>OU611992.1:11787500-16787500 GCA_914767915.1 Agriopis aurantiaria | reverse complement strand
AGTATATGACGTCACGTACGTCACGGCATACGAGTTGGTTTTACTCACAGAAAAGAGATAAGATAAGTAAATAGAACGGAAATGAGAAGAAAAATCTCTTACCAGGCATATGAGTGTACCTTGATTGAACATTCTTATTTAGATCAACGCGTCAAACTCTGCATCACAGTTGCTAACTGATATCGAATGACTGACGTTTCGTTTATATGGGTGCAACTGGCTACAACAAATGTCTTACAAAAAAGCCCCAATTTATATTTTCTCTGGTTTTACTGCCTAGGCGCATCTATAGATGTATCACATCTAAATAATAAAAATAAAAGCGTAAATTTTGTAACTCCAGTTTTAAAAGTGTGTCGCGAAGCATTAAGTTCATTAAGTTACGGTTAAACGAGATAAAACGTTCGGCTAACCCGTAGGTAATCGGAGGCGGCCTTTAGTGGGCACAATTCACTAACAAAAACATGAATTTATAAGGGTTAGGACAGGTACGGTACCCTAATTACGGAACCCACAGCGCTGGGGTGAGGATAACATTGTGGAACTTTGGGACAGTTTGTGTGACATTTGAATATGACAATGACAGGTATTGTGCTAGAGTTATCGCAAGCTTCAGCGGTTTGATCAGGGTTTTTCTAATGTTTCGTATCACGTAAGGCTAGAAAAAAAAAAGGGGGGGGGGGGGTAGCTAAAATCACAAAATATCACAATCAATACACAAACAATAGTCTTAAACCTCACCAAGGGGGAGGGAGGGTTAAAAAATGCAAAAAAAAAAATCACGTGATTAATGGACGGCCCCTTATGGCAATCCTCAAATACACGATATATTAGGACCTAAATAAATTATGTGCAGTTTTGATGCCATCGCTCAAAAACGGAGAAGGTAAACAGCGTGAGGAAACCGCGCGGTATGTCCAAGAACCTCAATAGTTCATAGACATATAATATTACATTAACCAACATGCGCTGGGCCAACATGGTGGATTAGGGCCCATCCCCTCTCTCTCCCTCTCTCTTTGAGAGAAGGCCTGAGTCCCACCCAGCAGTATAGGCTGAATGAAGTAATGAGTAAATAATTTAAAAAACACGCTTTATGTGACACGTGCGGGGAGGTGAGAACAGACCCCCTCGACAACTCTGCAAGCAAAACCGCCAAGACCACAAAGAAAATTTGAAGCTAAGCTTGAACTGATGTATTTTACGGCAACTTTTTTTTATAAAAACTGCTATTTATCATATGTAAATCACCACGAGCCAGGGCCACCCTAACCGGGTACAATTTAAATATTTACCCAGGGTAGAGTAGAGCTGCCTACACTGATTACGTACTCGAAATTTCTGCTGTCGACACTCGGTATAGGCCGCGCCAAGCTTTATAGTCGCTCTGAACAGTCACAAGCGTTGCGGCGTAATAAAGCGAATTTTGTACACGATGTCCATAAAAATTACATAAGTTTACCTAACCTTAAATTTATCGAGCCTTACCGAGGTTGAAAAAGAGAGGAAATATTCGATGTTTTTGACAAATTATGTTGTTGTAACATGTTTTTTAAATTCTATTCAACTTTCCGCTTCATACCTTATGCTTAGAGACCTGATAGATATTAGATATATAGATATAAATAGTAATTTGTGTATGCTTACTATGAGTAGAGAGATAGTGGCGCAAGCCTTTGCAAATTGCACAGACTGTACTGTCTCGAGTTGGTCTCAAGTGTCAAAGTGGCACATACGGCATTAGACGTTACAATATTGGGAAAAGGCAGGCAAGGTATAACACAGTGCGGAGCGGCAATAAATTTCGGCGAGGATTTTATTTTCAGAATCGTATGTAAGGACAAAATCACGCTGTGTAATTTTGGGGGGTAAAGTGGGGTAAACCTGTGGTTTCAGTGCGCGTTTGATTTCATTGTCGTCGAGCGTCTAGTCTATTTTGGAAGTGTTTTCGTTTGTTAACTGTGTGCCGTGAAGTGTTGTTTTACATAGAATTGTTTATCACTGAGATTTCAAAATCTGAGCAAATTTCACGAAGCGATTGTTGTTCTCTAGTTTTAGTTGTTAGTTTATAATTACCAACCCAACCTTTATTACAACTCTGGCCACAGATTGCTGCGCACGGCTACGATAGGCACGTGTTTTTACACGAATGACCAAAAAGGAGCGTTATGTTTTCAAGTTCCTAAATGAATGGATTTTTTTCTTTCCACCATATCTCCTGAACTCCTGGATCAGTTTTGATGTGATTGGGACGTTAATTAAACCAGACTCGTTTTTATTTAATCTGACCTAATTTATTATCGTACTTGTTGAGCAGATTCTAAAAATATACAAAAATTCTATCCTACTAATATTATAAACGCGAGAGTTTGTATGTATGGATGTATGGATGTTTGTTCCTCTTTCACGCTGCAACGGAACAACGGATCGACTTGATTTTTTGAATGGGTATAGTTCAAGAGCCAGAGAGTTGCA
Source organism: Agriopis aurantiaria (assembly GCA_914767915.1). NCBI lineage: Eukaryota > Metazoa > Arthropoda > Insecta > Lepidoptera > Geometridae > Agriopis > Agriopis aurantiaria. Next base: position 16,785,025 of record OU611992.1, on the reverse strand, counting down.
TAGGATAGTGACATACATACTTTTCATCATAAACATCACCATTTTTCATCACCACGTGGGTGAAACCGCGGGGCGCAGTTAGTGAAATATACGGTAGGACAGACCATTGCCTGACATTGCATTGAGTGAGAAAAATTAGCGAGCTACCATATACAGGTATTCGTTATATTGTAACACAATGTTGTTATAACGACGACATAATAATATTATGATGACTATACATACGGCTTTACCTATTCCTAATTATAAGAGTCGTTAGGGACACGTCAAAAACAAAGGCATTGAAGGTAAAAGTCCAAAAGGTCAGTGCAATATTTTATTATGATAAAAAATATTATTTCATCTCACCAGCTCGGAAAGGCTTTCTTTATCGGTTAAAATCTGCGCGCATAAGTCGTTTTTGGCCGTTAGCGTGGAAAGAATATCGACATTTAAACGTGATGAATTTGTCGAACCTTTAAATTTTTTCAGTTTTTAAAACACTCCATCTTCGTTGAATAGCTCCTCAAATAGTTTAATTCAATATATTTAATAGTCCTTATCTTAACTTAGAAGAAATACAATATTTTCCTCGCTAAGGTGAGTTGAAAAGTTGTGTGTTTCGCTCGGCACCAAAGTTATTCTGCGTCTCGTACCTTTGAAACTCTCGCTACGCTCAGGATTTATAATATTTGCATGTTAATTAAGATATTAATTTCATTTCATTTCACAATATATAATTCTCAATGTGCTTAAAATTATTTGCCATGTAAGGGAAGCCTCACTTCAAGATACGGGTGATCGGTATATATTTGAATCCTAAAATCCTTCACTTGCTCAGGTTTCAATACAAGTACAACAACACACACAGTACGGTGTGGTGGTTATAATCTGGGTGTCTTCAAATCACGAGTGAATCGGTTTCTTCTAGGCAAGCGTGCTCCAACGTAGACCGCATCATTGCTTAACATCAGGCGAGATGGTGGTCAAATGCAAGCCTATATTTTTTTTTATAAATGTACTCGCGCCAGATAAACATCTTTGCAACTTTGCATAACAAATTACTATTGTCTGTTTATTTGTTCTTTAGTTTTAATTTGTTCTTGATTTTGTTGGTTCAAGATGAACTGGGGTCTTACGGACAACAGGTATTGCGGCACCAAACTAACGTTAGATCCGCTCAGTTGGAAAATCACGCGACAGCAAACCGTATCTGGGCGCGTTAAGGATTCGCGTTCGCGTGATTTTCCAACTGAGCGGATCTAACGTTAGTTTGGTACCGCAATACATGTTGTCCGTAAGACCCCTGTGCCCATCTCATCACCTAAAATGAAGTGTTTAGCGCGAGAGACGTTTGAATCATGCTTCAGTTTAAAATGGCCGCTGCACCATCAATCTAGCTCTGAAGGGCCGTACCGCGGTCGGCACCGCGTGGATTATCCCCTAACTAAGGAGCTCACTTTACATCTAAGCCGGCGGTGGAAACATGGGACTCTCTCTAAAGATAGTGTTACTTTTCAAGAGTATGTACAAGTATTTTAAGGGCCGTCACTGTATCTCGAAGAGTTTCATACACACGTATAATTAAGTGTGGGTTTATTTCCGGAAATACCCGTTCAATTTTAGAAAAACTTGTTTTTTTTTTTTCTTAAATTTAATTTTAAAATGTCTAAAATCTTTATGGCGTGCTTGTTAGGCATGTTAAATTCAAGAAATTTCACATTCTATACGTGATTATCCAGTAAAGTATACAACTATACTCAGCCTATGGGTTTTTGCTACAATAACATTGTAACTGAATAAAAATATTTTCTCTTATTATTTCCGCAAAATAAAAATAAAATGGTACAAAATTGTGTGATATTTAACTGAAGTATACGCAGCAGCTGCGGGTAAGTGCTGCGTATATCCACCCGCAAGATGGACAGACGACCTAAAAGAGCCTGCAGGGAAACGCTGGATTCAGGCTGTTTCCAACCGGCCCTTTTGGAGATCGATGAGGAAGGCCCATGTCCTCCAATGGACGTCCTACGGCTAAAATGATGATGATGATGAACTAAAGTATATCAGGTACCTGCTACAGTGTTACGTTCAAAAACGTTAGTTAAAACGTTACTTAGCGAAAGTAATCAGAGTTCGCGATTTACATTCAGCTTTTTACAATGTTATTGCAGAGCAAAAAAACTGGGACTGAATATACAATATAATACAATACAACTTTATTACACACCGAAAATGCAAATGAAACTTAAACTAACATGAAAAACAAAGTTATAAGTAAGAAGTAAGAGAATATAAGTTTTATTTGCGTATTTTTAAAAGCAGTTCATAAAATAGATACAAATATTTTACAGATTTAATTGTAAAGTTAATAGATTTAAAATGTAGATTGTTTGCTATGACATGAAGTGTAGTGCTTATCATAAAACTAAATCATCTAAATGTTTTCTGCAAAGAATGACAAACATGGAGAACATTATTATCACAGAAAAGAGATTGATGGATCGTAATTGAGAGGGATAATATAGACTAAAAATGTACGTAGTTAAAACAAATCATTTGCCCGATAGTAAGCTCTTCATCTCGTAACAAAACCAACCCAAAAGTTATAAATTAAAGTTTGAATCGAATAACTTAAGTCTTGCAGCGGTAATAGAATTCGGCAGCAGAGTTGGACGAGCCTCCTCAAACAGTCATTAATTTGCCGATCCATCTTACAAGGATCTTGATGGATACTGTACGAACTCTAGTAACGGAGGAATTGTAGAGCTATATTATAGCCTGACTAATGAATATAATATTTCGTGCTTTCTCTACATATAGCTCGCGTATTTAACTTTTTGTGGAAATCTAATATGATAGTCTAGACTTTAAAATCTAGTAGGTACCTACAGGGTGTAAAGGGAACACTCTCGAAGCCAAAAGAAGGTAATTGTACTCATCATTATGAACCCCTTTTAGTATGGGACCAACCCTGAAATCGCGAAAAAGAAATCAGCTGTTCTATACATTTTGTCGAGTGTCAATGACTGTTTTCTATAGAACAGCTGATAATTTTTTCGCGATTTCAGGTCTGGGCCCATAGTTAAATTTGTTCATAATGATGAGTACAATTACCTTCTTTTGGCTTCGGGTGGAGTGTTTCCCTTACACCCTGTATACCTAATATAGAGAATAACATTACAAAATGTTTAACAAAACAAAACAAAATGTAACGTGTAAATGTAATTTTTTTTTTAATCATCATCATCATTATTTCAGCCATAGGACGTCCACTGCTGGACATAAGCCTCCCCATCGAGCTCCAAAAGGGCCGGTTGAAAGCAGCCTGCATCCAGCGTTTGCCTGCAGTCTCTTTAGACCGCATATCACATGCTTTGCTTAGTTTAGGGTCAGATGGCCGTGTGTGCAAAAAAACTTGTTTCTCCCTATTTAAATCCATTACTGTAACACAAATTACAGACAATATCTCTTTAACATTATAATACCCGGGATTTTTTCCAGAAGCCCTCCATAATATCAGAATCCCGGTAAAAATATAAAACTGGCTGGTAATAATTACGAGGCAGCCTGACGCCTTCTCCCCTCTCTCCCCTCCGCTCCCGTGCTAAGGTGAAAATAATGGGAGTTTTACAACATAATGACTTTTTATAAATAAGAGGCAAAAATATGAACCGTTAAAGAGAAAAATTGGAGATTAAAACGTATTTTATTTTAATTTTATTGAATGGGACGTTAATTTATAACAAATTGCCAAAAAAGTTGAAGAAATGTTTGGTATTTTACTTGAAGTATTTAGTTATTTTTGTTTATTTATTTGATTACTGCTACATGCAAAATTTAGAGTAGTCGTATCAGTCATTAGTCAGATCAGACAAACAATGGAGATATGCCGTAGTACAAATTATCGTTCGTGTTCAAAGGTCCCAGTGTTTCATCGCTAAACGCAAAAAACTCTAAGTACGTTTCACTTACTCATTTTTCACGCACAGAGGCCTTACGCCTAGCAGTTTAAAGCAATCCAGTTTCATCATCATCATCATCAACCATTCTCCACCCACTGCTGGGTATATATAGGTCTCTTCTTCAGCGCGCCATCTTTTCCGGTCCTGTGCTAGCCTTGTCCACTGCTTTCCTGCTGTCTTAACGATGTCGTCCGACCAGCGGACTGGTGGTCTACCCGGTGGTCGCTTTCCGTTTCGCGGCCACCATTCTAAGTGGCCAATCCAGTTTAGGTGATGAAAAAATGTTGTCAGCCTGCAAACCGTATCTGCGCGCGCGTGGTTTTCAGAACTGCGCAGTTTTAAGACGCTCTTTTCCGACTTTTAGTTATTTTGGTCGTTCTAGTTTAAGTGTGTATACTTCCACGGTTAGCTTAAAATTATAAAAATGGTGTCATATCAAAATTGAATGTTTTATCTAGGAACCCCATGAAACCGAAACACGATTAAGAACATTTCGCTCGATAGAAAAAATATATGAATGTAGCATTGATTTGCGCTTTTCTCCCTGTTTTTTGGATTCATTAAATTACCTATTTATTAAATTATGTCTGCAATATCTTGATATATAGATTTCATAATTATGAAGGAAACCGGAGAGGGACATTTTAGATTACCTACAGCTATACTTTTCGAAAAATATGAGAAAAACCCCAAAAATAGCAATAGCGAAACGCACGACTGCGTGTAAGCGCCATGATTTTGCTCCGCTAAATGCGACTTTAATACAATAAACCAAGGATTATGGTCATCTGTAGTAATAAGCGTTGCTTAAAAGTAGGAAAACTTCGCCTTAACGTTAGTTTGATACCGCGTAAGCAGTTGGCCGTAAGGCCCCAGATCGAGCCATACCTCTGTCCAGGGACTCTACCTTCGTTCGATAATATTGTGCGAAATTAAAGATGTTCTATTGATAGAAAGCAAATTCGAATGGTTCCACCACTCGTTGCGTTAGCGAGTCACATAAATATTTCTTTATCACTAGGAAAAATATTTAAAAAATTATGTGCCAAATATCATACGAGCGATTAAAAAATCGAGCCTCAGGTCACGAGCGCGTATACGCAGGTATAACTCGTAAAATTATTATATTAGAAAAACATTTTTATACCTACCTGTTAATCATCTGAAAACCATTCATTTTGATCCGGAGGTACTCCGTCAAAAGTTGACGTCACATCATGACGTAACTCCCAGAATTAATTGGATTCAGGTAAATTAGTTGTGACGTGTAGCGATCACGTGGTGCAAATGACAGAAGAGGGGATTGACAAGGCTTGGGAGGGGATAAGGAGGGGATTCGAAGAGGTTTACCGCCTTAATGGGATGTACTATTTGTCAAATTGGGGTGAAGCTGTTAATTACATTTAAATAATTTAATAAGCATTAGACATGGCTGAAAACAATGCGATGACATATATTGTATGTTACAAACACTTATCGTGTTAAAATATATATCGTATATCTACCATCAAGACACATCTACATTACACTGAAGACTAAAACAAAACATCTAAACTAAAAGGTAGGTAATAGGTATCAGTAATATGAATAAAGTCAAACGCTGTTTTAAACTATCACGGTTGTTCACTAAAGTTATATGATTATTTACGGGATATTTACCGTGGTAAGGTTGTGGAATGAGCTCCCGATATTTCGGCGCAGTTACATGCACCATGTTCACGGGGTTTCACAACCTGACCACGGTAAATATTCCGTTAATAATCATATAACTGAATAAAGTCAATCCTCTATTACCTAACAATTGTTATGCACAAGTATAGTGCCCAAAATTATTAAAGATCGTTTGAACTGGCCTTCGTTGCATCTAGACATCTATACTAATATTATAAAGAGGAAAGATTTGATTGTTTGTTTGTTTGCATTGAATAGGTTCCGAAACTACTGAACCTATTTGAAAAATTCTTTCAATGTTGGGAAGCTACACTATCCCCGGGTAACATAGGCTATATTATATTTTCAAAAAAAATAGGGATCCTTACTAAAACTCCAATAATGTAGCCCAAGGTGTAACAAAATTTGATTTACCATTTTGACTTTGCGTGTTTGACAGTTCTAAGACAGGACAACGTCTGTCAGGTCAGCTAGTATTATATATCTATAAGAGTTCCGTTTTTTCCTTATGGTGCACAGAACCCAAAAATAATAAAAAATGCCGTATATGGGAAGCTACGACGCCACAGATGGACACACAGATACACAGCTAAACTTAAAACACCTCTCTGCTTGCATCGGGGGATAAAAACAATTTAGAACTTGTGAAACAATTAGACATGTATAATATAATAATAGTAGGTATATAACGTTGATAATATATAATCAAAATCTACTTGCTATTTTAGATTTAAAAACAAAACAGATGAAACATCTACAAAATGTATCTAAATACTTTGCAGTTCTTTTGGTTTATTATAAAATCGCTTACAATATTTACGATACGTTACATATTCATGATTCGTTTATACTTGTTAAGGTGGATATAGTTATACTTAGCATGTTTTGTTAAAACTAACCCGAACTATTTTCCCCTTACAAATGATAAATCTAAACGTAATAGACGTGACAAGCACAAGCTTCTCATAGAACACCGCAACAAGAAATTATTAAATGATAGCATTTTCTGTATGGGACCGTTAATCTATAATAAGATGCCCAGAAACCTTAACCCCCTTATTAATAAACGTGAAGTAGCCTTGGAATAGTTACTCCGTCTTTTGTCTTTTTCGATCGAGTTCAAAATGTGAAAGAGAGAAGAAGACAAAACACGGCGTAACTACTCCAAGACTACTCCACGTTTATTAATAAGGGGGTTAAGGTCTAAATATTAATCTGTTCAAATTAAAATTGAAAAAAATTCTACTGACTAAGTGCTATTACACCGTAAAAGAATTTATTAATGATAAGAGATTAAATTGGAATACTAACATTGACTAACTAATAATGACATTATAATATTGTAGACATCGTACCTATTTAACTTGACATAACTACTATACTATGACATTTCCTTTGTAAACTAACAATACTAATAACTTATAATTAGTGAGTTATGAATGCCAGTGCTAATATTGCACGTCTATTTAGAGACAAGTTTGTTTTCGGAGCTCTTAAGAACATTATGTCTGTATTACATCTAGGTTTACCAACAAACTGCAATAAATATATTTTGATTTGATTTGATTTAGTATACACTAATTAAATACTAGTTCTGCTTTATTTCACATTCCAATGCAATTCCAAAGTGGAATGAGGTTATTAAGTTACTATTTTAAGTTACCTACGCCTACCTATATATGCTTACCTATGTAATAGGTACTAGTGCGTGATCTTAATGAGAAAAAAAAAAACTCTTTATCGCTATATGTGATTTGTTCCAGCGACCTTAGTTACCTTACCGCCCATAAGTACTTGATTAAGAAAAGTGTACTCTATAAACTCTCTTCAATTATTTAATTCAGCTCTACGATTCCTTGAACCCTCGATGGTTGATGGTGATAAACGATCGTCCGGAGCCAATCAACTAATAGCCAGAGAAAAAGGACACGGAGAGTTCTTCCCAGCATCGAGTTAAGTGATTGAAGTAATAGTTAGTACCTAACTTCACACTAAATAGAAGAATTAAAAAAAAAAAACATGCAATCGAATTGATAACCTCCTCCCGAAGTCGGTTAAGTGAACATGTAATTTTATGTATTATTTTATTGTTTCAGCTGTTTATGTTTTTGTCCATGTATATATAGTTTAATATATCTATTAACTATATAGATTTATGTTTTACTTTGCACAAGCTGCCTGCTTACAAAATACTCTGATAGTGACATAAGTTCAAAAGTTTTTACGTCACACAAGACCTCCAACGCGTATCTAAGACTAGCGGTCCGCCCCGGCTACGCACGGGTATTATTGGAGTTTTAGTAAGGATCCCTAATTTTTTTGAAAAATAATATAGCGTATGTCACCCTGGGATAGTGTGGCTTCTCAACAGTGAAAGAATTTTTCAAATCGGTTCAGTAGTTTCGGAGCCTATTCAATGCAAACAAACAATCAAATCTTTCCTCTTTATAATATTAGTATAGAAAAAGGTCTTGACAGACAGACGGACAACAAAGTGATCAAAATAGGGTCAAATATCGTCCTTTTCAGGTACGGAGCCTAAAAATTTAAAATCAGTGTTTAAAAAACTATTTATACTTGTTTAAATTTTTTTCGTCTATACAAATGTCGTATTACATTTCCATTAGCTGTTCTATGTCGATTGATACAGATCAAATCACCGCATGTAACGCGGTCCAATTTGCATGTAAATGAATCGTGCGGCGTGGCGTGTTGCGGTTAGTCGCGGTACTCGATACGTGACTTCTAACTGGGTTATCTAACTATAAACTTATAGGCTACCTAGGTGGCCTATAAGTTACTATGTAGCCTAGATACATACCTTCCTAGTAAGGATAAGGTACTAGTACGCAATCATTAACATTATCCAAAGCCTTCCTTATCCCACTGCTGGGTACGAGCCTCTCTTGCTATGCCATCTGCCTCGGTCCAGGGGTCTTACGTCCAACTCCTTACACGGTCTCGAACTAACATTAAAACAGCGCAGTTGAGAAAATCAAACGAACGTGAACCTTAACGTGCCCAGATACTGTTTGCGGTCGCGCAAGTTTTTTCAGCACCTAAACTGGATTGCTTAAAACAGCTACGCGTAAGGCCTTTTCGCTAATCGAGTCCAGGTTCTACCCGCGATGGTGAAAATATTGTCGACCCATCTTGCAGCAGGACGACAAACGCTCCACTTACTACCACTTATATGTATTTTACGTTATAATATAAACATATACATTACATACATATACATATACATATATATATACATATACAATATATACATTACATACGATATTCATTTAATAATTTCTTGTTTCAAATTTACTTATCTATAAAAAGTATATTTTTGATATCAATATTAACAAGCATATTGATTTGATATCAATATCCAAAAAGTACCAAGTAAGTAAGTGAGTAAGTGAGTGAGTGAGTGAGTTAGTGAGTGAGTGAGTGAGTGAGTGAGTGAGTGAGTGAGTGAGTGAGTGAGTGAGTGAGTGAGTGAGTGAGTAAGTAAGTCATTGATATCATACACAAGTACCTACTACCTAAACATCAGGTGAGTTGACGGTCAAACGCAAGCCTATTGTAAAAAAAACATCTCAAACGACAGCGGAAGTTCTAAAACTCATCCTAGCAGAGACGCTGCATTACTAAACGGCACAGATCTACTACCTATAGATTTTCAATGAGCGTGGCTAGCTCAGTGCCTCTCGCTTCAACAAGGTGTGTTGCCACATTAAAATGATTTGCTATAAGTTAGGGTAATTTACCTACTATGATGGGTAGTGAATCTTCAATGAGTACTTTGGAAACAATACTACCTTTTAAATATTTCTATTTTATACACTATCTGCTGCAACCCGCGGTGCTACCTGCAATTTTCTGGGAAGAAAAGTACGTTGTCTGTCCTCATGACACACCCTATCGTCCTGACAAAATTTGACTTAGCCCATGATCTAAGAAAACAAGGTCTAGCAATCTGGGAGTGGTCCCGCAATGACGTCACTGTCCAGTTGCCACTTTATTCAATCAGCTGTTACGTGGTGTATCGTCATCTCTCTCGAACCTGTTGTAAATTGACATCATGACATCATTGCGGGACGCCTACGTAAACATTTTTTCTCGAATTGCTATACCTGGCGGAGTATATTATTATACCATGACTTAGCCGTTTCCTCGTAAAAAAACAGACAGAAAGTTACAAACTTACTTGCGTTTTTATTATAATTATTTGTTAGGATTAGAATATAGTACTAGAAAAAGGGTTGTAAAGTAACCATAGCATGATTTTTTTTGATTAATTAAAAATAATAAAAAAGTCAAAGAGTTAAAACGGAAGGGCAAAGGAAGGGCCCCCATGCAACAAACGTTAGACGTATTTTTGGATTTGTTCTAGTGTAAAAACGGTAATCCGTACAAGCGTCAAATTTAGCGGATTATAGTGAACATAAGTAAAACAACAAATAATAAACACTGGCCAAGTGCGAGTCAGTGACAAATTTCTGTTTACCACTAAGCTAAGCAACGTCAGGCGCGGTCGGTACTTGGATGGGTGACAGCCTGGGCGTGATGTTGTCTTTTTGCACAACTTTTTGTATTTTGTGATTGTAAAGAACTCTCAGCGCGCGAGCCCGACTCGCGCTTGGTCAGTTTAGTTTTTTCATGAATGGAATTATGTATAACATTCCAAATAATTAGATAAATAGACTCTTTAATGTTTACAGTACAAATTTCACGAACAGCGCGTAGCTTTTTGAATCGGTTCGCCGAAATCGCCTTTTGCATTTCCAGCTTCATAACTGTGGCCTCATTAATACCTATATATTTAATATTAACATTCACCATATTCATATGGGCAAAAAGGGTCGGTATTTTGCACTTCTTGCAATGTGCCAGCTTTTTTCAGCAATGTGACAGGATCAGTTGGAAACCTGCAGAACGAATAATTTATGTTAGTTGCGGTGGGTAATTTCTTTCATAAACTGGCAACATACATAATTTATTTTCTAAGTGAATAATTTGATAAAATTCATAGAATTAGACCACAAATCGACCTAAAAACTGACTAATTATGAATAAAATATTTGCGAATTGATATCCTGAATTTATTTAGGTGATCGTCACAAGCTTTATATGTTTACTTACGTGTGAAATGATATTTCATCGTATTTTCGCTCACTGCGCTTCTTGCAGCCCAAAATGCTACAACCAACCATTGTAAAATATCTTTTACAATTATTTCTCAGAGGAAACACGCATTTATCACATTTAATCACCAAAAAAAGGCAATAAATATAATTCAGACCCGTTTTGTTTGTCACTGATTATTACAGATTTTGACACTTGAGGTACCAAAAACAGGTCACGCCGATAAGGACAACAAAATCTATTTATGTCCTTTTCGTACTTGTGCTGAGCCATATCAAGTTGTCTCTTTCACTAAAATATATTGCCGATCTGGTTGTGTATATCTGTGACTAAACGGCTTGTATCAAAGCTGCGTATTCCGCAACAAATATAAGAATCGTACGCATCGCGTGTGACGACATCTGTACATTTCACTATCGATGTTGCGCGCGGCCGACCCACATCTGTCAACGAAGCCGTTTCCATTCTACTATAGTAGTAAAAATTATCTATGACTCCAAAAAACCACAAAACACAAACACGTACAAAGAACAAAATAATATTTTTACACAGATTTTAAAGTCGGGCATGAACAATACAATACAATAACTTTTTATTAAAATACCACAAAACAAGGATAACATAAACATTACAATAAAAAATTATTTTTAGTAGTGATTTTCCACGAAATTGTTACTACCACTATTATAGTCCACCACCACTATTAATGGCTGTACTTTAAAATAACTAGCTAAAACTAATATTTAACTAGTATTTTTGTGCTGTTGGTCTTGAATAAAGATAAAATAAAAATAAAATAAAAACAATTATCTAGGCTTTTAACAGGCAGTCTTATCGCTTAAAGCGATCTCTTCCAGGCAACCGTGCACGGAATAAATTAAATTAACTAAAATAGTGTCCTTAACTATAAAAAAAATACAAAAGTAAATACCTATGCAAATGACAACAAACAATCAATAGACTGCAAATAAATATAACATACTTATGTTATATACATATACACAGACTACATAAAATAAACAACATAATATATACCTACACATATATGATTAATAAACTACATAAACATTAATTAACATACCTACTGTTTTCAAAGACTATATTTTATGATCAAATTTAGATTTAATTTTTCCAAAAAAAAATGTAGTACAATTTATTCTAGCTAGATAGCTCCAAAAACTTTAACCAGTTATTTATTTCTATGAAATTTGACAATGTATAAATGAAAAACATGGCTTTGTGATTAGTAATGATATTTCGAAAAATCTGCTAATATTTTTTTATAAGCTGTGCTTAGAATAACTACACATAGAAACCAAGTACATTCGCAAAATTTAAGCCATTCAAATGGTGTCATATATGGCTCCAAAAAAAATATAAAAATTTTACTGTGACAATTTGCGCGGTGAAATCTTACCACAACAAATCAGAAAAGCAGCATAAGAGTTATGGTGTGACATTCCACAGGTCATCCATTAATTTTCTTGCTTAAATCGTTAAAAATACCAATCGAAACGTAAGCTACAAAGCGAATTTGTAGCTTACGTTTTGAGAAGGATTTGTTTGGAAACCTACCTTCTCTGAGTAGTTATTCTAAGAAGCTGTTTTTTTGTAGTTGTAATTGTTGATGATGATGAAGTGATAGTATAGCTAGTAAATGCTTTCAACCCAAGGAAGCATTTTCATACGACCATAATAATATACAACGATTATTGATCAATTTGTTAATCAAATCGCTGAATTAAGTAATTTGGACCGTTTTCTACTTGATCAAACAAATTAGACTAAACGAGGTGCTGAATGTAGGTAATTATGGTAATTAACTTCAATTGGTTTTAATGCTCAGCTAAACAGATTATATTGTATTATGTAGATTCACCTTAAACGTTAGTTAATTTAGGTCCATAATAGTTATACGTTTATTTTGCTATGGTTGTGCGTTATATGTAACCATAATTATTAATTTAATATTTTCTTGTTTCAAATTTACTTATAGTACATTATTGATAGTTTGATATAAATATCTGCAAAGTGGATACTATAGTAAATTGATATCATAATATATACAAGTCATCATCATCAGCCAGAAGACGTCCACTGCTGAACATAGGCCTCCCCCTTTAACCTCCACACTGAACGACAGCCTGCCTTTTGCATCCACTGGATGCCCGCGACTCTCACAATGTCGTCGGTCCATCTAGTGGGAGGCCTACCTACGCTGCGTCTTCCGGTTCGTGGTCTCCACTCCAGAACCTTTCTTCCCCATCGGTTATCGGTTCTTCGAGCGATGTGGCCTGCCCATTGCCACTTCAACTTGCAAATTTTAACAGCTATGTCAGTGACTTTGGTTCTTTGGCGAATATCCACGTTTCGGATTCTATCGCGCAAAGTAACTCCGAGCATAGCTCTCTCCATTGCCCGCTGTGTGACTCTGAGTTTTTCTAAAAGGCCAACAGTTAAGGACCACGTCTCAGTACCATATGTCATCACTGGCAATACACACTGGTCAAAGACCTACAAGAAATATATACAAGTACTTTTAGTAAATTGATTTGGTATCAATATCGACCGGTTTGTGGAGGAAAACAATTTGTAATGTGTGAACTTTTTACTAATTCTCAAAAATGAGTTTTTTTTTTTTCCATATATAAAAATTTGTCTATTATCTATAATTACTTATACTATAGTTCATTGGTATCATACACGAGTACCTAATCATCATCATTTCAGCCATAGGTCGTCCACTGCTGGCTTCCCCCATCGATCTCTAAAGGGGCCTGTTGGAAGCGGCCTGACCAGCGATCCACGCATCACTCTTGTATAAAAATTTGATATCAAATTATAAAGTGCCTAGTACATTGATATCATATACAAATAGATACAATACAAAACAATTCTTTATTAATAACTCCATAATTACAAGTAAAACTTCTCCAGTACACTTTCTACAACGATGTATATAAACTTATATAAACAGTACATGTTAATAATACTATGATGTGTACATAATTCAAATTAAATAATAACTTATTGAATTAAAAATATTATGAGCAAAAATTTATGTTAGTTTTCAATATGTCAAATTTATTATATTTAATATTTATTTATTTATTAATAATTATTGTGATACTTTACTTATGATTTATACAGGTATATTTAGTTTGTTGATATTGCAATAATGCATGATTATTTCTTAAGCACTTACTCACCTGAATCGTAAAAATCAATAATCAAACAAAAAGTTTACCGTGTAACACAACGGAAACAAACACATGTGAAAGCTTTTATACTATCACGCCGTAGATTTATGAATGTGTACGCGGTACACCAAAGAGAGTAACTCTCTTGCATAAACACTGATGTACCTACACCCTTATGACATATCGGTGTCGAAAGATGGGTAAGTAATAGAAGCGGAAGATGGGTAAAGTATTAGGCCGTTTGTACACGGACGGCGACCAAAATAAAGTAGTCGGCGACTCGAGTAGCGTTTATCTGAAATCTTCGTTGTTGCATGATTTTTTTATGGTTGACAGAAGCTTGGCTGTGGCTTACCTAGTGGTAAGAGACTGGTCGAACTCGAACATAGTGACCGGTCACCGCTTTATGGTTATGGCGCTGCCTGAATGGGTGTTCCCCGATGGTTAAAATCTGGGTGTCTTCAAATCACGAGTGAATCGGTTTCTTCTTGGCAAGCGTGCTCCAACGTAGACCGCATCATTGCGCAAGATGGTGGTCAAACGCAAGCCTACTATTTATTTTAAAAAAATTTAGCTCTTACTCTGTAGGCGAGGAACTAATATTTAAGTGCGTGTTTTTTTATTAAATTATTAGTGACCCAACAGATGTTGTCCTGTCAAAATTGCAATTTGTTTGAGTTATAGTCTTGAGTTCATACTAAAATTTATTTAAATTTATTTCCATAAAACCCAATTTTAAACTATTATAAACATTTTAAAACAAAACAGTAGCCAAATCTCTGGCCAAAATCCTCGCTCATCTCTCGTGGATGCTGTTTACGATGGAGCACACTTGCAAAGAAGAAATAAATTTACTCGCGACTTGAAGACATCCAGATTTTAACTGTCGGATAACACCCATTAAGGTAGCGCATTCCACAGTCTAGCGGTTCAATATTCAAACAACTTCAATAAAACAAGTAAAAACATTAATGCTTCATCCACTAAATAGAAACTGGCTCTCAATTGAGATTGCTAGAACACATCTAAGCAGCTAAAGGCAGTACTTGGTGACATCTGAATGTCTGAACGCACATTGCAATTTTAATTTTTATATTTGTCTTTGTGTAGTTTTTAGTTTGTAATTAATTGTTAATGGCGTCGATTCTGTCATACCACTCATTAAATAAACAAATGTGACAGGACTAAAATTATCTGCCTCTCTTTTCATGTTAATATGTGAGATAAAGATGGCAACAATTTAAGAACTGTCAAATTTAGTTAAGTTTAGTTTAGGGTACATCAGAATCGATGCCAATGGGTGTAAATAATGGAATAAACTATTTTCATTTATTTACATGAACAAAAGGTCAGGTAATGTGCCATTCAAGTGCACAGCCTACGAAAACCGCGACACTCTTCGCGTCGCGTCGCCGGCTTGCGTTACCTCGTGTGCAGGCGGCCTTAAAACTGTCAAAAAGATGGGTAAAGTAATACAGGCGTGGAGAAATGGGTAAAGAATAGACACAATGCCGTGAGTTATTGGAGATTTGTCAGTGAGAGCTCGTGTCGATTTATATTGGAGACAAGATGGATTGCAGATGTAAATATGATATATCCTAACGTCTCGTGTGTTTCGAAAGTCAACAAGAAAATATCAGATTCAAAAAAACTTATTTTTTGGTTTTGTGTAAATATTTAGCTCATATCTAATGTGTTGGTTAGCAGGTGTTTGTTTTCCATGTAAAAATAAAATATATACTTTTTAGGGTTCCGTACCCTAAGGGTAAAACGGGACCCTATTACTAAGCCTACATTGACTGTCTGTCTGTCCGTCCTACCTTTTAACGGCTATTTAATTTGAATCGTAATAGATAGCCAGTTGAAATGTTCAGAGAATATGTAATATTACGGCAGATTAAATTAAAAAAAATAATAAAGTCTAAAAGTAAAAATTAAACGGGGGTCCCCATACAACAAACGTATTTTTAACGTGTTTTTTATTAGCTCTAATGTAAAATAGGTAATACGTACAAGCGTCAAACTTGCCATGATTATAGTACACAATCTAAAGTAGGTATAACAACAAATAATAAATAATGGCCAAGGGCGAGTCGGTGCACAACTTATCGGTGCAAACTTTATTAGCACAAAAAAGCTACTATGAAATTTCAGAATTCCTTAATGATAAAAATGTTTTGATATGTAATGTAGACATAAACAAATAAAATAATAATAATAATAATAGCTTAGATAGGTAGTAATAAACATCTAATTAAGGTATAAAATACAACTAAACCAAAATATGATTCTAACAATATTCTAACATAGACATAATTTTGTTTATTTTTTTCCTTTTTAACTTTAACAAAAACTAATAAAAATATTAATAAAAAACTAACATTTGTACGCTGTAACAGGCAAGGACATGAGATACGTCTCCATTCTTACGACCATGTATGCTACTTTATATGTATGTGTACCTACCATGTTCTGACAAATAAATAATTTGAATTTGAATTTGGTGTCAAATGTTCACCATCGGTTCTCGTACGATCACCGAAGTGAAGCAACGTCGGGCGCGGTCGATACTTGGATGGGTGACCGCCTGGGCGTTGATGGGATGTTGTCTTTTTGCACTATTTTTTGTACTTTTAGTAGCTAACAAGTAATGTGGTGGTACGGAACCCTCAGTGTGCGAGCACAACTGGCACTTGGCCGGTTTTATTTTGGATAATATGTATGCAGAGATCTTATAATCTAAAATTGTGCGCCATTAAATTTGATTGTTTGTCTAAACTTTGTACGCTCAGACTTTACCCGATAACAGCATAGCCAGAGGAGGGTATTGGAGTACCTAAGCGTGTGTATAGTGTGCTTCAAGGACTCTAACTACAGACTTGACCGACTATAACAAATAAGGGTGACGATAAATTCCTGTAGATTCAGGGATAGTCAGTTATTTGTCATCAATACAATATCATAGAATATAAATTTTCAATTACCTATATCCGAGTGGAGATTATACGCCGTGGAGACCATGGGTTGTTGGGGGACTGAGGCCAAGAAGCTCATTTCGGAGATAGGGCACAGGCTCAAAGTAAAGTGTGGTGACTCCCGCTCCGGCTCGTTCCTGGTGCAAAGGTTGGCCATTGCCATCCAACGCGGTAACGCAGCGAGTGTTTTGGGTACCTTTGCGCCGGGAATGGTTAGGGGTGGGTTATTTGAATAGATATTAGTTTAGTTATTGGTGAATACAAAATATTTTGGATTTATTTGACATATGTTTTTAACTAATAGTGGTACATTTTATAAATAAATTATTCCATTAAAAAATTAATAATTAATTAATAAATTATATCCGAAGACAATTAAAGTTTTACTGCACCTCCCATGTAAATCAAAAATATCAGCCAAGCAAACTAAATTGCGTATTCGCTAATTTTGAAGTGGGTTTTTTAAATTGATGACTATTTCTTAAAAACCTTTTTAGCTTGGACGATATCTAACAATGTGAAATTCAAAACTGAAAACCAGTTGAGTTGACGTAATTTTCAAGTTATCCTACCCTGGTGTGCAGAAATATCATTGACGGCTAACTTGAACACAACTTTGACATAACTTGAATCTTTGCTAATGGGATGTACTCATGTAGCAAGTGTGTGTTTGTACAAGTTTCGCAAATATTTGTACGAGCGTCATGCTCCGAGATACTTGGGCTATGTATAGAATGAGCGTTTGGGGCTTGGGTCGTGGCATTGACTCAAGGTTGGACTATAATTAGGTAAGTAATTAGTACGACTTTACGAGTACCTAGTATATAGAAGTTGTGCTGGGATGGACTTTCATCATCATCATCTTCAGCCTATCAGAGAAGCAACATCATCAACAACATGGGGTTCTTCAAAAGAAGAGTTAATTTAATACTTAAATAAAATATCATGTTCCCCCATTTTTTATGCCATGGGTGCCAAACAAGCAGACGGGCTGCCTGATGGTAAGCAGTCACCGTCGCCTATATGGATAGTTGTAACACCAGAGGCATTACAACTTTGAAGAACCCAATGTTGTACTCGGAAACACTGCGGAAGGTAGCTAGCGGCTTTCCACATTATGTAAGTGTGACATGAACGATCGCGTAAATCGCAGAAAGAGGATGGACCCTTATATCCACAATGTTGGCCCTGTGCATGTTGGTGAATGTCATATGCGTCTTTGAACTTTTAAGTTTCTTGGACATACCGTTTTCCTCGCGATGTTTTTCCTTCAGTTGTTGAGTGATGGATGCCATCGAAACTGCAGATAATATATTTATTTAAATACTAAATAAGGGTGCTAAATAAGGGTGCAGGGCCAAGCAGGGTCGAACCCAGTGCTGTCAGATTATAAAGCGCATGCTACCGCTCGGCCATCATCGGGATCTTTACTTGATGACAATTTGAAATTACAAAAGAAACTAATCGTTCACACCACGTGCAGGTTCACCCCACGTGCAGGTTCACCCCACGTGCAGGTTCACCCCACGTGCAGGTTCACCCCACGTGCAGGTTCACCCCACGTGCAGGTTCACCCCGAGCTGAGATCTCGCGACTTCTATATCTTCGCAATCCTTTAACCGATTTTGCCCAAATTTAAACTTATAAAATGCGTTAAAATTAACTACTTACACAAGAACTCACAGGAGTATGTGCTCAAGGCGGTCCATGTGGTGTGTGTGTGGGGGGGGGTGCGTGCGCGTGACATCCAAATTTGTTAGCATATGCTCTATGCCATCATAATCAAATTTACCTAGCCAGGACCGTAGAACTTTCTTAATCTCATTGTTGCTATATGTTTTAATTTTACATTCATCATTTACTCTATTATATAAGAGCGGAACAATACAAATCTTCGCCGTGCAAGTTTTCTATCTATAATTTAGCGGTGCGTTATGCCAATAACAACAATAATTTCTATATAATAATAAATTCTGACTAAAACTTCGCCATGTAATGGAAACTCACGCAAAAGGGTCGAATTCCAACTCGAGATTAAATCGGATCGCGGTTAATGTTTCGGAAACAGAGGTTAGGAAACATTATATGAATAGGGATTCATAAATACGCAACGCAATACTCTCTGTACGGTGGTGTAGTTTTATTTGGCTGCTATATTTTTACCCTACACGTACTTAGTAGATAATTATAAATAAGCGCACGGGTGTAATTTACGTGTGAAACTGGGGCAAGTCACTAGTTATATATATATATAAACCTTCCGTGAAAAATGATCTAACTGATGGTGAAAACCGTATCAAAATCCGTTGCGTGGCTTAGGAGGATATATCGGTTAAACATACAGACAGACGCGGAAAGCGACTTTAATTTATACTACACAGAGACTTTACTTCGCAACGTCTTCTCGTCCAAAATACCTCAGTGCCTTAAGACGAAAGTCTTTGACCAATGTGTGTTGCCAGTGATGACATACGGCAGTGAAACGTGGTCTCTCACTATGGGTCTCATAAGCAAGCTCAAAGATGCACAACGAGCTATGGAGAGGGCTATCCTTGGGGTTTCTCTACGAAATCGAATCAGAAATGAGGAAATCCGTAGACGAATGAAGGTTACCGACATAGCCCACCAGATAAGCAAGTTGAAGTGGCAGTGGACAGGGCACATAGCACGCAGAACAGATGGCCGATGGGACCGAAAGGTTTTCGAATGGAGAACACGGACCGGTAAGCGCAGCGTAGGACGTCCACCCACAAGATGGACATACGACCTAAAAGAGACCGCAGGGAAACGCTGGATGCAGGCCGCTTCCAACCGGTCCTTTAGGAGACCTATGTCCAACAGTGGACGTCCTACGGCTGAAATGATGAATGATGATGATGATGAGAGATAGAGAAGAGATAAAGATAATTCATTTTATTATACTGGGAGCCGTTAGTGTTTTTTAAAATTGGCTTAGCTGATCTTTTGCATCTATCCTTTTCTATTTATTGTCTTTAGTTTTGAAACAAAAAGTAACGTTTTCCAGATAACCGAGTCAACTCAGAAAGTTACGGTTTTGGACAGAAGAGTAACTGTAGAAAGAACTGATGCTAGTGGATCACATCGGTCAGTGACAGGATATTGCGGGCTGAGGTTCGGACAGGAAATGAAGGCGCGCTGATGGGATGGGAGTGTTTCTTTAACCACTTTCCAATGGAAAATGTTTAGTTCGTCTTTAAAACAAAATAGTAAAAAATATTTATATTCATGTTGAATTGTGTTATTTTGCCGGAGGAGATTGGAAATCTTTTGCATCTTTTGTTTAAATTATTCAAAATCCTCTGATATTCTTTATAGTAAGTATAATCTATCAACATTATATATATATATTTTTTTACATCGGACTAGGCTACCGTTTGACCGCGATCTCGCCTGATGGAAAGCGATGATGCGGTCGAATATGGAGCACGTTTGCCCAGTAATAACCTATTAACCCTACACTTGAACACTCCAAGATTGTAATGCTGCGGAAACACAGACAGGGGCAAGGCGTTCCATTGTTTTGCTGTTCTAATTAAGAAAGTGGAGTGAATTGCTTCAAATCATTTGCAATGTTATTCAAAACATAGTTTTCAGGCGGTTTTTTTAGTTCCCACTCAATGATTTATTATCTAAACAAGTATAATATAAAAATTAAAAAATTCTATAATATAGCTAATAATTTTCAAACAGCTTTCCATAAATCATAGATCTAACACACTCGATCAAGTCACATAAAAAAATTGGTTCAGCCGTTTGGGAGCTAACTTATATCACCCCTCTTTTTGCGTCGGAAGTTAAAAAACGAAACGAGACAGATTGCTAGTTAGGTGGTTTAACCAACACACACATATACCTAAAGCGTAACACTTATGTTCATTCAATAGGATTGTAATTACATAACCACACCTCTTTGATGTGAAATTAACTATTAATTGCTTAAAACGACGCTGTATAATAGACGCGTATTGAACCGCTAAGTAGCTAGTAGGTAACTGCCGAGTATTATCACGTTAATACTACGGAATTATTTGGTAACAAATCTACGTCACGTCCTACAAGACGTTCCATTAGTAATTTCCGGTATGATGACGTAATAAAGTTGATGTTTTAGCTCAATATTGTGATTGTCAAAGGAATTGTAATTTTCTAATTTCAGAAACCAGAACTTATATTGATTATTTATGGGATATTTATCGTGGTAAGGTTGTGGAATTAGCTCCCGATATACTTAGTTACTGTTAGTTAGTTAGTCATATGGTACTGAGACGTGGTCCTTAACTGTTGGCCTTTTGGAAAAGCTCAGAGTCACACAGCGGGCAATGGAGAGAGCTATGCTCGGAGTTTCTTTGCGCGATAAGATCCGAAACGTGGATATTCGCCAAAGAACCAGAGTCACCGACATAGCTGTTAAAATTTGCAAGTTGAAGTGGCAATGGGCAGGCCACATCGCTCGAAGAACCGCTAACCGATGGGGAAGAAAGGTTCTGGAGTGGAGACCACGAACCGCAGACGCAGCGTAGGGAGGCCTCCCACTATATGGACGAAATAGTGAGAGTCGCGGGCATCCAGTGGATGCAAAAGGCAGGCTGTCGTTCAGTGTGGAGGGTAAAGGGAGAGGCCTATGTTCAGCAGTGGACGTCTTCCGGCTGATGATGATGATGATGATACTTAGTTTCAAAAAGTTGACCCGTGTTAACCGTGTGTTAACACGTGATAGATTAAAACAGTGTTTTTATAAAATGAGAATTTACCTACTAAGTATCGTAGTATACATGTTTCTGGTTTAATTATATAAGCTATTTATACTTTGGGATGACTTTATTTGTTGTTTTGAGATCCTGATTATGTCCTGTGGCTCATAGTACGAGCCATAGCCATCTAGGAAAATGTTTTTTTCATGGTTTGCTTGGTAACTAAATTGTGAAAATTACCACCATGTAGTGTCATCAACAAGGATTTCACTTTTGCTCACGACTGTAATTACTGGTAGTTGGAGCACGAGGGCGTGTAAGGACCCGTGCTTCATCCAGGTGGAGAACTTCTTTAGACAATCTCACTATCTCCTCCCTCACATTAATGGCACATTAATGGCATAATTTGCCGCAGCAACAAGCCTTGGCGGCAATTGAGCATTTATGTGCTCATGCATACTGGCCTCGGCTACGCCTTGACCCACATTTTCATCAGCATCATTTCAGCCATAGGACGTCCACTGTTGGACATACGCCTGCCCCATCGATCTCCAAAAGAGCCGGTTGGAAGCGGCCTGCACCCAGCGTTTTCCTGCGGTATCTTTTGGGTCGTCTGTCCAGCTTGTGAGTGGACGTCCTACGCTGCGCTTACCGGTCCGTGGTGGTGGTTGCATGTAATTAGACTTGTTCGGTAAATTTTTGAAATCTATTTTAAAACGACTTTCGCGTTATTTGAACGACCTGAAGTTTCTTAGGTACATTCCTTATGGGATGTAGTTCCATTCTTAGCGCTAAGACTGCGGAATTTTGCAAAATGGCTGAATTAAGGGGAGGCAAATGGAGGTTAAATGTTACATTCAATTCAATTCAATCAATTTATTTCAGAAAACATAATTCCATATATATACAAAATGACAAACATTTGAATTATTATTAATTACACATATGTAACATAAAATTAAATTAAACCATAAAAATTAATATTAAAAGTCAAATGTGTGTGTGTACTCTGCCCGAGCTCTGAGCTTTATAGTATATGGATGGAGTAGCTTGTGCGCGTGCCGTGTGGTACGTTTGTACGTGACGTCGCCAGCCGGTCCCAACGGAAGACCAGCGCCGGTTGTTTACGACCGGCATCTTGCTGAGTTGGAGCCGGTTTGTGACAAAAAAATATGATAAGCTCTAGTTAAGATTTGTTTAAGTTTAATTTTTTTTTTTACGATTCTAATTATTGTATTTTTTTGCCACAAATAAATGATGTCTATGTCTATGTCTATGTCTAAATGTCAATAATTTATCTTAACCTATATTTCGGCTTAGACCCGGAATGCTCAACATGAACTCTGGTCCAGTGCTGCATTATTGGGGAGTCCAGGTCCATCCGCCAGGCCATATGAAACTACATACGGCTACGTAAACAGTCGCAACCAACAGCTAGTAATGCTCCACTTTAGAGCTTCAGTTCAGATCGAGTTGGTCGAAGTTAATTGACGCTATCTAATCGCCCGGCCTGTGTCGGCCGCTTCAAATGACTCCGTTTGTATTAATTATGTTTGTAGTAACTCTGGTATTTAGGGATGCTGATTCTGGAATCAATAACTACTGAGACAGACGTTTCTCTACATTTTCAAACCTTTAGGAGAAAAAAAGAATAGAAACAGGTTCTCATTCTCATTCATTTCATGGTTGATTAATTTTGTATTAGGTTAGGTTGTGTGGTGAGCGAGCTGCGTCTGCTGGCGCCATGCGACTACATGCGAGGCTGTGACGCCGAGCGCGGGCCGCGCCGCATGCGCCGCCTGCTGGAGCCGCCCCCGGGGCTGCACACTGTTCGCGCTTATAACGCGCCCACACCGAGATTCATACAACTTATGAATAGCATACTTTCTCAACAACCTGATCTGGATATATTTTTTGATAAGATGGGCAAATTCAGTTCTGTCGTCCTTGCCCATTTAAGCTGCAGCATGTAATGTTTTGGATTATCTGTTAGTTATATGCTTAATTTGTAATAAAGAATAAAGGTTAATTTTTCACTTTTACGTATAATTAATATTTTATTTCAGGTTAGGTTAAAATTAGCGTCACAAATATCTATAGGGAAAAATAATTTATCCCAAAATCCTTATTGTACTCGAAGCGACGTAGAAGCGGAATTACATTAGGTAATATTTACATATTAAAAGGTTTTCTAATTCTAGATCTTTTGGGATATTGGACTTTAAAATTTAGTAAAAAAGTATTCATGGAAGTGATTGCTTATAACGATAAGGCAACCAGTAGTTTCACTAGTTTTTAGTATTCTATGTAGGTATGTCATTTGTGGCGTGAACAAATTTGATGGCAACATTAACAACTTTATCAGCATAAATAAGTGATAAATAACAACTTTGGTGACGTTCCACAGGTCCTTCAAACTACAATATTTACTACGAGTGCAATATAACCTTCTTGGGTATGAATCTCATGATTGCAGAAGGAATGAATTGCTGTTGAACCAGACGGGATTACTCGACAGAATATAATAATATAAGGCTGCAATAGAAAAGCATTGGATCAAGATTGGATTGGCGTCAATTTGCACAGCAGGCGGTGATTTTTCATAACACCTATATTATAAATGCGAAAATGTTGTCTCTCTTTTCTCGCAACAACAGTGCGATGGATAAACGTGATAGATGCATATAGATAGGAGGGATACATTCCGGAAAGTGTGCATCAGATCTGCATGATTTAATTCCCATTTTTCTATCGGACTGCCAGAGCGGGCACGAAAAATCGAAACCGCTTTATGGTTGATATTCTGAAAACCCATACGAAGTGCTTTGATTCCACATTTATTGTGCGAACTGCTAGTCTGTGGAATTCGCTGCCTAAATGGGTGTGTTCCCCGTTGGTTACAATCTGTGTGTGTCATCAAGTGAGTGAATCGGTCTCTTCTAAGCAAGCGTGCTCCAACGTAGAAAAAAAAAACAAGAAAAGAAAACAAGTGATGAACTCGACGCCACTAATGTCACGTGGCCCCATAAATGTCAAAGGGGGCGTTTAGGCGGTAGTTTAATAATTTGAATTTTGATCCGCCGTTTAAAACACAAATACTGAAAATTATGAGGATTAAATCACAAGTTACTTTATTTAAAGTTTTTTTTTGTCTGCAAACCGGATATTACAGCATTTAGATGTGAACAATAGCTAAAGAATACAATACATGACAGACTGAACATCCTTTTAAAAACAATCCTACTAATAATATTATAAACGCGAAAGTTTGTAATTTGTATGGATGTATGTTTGTTCCTCTTTCACGCTGCAACGCAACAACGGATCGACCTGATTTTTTGCATGGGTATATTTCAAGAGCCAGAGAGTGACATAGGCTACTTTTCATCATCATCATCACCATTTTTCATCACTACGCGGGTGAAACCGCGGGGCGCAGCTAGTTTAAGTTGGTTTCGTAAGTCAGTCAAATACCCTATTTATTTAGGTACTAAATAAGTAACTAGTGCAGGGCCGAGGATCGAACCGGGTACCGTCAGATTGTAAAGCACTCTTGCTACCACTCGGCCACCATCGCTCATACGTCATAGGACACGCTACAGAAATATTCAACTCCAACACCCACTTAGGGGTTATCAAATCTCTTATCCGTTGAGGCGTAAAAAATGAAAAGAATCAACAGCATCACCCATAAATTTACTTTCGGAGTCTTTCCTCCTTATAATTTAATTTAGACGTCTCGTTATAATGCTTCGAATTGGATCATTTGCATTATTTTTGCGCTTCATTTTAATATTTTGATGTGATTCCGTCAACACGGTTTATGCGATTATAATATTTTGACGGATCTTCCCTTTTCTTTTTGCCTTTGTTTTTGTTTGTTGTATTCTTCAGACCAAACATTGAGTTTCAACAAAAGTATAATTTTATGATTGATATCTAATAATATCGTGATAATATCGTGATATCTGAAACTTACACTATTTAAAGCCCGTTGCCGACCATGCGTAGTGCAAGTAGTAACTTCTTATCAAAATTTTCTTATTTCCCTAAAACCACGAACGTCTGCTCATTACTGCCATGCTAACATTGCTCTAAAGTTGCCTGTACATAACACATTGCCATGTTTGTTTATAAAATAACATTGTTTCCGTGCGTGGCCGCAAACAGGCAGTTAATTTTACCCAGCGAAGTGTTGCCAGCAACTTCACAGAGTAGACAATTAACAGAGAAACAACTCCCAAGATCACAAAACAGCAGATAGTTAAATATATGCACCACGAAGATAAAAGATAGTGCTCACACAGGGTGCACAACGCACATACGAGAGACTAGGGGGATATAGCTTAATTCTCATTTCACATATTACCTTCCGTAACGAAACGTAAACCTTTTAATAGTGTCACTAAGTTTCAGGTAATAAATATAATGTATCACCGCGATATATAAATATACCACGATATATACATGTATCACCGCGATATATAAATATACCACGATATATACATGTATCACCGCGATATATAAATATACCACGGTATATAAATGTTTCACCGTGATATATAAATATACCACAATATATTTATTGTTATAGTTTATTATAGTTATTTATTATAGTTTCACGGCAATATATAATTATGCCACGATTTATATAAATGTATACCGCGATATATAAATGTAGACCGCGAGCCGCAAGGGTCTCTGGTATACATTGTGAATAACTAAAATAAATTCGTTTAAGTTAAAAAAAATGTAGATAAGTATAATAAAAGTCACGGACCCTGGTGCCCTTGGAGTTGCATTTTAAATTATTAAATAAAAACGTGTGTGTGACACACATACATCATTTATGCATGTAGTAAAATACATACCATTGTTTGTCGTCACATTTTCAACTCCGTTTGTTTCCTCACCAAGATTCGATTGTAACTTGCAATAAATAACCCAGTGTGGGCGATGCCCCGAAATTTGGGTAATTAATTAATACTTGCATTATTATTGTGTAAGGATTTTCTTTTGTTAATATAATGAGCTTAACTTCGGAGGTGAGCGTATTATCTATGATTTAATATTTAATAGGTATAAGAAGATAAAAGAGCGCCGATTTGAAAGAAATAAAACAATATACTTAGCTTAGGAAATGTTTGCGTGAAATAATAGCGTAGCTATGTAGATTTGTCCGCTATAATCTAGTTTTCCGTTTTGTTCCAACATTTTTTTTTTTTTGGCAGAAAATGAAAGAAGCCCAGTTTTATATTGGAAGATCACTTTATATACTTAGTACGTCTTCTTATCAGACTTTTTTCCTTGCCTTATTTAATCCCTATCACTAGTTACCACTACCAGTGTTTTAACCTCCGTTAACGAGGAAAGGAATTTCCGGAATAAAAAAAATCACTCCCATTAGATATTATTATTTATATTTTTATTATATTTTTTCCATTATTCCGGCGAAGATGGAGCACGTTTGCCCAGATCATACAAACAAACTACGACGCGACGGCACAAACTATGATTTTTATACATGCACTAGCATAGAAAACCTTAAAGATATACCTAATTAAGGTACAGTAACTTATTCTATTTCTAAGATGGTAACACTGCGTGTACATACTAATCTGTGGCGAACATAATGAAACGCTTGTCATCCAGACATCTTGCATGCCTACGGTTGAATGGATGCTTAGCCACAGATGCGGCGAGGCTATCGACAGATATTGGATAGCGTTACTGATATAACCGCTTAGAGCCGCTTTTCGGAATGAAATATTACTATCCTGGTTTCCCGCATTTTCTTGGATAAAAAGTACTTACACCATTCTCAATTCAATTCACTTATTCTTCAAATATGTATACATTAGTGTGCGCTTATGAACGCGAAATACAATATTTTTTAACAAGAATATAACAATTGAACTAATGTAAAATACATCGTACGGTTTCTTCACAAATGTCAAACCGCGAACCGAAAGGAGACAATTCGAGTTCCTTTCGCATTCATGATTTCGTATTCATTAGTGCGATGCGATGGGATCACGTTAGCTGGATAGGTCCATTTTAGACTTGAGCTTAAAAAGAGTGAGGGTTTTCCACTAGACTTAACGTTTTTAAGAATACATTTTAGAGCACGACAGAATGTTTGCTCCTCGAGATGCGGATTTTATCACCATATATGTAGTTAACTTTATCACGTCTGTCCCATTAACGTCCCATCCACGTAACGATTTATTCAATGATTTTCATAATTTTGATTCAATGGAAGTGCGGTAGTTGCTACGCTCGTACGTTCTTGCTTCGTTCGTTCATTCGGAACGCTCTGTTGTCAATATTTCCCGCCATTGTCAGCTGTCAGGGTTGCCATTTAAATAAAATTTTAATTAAATTGAACAATGTTTGCGACTGAATAGATTCGTTATTGTTAAATATTATTTGATTCTGTATCAAAAGTAAATCATAAATGACAAAGTTTGTGTTATACGTGTGAATGTTTATCGTAGCCATGGCAAATATATGAGATTTGAGTGACACTTATAGGTAAGATATGGAAAATTTGGAGATAGATTAATTAATTATGCAGGACTATTAAATTATGCAGAATATTCGGAAAAACTGGAAAATGTGAAGTAGAACCACAAAGCCACTGCAGAGCAGCCACTGGTAATTTTAATAAGAGAGAACGTTCGACTGTTTTTCAATTTGTTTCAATATTAAAGCGACTAATGAATGCAAATAAATTATGTTTAAAGTTGATAAATTGGATACGGATAGCCATAATACAAAGCTGAAATATTGACAGATCTTATTAATTTTTGTCTTTGTTTAGTATCGCGTTTTTTTTTACATGAACTGAAAATGAATTAAGTCTAAAATACTTTCTATAGCAAACTTGCAGTCGTGAGATGAAATTAACTGGCCACCATGCTACTATTATTGATTACTCTACACTGCGAGCTTAATAATTCGCGCAATATTTTATTTACACCTGGAACTCTTTGAGATTAATTGAGATTAATGGAGTCGACCAAAATATTGATGGCTCCAGAAGCCCGCTAGTGACTTGTGATCAAATGCATGCATATAAAATATAATAATGTGTAGGTAATGTTTTGACAACAATTAAAAAAACTGACTTAGGTACATGGCGATGTGGTGATGGGGTAACAAATCTCTAAAAATATATAAACTATCTACGCAACCGTAAACCCGTGTGTGTTACCAGTGATGACATACGGCACTGAAACGTGGTCTCTCACTATGGGCCTCATAAGCAAGCTCAAAGTCGCACAACGAGCTATGGAAAGGGCTATCCTCGGGGTTTCTCTACGAGATCGAATCAGAAATTAGGAGATCCGTAGACGAACGAAAGTCACCGACATAGCCCACCGGATTAGCAAGTTGAAGTGGCAATGGGCAGGGCACATATCAGGCAGAACAGAAGGCTGATGGGGCCGAAAAGTTCTGGAATGGAGACCACGGACCGGTAAGCAAGCGTAGGACGTCCACCCACAAGATAGACAGACGACCTAAAAGAGACCGCAGGGAAACGCTGGATGCAGGCCGCTTCCAACCGGCCCTTTTGGAGATCGATGGGGGAGGCCTATGTCCAGCAGTGGACGTCCTACGGCTGAAATGATGAACCGTAAACCCAACATGACAACCCTATTTCCCCCGCTCATTACACGGATTGAACCGAGACAATGTCTGATAT
This sequence comes from Agriopis aurantiaria, assembly GCA_914767915.1. Lineage (NCBI taxonomy): Eukaryota > Metazoa > Arthropoda > Insecta > Lepidoptera > Geometridae > Agriopis > Agriopis aurantiaria. The sequence goes on along the minus strand of OU611992.1, from coordinate 16,755,676 downwards.
CCGCCTTCGCTACCTACCTTGCCAACCAAGTACATTTCATCCGCACACACGCATTGTGAATCGCCGTAAGGCCCAGTATCCACTGGTCGTGACGATGAACAGAAGAGTTATGATATGGCGTAAATAACCAAAATAATATTTAATTCCTACTAGTCCGACTAAAACCACTGATTTGATCGACATTAAAAAAATCGAAGTCACGGTCAAGACTACTGAAGTAAGTTTATGTCGATAAATTAAAGCAGAAAAACGAATAGGAAGAAATAATGTGCGACGAACGTTTGGAGTGGTAGGTATATGCCATGAGCAAGCAAAGAAATGAATTTTCACGTCGGCATTCACATCTCTTTTCACTTTAGTCGATATGTCGCCTTAATTTTTCCCATTTCCGCTTTAGTGGATACTAGGTCTTATAATTGTTTTCCTGCAGTCATCAAGAGGCTTTTGTCTTCTGATTTGATTTGACTTCAAATAACATTACAAATTCAAAATGGCGCTGCGACAATGGTAGAAATTATGCTAAATTGGAGCACAAAATCCTTTCCCTTAAAATGATCCTCGAAGTACGCATACCAAAAATAATATGTCAAAGTTTTGTTTATCTGTCTCCAAAGTACAAAATTGTTGAGACAAATTTAAATTTGCTGGAGACTAAATAAATAAATATACTTAGTTTAAACAAAATTTTTATTTTCAAATTTAATAAAAGGTTTTGTAACTAATATATTAAAATTGTCTTTACTTCCATCTTCCTCTAGTTTTAAAACATAACAAGTTAAGATCAAAGTAAGCGCGTGTATTTAAGGACATATAATTCTAGAATTACAAATCACCTACCAAATGATCACCGAGTTCAAAGCTAGACAAATTGATTTCAAACGAGATCACTAAGTGCCATTCAATTACTTACCATTGGCAGCTTCAGCTATTGGAATCCATTTAAAAAGTTAAGCCAAAGCTTTGGTTCACATTATTTCTGTGTATATCTTGAATGTATAAGCTATTTCACTTATTATTGTATTGTATCACAAAAGGACTCTTGTAGCAATTTTTCAACGAAATTTGGTAGACTTTTGCAGAATCTCAAAATATGTGACAGTAATGTTGTATCTAGGGAATTTATTTCTTGGACCTCCTTCCTTCACAACACTACAAAAATTTCAAATCAAGCGTTAATTATCAAGGTCTGGTGCATTCCAAATTGTATTAGTACGTCTCGTGCACACTTTTGATTTATCAGGCTCCCTCACTCTCCTCAATCATACCAATTATGTTTTATAATGTTAATATAATAATAGATACCTACATTTATGTTTGTATATATATATATATACAAACATAAATGTAGGTATATTATATTAAGATATTATATTATATTATTATATATTAAGATAAGATGCTTTTTTTAGTTTGTTTGTATTTTTAAGTACCTATTTTCTTATTAGTGTGCTTGTGCACTGTTGTATGTATCATTTAAAGTGGCCAGAGGGCCAGAAGGAACTACACTGCAATACAGGCTCTAACGAGACCTAGTGCAGGGTATAGTGATCCTAAAGGTACTAGTACACCACTATACACCTAAGCAAATATGTGTACGCTAATAACCGTACCAACACCAGTGTTTAAACGAAAATTAAAACTTATTATTAAAAAAAACTTATTATTATTATTATATAATTCAAAACTTACTTGCAATAATACAGTCTGCCATCTCTCCCCGTGTGTACCGTCCATCCCTCTTTCAGCTCAGCCTGAAGCCTTTCTAAAGCTGCTTCATCCTCTACCACCGCCCTCCCCAGTCTTGGACTCCCAGAACCCAGCCCCGGACTACCGGACCCCAATCTCGGGCTGCCATACTTTGGACTGGCACCCAACTTAGGGCTATTTGTGCTAGAGGTGCCATCGCTCAGACTAGGGCTCCCAGTGAATCTAGGTCCAAAGCTGGGGCTAGGGTTTGGTCTGGGGCTCTGGGGTAGTTTGGGGCTCGCCGTGCCGCTGGGACCAGGCGACGACGACGCCTGCTGCAGCAGCATCGCTTTACGTCATCCCGACATGTTGAAGATTAGTTAGTCTGGAAATAAAAGAAATACTAATCTATGAATATTTAATGGTAAAGCAGTTGATCAAAAAGAGCGCATAATTGGCCCGAACTGGCAGGAGATGGCACTCGTATATGAGAGAGAGGGCCAAAATATTCAAACAAATAAAAATAAAAACAAAGAACCCGACTGCAACATGTAGCCTATCGCAATCTGGGCATGAAGAAAAATCTAACGATACCTCACACATCAAGCCATTTAGACTAGATATAAGAGATAATAAATAAATATTCGGGACATTTTTGCACACTCGGTCATCTCAGTCATCTGACCCTAAACTAAGCAAAGCTTGTGATATGGCTGCCAGAGATTGATACACATACATAATTATATAGTTTTAAATACATACCTAAATAGATATTAACAACCAGATATAGAAACATTTTATTATACAAACAAACATACACACTTACGCCCGAAAAACATTGCCCTCCCTTTTGGCCAGTCGGGTAAAAAAAAAATTACTGCATTTATTTTCAAATATTATAGGTAATCTATAAGCCTATGGCATAAGTCGAAGGGCATAAGTAATACAAATTGTTCTACTCCAATTAACGCTTAAACTGTATGAACGCATCGTTATGCTTGTACGAGACATAAACCACTACGGACAAATGAAACTCGTTCGCTCTAAAATGGCAACACCTATTAATACTGGCCGGAAAAAGTGCACTGAAAAAAGAACACATTCCCGCGCAAACCGTAATCTGTGGAACGAACGACACTGAAGAAATACGAACAGGGACAGTCGCCATTTTATTTTCCCGATGACATTTTGTTTGTCCCAGCTCTTTTCACATACCTACTCGATAAAGCGGGGATTATGTTATTCGAGATTATTTTTATTCGGACCCCGTGAAACTGGGACGAGAAAATGTATTTGGGGAATTGTGTTCCATCGAGGTGGGAAGATTAAGGAGGGTTTTTTTTACAAAAGAGTCAATGTTATTTTCATTGTAGATTGTTTTCTGACGACCGTGGGGAAATGTTTCTAGCTGTCACTTCAGAAATTGATTCGATTTTTTTATCTTCCGTCCCTCGATAAACATTTTTAAACTTTTTTAATTTCGAAGTGTTGGGTGGCTTGCTACAAAGTATTTTCAATGGTAATCAATATGAAAACTCTTAATCTATATAATAACTGTTAGGTCACAAACAATGAGGTTTTACCAATAGCTAGACGTCATTACAACTCATTTAATAAACCAGCCAAGTGCGAGGCGCTGAGGGTTCCGTGCCACCACTAAATTCAATAACGAAATTACCAGTTATAACTTGGTCATCATCATCAGCCAGAAGACGTCCACTGCTGAACATACGCCTCCCCCTTTAACCTCCACACTGAACGACAGCCTCCCTTTTGCATCCACTGGATGCCAGCGACTCTTACTATGTCGTCGGTCCATCTAGTGGGAGGCCTACCTACGCTGCGTCTTCCGGTTCCGGTATGTATTTAAAACTATATATGTATGTATCAGTCTCTGGCAGTCATATCACAAGCTTTGCTGAGTTTGGAGTCATATGACCGTGTGTGCAAAAATGTCCCGTATATTTATTATATTTATATTGTACGAGCAATTTCTTCGTAATGGCGGCTAAATAAGCGAACTAAAATTTTCTACGGGAGGCCATTAGCTCCATGAGATAACAAGTGATTAACGGTTATATTTCAGTGATTAATATAGACGAAATATTGGCACCAAATACGTTAATTTCCTGAACTTACTCACTATAAATGTAATAAATCAACATGACGATTCAAGCGCACGTCACAAATCATTAGGTACTGATTCTTAAATATAAATCACGCAACGTTTCATACAATACAATACAATACAAAACTCTTTATTAAAATACCACAAAACAAGGATAACATAAATTATACAATTACAACACAATTATTATATAATTGTATGCCGGATATAAGGTAATATGACAACGTAAACCGTTAAAACTTCGTACATAGGTACTTATGCACAACGATATAGTATGAAAATTCTTTGCTTACACCACAACTTACAGACCACAACATCAAATATATTTTTTTTATTTGTAATCTAAATAAATCAGCAAAGTTAGCATATCTCTGTCTTATGAATTACATTTGATTGATATCTAAGATTGTATACCGTTTCAACGCTCGTGGTTTTTTACATATACTGTTGTTACAGTTTTATGAACATGAGGAGCTAAGTTAGTTAGTTTCCAACTCCATCTCTATTCAGCGTTATTATAAAATCAACAATGGCTTCACAATACGTGAATAGAATTAGATAGTAATAATAATGTGATTTTAATTGGATAGAACGAGATAGCAATAATCATGTGTTGGGTCGATAACCTCTCTATTGTCTATTAGGACAACGCCAAGTATTCACAAAGATTAACAAAACATGTTAAATAATTATGAGAACCTAATGCAAACATTTAAAATAACAATTTTTAAGTTTCACAATAAAGCTTTCAGATAAAATACTACAACTTTTGAGATTGGTATAGGGTAGAATAGTAATAGATCGTTGGGTATAGGATAGGTAGGTATAGGCTTCGACCAAAATAAAATGAATGGACGGGCCATAACCATTGAACTTACTCAATAAAAACGAAGCAAAACCGTCGGACATAAAATTCAACACATAATTATAACCATGTACATTTGTTACAAAAAATTGATAGCGGTTTTTTGTTGTGTGTACACTTCGGGAAAGTACAAGAAGGCATAATTTTGTCAGATGTTTCGTTATGATTTAACAATAGTCTTGTATCGCACTTCCTACGGCTCGAGAAAGACTGAAACGAAGTGAGCTCCGGCGCTCATTTTGTAATTTTCAATAATGCGCTTCTTCTGGGCCCGTCCATTAATTTTATTTTGGTCGAATGGTATAGGTAGTTATCTCGAGTGCGCAAGCCTATTATTAAATATTAAAAAATCGTCTCCTAATTATTTACCCTTAGAGGTGGAAATTTTCTTTAAATTTAAATAGGACCCTAGTGATTCAATAAAATAAGCCTGACCAATATATTTTTTGTACTATAAACTGTTCACAATCGGCTAAAACATCGCGTACCCTGGCGTAACTTCAACTTCATGGCTTCTTTTGTAAGTGGAGGAGCCACCACAATTTTGCCAATCCTACATATTGGGATAAACCATCAAATGATGAAAGAGATACATACACAAATCAAAAAGGCCTTCAAAGTCAAAACCGAAAGTACAAAGAAACCTAATAAAAGGAACTTTACTCTCAACAACTCGGAAAATTAGTCATTTGATTATAATGTAGACACACGACACGCGTATAGGCTGGAAGACAAAAGCGTCGAAGTTATATTTAATCAACCTCACTTAGAAACATTTGTTAAGTTAATCAAAGCTTAAAATTGCTTCGTATAATTTTCGCGTATTTGTATTTTAAACCTAACGTTTCTAAGTAAAGCCGAAATAGTATAATTTCTATTTTAAACCTAATAAATCCGAAAAAGTATAATTCCTATTTTAAACCTAACGTTTCGAAGTAAATCCGAAAACATAATAATTCCTATTTTAAACCTAACGTTTCTAAGTAAATCTGAAAATATAATAATTCCTATTTTAAACCTAACGTTTCTAAGTAAAGCCGAAAAAGTATAATTCCTATTTTAAACCTAACGTTTTTATGTAAAACCGATAAAGTATAACCATTAACCATCCTATCGAGTCAAAATAAATTGGTTCTTCTGAAACACTAATTTCCGATTAAAATCTAGATCGAAATCAAGCGAAGTCTTGTTTCTCGATTCATTAAGTCGAGGATGATTATAAACGAGTTAATCAAGAGTCGACCTTGATTAATGCCTTGTGATCGAGACGAAATTATTGGCAACTTCTCTGGGAGTTGTTAAATACAAGTTATACAGCTAAAGCCTAACAAGAAGTGTTCTTAACAATAGACTATATTGTTTTGTCGATTTAAACACCAATTTGACGCTTGTTTAAATTATTTTTTATGGCATGGGTGGCAAACGTGCAGACGGGCCGCCTGATGGGAAACAGTTGCCGTCGCCTATGGATACCTGTAACACCAGAGGCATCACAAATACGTTGCCGACCCTTTAAGACCCTATAAACTCGCCTTTTGAAGAACCCCATGTTGTAGCTTCTCGGGTACACAAAATTTTGGCAAAATGGTTTTTTGATGTTTTTATAAAAAAAGTGACAGCCAGCCAGTTCATCAAAATTTTACCATAGATAGGTAGTTTTAAAATTTGCAAGTTGAAGTGGCAATGGGCAGGCCACATCGCTCGAAGAACCGATAACCGGTGGAGAAGAAAGGTTCTTGAGTGGAGACAACGAACCGGAAGAACCACAGCGTAGGTAGGTAGGCCTCCCACTAGATGGACCGACGACATTGTGAGAGTCGCTGGCATCCAGTGGATGCAGACGGCAAGCTGTTGTTCATTGTGGAGGTTAAAGGGGCAGGCCTATGATGAGGTAGTTTGAACTGGTTGTTTTAGAGAACTTACAATATATTTCATGATAAAACTATATAAAAGCTCAAAAATCCTATTTTCCAAATTTAATTTTGTTTACATATTATTATAGTTATGAGTATAAATACGATTGTAAAATGCTTACGGACACACAACCCTTGTTTCAATCCTCAGTCATGTATCCTTTATTACAAAATTAAGATAAAGCTGCATACACACTCACTTTTAATTAGGCCGATGTAGGGTCATAAAGGGCGTTTCACACGGTCTGGTATCAACACTGAGTAGAAAATCTTACAGAGATACAACTATATAAGAGCGGGAGCGTAAAACAGTAGGTACCTCACTACGTGCGCATTGTTCAGCGATGTGGGCGTAAACTGCCACCAGATTGGCAGTTTCTGCACAGAATCCACACAGTCCACAGAATCAAGTAATAGCGTTCAGAATGCCTTGTGCGAGTTTTTCCATCTACAATTTGTATGAGATAAGACTAGTGCCATCTAGCGCCATCTAGATGGCACTTCTTTTACTACATATCGTAGTTAGCGTTAACACGATTGAATAGGTAAACGCAATTGGAAATACTCGCACTATGGTACTCACAGACAGGAGATTGTAGTGAGAGTGAAGGTTTGGTCTCTTGATCGACACGTACAACGCTGCGATAAGCGTTATGCCGTCTCGGACACAGTAGAATAGTCTGTTGTTCCTTCGAAGCCTGCGTCAGCGATGAGGAGAAAGTGCTGACGTTGCATTGGAACCGCTTACTGCAGCGTTGTGCGCTTCGATCAAGAACCAAAACTTGACGAAGATCATAATTTGGTGACCGTTCGCGCTTGTCAACTCTACGTGAAATATCAACGCTATAAGGGCACGTTTTTATCTCAACAGGTTGGCAACAACGACAGTGAATAAAAATGGGGCTGTGGGCTATGTTTGTCGCTACCTTTTTGTTTTCGACTTTGACCTTAATCAAATAAATACGCATAAAATCACTGTGCTGCCGCTTTGTGAAGCCACATAAGAAACTAGAATCGCTATCGGGTTCCATGAGGCAACATCATCATCATCCATTTCACCACGACAAATCGACTGCTTCTCATCATCATCAAGCAACTTTGCCAGCACCACAGAGCCTCGCTCCGGTATTTCCAGGTGCTGGGTTGGCTCGGGTAGATCCTGGTAGAGGAAAATGCACAACACACCCCAAGCGGGACGTTGTATGATCTATTGACCATGGCATAGCCAACTAGATGATTTTAGTGGGTGCAATCTCACATAACCTGGCTACACCCCAATGCATTTAATATATTTCGAAGATTTCTCCCAGTCAGCAAAATAAGACCCATAGATCCCATCACGAATAAGAATAAGTCGCGTCGCCACTCCCCGCCGCGCCGCGCCGCCACAGTCGCTGTCTTCTGCGGTTAGAAACACAGCCAGCTATTTCTCTGTGTTATTTCCTATTTAGTAACAGAACGAACATATTAAAAGTTCAAGCGTTCCCGAAACAGGCGTGTAATGTCAACGTTAATTCTGTAAAGCTGTGGTAAAGGTTACGACCGGTCAGTGGTGTAATCTGGGCCAGTTTTACCACATCCAGACAAACTCTTTTTTGAGCACTCATGTAAAAGTAAGTCTAATAGTGTTAACACACGAATGGATTTGGATGACGGACCGCCGTCCAACCAACGGGAGAGAAAGAGCGAAAATATCATATTTCCCTCTCTTTCTCTCCCGTTGGTCAGACGGCGGTTGAGGTCAACCAAATCCATACGTGTGTTAACACTATATAATAATTCACAGCCTAGTTTGCCCACATCTTACCAAGGAGCCGATAATAACCAATATTTATTTATAGTTGTAAATACAACTCGCGGTCTCACTCGTCATGACTGTTCAGGCCGGTTTTACTTCGCTGAATTATCAAGATTAGTTAATCTAGATAGCTATTACAATACAATACAATACAATTCTTTATTAATAACTCCATAATTACAAGTCAAACTTCTCCAGTACACTTTCTACAACGATGTATATATACTTATATAAACAGTATATGGTAATAATACTATGATGTGTACATAATTCAAATTAAATATTACGCTATGCAAACTGTTCTTCACTCTTTCGTTCTACTGTTCTATATTCTTATCGGTAGGTATTAGCTGATTTAACAAACGTCCACATACTAGCAAGTCCGACTCGCACTTAGCCGGTGTTTATTATTTCACTTTATAGTGTGTACTATAATCGATTCTTTTACGTAAATTCTATCCATCCAATGGTTGCCTGGAAGAGATCGCTTTTAGCGATAAGGTCGCCACTTATGGCACTAGCTCGTAAGTGTTTTATATCGTGTTGTAATTTTTATTTCTGGTGTACACAATAAAGAGTTTCTATCTATCTATAATCATGCCAATTTTGTTATCTATCACGGGAAATAAACGTGATTTTTCGACTTCGGTGAAACAGGTCCTTCATATTTGATTCAGTTCCCGTAATGCCACAAATGTTATGGCTGCTTGGAATTATTAAGAACTTTGTTAAATGTTAAATAGCTTTAAATGTCATCTAGTTCTACAAAACTGGGCTCTGTTAAATTATCAAAGTTCATTTTGACTTATAATTTAGATTTGTCGGATACATACAACGGGGATTGTATTATCGAATTATAACTTACTTAATATGTAAAAATTATGTCGGATTCAGGTCATGCCGATGGCTTTCGGGAGGTTTTAAACTATTGCTGTAGGGTCGAATATGTTTAGGTATATCATTACCTAAAAAAACATTAGACCAAAACTTAATAAATGTTGCTTATCACAATATCATCATCATCAGCCAGAAGATGTTCACTGCTGAACATAGGCCTCCCCCTTTAACCTCCACACTGAATGACAGCCTGCCTTTTGCATCCACTGGATGCCAGCGACTCTCACTATGTCGTCGGTCCATCTAGTGGGAGGCCTACCAATGCTGCGTCTTCCGGTTCATGGTCTCCATTCCAGAACCTTTCTTCCCCATTGGTTATCGGTTCTTCGAGCGATGTGGCCTGTCCATTGCCACTTCAACTTGCAAATTTTAACACAACATAATCATCAGATCAGTAGAGTTTCTTACTTAACAGTTCCTACACGACAAGTACAACAACAAGTAAGTATAAGTTACTTTTTACCCCAGCATTATGAAAAACTGAAAAGATACGAGTGAAAACGCGGATTGCAGCTAGTAGACAAATAAAAGAAACTATTCCCATTTGAGCAAACAACTTTTTCATAACTTTTGCCGTGGATATGATGAAACGGTATTGAACTAGAGCAGGAATGCGGAAGCTCGCTCCCTATCACTGAGTAGAAAATTCCAGGGAGATAGTTATACTGAGACTGCGTTTTCAACTTCCGTAAAGATAAAGGTAAAGATCATTTATTTGCATATAACATGAGAATTTTTGTGCATTTTCATGCAGAAAAGATCTTAAAATAAACAAAAATTGTCCTAAATCACGTTGTGCCGGTCTGGCGTACAAATGTCAGAGTGATGGCACTATGCTCGTAACACTAATGTTTTAATATTAATCATAACTAAATTAACAATGTCTGAAAAAAAATATATATTATATTGTAATTCAAAATAAAAAACCTATGTAAAGTCAAAAATAATAATAAATTACATCAATTACAATTTGTCATTTAAAAAATCATCAATTTTATAATAGCATTTCTGTTGCAACAGTGCTTTTAATTTATTCTTAAATAAGTGAGTATTGAGATTTTTATCTGTATCTTATTGTAGATAAGAGGTCCCATGCACACTACACTGTTTTGCATCAGGGTTGTCTTTTTTTCATGTACATTGTCTTTCCTTCTGTCTTGGTCGCGTCGATTTCTACAGTGTCATATAGTGTGGGAATCGTTATTTCCATTTGATTCTAGGACCTCGGAGGTTTCAAGAGAAGGCAAGTCGATGCGTACCCTCACGTGTTTTCAAATGTTTCTTCCAATATTTGTATGTGATTGTGTTAAAAAAAACTTTTGGGCAGACAAATTGTATAAACGAGCAATAACAATTCTAATCAAATCTAAATATAATAACAAACGCATAATTCTTTAACACAACACTCACGCTGTGTTGGGGTTAGAAACACACGTTTGTTGACAAGTCCCCAAATGCTTCTATATGCACCATTGATGCACGCACCGCAAAAATGTATTACAGTTTAAAGTAAGTAAGTCCTAAGTCATTCCTAGTATTCTGCCAAAATAATAACGACCATATACACCACATTGTTTACGGTATATTTTATAATATAATTTGATATAATTTGACTGTTTTAAAAATATAATTCATGCTGGTGTAATCCTAGATTATTTTTAATTATTTGATTACTGAAATCATATTATAAAGTTAGTGTCGATTTTCAGAAAAATATGATATTCATTAATCAAGTGACTTGACTGCAAACACTATGTAGGTCGAATGTCCTTATGACGTCACACAAATGTAAATAGAGGCAACAATTGTATGGGGAGACGAAGTCTTTTGCTTATGTGTGACGTCACTAATATCACGTGGCCCCATAAAAGCCAAAGAGAGCGTTTACGCGGTAGTTTAATAATTTGAATTTTGTCTGTCATTTAAAACACAAATACATGCTACAAATTATGAGAATTAAATCACGAAATTGCGTTATTTTAATATAATAAACTATTTAAGATGGTTTCGTATAACCAGTCAAATACCCTATAATTGTGTGCGTGTTTTAAGTTGGTATTGCAAGTTAATTATACTATGCGTTCATCTTCATATTATAAACACGATTTTGATTCGAATATGTGTGCGTTTATCTGTAAATGTGTGCTAAGCGTGTTTCTCGCGCTGCACGAAAAGCAGTAAAATTGTATTCGCGATTTCTGGGTTGGTCCCATAATAAAAGTCGTCCATAATGAAGAGTACAATGACCTATTTTCGTTTCAATACACCCCAAGCTTAAGCACGTAAAGCCTTCATCACAACTCGCGTATTCCCTGATGGAGCTCTAATGGCTCTGGAGCCGGTCGGAGCTCGTCTCTATCGATAAACTTAACGTATAAACAGTTTTGTGATGGAGTTTACGCAGGTAAATATTTGTACACAGAACTCAGACAAAACATACACACATGCCAGACTAGAACACACGGAATTGTCGACGATCTCAAGCTCAGCAAACACCTTGACCCACTTGATGCATTACAGCGTAGAGCTGTCAGAATTGTCGACGATCCCAAGCTCACTGAACACCTAGAGCCACTCAGCATGCGCAGATACGTTGGGTTTCTTTGTATCTTTTATCGCATTTACAACGGGGAATGTTGTCAAGAACTGTTCAATCTGATGCTGTGTTCGCGGTTTTATCATTACACTAGCCGCCAGCGCCTGGAAGCTCATCCACATATCATAGATCTGTGGAAATCGCATACTGTGCATTTTACTCGATCTTTTTTGCCTCACACCTGCAATATGTGGAGTGAGTCAGTGTTGGGTTCTTGTGACCCGTATATCTGTAGATATTCTACTCTGTGCTTCTATTCATTTTTCCTCTATCATTATTTCTGTAGTTTTCTGCGAAAAATTGTCTGACGTCTATTATTTACAGTTACCAAATCAGACAATACTTTTTCTTAGGATATCCAATTGGAAATATCTGTTATTTCCAACTGAATAATTGCAAGACTTTCTCTCTGCCTCTACATAAGGAATTTTCTGTTTAGACAGGTAATTAATTATAAAATAAAATATTCGGGTCATTTTTTGCACACACTGTCATCTGACCCCAAACTAAGCAAAGCTTGTAATGATAATAGTCTCTGGAAGCCTACTCTGGATACATATATTTTGAATGCATACATAGATATTAACACCCAGGTATAGAACAAACACAAATGTTCATCGCATGAATTATTTTATTTCGACTTTCGAAGTCCAAATGCAGAGCAAAAAAGTTGTGCCGTGTATTTATCGGAAACGATCTAAATGTATTATGTTAAGAATGACAGTATATAACACAGGATAGATGGAAGAAGATAAAGAGGCCTATACCCAGCAGTGGGATAATATAGGCTAGCATAAAATAATGGTATTATTCTCTTATGCGCTTGTTAAGTTACATTACACAAGTATAAATTAAAATTTATTAAAAATTCCAAGATTTTCTTGAGTCATAGCTAAGAACACTAACGAATAAGTCACCTTACAAAAAAAATCGGTTCAGCCCGTTGGGAGCTACGATGCCACGTTACAGACATACACGCAGATGCACAGATACGCAGATACAGAAGTTAAATTTATAACACCCCTCTGTTTGCGTCAGGGGCAAAAAACCTCTCGAAGACTTGACTCTATGGCTGACGGAGGGCAAAGGCATCTCTATAGAAACGCACGGGCACCCCACTGGCTCGTTGCCTAAGGCAACAGTCTCGGTAAATGCTTGGAGTATTTCCCCTCATGCCCACAGCGGTGCGGGCTCGGGCCCTGGGCTCGCTTGAATAAGATATCAAATCTCCAAAACTTCACCCATGAGCCCAAAGATCACCTTTTTAATCGTCTCTTACAGGGGATACCGCAGCCACAGACCCTAGGGTCAAGCAGTGTCAACAACCTATTAAGCTGAGACAGTTGGCATAGCCTCGGTTAGTGTAACCGCAGTCGGTAGCACGGGCACTTTCCATTTCAACCAGACGAGCTTTCTACGATGTAGTTATGTCATTGAGTAATGGACATGATATCTAGATCTCTACAGAACCTGCTCTACATTTAAAGAGCCAAAATGACTTCCTATAGTTGTCCTGGGTGTAGACAAAATCCCCGCGCATTTCACTTGAATCCCGCATCCAGAATTTACTGTTTACACGAATAATTGCGTACATGAGACAGAAAGGCTTAAAACTAGTGCAATAACTGGCGGGCTTTATCGCTAAGAATTCGGGGGGTTCGATTAGAAAAGACAAAAAATCGCAAAACAAACTAAATTAAGAAGACACAATAGGCTGGAGTAAATCCTGTAGGTTGTAATTGACGCACAAAGATGCTCTCTTCGGCGTTTTTTCACAGCTGAAACGGTATTGATGTAATTGGACAAGGCAGTAAGGGCATCATGGGACGTAGGATATACTAAACTTCTTATTCCAGGAAAAATTATTAACAAAGACACGTGGCGCAAGTTGTAGTGTATATACCATTATGTTAGTTGTCAACTTCAAAATTAGTAAGCGCTCGAACAAAAGTATTGACATTGCCTAATTGTCTGTGTAATGCGCTACCTGAATGGGTGTTCCCCTATGGTTACAATCTGGGTGTCTTCAAATCACGAGTGAATCGGTTTCTTCTAGGCAAGCGTGCTCCAACGTAGACCGCATCATCGCTTAACATCAGGCGTGATGGTGGTCAAACGCAAGCCTATTATTTATTTAATAAAATAAAAATAAAATATTACTGTTAATTAGGCCCTGTGGGTTACGTCGTTTCTTTTATAAGTTCCTGTCTCCATCATCAGACCAGCTTTATGGTACATAACATTACATTGTCACCGAACATACATAAGTGTGTAAAATTTCAGCTCAATCGGTTGTGATAGTCTTAAATTCTTTTGCAAGATTTGTCACACACATACCGCGAACGGACATACATAATTAGCAGGGCTAGTTGAATAAAAGTTTGTAAAAAGAAATAAATACGTATCGAATATAGAACCCCCTTCCTGAATTCGGATAAAAAGAGTACCATTTTAACCCCTGCGCGTAATGATTATAAAGGGTCGTTCACATGATGACGTCAATACTAATTAAACGGCAGACTGTAAAGGGAGGCCTTTTATGCCATTACATGAATTAAACAATACGCAGGGCACTCGGGTGAATACAGGTTGAACACGATCATATCACAAACAGTTTTTCACCTTTATTTTATCAATAGTTAATTTTCTTTGCAACTGCTAATTTGAACATTAAATTCAGTTATTCACATATTATTATTTTATTAGCTGATCCAACAGACTGTCAAAATTTATTCCAAATTCATACAAAATCCCGTAGAAAAAGCACTTTTCTTTTTTTCCAATTTCCTGGGCAGCTATTCTAACTTTTTCCCCCTAAAAAGCTTATTCGGACTATTACGAAAATTTAAACAAGGTGAGCTCAAGAGATGCTCCTATGCGAGTCATCAATGAACCACTAACCGAGCGCTATTCATGAAAAAAAAAATTTGGAAGGATTTTCCGTTCTTTTTGACATATTGGTCCATGTGCTAACTTCAATTTCTCAGTAATAGTAGGTATAGTAACTTATCGTAACCACGTTCGCTATTCGATTTAGCTCTGAAATTAGGCATTCAGAAACTTCTCTGAAGATAACTAATCAACGTAGCTCTACTGTAAGAGAAAGTGCTTAGAGTTAATGGAAAGCAATCGTGAAGATTGATTGGGCGGAAACCAGGTAAATCAACGTACATGGGCGTTCCGGGACGCCCTAGGTCATTACCTGTAGGAACTGGTACACGTAGACTCACAGTTTAGGACCTCTCTAAACTAAGTCCCAACTATCGCACCACCGGATTATCGTATTGGATACGTCCGTAAGCAGCTACTGACGAACGCAATCTATAAGTAGTATACATCTCCTACTGCTTGTTTTTCGGGTAATGCTCTGAAGAGCTTTTTGACTTCTGCGTCGGAATTCCACTAGCGCGCATACCGCACATCCCGAATCCATCAAAAGGCTCACCCCACTTTTTGCAAAGCGGGATATCCCAAACTGTTTCGTTCTGCCGCTCCTTTCTCCCGCAGACCTGGAAAGTGTGGAATATTTCTCGCCGAGCTTCAACAAGGGTCTACAAACATCTCTCCGGGCTGGCAAAGCATAGGCAATGCCGCTAGTGTTGCAGATATCTATAGGCGGCGATTACCGCTGATCATAAGTCGGACCGCTTGCCTGTTCTAAAAAAAGCTTAGCTGTGCCATTCATCATCATCATCATCAGCCAGAAGACGTCCACTGCTGAACATAGGCCACTAACCCCACTAATAACTGTGCCATTGTGCATGTGCAATGTGCATATTGTTAGTCAAAAGTCACCGACGTGGCCTTGGGCTGATCTTGAACAATCGGACGTCCTAACCTGGCTTTCAGGACGTTTTTTCTAGCTTAAAAACGCGTCTGCTACCGCGGCTTACGGATGCGTCCGATAGTTTTTTCGCAGCTTTTACCTTAATAGCTAAAATTAGGGTGTGCCTTTGGACGGAAAGGCTTTAGGCATACAGAAATATTGTCATGTCAATGACTTCAGAGAATTAGGCGACAGATGTTTAATATTTTGTTACAGCTTTTCAATGCGTATAAAATCTGCATTGGCGATAACCTTGATAAAGTGATGGGCATCACAAAGTTCTTAGTCTATAAATCCAAAGCAATCCTTTTCACGGTACGTCCAGGGAGGTCTTTGAAGAAAGCGATTTATTTATTTCATTCATTGTTTTAAGTTTTCACTACTTTTGTGTATCCCAGTCACGAATTTGACAAGCATTACTTGCATCTAAATTGGTCGTTTAGCTACAAATTACCTAAGTGAAACTTGATGAACATGATGTTAATGAATAATTAGGTTAAATGAGAGTCTTCTTCGTGGTACGAATTCGTAATAACGTCGTTACATCACTAATTGAAAATATCGGAAAAGAAAGAAAACCGTTAGGTACATCACTAACTGGAAAAAAAGATAAATAAAACTGGCTAAGTGCTAGTCTGCCTCGCACACTGAAGGTTCCGTACTACCACGAAATACAATGGCGTCTATTCTGTCATTCCACTCACTAAACTAAACCAATCTGACAGGACTAATATTATCTGCCTCTCTTTTCATTGTCAAATTTAGTTTAGTTTAGAGAACATCAGAATGGATGCCAATACCTAGATATTCATTTAAAAAACCGACTACAAAATTAGTAAAATATGGTGGCATTTGGATTCGGTGAGACGAATGAACGAATTATGAGGCCATCTAAGTAGCAAAATTGCCTTGGTAATGAACAGAAATTAGTCCCTGACTCGCGCTTACACACACTTAGTGATAGGCCCCCGTTTTTACACTTTGGGTACGGAACCCTAAAAATTATGTGAGAACTGATGAAAGAAAGGATGTAGGCAAACTAAATGTTGTAAGTACCTATGAGTTATAGGATTAGGTTAGAATTCGGTTAAATGCCGACTTTATACATAACGCTGACATAGCGATCAAAAAAATTCACCCCAATTTTGGTTCCAATATACCTAATAAGAATATATTGTGAAATATAAAAAAAAAAAAACTAACACAATTCTTATATTTCGACATTCATTTTCTTTCTTTCTTTTCAGATATTTCTACTACGTAGATGGAAACGATGGTGTAGTGTATACATCAACAACAACATCAGCAGCCATTAAACGTCCACTGCTGGATAAAGGCCTCTCTTAGAGAGGAGTGTTGCCTTAACACGTTGGCAGGCGGCTTGGGGATCGCAGTACGTTCACCGTTTGCTAATAGGACGCTGCTGCCCATCCTCCGGTGGTTCTGATCGCAGTTTAAGGACATACCCGGGTACATATAGTGTATACATGGTTCAAATATCCAGGACATTTTTGCACACACGGTCATCTAACCCCAAACTAAGCAAAGCTTGTGATATGGCTGCCACAGACTGATATACATACATATATAGTTTTAAATACATACTTAAATAGATATTAACAACCAGATATAGAACAAACACAAATGTTCATCACACAAACGTTTGTCCTAGATGGGAATCGAACCCACGCCCCCAAGCTCAGAAGGCAGATTCACTACCAACTGGACCAACGGGCTACGTGGAAAGGGTGTACTAAGCCGAAAGGAGTTCATATTACGTCGATGGTATTACCCATAATCATTATGAACAACTTTTACTATGAGAGCAACTCTACAATCGCGAAAAAAATCTGCTGTTTCATACAAAACGGCCATTGCCACACAACAAAATGTATGGAAAGCTGTTTTTGTTTCCGTGATTTCATGTTTTATCTCAAAGTAAAAGTTGTTTAGCATAACGTAGGTAAGTAGCTCTTTCGGCTTAGTAACCCACCTTAGAACCTGCCTTCTGCGCTTGGGGGCATGGGTTCGATTCCCACCTAGGGCAAACATTCATGTGATGAACATTTGTGTTTGTTCTATATCTGGGTGTTAATATTTATTTCAGTATGTATTTAAAACTATATATGTATGTATATCAGTCTCTGGCAGCCATACCTCAAGTTTTGCTCAGTTTGGGGTGAGATGACCGTGTGTGCAAAAATGTCCCGAATATTAATTTTATTCATTTATTATGAACTTAAATATTTAATTATTCATGTTAATAATGCTAAATACCTTTACAATGCTAAAAATATCTCATAACAAATGAGGAAAATTTTCCAAATAAAAACAATTAAGGTGACAAGAACCAAAATTAAGGTGAAAGCAAAATGTCCCCTCCGAAGTGTCAAAAGCATTTTCCACTCCTGATGGTGAGTGACTGCTTTATTTTTATTTGGATTTCTACTTTTCAGTTGGCAAAATACCTTTAGCTTTTTTAATTCAAAATTCTATTTTAGTCTAAGGAAGATTCTTCTGTTCTCTCTGAAAAAAAAAGCTTTTTTTATATTAAAAATAGGCTTGCGCTTGGCCGACAACTCGCCTGATGTTAAGCGATGATGCGGTCTACGATGGAGCGCGCTTGCCTAGAAGAAACCGATTCACTCGTGATTTGAAGAGACCCAGATTGTAACTATCGGGGAACACCCATTCAGGCAGCGAATTCCACAGACTAGCAGTTCGCACAATAAATGTAGAATCAAAGCGCTTCGTACGGGTTTTTGGAATATCAACCATAAAACGGAATCGATTGTTCGAATTGTCATTATTGAAGCATAACTAAGCGCGGGCGATATTTAATAATGATATTATTATTATTATTTTATTATTTTCTTTAAACCTAAACCTATGTTTTTAACGATTTTGTTATTCGGCTTTTTCTTTTTAGGGTTCCGTAACCAAAGAATGATAATTGGACCCTATTACTAAACCTACGCTATCTGTCTGTAAAGTGTAAAAACACATGTGTGACCACCACCTGGGTATGATTTGTTTTTTTGCACATCTTTCTGTATTTTGTAGTGGTACAGAACCCTCGGTGGGGGAGCCCAACAAGCACTCGGCCGGCTTTTTTTTTAAATTCATTCCAGCTGCAATCTGAAAAATCTTATACCTAGTTTAATATCTCCATCACTTTATGCATAAAAGAGAAAGTATTTATATAGAGCAGCCATTTTTTTCCAGCTACGTATAATTATACCAAACCGTTTTTCCAAGACCTCTCACGATCTTCACAGAGATTCATTTAAAACGAAGCTCCCTCGAGAACTATTCAGAAGCGGGAGGCCGGACAAGTGCAAGTGGTCGGGTCAAACGCGACCGTAATTGGGATCAGCGTTCCACGTCCCTGTCATGATTGTTCAATGTCGTAGATGTCAACAAAACCTAAAAACTAAAGTATAGTAGTTACCTGGGATTTCAAGGCCGCGCTTCCTTCGATTGCTCTTCGATATCCGAGTGCAAAAGCTGTTTTTATCCGCTAGAGGATAAAGTAAAATTGAATTTAGAACATGGTGTCCAATAAGTTTGTGAATTCAAAACATCATTAAACCTATTTACTTATACCTCCATGGTGCCGAATTTATCATACAACCTTTTTTTAATTTGTTAAAAACTCAGATTTGGAACCTTCTTGGTGTACTTAATTTAAATTTGCTTTGCGCGCGCCATTTTCTTTTCACGTCATATTGTTAAAACCTTAGGTTAAAAACAAGAAATTTGAAAACATAAGTAAGTGAAAAACCTAAAATGAGTGATTTTAGCGACGAGGAAATTTATTTGACGGCAACAGAATTGACTGAAACTGTTAATAATGCGCAAATGTTTTTTTTTTTTTCATTTAGTCATGTCCTCGCTGAGGTAAAGGTTACGTGTTGCACTCGAGTGCAAAGATTTTTCACCTCGTGCTCTTTTGATTCCCTCGCTAACGCTCAAAATTCTAATTTTTTGAATCCTTCGCTTGCTCGGTCATCAAAATTGAGCACGCGGTAAAAAGCAACTTTGCAGTCTTGTATAGCAAGTTACAATTTTTGTACAACCTGTTACTCGTTGAAGTGACAATATACAAAAGACAGTACCTACTTAGACACATTCGATCACACCTGTTGTATGTTCGTTTCGGCGGTTTAGGACCACAATTAAAAATTACATCTTCTTATAATGACTACTTCTTCACAATCATGACCACTTCTACAAATGACCACTTCTAAAAGAACTAAAGAAAGTTGAATCAAGGCACGACCACGAAGCCGCATGAGTTCCATTAAAAAAAAAAAACAGCATGACTCATCTTTTTGCTCGTGTGCCCCAAAAGGAGAATAATGTTTTAGGATGTAGGTATTATGTGACTTCATAAGCAGGCTTGACAGAGCGTTCGAGGCAAGAACGTCTATAATGCAGAGAGGACACGTTACAAAGGATCTGAGGCCTCTTTGCGGCACGTCGTCATCGGCTATTTTTGCGTCATTTCATGCATTCACAGTACCGCTCATCCCGTGACCTTATTTCCCATTCCAATAAAATACAATAGAGAAACCTTTGGTTCGAGATTCGTTTCTATATCCGAAATGTCATATAAATAACAGCTTGTAGTGGGGTTTTTTCTTTACTAGCTGTTGCTCGCGACTTTATACGCATCGGCTTTATTTTGAATCTCCATTTTGCCCTTCCTAATTCGGTCTTTACGCAAAGTTCTTTCTGAGTGGACGTCTACACCTCATAAGGAATCTACCTGCCAAGTTTCATCTTCGTAGGTCATCATAGATGTTTTGAAATACTTAAGTTAGTCAGTAAATGAGTTAGTGAGAGTATTTCGCTTTCATATATGCACTTGCTTTTTATATGCTTATCTCCATTTCGTCTCTGCATAATCATAGATCAGCATTACCAACAAACTCGAGCGTAAACAGCAGACAAATAAAATAAAAATGTCGCGTCACGAGTAATATCAGACACGCCGTAAAGCGAGCAGTATCAGTCAGGTTCATGTGCTCATAAAGCAGTTTTATGCGAAGATCCCGTAAAGCAGTAACATGCAAAACATGTCGGTCTATTCATTGGCCCCGTAAAATGTTTTATTGCCTTTTTATAATGATACAACGCCCTTGGGCGCCACTTTACACCTGGGCTAAAGTATCCTGGGGTGAACTTGCCATTGTAGAAAACTTTTTCACGAGGTAACTTCGAGTGTTACAAGATTTTTTGCGCCTTTTTCCGTCTTTTGGGGAGAACCTATAAAAACTAGATAAAATAAATAAAATGTTCGGAGCTAAGCACAGATTTATGATATTTCTGTAGCTAAATTTCTTAAGCTCAAATTGTATGTTAGGTACATATTATTCATCATCATCATCAGCCGGAAGACGTCCACTGCTGAACATAAGCCCCCCGTTTAACCTCCACACTGAACGACAGCCTGCCTTTTGAATGATGCTAAAAGCATTTCCTATATTCGTCTCGTCAGTGCGCGAGTACAGTCCCAGGGCCAGGGGTCATGCTAGAAATAGATTTGACATTGACATTGTTACTGACTGATCTTCATCGTTGCTCATAATATTACGGAAGATATTTTGATGTTAACATTTTTCACGCTACATGGACAGAATGTATTGATTTTTTTTTTCCAGCAGTGTAAGTACCGTTCTTTTATCGATCGTCAAATTGACAGTTGAGGTCGTCAAATTCGATAATATGCCATTTTTTCAGTACTCGCTGTGATCGATTCTATGGCATTTTAGCGAATTTGACGATCGATAAAGAACGGTACTTGCACTGCAGGGCCGAAATATATCTTGTGACCCTTGAATGAATACCCCACCTCCTATTTCCCGATCTTAAGCCTCTGTCGTCTAGTCCTTTAAATACGCATCGATGCCACCGCACTGACGTGTATCTTGAAGTTCTGGGCTTATCACGAGGTCGTTTGTTTCACCATCATCACACAGCTCACTGCAGGATATATGCCTCTCTCTTGCTGTGCCGTCTGCTTCGGTCCCGTATTGTCCGGATTCGACCCGTAATTGTCATTTTTTTTATTGGGGTCTTAATAGGTACCTAGTTGTGTTATTTGGATTTGACTCAAAGTTGCCATAGTACGTATGGCTGACGTGGCGTACCCAAACTATTTTCGGCAGCTTATCTTAGTATTTTCTTCTTGTATTTCATGTAGCTAGCCGAAAATGAGTTTTTTGGTCGCCAAATAGTAAGTAGGTATCATATCTGTACCAAGCCAATAGTATTTATCAAATTTCACAAACATCCGTAGCCGTTGTAAAAAAACTTTCGTATTTGATGTCTCTAAAAACAATGTTTAGCGAAAATGTACACATCTTTACGATAAAATCTTCTTGCCTGTACATTGGCAACATAAAGTAACAATTCGAAGTGGAAACAATATGTTTATTTATGCTAAATTTTCTGAGTCACGGCGCATTAGCTATGTGTGGGATGAGACCGGTTGCCTCGACCAGGTCCTTCTTCGTATACTTATATAGACTTGCGTATTGAGCGCTTATTCTCTATCTCACAATAAATTCCTTGCCATAAACGCGTGATGTCATAACATGAAACATGAAAATGTAATTGAAAATTTAATTCTGGGCCTTTTGTGCCAATGGTTTTGACACATCCACACAATGATGATCTGAGGTTTTGCCACTTCCCTATTCCGTGTGGTTTTGAGATATTTTATATGACTATTTCACCGAAACCATAATTATGTAATACATAACTAGACTAAATAAAAAATTATAACATTAATAGAGCATGTAATAACATAAAACACTGTTTTAAACTGTCACGGTTGTTCACTAAAGTTATATGATGATTTACGGGATATTTGCCGTGGTAAGGTTGGTGTATGTAACTGCGCCGAAATATCGGGTACTCATTCCACAACCTTACCACGGTAAATATCCCGTAAATAATCATATAACTTTTTTTTTTCTAATGAGGTAACGTATTTGTATTTTCGGTGTGTAATAAAGTTGTATTGTATTGTATTGTATTGTAGTTGGTAAACAAGTCCTGAGACCGGTCTTGGTCCTGAGTTTTGTTTCCTGAGAGATATAATCTGGGCCTTTTCAAGGCCAGAGTGGATAAGTATCTTCTGAGTCTGCGTGCTTCATCTTCGACCGCATTGTCGCTTACCAACAGGCGAGTTGGGTCAAGCGCGTACTTATTCGTGATAATAAAGCGAATGAAACCGCGAGGCGTACCTACTTACTTAGTTGTAGTGAATATTTTGTTATACATACTTACAAACGTGTGTAATGTGTATACTACTTGATGAATAGCAGTGTGGGACATCCTCAGCGTATTTAAGGCCTCATTTACATGTAAGGTGACGTAACGTCTCGTTGTTCATCTCTGTTATTGTTACTTGTTTAAATTGGTAGTGGTACGTATACGTAGGTATACTGGGCGCAGTCGCGCTTTTGAGAAATGAGTCGTAAGGTCGTAACGGATAGCTATGACTGGTATTTGTGAATATAATATTCTTATCGGTCCACAATTGGCCGGCTTATTTTCTTATTGTAGTGTCAAACTTAAATCCAAATTGTGGAAATTGAACGTTTGCTCAGTTGTTTTAATTCAGTCCTATCCCAGCAGTAACCCTGACTTCATTTCGGCCTAACTCAGTTAGCATTCAGTACGTTTTAAAAGTGTACCAATCTGAAGGCTGGCGTGAAAGCGTAAAACTCATTGTTACCAGAAGTGAGGTGTTGAGAATCCTTTGTAAACTAAAAATCGAGGGTGAGAAAGAAAAGTCAGTTTATTTCACCTTCTTGGCCGCTTCTTTGACTTTATCTAACTTTTGCTTTTCTATTGAACCTTTGAATTGTAAGAATCGTTTGAGACTGAAGCTCATGTTCCTGCCATTTAATCGGATAGTTTTTTTATGTTTCTGCAGGCTAATCAAGATATTCAACTGACTTTAAAAATGAGGATTGGGTCTCTCTGTATCTTTTATCGCATTTACAACGGGAAGTGTTCTGAAGGACTGCTTCATCTGATGCCGGCGTCACGGTTTTATCATCGTACTAGCCGCCAACGCCTGAAATTTCATTCACACATGAATAGATCAATCGTACACTATGCGATTTTTGCCTCATATCTGCAAAATGTGGAATGAGCTACCATCCGCGGTGTTACCGAGAAGCTACAACATGGGGTTCTTCAAAAGGCGAGTTAATAGAGTCCTTAAGGGTCGGCAACGTATTTGTGATGCCTCTGATGTTACAAGTATCCATGGGCAACGGTGACTGCTTATCAGGCGGCCCGTCTGCTTGTTTGCTACGTATGGCATTAAAAAAATTCAATGCGACTTAATGTTTTTAATATGTTCATCTCTCGAGATAGGGAGTCATCATTCAAATTTAAAGAAAATATTTTACCTCGTAAAGGCAATGCCGTAAAGGTGTAAAATTAGAGGATGAATTCTGTTTATTAAACTTCCGTGACGCCGTGACTCTTTCCGGTAGGTATGTCCAAGAACCTCAAAAGTTCAAAGATATATGACATTCACTAACATGCACTGGGCCAGCATGGTGGATTATAGCATTTATAGCCCAACCTTTCTCTGAGAGAACGCCTGTCTGAAAGAACATCCATGAAGAAGGTTCATATTTCTTTTGTACAAATATTAAAATAAATAAAAATATTTTTTAAAAGAGTTTTCCATTAGAAAACACTGCTGTTTGAATACAGGGTGATTGTTCACACGTAGGTACCTACCTAACTTGACCTTTCCTTAATTTTCAAGCTCTAAGGCGTGTGCACACTAGATATTATCCGGATATCAATAACCGGCTCTACAATGGCTCTCAATGCTCATCGCTATGCCGCCAGCGCTCGCGTACGCAATATCCCCGATATACGCAGTACGCCGCACGGATACGCGAGTACGCTCTTCATTACGTCAGCCGTATTGTAAGCTAAGCCTTGAGCTGGGAGACAAGTTAAGGGGTGGTTTCACAGCTGTGCGGGGGACCCGCGCAGGTCACCCGTACTACAGGAGACGAGATCTACGCGGAAGCAAGTCCCGTACGGAACAATCCTCGTCGCTGTGAAACGATGTTCTAGTGCCTCACGTATGTCTCCGCTCCGGGAGCCCGTACTACAGGAGACGAGATCTACGCGGGGCAAGTCCCGTACGGAACAATCCGCGTCGCTGTAAAACGATGTTCTAGCGCCTCATGTATGTCTCCGCTCCGGGAGCCCGTACTACAGGAGACGAGATCTACGCGGGGTAAGTCCCGTACGGAACAATCCGCGTCGCTGTAAAACGATGTTCTAGCGCCTCATGTATGTCTCCGCTCCAGGAGCCCGTACTACAGGAGACGAGATCTACGCGGGGCAAGTCCCGTACGGAACAATCCGCGTCGCTGTAAAACAATGTTCTAGCGCCTCATGTATGTCTCCGCTCCAGGAGCCCGTACTACAGGAGACGAGATCTACGCGGGGCAAGTCCCGTACAGAATAATCCGCGTCGCTGTAAAACGATGTTCTAGCGCCTTACGTATGTCTCCGCTCCAGGAGCCCGTACCACGGGAGACGAGATCTACGCGGGGCAAGTCCCGTACGGAACAATCCGCGTCGCTGTAAAACGATGTTCTAGCGCCTCATGTATGTCTCCGCTCCAGGAGCCCGTACTACAGGAGACGAGATCTACGCGGGGCAAGTCCCGTACGGAACAATCCGCGTCGCTGTAAAACAATGTTCTAGCGCCTCATGTATGTCTCCGCTCCAGGAGCCCGTACTACAGGAGACGAGATCTACGCGGGGCAAGTCCCGTACAGAATAATCCGCGTCGCTGTAAAACGATGTTCTAGCGCCTTACGTATGTCTCCGCTCCAGGAGCCCATACTACGGGAGACGAGATCTACGCGGGGCAAGTCCCGTACGGAACAATCCGCGTCGCTGTGAAACGATGTTCTAGCGCCTCACGTATGTCTTCGCTCCGGGAGCCCGTACGGGCGATCTGCGCGGGTCTGCGGTCTGCGGGCGACAGCTGTGAAACCAGCGATATACGTACTTTCAGATCAGACAAACAAGTGAGATGTACCTTAGTACAATTATCGTTCATGTTCAAATTAGGTCGTAAATTAGGGCCTATCCTCTCTTTCCCGCTCTATCTCTCTGAGAGAAGGCCTTTGTCCCAGCAGTAAGAACATGATAAGCTGCTAATTATGATGATGATCCAAATTAAAATAAATTTTATCTTTCAATATGTAATCCCTCCGATCAAAATAATATAAATTTCAATAGCCCAATAATAACATTACAATAGAATCGCACAAACGTAGAGTTGAGTGACCTACCGGATTAAGGGCGGCCGCAAACACGGCCCACAATGCGGCCCAAATACGACCCGAGCGGCCCGACCGGCCGCCGGACGGGCCGGATTATCCGCCCTATTGACAGGTGGAATTTCATTATCCACGCACTTATATTGCCTTCGAGAATTGCCTGGCTTCCAGATATTGAACAAACTCGAGTCCTCTCGAACAATCGACAAAATAACGCTTTATTTGAGGAAAATAAAATTAGATCATGGTAAATATCTAATCGACCATCAAAAATACTTAACGTGCATCAAAATGTCTCCATTAATTAAACTATGATTATCGATCAAAATCGCATAAACAGTAATGTTAGAAGCATCGATATAAGGCCTAAAAGTTATATAAGTGACGTGGCACGTGATCTGACCTGTTTTCCTTGTACGTAACCGGCCACTTGCCACGCGTTGTAGGTATAGATTTGACAGATCAAGCGCCACTTACTGGCTTTCGAACCTCATAATTTTTGAATCGTTTTGTTATGAATTTAATCCTAGTAGGTTTACTTCTGCCATTGTTATTGTCGTGTTTTTGGTGTGCAATTAATTACATTGTTCTTGGGAAAGTTATTATCAAATGCAAATTGCATTATTTTCTTTATGATCAAAAGTGTATTTTTTGGTAAACAATTAAATACCAACGACGTAAAATTAGAACATGTAGAAACAACTGCTATTCAAAACACGTAACAATAAAGGAATTTATTCGCAAAAGATACAACAGCAATTATCCGCTTCATTTGGCGTAATCCTGCTTTCGAAAATGAGCTGAGACTCAATTATTTCTTTAATTAAGATTAACACAAGTGTAAACTGGGTGTCGCTCTGACGTGGAGGTATTAATTTAATTCGCGAGGCGGTCGTGTAAGCCCGGAATCCCGGGTCTCAGCCCGGGATGAGTGCCACTCGGGAACTGTCTGCACATGTCACATGTAATGGCACGAGAAACAGCGGAAGGACGCGTTGGCGTTCAGAGTCACCCAATGAACGTTGACGGAAGGGTGACGTCATAGACGGTGATTGGTTCGCTATTCGCCAGCGCATGTTGCGACGGCGACTCAAGGACATTGTTACAAGGACGTTCAGTCTTATTCACGATGACAACAATTTTTTTATAAAAGTGAGCTGCAAACTATCACGCGGATTGCCTGATGGTAAGCAGAAACCGCCGCTTATGGATAGCAACACTAGCGGTGTTGACGGTGCTTTGCCAGCCCGGAGAGGTATTTGTAGACACCCTTTTTGTTTGAAGACACGCTTCATGTTGAAGCTCGGCGGGATGACCTTTGGGGAAAGCACATTCCACACCTTGCAGGTCCGCGGAAGCAAGGGCCGGAAAATAGGATGGTGTGGGATTTCCAGCTTTGTAAGATGTGGAGATGAGGTTTTTGACGGTGTACTGTTTCACGTAATGCTTTTGTCTCCCCCCCGTATTTATAAACAGTTAAACACATCAACATCATCATAATTTCAGCCATAGGACGTCCACTGCTGGACACAGGCCTCGCATCGATCTCCAAAAGGGCCGGTTGGAAGCGGCCTGCATCCAGCGTTTCCCTGCGATCTCTTTTAGATCGTCCGTCCATCTTGTAGGTGGACGTCCAACGCTGCGCTTACCAGTCCGTGGTCTCCATTCCAGAACCCTGCGGCCCAACGGCCATCTGTTCTGCGTAATATGTGCCCTGTCCACTGCCACTTCAATTGCTAATCTGGTGGGCTATGGCGGTGACTTTCGTTCGTCTACGGATCTCCTCATTTCGGATTCGATCTCTTAGAGAAACCCCGAGCATAGCCCTCTCCATAGCTCGTTGTACGACTTTGAGCCTGTTTATGAGGCCCATAGTGAGAGACCACGTTTCACTGCCGTATTTTATCACACATAGTAGCTTTGAAATAAAATATGGTAACATGTTGTACAGTCACGTCATGTCTATCGGTGGAGACGAACTAGACCTGTTTCGCTGCTCATCAGGGAATACGGTTGCACTCCCCACGCGAGTTTTTATGAAACCTTAGAATAGTAACTCTTATTCTCTCTTTCAAATTTGTAACTATCGAAAAAGTTCGAACGAACAAGGTTCGTTCTAAACATAATCACCAAAACGTGGTAATAGCAAAATTTGGGATTCCGTGACAATCCTAAGGGCCATTTACCAAAGCTACGTACGTAATAATTTGATATTATTTTATACTTTGCTTGAGCATTCTGGTGGATGGCAACTTTAAAGGTGGAAATTAGAAAAGACAAAGTCTGGCACGAGAGTTCTTCTAAGGGCACGAGCTATAGGTACCTACTGAGAAGTATATTCCAGGGTTTATTATTCTGGAACATGTTACCTAACCTGTAGGTAGGTACAAGGTCGTAGAGCGAACTCCAAGGTGAAGGTGAGCCAAATTACAGGCAGTTACAACTACAGTGGATCTTCGCAGAACTTAAATCATGTTGTACCTACGTACTAACTACTGTACTTTTTTTTTTTTTTTTTTTTTTTTTTTTTTTATTATGTACACAAAATAAATAAGTACATAAGGCCAGCTACATATAAAGAGTGTCAACAGGCGCACGCACACAGACGCGTACGTACAGCGATCTCGGAGTGCCCGCGCTTTGGCAATACACGTAATTATCGTTTCGTGTCAGTTCTCATAAGTTGCAATGATTTTACCATAATCATATTGAACTTTTTATATATTTAAGAATGAGGCTTTATTATATTGATCGCGGCTTTCGTACGTGCTGTAATTGACGAAACTACTTCTCGGTACCCAATTTATAGAATTTAATTACTTAGATTACCCTTTTCTATTAGAAAGAAGTAACATCATAACACCAAGGATCCATATTGTTAATACATTGTTTCGTATTACCGTTTTTACACTAAAGCAAATACAAAAACACGTTTTAAAAAAACGTTTGTTGTAGGAGAGACCCCCCCCCCCCCCCCCCCCCTTTAGTTTTCACTGTTTGACTTTATTGTTATTTCTCAGGTTATCCGCCGTAGCATACGTAGTACAGCCGGACGGACGGACAGACAGACAGCGCAGGCTTAATAATAGGGTTCCGTTTTCACCGTTTCGGTACGTTACCTCAAAAGCACACCCCAATACAATTTCTACGCCAGTTTCTTCCGGTAAAGGAATAACAACAAGAAATTAGACAAAAGAAGGACCGTTCTGGCTTCTGGCGCGTCGTGTCCGTAAAACGAAAGGATTAGTGCGAAAGGGCGAGGCAGACCCACCTCGTTTGTGCTCTTAATATACGGAGACCACAGACTTACGACAAATGAATCAATACACTCTTGTTAGAAAAATTATATGAAGCAGAACGTGCCACATTTCCACATACATGAAGAAGAACATACTGGAAGAGATCGCTTTTAGCGATAAGGCCGCCACTTGTGGCACTAGCTCGTAAGTGTTTTCTGTCGTGTTGTAATTTTTATTTCTGGTGTACACAATAAAGAGTTTCTATCTATCTATCTATCTACATGGTAACAGCAGAAATAGGGCATATTTTGATCAAAACGTTCATTGTTGAGCTGGCGTTCTATGATTTAAATAGCTGTATAAAAAGTTATCATTTTGTGAGAGCACAGTACTAGTGTGGATACTCCACACAATGTTTGATAAATATAATTTACAAGGTTGGGCGGCAACTGGATACTTATCCTAGGCCTCCATAAATACTCAGTTTGTTGCCTGTCGCTTCAGTAATGTACCTACTAAAGAGGTGATATTTAATTCAGAAAAATGTTTTAATAGTCTCTGTTTAGTGTCTTTTGGTATGTCAAAACTTAATTTTAATCGCAACGTAATCACACTTATTTTTGTTGCCTTAAACACTTTCACCTCTGGAAATAGGGATTATCTATCTATATATATTATAAACAAAAGTAAATGCTGTTCATTGCGGTAAGTGTATCACTTGATAACTGCTGGATCTATTTTCCTTTTTTATGCTCATAATAGTCCGCATAAAATTTTAAGAGAAAGAAAAATTTGAATAGTTGCCGAAAACAATTGAAAATTTCAGACAAAAATTAAAGTTATTTTTCTATAGGAGACCATAATTAACTCAAACAACTGATACGATTATATTGCTAAATTGAAGGTTAACAAACCAGTTTCATAGATATTGAATAAGGACCAATCAAGAACTGTTTCCAGGGTTAGAACATTGGCATTTGGCACGTATTGGCACAAGATTAGCGTCTACTGTTCCCCACATCTGTGGATAATGTAGGGGTACATTTATTGGATTCTGTGGTGAATCTCGGCTGAAATGAAACTGACCGATGAAATTAATAGCGTTAGTGTGACGTTAATACGATATGTTCCTTTCTGATTATTTTCTAGGTTGAGAAGAGGAACTTTGAAGACAGTTTGTGTGAAGAACAAACAGGCACCATAGTACGAAGTAAGTCAGTGTGAAGAACAAACAGGCACCATAGTACGAAGTAAGTCAGTGTGAAGAACAAACAGGCACCATAGTACGAAGTAAGTCAGTGTGAAGAACAAACAGGCACCATAGTACGAAGTAAGTCAGTGTGAAGAACAAACAGGCACCATAGTACGAAGTAAGTCAGTGTGAAGAACAAACAGGCACCATAGTACGAAGTCAGTGTGAAGAACATACAGGCACCATAGTACGAAGTAAGTCAGTGTGAAGAACAAACAGGCACCATAGTACGAAGTAAGTCAGTGTGAAGAACAAACAGGCACCATAGTACGAAGTAAGTCAGTGTTAAGCTTTTGAAATATACTTTCTCAAATATAGTATGTGTAATTTTTTTTAAGAACACAGTTTTACGAAAATTGAACTTTATTGGTGGCCAAATATTTGTGTCCTCTCAATGTGCAAAGAGGTTATACCTAATTAATTACCCACCTACCTACCTTAAAGAGACTGAGGAACAGAGGTTATCCTAGAATTTTCAGACAAAAAAATAATTGACATTTCCAGGTGGTGTCTTACAAAGAAATTGGACCCTACCTTTTAGGTCCAAATTCTTTGGTGTCCTATGGGTAGCTGATACTGATAGTACAAGTTATAGCCATTGAGAAATGTTTATGGTCAATAATCAAGGTTTATATATGGGTACCACTAGTCGCTGGCCCTCTGTTGTCAGCAAATCCATACCTGAAACCAAAGAAAATCATAAATTAAACAATAACATCTCAACGGTTTCCTGCCAATAACTTCTAATAAGAAAGCATTTGTCATAACATAATTGCAAAATTCAATGGGTTTTTTTATGCCATAGGTGGCAAACAAGCAGACGGGCCGTCTGATGGTAAGCAGTCACCGTCGCCTATGGATACTTGTAACACCAGAGGCATCACAAATACGTTGCCGACCCTTAAGGACTCTATTAACTCGCCATTTGAAGAACCCCATGTTGTAGCTTCTCGGAAACACCGCGGAAGGTAGCTCATTCCACATTTTGCAGGTGTGATGCAAGAAAGATCGTGTGAATCGCACAGTGTGCGATTTCCATTGATCTATGATGTGTGGATGCACTTTCAGGTGGTGGCGGCTAGTACGATGATAAAACCGTGACGCCGGCATCAGATCAAACAGTTCTTCTGAACACTCCCCGTCGTAAATGCGATAAAGATACAGAGAGACCCAACCTCCCTGCGCATGCTGAGCGGCTCTAATGCGGTAAATGTGGGGATATGTTGACTTGTACACAATTTTTCTCTTTTACGTATGTATAAGAATCTAATCTAATATCATGTAAAACAAAGTCGTGTTAGTTACACCATTTATAACTCAAGAAAGGCTGAACTGACTTTCATGTTCTTTGTTTTTTTTTTCTCTTCGCCCCGAATAGCAGAATCTTTTGTCGATGAGCAGAATATCTAAGTATTAAATATCGGAAAATTCACGAAAAAAAATGAAGAAAATTCATACAAAATGTACGAAAAAGACAAGAATTGAAGTCATTGACATATAAGACTATAGAAAAAAATATTGAAAAAAAAAAAAAAAAAAAAAAAAAAAAAATGTTATATATATATGTTGAATATTGATTGATTTAATATTGTTTTTTTTTTTTTTAATTTTTTTTTTATTGTTGTTGTAATATTGTATTGTATTGTATTTTTATTTCTGGTGTAAACAATAAAGAGTTTCTATCTATCTATTGTCATCTAAGTCGAAGGAGGTTGCTGTCGCAACCAAGGAGCTAGCTTCAAGGAGGTTAATAACGCGGGTAAAACCGCGGGGCGCAGCTAGTACGAATTAAAATCTTATCTCAAAGCTAGTATTCAATAAACCTACATCTTGTAAAATATTTTAATCGTATTGGAATAATAATGCTGTAAATCATAGAGCACTAGTGGCGCCCTTCACATGAAGTTTTTTCTAGGTGGGAATCGAACCCACGCTAAGCTAAGACTAAGCCTAAGATCGTTTTTTTTTTTACCCAGGGTATATAAGCGACCTCCATGCCAAATTTCATTCAATCCGTTCAGCCGTTTCGGACCTGACTGCAGACAGATATGCAAACACATTTATTTTTGTTCCAGCTAGTTATGGAGCGCAGTATCATAGAGTCAAGTTGATAGACCGCATACTGCGCTCCAAGACACAAATCGCTGACGTTGGGCAAACACCCGGGAAACTGAAGTGGGACTGGGCCACGTCAGTCGAATATCACATGAGCTGTGGGCAAGAAACATGACCGAATGGCTGCCATAAGTCCTACGACCACCCGGCAAGCTCAGGCGAAGATGAAGGGCTGGTCCTACCAAGACAGCACAATACAGAAGAGGAAGAAAGGAAGGAAATAATAAGTAGGATAGGGTTTTTTCCGAAGTTTTATCTCGCTCTATCAGCAGTAGAGAAAGCGAGATAACGTTCATTGTAAGAAGTTCTATTGGGTAATCGCATGTTGGTAAAATAGCGAGACCCAGAAAACTCGATCCATTAGATAAACCAACATTTCCGAAAATAGAATATCCATCTACCCACATCGCACTAATCCGGGTGCCAAACTTAAGGTACCTCTGCAACCTATCTGCAGGGTTGCCGTACTAATAGTAGTTTTTGAGGATATAAGTTTATTTGTATTCAGCTCTTTGAGAATATAAAGTTTAGATCTGCCTTAAACTCGAGCTAGTACCGAAAAAGTCTGTCAAAAACTGAAGGGGGTGAGGTAAACACGTATTACACACACTGACAGTCTGACATATTCTTATTAGTTAAAGATTAAAGATTAAAGATTTTTTATTTCTTAAAAAAGTAACACCTTAAAAATAATAATTTACTGTTGGTCCCCACACTAGGACAAAGCCTGTCTCGTGGAGGCCATAAAACAAATTAACAAAAAAGATATACTTATATTTTACGAAACTACGACAAGAGCTCACAAGTAATAAAAAACTAGATTAACAAAACAAATAACATAACATTAAGAAATAATTTTAAGAAACTTTTCAGTATTATCATAGGATAAGGATAGAAGCCACAAACACATACACATACACATACACATACACATACACATACACATACACATACACTTCAATATTGAGCGGCACACAACTGCAAACAATGTGCTCAAAATTTAAACGATTGGACCACCGTAACAGGGTGTATTGTGCCGAAAGGGAAATTGTAGTTATAACGCTTCCAGTTTTTTTCTGAGGTTTAGCTAGACTGTGGTATGTGTTGCCTTCGTGGGTATTCCCCGATGGTTACATTCTGGGTGTCTTCAAATCGCAAAGGAATCAGTTTCTTCTAAAAGCTTGCTCCATCATAGACATCGCGCGAGGTGACGGTCAAACGCAAGCTTGCGAATAACAAGGAAAAATTGTTCTCTTTTTAAATACTCGATTAGAGAACTAATAATCTTCAAACAAGTGAACAGATAAATTATAAACTTGCGTTTGACCGCTAACTCGCCTGATGTTAAGCCATGATGCGGTCTAAGATGGAGACGAATGCCTAAAAGAAACCGATCCACTCGCGATAAAAAATGGACTAATGCATATTACTGTGTACGTGGGTTTGAGATAGAATCATCAATAGAATCACGTGATGCTGCCGCGTGTTTGACAAACGCACTTTTGCATCGGTAAAAGCAGCAGTGTGTAACCCTCAGAGTGCACCAACCCTAGCATTATCGAATAGATGCCGGTCGGAAAAGTACCGGTCCGGGTTAATCCCTTTTACGCTAGGAATAAGCACGGTTTTTCCACGATTTGTTTTCTTTAGTATTTGACGTTCGAGATGAAAATGTAATAGTACTAACAGACGTGTGGATTTGGTTGACGGACCGCCGTCCAACCAACGGGATGAAAACAGAAATTTTCTTTTTCTCTCCCGTTGGTTCGATGGCGGTCCGTCATCCAAGTCCGTCTTGTATGTAAGGCTGAAACCGCATTGGCAAGGGTTTGTTTAGCGAAAACCTAGCCAGGTTATTAGTTATAGAATATATTATCACTATCCCTACATAGTATAAAACAAAGTCGCTTCCCGCTGTCTGTCCGTCCCTATGTATGCTTAGATCTATAAAACTACGCAACGGATTTTGATGCGGTTTTCACCATCAGTTAGATATTTTTTTACGGAAGGTTTATATATGTAACAAGCGCCCCGACCTGGCTGGGCGGGCGGGTCGCTAGTCTTATAATATAACAATGAATCCCTATTTACCTTGGTCATGCAATAACTTGAGAACGACTTTACCGATTTGATAATTTTTTTTTTTAATTTTCCAATTCTTTATAGAACGTTCTTACGGTGAGAAAAATTAAGAAAGTTGTGCAGAACATTGGAAAGTTTCAGAAAACTTAACGACCATTTTAACTGCGCGCGTTTGATGAATGTGACGTTGCTGAACGATGGCAACGAAACTGCACATAATTCATTTAAATAATAAATTAATAATAAAATAAGATCAAAATAATAAAATAATATTATGCATCACGATGGCCCGTTAGCTTGTTTGCCACATTATGACAACACGACAGAAATGAAAACTTCATCAAGGTTGAATATATTACCTCTCTCGCTTCTACCCGAACGAATATCTGAACGTGATGGTCACGAGAGTTCACAATTTTTTTATTTTTTTTTTGTAAGTGCGCGGTGAATATGAGCACCATGTCAAACCAACTGTGGTTTTTTTGGTGCAACAATATGCTATAAACTGTATTATTTGTGTAAAGTAAATAAATAAAAAATAAAAAAAAACTGTCTTTTCCCCACCCCAAAAAGCACCCAAAGAAGTTTCCACTTTTAGGGTCCTATCCTATCACATTTTTTGACGAAAAAAGCATCGAAAACTGGATTTTTGGTATAATTTATCTTTTAACTAATAAGATCTGTAGAAAATTCAGTTGTTTTTTGTTGAATGCAGCGGTGCTTCAGATTTTGTTAAAACTCAACATATCCATTTGTTATCCATTTGTTTTACAAAAGTAGTTTTTCGTAAAACTTTAGAGTGGAACACTTGATAATGGATTTCGTTAAATTACTGTCATAAAATAAACATTTTAATGTTATGGTTTACTTATTTTATATTTATCTTGAATAGATATTGTTTAATTTGAATTTGGCAATTTACAAGTCAATATACAGTTTTAACTTTAATCTATAATAAAAAAATAAAAAAAAACAACAACAAATTAAAACCTAACTATCATTCTATCAAACCGCTACCAGTGGGAACTGTTCCCAAAATGCTGTCCCCATTACCACGTTGTATGGCGATGCTCACCCTTTGAGCAAAGTAGAGGCCGGCATTTTGGTCACGAGTTGCGTCTATCAGACGTGAAGATAAATCTTTGAAATGTTTTTTGGCTCCCGATCCCCACGGCCCCATTGTTTCGACCCCAAAAGCCTCAAAAATGAAAATTTATCTTGAAAATGTTGTAATACGCCTCCTAAAAAAACACAATGACAAAAATAGGAAAATATACGGGGGAAAAAACTACAAAATACTTAGTGGTTAAAACCGCAGGACGCGTCTCGAATGATTTAATTTGACTTAGTGATTGTTTCACTGACACGGTTGTCATACACTTCGCTATGTGGGTCGATGCACTGGGTCATATGCTTCCACATTCGTCGAATTATTTATTTATTCAATGCGGGTAGGTGCACAGTCATCAAGCCGTCTTGCGATTTCCGCTCGCGTCGGTTTCACTCGCGTTTTTGCATGTTGCGAGTGACAATTAATTACTTATTTACTATATCCTACATAGTTAATCTAACTACTATCTAAGAATATGTTTCCGCTCTTTCTTAACTTACTAATAAACAAAATTCTTAAAAAGCGCATTACTTTTAATCTACCTACTAGCTACGCTCCGCGGTTTCGGGGACCCGCGAGTTAAAATCGTCGTTTTCTGTATATGTAATATATATCTGTGTAAGTTTTCTGAAATTGTCTAATTTTAAATATAAGAAAACTTTTAAAAAAATGAATGAAATCGGTAAAGTCGTTCTCAAGTTATGGCGTGACCAAGGTAAGTAAGGATTCATTTTTATATACGTATACCACCGCACACTATTCATAGTTCTATTTCTCCGAATTTTCTATGGAAAACAAGTATTGTGATGAGCTTTTGATTTTTTAATCGGGTATGTTTTGCGATAAAAATTGGCAATAAATATTATAGGTAGAAAAGTTAAAAGTATTCTACCATTTTGAAATCTTGACTAAATGGGCCATATTTTGAAGTAACTTGCCTAGGGTGATACCATATCTTTTTTTTTTTACTGAACCATCAAAGTTAGGTGATATTATTTTTTCAACCACAACTCAAAGAAAATACGATAATTTTAACAAACAGCAACGCTTTTTGTTTGATTTGTGATTGCAATTGATAACAAGTTTATTAAAGAACACGTAAGTAAAAAAAACTCTGTAAAATAGTTAACTTTGAGGTCAGAATAACTAAAGATATGAATAAAGGTGTCGATTTTCCTCTTTTTCATAAATTTGCCAATTATAACTTAACCAACTGATATGGATTTTTTATTTTATTTTTCCTGGAACTGGTATGATCCCTTCTTGCCCCGTGCCCGCTTGACGTTGAGTTCTGGGACACCCTGTATATTGACGACACATCATCTACAAACTGCTTAGAGCTCAAAAAGGGCGGCCTCATTCATACATCAGGCCTATAAGGACTTATGTACTTATACTGTTCGAAATTATTACTCTCTCGACATTTCACAGTCATGTCCATTGAGCACAGTGATGTTTTGATTATGTGTGGTTATGTAATTATCTACTTTGTATTAAGGACTATCTCTAGAAACATTCAAATCAAAATTAACGACTTTCTTATATTAAATGTCAAGACTCTCCAAAATTATAAGATATTTCACTCTGATAAAGTTGAACTTGAAGATCTTTCCCAAACTTAATTACTTTAATAATTACTTACTTTATCAACGTCTCTAAAATTAGCAGTCGCAGACGGTTCGAAGTTAACATCCTTTTGATGGGTGACATTATCAAAATTGCTCTATTACAGCTCTATTCGAGGAGTTGTCCAAGGTCCCAGACAAAGACGTCTGTTCTCCACGACTGCTCGCGTGGAAATGGACAAAAATTAGACAATTACTGAGAACCCGGCGAGCTCGCGTCGAGCACCTCAAGGACTCCATTACTCCCGAGTCCCGCTTCCATAATCGCTGCTTTTGTGGAGACGCCACTGGCGCGGAAAATGGCAGCGGCTAACCCGAGCATTTTATGAAAAAAGCTCTCACCTTTACCCTCTAAGTTCGAGTTCCATCAAACCTGAGTAATTAGATTACTTTGCCGGGAGCAGTATCCGAAACATTCCGTTCCGTAAAGCAATAAAATCTATTTCTATACCCGCTACCATACGCAGCACAAAGCTCTTGAAAGCGCTCGCATCTCGCACTATACAATTTCTCTACGAACACGTCACAACCGCGCGCATTTCAAAAAAGGAACGTGACCTGATTACTGACGGAAACTGTCAGTCACAGATCTAATACCTATAGATTTTCAATGAGCGTGGCTAGCTCAGTGCCTCTCGCTTCAACAAGGTGTGTTGCCACGTTAAAATGATTTGCTATAAGTTAGGGTAATTTACCTACTATGATGGGTGTGAATCTTCAATGAGTAATTTTGGAAACAATACTACTTTTTAAATATTTATATTTTATACACTATCTGCTGCAACCCGCGGAGCTACCTGCAATTTTCTGGGAAGAAAAGTACGTTGTCTGTCCCCACGACACACCCTATCGTCCTGAAAATTTTTGTTAAGGTTGACTTAGCCGTTTCCTCGTAAAAAACAGACAGAATATTACTTTCGTTTTTATTATAATTATTTGTTAGGATTAGAATATAGTACTAGAAAAAAGGTTGTGAAGTAACCATAGCATGATGGCTGGGCAGTTTGTAGTGCTTCGCTTGCCTAACTACAACCTTCAAGATGTAGGTAAGTAGGAAGTACCTTACAGTGTGTTATAATAATAACTAGCTGGTGCCCGCGACTTCGTCTGCATGGGGATAAAAATAAAATAAAAAATATCCTAGGTAAAAGGGATGGAAGGATAATCTGAAAAATAGAAAGCAACAAAACAAATTAATAAATTAAGATACAAATCTGTCCGCCTAAAAGTAGGACACCTTTAAACGGCTATATCTTTCGAACCGTAATAGATAGCCAGTTGAAATTTTCACAGAATATGTAATGTAACTGCGGATTAACTAAGAAATAAAAATAAATTCAAACCCCAAGGGGACCCTATTACTAAGCCTAAATTGTCTGTCTATCTATCTGTCTGTCCATCCTACATTTAAACGGCTGTATCTTTCGAACCGTAATAGATAACCAGTTAGAATTTTCATGAATATGTAATATTACGGTGGATTAATAAAAAATAATAAAAAGGTCAAAAAGTTAAAACGGATTTGTTACAAACAATGTTACAATGTTACATACAACAAACGTTTTTGTTAAGGTATTTTTGTTTTTGCTCTGATGTAAAAACGGTAATCCGTACAAGCGTCAAACTTGGCGGATTATAGTGCACACTCTAAAGTAAAACAACAAATAATAAATACTGGCCACGTGCGAGTCGGTATCACATTTCTGTTTCCCACAAGTTAAGCAAGGTCTGGCGCGGTTGATGCTTGGATGGATGACAGCCTGGGCGTGATGTTGTGTTTTTGCACGACTTTTTGTATTTTGTGATGGTACAGAACCCTCAGTGCACGAGCCTGACTCGCACTTGGCCAGTTTATTTATTTTCATGGGTGGAATTATGGATAATATCCCAATTAATGAGATAATTAGATAAAACTCTTTATTATTTACAGTACAAATTTCACACACGATAAATCAGACTTAAAAAAAAAAAAAAAATGTTTTATTTGCACAAAAACGAGTAAATCATATCCTTTTATAATATATATTTATATACATATTTTCTTTGATTTAAGTATACTTAAGTGTGTTTATTAGACCCTGAGTAGCTGCAGTCCCTCCAACGCTGTCATATCGACTATAGTATATTAAGCGCTGAAGTGTTTGTGGAAACGCAAACCATGTCGATCCGATTACAGAACGAGAGCACTCGTCTAATAAACATACTAAATCAAAAAAAAGAAGCTTGGTGTACTTTTTCCTAATTGACAAATTACTTTTTGAAATGGTTTTTAGTGCATAATAAATTCTGAGCTCTATGTACCTAAATGCAATCGATTTAACTAATAGAGCGATGTGGTTATCAAGTGGATCTTGGTCGTGAATATGTCTTTTCAATGTAGAAAATACGTTTTTGCTCGCGAAGTGTTTAAATACGCTCAAAACAAGTTTTGGCAATTTATTTTCTTCCGCGAAGTATTTTGGCCCAACAGACATTAGAATTGAGCGCACTAATTTTTCCGAGTACACGCAAATATCAACTGTATCCGATGAAGGATAGTTTAACCCACCTGCGTCTTTTAGCGCAATCAATCTGGATTTTTTTTCTGTTGACTGGAGAGCGATAATGCAGTCGTCACATTTTAATTGTTTTTTTAGTTGTTTAACTATAAATCCTGCAATATATACAGTCACTTCTTGAGAAAACTCGGTTAAACGATTATTTAATAAATAATCATGACTTTCTGGGACATCTACAAGTAAAACATCACTATCTTCAACTTCTTGGTCTTTTGGAAGAGTACTTGTGACGTTAATTTTATTTACGAAATCTCTTTTATTTACATTTAAAATATTAATATCTTCTAATGCAATGCAGTTTCCAGAGTTGTTAATATTTTTTAATTCCCCGTGTATTAAAAGCCGTTTATACGCTGTCTTAAACTGCAGTGCAGATGGGTTGTTATTAAACCCCCCTCTGGATCTAATAGATCCAAAAAATATCTCCAAATGGTCCTGGGACAATTTGTACGTGCATAAATATTTCAGTGGTGCATTAGGGGCATTGATATTTTTTTCAAAAAATATCTCTATTGAGCGTGCACAGCAAACTAGTCCTAAAAAGCCTGTTTTACGGCCTGATTTCAAAATTTGGTCATTATTTATTTTTAGTCCTTTGACATAGGCCACAAATTCTTGTAATTTTTCTTTGATTTGTGGAAAATTATCTTTACTAATGGGCTTTTTGAATCCATATGAAAATAATTTTCTGCTATTAAATATATCAAAAATGTCATTGAAAAGTTTAATGAATTCAGCTGTTGACTCGACATTTTCAAACTCTTCGATGTGTACTTCTTTACAAAATAGAAGTGCTTGAGTCACCGATTTGCTAAATATTTGTGTAGCAAGGCGTACTTTCATTATTTGATTTCTGAATTCAACGTGTGCTTTCCGAAGTTTGTTTCCCAAATGTAATCCTTCCGACTCCTGTAGCTCATGTAATTTCCTGATATATTCCCAGGAAACTAATTCATTATCACCGTTAATGATATTCAATTTGTCGGCTAAGGTATTTCGAACTAATTTAATCATATGACATGGATCAGGCATCACGACAATATCTTGTCCTGCTACATGTATAACCGGGTTAATATTGTCTAAGTCGTTTACGTCTATGTGGGCGCCTAATATTTTAGCCATTGAAAAGTTGGCAGGACACCCGTCGAAAGTTAAGGATGCGATAACTAGACCACATTCTGACAGTAATGAGATGCAGGACTCCACAAGAGCACTTTTTTTTTCACCAGTGCAGCCATTAATCAAGAAATAACCAACTGGTAATTTCCAAGTACCATTAATTGCGGTTACCAAAAAAACAAGGGCTTCTTTGGCAATCGCTGACGAGTCTGAGTCCAAATTGTCTCCTACGTCCACGTATCCCACAGTTCTTTTCCCATCCCATTGTAAATGTTGCCTTATCGCCATTTCGTCCATTGATAAGGCACACACACGTTTTTCGGGTGTTTTATTGACAAGAGTTTTGATAGCCTCAAATGACTCTTGTGTAAATCCTGGGTCACAGTCTATTACTTTATACCAGTTGTATAACGTTTTTGTGTGTGGTAAGCATGTGTTAAAGAATTTTCTCACATAAAGATATGCTTTTGGGCTTATAAAGTGGAGGCATAATGCAAATTTTCGTAATTCACTGGAATATTTTTTTGTGAGTTTTGGGGCAGAAACATTTTTTTTCAAAAAATCTTTCTCCATTTCAATATTCTGAAGAACTTCTGCCTCTTCTATGTTAATTAAGCTTTTGCTTCTTAACTCCACCAAAATATTTTCTAACTTAGCTACTTTTTTTATTAATCTCCTTCGCGATTCACGAACCGCGCGCAGCTTTTTGAGGCGGTTCGCCGAAATCACTTTTTGCTTTTCCAGCTATAACAAAAATAATTTACATCTTCATTTCTATGTTTATTTTGAAATCTAAAGATTTTAATTTAATTTTGGTGTTAAACTTGCCTTCTTAACTGTGGCTTCATTAGCATCCTTAATATCAACATTCACAATTTGCATGGGCATACAAGGGTCGATATTTTGCACTTCTTGCAATGTGCCAGTTTTTTTGACTTTACATGAACATTGATTGGTTGGAATCTCAATCTGCAACAGTAAGTTATAAAAGACTGTGCAGTTATGTAAAAAATAACACAACAGGGAAAGTTGAAGCAAGTGAGTGCATAATCAGGCTGTGGTTGCCACAAAGGGAATAATGTATATGTATAAGTAAAAGATTTTATTGATTTGCTTAAAACCTTGTATTACATTTTTGTTAATCTAAATGTAGAGTAATCCATACTCACCCATTTAGTTTTTTTCAGCTGTGGTGAAATATTTTCATCGTTTTCGCTATTGGAAATTTTTCTTTTTTTTGTTGCAATAGAACTTGTCGATGGTATTTCGACTGAATCATCCTCAATCTGAAACAGATTCATGAAACTCAAAAGATAACATTTTCTAAGTATATATTATGTTTTACTAGCTGTTGCCCGCGCCCAATGCTGCATCATCTGCCTGGTGTTAAAATAAATAGGGGTAGTCAGCTGTTAAAGATAGATTAGTGAGAGTTG
The DNA here is from genome assembly GCA_914767915.1 of Agriopis aurantiaria. Lineage (NCBI taxonomy): Eukaryota > Metazoa > Arthropoda > Insecta > Lepidoptera > Geometridae > Agriopis > Agriopis aurantiaria. The sequence continues at coordinate 16,713,081 of OU611992.1, read as the reverse complement.
AAACCTGCTGTGAATTCCGCCAAAAGGTTATAATTATACCCTTTCCACCATTTTGCTTATATTAGTCTTGATTTGCTCAGTTACGAAACATATCTTTGACCGCCATAGTTACAAAGTTAATAAATCCGGCCAGCCACAAAATTTTGTTGGACACCCCTGCTTTAAAAGCTCGAAAAGCTGGCAAATGCCATCTTTGTCTAACGAAGGATGAGCGCGCTAACTCTCACTCTAATCTAACTTTTAACAGCTGGCTATCCCTATTTGTATTTTTTTTATATAGGTACTTACGTTTTTTTTAGGCAAGTGCATTGTTGGTACGGTACATGGCTTTAAATAATTAATTTTTCCCTTTCTGATATTGGATTCGGCATTGAAATGACTCGAACAAATTCTAGCATGTTTTGATGGCACCCAATTTTCACGACCAGTAGCACTGATCCATTTTACTCGTAAGCCAGGATCGGTTGGAAACCTGCAGAACGAATAATTTATGTTAATTGTGGTGGGGAATTTCATTTATAAACTGGTAACATTTATTGTTATTCTTCTAAGTAATTTTTTTGATAAAACACAGGAAAATACCACAAATCTACCTAAAAACTGACTAATTATGAATAAAATATTTGCGAATTGATATCCTGAATTTATTTAGGTGATCGTTACTTTAGTTTAGTTAGCTTTATATGTTTACTTACGTGTGAAATGATATTTCATCGTATTTTCGCTCACTGCGGTTCTTGCAGCCGAAAATACTACAACCAACCATTGTAAAATAATTTTTACAATTATTTCTCAGAGGAAACACGCATTTATCACATTTAATCACCAAAAAAAGGCAATAAATAATATTTCGACCCGTTTTGTTTGTCAGTGTTTGTCACTGATTATGACACTTGAGGTACCAAAAACAGGTCACGCCGATAAGGACAACAAATTCTATTTATGTCCTTTTCGTACTTGTGCTGAGCCATATCAAGTTGTCTCTTTCACTAAAATATATTGCCGATCTGGTTGTGTATATCTGTGCTGTCAGTAGACTACTTCACGTCACAGGTGACTCCCAGCCACACTCCATTTTCAACCCTATTGTACTACGGTTGAAGTTCAAATTCAGTAAAAGCAGTGAGTTTTCCCGCCCATAACAATCTCTAGTCTATGGTATGAAGAGTATTGTTCGGGCGTTCCTTCACACTTCTGTCACAGACTAAATAACAGTTTCTGGGCAACTTCTGTGAAATGGAAGGAGTCAAGTCGACGTCATTATTTCCACTCCAATTGAATTGTTTCTTCAATTGTAGGCTTCGTTAAGCGAGCCCTTTAGAGTCAGATGGACCTTTCCGAGTGTCCTTTGGCTTGACTTTGAACAGCTAATGAAATGAGTCGTTTAAGTCGACGATCTTTTTGAGTGCTTTTAGAGAAGTCAGGCAAAGTTAAAAAAATATTATTTACAGGCGTAGGTTTATCGACCGACCCAAACCTATTATAATTTAAACCTAAGTACCTACCTATAGGTACTTATGATTCGAATATATTACAATCGAGGTAAATACATTACTTACAGCCGTACTCAGAGACGTTACTTAAGCTAAGGAATACTTAAAATTGCTCTGTCAACTTCTCGTGGACGGAAATTGTCACACGTCAAAACGAGACAGAGCAATTTTAAGTATTCCTTGGCTTAAGTAACGTCTCTGAGTACGGCTGTAAGTCTTGTCATTAAATTTTACTTTAGGTAGGCGCTCTAGTTATACGTAGAAACTCTTGTTCGTGAAATCTCTTCAGTTGCGTTCACAATCGTGGCTCGTGACAAACCATGCGTGCTTCATCTTCGACCACATCGTCGCTTACCAACAGGCGAGTTGGTGGTAAAAGGCGGACTTATCTGCGTTAAAAAAAAAAAAAAAAAAAAAAAAAAACATGTAGATAATGGAAGTTACGCACTATTCCGCACCAATTTATTTATAATATAATAATCTTAGAATAACTACACAAAGAAACCAAGTACATTCGCAAAATTTAAGCCATTCAAATAGTGCCATATATGGCTCCAAAAAAAAAAATTTACTATGACGATTTGCGCGGTGAAATCGTACCACAACAAATCAGAAAAGCAGCATAAGAGTTATGGTGTGACATTCCACAGGTCATCCATTAATTTTATCGTTTAAAATACCAATCGAAACGTAAGCTACAAAGCGAATTTGTAGCTTACGTTTTGAGAAGGCGTTGTTTGGAAACCTACCTTCTCTGAGTAGTTATTCTAAGATAATAATATAATATAATAAATCTTTATTTCAGACTACAGTGGTCTATATTAGGTGAGATACAAATGAGATCGAGTTCCTTACATTATTGACAATTAACTCACTTTGGCACAACATACATTTTTACAATAGAAATTATTAAACTACTAATACTTATATATATAAAAATACAACATTAGTATAAAACTAAACTCAACTAACGATACCTATAATAAGATTATTCCAGTATCTCTGGATGGAACAATCAGGCTTATCGGTTATTGTACTAAGGATGCCGTTGTTGCTACCACGCATTCTGCTCAACAGGGAGTGGGCCCATCAGTTCACGCCTGTGTAAGCATAGCTGATGCACTACAAAATCGTGGCAGCCCCAGCAGCATCCTAAACCAATTGTTGTACTGGACCCTCAGAGCATTATAATTTTTTTGGGAAATGATACCCATAGGCTGCTCGTGTAAAACGACTGGCAAAATGCTTTTAATAGAGCAATTTTGATGTCATCCGTACATCGACCAAACCTACGTTTAATCATGTTACACCTCACTGCCAATGCTCTCTTATTGTTAGCAAACTACAATTTTACTTTTTCGCCCATTACTGGGCAGGTCTTACATCCCCGGTAAGGTACCTAATGGAAACTTCTATAGAGGTACTATGAAGTTATGAAAAACTCAGAGTCACACAGCGGGCAATGGAGAGAGCTATGCTTAGAGTTTCTTTGCGCGATAGAATCCGGAACGTGGATATTCGCCAAAGAACCAGAGTCACCGTCATAGATGTTAAAATTAGCAAGTTGAAGTGGCAATGGGAAGGCCACATTGCTCGAAGAACGATGGGGAAGAAAGGTTCTTGAGTGAAGACCACGACCCGGAAGACGCAGCGTTGGTAGGCCTCCCAGTAGATGGACCGACGACATTGTGAGAGTCGCGGGCATCCAGTGGATGCAGATGACAGGCTGTTGTTCAGTGTGGAGGTTGAAGGGGGAGGCCTATGTTCAGCAGTGGAGGACTTCTGGCTGATGATGATGACTATGAAGTTTTGGAAACACACTCAAGCACATTCACGAACGAATAATCCACCAATATTACAAATTCAGTCGAAAATACACTCACATGTTTAGGAAAATAATGCAATTAGGCGATATTTTTTTCTTCTGGCGCCAAAACTCCTAAAAGCCCGCAACAATAAAATCGAGAAAATATCTTCGATTAAAATAATGGACGGGCCATAACTGTTGAACTTGCTCAGTAAAAACATGTGTCGCACTTCCTACGCCTAGAGGCCGACTCAAACGATGTGAGCGCCGGCGCTCATTTTGCAATCTTCAAAAATGCGCTTCTTCTGGGCCCGTCCATTCATTTTATTTTGGTCGAAGGATAAAATCACGGTGTTTTGGCGCCAACGTGATAAAAAACATGTCGCTTCATATTTTCGAGTGATTATGGTGTAACAATGGTGGATTATTATTTATTAAGTGTTCGTGGACGTGCTCGAGTGTGGCTAAAGTGAAATATGGCAGTGATACATGCCTCTTCGTATTGTTTCCAAAACCCCATAGAAGCCTCTGGTAAAGCCTTCACTCTTTACTAGGGCATTACTTTGATTTACCTGTAACTAACTTTGCTTGACTCTGACTTGTTTGAATTATAATAATCAAATAAAATTGGATATATTGATTTATTTTACACTGGCAACTGCATGAGAAATTCGACGCCAAAATCTTCACAGATGAAAGAATAAAAAATAAAATAAAACTGAAAAGTGACATTGGCATGTTCAGATTCAACAGATTCCCGCCAAAAATTATTGCTTATTGATTTTTGGCTTGGCACAATATATTCATTTAGCCACCAAGAAAAAACCAAGGCGTAGCTATAGCGGCCTTTAGGCAAAATAAGTAAAAAAATCGTGCTCAGCTATCGCAGATTTTTGTGAAACATGACGACGCTAAGTGAAAACGTCTGAAAGAAAAAGCGTTTCAGTCGGAAGTAACTTAACGCTGCCTTTATGCAACGATAATGGCCTCCCAATAATGTACTTAGTATGTAATACTAAATCAATTAAATACGCCTTGCGCAATACAGAACGTACTGTTTTACACAGCTGTTGTTTTACTTTATTTCGCACAATTTATTAATAGACTAGTTGACTGGTGTTTCGTTTATTACAAATATCATTTAGCGAAGGATATCATCATCATCATCATAACAGTCAGCCTTTTAACAGTCCACTGCTGGACTTTTAGCCTACCCTCGAAAGGGTGATCGGGCCATATCCACCACGCTGGCCCAGTTGCGGGTTGGTGGATTCACATACGCCATTGAATTTCTTCTCCGTACGTATGCAGGTTTCCTCACGATGTTTTCCTTCACCGAAAAGCCACTGGTATAAAAGTCCGTACATAAACTCCAAAGAGTTTATTGGTACGGGCCCGGGGTTTGAACCTGCAACCTCACGCTTTCAAGTCTAGTTGTTTCCCAAAAAGGCTACCACGGCTTAGGTGAAGAATATAATTAAGTACATTACAGATAAGTACATGTACATTAAAAATAATTTTAATTGGCTGATAAATTTCTGAGATATTAGCGTTTAATGTTTTTGGTTGGTGGGGGGATGCTCTGTCCCTTTCACGCAAATCGTGTGCTGGTTGTATGGCGCGCGTAGGCTTGACGTCATATCTTGCTATTTAGTGAGCTCTCTGTCTAGCATGAAATTAAAATAAGTAAGTGCCTAATTAGGTACCTGCTTCTACTTACCAAGGACGTTTTATTAGGGTATATAAAGGCATACCTACATTATAGCAAATTACGTACAAACGACGATCGTTGAAAAGTCAAATGACGATCTTATAAAATAAATTATTATTACAGCTACCTATGATTTTCACGAAATAAAAAAAAATATTATAGTACTTTTATTTATTTACTAGCGACCCGCCCGCCCGGCTTCGCGCGGGTGTAGTTTACGTGCGAAGCCAGGGCGCGTCGCTAGTTATATTATTATATATAAACCTTCCGTGAAAATGTATCTAACTTGGTGAAAACCGCATCAAAACCCGTTGCGTGGTTTAAGGAGTTAGCGGCCATACAGACAGACAGACAGACGCGGCAAGCGACTTTAATTTATACTATGATAATAGATATAGAGATGTAGAGAAAAGATAGAGTTAAAGAAGAGAAACTAGAGTTTTAGTGAAATTTCACAGGTTTCTTAGGTTTAAGTGAGTATATAATATTACTTAGAACCTATGAAATAAATAGTCAAAATAAATTAAAGGAACATGTCTCTTGAAGTAAATTCACTAGAAATACTTATAGCACCTTTGTTGCGTATACAGGCACGTACTTAGTGAATGAACAAGCGGATACTTATCTGGCGCAATATTAAAGTCCCCAGACTCGAGACGACAGCTCAGTTAATTAATGAACTAATAAACTGGGTATTAACAATGCCGGGAGACACGTAATCTTATTTATTTTCTGCATAGGAATTTTGAGAATATGTTTTCCGTTTTAATTTTTCCCGTTACAAAGTTTTTAGGCTAGGTATAAACTTTTACTAATAACGGGCACACCGTCCGCTTGTTTTGCTACCATATTGCATAAAAAAGTCTGTGGCGTAATTAACCATTTTAGGGTCCAACGCCTAAAAAGGAAAAAAACGGAACCCTTGCTATAAAAAATGTGCTAAGTACTCCTTCAAACAACATTGCTCCAGGCTACAGGCGAATATTTTTCATACACTACGTAGGTACATAGATCGTTGGCTCCAGGTCAATGTTATCTTTGTGTAAAACAATGTGTATAAACTAGCTGCACGTGCACCATTGTAACAAAACTGTATATATTAGCAAACGTCATGTGTTCGTTGACAGTTGACTAGCTGTCAACGAACACAGTATTTAAGTTGCGGTTGCATTGTAATCGCTCTCCGATCCGACTGCTCCTTGCAATAGGAAATATTCAGTTTTTGGTACAGGCGTCGGTTACTAGAGGCACACACACACACAGCGATCCCGCCGGCGGGATCGCAGACCCCCAGGATCTGTTTGAAGATCGGTTAGATTCTCCCCAAATAATCAATCAGTTCAACAAACCGTTAGGGCTTCAGGGCACACCCCTTCTGGGGTGCCTGGGCAAGTCTGATTCCCACTCCCGGCGACGGCCCAAGCCAAGGTTCGTACCTTCGAGGTGCCCTTGTGCTAGTCGCCCCTAAACTTTAACAACCAAGTTATGCCGAACGCACTCTGCGTTCGCTAACTAGTCCGGTCAAGCTGTAGAGGCCAAAAGGCCAACAGTACAAGTCAATATAAAAAAAAAAAAAAGTAATCGGCATCTTTCTTTGCTCGAACCTCGAAGCGAGAACAAGTGTAAACGAATTGTGCGTAAAATGAGGTGATTTCTTGACCGAAATGCTAACATTTGAGTGAGGTAGCTAGTGGTCAAAGGCATGCTTAGATTGCTTAGTAAAAAAAACTGAGGCCAGAACAAGACACGAACAATTTTATTGAGGAAACTATGTGTTCAACGTAATTATCCATACGCCAGCATGTTTCTTGTCCTTTTCTGATCTGATAACTATCACAATCATATTATTACGAAGAATAAAGACATTACCATAACACGTGCGTGAGACGTAACATTTTCAAAAGATTAAGGAAACATTATCCTATAATAAGATTCCTACAAAACTCGAGTCACCCAAACATCTGTTGCGGGTTACGGCCAATACCAAGGCTGTAGATGTAATAAATCTCAGATCTAAAATAAAGAAGAAAAGCGCGTGAAAAAAAAAGAAAAACTGTCATGGCGCCGCGTCCCCTCCACAAGACAATTTGTTATTTCCCTTTTGAGCAAAAGAACGTGTTGAAATTGTGTTTGGGGATGAAAACTGTGTGAATATCCAGAACTGAATATATTGGTAATATTTTAGAACGGTTCCCGGTGGCTAAACCTTTTTATGGGCGGGAAATCTCAATAGAAATTGAAAGTTTCACATTTGACCCGTGCTCCGGGGAAATGTTCGAAACTAATCACAATAAAGTTTACAGAATACCTATTTTATTTAAGTTAATGTAATACAAAAATACGATGCCTAAAATACGTGTCCTATTATACGAAAAGGTCGGAAGTTGTAACAATTTAAATGAAGTTTTAAAATTGCATCATAATAGTCTTGGTTATAGCCATCGATCTATTACGTATAGCAGTTTAATAGTAAAATAAATCTTTGACCCAATATAAAGCGCAAATAAGTCTTTGCGCAAGATTCGTTTTCTCTATTTCTTTATTGGGTCATCATCATCATCATTTCAGCCGTAGGACGTCCACTGCTGAACATAGGCCTCTCCCATCTATCTCCAAAAGGGCCGGTTGAAAGCGGCCTGCATCCAGCGTTTCCCTGCGGTCTCTTTTAGGTCGTCTGTCCATCTTGTGGGTGGACGTCCTACGCTGCGCTTACCGGTCCGTGGTCTCCATTCCAGAACCTTGCGGCCCCATCGGCCATCTGTTCTGCGTGATATGTGCCCTGCCTACTGCCATTTCAACTTACTAATCCGGTGGGCTATGTCGATGACTTACGTTCGTATACGGATCTCCTCATTTCTGATTCGATCTCGTAGAGAAACCCCGAGCATAGCCCTCTCCATAGCTCGTTGTGCGACTTTGAGCTTGCTTATGAGGCCCATAGTGAGAGACCACGTTTCAGTGCAGTATGTCATCACTGGTCGAAGGCACTGAGAAGACGTTGCGAAGTTTACCGAACGCTGCCCAGCCGAGTTGGATTTGCCGATTGACCTCTTATTATTCACTAATCTATGCAAATTGGAAACTGTGGTACACACGTCAGCGCAAATCTGAAAATATTTATACTTTGATATATTCTCTGGGTACCACAGACTAGGTAGAGCTACTGGGTACGCAAGATACAAGCTTAGCCTAGTTTGGGGCCACAGCAGACATATTGCGTGTTTTGTAAAAAAAAAATGTGCTGTGTCCTTTTCAGAAATACATAAAGAAAAAAAGGGATAAGTAGAAGGACCGCACACTACCATGCACTCACGATCGATCGACGATCGAACGATCAACTCACGATCTCACTCTCAACGAACGATCTCAACGATTTGGGTCATCATTTATGATACGTACTGCCCAAGTATGGAACTCCCTGCCGTCCTCCTTGTTTCCTGAGAACTACAATCTAAGCATCTTATTTATTTATTTATTTATTTAATTCATAAAGAAACACCAACAGTACACATATTAAATAATACAAATAACACTTATTTATAATTAATACAGTTCTGATATGTGCACCCTTAACAGGTGTTTACAACGTTCACAATTAATAGTGGTAAGACAAAAAATATGAGATATAAATTATATATATAGGTGTGATGTGAATACAATATATATTTTACTAAAACATTGAATATTAATTATAAATATAATACATAATTATATTATAACATAGGTAATAAAAATAAGATAATTAAATCTTAACAAATTTAGTATGTAAGATTAATGATAGTGGCACATCCCAAAAAATATATGAAAATCTAGTTTTTACATTGAGGATGTCAGAATATTATTAATTTGTGTTGCTTTTTCCATTCATATAAGTTACCAGTTTATTCTTGAATACATTCAAAGAGTCGTGAAAGATATCGAGACCGCTTATGGCAGCATTAATTTCATTATATGTACGACATATTCTTAATAAAGGAGAGTTGTAAGCTAAGTTTGTTTTAGCATAAGCTACATGAAAAAGTTTAGAGATTATGCGACGTGGATAATGGCAAGGAACGTATAGGGAAATATCTTCCAAAATTGAGGGACAATCAGTGAAGCCGTGAATTAGTTTAAAAAAAGGCTAGGTTTAAATCTTCAAGGCTAGAGTAAATAGATTTCTTCTCGATCAACGTGTTGCATCCTCGGCCACACCGTCGCTTACCATTGGGCGAGTTGGTGGTCAAACGTAGATCTATTCTATATATTAAAAAGGAGAGCAAAAAAATTACAAAAAAGTTTGCCCAATAAGTACCAGCTAGACCCAAAGATTTAGTAGATTTACGTAGTATGTGGATCAAGAAAGTGCACCCAATCAAGAAAGTGCGCAGCTAATCTATCGGCGAGTGAATACGATTCACGCCGTGAACCTTTGATCGAAGCCGTGAACGCATAAACAAGTTCGTCTGTCAGTCGGGAGTGGAGATAAGCGCCATTAGCGCCGCGAACTGGTATCTGGAAATGTAAGTCGATAGAATATAGAGCTTGGCCCGGGGATTAGCTTTGCTTAGTAAAAAAAAAACGTCAATTGGTAAGCGACGAAACGAAGAAAGTGGATGGCGAAATGTAGCCTTCATTGAAATAAGCTTAACGACACGTCACATTTCAAAATCGGTCCAGCCGTTCAGGCTACAAGAGGTCACAAGGAACACAGAATCTTACTTACTGACCTACACCCGAATTATTTTGAGTAGTGAGTTCATAGGTCGCAATTTTTTTTTTTAAGTTCTTTTATTAACTAAACAAAATACAAGCTAAAACTAACACTACAAATACAGTTAGACTATAAATAAATAAATATTGGACATTTTTGCACACACGGTCATCTGACCCCAAACTAAGCAAAGCTTGTAATATGGCTGCCAGAAACTGATATACATACATATATAGTTTTAAATACATACTTAAATAGATATTAACACCCAGTTTATCACATGAATGCTTGTCCTAGGTGGGAATCGAACCCACGGAATATTATTTTATTATTTTAGGTTTTCTTTTACCCACGTCGGAATGGTGTAAGTGTAGGTAATTACCAAGGATTTTCTACCAAAACCCTTGGTAATTATATACCAAACTATTTAGCTAATGTATAATTATATACATTTGAGGTAAGCGTATGTGTTTTTTTTTTTTGTTACATTTTTTCTTCGAAACAACTGGACCTTTTTGGATACAAGTTTTTTGAAAGCATGCAGGTTTTATATCGGTGATTTTTAGCTATGTACGATCATCTAAAGTACGTTTAAAAATGGTTTAAAAGTTATAGGGTCTTTTGCGAACTGTTCGAGAGTTTCTTAAAACTAACATCTTATTACGTTTGTTTTTGTGCTAGTTTAGTTCCGTCGACTAAAACCTTAAAACGCAACCTTATTAAGACATCAAATTTACCCTATAATATCTACCAAGTAGCATAATTAGGTTTAGTCTCAAGGTTCCCCAAATATAAAAATTAAATTAAAAAAGTCTATAAACTCGTAAACTAGTGCCTAGGGGCCCACGTAGGCCGCTAGACCACAGGGTATTGCCCTAAAAGCTTATTTTCATGTCTAGACACTGCGAACGCTAAGCCGATCTATGTAATACAATATTCACTATTTGTACGATAAAAATAAAGTTGTAAATACAAGCATTCAGTTTCAAACGCAGAATAACAATTTTACGAACAAAGTTTTATTAAATGTTGCAGAAGATTCTGTGAAACTGGGGCCTATTACAGTTACAATAAGCCTTCTACTCAGCGTCGCGTACCGTACTTCTGCTATTAAAATCTGCTATGAACAAAGAAAACGTTACTTATTAAAACAATGACAATTTTGTTGACAGCATTACCTTTATTTTATGAAGTAGCATCTTTAATTAAAGTACGGCAATTTCATAGATCATATTTGACATCTGGGGCCTTACGGACAACAGCTATTGCGGAACCAAACTAACGTTAGATCCGCTCAGTTGGAAAATCACGCGAACTTGAATCTTAACGCGCCCAGATACGGTTTGCGGTCGCGTGATTTTCCAACTGAGCGGATCTAACGTTAGTTTGGTGCCGCAAAAGCTGTTGTCCGTAAGGCCCCTGTTTGTTTTAGTAAAGAAATAAAGGCAAAGTAAATCGTAAAATTGCCTTTCTCATCTCTTATCACTTTCCCACACTCGACCACGTCTTAATCCACCATTATTATACATTAACAGTCGGAAATACACAAGTTTAGGAAAATAATTACATAAGCCGATTACATTACATAGCATTACATTATTATAATTAGTTTTTAAATATACAATGAATTGCCTCAAAACTTACACTTTTGACACTTAAAGTATAAAATAAGTGTCAGAAATGACAGCTTTGAGGCAATTCAAGGCTTAGTAAAATTGAGGCCCAAGAAAATGAGGCGATATACGTATTTTTCACGTTGGCGCCAATACCTGACGTATGTAATTATAAAAATGTGTGTGCATTAAATAAAAACTTTTTAAAGAAAAGTTGCGCCGCAATTTCCAAAGAAATTTAGTCTCACTTACAATCAATTAGTTCTGCTGGTCGGTTTCCAGGTATTTATAGTGTTTGAGCACAACTTGTAAATCTAAAGTCGTGGATAAATAATAATAATTGAACTGAAAATGATAAATAAGAGAAACATTTTTATTTTGCTAGAATCTAAATACTGTGAAATACTGGCTTCTTCTGAAGCCTTTTTCCATGTGGAACACTCTATTTAACCCCAGAACAAGAGATCAGAATAAAATAAAGTTATTTAGTAATCAGTAGATAGTTTTACCGTCCATCACACCCTACCGTTTCTTGTTCGTCCATTCGTATACATTTTGAGTACATCTTTTGCTTTAGATTGAGTAGTTGTGTGCCGCTCAATATTGCAGTGCGTTTGTAGACCTAATAAGAATATTATGTCAGATAGATAGATAAACTCTTTATTGTTCACACTACAAAGTTTACCCACGATAAAACAGCTTAAAAAGTAGTGCAACAATCGGCGGCCTTATCGCTAAGAGCGATCTTAGGTGTCAGTGTGTGCAATACGTGTTTACCTCGCCCTCTTCCGTTATCAGCAAACTTTTTACTTCGGTACTACTTGCTTGTACTTCGCTAGGTACTAGTTCGAGTTTAAGGCAGATCCAAACTAAGTATATTATTATCCAAGAAAAAAAAAATGTTGCATAAAACGCAAGAGTAATTATCGTTGAATGGCGAATGTTTAAAAAAAAAGGGTAGTTAATAACTTTTTGGTTCCTCATTTGCTCACTTCTCTAAATAGGTCGGTTAGTAGTCTTCGTTGTGGACTCGCTCTTACATCCATAGAAAACGTGAGCCATTTTTAATTAAAAGTTTTAAATTGTTTGCGAACGAGATGAGGTGGATAACGCCAATTAACTTTTTTATACGAGTTGATGTTTATGGAAAATTTAATTTAATGGCGGTTACTGGGTGTAGTCGTCGTTTATTAATGGAAAGGAAATCGGGAGTGGTAATAAAATTAGCAGATAATTTTGGTACCTACTTAAAATTTAATAGGTAGGTACGTAATTTATAAAACCTACTTCAAAAATTGTAAATATGCAATTGACTTGATTTGGATGACATATTTTTTCTAGCCATTTTAATTTAAAAAATAAACTTGCAGATCAGTGGATGCAGATGGCAGGCTGTCGTTCAGTGTGGAGGTCAAAGGGGGACCAAGTTCAGCAGTGGACGACTTCTGGGTGATGATGATGATGATGATGAACCGATTTTGATGAAATTTCTATAGGACTAATCTGAAAGTCATCATCATCATCATCATTTCAGCCGTAGGACGTCCACTGCTGGACATAGGCCTCCCCCATCGATCTCCAAAAGGGCCGGTTGGAAGCGGCCTGCATCCAGCGTTTCCCTGCGGTAGTAGTGCGGTAATCTGAAAGTATATTCTTTCAATTTCAAAGAACAAATGACAGAGGTCTTACTGAGGTAACAAACATAATTAAAAAAACATCCGAATTGATAACCTAAAATTTTTTAAAGTCGGCAAAACATTGGTAAGTTGTAGGTGGCTAAATTGTCATAGAAGGTTAAATATATTCTATCATTTTATAACTTTATATATTGGACCATTTTATTTCGCGGCTACATTATAAAATGTTCCCTATAAAGGGCAACAACAATTCAAATAATGTTGGAAATTAAACTTTGACAAAGTTTTAACGCTTGAATCAAGTCGGGCGCGGACTGCAATTTAAACTGAATTTTATAATTGAAAAGGAGACTGGCGACACTGGGATTATGCTCTTCGTGCACTGTATTGAACCAAACCGACATCCTACTGCAATAAAAAGTTCAATCCATGAGATGACGGCACCCACATTATGAGCTGTTTTTGGTCAATGTTGAACAGTTTGTTTACGTATATACGTGACGGGTTGTGGACAAATCATACGTGCACTATTACGTACGTTATATACGTACACATTAGCTAGCTCCAGTAATCTACCGTTAACCCATTATAATAATATTTGGCTACATATTACACATTACCAAAAACTGAGCAGATTATAACAACTCTGCTCAATTTTTAGTTATTGATTTTCTGAGGTAAGCATACCCGGGGTTTCTATGGCTGGTCTAGCGCTACTTATGTCCATGCCATGCAATGTCTGCTAACAATACCGTACCGACCACTTCGATCAAAAATCGTTGTCCGACCATAAAATTTTTGGACAGCGAAGTCCACTGCGACCTCTCAAAGGAAACTTGTAAAGTGGAGTTTAAACTCACGAGTTTGTCTTCTAGAAATTGTCTTTCACAAGTAAGTATTATTTTTATTTATATATCATCATCATCAGCCCTGAATGACCCACTGCTGGGTATAGGCCTCCCTTTGTCTATTGAGAGTGGCATATTTATATATAGTTAGGGACAAAAATAATCAGCAAACTATGCTTATAAACTTAAAAACTAGTATAGAAAAAACATTATAAATTTGCTAATCCAAACATTGTACACAGCATTGTTAAAAAATCTTGTTTTCACCATACAAAGAAATATTTGTACTTACAAATAAGTTTTATATTTTTTTATTAATCAATTTCAGATGAAAAATATCGAGTTAATCACAATAATTATGTTGGTGCATAATAAATCATTATATATATAATTGGCACATACGATGGAGCGGGTTGTTACGCCCAACATTGTCATTAATTAAGGGAGGAATACTAAAAAGCGTACGAGTAGGTCTACGTTTAGACATTATAAAATTGTGCCAAGCTCTTCTGCATGTTGCACGTGTAAGAAATGGCAGCAAATTCTGACAAGTCCAAAAACAAAGTACTACGCAAGCACCAAGTTTATTCTGGCTATATGAAGTAACCAGGGCCAGGATTTCATTTTAGGTAGGTAGATTTCATTTTGACAAGGGTCGGAGCGTTCTCTTATGGAACTTTCGATAATTTGAAACTTTGATTGATATGGATTATAATATTATTCTATACTCAGTTCGTAATGTTCATATAATTATGTGTAGGCTAACTTCTGCCCAGCCCTGTATCCGCCAATTCTCCAAAAGCATTCCGTAATGCTTAGAATAACTACACAGAGAAACCAAGTACATTCGCAAAATTTAAGCCATTCAAATGGTGTCATATATGGCTCCAAAAAAAATAATAATTTTACTATGACAATTTGCGCGGTGAAATCGTACCACAACAAATCAGAAAAGCAGCATAAGAGTTATGGTGTGACATTCCACAGGTAATCCATAAATTTTCTTGCTTAAATCGTTTAAAATACCAATCGAAACGTAAGCTACAAAGCGAATTTGTAGCTTACGTTTTGAGAAGGCGTTGTTTGGAAACCTACCTTCTCTGAGTAGTTATTCTAAGCCGTAATGGTTTTCCTGCCAGCCACCATTTAATATAATGATGAACTTTATGGGCTCTACTTGCGCAAATTGCAAGAACTTCTTGCTGGTCTTTCTGGAGGACATAAAAAGTACTACGCAAGTTGGAAACTAAAAGCTTTTTATTGTGACTGTAAGTTGTAGCGCTCCTGTTGCATTAATAAATATATCTTAATGGTCCACCATTGTTGGACTTTATGGAAATTTAAATAGAATTTAAATTCTAAAGGGTATCTTGAAATAATTTGAATTGCCTAAAACCGCTTGTTAAACTTTTGAAATGTGTTTAACAAAGGTTCGTGCTTTTTAATTGCGTAAAGATGTTGAACCTTTAGACGATTTTTCAAAAGTTTTCTCCTTTTTACCCCCGACGCAAACAGAGTGATGTTATAAGTTTAAAGTGTGTATCTATGTCTCTAAGTATCTATCTGTGTACTTCGACTAAAATAAAATGAATGGACGGGGCCCTAACCATTGAAATAGCTCAGTAAAAACGAGTCAAAACCGTCGGACATATACTTCAACACCTAATTATAAAAATGTACAGTATATTTGTTACAAAAAATAGATCCCGGTTTTATTTGTGTATTTACACTTCGGGAAAGAATATGAATGCATAATTTTGTCAGATGTTTCGTTATCACGTAATAGACACGTGTTGCACTTCCTACGGCTAGAGACAGACTGAAACGAAATGAGAGCCGGCGCTCATTTTGTTATCTTCAAAAATGCGCTTGTACTGGGCCTGTCCATTCATTTTCATTTTATATTGGTCGAAGTCTGTGTATATAATGTTTGTCTGTGATATCGTAGCTCTCAAAAGGGTGAGAGTTTTGGCGCCAACGTTGAAAAAACATGTCGGCTTGTGCTATTATTTTCCTAAACTTGTGTATTTTCGAGTGTTAATGTGTATTTAATGGTGAATTATAATTTATTAAGTGCTCGTAAACGTGCTCGAGTGTGGGCAAGTGATATAACGTGGTGAAACGTGTCTTTTCGTGTTGTTTCCAAAACTCCATAGGAGCCTCTTGTAAAGTCCCCACCACTTTACAGGGGCATGAGTTTGACTTGACCGTGACTTACTTAGCTTGACTCTAACTGTGACTATGACTTGTTTGACGCTATTAAGACTATACAAAACAGATGAACAGGCGGTATGGCCATAAAAGCTTTAGCATGCCCGAAGGGCGAATAAAAAAAAACAGAAACGGGTGAACCCACGGTGAACCGATTTTAATTTAGTTTTTTTTTTTTTTTGGATTGTGACTCGTTCTAGAGTGTTCTCAGCTATGATTCAAGATCAAGATTCAATCTGATCAGTCGTTTGAAGATTATCAGCTCTTTTATCGGGGGTTTAAAAAAACCTTTATTCATATTCATAAGTGTAGTATGTGATATGAAGCCTTTGTGAGGCTACAGACTTGGACTAATTAATGCACATGCACAAACCGTAGAAGCAAAAAACGTAAACACTTAAGTATCATAATATTCGTCGACCTAATAACTTAGTTACAAAAATTCGATAGATTAAATAAGTTCAACAGACAAGATTCTTAAGTAGATAGACAACATAAGGTAAGGTAAGGTAGGTAGGTAACATAAGAACAAAGCATTTATTAAAAGCAACATGTAAACAAATCTCCAGCGATCCAGTTTCGGCCCCGGAGTCAGTGTTGTGAAAAATTGATAGCTAGTGCGGTGGCAGGCTATCGATTGCTGTCTATTTCGAGAATCGGTTCCCTTCAGTACTTATTATAGCAGGGCGATGATGTTGTGTTAGAATTAGCGGCTACTACATACGGCGGCGGCGGTTTTTTTAAATTATTTCTGCGTCATTTTGGCGTCACACTTTTTGTGCATTTGCCAGTGTCAAGTAGGTATTTATCACTTATTAATATTTTTTCAAGTTTAATCAAATATCGCCAAACAAGCCACAGTCGCAGTCAAGAAGAGTAAGGGTCAAATCAAAGGCATGCCCTAGTAAAGTGGTGGAGACTATATAACACGAAAATACATGTTTCACCGCATTATATCTCTTTCCCACACTCGACTCGAGCACGTCCACGGACACTTAGTAAATAATAATCCATCGAAAATACACAAGTTTAAGAAAATAATACAATGAGACAAAGACATGTTTTTTTCACGTTGGCGCCAAAACTCCAACTGGGAAATCTTGCATTGTTTTTGTTGGGTACTTACTCTTTTTTTTTGCTTTAATTTTGGCATTTCACCAGTTGTGAATTGAACACGGATGTTATGTCTATCAGAGGCTGGATTTACTTACTCATAATTTAAAACGAAATAAATCTGACATCACTAAAATTAGGTACCTAATCTACATATTTTAATTTCAAAAAGATGTCAAATAAACAGGAAAGCTGTCCGTGCTTATTTTTATTTATCTAATTGATGATAATTTTTACACCATCCAGCCAGTTCCAAGTCGTTCTTGGAAATACATCTATGTCTTCGATCTCAAATGCAACTTTCACGTGTAACAAAAAAAGGTTTGAAGATAGTCAACATATTCGAGATTTTATTTATAACATCGAGATATAAATCTCATGCTTATAAAATCTCCACCTGTCGCACAACTCTCGGAAGACAAGGGGTTACAGATGTCGCCACATGACTGTCACATCAGAAAGGAGTCGTTTCCAAATCCGGTTCACATGAGCCGTCGCGTTTTATAAATAAACACAAATCAGGAATAATGAAACGTACATAAAAATTTCTAATTTCACTTCCTGTGAACAACGTAAAATGAGGGGTTACCTTCTACGTCTATCTTACTACAGACGAAATTAGACTGTAGCGCATTACATACAAGGTTTAAATTGTATGCTCGTTGTGCAAATTAATAGGTTTTTTCATAGCCACATAGCTCGTGTTCGAAATTCAAAGAGACGAATAATCTTCTAGTTTTGATCCATGGCATGGAGGCGGTTTTTGGAAGCTGCGAAAGGACAGTGGGTGCACTAAGGTACTCAGAAAATTAGGGTCCGTATTCAAATTTTGTAACAACTGACGGTTTAACTTGGACGTAGAGGGCGTAGAGGGAGTATACTTAGCCTATGCACTTGAATAAATTAAGAATTTTGACAGATTGTGTATCAGTACGATAAAGTTGTCAAAAACTGTCACGACGAAAGTAAA
Source organism: Agriopis aurantiaria (assembly GCA_914767915.1). Classification (NCBI taxonomy): domain Eukaryota; kingdom Metazoa; phylum Arthropoda; class Insecta; order Lepidoptera; family Geometridae; genus Agriopis; species Agriopis aurantiaria. The sequence goes on along the minus strand of OU611992.1, from coordinate 16,694,985 downwards.
TAAGGGCCCAGACCTACACACATTTCTTTATTTCACAGGTTGAGTTATCGCTTTAGGTAATATTTTTAAGTATGTAGGATCATTCCAAAAAACCGGACAAGTGTGAGTAGGACTCACACCAGAGGGTCCCGTACAAACTAAATAAATATATAAAAAAAGAACGATGAAAATAAGTTAAAAAGGTTGAAATATTGAAGGACAAACTTAACTTTGTAGTTGGCAAACAGGTGCTCCGATACATAACAACTACAAAATGTAAGTTTGTAATATCAAAAACAATTTTAAATGTGATGTAACTTCAAATTAAAAGCTTTCGGATTTTTTCCTTTATATGTACTGTGAAACCTTGCTTCTTGCCAAATTTCATCATTCTAGTTCAACGGGAAGTACCCCATAGGTTTTAATTCCCTTGAGAGTCAAAATACCTATGCGGCATAAATGGACGTATCTTAAATTTTGATTGCGTTGACTTAGAAGTTTGATTTTTTCACAGCTCGGAAGGGGTTGCAAACTTGAGTATATGATATTAATTATTTAAAATTAACTTGAGCCACGCGTTCCTGAGAAAAAGGTCAGACGGAACAGACAGACGGACAGACGGAAAACGAAGTGATCTTAACATCATCATCATCATTTCAGCCATAGGACGTCCACTGCTGGACATAGGCCTCCCCCATCGATCTCCAAAAGGGCCGGTTGGAAGCGGCCTGCATCTAGCGTTTCCCTGCGGTCTTTTTTAGGTCGTCCGTCCACCATGTAGGTGGACGTCCTACGCTGTGCTTACCGATCCGAAGATCCAGTGATCTTATAAGGGTTCCTTTTTTCCTTTTGAGGTACGGAACCCTAAAAACATTGAAATGAAGTTCGTATGGACTATATTATGGCTTCCTTTTGTATCAAAATTTAGGGTACCCGATCGCTTCCGATTGTTTGAAACAAAACGGACGACTACTTCGGCTAATCTATTTGAAGCAGAACTCGTTCCGAGCCAAAATAAACAACTCTTCACAAGGAGGAAACATTAATGAAGCTCGTTCGCGTACATTGGCTGTCATCACCTGTACAGCGTCGTGGCGTAGATATAGCCGGTCCGAATGGATCAGAGAAGCAATCCCGTATGCGGTGTCTGGTTACGCTTTGCATTTTTGGCATCACAACCATAATAATAAGCATGTGTCCTAATGTATCATTTATTACAAACTAGCTGCGCCTCGCGGTTTCACCCGCGTAGTGATGATGATGATGATGATGAAAGTATATCCATTGAACTATACCCATGCAAAAAATCAGGTCGATCCGTTGCTCTGTTGCTGCGTGAAAGAGGAACAAACAAAACAACAAACTAATAAACTTTTCGCATTTATAATATTAAGTGTGATGTGATAATAGACTTGGCGAAGGATATAACTAAATGCATTTATTTTTTCTGAGCCAAATGTAGATATAGAACAACATATATCTATATGTAAAGTCAAATGAACTTGTCCCCCAGGTATAATAGGTACATAGATAACAACTACTACATTACATAATATTAGAATTCATTGCACTTGACACTGATGAGAATATATTTATAAGTGACGAGGCGAGTTTGTTAGTTCCCAGCCCAAATATTCGCTGGGCTAGATAAGCTGAACAGACCTTTATTTATTAAAAAACAAATTTAAATGGACCCAAAGAATTCAATGTACTTTTAATTCATACTAAGGTACTTATTTTACAGGGTTTCCAATAAATAACTGCCGCTCTGCACCCATGCGCGTCAAAAAACAACTGAAGACTGTCAGACAGAGGATCGCTGTATACTGCTCAGTCACGTTGGTCGAAGAGAGTGTTCAGATCATGAGATCTAGTATGTAGGAGGTACATATATATAGATCGATGAATGGACCTTTATACACAACAAGCAAGCAAAGCAACCGAAATTTGCAATCAAATAGACATCTATCAAGGCGTTGATATTCACGAGGCCTCCCCACGGTCTCATGTCTGGATAAACAGAATAAGCCACCTTCACAAATATGAAGAGGAAATATATTTATGGCAAAAAATACTGGATACGTAAGGGATGCTCGAAACGTGACAAGAAATATAAGGAAAACCAGTAAACTTTAGTTGAGAACACGGGAAAGTTGTGACCCTTAAGTTTTTTGACGATTTTCTCGTTAGTTTTTTCAAACACGCCATGTAGACAAGACATAAAAGTGCCCGATCGTACCGTTCAAACCGGCAAAGAGAATATTACCGCTAACACCGTTCATGACTATAATTTGGACTGAAAGTCAATCAATACCTATAAACAAAACAAACGACTTCAATTTAAAAAAAACTTTGACTTTGACATGTAAAGACTCGGTCAGTCCAAGCATTTTTTTTTTTACTTGGCTAATTTGCTCTAACTGCTTCAATTACATTGAGAAAATCTGAATAAAAAAATCATTCAATATTTCACTGAAGTAAGTGTATAAGGTACGTAACTACATACGTAATCTTACCTTAGGTTCAGAGCAAATAAATGCTTGGACCGAGTCTAGTCCCAGACACTTTTATTTGATTTGTTAGATTGTGGTCTCTTGGCCCCATCAAACAAAACAAATTAACAAAAAGTCATTTATGTTAATTTGTTTTGTTAAGTTTAGGTTCCAATGAATTTACTCGTTTATAATGTAAGATTTTGTAGACTAAGTAAAATGTTCTTATTAGGCAAATATTTAAAATTCGTAATAAGTTTGCTAAGCTTTTATACTATTTTGTTACTAAGCTAACATAACACACAAGTCCTTAGCAAATCTTCAATAGAGATATTCTCCTTCCTACTAAAGGAAGTAATAAAATCATCAAAGTACATAATTATAAGAATCTAATAACGTTATGGGAATGGGCTCGCGAACCGGAAAACTGCTCGGGCTCGTTAGATGAGATTTTTTGTTACAGGCAAGTTTCTAGAGGCACATATTATCGGTCGTTCTCGTTCCCAAATTAGGTAGCAATACCAAGACTACACGCTTTATGGGCAAGTGCGTTAGTAGCACAAATCCGGGCTGAATGCGCACCACTACCGCAGCCACTGAGAAAAAGAAAAATCTCATGCCAGTCACAATCGCAAGCGTTACAAGTAAACAATAAAATTGTTCTTAAATAAAACATCACGATTCATGCTTTTGCGTAATATTTCAAATAATTATTAGGTACCATCCCATCCGTCACGCTTTGAATATTGCCATAGAAAATAACGCATTTTGCATTTTCCCACTCATTTACATTGTCAACTGACCCGTGACAGGTTACGTTCTTTGTCGCATTTTTTTCTTCGCCTATTGTTTATGTTTCGTAATGGCGTCATAATGTTATGCCACAAGACGCGGGAAACACTTTCTTTTACGGTGTAATCGTAAAATGAGGTTATAGTGACTATATACCTACATAAAACATTTCTTTTAAGATATAATAAAAATCGGAAAAGAAATAAAACACATTAAGCGGTTTCTGTCACGCTTTTGATTTTTATTATGCGCTGTGGTCATCGACACGTACTGATAAAATTGTTTTTCTTTAATTTTACTAACCTTCTTACGTCAAATAATGTATTCAGCCAGTGCAAAGATTATTCATCATTGAGTCACAGACTAAACAGACTAAATCAGTCAGCGTACAGACTAAAACCTAGAAAATAGACCAAAAAAGTTGCAGCTAGGAAAACTTCGTTCTAAATTGTAGTTCAAAGGAAAACGAAAAACCTACTACAGCTAGATACCGCAATATCTCGTGCGTCGATATCGAGTGATGGATCACTCGTGGTTGAATGTCCGTCCGGCGGACCGCATGTGCCGGCCGAAGCCAATTGATTGCGCGCCAGAAAAAACCCTGTCAGCTTTAAAAATTGAATAACGTTTACCTAGCTGTTTCCCGCTATTTAGACCGTTAGATATTGTATCGCTATTCAATTGTGATTTTTACTTTCGATCACTGGCTGTAGGTAGGTACGTAGGTATGCTGACTGAAGGCACTTCTACAAAAAATCAAAACAAAATTCCTAGCTTGATCTGAACTCATTATTTTAAAAATTTTTGCTTATTCATTATGCTGCGCCCCGCTGTTTCACCCGTGTGTACATTCTCTCAAGAACTGCACATTTTTTTGGGAAAAGTATTCTACATTGACTAAACCAAAGTTTCTAGTCAAGTATCCCTTCCAAAAATTACGCCAATTCGTTTTTCTGTTGCTGGGAGTATAAAGAACAAACACACTTTCTCATATACATTATAATATTAGCATCAAGTATGTAGTAATGTAGCTACAATGTAGCTTATGATAGCTAAGCCACGGAAGACATAATAGGCTAAGCTACATTGTATTTTTTTTATGCCGGCCATGTTTAGAGCACTTTGGCCAACGTCACGTCAACAAAAAACGAACGCGATTTAAAATAAATAAAATTTGACCAGTAATCCTACAACAAAAATAAAGAAGTAATACATCTAAATGCTAGTTTGTTTTGGAGACAGAATACACACATTTAAGATGCTGTTTTTTTTTAGAAAGTTAGTGATTGTAAATTACAGAAGCTGTCAATAGTTCACTAATAACTATTAAACTCTATAGCTGTATAGATCACACCGCGGTTCATTTATAGCCCATCAAAATGGAAGTTTTTATCGACGCGACGTGGCCAAAGCGATGACCGATAGGCAATAACACTTTATCACCAACTATAGCTACGCTCTGCTGGAATACTCCTGTTTTTTTTAATAGTTTTCTATGATCAAAAGCGTCTAAAGTCAGTTCCCAGCCGCCTTAATAACCAACTTAACCAACTGGTGAAGAATGCCTAATTGACTAAAGTAATTTTACTTTACTAAATAATGATATTTAAAACAATCTTACTACTTATATATGGCAATTATTATCATCTCACAATAATAATCACTCTCAGTAATAAAAGTAATCATTTAAGTACATACACAATAAATAGCAAAAGGTAGTATATTTGTAAGTAGGTAGATTTAGGTATACTTACCTATCGAGTATGCAAAAATCACTGTGCTACTTTTTAATTATTTACCTTGATAAAGCCTAAGTACCTCAGCTTGGTCAAGCCTCTCAGCCCCCAAACCGAAATCCTGGACCCGCCACTGGACTTGGACTTGACTGTGGCTTACTTTGCATGACTATGACTTGTTTTAAATGTTTATCGGGCCTTATCACGTATTATACCGCGGTGCAGGTACTAGGACATTTACCGATACAGTCAGTGAGTGTTGTGTGGCGTAGTGACTACCCTGCGATTTTACAAGATCAAGTGAGGGTAGGAGAACAAAACACCCGCTCTTCTCGCCGGACTCACCCGCAGTTTTCAGTCAGCTCGTGACCACGGCCATTGTAACATGGTCGAAACGTCGAGCGAAAGGTACATATTTTTACCTAAATTAAATAATACGTGATAAGTCCCGATAAACATTTACCTAAAACAGGTGTTCAAATCGCGAAAGTTTAAAAAATATTATGACTATGACTGTGACTATGACATTTGTTGGAAGAAATTTAATAAAATTTGAATAAGTTATGGTATTAAGGACGTTGTATCCAGTTTATACCTAAATAACAATAAAAAAGTACTCTCTTCTCTCTTCCAATACTTTGATGCCAATGATCGAAACCACCAGTCCAATATTTAATAGTCCATCAAATTGGAAGATTTTATCGTCGCGACGTGAAGCCGCGACTATGCCATTCGGTTCTACAGGAGGACGTGGCCGATTTATGACGGATTTTAGGACTATTGGCATGAAGCACAAGGACCTTATGGCGCTATTAGGGTTCCGCAATTTCACTCACCATTTTTCAAGTTTTTACTGACTACAGAAAATGACGTTCTCATTAATAGGTACGGACACAATATCTATCTGCACTGCAAACATATTCACTCCATTATGTACCTACTTAGCTGAGCGGCAAAAAGCATTCACATTCATAATTTTCACTAACTTTTTTCCATATTTGTTTTTGGCGTCGCGGGTTTAGCGTATTTGCCACTATCAAGTCTTTTTCATGGTTTTGAATGTTTGCCTCCTTACGTGTAACCTTAAGATGCGCTAGAACTGGAGGTAATATAGACTTCGTAATTTGAAAGTCACAGGTGTTGAAAGTCAATAACAGCATTATGAAAATCGATGCACGATTCAACGACGCCAACTCGTGCTCTTGCATTAATCGCACAATCTCGAACTCAACGAAGTAAGTACCTCAACAGCTAAGTAGCTATCAGTCCCTCCAGGCCCATTACGTACTGCAGTGAATGCTCTAAAACGCTTAGACTTTACTGTAACTTACAGAACAAACCGACAAATTTAGGTAAAGAGTTGGCCAAATGATGGAACTAAAAACTTTCTATAGTTAGCGGTCAGTTTAGATCAGAAAATGGTATGGTGCTGCTCCCATACAACTCTACAGATAAGTTGGTCACCCTCTTTTGGTGTAATAAAAGGTTGCAGAGCGGGTGAAAATTGGCGCTTAGCTCTATTTGCTATAAAATTTTACAGTCTGCGAAATCATAGTGTTTTATATTCTGTGAACTTATAATAAAAGTCAGGTGTAGCATTAAAAAATATGTTAGCATAATTAGGCGGACAGGTGTTTGGTTTAAAAAAAATAAAAAGCTTAGTAAAATTAAAATTAAATGTAGGTAATACATATATTTATATACACATATCACATATATATATTTAATAATCAGTTTTTTTGGCTTTTGATAGCTAAAGTATTTGTACCCATTTTTGTAGCCAGAAGACGTCCACTGCTGAACATAGGCTTCCCCTTTAGACCTCCACAGTGAACGACAGCCTGCCATCTGCATCCACTGGATGCCAGCGAGTCTCACAATGTCCTCAATCCATCTAGTGGGAGGCCTACTTACGCTGCGGCTTCCGGTACGTGGTATCCACTCAAGAACCTTTCTTCCCCATCGGTTATTGGTTTATTTATCATTGCCACTTCAACTTGCAAATTTTAACATCTTTGTCAGACATATAATTATACTGAATAAAATATTTAAATCGGCTTAAGTATAAAGTTTTGAGATAAAATAAGTGTTTAAAGTTTTTGACCTGATTCTAATTTTGCATCCCTCTGTACCTTTTCCCCAAAGTGAGTGTAACTATGGAGTTTGTATAGCGTACTTTTAAGTGACGTCATTTGTAAGTATAGAGCGCTCTCTGTCTAGCAATATATTAAATTCGCTTATATATATATAGATTGCTTATCTTTTGAACACTTTCTTGTTGTTTTTGGTAATCGACTCCATTTATCAGCTTTTTTTAAGACAATAAGACAGTCCGAAAGCCTATATGTATTTTTTTTATTCGGGACATTTTTGCACACACGGTCATCCTGGCCCCAAACTAAGCAACGCTTGTGATATGGCTGCCAGGGACTGATAATATAATACATACCTACATATAATATAATTTTAAATACATACTTAAATAGATTTTAACAACAACCAGATATAGAACAAACACAAATGTTCATCACACAAATGTTTGTCCTAGGTGGGAATCGAACCCACGCCACCAAGCTCAGAAGGTAGATTCACTACCAACTGGACCAACGGGCTATCTTGTATTATGTGTTAGAAGCCAACAGTGTGTAGTCTACTGAATATAAATCACTAGAGTTTGTTCAAATTCACTATTATTTAAATTAGATTAAAGTTATATGATTATTTACGGGATAGTTAGTTACATGCACCATGTTCACGGGAAGACTGGTTGGTTAGGTGCAGACTTAACGATCTACCCTCTCGTGATAGATTAAAACAGTGTTTTAAATTAGATTTTTCTCGGAACTAAGATAAATGGCCCAAAAGACGTTCATGGGCAATTGTTTTTATATATATATGTATATATATATATATATATATATATATATATGTATATATATATATATATATGTATATATATATATATATATGTATATATATATATATATATATATACATATATATATATATATATATATATACATATATATATATGTATATATATAATTTTTTTTATTATAAATAGGCTTGCGCTTGGCCGCCAACTCGCCTGATGTTAGGCGATGATTCGGCCTACGATGGAGCACGCTTGCCTAGAAGAAACCTATTCACTCTCGACTTGAAGACACCCAGATTGTAACTATCGGGGAACACCCACTCAGGCAGCGAATTCCACAGACTAGCAGTTCGCATAATAAATGTGGAATCAAAGCGCTTCGTACGGGTTCTCGGAATATCAACCATAAAGTGGTGCCAGACTGGGTACGATTCTTCGTACCCAGTCTGGCAGTCCGATAGAAAAATGGGCAGGAATCAAATCATGCAGATATAATAATAAAGTAAAATTTCTATGTACTAATCAAGATCATTGGTACTTATTATCCAAGCCTTCATTTCTAAGCCTGCCCGTAGCCAAGCCTTCAGACGTCGCTTCCCAGAGGAATTCATAAGGCCCAATAGAAGGTTAACACGTTTAGCCCGAGAATGATTATAAATATTTAACGAGTACCTATCGAGTTAAAGGTTTCACTGTCTTCAGTCTACAATGTTAATGAGAATTAAACAATGGATTTTGTTTTCTTGGCAACTTTTTAGGATTCCGTACAAAAGGGTTAGTGCGGGACCATATTGATAAGCCGATTTTGTCTCTCTGTCTGACCGTCCTACCTTTAAACGGCTGTATCTTTCGAACCGTAATTGATAACCAGTTGTCATTTTCACAGAATACCTATGTCAGTATTGTTACGGTTTTTTTTCTTCACGTTTTTTTGTATTTGTTCTAGTGTAAAAACTATAATAATGTTTATATAAATAGTAATAAAAAACCTTGTTTAAGGCTCTTGTACCTACTATGAGAAAAAAGAACAACCCAAAAAGATTTCCATAAAAACTGATGTGCACATTTATAACGGATAAAACGGCAGGTAAGTAGGTAGTTTCCACAAGCTTTTTAAGGATGGGAAACCAACGAACCTTGATACAATCTTCTAAATAAGAAGGGCAATAGGAACCTCCGGACGGACGAAAAAAGTCAAATAAGTAACCAGCCAGGGCAGACTGATCGGGATTCAAAGAGGCTCTTTAGATTCCGGACAGACTTTTTCCCGGTGGTTGGAATAAAAAATATGCTTTTATAGCTCTCGGGAGTTTAGACTTATCAGAGTGGCTACAGTGGAGAGAATAAAGGAATCCTTCGTGTTTTAAATATTAGGTAGGTATAGGTTTTTTTTTACTTCTTTGGTCGGTAAAGTAGTCCTTGAACCAACTTACCAGCGTGCCTACTCGTAATCCAAGGTGGTAGGTACAACAATGAAAGAAAATATAGAAAAGTTTTTCGCTATCAAATTTTAAAGTGAAGGAATTGACTGATTTGTGGGAAAAATAGGTACGAATATTCGATACTTAAATGCGTATCGAATTCCATACATACAACTTCGTAATTCAAAATGTGTATATAATTCGATATGTATTAGGTATTTTACGTACTTTGCCCACAGAATAATCGTTTTTTTTTTTCCAACATAACATATTTTTGACACAATTCTGACAGGGGCCTTCGCGCGAGATACGGTTTGCGGTCGCGTGATTTTCCAACTGAGCGGATTTAACGTTAGTTTGGTGCCGCAATAGCAGATGTCCGTAAGGCCCCATAAGTAAGTAATTTCTGAAATCTAAAACAATTATTGTTTGTCTATAAAATAGCGGGTTGAAACATGACCATAGAGTAATATACCTTTACACCGGGAAAACATGACGTTTCTATGGGGAGAGGTATACGTAAACTTTCGGTCAACGTTGGAAATCCTCTTTGTTTGTTAATTTCCAAGCTACTATAGTATCTGTAGAACGCTTGTCACACTGATGGATGAAACATTTCTGATATTTCATTCATCGTAGAGAGAGAAATGTATTTCGCGGCGCAGTTACATGCACCATGTTCACGGGAAGACTGAAGAATGCGGGTGGTTGGTCGAACAGTTAAAAAGTTACGTGCAGACATAACGATCTACCCTCTTTCTTAGTCTTTTGCTACGTATATCAGTGGATCTCGAACTCGAACCTAAGTCCCGACAAAACACACTCACTGTATCACTGCGTATAGTATTTTGAACACATTTTGAACGCGAACTTTTATTTTTATTTTTAAGGCAACCTAATACTGGATTCCACGCACTGGTGAGTTGAAAACCATCACCTCGATTGAAATTCTGACATTTCGAGATCTCAATAGTTTCTTTTATTAGCCTTAGTATGTAATGGCGTTCGGTGGACAGGATTTCAGGGTTGTGAAATTCGATCCAGTGGTTAGGACCTGCGTCCAGCAGATGCTCAGCTATGGCAGATTTGCGTCTCGTTGTTTTTTACTGCCTTAATGTGTTCCAAATATAACTTGTATAATCATATAACTTTAGTGAACAACAGTGTTTTTTTAAAATGTTTATTACCACAGAACTCCGTCATATACCTATTAACTGATTTGGAAAATTATTTATTATTTGAAACGCCATACTTTCAGGTTGGTCCCATACAAATTTCATGAAAATCGGTTCAGTTGCTTAGCTAGAAAAAAATATGTCATCAGAGTAAACAAAATTACATATTTTATATTTATTAATTTTGTAGTGTTTTTTTTTTTTTAACGCAACATTTACTTTGCGATGACCGATTGGGTGATTCTATATTTTTTTAAAGAGTAGGTACATTATATTTCCGTTCTTAGCGTGCCTAGTGAGCGTCGCAATTATACCACGCCTAGGTTACTTCTAAACTCGCGTGTTTCGGTATAACCACTTACCAAGTTGAAGCAATATGGCCTAACCACAGCACTGCATGCGAGTTCCAATTGCAACATAGTCTAGAATCCAGACTAGATAGATCAGTGTTCTAGTTAATATTTAGTTCTAGATTTCGGGAAAACATTCTGGACATTTGATGAGAGGAAGCAATTCCATAAACGACTTACCTATAAGTAATCTGCGATAGTTTGTCTATCTACTGTTGACTTTATACATAATATATAGTTACGATGATAATTATTATTTATTTATTTATTTTATTTTACACTATTCGGAATACAAACAGCTGAAACTAACTAATTATAGAAGGTAGATAGTAGACAAAAGCCATAAAAAGTCTTCACTTATACCATCGAAAGATGTTTGCGGTCCAGATCTTAAGACAGAGATGTAAAAATAATAGCTAAACAGTAATTACTATATACATAATTATATTGATATAATACATGAAATGAAGCCACATCAGCCCACCGAGGTTTATAATAGTAGTGTAGAAAATTAGTAATGGTTTATGTACTAGTTTCGAAGAACGCGGTACATGCATACTGTTTGAAGAAATTCCTTTTAGCGGTAAATAAGTCAACATGTTCGGTAGGTATACTTAGCATTAAAGGTGGCATTATCAATGCGACTTTAAAATTAGTAAATACTCAATTTAGTTAAATTGGATGACATACTTTTTCTTGTTATTTTGGAGACACTTCCGCCACTGTCAGAAGTCGAAGTCAAAGCGATCATCGCAAATGGGAAATACCTACTCTGAACACTAAACACATGAGAAAAACTCGCACTAGGCCCACTGCAGTGCAAGTGTGATATCTATTTTAACAAGCGATAAAATCAATTTAATCGATTCTAAATTTCATATGTGATATATTCGTAGACTAAAACACTAACGGTAAAAGCCGGAAAATCGGAAACCCACGAATTTGTACAAATTGTTGTTCCAAATTTGAAATTAGTCTGTATGCTGTAGTGAGTGGTCTAGCTAGTTAGCCTACGTTAGATAACTTGTAGATAGATAGTGTTGTGACCGACCAGTGGCTATCTGGTAGTAATTTCAGAGCTTGATTAAAGTGTATTTGGGCAGGTGATTGGTTTCTGCATCGCTACCACATCGCTACATAATTAATTTGCCCGTAAGGTTGGAGAGAAATTACATACTCTATCTAACTATACAAACAAAGCCAGGCACTTTGAAATTAACCTAGATTCATTACACATATTTAGGTACCCAAAAGCCACAGAAGGAGTGCCTTGCGAGACAGACCATGATGGCCAGCAGTGGACTGTACCAGCAGTGACGATGACACCTACTCTTTTAGTTATAGTTTCTTAAAACAAATACAATGCAAAATACTTTATTTAGAACAAACAAATTGAATCCACAAATTCGAACTGGTAATTTGGCTTCCGAAAACTCAGTGGGCGAAGAAAGAGTATTTGCTACGTAAAATATGCATCGAATTTCATACAAATTTCGAAATTGAAATTTGTATGGAATTCAATCGTATTTTACGTAGCGAAAATTCGCCAACAGTGCGTGCCTTTGTCACGATTTGTTTAACCTTCGAACTTTTACTTCAAACTAAAAATCATCCCTCTATTCTTCATATTCTTCGTACATTCTTACAATACTTTGTACTCTATGGCATAGACCCCAAATTACCTAGTTTTCCGAGTGGAGAATAAGATTTTGACCCTAAAATAGTTTTGAAAGAGCTTTTGGAGAATCCATAGAGTCTATGGATTCTCCAAAAGCTCTTAACTAAACTACGTAATTTGGGATCTAACCTTGCTCTCCATTCGAGGTATCTCTATCGTCTGCATATCCGTGTTAATAAGAGTGACAGAAAGGATGTGTATTGTCCAAGTGGTAAGTATACGTCCGTCGCACATCGCACGCCAACCTAACTCATTATCTTGTAACCATATATTACCTATTATGTCTGCTGTGATATTACGTACCGCTGAATTGACAGGAAGGGAAGATAGTGCTGACAGAGGTGAAGATGCCGAGTAGGTACCTAATGCCAAAGGGGCTCGACTTTTGTAGCGCTCGTATGATAGGTATTTCGCAAAGAAAATATCATGCGAAATCAAGAAAAAACTAGATTTACATCTATGTATTCTAAATATAAATCGTTATTTTTTTTCTTTATTCTTTATTACAAACTAAGCAAACCCAACACATTGCATGGTAGGTACAGCTTAAATAGGCAAGGACGACAAAACTGAATTTACAGGTACCTATCTTGTCTAAAAAATATATCCATATCAAATTCTTGGTATAGGCTGTGGTATAGGTATCTACAGCAAAAATGGAAAAACCGTTCAGAAGAATAATGACAAAAAGACCTTGTTTTACGTTAACGCGCTATCGGCCAAAGAGTAAGTAATAATGTTGTAGAGTAGGATGTTGTTTCACGATAAAGGACAAAGAATGAAGTAGTAGGTATTTCATGCAGAATAGATAACGTCAAACCAACTTATTTTGGCACAAGTAAACGACAAGAAAATCAAAAATTCTTTCGATAATAACGCTGAATGGAGTCAGTAAAACAATTTTTAAGCTTGGTTCTCTTGTTTATTTGACGCAAGGAATTGGGAATAGATAATAATTGGTTTGTTCTCTAGCCAGAATATTAAAGAGAAAACAAAATGGTTTGTCGTAAACCATAGACAAAAAAAAATATGACAAAATATACTGGTATGACATGACCTATAAACATGGATTAGGGTATATACAAGATCTTTGCCTATAAATAAATATTCGGGACATTTTTTCACACACAGACATCTGAAGCTAAACTAAGCAAAGCTTGTGATATGGCTGCCAGAGACTGATATACATTTTTTTTTATATACGTACTTTAATAGATATTAACACCCAGATATAGAATAAACACAAATGTTCATCACATGAAAATTTGCCCTAGGTCACGCCCCCAAGCGCATAAGGCAGGTTTACTACCAACTGGACCAACAGGCTATACCTACCTACCCTATACTTACAATATTTCCGCATTTCTGTTTGCTAGTTTGTTTATTTATCTTATTACAAGCAGCAACACAGCAATGGATCGGCCTGATTTTTTGGGGGACCGGAAAGTGACCTATGCGATAGTGTTTATTTCGGAAAATGCGAGGTTCCGGATGGAATTCACGCGGGTAAAACCGCGGGGTATAGCTAGTAGATTTTAATTTAATCTGATAATGACACGGTAGCCAACTTTATAACAAAAGGCATATGAACTAGTTAAAACTATGAACTCCGCATCTGCTAACAGAAAAGATTAAAAACTGGGACATGGCTACTGTTATTAATCTGTGGCACGGCGCAATTTTCCCTTTCATTGTGTATTCGTATTGTGTAGTATATTCATTTGTTTCATTCACGTTCATTAACAAATGAACTGCGGGAACGAATATCACAAAGTTAACGAATTAACTGAGTTCACGAATAAAATTACTATACCTATCAAATCAAATCATTTATTTGCTAGAATACATTACATTAAAAGGTCTTAATATTATATTTATGTCACTTTGTACTCAGTCTGCAAGCAGACGTGCAAATGTTCATTTTTATACTAAAGAATTTAAGTAGGTATTTTAGAAACGAATAATATTAGAATTAAATTCCATAAATTCCTTAACACTATAAAAACAATGGTTAAAAAGCCAATTAGTCAATTCTTTTTTAAATTTGTTACCGTCCAACATTTTTATATCATTAGGTACCTTATTATAAATGGATATACACATATTACACACATTTCTTTTGTACAAGTCTTTTCTGACAGGAGGTTGATACAATAGGTTAGTGAACAAGACTCTTTTCTGACGGTATCTGCATGATCTAATTCCCTCCTGCCCATTTTTCTATCGGACTGCCAGAGCGGGCACGAAAAATCGACACCGCTTCATGGTTGATATTCCGAGATATGAAGCGCTATGAAGCGCTTTGATTCCAGTTTTATTGTGCGAACTGCTAGTCTGTGGAATGCGCTACCTGAATTATTGTTCTCCAATGGCTACAATCTGAGTGTTTTCAAATCAAGAGTGAATCGGTTTCTTCTAGGCAAGCGTTCTCCAACGTAAATTGCATCATCGCGCAAGCCTATACCTACCTATTATAGAATTTTTAAAAGACGAATAACTCTGCGCTTCGAATTATCTTATAACACAATAAACTCTCAGACGGGAAAGCCATACTTAACCCGTCTTTTCTGTACAAAATTGACTACTTACCTGTTAACTTACCAAAATTTACCTGGCCTGTTTTCCTTTAATTTTGGCTATCCTCAGACTAATATTATAAATGCGAAAGTTTTGTTTATATAGGAATTATTCACGTAAAATGAAGCCATGTTATTCCTACTATAGTTTCAACCACATTCGGTGAATAGGTAGTTCATTGTTATTATAAACAAAATGTATGTAAACTTGGTACCTCCAATTCGGTATGTAACGTTTTTTTTTTTTTTTATATTTTTATTTTGTAGATAATCTGCTGTTGCTATTTTAAGAAACTAATTTCAATATTTTTGTTTTCTATTAAGTAGTTATTTTACAATATTTTTTTGAAAATTGAAATTATGTGACGTCACCATATAGCACAAAATTTCGTTGCGTTGAGAAGTCTAAAAAAGCACCCCATATAAAAAAGCCCCAGAAAAAAAAAACCAAAGCCCAGCCTTGAAAAAAACCAGACAGTCAAACCACAGAAATGAAAAAATATTCTATTCTGTGTGACGAACAGTGTGTCAAATGTATAATATTTTTATTCTTAAAAGGCACAGAAAATAAAATGCTACACCGTGACGTCATTTAGAGGTCAATGAAAGTCGAATGATTTCTTAGTTTTATGTTAAAATAAATGGCATCTTATCTCTGACCCTTTAAAACGATAAGATACCATTTACAGGGACAAAAAAAACTGTATGAAATTTGAATTTCCCGCCATATGTGAAACGTGCCCCCGGTAGGTACGAATGACCGAGTTTACAATATTTAGGTAATACTTATTTAAGTATGCCGTACCTTTTTAAGTAAATTGTGCCAACTTACCTAATTAGGTACCTACCTACATACATAAATACAGGGTTGTAAGCTTGGGGTGCGCTAGGCCGAAACAAGGTCATTGTAATCATCATTATGAAAAACGAAAAAATATTAGTTCCATAGAAAAATTTCAATGACACTCGACAAAATGTATGGAGCTGTTTTTTTTTGCGATTTCAGTGTTTGTAAAGGCAGTTGTTCCTAATTATGAGTTGAATGACCTCCCTTCAGCTTGGTCTACCCAAATTTATGACTCTGTCGTATATTAGTTTCCATCAAGTAAGTTGTGCTCAAACATGGCCCATTAAAGTAAATTAATGGCACCAAGTTACCATTTCACTTATCATCAGGCGGCCCGTTAGCTTGTTTGCCACATAAGGAATAAAAAAGTTTACGAAAAATCCGCGTTAACGAAGAGCAAAGTTAACAAACGGTCCAAATCGAACCGACCGTTCTAATCCAGGGTTGTTCAATGTTCATGCATTACGTGTAGGTAGGCGCGAACTTCCGGTGAGCTTAGTAATCAATTTAAAACGTGACGGCACCAACGGAAAGAGTTAAAAAACATTTAATATCCATCACTCTGGCAGCGGTAAATCAGTCCATACTTATTCATCTGTTTGTAAATAAATACTGACTACGTATAATAATTATGTAAATAATTATACATAAATAAGTCACGTACAATAACAGGAAGAAAACGAAAAGATTCTACTTGTACAATTAAAAAAAATTATTTTAGAATGATCTGACAGCGTGCGCACTGAATACTCAATGAATTCCCGACTAGTACCCACATTGCACAACTTGCACCGGAAGTCAAAGCTTAGGTTAATTACTCAACGCAATACAATGCACTCAACAAGTAAGTAACAAAAGAAATCGGAAACTCATACTTTCATTATCCAGTGAGCAATCACTAGAAATTTGTTCCAAGACCATAAACGCAAAGAGAAATGATGTGTCAACGCGTGGAATGAATGAAACATTACTATTTATTACATTTATAATCATTTATCGCTGTCTAATGGCGAACATTAAAAAAATTACTCGTAGAAATGACGTCTCAGCGACGACGGCGGCTATGGCATTGTGGCTTACATTTAAGGTATGTAAACACGCACAAGGAATAGTGATTGCAAAAGTCCAGTTACTGACCGTCGTCAGTGAACGTCCACCAACTCAAAATGCCAGTTTAGAAATCGAGCCGACACCACAACACTAATCCTATATCAAAAATAGAACGTTAACTTTTTAAGAAAACCGTGGCACATACCTCAAAAGGCATCCGTCTTCATAATCGGGTTTAATAAATCCATTCACAATATACGGAACGAAAACAAAAGCCACTTGAGCACTATGCGAACACAAAAAATAATATAAACTGAAACTTGGGTTCTTTACGATTCGTTGTAAAACACACACATCCTTTTTTTTCGGGGAAACAATAAAAAACTTGCACAATATTTGAACAGATGGGATATTTATTTTTGTTGACGAGCGAGCGGTGAGGCTTTGCGTTGCGACACACCGCCTCAGTCGGAGGAGGTAATCTCGGCACTGGCTGACGCCTGACGGAACCCTCCGTCCTCCGTTTGTTTGGTGCGTGTCGGCTCCGCCTTCCCTTTCTAACAAGTGAGCTTTGTTTTTGCGCCATCTGTCTTGCCTATGAAATACTAAATAGAATTGTACGAATATGTAAATTGTTTGCGAAGAAAATAAATCCCGAAATGTTAAAAGGTGTCCCATCACTAAAATAAATGACGATGGGGCCGATTTGTGACCTTATATACCTTGTGTCTTTAAACTGTTTAAAAAAAACGTAATTTGGTCACAAATAAACTTTTTCTTTCTTTCTAATTTGTTCTAATGGATGGAATTGTTATGATTATGTATTATTCAATTCAAATTCAAAATCATTTATTTCGGGCTACGCCACCCATCCAATAATTAACAAAATATAAAATAAAATATAAAACGATAGTTTTCTTGTTTTTTGAGATGAGATACTTTCTGCCAACCTTCGTAACGGTTATTTTCATTCAATACATTTTCGCTAACAAGTAGTGGCTGCTCCAAAACTCGCTGCCCCGCTTCATATCTGCCGCCGTCCCTAGCAGTGTCTGCCGGCTGACGCGCTACCTGTGACCAAAAGGTACTCTTTGCCTGTGACTATGGTGCAGAGCTCGGTATCTCTGACGTCATCGCAGAGCTTGCCGTAGCCGCCGCCGTAGAACCGGTCCGAGCGCGCTCCTCCTGAATCACCACAGCCGTCTGCACTCCCCCCGCGCCACACCCGTCGCCCGGGCTTGCCCGTTCGGTCTCAGCCGACTATTGCCGGTCACGCAATGTACTTTCGGTTTGCTCATTTTCTTCTACCCTCATATCTCTAAATTTTAATAAAGGTGACCTGTTGTTAACTGTCTCGTTATTGTTATCACTATGAGATTCATTTAAAGAAGAAACCTGACAATCGTGCGGCAGGCCCGCAGGTCCACTGTCCATCCAAGCACCTCGTCTCGTGTTCACTTTAAACGCTGATGACGGCGGTAAAGAATCGTTCCTTATTCGGAGAACCTCCGTTTTCAATTCATCTACACTAGCGAGTGTGGCATAATTGATTTTTATGTCTTCTACTTCATGTTTCAGTAGCATGATATCTTTTAGTAGCTTGGTGCAATCCAAATGATCGAATAAAATCGGAGGTAATTTGTCCAAATTTCTCGCAACGAAAACTGGCATTGAATCGGGTTCAGTAGATTTGAAAAGATTCACAATATCTCCCAAGTCACGTTCTTCCTTTCCTTTGTTTTTGCGCAGTATTTTTCGTTTGTCCGTTGGGATCGAGTCAAACAGAAGCGACTTCGCATTTTTTATTTCTTCAGCGTTAAACGCAGACATTCGCACTAGTGTCTCCTCGTCTATCACAGACACTTTATGTTGAATATAGGACAACAGTTCATTTATAACTATATTACAAACATTGCACTATATCACGTTAACGTTCGTCATGTTTATTACTCGCGACTCAACGCTACGAAATCAAAAACACGCCCGTCGCAGATGGGTGCACGCGCGCGACTGTTTATTACTGTTTGTTACTTTTTTTAAATAATTATAGATTCCACGTAAATTTAATGAATTTTGCAATACCAATTTTTTTTAAATGTTATGTTAGCATAGATAAATATATACTAGAATAATACTAGGTACCTTCGACCAAACATTTTTTATTTTACTTTTTAAAGGAAGTAACTTGTTTCTCAAGATGTTTGCCGGACTATATTAAAAACTCAAATAAACTTCCGAGAATTTATTCAAAAAAATAAAGTTAATCTATGATTTATTAACTAAGCCAACGTAACTTTACATGATAATTCTGTTTCAGTCTGTTCCGCTACAACCTTAATCACATCGTTACTCGCCACCACATTCTTCACTTGATACCCCGACTTCAGCCAGGAGTCTAACACTTCCGTACTGGGCAGCATAGTTCTCAACATATTCCTGATATAAATATACGCTTGAGGAGAATACTTATAAATACTCAACGAGAAATTCTTCAAGTCTTCCGTCTGCCTCATCGGCATGGCCAGAACTAACCCCGTCGTATCTTCTTTGATCTTATCTTGCAAAGATAACAATATCCTACACTTCTTTTTACGTTTTTGATTCAAAATTTTCTGCTTAACCTCCGTCATCTCCTTGACTCGTTGCAGGAAGCGGTTTTGTCTATTATGAACTCGCATGTTGAATTTTAGTCGTTCTTTGAGGCCTACGCACTGACGCTGCATTCTCTGGACTTCGGTGAACAGTTTGAGGAGTTCTATGTTTTCTGTGTTGGTTCGTTGTATTTGGTCTGTGCCGTTGTGTGTGTGGTCCATTTCATCTTCATCTGTGTCCAAATATTCTTCTTCTTCATTGTCTAAATCTTCATCTATGTATTCAACCTGGAACAAAAAAATCATTTGATTATACATATTAGCTTTCGTAAGTGTTTTCTATCTCTTTGTAACGTTTAATCGCCGACGTAAAAAGAGGGGTGTTATAAGTTTAATGTGTTTATCTGATAGTGTTTTTTCGCTATTTCAGGGTTGGCCCTATAGTAAAAGTACATAGTGATTAATAAGTATAACAGAACCCCTTCGGCTTAGTACACCTTTTCCGCGTAACCCTGTGTATCGGCGGGGATGTGTCACTCTGCAGTTTAGGTACGTTCGGCCGACGCACCTTTCGGGCAGGCGTTTGGCAGGGCAATGGTCGCTCGACTCGCAGGGTAGCCACGTCGCGCGTAATTAAGCATCTTTTCTGTGATTTTTGCAACGAACAATGACTTCTAAACGATCTTATCATCCGTCTAAAAGATACTGTTGTGCTTACGGGTGTAAAAATAAAAGAAAAAAGTTTTTTTTTTTTTAAGAAATCAACCCTAACGTTACACCTGCCTGCGTCAGGAGAGATAGAGCTACGTGATAGAAAGAGAGCCGCTCTCTAAGTGAATATAGCAATCGGTATCCAGCGCTGGGCAAGTTGAATTGCTACTATATTGCCTCGTTATTGGCTCCCCAAATACCAGCTTGAAGCTCTTGAATCAGTAGACCGGCGTGCTGCTCGTCTTATAGGCGATGAGAAGTTAGTGGCTAAGAAACTTCTCAGTCTAGAGCACCGCCGTAAAGTAGCGAGTCTGTCAATTTTCTACAGGATTCATTTCGGAGAATGTGCATCAGAGCTACATGACCTTATACTGCCATCCCCTTTCTACTACAGGACAAGTAGGAAAAAGGCCTACTACCATATACATTGTGGATTTTCCTTGGATACATACCAAACGTTTCAATTCTACGTTTCTAATCCGTACGGCCAAAGAATGGGACAACCTGCCAGCTTCCTTGTTTCCTGAGAGATATAACCTGGGCCTTTTCAAGGTCAGAGTGAATAGGTATCTTCTAAGTCTACGTGCTTCATCTTCGACCACATCGTCGCTTACCAACAGGCGAGTTGGTGGTCAAAAGCAGACTTACCCGCGTTTAAAAAAAAAGATAAGAGTCCTTATTTATTAAAATTTCTTTGCGGAGTGAATGTTCTGCTCTCTGGCGTATTCTGTCATATCAGGTTGTTGCGCCAGCGGTGTGTCAGTTTACTGTGTAGAAAGTTGTGGTTTACAATGATGTAGTAATTTGACTTGTAAAGTACCTCTAGCACGTGTCTGGGCAGTTTCTGTGAGGGAACTGCCTTGTCCACGAGCACCATCTCATCCTTCTCGTTGCACATGAAGCAGTCGACGGAGAAGTGCTGCATGCACATGTACGAGTAGTCTGTCGGCGTCCAGTTGTTGCGGCCCGTGAGGTCCGTCCAGATCTGACGGAAGGAAGGCTCCTCGGGGAACCTGCAAGTGGGTTAATATGAATTATTGTAGACAATTTGAATTTGGTAAGCCGATTACGCTATGAAGTGTAAATGCATTTGGATATGGACTTGTTTGGACGCATTATCTTGGAAATCTGAAGGAATAACAATGAACAATATTGACTCGGATTTAAAGAAGAAAAAAGCACCTGTTTCATAGAAAACGGTCATTGACATTCGACAAAATGTGTAGTGGACAAAATAACAGCAGATTTTTTTGCAATTTCAAGGTTGGTCCCACTGTAAAAGTTGTTTATAATGATGAGTACAATGACCTTCTTTCGACTTAGGATGGGTATATGCGTAACCCTGGGGGTTAGACAAGACCCACTTTCTGTTAGCGTTAACGCCTGCGGTAAGATGAAATTGTATTAAAATGACATTGACATTCGCTTGAGAGATATTATCTCAAGATAATGTCATTTTCATACAATTTCATTTTCCGCAGGCTTTAACGCTAACAGTAATTATAAATCACTCATGGATCACAAGGAGTCATGTGTTGTTAGATTCATCAGAATACATACAATACCTACATAAAATAATACAAAAATAGTGTTGTTTTTTTTAAGTACTTGTAATCTTTTATGGCATACACCCAGAAGTAGGTGTTTAGACCTTTGTAGTATTGCAAATTTTCACTTTAATTACCTGAAGAACATCTCGGGTTCCAAGTTTTTTGAGTCCTCGCATCCTAGGACTGCGCAGGTTTTAGTAATCTCCGTATCATCATTATTCTGTTTCAGTTCTGGAGCTACCATTGCTGGAATAACACAATCATGAGACAGCAGATACTGCAGATTTCAAAGCTGCAAATATCTGCATCCTGCAGTTTAAAGACTATTTTAGGAATTCTAGGAAGTATATTTTTTGGCTATAAATAATAGGAAGTGTAAGTAGTAAGTAACCCTGGTTATTTGCCAGCGCCCAAGAGCCTCACTCTGATTTTTCAAGGAGCTGGGTTTGTGTAGTTGTTGGTAGAGGAAAATGCACAATACACCCCAAGCGAGACGTCAGTGCAGGACATTATTGTCTTTTGTCGATAGCCTAAGGGCTCCATCAAATAGACATTCAATGAGATTTGATATAAACAAATAGATCATTTATCTTACAGAACATCCACATATTGGTATGTATGGTGTTGTATTGTATAGGGCTGTGGAAATACATACCAATAGGCGTAGACTTTGCTTTACTATCGCTGTACTCCATCGTATTATCCTTAGTTTTGTAGATTAGGCTCGAATTCATGACTATGTTGCCACCTACGTGTTGTTCTTTGCCTGAAACGAGACTGAACTTTCAGCTATTTCAGCCAGCGGAAATTTATTAGTAGCTCTCTAGCAGAGACATCTCATTGTGGGTAGTAAACGGCAAATTTAAGTAGAAGGTTTTATTTTACCTTTCATAAAAACAGGCTATAGTCGGTGAAATGGCCGGGACGCTTGAAGTTTTTCCACTAAATAGGTTATCTCACAATTTGTCTGTAAACATTCCATTTAGATAACAACTTTTATATATTTTCACTAAAATAAAAATTTTGCTACAACTACAGCTATTGCATCGAACGAAGACAAAATTAACGTAACGTAAATCAAGTAAATTCTAGTAGTTCTATTTGTTTGAGCTCCTTGAATCCATTGAAGATTTTGAATTTTTGATTTGATTTGTCAATTGATGTTCAGAAGTTGACACTGACATCTTTTTTTTTTCTTATTTGAGTTTTTTGGCGTCGCACTTTAGTGTATTTGGCAGTGTTAATCAAGTCTGATGGATATACAAAGTCCTTATGAAATATAAGTTGTATGCACAAATATACACAAGATCTGTAGTTATATGTAGTCAAACAAGTCAATCACAGTCAAAATCAAGAAAATTAGGTCACGGTCAAGTCAAAGTCAGTCTAGTAAAGTGACAAAGACTTTACAAGAGGTTTCTATGGAGCTTTGAACATAAAACGAAAATACATGCTTCACCGCGTTATATCACTTACCCACTATGCACACTCGAGCACGTCCACGATCACCTTATAAATAATAATCCACCATTATTATGCATTGACACTCAAAAATACACTACAAGAGACGACTTGTTTTTTTCGTTTGGCGCCAAAACTCCATATCATTCTTTATTCATTCATTTAGCCACCGGAAGCGTAGTGTAAATGTTTCATTCGATACAGAAACGGGATTTTGACGATTTATATTTTGGAAAATCTAGTTTTTAAAAGTTATCTATCCATAGACAAAATATAACTTTTTCAAAACTATTAATTCAAAGGATTGTATTCTCTTTGGTGCACACTTACACAGAGATGTGACTTGTTTTGGTCACTGATGTTTTTCTATTGTCATTTTCGGAATACGTAATTTTGGACAAGATCTTTGTGTTGTTGTTAGCAAATTGATGAAATTGCGATTAAAAAATGGTTGACCCAATATTCGACTACCAATTTAGGCTTATCCTAATTGGTGATAGTACTGTGGGTAAAAGTTCTTTGTTGAAATACTTCACAGACGGGAAGTTCGCCGAGGTGAGTCTGGCTTGTTTTCATAAAATTAATCAGATAATCATGAGACCTTTATTGACTTATTTATTGAATTGCGCATTATTTTTTAGCTGTCCGATCCTACTGTGGGTGTAGACTTCTTCGCGAGGATAATAGAGGTTCAAGATGGCACGAGAATTAAACTTCAACTCTGGGATACAGCTGGACAGGAGAGATTCAGATCAATTACGAAGTCCTACTACAGGAACTCAGTAGGAGCTTTATTAGTATACGATGTGTGTAATAGGTCTAGTTTCGAGCACATACCACTGTGGATGATGGAGGCCAAGCGGAGTATAGAGCCTCATAGACCTGTTTTTGCTCTAGTTGGATGTAAAGTAGACCTAGTCGGCACAGACAACAAGAATGGAGCGAGAAGAGAAGTTTCCTGTGAAGAAGCAAGAATGTTTGCTGAAGAAAATGGTAAGTGCATCATTCATTATTAGGGTTGCCAGATAATGAGGTGTCTTGTCCAGTGTCCAGTAATTTCACTTTACTGTCCCGAAATTCGAGAATTTCTTGAGGACAAACACTTGTAATTATTTTGTAAACCGTATCTGGACACATTAAGGTTCACGTTCGCGTGATTTTCTGAACTGCGCTGTTTTAACGTTAGTTTGAGACCGCGTAAATAGTTGGGCGTATGGTGGGGTCTTACGCCCAACTCCTTACAAGGACTAAGAGTATAGTAACCATACAGGTCCATGTGGACCGGTATGGTTACTATACTAAACTAACTACTAACACCCTTCCTAACCCCAGAAATGTCCAGGAATTGATAAGCCAGGATCTGGCAACCCTAATCATTATCTAAAGTTGCAATGACCCAGTGTCCCAATATTGTACGTATTGACCTCATTCAGATAATGACATCTGGGTCTCGGACTAGCTTTAATTATACACATACACTAGTGCCCTTATTACATGCAATTAATTCATACATATTTAAAACTATGGATATCGATCGGGTCAGTGCTCAGAAATAACCAAATCAATAGTAGACCACATTAACAAACCAGACAATCTGTACGCATTTACTTTTGTTGCAAGCTAAATTAGGCATTGTTATAATTATATACGATCTATATTAGCTTGTTGGTATTTCTAACCTGAAAGGGTTCCCCATACCCATACCCATCATTATGAACAGTTTTTACAATGGGACTATCCTAAAACCGTGCAAAAAAAATTGCAGTTCCAAAATGGTCATACACACTTGACAAAATGCATGGGGCAGCTGATTTTTTCCATGATTTCTAGGTTAGTCGCATAGTAATTTTTTATCATAATGATGAGTGTAATGACCCCTTTCAAATTAATACACCCACCCATTCTGCGTAACTTGGGACTCTTTTATTGTTGAATTTTGCCTTTGTATTTATATATCAATGCTTTAAATAGCCACAAAGTGTTTTGTCATTCTCATTGAAATTCTGAACTCAATCTAAAAAGACGTAACAGTGTGTTAATATTTCAAGGTTATTTACATAATGTAATATTGTAAATGCAAAAATACACACGTGAGTTTGTTTGTTTGAGTCAACTCTGTTACAGCTGAGGGATATTTGCATGAAGTGTTTTACCCTGAAATACAATAGACAATATTTTATATGTAACAAAAATCCATACACACTCAGAGCTAAACACAAATTTTGAATTAAAAAACGTAGGACTTTTGCCACAAACCGGCCCCAGCTCAGCATAATGCCGTTTGTTGTCAAACGGTGGACGCTGGTCTTCCGATGGGGCCGGAAGGCAATACAACATTGATTTATAAAGATATGGATGTTAGGTCTAATACAAAACTCATGAAACCTTCCTATGTTTATCTATTTAAATTTTAGTCCAGAAATGTATTTATTAATGCAAGAAAATTATATTAGGAATACCTATTTGGAATGATAAAGAAATTACCTAAATTAAAATCAAACTAATTAAAAATATTTAATAAATGTTAGAAATATAATCAAAGTGATTTGAATCATATGTTGTTAAAACAATGTCTAATTTTGCTTGCAACAAATTTATAGACTAAATGCACAGATTATCTTAATAGGTAGTATAGTTTTAATATACTATTGGCTAGGACAATATAAGTGACAAGGTCAATCCTTGTACCGTTAGTACAAGTTTTGATAATTTTAGTAAACTTTTTTCGTTTTCATATTGTTCCATACATTTTAGTAAAGCACCTCCAGCGAAAACGCGGAGGAACTAAAATCTGTAGTAATCGGCAGTACGTTGCTTCACTAAAATACTGAAATAGTTTTGGCCTTCTAGCCTATTCAGCTTCTATTCAGCCTAGCAATGTATGCAACAATGTGTAAACGAAAACTATTTGCGAAAATTATCACTTTTACTAAGGGTATGGATGTCCATTGTTTCAAATATCTTTGTTAATACATACTTTTTGTCCGAAATACCTTGTATAAAAAAAAATACCTGGAAAATTGATAGAAAACCTGTAAATAGAGTAATGAAACTGGTTAAATATAAACATAATTAGTTAACCTCTATCAACGAATATTTATATATAAAAAACCTTGACAGATCCAACTGATGCTTTAATATCCCTTGCCTTGGAATTTTAATGGTGTGTGTAATAAATGGTATATTCAATACTATCGGTTTCTTCTAGGCAAGCGTGCTCCAACGTAGACTGCATCATTGCTTAACATCTGGCGAGATGGTGGTCAAATGCTAGCCTATTATTTATGTAAAAAAAAACCTAGCAAAAAAGGTTTTCGCATATAGACTGTACTAAACTGATAGGAGGTCATTGTACTCATCATTATGAATAATTTTTACTATGGGACCAAACTTGAAATTGCAAAAAATCTGCTGTTATTTTGTCGAGTGTCAATGACCGTTTTCTATGAATCAGCATTTTTTCCGTGATTTCAGAATTGATCCCATAGTAAAAGTTGTTCATAATGATGAGTACAATGACCTCCTTTCGGCGTAGTACAGCCAATATGCGTAACCCTGCATTATGTGACAACAAAGGGAAGCTCGAATCATGATGATGTTGTAAGTAGTTTTTAGCGAAAGCTCGCTATCTCTGTTTCCTGTTGCATGTATCATCCCTACAGATGATATGTATTTAATGACTTGTGATTAATAGTAATAATTATTCACGGGTTCTATATCTGGGTATTAATTAATATCTATTTAAGTATGTATATAAAAATAGTCTTTGGCAGCCATATTACAAGCTTTGCTTGCACTTAGCCATTATTTATTGTATGTTGTTAGTGTGTGTACTATAATCATGCCAAGTTTGACGCTTGTACATGTTACCGTTTTTACATTAGAGCAAATACAAAAATTGGTACAAAAAAATATACTTTATTGTATGGTAAAAGTGTTTGTTGCATGGTATGGTTTGTTGACGCGGCGTAGGTAGGCCTCCCACTAGCGACATTGTGAGAGTCGCGGGCATCCAGTGGATGCAAAAGGCAGGCTGTCGTTCAGTGTGGAGATTAAAGGGGGAGGCCTATGTTCAGCAGTCGACGTCTTCTGGCTGATGATGGTATGGTTTATTGTTGGTGGCTTCCAAAGGCCCTTTTGGAGATCGATGGGGGAGGCCTATGTCCAGCAGTGGACGTCCTATGGCTGAAATGATGATGATGGTAAAAATAGATATCTTTCGCTCGACGTTTCGACCAACTGTAAAAGACAAAAATCCGTAATAAATTACAAAATCATATTTAATCTTTCCAGGGTTACATCACGTAGAGACATCAGCTAAAACCGGCCAGAACGTAGAAGAAGCGTTTGTCCTTATCGCTCAAGAAGTCTACAACCGCATCCAGACTGGTGAGTACAAGGTGGAAGACGGCTGGGACGGCGTCAAGACTGGCTTCAACAGACCCAACGGCATGGACTTCAATCTGCTTGAAGCCGAGACTGTGCAGTCTACTTGCTGCTAGATTAATGAACAAATTGTGGGACTTGTACTGTGATTTTTATGATTTTTAGTTTCATAGGGTCTATCCGCAAACACAGATCATATTGCACAACTGCTGTATAATACAGGGTTACTGGTCATCAGTTAGTATCCTCTTAAGGGCAGCCTCACTACAAAACAACCTTTTTTAAGACTATTTAAATTCACGGGGGAAAAAAACGCTGTTCCCATCGAGATACAATTCCTGTTGAGTCACAATCTCTCAGTGAAAACAGTTAGAAAACTTCCGAACGTCATTGTACATACATTGTATCAATAGGGTATTTGACTACTTTTGGGAAACTATTGCACATTATTGCCTGATATAATTTAATGTATACTGAATTTATATTTTCTGGATATCAGTCGTATTTGCGATATAAATCGATGTTAAAGTATGAATAATAAAATATCACGCCAAAACGCCGGTCGAGCGACTCATTGACGTCACACAGATCTAAACAACTGCAGCCAGGCAGCAAAAGTTTGATAATCACTAAATTTCTAATATAAGTAATGGTTTATAAATGTTGTGTAGTGCCACAATGTACAAATACTTCCATAAAGACACCGGAAAAACTAATGTGTATATGAATTTCTAGTGTAATTCGCGTTCGCGTTCGTTCTAGTGTTTTAGTGTTGTCGCGATGCCGAGAATTCTCGGCATCGCGCTTGGAGAGTCAACACGTCTTGAGAATGCCTCGTGAAGAGGCGAAACACGTGTCGACAAGGTGCACTGAGGAAACGGGTATAATTGTTTACTTCATTTATATTTCAACAATAGAATTGAATAATATTTATAGTAATTTCATAATAGATTCAAAAATTTAGAGTTCATTTCAATTAAATAATATTTACAGTAAATTTCAGTATTTATTGTAAAATTTTTCATTTACATTTCAATTAAATATAGTAATTTCAAGATTAACAAATATTTAAAAATTAATATCATTAGTACAAATTGTTAAAACGAATTTTTTGTTACAGATTTAATTACAATTTGTTTCAGGTTAGGTTAATTTTACTTTTTATGTAATTAATATTTATGTCAGGTTAGGTTTAAATTAGCATCACAAATATCTATAGAGTAAAATAGTTTGTCCCAAATCTTTATTGTACTCAAAACGACGTAGAAGCGGAATTACACTAGAAATTCATATACACATTAAAAATGGACTTCCGCAAAGTAACGCCTGATTCAATCAACTACCGGAAAAACTATTCGTTCCTTTTCCAATGGACCCCAAAACTCGCAAAAAGTGGTTGGAACTAAGTAGCTCATAGAGAACCCAAAAGTATTGGAGCTAATTCAAGTGTTTCTATGTGCGAAAATCATTTTGAGGTACATATTTGAGTCTATATATTTCAACTATAATTTGTGTTTTTATTGCATTGCTATTTTATGTACTGTTACTTTCTTTTTAAACATTGTAAAGCTTGACATAACCTAACAAAATAGTTATATCCACTTACTACAACATACTTTTTGTACAACTTGATTGAATGTTTTGCTTGGAGAACAATTAAAAATTAATACTTACATTGTAGTTTTTACGTTTTGAGTTCTGCAGCGTAGAAACAATGACGTGGATTATTATTGAAGAAATATGCAAAAAAAACAAAAAAACACATTAATTTAACTAAATACATTAATTTTGGGTAAGTTACTGCTGTCTGCTTGCACAAAATGTTTCTCCATTCTTCTCACATTTAACCTCCGGAATGTTTTTGGTGAACATTTCTGGATAAATCGCTCTCAAAATAGCTTTACAACATTAAATTCGCAAATATCAATACAAAATCTGTTTGTTTAGATCTGTGTGACGTCACTAGGGATGAAGCCAATTACAGACCGTTTTCGATCACGTGATCAAATGTCGAAAATGCAGTTATTTAATTCGCGTTTTTCACAAAAAATAAGCATATTTTTCTTAAAAAATCAATTAAATATGCTTTTTCATTATGTCATGTTTATGGATGTCACTTGGCATAATATTTTCAATACAGTCAAATAGCCTATTGTATACTTCACAATGCCACATTTACTCCAATTTTGACGTTTTGTCGCTTGCATAGTGTTCAATGTTAGTTGTCCGCTATGTCATCGTAGCTCTGGCATCGCGCGGCGGTGTAGTCGGATCGCGGTTAACTTGTAACTAACCAAAAAGTCTGCGCAATTCGTAGCGGGCGCCGAGTTTTGGTTCGGACATCTTTTAGAACAAAAGTTGTTTGTTTTGACGTATTGAAGCGGCCCTTAAGAGGACATAACTATGTAATCAAATAGCATGTTTTTTATCCTAATAATGGAACAGAGCACATGGGAAAGCCTCTAATTCGAACAGACTAAAAACAGGACCTTGGTGGATCTTGAGGTCTGGAGTATTTTTACCACAAAAAAAATAAAATAGAACGGCTACCGAGGAATTTTTGTAAGAAATTTGTTGTAGCCAGTTGCACCCATATAAACAAAACGTCAGTCATTCGAAATCAGTTAGCAGCTGTGATGCGGACAAAGAACTTTGACACCTAACCCAAAAAGGTAAGGTCCAAGTTTTTTGGATGCGGAGTTCGACGCGTTGACATAAATAATAATGTTCAATCAAGGTTCTATCATAATGCCTGGCAACAGATTTTCCGTCTCATTTCCGTTCTATTTACTAAACTCTTCTGTGATTTTTACCGTCTTTGGTTTTATCAAAAGATTTCGAGAGTATCAGTTCAGTAATAAGGCTGCGCGGTTGGCACGCTAGTCGGTTGACAACAGGGCGCTTAGCGCCGCCCGCGTTGTGCCTGACGCTTGTGAGTGCCTCTCGCCTCGCCTGAAAACGCTCCGTCACTGTTGTCAGTTTTAATGGAAGCAGTTTAAGTTTTAGGTGCCTTACGGACAATAACTATTGCGGCACCAAACTAACGTTAGATCCGCTCAGTTGGAAAATCACGCGAACGTGAACCTTAACGCGCCCAGATACGGTTTGCGGTCGCGTGATTTTCCAACTGAGCGGATCTAACGTTAGTTTGGTGCCGCAATAGCTGTTGTCTGTAAGGATTGTGTTTTATCACGGCTCTACTGAATTAATGAATTGACATTATTCAAAGCATAATATAATATATGCTTATTACGTTCTATAGTAACATGAAATTAAAATCAATTGCAGTACAATTAGTGCCCTCATTTTGGTAAATATAACTGCAATATGCCCGAGCAGAAACGTATAGTGTGTGGCCAAAAATGTAGCACACCAAAATAAACAAAAATTGCAATCTTAGTAGATTTTGCTAAAAATCTATAATTTGGTACCTGACGATATATTGTGGTGCTAATTAAGTAACACTTGTTTGGTGTGCTAAATTTTATGTCCTGCATTAAATATGTCAATTCTGTTGAACATTTTCTAACTTTACTAAACTAAAGCAGCTGTATTACTTTTTTTTTCTATAAAAGTATTTTTTTGTAGTGTATTAATTTAGACGATAACAATATTGCTGTCAATTCTGTTGTACCATTATCTAAACTAAATTTGACTGCTCTAAAATTGTTGCCATCCGTCTCTAATATACACATATAAAATGAAAAGAGAGGCAGATAATTTTAGCCCTGTCAGGTTGGTTTAGTTTAGTGAGAGACAGAATCGACGCCATTATAGTCCTAAATTTTGTGTTATCTGATAACACTTTAAAAAGTTGTTGAAATTTTTGGTCCTGTTATCCTGAGTTTAGTTTAGAGAATAGTCAACAGAATTGGCACAAATGATTGTATATAATATTTGACACAATATAATTTAATTACAATTTGTAAGCATTATTTTTAATATTTATTAGATTATAAGCTGTGTAGGGTATATATATTAATTAATTGATTGAAACTGTCCCAAAAATTGTAAAACTGTTTTTTTTAATGCACTTAATATCATTACTTCAAAACACTGTTATAAACTATCACGGTTGTTCACTAAAGTTATATGATTATTTACGGGATATTTACCGTGGTAAGGTTGTGGAATGAGCTCCCGATATTTCGGCGCAGTTACATGCACCATGTTCACGGGAAGACTGAAGAATGCGGGTGGTTGGTCGAGTTCCAGTGATAACCGTAGCAAAAGACTAAGAAAGAGGGTAGATCGTTTTGTCTGCACCTAACTTTTTAACTGTTCGACCAACCACCCGCATTCTTCAGTCTCCCCGTGAACATGGTGCATGTAACTGCGCCGAAATATCGGGAGCTCATTCCACAACCTTACCACGGTAAATATCCCGTAAATAATCATATAAATTTAGCATTACTTTAAATTATATAATCCTGACTATAGTCAAAGACAACTGTTTTAGGCAACTCTAGCACAACTAGCCATTTGCGCCTTACTTATATAACTTTTCAATATATTAATGTTCCTTCAATACTCTTGAAAACTAAATACATACATCAAAATATCTACTGAAATGTATTGGGGACAGGATGAGTGTCACAATGGACCACCGGTTCTGTTGTTTTATAAACTAAACTTGATAGCTCTACATTTTTAACAGACTTCAAAAAAGGTACTTTTTTCTTTCAGATAGACAGCAAACGTGTCGCCAGGATTTTGTTAAGGGGGGGGGGGGGGGGGGGGCAGTTGTTGCATAAGGCAGCTGTAGCTGCAGCCCCCCCCATCTGCCCGTGCCTGGCTACGCCCAGCAGCGTATTTTAGTCCTATCGAGATTAGTTAATGGTGCAACAGAAAATAACTCAGATCAAATACACATTTACCAAAGAAATTTAAAATACATTATGTATTTACGTGTAAATATCGAAAAATGCGCGTTATAACGATTTATTGCTTAATATTATTACTTCAACTTGACCTTCGATCTTACTTCCTTCTGCGCTACAAACCTTCATGGGTCTAGACCTTCTCAAAGATTCTTCCATTTTGCTGTCTCTGGTGTCCCTTCGCCAAGATGTTGTTTTCCCTGTAATTCGCGGATCTTTCTCGACACAAACCTTCTACCAGAATCTTCTTCCGAGTCTTGTCTATTGTGGAGACCACTTGGCGATGGTTTTGAAAAACCAAACCTAAAGGGAACAAAATCGTCCTTGTTTTGATCACAGAAAGCTTGTTTTTTTTTTTGTTTAACTTAGAACGGCTTGTCAAGGCATTTTTGTAAGAAATTTGTCGTAGCCAGTTGCACCCATATAAACGAAACGTCAGTCATTCGAAATCAGTTCGCAACTGTGATGCGGAGTTCGACGCGTTGATCTAAATAAGAATGTTCAATCAAGGTTCACTCAAAATGCCTGGTAACAGATTATCCATCTCATTTCCGTTCTATTTACTTCTATTTTCTGTGGTTTTGATAGCCCTGTGGTGTCATCCATTCTTACCAAGTGGCCTGCTCATCTAAGCCCTTGTGACTTGCAGAACCTGACGACCGTTTCATTGTGAATCATTTCATGATCCATACTAAGGGTGCAGACTTATAGAAGTGGATATCCGGTACAGGTAAATCTGTCAGGCTTGGTACGGTACCGGTTGCTGCAGTTGCACACTACTAAAGAAAACAGGTGAATCCGTTTGCAGTAGCCATCATGGCCTCCAGTTGGATGGCGGATTTATACCGGTTTTTAACCGACTTAAAATAAAGAGGGGTTTCTCTTTTTTTTTTGTAGTACTCCGTCGTTTATGAACCGATTTAGAAAATCTTTTTTTAAATTGAAATGATATTCCTCTCAGATTGATCCCATAGAAATTAAAACAAAATCAGCTCATAGTTTGGCTTGACGAAATTGCATATTGTACAAATTTTGTGTGAAGTCGGTTTTTTGAAATGGTAATTATGATAAAATCAATGTCAATTGCTGTTTTATTTACTGCTTGACTCGCTTTTACCGATCCGTACAGTTTTACCTGTACCGTGAACCAGCAGTGCAAGTACCGTTCTTTTATCGATCGTCAAATTGACAGTTGAGGTCGTCAAATTCGATAATATGCCATTTTTTTCACTACTCGCTGTGATCGATTCTATGGCATTTTAGCGAATTTGACGATCTGTAAAGAACGGTACTTGCACTGCTGATTCGTTATATTTATCTATGGTTATATCTACACCCTTACACGATATGTGTCATATTCTGGCATTGGTCCAAAAATGTTGACTTTAGACCTATCTATCCAGTACACGATGATATCACCCATTCTAGTGATTAACTATTGTTGATATTATGTAATGATCTTGTGAAATATATTATTTATTATAGAAAATATTTAATCGCACATCAGAATTGACCACGCGTTGCCCGTACCCCAAAAGACGAGTCCAACGATGGGATGAAATAATTATACCAAGAAAATTGACGAAAGAGGCAGGGGGTTCATGCCTTGTAGGGAAGTGGGCTGAATGAGCTGCGAATGGTGATGATGATGACTTCAGAATTACTAAACGCATCAAAATCTCCATAAAGGGCATTGCGCAAATTTTCCGATCTTATAGTTTTATGTTATTTTCTATAAATATAGAATATTTTAAGAATTCAATATGAATAAATTGGTTTTCCTTACGGTAGTAAAAAAAATAACATTGCAATTTTTGTGTGATGACGTCAGCATCAGCTTTATATTAGTTCGTGTAGATGTCTATGTATAAAACTTCTGTCATATTTTCATCTGTCAATGTCATTAGGGTTTGGTGGTTTGACATTTTTGTTTTATTTGTGAAAACTGCTAAGATAAATTTCAACATAACGCTGACGTCATTCAAGGGTAAATGAAGGTCAATCATATTTAATCAAAAATATTCGTCATCAGCGCTTATTTTTTAATAAAAATGTATGTATAGAGATCCGTAAGTCTATTGCTCGAAATGGTTTCGAAATTACAATCTATTAAAAAAAAAAACAATCCCCATTTAACTATACTATACAGTAATAAAATAATAATTGTGTGTAATTTCTTTATGTAGTTTTCTTTTGCCATATCCTTCTATTTAAATAGCTATCAAATTAACTAATTACATGTCATAATCTACTTACAAAGTCAGAAAAATTTAATAACAATACAAAACTGTGAAAGTACAGTTTTTGATGTGTGATTAAATATCATCTAACTTATTTTACTATTTATTAATATATTTATATATATATACTAGTGTTTTGCGTGGGGGCGTTTATATATATATATATACTAGAAATGTATTTATTTAGCTCGGCTAGGTAAATGAGCTTTCATCATTTTAGTTATTAGTGTTTGTGTGGGTGTAATTTTTAGTTATGTTTCCACTACTAAAATTCGTTTCGGCTACTAAAGAGGTATGTAACTGCTAAAAACTATATATAGTTATCACATAAGTGTACATTTTTAATTTGTTATTCTTTTGTTCATGGTAAATTGTACTAACTAATAACATAGAATTAAGATTTAATATAGCGATTAATGATTAGTACCTGCAACACCATTTGTAATCAACAAAGATGAAATAATTATTGTTATAAGAATTTTCATACTAATTATTGAAGCCATTTTAAACTATCTCGTCTGTTTTAGGCCATAAAGCTACAAGATTACTCTTTTGGTTACTTATAAATAAAATTGGGTGCGATATTTTGCCGTCCAAAATGCCCGACTTATATTATTAACCGACATCAAAAAAGGGTATTATCAATTAGTTTTTTTTTCTTCAATATTTGTTACCTCAGAACTCCGTCATCCATGAACCGATTTTGAAAACCCTTATTTATATTGAAAAGATATACTTTCAGATTGGTCTGATAGAAATTTCATCAAAATCGGTTCAGTAGCAATCAAAATAAATTAAAAATTCGTGTACGCGAAAAAAACCTAAACCAAAATTGACAAAATTGCGTTACTTATTCTGTAAAGTCTGTTTTATTTATTTATAATTATTTATCAGTTCATTTCCTGTGTAAAATTAACATAAATAAGGGTAAATAAGATTCAAATAACAATGTACCTAAAATAAGTTATCATACTTGATAATACCTATAGTATAGTATATACCTATAGTTCGTCTCCCAAATAAGCTACTTAGCAGAAATGTTCAAACAGAGTGCTTTTCATGTTTGAAGTCCCCCAGACGCGGCGCTGTCATCGCGTATCAATCACTATCAGTATCATTTCTCGAGTAGAACTTTAACAACTTTTGGCATCGTACACGACTCTTTAACGATGGAAAATTAATAACAATCTCACTAGCGTCCAAACACAGTAACAACACCTGACAACTACAACATGGAAATTTAGTTCCGCTGTTTGCCGTGGGACTTCTTTCATGAAAAGGACTCTACACCTGTATTTCAAGATTTATATCAAAAATGTGTTGAGTAAGGGCAAAAACTATAATCTTTTATCGAGTTTACGTAGATATTTTATGTACTTACATAATTATATGCAAATTATATGGGATTATTATTGGCTGATTTTTTTTTTTTTTTTAAAGCATGGTAAGTTTTGTTAATTGCATAAGTTTCATTGAAACTTATGCATCAAAGTACACTTATCACATTATAATCAGAATGTGAAAATACTATTGTATCCATAATTCCTGTTTGAAGTTTTGAATCACTATTTCAACCAAACTCGCGCGGGATTATTTTTAAATTATGATACAACGGCTTAAACATAACGAAAAACATCTCCACAATGGCGTTGATTCTGTCATACTCACTAAACTAAACCAATCTGATAGGACTAAAATTATCTGCCTCATTTTTAATTTTAATATGTGAGAGAAGGATGGCAACAATTTTAGAGCTGTCAAATTTAGTTTAGTTTAGAGTACATCAGAATCGATGCCAATGTCAACATTATAAACATAAAGTGAGTGTAAGCCGTTTTGTCATAGTCTGTCTTGAAGCTTTGTGGGTGACTGGTTAGACAGTGCACATATTCCAGGACAAGCTTTGCTTAGTTTGAGGTCAGATGACCGTGTGTAAAAAAATGTTCCGAATATTTATATGATTATACCACTTATACGACACTCCTTTATGAACAACTTTTATTATGGGACCAACCCAGAAAACGCGAGAAAAATCAGCAGTTCCCAAAGAATTCAAATATAGATCGATGGCTGTTCCATACATTTCGTCGAGTGTCAATGACATTATTGTAATGAAATAGCGTTTTTTTTTTCACTATATACCTTTATCAGGGTTGGTCCCATAGTAAAAGTTTTTCATAAAGATGAGAATATTTCCAGTCTAGTCTAGAGAGAACCGTCGTGGCTAGAGGGCGCGCGCTAATTTACTGAATAAAACACTCCTCTTTTTGCGTCAGAGGTTAAAAAGTATAATGGATGCTTGCTATTTGTATAAATTATCAATATGCAAAGTCCAAAAAAAGAAGTGTCATAGGTTGAGGTCACGCGTATACTAATTTACTGTTTTTAACCGACTTCGAAAAAGGAGGAAGGTTCTAAATTCAGCCTGTTTTTTTTTAAGTTCGTTCTTTTAACAAATCGGACCCTCTTGCCTTGACGGTTCTCTTTTTGCAGAGACTAATCAGTCATACAATATATTGTGTAGCATACTGTTTGGACCTATAACTTTTTGTATCAATAAAAAAGTCCACCAATCGCTGTGACCAATCGGGTAGATTACGTACACAGACATGGATAGTTAAGATGGATAACACTGACAGTTTTAATTACAGTAGCTCAATAATGTTTAGCTGTTATAATGCTTTATATTATTATGAAGTAAAGTTTTGTTAAATTATGCATTTGTATTTTAATTATATTCATCATCATCAGCCTCAGAAAGAAGAAATATATGGAAGCGTTATACCTACAGTTTTGGTTAATTTAAAAAAAAAAAAATTAGGGTTGCGTTTGGCCACCATCTCGCCTGATGTTAAGCGATGATGCGGTCTACGTTGGAGCATGCTTGCCTAGAAGAAACCGATTCACTCGTGATTTGAAGACACCCAGATAGTAACCATCGGGGAACTCAACAGTTTCCCCTTTAGCACTTACAGCCTCCCCTTGGTCGTCATATCAATAACATTTTGAGCACACATTTGTGTGCGCTTGTAGAACTAGTAATAATATATTGTGTCGGTGTGTGCAATACGTGTTTACCACGCCCCATTCAGTTTTTGCCGACTTTTTCAGTACTAGCTCGAGTTTAAGGCAAATCCAAACTATAATGTGTGTTGTTTTTAAAGTTATCAGCCTATCATGTTCCCAATATTTGGAGACAGGCCTTCTCTCTGAGAAAGAGGTTGGGTCTTAATCCACCATGGGGAAGTGGCCAGTTGTGGGCCAGTGAATCTTGGTGAACGCTTGTCTTTGAAATTTTGGGGTTCTTGGACATACTGGTTTCCTCACCCTGTTCTCCTTCACCGTTGTTAAGCGATGGCATCGGAACTAGGTACACATGATTTGTTAAACTAAATCCTAAGCAAAAAGTAAAGTAATAAATAGGAAAATCATATAGTCATATGTGCAGGGCCAATGATCGAGCCAGGTGCCGTCATATTTTAAAGCGCACATGCTACTACTCGGCCATTATATTAATATATTTTTTATTACTAATAAAAAAAAGGAAAGCACAAATGCTAAACCTTGTAATGCTTAATTATTATTCCGACTGAAGGACTCTGTACGCATGGTCATGAATAAAAATTTAAAAAAAGGAAAAGCAGCAGTCGTCAGTCATAGGAGTGGGTAATATCGGATTTGTCGAATATCGAATCGAAACTATATATCGATATCTGACATCGGATTTCGAAACTATATATTTCATGAAACTATATATTTTTTAAATATGCCTAGATTTCGATGTAAAATCAACACCGTAGGTATAGTATCGAGCGAGTCAGATCGCCGCGCGCCACTGGTCGGTGCGCACGTCTACGAATGCTCCGCAGATGCATGCCGCCACAAGCGTAATATCGTAATCGTACCAAATTAAAATGTTCTATTGATATATTTCACGATTTGTATTGCCATTATTTAAATCAACCTCTATGAACTTTCCTTCATACTTTACCAGGCTTAGGATTGGCTGCATTTTTAACAGTTTTTGTGAGTTTATTATCAAAATTACCTGCTTTAAAATTACATATATACATGACAAATGAATTGATAACACTTTACGCAAAAAAAAGCAGGCGTATTTAGAAGTTCATATTTGATGATATGTTTACCTTTGATACCTTTGTAACTGTAGGTTTCTGTACAAATAGGTACTACACTTGGCTTTTTTGTCGACGGTATTCGTTTTTTCAAAGCAGTCCCACAAAACACTTGAGTTTAAACGCGACATCTTAGAATAGTTTTTGATGAGCCACAAAAAGGTACATACGTACGTATTTATTTCACTGTACACTGGGTACCATCCTAACAAAATATTATGTAAGAAAACAAAAATTTTGCTCTATTACTATTACACTTATTTTATTTACTATATTTACTTTTCTAAACTAAAATAATTAAAATATCGCTGCTTGCTGAACAAACAACAAACAAATCAATGAGTTCACTTGCGTTCAATTATTCGTACAATACTAATGAGTCAATCCAAATTTCTTCCAAAATTTATTAAAATCCAATTTTTTTGCATTATTATTAGTTCAAGGCTACAGGTCAACCACAACTGTATACCTAAGAGAAACATTCCGGAAGTGCATCATTATTCCTTACGATAT
This sequence comes from Agriopis aurantiaria, assembly GCA_914767915.1. NCBI lineage: Eukaryota > Metazoa > Arthropoda > Insecta > Lepidoptera > Geometridae > Agriopis > Agriopis aurantiaria. The sequence continues at coordinate 16,655,546 of OU611992.1, read as the reverse complement.
AAGGTCGAAGTTGAATTAATGATAGCCCGTTGGTCTAGTTGGTAGTGAACCTACCTTCTGAGCCTGAGGGCGTGGGTTCGATTACCACGTAGGACAAACATTTGTGTGATGAACATTTGTGTTTTATTCTACATCTGGTTGTTAATATCTATTTAAGTATGTATTTAAAACTATACATGTATGTATATCAGTCACTGGCAGCCATATCACAAGCTTTGCTTAGTTTGGGGTCAGATGACCGTGTGTGCAAAAATGTCCCAAAATTGTTGATTATTGAAACTTGCCAAAATGTGCCCACTTAAGTAACTCCTTCACACACCTAGCCGTGTTCCGATGTTATTTGTACATTGTGAACCTTAAAATGTAGGACATAAGGACATGTTTGTATTCCTTAGACTTAAAGTTCAAATTTGTACTAACAATCTCGAGCAGACCGTCTAGGCATAGCGCGGGTGCGACGATCACGCCCGGCACCAGTGTGTCCAAACAGCGAACTACCAGCCGATACAAATCAAATCACAATTCACATCACAGGAATCCGATACTTGCTTTGATTCGGTTAGCTTCGGATTGTCTATTCTGAACCTTAAAATGTAGGGCATATGAACGTTTGTATTCCTCAGACTTAAAGTTCAAATTTGTACTAACAATCTAGAGCAGAGCGTGAGGTGGTGGTTAGTTGTTATAAAATTTAATATAACCTATTTAAAAAAAAAACACATACACACAAACACATTAAAAAAAAATACTTTTAGCATTGTTATATCACGTTATATGTTAAAACTACTGGTTTGGATTTGTACGTAATTTTTACGATTGTTATCGCCATCTATCATGATTTTTGTACAAGTATTGATTGCGCCAAGAACTTGTTAGTGAAAAAGTTCCGATTTTACTCGCAGAACATGGGCGCGACGATCACGCACGGCCGCCGTCGCCCGCATCGGACCAGCCGTCTACCGATACAAATCAAATCACATCACAGGAAAATCCGATACTCCACACTCCGATACGATACTCGGGTTTGAATCGATTCGCTTCGGTTCGCGTTCGGATACGATACGATACGATATGCGACGGATGGCATATAGTGGTTTGATTCGGTTCGCATCGGATACTAACGATACGATATTATGTGACGGGCGGCGCGACGGAGCAATATAGTGTTTTGGGACAATATATAGATTCACCGCGCTTCAATATCGGATTTTCGATAATTCAACGATATAGCGTTACAATATCTATATACGATTTGTATCGCCCTCCTCTAGTGTCAGTCAGTCATATTAAAATTATCAAACATCAAAGTTATTTTTTATTATCTACTTATTTCTCTCTTAAAATCTCGTAACTCATTTTCAAAATACGAAACAAAATCAAGAAATAATAAATATCTTGCATACGCTACAAACAAGCTTACTTCACAAAGTATAATGTCCTCTAGTCGCTCGAAAAGTTCGATCCTGGACAAACCACTGAGCAAAGGAAAGGGCGAAGTCTCCCTCGCATTTTACGCCCTTCTTTTCTCTGAAATTGTCCAATATTGTCAAAGTAAGTCGCAGTCGATACATGAATTACAGAACAAGTAAGTCTTTCTGTTCCTAGTTATCATTAAATATGAATAGTCTTGTTTGTGTCTTTGTATTATTTACTCTTTTCTAGGGTTCCGTACCCAAAGAGTAAAAACGGGACCCTATTACTAAGCCTACGATGTCTGTCTGTTCGTCCTACCATTAAACGGCTGTATTTTTTGAACAATAATAGTTTTTTTTAAAGTGAATCACTTTATCAACCACCTGGGCCCCGATTCTACTAAAGAAATTGTCTTTAAATTGTAATTGTTGCGATTTTAATTGTTAAATAACTGCCTCAAAATTGAAGGCTTAAATATATTTTTTAAACTAGCAAAATACAACCACCTAATATTATAACTTAGTATAAAAACTTATATACTTAGTATAAGACCTGCGATGGGTCTGATGTCATCGACCCATCGGGCTGGTTGTCTGCCTACGGAACGCTTATCCGCTATTGGTAACCACTCTGTCAGGGCTCTACTCCACCTGCCGTCACCACGCCTAGCCACGTGCCCTACAATACCTACATCTTATAAGTTGAAGCACGTTCATAGCTAAATTACAGCTAATTATTTCAGGTTATCAGACATTGGACAAGATGTGGGCGCGCGACTGCTTGATCTATATTTCGTGAGAGAAAGGAACAGCAAGAGAGAAATAAAGCTGCTCAATATGCTTCTGTTTGTGAAGTCCACATTGTGGAAGGTAATATTTTTTGTTTGATTGAGGTGACTTTATCCAGTGTTCTTAGCTATGATTCAAGAAAATATTATGGTCAGCCATTTGAAGATAATTAGCTCTTTTACGGGGGTATTTTTTTTTATTGCTAGATCTTTTTTTTTTATAATAATAGGCTTGCGTTTGACTACCATCTGATGGTCTGATGTTAAGATGTTAAGCGATGATGCGGTCTATGATGGAGCACAGTTGCCTAGAAGAAACCGATTCACTCATGATTTGAAGACACCCTGATTGTAACCAACGGGGAACACCCATTCATGCAGCGCATTCCACAGACTAGCAGTTTGCACAATAAATGGAGAATCAAAGCGCTTCATACGGGTTTTCGGAATATCAACCATAAAGCGGTAAAATAGAACGTAATAGTAAAATAGAAATTTTGGGGATAAAATTCACATATATCTAATCATAATGTTACTAATATATTTCAGGTGTTATTTGGAAAGGAAGCAGATAAACTGGAACACGCCAATGATGACGAGCGTACCTACTACATCATAGAAAAAGATGCTCTGGTGAGTTCTGAAGACCTAATTCTCTTGTAGAACCATCACTTGTGGAAACATCTTGAATACACAACATAGATAATTAAAGGTAGCATTCCGACCTTGGCGACAGCGACCGGCGGCAGAGCCCGCGTCGCGCGACCCACTGTTCAGTATGAATTTATATGGAGTGCTAAACAATGGATAGCATTCTGGAAATTGCGTGACATCTTCTCGTCCAAGATACCACAGTGCCTAAAGACAAGAGTCTTTGATCAGTGTGTGTTGCCACTTACCAGTGATGACATGGCACTGAGACGTGGTCCTTAACTGTTGGTGTTTTGGAAAAGCTCAGTCGCACAGCGGGCAATGGAGAGAGCTATGCTCGGAGCTTCTTTGCGCGATAGAATCCGAAACGTGATGATACTAAACAATACAACACACGTCGTCATAAATTCATACTGAACAGTGGGTCGACGGTCGAGGTCGCCATGATCGCCGGAATGCTACCTTAATACATACTTTTTATCCTGAAAAATGTAACACTTCGGAAGCGTCGCTTCCTTGGGATATCAGCTTGTGCAGCAAGTGAACTATAATAACCAAAAACACTGTTATAAACTATCACGGTTGTTCACTAAAGTTATATGATTATTTACGGGATATTCACCGTGGTAAGGTTGTGGAATGAGCTCCCGATATTTCGGCGCAGTTACATGCACCATGTTCACGGGAAGACTGAAGAACCAACTCTAAAGTAGTATTTTAATTTAAAGTGATTTTTGCTTTTTGAATCCTGCTGATCATAAATTATTCAAATTAAAACATTTAAATAATATCATAACGTGCTATAAGAATAATTTTGTTTGTTTTCAGGTGAACAAATTCATCAGTGTTCCCAAAGACAAAGGTTCACTGAACTGTGCTGTCTTCAACGCTGGCATCATAGAGGCAGTGCTCACCAAGAGTGGATTTGTAAGTTGATAAACTTTGCTTATATGCATGGAATAGCCCCTTCCCGCCTAGGCATACCCTCATATTCATAAACGTAAATAAAGTTATTTCAAATCCTCACGTCACCCTGATGTGGTGTTCTGGCATATAAAAACACCATTTGAGGGTGACGTGAGTGACGTAACTTTATTTACGACTATAAACTATTAACGGGTAGGGTGTAGTACGCGATGGTTTGCGGAAGTTCGCAAATTCCCCTTTTTGAGGCTCAGTCAAGTCTGAAGTACTGTGAGCATTACAGCGCTTCGTCTGGACTGGATAGTTGCAATCTGGGTGTCTTCAAATCTCGAGTTAATCGGTTTCTTCTAGGCAAGTATACTCCATTGTAGACCGCATCATCACTTAACATCAGGCGAGGTGGCAGTCAAACGCAAGCCTATTATTTAAAAACTTTTCTGAGAAACTTGTTAACCTTAAGTTTTCTTTCTTTACAGCCTGCAAAAGTAACCGCACACTGGCATAAAGGTACCACCTACATGGTCAAGTTTGACGACTCCGTCATATCTAGGGATAAGTCTTTAGATGACCGATAAATATCCAATAAATTACCTATTTTTATAATTCTGTGTATAAATGCACGTACAGACCAACCAACTTTGTAAAGTCGTACCACTGGTTACCTCCTATAGATACCGCATTGAGATTTATGTTCCGACTAGAAGATTCGATTCTTTGGATGTGACATTGTTTACTTCGGCGCAAACTCAAAACTGATAAACTCGGGGGGTGTATTAAAACCCCAAAAACATTCTCATAATAATCTTATATAGAATTTTGTCTTGCTCTTTCATTAGCCGAGAGAGAGACAAAATTCAATGTAAGATTATTATGAAAATGTTTTCGAGGTGGTACTATGCCAGCTGGTAAGACAAGGTGGCTATAAAAATGCCAGGTGAAATTAGTGCGTTTTGTAAAGCAATATTATAATATAAAAATTTCCTAAATTTGTCAAATTTTATCCCGAAGTACCGAGACTGGAATTAGGGTACAATCTCAAAACCACTGTTTGTTGGTTGGATTTAAGTTGTACTGATTCAAGATACTTCTAATCTAAGTCAGCTACGCTTAATAAAATTTAATTTTGATTTTCATAAGTTTGAATGCTGTATTTTATCTTATAGTCCAGGCCCCCGATTCTACTAAACAAATTGTTTTTGAATTGTAATTGTTTCAATTTTAATTTGTAAATAATTGCCTCAAAATTGACAGATTTTAATAAAAAAAAATTATACTAGAAAAATATTTATTTATTTTAAACCTTTAACCACTTTAAAAACAAATTGATGAAAACTTAAAATATAAACTAAAAGCTAAAACTTAAAACAACTAAATAAAAGGTACAATTAAACTAAAATATGATTGTATAAAATATACAAACATGTACTACCTACTACAAAACAAAAACGCCGTCGAGATCACCACCGTGCGGCAGGGTTCCCAGAACACTGGCAGAGTTGCCCCGCTGTATACTTAGCTTTTGTGAAAAGTATATGCCAGCTCTAGGATCCCCCGAGGCGAGGACCAGCCTAGTCGAAATATCCTTGCAGAATTTTATCCACTAGAAAAATGCACCACCTAATATTATAACTTAGTATAATAAAATATTAAAAACTGTCAATTTTGAGGCAATTATTTACAAATTAAAATTGAAACAGTTACAATTTAAAAACAATTTGTTTAGTAGAATCGGGGACCAGATCTACCACATACACTCGATCAAGTCACCTTTCAAACATAAAAACTAAATGTCGGTTCCGCCGTTTGGGAGATACGATGCCACAGACAGATACACACGTTAAATTTAGAACACTCCTCTGTTTGCGTCGGGGGGTTAAAAAGGTAGACAAAATGTAATCGCAGCGCAAATGCTGGGCCTCAGTGATAATCTAAGTTTCAAATAAAATGTACATTTAAATGTATTTGCTTTTATTTATTATAATAAGAAAAGACGCTAGAATCTCCAAGAGTATTTAGTCGTGAATTAAATTAATAAACTCGGTCTAAGTATTTATTTGCTCTGACAGCTGCATTAACATTGTAAAAAAAGCGGAATGAAAACCACGAATTCTGATCACCCACTAGGTTTTTGAACATAAGACTAGCAGGTCAATATACAATATACTTTAGTGAAATATTAAAAAAATACCTTTTCATTTAGTTTTTTTTTACTGTTTTTATTAATTTATTGCATCTGTTAAAAGAAATAAACGCTTAGACCGAGTTTAATCATAAAAAATCTTGAGATACAATAAATAACACCCAAATCAGGAAAACATTAGGTTTGATTTCCACCAACACTGATATCAGTAACTTGTACACATTGCATTCTATAAAGCCCCACACTGCGACGCCGGAGTTTGCTATATTATAGTACATATTGCTGTGCTAGACCAACGTCATAGCAAGAAGAAATCAAGGTTCAGACAACCATCCAAGTCACATCAATTTGCAATATCATTGCAACTACAGGTCAAACTGGAGTGACTTGCATTATGGATAAATATTAAAGCTTTCCAGATGCAAATGGTCTATTATAATAGTCTATTCCACTTTGTTCACCCAGGTGATATCCCTTGGGTAAACAAAGCAGTTGTTGTTCACACTTTGGTAGTAAAGCAATTATTGTTCACCCAGGTGACATCACTTTGGTAAACAAAGCAGTTGTTGTTCACCCAGGTGACATCACTTGGGTAAACAAAGTGTTTTGTTTTATCTATACCTATACTGTCTCACTCATGAGCAAAGGTCCATCTCCTTCCAAACAAAGCAGAATAGACCAACCAAACGTGGGTCAACCGCAGCATAGCTGGATCGCGCAGTTTGCAATATAAGGAACTGAATCAATACACACCAAATATCTTCATCAAAACCTGTCGATCGTCTCGACCAATAGATACATAATCGTGAGTGCAAGCCGGTGTTATAATAATTCACACCAAATATGACCACAAGCCTGATTACATCTGGTCCGAGGCTGTGCTGATCAGATGCTACCACCCTGCAGGCCGACTAATGCCGTCCAACTCGGCTGCGGCGTAAGCATAGAAGCATCGTTGTATCTATGGCCGCAGGCATGCCAATCTCCATGTAAAGAGTTCATATTATGGCTTCAATGCGGGCCTGCATTGACGCTGCCGGTGTGAAGGGTCCCGCGCTGCTCACTCCTTGTGCTGCCAAGCTGACCTGTTTGACCTGGAGCAGCTTTAAACACTTACCTAAATAGCACACAAGTCGCACAAGTACAGAAAGTTGGTGTGACTTGGTGCCTGCCAAATATTACATCACCCAATTAAGGTTTTACTTGAATTTAAATAACCTATCCTTGGGTTTAATTTTCCCGCACGCTATATCATGCAACCACTGCTGACGTTTCGTCCAAACAACATACCCATATAGACCCATCGGGAGGACAATCGAGCATATTGCAAAACTGATGGTTTTTGGATTAAATGTAAAATATTCGAGCTGGCTTGCTTTCATGGACAGAAACCTTTGGATGGCTGGGTCAAACTGGAAGCAATAAAATATGTTTTTTTTTTTAAATATTGTTGGCAAGCAGACAACACTGCGCAAGTATTAGTTATTACTTAGATATTAAAATATTATTATATAGTAAATCAGCGTAGACTAAAACTCCATAATTATGGCATCACTTATAAACCTTAGTGGTTTTTGAATGCTATTAGGTATATCCTATTTGTATAATTTCCTTTTTTTAAATGAAAAAAAAAAAAGTAATGTTTTGGTTTTGATACTTTACAAGAGAGACAAAAACTATTTAATTTTACGATTATCATAGTAATAATTTAATAAATATGTAATTTATTTACTCTTTTCACCTTTCTAGTTAATTGGAATCTTAAATCTATTATTCCCAGTGTGTGTGTAGTGTTTTACATGACTTATGCATTGATATTAACATAGGCTGTGTTGTTGACATACTCTAAACGGATTGTTAAAGACATACTATGTAAGATTGGTATCATCATCATCAGCCAGAATACATCCACTGCTGAACAATTAGGCCTTTAGAATTGAACGACAGCCTGCCATCTACATCCACTGGACTCTAACCTAATATTGTATGGGGCTAGCTTTATTGGACTACTTCCAGATTGCTCCTGTAAGAGGGTAAAACCTTAGGACAAAGCCAGTCTTCTATGTATGAAAATCTACTTAGGTAATAACTTACTACATAGCCAGATTCTTTACTATGTGCACATGGATCAGATTTCGCCCTTAAAAATTCTTTCCTGAATTTTGCACGCCGTTCAATCTGAGCACTTATTATTTTACACTCTAGATTCGTAAATCCAAAGTCCGTTGACATTTTTTAAATCTTATTTCAATTTAATTTGAGATAATAAACCTCAAAAAATTGTTTTTGGACAAGCGGTGTGACAAATCGACAATCAAAGCATGATCAGTCAAATTAATTTTTATAAAAGGATTACTGAAAAAAATTTCAGCCAGTACTACTTTTCATGGCCAAGGACAGACACAGAAACAAGTGTTAATAATTTTATGATATAATTTTAATGATTTACAATCCGTAACTAACTTCTACAAAGACATACACATTGTTTATGCAAACTTGAAGAGCCTGTCTTTGTAGAGGAGTTCTCCTTTTCTGATTTTTTCTTCACGTTGAGTTCGATTGTTCCAGATTAGATATCCGTAAGAGGCCATGGGCACAACCAAAGCAAAGAAACCGAACAGCCCGGATCTTTTGTTAGCTTGGAAAAACTCGAATTGAGTTACTTTCATTGACATGAATCTTTGCACAGCGGGGTCAAACTGAAACAATGATAACAGGACTTACTATAATATTTACTTTCATTTGGTAAGTTCGAGGAGTTAAAGGGTATGTTTGTTTATTTGGAAAGAATAATTAGAAATTACGTAATGTACTCACAACATAGCCAGATTCCGCTTTCCATGGGTTAGTCTTTTGTTTTAGAAATTCCTTTCTCATCTCGGCTCTCCTTGCAGCCTGCTGTTTGATGAGGTTTAGCTCCGCATCAGGAATACCGTAATTATTAACCTGATTGGCCATTTTAGACCAATTTGGTTCTATTTTCGCGATTGGAAACTCGAATTTAGCGACCTTTTTGTAGTTTTTTTGGTTAAAGTAAATGTCAAATGAATCTGACATATGGACTTTGACATTGTTTGATTGGTATTGTTTGTGAACTTGAGCATACATTTTTGTTTCATAAAATTAACCGGTAAAATCGAGTTAGCGTATTGCAAGCACTAGTGATTGAAAAGTGTCTATAGATAAGCAACCAATTACACAAAGTGAATGAAAGAACGTTTTCCGGCTACCATCTTTTTGGTTTCTCTTGTTGTCGTTGTCAGATCGGTGATTTTGGTTAAAAGCCGCAACCATGGGTCGTATGCACGCACCTGGGTAATTTTAACAGTTATTAATTAGTGCAATATGTGTTCTATCGATTGTGTATTCATTCATTGGTGTAGGACATTATTTTGTGACAGGAACCTAACCTTCTCGGTTCTTCGTTACCACATGGCCCGAGGTCTAAGCATGGATTTTATGTTTTCAGTAAGGGTATTTCCCAATCGGCACTGCCGTACCGCCGCAGTGTCCCCACATGGTTAAAATTGACCGGTGATGATGTCAAGGAACAGATTTTCAAGCTCGGCAAGAAGGGTCTCACTCCCTCCCAAATTGGTAAGTTCACAACGCATAAACTTGTTACTCCCTGGTCTATCCGCTATTTCTAGACCTTGCAGTTTATCTTGGCCCTTTATAGCTTGTTTTTGTCAGTATGGAAATCCACAAGGATTAACATTTTAAAAGATGGTCCGTCTGTCATGCAGAAAGCGAGACACCAGCATTTTTACCTCACAATAATTTGCTTTAAGAGCAAAGCTACTAGCTACCATTGGTATAGAGTCCATTTCTTTCATTGATAAGCATGCAGCTCCTCAGTTGCCAAATGGCACCATGGTGAAGATCGCATAGCCTCCAGCAAAGACGGAAGGTGGCTTGTCTGTCCATTTTTTATAGCGTTCATTTTGGAGAATGTGCTCAAGAGCTGTTTAAGCTGATCCTGTCAACCAATTTCTGCCATAGGTCATCGACGCGGACATTCCATCCTTACTTCGTGAACTTTGGTAAAGTCCGCACCTGCGTGTGTTTTCAAAATTCCTTCCTAATACGAACTGTACTGGAATGGAATGCGCTTTCTGCCTCGGTGTTCCCTACAAGGTACAACCTGGGTCTCTTCAAGACAAGAGTGAATAGGCACCTCATGGGCAAGCGTGCCCCATCTTAGACTGCATAGTCACTTACCATCAGGTGAGTTGTGGACAAACGCAAGTCACCTACATCAAAATTTTTTTCAAAAAAATGTTTATCCTAGAAAGCACTCTTGGAATCACAAAATTTATGACTACATTTTCATCTCCAGGTGTCATGCTCAGGGATTCTCACGGAGTTGCACAAGTCAGATTTGTCACTGGCAAAAAAATCCTCCGTATCATGAAAGCCATGGGTCTTGCTCCTGACCTACCTGAGGACCTCTACTACCTTATCAAGAAGGCCGTAGCAATGAGGAAGCACTTGGAGCGCAACAGGAAAGACAAGGACAGCAAATTCAGGCTGATTCTTGTCGAATCTAGGATCCACAGACTCGCCCGCTATTACAAGACTAAGAGTGTCCTAGCTCCTAACTGGAAGTATGAATCGAGCACAGCATCAGCTCTTGTGGCTTAAGTTTTAATAAATAATTTAAAAGCTATGGCTGCTTTTCACTTTATCATAACCTTTGATATACCACTTATAGTTTATTCCAGTTAGAGCAATGATAAATATCACTATTCTCAGGAGAGCCTCCTTCTCAACTCTTATTCCTCGTTTGAAGGTTGTGAATACCACCTTTCTGATGATCTTGTGACATCGTCATCCATCCTCAGGAGTGCCTAATAAATTTAATTTTATTGCTTCACATAAATGGTTAAAGTAGTACAGCAATAATTTGCTATCGCCATTGAACCTTGTAGTTTTTATGGGGTAGTAAAGCATACTATTTGACATACACTTGTTCAGGGGCTCGTTTTTTGAATGACTTATTTTATATTGATAGAAAGCAAGTTCAAATGGTTCAAACTAGTTGTTGCTTTAGTGAGTAATATAATAATTAAAATAATTGCACTTTCGACACTTACACTTTAGATTTTGTTCAGAAGTCGGGCATTTCACATATTTTCAAGTGAAAAATTGAGCCCCAGGCCAAGATATGCTCATCCGAACATGCATCCCTGATGTCTAAGTTGGTCTGACCAGATTCGTACCACCTCAGAGTCTTAGACATCAGTATGATGTGCTGCATGTCACTGAAGATAAAGGAACATGCAGGCAGGCAGGATTATTATAAAGAATGAAGGGAAGTGGGGGTCACTGACCCTCTGACAATAACAAAAGAGAATGTCAAAGTACTTGAAAAAATAGCACCGTCTTTCTAAATTTCACTACATCACATCAAGTATGAGACAGCTCATCAAAAAGAATGGGTTCACTGGTACTCTGTATGCTTCAGTGTACCACTGAGTCAGTCAGTACCATCGAAAAAGTTCTATAGTTCAGACTTCATCATTTCAGCCATAGGACGTCCACTGCTGGACATAGGCCTCCCCCATCGGTTTCCAAAAGGGCCAGTTGGAAGCGGTCTGCATACAGCATTTCCTTGCAGTCTCTTTCACATATCAAAAAGGGTATCTTCAAGTATATCTGCAAAAGCATCAACATCGCTAGCATTGCATCCACACCATGTCCAGCGATTACCGCTTACCATCAGGAGGACTCCCTACGGCCCATTGCCATTCTTTTTGTAAACAAAAACCAAAATAGTGAATTTGATTGTGATGGTTATGAACAAGGGAAAGACTGCAGAAGTTAGTATGAAATAAAAAGGTAAATTGCTTATAAATTTACTTTTATTTACAATATAACTTAAGTTCTATTGAGTTTAACATGATTTAAAATCCTCAGTATATAATATCACAAGAGATGCTAATACTAAATAATTATAATTATGTTAAAATTATTTACTTTCATGAGAAACCACAAAACACAAACATTGTGCCACTACTACAAAGAACAAAATAATATTTATACATGGATTTTGAACACCTTTTACTATAGGTGGTACCTAACATGAAATAGTGAAAAAAATATCAGCTGCTCCATACATTTTGTCTAGTGGGATGACTTTTATGAAACAGCTGACACTTTTCTTTTGAGGATTTCAGGGTTTGTCTCAAAGTAAAAGTTGGAGTGTGGACCTCTTTTGGCTTAGTGCATCTTTACCGTGTAACCCTATACACCCTAAGCAGGACTTCAGTGCAAGTCTTATCACCCCCACTTTGAATCAGAATGGTGTATAACAGAACCAATACCGTTGTTTTTAGATAACCAACCAATTTTGTTTAATGTCATTGTTCATTCTCAAACATAAGGATTCCAGTTGCTCCCGTCTTCTGGGTGCAGAATGTTCGTAATCAACAGCACTATATCCACTATCCACCAGATTCCTAGCCCTCCTAAAGTGAGCAGTTTTCCTACAGCTGTCCCGGTCTGACCGAGGCAAAACCGATCCATTCCTAAGAAACCCAGCAGTATGCTGTAGATTAGAGTCGTTGTGAAGAAGTGTCCTGAGTACCGCACGCAAGGGAAACCATCGCGTAAGAAGTGCCTGGTACCAAAACATTCGATACCATCTAACGCTTTACACTGCACTCTTGTCTTCTCCACGTCTTTGTACCTAACCCCGCCGAATCTCACGCAGCCGTGTCCGACTGCGCTTTTCGCTGAGCTGTTGCCTTTATGGTCGATAGGCTCATCGCACTCCAAGAATTCCAGGGGTAGAAAACTGCACTGCACTAAAGGACCCAATGGATTGTATTCTTTATTCGAGTAAAGGTCGTTCTCTGTGGAACTAGTTGGTATGGCGGCCAAAACAATTATGATAGTAACTACATAGTGTATTGGCGACATTGTTCGTCTTTCTTTACGACATTACATGCATGATTTGATTTTAAATTACATTAATTAAATATTCAAAACTATCACAAAATTACCAAGGAATACACTATTCAATACAATATTGACAGTAAGTACGACATCTTTTTTTAATGGCTATCCTCTTTTTTTTTTCTTCTTCCCCGTACTGGGGCTTTTGGCTCCGCGTGATTGACGCAGTTGCCATATACAAGTTTAAAGGTAGGGAAACGATACGCGAAAATTAGGATATAGGAAGGATTAGGATGGACGGATCAGTAGGCTTAGTCCCAGATTTGATAGTTTTCGAAAACTTTTTTCGGTTACGTATTGTTCCATACATTGCTGGGCTGAGAGGTTTTTTTTTTTTTTTTTAAACGCTGATAAGTCCTCGTTTGACCACCAACTCCCCTGTTGGTAAGCGACGATGTGGTCGAAGATGAAGCACGCAGATTTAGAAGATACCTATTCACTCTGGCCTTGAAAAGGCCCAGGTTATATCTCTCAGGTGGTATTCGAAAACTTTTTTCGTATTAGAGTGAAGCAATCTATACAGCCGATTACTACCGATTTTAGTTCCTCCGCGTTTCCGCTAGGGGCGCTTTACTAAAATGTATGGAACAATACGTAAACGAAAAAAGTTTTCGAAAACTATCAAATCTGGGACTAAGCCTACAGAAGAGTAAAAGATATTATATAAATAAAATTTACAGTTTAATCTCATTCAAGATGATAAAATCAGATAGAGAATCACAGAAAAGAGAAGTAGGGGCGTTTTTCAAAAAAGATGTACATTTGCGAATTTGGGGCGTCCAAAACTTTAACTATTTATTATAATTTTTGTATGTACCGTACATGAATAAACGGAGTTATTATTTCATGAGTACATATTTAAGTTACCAAATTAACTGTTAAGTGCAACCTAACACTCATTGATATTAATATATAACAAAAACAAACCGCAAAAAAGTGTCAAATCTGTATGTCCCATCGGCATTATTGAAACTTTCAAGTCTCAGAAAATATTCCACAAATTAAATAGCGCCACTGTTTTAGATTCTGTAGACGAACATTGAACTTGCCAATACGATTTAGAGCGAGATGTTGTCGTAATGGGTCTTAAAATAGCTCAAAATATTATATAATTGTTGTCCCAGGAATATGGCAAAACCGGAATTCCGGCAATAGTCACGGTGCATTTTTGATAGATAAACAAATTTTTACCATAAAATATGGTTATTTTTTGTTACTTTCAACGTTAATCTTGTGTGTGGTGTAGCCGCAATTTTGAAGCAAACGTCAGTGTAATCAAAATCAGTGACGAAAGCGGGCGCGTTACGTTGGTTCTAAAGTGGAGTTCCAGATAGCTACGGGATTTTATGAGGTATGTATAGTTTATCAAGGTATTTGCCGTTACACAAGCACATTTTTGTTTTTAAACTATTGTAAAACAAATCACAAGTAGCCATAAAATGAACACAACAGCTTGAATTATTGTTAGAAGTTTAGTTGATATGAATTCGTCACATCGCGTTCGTCACGTATTGTATAAACGGAATCATTTTGTGACAGACCGGAACTATTAGGCCGAGGCTACATTTGACAGATGAATAGTACTAAAGTAAATAATCTTATTATAAAAAAGTTTGAATATTATGTAGTTATGTACGTCTGTCACTGCTAATCTTTGGGACGGCTGAACCAATTTAGATAAAAAAAATATATACAGCGTTAGCAGCTTGGGGTGTACTAAGCCGAAAAGGGGTCATTATACCTATCATTATGAACAACTCATACTATGGAAACAAACCTGAAATCTGCTGTTCCATACATTATGTCGATGGTCATTGAACTTTTTCTTTGAAACAGCTGATTTTTTTGCGATTTAGGTGTTAGCCCCGCAGTAAAGTTGTTCCTAATGATGAGGTACAATGACCTTTTTTCGGCTTCTTACATCCCAAGCTGTTAACCCTGTACATAGATTATGTTGAATAATATAATTTATATAATACTATTATTTACTTAGGTACTATAACTAGTACTAAATATCTTAGTGCTAAAATTCAAATCTTGCAATTAATTAACGTGAAAACTTGCGTATTTTGACGTGCATCTATTTTGTCATATATTGTAATACAAAAATTTGTTAGTCGGGCGGGGTACTTTCTGGTACTACTAATCTAATTTTTAAATTATTTCTCTAATTATTTCAATAAATATTTGG
This sequence comes from Agriopis aurantiaria, assembly GCA_914767915.1. Taxonomy (NCBI): domain Eukaryota; kingdom Metazoa; phylum Arthropoda; class Insecta; order Lepidoptera; family Geometridae; genus Agriopis; species Agriopis aurantiaria. The sequence continues at coordinate 16,640,480 of OU611992.1, read as the reverse complement.
TTCATACCCTGTGTTTACTTATTAAGCTGTTTCTTAAAAATTTATGTGTATTCTTTGTTATTGTATACTGTTATTTTTCTGTGTAATAAAAAATTTATCTCTATCTTTATCTCTTATCTCTCTATATATTTGATATTTCAACATATATTTGATTTGACATTTCAGTGACCATGGCCCTCGCGGTAGCGGAAAGAGCTAAAAAATACCGAGAGAATTTAAAACGAAACCCTGAAAAGTTCGAAGAGCAACGGAAAAAGCAGTTAGAACGACTTAAAAAGAAACGAAAAGAATTAATGACTTGACAGAAGAAGATATAATACTACTAATATAATACTAATAAATTAATTATACTACATAGTATAATTAATATATTATTATTAATTAATAACAATTAGTTTAATGCTAGTACCTACTTACCTTACCAAATCAATGTATGATAGATAGATGTTACTAAACGTTCCTTCAGTGTAAACATAGCTTAGTTTTTTCCAATTAGTCACTTAGAATTCCAGATAGCCACTGTCACATATTTTTAGCTAGACAAAAACGAATCCTATTCAAGATATATGAAGTTATTTGTTAATATTTAAGTTTGCTTAAGTTACTGATGTCCTATATTTTTATTATTTGTTAGCTTTAAACGTTTAATGTCATTAGGTAAGTAGTAAATGTAATGTTTTTAAGTTCAAAAGTTCCTACTGTGACGATCTCGAAAGAAAAATGATTGCTACGCAATAATGACACTGATTTTTCTATGTATTGAAATGCTGCTTCAAAGATTTTAAAGTTATTTAATGATTAATAAAAACAAATTAAGATAATTATTCATATTTTTCATTTTATTAAAAAAAAACTTTTGTGACTAACCGGAGCGAGTTCCTTTGAACACTTACGTAAAAATTAAGATTATCGCGATATTTTTCGTTATACTGATATATATTTGTAACTTTTACTTAAATAAAAGTATATTTTATCAAATAAGATAAGAAAATACAGCAAAATTTCAATTTCACAAAAATCAACTCCGGTTCGTCACGTGTACATCTTTTTTGAAAAACGCCCGTAGAATTTTTTTCTCTTCTGTGTAGAGAATGGTATAGTGCTAACAGACGCTCGAACGCGGCTGACCTCAACCGCCGTCTGACCAATGGGAGAGAAAGAGAGGGAATTATGATATTCTCACTCTTTCTCTCCCGTTGGTTGGACGGCGGTCCGTCAGCCGCGTTCGAGCGTCTGTTAGCACTAGTAGATAGACATGGCTACTCGTACACACTACACACCATCTACACATGTACGCATGAACGTACAACATTCTTGCATGTACGCCTCTTTTTGTTTTAAACGCGTTCGGTTCTTTTTGACGTGACTTTGACAGCAAAATTTGATAGTAATTTTTGAACATTCGCTTTTTGAACACATGTTTTAAATGTTTATCGGGACTTATCACGTACATATTTTTACCTAAATTAAATAATACGTGATAAGTCCCAATAAACCAATGAACATTTAAAATTTGATTATTGTAATTTTTATTGACTTTTGTCATTTTTTATGACTTAATTTATTTTTCGCTCATTACTAAAGTAAGCTAAAGCTACTAAAGCCATACCGCATCGTCTTATTTATTTTACTGACAGTCTTTTTGACTAGAAGTGCTTTTATAGACGTGTGGATTTGGATGACCAGTGGGCGAGAGAGGAGAAAATTTTCTCTAACATCCGTCACACGTCAGTTTCTGTTAGCAGTAAAGCCCCAGTAACGTAATGGCGACTTTACTAGAGGCTTCTATGATGTTTTGAAAACAACATTGTTAATACACGTTTAACCTCATTATAGCACTTTCCTACAGTCGAGCACATTCACGAACACTTAACAGAATAATAATAGTTCACCATTATTACACACTCACAGTCGAAAAACACATCAAGTTCAAAATAATACAATGAGCATTATTCGTGTTAGCGCCAAAATTCTCTTCAAAAATAAAAAAAAATCGCTACGATATCGACAAAAAGTTGTGGCCGGTTGCGTGGAAGGTTCAGTTGCAGTCTGCTGTAATTTTTTAGGGTTCCATCCCCAAAGGGTAAAATACGGGACCCTATTACTAAGCCTACCTACGATGTCTGTCTGTCTGTCTGTCTGTCAGTGTGTATTTACGGCTATATCTTTCGAACCGTAATATTATATACCTAAACAGTTGAAATTTTCTCAGAATATGTAACGTTACGGCGGATTAACTAACAAATAATAAAAAAGTAAAAACGAAATGGGGTTCCCCATACAACAACGTATTTTTTAAACGTATTTCTGTATTAGCTCTTATGTAAAAACGATAAAACGTACAAGCGTCAAACTTGGCACGATTGTAGTACACACTCTAAAGTTTAATAATAAATAATGGCCAAGTGCGAGTCGGTGACAAATTTCTGTTCATTACAAGTTATTATACTCGAGCACGTGTAGCAAACTGCGTAGCAAATTACTCCGACGATTGGAAGGCGTTATAATAGCTAGTAATTCGGTTACTTGGACAACCTTATTGTATTTTGTGGTGGTACGGAACCCTCAGTGCACGAGCCCGACTCGCACTTGATCAGTTTTGTTATACTATGGCTATACCCTGTGGCTATACCATATCAATGGGCTAAACAGATACGATATCTGCAGCCTGCAGCCCAAATGTAAAAGAAAAAACTGTCACAAAATTATAAGTATCAATGTCAAATCTGTCAATCTAAGTTATCAAAAATCTCAAAAAAATATATATCATATTTTCCATTTCGGACATAATGAACACTGATTTAGCTATAAAAACAAGTTAAAACCCATATAAATATGGAAGTCTTTAACAAGTTTTACTCTTCTGTGAGCAACACGGTGTCTCAGCTGTCCGGCGTGTTGCCCGGGAACCCTGTAACAAGAGAGTTTGAGGCTACCCAATACATCGCCAGTGCAGGGCCAGGTAAAACTTTTAAAATAAAACTATTATTCACAACAAAATCGTTCAGTTAGTGTAGGTCAAACGGGGCTGGGCAACTTTAATGTTTTTATATGCCCGTGATTTAAGTTGTAAACAAAGCATTGTCCTAAAAACTTGAGTAAAGAACGTCATAATGTCAATCATGAATTGTTTCAGGCCTACTATGGAAAATATACAAAGGCTACAAGAAATCCACAAAGCAGGAGGCTTCCATATTCGTGTTTGAAAAGAAACAATTGGACCGATGGTCTAAAGCAGACCGTGAAATAATGCTGGAGACACTCAAGCGTGGTATTGTCCAACTCACAAAGCTACGGCACCCACAAATACTGACCGTACAGCACAGTCTCGAAGAGAGTCGTGAGAGCTTAGCATTTGCTACTGAACCCGTCTTTGCGAGCTTGGCAAATATCCTCGGTAATACTGAAAATATGCCACAGCCAATACCCACTCACTTAGTGAATTATAAGCTCTATGAACTTGAAATAAAGTATGGATTAATGCAAGTCGCTGAAGGCTTAGCATTCTTACACAATGACGTAAAACTTTTGCACCATAATATTTGTCCGGAGTCTATAATAGTAAACCAGCAAGGTGCTTGGAAGATATTTGGCTTTGATTTTTGTATAGCGAATCAGAGTTCCCCGGGAGTTGCTCCGTTCTGGCCGTTTAATGAATACTGTCAAGCCATGCCTCCGCTGACGCAACCAGTACTAGACTTCCTAGCTCCAGAATATGTATTATCCGCGTCACATTCCCCTGCAAGTGACATTTATTCACTCGGCATGGTTATTTACACGTTGCACAGTACTGGACATCAAACTTTAGGGAATATAGGCAATGATTTTATGAAATTCAAGAGGTTTATAAATGAAATTAGAAATGTACCTCCGTCTCGGTTGTCATGTGTGGCGGATGGGTTAAAGGAGTATGTGAAACTGATGCTGAATGGTACTCCAGAGTTGAGGCCAGATCCTCATCAATTTTTGAAGGTAATTGCACCTTTTTTACTTGTAACTAACTAACAATACAAATCTTCGGAAGTCAAAGTCGTGAATCACATTGACAGCCATCTAGTGGAAAATATTCCAACCATCATTCCGTAATTCTGAGCGTCAGGGTATCAACCCCCATCAATCATCATCTTATCTCACTATCCTGTGTCGCGCGTATTTATTTATTTAAAAATATGCTTGCGTTTGACTGCCGCCTTGCCTGATGTTAAGAGATGATGCGGTCTACAATGGAGCTCACTTGCCTAGAAGAAACCGATTCACTCTTGATTTGATGACACCCAGATTGTAACTATCAGGGAACACACATTCAGGCAGTGCATTCCATGGACTAGCAATTCACACAATAAAAGTGGAATCAAAGCGGAACATCAACCATAAAGCCATAAAATCCTGTTTTGCTATCACAAGCCATGTACAACATTTATTTATTTATTTATTGATAGAGATACGCCAACAGTGAACATATTACACATTCTTAAAAAATACAAAAAATTTATACATACATAGATCTGATATGAACACCTTTTACAGGCGTATACAACATTCGCCAAAAAAGTGGTTAGACACTAAAACTATATAATCGAATAACATAATTATATGATATTCTTAATATTATTTGTCTCTAGTTAGAGACTTTACTATTTTGTTTTTAAAAACATATAAAGAATAATTAAATACATCCAGATCACTCAAGGAAACGTTAAATACATTATAGGTGCGACATAATCTGTGTGTAGGGGGGTTAAGTGCCAAATTGGTTCTAGCAGCTTGCCGCCAACCTAGAATTCGAGAAATTCTGTGCCTAGGATAGTGGTATGGAACCTTTAGAGAGATTTCTTTTAAAATAGATGGACAGTCAATAAATACAAGGCTAACATTAAAGGCTTGGCAATGTATTTGTGATGCCTCTGGTGTTACAAGTATCCATAAGCGAAGGTGACTGCTTACTATCAGGCAGCCTGTCTGATTGTTTGCAACCATGAAATAAAAAATATATTATAATATTTTTTAGTTTTTTTGTACTATAGTGTTTCATTTGAGATTTTAGCTAATTTAATGTATTGTTAAATTGTGAGTAAAAGAATATAATAATAATAAAAAACTATAGTGTTTAGTTAGTTTATTTGTCTTAAAGATAATAATTTTTTTAGGTTTAATATAGGTTAGATTAGATTTTGATAAAAAAATATTGTTTATTAAATTTTGTTAATAAACGGTCCTACCTCGATATGCACAGATGTCGACCTTGGCTATACTGCAGTGATGTACTATATGTATAAAGCTGGGACCAGACATAAAAGTTCAGAACCCAGGAAATACTAATAATTTAAGACAGGTTTTAATATTGAACTTTTTATTTACAGATTCCTTATTTCGAAGATGTTGGAGTCAAAACATTAAACTACCTTGATTCACTCTTCCAATGGGACAACCTTCAAAAATCTCAGTTCTACAAAGGTCTACCACAGATTATCCAAAAAATGCCTCATCGCATCTGCATATACCGTATCCTACCATGTCTCACAAAAGAGTTCGTAAACCCACCCATGGTTCCTTTCGTATTACCAAACGTATTACTCATAGCTGAGAATTCTTCTAAAGAGGAGTATATCAAATATATTCTACCGGTGCTAAGACCTGTAATGTTGATACAAGATCCCATACAAATCTTGTTAATATTTATGCAGAAAATGGAATTGTTACTGAAGTTAACTCCAGGGGAAGAGGTTAAAACGGACATACTACCAATGCTGTACCGAGCTTTAGAATCTGACGCTCAACAGATACAAGAGTTGTGCTTGTCAGTGTTGCCAACGTTTGCATCTTTAATAGATTATCCGGCAATGAAGAACGCTTTGTTGCCTCGTATAAAAAAGCTGTGCATGAGTACGAATTATATATCGGTAAGAGTGAATTGTTTGCTCTGCCTGGGGAAGTTGTTGGAACATTTGGATAAATGGCTGGTCTTGGATGAGGTCATACCGTTCCTGCCGCAGATACCGTCTAGGGAGCCAGCAGTTCTGATGGGGATATTAGGTAATTATATGGATGTTATTTATATAAAGAAATATTCTATTTTTATAATCCTTCGGTTTCCAACAGGCAAGGTCAAAATAAATCTAAAAAAGTATCCCTTCACGGCTCGCGCGGCAGATGTGAAACAATATAATAATAAAAAATATTCGGGACATTTGTGCACACCCGATCATACCCAAAACTAAGCAAAGCTTGTTATAATATGGTTGCCAGAGACTGATATTTTAAGCATACATAAATATTTTCAAATGTTCATCACATCAATGTTTGTCCTAGGTAGGAATCGAACCCACGACCCCAAGTGCAGAAGGCAGGTTATAAACATTATTAAGGGTCCTATCACATTTTTTGACGAAAAAAACATCGAAAACTGGATTTTTGGTATTCTTTTTCTATCAATTAGTAAGATCTGTAGAAAAATCAGATCTGTATTTTTTTATTTAATGTAGCGGCTCAGACTTTGATATAACTCAACATATCCATTTGTTACCTCCAATTTACAAAAGTGATTTTTCTTAAAACTTAGGAGAGAAAGTTTGAGAATGGATTTTGTCAAATTATTGTCATAAAATAAAGATTTTTATGTTATGGTTTACTTATTTTATATATATCTTGAAAATTACGGCTTTATTTTTTCGATTAATGCCCGATAAATGCAAATACTTAAAATTTAACGCTGCATTTTGTAATACGCCTTTTAATGTCATGGTTTATTTGTTTTTAATTCGTCTTTATTTTTCATTTTATGCCTGAAAATCCAGATATCTAAAATTTGCAATTGCATTTGTAATACGACTCTTAACTTCCACAGCCACAACCTTACCACGGTAAATATCCCGTAAATAATCATATAACTTTGGCTCATATCTTATTACAGGAATATATAAACTAACACTCAGCCACCAGAAGCTGGGCATCACCAAGGAAGTGATGGCCACCAAGGTGCTCCCGTTCCTGATCCCCCTCTGTGTGGAGAACGGCCTCACGCTGAACCAGTTCAATGCCCTCGTATCGCTCGTCAAGCAAATGATATCCAAAGTGGAGGCGGAGCACAGAGCCAAGTTGGAGCAGCTGAACTCTATACAAAATGAATCTAAGTAAGTTGAATGCTATCCATAGTCATAATAGGCATGCGTCCTAATTTTTAGGGTTCCGTACCCAAAGGGTAAAAACGGGACCCTATTACTAAGCCTACACTGTCTGTCTGTCTGTCTGTCCATCCTACGTTTAAACGGCTGTATCTTTCGAACCGTAATAGATAGCCAGTAGTTTTTTTACAGAATATGTAATGATGGCATCTAACGGCAGATTAACTAAATATGTAATAATAAAAATTTCAAAAAGTAAAAAAGAAAGGGGTTCCCATACAAGAAACGTGTTTTTTAAAATGTATTTTTTTTGTATTTGCTCTAATGTAGAAACGGTAATAAGTATAAGCGTCAAACTTGGCATGATTATAGAACAAACTCTAAAGTATAACAAAAAAATTATAAATAATGGCCAAGTGCGAGTCGGTGACAAGTTTCTGTCACTGGCTTCCGAAACACAGTTTTTTACTAGTTCGGAGCCAGTGGATTCAATTGTTTTGTTTGTATTGTCCCTTGTGCCAAATAAAGATTATGATTATGATTACCAAGTTATACCTGGTAATTTCGATTTTGAATTTTATGGTGGTACGAAACCCTCAGTGCGCGAGCCCGACTCGCACTTGGCCGGTTTATTTATGATTACCTCATTATAAAGACTGATCATAAATAGTATCTATTAATATCATAATAATATTTATAAAAACTAATAGATTAAATTTATTCTGAAATAAATAAGTTATAAGTATTTTAATTTCTATTCGTATTATTTGTTTTAACAAATAAATACTGGATACTAGATTTTACTGGATTTTTATTAAAGATTTTCTATAATTTTTTTTTTATTATCCAACAACCGTGATAGTTTATAACAGTGTTATTAAAGAGTTTTCTAACTATGTATATAAACTTTTCAGAGTAATGGATCACGCGCTCCCCTCTGCAGACACGCTCGTAGCTGCGCCGGCCCCGCAGACCGACATCGATAAGATGTTCACGGGACTCGGCCTCGATCCATTCTCATTCAACAACAAGGCCCCGGAGAGACCACCCGCGCCTGCGATGCCCATGACTGACACTGGAGGCGCGCTCACTATGGAGGATAAACAAAGGTAAAATTGACTTGTCCTTATTCTTTGTGAGATTTATAGAGACATGTTTAAATGTGGAGATGAGGAAATGGCGAACATTGTGTAGGGGGCCCGCTGCAACCCGATGGGCTTACTTAACCATATCCTATCACATTTTTTGACTAAAAAAGCATAGAAAACTGGATTTTTGGTATAATTTTTCTTTCAACTAATAAGATCTGTAGAAAATTCAGTTGCTGTATTAAATAGATCTGTATTTTTTATTGAACATAGCGCCTTCAGATTGTGGTAAAACTCAACATATCCATTGTAATATCCATGTAAATGTAACCTCCAATTTACAAAAGTAGTTTTTTGGAAGTTTAGGAGTGAAAGTTTGAGAATGGTTTTCGTTAAATTACTAACATAAAATAATAAAAAATTAGTTGATTGAATCAGGCGTTATTTTGCGGAAGTCCATTTTAAATGTGTATATGAATTTCTAGTGTAATTCCGCTTCTACGTCGTTTTGAGTACAATAAAGATTTGGGACAAACTATTTTACTCTATAGATATTTGTGATGCTAATTTAAACCTAACCTGACATAAATATTAATTACATTAAAAAGTAAAATTAACCTAACCTGAAACAAATTGTAATTAAATCTGTAACAAAAAATTCGTTTTAACAATTTGTACTAATGATAATAATTTTAAAAAATTTGTTAATCTTGAAATTACTATAAACTTTATTTAATTGAAATGTAAATGAAAAATTTAACAATAAATACTGAAATTAACATGAATTTACTGTAAATATTATTTAATTGAAATGAACTCTAAATTTTTGAATCTACACGTACGTACGTACGTTACGTAGAAGCGGAATTACACTAGAAATTCATATACACATTTAAAAAAAATATATGTTATGGTTTAACTTATTTTATATGTATCTTGAAAATAACGGCTTTATGTATTCGATTTATGCCCGAAAATACAAATACTTAAAATCGAACGGTTCATTTTGCAATATGCCTCTTAATACAGAAGGCTCTGGGGCCATATTCTTCCTATATGTCCTGTACTCTAGGATCAGCCGTAGGAATTTGTAGAGATCCTCTTAGCATCTTAAGCAACTTATTCAAAATGGGGGCAATAAGTGCTGCACTGACGTCCCACTTGGGGTGTATCGGGCATAAGAGACTTTTAAATTTTCGCGGTTTGAACACATGCTTTGAAATGTTATCTGGGACTTATCGCGCATTATTTTATGTATGTAAAAAGTACCTTTTGCTAAACGTTTCGACCATAACCATGATTCGGCGAACGTTGAAAGCATCTAATCATGTACAGTCCACAGCATGGCAGTAGCTTTGAAACGAAAGGCGAAAATTGTAGGTGGCGTCACAAGCCAGTCCATTTGCTTTTGTCACGTCATATCGTTATCTTAGTCTGAAGATTAATTCGTTCTTTTCAGGATAGCACAGCAGCAAGAATCCGTCAGAAAGTTTACCCACCAGCCGGCGCCCACAGCCATCCCTGCGCCTCCAAAATCGACGCCCAAACCTGTCGACCTAACATCATCACTGCTACAGTCCAACCTGTCACAACTCAGCCAAAAACCGTCCACACCCATGTCTACTTCCATGTCAAATTCCATGTCTCATCCTGTACCCCATTCCAATTCAATGCCCCACCAAAATTCGCCCCATCTGAACTCCATGCCCCATTCTAATTCGATGTCGCAGCCAGGTTTGAGTCCTCAGTATAATTCTGGGATGAATAATCAGATGAGTTTAAGTTACAATCAAACTAAGCCTTTTGAGAGTCAACTAGCCTTACCTTGGTCTAATACAGGAAATCCAAGTACAGGGAATTTAACGGGAAACGCAATCACAGGAAACTTTAACAACAAATGGGCAAATAATTCCAATTCAAACGCTAAGCAAGACTGGTCAGCTTTTGAATCGCTTCTACCGAACCAGAATGCTAACAGCACCGTTCAAAAGCCCAATGAAAACGAAATGATGGATCTGTTAAGCTAATTTTTTGTGTGATATTATTTTGGTACTGCTGGTGATATACAGTTAAGAAAAGTTATTTTCTCAAGTTGATTTTCAAAAGATGAGGTTTATATTTAGGAAGAATACTTAATAGTAAAAGTGTATGAGAAAATTATATCAATATGTTTATGCATTTTAGGGTGACGTGATTGGTTTTAGGGTACAATCTTGGTACAATTCAACATTCCTGTAAAAAACTACAAAATGAGGGTACATAGCATTTCTAAATGATATTTTTGTTATAAAAACTTATTTATTCATAGAATAGAAATTATACAATTTAAAATATTATTAGTTTGCTTATTGGTAACTTGATAGTTATTATTTCTTAGTTTACATGATTATTTACTAATTTGCTTTCAGCTTAAGCTTAGCACTACTTTTAAGTTAATGATTACTTGCTTTGAAATTTCCATGAATTCCACAAACCTATGTAACTGTCTATATCCTGTATTGAAACATGGTAACTCGTAACAAGTCAGCCAATAGTACACATATATTTTATTTACTGACTTAATAATGATCTCTATACAATAAATAATATGTAATGAATTTTGATCATATTTTTCATTAATTTTTTCAATTTTACTTTCATTCTTACATTGGTCCTTCGAGCTGGAACAATGTTCGAGTTCTTTCGTAAACCGATGAGCATAACAGACTGGAATCCTAGTTACAGATATACTGGAAATGCCGTTTTTGATCCGGCACGAAGGACCAATATTTAAAAAATAACATGTTTTTTTTTCGAATATATAGGAATACAATGTGATAAACTTATTTTTAGAACATCCAGATGATGAAACTAAGCAATTGCGAAGGGCGCGAGGAGTTGTCAGTGTTTTTTAGAACACTCGATGGTAGCTTTTTTTTGATTGGGTTTTTGGTCCGGCGACAGAGGCCTTGTGACCATGCCTTTATTTAATACTAGCTGTCCGCCCTAGCTTCACACGGGCATAGATTATAGCCTATGTTACCCGGGGATAGTGTGGCTTCCCAACAGTGAAAGAATTTTTCAAATCGTTTCAGTAGTTTCGGAGCCTATTCAATGCAAACAAACAAACAATCAAATCTTTCCACTTTATAATATTATTATAGATAAGTCATAGTCAGAGTTAAGCAAAGTAAGTCACGGTCATGTCAAACTCATGCCCCAGTAAAGTGATGGAGGCTTTACGAGAGGCTTCTATGGAGCACGTTCACAAATACTTAATGAATAATTAATCCACCATTATTACACATTAACACTCGAAAATACACAAGTTTAGGAAAATTATTCAATGAGACGACATGTTTCTTTCACGTTGCCGCCAAAACTTCTTGATGGTAGCTCCCTACTCAACTCTACAGATAAGTTTGTCACTCTGTATGTTCCTAATCCTATGGTGGGAGCCATATGACTGTAGTATTATTTTGCGTCAAAGGGCACCTTTATAAAGAACTTTTAAACTATTACCCAGTTCAAAAACTGTACCATTATAAAACTATATTACCTTCGTCTCCTAAATGACGATACAAAGAACACGCAAGCAGTTACAATCTGCAACACTCCAGCCGTCAAGAAACAGCTCTTATACTCGTAATTATGAACAAGGGACCAAATCATGATGAATATGGCCACAAATGCATTAGAAGCGGTCATGGTGGCGGTGGTGTCGAACTCATTGAGTGTGCTGTTGTAGATGGGCTGCTGGAGGATGTGGGAAGCAGCTGTGGCGAAGCTGGCAAACATGCACCACACGACGAGTAGGCTTTTGTTGCCCGTGAGGGTTATACCTGGGAATAATAATAATAAGATTTACAAGAGGTCCAATTCAGCCTATTATACAGGTGGAATTTTGTAAAACCCGTATTTATTGTTCACCTACAGTTCCTAGACTATTTGAGGAATATTGGTTTCAAATTTCACGTCCTTAACATTAGCGCTTTGGCATGTCCGTTGATTTTTAGAAAATGTCTGTTCTTTCATATTTATAGGTAGTTTGTGATAAATAAATATGTTAAAAAGCATCGAAGGCTGAGAAGGCTATCGTTGGTTAGCCCTTGTGTCAGAATTTCTAGGATGCTCATGGCCTCCAACCATTGAGGAATCCTTTAACTCAATATAGCTAGAAAAGCGTTCCTAACGTATTTCTAGCTATTTCAGTTTCAAAGGGACTTTAGATTTACTGTGTATAAAACAGTAGAAAATATTTAAAGATTGTATGGGGGATGACTTAAAATATGTCGATCATTTCCTGACTCAAAGTGTTTATTAATAGAGATAAGATAACAAGTGAGTATTTCATTTTCCTTTAAAAGGAACAACTTTCTTTTCAATCGCTAGTTTTAAGTACACTTACCATAGAAGCCAATAGCTCCCGTGAAACAAAATGCACCGCAGAGCCTTTCTTTCTCATTGATAGACTTCGGTAGCACAACGCATAGCATTATAAAGCATAATGCTGAACCGTGCGCCACTGCTATCACTGAAGCTACCTGGAAACCAAGAAAATTAATTAAAGGTTATATAATTTTATTAATGACGAATGAGAGGGAGTGCCACAATGTAGTGTCGTATGACCTTTACTTTAGAAACTGTTTTATTTCTATTGCGTTTTTGGCAAAGTAATGATGTATTTAGCCTTAAAACAACTTACCGACCAAATGTTTAAAGTTGGATTCTGTTCCCAAACTAATGGAGGAAACACAACCCCGAGCACCAAAATTGAGAACGTCGTAGTCAGATGCAACAAGGCATACAAATAGAAATTCATATCTCTAAGCATATTGGTGATTGTTATGATGTTCTTTTTCAATGATGCTGTCCTTCTAGCGGTTCCAGGAGTCACTTCTGCAGCGAAAACTATACTGTTTTGAGGAGCATTCACTGTAGTTTCTCTGTATAACGGCTGGGGATTCTGACCTTCTCTGTCTATGCTTTCAAGCTCTTGATAACCACTGATTCTATTGTAACTGCCCACGTCAAGTGTCCCAAAATCTGTTGAAAATCTGTTTGAAGGTGATCCAAAGTCCGACGAAAATCTATTTGAACTACTGCTGTCGAACATCGTCCCGAAATCGGAAGAGAATCTCCGATCAGTTGTCATCTTATCTCTAAATTCGACAGATGGGTCTATAATTTCCTTTGCATTTTTCTTCGATTTGAATACAACAACATCTGTAGCGTCTTCATCGTTAGCCGCTCCATGATTTATGTCTACTTTAACTGACACAGTTGGCGGTTCATCAGTATTCGTATGACCATCATTAATGTTAGCATTATTCTGATTGGAGAATATAACTTCATCTTCATCTTCCACAGCATCTCTTAACATATTGTACGTATGTTTAATGACCTTTTCAATGTAAATTGGTCTTGAATAAGAAGCCAATAACACACAGTTTTGCATAATAATAGCTCCGTAGATCATTACGACAACATCGCCAGTGTAGATACTGCATAGGTATCCGATAAGGATAGGTATTAGACAGTTTCCTACAGATGGAGCCATTCTTACGATCCTCTGGGCCATAGTAAGCTTGTCTCTGAAGTAATGGGTGATTATGACTTCTGTTTGTTGCCCTGTCAATGCGCAGCCAGACCCTGAAAACAAATTATTTTGCTCTTGATTATATGCATTAATAATAGCATCTATTATGTTGTGCAAACCACCCACAAGACAGCAAAAAAATGGTCTCTTTTCGTTCCAATATGTGATAAAAGGATGGTAACAATTTTAGATTAGAGCTGTCACATTAGTTTAGAAAATGGCACACCATAATCGAAGTCAACGTGTTTATTTACAAAACTATTATGGCATCTTATATTACCATATTCGATAGGTACCTATACCTACTACCTACCTATATATGACTTTTTTATATGTCCCTACTAATATTCCTCGCCACATCATTGGTGTAATTGCGATAACGGAAAATAGTAGGTAAGTACTTCCAAAACGGATTAACTATAATTATGTCCTAGCTTAGAACAAATAGCTGGCACCAATGCTAGCACCTTGTGCCATTCGAAACGTGGTAGCGCAGCGGTAGCGTAATAGTGCTAACAGACGAGACGCACTTGGTTGACGGACTGCCGTACTACCAACGGGAGAGAAAGAGAAAATTTTATCTTTTCCTCCCGTTGGTTGGACGGCGATCCGTCAACCAAATCCATACGTCTGTTGGCACCATAAAGGTGGATTACACTATAAAGGCCCCAGGGCGCTGGTAGTGCTAAAACCGGCACTGGAACCAACGCAAATAAAAGTAATAGCGAAGCGTTGACGCAACACCCAAAGTTGCAGCCTTGTTTTATATCGTTATGTCGAACAGCTTATTCGTATTATTTGTATCAATAATTATTACAATAATTATATATATATTCATATTAATTGCACATCTATTAGTATATTTATTTTAAATAATTTTCAGTAATAGTGTGGATTACTATCAGGGCCCCGATTCTACTAAAGAAATTGTCTTTAAATTGTAATTGTTGCAATTTTAATTGTTAAATAACTGCCTCAAAATTGTCAGCTATAAATATATTATTTATTCTAGAAAAATACAACCACCTAATATTATAACTTAGTGTAAAAAATATTAAAAACTGTCAATTTTGAGGCAGTTATTTAACAATTAAAATCGCAACAATTACAATTTAAAGACAATTTGTTTAGTAGAATCGGGGGGCAGAATGTATGTGTATGGTATAAGTAAAAATTTAATAGTCGATCTTCTATTGCACCCCCGTCTTCTACGTCTTCTATAAATCCTTTCCATCCTAAGGTTGCCTGGAAGTGATCGCTTTTAGCGATAAGGCCGCCAGTTGTTACACTGGTTTTTAAGACTTTTTTGTCCTCTGTATCAATGGTGTGAACAATAAAGAGTTAATCAATCAATCAAATCGGCGTGTCCGCGCGTTGTAACCCAAGAATATTCGATCGTCGAATGTCCTTGCGATGTGCCGCGCGCCAACGCCGATTCTAAGCTGGGGATTCTAAATGTGTCGGCCCTTACGGTCAACCATACAAAGAATGAATGAGTCAAGGGTCGTGCTTAACTTCGTTTCATATTGTCCACCTGAGTAAACTACTATGCGATAAATGTTTATGTTGTATCGAGAGATTACACGAAACCATTGTTCCGATGAAGTAACGTCATAATAAAGTCAAAGGTACATGTATCGATCGGATGAAAGTTAAACGCAATATCTGAGGTGTTCCGCAGGGAGTGATACTGAGCCCCGTATTATTAAAGTGGATTATGGATCATGAATATGAAGACCTGTGATTATTATTGAGATTGCTAACATTCAAATTGGTTTCTAAATTAATAGAAAGGTAATGCGTCTTGCACACGGCATGTCTTAGCTGCGCAAGTAGAGGAGGATGCACGTATCATAAAGTACATACCTACGTAGCGTAGGTACATCTTGCTCAGGAACGCGTGCCTTTGTTCTGTTCGAAATCGTGCAAGACGAATCACACTATTGATTATAATGGAAAATTTTGTGTGAAAATGTGTTTGTCCTGAACGGATTTGAGTCAAATTTGGTATGGACGTGTTAATTTTTATCCCTGAAAAGTTCATGTTTCCTGTACGATAGCGGGCGAAACCGCGAAGCGCTGCTAGTAAACTATCAGGGGTTTTTTTTATATAAAGAGCGGCAAGGAATCTTCCGGTCCGCCTGGCGGTATATAAGCAGAAACTGCCGCCAATGGAAGGTAGGTATATAGGTGAACAAATTTCACAAGTAGGTATGTACCTCAAATCAAGTAAAAATGTAGGTAGGTATACAATACCTACTTTTTTCCGTGCATTTTATTTATGGTCGACCTTAGGCTATTAGATAAAATAGATTTATAAGTAAGTACATATTGCAGGACAAATCATTGTTATTGTTAGTGACTCGCTAACACAAAAATCCAATGTCACTTTCAACAGGTGGGTGTATGCTTAGAGGATATTTGTTATTTATAACTTCTTTACACTCAATCACACTGATAATAAAAACGAGTGTGTTCCATAACTCTGACGGCTAAACTGTGGAAGTGTAGCTTGTAATCTTATAAGATGTATAGGTGCTAGGTAAGTAGTAGGTACCTACCTACTTTGAGGACCTACAAAGGATTTACACGTATTAGTTAGTCTAGGCACTTTAATCGATATATATAGGTATATCGAGTAAAACCACGAAGCACCTAGGAGCAAAGAAACAAAACAAAGTTACCTGCACATATTCCAGCGAAAATATTAATGATGTGATCGTTGCTCTCCGCTTCAGTCGCGTAGCTCGACAGCAGAACACCCGCCACTGTCAAGCACAGCCCCGCTAACGCCATAAACCTCGGCATATGAAACATCTTCACTACGGCTCTGCACCATGATTCCAGCAGCAGTCTCATTACTACTATCATAACTGGAACTAGAGCAATATCCACGTCCCATATCTTCAATTTAAATTCCTTAGGATCGTGGCCGTCTTCGCGGATAGCTTTTAGAATGATGAGTCCGTAGAGAGAGAGTAAGGCGGGAACGGTTATGTTGTACATCACAGCAGTTCCAACTATAAGCCAGCCGTAGCCACCGTCGGGAGGTGTCGGCCCTATTTCTGGCTGAGAAGCGACGACCCGATCCAAGTGAAGATCTTCCACTCTGCTCTCGCTTCTCTCATGTCGCCTTGTCCGATTTTCCTGGTTCGCCATGATTTTTTATACGATAAACAACAACTTCATGTTCGGGACGGTGAGTATTCGATGAGTTATCTTTATGAAATGGGCGTACTATCTTATCAGTTATCAATTCTTGTAATCTCTTGTTCTATATTTTTGAAATCACCGCCAACACAGGTGCAATTTTCCGTTTGTAAATAAGGTGTAGCAAAAACATCAACAACTGTTTGCTGTTATTAAGCCGCTGAACTTTATGGTCATTTTATGCAAGACTTTGTTATGTTTTGCAAATAAATTATATTTAACTAACATATATGTTCGTTAAATACATTTATTTCAAGATATACTTTTCGATTTCTTAAAGTGTTGCGTTTCTGAACGAACTAATTTTATTTTTCACTGAAAGCTACCCAACTAAATTAGAAAACCAAGCGCGATTGGATATTCTGGGGGGAAAGAAAGAGAAAAAGATAATGACATAAACATGACCAAAAGAGACAACCGATATATGTATGATTGACAAGACATGACAGACCGTTATGTTTTTAATTTGGTTGATTAGTACCAATATGAAATCCGTTTGGTCGAAATCTCTGAGACGCTCTCATTAGATTTTTACGTATTTAGCAATAATGCAAAGGTATTTTAGTTGTTTTACGTGTTCACCTACAAATATGTGATACTTCGTTAGTGTTTCTGTGAAGAAATGCCGATAACCAGTGTGAGAAATAGTTTACCACCATGTTCAGACTTCCGTGAAGAGGGAAGCATTTTAATTGCCCCTCATTTGATATGATTACTGGTGAATTTATGAATTATTGTAGGTCCAGGAGAGAATTAGCGAATGGCCGAGCCTGGGGGTTGTTTAGTAGAGGTTTTTAATGATGGAGACTGAATCTGTGCGGTCTGAGTTGAGCGGACGATCGCGGCGTAGTTCTCGGCATAGATCTCACACACATCGAAGCACTCGGTAAGCCCTTTCTAATAAATAAACTACAGAACGGCCAGTTTGTTAGGCTTTGAAATTGGCAGTCATTACACAAAACCAATAAAATTTTAATGATGCCCTGTTCCGTTTATTACTGATGCTATAATATCCTGTAATAAATGATTTTATTATAGCTGGTTAAAACTGTAAGATCCATACCAAAATGAACTAATTTCTACGTTATAGGAAGCTCTTCGTTATTACGAACAACGTTATAAAGAGTTTACACTGTAATTTTATGCCGTCATCACCACATTCTATTCTACGAGTTCTCTAAAACAAATTGTCATTTCAGGAGCACAAAATCACAAAGAAAAGACTGCGTAGACAATACAATGGCACCATTCCAAACTAGCGTAAACATAAACCCTGAAATAGGCAGAGACGGCCAAGAAGTCATTGAAGTACAAATCTTACCCCAGGACGAGAACTGGGGGGAGAATACCACTGCTGTAACTGGCAACACGTCTGAAGGCTCGCAGTCAATGGAAGACGTCAGTAACTGGCCGATGGAATCTGATAGCGGGATTGGATTTGTCTGTTCAAGATATTTTGGGACAACAGTGGCTTTAGGACTGTCATTTGTATCATTTGTAAGTCCGCTAGCAATGGTAGTTCTGCCAAAAATTGGATTCTTTCCTGGACTAACGGATAATATAGCAATTCAGCCAAGTCAAAGAATGCAATTGCTCGCCTGCACGGCAGAATGCAAAGGAATACTGCTGTCTTTAGCTTTTAAACTAGTTTTACTTGCCATTGGAGTTTGGGCCATATTTTTAAGGCCTAGAAACGCAATCCTGCCTCGAATATTTGTATTTAGAGCAATGACTTTGGTCATACTTGCGGTGTGCACATTTTCTTACTGGCTATTTTATATTGTCCAGATAAGCGAAGCTACGAAAGCTTTAGCTGTAGGTGACGAAGCCATAGATTATAATTCATTAGTTTCATATGTATCGAGTTTTTCTGATACACTACTTTTTATACACTACATAGCTGTAATATTGATGGAAATTAGGCATTTAGAGCCGACATATTACATCAAGATTGTGAGGAGTCCCGATGGAGAAAGCAGGTCTTATTCCATTGGACAGCTGAGCATACAGAGAGCAGCAGTTTGGGTGCTCCAAAAGTATTATACAGAGTTCCCGATATACAACCCTTATTTGGAAAAGATCCCGATAGCAAAATCTCAGAGGAAAGGGCAATCGAGTATCAAGTTTTATGAAGTGGACGGATCTAATACCAATGCTCCTCCAGGACAGGCCAGGTCAGTATTTAATTAAAGCTTAGTTTCAACTAATTAAATGGTATGATGTTTATTCTTATTTTAAAGACTAGGCACTATTTAGTTGCTGAACCATATCCTAGATTCAATTACATTATTAATAAATACATTATTAATACATAAATAAAAACAATACATTAGTCATTGCAATACTGTGTAACTTTACGCTACTGAGGCCGTTGGAATTTCCACTTAAGATAATTTGACATCCATATTATACCAGACCATCCAGCCTACCAATATCAGGGGCAAAGGCACACAAGCTGAGATAAATCGAGCATGTTTTTGAATGTGCAATGGGCAATGTCTCCTGGGAGACATTTATGGACTGCTGACATAAGTCCATAAATGTCAAGGCAGTTTTTGCTTGAGTGCTCACAGAACTATTATTCTCATTTCTATCTCATAGAACTTTGAAATTCTGCAGTCCAAACAGTTTTTCGTTAGTAAAATGATGTCTATGGTAACTAGGCAGAAGAGTACCAAGGGTTTGGGAAGACTTGACATTTTCTAAGTGCGGGACATGAGACATCCCTTGTCAATGTTCCAGGACATCTCGGGAGACTTTTTAAATAAACAGAATGGAGTACATTTTTGGTGAGATGTAAAAATACAATTTCCATTTTAATAATCAATATTTATTATAGTTCTGCAAGAGCAGCGAGCACATTCATGCTCATTAGTTCAAGTTTTTTTTTTCAAAGTTGAAGCTTATATTCAGGTCTAAGTGGACTGGTTGCAGATCAACAACAGGGTCGTGCACGGGCAGCGCGGGGCGGCGGCGCGACTCCGCCTCCGCGCACAACGAGCGATACTACGAGGAGGCGGAGCGGGAGGGGCGCGTGCGCAAGCGGCGCGCGCGGCTCCTCACTGCAGCGGAGGACGCCTTCGCTCACGTCAGGCGTGTGAGAGTGGCTAGTGGGAATGGTAAGTACTACGACAAGTGAGGAAGGTGAATTACCTGTAGCCTATACTGAGTATAGATATGGGCGACACTTTTTACTAACCAGCCAATCACTGTCAGTGGCATAAGTAAGGCAGGATGGACAGGTTTGTGTAGTACTGGTGGTCACCATCCTCAAGCAACAAGCCCCGCAGTTGTATAAGGTTGATGGGGAACTGTTTAATGTAGGTATGTGAATAATGCTTGTTGCCATTGCCATAGTATAAATAATACAAAAACAGAAGACTCACTCCGACATGAAGTTTGAATAAATAGAGATTCTCGCCATGACACAATAAAGTTAATTTTGCATGCACTGCAAACTGTACTCCTACAATAAGGTGGGCGCATGTAGGCTTTTTTCTATTGTTTTCTAAGCACATGAGCTGTTCTGACCATTACAGCATCGCTCTGTTTCTCTCGCACTCTTCAGCTAAGATGTAAAAGTAGCTGAGCAGAGCGGGCTGATATAAGGTTAGAAATCATAGTGGGACAGCTCTGCCATGGCTAAACATTTCTAATATTTTTACCAGTGTAATTTTGCCAATGTGTGGACCAGTCCTGTTGGTGAGATTTTCATCTACGACTACATATTTATCATCTGTGCAGATATGATCTTTACCAGCCGCTGTATTACACAGTATCTGTAAATAGGTACTACTTGGTTACCAAAGACGATATAATCACTTCACTACTCATCCTTTACCCCGCCGTAAGCCGAAAGTACTAAATTTTCAGCGTAATCTTGTTCGAGCGGGCCAATCCTAGGCGCGAATTGAATGGATGACTACAATGATGATGATGATGGATGATTTACAAGCGCCATACGATACCCCCCCGCGACCGACGTGGCTTACGTCGTGCACAAGCAAATTATGACTCGTGCGCGATCAAGTGGTTATATTATCTTTGGGTACGACCTTGTCCGTACCAATCTTGTGTCAGTTTGATCTGCTTGTTAGGTAAAGTTTTGCTTGGGTTCAGGCGGAGCGCTGGGTCCCCGGGAGGCGGCGCAGGCGGTGTTCCCGTCGCTCGCCCGCGCGCTGCAGAAGTACCTGCGAGCCACGCGCCAGCAGCCGAGACACTCTGCAGACTCTGTAAGACCCACGCTCTTTGTCTCTACAATACAAACAAAGCTCCGAAAGCCCTAAAGTGTGAGTCGAGGCGGCATCGCGACGTCCAAGCGCCGGTGAAAATTCAACTCTCCCCGATTTATCGTGTGTTTTAATTAAAATATCCAGCATTCAAGAAAATCTGTACAGCCATTTGAAGATTATCAGCTACCACCACCATGGGTTTAAAAAAACAATTTATTAATGGCACTTATATTAAAATTAGCAATGCGTCATTTTGTGAACTTTACAGGCGACAATGTCAAAATACAAAATACAAATACAAATACAAAATTTATTTATTGTTATATAAGAAGCACAAAATACAGGTAGAATCCCTGCCTGCTGCGTTAGCGTGAGCTGTGTTGCAGCAGACAGTGTCTTCCCCAAAACTGGGAACAGTAACAATTATATATAATTTAAATTAAATATTAATTAAAAACACATACCTTAAGGAACATACATATTATAAATTTAATATCTTTGTGTTGTGTTGTGTGTGTGTGCGTGCGCGCGTGTGTGTGTGTGTGTGTGTGTATGTGTGTGTGTGTGTGTGTGTGTGTGTGTATGTGTGTGTGTGTGTGTGCGCGTGCGTGCGTGCGTGTAAATGGAGTGTAAGTGCGATTAGATGAGTACCTATGTTTGTGTGACTTAAATGTATAGTGTAGAAGGTGAAAGTCCAATACAGTTTGAAGCCAGATTGCCATCAATAAATTTTCTTTAGTAGGTTTTCAAAGGACTCGTAGTCATATTGTTGAAGCCATTCATTTAATATAATTTTTAGTTTATGAGAATTTAGCGTAGCTACATGGAATTTTGACTTCAGTTGGTTGTAAAGAGTAGGGGCCATATGATTATAATGTCTCCAAGAGAGGGCACACTTGTACCCAGGAACAAGACATTTGTCGCGCCTTTTTGTGGAGACAACCGGCGTTGTATCTTTATGATACCTTCTAATACATTGCCGTGCAAATATTTTCCGAACAGAAGCGACTTTGCAGATGTTGTATAAATCTGTGGTAGGGTATTTAAAAGGTAAGGACATTATCACTTTGAGTAAGGCGCGTTGTGATCGTTCCACTTCGATCATGTGAGTCTTAGCAGCGCTTCCCCACGTGCAGATACAATAGCCAATAATGCACTCACAGAGTGCTTTATAGGTTTCTATTAGTAGTTTCTTTTCTGCCACTGGTCGAAGTAGCTTGAATACGTGTATAAATTTTCTAATACGTTTTGAAAGTGCATGGATGTGCGGGCTCCACGTCATTTTATGATCAACAATGACTCCTAGGTACTTCATGGTATCTACACGAGCAAGGGTATTGCATGTGCAGTCATTGCGAGAAGATACAGATCGATTGCAAGGAAAGGTGTGTACGTGCAATTCGAAATTCAAGGGTAGTTTAGTTCTTTCAGTTTTCTTAAAACACATGTATTTAGTTTTGGAAGTATTGAGTGATAGTAAATTGTCTTCTAACCATGATGTAACGCAAGCTAATCCATCTTCCGCCAGAAGTCTTACGTTTGACCAGTTAGTGCCATGAACCAAAAGAACAGTATCGTCCGCAAACATTAAAATGTCGGTATTTATTAAATTCATTTTGCAAAGCTCATTTATATAAATCAAAAATAGCGTAGGTCCTAAGGTGCTACCTTGAGGCACTCCATATTTACAGACACTCTCGTCACTCACAAATTGTTCAATTTTTACCTGCTGTCGACGGCCAATTAAATAGTCAGTGAATTAATCGAACTGATTATTTTGATAACCCAAATCTAGCTTTTATTTTAAGTTTACAGTTTGTGAGATAAATATTGGTGGAATTGTCAGCTTTTTATTCTCAATAAATAATTTAAAACTAAAATGTCAAAAACAAAAAAAAAAAAAAAAAATGTCCTGTAATATTCTCACAATTATTCAAAGACAACAGGATTTGGTAAACCGAGCGCAGGCACACCGCACGCTGAATTTAAATGAAGTAAACATATTTTAGATGCTCCGTCACCATGTTGGGAATACTAATCATATATTTAACAAGCCCACATGTTTGGCGTCCACAATGTACGTACTTCTCAATAGGCATGTGTCCTATTTTTTTTGATCTCAAAAATGCTGATTGATGTAGCAACCGAATTGAGAACCCCTCCTTTTTTGAAGTCGGTAAAAAAAAACTATATACATAAAAATGAATCCCTATTTACCTTGGACACGCCATAACTTGAGAACGACTTTACCGATTTCATTCATCTTTTTTTAAAGTTTTCTAATACTTTGTAGAAGGTGCTTACGGAAAGAAAAACTAAGAAAATTGCGCAGAAAATTGGAAAATTTCAAAAAACATTTAACTTCGCGCTTTTGACAGTTCTAAGACAGGACAGCGTCTGTCCGATCAGCTAGTATATTATACATATAAATAAGAATAAGATAGTTTGAAACTGAATTTTCTGATTGTTTAGGTGCTAGTCCACCTCGGCCGCTGCCTGTCCCAGGACGCGTCTCCGCGCGCGTTCCTTGAACCATTCCTGGTGGAAGGTCCAGTACTGTCCGCTGACCAGGAGACCAGACCAGTCCAGCGCTGGTCGCTCATCTCGGACGAACTGCTCGCCAGGCCGCTAGCTGACAATATCGAGTTCCAACTCAGACAAGGTGAATAACTACAATTTATTTGACCTTACTGTGCAATAGTAGGTATATTATTCCTACTCAACCATATCTCACAAAAGGAGGTGCAGTGAATAAAATATTTCATCCCTATTTCACATATACTAGAGCCACCACTAAAATGCAAAATTATATTATTTTTATACTTTTAAAATTGAGATCTATACTAACACTGTAGTTGTGCAAAGTTACAAGCGCATGCCTTAATAACTATAGAAGGTTTAAAAAAAAATTGCGACATACAGACGGACGTACAGAACGAATTTATAAGGGTTCCTTGTCGGGCTACGGATCCCTAAAAAAGGCTATTTATAAAACAAAGTCGGGATTCAGATTCAGATTCTTTATTGACCAATATAACATGTTCGTCATATGAGGCAAGTCAGTTACACCATTTATAACTCAAGAACGGCTGGACCGATTTTCATGATCTTTGATTTCTCTGCGCCTTAGTAGAATAAGTATTTACATGTTGCACTATTTTTTTACCTGTTTTTGTCTTGTGTATATAATTTGTGGTGTGAACCATAACAAGTTTTATCTATCTATCTATATCCTCCCATTGAAGTCGTGGTAGCCCATTTGGGAGACCGCTAGACTTGAAAGGTGAGATAGTTGATTGAATCAGGCGTTACTTTGCGGAAGTCCATTTTTAATGTGTATATGAATAAAAAAAAATGTATGTGTGTGTATGTGTAAAATAGTTTGTCCCAAATCTTTATTGTACTCAAAACGACGTAGAAGCGGAATTACACTAGAAATTCATATACACATTTGAAAGGTGAGGTCACGGGTTCAAACCCCAGGCCCGTACCAATGAGCTCTTTGGAGTTTATGTACGGATTTTCATACCACTGGCTGTTCGGTGAAGAAAAACATCATGAGGAAACCTGCATACGTACGGAGAAGGAATTCAATGGCGTATGTGAATCCACCAACCCGCAACTGGGCCAGCGTGGTGGATATGGCCTAATCACCTTTTCGGGGGTAGGCTAAAAGCCCAGCAGTGGACTGTTACAAGGCTGATTATGATGATATAATGATCTATATCCTGGACAAATATGTAAGAAAACTGGCAAATGACAGACACTACCGCAACACATGGCTTTTTTTAAATAGTTTTTTTTTGGTTGCAGGTGACATTTCCCTGATCTGTTCCATCAAGCAGCTGCCGAAGATCAGCCTGAGCGAGGAGGTGGTAGACCCGAAGAGCAACAGGTTTGTCCTCCGGCTGAACTCGGAGACGTCGGTCTGACAGGACGAGTATTACGGCAGAGAAGGGGACACCATGAGGCTCGTATGACATTCAGAGTTTATTTAACCCCTCGGCTCAGCTGTTCAAATGACATGGAGGGGCTAAGAACCAGTATTGGTTCATAGTAAGCTATCGGACTGATTAATTTTATTGACTTATAAACAAAGTTGATCTTAAATAGAGCGGAATACAAAAACAAATTTGAAATCTGTTCAAAATTAAGGAAGGTTTATAACACAGAAAAGAGAAGTAAATAGAACGGAAATGAGAAGGAACATCTGTCGCCAGACATTATGACAGAACCTTGATTGAACATTCTTATTTATGTCAACGAGTCGGAACTCCACATCCAAAGAACTTGGACCTTACCTTTTTGGGTTAGGTCTCAAAGTTCTTTGCCCGCATCACAGTTGCTGTAACTGATTTCGAATGACTGACGTTTTGTTTACGAGTATATGGGTGCAACTGGCTACAACAAATCTCTTACAAAAATGCCTTGACAGCGGTTCTAATTTAAACTTGGTTGGTTTATAAGCATTTTATTATCTTGCTAGACAGAGAGCGCATTATACTTACTTATGCCGTCACAAAGCTCAGCCCTACAATTTGCTAAGCTGGTAATCCAACACCATCCGATTTCCGCTCCTTTATTCCGTGGGCGCGTGGAATGTCCTTCCTCGGAAGCGTTTCTCGCCGAGCTTCAATATGAAGCTTTTCAAAAAAGGTGTCTACAACTCAACTGCCCGTGCTGGCAAAGCACCGTCAACACCGGCAGCAGGTGTCAATAGGCGGCGGTTTCTGCTTACCATCAGGCGGGCCGCATGCTTGTTTGTCGGTCATTTTATTAAGTTCTATGTAAGTACGCCGTGCAAACTCCATACCAAAGATATAACCACTTGATCGCGCATGCAGTCAAAATTCCCTTTTGCAAAAGTCCGTCGCGGGGGGCAGCTTGTGATTGGAGACTCGACGCGACTCGATGCTTATGATTGGAAAAACAAAAGTCATTCATTCAATTCGCGCCTAGGATTGGCCCCGCTCGAAATAGTTTAGGTTGACGTGTTAGAACCTTTGGCTTATGCGGAGTAAAGGATGAGCAGTCAAGTGGGTATATTGTCAATGCTCCATACTGACACTCACGGTGCGGGGAAGGGACAGAGTACTCCTTCCTATTCCGAATTAAAACTTTAAAAAGCTTATATATCAGAACTTTATTAGCCAATTTTAAATAGTTTCTTCAATAAGTGTTTCATTAAATTGTATTTCTCTCTATCTTTTTTACGTTTTCATTATTTACTTTTTACTATTTGAGAAATAATGGGATCGAACAGTGAACACGTGTCTTTTATTCGCAAGACAAGAATTAAAAAAAAGTTTAAAAAATGACCGAACGGAACGAGGTCTAAAAGTAGCGAGTAAACTATCAGCGTTTGTTATTTTTGAGTAATCAAAAATCTGTCCGATAGCCCATGGCTTTGAGTAAACAGCGGTAGTTAGCAGCTCTGAAATTCATGCATTCTGCTGTGCAGTTGCAATTTTAGACAGCTTTTAGGTCTGCCCAAATGCAACTGATTGGTATTCCTCACTTCAGAGACGTAAACAGCTATGACTGATTATTGTAGTTTAACGACTTTTTGAACAAACTAAATGTGGATAGGGTTTTAGGCGATATTACATTGCCAAACAAAAAATTGTTATACGAATATCGAGATACAATACCTATAGAATCACAAACGTGCAAAAAAATCCCGAGCCAAAACTCGGCGCACGCGACGCATTGCACCGACTTTTTGGTTAGTTGTAAGGCAACCGCGATCCGACTACAACGCCTCGTGATGCCAGTGCTACGATGATATAGCGGACAAGTGACGTTAAACACTATGAAAACGACATAACGTCTAAATTGGAGTAAATGTGACATTGCGAACTATATAATTGATGTCTAGGTATGTACAACGACGATTGGACGATTTTTGACTGTTTTCACTTAGAGATTGTTTGTCTATAGGTATTGTATCTCGATGTTTACGAACGGTGAAATAGAGACAAAAAGAGTACCTCTCACATACAAAATCAAAAAATGAAATCACTTTTTCGACCTTATCTTATCGTACGCAATGTTGATATTTGTTTGTCACAACTAGGAATATTTAAATCGAATCTCAAGACAAAACTTACCAAGAATCTTGATTATTTGTAAGCCTTTGCGTGCCTGAAGGGTTTTTGCTAAAATATAGACTTGCTAGGATAGCCTTAAATAAGTATTTAAGTACTTATCGATACTATGAAATATATCTAGGTTTAGTATTTTTATTACGTTTTTTAGTATTTTAATGGTATTATCAAAATTAGGTAAAATAATCACTAATCCAGTGCAATTCTAAGATAAATAAAAATCATAGAAAATAAATGTTTTGAGCCATTTTTTAAGACTAGACTGCATTTAGTAAACAATGGCGTCGATTCTGACATACCACTCACTAAACTAAACCAATCTGACAGGACTAAAATTATCTGCCTCTCTTTTCACTTTAATATGTGAGAGAAGGATGGCAACAATTTTAGAGCTGTCTAAATTAGTTTAGAGTGCATCAGAATCGATGCCATTGTATTTTAGATTATAATTTTTACAGTATATTGTACATTTTTGTGTCATATTGTTGTGTCAGCCCATAATGGAGATGCTGGACTTCCTTTAAAGTAATTTCAACCTTAGTATCCTTTTAATATGATACTAAAAACGCGACAAAAGATTTAGGACTCGGGCGCGACCTTTTATGCTTTGTATTGCAATGAAAGGACTATAAGGTTGAAATTGCTCTGCAGGATAGAGCACGTAGCTCGTGCAGCTAAAATACAATTTTAAAAGTTCCTTTATGAGAAAATTATTGTACGATTTGGTACAATAGTCGATGGAAGTTGTAAGTGGGAATAGATCGAAAATTTTCTATTATTTATCAAAATGATATCAAAAGTACTTATGACCATGAATCTCAAAACGCAGCTGCATATTCTAGGAGAACCATATCATAGGTTAGTTTATTGTAAGTAATATTTATTGACGTACAAGCCGTTGCTGTGGTATGTTGCTATCTAATTTTACTGTAATTTGTAAAAATCTACAAACATCGTATACAAGGCGACACGGAACGGTTTTAACTTGAAATGAGGTCACTATATTAATTATTATTAACAACTTTTACTATGAAACCAAACCTGAAACTGCAAAGAAAAAAAACAGTTTTTTTTTTCATTTTAAAATGGTCATTCGCACTAAAAATATACATCTTTAGCTGCGATTTTAGGGTAGTTCCTACAGTATAAGTTGTTTATAATGATGAGTATAGCGGACCCCTTTCAGCTCAGTACATCCTTTCCGCGTAACCCAGTGTATATTTTTATGCGTAGATAAAAATTTCATAGATTTAATACTGCTTTTTAGGTAAATGTATGTACATTTGTTACAAATATTTTGTATAATTGGTATTTTGACTTGAATTCAGATATCACAATATAAAATCAAATAATTTAACCTAAAATTAAGTACATTTGTATAATATCAACTCTAAGAATAAAATTAATTTATGACAATTTTCAGCAATTTATCAAGATTATTATAAAAAATCAATATTTCACCTCGCTGACGCCTTATGCCGCGACGCCGTAGCTCTGGTTTCTTAGGATAGCGGTGCCGTCACGTAGTGGACGCATTACGGACGCAAAAAGATGGCATTTACGGTGATGACATATGGATAGTTCCAACAACTCTACGACCATCTCTTTATAATATTAGTATAGATGTAAAACTGACGCCACTGCTATCTCAGGAAAAGTGAGGGGTATGGGCATAGGCTAAGCACAGATATACACAACCAGATCGGCAATATATTTTAGTGAAAGAGACAACTTGATATGGCTCAGCACAAGTACGAAAAGGACATAAATAGATTTTGTTGTCCTTATCGGCGTGACCTGTTTTTGGTACCTCAAGTGTCAAAATCTGTAATAATCAGTGACAAACAAAACGGGTCTGAATTATATTTATTGCCTTTTTTTGGTGATTTAATGTGATAAATGCGTGTTTCCTCTGAGAAATAATTGTAAAAGATATTTTACAATGGTTGGTTGTAGCATTTTGGGCTGCAAGAAGCGCAGTGAGCGAAAATACGATGAAATATCATTTCACACGTAAGTAAACATATAAAGCTTGTAACGATCACCTAAATAAATTCAGGATATCAATTCGCAAATATTTTATTCATAATTAGTCAGTTTTTAACTCGATTTGTGGTCTAATTCTATGAATTTTATCAAATTATTCACTTAGAAAATAAATTATGAATGTTGCCAGTTTATGAAAGAAATTACCCACCGCAACTAACATAAATTATTCGTTCTGCAGGTTTCCAACTGATCCTGTCACATTGCTGAAAAAAGCTGGCACATTGCAAGAAGTGCAAAATACCGACCCTTTTATGCCTATATGAATATGGTGAATGTTAATATTAAATATATATTAATGAGGCCACAGTTATGAAGCTGGAAAAGCAAAAGGCGATTTCGGCGAACCGATTCAAAAAGCTACGCGCTGTTCGTGAAATTTGTACTGTAAACATTAAAGAGTCTATTTATCTAATTATTTGGAATGTTATACATAATTCCATTCATGAAAAAACTAAACTGACCAAGCGCGAGTCGGGCTCGCGCGCTGAGAGTTCTTTACAATCACAAAATACAAAAAGTTGTGCAAAAAGACAACATCACGCCCAGGCTGTCACCCATCCAAGTACCGACCGCGCCCGACGTTGCTTAGCTTAGTGGTAAACAGAAATTTGTCACTGACTCGCACTTGGCCAGTGTTTATTATTTGTTGTTTTACTTATGTTCACTATAATCCGCTAAATTTGACGCTTGTACGGATTACCGTTTTTACACTAGAACAAATCCAAAAATACGTTTAACGTTTGTTGCATGAGGGACCCCCGTTCCGTTTTAACTCTTGACTTTTTTATTATATTTTATTAATTATAAAAAATCATGCTATGGTTACTTTACAACCTTTTTTCTAGTACTATATTCTAATCCTAACAAATAATTATAATAAAAACGCAAGTAACTTTCTGTCTGTTTTTACGAGGAAATGGCTAAGTCATGGTATAATAATATACTCCGCCAGGTATAGCAATCCGAGAAAAAATGTTTACGTGGGCGTCCCGCAATGATGTCATGATGTCAATTTACAACAGGTTCGAGAGAGATGACGATACACCACGTAACAGCTGATTGAATAAAGTGGCAACTGGACAGTGACGTCATTGCGGGACCACTCTCAAATTGCTAGACCTTGTTTTCTTAGATCATGGGCTAAGTCAAATTTTGTCAGGACGATAGGGGTGTGTCATGAGGACATACAACGTACTTTTCTTCCCAGAAAATTGCAGGTAGCTCCGTGGGTTGCAGCAGATAGTGTATAAAATATAAATATTTAAAAGGTAGTATTGTTTCCAAAGTACTCATTGAAGATTCACACCCATTATAGTAGGTAAATTACCCTAACTTATAGCAAATCATTTTAATGTGGCAACACACCTTGTTGAAGCGAGAGGCACTGAGCTAGCCACGCTCATTGAAAATCTATAGGTAGTAGATCTGTGAGGCTAAGTGTACTTGCTTTCTCCCTCTACGGATATGGGCGACATTTTGACAGCTCTACGAGACATTACTACATAATAAACCAATTGATTATAAAGTCTGAATCAACAATTACAGTTTTAAGACTGCTTTTATACATTCTTTTATACATATTTATATAAATAGTGCGTAGGAAAAGGAGTGGTTGTGCTTATTTAGAATTTGTTACAAACTTAAAATTTAAAGTGAAATCTCGTTGTTTAACCAAAGATCGCTTGGATTCTGCATCTTATTGTAACACATCGTAAGGTTTAAATTGTGAGCGGTACTCAATGAGTGACGTGTAAGTATGTGGTAAGAGAATGATAACGCTGGGCCGTATAATATAAATAAATAAAAATTGCAATTATACAATAATATTTAAAACTATAGATTCCACATTGCCAATAAAATCACACTCAAAATAAACAAATGTATAACTATTCCCAAGAATCACTCATATTGCTGTATCGTTACGACTTAAGTCATAAGTAAATTTATTAATAAAATGGTAATTTACAAGTCAATAAATACAGTTTTAACTTAATAAAGAATATAACAAATAATAAAATAATAATTAACTGATTGTATTACAAACATATTATTAATTAATTAGATTACAAAAATAAGGAATGAAAAAATATAAATAAAATAACAATAATAATACAAATACGACTCATTTCTCAAATGTGCGACTGAGTGTTAGCGTATTTTCGGCACTACATGTGCGGGCCGTTTTTGGTGCGATATTGAATCTACAGTTTTAAATATCTTTATAATAAGTATGTTAAAGTTCCATAATCATAGAAAAGCAGCATTATTACTATTTTAGATTTAAAACGGTTAACGCGAATAAATGCTTAAAAAATTGTAATAGTAAAACCATAAATATAAATTATCATTGCATATCTAAAATTATATTATAATAAAAGGCTATACGAGGAGGCCAAATTAAACAGGGTCCATCTGCACCAGTTTGGCCTGGATTTCTGTTTGTTTTCACATAGGTCTTGTAGCCGAATTTCAACGATGATAGATTCTTACTTACCGATAGTAAGCGCCAGTCGCACCCTATCGGCATAAATAAAATATGATGACCGAATACTTAAAAAAACACTGTTTAGTAATTGTTAAACTTTCGCGATTTGAACACATGTTCAAATGGACATACATATCTAAAATTGGACACTAACTCGAACAAACACAATGGTGTTTTAAATGTTTATCGGGACTTATCACGTATTATTTTATTTAGGTAAAAATAGTCATGGTATAATAATATACTCCGCCAGGTATAGCCCTCCGAGAAATAATGTGACGTGGGCGTCCCGCAATGATGTCATCAATGTCATGGATACACGTACACGTGCATAATCAAGAGCAGAATTAGTAATTTACAACAAGTTCGAGAGAGATGACGATACACGAAACAATGGCGGACTCTCTATGATTTTCTGTGTTAACAGTAGCGTGAAATTATAACTCCCCAATATTCGTATATTACCTGTGGGAATCCAATAAATCAATGTGGTTTTGATAAAATTGTGTTTAATATATTCAATTCGTGCTTAACTTGCTTGAGCGGACAAACCAAATGACAATTGAAATGCTTTTTGTATTTTATTTAATAGATTATTAAAAAAGTTGTTTCCCAGTATCTGCGTTTGTTACAATAAAGTGGCAACTGGACAGTGACGTCATTGCGGTACAACTCCCAGAGGGCTGAGACCTTGTTTTCTTGGATCATGAAAATAGGTACCTTTCGCTCGACGTTTCGACCATGTTTCGATACCTATTTTTACCTAAATAAAATAATACGTGATAAGTCCCGGTAAACATTTAAAACACCATTGTGTTTGTTCGAGCTGGTGTCCAATTGTATATAATTATGTAATTATGTATGTCCATTTAAGAAAAGCCCTGCTAAAAGCGGCCCTAAAAGCGGCCCTGGTGTTCTCGCTACACACGCTCAAACCGATGCCTTTGTAAATGCTTGTGCCTGCTTAGTGTTTAAGTGTGAGTGAGTAAATTTGGACTTTAATATCAGATACTAGGATAATAATGTTTCACAAGACATTTCTAAAATAAACACAGTAAAATTTAAACAAAAATTGCTATCCTATTGTAATAGTGCAGTTAGTTCAGTGAATTTGTGTAGAAATCTAGAAATAAATAGAAAAATAAGAGTCATTGATAACTCAAGGTAAAATACTCAAAGGAATCTGAGCACAAATACTTGAAATGCACAATTATTGTTGTAATCATTGTAAAACAATTTGTACACTTTTTGTATTTTTAAATATATAAAGTGAATTTTGTAAATAACTCTTTTATTTTGCGATTTTTTCGTATTTAGTTAGGTTTTTAGCTTTTAAAGTGTAAGTTAAGATTTTGCAATGCAGCAGTATAAGTACCGTTCTTTAACGATCGTCAAATTAGATAAAATGCCATAGAATCGATCAGAGTACTGGTCAAATTTGCCAATCTCAACTGACAAATTTGCCGATCTCAACTGACAAATTTGACGATCTCATCTGACAAATTTGGCGATCGGTTAAGAACGGTACTTGCAATGCAGATTAGTTTTAAAAATAAGCTGCTTTGGAATGGATATCAGTCTCTAAACACTCAATTTAAAATTATATGCAGCATGTTCAGAAAGTGATTGAAAAAATACAACATAATAATATGATGCCCACCACTCTGAACACTTTCACGTAGAACTAAATAACAACGTATCGTATCGCAATATCACTTCCAGTACACGCGCTTATCCTTATGCGGTCTCAAACTAACGTTAAAACTGCGCACTTCCGAAAAAATCACGCTAAAGTGAACCTTAACGCGCCGAGATACGGTTTGCGGTCGCGCAGCTATTCTCATCACCTAAAACAGGATAACACGAGGTAAGGCAACTGGCCTTTACAAATAATCAATAGTTATGAACAGTGACCGCCATAGGAAGCACGCTGTACGCCGTGGAGGGAGTATACATCTCCCTCAACAGATTCCCCCTGGACTTCATCCTGGGCACGCAGACAAACAGCCAGATGGCTATACACGCTAGCATGGAACAGAGAGCTATGACGGATATGGCGATACCCACGTGCTGCTTGTTCGGCGGACACGTGAAGAATTTGGGCTTCAGCTCGAAGACGCGCGCGTTGAAGAACGGCTTTGGGGTGGCGCATCTGAAACGTACATGGTTACTTTTTTAGAGGGTGTAAATTTTTTCTACACTTCCATCAAAAGCAGTGCTTTAAATGGACCGGAACGCACCGGAACGTCGTTCCGGTTCGTAAAATCACCGTTCCGTTTCGTAAAGGAATCCAATGACACATCACTCGTCAAAATCGGTCAAGCCGTTTAGGCTACAGGAGGTACTACCCACCCAGAAACATAGGTACATGCTTGCATACAACCCAGAAACATTACCCTCCTTGGATAGTTTAAAGTTCTCAAGGATTGCTGGGAAATGCGTTTCGGTTCGTGAATAGGTAAGTCCAATTCGACCACTGATCAAAAGCAAACAAAGTTTCGCGAGCCAAGGAGAACTCTAAGACGAGATCAAATATTTGCATCTTATCTTACCTGACGTGATCGTAATCCTTCTCTGGTATCTGCAGATTCTTCACCCACAGTAGATTACAGTCGCATTTCCACAGGTTGCCTTGCAGGTCCAAATGTATCAACTGCCCGAAAGGCTCGAACAAATCTTTGTCTAAGCCAACCAATCTCGATCCTTTCAAAGACAAACTCTCGAGTATAAAATCATCTGCATCGTCTAAAACTTCTCTCCCGAACGCAAATTTACTGAAACTTGTTAAATTCTTATTTCTTTCTAACTCTAGTTTTATTAACGAGCGTAGAGAAGAAAAGACGAATTCTGGAATTTCTTTGATGGCTATGTTGTTAAGTTTCAATTCTTTTAATGCAGGCACGTCGTTAAAGTCTTCGCTTTCGATTTCTTCTATAGGATTATCAGATAAGTCTAGGTATTCCAGCGTGAATGGCAGTTCAAAAACATCACTGATATTGTTGTTTGTGATGATTAATTTTCGTATATCGTAAGCGTCAACAAAGAAATTATCAGGCACATTGTTTAGATTCACTCCACCGATGCTTACACTTTTAATCTTCTGCGTCAGTCCAAAACCGCTTCGATCAAATAAATTGACTTCCTGCAAACTTGGCCCTATTTCGTTATTGTCCAATATCACTTCTTGCAAATTGGACAAGTGATGAAAAGTCAACTTCGAAAACGTTGTGAATCTATTATTAGCCAAATTCAAATATTCCAACTTCCTCATAGTTTTAAAGACATCTTCGTCTATAATCTCTAATAGATTGTCGCTCAAATCCAGTCTTCTCAAGCGAGGCAGTGCGAACGCATTTGAAGATATTTCAGTAATTGTGTTGCTGTTTAACAAAAGTTCGATCATCGTATTCGATCGTAATACACTCGAGTGAATACCCGATAAGTTACTCGATGATAAATCCAATGCGTGAATCGTATTCGGAAGTGTGTAGTTCAAATCGAAAACACCAACACTATAGGAGCAGTCAACGACTTCTCCTTGAAAATCCACATTGTTTTTATTCTGATATCTGCAAACACATCGCTCACATATCGCGTCACTGTTTACACGTAAAATTAGGGCAGAAATAATGAGTAAAGCGAACATTTCTAACGCGGCCTGTGTCGGGTTACGTCGAAGGCGGTGTGAGTCGTTATCAGTATCAACTGCACGTAGATAATGTTATCAATGATATGTTATTTGTTGGTCATTTCACTTTTCACGTTACTCACTCGTTGCAGTACGACCAACTTATTTGTGCAGTTTCCTGGAGGCGCCACAGTCGTATTCTCGTAACCAAACTGACAGACATCCGTAGAATGATTATAGTTCCATCATTTGGCCAACTGTTCAAATAAGTTGGTTGCATTGTAATTTATTAGACGTACCTACATTACAGTTTTTATATCTCAAATGATTAGTATGAACTCGAATGGCTTTGGCTAGCTCGTCTTTGTTCATAAATATCTATGACCTAATCTTAGCTCGTACGTAATATACCTACGTCTTCTGTTATATCGTCCTTGATACACGTAGTAAATCATTGAATGTTAGTCTCGATGCGACTTACATTTTTCTTTGCAAGGTTAGACAGAACGGTAGGACTTGGCCGAAAGGAGGTCATTGTACTTATGATTATAAAGAGTTTACCTCGCTGCATCTAACTTGATACAAATGAGTACCAACACTGAAATCGCGTAAAAAAAAGTTACGAGTTTCATGACATACCTCGCATTTTTTGCTTAAATCTATGATTTTCTTATATTTCGTCTGAATCACATTTTCTGTGGAACAGTCAATTTTTCCGCGATTTTGGGTTGATGAGTATGTATGTATGTATGTATTTCAGCCTATCGTGAACCCACTGATGGGACACAGGCCTTCTCTCTGAGAGAGAGGATGGGCCCTACTCCACCATGCTGGTCCAGTGGCCATGTTGGTGAATGTCATGTCTTTGAACTTTTGGAGTTCTTGTTCCCCGATGGTTACAATCTGGGTGTCTTCAAATCATGAGTGAATCGGTTCCTTCTAGGCAAGCGTGCTCCAACGTAGACCGTATCATCGCTTAACATCAGGCGTGATGGTGGTCAAACGCAAGCTTAAAAATTACAAAAAAAAAAAAAAAACGTACTGGATTTCTCACAATGTTTTCCCTTCACGTACCGTACGTTTTTGAGCAATGGAATCGAAACTACACATCGGTAATTTATTTATATACTAAGCTAGCGTGAATTAGCTGACCGGACACGTTGTCCTGCCTTAAAAATGTCAAACGCGCAAAGTTAAAATCGTCGTTAAGTATTCTGAAATTTTCAAATTTTCTGCGCCATTTCCTTATTTTTTATTTCCGTAAGAACCGTCTACAAAGTATTAGAAAACTTAAAAGAAAAAGATGATTGAAATCGGTAAAGTATTTCTCAAGTTATGTCGTGACCAAGGTAAATAGGGATTCATTTTTACACACACATATCGATCCTCGGACCTGCACCAATGACTTATCTATCAGGTCATAACCATGTCAGTCATTGGTGCAGGTCCGAGGATCGAACCTAAGCCGTGCGGCGGCGTCGTGTGGCGGGTCTCCCTCTTCCCTCAAACATGGCGAGGAGAGCGATGGCTGGCACACGCGTCAACTCGTGAACATGCTGCTTGCGGGAGCTGGACTGCTCGGCGTATACACGCAACATAGTCATAAGATTTTATAATTTGTATATTCCTCTTGTATAGTCATTAGTTTTATGTAACGCGAGATATAGTTAAAAAAAAAAAAAAAAGTTGACAAAAGGCACGGACCCAGGAGTCCGTGGAGAATTAAAACAAACAATAAAAAAAAAAAAAAAAAAAAAAAAAAAACCTAAGCCTTCTGATTGATGAGTATAAGAACCTCCTTTCGGCTTGGTCCCACAGTTCCGTGTAAACCCGTATATAAATAAAAATACGTTATCAGTTTGTATATTTATTGTCTTACAAACAATGATGTCCTTATTTTTGTAGATTACTTAATTTATTATGATTAAAGTAATTATGTATAATATTACTTTGATATTAGAAGCGGCCGCGCGTAGTTTGACTGTTCCCTTTGGCAGTGGGTTCTTCGTGCGCCTGAAATACAACGTAAAATGAATGGGTGTTCCCCGATAGTTACAATCTGGGTGTCTTCAAGACGCGAGTGAATCGGTTTCTTCTAAGCAAGCGTGC
Source organism: Agriopis aurantiaria (assembly GCA_914767915.1). NCBI lineage: Eukaryota > Metazoa > Arthropoda > Insecta > Lepidoptera > Geometridae > Agriopis > Agriopis aurantiaria. The sequence continues at coordinate 16,602,873 of OU611992.1, read as the reverse complement.
TCCAACGTAAACCGCATCATCGCTTAACATCAGACGAGGTGGCGGTCAATCTCAAGCCTATTATTTAATAAAATAAAAAAAACGTAATTTATGCATTATACCTGACCAAAATAAAATGAATGGACGGGCCCAGGAGCGCATTTTTAAGATTACAAAATGAGCGCCAGCGCTCACTTCGTTTCAGTCGGTCTCTAGCCGTAGGAAGTGCAACACGCGTCTATCGTTAAATGATAACTTATAGCAGAACGCGCGGGGCTGGTTGCCACCCCCCGCTCCCCGCCTCCCGCGACACCGTGCCGCCGTCGCTCGAGCCGTCTGCGGACGCAGCGCCCATGCGCAAGTAGTGACAATTAGTACAAGCCCGCGACCGCACGCTGCTCGTGCGTCGACGACAGACCCGCCGCGTTTCACTCTTGCTTTACATTTTGTTTATTACAGTCCTTATTCAGATAGTTTTTCATTCTTCAGTTGTTGAGTTCATTAAACTGTGTTTTTTATAGTGGAAAGGACGTTTGATTGCACCCCCGCTATAAAAATTGGCGCCGAACGTTAGGGCAAAGAACAATAATAATTCTTTTATAAAACGCGTCGCGAGTGTCGTTGGATCGCGAGTCACCTGTACATCTATAGGTGTCAATGTACTGTACATTTTTCCGGAACTTTCGGGAGTGTTTGCAACCGCCACGGGCCGTGTTTCGTATCGCGCGTGCGCAGTAACACACCAATGCTTCATTCTCGGAATCGTGTGGACTGCTGCGTAATCTGTGTCATCGGACGGTTGTCGTTATTCGGTTTTGAACGCGTAGGTATTACGCGAACCGTAGACCGGGCCGATACAGTGTGATGCAGTGACTGGGTTTTGTGTCGGACGTTAGTGCATCTATGCTATGTCTGAACCTAGTTTCCACGCGGGATAGTGCTTACCTTAGACATTGGGTAGTGAACTGGCTGTGAGTGATTTGGAACTTTTAGTGCGTAGGCAGAGCGGCCTATTGTTTTCGCACTGTGTAGGACTAAGTGCTTACAAATAATAATTTTGAAAAGGTCGTACCTACTTATAGCGTTCGACTTGGCAACGCCCACTTCGTCTGGTACAGGCGTCATCAGCCTCGTATTCCGCGGAACGAAGCATTTTTCTTGTCTCGCTCTCGCGGCCTCTCAGTCAAAAGGGTGGTGTGTTCTAAGTGCTAACTTTCGTCGAACGAACGTGCGTAGGCAAGTTGGCCTATCGTTTTCGTACTTTGGACAGTGTTCATTTCGCGTTAGACCTTTGTGTTATTGGTTCGCGAACATAATTATATTGAACATTCTCGTTCATTTCGTGACAAGTTACGTACCTTACCTATGTACTGTGTTGTACGGTGAATTTATTCGGTAGGATCGTACCTACTTATTGTAATCGAAGTTAGTTATCGTGCGTGATCGATACGTTCGTGCGTGTATCCCGAGATGGTGCATACGAGGGCGCGTGCCGCGAGCGAGACTCGTGTTGGGGATGCGCGGCTGCCGCCGCCGCCGCTCTCGCTGGACAGCACTGGGGCTGGTCAGCGCCACAGTCTCTTTGAGGAGGCGTTATCGAGCGCGCCGCCGACACCACCTGCATCGCACAGTCCTGGGACTGTGCCGCACGAAGATCACGGAGCAGTCGCCGCTGCCGCGGCTACGACCATGGCGGATGTGCCGCCTGTTGCGGGCGCGCCTGCTGCTGCGTCGGCTGTGGTGATGACGAACGAACAACTTCTACTACTATTGAACAGGCTAAGTAAAGAGCCGTCGGTGAGTACGCCACATTCTCACCTTTCTGCGAGTTTTGCAAAATGCACGTCGCGTTTCGACGGAGCTGAGTCTGCAGATGTTCTAGCTTTTATAGATGCGATTGAGACCTTTAAATTATGTACCGGCGTGGAAGATGATATCGCTTTAAAGGGGTTATCCATGCTCCTTACGGGACTGGCTGCGACTTGGTGGCAGGGGGTAAAGGCGACAACCGGCACCTGGCCAGAAGCGATCGCGTCACTTAAAAGTACTTTTGGACCGCGACTTCCACCTCATCAGATTTATAGGAAGATATTTGAAAGAGAACAACGTGAAAAAGAGTCTACTGATATATTTGTCTGCAATCTCCGAGCGTTAGTTGCCCAGCTGCCACCCGCGTCGCTATCGGAAAGCGTACAGCTGGACATGGTGTATGGACTACTACACCTGGACATACGAGAACGAGTGCCGCGCACTAAATTCACCTCTTTTGGGGAACTTCTTACATGTGCCCGTAGGGTAGAAGATATTTTGAGAGAGGGTCGCGGCAGCTCTTTGACAGTATCGGGTACAACTTCAGTAAACAACCGAACGAGCGAACATACTAGAAAGCGTCCTCAATGCGCATATTGTAAAAAATTTGGTCATTTAAAGGAGGCATGCCTGAGACTTAAGGATAAAAAGCCGTCTACGAAGGACGACGAGGCAGCAGTAAAACCGACACTCACCTGTTTCGGGTGTGGAACACCCGGCGTCATACGCGCTAATTGTTCAACGTGTAAAGCAAATAAAACGGTTGCGTCCGCGTTCCAGTCAGTGTCCGCGAGTTCCGTTTCGTTAGATCCGCGTGTGAGACCAGTGATTGATGTGTCCATTTACGGTGAACACGGTCGTCTATTGATAGACACCGGTGCTAAGCACTCTATAGGCAGTGTTAGTCTAAAAGAACATTTAGTTAAGAATAATCATAAGTTTGATAATGTATTTACCGAACTTAAATATGCGGATGGACGAGTCCGTGCGCAATATTGTGAGATAGCGCACGTCGATGTTACTGTGCGGGGAGTGGCACTCAGCGTTAGTTTCATCATGTTGCCAGAGGCTACCGAAAGCCTGCTAGGGATGAATTTTATACAGGAGGCTGGCGTGGTACTTAACTTTGACGTAGGGACATGGTTCATGATGAGCAATCGGACCCCTCAGCCTATACATTATGAGCAATCGGCCCTTCAGGCCAAGGTAGGCTGCGCGTCTGTGGGCCTTCGCGTGGATGAGGGTTCTCACCTGAGTCCAGAGGAGCGTGGCCGACTCTCCCAGCTCCTGGAAATGCACGAGGATGTCTTCGCACCAGGGGGAGAACCAACCCCGTTTGCAGTCCACCACATTGATACCGGAAATGCTGCACCCATAGCGGGACCGCCGTACCGCGTTTCACCCGCCAAAAAGGAAATTATTCGAAAAAAATTGGACAAGATGCTGGAAGAAGGCATCATCGAGGAGGCCGAGTCTGAGTGGGCTGCACCAGTGGTTTTGGTACCAAAGAAGAACGGTGAAGTACGTTTTTGCGTGGATTACCGGAAGTTGAATCAGGTGACCCGAACTGATCATTACCCTATTCCGGTGATCGACGAGCTGCTGAAGAGCACTAAGGCTAATTGCGTAATGTCAACAATCGACTTAAAAAATGGCTATTGGAATACAGAAGTGGCACCTGAGGACCGTCACAAGACCGCGTTCACATCGCCGTTCGGAAATTTTCAATTTCGACGAATGCCGTTTGGATTGAAAAATGCTCCAGCGACATTTCAGCGACTGATGGATAGGATGAGGTCAGGTTTAAAGGACGTGTGCGTCCTGGCTTACCTTGACGATATACTTGTTATTTCTGAACACCTGGATCGACATTTGGAAGATCTGAAGCAGGTCCTCGATCGCCTACGCATGTTCAAGCTGCGTGCGAATAGAGAAAAGTGTGTTTTTGCTAGGGAAAAGGTCACGTACCTTGGATATGTGGTCACGACTCAAGGGATTGAGCCTGATCCCTCAAAGGTGGAGGCCGTCGTGAACATGAACCCTCCGACGAATTTGAAAGAATTAAAGACGTTCCTACAAACATGCTCGTGGTTCAGGAAATTTATTCCCCAATTTTCAGCCGTCGGCCGTCCTTTGACGGACTTGACAAAGAAAAATCGACGTTGGCAGTGGGGGAAGGAAGAGAAAGAAGCTTTTGAAGAATTAAAGATACGACTATCTACGAGTCCGGTTCTACGTCAGCCGAACTTTGACGAAGTATTCATATTAAGAACCGATGCAAGTTCATTTGCTTTGGGCGCGGTGTTAATGCAAGGCCCAAGTCCTACGGAAGAGCAACCCATAGAATACGCCAGTAGGTTATTGACTCCTGCTGAGCGGAATTACCATACCACGGAGCGGGAAGCTCTAGCGGTGGTATGGGCATTGGAGAAGTTCCGAGGTTACGTTGAAGGGTCACGTGTACACATTGCAACCGACCACCAGCCGTTGAAGTGGCTACTTTCTTTGAAGACGCCCAGTGGTCGCTTGGCGAGATGGGCAATGAAGATCCAATCTTTTGACCTGGATATTGGATATACGCCAGGTCGTGTCAATGTCGTCGCGGATACGCTTAGCCGCCCCGTCATCGACAACGTGGAAGAGATGACAGCTGAGCCCTGTGATATCTGCCCCGTTGTTGTCGATTTGCCTCGACGAGGGCCGGCAGAGATTCGGGACGCACAGCTGGCTGATCCTGAAATAAGCCATATAATAAAGGATTTTGAAGATACCAATGAACCAGAGGCCGCCACCCGTTGGACAGACAGAGGGTACTATCTGTCGCAAGGTGTCCTGTATCGTTGTGACCCTGATGGTGAGACCGAAGAGCCTCAACTCGCCGTACCAGAGTCCCTTCGCGAAGAGTTGATGAAGGAATTCCACGACGCTCCAACAGCTGGACACCTGGGTCTCGAGCGGACCTTGAAGAAAATCAAAGAAAGGTATTATTTTAAGAACATGAGATCGTACGTAGCCCGCTATTTAAAGACATGCGATGAATGTCAAAGGTACAAACCTACGAATTTGAAACCTGCAGGGTTACTTCAGACGCCGGTGCCTCACCAGCGATTTGAGGTCCTGGCGATGGACTTGTTTGGTCCTCTTCCGGAAGGCCCTAAAGGAGAGAAGTGGATTCTTCTCGTAGAAGACACGGCAAGCCGTTGGGTGGAGTTGTTCGCGCTGCGCGATGCTGGTGCGGAGATCTGCGCCAAAACCCTCATAGAAGAGGTCTTTCTCCGATACGGACTACCTCGCCGAGTGATATCCGACAACGGAAGTCAGTTTGTTTCGGCGGTAATGCAGAAGGCCATGTTTGTCCTAGGGGTCCAGCAGTCATTAATACCCGTTTATCATCCTGAGGCCAATCCGGCCGAGCGCAAGAACCGTGACCTAAAACAACGCCTCGCCATCTTGGTTGGACCAGAGCATCGTCGCTGGCCAGACGTTTTGCCATCGGTGCGATTTGCACTCAACAGTGCCTACAACGTGGGAACTGGCCATTCTGCTGCGTTCCTGACGTTTGCTCGGGAGATGAGATCTCCGTTGGACGTACATACTGATCTAAGGACAATAGTATCCGAGGAGAACTTCGTGCCTCAGATTACACCTTACTTAAAAGAATTCGGACGTATACTGGTTGATGTGAAGAGGAGAGTAGAGCAACAACAAGATCTTCGGAAGGGCGTCGGAGATAAGCATCGCCGAGACGTGTCCCCACTCAGGGAAGGGGATCTGGTCCTCGTGGAGGCCCACTTAGCGAGTAATGCTGCCAAGGGTTTCACCAAAAAGTTTGCGCCACGGCGAGAAGGTCCCTACCGCGTAACCAAGGTCATCACCCCCACGACCTACGAGGTCGCCGATTCCGCGGGGGTTGTTCGCGGCAAGTACCACGTCGGTGCCCTAACCCCATACATAGGTGGGGATTCTCCCATAAAGCATCCCAGGAGGAGAGGACGACCAGCCAAGCCACGGCCGGGGCGGCTTCATGGCTTGGAGGGGGAGTTTATAGCAGAACGCGCGGGGCTGGTTGCCACCCCCCGCTCCCCGCCTCCCGCGACACCGTGCCGCCGTCGCTCGAGCCGTCTGCGGACGCAGCGCCCATGCGCAAGTAGTGACAATTAGTACAAGCCCGCGACCGCACGCTGCTCGTGCGTCGACGACAGACCCGCCGCGTTTCACTCTTGCTTTACATTTTGTTTATTACAGTCCTTATTCAGATAGTTTTTCATTCTTCAGTTGTTGAGTTCATTAAACTGTGTTTTTTATAGTGGAAAGGACGTTTGATTGCACCCCCGCTATAAACTGTGAAAATTATGCCTTCGTGTGCTTTCCCAAAGTGTAAATACACAACAAAAACCGCTATCTATGTTTTGTAACAAATGTACTGTACACGGTTGTAATTAGGTGTTGAAGTATATGTCCGACGGTTTTAACTTGGTTTAACTGAGCAATTTCAATGGTTATGGCCCGTCCATTCATTTTATTTTGTTCAAATCATAGAAAAAAAAAAATGGAAATTTTTGCACACACGTTATATGACCCCAAACTAAGCAAAGCTTGTGATATGGCTGCCAGAGACTGATATACATACGTATATAGTTTAAATACATACTTAAATAGATATTAACAACCAGATATAGAACAAACACAAATGTTCATCACATGAATGTTTGTTCTAGATGGGAATCGAACCCACGCCCCCAAGCTCAGAAGTTAGGTTCACTACCAACTGGACCAACTATACTATAATATTAGGTATACACAGGTAGGTTTCCAAATCGGACAGGAAGGCTTTGGCGTAAAGCTAAAGTAGGCTACAAGAAGGCACGGACTCCAGAAAAAGGAGGTTTTCAATTTGACTTTTTTTTCCATCTTTTTTGTTTGTCCGGAGGGATGGTCATACCTTGATGACGATGGAGGTGCGCGGCCCCGTGTGCCAGAGCTCCCCGTCTCCGTCGACGAAGGCTGCGTCCACGGCCACCGTGTACAGCCCCGCGGCCGGCACGCTCACCAGCTGCTGCGCCGAGAAGAAGTCGCGCACCGGCGTGACGGTCTGCACCGCGCTCAGCACCGGCGGGATGTTGGTCAGCTCCACCGTCTGCGGCAATGATGAACCATTACACGTCAACGTTCATCGTCAGCCAGAAGACGTCCACTGCTGAACATAGGTCTTCCCCTTAGACCTCCACACTGAACGACAGCCTGCCGTCTGCATCCACTGGATGCCAGCGACTCTTACGATGTCGTAGGTCAATATACGCAGCGTAGGCCTATCTACGTTGCGTCACTATGTCAACATTATAAATATATATATATATATTTTTTTAAATTGTATATAGGCTTGCGCTTGGCCGCCAACTCGGACAGGGTGTACTAAGCCAAAAGAGGTCCATAGTACCCATAATTAAGATTAACTTTCACTACACTATACTACCTAGTCCCCGTGGTCGATTGTTGCGCTTATAATAATAATAATAATAATTGTAGTTAATGTTTTATGTAGTATTTTAATATAATATGTGTTTCTAATAATTCTATTGTATGTTCTATATGAACACAACTGTTGTGACTAAATACTTAATAAGCCTAAGACCTTTGTACACAGTTGAACAATAAAGTATTATTCTATTCTATTCTATACAATAGTTAATAATCAATAGAATCCAATATTTACAATGTCAACTAATAATAGTTTTTTTTTCATAAGTAACAAAAGAAAAAGAAAACTATTACGATAAAATGTTATACATATTTTTTTTTTTTTTTATAATTTATAGGCTTGCGTTTGACCACCGTCACGCCTGTTGTGTAATCTGTACCTTAGTTAATTAAACATTTATTTTCCCACCTAAGTGAATTAAAAAGGCGCGAGGCTCTCCTCACGCCAGTTCTGATGAAGTAAGTGAATTAATGTTATTCTTTGAGAAAATAAAACCTTAAACCATACAATTACAAGCAGGTTAAAGTCGACTTAGCTTTGTTTACACGGTTCGTTACGAAGAGAATAATAAAAACGAGTTAAAAACCCAGCCTAAAGTATAAATCACTCCCCACTATGGTCACCCAAAACTGGTTTTCTTAATCATCATCATCATCATCATTTCAGGCATAGAACGTCCACTGCTGGACATAGGTCTCCCCCGTCGATCTCCAAAAGGGCCGGTTGGAAGCGGCCTGCATCCAGCGTTTCCCTGCGGTCTCTTTTAGGTCGTCTGTCCATCTTGTGGGTGGACGTCCTACGCTGCGCTTACCGGTCCGTGGTCTCCGTTCCAGAACCATTTGGCCCCATCGGTCATCTGTTCTGCGTGATATGTGGCTTGCCCACTGCCATTTCAACTTGCTAATCCGGTGACTTTTGTTCGTCTACGGATCTCCTCATTTCGGATTCGATCTCGTAGAGAAACCCCACTCGGTAACTAACGGGAAGAAAACTCAGTTTTCTTAATGTATATATATTTTAATTTTTTATATATTTTTATACTTTCAAACAAGAAATAGTACCTTTTCGTTGGTGCGCGGGTGAGGCGTAGCGGTCACTGTGATTTGAACACCTTTAACTTCACGCGGCTTTTGGTGTTTGCTGCGGAGGGAAAAAAAAAAATCTTAATTATTCGAATGATACGTACGAAGAGACAAAAAGCAACGACATCATCTATGTTCTTTATACTATACTAATATTATAAAGAGGAAAGATTTGATTGTTTGTTTGTTTGTTTGCATTAAATAGGCTCCGAAAAATTAGTTACGTTGCATAATAGTGTTAACACACGTATGGATTTGGTTGACCTCAACCGCCGTCTGACCAACAGGTGAAAAAGAGAGGGAAATATGATATTCTCACTCTTGGCGGTCCGTCAAACAAATCCATACGTGTGTTAACACTATTAGATTAGATTAAATTTGATTATATGTCATTAATCATTTCATATCATTTATTATCATTTGCGTAGTCCGATGGATCGCACTGATTTGAAAAAAAAGTTGACGTATTCCGATGGATCGAACTACGCGATCAGACCCGCCTTACGGACAACTGCTATTACAGGCACCTAATCCGCTCAGTTGGAAAATCACGCGACCGGAAACCTTATCGCGCCCAGATACGGTTTGCGGTCGCGTGATTTTCCAACTGAGCGGATTAGGTGCCTGTAATAGCAGTTGTCCGTAAGGCCCCAGGGGGGTCTAGACAAGAGTCACACACTGTTAGCGTTCACGCCTGCGGAAAGATGAAATTGTATGAAAATGACATTAGCTTCAGATAATTTATCTCATCCTAATGTCATTTTCATACAATTTCATCTTTCCGCAGGCGTGAAAGCTAACAGTGTATGGCTCTTGTCTAGACCCCCTGGTGGCTTCAGCCCGATAGAGCGGCAGCGGGGGCGAATGCCACATCAATAGGCGGCAAGGTACAGTGCGACATAAAAGAGTAAAAATAAGGAGGACGCCACAATCGCAAATAAATTTAATTATAAAACATCTTGTGACACTTTAGTATAAAATCCGATCCCATCACAAATATTAAAAATCCTTCTAAAGATTCCTTCTACAAAGATCCCAGCACATTACATATATTTTTGGATTTAACTCTGACGTTTGACAGATAATAATATTAGTTCCGTTTCCACTCTTTTATGTCGCACTAACTACTTGTCTTGGATGACTTCAGGTTGCCTAAAGATGTTTTTTTTTTTTTCTCTTTTTACAATCACGAGTGAATCGGTTTCTTCTAGGCAAGCGTGCTCCAACGTAGACCGCACCATCGCATAACATCAGGCGTGAAAAAAAAAACAGTAGGGAACGCGTTCCTTGTGGCCAGTACTTACGTTACAGGGATGTCTTGAAGCGCCATCTCACCGCATCGCGTGCGAGGGTCGGGAAGAGCTCGCGCAACAGAAACCGGACAATCTCCAGAATATTTGGCTACTCGACTCTAAACAAGACATTGGCGTTGATTCTGTCATACCACTCACTAAACTAAACCAATCTGACAGGACTAAAATTATCTGCCTCTCTTTTCATTTTAATATGTGAGAGAAGGATGGCAACAATTTTAGAGCTGTCAAATTTAGTTTAGTTTAGAGTGCATCAGAATCGATGCCATTGGCAAGTTGCGGCAATACCGCAAGAAGCCACGAAGAAGAAATTGAATTGAATTGATGAGAGTGGCGCAGCTCTGTTCATAAGGCTGTTAATAACTTCGAAGAGAAACGAATACAAGAGCCAGATGCAAAACGCCTTATTATTAAGACCCGCCCGAAACCTTCCTGCGTCTACACATACAATGTTGATGGTCAGTTTAACTGTGCACTTTGTAACAGGACCTTTAAAACTAAATTTGGTTTTACCAGCCATATACGTACCGCAAGGAAACGCTGGAAGCAGGCCGCTTCCAACCGGCCCTTTCGGAGATCGATGTGGGAGGCCTATGTCCAGCAGTGGACGTCCTACGGCTGAAATGATGATACGCGCTCATAACCGGCGCTGGTCAGGTTCGCCGTAGACGGACACGTCAAAGAGGCCGATATGTCGCACTGTAGACTCACCGACGCTCGTGCGGCGCGGGCAGCACGACGCCCTCCAGCTTGACGGCGAGCCGGTGGTCGAGCGGCAGCGGCGGCGGGTGCTCCGGCGCCCACACAGACAGGCGGCAGGCGGCGCCGCAGCCCCAGCCCAGGCACGCGCCGCGCGCCCACACGGTGCCCACCGCGCACGCGCGCACGCCCGCCAGCACGCCCTCCACGTGCTGCGACGTTATTACACATTAGTGTCAGCAGCCGGGAAAAAAGTATCCATGATAAATATCCCGTTTCTAATATTTATATGTCTAGTGTTTTGACCATGCTAGTTTTAAACCATTATAATAATACATAATGTTGTTTTCTTCTTCATCATCATCATCAGCACTGTTGGACAAAGGACTACCTGTTTTTTTTTTGATTAAAATTTTCATGACCGTGGATTCAATGTCCTTTAGTCGTAATATTAAACAGTTTACATAGTCTTAATAGCGTCAAACAAGTCATAGTCACAGTCAGAGTCAAGCTAAGTCGCGGTCAAGTCAAACTCATGCCCCTGTAAAGTGGTGGAGACTTTACAAGAGGCTCCTATGGAGTTTTGGAAACACACGAAAAGACACGTTTCACTTCGTTATATCACTTTCCCACACTCGAGCACGTTTACGAGCAGTTACTATATAATAATTCACCATTTAGTACACATTAACACTCGAAAATACACAAGTTTAGGAAAATAATCCAACGAGCTGACATGTATTTTTCCACGTTGGCGCCAAAACTCCAGGCTTCCCTGTTAGAGAAGGGTGTTGCCATAATCCCCACGCTTGACAGGCAGCTTGGGGATCGCAGTACGTTCACCGTATGCTAATAGGACGCTGCTGCCCATCCTCCAGTGGTTCTGGTCGCAGTTTTAGGACACACCCGGGTCCAGGTCTGTTTTCTTCATAAATGTCGAGTATTCTTTTATTAGTTTCCAACTCTAATGCAGTGGGTTCAAAAGTAAGTGCAAATTCCCGAATTTACAAACATGCAAAAAGTTTTGTGTAATAGACAAATTTTTTTAGGGATCCGTACCTCAAAAATAAAAAAAGGACCCTTCTAGCTTAGAATAACTACTCAGAGAAGGTAGGTTTCCAAAGGTAGGTCGCCTTCTCAAAACGTAAGCTACAAATTCGCTTTGTAGCTTACGTTTTGATTGGTATTGTAAACGATTTAAGCAAGAAAATTAATGGATTACCTGTGGAATGTCACACCATAACTCTTATGCTGCTTTTCTGGGGTGCAAGTACCGTTCTTTTATTGATCGTCAAATTGACAGTTGAGGTCGTCAAATTCGATAATATGCAATTTTTTCAGTACTCGCTGTGATCGATTCTATGGCATTTTAGCGAATTTGACGATCGATAAAGAACGGTACTTGCACTGCAGATTTGTTGTGGTACGATTTCACCGCGCAAATTGTCATAGTAAAATTTTTATATTTTTTTTGGAGCCATATATGACACCATTTGAATGGCTTAAATTTTGCGAATGTACTTGGTTTCTTTGTGTAGTTATTTTAAGCCTTCTAGAATCACTTTTTGTCCGTTTATCTGTCTATCTGTCAAGACCCTTTATCTCTTCTCAAGAACGCGTATCAAGATGAAACAACCTTTTTAAGGCTATGAAAAAAAAAAGTCAACGCAATCAAAAGATACGGCCACAGATCTACTACCTATAGATTTTCAATGAGCGTGGCTAGCTCAGTGCCTCTCGCTTCAACAAGGTGTGTTGCCACATTAAAATGATTTGCTATAAGTTAGGGTAATTTACCTACTATGATGGGTAGTGAATCTTCAATGAGTACTTTGGAAACAATACTACCTTTTAAATATTTATATTTTATACACTATCTGCTGCAACCCGCGGAGCTACCTGCAATTTTCTGGGAAGAAAAGTACGTTGTCTGTCCTCATGACACACCCTATCGTCCTGACAAAATTTGACTTAGCCCATGATCTAAGAAAACAAGGTCTAGCAATCTGGGAGTGGTCCCGCAATGACGTCACTGTCCAGTTGCCACTTTATTCAATCAGCTGTTACGTGGTGTATCGTCATCTCTCTCGAACCTGTTGTAAATTGACATCATGACATCATTGCGGGACGCCTACGTAAACATTTTTTCTCGAATTGCTATACCTGGCGGAGTATATTATTATACCATGACTTAGCCGTTTCCTCGTAAAAAAACAGACAGAAAGTTACAAACTTACTTGCGTTTTTATTATAATTATTTGTTAGGATTAGAATATAGTACTAGAAAAAAGGTTGTAAAGTAACCATAGCATGATTTTTTATGATTAATTAAAAATAATAAAAAAGTCAAAGAGTTAAAACGGAAGGGCAAAGGAAGGGCCCCCATGCAACAAACGTTAAACGTATTTTTGGATTTGTTCTAGTGTAAAAACGGTAATCCGTACAAGCGTCAAATTTAGCGGATTATAGTGAACATAAGTAAAACAACAAATAATAAACACTGGCCAAGTGCCAGTCAGTGACAAATTTCTGTTTACCACTAAGCTAAGCAACGTCGGGCGCGGTCGGTACTTGGATGGGTGACAGCCTGGGCGTGATGTTGTCTTTTTGCACAACTTTTTGTATTTTGTGATTGTAAAGAACTCTCAGCGCGCGAGCCCGACTCGCGCTTGGTCAGTTTAGTTTTTTCATGAATGGAATTATGTATAACATTCCAAATAATTAGATAAATAGACTCTTTAATGTTTACAGTACAAATTTCACGAACAGCGCGTAGCTTTTTGAATCGGTTCGCCGAAATCGCCTTTTGCTTTTCCAGCTTCATAACTGTGGCCTCATTAATATATATTTAATATTAACATTCACCATATTCATATGGGCATAAAAGGGTCGGTATTTTGCACTTCTTGCAATGTGCCAGCTTTTTTCAGCAATGTGACAGGATCAGTTGGAAACCTGCAGAACGAATAATTTATGTTAGTTGCGGTGGGTAATTTCTTTCATAAACTGGCAACATTCATAATTTATTTTCTAAGTGAATAATTTGATAAAATTCATAGAATTAGACCACAAATCGACCTAAAAACTGACTAATTATGAATAAAATATTTGCGAATTGATATCCTGAATTTATTTAGGTGATCGTTACAAGCTTTATATGTTTACTTACGTGTGAAATGATATTTCATCGTATTTTCGCTCACTTCGCTTCTTGCAGCCCAAAATGCTACAACCAACCATTGTAAAATATCTTTTACAATTATTTCTCAGAGGAAACACGCATTTATCACATTAAATCACCAAAAAAAGGCAATAAATATAATTCAGACCCGTTTTGTTTGTCACTGATTATTACAGATTTTGACACTTGAGGTACCAAAAACAGGTCACGCCGATAAGGACAACAAAATCTATTTATGTCCTTTTCGTACTTGTGCTGAGCCATATCAAGTTGTCTCTTTCACTAAAATATATTGCCGATCTGGTTGTGTATATCTGTGAGATACGGCCGTTTATTATATTTTGACACTCGCAAGGTAATCATAACCTATAGGGTACTTCCTATTGATAGGTAAAATTTTGAATCATGAAAGGCAAAGAAGCAAGGTCTCACGGCACATAAAAAGGAAAAATTTGAAGTTAAATCACATTTAAAAAAATTGCTTTTACAAGCTTCCTGCCAACTGCGAAGTTAAGTTTGTCGAAATGTGTTACGCACCGCATGTCGGCGTAAGCGAAAAGTGCTCGACGCGCGTATTGTGTGTTGAGAAGATTTATACACAATACCAATGGTGTATAATAATTATGCACGTATTTTATACTTTTTTAGGGTTCCGTACCGCAAAAGGAAAAAACAGAACCTTTATAGGATCACTTCGTTGTCCGTCTGTCTGTCCGTCTGTCAAGACCCTTTTTCTCAAGAACGCGTAAAGGTATCAAGTTGAAATTTATACTAAATACATACTTGGGTCTACGGTTTCTTTCGGCTGTAAAAAAATAAAAGTTGTAAGTCAACGCAATCAAAAGATATGAACGTTTATGTCGCATATTTTGCGATTTCACAGGGGAATCAAAACCTATAGGGTACTTCCCGTTGACCTAGAATCATGAAATTTGGCAAAAGGCAAGGTCTCATAGCATATGTCCGGTTTTTTTATTATTATTTGAAAGGTAGGTGAAGTTTCCCATTTTAGCCATAAAAAAACTCCTGCGCTCGCACTCAACGGGTTAAATATTTCAACCTTTTTTCGTGGATGCTCGATTCCCGGGATAGATGAAGTAGCACTTACCCGATGCGTTATCCCAGGATTTGTAGTAGGATTATCGAACAGCTTGGCAGATATCTCGGTCAAAGCGTCGCTGGGTGCCAGAGCTATGCGCTCCTCCAGGTTTGCGGGCTGCAGCTGCTTGGTGAGCTCGGGCGGCTCCTGGTGCGGTGACGTGATGCGCTCCAGGAACTGTGCCAGCTGGTGGTACGTGTGCTGGGCACTGCCACCGTATTCAGGACATTATCGACACATTTACAATTAATCATCATCATCATTTCAGCCATAGGACGTCCACTGCTGAACATAGGCCTCCCCCATCGATCTCTAAAGGGGCCGGTTGGAAGCGGCCTGCATCCAGCGTTTCCCAGCATTCTTCCAGCGTTTTTACAATTAATATCATACTAATATTATAAATACGAAAGTGTGTTTGTTTGTTCCTCTTTCACGCAGCAACAGAGCAACGGACCGACCTGATTTTTTGCAGGAATATAGTTCAATGGTTGGAGAGTGACAGGCTACTTTTCATCATCATCATCGCCATTTTTCATCACTACGCGAGTGAAACCGCGGGGCACAGCTAGTAAATAATAAATAAATACGGTTGGCTGGAAGAGATCGCTTTTAGCGATAAGGCCGCCAGTTGTTACACAAGTTTTTATTTTTTTTTGCCCTCTGTATCAAATTTAATGGTGTGAACAATAACAAGTTAATCAATCAATCAATAAATGTTCCGGTAATTTTTCCACACTTCCAGATGTTTTGGGGTCATCTGACCCCAAACTAAGCAAAGCTTGTGATATGGCTGCCAGACTACCGCCCGGTCACCATTCCATTTCCACCCTTAGAAGAGAAATATTTCCATAAATGGGACCACACCCTTGAGATCATCATCACCATCATCATAATCAGCCTTTTAACAGTCCACTGCTGGACTTTTAGCCTACCCCCGAAAGGGTGATTGGGCCATATCCACCACACTGGCCTAGTTGCGGGTTGGTGGATTCACATACGCCATTGAATTCCTTCTCTGTACGTATGCAGGTTTCCTCACGATGTTTTCCTTCACCGAAAAGCCAGTGGTATGAAAATCCGTACATAAACTCCAAAGAGCTCATTATACCCTTATTACCCTTGAGATATAGCCCGTGAAATAACATAAAGAATATTAAAACCGCTTCACGGAAGAGACGTTTGGTGAAAATATAGCATACAATATCGCATAATAAAAAGGTGTGGTATACCATTTAACTCAAAAGATAATCTAGCCTTTAATTTAAAAGTTGTTTGGCCTTTAAGTTAAAACGTATTGTTTATCCTTTAACTTAAAATGTTTTGTTAAGCCTTTAACTTAAAGAAGTTATTTAGTCTATAACTTAAAAGGTTTTGTTAAGCCTTTAACTTAAAGATGTTATTTAGTCTTTAACTTGAAAGGTTTTTTTAAGCCTTTAACTTAAAGAAGTTGTTTAGTCTTTAACTTGAAAGGTTTTGTTAAGCCTTTAACTTAAAGATGTTATTTAGTCTTTAACATAAAAGGTGTTACGCCTTTGTTAGCCTTTAACTTAAAAGCTTTTGTTAGCCTTTAACATAAAATGTTTTGTTAGCCTTTAAATTAAAGAAGTTGTTTAGCCTTTAAATTAAAGAGGTTTACCATTTAAAAGAAAAAAAAATCTTTCACTTTGTTATTTATTCGAAGTAATAACGGTGAGCCAGTTTCGAGCGACTCTTTTACTCGAGTAAAACATTTTACTGAGAAATCTGAAAGCAAATCGTTTATAATAATAATGGCGTCGATTCTGGCATACCACTCACTAAACTAAACCAATCTGACAGGACTAAAATTATCTGCCTCTCTTTCCATTTTAATATGTGAAAGAAGGATGGCAATAATTTTAGAGCTGTCAAATTTAGTTTAGTTTAGAGAACACCAGAATCGATGCCATTGTCTTACAACAAATTGAATATTGCAAATTAATATTTTCGTTCACTACACAATTGTATAATTATGGTTTTTTGGTTGAATCCATCGTTTTCTACCATTATAATTTATAACGTAGTTTTCAGTCGCGTATGTGTGAGTATAGATAGTATATAATGCTATAAATATTATTGCTCCAGCAAACACGGCTAGTATCGCCCAGAGGAGATATATAGGCATGTATAGGTCGTTGGAATTGATTTCCAAACTATTTTGTTGGAACGAACTAGTCTCTTCTACCAAGCGTGTCATTGACTGCTCTGTAGTAGTGTTGGGTAGTTTATAGAAGACTTGCTCGTCGAGCCAGTCAGCTAAATCGTATCTTCCTATTTGCCGGAGGCGCCTTCCGAACAGAATATAGTTTTTTCTGAATCCATAATCTTTATCCCATATATGTAGCAGTTCAAAGCAAGATACTTTTGGCTGTATTGGGGACACATCGTATGCAATTGGGGGGTATTCGTATTCATACTGCTTACAATGCAGAGCGTTGAAAAGATGTTGGCATTCATGTGGGGTTAGTACGCGTGAAATAAAAAGATATTCTGGAATGCCGATGCCGACAGCACACTGAGTCTTATGGATGTACAGAACTGTGAATAGAAAAGTGAATCTTAGCATATTCATGTTTAAACTTATTTACTTTGTTTTTATCTTTAATGTCGTATTTTCATACACTTTTTACAAATATAAATGTTTTTTTAAAGTCTTGACTTTGGCACATTTTGTATGGCCATGACAAATTGTCAACTAATCATTGTCAAAAACTGACAAACCATTCGAATATCTAAGATGATTCTCTTTGGTGGGAACGTCAAGGAGAATACTCGCTTGGCTAGTATTAATAACATTATGATGGTTCTTTTTTTTTTTAATAGAATGTTAGCTAGGTAATTAGCAAACCTACGTGGTAGTTAGCAAATTAGGAAATTTATGTGGTGGTACGGAACCCTCAGTGCGTGAGCCCGACTTGCACTTGGCCGGTTTATTACTTTATTGCAAAAGGATACATGTAAAAGTGCGTGAGCGTAGAGTCGTCAGCGTGGAAGGCCGTCCTGGCTATGTCTCCGTAGCGCTGGCCGGCGTCAGCCAGCGCACGCGCAGCCTTGCGCAGCGCGCTCGCCGCCGCGCCCGCCTTGGCGGCCGGGTCGCGGGCCGCCTGCGGGGAATATACAGTGTAGCCAACACTATAAATAACAACATTCTTAATCTGGCAACATTGACGTATCTACCAATTCTCATGATATACTATTTCTAGTTTGTATTGAAAACATGTTTTTTTGGCTTTTGTGTAACTGTTTATCTCATATCTACTGCATTCATTAGCAGCTGTGTTTTTTTTATATTTTTTAATTATAAGTTCATAGAACTGGAAGTACACATATATAACTTAATTAAACAGTACACAATATGAGCGTTAGTGTATGTCCTACTTGGATGAACACAGCATTCAACAAAGAATGTTTTCCTTGTAAAATAAAATATATATATATGAAGTTACTTGTGCGTGTGCATGCGCGATGGCGGGCGGGGGCTGCGTGCAGAGCGCGCGCGCCGCCGCCGCCGCGCGGGCCAGCGCTGAGAGCGCGGCGGCGCGCGCGCGCATCCACGCGTGCGCGAGCGACGTGCACGCGCCGCAGCCCGCGCACCCCGCGGCGCACCACCCGCCGCCGCCACCCGCCCAGCCCGACGCTATCTCCCACCCCGAGCTGGCCGCCTCCAGCCCTGTTATACCTGCCAGAACACAACTATAAGGCAGGGCGCAATCGTCGACACTTTTGTGTATTGTGTCGGATACTGGCTACCAATGAATATTTGATTTCTATATAAACAGTATGAAACCAGCCACTCTCTGGGCAGACTTTGTGTCCAGTTGCTTCCACACGTTTGCGCAGCGCCTTATACAGAGCTTACAGAACACAGAAAAGAGAAGTAAATAGAACGGAAATGAAAGGGAACTTCTTTGACACATTAAAAGTTAAATCTGATAACACAAAAATAAAATGGCAAAAAAACGTAAAATTAAATCTAAAAAAAAATTTAATTTGATTTTTTTTTAAAAATATATTTGCAATTTGTATGTTATTTATTTATTTTTTCTTTCTGGTAACTAATTTATTATCTCTTATGTAAAGACCTCGAATGTTTGTTTTCCAATTACTATTTATCTATCCGGACCCCAGTTGGTGTTGCAACGGGGCATTTACACTATTTCTAGTTTGTATTAGTGAAAACATGTTTTTTGGCTTTTGTGTAACTGTTTATCTTATATCTACTGTATTAATTAGCAGCTGTATGTTTTCCTTGTAAAATAAAATAAAATCTGTCGCCAGGCATTATGACAGAACCTTAATTGAACTTTCTTATTTATGTCAACGCGTCGAACTCCGCATCCAAAGAACTTGGACCTTTTTGGGTTAGGTCTCAAAGTTCTTTGTCCGCATCACAGTTGCTAACTGATTTCGAATGACTGACGTTTCGTTTATATGGGTGCAACTGGCTACAACAAATTTCTTACAAAAATGCCTTGAAAGCCGTTCTGATTTAAACAAAAAAAAAAAATGTTCTGTGGTTATTGGTAACGAGTTAGCATCTTTTTAAGAGCTACACTCAAACGCTCGGAACGGCCAAGTAGTGTCACAGTTGTTTTTAGCAATGTATTTGGATGGCAAACTTGGACTTCGTGCGCGCCAGCGGGGTTAGACAAGCCCCACTTTCTGTTAGCGCCTGCGGAAAGAGGAAATTGTATGAAAATGACATTGACAATGACATTAGCATGAGAGATGTTATCTAATGTCATTGTCATACAATTTCATCTTTCCGCAGGCGTTAACGCTAACAGAAAGTAGGTAACAGAAGGTTGCGTTCGGAAGTTCAGTCCAGGGGGGTTAGACAAGACCCACTTTCTGTTAGCGTTACGCCTGCGGAAAGATGAAATTGTATGAAAATTACATTGACAATGACATTAGCTTGAGAGATGTTATCTAATGTCATTGTCATACAATTTCATCTTGCCGCAGGCGTTAACGCTAACAGAAAGTCTAACCCCCCTGGACTGAACTTCCGAACGCAACCTAGCAGTGGACTAATGTTGTCTGATGATGTGGTGAGATTACCTTCCTGCATGAGCTGTGCGTCAGCCGCTGCAGCGCGGTACAGCGCCGTCAGCCAGCGCTGCGCCGCCTCGCTCGCTGCTTCATCAGCCAGCTTCTTCAAGATGTTGGCAGCCAGTTGATGGTGACCATATCTGTCAACGATACAATACAATATTTCTTTATTACACATCGAAAATACACATGAAACTTAAACTAACATAAAAAAGCAAATATACGGCAGTATATTTCAGTATAATGGGCGGCCTTATCGCCTAAAGCAACTTCTTCCAGGCAACCTTTGGATGGACAGGACTAAAGAAGTTCATAAACGGTCAGTGGTGTACATAAAATATACCTAAATAAATTTATATATCCCTACATTTACGAGACATGACATTTAGATTTTTTTAAATCTATGGTCTGTCAAATTTAGGATGATAATTTTGGCAGGTCTCGCCCATGAAGTTTTGTATTTTTTTCCGGTGAAATGTACTAAAAACAATGTTGTACTTGATTGATGGGTACCGCCCACTTAGTGAAGTGCCACGAGTAATGAACAACCACAGACTATCGAGAATCGGTTTTGAAAAAAAATAAAAAAATATTATACATAAGTAACTATATTATTTTAAGTAAATATTAAAGTTATTTGCAATTATATAGCGCAACTACATATAAAAAAAAAACTTATTTACCTAAAGAATGATTTAAATTTTTCAGCATATATATATATATATATATATATACATATTAATATTCGGGACATTTTTGCACACACGGTCATCTGACTCCAAACTAAGCAAAGCTTGTGATATGGCTGCCAGAGACTGATATACATAAATATATATTTTTAAATACATACTTAAATAGATATTAACAACCAGATATAGAACAAACACAAATGTTCATCACATAAATGTTTGTCCTAGGTGGGAATCGAACCTACGCCCCCAAGCGCAGAAGGTAGGTTCACTACCAACTGGTCCAATGGGCTAACCATGAAACTATGGATTCCAAGTTCTATGAGAATAATATCAATGATAGAATGGGTTCATTACCTATTATACACTACCTCATCCTTACTGTGAGCTGTCAAAATTATCATCCTATATTTGACAGTTTTACAAAAATATATGAATGTTAGTTACCGTAGCGCGGCTCTGGCGACGCGGTACTGCGCCCACCCATCCGCATTATCGATAATGTCTATGACGGTGTCCTGCCACGCCGGGTTCTTCCTGCAGTTGAGCCCCTTCAGAGCTCTCTCTTGCAGGAACACGGTGCACAGCAGCACTAGGGCTGTGCCGTCGTCTGCAGGGTTCTCTATGCAGCCCTCTCTGGGGGGACAATGTGTGTGTGTATTATTCAAGAGTTTTTTTTTTTTTTTTTTTTTTAAACTTTCTCAAGTGTCCTAATTTTATTAATCTATACTAATATTATTAAGAGGAAAGATTTGATTGTTTGTTTGTTTGCATTGAATAGGCTCCGAAACTACTGAACCGATTTGTTTTTGTTTCTCTTTTGTTAAGCTACACTATCTCCGGGTGGGTTAGGCTATATATCTGTACCCGTGCGAAGCCGGGGCGGACCGCTAGTATTAAATAAAAATGTGACCACAATAATTCAGGCCTCATTTTTATTGTTATTGTTACAATTATTGTTTACCGTTGCATTGCGAGCGCGACCATGTGCGGGGGTGTGGCAGCTTGCGGCGGACAGCGCGCGGAGCCGCACAGCGCCGCCAGCGCCTCCAGCAGCGCGGAGCCCCGAGGGGTGCCGCCGCGCCAGGAGACCGCGTGCAGCTGCAGGGTCAGCGTACGCGCTGTGCGCCCCGCGTACACCACCGGCTCCGCTATGCACAGCTTCACCTGTGACATAATATATATTGTAAGGTAGGCAACGCACTGACAATGCCCTGGGTATTGTAGGTGTCTATATAAGCAGCGGTGACCACTTACCATCGATGGCCCGCAGCTTGTTTGCCACTCATTCTATTTTATTTAAAAGGGGTGTCTTCAAATCGCGAGTGAATCGGTTTTTTCTAGGCAAGCGTGCTCATCAGCGCATCATCGCTTAACATGAGGCGAGATGGTGGTCAAACGCAAGACTATTACTTACAAAAAAAAGGAAACACGGGTTACATTTAAAAAAAATTGTTTGAATCAAACTGAATTTAATAAAAATTAAGTGAAACCGCAGAACAGATGGCGATGGGGCCGAATGGTTCTCGAATGGAGACAAACCGGTAACCGCAGCGTAGGACGTCCACCCACAAGATGGACAGACGATCTAAAAGAGACATGATGCAGGCCGCTTCAAACCGGCCCTTTCGGAGATCGATGGGGGAGGCATATGTCCAGCAGTGGACGTCCTATAGCTGAATAGATGAAGTAAAAAGACGACATAATAGATAACAGTTTGACATACAAATTCGAATAAGACACAGAAACTAGTAATTTTGAATATTTCTTTATTACTTACAGGCAAATATAATATAACCATTCGTCATTGCATAGAGGTAACAATATTAAAAACAGTTTTTAGGGTTCCGTACCCAAAGGGTAAAAAATAGGGTCCCGTTTACACCCTTTGGGTACGGAACCTTAAAAAACCCTTATCCATCACTATCGCCCAGTCTGCACAAAAAAGCATGTACGCGTGTGTTAAGGGAGATTTGCCTTCACACTTACCAAGCACTGCAGTGCTAATCTCAACGGCTTGAGGTTGTTGGGTCCGTCATCGACTCCTGTTGCGATCACTAAGGATTCCAATGCCAACATCAGGTCTGAACCTTCTACTGGGAGGCTTTCTTCATAGCTGCAATACAAAAATAACAATTGAAACACTATTTCAACTCAACATTCATCGGATACATTTCGGAGAATGTGCATTGGATCTGCACGATCGAATTCCCTCCTGCCCATTTTACTATCGGACTGCCAGAGCGGGCACGAAAAATCGACATTGCTTTATGGTTGATATTCCGAGAACCCGTACGAAGCGCTTTGATTCCTCATTTATTGTGCAAACTGCTAGTCTGTGGAATGCGCTGCCTGAATGGATGTTCCCCGTCAGTTAATCTGGGTGTCTTCAAATCACGAGTGAATCGATTTCTTCTAGGCAAGCGTGCTCCAATGTGGACCGCATCATTGCTTAACATCAGGCGAAATGGTAGCCAAACGAAAGCCAATAATAAAAAAAAAACATTTAAGTTTAGGACCAGTAACTCTGACTCTGATTATAGTCCTGAGAGATTTGGAGATCGCAGAGCGTTCCACCGCGCAGTAGGAGGATGCTACTGCCGATACTATTTACTGTGATTGTGGTCGCAGTTTGATGACATACCCGGGTCCACCCCTGTAGTGTGACGGGCGTATAATCCAATAAAATAAGTTTTTTTTATTTGTTTTTTATTTAACAAAATCCACAGCCCTTTAAAAACAAAACAATAAACTACGAACTTAACTTACGGCCAATAATGGATATATTACTAATCTAATAAATACCTACAGTCGTATACTATAATAAATGTATGTGTACATGTGTGTGGCTATGTGTGCGTGTGTAGGAGGTGGTGTGTTTGGAGTGATAGTGTGCATGAGGGTGTGTGTTTGTGTGTGTGTGTGTGTGTGTGTGTGTGTGTGTGTATGTGAGTGAGTGGATATTTAACTTGCATTTTTGTCGTGTATAATTTTAAAGACATCACTTTTAAAAACTTGCTTTTTAGAGTGGAAGATGTCAATTAAATTATTAAATTTCATGTTGTAAGTTCTATGTAGACGACTAATAATTGAATTCTGCGCGTACTTAGTACGAGATAGTGTGACAGCAAATAATTTGGTATGTCTAGTGCGTTTCATTGGTGTACGAAAACTCAGAACATTACTGATCAGGTCAGGACTATCAATATATCCATTACATAAGCCATGTAGAAAGGCCATATCCAAAATCGTACGTCTGTTCTCGAGGCTAGTTATTTGGTGATATTTACAAGAATCTTCATAACTTAATGAATATATATGTGTTCGATAGTTAAGATGTTTAATAAACTTGTATTGAATATTTTCCATATGTCTGATATATGTAATGTAAGAGGGACTCCATATGGTACTGCAATATTCTAAAATGCTTCGGACATATGAGCAATAAAGTAACTTAATACAATTTATGTCTGAGAACGGTTTACAGACACGCATAATAAAACCAAGGCTTTTATAAGATTTATTAATAATAGATTCAATGTGTTCCGAATAAGTTAGTTTGTAGTCAAGTAAAATGCCCAAGTCACGTACTACTTGTTCTTTTGATATATTAACACTAGATAACTGATAGTCAAATTTTATAGAGTTTCTCTTACGCGTGAAGGAAACGTAGTGACACTTACATTAACACCTATACGATTTTTCGAATAATATACACCAAGGCGATTTAGGTCAGCCTGTAGTTTAATGCAGTCAGATTTGTTATTAATTTTCATAAAAATGTTTATGTCATCTCCATACATAAGAAACTTGGCATGCTGGATACACTCACCGACATCATATAAATAGCATGCATAGAGCAAGGGACCCAATATGGACCCTTGTGGGACACCTGATGTTATATCTATATAATTAGAGCAATAACTACCAACAACAACAGTCTGAGAACGTTTGCATAAACAAGATTCTAGCCATCTTAACAGGTCACCGCGAATAACTAGCTCATAAAGCTTTTGTAACAAGATAATGTGATCAACACGATCGAAAGCTTTCTCGAAATCAGTGTAGACCACATCTACCTGCGACCCTCCGTCCATATTAGTAGCCACATAGTCCGTAAAGGTACTCAAATTGATGACTGTGGAGCGACCTCGCATAAAACCGTGTTGTTGAGAAGGTATTGCTGGAGTTATAATGGGGTAGATATGAATATGAACTATTCGTTCCATTATTTTGCTGAGCACGTTCAAAATTGATATAGGGCGATAATTTTCGACTACTGTTTTAAGGCCTTTTTTGAAAATAGGAATAACCTGTGCCTCCTTCCAGATCTTGGGGAAGGAGCCCTCTTGAAAACATCTATTATAGATTAAGGTAATCGGGTGCACCAAAGATTTAACACATTTGACAAACAAAATTGGTGGCAAGCTGTCATTACCTGCACCTTTATTAGTATCTAGGTTCTTTATAACTTTTTGAACTTCATCTGCACTTACTTCAATATTAGAAATCACATTATAATTTGATGGCAACCTTTCTTCGAGTGAGCAATGAGCTAAATAATAATTATTTATTGGCACATACCAGTGCACGACGATGGAGGTGAGTACATGCGCCGCGGTGGCAGCTAGGCGCAAATCCGCGCTCATTGCCGCGTCGCTGCAGTACTGCCGCAGCGCGCTGGCACTGCCGCGCGCGGGCGCCCCCGCTGCCGTGCAGATTGCCGGGCATTCCACTAGGATCTAAGGACATAGGACTTTTAATCCACTAAAAATAAAGTATAAATGAGTGGTTTTTTATTTGAAGTCTCATGGCGAACAGTGGAACTAAATTTTCATATTGTAGATGTCAGGTTACTGTGTTTGGACGCTAGTGAGATTTTTATTACCCTCGGAGGCGGCGCAAAAACTAGTCTTGTCATATTTTGCAATCCTTGGATACATGGAGTTAGCTGTAAAAAAGGTCGGTCAGTGGTTATGGAAAAATACTGCTATTTCGAAAATGTATGCTCGATTTCAGGGTTGGCATTTAATAAACCACGAACCGGAAGACGCAGCGTAGGTAGGCCTCCCAATAGGTGGACCCACGACACTGTGAGAGTCACGAGCATCCAGTGGATGCAAAAGGCAGGCTGTCGTTTAGTGTGGAGGTTAAAGGGGAGGCCTATGTTCAGCAGTGGGCGTCTTCTGGCTGATGATGATGATTTAATAAAAGTTGATAAGTATCAAGGACCCCCTTTTGGCTTAGTACACCCTTTCCGCGTAACCCTTTGACTTGAAGGAGGTTTATCTAAATTACCTGCATGACTTGCAGGCACAGCATGACATGTTCCTTATGATGCGCGTGGTGGTGCGCGCGCACTAGCTCGTCGATACAGTGGGCTGGCCACAGGGCTGCGTGCTTTGCTAGTGCGCGGAGACCACAGAGGGCCGAGCGCCGGACCACGGAGCGGGCGTCGTTGGTCGCTATGTTTAGGAGGAGTTCCACCTGAGTTTGAAATGAGCGAATTAAATGTGACCGTTAGTCGAATTAATTTCAATAGGCATTTATTGGCTACGATTTGCTTTATGTTGTCAAGGTTGTTGAGAACGCTCTTGACAGCACAGATTAACTTGATTTAGTTTTTTTTGTTTGACCTTGATAGAAAAAGTTTTCAGCTTTGATTCAAGAAAATCTGTCGAACTGTTTGAAGATAATTGTCAGGGTTTTAAAAGTTATAATTTATACTGTAATCTGTGCGTAAGTGTGACAAAACTAGCATACAGATACGTCTGTCTCTTTTTCTCAGGCAAAAACAAGCAAAATTTCAACGCGAGTCACAGGATTGCAGCAGGCCTAGCATAAACGCTGCAACAAAATATTATTGTCATCACTTTTTGTCAAGCGAGACCGTGACAAGGCTATGTTTATGTATATGTCTGTCTCGTTTTAGCACAGATGAAATGGTTACCTGATCAGGAACATGTACGACAGTGTCGGCGGCGATGTGAGTGAGCGCCATGATGGCCGCCCGCACTAGACTCGACGAAGGGTACTTCTCCAGCAACGAACGGAGCAGGTTTAGTACTCCATGAGCTCTTCCAGCTATAAAAAAAAAACAAGTTTGGGTTGCTCACTAAACAGTTCTACCCCTATTTCACCAGGTGTTGTGGTATTGGAGACTTGTTGTTGTAATACAAAATTTTACCGTAAAATTTTTAGTATTTGTATTTTCGGGCATAAAACGAATTAATAAAGCCATAATTTTAAAGATGAATATAAAATGAGTAAACCATAACATGAAAATGTTTATTTTATGACAGGAATTTAACGAAATCCATTCTCAAAGTTTCCCAAAACTTGTTCTTTCCTAAAGTTTTACGAAAAACTACTTTTGTAAATTAGAAGTAACAAATGGATATGTTGAGTTTTACCAAAATCTGAAGCCGCTACATTCAATAAAAAATACAGATAACTGAATTTTCTACAGATCTTATTAGTTGAAAGAAAAATTATACCAAAAATCCAGTTTTCGATGCTTTTTTCGTCAAAAAATGTGATAGGACCCTTAATCGTATGTCTTCTATGGCTTTGCAATGTCCAAAGTAGTAGTCCAGTAATCCAAAGTATATCCAAGGTATCATTTTGGAGGAGGTAATGTAATTAAAACCATTATATGCCATTAAAACCTTACCCTCCTTCTGGGCTGTCAGCTAAATAGCAATAATAATTTCAGGAGTATATTTACCTCCTCCATGTACAGTCTTCAAGGCTCGCACCAGCTTAACTCTTCGGTCAGCAGCAGTGCTCTCACATTCTACCATATCCGACAGTTTGTTACACATTGACACTGCAAACGCACTGGAAGCAAATAACATTGTAAACATTTTTGAATTCATTTTTAACTCCCTACTCAAAGAGGGGTGTTTTATGTTTAACCTGTCTATGTTTTTTTATAAAAAGAGTGGCAAAGAAGCTTGCAGTCCACCTGATGGTAAGCAAAAACCGCTGCCTATGGACACCTGCAACACTAGCTGTGTTGACGGTCCTTTGGCAGCTTGGAGAGAGTTATAGACACCTTTATTAAAACGCTTCATGCGGTGGGAAGACCTTTGGGGGAAGGACACTCCACACCTTGCAGGTCTGCGGAAGAAAGGAACAAAAAAAACAAACGGTGTGGGATTTCCAGTTTTGCAAGATGTGGTGGGGTGAGCTTTTTGTACTGTGTGTCTGTGGCATTGTAGCTCCCAAACGGCTGAACCGATTTTGATTTCGTTTTTTTAGTGAAATCTGGCTTGATCTTGTGTTTTAGGTATGATTAAAAAAAATGTCAAGCTTTTTGATAATCAGTTCTTTTATAGGTTGGGGGTTTTAAAAATATTTCAATGTATATTTGTTGACATTAAATGTTAAATCCTATAGCGTGGAACAACACTTTATATATAGAAAATACTTGTTTTAAACGTTTATCAGGACTTATCACGTATTATTTAATTTAGGTAAAAAATAACATGTGTTCAAAACAACATGTCTTCAAATCGCGAAAGTTTAAAAATTACTAGAAAATACTTTTAAGATTGTAATGGTATGACAGGCCAATGACTGACATGAATAGTGGCATTGAGACTGCCTTATGAGCAGGAGGTACCAGATACTGTATGTTTAGGGCTTAGGCACACAAAACAAAACTTTGATGCAAAAAACTGTATGAATAAGGCTGCGTTTGCATCCTACTTGATCATAAACTTACGAGTTCTACTATGAAACTGTTTTAATATTCTACCTACTTGGAATGTGCAGCAAACTTAGTAGTAGCATAAATAGCAGCATCCACTTCCACATTGTCGTGACTATCCAGCCCCCTTCTAATAGCGTGGTGGACATTCTGCCTTTCCGGTATTATTCCCGCCACTGCTCCAAGAGTTTTCAGCGCCAAAGCTCTAGCCACGGGGTCATTTGAATGCAGCACACTGTACACTCTCCTCATAAACTCATCAACGTTTAAAATCTTGTCTAAATGCTTCTCGCTCTGCTGGCAAACTCTCAGCACCCATAGCCGAAGGAAATTGTTTCCAATACGAAATAGATCGCCCAATTTCAGGAAAGACGAGTTTATGAGAATAGGAAAAGGGTATTTTTCGAACAGACGCGGAAAGCGGACGATTGCTTCGCATTGTTCACCCACTTTGCCTGATCGTAAACCTGTAAAAGAACAATTTTGGTAATGTTTTTGTAAGAATTTTTGTTTGGTTGCCATGAGAGGAGGTTAAGTTGGAGATTTGTTTACCTCTGTCTAATTCAGATAGTGCTGAATTAGCATCTTGCTCAGGTTCACCGGAGTTGTCATTAAATGTATTCATTTTCACACCGATCATATTAGTTTCGTAGTAATTCTTTAATTTAGTTGTAAAGTCTAAGATTTTGAAAAACTAAACAAAATTTAGATTTGTTTAACCAGTTTGTGAGTTTGACGTCAAACGTCTATTGTATTCTCTTTGTCAAACGTCAACGCACTCAACGCTTTGATTTGACGTTGAGTTGTAGACCTTTTTGACGTTGACTTGACTTGACTCTGACAATATCTACTTCTGAGACATATTTTTTTAATATAATTATGACCGTGGATTCAATGTCCTTTAGTCATAATCTTAAACAGTTTACATAGTCTTAATAGCGTCAAACAGGTCATAGTCACAGTCAGAGTCAAGCTAAGTAAGTCACGGTCAAGTCAAACTCATGCCCCTGTAAATTGGGGAAACTTTACGAGAGGCTCCTATGGAGTTTTGGAAACAACACGAAAAGACACGTTTCACCTCGTCATATCCCTTGTCCACACTCGAGCACGTTTACGAGCACTTAATAAATAATAATAATTCACCATTCACCATTCACCATTAACACTCGAAAATACACAAGTTTAGGAAAATAATCCAACGAGCCGACATGTTTTTTTCCACGTTGGCGCCAAAACTCACTTCTGAGACAGCAATTATAGTGCTGCAGCATTAAAAACATACCATTGAAATTAGCGCCATCTATTTAGATTTTTCATCATCATCATCATCATTTCAGCCGTAGGACGTCCACTGCTGGACATAGGCCTCCCCCATCGATCTCCAAAAGGGCCGGTTGGAAGCGGCCTGCATCCAGCGTTTCCCTGCGGTCTCTTTTAGGTCGTCTGTCCATCTTGTGGGTGGACGTCCTACGCTGCGCTTACCAGTCCGTGGTCTCCATTCCAGAACCTTTCGGCCCCATCGGCCATCTGTTCTGCGTGATATGTGCCCTGCCCACTGCCATTTCAACTTACTAATCCGGTGGGCTAATGGTGGTATTTAGATTTTTACGTAACAAAAATACTACTAGTTTAAACTGTAAATAAGAGATGTCGCTAGGTACCTTATTTCTATTATGATAATATGCAATAAATGAAGGTAGGTTCCATTCAAGATTCCATTCCATTATTCCATAAAGCTTCCCACGATTTTGAACATACTTATTTGATTTTTAGAAAGTAGGCACTAATACGTAACGAATACAAAAGGACAATATTTTGTCTAGGTAGGTACCTACTTACTAGCTTCTGCCCAAGGAATTCTTGTAAGCAGAGTACCCAACAATATTTTAAGTAGGTATACGCTGTGTGCCTCAAATACCTCAGCCCATTGGTTATCGTCGACCGATATGCATCAATGGTGTGGTAGCGCGACTGCCTTATTAGCAGGAGGCATCAGGCTAGATTTTCAGCCGGCAGATAGGTAGGTATAGGTATTTTAAATGATGAAATAAAACGATTGTTTAAAAATATAGCGAAAGCGAGCGCGAACACGAACCGGAAGACGCAGCGTAGGTAGGCCTCCCACTAGATGGACCGACGACATAGTAAGAGTCGCTGGCATCCAGTGGATGCAAAAGGCAGGCTGTCGTTCAGTGTGGAGGTTAAAGGGGGAGGCCTATGTTCAGCAGTGGACGTCTTCTGGCTGATGATGATGATGATGATGAGCGCGAACATTTTTAATTAGGTAGTTACCCTAGGTACAGGAATCGTTTATCCCACAGGAAAAAAAGAGCCCTCAAATCTTTTCCCCGATTTGTACAAAGCCAATACCTATCCAAAACGCCTCGTTCGGGGCTCGCTTGGGTGGATGGTCAGAGCCCCCAGAAATATAATATACCTAATGGAGCAGCTTCGACCATTCCAAGTCCATTATTGTTAGAAGGCCAAGTTTACAGGTTTTAGCCTATGTAAGTAATTTCAATGATAGCTAGGAAAGTTTTTCAAGTAACCTATACCTATGTACCTATGTAACAGTAACGATGCGATATATAGGTACCTACCTAGGTGCTCTATATAGGTACAATAGTGTTCTGGGCATAGGTGTAATTACCTTTGTCAACGGATCCCGGAGTTAGCTAAATGCTCCCCGTATCGGGATTAGTTTGCCAGACGGAACATGACGCCCGCTTGTTACAGAAAATACGGGATTCGGGTTTAACTCTCCGATCTAAGTATACAGCGTTACGCATATAGACTGTACTAAACCGAAAGAAGGTCATTGTAATCACCATTATGAACAACTTTTACTATGGGACCAACACTGAAATATAGCAAAAAAATATCTGCTGTTTCATACATTTTGTCGAGAGACCTAATGATATTTTTTCGCGATTTCAGTTTTGGTCCCACAGATTTATGGTCTGTGGTTGGTCTCATAGAAAAAGTTGTCCGGAGTTTTGGCGCCAACGCGGAAAAAACATGTCGGCTCGTTGGATTATTTTCCTAAACTTGTGTATTTTCGAGTGTTAATGTGTACTAAATGGTGAATTATTATTCATTAAGTGCTCGTAAACGTGCTCGAGTGTGGGTAAGTGATATGACGAGGTGAATCGTGTCTTTTCGTGTTGTTTCCAAAACTCCATAGGAGCCTCTTGTAAAGTCTCCACCACTTTACAGGGGCATGAGTTCGACTTGACCGTGACTTACTTAGCTTGACTCTGACTATGACTTGTTTGACGCTAATAAGACAAAATGAACTGTTTAATATTACGAGTAAAGGACATTGAATCCACGCTCATGAAGATTTTAACAAAAAAAAAAAAAAAGTTGTCCATAATGATGTTCGTTAGTCTCACTAAAACTCAAAAACGGCTTACCCAAACATGGGTTTCAGGAGTATATTATGAAATCTTTGGGCTTGGCTTATTTTTGTTTGTTCGCCTCTACAGAGGCAAGGAAGGTGAACGGATCCTGGATCCTTTTAGAAGAAGAAAAAAATTGGAAAATTCGGGAAAAACTGACTGTGCTATTTTATATTGAATTTGGAGAGGACTACGTTTGTAGAGTCAGATATAATAGTTTTCAATAAAAATACATAAATGTTTTTTTTTTTACTAGAATAAGTGGCAAACAAGCTTCGGGCCACCTGATGGTAAGTGGTCACCGCTGGCTATAGACGCCTATAATGCCCGGGGCATTGTCAGTGCGTTGCCTACCTTTGAGGACTCTATGCACCCTTCGTTTGATCTGTATCTTATCTATCTATTTATTTCTCTTATCTATTTATTTAGATCCTTAGAAAAGAAATTGATGCAGTATACGATGCTTGCTAGCAGTACCTACTTAGTTTTCTAGATTAGTTTAGGTTTATATTTTAGCGCTAGTTTATTTCTATTTAATTTTAAGTAAATTTAGGCATCTATTAGAATTTCTATGTGCATTATATTATAACTTTTTCATCAAATTAAGTTTAAAAAAATATTTTGGTGATGATGTTATAATAACATAGTTTTTTAGAAAATTAACTCAATTTTGTGCAGAGGCGAAAGGTTCTTATTATTAAGCAGCGTATTTGTGATGCCTCTGGTGTTACAAGTATCCATAGGCGACGGTGACCGTCTGCTTGTTTGCCACCTATAGCATAAAAAATGCTTGTTTCAATCACTCGCTGCGGCCGATTCCGAGCGATTTGTACGTAACTTCACATTGCATGTATTTTATTTTTCGTGGAATGAGGTAGTTTATAGGTTGGTAACTTATTATGCTTATGTTACCGGGATGAACAGATGCTTGCTTATGAAATTGTAATGCAGGTACCTAAGTACTAAATTGTAAACGTCAGGTGGATTTTTAATTTTTTTTTTTTGTTTTCTTTTATATTTAATATTTAAAATTTATTTAAGTATGCGCCATTTTGTTAGTGCGTATAGTGAAGCTTAGTATCGATACAAACAGCTTAGTTTTTCGATACTAATTTAAATTAATTATGTGTATATATATGAAAAAAAAAAAAAAAAAAAAAATAATAATAATTATGGGATATACCTACAAGTGTGGCAAATTTACTTTGTGGCGAGTTAACTAACCCATCAGTAAGTATAGGTACCTACATAATTACTACTTTTAGAGTTTTAAGTTTTTATTTTTTTCAGGTCTTAATACTTACCTACATTCCTATCAACTTACACAAAGCAAGTGCAACGCAAATCATTGTGCAAGATAAAGCAAAGCAAGCAAAGCAAAGCAAATCCCCATAAATCGTTCATTAAACTTCGCCAACTTAATCTTAGCCTTCCGGATTGAACAAAACCATGTTTTGACATCAGTTTTTCACAACAATAGCACCTATTTTCTTTGTATTACACGCAAGTAATAGACGCCGGACGTACCGAGGAATTACCTACTGACCACGAAGTATTAACCTACTTTGACAGAAAGGCAGCATTCTTCGAAATTTTACATGAAACCCAACCACAATGCCCTCTCTATGAAAAAGTTGGCTTTTAACATGCAGAAAATAAGATTCAGTATGGTTCAAGACTTCAACGGTGGCAAGCAAAATCGTTTACAATTTTCTTCTAAGGAATACAAACCAAATATCTACAAACGTAGTTCATTCAATAATGGTTCAGAGGATTAACAATATTTAAGTCCTTCTTGTATAGGATTAAGGACTAATGGCGATAAGATATGGAGCCATGTGAATCATCCGTCTTAGTGATGATTTACTCTGACTTTTGCATGAGTTTTTTTCGGTTGGCTTTGTATACAAATCGGGGAAAGGATATGAGGGCTCTGTTCAGGTTTAGATTTGGATGTTAACTGAGTCACAGAATATATAATAGAATATCTTACAAGTACTACCTATAGCTACTACTTTACTTTCTGGCTCAATGTATGCATTTACATTCAGCGTGGTAATGTCAGCGTGGTGGAGTGGCCGCCAGCATACCTAGATATTATATTATAATAGTATGTCGCAGGTAAATTGTCAATGCCGTGAAATTACAATTTTACTAGGATAGGTTAGGACAGTTTATAAAAAAACTGAAAAAATCTTCTTACCGATTATAATTTCATTAGTGAAATTGTAATTTCACGGTTGAGAATTTACCTGCGACATACCTATTTATAGGTACCTACTTAGTTCCACTGCCACCATCTTCGACCAGACTTTGGTTGAGTTTGGATCAAAACGCCGTCCCATAAAAATTATATCCCAATCTAGACAAAAATATCAATAGTTAAACATTGATTTACAAACATATTATTCAGTATTCCTTTATTTATGAATATTAAATAAGAATGTCCAAATTATCATCATCATCATTTCAGCCGTAGGACGTCCACTGCTGGACATAGGCCTCCCACATCGATCTCCAAAAGGGCCGGTTGGAAGCGGCCTGCATCCAGCGTTTCCCTGCGGTCTCTTTTAGGTAGTCTGTCTATCTTGTGAGTGGACGTCCTACGCTGCGCTTACCGGTCCGTGGTCTCCATTCCAGAACCTTTTGGCCCCATCGATCATCTGTTCTGCGTGATATGTGCCCTGCCCACTGCCACTTCAACTTGCCAATCCGGTGGGCTATGTCGGTGACTTTCGTTCGTCTACGGATCTCCTCATTTCGGATTCGATCTCGTAGAGAAACTCGAGAGAAGAGAGAATGTCAAAATAATAACCAATAACTACCTAAATAATAGGAACTAGAAAAACTAAACTACTTGAAAATCGTTTATACTATGTCTATAAGCAACGTAGGCCTATAGGCCTATAGATAGTACAAACAATCTCTAATTTAAGGCAGAGTGCCCAAAATGCTGGCCGCGTTGCCTCGCTGGATTGAGAAGCTAACTTTATGACCAAAACACAGGCCAGCATATTTAGTTGTAAATTTCTCTGTAGTTAGACTAGTTAGTCAGTTTATTTCATGAAATATTGCATATCTATGGGAATTACTAGCGAAATCTTCTCAGAAGTGAAGTGACGACTCAAACATTAAATAGCGCTATAACAATATACTATCTTAAATACTTTTTTACAAACACACTGTAAAAAAAAGATATCGCGAGTAAAAACTCTTTTGTGTCGCCAAACGTATCCGTGGTTATAGTAGGTATCTATGTAGCTGCGAGCTCTGTGGGATCAGTGGCCCAGCAGTGGGCCGTGGGCTGGCAAGCGGTGGTTACACGATGACGCGTTCCTGACATTGTGATGTCGTTGAAAGATCGATATCGCGGAATAATCCCCCATTTTAATGTGATTGTAGGTAGGTACTCCATGCATTTGGGTGTCCCTTAAAAATAATAACAAGAGAATTAGAACAGTCTTCTTGATTAGAATAATATACAATGGGACTGCCATGTAGATGTCATATAAGTTCCAAAATATACAAAAAAAAAAAAATAGATCAAAATTTTTTAAGCGCTAAAGGCTAAAGACATGAGAATAATATATTTTTTTATTAAACACCTATCATAATTTCACAAACCATTAACAAATAATTACTTATTGATGAATGAATTTGACATATTGAAATACTGACATAATTTATTGTAATAAATTTTTGCTCATAATATTTTTAATTGAATAATTTATTATTTATTTTGACTTGCACATAATGATATTATTAAAATATAGTTTTGTATAAATCGTTGTAGAAAGTGTACTGGAGAAGTTTGACTTGTAACTATGGAGTTATTAATAAAGAATTGTATTGTATCAGTCTACTGCTAATTTGACTCTCCCAAGACTTGCTACTCCTAGCCTAGCCTGGTCCTAGATTTTTCTTCTCCAGCCATTAAACGGCGATTTTTGGCCTAAAGGAATCGTATATAGAAAATATATACATAAAAGAAACAAAAACGGGGGGCCACAACAACAGAAATCTAATTACGAGGAGGAACGAGCTTCACGTCAGACCTAGTTTTTAAGTACTCAATTATTTTTGTTTTTAAATTATTATTAATTTCTTATAATATGGATTTTTAATCTGGAATAAATGCATTTATTGTTTATTTGATATTATTATTATTTAAATTACCTTCCATAACTATAATCATGAAGCCATCGAAACCACAGGGCTGAGGGCACCTCACTACCCCGTTATCTACTCACTCACTCACTCACTCACTGACTCATCACGAAATTTCGAAAGTATTTGATATAGATCAAATACTTACGAAGCTTAAATTTGGTAAGTAGATTCCTAATAGAGGTCCGATAAGAAAGAATTATGCGAAAGGGCTGAATTAATAGAGGGGAGAAAGACTACATGAAAATTTTTAATGTACGATGTCGCGATTACTTTCATAAAATATAAATTTTTATTCAGGAATCACATACTTAGAGAGTACACGCTGCAAAAAAAAATTGAAATCAGAAAAGTTTTATTTTAGGACAGTGAAATAATAACAAGAAATATTGAAAAACATGATGATCATATCAGGTCGATTAGTTTTTTGAAATGTATGTACGAATAAAATATTGACCTTGTTATCCGCAAAGCCCCGAAACGCTGGTCTCCCGATCACCGTTGAATGGCGTCAATTCTAACACCAACGGCTGCAAAACACTATTTATTATTTGTCTATTATTCCTGTAAGTAAATATCCTCTATATCGGGATGAACTCATTGTCCGGGCTCCATTGTCCCGGGACCATAATTCCAGTAATGTTTTTATCCCGTTTTTGTAGATGTCTGTGTGCATCGGATTATAGTGCGGATGATGGCGAGCAAATATTTGCTGACGTTGTCATGATATTTTAGAATTGATGAACGCTACTTAGAGCGGTTGAATCAACACTCGAAGGTAGATCATCGCGGGGCATTGTGGTGACCCTCTTCTATTGATTTGTTAGTTGACTAGATGTGCCCTAAAGTTTTACTCGCTATTATTCTGCTTTCCTCAATTTTTCTTCTTTAAATATAACCGTGTGTGTGTTTTTTTAATAAAGATTTTACATTTTACGTTTTGACACCAACTCACCTGATGGAAAGCGATGTTGTGGCCGAAGATGGAGCACGTATACCTAGAAGGTACTTAGGCCTTGAAGACACCCAGGTTTTAGTTTTCAGGAAGCAAGGTTGGTGGTGGCAAAGCATTCCAGCCCCTAGCGGTTTGCATTAAGAAGGTGGAGGAAGTCTCTCTTAACTTTGTCTTATTATGACGTTTTTATTAATATTGTTCTAAACTATCACGGTTATTCACTAAATTTATATGATTATTTACGGGACTGATAGAGAGCTCATTCCACAACCTTACCACGGTAAATATCCCGTAAATAATGCAGGTTTTTTATTATTAATATGTATTGTAATGACGCAGGGAGCAAACTGGCTACATTATACCCATAGGAAAAGTGACTCATCACATACAAAATTGAAGGACTAATTATTGTATTATTTATTATATTTTATGCTAATATACTTACTTACTCTTTGGACGAAGTCTATATACTATTTACCAATTGCCTAGGTATATAGTATTCATACAATATTCATTTTTAGATTTGGTTATCATATATCCGGATTTATAGTTTCAATCCCTAATGTCCTGTTTTTTTTTTACTTTTATCTACAAATACTTTTTCGATTGGTGATTTAGAGCTCAGTTAGCATTGTGGGTAATTTTTATGTTCTCGGACCCGTAAGCGCAGCGTATATCCACCCACGAGATGGACAGACGAACTGAAAGAGACCGCAGGGAAGCGCTGGATGCAGGCCACTCCCAACCGGCCCTTTTGGAGATCGATGGGGGAGGCATATGTCCAGCAGTGGACGTTCTATGGCCGAAATGTTGATGGATGATTTACAATTTTGCTCACAGCAACATTGAACCTCGCAGAGGTTTGTCTGGTGCTAGGTTGTCTGCTACTAGAAACTTAGTGACAAAATAGTTGCATAACCAGTTACTGAAAGATCTCCAAACATTTTGACATAACCGCAATTTGCGCAAGTTGTAAAAAAGAGACCCAACAGTCGCTAATCATCTAGTTTCCCAAGACGCTTACAATGCTTTTTGAAAGCTGCGAGCTGCATTGTCTGGCAACACTATGGCAGAGGACAACATTGCTAAGTAGAGCATTCAATTGTGTTCTCCAAGTTATTTCAATAATTTGGAGAAATGAAGAAATGTTTGAACAATTTTCTTTGTGTACTTTAGAAGACAATGTTTTTTTACGCAAATGCGTGTAACGGAAATTAAAAACTGGAGAGTTACAGACACGGCTGTAAATTTTTAGTGCTCTTTGGCGGACCGACATTTTTTTTCTTCAAGTTGTATCCTTTGCGAAATTTATTGACGCTGTAATGTTAAAAACCTTTATTCAAAATAATTTGGTTCTAATATTTTCAGATTATATACATACCATCATCAATTCATCAAACCCAAAGGTCATTGACCTTTTCGTAAAATGATCCTAGGAAAGAAAGTTTCACAAGCAGTTTTCTCTTTTGCTAAACCGCGAAAATATATTATATAGGGATGATACATCCCTGAAATTTGGCTAAGTCCACAGACATTCGTTGGTTCG
Organism: Agriopis aurantiaria; assembly: GCA_914767915.1. Classification (NCBI taxonomy): domain Eukaryota; kingdom Metazoa; phylum Arthropoda; class Insecta; order Lepidoptera; family Geometridae; genus Agriopis; species Agriopis aurantiaria. Next base: position 16,564,690 of record OU611992.1, on the reverse strand, counting down.
ATTTTTTCTATAACCTCAAATTTCTGAAATTCCGAATGAATGTGACAACAATTACCTATATGGTTTTGGAACCATATATACCTACGCGTGTCTTGACATGCTTTTGGCCAGTTATTCCACCTACGATGGAGTTCCTATGACAACGCACCTTTACAAATTTCCCTCAGAGCAAAGACGCTACTAGAATCTGAAATGCTATTTATAGGTATTTATAGAAACAAATCATCTTCCGGTCACGTGATCACGTCGGAAAATTGTAGTTAAATTAAAGTCAAAGAAGAGCGCTGAGTGTCTACAATTTTCTGCTTTCTCACAACGACTTTCTAAGAGATTGTTCACTGTATACATCATTCTTAAAGTAAAACGCCATTTTGTCCGCAATTCAGACAATTATAATAAAACGCTGTGGTATTATTTCCAGAGATGTTATCTGTGCAGATCGTCGACAGACACGCTACGCTAGGCACACTAACTACGGCAGATTTGTTTCCATACTGTTAGAGGCATTATAATGCAAAAATACATTAGTACATAACTGTTGATGTTTGTTTAAATACTTTCTAAAAGCTGCCAAAGCGATTTTGTAATTCGTAGCTCTTTTGTTTTTATGAGACACTTCCTTATCGATCAAAATTATCTATACTAATATTATAAAGAGGAAAGATTTGTATGTAAGTATGTTTGTAACGAATTGGCTCAAAAAGTACTGGACCGATTTGAAAAATTCTTTCACTGTTGGGAAGCTACACTATCCCCGGGTGACATAGGCTATAATCTATACCCGTGCGAAGCTGGGGTGGACCGCTAGTAATATATAAGTAGTGTATTGTACCTGAAATAAAACGCAAATTAAAATACTTAGCGAACTGGAAGATTTCATAATAGGGAGAGCATTTTCTTAGGTAGGTTAGGTAGAGCTTAGGTTTTCGTCACGTAGTCAATATGCTCTAGGGAAATCTCGCACTTTTTCGAGCTATATTCAACCAGAAGCGGCAAGCGCCGTATTAATAAAAACAAATAAGAGCCAAAAAATATTTAAGCTTACTGTTTGTTTTTATTTTTATTTAAAACCATTATTGTGAATTATTACGTGACAATTAGTGGGGGTAGTCTTGACATATACTACGGGTGGTCACCGAGGGGGGCAGGGGGTAAAAAAAAATGGGTCACGTAGTTTGGGTATGTTCCCTACAATATCCCAATCAATATCAATAAAGACATTCCAAATCTCCAAAACCAGAAATCCTATAATTCTTGCTGACACGGCATTGTGATGGAGTCAGCATCACGTTACGTGTAAGCTGACTCCACACTTATTGCCGCCCTTTGTGTTTTCACTATTCCACGATATTGAAGAATTAAAACTATTCGTGCTCAGAAGTGTCTGGTTTCCTTTTTGTGATGAGTTTACACCACAATAAAGGTTCTGATCTGATAATTTTATTATTGCGAAATCGTTATTCTAAGCAGTAGGTAACGTCTCTTGTAAAGTACTTATGTACATACTTAATTATCATAATCGGTAATAATTATGTTGTGTAATATTATTTACAACACATTTGCTCAAAAAGTGCACTTACGAAGCCTGTATACATCGTTAGAAAGTTAAACATTACGCATCATACAGCGTGCGGTAATGAATTTTACCGCACGCTCAGCTGTATAGCACCGTGCGTGTACTTTACGGTACTTTTTCCATTTCCATAAAAATTGTTTCATTTGTAGCCTTTTTTTCTCGCAAATGTGTTGTAAAACGTTGTATGGCAGACGTGCGGATTGGTTATTACAAACTCGTGACTATGGTAAGCCCTTGACTTCGTCTCGGGCTTACATTCGTCTACTCGTTTGTAATAACCAAACTTGTATCATAAATAACTATTGTAACACTATCTTAAACCCGCAGAGATGAGAGAAGACGCTGGATCCTGAAATACGGTGCAAACTAGTTCGGGATATAGATGCTTCACTATATAAAATATACTGTTTTTAGTTTCCCAATAAAATGATTGATTGATTGAAACATGGTAAAATGTAGATGTAAAACCCGAACGAAGCGCTTTGGTTCCAATTTTATTATGCGAACTGCTAGTCTGTGGAATGCGTTTCCTGAATGGGTGTTCCCCGATAGTAACAATCTGAGTGTCTTCAAATCACGAGTGAATCGGTTTCTTCTAGGCAAGCGTGCTCCATCGTAGACCGCATCATCGCTTAACATCAGGCGAGTTGGCGGTCAAACGCAAGCCTATTATTTATAAAAATATATATAGGTAGGTATAGATAAACGTGCAAAGTCATCCTGATGGGAAAATCACACCTATTGCGCCAATTATCTGAAAGAAAAGCAGACCTATTCATATTTTGTGAGCAAATTTTTTTAAAGTAACTTTATCAGCCATTCAATGGCCACTGCTGAACAAAGGTCTCCCTCTTAGAAAGCGTTGTTGCCATAATTGCACGCTCGGCAGGCGGCGTACGTTCACCGTGTAGGATGCCGCTGCCCATCCTCCGGTGGTTCTGGTCGCAGTTTTAGGACATACCCCGGTGTTTTGACGTAACACAACAAGGCAAACAAGATCTGCCTGTAAGATATATATCGTAGCCAGATATCCACTACTGTCAGTCAATATATATAAAATTACCTAATCCAAGGGTTAGTGGCATAGAAACATTAGCAACCCTGTAAAACAAATTTTGGGCCCTTGAAAGCCTCCTGTGAGTATAATTCCATGAGACACCATAATCGTAATGAGCATGCTTGGCGCTTACCATCAGGCAGCTGACTTGTTCGTCTCATACTCAATTGTATGAAAAAAAAGCTCTTACAATACCTAAATTTCAACACACCCACTGGTTCGAACAATCATTAACTCTCCCTATCTCCATATGTCAATGCACAGCTTAAAATTAATATTTCGGCCATTTTGTCCGGAAACCGGGCCCCCAAGGGTGTCTGCTCCATTGTGCCTGCGTTATTATGTAGCTATGTATCGAGGAGGGATTCTATGGTGCCAATGCGACATAGAATACACTCTCTACCAAATTCTATGGCCGTTCTAAACTGAAATCAGCTCCGTTCAATGCGTGACTAGCTGACTAAGTTTACTGAATGTAATTCATAACAAGTATTGAAAGAAAAATAATCCCTAAAATCACGTCTGTTACCGCTGGATTGATGAAGTTGGCTGTAAACATTATTGTTCTCAAATTTCGCGCGTCTATGTCCTCCATACCCAGGACCAACCATATGTCGAGAGCCAACAAACAATCAGAGACGCAGCTGATCTGTCAAAGTCAGCTGTCAGAACATCATCATCCTGCAATTCCTGCAAGCGGTTCAGTTAGGTTGCACGAGTTCGGTACTACTTGGTGGCAGCAGCTGGCGGTTAATCTCGGTGATTTCGGTGAGTACAATATTGTTTTCAACTATTATAATTTTATTGACCTTGCGTGTGCATAGGCTTCTTCACGATTTTACAGTCCACTAGCTTTTGTGGTAACGTCATATCAAAGTTATTATATTGTGTGTATGTGACTATGAATGATTATCCACATTGAAGTCTTAGATGATTTGAATGAAATTTGATATGGAATATCCTGAGTTAACACCTAAGTCCTAGGCTACCTTTTCACCCCAGATGGTTCCTGTAGTTGCGCCGGTGAAATCGTGGGGTGCTGCTAATAAAATTACCCCGGACATAAATACTATTTATAAAGATACCTCCAAAATCTGTCCAGACGTAAATGGCTCAAAGTCTACCAGGAGACCACAAAAAGGAACACAATAAAACATACATACTTAATTTTTTTTATACAGAACAGACCTACGTTTGGCCACCAACTCACTTGATGGTAAGCGACGGTGTGGCCGAGGATGTAACACGTTGATCTAGAAGAAATCTATTACACTCTAGCCTTGAAGATGATTATTATTAATTACATTGAAAAAAATGTATGTAATTTTTTTCATTATTCACATTATTCTCTTTCCGGGGTAGTCGGGTAAAAACATGGCCCAGTTTTCGTATCTAATCGCTAACAGTGCAAGCGTTATCGCATTTCGCCTAGGGCGGCTATAAAGTTTGAGACAGAGTGTACAGAGCAATGGATGTATGGTGTCATTGTCCAAGGGTGTCAGAATCGGTCGTTACTTTAATGTGATATTTTAGTAATGTGATTCTGGTTATGTACTATTATTATTTTGTATTTGGGGTTGAGCTGAGTCGCGCTGTGGGGTTCGGAAAGGTTTTTGTGATCGAAGCCGACTAGAATTTAATTATAATAGTTTTAAAAAACACGCATATGTTACATTTTTAACTACCAAAGGAGGTCAAACTTAAGGAGTTATAATTATTATTTTATAGGTAGCTATTCAAGAGTTCCACTATTAACCTCCTTGCCCCATCATCGAAACAGTTCAAAGGCACCAAAATAATATATAATTAATTATAATAAAATCACTTCAAAATTAGTACTAAGTACATATATATTACTTATACGCCATGGACGTATTTAGGTTTGTTACGTCCATTACTTATGCAATTTCGTTATTTTGATTTAAAAACCAAACTACTAAACCGATTTTGATGAAATTTCTATAGGTATGGTTATCTGAAAGAATCATGTTTTTTAAACGTTTATCGGGACTTATCACGTTCCGATAAACGTTTAAAAAACATGTGTTCAAATCGCGAAAGTTTGAAAGAATCATGTTTTAATTATGTTTATTATCAAATAATTTACCATATCAGTTTATAAAATACGGGAGTTATGACGTTACAAACATAAAAAAACACAACCGAATTGAGATACCTTTTTTTTGAAGACAATAAAAAAAAACCAGATAGGTAGGTACCATATTTTTTTTTTTTTCGTGAAATTTTCAGTTGGTAGAGTAATTTCAGGCAAAGATAAACTTAAGTAACGTTAACAATCGTAAAACACTGGTTTAAACTATATCACGGTTGTTCACTAAAGTTATATAATAATTTACGGGATATTTACCGTGGTAAGGTTGTGGAATGAGCTCCCGATACGGTAAATATCCCGTAAATAATCATTTAACTTTAGTTAACAATCGTGGTTTTTCTCAACTAGGATGATGATCAAATTATGATCCAATCATCCCATTAAACACACCATTCTCAACTAGATACGAAACCTGATCTTTTTAGGGTTCCACAAGTAATTCGTTAATTTATTTAAACGCATGTAAATCGATACGGGATCGTTAGCGAAACAAGCGGCGTCGGGTTTCGGGCTAATGTGGTTATTCCGCGCAATTACCGGCTGTTAGTGGATAATTCAGGTACTAGCCGGCCTAATCCAGTATACTCCAGTTACAAGGAAACACTACTGGCTATAATCTGTGACTGGGAGCCGGAAGTTGGCATGCAACCTTTTTATCATCATCACCAGCCTATTTAATGTTCGTCCATTGCTGGACGTAATTAGGCCTCTCCTAAAGAACGCCACAAGGCACGATCTTCTGCGTTATCATTTTTATTTTTTTTGTTTTGCCTATCATCATCATCATCATCAGCCAGAAGACGTCCACTGCTGAACATAGGCCTCCCCCTTTAACCTCCACACTGAACGACAGCCTGCCTTTCGCATCCACTGGATGCCCGCGACTCTCACAATGTCGTCGGTCCATCTAGTGGGAGGCCTACCTACGCTGCGTCTTCCGGTTCGTGGTCTCCACTCAAGAACATTTCTTCCTCATCGGTTATCGGTTCTCCGAGCGATGTGGCCTGCCCATTGCCACTTCAACTTGCAAATTTTAACAGCTATATCAGTGACTTTGGTTCTTTGGCGAATATTTGCTGATTTTTTTTTCGCGTTTTCAGGGTTGGTCCCATACTAGAAGTTGTTCATAATGATGAGTACAACTACCTTCTTTTGGCTTCGAGAGTGTTCCCCTTACACCCTGTATACAAGTTAATCATAACTAGGTATCGGTTATTTGGCCCATTTTTCACTTGACAATGTTTTCACTGGGATAATAATTACAAATGTAGGTGTAATAAATAAATTTAGTCTCCTCTTGATAATTTTTATCACATACTGGTAATAATAAATATTAATAATTCCCCAAAATATTCGTGAGTGTGTTTCGCTAAGTGATAAGTTGCAGAGAGGTGGCTGGCTGACGTGCGGTGAGCTGATCCGCTTAGTATCAGTTTGATTGACGGGTTGACGGTGTAGGGAGGGCTTTATTTATTTTGCTTGGGTATCAGAATATATTGGTGATAAAGCTGCAATGTTTTGTGTATAATCATTGCAATAAAATAATATTGAATATAGTGTTGTGTTTATTGCTAATTCTTCGTTTTGTTATGTGTTATTAATTACTAGAGCTCCCCAGGGTTCACCCGTTTTTCTACTGGACCCATAAATTTTCCGGGATAAAAGGTAGCCTATGTGTTAATCCATGTTATAAAGCTACCTCCATACTAAATTATATTTAAACTCTACACTTACTACTAACAAACTTTTGCGTTTATAACATTTTAGTGTCATTGTTTTAATTAGCCGTTACCACGATGGATGATACCACGCTTAAATGACGAGTGATTATTTAACTTCAGAAATATTTAAAACGTGCAAAAGAGATAGCTGTGGCTGTTGAGCGCAGCCTTAAATTGAGCATGAAGGTAGCTTCCACGTACTTTGTATTGAACACATATTTTAAAATTTATCCCGGATAGCAGATAAAGCGGCGGTGCACTGCTAGTTTATAATAACAGTGTGATAGTCAGAAGTATAAAGAAGAAAAAACCAACAATGCATTGACACGTTTCCATGTAAACACCTTTCCTCAACGCCACCGTACAACCAATGTGCACTCGGTCTGATAAACCCGTGTTAAGTCGCGGATAAGTGTTGGATAAGTCGCGATAAGCCGTTAAAAGGTGTCAAACAATGGTATCGATGGACACCTCGGACGGACATAATGAGACGCTGCGCGATGCGTTACGTGGCGTGCCACAGGTAGTGTGGTGCAAGTCACTACATTTCACGATGACGGTCATGGACAATTGGACAGTACATCTGTTGTACAGCTGGACAGTACAGTACGCTTATATCTGCGACTTTATAGTTCATGCGTATCTATAATGTAGTCTTTTAAATGCGATAGGTGATAAGATATGTAAGCTTTTTACAATAGAATTCGACGCGCATAATATCTAAGTCATTCGCGTGAGAGTACAGTTGAGTTGTGTAGTTGGTATAAAAGCCAATAAATTATAGCTTTTATACCAACTACACAACTAAAAACTCTGTGTGATACTCAAGCGGTATTACACTCTAATTGTTGCCTTTAAATGTTATTTGCTATGTATATATATATAATGTTTCCCTTTCCACTGAACCGGGAGAGCGTAGCGTAGAGGATGAAACCGCGGAATGAATTTCATAATATATCTTTGTAAAAACTCGTGTGAAACGGATGTACGGGTATTCCTATAATCACTAATGGCTCGGAAACTGGTCGGCAGCTCGTCTCGACCAATCATCAACATCACCATCACCATGTACCCACTGCTGGGATACAGAACTTCTCTCCTTCTTTCAGAGAGAGATCAACTCGACTGGTTAATAATAATACAAGTGTAAACCATTTTGTCATAGATTGAAGTTAACAATATTTCGCTAAAGTGCGTCCCTTAGACCTCAATGTTCAAGGTGTCCACGAACAAAGCGAATTGTCCATCCATTATGCAAGAGCCAGCGCCTCTCGTCCCGTGTCCTTAGTAATGCACGTGGCAGGTTCACTAGAACGGTTGCCCACGTGTGGGCATCAGATTATAATGCAAAGACAAGCACGCGAAGTAAAGCAACGATTGGTCTAGATCGTTGAACAAATATACGAGTCAGAATGTATAATTATAAATTAATTAATTTCAAGCATAGCTCGCTCGACATATGGTACTGAGACGTGGTCCTTAACTGTTGGCCTTTTGGAATAGCTCCGAGTCACACAGCGGGCAATGGAGAGAGCTATGCTCGGAGTTTCTTTGCGCGATAAGATCCGAAACGTAGATATTCGCCAAAGAACCAGAGTCACCGACATAGCTGTTAAAATTTGTAAGTTGAAGTGCCGGCCACATCGCTCGAAGAACCGATAACCGATGGTGAAGAAAGGTTCTGGAATGGAGACCACGAACCGGAAGATGCAGCGTAGGGAGGCCTCCCACTAGATTGACCGACGACATTGTGAGAGTCGCGGGCATCCAGTGGATGCAAAAGGCAGGCTGTCGTTCAGAGTGTAGGTTAAAGGGGGAGGCCTATGTTCAGCAGTGAACGTCTTCCGGCTGATGATGATGATAGCTCGCTCCATTGCTCGCTGTCTCTGAGTTTTTCCTTCGTTTATATCTGTTTAAATCATTGGTTATGTAATTAAAATTGAATACCCCACGCTAAATAACTCTGTTATTACAATTACTTTTTATAAAATATACAGGGTGGCTAATCATCTGTGGGAGCCCAGTAAGCTCATCGGTTTACTAAAATAATGTTTATGTTTACCCGGAGCATATACAGGGTGGATATAAACCACGACTATAGGAATCATATGCAAGGGGTGGCTTCCCCGTTAGGAATCGGGTTAGTCACCATCCTGTAGGATTAAAAACAACGTTGTTTGTGAAGATAGATTTACTATTAGTGGAATTAATTATACATTCGTTTTGAAATGGTGTGATTAGAAAATTCAAGTTTCTCACGCACTAGCATGCATTTTCGTTTAATGTGTTTGTTTATACAGGATGATAAGGAAAGGGTATGCTACGCCGAAAGGATGTCATTGTACTCATAATTATGAACAACAAGGTGACCCGACAAACGTTGTCCTGTCTTAGAACTGTCATATAACACCGTCTTTAAGTTTACTGAATTTTTCCAATTTTCTGCGTGATTTTCTTAATTTTTCTTTCCGTACATTCTACAAATTAATAGAAAACTTAAAAAAAAATAATGAAATCGGTAAAGTCCTTCTCAAGTTAGGGCGTGACCAAGGTAAATAGGGATTCATTTATATATATATATATCTAGACTATTACTGAGAGACCAACCCTGAAATTGCGAAAAAATATCAGCTGTCTCATAGAAAAAAGTCATTGACACTAAACTAGACGACATTTATGGAACAGCTGTTTTTTTCGGGTTTTCATGTTTGGTCCCATAGTAAAAGTTGTCCATAATGATGAGTATAATGAACCCCCAGTGCAAGTACCGTTTTTTATTGATTGTAAAATTCGCTAAAATGCCATAGAATCGATCGCAGCGAGTACTGAAAAAATTGCATATTATTGAATTTGACGACCTCAACTGTCAATTTGACGATCGATTAAAGAACGGTACTTGCACTGCCGTTTCGGCTTAGCATATCCTTTCCTTAAAAACCAGTACAGCCTTTTTTTACATCGGACTTGAACAACGCTTGACCGAGAACTCACATAACAGAAAAAAACGATGCGGTCGAAGATGCACGTTTGCTTTAGCGTTTTGAAAAGGAATCTAAACTTTGAATAGATGGGTAATTCCAGCAATACTCCAACGTTAAACCCCAAGGAAAATCTCTATTGTGGTGTTGCGAAAACCCTTGTTTCCAATGTTGTTATAAAGCATTACAACTTATTGAATGTTAATGCAGCTAACAAGGGGTTGCTACGACTCGGCGAGGGAAATTAGAAATGAGGTTCGTTTCCATTGTTATCTGCGGTCCGGAAAGCATTGTCTTGTTATTACTTATACTATCTATCTATAATAAATAAGAAAATGTCATTAAACTAAATTATTAATTAATGTGGTAAGTTAAAAAAAAACATGTGCACCATTGCACTATTATAGGAAAATTATTCACTTGCTGCAAACTGGGACATAAATTATCGGAAGGGAACATCTATTTTGTGCTTTCTCTCACTTTTACTTAGCACCACGGTACGGGCCTTTCGTGTAAGCAATCGGGTGTAATTAGTCGATAAACACTAAATAAATATTTGGGTCATTTATATGCACACACGGTCATCTGACTCTAAACTAAGCAAAGCTTGGCTACCAAATGCTGATATACATACATACCTATATATTTTTAAATACATACTTAAATAGATTTTAACACCCAGGTATAACAAACGCACAAATGTTCATCACCATGAATGTTTGTCCTAGGTTCAAACCACGCCCCCAAGCGCAGAAAGCAGGTTCACTACCAACTGGGTCACCAAGGCGTCCAAACTATCGATAGATGGTGTTAAATTTTGTTTTAATAGTCAAAGAAGAAAAGTAATAATAAAAACATATTTTTCGAGAAATATTTATTATGATGATAAGAAAATAAAAAAAGGTGGCGGTATTCATGAATCGGTATATTTTCAAATTGCATGCTTCACAGTACTACTGCTCCGACCGTGCGAAGTCGGTGACTTGCTACGTCGTTGTTTTTATCGATAACGAGCTTGCGTCTGCGCCGCTTACCTCCAACACTGATGCTCCGATGATTTATGATAGTTTGCAGCAAGTGAATAATTCTATAGTACCGGACTGGTTACAGGACGTCTCGTATGAGACAGTGGAACCACACACGCGGATTATCGTTAGCGCATCAAATAGCGTGTGCGGTTTATTTACGCAAGCTAATGCACTTAGCTAATCCAGCGATGGAAAAACTTATACAATATTCTACAAGCTAGGCAAGGGCGAAATGTAAGAAATGTGTTCATAATATATACTTGTAAATCGCGAGGAGATGCTTACGATTTGCCTGTTCTCATTCAAATTTTGTTTCGTTTATCACTGTCACTGTTTTTTTGTTTGTGTGTGTGTGTGTGTGTGTGTGTGAATCTCATGAAAGCAAATTTGTGAATATTCAAGTTTTGGTAGAGCCTTTGTATTACCAAAGCTACCCAACCAATTTTGAAAGGGGGCCGTAATTTATTTTAATTCCATTCTTCTATTCATTCTATCAAATTAGATAATTATGTTACATATAAAAAGTAGCAGTACCATAAACAAAAACATGGAAAAAGAAGGATAGATATAAGATGTCCAACTATTATAGTAAGTATTACTTACCATCTTAAAGAAGCTCGTAATAGGAAGGAGTTAAATTTGAAACTGTTAAAATAAAAATATAAAATCCAAAAAAATATTCAAATGCAATAATGTAAGCATTGTCATTCACCTTACATAAATGGTGTATAGAACCGCAAGATGTTACACAAATGTAGGTATGTTTAACTTGTGAATGTCTGCAACGCTTGTCGGAGATGTAAGTGCCGAACATACAAAAAAACAATATCTATCAAAAACGATGGCAACCTGCCGACCATTTTTGATGAGGTTTTTTATGCCGTGGCCCAAGGATACTTGTAAAGGCATCACAAATACGTTGTCGACCTGTTAAGACTCTATTAAGTCGCCTTTTGAAGAACCCCATGTTGCAGCTTCACGGAAAATAATCAAAAATAGTATCACAATACAATACAAAAACTCTTTATTAAAACACCACAAAACAAGGATAACATAAAAAAAAAAAATTACAACAAAAATATTATCTAGGCTTTTAACAGGCGGCCTTATCGCTAGTATCGTGTTTTCTTTAGTTGTGTTTAATGGCGTCCCCGACACAGGAAAACCTAGTGTGTGTGATTCGCTGGAAAGCTAAGTATATATTGTAATCTGCGGGCCAGATATTGGGCAGCCTTGAACTACGCTATAGCTTTTCGAGCCAAGTGCTCAGTGACCACAGACGGCCGCGTGTCCATAAACTAATCAGCAGGCGACAGACGGTGACAGCATCTCGCGGCTGCGGCAGTCTTGTACATTACCACTGACGCTTTTCAACGCTGAGGATACTTCAAAAGTAAGAAAGAAAAAAGAGCTGAGTTTGTTCGGGTTTATGTGAAGTTCGCTGAGGATAAGTATAAAGGTGGAATTCCGCAGTCGACGGCAGACCGCAGACGACAACGGCAGACTGTGACGGCATTACTTTACAGTGTTCATTTGTATGATACCGATTCCGACATACGACATACTTACCTATATACATCCGCCTTAATTTAGTGACAGTGTCAAATGGAACGCCTTGTCTGTGTTTCCGCAGCATTACAATCTTGGAGTGTTCAAGTCTAGGGTTAATAGGTTATTACTGGGCAAACGTACTCCATCTTCTACCGCATCATCGCTTTCCATCAGACGAGATCGCGGTCAAACGTTAGCCTAATCCGATGTAAAAAAAAAAACTTCTAAGGTACCTACCTATTTGCAAATCAAGGCGTAGGTAATGTGTATAGATATCCCTGGAGCCGGGGTCTTAGAGTAATCATCATCATCATTTCAACCATAGGATGTCCACTGCTGGACATAGGCCTCCCCCAAAGCAGCCTGCATCCAGCGTTTCCCTGCGGTCTCTTTTAGGTCGTCTGTCCATCTTGTGGGTGGACGTCCTACGCTGCGCTTACCGGTCCGTGGTCTCAATTTCAGAACCTTTCGGCCCCATCGGCCATCTGTTCTGCGTGATATGTGCCCTGCCCACTGCCATTTCAACGTGCTAATCCGGTGGGCTATGTCGGTGACTTTCGTTCGTCTACGGTCTTAGAATACTACTTCGGTATATCCCCTGCCTGTCGTAAAAACCGACTAAAAGGAGGCCTTTAATTAGGCTGGTGGGTGGTCAGATTTGGGGATCTAACCTCCCCATTCAGCAAGTCCATTCAGGCAGTGTAGGCTAGGAGGATACCGGTGCGTTCATGGAGATCCCGGTGCCCTCCGTCTGGCACAGAGGTCGGCCACCGAGGGGGCTCATATAACCTGGCTTCAACCTAATGCTGCTGGATATCTTTTGAAGACGCCCCCGCCCCGTCAACAAAAAAAAATGGTAATGTGTATAGTACAGTAACAAAATGTTCAAGGATGTTGTTATGATCAAGGTGTATGGAACTCTATAAAGAAATGCATCAGGACACTCTGTTTATGGTTTATTTTGCCAGTGAGTTTTTTTAGCGTTATATGTTGTAATAATACACTTGAACTACGGGAACAGACACTTTTTATTTGGTTTATTGGCACACAAAACAAAATGTAAAACAATTTAAAACCAAGTAGTATTCAAAACCCTGCGATGGCTTAAGATCTACAAGATGTAGACTCTACATTCTGGGTGGTACTGAACTGTTATAGGCAAGTTATAGGCAAACGTGACGCTTGCCACCGGACGACATGCTCGCCTCGTCCATTCAGTTGCATACAAATTCTGAGAGTCAAAGCCGGATCGTTGCTAGAATGCATGTTCAAATCCTCTCGGTTCAAGTGTGGAAGCTCTGTTAAAAGGTACAAACGAAAATTTAATTATCAAGGTACTACGGGTACTTCTTCATTGACCGAGTGAAGCGAGACTCAGTTTCTGGTAACAGATCGTTCCTTCAACAGCAGCCAGAAGACGTCCGCTGCTGAACATAGGTAGATATCCCCCTTAGACCTCCACACTGAACGACAGCCTGTCATCTGCATCCACTGGCCGTCCGCTACTCTCAGGATGTCGTCGTTCCATCTAGTGGGACGCCTACCTACGCTGCGTCTATCAGTAGGTATAGACGTTTACTATATTCTATCATTCTCGTCGCGTATCGGTCTTCTTTTTCCTTTCATATCTGCAGTTTGACCATAAAACGCGAAATTGCTTTTGCTAAACTGCGCCGCCGGACAAAGCTGCCGGACGAACTGCATGGAAGATGTCGCAAGTTACTGGAGACGACGGATTTATAAACTTACTAAATGTTTAGCTGCACCCGTGATGTTAAACGTATTTTTTATTTGCTCTAAAGTAAAAACAGTAATACATACAAGCGTTAAACTTGGCATGGTTATAGTAAACACTCTAAAATATAACAACAAATAATAAATAATGGCCAAGAGCGAGTTGGTGACAAATTTCTATTCACATTAGGGCGCGGTCAGTACTTGGACCGCCTGGGCATGATGTTTTGCATTACTTTCTGTATTTTGTGGTGGTACCGAACCCTCCGTGCGTGAGCCCATCTCGCATTTGGCCGGTTTTTTTATTATTTTGGGACGAGGCAGCATTTTTAACCGATATCGCTTCTACCCATAACTTGTCCTATCGCAGTAACAAAACCATGCGTAACAGTGGAAGGCAGCGGGCCCTTTGTGGGTGTCCTACAATGGGCACATCACATCACCATTCCACCGGCGTGTGGACTCCACCATTTGCATGCGACCATTGGAGACGAGCTGAATGGGCTATCGAATAGTGCCACATATTGGAGATGATTGGTACCGAGGACCTAGTCAGTTCTGAGAGCTCATTCTTTATCACCAACAGGCTAGGCGTCTGACCATAACTCTGTTATCTCATTATCATGTTTGACCGTCACTAAAGTTAAGTGATGGTGTTATCGAAGAGCGAAGATAGTAGTATCTATAGCAAATTCTAGAACCTGTTGAGTATTAACGATGCAACGGTGTGATCGTAGATGGAACATATTTTGGATTGAGAGCTGGCTCTCAAATCTATGTAAGGCTAGTAAATGAAGCTAGCACTATCATATTTTCACTTAGGTACGTAATTTTTCTCCGTGATCAAAATAAGCAGTAATAGATAAAATATTCAAACATAACATCAGATCCAATCTTTGATGTGACAGAATGACCTATTGAAATGCATTTAACTGCATGCCTGGTAATTTCATGTACCATTACATTTAACTCTATGCGGGCGTATCGGCCTACGAGACCGCGGGCGCACTGCGGTCTAACAAACCGTGTAGAAGGGTTACCTCTGTGATCATTTCGCTAGTCTCATTTCGTCCATTCTTGTTGTCTAACCATGCGGTCACCGTGGGGAATTATCGATAGCTTTGACTTTGTAATTTGCTTTGAAAACCTCGTTGATGTAACGATGGAGTTCGCTTGAGATGTGGGGTAGGAAAATTGGAGATCAGAAAGAAAATGTTTGGCCAAACTGTTGTAATCTTTATGTTGTGAAGGTTTTACAAGTATCAAGTACATGTTTGGTCGTACTTGGAGTACTGCTCTCATCTTTGGTATAGATCAGCCCAGTACCAGCTTGAGGCGTTGGAATCCATTGAGAAACGAGCCAAGAAGCTCATCAGTAACAAATATCTTGTGCATGCCAAGCTACAAACCTTAAAACATGGGTTTAAAGCTGGTTTATCGGTATTATATTTCAGGAGGTGTGCATCGAATTTGCATGACCTCATTTCCCTCTTGCTCATTTTTCTATAGGACGGCCAGGACGGGCATGAACAGGTCTCACTGTTTTATGGTTTCATATTCCGAAAACACGAATGAATAGCTTCGATTCCAATTTTATTGTGCGAAATGTTAGTCTGTTGAATGCGCTGTCTGAATTGGAGTTCCCTGATAAGTAATTACAATCTGGGGGACTTCAAGTAGCGAGTGAATCGGTTTCTTTTAGGCAAGCGTGCTCCATCGTAGCCATCACTTAACGATGGTGAGATGTCAGCCAAGCACAAGCCTAGGCATCTTTCGAAACTAAAGAAATTTAAGGTACCTACTCGCTATAGAATCGATGGAAAGTAAAGTTTTGTCACGATAAAGAAGTAGATAATGGAATATTTAGATTATTTTATCTACTCGGTTAAACTTGACGACCATTAAAATGTTATTAGTTACAGAATATCTTCTTACAAGCCAAGCAATACTAAGTCATGAGAATGATCATTTCCCATCAAAGGGTCTTAACCCTTCACAAATCATCATCGCTAAGCGACGTGTCAAACCGCTAGCGATACCTCGCGACCGTAAACTGCGCGTCATGACGTATTACGCATTGTGTGACCGACAACGTTACACGTGCGGTCTGACAGACAACCACCCATCACTCGACGGGTTAAAATTAAGTTCAAAATCACCGAGCAAGCAGTATACATGAAACGTAGGTGTTATAACTATGTTGCGACACAGAAGCTTCACAGATTTTACTTTCAAATTTACAAATGCAAAATAGCATATTGTATTCGACGCGGTGGCGTCGTTTTATCATGTTTTATTATTTCGCAGTCGGTGTTAGAGTCGGTTGAACTCTCGGTTCGTGTGGGATCTCGAATGGAGTTGCGAGATTCGGATGGAATAGGCCATTGTGCGAGGTTTACGAGGAAGGTAAAAGTGCCGAGAGCGGTATTAGATAGCCACAGCGCTGTTTCTCGGAGATGGCACGCCATCATTCTCTCGGGTGATGCGTTTCCTATGGTTGCGTAATGCGGGAGCTGGTGCTATTAAATAAGTCTACATTTTCAGCTTTACCTTCATAAAGCACGCATAAAACTTAGGCAAATACTTATGTCTCTCTAGCTGTAAGCAATAGAAATGTTTCTACTATATGAGACTCGATATCTGCATGATCTAATTCCCTCCTGCCCATTTTTCTATCGGACTGCCAGAGCGGGCACGAAAAATCATCACCGCTTTATGGTTGATATTCCGAAAACCCGCACGAAGCGTTTTGATTCCACATTCATTGTGCGAACTGCTAGTCTGTGGAATGCGCTGCCTGAATGGGTGTTCCCCATCGGTTACAATCTGGGTGTCTTCAAATCATGTGTGAATCGGTTTCTTCTAGGCAAGCGTGCTCCAACGTAGACCGCATCATCGCTTAACAACAGGCGTGATGGTGGTCAAACGCAAGCTTATTATTTATGTAAAAAAAAAGACTTGGCTAAACCTACATATCCATAAAAACTTTCCAATAAAAGGGTCTGGACCAGTTCACAAAATGGGCTTGGTACGAGACGCTTTCAATTTTTAACCCCTGACTGTGTATAGGTAGATATAAATTTAACGTGTGTATCTGTGTGTCTATATCTATCAGTAGCATCGTAGCTCCCAAACGGCTCAACCGATTTTGATTTCGTTTTTGTTTGACTTGATCGAGAATGTTATAAGCTATGACTCAAGAAAATAATGTTCACCGGTTTGATAATCAGCTCTTTTACTACAGACAGGCAGACTGATGGACAGAACGAACTTAAGGGTTCCTTGTGGTACTTACTACGTAGCCCTAGAAACCAGTTCACAATGTGTAACTTAGTAGGAAGCTACATAAACTAAGTGGGTAGTTATTAGGAAAATAGACTTAAAGAAAAACATTTCATAAAAACGAGCTGCCATATTCATCGTGCTAGTAGGTACCCATTTTCGTTACTTCATCACTCATTCCACTAATGCCCCAAACTGAAAGTCTAACAAAGACTCGAGCCACAAAGAAACGGTCTACAATGGAATAAAAATATACTCTCGGATGACAAATCATAGTAATAGGTATACGGTACCCGCAGCGGTGCCTTCGTGGGTTGTCGCGGTCTGGGAGACCCGCCCCCGGTCCCGGTACAGTATGGTAGATTGTGGCCAAGCGTGTAGCTAGGGTTACTATACACGCATACTACCGAGATATTCATTTATAGCTAGCAACTATTTTACACATATTATATACCTTTATTGTACCATAATTTTGTCATTAAGTATATATTTTTGCGAATGAAATTTACCGTCATAGCTCACCGGATTAGCAAGTTGAAGATAGCACGCAGAAGAGATGGCCAATGGGGTCGAAAGGTTCTCGAATGGAGACCACGGACCGATAAGCGCAGCGTAGGACGTCTAGCCACAAGATGGACAGACCACGGTGTCTCCGAGTGTATCTACGGTGTTTCCGAGAAGTTATAACATGTGGTTCTTCAAATGGCGAGTTAATAGAGTTCTAAAGGGTTGGCAACGTATTTGTGATGCCTCTGGTGTTACAAGTATCCATAGGCGACGGTGACTGCTTACCATCAGGCATCCCGTCTGCTTGTTTGCCATCTATGGCATTAAAAAAACCTAAAAGAGACCGCAGGTAAACACTGGATGCAGGGCGCTTCCAACCAGCTCTTTTGGAGATCGATCGATTTTGGAGGCCTATTTTCAGCAGTGAGTTTTATGGCTGAAATGATGATGATGATGATCTATTTTACTGGTACAATGAAGAGTTCATGATTGAGCACAGGCATAATACTGCAGTAATAGCCTTAAGATTTAGTTTTGCGGACACACCCCGTGTAAAATCGGAAAATCGAGAACACCAAACTGTCCTGTTTGTCACGTCACTGATGATATTTATACATTTATCACATATATATTACTACTAGCTGTTGCCCGCGACTTCGTACGCGTAGAATTTCATATAAACTTTGAACCCCTTTTTGTCATCTTTACTTCGGCCCTTTCGTAAAATCATTTCTTAGCGGACCTCTACACCCTATAAGGAATCTACCTACTAAATTTCAGCTTCGTAGGTCATGTCGTTTTCGAGATTTCGTGATTAATGAGTGAATGAGTAGATGAATTTCGCTTTTATAGGTTAGCCCGTTGGTCCAGTTGGTAGTGAACCTACCTTCTGAGCTTGGGGGCGTGGGTTCGATTCCCACCTAGGACAAACATTTATGTGATGAACATTTGTGTTTGTTCTATATCTGGGTGTTAATATCTATTTAAGTATGTATTTAAAACTATATATGTATGTATATCAGTCTCTGGCAGCCATATCACAAGCTTTGCTTAGTTTGGGGTCAGATGACCGTGTGTGCAAAAAATGTCCCGAATATTTCATCATTTCAGCCGTAGGACGTCCACTGCTGGACATAGGCCTCCCCCATCGATCTCCAAAAGGGCCGGTTGGAAGCGGCCTGCATCCAGCGTTTCCCCGAATATTTATATTTAGGTTATTTATCACATTATTATGGAATGTGCCATGAACCGAATTCGAAGAACTGCTCTAAGCAGTAGGTACCTATGCCACAAATTAGGTTTCTTAACAGCAATCTGGCCAACCCACTTTCAGACTCTACTAAACTAAACTAGTGGATAGAAATTAGTTTAAATAATATGTTAATCATAATTAGAGCAGCATGTTTGAATGCGCGATAAAGCTCTTTAAATTAGAATTAAAATAAAGATAATTTTTAGAAAAAAAAAGAACCGACTTCATGATTATACCTTCATATACAAACTAAAACTAAAAAGTAGAAAATAATATTTAAATAACTTCAAAACAATGAGCATTACAGGACAATCAACGAAATTATTAATACATATATTACCTACTTATATACATATTTACAATTTATAATCAGTTATTTTTGGAGTCGGTGCCAGCAAAGGGTTAATCCTGCCTTTGTAGGAAAATACTTTTCTACAGTCTATTTTGATATTATGTTTTCTGCACTGAAGTTTAATTTTTGGCACCGTAGTCTTACAGCTGATGTGCGGAATTCCCGTTGACGGTTGTGTCTAAATGCATATAAATTTTGATGCGCTTCTTTTCAATTATTAGCCTTTGTTCGATTTCTTTTATATTTATCTCTATTTCACATTCATATCATAAATATTAATAGATTAATCAAGTAGGTATCTATTAAGGTTATTTTTGCTTTGGCTGGCACCGACTCCAAAAATAACTGATTATAAATTGTAAATATGTATAAAAGTAGGTAATATATGTATTAATAATTTCGTTGATTGTCCTGTAATGCTCATTGTTTTGAAGTTATTTAAATATTATTTTCTACTTTTTAGTTTTAGTTTGTATATGAAGGTATAATCATGAAGTCGGTTCTTTTTTTTTCTAAAAATTATCTTTATTTTTAAATTTTTAGTGGGATTTATTCCGCAGAGATAAAAAAGTGCGTGTCGGGCTCGCGCACTGAGCGCGCTCGCGTACGTTCCGTACCACCACAAAATACAAAAAGTGCAAAAAACATCACGTCCAGGTGCCATCACCCGTCACCAAGGATGGTATATATTATACCCTAATAAATTCCTTGCTCCGTCACCCATCCAAGTACCGACCGCGCTCTACGTTGGTTAACATGGTATTGAACATACATTTGTCACTGACTCACACTTTGCCATTATTTATTACCTACTGTTATACTTTAGAGTGTGTACTATAATCATGCCAAGTTTGACGCTTGTACATACATATTGCCGTTTTTACATTAGACCAATTACAAAAATACGTAAAAAATACGTTTGTTGTAGGGCCACTTTTAGTTTTTACTTTTTGACTTTATTATTATTTGTTAAGTTAATACGCTGTAATTTACAAGTTCTGTAAAAAAAACTGGCTATCTATTACGGTTCAAAAGACATCCGTTAAAAGGTAGGACAGACATCACATGCAGATAGCGTAGGCTCAGTTAACCCGTAGGTCCCGTTTTTACCCTTTGGATACGGAACCCTAAAAAGGAATAATAAACCCTAATAAAGGTCCAAAACTCCATAGAAGCCTCTTGTAAAGCCTCCACCACTTTACTGGTGCATGAGTTTGACTTGACCGTGCATGATTAGCTCTGCTTGACTGGCTTGTTTGACGCTATTGAACACTATATAAAATATTTAATACTAAATACACGACACTAATTAATATTACGACTCAAATACTCTGTATCCATGGTCGTGAAAAATTTAACAAAAAACAACAGGGCATGGTCGCATCATGGTCGCCATGGAGACACTTCTTTGTTTTTTGAAGTCTGTTCCTCTATGTTTGTCAGTAGTAGATCTGTGATGTTTGCTGTTTAGTTGACAGCGTCGCTAGTAGAGAACAAAGTATGAAATTCACCAAGAAATAACTGTAGTTCCAATGTTGTCCACCTTAACAGCTAAGTTGGTGGCACTGTCCAATGTTTCCAATGTACATTGAATTTGTAGATATTTTGTAGATTTTTCAAAAAGCACTGAATCAATATCGATAAAAAAATTATGGGACCACCTATGAGCTATGACCTACCAACCAAAAAAAGAATCATCAAAAACAATTCTAAATTGGCGGAGTAATCGCGTAACAAACATATAAAAAAAAGGAACAAAAAAAAACATACAGTCGAATTGATAACCTCCTCTTGAAGTCGGTTAAAAAAAGAAGATTTGTCACTCAACCACACTCCTTGAAAATAGCAAACCTTTCTCTCTACTCATCCCGCGGGATCAGTACCTATGGGATCCAATTGTAGTAAGGGCCTTAATTTCAACCACAACCAAACTTTTATTATTTACTATCATCATCATCAGCCAGAAGACGCCTACTGCTGAAAATAGGCCTACCCTGTAACCCCCATTGAACGTCAGTCTGCCATCTGCATCCATTGGATGCCAGGATGGATGATCTAGTTTCTCGGTTATTTACTACTAGCGGTCCGCCCCAGCTTCGCACGGGTATAGATTATAGCCTATGTCACCCGGGGATGTTTATCTATGCCCGGGGATAGCGTAGCTTACCAACAGTGAAAGAATTTTTCAAATCGGTTCAGTAGTTTCGGAGCCTATTCAATGCAAACAAACAAACAATCAAATCTTTCCTCTTTATAATATTAGTATACATAAGTATATATATATTTGCTATTGCCCTCGATTTCGTACACGTAGACTGTCATATAAAGTTTCGATTTCTACTTGCATTAATTCGTGGAAAAATCTTTTAACGGACCTCTAGAATAAGGAATCTTTTTTTTTAACGCTGATTAGTCCGCGTTTGACCACCTACTCGCCGCGTCCGCGCCACCTAAGCGTCGATGTGGTCAAGGATAAAGCACGCAGACTTAGAAGATATCTAATATTCACTCTGTCCTTGAAAAGGCCCAGGTTATATCTCTCAGGAAACAAGGAAGCTGGCAGGTTGTTCCAAAATTTGGCTGTACGGATTAGAAACGTAGAATCGAAACGTTTGGTACGTATCCAAGGAAAATCCACAATGTATGGGTGGTAACGGGCCGTTTTCCTACTTGTCCTGTAGTAGAAAGGGGATGGCAGTATAAGGTCATGTAGCTCCGATGCACATTCTCCGAAATGAATCCTGTAGAAAATTGACAGACTCGCCACTTTGCTATCTGCCAAATTTCAGCTTTGTAGTTTCCCAGATTTAATTATAAGTAAGTCAAGAATGAGTATAGTGGTCTTTCACTTATAAATTATTTACAAATCTTACCACACAGCACCGCGTCTGTTACGGCCCTTACGCGTTAGAGGTTCCTCCAGGTACAGTTAATAATCGACTTCAAAAAGGAGATGGTGTCTTAATTTATTTTTATTTATTTTATTGTTTGTTATCTCATAACTCCGTCATTTATAAACTGGTTTAGATTTTTTTATTTGAAAGGATATACTTTCAAATTGGTCTCATAGAAATTTAGTAAGTTTAGTTTTAAAATCAAAATGACTGAACAAATATGTGTCATCCAAGTTTACGAAATTGCGTTTACTAATTTCGTATTGGTTATTGCGTTTTACTTAGCTGTATAGTGAATAATAAAATGTATGAAAAATTGAGACATCGAACATTGTACTAAAGCATAATCTCACTTGTTTGTCTGATCTAAGTACTTAGCTACTAATTTTTACCCAAGAGCTATGAATAATGAAGCCCATTTGCTGGACATTAACTTTAGTCCGTAGTTATTAACGTTACGTTATCTACCAATTTTTTCCACAAAACAGAAAGACTGAACAAAGATTTTGTTCTATTGCATCTTACTGTTTACCCACGCCCCACCCTTTGAAGATTTTATATGATCCAAACAAAGATAGCGCCGTGGATCGATATCCCCACCACCCTACCCCCCCCCCCCTCGTTACAGAACAGAAGGCTTGCTACTGCTGTGTAAGCTGTGGTAGAGCGCGATCCGAATATCACACCCGTGGGGGATAGATAGAATACGAGACACACTTGACTTTGGCATCGAGTGTACTATAGGTATCTACTTTGTAAAGGTCTGTAGTGAGACATTTTGACACCATACAGGGTTACTGGTAACAAGGTAGCAGGGAAGCCTCATTAAAAATAAACCGGCCAAGTACGAGTCGGGTTCGCGCATTAAGGGTTCCGTGCCACCACATAATTCAAAATTACCAGTTATAACTTGGTAATTAACAGAAACATGTCACCAACTCGCACCTGGCCATTATCTATTATTTGTTGTTATACCTACTATAGAGTATATGTACTATAATCATGCCAAGTTTAACGCTTGTACGTATTACCAATTTTACATTTAGAGCTAATACAAAAATACATACCCCCTTTTCATTTTAACTTTTTTATAATATTTTAGTTAACCGTAACATTAAATATTCTGTGAAAATTTCAACTGGCCATCTATTACGGTTCGAAAGATACAGCCATTTAAAGGTAGGACGATCAGACAGACAGACAACGTAGGCTCAGTAATAGGGTCCTGTTTTTACCCTTTGGATATGGAAACCTAAAAAACAGCCCGTTCCATACAAAAAAATCATTCATTCCGACAAAATAATATGAAACAGCAGATTCTTATTCACGAATTTTGATAAGTTGTACAACAAAAGTTGTTTGTTTTGACTTATTGAATCCAGGTATTAAGAGGATGCTAACTGATTAACAGTAACCCTGTATATTTAAGTAGGTATGGAAGAAATGTTGATATAAATAATAACCAATTTAAAAAACCGACTTCAAAATTAGTAAACACGCAATTTCTTCTACTTGGATGTTTTTTTTCTTCCATTTATTATGATTTAAAAACCAAACTACTGAACCGATTTTGATGAGAGTTCTATAGGACCAATCTGAAAGTAGATAGATAGATAAACTCTTTATTGTTCACACCACAAATTTCATACACACGATAAAACAGCTTAAAAACTAGTGCAACAATCGGCGGCCTTATCGCTAAGAGCGATCTCTTCCAGGCAACCTTAGGATGGAGAGGATTCATACAGGAGGTAGAAGGCGGGGCGAGCAATATTGAATAATGTGATACTTAGTTATAATATAAACCGTATATTCTAATACTAATACATATACTTACTACTTAAAATTACGATACTAATACTGATTACGATAATATACTAATACATAAAATATAAAATTAAGGTACCTATATTATAGGTAAATACAAATATATTTTTAGGGTTCCGTACCTCAAAAGGAAAAAACGGAACCCTTATAGGATCACTTCGTTGTCCGTCTGTCTGTCTGTCTGTCTGTCCGTCTGTCAAGACCCTTTTTCTCAAGAACGCGTAAAGGTATCAAGTTGAAATTTATACTAAATACTTGGGTCTAGGGTTTCTTTCGGCTGTAAAAAAATAAAAGTTGTAAGTCAACGCAATCAAAAGATATGAACGTTTATGTCGCATATTTTGCAATTTCACAGGGGAACCAAAACCTATAGGGTACTTCCCGTTGACCTAGAATCATGAAATTTGGCAAAAAGCAAGGTCTCATAGTACGTATATAGGAATAAATCCGAAAGTTATAAATATGAAGGTATATCATTTAAAAATGATTATTTTGCTATTACAAACTTACATTTTGTAGTTGGAATGTATGGAAGAACCTTATTGTCAACTACAAACTTAAGTTTGTCTTTCAATATTTTAATTTCAGTTAGTTTTTTTTTTGGTCTCGCGCTCTTAGGGTTCCTTTATGTCGTATATTTTGTGATTTCACAGGGGAATCAAAACCTATAGGGTACTTCCCGTTGACCTAGAATCATGAAATTTGGCAAGAGGCAAGGTCTCATAGTACATATATAGGAATAAATCCGAAAGTTATAAATTTGAAGGTAATTAAAAATAATTATTTTGCTATTACAAACTTACATTTTGTAGTTGGGATGTATGGAAGAACCTTATTGTCAACTACAAACTTCAAAGTTGTCTTCCCAGAGACTGTGGGATCGGCCGATCTGCGAACTAGCATGGAAATCGCTACTAGATACGTGTCCTAGTATTGCAGATCGCGCTCGTATTCTTGCTGTCTCTGTTTGGGAATCAGGACTTTGGTTGCAAGCCATGCCCTTTTTTAACACAGGTAGCCTTTTAGATCCAACCGCATTTCGTCTAGCTGTCAGCTTACGCTTGGGTGCAAGGTGCTGTGAGGCCCATCGCTGTCAGTGTGGTACTGCTGTTGACCAGCTCGGTCACCATGGTCTCTCTTGCTCGAGAAGCGCTGGTCGTATTGGCCGACACGCTAGCCTGAACGACATCATACGCAGGGCACTTTCCACCGCCAATGTCGCAGCTGTGCTCAAACAGAGTGGTCTTGCGCGTGACGATGGAAAGAGGCCTGACGGTATGACACTTGTGTCCTGGAGGTTGGGGCGGCCCCTTGTATGGGACGCAACTTGTGTCGATACTTTGGCGCCGTCACATCTTCCTGAGACACAGGGTAGGGCTGGCGCGGCTGCTAATTCGGCAGAGCAGCACAAGCGTCGCAAATATGCTAACCTCGGCAGTGGTTACATATTTGAGGCGTTTGGGGTCGAGACATTGGGCCCTTGGGGACCGGGAGCTCACCTCATTTTCAAAAATCTTTCAGAGCGCCTGGTTAATGCGACGCGTGACCAAAATGCTGGCGTGTTTCTGGCTCAACGCATTAGCATTGCCATTCAACGTGGTAATGCCGCCAGCATGTTGGGTACGCTGCCAACTGGTAGTGGGCTTGAGCATTTGGATTGTCTTTAGACCTTCAACGGTCTATGGGCAGTCTAACTGTATTTGTAGTGTTAGTTTTAGCTTGTATTTTGTTTAGTTATTAAAGGCACTTGCCCTGTAAAAAAAAACTACAAACTTAAGTTTGTCTTTCAATATTTTAACTTTAGTTAGTTTTTTTTTTGGTCTCGCGCTCTGAGGGTTCCGTCTAACGGAACCCTCAGAGCACGAGTCCTACTCGTACTTGTCCGGTTTTTTATTTTATCTCCAAATCAGTTTGTACATGACGAAATTCTAAGGTAACAAACATAAAAAACTGAATTGAGAACCTCCTTCTTTTTTGAAGTCAGAAGTTAATTGAAAGCCTAAACCTACTTTAAGATTGGTCACAGAAATTTTATCAAAATTGGTTTAGTAGATTGGCTTTTAAATCATAATAAAATATATAAAAAAACTAACATTTGTACGTCGTAACCAAGGACATGAGATACGTCTCCATTCTTACGACCATGTATGCTACTTTATATGTATGTGTATCTACCATGTTCTGACAAATAAATAATAAACATAAATAATAAAATTGTAAACACGGTTTTTTAAATTATAAATTATGTATAAGTTTTTATTTTTGTTGTTAGAGAATGCCTGTCTCTACATTATAGAAAGAGAAAAGGCGGTGTTATTTTATTCAAAGGTTTAAATTATAAATCGCTAGCTTTGGTAGAGTTTTGAGTGGAAAGTTTGTCAAGAAAGTTTCAGATGCTGAAAGTTGAGGTAAGACTGGGAGAATACATTCTGAACTGAATTACATAAATCTCTACTTACAGCTAAGTGCTTTCTTTTTTGCTTACAAATTTTATGATCTCCAATGTTGCCTAACAGGTGGGTGGGTATTGATTCACTCGCGCCCACATAGAGGAAGTAAGTACTCAATTATACTCAGTCCAAGTTCTTATAGGTTTAACAGCTGCAGTATATTGTAATAAACCAGTCAAGTGCGAGCCGGCACCACAAAATACAATAATGATCAAATAAAAAAAACCGACTTCAAAATTAGTAAGATATGGCATTTCGATCCGGTGAAATGATAAAGAGATCATCCAGGTAAGGAATAACCAGTTATAACTTGGTAATGATTTAAAATTTGACACCGACTCACACTTGGCCATTGTTTATTACTTTTTGTTATACTTTAGAGTGTGTACTAAAATCATGCCAAGTTTGACGCTTGTAAGTATATCTATACGTAATATCGTTTTTACATTAGAGCTAATACAAAAATACGTTAAAAAATACGTTTGTTGTATCCCCATACAACAAACGTATTTTTTTAACGTGACGAAATGGGGGTCCCCACCCCCATTTTCGTCTTGCTATCTATTACAGTTCGAAAGATATAGCCGTTAATAGGTATATAGGACAGACAGACAGACAGACAGACATCGTAGGCTTAGTAATAGGGTCCCTGTTTTTACCCTTTGGGTACGGAACCCTAAAAACCTGAATATAAAGATTTTCTTTTAATATTTTACTGAAGTAGGTATATGGGGTACCTGTCCTGATACAGTGTTACATTAAGTGTTCAGAATTCGGGATTTTCATACAGTTTTTTATATTGTTTTTGCATCTGTAGGAGCAAATAAATGCGTGGACCGAGTTAAGTTCCTACCTTTTTAGAGTTACAACCTACCTATATACATGAAAAAGGTAGTATTTTTTCGTTTCATGTCCTTTCTTCACTAATTTTATTTTTGGAACTTGCAAAAGCAGATTATTGAAGAAAAAAAAAACAGTAAGCTGGTGAATCATTAATGATAGCTGTGATATCTTCATCATCATCATCAGCCTTTTATTGTCCTCTGCTGGACATAGGCCTCTCCTAATGGACGCCAAGCACTGAGCTTGGTTGACAGTTCTCTTCATTGAGTTGCAAAGTGTGGAATGAGCTAGCTTCCGCGGTGTTTCCGAGAAGCTACAACATGGGGTTCTTCAAAAGGCGAGTTAATAGAGTCTCTGTTACAAGTACCCATAGGCGACGGTGACTGCTTACCATCAGGCGGCCCGTCTGCTTGTTTGCCACCTATGGCATAAAAAAGCTTCTATTTGCCGCAATTATCTATTTTAGTCAGATCTTTTAAGGTAACAAGGTATAAGTACATAATTACTTAGTCAGTATGAAAAAAGATAGACAGAAATCCGTATTCTCTACAAAAAATTTGAACCAGGTTTAAATGGGGGAAAATACAAAACCAGATTCAACGGAAAAAAAGTTTCCCCTAAAACCCACAGACATAGTAGATAGGTACGGAACCGAGTGGAAAAATGCAGATTGCTCGCAAATCCGTGGAACAACACAACCCGTGGATATAGTGACGGTGGCATTACGTGTAGCTATGGAAATTGACCTATTTACCCTTGACTATGAGAAAAGTGAGAGACAGAAACGCACGGAAAATACTGGGGGAGGCCTACGCCAAAGAGGCGCTACCACAAATTGAGAAAGCTATATTATAACAGCGCCTAATGACATATATAGATATTAAATTATGTATAATTCTAATTACTTACCTACATAATACAATTTTGTGACATTTTAAATATGACGAGACAATGGAATTTGCTTACCTATATTTTTTATTATATTCCAAATCGAAAATGTTTTGTGTTGTATGGTATTGTCAAAGATAATATTGGGTATTTTGGTAGAAATAAAAGGATATTATTTTAATTTTATTTTATATTCAGATTCGCAGCGTAGGTCGTGGGGGACCACGAGATGGACTGACGACATCTGAGAGTCGCGGGCATCCAGTGAATGCAGGTGACAGGCTGTCGTTCAGTGTGGAGGTCTAAGGGGGAGACTTATGTTCAGCAGTGGACGTCTTCTGGCTGATGATGATTCAGGTTTCCAACAATTCAGTAATAATAAGACTCTACAACACTCTATACGGCCCTTACATTTTCTATAGTAATAAGTATCCTATGTCATTAACTCACTATACATAGTTTAGGATATATTGTTGGGTTGTAATATCTGATAGATGTAGGGCCTGTGAGTCCTACCTACATCACGTCATTGTTATTATAAACATTTTGATAAAAGTGCACCAACATTCAATGTTTAACCAGTCATTCGCTGGCGCTCAAATAAAGCGCAAGTACCTACTTAATCCATCTACTAGAGTTTCAATTACCCACGCACATACATTTAGGATAGCCTTCTGCATCAAATCTGAGTCAGATCACAATCAATTATAGTCAGATAATACAACCCAACAATATATCCTCAATTGGTGACCCCGACGTGATGTAGGTAGGACTCATAGGCCCTACAATAGGATACTTTTTATCCCAAAAAAATTTAAGGTTCCTGAGTGAAACACCCGCGGGTGAAATCAAGGGACGCATGTAGATCCAATATAAACTATTTTTTATTATAATTACACATAACTATTTTATAAAACAATTCGTCATAACGGCCAAGTCTTAAAAACAGTTGGGTAAGTCATTAGTAACCCCTGACCGCACTCCGAACTTACAAAGCTGTGAACTGTTTCTTTTCGAGTGTTCGTTGAACGCGTGGTTGCATCACTCCATCATTTTTAAACAAACTAAGTATACCTAAGTGTAAATAAATGGTACAAACATCATAAATATGACCTAAGTAATAACCTGTACTAAGTAAGTATTAAACGTAGATAAATTATCTATAATAAGTAGGTAAAAACATAACGTTTTGTAACACTAAAACATATTAGTAAAAAAAGGAGCCAAGTTCGGCAAAGCTTCCTGCACTGAGGAAATTGCTAAAAAGGATAAAATTATTTTGTCATTGTATTTAAATATGTATTCATATATTATATCCATAAGTATATCTATTTGTTACTATTTCGTATATGTCAAAAACTCTTTTTTTTGTTGTGACGTAAAATAAATGTCCTATAATCAATCTATCCCTCTCGGAGTTTAATACGTTTAGTAAGTAGGTAAACCGCAGAGGTATAATTATAATCCATCTCTTTCAGGACACGTAATATTTCAGTGGTAGTAACACGAGCGACCCCTAGCCCGGGGGGTGCTGGGGGTGGGGGGTGGCGACCCCCCCCAGCTACCTGTGTAGCGTTACAGCCGCTTGGGTGTGGTTTGCCGTTCAATAACTTAATACTCTCGAAAGGCTTTCACGCTGAAATCTCGCTCGGTGGTACGCCGACTGAACGGTCTTGGTGGTTGTAATTTGAATTAGGTGCTTTATTCTTGTTGAAAAACAACACTTGTCTATAATAATTAAAACATTTGTATTTAATAGCGAGTTTGCGAAGCTTGTAAATAGTAGCTAGGTATGTAGGTATAGGTATCTAAAAGATACGTAATACACGGAAAATTGATGTATAAAGTTTGATAGATGATGCCCTCCGGAGATAACTATGAGATCAAGTACCTACCTATATTTACTTATCATAGAAAGAAACAGAATTTGAAACATATTAGGTAGGTATTTATCGTTAAAAAATTGCCGGTAAGTTGATTTACGACTTTAAGTAGGTACCTAATACCTATAGGTTAGTATACCAACAAAACTTATGTGCAAAAGAATTTCAGAAAACAAATTAGGTACTGAATTTATTTTACCTAGGTATAGGTAGGTTATCTATTACTGTTTTACTATTGCAAATATCTATAATTCTACAGATCGATTTGTCAGTCCGTTGACAGGCCTTCACGCAAGTTACCAGCGACATAATGATTTATCGATCAGTAGTGATACATAGGACAAACACGGGGTGTGTAATTCAGCCGGATGGCCGTGTGGAGGCTATTAATTGCAGGTTTGCAGGTAATCGATCGAAAGCTGAGCTCTAGGGATCTCGGCGTGTCGCGCGCGGGCCGGGCGCGGGGCGGCGGCGGTGTGCGTGACGGATCATGGCGGCGCGGGGGGGCCGCGCCCCGTCGCCCTCGTTAAACGCGCCCGCCGGATACGCGCCGCGGCGCGGTTGAAAGCAATCCGGCCCCCCGAGCGGGCGGCGAGCGCGATTGGCCCGCCGGCCCCGCGCGCTGTAACCGATAGCCAATCGCGCGCGCGCACAGAGCACGCCCCCGGAGGCGCGTCGGCGGTGGCTCACACCGCGCGCGACTCGGCCGCGCACACTCGCACCGATGCGCGGCTCCTGGGACGAAGCCACGACGGCGGCGCTGCACGCGCGAATCCTGGAGGCGCACCGCGGGCCCGCGCCCGACCGCGCTACCGAGCCCGCGGCCTGCGACCCGGCGCCCGCCAACGCGCTCAACTCCATCGAGCTGGCCGCGCCGACTCCTCTGCTGCCGCTGCCGACGCTCTCCTTCAGCGCCGCACAAGTCGCCACCGTGTGTGAAACACTCGAAGAGAGTGGCGACGTGGAACGCCTGGCCAGATTTCTATGGTCGCTGCCCGTCGCTCATCCGAATGTCGCCGAGCTGGAGCGGTGTGAGGCGGTCCTTCGAGCCCGGGCCGTGGTCGCGTTCCACGCGGGCCGGCACCGGGAGCTCTACTCGATACTAGAGCGGCACCGCTTCCAACGCTCGAGCCACGCCAAGCTTCAGGCGCTGTGGCTGGAGGCACACTACCAGGAGGCGGAGAGACTCCGAGGCCGGCCGCTCGGACCCGTCGACAAATACCGCGTGCGAAAGAAGTTCCCTCTGCCGCGAACGATATGGGACGGTGAACAGAAAACGCACTGTTTCAAGGAGCGCACGAGATCGTTACTGCGCGAGTGGTATCTGCAGGACCCGTATCCGAACCCGACGAAGAAGCGCGAGCTGGCGGCGGCCACGGGCCTCACGCCGACGCAGGTGGGCAACTGGTTCAAGAACCGGCGGCAGCGCGACCGAGCCGCCGCCGCCAAGAACCGCTCGGCGCTGCTCGGCCGCGGGTTCGCCTCCTCCTCCACCTACGACGAGGACTCGGCCGACTCGGAGATCAACGTAGACGAGGAGTAGCCGACAGACTCTAGTGTTCATGACACACGTGATACCAATTTTAGAGACGTTTTGAGTGACGTTCGATGCAATATAGACGAGAAGTTATCTATTACCGTAGTTAGTACCGCAGAGCCGTGACGTATGTGATGTTCGGCATGTTCTAGGGCGTTATTCTATCGTTGAAAGTGTTGAGAGTGCTTGAAGTATCAGCATTTCTGCGTCTATCAGGTATGTACCAATACTTTGTAGCTAAAGTTCAATTATTAGGCGCCGTCCTATTGGCGGAATAACTTAAGCCTTTTCAAACCGTGAAATGTTTTTTCTAAAATACCGATACTTAGATGGTTTCATTGCTGAGGTTTAACAGGGTTAATTTTATATTTATTTCGAGTATTGTACTCATTTCTTTGCTCGAAATTTAAGTAATTTATGTGACATCATTATCACCGATATAATATTACTTATTTTATTATGGTGTTGGCTCTACTTGAGCTTTACCATATTTTTTATGCTTTCTCAGGAAAGCGATTTAATTTACTTGCCTAAATATTTATAAATCCTACGTATTTTACCAGTAAATATAGATTTTATTTATCATATCAGCTTTTAGTTGTATGTTATTGTAATTTTAATGTTGTAGATAGTTACTTTATGGAATAGATGATATGATGCTACCTATTTTATTGAGGGTTGTACCTGAACACGTGACTCTGTTCCTTGTCAGTTAATTTGAGGCTTTATCATTTATTTTCTGATGTTTAGAATTCAATATCCAATTGCAATACTTGATTATTGCTGTAAAAGGGTTGCTGCGTATTTTTTCATTACAAAGATATTAGTTTGGGAAATTGCTTTAGGCCTATTTGGTTCACACTTAAATTTAAATCTCTTTGATGTAAGCATTTCACGAGAAGTGAATCATGCGACCAAATATCCGCTACAAAAATTGTGTTCTAAAATGTACCTAAGTGTTACCATCAAATAGGTTTTTTTACATTTAAATAATATTTTGTCACTAAATATTTTTTCCTAGCCGAATAGTTATTTACCTTATTTGTGGATATTTAAAAATGTTTTGCTCGACTTGGCTCGACCCATAGTCGTAAGCCTAGATTTAGTATATATTTTACTTTAGCCTTTTCGGCGCTATAAAGTATTGATCGTAGCTTTAAATTTAAGCAAACAAATCAAAATAACTGTATTAAGTTGCTTGTTTTGCTCTTGTCACATCTTTGCTTGTACACCTACTTAATACATTACATAAATATCCATTGAATCACTCAAATGCAAAGAAATTGACAATGACGGGCTGCGATAATTGCATCGCTATCATTGTCATGTCAATCATTCAATCATATGATTATAAATCATTATAGATGCTAATCCTCTTGTTAGCTCGCGTCATTTAGGTCATTATGTTTTTATAGATTTACTATTGTTATATTATCTAAAGTAATCTAGAGACTGAACGTAAAAATTGCAATTTCACAATTTTCTTGTCTGAACTTGGCTCGATACGCTACGTGTGACCAAATGTTATTTATATAAATTTTTATCATGAACATATTTTGTGACATTACTACTGCACGTATATTTATCTACTTTGAAAAACATTATAATTATTACAGTGGAAATAACGTTAAATGATTAACCCCTAATACCCCGTAGTCGCCGTAGCCTTTTTACAGCATAATTTGAATAAGCACCAACAAATTTAATTATTTATTTAAACGTGCACAATTTTCCCAACTCCTTATAAATTATTATTGGGGAGATGAAATAGTTGATTCTTTGTATAAATATTACAATTTAATTTGGTGCATTGTGTGGAACGCGTTAGGCTATATTAGTTATACTGACTCCAGAGAGATTTGTAAAAATGTATAATATAAACTAAAAAACGCAAATTGTAAATATGATATCGACTTACATTACAGTCATTAAATTAAAATTGTTAATAAAATTATATTCGTAAACAATTCTTATTTGTATTATTTCACTGTGACGAAATGCTATTGACATGGGTAACATTGAAATATGTGACGATTTCCATTCCTACTTATATTTATTGTTATCTACCTATAATGTGTTGGAATAAAAATCAGAAGAAAGTATATTCTCTGAAATTACACAAAAAACGACTGACGTCATGACCGATACACATAGATGAAGTAATCACATATTTCAAACGTTTACCTATACACCAACATTCTACGTGTATGAAAAGTAAATACTTTATGAGCAGAATAATATTTTAAATTATAATTTTACTTGCTATACAAACAAAATCAAAATTGAACAATAAAAGTAAACCAACGGCACAATACGGTCACCGGCATAGTTTCACCGAGCATAGACTTCAGAAACTCGTAATAATACAAATGCTCTAGTGCAAAAACCAAGCGTATAATTCTAAGTAATTTTTCACGAGCCTGCTTACAATTTATAAAGTCTTGTCATTAACGTTTTGATATGGGGACCAGTTAGCGGAATAAATTACTCGAAATAGTATAGAAATTCGCACTCTACCGCTATAGACTCAAGAAACTCTAGAGGACTAGATACATTTGCAAGGCAGGTGTACCTTAGTTACCAGTTATAATATTTGAAGAAATAGTTATTTGCAATAACCAATTGCTATTCTATATCGTGTTAACGTGTATTCGTTCTGTTATTAAGTGCGAAAGATAGAAGTGATAATTTAAAAAAATTGAATATTTTTTGTGAAGCCAAACATAGTGTATGATTTAAAAAAAAAAGATTTATAGAAGGTAAATATAAAAGATGAGAATATAGTGATGTGAATTTAAAAGAAATAAGTAGAATTTCCAGTATTAACAACTAGAATAAATTCATTGGATAGGCGTTAAATTGCTAGTATTACCTGAGCACATTTAATTATTCAGTGACGAATGAAAACTGATAATCCAGCAAAAGCTACAAAGCTCTCAGGTATTAATTTAATACATTTTAAATTCACATTGTTGTAGATTTAAGATAACATTAAGTACAAATGCAATATTAATCTTGACTCATCTATTTCCCACACTTTCTTTTCTAGTTGTAATCGTTATTCTCAAAGTGTTTAGGATTAGGTGGGGTTTGGTAAGATTACTTCTGTTGTCTGTGGTATATAATGCTTCCTGTCTTTATTGGCGACAAATGGGTTTCGAACGAAGAATAGAACCTAGCTGTTTTTATGGTCGTGATTCATATTTATTATTTAGCGTGCCTCAAGCCGCGCTTAACTTAGCTATGCATGCTACCGTGTGTTGACAATAATAATATGACACATATTAATTTGGTAATTTTTTATTTCTTCATATTAGTGATTTGATTTAATTGATTTGAAAATATATCAGGATAGATTTACAAGGAATATAATGAAATCTATTTTATGTAACAAAACATAGGCACGGCCCGTATTAAGAATGTCACGCACTTTTCTATTCCGAACTTGGTTTATTACCGTACGTATGTACTTATAGTTTTTTTAACGTTATTTTTTTTATGGGCCCCGTACTAAGGTCCCGCCAGAGTTAGCGATGGAAAGGTTATGTTGTCGCCATTTAAAAAAAAACTTATTTGGGTATAATATCTCGTGACTGTTTCGCAAGTTCAGAATAACAATTCTGAAAAAAGATCACTGTACATTGCTTGTTAATGCACTTATGCCATCGT
Source organism: Agriopis aurantiaria (assembly GCA_914767915.1). Taxonomy (NCBI): domain Eukaryota; kingdom Metazoa; phylum Arthropoda; class Insecta; order Lepidoptera; family Geometridae; genus Agriopis; species Agriopis aurantiaria. Next base: position 16,529,548 of record OU611992.1, on the reverse strand, counting down.
GCGCCTACGTCATTGAAGAGGAGTTGAAAAAGAGCCTCGAAATTCACTTTGCGCGACTAAAGAATTGGAACTCTGCAACGGAAACGGTTACACCAGTTATTTATACATCGTCGTGTGGATATTGAGGTGCTCCAAAAGATTAAATAACCAGAAAAAAGGGGTCGAGTAAAATGTTGTGCCTTGACAATTCCACAAGAGACATTTTCACGCAAAAATACAGTAAGTAGGCAGCGATACTAAATACCCACATTTTTTTTTCTCTTCATCATGAATGGCACTGCTAGGATAACCTATATTACAAGATCTTGAAAATTGTAAAATCTGTTCGATACTTTTTAAATAAAGTTAAGGTTGACCAAAATAAAGGTTAACATATTTTTGGTATAAATAAATAACTTTAAATGTTGGTGATGTATTGGTTGGTGCAAGGGCATAGGTTGTTTAGTGCAAATATTAAATTTGTGACTTTTTTGCATGCGCAAGTGTTTCTACTATTAAAACTAGTAAACGATTGTAGGTATAACGATTTTAATCGATTCTCTCGGTTATTGATTACGATTGCTCAGTTTTAATTAGGTAAGCGTCATATCGGAAATCTGATTTATTGCCATTAATACTGTTAGCAATTGATTTACAGTTTCCTTATTACACTCATTTTAATATTTAACAATCTAATTGGATTAATTTTAGCAAGTTAATACAAATAAAATTACTTAATACTGTAATTGACCGAGCGACGTAAAGTCTCAAGATTCGAAGATAGATACGTACCATTTGTAATCAGGTAGGTAACGGTTTGCCTTGATACAGGCTTTATTTAGTAAGGTAACCAGCAGGTGGTTACGATAGCCCGTTGGTCTAGTTGGTAGTGACCCTGCCTTCTAAGCTTAGGGGCGTGGGTTCGATTCCCATCTAGGACAAACATTTGTGTGATGAACATTTGTGTTTGTTCTATATCTGGTTGTTAATATCTATTTAAGTATGTATTTAAAACTATATATGTATGTATATCAGTCTCTGGCAGCCATATCACAAGCTTTGCTTAGTTTGGGGTCAGATGACCGTGTGTGCAAAAATGTCCCGAATATTTATTTATTATTTATTTATTTTATTTATTATTTAACAAATTAAGTTGGAAATAAAGTTATTTTTATTTTGAACGTTTCGATAGTGAGAAAAGGGATACAAGGGATATGAGATATATGATGATGATGGTTTCGGTTAGGAATGCGTACTCTGTGTTGCCAGCAGTCAAACAAGAAAAAATCCAAAACTAAATCTGAAATTACCGGATTTGACTTGAAATTACCCATTAATAAAATGCCAAGCACTCGCCCCCGTATCTGGGTCCACCGTTTGATATCACCCTACAAACTATACCCTCCGCTATGTTTTTCTCAACTAAATGTCTTGGTAGCGATGGCCACCGGATTATCCGAAATTGCCCGGTAGGCACCATTACCATTTTTTGATAGCCCGTTGGTCCAGTTCGTAGTGAACCTGCCTTCTGAGCTTGGGGGCGTGGGTTCGATTCCCACCTAGGACAAACATTTGTGTGATGAACATTTGTGTTTGTTCTATATCTGGTTGTTAATATCTATTTAAGTATGTATTTAAAAATATATATGTATGTATATCAGTCTCTGGCAGCCATATCACAAGCTTTGCTTAGTTTGGGGTCAGATGACCGTGTGTGCAAAAATGTCCCGAATATTTATTTATTTTATTATTTATTTATTACCCGTTTATAGCCGAAATTATAAGAAATAAGGTAAAAATATACCTACCGTGCCAGCAACGCTGTTGAACCTACTCGATAAAATGACCGTACGTTTACCCCATCACTACAGATAGGAACAAGAATGTTTTAATTACTTAATTTACGATACTACTTTAAAGGTACAACTGATACTCGATATTACCATTAGGTATAGTGAATGTTATTGAATTGCATTACTCTGTGTTAATGCAATGAGGTTCTTTTCATACAATTGCCGCACTATTCTTATTCTTTTAGGTGATAGATATTTATTAATGACTATTTATAGGCAAGTTACTTAGCACAACGTTAAATGAATATTCATTATCTTTTAAAATTCATAACTTATGGTTATGAATCTATGAATAGAATTAATATATCCGTCCTAGCTTATGTTCTTCTTATGTTAAGTTTTAATCGAGAAGTGTTTTTTATGACAGCTCATCTATGGAGCGTTGAGGAAATTTATGCATACTTGAACTTGGCAAAGGACACTACCGTAGGTATACCTATATATTATACTTACAAAAAATAAAAATATGGACCGAATTGAGAACCCTCCTCTTTTTTTGAAGTCGATTTATATATTTTAGGCATATTATATTATTTGTAGGTAATAATCATTATCATAGAATTCAAAGCAACAACAACAAAATTTTATTTTATCTAGTTTTTAAAATAAATTTATAATTGGCTGGCTTTTGACCGTCAAACCCCTGATGTAAACCGACGATGCGGTCTACGACGGTGCACGCTTGCCTAGAAAAACCGATTTACACGTGATTTGAGACACTCAGATTGTAACTAAGTATATCGGGGAATTCAGGCAGTGCATTCCACAGACTAGCAGTTTGCACAATAAAAGTGAAATCAAAGCGCTTCGTACGGGTTTTCGTAATATCAACCATAAAGCAGTGACGATTTTTCGTGCCCGCTCTGGCAGTCCGATAGAACAATGGGCAGGAGGGAATTAGATCATGCAGATCATGTGCAGATCCGATGCACACTCTCCGAAATGTATCTAGCAACCAATAAGACTAGCGCCGACGCTAGCTAAAGTTTGCGCCGGCGCTCAAGACTAACAAGCTTAGTCCGAACTAAGGATCCGTTGCTGATGAGTCTTTTTATTGAAATGATAATTCAAACTACTATTTTCTAATCATGTTCCAAATCTGTTTAAAAAAAATGCAAGTTAGGGCCACCGAACAGTTTTTTTTTGTTTAAATTAAAACGGCTGTCAAGGCATTTTTGTAAGAAATTTGTTGGAGCCAGTTGCACCCATATAAACGAAACGTCAGTCATTCGAAATCAGTTACCAACTGTGAGGAGTTCGACGCGTTGATCTAAATAAGAATGTTGAATCAAGGTTCACTCATAATGCTTGGTAACAGATTTCATTTTCATTCTATTTACTTCTCTTTTCTGTGGTTAGGGCCCAAACTTACCTCGTCAGCGGTAGGTACGCCCATGATCCAAGAAAACAAGGTCTAACGCTCTGTGAGATGTACCGCAATGACGTCACTGTCCAGTTCACACTTTATTGTAACAAGCACAGATACTGGGAAACGTTTTTTTAAATAATATATTAAATAAAATACAAAAAGCATTTCAATTGTCATTTGGTTTGTCCGCTCAAGCAAGTTTAGCACGAATTGAATATATTAAACACAATTTTATCAAAACCACATTGATTTATTGGATTCCCACAGGTAATATACGAATATTGGGGAGTTATAATTTCACACTACTGTTAACACAGAAAATCATAGAGAGTCCGCCATTGTTTCGTGTATCGTCAACGTCTATCTCTCGAACTTGTTGTAAATTACTAATTCTGCTCTTGCTTATGCACGTGTACGTGTATCCATGACATTGATGACATCATTGCGGGATGCCCACGTCACATTATTTCTCGGAGCGCTATACCTGGCGGAGTATATTATTATACCATGGGTATATACGCCTACGCATAGATATGAGTCGACAAATGCGATAAGATAAACCAACAGCTCCAAAGGTTTAGATTTCATTTCCATCAACATCTCAAACCATCACTGATTAAACGTAACGTCATCTAACAATGGATTAATCTGTTTGTATTGGACTCATAGGCGATTATTATACTGATCAACAACATTAACTTAACGCACCGATTAAAACAATTCAATCTTATTCCAAGCGAACAAGGCCAATAAAAAGCCTAGCGCATTTAGTTTGAATATCGAACGTTAACTTTTTAAGGGATCAGTAAGCGCCTGTCAAAACCGAACCTGTCAATTGTTTTTTTAATTTAACTTTTTTAGAGCTTTAAGTGAGTGGCACAGGCATCGAGAGTGGACATGTTAATTGCATTTTAAACAAATTAACGGACATATCGTTGGCTAATGAGCCTGGGGTGACGTCTGCAACTCGCCTAATGTAGGAGATAAAACTAGGAATGAGCTCAGTAATGGAGTTTTTAACTACGAAGGAGTATTTAGCTTATTTACAAACAATTAAAAACTTTTTATGATCCAATAAAATAAAATAAAGTAAATAAGTATGTACTTCCATACACGATTACTGACCAAGTAAGTAGCGCATCTGAAAAACTCATATTAGTACATAATAGGATATTATACTAAACTAAACATAGCGCATAGAACACATGAAATAGTATTTAAATCATACAAATTCTATAAAATACGCAGTCGGATCTTCAAATTACAATGAAATATTTATTCAAAATATTTTTATTAATAAAGCGGTCGGAAGTTCTCCCCATATTATCAACTAATGATGATTTGTTTTTCTTTTTATATTTCTTTATTTGTTCACCCGTAGGCCTATCGACGCGCCTTCGGATCGGGTTCCCGGCGCCGCCGCTGTCACTTTGACAGCTCGAAACTGTCTAACGTTTTTCTTATTTTATTTTTGAATACAACTCTATTCAGCTAGGTTTATTTTTGTTAGTTGACAAAAAGGTTTTGAGATGCTTGGAAAGAGTGTTTAAAATGAATTGTTAGTTGATTATAATAGGAAGTTATAATTTTTAAATAAATAAGTACTCTAAGAAGGTTCAAACAAGCAGGCAGGTAAAGCTGATAAAATTTAGAAAATACAATTATAAAACATAAACACCCAGACTTCAGGCAATTCGTGGCAGGAGCGCCTATTTGGAAAGGACAAAGAGCGCCTTTTCTTGATTGGTAGGTACTTATCGGAGCTTAGGCCAGAACCCATTTTGAGTTGACACGTTCTTTTTCCAAAAAAAACCTTAAAAATAAACATGGCGTCTGCATGACATGAAGTAAACTTATTTCGGGGAGTTTTGGCGCTAACGTGAAAAAACATGTCGTCTCATTGTATTATTTTCCTAAACTTGTGTATTTTCGAGTGTTAATGCGTAATAATGGTATGGATTATTATTTATGATGACTTACTGTCCTTGACTCTGACTTGTTTGACTACATTTCATCAAACTTGATAATAATTTAATACTTGACACTTGCAAACGCACAAAAGTGCGACACCGAAATCTTTACAGAGGAAATAATAATAAAAAACATATTTCATACAAAGTTGATAGCTCTATATGTAACGAATACCTCCATTGAAAGATTTCTTTCTTCGCCCACAGTGCAGCCATTTGTAATACTTACATTTAACTATAGCGGTGACTAACCACGTGGGCAGAGCCATGGCAGACCAACTTATGCTTGGAGCGAATGAAGGAGCCACTATAGTATTTTCTGAACAAACCCGTCGAGGAATATTTTAATTCCGTCATTTGACCAACTCTGCATATAAGTTGGTCACACTGCTACAAATCCGCAGGCGTGACCACATTCATCTCTCTGTCTCTGCTTAGTTATATATTGTGGGTAAAGATATTTAAAACTATAGACTAAAAGTCTACGCGTTAAAAACGGTAACACAACGCAGTGCATAAAATAAGCGGCAAGTACCCATGAGTGGCGCATGAGAACTGAATCGTATCGATGTAACAATATGAATAGTTTTGTGCATGGTCGTTTATTTGAAAATCGGTCCACAATTTTAGTACGGTTTCATTTTCTATAATTTTAAATATACTTGATAGTGAGCAAAATTTAGTTTTCATCATTTGAAAGACAACTATATTGACATATTTATGGTGTCTTTTTTTTATTTTTAGTTCTATAGTCTTCTAAATTATTTTTATGTTTTCTGTCTTGTATCTATGTATCTATAAGTCTGTGCTATAAGTAGATATTTTATGCAAAATGCTTTGAAGTTGAACAGTTAAGGCAAAGTTTTCCCACTTTTAAGCAACGCTTGTTACTACAAATGACCATAAGGCTTATTATATTGTATTATATTCTTATTTAATATGACTTAGTGGAGTAATACCATGGCGCTTACCTACACACAGTCGTGCATTTCGCTACTTCTATTTTTGAGGTTTTTTTCATATACTTCGAAAAGTTTAGTATACAAGTATATAAGTGTAATTTAAAATGTACCTTCATAGTTTCCTCGATAATTATGAAATCTAACCATTTCATAAATAGGTATTTGAATTCCAACAAAACGGGGAGATACTACTTTTTTTCTCTGTCAAGTCGTGTTTCGGTCTTCAAAGTTGCCTAGATTAAAGATACAATTTTGATTTGACATTATTTTTATAATTTTAAGCTAACCATGGAAGTAGACGAACAAACTAGAATGACCAAAATTGTTAAAAGTGGGAAAAGATTCATATTATCAAGCTTGTAGATAGCTGGTAGGCTATATACCATAATCTCAAAAACATTCCTATATCTCAACCTTACATTAAAGATAAAGATAATTTATTTGCACAAAACACGAGTAAATCATACACACATTTAAAATGCATGCACAATAGGTGGGCTAAAATATTAGTCACTTTGTATAATGTTTCGCCTATATACTTAGTTTGTAGGCGTAAAAATCTAAAGAGAATACCGTAAATATTATTTATATAAAAAGTAATAATTAAATTACCTGTCGAAAACATTTCAATAGTTAAGATATCATGTTATTAAATAATTGTATGATAAACAAATTGACCTCACATTGAGCTTTGTCTTGCTCTCTCGGCTAATGAGAGATCAAGACAAAATTCAATGTAAGGTACTTAAGTAATTATAAGAATGTTTCTGAGATTATGGTAACCCATCTGGTAAGCACCGTTAAATCTTTTTTTCTTCTGACGAATCTACACCTCGATGCAATCATGAGGCTCATGATTCTCCAAATTCGCGTGACCACCATGATAGATGGCCCCCGCCAGAGATCCATCACCGGTAGCGTATCTAAATTAATTACCTACCCTCGGGACATCGTTTCATCTTTGGGGATGTTATGACGTTGAGTTGCATTGTGGAAGTAGGCAAGCGTGCTCCAACGTAGACCACATCATCGCGCGAGATGGTGGTCAAACGCAAGCCTATTATTTGTTTAAAAAAAGTTGGTGCGCCTGATTTGTTTTGGCTTAGCTTTTATTTGATACAAGTCTCATTCGTTCAACCGGAAATATAGGATACATAAATCTTAGTTTCTCCAAGTATTATTAAGTGATAAAAATATGTCCGTCACATTTATTTGGGCCTAGATATATTTGCAAAGATCTTATATATACCCTATATATTTGCCATTACTTATTGGTTTTTTGTATATGCATCATTCCGAAAGAGGTTGGTCGTGCTAAAGTTATTCGGTGATTCTTTTTTTTTTTTGTGAAATAGTTTTCAGATCCATAACTTATTACTTTATAGACCGGATTAGCAAGTTGAAGAGGCAGTGGGCAGGGCACATAGCACGCAGAACAGATGGCTGATGGGGCCGAAAAGTTCTGGAATGGAGACCACGGACTGGTAAGCGCAGTGTGTATAAGTTCCCACAAGATGAACGGACGACCAAAAAGAGGCCGCAGGGAAACGCTGGACGCGGCCGCCTCCAACCGGCCCTTTTGATCTTGATAGATCGATGGGGGAGGCCTATATCCAGCAGTAGACGTCCTATGGCGTCCTATGACGTCCTATGATGATGGTGATGATTATATCTACCTCGTTTGTGTAATCTGAGCCTTACACCATCAGAGCCAGCCGCTACTTTATTCGTACTTCCTTCTAGTCCATTTTTCTATCGGAATGCCAGAACGGGCACTTAAAAATCGACACCGCTTTATGGTTGATATTCCGAAAACCCGTACGAAGCGCTTTGATTCCACTTTTATTATGCGAACTGCTAGTCTGTGGAATGCGCTGCCTGAATGGGTGTTCCCCGATGGCTACAATCTGGGTGTCTTCAAATCACGAGTTAATCAGTTTCTTCCAGGCAAGCGTGCTGCAACGTAGACAGCATCATCGCTTTACATCAGGCGAATTGGCGGTAAAAGCAAGCCTAAAAAAAACTTTGCGGTTTGTATCTCCCGTGGTACCAGAACGCCCTGACCAACATGCAATATAGTTAATCTCTAATTTACAGCTTCTCACCTCACCTGTCACATAAACATCGCTCTTTATTGGACACGTTGACGGGTAGTTAGTGGTTGGAGAGGCTGACTTATAGGATCCAACCGCGGGTTCGGGGGGTCGCGGGAGATATGGACAAGCTCTCTTATGCGAATGTCCGATTAATGCGGAAAAGAAATTACGAGACCAAGTGTTGAAGCAATTAGGTATAACCTATATTAATATTTTCTATCGATTCTTCATAAGTAATAATATAACAAGCATAAACCGGTCTAGTGAGAGTCGGGATCGCACACTGAGGGTTCCGTACCACCACAAAATTCAATAACGAAATTACTAGTTATAACTTGGTAATGAACAGAAACTTGTCACCGACTAGCTGTTGGCCATATTTATTATTTGATGTTATATTTTAAAGTGTGTACTATAATTATTGGCAAGTTTGACGTTTGTATACTTACGTATTGCCGTTTTCACATTAGAGCCCATAAAAAAGTTAAAAAATACGTTTGTTGTTGAGGACACTCTTATTTACTTGTTGACTTTTCAATTTATTTATTTTAGATAATCCGTCGTATTATTACATAGGTATTCTGTGAAAATTTCAACTGGCTATCTATTACGGTTCGAAGATCCCCATTACAACAAACGTTTATTAACGTATTATTGTACTTGCTCTAATGTAAAAAACAGTATTTAATACGTGTAAGCGTCAAACTTGGCATGATTGTAATACTTACACAAAAATACTAACTATAAAAAAATATATAACAATAAATAAAAAATAATGGCCAAGCGCAAATCGGTGATAAATTGCAACGTCGGGCGCGGTCGGTACTTGAATATGACCACCTGGGCGTGAAGCACTATACCTACTTGCACTACTCTTTGTATTTCGTGGTGGCACGAAACCCTCAGTGCGCGAGCCCGACTCACACTTGGCCAGTTAATTTCAAAATTGAGGTATTTACCCAACTCCCTAAGAAGAAGTGCAATGTTCTGCGGGTTTGTATTACTTTTATATTCATTACCTACTTATATTCCGCTTCATGGTTGATATTCCGGAAACCCGTACGAAGCGTTTTGATTCTACTTTTATTGTGCATACCGCTAGACTGTGGAATGCAGTGCTTGAATGTATTATGTGTTCCTCGATGGTTACAATCTGGGTGTCTCGAGTCGCGAGTCATTCGGTTTCTTCTTGGCAAGCGTGTTCCGTCGTACGTAGACCACACCATTTTGGAGAGAAAGCGGGCAAATAAATCCAACCCAATAAAAAAATAACAATAAAAAATGTTATAGGTTAAATTGAAACGAGAGCTTAATTAGCTACATAAACCCCGGAACAAAGCATTAGAAACTGTTTTCACAATAAACATCAAAAGGCCCTTCTAAAAAAAAACATTTAATAAGGCAAGAGGCCTATTTAGGCTAACAAGACCGAAGGTCGCAGGGGTAGAGGGGGAGTTATTGTTAGAGGCAACACTGCGCCGGGGTTGAGTACCCCTGACATTAGGGTTGTGGCCTAAAACGCAGAAAAGCTGATATTTTTATTAATATTTTACTAATAACTACTTTTCCTATTTTCAACCAACGAAAAAAGGAGGAGCATAAATATCTAGTCGACGAGTATTTTTTACATGTAACTATGACAATGAATTAATTTTCACTTATTTATTTGCCTGGAAGAAATATATTTAGGCGATAAGGCCACCCATTATACTGCCGTACATTTTGATTTATGTAAGTTTAATTACTTGTTTCGGTGTGTAATAAAAAACTTGTGGAAGTTTCAGAGGCTAACAAAAAAAAAAAAATTATGTATGTATGTAAATTGTGTATAAAATATGTTTATTCGTAAACTAATATGAAACATTAAAAAATAAACTAAAACAAACAATAGTTAAATGAAAAGTAGGAAAGTAAAGTAAGTATAAAAGATTAATGGAGCAAAAATTTCGATGATACCAATCACATGTCGAATAACTGGAAGCCGAGCGTATTGGAGTGCGGTGGCGCTGGGAGAGTTTTCTCGGGCCCTGGGATGACGGTGAGCCCTCGCTGGTGGCGACTCCGGCGCACCGAGCGCCCATCAGCGGGCATCTTCCCGGGCAGCACCGGGAACTGCCGCCCCATCGGCACCCTCGACATCCGCTTGAACAACACCTCCGAGTCTGCCTTCTGCTCCGCCGGCAGCACTTTTATGATGTCATTCTGCCGCTGAATTATCGCCTTACGCTCATCCGCAGCCACCGTCTCCGCCGCCATATCGGCACATTTCGCCAGAAACGACAGCATCGGTTCCGAATCCGACTTTTGTTTCGCCCATTCGTACGCTTCTTCCACTTGAATTCGGATTTCATTCGCGTTCCCTTGCTGCATGTCGCCACTCATCAGGACAAAGCACCCATTGAGCCACCACGTCACGCTTCCCACTTCCTGAGCCACTCTTTGACAGCGTTTCGCATAAAACTTACCCATCGTATAGTTCTTTTGCATAATGAGTAGACGAGCTAGTTCGTACATGAGCCAACATTTCATCATGGCATTTTCGCACAATTCTAAAGTCACCATTACTTTCTGTGTGGCTCGTTTGATATCGATAAACTTATGAGGATAGTTAGCCACGACCGAGTCGAAAGATTGCGGACGACCGACAGGCAGCCCCATGAGGAAGGCGACACGGCGTCTGTTTCCGCGCTCGCTGAGCGTGTAGGACAGCCGGTTCTGGGACAGGTACGACTCCCCGACATCTCTGTACAACCTGTCTGTATAAAGTTCTTTATCGGGCAAAGTTCGAGGCGTTTTGCTATCGAGGAACTGCTGCATTCGTTCCGCCTGTAAGATCACGTCCTTTACACGGTTCGAATGGAAACTCTTCTCGATTCTTCTCAACATACGTTCAGCTGTACGTGCACCGACCTCGCGCTCTGTGATGAGTACGGCATCATTGAATTTGTTTTGATGTTTAGAATCAGATTTTTCCGCGAGTTTTATGTTGTAGTACGGCCGCGCCGACCGTAACATCTCTTGTCTTTCACCGAGAGATGTCAGAGCATCGTTGATGATAGTTTTTAGCTCCGCACTACCGTTGGAGTTTGCGGAATCCAAGTGAGGATCCTCCAAAAGGTCTTGCAGAAAAAACTTGTCGTATGCCAGCGGTCCCAAATATTTCATAGCCATCACTCTGGCTAGCGTCGAGTGCTTGCGTGCTTCCATCTGGGTCAACTGTCGTTTGGTTTCAGGTTTAGGGATTCGAGAGACATGTTGACATCCAAACGGTTCGTTTTCGTCCAGTCGTGCGGCTTCCACTTGTTTTATCAGAGGCAGGAATTCCACCAACACGCTGCCAGCGTTTTCTCCAACGCAGTCTTGTATCGTTTCGAGGCCTTGGTTAATGCCTTCTCTAAAGTAGGAAGGTTTCTTGCGGAGCCTGGAGCCACGGTAGTTCATAACAACGGAGCGTTCAAAGTCGGACATGGTGTACATGGCGCGTGCCTGCATATTGCGCGCGCGCATGTTTTTGGGCTCCAGTTTGAGTGCGAGTTCTGCGTCGGCGTACGCCTGCTCCGGCTTTACGGCGTCTCCGCACACCTGGCTGCGGCCCGTCAGCGTCAGCACATCTTCCCCGTCAGGGACACTTTTGAGCGCTTCATCGTACGCAGCTTTCGACTTCTCGAACTGCTCGAGTCGCCGCAGGTACGCGCCGCGCCCGCGGTACACCCTCAGGGCACCGTACAGCTGCTTCTCCTCCATATTTATTCTATAATAATACCCTACTAATATTACATAAAATTATCAAAAAAATACGTATTTTTCATTACAAAAGTTGTAAAATAAAAAAAGAATATAAATACTACGTAAGGCACGTAAGATGTAAAATCATGAAATATTCTGTCACTTTTTCACAAGTTTGAAGATTTTTCTTGGTATGTCCAAAGAGGTGATATCATTAAGTTTTTACCAATGAGGAAAGTCTTCCTTTCTCAAAGGTTTTTACACTAAGAATGAAATCACCAATGTTATGTATATTCGACGTTGATAAGCTTCAAGTAATATAACTTATGCTAACGTAAGGGAGGGACATTTGTGCTCGGTGAGTTGAAAGGATCAGCAGATCTTCCATAAAATAACAGAAAAAAGCAGCCTTCGGTAAGGATGTCAATTGCTTCTCGATAATGTTACTGTTATTACCTATACTTATTATAAAATCGAAAGTGACTGTTGTTATCTTCCCACGCCTAAATGGCTGTAACGATCTTGTTTTTTTTACAAAAAAGAGAAACAAGGTACATGTAAGTACCTATTCTATATATATTTATTAAGTATTTATTCCGAAGAAAATCTAGTACACTAGCGGGAAAACTGCAAGCGTGGATTCTCTCACAACAAGAAGCCACAGGCAAAACTAATCTCAGATGGCGCCACCTTCGCTGGTGCTTGTCATTTGTGGTTTATTTGAGGTTATCAAGAATTTCTTCCCTTTAGGGTATATAATGTGCAAAAAGCAGTGCGCCTACTCAATGCTGTGCTTGACCAGAATCGAGATCTTGATTTGTTCCTTAGTTCCTATGACGAGTTTCACAGAGCGGCAATGGATTTAGTCATTACCAGTCCAAAGCTGGCGTACTTATAAATTCTTAAGCTGTTTTATTTTATGGTTTAGTTTAGATAATAGGGTTTAAAGTTATGTTAAATTTTATATCATTGTTAGTATCTATTTAAATTTTGTTTAATGTTTTAATTATAGTCTATTTTTTAGTTTGTGCTGTTGTTTTTATTTTAGTTTTAGTTAACCTTGAATGGGTGAATTGGGAAACTGTAATGATCATTCAAGGTATGTATTTCATAAATAAAATAAAATAAAAAAATAATTATAACATCCTTGGAGGTTATAAACATTGCTCTTGAATGAAACAATAAAAATAAACTTTGCTCTTTTACAGTAAAATGTTTTATATAATGTCAGTGGCGAATCTCAAAAAAGAGTTAAAGAAAAGATATGCTTCCTTAGCTGGTAAAAAAGCGGATCTTGTGGCAAGGCATGCATTAAAATTATCAATATATTTTTTGTCATCGAAAGGAAAACGGTGTGTACCTTAATTTTTACACTGAATTAATACACAGAGGCATATTTTAATACCAGACGATATATTTTATTGTGTAATTACTTAAATTATCTATTGATATTTGACACTTTTTCATTACTTTTGACAGTGAAACAACACCAGCGATAATGCGCCACCTGGCGTGATAAATAAGCAGTGCGTCTCCTCATTGACTTTACCAAACCTCGATGGAACTAAGGTTACGGTAGGCGTCAAAAATCTCAAAAGATAACCATTGTTGACCTATGTAGTTTAATTATTTTATTTATACATAAGTAAGTATATTTATGTTTAAGAAGGATATGGGCTATCCAAGTAAAAATAAAATAAAACTAAATAAATGAAAAGTAAGGAAATGTAGTTGAAAAATCACGCTATTTATCGAATTATGTCGGATCGTTTTTTTTTCATTGGTGGCAAACAAGTGTTTTTCGATCTTCACTAAGTACGTTGCAACCTAGTTGCAACTATGCTTACTACCGAAATCGACGTGCCATTGAGTTTATACTGGTGAGTAGTATAGGTATAATCTTCCTTGGTATAATGCACTTGGGCAAACCACTGAGTCGAAACCATAAAGAAAGTTCTAACGACCCACCGTTCCTAACCAATTAATAGATACTTAATACTTAGTTATAAAGCCAAAATAGTCGAAGATAAAAATTGCATTGAGCTAATCAGACGATTCGACGGTCCCAACCGCACAGACTTTGTACCTTGGCCTAGCGGCTGAATCTGGGACACAGGTGTTTCTACCGCGGAAGTAAAAGTTAACCTTATTAATAGAATTAACTAGTATTATTGAGTAGCAATTAAGACACCACGCGTGTTACATCGCTGGAGTAAATTATATCAACAACTATCAAGCAGAGTTTCTCTCCGGCACCCACTACTCCACAACAACGCTGTACAGCATCAGCCACACTACGGCAGACTGTACATTTTGGTCCTTCGAGCCGGATACATCGTCCTTCGGTATTTTGGTCCTTCGAGTCTGTAAGTTAACTTGTTTGTTTTGTGTTTCATGTACGGTAGCGAATCGGCTTAGTTGGCCTGCCACAAGCGGCACTCACCAATTAAGTTAAGACAGTCGAAATCGCCGTGCAAAGAGCGCAATCGCATAAGTACTTACAACAACACCGGCGGCAACAGAGCTGCGGGGAACATTCGTCGAAGTTTACAGCAACTCCGGCTAACATCAACGAGCTGAAATCGTCGCCAACAACAGCGCGGCGGACAGCATACATCGGTGCTAAACGGGCGCCGAGACGACATTATTTATTACATTCATAAACATTTGACATTCACGTTTTACTAGTAAGTATAGGTCGTTTCGCTTTTGAGGTGTTCTTCCCACAATATCATTTTAAAATTCAGATGTTCTAAACGTCGGACATTTTGCTAGATTGTCCTTCTGATACCAAATATACCAAAAGACAAAATAAAAACCCGTCGAAATCTCGTCGCTTACGTCTCGTTTCGGAGCCCGTTTTCAATTAACCGCTATTTGTCAAAGGAGTGTCAAAGTGTCCGACACCGTACTCTGCGACCAACTTGTCTATGCAGTTAGTGAAGGAGCTACCACCGTATTTTCTGAACAAACCTGATAGCCTCCCGTGGGAAGTTTTAGTTCCATCATTTGGGTAACTCTAGATGAGTTGTTGTCGCTCTAAGTCGACGTTTAGTGTATTTCCACTGCGACTCTTATTGTGTGTACTGCGTTACAGGCGATTTCTCAAGGGACGGGACTGGAGTTCTTATTGGAATTGTAGTAGGATGTTTGGGACTTATTAGTGTAGGCTTTCTACCGGCTGCCGGCTGAGTTGCAAGGTCTGGGGTAGAATAGGAAGTTGTAGTATTAGAATTGTAAAGTTGGACAGTCAGGTAATTAAATAACTACAGAAGGCTGGTTTTTAGGGTTCCATACTCAAAGGATGCAAATGGGACTACTACTAAGCCTACGCTGTCTGTCCGTCCTATCTTTTAACGGCTGTATCTTTTGAACCGTAATATATAGCTAGTTGAAATTTTCACAGAACAGGTATGTAATGATACGTCAAAAAGTTAAAACTAAAGGGACCCCCCTTTAGTTTTAACTTTTTGACGTATCATAGAACAAACCCCATAGAACAAACGTATTTTTTGTATTTGCTCTATTGTAAAAATGGTAAAACGTACAAGCGTCAAACTTGGCATGATTATAGTACAAACTCTAAAGTAAAACAACAAATAATAAATAATTAAGCAACGTCGGGCGCGATCGGTACTTGGATGGGTGACCGCCTGGGCGTGATATTGTTTTTTTGCACTACTTTTTATATATTGTGGTGGTACGGAATCCTTAGTGCGCGAGCCCGACTCGCACTTGGCCGGCTTATTAATCAAATCTTTTTAAGCAATGTTTTGTGAATTTGTGACTTTTTATGTATACTGCATTTTGAGTGTAGAAAAACTAAATTGTATTCGTATGATGATGAAAAGTATATTTTCCCACCCCACCTCACGATTCCAGAGCCCTTCGTACTTGACGTGACGGTAAACTGATTTGCACCAGTCTTCGTTCAAACTCAATCATGTCGATTGCCGCCACCCTCGGACAGGGTTCTTATGAGTTGACGTGTTGGACTTGGAGTGGACTTCTTGTGGGTTGTACAGATGACAAGTGTGGTGGACTGAAGGTACGTATAACAGGGGTAATAAGAACGGTTTGCTAGGGTCGGTACTTGGTGCGTCAACGTAGATTGAACGGGCTATGATCACAACCCGTTATTATAATCATCGCCAGCCAGAAGACGTCCACAGCTGAACATAGGCCTCCCTCTTAGACCTCCATACTCCACACTGAACGACAGCCGATCATCTGCATCCACTGGAGGCCTGCAACTCTCACGATGTCGTCGGTCCATCTAGTGGCAGTCCTATACCTACGCTGCGTCTTCTGGTTCGCGGTCTCCACTCAAGAACCTTTCTTGCCCATTGGTTATCGGTTCATCGAGGGATGTGGCCTGATTAGCAAAAAAAAATCCGTAGAGTAAAATAATTGATCCCAAATTCCTTATTTTACTTAATACCTACGTCTTTAAAACGGCTTCAAAAACCAACGGCTCAACGGCTTTGAATTTGAATTTGTCACAAATGAGACTACAAAAGGACCTGAAAATGTCCACAACGGAAGAATAAATAATAATATAAATAAGAAATAACGCCCTAACTTATCAAAACTACTTACTGCAAAATCATCCAAATGAATTAGCAAAGATGTTGATGTCAAGAAGGCCTCCAAGAAGGCTTAAAAGGAATATACCCAAGGCTTAACATGAAGATGGATGCTCAATGGGCGCATTCCACACAAAACGCGTCACTTAAGACAACAGTTCATAATAAAGCTTTATTGTCTTCAAAAGACAGATTGCTTTAAAAAGATTAAAAAAGAATTTTAATACGACATTGTATCGGAAATACACTAGAGATACGTCAAAGAAACATTTTTGAAGATGAACTTTCGCAAAGCATAAAGCCTGATTCAATCAACAAAACTTATATTAGTTTAGATGTGGGTTCCCTTTCCATTTTCTATCGCCTGTTTTTCGGGAAATGCTCTGAAGACCTTTTAGGTCACATTCGTGCGTCAGATTTCTACTATCGCAATTTCGACACCGTCAAAAAGCTCACTCCCTACACTAAAAGAAAAAAATATTTATTCTGTCTATAGAAACTACATCTGCATTTGAAAATAAAGATCTCATTTTCAAATTTATTTTTACAATCTCTACCCCCTGATTGTAACGTTTTACAATCGAATTACAATTACTCGCATTACAATTTTTGTCCCCTCGACCCTGCGGATGTGGGGACAGGCGGTGGCACAGTAACCCATTGCCTAAAGCGGTATAGGGGAACTGCTTTGTAAAACAGGCAAAGGTAATACAAGTGACTTTGTAAGATTACCAAAAATGACTTCTAAGCCCGTTATTTCATTTGCCTGAATTCAGAGACTAAATTTAGAATTTAGGAAAGGAACGCAATTACCTATATATGTGCTTAATTAATAACACTACTCTGAATCAACTCAGTTCTAACGCAAACGTCGACGCGGACGCATGTCTTGTCAGAATAGCAACGACTCTACCAAAACACTAAAAAAAATGGGCTCGATCTAGCTCTAACTACTATGCTCGATCTAAGCATCTATTTGTACTGACAGCTGCAATAACATTGCACTAATCTTAATTAAACCTACAGACGCTGTATAATAATGATAATTTTATTAATAATAATAATTACATGTCAACATTTAAAAATATGAAACATACATCATAGAATTAATAATATTAAAGCAAAATAATAATAAATAAAATGTCAATCTAATAAGATAGGTACCTAACGAAAAATAAGGAAAATTTCGTGCTAATATGAAGAAATTGTTTCTATCTAAATCTATCTACAAATTATCAGAATTTTAAACCAATGACTACAGAGAGTTCCAACTATAATAAGTAAAGAGGGACGTCGTCACTAGTTCATATAAATTAATCAATTTTAAATATTTATATCTAATTATACAATTTTGTTTATTTATTGTATGCTAATATAGTCTTTGGGCGAAGCCCCTATACAGCAGAATTATGTTAATTTCAATTACCCCTCATACTATTGTTTTTGTCGTTTTTTGGAAGGAGACATAATTAATACCTTAGATAAGATATACGTAGTATAGTAATAGATCGTAGATTAATACCTACCTATTTACAAATTCAGAATTGATGTAATTTTTTTGACGAGTTATATAGAAGTTTTATTAATATTTTATACTGGCCCCGCGGTTTCACCTGCATGGATACCCTCGATAAAAGTAGCCTAAGTTACTCCTTATAACATCAGCTATCTGCTAGTCAAAGTCTTGTCAAAATCAGTCCATCCGTTTTGGAGTCCATAGACATACACACATCGATTTTTATACAGGGTTATAAGGACTGGGTATGATATGTCGAAAGGAGGTCATTGTACTCATAACTATATGAACAACTTTTAAACTATGGGACCAAGCCTGAAACCGCGAAAAAATATATCAGCTCTCCCATTGAAAATGGTCTTTGACACTCGTCAGGATGTATGGAACAGCCGTTTTTTTTTCACGATTTGAGAGTTCGATAACAAAACAGTACATTGATGAGTACATAACTACATACTTTTCGGTACTGTACGGTAGTGGTGCGCGCCACGGTACCTAATACTGATTTATATATAGGAATTAAGTAGAGCACAGCAGGCGCGCAGCGCTCAGTCGTGGGATCCCCTCGTACTGTGAGGTTTGTAGTCAAAAATATAAGTACCTACGTATAATCGAAAGTTAAATATGGACTTTAATATTTAATCTCCCCAAGCTCCCGTTAGGTAGACGTAGATGCGAGGACACCCGATAATTGGAACACCTTTAAAGTATAACACCCTTAAACAACCTTTGAAGTATTATCACACCTTTTTGCAACACGTTAGATTTGTAAAATTTCTGTTAACGCAACAACACGATAATAAAAAATAACTAATATTCTATTCGTATTCGTCGTAATAATTCCATATTCGTTGTAATCCTGGCACCGATTACGTTTCGCATCGTGTGCTCGGTGGCCCAGTGCCCGGGGCCATCCAGGATATTGCGCGCTAATGTCTCATTCTCATCGCACTCCGGATATTATCACCCGGACACCCGCCATCGGTACCGGGTACTCGTGAACACTCGCTGTATTATGGGTACGACATTTGAACATATTATACCTATAGTTTGAATTTACCTTAAGCTCGAGCTAGTTCCGAAAAACTGCCAAAAACCGAAAGGGGCGAGGTAAACACGTATTACATACACTTCTTACTAGTTCTACAAACGCACACTTCAATGTAGAGTGGCACACAACTATTGGCAGATCCAGGGGCCATTGCCCCCCCCCTCAAAACACCTAGCAATTCCATACATTCGACTCAATTTTTCGATTTGATTCCTTCGAAACTTTTCAGAAATGAAATCCAGAATGCCCCTCCCCCAAATGAAATCCTGGATCCGCCCCTGCTCACAACTGCAAACGAGATGATCAAAATGTCATCAAATGGACAACCAAGGATGGGTGTAAGTGTTAAAGGGGAAACTGCAGGTATAACATTTCCATATTTTTTCTGAGGGTACGGGAGCTAGTCATCATCATCATTACCAGCTTATCATGTTTGGGACACGTACCTCTCTCAGACAGAGAGGGTGGGCCTTATCCACCATGCTGGCCCAGTGCATGTTTGTGATTGTCATATGTCTTTGGACTCTTGAGGTTCTTGGACATACCGGTTTCCTCACGATGTTTTCCTTCACCGTTGTTGAGCGATGGCATCAAAACTGCACATCTCTATCTCTTCTCTATCTTCTCTTCTCTACATAGTATAAATTAAAGTCGCTTTCCGCGTCTGTCTGTCTGTCTGTATGGCCGCTAACTCCTAAACCACGGAACGGATTTTGATGCGGTTTTCATCATGGGCTAGATAGATACATTTTCACGGAAGGTTTATACATATAGCTAGCGTACCGCCCCGGCTTTGCACGTAAATTACACCCGTGCGAAGCCGGGCGGGTGGGTTGCTAGTTATATTATAAATCGCTCAATTCTCTTCGATCGCCAGAGAGACAAGTAGTCCTGTAGCGCAGTGAGACTGTAGCCCAGCACAGAGCGTCAGGACAAAAGCCTATAATTCATGTACGGACACTTATGAGACACCTTTGTAGCATTTTATTGTGCCAATAAGTCAGTCCGCGATGAGACCTGCTATTGTTTCGAGCAGTTAACTTTTATCAAGGAGCGATGCAAAAAGTTTTATTATGGTCACAACTGATTTGCATAATTGAGAACTGCTTATAACCAGCATGTAAAGGGTTTTGTTTCAATGAAATAATTGTAAAAAACACAGGGGTTTTTAACGTACAACTGGTTAGGTGATATTGAAAGCTGATTATATGAGAATATCTACAGCGTACGAAATGATGATAGATAAAGATTATTTATTTGCACAAAACACGAGTAAATCATACACACATTTAAAACGCATGCACAATAGGTGGGTTAAAATATTTGTCACTTTGTATCATGTTAGCCTAGTTTATAGGCGTACAAATCTAGAGAGATGGTATAAAAATACCGTAAATATTATCTATATAAAAAAGTATTAATTTAATTAACACCATGCACTCAATGAGATAGTCCGGAGAGCCTTTGTGTCGGCTAACGTTCCCTGCGTGCTGGAGCCTCCGGGGCTCTGTAGGTCTGACGGGAAGAGGCCGGACGGGCTGACTCTCGTGCCTTGGAAGAACGGAAAGTGCCTGATATGGGACGCTACTTGCGTCAGCACTGTCGCCGCCAGCCACCTGAGTCGCACCGTCCACTCACCGTCAGCAGCGGCGGAATATGCCGCTGATAAGAAAAGGAAAAAGTACGCGGCGTTGGAGCCGCGTTACAATTTTGTGCCCGTTGCTGTAGAGACCATGGGTTGTTGGGGGACTGAGGCCAAGAAGCTCATTTCGGAGATAGGGCACAGGCTCGAGGTAAAGTGTGGTGACTCCCGCTCCGGCTCGTTCCTGGTGCAAAGGTTGGCCATTGCCATCCAACGCGGTAACGCAGCGAGCGTTTTGGGTACCTTTGCGCCGGGAACGGTTAGGGGTGGGTTATTTGAATAGTTATTAGTGAATTCCAAATATTTTGGATTTAATTAGCTGTAGAAACAATTTCAAATTTTTAGATATGATGTTATTAATATTACAATAAAATAGTTAACAGATAGACATTAATTACTATTATTGTATGATAAACAAATTGACCTACTGCAGTCATTACTAAAATTTATCATTTATAAAATCACTAACTTTATAATAACATTTCTTGACTAAAATATTTTTTAGTTTTATTTTAAATTGACTAGATTTTAGATCCCTCATTGAAATCGGTATAGTGTTGTAGATAATCGGTCCCATACACATTATACAGTGGTTCATCAAAGTGGTTTTAGATGGGCGATTACGACATCTGTTTGGGTCTCTACGATTTCGTACTGCTAAGTCAGATATTGCCGGGAATAATTCTGGATTAGTTTTTACGATTCCTCTCTGATTAGTACCACCGTTCCTTATACTCCGTTCCTTATGTATCCTTATAGGTATCCTTATCTGTATATTTTATTTTTTGTGTATCCGTTGCAAGTTGAAAATACTTGTGTTGTATTTTTCTGATAACATTAATGAGTATGCCAAGTTCGTTAAACCACTTTGTCCGAGTCCCGGGAAACTAACAAGCGACCAGTAGAGCCAACAACAAAAAAATAATTTATGACGTTGCAGTAATCCCTAACAAAGTACCTACTTAGTAATTATAATGAACTGTGTAACCTACCCTCAATACGAGGCGTGCCTTGAATATACATTGGTTCGTTTTAAACTTGAAAAACTCACTGGTGCCATGCAGAATGAGTTCACACAGTTCGCGAGTAACATGGATCACCTTGGACTCAGAATGAGAAGACAAATCAATTATTCGACCCACTCCGTACTTTGTTCTCAAATTAAGTCATTATGTGATACGTACCTTAAACATTTTAGGTACCATGTTAACGGTAGATAACCTTTTTTAACAGGACAAGTGCCATTATTAACTAAACAAAATATAAGCTAACTAGACAGTTAGACTGCCCCTAGACCATTGAAAGTGTAAAGACAATTCAAATGCTCAAGCCCACTATCAGTTGGCAGCGTACCCAGCATGCTGGTGGCATTACCACGCTGAATGGCAACGCTTATGCGTTGAGCCAGAAACACGCCAGCATTTTGGTCACGCGTCGCACTGAAATACACGCGATGCATCACTTCAGCCTACCCCACTCCCACTGCTGGGACTCATTAGGCCTTCTCTCAGAGAGAGAGGATGGGCCCTAATCCACCATGCTGGCCCAGTGCATGTTGATGAATGTAATGTCTTTGAACTGTTGAGGTTCTTGGACATATTTTGTTTACCTTTACCGTTTTTGAGCGAACGCATCAAAACTGCACATAATTTATTTAGTAAATAACTTACTACTAACTAAATAAATCATTGGTCCAGTGCCGAGGATCGAACCGGGTGCCGTCAGATTGTAAAGCGCACATGTTACCGCTTGGCCACCATCGCTCTATAAATACACGCGATTAAATCCCTAAAGTGTTTAATATTTCAGTGTTTATTACCTAATTGTGTAAACCCAAGACATAATAGGGATAGATAAAAACATTCGTGCTCACCTGAATTAATCGTGAATTCACGAACAATTATAATAATATACAAAAAAAAATAAAAAAATTGTTATTGACCAAAAGTTTTTAAAATTAGACAGTAATTGTATAGCTAGGCATAGAACATACAAAGAGATGGTTGTTATTTTGAACTGTAGAACTGGAACTGGAACTGTGGAATTACTTTAGAAAATTCGTCGAATCCTGATAGTGTGGCCAAAACATTAGCGAATTTTGTCATTTAATTTTATGCTGCAGCTACGCTATCAGGATTTGGCGAATGTTCGTAACAGTTGTTCGTGAATTCGCGATGAATTCGGGCGAGCTCGAATGTCACTGTCGTGACAAGTCTTGCCGGTATGTTACTTAGTGAAATTGTGATGTATTCGAGCGAGCACGAATGCCTATCGAGGAGCTTTTCGGTAAATTGGAGCGAACCAATAAGTTTTGTAAATGGAATCTAGTTCGCCTCAGAATGACATACCTATCATTGTAAGCAAATGTAGATAAGAAGTTCGGCGATGGCCGAATACGTATATACTATATATGTGGCATCCCAACACGAACATTTACTTGATAGGTTCAAACTATCTATTCGTAGCAAACTATCAAACTGCTATAATAAGTAATGTTTTTTTAAATTAGATTCCTTTATTCAGTCAAAAATTCATTGAATTTTTAATGTATATTGTACTAACTATTATATTCCAAAACTATCTCTCGTTTTTTAATAGCATGTAGTCTGCACATATAGTTCTGGTGGCGGTTAGTTTATTTCTAGTGCCTTGTCTCCGTCATGTAAAGCAAGGACGTACATCATGTTGGTGTTCATTAATAATTAATAAAATAAAATAAAAATTAATGGGGCTCTAGCATTAGATACTTAGAAATTTTCAATATGATAAAAAACATACGTATTGAATTTAACTGGCTGTGCTAGCGCAAGCTGTAAAAAGTTTTTACTGGCAAATGATAAATCAATGTGTTTTCTGAGAAAAATAATATCCACAAAATATTAACAATTAACATGCTTAATATCATAAGTTATAATATAGTTTCGAGTCACACAAAAGCTGTATAAAACTCAATGAGTTATTGCCGATCTAGGAATGCAGCGCCCATTTGCGACCTTTACCTTCCCTTCGCATAATTTTCGCATAAAACATATTTATGTGAGGGGGGTAAAAAGCTTCCATAACTAAATTGTTTTCTATAATTCAGAGGTGTGCTTTTTGCTGTATTGAATCGGTTTTTGTGAGGCGAAAGATGCGAAAGCGGTGTCCACGTTTGGAAGATATTGGCTTGGAACTTTACTTCACCTGACAAAGCGGCAAACGTCTATTGTTGAACTTTTTGTGTAAGTATTTTTATCTATCCGCCAACACAGCAAGCAAAACCGCGTATTTAATTGATTATTTAGCTAGTGTGCTTTCTTTGTGTGATAATCATCATCATCATCAGCCAGAAGACGTCCACTGCTGAACATAGGCCTCCCCCTTTAACCTCCACACTGAACGACAGCCTGCCTTTTGCATCCACTGGATGCCAGCGACTCTTGCTATGTCGTCGGTCCATCTAGTGGGAGGCCTACCTACGCTGCGTCTTCCGGTTCGTGTTCTCCACTCAAGAACCTTTCTTCCCCATCGGTTATCGGTTCTCCGAGCGATGTGGCCTGCCCATTGCCACTTCAACTTGCAAATTTTAACAGCTATGTCGGTGACTTTGGTTCTTTGGCGAATATCCACGTTTCGGATTCTATCGCGCAAAGAAACTCCGAGCATAGCTCTCTCCATTGCCCGCTGTGTGACTCTGAGTTTTTCCAAAAGGCCAACAGTTAAGGACCACGTCTCAGTACCATATGTCATCACTGGCAACACACACTGGTCAAAGACCCTTGTCTTTAGGCACTGTGGTATCTTGGACGAGAAGATGTCACGCAATTTCCCGAACGCTGCCCATCCGAGTTGGATTCTTCGGGCGACCTCTTTGCCTAAGTTGGACTTACCTAACTGAACAATCTGTCCAAGATAGGTGTAATGGTCAACAACTTCGAGAGATAATGGGAATGACTAAAGGGTACTTTAAGGGTGCGTTCCGAATCACGCCAACAGCACCAACGACCTCAGCATCGCAATAAGAACGAACACGGCCAAAAACACAGTTTAGTACGTACTTACTACTTAAAGAGTTTGTGCACACAGCGCGTATTGCAAGAAACGCAAGTAGGAAAGGTAAGGAAGCATGCATGTGTTGTTACAAAAAAGTAAACATTTGAAATTGGAATATCGTTAGCTGAGTTGGCGGGCGACCAATCAGAACTCGTAATCCGGTAACGGAGCGACGCGGGCGCGAATGGCGCCAATTTTTGTCCAATCTCATGGATTTCCGGTACAGGCTCGGAGCTTCCGGTGAAGGAAACGAGGTGAGTCGAGCATGGAGGTTCAATACGTGGAGGCAGACTTGCTTACAATAATATTATCATAAACAAGCTTTCAAACTATAGTTTTATGTTATGTTATGCACTTATAAGTGCACTAACATAACAGTGGTCTATTTTCAGAATAAATAGCTATTTGCGATACAATAATTAAATAACTAAGTAGATTTATTATATAGAATTTTGGGTGACAACAAAAGCGTATCATCTCTAATTCTGGTTGGAGGCTATCATAGCCTTTTAAAAAAACGGTAAATTGGATTAAAATGAAAGCCTCTTTTCTGATGAAGGTTAAAATATGTCATACCACTGGAGAAAAAAAAATGTTTACAAAGTTTTTCTGGGCTGCAATTCTAATTCTTACTTACCCCATATCTTCAACTTAAAACTCTTTGAATGTTCTCATGTGGCAACACTACAGTTTCATAACATTAGAACCATAACATGAAACATTTAATGCGTTTTTAATTCAGTGGTTAGAGTCATTACGTCGTAACATCGCGGCCGGTCAAGGTGACCGAAACGCTTAGCGGATCACGAAATTTTCCAAATCGTCGTTAAGGTAACAAAACTGCATAAGTCACTTATTCTAAATATTGGGGAAGTGAAAAGGGGTGAAGGCGGACCTTTTGTGAAACTGTAAACAGATTTTTAAGTTAGGTGTTTAAAGTTTGACTGCGATCTCGCCTGGTAGGAAGTGTCAATAATGAGGTCAATGATGAAGCACGGATAATGGAATGCTCTATTTAATGATGTAGATGAATACACTTAGGTAGTATTGGTAGTTTTTAGAATTTTGAAAGAATCTTGTAAATATATAGTGACATATAGATTGAGTTACTAACGAAAGAGTATTGAAGAGAATGAACAAAAAAGAGAAAATTTAAAAGAGGAAGCTATATTTGGGTCATATCATGCGTAACCAGAAAATATATAATTCAACACAGAAACGAACGAAAACGAAATACTCCTGCAGCTAATCATTCAAGGGAAAATCCAAAAAGAGCGACCACCCGAAAAATTACGTACCTCGTGGCTCAAAAATCTCTGGTCGTGTTCAATTTAACCATTAGATTTATATTTCGACCAACTATGGCAAAATTGGCAATGGGCAGGCCACATCGCTCGAAGAACCGATAACTGATGGGGAAGAAAGGTTCGTGGAGACCACGAACCGGAAGACGCAGCGTAAGTAGGCCTCCCACTAGATGACCGACGACATTGTGAGAGTCGCGGGCATCCAGTGGATGCAAAAGGCAGGCTGTCGTTCAGTGTGGAGGTTAAAGGGGGAGGCCTATGTTCAGCAGTGGACGTCTTCTGGCTGATGATGATGATGGCAAAAGTTCGATTAGCCCTCCTCCGGTAGGATACCTTAAGAAAATGTATTTTTGTATTGACAATGCGTATGATGTAGAGCATTCCAAAGCGGCTCAATATGGTCACACTGGCACCTTTTCCAGTTTTCCAACAATTTTTCCAAGCTAAACAGTATTATATCCTAATTAAGGTTCTAACTTTATTTTAGCATGCACCATCTCTCCATCAAAATCTAACTTTTCAGCCTATCCTGTTCCCACTACTGGGACACATACCTTCTCTCAGTGAGAGAGGATGGGACCTAATCCACAATTCTGGCCCAGTGCTTGTTGGTGAAGTGAATGTCATATTTTTTTTCATATATTTCATATGTATAATAATGTCTTGGAACTTTTGAGGTTCTTGGACATACCGGTCTTCTCACGGTGTTTTATTTCTCCGTTGTTTTGCGATGACATCAAATAGAAACAGCACATAATTTAAGTACTAAATAAGTAATTGATGCAAGGCCGAAAAAGATTGTAATGCGCACATGCTACCGCTTGGCCACCATCATCAAAAACTAAGAGAATTTTTTTAATAACTCAATATTTTTCAACTGTTTTGGTTTAATGTTGGAATGTGAAAAACGTAGAATTTCGATTTACACCGTTTTGCGAGTTGTGTGCCAAACTATGATACGAGCAAATGCGGTAGTTCTAAGCTTTTAGGATGGAGCACGTTAATCCAGTCATTATACGCGACCTTGTGGAGACCACTCTGTAAAAACTGCTCTATTACGTGTGGAGTTCGTTTCTCGGAGCGATTTTCACGAAAATAATTATTGATAATGGCACTAGCATCGTGATTAAAGACATCGTTTCCTAGCACAGCGGTTTTTGGGATAAATAGATCTTAACATTACTTTCTTGTCTAATTTAATCAAGAAAGGTCACCAATTTAGTCGAAGTATATTTTTTACTTCTTATTTTGATGAAATTTCTATGAGCCGAATCTGAAATTATACTCTCTCAATAAAAAAAATAGGATTTATCAAATCGGTTTATAAATTATGGACCTCAGAGGTAACAGACATTTAAAAAAAAACGTATTCAGAAACTCCTCCTTTTTTAAAGTCGGTTAAAAAGAAAGAAATTACAAGTTTATTTGTGACCAACTATTTTTTTTATCACTAAAACACAGTAATTTCTGCAATCAATACAACCGTCACAAGAAACGCTCGTGGAAACAATTCTGCAGGGATAATGCGCCAACCGTGATATCCTCATATTCTGCTCGTTTCATCACATAATATATTCATTTGCGGTAACATACAACGTATCATTAAACACCTCACATGTGGCAATTCACGATGTATTAGTACTTGGATGACATTGAAATTTCGAGGAATCTGACGCAAACACTTCCTAATTAACAGTTTGATTTCTATGAATCCAGTGTCGCTGGAAAATTCTCGCCTACCTATGTAATGGACTTCATCAGCTTATATAATGTTATTGCTGGAGCAGGCATTTTTCTCAGATGAGATAAACAAAGATTATGCCGTATTACAATTATCATCATCATCATCAACATTTCAGCCATAGGATGTCCAGTGCTGAACATAGGTCTCTCCCATCGATCTCCAAAAGGGCCGGTTGTAAGCGGATTTCAGGTCGTCTGTCCATCTTATGGGTTGGATATCCCACGCTGCGCTTACCGGTCCGTGGTCTCCATTCGAAACTGTGTATATAAAGAAAACAAAATACGTTTTTTTTATTGTAGTATGTACTATGTTACAAAGAAAATTACTAGGTAGGGAAGATCAATAATGACAGAACAGTTATTACAAATGGAAAAGAAAATAAAGTGCTAAAGAAGTTGATAAGCAAATAACCATCCATTCTGATCCGCTGTTACATCAACATTGAGTTCAGCAAATCGAATCAATATAGCGATCGGGTGGGGCCTCACTGTTAGCGGGAATATAACAAGAAAGCATATTTATAACCCGTGACACAAAAAGAGGGGTGTTATAAGTTTAACGTGTGCATCTGTTGTGTATCTGTGTACTCGTATATATATGTGCCGGTGTATCTCTGTATATTATGTGTCTGTCTTGGCATAGTAGCTTCCAAACGTCTGAACCCAAATTTGATTTATTTTTATTTTGTTTGAAAGGAGACTTGATCTAAATTGTTCTTGAAGTTCGTTTCTCGAAAGAAATCTCACAGACGCGGCGCTACAGTCGCCACAGAATGTTACTAATCTGTATTGTTTTAGACTCATACTTAAAATTTATTTTATAATAAGGATGATTTTTTTTTTCGTTTTTTGTAAATAAATTTGACATAACAATTTTTATTTTTCGTACATAACCTACGTAAACACTACATTATACCTGAAAAATTTGTTGACATCATACCAATAGTAGTTCCACTTATTGCCGCGGGACTTCTTTCATGAAAATCACTTCTAGCTATGATTCGTGCAAATCTGTTCGGCCGTTTGAAGTTTATTAGCTCTCGACGGACTTGACCGTGACTTTGGTTGACTCTGACTGTGACTATAAATTGTTTGACGAAATTTAATTGAACTTAAAATATTTCAATACACGACACTGGCAAATTGCTCTTAAGAGGAAAGAAATAAAAAAGTCCATAAGCAGCGATATTATATTAAATTTTCAAGCAGCTATTACATGCAACTGTGATGATTTCCAACGGGTTTTTATCTTGTCATAGTTGCTTAAAAATATGAAGGAGTTCTGTTTGAAATAGTATTAAAAAAATACTGAAATGCTGTTTAAACATTATTTTCATTTGGTACGACTGCTCCACCTGTGTGGTATTGTAAAAAAAACTGTTTATACACACCTGCGCAGATTTGAAATCAAGATTATTTTCTGAGAAATGTTACTAATCTCATCAGACCAAAGATTATACACTTCGTATAATTATAATAGAACTTCACGTACAGGTAAGTTCGTTTGATCAATAATCATCGTCCATACAGAAATCGTTGTCACTGGCGGCACGCCCTTAAGACTAGTCCTTAAGGGTGTGAGTAGGGCGCGAAAGGGGCTGCAATCCCCCGGGATTTCGCTTTTCAACCCCTGTTATTGTTTCAATCTCTCGCCACAAAACTTCGATATAAAGCGGCACGAATTGAAAAAGTTGCGAGAAAATGGTTTATATTAGCAGGTATGGTTTGATTTTTCTTTGATACGGCATTGTTTGGTTTATTCTGGTCATTCCACAAAAACTTACTAATGCATTCTTTCTTTTAACTTTTTTCAGTAGTACCATAGATAAATATATACTGTAGTACTACGTGTGCAATGTTTTTTTTTCTTATTACATCTTAACACATAATTCGATTTAGAATATAATGTTGCACTAAAACCACGGTTGGTGTACACGATGCACACATTCACCACGCGCTTACAGAAAATTATTATTCAGGATCTCCTTTCGGTTTAGTACAGTCTATGTGCGTAACCCTGTATAGCCGTGTAGGAAAAGAATTGGAATCAGCACCCTTATTAACAAATTTCTTCGTGGCGGTTTTTGACAATTTGTAATTTTTAATAAAAAAAATTGTAACTTAAAAAAATGTCTGCATTAAATTGATTTTTTAAACCCTTGATAAAAGTGCTGATATTCTTCAATCGGTTTCTTCCAGGCAAGCGTGCTTCATAGTAGACCGCATCGTCGCTTAAGATCGGGTGAGTTAGAGGTCAACCGCAAGCCTATTATTTAATAATAAAAAAAACGACAACAAATTTTCTTCAATCATAGCTAAGATCACTCTCGATCAAGTCACCTTTCAAACACAAAACCAAATCAAAATCGGTTCAGCCATTTTGGAGCTGCGATACCACAAAGAGACACACATACATATGATACACACATTCAACTTTATAACGCAGAACAGATGGCCGATGGGGCCGAAAGGTTCTGGAATGGAGACGGACCGGTAAGCGCAGCGTAGGACGTCCACCCACAAGATGGACAGACGAACAAAAGAGACCACAGGGAAATGCTTGATGCAAGCCGCTTCCAACCGGCCCTTTTGGAGATCGATGGGGGAGGCTTATGTCCAGCAGTGGACGTCCTATGGCTGAAATGACGACGATGATGAACTTTATACTAACCCTCTTTTTGCGTCGGGGGTAAAAAAAAGTTTACAGGCGATTTCGCCATAGAGATCAGATAGAACAATATATCAAAAAAATCCCAACATCGGTGGCTTCCAGGGGCGGATCCAGGATTTCATTTGGGGGGGGGGGGGGCATTCTGACAGGGTTCGAAGGAATCAAATCGAAAAATTGGGTCGAATGTATGGAATTGCTAGGTGTTTTGGGGGGGGGGGGGGGCCTTGGATCCGCCAATGGTGGCTTCTGCCTTTTAACTAGATGATTAGAGCACCGATCCAGTGGGCGGCAGTCGAGTCTCAACGACATAATGACGGGGTGCTGAGCTTCCGGATAATAGGCGCTTTTTGTCCAAGACGGTCCATACTGCGCCCTCGTCTTTTTTGTGATTTGGTGTTTATAGGCGCCACGGTCACTTGAGAGCTATTCTCACATGTCAGTATGAGGATTGTTATACTTGATTGGATGCTTGAGGGTCAACATTGCGACGTTATTAGATGACTATCTTAAACCCGTGTCTATCGAATTTTCAAATTTTTTTAAACAAAAAAAGTATCTACTCAACTTCCATCATCTCGTATATTTTAGCGAGCACCATCAGGGGTGCTTTTCCCCGCGTTATATACCTCCTTGAAGCAACCTCCTTGGTAGCGACAGCAACCTTTGACTTAGATGAGAATATCTTGTTTTTGTCTATGATGTAACTTGTTTTTTGTGGGGAAATATTGAAACACCGAAAAAATTAAGTGTTATTCCGATCGCTGCCAACATTATTACTCGCTGGACTAATCTGAAGATTTCATTAAAACTGGTCCAACTGTTTCGGAGTCCATAGGGAACATACATATGCACACACATTGCCTTTTATATAATTACTAGTTGACCCGACAGACGTTACCCTGTTGAGTTTTCTGAAATTTTCTAATTTTCTGCGCAATTTTCTGTAAGATCCTTCTACAAAATAATGGAAAACTTAAAAATAAAAATGAATTAAATCTGTAAAGTCGTTCTCAAGTTTTGGCGTGACCAATGTAAATAGGGATTCATTTATAGAGGTATATATACTAGCTGATACCCGCTACTTCGTACGCGTAGAGCTCGGCCTCGCTACTACGACCCGCTCCAGGAACACAATATTTCATCCATTTCGGTTCAGCCGTTTACTCACCGTATAAACCTTCCCTGGACTACGACGAACATTTCAAAACCAAAAAAAGCTAAATCGGCCCAGCCGTTCTCGAGTTTTAGCGAGACAAACGAACAGCAACTGATTTTTATATAATTAATTATATATACTAGCGGGGCGCCCGCCCGGCTTCGCACGGGTGTAATTTACGTGCGAAGACGGGGCGGGTCGCTAGTTATATATATAAACCTAACTTGAAAATGTATCTAAGTGATGGTGAAAACCGCATCAAAATCCGTTGCGTGGTTTAGGAGGAGTTAGCGGCCATACAGACGCGAAAAGCGACTTCAATTTATACTACTTATCTATACTAATATTATAAATAGGAAAGATTTGATTGTTTATTTGTTTGTTTGCATTGAATAGGCTTCAAAAACACTTAACTGATTTGAAAAATTCTTTCACTGTTGGGAAGCTGCTCTATTCCCGGGTGACATAGGCTTAAATATATTTTAAATAAAAATAGGAATCCATACTAAAACTTCAATAATGTAACCCAAGGTGTAAAAAAATAAGACTTACACCCGTACGAAGCCGGGGCGCTTTGCTAGTGTAGAGATAATTATAGATATAGGTAGAAGATAGATATAGATAAATACAAAATAATCAGTCCGAGCCTATTACAGGCTTTAGACTTCTTCCTGACTACTGGACTACAGCTATACCTATTTATAGAACAGTTAGATCCAACAGCTGAGTTACATTGTATCAAGTATTTACTCAGCGATTTGTTAGTAATTGCCGCCATAATTCCACGGCATGTCTCATTTGTACAATATTTAACAACAAAGAGGCCGCTGACAGTAATTTAGATATTTATACACTGCTGCACTGTAAGCCGTAACGTAATGCAATATTGTAACAGTCGACTGACAACGGGAAGGAAATGCTTTTAGATGTATCACATTAGTGGATAAATATAGGACGCTTGAAATTGAGACAATATTAAAAAGAAATGCGCACATTGCTCTATACTCAATAAGTTTATTGCGACATAGGTTTAGGTTTAAAGAACTTTATTACCACAAAGACAATTATTTGTCACTTAAGTGATAACATATTTATCTAAAATAATAGTGTTCGTCGTCGCATGCACTAAGAAATTGTAAAAAATCCATAAATACTTAAACGCTAAATAAATTAATGGTAACTAATACACACATAACAATTTGCGAAGTACCCACTTCACGCATTTGTTATAATGATTTATCTGAGATAATATATTGAGCCAATTGTTTTTTAAATGCGTGAAATGAGTTTAAATTTTTTATATGTGAGGGTAGTTGGTTAAAGAGTCGCGCTCCTTCAATAGTAAGCATTGTTTTGCCGTAATTTGTTCGATGCTTGGGTATGACAATGAAGCTAGCTCGCCGAGTTCGGCGGTACATCGGTATGCAAACCTTAAATAACATGTTTTTACATCTTAAAATGGCATGTAGTACACATGACCCTGTTAGGGTATGAGAAAGAACGGAACGGTCCTTACATCACATCGTCAAAGTTATCCTTGAAAAATTCGCCCAGAGTGTAGTAACATTTAGATTCGAAGAAATGTTTGAGAACATTAACGAAGCTGTTTTCTTTTTCTGTCTTTTATTTTATTTGGTAGTTTATTGCTACAGTTTCATGAAATGAAGATATCAATAGTTATACCCCGAGGTTTTTTCAACAATTTTCCAATTCCTTCACATCAGCAGGACAAAGGCCTCTCTACTAAGAGAGGCCTTTGTCCTGCTGATGTGAGGGGCTGAGGGGTGTTGCCATAAACCCCACACTTGGCAGGCGGCTTGGGGCTCGCAGTACGTTCACCGTGTACTAATAAGACACTGCTGCCCATCCTCCGGTGGTTCTGGTCGTAGTTTTAGGACATATACCCCGGTGCAGTTCCTTCATCATCAGCCTATTTGATAGCCTATCAAATAGGCCTCTCCTAAAAACCGCCACATGGCACTGCTCACATGGCACTGCTCACATGGCACTGCTCACATGGCACTGCTCACATGGCACTGCTCACATGGCACTGCTCACATGGCACTGCTCACATGGCACTGCTCACATGGCACTGCTCACATGGCACTGCTCACATGGCACTGCTCACATGGCACTGCTCACATGGCACAGCTCACATGGCACTGCTCACATGGCACTGCTCACATGGCACTGCTCACATGGCACTGCTCACATGGCACTGCTCACATGGCACTGCTCACATGGCACTGCTCACATGGCACTGCTCACATGGCACTGCTCACATGGCACTGCTCACATGGCACTGCTCACATGGCACTGCTCACATGGCACTGCTCACATGGCACTGCTCACATGGCACTGCTCACATGGCACTGCTCACATGGCACTGCTCACATGGCACTCCTCACATGGCACTGCTCACATGGCACTGCTCACATGGCACTCCTCACATGGCACTGCTCACATGGCACTGCTCACATGGCACTGCTCACATGGCACTGCTCACATGGCACTCCTCACATGGCACTGCTCACATGGCACTGCTCACATGGCACTGCTCACATGGCACTCCTCACATGGCACTGCTCACATGGCACTGCTCACATGGCACTGCTCACATGGCACTGCTCACATGGCACTGCTCACATGGCACTGCTCACATGGCACTGCTCACATGGCACTGCTCACATGGCACTGCTCACATGGCACTGCTCACATGGCACTGCTCACATGGCACTGCTCACATGGCACTGCTCACATGGCACTGCTCACATGGCACTGCTCACATGGCACTGCTCACATGGCACTCCTCACATGGCACTGCTCACATGGCACTGCTCACATGGCACTCCTCACATGGCACTGCTCACATGGCACTGCTCACATGGCACTGCTCACATGGCACTGCTCACATGGCACTGCTCACATGGCACTCCTCACATGGCACTGCTCACATGGCACTGCTCACATGGCACTCCTCACATGGCACTGCTCACATGGCACTGCTCACATGGCACTGCTCACATGGCACTGCTCACATGGCACTCCTCACATGGCACTGCTCACATGGCACTGCTCACATGGCACTCCTCACATGGCACTGCTCACATGGCACTGCTCACATGGCACTCCTCACATGGCACTGCTCACATGGCACTGCTCACATGGCACTCCTCACATGGCACTCCTCACATGGCACTGCTCACATGGCACTGCTCACATGGCACTGCTCACATGGCACTGCTCACATGGCACTGCTCACATGGCACTCCTCACATGGCACTCCTCACATGGCACTGCTCACATGGCACTGCTCACATGGCACTCCTCACATGGCACTGCTCACATGGCACTGCTCACATGGCACTCCTCACATGGCACTGCTCACATGGCACTGCTCACATGGCACTCCTCACATGGCACTCCTCACATGGCACTGCTCACATGGCACTGCTCACATGGCACTGCTCACATGGCACTGCTCACATGGCACTGCTCACATGGCACTGCTCACATGGCACTGCTCACATGGCACTGCTCACATGGCACTGCTCACATTAGGAGGACTGCTCATTTCGGAGAGTACCGTGTGCATCGGAATTAGCCAAGAAAGTGTCTTCCCATCCCACAGATTCCCAGTCACAGAGATAATAATAAGTATAAGGCCATGCATGCATGTATGAAATAGGATGCTCATTTTTATGCTCTATCTTCTCTACCTTACTATAATTGAAAAATTTAGTAATAAGTTGGAAAGATGAAGGAAATGTTCTCCAGTAATATTGTGGTCTTGAGATTTCAACTGAAAAAAAAGGTTCCATCAATGAAACCTATTTGGTTCAATAAATTATTGATTCGTATAGTTACGAATAAGTTTTGTATAGTTATAATCTCTGCTCTGTCCATAGATAAGTAACTCACTTCACTTGTTTGGTAAGAAAACATTATCATCATCATCATCATCGTCGGTCTTCTTCTATTGTCCACTGTTGGACATATAGGCTTTTCCTAACTCATGTCACTGGGCTATTTGTGCTGTGCATTGGAGGTACCTATAACCCATAATCGCAAATTTGGCTGGGCAGACGTATTGGCGATCGCAGAAACGGAGTTTAGCATCAGCAGTGATGGAAAATAACGTGAGGAAACCGGTATGTCCAAGAACCTTAAAAAAATAATGACATGACACTCAACCAACATGCATTGGGGCAACATGGTGGATTAGAGCCCACCCGCTCTCTCTGAGAGAAGGCCTGTTTTTATCACCCAGGTGATCAAAGTGGAATAGACCGTTTCCTAACAGTGGGAACATGATAGTCTTATAATGATGATGATGATGAACTGCTAACTGACAGTTACGTGATCCCATCACTACCGAATCCGTGGAACTAATGAGCAGTGAGCTGGCTCCGCTAATTCAATGTCATTTAATAACACAATCCCTCGCATTTTTTACTTTCGCCCTTCCAATAAAGTGTGTGAAATCGCCACTTGCCACTCGGAATGCATTCACGCACCAAGTTCAATTTGGAGCTTTGTTTTTAAAGGAATTATTATTTTAGCCATTATCGTCCCACTGCAGGACAAAAGCCTCCGTTATAGGGAAACCCAGAGGTTAATTCCTTTATAGTTACTATGTACGTTCTTAAAAGTGTTAAGTTAGAAAACGGAAGGTGTATGGAATGAGCAACCAAGGAATGGAACAACCTGCCGCTTTCCTTGTTTCCTGACAGATATAATCTAATTCTATTCAAGGACGGAGTGAATAGTTATCTTCTTCGACTACATCATCCCCAACAGGGGAGTTTAAGGAAGAAAAATATTTATTTATGACAGAAACAAAATATACAGACATTAGAAAACAACAAAATAAAAATTTCTGTCACAAGCCGGTGCCAACTCAGTGTAATGCTGGTTGTGAATAACCAGTGCCGGTCTTCCGTAGGAACCGACCGGTGAAGTCACGTACGGCAGACAGTAGGTGTGCGTTGCTAACACTATAATTATTACCAATAAGTTGGTGGACAAACGTGGAGTGCTACTCGATAAAAAAAAAACAAGTTACTGCTCAAAGAGATCAGGGGCCTTACGGACTACAGCTACATAGCTAATTGCGGCACCTAATCCGCTCAGTGGAAAATCACGCGAACGTGTACCTTATCGCGCCCAAATACGGTTTGCGTTCGCGTGATTTACCAACTGATCGGATTAGGTGCCGCAATTAGCTGTTGTTCGTAAAGCCCCAGGGCGTGGATGGCTATCCCCGTCCACGTTCAAAAGTCTAAGCTTGTATTATCTATGCCACCAGCATGCTGGGTAACACTCGAATACTAGAGCATTTGGATTGTCTCTACCTTCAACGGTCTATGGGCAATAAGACTGTTTTTAACCGACTTCAAAATAGAAGAGGGTCCTCAATTCGGTTGTATTTTTTAAAATGTTTGTTACCTTAGAAATCCATCAATGTTAAACCGATTTAGAAAATGGTTTTATTATTTATATAACAATATACTTTCAGATTGTAATTATTGTTTAATAGGGTAAGTATTAGATATTTAGTATTACTTGAAGGTTGCCTGGAAGAAATCGCTTTAGGCGATAAGGCCGCTCATTATATATTTATTTATGTATATTTATTTGTGACGTCAGTTAAAGTTTCATTTGCATTTTTGGTATGCATAATAAAGAGATATTTTATTGTATTACTTTGTATTTAATATATGTTTAATTAGTTCAGCTTTGTCTTTTCCCCTTTATAAAACATTTTCGAGTATCCTTCTTTTCTATCCCTTCTTAATTTCCGTAGATGAAGTTTTCCTTTTCTTGTTGTGGTTACAAACAAGTGGTTTGGACGCTGACGTCACCGAGCTGTCAGCCGTGCTATGTGGGAAACAAGAGTGGGTGAAGTCGGGTCAGGGCGCCACAGCGTACGATGTCTAGTGGGATGATTGATTCCATATTGTCTATGACTTGAGAAATATATACCTGACGTACAAATATAGCAATGAAATTAATACTATTGGATGTGATTGGAATAGTATAAGAACTAAACTTACTGCTGTTCGTATTGTTGGATGAAAAAATATAAAAAAAATAATAAAAAAAAATATTCCGGACATTTTTGCACACACGGTCATCTGACCCCAAACTAAGCAAAGCTTGTGATATGGCTGCCAGAGACTGATATACGTACATATATAGTTTTAAATACATACTTAAATAGATATTAACAACCAGATATAGAACAAACACAAATGTTCATCACATAAATGTTTGTCCTAGACGGGAATCGAACACACAAAAAAAAAAAATTATATATATAAATATATTTATATATGGGAAATGTAAAAATAACACGTTTATGCTTAGCGTAGGTACTTAAGTATTTAAAACGTAATTACTTACTTTCAGGTCACTCAACAACGCAATGTTTTTAGCTCTCATAGGTCTATCTTAGATTAACTACACATGTAGTTCTTCTAAGGTCTCTATTTATTTCTCTAAAAACATCGCCTGTTCATACAAAAAAATTAGTATGTATGTTTCCACTCATCTCTAACGACTGAACAGTTTTTAGTGATATTTGGGATGGAGGTAGGATAGCGGATAAAACAACAGGGCGCTGCTTATAGTGAATCATAAACTTAAATATTTTGCATGCAGACATTGGTAGATAGAAAGATATAATTAGACAAACTCTAAGCAGTAGCACTTGTAGTAGGTACTGAGGCCTATTCTGTCATACCACTCACTAAACTAAACCAATCTGACAGGACTAAAATTATCTGCCTCTCTTTTCATTTTAATACGTGAGAGAAGGATGGCAACAATTTTAGAGCTGTCAAATTTAGTTTAGTTTAGAGTGCATCAGAATCGATGCCATTGGGTAACCAAAGCAAAGGATTTTTTATTGTTACATTATTTTATATTTTTTTATTTTGCTTTTATTATTTTATAATAATGAAATGAGGTCTCATAAAAAAAAAAACAGTATTATTGTCTATGATTTTTCTAATGATTTTACCGCTGACTAGAAATGTTTTTGCTTTGAACTGCAAATGTACCTACCTAATTCTTAAACCGTATCACTATACCTCCTTACAGAAATAAGCACTCAGTGTAAACTGAATTGCCCCATATGACG
The DNA here is from genome assembly GCA_914767915.1 of Agriopis aurantiaria. Lineage (NCBI taxonomy): Eukaryota > Metazoa > Arthropoda > Insecta > Lepidoptera > Geometridae > Agriopis > Agriopis aurantiaria. The sequence continues at coordinate 16,490,745 of OU611992.1, read as the reverse complement.
AACACGAGATGACATATATAAAGAATTTGCATGTAGAACATAGCCCAATAATGAGAAGTAATAGGAATGGAAATGCAATGCAGGCCGTTTCTAACCGGTCCTTTTGGATATCGATGGGGGAGGCCATGTCCAGCAGTGGACTGAAATGATGATAATGATGAATGAGAATGGCTGAGGGATTAGACAGATATGCTGGATTTTACTGTCACTTGGTACTTTCTTCCTTGTGTGGAGTTAGCCTACTGCACGGGGGTCCCGTGTGAGGATGACGGTGCAGTCTGTGCGGCGCCGGCGGCGGCGGCTGCGCGGGCGCAGGCTCCCGTGCCCTCGCAGTAATGGCATAATGGTCGCACTACGCCACCAGGAATGTCTTAATGCGACAACTAGAGGAAACGTAACGAGCCTTCATTTTTAAGGTATTCACTCTTACAATGTATCACTTAAACACGACAAGCATGCCTAGCACGCGAATCACGATACACTTTTATCCATGCACTTTTTTTTCGTACGAGAAAAAGACAAAATATATAATCCATTGGTGGTGTTGACGCATGGATCAAAAGGGTCGGGAAAATTATTCGCGTGCTTTAGGGCGCTTGCAGACGATGCGTAGTACAAGTAGCAAGTAGAAGTAACTCTCTGCTGGGAGTCCAGTTCAGTATCTTAATATTAACGAAACATTTCGAAATGTCAAAATTTTACAATAGGTACAGTACAAAATTTTACAGTAAATATTTAATACCGGAAGAATAATACTAAAATTAATTACCTACGACTTAGTGTTGCCAAGTGTTCGTGTTGGAAAGTTACCATACTTTGGGTTTGGTAGATTTACGCCACTCAAACTATAATTAAAATCTACTCCCTAAAGACAAATTTGAATATTATGACTTATATTAAAAACACCAAATTTGTACATTAAAGTATTTGTTAAATAATAAAATGTAAAAAAAAGCAATTTGGTAGGAACTTAGTTAAAATGCAGTAAAGCCAAAACAATTATGTAGAAAGCTAATACTCTACATTTTGTACTCGTACCTAATAGGTGAATTAAATGATGAAATGAATATATTTTAGTAATTACTCACAGTATTGCTATAATTAGGCACTGGACTGATTGATGGATGGCTTGGATGGGGTTTTAGTATTCTAGTTGGAAATAAGCAGAACAATGCTGATTACATTTTTGAAACTAGATATATAACTGGACATGTTTATGTACCTACATGAATTAGAAAGAAAATTAAATAAAAGGAAAAGTGAGAAATAGCTAAATTTAAGCATTGACGGTCATACTTATGAAAGCTAAAAATGGAATCTAGTTTTTCTTTCTAGTTTAGTTTTTAAATAGATAAAAGCTTGTTATCGCTTACCTAGTTAAGATAAAAAAGGTACCTCTCGCTCGACGTTTCTACTTGTATGTTACAATGGTCACGAGCTGACAGAAAAATACTCGTGATTTCGGCGAGAAGTGCGAGTGTTGTGTTCTTCTACCATCATTCTACCATCATTCATCATCGTTCATCATTCGTTCTACCATCTTGCAAAAACGCAAGGCTCACACTACGACACACAATACTGACTGTACCGGTAGACACAGCGATATGTAGCTATCTACTCTTGCGTATTACGGAGATTCCACGATGCATCCATCTTTCCGGTTGGAATTGCGTTTTTTTCTAATTTTAACCGCGACCACTGCTCCGCGATTTATCATACCAAATGGAATATCAAGAGATACTCCTTTACCTGTTTTCCGGCAGAATGAAAAATAAGGATGAAAATGATATTGATGAATCATATAAACAGTTTTTTTCTAATAAGCAGAGCTTAAGAAGCAATGGTTAGGAGTTTCATATCACGTTTTATCGAAACTATCGAGCTAACACGTCAATAAAAGACTTGTAGATAAAAATATCCAAGAAGATGCTCAGTCAGCAGTCAGCCCCACGCTGCACACTCCCCACATCATAATAATATAGTAATGAGAACGGTCCGACAGACCCGCGAATACCTACCTACTATCGGTTATGTGGCTCCGACCATGGACAATGATGCGAAGAGATGTCATAATTATATTCACCTTTACATGCAGCTATTTGTGTGATATATGTATTTTTATAGTACTCTTATATACATCTAATTAATAACAAATTTAAATGGTTCCAACTTCGAGGTATAGTATACCGGTATACCCCATATAATTTATGTTTTTTTTTCGAACTGTTCACTAAAGTTATTCCGTGATACATAAAAAAAATTACACTTTTATTAAATCTTTCATCGCTCAAAAAGAAATTAATCAATTAAACCGCTACCAGTAGGAATTGTTTCCAAAATGTTGGCCCCATTACCACGTTGTATAGCAATGCTCACAAAGCAGAGAGACGAATCTTTTATAAAAAAAAATAGCAACCGTACCCCGCGGCCTAATATATCGGTCGAATATTTGTGCCTTTTGAGGTCCTTCTGTATATAGATCTAAGTTTGGCCACCAACTCACCTGATGATAAGCGACTGTGTGGCCAATGATTAAACACGTCGATTGGGTGTGGTACGGGGACCGTTACAATTTGTCTATTTCTAGTCTACAATAGAAGGCCCTAAGTTATTTTACGGCCCAATTCCCCGAATCCCCAAAGTCAAAGACCCTGAAACACGATATTTTTTACCAGCAGAGGTGGCCAAATTACCTAGGTTATTTGGCCACCTCTGCTTCGTATTTACTCCGTGGTTCTGACAGACCCGCGAGTGCTTATCGATATGTTTATCGATTATATCGACGCTCCGAGAATCGAGTCGGCCTGACAGGGTTTTAATTAGGTGTTTGTTTAACGAGTTCTGGATTGATTTTCAGATTCAGATGTAAATATAATCAGATTTTAATATTTCTACGTATTTTGAGGTATGTAGAGCAAAATTATGTCTTAAAAAAAAATTGCAGACTGCCGGGAAGGTTCTGTAGCAAATAACATCAGTAAAAAGTTGAAAACTATTATTCATTAGTTTTTAGGCAGGTTTTGTAAAAAACATTTTAGGGTTTTAAATTATTATTCATAAGCATAGATATTTAAAACTATAGATATCGTGTGAGAGCTCAAAAATCTCCGGAACAAAAGTATACTATTAAGGTAACCTGTGCATTTAGTCTATATTTGTTGCAAGCTGGGCGTGATGTTCTTTTAGCTCTACTTATTTGTACTTATGTAGTTTACAATTTTAAGTAGCTTATGGCTTTAGTTGAATACGTGTTTATTTCTTTGGGATATCATATTTTATATTAAGTTTTTGTATTTTATGTGGTGGTACGAAACTCACGGCGCAAGACCAACTCGCACTAGGCCGGTTTATTTTTCTATACTAATATTATAAAGAGGAAAGATTTGATTGTTTGTTTGTTTGTTTGTTTGCATTGAATAGGCTCCAAAACTACTGAACTGATTTGAAAAATTCTTTCAATGTCGGGAAGCTACACTATCCCCGGGTGACTTAGGCTATAATCTATACCCGTGCGAAGCTGGGGCGGACCGCTAGTTTATTATAAATTGATAGGTACCGACTTGTCATAAACTCTGTTAATTAACCTACATACAAGTTCCATATTACCATACATGAACATAAGCATTTGGATTGTCTCTAGACCTTCAAGGGTCTATCGGCAGTCCAACTCTAGCTTGCATAGGATAAGTAGTTAAGGTATTTATAGTAACAATTCGCTTATTTTTTGTTTGTATACCAAAAACATAAAAAAGGTAGATATCATATTCGATGATATCATTATGAAAAACATCATAAACAATAAAAAAAACAAAAAAATATTACCCTGAAGTCGTGAAAAAATATATCAGCTGTTCCATACATTTCTTTGAGTATTAATTACATTTTTCTATAGTTAATAGCTGATTATTTTCGCAATTTCAGGGTTGGTCCCATATTATAAGTTGTTTATAATTTCCCCCTGTAGTTACAATCTAGGTGTGTGTTTTTTTAAAATAATTAATAGGCTTGCGTTTGACCATCATCACGCCTGATGTTAAGCGATGATGCGGTTTACGGGTGTCTTGAAATCTCGAGTGAATCGGTTTCTTCTAGGGAAGTATGCTCTATCGTATACCGCATCATCGCTATACTATGTAATAATAAAAAAATGGATCCTTTTCGGCTTAGTTCGGGTTTATTTGTTCCAAAAATCTGCCACAGGTGATATCGCTCAGTCGTTTATATACTTCTGTTTATTTGTTCCAACAATCTGACACAGTCATCGCTTAGTGGGTCTATATACAAAACAGTTATGTACTCGTATATATATTTCAGTTTATTTGTTCCAACAATATGACACAGTACCTATTCGTTTAGTGGGTCTATATTCATTTATTTGGTAAATATTATTTACATGTCAAAAAATTAACAAAGATTTTTTAAATTAAATAATATTCATTAATAAAATATATGGTATTATAACAATTGTATTAATTATTATGTATTGTATACAAGACAGTTATGTACTCGTATATATATGTTTCTGTTTATTTGTTCCAACAATATGACACAGTCATATCGCTCAGTGGCTCTTTATTCCTTAGTACTTGATCTATTGAGCAATCATTATGTCAAGTGTAATCCTAATGGCAATGGCGCCGTTACAGCTCTATCAAACCACCGAGAAGGAAATATGCAGAGAAACGTCTCTAAGATCACAAAACTGTTTGCTGCTGCATGTACAGTAATAAAATTAAAATATTTGCTAAAATTTATGAAGATAAATTACCTGTCGTATTACAAGGTTATTTTCATGTCCAGATATTTTTTTGTCGGTGAGGCATGCGAAATATACTAATTTCAACTTCAATTCAAACCTAGTTAAAAATATAAACTAAACTTCGAACGAATTAAGTAACGGTTTTTATTCAGCTTTTTACAATCTACAGCAGCTGTCAGAGCTAAAAATACTTAGTCTGAGTATATTCAGTACGTATAGCCCGACTATAGTTGGACTAGGCTACTACTGTAGCTGTGGTGTGTAGTGTCCTACGTGAAATAGAACCTGTTTTGTTATTAACTTTTTACTGCGAACATTACCTATTTATTGACTGCTTTATTCAGCTTTTTACAATCTACAGCAGCTGTCAGAGCTAAAAATACTTAATCTGAGTATACTCAGTAAGTATAGCCCGACTATTTACGCCAAAGGCTACTACTGCAGCTGTGGCTAGTGTCCTACGTGAAATAGAACCTGTTTTTTTTACTGCGAACATTACTTATTTATTGACTGCTCAATAGTACGATGGCATACTTCTAAGCTGGGCTTCTTATTAACCTTATTTGACCGATATAATGTTAGTGCGGAATCTGTTTTATCGATAGTATTTAACTATAACGAGAAGACATTGAATCGATAATTTATTTGGACGATTTTTTATTGTTAAATAGGCTTGCTCTTGAATTCCATCGCGCCTGATGTGAAGTAATAATGCTAGTGCAATATGCATTGTTCGGGAAATTGCGTGACATCTTCTCGTCCAAGATACCACAGTGCCTAAAGACAAGGGTCTTTGACCAGTGTGTGTTGCCAGTGATGACATATGGTACTGAGACGTGGTCCTTAACTGTTGGCCTTTTGGAAAAACTCAGAGTCACACAGCGGGCAATGGAGAGAGCTATGCTCGGAGTTTCTTTGCGCGATAGAATCCGAAACGTGGATATTCGCCAAAGAACCAAAGTCACCGACATAGCTGTTAAAATTTGCAAGTTGAAGTGGCAATGGGCAGGCCACATCGCTCGGAGAACCGATAACCGATGGGGAAGAAAGGTTCTTGAGTGGAGACCACGAACCGGAAGACGCAGCGTAGGTAGGCCTCCCACTAGATGGACCGACGACATAGTAAGAGTCGCTGGCATCCAGTGGATGCAAAAGGCAGGCTGTCGTTCAGTGTGGAGGTTAAAGGGGGAGGCCTATGTTCAGCAGTGGACGTCTTCTGGCTGATGATGATGATGATGATGAATATGCATTGATAGTTTTTTATTCTGGTTGATAAGAGACCCCTCAGGAAGCCCTAGGCGTCAGCTATCTACCATAAATGAATGTTACACGCACACATTCATAACTGCGCATGTAGTGAATGCAGTTTTGCGCTCTCAAGAGTTGGTCTTCTGTAGGTGATTTACTCGGTTATCAGACCATGACAACTTTTCAATTAGCAGGTGGATTCGGCGCCGCATTACTTGCTCTTATTTGACACAAACATCTACTAAATACAGTACCATGTTGTAAGTACTCTTGTGGTTGGTAAAACAGCCTTATGTGCTCGGCTATATGGTTGAATGTTGGGAGAAAGGTGATGGGTTGATCGTGATTGTGGAGTGGTTTATAAGTCTACGATGGAGGCGGTCTGTGAGACCGTAATGTAATGGTCTGGGTAAATTAAATGGAACCATACAACAGAACGCAGAAAGCGCAGAAGACGCAGCGTAGGGAGGCCTCCCACTAGATGGGCCGACGACATTGTGAGAGTTGCGGGTATCCAGTGGATGCAAAAGGCGGGCTGTCATTCAATGTGGAGGTTAAAGGGGAGTCCTATGTTCAGCAGTGGACGTCTTCCGGCTGATGATGATGATGATACAACAGAACACAATTTGATAATATAAACTAATTTAAAAGTTCAAAAGTAAAATTTTAGTAGGTAAACTTATCTTATTTTGTACATTACACCTTATCTATCTACATAATATGTTTAAAAAAAATGTACATACCCTCAGGAACAGTAAAAATAATGGATAAAAAGTCTATGTTCGTCTATGTCAATGTCTATGTCTATCCGTTCCTTTTGCTGTGTGAAAGAGTAATGAACAAACACACTTTTGCATTAATAATTAAGATCGTTTTCGTCTATTTCGATGATTTTGATCATCAGTATTATTAGAAAAAAAATCGTGAGGAACTAGAATATAAGTTAGAATCTAGGAAACTTTTATTCCAGCCAATCTTATGTCTTTGTGACCAAAATGCTGGCGTTGTTCGGACTCAACGCATAAGTATTGCCATTCAGCGTGGTAATGCCGCCAGCATGCTGGGTATATACCTATATGGTAGTGGGCTTGAGCATTAGGATTGTTTTTAGACCTTCAACGATCTGTGAGCAATCGTACCTAACTGTTTATGTAGTGTATTAATTAAAAGCTTTTTACAATGTTATTGCTGTCACAGCAAACAAATGCTAGGACCGAAATTAGATCATCAGTATTATTTGACAAATCGTGACGAATACATGTTTTAAATGTCTATCGAGACTTATCGTGAAGGAAAGTAAGGAACCTTTTATTCGAACTTATATTATGATTTATGAATTATATTTTAAACTCGTTTGTAATTCTGGCATATTCCTTTCTATGTAACACGTATCGAGATCAAATCTCAGCATGGCAAGTCTCACGGGGCGAGGTTGATTTCTAATAACGTATCTCTCGATCAGTATTTACACAGGCCGTCAGCGTCGACACGGCGATCCTTCCCGACCGAGTGAGACTAACTTCATTCGCAATGGGCTTGTGAATCTGATATACCTATGACTTTTATGGGACATGGTATTGCTGGAGACAAAACAAATGGTTGCTTTAAGTACTCGTAAAAGCAGCAACTCGCATTTTAACGTTGAGTTCTAGTCTAGTTTTAATGAGACCTTATTACTTTGAACAGTTCAATAGCAATTACAGGTCTCAATTTTCCAAGCTTGTGTTCGAGTCAGTGAGTTAGATAAGTGGCATATTTACAATTAAACGAAAGAAGTTTTAGATGCCATGTAAAATAGTAAAAAAACGAAGAGTCGAATTGTCCCTGCGCCAGCTTAAAGTCGTAAAGTCGTCAGTAATTTCCATCTCATAACTGTATAACCCTGACACGTTAGCTAAAAACTTAAATTCTCAATAAAAGAAGACAAATTCATATCTTCGAATGTACATGAAGCCCATTGCTATCGAGATATACAGTAACACCCACCGCCAGTCCGGGTCGTCTGTCCGAACGGACACCCGACAGATTGACGGGTTAATCTGAACTCTCGATGTGTGCCTTATAAGGATTACCCAGGGAGGCTTCATGGCACCTTGATTGTAGATAATGTTTTTGCAATAGACAAATGTATTTGATTCACAAAATTATTTTCTTCTGAGCAACGAGTGGTTTACTTACGTACTGGATAGTACCATAGTACTCAGGTTTGAGAAAACTTTATTTCCCAGTAAAAAAAATATTTACATACTTTTTTTGTCTTGATAAGATTTTGGCCTCAAACGTCTTCTGCATTTGCTTGTGCTTGTATTTGAATATTTTCACGTTTTTTGGATATAATCGAATGAGTCATAGTCAGAGTCGAGCATAGTAAGTCACGGTCAAGACAAAGTCATGTCCTAGTAAAGAGATGAAATTTTTACAAAAGGTCTTTATAGGGTTTTGGAAACAACACGAAAATACTCAAGCACGTTCACGAATTAATACATAATAATCTACCATTATTTATTTATTACATATTTACGAAATACACGAAAATACACAAGTTTATAAAAAAAATGCATGAGACAAAAAAAATTTCACGTTGGCTCTTGGTACCAAAACTCTGCATACTTACACACAAATAATTAAGAACTTGTAACTAAAACCTATTAGATGCTTTAGAATATGACCAATGATTTGTTCTGATTTCTCAAATGAAATCTCAATAAAACCTTGCATTATCTATTCGTATCCAATCAAAAAACAAAAGACGACCGATCAATATAGAACAAAAAACGTTCTACATTAGTCGCCAACTCTACAATACTCTACATGGAAACCGATACAAGCCCGATAGGCACGGCCGACCTCAAAAATCACGAATCATTGTAGCGTGATCTGTTTTTTCATCGTCTCAATAATGAATTTGGACACAAAATAAATAGTTATATCCCAGCGTGGAGTAATTACGATGTTAATAAGTACAATGGAGCGCTCCGAATCAATCGGGACGTCATTTGCTTGACGTTTCAATCAACATCTTATTGTTTGTATTGTATGTTTAATATGTATAGATTGTGTTACCGATATACCGGTTTTTTGTCCGTCCATTGTGAGATGAAGGCTTGTTTTTGTTTAAGAAGGCACTCGGCGCGGCGGCCAGGCCGCCTATCGGAGCCATGTCGTGTATTGAGACGTATTTGTAATTTGTTATGAAATATTAGGTCGATCGATTCGATCATTGAATGCGATCGGCCGACACGGACGTTCCGTGTCGTTGCAGTTTCAATACCAACCTTTTTTGTTTTATTCACAAACGTGCTGGCCGCTCACAATACGAATAACTTTTTTGTAACTTAACGTCATGAAGTTGCCAGCAATTAAAAATAAATAAAGATTAAAAACTCATTCGAGTTATCGCATTTCTGCAAATGACAGAGGGCCGGCCGCTTTTCTACCTATTAATGACGTAATTTTTTGCGTTAAATATTATTTTTAATCGAAAAATGTATCAGCGTCCAGTGTCTACGCACCTGACGTTAAGTGTGCTCCAAGACGCGACGACAAAAAACATCAACCGTTATGAATTACAATCTAATGACTTCGATTCGTGTAAAAAAATGTTGGAAAATAAATACACGCGCGTTCGTTTCAATTTGGAGACGCCACATGTCGGCGGTGACTTGCGGAATCGAAGCGAAACCAGCCAGCGCCCATGATAGCTTACTCACTGAACATTCTGTTGCTTCATTTTAATGTTATCCTTATCACGCCCATCGCGTCTTGTTCTTGATGGTTTAAAAAATAACGATTATAGAATCCAACATGACACTGTTCAAACTAAAATAAGCATGGATGACTGCTGTTTATCGATCGAGGATATTTCTGAGGCTCCTTTTTGATGGCAAATCGTTTTGATATGTTTTTGCAAAATTTTAAAGTAATGCATGTATTCCTCGTGGGAATTCCAAAGATTCGTACTCAACGATTTTGGGTCGCCATTTATGATACGTACTGCCCAAGAATGGAACCCCCTGCCGTCCTCCTTGTTTCCTGAGAATTACAGTCAGTCTCACAGTCAAAGTGTTCCATCCTCGGCCATACCGTCGCTTACCATCAGGCGAGTTGGTGGCCAAAGGTAAATTGTAACGGTGTTCCGAATAGGAAGACGCAGCGAAGGCCTCCCACTAGATGGACCGACGACATCGTGAGAGTCGCGGGCATCCAGTGGATGCAGATGGCAGGCTGTCGTTCAGTGTGGAGGTTAAAGGGGAGGCCTATGTTCAGCAGTGGACGTCTGACTGATGATGACGATGATTACTGCTGTGCTGAGGTCGACAACTCAGGCCAATTTATTGAAGAAGGAAAAATTATCAGTTATGTCGTGGCCAATGCTTCCTTATTACTTTTTTCTAACGTTGTAATAGAATATTCATAAAATACATCAATTATTTTTTGTCTGTAATTTATTATCTGAGCCTCTTATTGTTATGAAAACGAAATCAAACCTATTTGCACATTAACATGCGTAGTATTGCGTAGCAAACCGAAATTTTCAAGTATGTTTCCAAATAACGGACAAACTATCGACCGTGTTTGAGAATATTTTAATTACGGTCCTTGCACACTTGCAATGTTAGCGATTTAGGAAAACAGTGTGTACTTTTTTTTGAGTATTGATCTACGTTTGTCTAATATCTTGCCTAATGGTAAGGGCCGGTGTGACCAAATTCTGTGCCATGCTTTCATTATCTCATTTTTCATGCTTTGAGTAGGTAGGTTTTGTAATTATCACACTGATATTATAAATGAGAAAGTTTATGTGTGAGTGTGTTTATCCACACTCAACTGAAGAATTAAATTTTGTATGATGGTAGCTTTTACCCTGGATTAACACATCATCATCATCATTTCAACCTTGCGAAGTACACTGCTGGCATATGCCTCCTCCATCGATCTCCAATAGGGCCGGTTGGAAACGGCCTGCATCCAGCGTTTTCCTGCTGTCTTTTTAACTCAGGCTATTTTTTATCCCGGGAAAATCATGATTACTGTAGGATGTCGAGTGAAACCGAGGAGTGCTGCCAGTGGTACAAACACAGTGGATCCCAATGACTCCATTTGCACACAACAGTGTCTGCAGGAAGACAAACTGCTCGCGCGCTATTATTTACGACGTGTTTTTTTTTTATTTATCGCATTCTTGTCTAGCTGTCGATGAAAGCAGACTGATGTGGTAAATGAATGAGGCGTTGAATTTATCTCGTGGCTTGCTTGATTGATAGGCAAGGATGTTATTTACGTAGATAAATATACTTAGCGGTTTCTGTTTTGCGTTTTTTGACTATTTAGCACTTTGATGTATGGAACAGTAACTTTGTCACTCAATAGCTAGTTTTTCTAGAATATCAGTTTCAAATGTTTTGCGTTTTTATTACTATTAATAGCACTTTGATAATATATCTATGATGTATTGAACAGTGACTTTGTCATTTTCAATCTAGTTCTTTTTAGAATAGCAATTTGACATGTTTTTGGAATATCTAGCACTTTGATGATGTATGGAACAGTAACTTGCAAGTTTAGTGTTCCTTATATAGAGTACGCGGAAATCGTGTACTAAGCCGAAAGGAAGTTATATCATCACTATGAGCAACTTTTACTATGGATCCCACCCAGAAATCGCGAAAAAAAAATCACCTGTTCCATACATTTTGTCGAATTAGAATGTACCTACGTTTTCTAAGTTTCGATTCTTGTCGAGTAAAAACTACTTGTTACATAAGCGTGTATTTTAGTTTTTAATTTATAATGGAGTGGACGAGCAGAAAGTTTGGTAGGTATAAGCGCCACGATCTTACTACAAAGTACGTTCCTAACCGTCTTCGGATCTTTGAAGTGTATGAATAAAAACCGCAATATCTTTGAAGCACCTTTACAAAAGCAACAAAAAACGACAAATCATCAATCCGCGATGAAAAACATATAAAAACTCATACAGATACTCGACATTTTGTTATAAAATAACATGAATGATATGAAAGATGCTTCAAAGCACTCGTCATCTTTGTAGCTCTCTCATTAAGCACTCGAACCCTTTGGAAGGAGCATCATAAAAGAACCACGGTGCCAGAACAGTGGCTCTTTGTATCGAGTCATATCTTCTGTGTTTTATCCTCATTCTTTATTTAAAATGACTGGCCAAGAAAGTAAAGGTTGCCATTTGTGAAATAGCAGAAATTCGCTCCGCTCTTATTTTTAATGTGTGTTGCAATGATACAGTGACTAATCGACTAAAGTAGTGAAGATGATTTTGATTTCATATGATTTGATACCTATACCTACTGTGAGCCTGTACTTTAACCATACTAATTATTAGTCCTTTTGGTAATTTGATTGATGATTTTGTTATTAATGTTTGTGAGTTTTATAAAACGTTATTATATGAGTACGAGGCGATCAGTAGCGCCTTTGCATTTTTAATAAATTGGTCACCCAAAACTTTGTTAAGTAACTTTTATTCTAATAAACAGTTTTTTATAGTTTATTTATTGCTGTATATTTTATTTTATTTTTGCCTATTCCTAGATTGTAATTAGGTAATTATAACAAAAAAAAGAACTTTTCAATCGACTTCGACCATAGAAGAGGTTCTCAATTCGACTGTTTTATTCTTCGTGTATGTTACTCGATATCTTCGCAAATTGTGAATTATTTTTATCCGGGGGGGGGGGGGGGGGGGGGGGGGGGGGGCGTTTCGATGCCATCGCTCAACAACGTTGAAAGAATACACCGTGAGGAAACCGGTATGTCCAAGAACCTCAAAGTTACAGACATAATAATATGACATTCGCCAACATCCACTGGGCCAGCACGGTGGATAAGGGTCCACCCTCTCTCTCTGAGAAAAGGCCTGTGTCCTAAAAGTGGGAACACGATAGACTGATAATGATAAGGCCCGAGGTCTCGAGGATGGCCCCATTTAAATTTGAAGAATATATTCCACCTTCAAGGATGGAAAATTATTAATTAAAAACCCCGTTTATAGAACTCCCGTGTAGGGAATTGTCATATTTTTTTAATAAAAAATACATCTAATAAATAAAACAAAAGAGTACCAATATTTTAAATTATACTGAGAAGATATGAAATTAAACATCTATTATAAGCAAATAAAACATCATTTGAACCCTACCGCAGGCATCGAAGCGAATAATCTCCCCTGACATACCACTCACCGTACAAAATAAAGCGCGCATTCACAGGCAAGCAGAACTGTCTGTTCACGCGGTTTTGACTCCCTTGTTGCTTGTTTCGGTACAGCTTTGCTGGGCAATGTAGCGGAGATTAAGTGCTGAAGGGTTGGCTGGAGTAATGTCTTTTATTGGGAACAAATAGGTACTCTTTGAAAATATTTAGTTGATATATCATTCACAGATAAAGTTAGTTATAGTAGATAGTGACAATGCACTTTTATAAAGCCGCCCGACTAGAAAACCACATTCTACGGTAACCGTGTTTCTACCTTCATGATGCTCAATCGAGACTAGTTCGTAAGGATATATTTCTTTAAGTATTTTCCCAAAACTAAAAATAAAATAATATCCTCATCATTTCAGCTATAGGACGTCCACTGCTGGACACAGGCCTCCCCATCGATCTTCAAAAGGGCTGGTTGCAGCCAGCGTTTCCCTGTCCGTGCTATCCACTCTAGAACCTTTCGGCCCCATGAGCCACCTGTTCTACGTGCTAATAGATAATATATAAAGAAAAACTTATAAAGTATTATAGAGAAAGAACCTTTTGTTGATGGTAAATGATGTTTTTTATTTGTGTTTGAGTGATTCCCAGGATGATTTAGATTCACAATTGGATTCGTTTGATGCTGCGAGCTGATCCCAGGATGTTTTTAATTTTTTAAGGCAGAAATACGTCGATGCTTCTTCGTCTAGGCGTTTTCAAGATCAAGTGAGGGTAGAAGAACAAAACACCCTCTCTTCTCGCCGGACTCACCCGCAGTGTTCAGTCAGCTCGTGACCACGTCCATTGTAACATGGTCGAAACGTCGAGCGAAAGGTACTTACCTATTTTTACAATGCATGATGAATCCCGATAAACATTCAAAACATTAGTTCAAATCGCGAAAGTTAAAAAATAACTGGAACTACGTCGGTTCAGTTAGTCGTTTATAAAATCTAGCTTCAAATAAGTGTTCGCACTTACAGACAGACACCATAATGACACTACGATTAAAGAGCAAACAAACTCGCATCCCGTGTCAACATGGAGTGGCTCACACCATTCCGGTGGTGTTTAGTGAATTATCTCGCCAGTGGTTGCACAATTGTCGACTAAATTGAACGGGGATAGCTCGATCACACAGTGTAAAAATTTAGTCAGTAGAGTCTATTGAACTTCATCATCATCAGCTAGAAGACGTCCACTGCTGAACATAGGCCTCCCCCTTAGACAACACACTGAACGACAGCCTGCCATCTGCATCCAAAGGAATGCCGACTCTCACGATGTCACCGTAGTCCATCTAGTGGGAGACCTACCGACGCTCCGTCTTCTTGTTTGTGGTTTCCACTCAAGAACCTTTCTTCTCCAACGGTTATCGGTTCTTCAGCGATCCGGCCTGCTCATTGTTTCTTCAACTTGCAAATTTTAATAGCTTTGTTAGTATTTAACTTAACTAGTGCCAAATTTTAGGATATGATAAAGTTTTTAAAAAAACAGCCTGTGCCATTTTGTGTGACTGGACTGACGGACAAGAAAATTTGAACAAATTCTAGGTTTGGAAATAGATTTTCTAAGCCTACTTGCTACACATAGGGTTGTCCAAATCCTGTCGGTCGCCCAAATTTTGAACAACCAACCAAAATTATTTCAACTCCTCATCTATACCTACTCATACTTGATTCGTGACTTTTATGGACTTATTTCAACTTCACCAATGTTTGTTGAAACACACTTGTTTTTATTTCAATAGAGACCGTAAAATTATCAGTAAAAGAATTAAAAGAAAATATAAATTTAATAAAATCTAATCTAATCGAAAATGAATCGAAACAAAGGCATTCGTTTATACCGAATTTAAATAATACGTGCAAATATTTCCAAGAAAATATGAATTCTTTCTACTGCATGTAGAGTTTTTACCTGTCCTTAGAGTCGAACAAATCAGACTACGTAGAGTACTCTTCACCATTACAACGCTTAGCTGTCGTCTGGACAAACTAATTAAACAGTCGAGCTTCGGGAGCCCAAATATAAACAAAATTGTTTACATTGACAGATTGAGAAGCTCAGTCGACGCCCCACAAATTGTGTTTTAATTTTTAAACTGGCAACACTGGCATCGCGCCGTGATTGGTGGACGGGAGATAGCGCGCGTCATTTATTTTAATTTGTCGGATTTGACGCGTGTCGTATGTTTGACAGGTCGGAGTAACGCTCAGCGCTGTTTTGTCCCCTCGCTGTCGTTAATTGAACTGAGAGATTACGGGTTGAGTTGAATAACAAACAAACAAACGGACTGTGTAGGCGTCTTTAGTAAGCACTGCACGCGATGCATGAGTTTTGATTTAATTTGTTAAGTTCATAAAAATATTTGAGATTTTTAATACATGTGATAATAACACCTCTATATGAAGTCGTCAGACAATCATCAAACAAGTACATAACCAACCTTTCCGTAGACGTCAAATTAAATTCTACAAATTAAAAAAAAAATTGTCACAATATGGTACACATACATAGGTAGGAAAGTATATAGATAGTTTATAGTATATAGTATATAGGATAGGATAGTAGGTACATACAAAATAGCATAAAAACATATTACAAATTGAAATTGTGTAGGTATATCATGTCCTTGCCAGGTGCGGCGTACAAATGTGAGTTTTTATCATTAGTTTTGTTTAACGTTAAAAAAATATGTCGATGTTAGAATATTACCGACGTGCTTAATTTTATACCCAAATTAATTAAAGAAAAAACATGCCAAAGACTAAGCATTGCCATACAACGTGGCAATGCTGCCAGCATTTTGGGAACGCTGCCCACTGGTAGCGGCTTGTTAGATTAGTTTTAGTTTTAGCTATAAATTAAAATTTAAGATAGTTTTTATTTTACTTGTAATTTTTATTGAATAAATTGTCGAGCCCAATTTAATTCTTACATTAATTTATTTTTATTTTTAGTTTTAGTAACCCTGTAATCTGTACCTGTAATATCTACAGTAGAGCAGCCACTAGGTCACTTTGCTACAGTCAAAGCTAATAAAGCTATGCACACACTAGACCAGGTGGCACGGTGACCGACGCGACGCAGTGGTCCGTGTGACGCGACCCGCTACTGATACCTGATACCGGACACCAGAACTGGTTAAACGTTCGAGTAAGTTTGATATAATGCTAGCCAAGCTAAATTTTAACATTAGATAGATAGATAGATAAACTCTTTATTGTTCACACCACAAATTTCATACACACGAACTTAATGAACACATTAATGAACTACTGAAGGTTGTAAAAACCTTATAGATATAATAAATATCGGATCGGCAGTATTCAGGCCGTCTAATAATTATGTGATATGACATTGTCAAAAACACAGGAAACAGATAAATTCAAATGGATTGGACGAATCAGAGGCAAGGTATATTCTATAGCAGTAGATGAATAAAATAGTTAGACTTATTATTTATATTACACGGGGGTTACTCATGTATGATTAACCGGTTACTCCAACTATAGTTTCAACCGCATTCAGCGGTCTTTTTCAAGGTGAATGCGCTTTGCATTCACTATTATTTGAAACTATATAGTCAGAGTTAATCATACGCTAGTAATTCCCGTGCAATATAAACAAAACGCCTGCCAAGCGTGGGGATTATAACAACACCCCTATCCAAGAGGGAGGCCTTTTTTAGCAGTGGACGTTTAATGGCTGATGAAGAAGAAGAAGATTAATAAAACTTGTGAAAACAGCATCAGTTTCCATAACAAAAGAGTAAAAGCTGATGATTATGATGATTTATCAAACAAAAAGTGAACGCATGAAGTAAATACATGTTTTTCACATACACGTACGTACGTCACAGTCATACGTCTAGTTTTCGCCATCGTGTTTTTTTTTACTTTTACAATACTGTTTTTGGACATCGACATAAATAAATAACTACTTAAAAACAATACCTTGGTTAAGCCAAGTTATGGTTTACTAGTGTGCTAAGCACTAATTAATTCACGAAGTATTTGAAACTGTGACTCAGAATGTGAAAAATTTATTCTAAAAAGTTTGATGCAAGCGAGTGTACGTCAGTTAATCCTGCATCCTGCTCAAAAAGTGTGCAAATCCCGGCGGATCGGATCAGCCGGTATCGCATTTCGGCGCGGCCTAATGGACCGAGCGTGATCACGCTCGTGTGCGCACGGCCTTATATGCAATATGTATGAAGAATTTTCAAACGAGTTTATTAATATATTCGTGTAATTTTACCTGCAGTATTACGGTTACTTGGGATTTACCAGTTGCCTCTAAAAAGTAACTACCTTATATCCATTATCGAGATATATATTGAATGTAAAGAATCAGATGCACTATATTTCCGTGCCACATTTCATCATGATTGGATTAGTAATTTTGTCTTCAAAAGGTATCTACAAATACTCAGACAGACGAACAGAGAGACAATTTGATTTGTACTTCCGAAGATGATTTTTATAACACTTTTTAAAATTCTTTTGATAAACTATTTTAATCGGTTGGTTAAGAATTATAGATGGCATCACTAACGCTAACAGAGGGTTGCAAAGACAGCTCTAGAATTTGGAGGCCGACATGGAAAACGACCGTAGTTTTGTGGTTATAGAGCGTTCGGGGCGGGACGTAAACATGGAGGGCGCAGGTTCCAATCTTGCCGGGCATCAAAAACTTGAATTGTCAATGATTTTTTTTCTATCGGACTGCCAGAGCGGGCACTAAAAATCGATACCGCTTTATGGTTAATATTCCGAAAACTCGTACGAAGCGCTTTGATTCCACATTTATTGTGCGAACTGCCAGTCTGTGGAATACGCTGCCTGAATGGGTGTTCCCTGATGGTTACAATCTGGGTGTCTTCAAATCACGAGTGAATCGGTTTCTTCTAAAGAGTGCTGCAACGTAGACAGCATCATCGCTTAACATCGGGCGTGATGGAGGTCAAAAGCAACCTATTATTTATAATTTTAAAAAAGTTCCTAAAGATTGGAACAATACTTCAATATGGAAATTGCTTTCTTTAGATAATTAAGTCTTAACCCATATTTCAGTCTCCACTTAAATTGTCAGTTGACAGTTGGCTAGTGTGAAATTGCCTGAATCGTGTAAGGCTTTATCGCACTGTGTCGGCACTTTACAAAAGAAACTAAAACTGGCGTCGAACTCCTCATTACTTTTATCTCTGTAACGTAAACAAACAGCCGTATCGTAGATCTAGCCGATGGTATATCGCGATCGTTGGCGTTTGCGATAATCGCTCGTCGCGCCGCCCGGCGATCTCGTTAACATTGCAGCGTTGCCACTGCTAATTAATCTGTGAGGTTGCCCAGGAGCACTTCAGGGTTACCAAGTGTTTGAATTTTCTAGGCTAAGATTATCTCAATCCTAAAGAAACGGGAGAATAGCCGTTGTTCCAATAGCAACCTATCTTTCTGTACATAATTTTATTTCAGGGGCCCGATTCTACAAAACCAATTGTTATTAAATTGTTAATGATTTACCTCAAAATTTTCAGTTTTGGCACTTTTGGTATTCTACTAACTTCATAGTTTATCAATTGCGTTTTAATTGTGACCATAGAAAAACAATCAAAAAAAATTCGTATTCTCTTGATCAATCGCTTATCAATTGTCTTGCGTCGCCACGAAAAATTGGTAGTCTGCTATTTTTTGACAGCTGTTTCAATTGTCATTCGTCTCTAAAAAGACAATTGTAAAGCAATTGTGCAAACATTGCTTTTTCGCGGTTATTGTTGGATTATTACAGTGTCATTTGCCTACGAAACACCTAAAAATATATAGTAAAATGAGTTATATTGTACGCTGGCACATTGCTGAACTAAGCAATCGATTAGATGCTCGCCAACGTCGAGTTCCAACCGTAGAAGCCGCCGCCGTGCTCGTGCGTTGCTGAGGAGCACTTTGGACGCATTTAGTGGTCTTGTGCAGGCGGAATTCACTAAAACGTTTTGTCTTGGAAAGGAGACCGTGAAAAATCTTGCAGAGGACCTAGCTCGCTCCACATATCCCAAAAGAATGCCGAAATGATGGGATTACAGTTATGCTAAAGGTAAAAAAACATCTATCTAGCCTGTTTCGTCGATTTCAACTCAACTAATTCCAAGTCGTAACTGAATCTTTGACAAATCATGTAGGCACCTAGGTATATCATGTAGGTATGTAGGTAGGTAGGTACGAACTGAATAATTTATAGTACCTATTTACCTACCATACATAAACAACCCTAGAGTTTGTTAAGCAGGTAAGTATATAGAAATCCATTTCTTTTGCAGATCTTAATCGCATTGGCCTTCTATGCCTCAGCGTCCTACCAGACTCTCGTAGGACAGAGTGCCTTCCACAATGTCTCGCAGACTACGGTGTCTAGGGCTGTGAGACAAGTGACGGAAGTTTATTGCAGGAAATGAATCGCTTCACCATGTCTTTTTCGATTGCCCATCATTTGGCATTCAGCGCCTTGTGCTAATGGATGGGCTTCTTGAACTTTATGATGACATTGAGTTGGTCCCGCGTTGCATTAAGGAGTTGCTTATGAATCCCTTATAATTTTTTCATACATATAAATTTTTAGTTAGTACTGTAGACGAGATTTAATTTTAGTATCATGTACATTGTTGAAATACTGTAAATATTAAGACATTAATAATTGTAATAAATATTATAACAAACTTTTGTATATTATAACAAAACTGATGAACAGGCGGTATGGCCTTGAAGGCTTTAGCCTGCCCGATGGGCGAATAAAAAAAATGCGTCAGTATTACAATTATGTTTTCTTTTAATGCCGTCCGTACACTTAATTTTATTAAAATTATGTTTTACTTGCGTTTTATGTGTTTTTTTAGCAGTATAGATATTTATTACTGCATATACAAAATAAATTTTAAATTATAGTTATCAAATACCTCGAAATTGTATGATAAATACTTTAAATATATTTTTATCATCATGATAGTATAGAAAATTATTCTAATGGCTACACCGAACGCATTTCTACATACGATGCGAAAACAAGACAAATACAATTCAATGGAAAAGCAATTTTAAACTTAGCAGACTACCATTTTTAATAACAATTGTAATTGATTTGTATTTGCATTGTTTATGAATGTTTTTTTTGTATATTAGTAGAATCGGGCCCCTGATCTTTTACCGTGAGAATCATCCCAATGTGCCATACCAGTGAATAAAACGTGTACTCAGAATAGTACCATGATTGCCCAAAATCTCCTAACTGGCAACATTATGGTGACCCCATGGAACACAATTACCGAGCCTTGCGGCTGCACCGTTACTTTGTGAAAAAACGCTCGTGATTACAGCGCGTTTGTCGCCGTGATAAGTGGGACATTTTGCCGGCACATGAGGGATACCATCACGCCTTGGACTCTGGATTACGCACTACTGTTCTGTCGTGGATAGTGCAATCACGAGACAAAAATAGCCTCGTTGATTGGAATTCGAAACGAAATCGGCACAAACTGCACGAGTCGGTTTTCATTTTGGCAGTTTTCTAACCACTTGTCAGATCTGACAAGCGGTTCTCAATGGGTTCTCATGACCAAGTGTTAGAAAACTGCCAAAATGAAAACTGACAAAACACCAGTCCTCCGCTAGGAATAGAATAGAATAGAATAGAATAGAATAAATTTTATTGTTTAAAACTGGTACATGAGTTGTTACAAATACATCATTGAGTATCACAGTTCTACCCTCTTCGGGCGTACAATATTTTCTTAGCCTAGATTTATATTTATATTGTTTCCATTACAACATAAAAAAGAAAAGATTATAATACAGAAGGTATGGGGCTTAGAATAGGTATAATTGAGAAATTATATAATAATTATGAACATTAGGCATCTACAACTACATTTATTTACAACATTATATTACAATTAATCATTAAAATATTCTTTCACTGTATAGAAAACTTTTAATATTAACCAGGCTTTTAGCTTGCGCTTGAATTGTGCTATTTCCAGTAACTTGAATTCCAGCGGTAAATGATTGAATATTTTAATTGCACTGTAGAATGAACCATTTGAGAACATAGCATTGTTAACCTGGGGTACTCCAACATTGTATTTTTGTTTTAATCGCAAGATGCCAGCACGGCTCGAGTTTATTTCATGAAAGTATTTTTCATTATTCTTTACGAATAGACAAATTTCTAAAATATAAATGCTAGCTAATGTCAAGAAACCTTTTTCTTTGAATATGGTTCGCAATGTGTCAGTATCTTTTAAGTTATAAATGACACGAATACATCGTTTTTGTAAAACAAAAGTTGATTGTATATTTACAGAGTTACCCCAAAAAATCACTCCGTAACTTAAATGAGGATATACGTTTCCATAGTAGGCGTTTGTTGCTATGCTTTTGCTGGTGGCATTTTTAATAACAGATAAAGCATAGCAATACTGAGACAGTTTGCTATTTACTTTTAGTACATGGTCTTTCCAATTTAGGTTGGTATCCAATGTTACTCCCAAGAAATTTGTATTGTTGACAAGTTGTACTTTATTGTCTCTGTTTTGGATATTTAGTTGTAATGATTTTTGTCTATAGTTTCTAAAATGCATTAATTTGGTTTTATCTATATTTACTTTTAAGTTTATCTTTTCAAGCCATGTTACAATATTATGTAGTGTGTTATTTATTTCAGTTTCAAAGTCTTCCCTGGATACATTTTTCGGTAGATATATCGTTGCATCATCAGCAAACATTACGCATGTGTATTTTGTTAATTTTGGTAGGTCATTTATATAAATTAAGAATAGAAGTGGTCCTAAAATACTTCCTTGGGGCACCCCAAGTGAAATTTCTTTGAATATGGATAAGATTTGTTCTATTGTTTTTGATTTTTTGTTGTAAACCTGGAGTAATAGTGTTCCGTGGAGTAATCCTAGGAGTAATCCTAGGAGTAATAGTGTTCCGTGCACCAGTCTGGTGATCAGTTTTGTAAAGCTTAGTGAACATTTTTGAATTGCAATAAATATTCTAAGCATTATTATGCTAGAAAGCACCAGTAAATATAAAATTAATTAATTAGGTATACTTGTTGACACTTATAATAATTTGATATTGATATTTTATCATTATTATTCTATTTCCAATCTTATTATCCTGTGCAAATTCTTGTTTCTTGTTGTCTATTGCTTTTACTATTATTAATTTTATTGGTTGCCCAGTGTAACGAATGTTAAGTTACCCAGTGTAATGAATGTTAAGTTGCCCAGTGTAACGAATGTTAAGTTACCCAGTGTAATGAATGTTAAGTTGCCCAGTGTAACGAATGTTAAGTTACCCAGTGTAATGAATGTTAAGTTGCCCAGTGTAACGAATGTTAAGTTACCCAGTGTAATGAATGTTAAGTTGCCCAGTGTAACGAATGTTAAGTTGCCCAGTGTAACGAATGTTAAGTTACCCAGTGTAATGAATGTTAAGTTGCCCAGTGTAACGAATGTTAAGTTACCCAGTGTAATGAATGTTAAGTTGCCCAGTGTAACGAATGTTAAGTTACCCAGTGTAATGAATGTTAAGTTGCCCAGTGTAACGAATGTTAAGTTGCCCAGTGTAAAGAATGTTAAAAGGCCCATAAATGATTCTATTCTAATCTAAAATTTACTATTAAAATCAATGAATTCAATGTAGTTACCCTAAGGTAGTTACCATTATATCGATTATAAAAATATTATATGATCCTTTTTTGAATAAATATATTAGGTTTGCATCTCACTGCCACGCGATGATGTGGTCTACGATGCAGACGATGCAGCACACTTGCTGCTTGGAGTATGGACTTGTTCCGAAAAAACTGAAAAACGCACTCACTACGCGCAGTATTGCCTACTGACCTCGTCAGTAATATGAAGATAGCACTTGATGATGACGATGAAGCTCAAAGGGAGGTCCCTGTATGAGTATTACTCCTGAAATAAAATAGATAAAACACTGACTAAATATAACTAGTAGTTAAATAGTTTATATAGTGACTAGTATAATAAAGTTTCTATCCAACCGACAGCGTTGCAATTCGATACTTTTGCAACACCACAAAAGCTTCGCAACCCGCAACATCTACCCAGCTGTATTTAACCGATACTTTGCCATCTGATAAACATTTAAACCTCAATAATAGCGCAGATTTAGACAACAAAATCGATATATTAATTTCGGTAATCGATACCGCATTTTACGGCATGAACCTACATAATGAAGTTACGGGAACACACGGTACCCGGTGAGGCGTTCGAGACACTGGTTCTCGCAAAAAGGACAAGAATCGGTTAATGAGACGTAAAATTAGGGTCGGGAGGTACCTCTAGCGAGAGGTTAGTATCGCATTACTGTGGTGTAAGTTATAAGCGTGTAACAATGATGCGATATAGCGACGGTGTAGCGCAGAAGCCGGTGGCAGTGGCTTCATGATGTTGTTGCCTAGAATCCTAGATAGTAGGTTCATTGTATCTGTTAACCTTGTTTTTAGAGGGGTCGAGCAGTTTAGTCAGCGCCCCAAAGCCGTGCTTCATTATTTTAAGGAGCTCGGCTGGTTTAGGTAAGCTGGCAGGGGTAAATGCACAATACACCCCAAGCGGGATGTCAGTGCAGGTCTTATCACACCCACTTTGAATTTGTATTAGAGTTATCCTTGTTTTTGTGGTATTTCAATAAAGAGTTATGTTATATCTGATACCGGTAGTGCGCGTGGCCTTGCGAGAACATTCCACACAAATTAATAACGACACACACAGACAATATCTTCCAGGCAACTCCCGGATTAGTAGATAGATATTGCTTGTTCTTCTTTGTTTGTTGTTGTTCTGGTTAAATGTTCAGCTCGCCTATGACTCTTACCTTGTACCACATCTGCGTTATTAACACGTTGTACCGCGAATCGCGCTCGCGCCGCTCCCCGCAGATTTCAGTAACTCGACACCACATTGTGGCCGCCGCTTGCAGTTTCGTTAAGGCGCCGTGACTAGCTGACTTTTATGTTTTTGAGGGGGTGAAGCAGAGGCAGTGGCGGCCGACTACAGCGGGGCGCACCGCGTGAATCTCGCAGAAACGTGACGACCTTCACCTATACACAGCTAAAGACAAGTAATTTCGTCGGTCCACAGCAAAGCTCTGTTGGCCTAGTGGTCTGGCACCGCGCTGGTAAACCACGAATGCCCGGTTCAAATCTAGTGCTATGTAGATATTTTTGGACTCAATTTTTTATCACGCACACAGCGACGGGACGACGGAGAACAAACAAACCATAATTCAATCAAACCAACTTGCTAGTTGTGATTATTAAAATTTACTTTCGTCGTACGTTTCAATATTTTATGTTTCTTTTTTGCACCAAATATTTTACCTATTATATTTATAGTTTATAGACTTACTCCTGGTATGATTCTACTAACTTGATGGTAGAGTTCGGAGACTGCTAAAACTGCTAAATAGGGAAAGCGAGATAAGTCACGGTTGGGCTCGTTTTTTTAGTCTTAGTGAGAATTGTTAGTCAAGGAATGATTTGACTGAGCTGATGGTGGAATTCGGAGACTGATGCTGGAACTGCTAGACGGGAAAGGCCTGATGTGTCGTGTTTGGGCTGGTTTCATTAGTCATCATGAGATCTTTCTCCGGGAATGTTTTGACTGACCTGATCGAGGACTTCGGAGACTACTATTGGAACTGCTAGACGGAAAGAGCTAGAAGTGTCGAGTTTGGGCTCGTTTCATTAGTCATGATGAGATCTTCTTCCAGGAATATTTTGACTGACCTGATCGAGGACTTCAGAGACTGCTACTGGAACTGCTAGACGGATAGAGATATAATGGTCGAGTTTGGGCTCGTTTCATTAGTCGTGATGAGATCTTCTTCTAGGAATATTTTGACTGACCTGATCGAGAACTTCAGAGACTGCTACTGGAACTGCTAGACGGATAGAGATAGAATGGTCGAGTTTGGGCTCGTTTCATTAGTCGTGATGAGATCTTCTTCTAGGAATATTTCGACTGACCTGATCGAGAACTTCAGAGACTGTTACTGGAACTGCTAGACGGAAAGACCTAGAAGTGTCGAGTTTGGGCTCGTTTCATTAGTCGTGATGAGATCTTCTTCCAGGAATATTTTGACTGACCTGATCGAGGACTTCAGAGACTGCTACTGGAACTGCTAGACGGATAGAGATAGAATGGTCGAGTTTGGGCTCGTTTCATTAGTCGTGATGAGATCTTCTTCCAGGAATATTTTCACTGACCTGATCGAGGATTTCGGGGACTGCTACTGGAACTGCTAGACGGATAGAGATAGAATGGTCGACTTTGGGCTCGTTTCATTTGTCGTGATGAGATCTTCTTCCAGGAATATTTTGACTGACCTGATCGAGGACTTCGGAGACTACTACTGGAACTGCTAGACGGATAGAGATAGAATGGTCGAGTTTGGGCTCGTTTCATTAGTCGTGATGAGATCTTCTTCTAGGAATATTTTGACTGACCTGATCGAGGACTTCAGAGACTGCTACTGGAACTGCTAGACGGATAGAGATAGAATGGTCGAGTTTGGGCTCGTTTCATTAGTCGTGATGAGATCTTCTTCTAGGAATATTTCGACTGACCTGATCGAGAACTTCAGAGACTGTTACTGGAACTGCTAGACGGAAAGACCTAGAAGTGTCGAGTTTGGGCTCGTTTCATTAGTCGTGATGAGATCTTCTTCCAGGAATATTTTGACTGACCTGATCGAGGATTTCGGGGACTGCTACTGGAACTGCTAGACGGATAGAGATAGAATGGTCGAGTTTGGGCTCGTTTCATTAGTCGTGATGAGATCTTCTTCTAGGAATATTTTGACTGACCTGATCGAGAACTTCAGAGACTGCTACTGGAACTGCTAGACGGAAAGACCTAGAAGTGTCGAGTTTGGGCTCGTTTCATTAGTCGTGATGAGATCTTCTTCCAGGAATATTTTGACTGATCTGATCGAGGATTTCGGGGACTGCTACTGGAACTGCTAGACGGATAGAGATAGAATGGTCGACTTTGGGCTCGTTTCATTAGTCGTGATGAGATCTTCTTCCAGAAATATTTTGATTGACTAGATCGAGGATTTTGGAGACTGCTAGTGGAACTGCTAGATGGATAGGGCTAGAAGTGTCGAGTTTGGGCTCATTTCCTTAGTCTTGATGAGGTTTTCTTCCAGGAATATGTTGACTGACCTGATCGAGGACTTCGGAGACTGCTACTGGAACTGCTAGACGGAAAGAGCTAGAAGTGTCGAGTTTGGGCTCCTCGATCAGGTCAGTCAAAATATTTCTGGAAGAAGATCTCATCCCGACTAATGAAACAAGCCCAAACTTGACACTTCTAGCTCTATCCGTCTAGCAGTTCCAGTAGCAGTCTCCGAAGTTCTCGATCAGGTCAGTCATAATATTCCTGGAAGAAGATCTCATCACGACTAATGAAACGAGCCCAAACTCGACACTTCTAGCTCTTTCCGTCTAGCAGTTCCAGTAGCAGTCTCCAAAGTCCTCGATCAGGTCAGTCAAAATATTCCTGGAAGAAGATCTCATCACGACTAATGAAACAAGCCCAAACTCGACACTTCTAGCTCTATCCGTCTAGCAGTTCCACTAGCAGGCTCCGAAATCCTCGATCAGGTCAGTCAAAATATTTCTGGAAGAAGATCTCATCACGACTAATGAAACAAGCCCAAACTCGACACTTCTAGCTCTATCCGTCTAGCAGTTCCACTAGCAGGCTCCAAAATCCTCGATCAGGTCAGTCAAAATATTCGTGGAAGAAGATCTCATCACGACTAATAAAACGAGCCCAAACTCGACACTTCTAGCTCTATCCGTCTAGCAGTTCCGTAGCAGACTCCGAAGTCCTCGATCAGGTCAGTCAAAATATTCCTGGAAGAAGATCTCATCACCACTAATGAAACAAGCCCAAACTCGACACTTCTAGCTCTATCCGTCTAGCAGTTCCACTAGCAGGCTCCGAAATCCTCGATCAGGTCAGTCAAAATATTCGTGGAAGAAGATCTCATCACGACTAATAAAACGAGCCCAAACTCGACACGTCTAGCTCTATCCGTCTAGCAGTTCCGTAGCAGACTCCGAAGTCCTCGATCAGGTCAGTTAATCCGTTTCTGGAGAAAGTAACATCACGACTTACCAAACTAGCTCAAACTAAACTAAACTAAAAATTGGTGCTGATGATGATGATGAAAAGCAGCATTTTTTCCCCTCGTTATAACATCAGCTATCTGAGAGTGAAAATCCCATCAAAATCAGTTCAGCCATTTTGGAGTTTATACGTAATATCATCATCATCATCATCATCCTTCATAGGGAACATACATACATCGCTTTTTATATGTATATAGAAGAAAGATATACTCAAAGAAGACTAACACCTTTTTAGGGTTCCGTAGAATTACAAGGAACCCATATAAGTTCGTTCTGCCCATCCGTCTCTGTCTGTCCATCCCAAGTTGTTTAGGATTTCCTAACCATTATAGTAGACTGCGCCCCGCGCATTCACCTGCGTAGTAATGAAAAAATTGTGATGATGATGATGATGAAAAGTTGCTCGAATTTTTTTCAACATCAGCTATCTTACAGTGAAAATCCCATCAAAATCGGTCCTGCAGTTTTCGAGTCTATAAAGAACATTACAGACATACGCACACGACGAAATATTTCAAAAACATTATAAAAATAACATGGATATGTGAGAATTGAACCCGGAGCCTACTGAGTCACAGGAACTAATCCATTGCGTCAACCACTCTTCTAATTGATCTATGACGCAAGCGGTGAAATTATGCTTCTAATCTATAAAATAATATAAATGTACAAAGAAATCGTCACAAAATGTAATTTTCATTCGCCTGCCTGTTTAGTACTAAGTACTTACTTGAAGCCTGACCAAAGGAAGTAAGGGTGAGACCAATTTGTAAATTTTACGCGTAAATTACGTACTTCTCAAGGTATCAACTGGAATGTCTAATTAAACTGGACGGAAAGCTATTTTGTATGATAACGTCGCTGACTGTCCACTTTGTGTGACCTCTGCAAATGCTCGAGACTGCTTTGTTCTTATATTGCCCTGGGCCCTGATTCCGTAACTTTAACACGCATGTAACGCGCCGCGTTAAGTTAACCTCTTAAAATTTGAACTCTATTCCCTAGCAATAAAGGCCAACTTTTAGGGGTTAACTTAACACGGCGCGTTACGTGCGTGTTTGTAGTTACAGAATCAAGGCCCTGGTACACCGACCACCGATACTTGGAAGTAAATTATTACTATGCCTCTCCACTTATGTCACTCCTCCGTTAGACGGAACCCTCAGAGCGCGAGACCAAAAAAAAAACTAACTGAAGTTAAAATATTGAAAAACAAACTTAAGTTTGTAGTTGACAATAAGGTTATTCCATACATTCCAACTACAAAATGTAAGTTTGTAATAGCAAAATAATTATTTTTAAATGATATAACTTCAAATTTATAACTTTCGGATTTATTCCTATATATGTGCTATGAGACCTTGCCTCTTGCCAAATTTCATGATTCTAGGTCAACGGGAAGTACCCTATAGGTTTAGATTCCCTTGTGAAATCGCAAAATATACGACATAAACGTTCATATCTTTTGATTGCTTTGACTTACAACTTTTATTTTTTACAGCCGAAAGAAACCGTAGGCCCAAGTATTTAGTATAAATTTCAACTTGATACCTTTACGCGTTCTTGAGAAAAAGGGTATTGACAGATGGACAGACAGACGGACAACGAAGTGATCTTATAAGGGTTCCGTTTTATCCTTTTGAGGTACGGGACCCTAAAAAAGTAGACTAACTGTGCTCTGCGGGTTCACCTGCGAAGTAATGAAAAAATGGTGATGACGATGATGATAAAAAAGATGCCAATTTTTTTTCTCCTCATAGAATCAGCTATCTGACAGTGAAAATCCCGTCCCTACCATTTTCGATTAAAGAACATTACACACATGCATACAAACACAAACATACACACACCCACGCACGCACGCACGAACATGACGAATTATTTTAAAAACATAAGAAAAATTACAAAAATTTAAATTATTGGTGACTATGAGATTTGAACCCGGAGCTTACTCACAGAGTCGCAGAGAACTTATCCATTGCGTCAAACCATTCGGCCAACTGGACTATGACGATTTTGGTGAAATTATCCTTCGTAAACTAATATATACAAACAAATCGTTACAAAATGTAATTTTCATTCGCCTGCCTTTTTAGTACTTATAATGCAAGAAAACATTGCAGATAAGGTAGGTACTTACTTTACAACTTACGTCAAGGTGTTTTTGTGTCATAAAGTTGAGATTATATTTTGGAGCGGTTAGCGGAACAAAGCGACACACGTCCGTCTAGCAGCGCGCCTCAGCGGTCTCTGTCACATCGCGTAAAAATAAAAGAGAAGTGAAAAGGCGCCGCGGCGGCACGACGTTTCGTTCGACACGTTCGAGCCAATTTATGATTAAATTAATTAATAGATAGAAAAATTGAATTTTTATCAATAAATAAAATTAATGATGTTATTTGTTACAATATTTAACATCATTCTTGTAAATTTTGTAAAGATTTGTTCATTAATACTCGAGATAAAATTGTATGCGTTTAGGTAAATTTCAAGGTTAGAGGTTATTTCATGATTTTTTTCTATCGAGAAAATTTATCGGAAACGTGTTTTGGAACTAATGGTACACTCAGAAATATGATCAAGATTACCACATATTTTTTTTACTGCTTTAAAATGAATATATTGTCTTAATATTTTTTTCTGTGAAGCCTTTTTTGTCTGAAAGACCGCCTTAATCCGGAATAAACTCGTAGCTCCCTGCATTATGAATTCATAATAGGTAACTTAATAACTTTTAATAAATCGATTCAAAGACATTGTGTGGACGTCGCGTTAGATTTGATTGCGATTTTTGATGTTGACAACACTTGAATTCTGGACCGTTATGGAATTTTGGCGCCAACGGGGAAAAACATGTAGGCTCGTTGTATTATTATCCTAAACTTGTGTATTTTCGAGTGTTAATGTGTATTTATGGTGAATTATTATTTATTTTGTGCTCGTAAACGTGCTCAAGTGTGGGTAGTGAAATAATGAGGTGAAACATGTCTTTTTGCGTTGTTTCCAAAACTCCATAGAAGTCTCTGGTAAAGTCTTCACCACTTTACTTGGGCATGAGTTTGATTTGACCGTGACTTACTTTGCCTGACTCTGACTGTGACTATGACTTGTTTGACGCTATTAATACTGTGTAAACTTGTTTAATATTACGACTAAAGGACTTTGCACCACGGCCATGAAAAATTTAAATAGCGACTAGCATGTCGTGATGGGAATGACGGCATGATGGCGTTACCTGTGTTTTATTCGTCCTATTTATGTGTGCTTACAAAGTAAGCCCGTGGTAAACCTGGTAACCACTCTGGCCAGGCACAGAATAAACAATACTCACTACCTGGAGTCAGTTTACTCGCTGTAGTTTTTTCCCCAAAAAAATTCGCTAATATACTGTAACAGAGTCAAATTTCGCTACCCAGAGTCGGTTCACTGCGTCCCTTAAGCCAGCGGTGCAGGCTACAGCCGCCAGGTGGTCGAGTGTCAGGGCTATCATGCATGGCGGGCAAGCAGGGTATTAGGTTCCCGCCTACCTGTGAGCGCAGAACACAGCAGTGACACACTCTGCAGACTTATATAGGTCGATATCGGGAACGGTCAAGAGCTCAAGAGGTGTCCAGATTTTGAAGGTATCCAAATTTTTGTTATTTGTAATAGATAGCATTTTCACAGAACATGTAATGTGCGGATTAAGTGCGAGTCAGTGACAACTGTTCGCCACCGGTTCTCGTACGATCACCGAAGTGAAGCGACGTCGGGTGCGGTCGGCACTTGAATGGGTGACCGCTTGGACGTTGATGGGATTTTGTCTTTTTGCACTATTCTATTGTACTTTAGTAGCTAACAAGTTATGTGGTGGTACGGAACCCTCAGTGTGCGAGCTGACTCCCAATTGGTCAGTTTTATTTCTCCGATATCCCCTATTCAGTCAAATTGTTTATACTTTTTAATGTATACTAAGCATGTGGTCTGCACCTATAACTGTAGAGATGTTTAGTTAAATTCTTATTGTTTCCGTTATGTAAAGCAATGACGTAGGTACACCATGTTGGTGTACGTACATTAAATTAAATAAAAACTGAATCAAAACATAATATATCAATATTAAGTATCATTATGTTTTGCCAATGCATTCTGTGGGAAAGCGAAACGATTAAAACAAATTACATAATTATTCCGAAGTTGGTTTGATAAAACCACATGGAACGTCACCGAGTAATTTATTTAGACCACACGGCTGGGCCAGCGTTTGTATTAGCATTTTAATCTGAATACTAACTTAGTAATAGCGCCAGTACTTAGGCCTAGCACGGGCCGTGGATAAATTGTCTATCCACTGTTTTTATCCCGCGGGAAAGAGACAAACGTATCTATATTCTAGCTATGTCGCGTCTAGGCGTGGATAAAAACGGTGGAAAGACAATTTGTCCACGGCCCGTGCTAGGCCTGCAGGTGTACCCAATACTTACAACACTACCACCCATACATTGTGGAGTTTCCTTGGATACGTACCAAACGTTTCGATTCTACGTTTTAAATCTGTACGGCCAAAGTTTGGAACAACCCGCCAGCTTCCTTGTTTCCTGAGAGATATAACCTGGGCCTTTTCAAGGCCAGAGTGAATAGGTATCTTCTAAGTCTGAGTGCTTCATCTTCGACCACATCGTCGCTTACCAACAGGCGAGTTGGCGGTCAAACAGGGACTTATAAGCGTAAAAAAAAAGTTATCTATTAGTAGAGATACATAGAGCTGTGACATCAAGTGACAAAATATTTGGTTTATTTTCTTTCCATAATTTTTTTTATGTAATGTTAAAAAAAGAATCAGATTCTTGCTGGTCTGTAAGTAGACAGAGCTACCTACTTTTAGAAAAAATATGTACATTATTTCGATGATCACAAAATATCGTGAGCGTAACGCGTCGCGTTTTTTGAGACAAATTCAGAGTGCACGGTGCCTTTCGTCAGGCAGGCAGGCAGGCAGGCAGGCAGGCAGGCAGGCAGGCAGGCAGGCAGGCAGGCAGGCCACCGAGAGAGGTTTTTAGTGGTTTCAATTCCTTATACATTTTCGCCGTAATGCAGTTGGATATTTGGCGAAGATTACACCGACTGCAGGCAAAGAGATCTAAACCGAGCACCAATAAAAAAAAAGTAAATATATAAAACGATAAAAAAAATGTGCAAATATTTAATAAAATAAAGAATATTATTACTAGTACAGTTTTAAATTTTATTCTAGGATCATGTTTTCTAGAAATAAAAACATTTTGATTTGTTTTTTTTTTTTTTTTTTTTTGTGAACTCTACAATGTAAGTAGAGTTCCATAAAAATTGCCATTCAGAGTGGTGCCGCCGGCATGATGGGTACGCTGCCAACTAGTACCGGGCATGAGCATTTGGATTGTCTCCAGACCTTTAATGTTCAATTCAACTGTTTTTTAATGGGCTTAGTAGTGAGTTGTTTGTTTGTATTTTGTTCAGATAAGTAATAATAGCACTTGTAGAGTAAATAAGTACTTATATACGATACAAGTTGATACG
The DNA here is from genome assembly GCA_914767915.1 of Agriopis aurantiaria. Classification (NCBI taxonomy): domain Eukaryota; kingdom Metazoa; phylum Arthropoda; class Insecta; order Lepidoptera; family Geometridae; genus Agriopis; species Agriopis aurantiaria. The sequence continues at coordinate 16,457,747 of OU611992.1, read as the reverse complement.
GACTGATAAGCGCAGCGCAAGACGTCCACCCACAAGATGGATAGATGACCTAAAAGAGACCGCAGGGAAATGCTGGATGCAGGCCGCTTCCAACCGGCCCTTTTGGAGATCGATGGGAAGGCCTATGTCCAGCAGTGGACGTCCTACGGCTGAAATGATGATGATGATGATACAAGTTGAAGCAGCGAAGACGGCACGATTGTAGTTCCCCGAAAAATAATGACCAGTGGGTCCGGAAGCCGCACAATGCCCAAAATATGCGGCACATCGGGCGATCTATTAATTAAGGTTAAATGTAATTCCAGTATCTCCACTCATACCTATACTCTATTTACATTCTATAGTTCACTGAAAATTACTAAGTAGTTAGGTATACAAGCCATGGCGGCAAGGCAACTGATTTTTTAAAATTTGTTTTTCATCTCCTTGGCCATAGGGTTCGTGCCCTTTGTCAACTTATAGTCAAGTCTATTATAAAACAAAGTCGTGTTAATTACACCATTTATAGCCCAATAACGGCTGGACCGATTTTCATGATCTTTGATTTGTTGGATTCCTCTCCGCTCCGAAAAGCAGAATAACTAAAATATTGGTAAAATTTCACCGACTCGCACTTGGTATTATTTGTTGTTTCACTTTAGAATATGTACTATAATCATGCCAAGTATGACGCTTGATGTTTAAAAAAATCTTTGTTGTACTAATGGGTGGAGTTTACCACCCATTAGTTTTTGCTTTAGGACTTTTTTATTATTTCTTAGTAAATCCGCTATATCACATCACATATTCACATATTCTATGAAAATTTCAACTTACAGTCGATGATGTGATCCTAGATGGAGCACGCTTGCCAGAGGAAGAAACCGATTCACTCACGGTTTGAACACATAGCAGTTCGCACAATAAAAGTGGAATCAAACTGCTTTGTAAGGGTTTTCGGAATATCAACTATATAACGGAATCACCTTTTCATGTCCCTCTAGCTGTGTGTTTTCAGTAAGATGTGTTACTGTTTCAACTGTAACCAATCTTTAAATTAAGACTGCGTCGTCGGCGGTCACAGAGGCTTATTAACGGGGATCCGGTTACCTACTTTATTCCAGTGCAAGGAGTATTGAAGGACACTCGATGGATCTTGCTCTTCTCACTGCGAGAGAGGTGAACTGAGTGGCGAGCCCTAGTGTAATTTTTTTATGCCACCTGAGAAGGCCTCTGTGCTGGATAGGTGGATGTTACAAGACAACATGCACGTTAACGTATCATTCGACCCGCGGTAGAGCTCAGTTGTAAATGCCGCTCACGGTCACCTTTTGAAGACAGTCTGGATTTTACGGATATATCTTTAGGTACCTATATGGTTGAGAACTACGCCTCGATGAGGTTACAGATATAACCTAACTTTTTGTTGACAGGGAAATCTTCGCCCTGCCTGCGTTTGTTGGGATGATGTGGGATAGCATTGCCCCAACTCAAGCCCCTCGGTAGTCTGAATTAGTACGTAACTGAAGGGAAAAGAGAAGAAAAAGGATGCATGAAAATCCGAGTATCTACTAAGCTCACTGAGCAGTTATAGTGCTGCTTCGAAACCCCCCTTCATGAACAAGGACAACGCATGTATTTCATTATGCAAAGTATGAATATTCGATACGTAACGTATGGAACTCGATAAAAATTGTTTAAAAAAATTCTATAGGTTGCGGTTTAGCCGTGTATTGAAAAAATGAATAAAAATTGTAACATTTGAACACAAACGATAATGCTATTATGGCATATCTCCGTTATTTGTCAGATCCATATAAATATTTGTAACTCACCAGCTTTGCTCCACGGAAGTGATTACAAAAATACAAAAATATGTCTGTAGTAAGAACATAACTAAACTTGCGAAACGAGTAACGAATTCCATCAATCATGGAAGTCAAGTTATATCAAGTAGCACCATAATTATCTCCAAACACACCATAAAACAACATTAAATTATTTAACTATCCACTAATTACATTTAGCATCCTTTTTCTATTAATTTCACGCTCCCTAGTAAATTGCCAATCAACTGTCTCGCTTGCAAATAATTTAAACTAGTATAAGTTTTCTTTATTTCACTTTATTTAATTATTTTCTTCAATAAGACAAGGAGACGTTTGCACCGGGCTGATTAAAGATAATTAAAGTTTGCTTCTACATTTGATGTTAGTTGTAATATCAATTTGTTTTATTAGTCGGTAATGGTTGAAGACCACGCGATCTATTTACATAGTTGAAATAGGTGGACCTTGAATTATTAACCACGTGACATGTGACTCGGCTTCACACTTGCCATAAATTGAAAACGTTCATCCTCGGCAGCTCATTCAGCCACTGCTGGTCACAAGTAAGTCTCTCTCCCGCCAGCCAAACTTCGATAAATACAGTAAAAAACATCATCGATAAATACCAGTACCTACCACCATATCTTGCGCAACGCGTTAGTATTGCAATACAACGCGGCAATGCGGCTAGAATTTTGGGAACGATGCCTACGGGCAGCGGTTTATTAGATTAGTGTAGATAATATATTTTTATTTAGTGTCTTTAGTTTAATTTAGTTTGATATATTTTTATTCTAAATATTTATAATTATTTATTGATAGTAAAAAACATAACGTTACCACCATAACTATGTTAGGCGGAGAGGCGAGATATTGACCAATAGAATAATAGCTCAAAATTTACAAGATGGTGAAGTCATGTAGCGGTTAATTTTCGGCCTGACAATCCTTATAACGAAAGTATTCCACGAGTAAGTATTGTGTTTGTAGTATTCTATCAGTGCAAGCAGGTATACCATTTGTTGCGGTCTACGATGGAGCACGCATGCTCAGAAGAAACCGATTCACTCGCCTCGCGACTTGAAGACACCCAGATTGTTACTAGGTATCATGGAACACCATTGAACGGAAGGAGTTTCAAGCCGTGCGCCTGTGCAAAAGTTATAACTAATTAAATTTTTCGGGCGTTTCATGTCCAATGGACGATTCATTCAAAATGATAGAACTCAAAGCAACATTTTTGCGAAATACGATTACATTAAAGGTGTAAATTGAGTTACATTATCTTGAATCTACTCCATTATAAAGCTAAGCGAGCAGTTTAACAAATGAATATTTTGGGGGCGTTCATAATACGCGATAGATTGTAAGATCATTCATTATGACCTATACTTAAATAATCTACATGCAAGCATTTTTTTTTAATAATGATATAATTATCATCATCAGATAAAAGACGCCCACTGAATATAGGCTCTCCCTTAGAACTCCACACTGAACGTTAGCCTGCCATCTGCATCCACTGGATGTCCGCGACTCTCACGATGTCGTCGGCCATCTAGTCAAATCTAGTAGGAGGCCTACTTACGCTGGGTCTTCCTGTTCGTGATCTCTACTCAAGAATCTTTCTTCCCCATCAGTTATCGATTCTTCGAGCGATGTGGCCTGCCCATTGCGACCTCAACTTGCAAATTTAATAGCTATGTCGGTGACTCTGGTTCTTCGGCGACTATCCACGTTCCGGATTCTATAGCGCAAAGAAACTCCGAGCATATAAATATAGCTCTCTTCGCATTGCCCGTTGTGTGACTGAGTTTTTCCAAAAGGCCAGCAGCATTTATTCGATGAATTTGATGATGGATTTGATTAATCCTTTGAGACGCTTGTAACTTTCTGTAATGACGCTCTTAAGTACAACGGCAGGAGCCGTTGTACTTAGAGCGTCATGACGTTGCGATGCCATGACGATAATTATTTGCTACGACGCTTCTAAAGCTATCGTCTCGGTGCATAAATAAGAGCTAGAAGTAATTTTTTTTTTAATATCAATACTGAATAATTTATTGCATGTTATGAAATTCACACCTACATATCTTAGGTATCACATAATTAATCTAATGGGGTATGGCAACAAAGTGTGGAGCGGATCGATTCATTCCATAATTAATTTGTCTTCTAAGTACAGCTAATAGTAACATTATATGCGACCAGAGGGTTTTGACAAATTTATTTACATTTTCTATGTCTTCTACTTCAAGTGCCTCTCCACATCTGGAAGTTGACCGTTAACTTCATTCTTATTTGTGCCAAGCTGAATTAGCAGTTCTACGCCAGCTATGCTGGTCCGTTCTTGGATTTTGTGTAGCCAAGAGGTTGGTCTATTGAATCTTAAATAAAGGAAAAGCAAAAATAGATGTGAAGCGATGAATTAGTGAATCAGCTCATTGTGAGCAGTTGACGCCGCATTAGCGTCAGTCTGAATGGGTAGGTATCCATTGAACGGTGACCGCTAATCACCCGGGAATACCGTGGGATGATCACCGAGCTCACATTCGGAACTCGTTAGCACGTGCGTCACATTGCATACCCACACGAGTACCTAACGCATTGTACTGCGTGAGTTAATGCGGCAACGCGGCACAGTGAAAAAAATCAAAAGTTGCTGGAGGAGGTGTGCCACGTTACCACAGTACATTCTATGTGAAGTTAGAACAGTGAGAAGCAAGGCGTATAAGGAGACAATGAAATGCTGGAGTCATGTACTGAAAGACTCGACAGATAATGAAACATTGTCAAACATGTCTCAGAATGACACATTTACAGATATGCCAGGCAATAATAAATTGGAAAGCAATTCATAATAAATAATACATGGTCAAATATGTCAGAATCTCAAACGTTGTCAGATACATCAGATAATGAAACACTGAAATACTTTTCAGATTATGAAATATCTGAAGAAACACCAGAATATGATGTGCCAAAATCGTCTCAACTTACATTTCCTTAGACAGACCATTTTAGGTGTAATAAGAAAACCTTGTCCTGAACGAAACCCACAGTTTATGGATAGGAATCAGCAGTGCAAGTACCGTTCTTTATCGATCGTCAAATTTGGAAGTTGATATCGTCAAATTCGATAGAATGCCATTTGATCAATACTCGCTATGATCGATTAAATGGCATTTTATCGAATTTGACGAACGATAAAAAACGGTTCTTGCACTGCTGATTTTGTTTACTAAACGGGCGACAAAACAGTTGCAACAGTCAACTGTTTTGTTGCAACGGGCAACTGTTTTGTTATGCTGTACCAACGCCATCTATTTCTTTATCAGGGTTAGTATTAGAGTGGCAAGATCGCAAAATTACTTCATCTCACTTAGGTTGTATTGTAATCCGCCACCATTAACAACCAAAAAACTTGGTTTTATGATTAATGTATTATTTACCTCGCTCTTCTAGGGTAGTGACGATTTTAGTGCAAAGCCTCTTCGCAAGTCGAGGCCATTGAGATTACACGACTGCTGATGGCACAGCTGTTGGAAGGATCGTTGTTGAGCTGAGGACAGACGTCACTTCGAAGACGTGCAAGAATTTCCGCGTTCTGTACCGGCAGAAGGGCTTCAGCTACAAGGGCTACCTTCCATCGTGTCATCCCCAACTAAAGTTGAGACAAATATGTAATATTTTGATAAAAGTTTGCTTTCTTTAGGTATTATAAACAATGATCATCAGTAGATTTGTGCCGCTAAGGAATGCGTGGAATGCAAATGAATGAATGGTCGAAGCGATGTATCAAATTTGATACACCTTCTCGTTATGCTCGGAAAAAATCTGGGACTTGACGGATTTGGGCGATTGGTGTAAAAGGTGAGAGATGGAGGGTAACATGACCAATATTTTAAGGATATGAAAAACTGTGGTATTTGTTGACGTAAACTTAGATTGTACTATTTACTATGATAATCTGCCTTTTATACCCATAGCCCACTGCTGGGCATATGCCTCCCTTTGATTATGATATTCGCCTCGGACCCTTGCATTGGCAAGGGTCGTCTCTGCTGCACTTATTACCTATTGAAGAGCACAACAACCTGTAAGCAGTGAGCGTACGTAGCCTGGTAGCATTCTTATCATGTTAATATATTATCATCAATACAGCAGTTTTGCAGTCATAGTCGGAGGCCGTGCTGTTTAACTCAAAAATTAATTAAGTATTTGAATTAACCAAGTTTTTGGACACTGCTCTTTTATTTTATCTTTTTGAACCGACTTCACAAAAAGAGGTTCTCAATTAGCCTGTTTTTTTATGTGTATTTGTGTTACGCGATATCTTAGTCTTAGACGATTGTAAACCGATTTCAATGATTCTTTTATAATTGAATAGATTTTTGGAGTGCGAAACCTTCAGTGCGCGTGTTCTTATTTAATGAATAGATAGGCTATATCTGGGGCTGCTCGTATTAACATTTGAAGAAAATATTCCACCTCTAAGATTAGAAAATTAGGGGATGAACCCCTTTTACTGAACCCGTGAAGTCAGTTTGAATTTTTTTGTATTTTTTATTTTCACTGTGAAAGATCCTTTATTCACACAAAATACAAGCTTACACCAACACTGCAAAAACAGTTAGACTGGCTTTATATTTTAAATATTTTAGTATTAACCCTTTGAATGTGTTACGCACCGCATGTCGGCGTAAGCGAAAAGTGCTCGACGCGCGTTAGGCACCGGAGCGGTGCGTAAGGAAATTACCGCTATTCGTCAATTTATTCCCGCTCGAATGAACGTTCCAAAGACAATGTAAGTTCTTTCGCCTCTAGCTTACTTCAATCACTAGAGAATCGATGCATCCTTACCGTGTCAGGGGGGACATTTACTTTGTGAGTGGGTTTTCCCAGTTTAGACAGTGTTTGACAAACCGACATGGCGGAAACATAACGTAAAAATGGTTCGCGATTAAGTTTTAGTTTTTGAAGTGAATATTGCCTATTAGTGTCAAGTAGTTAGTGTAAAAGTTGCGGAAATAGTGCTCCCTTGTTGTGAAAGTGGTGTGATAGTAATTTAATGTGAAAAACTAGCATATTATTATCAACAAGTGCGTGATGGCGCAAGAAAATTCAAGAATAATAATTGCATCACGAGATTCTGTGAGTTTTTTATTTTTTTTATTAATGGTGAGTACTTAGATATATAATCAATTGAAAATATCATACAACAATTCAAGACAATGAAGAATATATATAATATATGAACATACAATGTCAAATTGATAGGAAAAAAAATATTTTTTATTTTACATGCAGTCAGTTTTCGAAAATTCGGTTGGACTCTCGCATTTCTGCCAACCGCGGCTACTCAGCCTCTTGCGCGGTACGGGTTAAATATTAATTAACGACTCGTCGTCGTTCTGGTACATGTCTCTTTTGACTTGCACCAATATCTCCTAATGATTCGTTCGGGGAAAACGTTTAGTTCGGAGGTTAGTGATGCCATTAGTCGCGGGCGACACGGAGTCATCATCAGGCGATCAGCTGATATGGAGCTTGACGAGCCTGAGAGGAAGTATTCGGTCAAACCATTGGGTCAAACGCATTCTTGAGCTTGATGACTGGTGTAACTTGAGAGATCCTGTAATGGACGTTACAACGGGTGACTTTTTTACCGAAACGGAAAACCATGGTAGAAATACATTCCTTGTATGTACGTTATATGTAGCATAATTATATTATATATACTACTGGACCTTGAAAAGGCACAGATTATATCTCTCAGGAAACAAGGAAGCCGCCAGGTTGTTCCAATCCTTGGCTGTGCGGTTTAGAAACGTAGAATTAAAACGTGTGTTACGTATCCAAGGAAAATCCACAATGTATAGGTGGTAGTGGGTCGATTTCCTACTTGTCCTGTAGTAGAAAGGAGATGGTAGGATAAGGTCTTGTAGCTCCAATGCACATTCTCCGAAATGAATCCTGTAGAAAATTTATAGGCTCGCTATTTTACGGCGGTGTTCCAGACTGCGATACGTTTCTTAGCCACTAACTTTTCACTACATTTTGATACTTAGATCTATTTTCATTCTGGAGAAATGCGGTAAATCAGGAAAATAAGCCGTCTGGGTGATGATGTAAATATAGCAGCAAGGTTTATGTAGTTACTCCTAGTCCTAAAGAAAATTAAATCAGTCAGTCAACCGCCATATAGATAATTGCTATGAAACACAAACGTACATTTTTCTGGCTATCAATGATTCGGAAAAAGTAGCGACCATGCAATCTTACTAACAATAGGCAGAAAGACATACCGATTTATTTATAAAGATATCCTATTTAGTCCGACGGAGCCGATTGATCCCGCGAATGAGGCGCAAAAACCCGTCGGTATATGGCACCGGCATCACCAGACTGCTCTGGAGATGTGATCGTTTTGAAAATGATGTTTTTACGTTCTAGGCTAAATTGAATGTTTATAGGGCCATATCGGGTTGATAATTTTGATATAGCCATAACAAAGCAAAAACCAACAGAGATGAATGATTAAGGACTAATGCCGCCTTGCGGTTTCACCAGCGTGGACATTTCTTCAAGAATCGTTTCAGTGATAAAATATATTCTACGTCGCTCTCCGGTCATCCGACTATCTCTATGCAAAAAATATAGGGTGTTTGATTGACTGATTAACTCTTTATTGTTCACACCATAAAATTTGATACAGAGGACAAAAAACTCTTAAAAACTAGTGTATTTTTTTTATTTTTTTTAAATTGTAGTTACTTGCTTTAGATCGGGCGTTTTTATTTTGATCAAGTCTCTGATACACCTTCCATCTATGTAAAACAGTTTTAGAACAAACAATGAGTTAGTTAAATAGTGGTTATCACTGATAACTACTATTTAACTATCAGGCACCATCAATTATCATCCTGCCCTAATTCGTTGAGTACAAAAAGGTTTTGTGAAACAAGACCCAAAACTGACACATTTCCAAAATAAATTAAAAAGGCGCATTTACTAAAACGGTAATTACAACTTAAGTATCGAAAATCCAAGGAGTACAAAAAAGCCATTACAGCAAGTCGTCGGAAGTAAAAACTTTCACCTTTGCACATGATGAATCCCTTAACGTATCAATTTTAACCCCTAATTACCCGCCGGGTCCGGGAGACCGCCGCGACGACGCGAGCCTGATCGTAGGTAGGGAGACGCTGTTAGATTGTTTCACATAACCAAAGGAGCTAGTAAATAGTATTCGTGCTAGAATCTGCTGAGAGCTTGGTACTATTTAAACTTTAGTGAGTTCAAAGAGTTTCCATATTCTCTATAATTAATATTGTTGCTCCAATAATATTACGGTTCTGAAAAAAAATACTGCAAAAAAAAAACTGTAAATTATTTCAGTTTTTATACATTTTCAACTGATACACAAGTGCTTGTGTGCACACGTGTATCATGTAAGCACATAAGTGTTATAAATTGTGAAAATGAACGAAAATGAAAATGTTGATTTGATTTTGTTTGCTGTTTTGCTGTTGTTTGTTGTTGTTTTTTCATAAAAAAATATTTACGAATGAAGTAATTAAATCTTCCAGTAGCTACCTGACCTAGAGTTATTGATGTTTCAACCGCATTAACCACCGGCGGCAAATTGAAGTGGCTATCACGCAGGTGTCAAAAGCTCTCCCGGAGTGGGGCAAAAAAGATCATCAGCTATAACACGTGGAAATTGCTGCCATAGCCTAAGGACGGCAGAACTCGACTTTTGCCATCAGTTCCTGAAACCAGATAAATAAATAATGATTAAATGAGTAGAATGATAATTTTTCAAAAGAAAAACGTAGGAAATTCTGTGAACTCGTAAGGTAAATTTTTCATAAAATGGTTTGTGAAAAAAACTGCCCAAAAATGTTGACGACTGCAGAGTTGCAACCGGAAATTACTTCCTAAAACAAACTTCATTTGTAGCTAAGATTAACTACATTTGTACTTTATTTCTTAAAATGTTATTGAATACTTTACTCAACTGCTACACTAGTACCCACACCATGCAAATTTCTGGTTTCTCGCCAATTTCTGGAGAAACCTTTGAGAAGATCACACACAATCACGCACAATGAGCTGTCGAGGAAAAGACCGCGCGTCAAGACTTAATTCAAAAAAATTCCGGAAAAAAATCTGCGCTGGCATTTACCCAAGACGAGCGAAGACAAAAAAAAAATATTAAGATATTGTGATACTTAAAAAATATATAATACTAGCATACCTTACGGCTATAGCTATGTTATAAATTTCGATGTTTCTTAATAAATTACAACTGTACTGTACTCACAGTTCATTTATAATTATAATTATAATTTTCTATTTAGAAATTATTAGGTACTAAATTTGTGTAATATTTGTATTTTGATTAATCTTTTTTTTTCTTCTAAATTATATGCTAATTAAATTTGATATTATATCTTTATTTATGACATAATATTTAATTTTTAAATACTGGGAGAAGCCACTGGCTTCCGAAACACAGTTTTTACTAGTTCGGAGCCAGTGGATTCAATTGTTTTGTTTGTATTTTTCCTTGTGCCAAACAAAGATTATGATTATGATAGTTACTTCGCATTATTAGTGTGATGAAAAATCTTTGATCTGAACCTAATAGTACAAGACCTAACACTCAAAACATAACTAATAGTTGTGCAGTCTACACAGGTCATCCTCCATTACGTGGTGTTGATGACACATCTGCCCCATTAGTTATTGTGTACGTTAACGCGCGTTTTCATTATTATGACAATATTAAATCAAGGGGCCGGCGTGAGATGATTTATTGGGGCTCGTTGTTGGAAGGGGTCTTGGAAACCACTTTTTGTAGCAGTGACTTTGGCGGTCTCAGAGACCAGTCGACATTTAACGGGTTAAGTTTTCAGTTTCTGTGATTTTTTTGGTTGACTAATGGCTACCTACATGAATATTTTTAAATTATAATAAAAAATGGGAAACTCTTCATTCATTTGTTACCTTTGATAATTATGAGACTAAAACATTAAGATATTTTGCAAAAAAAATAGTTTTTAGTCTAATGAAAGTCTAAGGAAAATTGCAGGTAATGCCGCAGGGCAGCATTTTTAATATAATATAATGGGCTTGTTTTTGACCAATATTGTTTTAACCGAGCAAATCGAAAGTCTCAAAACGCTAGGATTTTAGAGGAAAAAGAAGTAGCCATGGACCAGTCCAAAGACTAGCCCTCTTACTACAAAATATTTAAGAACGCTTTAGACATGTGTTTAACATATTTTTCAGTGAAACAACTGCTAAACACATGTTTAAGAGTTCTTAAATATTTTGTAGTAAGACGGTACATGTTTGGGATGCTTTACCTAATCTGTGGACCAGCCTGTGTAATACTGTGTATTTAAGAGGAGATAAAAGTATCAGCGGTACCAACCGTATATTTATACATTTACGCCTCAGTTCTGTAATATGAGTTCGATTCGTAGATCGTCAAAACTTGTCAACCGCCGTTCAAGCGAGACGGCGATGTCAGGATCGCAAGTAGGAAAGGAATGGACTGTTTGTTTGAGGTTTGAGGTGAAATAGTCTTGGTACGTGTGTGAAAGGGAATGCTGCGTAATCAAAATAATATAATTGTGATGATAAAATAAGTGATTTTATGGGTTTTTATGACTATTTGGATGATAAAGAGTAATGTAAGTGTGTATGAATTATTTACTTACCGATGATAATGTTTTTATTACTTTTGCTATGTTATTCTCGCAGTTTTTTCACAGATCATTTTATAATGGTCTCGGCTTGCGCAACTATCGCGTGATTGTGTGTCCAAGTTGTCCCCGTATTGAGTCGGGACAAGTTGAGTGTTGCCACGATTAGCGCGTCATTGTGGCATCTTTGTACTTTTTGATCGTAGGCATAAGCTATTTTTAATGCCATAGGTGGCAAACAAGCAAACCGGCTGCCTGATGGTAAGCAGTCACCGTCGCCTATGGATACTTGTAACACCAGAGGCATCACAAATACGTTGCCGATCTTTTAGGACTCGATTTATTAACTTAAATAAGGCCGTACACATTTAAAACAAGATAGATATATAAAACACTGTTTTAAACTATCACGGTTGTTCGGGAGCTCATTCCACAACCTTACCACGGTAAATATCCCGTAAATAATCATATAACTTTAAGATAGATATATGACATCTACTCACTCTTGAAACCGAAGACAAGTGGGATTGTTTACCCACTCGGATTTGCATTTGAATGCTTGTTCATATTTGTAATGCTGTTGATACTCTGTGGAAATCGCTAATTCGCTACTTAACCTAGTTACTTCGCAGGTCTCAAAAGGATAAAGTTGCTTTAAGATCATACAGTTCTTTAATATTATTAATTAACATATTAAAATAATCATTTTCAAAACAACAAAAAAAACATTCGATAAGCTAATGCATTACATAAAGTTCTTGCTGGCTCTCCAGCGAAAATGAAACAAAAGAGGCTCTTGACGGTTCTAAATAAAATAAAAAATCCTCCGATAAAAGAGCTGATAATCTTCAAGCGGATGAACAGATTTTCTTAAATCATAACTAACAAACTCGATCAAGTAGGTACTCTAAGTACAAACTCGATTAATGCATTTTTATAAATTATTAAAACCGACTTCATGTAAAGTTTAATAAATGAGATCCATCTCTTACTTTATTAGAGGTTTTATAATTTCTTCATATTTATACGCGCCCTTGAGATTATATACCTATAAAGCCAATTTAATAAAAAAAACCCTTTTTAAAATTGCTTTTCAAACGTCGAACATACACACAAAAAAAAACAATCTAATTGAAAAGCTCCGTATTGAAGTCGGTTGAAACTATAAATAAATTAAGCTAGGTACTACCTTAGCTACCGATTCGACAACAATAATGTTCATTACCGTTATCAATACCGACACGTCCAAACAAAATCTATACACGCCCCAAGAAATACGTCTACGTCATCATTTTGATATCTCGCCCAATTAGTAAGAAAAACAGCGGGCGATTATATACAAAACAATACTCGACACTGACACATTATTCCAATTGTGCTACGGAATAACCACCTTTTCATACAAATCTATTACAAAAACCTTTCAATAACAATCTTACCTTAACTTTTCTGCATTAAATCTCAAACTCAAATGTGTTAGATCATGTGACTTATGTCGTTATAGAAATGAACGTACTGTCTGAACAGTAGGAGGCTTATTACGGTGACGACGAGAGAACGTGTGAACAGGAGCGTGTGTTTGACAAACACAGAGCATTGTCCGCAAGAGTGACCGATGGGACAACAGATGATAAATAATTTTATGTCTGCACGAAATTGGTTTGCCGTTGACCGAGAAAAATGGCAAAGTTTACAAGTTTGGTGGCGTGATCTGTAATTACTACTAGAAATGCTTGAAATTGTTTAATTTTAATAAACAACTTCTTCATAAGAATTTATAACGCTTTTAATTAAACTTATTTATAATTCAATCCTTAAATTTTTGCAAAAATTTCTCTATAATGGCTTTATTTTACCTGCCCTCTACAAAGACGAAATCTTAATTAATCAGGACCTACCATTCAAACATTTGACAGCCAAAAAAGGCTTCTCATGCATTACATTCAAATAATGCATTTGATCAAAACAATAAGGATATAATGAACAATCAGTGGGCATTATTTCAGTGTCGTGTCGGATTCCAGTACGAATTTCACATTAGCTCTCTCGCCGATATCACCTTTCATTCGTTCAATGGCTTCATTCGTGAATGAGTCGAGACGGTCATTCATCGAGATAATGAGAGGAAATAAATAAAATAATTAGTGTGGTGTTGAATTGGTTAACGTTATCGCGCGTTTGAATAGGATTTTGTTCAGGGTTGGACGTTGGCCTAATTCATAACTAACAGCGATTTGAGAACAAACGTTTTTTTTTCTATAGGCAGTGGGATGAACTTGGTGGCACGGGATCGTGATCACAATCTGAATCAGAAACAGACTCTATAATAAGCCAATAAGTCTGAAGTTAGCTAAACATGTTTTGTTAGATTTTGGGTGCAGGAGTTAGGCTTAAGGTGGAAAAAGAATATTTATTTTAAGGCTTCACATTGATAACTTCATTATTACTTAAACTGTAATCGTATAAATGAATATGCTTTGAAGCACAGCATGCATTACGTTTTTTAAATAATTAAATACATATTAATATGAGAGAAAAATATTATTTAATTAACAATAACAAAATAAATTTACTAAATGTGATGAGTAAAGTTGGCCATTTCGGCCATGGTTAAGTTTAATTTAATTTTTAATTTTGATAATATGTCTCCGATTATATCTATATCTGTACTATATATGTACTATGATATGTATTGATGGGTCTACTTATTTTTGGGACTGGGGAGTTGGCCCCTAACACAGTTCTGCGGTATAAAGGAGCAAACAGAGTTATGGCCTTACGCGGATATTTAAATGGTAAGTACTCTAAATTTAAATTTGGTTAAAAGTTTGCCTGTTTTGTTCTGTTTTTATTAAACTAGCTAATCCGACAGACGTTATCGTGTCCATATTTAAATAAATATGTTTGAGTTATGGCCTAGAGTTCATACAAAAATCTCATAGAACGGAGCACTTTAGTTTTTGCCGAATTTTCCATTGTTTTGGTATACTTTCCCATAGTTTCGTAATCTTAAAATCCCTTAAAACATTATTTGGAATATTACGTACATTTAAAAAAACAAATCGTTCCAACCACCTCAATGAACCGCATTACTTTTTAACCGAATTAAAAAAAGAGGAATTTATTAATTCGACTTTTTTATATTTAAACACTCCACGAGGGTGAAAGATGGAGTGTAAGTACAGAATTTTTAGTAAGAAGCTAGGCGATAAAATACTTGTCCTCAATATTATAGAAGGCTTCAGTTTGTGCCTTAGGCCACATAACATACATATTTTGACAGTATTTTTTAACGCTAACAAGGCGTTATTATAGAGGTGATTAGACATTATCAAATACAGTTAAGCAAGCTTAGAATGTCTGTTCGAATTTATCAAATGACGAAGTAATATTTTTCTTTCAATTTAAATCTCTAGGGGCAAAGGTTATTTTTTGTGTTATATCAACATAAAACCTTCTTATAAGTAGCAGGCAGGACATATCCGATATAATTAGTAGTATCCCTTTTTAGGGTTCCTTCCCAAGGGGTGTAAATGAGACCCTATTACTAAGCCTATGCTATCTGTCTATCCTTTCGTCCGTCAGTGCAAATTTTAACGGCTGTATCTTTCGAACCGTTAAGATAATAGTAATAATAGATAGCCAGTTGTATTTTTTATAGAATATGTAATATTATGGGATTAACTAAAAATATATAATAAAGTCCAAAACTAAACAAAACGTTAAAAAACGTATTTTTTGTATTTGCTCTAATGTAAAAAAACGGTAATACGTGCAAGCTTCAAACTTGGCATGATTATATAGTATCTACCACACCAAAGTGAAACAACAAATAATAAATAATGGTCAAATGCGAGTGACACTGTTCACCACCAAGGCAACGTCGGGCGCGGTCGGTACGTGGATGGGTGACCGTCTGGGCGTATGTTGTCTTTTTGCACTACTTTTTGTATTTTGTGGTTTTACGGAACCCTCAATGCGCATTCCCGACTCACTCTTGGCCGGTTTATTTTTAACGATATATACTTAGGTACACAGGGTTATGGGGGAAGGGTGTACTAAGCCGAAAGGGGTCCGTTATTATCATCATTATAAAGAACTTTTACTATGAGACCAACCCTGAAATTGGGAATAAATTATATACCTAATGCTGATAGAGTGTAAATGACCGTTTTCTATGAAACAAATTATATTTTTTCGCGATTAAGCGTTGATACCGTAGTAAAAGTTGATCACAATGATGGGTGTTAAGGACGCACTTGACAGATTAAACTTTGACAATAAAAAACGGAACTTTTTTTATTAAATAAAAAAAGAGAAAAAAGTGGTTATCTATTTGTGAGGTATTTTTTTTTTTGCATTTGACTTGTCTAATATTTGACCGCGATCTCGCCTGATGGAAAGCGATGGTCGGTGAGGTTGGTGGCGGGGATTTAAAGGGTGTCTCTATCTATCTATATATTAGCCTGGCGCTTCACCACTACCTCGCATGATGTTAAGCGATGGTGCGGTCTACGATGGATCAAGTTTGCCTAAAAGAAACCGAGCTACTGAGCCCCAGCGTCCTTTCGAACTAAGAGGAAATCCCGTCCCGCAATCGTATACAACTTTTGTGACGGTATCACTAAAAAACTTTGAGTAATGAA
The DNA here is from genome assembly GCA_914767915.1 of Agriopis aurantiaria. Classification (NCBI taxonomy): domain Eukaryota; kingdom Metazoa; phylum Arthropoda; class Insecta; order Lepidoptera; family Geometridae; genus Agriopis; species Agriopis aurantiaria. Next base: position 16,441,574 of record OU611992.1, on the reverse strand, counting down.
CGACTAACAGACGTAACTAATCATCACCAACAACAGGTTCAATAGTGACAATAGAGTTTTTAATCATCGATACAATAGTATCGGATTGGTTCGATATAAAGCGCGCGCAATCAAAGAGCTCGCAAATGAGTGCAAAGCTCACCTGCCGGCCTGTCGGTGTCGGCCTGCCGGCTGTCGGTTTGTTCGTCTGTCAGCGCGTTTGCTCGATTAATCACAAGCGCGATTCTTGCAAATGACAGTTAATATTGGCCTTGTGGTTGGTGTGAGCGATAAGAATGTCGCGAATGATTCGCTTACATTATACTCGTAGTTTAGTTCCGTCCAGTTCTAATTTGTAACCAACTTCTGAAAAGGTTCTGAATTGTTTTTTTTTATTTGTTACCTCAGAACTCCGTTATTTATAAACCGATTTAGAAAATGATAGACAAACTTATTTATTCAATAAAAATCACAAGTAAAATAAAAACTATCTTAAATTTAGATTTATAACTAAAACTAATCTAAAACTAAAACTAATCTAACAAGCCGCTACCAGTGGGCAGCGTTCCCAAAATGCTGGCAGCATTGCCACGTTGTATGGCAATGCTTAGTCTTTGGGCAAAATAAAGGCCAGCATTTTGGTCACGAGTTGCTTCGACCAGTCGCCCTGATATGTCATTAAATATTCGATGGGCTCCTGGTCCCCACGGTCCAAGCGTCTCAACCCCAAAAGACTCAAATATATATCCGCTATCGAGGGTACTATATTTGCACCCTTTGAGGTTTTCCGCTGATTCAGCCGCCACACAAGCCCTGTTCTGTGTTCCCGGAAGATGAGACGGCGCAAGGGTGTCCACGCAAGTAGCATCCCACACCAAAGGTCGCCCCATCTTCCAAGGAATGAGGGTCATTCCATCAGGTCTTTTACCATCGTCACGCATGACGAAAATTTAGAAAATTATTTTTATTTGATAGCGTCTTTCAGATTGGTCCCATAGAAATTTCATCAAAATCTCTTCAGTAGTTTGGTTTTTAATCGTAATAACAGGAAAATTCGTTAACTTGGATGACATAATATTGACATCTAAGTAAACGACATTGCGTATTTTACTAATTGATAATTATTGTTTGATTTATGGTTCATGAAAAAATCCCATAGAAAAAAGATGTTCAGATAAACATACTTCTGAGGAAACAAACATAAAAAAATACAACCGAATTGAGAACCCCTCCTTTTTGAAGACAGTAAAAAAAACACAACTCAATAATAGTGTAGGTACAGGGTAGAGCAATGTTTTTCAAATATTCAAAAAGGATTATTTAAGAGACAATTACCAAATCACTATGGGATGAGGCGCATTTGGTTTTCGTGGCCATCGTTGGAAAAGACTATATCAGAAGAATCAATTTATGAATACTTTATCTACAAACGCAGTCAGAGATGAGATATTTGACTTTAAATCAGAATTATGTACCTATCTCACTTTAAAAAATTCGATGTAATTTAGTTTAGATTGATGTAAGGCAATACAACTGTTGTTAGTCATATTATTCTGAATCTAATTACTAAATGATTGATGGCTGCGGAAAAAAGACGCCTATTGTGGTCATTGGCTTTTGTACTTAAGTTTTCTCGTACCGCGTTTGCTTTTGTCTTGCGCCTGAAGCCCAATCTTCCTCTACTTGTCAATCCGCTCGTAGTTTGATTCAGCTGTATTCTCGCTCAATACCTACTGTGTCATTCCTCACTTTACAAATACGGAGCAACTGTGCATTCATTACGATACCAATAAAAATGCAACTTGGAAACCATCCACGTACATGTCTATGCTATACACGGTAAGACCATTACAAGAAACTTACTGTACCCCGTGGTTTCACCAGCATGGATTACTCCTTATATCATCAGCTATCTGCCAGTGAAAGTTCCGTCAAAATTAGTCTAGCCGTTTTGAAGTCCATAGGGAACATACATACATACATATACCTAAGAATGCCGTATCATATCGGTTGTCATATCGCCTAAGATGTTTAATTTACTTTTATTTGTTTAATTGTATATTTTCGAAAGAGCATCTGATTGAATTTGGGTTTAACCAGGTTATGTGGGATTGCACACACTAATATCCCTTCGGTGGCCTAAGTCTCAAGCTGATGGATCGGCTGTCTCATCGGGATCTGCATAGGAACGCACTAGTACTCCCTAGCACGCTGCTTGAGGCATCACTCCCGGAATGATCAGACAATTCCTTCTTCTTCACGACACGCCGTTTATCTTTGGTAGGCTAGTTTGAATGGGAATCAGAGTAACAATACAATGGCAAACTGGACCAAATTATGCTCTTATCTTATTCCTTTACTTGGTAAAACAACGATCTCTGCACATAAAATATAGCTATCGTTAATAAATAACTCCCACTGGTACTGGTGAGACTATGTTGGCGGAACCCACGCCGACCGAGGATGAGGTGAACTGACGACATTAAAATTGCTGTCGGGAACGAGTGGAAGCGAATAGCGGGGAGAGTGGCATAAACAAAGGGAGGCCTATACCCAGCAGTGGGTCATTCATGGCTGATGATGATGATGACGGTACAAGTTTTTTTTTTTTGTTTTAGTTTTTTTTTCTTTGTACGTAATTTTTTGTGTTATTATAAAATATTTTGACATCAATAAATAATCTAATTTGATTCAAGCCTAATGGCATAAGGTAAGCTTTATTGTCATTACCCACTTTTTATTTCAAAGATCGCTTACGCACTTAGTTCAAATTTAACTTCACAGTGCGCCCTATTCCCGAGGGCCGCTAAAATGCGCAGTACGTTGAAAAGCGGCCATTAGCGAAGGGCCTAAGACAATAGAGTAGAGGGTCCTCGGCTGCTGTTTGCGCGGCTAAACGCCCTCGTGTTGTTGACATTTTGTTGCCGGAATGTATACGCAAACATTCCAGCAAGACGTTACCGCAGGGCAGCTTTCTATTGAATAATTCATAATCCTTTGAAGGCTTTCTTACACCCGCGTCTGGACTCTGGATGAGCAAGGAGAGAGAAAGGAAACCTAAACGCAGCCACCTATAGAGATTTGTCCTCTTATGCATCATCATCTCAGCATCAGCCTATCACTGCTGGGACACAGGTCTTTTCTCGGAGAGAGAGAGAGAGAGAGATAATATGACCCTTAATCTACCATGCTGGCCAATTGCATGTTGGGGAATGACATATGTCTTAACTTTTTGAGGTTTTTGCGGACATACCGGTTTTCTCGCGATGTTTACCTTCACCGTTTTAGAGCGATGGCATTAACACTGCATATAATTAATGTAGATAGATAGATCTACGCTTTACGCTCTCTACTATGTAAGTACGGTGCAAGGCCAAGGATTGAACCGGGTGCCGTCACATTGTAAAGCGCACAAGCGCACATGCTAACGCTCGACCACCATCGCTCATTCTTTTATGCATGTGTGATATGTATGATGCGATACAGCAAAGTAGCCAAAAAAGAGTAAAGACTGCAACAAACTCATAATAGTAAATTTCTTGGAGGCTGGAGGACATCGCGAAGTGCTAATAACCTGTCAAAATGCAAATGCTATCAATCGATAGTCCCGATTTTTGTCACTCCTAATCCATAATCCCCGTGTTTGTCCACGGGAACCCTCCTGAGGGAGCCATCCACAGAGAAAAACCAAAGCAGAGATGGCCTTAGCGCCGTTCAAGTTAGGCCACAATGTGAAGCCATTTCAATTATTAAAACTAGCTGCGCTCCGCGGTTTGACATTTCTGTTTGACAACCGTTGGTTTTTTCAAGATAAAAGTCACTCTACAGCCTTCCTATGTCTATGCGAAAAAATCAACATTGCTCTATTGCTGCATGTAAGAGGAACAAACAAACACACTAATAATTATAATATTTGCACAATGGTGTCACATTTTCAGTGTGTTTTTAATAATTCAATAAAGGTAGCTATAACATGGAGTTATTCAAAATGGCTGTTAATAGAGTATTTAACAACGTAACGTATCTGTGATGTCCCCGGTTTTACAGGTATCCATAGGCGACGGTGATCGCTTACCATCAGGCAGCCCGTTAGCTTGTTTGCCACCTATGGCACAAACAAATGTGTACATCGTTTACATGAAGCCATAGTAAAGTGCGATCGCCATCTATCGTAGAGTAGAAAAAGTATATTTATATTTATTTATTTCAAATTAGCACCGCACAAAAACGAGTTACACTAATAACATTATTACCTACAATAAACAAAATAACAATATAATAATAATGTATTGAAAGTCACACCCCGCGCAGTGTTAACGTTTGCTGTGAGGAAAAACCGTTGCGACATCTCCTCTTTGCATCCCTTCGTGGGCCCGGCTCCCTCGTTCTCACCCTGCAGTGTCGAAGTTTAATCAAGTGTTTGAAGTTACAATGTTTCTTTATGCTTCAGTAGTGGTGTTTAAGAAGTGAAATGCTTGCACGGAGGGCATCATGTTTGCACTGGAAGGGCAATATTTGCATGTTCAGGGAAGTGTTAGCACGTTTAACTAGCGTTAGTCATTTTACCAGTATGCAATGAGAAGCATAATTTTTCATGAAAATTCCATATCAATATGCAGCTGTACCGGAAGACGCAGCGTAGGTCTCCCACTAGATGGACCGACGACATTGTGAGAGTCGCTGGTATCCAGTTGTTGAGTGCTTCCATACTAACTATAATAACTGACTTGGATTTACATGAGGTCTTACAACTTTTAACGGTGGAAGAATTGCGTTGCGAAACGATAATTTTGTACATTAAATTTTTTTGATAAGATAATATTGACAAAAACATCGATGGTGTTGATTTCGGTGATTTCAGGATTCAGATCTTTTGTCCCTTTAGCTTCTTGAATGCATTTGGGGGTTTAGCACACCATTAGGTTTCCGCATACGATATTCTAAGATAAAAAAGTATTCTACGCCCGTCTTCATGACGCACACCATTTCTTTGTCAAATTTCATCAAAATCTGTTCAACTGTTTAGTCTCAAACAGACAAGAAAAAATAAAGACTTTTGCATGTGATGAATACACCGAAAAATTATACGACTTCTAATCTAATGGTATATTCATACTTGAAATAAACATTCTTATTGTCAATAGACAATACTTATGATTAAATACCGTGAGAATATTGACTCTCACACATCGGAGTGTTCAGGTTCTATCGACTCGTGATGAGTGGACGACTCTATGCGAGACCTCTATAGTGTTTGCTGTTTGTCATGACGATTTCATACTTAGGCCGTTCGTACACGATGGCTACGTAAGTATCTAATACTCGAGGATTATACTAACGTCGTTGGTCATGACTTCTTTGCACTATTATTTAAAAGTTCATGTGAAAGTGTGTATGTTTGTCTGCTCTTAACTTCGTAAGAGTTGTACGTATTTTAATTTAAAAAAATCACCATTAGTGACAAACAAGCTAACGGACCGCCTGATGTCAAGTGATCACCCTCGTCTATGAATAGTAAACCCGGGGGCATCACAGATTTGTTGCCAATCTTTAAATACTCCAATCTTTTGATTTTTGCATTTGACAGCTTAGGTTATTCCACTATTATACCCCAGATTAATACACTTTCTATAACAGAAAAAAAAACATGGATTCTGAAGGATAACGGGTAAATCCACAAAGCGCTGCTAGTATGAAATAAATTATTAACTGAACATGAAATAATTTCAGTTGTAAATTTCTAGTGTAAATTTAAATCTAGAAACTTACAACCCTTGTAGATATATGCATAACAACTTATCGTTAAATCACATTAACAGTAGTTAGTCTACATTGTTTACAGAGTTTTATGCAGAGCGGTGGCTACAAATATGTCGACGACGTATTGTATGCCTGTCACACAAACGTACGATGCGAATCACGACCGACCGACGCGACGCTATCCGAGTTGCCAATTTGCGTCACCTTGTATGCGAACGGTTTTATGCACCTCTAGAATACATGAATACTAACTATTTACATTCAATCGGAGTTGTTGATGATTGTAGTTGTGTTTTTTATATTTATTTTAGCTGTATCTATAATTGAGTCTTAACGTCCTTACTTTTTTCCATTGTCATATAAGTTTATTTTTTAATGAGGCTTTATTTAAACTTAAAATATAAGTAAGTCTATTAAATCTATTTATTAAGTCTATTTAAGTATGTATTTAAAACTATATATGTTAACTGATATACATATATCAGTCTCTGGCAGCCATATCACAAGCTTTGCTTAGTTTGGGGTCAGATGACCGTGTGTGAAAAAATGTCCCGATTTTTTTTGTTTTTTTTTTACAACAATTTTGCCTTCCGTTCGTGCCGTAATCGCCGAAAGCACTTTTCGATAACTAATGTATATATGTATATATTTTTATTTGTTTAGTACCTTTTCTATTGGTACAGTATTCGTTTTAAAGTAACATATATGTACCTGATAATATGAACAACTTGTTCATAATTGAAACTCCCAAGTCTAAACATTCCACAGAACATTATAGTTGCTTTGCTAGCCCTAGCGCTTTGGTTACACGTAGCCTACGTGACGTAGGTTATTAAAATCAAGGTCAGCCGAAGCCACCCTATTTTAGTTTGTGACGATGCAGTCAGTCGCAAAAATTTGTAGCTCCCGAATCTGCCATGAGCGCAGAATGTACGAGTATTTCAGACAAACGCTATAAATCACCTCTTGTGTGGATATAGGCAAACGTAGGTACGTTTAGGCAAACTTAGTGTAGGACGCCCGCGGCCTAGTTGCATGACGACCTGCGACAAAAGGCGGGTAAAAGTGTAAAACCGATGCAGAGAACTGTCGACCGAGCTCAGTGGCGTTGCTTTAGGAGAGGCCTATGTCCAGCACTGGGGGTCCAGATAAGAGCCACACACTGTTAGCGTTTACGCCTGCGGAAAGATGTAATTGTATGAAAATGACATTAGCTTCAGATAATTTATCTCATGTCATTATCAATGTCATCTAATGTCATTGTCAATGTCATTTTCATACAATTTCATCTTTCGCAGGCGTGAACGCTAACAGTGTGTGGCTCCTGTCTAGACCCCCTGGGCTGCAAAAGGCTAATGATGATGATGAGGTGGATATAGGGCAATGATGATAACCTGTGGGGACAAACAGGAAACTATTCCCACGACTTTGGGACACGTAAGAATAAAAAGCTTCCAAAATTGTCTTTGGGTAGACCGTAGAGCCCACAGACCTAAGATAGTTCTGTGGTAGAGCCCTTAGAATAACTACTCAGAGAAGGTAAGTTTTTAAACAACGCCTTCTCAAAACGTAAGCTACAAATTAGCTTTGTAGCTTACGTTTCGATTGGTATTTTAAACGATTTAAGCAAGAAAATTAATGGATTACCTGTGGAATGTCACACCATAACTCTTATGCTGCTTTTCTGATTTGTTGTGGTAGGATTTCACCGCGCAAATTGTCATAGTAAAATTTTTATATTTTTTTTGGAGCTATATATGACACCTTTTGAATGGCTTAAATTTTGCGAATGTATTTGTTTCTTTGTGTAGTTATTCTAATGTAGAGCCCTTTTTCTTCTTAAATATACTACATAATAGTTCGGGTAATAAGTATAAAAAAACTGGGATGTTTGTATCGATAATTAGCTTCACTACAAGCACTAAAATAAATTAAAATTCAATTCAATTCAAATTTATTTATTTCGATCGATAATTTGATCATAAAATTATTAAATAAAACAATAAAAACATAAAATTAAATTAGGTACATATTTAAAATTAATAAAATAGAGCTAAACTAACACACACCTAATACACACCTTATCCATTTGCTTGTTAGTCAGTACATGCACCATTGAGCAATGGTTCATGTACTGACAGTCAAACCTATTCGCAAATACGTTTAGGACAACAATGGCTTACTTAAAAATTATAAAAAATTCAATATTGTAATACAGTAAACAAAAACTAATTAACCGTCTCACAAACCTTGCTAAAATATTAATTCCACTTCTAAAACAAAGACTTTCTGTTTCAAACGAAAACGCTTGAAATCACGAAATATTAATATAGAATCACAAACATCTCACACTAACAGACCACTCGACTGCCCTTCTTGACTCCGATAAAACCCTGGATTTCTTTGACAAACCATCCCTCTTCCATCTTTCTCAATCTACAGTAATACTTCGTAAGCCAGAAAGGGACGGAGAGAAATGGTAGTTTCAACGCATGAAAATTGAATGTGCCGTAGCTTATACAGGGTGTTTGTGAATAAAATTGAATATTCAGAGAGGTTGCGAAAATCACGGTTATCCGTCCAGTGATGGGCTTACTGTCCGAGAACCCATTACGTGTGTTATTGTCTCAGCTAGCTATTGCTATAAGTATCTTGCTGAGAAAGTATGAATAAGTAGTAGCTTTAGCAGCCATTTTGTATTAGTAGATACCTGATAATAAAGTAATAGGAGAGAATAGGCATGTGTCTTAATTTTTATTACCTCCTAAAGAAGCTGATAATAAATAGAGCCCAATCATGCTAGACAGAGAGCGCACTACAGCCGGTTATAACGTAAAGCCGTGCGCGCGGCATACAAATGCTATACATACACACGCTTTACGAGAGAGGGACAGAGCATCCGCTCTTTATCCCACCAAAAACTTTAAACGCATATTTTTTTACAATTTGTTTGTTTGTAATTTCAATTAAACTTAAATCCTATATTATAATACCTAGTCATGGCAATAGAGTTATCACTTCCTTTGCATAGCAATACCGACACGGAATAAGCGCCTGGCCTAAGCCGGTCCCTGTCAGCTGGGGTAAATTAAATTTCACTTGGCATGGAAGTGACAGGCATTCGTCCCTCCTGAGTCCATCTCTTGGAGTACTTAGTCCGAGTCCATCTCTGGAGAAATTTGACTGAGCTCATCTCTTTTTTTTTTAGTAGTTGTACTACTTTTTGTAGGAATATTCAAGAATCCTAGAATCGTCTACAATTCTCTTTGTCTTTCTGTCTGTTATTTCTTTTACTGGGTACTAAACGGCTGAACCACCATTGATGAAATTTGTCAAGGAAATTATTCGTGTGCATCACGAGGGACACAGAGTAATTTTTATTGCAGATTTCGAGAAACCTTCAAAACCGCAAGTAAAAATCCGGGACGCAGCAAAATTATCTAAATATCATCATCATCATCATCAGCCTGTAAACGTCCACTGCTGAACAAAGGCCTCCCTCGTAGACAGGGGTGTTGCCATAATCCCCACGCTTGGCAGGCGGCTTGGGGATCGCAGTACGTTCACCGTGTACTAATAGGACGCTGCTGCCCATCCTTCGGTGGTTCTGGTCGCAGTTTTAGGACATACCCGTGTCATATCTAAATATACCTACATGTTATTATGAAAATAACAAGTCTAGGCCTTAATAAAAATATTCTTCAATTTTCGCAAATTTTTCATCCGGATAAACTTGGATAGCATAATTTTTTTTTTTACATTTCTATTTATAGTTTCAAACTTAGCGCATGACATTTACAAAGAACGTACAGAACATTATTACCCATTGAAATAAAAAATCCATAAACTTACCCTCTACTCAATTTCAGTATAGTTTGCTTCCCCTATATGAAATTAAATTTATTGGAAACCACTTACCGGTGTCGACGGTCAGTAATACCTGTCAATAGCAGAAGAAATGTAAAGAGAATCCAAAAATCCAGTGACTCTAAATTTGACAGAAATTAAGTGGGATGTTGACTTGAGGTAGTAGCACAGAATACATAATACATAGTATGTATAGTAGGTTAGAACCACAGAAAAGAAAAAAAAAAACCTATTTTTGGTTAGGATTAGGACGGGCGAATTAACTTTTCTAGTGTTATCAACCTCAGCGGAGCAATTTTTTTTTCCAGTAAATTGGAGGTAATAAACTGTTACGTTGATTTTTTCTAAAATCTAAAGCCTTATTTTTTTTTAAATATTACTAAAATATATAGTACTATTTATTACAGAAATATAATTTTCTATTTGATAGAATCAAAGCGCCTAAAATTTAGTTTTCGTTGCTTTTTCGTAAAAAAATGAGCAAGGGCTCGCCAATTCGACAGAGCAGCACAAGCGACGCAAATATACTAATCTTAGCAGTGCTTACATATTAGAGTCGTTTGGGGTCGAGACATTGGGGCCATAGAGATCGGGAGCTCACCTTATTTTCAAAGATCTTTCAGAGGCGACGCGTCACCAAAATGCTGGCGTGTTTCTGGTTCAACGCATAAGTATTTCCCACATTCAGCGTGGTAATGCCGCCAGCATGCTGGTTACGCTGTCAACTAGTAGTGGGCTTTAGGATTTGGATTGTCTTTAGACCTTCAACGGTCTATGGACAGCCTGTTAGACAGTATTTTGTTTAATCAATAAAGGCACTTGAAAGTAAAAAGAAGTTAAGATTAACATACACTATCACAAGATTTTGACAAGTAAGTTTATGTAGGTAAGACGGAATGTGTTTAAAGTTTTTTGGTAGCCACAACCTCGTTAACAATAAACACCATTGTCAGTAGAATGTACTAAGCAATTGTATCACAGCTTGCAATCCACACCAAGCAATCTGACACAGTAGACTATTCACCGTGTTTTTTGAACAAATCACTTGCTTATTCTCTAATCTCACAAGATTATATCGCATTAAATCAAAATGACAAACTGATTAAGAACCTCTTTCCATGTATGAAAGAACTTTTTTCTCAGACAAACCAACTTTTTCCCCAGTAGAGTGTTTCCACGTAATTAGTAATTACAATGATCACTGGTGGAATAACTTATCACTTCTGTCTTCTGACTTTTTGTCTTCCGTCTGACAATTACTCGCCGTATAAGATAACGGAATCGGAAAAGACGCGGTGAAGGGGAAAAAGTTGTGGTGTGATATTAGTGACTAAGACAAATTTGAATAAGTCTCAATGTTGAGAAAATTTTGCCAACGACTATAATTTGAAAATTAAAAAAAAACTATAGAAGAGCTCTTGAAACATCTGAACAGGTTTTATTGAATCATAGCTAAGAACACTCGATCAAGTCACTTTTCAAACATAAAATAACTAAATCAAAATCGGTTCAGCCATTTGGGAGCTACGATGCCACACACAGACACACAGGGATACTTATAACATCATTCTGTTAAAAAAAACGGCCTTACTTAAAAACTCTAGGTTAACCTGGGCTTAAAATAGCGGGCTTATTACACAAACTAGCATTCGGTATCGCAAACGTGTCATCTCGCTTGCGCGTATGGTACGAATAAGTTGGCGCGAGCACCCGTGTTTACGTTCCCTCGGAATCGTTATTTTACCGAGATAAAAAGTATCTTATGTCACTGTCTGGTCCTCCAACTATCTCTATGCAAAAAATCACGTCAAACTGTAGCTGTGTGTATGACGGACAAACAAATCAACAAACACACTTTAGCATAATTATATTATATATGAAGTATTCATGAAGCATGATGATATAAAAATAGGTACCATAGAAATTTAGATGTACGTACTTAGTCCAGAATCAGAAATTATTTATTATAAAAACTATGTACAAAAGATAGTATAAATCATAGTGGCAACAACAGTCTGTATCTATATCCATTACTATGGTAGACACTTTTTAAATTTGTCTTATTTGCTTGTACGTTTTTTTCTTATTCCCCGACTGCTCTTCAAGGCTCGTCTTCTCTCCAAAATCAAATCTTCCATTAGGCGTTTTTTGCTTTTACAATTTTGCGAACATTATTTTCAATGAATAACAAGACCGACGAGTCCGCACAAGGTCCCACAGACAGAGTACGCAACAAGAAACGCATCTCACGACACAATGGCGGTCTATCTGGATCATGCTAACGCTAAAAGTCATTGTTCCATAATAGATAAATTAACATATCTGATGGCAAAATATACCTATCTAGTAGTTATATAGGATTAACATCCATCATATCAAATGTACCGGCCCTTTTGGAGATCGATGGGGGAGGCCTATGTCCAGTGGACGTCCTACGGCTGAAATGATGATGATGATATCAAATGTTCAGCAAGAGTACGTACCAAATAAATTCGACAACATCAGAGCAAAACTCGCTCAAGGTTTCCGTATGTGCTAAGGAAATTTTGTTTTATGATAGCAAAAGAAACGTATATAAGGGGTGTTAAACACCGACCCGTATTTATTGATCTAACTATTAAGATGTACAATTACTGAGACGTGAGTCATGCAGCGGGCAATGGAGAGAGCTATGCTCGGAGTTTCTTTGCGCGATAGAATCTGGAACATGATTATTCGCCAAAGAACCAGAGTCGCCATTATCATAGCAAGTTGAAGTAGCAATGACAATGACAGGTCACATTGCCGAAGAACCGGTAACCGATGGGGAAGAAATATTCTTCAGTGGATAACACGAACCGAAAGACGCAGCGTAGGCAGGCCTCCCACTAGATGTACCGACGACATCGTGAGAGTCGCGGGCATCTAGTGGATGCAGATAGCAGGCTGTCGTTCAGTGTGGAAATCTAAAGTAGAGTCCACTGCTCAGCAGTGGACGTCTTCGGGCTGATGATGATGATGAAGTTTGTAATGCACTTTTGTTACACCCGTATAGGTTTTTTGGCAAGTGGCGTTTTTTTTTGGGAATGTGAGTTATCTAATTTGCCTTGCTAAAACTTAGTGGGCGAGCCTTGGCAGAGGACTATGTCCAGCAGTGGGCTAAGATGGGCTCATTATGTTAATGAAACCTTGGTGGTTTGTTTAAAACTGCAATACTCCAAACACTTAATATTTACATCCTAGCGAGCATCCCGGAATGACAGCAAGGCACCTAAATATTTTGCCCATAGTTTATCCGCTACAAAGGCCGGGAATGGCACCGCGAGTAATTAACTTGTAGCCTTAAGTTAGCATCTGCGGTGAGATTGTACGCGCAGAGTAAATGTTAATTGTCGCTGTACGTGGTAGGAGATAGCCTTTAGTGGGAGAACGTACGGACGCGCAGGTTGGGAAGCTAGTGCGAATAACAAATCATCTTTATTATAGAAAATAATTACGTGGTGGATTCTAGTGAGGAAGAATGCGGCTCCACTGTGCGCCGGCGCAACATATTTCTCTACGCGCCCCCAATGCACCCGATCAGCAGTCGTTGTCGTCACGTGCTCTTCGCGCGGCGGCCCGCAGTGCAAAGCGAAACGCAGCCGCGCGAGCGCACTCACCTTGGAAAAGACCGCCAAATGCGGTTGAAACTATAGTCAGAATAACCAGCTTAATCATACGTGAGCAATTCCCGTATTATATAAACCACCTTCTTCTACTTAATAATTTATAATATAATTCTTCCAGACATGCAGTGCGGAGTTAGCAAGTTGAAGTGGCAGTGGGCAGGGCACATAGCACGTCAAACAGATGGCCGATGGGGCCGAAAGGTTCTCGAATGGACTAAGCGTAAGACGTCCACCCACAATTGGACAGACGACCTAAAAGAGACCGCAGGGAAACGCTGGATGCAGGCCGCTTCCAACCGGCCCTTTTGGAGATCGATGGGGGAAGCCTATGTCCAGCAGTGGACGTCCTTTGGCTGAAATAATGATGATGAAGCAGCAGAGATGAATCTATCAATACCGAAAATCGATTGCGATAACGTTTCATGGTTAATATTTCGAAAATCCGAACGAGCGTTTTGATTTGTTTTGAACGGGTGTTTCCCAATAGTAACAATCTGGTGTCGAACAAATCGATTTTTTCTAGGCAACCGTGCTCCATCGTAGATTGCAAGTGTATTTTTCAATTTAGACTAAGTTTCTGGGACAAAACAATATCAGCAATACCGTCTATAAGCGACAAGCAAAAACGACAGACAGGTTTGTTCGGAGTCGACGGTACGACGTCTTTTATGTTAGGACCTTTTGTAATTGGGTGAATTCTGTGGTTCAGGGTCTTTTCAATGCTCATAGAGCTAAGGATTGAAAGAAAAGTCTTCGGCAAACCACACTAAGTTCAACAAAAAAGTTATAAACATATCAGTTAGCTTGACTTCACAGCCGTGTGTATTAAGTCTAAGGCAGTAAACCGTTCGGTTTACGCGGAAGACTGTCCTATCAGCTACTTTCGCTGCGTTTGGCGGCACCTCCAGCCAAAGGATAATACGCTGAGCAATAAATACACAGCACTGACGCATTGTTCTGAACGCAGTCTCGGTAGATTCCCATCAGTTTCTCTAGTTGATGACAACGAGTGCTTTGACTAGGCTTGCAATCACCACACGGATGTGACATTTCACACTCATAGCTAAGATTCCCAGTACATCCATCATCATCATCATCAGCCAGAAGACGTCCACTGCTGAACATAGGTCTCCCCCTTTGACACTCCCTCCACACTGAACGATAGCCCGTCATCTGCATCCACTGGATACCCGCGACTCTCACGATGTCATCGGTCCATCTAGTTGGCCTACCTACGCTACGTCTTCTGGTTCGGGGTCTTCACTCAAGAACCTTTCTTCCCCATCGGTTATCGGTTCTTCAAGCGATGTGGCCTACCCGTTGCTAATACAACTTGCAAATTTTTGATCTGGTTCTTTGGCGAATAACCACATTCCGGATTTTATCGCGCAAAAACATAATTATCTCTGTTGCCCGCTGTGTTACTCTCAGATTTTCCAAAGGGCCAACAGTTAAGGACAGTTGAGACAGTTAAGTCTCAGTAACATTATGTCATCACTGGCTACATACACTGGTTACAGAAAGACCCTTGTCTTTAGGCACTGTGGTATTTTGAACGAAAAGATATCACGTAATTTCCCGAAACTTACATCGTCGTCGTCTTTCTCGTTATGTTGACGTTACGTCTTATCGTCAAGATTTATTTTGGCAGAAAATAACGAAAAAAAAAAAATCTTTATAGCATTTGAAATGTTATGAGTATTCTAAAGATAATTTCCAATCGGTTTTTTTTTCATTCTCTCTGTGATTTTTGTCTTAGTTTTTTAATTTACGAAAACGATATCTCTGGCCGATGATGCGCTGCACTTCGATAGCTAGTTAGGTAATTCTACGATTAAATTAAAAGTGCGCAGTCTCATGGTAATAGCGTTGCACTAGTTGCAGTGCGGTTGTGTAACGGACAAGGAGGCAAAGAAACCAGTGATGTGGTGTTACTTTCAAGCCATTTGCATGTAATGTGGCGGCACAAAAAGCGACGAGCGATATGAGCCGGCCGGAGCGACACGCTTCCTCGAGCAGCGGCGCGCACGGACTAATAGCGGGGAAGCGAATATCGAATGAAAAGTATGAAATAAAAAAAGTATGGTTGAAGCAAGAATACAAAAATTAAAATTTAAACAAATTAAACGATAAATTGAATTTAATTATTCTGATGCTTTGGATGCTAACCTCAAGTGAGGAAACAGTCAAACACAAGTTTGACAAGCCTGTTCACGGTGCGACGTTTAGCCATTCCAGCGTTTCTTGTGACCTCAGACTTGTGACATACCAATAATATCATTATTGTGTCTTGGTTTTTCAGTCAACACATTTTTTATAAATGTTTTTTTTTACTTGTCCTTTTTATAACAGTAAAATTATTTTCTACTACTGAAAAATCAGGCAAGTATTATGATAAATATGGATGTTTTTTAAAAACTCAATTTTTCTCAGTAAAATGGCCCAACAGAAATAACTGCTAATCAGAATATGGGCATCAGAACAAAAAAAATGTCTTTAGCAGCCTGTATTGTTTACATTCAAATGAAAAAACCTAGCCAGAAGGCTTAGTTGCTTACAATAATAGTTTCAAACACGCGATCTGTAGTGCAATCTACGACGCTTGCACTGTGACCACACCCTGTATTGACGATGACGAGTAGACTGGAGAAAATATGCAATACATAATTAAATTATTAATTTTCAAACTTTTTATCGGTTATTTTAATGCTATCGCTTCTAAATTGCTACTTCATACGTAAACTTATTATAATGAACGCTACACTGTTATTAATTCATGAATTTAACATCGCATCGCCATCGTTGGTAGAGTTAAGTAGAGTAATCCAAAAGACTGGTCTAGTATCAACTTCCATTGATAAAAAAGCATATACATGCGTTTTAATGTAAAAAATATCTATTATAAATACAAAAAAAACTCACTTTACATTAAATGGGTTTACTAACTTAGCAACCACAGTCCCAACAAAAATACGCCAAAACAAGACAATGCCTATTGCAAAAGTACTAGTTCAAAAAAACAAACCTAGGTGGAAAAGCGATGTAAATCGAAATCTCTTAACTTATACATTTATATCTATATCGATTTCCATCCCCAAATATATTTATTTTATTGTATTTATTGACATTTTCAATTACCTAATGAGTCAAGTAGCATTTTCAAAATTCGTTACCATACACATCATACCCTGTTTATAGGCTATTACAAACAGTAAAAAAAACCGGACAAGTACGAGTAGGACTCGTGCTCTGAGGGTTCAGTTGGACGGAACCTTCAAAGCGCAAGTCCAAAAAAAAAACTATCTGAAGTTGAAATATTGAAAGACAAACTTAACTTTGTAGTTGACAATAAGGTTCTTCCATACATAACAACTACACAATTTTAGTTTGTAATTGTAAAACAATATTTCTTATATGATATAACTCCAAATTAACAAGTTTCACATTTATTTCTTTATATGTGCTGTAAGACCTTGATTCTAGGTCAACGGGAAGTACCGTATAGGTTTTGATTCCCCTGTGAAATCGCAAAATATGCGACATAAACGTTCCTATCTTTTGATTGCGTTGACTTACAACTTTTATTTTTTTACAGCTGAATGAAACCGTAGACGCAAGTATTTAGTATAAATTTCAACTTGATACATTCACGCGTTCTTGAGAAAAAGGGTCTTGACAGACGGACAGACGAACAGACAGACGGACAGACAGACAGACAGACAGACGGACACACAGACGGACAACGAAGTGATCCTATAAGGGTACGGAACTCTAAAAACACCTTATTCTACTTGTACTAAACATAAGTGAATTATTTACTAATACATTTCGTGGTCATTAATTTACTAAAGTTATACGGTTATTTGCGGGATATTAACATCAAATATAACATAACAAACATATATACATAACATATACATAACTTTAGTGAACAACCGTGATAGTTTAAAACAGTGTTTTATTAATTTACTATTGATGATGAAATACAATTTTCGCTCCATTTACTTAATACGGTTACGCATAAACCCCGTACTAAGCCGAAAGGAGGTCATTGTATTCATCATTATGAACAACTTTAACTATGGGATCAACGTGCAATCGTGAAAAAAATCCGCTGTTTCATACATTTTGTCGAGTGTCATGACCATTGAAACAGCTGATTTTTTTCTCGTTTTCACGTTGATCCAATAGTAAAAGTTGTTCATAATGATGAGCACTAAGTACATCATCATCATCATCATCATTTCAGCCGTATGACGTCCACTGCTACTGCCACTGCCACTGCTAAAAGAGACCGCAGGGAAATGCTGGATGCAGGCCGCTTCCAACCGGCCCTTTTGGAAATTGATGGGGTATGCCTATGTCCAGCAGTGGACTAAGTACATAATTATTATAAAATCTTTAGGATTTCCCATAACTTATAACAGTTTTCACTGCTTCGCTAGGCCAGTACTAGGCCACGTCGTTGCTCGATATCGGCTGTGCGAGAATATGATCTGACAGTCTGCGCCCGCGCCGACATTATTGATTCACAGAAATAAAAACAAACAGCGCGGTTAAATGGAAGCTGTGCTGCAGATTAACTTGTATTTTTCACTTGGTTAAAGGTACAAGTGACTAGCTTGCAGCGAGTCAACCAATAAACCTGAGTGGGTACTGACAGCAGTAGCAAATAATTGATTAGAAAATTAAAATTAATGTTAAAGAAGTCAAATATTTGGTGCAATCAAAATTAATGCAAACTTTTTTGCCTTTTGGTTTCAAATCGGTATAGCGGGTCGGCCTAAATTTAGATACTTACTACATACTTCATCTATGATACATCAGCATAGGATCCAGAGATATAAAAACCTTTTTTTTAAATCGCGACTGACTTTGGGGACGTTTGTTAGCTCATTAGCTATTCCGTTGTCCAGTTGGTAGTGAAGTTAACTTCTGAGGTTTCGGGCGTGGGTTCGATTCCTAGGACAAACATTTATGTGATGAACATTTGTGTTTGTTCTATATCTGGTTGTTAATATCTATTTAAGTATGTATTTAAAACTATATATATATGTATATCAGTCTCTGGCAGCCATATCACAAGCTTTGCTTAGTTTGGGGTCAGATGACAATTGTTTAAATATGTTATTAGATTTACGGGAGTGGCATGGTCAAATATCGACAAAACTCCTTAAAAAAAAAACAGAATAAAAAAAAATAAAAAAAAAATTACCCTGTTTGAAAAAATGTCCCGAATATTTATTTATTAATGCGAAGCTACATATATCATGTATATTCGTATGAGTAAAAGAGTAAGCCATTATTTTTATTGCGGTCATTTAAAATAATCATAATTTCTAATCATTGTTCATTTTGTTTTCCAAGATGTTTTTGGTGTGGCATTGCTTTGCAAAAATGGCGTTTCCATTATAGTTCATTATACCAGTTTCAAGACAGTATAATTTGTTACCGCGCAAAAATTGTTTTCAATAAAGTGAATAGGTTGTTTTGTTCATTTTGTGCCACATGCCTCGTGCATCTCCGATCGGTGCCGGTACCGGCGCGTCTCTGCTGGCAATACATCAGACGGGTGCGTAACGGGCGCAAGCGGCGCCTGCGCATCGAACACACGCCGATTTACGGCGCAGTTACCTTTAATTCAGACATAATTTAATTTGAACACGCCGCTATGAGACTTAATTATGATATCTGCGATACCCGGTACCGCGCCGGCTCACCAGATTCGTTCTCTCGATGTAAACGTCGCTCTGATGTATTTGATGATCGGCACGGTCTCGCTATTCGCATCAACTCGCATGATTCGGTTACAGATAAAAAATGATCGTTTCAATCGATTATAACATCGAGTCCGGGCAACTTAATTATAAATAAAAAAATCGAAATTAAATTCGCGATGCGCGTTATCTTCGGGTTCATACATCATGTCTCGAAACTCACAATATTTACAAGCAGGCATTCAATTCAATTCTCATTACAGTGAAAGAAACCGATGCGTGATTATTGCGTGCAGAATTCAGAGGGTAATTTGTCATCCTGCAGTCGCAGATATAAGGGGGCTACACACAGACCGACGGCAAGTCTTCGCAGTGGATGTAACGTGTGCAAAATTCATAATTAGCTCTCGCTGTGATAGAGATCGGAGCCGACATTACACCTTGTGCGAGAGGATTCGTTCTGGGAACGAACGATACGATCTGTGCGTAGCCGTTTGGGTAGCAGTTCGATAAGGCATGCTTTCACAAATCCATTGCGAAGGGTTTCATTAAGAAAATTGAGATAAAACAGTTTCTTTGTATCGTCGGTTACAACTTGAGCTAAAATATTTATAAGTCAGTACTTTGGTAGGTCTTTTTTTTCTCGTCCAAGATACCACAGTGCCTAAAGACAAGGGTCTTTGACCAGTGTGTGTTGCTAGTGATGACATATGGTACTGAGACGTGGTCCTTAACTGTTGGCCTTTTGGAAAAACTCAGAGTCACACAGCGGGCAATGGAGAGAGCTATGCTCGGAGTTTCTTTGCGCGATAGAATCCGAAACGTGGATATTCGCCAAAGAACCAAAGTCACCGACATAGCTGTTAAAATTTGCAAGTTGAAGTGGCAATGGGCAGGCCACATCGCTCGGAGAACCGATAACCGATGGGGAAGAAAGGTTCTTGAGTGGAGACCACGAACCGGAAGACGCAGCGTAGGTAGGCCTCCCACTAGATGGACCGACGACATAGTAAGAGTCGCTGGCATCCAGTGGATGCAAAAGGCAGGCTGTCGTTCAGTGTGGAGGTTAAAGGGGGAGGCCTATGTTCAGCAGTGGACGTCTTCTGGCTAATGATGATGATGATGATGATGATGACTTTGGTAGGTACTTTAAACAAATACTTTCCAAGATATATAATAAATGTTTGGTCAAATCAGAAGTCTTTAATCATTGACACTTATAATAATATATTTATGACAATGCTCCGGGTATTGTAGGTGTCCATATTAAGAGGCGGTAACTACTTAGACTTACCATCAGGTGGCCTGTCGTTTGTTTGTCTACTATTACATTAAAAAAACTTATGATATAAAAGTGGTGGTTCCATGTGGAAAAAATCCGTAGCACCTACCACCAGTGGATCATATCAGTAGGTCCACGGGGAAGCACAGCAAGCCCAGCAAGCCAGCATCTTCGACTGATTTTTGTTTGTTATAAACTGAGATAAAAGCAACGCTAACATATAACGCTTAGGAGGCGGCAAATCATAGGCAGTTATAAAAGTAGGGAGTTATAACAGTTATTTTATAATTGTAGGTGAGACAATTGTACCCTATCTCTCATCAGATAGCATTAAAACAAATTAGTGCAAATAAATAAACAAATACAAAACGGAGAAGGCGGCACTGAGTTATGTCTTATAATTAAACCCTACCGTATCCATACACAACCAGTTTCGATGCCTTTGATAGGGAGGAGGCTGCGTAGCTCACTATCGACATAATGTCGTGTCGATATTGTATCGAGCGAGAAGTACAGTAAACACATTTACAGTCCATAGCCCCCCGGTGCTAAAGGGGTTCGGCGTGGTCGAAGGTGGGGCTTTGACCATCTACACAAGCGATCCCGGGACAGCTAAGACAGGACAACGTCTGTCAGGTCAGCTAGTATATTATATAGCTACCAGCTACAAATTAGTTCAAAGGTCTAGAAAACGTGATCAGAACTTTTTCTTTTGAGATGAGATTATTTAGATACAATATGCAATCTGCCACAGCTTTCTGAACTAAAAAAATACGAGTATAAACAAGTTATTCTACTAAAAGTAGAAATTATGAGTCATAGGACCTTGATACATCTTACTATCGTACAAATCCTTAACTTTTCTCTCCCACCGTGCTTGATAAATAAAATATCGACATCGATATATCGATAAATACGAGTAAGCCCCATCCCTGCTGCTAAATAACTCCATTTGGCTCGATGCTCGATAAATGTTTCGTTTGGACATGGATAATTATTTACCAGTAAATTGCCACTACAATTATTGATGGCTTCATACAGACTGACTCCAGATGACGATCGGGCCAAACGGTTTTGGTGCGATCCCTCTTTGGACTGCAAAAAAGATCTGCATAGAGGTGATCGGTTATATGTTTATTATAGTGGCGTAACTTTATTTATCACTTTCATGTTTTGGGTTACTTAATCAGCAGTCTTTGATGTGTTTTCTTTTTATTTATATATAAATGAATCCCTATTTACCTTTGTCATGCACGCCATAACTTGAGAACGACTTTACCGATATCAGTAAAAAAAAAAAAACTATTACTTTGTGGAATGTTTTTACGGAAAGAAAAATTTGAAAATTGCGCAGAAAATTGTAAAATTTCAGAAACTTAAGGACGATTAACTTTGTTCGTTTGACAGTTCTAAGACAGGACAACGTCTGTCGTGTCAGCTAGTAAAGAATATACTTTCAAAAAAAAAACACAGTGTGTCAGTGGATGACGGGAGTTCTGAGGTAACAAACATAAAAAATAACAAATTACCCGACTACGCTGTATGTCGTATCTATAAAGATATATATCTTTGAAACCGTAATAGATGACTGGTAAAAAAATTCCCAAAATTAATGTCAAAAGAAATCATTAAATATCAAAGAAGGTTACGATACAATAAACGTGTTTTGCGGTGTTTTTTATATTGGCTCTATCAATGACTATCGTAAAAACCATAATACAAACAAGCTACAAACATTTTGTAGTTATATTGCTAGCTCTAAACAACAGATTATAAAAAAGTTAGT
Organism: Agriopis aurantiaria; assembly: GCA_914767915.1. Lineage (NCBI taxonomy): Eukaryota > Metazoa > Arthropoda > Insecta > Lepidoptera > Geometridae > Agriopis > Agriopis aurantiaria. Next base: position 16,419,536 of record OU611992.1, on the reverse strand, counting down.
AACAACAAACACAAAGAAAGTAACAAAATAGCGCTCATTTTGCTGATCGTAGGTACTTGAAACAAATCTTGGACCCGTTTGGGAATGTTTTTAAAAATTATTATTAAAATTTCTTGGATGATCCCCCCAATGATGAAAGTAATAATGTATGAAATATTTTTTCAGAGAACAATGGCTTAGATACCTATAGGAACAAGCTCAATTTTCTATACAAAAATCTTGTTTTATTCGATGTCTTTGATTGTTGGTTTATCGTAAAAACAGTAATGCAAACAAACATCAAACTTGTTGTGATTATAGAGCTGGCTCTACAGTAAAATAACAAAAAATAAAATGCCAAGCCAATTGTGAGTCGGTCTCGCACTTACCTATCCTTATATTTATTCTTATACTTATTTTATTGCATGTATCAAACTATTATCTAGCAATAATGAATAATCCATTATACTCTTAATACTTGCCTCACAGCTGATCAGCATGCAAGCCATTGACAGAATACAAATAAGGCTTACCTTCTAATTATGAAGTAACATTCGAAGGAAAAAAATTACATTTTGTACATGATGTTAAATGAATTATTGTTGAGGAGTGCAGTTGAGTTCTGTGGTTTGAGGGTGCTCGGTCGGCCGCAACGGAACCAGAGTCTGCTGCGCATAACAAGTGATCTTTTGCTACATGTATCTAAACATCAACGATTCCACACAACAGCCGGTGCCAGTGATGATATACTGAGATGACGTCCTTAACTGCTGGCCATTTGAATAAAACTGAGATTCACACAGCGAGCAATGGAGCTGTGCTCGGAGTTTCTTTGCGCGATACAATTTAAAACGAGAATATTTGCCGAAGAACCGACATAGCAGCTAAGATTTTTGCAATTTGAAGTGGCAATAGGCAGGTCACATCACTCGAAGAACCGATAATCGATGGGGAAGAAAGGGTTTTGAGTGGAGACCATGAACCAGAAGACGCAGCCTAAATAGGCCTCCCATTAGATGGACCAAAGACATCGTGAGAGTCGTGGACATCCATGGATGCAGACGGCAGGCTGTCGTTCAGTATGGAGTTCTAAGGAGGAGGCCTATGTTCAGCAGTGGACGTCTTCTGGCTGATGATTGTGATGACACGCTGCAATGGTAGATACTACTAGAAAAGGTAAGAAAAGCCGAGGTACGGGAGGAATGGAGGATCGATGAATGTAATTATTCGCGTCATTTTGGTTTACTAGGATCGAGGTTAATAAAGTTGATTTCCATATGTTCAACGTCTGATACCTGATCCCAGAAACTGGAATGGGAACTGGCTCTCAAGTGATGCTGCCGGAACATACCGTTAGGTGCTTGGCAACAGATTTTCAATTTGAGTTTGGTTGTCAGCCGAGCACTACCTACATAGTATATCTACCATTACCATTAGGAAATCATAGCATGGTGCTGTGATTTCCTCACGATGTTTTTCTTTTCCGGCATCTCGCGTTCTTTGTTGGGATCTAAACCCAGAGCCTTCGAAACTGAGCTATCAATCGCTACAAAATATATTAAATTACGCGGAAAGGGTGTACTAAGCTGAAAGGGGTCCGAAGTACCAGTCATTATGCACAAGTTTTATATGGGAGCAACTCTGAAATCGACAAAAACCAGCAGTTTCATAGAAAACGGTCATCACTCGCGACAAAATGTATGGAACAGCTGATATTTTTTTCGCTATTTCATGGTTGGTTCCATAGTAAAAGTTGTTCATAATGATGGGTACTACGGACCCCTATCGGCTTAGTACACCATTTCCGTGCAACCTTGTATAAGTAGGCCGTCAAAACTGCCGTCAAGAAGAGTTCCGTTATTATGTTATGTGATGAATATAATATTTATCTTCTATTTTTATTTATTGTTTATTTTGCTGCTTCACGGATTCCTGGGCCCTTTGTCAACTTTTACAATATTTTTTAACTATATCTGATGTTACATAGAACTAATGACTTTTTTTTTTTTTTTTTTTAATGCCATAGGTGGCAAACAAGCAGACGGGCTGCCTGATGGTAAGCAGTCACCGTCGCCTATGGATACTTGTAACACCAGAGGCATCACAAATACGTTGCCGACCCTTTAGAACTCTATTAACTCGCCTTTTGAAGAACCCCATGTTGTAACTTCTCGGAAACACCGTAGAAGGTAGCTCATTCCACATTTTGCAGGTATGAGGCAAGAAGGATCGTGTGAATCGCACAGTGTGCGATTTCCACTGATCTATGATGTGTGGATGAGCCTTCAGGCGGTGGCGGCTAGTGCGATGGTAAAACCGCGACGCCGGCATCAGATCAAACAGTTCTTCAGAACACTCCCCGACTATACAAGAGGAATATACAAATTATAAAATCTTATTACTATGTTGCGTGTATACGCCGAGCAGTCCAGCTCCCGCAAGCAGCACGTTCACGAGTTGACGCGTGTGCCAGCCATCGCTCTCCTCGCCATGTTTGAGGGAAGAGGGCGACCCGCCACACGACGCCGCCGCAAGTGCTCTGGGTATACACACAATACTTAAAACTACAATATGTTCTATTTGCATGTTAAAATAGATTTAATTTGTTCTATTAGATACCTGCATGTTTATCCTCAGTCAATTATGACACGTCATAGTAACACAATGCTTTTTAGTAGTACTATTTAATTTCTTTTTTATAAAAAATTACAACTTATAGTTTTATACCCATTTCATACAACTTTGATCAAAACTAATAGGTAACTTAAAGTGACTAAATTCTACAGCATAAAAATCCCGTTCCACGCTAACACTTCTAATAATAGCCCATACAATCTCTTCTACGCACAAAAACGTTAATTAATTAACCAACCATTATCTTTGCTGTTTTCTGAAAAAAATCGCGTCCTCTCGACACCGGTCATTGTTATCATTGGCCATCACAAAAAGCAACATCGCGCCGACAAAAGCCGATACAGTAACATTGCAGGAGCGCTGGAATCCGACGGAACCCTCGCTCATTAACGCTTCTCCTGCGCATCTCTATTTCACGATAAACATACGACGTATAAACTTCTACAGATTTATCTAAAAAGGATTCTTATGCGTTATGCCTTACTACTGAAATTGGTTTGAAGTTTTGAAGCTGTTTTCAGAGTCAAAACGAAGAATCTTGTTGGCTTTGATTTTTAATTTAAATTCACGTTTAAATCTTTACGATTATAGTTTGAATTTGAGTAAAAATCACAACGGTCAGATGGGCTGTTGTAATATTGAGGCTGCGAAAGGGTCGTGCTGGAGAAAACAGTAAACGCCATTTCAGATTTTTAAATTTCTGCTTAGTTTTTATAGTTAATAGAGAGGAGATTGCAGTGAAGATTTTCGGAGTGTTGTTTTAAATGAATTTCGCTAAGATAGTGTACGATGTGCGATTAGCGTTTTTGCGTCGGCGTTGTAATTAGGGACGATCGGCGGCGCGTATGAAGACATAAATAAAACGCGATCGGCTGAATTAGCGACCTGCTCACTGCAACCGCTGCTTCGCTTAAATTTCAATCGATCAGATTTCTCTTTTTATAAACTATTTTAAACTAAAATGCGCGTGTAACAGCTGAGATCTCGTTAAAATGCTTGCTAAAGGAGAATGCTGCATGTATTATAGCTACCTACGTAAAATTGTAATGCCTACTTACATTCTACTGCAGTTTAGCAATTAAGTACACTGCAAATAACTACTTACTTACTTATGCTGTAAAGGAAATTCGCTCACTCAAACTCTCGTAAAATGTTTTATCAATTATTTATATAGGTTTTTTAATAGATTTCGATAGGATATAAGAATCATATGAGTTAAAACCTATTTCTACTTAATGATATTATAGTAGTGGGCAGAGCACTGGCGTAGATAGGTAATTTGTATTCACGGCTGTTACATTTTAGTTTCTCTATTTTTTTTAACGCATTGTATAATGTTTTGGAATCAAGAATAGTCTTTTTTTATTAGAATTGATTATAGTCGAACCGTACCTAATTTTAAAAAAACTTGAGATATGAGATGATTAACTTGGCATGATTATAGTGCACACTCTAAAGTACACAAATAATAATAAATAGCCATGTGCGAGTCGGTGACAAGTTTCTGTTCACCACTTTATCTCGTTCTCGTACGATCACCGAAGTTAAGCAACGTCGGGCGCGGTTGGTACTTGGATGGGTGACCGCCTGGGCGTTGATGGGATGTTGTATATTTACACCACTTTTTTTACTTTCGTCGCTAGCAAGTTACGTGGTGGTACGGAACCCTCAAGTGCGACCCCGACTCGTACTTAGCTGGTCTATTACTATATACTTACTAGTATAATATAACACAAACATGACCTGTAATTAATGTTACTAATAAAATGATTATGATTATATCCACCCTAGTTAACTGGCAGATTAGACCCTGATTGTTATTGTTTATAAATAACTCAACTGTCATAATATAAAACGTATTATACGTATAATCTTACTTAACGTATACATCTTATTACGTCAAAACTGAACAAGACAAAAAAAAAAGACAACACGACAAGGCAGTAGTGCAAACTGAACAAAAAATAATACAACCTAATGAGATGCTTTCATGCAATTTCCTAACGTGCTGGTTATCAATAACGAAGTGATTAACAATGTGTATGCAAACTGATTAACACCTGGCTCGCACTTCCAATTCCAAAGGTGAAATGTTGCGAAACAAACATTATTAACTAACTAACTAGGTGTGTGAGCAAACGCATCTGACTGAACGTCAGCCACACATAACTGTCATTTTGAGAACATTAGAATATTGAGTTATAGTAGAAGCGTTATTAAAATAATAAACGTGTACTTTTTACTGGATGACAATGTTTTGTACATCCGCAATAAATTTATAATACTTAATATTAATTTTAACGTTTATTACAAGGATTAGAATTAGACAGTTTTTCCAACAATTTACAAATTATCATTCATTGATAGTCATTATAATTTGTACGCTAATCATTACAACAGCTCTCCTATGTAAATGGAATTGAATGACGTTAGAAATATATAGTGTGGTATTTTCACGCTTCTTTAATTATGAATATCTAAATGTCTCTCTTGCTCATTCGTATGCTTGCAAAATAAGTATTATGAAATCCGATTAAACTAATTCAATATTATGAGTCTCAATATTACCAGTATTATATTGGATTATAATTACAGCAAATAGGTACTACACATTAATGTCAAAATCATTAATATTACCCAATAACCAACACATTTACAAACAAACACAATTATAAATAATTATACATGTTATAAATATAATATGTACGTCTATAAAAGTAATTCCAAACTTATAAGAAAAAACTTATAAAAATTTCTGTAACTCATAGCCACAGTAATCGATAAAAATCGTGGTCACCTAATTACCGGTGCATGCAAATTGCGTTCGCTGCCGGAACGCGACGGGATTACAACTCAAACTAGATTTATTGCACATACGCACTTATTCGCGGGAAACGCTTTCTATGTTGCCAGTAGGACTTACTAAAATGATTACGTTTTGGCCTGAATGAAATTAGATCATGCTTTCTTTGACCGGAAAATTCGTTGTTTGAACAATCGTGTATAGCCACGCCACGTTCATAAATTTCAAGGTAAGTTTAAACTAGCAGCTACCACCTCCAGGCAACACCATACGCTAGTTGGCTACTTCTGTACTTTGCAGCCAGACAACATCGTCCGTTAGTCGGCTACTTCTGTACTTTGCAGCCAGGCAACATCGCCCGCTAGTCGGCTACTATCCTACTTTGCAGCCAGGCAACATCGTCAGCTATATTATAGTCGGCTACTTCTGTACTTTGCAGCCAGGCAACATCGTCAGCTAGTAGGCTACTTCTGTACTTTGCAGCCAGGCAACACCGTCCGCTAGTCACTGCTGAAGATATATTAGTTCACACGAAAGATATATCGGTTCACGAATGACTGCGCCAAGATTTCATTTGCCTGTTTAAGCATATTCTAATGCGCGATTTTGCCTGATTTCGCATAAGTGCATGATAAGGGTAGGTACGCGGCAAGGGCTACTAGTTTGAATACAGCTTAAGGAAACGTTGTAAATACATGACAATATTTATCTATAAATAATTACATAACTTATGGAACTATTATAACGTTGCATTAAAGAAAACTTTAGAACATTTTCTAGATTAACCTTTTTAGAGACCAATAGTAGATTGTACAACGAGTGTAAACAAGTCATTTAGCCGAGACGTTTGTCAGCCCGAGCTGAAGGCGTGGGCGGATATTAAAGTCGAGGATAAAATGAGTTTTAAGCACAAGTAATACACTCGGCTTTTCAGTTTAATTGCGAGAAAATGAAACAGTGATGTTGTAAGTAATACCTACAGTAGACTTTACTAGAGGCTTCTATGGAGTTTTGGAAACAACATGAAAATACATGTTTTACCTAATTATATCACACGATGTTATGCAAAGAGTACCTTTTATTATGTTTGACGATATTTAATAAAACTTAAAAATAGATAATAGGTACCTTGACCAAGCAAATGCACAAAAATTGCTTCGCCAATATTTTCTATAGACGAAAAAAATAAAAAAAACCGGACAAGTACGAGTAGGACTCGTACTCTGAGGGTTCCGTTGGATGGAACGCTCAGGGCGCGAGGCCAAAAAAAAACTAACTGAAGTTGAAATATTGAAAGACAAACTTAACTTTGTAGTTGACTATAAGGTTCTTCCATACACTCCAACTACAAAATGTAAGTTTGTAATAGCAAAATAATTAATTTTAAATGATATAACTTCAAATTTGTAACTTTCGGATTTATTCCTGTATATGTCCTATGAGACCTTGCTTTTTGCCAAATTTCATGATTCTAGGTCAACGGGAAGTACCCTATAGGTTTTGATTCCCCTGTGAAATCGCAAAATATGCGACATAAACGTTCATATCTTTTGATTGCGTTGATTTACAACTTTTATTTTTTTACAGCCGAAAGAAACAGTAGACCCAAGTATTTAGTATAAATTTCAACTTGATACCTTTACGCGTTCTTGAGAAAAAGGGTCTTGACAGACGGACAACGAAGTGATCCTATAAGGGTTCCGTTTTTTTCCTTTTGAGGTACGGAACCCTAAAAATAAAAAAACTGTCTTCTTTGTCTTTTATCTTTTCATAGCTAAACGCACTATATCTAGAGTTTTTTTAATACATGTAGAGCAATGCATTTAGTATTCCCGCCGCGAGTATGCCGCTGCCTCGCGTGGGGGGCGAAGGCGCCCTTCCTTATAAGGGCGCTAATTATCATCGATTTAAAAGTACCTTATTTATCACCTCGATGAGTGACCGGTAACTTATCACCTCGATGAGTGACCGGTAACTTATCACCTCGATGAGTGACCGGTAACTTATCGAACCGTTTAAGAAGGATACTGAAGTTAACTCTCATATTTTATTTCCTTGTTATGTTGGAAATATGTATAGAGGGAGATTATTTGCTATCTGTATCTTATTTAAGACCTTAGTGTCTTTATCTGTAAGACAATTAAAAGGGTAGCAAAGTTTAATGGAAAATATTTTTCTATTTTTCATAGTTACGATAACAAATGCAAGACAGTGTAGGTATTTTCTTATCAATGAATAGCAATATAAATGGTCTAGTTACATTAGTCGTGTTTCTGGCCACCCGAATACAATACAGGGTTACGCATATAGACTGTACTAAGCCGAATGGCAAACTAACTTTTAATGGCATAGCAAGAGAAAGGGTTATACCCAGCAGTGGGATAAGGAAGGCTGTGGATGATGACGATGATGAAGCTGAATGGAGGTCATTGTAATCATCATTATGAACAACTTTTACTGGTACCAACCCTGAAATCTCAAAAAAAAAACATCAGCTGTTCCATACAATTTCCGAGTGTTAATGACCGTTTTCATAATGATGAGTATAGTGACCACTTTTCGGCTTAGCACAGTCTATATGCGTAACCCTGTAATACAATAAAGATAGTGCATGCACTTGCGTGTGATGTAAGTACGTATCTACTTAATTCTGCCGTTTTTTCATCATAATATTATCCATGGCAACCTACTTTTCTTCTCCGGAAAACGGATATTAAAATGACTAGGGCAGACAAGTAAACACGGGAAGGTGCGACTGAGCCGAAAGGAGGTAATTGTAATCATAATAATCTGAATAACTTAAAGAAGACATAAATCCCAGATATTGCAAAAAATATTGAAATTTTTGGTTTGGTTTCATTAAAAGTTATTGATAATGCTGAGTACAATGACCTTTTGTCCCCCCCCCCCCCCGGCTTACCATAGGTCACGTTACCAACTGACGTGACCTGTTCAGTACTATATCTGGTTGTTGGCTTTAAAAAAATAGTACTATCGAGTGATCCACTATTGTATCCAGTAGCCTCAGACAACGACCGCTCGTTCAGCAATTATCCGCTAACTAATACATGGTTGTTTATTAGGAATAGTGGCTGCCTTTTCATTACGTGTACGATGGTAGGTGTGAAACCGATCACGTACTTCTACGTGATGTTTGTCAGCCGGAAATTTGCGGCGAACCTACTATATGGAGTTTTTAATGTCTTAATTTAAACTTAGTCTTATTTTAATTCAAAGTAAAGTACTGATAGTGATTAGGGGAAGTGTTCTAATGTCCAAGATCAGGCAAACGTATAGTTTACAATGCGAATTGATGAAGGATTAATAATATATCTAAAGCAGTTGGCAGAAACTGAAAGCTGAGAAAAGGCGAAATCAGGCTGCGAATCAGCGAGCCCTGCTGGAAGCCTATACCTACCCAACTGTGTACTTTATAGAGTGGGTTTTATTTAAAGAACGCCTAACAATCTTTTGTTCGACCTGATGGTAAGCAGAAACCGTGGTAGTCTTGAATGAGGTCAAAAAGCTGTTCAGAGCATTCCGCGAAAAACAAGCGGTAGAAAATGCAGAGGTTAATTAGAATCATGAATTTGTCGATAGCAAGGTCTAGTATATAAATAATAGAGCATTTTTATGGCTTTTTGCAATAGTGCTACAGCAATGAGTCTTTTTATAATAGATTTAATTAAATGTAAAAGAAATGGTTTGACTAAAGACAGTATGAATATAGGCTTTGATCGTCATTTTGATGTTCTAAGTAGGAAGATAATGAGTGTATCGAGGTACAAAGCTTTGATTCTGATGTTTATAGTCAAAGGTACAATGATGATATGCTTCAAGATTCAAGGATGGTACTTGTGATAAAGAACACCTACCTATACCTAGGTACCTACTTGTCAATATCAGGGATGTGATTTTCATTGATGCGCAATTTTAAGACCCTATCACTAAAAGCATATCCTGTCCGAAGATAAGGACAGACCATAGCCTATCTTTATCTTCGGCTTCATGTATCTATTGAACCGAAATATATAGCTATTTGAAATTGTCAGAGAATATGTAATGTCATGGCGGATTTACTACGAAATTATAATAAAACTAACTAACTAGTAATGACCTGACAGACGTTGTCCTGTCTTAGAACTGTCAAACACGCAAAGTCAAAATTACAAATCTTATTTTTTTACACCTTGGGTTACATTATTGGAGTTTTAGTAAGATCCCTATTTTTATGAAATTATAATATAGCCTATGTTAACCGGGGATAGTGTAGCTTCCCAACAGTGAAAGAATTTTTCAAATCGGTTCAGTAGTTTCGGAGCCTATTCAATGCAAACAAACAAACAAACAATCAAATCTTTCCTCTTTATAATATTAGTATAGAAGTATAGATTAACCGGGGATAGTGTAGCTTCCCAACAGTGAAAGAATTTTTCAAATCGGTTCAATAGTTTCGGAGCCTATTCAATGCAAACAAACAAACAAACAAACAATCAAATCTTTCCTCTTTATAATATTAGTATAGATTAAAAAGAAAAAATATTGGGGCAAACATGCAACAAACGTATATTTTTGTCTTTGCTCTAGTGTAAAAATGGTAATACGTACAAACGTCACACATTGCATGATTATAGTAAACACTAAAATAAAACATCAAATAAAAAACCGGTCAATTGCGAGTCAGGCGCGCGCTAAAGATCCCGATTAGAATAAAAAAAAAAACATATTTTGGGAACCCGGGAAGTTCGATTCGCCTTGGCCGATGTTTATTTTTTTGTTTATGTCGTGAACTGAGTAAGTAACTCTTATATCGTCGCCTTACCATGAGACTTGAACCTGCAAGACACCATTACAGACCCCGAGGTTAACCTATACATTAATTGTATACTCTTTATTAGCTAAATAGCGAAGCATTATACTTGATTAGTAAGTTTCCCGTTTACCCTAAGCACATGCATTACTTGGAAGCAAAATTATTAAGTTAGTTCTTAGTAAGTATTACTTAGATAATGTTTGAATGATGCGTTTTGAATATTTAATTAAACACTTGTGGTTGTAACCTCTTACGTGCGTGATAACTGATAATTGTAGTGTTTTTATGTAACAGAAATAAATATTAAAAGCCAAATAAGTACCAAGCAAGAAATGAGTTAAAATGTTCTCTCAAGAAGAAAAGCTTGTCTGATAATTTTACTTTCTTTATCATCATCATCATCATCATCATCATTTCAGCCATCGGTTTCCAAAAGGACCGGTTGGAAGCGGCCTGCATCTAGCGTTTTCCTGCGGTCTCTTTTAGGTCGTAGGAAGACCTAAGAAGTACTGGTGCGACGATCTTGACTCATTCCCGAGAAGATGGCAAGAGATAGTGGAGGACCGGGATTTATGGAAAGAAATAGTGTCTTTGCCATGCAGTGGGACAGTAGTGAGGATGAGGTGGACCGACGACATCAAAAGAAATGTTGGAAACGAGTGGATGGGACTGGCGAGAGACCGGGGAGAGTGCCATAAAAATGATCAGGCCAATGGAGGTTAGAAATTTGTTTTAAAGTCATATGTTTTTGATGTTACGACATGAAATGTGGACAAGAAATTTAAGGTTACGAAAGGAGCGCATTGAGGAGGTGATATAGCAACATTATAAATATCTGAACAGGTTTCTAATCGTAAATGGAAACTATTCAGAACTGGAATGCAATTGTATCGGAACTAATATTTGGCATGGCATTACTAGCCATGAGGATCTCCTCGCATAAACAAAGGGAGACCTATACACAGCAGTGGGTCATTTAGGGTTGATGATGATAATGATAATGGAATAGGTTTAAAAAAACCTCATTATGAAGTAGCAGCACAATTAAGCATCTACACTAGGTACTTTTGGGATAACTATAGGTCTATAGGGAGATTAAAACTGTACTTTCTCAGTGAATCCTATGTTTACGTCGGCCTCAAATAATTACATAGTAAGTAGATAAAAGACTAAAATAGGTAGGTATTATTATTCCATAAGAGCCCGCCGCAGAACGATAGGTCAAATACCTACCGACCGGTACAGACAATTAAACTTAAATAATGAATGGGACATCACTGTATACTTAAAGAACAACAACTTTATATCTTCTAATTAAATGTTAATAAACAAAAACTGCGAGTGATACCGCGCGGTCAGAGAGGCAGCGATTGCTCATAGGCGATATACGTAGAAAACGCGCTCTTACACAACCTAAAAGATATTCCACCTCAGATCTGACAAACAACAAACAACTTTTCCACCGCCAATGTCGTAGCTTTGCTCAAACCGAGCAGTCTTGCGCGTGATGGATAGAAGCCTGTCGGTATGACACGTCTTGTTCCCTTGAAGTTGTGACGGTCCCTTGTATGGACGCGACTTGTGTTGATACTTTGGCGCCGTCACACCTTCCTGAGACACAAGGGGCTGGTGCGGCAGCCAATTCAACAGACCAGCACAAGCGGCATAAATTTGACAAACTTACCTTGGCAGCGGTTATATATTTTAGCAGTTTGCGCTCGAGAAATTGGGCCCTTGCGAACTAAGAGCTGCCCTCATTTTCAAAAATATTTCAGAGCGCCTGTTTAATGCGACGCGTGACAAAAATGCTGGCATTTTTCTGGCTCAACGCCTAGCCATTTAGCGTGGTAATGCCGCCAGTATACTGGGTACACTGCCAACTGATAGATAGTTGGCTCAACGGTCTATGGGCAGTCTAAATGTTTTTGTAGTGGTTTAAGTTCGCGTAATTTTCATTAAACACTTAAACTGAAATGCCTAAACCAGGTGATGGTACAGCCCTTGTACTCCATTGCATATTAAGCGACGTATTAGTAAACATCTAGTAGGTATGTAATTATTTTATTATGGAAATTGACGCGGTGGTCGTGATTATATCAAGTTCGACAGAGCGAAAGTGCTGGCACGAGAGAATTTCTTTGTGCCCCAGAAAGTCAGAGAAGCCATTGAGATCAGTCGACGTCCAACCTTCAATAGGGATGGAGGATGGAACCTGTCACCGACTTGGAAACCGTGTCTTCATGGAGTTCGTGGGAGTGACTGTGAGATTGGTGGCGACGTGGTGAGCTCTGCGTGCTGGAGTATTCCCGACACCCAGGAAGATTCAAGTGGGGAAGAGCTCCAGTGTGCAACATAATTATCTACGCACCCCCACCCCCGCACCCGATCAGCAGCTGTTGTCATCACGTGCGCGCCGCACAGCAGCCCGCAGTGCAAAGCGAGACGCTGCCTCGCGCGTGCATACACCTTGAAAAAAACCGCCTAATTCGGTTGAAACTATAGTCGGAGTTACGGCCTTAATCTTACGTGAGTAAGTCCCGTGCAATATAAATATAAAATCTAGTATGTCTTCTTTACTAACTTCTTTTTTATTTTGTGTAGGTGAACACAGAAATACATTACATAAAGTACAGCCTAGCACTAACTTTATACTAGAATTTTACTGTAGTATCATCATATTAATATCAATGCGAAAGTTGTGTTTGTTGGTTTATTACATGGTTTGTTGGTTTGTTTGTCCTTCTTTCACTCAGCAACAGAGTATCGAATCGACGTGATATTGAGAACCGGAGAGTGACATAGAATCCCGGAAAACTTAAAGAAAGAAAATACATTTATTTGACACTACAAAAATACTTACTTGTATATCTATAGTTATTTATAGATTACCGTAGAAAAACCATTTCGACCAAATTACAAGCGGCAGCGTGGAACCACCCCGCTACTACTCGCGCTCTGCCCGAGCCTGCGACAAAAACTGCTCGGACTCGTTGTAACGGCCTGCGCGGGCGCATCGTCCTACGTCACGGGAATGCTACGGAGCGACTAATTACTATGAATTTGCGGTTATGAAATACACCTTAACAGTGGCGTGAGCGGGCTCTAAACTGTCTCATTGCATTCGAGAGTTGGGCGGCTGCTGTGCTTGTAACGGTTTTAATGATGTTAACTGCTTTTTAGGGTTACGTACCCAAAGGGTAAAAACGGGACCCTATTACTGAGCTTACTTTGTATGTCCAGCCTACTTTAAAAACCTGTATCTTTCGAGCCGTAATAGATAGCTAATATAATTTGATAGCCCATGGGTTCGATTCCCATCTAGGACAAACATTTATGCGATGAACATTTGTGTTTGTTCTATATCTGGTTGTTAATATCTATTTAAGTATGTATTTAAAGCTATACATGTATGTATATCAGTCTCTGGCAGCCATATCACAAGCTTTGCTTAGTTTGGGGTCAGATGACCGTGTGTGTGCAAAAATGTCCCCAATATTTATTAATTTATTAGCTATAGTTGAAACTTTAACAGAATATGTAATGTTACGGCGGATTAACTAAGAAATAATAGTTAAGCTACGTATTTTACTATTTAGATGACCTCATCATTCGATCGAATCGAAATGCCACCATATTTTACTAATAAGGAATTTGAATTCATTTTATGGTGGTACGGAACCCTCAGTGCGCGAGCCCAACTCGCACTTGGCTGGTTTATTAAGATATCTTTTACTTAAAGTAAACGTATATATATCATAGCGTGCTATTGCCTCATTTGTCTTTAAACATGTTTGTTTTTTGCTTACGTACGCGTATAAATATTTTTGCTTGCTCTGTTTAATTTAGTCGGTTTTATCCACAGACTAGGTAGAGCTACTCATCACATATATCTTGTGAGTTGCGATGCTTGTTTGTTTGTTCCACAGTCATAACAAAAACAGTGAGTGTTTGTGTTGATATGGATTGGATGTAACCTTAAATCGTAAGCGCCTTAAGCGTTGGGGGGCTATTTATATCAAGACAAAACGATTGCAAAATATCGAAATCAGGTTTTTTTATATACGATTTATCTACGTTTGGCCGAGGATGGAACATGTTGGTTCAGAAGAAATCTATTCACTCTACCCTTGAAGATGCCTAGATTATAATTCTCAGGAAACAAGGAGGACGGCAAGGAGTTCCATTCATGGGCAGTACTTATCATAAATGGCGTGGTGACCCAAATCACTGAGTACGAATCTTTGGAATTTCCACGAGGAAAACATGAATTTTTTTACACAACAGACGAAATCGAAACGAAAACAAAAAACGATACAAGGAGAACGGCGCAGGGAGTTCCGTTATTAAATCGTTCATCTTATCTTTAACTATTTCTCGTATTACTTAGTCTAAGTGACAAACAAGCAGGCTATTCACCTAATTTGTTGTAGCCGTGTTAATTAAACGAAGTTAAGTAGGCACACACTACAAACGTTAAAAATTATCATCAGATACTGTCGCGACGCGCGTTGAAGTCTTATACGTTATCGGTCGTTTTTAACGATCGAATATCTCCATAAAACATTAAATTAAACAGTATTACTTAAAAACTGTATTAACAAAGTTGTTGAAAGGAAATAGCAAAGCAAAAATGCGAGAAAAACTTGGAATCTTCATCATGATCGTCCCAGTTTGAGCTCGGAACAGTTCCATGCATACTCGCTATACAAATCTCTTTATTTACCTTAAAAATGCAAAATAAGTAGGTATACAGTTTTCTAGTAGTCCCCGCACTAGGGCTAGCCTGTGTCGCGGGAGACTGTGATCGATTACAAAGAAACTATGAATAAAAGAGAACTTAGTACTATTTTGATTACTATTAATGTTTTAGGCTATAATTATGTATGTGATTGTATGTGGATGTGTGTTTGTGTGTGTGTGTGTATATGTGTGTGTGTGTGTGTGTGTGTGTATATGTGGGGGTGGGTGTGTGAGTGTGTATCTGTGTGTGTGTTTGTGTAATGGTACATATTGATAATGGTTGCGAGTGTATGTGAGAGTGTAAGTATAAAGTGTTCTAAAACTTATATAATTATATATTATAGTTATTAATAGTATTATTCAGTATTGAATGATAAACAAAGCCTCTGTAGCATCCGTCTCCTTTACCTCTGATTTACCGACAAACCGACGTGTTGAAAGAATCCATTCAAAAGCATGCATTTATGTTTGTGTGTGTACGGAACATGCAAGCACACACCAGTTTGTTTGTTTTTAGGAGGCAGCGACCCTTTACGCGATACGCTAGAAAATACCTCGAGATAGTTAATAAGAATTTAAATTGGAATTCGTAAGGTGTGACATATTTTTTACAACACATTTGCTCAAAAAGTGCACATACGAAGCCTGTATACATCGTTCGAAAGTTAGACATTACGCATCATACAACGGAGCGTGCGGTAATGAATTTTACCGCACGCTCAGATGTATAGCACCGTGCGTGTACTTTACGGTATTTTTTCCATTTCCATAAAAATTGTTTCATTTGTAGCCTTTTTTTCTCGCAAATGTGTTGTAAAACGTTGTATGGCACACGTGCGGATTGGTTATTACAAACTCGTGACTATGGTAAGCCCTCGACTTCGTCTCGGGCTTACATTCGTCTACTCGTTTGTAATAACCAACTTACCGCACTTGTATCATAAATAACTATTTCTGCATTACCAGTGACAGAAATAAACCAGCCATGTGCGTGTCGGGTTTGCGCATTTAGAGTTCCTTCCACCACATAGTTCAATAACGAAATTACCGGTTATAACTTGGCAATGAACAGAAATTTGTCACCGACTCACACTTTGTCATTATTTATTATTTTTGTTGTTATATATATTTTTGTATCCCGACCCCCTTTCGTTATTACTTTTTTGACTTTTTTAATATCTTTAGTTAATCCGCCGTAAATTAATATTTTGTGAAAATTTCAATTGACTATCTATTATGGTTCGAAAGATTCAGCCGTTAATAGGTAGGACAGACGGACAGACAGACAGACAGACGGACGGACGGACAGACAGATAGACAGATAGACAAAACGACAGACAGACAGACAGCCACACATACAGACAGACAGACAAACAAACATCGTAGGCTTCGTAATAGGGTCTCGTTTTTAACCTTTGGGTACGGAACCCTAAAAACTGTGGGAAAAGTATAGATACTTTTCCTTTGACGACTGCTGCAATAAAGGGTTTGGGAATTACTTCATTTAGAACGTTAAGGGGTCAAATTGGAATAAGTATGCAAATTTTTGAGACGGTTATCATAACATACAGCGTGTCGCGGTTTAATGAGAAATAAAGTATTCATAATCGACTATTTACGACTTCCATCGTAATCTATCTCGAATGAACTTTAAGTTTTTCAATTAGGAATGCGAAAGGTATTTCTTTATGTTACCGTGAGTTCAAAGCTACCGGCCGAGTTCTCTATTAATTACTTAATGCTCTCAAGAACGTAGTTACACGGGTACATATCTCTACCGGAAATGTATATTAGATTTTTCCAGGTCCGAAGAAAGCTGCTAAATACCTTAGAGTGTAATTAGCGATGTATTCATGCATATTATGGTTATCGGATACTTTATTAGATGACTATCTAATCTAATACTTTTAAATGTAAAATGTAGTACTTATTCCTGTTAGATACATTTGCGAAAAGCTGTTAAAAGTTATTTATTATCCCGCAATTGACTCAATTGAATCTTTTAATTACTGACCTTTCTACTTGTTTTGCGTACATTTTATTTGTTTAATTTGTTTTTATGTTACCTGCAATGTTTTGCTTCAAATGGAAGGTTTCTGATAAACAGTGGCATCAATTATTTTAGACAAATCTCTAAATTAAAAAAAAAAACGAATTTGACAGGACTAAAATTATCAGCGACTCTTTTTAATTTAATAAGTTAAAGAAACGGACGGCAACAATTTTAGAGCTGCCAAATTTAGTTTAGTTTAGAGTATGGTGCGAAAGAATCGATGTCATTATTTACCAAATAAACCAGCCTAGTAGAGAAACATCCATTCCTCTCCTCTTAAAGTCTGTCACTTTGACAGAATTTGTGATTGTTATGATGATTTTATCACATTTTATAAATTAACTGTCTGACATTTATTTTATTAATTGTTTAGCTATGAATTAAATATTTTATTAATTATTTGACATTCATTTTTTATGACATATATATAATAATGACATGAGATATATGTAACTGTGTAAATCGTTTATGACTTAATAAATAAATTTTATTTAATTTAATTTGAATTTTTTCCTGAGAGTTGCTTTAATTAACTAAACAAAATACAAGTCAACTAAATTATTTAAACTACTTAACATCATAAATAAAGACAGTTGGATTACCAAAAGGCCGTTAAAAGTATTTTTTATTGCTTAGTTAGTGCATTAACACGGTTCATATTCATATTTCTTTGTTGCCACTAAGTTTACAAAAGTCTTATAAGGCCCTAAACTAAAAGTAGTTGTACCTAAAGTTGTTGTTGTTGTAAGGATATGTTCGTGTCCTACAGGATTCATTTCGGAGAACATGGATCGGAGCTACATGACCTTATCCTGCCATCCCCTTTCTATTACAGGACAAGTAGGAAATCGGTCCTCTACCACCCGTTCATGGTGGATTTTCCTTGGATACGTATCAAACGTTTCGATTCTACGTTTCTAATCCATACGGCGAAGGATTGGAACAACCTGCCGCCAACCCGAAGGCTAGAGTGAATATTAGGTATCTTCCAAATCTGCGTGCTTCATCTTCGACCAGATCGTAGCTTACATTGCGAGTTGGTGGTCAAATGCGGACATATTCGCGATAAAAAAAAGAAGAACTATCACATCTCATCATCATGGCTGATGATGTGATGTTTACTGGTGTAAACGTCCACTGCTGAACAAAAGCCTCCCTTTTGGAGAGGGGAGAACTTAAGGAATATGCATAATGACAATGAAGAAGACCGCTAGTACCTATAGCAAAACAAAGTACTTGAAAAAGCCTAATTAAATAAATATAAAATAAATATTCGGGACATTTTTTCACACACGGTCATCTGACCCCAAACTAAGCAAAGCTTGTGATATGGCTGCCAGAGACTGATATACATACATATATAGTTTTAAATACATACTTAAATAGATATTAACAATCAGATATAGAACAAACACAAATGATAACCATACATCAAAATACTCCTCTATAAAGAGATTTTTGATTTGGTTTTAAGTATAGCTAAGAATTTGAGGTGCGAACTACGGTCAAACTGTAGAGGCCAAAGGGCCAACGGTATAAGTCAATATTAAAAAAAAAAAAAAAAAAGAAAAAAAAAAGGGCCACTTCCTGGAGACACGAGAAAGCCTTCTCTTCAATTTGCAATTAACACAAAAATACAAGCCGTTGATTGAATCCACCAAATGTGTATCTCCAGTAATAACGAGATAATGACCGCGTGCAGTAGCGGCACAAACAAGCAGGGCCCTGATTCCGTAACTTTAACAAGCAGGTAACGCGCCGCGTTAAGTTAACCTCATACAATTTGGACTCTATTCCCTAGGAATAAAGACCAACTTTTAGAGGTAAACTTAACACGGCGCGTTACGTGCGTGTTTGTAGTTACAGAATCAGGACCCAGGTCGGCTCGCGGGTACAAACCTCGCGCGACACAATTACCGAGCGAGTCGAACGCGGAATGCGCGCGCGCTGCGACAAAACATACAACATTTCGCCCGGGACATGCCGCGGACGTATTGGGGTTTTGGGGGTCTGTGGGGAATATTAGTAAGTATATTTTCACGAGTTTCATTGCGCTAGTTCTTAGCTATGTTCGAGAAACATCTGCCCAGCGATGCTCTTTTCCGAATTCGCAGTGGTTTTTTACATAGTTTTATTTGATTTTTACGTACGTTTGAGCCGAGAGAATCCGTCTCGTTTTCTATGTCACGTCCTTGCTATCATCATATAAATAATTAAGATTGTTAACAGAGCCAAAGAAGGTCAGCTTGAAGAATATAACGCTAGACATCTGGGACGCCGATATTCAGATGGGCATATCTTGATATCCCCACCTATGCATAAATGTCAGTAATTTTTTTACCTCAACTCATGACACTATTGAGTCTATTGACTTACAGTCGGGAACAATTAATCGCTGTTAGAATAATGTATGCAATTTTTAAGCTACACTCTTTCTTTATTTAGATTTCATAAATCTCTTCCATTTCTGAGTGGTAGATACTACTTAAATTTTGCTTATTACGTATTTATCTAATTTGTCTTAATATGAAAATTATCTGTTTTGTATTTTGATTCTTATATTTTAACATTACAGAACCCTGATACCAATTCACGACTCCGCGCTGCCTCCTACTTTTTACGGTCTCATTTAATTGCAGCGTATCATCGCATACTAAAATGCCCTTTATGTTTTTTAGAGCCGCCTGCGTAATGACATAATCGCGACTGGAACGATGTCCGGGCATCTCCGTCGATATGCGAGCGACGGCAGCAAGTGGCTGGAACGACTTTCGGGCATTTTCGACAATCTGCTACCGATCTGCTGAAATTGCACGATTGACGAAATTATTTCACTATCCAAAAGAAACCTCCACAGTAGACCCACTTACTAAACGCCTACTTTCATAACTGCTACGTTAGCTTATAGGTAGGTAGCAAGATTTTCTTCTTCTTCTTTTTTATTAGGTACTTACTTACATATAAAAATCAATTGCTGTTCGTTAGTCCCGCTAAAACTCTAAAATCGCTTGACTGGTTTGGTTTTTGTTTTGTTTTATTCGCGTTAATACAGGGGTTGTGCAAAAAAACATGGAAAATTTTCCCAGGAAATTGGAAAATTCTGGAACTACTTTCTATGACATATGGACAGGACAACGTTTGTCGGGTCAGCTAGTCACCTATAAATATTTTAATACATTTTATAAATATGTAGGTATCAACGTCAATCTGAAACTTATAAAATTCAATCAATTGGTCAATAGAATTTTATTTGTAGCTTGAAAATTTAAAGCCTAGCGGTTCGCATCTACTGGGTCGGAATAGGAGCGTACGGTGCGTACGGATTTGTTGCTTTGTATTAACTTCTATGGCGCAGATTTGCCGATCCAGTGCACGCAATACCATAGAAATCAATACAAAGCAACAAATCCGTACGCTCCGTACGCTCAGATTCCGACCCAGTGGACGCGTACCTTATATTTGAACTATCACCACTTACGTACTATAAATAATTATTTAATTTAACGCCTCTTTTATTCGCTTAACACCATCTATTGATAGTGCAGAAAATTAGAACTCCACTCATACGTATCGTGCTTTCATAATCAGCAAAAAGTATTAAATGGGCCGCCATGTTGATCCGCCATTTTGTGCATCGCAATTACGTAAAATGGCGGCTGGTGATTGGCGGGAAAAGCATTACAGGTAAGTGCTAACAGATTGGTAACAACGTGTGATTGAGGTAATAGATGGTTGTGATAAATGTGTGGTGATATACCGTGGGAAGTACTACATGATGTGGTGAGTAAAGTTATGTTATGTTAGTTGTTAAGTGCTAGGCATTGTTTGTCTAAATTAAAATTTTGTAGGTTCACATTAGTAGCGTACTCTATGGAAATGCGCAGATAAAGCCTTTTTATGGTAAACAATCTAGGCTTTACTATAGTAAATAATAAAATCTATAATCTAATATAGAAACGCTTTTATTGCACACCAGAAATATAAAATACAAACAGATAAAACAACTTACTACAGTTTTTGACGCCAACGTGAAAAAAACATGTCGACTTTGCTAAACTTTTGTATTTTCGAAGGTTACTGTATATCTATGGTGGATTATTATTTACTAAGTGTTCGTAAACATTATAGATTGTGGGAAAGTGATTTAACGAGGTGACACATGTATTTTATATTATTGATTCCATAACTCCATAGAAGCTTATTTAAAAACCTCCACCACTTTACTTAGGCACATCGGCTTGACTCTATATAACTGTGCCTATGATTTGTTTGACGTTTACAGTATATAAATTTTGTTGCTTGTTTGTTGCTTGCAAACTTGCTAGCGCATCATGTTAGGTCACAATGTATTCTAACACGATTAACAAACACCCTAACTTGGATTGGGAACTCGTTATTAAGTGTGATCAAAATTTAAACAGATTTTGATTATATTTGGTACTCACGTGAGTTTTCGACATATCGGTTGACAGAACCGTAAAAAGGATAGATAGCAACTTTATTCAATCAGGGGTGGCTTTGAGGATGTTCATCTCCAACTCTTTATTGTGTCCACCAATAAAAAAAATTACAAACTGATAGTATATACGACAAGGATGGGGAAACATGGGGTTCTTCAAAAGGCGAGTTAATAGAGTCCTTAAGGGTCGGCAACGTATTTGTGATGCCTTTGGTGCTACAAGTATCCATAGGTGACGGTGACTGCTTACCATCAGGCGGCCCGTCTGCTTGTTTGTCACCTATGGCATTAAAAAAAAGATTGCCTAAGTACGTAGCAGAATAAATATAAGCTTTAACTTGTATGTCGTGTGGCGTGATAGAGCCTGTTTTATTCAGCGTCAAATCATAGTCAGACCAGACTGGCCACAAAAACTCCGCCTGACCACTCCGACATCCAATCTGTACAAACGCAAGTCATTCCCCGAAAATCCTTACATAATTACGTTCAAACAACTGCATTTAAAATCAGCTATTACGGACACCACCCACACTGCCTTAACTCTACGATAAAACCAAACTAAACCTAGTTTCAATAATGGTAGAGTTTATTTTCAATGTATTAGTAAGTGGTAAAGAGGACGTCAATTAGAGACCGTTAATTACCCGGGGCCTGACACGCCCCAACATGAGAGCCCGATATGGAAGGCACGGGTTACTTAACGTCTACTCATCTGCATAGACACAACGAAAGGTTAATAAATTGTTAGGAAATATAATATGTAGAATGAAAGAGCTATAAATTGTATTCAGCGAAGAGTGA
Source organism: Agriopis aurantiaria (assembly GCA_914767915.1). Lineage (NCBI taxonomy): Eukaryota > Metazoa > Arthropoda > Insecta > Lepidoptera > Geometridae > Agriopis > Agriopis aurantiaria. The sequence goes on along the minus strand of OU611992.1, from coordinate 16,397,254 downwards.
TAAAAAATAGTAGATTACTAGCCAAGGGGGAAAGCAGTGCCTTTAGTCACGGGCGTCATATTGAATCCCGAACGTAATGAAGGATTAAGAATAGAATCCTTCATTACGCTCGGGCCCAAGACGAAGACACCTTTATCCCCGAGGAAAATACTCTACTTTACCCTCCTTCTACCTCCTGTATGAATCCGCTCCATCCTAAGGTTGCCTGGAAGAGATCGCTCTTAGCGATAGGCCGCCGATTGTTGCACTAGTTTTTAAGGCGACATGGTAGATAGCCGTACACTTGTATGACGGTAATGCGGCGTGCGCTCTTTCAAATATTTTCAATATTTATTTTTTCTTTATTTCCTACAAATAATCTTACGCTTTTACAAAAAACTGCGACCACTAAAGTATTTGAATGATTGTTAGGATAACACACCATTTTTTTTTTTTATAAAAATATCTTCTATTGATTCAATCCATTGAAGCCGGGAACGTAAAAACGGGTGTTTTTTTTAGGAAAGTTTACGATTTTTTTCTATCGAGCCAATTTTATTTTATCGAGTAACGGTAAACATATCCGAATAAAATATTTCAAGAACATTTACACATAAAGAAATGATGTCAATTAATTGATTTTAAAGGTCTACTTTTGAATATTCGTGATGACGAATCGTCAAATTTGAAGCATATTTCATCGTTTCTGTATTCTGAGATTTCATCTTAAGCTGTTTTATCGTGTGTATGAAATTTGTGGTGTGAACAAAGAGTTTATATATCTACTTTCTCACTTTCTGCGAGACAATAAAAATACTTACTAAGTATTTCATTTTTGGGATAAAAAGGATTCATATTTTTTTTAAACATCTGTGTATGTAGCCTAAGACACGCTGGAGATAAAGACGAGCTACGACTCCTTGTACCTAAGTCAAGCTGATTAGGTTATAGAAGGTAATAATACATAGACAGACAGACTATACGTACAAATATACATATCTTACGCTCCTTTACTCTGATACACCATCATTAGTCAGAGTTATACAGAGCAGTGATACTAAGCTAAAAGGAGGTCTTTGTACTCATCATTTTATACGCAATTTTTAACATGCAGCTAACCTTGAAATCGCAAAAAGTATAAACGTTAAAACATTAACGAAACTTATGAAAGAGCTGATATTTTTGGCGGATTCCTCTTATTTAATGAAATAATTTTATTTAGATTTTATTTTTCTATGAAACAGCATTTTTTTTTTCGCAATGTCTGTGTTGATTCCATTGTAAGAGTTGGTCGTAATGATGAGTAGGTACATGGAAAGGCCGAAAGATATTTTTTTCGGTTTAGTACCTTTCCGCGTAACCTTATATATAACTAAGATTTATAAACGATCTCGCAGTCCCTTTACCCCTTATGAGGTCACTCGGTGAACCTCGCAGTAGGACGCCTTGGAAGATTAATGTCGACCTGACATAAACGCGTCCTAAGTTTTATTTTATCTTATTAGCATTCTTAAAAAGGAAGTGAGCGGTCTTTTACTTCTGACTATTTATAGTAAGTTTTTTTTTTAAGGCATAATAAGTAACTTAGTTAGAATTTTAGAATAGCATTTTCATTACATAAATAGCTATAAAGTGCACAGCAATCTTGTAACTATTAGATAATTACAGGGTTTTTTTAAATAATAGTCTTGCGGTTGACCCCCAACTCGCCTGGTGCTAAGCGATGATGCGGTCTAAGGTGGAGCACGCTTGCCTAGATATAGTAAAAACTTTTGCTTTGCGAGTTAGTAATTTAATGTTGGCATGATACATATCTACTCGATCTTTGGTATCTATACCTATCTCAATGCTTTGATTACCTAGTAAAACTTATAATATTTCTTTAAAATTACTAGTTTTACGATAATCGTATCCACACTCGTCTAACACACCGCAGCGATTCGCTAATGAAGATATTTGGGGCAGAACGCTATCTCATTGTCAATAAATATAACTCCCGCCCGCCCCCGCCCAAGGCGGCGGTTCTTCCGCCCGCACACACGGGCCTTTTATTACCTCCTTTGTTACGAAATCGATATACGAACACACCTCTTTGGCGATTAAAAAGTAATCGTGACTTTTTGCATGAAATACTGGACGAAAATATTTGAAAGAAAAAAGTAAACGTGACTTTTTGTATTAAATGCTGGCCACATGTACCTTATTTTAATTACCACAGAGCAAAAATTACCATAGATCTGGCTGGCACTATATTCTGAAGCAAAATAGTTGACCACAGGTAGAAATAATGTTATTAAAAAAAAATGCTATTTAGCAATAACTGGCAGCAAAAATACTATTGGTACTCAGAAAGCAAGTTACATATCATATAATAGAGCTGACTGGAAAAAAAAAAAAAACAGAAAAAAGGTTATCTATTTTATTTGGGCCTTCCATAGTGCCTACTCTTTCCTTTTTGCATTGTATTAGTAAAACTTGTAAAAGGTTACTTTTAAATTCTATTTACACAAAATGCAGACAAATTGCGCTCAATATTCCATCCACGAAAGTGAAAAGTTTTTTCAACGCGTTGTTGCAAGGGGTTGAGATATAAAAATTCCAGGAGAGTACGACGTTATATCAAATGCTGCGTGTGTAATGTACCACTTTGGAGTTAGTCAACTTTGAGGGATGAATCTGATTATGAATTGTGGGTGTGAAGTGAATACAGGCAAAATACATTAGTAAGGTAGAAAAAGGTTTTTTGGCGCGAGCGTGAAAAAATAATTAAATAATGTGTAATGTGTACCTAATAATGGCGAAATATTATTTATTGAATATTCGTGAGCGTGATCGACTATGGAAAAGTGATATAAAGTTCGTTTCCAAAACTCTGACTGTGACTGACTTGTTTGACTACATAATATTAACAAACTTGATGCTTGACTCTAGCAAATGACAACAAGAGTGCGAAGCCAAAATTCTTATAGAGGAATGAATAAAAAAAACACTACACAAACGTCAAATTGACATAAGACCAGACTAAACACCACATGTGTCACCCCGAGGCGGTAGACACCATCAGTGACTATATCTACCACTATCAGCATATAATTACCACGAGTAAGGTGTTACTATGTTATATTTGCTGCGACGCCGACGGCAGAGGGAGTTTAGCTCGATTCCATCTCTTACGGGGTGATTAAGTCATCCATATCTTAATAATATGGCTATTTGGTCGGATAATAACAGTTTTGCTTGAACACTTATAAATAAATCAAACTTTTTGGATCGAGCGCAGTTGCAGCCCGATATAATGATACTTACCTAACTAATAGAAGTGTGAGATCTCTATAAATATATAAATGACACAGAGCATAAAGTCCTACTTATATTTGTTGTTTGCCGATACTTTATTATAATATTTGACAGTTCATGATGAGGCTAATTACATACGCAAGTAGTAGGGATTCTAGTTTTGGCTCACCCTAAAATCTTTCTGGCTCACCCCCAAAAATCGTGACTCATGAACTTTTTATTTTTTATTTAATAATAGGCTCGCCTTTGACTGCCACCTCGCCTGATGTTAAGCGATGATGCGGCCTACGATGGAGCTCACATGCCTAGAAGAAACAAGTCATGCAAACCTATTCACTCGTGATTTGAAGACTATCATTGTAACTATCAGGGAATACCTATTCAGGCAGCGGACAGATCAACAGTTCGCATATTATAAGGATAAAGAAATCAAGGGGAACACCGATAACCGATGGGAAAGAAAGGTTCTTGAGTAGAGACCACAAACCAGAAGACGCAGCGTAGGTAGGCCTCCCACTAGATGGACCGACGACATTCTGAGACTCGCTGGCATCCAGTTGCAAAAGGCAGGCTGTCGTTCAGGGGGAGGCCTATGTTCAGCAGTTGACGTTTTCTGGGTGATGACGGTGATGATGAAGGAAATCAAAACAATTCGTACGGGTTTTCAGAATATCAACCATGAAGCAGTGACGCCTTTTCGTACCTGCTCTGGCAGACCGATAGAAAAATTGGCAGGAAGGAATTAGATCATGCAGATCTGATGCACACTCTCCGAAATGTATCCTATAAAAATAAACCTAGCTCTTGATTTCATGTGTCCTCATGTTTAATTTATTACAAATAACCGGCTTAGCGAGGAATATAACTAAATACATTACACATATTGAAAAAATAATTTAAATTGGCTGATAAATCTCTGAGATATGAGCGTTTAAAGTTTTAGGTGGGGATAGGGAGGGGATGCTCTATCCCTTTCTCACAAAAGTGTGTTAGTTTGCCCATATAGCAAGCTTCGCGCGATAGCAAGTTTTGAGCGGGGTAGTAAGTATTCAATTCTTCTAAAACAAAAGCAGAACGACATGATCCCGTAGATGGCGGTTAGCCATGATATATCACGGTGATACTGCGGCTGCGGGGCGGTAGTGAGGTGTCGAATAAATCTACCGCGCGATAGGTATCACGGCTGGTATCACTGCGCCCGATCTCCTTTGTGATAGCGCCCTGATACTGATATCCAGTCTCAACTTTTGGGTATTATTTATTGTTCAATCACAAATTTGAACTGCATTCGAACTGTGATCAAGTTTTACGTACCTAGAGGTTTATAGGGTTATTTTAATGTTTTATAGCGGCGATAGCTTAGTGGTTAGCAAGTTAGAATTATAAAGTGAAGTGAATGTTATAACTTATCTCACCCATCTGAGGATGAAGTACCAGGTCAACATAAACTGTCAGCTTATATTTCTAGATTTTTTTACAACCAAGAGGTCCAAAATTCTTTAAAAATTGTGTTTTATTTAATTTTTTAATATATCCAGGAGCCTTACGGCTAGCTAGTTTGGGTGATGAAAAACGCGACGGCAAACCGTATGTGGACACTTAAGTTTCACGTTCGCGTGATTTTCCGAACTGCGCGGTTTTAACGTTAGTTTGAGACCGCGTAAGGAGTTGACCGTAATAATTTTCTGTGTTGTCTGTACAATTTTATCCAAATTGGGCTTGGTAGTGTCGTTAATTGTAGACGACACTACTGGTAGTGCGGCTGGTAGTGTCGTTTCCAAAAAACGCCACTTTTGACCACGTTCATTTTAATCCCCGTTGCACTGTAAAGGTCGTGACACACGCAATTGGTCGCCCGAAAAAAAGTCGCGGCGACAAATTGTCGCGGAATCGAAGGCGTCAATTGATCGTCGGATGCCGATGAGTTAGCGTAAGGACTGCACACACGGGTGGCTTTTTAGTCACATTTTATGCGGCAGTTAGAGTTTATAGGGTAGTTTGTTTACTTTGTCACGTCTTAAAAGCTACAGTACAAAGGACTTATATTAGTGGAACAACTGTTTACTTTGATGAAATAAAATATAATATTATAAACATTTTTGTACATATTTTTATTTCATTGTGAATTCTACCATAAGTACACAGTCATAAAAAGTGTACTAAGCTAATTTTAGGGAACAATAAATATCTATTATGTTATCCTGCGCATGTTAATTTAAATTAACTTTAATATAATCTTTGCTGCATGCGATACGAGTCAAATTTTGAAGAAGAAAAAAACGTAACTTTTTGAAAAATAAAAAACGTATCAAACGTCTACTTTTTCATTTTTCAGGTCAAGTTGATCAATCCAGTGTTAACAAGCTGGCTTGATCGAGTCGGCATGAACATACATTCTATACAGTGTATATGATTGGGCAGCTGGCAATTGTTTTCCTTCCTGCTTAGCGCTAGCAGTGACTGCCATTTTTTGCACGTTGTGACCAATTTTATCCAATAAAAGTTGATTAATCATGAAATCCCAAGTTTTCGTGTAGTAAAACTCTACATGAGTGGTCATGCGATATATTTTTTAAATGTAATTCAATAGAAAGTTATTTATCAATAAATCTCAAGTTTTCATGTAGTAAAACCAGAGAAAACTTTTTTTTTTTAAATTAGAACGGCTTTCAAGACGTCTGCATTTTTGTAAGCCAGTTGCACCCATATAAACGAAACGTCAGTCGTTCGAAATCAGTTAGCAGCTGTGATGCGGAGTTTGACGTGTTGATCTAAATAATAATGATATCAAGGTTCTCAATCATAAAGCCTGGCGACAGATTTTCCTTCTCATTTCCGTTCTATTTACTTCTCTTTTCTGTGACTAAAGCCCTATATTCAAATTTTGCGCCAATGTAGTCCGCGCCTTACATTCACATCTGCCTTTACCACAGAGTTCTATGATCGGAGTTATTGAAACATTGGCTCTAACGGCCATTATGTTAATTCGACCGTTTATTACTTCATCATGTCTCCGTTCACATCCTTTTTAGGAGACAATTAGGTTCGCAGCAGGGGTCGGAAGTTCAAGTTTGCTGCGGAAATAACACTTCATACTTACTTACTAAGTGCTAGGTTGTGTATAGAGCAATGGTGGTCGAGCAGCAGCATGTGCGCTTTACAATCTGATCCCGGTTCAATTCTCGGCCCTGCACAAATCACTGTGCAGTTTCGATGCCATCGCTCAAGAACGGTGAAGAAAAACATCGTAAGGAAACCGGTATGTATGTCCAAGAACCTCAAGAGTTCAAAGACATATGACATTCACCAACATCAACTGGGCCAGCATGGTGGATTAGGGCCCATCGTCTCTCTTTTAGAGAAGGCCGTTTCGGTCGTCACACGGCAATACGCGCGGCAATCTCTTGACTAAGAGACATTCTATGAAAGACCACACCGTATTATGCAGTCCATTTGTAGTCCGTCTGCAGTCCAACTGACTGCATATACCGTGACGTCTTTCCGTTTTCCATAGAATTTTATACTTTTCTGGACCTCGTGCAGAATCTGTCTGCACCGGACCGGACTGAATTTGGTGTGCTTGAGCCGAGCGCGAGGGGTACGCGAGTTAGAGGTCTTTCTTGAAATGGTACGCAGGAAAAACTAATTGGGAACCACTGATCTAAACTATCCCTATCCCTTATTACAATGTAGGTAAGTAAGTTAGGCTCTAACAAGCAAATAATCTAGAAACAAACTAACGAGGTTCATGTTGTGCATAAATTACAACTCTGTTCCGATACGGAGCTAATGTATTGCTTACAGCCACGGAAATTTAAATAAGTAATTATGTAGGTACTTACGCAGACTTAGGGTAGGCATTTTGGTTTTGAAATATATTAGGCATACGACTAAGAAACAGCGGATTTTTTACATCATTTCATTAAATAATAAAGCTCTACAGTTTTTCTTTACGCTTCATTTTTTAATATAAAAAAAAACATTGAGTGAAAAAAAATACGATTCAGCATAACCTTTAGAATAACATAATAAAAAGTATGAAGCGATATTCACGATGATATTTTAGGATGGCGATAGAAAAATAATATTTTTTGAGTTTTTTTCTAACTTAAGCACAGCTTTAAGCATAGTTTACGTAGATAATACACGATCTAAATTTTTAGCCTTGACATTGCAGAATGCCTAATGAAAACCGTAAATTCTAATAAATTTTGCTACTTTTTAAACGTATGATTTTTGCTGGTAGCCGATTTACAGTGAAATAATAAAAAGAGGTATTTCGGAAAAATAAAAAAAATATTGTCGCTTAAATAAACTTAGACAAAGTTTAACTAGTGAAATATTATGAAAGTCATATCATGATTATGACATTATTTGCTGTATTTTCTAAAGCTTTTAGTGGTCTGAAAACTCTGCCCGGAGCGTCACAGCTTTTAATCCAGTACGCTAGAGCCCGTACAAAAAGGGAAGCGTCGTAGAGTCGAGGGCGGGTGTGTGCTAATTTACTGAATAAAACACCCCTCTTTTTGCGTCGGGGGCTAAAAAGTATAAAGGATGCTTGCTATTTGTATAAATTATCAATAGATAGTCTGTGCAACATGTCAATACCAATGACATATGGTACTGAGACGTCCTTAACTGATGGCCTTTTGAAAAACTCAGAGTCACACAGCGGGCAATGGAGAGAGCTATGCTCGGAGTTTCTTTGCGCGATAGAATCCGTAACGTGGATATTCGCCAAAGAACCAGAGTCACCGACATAGCTGTTAAAATTTGCAAGTTGAAGTGGCAATGGGCAGGCCACATCGCTCGAACCGATAACCGATGGGGAAGAAAGGTTCTTGAGTGGAGACCACGAACCGGAAGACGCAGCGTAGGTAGGCCTCTCACTAGATGAACCGACGACATTGTGAGAGTCGCGGGCATCCAGTGGATGCAAAAGGCAGGCTGTCGTTCAGTGTGGAGGTTAAAGGGGGAGGCCTATGTTCAGCAGTGGACGTCTTCTGACGGATGATAACGATGATTTGTGCAAAAACAGAAGCGTTGTAGGATTTGAGGTCACGAGTGTGCTTATTTTTTTTTTTTTATGTAATATTTTTTATTTTCATCTTATGTTACACAAATTACATAATTATATTTTTTATTGAATTTATGACATCATGCTATGTCATTTAAGTATAATTTTAGTTGACTTGACATGTAATTCTTATAATTATGAATAATAAATACCAATACCAACTGTTTTTAGTTCACCGTTAGGCCACTAAGTACGCTTTTCTTATTGTACAGACTCTATCTACAAGATAGGTAGGGAGAGATCACAGAGATACTAGCTGCCAAAAGCTATTTAATTAAAAATTAATCTAACCTCGGTGGAGTATCCATCTAATTTCACCGCAATATCCAAAACAATCTCGTTCATAATAAGGTCTGCATTAACAGCGTTACTTACGGTCCAGAACCTACGTTCAAACGTAGCGCGGACGTAGTACGTAACGTAGTATCACGTAAACGATCCTTTGTACAAGACGAGCTCATGAAACGGCTTAATTACCCTTTGCCACGGTGTACACTCGATGTCAGGATTAAGTGGCGAAAAATAAACCTACCTACCCTCACTTTGTCAAAAAGCTTTTTGAGATGGAATAGGTATATATTTATACTAGCTGCACCCCGCGGTTTCACCCGCTGTGATGAAAAACGATAATGATGATGATGAAAAGTAGCCTATGTCACTCTCTAGCCCTTGAACTCTACCCGTGCAAAAAATCTGGTAGATCCGTTGCTCCGTTGCTGTGGGAAAGAGGAACAAACAAACCAACAAACCAACAAACTTTTCACATTTATAATATTACTAGCTGTCCGCCCCGGCTTCGCACGGATATTATTGGAGATTTAGTAACTTTTTTGAAAATATAATATAGCCTATGTCACCCGGGGATAGTGTAGCTTCCCAACAGTGGAAGAATTTTTCAAATCGATTCATTAGTTTCGGAGCATATTCAATGCAAACAAACAAACAATCAAATCTTTCCTCTTTATAATATTAGTATGATCCTTAAGTTACCTAATTCATTTTAAGTGCTGCTCATTATTTAACAATAATTATTTTGCTATTTTAAAAACAAATTGATGAAAACTTAAAATATAAACTAAAAACTAAAACTTAAAACAACTAAATAAAAGGTACAATTAAACTAAAATATGATTGTATAAAATATACAAACATGTACTACCTACTACAAAACAAAAACGCCGTCGAGATCACCACCGTGCGGCAGGGTTCCCAGAACACTGGCAGAGTTGCCCCGCTGTATAGCAATACTTAGCTTTTGTGAAAAGTATATGCCAGCTCTAGGATCCCCCGAGGCGAGGACCAGCCTAGTCGAAATATCCTTGCAGAATTTTTTTGTGTCGGACGACCACGGGCCCAAGGTCTCCACAGCTAGCGCAACAAACTCATAATGTGCGCTGAGCTGTGAGTACTTCCTGTGTTTGTTTATTTGGGCCTGTTCGGCCGCAGCCCCGACACTGCGAGCAGAACTGGCGACATGAGAAGGAGCCAGGGTGTCCACGCAGGTGGCATCCCAGACCAAGGCGCGGCCAAGACACCAAGGAACCAGACTGGCTCCGTCTGGTCTCTTGCCATCGTCTCTTGTCATACCGTTCGGTTCCAGTGTCGAGGGCACGGAAGCAGTGGAGAGTGCCCGCCTGACCAAATCATTTATAGCCCAATGACGATATAGTCGGCCGGCACTCCTCACACACGATAGCCCGTGGCGTCCAAATTGGTCCACGGCTCATCCACACTGGCAGCGATGAGGCTCGTACAACTTCTCACCTAGACGCAGACCCACCGCAATGCGAAGACAACTGGGGTCGAGGACGGTACCCAAATTGTCAGAGGGGAGTACGCGCAGCCAGTGACCGGACTCCGCTACTGACACGGCCAGGAGACGCGCACGATCTATGTCATCCACAGCTTGATCCAGTAGGGCTGTATACGTGAGTTTGGTGAGTGGAAGGTCCCACAACTTCTGCAACCCCATATCGGTGGGCGGGTTGACACCTGGGCATGATGCACACCAGGCAGCCAAGGCTTCCGTCTGGCCAGCAACCCGAACATCGGCTATTGGGCTCTGAAGGATCATGCCGATGAGGGTCTGCGAACCGTGACTGGAAGCTAAGAATGCCGGAAGTGCTAAGTGATCCTTAAGTGTATATTTACATATTTAGTCTCGTATTGTTCGATTTAATCGATTGATTCTGCTGCGTACCTGTAAATTGTGGAACGGCTTATAAAGGTGAACAGCGAAGGTGGTATACCTTCGGTTTTTCCTCAGAAGTTCCTTGGGCTGTTTCAAATGAACGGTGAATAGAGTCCACCCTGATAATGCCTTGGGTAATATTAATGTCTATAGACTGTGGTGACCACTTACCATCAAATGAACCGTTGTTGCCACTTATTCTATAAAAAAGACTCTTGGTACTTTACTTTTTAGGGTTCCGTACCCAAAGGGTGTAAACGGGGCCCTATTCTTACTAAATCAACTAAAATTCCGCTACATTATTTCATACAGGAGGAAAAGGTACAAAACTGGTCATAATTGTCTAATATTAATAGTCCTATTCTGCCTTTGATTAGATACAAAATCTTTTTGATTTCGCTCATAAGGACGTAGTTACATTAGGATCGTAAAAAACCATGAAACAACGAATGCTACAATGTTAGATAATATATAGATAGAAACGCTTTATTGTATACACCAGAAATAAAATTACATACAGATAGAAAACACTTACGAGCTAGTGCCACAAGTGGCACAAAAGCGATCTCTTCCAGGCAACCATTGGATGGAAAGAATTTACGTAACAGGATCGACGGAACTCGTAAACTTAGTAAACTTTACACTCGTAAACTGTACAAAAGGGTTACATATTTGTCCCGCTGCCAGTCCCGTGTCACGCCCGAGGCCAACAATTAACCCTGCAGAGCTACTCTGTGTCTCTCACTTCCTGACTGCGAAGCATCGCTGATCTGATCCCAACTGAGACGAGTAACTGTTACACTAGAATACAACGCTCAGAGGAGGTTTGAATAACATTTGGGACTTTATTATGAGCCGTTTTGAAAACCACTGACTATAAACGTAAGTATGAGAAACGTACATTAGGAAGGTACTGCATTGAAAGGCAACTGAAGCGTTCGACGTGAAAATGTAGGCTGAGGCGTACCCGAGGCCAGCATACGCAAGTCTATAAATGCTCAGTTGCTACAAAAACTTGCATGGTATACTTTAGGTACTTACTAAATAAAACTTGGATATATATTTTGGGCCGGTTGGGAGGGCCTGCATCCAGCGTTTTCCTGCGGTCTCTTTTAGGTCGTATGTCAATCTTGTGGGTGGCCTTTTGGAGATCGATGGGGAGGCCTATGTCCAGCAGTGGACGTCCTATGGCTGAAATGATAATGATGATGATATATTTTAGGGTAATTATACGTTTTATGAAAACGCGGGCAAAATTTTAGCGAAGCGTGAGCAGCCAAACTTCGAGAAAAAAAATACTTTGGCTTATACTATGAGCCAAATTCTAACACAACCTCTGTGTATTTGCCTCTTTTTAGTGCAGAAACATAATCAAACTTCTTTGCTCATAAAAATATTACAAAAATAAAACCAGTAAACTGTCTTTGTTTTAGACGGCAAACATGCCTCTTTGGTTGAAAAGTGCACAATGAGTACCTAAATCGCTTAGTAGCCTTCAAAATATAACAAATCAGTGCAATTAATACTTGTGATTAGATCGCCTATAATAGCATACTGACATGAACAAAACACTGTCTGATTGTCTGACCCAAGGAATATTGAATTCCCACCCGAGCGATCCACTGATAACGATCTAATCAGAATCAGACCGTCACTTCACAGCAGTAGAGTCTGTAGTTGCATGCCCAGTTCCCATACCGACGGCGAAAGCGTCTTGACTTTTAACCTTTACAATAACATTTCTAAAATAATATCTTACTTGGACCTTTCCAATACTGACAGATGTTGGTGGTCAATCACTTACTGTTTATTGGAATATGTATAATTTTGATTTAAGTATGTACAGTCGCTTGCAATAATAATGTACATTTTATTCCGTACCCAAATGGTGAAAACAGGACCATATTACTAAGCATACGCTGTCTGTCTGTCCGTGCTACCTTTTAACGATTTTATCTTTTGAAACGTAATAGATAGCCAGCTGAAATTTTCACAGAATATGGTAATGTTACGGCGGAGTAACTAAGAAATAACAATTAAGCAAAAAAGTAAAACTAAAGGGGGGTGATACAACAAGCGTTTTTTGTATTTGCTGTAATGTAAAAACGGTGATACGTACAAGCGTCAAACTTGGCAAGATTATAGTGCACCCTATAAAGTAAGACAACAAATAATAAATACTGGCCAAGTGCGAGTCAGTGATAAATTTCTGTTCACCTAATTTAAGCAACGTTGGGCGCGCTTGGTACTTGGATGGGTGACCGACTGGGCGTGATGGTTTTACACTACTTTTTTTACTGTAGTAAAAAAAATATTCATGGTACGGAACCCTCAGTACGCGAACCCGACTCGCATTTTGCTGGTTTATTTCTTAGTAAATTAGACAGTATGATATCCAAGGGCTCTACATATATCTAGCCTGTTTATCTAAATAAAAAGACGACATCGTCTAAAAGGATTATTTTTACTTGCTTCAGAGCTACGGAAATAACTCCTGATTCAATAAACGTTAATTTAAAAAAGGCAACAAGCTAATTGAGTTCCAGCTACTTGATTGTCCTCCCTGGTACGCGTTGTCTTTGCTGTCTTTATTATTATATTTTCATTCAATTTACTTTTTGGATTTGATAATCTCGGTACACTGATTTGTAAATATACGTTGGAAATAATAAACCATAAAATCATAAAAGTTTTTACTTGTATTGCACCTTGCAATTTCTTTCTCAATTTCCCGTTATTATCCTGCGTATTTTGACTATGGAACCTCCATGTTAGAATTTTCACAGTAAGTATGTTACATTAGCAAAATAGACTTGACTTTACAAAGAAGTTTTGATTTAAGAGTGCCAGACGAGATTTTACGAAGACAGTTTTGATTGAAGAGTGCATCTTGCCAGAAGTTAATTAGTATACCCTCATATTATAGGTATTTTGCTATCCTAGCCGTAAATTAAACAAATATTGATATATTTTAGCATTTTTTGGCAATTTTTATTCATTTTAAGTTTATGCCTTTGATTATGTGAAACTAGAGGTAACTTACGTATTTATATCAAAAAAAATAAAAAAAATAATGTTTTTCAAATTCTGCCAGGTCAGTATGTTAAATTATAGACCGAGTTTTATCTTACGTATCTTGGCAACTAACTCAATTGTAATTAAAATGTGTAATTTTTGGTAATATTGAATAACATAATAACACGCACAGCAGAGTAGGTACCTACAAAGTGTAGCAAATGGGAGTTTTGGCGCCAACGTAAAAAACATCACTTCATTGTAATATTTTCTTATCTGTATTAATGGTGGATTATTGTTTATTAAGTGTTTTTGAACGTGCTCGAGTGTAAAAAGATATAATAAGGTAAAACATATGTTTTTGTGATGTTTTCAAAACTCTACACAAGCCTCTAATAAAGTCTCCATTACTAGGTCTTGGACGGGGATGACTTGGACTTCGCCGTGACATACTTTACTTGACTCTGACTTTGACTATAACTTGTTTAACGTTATTGAATACCATGTTTATTATTTCGACTGAAGAACTCCGTATGAAAAAAAAGTGTAGACTAAAGTTGAAGAACAAAGCGGAGTTAAATAACAAAGGCAGTCCAGCGATGCGATTAACATCGTTATTGTAGAGTTCCGCTCGTCAAAAATACGACTAATTTTAATTGCAACGCTGATAGAGTCGCATTATCGCGTTACTTACGGTCTACGATCCCTCCCCCGTAGCGGCAGGTACCTCTACATTACATTAATAATGTACATCGGAATGATACTAAATTTCCCTGTACTAATCACACTACTATAAACCCGAAAGTGTCCCGACTTAACTCCGTAACAGCTGAACTAATTTGAATGTTCTTTTGCACTTATGGAGGCTTCTAACTTATAGGTATACTGGATTATTAATCCCGGAAACAATGCCTAATTGTTACTTACTATGTTACCTGTTCACAACTAAATGATATTAACGATATTTTATTTATATGACACGGGAATTACTCACGTAAGATTAAGCCGGTCAGTCCGACTAGTTTCCCGTGTAGTTCCCGTGAAATAAGTATACTTAAATAATAAGTGTGAAAACCACGTAATTTTCTATAATAATCTGGTAATAAGATATTAACGACTAGCGGTCCGCCCCGGCTTCGCACGGGTATAGATTATAGCCTATGTCACCCGGGGATAGTGTAGCTTCCCAACAGTGAAAGAATTTTTAAAATCGGTCCAGTACTTTTTGAGCCAATTCGTTACAAACATACTTACATACAAATCTTTCCTCGTTATAATATTATTATAATATATAATATAGTAAGTAATAGTATATATAGTATAGTATAGAGTATAGATAATTGGCAACAAAATTGTGTACCTACACGATACAGTTACATACTTTTTACTTAAACATAGAGCAGGAATACTGGAAAATGGTGCCTGTAACCACGGGGCACAATATTAGCCTCAAAATCGACACCGCTTTATGGTTGATATTCCGAAAACCAGTACGAAGCGCTTTGATTTCACTTTTATTATGCTAACTGCTAATCTGTGGAATGCGCTGCCTGGATGGCTGTTCCCGTGTAGTTACAATCTGGTGGAATGCGCTGCATGCCTGGATGGCTGTTCCCGGGTAGTTACAATCTGGGTGTCTTCAAATCACTAGTGAATCGGTTTCTTCTAGGCAAGCGTGCTCCATCGTAGACCGCATCATCGCTTTACATCAGGCGAATTGGCGTTCAAACGCAAGCCTATTATTAAATAAATAAATAAAAAGTAAAATGTATATGTTTTTTTTTTGTTAGCTATTTAAAAAAAAAAACAACACCTTCACTAACTTTCTCAAAGTCTAGACTAACGACCCAATGTAAAATTTAAATATAAAGATACAACCACCGAGATACAATACTTATAGAGACACAATCTCCAAATGAAAACAGTCAAAAATCGTCCCAGTGTTATATATAGTACAACAAATAAATCAAGTACATCAAGTAAATGATAAACATCATTTATATTATAGTTCGTAATGCAAAATTTACCCCAATTTAGACGTTATGTCGCTTGCATAGTGTTCAACGTCGTTTTTCCGCTGTCATCATGGCACAGGCATCGCGCGGCGTTGCAGTCAGATCGCGGTTGCCTTACAACCAAAAAGACGACGCAATGCGTGGCGTGCGCCGAGTTTTGGTTCGGACATTTTATTTGCACGTTTTTGAGTCTATAGGTATAGTAACTGTATCTCGATGGCCTTATAGCATATATAAAACTACTTCATCAAAACTCGCGTGAGGATTCATTATAAATTATTATAACACCGGCTTGCACTCACGATTATGTTTGTTTGTTTGTTTGTTTGTTTGTTATGTTTCGTTTTGTTATCGTGAGTGCAAGCCGGTGTTATAATAATTTATATAAAACTAATAAACTTTAAACCTTTTTACAGTCGTTATTTCTAAAGTCTTTGCCTAAAAGGATTTTTAAAAGCTTTGCCTTTGATAGTGCATTATGATTGGTTTCACAAATCCAATCGTATCTCAATCTGCTGCAGGATTTGATTGAGCCACAATATGTCCCCAGGATTGTGTCTGATTCGATTTGTCTGCTCTCCCTGGCTCGTCTCCATGTCTGCTACAATGATATTGGTTTCATAAATTACGCAGATTTGGGGTTTAGTAGCTATTATTTGGGGTTTATTTGGGGCGTGAGTTCGATTCCCACCTAGGACAAACATTTGTGTGATGAACATTTGTGTTTGTTCTATATCTGGTTGTTTATATATATTTAAGTATGTATATTTAAATATATGTATGTATAACAGTCTCTGGCAGCCATATCACAAGCTTTGCTTAGTTTGGGGTCAGATGACCGTGTGTGAAAAAATATCCCGAATATTTGTTTCTAACGGTTTTGTTTTATTGATAATTTTATTACAGACATTTCTAATTTCATTATTATACGATGTATAAAACGTTTACCGGTTTTTTTGTCGCGTTAGTACTTATAGGTAAGTCCGCGTTTGACCACCTACTCGCCTGTTTTCTTCACGTAGACTTAGAAGATACACTCTGACCTTGAAAAGGCCTAGATTATACAGGACTACAACGGTGGTTCTAAGAGGTGAGGAGGTCATCATCATCATCATCAGCCAGAAGACGTCCACTGCTGAAAATAGGCCTCCCTCTTTAACCTCCACACTGCACGACAGCCTGCCATCTGCATCCACTTGATGCCCGCGACTCTCACAATGTCGTCGGTCCATCCTACCTACGCTGCGTCTTCCAGTTCGTGGTCTCCACTCAAGAACCTTTTTTTCCCATAGGTTATCGGTTCTTCGAACTTGCAAATCTGAACAGCTATGTCGGCGACTGTGGTTCTTCGGCGAATATCCTTGTTCCGGATTTTATTATTCAAAGAAACTCCAAGCAAAGCTCTCTCCATTGCCCACTGTGCGACTGAGTTTTTTTTAAAGGTCAGCTGTAAAATTTAGCTTCTAAGTTACCTAGATGCTACAACAGGTACTATTTGTTGACCTAAAATCCAACATTATCAACAAAATCTAAAAAAAACATCAGATAAATATCTCTCTATAGGTAGTTCACCCCAAAATGATAAAGACTCATTCGTATTTGAGTAACCCAATAACGAAGTCTGCGCCGAGCCGAGAGTCTGCAGCGCTCTGTAACAAGATCAGAGCTCGGTCCGACGACGCACAATATTGGGAACGAGCCCTGAGGGCGCACGCTCATTGCTACTCGGGCTTCACACAAAAATATTATACCATAGACTTCTACCAATATAGACACTGCGAGCTCGCCAAGTTGTATGAAATCCTAGCGAGCCGCATTTTTAAGGCAAGTGCAGGAACTTTGCTCAATTACTGTTTTGTATAGGTAGATCAATTTTTTTTTAAGCATATAAGTATATTTTTTATTATTATTTAGTGTCTTTGATACATGTGACATGGGGATGGTTGTTTTAAATTGCCATTACCTATACTGATAGGTCATTACAAAAATCTTTATTAAAAATTATTTCAAACATTTTCTAAACATAATTTTTTGAGTTACGTCTTTGTTACACTACAAAGGTTTTTGTAAAATGATCTTTACAAATAATGTTTCTTTATTCGTTTTCTATTTGACTCAACTATAAAAATTAGGTATATGTTGTGTTGTGATACTTCTCTGAAATTTGGCACAAGTTTCTTATCTTTGATAGTCCACAGAGCATTGTTCGTTCGAAATTACTGAATTATGAATGTGACCTTTGCCTACGGAACCCTACTATATGCGTTTCTCGTGTCTGTATTGGCCAATTATTTGTACCAGCGACCACGATTCCACTAGAGCAATTTAATGTTAGTTTAACCCCATTCGCACGGCCAATTGCCTTCGAAGGGTTTTCACAGTCTAATAAGGCACAGTCTCATATTTTGTATTGACGCCTGACGTGTTACCGCCGAGACGACGGAGATTGAACTGAATTATGCAGCATGCTAGTTGGAGCGTCGATGCTAATTTGCGAAACTTGCGGTATCTATCTTGATTATAGTATGCGGTAGTGTGACCAACGTGATCTGGCTTGGAGACGGGTACGGATGATGGAACTGGGATGAGCGGGAGATGAGTAAAACATGATAAGATAACTTGGTAGACATTCAAATTAAACAATCTTATAGGATTTTATCTCGTGTATTTTACAATACATAAAACTGATTGTTTTTTTAAACTGGGTATTAAGCTAGATGTGACCAATTTGTTAGTGAGATACGTACGTAGGTAGGTGGCAAATTTATTCTTATTTTAAAACTTCTTTGTAATGTCCAGCAGTGTGGCAGATTTTTGATCGAAAAAATATCACCTATTTATATATTTTGTCGAGTGTGAATGACCGTTTTCTATGGAGCAGCTGGTTTTCTTCGTGATTTCTGGGTTGGTCCCATAGTAAAAGTTGCTCATACTAATGGACCCCTTACAACTAAGTACACTCATTCCGCGTAACCTTGCTTGTACATACGGGTTGTTTTTTTAGATGACGGATATATTCGAGGATATCATATTACTCATGGCCTCATATTGGCGCAACAATGGAAATACTGGCGAGAGACAGCGTGAGACCGAGACCGATGCCGTCGTCTTGTTTTGGAGGTCAAGACTCAAGACCCACTTTGGGTCGCTGTAAGTAAGTAAGTAACCATAGAAATAGAATAAGTCATACTATGCGCCACGCAACACGGTAGACATCCCCGCATCGAACCCCGGCCGGGGTAACCCGACGCTAATCCCTCAGCAATTACGCAGCAGCGTCTAACGAGAAAATAACCGAATGTTTCATGGTACGGTTACCGAGAGGGTAGCTTTAACTGGCTGGTGAATCACTTGAATAACTGACATAGGATGGATGTCGGGCCTGAATAGATTATATTAGATTCGGTATCTTTTAATATTATCTGTTGCGATAAAAACAAAATAAAATACATGCTTACTAACACTAAATATCAATAAACTATATCGATGAAATATTTAGGTATTTGGTTTAGGTCTAAGCAAATGGTATAGAATCCGTCACGTGATTTACAAAGCGTATAGCAGGCCGTCTGTCAAATAGTATGTAGTCTTTGGAGCCTTTTACAGGTCCTCGAGGTCACAAAATTAGTGCCGAAATCTGTCAAGATGACATAATTAGTGCAGAAATCCATTCATGAAACAAAACTACAAATTTAGTGCCAAAATCCGTTGAGGTCATTAAATGAGTGTCAAAATCCGTCACCTCTTTGGATAAATCGCAAGTCCCATTCGACAGACATATCGCCGAGTGAAGTGAACAGGCGAGGACCCTTGAAACATTTAACGATGCAGCGCCGGCCAAATCTGGAGCACTCATTAGAGCGGAGAAAAACGTACAACGTATAGCGGATACGTGCCTAGCCGCTTGAACGTACCTAGCTATATAAAAACAACGTTTTCTTTCTTTCTTTCTTTCTTTCTCTCTTTCTTTCTTTACCTAGTATATAGTTTCAAAGAACTAGATGTTCAAAATAGTAGATCTTTTTTGAACAGAACAGCAGAGGTGTGAACTCCTTACCTGCGTCTGTCTTTCCGAACAGGTACAATCCGGGGTTGTTCAAGAAAAAAGTGAATAGGCATGTCCTAAAGCGTGCTACATCTTCGACCACATCATCGCTTCCCACCAGGTGAGATTGTGGTCAAACGCATGCTTATAGTCCGATGTAAAAAATTATAATAATAACGCGTGATGTTACAAAAATATTATTAATTTGGACTTTCCCCGATAGTTCCAATCTGGTGTGTCTAGCGATCACACAGTCAACCTAGAGTGAATCCAGAGTGAATTTTAAACAGTTTTTCTAGTTATTTAAATATAATAATTATATACTATTTAATATTTATACAGGGTGTAAGGGGAACACTCTCGAAGCCAAATCATTATGAACAACTTTTACTATGGGACCAACCCTGAAATCGCAAAAAAATATCAGCTGTTCTATAGAAAACGGTCATTGACACTCGACAAAATGTATGGAACAGCAGATTTTTTTTTTCGCGATTTCAGGGTTGGTCCCATACTAAAAAATGTTCATAATGATGAGTACAATAACCTTATTTTGGCTTCGAGAGTGTTCCCCTTACACCCTGTATATCATATATTTATATAAATATAACAATACGTATGTACCTAGTGTAACGAAATTAGAATTTTCTAATTTAGATGTTTTCATTCATATACTATAATTTGTGATAATTAATATTATGTTTATCAGTTATTTCCCAGGCTGGTTGAGACTATTCTGCCTCCTTCTTTAATTTTATTTCAAGTAAAAACTTTTTGTTCAATCTCACTTATAAAAGTACCCTTATAGCGGTTAGAAAACAAGAAGGACATTCAAACTTAACTTTTCCCATGAGAGCTAAAGTCAAAAATCATTCACTCACAAAACTATTACTATAACAATTAAAATCTCAACAGCTGATTATTGTTTCAAACACAATTAATTTGCTGCAAACTAAAATGCTATTACAGAGCGACCAACTTACTTACAACTACAGTTGGCAAATGACAAACAATTTTCTATGGAGTTTATTCGGAAAATACAATAGTGGCTCCCCCATTCGACTGAATAGATGAATTGGTCGCCTTGTAACAAATTAACCCTAATGTGAACAAAGAGTAACCCTAAAGTGTCGAGACTCTACATTCGATACAAAGTCAATTAAACAATTGATCAAAGTCGCGAATAAACCGCCAAGACACGAGTGAAACTGTGAATATGATCGAGGGGTCCGTAGGTCTCGTAATTAAAAAAAAATTTAAAAAATTTAAAACTGTAGTTGGTAAACCTAGATGTAATACAGACATAATCTGTTCTTAAGAGCTCAGAAAACAAACTTGTCTCTAAATGGACGTGCAATATTAGCACTGGCATTCATAACTCACTAATTATAAGTTATTAGTATTGTTAGTTTACAAAGGAAATGTCATAGTATAGTAGTAAATTTTTTATTTACACGAAAAATATTTTAAATACAGATATTTAAAACCTAAAACTATTACTACCAAATAAAAAAAAAAAAAAATCAACTAATTAAAACCTAACTATCATTCTATTAAACCGCTACCAGTGGGAACTAGTATATATGGTATAGTAGTTGTCAAGTTAAATAGGTACGATGTCTACAATATTATAATGTCATTATTAGTTAGTCAATGTTAGTATTCCAATTTAATCTCTTATCATTAATAAATTCTTTTACGGTGTAATAGCACTTAGTCAGTAGAATTTTTTTCAATTTCAATTTGAATAGATTAATATTTAGATCTTTAAGGTTTCTGGGCATCTTATTATAGATTAACGGTCCCATACAGAAAATGCTATCATTTAATAATTTCTTGTTGCGGTGTTCTATGAGAAGCTTGTGCTTGTGTTTGTCTTGTTAAAAAAGGGGTTGTCTGTAAAGTCGGTTTACGGACGATAATTTTAAGTGATAACTACTGATACTTCTATCGCTTGTTCTGCGCTCTCGCTTGCATGCGCGGCTCAGGCGGAACGTGACAATTTTTCGTCCGTACAGCCGGCGTTCAGAGATTTATAAGACGTTATCACGTCAAATAATACCTATGTACGCAGTAGCTGCTTACGGTGTCCACGGGTCTTGTTGGTCTGTGGTTTCCATTCGTAATTTTTTGCTGCTCTGAACGTCACTTATCGCAGCTCTGGTATAAGAGAAACGGTATACCTGAATTGATTATTGTAAACCCCGATAACGAAGTAGATAATCCTCAAACGACAACAGATTTCCTTGATTATGTCACCTTACAAACAAAATAAAATAAATCAAAATCGGTTCAGCCGTATGGGAGCTACGATGCCACAGACAGGCACAGATACGCAGACGCACACACTCATAGTCACACAGGCTTCGACCAAAATTAAATTTTATTTTGGTCGAAGCACACAGACACCATTCATACAAACACACACGATACACGACACATACATAGATACACACGTTAAACTTGTAAACCCCTTCTTTTGCGTCGGGAGTGAAAAGGTTCTGTTTTATCCTAGGTGCAGACCTCTAAAAATTTTAATAAATATTCCTAAATGGGAGTCAAATAAATCGACTATAAAATATGAAGGACCCTCTAATGAAGTGGCCAGAACGAGGGGAAAGACAAAGGGTTGGGCTTTCACTCGATTTAGCCGTATTTTGTACACAACACTCGAGCCGAGAGGCAATCGGTAAAGTCAACATTTAAATTACATTGCGACCAACTTATCTTACAGTTAGCTGGAGGAGCTACCATCGGAAATTCTTTTTAAAACTGGAAATCACCCTTTGATATTTTTAGTCCACCATTTTGCCATCATTACAGATAAAGTTGGTCGGTTTATATATTTTGTTGCCGTTTGTAGTAATTTTCACGTGGGATTGTAGAACGGCGACGTTTCTTGGCAGTTGTATTGTTTTCTTTGCGAACGACCGGTGGGAAGTTTAATTCGTTTTAACTCGAATTATAATCATCGAAGTTGATGAGTAAGTACTTACCTACATTGCAAGTTGAGCCTTGACTGATACACTGGGTGCAGTCGCAGTATTGTGGTGGTTATAGCAAACCTGGCTGAGATTGTAAACTTGTCTCTCAAAGGCACATCTATCTACTATACTATTGTAATATATATTTTTTTTTTTTTTAAACATTTTTTTTTTTTTTTTAATAATTAATAGCCTTGCGTTTGACCACCATCACGCCTGATGTTAAGCGATGATGCGGTCTACGTTGGAGCACGCTTGCCTAGAAGGAACCGATTCACTCGTGATTTGAAGACACCCAGATTACATACTATACTATAGTTGCTCAAAGGTGCCGGAACAAACCGAAAGGTATTTTTTTTACTGATTTTCGATTTTAGGGACCTGCTACAAGTAAGTACGACAAAGTTCGCTACCCATCACCGTACCGTAGTTCCCAACTACCGTAAAGACGTACATTCAACGATAGATAGAAATTTTCGTACACACTAATAAGAAAAATATTAAGCTTCGACCAAAATAAAATGAATGGACGGGCCATAACCATTGAACTTGCTCAGTAAAAAAAAACATACAGTCGAATTGATAACCTCCTCTTGAAGTCGGTTAAAAACGAGGCATAACCGTTGGACATTATACTTCAACACCTAATTATTACATTTTATAACCATGTACAGTAAATTTGTTACAAAAAATAGATAGCGGTCTTTTGATGTAATTGTTATACTTCGGGAATGTACACGAAGGCATAATTTTGTCAGACGTTTCGTTATCATATAACAATAGACTCGTGTCGCACTTCCTACGGCTAGAGACCGACTGAAACGAATTGAAGCCGACGCGTATTTACTAATTTTGAAGTTAGGTTTTTTATTATACTTATTGTTACATATTTCAAATACTTTCACCATACCAATCAGCAAATACTGTCCCATAGGTAGTCCGATCACGCGTAATCTCGTCAACTTCGATGTCGTATGCGACATCGGTCGCGAGTGCGCGAGATATTACTATATTTGCTCGATCCATTGGCGTGACTCAATCACGGAGGTGGAAGGGTGAAGGGTGGCTTTTGCATCTTTTGAAAATCTTTGGAAATCTTTCAACCCTCCATGATATAAGTTTTTGAATAAAAAGTTTCGTTATGATGGACGAAGACGGAAAAATAAACCGGCCAAGTGCGAGTCGGGCTCGTGTACGGAGAGTTCCGTACCACCACAAAATTCAATAACGAAATTACTAGATATAACTTGGTAATGAACAGGAACTTGTCACCGACTCGCACTTGGCAACTTATTATTATTTGTTGTTATATTATTTTAGAGTGTTTACTATAATCATGTTAAGTTTGACGCTTGTAAGTACTTACCTACTACCGTTTTAACATTAGAGCTAAAACAAAAATACGTAAAAAAATACGTTTGTGGTGGGGACCTTTCGTTTTTACTTCTTGACTGTTTTATTATTTGTTAGTGAATCAGCCGTAGCATTACATATTCTGTGAAAATTTCAACTGGCTATCTATTACGGTTCGAAAGGTACAGCTAATAAGTAGGACAGACAGACGGATAGACGGACGGATAAACAGACATCGTAGGCTTAGTAATAGGGTTCCGTTTTTACCAGTTGGGTACGGAACCCTAAAAAGTACCTGAGTAATTCTTAAAAATCATGACTATGCTGTATTAATTGTCTTTATGAAACGTATCTAAACCGTGACACGAATAAAATAGAAGTGTCAATAGAATGTTTATGTCATAGATTCAGTATAAGTACGTTTATGTGCACAGAGATGTGACGGACTCGTATTTGAATTAAATTGATTGTAATATGCTGAATACGTTTCCTATGGGTTATATTTTTCGGCGGAATGACAAGTAAATATTTTCGTGTAAGACTTGATTTTCTGTCACAAATAAGGCAGTAGGTACCTACCAGTCTCCGCTGGCGCAGCGACCCGAAGTGAATATAAAATTGGTAATAATTCCTAATTCAAAAAATTCCATTCAATAATTTCATAAAACTCGTTAGAAATAAAAGAACGCCATCGGACCCAGTCTCGCAAGTTTGCGTAGAGCTTTACGGCATCTGCCGTAGGCAGTCTGCCTTAGTACAAGTTTTGATAGTATGCGAAAACTTTTTTCGTTTTCGTATTGTTCCATACATTGCTGAGCTGAAAGGTATTAGTTTTTTTTTCGTATTATAGTGAAGAAATCTATACCGCCGTTTATTACCGATTTTAGTTCCTCCGCATTTCCGCTGGAGGCGCTTTACTAAAATGTATGGAACAATACGTAAACGAAAAAAGAAGAAAGAAGAAAGTATAGTATTAGTATTAGTGATAGTATTCGAAAGAAGTTTTCGAATACTATCATAATATCTGAGAGTAAGGGTACAGAAGAACTATTATAGCCTATCTATAGCATTATTATTCTATGATTGAGCTAGATTGACTGACGCGTGACAGGTCGTGTAAGTCAGGCCTATTTAAAAAACAGTCAAAATTTGAAAATTGAAATTACAATGTTAATTAATACCTTGGTAATCTAAAAACAAAACAGATTTCTGGTTTTGATTACAGTTTGCTCGTACACCAAGCAAACCGTAATCAAATCCAGAAATCAAAGTAAGTTTACTCAAACGAGAATGTATCAAAGAAAATTCTCAGCGCTGGCCATTACACAAATTAGAAAAAGTAAAGTGAAAAAAAAAACCAAATGCATTTCCCGCCGTTTCGTGTTGCTATTCAAAATAGGAACTTATTACCTCGCCAGTGAAAAGAACTGTCTCAAATTACTTTGCATACTCTCTCTTTTTCTAGCTCACGTGAAGCCAAGGGGGTGTCCCTTTCTAACGCTATACAAACTCAGATAAACAAATACAAAGGGCCTAATTGAGTAACTAGTAAAACGAACGGCTGTGTGCCGTCCCTCCGTGTTACTTTACAAAGTTGCCTATGCTACTGTCGGAGTAAAATACTTGACAATTTAAGTTTTATGTCTTTGGGATAATGATAATAGCACTTTTACGCGAAGGGTGGTTGTAAAGTTGCCAGGCAGTCAAATTTCGTCGAGTCGCGCTCAAGTGGTAAGGGAGTTCGACTCCGGGCAGGGAACTTAATTTGTCAACAATTTTCGATATTTGAATACGTTTCGCTGTTCAATGAGCTTCTGTCAGCTTTAAATTGTTGTTTCTTTTCTTTTTAATTCAGCTTGACGTAGGCACGTGCTTTAGACATACCTACTTGGAAATACTCAATGTATCTCACTATCTAAAATCTTATTTATTTTTCATGGATTTAAATTCCATAGAAGTAGATTCAAAATCATCTTCAGCACTCACTGTCCAAACAATAATGACATACCTACCTCTTGTAATTGTGTATATATAAAGACGTCTCAAACTCACACTGTTGGGATAGACTAGAATGCACTATAGTGACATCTAAATAAAATATATATTTATCTATAGACAAAATGACATCATCATCATCATCATTTCAGCCATAGGACGTCCACTGCTGGACATAGGCCTCCCCCATCGATCTCCAAAAGGGCCGGTAGGAAGCGGCCTACATCCAGCGTTTCCCTGCGATCTCTTTTAGACCGTCGTATATAAAAAAATCTACTGTATAAAAAATAAACCAGAGTCATTATAGGTATGTATATTCTTTTAATTGAAACTGTCACTTAGCTACAATTTCACAAAATGCAGGTGTGAGGCAAAAAGAATCAATTGAAACCCACAGTATGTGATGGTTGGATGGTCCAATAGTGGCCTGGAAGAGACCGCTTTTAGCGATAAGGCCGCCACTTGTGGCAATCTGTTTGTGATTTTTATTTCTGGTATAAACACAATAAAGAGTTTCTATCTAAGTATGCGATTTCCACAGATCTATGATTTGTGGATGATCTTTCATTTTAGGCGGTGGCGGCTAGTACGATGGTAAAGACGCGACGCTGGCATCAATTGAACAGTTCTTCAGAACACTCCCCGTTGTAAGCGAGTTATTAGGTCCTTATACAAAAATAGCCATCGGTTGATAGTAGATTGGCTAACAGCAACGATTGACGGCAGGAGGAGCATGCACCACATCCGCCAATCATGGCGACGGCCGCATCCTCATTGCAGTCAGGATGACGGCAATTTGGACCTGATCGGTGGCCATGTGAAGATCATATCTATCTGCCTACTCCTTTTATGTACCTACTGAAGGAACAACTGAATTCAACCTACACTATTTCCATTCGTTTATTTGCTCTGACAGCTGCAATAATATTCTAAAGAAGCTGAAAAAATAACATTATTTCACCGAAATATATCGGGTACCTGCTATCTTCTGATCACTTTCGCAGGGCTCCTAGGCTACGATTGTTACGTTTTTTTTTTTTTTGTACTTTTTTTTAACATTCATTTATATCATATATTTACACATAAATGATCTAAATTAGTATCGAAAAACTAAGCAAAATGTTAAAAACCAAAGGTTAAAGTAGCGAAAGTGAACAGAATTCGTGATTTTAATTCAGCTTTTTACAGTGTTATTCCAACTGTCAGAGCAAATAAATACTTGGACCCATTATTGTAGACCGTATGTTTTTGACGTATCTGTTAATAATTCTTATATTTTTCTTCTTGCTTCTGATGTCATTCTTTTGTTTATTTTTGTTTTTTTGCTGACCTGTGCAACATCAAAATACTTTATAGTGAGTCAGAACTACAAGTTTGAGCCTGGAATCATATGGGAAGGATTATAAATAGTACAGACAAATGTGTCAAGATTGGTATGAACTGGTAACTGCTACAAAAGATTAAAGTTTATGTAAGATTCTCGAGGTCAGATATATGTAGTGTTCATTCAGGCATCTGTGCGAACCTGCAGTGCAAGTACCGTTCTTTATCGATCGTCAAATTCGCTAAAATGCCATAGAATCGATCACAGCGAGTACTGAAAAAATGGCATATTATCGAATTTGACGACCTCTATTGTCAATTGACGGTCGATAAAAGAACGGTACTTGCACCCCTGACTTTGTAAAATGACCTTCTGTACGTCCAATTATCATTCTACGCAAAAACGCTTTTCTCTAAAGTTCAATTAGCGAGACTGGGTTTTCCACAATCTCTTAGTAGCCTGCATCTTACAACAAAAACTATTAATATCTTACCGAGAGTGTCCGTGTATTCTTACTCACAATAAATATCTGCACGTCACCACCTATCTGCGATCAATCAAGCCACGAAAACAAACCATTGAAAATAAACCGTTGCTATCATTATAAAACTGTGGTAAAACCGCTACTCATTGCTTACCGAGCCCGGGTCACTGTGAATAGGAATAAAATAAAATAAATAAAGAAATAATGGTCGAAAGTTCGGTAGCCGGCGCGAGACGTCAGCTATCTTTTGTCCGCTCGTCACTGCTGACTCCACAGTACAAAGCGACAAACTTATCTGAACAGTTGCCGAAATGTCAGAACTACAATTTTCTATAAGAGACTTTCAGTTTTGTTCAGAAAGTACAATGGTAGCACCGCCTATTTAATTTAACAGATAAGTTTGTTCTGTGGACTAACGACCGAACTGTTTTTAGAAAACAATTTAAGAAGCTTCCGTTTAGGCCTCGGTTTACTTTGGCCATTGTGGCTAAGCGGATCGGTTCTACGCCTAATTGTTAACAGGCTGGCGGAGGCCAGTTTTTTCGTTAATCAAATAAACATTAATAACGTTGGATGTGAAAACTTTGGGAAGTAATTACCGTGGGCTGTTATTGGAACGTTACTGACGTGTGAACGGACGAGCTTGGCAGCCTTTATGAGGAGAATAAAGATAACACTGGACTTGTTTCGAGCGTGAAAATTATTAAGAAATTCATTTTGATGCTATCATTACTAATTTAAATAAGCTACGACATGCCTACTAGTGTAGTTATTATAATAACCACACAATTTCATCGGTTATTCTACAAGAATGAGCTCTGCTAAATATCTAATGACTATGTTAATATCTTCGTCTATAAGGTAGTCATAAGGTTCTGTGACATTAAAAACAAGAAAGTAAATGAAGCTAAACACGACATTGTGAAGTGGCTAAGATCACTATCATAATTATCATGACACAGAAGATGTTTTAAGAGTTATCAGGTGAATTGTTTTTATTTACTATAAAAAGAATTTAATGTAGTATTAGTTTTAGTTTCCAGCAGATATGATAACTTAGTAAAAAAATATATATGGAAAACTGTCTTGCTAACTACTTGTAATCAGGTATACGGGTTGCCTTGATACAGGCTTTAACTAGTAAGGCAACCAGCAGGAACTATTATTTTAAGTAATTTAGTTAGAAATAAAACTATTTTGATTTTTTGATATCATATAATTATATAGTCGAAGCATTATAGACTCTGTAGAGAGACGCGCCATTCGACTCATTAATAACGAAGCGCTGGCTAAAAAGATGTCCCACAGCCAGAGCAGAGAGAGTGTAGCTTGTCTCGTAATTTTTACCTTCTTCTTAAATAAGCTTACTTTCTTAGAAGCTGATCCCGTCAACCAATTTGCGCCTTATAGGTCATCGAGGCAGTCATTCCATCCTTACGTCGTGAAATTTGGTAAAGTCCGCATGCAGCGTTTCCAAAATTCCTTCTTAGTATGAACTAGAGTGGAATGCGCTCCGCCTCGGTGTTCCCACAACCTGGGTCTCTTCAAGACAAGAGTGAAGGCACCTCATGGGCAAGCGTGCCCCATTTTAGACTGCATCGTCACTTACCATCACGTGAGTTGTGGTTAAAAGCTAGCAGCCCATTTTATCACAAAAAAAACTGTTGGTACTTTTCCCCAAGGCATATATATATGGGTAACGAAAATAAAGATAAGTTATGGATGAAGGTGATATGAAATTTTGTACAGAGATAGTGTGTGTGTGTGTGTGTGTGTGTGTGTGTTTTGTAGTTGTTTTTGATAGTCATACCTTTCATCTAAATTTGTTCAGCAAACGTATTTGAGTGGTCATCGAATATAATACACCTATTATAATATGAACAAACTTTTACTTTTGGTCATCATTATCAGTATTTCATGTTCCCACTGTTGGGACACTTATCTCAAAGAGGATGGTCTCTAATCCACCATGCTGGCCCAGTGCATGTTGGTAAATGTCATATGTCTTTGAACTTCTGAGGTTCTTAGACATACTTACCGGTTTCCTCACGATGTTTCCTTCGCCGTTTTCAGAGCGACGGCATCAAAACTGCACATAATTTATTTAGGTAACTAAGTACTAAATAAGTAATTGGTGCAGGACCGAAGATCGAACCAGGTGCCGTCAGATTGAAAAGCGCACACGCGTGGCCACCATAATTGAATTTATTAAAATAGCGAAATTGAATACTCCGGTGTATAAATACGTGATATTTTACTCACAGTATTATTTCATGTAATTTCGTCGTGGCAAAGAACAAATTACCCTACTTGATACTTTCTCCGAAAGTTCTACCCCTATCCGAAAGCGGAGTGACAATATTTTGTGACTCTATATGAAGCGATTTTACTCCATGATTCAATTCAATTCAATTCATTTATTCCCAATATTTATAATTTTACAATATTAACCTAACATTTTTAACAATTCTAAAATTAACAATTCATTATGAGTATAAGTACCTTTCTATAGGTGCCTCGTAAGCAGCTGTTCTATATAGGAAGACCTGTGTTACAGCGGCTGATTAGATGATGATTTCTAGCGGATGATTTCTTACAAAATTAGTATACCATAACTTGAAAATAATACTTTTTACATATCCGACAATAATATAATATATGAACAAAAATTACTTTAAAAAATCCCGTTGTTGGAATGAATAGTGGCCAGTATGAAGCATTGCCATGTTGAATGAAGAGAATAGAGTTTTGGCGCCAATGTCGCCTCGGTGTATTATTTTCCTACTTATTTCGATTGTAATAATTGTGGATTATTATTTATTAAGTGTCCTTGAATGTGCTCGAGTGTAGGCAATTCGTGATGTTTCCAAAACTCCACAGAAACCTCTAGTAAAGTCTCCACCACTTTACTAAGGCATGACTGCATATACTTGAACATGGCTTACTTTCATTGACTCCGACTGCGACTATGACTTGTTTGTGTGACTGTATAAATGACGGAGTTCTGAGGGAACGAACATTAAAACACAACCGAATTGAGAACACCCCTCCTTTTTTGAAGTCGGTTAAAAAGGACATAAATCATTCCTTTTACTTCGCGCTATTTTATGACTCGGAGGCGCGTACTAAACTCACGCCATTAAATAAGAATTAAGTAATTTCATTACATTTATCGCATAGTGGTGTAAATTGAGCCTTTTTTCCACCGGCCTCCAGTTGCCAGCCATTAGTTCCCAATTAAATGGTTAAATTAATGGTACAGGTGCTTTTATTTCAACTTTATTTTCTAGGCTAGTTAGTTATAGTAATTGCAGGATGGCCTTGTTAGAAAACTTTTAATCATTTAAATATTTGTTCGCAGTTTTACATTTAATGGACCTTAGACAACCCTTAGTGTAAATATGTTGCTGAATTGTGTTTTCTATGGAATAACTCCTAATTGGCATTTTGTTAACAAGAATTCAGATTTTTTGCAAAAAAGTGACAATCCTCACAATTACTTATTCAATAAGTTTTTTGTACAGTGAGTTGTTTAAGGGTTAGCAAAATGATTAAAATAATAGAAATACTTACTGAGAAATCGTTTTATTTGCTTGTACAGGTGTACAGTAATATAAGTTCAATGTTCAAATATCTTAATTCTTCTAGGGCTAACCGACGCTCGAACGCGGCTGACCTCAACCGCCGTCTGACCAATGGGAGAGAAAGAGAGGGAAATATATTCTTACTCTTTCTCTCCCGTTGGTTGGACGGCGGTCCGTCAGCCGCGTTCGTGCGTCTGTTAGCACTATTAGACCGCATCGTCGCTTATTATCAGGCGAGATGGCGCCAAAGCGCAAGACTATCTAATAAAAAAATAAAATAAAAATAAATCATCGAGAATTTTTTTAAGAAAATTTACTAAAGAAAATCTGTGCAGCTGTTTCCATATTATCTGCTCATTTATCGGGGAGTTTAAGAAAAATTTCAATATATACTTTGTCTACAATATTTCCATTCCCGATTCCCGCTCTCACTCGGGCCACGCCCGTATATAATCGCTCGCGAAACTTATCACATTATCAAAAAGCGTCGATTCGCCGAATCCTTTGATCCGTGCCGCTCATTTGACAATTACACCGGCGCGGCGCACGGAGCTAGGGCTGCCACTTGCAAGGTACTTAATAATGGTTCGTTCCCTTTACATCCATGCACACTGATAAATCACTCGCGCAATAAAAAAAACATTGAGTGCAAAACGTGAAAATACGTGAAAAAAAAATATACGTGAAAAGTAAAACAGTACACGTAGCAAACGTAGTAAAACGTTGTAAGTAATACGTAAAAATTATACATACGTATAAGTCCCGATAAACATTTAACACATGCAACATGTTTTATAATTTTTTTTGATTTTTTGCACATGCATTTTTTTTTTTTTTTTTTTTTTTTAATCGCGAAAGTTTAAAAATTACTATTGAGAGTAATTAAAAAAACGGTTGGATATTATATATTATTGTAAATAGTATAAAGCGATTTTCGTGTTGATATTTTATAGGATGGTGGAGGAGATAGAAAAAAACCGAGTGCTTTTCTGCCCAACTGGTATTTTAAATTCTCAATACGTGCCAAAAGAGATAACTATAGCCGCATATAACTATAGTGCAGCCTTCATCATCATCAGCAGCAGCCATTAAACTTCCACTGCTGGACAAAGATCTCCCAAGAGGGAGATCTTTGTCCAGCAGTGTCTAAGAAGAGAGGGGTGTTGCCATAATCCCCACGCTTGGCAGGTGGCTTGGGGATCGCAGTACGTACACCGTGTACTGTAAGGATGCTGCTGCCCATCCTCCTAAATAAAGCGAAGCCTTAATAAACTTTACCTTATCGACTTTGTAATTGACTGACTTAGCGGTTACCAACAGACATAGACATATAGACATAGACATATATTTATTGACAGACCTCTGATTGCTCTAGTAACTAAATTTTGAAGAAGAAAATCCTGATTTTCTGTAGACTATTATCTACATCGTGTTTTATAAAGGTTTACACCTGTATGTAAGGTGTTGATCAACCCGCCCCAATGAACAACTTGTAGAACATAAGTTTGCTAAATTCGAGAGAGAAAAAAATGCGGGAAAGTTGCAGGTAAAATCGAAGAGTGTTGGTTGGCTGATCAGCTATTATAGTTGTTTCTGATCTGAAAAAAATATTACGCCTGTGATTTCTGTCGAAATACTAGACATAATATGTACTCGCTTCAATAAAAACTAAGTATTTGACTGACTTCTCAATTTGACTGTTTTTTTTAACGTTCGTTACGTCAGAAATCTTCATTGATTGCTCGGTTGTTTTTACTGGTCGTTTTTTTTTAAAGGATATCCTTACTTTTGATTGGTCCCATGGAAATTTCATCAAAAATGATAGAGTAAGTAGTTTTGTTTTTAAATGAAAATAATTGGAAAAAACACGTCATCCAAGCTTCGACAAAAGGAATTTACTTTCCTTTTGTCGAAGCATCCAAGTAAACAAAATAGCGTATTTACTCATTTTGAAGGTTTTTTAAATTCATAATTTTTTCCATAAGTACGTGGTCCATTAATATTGTGTCTGTTAACCTTATGAAACGTTCATTCGCATATTCCATCTGGCCGCCTTGCGCCCCTGTCCCGGGGTAATGCGACAAAAGCCCGTGATCAGACACGTGGCGCCGACTGCACCCATTAGCTTCACTGATGACTCGACGGCGCACACCAGTAGCTTATTAGATCATGCAGATTATCTGTAATGATACCCTCAGATCTGTTCTGGCTCATATAATATTTAGACTCGTGTGATATCAACTACAATGGGCTTTGAAACACCTAGGCTGTCAGAGCTCCGGGGCTTCATCTGTGATTTCCATACTGACGCGCATTTTTGGGACCATTAGTTTAACTTAAGTGGTATATAACTCTTCACCAATGTACCTCTATAATCTATGCAGTTAAGTGTTTTAGGTTCCTTACAAAAAGCTACAGATATAAAAGCCATATCCATGGCAAAAAAGCCTTTAACAGTAAAAAACAACCAAATCCAATCCAAAATTACAAAGAATTTAAGTAAACGATTAATTAAAGTCATAATATGGAGCATTACACTGTACGGAAGTGAGACGTAGTCATTGACTAATAAAGATCGAGAAAGGCTGGAAGCATTTGAAATGTGGTGTTGGAGACGTATGGAAAAAATATGCTGGACAGAAGAAAAAAACAGGAAGTATTACATATTGTCAATGAGGAAAGAAATATACTATAGCGAATATAGAGACGAGAAGGGGAACGATGTTTGTCCACCTTGTACGACATGACAAATTAATGATAACCATAGAGGGAACGGTAGAAAGAAAGAGTGGACCGGGAAGACCAAGAGGAGTATTCTTAGACCAAATAAAAGAGAAGGCAAATGTCATGTCGTACAGGGAGGTGAAAACGCTGGCAGAAGACCGTCAAGCTTGGAAGTTACTCCACCGACAAGAGCTACGCTCTTAAATGTTGAATGAATGAATGACAAAAAGCGCAATTCTATACATATACACACATATACCTAAACAACGCCAGATTCAATTCAAATTTACATTTAGTGACTAGTGACACGAATCACGAAACGCATATCCACAGAAGCCGACATAGCATTGGGTTTCACCGGTACTCAAAAAACAGCATCGCTAAAAGAGCATAGGTACCTTTTCATCCACGTCAATGAGACGCTCGATGCACCAGCTGAGTTATTTCATCGTCATCGCATTCTAAAACCACCAGCATGCGGATATCTACTCTAATCATTTCAGAATAGAGGTTGAAATGGTGTGGGGCAAGCAAACGGCTCGCTGGTGCCATTCTCGCATTGTTCTACCAAACGGCTAATTGGTGCTTCGCCGCAGCGGAAACGCACGAGTGTCGCCGACGCGCGCACAATACTACCCTCAAATGAGTATATAATGCCGATCTCACATCACAAAACCCACCATTGTGGAGAGGAAACGGAGCAGCGAACAATATGTCAATCGACGCCGATTTGTATGCGGCCGTATTATAAATATGATCTGCAAATTGGTACGTGAAATTAGTAGGAGAGGTTCTTGCGGAATCCATGCTGGATTCGCGTTTCGCAGGTGTATGAATGCAGGTCTTTGTTTTGGGGTCAGGAGCGAAGTTAAGATGAATAGACGTTTAACGTGGTTATAAAATGTTTTACATTACATCTAATCAAATATTGTTTTAAGCTAGCTAACTTTAGTGAACAACCGTGATGGTTGTTCACTAAAGTTATATAATTATCCCGTCTTCCCGTGAACATGGTGCATATAACTGCGCCGAAATATCGGGAGCTCATTCCACAACCTTACCACGGTAAATATCCCGTAAATAATCATATAACTTTATCCAATCAAATGTTTAGTAGTTAAAAAGAATGGACTTTATGACTATGAAAAATACAATCTGGTGGTTACAGAATTAGCCGAATTAGAATCGATAACCAATGGGGAAGAAAGATTCGACGCAGCGAAGAGTAGGCCTCCCACTAGGTGTACCGACATCGTGAGAGTCGCGGGCATCCAGTGGATGCGCACATGGCAGGCTGTCGTACAGTATGGACTTTTAAGGGGGAAGTCTACTATGTTCAGCAGTGGACGTCTTCTCGTTGATGATGATGATGATAACGACAGAATTAGCATATAGAGCAAAGTTATAACAGTTCCTGTTTTGAGCTACAGCCTTATAGCTCTAAGGTAGGGTCTATGGTTGCCCAAGTATAAAAGTAACGTAATAGGAATTACCACCTGCAACTGCATGGAATATGCAGTAGGTACAGCCAAGTACAAAATACCCATAAAGATATATTTTCTCAGACAGTCACAGACACTAGTATTTCATAGCTCCCATTTTTAGACGACATTATTCAACATAAAAACCAAATTGAGGTAAAACATGTTTTTCTATGAATATAGCTCAGTTTGGCTCGAAAACAGATTTGCAAGTCGGATCCCGCCATATCAGGCAATTGAGCGATGAATTCTCGCAAACGAAATTAAGCCAACAGGAGTTTATTTACGGTGTCACCTCAACAGTGCTCAGCTTTGATCACGCGCCAGTTATTTCGCAGGCGCAAAAGGATTTTTCCTTTGTCAGTGTTGTATCGCGAAGATGATTGACGGCCGATTCGCGGCGCGAGAAATCATACGACAGATGCCATCTGCTGCTGTCAAATCACTCAACACGCAATCGACAACTTTAACCCTACAGCATAAGCTTCAGAAGAGCTTTTGCTGATGGTATAGTTATTGTTGTTATTGTTGTCGGCGAATAAAGTTACAAACGTCCTGATACGGATCTACAATCAAAATTGGACTCTATCTCTTGAGGGTAGATTGAAAATCTCTGCTGATGGCTGCAGAAAGTAAAGTAGCCGCGGTCTAATAAGAGCGCAAGTTGAGTCGGCGTTGGAAAATGAGTTTCCTCGCGGGAGGCGTGGGGTGGCATCGGGGGAAGGGGGGTAATTGTGGCAGGATCAAAGCCGATCCGCGGCAACGCGCGGCGCCTTTTGATTGTTTTTCTCGGGCCGATCGAACCTGCGTTTTTGCGCCCACCTGTCCGCGGCACGGAGTAATCGCGTATTATTTACTGACAGACCGCTTGAGTCTGGTGCTGTTGATTAGAGGCTCACTGAGACATGAGACATGGCAATAATACTACACGGTGTTTGGAAGTCAGGACAACATTCGCACCAAAGCGCTTTTACGACAACTCAACTGCGCTGCAATATGGTCAGCATTTTGATAAACCATGTCAGTCATGTAGACCTTGGTCTAAAATGTAACAAACCTTAGTATACGATAAGTGCGCTACCTTCTTTAGTCTCGGTAGTTTGTTTCTTAGATCATATCGCAGGCCTTCGAGTGAAAACGTTGACTCTAAAGCCCTTACTCTAGGTTTCAGATCTCTATTCGTCAAGCAAACAATTGTGGTTCCATGGCTCAATGGCCAATGGCTCGATGATTATGTCAGTCAATCATCGAGATACAATACATATAGATTCACAATCGTGCCAAAAAATGTCCGAACCAAAACTCAGCGCACGCTACGAATTGCGCAGACTTTTCGGTTACTTACAAAGTAACCGCTATCCGACTACAGCGCCG
Organism: Agriopis aurantiaria; assembly: GCA_914767915.1. Taxonomy (NCBI): domain Eukaryota; kingdom Metazoa; phylum Arthropoda; class Insecta; order Lepidoptera; family Geometridae; genus Agriopis; species Agriopis aurantiaria. Next base: position 16,360,332 of record OU611992.1, on the reverse strand, counting down.
CGCGATGCCAGAGCTACATGATATAGCGGACAACTAACGTTGAACACTATACAAGCGACATAACGTCTAAATTGGAGTAAATATGGCATTGTGAAGTGTATAATTTTATTGATACAATGTATGTACAATGACGCTCGGACGTTTTTTTACTGTTTTCACTGAGAGATATTGACTCTATAGGAATTGTATCTCAATGCACTGATTAAACTAACTTAGTTGAAACTTGAGAGATAATTTCTCGGGTGTGATTGGAGTAGAGTTGTAGTTTTGTTTTGTATGTAGTTTTTGAATTGATAATTATTTAAGTAGTACTTAAATACTAAATAAGTGATTGTTCTGGGCCGGGGATCGAACCGGGTGCCGTCAAATTGTAAAGCGCACATGCTTCCGCTCGGCCACCATCTTTAGCATTAGTTTGTTCAGCAGTGGACGTTTACGGGCTGATGATGTGATGTGATGCCCTATTAACATAATGCAAATGCACCATGCGACATAGTCCACCGAATTAGCAAGTTGAAGTGGCAGTGGGCAAGGCACATATCACGCAGAACAGATGGCCGATGGGGTCGAATGCTTCTCGAATGGAGACCACGGACTGGTAAGCGCAGCGTAGGACGTCCACCACAAGATGGACAGACGACCTAAAAGAGACTGTAGGTTAACGCTGGATGCAGGCCGCTTCCAACCGGCCCTTTTAGAGATCGATGGGGAGGCGTATATCCAGCAGTGGACGTGCTATGGCTAAAATGATGATGATGATGAAAAACACCATGTATACATGGTGTTTTTCATGTATATAGTTCTCATCTTCATTTCCTCTCATAGTGTTTGCTTGCCAGCAGGCGCCCGGCGAGGGTAGGAATATTGTTTTAAAACCGATCCGTAACCCGACACCCAGCTATTTGCTTAGTTTAAACACACGTCAACAGAACGACAGTTTCTTTACCAATACGGTTGTCCATCGTCTATCTATTACCACAGACAAAAGATTCCTTTTGTCTATGCTATTTACTCATAATAATGACAGACTCTTATACCTTTGCAATAAAATTGGAATTAGATATTTTAGGAGTGTTTTGTGGCAACTAAAGAGAACAAGCCTCTTTAGTTTTGAAACTGTTTTTAACAGAGTTTAAAAAAGAAAGAAGGTTCTGCGTTCCACTAGTATTTGCTCTGTTATTTATTAAATATAAATAATAGGCTTGCGTTTGACCACCATCTCGCCTGATGTTAAGCGTTGATGCGCTTGCCTAGAAGAAACCGATTCACTCGCGACTTGAAGACACCCAGATTGTAACCATCGGGGAACACCCATTTAGGCAGTGCATTCTACAGCCTAGCAGTTTGCACAATAACTGTGGAATAAAAGCGCTTTGTACGGGTTTTCGGAATATTAACCATAAAGCGGTGACGATTTTTCGTGCCCGCTCTGGCAGTCCGATAGAAAAATGGGCAGGAGGGAATTAGATCGTTAGAAAGTTTCCAAACTTGACAAACTACAATGTCGCCTTATCAGTACTTTACAAATATACCTAGTAAAAATTACAATTAATTAAGTAAATTACAAATATAGTACATTTTTACCTTTTGATATGACTGTATTAGATTTGCTCTACATTTTCAGATCATCTATTCACTTTTTTCACTTTTATCTAAGTACTTCACATGTAACAAATCTTGAAATTCGATTTTAACCTACTTATTTATTTATTGAGAGAGATACGCCAACCTTTTATTCATACCTTATACCTTTTACTTCTAATTGTCGTTCAGTAATTAATGTAATTTAATTTAATTTAATCCGATTGATAATACAATAATTTGGTACCATTGAACTGCTCTGGTGATGGTAGGAGGTGGATAGCGTAACTTTGTAAAAGATTCCAGTCAATCCTTCGACTTATTTGGCTTGTTTTATCCAGTTTCATCAAATAAATTATATCGTCAGTTATTCTCAAACATTGCGTGGTTATATCGTGATTGAGTCTCAAACTTTGCGTGGTTATATCGTGATTGAGTCTCAAACATTGCGTGGTTATATCGTGATTAAGTCTCAAACATTACGTGGTTATATCGTGATTGAGTCTCAAACATTACGTGGTTATATCGTGATTGAGTCTCAAACATTACGTGGTTATATCGTCATTGAGTCTCAAACCTTACGTGGTTATATCGTGATTGAGTCTCAAACATTACGTGGTTATATCGTCATTGAGTCTCAAACATTACGTGGTTATATCGTGATTGAGTCTCAAACATTGCGTGGTTATATCGTGATTAAGTCTCAAACATTACGTGGTTATATCGTGATTGAGTCTCAAACATTACGTGGTTATATCGTGATTGAGTCTCAAACATTACGTGGTTATATCGTCATTGAGTCTCAAACATTACGTGGTTATATCGTCATTGAGTCTCAAACATTACGTGGTTATATCGTCATTGAGTCTCATAGGTACATTACGCTTGGTGACGAGAGTCTGATGTTAGCTATAGCCAGAAGGTGGACTGTAACTTTTAGCATGTGTAACGATAAGGTTGCCTGGAAGAGATTGCTTTTAGTGATAAGGCCTCCAGTTGTTACACTAGTTTTTAAAAGTTTTTCGTCCTCATTATAAAACTTAATGGTGTGAACAATAAAGAGTTAATCAATCAATCAAAAAAATAACACAAAGCATATTTTTTAGTTTCGAAACAATAACAATTTAATATCATAAACGAATACAAAAGGAATGAAGAAAATGTGTAGTATATCTTTAATATCATCATCATCATCATCATCATCCTTCATCAAACCTTATTTTTAATTTATCTAAACTCTTGTTGTACACAGGCCACCCTATTCGATTTCAAATTTTAAAAATTATCGAATGAAGTATTTGATGAAGGATGATGATGATTATAATATTAAAGATATACTACAAATGATGATAATGATTTTGTTATGACAAAAATGTGAATAAATAAACGCATCAAAAGACGGATTCTAGTTCTTTGAACAGTAGAGATGTAATGCGTCCTTCAAGAAGTACCTACCTACAATGTTTCTACCACACAATGGTGCTCTCTTATTTAGCTTTACTAAATCACCTGTGCCTTAATTATGTCAAAAGTGTTTACCTTACACTTTATTTAAAAACATGTGTTTTTGCAACATTTGCGTTGATGGTAACTTTTAGGGGGTTCAAGGATTGATGACGTCATTAACGCTAATGACTTGACTGTTACAACCTGCTTTATTTATGTTTAAAAAGCGGGCGTTATAACTAACCTCATCATCATCATCATCAACAGTCTTAGTATAGTCTTAGTAGTTTAGTCTATTGCCTTTTTCTTTTTCTTTGTTCTTTATTCTACTTCTATATTTTTTATTCACATGTTTTAGCGTTCATATAATTACTCTGTTTTTTATAAGTAGAAGTTGTTTATAAGTAGAGACTTTTAAATGGCCCGTTTATAATAAAATAAATAAATATTTGGGACATTTTTGCACACACTGTCACCTGACCCCAAACTAAGCAAAGCTTGTGATATGGCTGCCAGAGACTGATATACATACATATATAGTTTTAAATACATACTTGAGCTTCATGAGCTTCATCTTTTGCCACTAACCACTAACCACTGCCAACTACCTTATTATTATAATCATAAATCGTCACTCCATAAGTCCATATATAACATCTCAGAGGGATTCTGTTGTTGAACCAATAACCCTTGAGGTAGACGTGTTAAAGAGTTGGAGAACACGAATCGCAAACGTAGCGTAGGATTACTAAGCTACCTGGAGCAAAAAACATATTATGTAAGTACATAATTTATAGAACGGACAAGTGCCTTTATTAACTTAACAACATATTATACAAGCTAACACTACAAAACAGACTGCCAACAGACCATTGAAGGTCTAAAGACAATCCAAACTCTCAAGCCCACTACCAATTGACAAGCGTAATAACTAGACATAATTAGTTACTGGTTTTACAATAGTAATCTCAAACAGTCATTCCAAGAAATCAACAAAATGAGAAAACGATCGACAATACATTGCTATGGAACATTGGAATCTAATCAAACATTGCAATAGGGTATTTGACTACTTTTGGGAAACTATTGCACATTATTGTCTGATATAAAATAATGTATACTGCATTTATATTTTCTGGATATCAGTCGTATTTGCGATATAAATCGATGTTAAAGTTTGAATAAAAAAAGATCGCGCCAAAACGCAGACCTGCGTCATAGCTCCGATCACGTGACTAATTGACGTCACACAAAACAAAACAACTGCAGCCAGGCTGCAAAAGTTTGATGATTAATTAATTTCTAATAGAAGTAATGGTTTATAAATATTGTGTAGTGCCAAAATGTACAAATACTTCCATAAAGACACCCGAAAAAAATATTTGTTCCTGTTCCAATGGACCCAAAACTCCCCATAACTCGAAAAAAGTGGTTGGAATCAATCTAAGGTTGGAACTAAGTAGCTCGTAGAGAACCCAAAAGTATTGGAGCTAATTCAAGTGTTTCTATGTGCGAAGATCATTTTGAGGTACATATTTGAGTCTATATATTTCTATTATAATTTGTGTTTTTATTGCATTACTATTTTATGTACTGTTACTTTCTTTTTAAACATTGTAAAGCTCGACATAACCTAACAAAATAGTTATATCCACTTACTACAACATACTTTTTGTACAACTTGATTGAATGTTTTGCTTGGAGAAAAATTAAAAATTAATACTGAATTTGTAGTTTTTACGTTTTGAGTTCTGCAGCGTAGAAACAATGACGTGGATTATTATTAAAGAAATATGCAACCATAAAAACATTAATTTTGGGTAAGTTACTGCTGTCTGCTTGCACAAAATGTTTCTCCATTCTTCTCACATTTAACCTCCGGACTGTTTTTGGTGAAAATTTCTGGATAAATCGCTCTCAAAATAGCTTTACAACATTAAATTCGCAAATATCAATACAAAATCTGTTTGTTTAGATTTGTGTGACGTCACTAGGGATGAAGCCAGTTACAGACCGTTTTCGATCACGTGATCAAATGTCGAAAATACAGTTATTTTAATCGCGTTTTTTACAAAAAATAAGCATATTTTTATCAAAAAATCAATGAAATATGCTTTTTCATAATGTCATGTTTATGGATGGCGTCAATTGGCATAATATTTTTAATACAGTCAAGTACCCTATTAAGCATTGAAATTGCATTAAAAATTATCTTTTTTAAGAGTTTGTTGACAGTCTTCAGCTTGGCATTCGTCCTCATTCTCCCAATTCACCCCTATTAAGTTTGACATCGCTGTTAGGGCCCGTCCTCCATAAGTAGGGATACCTATTTTAGAAAAATACTCGGAAACTGTCAACTCATCCACTTGATCCACAAAAAAGCTGGCGCCATCCGTGAGACCGAACATTCCCCAACTTATAGGGCAAGGCAACGGCAGCGAGTAACTCAATACTTTGTATTTTCTTGTTTTTGCAAAGTTTAATATCGAATCGGAAGTCGGATTGTTGACTTAGGCCTCTCCGCTGTAATGGCAGATAATATTTGTACGAGTCCGTCGCTAAATATTATACGATGTTGGAAATGTTTTTATTGCAAACAGACAGTGTTTTGAGACGGTGGAGACAGCATTAAGACTCTTAAGGGGCTGGTAAATTGATGATCTTCATTCATGAATGCAAAACTAATGAAAATTAAAACTGAAGCTGTTCCTATGTACACTGTTCTTAAGAGGCTTTAGAAGCTTTGGTTGATGGCCATTTGATTGTGGTTGATGGTTTGATTGCAATTTCCATTGCATTGCAATGTTCTATAGCAATTAAAGAGGGTTTGGTCAGACATAACCATTGACCATGCCCCCCCCTCATTGGCCCGTCTCCGATAAGGGATCAGCCAGCATACTGTTACATCACCCAAAAATGAACGAATGGAGAAGATGGACAGACGACCTAAAAGAGACCCCAGGAAAACCCTTGATGGAGGCCGCTTCCAACCGTCCTTTTTGGAGATCGATGGGGAAGGCCTATGTTCGGCAGTGAACGCGTCCTATGGCTGAATTGATGATGTTGGGTGGTGTAACAGTGTGCTGACTGATCCCTTATCGGAGAAATGCAGAATACTCTGCATGATAGTTGATCTATGTATTTAAAGGAGAGAATACATTTAAAAATGGGCCATGGTATGGTAATGTACGTAATCATGTCTGACCAAAAATAACGCTTTTCATAAACCTCTTTAAAAATAAAGTTATTTTTTTAAATAATAGTTTTCTCGTTTATGTGGAATTCATCTTGAGTAAGAATGAACTCGAACGCGATTAGATAAAGCGAGAAGACTAATTAATTCACTTCTAATTCTACGGTATGTTTATTGTACCTAATTATAATATTTTGTAAATTTTTATAATGCCCAATAAATTAATTTGTATTTGTATTTGTATTTGTATTGATTTTAGTTAGGAATTGTGAGAAGTGTGGTCGAGTAATGTCTCCTGAACTTTTTTTTCTAGGAGGCAATCTTCCAAAGATACCCGGCTGCATTGGGGTGCAGCTAGGTTATATGGGATTATACCCCCCCCTCCCGGTGACCAGCCTTAGTGCTTGACAAGAGGGCTCCGGGATCTCCCAGAAGAACGCACCGCACCGTCCGTCCACGACAACGTAGGTCACACAACGTTGTCACTTGTCGTTCTCTCCCGGGGCTCTAAAACTGAAGTAGTATAAAAACTAAAAGACAGCCTAACCGCAAGTTACGCACAATCTGTCGCCGCGACTTCAGACCGGCGACTAATTTTACCGATGATGTGTTGACACTGCATTTAGCAGTTCATTACAGCGGGCGTCAATCACGCATCTTACGGCGATCGAGTTACTGAGGGACAAGCTATAGGAGAGAGCGGCACACGAAGATAAGCTACGGTCATAACTGTGCTATACTGGCAATTCATCAAAACAAAATTTAAATCATTGCTTGTTTCCAAAGGATATTACAATTTAAAGGAATATTTTGGTGACTAATTAAAATTTTATATATTACAATTTAAAGGAATATTTTGGTGACTAATTAAAATTTTATTGTTAATATTATAATTACAATTTTATTAAAAAAATTATTTGCTTCGTTTGGGGTCAGATGAGCATGTGTGCAAAAATGTCCCGAATATTTATTTATTTATTTATTATTATGATTAGAATAATAACTTTATAAACCAGTTATTTTAAGTTAGCATAATACCTACTAGCTTTAAGTTATTGTACGCTCGCAAAGGGCAGACTGTTGATACTACAATGTTTTTACCATCTTTTGTACACAGTTTTTACAATTAAATGATTTCTGATTCTGATTCTGGCAGCACTGCCCTAGAGTCAGAGTTAGAGGAGAGAGTTTTGGCGCCAACGCGGAAAAAACATGTCGGCTCGTTGGATTATTTTCCTTAACTTGTGTATTTTCGAGTGTTAATGTGTACTAAATGGTGAATTATTATTCATTAAGTGCTCGTAAACGTGCTCGAGTGTGGAAGGTGATATGACGAGGTGAATCGTGTCTTTTCGTGTTGTTTCCAAAACTCCATAGGAGCCTCGTGTAAAGTCTCCACCACTTTACAGGGGCATGAGTTCGATTGACCGTGACTTACTTAGCTTGACTCTGACTATGACTATGACTATGACTTGTTTGACGCTAATAAGACAAAATGAACTGTTTAATATTACGAGTAAAGGACATTGAATCCACGCTCATGAAGATTTTAACAAAAAAAAAAAAAAAAAAAAAAAAAAAGAGTTAGAGGAGTTTTGGCGCCAACGCGGAAAAAACATGTCGGCTCGTTGGATTATTTTCATAAACTTGTGTATTTTCGAGTGTTAATGTGTACTAAATGGTGAATTATTATTCATTAAGTGCTCGTAAACGTGCTCGAGTGTGGGCAAGTGATATGACGAGGTGAATCGTGTCTTTTCGTGTTGTTTCCAAAACTCCATAGGAGCCTCTTGTAAAGTCTTCACCACTTTACAGGGGCATGAGTTCGACTTGACGGTGACTTACTTAACTTGACTCTGACTGTGACTATGACATGTTTGACGCTATTATGACAAAGTAAACTGTTTAATATTACGAGTAAAGGACATTGAATCCACGCTCATGAAGATTTTAACAAAAAAAAGTCAGAGTTAGAGAACATAGAGACTGCACCCCGCGGTTTCAAGCTGGTTTTAACCGACTTAAAAAAGGAGGAGATCTTAATACGTTTTTTATGTTTCATCATCACCATTATTTCAGCCGTAGGACGTCCACTGCCGGACATAGGCCTCCCCCATCGATCTCCAAAAGGCCCGGTTGGGCGCTTTATCCAGCGTTTCCCTGCGGTCTCTTTTAGATCGTCTGTCCATCTCGTGGGTGGACGTACTACGCTGCGCTTACCGGTCCATGGTCTCCATTTAAGAACCTTTAGCATTTTTTTTTGCAGGGTTTTTTTTTTAGGGTTGTGCCCTGCCCACTGCCACTTCAACTTGCTAATCCGGTGGGCTATGTCGGTAACCTTCGTTCGTCTACGGATCTCCTCATTTCGCATTCGATCTCGTAGAGAAACCCCGAGCATAGCCCTCTCCGTAGCTCGTTGTGCGACTTTGAGCTTGCTTATGAGGCCCATAGTACAAGACCACGTTTCAGTGCCGTATGTCATCACTGGCAACACACATTGGTCGAAGACTTTCGTCTTAAGGCACTGAGGTATTTTATGTTTGTTACCTCAGAACTCCCTAATTTATGAACCTATTGGAAAAATATTTTTTAATTAAAAGGATATTACTTTCAGATGGTTCCATAGAAATTTCATCAAAATCGGTTCAGTAGTTTGACTTTTAAATCAAAATAACTGGGAAATTCGGTTACTTGAATGACATAACATATTGTTATTTTCATTTCAATTATTGATGCTTTCAGTCATAGGCTAAGTATACTAACTTTCAGTGTTGTGAAATCGGTTTTTTAAATTGATAATTATCACTCCTTACCATTTCAAGAACAGTTTTTTTTTTTCTGGATCAAAAAGTATCCTATCTCTCTCCACCCATCCTATCTAACTATACATTGTAATTACCTCTAGGTATACAGTAAATCATATCGATCCGTAATTGTTCTGTTGTTACGTGAACGAGGAATTGGCATGGAATTATTATAAGGGTATAAAAAGTCAATGGGAATGCTAAGTAATATAATTATGATACATACCTACGTAACTCAGTTCTTGAAGCTGTTGACGCGTACGTATACCAAGGCTATGCTCAGGGTTTCTCTACGAGATCGAATCCGAAATGAGAAATCCGTTGGGGCCGAAAGGTTCTGGAATTAAGGCCACGGTAAGCGCAGCGTAGGACGTCCATCCACAAGATGGACACACACCTACAAGAGGCCGCAGAGAAAAGCTGGATGCAGGCCGCTTCCAACCGGCCCTTTTGGAGATGGATGGATGAGGCCTATGTCCAGCAGTGGACGTCTTATGGCTCAAATGATGACGTAACTAAAGCCCGTTGCAGACGATGCGCAGTAAACTGCAACGAGCTATACACATTTTTAGCTTAGTGCAAGTGGCAGTGGAAGTGTTTAGTAGCACTCGCGCTGGTCCTTGCGCAAGTGAAGCTTCGTTTCCCCGCGCTACTCGCGCGACGCCCACTGCGCATCATTCATCTCGTGCGAGTACGTACTCGCACGCGAGTTGAGAGTGTCACCGCGCGGGTAACTATTTACGTTTGAACGCATACTTGTACTTGCTAAGTGTACTTGTTACTTGTACTTGAAGCTACTTTGCATGGTCTGCAACGGGCTTTAGTGTTATAGTTACAAGTAAAACGAATAAAAGCGTGCTGTGGTTTGTTAGTTTTTCGTATTAAAAGTGCTTATATGAAATCAGTTTCTGTCGCTCGTCGCCCGTCCCCGATCCCTACCAACCCAGCTCGGACACGTCCCAACTGCGCCCGCGCCGCCCGGCGCCGCGCATCCGTCGCAACTGTTGCATCTCATCTCGTGAAGTCAGTTCAAGTCTAACCCTACGATTGTATTACAGACTGCACTTGTGGCTTTCCCTTTAAAAACTTTAGAAAACTTAAGACTGCGCGCAACGGCCACAGCTATCTCTTTCGAACGTTTTCAAAATTTTTGAAGGAGTCGACCGCTGAGAGAATGCGTCTGACAGTTGCCATAACATTGTTAAAATCTGAACGAAAACAGTAAATTCTGATGATTTTAACTAGCTTTTGAACGTAAGGTTGTAGCTGGTAGCCAATAAAGGAACTGCCGTAAAATATAAGTAAAATTACAATTTTATTATGGAAACTGACGTTGTTTTCACACGTTTTATTTATATTACACGGGAATTACTCACGTAAGATTAAGCCGGTTACTATAGTCGGAGTAACCGGTTTTTACCGGTTTAGTACATTTTTACAATGTCATTGCAGTTGTCAGACGCATTATTTTAGTGTCCGGACTGAAATAATACTTTTCACTTGGACATCATTTAACAGAGCTCAAGCCAGCAGAGCGGAAATGAAAAATTTTCGCAATTGACCCTAGACTGAGACATGCTAAATAACTGAACAGACAAATGTGTTGACAGTTGACAGTTGTATTGTATTGTATTGTATTGTATGTATTTTCTAATGTGGCAGTGCGTAATAATAATGTATAGTTTTGTCTAAACGTAGTCCACCGTCCGTCAGCACGCAAATCAAGCCCGCAAATGATCGCAAACCCGGCCAAATCCGTTAATCAACACGCCAAATTACAGCGGGTGAGCAAACACGCCGCCCGCCGACTCGGCACAATCAACCCTTCACTGTTTGCGGGTCCGCGCGGCCCCGCGCTGAATAATTCATGCCACGTCACGGCTAATTGTAATGAAATTTACGCCCTCTAAAGCTACGGGTTATATATGCTACGATTTTCTGTTGATTTATAAGGTTTGCCTACTATTCTAATCTTTTGGGATGTTCCTGTCCTTTTGTTGTATTTCTACAATCCATGCAGCCGGACTAGGCTATAACTTTTGATTATTGAAGAAGATAAGTTCTAATCAGATACCGTTACCATCTTAAATGTAAAGTTATAAAAAAATAATTTTTGATATTTGTCCATTCAATTCCCAAAGTGTACCTAATAAGCAATTTTATAAGAAAAGGCGCTTTTATAAAATTGCTTATTACACTAGAAATACCGCATAGCACGAAAAACAGATGACCGATGGGGCCGAAAATTTCTCCAAGAGACCGCTGGAAAACGCTGGATGTAGGCCGCTTCCAACCGGCCCCTTTGGAGATCTATGGTGGAGGCCTATGTCCAGCAGTGGACGTCCTTATGGCTGTGTAATATTTTGTTGGTGTTTTGTTTATTTTGAATTTCCTTGGGAAAATATACATTTCAAGCAAGCCTAGCTCTGTATATTCTCGCCCTTAGAACAAAGTCTTATTATTTTATTAGTTGCCGCGCGATTGAATCACGATTGTTGGTTTTGATAAGTTAATAACGGAGCGGGTTGAGGCGCCCTCTCGCGGTGATATTCGGCGTAGGGTATGTGGGACCCCACACACACTGACACAGGGTTAAGTGACATACTTATATGATAAACTGAGACATTATAACACAATGGTTTTGACGAGATTTATCACTCATAATTTCATCCATTGCTATATCGTAGACCGAACCATCGCTAAACTACATTGGTCCGCCACCAATAAAACAATAAAAATATTTGAGTTGTTCAAAATAAATTGATATACTTACCTTGTTATTACTATTGATTGAGTTATATCGTCACTTCTGTTGAAGAGAGACTTGGGACGCCATCTCGCGGTGATAATATGATATAGACCATACCTCAATGTGGTCCCTTTAGGGTATATACAAGATCTTTGCTCAATGTATTGACCCCCAATAATACCTACTCTTACTACACGGCATAAGGAAATGGTCAATCTCCTAATGCTACTTAATAATACCGTTGTTCAGCTAAACGATTATCTAGAATAAACTAGTACATTTACTTACCAATAAAACGTTGCAGTGCAGACCTTGTCTATGCTATTGGTCAAACGCGATAAAAAAAAAAACAATTCAATTCAATTCTTTATTTGCTAGTATAAGGGTAACATTGATCTTATATAAAAAGGTCGGTCCAATCTTTTTTCAGCTTGACAGTAAGTATATTACAAAGAGCCAAAAACCTTATATTCTCGTATCTTTTGCTAGGTTTTCGAACGTAACATAGCGGGTTTTTTTCAGCCAGCAAACGTCGACTGCTGAACATAGGCCTCCGAACGGCAACCTGCCTTTTGCATCCATTGGATGCCCGCGATTTTCACAATGTCGTCCGTCCATCTAGGTATAGTGCTACGCTGCGCCTTCCGGTTCGTGGTCTCCACTCAAGAACTTTTGTTCCCCATCGGTTATTTGTTCTTCGAGCAATGTGGCCTGCCCATTGCCACTTCAACTTGCAAATTTTACAGCTATCGGTAACTCTGGTTCTTTGGCGAATATCCACGTTCCGGATGCTATCGCGCAAAGATACTCCGAGCATAGCTCTCTCCATTGCCCGTTGTGTGACTCTGAGTTTACCACGTCTCATTACCATTCGATTTGATTCCTTCGAACCTTGTCAGATGCCCCCCCCCCCCCCCCCCCCAACATGAAATCCTGGATCCGCCCCTGCTCATTACCTACCATATCTTATTGTCAATATTGTCTTTAGCCACTGTGGTATCTTGGACGAGAAGATGTTACGCAATCTGCGTTACTCAATCCCCCCCCGGTTACGCTGTCAAGTCTGTCCGAGGCCAAAAGCAAAAGTCAGTCATTCATATATTTTAAAAACTAACTTTTAAGCATCCCGTATATCAAATTTAGTGTGACGCCATAAAAAAAATCGTATTCTTCTCAGCAAAGCCTTTCTTTGATACCCATAGATATCATGGGGGTGCATAAAAATAACTGGTCCGCCATCCTTGGGAATCCGCCATATTGGATTTAGTATGACGTCACTTAGATAACTTTTTATTTTTTATTTTTTATTAGTTAATCTTTAGTTTATTAAAGTCAAAATATGTATTGTTGTGAGTGTTATATTATTTGTAGCATGCTGTGTTTACCTCTAGAAGGTTGTGCATTCATCGCATTTAACATCGCAAATGTCTTCATTCCTTAGATAAGAGTGTATGACCAGTTTGGTAAACGTACAATAAAAAAATAAAAAACACGCATTGTCATTCAAACTAAACGTGTATGCAAATTTCAGCTCAATCAGTTGGGGATAACTTTTTTTAAATTTTGTTGCACCTGCTAACGCAAGGCAATAAGAAGCCTACATCGATTTAGGTTCAAAAGTGAACCTATTCCAAATCGACGAATACCTAAGTATATCTAAGCAAATGACAAGGAAAAGGAAATAGGTATAGGTAGGGTAAGTACCTTTTTTATTAGGAAAGATTCACTTCCTTTCATATAATCTCTAAATCTTAAAGTAATTTATTCAAGTATAAAAAAAATCTTTAGGGTTTCCTGAGCTCTAAGATTGTAACAATAGATCTCCAACCGAACATTAGGGTGTTGCCTACACAATGTCATTTTTTATACCAAACAACAAAATGTTTTTCTACCCTCAAACATTTCAAATCTATTTGCAATCCTAACTCAAAGCCATAAGGAAATTTTTTATTCAGTAAATTTCTGTAGCAGTTCAAATAATTTTGTAGTAATTTAGGGGAGAGTGGGGTGTTATCGCTCGTCGCGTCCATCTATTTACTAATGACTTCCGGCGTCAGGTGCCCTGCCTCCCCTTTGTAATGATTTTTTTGTTAGTAAAATACCGAGTAGGTATTAACCTTGTAACGACTTTCTTTGAAGATGACAAATATGACAATATTTGTATCGGTTGCTTTTACTGTTATTTTCTCTAAAATCTTTTAACAAATAAACTTATAAGTACCTACTACTGATATCTCTATCTCTTCTCTTCTCTACATAGTATAAATTAAAGTCGCTTTCCACGTCTGTCTGTCTGTCTGTCTGTCTGTATGGCCACTAACTCACTAATGCAAATTTCACCATCAGTTAGATACATTTTCACCAACCCGCCCCGGCTTCGCAAGTAAATTACATCCGTGCGAAGCTGAGCGGGCGGGTCGCTAGAATTACGTATTTCATAAAATTTTACACCCGGCAAATTCAGTTTGAGGTTTGCTGGTCAGGGTACGAGGGCCCCGGTGCACGGCACCATACCTAGCCCTCCGATAGCTACGCCACAGTACGTACCTAAGTGTTGTGTGGGACTCGGACATGTCCTAAAACTGCGACCAGAGCCACCAGATGAGCAGCAGCGTCCTCCCACTGCATGGACGCTCTGCAATATCCAAGCTGCCTGCCAAGCGTCAGGGGTGGATCCAGGATTTCATTTTGGGGAAGGCCATTCAGACAAGGTGCACCTGAATCAAATCGAAAAGTTGAGTCGAATGTCGAATGTATGGAATCGCTAGGTGTTTTGGGGAGGGCCATGGCCCCCATGCCCCCCCCTCCCTGGATCCGCCAATGCCAAGCGTGGAGATTATGGCAACCCCCACAGTTGGAAATCGAAACTAGCATGGAATAACTGTGGAATGCGCTACCTGAATGCGTTCCCCGATGGTTACAATCTGGGTGTCTTCAAATCACGAGTGAATCGGTTTCTTCTAGGCAAGCGTGCTCCAACGTAGACCGCATCATCGTTTAACATCAGGCGTGATGGTGGTCAAGCGTAACGTAATAATTTTTTTTTTTTTTAAAAGCCGTCTCAAAAAAATTTATTTGTCAAATCTCTTTGCGGATCAAAATATTGGACAAGCTTTTAGATGAGATAAAAATTGACCACCAATTAAAATTTTGTCAAAGTGGGTTCTTCAAATTATGAACACATAAACACAATGTTTTTAAAAATAACATTTACTATTGTACACACAAAATTTACATGACCACGGTATCTATAACTGTAGCCCCCACCAAATACCTACAATCTATTGAAATAGCACCAATTTGGACCATCCATATCAATTACACACTTCTGCCATTCAAAAATCACCACTCTGCAAACCGCATACCAACTAAAATCGCCTATAACATTTGAAAAAGAAGGAAGGTATCACTTACAACTTGGATGTAAGCTGTACTGGGAATTTAAACCAAAAGCAGAGAGACGTAGAGCTGCTTTTCCAATGTCGAGAGTTAAGAAGAAGTAGGGTATCGGTTACAGGATTGGCTGACAATAACCCCGCCCAGTAGGGCAGTATCCATTTCACGCACACCTATAGTCCACCCACTACACATAGAGAGTAGAAACAGAGAGTGCACATAGAGAGTAGAACAATAAATGGGAAAATATCACAATAAGTTTCATACTATAAGTAGGTATCTAGTATCTAGTTGTGAGCTGATAGGTAGGTAGGTATGTCTGGACAATTTAACAATAATATTTTAAAATTAATCAAAAATACTTCTCTACTTTTATTTCCTCTAAAATCTTGTAGGTAAGTAGGTAAGGTATACAATATTTTTCAATGTGCAAAGAGGTTAAATTACTTTTTTCCACGCAATAAAGGCGAATACTCATAGAGGTTGTTGTAATATGTTGGGATTTACAGATAAAAATAATTGACATTTATAGACTCATGTATGCTGGCCTCGGATACGCCTCATCCGCCATTTTCATGTTCGTCCATAAATAAATAAATAAATAAATAAATATTCGGGACATTTTTCACACACGGCTTGCTACGACACAAATGCTTCTATTCTGCCGCTGTAGTATCTTACAAATTAGGTATAGGTACATTATCTTATTGTCCTGTCAAGTTATTAAAAAAACAATCTATAATTTCAAAGTGTTACAATAGAATGTCAAAAAAGCTGTCAAATTTCGAGTACCTAGTTTAGAAAATGGTATAGAATTATAGAACCGTAGAGGGAGAAATATAGAATCGATCATATCAAAATCCTCGTATTTGGTATTACCTGATTACTACAGCACACCACTTCAGAGACGTCCACTACTATCAACAAACTTAAAATAAAATCTAATAATAAGCCTAGTTAAAATTCAAGTCATCTCCGTCGCGGTCACGCACTGTCCAGTTGTCACAACATACAGCATCCAGTTTGTTTTCTTAACCATCCGTTAGAAAACAGGACTAAACACTCGAACTCATCTCCCTGAATTGTTATATTTATCTTATTTTAACAATGCCATGGTCAACATTCGAAACCAGTCCACAATCGTCTCCCCTAATATAAAAAAGTTAAAGAGTAAAGATACTACTGGCACAATGTCGTAGTCAAATAAAAAAAATAGTTTGAAAGCTCAGTTTGACATTAGTCGAACGTGACCACTGACAATGGCGCCAAAATCGTGAGCCATTGAGTAGCCTCAAGTAGCCATTTAGATGACCCACCGAAAGATATCCATAGCTTGGATTCTAGTTTGGACAGCTGTCTCATTTGCATCCACAAATAATAATGAAATCGTCTGTTATTCATCTCGTTTTAAATATTTATTTTTATTAATGTGGCATAGCATGAAACAGATGCGTCGATCGACTCGAAATAGTGCAAAAGCTTCGCTAAAAAAGCTTTATGTATTACGATTAAAAATGTCACTTTATCGAGTCTAAAATTAAAACACCGCCATAAACAACTCTAGATTATGAAATAAATGAGGGCTTTAAAAGTGGCAGGTAAAAGCACTATTTTATTCCTTATAGGTACAGAAGTTATGAAGGTTTAAAATATTAGCCCGAGCCAGCGGAAGGACCGTCGTTTCCGCTGCAGACGGGCGTTATCTATTTACGACGTAATTTATCACGCGGTTAGAATGGAAAATATTACTACGACAACCGACAGCTTGTTCTATGTGTTGAAAATTCCGCTCCTGATTTTCATTACCTATACTTACATACCTACTTACTTGTCTTTACATGAGTAATAATATAGAAAATTTACTGTACCTACATACTTACCTACCTACTGATTTTAGTTAGTTCAAATACACGGGCTTCTGAAGAAATATAATAGGTACATAAGTACTTACATATTATTTATATTACACGGCCGGTTACTCCGACTATAGTTTCAACTGCATTAGCCGGTCTTTTTCAAGGGGAACGCACGCGCACTGCTGCGTCTCGCTTGAAAAAGACCGCCTCATGCGGTTGAAACTATAGTCGGAGTAACCGGCTTAATACGTCAGTAATCCCGTGTAATATAAATATAATGTGTGAAAACCACGTCAGTTTCCATAATAACTAAGAACCTACTCTGCCAATTCGGCAGAGCAGCACAAGCGTCGCAAATATGCTAACCTCGGCAGTGGTTACATATTTGAGGCGTTTGGGGTCGAGACATTGGGCCCTTGGGGACCGGGAGCTCACCTCATTTTCAAAAATCTTTCAGAGCGCCTGGTTAAGAGGGGGCAACCGAAATTTTATGCTAATTTGCCATGATATTCTAACTAAACCAAATATCCGATCACCGTAATAATTGATATATGTGAATTTTCAATTCATTTTCTTTCCGCCATTAAGACAGAAACATAATAGCAAGATATTTACTCGATACTTTAATGTTTTGAAAATGGTGCCTTTTTGCTAATTTTTTTGATTTTACTTGGAAAGTACTTCAGTTACATATCTAAAATAAATACTCACCGAAGGAAAATATAGTTTGTTTTCCAGTGTTAAGACAAAATTTACCTAGATTAATTAGTACTCTCATAATAAATTATATTCGATTTGAGACTTACGTCCTTTAGTTCTAAGCAACTATTCGGTCAAACGGCAAGTCCGATATTCAGTCTTATTCTGTTGCGCTTTGCATCTAAATAGCGAAACATGCTCCGTTTAACCTCAGTACCGCACTGTGCCTCAACGGGGAAGGACGCACGCGCTTGCTTTTCGCCTTGGTTTTATCTTCCGAGTGCGATTATATCAACACCTACTGTATTTTCAAACAAAGGATAATATAAAAAATCGATGGCTCGAACGCGACCACTTGATGCGGCTACCAAGTGGTGACAATGACCTTAGAGCACAGACTAGGTAAAGCTACTACGAAAAAATAACATAGATACAAATAAAATGGATACGACTAGGCCCTAACGAATCCATTATTATGTATGCTCAGTAATATAACTATTAGAGTCGGAGTGTTTCTTTGTGACAGACAAACAGACAGAGAGAGAGCGAGAGAGAGAGAGAGACGGAGAGAAGCAGAGAGAGAGAGTCAGAAAGATAAAACTAAAAATTAAATGACATTATAAAATAATTTAGATTCATTATAATTTTATAAAATTAAAATTAAAAATCATTTAAATTAATGTGATGGTTAATTTGACTTGAGAGTTCCATCCACATTTTCTCACGTTTTTACGAGAAGCGGCTTTCTGCAAAAGGAGGAAGGTTCTCAATTTTAACAGACAAAAAATAGCTTGGTAATAATGGAAGCAAAAAAACATCTTCTAATAAAAAAAAAATTAAATGTGGAAAGTCAAACAATAGGTACTTATGTTTTTAACCGACTTCAAAACAGGGGCAAGGTTCTCAATTCAACCGGTATAAAAAAATACTAGTCGAATTGAGGACCTTCCTCCTTCTTTGAAGTCGGTTAAAAACATAAGTACCTACTGTTTGACCAGTTGGGTTGGCTCGGGTATGTGCTGGTAAGGGGAAATGCACAATACACTAGCGGGACTACTTACCTTAGTCAAAGTCAAATACTACTTACCTTTTTATCCGACTTCAAATAAGGAGGAAGGTTCTCATTTACCTTAGAGTACCTTCAATTCGACCAGTATTTTTTTATACTGGTTGAATTGCAGTCCACCACTGCGGTGCAACAATGCGGTGCAACACTGCGTTGCAACACTGCGGTGCAACAGTGCGGTGCAACAGTGCGGTGCAACAGTGTGGTACAACAGTGCGGTACAACAGTGCGGTACCATCTTTAAATATTTTGAATCAGTAGCATAAAATACGAGTTTCTCAGATCAAACGCTAGGTGGCACCACCAGTATTTCAGCAAAGTGAAGTTATATCAAAAAATAAATAGCTATTTTTGAATATTTTGAACTAATTGGTTGGAAACATAGGTGAGTTTTTTTTTGAGGATTAGGTGAGGTTTTGCGTGATTTGCGTCCAACACTAGATGAGAGCATTTATATTTCAGAGAATCTTGACTTGTATCGTAAAATATTTCTGCCATCCTTGCATATTTTAAATCAGTAACGGTGATTATAGATTGTTCAGTTCTAATACTAGAAGACATCTTCAATATTTCAGTGAAGACGTTAAATCAGAAAATATTTCAGCCATCCTTGAATATTTTAAGTCTGTGGCATCGATTAATGGCTGCTGAGGTCTAAAGCCAAACGACGGCACCAATATTTCAGAGATTTTGAGAAGTAGCTTCACTAACGAAATTTCTTTATTTAATTCAAATCCGAAAATATTTTGACCATCACTACATATTTTGAGTTTTATTCAGTGGTAAATGATTTCACAGGGTGAGTATTAGGGAACTAACGCAGTATTTTTCATACATTTTGGGTAATGAGAAGCCACAGGCAAACCACGGCAAAACTTATCTCAGATGGCGCCACCTTCGCTGGTGCTGTCATTTGTGGCTTATTTGAGGTTATAAACATTGCTCTTGAATGAAACAATAAAAATAAACTTTGCCTTTAAACAGTAAAATGTTTCTTATATTTCAGAGAATCATGACTTGTATTGTAAAATATTTCTGCCATCCTTGCATATTTTAAATCAGTAACGGTGATTATAGATTGTTCAGTTCTAATACTAGAAGACATCTTCAATATTTCAGTGAAGACGTTAAATCAGAAAATATTTCAGCCATCCTTGAATATTTTAAGTCTGTGGCATCGATTTATGGCTGCTGAGGTCTAAAGCCAAACGACGGCACCAATATTTCAGAGATTTTGAGAAGTAGCTTCACTAACGAAATTTCTTTATTTAATTCAAATCCGAAAATATTTTGACCATCACTACATATTTTGAGTTTTATTCAGTGGTAAATGATTTCACAGGGTGAGTATTAGGGAACTAACGCAGTATTTTTCATACATTTTGGGTAATGAGAAGCTACAGGCAAACCACGGCAAAACTTATCTCAGATGGCGCCACCTTCGCTGGTGCTGTCATTTGTGGCTTATTTGAGGTTATAAACATTGCTCTTGAATGAAACAATAAAAATAAACTTTGCCTTTAAACAGTAAAATGTTTCTTGACAGTGGCGAATCTCAGAAAAAAGTTAATGTTTCCTTAGCTGGTAAAAAAGCGAATCTTTTGGCAAGGTAGGTATGCAATAAAATTATCAATCACTGCGTTGCAACACTGCGGTGCAACAGTGCGTTGCAACACTGCGGCGCAACAGTGCGATGCAACACTGCGTTGCCACACTGCGTTGCAACACTGCGTTGCAACACTGCGTTGCAACACTGCGTTGCAACACTGCGGTGCAACACTGCTTTACAACACTGCGGTGCAACACTGTGGACCAAGTAGACAGAGACACTAAGATTATACAAGTCGCATTGAGAACCTTCCTCCTTATTTGAAGTCGGATAAAAAGGTAAGTAGTAATACCTACTGTTAGACCGGCCGGGTTGGCTCGGGTAGGTACTGGTAGGTCAAACAGTAGGTATATTAGGCCGACTTCAAATAATGAGGAAGGTTCTGTGAAGGATGATGATGATATTTTTTAGTAAATTGAATTGAATGGAATGGAATTGAATTGCATTGCATTAAATTACATTAAATTAAATTAAATAAATCATACTTAAATAGATATTAACAACCAGGTATACTCGTAGAACAAACACAAAATGTTCATCACATTAATTTTGTCTTAGGTGGGAATCGAACCCACGCCCGAAGCTCAGAAGGTAGGTTCACTACCAACTGGACCAACGGGCTTTCGGGTATTTCGTTTCGCGTGTTTCGTTTAGTATAGTATAGCATAGCGTAGCGTAGCATAGCATAGCATAGCATTAGTTTAGTTTAGTTTGATTTAATGTTTAACGATCTCTGACTCTCTGTCTCAAGCGTAAAATTTTAATTTGAAAATTAATTTAGGCAATTTCAATTTAATTTATATAATTTATTAATTTTATATTGATATTGTAGAAAACTTAAAAATTAAGTTTAAAAATATACAACAAACACAATTTTGAAAATTGAAATAAACAATTTACGGTTTTGCGCGCCGCGACCGAACCCAGCTAATCGCCAAAACGCCAACATTATGCTTATCCTGTGTTTATTACTCCTTGCCG
Organism: Agriopis aurantiaria; assembly: GCA_914767915.1. Classification (NCBI taxonomy): domain Eukaryota; kingdom Metazoa; phylum Arthropoda; class Insecta; order Lepidoptera; family Geometridae; genus Agriopis; species Agriopis aurantiaria. The sequence goes on along the minus strand of OU611992.1, from coordinate 16,338,952 downwards.
CATGACGAGTTCGACTACGCGAGTTATGTGTACTGGAGCTGCGCGCGACTGCCGCGCTGCCGTGGTTGTGTTTCACACTAATGCGGGTGATGCGAGACGCGCGGGTGAAATCAGAAATTTTCCTCGCTTTATACGCATGCGACGCGTGACCAAAATGCTGGCGTGTTTCTGGCTCAACGCATTAGCATTGCCATTCAACGTGGTAATGCCGCCAGCATGTTGGGTACGCTGCCAACTGGTAGTGGGCTTGAGCATTTGGATTGTCTTTAGACCTTCAACGGTCTATGGGCAGTCTAACTGTATTTGTAGTGTTAGTTTTAGCTTGTATTTTGTTTAGTTATTAAAGGCACTTGCCCTAGAAAAAAAAAGAACCTACACATTGTTTAATACAAAGAGTTTTACATAATTGGTTGTATACTAATAGATATTGACCTATATACAAAGATTTCATACTATACCTACTACGTATTATATATATACGTAGGTACGTAGGTAAGAAAATGAAAACTTAACTTTTTGTCTATTCCTGACCTCTGGTGCCATCTATGTGCAAGCGTTTGAAAGTCGACCTTTGTAATAAATTAGTTTGTCACTTCGATTTTCTCGTTTGTCTTTTAAAGCTTCCGCCAGTTTTTATTTTCAATGCACGAAAACGTCTCATTTTCGGTAAAAATGTTTTTTTTTTTGTGTTTTTTTTTCTAAATAATAATAAGTCTGTGAGTGGATGTCTACAGTATTATTATACCTACTTTGCTAGTTTTTCGCATCACGTTTGCTCTTAGGTAGCAATTACTTAGGTAGGTACCTACATCTAGACAGGTAGGTACCTACATAGGTAGTAGGTAAGTGGAATCAGGCAGGGCAATGCCGCAGAAGACATAATAGCAATACCAAACTAAGAAAAATTGGGTACAAATACTTAGTCACGAATAGATATTAGTAGGTGAAGCTATGAATATTTATGAACGAGAAAAATTCCGTACAAACTCTGATTTTTTTAATTCAAATTTATGTACCGATTATTAATCCGACTAGGTATAGTTTCAACCGCCTAAGGAGTGACCGGCTTAATCTTACGTGAGTAATTCCCGTGTAATATAAATAAAATGTGTGAAAACCACGTCAGATAGTTTTAGTTTTAGATTAATTTTAGTTTTAAATTAGTTTTAGTTATAAATTTAAATTTAAGTTTTTATTTTACTTGTAATTTTTATTGAATAAAACGTCAGATTGTATAATAAAATAGACTACTGATCATCATTACTTTAAAATAATTACTTACAATTAATATTCTAATTTTCCTCTATTTTATAGCTATATGTGCCTATTTTATACGCGTTGTAGGTACTTACTTACAGAGTGCGTCGTCAAAACTGTAAACTGTAACTGGAGAATAGCTCTCCACTCTACATCTAGATAGGTAGGTAGTGTTCTATTTTGTCTGTATAACGAGGAGGTTATATGTAGACCATTACCAGAGTCTGGATAATTGTCGCTTGGAGAGGCAGCGAGGCGACAGGAGCGCCCTCCCTCGGTAACGAAGCCACTCGCGTGAGCGGCACCTGCCTGTCATACTACCGGCCGCGCTCATCGGCCCCACCTATCTCTTTCACAAATTTTAAGCTTTTATGAAGACAAAAATCACTGAGCGAGAATTACATGAAACAAATTGGGTATCATCTTTAAAATCTATATTATATATCTACTGGACCACTGCGAGACTATGGGATCAACCCTGAATCGCGGGAAAAAATTGCTGTTCCATAATTTATTTCGAGTGTGTTTGGTCGTTTTCTATGGAACAGCTGATATTTTTTTGCGATTTCTGGGTTGTTCCCATAGTAAAAAAATAATGGGTTCCTAACCTACTACAGACCCCTTTCAGCTTAGTATGCCTTCTCCGCGTAACCTTATATAAAAAAACCTAGTATGAATTGTTTTTTTAACGCCCGTTGAAAGAGCTGATACTAAGCGCATCAAACGGTTAAACAAATTTTCTTTTCATAGCTAAAAATACGCTTGAAAATCTTTTTTACTTTTTAAATATAAAAAAAATTCAAAATCTGTTCAGCCGTTTGTAAATTATACGGTCTTATAAAAAGTTTTAAATATTTATATACGTTGTATTTAGAAGGAACTTTTTTCTCAGGAAATTGGCGATTGGCAACTTTGTGTAAGAGAGGAAAGCACTAAAGCGTACCGCAATTTTTTTTATAGATCATCGGAAAAGCTTTTTTTAAACGAAGAAAATTACTCCTCAAATCTGCACTCAATCAAATACATAAGTATCATAGATTCATTGCTTTCTCCCTCTACGATAGGTATACTTATATTTCGCAACGTTAGTATTAAAACCTCTTCATTTCCAAATCACGCCGTCCGCAGCCATCCAAGTGGCAATAAAAGAAAAACGGCTCAGAATTAACAATCTGTGGAGAGTCCCTGCGCTTCATTACAGACTGAATACAGATTATATAAGATAGAGACAGTGGTGGAATTGGACTTACTTACTTTTAAATTAAATTTAAATTAAACTTAAATATTTATATTTTTTTTACGAACCGGATCGCATTTCCCTTCAAACCTTGCGAACTTTCAACCGACTGTCCAAGAAGGAGGGTAATGTTTTTGGGTTGTATGTAAGCATGTAAGTATGTTTCTGGGTTCCTGTAGTAGGTACCTCCTGTAGCCTAAACGGCTTGACCGATTTTGACGAGTGAAGTGTCGTTGGATTCCTTTACGAAACGGAACGGTGATTTAACAAACCGGAACGGCGTTCCGGTGCGTTCCGGTCCATTTCGAGCACTGGATAGAAATAACCAAAATACTGTTTTAAACTATCACGTTTGTTCAATTCAGTTATGATTATTAACGGGATATTTACCGTGATAAGATTGTGGAACTAGGTATACTTAGAAAGAGGGTAGATAGTTTTGTCTGCATCTAACTTTGAACTTTTCTGCCAACCAGTACCGGCATTCGTCATAGTCTTCCCGTGAACATGGTGCACGTAACTGCCCTGAAATATTAGGAGCTCCATCATCGGCATTTTTAGGGTCCTGTTCCCAAAGGGTGTAAACAGGACCCTATTACTATTCGTGGTCACCACACAAGAACCTTTCTTCCCCATCGGTTATCGCTTCTTCGAGCAATGTGGCCTGCCCATAGCCACTTTAACTTGCAAATTTTAACAGCAAATATGTCGGTGACTGGTTCTTTGACGAATATCCTCGTTCTGGATTCTATCTCGTAAAGAAACTCCGAGCATAGCTCTCTCCATTGCCCGCTGTGTGACTCTTGAGTTTTTCCAAAAGGCCAACAGTTAAATAATAATAATAAATATTCGGGACATTTTTGCACACACGCTCATCTGACCCTAAACTAAGCAAAGCTTCTGATGTCTGCCAGATACTGATATGCATACCTACATATATATTTTTAAATACATAGGTACCTACTTAAATAGTCAATAACACCCAGATATAGAACAAACACATATGTTCATCACATGAATGTTTGTCCTAGGTGGGAATCGGACCCAACTGGGCCAACGGGGCTACAAAGTTAATCACCACGTTTCAGCACATCGTCGCCCATCACGTGACCTTATTTCCCATCCCTAGAGACTCCATTATTTTAATAAAGAGAATGCTAAGTACGTGTCATCATAATTTAATTAAACATAATCGAAACGCATCACCAGAATGTCCATCTAAATCACAGCACCAAGCGTTACCCACTCAAATTCACTCAATATAACTCAATAACTTAGTCAATGACAATTACATGCACCCTACGAGACAAAATGGCGTCGAGATATAATTACTCCCGCCGAGATAAAGTTCAAAATCGGATAAAAAACTTTTCTTATTACAATGTCAACGCAATGTGATTACATAGAATAACGATTGAACACAATGGACTGCACGGTGGGTAGATGCTGGGTGTAAAATAACATTTTGAATAAATCTTTTTGTAGGGGGTGCCATAGAGAGTAGGGGCGCCATAATAGGCATTACGCAATCTCGCTACGAGGCCTACGAGTGACGCACCCCATGCGGAATCAAAACTCTAAGTTTTGAGCACAAGAGTGATTTGGACAATGGACAAAAGCGATTTTAAATAGATGATTCATCATCATTTCAGCCGTAGGACGTCCACTGCTGGACATCCTACATCCTGGACATATCCTGGACATGAAATAGATGATTAATAAATAGATAATATGTAAGGGCTGGCTTGTGTTACGATAATTAGCAATACCTTATAAATAAAGACACGTTTAACACTCATAGTTTTCCACCCGGATTTCCTGTACCGGGGATGCTATGACACACACACTCACATACGCGCGCGCGCGCGCACACTCACACACACGCACACACACGCGGAGAATTAATTACCTACGCAGTGCAGATATTTAAATTCATAATCCAATATTGAAGAAGACGTAGGTGATAGGTATTAACATATTCCTCTCGATAAAAGCAACAACCAAGTCAAGCTACTTAGCTTGTATTTCTTTTCTACTAAATAAAGACGTCCAAATCAGTCGTTAGCACTCCAGTCACGAAACTCGCGAATAGGAGCTCTCAGAAACGAAGTTACACAGTCAAGTAGGTAACGAGAGCCCTAGCACCATTGTACCTACCCTGAATGCAGTCAACACCAACTCGATGTACGGTGGGAGCAATTTAACAGCAGAGATAGCCAAATGATGGAAAAAAAAGAAAACGACAAATGGTTGTCAGTTTTGTCCAGAAAATACGACAGTAGCGCTCCCATTCAACTTTACAGATAAGTTGGTCGCACTGTAGCATCGCACAGCAGTTGTGATATTCCCATCATGTAGATTAAAATCATTCCAAATTAGACCATAACTACATTGAATACGGTCTGCAATACAAAAACGAAAGCTTCAGCAAAAAGTTTGAGGTTCTAACTGTCCGTCCCCAGTCGCATAACGCATTTACCGACCGCCTTGCGTTGCATGCTAATGCCGCATGAAAAAGAAAAAAGAAAAAGTTCCGACCGATGTCCACCCGCGTTCTCTTCGTCCGTCAGTTAATAATGAATTCCCGCCTTTTTTGGAACGTGCTTCGTGCCTTGGAGCTAGTAGCTTTACCTAGTCTGTGCTTGGGGCCATAGTTTCATTTTGATTTAGGATTGCGGAAAGGGATAGGTACTGGCGATATTTAGTGCACTTGTTTTTAGTTTTATGGCCTTTTAGCGTTTTAAATACACTTCACTTTCACATATAATAACTAACCGACTATGTAAACAAATCGTTTGAAGTATTTTAGACATTCAATTACGTACAAAAAAATTATTGTCAATTTAATAATTGGATACCTACCTTCCCTACCTTAGATAAAAGTAATAGATCGTTGGTACTACATGGTACTACCTACCATGGATCTGGGGCCTTACCATAAGCGTTACACAAAATAACAATGCTGCGTGAACATAGCGTTCCGAGCGCAAAACATTTTTACTTTTGACCATACCATAGCCGTCAAAACGTTTCCGCTTTATTATGAAAGCACGAGACGACGCTCTACGTTAATACAGAGTTCTCACTCACACACCCGATCATAGTTCGTTAGATTCCGTTCATTATTCCGTAATACAAAAGTTTTAAATTAAACCCGTACCATAGTTGGTATTAACAACGCGAATAACATTATTTTTGCGTCTATGAGGCTCCATTCTAGCGATAATAAAAAAGTTAGTCAGGACCAACTTTTTTACTATCGCATTGAAATTAAAACTGCTTTATGCCTCCCGAAGGCCTCTGACAAATACTTAAATCATAAACCAAGTTTATAAAGACTAAGCGGTAGACCCAAATGTCAGTTTTAGGCCGCTGGGAGGCCTCCGACAAATACGTGTCATTCACTAAAATATATGTAGTAAGCAAGATAATATAGGCTGAATTGGCAACCCTAGCGTCAGAATCATTAGGCCTCCCGAAGGCCTCCGCCAAAAATCTGTTTTAGTCACCAAAATATGTAGGAGCATTAAACAACTGGCTGTATTGGTAACCTTAGTGTTAGGACTTTAGGCCACTCGAAGGCCTCCGACGAATATGTAGTTATATCGCTAGTATATATATAGTAGATAACATAGTAAAAGCTGAATTATCAATCCTAGTGTGAGAACTATTAGGCCTCCTGAAGGCCTCCAACAAATGTGTGTTCCAGTCACCAAAATATGTACGAGGCATGAAAATATTGGTTGTATTATCCAACCCTAGTGTCAGAATCTTAGGCTACCGGAAGGACTCCGATGAATAAATAGATATAATATCACTAGAATAATATTGTAGTAGGCACACAATAGTACAGGCTGAGTTGCCAACCCTAGTGTTAGAGCTTCTAGGCCTCCGACAATCAAACGTGACACTTTATCGAACTTGACCGTGACTTTTTTACTTGACTCTGACTTAATTGACGATATTTAATAGAACTTGATATAATTTCAATACTCAACACAGGCAAACGCACTAGACGTGCAACGCCAAAATTTTCTCACTGGGAAATTATTCTGAAAAATATTCAAATCACAGTGCGATAAAATAATTAAGTACGTATTACTCACCTATTTATAGCTACTTCTACGCGTTCAGACAAGTCCAAGAAAGTAGAAACGGCAACACAAATCTATAGCGCTGTCTTGCTCTACTAAGCTGTTACCGTTCTTTTTACTTACATTCATTTACAATAATATAATCATAATACATTTTTTGATTATGGTATGTAAGATAAAACAAAACGGACAACGCTACATTATCGTTTTACTAAAGTTTCGAATCGCGTTCCGATACACGCAGTCATTATGAAAAATCAAATAAATAAATTTCATTTTTAAATTATTATTTATAGATACGCTATATTAATTAATAAAACAATCACTTTTAAGTGCTAAAGGGTATTGTTGATATATTATTATTTAATAAGTGTTCGTGGACGTGCTTAAGTCTGAGAAAGTGATATTAGGCGCTAAAACGTGTATTTTCGTGTTGTTTCTAAAGCTCCATAAAAGCCTCTTGTAAAGTCTCCACCACTTTACTAGGGCATGACTTTGACTTGACCGTGACTTACTTTGCTTGACTCTGATTGATTTGTTTGACTACATTTAATGTTTATCAAACTTAATATCAATCATAATTACTTGACACTGGCAAATGCACAAGAGTGCGACGCCAAAATCATCACGGAGGAAAAAAAAACTGTCTACATTGTGTTCGTAAATTAAACATCTAAGCGTTCTGAATCACAGCATTGGTGCCGATGCGACAAAAGATTCCGTGCCGTCTTGAGTATCGTAACACTGAAGATGTAAATAGGAACATGCTCTTTGTTGTCACTGTCATTGAGGAGTTTTGGCGCCAACGGTGAAAAAACATGTACGATTGTGCTATTATTTTCCTAAACTTGTGTATTTTCGAGTGTTAATGTGTATTAAATGGTGAATTATTATTCATTAAGTGCTCGTAAACGTGCTCGAGTGTGGGAAAGTGATATAACGAGGTGAAACGTGTCTTTTCGTGTTGTTTCCAAAACTCCATAGGAGCCATGTCAATGTCCTTTACTCGTAATATTAAACAGTTTACTTTGTCTTAATAGCGTCAAACAAGTCATAGTCACAGTCAGAGTCAAGCTAAGTAAGTTACGGTCAAGTCAAACTCATGTCCCTGTAAAGTGGTGGAGACTTTACATGAGGCTCCTATGGAGTTTTAGAAACAACACGAAAAGACACTTTTTGTCGTGACGGCTGCGCTTGCCACGATATTTTCAGTGCAGGCAACACCAAACATCATCCTCCTGCAATAAATAGTCCAATCAACGCGTCTTGTCCAAACGACCAATTACAAGGCCCGCAGAGGACGCTTCTGTGATTGTGATGAGAACCCCCGCTTGCGGAGCTCCGCCATCTTCCTTTCTACTTTCAACGGCGTTCAAGGAGGACGACATCTCACGAAATATCGGAGCTAAGTATCACAGACTCTTTATTACCTTGCTTGCACTCACGCTTTGACGAATAACTGATGAATAACTATGTGGGAGCTATATGTCCCTAATGTAACATGAACAGATGAGGATGGTAGCATGCGACGACAGGTGTTGTTTGGTTGGCGGTTCTTGAAAGAATAAAACTCTGAGTCCAATGTTTCGTACTTTATTTAGAAACAGCCTGCCTTTTATACCTTTTTATGCTAAAACTAATAATAATACTTAACCTACTATCCTATGTCTAAACCTTACCTAAACGAGAGCCTAAATACTTAATTATTCCTACAGATGTTTTCTACTGCACTAACAATTAAAACTACATAAGAATCTATCCTTTATTTGAATACTTAAACTATCTATAAACTAGGATCAGGTAAGATGCTCAATAGGCGGCGCTCGCGCCGCGACGCTTGCCGTCCATATAAATATACGCGAGCGCCTCCTAGCGTCAGTACGCCGCGCGCCGTTGGTCGGTGCGCAGGCGCACGGCTACAAATGTTCCGCAGATTCATGCCGCCACATAACCCCCCTTCAAGCGAAGCGTACACATGGTTTCACGACGCGCCCTGATCTCGTGACATAAGGCTTCGCTGATCCGGGTTGACATGCTGGCGGTGGTGCTATGCTCGGAGTAGTCTGATGCGGAGGCCTTGCTGACGTAGGCGTAGGTTCACTCGCGCTGCGCTCGGGCTCGACTCGCTCGGTGTCTTCGCTTAGTACGTAGGCAGGCTTCAACCGGTCGATCGAAACGTTCGACGTGCGCAGTGGTAATTGTAGCTTGAAATACTTGTCACGTCGTTCGATTACTTCGTACGGTCCGTCATAAGGTGGTTTAAGCGCACCCCTCACAGTGTCATTGCGGATGTATACGTGACTGCAGCTCGCTAGGTCCTTGTAAACAAAGGGTTGTTTACATGTTGATCTTCTCTGGGCAGGTCCTAGTGATGCCATGGTTTCTGTGAGGCGGCGCACGAACGCTGCGTCTTCAATATTCGACTTTGTAGGTACGAAGAAATCCGACGGTACTCGTAACGTTGATCCGTAGGTCATCAGGGCTGGACTCAGGTTCGTGTCTGCACATAGGGCGGTTCGCAGGCCAAGTAGGACAGTGGGAAGTTCTTCGCTCCACCGTGTGCACACGCCCCTAGCCATTAGTGCGGCCTTGAGCGTACGGTGCCATCTCTCGATTTTCCCATTTGATGACGGGTGATAAGAAGTAGTCATGATGTGTGAGATGCCAAATTTCTTCATCAGAGTCTGGAACAAGGATGACTGAAACTGTAGTCCACGATCTGTAGTCACGCGAAGTGGGCATCCGAATCTTGTTATCCATCCTTCGTATACAGCTTTTGCGACGGTCTCTGCGGTTATATCACGTACTGGTATCGCCTCGGGCCATCTCGTGCAGCGGTCGATGATGGTAACAAGGTACCGGAATTCGTTGGATATCGGAAGAGGTCCTACAATATCCAGGTGAATGTGGTCCCAGCGACTCGATTCTGGAAACTCGCCGAAGGGACTGGTCACGTGACGATGAACTTTTGCGCGCTGGCATCCTATACACGATCTCGTCCATGTACCAACGTCCTTGTTTATCGCGGGCCAAAAGTATTTAGATGCCATCAACTTGCGTGTAGTCCGAACTCCCGGGTGACTCATATCGTGTTGCGCTTTGAATGCTGCGTAACGATAAACCGTAGGTAGGTATGGTCGTAGGTTGCCAGTGGATGACTCGCAAGTAATTGTTTGCGAAACGCCTGGTACTTTTACGTCTCTGAATCTCAGGATGCGGTTTTCTCTTATTATTTTCAAATCTTCATCTGCGTTTTGATCTTTGGCTAATTTTTGAAAATCGATGCTCGATGTCAATTCGATTTCTTCGATCTTGTCTAGTCTGCTCATTGCGTCTGCGGCTTGATTTCTTGCACCGTCGATGTACTTGATTTTCGAGCAAAACTGGCTAACGTAGTGTAGTTGACGTTCCCGCCGCGGTGTGTCGCTACTAGTCGGTGGTTTCGTGAGTGCGAACGACAGTGGCTTGTGGTCTGTATAGATAGTTATGTCGTTGCCTTCTATAAGTCGTCGCAAATGTCTCACAGCTGCGTACATGGCTAATAGTTCGCGATCGTACACGCTGTATCGTCGCTGCGTTTCACTCATAGATTTTGAGAAGAATGCGAGCGGCTTCCAGATGTTGTCAATTTTCTGTTGCAGGACAGCGCCAAGACTTGAGTCCGACGCATCAGTCAAAAGACACAAAGGAGCGTTTGGTACCGGATGCGTCAGTGTAGTAGCCTCGATAATGCTTTGGCGGCACTTATCGAAAGATTTCTCTGCTTCTGGCGTCCATTGTATCGGTGTCTTGTCATTTTTCTTGCTGTTGTGCAGGTACTTGTTTAGCTCGTGTTGATTTTCAGCTTGGTGAGGAAGGCAGTCACGGTAGAAATTAACCATACCCAGAAATCTTCTTAGCTCTTGTACTGTTTTTGGTTTCGGGTACTTCGTGATGGCTTCGATATGGTCTTCTGTAGGTTTGATTCCTTCCGGTGTTACTTCGTATCCGAGGAACTGTATTTTCTCCTTTCCGAATTCGCATTTATCGATGTTAAGTGAAATGCCGAATTTGTTCAGGCGCTCAAGTACATCTTCTACATGTCTTCTATGCTGTTCTGGATTGTTCGAGTGAATCAAAATATCATCCACGAAGCAGAAAGCGTGGTCATCTAGTCCTCGTAGCACTTCATGCATAAAACGTTGGAACGTTTGCCCCGAGTTGCGTAAGCCAAACGTCATGCACGTGAACTCGAACAGGCCAAACGGAGTGATTATGGCTGTCTTCTCGGCATCTTCTTTTCTGTTTGGAATCCAGAAGTAAGCGGTCTTGATGTCAAGTTTCGAGAATATGGTCTTCCGGTGCAGCTGGTACGTGAAATCTTGAATGCGTGGAATCGGGTAGCGGTCTGGTGTAGTCACGGCATTCAGTCTTCGGTAGTCCCCGCACACACGTAGCGAGCCATCTTTCTTGTTGACTACGTGCAGAGGACTAGCCCAGGAACTCTTCGACGGCCTGCATATACCCATGTCGATCATTTTTTCGAACTCGAGCTTCGCTGCTTTGTACTTGTCCGGGGGTAGTGGGCGTGGTCTAGCGTACAGAGGCGGCCCCGTTGTCTCGATATGGTGAGTCACGCTGTGTTTTGGAGGAGTCTTCAGTGACATGGGTCGGAGTACGTCTGGATACTTCATCAAAATGTCATGGTAGGTGTGATCACGATTAACCATGTACACGGCAGGATCGTGATTGTTGATCTTGATTGCGTCGATACGGATATCTGTTACTTGATCCAGTAACTTGCGGCGGTGAAGGTCGACTATCAACTTGTGGCTTCTCAGGAAATCGGCACCCAGAATTGAAGTCTTCACGTCGGCTACTACAAAGGTCCATCGAAAACAACGCCGCAGTCCTAGGTTGAGCTCTAATGTACGTTCTCCGTAGGTACGTATAGGCGTGTTGTTTGCCGCATATAGTTGATATTCCGGTGTAGTCGGTTGACCCTGTTTTCTGTTCTGCGCCGCTAGTACCGAGATGTCAGCACCGGTATCAACCAGGAAGCGTTCCCTTGTGTTGATGTCGATGACGCATAGGCGGTGGCTTACAGTAGGAACATCGACGCCCGCCATAGTCGATGTTGGCATTAGTTTCCCGTCTTCTTTGCTTTCGCGCACGGTGACTCGCAGCGTCGGGCGCTATCTCCGTACCGGAAGTGGTACCGGCATTGCCAATCCGGGTCTCCTGGTTTCCTTTGTTTATCGACTGGTGTACGGGAACGTGAGCGATAACGTGAGCGTGCACCATATCGTTGGTTAGTACGCATCTCAGCAATCTCGAGCGAGAGCTTCTCAATTTGCTTCGTGAGTAGCTCGAACTGCGCGTTCTCTAAGCTAGGGCTCGATGTAGTTGTGTTCACAGCAGCGATGGATGCGTGACCCGTGTGTTCCATCATCTTATCCGCCATAGCCGCCAGACCATCGAGTGAAGACTCCGCATTGACTGATAACACGGCGCGTACCTGCGTGGGTATCTGACTCATCCACATAACCTTCAGCGCTTCGTCCGGGAAAGTGTGGCTGCCGAGATCGCGCATCCGCCGGAGCAGCTGTGTGGGCTTCTGGTCTCCGAGTTCTAATCCACTAAGTAGTTTCTGAAGCTGCCGGTGCTCCGATTCCTGGTACACCGATATTAAACGGTTTTTCAGTGCATCGAATCGTCCCGTCGCTGGTGGTTTTAGGATTATGTCACTCACTTGTTCGATATCTGACCTCTGCAGCACGGGAATGACAAGGTTATATTTTTGATCATCATTGATTTTTTGCGCGGCGATAACCGCCTCGAATTGCGCAAACCACAATCGTGGGTTCTCCCTCCAAAAGGGTGGAATTCGCGCTTGAAGCGAAACTGAAGACAACTCGCTCTTTACTTGCGATAAATCGTCTTGTGACATCTTCGTGTTCTTTGTTTTTTTTTTTAAATAGTCGGCAGGTCACCAATGTGGGAGCTATATGTCCCTAATGTAACATGAACAGATGAGGATGGTAGCATGCGACGACAGGTGTTGTTTGGTTGGCGGTTCTTGAAAGAATAAAACTCTGAGTCCAATGTTTCGTACTTTATTTAGAAACAGCCTGCCTTTTATACCATTTTATGCTAAAACTAATAATAATACTTAACCTACTATCCTATGTCTAAACCTTACCTAAACGAGAGCCTAAATACTTAATTATTCCTACAGATGTTTTCTACTGCACTAACAATTAAAACTACATAAGAATCTATCCTTTATTTGAATACTTAAACTATCTATAAACTAGGATCAGGTAAGATGCTCAATAGGCGGCGCTCGCGCCGCGACGCTTGCCGTCCATATAAATATACGCGAGCGCCTCCTAGCGTCAGTACGCCGCGCGCCGTTGGTCGGTGCGCAGGCGCACGGCTACAAATGTTCCGCAGATTCATGCCGCCACAACTATTAATATATGTTCTTTATGTGGATTACTTATACAGATAGGAGACTTCATATTGAGCACAATCTGAAGGGTTAGGATTCGTACGGGAAAGGGGTTGCTCACGAAGCATCGTGATTGTCTACTGCCAAATGTATGGCCGGGGTGCAGGACTGCCAGAGGGAGCGGTGCCTGTTGTACGATACCATTGCGTCTGCCAGGTCAGTGAACGCTTGGTGTACAGAGCGTAGAGCCGGAGGGCTGCGTGGGCGAGGGGTCTGAAAGACGACATGCGCTCCCCACGCGCAGATCGCGATGGCCCACGATCGGATCTGCTCCCGTGCGAATTTGCCACCTGTGGGATGGCCGAGACATGTTTGTCACCGTCCCGTGGGCCGGTACAAGGGCGGTGTGGGCCTGCATAGGTGGTATTTAGTTAAATATTGCTCGACGTAAAAGATCATAGGTGCTGAAGGGTTGTGATGTTTAGTTACCAGCTAATGGTGTTTTAACATTACAGGACGTGAAACAGACATCGGACGGGGAAGGCTGTCCATGAAATCCATGCTCACTGTAGCCGGGGAATAGAGCAGCCCGAGAAGGCTCTGTCACCATCACCACGAGACGATTGGTGACTCCACGTGCCCGGTGAGTGAACTCACATTGTATATGCACTATAAATACAGTTTGTCGGGACACGCTGGTATATAGCGATGGGTGTTGCATTCTAAAGGTGACATAGCGAAGCAGATGTTGAGAATATAGCCTGATATATGTATGTATAGTTCACCGCAACCCCATAAGCTTCCCGACACGTTTCACCTCGTTATATCACTTGCCCACACTCGAGCATGTTTACGAGCACTTAATGAATAATAATTCACCATTTAGTAGACATTAACACTCGAAAATACACAAGTTTAGGAAAATAATCCAACGAGCCGACATGTTTTTTTCGTGTTGGTGCCAAAACTCCAAACAATCTAACGGAAATGCAGTGATGCCAAGCTAGATTTTAATTTTACCCCAACGCCTGATTAATTTTACCCTTAAATCATAACTATTTATATAAAAATACCATGAGGCTAAAGTTTTAGTTTTAGATAATTAATAAAACAAGTTCTTTCATATTCAATGGTTGAATTTTTATCGAACGTGCGTTCTGATTTACACACGCAATTATATTATAGTACAATACTAATATATCTGTAGCCATAATTAATCAGTTTTCAAAGTTACAAGAGTTGTTTGTAAAAAAAAAAAAACCCTCAAGATTACCTTTAAAGACCCTAAACAATTCTAGACCCTAAAAATTACCCTGCGACATAATTTTTACTCTAAATCTAGGGTAAAATACCCTAAATTGGCATCACTGCGGCAATGAACCAAGCAATGATATAAAGTGCCGTGATTCAAAATAAAGACATGGTCCAAAGGCCTTTGTAGCCAGACCAAAACAAAAAAAAAACAAAAAAAAACGCAAGCAATTACCACAGATCATTAAAATTCATAAATATGAGTGAACGAAATAGAATGACGTCATCAAAACTTCCTAGCCGTTGTAATAACATAATGATAATGTATTTTAAAGTCTATGGTACGAAATTAGAAAGTAATATTAAAATAACATTACTCATACACCTTATGGTAGGCCCCCTGAGCCCCGACTTTTTTTTTTTTTTTTATGATTGACTTTTACTGTTGGCCTTTTGGCCTCTACAGCTTGACCGGACTAGTTAGCGAACGCAGAGTGCGTTCGGCATAACTTGGTGGTTAAGTTTATAGGCGACTAGCACAAGGGCACCTCGATGGTACGAACCTCGGCTTGGGCCGTCGCCGGGAGTGGGAATCAGACTTGCCCAGGCACCCCAGAGGGGGTGTGCCCTGGAGCCCTAACGGTTTGTTGAACTGAATGATTATTTGGAGAGGTGAGCCCCGACGTCGGAGACGTAGTATTTATACCTTTTGCGTCGGATTGCCATGAAGTGGGGTAACATCCGCACTTCTCAAATGTTTTTATTTATTTTTGTTAAAATTTTCATGACTGTGGATTCAATGTCCTTTAGTCGTAATATTAAACAGTTTGCATGGTCTTAATAGTGTCAAACAAATCATAGTCACAGTCAGAGTCAAGCTAAGTAAGTCACGGTCAAGTCAAACTCATGCCCCTGTAAAGAGGTGGAGACTTTACAAGAGGCTCCTATGGAGTTTTGGAAACAACACGAAAAGACACGTTTCACCTCGTTATATCACTTGCCCACACTGGGGCACGTTGTACTAAATGGTGAATAATAAATTCACCATTTAGTACACATTAACACTCGAAAATACACAAGTTTAAGAAAATAATCCAACGAGCCGACATGTTTTTTCCGCGTTGGCGCCAAAACTCAAATTCTTCTCAAATGGTTTTTTTTTGTTAAAATTTTCATGAGCGTGATTCAATGTCCTTTACTCGTAATATTAAACAGTTCATTTTGTCTTATTAGCGTCAAACAAGTCATAGTCACAGTCAGAGTCAAGCTAAGTAAGTCACGGTCAAGTCAAACTCATGCCCCTGTAAAGAGGTGGAGACTTTACAAGAGGCTCCTATGGAGTTTTGGAAACAACACGAAAAGACACGTTTCACCTCGTTATATCATTTTCCCACACTCGAGTACGTTCACGAGCACTCAAGGAATAATAATTCACCATTTAGTACACATTAACACTCGAAAATACACAAGTTTAGGAAAATAATCCAACGAGCCGACATGTTTTTTCCGCGTTGGCGCCAAAACTCAAATTCTTCTCAAATGGAAGGGTCGGGTGCTGCCATTAAAATAAAAACTGAAGTCACTAATAACTTTAAGGAATATCTAACAATAGTCTTAAAAAAACAAAAATATCAATTTTTAATAGGTTTGATACTATACCCCTAATTTATCAGCCAAAATAAATATTTTTGTCAGTATGTGTTATGTATTTAGTTATATTCATCGCTAAGTCGGTTATTTGTAATAAATTAAACATTAGGACACATGCCTATTGGCTGATTGTGATGATGATGAGGTACCTATCGACGACCGGAAGTGCATACTACCACATAACTATCGTGTCGGTTAATTTGCGATACTGCCTATAATTGAAGCGCTTTGATTCCACATTTATTGTGCGTACTGATAGTCTGTGGAATGCGCTGCCTGAATGGGTGTTCCCCGATGGTTACAATCTGGGTGTATTCAAATCACGAGTGAATCGGTTCCTTCTAGGCAAGCGTGCTCCGTGCGTGCGTGCGTAGACCGCATCATCACTTAACATCAGGCGTGATGGTGGGCAAACGCAAGCCTACTTATTATTTAAAAAAAAACAAGAAGAAAATACTCAAAAATTGTGAAATGTTGAACACGTCGACGATCAAGTTTTTCGAAGGAAAGTTGGAGCCTTGCAGTAGTGGACTAAAGCTACGGGAGCCAGCCCTCGGAAGACTGATTTTTGTACAGCAGACAGCAGCAAAATTTCGAGCAGTGACACCGCCAAAGTATCACATCGAGAGAAAGTCGTAAGCGCGTCCGACAAAGATAAGTGTCGTCATCGATTCCTCAATTCACAATTCCATCAATATTTATAAATTCTTACCTAACCATTCAAAATACAAATCCATTTGTGTAAACTGAAGTGTTTTTGTGCATATTATTGCCAAAAAACACCCAAAAGGTGCAATTTTCATCATATATTATTTTCTCATTCCTACACACATTAAATTAAAACAACAACCAAAATTGTATATTTCACGTATTTTTTCTCAAAATAATGCTGCAAAGTAATAAACCTTAAATTAAGTTTATTTTAATAAACATTTGTCTGCTTCTTTTACAATTCCACTGCTAAAATAGATTGAATTAAGTACCTACGTAGTATTTATTATTATTATTGCAGTCACATTGCATTTAATCTCATCTACCTACATTCCTCGTTGTCAAACTGTATTGTTGCACAATGATCATCATATTTGCCGAATATTCCAGGATTTGCATGGCGCGGTGCTTTGTAAACAGCTCGCTGCAAAGTGCAGTGTTTCGGCGCGTTGTCAGCGGCGCGGCGGCATATCGCAGTGGCATACAACGGCCGGCTGAACGGCACCCGATTCATCGGAACGAGGAAGGTGAGCCCATTTTATCCTTTAAATTCCTCCAAAGAACGCGATAGAATAAGCTTCATTGGCATTAAAGGAATTACCAATAATCACTTAAAGTTTTTCCGAACATAACTGCTAGAGTTATTTTACTCAGAATATAAAAAGTCCCCGATTTTCCTAATTTTAGCAAATATTAACGTCCGCTATAGAATAAGCTTCATTGGCATCAAAAGAATTAGCAAAAATCACTAAAAGTTTTTCCGAACATAGCTGCTAGAGTTATTTTACTCAGAATACAAAAAGTCCCCGATTGTCCTAATTTAAGCAAAAATCAACGTCCGCTATAGAATAAGCTTCATTGGCATCAAAAGAATTAGCAAAAATCACGAAAAGTTTTTCCGAACATAACTGCTAGAGTTATTTTACTCAGAATAAAAAAAGTCCCCGATTGTCCTAATTTTAGCAAATATTAACGTCCGCTATAGAATAAGCTTCATTGGCATCAAATGAATTAGCAAAAATCACTAAAAGTTTTTCCGAACATAGCTGCTAGAGTTATTTTACTCGGAATACAAAAAGTCCCCGATTGTCCTAATTTTAGCAAAAATCAACGTCCGCTATAGAATAGGCTTCATTGGCATCAAAAGAATTAGCAAAAATCACTAAAAGTTTTTCCGAACATAACTGCTAGAGATATTTTACTCAGAATATAAAAAGTCCCCGATTGTCCTAATTTTAGCAAATATTAACGTCCGCTATAGAATAAGCTTCATTGGCATCGAAAGAATAAGCAAAAATCACTAAAAGTTTTTCCGAACATAACTGCTAGAGTTATTTTACTCAGAATATAAAAAGTCCCCGATTTTCCTAATTTTAGCAAATATTAACGTCCGCTATAGAATAAGCTTCATTGGCATCAAAAGAATTAGCAAAAATCACTAAAAGTTTTTCCGAACATAGCTGCTAGAGTTATTTTACTCAGAATACAAAAAGTCCCCGATTGTCCTAATTTAAGCAAAAATCAACGTCCGCTATAGAATAAGCTTCATTGGCATCAAAAGAATTAGCAAAAATCACGAAAAGTTTTTCCGAACATAACTGCTAGAGTTATTTTACTCAGAATAAAAAAAGTCCCCGATTGTCCTAATTTTAGCAAATATTAACGTCCGCTATAGAATAAGCTTCATTGGCATCAAATGAATTAGCAAAAATCACTAAAAGTTTTTCCGAACATAGCTGCTAGAGTTATTTTACTCGGAATACAAAAAGTCCCCGATTGTCCTAATTTTAGCAAAAATCAACGTCCGCTATAGAATAGGCTTCATTGGCATCAAAAGAATTAGCAAAAATCACTAAAAGTTTTTCCGAACATAACTGCTAGAGATATTTTACTCAGAATATAAAAAGTCCCCGATTGTCCTAATTTTAGCAAATATTAACGTCCGCTATAGAATAAGCTTCATTGGCATCGAAAGAATAAGCAAAAATCACTAAAAGTTTTTCCGAACATAACTGCTAGAGTTATTTTACTCAGAATATAAAAAGTCCCCGATTGTCGTAATTTTAGCAAATATTAACGTCCGCTATAGAATAAGCTTCATTGGCATCAAAAGAATTAGCAAAAATCACTAAAAGTTTTTCCGAACATAACTGCTAGAGTTATTTTACTCAGAATATAAAAAGTCCCCGATTGTCCTAATTTTGGCAAATATTAACGTCCGCTATAGAATAAGCTTCATTGGCATCAAACGAATTAGCAAAAATCACTAAAAGTTTTTCCGAACATAACTGCTAGAGTTATTTTACTCAGAATACAAAAAGTCCCCGATTGTCCTAATTTTAGCAAATATTAACGTCCGCTATAGAATAAGCTTCATTGGCATCAAAAGAATTAGCAAAAATCACTAAAAGTTTTTCCGAACATAACTGCTAGAGTTATTTTACTCAGAATATAAAAAGTCCCCGATTTTCATAATTTTAGCAAATATTAACGTCCGCTATAGAATAAGCTTCATTGGCATCAAAAGAATAAGCAAAACTCACTAAAAGTTTTTCCGTACATAACTGCTAGAGTTATTTTACTCAGAATATAAAAAGTCCCCGATTATCCTAATTTTAGCAAATATTAACGTCCGCTATAGAATAAGCTTCATTGGCATCAAAAGAATAAGCAAAAATCACTAAAAGTTTTTCCGAACATAACTGCTAGAGTTATTTTACTCAGAATATAAAAAGTCCCCGATTGTCCTAATTTTAGCAAATATTAACGTCCGCTATAGAATAAGCTTCATTGGCATCAAAAGAATTAGCAAAAATCACTAAAAGTTTTTCCGAACATAACTGCTAGAGTTATTTTACTCAGAATACAAAAAGTCCCCGATTGTTCTAATTTTAGCAAAAATCAACGTCCGCTATAGAATAAGCTTCATTGGCATCAAAAGAATTAGCAAAAATCACTAATAGTTTTTCTGAACATAACTGCTAGAGTTATTTTACTCAGAATATAAAAAGTCCCCGATTGTCCTAATTTTAGCAAATATTAACGTCCGCTATAGAATAAGCTTCATTGGCATCAAAATAATTAGCAAAAATCACTAAAAGTTTTTCCGAACATAACTGCTAGAGTTATATTATAGAAACTGACGTGGTTTTCACACATTTTATTTATCATCATCATCATCATCATCAGCCAGAAGACGTCCACTGCTGAACATAGGCCTCCCCCTTTAACCTCCACACTGAACGACAGCCTGCCTTTTGCATCCACTGGATGCCAGCGACTCTTACTATGTCGTCGGTCCATCTAGTGGGAGGCCTACCTACGCTGCGTCTTCCGGTTCGTGGTCTCCACTCAAGAACCTTTCTTCCCCATCGGTTATCGGTTCTCCGAGCGATGTGGCCTGCCCATTGCCACTTCAACTTGCAAATTTTAACAGCTATGTCGGTGACTTTGGTTCTTTGGCGAATATCCACGTTTCGGATTCTATCGCGCAAAGAAACTCCGAGCATAGCTCTCTCCATTGCCCGCTGTGTGACTCTGAGTTTTTCCAAAAGGCCAACAGTTAAGGACCACGTCTCAGTACCATATGTCATCACTGGCAACACACGCTGGTCAAAGACCCTTGTCTTTAGGCATTGTGGTATCTTGGACGAGAAGATGTCACGCAATTTCCCGAACGCTGCCCATCCGAGTTGGATTCTTCGGGCGACCTCTTTGCCTAAGTTGGACTTACCTAACTGAACAATCTGTCCAAGATAGGTGTAATGGTCAACAACTTCGAGAGTATCGTTCCCAACGACTACCGGCACGGGTTCAACATGGACATTGGACATGATTTTTGTCTTGTCCATGTTCATTTTAAGACCCACCTGTTGGGAAAGGCTACTGAGGTCGCTGAGCATCGTATTTAGGTCCTCCAGCGACTCTGCCATGATGACTATATCATCGGCAAAACGAAGGTGAGTGATGTATTCGCCATTGATGTTGATGCCTAATCCGTTCCAGTCCAAGAGCTTGAAAACGTCCTCCAATGCGTTCGTGAACAGTTTCGGAGAGATAACATCTCCCTGTCTCACGCCTTTCTGCAATTGGATTGGTTCCGTGCTCTCGTCCTGTAATCGGATCGACATGGTGGCGTTTCTATACAAACA
Source organism: Agriopis aurantiaria (assembly GCA_914767915.1). Lineage (NCBI taxonomy): Eukaryota > Metazoa > Arthropoda > Insecta > Lepidoptera > Geometridae > Agriopis > Agriopis aurantiaria. The sequence goes on along the minus strand of OU611992.1, from coordinate 16,318,168 downwards.
CTTCAACACTTCGATATACCTATAGTCGATATGACAACGCTGGAGGGACTGTAATACTGCCCAGGTCTCGATGGAATCAAAGGCTTTCTCATAGTCCACAAACGCCAGGCATAATGGCCGATTATACTCCTCAGTCTTCTGTATAATCTGGCGGAGGGTGTGTATGTGGTCTATGGTGCTCCAGCCTTTACGGAAACCGGCTTGTTCGGGAGGCTGAAAGTCATCAAACCTGCTTTCGAGACGGTTCGTAATGACTCTAGAGAACAACTTGTACACATGGCTCAGGAGTGAGATGGGTCTATAATTCTTCAATAAGGTGTTATCACCTTTTTTGAAGAAGAGCACCACCACACTCCTGTGCCATGCTTCAGGCGTAGTACCATCGAGTATGACGGAATTAAATAACTTCTGGAGGACTAACAGTACCGGTTTTCCACCCGCTCGCAGTAGTTCTGTCGTGATTCCGTCATCACCCGGTGCCTTGTTGTTCTTAAGCTGTTTCAGAGCCATTCTAATCTCGTACAAGCTGATGTCTGGGATGTCCTCAGTGTAGTGTCGGGTCAGTTTAGCTCTCTTGTCCTGAGCTGTACTGACAATAGGCTGTCGTGTCGAGGTGTACAACTGTCCGTAAAACCTCTCAAGCTCTCTCAGAATCTCCGACTTTGACGAAATGATACTGCCATCCTCGATCTTCAGCTTTGTCATTTGGCTTTTCCCAATAGACGAATTTTTCGCGAACATTTTCGAGCCCTGGTTCCGCTCAATTGCATCCCTAATACATCTTGTATTGTAGGAACGCAGATCGTGTCGCACCGATTTCGAGATTCGTCTATTAAGTTGGCCATATTCCGACATATCAGCTGAAGATTGCAGTCTCATCTCAGTCCGGTCCTTCATTAGCTTAATGGTTTCGTCTGAGAGCTTCTGAGGTCTTTTTCGGGGTGGGGTCTTAAAGAACTTGGACCCCACTGCTTGGACAGTTTCCACCAGCCCATTGTTTAATTCGTCCACAGTTCCGCTTTCGGCAAGGCCCTGGAAGCGATTATGCAGTTCGAGTTGGAAGTCATTTGGGTTTTGGATTTGGGCATGACCAGGACGGAGCGTGGACTTCACCAGACGCGACCTCTCTAGCTTGATGTTGATATTCAATGTGCCTCTGACAATATGGTGATCACTACCGGTTTTCACCCTGCTGATCACGGAGACATCATTGAATATTCGCTTCTTGGTCGTCATGACGACGAGATTTTATTTATATTACACGGGAATTACTCACGTAAGATTAAGCCGGTCACTCCGACTATAGTTTCAACCGCATTAGGCAGTCTTTTTCAAGGTGAATGCGCGCGCACGGCTGCGTCTCGCTTGGCACTACGGACCGCCGCGCGGCGCGCACGTGATGTCAACGGCAGCTGATCGGGTGCGGGGGTGGGGGTGCGTAGAGAAATATGCTGCGACGGCGTACACCGGAACTCTTCCTCACTCGAATCTTCCTGTGTGTCAGGAATATTCCAGCAGGCGGAGCTCACCACGTCGCCACCAATCCCACGGTCACTCCCACGAACTCCATGAACACACGGTCTCCAAGTCGGTGGCAGGTTCCATCCTCCATCCCTAATGCGGTTGAAACTATAGTCGGAGTGACCGGCTTAATCTTACGTGAGTAATTCCCGTGTAATATAAATAAAATGCTAGAGTTATTTTACTCAGAATATAAAAAGTCCCCGATTGTCCTAATTTTAGCAAAAATCAACGTCCGCTATAGAATAAGCTTCATTGGCATCAAAAGAATTAGCAAAAATCACTAAAAGTTTTTCCTAACATAACTGCTTAGAGTTATTTTACTCAGAATATAAAAAGTCCCCGATTGTCCTAATTTTAGCAAATATTAACGTCCGCTATAGAATAAGCTTCATTGGCATCAAAAGAATTAGCAAAAATCACCAAAAGTTTTTCCGAACATAACTGCTAGAGTTATTTTACTCAGAATATAAAAAGTCCCCGATTGTCCTAATTTTAGCAAATATTAACGTCCGCTATAGAATAAGCTTCATTGGCATCAAAAGAATTAGCAAAAATCACTAAAAGTTTTTCCGAACATAACTGCTAGAGTTATTTTACTCAGAATATAAAAAGTCCCCGATTGTCCTAATTTTAGCAAAAATCAACGTCCGCTATAGAATAAGCTTCATTGGCATCAAAAGAATTAGCAAAAATCACTAAAAGTTTTTCCGAACATAACTGCTAGAGTTATTTTACTCAGAATATAAAAAGTCCCCGATTGTCCTAATTTTACCAATATTAACGTCCGCTATAGAATAAGCTTCATTGGCATCAAAAGAATTAGCAAAAATCACTAAAAGTTTTTCCGAACATAGCTGCTAGAGTTATTTTACTCAGAATATAAAAAGTCCCCGATTGTCCTAATTTTAGCAAATATTAACGTCCGCTATAGAATAAGCTTCATTGGCATCAAAAGAATTAGCAAAAATCACTAAAAGTTTTTCCGAACATAACTGCTAGAGTTATTTTACTCAGAATATAAAAAGTCCCCGATTTTCCTAATTTTACCAATATTAACGTCCGCTATAGAATAAGCTTCATTGGCATCAAAAGAATTAGCAAAAATCACTAAAAGTTTTTCCGAACATAGCTGCTAGAGTTATTTTACTCAGAATATAAAAAGTCCCCGATTGTCCTAATTTTAGCAAAAATCAACGTCCGCTATAGAATAAGCTTCATTGGCATCAAAAGAATTAGCAAAAATCACTAAAAGTTTTTCCGAACATAACTGCTAGAGTTATTTTACTCAGAAGATAAAAAGTCCCCGATTGTCCTAATAGGGTGTTTGACTGTATTGAAAATATCATGCCAATTGACATCATCCATGAACATGACATAATGAAAAAGCATATTTCATTGATTTTTTAATAAAAATATGCTTATTTTTTGTAAAAAACGCGAATAAAATAACTGTATTTTCGACATTTGATCACGTGATCGAAAACGGTCTGTAATTGGCTTCATCCCTAGTGACGTCACACAAATCTAAACAAACAGATTTTGTATTGATATTTGCGAATTTAATGTTGTAAAGCTATTTTGAGAGCGATTTATCCAGAAATTATCACCAAAAACAGTCCGGAGGTTAAATGTGAGAAGAATGGAGAAACATTTTGTGCAAGCAGACAGCAGTAACTTACCCAAAATTAATGTATTTATGGTTGCATATTTCTTCAATAATAAACTACGTCATTGTTTCTACGCTGCAGAACTCAAAACGTAAAAACTACAATGTAAGTATTAATTTTTAATTGTTCTCCAAGCAAAACATTCAATCAAATTGTACAAAAAGTATGTTGTAGTAGGTGGATATCACTATTTTGTTAGGTTATGTCGAGCTTTACAATGTTTAAAAAGAAAGTAACAGTACATAAAATAGTAATGCAATAAAAACACAAATTGTAATAGAAATATATAGACTCAAATATGTACCTCAAAATGATCTTCGCACATAGAAACACTTGAATTAGCTCTAATACTTTTGGGTTCTCTACGAGCTACTTAGTTCCAACCACTTTTTGCGAGTTTTGGGGTCCATTGGAACAGAAACGAATAGTTTTTCCGGTGTTTTATGGAAGTATTTGTACATTGTGGCACTACACAACATTTATAAACCATTACTTCTATTAGAAAATTAGTGATTATCAAACTTTTGCTCCCTAGCTGCAGCTGTTTTGTTTTGTGTGACGTCAATCGTCGCTCGACCGGAGCTATGACGCAGGTCTGCGTTTTGGCGCGATATTTTTTTATTCAAACTTTAACATCGATTTATATCGCAAATACGACTGATATCCAGAAAATATAAATGCAGTATACATTAAATTATATCAGACAATAATGTGCAATAGTTTCCCAAAAGTAGTCAAATACCCTATTTTAGCAAAAATCAACGTCCGCTATAGAATAATAGCTTCATTGGCATCAAAAACATTAGCAAAAATCACTAAAAGTTTTTCCGAACATAACTGCTAGAGTTATTTTACTCAATATCTACTCAATAAATAGGAACATGCTCTTTGTTGTTACTGTCATTGACATAAATATTTTTGATATCCCTTTTTTATTTTTATTTTACGACGTGCAGTGCAATTCAGAATGCACGAGGTAAACATTTTCGTGTTGTTTCCAAAACATGTTTCACCTCGTTATATCACTTACCCACACTCGAGCATGTTTACGAGCACTTAATAAATAATAATTCACCAATTACTACACATTAACACTCGAAAATACACAAGTATAGGAAAATAATCCAACGAGCCGACATGTTTTTTTTCCACGTTAGCGCCAAAACTCCCAAGCAATCTGACTTTTTTTTTGTGTAAAAATTTTCATGAACTTGGATTCAATGTCCTTTAGTCGTAATATTAAACAGTTTACTTTGTCTTAATAGCATCAAACAAGTCATAGTCACAGTCAGAGTCAAGCTAAGTAAGTCACGGTCAAGTAAAACTCATGCCCCTGTAAAGTAGTGAAGACTTTACATGAGGCTCCTATGGAGTTTTGGAAACATCACGAAAAGACACGTTTCACCTCGTTATATCACTTACTCACACTCGAGCACGTTTACGAGCACTTAATGAATAATAATTCACCATTTAGTACACATTAACACTCGAAAATACACAAGTTTAGGAAAATAATCCAACGAGCCGACATGTTTTTTCCGCGTTGGCGCCAAAAACCCCAAGCAATCTGACAGCAATGCAGTGATGCCAAGCTAGATTTTCATTTTACCCCAACGCCTGATTAATTTTACCCTTAAATCATTACTATTTATATAAAAATACCCTAAGGCTAAAGTTTTAGTTTTAGATAATTAATACAACAAGTTCTTTTATATTTAATGGTTAAATTTTTATCGAACGTGCGTTCTGATTTACACACGCCATTATGGTACAATACTAATATATTATATATGTACAATACTAGTACAATACCCCAATACAATACTACTAATATATCTGTAGCCATAATTAATCAGTTTTCAACGTTACAAGAATTGTTGTTTGTAACAAAAAAAAATACCCTCAAGATTATAAAGTCCCTAAACAATTCTAGACCCTAAAAATTACTCTGCGACATAATGTTTACTCTAAATCTAGGGTAAAATACCCTAAATTGGCATCACTGCGGCAATGAACCAAGCAATGATATAAAGTGCAGTGATTCAAAATAAAGACATGGTCCAAAGGCCTTTGTAGCCAGACCAAAACAAAAAAAAAAAAAAAAAAAAACCAAGCAATGACCACAGATCATTAAAAGTCATAAATATGAGTGAACGAAATAGAATGACGTCATCAAAACTTCCTAGCCGTTGTAATAACATAATGATAATGTATTTTAAAGTCTATGGTACGAAATTAGAAAGTAATATCAAAATAACATTACTTATACACCTTATGGTAGGCCCCCTGATCTTATGGGCGAAAAAAACAACATATGCAATACCTAGTACTAATTGACTATTTTTAGTAAAAAAAATACTATAAAACATATTTATGAGAGCTCAAAACGAAGAGTTAGCATCATATATGATGTAGCTGGGAGGTATATAATGGAACTTTTCAATAGCTAACTCTTCGTTTTGGGCTCCCATAAATATGTTATATAGTAATATTTTTTTTACTAAAACTCGTCTATTAGTTGTACTAGGTATTTAATTATTTTTTTCGCCCATTACTGAGCATGCTATAGCCGCCTCGTCTTCCGTATAGTATGCCCCAATACCTACGTGGTAGAGACTTTATTATGTAGAAGCTATAGAGTTTTGGAATCGAAATGGAAATATAGGTACCACACGTTTTACCCTATTATTTAACACATGTCCACTTGAGGCTTTAGGTAGGTACTAGCTAGAGCTAGGCTTCTAGGGAATTTTGGAAACACGACGAAAATACTCGTGTTTCACCTCGCTATATCAATTTCCTAATCCTAAGCTCGTCCACGAACACTGAATAAATAATAATCTAAAAATGAATCCCTATTTACCTTGGTCAGTTTGTAGAAGGTTCTTACGGAAGGAAAAATTTAAAAAATTGTTTCAGAAAACTTAACTAAGTTTTTAACTTAGCGCGTTTGACAGTTCTAAGACAGGACAACGTCTGTCAGGTCAGCTAGTCCATCATAAATGCACAATAACACTCCAAATGATGCGATTTTTTTTTGCGTTGGTGCCATATACCCAGAAGTTTTTCATGTTGATGAATAGGTACATAGACCTTCTTACGGCTGAGTAACACCGTTCCATATAACCCGTATTATAACTTCAAACATCTGTTCCCTAAGCCACCGCCAATCACCAGTCACATCAAATTACATCCATGAAGTTATCAATAGCTCGGAATCATATTGGAAAGCTGTATGAAACGCCTTGTATTTCACACCGATATTGAGATATTTATCGAATTATTGACACAAAGGGCCAGGTAGAGCCGGGTGGAGACACACGTCTGTAACTTGATGCCTAAAGTATTGTGAGTTAACAAAAAGGTTTTGTTAATATGAGGTTGAACGTTTGTGGTATTTATGGTTTTTAACCTCAGAAAAAAATATATGGACATGTCACAGTTTCCCCCTAAGCGCTTTCCTTCTTTAGCTCAGCGTATTAGCAAGTGGCAGTGAGCCGGTCAAATCTGTCGCAGAACCGATACAGATACAGATTCTTTATTCATACATTTTAGAATTTACACGTCAGTAAGTTATAAGTAAATTATAAGGTACATCTAGGTACTTATATATATAATTATAATTTGTCATTAATATACTCTTTGACAGAGTAATATGCTTTATCGATCAATAATTGTCTTTAGCTGGCCTTAAATACGTTGTTGGAAGCTACATCTTTCATGTTCCCGGGCAGATGGTTGTATATAATAGCGCCACCTATATACACTGATTTTGTGGATTTTGCGAGCGTGTGAGCAGGTGTTCTCAGTCTGCCCTTGTGTCTTAGTGTGTTATAATCTCGTGTGGCTCCAAATTTCTCAAACTTATCCAAGTTTTGTCGGATGAACACACAGACCTGGTATATTAATATAGAGGGTACCGTCAGTATTTTTAACTCTTTAAAGTAAGGTTTGGCAGACACATCCCACTTGACTCTAACAATCGCGCGAATCGCGCGTTTCTGCAGTATGAGTGGTCGCTCTGACTCCGCTGCGTCTCCCCACAGCTCAGTTCCATACGTGAGTAGGTATAGAGTGAACCGTGGCGAAGTAGCAGCTTAGCACGGCATGCCTGGGAGCTGATACTGATACTGATAAACGTTGGGGTAGACTTGTTCTAGAGTGGAGACCATGAATTACCAAAAACGTAGCGTAGGACGCCCTGAGAGTTGTTGGAGTGACGATATACGTAAGACGACTGGCAGTGGCTGGAAGAGTAAATCCAGAGATCGGGCTGAGTGGTGTTCCTTGGGAGAGGCCTAAGCAGCCTCCAGCAGTGGACTAATATGTCTGATAACGATAATTGTTGTTGAGGTATCTAAAGCTGTACTATACCATCGAATCCATCATCATCTAACAAGTATCTTATAGCTATTTACACCCCCCAGTACATAAGGGTCCGTCACAATTATTAATCATCTCACGGCAGGGCGCCGCCGCCCCCAGCGAGGAGACGTCCCGGAGTCGTGTCGTGTCACCATTTACATGACAATCGCAGTCCCCGGGGCCCTGAGGGACCATTAGCGGCCATGTTGGGGCCCGCTGAGGTGACACTGGGCTACTGTTAATTTCATTTGTTGCAACAAAAAAGAACATAAGTAAATACTAGGTGCATCAATACCACAGAAAAAAAAATGGAAGTGAAATATACCTACACTTGCCTTTGTAGCACTAGCACGGCCCTTGGTCGCCCGTTTGATGACTTTTGAGCGTATCGTTTGCAGTTGTGTGCCGCTCAATATTGAAGTGTGCGTTTGTAGAACTACTTAGTAAGAATATGTCAGTACATGCAATACGTGTTTACCACCTTCAGTTTTTGGCCGACTTTTTTTCGGTACTATATATACTTACGTATTATCAAAGATGGACAGTGGACCAACTTCAAATTTTAAAAAGTGGCTGGGTCAGTCGTGGTCAATGACGATTTATAATATTTCATCAAGTCTTTTCGTGTTGTTTTCTAAAACTCCATAGAAGCCTCTTGTGAAGCCTCCACCTCCTCACTAGGGCATGACTTTCACTTGACTGTGGCTTACTTTGGTTGACTCTGACTTGTTTGACGTTATTTGATAAAACTTGAAAATATTTCAAAACTTGATATTGGCAAATTCATAATACGTGCGACGCCAAAATCCTCTAAAGGGAAAAAAAATTATTTCGTGGCTTGTAGGCAAAATATATAACTAAAGCAGATATAATTATCTCTCAAGCTGAGTTACAAATCGAAGTCACAGCCTTCATTGTAGGGTTGTCGACAGGTCGAATGCGTCGACACGTCCTCGCCCTTCAGTTGACTCTACATAAGGGGAGATAAGACATAAGTACAGCCAGATTGATTTTATATCTCTTTATTTCGCGCACGATTTGATGCCTCTGCGGTGATAACAATGAATAGACTGCTACACTATTTACGCATTTAGATTCAAATATTAAATACACTCTTTTAAACTATCACGGTTGTTCACTAAAGTTATATGATTATTTACGGGATATTTACCGTGGTAAGGTTGTGGAATGAGCTCCCGATATTTCGGCGCAGTTACATGCACCATGTTCACGGGAAGACTAAAGAATGCGGGTGGTTCGTCGAACAGTTAAAAAGTTAGGTGCAGACATAACGATCTGTACTCTTTCTTAGTCTTCCACAACCTTACCACGGTAAATATCCCGTAAATGATCATATAACTTTAAATATTAAATAACCTTTCGGTCAGAGGACAGAATATTTGGTCATAATGTTCTGAGAGACATGTTTCAACTGTTTATATTACTTTTCCACAGTCAAACACGCTCACGAACACTATAAATATTAATCCACTAATAATACCTACACAAAAATACTCAAGCTTAGGAAAATAATACAATAGAGCGTTTTTTGTCACGTTGGCATCAAAACTCCCCACGAAATGTTCGGAAAGCTCCTAAAAACTTACAGAGAAATAGGATTGGCAACTGTCAAAGTGCCATAGGTATATTATACAGCTATGGCTTCTAGGTGGCTTCTAGCATAGCTTGAACCTTTTCTTTCTTTCTTTCTGAAAAGATTTTTGCGTCGCACGTCTTGTACGTTTGCCAGTATCAAAAGGTATTAAATATTTTCAAGTTTTTATACCTACAATGTATCGTCAAACAATTTATAGCCAAGGCGCTTGCATACAATGCACAGTAGCAAGTAGCTACTACGCATCGTCTACATTGGGGGGATCCAGGGGGGAGGGTCATGGGCCCCCTCCCCAAAACACCTAGCAATTCCATACATTCGACATTTTTTATTTGATTCCTTCGAACCTTGTCAGATGCCCCCCCAATGATCCTGGATCCGCCGCTGCAGCGTCTGCAAGCGCCTTCACAGTCAAAGCCAAGTAAAGTCACGGTCAAAAAAAAACAAAGACATGAATTATCATGAATCTATTTTATATTTTTGTTACTAAGTACAATACCTAGTATCATGCCTACCTACATTACTAATGTAATTGTTTTTAGTAAAAAAAATACGGGCCGAATTGAGAACCTTCCCCCTTTTTCGAAGTCGGTTAAAAAGCCGATCGAAGACCATCCATCCATTGTGAAAACCTCTTTAAGAACTACAAACAGTAAAATATATCTCGAATGGAATGCAATACCAAACAATCCTGCACAAACCAGGCATTTCCTGCCATTCATCAAACCCTGCAAATAATCATAAGGCATCAGAAATAATCCTTTCAAATCATTGCTCGCGCATTTCAATAGGCGTTCGAAGAGTACTCTAAAACTTTGACCAAATTAAATGAATGGACGGGCCAAGAAGAAGCGCGTTTTTGAACACTACAAAATGCCCGTTGAAAACTACCCGTTTCAGTCGGTCTCTAGCCGTAGGAAGTGCGACACGAGACTATTGTTACATAATAACGAAACATCTGACAAAATTATGCCTTCGTGTGCTTTCCCGAAGTGTAAATACCTACCTACACAACAAATAACCTATTTTTTGTAACAAATGTACTGTACATGGCTATAGTTAGGTGTTGAAGTATAATATTATTATGTCCGACTGTTTTGACTCGTTTTTACTGGTACGTTCAATGGTTATGGCCCGTCCATTCATTTTATTTTGGTCGAAGCTCTAAAATCAATCCTTTCATGAACATAAGGATCATGAACATTTTCAACTCTATTGACTTGGTAATAAGAGTTGTCCATGGAGGTTTCATCGTCGTTAGTGGAGGTGACTGGTCATTTCTGCGTTTGTCGTGTCTGCCATTACCCTTTGGATTGAGTGCGTAGTTAATTTGTTTTTAAGTAAACCCTTCTGTTCGTGTAGGCTTCCACTTGCTGTTCAATTTTTTTGTAATAAAACGATAAGTATAAAATATGATTAGCTACAAAAGATGACATAGTGTTGGTTAGTGTTTATTACCACCACTGTATTGTTTAGGGTTCCGTACCTCTAAAGGAAAAAGGAACCCTTATAGGATCACTTCGTTATCAGTCTGTCTGTCTGTCAAAAGACCCTTTTTCTCTGGAAATAGTTCAAGTCTGCAATCCCTTTGAGCTGTAAAAAATACATACCTACTTCGAAGTCATCGCAATCAAAAGATATACGGCCGTTTACGAATTATGGCGCTTATTTTTGTACTCGCAAGGGAATCAACACTCTAATATGTTTACATTACTTATACACCTGCCCCCTGGCCCCTGCCTGGTAGGGCACTTCCCGTTGACCTAGAATCATGAAATTTGGCATGAAGCAAGATCTTACAACACATAATTATATAAAGGGAAAAATTTGAAACTTGTTAATTTGACGTCACATCACATTAAAAAAAATCGCTATAACGAACTTACATTTTGTAGTTGGTATGTATAGGAGCACCTGTTTGTCCACCACAAAGATAAGTTTGCAATATTTCAACCTGTTTTCGTCGTGTCTCGACTCTCGATTCCCGAGATGGATGAACTATCTACAATAGGGTATTTGACTACTTTTGAGAAACTATTGCACATTATTGCCTGATATAATTTAATGTATACTGCATTTATATTTTCTGGATATCAGTCGTATTTGCGATATAAATCGATGTTAAAGTTTGAATAAAAAAATATCGCGCCAAAACGCAGACCTGCGTCATAGCTCCGGTCGAGCGACGATTGACGTCACACAAAACAAAACAGCTGCAGCCAGGCAGCAAAAGTTTGATAATCACTAATTTTCTAATAGAAGTAATGGTTTATAAATGTTGTGTAGTGCCACAATGTACAAATACTTCCATAAAACACCGGAAAAACTATTCGTTTCTGTTCCAATGGACCCCAAAACTCGCAAAAAGTGGTTGGAACTAAGTAGCTCGTAGAGAACCCAAAAGTATTGGAGCTAATTCAAGTGTTTCTATGTGCGAAGATCATTTTGAGGTACATATTTGAGTCTATATATTTCTATTACAATTTGTGTTTTTATTGCATTACTATTTTATGTACTGTTACAACATTGTAAAGACATAACCTAACAAAATAGTGATATCCACCTACTACAACATACTTTTTGTACAACTTGATTGAATGTTTTGCTTAGAGAACAATTAAAAATTAATACTTACATTGTAGTTTTTACGTTTTGAGTTCTGCAGCGTAGAAACAATGACGTAGATTATTATTGAAGAAATATGCAACCATAAATACATTAATTTTGGGTAAGTTACTGCTGTCTGCTTGCACAAAATGTTTCTCCATTCTTCTCACATTTAACCTCCGGACTGTTTTTGGTGATAATTTCTGGATAAATCGCTCTCAAAATAGCTTTACAACATTAAATTCGCAAATATCAATACAAAATCTGTTTGTTTAGATTTGTGTGACGTCACTAGGGATGAAGCCAATTACAGACCGTTTTCGACCACGTGATCAAATGTCGAAAATACAGTTATTTTATTCGCGTTTTTTACAAAAAATAAGCATATTTTTATAAAAAAATCAATGAAATATGCTTTTTCATTATGTCATGTTTATGGATGATCTCAATTGGCATAATATTTTCAATACAGTCAAACACCCTATTCTACATACCTACATATTTATTAACTTTGTACGGAACCCTCAGAGTGAGAGTCCTTCTCACACGTATCCGTGTTGTTTTTTATTAGATAATTATTTATTGCACAATGTAATAACTAAGGTTAGTAACTCAGTAAGTAGGTAGGTACATGGACCCCGATAGGGCGCTGCAATGGAATGGACATTATTTGCTTATATTTATTACAACGTAATAAAATTAAGTAGGCATATAAAATAACAGTAATAAAGCTATTTCTTATTTTATAGTCTTCTAAAAATATTATTTGTTATTTACCTACCCACATAATTATGTCTTGATAATTAAAATCTTAGAGACGGGAAAGTGACGTCGATTTTTTTATGCCATTTTCTAAACTAAACTGAATTTTGCGGCTCTAAAATTGTTCACATATTGAAATGAAAAGAGATACAGTTAATTTCACCATTTCATCTCAAATTCGTTTAGTTTAGTAAGTGCTATACAACAGAATCGATGCCATTTACCTACATATATTATACGGACAGCAGCACAGAGGAGAGCAGAATGGTGTTGGCCGGTAGAAATTAACTTATCACAGATGGCGCTAGTTGCGTAGCATTTCGTAGAGTATTTTTTTTTTTGGTATGTCATGAAGACAAAATAGTTTAAAAAGTCGGCTAAAAACTCCACGAGCTTTGGCACTGATGTGAAAAAAACATACATCTCCATTAATATTATTTTCCTAAACTTGTGTAAGTATTTTCGAGTGTTATGATGTATTATTATTTATTGTTTGTGAGCGTACCTACTAGAGTGTGGGCAAGTGATATCACGAGACGAAATATTCACTCTTAAACGAACGATTAAACTCCATAGAATCCTTTCTTAGCCTTTCTTGCCTTAGAATCCACTAAGGCACTTTAACTTGACTTGTCTTACTTTGCTTGAATCTGACTGTGACGATGAGTTGTTTGACGAAATATAATAAATAAAAAATCTATACCTACTTGACACTGGCAAATTCACAAAACGTTCTACGCCAAAATCCTTTCAAGAACGCCACTTATAGTGTTAACACACGTATAGATTTGGTTGACCTCAACCGCCGTCTGACCAACGGGAGAAAAAGAGAGGGAAATATGATATTCGCACTCATTCTCTCCCGTTGGTTGGACGGCGGTCCGTAGACATATACATATAATTGACATTATTGACATATAATTGCTAACCCCATTGACGCCAACGCAATAATTTTCCAGTCTACCCTCATCTATTCTAAATTCTCGCTGTAAAATGAATATCTACAGAAATAAAAAAGTACCCTATATATTGAGACAAATTTAGAAAAAGAAAATTACCATTCTGTGCTGTGATTCTGTGTTAGCTCGTCCACGTCGAGACCCAACGATAGTACTGATAAAGTAGAAACTGATAAGCATGCGTCAGTCGAGTTGTTTTTATCACTCCGTGGAAGACCTTTGAGCTTATCGAACGAGTCTCAGTGAATAAATAATCAACACAACAAAGTGTAAAACATAATTGTTTTTTAAAAATGAGTGCTAGAAACAAAGTTCTGCAAGTGGTGTCGGGGTGGCAAGCCGTGGAATTGGTGTTAAAATGCGTATTTATTGGGATATGGCAAATAATACAGATAGCAGTGAAGAGGTTATGGAAAGGACACCGGAGAAAGTCAAAGAATTCTCCTCCAGTCGAGCTCACGGTAGACTCTTCTATCGGCACGCATTGCTATATCAAAATTATGGTGAGTGCTCTCGTAGTTTTCTGTGTATTTGCCTCAAAACCAAACAGTTCATTTATTTTTCAGTCAAAATTTTATCAGTTCAGGGAGTTTGCTATTTTATTTTTCTGGATATTGGTAGGAAGGTTTTAATAAATTATTCACTAATGCATTCACCTGGATTGTCCCACCTGCTTTGCAGAATATGGACACAAAATATACTTACTTAATTATTAGTTACTTACTTAGGTAGTTGAGACAGATATAGCTTGAGTTCTAAAAGTAGCAAAGTTAAAAAATATTATGATAGTTATCCACATAGTTTCTCTATAAATATGTATAATTTTTTTAGGCTTGTTTTTGACCAGTACCGGCGTTAGGGTAGGGCCTGGTTGGGCGACTGCCCAGGGCGCCAGATAAAAAAGGGCGCCGCTGGTATATAAAAATCTATAGATCTATTCTTTGCCTTTTTTTCGGTTCATTCGGGGGGGGCGGGGGGCGCTGGTAGTGCTAAACTTTCAACTACTTAGACTAGCAACTTTGCGCCGATTCTCATGACTAAGAAGCTTAATCTGAACAAAGATTTCTTGCTATGAGCTTCTTAGCACGTTTCTCAAGACTCCAGTGCTCCAAGCTGGATATTCTGACGCATACACTTTCTCCGAAGTTCCTACATGCATTGCAGTAGGTCATAATTTATCACCTAATGAATCATTTAGTAAGCCTGGCTATAGATACACAGTAGGTACCCACCTACTACATTTATACTCAATCCAAGTTTTGTTTAACTCTGACAACTGCTGTAGACTGTAAAAATGAATCCCGTGAATTCTGGTCACTTTTGCTAGGTGTTTCAAAGTGTGGCTGATAGGCGATATAAGCCTGGTAGCCGTAATTATTTTCAAATAGCTTATGCAACGTTATTGCAACTGTTAGAGCTAAAAAACTTGGACCGAGAATAATGTAGATTTAATAATATACTTATCTAAGTAGGTGCATGCACATTCGTCCGTAGTGTCCTTATGTCAAGTACCTAAATATTCAGGTACTTTAATTTCAGGGTGTTAAATACCACTACGTGGAGACAGGTCCGAAGTCAGGGTCAATCGTCCTCATTTTGGGAGACGCGCCGGACACTGGCAACCTGTGGTGCCCGACCTGGACCAACGTGGTGCGGAGACTGGCCGAGAGCGGCCACCATGTCATCACCCTGGATCTGAGAGGGACGGGTGGCAGCGAAGGTAGATAAATAATTCTAAGTATGATAAGTTTTACTTAAATGTTTAGAAACGCTAAAGCCAAGCTCTTGCGCTCAAAATCTAACAAAACACGTGGCAAACAAGCAGACCGGCTGCCCGATGCTAAGCAGTCACAGTCACATATGGATAGTAACACCAGAGGCATCACAAATACGTTGCCGACCCTTTAGGACTCGATTAACTCGCCTTTTGAAGAACCCCATGTTGTAGCTTCTCGGAAACACCGTGGAAGGTAGCTCATTCCACACTTTGCATTCCACGTTTAGCTAGCATCGGTGCCATCCCGTTCCACTTACTTACTAACACCACGCGCGTGAGGGAGATGACACGCCATCGCGATCACAATCCGAAACGAACGGAAATCCATAATAATCTCCATGTTAGCTAAACATGTTTTGTTAGTTGTTTTTTTTTTGTTAGATTTTGGGCGCAGGATACTCGGCTTTAGTTAGATAATGGCATCGATTCTGATGTTCTCTAAACTAAATTTGACAGCTCTAAAATTGTTGCCATCCTTCTCTGACATATTAAAATGAAAAGAGAGGCAGATCATTTTAGTCCTGTCAGATTGGTTTAGTTTAGTGAGTGGTATGACAGAATCGACGCCAATAGCTGTCAAATTTAGTTTAGTTTAGAGTGATGCCCATCGGTTCTGATGCACTCTAAGCTAAACTAAACTAAATTTGACAGCTCTAAAATTGTTGCCATCCTTCTCTCACGTACTAAAATGAAAAGAGAGGCAGATAATTTTAGTCCTGTCAGATTGGTTTAGTTTAGTGAGTAGGTAGTAGGCTCATACCACTTTACATACAATTAGCAACTAGGTAAGCGTCTCTGAACAGTTGAACTGCCCATTTGGACAGTTCAAGTTTTTAGATGACTGAAATTGCCCAAAGATAATATAAATTGTCATTGAAATGACCTTAGGTCCTTAGGTACTTAATTGGGAGTGAGACGGGGGGCATACGTGTAAGCCCTGGGGCCTTACGGACAACTGCTATTACAGGCACCTAATCCGCTCAGTTGGAAAATCACGCGACCGCAAACCGTATCTGGGCGCGATAAGGTTTGCGGTCGCGTGATTTTCCAACTGAGCGGATTAGGTGCCTGTAATAGCAGTTGTCCGTAAGGCCCCTGATCGTCGCAGGTTCAATCCTACCAGATGCGGATTTTTTTAACTATCCGCCAAAATAAATCTCCTTTGCCCGTCTTTTTTCATTTTTTTAAGGTGGTGGAAGGGGTGACCTGTCCCCTCCGAGGGTAGTTGAAGAACTGTCAACGTTACTGGAGGCGCTGGGAGTGTCAGACGTGAAGCCTGCGACGGTCATTGGGTTTGGAATCGGAGGAATGCTGGCTTGGTATGTTTGCATTTCATTAGCTATCGTGAACAAAAAAGTTTCGAGGGCGGACGAACGCGCAAAATGTAGGGCGAGGCGAAGCCCTGATGCAACGTCAGTTCATAAACTCCTATAATTGACGGCAAGGTAGGTTGTTGTTCCTATACTTTTCTCGAACATATGGAGAATACGCACGCATAACGCCCGGCTATATCAAAGCAATAAAGTAGATACACGAAAAATCCGATAAAAACAAGTCTTCCTGCGGCATTTTCGCGTAACTAAGTATAAATAACAAAACATGGGATTCTTCAAACGGGCTGCTAATATGTTGGCAACGTACCTATCTGTGTTGACCTTTGTGTTGCAGGTATCCATAGGCGCTTGTTTTCTGTATAAAAACAAGCTATCGGGCTGCCTGATTAAGCGTACACCGTCGCCTATGGATACAGATAGCCAAAGGGCCTACAAACATGTTATTTCCAAGAAAAACCGTTACGCGCGGTTTCACTATAACGCGATTTTCAAATTTCGCGCTCAAATGCCTCGCATTACGCGACACTATACTATGCAACAATTTATTGAGTACAGATTGCATAAAACTTCGTATAGATTGGAGATGGAAACATAAATATTGGCATACGATAGTCTAGATTCAATTATATTTATCAATATTACTTATTAAACAAAACGATAACAAATTGGACGCAACATTCTGATGTTCAATAATAATAATAATTCAATAAATAATCGATGGATTATTTAACTGGAGTTATTTTTAAACAATCTCAAAAAAAAAAACCGGTCAAGTGCGTGTCGGGCTCGCGCACTGAGGGTTCCGTACCACCACAAAATACAATAAGGTTGTCTAAGAAACCGAATTACCAGTTATTATAACGCCTTCTAAAATTGTCGAACTATTGCTTCGAAGCCACAGTTAATTATTTTCCTACAGGCGCTCGAGTATAACACAATTGTGGCTTGGTAATGAACAGAAATTTGTCACCGACTCGCACTTGGCCATTATTTATTAATTGTTGTTATACTTTAGAGTGTGTACTATAATCATGCCAAGTTTGACGCTTGTGAGTATTATCGTTTTTACATTAGAGCTAATACAAAAATAGCTTTGGTATGAAAACTAAGCGTGAAAAAATTTTCGTACCTAAAAGTAAAAGAAACCGTACCTAAAAGAAATATCTTTATTCTATCGGCCAACTCTATTTCGTTTCAAACTGACACGTGTTGTCGCGGCACCGATTGAGCTGACTGATTTTAGCCGGACTCAATTATGACGATTAATCATAATTGTATTAGAAATATGACATGCAAAGTAGGTCGACTTGTGGCGTCTATCTTGGATATAAGTCTGTAAAGGTGTAAAACAATGTGCATTTGGCACTTCACCTAGCCATAATATTTTTTTAGGTAGGTATCTATATGAGGCGGTGTCTACAAACAATACATACTTCCTATTGTTATCAATGGATTACGTTACAGAGTCCAAATTGTCTGACATGCGTCTGATACTCTGATAGGAGTGACTAAGCTGCTTACCAGGGACGGGGTTATCTGTTTAATTATAAGTACTAGCATGAGGTGGTTCCTCGCGCTTGTTCATGTTTATGGACATCACCATCATCATCCAGCAGACGTCCACTGTTGAACATAGGCCTCCTCATTAGAACTCCACACTGAACGACATTGCAGCCTGCCATCTGCGTGACGTCACTTGCCGGCCTCATCGGAAGACCAGCGTCGTTTGACAAAAAACGGCATTATGCTGAGCTGGGGCCGGTTTGTGGCAAAAGTCCAACTTTTTTTTACTTTTAAATTTGTGTGTAGCTCTAAGTGTGTATGGATTTTTGTTACAAATAAAATATTGTCTATTGTCTATTGCCATCTGCATCAACTGGATGCCCGCGACTCTCACCGATATCGTCGATCCATCTAGTGCATGGTGGGAAGCTTACCGACGTTGCGTTTTCCGTTTCCTTCTTCCCCATCGATTATCGATTCTTCGAGCGATGTGGCCTGCCCATTGCCACTTCAACTGGCAAATCTGAGCAACTATGTCGATGGCTGTGCTTTCTTCGACGAATATTCTTTTTATCGCTCAAAAAACTCTGAGCATAGCTCGTTCCATTGCCCGCTGTGCGAAGATTTTAGTTTGTTTATGGACTCGTTGGGTAATTTTTAAATAACTAATATAGGAAGATAAACTTCCAACTTCCATCTTCCAACTTCTATAGTATCAAACCAATCAGTATTTTTGAGTCCAACTAATATAGGAAGATGGACTCAAAAATACTGATTGGTTTGATACCTTACATAAGTGCATATTTGCAACAAAGCTTTCTCAACAAGTCCAAGGTTGTGTATTTGTTAATATTGTATTGTACTACTATTGTGTATTTTATAACTTATTTGCAGCTAAGTAGTACAAATTTCTAACAGTACAAACGTTTATTATCACTGAAACTTAGGCAGAGTGCGAAGCTACTGAACGTCATTTTGAGAATATAATAAACCTATCATATAGGTCAATGCTATAACCATTTTAAAATTTTAAAGCGTTAGAACATTCAGGCTAAGCGTTCTGACATAGTTTTACTATGGTTCTGACGTAACATTACGCATGTGTAGTAATGTAATAACATGTAGTACCTATGTAAGTATTGCGTAAACGCGTGAAAAGCACGCTCGTCCCATTATAATCTAATGTCACTGTCCAAGTGTCCACTGATTACCGAAACGTTCCACAGGGCCATTTTAGAGTTCCGTACCTAAAACTGCAAGTACCCTTATAGATACGGTCTGTTCGTCCGTCTGTCTGTCCTAATTCTTTAGAATTAGAGCCTTCCAACTTCTAGAGTAATTAAGGTAAGTGCGTGAAACTTCGCACAGTTTTACTAAAGTTTTAGTATTGATCTCAATTTAAAAAGTATAAAAAATATAATATTGCCCTTTAGGGGTGCCTCTGGTACAAGTGAAATGGATACAAGTGATATTATTTTTACGCTGCACCCTCTCGAGCGGCGTATCGTCGTTTTTGATCGTTCTTGAATGGAGACCACGGACCGGTAAGCGTAGCGTGGGACGCCCACCCACAAAATGGACATACGACCTAAAAGAAACCGCAGGGAAACGCTAGATGCAGGCCGCTGCCAACCGGCCCTTTTGGAGATCGATGGGGGATGCCTATGTCCAGCAGTGGACGTCCTATGGCTGAAATGATGACCCTTTGCTAAAATTGCTAAAAACGGCCCGCCAAAAAAGCAAAAATTTGGTTCCCTCAACTGCATTTCTTATAGTTGATCAAATAGTAGTCTTCTCTTTGATAAAAAAAAAACAATCATACAAACCAACAGCAATTACCTACTCGTAATGCCTATTTGACTCTAGCCCTGTAGGTATATTTTTTCCGTATATAATTATATTTTTGTCGGCAGGTACTTGGTCCACTGCCACGGGCCCCTGGTCAGCAAGTTGGCTGTCATCGGAGCCCCGCATCCTAATATATACTGGCAGTACCCGCCTGCCCAGTTTTGTCATCGAGCTCTTCATTTTATACAGGTACCTATGAGAAAGGCGATTATTTTTTTATCATAATCATTTCAGCCATAGGACGTCTACTGCTGGACATATACCTCAGGCCATCATACCTCAGGCCTGGACATAGGCTGGTTGGAAACGGCCTGCGTCCAGCGTTTCCCCGCGGTCTCTTTAAGGTCGTCTGTCCATCTTGTGGGTGGACATCCTGCGCTGCGCTTACCGGTTCGTGGTCTCCATTCCAGAACCTTTCGGCCCCATCGGCCCTCTGTTCTGCGTTTTTTTTTAATACAAAGATACAAAAACCAATACTCAATATAAAAAAACTGACTTCAAAATTAGTAAGCGCTTTAGCAAATCTATTGATATTGCCAAATCAACAGGCGCTCAAACAATATTATATTTATTGTAAGAGCTGGTTCAAAAACTGCTGAGCCAAAGTTGATAAAATGTATGTGGGACCATATCGAGAGCTTTCTCTACATAATAAAAAAGGAATCACGTAAATTGGTTCACAAATGCCGGAGTAATTTGAGTAAATAAATTTTAAAAATAAAATTTATTGTATATGGCCGTTTTCAGCAACAGCCTATATTTTATCGCGGTAAAAAGTTGTTGGTAATGATGAGTACCATGGACGCCTTTCGGCTGGGGTAAGGTTGTAATAACACCCTTTCCGCGTAACCCAGTAGTTGCTGATGAAAATGATAACCAATGTGTTAGTAGGTAGGTACTAGGTACCTATTTGTATTTGCCGCGTCTTAGCGCGCAAGTTATTTTTACACCGCTGTCCCTTAGTCACAAGATGAGCCAGGATGCAGATAGGTAAGCGTTTAGTGTCATGAGGTGTCATGATCTATACTATAATCTATACTAATATTATAAAGAGGAAAGATTTGATTGTAATATTATAAAGAGGTAAGATTTGATTGTTTGTTTGTTTGCATTGAATAGGCTCCGAAACTAGTGAACCGATTTGAAAAAGTCTTTCACTGTTGGGAAGCTACACTATCCCCGAGTAACATAGGCTATATTATATTTTCAAAAAAAATAGAGATCCTTACTAAAACTCCAATAATGTAACCCAAGGTGTAAAAAAATAAGATTTACAATTTTAACTTTGCGTGTTTGACAGTTCTAAGACAGGACAACGTCTGTCAGGTCAGCTAGATAAAGATAAGTTATTGTCATGCTTTTGTCGTAATTCGGTATTATGGTTGGAAGTCACTAACTAAACTAACCTCTCCGCGATACCCAATATTTTATGATCCAATTTCGAAAATAATTCAACCAATAAATAGCACATTTCGATTCATAATAATATTTTTAAGACGACCTATAATCTTGTCACTTATTTTTATTATAATAAGCTCGATAAAATTCTTCAAGTAGTCTTTTTATCATATTTATGTCGGGCCAAAGTCCCACGCACTTGAGACACATCAGAAAGCTTGTTAATTGACATCCTTATATTAATTGCTCATTTACCGGACATTGAAGCAAGTCGTGATTTTTTAATTTCTTTGTGGTTTATCGCCACAGAAAACTGGAATAGTACCTTTACCTTTGATAACATTGAAGTACAGTAGGCTTAGTCCCAGATTTGATAGTTTTCGAAAACTTTTTTCGTTTACGTATTGCTGAAAGGTATTCGAAAACTTTTTTCGTATTAGAGTGAAACAATCTATACCGCCGAATACTACCGATTTTAGTTCCTCCGCGTTTCCGCTGGAAGCGCTTTACTAAAATGAATGGAACAATAAAAACGAAAAAAGTTTTCGAAAACTATCAAATCTGGGACTAAGCCTACGGCGGTGATTATATACAGGGTGTGGCGAAAGAGTAGTCAACTCGTTACCTATGGTTAGGGAGCATCATGACTGTGATCAGAAAATCAAAATTTTTGTTTAGTAAAATTGTCATGGTTTTCGATTATTTGGCCCTTTTTTAAATTTCATAATAATTTCATTTCATTTACCGGTTTATCACTAAGTAGGTATACTTTAGTTGGTTTTTGTCCTAGGACTTAAGACTCCCACATTTCTTGACGAAAAAGGCAACGAAAACTACTTTTTTTTTTTTTTTTGGCAAAATTAAATTAAAAACCCATAAATAGAAAATTAGAAATAAAAACAAATAGAAAGATCTACAGAAAATTAATGTTTTTTTAGATCATTATTTTTTATAGTTTTTTTTTTAACTCTACATATCAACTTACCTCCAATTTACAAAAGCAGTTTTTCTTTAAACTCTAGAAGGGAAAGATCGAGAGTGGATTTCTTTAAATTCCTTGCATAAAATAAACAACTTTAATGTACCTGACATTATTGTTGAAACTGTGTGTGTGTCTTTAAATTTATTTTGTTTAATTTAATTTGACGTTTACCTAATTGATTGTTTTAACATTATTTTAAATTTTATTTGTGTGTGTGATTTTATTATTGTTAAATTATTTAATTATGTTATGGGTTTTATAATAGCCTGAAATAAATGAATTTGAATTTGAATGTTATGGTTCACTTGTTTTATGTTCGTCCTGACAATTACGGTTTAATATTTTCGTTTTATACCCGGAAATCCAGATAAATAACGAGAATTGAACAATTGCATTTTGTAATACAGCCACGGAAGCCATAACAGAAATATAATACAGCTCAATAAAAGTACAGTTGAAGCAATTATTATTCCAGCCTTCTGAAAGAAAGAAAGAAAAAAAAGAAAATAAATTTTATTCGACACCTTTACAAAAACTTATAATATATCTAAAGAATACAATCAGTGTCGAATGGGTCAGTCTCGGTATTAATGCTGAAAAGCACTAATGCACTGCTAGGCAAAGACCTTCCTTGGCAATAAGTAAGAGTCGAATGTGTTCTCCATTTACAGTGGCCGTATCTACCCGAGCGATGGTTAGCGGAGGGTGAAATCTCAGAAGGCGACGGTCGGTGGTCCAGCTCCCGAGCGTGTGACTGGACAGGAGCACTCAACTATGTCAGAGGTAAGGAAGACCTAAAAAGGAGCGTTTTGTAGCAAGGGCGTAACCAGGATTTTCTTGAGGGGGCGTTGAAGGCTATAGCTACGTTATTTAATAATATACTCTTAGGTTATGAACAAAGAATTTTGGTATTTTATCGATGGTTATGAAGCTCTTCGATCGAGCTTACTTACTCATACTCTCCTAGTGAAATTACTGGCCATGTTTCCAGTGAAATTACTGGACCCGTTTCCAGTGAAATTACTGGCCATGTTTCCAGTGAAATTACTGGCCATGTTTCCAGTGAAATTACTGGCCATGTTTCCAGTAAAATTAGTGGCCATGTTTCCAGTGAAATTAATGAACATGTTTCCAGTGAAATTAGTGGCAATGTTTCCAGTGAAATTAATGGGCATGTTTCCAGTGAAATTACTGGCCATATGTTTCCAGTGAAATTACTGGCCATGTTTCCAGTGAAATTACTGGCCATGTTTCCAGTGAAATTAGTGGCCATGTTTCCAGTGAAATTAGTGGCCATGTTTCCAGTGAAATAAATGTGTTGTTTCAGCAAAAGCGACACTGGAAAATCACGCGCAAAACTTATTTACGAAGCCTGTTACTAAGTACTTCGTTCCAGGAGCCGCTTGGTGGCACATCAGCCCCGAGCACAAGGTGTCTCCGCCTGCGTTACTGGTGGGGTCTAAACACAGCGCCGCGCAGTTGGTATCGAGTGCTGCTCATTGTTCGACGTCCACTCTGCGACTGGTGACGAAAACCGCGCCGCAAGATGCAGGCGTGGCGAGAGTACTGCTGGACTTCTTGCTGGGTGAGTTCTCTTCACGATGTGACGCGGCGCAGTTATATAGTATCGAGTGCTGGTTATGGCCCCACTCTGCGACTGATGGATTTTGCGAAAGTACCTACCTAATGCTGGACTTCTTGCTCATTAATCCTTCTTCACCATAGGGAACACACATACACACATCGCCTTTTATATATAGATTACAGGAAATCTGGCAAAATTTTGAAGATAAGAGTTGAAGGCGTTCAGTATGGAGTTCTAAGGGGGAGGCCTATTTTCAGCAGTGGACTTCTGACGACAATGAATTCCACAATGATGTAGAAAATGTGGTGCACGATGTGTCTATTAACGATTTGGATTTGTTATGGAGCCTTGTATGGTGATATGCATCGACAAAAGGATAATGTGATATGGTGATATTTATGTTCTTGTCGCGAATATTCATATGTTACGTCATAGCCTCATAGCATAATCTCCTAGCTTTTCAAGGCTATCCACTTTTTATACTGAACAAATTTATTCGGAGGCATCATCGGACTACCATGAGGTCCTGGAGGAACCCAGGACAATTCTATTCTATGCTCGGGGTTTCTCTATACGAGATCGAATCACAAATGAGGAGATCCGTATACGAATGAAAGTTACCGACATAACCCACCGGATTAGCAAGTTGAAGTGGCAGTGGGCAAGGCACATGTCACGCAGAACAGATGGCCGAAAGGTTCTCGAATGGAGACCACGGACCGGTAAGGGCAGTGTTGCACGTCCACCCACAAGATGGACAGACGACCTAGAAGAGACCGCAGGGAAACGCTGGATGCTGCAGGCCCTTTTGGAGATCGATGGGGGAGGCCTATGTTCAGCAGTGGACGTTCTATGGCTGAAATGATGATGATGATATTACTGCGGGTGAAAGTGCAATTTTGGATGTTTTATGTAGATTTTCCGTGGCGTCTCTAACACTTAAAATCTTAGTTGGGCTATTTTTTACAAGATGTTTATTTCAGGCACTTCAAAAGAGAAGCCAACGGAAGAAGTCCCGCGAGGGTTGGTGGGGCGGATGCTCGGCGCAGTCGCAGGCAGGGGGAGGGAGCTGACGGGCCTCACGGCTAGACTAGTGCTGCCCCCGGCACAAGCATAGCTAGAAACAATCGTTCACAGATATGCAGCAGCTTGCTTAGAGGTATTAATACCTATATGATAATGAATACATAAGGAATAAACATTTTATTCAATAAGAGTTGGATGGCCGATTTTTTGCAGGCTCGAAGGACCAAAATCGTGGTGTTGTCTAGTCTATAGCAGCTGTAACATAATGTAGCTTTGAGTTTTGTACGAAAGCTAAGATTTAGTTTGGTGCCATTTTTATTATAGTTCAACATAGTTTAATTAAAATATTATATTATAATAAGTCTTTAGACAATAAAGACGAACTTATTGCATCCAGTGTTTCCAGTACAACATATCTTTCAGAGAAAGATATTTCGTTGTTTCCAATGGAATAACAATTTTGACCGGGTTGAATCATGGCTACAAGTTTAAAGTTCCTAAATTCGTTCAATATAGTCTAACTTTATTATATTTCCTAACTCGAATTTCCTCTTAACACTACTTATTGTTTTTAACCTATTCTTACATGTCAAATATGTTTACCTTTGTGCATAATTATAAAAATAATTTAGAAACTAGATATATTTTCTAAATTACTTCTTATATATTGTTTTCTCTTATTAATACTAAATATTATATTTTGTAATTTATGCATTTCTATAAGAATTTTGTAAATAAAATCACATAATAAGTGCCAATGCTGTTTTTTATTACGCAAAATGCCCCACAAAAAGCTAACCGTCCATAAATTTCTCACTATCAATATGTATTAATAATATTCACAAATTGTTTAATATATTTTAGAAATCTACAAAACTTCTACAGTACATTATAAAGGACGCATACGATGCGCCAGGAAGTTATAATATTTTATCACAATAGCTTGAAAAGTCGAGCAAGGATCTAAATAAACCTGGACATTGCACTGATGTCTATTTAGAAATCATGCACTACATACCACTAGAATGTGCTGTGTCAAAATTGTGATAAACAAAAATGAACTCTATGTTGTGTAACAAAAACTTTAAAAAAAAAAAAACGAATAAGCTAACCTAACAACGGACTCAGTTTATCGTCTTGTGACTTGAACACAATGCATCATCATCAGCCTGTAAACGTCCACTGCTGAACAAAGGCCTCCCTCGTAGAGAGGGGTGTTGCCATAATCCCCACGCTTGGCAGGCGGCTTGGGGATCGCAGTACGTTCACCGTGTACTAATAGGACGCTGCTGCCCATCCTCCGGACACAATTGCCAGGTTGAAAATATGAGTTAAAAAAATCGCTAGTAATACCTCAATGGTAATAACCTAACCTTAGGGTACGCGTTATTGGCACCAGTGCACCATCTAGTTGTACGTAATATTATGATTTCTAAGATTGTGAATCCTGTGGCCGACAGAACTTTACAAACAAAAATATCGCTGACTTATTCATTGCAATCCATTAGACAAGGATAACACTATTATATTATTTATGTCATCAAACTTTCTTTCAAAACGAATCAATTAAAGTGCTATCTTTGGGGGTTAGACAAGAGCCACTTTCTGTTAGCGTTAACGCCTACGGAAACATGACATTGTATCAAAATGACATTAGCTTGAGAGATGTTCTCTCGAGTTAAATGTCATTTTCATACAATTTCATTTTCCGTAGGCGTTAACGCTAACAGAAAGTGGCTCTTGTCTAACCCCCCTCGTTTCTCTTTTAACTTTAAAGAGGAATAGAACAGTCTGTAGCTCTGTTGACTACGTTAGTTTAGATCCTTGTTGGACTGTATTAACAGTTCTAATAGATATTTACAGTGCCCATTCAAAAATAACAATCAAAGATCATGAGATCATGTTTTTCGGTTTCTGAACAACACGTTAATATTAAAGCTATACAATTTCTTACGTACCATATTTCTAGTGGGCACTGTACTACGTTGCGTCAAGAAGCAACGTACAGAGGAACCGTGGTCAGATCGGGAGTTTTTTTTTTTTTTGTAATCGTTTACATTCGCGAGTGAGACAGCCGCGCGCCTTTAGCTGCCCCTTAAGTAAAAAAATCCGGATAAACTGAAAAAGTCCGGACAAACCCGAGTGGCAGCTACCACAGATAAGAAGTAAATGGAACGCAAATGAGAAGGAAAATCTGTTACCAGGCATTATGAGTGAACCTTGATCGAACATTCTTATTTAGATCAACGCGTCGAACTCCGCATCACAGTTGATAACAACTTAAGTTATATTATTATTTACGGTATATTTACCGTGGTAAGGTTGTGGAGCTCATTCCACAACCTTACCACGGTAAATATCCCGTAAATAATCATATAACTTTAGTGAATAACCGTGATAGTTTAAAACAGTGATAACAACTTGATTTCGAATGACTGACGCTCCGTTTATATGGGTGCAACTGGCTACAGCAAATTTCTTACAAAAATACCTTGACAGCCGTTCTGATTTCAACACAAAAAAAAAAAACTGTGGTAGCTACCTAATCCAACAGAACTCGACCACAGCTGGTAAATACCGCCGTAGACATACCGAGCATAAATATTGGAAGTTTCTAAACAATTTAACATTTAAATTAACAATTTAATGTTCGAGTTTTGAATCGCTCGTATGATTTCTCACGAAAATATCATGCGAAATCAAATATTTTCTATTGATAGAAAGCAAATTCAAATCATCATCATCAGCCGGAAGACGTCCACTGCTGAACATAGGCCTCCCCCTTTAACCTCCACACTGAACGACAGCCCGCCTAAACTCAAATGGATCAAACCAATTGCTTTAGATAAATGCGACTTTTGGGATTTCGTTCGAAAGTCAGTAATTTCGCATGACTTTGCACGATAAGTTTCGTGCGAAATATCATACGAGCGATACAAAAATCAAACCCTTGTAAGTTTGTATAAAAATGGCCGACGTCTGCGGCCTCAACTTCCCACGGCCTCTTTCTTGTCACGCCGTAAATATAAGAACGGCTAAACAACTATAGCCCACAATTAGACAACATTGAATAGGCACACGCAACAACTTGCACTTCTCTTGTAAACTGTTTATAAAAATGATATGATCGGCAATGATACAGCCAGACCAAGCTATCCGTAGTGGGGGAGCCACTGTCGGTTTTTTCTGGATAAAACTGACAGCGACCAGGGACCTCACGGCTACCTGTTTTAAGCGATTCAGCAGTGCAAGTACCGTTCTTTATCGATAGTTGAAATCGTCAAGTTCGATAAAATGCCATTTGATCAGTACTCGCTATGATCGATTCCATGGCATTTTATCGAATTTGACGATCAATAAAGAACGGTACTAGCACTGCTGTTTTGGTGATTGCAAAAAGTTGCGCGACCGCTAACCATATCTTGGCGCATTAAGGTTCACGTTCGCGTGATTTTTCGCACTGCGCTGTTACAGCGCTGTTTCGAACCCGCGTTAAGAGTAAGCCGTTAGGCCCCCGTAGATAAACTTTTAGTCCCCAATTGCTTTTCTACAAATAATTGGGTCATTCTGTAAATAGAAATAAAATAAACAAGGCGAAGATTTGATTAAAACAATACTTTACCCATCTTTCTTTACCTATTAGCTACTTTAGCAACATAATTACCCGACTGTCCAGAAGGAGGGGGTAATCGTATACTTGTATAAACATTTAATTCAAACGACTCAATTAATTGGAAAGCTGCCACATGAGCTTAATTTTAGATTTTTTTAAATAAATAATCTTTCTTTTTTTTGTGTATTTTCGAGTGTTAATGTGTTTATTTGTAGTAATAAATAATCTACACCATAATATTGGATGTAAATTGTTGGTCAGTTATTAAAAAATTTCATATTTCATGCTTAAATCATTTCTTCACCTAATTTACTTTAAAATGGACTAGAGAAATGTTATTTCAGTCTATTACATTACAAAAAGGTCAAAGAATTATATTATCTAATAGGCTAGTTGACTGCTGTTTTGATTATTAAAAATAACAAGCTTAGCGAAATATATAATTACTTGTATGCCACATATGACATTAAAAAAATACATACATTAAACATATTAAAAAAAATATATACTGATAATTTTCAGAGATATAAGGGTTTAAAATTTTTGGTGGGGATTGAGAGGGGATGCTCTGTCCCTTTCCCTCGAAGCGTGTGTTAGTATAGCATTTGTATGGCGCGCGCAAGGCTTGACGTCATAACTTGCTAGAGCGCTGTCTTTCTAGCATGAGATTAAAATACTAAGTAATTTTTAATTAAAAATAATTAATTAATTTTTAAATTGATCGGTTATATTTATGGTCAGCTTTTTTATGAGATAATAAAAAGATAATTAGTCAACATGCCTATTATTGGAAAAAATACGTCTGAGACAATTTACAAAACGTTCCATAAAATTTGGCACATCATTATTAGTATTTAGGAATTTCGCAAAACTAACCAACAGTCGCAGCGGAGGTGGAAAATAGCATTGGAATATAAGCTTTATGTTGTGCCCCATCCTACTAATATTATAAACGCGAAAGTTTGTATGATGATGATGATGATGATATTTCTAATTCGAACCATTTTTTATTCATGGGTGATCAAAAGATACCAAAACAATAATTTTAATCGAGTCACCTTTGGTCACCTAGGTGCAGGTGATCAAAGAATACTCAAATAATAATTTAAAAGGAGTCGCCTATTATCGCCTAGGTGATTATATTCCCAGGAGATCAAAGTCGACTAAAGAGTCGACTTTTATCACCCAGGTGATTAAAGTGGAATAGACCGTATAGATGTATGGATGTTTGTTCCTCTTTCACGCTGCAACGGAACAACGCATCGACCTGATTTTTAGCATGAGTATAGTTCAAGACCCAGAGAGTGACATAGGCTTTTCATCATCATCATCATCACCATTTTTCATCACTACGCGGGTGAAACCGCGAGGCGCAGCTAGTACAAAATATATTCAAATAGCAAACTTTGAAAAACTGCCGCTTAAGTCAAGCTCGAAGTCTTTTAACCCCCGATGCAAACAGAGGGGTGTTATAAGTTTAAACTGTGTAGTCTGTGTGTCATGTCAGTCTGTGGCATCGTAAGTCACAAATGGCTGTACCGATTTTGATTTTTTATTTTGTTTGAAAGGTGACTTGATCAAGTGTTCTTAGCTATGAATCAAGAAAATGCTTTATGGTTGGTATTCCGGAAACCCGAACGAAGCGTTTTTATTCCACTTTTACTGTGCGAACTGCTAGTCTGTGGAATGCGCTGCCTGAATGGGTGTTCCCCGATAGTTACAATCTGGGTGTCTTCAAATCGCGAGTGAATCGGTTTCTTCTAGGCGAGCGTGCTCCAACGTAGACCGGCATTTTTTAGGCATTAGCTTGAGAGATGTTATCTCAAGCTAATGTCATTTTCATACAATTTCATCTTTCCGCAGGCGTTAACACTAGAAAGTGGGTATTGTCTAACCCCCCTGAGAGATTTCAGACACATTTGTGTCTAATCCTGTAGGCGTTCAACAATGCTTTTTTCCCCCGTCACGAGTTAGTCAAAAAGCGTAGCTCCATTTGTTTTTAGGCCATACACTTCCATACTTAAAGCAATAAGACTTTCTACAAGCGATATAGGTTTTCAGACTCAAGAGAAACTTAATAAATAGATTTACAATTAAAATGTACAAGTTAAACTAAACTTAATTACAACCTTTACAAAAATCATTTTTGTTCAGTAATGATATTCCATAGAGAAATTTTCGTTCAGTCGAAAAGTTTACAAAGACAGACAAAATCATCAACTTTTCATATCATTCATAATCACTGGTATTGTGCTTACCTACAACGATCTAAATGAGTGTAGAAGATCTGTAAGTCTATACTGGGAACTATGGACCCCTTTCGGCTTACTACAGCCTTTCCGCGGAACCCTGTAGATACAACATCGACGCGCCCAACAGCAACAAAATGCTTACATAGACGGGAAAGCAAGCTAACATAATAACAAACGCGCATTCAAATTTTACATATTAACGTTTAAAAACGAATTGTGACCATATAACAATATGACTGTTTTTTTTAAATGGTTGGTTATTTAAAAATCCTTGCCTTAGTACAAGTTTTGATAGTATTTGAAAACTTTTTCGTTTACGTATTGTTCCATACATTGCTGGGCTGAAAGGTATTCGAAAACTTTTTTCGTATTAGAGTGAAGCAATCTATACCGCCGATTACTACCGATTTTAGTTCCTACGCGTTTCCGCTGGAGGCGCTTTACTACAATGTATGGAACAATACGTAAACGAAAAAAGTTTTCGAACACTATCAAATCTGGGACTAAGCGTACTGTTTAGTAGATTGGCGATGTTGAATCTATAAGATTTAAATATCTTTGTTACGACTACATTCATTTAGAGCCGTGTCGGACTGTAATCGTTAAAACTAAATGGCAGTATAATGTTGCTAATAAAACTTTTTTTTCTGTGTTTTGAGAACCATTAGCGAAGTGTCTTGGTACACAACCAATGCAGAAATCCAAGACAATCTTGAGACAAGCACAGTTAAAGAAGAAATTGTGAAAACCGGCAAAAACTATAGACATCGCCTGCTCAGACACCCCAATAGCTTGGCTGCTGAACTCACGGAACAAAGATACAAGCCCAGGGGGTCTAGACAAGAGCCACACACCGTTAGCGTTCACGCCTGCGGAAAGATGAAAATGACATTGACAATGACATTCATCATCATCATCATTTCAGCCGTAGGAAGTCCACTGCTGGACATAAGCCTCCCCCATCGATCTCCAAAAGGGCCGGTTGGAAGCGGCCTGCATCCAGCGTTTCCCTGCGGCCTCTTTTAGGTCGTCTGTTCATCTTGTAGGTGGACGTCCTACGCTGCGCTTACCGGTCCGTGGTCTCCATTCCAGAAACTTACGGCCCCATCGGCCATCTGTTCTGCGTGATATGTGCCCTGCCCACTGCCATTTCAACTTGCTAATCCGGTGGGCTATGTCGGTGACTTTCGTTCGTCTACGGATCTCCTCATTTCGGATTCGATATCGTAGAGAAACCCCGAGCATAGCCCTCTCCATAGCTCGTTGTGCGACTTTGAGCTTGCTTATGAGGCCTGTAATGAGGTACCGCGTTTCAGTGCCGTATGTCATCACTGGTAACACACACTGGTCGAAGACTTTCGTCTTAAGGCACCGAGGTATTTTGGACGAGAAGACGTTGCGTAGTTTACCGAACGCTGCCCAGCCGAGTTGGATTCGCCGATTGACCTCTTTCTTGAAGTTGGACCTACCTAGTTCGACTGTTTGTCCTAGGTAGACGTACGCGTCAACAGCATCAAGAACTGACAATGACAATGACATTAGCATGAGATAAATTATCTGAAGCTAATGTCATTTTCATACAATTTCATCTTTCCGCAGGCGTGAACGCTAACAGTGTCGCTCTTGTCTAGACCCCATTTGTCATCAAGAAAATACATAAAAGGCGATGTCCTCACTGGAGGGCACACTTTACACTACATATTGCACTCAAGACATCTGCTTATAAACTCATCGCAGATAAAATCAGAACACAGAAAAAATCTATACTAATGACAATTTTCTTCTGCTAATCTACTTTCATACATTTACTCTTTTAAACACCCAATATATCTCTTTTAGTTAAAATTTCTTGCGGCCTGCATTAAGCTGAAATCGTGCTAAATAAATAACATCTTTAAGCTCATTTTATTTACACTACACGGGAATTACTCACGTAAGATTAAGCCGGTCACTCCGACTATAGTTAATCCGGCTTAATCTTACGTGAGTAATTCCCGTGTAATATGTATAAATAAAATGAGTGAAAACCACGTCAGTTTCTATAATAAAATCTTTAAGCTCATTGAAATAAGACCTAAATATAACAAAAGGCCTAAATATTTGACTAATCTGAGGTCGTGCTTAAATATATTTTTTTACTCTTGTTGATATGAATGATCTTATTTGTGTATTTAAAGCATATCAAGAAAACATGTTTTAACTAATAAGGATTTATCAGATGTTTAAGAATAAGTCCAAAAAGCTGCTCAATATAAAACACCACTTTAGCATCACTATTCACAGTTTCACACACTATGCAATACAGTTATGCACACTACTACACGGTAGTTTCTCCTTTCACTTCTGCATCTGACACCGCCTCACTCACACAACTGTCACTGTCAGGTTTCAGCGTGACGTCACTGTTTAACGTCACATCGAGTCCCGTCTCTTTCCTCGGCGTTCTATCTCTGTCTTTACTCCTACTCGTTATTTGCGTGTAAAGTTCGTCTATCTCACTCGAGAAAGAGACGGGACTATCTCTGTTCACTTCTGGACAGCTAACTGCTGGAGTTAGTACGTACTTGCCTAGTTTAGGATTGCTTTTTATTGTTTTACGCCATCCCGGATCGTAATTTACGTACTGGCTTTCTATGTTGGATACGTCCTCATTGCTGAAGCTTATTTCGTTTGGACACATCGATGAAGGAGATGGGGCGTAAAGACCGTGACTTCTTATACTGACTTCGGACATTTGGTAGTTCGGGCAGTAAATGTCGCTTTCGTTCTCAAACCCTTGCTCGCTCGCGTTTGTGCTACAAGTCTCGAAATCGTACGTAGTTTTCGCCATGAAGAATGTGTCTTTTTCGTCTATTTTCTCTTTGGAACCCATGTCTTGGTTTTGCAGTAGATTGTCCAATTCAGATCCCACTTCTAAGATCTGTGGTGTACTTGATTGGTTGATATCGTCACTGTTCATTGTGCATTCCTCAGATATGTCTTGCAAAGATTTGTCTATGGCATCTTTGTTTTCTTTATTGCTGTTAGGTTGGAGGTAGTCTATGTATTGGCCGAAGCTTTCTGTGTCGGTGATTTCATTGGTCGAACATAAAGCGCTTTGGGTCTCTTGGAAAGACGTTAGCTCTGAATGCGTGTTCAACGTTTGATCGGAGCATGTGTGAGGCATCGCTATTTCTGATGCTGAGCTGTATTCTAAGCTACATTGTTGGGAAATGGTACGCATTTCCGGTTGGTCAGCGTGGGATTGTAAACATTCCTCAGATACGCTGCTCCGTTGTCCGTTGAAAGTTTTCGGTGCATTTGCCTTCACAACCTGGTGTTGCGGCACTTGAGTTTCAGGCACGTTGGTGTAGATATTCATGACTTGCGAGCGGTTTTTAGGTTCCTCGTTTTTTGCCCACGATTTCCTATCTATGGAATAGTTTTTGTAATCCTTCGGCTGCTCATCTTCGAGTAGATTGGGATTGAGCGCGTGTCGGGTTTCTTTTATACCATTGTTTGTTCTCTCAACATGTATATTAGTGTTATTCACTTTAGAGCCTGAATTTATAATATTTGCGACGCCATTGTAAGCTTCTCTAGTCGGTAATGGTAAGGAGAAATGGGAATCGTTGTCGTAGTCCCGTCTCGTGGGCAGTTCCAAACAGTTTCTTTTCATGTTCTGCCTTTGTTTCTTAAAAAACTTCTTAGCTACGTTCATTTGGTTTGGATTGTAGAAGACCTCCGGCCCTACAGTACCCGTGTCAGGATACGTCATCATGGAGTTATTGGATCTATACTGCTGTCTGTGTAGCACCACTAAGTTTATGTTCGGCGTTTTAGCGTTCGTATTTTTGAGTGCGTCTTTCTGTAAAGTCTGACCGTTGAGTTCTGCGCCACCTTTGTAAGTCCCGCTGTTGTTTGTCTTCGAATTAGTTCTGTTCGAGCTTCTACTGCCAGATCTCGATCTATTATCGTTGGGTATGGCTTGCATCACAGGCGGGGTCTGGTTTGCTGGTAAATTTTGCTGATTCGTATCGAAAACGCTTCGATTGCGGCAGCACTGTTTACTTTTCTGCAAATAACAGTGCATCATGGCCCATTGCGCTCTAACATCGCTTCGTGCAATGCCGTAGAAAAACAGTATAAAAGTGCCTAAAACTGTAGCACAGACTGCATACACTATACTGCATATATCTTCTTGATACGGGAGATAAGCTGGCAATGGCCTATACACCGTTATAGCGCCACAAGACCAGACAGCCATGTACAAACACATCACTATAACTTGTGCTCGCAGTTGTATAATCGGAGTATGTTCTATATCTTCGACTTCAGAGTCTAGCGCAGATTTGACGCTACGTCGTTCCGCTCTGTCATTAGGTTGAGGTTCCCACATTTCTAAATCTACGTTTTCAGTCGCTTGCGTACCCTCTGACAGCTGCACATTCATGTTACGTATCGTACATCGTATTAGCAAGAATAATACGAACAAAAATACGAGCAAAATCCCACCGGGCACGAACAAAGCACTCAAAGCTGGTATCGTACTCAAAAAACACTGCGCGTAACCGGCGTAATCCTTCAAATTGACAGCTCCAGATATCCCACAGACAATCAAAGCTATACCCCATCCAACTAAATACAAACCTAATATAGGTTTTTGAACTGGAACATCTGGTGGTAACTCATCTTCGGGCGTTCGCACCGGATTATGCGTCTTTGTCACCCATTTGTACATATTGCTGGCGGAGACACACATCCAAAGCAGGCAAGAGAGCGACAGATAATGTATTAACAATCCTAGAACTTGACATAGTTTAACATCCTCCGTCTGATAGATTCCCAAGGTATACAAGAAGCATAGCAGTCCGATGGCAATCCAAGTATTGATCAAGGCATGTTTGGTTTTTTTCGCCATCTGTATGGCTGGATAGCACATGATGTATGTTAGAATCGCGCAACTAACGCAACCGATTAGAATGAGGCTGCCGACGTATACGGCCGGGTGGGAGACTTTGAACCTGGCGCCGTCGGTTCGAGCCCCGTATATACCCGTCTCAACGTTCTGCAGTAAGCCCACGTAAGCCAGCTTAGTACAGCTGATGATTATCATCTCTGATACCACGTGGGTCATACGGCAATCTGGAAATGGAAATGTGGATTGTTATAGTAAAAGTGCCTATACGTGTGCCATGAGAATTATGATGAAGATTGTGCAAGTCGGGATTTGATTTAGTGTTTTGTTGGACATGCTATGCCCGAGGGGCAAAATATGGGATCAAAAATATTAGGATTGTATTAAGTTCTATAATGATAAATATGTTATGTGATAGATAAGAGATGACAGTCTTTAGCCGGTAGACTTGAAGGCAGAAATAAGATGAAGAGACCTTCACTTAAATACCAACTGAAGCAACAAAATAGCAGCATAGGTATGTGTGCAGAGATTCATGCGTTGATGGACGATTGGATTGCAGCGCTATGATGCGATTGGCTATACTATATAATGATATGGTATTGACCCGTGAGTGACTGTAAGTTGTACAATGATGTTCAGTTTATGTGTTCATAAAATGGTGTCCATCTTTTTTCATTCATTCATTCCTTTTCTATATGTCGCTCTAAAGCCGGTTTTTTTACTTTAGAACCAACGATGTGTACATGTACCTGTCGCGTTGTCCGTCCAGCGGCGCGTGTGCGGGTCCCAGGTAGCGGCGCGCGCGTCCAGCCCGCCCGCGCCACTCACTCGCACCGCGGCTATCACCGGCTCTAGTAACGAACCAACGATGCTCGCGTTTCCTAAGGAAGTAAAACGAATGCCTGCTACAGTCTGTACTGATTTGTAAGGCAGTGGTCAAACACAAGTTACACAAGCTTATTTTGAATAATTAATCTTATGGTCGGTATGGATGACCGGTATGTTGGTGGTCTGCCTTATGATCAGGACCGGGTTTTATTCACAGCTGGGTTGGGATTGAATGGTGAAAGTAAATATCTGCTCCTGGTCAGTGTTAGTGTTCCAAGTAGTGTGTCTTTGTGAGTGTTTTATTGCATCCATAATACAGGAAATCCTGTGGGACGCTATGAGATTGAAGGGCCTAAAATCGAGGACCTAAATGACTTACCACACTGAGTAACGTGATTTTAGGCCAAACACCTCAACCACACTGCGACACTCAGAGAGGAATTAAAACAATACAGTGATTTTCAAATACATGGATGTGAAGTCTTGAACAATTTTGACAAAAAATTCTGCCCTGAGTTTTTTTTTACTCCATGTAATTTTAGATACATTTTAGTAACACCGACAATATCAATATGTAATTCAGAGATTACTTTAATGGTGAGAATGGTTTTAGTCTACTTCTGGTTTGGTTAATTTTTAGCACTGACCCCATATCCATTATTTTAAATATCATTATTCTTTGCAGTCAGGTTGCACTTACTCAGCTGAAATCCAATAACAGGCGAGGTGATCTCCATGTTCATGTCCTCTCTCTTCGTACTGCGACCGTAGTAGTCCTTGGACCGATGTCCGGTGAGTTTCCCATCATCCTCCACGATGGGGAGCAGGGGCA
Organism: Agriopis aurantiaria; assembly: GCA_914767915.1. NCBI lineage: Eukaryota > Metazoa > Arthropoda > Insecta > Lepidoptera > Geometridae > Agriopis > Agriopis aurantiaria. Next base: position 16,280,791 of record OU611992.1, on the reverse strand, counting down.
GGAGTGACGCGTGCTCATACACTGATATCACAAGGTCGTGCGGGTTTAGTTGTAACATTTCACCCGTTTTAGTTGTACTGTAGAGGAGTGATTGGGGTATCTGAAATGTTTTTTTTTTTTACTATTAGTACTCATTTATGGAGATATAGGCATTGCGCAACTCTCATACATCCTCATATGTTTCAATTATAGCCGCGCAACGACTTACGTCTCCATAAAAATGAGAGACGAGCCGCGCAGAAACTCGCGATTCCATAAAGGACTTAGGTCTGAAAGTAACACTCCTGCTGTCCACTTTTTTTAAATGTGGCCAAGAGTTGAATTTTACAAAGTGTTTGGTGTTAAGTATGGGTTGGCCAAGAATCGAGTTTACCTGAATAGAGTATATAGTGTGTCCAAGAGTTACATTTAGCTGTACGTTTACAGATTGTACGGTGGTAAGTATGGTGTGGTCAAGAGTTCAGTTTACCTGAACGCTGGCGTGTATCGTATGGTCGGTAAGAGAGAGTAGCGGCGCCACGGTGCGGTTGGTAGTGGTACAGTGCAAGCGACGCGGTTCGCCCCACCACACGCAAGTCGCACCGCCGAAATAAGCGCTCATCTTGAAATTTTCGACAGCTAGGTTGTCCTGAAAAATATTACTCGTTAGCTTAAAGACAAACACAGTAGCAGTTATATGTAAAGTATGTAAGTTCGCACAGGCTGAATGACCAGCCTTAATGTCAGAATTGTAAGGCCGCTCGAAGGCCTAAGACAAGGTTTAACGGTTAATGTCTGACGTTGTGTGTATTGGTTGAAGGACAAACAACTGGAATAGTGTTGCAAAAAACGTTGTTTTTTTTTCTGTCTTTAAAAAATCCTTTATTTTTATTATTCAGCCAATGTCATTGTCTATATGATTTGTCCAACACGATTTCCGGTATCAATGGCCGATCGGTTTAATGCGACAAATGTGGTGGATAAGTGATCAGCTCAAGGCGATTTCTCGTCTTTAAGTGTGGTCACTCCCTAAGTGTTAATTGTGACTTCAAATTCACCTTCTGCCCCTGAGCGTCGCCGATGTGAGCTGAAATTTCCTCAGCGGCCCGCATTATGTTGGTGCAGGCTCCGTACCGAGTTTCCGCCCTGGCCATCACTGAATGGGAGATGTTCATCGCTGAACTTATAACGTCTAGGAGAGATGACCCTGAAAGCATGTTAAATAATGTATTTAAAAATTTAAATCGTATAGTCTGTCCTGGATGTTAGGCAACGGTCTCTGATTTCAATTATTAATTTTTGTAATAGAAAAAAAGAAAGAAAGAAAAAAGTTTATTTGTGACCAAATTACGTTTTTTAAAATAGCTAAAAGACAGGTTATAAGGTCACAAATCGGCCCTAACTCAGCATAATACCGGCTGTTAACCACCATCCGGTCACATAATATGACATCATAGTCATGTCTAATAATACAAAATAATCTGGTTATAACGACGATCGTTTATGGTGATCAGGGGAAATCTTCGCAAGATATCCGGTTGCATTAGGGTGCAGCCAGACTAGTAAATATCAGGTCAACGCAAAAAAAAGGAACCAATGTAGACTAAAACCATACTGACTATTAAGGTAATTTGTACATTTAGTCTGCGTTTGATGCAATTTAAATTGGACATTGTTTTAAACTATCACGGTTGTTCACTAAAGTTATATGATTATTTACGGGATATTTACCGTGGTAAGGTGCCCATGGTGCATGTAACTGCGCCGAAATATCGGGAGCTCATTCCACAATCTTACCACGGTAAATATCCCGTAAATAATCATATAACTTTATTAAATTGGACATTGTTTATAAAGACAAGATTAAAATAAGTAAGTAGGTTTTTTGCTTGCAGACTTGTATCTAAAATACAAGTAACTCAGAACACTTTTTTCAGGGTTTTTGTACTAATCCCAACATCCATGTGTATGAAAGCATTGATCTAAATCTGGATTAAATATTGTAAACAAAAAATGAAGTAATTGATACTTCTGGGAATTTTACTGATATAATATAATGTTTATCATTATAAATGACTTATGACTGAATGCTAAAATAAATGTAGAAATGTTTACATAATTTATATCATGACCATGACATCAATTTACAGTAAAGTATTACTAGACTCGGTCCAAGCAATTATTTGCCATGACATCTGCAATAACATGGTAAGAAGCTGAATGAAAACCACGAATTCTAATCACTTTCGCTAGGTTTTCGAACGTAAGAGGTTTGCGAAAGGGCCGAATTAGGGAGGCAAATGGACGTTGAAAGTTTATATGAAAGTCCTTTGTTTTTTGACATGGAATTTAAAAAATGCATTATCATGTGGATAGCACCTTTTAGCTACGATGAAACAGAAAGATTATTACTACAGGTTCAATAACGTATATATTCTAATACGTGCACCCCCCCCCCCCCCCCTCCTTAATATGGTATATCCTCTCACACATTAACTTGTACACCCTCTCATACATTTACGTGTACATCCTCTCCACACTCACAATCACACATCTACACTTACTACTTACATGTACACACATACGATCACACCCACCACACCCACTCAACCATACACTCTCACTCACTCACTCTCTCTCACTCACTCACACACACACACACTAGATAGCTAAGTCAAAGATGTTCTATTCTAAGAAGAGCAGGGACTCCTAATACAGAAATTTTTTTGTCTAAATGGAATTCCTGGTCACTTGAAACTGTTTTGTACTATGATTAATGAATAAACAATTATTTATTTATTTACAATTATTTATTAATTTGGTATTCAGGTAATGGTTTAAAATAAATAAATACTGTTGTAAGTTTTTCCGAAAAGGGATTAAGGAGACTGATTACGGGATTATGGGGGTTTAAATGTTGTGTTGAAAGTTATGCAACTTCGAACCTGTAATTTGGCAAATAGATTCCTTATGGGGTGTTGACATCTGCCACGAATTTATTTTTCTAAAAGGGTTGAATAAGGGGGGCAAAAAAGGGGATTGAAAGTTTATATGAAAGTCTATGCGTACAAAGCCACGGGCAACAGTTAGTTTATTATTTATTTTTCAATGATAAAGACGAAATGTACATAGATCGTTTCGTTCCGACTGTTGAGTATTATACATTTAAACTAATTACATAATTAGATTTAAGAAACCCCCAAGATGTCCTGAGCAGAAAGCCGAGTGTCATACTTTGAGAGAGGTCTAAGTCCAGCAGTCAACTAAGATTGGCTGATTATAATGAAGACTACCGAAGCGCATCATTTTAAATTCTAGTACTGTGCATCAATAATTAGTCATCATCATCATCATCATCATTTCAGCATATCATTTTCCCACTGCTGGGACATACAATACAATACAATGACTATTAAAATACCACAAAACAAGGATAACATAAACATTACAATTAAAAATATTATCTAGGCTTTCAACAGGCGGCTTTGTCGCTTAAAGCGATCTCTTCCAGGCAACCGTGCACGGAAAGGAATAATGTATAAAAATAGTGGCCTTAACAAAAAAAATACAAAAGTAAATACCTATGCAAATAACAACAAACAATCAATAGACTACAAATAAATATAACATACTTATATTACATAGGCCTTTTCTCAGAGATGGAGGATGGGCACCACCATGCTGGCCCAGTGCATGCCAATATTTAGTATTTTTCCTTTAATATGCTTACCTAAATCCTTCTCTTCTGATATATACTGCATGTAATTTCTTATAGCTTGGTGTATAAACAACACATCATCTGGGTCGTTTATCTCTGCCAATGGATATGTCTTCTCTTGAATCAACATTGCCAGTCTCTCTGTCGCATTGACTGCAGAATACTGCACCAAACTCACGTTTAATAATGCAAACTGCTGTAGCAATTTTGTAACATTGCTGATGTAGGAGCAATCTGTTGTATTAGCGTTGCCCCAAGTACCTTTAGAGTCACATTGCCTGTACGCCATTCCATCGCCGCTTCTACACGGCACGTTAGCCGTCCTATTCACTAGTAACATAGGCCAAGAATATAGCCCTTTATTGTTCTCCGTGTGGCTCGACGGACAGTATTGAATGTTTTTAGACAGAACGAAGACTTGTACAGTTTGATTGTGTTTTAAGTGGTTTTGATCTGTGTATATGCAAGTCCAGTTTCCCATGTGATGGTTTGTTATATTTGGGAAATAAACTGCTGTTTCTGCTAAACCTTCTTCTTGCATATCTGAAAGAAAAAGCATTTGTTAGTGGTAATTCTGGCCCTACATCTATAGCCATAAAAAAAAACAACTACAAAATAAAATACATAGAAACAGAACAGCTTCACTTATGTTCTCGAAACGAATTTATTATTTAGTAATATGCTGCGTTTGACCACCAACTCGCCTGATGTTAAGCGATGATGCGGTCTACTATGGAGCATGCTTGCCTAGAAGAAACCGATTCACTTGTGATTCGAAGGGGAATACCCATTCAGGCATCGCATTCCACAGACTAGTAGCTAGAATCTTAGAATCCAAATATTACTACACTCAACGAAATTTTCAAGGATAATTAGGATGATATACAAATAGATCCTTTTGTTCTTACTGTTGCCATACCTTAAAAGAGTCATATCATATGTATTAAATGTTACTTAAGATGTACTGAAACATGTTATTTAAGATCTGCATGCATACATATGTCGCAATAAATAATTAAATTATTAATATAAAATCTTAACTTTTTAAACAAATTTTTTCGGCGTTCGCTCATCATCTAGGACTAAAGTGCTTGGTAAGTCAAATCCAACGAATCCAAACTTGACAGGGTTACGTCATTTCGTTTAGGAGTTCCTATGTCTCCCTTCAGTCTCCATCATCAGACCAGCTCGATGGTACCATAACATTGACCACCGAACTTACATAAGTATGTCATACTAGCTGCACCCCGCGGTTTCACCCGCGCAGTGATGAAAAATGGTGATGATGATGATGATGGAAAGTAGCCTATGTCACTCTCTGGCTTTTGAACTATACTCATGCAAAAAATTTGGTCGATCCGTTGTAGCGTGTAAGAAAAACAAACATCCATACATACAAACTTTCGCGTTTATAATATTAGTGGGATTTCGGCTCAATCTGTTGAGGATAACTGGTCTAAAATTCAGTTAGAAGATTTGTCCCACATATATATACTAACAGCAAGTTAAATAAAAGCTTGTAACATATTGAGTATTGACAAACCTGTGCTTGTCATATTTACGTCGCATATTTCCAGCATCGGATGAATCCATTTCAACTCATACTTAGCGATAACGGATGCGAATGGAGCATTACAAGTCAACAGCAATGTATCTCCCTCGAATACAACTTGATCATGACTCGGCTTGATGATGAGAGTCGTAGACGGCAAGGAGTTGCCGCACGCTGATAGGTCGATGAATATTTTGAGTTTCCGGACCATCTTGTTGGCCATGTTCTCTGGGAAGGCGCATTTTGGATTGCCGACAAGCTTGACACTCGTGTTTCTTGCCCAGTCGCCGACCCAGAGGAGTTCACAGTCGCAGATCAAAGGGTTTTCTGTTATGTCCCTGGAATAATTAAATAATCAATACAGTTAAATAACTAAACAATACGCATATATGTGACTTGTTTAAACAAACAAAAGAATCCCACACTTCAGGGGTTTAATAGTAGCCATTAATGGCCATACTTAAAAACGTTACTTAAGTTAATCTATGCTTATAATGGCTGTCTCGTTTTCGCGTGTGACCATTTCTAACTTTACTTCCAACCATTGTTAAATTTAACTTCCAATACAAGTGAAGCTAATAAAAATGCACAAAATAACTTACAATTGCTTTAACCCAACTAGATGATCAAAGGTCCCCGTAGCCATCACAGATATATGGTTTTGAGATAAAATAAGCCGCTCCAAGTTGACCAGGCCCTTGAACATCTCCTTGTAAACATTGCTGATCTGGTTGTGAGACAGGTCGAGACGCTGCAGCGAGGTAAGGTTGTAAAATGCATCCGACTCTATCAGGTTTATCTGGTTGCGGCTGAGATCCCTGAAACAAGACTAAATACTTGAACGACAATATATTTAACGGAACAGTAATACTAAGCCAAAAGGAAATCTTAGTACTCATCATGAACAACTTTTAATATGGCACCAATCAGCAGTTCTATAGACAAAGTGGGGTTCAAAGGATGCCATGAAACAGACAGTGTTTTTGTTCATGATAGGCTTTCCTTTGTCCTCAGCATGCCTGAAGTTAAGCGAACCCCCGGACTACATATAAGGACAGTTCAAGCTGAGCAGCAGCTATTCTACTGATGTGGTGACTTAAATGTGTATCACGTTCAGTACACTGCAGGGAAACAAGTGTTCTGACCAGACTATCCAATGGTGTCACCGGAACACAAAAGTATCTTGGGGAGCGTCTTTGTCCAGTGCATGGTCACTAATCACAGCATAGGATTAGCACCAGTAGGCCTAGCACGGGCCATGGATAAATTGTCTATCCACTGTTTTTATCGCGTGGGAAAGAAACAAACGTATACATATTCTAGCTTTGTCGCGTCTAGGCGTGGATAAAAATGGTGGAAAGACAATTTGTCCACGGCCCGTGCTAGGCCTGCTGTAAGTTGTTACCTATTGGCACTACTCGGTGACCATTTATGGGGTCTCTAAATAAGGGTACTTTCCCACAGACGAGGGTGAATCAGCCAATCAAATATTTGCCAACTGGAAGTCAAACTTAGAACCTCCAGATGGCAGAAGCACCAACTAAACCAAGTAGTTGGTTTATGTAGATTAGCTAATTAGAGTAGCTTGTATTATTATACACATTTTGGTTAGACAAGCAGCCAGTAATAAGAAAGTTCTTATGTATATATGTAATGTATATCTTTTAACAAGGTAACGATTAAAAAGTGTGTTAAAAAATGACAAAAGATTGATTAACTTACAATTTCTGCAAGTTGGGCAAATACAGCTCCCTGGAGAGTGTTGAGACGGCATTGCCCGATAAATTCCTGGAATGTTTTATGTAAACTTTACCCCTAAGACATTTCAATAATATATCTTGTTTATCAATAGACAGGTGATAAAAAAAATACTTACAAACTGACTACAATTGTCCATAGCTTGCTCAAGTCTATTTCTTTCAGTTCAGTGATCTGAGCAGGGCTCCCGCCACATTTAAGCCTCAGTAGTTCTCCCGGTTGGGGTTCCGCTAACGCCCCGTCCGATGCTTTGTTGCTTTTACATGAACATAACGATGGACAATATCCCAGTGCCGAGTACACACAAATTAGCTCCAAAACAAAAAACGCACACCAATTCATGACGACTATTTCCGTTAAAAGCTCCAATTAAAACTATGGCACGACGCCAAATACGAAAAACTATCACATTTTCACAAATTCTTCACATTCATGTATGACGATTATCAGCTATGCCCGTTAACTAATTTCGAATTAAGTGGAAATTATATCGGTGATAAGGAAAATGGCATTCTCAAGAGTAAGGATTTTTAAGAAATAACAAAAATAAACAACTGTGAAACAAACAACACTGAAAACATATCCGACATTTTTTGTAATTTAAGTAGATTGACAAATGACAAACAAATGACAATTGACTGAATGATTGGTGAACGAACGAAACGAATGAACTTCGGTGTTATGGAATGAAAGAACGGATCAAAATGAATGAACTCTGGAAGAAGTCTTGCCAGTAAAGCGGAATGAAATATTTGTAAGTCGATTTCTATTTTTTACTTTTATTCTCTGTGACCAAATCCAAGAAAATTCATTGATTTGTCTATGCGAAAATTAGATTCTTTCTACCTACATATACTAATCTGTGCTTTCTACCAACATGAAAAATCAAACTAGCTACGTATATATATAGTAGTCTTTGACTAGCTATACGTCAAACAAGTTTTGAAAATATGGACCGTTTTGTTTTTCAACTTTTCATTCCGTAATCCAAAGCCGTAATCCGTACGTCCCTTCTAAAATTCGAACGAAGTTTTCTCATTTGAGAAAAAAGTACCGTCTTTGGGACATTTATAGCAAATTAATTGTGAATTTCTAATAACATTAAAATACTGTGAATTTTAAATGAGCCACTAGTGGTAAACTACGATGATGGATCCACGGTCCTCTGATGAGGCAATGGGGAGGGATATACCGTCCTTCATCGAGCCTAGGCCTCCGCTGATACACCATCCCTTCATGCGACCACGTCCAGAGAAAGGCATCAACCTTTTGGAAAAGTTCGAAGAAGACTCAGATGTTGAGGAGCCTGAATTAGTGCAGGTTTACTTGCGTATGAAGCCATGCAAGGTGCCAAATAACTTATATGAGCTAAGGTCTGATAAATGCCTGGTGACATCACTGGACACCACAACAGCCGGTCACGGGAGACGAACTCAACACAATGTCTCCAAAATGTACACATTCTCCCGTATATTCAAACCAGAATGCAGTCAAAAAGTAAGTTCTCAACATCTTTTTTTTTTTCTATTTATACTGCCAATGTGTGGCCCAACAAATAGCCCAAACACAATGGATGTACTGTTTAACAGTAGAAAGTTCCTGTGGTTTCTTTCAGGTTTTATCAAAAAACTCACTGTGCGATCCGCTCGCATTTGTGATACACAGCGAGTTGAATGAAAAACTTAAATTTGACCCGCCAGTCATTTGCCATTAGGAAGTCCCAATGCTCTGCATCCGGCTCTATCATAAGATCAGCTCAGCATAATCAACCTTTTTAATAGTCCACTGCAGGACTTAGGCCTACCCCCTAAAGAGCAATTGGGCCATACCCACCACGCCGGCCTAGTTGCAGATTGGAGGATTCACATATGCCATTGAATTTCGTATGCAGGTTTCCTCATAATGTTTTCCTTCACCGAAAAGTCAGTGGTATGACGATCCATACATAAACTCCAAAGACCAATTTAGTACGGGACCTGGGATTTACGCAGTGGTCGAATTGGACTTACTCATGAACTGGAACACATTTCCCTTCAAACCTTGCGAACTTTAACCAACTGTCCAAGAATAAGGTAATGGTAATTTTTAAACTTTCGCAATTTGAACACATTATTTAAATGTTTATCGGGACTTAAATTAAATAATATGTGATAAGTCCCAATAAACATTTAAAACAAGAAGGTAATGTTTTTTGTTTCTGGGTTTCTGTAATACCTCCTGTAGCTTAAATGGCTTGACCAATTTGGATGAGTGAGGTGTCGTTGGATTCCTCTTTACGTCCAGAGTGACATAAGCTTTATTTTCCTCTTTTTTTCAGAGTACTTTCAAACAAACTAAAGTTTTGGTATCTGTTACCTGCCTAAGTTTGTTTCCGAAACGGAACGGTGATTTCACAAACTGGAACGACGTTCCGGTCCATTTCAAACACTGGCTACATGGTGGATCAAAATCTGCCCAGTAAAAGTTAAAGTTCAACTCTTAGTTTATGGCTTTTGTGAAGATGTCTGACAACTCACAACTCCGCCAATGTCACATAGATAGACTGTGTAACGCAACGATTTTGTATGGTTTTGTACTGTTGGCGAAAAAGTTACAGTTATCCCTTTTCCAATGTCAATCAGTCATGGATAAAAAAAAGTAAACTAGCCTTCGTTTGATGGTCTTATTTTTTTATGCCATATGTGGCAAACAAACATACGGGCCGCCTGATGGTAAGCGATCACCGGCGCCTATGGATACCTGCAACACCAGGGCATCACAGATACGTGATGACCCTTAAAGACTCTATTAACAGCCCTTTTGAAGAACCCCTTGTTATAGTTACTCGGAAATGCCATAGGAGGGAGCTCATTCCACAAATTGCAGGTCTATCTCAATGCATAGCATTGGTCAAATTGTGGTGGTTTCTCCACAAAAGCCATTAAGGCTTTTGTACTAACTGTACTAAGAATTGAAGTTAGTTAATATTACCTACTTATGACAGTTACTACAATCCAAACACCACTGATATAATATTAAAATATTTAATTTCAGGAAATATTTGAACAAGTTGTCAAAAACAACCTAAAGAGGCTCGTTGACGGGCACAGCTTCACACTCCTGACATATGGAGCATCAGGCTCCGGAAAAACATATACCGTGATGGGCACGGTGAACTCACCAGGTCTAGTACCTCGTGCCTTGGAGTATTTGTTCCAGCTGGTGGAAGCAGCACAGACACCAATATTCAAACCTTCGGAAAATGGAACTGATCAGCTAGGTCGTGCCCAACAGGATTTTGAATTACAGGTAATTGATAGTTTTTTTTTTTGTAAATAAACATATATGATTTATTTATTTTATTTGGAAAACATAGAGTGATAAATAACTATCATTACTGATACATTGAATAATTAAACACCATTTAGCAGTTTTCGCATATTGAAACCTAATATTAAGTCTAATTGAATGAAATCCGAATGAAGTATGAACCCAATCAGAATGTTCAAATCTGATCTATTTAATACATCGTCATCCTGAACGTAGATGAAAGAGACATGGAATGTAGATCTCCAATTGGAACTTTCCGATTTGGCTCAGAATGCATAAAATTCTTCAAAATGAATTGTCAAGTTGTGTAATTTGTCTATTGTAGTGGGTGAAGCGTCACCTCCAGATCTCGGCTCCATACCGCGACAAGTACCGGCGGATGAGTGCCCAGCTGCACAGCGACCTCACAGTCAGCAGTGTCGACCTCACCAATAGAACTAAATACTACGTATGGGTAAGTCATCATTAATGCGATGCTGGGTTTTTGAGCACAAAATTCGGTATAACCATTTTAGACACAACAGAAACAATAAATCTGGCTGTAAGGGCGTACGCTAAAACTAGCATAGGTGCACTCTCGTGTATCTGTATCGAAAAATAGTATGAGCAGCGCTAAGTGGCGCAAGCGCAGGTGACGGGTTTTCATACGCGCAGCGGGCTGCGAACGCACGTCGCTGGCGTACACGGCGAATGCCCGCTCGCAGACTTGTTTCTCCAAATCAGTTGAGCGCCGGCGCCGCTACGTGCCACGAGTCACACGTGTCTTCTAAAAAATTTGTATAGTAACGTACCTGTCACGAACCGACAGATCTGTCAACTTTATTGCCAGCGTTTTTTGCCAAATAATAACCTAGCAAATAATCCATTAAGGCAGTTTATCAGACACAACTGTGTACGCTCTAGGCCAAAATTGTACTAGTGGTGTTGCATGAGGCGGGCACACGCCGCGCGGGTCCCAGGCCTGAGTTGGACGTCCGGAGCTCGAGTTTTAGCGTACGCCCTAAGGCAGTGGCGTAATTCGGGTACCTTGGCTTTACTGAATAGATAGCAATGACAGGGAAGACTAATTAGAAATACGCGTTCAAATTACCCTTCGTTATAGTGCAACCCTTCATTAAGTCCAAGTTGCTAAGCAGACATACAAATATCTGTATCTATAAGACAGTGATTATGCCGATCTTAGTGTACGAGAAATCCTGGATGTTGACTCCAAAAAAAAAACAACTCGTGACAATGAAAAGTACTGCAAATACTGGGGTCAGTGCGTAGGGATGACGGCATATTATTTTTTGGCCTCAATATTATTTGGCTTCCGGTACGGAACCCTGCCATATGCGCGCCTCGAAACTCTTGGCCAGTTATTTTAACGATGAGATGATGCAATGTTATGAATAGTGTTGCGTTACTTTCATTCATACCCCAATGATGCATATCAGAGTCGAACCTATGTAGCGCAAGCGTGACGTGTTACTTGACACGTTGGCCGTTGCCCGTGACACGTCGCGAGTGTTGCCAGGTCTCGCGATTTTATGGGATTCTCCCGATATCAGCCGAAGTCTCCCGATCTCCCGATTTTCTACTCCATCCTCTCTTTTTTTGCAAGTTTTTTGGTATATTAGATTCCATAATTGTAGAAAACTGTGTGATAGGAACCGCAGAAGTGTACTGCCATTACTGTGTATTATGTACTAAGGACGTAATTACATACCACACGCAACGTAAAATAAACTATAAGGTACATAATAATAAAGCTGAATATTTAATAGCAAACTGGTTTACTTTTTTAGTTTCATAGAATGTAAACACAACAGTGCAGGGCGATGTATAAACCAGATTTTACGCATGCATTAAGCATAAATCATACGATATGATTTATGCTTAATGCCTTATAATAGTCTCCCGATTTTTTTAATTATGTCTTCATACATCTCCCGATGTTTCCTTGGTACACCTACCGTTTTGCCAAAATTAGACCTGGCAACACTAACATTTGAAAAAATTTGCTTTGAAAACGCGAACTTATAAATAAACTTAAACTGAATTAAAAACAAATACATGGTCAGGAGCTCTTCTCGACCGATAAGTATAATATGTGAGTGTAAACCGTTTTGTCATAGTTAATACCAATCAATTTAAAATGGCTGCTTCATTGGAAATTAATAACAAGTTCACGGTATCCTCAAACCGCGTTAAATGCGTCGATCAACATCCGACCGAACCCTGGCTTCTATGTGCTCTATACAACGGAGAAGTCACCGTATGGAACCTTGAAACGACACAATCAAAGGTAATCAAAGTGTGCGACAAGCCCGTCCGAGCTGCCAAGTTCATCTCTCGGAAGACCTGGATCGTCACAGCCTCTGATGATATGCTAATACGTCTGTTTAACTACAATACGCTGGAGCAAGAACACGCCTTCGAAGCGCACGATGACTTCATTCGCTGTATTGGAGTTCATCCGATCAAGTCGTTTATCCTGACAAGCAGTGATGACCACGTAATCAAACTGTGGAACTGGGAAGACAACTTCACATGTGATCGGGAATTCAAAGGACACAACCATTACGTCATGCAGGTCGTCTTCAATCCGAAAGACGATAACACCTTCGCGAGTGCTAGCCTAGATAAAACAGTGAAGGTCTGGCAACTAGGTGCTTCCGAGCCTTGTTTCTCGATGCTAGGCCACGAAAAAGGCGTGAACTGCGTAGATTATCTTGGAAATGGACCCTACCTGGGCACTGGAGGACATGATGGCCTTGTTAAGATATGGGACTACCAGAACAGGACCTGCGTTCGGACCTTGAAGCTTCACACGCAGAATATTACTGCTGTTTGCTATCTTTCAAAGCTCTCGATGTTAGTAACCGCTTCAGAAGATGGTGTTATTGGAGTTTGGCAAAATGGGACATATCGTCTGGAGTCTTCTCTGAACTATGGTTCCGGACGAGTCTGGGCAGTAGCTCATCATCACCAATCTAACCAGGTCGCTATTGGGTTCGATGAAAGTGCAAACATTATCATAATCGGAAGCGAAAGACCAACAGTTTCCATGGATACCACGAGCGGAAAGATAATTTGTGCTAAGAATTTACAGATCCAACAGGCCAACTTGAAGGCGCTTCCCAATAAAACCGAGAAACGCGATGGCGAGACCCTGCCAACCATGATCAAGGACATGGGCTTGACTGAATTTTCTCCGAAGACTGTCTCGCACAGCCCAAATGGTAGATTCGTAGCGATGTGCGGGGAGGGAGAATATGTCATCTATACAGCAGTGGCATTGCGAAGCAAAGCTTTTGGTGTCGCTCAAGATTTTGCATGGGCATACAGCGGGGACTATGCAATTCTCGCGAATTGCGGCTCTGTGCAAATCTTCAGCAAATTTGAGGAGAGAGCCAGATTCCAACCAGAACATGTAGTTTCGGGCATCTTCGGCGGCCGTTTCCTCGGAGTTTCATATAGATGTAAAAATGAATTTTGTTTTTACGATTGGGAAAGGTTGGATCTTATCACCAGGATTGAAGTTGTGCCCCGCGATGTTTACTGGTCGGAGAACGGTGAACTAGTGTGTTTTGTCGTTGAAAACGCATACTATGTTCTGAGATATGAGACGGCTAGATGCTCTGACGTCACTAGAGAAGCTTTCACGTCTATTGGTGAAATGCCAGAAGTAGTCACCAGTGGCGTTTGGGTCGGCGACTGCTTCCTCTACGCGGATTCTTCAAACAGGATCAAATACTTCGCTGGTGGTGAGGTCAGCTCTGTTACTACCCTCGACCGACCTATGTACATTATTGGGTATATAACAGAGGAAAGCAGAATATATTTAACGGACGGAGATTTAAACATAGTAACATACAATTTACCGTGGTCAGTTCTAGAATATCAAACAGCAGTTCTTCGTAATGAGCTTGAGTTAGCAGACCGTTTACTCCCTAACATATCGACCGAACATCGCACGTCAATCGCACACTTTCTAGAGAAAAAATCGCTTAAAACGCGAGCGTTGGCTGCGGCAACTGATCCAGAACACCAATTCGAGCTGGCTCTTTCGCTGGGAGAACTTGAAAAGGCGCGACTCGCAGCTGAAAAAACCACCTTAGATGACGCACATATGACAAATGCTCGTTGGTCGCGTCTTGGCAATGCCGCTTCAACTGCCGGCAAGTTCAACCTCGCTGAAACCTGCTACAAAAACGCTAAGGATTACAGTTTGTTGCTTCTATTAGCTCACTGTACGGGAGATAAAGCACTACTACTCGACACTGCAAATAGAGCAAAAGAAATGGGCTTGAAGAACATTGCCTTTCTCGCTTATTTTTTCCTCGATTCTTTTCACGATTGTTTAGAAATACTTTTGAGTGAAAGTAAACTCCCTGAAGCCGCGCTTTTCGCTCGGTCCTACTTACCTAGTTTGACATCAAATGTGGCAAATATTTGGAAGAATTCTTTGACCAACATAAGAGCGGGACGGTTGATCGCCGACCCTGACCAATATGCTAACTTATTTTCTGAAATGAATGTGTTGTAATTTTGCTTTAAGTACAAGTATGTTTGAAGTTCCGTAGTTTATGGACCCATGAAGAGCGTTTAACTCATCTAATAATTAGTAGTAGTTATAGTCAACTAAGAAGATTTTTCAAGATCACACTTAATATGTTTTTATTGATCAAAATGTTGAACAGTGCGATTGAGAAACTTGCGCATGCAGTAAGCGCTCTTAACTTTTAAGTGCTGACGTGCGGGTTTCACAGTGAAAGTTTAGTTGGCTTAATAAAATAAAATAAAAATTCTCTAAGAAAATGTCCTATGTTTTTGTTCATTTTGTGATAATTTATTTAGATTTAGTTCTAATAAGTGAATTATATAAAATAAGTACAAGTCTGATTTATTTATTTAATTAGAAATTAAAATTATTGAAACACCATTTTTACCAATGCAAAAAAAAATGTGAGACTACAAAAATTCAACCTACAGAAATTGAAATATATATATTTTTTTTAAATATATTTTTCAATATTAATTTTGTAAAAAGTATTTTCTGACCTGTGAATTATTTTATTGTTTTTCCCCAAAATCCTGTGTTACCATTTTCATACTTACCATTTTCTGATGTAACATTAATTATAATTTGATACCAACAATCATACACTAAATAGATAAGTTTCACCAAGTTTAGGATACCGAAATTATTATCTCTGAAACTGTGGGCTAGAATTAAATGAGATTGTACACTCTGACTGACCTCTATAAACTTAACATATTGATTAGCTATAGTGTCAACCCTGAGGGGTTCAACATTTGGACCAAGCTCAATCCATCGTACATTTATCCATACATGCTCCATACTTTTTTGCCCATTATCCTTAGTATCCACTTCAATGGGCCGTGTATCAATAGTCAGTCAGTTAGTCGAGACGTTTAATAATCGACGTTTAAGTCGAGGATAAAATTGGTTTTATGCACGATAACATATTGTAAGTAATCTCTTTAATTAAAACTGAGATTTTAACAGTGTTCAGTTTTTATTTGTTTTTTGCCCATGCTGGGCAAGCTAACGCCATTAAAGCCATACAGCTTCGTCTAACGTATTTTACTGTCTTAAATATACCCCAGGTACTGGGTACTACTGTGGAGTTTTGGAAACATGAAAATACTCGCTTCTCCGCATTATATAATTTTCCTACTATCGTGCACGTTTACGAATACTTAATAAATACTAATCCACATTTATTACATATTAACACTCAAATTTAAGAAAGTTTAGGAAAAGAATACAATGATGCGACATGTTTTCTTCACGTTGTTAGCGCCAAAATCAATTTTTATTCAACAAATGTTATGTCTGGGCTTTTTATAATACCATAATCTATGGGTATTATTAAAAACCAAGCAAACTTTCGACATGAAATATATTACAAACTAACCCTTATAGTTTTTTTTTAAAGATGTTCAGTTTACTTTTATGCACTAGTGCACAAAAATAAAACTTATGTAAGCTCTACGCGGCTACATGATTTATTTTGCGTATGAATGAAGCGAGTCCTTGAATTTCGCTTGCTCTAGATTCAATACTAGGCTCTCGCTCAAAATACCACCATCGGTTTTTCCTTCGAAATTATGACCTCAATTGCTTCAAACGAAGCGTGAATAGAGTCTTCAAAGGTAGGCAACGCACCGCCGATGCTCCGGGTATTGTAGGTGTCCATAGTGGTCCATAGGTCGCGACGACTATTCTTACCATCAAGTGGCTCGTCGTTTGTTTGTCTACTTTTACATTAAAAAATAACAATTTTGCAGAGTACCGTACAGAGTAAACAAATAACTAGGTATTATTAATTAGTTGTCTTTGTCCTCAGGTTTCATTCGTGGAAATCTACAACGAAGCTATATATGATTTGCTCGCGCCTCCAGACAGAAGAGTCAAGCTGCGCCTCAGAGAAGATTCTTCAGGAAATGTATATGTAAAGGTGAGCTCGAAAGTAATTTTTGTATGTAAAGTCCACACTTTAGGATTTACTATTTGAATGTTATTCAATGCTCCATCGTAGAACGCATCATCGCTTAACATCAGGCGAGCTGGGGGTTAGACAAGACCCACTTTCTGTTAGCGTTAACGCCTACAGAAAGATAAAATTGTATGATAATGACATTAGAAACTTAAGAGATTAGCTTGAGATAAAATCTCTCAAGCTAATGTCATTGACAATGTCATTTTCATACAATTTTATCTTACCGTAGGCGTTAACGCTAATAGAAAGTGGGTCTTGTCTAGCCCACCAGGCGGTCAAACGCAAGCCTATATAAATTAAATAATATAAAAAAATTGACGACTGGTATGATTCGAACTTCGCTATCTGGGTTTACAAGATACACAGGGGCTCTGACCATCATCCAAGCGAGCAGTAACCACAAAGTTACGCAGAAAAGGTATACAAAGCCGAAAGGGGTCCTATGGGACCAAACCTAAATTCGCCGAAAAAATATCAGCTGCTCCATTCAATTCGAGTCAGAATGAAAATTTTCTATGAAACAGCAAATATTTTTTTGCGTTTCCCGATTTGGTCTTATAGTAAAAGTTGTTCATAATGATGGATACTATGAACACCTGGCTTAGTACATCCTCTCCGCGTAACCCAATATATTAACTGCAAGGATTACGCTTTAAACAATTCAGTTTAAACTCTATATAGCGCCACTTAAGGGATTGCGCTTACATGGCGTTATTAGAGTTGTTGTTAAATGGAGAATTGGAGAGAAGGAAAATCAATATTATTTTACTATTAAAGTGTAAAATTCACAAACAACAAACATTAATATTGATACAAATAACGACCCTTGTTGTGTATAGTCTGTTATCTTCGTCTGACGTTTTTGGTGCTCCAGTATTTTATTATATTTTAAATACGAGGTGTGAGAAAGTACTGTTCATTGCTTAATAAACATACGGGCCGATTTGAGAACCTTCCTCCTTTTTCAAAGTCGGTTAAAAATGACTTATTGTTGTCGTTATTTGGAGTGGGTGCGATGCCACATAGTGTATCATTGTATGGACAACAAGGTAAACCAATAATTTAGACGTTTTAGGGAGTTTGTTGTTAAATCGATTGTCGCTATATACAGTTTACACTGTATTTTTAATTATTCTTATTCCAGGATGTGACTCAGGCCTTTGTCCGGTCCGGCGAAGAGGCCTACGATGTGATGGTTGCAGGGAAACACAATTTGGTGGTAGCTGCGACTGGGATACACGCTCACTCGTCTCGCTCGCACTGCATATTCACCATCACTATGCTCACTGAAAAAGGTACTTATAAATAAAAACTCAATAAAAATTGCCTTTATTTTTTATACTTAACTCTACAGTACCTACTACTAGTTTCTTTTATACTTAATGAATTTAATTTAATTTTTTATACTTAATTATACACATTCAGTCTGTATCACCAGCACCAATTTCACTATCAGGTTGTACTTCTTGGACATAGGCCTCCCCCATCGATCTCCAAAAGGGCCAGTGAAATGATGACGATGATGATGATAAATAATTTAACATTGAGCTTTCTCACGCACTCTCGGCTAATGAGAGAGCAACACATTCAATGAATGTTCATTCAATGAAGGGTTATTATAAAAATGTTTTTGAGATTATGGTAGCCCACCCGGTGTGCCATTATTAATTCCCCACTGTATTCCATAAGACGGCGAGATCCGCACGTCGCAAGTCCGCCTGTGCGACCTGGCGGGCTGCGAGCGGCAGCGCGCGGCCAGGAACACGGGCACTCGCATGCTGGAGTCGAGGGCTATCAACTCCTCCCTGCACGTGCTGGAGCGCTGCCTCCACATGCTGCGGAGGAAGCAACAGACCAAGGAGAATGCTATGGTCCCATACAGGTAACTAACTGCTTCAGTTACGATGCAAGAGTCTGCTATCAACTCCTTGCACATGTGGGAACCCCCTGCCTAAAAGAGAGAAAGCACTTTAGGCGTTGCCTGAATGGGTGTTCCCCGATGGTTACAATCTGGGTGTCTTCAAATCACGAGTGAAATTTCTTCTAGGCAAGCGTGCTCCACCGTAGACTGCATCATCGCTAAACATCAGGCGAGATGGTGGTCATGGATGGGAATGCTCTGTCCCTTTTCCGCAAAGCGAGTATCATCATCATCATCATAGTCTGCTTTTTAACAGTCCACTGCTGGGCTTTTAGCCTACCCTCGAAAGGGTGATTGCGCCATAACCACCACACTGGCCTAGTTGCGGGTTGGTGGATTCACATACGTCATTGAATTCCTTCTCTGTACGTATGCAGGTTTCCTCACGATGTTTTCCTTCACCGAAAATCCGTACATAAGCTCCAAAGAGATCATTGGTACGGGCCCGGGGTTTGAACCCGCGACCTCTCGCTTTCAAGTCTAGCGGTCTCCCAAATAGTCTACCACGGCTGACCGATATTTTTTTCGTCAATTTACTCTATTTTATGGGTAGATTTTTTAAGGGAAAAGAAAAAGCAGGCAATTTGCAAAATATACAGTATGTGCTGTCTCGCCGACAGTGTACATACAGGGTGAGGTGTGACAAATATTTGTCATTATGTTTATTGTGTAACCCCAGGGAATGCAAGCTGACTCGGCTACTGGGCTCAGGGCTGTCGGGCGCCCGGGGCGAGGCCGTCACCATGGTGGTGACAGTCAACCCAGCTCCGCAGTACGCGCATGAATCCAGACATGTGCTGTCGCTGGCTGTCGTCGCTAAAGACATACGTAAGTATATACAATAGGCATGTGTCCTAATGTTTAATTTATTACAAATAACCGGCTTAGCGAAGAATATAACTAAATACATTACACATACCGAAAAAAAAAATTGGCTGATAGATCTCTGAGATATGAGTGTTTAAAGTTTTACAAATATTTATTAATAACACCTAGTTTACATGTCAATAAACGGTAAATTCTGTCTTAGGTGGAGATAGAGAGGGGATGCTCTATCCCTTTCTCGCAAAGCGTGTGTTCGTATAGCATTTGTATGGCGCACCTGAGGCGTGACGTCACGGCTCAGTATAGTGCGCTCTCTGTCTAGTATGAAATTAAAATGTTTATATCGTATTTATTTTTGAACTAATTTTATTTTTGTTTTCGTTGATGTGCTCTATTTATGATCAGCTTTTTTGTGAGGTAATAAACAAAAATATTAGTCATCATGCCTATTAAGCAATGACAGTATCCACTTGACTGCTCATCTTTTACCCCGCGTGATCAAAACGGTACTACATAGGTGAATAGGTATCTTCTAAGTCTGCGTGTTTCATCTTCGAATGCATCGTCGCTTACCAACTGGCCAGTTGGTCAAACGCGGACTTATCCAAGCAAAACAAAAAAAAAAAACAGGACACTCTTTTTCGAGCGGGCCAATCTTAGGCGCGAATTGAATGAACGACTTTTGAGTCTCCAATCACAGGCCGCCATTCGATACGATTTTATTTTCACGCATAAGGTAGCATTCCGATCTTGACGACCGCGACCGGCGGCAGCTGCAACGTCGCCTGACCCACTGCTCAGTATGAATTTATACGGAGTGCTAAACAATAAAAGCGTCCACATGTCGCTTGACTCGGTCGCTTGGTTTGTCCCGCAACACACCTACCTTTATGCCTTTAAGCTACCTTTAGAGTAATACAGGGATAAAATAAGATGTGCAATGTGGAATTAATACTTATATGACCCAGCACAGCGCAATACATTATGTACCACTATCCTAGCGGGTTATTTTGGAACGCCGCAGTTGGACATTGACAGTGAACCCCTAACATTTGAGGGGAAATGCACATAATCGAGAGATAATACCAAAACACACATTATCTCTCCCTCCCTGTATTGTGAACTCACTCCTCTCCCTTGTATTGTGAATAACTAAGTAAATTCGCTTAAGTTAGCAAAATTGTAGTCAAGACTAATAAAAGTCACGGACACTAGTGTGCGTAGACTTGCATACAAAAAATATACAAAAATTTAAAAAAAAACATTACCAAAATAGGTTACTGAGTGTTTCTAAATAGTACTATATTCAGGAAAATAAACCTTACCTTTACAGAAATAAACAACACAATAGATCCGACGGTGGTGACAGTCTCCTCTCTGGAATGTACTCAAGATTCTACCATTCACGATTATAACGACGAGATAATGAGACTACGGACAGAAAATGAAAGACTACATTTCGAACTCCTCCAGTAAGTTGGTGAAATTAAAGGCCAAGGCCTATACGTGTCCTACACACATCGACATACAATACCTATGGAGTCACTAATGTGCAAAAAAAAACCGAACTAAAACTCTGCGCACGCTACGCATTGCGCCGACTATTTGGTTGGTTGTAAGGCAACCGCGATCCGACTACAACGCCACACGATCCCAGTGCTCGGTAACAAACTGCCCAAACAACAGTAGATACCTACGTGCGATAAAATTATGATTTTTTCACTATGCAAACGACATAACGTATAAATTGGAATAATTGTGGCATTGCGAACTATATAATTGATGTATATGGCTTAGTTACGTACAACGACGTATAAAATAAATAAATAAATATTTGGGACATTTTATGGACGATTTGTGACTGTTTTTACGTAGAGATTGTGACTCTATTATGTATTGTATCTCGATGCCTATTGCCTACACGTTATAAATATTTCAAAGAATGTTATTATTATATTTTGAATTGTTTGGATAATTATTATTTTACAACACATTTGCTCAAAAAGTGCACTTACGAAGCCTGTATACATCGTTCGAAAGTTAAACATTACGGATCATACAACGGAGCGTGCGGTAATGAAACGCATCATACAACGGAGCGTGCGGTAATGAATTTTACCGCACGCTCCGATGTATAGCACCGTGCGTGTACTTTACGGTATTTTTTTAATTTCCATTTCCATAAAAATTGTTTCATTTGTAGCCTTTATTTCTCGCAAATGTGTTGTAAAACGTTGTATGGCACACGTGCGGATTGGTTATTACAAACTCGTGACTATGGTAAGCCCTCGACTTCGTCTCGGGCTTACATTCGTCTACTCGTTTGTAATAACCAACTTACCGCACTTGTATCATAAATAACTATTTTCGATTTTTTGGCCCTCCCAATAATTAAAAAAGCATGTAAAATACAACGAAAATCTCTTTTGAAACGTTTGTGATGTGTTAATAGATTGATACAATATAGACTTTTTGGAAATTCTAAATATCTAGAGAAACCGCGTCCGTGCCATACAACTGTGTTAGACACGCTCCATCGCTTACTGTTTATAAATACCGTGTAAGGCAATTTTATTTGTCGCAGTTGCCACAAATACAAATATTTATTAATAACACCTATGTTACATGTCAATAAACTATAGATTCTGTCTTATTATAATTACATTGAATTTATTCATTATAATAATTGTAAAATTGTATAAAAATTGTATAAATAATAATTTAAAATAGATTTAATAAAAAAAAAAACAATTAGAATAATTAACAAATTAATGGTCCGGCTATTTGAAGTAGTCAGCTATTTCGTAAAATAGGTTTTCATGTAGCCAGGACTTAAATTTCGTTTTGAACTGCGCGGTGGAAGGAGCATTCCGCACGGCAGCGGGTATTCGGTTGTATATCGCGGGCCCTCCAACGTAAACTGACCTCTCAGACTTCGCCAGCTTATGGGTTGGTGTCACAAGCTGGTCCTTTTTTATGTTGCTCCTCAAATTATACGTCGAGAGGACGCCCCTCCGCCGGAACATACTCAGATTAGAGTGCACGAATAGGCCTACCTGGAATATTAACTCGCACGGTAGGGGAAGTATGCCGAGTTCTTTAAAGAACTCTACGCATGAAACGTCATCAGAGACTCCAAACATGGCGCGTATGGCACGTTTCTGCATTACAAAGGCTCTTTTGTAGTCGGCGGCGCGGCCCCACAACTCCAACCCGTACGTAATGTTACTGTGGACGGTCGCGAAGTAGCAGGAGCGCACAACGTTGCGGGTGGCGGTGCTCGCGAGCCGCCGTAGCGCGAAGCACGAGCGGCTCAGCTTCCCGCATAGCTCGTTTATGTGCGTCTCCCACGTAAGCGCGCCGTCGATGTGGAAGCCCAGTAGTTTGGTGCTCTGTACTTGTCGAAGAGCCTTTGTACTTGTCACCTTGTTGACGCTGTTGTTGTTTATTTAACTTCTCATATTAGTACATTTTATATGTTTATGTATTAGTATATTATTGTAATTTTAAGTAATATATGTATTAGTATGTATTGTTATTAGAATGTACGGTTTATATTATAACTATCACATTTTCAATATTGCACGCCCCGCCTTCTACCTCCTGTATAAATCCTCTCCATCCTAAGGTTGCCTGGAAGAGATCGCTCTTAGCGATAAGGCCGCCGATTGTTGCACTAGTTTTTAAGCTGTTTTATTGTGTGTATGAAATTTATGGTGTGAACAATAAAGAGTTTATCTATCTATCTATCTGTATTCCAGTCATCTGTAACTTTCATCTAATGTACTATTTTTCCACGATCGATTTTTATGAAACTTGATTATGGATATTTAGATTGTCAATACGAATGCTTGTTACGATTTACTCTTTTTAATAAACCCCGTGTCATAGAGTAAGAACATGTGCAGGCTTTAGCTATAGAAAGCCTCTGCAAAAATGTAAATATAATGTAAAAAAAAAAAAAAAAAAACAGACATAATTTATTTGTGGCAAAAAAAATACAATAACACAATATAGGTATGTGGAAAATAAAATAAAACTAAATTAGAACTTATTGTATTTTTTTGTCACAAACCGGCCCCAACTCAGCATGATATTGGTCGTAAACAACCGGCGCTGGGTTACAAAACTTATTGCAATATGATTAAAATTGATATGCCATTATTAAAATTTAAAAATTACCATTAACATGCGATTATTAAAATTAGCAGTCGTTAGTTATCGCTATAGGATTCCCTGTGTTGCGATAACTAATGCTCTTCAAGGGACAAATGGAATCTAAGGGGAATGTACTGCTTCTATTCACAGAGCTCAATCCTGCATCGCACAGTTGCGAAGGTCGATGGAGGAGAAGCAGCAGCAGAGTGCAAGCACTATGATGGAACTCGTTGAGGAGACCAAGGATATGTTGAGACAGTTCTACGAGGAACAGCTAGCGAAGCTCAGAGCCCAGGTAAATATTAACTAAAACATTTATACAGGGTGCTACGAAGGTCAATGGTGAATCAGTGCGAACACTGTGGTGAAACTTGCTGAGGAGACCAAGGGTATGTTGCGACAGTTCTACTAAGACAGCTAGCGACGCTCAGAGCTCAGATAAATATGATCTAAAACATTTATACAGGGTGCTATGAAGGTCATTGGAAGAGAATTAGTGTGAACACTGTGGTGAAACTTGTTGAGGAGACTAAGGACATGTTACGGCAGTTATACGGAGAACAGGAGCAACGCTTAGAGCTAGCCTAGAGAATAAGTATTATCTAAAACATTTATACAGGGTGCTACGAAGGTAAGTTGAAGTAAATCAGCAGCAGTGCGAACACTGGTGAAACTAGATGAGGAGACTAAGGACATGTTGCGACAGTTCTACTAAGACAGCTAGCGACGCTCAGAGCTGAGGTAAAAAATATTATCTAGAACATTTATACAAGGTGCTATGAAGGTCAATGGTGAATCAGTGCAAACACCGTGGTGAAACTTGTTGAGGAGACTAAGGACATGTTGCGACAGTTCTACTAAGACAGCTAGCGACGCTCAGAGCTGAGGTAAAAAATATTATCTAGAACATTTATACAGGGTGCTATGAAGGTCAATAGTGAATCAGTGCAAACACCGTGGTGAAACTTGTTGAGGAGACTAAGGATATGTTGAGACAGTTAGGGAACATACCCATACTACGCGACATTTTTTTTTTTTTTTATATATTTAAAAATACTGCTCTCTTATCTAAAAGTCAAAGCGTTGATGCGTCTTTAACTACTGTCTACGGGTGTATTTGTATACCTATCCTTTTTTTTTTTCTCTTACAGATGGAAGAAATGGAAGATGATTATGAGAGCAGATTGGCAGTGATGGGCGAGGAGGTAATTTTTTTTTTATAACAGACTTTTTGAATTAAGAATCTATCTTGGTGACATCTTGTATACTTAGACTCGATCCAAGCATTTATTTGCTCTGACAGTTGCAATAATTGTAAAAAAAAATATGAAAACCACGAATTCTGATCGCTTTAGCTAGATGTGAATCGTTGAATGTCGTTTATTATCATATACTTATAATTTTAATAATAACAATAATTCAATTTCAATTCATTTATTTCCAATATTTATAATTTTACAATATTAACCTAACATTTTTAACAATTCTAAAATTAACAATTCATTATGAGTATAAGTACCTTTCTGTAGGTGTCTCGTAAGCAGCTGTTCTAGGAAGACCTGTGTTACAGCTGCTATAATGTAACGAATGCTTCTATTACGGCCTGTTCAATTTAGTACACAAATATCTTCAAGTTAGGTAAGTAAGACCCATCGAGTCTCGCTCAGAAAACAACAATTTATACCTACTGACGAGGGTAGATCTATGCGCGCAAAAGCGATAAAAGTCGGCTGTATAAGGGCCTCGTCAGACTGGTACATTTAAGCAATGTAATAATTGGTATGAATTTTAAAATCAACCTTTTCCAAGAACCTCTTCATCTAGAGAGTTAAAACTTTAAATATGTACTATGAATCAAATAAATAAATAAATATTTCGGGACATTTTTGCACACACGGTCATCTGACCCCAAACTAAGCAAAGCTTGTGATATGGCTGCCAGAGACTGATATACATACATATATATTTTTAAATACAAATTAAATAGATATTAACAACCAGATATAGAACAAACACAAATGTTCATCAATGTTTGTCCTAGGTGGAAATCGAACCCACGCCCCCAAGCTCAGAAGGTAGGTTCACTACCAACTGGACCAACGGGCTATCTATCTTAAAATTAGCCAATGTAATTTGTTTTCTTTTTCACAGCTGATTATAATGAAGAAAACTTCAGATCTCGAGGTAACATATACTTATTTATTTCATACACATGTCTTAATCATCAGCCAGTAAACGCCCACTGCTGAACATAGGCCTCCCTCTTTTTTTTTTTTTTGCTAAAATTTTCATGGCCGTTGATTCAATGTCCTTTAGTCGTAATCTTAAACAGTTTTCATAGTCTTAATAGCGTCAAACAGGGCATAGTCACAGTCAAGCTAAGTAAGTCACGGTCAAGTCAAACTCATGCCCCTGTAAAGTGGTTGAGACTTTACAAGAGGCTCCTATGGAGTTTTGGAAACAACACGAAAAGACACGTTTCACCTCGTTATATCATTTTCCCACACTCGAGCACGTTTACGAGCACTTAACGAATAATAATTCACCATTTAGTATATATTAACACTCGAAAATACACAAGTTTAGGAAAATAATCCAACGAGCTGACATGTTTTTTCCACGTTGGCGCCAAAAACTCAGGCCTCCCTCTTAGAGAGGGGTGTTGCCATAATGCCCACGCTTGGCAGGCAACTTAGGGATCGCAGTATGTTCACCGTGTACTAATAGAATGCTGCTGCCCATCCTCTGGAGGTTCTTGTCGCAATATTATAACATACCCGGGCCATATTTTTTTATTATTTCTTACAAATCTTCTTATATATAAAAGACGATGTATGTTCCAATACGGGTGGACCGATTTTGACGGGACTTTGACTGGCAGTTAGCTGATATGCTATAAGGAGTCATCCACGCGGGTGAAACTGCGGGCGCAGCAAGTAATAAATATATGAGTAAAAGTAACTCTCCTATAATGCCAGTTGAAAATTGCTCCACTTGATTGCCAGCAACTTATCATCTATCTCTTTCTCTCTCATTGTTTTTTAATGACATAACTTGCAAACAAGCAGACCGCTGCCTGATGGTAAGCAGTAACCGTCGCCTGCTTATAACACCACACAGAAAGAGGCATCACAAATATGTTGCCGACCCTTTAAGACTAGGGAAAGACCTCTAAGATTTATTTAGCGGTGAACACACAAACCTGAGTCTGTTGGGTGTTGGTGAACAAGATTTGAAGAACTGACCATAAGTATAATACTTTAAAAAAATATATAAATAATAGGCTTGCGTTTGACCACCATCACGCCTGATGTTAAGGATATATTTATTTATATTTTTAATAATTGATAGCCCGTTGGTCCAGTTGGTAGAGAACCTGCCTTCTGGGCTTGGGGGCGTGGGTTCGATTCCCGCCTAGGACAAACATTTATGTGATGAACATTTGTGTTTGTTCTATATCTGGTTGTTAATATCTATTTAAGTATGTATTTAAACTATATACGTATGTATGTATATCAGTCTCTGGCAGCCATATCACAAGCTTTGCTTAGTTTGGGGTCAGATGACCGTGTGTGCAAAAATGTCCCAAATATTTATTTAATTATAGGAGAAAAGATTATTTTAAAAAAACAGACATTCAACACCATTTTTCCATAACGTATTAAATTTATTTTCAGTACAAAAAGCTTATGCGGGATGATGTAAAGGGCATAGAGATACAAAATCAACGTGAATGTAATAAAGATGGAGAAGGTAAGCAACTTTTTTTTATTGTAAAAAATAACAGATTTGGTGAAAAAATTATTAAGTGTTATAAAACTACTGAGGAAATTAAAGTTAATAAAATTCTGAGATATAAGCTTTTAAAGTTTTTGTTCGGATTAGGAAGAGATGCTTTGACCCTTTCCCGAAGTGAATGTCAGAATAGAGTTCGTATGGCGTACTCACAAGTGACGTCATTAGTCAGTATAATGCGTTCTTTGTCTAGCAAGACATTAAAGTGCTTGTTATCTTCTTTAATTTCGAACACATTTTAATTTTGTTTTCGGTGATCAGTTCTATTTATGGTCAGCCTTATTGTAATACAATAAAAACATTGTCTGGCAGTCTATTCAGATTTTTTTATATTTTGATTTTATTTTTGTATCAGTTCACCGATGTACCTAGTTCAAATGTTTAGTTGGGATGAGTGTATTTTTTTAACTATATTTTTTTTTTCCATTGCGTTTTCAAAATTTTTGTAATTTAATTGTTACAGAAAATGAGCATGCAGAAAGGGAATCACCAAATCTAGACCCAGCATACAGCACCGATAGTGACACTGAAAATGATATCGATTTGGATCTCGATGAAAGCCTTGAACCAGTTAATCAGCTCAGAAAAAGTATTTTCCTTAAAGAAATACCTGAAAGAAATGAACCTATTATAGACCTTATTAATGAATCATCTGAGGAAGAGTCCGACGATGAAGAATCGGATAATGATTCTGTAAATGATGGAGTGAAATTAAAGGAGTCAGTGATACCAAACAAGTCATTGGTACCAAACGAGTCATTGGTACCAAATGAGTCATTGGTACCGAATGAGTCATTGGCACGTGATGCTGCTGAACTATCAAAAGATTCGATGTACACCACTGGCGATTTCGATGACGAGAGTGAAATAGAAAATCAAAGTAGACAAATTGAAAACGCGACGGCAAATTTAACTTTACCCGTCTTAAAAGTAATTGATAAAGATGTGACTGTTGAAGTCGATACAGGTAAAAATGATATGGAGGATACTAACACTGAAAAAGACAAAAGTGAGTGTGAAGAATTGTTCAACATATCAACAAAAATTGACAAAACGCAAGAAGTAATGAAAAAGGATGTAATGCCAACAAATTTAAGAGGAACCTACTTTGTCAGAAATGAACCACAGGAAGAGCGTAGCATCAATCAACAATTTAAATCTCTGAACACAGCGAGAGGGACTTATTGTGTTACAGATCGAGAAATGAGTTTTTACAAAAAAACTTATTATGAAAATGACAATGAAAAAGACAAGGAATTGTTGGCGAAAAACAAGGAACCACCAACAGAAAATGAGGAATCACCAACTAAATTCGTCAAACCCAAAAATGTTGCCAATACATTAGTAAGCAAAATAATGAAATCGTTTAAGACCAGACAGAGTAGCGGAAGCTCACTGAGACAGTTTGAGCAACTTGAATTGGCCGTCAATAAAGATGACAACTCCACAAATGCCGTTAAGAGTTTTGAAATTGCTATACCTACACAAATATTTAAAGGAAAGAGATATTTTGATGATACCACCAAAGAAATATCCTCAGAGGAAAATGATAAACCTACTGAACCAAATGGTGGTGATGAAAATAGTGATGACAAAACATCAAAATATTTTGATGAAAAATCGGATGAGAGCAACCTTTGCCTATCTGATGCAGCTAAAACACAAGAAAAGAGATTATTGTTTGATAGCCCTGAAACTTCATTAACCAGCTCAGATATTCAAGGCAAATCTAAGAGCTTAGAAACCACCAAAACCTTGCAAAGTCTTATATTAACTCCAAAAATACTGAAAGAAGCAAAATTATATTACACTAATAACAATAAAGTAACTCATAACGATGTATTGATCTCTAGATCGCCGTCTATCGTAAGAGATGATGTTATCCAAGAATATGAACCAAGTGTCGCAATGAAGAAAATTTTGGGAGAAAACTTTACGAAACCCGAAATACTAACTTCTTCTCGTAAAGATAGACTTACTTCGAAGAAACATGAGTCAGTAGACATATTTGAATCTCCTCTATCAAGTATTACAAAAGCTAGTTCTAAAGAAATGAGTAATATTGAGGTAACAGCTAATAAGAATGCTGAGGAACCTAAAGACATTATTTCGGAAAGCACATCGGTACTGAACTCAAAAGCAAAGGGGAGTGAAATTGCCCACGAATTTATTGAACGTCTTGTTGCGAGTCAAAAAATGAAAGCTTATGTGAAACGAGAAGAGCTTGCTTTGGCAAAGAGTACTGAAAAAACTGCAACAATTAACACTAAAAATCATGAAAATTATGAAGATATTACGAAGGAAATAAAAGAAGAAGCGCTCTCAATTGAGAGAACTTTTGTTACTGAACCATCTACTGTTGATTTTAATGATGATGCAAAGGAATCTGATTTAAACGTTAAATATAATAATGACATACAACCAAACCAACCATTAAATGACACACAAACTTCGAAAGGAAACAATACTGTTGATGAATTTGAAAATATAGTCAAGAATTTGACCAATGTGAGATCTACAGAATTCGATTTACTCGTATCAGAGGAAGATAATTTGCCTACAAATAATAAACTAAGTTCACAAGAGCCTGACACTGATGCTAGTTCAAAAGAAAAAAGGGAAGTATTTGAACGGAGAAAGAAGTTTGACGAAGCAAAATATAATCTTAGAAACAGAGGAAAGTCAAACCTCAATATATCCGATGACAAAAAAGATCAAGAACAAGTAACGGAAAGTTCTAAAGTTAAAAGCACCACAAAAAGATGCCTGCGTTTGCGAAGGCGCAAAAATCACGATGAAGAAATTTGTGATCAACACGAGAGTAAACTGAAAGATATTGTTAATTTGAAGAATGAGTTCTGTGACGTCACTATGGGTCTTCCCGCAGCACAAAAGGACGTAAAAGACATAGCGTCACCAGAAAAATTGCCGGGAGAAAAGGAAAATCTCCCTTTGTTTATGGGGATACAGAGTTGCCCTTCGAAAAGGTATGAGTAGTCTTTTTGATATTTATTTCATTCCATTAGCAGCGCTCGGCAGCTTTACCTATATCCTGAGACCTTCGATCATATAATTTTTCGATGTCTGAGACCATTAACTAATTATGTAGGATATAAAGTTTGTGTATTCCATCCATAGCTTTCATCGAATCCAAAGAGCCTTTTATTTATTTTATTTATGAAAAACAACGGTTTGGTTATGCGCGCCATCTCCTTCTTCATACTTATTTACCCTGGAATTACAATTTTGAGAAGCTGCGCGCACTCGCAGTGACTCGTGGATAGTTCATAACAGACTGGCGAACGCGGTCGACATTCGTATTCGTTCACAATGTCCTTTTGCGCCTAACGGATATCCGGCATTGTGCTCCCAGTCTCTTTAAACTTGCGCCTAACCCAATGCTTGATTAAATTAACACTTGACACATTTGTCACAATCGTTAAATTAAATGTGTCTTGTAGAGAGGTCTAAGAATAGTGTACGAACTGTTTTTATAATATTCTCGCACGCAAAATGCGCGCTATGACCCCGTGAGACGATCCATCGCTACTAATTAAGTAGTAAACAAGCCCCCAAAGCGTTTGACACTACTCCCCTCCCCCTGCTATCCGTGTTTAGCAATGTAACGTTCAAACTAAAAATGAAAAACATTCTGAGACACCTCCACCACCATTTACCTATTAAAACCGGTGACCACTTTAGTGTTTTACAAGAACTCTAGGATCTCCAAATAAACACACCTGAAACAGCACTGCATTATGGCTCCTCCCAAGACAACTGCGTGTTGTCTTGTCTCCTCTACCAACGACAATGTTGGTCACACAAAGTTGTCACCCTCTCCCTGGAATCCCTGGGCTTATTTGCCTGGCAGAGCCTCACCTTCGACCATCCCGAACCCGGAATTCTTTTTAGTAGCCTCTTACTACAGACAGGGGAAACCAATGCCTATTATGATAATGATACTATTATAGATTGAGCCATGAAACACTTTTTATACAGGAAAATCAGAGTCAAAAAGTGTCTTGCCATAACACGATAGAGTTTTGGACGAACAGATTTGCATGAAATTTATTGTCGAGCTGGTATATCCTGGATTAACATAATAATAGGCTGTGTTGTCCAATTCCTTTAGATCAGAGGTAATCAAAGTATTATAAGACTAGCCGAAACACGCGGTGTTACCTGGAATTTTCCAGTTTTCTCGCATTTTCTGAGGGAAAAAGTACCCTATTTCCGTCCTCATGATGCACACTTACAGCACACTTACTACACTTTTTTTAGATGAGCTTACCGGTTTATTCCTCAAAAGCGAACAGACAGAATCTGAAGAATAGAAACGAGTTACTCTTGCTTCTATAGTACTGATTAGAACTGTTTTAACCGACTTCCAAAAAAGAGGGGGTTCTCAATTAGTTTTTAAAAAATATTTGTTAGCTCAGAACTCTGTCATTTATGAACTGATTTAAAAACCGTTTTATTTGATAGGATCAAATTGGTCCCATAGAAATTCCATCAAAACCGGTTCAGTAGGTTGGTTTTTAAATCAAAATAACTGGGTTTTTTTATTTTATTTGGGTGACATAATACAATCATCCAAGTAAACGAAATTGCGTATTTTACTAATTTTGAAGTCAGTTTTTTAAATAGATAATTATTTATT
Organism: Agriopis aurantiaria; assembly: GCA_914767915.1. Lineage (NCBI taxonomy): Eukaryota > Metazoa > Arthropoda > Insecta > Lepidoptera > Geometridae > Agriopis > Agriopis aurantiaria. The sequence goes on along the minus strand of OU611992.1, from coordinate 16,248,604 downwards.
TTCCAGCGTAATCCGAAGTCGACGCAAACTTTTTACTCCTCGGGCCGAGCCTTTGGAAGAGTCTCTGAGCCAGGCGGGAGACAGCAACGAGCGTTTGGTCGTCCCGCGGCCATCCTTCCACCGAGCTAGGGCTCGTCGCAAGCTATAATAACATGAAAAAAAAAAAAATGACGTTACTGCAAACTGTAACAGTTAGAAATAATGATAACTATGACATTTACTGTTTAAACTATGACATTGTTAATGTGATTTTAATGGGCAAGTAATACTAACCTAACACTGAATACCTAGACTGATTTTTGTTGAAAAAACAACAGAAAAGTATTTTTTTGTTAAAATTAAAATTTAATATCATCAATCATTTTGAAATTTATTGTGGCCAGTTGCACCCATATAAACGAAACGCAGTCATTCGAAATCAGTTAGCAACTGTGACGCGGAGTTCGACGCGTTGATCTAAATAAGAATGTTCAATCAAGCGAAAGTCCGCTTGACTCGCTACTCACCTCGTCTTTGCTACAATGGAAACTCCCCCTTTTTTACAGCTCTGCTTCTGTGGTCACGCGTCGCATTAAGCAAGTGCTCGGAAAGTTTTTTAACCCCCGACGCAAAAAGAGGTGTAATAAGTTTAACTGGTGTATCTGTGTCTGGCTTGTGTGTGGCATTGTGGCTCCCAAACGGCAAAACCGATTTTGAATAGTTCTTTTTTTTAAAAGGTGGTGTTTGAAAGAGTTCTTCGCTTTGATTCAAGAAACTCTATTTAGCCGTTTGAATATAACCAGTTCTTATATCGGGAGTTTTTAACATGTTTTTATTTATACTTGTATTATTGTAAATACAATAAATTGGAAGTACTTAGTATTTTGGTGGTTTGATTTATAGATCCCGTTTTAGGTTGAACACAACTATAAACCTACAACGACTACATATCGAAAACAAGAATAATACTATTATGCCTTTATAGTAGAACGATAATAAAAGTACAAGTTGTGATACTACCTATAATCTATTACTAAATTATCTTTGCTATAATATAGGTAGTATTACGCATATTGCATGGGAAAACTTGTAGCTGGTTCCGTAGCGGCCGCTGATATTTACCCGACTGTTTCTAAAAAGAAGACAAGCTGACATGTTTTATTGTCGTTGGTATGACAATAAAACACGTAACGCGCCGCGTTGCGTGTTGGTGTTACGAAGGGCCTAGTATGGCATTGGCCATCGGTATGGCCTTAATGGGTTTAGCCTGCTCAGAAATGGGCGAAAAATAAAAAACTGGCTGTCAGTGACAAATAGACAAGTATATGTCATTTAGTGCTCTTTATAAATGTCATTGTCAAATCGGTCATGTTTGTGTTGTGCATGCTGTGGTAATTTAGAACATTAGTGGCGGAACGCTCTAAGGCTGCTGACATCCATCCGCGCCTAACCAAAGAGATGAAAGAGAATGTAACTCGACGCTACGCCTAACTAAACTAATTAAAACAACATAACGTACTGTGTCAATATCCTCTGGTATAAGTGTTCTGTGGTCAATATCATCCATCAAAAATGTTTCAAAATAAAAAACATAACGTCAACAATAATTATTCTTTGAACATTATTAATAATTAATTTATCATTTCTTCGATAAATTTCACGGTAATATCTCTAATTTTATCAGTAGAGTGATTCAAAGTTTCTGTGTACCTATTTTAGTGTTAATTTGAACGCATGTGCCACCGTTTCAATTTAGCTACCTTCGAACTGAGATTTCATATTTTACTACGTATCGTTGCCCCCCACAAAGATTTCATACTATACTACGTGCCCCCGAACTGTGAACCCATAATATATTTATGCTAAGCTTTGTTCAAATTTCGGAGAAAAAACTCGTGCAGTTATCTAGGCCACGTAGTACAGCTTGAGTAAAGCCCGATGCAGACCTTGCGAAGTACAGGTGGCAAGTACAAGTAGCAAGTACCTACTAGATACTAGTAGTTAGTAGATACTTGCTACTTGTACTTCTCATGGTCTGCAATGGCATAATACTTAGGTGATAATTTGAATTTAGTTTAGGAATCGTGGTAATTTCTGGTAATAACTGTGATGATTACTTGTTTTGCAGTTGTTTGAACACTTTGAACTGATACAGGACTCACTACCTATATTATTATCACTGTATTGCAAGATGCCATTCAAGTTGCTGGTTGCAACGTGAGCGATGGAAAAGGTAATTTCATATTAAAACTGTTAACATATTCGTGTCCTACAACGAAAGAGAATGTAAACACAATGGTACCGTATTACTAATGACCATTACCCAATGAATAGACTTTTCGAATTAGCAATCCAAGGTATTTATTACTATAATATAATTACGATTTACCCTTAGTCTCAGATATGATAGTTTTCGAACACTTTTTTCGTTTACGTATTGTTCCATACATTTTAGTAAAGCGCCTCCAGCGGAAACGCGAAAGAACTAAAATCGGTAGTAAACGGCGGTATAGATTGCTTCACTATAGTACGAAAAAAATATCGAATACCTTTCAGCCCAGCAATGTATGGAACAATACGAAAACGAAAAAAGTTTTCGAATACTATCAAAACTTGTACTATGGGTAGAACAGAGTAGATACTTTTAAAGGTTTCGTACGGCGTACCGTACCCAAAGGGTGAAAACGGAACTCTATTACTAAGCTTACGCTATGTCTGTCAGTCCGTCCTACCTCTTAACGCTGGTCGGTTTTTTATGTTATTTCCCAAAAGCAAAGAAGTTTAAACCACTGCTGGAACACAGGCCTTCTCTCAGAGAAAGGATGGGCCCTAATTCATCATCATCATCAAACTTGCTTGGGCGATATCTCGGAAACTGTCGATCCTGGACTAGCAGTTCCTTCGCAAAAGTGATAGATCTCGTCGAGATCTTCATTTCGGATGACAGCTGTCAAACTTGCTTAGGTGATATCTCGGAAACCGTCGATCCTGGACTAGCAGTTCCTTCGCAAAAGTGATAGATCTCGTCGAGATCTTCATTTCGGATGACAGCTGTCAAACTTGCTTGGGCGATATCTCGGAAACCGTCGATCCTGGACTAGCAGTTCCTTCGCAAAAGTGATAGATCTCGTCGAGATCTTCATTTCGGATGACAGCTGTCAAACTTGCTTGGGCGATATCTTGGAAACCGTCGATCCTGGTCTAGCAGTTCCTTCGCAAAAGTGATAGATCTCGTCGAGATCTTCATTTCGGATGACAGCTGTCAAACTTGCTTGGGCGATATCTCGGAAACCGTCGATCCTGGACTAGCAGTTCCTTCGCAAAAGTGATAGATCTCGTCGAGATCTTCATTTCGGATGACAGCTGTCAAACTTGCTTAGGTGATATCTCGGAAACCGTCGATCCTGGACTAGCAGTTTCTTTGCAAAAGTGATAGATCTCGTCGAGATCTCAATTTTGGATGACAGCTGTCAAACTTGCTTAGGTGATATCTCGGAAACCGTCGATCATGGACTAGCAGTTTCTTTGCAAAAGTGATAGATCTCGTCGAGATCTTCATTTCGGATGACAGCTGTCAAACTTGCTTGGGCGATATCTCGGAAACCGTCGATCCTGGACTAGCAGTTCCTTCGCAAAAGTGATAGATCTCGTCGAGATCTTCATTTCGGATGACAGCTGTCAAACTTGCTTAGGTGATATCTCGGAAACCGTCGATCCTGGACTAGCAGTTTCTTTGCAAAAGTGATAGATCTCGTCGAGATCTTCATTTCGGATGACAGCTGTCAAACTTGCTTGGGCGATATCTCGGAAACCGTCGATCCTGGACTAGCAGTTCCTTCGCAAAAGTGATAGATCTCGTCGAGATCTTCATTTCGGATGACAGCTGTCAAACTTGCTTGGGCGATATCTTGGAAACCGTCGATCCTGGTCTAGCAGTTCCTTCGCAAAAGTGATAGATCTCGTCGAGATCTTCATTTCGGATGACAGCTGTCAAACTTGCTTGGGCGATATCTCGGAAACCGTCGATCCTGGACTAGCAGTTCCTTCGCAAAAGTGATAGATCTCGTCGAGATCTTCATTTCGGATGACAGCTGTCAAACTTGCTTAGGTGATATCTCGGAAACCGTCGATCCTGGACTAGCAGTTTCTTCGCAAAAGTGATAGATCTCGTCGAGATCTTCATTTCGGATGACAGCTGTCAAACTTGCTTGGGCGATATCTCAGAAACCGTCGATCCTGGACTAGCAGTTCCTTAGCAAAAGTGATAGATCTCGTCGAGATCTTCATTTCGGATGACAGCTGTCTATAATAGGTAGAGACTCTGGCAAAGCTATAGTAATATTTTTGTGTTTCAGGCATGCAATCTCAACCAAACGCAGGACTTACAAATGTAAATGATACAAGTGCTGCAATGGTTCCTAATGAAGGTGGTGTAACATCGGATACACAAGAAGAAAAAGATTTTTAAGAAGATTTTCGAGATTGGTTTGTGTTTGCAATCTCAAAATTATGAGATTTATAGAAAACAATGTTGCTTGATTTTTGAAGTTACCAAAAGAATGTGAAGAAACTGCACATCTTTTGATGTTCTTCGATAAATTATTTGATTCGGTGAATGGATCTTACAGTGAAATTCTGGGAAGACATTTTTACTTTGCTGCTGTAACGCCGAAATCACCACATCAGAAATTTTGGAGTGAAGCTCTTCCAGTTTTAAGATTGTTACGATATTTAAATGACGGGAGGGAAAAGGTTGTTCGGTCCATAACAAGCTGGATTAAGACTAAAGAAGGATTCCAAATGCTTGTAAATTCTTTACACAAAAATCAACTTAACTATATAGTTAATAAATTTCAACCACAGGATGACAGGACCCATTAGAAAATATGTTTGGCTCCATATGGTCACTGAGCATATGCAATAGAATGCCTGGTGCATTTGTTTTTGAAAGCAAATATAAATCACTTTTAATAAATAATTTATCAATGGGTGATTCGCAAGGAGCGAATTGTGAAAAAGATACTTCAGCCGGCTTACAAACAATACGCGATTATTTTGATATTTGAGCTCAAAATCAAATGAAAAAGAAAATATCGAAATTGATGAGGAAGAGTTTATAATGAGGATCAGTAATCATCATCAGCCGGAAGACGTCCACTGCTGAACATAGGCCTCCCCCTTTAACCTCCACATTGAACGACAGCCCGCCTTTTGCATCCACTGGATACCCGTGACTCTCACAATATCGTCGGTCCATCTAGTGAGAGGCCTCCCTACGCTGCGTCTTCCGGTTCGTGGTCTCCACTCCAGAACCTTTCTTTCCCATCGGTTATCGGTTCTGCGATGGGCGATGGCAATGGCAATGCGATGGCAATGGGCGATGTGGCCCGCCCATTGCAACTTCAACTTGCAAATTTTAGCAGCTGTCGGTGACTCTGGTTCTTTGGCGAATATCCACCACGTTTCGGATCTTATCGCGCAAAGAAACTCCGAGCATAGCTCTCTCCATTGCCCGCTGTGTGACTCTGAGCTTTTCCAAAAGGCCAACAGTTAAAGACCACGTCTCAGTACCATATTAGTAAAGTAGTAGCAAATTCAATAGAACTAGTACTCACTTTATTCTTCATGACATATCTTTTTGAATTATCCAAATCGGACCATTACTTACGAAGATATTAAGTAATAAACATTATGCCGTTGCTGCCGCTAAAAGAAATGTACGTGGGTGCGTATGACGTCACTGGGACGGTCGCCGCCAGCTACCCGTTGGCCGCTAAAAGGCGCGCAGTGTTTTGGGTGGTTAATTGTGACTTTGATGCAAATTAAGTGCCCGATTTGTGTCTAATATTAGCTTAGTACAGTCTATACTAAATGCGTAACCCTGTATATAATAATGATCTCCTATCGGCTTAGAACAATCTATATGCCTAACCGTGTTTAATGACCTCCTTTCAGTATAGGACAGTCTATATGCGTAACCTTGTGTAATGACATATTTTTTTTGCTTAGTTCAATCTATATGAGTAACCCTGTATAATGACTTCCTTTCAGCTTATTAGTCTATATGCGTAACCCTGTATAAGACCTCCTTTCGGCGTAGTACAGTCGGTCTATTCCACTTTGATCCCTGACTGAAAATACCATTGTACCCCAGACATTTGTATTTGTGTGCGTGCTGCGGTGCGTGCGTACAGGCATGCGCACATACAAGCCGCACGATGTATCTTTCTTCGAAGATAACTTACTATTATATTTTTACTACGGTGGAGTTTTATCATCTCTTTTTACAACGGAGTACCATATTTTACGAAGTAGTAAAATAGTTTTTCTGGCGTTTTAATAGAGCGTTTTTATTTGTTTGTACATTTCGGCACTATTCAATATTTGTAAATAGTTAAAAGATCAATTAGACACAAATCGGGCACTTAATTTGTATCGAAAATCACAATTATCCACCCAAAACACTGCGTGCCTTATAGCTGCCAACGGGTAACTGGCGACGAACGTCCCAGTGACGTCACAAGCTATCACGCCGGCCGACCAGTGAATTTCGCTAGTAATTAGGTCATAACTTCGTTATTTTTTGTCGTAAAACAATATTTTTGCACTGTATGTTAAGGATTTCTTAGCTCTATAAATCTGCATTCTCAACTAAAAACGTTACTGATCCTCATTGATCCCATCAACACTCAATCAATGATGATGAACGCATCCACTAGTGATGTAGAAAATTGTGCAGCTGTTGGTTATTGCAGTGGATGGATAGTCAGAAAGGAAAAAAATAATATTTAGTTAACCACTGTAAAACCTGCAATAAAGACCTCGAAAACCATGAGGAACTACCATTCGTGGTCTCCACTCAAGAACCTTTCTTCCAGTTTATCGGTTCTTCGAGCGAAATGGAACATAATTATAATACATAATATTACCTATGATTTTAGACAAACACAGTAATTTTTTTTAAATCGCAGAATACATACAATTGATAATATCTATAAATGTAGATTTAAACTTTTTAAAGTCTAAATTGCACAAACAACGCCTGCAGAGTTTTTTAATATCGATTGGTGCAAACTAATCTTAAACATATTGTCAGGAAAATCACAGAGACGGAGATTGTTAAAGCTGCTTTTGATTATTATACAAAACATAAACAAAAAATTTAACGTAATCAGGTGTTTTTTTAAAAATAAGATTTAGCATAGTATAATGTTTAATTAAAACCAATGCATTTTTAACGTATTTTTGTATAAGCTCTAATGTAAAAACGGTAATACGTACAAGCGTCTAACTTGGCATGATTATAGTACACACTCCAAAGTATATAAACAAACAATAATAAATGACCAAGTGCGAGTCAGTGACAAATTTCTGTTTATTTCTTCAAGATATAATTGTGTTACATTATAGCGTATTCATTTGATAATTGTATTTATGAGTTGTATAAAACTGTACAGCCGTTTAATAAAATATTTTATTAAAGCTCGCAAAAAAGCTTATTATTTCTGAAGTAGACGGAGCGCTGCAGCCAAACTTATGCTTAGCGGACTTAATTTTTACAGTAGGCAAGACGTTTTTTCTACTATGGAAAATGATTGTAGTTTTTTACGGAATGTATGGGATTGGTCACGTGAATTTTTCACCAGTTGTGTAAATCTCATACATTTTGTATAAAACTACAAGCGTTTTCTGTAGTAGAATAGAATTAATACAACCTGCTATTCATCTGTAGGTTAAATGTAGTACCGTTAGTGGCGGATAGATGGAGGCACATATAATTTATTTCAAATATGGCTGAGTTGCCAGTCTATCTCCGTATATATATAGTAGTCTTTGGTGTTGTGTTGCTGATTTTTCCTTTTATTCTTGATTTAGGTGCGTAAGACATACAAATACATAAGATAAACAGTATTCTCTTTGATAAACACCACCTTACATTTTCTACAAATGTATTCATAATTCAGTGTGAACAATATAAACTGGAATCATGACTACAAACGGCCGCGCAGCCGTGTCCCAGATTCTGCGTAACAAGGACGACGTAGGCGAAGAAGATGATGAACCAAAGAAGAAGTCCCGTGAAGACTGGAGGAAAGCCAAGGAGTTGGAAGAAGCTCGTAAAGCTGGCACAGCTCCCGCTGCTGTAGATGAAACAGGTACTATTGTTGTTTACAACCACAAGTACAACCCCTTACCTCTTTTATAGTACAACCTATTTTGGTCCAGCTATAAAAGAACCAATGCATGAAGATAAAGCCTAGCAGCCTAGCCTAGTGGATTTGATGGAGGGCTCATCCTCTCTGAGAGAAGGCAGTTGTCCCAGCAGTGGGAACATGAGTTGATAATGTTGATGGTGGTGGAAACACTTTGTTACTGACAGAAGCCCACAGCTCAGTTGATGTTAAGTGACGATCATATTCTTATGATCTTTCTCTGGTCTTATTTGTTTTACCTCAATATTAACTTATTCCAGGCAAGGACATAAACCCTCACATACCGCAGTACATTTCGTCTGCTCCATGGTACTATGGCACTGCGGGACCCACACTCAAGCATCAGCGGCCTCAGGAGGACAGTGAATCAAAATTCACCCGTCTCGACAGATATTACAACAAGGGTGTTGATACTGTGAGTATACAATTTTTAGTTTTAATGTACCTTTATTAAGGTCTAGTTTGTCCAATCAGCTTGCGCACTGAAGAAATAAACTTAATACCAAATCCAAAATATCGGGAGCGCATTCCAAAACCTTACCATGGTAAATATCCTCTAAATAATCTTATAACTTTAGTGAACAACCGTGATAGTTCAAAACAGTGTTTTAAACTTAATGTATATGTATTAAGAAATAAACTGGACGGGAGAAGAGTAGATTAACTTCTTCCGTCTCGCTCTTTCCATTTTTGTCTTGCTCTTTCTGCCCAAGTCCTGCATTCGACACGTTATCCACTCTATCCCGTCCCACCCTTCACTGGATGCTAAGATAACAAAACTAAATTGCATCTTTATGAACACTTCTGTACATGTTCATGTGCACTTCTGTTCTTCTTTCTGTTCTTCTTCTGTCTTCTGTTGTTTTGTACATGTGTTCAAATCGCGAAAGTTTAAAAATTACTACTTCTGTACCATCCGATACCAGTGAACTCTTTGGAGTTTATGTATGGGTTTTCACACCACTGGCTTTTCGGTGAGGAAAACATTGTGAGGAAACCTGCATATGTGCGGAGAAGTAATTCAATGGCGTATGTGAATCCACCACCCCGCAACTTTGCCAGCGTGGTGGATATGGCCCAATCACCCTTTTGGGGGTTGGCCTAAGTCCAGCAGTGGACTGTTAAAAGGCTAAATATGCTAATGGTTTTGTTGGGAATGTTGAATCTGTAGTTGATGTTACAATATACATTTTTTTTAATGGAACCTTGATTGCCAAAACAAGTTTTTCTTTTACAGTCTAAAGTGACAACGAAATATAGGAAAGGAGCTTGTGAAAACTGTGGAGCCCTGACACATCAGAAGAAAGATTGCTTGGAAAGACCAAGAAAGGTAATTATCTCACATTGGCATTTATACCTAATACTGGAACTGCACCTCAAGTGAGGCCAAAACACGGCGCCAATTACAGCTGTATTCCAGTCAGATCCCATGAAGAGATACCACATGGTATCAATTATATTTAAAACTAGCTGCGCCCAGCGGTTTCACCTGCGTGTATTACGCCTTATAACATAATCAAAATAATCATTATTTATTCAAGAAATGTACCTTATATTATTACTGGCTCCCAAACTGGGTGTTAGAAATCTGTTACAACATCACATATCACATCAGTTGCAGATAGCTGCAGTTAAAGTCCCGTCAAAATCAGTCCAGCTGTTTTGGAGGCCTACTCATTACATTGATTTTACAATCTCATTCATCTCATTTTAAATTTAAAACTTTTTTTAAAAAGGATTCCTCGATACAGGTTTTGCCTAGTGAGGAAGCTATTAGTAATGGACTTCAGAATTTGCAAAATCTCAGCAAGATATAATTATGTACTATTCAAACTTTATTGTATTGTGTGTTTATTTTCTTTCTAATATGTATGGTATGTATATTTGTAGGAAATTTTTTTTTTTTTTTTTTTTAAAGAAATAATAATCTAAATCGGTTCAGCATTTTTGGAGCTCCAATGTCACAGAGAAACGCACAGATACACACGTTAAACTTTTAACACTCCTCTGTTTGATTCAGGGTTTAAAAATACAAAAATTCCCTCCATTTACCATCACAGATTGGTGCAAAGTTCACAAACGCTGGCATTGCTTCGGACGAGTTCAACCAGCCCAACCTGACCCTCAGCTACGACGGCAAGAGGGACCGATGGAACGGATACGACCCGGCACAGCACAAGGCTATCATTGAAGAGTATCAGAAAGTTGAGGATGCTAAGAGGGAGCTACGAGCCAAGAAACTTGAACAGGGTAACTATAGATTTTTGGTCACAGCTCACATAATGTTAGGTAAAAAAGTAAATGAAGGTACTGGGGCTCGGTTTTTGAAATGCACGAATTCAAAATATTTACACAAAATAGGTCGTACGTGGTCCTTGACTGTTGGCCTTTTGGATAAGCTCAGAGTCACACAGCGGGCAATGGAGAGAGCTATGCTCGGAGTTTCTTTGCGCGATAAGATCCGAAACGTGGATATTCGCCAAAGAACGAGAGTCACCGACTTAGCTGTTAAAATTTGCATGTTGAAGTGGCAATGGGCAGGCCACATCGCTCGAAGAACCGCTAACCGATGGGGAAGAAAGGTTCTGGAGTGGAGACCACGAACCGGAAGACGCATCGTAGGGAGGCCTCCCACTAGATGGACCGTCGACATTGTGAGAGTCGCGGGTATCCAGTGGATGCAAAAGGCGGGCTGTCGTTCAGTGTGGAGGTTAAAGGGGGAGGCCTATGTTCAGCAGTGGACGTCTTCCGGCTGATGATGATGATGATGATGACACAAAATAGGAGTTAAAGTAAACGCCATTAAGTTGAGTCGAAAACAAACTAACTTTATTACTATAATGTGGGTACCCTCATCACAATATTAAAACATACAAAATACCGAAGGTAATCACTAGTAATATATAACAGGAGTATTTCATTTATTTGTTTGATGATAGGCGAGAAGCATTATGCTGATGTACCTATATCACAGTGTCAAAATCTTTTTTTTTTTACGAGTTTTTTCCCTGACTATTAATCTTTCTTTAATCTTTATTTACTATCTTTTTATGTGCTAAGATTGTTCTTCATGCAAAATGACCTAGTCATCTAGTCTACCTGTCACCAAGGACACTGCCAAGTGTTCGGAACATCAGGAACTGACATCATGTGAACTACATTCGATAAAATTTGTTTAAAAAAATCGATGTGAAATGTTGTTAATATTTTTTAATTTAGCTTTTTACATAATCATCATCATCATCTCAGCCATAGGACGTCCACTGCTGGACATAGGCCTCGGACATAGATCTCCAAAAGAGCCCGTTGTAAGCGGCCTACATCCAGCGTTACCCTGCGGTCTTTTTTTTCAGCTTTTTGCATAATATTTTTTTATCTTTTTTTAAATCTATTTTTTTGCTGTGATTTTGGTAACAACAAATATGACACTAACAAATAAGACCACATAGTTAGGCGCTATAAACAAAGACGCGTTGTGCGACGGCAGACGATGCGGGGTACAGACACTAAGGTTGAAATTGCCTTCAAGAAGAGCGCCGGCCTTCGCCGCCGCAGCCGCATCACAACAACGCACGCCTGTTATTAATTAAAAAAAAAAACATCTTTTTGAGTGTTGTACATCAGATTGCTTGAAACCCTGGGGTAATAAGAGTTATGATAAAGTGTTTTAACCGACTTTCGTCTTTGTGTTTGTTACCTCAGAACTCATTGTTCTGTTTTTCATTTATAAACCGATTTGAAAGATACTTTCCGACTAATACTGACTAAATCCATAGAAATTTCAGCAAAATTGGTTCAGTAGCTTGATTTTTAAATCAAAATAACTGGAAGAAATATGTCATTTAAGTCAATGAAATTTTTTTTTTTTTTTAATTTTATTTTATCTTTATTCAAGACCAACAGCACAAAAATATATACATAATTTTTAATTAATGTATTTTAAAGTACATCCATTAATAGGTCTATATTAGTGGTAGTAACAATGTCGAAAATCACTACAAAAAATCATAATTATGTGTTGCGTACTAAGCGCTAAATAGCTTAAGCTTCAATAAGTTGATAATAAAGGTAATTAACAAAATTAAGCACCTTTATACATAAGTAACACATAAAAACCAATACCAGTTAAAAAAAATATGGTTGGGTATCATAATTATAATAAGTGCAGGTAATAATAGTTTTTCTAATGTCATTGCTCAAAAGCGGTGAAGGAAAACAGCGTAATGAAACCGGTATACCCAAGAACCATATAATTTTAATGACATCAGCCAACAATGGGCCAGAATGGTGGCCCATCCTTTCTCTCACTGAGAGAAGGCCTGCGTCCCAACAGTGGGACCGTGACTGGTAATGATGATGAAATTTACTTAAATATATACCTACACAAATTATACATAATCGCAAACTATTATTATGAATAAGAGTATAAAATATCTATAATATATTATGTATGGTATATGTACCTATTAATATAATAATTATGGATGATATATATAATAATAAAAGATATAAAAACATATACTTTCTTGAACCATGCTTTAGTTATTTGTCGACCTCTGTAAGTATTTCAATAACATCGCGTCTAAATATAAATTTCGTATTTACAAATTTTAAAGTCTGTTTTTTTATTGATAACTATTACAGATCCAACAGCCACAGAAGACGACGACCTCGCTGAAGAAGATGAGGACAAATATGTGGATGAAGTAGACATGCCGGGTACCAAGGTATAGCTCTAAAACTATTATAAAATGGCATACTGTTCAAATATACTAGAATCCTATGAACAATGATAATACAGTATCGTAACTCAGTCAAGATGTACCTGCCTGATACATGGACCTACTTCTTTGTCGAGGTGGCCAAATAAGGGCACTAACAATTTCCTATTGAAATTTTAGCTCTGAAAGTGCTTATCGAGCCATATTCAATTTACAGATAAATTTGTCACACTGTATCCGGGGGATTCCCCCGGGTCATGATCACTTTGAAGACAGTGACGCATAATATAATCTCAAGCGCGCCAGAATACCTCTCCAGAAAAGACAGAAAGATGATTTTTAGTGATGATAGCTGCGTGGTTCATCATCAATTTCAGCCTATCATGTCCCAGTGCTGGGGCACAGTATCTTCTTTATTTCATAGTGTTATCGTTCTTCTTTATTTCATAGTGTTATCGTTCTTCTTTATTTCATAGTGTTATCGTTCTTCTTTATTTCATAGTGTTATCGTTCTTCTTTATTTCATAGTGTTATCGTTCTTCTTTATTTCATAGTGTTATCGTTCTTCTTTATTTCATAGTGTTATCGTTCTTCTTTATTTCATAGTGTTATCATTCTCGTTTACAGGTGGACTCAAAGCAGCGTATCACAGTACGCAACCTGCGTATCAGAGAGGACACTGCCAAGTACCTGCGTAACTTGGACCCCAACTCTGCGTACTACGATCCTAAGACCAGATCTATGAGGGACAACCCGAATGCTTCCACGCAGGAGTGAGTATTCGTTTATTAATTTCTATGAGGCATTTCTGTGGTGACCTTTAACAAATACAGGGACCTATCAAACCTCAGAAATCAAAAGAAGTGAAGAGTGAATCGGTTTCTTCGAGGCAAAAGTGCTCCGTCGTAGACCGCATCATCGCTTTACATCAGGTGAGATGGTGGCCAAACTTGCGTTTGGCTATTTGCCTATTATTAAATATGTAAAAAAAACTGAACCTCAGTTTTTTTTTTTGATACAAACAAGTGTTTATTTCAATATTACCTGACATTTAGTTTTTTTTTAAATCGCTCCTTTATGGCGGTATACATTTTCTTTGCTAAAGCTAAAGATTGGTTTGAAAAAAAATTTGCTATTCTTTATTTATCTGAAATGCAAGGATATACTTTCAGACTGGTCCCATAGAAATTTCATCAAAATCGGTTCAGTAGTTTGGTTTTTAAATCAAAATAACTGGAAAAAATATATCATCCAAGTAAAATAAATTGCGTCTAATTTTGAAGTCGGTGTTTTAAATTGATAATTATCGTTTTAGGTTTATAGACATTTATTCTCATATAAGAAAATAATATCATATCATTCTCATATTTTTTATTTTATTAATTTGTCATACCTATTTTTTTCTCACCATCATCATCATCATTATTTCAGCCATAGAACGTCCACTACTGGACATAGGCCTCCAAATCCCCATCGATCTCCAAAAGAGCTGGTTGGAAGCGGCCTGCATCCAGCGTTTCCATACAGTCTCTTTTAGGTCATCTGTGACTTTCGTTCGTCTACAGATCTCCTAATTTCAGATTCGACCTCGTAGAGAAACCCCGAGCATAGCCCTCTCCATAGCTCGTTGTGTGACTTTGAGCATGCTTATGAGGCCCATAGTGAGAGACCACGTTTCAGTGCCGTATGTCTTCACTGGTAACAAATATTTTTCTCATGCCCTAAGTATTTTCCTCTCGTCTCATTTCTAATTTCTTTCCAATGTTTATTGAAATGTCGATGACCTGCGCAGGTCGGACTACACGGGCGAGAACTTCGTCCGTTTCACGGGTGACACGTGCGCGCACGCAGCCGCCGCCGTGTTCGCGTGGGAGGCGGCCGCTAAAGGGCTGGACGTCCACCTGCTGGCTGAACCCACCAAGCTGCAGCTACTGCAGAGAGAGTACAATGACAAGAAGACCAACTTCAAGTCGCAGGTATACACTCAAGCTGTCAAATAGACAATATTTTATTTGTAACAAAATTCCACACACAATCACACTCACACACACACACACACACTTAAAGCTACACACATATTTAAAATATTAATATATATTATACTAGCGACCCGCCCGCCCGGCTTCGCACGGGTTTAATTTACGTGCGAAGCCGGGGCGGGTCGCTAGTTATATATATAAACCTTCAGTGAAAATGTATCTAACTGATGGTGAACATCCGCATCAAAATCCGTTGCGTGGTTTAGGAGGAGTTCACTGTTGGGAAGCTACACTATCCCCGGGTGACATAGGCTATAATCTATACCCGTGTCAAGCTGGGGCGGACCGCTAGTACTTAATACAGTTCTGATATGTAGCTAGATGAACAATAAAATTTATTATGCATCTGTTTTCTATTTAACCGACTACAAAAAGGGGCTTCTCAATTTGGTCTCAATTTCTCAGTTTAGGTTACTTTTAGATTGTTCCCATAGAAATTGCATTAAAGTTAGTTAAGTAGTTTAGTTTTTAAATCAAAATAACTGTAAAAAATTCATTAAGAACTCAGTTTTTTTTTTTTATCAGTGACTGCTACTAAATCTAAATCAAGATAACTGGGAAAAAATCATTTAGAAGTCAGTTTTTATTGTTTTTTTTTAAATCAGTGACTGCTACTAAATCAAAATCAAAATAACTGGAAATAAAACATTGAGATGTCAGTTTTATTTATATTTTTTTTTTTTTTAAATTAGTAACTGCTACTTAATTAAAATCAAAATAACTGGAAATAAAACATTGAGATGTCAGTTTTTTTTTATAGTTTTTTTTTTTAAATTAGTAACTGCTACTTAATCAAAATCAAAATAACTGGAAAAAATTCATTGAGTCGGTTTTTTTTTAAATTGTTTTTTTTAACCGTGACAGCTCCTAAATCATCACTACTCCTTCCAGGTGAAAGACTCGATCCTGGAGAAGTACGGAGGATCAGAGCACCTCCAGGCTCCTCCTAAGGAACTGCTGCTCGCTCAGACGGAAGTGTTCACTCGGTACAACCGGGATGGAACAGTCGTGCATGGACCTGAAAAACAGCTCGCCAAGTAAGTAAGCAGTAGTGTGCACACTTTTAATGTGGGACTAAACTGAGATTGTAATGGACAACATTTCATTTTTGCAAAGAGTCAAAAATACGAAAACCTTTTGGAGATTAGTCATTGAAAAACCCATAAAAAAATAAAAAATAAAATTCTATCCACTATTATCCACTTAATACTTTATCGTTAAATATATAAATAAATAAAAGCTGTGGTAGCCCATTTGGAAGACCGCTAGACTTGAAAGCGAGAGGTCGCGGGTTCAAACCCCGGGCCCGTACCAATGAGCTCTTTGGAGCTTATGTACGGATTTTCATACCATTGGCTTTTCGGTGAAGGAAAATATCGTGAGGAAACCTGCATACGTACGGAGAAGGAATTCAATGGCGTATATGAATCCACCAATCCGCTCTGGGCCAGCGTGGTGGATATGGCCCAATCACCCTTTCGGGGTAGGTTAAAAGTCCAGCAGTGGACTGTTAAAAGGCTGATTATGATAATGATGATAAACACTTAAACAAATGTAAAATCTAATTTGCGTCCTGGCATCCCAGTACATGTTGTTTTGCTATTTGATGTTGACGACATTGCCCTTGACATACATTATTTTCATATTCGTTTGGCTATAGTATAAACAGCCATAGAGCCTATAATTTATAATATGTTTTAAAAATTATTTAAAAAATAATTATTAACTTAAAAATAAAACTGAAAAATACGTGTCCAATCTTTTTTCATAATCTATAAATTAAACTAATAAAAATAGGTAGTAAAAAAATTAAATGTTGTCCATTGCTGGGATTACAGAATGTCCCAAACAGATAGACACTGTCTAGTCACTGCTAGTCTGTGGAATGCGCTGCCTGAATAGGTGTTCCCCGATGGTTACAATCTGGGTGTCTTATAAATGATACAAATAATATAATTCAAATAATATGACAAAATAAATGATACATAAAATGACCCTATTAATGATACATAAAATGACATTATAAATGATACATAAAATGACACTATAAATGATACATAAAATAATACTATAAATGATACATAAAATAATACTATAAATGATACATAAAATAACACTATAAATGATACATAAAATGACACTATAAATGATACATAAAATGACACTATAAATAATACATAAAATGACACTATAAATAATACATAAAATGACACTATAAATGATACATAAAATAACACTATAAATGATACATAAAATGACACTATAAATGATACATAAAATAACACTATAAATGATACATAAAATGACACTATAAATGATACATAAAATAACACTATAAATGATACATAAAATGACAATAAATGATACAAATATGTTTACTTGCAGGAGTAAATATGAAGAGGATGCGTTGATAAACAACCACACGTCGGTGTGGGGCTCCTACTGGAGGGACGGCCAGTGGGGGTACAAGTGCTGCCATTCATTTATTAAGGTAACTATCAGAATAGGGATATAGAGTAAGTACCATGCGCTGCGCTTACCGGTCCGTGGTCTCCATTCCAGAACCTTTGGCCTCATCAGCCATCGGTCTGCAAACAATTATGTGCATAGTTAATTAATTTGCTCCATATTTGCAGATGTCGTACTGCGTAGGCGAGGCGGGTAAATCTGTAGTGTTGGATCTGCCCGATGACGTTAAAGCTTTCAACAGTGCCGCAGCGGAGCAAATGGAAAAGAAGGACAAAGCCAAAGGTATATAAAAAAAATAAGGTGCATTCATGTATATATAATATTACCTTCTACTTCTACTGGGCTACGTGGAAAGGGTGTACTAAGGCGAAAGAGGGCTATAGTACATCATTATGAATAACTTTTACTATTAGACCAAACCTGAAATCGTGAAAAAACATCTGCTGTTCTATACATATTGTTGAGTCTGAATGACCGTTTTCTATGGTACAGCTAATACTTTTTTCGCGATGTCAGAGATGGGCCTATAGTAAAAGTTGTTCATAATGATGTTTCATGTCAACAGCCGCTCCATAGCCTTCTTACCTACCATGTCGAATTGAACCTTTGAACAAGGCTATGGAGCGGCTGTTGACATGAAATTTATATAGGTGTGACTGTTCAAAACTTAGTCATTTTTCAACTTTATTAGCTGCTATTTTGGACTTGGGGTAGGCGGAGGAAAGGTCTGAGTGGCGTGCTTTATGAGAGACCTATGTCCGGCAGTGGACTAGATAGGCTGATTATGATGATGATGACGTTTTGACTATTTGAATCTGGAATTCGAAGAAAATAGATTTAGTTTCAAAATCTGCCTAAATCTGAAGACAAATTGCCTTTCTACCGTTTTTATCCAGTGAGAAAGAGACAAACGTAACCATATTCTATCTTTGTCGCGTCTACCAGCGGAAAAAAATGGTAGAAAGATAATTTTTCCCATGCTAAGCATACTGTTATTTCTATTTACACCGTTAAAAAAAACACTATAATTAAAGATTGTCATATTTTTGTGTAGGAAAAGAAGAATCATCTTCGTCGTCAAGTTCTAGCAGCTCGTCAGATTCAGAGAAAGAAATCAGATCTAAAACGGAAAAGACAAGTAAGAAGAAGAAAAACAAGAAGAAGGCAAAGAAAAAGAAGAAGAAGGATCTCAAGAAAAAGGAAGAGGATAAATTAAAAAAGGTGAACATAGAAACTTGAAATAATTTTGAGTCCGTGACAAAAAATGAGGAACAATTACTTTTTAACTGACTTCTTAATAGGACACTGTTTTAAACTATCACGGTTGTTCACTAAAGTTATATGATTATTTACGGGATATTTACCGTGGTAAGGGGGATATTTACCGGGGTGTCTTCCCGTGAACATGGTGCATGTAACTGCGCCGAAATATCGGGAGCTCTTTCCACAACCTTACCACGGTAAATATCCCGTAAATAATCATATAACTTCTTAAAAGGATTCTCAATGCGGTTGTATATTTTTTGTTTGTTATCTCAGAACTTCTTGATTTATTAACCGATTTGTTGTTTTTTTTTAAAGGAATTTTCTGATTGTTTCCATACAAATTTAATCAAGTGAATACCTATATTGAAACTAGTTAACTCTCAAAAAAACACAGAAAGTTATACCAACTTTTGTGACATGATTTCTTAGCGTTGGCGCCGAAACTCACATTTGTAAATAATGTTTTTATATTTTTCTCAGGCATTGGAGAAAGAAGACCGAAGTCAGAAGCGGGCTGAGTACCTTCTATCTTTAGACGAAAGAAAGCGTCCCTACAACAGCATGGTCCAAGTAAAGGAGCCTACTGAAGAAGAGGTAGAGGCTTACCAAATGAAGAAACGAAGAGAAGAGGATCCTATGAGTCAATTCTTGTAAAACAACAGTGGAAGATCTATATTTATGAATAAAAAGAATATTGTAGGGAAGTGTGTTTTCTTCGTCAACTAGCATGAGTATGAATAATTTAGGGAATTTATTTATCGATTATATAAAAAGTTATGTATTTATGAATCATCGAATGGCTGTTGCGTTTGCGTTGAATCACAGATCCTGTGTCGAATCTTGCCATATCTTAAAATTCAATAGCGTAATTGTTTTGTACGAATTTTATGGGACGAGTTTTTTGTGTATGGAATGAAACAAAGTAGAAAATACATATTTTTTCAGTTTAGATTCTCATACATTATTAGAATTTCTTTCCATCGTGCTCCAAGTGCCATCACACATTGTGTAGTTTTTTTCCTACCATTTGGTAGAATTTTGTGTCAAAAGAGCGCCATATTGAAATCAAACGTCAATCAAACAATGAAGTTTGAATCTTGTCATTTTTCATTTCCTTTTAGAAGTGGGCCGTCCTATTCATTGTTATTTTTGTGATTGTTACAATAAATAAATCGTTATGATGGCTGAGGACACGACAGCGGACGCGACGAGGCGTTTAAACGTTAAGAAACAGACCCTGGACGACGCGTACGCGGCACCAGCAAACTTCCTAGAAATCGACGTAGTAAATCCAGTCACGTCTATGGGAGTAGGGAAAAAACGCTATACGGATTACGAAGTTCGTATGAGGGTAAGTAAACGGGTCTATTATTAGTTTGGGATAATTAGATTAAGTGTACACGAGCGGCATAATCACGTAAATCTAGTGGGCGGATATGGGTTTGATGCCGACGCGTTCAGTGCCGAGTGCGAGTGATTAACACCCTGCTCTGGTTTGCAGACGAATCTCCCCGTGTTCAAAGTAAAAGAATCCAGCGTCAGACGACGGTACAGTGACTTCGAATGGCTGAGAAATGAGTTAGAACGAGACAGTAAGGTAAGACTCATATTTCTGCTTGTGTTGGTCATTCACTGATAAAACTTGTTTCGGCGTTATCTACGGACAAAACAATCGTTATTGTGTCCGATTCGTTTCGTGAATGACCGCTATAATTACTATTGAATAGTGATTAGACTTGAATAGCACTATTAGCTGCAATTTACAGGTTTTTAGCATAAATGTCAAGGTTAAAACAGCATAAATACACAAACAGAAACAGTTGAGATAATCTAAACCTGTTGTGTATAAATACTCAAGACTACATAAATGACCGCTGTTCATGTGATACTTGTCCTATAGTGACAGTTTCATTGATTAGTCACTATGCCTCTTAGCCCAAGTTGTTTGTCGGTAACTATACATGGGCTCTTCTCTGATCGTAATCTGAGGACTCCGAGGATACGTAATAGGACCTCTGTACTAGACTTGTGCTAATCATGTCCTGGAGCATATCGAACATGGAATGATTCTTTTCGCTTTCAAATTTATGTTTTGGAACTATCTAATTCTGCTATCGCAGATGTTCCCTTTCGGTTTAAGTTCATGAGATTAGAGCTGTAATTTAGCTAATAGGTTCTTGGCTTAAGCTAAATGCATAGCTAGATTATTCTATTTATATTCCACTTTTATAATCAAAATTGTCAGTTGGTTTACCCTCATACTATTCAGGCCAAACTCAAGTTGTTATAGCTCAAAGGTCATTGTCCTTTTTGTGTAATGATTACAAATAATGTTTCCCTATAGGTTTCTCTTTGATTAAACATGGAAAGTGTATGTTATGTCCGGACATAATGGTCCCAATGATACATTTCTGCATTCCTCATAACAAAGTAACTATTGACGCATTGACGCCTTTAGCCACCTGACTAATCCACACAGGTGAAACTGTGGGCACAGCTGGTGTACTAATAAACTCATTTCACTTATTATTTATATGACACGGGAATTACTTAGTCTGATTAAGCCGGTTACTCAACTGCATTAGGTGGTCTTTTTCAAGGTACCGCTATCGTTCTACTAGAGCAAATCAGTTCGGAACGATTACGGTCAACACATCTTTACCATACTACTGCAACCGAACCGGCACCACCAGTAGTAAAATTAAAAAAATTGAGTAGAAAAATTCAGAAACTTAATGACGATTTTATCTTGTGGGTGAAACCGCGGGGCGCAGCTAGTACAACATAAAAATAAAAAACGCCCACATGCGAGTCCGGATACAGCTAACAGATAACAGCTTGGCTCGGGCTCAGGTATATAGAAGAAAAATAAGAAATCGAAGGGACTAAATACAAGAAAACAATGGGTTTGGTTTACACACATATAACATTAACATGATTATTGTAAGGAAAGCTCTGCGCAAATACTTCGCCAGTTTTTTCCTGCTATTGGTTCTTAAGTATTTGTAAAAGTTACAAAATGGTGTGGTCTCTTAAATAAAAAATAGTTTTATTTGCCTCAACCATCGGTTCTTATCAATCTCTATCGGGGTAATTACTCTGTATTACATCAGGAAATATTATTGTTAAAACAGAAAAACCCTGGGATAATTTCCTGCTTGACAAAAATTTAATTATGATTATTAGGTATATTGTTTTGTATTTTGCTAACTTAAACAAATTACTTAAGCAGTTGTTTGTTTTGTTGTCATACATAAGAGCAAGCTACACTTGGGATTTCAGCAGCAGCTTACTCGTAGTTATTTCAACTTTAATAATGACGGTTAGCATCTGTATAACTCACGCAAACAAGGGAGATATTATCTAGTATAGATAGTCCATTGGTCTAGCTGGTAATGAACCTGCCTTCTGCGCTTTGCATGGGTTCGATTCCCACCTAAGGCAATCATTCATGTGATGAACATTTGTGTTTGTTCTATATCTAGGTGTTAATATCTATTTAAGCATGTATTTTTGCCGGCCCTTTTGGAGTTCGATGGGGGAGGCCTATGTCCAGCAGTGAACGTCTTACGGCTGAAATAATGATGATGATGATGAAGTATGTATTTAAAAATATATGTGTATGTTTATCAGTCTCTGGCAGCCATATGACAAGCTTTGCTTAGTTTTGGATCAGACAGAAGACATGTGTGCAAAATTGTCCGGAATATTTATTTGTCCCATTTTTTTATTTTATTTTGTGTGGAAATTTCTTTAGCCATGTTGGGCACTTTTTGGGATGGGAAAATGTATTGAACTCGCGTGACTGTCACGCTCAAATACTCGTTCGGGTAAAGTCGGCTCGAGTAAACTAAGGGAGCGAGAGAGATATAGTCAACTTTGATGAAGTTTTCACTTCTGTTGTGTGGTCTTAAGTACGCACTTTTTTTACTATACCGCTAAACTGATTAAGGTGGTACGATTCACCTATGGCAGGAAATTCAAATTTAAACAGTTTTTTGGTCCTAGTAGCCAGGCCAGGTAATTATTTTTAAATAACACTGTGTTTGCGCAAAATGTTGGCTGTTCTTTACATTATAATGTACAACTATTTAACAGTAACGCACCATATTACTTACATTTGTCAATAAACCGTTTGAAACAGCATAAATTAGTTTATTGACAAATGTAAGGAATAATGTACATTAGAGATAAATAGCTTTACATTATTTTGTAAAGAATAATAATAAATTTGCGCAAACATTATGATTGTTTACAATAATTATCCGGCCTAGCTACAAGGACAAGAAAACTGTTTGAAATTTGAATTTCCCGCCATTTGTGAAACGAACCACCTTAACGCAAAAACTGTCGGGCTAACTTACAAACTTTTTACGCACACTAAGAAACTTGTAGCAACACCAATGAACTAATAGTCCACATGCGACAAAAGAGCGACAAGGTCGTGTGCTAGGTGAGTTCTACCATAGATAAATATATATGTACTAGGTTCTACTAAAGGCATCAAGTGTGATTACCTCGCCACCTATACCATTATTGCAGGTTACTACTACGTGACACTGCGTCGACTCTGGACTCTGGATTGGAGCTTTATTTTGAGTTTGGATGTTGTGTTTTCAGATTGTGGTACCACCTTTACCTGGCAAAGCATTGAAGAGACAGCTGCCCTTCCGTGGTGATGATGGTATATTTGAAGAGGAGTTCATTGAAGATCGCAGAAAAGGTAACTACCTAATATCAACATCAATGTCGTATATCAAAGATGCTACCCCGGGGATTGAGCAGCCTTAAGCTTTGGTCATTACTGCCATGGTAGACTAAATCCGCTAAATTTGATTATTTCACCGTTGAATTGGTGGTCTTCCTGAACTAGGCCAATATTTTTTTATTTCAGTTATCCAACAAAATTAATTATATTAGCAAATTCAAATTAGAGAATTGTTTTCGAGAATTAACTAGGTAGTAGGTTTGTGTGAATATATAAGCATATTTTTTTTTTTTTTAACAATCTCTTACAAGTTAACTTTCAAACAAAAAAACTAATTCAAAATTAGTTTAGCTGTTTGTGAGCTACGATGCCACTGACAGACACACAGATACACAGACACATACGTTAAACTTATAACACCCCTCTTTTTGCGTCAGGGGTTACAAATGACCTGAGCTCCAGTCCCGCGGTTAAGTTCAATAACATTGCTGCAGCTGTGACTCATAATTATGTATCTGCCAATATAGTACGACTAACGTGACTCATTTGAACTTGAATTTATTTATCATCAATATTATAAATGCGAAATTGTGGTTGTTTGTTCCTCTTTCACGCAGCAACGAATCGACCTGATTTTTTGCATGAGCATAGTTCAAGGGCCGGAGAGTGACATGGGCTTCTTTTTATCATCATCACCACCATTTATCAGCACTAAACCCACTGAAACCGCGGGCGCAGCTAATTTATTATTTATTTAATACTTTATTGCACACTTACAAATTAAGTAGATATGTACAATTGGAGGACTTAATGCTAAGCAAAAAATAAAAAATAAGAAAAAAAATATTTTATAGTTCAGTTGAATTTATTGATGCAAATTCTATGTAAATAAGACACATTGAATATGATTCATCAATTCATTCAAATATTATTATCGCAAATTGATTGCGTTCTTATCTAAACATTTATCAAATATCATTGAATGTTATTATTTTTTGTGGGATATCTGGATACATAACATATAAAGTTTTTTTAACCTCTGACAGCTGCTGTGATCTCTATAGAAAAACCGATAAATTTGAAGAGCTCTGAGCTTTTGAATGTTAAGATTTTGAGCTGAAGAAAAAGCTTTAAGTTAAAAAAGTCTCGAGTTTGACCACTACCTCGCCTGATGTTAAGCGATGATGCGGTCTACGATGGAACACTCTAACCTAGAAGAAACGAATTCACTTATATTGGAATATGCCCAGATTGTAACTATCGGGCAACACCCATTCAGGCAGCGTATTCCTCACATTAGCAGTTCAATAGCAGCAGCACTAGGTAGTAGTTGCAGCATTCAGCAAATGCATAATACATCCAAAGCGGGACATCAGGCGGGTCGTATCACCTCCACTTTTGATTTAGAAGATAATTTTCAGCAAACTACGATTCAATCATTTAGCCCGTTGGTCCAGTTGGTAGTGAAACTGCCTTCTGCGCTAAGGGGTGGGGGTTCGATTCCCACCTAATAGTGCTAACAGACGCTCGAACGCGGCTGACCTCAACCGCCGTCTGACCAATGGGAGAGAAAAGGAGGGAATTATGATATTCTCACTCTTTCTCTCCCGTTGGTTGAACGGCGGTCCGTCAGCCGCGTTCGAGCGTCTGTTAGCACTATACGACAAACATTCATGTGATGAACATTTGTGTTTGTTCTATATCTGGGTGTTATGTTATATCTATTTAAGTATGTATTTAAAAATACATATGTATGTATATAATTATGTATGTATATCAATCAGTCTGGCAGCCATATCACAAGCTTTGCTTAGTTTGGGCTCAGATGACCGTGTGTGCAAAAGTGTCCCGAATATTTATTATTATTTTTGAACATCTTTTCCAGGTCTAGAAGTATTCATAAACAAGATTGCGGGACACCCACTGGCGCAGAACGAGCGATGCCTTCACATGTTCCTCCAAGAACCCAACATCGACAAGAACTATGTCCCCGGCAAGATAAGAAACACATAATGATGGCACGTCCAGTGAGCGAGCTTTGGGATCTTTGAAACTGTGGACTGGGGCTTACGATGGTAGTGTCAAGTAACCGGATTTGATGAGTATTCTCATATTTATTTGTTTGATGATATATCGATCTTGAAGTCAGGACCTGCGGCCGTATTATAGAAGTTTGATTGTGATCAAGATAGCATGCCGTCCCGTTCGCATCTACTTACTCGCACCACGCGCGCGAGTGAGATGGCACGTGATCACGATCACAATCCGAATCACGACAAGACATCTATAATAAGCCATCTGGTTAGGGCCTTTATAAGCAATTGAAAAAGTTTAAAGTACTTTGCACATTACACAGACTCGACACAAATCCTACACCGTTCCAACTCTCGGTTCAGAATCAACGGATCGTCGGCTAGGCGATTAACTCGACGGTCACCAATAGACAACATGTCAATGAGTGGGAGATATCACATGTCATGCATTTGGGATCAACAAGATCATATTATAGATACAGTAGTGGGTATTAGCGTACTTATTCAATTACCTTTTCTTTCTGCATAACTGCACACTACCTCTCCTTCCTTGTGGAAATTCCAAAGATTGAAAGATAGATTGATTGATTGTGGATTCAAATATTTGGGTCGTCATTTGTTACATACTGCCCAAGAATAGAACTCCCTGCCGTCCTCCTTGTTTCCTTGTTTTCTTGTTTCCTTGGTTCCTGATAATCTAGGCATCTTCAAGGCTAAATAGATTTTTCTAGATCAACGTGTTCTATCCTCGGCCGCACCGTCGCTTACCATCTGGCGAGTTGGCGGCCAAACGTAGATCTATTCAATATATAAAAAATAAAAAAATTGCTATGTGGCCATTCTCTCCTGCAATTCAGAATGAAGGACGGGTGGGCCGGTAATGTGCGTTGTCGATGCGGGGCGGATGCGTGGGCAACGCAGGTTCAACAATGCCAAACGGGTCGGATAAAACCACGCGTACATTTCTTTCAATTAAATGCTGAAAATTCATCTGTAGGGAACACGATATAAAGCTCACATTTCAATGATTTGCTGTGAGTGAGTCGGAGTGGTCCGCGTCGAGTCCGGAGTGGTCCGCGTCGAGTCTGTGCAATGTACGGAGTCCTATATCGTTAAAATAATTTGTCTGAGTAAACTAGGGCCCCAATTAGTTTTTATTATGTGTATACGTTGTTAGATTGAACCGAATAAGTACTCCAATAGTTTCAACTCGGTGAATATTCGTGAACCTTATCACATAGTTCTCGAATATTAAATAGGAACGTCTGGGTCTCCCCCGGACGCAGAGGGCCCTAATTTTCTTATGCAACTGATGTAGTTTTCACACGTTTTTGTTTTTATTATTCGGGAATGACTCTCCCTACCTACTGGTACTGCAGGCCGAGCACGGGTCGTGAACAAATTCTCTTTCCACCGTTTTTATTCGAACAAAGATTCGACAAAGTTAGAACATGGATACGTTTGTCTCGTTCTCGCAGAATAAAAACGATGAAAAGACAATCTATCCACATCCCGTGTTGTACATTGCCGTGTAGGCCTGGAGTCCCTCGACCATATCAAGTGTTTTTTTTATTTTAGTTTTGTGTTGTATTTGACAGATCATTTTGCAGTTTATAATTACAGTCTCTACTTGAACTTTTAGTGCTAACGTGAAAAGAAAAATTCGAGGCTAATTAAAAAAAAAAAAACAGTATTTTATTGTGAAGGTTTGATTTTGGGAGATATTGTGCCTTGTAATTCACGTGCAAATCTTGAAGTTCAACAGTTTCAAAGCGCCCCCGTGAACGTTATTGCAATTGTGGGGTATATCATTAAATATTTCAAGTTTAGACCCAACTTGCAATAATCTTCCGAGATTATAAAGTATACCTTTTAAGGAACATTGAGACAAACAAACAGCACTGCATTCCACAGGATATGTTTTTAATTTATTTTGTTTTAATAGTTAACTAAAAATTTCATTCACTTAAGGAAATGTTAGAACAAAATTGTTGTTGAAGTAAACGGCGAAAAAACTTGGAAATTAAGTTTATTCTATTGCACCATTTTTTCAACTAAATAAAATCAAAAGCATCCAGTTCGCACCTATGGAAATGAAAAGAGAGATAATATTGTGCTGTTAGATTATGGGAAGACCTTTGCCCAGAAGATGGTTCTAAATAGTTAATTTAATCTATGAAATGATGCAACAGAATTGACACCAAAAAAATAAACTTTTAAATATTTTATCAAACTAATTTATTTTTTCATGGAATACAATTTTTTTTTTGTCGTTTACTCTACAAATGTATTATAGTAATTGTTTATAAGTTATAAGCAATACTTATTATTGGAATTGTTAAACAAAATATGTATGTATATCGGTATTATACGATCGGCGGTCGTTCATTTGAAATTATTGTGGATTGCCATTATTTAATTATGCCTTATAAATCTCATTATTATCGTAACATTAAATTTATTTTACTTTATTTTAGTAAGCGGATTGTATTTATTGGAAATTTAAATGGTCAAACCTATTTGGTCACATTTATAGCAGAGTGAAACAAAAATGAAGAGAAAACGTATACAGTTAGTGCTTAGAACAAGGTTGCCCAACCGATTTAAGAGGTGGGCCATAATAATCCATGGCAGCCGACGTGGGACCCACCTAATAATGCCAGACTTAATGCCGACTATGATAATTATTTTATAGCTGTAAAACCTATTGTAACTTTATGGTTTATTGATGTGTAACATTTATTGACGCGCTTTGGCAGTAAAACCTTATTGTATGCCGCGACGGCAAACGATATGACGCTCTCTTAGGCATGTTTCAGAAAGGCAGGGAGTCCCGTGCCGGCTAACTTTTTAAAATCAAAATCATTAAAGAGAGTGCTAAAGAGGTTTTTCAGCTAACAGCGGCAACTCTGCCCATACTTCAATGGTAGCTAACCTATGTTTGAGGTAGATTATTCAAATACATTGGCGTAACGTACCAGCCTGTGGGCCTTGGGTTGGGCAGCCTTGGCTAAAATTTACTATAAATGCACATTTCAAGCTTGTAATCAAAAATGACGGGCAAGCACTGAATACGGTTTTGATTCCTAAAATATTTTTTTAACATTGGGTGTTACTATTTGTCTACATATATTAAGTATCTTATATTAAAATATTGTCTGCGATTTTCCGCCGAGTTGCGTAGCTTTATTTTATAAATCGTTAGCAATATGTTTATTTCTGTATCACTAGGTGATATTGATAGTAACGACAGTTGGTCTCACAAAAGTATGATTTTTGTGTACTTTATGAACACCTGTTAAATTTGTTTAATGTATTATGTCGATCATAATATAATAGGATAATAAATTTGCTATCATGTCTGTTGTTTTTCATTTTGCGTTACGTCTAATTTTTACACAATTTTGGAGTAGCAAAAAGAAGTATTGATACCTTTTTGTTTTGCTTTTTTTGTTGATCTTGCGGGCCTTTATACTGAAAATTGGGCGCTGCTGTATCCCCTTAAAACCCAATGGGCTAGTTGACTGGTGGTTTCATTTATTACAAACTAGCGGTCCGCCCCAGCTTCGCACGGGTATAGATTATAGCCTATGTCACCCGGGGATAGTATAGCTTCCGAACAGTGAAAGAATTTTTTAAATCGTTTTAGGAGTTTCGGAGCCTATTCAATGCAAACAAACAAACAATCAAATATTTCCTCTTTATAATATTAGTATAGATAACAGGCTTAAGCTGAGGATATAATTAAATACATTACACATACGGTTTTTTTTTTAAATTGGCAGATACATCTCTGAGATAAAGTTTTTTCTCTGAGAGATCTCTGAGATAAAGCATTTAAAGTTCTTAGTGGGGATTTTCGCCATTCTCGCAAAGAATGTGTTAGTATAGCATTTGTATGGCGCGCAGCTTGAAGTCATAACTTGCTATAGTGCGCTGTCTGTCTAGCATCAAATTAAAATAAGTATAACTCTTTGGTATAACTTATTTATTTTTGAGCAAATTTGTTTTCGTTGATGGCTCTATTTATGATCAGCTTTTTTATGAGGAAATAAAAAATAAACATGGCAGCCACACAATATAGTGGTGAGGAACCCCACTAGTCACTACAGTGTTAGTCTAGGGTTTTCCATTGCGGTAGGCGCATTTTTTTTTTCCTGGAATGCGATTTAACGCTTAACGAGTCATCTAGTGTGAGTTTAATTTTTCTCCATTCTACACCTCATGGATGCTCTGTCAGGCAGATTTACACATACAAACAGCGCCGGCCCTGTGGTAGAGCGAGAGAAGTGGTCGCTCTGGGCGCCAGATAGCAAGAGGCGCCAAAAGCGAAAAATTTATTTTTGATGGCGCCTCGAAGCCTTGGCGTCTGGTCACACTTGTTTGACACTTGTGTTTATAGAAGAGTTTTGGCGCCAACGTGGAAAAAAATATGTCGGCTCGTTGCATTATTTTCCTAAACTTGTGTATTTTCGAGTATTAATGT
Organism: Agriopis aurantiaria; assembly: GCA_914767915.1. Taxonomy (NCBI): domain Eukaryota; kingdom Metazoa; phylum Arthropoda; class Insecta; order Lepidoptera; family Geometridae; genus Agriopis; species Agriopis aurantiaria. Next base: position 16,218,690 of record OU611992.1, on the reverse strand, counting down.
GTAGTAAATGGTGAATTATTATTTATTAAGTGCTCGTAAACGTGCTCGAGTGTGGACAAGTGACCTAACGAGGTGACTTGACTGTGACTATGACTTGTTTGACGCTTTTAATACTATGTAAACATGATTAATATTACGACTAAAGGACATACAATCCACGGTCATCAAAATTTTTACCAAAAAAACTATAGACAGCATAAAATGTTGTGGAAAATCATTACATCCTGGGCCCCGATTCTACTAAAGAAATTGTTTTTAAATTGTATTGTTTTAATTTAATTTTTTAAATAATTGCCCCAAAACTTACAGCTTTAATTATTTTTTTATACTAGAAAAATACCACCACCTAATATTATAACTTAGTATAAAAAATAATTAAAACTCAATTTTGAGGCAATTAGTGAAAAAATTAAATTGAAACAATTACATTTAAAAACAATTTGTTTAGTAGAATCGGGGCCCAAGATTAGCACATCTCTCCGGAATGAGTCAAGAGCGTTGCGCCTGCGTTTCTTAGGCCTTGCTTTACTACATCTATTAGGCCCACTGTGACAATCTTAGCCCATCGGTCAGGAATATAAATAATTTGTGAGAGTAAAATAACATTTATTCGAATAACATCTTTATTAACATGAATAAACAAAAGAGTAACAAGTGGAGGTATAATGAACTAGTTGCTGTCGTCCGACTTGCGCTTGTTCTGTTTGTTTGCCATGCCGGGTACAGACTCGTCCTGCCGCCACAGCTTCTGGCCGCGGACCTCGATCTCCTCGTGCCACGCTGCCTGAGTCTTCCTGCAATATACAGGAGATCAGATGTACACATTTGTCAAACTACCTCTCCGGGCTGGCAAAGCACCGCTAACACAGGTAGTGTTGCAAAAAAAGAATGCGGTTTTTTTTTTCAGGAAGAAATTCGGATTTTTCTGTGACCTGTTTTTTTCCTTCTGTGACCTACTGAATCTCAAATTTGTAAGGCAGTTATCGTCTGTTTTAGTTTATGTTAAATACTAGCTGCGCCCCGCGGTTTCACCAGCGTAGTAATGAAAAGCAGCCTATGATACACTCCGGCCCTTGAACTATACCCATGCAAAAAATCAGGTCGATCCGTGGCTCTGTAGCTGCATGACACAACTAACATACAAACACACTTTCGCATTTGTAACAGTAAAACAAAAATTCATGATAGTATTGACTGAAGTTACCTATATAGGTAGATTTATTGATCAATATGATTCAATAAGAAAACATGTTTCACACATGTAAAATTCAAGTTCCATAAATTAAACAACAATAATAATTTATCAAATACTATAATTGTAGTATTATGCCATAGTTTTTCTGAAAAAGAAAAAACAAGGTAATCTTTCAACTGTTTAACATTATCAGCTCTTTCATGGGGGACTAATAAAAATAAAATTTTACTTGTATCCATGATGTTTTTAGGGTTCCGTACCCAAAGGATAAAAACGGGACCCTATTACTAAGCCTACGATGTCTGTCTGTCCGTCTGCCCTACCTATTAACAGCTGTATCTTTCGAAAGCCAGTTGTTTTTTTATTATTATTATGACTCGATGCATTATGTGCTTGTGGAACGATCAACGGTGATCGAGTACCTGCAGTTCTCCGTGAGAGCCGCCGTGTTGGGGAAAATGTTCTGCAGCAGCAGCAAGCACGGCAGCACCACGACCGACAGGAACTGTATCTGTTCCGCGGGCTGGTTGATGGCGCGCCGCCGGTCCATCATGCTGAGCGGAGTGTACCCCATCTCGCGCTCTTTGTCGCCCTACGAGTCGAGTTACATCCATTATAACAATAATTTAAAAAAATGTCGCCAATAAACCTGATATCGTGTTGGTCGACCGATCCCAGCGCCGGGAGTGCTCGTCGACATCACCATCCCACATGACGAGAACCTCGTGAAGGCTGAGAAGGACAAACTCAGCAAGTACCTTGACTTAGCTCACGAGGTTACCGCCATGTGGGATGTTGACTCGACGATCATTGTCCCGATAGTCGTATCGGTGAACGGCCTTATAGCGAAGAGCCTCGACCAACACTCTCTCGATCTCGAGGCTCTCGCTAGATGGTTGGGTTCAAGGGTCAGATGCAGAAGGCGGTCATCCTGGACACGGCACGTATTGTCAGGAGGTTCCTCACTCTGCAGCCCTAACCACCGGTAGCTTGGGCCCTGCCCCGCTGCCGGCGGCATCCTAGGTTTAGGTTTTTTTATAATATTTTATGTTTTTATAGGTAAACATTGCAAAAAAACTTAAATTTAAGAATTAAAATAAATATGTGGATTTAAAAAAAGATATTACATAAATAAAGTGAATAATAATAATAAATCTTCATTTCAGATCCAAGATCCATAGTAGCTAAACACATTTAGCAACTTAAGTAGGCCTTTTGATTGCATTGGAACCATCAATTCGAGCATCCGCAAACATACCGGAAGCGCTACAGAACCGAGGCAGTCCTAGCAGCATCGTAAGCATGTTGTTGTACTGTACACGTAGAGCGCTGATGGATCTTTGGGTATAATGAATCCATAGGTTGCTTGTGTAGAAGCACTGACAATATGCCCTAAACAGTCACTTTTACTTCTGCAGAGCATCGAGCAAACCTACGGACTATCATATTACCCCTCACCGCCAGCGCCCTACGCTCCCTCTCTATGTCGGCGTCATCTTTCAATTACTGTACATTATGTACTGCACTATTGTTGCTTAGTATACAGAAATAAATTTAAACTTTTATTGTGCAAACTGCTAGTTTGAATGCGATGCCTGAATGGATGCTCCCGATAGTTCTGGATGTTTTTCCAAACAAATTTAACAGCCTAGATTGGCCTAAAACTTTGTCATTAAATATTCAGTACCCTTAGTAAAAGTTTTGATAGTATTCGAAAACTTTTTTCGTTTACGTATTGTTCCATACATTACTGGGCTGAAAGGTATTTGAAAACTTTTTTCGTATTAGAGTGCAGCAATCTATACCGCCGATTACTACCGACTTTAGTTCTTCCGCGTTTCCGCTGGAGGCGCTTTACTATAATGTATGGAACAATACGTAAACGATTTTTTTTTCGAATACTATCAAAACTTGTACTAAGGGTACGGGACATTTTTTCACACACGGTCATCTGACCCCAAACTAAGCAAAGCTTGTGATATGGCTGCCAGAGACTGATATACATACATATATAGCTTTAAATACATACTTAAATAGATATTAACACCCAGATGACCCAGATATAGAACAAACACAAATTTTGTACAAGGTGGGAATCGAACTCACGCCCCCAAGCGCAGAAGGCAGGTTCACTAGCAACTGGACCAACGGAGCTCAAATTAGGACTGGAACCCAAGCCTAAAATCAGTAAGCGTGTACTTGGGTAAACTGTTCCTTCGAATTGTAAAATAGTTACAATCTGGGTGTCTTCAAATCACGAGTGAATCGGTTTCTTCTAGGTAAGCGTGCTCCATCATAGACCGCATCGTCGCTTAACATCAGGCGAGTTGGCGGTCAAACAAGCCTGTTACTAAATTAAGAAAAAAACTAATTTCGTACCTGATCATAAAACTCTTCATAGACCGTTTGAGCGATAGCTTTTGAGATACCAAACGGTTTGCAGCATCCTGACAGATCGCTGGTCGTCATCAGTATACCCTGCAGTAAGAAACCAGATGCACATTTCGTTTTTGCTAAATTATGGTTTATTATAGACAGTAGATGGACAGACGACCTAAAAGAGACAGCAAGGAAACACTGTATGCAGGCCGTTTCTAACAGACCATTTTGGAGATCGATGGCGGAGGCCTATGTCCAGCAGTGGACGTTCTATGGCTGAAATGATGATGATGATGGTGGTTTATTATGGATGCGGGGTACTGCAGGGTCGGACTGGATCGGAGTGGCCCGGTTGGCTAGAGACCCCTCTCCAGGCCCTTGGGGGCCCGCGCAGGCTGGGGCCCGGCTAGCAAACGTCTCCTCGACTATTATGGCCAGTCCGACGCTGGGGTACTGCAGCGTTTCACACCGCATATGGGGTCACACCACGCTGGGAATCGCTCAAGAGCCTAAATCAATTGAGCCTTTCGTACCGCGGTCTGAATCGCCCGAGTAATTATTTTTATATTGGGTAAGTAATTCGCAACTTTATCAAGATGAAGTGTTTTTTGAGTTTTTTTCGTTACGTTTTTGCTAGGATAGAAAAACGGCGAACGGCGGAGGAACGAAGGGAAATATATTTAAAAAAATCTGGTATTTCAAACTTAAATTGCTCTGGTCCTTCGAGTCTACATTGCTCTGGTCCTTCGAGCCCACATTACTGTGGTCCTTCAAGACCACTTTTGTTTATTTATTGGAAATAGCCCACGTTACTCTGGTCTTTCGAGCCTAATTAGCATGAGCCGATTTAACTCTAGTGTAGTTACCTTCAGAAGAAGAGCATATTCGGGACGGTCGACTGGAAAGACATCCCGAATACCGCAACGGTCTAACGTCGTGGACCCGGGTATGTCCTAAAACAGCGACCAGAACCACCGTAGGATGCCGTAGGATGGGCAGCAGCGTCCTTTTAGTACACGGTGAACGTAGTGCGATCCCCAAGCCACCTGCCAAGCGTGGGGATTATGGCAACACCCTTTACTACGAGGGAGACCTTTGTTCAGCAGTGGCCGTTTACTGGCTGATGATGTGATAACACCGTCGAAGTGCCATGAACAGAGGCGTCGTTTATTGTCCCCAAGTTTTACTTTGTACTTTCGGAACATCACGCCACCCGAGCCGAGCAAGCAAGTCACCTTCAGCATCCTCCGGTGGGAGTTATCGGTCCAGTCGAACGCGTGGTCAGCCAGCAGCGGCGTCAGTTGTGCTCGCAGCTGGAAGTACACCGCCAGATCGGTGCAAAGGATGTCATACTTGATCTCCTCCATTATACGCGCGCGGTCCGTTGACGGCAGTTTTCCGAGGATATTCTTATCCTGGGAGAAATTTCACATTCAAAATGGACAGCGGAATAACTTTGCGTAGCTTACTGTTAGAACATGAAGCTAGAAATAAGATACAAATAAAGGATGATTTAAGCTAGAGCGTGTCGCGCTGCCGATGAAGTCTTCCGCGGTGTTTCCGAGAAGCCACAACATGGGGGTTCTTCAAAAGGAGAGTTAATAGATTCTTAAGAATCGGCAACGTAGTTGTGATGCCTCTGGTGTTACAATGTATTCATAGGCGACGGTGACTGCTTACCATCAGCAGCGGAGTGTCACTCCGCAGTTTAGATATGTTCGGCCGGCGCGCCTTTCGGGCAGGCGTATGGCAGGGCAATGGTCGCTCGGCCCGCACGGTAGCCACGTCACGCGTAAATAAGCATCTTTTCTGTGATTTTTGCAACGAATAATGACTTCTAAACAATCTTATAATCCGTATACTGTTGTGGTGAATAAATAAAAGGAAGAATTAGGAATCTAAATTATATTTTTTTAAGAAGACAACCCTTACTTTACGCGGGCCGTCTCAGGAGAGATAGAGCTACGTGATAGATAGAGAACGGCTCGCTAGGTGAATATAGTAAGCGGTATCCAGCGATGTGCGAATTGAATTTATTGATTGATTAACTCTTTATTGTTCACACCATTAAATTTGATACAGAGAAGGAGAATAAAGAGAGAGGATAAAAAACTCTTAAAAACTAGTGTAACAACTGGCAGCCTTATCGTTAAAAGCGATCTCTTCCAGGCAACTTTAGGATGGAAAGGATTTGTAGAAGACGGGGTAGAATTGCTACTTTGTTGCCTCGTACATAGAGTCCATAACTTTGCGGAGTGAACTTTCTGCTCCTTGGTATATTCTGTGCCAGGCAGCCCGTTTACTTGTTTGCCACCTATGGCATAAAAAAATGAATTCACCTCTATAATCTTCTTGGCCAGGAAGTAGTGATGGTACTCCAGCAAGGAGTTCTTGTACATGCTGGCGAGGGGGTGCTTGTTGAGGGCGAGGAAGTTGTTGTTGTACCCGGGGTGGTCCAGGTCGTGGCACAGGCCCGACAGCATCAGCGCTGCAGTCTGGAACATTATAGGAATGGAACATGAGAAAAAGAACTTGTAACACGGAAATGATGTAAGTCATACCTGCCGGCCCCATCGGAAGACCAGCGCCGTTTGACAACAAACGGCATTATGCTGAGCTGGGGCCGGTTTGTGTAAAAATACAACGTTTTTTAGTTTTAAATTTGTGCGTAGCTCTAGTGTGTGTGGATTTTTGTTACAAATAAAATCTTGTCTATTGTCATAAATTTATTGATATAATGGCAATTTACAAGTCAATACAATTTTAATTTATAAAGTAAGGAAATAACAATAAAATAAAATAATTATTAATTAATTGAATGACAAACAGATTAATTAATTAGATAACAATAATAAGTAATGAAAAAAAAAGTAAAGGGACTGCTCGATGAGCCATTTTTGAAATGTACTTTTGTAAGACTGCAGGCTCGTTGCTGTTGCTGCTCGTTATTTCATCCGGTAAATGGTTGTAAACCTCAGACCCATGACGTGCGTTAACTTGGAGGACTTCTCGAGAGAGCGTGGCACGGACAAGTTTGTGCCTGTTGTACCTACTAAGCTAAAAGAGGTCAGTTATACGCATGAGGTCAGTTATACTTTTTATTTTGAACAACGTTTACTGTGAAACCAGGATCGGTTCTATATAAAAGTACCATTAGCCTGAAACAAAATATAACAGCCGATATTTGTTTGCGAATTTTCTAAAGTCCTAGAAACAAAAGTTCCGAAGAAACGTACCTTCCGCTCCCCAGGTGGCCCAGAAGAGGCTGAAGGCGGCAGCCCATGATGAGGTCCAGAAGACCAGACAACCTCCGGACTACAGTGATCCAGTACGAAGGTGCTTGAGACACCACTCGGTCGCTATCCGTACCGGGTTGGAAACTCACTTATCTGATTTCCCCGAGGGCGGTGCCTCTCAAAGCCCAGCCCCAACAAGCAGATTGGGAAGTCTTCCTTCCTCCAGTGAGGAAGGAAGAACACGCGATAGCCCGTTGGTCCAGTTGGTAATGAACCTTCTGAGCTTGGGGGCGTGGGTTCGACTCCCATCTAGGACAAACATTTATTATGTGACGAACATATATGTTTATTCTATATCCGCTTGTTAATATCCATTTAATTATGTATTTTAAATTATATATGTATGTATATCAGTCTCTGGCAGCCATATCACAAGGTTTGCTTAGTATGGGGTCGATGACCGTGTGTGCAAAAAAAATCCCGAATATTATTGTTATTACACACACACAAGAGGTGAGTAAGGGCCCTGTAATCAAGAGCGGATCCAGGGAGGGTCATGACACCCCCCCCCCCTGGACTGGGTCCAGGACCTAGGAGGACCACTAATTAATATAAGACTAAATTACTTATAACTTCTTGTGACTTGACCACGACTACGTGATCCCTCCTGGCACCAAAGCTGGATCCGCCCTTGCCTGTAATTCCAACATGGAAGACAGTCGCTCTCACCTCGATAAAATCAAAGTTCCCCTGGTTAGTGGTCAGTATGAGGAACATGGTGTGGGTGAAGAGGAAGGCGTGCTCCGCGTTGTGGTACGGGTTGTTCCGGTAGCAGCGCAGGATGGTCAGCGAGAAGTCCGCCAGCTTGGCGCGCTCGAAGTTCCGGTCGGCGAACGTTTCCATGTACATGAAGCAGACAAGGCCGGGCATGTCCTCGCGGCTGCCTTCGCTGATGTGGTAGTCGAAACTGGAAATGCAAACGGTATCCTACTAAACTAGGTAGCGTAGGCCTCCCACTAGATGGACCGACGACATGTGGAGTCGCGGGAATCCATAGTAGATGCAGATGGCAGGCTGTCGTTCAGTGTGAAGTTCTAAGGGTGAGGCCTAAGTTCAGCAGTAGACGTCTTCTGGCTGATGATGATGATCCTACTAAACTCGGTCCAAGTATTAACTAGAAAGTCTTGAGAAAAAACTACAGGGAAAATGAGCGCCCTTGGTAATCAGTGTGACTATTCTTAGCAAAATGTCATTAAGACGTATTTTTTCCTCAGCTTGTCTCGTCCCACTTCTGGGCAAAGAAAGACCCCCATCGATCTCCAAAAGAGCCAGTTGGAAGCGGCCTGCATCCAGCGTTTTCCTGCGATCTCTTTTAGGTCGTGTGTCCATATTGTGGGTGGACATCAGACGCAGCGCTTACCGGAAGGTACTTAAAGAACAGTCAACAAATTTAAAGTCAAATACCGCTAAAACATTTTTTTAAGAACACTTATGGTCACCCACGACTCATGACCCCATGTTGTGGTTCTAGGGTTAAGACAGGCACGTAAAGTATTAGATGAAATAACGGTGTTAATCCTGATCTTAGAGCAGAACAAACCTTTTAAAGGTGGGCGGTACGAGCACGACGCAGTTGGTCTCCATGAGCTCGTCCATGTCGTGCCTGCACGGCTTCAAGTGCAGGCTCATCAGGGTCGAGTACACGTGGTTCAGGTTCTCCTGGACACCACACCACAACCTCATTAAAAAGTTGTTAAGTGTAGCAAGACTCAAGGGCGACTCATGGATTTTCTTGAGGGCAGTAGGGGGCAAATGCAACGTTATTTAAAATTATTAACTCTTAGGTGAAGCTCTTTGAACGAGCACTTACCCACAATCTCCTAGAGGGCGGGGACTTGACTAACGCGTCGTCCTTACAGCGAGAGTTCTCCGATCCTTCTAATAATATGCGGCGCTGTACACATCTAGAAATCTGAGCGCATATTATTACGCGCTATAATAATATGCGGTCAAACCGCAAAGGTACCTCAAGAAACACGCCAAGGCCCTGATTCCATAACTGAACACACGCGTAATGCGGCGTGTTACTTTAACCTCTAAAAGTTGGGCTTTATTCCCTTGGAAATAGCGTTACGTGCGTTTTAAAGTTACGGAATCAGGGCCCAGAACTCTGGACGCTCGCTGTGAGAGACACCTAAGAGAGACAAGAATACGTGCTCCATCGTATACCGCATCATCGAATTGAACATCAGGCGAGGTGGCGCTCAAACGGCAAGCCTATTATATAGGAATAATAATAAAAAGTAAAAAAAATATGCATGTGTGACGAGACAAGTCTGTCCGACACACCAGTTGCAGTACTTGCTAACTAGAATTACATCCTTTGCGGAAAAATCTTACTACAATATTTTAAACCAAATTTTATTTAAAATTTAATTCAAAAACAAAGGACTCATAGAAAATAAAAATAACCTTTTGCCTTCCTTATTTCGGCTCTTTCGCTAAACCCTTTCTCAGCGGACCTCTACCGGAAACCTATCTGAAAAGGAACATAAGGAATCTACGTACCTGCCAAATTTCAGCTTTGTAGGTCAAGTAGATTTCTTGAGGAGTCAATAAGTGGTATTTCGCTTTTATATTTATAGAAGACTAGCTGCGCCCCGCGGTTTTATCCCCATTGTGATGAAAAATGGTTATAGATATAGATTACTAGCGACCCGCCCGCCCGGCTTCGCACGGTTGTAATTTACGCGCGAAGCCGGGGCGGGTCGCTTGTTATATATATAAACCTTCCGTGAAAAATTATCTAACTGATGGTGAAAACCGCATCAAAATCCGTTGCGTGGTTTAGGAGGAGTTAGCGGCCATACAGACAGACAGACAGACAGACGCGGAAAGTGACTTTAATTTATACTATGTAGATAAGAGAAGAGAAAAGAAGTATAGATTAGTATGATTCCTTGAGATATCACCAATTGGATTTCGTTATTTCCTGTATTTTTAGTGGAAAGTATGTTTTGACAGTTCCAACTCACATTGTAGATCTTCTTCTGCTGCATATTGTAGAAGTGCACGATGAGCGAGCAGTAGCTGACGAACACCTTGAACACCTCCTCGTCCTCGCTGTTGAACGGGCTGCCGCTCAGCTTGTTCGTTATCTGCACCACTCCTGGCAAGTAAACAGTCAAGTTCACACCCCTATAAGCATCATCATCATCATTTCAGCCGTAGGACGCACACTGCTGGACATAGGCCTCTCCCATCGATCTCCAAAAGGGCCGGTTGGAAGCGGCCTGCATCCAGCGCACCTTTTTTTATGCCATAGGTGGCAAACAAGCAGGCGGGCTGCCTGATGGTAAGCAGTCACCGTCACAGGACGGAGGCATCACAAATACGTTGCCGACCCTTTAGGACTCTATTAACTCGCCTTTTGAAGAACCCCATGTTGTAGCTTCTCGGAAACACCGTGGAAGGTAGCTCTTGCCACATTTTGCAAGTCTGAGGCAAGAAGGATCGAGTGAATCGGACAGTGTGCGATTTCCACTGATATATGATGTGTGTATGAGCCTTCAGGCGGTGGCTAGTGCGATGGTAAACCGCGCGCGATCTATGAGCATAATTAACAATAAAAACCGTGTTCCCAAAATTAGTATAAAATAGGCAATTTCGATACTAGGATGAACATAATATTTCATCCAAGTAATAAAATTTTCCAGACTATATCGATTTTGAAGAAACTGATATACTTTCAGTTTCGTCAAAATCGTTTTTTTTTAATTATTTGAACTAAAAAAAAAACATTTTCCAAATCATATCAAGGTTCGTAAATGACGTTTTTGAGGTAAAAAACGTTTTAAAAAAACTGAAAGAATTGAGAACGCCCTCAAGAAGTCGGTCGGTCGGTAGTCGGTAGGTCGGTCGGTAGTCGGTAGGTCGGTCGGTAGTCGGTAGGTCGGTCGGTAGTCGGTAGGTCGGTCGGTAGTCGGTAGGTCGGTCGGTAGTCGGTCGGTCGGTCGGTAGTCGGTAGGTCGGTTTAGTCGTTATGAAGTCGGTTAAAAGATGTTTACAATTCGACTGTTTTCACCGTACCCTAAGCGTGTAGACGGAACCCTATTACTAAATCTACGCTATCTGTCTGTCCTACCTTTTAACGGCTGTATGTTTCGAACCGTAATATAACCAGTTGAAATTTTCACAGAATATGTAATGTTACGGCGGATTAACAAAGAAATAATAATAAAGTCGAAAAGTTAAATCGAAAGGGGAGGGGAGGGGAGGGGGGTGCGATCCCCACTCCCCATGCAATTTTTTTTACGTAGGTACTTTGTATTTGCTGTATTGGACGTGTTAAAAACATTCAGATTCCCCTAAAAAATCTCCAGCGTTTTCCACTAACCGATAACACCTTTCTTGTCCAAAATGGGCGAGACCAGGCAAGCTCTCACAACAGCCCCAGTCGCGGGGTCCACCTCTTTCACAAACCGGTGGTCCTTGTAAGCGTTCTTGATGTTGAGTATTTCTCCTGTCCTGGCCACCAAGCCCACTGGGGTTTGCTCCTGGTTTATACTGCGAAGACGGATGACTACTATAACGATTCCACCATCACGAGCATGACACAGGGTTATATGCGTGGGGCTAAGCCGAATGGAAGTTATTGTTATCATTGTTATAAACGGATCCCTGAAGCACAAGCTGCAGCTTAGTTTAAGGATCCGAAGCTAATTTTATTTGTTTGAGGCAAAATCCGAGTATGTTTACCTATTCCAATTGACTATGTTTTCTAATGTTTTCGTAACTATTTCGCCAAATAACTGATTTAAAAAAAAACGAAAATAATTTTGTAGAGTAAAAAAAAATACGAAAATGATGTCAGCTGTTTCAAGCAGCTGGCTGCTGTTTTTTTTTTCATACATTTCATTGAGTGTAAATAAAAAAATTCTATGGCTTTTTTTAGCCATAGGGTCCATCAGGATCCGAAGATCATTATTTGTTTGAGACAAAATCCGAGTATGGTTATTCCAATTGACTATGTTTCCTAATGTTTTTGTAACTTTTTCGCCAAATAAATGATAAAAAAAAAAAACGAAAATAGTTTTATAAAGTTTAAAAAAATACGAAAATTATGTCTCATTCCTTGATGCAAATTAATCAACCGTAAAATAAAAACCGTAGAAAACTGCTTACTTGACCTTGGTCTTTTTTCTTGGCATGGTGGTCTTCTCGGAGCCCCACCCGTCGTCCCACATGTCCGCCATCAATTGGTCGCTCACATGCTCCTTGTCCAGGATGTAGAAACTGCTCCTCATCGCGCCCATGAAGGATTTCACTACTGCCTGGTTGGAAGAAAACAATATGTTTGATCACTGAATATTAGTCATATTGTACTTGATTGTACACAGGGTTACGCATAAAGCGTGCAGGTACTGCCAAAATGAATCCATAATTACATAACTAGCGACCCGCCCCACCTTCGCACGGGTATAATTTACGTGCGAAGCCGGGGCGGGTCGCTAGTTATATATACTAACTGATGGTGAAAGCCGCATCAAAATCTATTGCGTGGTTTAGGTGGAGTTAGCGGTTATACAGACAGACAGACAGACAGACATACGCGGAAAGTGACTTTAATTTATACCTATGTAGAGATTAAGTATGACCTCTTCCGGCTTAGAACATCCTGATAACGTAAAAAAAAGTATTTCAATCTGGGTCATTCTAGGTGTCTTCAAATCACGAGTGAATCGGTTTCTTCTAGGCAAGCGTGCTCCATCGTAGACCGCGTCATCGCTTAACATCAGCCGAGTTGGCAGTAAAACGCCACCACCCACCATGGCCATGGCGGATTAGGGCCCATCCTCTCTCTCTGAGAGATGGGCTATGTCACAGCAGCTGATAATGATTTCACAGACTAGTAGTTCGCACAATATACTTACTAATAATATGTTCAGCACAATGGAGCTAGAGAACCAGTTACCGAAATAGCTGTTAAAATTTGCAAGTTGAAGTTGCAATAGGCAGACTATACCACGTCGATCTAAGGACCGATAACCGATGGAGAAGAAAGGTGCTTGGGTAGGTAGGCTTCCGGATGGACGACGACATGGTGAGAGTCGCGGGCATCCAGTAGATGCGGATGGCAGGCTGTCCTTCAGTGTCGAGATCTAAGGGAGAGACCTATGTCCAGCAGAGGACGTCTTCTGGCTGATGAATGGAGCTAACTTACCAGCATGTCAGTAAGCATGGTGTCAATAGAGGCCAGGTCGCAGAAGTAGTTCTGCAGAAGGTCGCGCAGCTCCGAGTTGAGATGCGCAGTCTTCTGCAGCGTGATGCGAGCCTGCGCCTGGTGCACCGCCGCGCCCGCCCAGCACGCTACACTCCCTACTGTATACACTGTGTTCTGACAAAATATTATTATTTTTATTGCTACGCGTTCTAAACACAGCTCACCTGATGGCAAGTGACTACGGTAAACACGTCTAGCCTGCAATGGAACCTGGCTCAACTTGCTGCTGCCGGAACACATCGTACTTGGCGAGAGATTTAAAACTTGAGGGTAGTTAGCCAGCCGAGCACTAGAAAGTGCCATAGTCCATAGTATTACGTATGCACGTCCATAATATTACGTATGCCATAGTATTACAGTATTACGTATGCACCTACGGTGTGGAAGGAGGGGTCTTTGCTTATTTTTGATGACATGGGGGATCGATGGTGATTACGTCAGCAGTATTATTATTATTTTTTAGATTTTTCTGCAAACTTTGCTTGAGTAAATAAAATATTAAATGGGCATTAAATTCTTTGATAGTCTTTCTCAGACACCTCAACCAGCTTCTCTCAGCATTTGTGACACAGATATGTTTGCAGGGTTAGGAAGTGCGTCAATATATTACATAATGTCATTATTTTATTTTATTTTTACTGTTGTTGATCCAGTAAGTATTGTATTAATATTTATTATTATTATTTATAAATTTGCTATTGTTTTATTGTGAAAATATTTTATAGTAATTTTTTAATTTTGTTCTCACTTTTTATGTTACATTACTATTTTCATAGTTTTTTTAGAATAATATTATGTAGTAAGTAAATAAAGTTTTACGCCAAGGTAACTGTGATGTAATATTTTATCCATACTAATATTATAAAGAGGAAAGATTTGATTGTTTGTTTGTTTGTTTGCATTGAATGGCATCCGAAACTACTGAACCGATTTGAAAAATTCTTTCAGTGTTGGGAAGCTACACTATCCCCGGGCGAAGCTGGGGCGGACCGCTAGTGTGTAAATAAACGGAATTTGAATTTCTATAAATTCCTTATTTCCAGACATATGAATAACAATAAAGAAATACATATTAACAGATTAAAAAAAAAAAACTAGCTGATCAGGAGGGGGGTGGGGGGGGGGGGGGTGATTATAATATAGGTACGTTTTCTTTTTTGTCATCCCATGATTTTGTCAAATAGATGGACCATGTGGGCGACATATAATAAAAAAATATGTCTATGACTAGTATATTCTTATAGCGATAAGTAAATCGCGCATTATTTTATTTAGGTAAAAAATTCGTTCCTTTCTCTTGACATTGATCTCAGTCCCTAATAATCCCACTATTACTGAGATCATAAATGCTTTTGATAATAAATGCTTGGACCGAGTTTAAGTAGCCAACCCTAATCAATTTTGAGTTTCAATGTTACCAAAGATGGGCAAGGTTTCAATTTATTACACCTGACATCCTTACGTTGTCATAGCAGTCCTTGTAAGTCCGGTACAGTTCAAGAACCGCGTAGCAATCTCCGTCGGGCTTCACGACCGGCATGCAGAGCGCTACCTTCGCGTCGACCCACTTGAGACCTTCAGCGAAGCGACGGTCCCGCTGCACATCGTCCAGCACTAGGTACTCCTTGGTGAAGGCTACATGCGCCGCTGCTACCTTGCCTTCGCCTTTATTATGGAATTATGACATGAGTAAAAAGGCTGCTTCGACGCGTTGTTGTGACAGGCACCATAAGAGATGGCACGACGATCTCAACACCTTTGAGGACTGACAAGCTTACGGTCAGCACAAGTTTGTCAATACTGGAAAAGACGAGGCCTTTGCCGAGCATATGGAAGGGAGGATGGTATTGAAATCCCACAGGCTACAAGCAACATCATACGTAGGTATGGCCGACTAATTTATTGACTGACTGACAGACAGCACAGGATATAGATATCATAGACTTATATGTACATTTAGATCAGGGGCGGATCCAGGATTTCATTTGGGCATTCTGGATTTTATTTTGGGGGGGGTGGGGGGGGGGGGGGGGGAAGGCATGCTGACTAGGTTCGAAGAAATCAAATCGAAAAATTGAGTCGAATGTATGGAATTGCTAGGTGTTTGGGGGCAGGGGGGCATGGCCATGTGCCAACGATTTACCAATGATTGAATTTAATGATTGATCAATGTAAACACATGCCTAGTCTGTTATAAAAAAGGGTAATTTTACATGATAACGCTTAGGCCGATCGTGCCTCGTCTATCGCTTGTTCCGCGCTCTCGCTTGCACGCGCGGCTCAGGCGGAACGCCGGCGTTCATCGATTTTTAAGACGTCAAAAAATATTATACAAAACGATAAGTACAAAATACACACCAATAGGAATGTTAACTTCATGACGCTCTGGATTCTTCGTATTCTGCGGCATCATTACTATTTCCTTCTTCATATTGTCTACTATGTAAATGAAAACGCCTGCAAGCAATCAAAAGACATTGCTTTATGTAAGCTAATAGAAGTTTTAGAGCACACTGAGATCTTTGTATTTAAATAGTTGCAGATTCGATTTCTACGAAGCTTGAGACCCCTAGCTTGAGGCTTGGGTCCCCTTGCGACGCGTAATGCAACAAGGGCAAATGCGTTTTCTTTGATGCAGTGCGCTTTTGATCGCAAAACTGACTTATGGAAAAATATCCTCGAAAATTACCTATATGCTGTTAGTGTTTAATAATTACCTAAATTAAAAACCGGTCAAGTGCAAGTCGGGCTCGCGCACTGAGGATTCCGTACCACCACAAAATTCAATAACGAAATTACCAGTTATAACTTGGTAATGAACAGGAATTTGTCGCCGACGCGCAGTTGGTCATTATTTATTATTTGTTGTTATACTTTAAAGTGTGTACTAAAATCATGCCAAGTTTGAAGCTTTTACGTATTACCGTTTTTACATTAGAGCATGGTATAATAATATATATATAAATATATGTTATAAATATAATATATAAATATAATATATGTTATAAATATAATATATAAATATAATATATGTTATAAATATAATATATAAATATAATATATATGTAATAAATAAACAAATAAATAAATTAAAAATAAATTGTGCCTAAATTGACGAGTCCATAATAGGAGCATTTGTAATATATATATATATTTTTTATAAAAATTATTACTAATGTGACATTATGATAATAAATGATATTCTATTCTATACTCCGCCAGGTATAGCCCTCCGAGAAATAATGTGACGTGGGCGTCCCGCAATGATGTCATCAATGTCATGGATGCACGTATACGTGCATAAGCAAGAGCAGAATAAGTAATTTACAACAAGTTCGAGAGAGATGACGATACACGAAACAAAGGCGGACTATCTATGATTTTCTGTGTTAACAGTAGCGTGAAATTATAACTCCCCAATATTCGTATATTACCTGTGGGAATCCAATAAATCAATGTGGTTTTGATAAAATTTTGTTTAATATATTCAATTCTTGCTTAACTTGCATGAGCGGACAAACCAAATGACAATTGAAATGCTTTTTGTATTTTATTTAATAGATTATTACAAAAGTTGTTTCCCAGTATCTGTGTTTGTTACAATAAAGTGGCAACTGGACAGTGACGTCATTGCGGTACAACTCCCAGAGGGCTAGACCTTGTTTTCTTGGATCATGCATTAGAGCTAATACAAAAATACGTTGTTGTATGGGGCCCCCTTTCGTTTTTACTTTTCGAGTTTTTTATTATTACTTAGTTACTTAATCCGCCGTAACCATTGACCTATATGTCTTTGGCCGTAACAATACATATATTGTGAAAATTTCAACTGGCTATCTATCACGGTTCGAAAGATACAGCCGTTAATAGGTAGGATAGACGGACAGACGGACGGACAGACAGACAGACAAACATTGTAGGCTTAGTAATAGGGTCCCTTTTTTCCCTTTGGGTACGGAACCCTAAAAACTATTGGCGACGCACACTAACCAGAACTGTTAGTAACTGTCTGCAACACCATAGCCGTCTCATAAAGGAGAGACTCCAAATCGACGGTGTCTTCTAGAAACACGTTAAACCTATTGATATCCAAGTAGCCAGCCTTTTCTTCTTCCTCCTTCATCCCCTTCCGCTCTATTTGAGCATAAGGAGCGATGACCCTCCGAGTAACTTTGTCCAGCTTTTCGGAAGGTACCAGGAAGTGCGAATGAACTTTGGACATGTTTTTCCTGCTGGATCCATTGTCTTGGTTGATAGTGTCGAGGCGACTTTTTTTAGATTTCACCTGGTGCGCTGCGGTGGTGGACTCCGCTTCCAGCATTTTGGTTTTTTATTGTTATAAATTATTTGTTTTCTTATTAGACACTTGACAAGTATTTGACAAATCCTTGTGACGTGGTATTTGCATAGATTCTTGCTTTCTCCCTCTATGGGTATTTGGCATGCATAATTATGGCATAATTATTGCATTTTTTTTTTTGTGGACTGTCTTCATGGAAGCCATGGAAAATAGATTTCCTACTTAGACCTAGGTCTGATTCCCTTCTTTCCATGGCTTTCACGGTCATATGACTGCGCCACCGTCAAAGTTACAAAATACTAGACGCGCGGTTTCACCCGCCTTGTGATGAAAAACAGTGATGATGATGATGAAAAGTATCCTGTGTCACTCCCCGGCCCATGAACTAATATCCTTGAAAAAAATCAGGTCGATCCGTTGCTCTGTTGCTGCGAGAAAGAGAAACAAACAAACACATTTTCGCATTTATACCTAATATTAGTAATGATAATTTGCAACGTAATATTTGGAGACTGTAGGTACGCGACATTTCGAACTACCGCCAAAATTATTAGGTACAAGTATAGCGCAAAACTGCGAGAAGACTTACCTATATCCTGCGGTGAATAGATTGAATTGCCGATGATGATGATGATGATGATGATGAAAATAGACAACTGATAACAGATAAACATTTTATTGATAGTGTAAAAAATTCTATATAATAAAAATTATTCAATTTTGTTAATAAACGAAATCATAAATAATTAAAACTTATCATGGAACATTGCGTCTGTAGTTGTTCAAAGATCATTTTATTTCGCTTTAAAAAAGTCGTCAGTTGAGAAAAAGACTGTCAACGAATCAGTTTTTTAATGTAATTTTAAATATATTTTCATTGGCGGTACTCGTGATATCCTTCGGCAAAAAGCCAGTATTACATAATATATATTTCCGCTGCTATCACGTGAGTACCTAATCCTTTATACCTAATACTTTTGGACCTTTAGGCTTTAGTTTAGGCGATGTAATACCACTGCTTCACCACTAACGACGTGCTCAGTGCTTAAATTTTGTGACTAAAATGTCCGGGCTTTTATTGAAATATCCGGTTTAATGTCAGGATTCAAAATGAAGTTGACCTTTATTTGATAGCCCGTCGGTCCAGTTGGTAGTGAACCTGCCTTCTGAGCTTGGGGACGTGGTTCCATTCCCATCTAGAACAAACATTTGTGTGATGAACATTTGTGTTTGTTCTATATCTGGTTGTTAATATCTATTTAAGTATGTATTTAAAACTATATATGTATGTATATCAGTCTAGTGAAACAATTAGGTAAAAAGTTTATTTATTTTATTTGGGCGCATTTGATCCACTAGTCCAGATGATAATCACATAAAATCTGGATTCGTCACGCTTATACTGATTTGATAACCAATATTTTAAGAGACATAAATTTGTTAAGAGTCGTCACAATTCCTTATGTACAAATCACACGTACTAGTTACATTTAAATTTAAAAACTTAAAGTTATCATCAAATGAAATTGTTAAATAAGACGTATAAATTTAATTCTTTGTAAAACGCCCGATAAAATAGCTGATAGAAATCAAACGCCTGAACAGATTTTCTTAATCATAGCTAATAACACTCGTTTACCATTCAAACCAACAAAAACTAAATCAAAATAGATTCAGCCGTTTGAGAGCTACGATGCCACAGACATACACACAATTAAATTTAAATTTATATAATATTCAGACATTACATTTATTATTAATTCGGTTTTTTAACCCCCCGACGCAAACTGAGGGATGTTTGCATCGGGGGTAAAAAATCTGGATTTATTATGTTTATACTAATTTGATAACTAATATTATAAGAGACATAATTTAGAAACAAAATACACATAATACTTACATCTAGTGTAGAAAAACTAAAAGTTTACTTTAAGAGTAGATATGTCGTCAACTTGGGTTGCGTTGCATCAATTTGCGCGGTTATGGCAAACAGTGCCAAATTAATATCTTGGTTATAAATAGTTGACAATGGCATCGATTCTGATGCACTCTAAACTAAATTTGACAGCTCTAAAATTGTTGCCATCCTTCTCTCACGTATTAAAATGAAAAGAGAGGCAGATAATTTTAGTCCTGTCAGATTGGTTTAGTTTAGTGTTATTTATATGACAGAATAGACGCCAATATGAATAAGTTTAATGTAATTTTAGTAACATGATTAATTAGTGAATTTTTTTTCGATACAATAATCCGGCGAAAACAGGCCTTCTAAAACACGTTTCTCTGAATCTAGACGTTTATGACAATTAGTTTTTTCATATTTTAATAATTTGATTAATATAATGTAATTATTTATGTAAATTCGTTTTATTGTAAATTATAATAGTTCTTGAGTGTTTTGGAGTTTTATCATTTGTCGCTTACGTTATTTATTTCAGAGGAGGGCGCCGATTCGTGCTTATATCTTCCTAGGCCTACAAGGCACAGATTATGAATTTTTGACACTTTTACACTGACACTGTTTCGCACAGGGGCAAAACGTAGATTTGAGCTGTCAATGTATCGACTCTTAAGTTTAAAGTTTTTTAAGTTAACTTTTTATATTGTTTTTGCAGCAGATCATGAATTAAAATTAAAATAAGAATAAAATAAATGCTTGGACCGAGTTTAAAGGCGTAGTGTTACAAAGCAATTTATGAAGGAAATTGCAGGAATATGACAGAATGTCTTTGGGCGTAGACATACAGATGCACCGCCAGTCGCACGACTGGTCTGATTGCGATACGATACTCACAGCAATAGTGCGTGTGGTGTGATACAGATGTGTGCGTCAACATATTTTGTTTGCACGAGTTTTTAAACGTTCTGACATTTTTAAGATGACTTACACCTCCTGTGACCGTAAAAGCAGCTGTTCAGAAGTTAGCATGGCAACTTGGGTGTACTGGCTTGAATCATGTATAAACTCTGACTTTAACAGGCATTAACCCTGTCACACACGCCTATATGTTCTGTCCATCATTTTGCTAAGGGCGATTGAAATAAATAGAATGAAATCTCACAATGCGCCATGTTCCCAATGCTGGGATACAGGCCTTCTCACAGAAAGAGATGATGACTAGATCCACCATGCTAGCCCAGTGCGTGTTGATGAATGTCATATTATGTCCTTGCAGTTTTCTTTGAGTGATGGCACCAAAACTGCACATAATTTAACTAAATACTAAATAAGTCATTGGTGCAGGGCCGAGGATCGAACCGGGTGCCATCAGATTGTAAAGCGCACATGCTACCGCTCAGCCACCCTCGCATAACAACACACTTCCCAATGCATGCAACACATCAACCCGCGAACTAGATGTGTATTGTGTTGTACTTATTGTGAAATAAAGTTTTATTATTACATATTTTTCAAAATACAATTATATACTTATCTACTACATCTCAACAGAAAACAGACCTGAGATAATCTTATCTTACTAATTTGAGTTTGATTGTCCAATGTTGGCTGCATTCAGTCTTAATGTTAAGGCCAAGTGATCAATTTTCTGTCTTGTTTTGGAGGTGATACATCCATAGGAATAATTGTCTGAAAATAAAAGATAACAGTTAAAATATTGTCTTTAAATCATAGATTTAAATTAATGATTTATTCCTAAAAAAGTAACACCATAAAAATAATATTTTACTATTGGTCCTTCCCCACACTTGAACAAAGCCTGTCTCGTGGTGTGAATTGAGATTTCAGATCTACATGCCTGAATTTAAATGATGGAGACAGATGACATAGATCTCAAATCGAATCGGCAGTAGGTCAGCATTTAATAAAACCGGCCAAGTGCGAGTCCGGCTCATTCACTGAGCATTCCGTAACCACCATATAACTTGTAACTTGTTAGCTACTAAAGCTAAAAAAAAATTTTGCAAAAACACAACATCCCATCAACACTCAGGCGGTCACCCATCTAAGTACTGACCGCACCCATTGTTGCTTGACTTCTGTGATCGTACGAGAACCGGTGATAAACAGAAATTTATCACCAACTCTCACTTGGCCAGTATTTGTTGTTTTACTTTAAGAGTGTGTACATATTATTACCGTTTAGAGCAAATACAAAAATACATGGAAAAAAAATGTTTTAAACGTTACGGTTTGTGCCTGCTACAGTCTAGCATAAATCATTCTTTATTCAGGAAACAGCCAATTTTTCTTTACATCAAGACATAAAAAATATCCAAATCAGAATAGCCGTTTTCAAGGGATGACCTTACCAACATACATTTAATTTTTATTTATTTATATAGCTAGACAGATAGAAGATTGAGAGATATACTTACAGAATCAATGGACATTTGCCTTTTGATGTTATTAACTGTGTCTTTATTTATACCGTTATCCAACTTTATTCTCTTCATTTGACCACTCAGTGCTTCTGGAGGTGGTTTTAACCTATCTCGCTTTAAATGTGAATCTCTTGTACTGTGATTTTGGTTCATAGTACTAAGTTTTGAAGCACGTTCTGGACTGAAATGTCTGGCTTTGTTCAAAACTTTCCCCCTACCGGTGTCTCGGTATTTCCTCTGCCCGTAAGGGACACAAAAGTGACGGAACAACTCTAATAACTCTTCACGCGACATTCTTTCTATATTTTCTACTCGTAAATGCCTCTGTAAACAGTAAGTTAAGTAAAATTTTTAAAACCATTTGACTTATATACATTGTTCTAAGTATTTCAGCACAGCACTGACCTCTTGAATGATGCACATTAACTGCTCGTTGCTAAGCAGTTCAGGGTATAATAACATTTCACAAGGTACAGCCATTATTTTTCATTATAATATAACCGCATTTTTACATTTTTGGAGAGCTTTTTCACTGCTTGCCTTCTTTTTTCACCAAATTTCACCGCAGCCATACTACCATGTCTACCATTTTGATTGAAATATATTTAAATAATCAGCTGATTGATGGATGGATGCCATTGGATGCATTTTTTTTTTTTTTTCTTCTTCCCCGAGTTGGGGCTTTTGGCTCCGCATGATTGATGCAGTTGCCATATTCAAGTCGTATGAGTTTAGTTTTAGAATTTAAAGGTAGGGAAACGATACGCGAAAATTAGGATATAGGAAGGATTAGGATGGACGGAACTCATGCCCCTGTAAAGTGGTGGAGACTTTACAAGAGGCTCCTATGGAGTTTTGGAAACAACACGAAAAGACACGTTTCACCTCGTTATATCACTTCCCCACACTCGGGCACGTTTACGAGCACTTAATGAATAATAATTCACCATTTAGACCACCACCACTAACACCATTAACACTCGAAAATACACAAGTTTAGGAAAATAATCCAACGAGCCGACATGTTTTTTCCGCGTTGGCGCCAAAACTCTTGGATGCATTGGATGGATGGACTAAATAGACTTTGACATAATAAATAAAGATCTTTTTTTTCACCTCGTCCTGGGCAAGCTAAAGCTATTAATGCGACTACTTATACGTATACGTATTGAGTATGTTCTTATTTATCTGAGTATACCGAGAGAATACGTATGCGGTATGCCCATATATAATGTTCTCTATGGTATGCCCAGTAAAGTAGTGGATACTGGATACTTTACTATCAGCTTCTGTGGGGTTAGAAAACACAACATGAAAATACACATTAAATTTCACCTCACTGCTCGGTCCAAGCATTTATGACTGCAATCTTCGACCAAAATAAATGCAACAATAGAATCAGTACCGGTGTTAAGGTATTTTTAAAAAAAAACATTTTTTTCGGTTAGACTGGCAGATTTGTGGGGAGGAGGAGTGGGGGAGGGGGGGATACGACCGATGAAATCTCGCCCAGAGCGCTGGTAGTGCTAAAACCGGCACTGAATAGCATTGTAAAAAGCTGAATTAAAGTACTTGCTTTGATAATAATTATAATTATATAGTTTGAATCTGCCTTCAACTCCTTACAGAATTTAGAACCGCTCTCTTCAGAATTAATTATCTAAACATAGATTCAGTATTTCTCCCTCTACAGAGTAAACAAAAAAAATAAAAAAAATGCGCCCGACTCGCACTTGGCCGATTTAAATTTATCTTTTTTTTATGCTTACAACAAACAAGTTTAGGGGTAGCACCACAGATATACACAACCAGATCGGCAATATCTTTTAGTGAAAGAGACAACTTGATATGGCTCAGCACAAGTACGAAAAGGACATAAATAGATTTTGTTGTCCTTATCGACGTGACCTCTTTTTGGTACCTCAAGTGTCAAAATCTGTAATAATCAGTGACAAACAAAACGGGTCAGAATTATATTTATTGCCTTTTTTTGGTGATTTAATGTGATAAATGCGTGTTTCCTCTGAGAAATAATTGTAAAAGATATTTTACAATGGTTGGTTGTAGCATTTTGGGCTGCAAGAAGCGCAGTGAGCGAAAATACGATGAAATATCATTTCACACGTAAGTAAACATATAAAGCTTGTAACGATCACCTAAATAAATTCAGGATATCAATTCGCAAATATTTTATTCATAATTAGTCAGTTTTTAGGTCGATTTGTGGTCTAATTCTATGAATTTTATCAAATTATTCACTTAGAAAATAAATTATGAATGTTGCCAGTTTATGAAAGAAATTACCCACCGCAACTAACATAAATTATTCGTTCTGCAGGTTTCCAACTGATCCTGTCACATTGCTGAAAAAAGCTGGCACATTGCAAGAAGTGCAAAATACCGACCCTTTTATGCCCATATGAATATGGTGAATGTTAATATTAAATATATATTAATGAGGCCACAGTTATGAAGCTGGAAAAGCAAAAGGCGATTTCGGCGAACCGATTCAAAAAGCTACGCGCTGTTCGTGAAATTTGTACTGTAAACATTAAAGAGTCTATTTATCTAATTATTTGGAATGTTATACATAATTCCATTCATGAAAAAACTAAACTGACCAAGCGTGAGTCGGGCTCGCGCGCTGAGAGTTCTTTACAATCACAAAATACAAAAAGTTGTGCAAAAAGACAACATCACGCCCAGGCTGTCACCCATCCAAGTACCGACCGCGCCCGACGTTGCTTAGCTTAGTGGTAAACAGAAATTTGTCACTGACTCGCACTTGGTGTTTATTATTTGTTGTTTTACTTATGTTCACTATAATCCGCTAAATTTGACGCTTGTACGGATTACCGTTTTTACACTAGAACAAATCCAAAAATACGTTTAACGTTTGTTGCATGAGGGACCCCCCGTTCCGTTTTAACTCTGACTTTTTTATTATATTTTATTAATTATAAAAAATCATGCTATGGTTACTTTTCAACCTTTTTTCTAGTACTATATACTAATCCTAACAAATAATTATAATAAAAACGCAAGTAACTTTCTGTCTGTTTTTACGAGGAAATGGCTAAGTCATGGTATAATAATATACTCCGCCAGGTATAGCAATCCGAGAAAAAATGTTTACGTGGGCGTCCCGCAATGATGTCAATTTACAACAGGTTTGAGAGAGATGACGATACACCACGTAACAGCTGATTGAATAAAGTGGCAACTGGACAGTGACTTCATTGCGGGACCACTCTCAAATTGCTAGACCTTGTTTTCTTAGATCATGGGCTAAGTCAAATTTTGTCAGGACGATAGGGGTGTGTCATGGGGACAGACAACGTACTTTTCTTCCCAGAAAATTGCAGGTAGCTCCGCGGGTTGCAGCAGATAGTGTATAAAATATAAATATTTAAAAGGTAGTATTGTTTCCAAAGTACTCATTGAAGATTCACTACCCATCATAGTAGGTAAATTACCCTAACTTATAGCAAATCATTTTAATGTGGCAACACACCTTGTTGAAGCGAGAGGCACTGAGCTAGCCACGCTCATTGAAAATCTATAGGTAGTAGATCTGTGGGTAGCACAGATATACACAACAGGGGTAGTTTAGGGTATAAAACGTAGAGGGAGTATACTTAGCCCGTAGAGCACAGATATACACAACATAAAGGTAGTAGATCGGTAGTTGGTAGTAGGTCGTGTGCTGTGCCGTGGGCATAGATTCAGTATACTGAATCTATGGCCGTGGGAGAATTATACTGAATCTATGACTTAGCCTATGGCAAAGAGAATATAAATACTACGTGCCTATGCTCAGACTAAAGATCTTTAGTCTGAGTGCCTATGGCTCTATTCTGAGGCCTATGGTATAAAACGTCCTTGACAACCACATATCTGTGTTGACAACAAACTGTATTCTATAGATATTTGTCATAAACCTCCAAATTCAAACCAAAATAAAGAGTTTTATACGGAAAAAATCTAAAATAGCTACGATAATAAAATAAACTATTAAAGAAAAAGTAAACTATTTGCAAAATTATAACACACACAACATCGTATGAAGCCATTTATCTATATTCTTTGGATAGGATAATTAAGTAAGCTCATTAGGCTCACGTAGTATTTATATCCTCTTTGATTAGGCTGGCTCTTTAGAAAAGAATAACTACTTTCTAAGGAAATAGTCCTTATTCTGTAGTTGATATAATATTAGCAAGAATACATAATATATAATCTTCCTTGATATTAGTATTAGTCGCTCTCTAGAGATATATGACTTAATTTGTACTTATTATTTAAAACCCATAAAATTGTTTTATTAAAAAAACACAGACTAATCGTTGCCATATCAATAGTTAAAAGATTGTTAGTATATTAATAAGAAGACAGAGACAATTATATAAATTTAAAAAAAAACAATATTACCCAGTGTAATCGTAACTAAAATATATGGTTTATAGCACTAGAGATATAAGTTTTGTGTTGGAGATAAATGATCAAAGCCTGGGTGGATATATTAGTCTTGGCCACGCTCGTTCCCTTTATCCCACCATGTTTTCCTATTAGCTTAGTTATGACTAATTTAGATTTTTATTCTATTTGTTACAGTTTACACTATTTATAAGGGTTCCAAAAACCAACCACTCAGATAGCGTCAGCACCCCACTCTCCCCGGAGGGAGCGAACGATCATCGAAGGCTGGTGATGAGACCATCACCGCCCACCTCACGCTCAGGGCACCGCGCCACGTCTCATCAACGTGGTTTGGTGCGACTCACGTATTGTGTCTGTCTTGGGAAGAGCTTACTATAGAAATGATCCTATGAAGTAAGGTCTTGCCAAAATCTAGTGCATCGAAAATGCCTGTTGTTTGCCGGAGAATCCTGTCTGCGCGATTCAGGATTCCACCGCTCGCTGTCGTAAGCCATCTAGCGATATTAGCGAGAACAAATATGTGCGTGCGCGCTGCACAGTGCGCAAGCGCATGACGTTGTCTAGTAGTGTGGTGAGTAGTATAGTATCATATCTGATATCTAAATTGTGTAGTGAAAATAATTTGATTATAACTGAAAATATCATCAACAAAACAAACAACCTGGTTAATACATAACCAACAAAATAGGGTACTTGACTGTATTAAAAATATTATGCCAATTGACGCCATCCATAAACATGACATAATGAAAAAGCATATTTCATTGATTTTTTGATAAAAATATGCTTATTTTTTGTAAAAAACGCGATTAAAATAACTGTATTTTCGACATTTGATCACGTGATCGAAAACGGTCTGTAACTGGCTTCATCCCTAGTGACGTCACACAAATCTAAACAAACAGATTTTGTATTGATATTTGCGAATTTAATGTTGTAAAGCTATTTTGAGAGCGATTTATCCAGAAATTTTCACCAAAAACAGTCCGGAGGTTAAATGTGAGAAGAATGGAGAAACATTTTGTGCAAGCAGACAGCAGTAACTTACCCAAAATTAATGTTTTTATGGTTGCATATTTCTTTAATAATAATCCACGTCATTGTTTCTACGCTGCAGAACTCAAAACGTAAAAACTACAATGTCAGTATTAATTTTTAATTGTTCTCCAAGCAAAACATTCAATCAAGTTGTACAAAAAGTATGTTGTAGTAAGTGGATATCACTATTTTGTTAGGTTATGTCGAGCTTTACAATGTTTAAAAAGAAAGTAACAGTACATAAAATAGTAATGCAATAAAAACACAAATTATAATAGAAATATATAGACTCAAATATGTACCTCAAAATGATTTTCGCACATAGAAACACTTGAATTAGCTCCAATACTTTTGGGTTCTCTACGAGCTACTTAGTTCCAACCTTAGATTGATTCCAACCACTTTTTTCGAGTTATGGGGAGTTTTGGGTCCATTGGAACAGGAACAAATATTTTTTCGGGTGTCTTTATGGAAGTATTTGTACATTTTGGCACTACACAATATTTATAAACCATTACTTCTATTAGAAATTAATTAATCATCAAACTTTTGCAGCCTGGCTGCAGTTGTTTTGTTTTGTGTGACGTCAATTAGTCACGTGATCGGAGCTATGACACAGGTCTGCGTTTTGGCGCGATCTTTTTTTATTCAAACTTTAACATCGATTTATATCGCAAATACGACTGATATCCAGAAAATATAAATGCAGTATACATTATTTTATATCAGACAATAATGTGCAATAGTTTCCCAAAAGTAGTCAAATACCCTATTAAATTAGTTAAGCTTGTCAAAGCTCCCTGTGGCAAACCTTTCCCTCTCTTGGTCTCTCCGTCTGCCACTGTTTGGATGACTTGATTGACCCCACTTTATAAAAGCTACAACTACCTACGTCGGGGACAACCATACCTACTGATTATGTCATTTCAACTTTATCTACGTAATGAAATAATTATACCTATTGATTTTTCAAAGAACTTCGGCAGTTACATTGGTAGATTTTAAATATAAAATTTCGTATCTACACAGATAATATTAGTATTTGTATTATAATTATCATACTCGTTTTTCGAACGGAACTTGGGAGCACTATTATGTTTTTTAGTTGGCTATGGTCACTGTCATAGATCGGTACTGTTTGACAGTTTTGTGAATTTGCGCTTCGATTGTTTGCTTTTATTCCTATTTCCTAGTGTTTTATTTCTACTCGTGGTGCGTTTTTGTTATAAATAAGTGTATTTTATTTTTCCGCATCGCGTAATATTAGATCCCTTCGACAGTGCCCCTACCCTCGCGACTTTTGTTTTATGCAGCTGCATTACCGTTTATTTTTTATTTAAAGTTTTCTAAATAAACAAATAGTTCGGTATAATAAATTCAAACAGGCAAATGCAAATAGCGCGCGGAGTATCGATGAGTGGTGTGTACGGGAGTTGCGGACTGCGGTGGGACTATGTTGTTTCTGAGTGCCTTAGCGATCGGTATGATAACCGGGCTGCAGAACGTCACAACGGAGGTCCCGAACACTGACGTCACGGAAGCGCCGACCACAGATCCCGGGATGGTCCTAGTAGAAACGACGCGGCTCTCAGGCCAGACCGAAGACTTCGTGAATGTTACACTGCAAGAGCGACCTTCCATGTGGGACCTCTACTTGAATCATTGCCCGAAGTGGCGGCCAATAAACCACGTATTTTTCCAAGTGGCCAACATCTTCTTTTTGTTCTCGTTCCTGGCCCCACATACTTCTAGTGGCCTGATCTGGCTGCGGGCATCCCTGATGGTGGGATGTGCATTTTATGGGCTTTGGGCAATGAGCATAGAATGCTTTTTAGACGCCCTAGTGTGGAACAGTGCGTTTGTTGTGATAAACTTTGTTTATTTTGCCGTGCAACTGTATTTGATGAGACCTATAAAGTTTCATAAGGAGATTGAAGAGGTAAGTGATTTACTCAACATATTCTCTCATTGAAATTTTTCAGTTTTCACAATGTTCCAGCCACAATTTAGACTATCCATCTTAGTTATCATCTCTTTCTGTACTTATTACGTCCAGTATTCTAAATGGGTTGACAGTTTGAAGTAAGGGTGATGATAGATGCATCTTCATGCCTAATATGTTGTAGCTATGTTCACGCAGTGAAACCGAACTAGCTCTCCCTGTACCCAATTTTAGAAAAATATTAAAGTAGTCCTGAATACCGATGTATTAAAATCTACAATACAATACCAGATGCCATAAAAATATTAATAAACATTGCAATAGAACTTTTTAACTCAAAAAATATTACAGGTCCTGTAGGATAGCAGGTGAAACTGGGAGACACTGCTAGTCTAGTAGATAATATTCCAGGGAAAGGTTTTATTTTTTGATTAAAGAATAAGCTCGCGTTTTTTACTGCTGACTCGCCTGATGTTAGCAATGATGCGGTCTATGATAGACCACGCTTGCCTGGAAGGAACCGATTCACTCGCGATTGAAAGACACCCAGATTGTAACTATCGGGGAACACCCATTCAGGGAGCGCATTCCACAGACTAGCAATTTGCTCAATAAAAACAACAATAAATAAAAAGTTTCACAGCTCATTCACAGTGACTCATAAAATCATGAATATTAACCTAAAAAGTCATAGAACATGTACCTTAAAAGGTCCTAAGTATTAGTACCTATAATACAAGTTGATTAGTCTCCCAACTTGTTTGTAAACTATCCCATTTCGATGAGTCAGTGCAGCTTGTTAGCGCAAACAAGGGGCCTGGGGTCAAGTGATTCAACCCCTCCACCTTGCATGTAGGTAATGACATTTTATGACCAGTGCGACTCAGTTGTAGCGCTTCTACCTTATGGGCAGGAGGTCCCGCGTTTAATTCCCGGCTTGTAATTATTTAGTTCAATTTTTACTTTACAAAAATACAACAACTAATTGATTAAAAAAATATGGATGAACCATGAGCACAAAGATGTGCTCTGTATTGTGCTAGGATTCTGCTCTGTCCAAGCATTTATTTGCTCTGACAGCTGCAATAACGAGAGAGGATGGGCAGTAATCCACCATGCTGGCCCAGTGCATTTCGGAGAATGTTTTCACTGAACTTTTGTGGTTCTTGAACATACCGGTTTCCACACGATGTTTTACTTCACCGTTTTTATTTTCTCCATTGCTCCCTCGGACATCATCGCTCTGCAATTGCTTGGAACGAGTATAAGTGACCACATCTTTGTGTGTACCATGGCATACCTCGCCAGTCTTCAAGAAAGCGGCATTCGGTTTTTGAGCATGTCACCTATACTTACCAAACACAGACCTTCCTAGCTAAATGCTTCTGTTATCTTCTTGTGCTTTCTCATCATCATCATCCCTGAATGACCCACTGCTGGGTATAGGCTTCTCTTTGTTTATGCCACTGTTTCCGGTCTCTCGCTAGTCGCATTCACTCATTCCAAGCAGTTCTTTTGATGTCGTCGGTTCACCTTATCCTCGGTCGATCGGGGTTACACCAACCTACTCACAGCCACATTATGACATGTGGACGGTTTGTACCCGGAGTCCACCACGCAGTTACTGTGCTGTGCTCTCTGGCTAATGATAAAATATATATTATGTCGAAGATAGGTACAGATAATATGCAACTACCTCATTGTTTTACTATCAACCTTAATAATAGCACCATTATTATTAATTATTATAATTTAATTTTTCAGTGTATATTGTGGTATTGTATTTTTTTGCCACAAATAAATTATGTCTATGTCTATATATATTATAAATTTAATTATGATACATTAAACACCATTATTACCCATTATTACACCGTTATTTTCTACCTTCTCTTTTCCCGCATTCAGCTAAATAAATAGTTCTTACATATTTCCCGGAGTCAAGAAAATACATGGTAGTTTCTATTTTTCCACATTCCAGAAAATACATGGTAGTTTCTATTTTTCCACATTCCAGAAAATACATGGTAGTTTCTATTTTTCCACATTCCAGAAAATACATGGTAGTTTCTATTTTTCCACATTCCAGAAAATACATGGTAGTTTCTATTTTTCCACATTCCAGAAAATACATGGTACTGGTACCTTTTAATTTCCCGGATATCCGCTAGTACTTTTCTACCATAGAAATATTATATATTATGTAATTGGTACCAAGGTTTCACAACAAATTCATCTGTCTGGAACCAATATTTGAATGCTAGTGAGAAAAATATTTGTCGCCTTCTACCTTGAAAAACAAGTAAAATTTAAATTAGGTAATTCAAAGTATGCAGATATCTATAGTATCTTCTGTCGCACATTTGAGGAAGCTAAACAATTTTGATTACAGTTGAGTGCTATCAGGAAATTAAACAAGTCACTGATAGTGCTGATACCTAGTAAATGGATGTAAATTATGAGTGATAACACAATGTTAGGTATTGCTGTAACTAGGTAGATATTTCTGCTACATTGAAATTTTCTATTATGTATCCGTAGACGAACGAAGTTACCAACATAGTCCACCGACCATTCATCGTTGAAGTGGCAGTGGGCAGGGCATATGGGATACGCAGAACATATGGCCGATGGGGCCGAAAGGTTCTCGAATGGAGACCACGGACCGGTATTATTTATTTTATTTATTTTATCAATTTTGTTTTATCACCTACTAGCTGACTCGACAATCGTCGTCCTGTACAATTTCCATTAAAAAAAGATGAAAAAAACAGTTTTTCCGAATTTTTACCATTTTTCCGAGCAAGTTTTCTATTTTTAGGTAAGTTTCGAGTTTTGGCTAGACTAACGGCATTTGTTTTTTTTTTATCATAATAATAATATTAATTTTAATGGAGCCATTCAAATTTTCAACAAAATCTAGCATTAGAAAAGTTGCCATAAAAGTATGGGGCTCGATTTTTGAATCGCTCGTCTGAATAGCATGAAAACATCATGCGAAATGAAACATTTTCCATCGATAGAAAGTAAATTCGAATGGTTTAAACGACTCGTTGCGGTAGTGAGTGATTATAAAAAAATGCGACTTTTGATTAGGAGTCAGTCATATCGCATGATATTTTCTTGCGAAATATCATACAAACGATTTTTGAACGATTAATAAATTGAGCTCCTGTCTATAAATTTTTAGGGTTCCGCACCCAAAGGGTAAAAACGGGACCCTATTATATGTTGTGTTACTGTCTACGCTGTCTGTCCGTCCGTCCGTCTGTCCTACCTTTAAACGGCTGTATCTTTCGAACCGTAATAGATAATCAGTTGAAATTTTAACAGAATATGTAATGTTACGGTGGATAGTAAAAAAGTCAACAACGAAAGGGTCCTGTACAACGTACAACATACAACAAATGTTTTTTTTTAACGTATTTTTGTATTAGCTCTAATAATGTAAAAACGGTAGTACGTAAAACGTCAAACTTGGCATGATTATAGTAAGTAATAAATAATGGCCAAGTGCGAGTCGGTGACAAATTACTATCGAGACTTATCGCGCATTCAAATCGCAAAAGTATAAAATTTACTTTGAATAACGGAAAAGTCTATATAAATTCTATGAAATTATTTACTAATAGTGCGTGATTTTTAATCAAAACGTTTCATATGTACGCAGTGATCGCTCACGGTTACCAAAGGTATTGCATTTTAGCGCCTACCACATGTGTTCTTAACACATGTAAATGATTTGGATAACTTGACAGCAAATGCAGTAATACGGTTTACTAAGAATGAATCACATCGGTTTCGAAAGTCGATAGACACGCGGCGCGGCTAGCCCTGCGTGCTATCGAGACGTAGTAACAGCATGCCCGAGTCATAAGCGTAAAGCGATTTAAGATATCTGGGCAAGAAGACTTCTTTAGGTGCCATTATGTATGTACATTCATAGAAATAATTATCAATATTAAAAAACTTCAAAAAAAACTTCAAAATAGCTTCAAAATTAAAATATGGAATTTAGAATCGGTGAAAGTAATAATAGGTCGTCCAAGTAACCGAATACGTTGCTTAACTTCGGTGATCGTACGAGAACCGGTGGTCTACAGAACTTTTTCACCGACTCGCATTTGGTTTATTATTTTTTTGTTATACTTTAGACTGTGTGTGTAGTACTATAATCATGACAAGTTTGACGCTTGTACGTATTATCGTTTTAACATTAGAGCTAATAAAAAAATACGTTAAAAAAACAGATACTTAGGTTTGTTGTTCGTGTGCTTTCCCGAAGTGTAAATACACAACAACAAAACCGCTATCTATTTTTTGTAACAAATGTGCTGTACATGGTTATAATTAGGTGTTGAAGTATATGTCAGACGCTCAACTCGTTTTTACTGAGCAAGTTCAATGGTTATGGCCCGTCCATTAATTTTATTTTGGTCGAAAGGTTCAAAACAAAAATCTTACGGGGCGGATGGTGAATATCTCAGAGAAATTTATACTAATAAGTTTCTCAGAATGTCTGTCACTGACATCAGCTCGACAGCGACGACAGCTCGCTAAACTTGTTCTACTTGAATCCTAGAAAATTGGGTGCCGCATACAATCGTTGCATAACAACTCGCCCACAATAACATTGTCTCCGGAAAATACACCGTATCGAAAGTTTTCTACAAATAATTGGCTTGTTACCTGAATATTCCTTTACTGTTTCGTCTTTTGTCATTTAGCAAGTACTGTCGGGGAGGGCGGTTCACCACCTCATCATATTCTCTCTCCATCTATGCACAGTAATAATGAATGTTATCATCATAATCATCATTTCCGCCATAGGACGTCCACTGCTGGACATAGGCCTCCCCCATCGATCTTCAAAAGGGCTGGTTGGAAGCGGCCTGCATCCAGCGTTTCCCTGCGGTCTCTTTTAGGTCGTCTGTACATCTTGTGGGTGAACGTCCTATACGTTGCGCTTATCGGTCCGTGGTCTCCATTCCAGAACCTTTCGGCCCCATCGGCCATAATTAATGTTATGAACAAGTGTAAATTGATTTTTTTAAGAACCCCTGTTAATAGCTACGGCTGCACAATTTTTCTTGAATCAAAGCGAAGAAATCAAATAATTTATCAAACTTAAATCTAAATCGGTTCAGCTGTTTGGGAGCTACGATGCCACAGACAGACAGATAGACACGTTAAACTTATAACACGCTTCAGTTTGCGTCGTTGCTTGATCTCACCCACAAGATGGACAGACGACCTAAAAGAGACCGCAGGGAATCGCTGGATGCAGGCCACTTCCAACCGGCTCTCTTGGAGATCTTTGGGAGAGGCCTATATCCAGCTGTGGACGCCCTATGGCTGAAATGATGATGATCAAAAAAGTCGTAAGGTGCTAAAAAAGTTGCGTAATTGAATGAGTTAGGAGATAAATTGTGCGCGAGTAAGGGCAGTCGAAACTTTCCGCCGACAAAAAGTCCGTAGTATATGGTGGTCTGTGAAATTTTAGCCGATGTTTAACCCTCGATGGGGTGCAAGCGAGGGGTGACGTCACCACCAAAGGTCATTCACACCACCTTGCCTGCCCCACTGACCCGATCTGCGACTTGCTGCTAGACTGAACGGTTTCACATACAAACTTCTTGAAAGTTTGAAGTTGGCGTCGGGTGTTACCCATCGTGCATAACATGACAGCTACCTACCAGCCAGTCTTTAGCCACTTTAGCCGAACAAAAACTAGGTTCTTTACTGGCAAGCAAATATTATAAGGGGTCGTATTTATAACTCGCTTACAAACCGCAAGAGCCTACAACGATGAAATATATGAAAGCTTATATCACAAAATAGTACTTAACTATATAAAGTTATATGCAGAGAAGGTAGGTTTCCAAACAACGCCTTCTCAAAACGTAAGCTACAAATTCGCTTTGTAGCTTACGTTTCGATTGGTATTTGAAACGATTTAAGCAAGAAAATTAATGGATTACCTGTGGAATGTCACACCATAACTCTTATGCTGCTTTTCTGATTTGTTGTGGTACGATTTCACCGCGCAAATTGTCATAGTAAATTTTTTTTTTTTTTTTGGTGTCATTAATGACACCATTTGAATGGCTTAAATTTTGCGAATGTACTTGATTTCTCTGTGTGGTTATTCTAAGGTTATATGATTATATACGTTTTTTTTTTATTTGATTTTTTTTTAATAATCATATAACCATTGTGAACGACCGTGATAGTTTAAAACAATGTTTTACTTAACTATATATAGTTGTAAGTTTAGGACAGAAGCTTGCAGCTAACAGCCTGTTTATTTTTATTGTTATCTAGCTGACCCGACAGACGCTGTCCTGTCTAAATTAAAATAAATTAGTTTCAGTTATGTATGGTCTTGAGCTCACAAAAATCATATAAAGATAAAGATAATTTATTTGCACAAAACACGAGTAAATCATACACACATTTAAAACGCATGCACAATAGGTGGGTTAAAATATTTGTCACTTTGTATCATGTTTTGCCTAGTTTATAGGCGTACAAATCTAGAGAGATGGTATAAAAATACCGTAAATATTATTTGTATAAAAAAGTTTTAATTAAATTAACTGTCGAAACAATTTCAAAAGTTTAGATATATGATGTTATTAATATTATAAAATCACTAACTTTATAATAATATTTCTTGACTAAAAGATTTTTTAGTTTTATTTTAAATTGAGTAGATTTTAGATCCCTTATTGAAATCGGTATAGTGTTGTAGATGATCGGTCCCATACACATTATACTGTGGTTCATTAAAGTGGTTTTGGAAAAAGCACTATCATTATAGTTTCCAAACGGCTGAGCTGATTTTGATTCGTTTTTTTAGGGTTCCGTACCTCAAAAGGAAAAAAACGGAACCCTTATAGGATCACTTCGTTGTCCGTCTGTCTGTCTGTCTGTCCGTCTGTCAAGACCCTTTTTCTCAAGAACGCGTAAAGGTAGCAAGTTGAAATTTATACTAAATACTTAGGTCTATGGTTTCTTTCGGCTGTAAAAAAATAAAAGTTGTCAGTCAAAGCAATCAAAAGATATAAACGTTTATGTCGTATATTTTGCGATTTCACAGGGGAATCAAAACCTATAGGGTACTTCCCGTTGACCTAGTATCATGAAATTTGGCAAGAGGCAAGGTCTCATAGTACATATATAGGAATAAATCCGAAAGTTATAAATTTGAAGTTATATCATTTAAAAATAATTATTTTGCTATTACAAACTTACATTTTGTAGTTGGAATGTATGGAAGAACCTTATTGTCAACTACAAACTTAAGTTTGTCTTTCAATATTTTAACTTCAGTTAGTTTTTTTATTGGTCTCGCGCTCTGAGGGTTCCGTCTAACGGAACCCTCAGAGCACGAGTCCTACTCGTACTTGTCCGGTTTTTTTATTTTATTTGAAACGTGACTTGATCTTGAATGTTCTTAGCATTCATGTAAATAGTTCAGCCGTTTGAAGATTACTCAATACTCAGTGCTGTACATAACAGTACAGTAGTGTTTAAGATTTATGTAACACACAATGACCCTAATTGTGTATATGGCAACAAAGTGTGGAGCGGATCGAATAACTTGGGCCGGTTCCATTGCTAATTTAGAGGTTGGTAATTTTTTTAAATTTTT
The DNA here is from genome assembly GCA_914767915.1 of Agriopis aurantiaria. NCBI lineage: Eukaryota > Metazoa > Arthropoda > Insecta > Lepidoptera > Geometridae > Agriopis > Agriopis aurantiaria. The sequence goes on along the minus strand of OU611992.1, from coordinate 16,181,876 downwards.
TTTTATTGTAAATAGGCTTGCGCTTGGTCGCCAACTCGCCTGATGTTAGGCGATGATGCGGCCTACGATGGAGCACGCTTGCCTAGAAGAAACCTATTCACTCTCGACTTGAAGACACCCAGATTGGTTAATTAATTAAGGTTAGGTAGGTTTAGGTTTTCTTTAAGGTTAATTTATGTTTATAGTTACACCTTATTTGATAGTTTCGGTTATCAGCTATTTTCCTGCTCATTTACCGGGTTTCTTAAAATTTTCAATATACTATACTAAGGTTTTTCGTAATTTAATCCAGCGGAACCCAAATTAGTACATCCTAAATGTAAATTGTAAAACAAAATAAAAAGTATCTGTCGGTGCGGCGGAATGTCGTCTGTGGAAACAAAGAGACGACTTGATGTCTCTGGTGCATCTCATTTGATATCATCGCCATCGGATGAATGACTTTCGAACGTCCAAACTTTACAAATGAGTTTCTGAGACTTCTGTTGTTTGTTGCAACATTGGCAGAGCTAGTGACTTCCATTTCCCGATATGGATTAAATCACAGAAAAGAGAAGTAAATAGAACGAAAATGAGAAGGAAAAACTGTCGCCAGGCATTATGACAGAACATTCTTATTTATGTCAACGCGTCGAACTCTGCATCCGAAGAACTTGGACCCTTAGAGTAATCTAAGCTTGGCTTGGACCTTACCTTTTTGGGTTATGTTCCAAAGTTCTTTGTCCGCATCACAGTTGCTAACTGATTTCGAATGACTGACGTTTCGTTTATTATATGGGTGCAACTGGCTACAACAAATTTCATACAAAAATGCCTTGACAGTCGTTCTAATAAAATAAAAAAAAGTGGATTAAATAACTAAATAAGATGGCTTCATAACTTGGACATTTTGTTTGAGCAATTTGCTCGAAGCACGACAAAATTGGATGCTTCGCCAAAATATTTACCGAATCTAGCAAAAAAGGCAAAGTTTTTGGCAATTAGCCGATTTGTACTCGGCTGCCAACTGACCCGAAATCGGGCTACCGGACCAGTTGCAATAACTAACACCAGGTGCAAAACGGGGTGCGTCGTGCGCACTTGTAAATCAAAGCGTAGCATGTGACTTAACTATTGATTTTATGTTTACTTGCATAATATCTGCACCCTAAACTTAATATCAGATGAGTCTTTTCAGAATACGCTATAAACTCGCGTGGTAGTGGCAAGCTCGAAGCCACAGCTACCATTTTTGCACGTTTTCAAAATTTCATCAACATTTCAACACAAGACAAAAATCACTGGATAATATTTTAAAACACTTGGCCGTCACTGGACGCTCGGCAGATGTGAAACATGTCGGCACAAGAGAGCGTCATGCCGTCACGACATACTAGTCGGTTTTACTACTAAGGATGCCAAAATAGATGTTTCACATCATAAACCGATTGGGCATTTTCTTTCGAATACCAAACATTGCAAATAGTCTAGCAATTTTCGTTTTGATATTTTATAAGATGGCAGTGGACATTAAAAAAAACGTTTTTTTTTTCTATCTCTTGAATAGGTCTTTTGGAATTAAAGTAAGGTTTCATAGGTACATATTTTTTTATCTAGTCTTCTATTCTTTGCGAAATATGGCCCGCCAAAGTGGCAAAAAGTTCGTAATGTAGTCTGAAGTGGCTTTGAGAACCGTTCTCATCCCGTCGCACCGTTCCCAGATATGTCGGGAGTAACATATTACAGTGACATGCAATGCTTATTGAACACGCCAGCGTCATGTGGCATAACTCACTGTCACACGGGACCAGAATCAGGACAATGAATAGTTTCACATCAATCATCTTAATCGGTCATGCCGTTTCACTTCGCCAAGGAAACTTCTGGTTTTCACTCCGAATTACTTTTATTTTATCATGATCATTGTCATCATTTCAGCCATAGGACGTCCACTGCTGGACATGTCTACGATCAATGGACCCCCATCGATCTCCAAAAGTGCCGGTTGGTAACGGCCTGCATCTTAGCGTTTCCCTGCGGTCTCTTTTAGATCGTCCGTAGACGTCCTACGCAGTGCTTACCAGTCCGTGGTCTACATTCCAGAACCTTTCGGCCCCATCGGCCATCTGTTCTGCGTGATATGTGCTCTGCCCAAGTCTGCCACTTTAACTTGCTAATCCGGTGGTCTATGTCGGTGACTTTCGTTCTTCTAATACCGTTCCTCAGTATAGTAATAGTTCTGCTCCTCGTTCGTTAGCAGAGTTCGTCGTTTTAATAGTAGACAAACAAGCGATGGGCCACCTGATGGTAAGTAGTCACCGCCGCCTATGAACACCTACGATACCCGGAGCATCGGCGGTGCGTTGCCTATCTTTGAGGTTTCTATTCACGCTTCGTTTGCAGCAACTGAGGTTTAATTTTGGAGGAAAACCGAAGGTGGTAAGCCATTCCACAACTTACAGGTGCGTGGCAGAAACAATCGATCAAATCTAACAGTGCGAGACTTCCACGAATCTGTGTGGATGGCTTTTCTGCCGATGGCGGCCGGTTCGATGGTAAAACCGCGTAGGAGGGATGAGGTCAAAGAATTCACTGTTTCTCTTTCGTTATTTATTTAGAAAAAAATGGCCAAGTTAATGACTCCATCCCTAGCAATTTTCGGCAATCTCTTGAAAGTATGTACTTGACATTTAGGCGCCTGAAATTTTAGGAAAAAAATATTTCTCTATTCACATTTACCTCGTGTCTGGGATTTTATCTCAAATTGAATGCTCCGAAGACGAGCCAGACAAGATTCATATCATTATGGGTCTAGGAGACTTCGTCACAACGGTACAAGTTTCATGGTTTATCGTTTTAATCTCTCTTTGAAGACTCGTTGAGCAAAAACCACTTCTCTCTGTAAATGTAAAAAATCCTTCTCAAATTAGTGTTTTTCAAGCTCTCGTTTTGTACTCTCCGAGCGCCCGAGTATTTTTGTTTTGCTAAGGGTTTCTACCTGATCATATTATAAATACCTGACATTTTAAAGTTCTGGACAGTAAACTAAAAACAAAATATTACCACCTTAGAATAACTACTCAGAGAAGGTAAGTTTCCTAACAACGCCTTCTCAAAACGTAAGCTACAAATTCGCTTTGTAGCTTACGTTTCGATTGGTATTTTAAACGATTTAAGCAAGAAAATTAATGGATTACCTGTGGAATGTCACACCATAACTGTTATGCTGCTTTTCTGATTTGTTGTGGTCCGATTTCACCGCGCAAATTGTCATAGTAAAATTTTATATTTTTTTTTAGAGCCATAGGTGACTACATTTGAATGGCTTAAAATTTGCGAATGTACTTGGTTTCTATGTGTAGTTATTCTAAGATTACCACATAATTATTATTATCGACGCGTGACCAAAATGCTGGCGTTTTCCTGGCTGAACCCATAAGCATTGCCATTTAGCGCGGTAATGCCGCCAGCATGCTGGGTACGCTGCCAACTGGTAATGGGATTTATCATTTAGATTGTCTTTAGACCTTTAACTGTCTACATATAGGCAAATTTTGTAGAGTTAGTGTTAGCTTGTATTTTGTTTAGTTAATAATAGTACTTTCCAGTAAAAATTAATAAGTAGGTATTAGGTATGTATGTGGCAGTCTATTGTATTATTTCTGGTTTGAATAAACACTAAGCAAAATTATTGCAAATCAGCGCTGAAATTAAAAAGTGCCAACATTTCCACGTAGGTACACTAATAAAGGCAAAGTTAGGCACCTAGCCTTATACTTACGTTATTGTATTTATTTATATACAACTAGTTGCGCCCCGCGGTTTCACCCGCGTAGTGACGAAAAATGGTGATGATGATGATGAAGATGTCGATGCCTATGTCACTCTCTGGCTCTTGAACTATACCCATGCAAAAAATCAGGTCGATCCGTTGTTCCGTTGCAGCGTGAAAGAGGAACAAACATCCATACATACAAACTTTCGCGTTAATAATATTAGTAGGATTTATAACAAGGTATATCTACTTTGTTTTAAACTATCACGGTTGTTCACTAAATTTATATGATTATTTACGGGATATTTACCGTGGTAAGGTTGTGGAACGAGCTCCCGATATTTCGGCGTATATTCTTCAGTCTTCCCGTGAACATGGTGCGTAACTGCGCCGAAATATCAGAAGCTCATTCCACAACCTTACCACGGTAAATATCCCGTAAATAATCATATAACTTTAAGGTAAACTTTCTAGTATAGGTAAATGCTAGATTGAATAATTTCAGTGATCATGAATCATGAATTTCGTTATTCATTGAAACTGATCTAATTTAACCTACTCAATATTATTGTACCTACCTTTTAAATACCCCGTCTCTAACCTTTCACAAATAAATACTGCTTATAGTCTTATACCAACATTACCAAAAATATCGTGGTAAGCATTCTGTTAATGAATAAATATTAAATATTATATTCACACATTTATTTTTATTCTTAAATTAAAGTTTTTTTTTACAATATCTATACAAAAACAAAATATTATAAAAAAACTTAAATCTAGGGTGCCACCGGCAGCGGGGCAGGGCCCAAGCTACCGGTGGTTAGGGCTGCAGAGTGAGGAACCTCCTGACAATACGTGCCGTGTCAAGGATTACCGCCTTCTGCATCTGACCCTTGATCCAACCATCTAGCGAGAGCCTCTTAAGGTGTTGGTCGAGGCTCTTCGCTATAAGACCGTTCACCGATACGACTATCGGGACAATGATCGTCGAGTCAACATCCCACATGGCGGTAACCTCGTGAGCCAAGTCAAGGTACTTGCTGAGTTTGTCCTTCTCAGCCTTCACGAGGTTCTCGTCATGTGGGATAGTGATGTCGACGAGCACTGCCCGGCGCTGGGATCGGTCGACCAACACGATATCAGGTTTATTGGCGACAATAGTCCTGTCCGTGATGATAGAGCGGTCCCAATAGAGCAAAGCACGACCATTTTCAAGAACTGGCGCTGGTGCGTACTTATAGTACGGCACCTCAGACTCGGCAAGGCCGTATCGAAGGGCAAGTTGCTGGTGGATGATCCTGGCCACCTGGTTGTGCCTGTGCAAGTACTCGCCGTTAGCAAGATGCGTACAACCGGAAATTATATGTCGGAGAGACTCTCCAGGACGGTGGCATGCCCGACAGATGTCGACCGTACCGTCCTTCATGATAAAAATATTATATTATTATTATTTTATATATCTATACTAATATTATAAAGAGGAATGATTTGATTGTTTGTTTGTTTGCATTGAATAGGCTCCGAAACTACTGAACCGATTTGAAAAATTCTTCCACTGTACGGAAGCTACACTATCCCCGGGTAGGCTATATTATATTTTCAAAAAAATATTGGGGTTCTTACTAAAACTCCAATAATACCCGTGCGAAGCCGGGACGGACCGCTAATAATAATATTATAAAGAGGAAAGATTTGTATGTAAGTATGTTTGTAACAAATTGGCTAAAAAGTACTGGACTGATTTAAAAAATTCTTTCACTGTTGGGAAGCTACACTATCCCCGGGTGACAGGCTATAATCTATACCCGTGCGAAGCTGGGGCGGACCGCTAGTGAGTAAATAAATAAACAAAATAAACAAACAAATCACCTAAGACTTACTCCGATTCTGAGCTCAGTACCTATAATGAAAGATGCCACTGCTGCATCATACCTTTAGCGCGAATTGAGTAATTAGTAGATTGCTTAAGAGTCCTATTACAAAATGAACCGTTCAATTTTAAATATTTGTATTTTCGGGCATAAAACGAATAAATAAAGCCGTAATTTTCAAGATAAATATAAAATTTAAGTATACCATGACATAATTTATTTTATTTTATGACAGTAATTTAACGAAATCCATTCTCAAGCTTTCCCCTCCTAAATTTTTACGAAAAACTACGTTTTTGTAAATTGGAGGTAACAAATGGATATGTTGAGTTTTACCAAAATCTGAAGCCGCTACATTCTATAAAAAATACAGATCTATTTAATACAGCAACTGAATTTTCTACAGATCTTATTAGTTGTAAGAAAAATTATACCAAAAATCCAGTTTTCGATGCTGTTTTCGTCAAAAAAAGACCCTTAACACTCTACCTAGGCTGCCATCGATACAAAGTATGTTTTTAAAATACATTGTATCGAATATATCCGACGGTTGATGATATAACGAAATAAACAGTGGGCAATTTCAAAGTAGTTATGTTACAGCTAACTTGTGCATTATTAGGTTAGGTATCTAGGCAATAATAATGTAATATATTTCGGTATAGGCCACGGGTGAGCATGATAATCAAGTACCTACTTAATTTATTGCAAATATTTCAACATGTTTATTACGAGCCGTCTTAAATATAGGACACTTCCCTGTGGACTCCAAACGTGCTCTTCAGAAGTATGAGAAACTAACAATATTACACACATTCATACATACAATGATATAGCTAGAAAAGTTATATCATTGAACATCTTTATTGGTCTATTTCCATCTGCAAGACCGACTTTGAATGGAACCACAAAGTGCGGTATTGAGTTTTTTTTTTGTTAGTCGTAAGTAGTTCGAAATAAATGCGTAATGTTTAACTTGTACGCTAATACACTCATAAATAAATCTAATCCTTTATAACTAACCGCTGCAGTTAAAATGCGGGTATCTTATCATCAGGGCCCTTTGCCAATTCCCTTACAAGACCTTCCGCCCTGTCTTCATTTGAATATCCAACAAGATAATGTACAGTGCGGCTAACTTATCTGTGCAGTTGAATAGGGGAGCCACCAACGTAACTTTTGAATAAAGGCGAAAGCCTCTCATTGAAAATGTTAGTTCTCTCATTTGACAAACTCTATAGGTAAGTTTGTCGGTCTGTAACAAGAACAACGCAATAAATCCGTTGCATTGAATACTGCTCGCCAGTTCACGGCTTTCCCGATAATTTCCCATTGTGTACTGCGGCCCTGATACTGTTTTTGTCACTTCTAATTTACGCCGTGAACAATGGAAGATAAAGAAAATTACAGTAACATGTTACTGTATATTACTGCTATCACGATGATGTTTTTCTTTGGAATGTAGAGAACTATCAGCAGTACAGTAGTAGCTCAAAGTCGCACAACGAGCTATGGAGAGGGCTATGCTCGGGGTTTCTCTATGAGATCGAATCAGAAATGAGGAGATCCGTAGACGAACGAAAGTCACCGACATACCCCACCGGATTAGCAAATTGAAGTGGCAGTAAGCAGGGCACATATCACGCAGAGCAAATAGCCGATGGTGTCGAAAGGTTCTGGAATGGAGACCACGGACCGGTAAGCGCAGCGTAGGACGTCCACCCACAAGATGGACAGACGACCTAAAAGAGACCGCAGGGAAACGCTGGATGCAAGCCGCTTCCAACCGGCCCTTTTGGAGATCGATGGGGGAGGCCTATGTCCAGCAGTGGACGTCCTGGCTGAAATGATGATGATCAACTCTTGGTGTATTGTTCAATTTCCAGTCTGAGTCCAATTAGTTACTCGTCATCTAAAAATACTCAAAAGATGTTTACTTCGTTGTTTATTATATTTTTTAAACAGCGGCATTCGACGCAGCCTTGTCGCCGTTGTCGAACTCGTTAGCCGCGACCTTATAAGGTTAATGTGACAAAACACGTTGACGTGTTGCGCAACGCATCGCTACTGATAACAAGTATTTGATAAAAATAATACTTAGAAAAGAAAGCTAATAGCTCTAAGTATGTTTGGCATCCAAGTCATAGAAACCGGATCGAGTTGGTTAACATAAAATATATATAGTAATGGCGAAGTACATCACATTTTATTTTATTTCTCTGGTTTTTTTTAAATGTTGTTAGTTTGATAGCCTGTTAGTCCAGTTGGTAGTGAACCTGCCTTTTGAGCTTGGGGGCGTGGGTTCGATTTCCACCTAGTACAAACATTTATGTGATGAACATTTGTGTTTGTTCTATATCTGGTTGTTAATATCTATTTAAGTATGTATTTAAAACTATATATTATGTCATCTATATCAGTCTCTGGCAGCCATATCACAAGCTTTGCTTAGTTTGGGGTCAGATGACCGTGTGTGCAAAAATGTCTCGATATTTTTTCTTAGTTTTTCTTGATTGTGGCACGTGTTTGATTTTGTATTTATTTTCGAAATTATTATTGTATCTATCACTATTCTTAAGTCTGCATGCTGCGCTAAGCGGCACAAATATTTATCTACCTACTAAGTTTCATGTGTAATCTCAGTAAGTGAATGTTATATTCCTATGAGATTAATAAACGATTCTGAAACCGTAAGTCCCAACGCGTCTGATGATAAAAGACAAAGGGCCGGAGGATGTAACACGTAAATCTAGAGATTATATTGGTTCTATTGCCCAGGTCAGTAATTACTAGGGGCTGCTGGAAGTCTGCGATTTGAGGTACTTCATCATCATCATCATCAGCCAGAAGACGTCCACTGCTGAACATAGGCCTCCCCCTTTAACCTCCACACTGAACGAAAGCCTGCCATCTGCATCCACTGGATGCCAGCTACTCTCACTATGTCGTCGGTCCACGTAGTGGGACTTAGAGATGACAAATAATTTTTAAATTATGCCGGCTCAAAGTTGTGTGAAAATTAAACGTTGAATTAAACCCTTTAATATAAAATTATTCCACAAACGTAGAGTAGTGGAGCTATCCCTTCAATCATTCAGCATCTAAATGGTAGAACATTAGAATAACTACACAAAGAAACCAAGTACATTCGCAAAATTTAAGCTATTCAAATGGTGTCATAAATATATGGCTCCAAAAAAAAAAAAATACTATGACAATTTGCGCGGTGAAATCGTACCACAACAAATCAGAAAAGCAGCATAAGAGTTATGGTGTGACATTCCACAGGTAATCCATTAATTTTCTTGCTTAAATCGTTTAAAATACCAATCGAAACGTAAGCTACAAAGCGAATTTGTAGCTTACGTTTTGAGAAGGCGTTGTTTGGAAACCTACCTTCTCTAAGGGTAGAACATTAATTATTAATCAATTATTAAACAACCGTGATAGTTTAAAACAGTGATCTAAATGTTAATCGAATTCAGTATTAAAGGTAATAAAAATTCTATCACCACAGCCCAACTTACACGTGTTCGCAGAAAAACGAACCGTATTCTCTCCCCTATGTCCCCATTTTATAGCAAAGTTTACTTTTAATTTGTATTGACACTTATGCTCTTAGTTACACAATATTAAATGTCGCGTTTTAGCTGAGTTGTTTGCTTTCGCGTAGGTCTTGCCGGGTTTGTGTGCCGTCCTTCATTCTACCAGTTATTTGGATAGATATGGTGAGGCAATCAGCTGCATCTTTACACTATGTTTTCGAGCTGTTTTGATATCCTTGTTGAACTTTCATGTAGGTCATGTCATACCTTTTAGCTAGCTCTAATGTTGCGGATTGGTTTCATATTATCATTCCTATTAATATATGTTTCTATAGATGTCATAATTGTATCGCTTATTTAAGTATTTGATTTTGTGTTTTAAGGGTGATATATGTTAGACCGTGGCGGGCGCGAGCCGTGATCCGTACGAGGCGCGGACGTGGCACGGATAAACACTTCACGAAAATTTTATACGTTGCAGTTGCTACATCGCGTGTCTTTCGCGTCCCGGACGAGGCTCGGCTCGCGCCCGCCACGGTCTAGCATAAATCATCCTTTATTGGGTCATGTATATAAGTTATTGAATCTTGATTCTATCTCTTTAATGGTTTTACAATAGTTTATTATCTAATGGGAATAAACTTAATTGCTTTGCCAAGGCTTGATGGAGTCGTTCATTCTGGTAATTTATTTGGTCACTTTGTAAATTGTTCATAACTAGCTGCGCCCCGCGGTTTCACCCGCGCAGTGATGAAAAATGGTGTTGATGATGATGGTGATAAATAGTGGCCTATGTCACTCTCCGGCCCTTGAACTAAACCCATGCAAAAAATCAGGTCGATCCGTTGTTCTGTTGCTGCGTGAAAGAGGAACAAACAAACCAACAAACTTTTCGCATTTATAATATTAGTATGATTTACTAATAATGTTCGATTTTGAGCGAGTCTAAATACGATATTCCTTTTAGAGATATACGAGTGCCTTTTGAGTAAACCATATCGTTAACTGTTTTAAAACTCTCGCGCTTGTTGTAATCAGAAATAAACAATTAACCACTTGACTGCTCATCCTTTCCCCCGCGCGATGAAAATGGCCAATCCTAAGCGCGAATTGAATGAATGACTTTTGAGTCTCCAATCACAAGCCGCCATTCGATAGCCCTGCGACCGACGTGGCTAACTCGTGCAAAAGCGAACTATGACGACATGCGCGATCAAGTGGTTAAAATAAATTATCTAAGTCATGTCCATGTCATGACTCCTACCATCCGGCAAAGACAAATTTAAATTGGATTGGATCTCATCCAGATAGAGTATAAAACATATTTCGAAAATACAGAACGGTATCCTTTGGCAGACGAGTCAGGCAATATTCCCCTCGAAGTAAACAGGTCCGTTATGCAGGGGCTGCGAGATGAATATTTTTCTGAGCACTCGGATCCAGGTTCGTATAGGGAGCTACAATAGCGTAGAACAATATGCCGTCCTGAATTTCGCCGTTCGTTCTCTAAAAGGTTCCATTGTTTTACCTCTTAACCGTGCGCTGCAGGTTAGCACTGCGCTTGCTAGATTAGCTGGAGTGACTACGTAGTGATTCTTTTATGCAGCCGGGTTTTTGAGGAGTCACTTCCGTGATGTGAAGTTAGCTTTTTTTACAACCTTTATTTAACTTCACAGGTTTGTATGTATCTTGCTAGCCTAATTTGACTCACTTCCCGGCGGTCAATTGAGTTGAAGTTTGGTACACTTAAGTACCTTGGATGACAATGCATTAATATGGTACTATGGAACTTTTCTGATGATGCAGTCAGAAGGTGGTCATAGGAACTAATTTGTCAACCCTGTTAATATGGGTATCAAATGAAATGGCTTGAAGAGTAAACTATAATTGAGTGTCATCACACTAAATTCAATATAGCGGATTTTCTGTGCTAAATCTAAAAGCTTTTTTTAACCGTTAACTTATTAAACAATGTCAAATATGTGCTGCGGAAAACATTGTCTACATTTAAGTAAACCTCAACTTGCTCTTGGGTTTAAATTTGCGTTTGCTCTTGATAATTCTATTGGTCCAGATCCGACAGATGTTCCATGTTCAGATGTTCAGACGTTGATTGAAACCACTCCAAACTCCCGAACAAAAGTCTTGGAAACAACGCACTATTTAGCCGATACGAAGCTGTGAATCGCCTGTGCCGTCACTTGCCGACACTAAAAATAGGTTTCTGCGAGATGCTGCTTGCTTATTAATTTAATTCAGAGAAGTTTCGCCGTTCACGCCTACATTCTCGCAATATCTGATAGGTACTATTCACAAATGTACAAATAAGCGATAAGTATGCCTTTGAGAGACGCTGAAAGGCCATGATTGTGGCACTTGTCTTTCGTGGAACATGCGAGATTTATGTTGTTTATTCGCTGCGCAATCCGATGTTACTCTACCTTTTAATGGACCCATTACTGGAGAATATTCCGCTTTCACGATCCATTATTATTTTACGAGATGATTTTGCAACTTCATTAATTTGGTAATAACTATAGTCCAGTCATTACGTCGGAAATAACGGCTTAGAAATGCAAAAAATCCGAGAATGCCAAATTTTGGATATGTTATGGGGAGGGCCTAGAAATCCTCTTTAAATTCGTGTTCTCATCTTCCCCAGGTATACATAGCCCTGTTCAAGCCGCTGCGCGTGTCGCGGCGCCAGTTCCGGCGTGTGCTGATGTGCATGCGCAACGTGCGGTACCTCAAGTGCCACGAGCTGTACGCGCACGAGAAGGTCACCAAGGTTGACAGCCTCTCGCTGGTGCTCAGTGGCAAGTGAGTATTAACAATCAAATATAAGAAGGAAGATTTATTTCTTCTTCAAAGAGTCTGTGACCGAGTTAACGTTTGGATTTGGCTGCCCGTAGGCTTTATCCGTAAGTGTCGTCTTAGCAAATATGGTGCATCAATGCAGTCGGTGAATAACACGAGATGGTGGAAGACCAATTCTACTGCTAAGTTATATATCAGATTGGATCTCATCTCCTACAAAAGTATGTAGCACCAGTGCCAGTTGTCAAGTATTTAGTAACTACCAAATAGTCTTTCTGCTGGCCTAAAATGGCTGGTTCATCAACGGTTTTTCATCATCATTATCAGCCTATCATGTTCTCACTGCTAGGAAACAGGCCTTATCTCAGAGAGAGAATGGTGCTAATCCACTATGCTAGTCCAGTGCATGTTGGTGAATGTCATATGTCCTTGGAACTCTTTTTTGAGGTTCTTGGTACTGATTTTCTCACGATGTTTTCCCTCATCGTTTTTGAGCGATGGCATCGAAACTGCACAAAATGTATCTAGGTACTACATTTAAGTCATTGTGCAGGCCTGAGGATCGAACCGGGTGACATCAGATTGTAAGGCGCACATGCTATCGTTCGGCCACCATCCCTCGCTAAATGTTGTCTTTAGATAGCTAGCTATGTTTCTGGCTAGACTGGCCAGTAATCACCATAACACCTAAATTGCAAGGAACTATGACACCGTAAGCTCTTCATTTTGATTGATCTCCAAAAGGGCCGGTTGGAAGCGGCCTGCATCCAGCGTTTCCCTGCGGTCTCTCTTAGGTCGTCTGTCCATCTCGTGGGTGGACGTCCTACGCTGCGCTTACCGGTCCGTGGTCTCCATTCGAGAACCTTTCGGCCCCATCGGCCATCTGTTCTGCGTGCTACTACATTGTAAAAGTGAAATGATAATGATTAATCGGTATCATGTAACTGCGCTGCGTGCAATCGCTACTACTAATTGATTAGTTACACACGCGAAGATCACGTTACTTAGACGTCTTTATTAAACCGTGACTGTCCCACTGCAGGTTCTTCCATTCCTTGCGGTTGAGAGCTTTTGTGGTCAAGCCGCTGTAGTGGGAGTCAAGCTCGTCTCGCAATTTTGTCTTGGTATTATCGTCATTTTAGCTTATCATATTACCACTGGGCCACACGCTTTCACTCAGAGAGAGAGAGAGAGGATGGGCCCTAATCCACCATGCTGGCCAAATGCATGTTAGATTTACCATTAGGCGGACTATCTGGCTGTTTGAAAAAGAAACATTTCATATCAGTCAGCACTATCTTATATAAATATATAAAAGAAAGACGTTTCTTCGAAATTTGGCTGAAAATTGATGGGTATAGGTAGTTTAGAACCAGGAGACGGACATAGGCTTCTTTTCATCAGCATCATCACCATTTTATAATCACTACGCGGGTGAAACCGCGGGGCGCAGCTAGTAAAGGATAAATCATCAATGTACTTACGTAATTTCTAGTCTGTTATAAAAAAAACTTAAAGCGTTAACCTTTTGTATTAGTCATCGACAAGTTTCTACTGACTCATTTTGCGATACTTTCGTTCTCTAATTTTTTATTGTTCACGTCCCATACAGGTTTTAAAAGTATTTTTCATCGTGCCAGCTCGGAGAGGCTTTCTTTATCGTTTAAAATCTGCGCACAAAACATGGTTTTATCCGCTAGCGTGGAAAATTAATTCGAAATTCAAACGTGACGGACTATTACCTAACCTTCACATTTTTCAGTATAAAACATTCCAACCTCTTGAATAGCACCTGAAATAGGTTTCAATCTTAATTTAAAAGAAATACAATATTTTTCTCGCTAAGGTGAGATGATAAGTAGTATGTTCCACTCGGCTGCAACATTTAATTGTGTTTAGTGCCAATTGAATCCAAGCACTCATGCCAAATAACTGATACAACAAATAATAACAACTGTGCAGCCTAGTATTCATTATTATTCATTAATAAAAAAATAAAACTAACATGTAATTTTTTTTACGGGCATGTGCCTTTATTTACTAAACAAAATACAAGCTAACCAATATAAGCTAATAATAACACTACAAATACAGTTAGACTGCCGATCGTTGAAGGTTTAAAGACAATCCAAATACTCAAGCCCACTATCAATGGGTAGCGTACCCAACATGCTGGCGGCATTACCACGCTGAATGGCAATGCTTATGTGTTGAGCCAGAAACATGCCAGCATTTTGGTCACACGTCGCATTAACCAGGCGCTCTGAAAGATTTTTGAAAATGAGTTCACCTCAAACGCCTCAAATATAAAATAGTAAAAATGTTAAATAATTCAAATCAAATTATAAATTAAATGTATGTGTTATTGTATGTACCTAGGCAATTTATCTGCATATTTTCGGCACCTTATTTGCATCTTGTCATTTTCTCAGCTTCTTAATATTATGTAATCTCGGTGCAATAAATCATATTCTCTGCTTCATGGTATTATAATATATTCTGTACCTAGAGAGTGTAATCCTTTGGTGTATATTTATACTGGTACATGCTTCCACAATTAGCATTCTGACGGCATGCCGATGGCTGTAAATTATACCTCTGAGAGCTCTTTCATGGCTGCGATGCTATCAGTTACGTGGCAGATTTTAATTACAGCGGCTTATCAGGCGTGGTGCCTGCAAGTTGTTTTTGTTAAAAACTCTTCCTTTTTCTATGGTCTAGAGCAGGGGTCTCCAAACTTTGAAGCCTTGGGGCCATAATATTTTTTTGATATGTTGCAAGGGGCGGGCCGGATTTGGCCCGCGGGTCGTAGTTTCGAGACCCCTGGTCTAGAGCAGGGTTTGTCAAAGTGGGGTTGCCATTTGATGGTAGGGTGTTCGCGATAAGTTTTTCGTTATGGCGGCGGCGGCTGGCTGGCCAGCGAAGCGAAGAAATCTGCCTCTGGACCGGGGGTGGAAAGTTGTAGTACCATGTTCCCTACGTAATCAGGTGGTCAGATGGTGGCAATACAATATGCAGTACCCTATATTGTAATATTTTCAAAATGGCCGCGAAAATAAAAATAAAGAATGTCATGGAATGTCATGGCGCCGACAGAAGTCAAATTTTTATTTAATTCCTTATAAATTATTATAATTACTTTGAAGACTTCCCATAGATTCCTAGAGATTTTTAATCGGTGATTGCTCGGACCAAGACAGAAAACTGCATGAATAAACCTTTGCCTACAATGGCTCCGAGTCGTGGTCGTCTTCGGCGCATGTACAAGCAAAATTATTTTTGATGGACAACTGTCATCCTTGACGCGTGCTGTACATAATATTGATGTTTTTTTGAGTAATTTTTTTGTAGATATATATTAGGTATATGATTTCATCACCACCATCGCCTCGGCGCGATGATGAAATTTTCCATACGCCCGTAGAAGATTCCAGGCTTTTGTCGCCTCCGCCGCACCAACAAGATCGGCGTTGCAGGCGACAACTGCCCCTACATGAGGATGACGAAGACCTGCTTAGACCATCTCCAGTAGTGCCTAACTTGAGTGTGACTTCACGACGGGATACGGCAACTTGTGCAGATAGTCAAATTTCAAAAACTGGTGTCAGTGTATCGTCAGAAAATTTAGTAAAATGCAACCAGTGCTCCCAGCCACGTTTCTTTAAAGGCAACCGCGGCCTCAAAATTCATATTAGTAAATCTCACCGTTCGACCCAAAATTTCACAAATGAGTTTAATGTTCCTAATGAGAACATACAAGACTTTGGAAAACTTTTAAGTAACTGCAAAACAAATCTGCCGGTAATAAAAAGAATTCCGCGTGGTGCACGTATTAGTGTAGCCAAATGTCTTGTCGACGACATTAGGAATGTAATTTTACACAACTCTACTCAGGCCTGGGAGCATTTATTGTCTTTTCCGTTCAGAATTCTTCATGTTTCGAAAAACCAATCTGATCAAAATTCCCTCACGAGTAAAATAAAACAAAATTGTAAACAAAATTCAAGCTGCCCTGATATCTCTTTTGCTTCAACTAATCAAGATCGGTCCGTGCCTTCCTCCATGTCTTACCGTCTAGTAGAAGACAAACTTAGTGAAGGAGATATCAGAGGTTCAGCTAGACTATTATTTTCTAGCGATACACTGGCACCAAATAATCTGGAAACCTTGTTGGCACTGAGGGAAAAGCATCCAGCCTCAGCTTTTAATCCAGATCTTCCTTTACCTGATGGCATTACTGAGGAAGATGCTGTTACCGCGACTGTAGAAGACCTTTCGTCTGCGTTAGCATCCTTCCCCAGTGGCTCAGCAGGTGGCCTCGACTCTCTTACGCCGCAACATTTGAAAGACTTGACAAGCGCAAGTTGTGGTGAGATCGGGGATTCCTTGCTTAAAGAGCTCACTTCGCTTGTAAATTTAATGCTAGCCGGTAAAGTAAATGACGGAATAATTGAAATATTATACGGGGCTAATTTATGCGCCCTTCTTAAAAAGGATGGTGGCATAAGGCCGATAGCTGTCGGTACAGTGTACCGTCGCCTCACAGCAAAAGTTTGTGTAAAGCATATCAAAGAGTGCCTCTGTAAGGAGTTCCAACCATTACAGCTCGGATTTGGATCGCGCGGCGGCTGTGAGGCGGCGGTACACGCCCTAAGAACTTATTTATACCATCAGAAATGTGAAGTTCTGCTGAAAGTGGATGTTAAGAATGCCTTCAATTCTGTTGATCGAAACACCCTTTTGGCCCAAGTTAAAGACAAAATTCCATCTATTTACAATTTTATTTGGCAATGTTATAGTAAACCCTCCAAATTAATGTACAAAAACAATTTGCTGTCTTCAGAATCTGGCTGCCAGCAAGGTGACCCCCTCGGACCAGCTATTTTTGGCTTAGCTATCCACCCTATCATTCAAAAATTAGAATCCAAATTTAACGTATGGTACCTAGATGATGGTACTCTAGGAGGCGACTTAAACACAGTATATAAAGACCTGCAAAATTTAATCACGGAATTTAATGCAATAGGTCTCGTACTAAATTTTTCCAAATGCGAACTCTTTATTCCAAATTTTTTTTCAAGTCAAAAAAATGAGACAATAAATCTTTTTGAACAAGTCGCGCCTAATATCAAAGTGCTAGATAATCGCTCACTCCGCCTTCTAGGGTCACCGATCCTAGATGAGTCAATACAAGATTTTATTGACGAAAAAATTCAAAATTTTCAGTCAGTTTCGGACCGCCTCCAAAAAATAAACACTCACATGGCTTATTTTATTATTCGATATTGCCTTTTTGTTCCAAAATTTATGTATTCTCTTAGATGTTGTCAGCTTTGGAATCATCCTTTACCTTTACAACAGCTTGACAACATTCAAAGGGATACACTCACCACCATACTTAACACACCTTTCGACGATCGTACTTGGAGGCAAGCCTCATTACCTGTAAGGTTTGGAGGACTCGGTATTCGCAAAATTTCTAGTGTATCTTTGCCAGCTTTCCTGTCCTCAGTTTTCAGCACTCAAAAACTGGTAAACACTATTTTATCGCCTACACTACAAAATTCAGAAATCAGTTACCTTACTGACGCATTGGAAAGCTGGAAAATAGCTTGTCCGAACCAACCGTTGCCCAAAGCTCCGGCTTCGCAGAGACAGTGGGACGGGCCGCTCTGTGAGATAGAACGTCAGAACTTGTTTGATTCTGCAAGTTCTTCCACAGAGCGCGCTCGTCTACTTGCTGTTACGCGGTGGGAATCGGGGCTTTGGCTACATGCCCTTCCTTCCAAAAACGTTGGCAATCTTTTAGATAATAATACTTTCCGAGTAGCCGTATCCCTCCGTATAGGTGCCCCTTGCCAAGTCCCTCACCGCTGCTCTTGTAGTGAAATGGTGGACAGGCACGGCCACCACGCGCTGTCTTGCGCTAAGAGCGCAGGGCGCATACCGCGGCATGCCAGCCTGAATGACATCATCCGTCGGGCTTTCGTCAGCGCCGGCGTCCCGTCAGTTCTAGAACCTAATGGACTGATGCGGGACGACGGTAAGAGACCCGACGGGATGACCCTCATCCCATGGAAGATGGGGCGGCCTGTAATATGGGACGCTACATGCGTCGATACATTGGCGCCGTCTCATCTTCCTGGGACATCTTTACAGGCTGGAGCTGCCGCGACTAAGGCTGAAAACCTCAAACGGCACAAATATCGATTTTTAGACAGGGTGTATATGTTTGTGCCGTTTGGGGTCGAGACCTTAGGACCGTGGGGGCCGGCCGCCCATGATTTATATAGGGACTTGGCCAAACGCTTGATGGAGGCGACATGTGACCGGAATGCTGGCGCCTACTTTGGTCAAAAAATTAGCATTGCCATCCAACGTGGCAATGCTGCCAGCATTCTGGCCACTTTTCCCTCCACCGAAGGGCTTTTAGATTAGTATTTTTAATGATTTTGATAATTTATTGTTCATTTTAATTTGTATATAATAATTAGGTAGTGATAGTTTTAGTTCTTATTATGTAAAATTATATTATTATCTATGTATAAATAAACAAGTATTCTCAAAATAAAGACATTTCAATTAAAAAAATGCAAGTAAGTATCATTTATCTTTTATCATAGCTTGTTTTCGGAAATGTTTTTAAATAATGGCTTGTTTGTGTGCATGTTACGCGATTTAAAGTGCATTTGTTTGTTGTTTTTGGTAAAAAATTATAAGTTATTTTGAGATTCCGAAAACGACGAGTATTACTAAAATGTATTGGTTTGCATTGAGTTTTGACTTGAGCACTTGTCTTGTTGTCACAAGTCGCACAACGAGCTATGGAGAGAGCTATGCTCGGGGTTTCTCTACGAGATCGAATCAGAAATGAGGAGATCCGTAGACGAACGAAGGTTACCGACATGGCCCACCGAATTAGCAAGTTGAAGTGGCAGTGGGCAGGGCACATATCACGCAGAACAGATGGCCGATGGGGCCGAAAGGTTCTGGAATGGAGTCCACGGACCGGTAAGAGCAGCGTAGGACGTCCACCCACAAGATGGACGGACCATCTAAAAGAAACCGCAGGGAAACGCTGTATGCAGGCCGCTTCCAACCGGCCTTTTTGGAGATCGATGGGAGAGGCCTATGTCCAGCAGTGGAAGTCCTATGGCTGAAATTATGATGATGATGACTTGTCTTGTTCAAGCTGTTTCAGGCGCGGCATTAATGAAAAATAAAATAAATATAAGGCGTTACGTCACAAATCTCTCGGTCAATGTTAACCTCTTCCTATATGTAACTGGTTCTGTAAAGTTCAATGTTGCTCGATTTACTTGCAAGTTGAGTGATTGTTTTGTGTATTGTGACTTTGGATGAAGCTTTCAAAAAACTGTGATCACCTTGGTGATTATATTCATGGGTGATCAAAGGACACTAAAGAGTAGCCTTTGGTCACCCAGGTGATTAAAGTGGAATAGACCAAAATATGGATGCTTGCCTCACAAATGCGTTATAGTCCGTTCCGATGGAGCGATGGTGGCCGAGCGGTAACACGTGCGCCTCACAAACTGACGGCACCCGGTGTGATCCTTAACCCTGCCCCAAAGACTTATTTAGTACTAAAATAAATTTTGTGCAGTTTCGATCCACCGCTCAAAAATGGCGAGGGAAAACATCGTGAGGAAACCGGTTTGTCCAAGAACCTCAAAAAGTTCAATTAGATATGTCACTCGCCAACATTCACTGGACCAGCATGGTGGGTTATGGCCCGTCTTCTCTCTCTGAGAGAATGCCTGAGTCCCAGCAGTGGCAACATGATAGGCTGATAATGATGATATTCCGTGCGCTTTCGAGTGAGCCCTATAGCAGCTCCTTAATATATATGTCGGCGCGCGAGAGTAGGGGGGGCCGGCGGTGGCTCTTCATCAGAATATCTTGGTTCTACGGCGTGAGTATAGCGGCCGAGGAGAATGAGACATTGCACGTACATTGACACAGTTTTTATTATTGTAACACTATGATTACTCTTACAATGGAAATTATTTGAAAATTACTTGGGGACAAGGTGTTCTGCCTTGTAACGAACGCTGCCATCCTCCAACCAACAGTCCACATTCAAAACCCAAAGTAAAGTGAGCTCTACTAAGCCTGTCAAGGACACAACTTAACAACGTAAACACTTCAGCAGAGTAAGTTACTGCAGCGTTACACCAGAGATAGCGCCATCTCTATCACTAGTCCACCAAAACTAAGCTATGTGGCGCCTAACTAAATAATCTGATCACTAAATCACCTGCAATTTGTGGAATGAGCTCCCTCCTGCGGCATTTCCGAGTAACTATAACATGGGGTAACTAAATAAAAATCTGTTTAGCCGTTTAGGAGCTACTATGCCATAGACAGATACTTTAAACTTATAACACCCCTCTTTTTGCGTCGGAGGTTTAAAATAAATTTTCGTTCTTAAATCGTTAAGGGAACCATTAAAACGATGACTTTTTACAAATATTTTGGCTTTGCAAAGAGGGCTGGCTGGAGGGGGCTGTTTTGGTAATGTTATACGAACGTTAATTATTACAGCTACATTTTAGGTATAGCATGTCTTTACTTCTACCCTTGTTTAAAAATAACGTAACTAATGTATGCGCGTACAAAGAGAGTTTGTTCCCGAGCTTGCATTAAATAAGGCCTTTATAGATTCTTGGAATATGGCTGTTCCAGATAACGGTTATGTATGAGCTGTTTCGTATAATGTTACATGGCGGAATACGGATCGCTCATTAAACTGGAACTTGTGGAGTTTGAACTTTAAAATTGGATATCGGGTTGTAGAGAAGGCTAGTGCCCCAGCAGTGGGAACACGAAAGGCCGATAACGACGATGGGGTTGTGGATTCGTGATATAGAATAAATTGATTTTAAGATAAATCGGTAGTAGTAGAATTAAGAACACAAATGAAAAAACAAGAAAATGAAGAAACTTTGAAATCTTTGAATCTTTGAATGATGAAGAAATTTACATTCAATTATGCGTTTCTTGAAAACACTAAAAGTTAGATGTAGCTCCCGCGATTATCAACAAAAACGTTGATAAAAAAAGTACCATAGTGCTTATGAATGCCAGAAAGAATCTAGAAATAAAAAATATGCCTTTTTACATATCTTTATAAACTATGAGAATGTGTAGAAAGACGAAACATGCTATCATATCCGCATTGGTTGTTCAGTTATCATACGTAAAGTTCTACGACGTCTACACTGCACTGACACGCTTAGATGCTTTCAAATAAACCCAACTCAATTTATGTTTGATTAAGAATTCAGTACAAGTGCCTTTACATTTACACTGACGATAAGATGTCAATAGAAATCCCAAAGAGACGAAAATGCGGAAAGCCCTAATCCGGTCCGATTTCGAAGCAAACGATTTGGGCCACTGAATAAAATGCCCATTGAAAGTAAGAGCACGTATACAATGCGTATATACAGTATATCTTATTACTACTGTCGCAGGCGTATTGCGTAACGCACACGTTCGACCACTGGGCTGTCGGTCGCTTGCACAAACTGCGACCTCTTTGCGATATTCGATCTTCATGGCGAATAATGCACGCTTTGTATAGTTTGCGGGAGTCTGAATTTAGGGCATGACCGTTCTTTGTTCGGCTCCTCATTAGGATATGCATAGTTCTAGCTCATGCTCAGTCTACGACCTATTTCGCCGCTGGATCAAATGAGGATCCGTTTAAATAGGTCGAAGGCTATTTGCCCTGTGAGAACATTCTCTCAACCGATGTCTCGAGTACATCAGCTTTAACCCCCGTCATAGCGAACAAGCTTTCAACGAGTTGGGGATTTGCGGCTGAACAGTTTATATTATTCACGAGCTCTGAATCTGGTTTTCGTTGATAACTTTCGTGATCTTTTCAAGCGATGTTCACTTTATCGATTTCTGTTCAGTCATAATTGTCCATCGTGTTCAGCGAGTCGAAATCGATGATTCGCTGAAATAGGTCTGTTTGATCTCCAGACTGTTATACGCCTACTTTAGTCGTAGATTAATTTGACTACGAAAAGGCAAAAAAGTACTTGTAGAAAAAAAGCATTATTTAATATCTTGATTTTTATTAAACTATAAATAGTTTTTCAAACGCTGATCAGTTTCCAAATAGCATCTCGATTCTCCCATAGTTTTTTGGATGTGGTAAAAAAACATATTACTATCAGCTCAGCTTGTTTAAATTGGAACCCCACGCGTGGATTTGATTCGCCTTGAATTTCGTTACTCGTTTTGGTTAATTGGCTGGCTAGTCTCCTTATAAGTATTGAGGTCGACTCTGAAACTAAAAAGTACATCGCCAACCGATGTCATACACATGGGCATGGGCGGTGTTTGATTACCGACATTGAAGAGATAAAAGTACACGTATAATATGTATTCATGACAGATCTAACTGCGAATTGTTTATGCTTTCTGATTAAACTAACTGGTACTTTCATAATTTGTTGCCAATCAAACAAATATTACGTTATCTGCGAGGTTCGTTGCTAATTTGTGTTAGCTTATAAAGAGTGAAATATTTATTTTCAACATTGTATTAACGAAATATTCTGGTTTCGCTAATGGCATTTCCCATGGTTACAGGAAAACGAATGTACTTTCACGTGAAAGATTTTATCGATTCGCTTTTCGCTGAAAGCTGTTTTTTGTCGTTTTTCGCGGAATCTTTTCTTGCTGTATCACCGAAGCTATGGGACCTCTGAACGTCTCACGAATCATCCTTACATCGAGTACGTATCGTTTTTCGGCGTATAAAGCTCGATTAAATATTAACACTGCAACAACAACTGCTGCAACTATTTATTATAATCCACAGTAAATCTGGAAATACACGTGCCCAGCTAATTACTACAATTAACACTTGTAACAGATCAGACCACAAGGATCAATACTATATTTTAGAAAAAGTTAAAATTACGTCGACAAATGTACAGCTTGGCAAAAAAGTCTTGAAACGTAAACAGTTTTTTTTATTCTGTCAATACTGTGGAAAACACGTCAGTGAAAGGATTTCATCCAATCATCTTCCACAGAACAGTACTGTAGGGTTGCTAGTATTTAGACCTATTTGCGATAGTGGCGACCCAATTAATTTCTACTCTTTTTTGCCAAGCTGTAGTTATTAAGCGCACGACAAGACGCATCCAAGTACCGCACTTTCCCTGAAAAAGACTTAAATGTGGTTGAAACTGTATTTGGTACCTTACTTATACACGTAAGTAAAACCCGTGAAATAAGAACAAATGTGCAACTATTTAGCGTCGTGGATAAAAACAAGATCAAAGTTAAATAACATGTCAGTTAGACATTACTGCTCCAGCAAATAGCTCGAATTTATATCACCTTTGGTCAATGAAGCACTTATTGTCGAGATAAAAACAAAAGAGTACCACGTAATTGCACGGCTTAGGCTTTTATGGATGAAAGGTCTGGTGAGCGATCCAATACGGGCGGGAGTAACTTACCGAGTTTTCCAAGCACTTAGCTAACGTTCGGTTGTACCTACATCTAGATCTAGGTTCATCATTTTACCACATCCATATCAAGACTAGACTCACATCTCCTCGTATGAACTACGAAGCCATATGTACCATTTCTAGTAGGTACTATCTACGTATCGTGCCTAAGTTTATGGTCTGGACTACTTTTTTATCTAAATTACTGCACGTGTGTGAATAAGGCACTGCGATAAATACCCGATCGCGACATTACCTGGATGACTTACTGATTTATTGCTAATAGCCTCATAGGCGCGTCATAAGTTTACAATTTGGGGAATTCCATGTAAGAAGTTAGTCAATGAGGGCTTATTACCACCGAAAACTAGGTTAATTATAGCATTGGCAACGCTCAGAAAACATTGAATGCCTGAGAACATGACCTAAACTAGAAGATACGTAATGAGCGCTACCGATGTTTCTGGTTATATGCAACAAAAATTGTCGAAAAGCACAACTGATATCTTTTCCATCTGCAGAATTGACGTATATTTATTTTTACTCAAGATGTTTCGCCAGTTTTTTCATCATCTATTCAGTTATTCGGCCACCAACTGTTGAGGGCCACGGAGATTTGATATCGAATTGACTTTTTATCTACACGGGTTACTGTTTTATTCAATCGACCTCTAGCATTCTTTTAATGACTGAAATGTTATACTCCAGTTAAGGAGTTTCGTATCACAATTGAAATGTCTGGAAGCGCCCTTTAGGGGTATTATCGAGGTCATAAACACAGATAGGGTTGTAACGAATAAATGAAATAAATCTCAAAAAATATATTTAAATAAGTAGCTTCAATCGAAAAGAAACACTCAATGCTCATAGCTACGAGTATCAGACGACACTAATATCTTAACATAATACTCCTACGTCGATATTCCTAACAGGATTTTGATGGAGCTTATGAATTTAAATTCCTCAATCTCAGTTCGATTTGCAAGACATGCCTCATATTGAAGTAATGTTGTGACAACCCTGTCGCCAGGGGCACGTTTTATCGTGAAAGTCGATTAGGAGACGACCTTTACTCCAACCGGGGGGGAGCCTATTCGAAAATTTTACGCGAGCTTAAAGCTGAAATCTAATGCCAAAGAGCGAGGTCTATAGTTACCACCACAAAAGGCGGGGGGAAAAATTCGCTGTTTTTCTGTCGGGGCGAGAGGAAATGTCGTTTATTTTTCCGAATTAGATAGCTCTGAATTGTACTAAGTGTTCAATTTAAACGACGTTTGAGATGAGTTATGGCCTTTAACAACATTGAAAAGGTTTGGAAGCAATTCCATTAAAATACTCTTGAAACTTTTATTACTGGCATGTTATTAATTGAACCTTAAAAGAATAACACAAAGTTTGAAACACAACCCAAATAAAAAGTTAATAAAAACATGCCACACAAAACTCGAACAAAGACCATCGAAAATTCCAAAACAATACGTCAGCCGCGACCAACCAAATCCCTCGTAACCCTTACATCATTATTAGCCCGATAACATTTACGATCAGAAAAAATAATAATATCACAAGCTCCTGTCATAAAAGCATTCAGAGCAATTTGGCCAATTTTAATGCGGACGCCGACACGTCCCAACCCAGCTCAGGTAATGAGTCTGCGAATGCCTTTCTCCGACCTGTTACATTGTACAGCCAACTCTGGAATACGTGGACGACGGCAATGATCGACACGGCAATTTCGTCACTCGTGCAAGGTTCTATATTTGATGCGACAAGATTGCTTTAGGGAAAAAGATCTGGAACGCTGGGGGAAAGATCTTATCATGAATTATCTGGATCCAGGGCATTTCTTCTACTCATATCTATACTAGCAGCGCCCCTCGGATTCACCAGCAATCCTACGGGGATCAATCATTTTTGCGAGATCAAAAATTGATTTTTTTCATAAAAGAGTGGCAAACGCATCCCCCTAATTGTTATCCTGGATCTAAGCTACGTCCATACCTAATTTCATCCAAATTCCTCTAGCTGTTATGAAGTTGAGTGGGAACAAACATTTATAATAGTAGTGTGATTGATGATGGTTGCCAAAGCCTTTACGAGAAAAAGCAATGGCCTTGTTTTAGAATTGTGCAAATGTTTTACCTAAACAGTGTACTACGAGGTGCGAGTAAATATTATACAGTATAGAGACCATAGATGGCAAGCATGAACGTGTCCACTGTCAAGCAGCAGTGTTGTCGCCTGAAGTAGCTCGTCTGCATTGCGCCCTTTGTCCCAGAGGTATTCCTGCCATACGAGAGCACATTTTAATTAGCAACTCACCGACGCTATATTAAACTTCGTTTATTAAACTTTCCCCTTCACGTTTTTTGTTTAAACTCTCCTGTTGCGAGATGGTAGCTTCATTAACAACTTCATTATTTTTATAACTGCCATAATGGAAAAAAAAACGAGGTAATCTTTCACCCGGCCATCAATAGAAACTTAAGGCTGCTCTGAAAATAGCCACTAACTCCTTTGAAAGGTTTTATTAGAGGAAAATACAAAGGTTCTTTTGCATTCGATCTCTAATACTTTTTTATACCTCAAACCGTTTCATTGTGCTAATGAAAGTAGGTTTGTTACCAAACAAACAAAGCTGTTATAAAGGGTTGCTGGAGATTATTTTTGATAGTATTAAAGTCTCGGACCACAAGAATCAGAACCGATGTTTTGGGAAGCCTGTGTTTGTCACTTTGGGCTAAAAGTTTTGAGTGTTTGGGACTTGGGAGCCGTCACCATGTACAAATCAAGTTTGATAGCTTCTATAGCCACATTAGCCACAGGATATCTTTAATGCCAGGAAGTTAGTACTTACTGCTTGGCAATAAATAAACCCTTAGGTACGCCTTAAGCGTTGGTACTAATAGTATTTTGTAGCGATGATTGCTCAGTGGTTGGCTCGTTCGGATTTCAAACTGCAGAGTGTGGGTTCAAATCCCAATAATGAGTTTGAGCTACAGCTGAAGGAAAACATCATGAGAAAACTATAGCACAGTGGTTGGGTACTTTCTGGTGTTTGACTGGATAGCTTAATCATAGGATAACATAATATTGTCATCCAAGTAAACGAAATTGCGCATTTTATGAATTTTGTAGTCGGTTTTTAAATTGTAATTATTATTATTTGTAAATGTGCATTAAAATATAATATAAATAAATAAAATAATAAGTAAAACTGCGTCGTGTGGCTACTGTAGTATAAACACTCCTGGCTGATTTGTACCACCACATTATGTATAGAACTATGGAGGGATATATGGATTGAGGCATAGACAAAAGTAATATGTATTATTGAGGTAACCGCATGTTAGGCTGCGGCGATTCCCATTTCCGTCACGCTGGGCCCTTTGATATTCTGGGTCTGGAGTGGTTTGATATTCTGGGTTTTCTTTTTTGAGTTACGTTACACGTAAAGGGTAAACTAAAGGGTCGCCCTTTTTTGCATGTAGACTATTAAGTTCATTGGTGTCGCTACAAGTTACTCAGTGTGCGTAAAAATTGTAAGTGTGCCATACTTACAGGGTTTAGCGGTATAGTAATAATATATATGGAAAATGAGACATTTGAACACGAACGATAACTGTACTGCATATCGCCCTTGTTTGTGTGATCTGAGGTAAATAACTTGTAAGACAAGATTTAAGACTGTAATTACTTACACCGTTGTAAAAGCTCAAAGGTATGTAGATGTCACTTACACGAGACGAGGTCTTAACGGACGCCCCTAAGTAATTGAAATGAAATGTTTTTTTTTTTGTTTTAAAAAATTACAAGTACATCACAATAAAGACTAAAAACTAATTACAACATAAAGAAGTGACTTGCGGAACTTGACAATGTCGTACAGCACCTACACTAAGAATTAACTTGTATCATATAAGAATATATAAGAATTAGAATAATTAGTATCTTCCTGTCATTTCTTTTCTGTGTCATAAGAAGGAAGTCATTGCCTTGAATTAGTAGTTTTAGTAGTTATGAGTAATCTACCGTATCCTCAGTCTAAGCAAGAGCGGAAATCGGCGTGTATCAATCATAGATTATCTCGAAATGACTCGTAATTCCGTGTGTAGTACTATTCCAGGCTTATGTAAGGTTTCGACTTCATTCTCCTCAGAAAAAAATTATGGAAGTGTTGTACCTACAGTTTCCTCTTTAGCACTTACACCCCCAAGACCGTCCATTTTATCATGGTATAATAATATACTCCGCCAGGAATAGCCCTCCGAGAAATAATGTCACGTGGGCGTCCCGAAATGATGTCATCAATGTCATGGATACACGTACACGTGCATAAGCAAGAGCAGTATAAGTAATTTACAACAAGTTTGAGAGATCACGGTACACGAAACAATGGCGGACTCTCTATGATTTTCTGTGTTAACAGTAGCGTGAAATTATAAACTCCCCAATATTCGTAAATTACCTGTGGGAATCCAATAAATCAAAGTGATTTTGAAAAAACTGTGTTTAATATATTCAATTCGTGCTAAACTTGCTTGAGCGGACAAACCAAATGACAATTGAAATGCTTTTTGTATTTTATTTAATATATTATTAAAAAAGTTGTTTCCCAGTATCTGTGTTTGTTACAATAAAGTGGCAACTGGGCAGTGACGTCATTGCGGTACAACTCCCAGAGCGTTAGACCTTGTTTTCTTGGATCAGGCATTTTATCATCTCGTTTGCAGTTGTGTGCCGCTCAATATTGAAGTGTGCGTTGTAGAACTAGTGAGAATATGTCAGTGTGTGCAATACGTGTTTGCTTCGCCCCCTTCAGTTTTTCGCAGACTTTTACTAGCTTGAGTTTAGGGCAAATCCAAACTATATTATGATCAAAGTCTTTCACTAACGTTAGATGAACTATCGTCAAACGCCGAGCCTTACAATTGTGAAAAATTCTCCGAATTTCTCACTTGAAAGCTCACTAGAGCGGAAAACAGCGAACAACAAATCTTGAAATCACAAGTGACAGGTTTTTTTTTGTTCTTCCTTTTTATTTTGGCGGCATTTGCCAGTGTCGAGTATTGAAATGTTTTCAGGTTTTATTAGATATCGTCGGCAAGGTAAGCGGAGCGTTGGTCGTCCAGCTGTGAGATGGGTCGACGATATTATTTCTATCGCGGGTCGAACCTGGACTCAGAACCGAGGCAGATGACATAGCAAGAGAGAGCCCTATACCCAGCAGTGGGATAAGGAAGGCTGTGGATGATGATTATGATTAGACATAGTCAAAGAAGTCATAATCACAGTCGGAGTCAAGCAAAGTAGGTCACGGTCAAGCCAAAGTCATAACCTAGTAAAGTCGTGGAGTCTGCAGTCGTTCTAAAGGCTTATAATTATGGAGTTTTGGAAACAAAACCAATCCAATAAATAGTCTGTCAATTAAAAATCTGCTATCCATCCAATCGCAGATATGGTATTTTATAAAGCGGAAATCGGTGTGAATCTGTCGTAAGCTACTTTATATATCCCGAAATTGGCCGTGAATCCGGCTTCAGGTTTCTAATAAATGTCTTGGGCGCTGCTATCTGACAGACGTTAGACAGGGACCTATTAAATCAAATTGAATTGTGGAATTAGAGTAAGCCTCCTAAAGCTCTCAGCGAACGTTAATAATTCACCCTGTTTGGGAGTTTAACCTCAGCCATGGCACGAATTTTGGCGGAAATCCTCACACCCCAAATCTACGGGGTTGATATTTGCATTTATATTTTATATTGGACCCGGATGTGTCTTAAAACTGCGACCAGAACCAGGATGGGCAGTAGCGTCCTATTAGTACGAAAAACTACTTTTATAAATTGGAGGTAATAATAATCTCTACATAGTATAAATTAAAGTCACTTTCCGCGTCTGTCTGTCTGTATGGCCGCTAACTCCTCCTAAACCACGCAACGGATTTTGATGTGGTTTTCACCATTAATTAGATAATTTTTCACGAAAGGTTTATATATTATATAACAAGCGACCTGCCCCGGCTTCGCACGTTAATTACAACCGTGCGAAGCCGGGCGGGCGGGTCGCTAGTAAGTTGATATGTTGGGATTTTCCAAAACTTTAAGCCGTTATTTTCAATAAAAATACAGATGTTTTAATATCAAAAATTTAATTTTATATAGACTTTTCTATTTGATAGAAGCAGAATGCCAAAAATCCAGTTTTTGTTAGCTTTAACGTTAAAAATGTGAGAGAGCTCTTAAGAATTAAGACATGTCAGATGTGTTGAACTGATGATCTCAGAATAAGTAGCGTAGCATTTCTAGTTGCTCTTAGTTACAACATAATTTATGATAGTGAACGTCTGAACATCTAGGACGAGGCAAAGTCTGACTTCGTTATTTAGCAGAAGTTTAATTCCGATGGAAAAATGGGTCATGCTAACTGACACTTGTGTTTCTCTACTAGACGTCCAAAGGAGTTCTTGACTCGCTGAACGCTGAATGTTAGTCTTGGTGAAGTTATTTTAGTATAAAATGCAGTTCTAGTTTGAATAGGATCTGTTTTTTTTAAGAATACTTAGGCTACGGGACTGATAATTTTTTACAGTAACATGATTATTAACGGAATACCTATTTACCTTAATAAGCTGGAAAGAAATGGGGGCAACCTTTGCCTAGGAGTGGGACAGTATCACAGTATCTCTATGTTAATAAAAAAAGTTAACCCACTCCACTCGTGATAATGATGCATGTAAGTAATTGCGACAAAATATCAGGAGCTCCACAACCTTATCACGTTAAATATCCCGGTAATAATCATATAACTGTAGTCAATAGTGAACAACGGTGATAGTTTATAACAGTGTTTATTTTGTATTGTGTTATAATAATAATAATAAATAATAATAAATATTTGGGACATTTTTGCACACACGGTCATCTGACCCCAAACTAAGCAAAGCTTGTGATATGGCTGCCAGAGACTGATATACATACATATATAGTTTTAAATACATACTTAAATAGATATTAACAACCAGATATAGAACAAACACAAATGTTCATCACACAAATGTTTGTCCTACGTGGGAATCGAACCCACGCCCTCAGGCTCAGAAGATAGGTTCACTACCAACTGGACCAACGGGCTATCAACGGCGGGCTATAAAAAGCTGTCTTTAAATAGAACCGATCATCGAAAACAAAATCAATATCTCATAAAAATTAATGAAGCTATAAGCATTTTAATGTTTTACCAGACAGAGAGCGCACTATACTTACAAATGACGTCACTTGTAGGTACACAAACTCCATACTAACACTTTGCGGGAAAGGGACCGAACATCTCTTCCTAATCAGACCAAAAACTTTAAACGCTTATATATCTCAGAACTTTATTAGCCGATTTAAATAATTTTGTCAATGGTTGTATAACATTTAATTTTGTCCTACCCTTTATAATGAGTGTATTATTATAATATAACTAGCGGTCCGCCCCAGCTTCGCGCGGGTATAGATTATAGTCTATGTCACCCGGGGATAGTGGAGCTTCCCAACAGTGAAAGAATTTTTCAAATCGGTTCAGTAGTTTCGGAGCCTATTCAATGCAAACAAACAAACAATCAATCAAATCTTTCCTCTTTATAATATTAGTATAGATAATGCAGCAGTAATATAGTAATGAAATATCGGAAGGCATAATATACTAGTCCTTTTGGAGATCGATGGTGGAGGCCTATGTCCAGCAGTGGACGTCCTATGGCTGCAATTATGATGATGATGCCTGCCGGCTTGTTTCCTGAGAGATATAATCTGGGTCTTTTCAGGGCCAGAGTGAATAGGTATCTTCTAAGTCTGCGTGCTTCACCTTCCACCTTATCGTAGACTACCAACAGTACCAACAGACGAATTGGTGGTCAAACGCGGACTAATCAGCGATAACTTTTTAATGAATACCTTGTAACGTTACAGGTTAGTGGTGTCGCAGAACCAGCGGGCGCTGCACATAGTGTTCCCGCACCACTTCCTGGACTCGCCGGAGTGGTTCGGCGTCTCCACCGACGAATACTTCCAGGTAACATTACTATTGGAAACTAGAAATAACTGGATCACTTAAAAATGTGTAGAACAATCCTAACAAAGAGCTACTAAAGTGCGGCCGTTAAAAGAATGCGTCTGACAACAATGCGTTTAACAAAATACAAAGATAATTTATATTGTCATTGATAAAAACTAACCAATCGCACTGCTTTATGGTTGATATTCCGAAAACCCGTACGAAGCGCTTTGATTCCACTGTTATTGTGCGAACTGCTAGTCTGTAGAATGCGCTGCCTGAATGGATGTTCCCCAATGGTTACAATCTGGTTGTCTTCAAATCACGTAATAGATAGCCAGTTGATTTTTTCACAGAATATGTAATGTTACGGCGGATTATATAAGAAATAATTAAAAAGTCAAAACGAAAGGGTCTCCCCCATACAACAAACGTATTTTTGAATTGGCTCTATAGTAAAAATGTTAATACGTAAAAGCGTTAAACTTAGCATGATTATAGTATACACTCTAAAGTATAACGACAAACACTAAATAATGGCCAAGTGCGAGTCGGTGACAAAATTCTGTTCATAACAAAGTTATATCTGGTAATTACGTTACTGAATTTTGTGGTGGTACGGAACCCTCAGTGCGCGAGCCCGACACGCACTTGCCCGTTTTTTTTTTTTGTTTTTTTTTAAATTGTTTGTCTGTGAATTCGGTTTACGGACGATAGTTTAACTTGCCAACGATCGTGCCTTTCGCTCGCACGTGTAGCGCTCTCGCTCCGATCGTAACGTTACAATGAGCGTAACGGGACAATGAGCGTAACGGGACAATGAGTCATCCTTTTTCGTGCGTGCAGCCGGCGTTCATCGATTTATTAGACGTTGTCACGTCAAAAAAACAATAAAAACCCTGCATAACAATTCTTTCAGCAAAGACAATAAGAACGGATGCAGCAATAACAAGTCGCCCTCGCAGATTACTTAACAGTTTAATAGCACGGTTCCGTCGGACGTGGGCGGTCTTGGATGTTATTCAATGAAGAGATTTCACTCTCGACCGTCCGAGACTCCATTAGCATATGAAGCGGGAGGGTACAATCTAAATGAACACAATGAGAAGGAAAATCTGTTACCAGGCATTATGAGTGAACCTTGATTGAACATTCTTATTTAGATCAACGCGTCGAACTCCGCAACACAGTTGCTAACTGATTTCGAACGCTGACGTTTCGTTTATATGGATGCATCTGGCTACAACAAATTTCTTACAAAGATGCCATTTGACAGCCGTTCTAATTTAAACATATTTTTTTTCTTTTATGTGAAAATTATAATATGTGATAAATGATATTTTTTAAATCGACTGATTATCTTCAAAAGCACCAATTGCTCCAGCAAGCTTTAACCTCATAACAAAGGCATGAGTCTACCTACTGCCGTTCCTTTGTTCATCCCCCGCGAAACCGCGTCTACTAACTACTCTGTACGGTCGAATGAGGGAACCACCGTCGTAATCTTTGCACAAAAGTGATAGCCAACAGTAGAACATTTTAGTTCCATTATTTAGCCGCATGAGGTGGTCGCTCGGCACTATAAGGACTCTTGACGTTGCGTTTCTGAAGTGCCCATTTCAAAACGAAATTAGCTGGTCTAGTGCTAACCGATTATAAACTGTGGCGGCCAACTTTAAAGTACATAGTTTAATGTTACTTTGCTTGACATAACTCTTTTGGGTAACAACGTACGGTAAAGGCTTGTTTAGACTAACGCTATCATATTAATTCATAAATGCGAAAGTGTCTTTGTTTCTTCCTCTTTTACGCAGCAACTTAGTAAAGGTAGCATTCCGCTCTAGGCGACCGCGACCGGCGCCAGTGACCGCTTCGGGCGACCCACTACTCTGTATGAATTTATATGGAGTGCTAAACAATGCAAGCGACCCACAAGTCGCGCGACGTGGTCCATATAAATTAATGTAAAGTAAAATTGAAAGATACTCCTGCACTTTACCGCTATCTTGAGCGATGATGCTGTCTACGATAGAGTACGCTTGCCTAGAAGAAACTGATTCTCTCAAGACTCGAAGACACCCAAATTGTAACTATCGGGGAACACCCATTCAGGCAGTGCATTCCACAGATTAGCAGTTGGCACAATAAAAATGGAACCTAAGCGCTTCGTGCGGGGTTTTCCGCACTGTTTGCCCCGCAAGCTGGCACAGCCAGCGCGTATCGCTGTGTGAAAATCTGTATCCATACAAAATTCACGCAACTGATTCTACGCCCAAACTATGATGCTATACTGTGGATAATTCATACTGTTTTATGGTTGTTATTATCAAAACCTCAACGAAGCGTTTTGATTCCTCTTTTAATATGCGAAACGCTAGACTGTGGAATGAGCGAGTATGGGTGTTACTCGATAGTTACAATCTCGGCGTTTTCAAGTTGTGAGTGAATCAGTTTCTTCTAGGCAAGCGTGCTCCATCGCAGACCGCAACGTGAGATGGCGTATCCGCCAATAAAAAAAAATGCAAGGAAAAGCTATAATGCGATATTTTATAGCGTAGTCGGAAGAGGCATCAATATACATACAGCTAAGGTCATATTTCGCCTCCGCAATACCTACTAAGTATAATTTTACAAACCATTTATTTGTCAGAAATCGCGTAATTTCATACAATAAAAAGAAATGGTATCGTGTAATTTAACACGAGTCGGGTTGTTTGCTACAATAAAAGTGGCTAGTACTTGTGTTTTAGTTTCCGAGGGAATTCTCACAATGAGATGTTGTATTTGAAATTGTCACGCCACAGCAGTGGCGGCGCAAGAATGGAACGGTGCAATGATAGAATTTCTCAAGCATTGTCGGGATGTAGGAAGCACGCTTGATGATTTCCTTTACGTTTCCTGTGAGGAGAAAAACGGGAAGCGACGATTTCTGCGCCAGACCTTGCTGTACTGTTATTTATTCTATGTCTTAGGGTACGGTTACACCAAGGCCTCGAATGGCGGTGTGGCATGACACAAATGGTGTAAACAAATTAAGATCATTAGCGGCATTGAATTAAAGTCGAAATACATTTTGAAAGTAAAATAAATTCGCTGACATGCGTTTTTTTTGTTAGTTTTGTTTCGCAAAAATATTTGTTAAGACTTTAATTTTTTGTACTCAACTAGCACTTTTAAAATTTAGATGGAAATTTATCTAAAAGAGCAAATTATATGGAGACTTAATTTCTCTGGTACTAAATATTTTACTTAAATTAATATAATACCTGAGTGTGAACCGTCTGTTTGTCATAGTTACTAAAAACAGAAAACAAAAAGATTTTTTTAGGACGTCATTCAAGGCATTTTTGTAAGTAATTCGTTGTAGCCAGTAGCACCCATATAAACGAAACGTCAGTCATTCGAAGTCAGTTAGCAACTGTGATGCGGAGTTCGACGCGTTGATCTAAATAAGAATGTTCAATCAAGTTTCACTCATATGCCTGGTAACAGATTTTCCTTCTCATTTTCGTTCTATTTAGTTCTCTCTTTTCTGTGTTACCAAATATCTTGTTTCCGGCATTATGTAGCATGCCACAACAGCACGATCTTGCCTTGTTATAACTTCAGCTTTACATGGCTGTTATTTTTTATTGCTAAGGAAAATTGTGATGTCATAAAATGGGAGATTACTAGACCTGGCCATAAACTTTTTTATTGCAAACGATTCCGCGGCAATTTGGCGTTTGAAGACTGCTCAAGTGATATCAGCACCTTAATACTCGAGGAAAAGCCAAAGATACGACCACCTCGAGTTGGTCGGCCTCATCGTCGGTCCATCAAGTGGGAGGCCCTCCCACTTGATGGACTGGCAACATCGTGAGAGTCGCGAGCTTTCAGTAGATGTAGATAACAAGCTGTCGTTCAGTGTGGAGTTCTAAGGGGGTGGCCTATGTTCAGCAGTGGACGTCTTCTGGCTGATGATGATGTGACAAAGCGAATATAAAGCGTGTAAGTCCCGGGTAAAACTGAAACTTGTTTAACATCGTCTCCGTGTGTCGTTCCAGGTGTCAATAATGGCGATGGAAGAGTCTCGAGTGCTGGTGTGGCACCGCGACAAGCTGAAGCTGTCCATCATGTCGGACGGCTTCCTCCAGGCGGTGTTCGACCACATACTGGGCAGGGATGTGGTTCACAAGCTCATGCAGGTGAGGTCTACTATTCAATAGCGACGGTCTCCTGTAAGCGAAAACGCACTTCTTTCTTTATAAAGCACTAGCGGTCCGCCCCAGCTTCGCACGGGTATAGATTATTGCCTATGTCACCCGGGGATAGTGTAGCTTCCCAACAGTATTTTTTTTTTAAATCAGGCCAGTACTTTTTGAGCCAATTCGTTACAAACATACTTACATACAAATCTTTCCTCTTTATAATATATAGTATAGATTATTATTCACTTTATTTATTTTATATCTTAATTTTTAAGTTTTTTACATCAAATATATAATAAAAAATTACATGAAAAACATAAAAAACTTAAAAACTAGGGTGCCACCGGCAGCGGGGCAGGGCCCAAGCTACCGGTGGTTAGGGCTGCAGAGTGAGGAACCTCCTGACAATACGTGCCGTGTCAAGGATTACCGCCTTCTGCATCTGACCCTTGACCCAACCGTCTAGCGAGAGCCTCTTAAGGTGTTGGTCGAGGCTCTTCGCTATAAGGCCGTTCACCGATACGACTATCGGGACAATGATCGTCGAGTCAACATCCCACATGGCGGTAACCTCGTGAGCCAAGTCAAGGTACTTGCTGAGTTTGTCCTTCTCGGCCTTCACGAGGTTCTCGTCATGTGGGATGGTGATATCGACGAGCACTGCCCGGCGTTGGGATCGGTCGACCAACACGATATCAGGCTTATTGGCGACAATAGTCCTGTCCGTGATGATAGAGCGGTCCCAATAGAGCAAAGCACGACCATTTTCAAGAACTGGCGCTGGTGCGTACTTATAGTACGGCACCTCAGACTCGACAAGGCCGTATCGAAGGGCAAGTTGCTGGTGGATGATCCTGGCCACCTGGTTGTGCCTGTGCAAGTACTCGCCGTTAGCAAGATGCGAACAACCGGAAATTATATGTCGGAGAGACTCTCCAGGACGGTGGCATGCCCGACAAATGTCGACCGTACCGTCCTTCATGATATATTTCCGATAGTTGTTCGTCTTGATAACTTCGTCCGCAATCGCACAGGCAAAACCCTCGGTTTCCCCAAAGAGGTCACCGAACCGTAACCAGTTCACCGACGAAAGCAGGTCCACATCGGGCCCTGTTAAGGCCCGATAGAACCGCCCGTGCAGCTCCTTGCCTTTCCTCCCTCTGTAGCCCTGTAATAGGCGCGCATGCAGTTCTCATTCATGGTTGGAGACCATCGCATGCGACGCACTACACCACCGGTAGCGGGGGCCGGGCGTGTGGCAAAATGCCCCACAAGCCCCAAGCGTGCCGGCAGCGGGGGACGTCCCCGTCGCGCAGGTGGAGGTGGCGGCGGTGTCCCAGGCCCGCTCGTGTCGCTCGACGAGCCGCTTGCCTCGCGGGTGGTGTGGTACTCATCTTCACCCGACGAGGAGCTCGGAGACGACGACGAGGCGGGCGGTGGTGGAGGTTGTGCGTTTGTGAGTCGTGCCGCTGCAGACGTTTTTGACCGTGTTATCATTTCACAAATTATTTTACCATTTCGATATTGTATTTATTATGTTATAAAAGGTAAAAACAATTAATATGAAATAAAAAAATGTTAACGGAAAGATAAACGTCAGGTCGTGACAGCGGTTTTTTTTTTAGATTATTATTATTATTATAGTATAGTATAATAGTATATATAGTATAGACATGTGCGGCACAACATGGAGTATTGCTCCCACCTCTGGAATGGCGCACCTCAAATACCAGCTGCAGCCTCTGCTGCAGACTCCCTACAGCGGCGAGCCACTAGAATTATTGACGATCCCAAGCTCACTAACAAGCTGGACCCACTGAGCCTCCGAAGAGACGTTGGTCTGGATCTTATATCGCTTGTTTTTCGCGGAATGCTCTGAAGAGCTTTTTGAGCTTATTCATGCATCAGACTTCCACTACCGCACATCCCGACACCGTCAAAAAGCTCACCCCCACATCTTGCAAAGCTGGAAATCTCACACCGTCCGATTCTTCCGTTCCTTTAATCCGTGGACTTGCAAGGTGTGGAATATCTTCCCGCAATGGTCTTCCCGCCGAGATTCAACATGAAGCGTTTCAAAAAGGGTGTCTACAACTACCTCTCCGGGCTGGCAAAGCTCCGTCAACACCGCTAGTGTTTCAGGTGTCCATAGGCGGAGGTTTCTGCTTACCATCAGGCGGGCCGCATGCTTGTTCGTCGTTAATTTTATTTATAAAAAAATTAGAGTTTGGGAGACTTGTAAGACTTGGTCTCTTGTAGTGTAAGAATTCAGGTTTGATTCTTCATCTGAAAGTCGACGAATCCAACTCGGCTGGGATTCGTTTGGTAAACTTCGCAACGTCTTCTCGTCCGAAATAGTGCAGTGCGTGACGTCACCGACGTGCATCATCGGAAGATCAGCGCCGGTCGGTAACAAACGGCATAATGCTGAGTTGGCGCTGGTTCGTAGCAAAAACCCAACTCCTTTAACTATAAATAACTGTGTCGCACCAAAGATTATATACTAGAGGTCGCACCCAGTTTCTGAAAGCGTGTTCAATTTAATCTATCGTCAAAACGTATGTCAAGTGACTTGATTGGCTGCTGTTTTTTCGTTCAACCAATCACGTCAGTTGGCATGAGATTTAATAACGTGTTAGTAAATTTTTGGTCCTTAACTGTTGGCCTTTTAGAAAAACTCAGAGTCACACAGCGGGCAATGGAGATATGCTCGTAGTTTCTTTGCGCGATAGAATCCGGAACGTGGATATTCGCCAAAGAACCAGAGTCACCGACATAGCTGTTAAAATTTGCAAGTTTTAGTGGCAATGGGTAGGCCACATCGCTCGAAGAACCGATAACCGATGGGGAAGAAAGGTTCTGGGTGGACACCACGAACCGGAAGACGCAGCGTAGGTAGGCCTCCCACTTGATGGACCGAAGACATTGTGAGAGTCGCAGGCATCCAGTGCAGATGCAAAAGGCAGGCTGTCGTTCAGTGTGGAGGTTAAAGGGGGAAGCCTATGTTCAGCAGTGGACGTCTTTTGGCTGATGATGATGAAATTTTTCTGTTGATCGGCCATTTAGAAACCGGGTGTAAGTGTGTGTAGTGGATTTTTGACACAAATAAAATATCATAGTTATTATAGGTGTAAAAGTTAATAGTCTCATATTATCAAACCTTTTTTCATCAACATAAAAACAGCCGAAAAACATTACCCGCCTTCTTGGGTAAAAACTAACTAATTGAACATTTGTCACACTTCAGGTGAGTGAAACGATGGGCGTGAGCAACGGCCACCTGCCGAACAGCTACGAGGA
Source organism: Agriopis aurantiaria (assembly GCA_914767915.1). NCBI lineage: Eukaryota > Metazoa > Arthropoda > Insecta > Lepidoptera > Geometridae > Agriopis > Agriopis aurantiaria. The sequence goes on along the minus strand of OU611992.1, from coordinate 16,142,855 downwards.
AGGCGAAGACAAGCCCATGCTCGTCGTGAAGAAGGCTGGAGACGGACCCGGCATCACCGCGCTGCTCAACCGGCAGCTGCAAGGTACTTCACCAGAACACACTGGATCTTACACTGATAAGGGGGCTCTTCCCGTTTGCATTTCTCTCGCTTCCACATTATTACAAATATGAAATAAATTTATTTGGACCTATTTTATGAAGAAATATTTTTTTATGAAATATAAACAATTTTGTAGATATTGGGCCTATTCGCAAAATAGGTGCGGACCCGTGGTCCACTTAGGCTCTCCACCTGGGTGAAGCACGGAGGACTTACACGTCCTCGTGCTTCAACTACCAGTAAGTACAGTCGTGTGCAATAGTATTGAGCCTGATATTTCAGTAACCCAATAAAACAGAGTTTAAAAAACCTAACATGTCGAACCTTTACATTTTTTTCGTGTTAAAACATTCCAACCTCGTTGAGCACCTCAAATAGTTTGATTCAAGGAGGTCCCATCTTAGAAGAAATACAGTATATGCGTCGCTAAGGTGAGGTGAAAAATTGTGTGTTTCGCTCGGCAGCAAAGTTATTCTGTTTCTCGTACCTTTGGAACCCTCGCTGTGTTCAGCATTCTATATTTATATCCTTCGCTTGCTCAGGTTTCAATACAAGTACGCACACCAAAAAATAACTTTCCAGCCGTGTATAAAAAATAACTATTAATTTGACGAATTAGCCCAAACTGTTTTATTTCGTAAAATTAAAATATATAAAAAAAAATAAAAAAAATTGCTGGTGGTTTTGTCAGTTTTTAGGAATTCAGGGGATATATCTTCAATAATGTGCGAGCGAGAGAACTGAACGTGGTACCACGTTGAAGAACTGCTCCGAACGGGTAGCATGTGCGGGTATAATCTGACGGCACCCGGCCCGGTACTGCACCAATGACTTATTTTGTACTTGTGCAGTTTCAATGCTATCGTTCAAAATACGGTGAAGGAAAGTGAGAAAACTGGTATGTCCAAGAACCCCAAAAGTTCAAAGACATGACATTCACTAACATGCACTGGGCCAGCATGGTGTAGGGCCCATTCTCTCTCACTGAGAGAAGGACTGTGTCCCAGCAGTAGCAACACGATAGGCTGAAATGATGATGATGAGAGAACAGCAGACAGGAAGAGTCCTTTTAAACTATCACGGTTGTTTACTACAGTTATATATATAACGGGATATTTACCGTGATAAAGTTGTGGAGCTCCCGATATTTTGGCGCAGTTACATGCACCACGTTGACGGGCAGAATTACAACCGTATGCCCGTGAACATGGTGCATATCCATACCTATATCTGTTGCAATAACCACAGAAGCGCCACCACAGGGTTTTAATAAGAATATGCTAAGCAGTGAGGGTAGTTGCTGGCTTTTAACAATTTCATGGATGGTCCAATATTAAAAGTTGTTCATAACGATGAGTCGGATTAGCATATCCTTTCTGACTAATCCTGCATAAAAACAAGGCGATCATTGTCAGTGACCTTTTCAGTTTTGTGGCAACTAATCACTGCAAGTTGAAGTATACTGTTGTTGTGATCTGTCGCTACATATTTTTAGTAATTTTTAGGGGGAAGTACCTATAAAAAGTAATTGACAGCTGACGTCGGTGTCGTTTCAAACGATGGTCGACTTGTTTGCAGTATCCCTGTGGTGGGGGTATTATGGGAAGATGACTGGGAAAAAGACCTATATTATTTGGTGTATATCACGAAGTCCATTTGGCTATGGTTGTTGTGAATAGTGTACAATATGTACATCGCTGCAAGTGTGCTTAAGCTGCCTGTTGATTTTGACACAATTTTGACCCGTCACAGCTCAAACAGTAGGTAATAAATACAATTTAAATAAATGCAAAAAAAAATTGCAAACGAAACTGCTATTCAATTTTTTTTAAATTTAATTTCGCTCCATATTATGTGAAACTTAAACTTAACAAAAAGGTATACTTTTTAAGTTGGGGTGGCTCAAAGTTGTTTGTAAATTACGCTCCGAGTTAAGGCATTAAATTCCAAAGTACAGTCTCGCCACTTTATCTGGCTTTTCAGTACAAGTCATCACTGCTAAGAGGACTTCGTGAAATAGAATGTGCATTGAATTTTAGGCATGTATATTCTAAAGTATATGTTTATGCTAGAATTAGCACATTACCAGTTAAAAGGGTAGATTAAAACTTCATAACATTATTTTTTCTCAGCAACATTCATTTAAGCAAATCTGGATGTCGTCATGTGGACCTATTTAAATGTTATTTGTCTTTAGTGTGTCTTCTTTTCGTGCTATGTTTTTTATTTGCCGAATCCTTGTAGAATAGTTATGTATCGAATTATTTTTGTTAAAAAAAAAAAGAAAACATGCTAAAGCTCGTCGATGTTAGTTGTTATCAAAAATATCTCGCGTTGGGGTTCATCTCGATTATTTTATGCCATTATTCGATTATGTATTATTTTTCTCAGCATCTTTTTAAGGAAAATCTGCTTTAAGGCTTTGCATTGTATATTTTGAAAAATCAATGAGCTTAATGCTATACAGGGCTACGCAGAAATAACAATACTTTAATCATCAGAGATTTCAGATCACTATAAGTTTTATTGGTGAACAATACTATTTGACCAACCCTTGAAGTGTTCATAAAACACTAGTGTGAAATGTTTCGATGTCGATATTTTAATCAAAATAATTGAGCAATCTATGCAAGTGATGAGAATAATAACGATATAAAATCGCGCATTTACACAAAAAAAGTTGGCCGTTACAGGACGCCCGGCAGATGTGAATCATGACGGTATAAAAAAGCGTCTTGTCGTTTGCGGTCACGGCATACGCGTCGATTTTACTGCCTAGGAGCGCCAATAAAGTTTCACATCAAAAAGTAACTTTGTTAGTGCAGCAACTCAAAATGTGGCGTAACCTCCGATAGTCAAAGGCACTATCTTCTTCGAATTTGCACAAGCTCATACCAAGCATCAAATTCAAATTTCTACCGCGTGTTTACACTAGTCTAGTGACGGGAAAATATCGATATGAATCGCGACGCGAGCGTTGTTGTGTTACGTCCCGCCGACGATGTGATGACGTGTGTGTTGTGGCGCGCAGACGAACACTCGCCGCTGCTTCGCGTCGCGCCCGCTTCACACGCCTGACTGCGTCGTCCATTACCTACATACCCTACATTCCCTTTTAAACGACGCGGTACTCTGTACTAAATGGGTTTAGGCATAAAAAACGATTAAAATTTTAAGATGACGCGATTTGCATTGTCTGTTAAGTGACGAATTAGCGCGATTTTCTGTTACTAGTGATGTGAAAAGAATCGACATGAGACTTTGCGAAGCTCTGTTACTCACTAGTATAATAGTATTATATTAGTTATCACATTTGGATTATGTTCCGTTGTGTTTGATGAATGTGTTTTTTTTGTGTTGCTTTTCGATAGTCTTGCCTCTGTGTCGAATTGCTGTTTAATTATTTCGAAATTGTCGAATCGTGAGTGTTCTTGCCTTAGTCCACCACGAATTTAAGAATAGAAGATGCAAGTTAAGTACAATGTCAAACCACGGTCAAATCAGATTTGGATGCGTTCATCTGTAATGTTTATTTTAGCTGTATATTTCGTAAAAGTTAATACGTAGACGATGCATTAAATATGACAGAGTACCGTGAACCTGTTCCTATTATTTCCTAACCCTACTTACATGAGCTGGCCATTAGACTAACATGAAGTAAACTGATAAAATAAAGCTCATCGTTTACACATAAAAAAAAAAAAAAAAGGTTCATCTAGTTTTGTTTCATAATTAGCAAAATTTCATTGAATCACAAATAACAATCGTGTCGAGTAAAAAAAAAACATTAAACCGTGTCTTCATTTTATCAGCACTTCGTATAGTCAATGCTTCATATTTATTTTATGGAATAACTTTGTATTGCCATGATCTAACATCTTATAGCTGGTTTATTTCAACTTTTACCATATTTATTCTAGTATACATACATTGTGTTTACAATATGCATTCTGGTGAATCTCCATTTAGATATTTATCTCTAATAAAATACTCATGCCACATTAAAATCTTTGGAATTATAATAAAGTAAGAAATAGTATTTTAATTAATTGAAAACGTTCACATTCTTGCTATATTATGAGCATGCAATGTTATTTATTACTCACATTTTGCCTAGTAGGTACTTAGATAGTAATTTGCCTTAAAATCACTCTGTGAGTAAAATAAGTATTACACTAGTCTTTTTCGCTAACATAATCTCTCTAGTTAGCTTTAAAAAAATATTATAATTATTAAAGTTGATATATATGCATGTGATAAACTGTATTAATTGATCTACTAATAATAATTTTAATTAATAAATTTGGTAGCGTTGCCAGGTTTTTTTTCTGGTGCTGGACAAAGTAACATAATATCAGTTACTTGTCATGCCATGGTTGTAATGTGGAACGACACAGAAAACATGCGCCTTCCATATCTAATTTTTTTAAGTTGTTTCCTTTTCGTTCTTTTAATACAATACAGTATCCATGAGCGACGGTAACTGCTTGCCATCAGGCAGCCCGTCTGCTTGTTTGCCACCTATGGCATAAAAATATTAAAACATGTGTAAAATATTAGCCATAAAAAAAAAACCTTTTTTGTTTTGGTTTGGTTTGCGTTCATCATTTGAATACACAAAAAAAAAATTAACAAAGGTGTAAATAACAAAAAGCATTAATTTTCCGAATTCACATTACAACCGTACCTTGGGTCTACTTTAAACTTTAAAAGGTTTCGGATGGTGGCTTTAAAAACTAATGCTTTAATTGAATAGCTGTTACCTCTACCCAGTAAGTATTATATTTAAGTAATTAGATACTAGGTAGTATAGATATATAGCTTTACATATTAATACTATTCCTGTAGTCCCGTTCCTTAATATCCCAAATCCCAAAGCATGTTTGGAAGATCAACTGTAAGAGGTAATTATTTTTGTTTTCATTGTACGCTTCACCACACACGCTAAAATGCAATTTTATCTAAATAACCATTATTATTTTTAATTGAGCTGAGAATTCTATACCACACTAACGTCCACACAAACACACGAATTTGCGTTGCCCTATCACTTCTTTCCAAGTCTGTGATATAAAATTATGTTTTAATTTTTTTGCTATCTTCTTCGTGTTAAATTGGCAACCCAGCGCAAACTTTGATGTGTAAGAACTTGAAAAACATACTTTTTTGGTATCCTACTAGTTAAACCTACTCACTAGTACTAATAAGTACTTCTACTAGTGTGGTTTGTTTTGTTTTTTCAAGTATTAAATTATTATCTAGTTTGATGAAATGATGTCAAACAAGTCAGTCACAGTCAAGCCTTCTGACGAATAAAGTATGTGTGATAGTTAGGCGTTGAGGCCCTTTACAAGAAACCAAACTCCTGTAAAAAGTTACTTTTACTATCACGTTGTTTTGCTCAATACACAATATGCTTACACGAAAATTTTAACCGATTAAAGTTATTGCTTTCTATGTAAATAATTTTTTTACTAGTTCACATCCACACAGCATTGTTTATTTTGCTTGCAAATAATGCTTCTGCATATTATGTTGTTTTACCAAACATGTTTGTTATAAAGCATACGACACATTGACGCGCGACGCACGCAACACTGATACCTGTGCGAACCACGTGCGATATGTTTTGCTTGTGTGAATGTTGACTAGTGAAAGATACTTCCCATTTGATCATATTTTCAAATGTTGATTTATTTGATCACACAAAATCACATTAGGTCAACATTATATTAATTAGGAGACTAAAATAAGTAAAAGAGAACACTGAAAAACGATCAATTGGGAAAGTTAAATACTTGCGTCTCGTGTCACATGAGACGTAATCTGACACCATTTGATCACATGAGTCGTGTGATCAGATGGGATTGAGTTAAAATACTAAGATCTCAATTTAGTGAAAATACACTATTCTGATACCTACATCAAATGTTTAAAATGATTTAAAAAAATGATTGATAAAAAATGATAAAATGATTTAGACTTAGCCTTTCTAAAATTATCTCTTTTGTTTTTACAATCTTCATATTGTATAATGTCAAAGGCCTGCAATGCAATAAAAGGTTGAATAACAATCATAATGTTCAAAGTTCCTGTTTTATCATACTAGATTCTTTTTTATTATTGTAACCTTAATGTCAAACTTTTACTTTTGATAACACTTGCAATAACAAATAACAATTATTTTGCATGTGACAAAGCTGGGTATGGCTGAACTTCACACTTGCGCAATTTATTTAGACCGATGTGAAGTTAGTAATTTTCAGCGTCTATTCTTATCACAGTATCCAAACTTCACGTCGATCAAAATAAACCCAGCAAATGCTGGAATTTTAAGATTTTGTCCCTCCACACAATATGGTGCCATTGACCCAAATTGTTGACTGCTAGTTTCGTAGTTTAGCCTATTCCGGCCTCACGATCAACCCCTTTAAACGTTGTGATTGTGCTTTATAAAATTTATATTATCATGACATAGCATTTTAAAGGGATATGATATAAATGATCACAAGAGCGGATTGGGATTAAACCAAACTAACCTCGATTTTGCGTTAATTCGAAATCAAGTTTCAACAACGCGTGAGAACCTAATAAAATTCAGACTAGACTCGTTTAATTCTGACCTTTGAAGTAAATAACATGTTTTTTTAATAATACAGCGACAGATCCAAATGCGTGGCGCCTCGGTCGAATAGAAGAGGCAGACCACGAGACGCCGGTGTGAGGGCGGGCGCTGCACGTAGCCGTGCGACCGCCGCGCGGCAAGCGTGCGCGCCGCTAGTGTGAACGCAGCCTTATACTGAACGTTTTATACTGGCTTCCTGCTTCGTCCCGCTGCGGTGTTACAAATCGGGACGAATCTATCGAGAAATACATATTGAGCGAGAGGAACTAATAGAGTCCACACAAAATGCTATGACTACTCTGTGCAAGTTTGGTAATTTTATCGACATAGTTGATATTCCACTATCCACAATATCAGTTTATCGATTCTGAGTGTGACATTTTGAAATGTATCACACAATTGATAAATTGGGTTTACCGAAAGAAAAAAAACAATTTTATCGATTCTCAATCCCAAATTTGGCTATCTTAAACCTGCCACCATGGTAATAATGCCTTAAGTAAGTTCAACTATAAAATTTATGTTAAAATAAAATTTGCCTCTTGCTGTCTTCTGTGAGTATGTTCAGAGCGGTCAAAGTTTGCCGCTGACTCTGGTGTTTCTAGAATGGATTGAGTATTGTGAATGCTTGACGCCTAGTCATTTGTGAATAAGGTACTTATTTCGGCCTCGCCCGGAGTGTCGCTGCGTGTCATTTGTCGCGTTTTCGTCGATCTAAGACAATAGACTAAACAACCACCTGAAGTAGATGCCTGTTACATACTGTCGTTATTTTTGGAGCCACAATAATTATAAAGGCATTGAAATGAGCAGTAACACTATTCCTAGTTACCTTTAAATGCTTTGAAATTGTCAAATGTGTAGCTGCGGTTATTTCGCCAGGACCATTTGATAGTTTGCCTTAGCTCAGATTGCAAAGACCTGTGATCGGCTACCACAACAACAAAAAACGAGACCTATTGCCACAAACACCAATATGTTTAAATTTTATAAATTTTTCTGAGGTTTATTTGCATCGCGGAATGTGGCAGGCATTTATTTACAGTAGTTTGATGTGCAATTATTTCATAGTATATTATGCCATGTAACTTACTGGAATGGTACATATTCTTAATGTAACCATTTTCCATAGTAATATTGAAACCTATTGGACCCAACTTATATTTGGTTTTCAGCCTAACATGCTAGAAGTAAAAAGATATTTAATAATCTATATCGAAAAGGAATTTATATGACAGATTATAAATATTATTTTAGTATATTAAAAGGTGAAGCATTATTTTGTGTATACGTTTATGGATAAATAAACAGATTTTTAGAATGACAAGTTTATGTATTCAATAATATTGTGTAGTTAGATGATATTGTAAATATGTATGAATAATATTGTGTATGTACGTTGGAATTTTATATGTACAAAGTAAATGTGTAAACTTTGTAGTTAATGAACTGATTTAAGACGGACATATTGGCATATTGATAGTAAATTCTCAAATGGTTTGAAAGTTCATTTGCGTGGCAACGTGACACAGAAAGTATTTTATATTGGTTTTTGAGATCCCTTGACAACAAACGTTATAGTGCTAACAGACGTGTGGATTGGGTACGACGGACCGCCGTCTAACAAACGGGAGAGTGAGAAAAATATATATTATTCTCAATACACACGTCTGTTAGCACTATAAAGTTTGTGTCAAGAGATCTCAAAATCCGATACAAAATACTAGCAATGTAAAGATCGCGATACTAGATAAAATTATGTTGGTGTGATCAGTTGCCACAAAAATCTGAAATTGAAGTCTGTTGCTACGAACCCCATAATAATATGCATCAAAATATATATAACAAAAGTAAATTGAAAAGTATATAAATAACGTAATATAAATCCTTTATAATATTCATTAACAATATTTAGATAACTTGTACGGTATTTTCTTGAAAGGGGGTAAAAATTAAAATTTATGTTTTATTATTTTTTAAACCACAACTTGTACCTGATAAAAAAAAAAATTTAACGAAAGTTGCATACAGAAATTAATGTTGTCACAAAATATGCCTTAAGTGAATCCAATAGTACATACCTACATAGAATTTAGTATATTACGAAATAAACATAGCCATATCTTAAGTAGCTAACAGACGAGACGGACTTGGTTGACGGACCGCCGTCCAAGCAACGGGAGGGAAAGAGAAAAAAAACTCTTTCCCTCCTGTTGGTTGGACGGCGGTCCGTCAACCAAATCCATACGTCTGCTAAGGCTATTAGAAATATTAAAAGTATTGAAACTACTTGTGGGGATGAATAGCTACTGGAAATTCTAGCTTCTGATACTGGGGTGCAAGTACCGTTCTTTTATCGATCGTCAAATTGACAGTTGAGGTCGTCAAATTCGATAATATGCCATTTTTTCAGTACTCGCTGTGATCGATTCTATGGCATTTTAGCGAATTTGACGATCTGTAAAGAACGGTACTTGCACTGCTGATTCGCCATACTTTTTATTCAAATGACGGCATACAAATAGAATTGAACAGTCACTACAGTGCAAGCGTGCAATGTTCTGCTTCTATAATATTTCTACTGTTACCACAGATCTCAAAAGATATGCCATTCTGAACATAAAGCATCCTGTCTACCTGTCTACTTACTTGAAATATAACTACATCTATCGAAATCTCACCTTACTATGTCACATTGCTCTCAAGTACGATTACTGTTCGTCTTTAAGAGCCTTATTACGAAATGCATCGTTCAATTTCAGGTATCTGGATATTCAGCCACAGAACAAATCTATACTAATATTATAAAGAGGAAAGATTTGATTGTTTGTTTGTTTGCATTGAATAGGCTCCGAAACTACTGAACCAATTTGAAAAATTCTTTCACTGTTGGGAAGCTACTCTATCCCCGGGTAACATAGGCTATATTATATTTTCCAAAAAAATAGGGATCCTTACTAAAACTCCAATAATGTAACCCGAGGTGTAAAAAAATAAGATTTTCAATTTTGACTTTGCGTGTTTGACAGTTCTAAGACAGGACAACGTCTGTCAGGTCAGCTAGTATATTATAAAGCCGTAATTGTCAAGGCTAATATAAAACAAGTAAATCAAAACATTAAAATTGTTTATTTTATGTCTACTGACATACATGTGACGAAATCCACTCTCAAACTTTTCCTCCGAGAGTTTTACGAAAACCTACTTCAGTAAATTGCAGGTAATAAGTAGATAATAATTATGTTGAGTTTTTACAAAATTTTAAGCCGCTATTTTCATTAAAAAAATGCAAATCTATTTACTACAGAAAAAGAATTTTCTATAGATCTTTCTATTTGATATAATCGGAACGCCAAAAAATCAGATTCCGTTGCTTTTTTCGTCAAAAAATGTGAGAGGGCTCTTAAGCATTAAGCTTGAAAGCCTACACCAACGTAGTCAGCATGCTTTTCAGATTTACCTTTACACTGACACCACTGAGTTGATACCATGAGAAGGTTCCATCAATGCTTCTCCTTTCAAAGAAATATACAAGTCGATGATCGTTACGCAGCAATCTATTAATGTGGGCACACGCACACTGAGATAAAAAAGCAAAGCACTGCACACTGGCACTGTAAGGAATTAGGAAAAAGACTTGGGCGAAACTTTAACAATATTAATGCTACCCGCTAGGCTGTCACTGCTTTCGTCCACCAGCTATAGTGGACCCAAAACCCTGCTCACTGTATACTGGGCTAAGCGGAAAGGATGTACTAAGCTGAAAAGATTCCATAGTACCAGTTATTATTGACTGCCCTGGTGGTCCAGTTGGTAGTGAACCTGCCTACTGCGCTTGGGGCGTGGGTTCGATTCCCACCTAGTACAAACATTTATGTGATGAACATTTGTGTTTGTTCTATATCTGGGTGTTTAATATCTATTTAAGTGTGTGCTTAAAACTATATATGTATGTATATCAGTCTCTGGCAGCCATATCACAAGCTTTGCTTAGTTTGTGGTCAGATGACCGGGTGTGCAAAATTGTCCCGAATATTTTATTATTTCAATTTATTTCAATATAAACACGGGTCTAGCGCGGACATTTGGTAGGCATTGGTGGGGCCCAAGCCAACACCAAGAGGCCCCGTTGAATATAAAATACAATATTATTCGTATTATTCGTATTCGTCTTATTCGTTGTTTGACCACGGCCATTGTAACATGGTCGAAACGTCGAGCGAAAGGTACATATTTTTTACCTAAATTAAATAATACGTGATAAGTCCCGATAAACGTTTAAAACAATATTATTGAATGTGTATAAAATGGATTATAAAACTATTGTACAGTATAGGATATAAAACGTCTAGGCTATTGAGGTGAACAACTTGTGGATGGGATAACTGATCTATGGTATGAGGTACGGCACCTGCCAATTATGCCTCATTTTATTTCAATTATTATTAACGATTTTTAATATAGGAGCAACTCAGAAATAGCGAATAAAATATCGGCTGTTCCATAGAAAACCGCCATTCAGACATGACGAAATGTTTGGAACAGCTGAATTTCTTTTGCGATTTCAAGTTTTGTCCCATAATAAAAGTTGTTCATAATGATGGGTACTAATGGAACCCTTTCGGCTTTGTTCACCCTTTCCGCGTAACCCTACATTAAAATAAGTATTAAATCCACTGGTTTACATGATGTGGATGTTTAGGTCAGTAACAAAATTACATTGAAATTGATCACTCTGTTAGAAGTGTTTAATTTCAATGTAATTTTGTTTTTGACCTGTATCAATCGCTAAGATTTAAGAAATCATTAGTGACAAACTATTTTGTATGCTATGTCGTCAAAAACGTCTAATTTTACTTTCAACAAATATAGTAAATAAATGCACAGATTATCCGTTTTAGTATCTTTGGTTCGGACATTTTTGACTGAGTGCTGACCTAATATCCATGACCTTAGATAAAAACCAATAGTTGTATCATTGTCGAATGTTGCGAGACTGCCAATAAAGGGAAAGTGTGACTAATTTTGTCATCTTTGCCCAACTTTCCGGTCTGTTGGGTAGAGTACGGGTGACTGTCAAACAACTTTCTATTATGTAAACTTAAGTGGGGGAGCCACCATTGAATTTTCGAACACAACTCACGGAAAATTTTAACTTCCTTCATTTGGCCACCTTTATGAATAAGTTGGTCTCACTCTCACTGTCCAATTTTAGCACATAACATTGTTACAAAAGTAGTACAGTAAATTACAGATATTTTACAATTTTGAAAAGGTTACAAAAAATTATGTTCTTTTATATGTTACTCTTCTTTTTATAGTCTGTCCATTATCTTAATCACTTTTTGACAGCTCATACAAAGTTGACGACATAACTTTGTAAAGCGTCTAGCAAATTATATCCTATACAAATAAAATATGTTTGATCTAGCATTACCTCTTTACAAGATTACGTCAACTTGAAAGACAAGTTGCGTTCAAGTTGACGTATTTAACCTTGTAAAAAGACAAAGAAAGCCAATTTGCTATACGCTTTACAAAGTTATGTCGACAACTTTGCATGAGATGTCAAAAAGCTATTAGAATTAGACTATAGTTTACTTATTGGCCTCTTTCCCTAGATGGCCCAAAAAATGCCAACAGATTTTTTGAATTATACTATTGTCTCATTTTAACAGACAGTCATACATACGCATTTATTCTATATGTGTATAAAAAAATTGTGATCAAAATATAGATTAGTTTAAAATATCTTTTATGTATGAAAATCCATTCCATTTTGGCTAATATAACTGCTTATGTTACAGTTCATATCAAAATGCACTGCCAATGCAAATGTAATGTATAAAAATGTGTTCTTTTTACTGAGAGATCGCATTGTTGTTATTAGGATCTCAAATGTTGTTGTAACAAACTCGATCGTAACTGAGGGCAACTTGTTATATTTTTGATTGGTTTGTTGGTGACCTGTTCACAAATTTCTGAATAATATTGCCTGATTAACAAAATTTTAGAGTACATAGTGTTGATGTCCTTGTACGATTGACTGAAATTAAAGATACATTTTAGAACTTGTGACTTTGAGACATCAGGCTTTCGTTAAGTGTGGAGGTTAAAGGGGGAGGCCTATCTTCAGCAGTGGACGTCTTTTGGCTGATGATGATGATGATGACTTTGAGACTGCTTAACCCATTTTGCTCATATTTGAACACACAATTGTTTCCTCCTTCATCAAAACTCGCGCGAGGATTTGTTTTGAACTATAACAAAACGGCTTACGCTGTCTCGAGTGATAAACATAACATGAGTGTCTCAGTGTAAGCCATTTTGTAATACTTTATTAAGTTATAAAAAGATGTTGATAATGATTGTCTAGCAATGGAGAGTGAGAAATTGAAGGAGACCATTGCCCAGCAGCGGGATCCTAATAGGTTACAAAAAAGTTTCTCTTGAGACTTGCTTAAATCTATGGTTTTAGTCGTCTCACTCTACAGTATTGCAAGATTGAAATAACAATGCAATACCAACATTATCACCTGTATGTTTATTTAACCCTTTGATCGCCAACCTATAGGCCTACATATAGCCACTTTGACCCAGTATTTTTCATTGTATATTAATAGTTCATCTAATCACTATTCAAAAAATAAAAGCTTGTTCTTAAGTGTATAATTTCGAAATTTGTGTTTATTTGAGACCATCTGTAAACACAAAACAATGGCTTGGCGTACAAAGCGCATTTACGATGCGCAACTTATGGCTGTCAAAGGGCTAAAAATATATTTTTGTTATCAGGTAGGTATTATTCAGATCTCGTGAAGGTGTTACTTCGAGGGTTGTATATTATTAGTTTTTTACTAGCCTCGTGTGTTGTGTGCTGACCACTGAGTGTATCTATAGTATGCCTTAAATGCCATTTGTGATTGTATGCGAGAGCAATGTTGTATGATAATTATATTTGTAATTGATCATCTTAGTACATGTTGAAATGGTTAGAAATATTCAACAAATAAAGTAACAAATTGTGTATAAAAGTTTTGTATTTTTTTTGTGCGACTTATCCAATGATAATGTATAAATATCAAACATAAAATGCAAGTTCGAGGTCTTATTTACATAGTAATATCAATAAATTAATCACAACAGTAGACTCTGGATCAAGAATCGTCAAAAGTCATGCGACCAACACCATGTTGCTTGATATACCGTCTGTACTGTTTGTATTTGTTATTTTCTGCTAAAGCTTTTTTGGATTCCTCGTCTTTGACCTCTTTCCATGCAACAAAGTTCTCTTTGATCCATAACTCTTCATCGAGAAACTCTTGTCTCTCTTCATCTTCTAAAGCATTGAACTGATGCAGTCCAAGCTTCATATATTTCCTAATTAAGTACAATTTCTCCTCTTCCCCATATTCATGCTTCAAAATTACGAATTTCCAAAGCCACCTCAAGTACCAGTAAATATATCGGACTATTGTATATGGCAGGATGATAAGCTGTACCCAGAGAATGTCTACAATTTCTGGTTTTGCGTAAGCACCCTTGATATCCATATTCTCTTCTATGATTCTTCTAATTGTTCTATCTTGTTCCTCTTTCTGTTCAGCTTTGCTTTTCTTATGCCCTTTTCTAGAGTTAGCTTCTTTTGTCTCGGCTTTGCCTATTTCTAATGCTTTGTTTCTATACTTTGGCACTGTCATGAAGTATTTGATAGCGGTGTCGTATTTCGACCACGCGCTGTAATACTGGAATATTGAGATAATGGAGATGGTAACTGCTAAGACTATCCGGACGTCGACTTTAGGAGCCATTCGCCGGCGGTAGTACCTGTAGTAGTGAGCGTAGTATTCCTGTGGATTATCCAACATGTAATCATAGTCGCTTCTCTCTTCTTCATCTCGTAAAATCTCATAAGCTGTTGCGATTTCCTTAAATTTTTCCTCTGCTGCCTTTTTCTCTTCCGCGCCTCTGTGCATGTCCGGGTGGAATTTTTTGGCAAGTTGCCTGTAGTTTTTGCCGATCTCATTTTTCGTAGCTTCTCTTGTGATTCCGAGAACTTCGTAGCAGTTCGCTTTCCCACAATAAATACCTTCCAAAAGATGATCGTGAGCAGTAACCTCTAAGAACTGCCATGATATGCAGAACAATGCGCAATACTTCAATAATGTATACATTTTTACACTAAGACATTTTATTCTAAATAAATGCAGAGATTTGTGACTATGTAGTGTGTATTTAATTGGAAGATTTTGAATAAAATAAAGAATTTAAATAACTATCTCAGGTATCAATAATCAAGGTTCAACCGAACGTCTGATGACGTCTAACGTGACTGCCAAGTAAGTGCCATTGCCATTGCCACGAATTGATAGTTGATAGTAGTATGTCAGTGTCACTGTATTTTTTTTTTACTTTCGCTCCAGGGGGTCTAGACAAGAGCCACACACTGTTAGCGTTCACGCCTGCGGAAAGATGAAATTGTATGAAAATGACATTGACAATGACATTAGCATGAGATAAATTATCAGAAGAAATTATATATGTCATTTTCATACAATTTCATCTTTCCGCAGACGTGAACGCTAACAGTGTGTGGCTCTTGTCTAGACCCCCAGACCTTTTGTCTATTCAGCTAGGGTCACGTCCAAAATATATAAATTTAATTTTTTTACCCGACGACGCAATGCCAAGAGTATGTTATCATAGATTTGAATTTCATATAATAGTGTTAACACACGTATGGATTTGGTTGACGGACCGTCGTCCAACCGACGAGAGAGAAAGAGTGATAATATATTTCGCACTCTTTCTCTCCCGTTGGTCAGACGGCGGTTGAGGCGGATTGACCCGATTGACCGTGATTTACTTAGCTTAACTGTGACTGTGGCTGTTAGTTCACAGATGGAACGGGAGAGTAAAAATAAGCCAAATCCACACGTCTGTTAGAAAAAAAAAAAACACTTATTTGTCACTTCACATTTGATAGCTGACACTTTGGAAATGTCAGAAGTGCCAATGCCAAGCTAGATAGGCTATTGAACATTAGCGATTCCATGAGTGCTTTACAGGCGCTGTTGAAGTTTCCTTTTAAGACCAAGATTATCCTCTTATAATAGGAGCCAGAGAAAAACTTCATCAATGCACTCTTAAAAACTTAATTATTAACTTTGTATGGATTCCTAGCCATTGTGGGATTACTGGTAATGAAAAAGTAGACAGACTTGCCAATGAGGCTGTGGTGTGTGGTGATCTATTTCCGTATCAAAATTATACCCACGACCTGGCTGCACTTCCCAGGCTGCACCTCCAGGATTCCTGGAAAGCAATCTGGGCAGATAGTAGCATGCTTAAAGGCAAATATTATGCTAGTATACAACCGGTGATTCGCAATAAGCCGTGGTTCTCTGTTTTAAACCTTGGCAAGGTGCCATCAACGATTTTGATCAGGATGCGTCTTAGGCATACCACTTGTCCCGCCCACCTTACTCGGTTTAACATCATAGATAGTCCGCAGTGCGAATGTGGTGATTATGGGGATCTGGACCATATATTTTTTTCCTGTCCTTTACATGACCATGCCTCCTTTTACGATGACTTGATATCCCTCCGTGTTCCATTACCTACTAATATACAATCTCTTCTCAGTAGCAATTCCTTTTCTATCTACCACTCTCTATCTGATTTTATCATCTTTAATGACATTAAACTATAAATTTTATTTATTTATATTTTTTACACTCCTCTGATCCGTCCATCCTAATCCTTCCTATATCCTAATTTTCGCGTATCGTTTCCCTACCTTTAAATTCTAAAACTAAACTCAATGACTTGTATATGGCAACTGCATCAATCATGCGGAGCCAAAAGCCCCAACTCGGGGGAAGAAGAAAAAAAATAAATAAATAGGCTATTGAAAAAGATGAATAATACTTATTACATTTTACGCAATTTACGGACGAAATTGATTGTTTTATGAATTAAAAATATCTCAAATTAAATTAAAACTCTAGATTTTAGATCACGAGAAATCTACGTTTTGCCGACGGCTTAGTAAACGGAACTAAAGTGATCATAGAAGCAACGTCGCCAACGTCACCGCCAACGTCAACGGAAAAGTTTACCTAAAATCTTCTAAAACATGTTGGAGAATACGACTGAGAGTTTTTATGAAAGTTTATTCGTGTTTCTAACTGGTCGTACTACTGGCGGGAAAGGTTTACTCATAAAAAAGCACGCAGAAAACCTGCAAACGCACGGTGACTTCAGTTTCCCTATTGCCTCGAAATCTTGGATGGAACATATTGAAAAACCTTATAGTACATGTGAAGATGCGACTTTACTGCAAAATATTGGCAAAACTCACGAAGATATAGTCGAGGAGTCAAGGAAATGGAAATTACAAGTAAAAAAAGTGAAAGAAGAAAAAGGTCGTGTTTATTTGTTTCTTGATCGCCCCAGTGCTATCTATGTAGGTTTGGCTGCTGGTTTGCAGACTGTAGCTATAATATCAGAAAAACTACAAGTACAATGTAGTACAGTTAAAATAGACCCACTTTGTGAGAAAACCAACTGCCTGACCTATTTACGCGTCAAATATCTCGGAAAAGTGATCGAAAATCTATGCTCAATATTGCTGGAAAACAAACCACCAGAAATATTTGTTACATCCAAATCTTCCAGCAATTCCATAGGATTCAAGATTCTATGTAGCACAGTTTTAAGTGCTAAGACAAGTAAAAAGGAAACTGATATCAATGCAGATGACTTTATAAGGTAAAGCACTCTTTTTACACTGCTTCAAAAAACTGTCTAGACTAGAAAGAAGTGAAATTTATTTTGTCAGGTATCTGTAAAGTTTTTTATTTGTGCTTGTTTGTTTATCTGAGATACACTGCATAACTGTTTTTCGAATGATAGGCTTGCGTTTGACCACCTGCTCACCTGATGTTAAGCGATGATGTGGTTTACGATAAAGCAAGCTTGCCTAGAAGAAACTGTTTGATTTGCTTGTGATTTGAACACACCTAGATTGAAACTATCGGGAAATACCTACCCATTCAGGCAGCTTATTTCACAAACTAGCAGTTTGCACAATAAAAGTTGAATCAAGGCGCTTTGTGTGGGTTTTCGAAATATCAACCATAAAGCGGTGTTGATTTCTCGTGCATAAATCCCATGCAGCATCCTTCCCCCAAAGGTCTTCCCGCTGAGTTTCAATATGAAGTGTTTAAAAAGGGTGTCTACAACCACCTCTCTCGGCTGACAAATCACTGACAAATCATCGTCAAGACCTAGTGTTGCAGGTGTCCATAGGCGGCGGTTTCTGTATACCACCAGGCGGATCGCATGCTTGTTTGCTACTTCATTCTGCTTTCAGTGTCTGCTTTATCTTAATGACATCTTTCTATAGATTATGAGTACAATGACCTCCTTTCGACTGTATTACCTCTGTTCCATGCATATTTTATTATTTCCTAGCATAATGGCCAACAATTTTTTTTGTTGATTGAATCAGGCATTACTATGCGGAAATTAATTTTGTTTTCAAAAATTAAAAAAAAAAAACCCACTAGAAATGACATTTATAAATAAAACTAAATCAACACTTCTCTTTCTCTCTTCTTTTGCTTCTTCTTTCTCTTTCTCGTATCTTCTGAGTGATTAAAAGACAGCATGTAAAACTTAAGGAGGCCTATACCCAGCAGTGAGTTGATACAGGCTGTCAATGATGATGATGATGATGATGTAAAAATTAATATTCCAGGTCCCGGCAAGATGAAATGACTCGTATAGCGCAACACAAGTATGGAGTGCGAGTAGCAACAGACTCTAAATGGCAGGAGTTCATAGCTCACCTCGGGGAATCTGCTGCGGCTTTTGAGCTGCTGCAGGTCAAACCTACATCTGTAGTGAAAGTTAACTGTGACCATATGGCTGGTGGGAATAGTAAAGGTAACATTTTTTTTCTTTTAACACGGTGTCAACTCTTTATAAAGAATTTCAAGGGACCAAGCATTTCGTTACAAAGAGTTTTTATTATGCAACACTCAATACTCAATAATTTAAAGTTATATGATTATTAACAGGATATTTACCGTGGTAAAGTTGTGGAATGAGCTCCCGATATTTCGCCGCAGTTACATGCACCATGTTCACGGGAAGACGGGAGCTATTATATATCTATAGTCTATACTAATATTATAAAGAGGAAAGATTTGATTGGTTATTTGTTTGTTTGCATTGAATAGGCTCCGAAACAACTGATCCGATTTGAAAAATTCTTTCACTGTTGGAAAACTACACTATCTCCGGGTGACATAAGCTATAATCTATACCCGTGCGAAGCTGGGGCGGACCGCTAGTAATAATATTATAAAGAGGAAACAGTCGACTTTTAACTTTAATTGCAAGGAAATTTAGCTGATATTGTAAGTAATATCACTAATATCTCATTTGTTAAAATTTAAATTATCTGAAATTTTAATAACATTCTTTTCATTCGACATATGTTGATTTGGGGTCATTAATAATACCATGGTCTATGGGTATTATTAAATATCCAAACTTCCTTCATGAATTATATTAAAAATGGAACCTCATTAAACAATTTCAAAGAGTAAACCTTTTTATGCATTAGTAAAAAAAAACTGTTTTATTCTTACACCATGAGCATGAAAAGTGTATTTTTTAGTTATGTCTACTCCAAAAGTATGTTTTCTTTCTGTTACAGGTGCAGCATTTATACTGTACAACTGCGCCAGGCTAGAAACTATGATGAGGACCTACGAGGAGAAAGTAAACCAAGGAATATACCCTCCCCTGCCAGATTTTACTGAAGTCGATTTAACTTTACTTACTCAAGAGGTAAACTTTAAACCACGACTGTTAGACTACTACCAGCCCTGGCGCACTCCGCACGTTAGGTATAAAGCTACAAGTAACCGACTTGTCGGACTTGCCGCGCGATACACAGATAACGCGACAACAGTTACGCGATAGACAGAGAGGCGACTTCTAGAATAAAATAGAATGGAATATAATTTATTATCATAAAGTCACATTAGTAATAATTTTTATAACAAAAATAGTTAGTTGTAATATAGCTGTAGGTAGTTAGCGCTCGCACGTCCTGAATTGCACTTTATTGCGTAGTAGAAAGAGTCGCGACATTTTTTTATTTTTTTCAAATATATTATAGTAGACAAACAAGCGACGGGCCACCTGATGGTAACCGTCGCCTATGGACACCTACAATATCCGGGGCATTGGCGGTACGTTGCCTACCTTTGAGGACTCTATGCACTCTTCGCTTGAAGCAATTTAGGTTATATTTTGGAGGAAAAACCGAAGGTGGTAAGCCATTCCACAACTTACAGATGCGTGGCAGAAACAGTCGATCAAATCGAACAGTGCGAGACTTCCACGCATCTATAATATGAGGATGGCTTTTTTGGCGATGGCGGCCGGTTCGATAGTATAACCGCGATGAGGTCGAAATATTCAAATGTTTTTTTGTTTTTTTTTATTTATTCTTCTGTACATGTACTAATATGTATTCTGTGCTACCACAGATTTGATGATTAGATTCAGCAAGTTCACTTTGCGTGTCTGCTTCCCACCGTAAGTTAGATTAGTGCTCCAACTAATTTAGTTAAATTTCCGCCGTCTTGGCAGTAGCACGGCAGATGTAATACAAGAATGTCAAATTGCCCTGTAATAAACTGTAAAAACCTTTCGAAAGCAGTTAGCTGTGAGAGTAATTCTCGTTGCAGACGATGCACAGTAAACTCACGCGAGTAATACTCGCCCAATTACTACGCATCGTCTGCAGTGGTAGTGCTTAGTAGCACTCGGGCTGGTCCTTGCGCTAGTGACGCTTCGTTTCCCCGTGCTACACCAGTCAAGCTAATACAGGATTATGCAGAAAGGGTGTACTATACCAAGCTGATAGAAGGCCACATTGTACTCATTACTATGAACAACTTTTACTGAGGGACCTGCACTGAAAAAACAGAAAAATGTCAGTCACACAACAAAATGTATGGAACAGCAGATTTTTTAAAGCGATTTCATGGTCGGCCCTCTAATTAAAGTTGTTCATAATGAAGAGTATAATGACCTCCTTTCGGCTTAGTACACCCACCAACCATAGTCGAAACGTCGAGCGAGGGGTACCTCACACACGCATCATCACAATCAGCCAGTAAACGTCCACTGCTGATCCAAGGCGTCCCTTATTTTTTTTGTTAAAATTTCCATGACCGTGGATTCACTGTCGTAATATTAAACAGTTTACATAGTCTTAATAGCGTCAAACAAGTCATAGTCACAGTCAGAGTCAAGCTAAGTCGCGGTCAAGTCAAACTCATGCCCCTGTAAAGTGGTGGAGACTTTACAAGAAGCTCCTACGGAGTTTTGGAAACAACACGAAAAGCCACGTTTCTCCTCGTTATATCACTTACCCACACTCGAGCACGTTTACGAGCATTAAATGAATAATAATTCACCTTTAGTACACATTAACACTCGAAAATACACAAGTTTAGGAAAATAATTCAACGAGCCGACATGTTTTTTTCCACGTTGGCGCCAAACAGGCGTCCCTCATAGAGAGGGGTGTTGCCATAATCTTGGCAGCCGCCTTGGCCGCCTGCCACGCTTGGCAGGCGGCTTGGGGATCGCAGTACGTTCACCGTGTACTAATAGGACGCTGCTGCCCATCCTCCGGTCGCAGTTTTAGGACATACCCGGGTACCGCGCGTACCCGCGAAAAACATAATTCGCGATAATAGGCATGATGACTAATATTTTTTATTACCTCATAAAAAAGCTGATCATAAATAGAGCACATCTACAAAAACAAAATTAAAATTAGTTCAAAAATACATAAGATATAAGCATTTTAATTTAATTTCATGCTAGACAGAGAGCGCACTATACTGAGCCGTGACGTCATGGCTCAGGAGCGCCATACAAATGCTATACTAACACACGCTTTGCTAGAAAGGGATAGAACATCCCCTCTCCATCCCCACCTAAAACTTTAAATACTCATATCTCAGAGATTTATCAACCAATTCAAATTATTTTTTCAGTATGTGTAATGTATTTACTTATATTCATCGCTAAGCCGGTTATTTGTAATAAATTAAACATTAGGAATCATGCCTATTCCCGATAAACATTTAAAACGTGTTCAAAGCGCGAAAGTTAAAAAGTTACTATTAGTACAACCTTTCTGCGTAACCCCGTATAAATGTGTTATAAAAAGTCCTTAATCTGACATTTGTTTCAGGACGAATGGAATTTAATATTCAACTACATAATGGGTTTCCCGTCCTTGCTGGAAAGTTGTCTGGAAATCAAAGACAACAAGTGTGAGTTTAGGCCACATTTCATCTGCAGCTTCCTTTGCTCCATGGTCAGAGTCTTCAGCCAATATTATAGGAAAACAAGGATATTGGTGGTAAGTTCTGGATTCCTCAAAACCCACTCCTATAATCCTCACTAATCTCTTCTTCTCTATCTCTTCTCTACTGTTTCTCTGTCTGTCTGTATGGCCGCTAACTCCTCCTAAACCACGCAACAGATTTTGATGCGGTTTTCACCATCAGTTAGATAATTTTTCACGGAAGGTTTATATCCTAGAATCAGAGAAGATAGGTTTCCAAACAACGCCTTCTCAAAACGTAAGCTACAAATTCGCTTTTCGATTGGTATTTTAAACGATTTAAGCAAGAAAATTAATGGATTACCTGTGGAATGTCACACCATAACTTATGCTGCTTTTCTGATTTCACCGCGCAAATTGTCATAGTAAAATTTTTATATTTTTTTGGAGCCATATATGACACCATTTGAATGGCTTAAATTTTGCGAATGTACTTGGTTTCTTTGTGTAGTTATTCTAAGGTTTATATATATATATATAACAAGCGACCCGCCCCGGCTTCGCCCGTAAATTACATCCGTGCGAAGCCGGGCGAAAGCGAAAGTAACTCTGTCTGGATGTTTGTTCGCTTTTCACGACTAAACGGCTAAGCCGATCTTAACGAAATTTGGCAGGATGATAGTGTACATCATAAGGGTGGACATAGGGTACTTTTCCCTCCAGAAAATGCGGAAAAACTGGAAAATCGCGTATAACATTGCAGGATTCAGCTAGTAAAATATATTTCTTTCTTTCTTACTTCATTCCTTTCTTTTTTCTTTCTCTCACATTTTTTTACAAAAAAAAATATGGAAATAATACTGGATTGTTGGTGTTCTGATCCTAGAAAATAGAATGATCTGTAGAAAATGCAATTTGTGCAAAAAGATAGATCTATAATTCTCTTATCGAAAATAACGCCTTAAAATTTTGGAAAAACTAAACATTTCAACTTATTACCACCAATTTACAAAAGTATTTTTTCGTAAAACGCTCGGAGAGAAAGCTTGAGAGTGGGTTTCGTTAAATTACTGCCATAAATTAATATAACATGTTTTTTTTCACCCCCTATAGAAGAGCTGATTTTCTTCAAACGTCGGAACATAATATTATTTTCATGAATTTGTTTAGGTCGTCCGTCCACCTTGTATGGACGTCCTACGCTGCGCTTACCGCTCCGTGGTCTCCATTCCATAACCTTTCGGCCCCATCGGCCATCTGTTCTGCGTGATATGTGCCCTGCCCACGGCCACTTCAACTTGCTAATCCGGTGGGCTATGTCGGTGACTTTCGTTCGTCTACGGATCTCCTCATTTCGGATTCGATCTCGTAGAGAAACCCCGAGCATAGCTCAAGAAATTTTTATAACATTTTAATTTCCCGCCATTAGTGAAAGTACCACCTTAATACATTCTTACTGACTTTAGTTTCTCCCATTCTGGGCCTCGATTCTACTAAAGAAATTGTTTTTAAATTGTAATTGTTGCGATTTTAATTGTTAAATAACTGCCTCAAAATTTACAGTTTTAAGTATTTTTTATACTAGAAAAATACAACCACCTAATATTATAACTTGGTATAAAAAAAAAACTGTCAGTTATGAGGCAATTATTTAAAAATTAAAATCGCAACAATTACAATTTAAAGACAATTTGTTTAGTAGAATCGGGGGGCTGGTTGGATTCTCCCTAGAACTAGTTTTTGTTTTCAGGAGGCCAGAATACATCTATTGCCGACCGTGTACGCCAGGATGCACATGCTGCGAATTCTCAACGACACGCTCAAAACCTGCCTCAGGATATTGAATATCAAAAGCGTGTCGCAAATGTAATACGTCATATGCAATATTTATATCTACGTACACAGTAAGGTTAGATATAAGATACAATAAATACATTACAACTTATTTTAATACAAATTTTTAAACTACATTGTTAAGTATTGGCAATTTTATTTTAGCTAGTAGGTATGTGCATTTGATTGGTCTTTATTCTCGATAGAAATCTATAGTTATAAACTATTCTCGGTCCAAGCGTTTATTAGCTCTGACAGCTGCAATAAAAGCTCAATGAAAATCACGAAATATGATAATTTTCGCTAGGTTTCTGAATGTAAGACTAGCAGGTACCCGTTATACCTACTTAATGAAATATTAAAAGAAAATTATTTTATCCAGCTTTTTACAATGTTATTGCAGTTGTCAGAGCAAATAAACGCTTGGGCCGAGTTAAGAAAGGTATATAGGTACGAGTTTACTCGTTGAACCCGGTGGGGTTTTATGGCATGCGGAAAAATGGGAATAAAAATCCTATCTAAAATATCCTTAGATCCTTACTAAAATTTGATGTATTAAAATCTGTTATACCTATACCTACCTATTCAGTAGCTAATAGACAAGACGGACTTGGCTGAGGGACCGACGTCCAACCAACGGGAGAGAAAGAGGAAATTTTCTTAGGTCGGTATACAATACAAGTTAACACGTTGAACGCGGTGGGGTTTTTGGGATGGGGGTAATGGGAATAAAATTCTAGCTAATAGGTACCTACCTATAAAAATTTACGTAATAAAAATCTGTCGACCTATCCTATTTTACGCCGGTAGTATGTAACTGAGTACATTAGACATGAAGAAACAATACATTTTCTCTACATAGCTATTAATGGTTAAGGGTAATTAACTAGGTAATTACCGTGATGCTTATCAGCGTTTTTTATTTACTATGAAGAATACAAAAGAGCAGTCATTAGTGCAATGCTATATGCATTGCGTATTACCAAGGAAGATGGACCAAGGTATTATTCAACAAAATCAAGCAAACCGGTGAGATTTCATACGGAAGAAATATAGTTTTGTTTGAAAACACTAAGTTCACGTGATTGAGCCAGGTATTTTATTGTGTCGGGCGGTGGAGCGCGATTGGCGGAGCGAGGGGGGCCGAGCGGCGCCGACGTATCGAAGCCGAGTCGACCGCTTGCACCGCTCGCTCGCTCGGCTCGACTCGACTCGGCCGGCAGTGTGTTTTCGACTTCGGGAAGCGCTGTCGTGGATATCGGACCGCTCCGACTCGCTTATTTATAGTTTTAAATCGAATAAAGTCGCGTTCGTTCGTGAATACCTGTGCTAACCTCGGATAATAAATATGAGTATTGCTGCTCTGCTCCAAGCTGCTGAATTCCTCGAGAGGCGTGACAGAGGTGAATTGGATTTTCTTTGTTTGAATCGTCAATCGAGTGCAGTATACGCGTCAACATGGCTCCCGTCTATTTTTGCCGTGCGGTAATCAGCTGATTTTGACGGAATGGCAGTGTTGTTTGTTGCAGAAGTGGAGCACGGATACGCTTCCAGCTTACCCCAAGAGGAGACCCGCGGCAGCCGCCGACCTAAGACCAAGAAGTCTCAGGGAAGCAGGTGAGTTCCATACGCCGGTAGTGAAACCAAGTGCAGTGGACACAATTAGTGCAAGTGTTGGTTGTGAAGTGCGCCGGATGTGACAACGTATGTTTTCTGTTCCAGGACTACTCACAACGAATTGGAAAAGAACAGGTAAGTCTTTTACCCTTTTTTTGTGCGCTAGCATTCGTCAGCTGTTATTGGGTCGTAAACTCGGCCCATTAAAATTTCAATACCTTTCTCAAATCTACGATACCACATCTACTGAATGTTCCTACTTTCATTGTGCTGCAGTAAAATTCACTACAAAACTAACCTTTTATTGGGGTTTTTCTTTTCTCGTATTATTTTTCGCTCCCATGAATCTGTCTGAAACTAGCTAGGTATTACCAGGCTAGGGTAGACTTGCTCAGGCAGTGTTTGCTCGGTGCCGATACCAAGCCGCGTGGCGCTCTGACCTTGGCACCTCACCTAGGGAAGAGTGCATTATAAGCGAGGGGAATCGAAACTACGGGGGCGCGGCACTTACAATGAGCTATCATAATGTTTTTTGGCACTGTAAAAAACAGTTGTTACGAAAACCATGCCATCTGTATTTTTACATTTATCATACGCTCTCTTTTAGACTAAATAATGTCAACATTCAGTTGACATTATTTAGTCTAAATGTGTTAGTTGCATCGTAGCTCGTGGCCGTGACCTTGACTGTTCTAGCCGAGCCCTAAAATGCATTGTGCTCGTGATGCGTGTAGTGTACACCATCCGTAAGGTCATAAATCAATATGACCTCTATAACATTTTTTTGATTTGATTTTACTCCTTGGAATTCTCAAAATGTCATCCTACCTTTTTTGTCTCCAGGTGTATCACGGGGGGTTTGGCTGAATTGGCAATTAGATTAGAAGAACTTAAAAAACTATTTCTATTTTGTCTACCTATTTTGCAATCAATTGGAAAACAGCACTTTAAAAGTAGGTAACATCGAAAAATTTACGTCATTCTACCCGCATAGAAACCAGGGTTTAGGTAGGTACCTATACCAAGCCCGTCTATTCACGTCTCATGAAAGTCAAGCCGGTATCAAAGACTAGGCATTATTTACCGTGGTGGCTGGCACGAGTCGCGTGGCACAATGACCTTGGCTAGGGAACAGTGCACAGAGAACCTACCTAGGTAGGTATATTGTAAGATAAAATACAGCACCTTTCTATGGTTTTTTTGGCAATAGGGAAGGTTATATTTTTTTTTTTTTTTAATTAGGGGGTAATGGGGATTCTAAAATTTATCATTTGTAGAGTGGGGAAAATGGGAATCAAATGTAACACCAAGCGGCATTGAAGGGGTTAGTCGTAAAAGAGAAAACTCATTTGGAATAACATAGGTAATTTGTGCCAGTAGGGATGTTTCATAATTCATTATTGGCATTTTTAGCATACCTAGGTACCTAGTGGTAATTTTTACAAGCGTAAAAAGTTAAAAGCGTTCTATTTAACTTGCCTTGTTAGTGTAGCACAAATCTTGCAACTGAATTTTAGACCATTTATCCTCAACCGATTGAGCTGAAATTTGGCTTACTTATGTAAGTTGGGTGACAATGCAATGTTATGGTACCTTCGAGCTGGTCTGATGATGGAGAGTTGAGACAGATGGCCTACACAAAACGACGTACACCCGTCGAGTTTGGGTTCGTTGGGTTTGTCTTCCCAAGGACTTTGGTCTTATAGTGTTAACACACGTATGGATTTGGTTGACGGACTGCCGTCCAACCAACGCGAGAGAAAGAGTGAGAATATCATATTTCCCTTTCTTTCTCTCCCGTTGGTCAGACGGCGGTTGAGGTCAACCAAATCCATACGTGTGTTAACACTATTAGATAACAAATTCAATATGGCGGATGCCCCAATATGGCAGACAAAATGTTGTTATCTTCCATCATGATATGGGTAACAAATTAAAGGGTTTGCAGAGAAGAATACGAAAAAGGTTGTTTTAAAAAAGTTATTAATAAATTTTATTATTAATCAGTACTAGTCGACTGTTTATTTAAATTTTCGCAAAATAATTAAATATCGCCCAGTATTACATGTCGCCAAGCTATTTTTTATTTTCTCGATAAATAATAACTCTTAAGAAACTATTTACGTAGGCCAGTTCGGGGAAGCCGCGCCGACCTTGGCTGCCAGGGAAGAGTGCAAGGCTCGTAACGAAACGCGGGCTGGTCTCGAATAATTGTAACCCATTTGGCAACACCCCACGCCACGTTACGTCAGTCTTACCAACATTTCTTTATTCATGAGATCATGACGCGGCTACATTTCCCCGTGTGTCGGGTTTCGATGCTTCCTAGTGAAATAGACCAGTTTTACGGCCGGCAGTTTTACATTGCAGTTTTACAGTTTTACGTCTATCCACTGTATAATTATGTTTTATTTAAATTACACAGGAATTACTCGCGTAAGAAAAAGACCGCCTAATGCGGTTGAAACTATAGTCGGAGTAACCGGCTTAATCTTAAATGAGTAATTCCCGTGTAATTTAAATAAAATGTGTGAAAACCACGTCAGTTTCTATTATATGTATAATTATTTTTTATATACGCCGTTTTACTCAAAATTCAGCTGCTCCAATAACACTTTCGTTGACAAAGGTCCACGTCCAAAGGTGCACGCACAGTGCACGTAAGAATTAAAGCATTTATTCTAAAGCATTCATTTGATGTGGAATGCGCTATACTTACTTGTGGGGGTGTTCCCCGATAGTTACACCCTAGTGTCTTCAAATCAAGAGTAATTCGGTTTCTTCTAGGCAAGCGTGCTCCATGCCGCATCATCGCCGAGTTGGCGGCCAATTATAACTTTAAAAAAAGCTGTTCCATAGAAAAATTACATTCACACTCAACGAAATGTATGAAACAGCCAAATATACATACTTATTATAGATTGTTGGAACGCTAATATATTTTTCGCGATTTCAGGGTTGGTCCCATAATAAAAGTTGTTCGTAAGGATGAGTACAATGATTCAAATCCAATATAAATTTGATATGATCAAAGGGTCTTCAGTTTCTCTTCTAATAACACTTGTTAGTTTTGGGTTTGACTCCAAGGACGTTGTTTTGACTCCCAGCTTAGCTTTGACTTTCTCCGACGATATCTCCAAATTGGTACCGTTTTCCATTTCTACAAAACGCTTACGCACGAAGTCGCCCCTATCTATTCAAACAAAGTAGAAAACCTCTAGAAGTCGGAAGACAGTCCCCGTGTTGATAGAAACGTTGTTTGATTAGGTCGGGCAGGTCAGCTGCGAAACAAAAGCGTCTGTCCGAACAACCAACTTACTCGTAAACATACAAGTCAATAACGGAGCCACCATAGCATTTTCTGTCCAAATCTAACTGTCGCCCTTTGAAAATGTTTATTTCGTCAATTTAGCCACCTCTCACAAATAAATTGGTCGCATTGTATGTAACAGTGCTTCCTTTGCAAATAGTAGTTATGTAGATTGTAGGTACAGTAGATTCGAACCTTCGAGCCTTTCAAGACTGGTAAAATGAGGACAGTTCTGAGAAAAACGTATTTTCTAAAGAAGGTTGTTGTAATACGTGTACCAAAATGTGAATTTTTGTGAGCACATAGAGTACTCAGGTTATGGGGCTACCAAAAGGTCGCGTCTACGGTACGAACCTCAGCTAGGGCCGTCAGAATTAGGAGTCAGCCCTAGCACTCGAAAAGGGATGTTAAGACGTAGAGAAGAGCTATTACAGCCCGTCTTACCTCGAAGTCAAGCTATTTAGGCAAACTGGTTTGACCACAAGGAATGGTTTTTCCTTGTGGTCAAACTATTAAAATGATCCTCCTGTATCATTGTCAAGTTAAAATATGTACAGTCATTTTGAATAAAATAATAACGCAAAAAAGAAAGTATTATAATGACAAAATAATGGACCAACAAATGAAATAAGAGTCTGCTAATTTACATTAGAATGTACAATATAAACCGTGCGAAGTGCGAGTTAGGCGTTGTTGGAACGATCGAAGCTAAGATTAATACTTTCAGAATATAATTATAGCAGTACAAGTCTCTAGGCAGAAGAATATGTAAACGCGACACATTCGAGTAAACGTAATTATAGGCATAAATACTTTGTCTTCGCGTAGGAACTGCGATATAACTTCAATAGCTGTATATGCGCTTAGTTGCCAGCTAGTTAGCACAATTAACGCTGTTAGCGAGAATCTACCGGCGTACTAAAACAATTGAGAACAATGCCGCCTCTATGTGGTACGTTATAAGGCTAGACAAACGCCACACCACTGAGCAAGTAAGCGCTTCGTAATTACGTATTAAGCCACTCCTTAGTCTGGATTTTGAGGCCCTACCTCAACTTTCTACATAAAATACGCAGGTATCATTTCTTAGGTTTAGTATTCTGCTATAAATGTCATCACATCACTGATAGTGATGAGATATGGTACAGATACGTCTTTGAGTGACACAGCGGGCAATGGTAGCTATGCTGGGAGTTTCTTTGCGCGATAGAATCTGGAACGTGAATTTTCGCCAAAAAACCGAGTCACCGGTATAAGTTGTAATGGCAATGTGCAGGCCCAAGACAGGTCACATCGCTCGAAGAAACGATAACCGATAGGAATGTTAGGTTTCTGAGTGGAGACCACGAACGGGAAGACGCAGGCCTCCTACTAGACAGACCGACTACATCGTGAGAGTCGTGGGCATCCAGTGGATGCAGGCTGTCGTGTGAAAGTTTAAGGGGAGACCTATGTTCAGCACTGTACGTCATCTGGCTGATGATTATAATGATCTCCTAACATCGACTCGAGTCAGGCCTGTCATTATTCATTAGCCGTGTAGATAGGTAATCTAGCATTAGGCTTACTACTGGATAACCTTACAGTGACCTTACTAACTAGAATGCGCTGTACAGCATAGTGGAGCAACGTGTTATGGTTGCATAACCATTTATATACGACTTGCTATAGGTATTGACATCATGCGCTATGTAGGTATAGGTATTATAATTATTATGGAGGCAAAATGTGCTACCGAGATTGATAACCATTTCTATTGTAAGTAATCTATTTATAATAAGCTTAGCATTGAGATTACTTGAGCTGATGGGAAAATTTGCCAATCTTTATAAAACACGTTTGGGATAAAACATGTATAAACTCCGCTGGCGCACCGACCCGCAGTGGGTCTTGGGCTCTGACACAACACAAAAGACCGCCATCGGTCTCGATCCCGTGCTGTCTCTCGTCAGTCGGCGACTTGTACCTCGCGCAAGTCCGACTCTACGGCATCTTTCCATCGATATCTAGCATATCCTTTCTTGATATTGCGATCCTCCCGCAATCTTAGCAGGTGGCAAGGGTGTAGCGAGGATTTTCTAGAGGAGAGGCGGGGGTAAATTGTTTACTCTTAGGTTGGGAAGCTCTTTGAAAAAGTGCTTACCCACACTCCTAGGTGAGGGGGGTATCTGCCCCTTCTGTCCATACCTGGCGATGCCCCTGGTAGGTGGCATGTCCACCGGAGTCTCTAGGCTAGGTCTCTCCCATGATATTTGGCTCAGTGATAAGCTCCTCAATCTCTACGTTTTTCTTGACTCTCCAACTCCCAGTCTTCAAATTAGGGTATAAGCTACTTCCAAATCAAATTACATTCCAACCCGTTCAACTGATACGGAGTTAGGTACGTAGTACTTACCGTCATACACACTTATATACAAACTATCGCATTTATAATATTAGTAATTGTCATTGGTATGATGTGACATGTGTTGTTCATTATCAAATCCTTATGATATGATTTAATGTTTCATACTGCGAGCATACGTAATTTTATCTTCTCTTAGCATTTTCTCTATTACTATACTGCATTGCAAGTACCGTTCCTATCGATCGACAAATTTGACAGTTGTAATAGACAAATTCAATAATATGCATATAGAATCGATCATAGCGGAATACAGATCAAATTTATCGAATTTGTCGATTTCATCTGTCAAATTTGTCGATCGATAAAGAACGAAACTGGCACTGCTGTATTTTAGCTGTTCTTATTTTTGGGAAGACAACTGTCTGCTGCATCACTGCTAACGCTAAAGCAGGGTTACTTTTTTTGTGCAGCCATATTTATGAACAATAAATTATTTTGTATTTGTAGTCTGATTTTTAGATTCAGAAAACCGATTGTTTTGCCTTCCAATAAAATGAATATAAAACCTTAATAAACCTTTTTAACTACAAGTAAAATGTCGATAGAAAACTCTTCTAAAATGTCGTTGGTAGCCAGTAGCCACTTATCTATTATCAGTGTTGCATTGAATCAATTACTTGACTGCTATCGGAGCTTGCTAATGCCACTTAATTAATATTGCAATTATCTTGCCGTACGGCTTACACTTTCGCGTTGGCACGGCTCGCCAATAGGTATCGATATAATAGCGTTTATGGAAACTTTACGAAATTACTTTTGTCGATATCGATGATTAATAATAACTCAAATGTAGTTACAACTACATCGATATCTATTTGTTGTTGAAATCCCATGTTTATTTATCGAAAGCATGTTTATGTTTACTTGGGTAAGTACGTTTTTTGCCAATAGATATATTATTTTACAAGGAAAATATTTACTTTTTCTCGTCGAAAAATTAATGTTTCAACTTTATAAATCTAAAAAATCCAGTTCCATTTGTGTTTGTTCTATATCTGGGTGTTAATATCTATTTAAGTATGTATTTAAAGCTATATATGTATGTATATCAGTCTCTGGCAGCCATATCACAAGCTTTGCTTAGTTTGGGATCAGATGACCGTGTGTGCAAAAATGTCCCGAATATTTATTTATTTTAATAGGGGCACTTTCAAACGGGCACTTGCCACCATCAACATCCCTGCTGTTCTCGAGCCGGTGGGGATAGTTCGGGATGATGGTAAGCGCCCTGATGGCTTAACTCTGATCCCCTGGGAGCGGGGAAGGGCTCTCGTTTGGGACGCTACATGCGTCGATACGTTAGCCCCTTCTCACCTCAGGGGGACAATTCAAAAAGCTGGAGCCGCGGCGGAGGCCGCAGAAGACGCCAAGCGGCGCAAGTATGCATCACTTTCAAGTGAATATATATTTGTGCCGCTGGGCGTCGAAACTTTTGGTCCATGGGGCCCATGTACCAAAAAGTTTTTAAAAAAAATTTCGCCACATTTAATCGACGCCGCTGGTGATAAGAGAGCTGGCTCATTCCTCGCGCAGAGAATTTCTTTAGCAATTCAACGCGGGAATGCAGCCAGCGTTCTTGGCACTTTACCACACGGACAACATCTTTTTTTTTTTTTAATTTTTAATTATATTAGTGATAATTTGTATGTAATAATTAGTATTAGTGTTAATAATTAAGGCTTTTTTATTTTCTTTGTTTGATATACCCTATTTAGATTATTAAAATTGGTACGTATATATTTTAATAGTAATGTTTATTTGTCAAAAAATAAGAAGTACATATTAGCTTAAATAATAGGATTAGAACATAGAATAATTGACGGTTACGTACTATATTTAGAATAGTTTGGCGGTGAACCCCAAACTAGGCACAAGGCCTGTATCTTGGAGCTCGAGTGCGAGATTACCAGTAAAATACAGTGATGAAAAGAGAAATATTGCCATCTATACACGTGTTACTTACTCTGACAGGAGCAATAACCAAAGAATGAATCAAATCAGATCAACATCCTTAGAGTCAGGTAAGTAAATAAAAGTAAACAAATGGTAAAAGTAAGACCATATTAAAGATACATTGATGAATCTTCTGCTCATCATCCTAATAATTACACCGATCTAATCTTTTTTTTTACGCGGTTAAGTACGCGTTTGACTACCAACTCGCCTGTTGGTAAGCAACGACGTGGTCGAAGATGAAGCACGCAGACTTAGAAGATACCTATTCACTCTGGCCTTGTAAAGGCCCAGATTATAGGTATCTCGGAAAAAAGTTAGCGGGCAGGTTGTTCCAGTCCTTGGCTGTACGGATTAGAAACGTATCAAAACGCGCACACACGCGCGCGCGTTTCAAATCGCGAAAGTTTAAAAATTACTAGAAACGTAGTATCGATACGTTTGGTACGTATCCAAGGAAAATCTACAATATATGGGTGGTAGTGGGCTGTTTTCCTATTTGTCCTGTAGTAGAAAGCAGGATAAGGTCGTGTAGCTCTGACACTACACATCACACTTCTAACGGGTTTTATTATTAATATGCTTGCGTTTGACTGCCAACTCGCCTGTTGTTTAGCGATGATGCGGTCTAGGATGGAGCACGCTTGCCTGATTCTTTAGTTCCTGAAGTCCTAACAATGTATGCCGATCTAAAGAAATATCGATACAATTCGACATAATGTCGATAGTTACCGAGTATAGTTACATCTCTACCGATGCCTAACCTACACGCAAATTCATTATCATTACATGGTTTGCCTTGTCGAGGCACCCTATTGTTCTAATTCTAATAATAGGTTTGCGCATGACGGGTAGATTTACTGCATAGATGGCTAACAATACCTAGATGCCTAGAGGCTGGTCTGGTGATGTCTGTGTTCCTGTTAGCGCGATTTATTATGTAACTGACGTTGCATCTATCATACATACATACGCTCACATTGTTATGGTGATGTCGAGTGCCTAAACTGGTGACCATTCTGTGTTGCCTTAAAACCAATTCTTAACAGACTTCAAAAAAGGATTTCTCAATTCGGTTGTAATTTTATTTTATATTTTTATGTGTTACCTCAGACATAACTCCGTGTTTTATGAATCGATTTATAAATTAAATATTTTAAAGGTTATAGAAATTTCAAGAAATTGGTACGAAAGTTTGGCTTTTAAATCACAATATCTGGAATGTTCGTATTTTACAAATTTTTAAGTCTTTTTTTAAAGTTGATAATTTCTACAGTTTACTCTGGTATAATCACAGATCTAATATGGCATTTTTTGTTTTGACGTCTAACGTCCAACCGCCTAGGCGACCGAGATCGAACTGAATTATCCGTGGATCTAGTTGGAGCATTGATCCAACTTATGACAGGCCACAGACACGCTAAGTATGTGAAATTGCGATGCTTATTCTCAGACCGGTTTGTGCAATCAACTTAGATATTGCAACGTTCCTTGCGATATAAATGTGTCGTGTAATATTTGTGTCATGAATTATCTGACACGTGTCTCCATTCAGTATCGTTAAATTTAAGTCGTGAAGCGCATATAAAAGCGATAAACATACAATGTTAAATTACATACTTTTATTTTATATTTTATAATAGGTACGTAGGTATTTGTCATATTAAATTCATTTCTTTTTATAACAAACAAGATGCACCCCGTGTATTCACCCGCCTTATAATACCTCCTCGAAGCAACCTCCTTGGTAGAGACAGCAACCTCCTTTGACTTAGATGACAGTTTTTTTATTCTATGATGTAATATGCAAAGTATAGATTTCAATTCTTGTTCTTGTTTTTTGTAGGGAATTGTTTTGTTTAAATTAAACATTAAAAAAAAAAACGGTTGATCCGATCCCTACCAAACTTCACAGGATCACTCGCTGGGTATAATCCATGTATAATCTGAAAATTGCCTAAAAACTTAATCAAAATTGGTCCGTTTCGGAATCCATACATACATACAAACACACACATCGCTTTTTATATTATTACTAGCTGCGCCCCGCGGTTTCACCCGCGTAGTGATGAAAAATTATGATGATCAAAAGTCTATGTCACTCTCTGGCTCTTGAACTATACCCATGCAAAAAATCAGGTCGATCCGTTGTTCCGTTGCAACGTGAAAGAGGAACAAACATCCATACATCTATACATCCATACATACAAACTTTCGCGTTTATAATATTAGTAGGATATAAAAGATAGATAACAATAAATGCATACGCCCTGATAATAAGTAGGTACATTACTGAGCGGCTGGTAACAAGCATTTCTAAACGAACGTACGAGAATGTGGGTGACAAAATGTTCAGTTCTCGCCGAGGCTTATTAGTACTTTTCTCAAACACTGCGTGAATATTTACGTTCCCATAAATAATTTGGGGTAATTTTCGCATTTAATTAAAACGTAGCTCAAGAACCAAACTAAGAAAAAAGAAAACATTTCGAGATGGTCATGGCTTGAAATAAAATTATGAGCCAATCATAGATGATTTTTTTTGTCAGTAAATTTTTGTCTTCTTTGTGAGATCATGACCTCTCAGAGCAGACAAAAATTTGCCACCAACGGTCGAGGCCATAAAGTTCAATTTTGGTAGAAGCGCGATCTTCAGTAAATACTGAACTTTTACTATGGACCAATGGAAATGTGAATGGCCGTTTTCTATGGAACAGCCAGTGAGATGTAATAAAAATATCTTACCGGTCCGTGGTCTCCATTCCAGAACCTTTCGGCCCCATCGGCCATCTGTCCTGCGTGATATATGCCCTGCCCACTGCCACTTCCACTTGCTAGTCCGGTGGGCTATGTCGGTGACTTTCGTTCGTCTACGGATCTCCTCATTTGTGATTCGATCTCGTAGAGAAACCCCGAGCACAACCCTCTCCATAGCTCGTTGTGCGACTTTGAGCTTTCTTATGAGGCCCATAGTGAGATACTACGTTTCAGTGCCGTATGTCATCACTGGTAACACAGTGGTCTAAGATAACTATTGTGCTAATGTGTGATCTATGTAACACTAACAATACGTGTGTTAGTAAAATGTTTGCCGCTATTTTAATAATAACTAGCGGTCCGCCCCGGCTTCGCACGGGTATAGATTATAGCCTATGTCACCCGGGGATAGTGTAGCTTCCCAACAGTGAAAGAATTTTTCAAATCGGTCCAGTACTTTTTGAGCCAATTCGTTACAAACATACTTACATACAAATCTTTCCTCTTTATAATATTAGTATAGTACAAAAAAGTTTCTTCACACAGACTCTAGCTTGAGATTAGCAGTATTTTCGCAATTGAGTTCTTGGAATCGTGACTGCCTACCATTGTAACTTTCTTGAGTTGTCGGGTTGCTGCTATGTACAATGTTCGCTATTTTCTTAGATAGCTTTCTGAGAAGGAACGGAGGTATCTATCACTAAATACACAAGTGTACGCCAAACATAGACCCAGCCGCGGAAACTTCGGTATAGATCAAAGATGATATTATAACCAAACCACATGGGATAAATAGTTAGGGACACGGGTGCCATTTCATTCTCTAACCTGTAAGGTATAAGTTTGCTATAACTGCTACAAGTAACTTACTCGTTGGGCTGATATGGCTTCTTTTCATAAACATATCAATTAGTTATTACTGTTTAGCTATTATTTATTATATCTCTGTCTTGAGATCTGGATTGTAAACATCTTTCGATTTTATAAGTGAAAACTTTTTATGGCTTGCGTCTACTATCTACAAAACTATAATTAGTTAAGTTTAAGCTGTTTGTTTTACGAATAGTCTAAAATAAAAATAAATTTCACCCGAATAGTAGGTTGAAAAGTAACAGCGGCGCGCTGCGTACTTACATCTCTATAATCATCATTAACATCATCATCATCATCATTTATCATCTCATCATTTTATTATCGTTTATTTTCTGTGACGTGTACCTTTTATTTGTTACCAATAAAGTACTATGACTATGACTATGACTATATCTACTCATAGTTGATACAGAGCTCTTTTCTACCACTTTATCTTGTAAACTATTGAGTAATTCATAGTAGTGTTAATATATTTGAAATCTGCTGAGTGAGCTCTTAATAATTTTGGTAATATTTGACCTATTTAGCGAAGTTAACTTTAAAAAAAATCCCTTCATTCTCATTTTCATTTTTTTTTTCGCGGACTTGCTTCTTGTATTGTTTTACACTATGTCATTCCCACTATTAAATTCAAATGACACCTCTTATTTATGTCGAGATAAATTCGCTGTTTAGGCTGTAGGGCGTGCCAAAGAAACCATCATACATACTCTAAAAACATAACCCTCCTTGCGCAGACATAAACATAAGCTTATTTGTGAAATTATAAATGCTTCGTGAAGCCAGATGTTGTAGTATTTCATTCTACCATTTAAGTCAGCAAGACGAAATTTTTACAATTTTTTTTTTCTTTTTTTTTCGGTTTTTTTCGGAGCGATGTCTTAGTCCAAACCAAAACGTATGAAGTAGTACAAAACTTAACTATGAAGTAGTACTCGCACGCTTGGCTCGCACGACTAATTTAGAGAAGTGTACCCTTGTCTTCCCTGGGCGGCGAGTACCTACCTACCTAACATAAAATAACCTCAAAGGATCACGAAACACGATTCTATTAGTGATCCGGAATTCCGGATCACTTTCCTATTAAGTATAATTTTTTTCCTCCCAAGGGACAACCAATCCTATCGTAACAAATGATTGTATAACATTACGTAACTAATCATTTTATTGTATCTATTGTAGAACCATTTTATCGGATAACTTAACGATCCGGCGCAGTATTGGAAGTATCCAGGTAGCTCCGATACGCGCACGGAAAATGTTTTAGCGTACATCCGGGGAGGAATTTTCTTATAACGCTTTAGGTGGGTACGTAAGCGTGATTGATGGACAGTTACATTACATACGCCATTGTATGATAAAACATTTTTTTCTCTCCCGAAAAGGTTTTTATCCCCGCCGCGTGTGGTAATACGTCGTTTTTACCGTATTGCGTTCGGATCCGCACTCAGCATCGGGCCTCGGATATCTCACGTTTCTCTAGATTTAGACCAGCCATAAACAGCCTAGTTCACGCAAAAGTTCATTAGGCCGCGTTTTCAATCACAGCGTGCAGGCGCGCGGTGTGGGTGTGACGATAACCGCGGCGGCGCGGTGATCCATTTAATTTTTACTCATTAATTTCTATCCATTTTTAATGACGACGGATGATTCTACACAAATAATGACACTTGAAAAAAACCTACTGCACGGAAAGTGTGATTTATTCCTAAATATTCTTTAGAGATGAAATATTTCTTCAAATTTAAATTAGTCCTCCCTCGAGATATAGCCCATTCAAACATCACGTTTTTAACACGTAACACAACATTCATAAAAAACAGTCTACATGAACAACACAACCACCTTTATTGAAGTCTGTTGATAAAGTTGTCACCACCACCACCCCATTACCCGCTGTGGTCTTCAAATTTGATCGAAGCTCACAATCTATTGGTGTATTCAAATTGCAAGTGAATCGGTTTCTTCTAGGTAAGCGTGCTCCATCGTAGACCGCATCAACGCTGAATATCAGGCTAGGTGGCTGTCAAATGACAACTTATTATTGTTTTTTTAAAAGGAGGTTCAAAATGCGCCCTAAATATCCGGAAGTCTCGATTACAAGACGCGAAATGTCGCAGGCACCAACGCGGGCGACGCTCTCCTAAATGACCATACATTTGAATTAACCACATGACGTGCCGCTCTACGCCCCGCGTCTACGTAAACGATGCCTAACAGTAGGCTAGAGCTTGGCATGTATAGTTATACATAGCACCTGCCTAGGGACATATCTTTATTTACCCAACGCTTGGCGGCCAAACACAGAACTTAAATTACTCACTTTTTCTGAAACGAAATATGTGCTACAACAATTTCGCAACTTTCGCCTGAAGTGGGTTTTGTTAAATTATTAGAGGACACTTGTACATAGTTTTTGTCGAGAATTGTTACTACATTTGAACATTTGTTATCCATGCGATAAAACGTAACAAAGTAAAGTAAATATTCATTTCTGAAACGCTTTAACATTGTCTTATATAAATATACAGTATAGCAATAAATTATATCTAGCCAAAGACTTACGTAGTAGCTTTACCTAGTCTGTGTATTAGCATATAGGTTACATTGACTTAGCAGTGGGCCCCAAACCCGGCTAGCCCGGTCTCTTGGTGACCCAAAAAAGATTTGCCAATCTAGTTTGAGATGTGGGCTTGGAAGTTACATTAATCTTCTCGTTTTCATTTTCCCATCAAATTGTGATCCAAATGCTTCATCGTAGATCGTTAAGGAATTCCTCACGGGGCGTGTACGAAATCTCTTTCACTCTATGCGTTTGCGTGTATCGTTGTTGCAATTTACAAGCGCTTGGACCTTACTTGGGGGTTGCACATTGCGACAGTTTGTGATGCTGATGCATTTTTATGAGGTCTTCAGGGTGCGTTAACACGCACATTTAAGATTCCACTTCCCGCCTTCGCACACATCTAGCTCGCAAATTTTTATATTATCATTAAAAACAAAAAAAAAACGATCTCTGCCCCCCTATAAAATATAAACATTAAACTTGCTTTAAAACATTAGCCGTCTTACCACAAAAGATTTAAGAACTCTTTAGACATTTGTTTAGCAGTTGTTTCACTGCGAAAAATATGCTAAACACCTGTTTAAAGCGTGCTTAAATCTTTTGTGGTAAGACGGTTGAAATGTACCAGTGATTTTTTTTTTTACCTTAAAAAAATGTGTGTTTGAGATTATTCTATTTATACTATGATTATCTGTTATATCAGAGAGGCGGTCTCTAAAGATTGCCGCGCGTGCGATCCGGCTAAAAGGAAAGCATTGAAATGTGAGCCTTGTATCATGACACCGCAGAGCAGAATTTCAAGTGACGAACGACGGGTGGCCATAGCGTGGCAGCGGTAGCACACGCATCGTACACTTGCCGAAAACTAGCATTATAATTGTTATAGGGTGGAAGTATTATGTGGAAAGGGCGTTCTAAGCCGAAAAGAGTTCACAATACCCATTATTATGAACAACTCTTACTGAGGGTTTAATCGCGAAAAAAATATTAGCTGTTTCAATAGAAAACGGCAATTCACACTCAACAAAATATATGGATTATAAATTTTTGTTGCGATTTCAGGTCCCATAGGAAAAGTTGTTTGTAATTATGGGTATTATAAATTTCTTTCCGCTTAGAACACTTTCCGTGTAGCCTCGTATAAACATAGTCGCTAACGCTCATGAATTGCAACAGTCACTAAGTAGGTGAGCATATGATGCGTGGACGCATGCGTGTGGCACGTTCTTGCGTACATATTCTGCGTATCGTGATGGATATTCTGTATCATCAGGTATCCAGAAGTCAGTCAAGTTAATCGAATAGCTACTGAAGTAAATCGGCTGTTTAAGCTTCAGCTATTCTTGGAAATCAATTTAAAATTGTAATTTGTGACGCTATCGAAGAGTAGGTATACTGAAGATTCTATGTCGACCACACGGCCATTCCACCGAATGGTATCGACGAAATGTAGGGAACTCCTTTCAGTGAGAAAATTACGTTCCATACCACAGCATATTTAACAGTAGCAGCGGAGATGGCTTACCAGTGTTTACATTATGGCCTTCACTGCTCCCGCCTGGTACCTAGGGTTGCCAGACAATCTCTGGATATGTGGCTTTTTAGACGTTCATTCATATAGCTAAAGCATTTTAGATTGCAATATATGAAAAATTTGGAAAAATATATGGAGTACATTTATTTCTATTGTAATAGAGCATTATAGAGCGAAGTTAAAATTTATCAAGTGTCCCTCCCCCAACTGGGTAAGCGTAGCACGCCCCTACCCCCGGCCCCTTAAAGTGCCCTGAACCGCGGTTTTTTACAGTTAAAAAAAAACCGTACACGATACATAAAAAGTGTGTAAGATTCAAATAATCCTTGATAAATTTACTATCTAGTCTCAATACATATAAAGGCGATATCACTTATAATTTCTGCGCAATCAGGAACTGAATATGAACATGTCTTATTTATAAATTTTATTGTTCATCAAGTTTCATTTTCTTTAAAAAAAACTACGGGTTTTTGTACCTATGTATAACTTCTGTTATACGTAAGATAAATAAAAATATAAAAAAAAAAAAACTTAAATAACTTCGCTCAATAATGAACTTATTACATTAAATAAATGTACTCCATATATTTCGCCAAATTTTGAGCTAAAACTACTTCGAAAAAAACAAAGTATAGACAAAAGAAAAATCGGCGATGAAAATTATACAACCGTTCAAAACTGATATTAATGTTATTTTTAATTTAGAATTAAAAAGAATGACCCCAACCATCTGTTTGACTAAATCAAAAAATTCGGACCTTACCTAGGTCCGAATTCTTTGGGCTAAGTCGAGAAACTTAGTAAAGGACACCGCGATTCGTGTAAACTTTTTTCCACGGTGTTTTGTGACCTTGACGGATCCTCGCTTCGTTACTGAATTCGACTATAAATAAATGCGATAAACATCTAAACATATTGTACGATCGATCACACTGATTTTAATCTCTCGTCAATAGCCTCGGTGAACTGCCAGCCAGCTTGTACAGTGCTTCAGT
This sequence comes from Agriopis aurantiaria, assembly GCA_914767915.1. NCBI lineage: Eukaryota > Metazoa > Arthropoda > Insecta > Lepidoptera > Geometridae > Agriopis > Agriopis aurantiaria. Next base: position 16,100,890 of record OU611992.1, on the reverse strand, counting down.
TTGAATTGATGATAATAATTATGTGCCCAGTTTCTATACAAAGACTGGTCGTTTTACCAATCAATAGTCAAATAACGTATAATTGTGATATAGTGCTAACAGACGCTCGAACGCGGCTGACGGACCGCCGTCAAACCAACGGGAGAGAAAGAGTGAGAATATCATATTTCCCTCTCTTTCTCTCCCATTGGTCAGACGGCGGTTGAGGTCAGCCGCGTTCGTGCGTCTGTTAGCACTAATAGGTTATATATAATGTTTTAAAATATGGGTAGAAACCGAGCAATACGTCTTGTAGACGTGTTTACAATTACGATATGACTTTTTGGAAGAAAACTGTCTTAGAAGGCAAGTTAAAATGAAAGTAAGCTTAAAAGAGATCTAGGCGAGTATAAACTAATTAAAGGACATTGTCCAGTTCAGGCCAGGCCCAGCCCAGGGGATACTGACTTCGGAAGAAAACAATTGAACTGTTAGTGTCTGTGCGCTGGGCCAAAACATCCATCTTCTTCAGGTGCCATCTCCTACCAGCCAGAAGGAAAATGGACAGAGGTCAATAGTTCAATATACTGGCGGATAAATCTGGAAGTGCTCCATCGACAAAAAACTAACTTTATCGATATGAAGGAAAAAATTACAGGCAACCCTACCAACCGACATGATGCGAGTGACGTGTCCGCGTCGTAGACAGCGGTGCGCCCGCGTCGTCGCGTTGCGCATGCGCGAGTAATTTTCCAATACACTACACACAGTACATCAAGTCATACAGGCGCCAGACACGGAAGGAAAAAACAAAAAAAAATCTAGCGGTATACACAACATTAGTTAGGTAAAACCACATTTCCTTCCGCTTTTGACGCGAATTCGCCACCATGCCAACTGTATGCATCGGACTGAGCTATCAGCGTCTAACACCCGGTTTCTGAAAGGCTTATCAACACAAAAATTAACTAAAGTTTTTAAATCTCATGTCCTCTGACGTGATGGGTTGAACGTAAAAACAACAGCCAATCTGGACACGAGTTTTGACATAGATTAAATGGAGCAGGCTTTCAGAAACTGGGTGTAAGTAACGCAGGTCTCCAAAATGCCTACTGACCTCCAAACTTGAATACGAAAAAAAATACGGGCTAAATTGAGAACCTTCCTCCTTTTTCGAAGTCGGTTAATGATACCTGGGCCCAGATTACGCGTTACGTGCATGTTAAAGTTAAGGAATCAGGGCCCTGATGATAAATATGACTCCAATGATCGTAGGTTAATAAAACCAAATTTTTGCAGTTTCTAAATCTACTAAAAGTATATGATTTAGTACAGTCTTCTTATTTCAGTCGATGTTAGGTACGTGAATACTAAATGATAATATTGCTCTGATGAATTTTTTGACCTTATCCCTCCATCCCGGTTTTACCACCGAACCGGCCGCCATTGCCAGAAATGCCATCCGCACTAGAATATAGATACGTGGAAGTCCCGCATTGTTTCTGCCACGCACATGTAAGTTGTGGAATGGCTTACCACTTTCGGTTTTTCCTCTGAAGTATAATTTGGACTGCTTCAAACGAAGAGTGAATAGAGTCCTCAAAGGTAGGCAACGCACTGACAATGCCCCGGGTATTGTACGTGCTTATAAGCAGCGGTGGCCACTTACCATCAGGTGGCTGTAGATTGTCTGCCACATTTTCTGTAAAAAAAATCTTATTACAGATCTACGAGTACTAAGTTTTTGGATCAACATTCGGCCACGCCAATAGCACTCTCCGTGGCCTCATTCAGGTCATTCAGAGTGCAAGTTGTTTCGTACCAACCTCAGATCAGACAAAAAAGGAGATATGGTAAGGTGGCGGGTGCGAACCCGTCTGGTTTGAATTAGGCTTGATGCCTTTACTCGAACTCCTCATTCTGACGACCTTGCCGACCTTTTTTGCATGCGGACTATTAGTTCATTGGTGTCACTGCAAGTAGCTTAGTGTGCGTGAAAAATGAGTAAGTGTATGTCGAAAAAGGTAGGTGAAACACGAAGACATAAAAAAAAACATTTATTTCAGGCAACAAAACAACCCATGCATTTATATTTATTTATTTATTTATTTGGACTTTGAACACAAATGGTATTTGTTCTAAGGCATATTTTCCTTGTTTGTCTGATCTGAGATTCGTATCAAGTTATGAAGTGACGGTGGCTCCTATTCTAAAACCTCTTCTATAAAGTGTTAACTGTGCAACTGTTTTCCATTAATTTCGCTCGTGTTGCTCGCTCGCCGACCACGATGATTGCTCCCTCTCTGTTGCCAAGTCAGCGCAGGATGTGTCATCAACTTGGCGTATTCTTAGCTTCCATTCAGTCAACGCTTCAAATACTTGTAAACCTAAACGGTGCGTATTTTCCTCGGATTCGAACAACAGGTTTTGAATCTAAGGGTAAGGAATAGGACGTTATGCAGGCTTACTTCCTAAGTTTTTTTTTGTATTTTTTTTTTGTCAAGGTCTGATTGATGGGTATCTTCAACGACATCGTCGCATACCATCAAGCAAGTCAGTAGTCAAACGCAGATACATACCCGAAAAAAAGCCAGGTATCTTCAAGGTCACAGTGAACAATTCGAAGGTATATAATCTAGTCTCTCACCATGACCCAAGTCGGTTAAATAAATATCTTCTATGTCTGCCTGCTCCATTTTCGCCGCCTACCATAAAGCGAGTTAATGCATCTATGATCAATTATGTATATAAATTGAGGTAGATACGTTTTACCAAGGTCTGCGTGACAAACACAAGTTAATTAGCTTGAGTGAAATCAGTCCGTCTTGTGTCTGGCAACGACGCAAACATACGATTCGCGATTTAGGAGTATGAAAAATAGTCAAAAATGCCATGTTTTGTGTTTCGAAAGTGAAATACTTACACTGGGACGCCTGTAAAGTTCTATGGGTCCTTTTTTTTTTTTTTATTTTTTTTTTTTTCGAGGGGGAAATCTTCTAAAGATACCCTGCTGCATTGGGGTGCAGCCAGGTTATGTGGGATTATACCCACTAAAACCCCCCCGGTGACCAGCCTTAGTGCTTGACAAGAGGGCTCCGAGATCTCCAGAGGAACGCACCGGAGCCCTCGGCACTGCGCTACGGCTCCTCCCGAGACAACCGTGTTGTCTCAGCCCCTCCACCCACGACAACGTTGGTCACACAACGTTGTCGTTCTCTCCCTGGGCACGCTTATGTGGATGGTCAAAGCCCCAACTTTGACCATCCCGAGCCCGGAGGTCCCCTTTTAGTAGCCTCTTACTACAGGCAGGGGTTACCGGTGCCGTATTCTATTGCCCCGGCGCCAGGGCTAAAAGTTCTATGGGTCCTACCTATGTAGGTATTTTTAATAAAATATCGCCATGTTTTTAGTGCTTTTTTAATGAATATGACGTCTCTATTGGTAAAACCTCATTGTCTATGATTATTATCACATGGTGTCGAATTGTTGGCCAAAGGCTCCTCTTTCCTTCATTGGCGAATGTCTATTGACCAAATCTCTCTTAAAGAGACCAGCTCTTTCCACCTACGCGATAAAAAACTTCACTTGCAATTTTACCTGCTATGCCGTTTCACTTGTTATTTATAGCCAGTGCTTGATGGAACGTGACCTAATACACGTGTGGACCAATGTGACGCAAGGTCAGTCGCATGCGCAAGCAGAAAGAGGTTTTTACGGTTGAGATGAGAAAAAACATGCTCCTAATGGCAAGCGTCATGTCTATAATAATTGCAGTGATACGAAAGGGTTCAAATGACGGAAGTACTACACGACGATCATTATCATCATCATCATCAGCCTATTATGTGATTTGCGCCTTTTGGCGTGAAGGAAGTCCGGACAATTTGGGACTGATACAATCAGTAGCTTTCTATTGGTAACCCTCGTTGTGGTGAAAGTCAAGGTTGATTGGAATACTCTCAGTGAGGTTATGGCCCATCCACCATCTCATGTCATGTTTGTTTACTTCTTCTCTTCTCTTCTCTATCTCTACGTAGACTTCTACGTCAGACTTCTAAGTCACTTTCCGCGTCTGTCTGTCTGTATGGCCGCTAACTCCTCCTAAACCACGCAACAGATTTTGATACGGTTTTCACCATTAGTTAGATAATTTTTCACGGACGGGCGGGTCGCTAGTTATATATAATTTCAAAAGTTCTAGGAATACTTCCAGCACACGCTATTAAAAGTTACACTCAATAGTGTACAGAATATATGGGAGAGCCGCCATCGTAAAAAGAAAAACTAAGTCCTCCCAGAATATGTTTATTTTTATATGCAATATATATTTATTTTGTTACATTTAGCTTAATTCATGCAAGATCTAATTTCGAAAAAAAACTAGCCTAACTTTTGTCACTCCTGGCAAAGGCCTCCCTTCCCCATCTCCTTCCATCTATCGCTTTCCTGTGCGATGTCCAGCCATTCTTTGCAAGACCTTTAAATCGTCTCGGTATAGTTTACAGGGTCTGTCTAGGGGTCGTTTACCGTTTTGAGCCACTTGATTTCGAAATTTATTACAATGATTAAATTCAATAAAATAATTTAAGTTGAGGCACAGTCGTTTCTTAGTTTCCCATTTGGCCTACTCTTGGACAACACGGCATCAAGCCTGCCAGTTACCAGAATTTAAAAAAAAAGATCGGTCTTACTCAAACGGTCAATTGAGCCTATGTTACATAAAGATAGGATAATAGCTTAGCTTTACTCAAAACGTCAATTCAGCCTATGTTACATAGAGATAGGATAATAGCTTAGCTTTACTCAAAACGTCAATTGAGCCTATGTTACATAGAGATAGGATAATAGCTTAGCTTTACTCAAAACGTCAATTGAGCCTATGTTACATAGAGATAGGATAATAGCTTAGCTTTACTCAAAACGTCAAATGAGCCTATGTTACATAGAGATAGGATAATAGCTTAGCTTTACTCAAAACGTCAATTGAGCCTATGTTACATAGAGATAGGATAATAGCTTAGCTTTACTTAAAACGTCAATTGAGCCTATGTTACATAGAGATAGGATAGTAGCTTAGCTTTACTCAAAACGTCAATTGAGCCTATGTTACATAGAGATAGGATAATAGCTTAGCTTTACTCAAAACGTCAATTGAGCCTATGTTACATAGAGATAGGATAATAGCTTAGATATCTTTGGCTTTACTCAAAACGTCAATTGAGCCTATGTTACATAGAGATAGGATAATAGCTTAGCTTTACTCAAAACGTCAATTGAGCCTTATCTATACTTCTATACTAATATTATAAAGAGGAAAGATTTGTTTGTTTGTTTGCATTGAATAGGCTCCGAAAATACTGAACTAATTTGAAAAATTCTTTCACTGTTGGGAAGCTACACTATCCCCGGGTAACATAGGCTATATTATAATTTCAAAAAAAATATAGGGATCCTTACTAAAACTCCAATAATGTAACCCAAGGTATAAAAAATAAGATTTACAATTTCAACTTTGTGTGTTTGACAGTTCTATCGTCTGTCAGGTCAGCTAGTAATACATATAGATAAGATTCTAGCTTAGTCTTACTCATAACGTCAATTTTATTAAGCACAGGTTACATAGAAATACAATTCTAGCTATACTCCAAAATGTCAATTGAGTCTATGTTACATAGAGATCTTTCGTGACAATTTTCTTCAGCGACAAGTTGGCAGAGCAGCTATAAGCATAGTTTAACTTAAATAACGTTCCTAAGCAGGGCCATCACTAATCACTAAGTAAGTTCTTGTTGTAATGTTTATTTAGGTACCAACCAATTCAACTTACGGCATAAAGAACTCAAATTGAAAAGGGTTGAATAAAGTAAATCCAGCTTTTCCAAGCACGCAGCCACGTGTATCTGACAAAGGCCTTCCAAATAGACCATAGAGGTAGTACATACATCTCGGTATCACCAGGTAGTCTATAAATGGATCCTAGATAATTCAAACAACAATATGGTGGTAACACAAAACTATTTACATAGTACCTGAGTTTTGGCGCCAACGCGGAAAAAACATGTCGGCTCGTTGGATTATTTTCCTAAACTTGTGTATTTTCGAGTGTTAATGTGTACTAAATGGTGAATTATTATTCATTAAATGCTCGTAAACGTGCTCGAGTGTAGCCAAGTGATATAACGAGGCGAAACGTGTCTTTTCGTGTTGTTTCCAAAACTCCATAGGAGCCTCTTGTAAAGTCTCCACCACTTTACAGGGGCATGAGTTTGACTTGACCGTGACTTACTTAGCTTGACTCTGACTGTGACTATGACTTGTTTGACACTACTAAGACAAAGTAAACTGTTTAATATTACGAGTAAAGGACATTGAATCCACGCTCATGAAGATTAAAAAAAAAAACATAGTACCTACTATATAAAATATCTAGTATTTACAGGGTTATTGATACAATTAGTAAACAACCTCTCGCAGGCTGCTTCATACATCGTATTTATTAAAACGTAATACATTCATAAAAAAAACATTAGAAATATGATTGTGTTCAACGTGTGTTGAACACATAATATAGATATGATTCACTTTTTGTTCCGTATAGTTGTAATTTTTTTTCCACAAAATAAGGTATGTCTATAAGTTTATGTGGAAAAAAAATGCTTTTGAATTCGACGTTTCTTCTCATTTGACATTTCGGTCTATTTTATTCCGGATTAGCAAGTTGAAGTGGCAGTGGGCAGGCCACATATCACGCAGAACAGATGGCCGATGGGGCCGAAAGGTTCTGGAATGGAGACCACGGACCGGTAAGCGCAGCGTAGGGCGTCCACCCACAAGATGGACAGACGACCTAAAAGAGACCGCAGGGAAACGCTGGATGCAGGCCGCTTCCAACCGGCCCTTTTGGAGATCAATGGGGGAGGCCTATGTCCAGCAGTGGACGTCCTACGGCTGAAATGATGATGATGAAAGTTCTATTGCCATTGCAGGAATATCCTGGTAACACAAAACTGTTTACATTCTACCAGAGTTTTGGCGCCAACGCGGAAAAAACATGTCGGCTCGTTGGATTATTTTCCTAAACTTGTGTATTTTCGAGTGTTAATGTGTACTAAATGGTGAATTATTATTCATTAAATGCTCGTAAACGTGCTCGAGTGTAGCCAAGTGATATAACGAGGTGAAACGTGTCTTTTCGTGTTGTTTCCAAAACTCCATAGGAGCCTCTTGTAAAGTCTCCACCACTTTACAGGGGCATGAGTTTGACTTGACCGTGACTTACTTAGCTTGACTCTGACTGTGACTATGACTTGTTTGACGCTATTAAGACTATGTAAACCGGTTAAGATTACGACTAAAGGACATTGAATCCACGGTCATGAATATTTTACCAAAAAAAAAAAAAACACTACCATGTAGGGATAGGTATCTAGTATATCTATATCCACCACTAAGTATAATAGTATGTAACACATCCCCATTCGGCTGTAACGATTTTAATGACCCCTCATTACAATACATTGTATAACCTCCAATCTTCAATGTGATTACTCAGTGAAAATATGACATCACCATTATTGTAGATTACATGGATGCTTGCGGTTAACCATACTGCTTAGTCTTTGTCTTTCTATTATAAGCTTGGGTAACGATAGCTAGACAAGTACGAGTAAGCATACACTCGTTATATTTTAATGTATTGAGATTTATATATCTAAAGAAAATAAAGATGACGGTTCAACCATTGCGTCAGAAAAAGTTTAATATTTGAAAAAATTGCATCGTCTGTTGAAATCACAACAACGCATCTAGCGTGCTTATAATAAAATCGTTGAGATAAAAAGTCTGTGATGACGAAATATAAAAAAAAAATTGTGGTCGAAAAGATGACGTCAAATCGAAAAGTCTAGTTTCCTCATACCAAAAGCTCCACAAAAATACTCCACCTACCTATGTTCTACGACATTTTGTGTTTTTTAGTTTTTTTTTTTCATTTCTACCTTAACTGCCTTTAAGGCTTAAAAGTCAAACAGTACAAAAAAAAAGTAAAACATACTTGTGATATTTTCGTGAAACCTTTGGTGGAAACCCAAACTTTTCGTTTTGACGTGACCTTTTGGTCCACCCTTTATATAAAAGCGAAATACCACTCAAACGAAATGTAAACGAAGACGAAGATGAAATTTGGCAAGTATCCTTATGGTTAAGGTTCGCTATGAAAGCATTTTGCGAAAGGCCCGAATTAAGGGGGACAAAAGTGGGTTGAAACTTTATCTAAAAGTTTACGCGTGTGAAGTCGCAGACAACATAAATAATATAATTACATGTGCCTATTTATATTATATTTTTACTGACGCGACGCACCACGACCGCGCACCAACGTAGTCGGCGAGCAACTGACTTCACACTGGTGCTCAGTGCTTGTGAGCACCACTGATTTGTACCATTATTAGTGTAGTTATTCCGCCGCATTTTGACTATTTACGTCTGTGGTTTGATGTGCATTGAAGGTACCTTTAATGAACAGTTACAATGAAACGTGGACGCTTTCACGTCAAGTTTTATAAGTTGTAACTCGTGAGGCCATTGAGATGTTTTCTTTGTTAAAATTAAACCTTTTCTATAGCTCTATTTCGTCTCTACTTTATGTTATGCATCTCAGTGTCGTAAATCAGTTCCGTGTAGGCGTAGTTATATCGGCCGTTGAATTGAAATCAAAAGTAACAGGTTCAAATTTCAATCATGCTGTGGCCCAAACATGACCCTGGTTGAATTCATATATCGTATGCCTATATTAGTCTTAACAGAGTGGTGGCCGAGGCAGGGTAAGCGGAGCGTTGGTCGTCCAGCTGCAAGATGGGTCGACGATATTGTTACTATCGCGGGTCGAACCTGGACTCGATTAGCACAGGACCGAGGCAGATGGCATAACAAGAGAGAGGCCTATACCCAGCAGTGGGATAAGGAAGGCTGTGGATGATGATGATGATGATGCCTATATTATTGCCTTCGAATAGAGGTCGTTTTCAAACTGCCTTTTACTTTGACATCATTAATACTGGGGCAAACTTCAATCATCATCAAAGGCTCTTGCAGAATACGCGCGGGGAAGTTAATATCTACCAGTTATTCAATAACCAAGCAGTAGTGTGCAAACATTACTGAGTTTCTGATTGATAAGCAATCTCACGTGAGATTGCTTATTTCAGGATGAGGAGTGCAGTGCATTGCCTGCCGTGCATAGTGTGAAACGGTCGAATTCTTAATTTTGGGTGGTAAGAACTGTTATGGGTTAGCGTTATGCTTTCCATCAGGTGAGCGACTTGGCGTTACGTTACAGAAGTTCTGGTGATGACCAGCATCATGTATATCCTTCATTATCCCTCTGTTATGTATATATATGTATATGTATAAATTTCAAAGAGAGAGGTCTCTTTGAAATTTATTTAAGAGGTAGTGCGTATACCCTGCACAAAGCGTATAAAAAAATTTGGAGAGAAAAAATCACAGTGTAAGATTTAAAGAAAACCTTGTTGGGCTGGTGTCTGTATGGACACGAAAACTACTATTATAGTTTTTTCAATTATAAAGATAATGCCTAATTGATTTTTTATCATCAAAAATGTAGACAATGGCATCGATTTTGTCATCTCACTAAACAAAACCAATCTGACAGGACTAAAATTATCTGCGTCTCTTTCAATTTTAATGTGTTAGAGAAGGGTGGCAACTATGTTAGAGCTGTCAAATTTAGTTTAGAGTACATCAGAATAGATGCATATTATGTGCGAAAGAGATAGCTATGACCGTTGAGCACAGCCTTAATGCAAATAATATATAATGTAACAGGCACCTAACGTAGTTTGATAGTCTTAAAATCTCAAGGAATTTCTTAATGAAACTGAAATACCTTAAGCTTATTTTCGAATAAAGCGTCAAGGGAAGCCGAAACAATTTGTGAGATTCCCTCCCGACGCGAAAGTAATCTCTTCGAAATTATGAAGCCTTCTTCGGAGACCTTATCGATTTGGACTAACGAGCGAGGATACTTTCTAGGAAACAGCAAAAAAGTGTGTTAGGGAAGCACAGCGACACGTCGCCTGCGTGGGCGGCCACTTACCATGCCGGTTTACACGCCCACTACACTACAAAATAAACATTAACCAGTCTCCGGCAGCGCAAGATATAATAGCAAACGGAACCCTAAAAATGTGAGGCAATAAATCCCGCAGCACTATCGTAAACTCTTACGAGCCTATCTAAGTACGTAGGTTCTGTTAAAATCCTTTTGCTCCCGTTACGAAGGGCGTGCCGCCCGCTCCTTCCCATCTCTTCATTTATCTTGGAAATTGCTTACTTGTAGTTGAACTTTGTTTATAAAGGCATATCTATTTTTTCAGCAAAATTGCTCTCAAGCTGGCTTTTTATAAAAAGTTATTTGCGAAACGCGTTAAGGTCATAACCGTGGCACTTTGGAGCGGAACGACGCGCTACATCATGGATATTGTGCTCGGATAAATGAACCCTCATTAGCTTCTTAATTATTTTCGTTTTGAGTGATACTTCTCGTTCAATCGTCTTTGATATGGTTTAATTGACATAAATGTTCCCATTTCTAAGTACCTAGAGAAAACCTCATCATCATCATCAGCCAGAAGGCGTCCACTGCTGAACATAGGCCTCCTCCCCCTTTAACCTCCACACTGAACGACAGCCTGCTTTTTGCATCCACTGGATGCCAGCGACTCTTAACAATGTCGTCGGTCCATCTTGTGGGAGGCCTACCTACGCTGCGTCTTCCGGTTCGTGGTCTCCACTCAAGAACCAAATCACGAGTGAATCGGTTTCTTCTAGGCAAGCGTGCTCCACCGTAGACCGCATCATCGCTTAACATCAGGCGAGTTGGCGGTCAAGCGCAAGTCATTTATTTATAAAAATAAAAATAAAATCCCCATCGGTTATCGGTTCAAGCGATGTGGCCTGCCCATTGCCACTTCAACTTGCAAATTTTAACAGCTATCTCGGTGACTCTGGTTCTTTGGTGAATATCCACGTTTCGGATTCTAAAAACGTACCTTTGCGAATTTCCTCGGTTTGTACTAAATGGATTCTGAACTTTTTTGCTATTATTAGTGAACTAACTACTCAGTGGCACTCGGCAGTTCCCATTAAGTCGGAATAAGTGAGCGTCGACAAATAAATTGAGGTCCATTATTTTAATTTAACCGAAACGAGAATTACGGAAGACATTTTGTATAGAGGCCGTCACGGCCGACACTTTGTTTCGGGGAATTGATGGAAATGCTCTGGGAATGGGATAGTTAGTTGTTATGCTCAGTTGGGATCCCGGTTGACAGTTTTTATTGGGGCAATCAGATTCACGGTTGTTATGATTATAAGGATGATTGACTGTTGTATAATGGTCGTTAATATCTTATAGCGGAGAGCTATATCTCAATATCGCTCAATATCGATTATCGAGATATTTTTACAATATTTATTATACGATATTTGCGGCAAACATCTCGATGCATTTCAACACAAGTACATTCCTTTGATTATGTATATGTAATCAAAGGTACATTTCTACTTCTACAAGTCGCGAGTGAATCCATATCACACTAATCACACCAATATTATAAAAGTTTGTGTGTGTGAGTGTGTATGTTTGTCACTCCTTCATGCAGAAACGGCTTAACGGATTTGGATGAAATTTGGAATATAGATAGCTTGTCTCCTGGATTATGCTACACATATGCTACTTTTCATCATCATCATCATCATCACTCTTTTCCTTTATCACCACGCGGGTGAACCCGCGGGGCGCAGCTAGTTGTATTACACAGGTTTAACGCAATCATGTTGAGAAAAATGTTACATGCCTAGTGTTGCCGTCTTTTAGGCTTATTGGTCGTTAATACCTCTTAAAAGTAGCTTCTACCACTTGACTAGAGTTTCTATCAAAACAGCAGCTATGTTAACCATATCGATCTTTTAGTTTCGCATAAATAATTACAAAACTAGTTGAAACGGCGCCGCATCATTATAGGTACTATTAGCCGATAATGCGATCGCTAACAAAATATAACAATTACTAGCATTTACTGTTGCTAGTCACTTCTTGTGAATGTTGCTAGTCACTTGTGACAGTTCCTAGTAACCTCTTGCGACAATTGCTAGGTACTAGTTAATGGAGTTATTAGCTTGCTGTATGGGAGGTAGCATCGTTTTTACTTCGTCACAGGTTAAAATGAGATATATTGAGGTTTTGTTAATTTTAATTGTTACTGGGAATTCGGTTTCCTTGATACAGGCGTTTTTCACCATCAGTTAGACAATTTTTCACGGAATGTTTATACATATAACTAGCGACCCGTCCCGGATTCGCACGTACATTATACCCGTGCGAAGCCGGAGCGGGTCGCTAGTTTTATATATGACAGTCCAAAAATTTGTCGACAGGCAGGATTTGAACCTGCAACAATCAGCACACAGAAACACCCACCCCACCATTGCATTACCTATTAAGTTATGGTAGCCTCCTTTGGAATTCATAAACTGTTTACGTAAATGCGTCATGTTTTTTTTTCAGAACCTTCTTCACTTGTAACAAAGATTTTGTACCCAAGCGTAAGTTTCTAGGTTTATAATGTTGTACACCATCTGTGGTATATCCTGGGGAGACTTTTTCACCAAATTTCGACACAATGTTTGTGTCCAGACGTCCTACGTGTTGTGCCTCGTTTGAAAGATTGTATGTGCTTTATTTAGCACAATATCTATATGTATATGCGACATGCATGTTGCTATGCTATATCGGCGATACAATCGTGCAAAGAGTTTTTTTACATATACCAATCGTGCTTCGCATGTGTCGGCGTGTCAGGCTGTCTGGCACTGCCCTGATGTAGGGCTGTCAGCTCAGCAATCGAAAATTATCTGTTAAACGACAACGTTAGTGTTTATCTCAATATCTCGAAAGCTTTTTTGGTAAATAATAAACTTTTCATAGTATTGGTTTCCATTTGTCATATATTATGAAATTGCCAATATGAAACATGGGTGCATAAAAATTGGGAACTGTTCAAGAGACTGCAAAGTGCTGTATTGTTCTTTCGATAGACTTTACCAGATATTATAGCTCGTTAGATAGTCCTGATAGGACTGAAGTTCGTAAAGCATTCGCTAGCGACTGTCTCTAAATTGATAATGATAATTAATTCGTACTTTTACTGGATATTTTGTACGCTTTCAAAAAGAGACTCAATATTGATTGACAGTGACAAGTTGACAACCCTACAGCAGTGCGATACGAACGCATGATTGGTTGATAGTTGAACCTCTTTTATGGGACGCTCCACACATGTCTACTTCGAACTAGGTGTCTAGACAATTATAATGCAGACCTATCGCCTAGCTTTCTTTCCAAATCTATAGAAATAGCTAAACGAATTGCCTATCTAGCATTGTCCTATTAAGTCACTGACGGACATTGTCTGTGGTCATTATTCAAATTAAGTGACGTATATTTGTCGTAGATATTTGTTCGATTCGGTCTATTTTAAAGGCATCCTCTAATCAAAGGTTCTTCTACCATTGTAAGAATTTTCACAAGCTTTGCTTCACAATTTTACTCGCTAAATCTGTGATTATAAAATCCCTTGTTTAAATCTAGGGTATCTGTTCAACATTTGGTCACCGCCTGAAAGTTCGTCCACACATTATAGATCGGTGGAAATCGCACACGGTGCGTTATACGCGATCTTTTTTGCCTCACACTTGCAATTAGTGGAATGAGCCTCCTGTTTTTTTATAGAGTAAGTGGCAAACAAGCTACGGGCCACCTGATGGTAAGCCTGTGGCATTTTTGAGTAACTGTAACATGGGGTTCTTCAAAAAGGCTGTTAATAGAGTCTTTAAGGGTCGGCAACGTATCTGTGATGCCCCTGGTGTTGCAGGTATCCATAGGCGACGATGATGGCTTACCATCAGGTGGCCCGTCAGCTTGTTTGCCATGAATGTTATAAAAAAATAGTTCTACTACGTTTCACCATTACAGAGTTCAACAGACAAACGAACCTTAAGCTTTGCTATATTAGTGTAATTTCTGCTTGCTTCTACTCATATTTCTAAAATATAACGAGTTCTAGTTTTGTTAACAATTCTAAATTCGTTTAATGCATTACCTTCCTCATACCGTATATATTTTGCTTTATATGAATCACAGGAGTTACGTTATCGACAGGAAATAATGAAGGAAGTCGATTCCTACACGCAATATCGGTAAATAATAGTGCTTGTGTATGCCCTAGATAAAGAAACTGCGGAAAATGGTATACCTATAATCTATACTTTATTGGGATTGGATTCGTTTTGTCGTTGACGTGTCTCCCAGTACCAGTAGCTTAACTATCTATGTAACAATATTGTGTCAGCAGATTAATTTTCCTTCCCCAAATATAGTGTAGGTACTTATAATTATGTTGAATGAATCAGGTTAAACATTATACTACTGTAGTATAGTTTGTGCAACTATATAATAGTTGCACTAACTAAAATGTACCTATATGTTGAACGAATGAATCAGGTTAAACATTATACTACTGTAGTATAGTTTGTGCAACTATTATATAGTTGCACAAACTATAATGTACCTATATGTTAAATGAATCAGGTTAAACTATATAATTTATATCCCGAAAAATCGAACGCTTCCTTCGGGATAGCGGGTGAATCAGCTATAATTATACAGCGGGTGATACAGCTATGATTTCATAAAACTAGTTACTTACTTACAATTTACAATATATTGACCTATGATTAACACCAGTAGTTAGCCAGACACTGGTAAGTACTAGATCAGACAATACTGTCATTCGTCGAAATAGCAGTCTGCTATTGTGTTACCTAACAATACCTAGCTTTGTCTAAAGCGGCGTCTTTAGAATTCTAGTGTTCCTGTCGTCTTTAATCTTCAGGTACGTATCTCGTTAGGTATATCGATTTATCATGTAATTAACAAAATTATCTTACTTTTGTTCTTAGTTACTGAATAATTCATCAAACGTTTTCGACGTATCATTAATTTTAAATTATGAGTGCGAAATTCTCATTTCGAAATGTATACTTACCTAGTTTAATATTTTAGCTAATTTATGCTATTTTAATGGTCATAATTATTATGAAAGGATCTTCTCTGTAACTTCTACTGTTCACGATCTTCTGCCAGCGGTTTCACCTCCCTGTGCAAATCTATATTTTTGTTTATTTATCTTCTCGTCTACTCCTTCCTTCTACCTTTCATCTCCAAAGGTTTTCATTGTACAAAACATCTCGCCTCTTCTCATGTCTTTATTCGCAAAAGACTTATCATTTACGATGTTAAATACTTTAGTTTATTTTCTCTCCGTCTAGCTTATTTTTTCATGTGTCCTCAATATCAAATTTCCAACGGTTTTTGAATCCCACGTCTAAATTAGCACTTGCATTCAGCAGACAGGTAAACAAATAGACTGTTTATTATGCAACTTTATTCTGCAAACGCAAATGAAACAGATAAATTCACACTTATTTGATAACTCCTTGGAAACTGCTAACATTTCATGTATTTTATGAAATATAATTTTATCATGCAATACCAAATTCCGATGCTTTGTTAAAATGCTTTTCTATTTTGCCCCATGCAAATGCATTAAGAATGCAAACGAACCCAACTATTCGTCAAAAATTACCATTCCCATGAAATTATTCAACTGATAAACATGCTAAAGAATGCTAAAGTGACAGTTCCTGCCACTTAAAACCCATACCATTCCTCATTAGCTCGACTGATAGCCCTTAAAGAACACCTATATGCTCGTGCCCTTGCCTGCTTACCATAGTCGTAAACTAAGGTGGGTACTGCAAATCGCTTCATTTGCATACATTTTCGAGTTTTTGCTGTCATAATTTGCATATGGCGTAAATTATACTGGAGTTAGTACCAGGCGTGTCGCCTAGGTTCTTTTCTTGATAGTGTGGCATTTCCAAGTGCTTTTTAAAGGGGTCTTATCAAACTTTAGTACTTTTGTGTAAGTTTGCGTGATACTCCCTTATTTAAATAGTTGTGATCTAGAATCTAAACGGCTATGAATTTTTAGTTCTTGCGGCCATGACTTTTGGATAGTAGCAACTTATCTGTTTTTACATGTGATTTCTATTCATACTCAACGAAATATATATGAAATAGCTGCATATTTTGGATTTCAGAATTAGTCTCTAAACGAAAGTATTTGTTTTGGCATAGTTTTGTGATCACTGGCGTTTTCACGTGTTCTCAATATCTACCTACTGTTTCGCACCATTATAACGTTAATTAAATCAAAAGGTGCCAATGATAAGACAAAACTTTAATAACCATTTGAAGTCTTCGTAAAAACTTCTTTATTTCTCGGCGTAATGACGGAGATTGTTAAAAAGTTTTAAGTATACAAAATTTCTCCTCGATTCCAGTGCCATTTACTTTACACGGTCTAAAGAACAACTAAGCGAAATACGACCTCTTAGGGAATTTTCATATCTGTAGAGATTTAGGTGTTTTTTAGACACATAATTTTATAATACATATAATGGACATATAATTATATTCAAGAAATTCTAAGTTTTTTTGTTTGAAAGTTACAATCGTGTTCTTAGCTATATATTCAAGAAAATCTGTTCAGCTGTTTTACGATTATCGACTCTTTTATCGGGGTTTAATAAATAGATAAAAAACAATTTATACTTGTGTGTTACCCAACGCATGATAATATTTACACTAAGTTGGGAGTTTTTTTGTTATAAGTAATAGGCTTGCGTTTGACCACCATCTCGCCTGATGTTAAGCGATGATGCGGTCTACATTGGAGCACGCTTGCCTAGAAGAAACCGATTCACTCGTTAATCGAGTGTCGTTTTCACTAGTTAATCTAACAACTCCATTGGCGTCATAAACTGGTAAAATACTGTGTCACATACAGGATTTTGCAATTTTCTTTTCAGTCCGTGGTAATGTATGGACTTCCGCGGCGTCTGTAGCCTAAAACACTTCAAGATCTATGGTCCCTCTGAACCCACCGTACTTGAACCCCTCAACCTTTTTGGACCACTTATGACGTTATAAACAACCTGTCTATGAGGATAACAGCTCTTTGTTTCCTTCCGTCAAAACGAGCCACTTTTAATCCCTTCCACACGCTCAAGCGTCTAATAAAATTTATGTAACTACTTACTTTCCCTATTTACTTTAGCCTGTTATGGCTAAATGCTGGGATATAAACTCACAATAGACCTATAAAATAAATGTCTGCTCTACTATGTTTTTATATCGGGCCCAGGATAGCGGCCAGAGTTTTTTTTATATCAGAGAAATCACCACGCAGTCGTAAATAGAGTTTTTTACGATTGAGAATCATAAGAATGTTATTGTTATTTGGAATAAAGATATCATATTTTCTGGATGGATTTGTATTTTGATCGTATCGGTTGACGGGGAATTTGTCTAAGTTAGCTATTTGCATGTTTGGCAATGTATTTTCGTTTTGGTTATGGATGTAGTTTGAAACTATTCTGAATCAATAGACTATCGGACAGGTTTTATAATAACAGGCTTACTGAAATATATAATTATGTAAACTGAAGGAACTATTTATTTAAGGAACTGTTTCTGAGATATAATCGTTCAAAGTTTTTTATTTTTGTATAAATAATATGCTTGCGTTTGACCATCATCACGCCTGATGGATTTGAAAGGGATGCTCTGTCCCTTTCCCGCAAGGTGAAAGTCAGTATGAAGTTTGTATGGCGTACTTACATGTGACGTCATTCGTAAGTATAGTGCGCTCTCTGTCTAGCAAGGCATTATAATGCTTACTTATGTCCTTATTTTTTAACACATTCCAATTTTGTTTGCGGTTATCGGCTCTATCGTCAGCTTTTTATAAGACAACTAAGTACAATAAATGTGAAAATGTGTTTGTTTCTCTTTCACTCACCAACAGAGTAATGGATCGACGTGATTTTTTTGCATAGAGATAGTTGGAAGGCGGGCAAGTGAGGTAGTATATTTATATCATGGAAAAAGTAAGAAGGATTTTCCATACGGATGAAACCGCGTAGCTAGTAATTTGTAATAATTCTTTACCTGATGTCTGTCTACATTTTCCAGTTTAAAATTATTACTAGTAAAAGTGTAGGTAATGCTGCATTAAGATCTACAGCAAATTTCATCCAAAACCGTTCTGTCGTTGCGGAATCCTATTTTAAAACTAGCTGACTCATCAGACGTTGTCCTGTCCAAATTTAAATACATTTGAATAAATAGAAAAAAGAACCTTTATTTTTTCTCGAATGTTCAAATTTCCGGATAACTTTACCAATTTATCTTTCTTTTAAAATCTCTATATGAACATTCTTATTTTTTAGTTATTTAGATTAGTGTGATTTAAATTGATACGTTCTGTATTCCTTTACCAATAACCTAAGAAAACAAGTATCCTTTGTTCTTATTATCAAAAGAAAACCACAAAACATAATTCCCAATTTGTCATAACTCTATGAAACACTTTGTAAACAACATGTGTTCGAAGCCCATATGTTTTATTAAACAAACGCCATAACTTCAAAGAAATCTTCCCATTAGAACCTTGTCAAAATGTGTGATAACCAAACATCCTCAGATATTGAAAGAAACGTAACGTTCACTCAGTGCGACGTAGCTACGTGTCGACAAACAATTTTCCATTTGACTACTCAAGTGATAATTTAATTAAGCAACATCTTTGTTATGTCTCTCTACGTACAGAACAAACATTGTATTATCTGTGCAGATAATGGTTCTCGTAGTGAAATGAATAATTATTACAATAATAGAATGTAGGCGGCAGAGGCAAGACGCGATAATGCTCTTTGCTGGCGCGCGGTGATAGGTAGGACTAGGGCTGGTAATGCTGGTATAGCTTTAATAAACACGGGAATTGCGTAATTTACTTCCCCCAACCTTGTTTCATCATCTAAGCTTCGGTAGATGACATCAGGTAATGTCACTGTTACTAAGAAATAAAACAACCACGCCTACCTCTGGCTGTTTGCTTCAGTTATAAAAATATCAATTAAATTACAAAAGTCTGTCAAGGCCGTTAATATATTTTAAAATCACAGCAAACCAGCTCAAAAACCAAATTCCGCTTTATTAATTGAAATATGTAAATTGACACCCCAAAAAATAACTTAGAGCGTATTTTCCGCGACATTTCTTGGCGTTTCATCTGGGTGATGGCACATTGCGGCCCGCCCGGGTTGAAACGACTCCATTTTAACTTATTTATGTGCGTGTGAGCACGCCCGTTGTGGCCTATTTACTGAATAAATGATTTGATTACTAAATTGCAAATGGGGAAATGCACGGAGTAAAGTGCTTCTAGCTTGGGTGGCAGCTGCCACGAGCAAAACACACAAAAGAATAAAATATTAAATATTCGCTCTCTAGATGCCCGACTCCGTTACTTTATCTTTTTATTGGTCGTCCGGTCCTTCGATGGCGCTCGCCGCGTTTTCATTATTATTTCCTTATTTGTGTGCGACTTGTTTAGTATGCGTAGACAACTTTCGAGATGATACTTAGCCTAGAAAAGTACAAGTACCTCAATCGTTGGGTTGCGGCACGCACACGCGCGTTCACCGCACACATCCGTCACTCGGGCACCGCAGTCGGAGCGGCATTAGAGGGCTCGAGGCTTACGAAGTACGAACGGGCCCTTATCCGGCGACCGACGAGTGGAGGAACCGTACGAGTGCGGCACACCACTTTGATTGCATTCGCCGTCGTGCGGTCGACTCATTGTTGACTCAGCCTTTATTGTTGTGAAAACTCGACTCCACAGACAGCTGTCAATGTCGGCGAGATGCGAAGAAAATTGTGCGGCGGCGGCCAGTTTCACCGACCTCGTTCAACTCCAAGTATCGCACTCATTATTCGATGCGAACCGCCACGTGTCTATGACTAATTGACGTATCGATTGTCGGCGGCGGGACGTAGGGAGTGTTTGCATCGTGAGAAGGCAGCCCGGTGAGAATAACAAGTGCACCATGAGTGCGCGAACTACAATCTCAGTAAACAAGACCGGTTCACCTTGACTTTTGGCGCGAGCACAGCGCATGATTCTGTTTTTGTACCACCATCCCGACCGGTTGAAATCGCAAGTGAACGGACTGCACCGTCGGCCGGCCTTGCTGACTTTTTTCTCTCGTTACGATATTTGGCAGGGGCAATGACGTAATACGCTCGGCGATTGTGCAAATTGATTCCACTTTGCCGGGAAGATTTACGAATTGAATTTGGCTCGCGTATCGGAATGTTTGCGATGCGCTTCGCGTTGCGCTTGCGACCGCCCGCCGCGCCGTGACGGGCTATTTTGTCAGCTTCTGACGTAAACTCTTCAGCGTCAGTCACTTGTGGCTGCACTGCACACTGCAGTCCGTCACCTTCACTTGTTCTGGGCGTGGAGACAACGCGAATTTCTAATTTCAAATTATAAACACCAGCTGTTTAATTTGCGCCTGTTTACTTGTCTCAAGCTAACGCAAGGTTTTGAATTCTAATGTGTCGATCGACGTATATTCGGATACATTGTGCGATAAGACTTGTTTATCGTTAGCTTATAAATTGTGTAGCGAAGGCGGAGTGGTGAGCGGGAGGTAATCACTTCGCTCGCGCCTTGATTACTACCATTGTCTTCAGGAAATCTTCGCTCCTTCGCAGCCTTTGTCACGTCCTCTATTAATCCAAAAGAACGCTTAAAAACTCTGGAGATTTAACGCGATCGATGTTATGAACGCGACCCTTCATAGTATATAGGAGTTGCTATTGAAACGACATGACCCTTTATAATTCGGTTCCGTCAGTTCGGAAAGCGCCGGCACGCGATGGTGAGCGGTGATCTGATACGTGTAGCGCGGAATAATCTCCGGTCGCTGTGTAGGGATGTTAATTGAGTATTTGATGAGATGGACTGATTATCCAGGGTCCCGGAAGCGAGCACCGTGCGTGATTTACCGACCTCAATAGATTACATTTCCTTGATAGATTTGTCGGTTCGATACGGTGCTTTTGAAAGTTTACCGAACATTACAATTACAACGTCGTCGATATACCTAAGCGAATGTCCTATAGTTGGTAGCCCTAGTGCACGTTTTGGGTCATCAATCAATACACGTAGCCGGTTCCGCCCGCGCATCACTCCCCGCACTCCTCTACCCGCTAACTAAATAACAAGCAGATAAAGGAAAACGCATTCGTCTGCTACTTGAATTTGATGGAACGCATTGGCTAGCTCCAGAGTATAAAGAAACTTCTCTGATTTCTCGCTTCCATTTCGTACCGCTTATTTATAGATTCGTTGTTTCCTGTATTATCTTTCGGCAAAACTTTTAATTAGGTATCACAGACCGGTATAAAGAAACGGCGCAACAACACGTCAAGTGGGATCCGTTCGCGAGTTTCGCCTTTATTCCGTTTCCTATGCCTTCATTAGGATTAAGAGGAAAGATGCTTTTAGAGAAAGCTACTTAATTAAGTAGATATGAATTTACTAAAGTTACCGTTGAAAAAATTACGGAAAAAATTTGATATTACTGATAAATTCTTTCATACAAACGATACATATAGCCTCGACGATTGAATATAAAACAGGTTTTTGATGTTTACTTCTATCCGTAGAGTTTGTTATCATACATATAATCTCAATTGTTTCGCGTTGCACGATGTAGCCACAAAAGAATATATTTCTTAAGTTCTTTAGTATGGTATAGTTCTTTTTCATGTTCATGGTTTCTTTTAACATAACTTTATTTAATTTAGTTGGATCCACGCCGTCGTTCCTTATTATCATCCTCGCCTTGTAAGGTAAAGCCGAAGAGAAGCGTCGTGATCTTCAAAGTCGTCCCTTTGTTTCTTTGGCAATTTATTTCCTTTACATGTGTTGGTACGATGGCCGGCTTCGAATGTGCTACTTGTTGTATATTAGCAGCCTCCCAACTTCTAGATTGTTATATGAATTGTGAAGCCTGCTACAAAATGGGTTGTTTTATCTTTTATCTCTCTTTTCCAATGTTGTTTCTCTCTTTGTTTCTTTTCTGAAGTTTTGTTATCGTATCTTTAAAAATAGTGCAGTTAAAAGTTTTTTTGTCAAGTAGAATTTCAAATCATGAAGAAATATCAATAGTTCTGAAAATTAGTCGGAAAAGGTGACTCCTATACCTATAGACGTAGTCATATCCTCTGCACCTTAATCTCCTTTGTCAATTACCATATAGCTCAGTTTTACATTCAAACTGCGGTGTCGTGCTGCGATGCCGTTGGTGGTCTACCGTTATCGTTCAACAGATAAATATCGACGTTCCAATAAAAAAAGTAAATGGCTTTTGCGTCATTTTGACGCCATCTTATCGATTGTAGTCATTGTGATTGTTATCTGTATTTACATTCTATATCGATTCTGTATCTATACGTACAATCAGTGCTTTGGCAGGGGATTGGAAAACAATTTTATAATCGTATCGCATAGATCTACATAAATAGACAATCAGATTTGACTCATATCCTATTCTTATTCTCTATTAGAATCTATGAATCTGCAAATTTGATAAATAAATCTGAACGGCAATTTTGATTTAATGATAAATAAATCAAGTTGTTTTTTATGACCTACTTTAAAACAAGCTGAAGAAGAAATTGGATTAAATTTTGAATTTGATTGATATTTGTATATATTATAATACTGGCTGAACCCCGCTACTTCGAACGCGTAGAGCTCCGCTTCGGCCTCCCACTACAACCCGTTATAGCCTATGGTTATTCTAATGTATAAGCTATATTATTGTAAACTTTCATTAAAATCCATTCGGTAGTTTTTGCGTGAAAGAGGAACAAACATCCATACATCCATACATACAAACTTTCGCGTTTATAATATTAGTAGGATTACGTGGGTACCTTCGAAAAACGGTCCACGGTCGAAGGTAGGCGCAGATAGTTTGATGCACGTAAACGTACTAGAGTACAAACCGAAAACTTTCTAAGTAGCTATACCTAGAATACCTAGTCTGTGGTACAAAACCCTTCAGTTTATAATTGAAAATATGAAGGATTTGTAAACTTACTGGTTTTTAGCTTTACGCGATTAGCTCCTTGGCGAGTCTAATAAACTTAAATATTGCCATGAATAACAAAATACAAAAACATTTTACAAACATTTCTTCATTTTGTAGATCCTGTATAAAATACGTTTTTCTCGAGAAGTTAACTGGAGTTTTCCTTCTGGGAACTTGTGCAAAACGATGAGTTGTACTCACCGTTGCAATTTATCGAGTTAGCACTGCCAGTCCGGGTAATCCAGTATTGATAGTGTGACCATTGACTAAGCTAGCTAGAAAGTACCTACACCTTCTAACGTTTTATTTTGAGATCAACGCTCAAGAAAATGCTATGGCTTTACAATGCGACTATGACAAACTACCCGGTGCATTACCCCGAGGACTCGCAACATAATGAAGCTCGGCCAGCCTAGCTCGGCTGGTTAATCTTTTATGTTGTCACTTTTTGTCTTAACCTTTGTTTCTATCTACTTCCGATGTTCAAACCCACCAACTTATTTGTAGAGTTCACAAAATCATGGAACTAAAAATATTCTACGGATAGCAGTCAGTTCTGTTCAGAAAATTGGACCGTGGCTCCATTCAACTTTTTAAATAAGTTCGTTCATTCGTGATGTTGTCTCTATGGGATTAGTATTGTTTTGAATGACAGTACTTACTCTTTATATGGGACTTGAAAAGAAAGCTTGATGACTATATTGGTGGAAATAACTATTGGGTAACTTTTATTCTTTAGATTTGTATTGAAAGACTTTCTTTGTTTTATTGTAACTTTTACAATACAATACAATATATCTTTATTTGTGTACGTGGTATATACATTACTATCGGGCGATGGTGGCCGAGCGGTCGCATGTGCGCTTTAATATCTGACGGCACCAGGTTCGATCCTCGGCCCTGCACCAATTATTTTATAATTAACTTACCAATTATTAACTTATTTAATACCAAGTTAAATTATGGGCAGTTTAATGCCATAGCTCAAAAACTGTGAAGGTAAACATCGTGAGGAAACCGGTAGGTATGTCCAAGAACCTCAAAAGTTCAAAGACATGACATTCACCAAAATACACTGGGCCGCAGTATGTTGGATTAGGGTCCATGCTCTCTCTCTGAGAGAATGCCTGTGAGCCAGCAGTGGGAACATGAGAGGCTGATAATGATACATTACTGTCACAGTTTTACTATATAACTTCTTTGTTCGGATTATCGTTTATCGACTTACCCTATTTACCTACGTTTAAAGTTGTTTTGTTTACTGAGTTTGTACAGACGTCGCAAACTTTTTTGCACACGTCAAGGTCTTTGTTTATAAACAATGCGCATGTGAACGTGTTATTTGTCAACAAAAAATGCGTGAAATACAAGTAGCATACTAAGTATTTAAAGAAATATATCGATCTTATTCATATGCATATATCAATATATGCATATGAATAAGTTTTAATAATAATATTAATTCATTTATTTCAGGTACTTATAAACAGCAAAATTAACAGTAGACAATAACATTCAGGTCACATTTCACACACAATAAGGTCACCAAAGTAGGTCACAAATTATGACATCAGAAATGAAATGTCATTAAAATAAATAAATTAAACAAATTTAAAAATGTAGTTCAATATTCTATAGTCTAGTCAGTTTAATAGTAAAGTAATTGGTTTAAAGGTTTACGGCAGGGGTGTCAGTTCAATTTTAATTTCAAAGTATCTTTATTTCTTGTTAATAATACAATAGTTTTCCAAGTGCATTAACTTATATAAAACTTACAATAAATAAACATAATTTACTGAATTTATTGTCGTTATGGTATTCTATAGAGCAGTAAAAACGTTACAAATATGCATCAAAAATGTGTAAACTTTAATATAGCATTAGTTTAGTATGGCAGGGGTGTTAGCTCAGGACAAGAGACATGTTGAGGTGGCGTGGCGGGTGCGCATCAGGCCTAAATCAGGCTTGATGCCTATAGTCGAACTCACTCTGTATGTCCTATCAGTCTTTTTTGCGTGTGGACTATAAATAAATAAAATAAATAAATATTTGGGACATTTTTTGCACACACGTTCATCTGATCCCAAACTAAGCAAAGCTTGTACTATGGCTACCAGAGACTGATATACATACTTTTTTAAATACATACTCAACTAAATATTAGCACCCAGATATATAACAAACACATTAATGTTCACCACATGAATGTTTGCCCTAGGTGGGAATCGAACCCACGCCCCCAAGCTCAGAAGACAGGTTCACTACCAACTAGACCAACGGGGCTTCACTATCTGTGTAAAGCCGGCAGCATTTTTCGCCACATTAACTAAACGCTGGGTTCCTTCCCTCCCAGTTCTCAATAAAACGTCTCCCATACAAAAGTCCTTAATGTTGATCCAGCTACAATATTGAAAGTTGGTTTTACGCGATAGTTAGACCGAGGCTCCGGCCCGTTATATTTATAGCCCTATAAAATATTTAAAGCACCTGCGGCGGTTTATGTCGACGTAAGCGTTCAACTTTACACGTAAAACGGACGGGAAAAGTACTAGGACGTTATACGATACAAGAGATATTGTTTTGAGATTATTGTGCCCGATTCGCTTCGTTTTACTGTTTTGATTTTTAATTAATCTACGATTACTGGATTTACGCGATGGGTGGTCTCTTCTGTGTACTGGTTTTTTACCAACTCGACGTCAAAAAGAAGGGGGTTTCTCCCTTTCTTTCAAAATCATTCCAGAAGTTTGGTTTTTAAATCAAAATAACTGGAAAGTACACAATTATGTCATACAAGTTAACGATTTTTTTTAACTGTTTTTATATGATGATAGGAACCGATTCTCAGGAACCGTTTTTTTTTTCTGGATAAAAAGCCGTGGATGTTTGTCTGGATCTCCAACGAGGCCGCATCATCGAGGTGGCGGTTAAACGCAAACGCAATAGTAATTATCAATAAAAAAACGACTTGAAAATTTGTAGATACCACAGAAAAGTTTTTTGTTTGTTTGAATTAGAACGGCTGTCGAGGCATTCTTGTAAGAAATTTGTTGTAGCCAGCTGCATCAATGTAAACGAAACGTCAGTCATTCGAAATCATTTAACAAGTGTAATGTGGAGTTTGACGCGTTGATCTAAATAAGAATGTTCAATCAAGGTTCACTCATAATGCTTGGTAACAGATTTTCCTTCTCATTTCCGTTCTATTTACTTCTCTTTTCTGTGGATGGAACGCATTAATTTCGCGTCCTGTCACTGCCAATTGCCTTCTGAAGTTCTGAGGGTTCTGAGTGCCTAGAGCGAGTCTTCCCAATTACGTTTACTTACTCGATCTCGCGTCGAACTCAGCATCCAAAGAACTTGGACCTTATCTTTTTGGGTTAGACCTCAAAGTGCTTTGTCCGCATCACAGTTGCTGACTGACGTTTCGTTTATATGGGTGCAACTGGTTACAACATATTTCTTACAAAAATGCATTGACAGCAGTTCTAATTTAAAAAAAAAAAAAAAAAAAAAACTGTGGTTCCATCACACCCCTTTCAAAAATGAAGCTATGAAAATTACATTACAACCAACACTATTGTGTAAGTCATTAAAGTCACATTTGCTTAACTTTCAAATCACTAGTTAAAGCCACAGATAATGAAGTAACTACTACTGAATTTGTAGAATTCCCGACAACAATGTTTAAGATTACCGTGAGTTGAACAGGTTATCTTCTACAGTTCTAATCGGTTTTAAGAGACACCTTGGATGAATAAACTAATGAACACGTGATTCAGTCCTCGCTCTGCGCTGTCCTCAGTAAACAACTCCAGCATTACCTGCTAAGTACAGTATTTTGAACTGTTTGTTTGTTCTGAAATTTATCTGCTTCCGCATTAAAAAGTAGCTGCAAAATTTAATGAGAAATAGATTTGTTTACACGGTGGATTTCAATCTTGCTAAGCGCGCCATAAACAATGGTGAGACATGATTTAAACTAAGTTTTAATTTTACAAGATTTTAAATCAATGGCAGAAACCATAACTGGAAGTATCCGACTCAAACAAACGCGAGGACACCTCGTAAATTCTTAAATAGTAGTTCTTTAAAAACCGACTTTAAAATTAGTAAATACGAAATTTCGCTTACGTTGGTGACATATTTTTTCCAACTATTATCATTTAAAAAGCAAACTTCTGAACTGAATTTGATGAAATTTCTATGGGACCAATCTGAAATAGGTATATTTTTTCAATTAAAAAATAATAATTTTCTAAATCGGTTTATAAATTACGGAAACTGAGGTAACACATTAAAAATACAACAACAAAGGACAAAAACCAACAATACAAAAAAACCTACAAACAATACATATAGGGCTATCTGGGGTGAGAGAGACGAGATGCAGACCAAGACGTATTGGCAAATGTGTTCATCTAGATTGCGCGACATGCAATTTCCTGCTGAATTTCACAACTGTGCAGATGTATCATGTAATAATTTAGATCATAGACATGTTATTAATGAAATGTATGCTACAATAGTTGGCACACTTAGAGATGCCGCATCGGATTGTTCTAAAAAGTGTAATGGTAGATTTAAGAAAAGTAGTCAGGTTACAGGTTGGAACAAGCATTGTAAGGAGGCGCATGGGAATGCTCGACTGCGGTTTCATGAGTGGGTTTTACACGGTAAGCCTACACTGGGTCAATTTTACGATCGGATGAGAGAGTCGCGAAGTGAGTTTAAAAGGAAACTGAAGTGGTGTAAAACCAATGAAACTCAAATAAAAATGGACATTCTCGCAACGCAGCATACAGCTAAAAATTTCAGCAAATTTTGGAAAGATACCAACAAATTGAATCCGAGGCCGAGTGTTCCCGTGAGCGTTGAGGGTGTTTGTGATACTGACCAGATTGCCAACCTCTTTAAGGAACACTTTCAAGTGCATTCTTCTTTAGAGCCGCGGAATACAGGGGCCGAGGCAACGGATGCAGGAACCGGAAAACCAGTTACGTGGATTACAGCAAAACAGGTAGCACGGGTGGTGAAGGACATGAAGCGAGGAAAATCCCCCGGCCATGATTCTCTGAGCATTGAGCACCTGCAGTATGCAGGAGTTCATCTGCCGAGGGTGCTCGCCATGTTCTTCACCTTCTGTGTGGGGCACTCTTACCTGCCAGAGGCCTTGATGAAAACAGTGGTTGTCCCTATTATTAAGAACCGGACGGGGGATGCATCCAGCCTCGGCAACTACAGGCCAATATCACTCGCAACAGTCATCGCTAAAGTGCTGGATGGTGTGATTGAGATTCAGTTGCGACAACATCTCAAGCTACATGACGCCCAGTTTGGTTTTAGACCTGGACTATCGACTGAGGCTGCTATACTAAATCTCAAACACACTGTCCAATATTACACCAGCAGAAGCACACCTGTCTATGCTTGCTTTTTAGATTTATCTAAAGCTTTCGATTTGGTGGCGTATGACAGGTTGTGGCATAAGTTGTCGAGTGATACGGACCTTCCGTCCGAGTTTGTATCTCTGCTGAAGTATTGGTACGGTAATCAAACCAACGTTGTGCGGTGGTCAGGGTCACTATCCGAGGTGTATAGGTTGGAATGTGGCGTGAGGCAGGGTGGGTTATCGTCGCCGAGCCTCTTTAACCTCTACACTGATCGCCTGATTCATGGGCTTAGCAACGCCGGTGTCGGCTGCTCGATTGACGGTGTGTTCGTCAACAATATCAGCTATGCAGATGACATGGTGTTGCTAAGCCCATCAATTAGGGCTCTCAGGAAGCTCATAGGCATCTGCGAGCGGTATGCGGGGGCTCATGGGCTCAGGTATAACGCTATCAAAAGCGAGCTTCTGGTGTTTAAAGCGGGCTCAAAAACATATGACAATGTCCCACCAGTCACACTAAGCGGCAGTGTCCTTAAAAGAGTCTCTCAATTTAAGTATCTGGGTCATTGGGTTACCGATACGCTCGCAGATGACGTGGATATGGAGAGGGAGCGCAGGGCGTTGTCAGTCAGGGCTAACATGTTGGCTCGTAGGTTTGCACGATGTACTGCAGAAGTAAAGGCGACGCTGTTTAGAGCGTTTTGCCAGTCCTTTTACTCGTGCAGCCTATGGGTCAAACATACCAAAAAGTCCTATACGACCCTGCGCACCCAATACAATAACGCTTTCAGGGCGCTGATGAGGCTGCCACCGTACTGTAGCGCATCAGGGATGTTTGCGGACGCGCATATAGACGGTTTCGCCGCAATCATGCGTAAACGCGTAGCGTCCCTGATGCGCCGCGTGCGGGGCAGCTCCAACAGCTACCTGCAGCTGTTCGCCTGGCGGATGGACCTGGACTGCCCAATAATGCAGCACTGGACCAAAGTTCATGTTGAGCATTCCGGGTCTAAGCCGAAATATAGGTTAAGATAAAAGAGAATGACTTTTGACTTTAAATTTTTATGTTTTAGGTAATTTTATTTTATTTTGATGTTATGTGTATGTAATAATAATTCTAATTTTTGTAATTTTGTATATATATGGGATTTGTTTTCTGAAATAAATTGATTGAATTGAATTGAATTGAATACAACCGAATTGAGACCCCCTCATTTTTTGAAGGCGTTTAGAAATAAATAATTAATAATAATAAATATTCGGGACATTTTTGCACACACGCTCATCTGACCCCAAACTAAGCAAAGCTTAGCTTAGCTTTGAAAAATTAATGTGTCAAAACCACGTAGATCCGTGAGAAAACGATTTGTTTGAATGTTCGCTGGCTTCATGTCCTACAGCTCAATCGTCAAAGATTTTCGTTCGTATGTCGCTCTTAGACTAACTTGTTTAGGGAATCTGCGAATGTCTAGTGAATATGTAACCATCTGGAACTCTGAATGTCGACACACGTAATTATGCACGAAAGCTTGTGAAGATCTGAGGACTTAGCAAATGAAGGTAGATATTTCAACTACGTGGCCGGAATTTTTGTTATTTAGGTACTAGATGAACTCTTTACTGTTCAACGAAATTACATATAAAAGAAAAAATAATCAAAAAACTTGTGTTACAACTAGCGGTCTTGCTGAAGGTTGACTTGCGTGCATTGCGGCCGATCGCAGCCGCGCGCGGCTGATGCGACAAGTCTTCGCACTATGAAAATGCCGGCTCCGAGCTCGGTTTTCGTTTCGTGTTTCGTGCACAGAAAAGAGAAGTAAATATAACGGAAATGAGAAAGAAAATCTGTCGCCAGGTATTATGACAGAACCTTGATTGAACATTCTTATTTATGTCAACGCGTCGAACTCCGCATCTAAAGAATTTGGACCTTACCTTTTTGGGTTAGGTCTCAAAGTTCTTTGTCTACATCACAGTTGCTGACTGGTTTCGAATGACTGACGTTTCATTTATATGGGTGCAACCGGATACAATAAATTTCTTACAAAAATGCCTTACAGCCATTCTAATAAAAATAAAAATAAAACTTTTCAGTGGTTTCGTTTTTCGTATGCTTCCGAGGTCCGAGGTCAAAGAAAATATAAATACTACTCCGAGGTCTGCGTCAGACGCATGAGGCCGACGACGTGCCGACGACTAACGTCGTCAATCAAATCACATCAGCCAATCAGCCACGCGCGTTAGTCGCATGCATCATACGCGCGCGGCTGCGATCGGCCGCGATGCACGGATGTCAATCTTAAAAAGCGATCTCTTTTAAGCAACCTTAGGATATCTACTAAGGAGTTTTAACTGTGTATAATGTCGTAAAATCCGATGTTAAACCAAGTTTCAGAAAAAGAAGACTGGAAAAATCGGGTAAAGCAAGTCTTGGGAGAAAACTTGAGTTGTAGTAACCTGATGACGATGATGATTTCTTAATTTTCTCTGGACTTACTGGTGGACCGATCTTGGTGACAAAAGAATTAACCACACCGTCACTTAAAATAAAGTGAGCTATTCAAACTCACTTATTTATATCTAACAACCCTTTACTAAAACAGTTTTATATCAAAAATCATAAATGCGAACTACTACATAATTTCGACGTGACCAAAATGCTGGCGTATTTCTGGCTCAATGTATAAGCATTGCCATTCAGCGTGATAATGTTGCCAGCATGCTGGGTACGCTGCCAACTGATAATGGGCTTGAGCATTTGGATTGTCTTTAGACCTTCAACGGTATATTCTGCAAGACAGGCAGTCCTGTTTTTGTAGTGTTAGCTTGTATTTTGTTTAGTTAATAAAGGCACTTGTCCTATTACATAGTTAACATGTTCTAATTAGCTAACTGAAATTACTAAAACCCGTTCATTCTAGACTTCAACTAATCACTTTACAAGCCCCAACACGTCTGTGCCTCAGACTACTGAAAATGTTTGACTCAAACATAAGTTTTGACGTAGGTACTCACGAGTGAATCGGTTTCTTCTAGGCAAGCGTGCTCCAACGTAGACCAAATCATCGCTCAACATTAGGCGAGATGGTGGTCAATCACAAATCACAATTTATTTTTTAAAAATACTAGAATTAGAATTATCAGCTTTGTTGTCAATACAGTATAGACTAGCCCGGCACCATAAAACACCAGAAGCCAGAATAACGGAATGTCCGGACTTCAGATATATTTATAAAAAAGCATGCGTTTGACCACAGTGAGTGCACTATAACAAATTATGACGTCAAGCCGTGCGCGCGCAATACATTATGCTTTTACAAAAAAAAATATACTCGAAAAATAAAAATACTGCCAATTTTGAAGCAATTATTTAAACATTAAAATTGAAACAATTGCTTTAGTAGAATCGGGGCCCTGTTATCTATAAGTATATATAAAAATGAATCCCTATTTACCTTGGTCACGCCATAACTTGTGAACGACTTCACTGATTTCATTCATCTTTTTTAAAAGTTTTATAATACTTTGGAGAAGGTTCTTCCGGAAAGAAAAATTAAGAAAATTTCTCAGATAGTTGGAAAATTTCAGAAAACCTAACTACGATTATTACTCGCGGGTGAAACCGCGGGGCGCAGCTATAGTTTGTAATAAATGAAACATTAGGACACATGCCTATTGCGATACACGGGCTACGTAGTAGCTTTACCTAGTCTGTGGATACACCCATGGAGAAATTAGCGGGGAGTTTTGGCGCCAACGCGGAAAAAACATGTCGGCTCGTTGGATTATTTTCCTAAACTTGTGTATTTTCGAGTGTTAATGTGTACTAAATGGTGAATTATTATTCATTAAGTGCTCGTAAACGTGCTCGAGTGTGGGCAAGTGATATAACGAGGTGAAACGTGTCTTTTCGTGTTGTTTCCAAAACTCCATAGGAGCCTCTTGTAAAGTCTCCACCACTTTACAGGGGCATGAGCTCGACTTGACCGTGACTTACTTAGCTTGACTCTGACTGTGACTATGACTTGTTTGACGCTATTAAGACAAAGTAAACTGTTTAATATTACGAGTAAAGGACACTAAATCCACGCTCATGAAGATTAAAAAAAAAAAAAAAAGAAAAAAAAAATTTGCGGTATGGTGAGAGATTTGACGTTCAAAAGTGATTTATTATTCTTGTGAAGAAAAAAAAAAAACGAAAACTGACGGCTATACCTACATCTGTGGTTGAAACAGAGATTGAAAGTCTTCATCAAAACTTTTGAACCACAAACCAAAACGTCATTTGTGGATGTATTTTTGCTTTTGTTGAATATTTCAAAAAGTGCTGATTCAATTTTGATAAAATTTATATCGGACCACCTCTGAGGTATGATCTACCAAAAAAAAAGAATCTTCAAAATCAATTTATAACTAGCGGAGTTATCGCGTAAAAATATTTAAAAAAAAAATACAGTTGAATTGATAACCTCTTTTTTTGTCGGTAAAAAATTGAGTAATACTAGACGTGTCGGTTTATTAAAGTGTCGGATTGCAGAGACTACAATAGTCTGTAGGTAGGTAACTACTAGACTACATGCCCTATATGCCTACATATTAATTACTTAGGCGCCCATGTGTGAAGTTGTTTTCAGCTGATTACTCACTCGAAATGGATTTAAATTGGAATTAGATCAGACAAGTAATGGAGGGTTAATTAAACATTAAGGGATACAAGGGTTATTATTGCTGCTTGTGTTTGTTCTGTTAATTAGATTGTAGTCATTGATTTATTGAATAACTTTGTTAGTACTCCTCTATTTACCAAGAAACCAGGGGGGTTAGACAAGACCCATTTTCTGTTAGTGTTAACGCCCGCGGAAAGATGAAACTTTGTGAAAATTACATTAGCTTGACATAACATCTCTCAAGCTAATGTATTTATCAATGTCATTTTCATACAATTTCATCTTTCCGCAGGCGTTAACGCTAACAGAAAGTGGGTCTTGTCTAACTCCCCTGGGCTGCTCATAGATTTGATTCTTTGTGCTAACACCAATTTTTACGGTTCCTGAGAAAATGTCCACGCGGGTGAATCTGGGGGCGTAAGTTGGTTCATATTATGTCGTACACATCTAGCACTTCCTACTGGGTTGCGCAGAAAAGGTGTAATAAGCCGAAAGGAGTCCATAGTACCTTTCATTACCCTTATGAGCGCAACTCTGAAATCGCGAAAAAAAATTCAACTGTTCCATAGAAAAAGTTATTGACTCCCGACAAAATGTATGGAAAAGTGATTTTAGCGTTGTAAAAGTTGTTTATAATGATGAGTATAATGTTTCCTTTCGGCTTAGTACACCCTTTCCGCGTAACCCTGTATAAAGATAAAGATAATTTATTTGCACAAAACACGAGTAAATCATACACACATTTAAAACGCATGCACAATAGGTGGGTTAAAATATGTGTCACTTTGTATCATGTTTTGCCTAGTTTATAGGCGTACAAATCTAGAGAGATGGTATAAAAATACCGTAAATATTATTTATATAAAAAAGTATTAATTAAATTAAACACAATTTTAATAGTTAAGATATGATGTTATTAATTTAAATAGTTAACAGATAGACATTATTATAATTGTACGATAAACAAATTGACCTACTGCAGTCATTACTAAAATTTATCATTTATAAAATCACTAACTTTATAATAACATTTCTCGATATACTAGACATAGTTCCTAGTTTGTCTAACATCGTTAGGCTCTAGGGCCTTAGAACTGCCGTAAGTTATACACGACACAATAGTTCTTGGAAGCGGCAGTTCGACGTAAAAGTAAACAAACTAAACTGTAAGTTTAAAGTAAACATATATCCCTAAGTTATGACACAGACTAAACATTTCATTGTTCAAAAGTGGTGTATATAAATTCGAGAAGATTATCGACATAATACAAAGAACTGTCAGTTTGATAACTACATTGTTTTAATCCAATGAGGCGTCTGTGTACATACTGGTGCACATAACTAACTTGTTTTCAGCTTTGCCGGCCATTCTTGCAGAGTAACAACAATGTTGTAGATCAATTATTATTTATCTATACTAATATTACAAAGAGGAAAGATTTGTATTTTGTATTTGTATTTGTTTATTAAATTAGCACGGCTTTACACCAATTACACTAATTACACACATTAATATTAAATAAAGATAAAAAAGAATACAATTTAAAAATAGAAATTATTTAAAAAAAAAATAAAAAAAAATATTGTCAAATTATTAAAATGTTAAACAGTTGTATGTATGTTTGTGACGAATTGGCTAAAAAGTACTGGACCGATTTTAAAAATTCTTTCACTGTTGGGAAGCTACACTATCCCCGGGTGACAGGCTATAATCTATACCCGTGCGAAGCTGAGGCGGACCGCTAGTTATACTATAAAATATAAATAATCACAAGTTAAGCGGAATGTGTGTTCCCCGATAGTTACAATCTGAGTGTCTTCAAATCACTAGTGAATCGGTTTCTTCTAGGCAAGCGTGCTCCATCGTAGACCGCATCATCGCTTGATATCAGAAGAGTGAAACACAAGCCTATTACCAATATATAAACAAAAGTTTCTTTTATATACCTATGTGTGTTATAAACTATGACTTCTCATAAAAAACGTCATCAAAATTTTATTCTTGAAAGTCATCATCATCAAAGTCTATTCCCCCTCGGCCTGAATTCGTAGTTTTCGTACGCGTTCCTCAATTCGTCCCCGTTATAAATTGCTTTGTGTATAATATATAAAGTGGATGTCTAGTGGCACTCCAAAGATTTTACCTGCCGATAGCTTTGTCTCAATCCTATGCTAACCGGCTAACTATATAGTCGACCCATCTCACTGCTGACCTGGGCCCGATTCTACTAAACTTAACTAAACCAATTGTTTTTAAATTTAATTTGTTTCAATTTTAATTTTCTAAATAATTGCCTCAAAATTGTCAATTTTAAATATTTTTTTGTACTAGAATAATACAACCACCTAATATTATAACTTAGTATAAAAATAAATAAAAAACTGTAAATTTTGAGGCATTAAAAATTATTAAAAATTTAAATTGAAACAATTACAATTTAAAAACAATTGGTTTAGTAGAATCGGGGCCCTGATAAGACTCTTCTAATAACCAATAGAAAAACCGGACAAGTGTGAGTAGGACTCGCACCCTGAGGGTTCTGTAAAAACGTAATAAATATGTATGTAGTAGATCCATCCCGGGAAACAAGTCTTGAAGAAAAAGGTTAAAAAGATAGAAATATTGAATGACAAACTTAACTTTGTAGTTGGCAAACAGGTGCTCCAATACACACCAACTACAAAATGTAAGTTTGTAATAACAAAAGCCATTATTGATTATTGTGATGTAATATCAAATTAACAACTTTAGGGTTTTTCCTTTATATGCGTGCCTTGCTTTTTGCAAAATTTCAGGATTCTAGGTCAACAAGGTTTTTATTACCTTGCGAAATCGCTAAATATGCGACATAAACGGTCATATCTTTTGATCGTGTTGACTTAAAAGTTTGATTTTTCACAGCTTTAAGAAACTGTAGACCCGAGTATTTGATATACATATTCTAATTGATACCTCTACGCGTTCTTGAGAAAAAGGGTCTTGACAGACGGACAGACCACAAAGTGATCCTATACGGGTCCTATTTTTTCCTTTTGAGGTACGGAACCCTAAAAATGTCATCGCTGACTATCATAAAATCTAAACTGACCTATTCAGTCATCGCTCCTCCATTCCTAATGCAGCTCAGGTGTAAATTGACCAAATAAAAATAGCATCAATTTATTTTCCTTGTATTAGCTCTGACCGCTGCAGAGGACAAATCTCAAATGTTATAATAGGTATGTCAAATTTTATTTTTGCAGTTTATCAAATTGATGCCATTTACCTAAATATCAAATCAAATGTCGAATGAAGATTAATAGCAGGAACTCGAAGTTGTTATCTTTTTAAATTTTATTATAAAAAACAATTTGAACAAGGTACAAAATTTCCTTTTTGTATGGGTTCAACGCAGCGTGAGTAGATATGCTTTTTTTCTGAACTTGTGGTTCCCTTGAACTGGAATGGATAGGTATATTGATAGATGATAAAATTATTTTCTATAGAATCTGAATGAAGTTGATTCAATCCATTGAAGGGAACGTAAAAACGGGTGTTTTTTATGAAAGTTTACGATTTTTTTCTATCGAGCCAAATTTCTTTAATCGTGTATCGGTGAATACATCCGAATAAAATATTTCAAGAACATTTATTAAACATAAAGAAATAATGTCTATTAATCGATTTTTAAAAGTCTACTTTTGAATATTCGTGATGACGAATCGTCATATTATATATATTTCGTCTTAAGCAACGATGCGGTCTGAATTGGAGCACGCTTGCTTGTAGAAACAGATTGATTTGAAGACACACAGCTGTTTTCTATGCACCCTCATGACATGGGTATCAAATAAAAGGGTTTGCTGAGAATACGAAAAATAAAACGACTTAACACTAAATTCAATATGGCGGACGTCCCAAGATGGCGGACAAAGTTTCTCATCAACCGTCATGTTACCAACCATTTCATTTGATACCCAATCAAATGAAATTATTTTATTATTATTATTATTTTATTTATTTTTTTATTTTTTAAATTATTTATTATTATTTTCTTCTGTATGGTTATTTATTTCTGTATGGTTGTATCCTTGTAGACTGTTTGTGAATTCGCGTGGTGTTTTTTTTTATTAATTTCCGAATGGCAACTGTAGTGTACCGCCATAATGGACAAATAATGCGCGCGTTCACCGACCATTATAATGTTATTTGAGGGCGAACAATAATTGCTAAGCTGGGCGGAGTTCTTGTTGCCAATGCTATTGAATTCATTGTGTTCTTTTCATGTTGAGACTACAATACGTTGGCAAATTTATACCTTATATTCTCATACCCAAGATCTCAATTGGAAACAATTATTTTTAGATTCTATTATATTTTTTTTTTTTTTTTTTTTTCTGTCATACGTCTCATTATCGTGGAGAGGAATAAACCAAAGAATGCCTTCAAAATATTACTATATATACATATATATGTATACTAGCGGTCCGCCCCAGCTTCGCACGGGTATAGATTATAGCCTATGTCACCCGGGGATAGTGTAGCTTCCCAACAGTAAAAGAATTTTTAAAATCGGTCCTGTACTTTTTGAGCCAATTCGTTACAAACATACTTACACACAAATCTTTCCTCTTTATATTATTAGTATAGATATAGATATAAAAATTGATGTGTGTATGTTGGATATGGACTCGGAAACAGCTGGACTGATTTTGACGAGAGTTTCACTGGCAGATTGTTGATGTTATAAGGAGTAACTTCTAGGCTACCGCGGCTCGCAGCTAAGAATTAACCCTAAAGTTGCTACCTGCGCGATATTGCTTGTTGAACCCAAAAAGACCGCCATGTGACGTCATATCAATTTCGTACAATTCTATTGGCCAACAATCTTAGATGAATATTAGCTACCTAAAGGTAGGTGTTGTAGAGTGGACCACGAATCGGAAATTGTAGCGTAAGACGCCCTGACAATTGATAGAGTGACGATATTTATTTCTGGCAGCTAGTAGTGGATTGAAGCTAAAAGCCAGAGCTGAGTTCCGTGGCTTGGGAGAGGCCTGCATCGAGCATTGAGCTAAGATATGCTGATGATGATAATGAAAGACCCGAAAACTAACTGAGATTAGATAGTTGATTGAATCAGGCGTCACCTTGCGGAAGTCCATCCTCAAAACTGTTTTCCTGACGAATCTCACTCTAAGGTTATCTAAGCCTATATTATAAAGAATTTGATACCTCTCTCTAAGTCTAAAACATCGCAGAAAGTTTGAAAATTCAAACAACTAAATAACCGTGTAACTTTAGCGAACCACATCTACTTTACATATTTTGGCGTTTTTATGAGAAATATACTTGTTTTTCTTGAAAACGGATCTTGTAGAGAGGTGGATTGGCATCGCCGGAAATTATAAGCAACAAAACAAGGGGTAGTGTATAGGGACATCGTGAATAATCAAGACACTGCTATGTTAATAAATTGACAGTATTACTTGGAAAATGGAAAGCTAACTCCATTGTGCGGATAGAATGGAGGCCAAGCGACGTCCAAGCTTTATAATTCACTGGCTTATTTAGAATAATAATAGTTTATTTTTAGAAATAACTAACTTCTCGAGGTTTCGTGCCTGCGTGGCCATTTCATCAAGAACATCAGGCGAGATGGTGGTCAAATGCAAGCCTATTATATATTTTTTTTTAAACGTACATTTTACGCAGATTACATTTTTGACATATGAAATCATAAAAAATACACAGCTCAATGATTATTATAGCCCGTTGGCCCAGTTGGTAGTGAACCTGCCTTCTGCACTTGGGGGCGTGGGTTCGATTCCCACCTAAGATAAACATTCCTGTGATAAAAATTTGTAATGTGTTAAAATAATAAAAAAAAAAAAAATGTGTTTGTTCTATATCTGGGTGTTAATATCTATTTAAGGCGTGCTGGTAGAGAACCGTCCACTTGTATGAAGGTAATGCGGCGTGCGCGCTTTCAAATATTTTCAATATAAATTTTTTCTTTATGTTCTACAAATAATCTTACGCTTTTACAAAAAACTGCGACCACTAAAGTATTTGAATGATTGTTAGGATAACACACAATTTTTTTTGATAAAAATATCTTCTGTAGAATCTGATTGAAGTTGATTCAATCCATTGAAGGGAACGTAAAACGGGTGTTTTTTAGGAAAGTTTACGATGTTTTTCTATCGATCCTATTTTCTTTAATTGTGTATCGGTGAACACATCGGAATAAAATGTTTCAAGAACATTTATTAAACATATACAAAAAAAAAAAAACAAAAAAAAACGATTTTAAAGGTCTGCTTTTGAATATTCGTGATGACGAATCGTAAAATTTGAAGCATATTTCGTCTTAAGTAATTTATTTAAAAATATTTATATTATCAGTATCAGTATATCAGTCTCTGGTAGTCATATTACAAGATTTGCTTAGTTTGGGGTCGGATGACCGTGTGTGCAAAAATGGCCCGAATATTTATTTATATATTATTTCCGGGATATTTACCATGAATATGTTTTGGTGTGAGCTCCCGATATTAAACCAGTGCATAACACGCAAACTTTGTTGAGATTGCATAGCGCAGTTCGCGGCACTTGACGCGGTTCTGAGCCGATCGCGTTTCGCAGCCCCCAATTTGCTGACAAACTCCTGAAAGCGTACTTCAAACTTGCGATATATCTAGTTACTGCTCTCGGCTGCCTCTCACAGGCTTCCATTATTTTCCAGAACTAGTCGGTTCCAACTCCGATGCCAACTGTTCTTGGCGACCGATTCGTTAGTCTTCCAAGAGTTCCAAGCCAAGAGCCGTCTGCGTGTGGTACCATGCGACATGCGACAGTCATGTTCCTTCTTTATCCTTATTTAACTCAGAGTCAATGGTGCGTGCGTTCGCTCGAATTCCAAAGGCGGTCAAACGTCGCGTATTTCACCAAGCAGCAGCGGGAGTGCCCAGTTATGTGGGATAGCTCCGAAATTTCCCAAACCATCCGTGGCATACCGTCACGCTCAATAAATCATACAAATCCACCGCCGGTTAAGTGACGAAGAAATTTGTGGTAGCAATAATGTTCTAATGATATCACGCGATACGCCTCAAATAACTAAAGCGCTAAATGCCCCTTCTCACGAGACGCGAACAAAAACCCGCGTTGCCCTTACGCCGATTATATTGTTGCTCGAATTTGGTGTTAATTTTCGATAGTAATTACCTAAGTTTTTATAGGCGCGTGCGGTGCGTTCGTGACTTTATTACGGGTTATGTAATAGGTGTAAGCCAGGGCCGGTAGGGCGGGTCGAGTCGGGCCTGCGCTAACGGTACGCCCCGGTACCGCGGCGCCGTTGCTACCGGCCTCAGTGCCGTACACCTCTGTCCTTCTTCCGACCCGCCTCTCTCCGCACTACAAAAACATCTGAATAAACACAGTCGACATGTGAAAGGACCGAGACAAAGACACCCGTCCGTCTCCACAGACCTAATTACCTTGTTCAAACAATCGTCTCGGTAAAAATGCTAACTCTGTCGACACGAAAGTCAATTCGAGCGAATTTGCATAAAGCCCGCGCCGAGCTTTGACGTTTCGATTTTCGCTTAATTAACGCTCGGGTTGATGTTCAGAAAGAGTTAGAATTTCCTATCGCTCCGTTCGTGTCCGGTACCTTCTAGTGGAGTTCGGGTCGGACTTCATTCGGGGGCAAGAAATTGATGTCGTAGATGTTTTACCCCGCGTTTTGATAGTCGAATAATTGTATCTTCATCAATGTCCCATTTTATCTCGGGGTAATGAAGGCGTTTCGGAGCGTGTTGTCGGTTTAGTTTAACCGATAGGCCCGTGTAAGTGAGCAGGAGCGAGCAGAGCCGCGGGCGTGCGACGTGCCGCGCCGTACGTGACTGCGAGATGACCGCGGAGCCTCCACGACTGTTTGCATAATAAGTCCGTCCGCCGCTCCGGGAGATTAAACTTTGCCGTATGACGTCCCGACCCGACTGCAGCTCTCGTATAATTCAATAGTGGCAAACTGATTTCCAACTCCGTATCCAGCGTCGCCCGTCGGCGCGCCGTGATTGCAGCCGGTGATTTACTGGCTCTACGAAGAGACTCCGCCCGAGGCGCCTCGACACGGTGACGGAGCGCCTTTGTGCCTCCATAGCGACGTGCATGCGAATATTGGAAGCGGAAATAATTATCCAATCTTTTCTGTCGTCATCGTGCATCTTATACAGACTACATGTCATGTTCATTATTCATGTACAATAGCGAGACGAGAGTCGAGCCTCACGTGGACTCCCGTTTAAAAGCCCATTAAAATGTCACAGGCTGATGTGGGTACACTGAACGCGTCCCGGAGGGAGCTTGCCTAATTAATTATTTATAGTTCTTATAAACGAGGATATCTCGAATCGGATGTCGACTTCAATTTCGCGGTTGCGTCTCGGAGGAGGCTAAACGGGGGTGACGCGGAAGACGGTCGTGTCACGTGCCATGGCTACACAAATTTCGTGATTAATTCCGGGGAGTGAGGAGCAGAGTAGTCGGAACGAGGCCCGGTGTGTAATGGATGCGGCAGGGACTACCTGCGCTTTGACTCCGGCTAAGTACCATCCAGCGGACCATGGTCGCCGGGTATCGACGCCGGGCGCCGGCGCCCTGTTCGCAATAAATGCCGTCCTGTCCACTCTGCCGTTTCACTTTTCTCAATTTCGTTGACCCCATTAACAGAGACGCGCTCCGTTTGGCTCGCAACCCTCTCGCGTGCCGTTACACTGTCACATTAATTGACAATTAAATGCTTTCCGCTTCTGAGTATGGAAGTTCGCACGGACATTATATTTATATCGTACATCGGACGTATCGGTGTGCGATTATGAACGCTTCGCCGGTCGCGTTCGCGTCGTTTGAGAATCTAGACACCGAAAACACTCGAAGTGCTTGAGCTTGCGATGGGATCGAGTCGCAGAGCACTCGAAACGCAATCCGATGCAGAGTCGAAGCGCGTCAACGTCTAGACGGAACGAAAGCGACACGTCGCTA
Organism: Agriopis aurantiaria; assembly: GCA_914767915.1. Lineage (NCBI taxonomy): Eukaryota > Metazoa > Arthropoda > Insecta > Lepidoptera > Geometridae > Agriopis > Agriopis aurantiaria. The sequence goes on along the minus strand of OU611992.1, from coordinate 16,058,658 downwards.
TCGATTATGCAGTTAAGGGAAATTATGTAAGCGGGGAGAGGCGCAGAAAGCTCCCGGTTCCCCGGGGACCGGCCGGGACAAAGCGTGGCTCGCTTCTTAATTACTTGTGACGGTACAGATATCTTCCCTGCGGTAAAGGGTGACGTCTGACGGGCGAGTCGTGCACGACTCCCTCGATCCGTCACGCAGGACGTGTCAAGTTATGAAAACATTATGATGCTGAGCGCGACTTGCGCTCTGTTAATTACCGCGGAATTCGCGCGGCTACATTATCTGAACCCAGCGAATGCCTCACACGTATGATGTATGCTATCCGCTTACGCGGGCACACCCCGATTTGTTAATGAGTGCTTGGAATCAATTAGCGTCCATCGCAGAACATTCGTTCGTAAATACAGAGGGTTTCGTCCGCTACTAAACTTTTACAATTCAATTTGAGCACTCCCGTTATGTAGTTCGAATTTGTAGATTGTTTTGTTCGCTGTAATAATAATTTATAAAGTTTCCGATGCCGGCCCGCCGCGGTCGGGTGGTGGCGGACACGAAATTCATTTAGAGCCAAATACGAATAACAGACAATGAATTTACATGAAAGCAATCAAAATAAGGGGTAGAGCAGTGCGCTTATGGCAACTTTGATTTAATTAAGTGCTTCCCGCATTAATGAGTTTCGATTGCGCTTGTTTTTGCGACGGCCGACCGGAGTGGTTCATTTCACTCCGTCCGCTGCAGGGTACAATTAATAAAGATATAGGTAGCTGACCAGCTTATTTTACTGTATTGAATAGTCTGTATTTAATTGTTCTGGCCGCTCAATCATGGAACAAAAGTTCTAAAGCATAATGAATCGGCCGCATTGCGCGTTTTGCTCTTCGATAGATTTTGTTATTACCACATAAGTGATAATTGTTTCTTACTCAAATCCAGCTTTGGCTCGAACTTTGCGTTGGAGTGTAAATACAGACCGCGTGGTTCATTTTACGCTGGATAGTTTAGTTTTCGTCGAATTGCTGTCGAAACGAAAGCTCCAGAGATTTTTTTTGTAAAGATTTCAGAATCAATACTAATAGAATACCTCAAAAACGCACCACTCAGTTTACTATATTTTTTTCGAAGCAACAAAATTTCCCTGACCTAGACGACACTGGCAAGTTCTGCGCTAAACAAGCAACCTGCCATTGTAGTCTCGACCTAGTAATTTTTCATTTGTAACACAAGCGCCGTTCGTACCACAATCGCATCCATCGGGAGCCAGAAGGCAGCAAACATACTCATAACAACTTACTCCATCTCGGATATAAAAACGTGACTTGATCTATCGTCGTTCCTAATCTAGGCAATTCTAACATTACATGTGGAAGCAGCGAGATTTTAAATGAGTAACCCATTGTTCTAGGTGGGCGACGGGAAGCGACTCCTCGCGTCAATGCTATGCAGTGTGGCTTGCATCCATACTGAATTGCGTAAACTGTCCACGACAATATAAGAATAGCCGGTCTTACTATTGTATTTTGTTTTGTTTGCGAATTAGATTACCTTCAAATAAATCTAATGTAATGTTCTGTCACTGTGGTTCCCACGGCACGGGCTTAGAGCGTAGTGTAGTATCGTCACGGCGTAATAATCTCTTAGCTATAGTACGTCTAAGGTGATAGGTTGCCTGGAAGAGATCGCTTTTAGCGATAAGGCCGCCAGTTGTTACACTAGTTTTTAAGAGTTTTTTGTCTTCTGTATCAAATTTCATGGTGTGAACAATAAAGAGTTAATCAATCAATCAATCAATCAATCAATAAACGTGGCCTGGAATGGAAACTGGCTTTCAGTTGAGTTGAGGCTGCTGGGACAACTGTAAGTGCTTGGCGACAGACTTAACTTGTCTGGTAGCTAGCCAGCAGAGCAATAGAAAGTACCCTACTTCTCGGATCCCTTTTCCCCCTTCTTAAATCGGTTTCTTCTATGCAAGCATGCTTCATCGTAAGCCGTAACATCGCTTAACAACAGGCAGGGTGGCGGTCAAATGCAAGCAATAAAGACTTCCATTTTTTTACCAGCTCAAACGTCTGTTTAGCGTGGAAGTCGATCTTACCAATCATCATCTCATCATCAGCCGGCAGACGTCCACTGCTGAACATAGGCCTCCCCCTTTAACCTCCACACTGAACGACAGCTCGCCTTTTGCATCCACTGGATACCCGCGACTCTCACAATGTCGTCGGTCCATCTAGTGGGAGGCCTCCCTACGCTGCGTCTTACCAATCATTGAGCTATAATCACTACAAAAATGCGATGCGTTGCGAAATGCATGTTTGATATTTACACACTGCATAGCGTAGCATTACATCGCTTTGAAGGGGTTATCGCTCACGTAGGGCAATGAGTTAGAGCCAGTGGAAGCACGTACACTAATCCTAGAATATGGGTATGATAGCTTATCGCGGAAAAGAGAAAACAAAATGGTGAAAACAGATGCCTTGATGCCGTGAGGTCAAAATTGTTTAGCATCTTGATTAAAACACAGATCTTTTTGAATACGGTAGACGGCTAAAAACACTTTTTGATAAAAAGACGTGTTCCTAATTGTCATCATAGTCTTTTAACAGTCCACTGCTGGACTTTTAGCCTACCCCCGAAAGGGTGATTGAGCCATATCCACCACGCTGGCCCAGTGCGGATTGGTGGATTCACATACGCCATTGAATTCGTTCTCCGTACGTATGCAGGTTTCCTCACGATGTTTTCCTTCACCGAATAGCCAGTGGTATGAAAATCCGTACATAAGCTCCAAAGAGCTCATTGGTACGCGCCCGGGGTTTGAACCCGCAACCTCACGCTTTCAAGTCTAGCGGCCTCCCAAATGGGCTACCACGGCTTTCTAATAGTAAGTGCTATAAAATATGCAGTGTTTCTTTCTTTCAACAATTTTTGAATGATAAAGTCATACGCGGCACTATAAACATATATAAACATATTCTTCATAGGTATAAACTGAAGTAAAAAAAAATATACTCAGATATAATAATGTTTTTATTGGCTCTTGCAATAAACTTTGTAATATAAATTTTCCAATTTCAGACAAAGAAGACGGTGCTACGAAAAATAGAGCAATTCAAGTAAAAAACGAAATTGAGAGTCTTTCCTTTCTGTCCGAACACTTGCTGAAGTTATTTTTCATTCATTCATGTAGCTTATTGCTCGTGTTTTTAAGCTTGTATATAGAGATAATAGTACATTCACTGTTTGAACGGCCAGAAAATCTTTAAGAGTACTCATTCGTTCTCAATCTTAGCTTATATTTTGTTTTGCTCTACCTACAATACAATACAATACAAAGCAGAATAAGACTAAAGTGTATTGTAAAAGCCCTAACAGACGTCTGTAAGGGTTTTAAAAAGACTATCATTAAAGTGATAACACACGTATGGATTTGGTTGACCTCAACCGCCGTCTGACCAACGGGAGAGAAAGAGAGGAAAATATGATATTCTCACTCTTTCTCTCTCGTTGGTTGGGCGGCGGTCCGTCAACCAAATCCATACGTGTGTTAACACTATTAGAAGGCAAGTCGACGGGATTTTCCAATTCGAACACATCGACCCCATGCACGAATTCATGTTTATAGATGGCACTAATAAACCGGCAGTGGATAAGGTAAGGGACTTCCGTAGAGTTGTCTATTACAGCGCTATTACGGGGGAGCTGAGTTGTCGCCAGAAAGTTATTGTCAAAGTGAGCGATTCCTATTCATGAAGAGAAGACGCCGGCCGCAATATGCGCAGTGTAGGGTTGCCAGATGGCCGGGGCCTACCGGGACTGTCCTGGAATGCGAACCTATGTCCTGGGTCCCGGAGTTCCCAAAAATGTACCGTTTTTTTTAAATAAATAAATAAATATTTTGGGACATTTTGCACACATGGTCATCTGACCCCAAACTAAGCAAAGCTTGTGATATGGCTGCCAGAGACTGATATACATACATATATAGTTTTAAATACATACTTAAATAGATATTAACAACCAGATATAGAACAAACACAAATGTTCATCACACAAATGTTTGTCCTAGATGGGAATCGAACCCACGCCCCCAAGCTCAGAAGGCAGGTTCACTACCAACTGGACCAACGGGCTATCAAATTACGTCACATTAAAATTACGTCACATATAAAACTTGCGCCGGCCAACTAAAAGGTTAAATTTCGCGCGTTTTGGTTGCATGCTGCGCACTCAATGTCAATGTCATGTCAAGTACTATAATTTATTCTGTGATGACGACAAATTGGTCCTAGTTCAAATGGTTGTTTACAGGTTGATATTAATCCCATTTTAATTGTGTGAACTTGCTAGTCTGTGGAATGCGCTGCCTGTTCCCCGATAGTTACAATCTGGGTGTCTTCAAATCGCGAGTGAGTCGGTTTCTTCTGAGGAAGCGTACTCCATCGTAGACCGCATCATCGCTTAACATCAGGCGAGAAGGCGGTCAAGCACAAGACTATTATATAATTAAAAATAAGCTTTATTAATTTATAGAAACTTTTTAAACACCAGTTTTTTAGTATTCTTCTCAGCAAACCCTTTCATTTGATGCCCATATCATGATGTGAACATTTTGTCCGCCATCTTGGAGCGTCCGCCATATTGAATTTATCATCTAGGACCAAAGTGCTTGGGAAGACAAACCCGATAAACCCAAACTCGACGGGGTTACGTCGTTTCGTTTAGGAGTTCCTATGGCCAATTGGCCACCTTATGTCTCCATCATCAGACCAGCTCGAAGGTACCATAGCATTGCATTGTCATCGAACTTACATAAGTATGCCAAATTGCAGCTCAATCGGTTGTAGATATCTGCTTCAAAATTGAGTTGCAAAATTCCACCCGAACAAACATAGTCACATACATTGCTAGTTAAATAAAACCTTTTAAAAAACTAGTGAAGCTAATATAACCGTGTCAAGAAAGTACAAGCTTCGGTACTGTTTCTATGATCATTACGTATTCCATGGTGCGTGCCTAGCCTCGGCTGGTTTGTTTGCCGACGAGCTGGCTGGAGAAGTCTACTGATTTCACTTCAGTACTTCCATATTTTAAATGGTGAACGTCCCTGGCATTTCAACGCTTCCTTCCTACATCTTGTTAGTTACTATTCCTGGCTAGGTGTCTTTACTTTTTTCCATCAGGTGAACTGTGGTCAAGGGTCTAGCTTGTCGACCATAAAAAATTACAGTTCGAGATAGTTACATACAACCATATTGTACTTATTGTATTTTATGTGGGCCATACAACGTGGCAATGCTGCCAGCATTTTGGGAATGCTGCCCACTCGTAGCGGCTTGTTAGATTAGTTTTTGTTATAAATTTATATTTAGGATAGTTTTTATTTTACTAGTACATGGGCCTTATTATGATTCTTTGATCGGGATCGAGATCGCATGCCGTCCCATTCGTATCTATTTACTCGCACCACGTGCGTAAGTGAGATGGCACGCGATCGCGATCACGATCCGAATCATCCATAATAAGGCAGCATATAATTAAATTAGAAATATGTTTTTTTTATTGAAAAATCCAATTGAATTCTTTTAGTTCCTTCACTTCGCCAACTCTACAAATACGTTGATTGCTACTCGCTCTGTAACCGAACGAAGTAGTCAATCATTGTCGAGGGAGCAGATTGCATATTTTCTTAACAAATGCGAATAAGCTTTAAAATTGAGGAAGACTGTTTGATCGAAACGATAAGGTGAAAGGCTTTTGCAAATACTCGCCAGTCACAATGGACGCTGCGGAGCTGAGTCTGTGACAGACACACCCGTATTGTGCGACCATCAAAACTGCGACCTGCCTGACCCTTGGGCCATTCTGGCACGTTCGAGATTATCGTATTTTATTTTTTTATTTTAGACTATTCGGAAAACAAACAGCTGAAATTAACAAAGTATAGTAGGTAGATAGTAGACGCAAGCCATAAAAAGTTTTCACTTATAAAAACGAAAGTTTTCGACATTCCAGAGATGTACTAAATAATATCTAAACTATGACGACAAGCCATATCAGTCTAACGAAGTATATAATGGTTGAAAAAGGGTAGAAAAATAATAGTAAGTAGTTTATGAACTAGTTTTGTAAAACGTGGTACATGCATACATGCTTCAAAAAGAAGAAATTCCTTTTAGTAGTGAACAAGTCATATTTGGTATCATCATCATCAGCCTGTAAACGTCCACTGCTGAACAAAGGCCTCCCTCGGAGAGGGGGGGATTTGGTATACTTTACGTTAAAGGTGTTGCAAATTCGGATAAAGTATAAGTTGTATCTATAATTTGTCGAACACGAGTCAGTTTGCGCCTAGTGTTGACTGGGTATTTGTAGTTTTATCTTGGATAGAAGAGTGCTGCTGTCTACGTTATTTAAGAATATCTCCGTCAATGTCTCTCTCGTTAGACGCCACAGAAAAGAGAAGTAAATAGAACGGAAATGAGAAGGAAAATCTGTTACCAGGCGTTATGAGTGAACCTTGATTGAACATTTTTATTTAGATCAATGCGTCGAACTCCGCGTCACAGTTATTAACTGATTTCGAATGACTGACGTTTCGTTTATATGGGTGGAACTGGCAACAACAAATTTCTTATAAAAAAGCCGAGTTTTGGCGCCAACGCGGAAAAAACATGTCGGCTCGTTGGATTATTTTCCTAAACTTGTGTATTTTCGAGTGTTAATGTGTACTAAATGGTGAATTATTATTCATTAAGTGCTCGTAAACGTGCTCGAGTGTGGGCAAGTGATATAACGAGGTGAAACGTGTCTTTTCGTGTTGTTTCCAAAACTCCATAGAAGCCTCTTGTAAAGTCTCCACCACTTTACAGGGGCATGAGTTCGACTTGACCGTGACTTACTTAGCTTGACTCTGACTGTGACTATGACTTGTTTGACGCTATTAAGACAAAGTGAACTGTTTAATATTACGAGTAAAGGACATTGAATCCACGCTCATGAAGATTAAAAAAAAAAATATATAAAAAAGCCTTGACAGCTGTTCTAATTTAAACATTTTTTTTTTCTTTTCTGTGTGAGACACGGTACTAGAGTAAGCGACATATTCTCAAGCGCGCCAGAGTAACGCCACTGATCGACACTAAACCTGTGGCGAAACTCTCAATTTGCGGCCTGTTTGTGCTTAGTATTGGAGAGCTCAGTTAGTGTTCAAGTTTCATCACAGCGTAGGGAATAGCGGTTTGTATCACGATGCTATTATACATGACCTTTTCATATCTGCGGTCGCTGTGCCATTTCAAAGGGTAGTTGAGTAATGAACCTGCGGTTTTCTCCAACTATAAAGTAACGCGATTTGTGGTCTTGCATTTGCGGGCTATTGGCTTTACTGTTTGCGGTGTCCGCTTATTCTACTCATGGATTGCGCGGCGTTGTTTTCGCCCTTTTGTTATGTCTTGTTCAATTTCTTCGATCGTAGATAGTTCGGCTTCCAGTGAGGTAGGGACACGCGTACTACATGCGATGACCCGATATCAGCAGCTACAAATTTGCGTCGTCGACATTCCCGTCTGCGAGTCTCCGATTTTCCTCCGATCCCGCAATTGAGTTGCCCCCGACGCGTAAATTGGTCGGTAGTAGGCGTATTATCGTCGCTCACCAAACTATCGGTCGTGCGCATCGGTCCTCTCCCTCCTCTGCGTCCGACAATTCTGATATATTGACGAGTTTCCGCAGCCGTTTTGCTCGCCGAAAAAAGTAACGACCCCCGTTTTCCCTCTTCGGATCACCGCCGTTGTTTAGCCCCGGGAAAATGGAAAGATATTTTCCTCTTGAACGACACGACGTGAAATATGAATCGAGCGCTGTAATAAATGAAAACACGAGGTTTTTTCATGTGCATGTCGGATCCGATCGGACGTCACTCGATTAAAGAAAAAATTACAGGCGTTTTTGTCCCTTATCGATGTTTACTCTGTCGAAAGTGGAGCTTACACGTGCCGGTGTTTCATATCGCAGAACCGGATAACAAATTCGTACTTTGTTTCGGATTAAAGACCTGTTTGATGCGATTTCGGTCAAACTGTCGTGGTGTGAGGCGCGCGGCACGGGGCGGGCTGCGAGATCGGTGAATCACGTACTCAGTTCGCATGCAAATGATATCGGCGCGGCGCGTGTGCGCTACTCGAGCGCACCGCGCCGACGCGCCGACGCGCGATTTGGTAATAGGAGGTAGGTAGCATCGGGTCGGGTCGTCGACCTACCAACAACACAATGCTATAAATGCTATCGTAATTGTTTACTTTGGCCCGGCTGACCCGTTACTCCACACGCCGCCTTCGATAACGCTACGCATCTGATGCACGCGTATTTGCGCAAATCACTGCAACCTCAATACGCAAAAACGCGGTTCGTTGAACTCGACGTGCGTTCCGAGCTTAGACACGCTCTCACACCGTCGGCGCGATGGTTTCGTTTCGATTTCCTACAAATACGGTTTACGCCACATTGTCACGGCTAAATCCGAACCCGAATGACACTATCCAACTACGAAATTTCATCGGAAAAACTAACAGCTCGCATTTATAATTAAGCCTATACACTCGTAGAGTCAACGTACTTTTAATGGCCTCGCCAATTCCGAATGAGCGGCGTAGGGATGCCACATAGACACACGGTTATGCAAGCCGTCTATCTACTAATTAAACTGTGGATTTCACAACGCACAGAGGCGTACGTAATTGATTGTGCCACTTCTTTATGGCAACAACACACGTGAAATCTGTTTGTAAACGTCCATACGTGTGCGTTGGTGTCTCACACGCGAGGCGCGGCGTGAATGCGCGATCGCGGTGCGTTGTGGCTTGCACGCTGGTTCAAACGGCTCTATTTATAGCCTTTAATGATATTTGCGAGCTCTGCGGATGCATTACGAATGTCCGAGGCGTCTTGTGTCCTGAAAGCATATTTTGATCGGGAACCCGTTGGTAACAGTGCGAGGATGTCCCGCTATCCCACGTGACGCATACTGTCGCCTCACGTCCCACCCATTTGTCCGGCCAGTGAGCACACGCCTCAGACCCGTATGTTTATATGGCAGGACATTTGTATGGGAGAGCCGAGTTCGAGACCGGATATAAATTCACTTATGAATTTTCGTTCATAAACTGTTTTTCCTGTAAATGGTTTCGGTAAAAAGGAATCGCAGTGTCCCCTTGGGGCAGGACTAAGGCCGACCCTTAATTATGTAAATCTCGATTCTGAGCAATAGCGTGGAAACGTGCCTTTGTATCTCAAATTGAATATTTGGTATTCGAGCTTCACAGGACTACACCCCTTGAAGTCCTTGGAATTACGGGGCGAAGAAGCCGATTGAACTAGATTTTCTCTACGAACTCTCTCGAATTCCCTTGAATCAGGTATTTTTAAAATAAATAATTGGCTTGTAACTGCCAACTTAAGTATTATCCTCAGAAAAAATAAATGGTAGTGTTATACCTATACAGTACCGTAGGTATAACACTACCGTAGTCGTCCATTTAATGAGTTTTGATCATCTCGTTTGCAGTTGTGTGCCGCTCAATATTAAAGTGTGCATGTGTTTATAGAACTAGTAAGAATATGTCGGTGTGTGCAATACTTGTTTACCTCGCCCGTTCAGTTTATGGGAGACTTTTTTCGCTACTAGCTCGAGTTTAAGGCAAATCCAAACTATATATGATCTAAGCCTTAGATAAAAATATTTTCACCGCTACTTTGTCGGTCTCTGAAACTTTATTGTTACTGTTTTTCTGAGTATTGGATTCCGGGGACCTCGTCTAGGCATCGGGTACTACCCCCATTTCCTTCTTTAAATATATCTATCCTAAGTTCCATCAATGAGATAGCAGTTAGCAAAAAAAAACCGGACAAGTACGAGTAGGACTCGTGCTCTGAGGGTTCCGTTGGACGGAACTCTCAGAACGCGAGTCAAAAAAAATAAAAAAAAATAACTGAAGTTGAAATATTGAAAGACAAACTTAACTTTGTAGTTGACAATAAGGTTCTTCCATACATTCCAACTACAAAATGTAAGTTTGTAATAGCAAAATAATTATTTTTAAATGATATAACTTAAAATTTATGACTTTTAGATTTATTCCTATATATGTACTATGAGACCTTGCCTCTTGCCAAATTTCATGATTCTAGGTCAACGGGAAGTACCCTATAGGTTTTGATTCCCCTGTGAAATCGCAAAATATGCGACATAAACGTTCATATCTTTTGATTGCGTTGACTTACAACTTATATTTTTTTATAGCCGAAAGAAACCGTAGACTCAAGTATTTAATATAAATTTCAACTTGATACCTTTACGCGTTCTTGAGAAAAAGGGTCTTGACAGACGGACAGACAGACAGACGGACAACGAAGTGATCTTATAAGGGTTCCGGTTTTTCCTTTTGAGGAACGGAACCCTAAAAATAACAGGGGAGGGCCAATTTTGTATGGAATGTGGTTTATGGACCAATAGCGATAAGTTTTTGGTATTTTTGTATGGATACCTCAATACTAACGTAGGTGTAAAGGGGTATTTATATCAAGCATGGCTTTTTTATACAGAGTGGAAACATTATAAATAAAGTCAGCTTTCTTTATACACATATTCATACATAGTTCAGACAATAAAGACAGGTTCCTTCACCGTTATAGCTGCATAAAAATGGGAATACACTCCGAAGGTTTTGCAGACATTTTTAACTGGCACTTAAACACTTAATAAATTAATACAATCAGCAAAAATGGCGATAATCGCAAAAAAAATCGATCGTTTCTGCGCTATACGAAGATCAAAAGTCTGTATGAAACCAACTTAGATTTCGAGTACTAGAATCATCAAAAGAACTGAGTCAAAAGGGTATGAAGGTATTTTTACGTAAATAACACAATTATTTCCAAGATAGATAAACGTAACTTTTAACGTTAACACTAGAAATTACATAAAAAGTACAAAATACCGTGACTATTGGTCCATCATACACCACTTTCGACTTCTTTGGAGTCAAACTAAAACATTTCTACTCCAATCCGTTTTCTAATCTGCAGATTACTCCATGACTCAGGTGTCGTGCATACCATAAATTATCTCTAGTAAAGTTAACGTCGCTCGCTGAGCAGTCGAGCAGTTTAATATGTTGTGTCGTAAACAAAACTATGTTCATTAATTCGACACGTGTTGGACTATGTAGTGTTTTATTGCCGGCAGAATATTGCCATTGCCAGAGGTTTTGCTAGTTGTTGGTTCACCTTTACAGCTGTGTTCCTGGATGATTTGAGGATTAAGAATTGATAAGTTGTTATATTTACGTCTTTTGAGAGCACTTCGCAATGTTGAAACGAAAAAGTTCTAACAATTACCTGTTTTTAAGGCCTCGTTCCATAAACTCAACTTTTTTGGAAATTTCAAATGTCATCCAAGTCGTCAAGCCGTTTAGGAGGACTTAGGTGACAAACACACGTACAGAATAATTATATATATTAAGACACTGTTTTAAACTATCACGGTTGTTCACTAAACTTATATGATTAATTACGGGATATTTACCGTGGTAAGGTGCACGTAACTAAAGTGCAACATGGTGCATGTAACTGTGCCGAAATATCGGGAGCTCATTCCACAACCTTACCACGGTAAATATCCCGTAAATAATCATATATATATTAAGATATATTTATTTGATATCACTAAAAGTAAATAGGTAAAAGGTGTTAATAAAAGTGAGATAATCCGTCTTCTCCAGTTATTTATGATGGACAAAGTTTAAGGCAAACGACGCGGTGGAAGAAGGAAGAAGTCGTGGTAACTCAACATCTGAGAATAGACCAGCTTAGCCAGCGTCTAACAACTATTACGCTTGGCATAGTGTAGAGGCACTTGAAGGAGATGAAAGTGAGATAGTACAGCAAGTACTTATTTACGTATCTAATTTCTTTAGGCTAAGCTCAGTTATGTGTAGCGTTAAACTAGCTGGCCTCTATATGCTATTGATTTGTATATGGTTGTATGTAAAACAACTCATGTATATAGTTTAATTTAATTTAGTGTCGAGGCACTTGAAGAAGAAGAAAGTGAGTTAGTACAGCAAGTACTAATTTGTCTAATTTCTCTGTCTCAGTTATGTGTCGCGTTAACCTAGCTGGCCTCGATAGGCAATTGATTTGTATATGGTTGTATATATAACAACTCATACATATATTTTAAATTAATTTTACAACTGTAGAAACAAATTAGTACCGCTGGCATGTAACGTTATCGAAACGTTGACATTATGCAGGGCATGAGGCGCATTCGACCTCATTACGATCCGTACAGAACAATACTTTGTTATCTCGATGAAAAATTACAACACAGTGGCCGTGAGTCGCTGTTGTACCAATTAGAATGCTGGTAACCCTCGACGTAGAGAATCTACGAAAACTTAATAAGTAAGCCTGAATGCAGCTCTGCATTGTTTCTATATATATTGGAAACTGCCTTATTCGTAAAAACTAATCCAGAATTATTCCCGGCAATATCTGACTTAGCGGTAAGAAATCGTAGAGACCCAAACAGATGTCGTAATCGCCCATCTAAAACCACTTTAATGAACCACAGTATAGAGTATATGGGACCGATTATCTATAACAGTATACCGATTTCAATGAGGGATCTAAAATGTACTCAATTTAAAATAAAACTAAAAAATCTTTTATTCAAGAAATGTTATTATAAAGTTAGTGATTTTATAAATGATAAATTTTAGTAATGACTGCAATAGTAGGTCAATTTGTTTATCATACAATAATAGTAATGTCTATCTGTTAACTATTATTATAATATTAATAACATCATATCTAAACATTTGAAATTGTTTCGACAGTTAATTAAATTAATACTTTTTTATATAAATAATATTTACGGTATTTTTATACCATCTCTCTAGATTTGTACGCCTATAAACTAGGCAAAACATGATACAAAGTAACAAATATTTTAAACCACCCATTGCGCATGCGTTTTAAATGTGTGTATGATTTACTCGTGTTTTGTGCAAATAAATAATCTTTATCTTTATCTTTAGCATTTACAGATCCCTCCTACGTTTTGTTAACTACCCGTACTAAAATTATGGTTCGCGCCGCTACCTCAATCGCACGTTTAATGGTTTTTTAATATATCAGACGTGATGGCGGCCAGCCATCTCGCCTGATATGTTTTAAAAAGCGCAAGCCTATAATTTTTTTTTAAACTTGTTTTTTTTTTTTTGCTTAAGTAGGTAATATTGCGAAGTTATTATTTCAAAATTATTAAAACTAATTTTTGTCTTAGTATTTTTTAATACTACAAAAAATAGGATAAATAATAATAAGTACTTATCCTTTGTCACTCACTATATCCTCCCTAAAAATCATGGAAAACTTTTTTTTTTTTCGCGATTTCAGTGTTGATCCCATGGTAAAAGTTGGTTATAATGATGAGTGTAACGAACCCCTTTTGTAGCATACCCTTTCTTTATAACCCTGCTTAATTTGTCAACTTCTCTCTGAGTAATATTGTTTCACGTAAAGGCGAGATAATTTTTTGACCAAGCGTCAAAGGTTTTAGATTCTAATGGGACAAGACAAGTCGACGTTTCTATGTCTGTTTATATATTAATGCCATGGATGGCAAACAAGCAGACGGTCTGCCTGATGGTAAGCAGTCACCATCGCCTATGGATACAATTTTTTTTATTTTTTTTTTATTAATTTATTTCATATATATACACATAATTAATTTAAATTAGTATCGAAAAACTAAGCTGTTTGTATCGATACTAAGCTTCACTATACGCACTAACATAATGGCGCAAACTTAAATAAATTTTAAATATTAAAAAAAAAAAAAAAAAAATCACCTAACGTTTACAAATAAGTACTTAGGTACCTGCATTACAATTTCATAAGCAAGCATCTGTTCATCATCATATCCTGTGTAACACCAGAGGCGTCACAAATACGTTGTCGACCCTTTAGGACTCGTTTGTCGATAACTTTCGTATCGTGGATCCGATCTTCATAGAATTTCGTAAGTAGGTAGTTCATTGCAATACAATGTTTGAATATAAACAAAATCGGTCGATTAGAGATTTCAAAGTCACCGTTCGGGGCGAACTACTAGATAAAGAACAGATTATTAACGGGCCAGTTTCTCAATCTGCGTCATACTTAGCAACAATCGTTAATAGGGCCGTTCTAAATATAGAAAACGAGGATTACTCTACGGTCTGTTTGTCCACGTACTTAGCCGGGTTTAATAACCACTGAATGCTACCGAATCCCACTTAATACCACTGTTTGCGATATTAAGGTCCGCGGGTGCTCGCTAATGGCTTGGATATGCCGTTTTCCCTCGTTTTTTAAATATTTTCAAAGGAAAGCTTTTAAATGGTAATCTCGTAATGAAAATGATTGGGGTTGGGTTTGTATTGGTGTTTTGGTAATTGGGTTAGATGATAGACCGGTCTATCTATTCGAAAGAAACCTCTTGATATTGTTATAGGCTTTCTTTCTTGTAAAACATAAAACATATAATTAAATACGTTAATATCATTAATTTGAATATGTAGTCCTTATGTTTGTTTGTTTGAAGTAGGTTCTTCTTCATCATCATCATCATCTGCCGGAAGACGTCCACTGCTGAACATAAGCCTCCCCTTAGAACTTCACATTGAACAGCCTGCCACCTGCATTCACTGGATGCCCGCCACTCACGGTGTCGTCGGCCCATCTAGTGGGATGCGTACCTAATCTGCGTATTCCGGTTCGTGGTTTCCACTCAAGAACCTTTCTTCCCCATCAGCTATCGGTTCTTCGAGCGGTGCCAGCTGCCACTTCAACTTGCAAATTGTTTTGTAGCTATGTCTGTGATGATTGTTGGCGAATATTCTCATTCCAGATTCTATGCACTCCGAGCATAGCTTTCTTCGTTGCCCGTTGTGTGACTCTGAGTTTTTCCAAAAGGCTAGCAGTTACGGACCAGGTCTCAGTACCATGTCATCACTGGCAACACACACTGGTTAAAGATCTTTCTCTAAGTCTGTGGGTACTTATAGTGTGCATAATGAACACACCAACGAAAAACCAAACCATAACCAATAAACCAAACCATAACTAACAAACCAAACCATAACCAATAAACCAAACTATAACCAAGAAACCAAACCATAACCAAGAAACCAAACCATAACCAAGAAACCAAACCAAAAACAAAACAAAACAAAAACAACGTAGACCAAACTAGACCACAGCGCCACAATAGACCGTTGACCACAGTATTACAATTCAAAACGGCAATTTGGTCAGCATTTTGGAAACGATATGTGCTAGCAGTGGTTTTGTAGTTTACTTTAGACATAAAACTGAAGACAAGTCATTTTTATCCCGGAAGCAGCCCGGAACATACGAAAACGCTTAAAAAAATGGCACAGCTTATCTAATAAAAAGATTTGGAATTATTTCGTTATGTCCTTTATATTGCGAGAAGGAGGTTGATAGCAAATGTGGGCATTAGTGACGTAATATGACTTGATGTTCACAAAGAAAGTACCACTAAAGAAATAGAAAGCTAAGAGTAATAACGAAGTTAATTTTTAGAGAAAAAACCGACTTTAATTTGTCCATCTACAACCGACAGTTGTAGTCCCTTGTTTGACCCGATCATGTAACCCTTGTTTATTGAACAAAATTTACTTATAAACTTTTCATTATTTCAGGTAAGCAAATCAGCTGACTCATCCCACGGTTCGTGACTTGGTGAAGTATTTTGAACTTAAATACAGCATTTATGTGTAACTTTATGCAAATGTGTTCATAATAAAATCACTGTTATATAACGATAAAATTGAGTCGATATTTGAAGTGACGCTCGGTCCAGGAACGAGCTTTGGACTTTCATTTACATATCTTACTAACCTCTTCTTGTAAAGGGTGATGCACACTGCGCTTTATTTGTTCGGGACCGGATTGAATCCGCGCCCTAATTACTACGTAATTTCTTTTCATTATTATTTCGGTTTCTTCTAGGCTCCATCGTAGACCGCATCATCACTAGGCGAGTTGACGGCCAGACGCATGCCTATTATTGAATTTAAATAAATAAAACTGGCCAAGGTCGAGTCGGGTTCCGTACTGAGGGTTCCGATACAATAATTATCAATTTAAAAAACCGACTTCAAAACCAGTAAATGATGGCATTACGATTCGGTGAAATAAAATAGGGTCATCCAAATATCCCAATTATCAGTTATAACTTGGTAATGAACAGAAAATTGTTCACCGACTCGCACTTGGCCAAAACGTACGAAACAAAAATACGTAAAAAAATATGTTTATTGTATGTTTAATCGTCATCAGCCTAAAGAGGATGGACCCTAATCCACCATGCTGGCCCAGTGCACGTTGGTGAATGTCACATGTCTTTGAACTTTTGACGTTCTTGGACGTACTGGTTTCCTCACGATGTTTTCTTTCACTGTTTTTGAGCATCGACACTGCACATAATTTATTAAATTACTACTCAGATTGTAAAGTGCACATGCCATCTCAGCCACAATCGCTCATGTCTTTTAAACTCAAAATTAAACTCCATCACTTTTCTCCCAGTCCGGCCGCTCCCAGCCCAGTATGGATGATCCTTTACCCGGGTTTGTAAACAGCGACCTCAAATTTAAATGAAGGGCGTTGTAGGTTCGAGTGGGTCGGAATAAAGGGCTCTTTGTTCCGCACCTCCGCTCAGCGGGTATCACCGCAGGTCGAGCTGTATATCTGCTCACGTGGCTTACTGTGACACCATTTTATTAAATAACCATGCATTTCCCCCCCAACATATTAGGTACTAGCGGTCCGCCTCAGCTTCGCACAGGTAGCCTATGTCACCCGGGGATAGTGTAGCTTCCCAACAGTAAAATAATTTTTAAAATCGGTTCAGTACTTTTTGAGCCAATCCGTTACAAACATACTTACATACAAATCTTTCCTCTTTATAATATTAGTACAGATTAATTTGTCCACAAAATCACTTGATTGGAAACGATGATTTGGGGCTCAATTTTTGAATCGCTTGTATGATATTTCGTACGAAATTATCATGCGAAATTACTGACTTTCAAACGATATCCCAAACAAAAGTGGCATTTTTTAACTCGCTAATGCAACGAGTGGTTTGAACAATTCGAATTTGCTTTCTATCAATAGAAAATCTTTCATTTCGAGCGATATTCGAATAATACGAGCGTTTCAAAAATCGAGCAATGATGTAGCACGCATGATGTGTGTTGACTAGGAACCTTATATAATTTTTTTATGGACATCCCCTGACTGTATCTCTGCGCAAAGGCAAAAGCGCATTAGATTTGGGTCCAGTGCGTACACCTCTGAAATATCTGCTTCTCTGTGTACCATAGAACGGCAATATTGGTTGTGCAAATCGGACTATGTGGCTAAGACGACGGTTCTTTTTAGCGTATTCCGTTCTAATCTGCGACATTACTCCTGCCCATTTTTATAGCGGACTGTCAGTTACAGTGTAAAAATTTATTAATAAAATTACCTAAAATTAAATTATACTCAAATAAAAATAATACACAATGATAACAAAAAATAATCTATGACATAACATTTACAGCCATTATTTCAGCGCCATTATTATTAAAATATTATTATTATTGATAAAATAAAATACATTATAATTATGTGAACCTCAGCCTCGTACAATGAAACAAATACAAATCCAAGTTCTGGGTCAGCAAGGCATATATTTATACTTTTACAGTTATATTATTATTTACGGGATATTTACCGTGGTAAGGTTGTGGAATGAGCTCCCGATATTTCGACGCAGTTACATGCACCATATATGTCGGGACTTAGGTTCGAGTCGGAGTTCCAGTGATAACCGTAGCAAAAGACTAAGTAAGAGGGTAGATTGTGATGTCTGCACCTAACTTTTTAAATGTTCGACCAACCACCCGCATTCTTCAGTCTCCCGTGAATATGGTGCATGAAATATCGGGAGCTCATTCCACAACCTTACCACGGTAAATATCCCGTAAATAATCATATAACTGTATTGAACAACTGCAGTGTAGTTTAAAACAGTGGTTTATATATTCTTTTGTAAAAATGTACTTTATTTTGTGAAGTGACCATAACTAAACTTATACTGCTATTTCATCATCAGTGCCAAATGAAAACTGACAGGATCGTAATTTAATTGAGCTCGCTTGTTACAAAGAAGTGTGTCACCGTCACAGCCCGCGCCCTTGAGAGCGACCTGTGCCGTAATGAAAATACTAGTAACACAGATTCAGAAATGACTTCAACACATTTTAGTTCTAAATATAGAGCTTGATAAACGATCTGATAATCCAGTTCAATAAGTAGCTGTTACATAATCTGTGACCCGATCGAATGCATTGTATCATGTTCAGTGTGAATATGTGTCACCTACTTCGAAAAAAATATATTTTATTTATTTATAATTATATGTATTTTTTGATCGAAGGTCATCTATACTAATATTATAAAGACGAAAGATTTGATTGTTTGTTTGTTTGTTTGCATTGAATAGGTTCCGAAACTACTGAACCGATTTGAAAAATTCTTTCACTGTTGTAAAGCCACACTATCCCCGGGTGACATAGGCTATAATCTATACCCGTGCGAAGCTGGGGCGGACCGCTAGTGTTTCATATGATGCAACTATGTAGGTACCTCCAAGTAATTAACTTCGTTTGAACAAAGTACATGGTTGATCGGGGTTTCTCTACGAGATCAAATTAGAATGAGGAAATCCGTAGACGAACGAAAGATACCGACATAGCCCAACGGATTAGCAAGTTGAAGTGGCAGTGGGCAGGGCACATATCACGCAGAACAGATGGCCGATGCGGCCGAAAGGTTCTCGAATGGAGACCACGGACCGGTAAGCGCAGCGTAGGACGTCCACCCACAAGATGGACAGATGACCTAAAAGAGACCGCAGTAAAACGCTGGATGCAGGCCGCTTGCAACCGGCTCTTTTGGAGATCGATGGGGGAGGCCTATGTCCAGCAGTGGGCGTCTTATGGCTGAAATGATGATGATGACATGTTTGTAAAGTTAGTAAATATAAATTTTTCTTGTAAGCGAAAGAATAATAAATGTATTACACAAGGTTACAATTTTGCTCACGTTTGTGAGCTAAATTTTAACCTTGTGTAAACTAAAATATGTAAAAGCTTTTTTTTTTTAATAAAGCACAAATTTTAGTTTAGTCTTTTCGTATGACATATTTGTATATTAAAATTGTAATTCGTATTTCTTATACATTAGAAAATTATACAAAATCTACTCCGGTAGTGCTAATACCGCCCTAATAAGGGACCTCACCTCGGTTCGCTCACGCCTCGCGTCGGGTACCTTCGGGCGATCCCGTCAGCTGTTCCCGAGTCAACGACCGGAGGGCTCGTGACGTCACGGCCCTGCCGCGCCCACTGTCCCCTCCCGGCCCTGCCCTACCCTCTTCTGAAGGACAATTATTTGCAGCACACCATTCATCATTGTTACAAAATCCCTTTGTTCTTATAAATTTTGGGCGCGCTCGAAACACGTTTTTAGTACGTTTAAAGGTGAAATAATGTGTGCCACTTACGCATTTCCAGGAAGGGTCCGAAGGTTCATTTGATTCGTAATAATATCAAAGACACGTTAAATTAATACTTTTGTGAATAAATCCAAAGGCCCGCTGATTACAGGCGCGTGGCCTAGCGAAAGATAAGTCACTATATTTATTGTTTGTATGTAAAGTACAAATTTTGCAAGCCTAGTTTGACCCACTTCCCGGTATTCAATTGAGTTTAAATTTTGTACACCTGTGTAACTTAGATGACAATGCATTAATATGGTACCATGGAATTTTCTGATGATTGATTGATTGATTAACTCTTTATTGTTCACACCATGGATACAGAGGACAAAAAACTCTTAAAAACTAGTGTAACAACTGGCGGCCTTATCGCTGATATCTGATGATGGAGTCGCAAGGTGGTCAACTCGTCATAGGTGGTCATAACACCATCGTGTTTAGGCTCTTTGGAATGGTCTTAATGAGTACCACATTTTTTTTGCTACGTCTAAAAAATGTAAAAAAAAAAAACTATTTACTTATTTAAATTAGCGACTCGTGACAAAACTTTCGTAAATCGATTTTAAATGCCAGTACTAATAATAAATATTTCAAGACTTAAAGAATTTGATACGTTTCAAAGACATTTGTAAATCAAAAATCATATTTGAAAGTCACAAGTGTCAATTAATTCAACATACATGTAGCTACCAAAATAGAGTATCATTACCAAACATGCAATCAAAAAAACATATTAAAACTAATTTCGTTCACAATATTAATAAATACTGTCAATTTGCATATACAATGGCGGTGACTAGCGCTAGTTACGGTCAAGCAGACGAAAAAGGCAATCGAAAACTAAGCAAGCGTCATATATGGGCGACCGCGACGTATGCGCATATATTAAAGCCGACTGCTTGTGAAAATGTTCTATAATTTGTTTTGCGGGTTCATTGAACACGTTATGGCTATCTAGAAATATAAACCTATTCCTCTCTTACGTCTGTAAAGTAAAATTATTTAATTTACCAAAGATTCTGTTGGACTTATTTTAACTCATAGTTATATGATTATTAACGGGATATTTACCGTGATAAGGTTGTGAATGGAGCTCCCGAAATTTCGGCGCAGTTACATGCACCATGTTCACGGGAAGACTGAAGAATGCGGGTGGTTGGTCGAACAGTTCAAAGTTCGGTGCAGACAAAACGATCTAACATTTTCTTAAATTTTTGCTCATGTTTTTAACTTATTTTGAATTTTTGAAGAAGTCTGACTTCTTTTAAGAAACGAAGAAGCCGTTCACTGAAATTTTGCAAAAACAAATCGCAGAAATAAGTCTAGGGAAAGTGCGAAGCCATATAGGTACTTTATTGTAGACGTAAATATTTTTGAAGAATAGAACTCTGCTGGTGTTAAAAGGAAGGTAAGGGATCGAGCTTAGTTTAGTATTCCTGATAATAGATCTAAAACCGGCCAAGTGCGTGATGGGCTCGCGCACGGAGGGTTCCGTACCACCACATAAAATACAAAACCTTTTTTCTTGAAAACAGCGTAACCTGGGTATCTTCAAGGCCAGAATGAATAAGTACTTCTAGGTCTACTTGCTCCATCTTCACCCACAACATCGCTTTCCATTAGTGAGTTAGTGGCCAAAAATATACCTATTCCATGTAAAAAGGCAAGACAATATAATCTATACTTTCTTTATTTAGATATTTAAAATATAGATTTATAGATAGTAGATAGACAGGATGGCTTTAGAATAGTTGCCAGATACTAAACAAAGTCAAACAATTAAGTACTAATTAAGTAGTAAGTAGTAATTTTGTTGTTTTACATATTAATTGGAAAAAGTGAAGGTAAAACTATCAAATTACGTTTTAAACTATCACGGTTGTTCACTAAAGTTATTTGATTATTTACGGGATATTTACCGTGGTAAGGTTGTGGAATGAGCTCCCGATATTCCACAACGTGACCACGGTAAATATCCTTAAATAATCATATAACTTTATCAACTTATGTTTTTAAATATCATTATGCATAATTAACTCGTTAAACCCGTCACAAGTCACAACACTAGACTATATTTGTGTCCTAATTGCAAAAGTGTGTTGTGTATTTTTATATTTTTGTGATAAAATTATCGTGATAGGACATAAGATACTAAAATGTGTAGACAGAATAATTGAAATGTACTACAATATGGATCCCAGTATTTTCATCGTCTTTTAAAAAAACTAAGCATTTAACTTACTAATGTCCAAAAAAGCTGGGGCGAATCTGATGCATATGTCTTTTATTTTATTTTTGGAATTACC
The DNA here is from genome assembly GCA_914767915.1 of Agriopis aurantiaria. Taxonomy (NCBI): domain Eukaryota; kingdom Metazoa; phylum Arthropoda; class Insecta; order Lepidoptera; family Geometridae; genus Agriopis; species Agriopis aurantiaria. The sequence continues at coordinate 16,036,674 of OU611992.1, read as the reverse complement.
TTTTTATACGTTTATTAACAAAAAAAAAGATTTTGTAAAAAATATTACAACTATTCCGCGTTTGTCACTTCGAGTACCCATTTCCATGGAAATAAAATCACTTGTTTAACTTTTAGATAGTATCCAGTTAATACAATGTTAAAATCTTGATTATCTTTTACGGCACGACCGCAATAGATATATAAGAAATCTTTATTCGATATTTTGAGCAATAGCATCTTATTAAATAAATATCAGCTACCATATTATGTCTAAAAACTAAAGCTACATTGAAGTTTCTTGTCAAATTAAGTTAGAAGACTTGAAGAGTGCTCTTTAGAGGTTTAAGAGAAAGTCATAGAATTATGTATTTTATGGAGAATCTAACAATGACACTTCTTGCGTTACTCCAATCAGCCTAGCGTCATTCAACAGTATTCATATGGAAATGCTACATCGAGGGTCCTCGCTAATCAGTTGATTAAACTGTGACATTGTATCTTTTCAAGAACTTGAACTGAGGCGGGAGTATCTAGGAATCTGCGGGGGTCTTAGTGAGACAAACATCAAGAGATATACCTAGATAACTTGTTCTTTAAAGATAATACAAAAATTATGAAACTTATCTAATTTGCTTTCTTGACAATGCTAAACACAGATCCATGGGATTCGGTGAATAGAAAGAACTTGCGTGGGATGGGTCATCATCATTATCAGCCTATCATGTTCTCTCTGCTAGAATACAGGCCTTCTCTCAGAGAGAGAGGATGTGCCCTAACATGCTGGCCCAATGCAAGAAACCTTAAGTTTCTTGGGCATACTGGTTTCCTCATGATGATTTCCTTCACCGTTTTTGAGCGATAGCATCGAAACTGTATATAATTTATTCAAGTACTAAAGAAGTTATTAGTGCAGGGCGAGGATTGAACCGAGTGCTGTCAGATTGTAAAGCTTACATGATACCGCATGGCCACCATCTCTTTCTTACTTGTTTACCTCCCATCAAAACCGTGGATATCTTTTCCAGCACTACCTACTGTGTATGTCCCTAAAAATTCTGGCTACACCCTCTGAAAGCTCCGAGGTCAAACTACTTGGCCGTCCTTTATTATTCATCAAACATGAAATCCCGATCTCGGCTCTCATCTGCATAATCATTAACATCGGTATTATGTACTCGGCTAAGTTTATTGACATTTGTGTTAATTTACTGTGAACGGATCTCTTTTACTTGAAATTTGTTTGTTACTAAACTAGTTTTGTGTTAAAACTGGTTAAACACAAGAGGTATTATTGGTTTTATTGATAAAACGTTCATTTGTGGTTTTGTCATTGTTTTTCATTTTCTCTTGTATATATTTGTTTTTATTTTAAAACGTCTGCTCAATATTGAGGGTAATCATTTTTTGGGTTAATGTATTTATGTTACTTTTAGACCCATGTACCCTGCAGATTGTGGAGTAAAAATAAACATTCGTTTTACATGTCCAATGTCTTTATTTTGCAGTTGTTTTTCTTTTATTAATATATTTTTCTGCTAGATCTAGTCTAGAGATTATTCATTCAGTTATGATGATATTACTCCGTCTATACGACCATCTAGTGGCTTACTACTTTCGGACACTGATATCAAACCACCTACCTTCTCCACCTCATAAATTTTTATCTAACGACTTTCATTCTATACGGTATCACCCACATTCCACTCTACACCATATCATAATTCTACATGATATCGCCGAAGTAAAACATTAATACCAATTTTATGTTATCACATATACTTATAACTACTTTGATAACGATATAGAGAAAGTATTCAAGGATGTTTACCTATCATGAAATGGTGACTTTGGAGCCGTTATCGGTCATTGGTAATGACATTGAATTTGATAATGCTGTTGTGAGTCTTATCTCTCGTACTCTTGCTGTTTGGTTGAAAGGTTATGTAATTTGTTTTGAAATATTTAGGCTTCAGTAGAACGAAAAAGTCATGCATAAGCATGACCATGCATGTGTGGTTATGTAACTAAGGTGAGGCGAGCAGATTATTTGGGAGATGGTAAACGTCAAGTCTACCACAAACATTTTCTATGAGTTGACGTACAGATAGCGTAACAAACTTATAAAACATATATTATCATTATGGAAACTTATGTTGCTTTCACACATTTTGTTTTATACGGGACAAAATTGACAGAAAATGGATAACGGGAGACCGGAAAGCTGAAATATTTTTGGTTGACTTCTCAAACTAGTCGAAAGTCGAATCAAACACGTCGTTTAAAAAATGCTTGGGTTTGACTGTCACCTCGTCAGATGTGTGGTCTACTATGGAGCACACTTGCTTAGATGAAACCTATTCACTATCGATTTGAAGACATCCAGATTGTAACTATTGGAGAACAGTATCCAGCAGCGCATTCCACACCACTAGCAGTTCGCACAATGAAAGTAGGACCAAAGACTACGGAGTCGAATGACATAAATACACTTGCACACAAACTTTCGCATTTATAATATTAGTGAGATTATGATTGTCTGTCTGTTCATCTTATGCGTTCGCGCCTCGATTATGTGAAAGTATGAGTTCGTAGTGGGCTTTTGACTGTCCTTATTAAAAATTTAAATCTATATATCGTACGTATATAAAAGCGAAATTCACTCACTCACTCACTCAATCATTCCTTCATTCATTCACTCACTCATCACGAAATCTCGAAAACTACTTGACCAACGAAGCTGAAATTTGGCAGGTAGATTCCTTGAGGTATAGAGATCCGCTAAGGAAAGATTTTGCGAAAGGGCCGAATTAAGGAGGACAAAAGGGGGTTGAAATTTTATATGAAGTCTGCGCTTACGAAGTCGCGGGCAACAGCTAGTATATAATATATATCTGCTTTTGGCCACCGACAAATCGACGAAACAATACACGCCTTTACAGGTACTTTCTCTCGCATTTCTAGAAAGAGTGCGATAAGTTACATAACTTCGGGCATGGGCGACTCGTGGCTCGCGTAACCTTGCGTACTACGATAAACAAGTGACGTCACCCGTATTTATAGCGATCGCCATTCGCCGCGAGCGCTGCGCCGGCGCAGGGTCAACGTACTGCCAGTGTATCGCGCGATTTGTGTAATATTTGACTTGCGCCTATTTTGTGCGGTAGCAGATGGCAGAGCAGTGATTGAATCAAGCTTTTTGTTTAGTGATTCAGAATGCCATGCAGATGTTGAATGTAATTAGCGAATGCTTTTGTAGACAGTGATTGTTTTTGTGACTTGAAAGGTGACGTTTTCTTACTTTATCAGTAGGTACACTCTAAGAAAAATCATAAACATGGCAAAACTCTAAAAACTCATAGAAAAGAGCTAGAAGACTGGCTTATAACCGTAAAGACTAAGTGTAAGAAAGAAAATGCCTTGCTTCAGACAGAAATTAACTGATAATAAAAATGCTGATGTTCAAAACAGTGCTAAAACCATTTAAAATTCTTGTTTTTTGCATGCCTACTGAAATAGCTATGTATTCTAATTTCACCGACTACATAACTAGTAAATATCCGACCTATAATAAAACTTTAACCATATTTCTAACTATCAGCAAAACAGTAGGTAGGTACCTACATAGTGCTTCCATAGACGCTAACTGACAAGCTTCAGTAAGCCGACGCCAAATTGGCATCCAATGCCGACGAGCACGCTTCGGATACCTCTGAACCTGCACCGTGCAGCTAAATCCTCGCGCCAACGTCTACTTTATTTTCTAACACGCACAGTTGAATTTCCAAAGGACCGATATACATAGATAACTGCTGACGGTAGGAGATACGGTACTGACAAAGGGGAGCTAATGCAATCCTGATACTAGGACACCAGACACAGTAGCTAACCAATCAGCTGTTTGTCACTGAACAATTTTTAAAGTTGTAACTCTGTAATAATATTGGACCTTGTTAAAAACTTCAAAAGTGGAACGATTTATTCGTGGAGCAAAGTTTATTGCCTCCAAGCTACCAAACTCAGCCTAAATTCGAGCCAACAGTCAATGATGTGCGAACGTTTCGAAGCAGTATATCAGTCACGTCATAAAAGAAACTTTTATCGTGCTATTTATGAGCGCCATTCACATCTAGCCGTTGCGTCTCGCACCTTTGTCACGTTATTCCTTTGAAATTGTATCTTTCAATGGCTGCCCTTCAAGAGTCCACTGTACCAGAGCCGTCCTATTCGTTTCACAGGCTTTGCCTCTTCCTATTAGAGCAGAACGCTTTCAATTTGCCGGGACTTGTGAATCTCCAGCCAAGATCCAGCATAAAGGCATATCGCTCAGCCATCCGGTAATCCTTATTGTGAGTGAGTTAAGCCCCAAGATGCTTTGAGAGCGAAGCTTCATTTTTGTTGAATAGCAGCCGTGAGCCATGAAAATAGGTCTAGTTCAAAGTGTTAAAGCTGAATAGCTAAGCTGCAATGAAAAAAAGTCATCTGAATCCTCGACACCTTTTGTCTTCATTACTCAAGGGCGTACAATTTTGTAGCTGTCATGGAAGTATACAAGAATCTGCGGAGTCATTCACTCATTTTCCGAGCCAAAGAGTTTAAGGCGTCAAATTTTCGTTCCATTTATCTTCGGGAGAATTTGGATTCTACATGCAGCGGACCATACTTGCAAATGATGTGATGAATATTCCGGCTCGCCCTGCAATTCAAATGTAGAAAGTTCCCTGTCCGGCCTGATTGGGCGGACGACAAATTGCCACCTAATAGGAATAGTGGCTATTAATTCCTTGGAAACAAGTGGTCGAGATAGGGTGAGATTGGTTGCGATGGTCGAGATTGGCAAGATTCGGTGGATTGCGGGGCATTGTCCTCCATACCTAGCGCGGCCTATCTGGCCTTGGAATGATGCACGGTTTGCAAGCGACCCGTGACTGATCTGATAGCGACACGATTGGCCAAAAAACTTGTGTAGGTAGAACATTCATGTACTGGCGATGATTGTCTAAAAACCTGACGATAGTCAAAATAATCTGCTGAATTATTGAGTCCCATATATTATGTCGGATGGATATGCCAGTATTGCCAGTGGATTCTTGGTGTAATCAATTTGGTAAATCAAAAACAAATAATGAATCAAAACAACCGTTAGTGAACAACCGTGATAGTTTAAAACAGTGTTTTAAATAATGAATCCCTGAATAAATACTACTAATACCAATCAATCAAATCCAAATCATGTAAAGAAACCAAATTCATTGACACGCACGTTCGACATCTAGAAAATATACGATAGAGCATGCTACATTCATGAGGCTACAATCTCTATCAGCCATGCGAGCGACGTGTCCACTTCGAATATTTATATTTCATCTGACAACAACACAATATGTTTTATGTCGCATGTCGTTATGTATATACTCACCAAAGTATCCGTGGAAGTGGCAAAATTGTGGAACTGAACATTTTCTACAGCCAGCTGTCAGTTTAGCTCAGAGAACTCGATGGTGGTTCCCCCGTTCAAGTGTATAGGTTATTTTGTCGCACTGTAAGAACGAATCAAAATAGCCATCCAAACGCCCGTCGTACCTTCGTCACTGGCTTCCCGTGGCTCCTATTAACAAGGACATTCCACCTGAGTTGTTACCTCGATACCCTACCGTTGAATATTTACGCATCTTCGGCCCCTGTACTGTATGGTTTTATTTTAGTCATGCAAACTGGACCCTATGTTTTGTAGTTAGGTATATTTTGCTAAATCTTGAACTGGGAAGGAATCAACCTTTTTAAAGTCACCATCTTAAAATTTTATAAAACATATTTTTTTCAACTTTGATACACTTTTAAACGTCATGAATATACTTTACAAATGGTTATTTTAACTTTAAATTTAATCCCGATAACATTTTATACACACATTTTTGTTTTAGTTATGGTTTATATCACGTAAAATATCACCATTATTCCACGTCTCACGTCTACAAATTCTCTCCATCTTAAAGTTGCCTACTAGACGAGATGGTTTTTAGCGATAATACCTACCGCCAAAAACTACTTTAGTTATTAAAGTAATTTATACTCATGATTATTTTTATAGATGTGAAATCAATAGCTAATTATCATCATAAAGTCGTGTTGATAAGTACTTTTTAAAACATCCAAAAGTGCAAAAATAATACGCATAGTAAGCATTGAGAGGAAGCTACAAAATTACCTATACTTCCTTGTGACTCGAAGTACTATAAAATCTTGCAGTCAGTCAGAATTAACACAACACAATCGACGCCTTGAACACCTTGAAAGTCTGGTTAAAAGTAGGGTTTAATTTCGCAAATATTCAGGAATTTCTATTTGGATATTTACGTAAGAAACCCTGACCTTCAGGTTCCAGACAGCAAAGCTGTTTACTTTATTGGTCAGTAAGTCAGTCTATATTAGGCTTTATATGTATCGAAGTATTATTTATCCATCCGATTGGCAGCCTGTTTGCCGACTTGTTGTTCCTAATGGTCGTATAATGTGTTGTATAATAGCTCCTTTACCAATAGCTTTGCGATTTTACGATATTTAACGGAGTTGAGTCCATCAGTGACTTTAGTACCTATTTAATATCTGAATATCTCTTCCTTATTTACTGCCTCATTCTTTTCATATCTGTTGTAACGGTTTCGTTTTTATATTCAAGTTTCTATTGATTAGACTATTGTCAGCTTATATTCTTCACGCATATGCGAATAGCGGTTCTTTAATTCATACTATTGAAAATGATTTATAATGGCATTTCATCGCCAATGTGTAGTTTTTGTATTGTAGCTATAATCATACTAGCTGAATCTAGTGATTATTATTCTACCTCTACCTCCTCTAGGATTGGACCGTTGATCAGAACTTTGATTGATAGTAAGTGTTATTTCATATTTGGTGTCAACCACTTCCAAGGATCCCCTCTAGAACAGCAACAGACCACTATTGATGGGTCATGTTTCAACCCATAGAACCTATGCTATAAAGTCTTAGGTTTTACAGCAAATATACGATACTAACACTATTCGTGTGCGCCTTTCATCAGGTATTTACTACGCAGAGGTGAAACCAATAATATTTTAAATATAAGTAGTAAAAATTTTGAGAAATTCTATAAGGCTGGGATTATGTAACAAACTATATATGTGGGCAAATACAAACACAAATATCACGATCGGTCAATCTGGTAGGAAAGTGTGACTGATCAGCGATGGTAGCCCATTTGACGAAGTTATAGTAAAGAAACTAATTATTGAGTTTGGTAGATTTCTCATGTCTATCTAGATCTTTACATACATATAAAAGTCGATAGTAAACTAACCAGCGAAACATCGACTCGACAGCGAAACAGAAGACTAGTACCAGTCTGCTTTCTGGTTTTGTCTTTTTGGTTTTGTATTTCGTCCTTTATGATCATTCCAGTATATGACACAGCGATAGCGCCTGCTTCACGAGCTGAAAAATCTAAAATCAAAACTAATAATAAAATTTATTTCTCAGGTGGGTATTATTTGTCCGTGTATAGCACGTAATGTCACAAGAAATCCTAGCCGGAAGTGTGAAACTCTATTTATTTCAATACACTGAAATTACGTACAGACCAGATACCTTGAATGTCGAATATAACTTCAAATAAATTTTGAATCTTAGTAAATTGCTATTACTATTACAGTGTCTAAACACTGTAATAGCTCTAGCGATAAAGGCTTTATGACGGCAGTGCATCTAAAATACATTTGTGGAAGCGTCATTAACAATTCAATATGCGTCCTAACGTTTACGATTTAAGGCTGTCCATGAGTATAGAATCGATATCAGAGTCTGATAGCCCAAGATGTAGCTTGGACGGTCTGGGCATCAGATAAGACATGCTATGCGTGATGTATGGGACAAGAAGTAAGTACACGAATGTGGGACGGAACTTTGTCTTTTGGACGTGTGATGGAGACACATCGTGAATTCGAGGTTGGCATTTCAAAACTCGGCTGAAATAATTAGCTGAGTACTTTAAGTACTAATATTTATTCTGTGAGTATGGCATGTCTAGTATGACTACCATAAATAAATAAATAAATAAATAAATAAAATAAAATAACGTTTATTTGCTCAAAATTTTTACAAGCTTATGATATACGGAGCGGACCATATACGGAGAGGCCAAATAGTGCCATCTTTACCTGACCGAATGCGTGGACATATTCTTCATTTGGAATTAGTTTGGTCACACCGCTAGATGCCGCCTGTGACGCCACAAGTTTTACACGTAGAGATCCTTTAATTGAAACTGAATGTAAAACTGATGAAAAGCTCTGATTCCTAAGGATTTGCACCAAATTTTACCTTCGCATTTTAATTTAACTGTACCAAGAACTATCCAGAAGAATATCATCATCCATCATCCATCCATTAGGTACAAAATTAAACTCTACTCGTATTCATAGTTTATGCAAGTGCTTTCACTAGAATAACTGCGGCCTTCACGGCTGTGATTTATTTGGCATGCGCACGCGTTTCATGTCATTCGGATGACGGCGACACGTGTATAGATCGCTTTCTGATACTATTCACAACTGGTACAGTTATTTTGCCAAGAAACTGTCTTGTTTTTTATACTCATTGAATGAACGACGAAGTTTTAGTAAATTATCCTTCTGTTGATAGGTACAGTTTTCTGTTGAAATTTGAATCTACTTCGCAAATGTTATAATTTCAACTAATTCCAAAGTAAGAGCACTTTTAATATTTCTATTTGTGCCGAAGTTTAAATTCAGTCCTAATACAGCAGTAAAGTAAAAACGTATGATACAGTGAGTGGCTTCCACGCCCAATATCGGGCACCATGCCTGGCCACTAAGCCTTTACGAAGAGAAATAGAGGAAGATTGAAAATTGATCCCAATGGCCTTTGCTATTATTTGATCATGATCGTATAGCTTACCTGCGTCAACGTCTATATCTATTGTTATGACGCTTATCTTACGTAAAGGCTATGATTTGTGCATGCACTTATCGTGATCCACTGACTCAGGTGTTGCCGGCGAGTGATATAGGTACCTACAGATAAAACAACCTAGTAACACTTTTAGCAATATTTCACTGATAATGTGACCTTTTTGTTGCTTCTTTTCTGGCTTTTTCGTATCGTTGTCTCTTTCGTTACTGAAGCGTGTGAAAAACATGGAGCCTGTGCATGGAGCCCTTGAAGATGACATAGATGCCAGCTTTGTTTGCTGATTTAAAATGAGTCATATATGATATTGTCTTGAGAGTTATTTTTGGCAAACTGACTTTTAGTGGAATTTTAACGAGTGCTATCATTTTTTATTGTTCGTTGAGTCGTTCTCAGTGATTTCGGTAGACAGTAAGTCGTCTATCTAGCCCTCACCTGAGTTTGTGGTAATATAAATATACTCTATTTTCAGACCGATTAGGTTGATTTTGCAGTGGTGTTCTTCATAAATGCAATGTGATTGAACTATTTCGTATGCTAGCGTTCGGAACCAGCCTGCTAAGTTTAATGATCAGCCACAGGACCAAAAGCATGATTAGATTATACTGTCATCACGTGCTTGGTCCAAATAAGATTGCGTGAGTGGCATGACACGACAGCAATATTGATATTGACAGCTAGCGTAAGGCTGTAGTCATATCAAAGTGCAAGGCCATAGCCGCCAAACAAACGATAAGACTACTGACTACGAAAGATTGTGATACATCAACCACTTTCATGAAAGTGATATCGTCCACACAGGCCAGACTCCCCAACCAAATCAAGAAAAGCCAATCCATCAACAGACGTTCAAATAACAGTAACCCTAAACAGCCATCAATACGTAACCCTGCGCCGCCCAACCGGTCTTGTGGACCGAGTCCGCCGGGACCGGCAATCAATACGCGCGGACAGCGTAATCACGCGGTCCTAATGACCCACCCTAACGACGAAACTCCGTGTTTACTCACGTGACGGCACATGAGTGATGGGCCCATGTACAGAGTCGACGGGTTAAGGTCTTACGATAACAAATGCCTTCATTCCATACAGCTTCTGTAGATTTTGGAACTAAATAAGCGCTTCGCTAATTGAACATACTACCTAATCAAATATCAATCTCTGATCTTGTAGACTCCGGTGATAAAACACGCCTAAACCCTATGAATCACTGTGCAAGTGGTCTGCTTGTTTATCGGAGTTTCTGTTTAGAATTGTTACAGCACCAGTATATCACGATTCACGATACCGCATACCCGAAAACAGACTTATCAACGTCATACATTACAACACGCGAGCCCTCCGTGGAATCCGTCCGGAAACAACGGAACAGCATTTTTGTGAAGACCACTATTGTAAGGAATGCAGATAACGCCACCATTAATAATGGCCACTAACAATTCCATGTCCAAAATGAGCATCGACCAGAAACAAAGGAGCGTTCCGTGTCACGCACACGAGATATGCAACAAGTTAGCCAGTTACCAAGTTACACAAGGAATCTCGCTATAATGTATGTGAAATTAGGTATCGTGTGGTCACGAAAAAAACATAAAGACTGGAGCGTAAGCGTGACTTGGTGATAACAGCCACCGCCCTCGTTCTTTGTCTGATATAACGCTGACCAGTGACCACCTTTGTGCCAGGACTCTGGCGATAGGTCCCTGTTAAAATCCTTGACAGTGCGTATAAGTTTGACGTGACGGGGAATCCTTCACATTTTAGATAGCTGACGACCGAAAAAAATGGGCGAGACAAGCCTCTATTGCATAGTTCCAGACAGTGTAAATTTAGCCATGTCTATTGAAAGGTAGATACAAAGGTCATGGTGCCCTTGACCAGCCTTAGCAACGTCGCCCGTTCAGGTATTACGTATCGACCTTCGCTCAGCGACCCGACTGCATTCGGCTTACGTGTCTCGTCCACGCCCTTACATGGCATTCGTATTATCGTTATAAGTGGTCGCTTCCATTTACGTAGCATTGTGTGAGAGTTTAAACTCTATTACAGAAGCAATCTTGCCAGCTTACCACTTCGTTTGACTCTATCATTTCCTATACACAATCGAGACGGGAAATACGGTTGTAATTACAAAATTACCGAGCTATCATGTACTGGAGCTATTGAATCGTGGTACAGCGATAATGTAGACCGCCCACTCCTCTAAATTATACGCATACGAAACATTAAACTTTTACTGCCGTTGCCGAGTACTCGAATGGGCTCCAGTGATAAGGTCGTGAGTTGAATTCGGAACGAGTGGTAGTTCCCGGGAGATCAAATTACGGGAGATAAAGGGTATGCGTCGCTTTGGCCCGTGCCTTGTGATACCATGTGTTGTTTTATGTTGATTTTTTTTCTTGAAAACTTTCACCGAGTAACAATCTAATATTTTTTTCTACAGACATTGTTTTTGCTTAATTTAGATCAAGTTGTAAATGACTAATAATTTTATCATCTACAAGCTTATCTTTGAATAATTACTTCGATCTCGTTCGAGTAATATTTCATATTAGCAATAGTAAAGTGTGTATTATATTCCCATCGACGCTCAGCCAATAAAAAATGGCTGCCGTAAAATTTTACAACTAAAAAGTACGTACCAACTACTGCCATTCAAATTTCTGAATTTGTTACGTGAAGAGGTGTATCTAATTCAATACGAATGACAGCAAACAGAAGCGAATATCAAAATCGATTGCGAAATCAATTCGGTCCGGGATATTAAAACATCACCGGTTGATGATTGGGGCAATTCGTGACACATTTATGTCACTCTCGATTACTGCCGATGCCAGATTTAAAGGGGTTTGGGACATTCGGCCCATTTTAAATTCAAATTCACAAATAGGCCATTCGATGCACCCCATTTTCCGAAGGCAATAAACAATTTTAAACCGGATTTTGTTCTGTTTTGAAGTGCACGAAGATTTTTAGATTTTCATTATTCTAATTTGAAATTTAAATCACAAAATCGCTCAAGGCAAAATATGGAGGCAGAAAAGCAATTTTTCTTCGCAAATACACTGAGTATCACAATTTCAAAAGGGCATGAATATATAATCAAGTCATGATACTATCAGCGTGAGCCTCCGAAAAACGCTGTCAAATTCAATTCGAACCCCAAGAACCTGAAACTATCTTGACAACAAAAGCTACAGCTTTCAAAGTGATTACGCTAGTTACGTCATGAACTTTAACAAAGGCCCGGGAGGATTAAAGAGGATATTAATTTCCATGGTGTGGCGTGAGGGCCTGGTGGGGCACCGTCATTATCAAGGCCCTTCCGATATCGCATGCCGATCAATCGGCTCGTACGGATGTTCAACTTTGATGTATTGAAGGGTTCAGGGATTAGTGGGAGATGCAATTATAAAGGTGTTTGTGCGTATGGTATTCACTTGGGCCGCGTGCGTATGATGAGTCTTGTTGGCTGGTTTGTGACCTATTTAGAGTAAGGGGTTATTATAACAATAGCTACGTATTTACTATTGATGCACAACTTATCTGATACATAGTAGAAGATGTTGGTGAAAACAGAATGATATGAATTTTAAACATCTCAACATTTTGTTGATATTCAAATTGGGTACTTCAGAATTAGTGTAATCAAAATAGCAATTTTCTGGTAGGTTAAGTGTTCCGTGGCCTAAAGATATGTGATTTGTCATCAGTGATGGATCACGAATGACCGCGGAGGAAGTCCACATTTCTCTTAGCCTTATTACTTTTTGTTGTTTTTTGGCCACTGCAATTTAACATCAATTCAAAATCTCAAATTTAAATCTAATACTTGGAAACTATGTCACTGGAAGAATTCTGTGAACTAATCAAATTTTTTATTTATGTTTACTGCAGTTTTTCTTATCTTTTTTTTTCTACTCATTTTGAATATTTTTTTCTCTTATATATTTATATTGTTATAAAAGTTTTCTATACTTATTTGGACAAATTTAAACAACTTATATAATATATACGATCGTTGTTGGAAAAGTGGTTTAGTCAGTACGATAATGTTGTCCTCAATACCTCGTACATCGTAAACAGCAAGAAACTCCTAATGACTACACAAATTCCAAGCACTGGAAGTAGCAAGCACTTGGACACAATATCGGAGATAATTACTAGAAGGCATACCCTCCATAGGGTTCCACTTCGTCAAGCAGGGTTACCCGATTTCCCTATTTTTCTTCTTTTTTTGTTTGCTGTATTATGAGCGCCGTGGTGTTTACGATACAGTAGGTGGCGACAATTTTGTTTTTCATCTCTGATATACACAAATTTGCCCAAAATTAAACCTAAGAAAAACCGCAACTATTATTTGGGCCGAAAATATAACTGAACAAAGTTTTTAATATTTTAATATAGATAAATTACGTTTTGTATTGTCAGTATATGTGTTTTTTTTAAAACAACGTTTTTGCCTCAACAAAGTAATGCAAACTGCCAGCTTGGAGCAGCGGCCATTTTTTTTATTTTAAACTCAACGCACCCCGGCTTCGCACGGGTGTCAGTCTAATTTTTTTACACCTTGGGTTACATTATTGGAGTTTTAGTATGGATACAATTTATTTTTTTATATTATATTTATAGCCTATATCACCCGGAGATAGTGTAGCTTCCCAACAGTGAAAGAACTTTTTAAATCGGGTCAGTAGTTTCGGAGCCTACTCAACGCAAACAAACAATCAAATCTTTTCTTTTTATAATATTAGTAAGTATAGATAATAGATAGATAGGCTTGCGCTTGGCAGTAGGAAAGTGGACCCCGGCCCGTGCTGGGATACACGCTAGGCAGAAGAAGCCTCTTGGGCTTGCGCTTGGCCGCCATCTCACCTGATGTTAAGCGATGATGCGGTCTACGATGGAGCACGCTTGCCTAGAATAAAAACCGATTCAGTCTCGACTTGAAGAAACCCAGATTGTAACTAACGGGGAACACCCATTCAGGCAGCGAATTCTACAGAAGCAGTTCGCGCAAAAAAATCAAATTTTGCAGAAAAAACATTTCAGCAAAATTGGTTAGGTCTTAGGAGGAACTGGTTCTAATTGAGCTTGGAAGATTTACCTTAACAAACAAACAAACCAACATACATAAACTTGCAAGTTAAACAAAAGTTATAAAAAAACAACAATCTCAAATGACTCCCACACAAAAAAAACCCTAAACACTAAATTTTCCCCCAAAATTGTGAAAAATGGCCCAACCTGGCAACACTATTCGAGATAGTTTCCCAGGACCTTTTGTCAAGTTCCTGATGGTTTTGACCACAGGAAGCGAGGCAATTCGGGATGGCGATCTAAAATTCTATGCGCAAGGGAATTGGAAGTTACGATGTTTTAACGGTCAAGCGAATTTCTGAACCGTTCGGGGTTATCCCTTCGAACTCTACGATAATTCTGTCATGAATGATCAAAGACGTGTTTTGCGAAAAAATCTGCCCCTCCAGCTATTTCAAATTCCATGTCTGGTCTTGTTTATAACCCGATTTTTATAATAACTATAATTATATTTTAACCGTCTTACCACAAAAGATTTAAGAACGCTTTAGACATGTGTTTAGCAATTGTTTCACTTCGAAAAATATGCTAAACACTTGTCTAAAGCGTGCTTAAATCTTTTGTGGTAAGACGGCAAATGTTTATCGGGACTCATCGCGCAGTATTTACATCATCATCATCATCATGATGTCTGCGATTCTCACAATGTCGTCGTTCCTTTAGTACAGGGGTGTCCAACATACGGCCCGCGGGCCACAATGCGGCCCGCCAAGGTTCCTAATCCGGCCCCCGAATGACTCAAAAGTTGGGTAATTATAAACTTTTTTTAGACGTAATATTGTAAAGAACGGAGATTCATATCTATATCAGTACGCCTGTGCATGCAGTTACAAGTGACACCTGCTGTGAATTCCGCCGAAAGGTTATAATTATACCTTTTCTACCATTTTACTTATATTAGTCTTGATTTGTTCAGTTACGAAACATCTCTTGGTTTATCCCGCCATAGTTACCAAGTTAAAATAAATCCGGCCCGCCAGAAAATTTAGTTGGACACCCCTGATCTAGTAGGAGGCTAACCTACGCTGCGTCTTTCGGTTCGTGGTATCCACTCAAGAACCTTTTTTCCCATCGGATAGTGGTTCTTCGAGCGATGTGGTCTGCCCATTGTCACTGCAACTTGCAAATCTGAACAGCTGTAGGTGACTGTGGTTCTTCGGCGAATATCCTCGATTCAGATTTTATGCCGCAAAGAAACTCCGAGAATAGCTCTCTCCATTGCCCGCTGTGCAACTCTTGAGTTTTTCCTGAGGCATTAATTTGTTTAGGTAAAAAAAAAAAAAAAAACTTTTCGCTCGACGTTTCTACCTCACACCATCACCTCGCCATTTGCAGTTGGTGGCTAACTGGTAAACACTGGCTAAATAGACACGATATCAAGCACCATAAATAAAAAAAATGCATAGTCAAAGTCATATTGGCATCAAAATACTTATTTTACTTGCCATATTCGATATTCCATAAATATTAATCACTGGTATTGGTCGAATATATTCCACTAGTCACCTCGTCCTCGACAAAAGGCTGCAAACCGACAAACTTATTTGAGGAGTTGGCCAAATGACGGAAGTAGAATTTTTCTACGGGCGGCTGTCAGTTTTATTCGGTAAATCAGATGGTGGCTCTATAACTCAGCTCTATAGATAAGTTGGTTGTGCCTTCCCGACTGCATTGTTATACCCTTGAAAGGGCAGGTTGACGTTACTTAGTTACAGCGCCATAACAATGGCCAGCCCTCAACGGTGCGCCTTTGTTTCGGACACCCGATTATCTGACGATAAAATACATAAAACTACTCGATGTATGTTGAATGTAATCAATCCTTTAGTTCTATAAAAAGTCATTTACGGACTAGGCCGAGATACTTCTAAATCTATAATATAATTTTTTTATGGGGACTTACCTTTGTTATTTTTATTTCATGTCCGAGTAAATGTGTAAATTTCTTAGTTTAGTTTCGTAGTTAATTTTTATTGAGATAGTGTTGCCTAGGTTACTCGCATATACCTAATTTATTAGTTTGTTAATAACGTTGTCTTAGTCGAATCACCTTATGTATTATGTATTTATTTATGGTTTGTTTATATTACTGCTAAGTTTATTTAAATGTTAGTTTGCATGTTTTTATTATGTGTTGTTGTTGCTATATTATTATTGTTATTATTTAATTTCTCGTATACTGTTCGATGTTGGCCATGGGTGATGTCACCGGCGGCTCCAACGGAAGACCAGCGCTGGTTGTTCGCAACCAGCAATATGCTGAGTTGGACCCGGTTTGTGGGGGAAATCAATTTGTAATGTGTGTTCTTTTTATTAATTCTCAAAAATGTGTAAAAATAATAATCTTCCATAAATAAAAATTTGTCTATTGTCTATTATAAAAGGAGTGCGTGTATGTAATTATGTATGTATGTAAACTATGTATGTATGTTCCCTTTAGACTCCAAAACGGCTGGACTGATTTTGATGTTTTTAGGGTTCCGAATCTCAAAAGAAAACAACGGAACGCTTATAGGATCACTGTTGTCTGTCTGTCCGTCTGTCAAGACCCTTATTCTCAAGAACGCGTTGAAGTATCAAGTTGAAATTTGTACCAAATACTTGAGTCCACAGTTTCTTTTAGCTGCGAAAAAATTAAACTTGTAAGTCAACGCGATCAAAAGATTTGTTTATGTCGCATATTTTCGCAAGGTGGACCGAGCTCCGATATACCTACCGTTTTTGAGGAGAGTGACTAACCTCACCTTTAATTTAAAGACAAGACAAATACAACCGCTTTCATGGCGAAACAAAAAAAAAACAGGAAAATTTGTTTTCTTAAAAATAAAATATCCAGCCAAGCAGTGGGGATCTATAATAGATTTATAAAAACCACAGAAAATAGAAGTATTTAGAACGGAAATGAGAAGCAAAATCTGTTACCAGGCATTATGTGTGAACCTTGATTGAACATTCTTATTTAGAACAACGCGTCGAACTCCGTATCACAGTTGCTAACTGATGAATGACTGACGTTTCGTTTATTTATATGAGTGCTTTTGTAAGAAATTCGTTGTGGCCTGCACAACGAATTTCTTACAAAAAAGCTTTGAAAGCAGCTCTAATTTTAAAAAAAAACTTTTCTTTGATAAAAACAATGTGTAAAAACGTTAGTTTCAGTTCCCATAATAAAACCAAATACTCGCTAAAATATAAAACGGTGGTCTATCAATCAAACCCTTTCAATTAAAAACGATTTCAAATAATTTCCGCAATGTCAAAATTGAGAATTCTAGCCTGATTGACGATCCCATAATGAACTGCGCGTCCCACGGGGCGCGCCGAGCGAAGCCGCTGTCACGCAAACCACCCGACAAGTTGACTACACACGCCACTTGCAAAAAAAAAAAAAGAATTTAATAAATTACCTATTAAAAAAACGACTAAAAAAAAAAAAAACACAAACCAAATCAAGACGTAGAGTATAAAACGCACGACCTGAAAGAATAGTCTGCTGAAATGAACTGAAAGAAAAATCTGCTAAAAAATAGAATTAAATTAATTCTATTTTAAAAAACCGACTTAAAAAACCACAAAACACAAACATAGTTTGTGTTAATATGCCACTACAAAGAACAAAATAATATTTTTACACGGATTTTATATTCGGTCAGTTGTAGTTGTTATTTTGCATTCATTTATTGTATGTAATTTATTTTGTAGTTGTTCCCAACTACAAAATAAATTAAAAAAATAATAAATCTAAGTTTGAAAATGAAATATAGTTCCCGCCCGACTTCAAAATCCGTGTAAAAATATTATTTTGTTCTTTGTAGTGGCATATTAACACAAACTATGTTTGTGTTTTGTGGTTTTTAAGTCGTTTTTTTTAAAGATTATTTATTTAATTCTATTTTTCAGCAGATTATTCTTTCAAGTCGTGCGTTTTATACTCCACGCCTGCCGTCAGGTTCTGTAATCAGCTGATTGATATTTTTTATTCCTTTTTACCAGACTTAGACAGGTTAGGCCTGATCCACTAATGTGATGGTAAGTGACGGTATTGTTGAAGATGGTAGACATACTTAGTTACGAATGGTAACGGGCTCTCAAGTGAGGCTGGGCTGCTGGAACACATCGTTAGGTGCTTGTCCTTTTAAGTGATTTTGCTGAAATTTTGCATACACCTTTAGTTTTGTGTACAATACAATATGCAATACCCAATATTGAATATATTTTGAATGACCGCCGCCACAAGATGATTATGGCGGCATCATATATTTTTTGTCAACCCTGTTAATATGGGTATCAAACTAAAGACCTTAAAGAGTAGGAAAAAAAAATTTACATCACACTAAATTCAACATGGCCGCTCCAAGATGGCGGCTTACATTTTCTTCGTTAAGGTTTGTTTTTTTATTTTATTTATTTGTACTTATTTTCAAGACAGCACGCGTGTCCATTGTCACGCGACCTTTTCTCGTCACCCGCCGCGAGTTTGTTTCATCGTCACGCGAAAAACGCGGACTGTCACGCGCGAGTTAATAAAGGGTTAACTACAATACAGTCGGGAAGGGGTGACGAACAAGAATTCGCGTTTGTTACCCTTCGAACTTTCCTACACCTCGAGGTTTCCCAAATCTTGATTAATGTAATCGTTGTAAGAGTAACTGGAACAACTTTACGTGAAATCGTTTATGGAGTAAGTTTTAAAGTCTTACATGCCAGCAGTGCAAGTACCGTTCTTTATCGATCGTCAAATTCGCTAAAATGCCATAGAATCGATCACAGCGAGTACTGAAAAAAATGGCATATTATCGAATTTGACGACCTCAACTGTCAATTTGACGATCGCTAAAAGAACGGTACTTGCACCCCAGGTTCGAAAGGATAGTTAACAATGGTAATTATAACGAATAAAAAAAATAAAACGTGAATAATTTCGCGTTTGACCTACGACCTGTTGATAAGTGACGATGTGGTCAAAGATTAAGCACACAGACTTAATACCTATTCACTCTGACCTTGAAAAGGTTCAGATTTACTCTCAGGAACTAAGGAAGCCGGCAAGTTGTTCCAATCCTTGACCGTGGTTAGAAACGTAGAATAAAAACGTTTGGTACGTAGCCAAGGAAAATCCACAATGTATTTAGTTTGCTAACAGTTGCGTCATCATCATCATCGATCTTCAAAAGTTCAAAAAGTGTCACATCTTTCAACTTTTAAGGTTCTTGAACGTACCAACAGGCACTCAGCATGGTGTTTTTTTTAAAATAATAGTACCTACATAACAAGCCTATTATTAATATCCATATACATATAAAAGAAAGTAGTGCTAGTTACACTATTTATAACTCAAGAACGGCTGAACCGATTTGGCTGAAAATTTTCATCAGCATCATCACCATTTTTCATCACTAGGCGGGTGAAACCGCGAGGCGCAGCTAGTATAGTATATAATAATAGGCTTGCGTTTGACCGCCAACTCGCCATTATCATATCTATCTCTCTCTCTCTCTCTCTCTCTCTCTCTCTCTGACAAGACCTGTGTCCCAGCAGTGGAAACATGTTAGGTTGATACGTGTTTAGTGTGACTGCTACAAATATATCCCTTGTGTCAGTTATTGTGGCAACCCTGCCTTGTAACAAAGAATTCGGCCCTCGTGGAGGGCACGTGAGCAGTATCGATCGGCCCGGGGCCTCCGTAGCCGTCTCTACACACAGGGTTACACCCAGCTACTCTTTGTTACACTTTTTGTAACGGGACTGTCAGGGAATAAGGTGTGGAGGTGTGGAACTCTTCACCTTCCCGCGCTTTGATACCACTTTTACTGTACGAACTGCTAGTCTCTGGAATGCGCTGCCTGAATGGGTGCTCCCCGGAAGTTACGACCTGGGTGTCTTCAAGTCGCGAGTGCATCGGTTTCTTTTAGGCAAGCGTGCTCCATCGTAGACAACATCTTCGCTTATCATCAGGTGAGGTGGCGGTCAAACGAAAGCCTATTGAATAAATAAAATAAGTAAATAGGCAGTCATGGGACTGCCGACAGAAGTGAACTCCACAGACCTATATCCAAATAGACGCTACAAGTCGACCTACCTTGCATGTCATATTTCCAACACAATTATGATGAATAGTCGTAAACGTAGTTCAAACAGTTTGGACCGCTTGTGACGTCTACTTAGATATAGGTCTGTGGTGAAAACTAATACGTCACATTAGCATGTCGGTGACGCGAAACCATAAGTTTTGTCCATTTGCTCCTACCGAAAAAAAATCGCCCAGAAAATTTTACCCATTCAATACTTTCTCATCAGTGTCAATTAAAGAACAAAACAGATACTTTGTTATGTCAATTACCTTTCACGCCTACTCTTCGAACTGTAACACCGATAAATAATAAAAACAAACTTGAAACGGAGGCAGGAATACCTACTGTTAAGGGCCAGAATACCGAGTGCAGCTATTTCGCTCGCGCGTTTATTTTTGAGACACAAATAAATAAAAAATAAAAGTTGGTTTTTGAAAAATGTTCTCAGTCGTTTTACCACGTTAATATTTCAAAATGTTTAGAACAAATTTTTGTTTTAATATTTTTTATAATGACCAGTATAAATGGGAAAAACTGTTTAGTTGGCGGTCAAAGGCAAGCCTATTATTAGATATTTTTTTTAAACATTTTTGTTGTCCTACTTTTTTTTTCTTTCTAAATATCTATTTTGAAATATCAACTACGCAAAATGACCGAAGCAAATTCACAAGTAGACAGGAATTTTGTCTAATATTATAAAGAGGAAATATTTGATTGTTTGTTTGTCTGTTTGTTTGCATTGAATAGGCTCCTAAACTACTGAACCGATTTGAAAAATTCTTTCACTGTTGGGAAGCTACACTTATCCCCGGGTGATATATGCTATAATCTATACCCGTGCGAAGCTGGGGCGGACCGCTAGTATTTAAATAAAGCCATAAAATGTGCAAGTTAGGTAGCGGCGCGCTATATTCTGGGCCTTAATAAATGCTAGCTCTTTAGAGCGATAAAAGAGCGATTGATTGATGGGGGACGTGACGACTTTATCCTTAATCGATGGCTCCAAGAACCAGCCGTCTTTTACATTCTCCGAGTGGATTTTTATCGATAAATTGATTTATTGACTACAAAAAGGATTCGTGGTGTGTGGTCGATGCATCTACTAGAAATTCGCCTCCATAATTAACTCACTGGATAAACAGGTTTGCATGGATCAGTCATACTAATAAGCCAGTCATTGACTGCCAAGTTATGTCATTATACTCATCGTTGAGTCCAACTTTTACTATGTATGTATACATATATACAGATAGCCCGTCGGTCCAGTTGGTAGTGAACCTACCTTCTGAGCTTGGGGGCGTGGGTTCGATTCCCACCTAGGACAAACATTTAATTTAAAAAA
The DNA here is from genome assembly GCA_914767915.1 of Agriopis aurantiaria. Classification (NCBI taxonomy): domain Eukaryota; kingdom Metazoa; phylum Arthropoda; class Insecta; order Lepidoptera; family Geometridae; genus Agriopis; species Agriopis aurantiaria. The sequence continues at coordinate 16,015,216 of OU611992.1, read as the reverse complement.
GTCTTGTAATATTACGCCTAAGAGAAATTTTTAATAATGAGCAAATAAAGGCATGGACGATTATGTCCATGGTGAAAAAGTAATTATAAAAAAAAAATACTTTTATGTGATGAACATTTGTGTTTGTTCTATATCTGGTTGTTAATATCTATATATGTATGTATTTAAAACTATATATGTATGAATATCAGTCTCTGGCAGCCATATCACAAGCTTTGCTTAGTTTGGGGTCAGAAGACCGTGTGTGAAAAATGTCCCGAAATATTTATTTATTTATTTATACTTTCGAAAGTGTACTTGTATTTGTACCCAATTGAAATAAAGATACTGAATACTGAATATGGAACTAACCTCACAAAAAAGGGAGATATGCCTCAGAACAATTATCGTTCGTATTCCGATATCTTGTTTCTCCCATTTTTTCACTATAAAAAACGCATAAACTGTAAGTACGGCAAACTTATAATTTTTTATACACAGAAATAAAAGTAGCAATGCTAATGAACTAACAAATTCTTTGTTTACGTGCAAAAAAGTTTAGCAAGGCCGTCTGCAGGGTGATTTCAAATAAAGGTACAAATTTGCATCAGGTCTGTTTTAGGCCACATGTGTTCGCACCCACGACACCACTACCATATCTTCCTTGTTTGTCTGATGTGAGTTAAAAACCAATAATCAATACATACATTACTAGCTGCGTCCCGCGGTTTCACCCGCGTAGTGATGAAAAATGGTGATGATGATGATGAAAAGCCTATGTCACTCTCTAGCTCTTGAACTATACCCATGCAAAAAATCAGGTCGATTCGTTGTTCCGTTACAGCGTAAAAGAGGAACAAACATCCATACATCTATACATCCATACATACAAACTTTCGCGATTATAATATTAGTAGGATTACTGGGCATCTAATTAGATATTACACCACAGTAAAAATTAGCGAGTTATAATCTTTTCGAGCAAGGCTGTTGCCCATTGATGAGCGCCATATAGCGACAGTGAAAGTTTCAGGCAGCTAAAAAAAAACAATAAAACTTGCAGAAGTCTAATAATAGTATCTCCGCGTCGTTCACATAACAGACGCATTGCACGCGTGCATGACTAAAAGTTTTACCAAAAACAAACAATGTATAAAATTGACAAATGGTGCACGGTACTGTCTAAATATGCAACGTGCGAAAGAGAAACAAATTAACTAATGAGATCTTAAGGGCGATTGAAACAACGGCGAGAATTAAATAAACTTGGTGAGTGTGTCGCAACCTGCGTCTGTAATGTGAACAACGCGTAAACAAATAACAACGTCACTCATTCTTATTAAAAAACACACGCAACAACAATACGTGCGTTTGATACTTTTATCTCGTGCACCGACGCGGGTAGACATGGCCGCAGAGCTAGTTAAGCCCAGATTTAAAGGGTAGGTGACGCAAGTTGCTCCGTATAGTGTGTCATAATAAGGCTAGAGCTAAAGTCGGCCTTCGGCGCACGTTTGCTTAAGATTTTTTAGCCTAAACTCCTAGTCATCTTTTATATATATATAAAAAATTATGTGGCTACGTCTGCGTTTGACCACCAACTCTTGATATATAGTTGGTCTTCTCTTATTCGCGCCACTCTTTCCAGTACTGCGTGACTCTCATAATCTCATATACAAAACAGTATTTTCGAACATAATTTTATGGCACATTAAAATGACAACAATACGAGTTGAACAAAGTTAAAGTTCTGACTCTCTAGCTCAATCGCTAGACTTCAATTTGTAAGACACAGAATTCAGTTTGTGAGAGTTGTTATTGAAGATTTGTATGATTAATGCTACTTTGTATATATGTGTGAAATAAATGATTTAATTTGCCCTTGATTGTGTGAAGCTAGAAGAATAACAAATTAAAACGACAAGGGTGGGTCAAAGTTGTCTGAAACTTATATTTATTTATTTTTGAAACAATATGTAACTTGTCTACATCATCTACCACATTCATAAGTCTGTGTCATCAGAAGTGTCGATCGCAGTGGCCAGAGCTGTGTTATATGTGTTATATGCGACCCAGAGGGAGGGGGGGTCCCCCCTCTGGGTCCTAGCACGAAGTGTTTGAACATTGTGCCCCCAGTTATTGTGCAATGTGCCGGGCGGGGGTCGTTATGCGATCTGCCCGGGAGGCGTGAGTGCAGGTAAACACGCGTGATCGTCAGTTTGAAGCGTGCCAGTTAATGAAAGTGGTGGATGGAATGGGAATCCCCCATTTGTAAAGTAAAGAGACAGGGTTTATTTAAAAATGTTTTAGCATTTTTAGAATTTGTGTAACTACGACTACTACGAGCAGAATACATAATAAAACATTCTCAAAGCATCGACGTTTCGAGTGTGAAAACTTTCACGGTATCAGTGTGATAAATTAGAGGCAAAATTGCAACTACTATCATTGTATAATCATAATGAGAAAGCTAAGTGTTGCATAAACAGTAGATTGTTTATCAAAGGATGAAATAGGTCTTTTTCTTGGTTTAATATTATGCTTTTATTTCGAATGTGAAGAATTTGGCATTATACACTAATCGTGTAAAGCCAACGCAAAAAATATAAAAACGGCGCAAAAAATTAATAGCACCTTATTCTTTACGGCATTAGCTTCGTGGTTCACTGTTCTTTATTCAAATTCCTTTCCTTAAAGGTTTTGTAGCCATTAATAAAAAGTAACACTTTCAATCAAGGTTTTGGCGGTGACATAAACAGGTTTCCGAACATGAGAAATAAAAAAGTCATGTTTGGCTACGCTATTTGTCTCCATCACAAGCCAATACAAGTATACTAAAGTATCATTTAAACATAAATACAAATTTAAACCTTATAAAAGCACAGAAGTATGTAAACGACAAGTCTTTTCAAAAATTTCTTTTCTGATATCGAAATGAAAGCCTATTGAGAGCAGAAATAAAATTGTAACTCGTAAATAAACGTCGTTTCTAAGTTTATTAGACACAGAAGAGACAGCAATATCACTTGTAAGTCTAAAAATAAAGCCACCTGGGGCCTTTGTCTCCAGCCTTCTAGACGGCTTCAGCTCATAACAATGTCAATAAAGGTATTCTTTTAGAAGTACGAGGGCCGAATTTACCAAATTTTAACCTACCGTTAGCAGATTGAAGTACGAATTAAAAAAAGTCATGAATGATTAAAGTCATGTTGGAATAGTGTTACAAAAATTATGTTTCAATCTAACCTGTAGATAATTGGGTCTTTATCTTTCGTTTATATTATGTACATTCAACTGAACAGTACCTTATTGTTTGTATAGATTAGGTTTAGAAGGCTTAGACGAGATTTTCAGTTTTGTCGATTCCGCGTCTCATTAGAGAGCACACACACCTCTCCTGCTAATGACGATAAATATATAGGTAGTATTTTAAATCGTCAAATATGTCTTTCATTGGCTTCCCAATTCCAACGCTTTAATCATTTTATATCATCAAAAATATTGCTATCAAATATGGGTAGCAAATACCTTCATTGCTGCTGCATTGTTTGCTTAAAAGATTACGAAAAATAAAATTACGTCACCCTTAATTCAATATGGCGGACGCCTAGAAGCGAGTTAGCGGACAACTAGGCGGCATCAAGAGCCCTATTACAAAATGCATCGTTCAATTTTAAGTATTTGGATTTTCGGTCATAAAACGCAAAAAAGTAAAGCCCTAATTTTCAAGATAAATAGTAAGCAAGTAAACCATAACATTAATATTGTTTATTTTATGCCAGTAATTTAACTAAATCCATTCTCAAACTTTCCCTTCTAGAGTTTTATGAATAACTACTTATGTAAATTGGAGATATAAGTGGCTTTGTTAAGTTTTTCCAAAATTTGAAGCCGCTTCTTTCAATAAAAAATACAGATGTAGTTATTACAGAAACTGTTTTTATTTTATTTTATAGATACTATTTGATAGAATTAGAACGCCAAAAATACAGTTTTCGTTGCTTATTTCGTCAAAAAATTTGAGAGGGCCATTATAGCGTTTTAAAAAGGTTTTTTTAAATTAACTAATCGGTTCTTCCTAGATAATTGCTGTCTTTAACGACTCCACAGAGATTCTGAGACGAGAGAGAACTTCGCAAGATCTTGTTGGTTGTTGTTAATAATAAAACAGAAACTTAAACTGCTGATTAACAGCCGGTTCGCGTTTGTGAAGTCGTTACCAAGCTCCAAGCGCATTTTCCAATTTTCTCTAGTGTATTTCAAATATCTTTTTTCACGATTCTAATGAAAGTATTTCTTTTGTTTCAGGTAAGATCGTCTTAACTTAGAGCAGTAAGTTAGGTAACAGGACAAAATAAATAGGTACCTATTTATTTTGCGGTAACAGACAAGCAAGCAACTGAAGCACCTGATGGTTAGCGGTTAGGTACTGGTAATTTTTTCTGGAATGGTAAATTTTGCAAATACATTTTCTTAGAAAACGTTGTATTTCAGTAACTTAAATAACATACCATATTTAAATTCGTAACATTAAAATTAAAATAATTTAATACCCACTAATTAAAACCTAACAATTAATCTATTAAACCGTTATCAGTGGGAATTGTTCCCAAAATGCTGGCCCCATTACCACGTTGTATGGCGATGCTCACCCTTTGAACAAAGTAGAGGCTCTACTACTAGAGTTTTAAATGAAAGTGTGGTGGCAATTTTAAGATACAGTAAACAAGGAAAAGTTGTCTGTTATCAGCTCAAGTCGACGTCGCGCTTAAGAGAATTTCCCCCCACTAGTTCCATCATGGAACTAGGCAATGGAACTACTGAGACCAAGCGGAATTTCTGATGCTGTCTAAATCATATGGTGACTTCAATGGTCATCATATAGTGGACCTAAGAATCGGCCGCGATTCAGTGGCTGCGTTATTCTTAGTCTATTGAAGATGTTTAAAGGCCCACGATGATTATGGATATCAGACATAGATATCCAAAAAGGATATTCTAAGATAGGTCTTCAATTCAGTTTTATAGGTTAACGGATAGATCCGCATACTATGACTTTAAGCCAATCAGTGTCAGTACTATTGCCTGTATATAGGTACGCCACATTTTCCATCGCCAGTAGCCCAATCCAATTTCATCTCACCGGCCATGCCATACATTCATTTCACTACACGTATCTCGAGTAAAATCCAAGGAATTGCAGCCACGTGAAAGCTCAGTGTGGCGTCGCTCGAGACGCATTTTTCACAGCGATTCGGCCGCCGCTGTAAATCCATTCTGGCGGAGCACTGGGGCTCCTGCGTCTAAATAAAATATCACCGGTACCCGCCTCTCTAGGCACTAGGTACAGGGTAGGATTCCTATAATGTCTGTCGACAATGGAAGCTGTAGTCTTGGAAGCTTGGAAATGAATGATGAGTGTAAAGGTACGCGGAAGTTTGAACTTACTCCGTTATTCGGTTATTTGTGCAAGTAGAATACAATCAAATGAACACATAAATATCTAGGTATATGCCTATTATTGAGTTTCTATTGGATTATTAATGTGATGAAAGACGCTAGTTCCAACTTGATGCAATCATCGGAACTGGACTTTTGATTCGCGCGAGTCCACTAACTAGTTCATACGTTTCATAGTTGATTTCCCGAAAACCCGTACGAATCGCTTTGATTCCACTGCAAACTGCAAAACTTTGGAATGCGCTGCCTCAATGGGTGTTCTTCTAGGCAAGCGTACTCCATCGTAGACCGCATCATCGCAAAGCGGCGCTTAAACGCAACTAACATGTATGAAGTGTGAACGAACGCGAAGACATGCAAACGAGTTGATGTGGACGCGACAGCGAGTGGACGCAAACGGATTATTCGCTAGAAATCGCCGAATGACGGTATGTTCCAAGGTTCCAAGACTTCTAAGTGACAACAGAGATGGCGGTTCTTTCCAAAGAGAATATAACCGCTAACGCTGAAGAGGTGGGACTTCCATGTAGAAAAATATTTATGAAACGGATGAGACTCCAATATTAAAGAAAGTGAGACGCCTATAGAGAGAAGCTTATAAGTTAGAGTATAGGTAGTGTAAAAAACTTAGACCCCGTTTCATACATTCGAGAATTTATTTTTTCAAATACAAATACAAATACAAATAGTTTATTGATCGAAAAATTAAAAGACAACAATATTGTTAAAAAGCAATCGAACTGGACATAATGATAACATTTAAAATTTACAATGTTGTTTGTGTGTGGAACTGGCTGGCACCCGTACTAGTAATTAAACTGTGCTACAGGCACCAGCGTCCTCCGTTTGAACACTCATTAGGTTTAGTTAAAAATTAGACAAAAATGATATATATTACATAAATTTGGTCACGTAACATATTATTATTATTTTATTATTTTTTTCGGATACAATTAACATTTTTAATTAATTAAGAATTTTAACAATTTAAGTATTCAATCAAAAATTATAAATTATTTCAAGATTTTTTTTTATATTTTTAATCTAACACTTTATATTATAAAATAAGCATGCAGTGTAGTAAACTTAATGTCGAGGTGAAATAAGATGTGTGTGTGTGTGTGTGTGTGTGTGTGTGTGTGTGTGTGTGTGTCTCAAGGATACTCCAGGCCTCATTAGAGTCAGGGTTCCAGGAGACAACAAGTATGTGTGATTGTGAGTGTATCTGAGTGAGTAAGAAAGAGTGTGAGAAGTGTAAGGGGAAGAGTAACTGTTAACTAACCAACAATACCTAATAATTTTTCGGTTTCTTTGTAAGATAAGGTCTTAAGCCATACCTCTACGCTTGATTTAGCTTTCTTGATGGGAAGTGGATAGATCTGGAGTTTCTTATTAACGATGTTATATAGATGATTTGACAGATGTATATAATGTCTGCTGGCTGATTTAGTCCGATGAGGTACGATAGAACAGATTCTTTTCTGTTTTCTGGGTTTTTGTATTGAAGTTGCGCAACACTGTTTCTTTCGCGTTCTTTCAAAAAGGCACACGGCATGCACTTCGGTTAAGATCAGGGGCCTTACGGCCAACTGCTTACGCGGTATCAAACTAACGTTAAAACCGCGTAGCTAGGAAAATAACGCGAACGTGAACCTTAACGCGCCCAGTTATACGCCATACGGTTTGCGGTCGTTCAAAATTTTTTCATCGCCTAAACTAACACCTAGCCGTTAGGCCCCAGTTCTAAGTTTCAGTCTCTCACGTCGGCCAGCGACCTTGCCGACCGCACCCCTAAATTCCGCCACAACCGCCCGAGAGCACCTTACAAACATCGTTAATAATACACGTGACATTTCCTCCGAGGAGTGGTGTTACAAAAGTTATTTAATAAGATTAGCCAGGACCCGAAACCGACCTTTTACAGAACGTAATCGCTGTTCATAATCGGCTTACAGAAAGGACGGATGGCCGTGAGAGGATTGCACTGCCGGGTTCGATGCCATAGCCCACGGGTTTGGTAGAGATGGGGCAAATTGAGTTGATTGATTTGATTTGACAACCTTCTTTTGTTTCTATTACCTCGTGCCCGGTGTAAGAATGTATTAGGTAGAGTTCTTCGCAACTTAAATGGGATGCTAAGGGGATTTTCGGACAAAAACTCTAAAAATCCCCTTTGCAGAAGATTGTCTAAGGAAATTTCTGGACCGTGCCCTAATATCTCGTAATAACGAGCGGTCTCAGGAAAGTGTTGTACGCTTCGACCAAAATAAAATGAATAGACGGGCCATAACCATTGAACTTGCTCAGTAAAAACGAGTCAAAACCGTCGGACATACTTCAACATACTTCAACACCTAATTATAACCATGTACAGTACACTTGTTACAAAAATTAGATAGCGTTTTTTTTTGTATTAACACTTCGTGAAAGCACACGAAGGCATAATTTTGTCAGATGTTTCGTTATCATGTAATAATAGACTCGTTTTGCACTTCCTACGGCTAGAGATCGACTGAAACGAAGTGAGAGCCGGCGCTCAATTTGTAATCTTCAAAAATGCGCTTGTTCTGGGCCCGTCCATTCATTTTATTTTTGTTGAAGGTTGTACGTACAGTTTCCTCTTAGCACTTGCACTCCCCCCCCCCCCCCCCCTTGGTAGTGTCATTTTGATCATCTCCTTTGCAGTAGTGTCAGAGTGTGTAATACGTGTTTACCTTGCCCCCTTCAGTTTCTGGCAGGAGTAGCTCAGTACTAACTGTGGTACTAGCTAGATATAGAGGCAAATCCAAACTAGCGAAATTGGGAAGGACGAAAATGGACTTAACTGGTTTTTTTAACTGTAATAACCTCAAATTCTATTAGTACCGAAGTTAGTCCATAGTTAAACTAACTAACGGTAGCGGTCTAACTTTAGTACCATAGATAATCCGTGGTTTAGTGAAAAACTTCGTTTTATAATAACGTTTATTTTAGTCCATGGTTAAACCTGGTACTAATCCCAGTACTAAAGTTTTGTAATAAGACATTTAAAGTCTAAAATACTCTACTTTATACATAGATATAGTTTACTAAACATCATCTCTCGAACAAGTGCATAACAAAAAACTCTTCTCTCTTTTAGTTTAGGTCGCACTTGAAATGTGAAGCTAAGAACTACAAAATGTAATAAGCACGTCATCTAAGATTCAACTTTGTAGACAATAATACTCGAAGAAGCAAAGACGCTTTGAACAAGCTTTACCAGTATAAATCTGGCTGACTAGACTCAATGATCTTGTAACTACACTAAAGCACTTCAGTAGAAGCGCCGCGGCAGAAGCCGGCGAGATTACAAATTAGACGTTTACAGCCAATATAAAACCGAGTCTGATAAAATGGCTAGTAAACTATAAATTAAGCGATATCTCTTAATTTTATGGACAGCAAACATAATGCTTTTGTATCTCTTGTACCATGAGGAGAAGTTTCGAAAAGGAAAGCGACTGATTAAGGGTCCATTTGATACCTTGTCTGCCCTAAGCCTATCGAAGATTGCGGCCATCCTACTCCCTGTAGAGCACGAAAAATTTCATGATCTTCAGGGTTACGCGGAAAGGGTAGTTTTGCGTCAATCCAATAGTAACCGGGTATAATAAGATCCGTTTTACTAATCATTAAGAAAAAGCTGAAGAATTACAGCTGTACCATACATTTTGACGAGTGTCAATGACCGTTTTCTATTGAACAGCTGATATATTTTTCGATTCGGGTTTTGTCAGATTGCGATTTCAGGGTTGCTCTCATAGTAGAAGTTGTTCATATTGATGGGTACTATGGACCCCTTCAGCTTAGTACCGTTACCTTTCCGCGTAACCCAGTACAATATTTGAAGTAAAAAACAACGAAAATGATAAAAGTATCTCAATCTGTGTATACCTACCATTTTTATTTGCGAGTAACAGTAATGAATTGTTATTCAATTGAGAGGGTTCACAGCCCGTGCGACTACTTAAAAAAAACTCGGCAGCCTGGGCCTTCTCTGCTTATACGGAAATCTGCCACTGCAATTGATATAGTCCACATCAGTTCACTGCTAGAATCTCTCGGAACACGTCAAGAAGCCCGATCTTTTGATCTTTTTTTAGTATATCGACACTACATTGTATTTCTATTTGAGCATCATAAACCCCAACGGTATAAACCGTGCCAGTATCTGGAAGTTATCCGAGCTCCTAACTTGTCAATGACTTGTGCATTCTCCGGTTTTGCCCGTCTGGCTCGTTAGTCACCACTTCCACTGCAGTCTCGTACCTAACTGACCTTTTACACTGCCCACTAGACTGGAACGTGGCCGGCTCCTTGCACCACTTGTCTGAAATACTGAAATATTTGAAAGCCATAAACATACGCTTGCACAGCGACCAACTTATAGATCGAGTTGGCCAAACCAAGTAATTAAAATTATTCGTAGGAGACTATCCATTTCGTCCAGTAAATAGGCGAGTGACTACCAGACCGCGGTTATTATTCGGAGAATGTCCACTGCAAATGCGACCGGGACACAGTATTGCCAACTCGATATCAGGTTTTATGGCTAAATCGTTTAAAAGAAGGCTAGATGGTTAAATAATGAACAATAGTACTCTATTTTATAATATACATTGTTAATTAGGTAGCTGTCTAGATTATAAATAACATACAGAATGTACGAAGTGTTTAATCACAACATTTACAAGATATTTGAAAGAAAAAAAAAACATAGGTATAAATATAACCCAGAATATTAAATAATATATTATGATTCGTATACAGTTTGTTTATGGTTATGATATATGATTATTTTAAGCTGGATTTGGGCTAGGGGGGCTAAATAACCAGAAAAGTGGCTAGATCTAGCCCCGAAAGGGTTGAGTTGGCAATGCTACGGAGACATGGCAGCATGTTCAGACGTGTGTGAATGACTACTTCGTCGACTCAGATCGCAATTTGGGCCGAGTTATCGTACAAACAGACTTATTAAACGTCAGTCGACCGTTATTTGATATTTGATATTTATTTAATTTAATTAAAACTGTTACACCGGTTATGCGCTACTCGATTTGTCCCAAGCTGTTTTCGATTTCGTCTACTCTTGGAATGGTGCGTAATGGCTAGCTCAGTCCGACCGCGCTGCATCGAGCCAAACACGTCGCCAGTTTTGACCGGTCACCTGGAAATCCGATCTGAATTCTGATTTCGGTTGACAAAAAGCGACTCGCGATCAATGGCACGTAATCTACAAGCAAACAACTCCGTAATTCCTAATTTATAACGGGGCTAATTTTATGAGCTCCAAAGCTATACACAAACAGGCCCGGGAAACAATCGCTCTGTCGTAAAAGGCTAAAGCGGATTTACATATTGAAGCGAGCGTGGACACATTCGAGCCACACTGAGAGCTACTCAGATGTCGAAACTAAGTAATTTATCTGGAGGTTGTCGGCAGATCACGTGTGCTCGGCTTTGGGAGTTTCCAGGCTTCGCCTCGTAAATCAGGCGAGGCTCGAGCGGGGCTATTAATATCTGGAGACGACCACCTCGAGCACGTTTTATTACGAAATGCCCCTGCCCAGGGATAAGCCGGTCGATTCTATCGACGATCGCGGTGTTCCCTCCCAGATAATAATTAGCAGTTTCCATTTAATTGTTAGTTGGAGTAATCGTAGCGTATTGAGTCGACACGTGCGAACTAGCGACTGTTATCAGTAAACTGCGTCCTGATCTCTTGTTTTCTGGACTCGCATATAAATAAACAAGTTGTTCGCACTTCGTCCCATACCTATGACCTCGCGCCCCTGGGCCAATCTAGGAATGTCATATCTGTTAATTAACTAGATTAATCATCATCATCACCAGTAGATATCTACTGAACATAGACCTCCCCTTTAGAACTCCACACTGAACGACAGCCTGCCGCGACTCTCACGATGTCGTCAGTCCATCTAGTGAAAGGTTTACCTACGCTGCGTTTTTCGGTTCGTGGTCTCCTCTCAAGAACCTTTCTTACCCATCGGTTATCGATTCTTTGAGCGATATTGTCTGCCTATTGCTACTCCAACTTGATAATCTGAGCAGTAAAGAATAAAAATAAGAAGAATAAGATATATTTATTGCCAAAAACAAACAAAAACAAGGGACATATTAGAAACACAAGGAGAAACAGTGTTTGGCAATAGGGGTACGCTTAGCGCTGTACTGTGAGGTCACGCAGGGCTGGTTTTCGGCATGGCTCAGAAAAAGATGGTAGGTGAGCATTAGGCGACGGCGGATATTATAACATCATAGGCCAATATTTTTGCAATTTTCGTGGGTACTAGCCATGGTTAAATCCGGTTTGGCACATAGATCGGGCCTCGTTTGACACCGGGTTAGTAAATATACCGATGTCAAATGAGGCTCAGGTCTGAGGTTCAGTTTCAGTCTGAGGACGTTTTTAGGGTATAAAACGTCCTTGGATTCAGATGCTCATGTGAATGTAATTTATGTTAAGAACTATCAGTGCGACATTTTCGATTTGCGAAAAAGCACTTAAAATAAAGATTATAAAAAAAAAATTAAAAAAAAATTGTGTTGATATCTTATAGGATGGATATGGACGAGATAACGCTTACCCTTATACAAAGATGCGGATTAATCTGAACTCGCATAGTTTATGGAAATTATTTATAGATAAAAATACATTCGGAAAAGCATGTCAGTACATTTCATTTTCCAAAGCGACAAAGAGCGTTTGTCACTCGCATTTCGGAGTGCAATTATTCGAATTATTCGAATGATTCGGAATGGATTCGCATCGATCGCTGGGTGAGCACATATTTTTATTTTTTGCGGGTATTTCAACATTTCATGGTCTCCGAAACTGTATAGACAGAGCTCAGTTTTTGTTTGTTTCTCTCAGAAATTTGGTGAGCTTGCGCAACTGTGTTACGTAAGTCAGTAACTCTGTTTCACAACAATCAACTCACGTGTTTTCTTAATCACTGTACCAATTGTTAATTAATTTTACATTAAGTAACTAGTTGGTTTTAAGTGTCGGAGAGATTAGAGGTTGGATCTGCGTAGGAGAGGTTTGACCGATTAGGCTGCAACGATAGGGATAGACTTATGGCCATTTAGACTACGTAAAGCTAATCGTGAGTGTACGATAAGCCGTAGTTATAGTAAAGATACTTAGCCAAAAGCCTTTGTACGGGCCAGAGAACGCATTAGTATCAATATTTTTAATTTTAAATAAAAAATTCTAATTTGGAACAAAAATTCAAATTTTGAATAAAAATTCTAATTTTGAATAAAAATTCTAATTTTTGAATAAAAATTCTAATTTTGAATAAGTATTCTAATTTTGAATAAAAATTCTAATTGTGAATAAAAATTCTAATTTTCACATGATCTTGAAAAATGTCTGGGTTGTCACTACGACACAACACTGACTGTATCGGTAGATGTTCTAAATTTATAATAATTGATGATACAGCGATGAATATCGCGATAAGTCCCCCGATACACTTATAAAAATGAGTTCAAATCGCGAAGGCTTTATACTATGTTAATTACTTTTTGCTTTGACAGCAGCTTTGATATTTAAAACAGACATTTTAAAACAGTTGAATGAAAATGGAATTCTGATTACTTTTTCTACGTTCCTAATTTCGAACCTGCTCTTTTTTTAAGTTTGCTTATAATAAGGTGAAATGGGAATCAAATATAATTGTAATTAATTCTAGTTAAGCTGTAAAGAAAAGCTTTATCTTGTAAAACGCGGCCATTGATCATTTTGCGTCAGCAGTCGGTCAGCAGTCGGTCAGCTAGTTAATAATAAAAAAAATCGTGCATTAATTGAGGCATTGGATCTGTAGTAAGACGATTTATATTTTGATACCATCATTCCTCCCGCAGATTCTCGTACATAGTTGGAGCTAGTTCTATATCTCGTAAACAAGTTACCCGTAGATTACATCGTCGAGAGTCCGCGTACAGGTGGTGAGTGATTGGGGGCAGCCAGATATGACAGTCGTGAGCAGCTCGGAGCAGCTGATTGGTTCGGACAGCGACGGACGGTGAATGAGGATCAAACTCGTCTGCTCTGATCTTGGATGATGGGACAGAAATGGGATGTTGGAAAAACATGACGAGTGTTGGAATTGGGAAGCCAATGACAGACATAATAGAAGCAGCATCCATACGCAGCCATATTACAAGCTTTGCTTAGTTTGGGGTCAGATGACCGTGCGTGCAAAAATGTGCGGAATATTTATTTATTTATTTGATATTGGTCGATTTTTTATCGTTATTAGCAGGAGAGGCGTGTGACGTGTGTGCTCTCTACTGAGGCGCGAAATTGACGAGACAGAAAATCTCATCTAAGCCTTCTAAATAAAATCTATACAAACAATAAGGGCACTGTTTAGTTTAATGTAAATAATATGTACGAAAGAGGAAGATCCAATAGGCATGATGACTAATATTTTTTATTACCTCATAAAAAAGCTGACCATAAATATAGCACATCAACGACAACAAAATTTAAATTAATTCAAAAATAAATAAGATATAATCAGATATAAGCATTTAAATTTCATGCTAGACAGAGAGCGCACTATACTGAGCCGTGACGTCACGGCTCAGGCGCGCCATACACATGTTATACTAACACACGCTTTGCGAGAAAGGGATAGAGCATCCCCTCCCTATCCCACCTAAAACTTTAAACGCTCAAATCTCAGAGATTTATCAGCCAATTTAATTTATTTTTTCAGTACGTGTAATGTATTTAGTTATATTCCTCGCAAAGCCGGTTATTTGTAATACATTAAACATGAGAACACATGCCTATTATCTACATGTTAGAGTGAAACAGATTGATTTTTGTAACACCATTCCAACAATGCGAAGATTAAGGTCTAACCACAGAATACATATAAGTACAAGTACAGAAGATTCACTCCGCAAAATCATTTAAATAAGTAGCGACTGTTGCTACTACACAATAAAGTGCAATTCAGGACGTGCGAGCGCTAACTACCTACAGCTATATCAACCTAGAAGTTGACTCTCTGTGTATGTCTAACTGTAACTATTAACATAAATTGATCTTAATTACTTACTTATTTACCACCCTCTAAATTAGTAATGCATAGCTTCTGCCCAAGATGCATTTAGATGTGCCAGTTGGACTCGCGCATAGAGGGTACTGCACCAAAAATATATATCTGATAGAGCGAAAAGAGGTCTCATATTCTAATGGCTAATGGGACAAGTCGGCATTTCGGCGTGCATGGTTTGTTTGACGATAAATTGCGTATCTTTGATCCGATCTTCATGAAACTTTGTAGGCAAGTAGTTCAGATCAATACAATTTTTAAGTTTGAATATGGGCAAAATCGGTTGAGTGATTCCGAAGATTTATGGATCTTCGAATCCGCGAAGTCAGGTCGAACTACTAGTTATTATGATTAGAAAGTTACAGTTAGAATCTGTGGTTACAATCGTTAAAAGCTAGGACAGAAGGACAGACACCGTAGCCTTAGTAGGGCCCTGTTTACCCTATTGGTACGGCATCAGAAATAAAAGCTTGTAATGGAATGGAACAATCTGCCAGCTTCCTTGTTTCCTGAGAGATATAACCTGGGCCTTTTCAAGGCCAGAGTGAATAGGTATCTTCTAAGTCTGCGTGCTTCATCTTCGACCACATCGTCGCTTACCAACAGGTGAGTTGGTGGTCAACTGCAGACATATCCGCGATAAAAAAAAAAAATAATTATACGCCTTTGTTGATAATCGAACGAAATATGGGACAAACTATTTAAATTATTGCATTGTCATCGGTCCTTGATAAGTGTGCAAAATTTCAATTTAATTCGATGTTTTCTAAGTATAGTTGAAAAATTCTAAAATGTTAAAATTAGAGTAACTTACGTAAAGTTGTGTTGTGTTGAAGTTTTTGAAACGTTCATAGCTCGACCAATCAGGCTATTATCCACCTATTTATATAAAAATCGATGTGTGTGTGGTCCCTATGGACTCCAAAATGGCTGTACCGATTTCACTGGCGGATAGCTGATGTATTTTTTATATTTTTTTATTTCGGACTTATATAGTATTCTACACGTCAGTCCCATTGTTTGTTCTAAACTAGAGGACGCATACTTAACACATAAAACACAGACACCAAACAAACACACAGGGTCGATGGTCACTTGAGGTGACACACATCCTAGCTGATGTTATAAGGTGAGGCTACGTGTATCGAGAGTATCGACGCGCGTCAAACCGCGGGGCGCAGCTAGTAACCTATATGAAGCCTTTGCTGAAGCAGTTTGCATCGAATAAACAGGAACAGAACGTATGACAAACGTGTAAATTGTTTACCGATACCCGAGCCGAACGATACTGAAGTGACTGGAAATCGATACTCAACCGCGGGCTGATTATGTTCAGAAAATTTCGACTATAGTAAGCAGTATCCGCCGGAGATGTGAAACAAGATTGGGTTAAAATGTCTAATTTTATTACTAACTCGAACTTAAATAAAATTATTATTAAAAATTGTTTTTTAAAACTAGCTTTTTAGGCACAGTGGTAAAATTACCTACTACCTACCTACTATTACCTAGGATAATAGGATCCATAGTCAAAGCTGTTAGGCTTTTCGCCGTATTGAATTTAGTTCATTTCATTTTTCGTATTCTTCTCAGCAAACTCTTTCATATGATCGTATCGATCATATGATATGATCCATATCATGGGGGTGCATAAAAACTATTGATCCGCCATCTTAGGGAGTCCTGCATCCACTGGATGCCCGCGACTCTCACGATGTCGTCGGTTCATCTAGTGGGAGGCCTACCTACGCTGCGTCTTCCGGTTCGTGGTCTCCACTCAAGAACCTTTCTTACCCATCGGTTATCGGTTCTTCGAGCGATGTGGCCTGCACTTTGAGCTTAGTTCTAATGAAATGTCAGGTGTGGTCATCCAAAGAATAACTGATCTGATGCCGGTTGATCTGTTTTGACCGGTTTGATCTGATGCCGGCGT
This sequence comes from Agriopis aurantiaria, assembly GCA_914767915.1. Classification (NCBI taxonomy): domain Eukaryota; kingdom Metazoa; phylum Arthropoda; class Insecta; order Lepidoptera; family Geometridae; genus Agriopis; species Agriopis aurantiaria. Next base: position 15,998,725 of record OU611992.1, on the reverse strand, counting down.
CGCGGTTTTACCATCGCACTAGCCGCCACCGCCTGAAGGCTCATCCACACATCATAGATCAATGGAAATCGCACACTGTGCGATTCACACGATCCTTCTTGCCTCATACCTGCAAAATGTGGAAGAGATGCCTTCCACGCTGTTTCCGAGAAGCTACAACATGGGTTCTTCAAAAGGCGAGATCCTAAAGGGTCGGCAACGTATTTGTGATGCCTCTGATGTTAAAAGTATCCATAGGCGACGGTGACTGCTTACCATCAGGCAGCCCAGTCTGCTTGTTTGCCACCTATGGCATATAAAACGGGTCAAGGGTTGCCAAAGCAAAATACTACTTTAGCTTAAAGTTACAATATTTTTTGCAATAAGTTGCCACATTGGATCGATTTTACAAGCGAGTCTGGCTGCTTACACAAGGGCCTTAAGCTTGGCACATGTACGCGCATAAAAAGGGCTTTTTGTGTGCCAACTAATGAATATGTATATTGCAGTAGAATCATTGGCTTATTTAGTAAGGACGAGGAGAAGGAACTTTTCCCTTGGCACAACTCAGTGGTGCTAAAGTATATGGCGCACCAATGTGAAGTCAGTCGCTGGTTGACTTCGATGGTTGATTCGTCAGGCCTCGTGTCGTTCTTAAGAGCAAACATAAATAGGCACATATATCACATTCTACTGTTAATATTATAAATGCGAAAGTTTGCGTATGTTTCTCTGGGCTCAACTTTGTAATGGCTAAAAGGTTTAGAATGGAATTTGGTACGGAGGTAGCTCATATATAGCTATAAGATTAACAAAGACTTTTTATTTATTTCATCATCAGCCTATTATGTTCCCAATGCTGGGATAGAGCGAGGATGGGCCCTACTTCACCATGCAGGCCAAGTGCATGTTGGTGAAAAACATATGTTTTTGATCTATCTTGGTTCTTGGACATACCAGTTTCTTCACCACGTTTTCCTTCTCCGTTTCTGAGCAATGGCATCGAAACTGCACGTGATTTATTTAATTATTAATAAGTCATTGGTGCAGGGCCGAGGATCGAACCGGGTGACGTAAAAATGTAAAGCGCATGCTACCGCTCGGCCATCATCGCTCACTTTACTTACTATTGTTTTATATAACCCGTGAATATTTACGGTTCCTGTAGGATAGCGAGTGAAACTGCGAGGCGCAGCTAGTATTATACAAAATACTAGTTTAGTAGTGTTAGTTTTTATTCATATTCTCTTAGGCACGCTATGATGCGACGGAGTTTATTGAGTTTTAGAAAGTCGGCACACATTTCAACTGCTAAACATATTGGGACGCCATGTGCGGAACACCCTCTTTGATATTTAGCTCTATGATTAGAATACAGTGAATACGTGTGTTACACAGCAAAGAATGCTGCGGTCGAATGGAGCGAGTGAGTGAATTGAGTTGTTGGAGCTTTTAGAATCTTTTTGATTAGTTAATGTTTATTTGTGTTGTTCTTTTTATAATGGAAATAACGCGAGTCTTCACAATTTGAGCGTGCGTAGTAGTGCGTGGTTTTGATTTTGGTTACAGATTATATGAAAAGTTTGTAAGTGGAGTTTTTATATTAAATAGTAGGCTTGCATTTGCAAAACCTCGCCTGATATCAAGCGATGATGCGGTCTATGATGGAGCACGCTTGCCTAAAAGAAACCGCATCACTCGCGATTTGCAAACACCTATAGATTTTAACTATCAGGAAGCCTAAGAATGGTTGGAGAATTAGTCCAAGCTAGGGAATGGTTAGTGCTACAACTTTTGAGAATTTAATGCCTACCATATGTACGTCCGTGAGAGATAAACTGAACTAACGGTGTGTATGTACTTTATGCCGCCATCTTTCTAAAGTTTGAGTGACGAATCCCGTAATGACTGCACGTTGTCGGCATTTCGCCGATTCTCTTTTGTCTCTACAACAGCGACAATACACCTTCTCAGAAACGACACCGGTTTTATTTCCTTCGTTATACTTATTATAATAAAGCTGTGTTGCCAGGTAACTGTATCCATCTAAGTTCGTACATGGCTACACTTTAAGGAGCGAATTACACGCGCGTCGATTACGGGGCGACATCAAAATAAAATTATTCGACGATGACTTATTGATGGGTGAGTTAAACGAGCTATATGATAAGTTATTCCCGGGCAACGCTGCGACGCGTAATTTTGAGCGAGGGTAGCATTTTGCGTTAAATATAACGCCAGGATTCAATTTGCGGATAGCGCGAGTGCTTTCGAGCTTGCAGAGTGATAGTACAGCTTCCAAGGGTTGAATATGCGTTCGAAGTGCACTCCTTTGTGTGTTTGTGATCGTATTTTAGTCCGGAACTCTCCCGGAACAATGACCCACATGTGTTCAGAGCTGAGATCTGCCATTCTATTCATACGTGATGAATGGGCGTTCCGACCGGCCCCGAACTCTTTTCACAAAATGTAATCGCATTATCCCACGTTTTCCTTGTCATTGTCAATCATCTCATAAAGATGCTAAGTCGCTGCGACTTTGTATTAAGGGTTTAAACATTATTCATCCCGGCGGATGCCTCGAAAGTCACTTTATTTTTATAGATGGCTTACGCCAGAAGTGAGTTTACGCCGTGTTGAGTTGGGCAAAAAGTTATTACCAACGGAATCCGGAGTGAGTTTGCTCAAGTCCTTAACGGATATGGGTCTGCAGAGGCGGAGGATTTGCGGATAATTACACGTTTCTTATTAAGCCGTCTGCAAATACTTTCGGGTAACGGAGGAACCGCCCCGTCCGCCGCGGTCACTACTGCCATTTTAGTTTTACCCAGTGATATATAGAACTACGGACGTCGGTTCATACCTCAAAAATTACCGAACCAATTGTAGAATAAAACCGTAGTAACTATTAGTAGTGGACAGACGACCTATAAGAGACCGCAGGGAAACGCTGTATGCAGGCTGTTTCCAACAGGCTCTTTTGGAGATCGATGGGGGAAGACTATGTCCAGCAGTAGACGTCTTATGGCTAATGGAAATGGATATGGAAATGATGATGATGATGAACCTGTGCATGTAGACTACAATTGTTGGAAGCTATTCAATTTGTCTGTTAACGTTTCTGAGATGTATATACAGGGTTAACATACAGGGCTAATAAAACATATATTTAACGTATACAGTCTTACTTTAATCGCTGACGGAAATTGTCACACACGGAAAAGAAATAGAAATTTAAAGCATTGATTAAGAGTAACTTTTTAAGTTATAAGTAAACACAGGACACTTTTTGCTTAAATTTTAACATCCATGTGTTTAAATCTATGGTTTTACGAGTAGGTATGTAGTCACACAAAAAAACAGCAATTTTAAGCACCGATTAATTTATGTAATATTTTAAGTAATAAGTAAAAACATGACAACACTTCTTCAATTTGGTACCTACTCGATTTAACATCCAATTTTGTATAAATCTATGGTTGCGTAGACAGGCAAAGTCAGTTGAAAAATTTAGCATAGAAATATAGCTTTCTCAAATATGATCTTGCATATTGCTATTTATATCGATTTTTCTTGTTGTAACAAAGCGTCTGCCGTGCCACCGATATAACATTTGCTTAGGGTGTCGAAGGTTCTAGCTACTCTCATATCCGGCCACATTTTCTTGCGTATATTTTCCAAGACACTGTTTATTTATACAAGTCTTTCATATTTCAGTTTCCGAATCCACCCTTCGGTCGTATAAATCTCAATTTGCATAATATTTTTTCTTCGCCGGTTTAAAGGTGTTGTGGGTAAGCTTAAGGTTTTCAAATGCACGTGGAAGGCATTGTAGTCCTTGTAGGAAAGCTTTAAGGTGTATAATTCCTTGAGTAGCTCCAGACGTGGTATTATGTCGGAGTTGATTGCATATAAACATCGAGATACAATACATATAGAGTCACAATCGTGCCAAAAAAATGTTCGAATCAAAACTCGGTGCACGCTACGAATAGCGTCAACTTTTTTTGTAACCGCGATCCGACTACAACGCCGCGCGATGCCAGAGCTACGATGACATAGCGGACAACTAACATTAAACACTATGCAAGCGACATAACGTTTAAATTAGAGTAAATGTGGAATTGTGAAATATATAATTAATACAATGACGGTCGGACGTTTTTTTGACTGTTTTCGCTGAGAGATTGTGACTCTATAGGAATTGTATCTCGCATATAAAACATCAAGTTCATTTGTTTTTTAACACATTTAATTTTCTCCGGCTTTAAAGTCCTTCACGTTTTAGTTAGATACGTCGATACTAAGTATTCAAAGTTTTTACGACCAATTTACATGAAAACATTGACAAACAAACCTTATACGGCCACACAAACTTTATAGCAGTCTTTTGATTGCCCAACCTCTTCGTAAGAGAATTAAATTGGTCAGCCTTAATTTTAATAGCTATTATTAGCGTCGCTTGACAGCGCCCGAGAATTGATTTATGTTCAAATCATAGATTTGGTTTGTATTTCATCGAAACATAGTTTAATTTGTTGCCTTCGAGAATATTTGTGGAGAGAGTAGATGTCAAGATACATTTGTAACGTCGCTTCAAATAAATACGGGAGACCGGGCGCACCGTCCTTCGTCGATGGACGTATTTATAGGTTTTCATACACAGTTACCGGCGTGATGGAATTTAGTATGATATATAGTTTTCAATGATGATAATTATCTCTGATACCTTTGCTCAAAAATACATTTTGAGTTATTAAACCGCAGATTGCTGTCCATGTTATGGATACGTGGAAATTTAGTTATCTAAGCAAAGCTTATCAAAACGATATTGCCGGCCCAGGATTATGATGGCTCTACTGCCTCAGGCGACGACCGGCCACCATGTAGTCCCAGACAAATTCACCCTAGTTATAAAAAGCTTATCAGAAACCCACCCGGAATAGTTACTGAACAAAATTGGATCCGATAAAAAGTTTCTGCCATTTTTTTTGTGACTCGTAAAAAGATATCCCGAGCGTTTGCCTCGAGCAAATGTCATTGAATTTTCAACAACGATTTGAGAAGATTGTTGTGCCGTCTCTAGGGTGCTCGGGACGCAATCTATTTACACTGAGTTAGGTCCGGACTCCCTTGTACAAACTAATTTTTACGGGTATTATGCTTCTAAACATTGTACCTATTTGAATTCCACTTCGGGCCTAACACGTGTCAAGTCAGACGGCCGCGTTTGGGAATTGGAATTCGCTTTTGATTTTGCCGAATATAGATTTATATGGTAATGAAAAAGAATTTGCGTAACATTATAGCCCTTTTTGGGAAAAACGCTGACGCTAAAGAGTGACGTAAAACGAAATGTCGAATAAAATGTTGCAGGTTTTTCGTAATACCGGTAGTCATGTCGAGCGAACTTCCAGGGGTGAATGACATTCGTCATATTATACATCGTATACAAATCACTGGGGATCATGAAACGCCTAGTAAATTCGTGACGCTAACAGAATCTCCAAGGCAAATCCATCTCGGGGAAAGCAGATTTATTCTTATCGCGAGTCCGTCTCCATTATCATAAGTTAAGAAAAGTACCAGATGATATATCGTTCCGTTTTATAACTGGACATATTGCCGGAATAATGTTAAACTCACGGAAGAATAGTAATTTACTAATGGAGATTGGAGGCGCATAAGTTACGCAGATTCGAGAGACATTCGACCTCTTTTATATCTTTGAACGTTATTCTTGCCTTCCTTTTCTCGTATTGCCTCCTTTATTTTGGAAACAATAACCAGAGCGAACTCTGTCGCTTTGTCTTTTAAGATATTGTTTCGTTTGATTTTACGTTTTCGATCTTAAATATTTCATAATTTTCAAGCGAGCCTTTTAGTCTGAAGTCGGTGTTGTACGGTTTCTAAACTCTGAGGTTTTGTTATTGAGTTTGATATTGTAAGCTTTTACCGGTTCCAGGTACTTCCTTCTAGTATAATAATAATATCTTCCAAATATGCGGTGATGTAATTTCAAAGTTCGCAAGTGCAAAGTTTATTTATTTTCAGACAAATTCATATCGAGTTGTGTAGTTTCTATAGCTACTTTATCTCCGTTTTCAACGATTAAACTTTATTTGTCTGTTTCTATTTGTGGAACAATTTAAATCGAATGTACAGCTTTGGCTCTCGATTGATCCAGCATGTTATCTACAACAAAATCAATAGGATTACTGTATCGGCACACAACACGCCGATAACAGGCGAGCGCTGTGTTAGTAGGGTTACCATATATTTTTTATAAAATTCAAAATGCATTGCATACATTTTTGTTTGATATACCTTTGTACTTACATAAATGAACCCATCTTGAAATAGCAAATGCATTTCTATGCATTTTTGTCTCTGGCAGCAATATTACAAGCTTTGCTTAGTTTGGGGTCAGATATTCGTGTGTGCAAAAATGTCCCGATTATTTATTTATTTATCTTCTATTATGTCTATAATTCGTGAATACGGTTGAATATGGTCTATTATATAAATCATTATTCATTTTATATGTGCTCACTGCAACTCAAGGCTTTTTCCCTCTTTTGCATCATTATAATTTACCCAGCTTGTGACCACAAAACGTCGAGGGAAATAAAATAGTATAAAAACCGCAATTAGACATAGACATATATTTATTGATAATTATAGGAATTACAAGTCACGCAGTATACAAAATAATATTATGTTATAAATTTGCTATACAATAGTATAACGCGCTATCTTGATATCGAAAAAGTCACTATATTCATAAAAAGCTTACGTAATAAGCCACTTATTTAACTTGTTTTTGAAGGATGCAAAGCTCGGCGCATCAATGACCATCTGTGGAAGTCTGTTGTAAATATCAGGTCCCATTCATCGACAAAAGTTTGCTTTTGTCGATGGTCCCATTACGTAGAGCATTTTAGACGATTTGACCAACAACTAACTACAATTAAGTCAAAATTTGACAATTAAGTCTCGATATACACAAACATTATAAGTCATGCTTGGAATAAGGAGTTTATTATAGTCTAGCATTATATTCACGTTGCTGGGTAGGTCTTCTTTTGCGTGGTCCTTCCAGTCTGCTTCACTGATTTTGTGCCACCCTCCATTGTCATCCTGCTAGAGGACTGATGGTCAGGTTTGCCTCCTGTCCTTTTCGCCCCTTCTCCCGTTTTTTGAGTATTTTATTTTGATCTTAAGGTTTACTCACCCGAATTTAAGCCAGATACCCCCACAATAGCGTCACATATGGCAGAATTTAAGTATATCTACATTTTCCTCCTAGAAAATTCGAATTGGTCTGAAATGTTCCAAGGGATAGAAAATCCATGGCGACCCTATTATGTTTGTTTCCACACTCGAACTTTAAGCGTTGGTAAGCCGAAGCGGTTCTGTTTGCGTTACGTTTAGTACGTGTTTTCATTGTTTGTTGCTATCTCCACTTATTCCATATCAATATATGTTTCAATCTTCGTTATTTGTTACGTAATAGAAGCTTGTTTGCTGATGGAAACCGGATGGGGAGTGAGGAGTCTGAGAGACGCCTGCGTTTGGCGCCTGCGTTTACTTTACCAACTGTGTGTGTCTTGATGTACCTTGTTACGATTGATATTGATAATAACATCACCACTGTCATCAGTTCATTTCTGATCATTGCAGATTTTTTTGGGTAAAATGGAACCTTGTGTTTTTATTTTAGAAATAGAGATATACAGGCACGCAGTCCGCCTGATAAGCAAGCTCTAAACGCACAACGAGCTATGGACAGGGTTATGCTCGAGGTTTATCTACGAGATCGAATCAGAAATTAGGAGCAAATTAAAGTTACCGACATAGCCCACCGGATTAGCAAGTTGAAGTGGCAATGGGCAGGTCACATCGCTAGCGCACCGTAGAAGAACCGGAAGACGCAGCGTAGGTAGGCCTCCAACACTAGATGGACCGACGACATTGTGAGAATCGCTGCCATCCAGTGGATGCAAAAGGCAGGCTGTCGTTCAAAGTGGAGGTTAAAGGGGGAGGCATATGTTAAGCAGTGGCTGTCTTCTGGCTGATGATGATGATGATGATGATGTAACCCTCAGTGCGAGACCCCGACTAGTACTTTGCCGGTTTATTTAGACTAACTCCTTCGTTATTTGTTACAGGTACGTACTTCCTTGCCGCGAAAAACTTCAGTAAGTAAATAAACTCGACAAGTCTGTCAATAGATGGTTATATCTGGCTCCAAGACCTGCCTTACCAGATCTCGATAACATAGTAGCATAAAAGGTGTTGACGTCCTCACGACTTAACCGGTTCCAACACAATGACCTACAGATTGCTAAAGGCATTGAAACTATAAACCCTATTTACACGGAATAAGGGCGGTAATTCAACGTCATATCAAAGTTTAAAAGTCTAAAATTGAGACGTTTTAGTGATTTCGCGTCGCTTTGCGAGAAGTTATAAAGGGCAAGAACCCCGGATTAACCATTTAAGTAGAAGATGACGCAACTTTCAGCCGCAGTTTAAATAAGAGTTAGTACTAGCCATCCGCTATCGAGTCATCTTCACGTCAATTTAAAGCAAAAACTATGAAATTGGTAACTATTAATTTTATTTCGTCTACGTTTGAACTGAACTTTCGCAACTAGCTACGATCACGGATTTTTTCTTGTTTGATAACTAGCTTCGAAAACGGAATAAAATTGCCGTTTTCGTAACCTATTTTCATAACCAGCTACGAAAATGTTTTTTTTTTTCATATCTAGTTATTAAAACCAAAAATTAATTTAAAAAATGCAACTGGCAGAGACAAATAAAAAAATACGGTTACGAAAATGGCAATTTTATTCTGTTTTCGTAGCTAATCAAAACAGAATGAAATTGCCGTTTTCGTAACCTATTTTAATAACCAGCTATTTATTGTGTTGTCGTGCGTATACTTTCTTGAAAAAGGGAACCAGAAAATAAGTAGTAATAAAAAGAAAATAACCGACATCTTCAATGTAACGAATAACTCCATCAAATCAACATCAAAGAAATGGCTTTGTTCAAAGCTCGATTTCAACTGCCATAACTTATTATGGCATTGCGAGCAAAAAGCGGTCCGAAGCCGTCGCCATGGTTTCGACGATCGACTTTCACTAGTGAAAATTAATTCGTCGTTTTTTGCGCACTACGAACGAGTACGGTGATAATTTGCGATCGAGATAAGAACGAAGCTACGGTACTCCGGTCTGTTTACGTTCTGACCATGCTTCCATACAACATTCTCTTTCGGGAGATAGTAAAAAAAGACAGTCATGAGGACTGCTTACAGAAGTCAAAACTTCAAACTCAGCCTGGCCCAACACGTCATTTTAGCATATCGGTGACGCGAACCCATAAGTTTTGCTCTTGCTCCTACAAAAAATCGCTCAACACGGCTAATGAAGTTTTTAATTCAAAAATCTTGTAAGTTTTTTTGATAAATTTTTGTCATGACCATGTACACAGAGTCCTTCAGTCGTAATAGTGGTAAAACAAGTTTACATAGTAATAACGTAACAAAATTTTCTATATTGTTTGGTAGCTAAAGTTGGTAGATCTAAACTATTTTTGATAATTCGGAATTTTCGATGTTTATTATTTGACGTCCTACGGCTGAAATGATGATGATTATTTGAAGAGAAAACTCCTTTAGCCGCGTTGAGCGATTTTTGGTAAAGTCAAAACTTGTGGGTTCGCGTCACCAACATACTAATGTGGCGTATTAGTATTCTCTTCTGTCGGCAGTCGCCATGACTGCATTTTTTTGTAGCTGATAAGGTTACAAAATGCCAGATCTGGCTAAAATTTACTAAACTGGCAACACTTTAGGGAACGTTCATCCGAAAATGTTGTATAAAGTTCCCCGTTTCATTAGGGGCGCTAAAAGTGGTCAGGATGTTATGACACTAAACAAATAAACTGTGGTACGGTGACTGTGAAGTTTCACATGAGTCGTAAAAGTAAACCACGTGGCTAACGCGTGTGCGTGTAGTATACGTAGCAGTTAGTTCTCGGTTAGTGCACACAGTTCGGGTAATAGTTTCTATGTAGCCGGGGCACAGAACCAGTATTAGTTACTGTGTAACCAGGCATAGATACGATAATAGTTACTTAGCCGGGGTGAATGAACGCTCAGTCACCTACCGTTAGCCCGCGGCGCAAGCGATGAACGATGGCGCTTAAATCGCTTAAATCTACTCCATGCCAGTTCATTCCGGTTATAACAAGGATTAGCTGCATCTAGGCGGCCATCTGATTTATTCGGCTAGACAGATGATTAAATAATATTAATATCAATGAGTTAATCCGTCTCTGGCTATGAAATCGTCCACTGATTCCAATTACGCTGTCAAGCGTTGCAAGTTTTGATTTATTGTCATTCAATTATAGAACATGGGATTTGTACAGATGGAACTAATAATAAACTGGCCAAGTGTGAGTCGGGCTCGCGTACTTAGGGTTCCGTACCACCACAAAATACAATTATGAATTCAGTTATAACTTGGCAATGAACAGAAACTTGTGCCAACTTGCACTTGGCCATTATTTATTTCTTGTTATACTTTAGAGTGTGTACTATAATCATGTTAAATTTGACGCTTGTAAGTATTACCGTTTTTACATTAGAGCTAATACAAAAATACGTAAAAAAATAGGTTTGTAGTATGGCCCTTTCGTTTTTACTTTTTGACTTTTTTATTATTTATTAGTTAATTCACCGTAACGTTACATATTCTGTGAAAATTTCAACTGTCCATCTATTACGGTTCGAAAGATACAGCCGTTAGGTAGCCGGTAGGTAGGACAGACAGACAGACAGACAGACAGACATCGTAGGCTTAGTAATAGGGTCCCGTTTTTACCCTTTGGGTACGGAACCCTAAAAATGTAATTAAATGTTTTAATAGGGCAAGATGTCTGTTTTGTGACTTTGCAAGTCTTTCTTCACTTGCAAAGTCACAAAACAGAACGATCATGAAATCTTTCTTTACTTGCAAAGTCACAAAACAGAACGATCAAGAAGTCTTTCTTTACTTGCAAAGTCACAAAACAGAACGATCAAGAAGTCTTTCTTTACTTGCAAAGTCACAAAACAGAACGATCAAGAAGTCTTTCTTTACTTGTGACTTGAACCGGCCGGGATTAGGTCTGGCTAACAGCAGTGCTAGGTTTAACCGACGCTCTTTGTATAGTCCAATGTGGCTTGTCATTGTCATTGACACACTTCTTAACGTACTTAGGTACCTACTAGTACTACTAGAACTGTAAGTACGTCTCAATTACAATTATTTAGGTTTCGTACCCAAAGGGTGTAAACGGGGCCCTATTACTAAACCTAAGCTGTCTCTCTGTTTGTCTTACTTTTTAACGGCTGTAGCTTTCGAACCGTAATGCTGGGTTACAATTATTTAGGTTTCGTAACCAAAGGGTGTAAACGGGGCCCTATACTAAACCTAAGCTGTCTCTCTGTTTGTCTTACTTTTTAACGGCTGTAGCTTTCGAACCGTAATGCTGGGGCTACATTAGCGGGCTACGGCGAATATTTGTGTGTGGTCGGGTAGATCGTTGTAACGCGTAGTATCCTGGCGAAGATGATGTATTATCGGGGCACTGTCGGTAAACTGGCGCGCATCAAAGGAAGTCAAAGCGACACGAAACTTCGCCCGCTAATGTAGCCCCAGCATAATTGATAGCCAGTTGAAATTTTCACATTCATTTTTTTTTTTTGAATTTTGAATTTTGAATATATCAAAAGTTCCAAGGCAACTTGCGGTCACCCATCCAAAAACCGGTCCACACGGTTATCTTTTACAGCACTACTCACTACTACCTAACCATCCAATTAAATTTGATCTGTATCAAGTTAACATACATAACTTTTTTCTAAGAGCCTTATCCGTCTTGAACCCCGGATTAGCACGGATAACAACAGCACCAAGGATTACCCGCGACTACCCGCGTTCAAGCCTCTTTTTACGGTAATTGAGACTAGGTAACCTTTTTACCTTAGCTAAAGATAAACGAGCTCACTTATAAATAAATAAAAAATAAAATTAATATTTGGGACATTTTTGCACACACGGTCATCTGACCCTAAACTACGCAAAGCTTGTGATATGGCTGCCAGAGATTGATATACATACATATATAGTTTTTTAAACACACACTTAAATAGATATTAACAACCAGATATAGAACAAACACAAATGTTCATCACACAAATGTTTGTCCTACGTGGGAATCGAACCCACGCCCTCAGGCTCAGAAGGTAGGTTCACTACCAACTGGACCAACGGGCTATCAAACGTACTTATAAACGTTACTTAAAAGTTAAGCAATGCTTAAAATTGCTGTCAACTTCTCGTTGACGGAAATTGTCACAGGTGAACAAGACAGAACAATTTTAAGCTGTGCTTAACTTAAGTAACGTTTATAAGTAAGGCCGTAAAGAAGTTACTACGCAACCTTGTCAAATTGAAATACTAAAGATAGATGAATATATTAGTCAATTAATTTCCTACATCTTTAAGGCTAGAGTGAATAGATTGCTTTTAGATCAACGTGTTCCATCCTCGGCCACACCGTCGCTTACCATGAGGTGAGTTGGTGGCCAAACGAAGATTTATTTCAATATAAAAATAAAACGAAAGAGCTTGATATATATACTTGTAATTTTTGCGTGTTGTTGGTATATAACTCGTAAAACTCACAGAATATAGACCACACTATTGTCTGAAAAAAAAAATTCCTCGTTACGTTAGGGCTCGAACAGAGCCTGATATTCAAATATGAACCTTATTATGCTATTGTCTCTATTATTTATCTATGGCCTCTATTTTATTATTGTTATCTGTGTATCTGTGGCATAGTAGCTCCCAAACGGCTGAACCAATTTTGATTTAATTTGATTTAATCGGTCCCGGTCTCGCGCTGTTTCTCGCCCGTCGTCGACTTGGAAGTCGCGCAAGTCCGACTCTACGACATCTTTCCAATGGGGACTAATAGAATAGAAATAGTGGGGAAGTTGGCAAGTTAAATTCCCAACGTCCCCTCTGATGGGGACATTGGGATTAAGCCTGGTGTAATGTTATTTATAGGTATGTATGAAATCTGTTGTTGTTTTATGTAATCTGAGTACTCGTAAGAGGGGCCGAAACATGCCGAATTCGGAGGTCACGGCCGAGTTCAACGTACGATACGCGCGCTGTACTAACTGTTAGTGAAACTGGCGCTTTCAACAGTACTATAAACTTTATGTATGCAACGTCGCTTGTCTGATGGTAAGCGTCAGGCTTGCCAATAACAGTTCACTGGCCCCCCAAAATTTAGAATTTCAACATTAATTCAAAACCCTGCGGCAATGCACTGCGTTCGTCACCCGGAGAATTATCAGGGGTCTCCCATACAACAAACGTATTTTTTTACGTGTTTTTGTATTAGCTCTAATGTAAAAGCAGTAATTCGTACAAGCGTCAAACTTGGCATGATTATAGTACACACTCTAAAGTATAACAACAAATAATGGCAAGTGACATATTTCTGTTATAATTGTGTTATACTCGAGCGTCACTGTAGCAAAAATAACTATGTGACTGCGTGGCAATTGCATCGACTATTTTGGAAGGCGTTAACTAGTAATTCGGTTACTTGGACGACCTTATTGTATTTTGTGGTGGTACGGAAACCTTAGTACGTGAACCCGACTCGCACTTGGGCAATTTATTTAATTAAAAGAACGGTTTGATCTGATGCCGGCGTCACGGTTTTATCATCTAGCTGCCACCGCCTGAAAGTTCATCCACATATATCATAGATCAGTGGAAATCACACACTGTGCTTTTCACACGATCTTTCTTGCCTCATACCTGCAAAATGTGGAATGAGCTACCTTCCGCGGTGTTTCCGAGAAGCTACAACATGGGGTTCTTCAAAATGCGATTTAATAGAGTCCTAAAGGGTCAACAAATTTGTGATGCCTCTGGTGTTACAAGTATCCATAGGCGACGGTGACTGCTTACCATCAGGCGGCCCGTCTGCTTGTTTGCCACCTATGGCATAAAAAACCTCCGAACCCCGTCACATAAGAACCAATTTGGAAAATACTTTTTTGATTGAAAGTTATACTTTAAGACTTCGACCAAAATAAAATGAATGGACGGGCCATAACCATTGAACTTGCTCAGTAAAAACGAGGCAAAACTTTGGAAATATACTGCAACCTAATTATAACCATGTACAATAAATTTGTTACAAAAATAGATAGCGGTTTTTTAATGTGCATTTACACTTTGGGAAAGCACACGAAGGCATAATTTTGTCAAATGCTTCGTTATCACGTAACAATAGACGCGTGTCACACTTCCTACGGCTAGAGACCGACTGAAACGAAGTGAGCACCGGCGCTCATTTTGTAATCTTCAAAAATATGCTTTTCCTGGGCCCGTCCATTTATTTTGGTCGAAGCTTTAAGATTGGTCCCATAGGAAAATTTATTAAAATTGGTTTAGTATTTTAGCTTTTAAATCATAATAACCGAAATTGCGTATTTTACTAATTTTGTTTAGTCGGATTTTTTAATTGATAATTATTGTTTAGTTGGCGAATTACTAAATGTTGTAAATGTGCGAAAGTGATCAGCTTGGTGAGCGCGGTCTTAATTCGTAACAACCACGTTACACGAGCTGCATGCTACAATTTATCCGGCCATAGGCTGCAAGTAATCAAAGTTCCCAGAACTTACACCAATTACGAAACAGGCGTGGTTTAGTGACGGGTGGCGTTGGTAAATTTATCGACATCGATTTTTTTCAAATATCAACTTTCAATAATAAATATAACAGCCACTGGCATCGATTCTGATGCACTCTAAACTAAACTAAATTTGACAGCTTTAAAATTGTTGCCATCCTTCTTTCACATATTAAAATGAAAAGAGAGGCGGATAATTTTAGTCCTATCAGATTGGTTTAGTTTAGTGAGTGGTGTGCCAGAATCGACGTCACTGTCACGAAATCGTTTTTTAACATTGTTTGTGACGATAGATTAATAAAATTTGTCAAGTTAAAGCCTACAACAATCGTACTGATCGCTAGAATTAATTGATTAATTATACATTTTGTTGGTTTAAATTAAATTTTAAGTCATCGAAATAACGTTATTGGTTGTTAAAGATCGATTCAGAGTATCTATTTTTATGTTCAATAAACTTAATAATTCGGTAGCGTTAGTAAAGTACAAAAATAATAAGACCATACTGAAGAAGGCATGTGCGTGAGAAATATTACAGAGACCGAAATAAATATCGCTGCATCATCGCTGAGGTAGCGTTGCGATAAAATGCAAGTCTATTATGCAATAAATATAACTTTTTTGATGGAACTGCTAGAGTTGTCAAAAATATCTCCCGCCCACCACCCACCGCTAAGGCCTCGCAAAGGCTGAGCTTTGACAGGACCTGCCCGACTGCCCAAGAAGATGGGTAATTTTTTTCGGGCGTATGTTCCGATGTATGCTTGTATTTTTTTATGTTTTTATATATTATCTCCTGTATCCTAAGCGGCTTGACCGATTTTGATGTGTGGTGTCGTTAGATTTGTCTACATGACCGAAGTGCAAATTAGAAAGAAAAAAACAGAAAACGCACAGTGATACAAAATTAATTTACCAAAATTTGGATAGCTTAGCACTATTTACACGTTTCCGCATTCAAATTCATATTCAAAATATTTTATTAAGGAAAACTAAAAATCCATTGGGTTAGTACAAACAAAACATGAAACTATTGTTAGATTAAAATACAAAAAATCATACAAAAAGAATAAATAATATGGCCTTTAAATAGTTTTTTCACGCACCTTCGGAACTTCTGCACTAACAACGACCGAGCATTGCAGTCGAGTATTTTGTTTTTCTTTGAATAGGTAATTAATAATATCGAGCTGTAAATAAATATGTCGATATTTTCACAGCCCATCCCGTGTGTTCGTGGAAAGTCGTTCGTTCATGTACATGTCATGTTGATGATAATGATTCGCTCACGCATGATCAAGGGCGAGCGATTACTCAGTTTTATGTTGAGGTAGGACGAGTATGTTGGGGTAGGACAAGTTTGTACTAAACCCGATAAATGTTCCGACCGGTACAATGTTGTAAAGTATGTACCGCTGTGCCGAACGAAGAGTTTTCATAGCAAAATGTTCTGTAACTATTATTTAAAATTTTGTCCGTGACAAAAAAAAAAAAAAAACCCTCCCTAATGAGAGGTAAAAACTTCTGTGTTCCATTTGGCTGCAAAATTTATTTGCCTCTCGTACCATTTGAATCTGTATCTAGATTCAACAACAAATAAAAACTTTGCTGCCTAGTCAATAAATAACTAATTAGCTTTTATTCTGTTACGGTGTTTTGTACCAATGGTATGCACGTTTGAAGGCTTCTGTGGGGAAACAGCACGAAAAGCTGTAGATGGCTGTAGTGTCCGCTAACTTACTGGGGTGGGGCACGACTTAGTTTTTACATTTCTAGTTTTTGTTTGACTTTAACTGTGACAATATCGAAACTTGTTTTTTTTTACTCTAGTTAAACTGCTGAATATTATAGACGTGTGAAAACGACAACCGTGACCTCAAGCCTATTGCCGAATAATGATAAAAAAGTAAATGGGAAGATGACGTCATTAACGGAAGCTAAGTATCTACCATTAACTATACTTTCCTTGTTTTATGTACTTTCTAGTTTTGTTTATAAACGAGGAAAAATAGTTAGCGTTTTTCTTTATAGCCTAATTCTAAGCCCAATTGGCAAAAAGACAACCGAGTCTGCAAAGGACCAAGTCTCAAAATGCCCAACTACGCAATGGAGTAGATGCCAGTTTCTTACATTGAAAATTGATCTAATAGGTAAGCAAACAGTCATAATACATTTTTGTTGTTGGCAAAACAATCCTTTTGAATTGACGACGTTTTGATCGAAAACGCTGCAGCTTAGTGTTTTAGTTTGTACGGGTTTAAAACCGTTAACTTATTGCAATATTATGGTCCATAACACATCGCATCGCACGACGCCAATACCATTTGCAATGAACGATACGTCTTATCTCGACGACGCGTAACATAGCAGTGACGGGAATCGTTCGTTTCACTGACGAGCAGCGTTGATAAGAATGAATGATTTATCGACACGATGTGAGAAATCTCCGCAAACTTGGATACTTTGATGGTTTATTCAGTGGACATCACTAGTTGGTTGGGCTAGGGACCCAGGTTTGGGTTATCGATGTTTTTTCATTATTCTTTTTTATCGATATTGTGGTTAGGTTAAAAACTTACGAGGATTTTGCGATAATACAAATAAAGCGTTATTTAAAACTTGGTCATACAAAAAACAGCATTTTAAATCTTTTTTCGATGTAGCCGTAAGAATGATAAACTTAAAAACAAAGTTCCGCTTATAATATTTTTTACAACACATTTGCTCAAAAAGTGCACTTACGAAGCCTGTATACATCGTTCGAAAGTTAAACATTACGGATCATACAACGGAGCGTGCGGAAATGAATTTGTCCGCACGCTCAGATGTATAGCACCGTGCGTGTGATTTACGGTATTTTTTTTAATTTCCATTATAATTACATAAGAATTCCACAAAAGAGTTTCATATTACGAGAATAAATAAGCTGAATGATCAAACCTCCTTGGAAGCGCTTTTGCTCAATACGTTTGTCTCAGTTTAATACTAAAGAGAAAATGAGACGAAAGATGTAGTTCTAATTTTCACCACGTGATAGTGGCGCTATTTGCATGTTCGCGCCATTTTCTTATTATATTATAGAAACTATTGTTGTGACTGATATTAAGTTATAAACAAAAATTGTTTCATTTGTAGCCTTTTTTTCTCGCAAATGTGTTGTAAAACGTTGTATGGCACACGTGCGGATTGGTTATTACAAACTCGTGACTATGGTAAGCCCTCGACTTCGTCTCGGGCTTACATTCGTCTACTCGTTTGTAATAACCAACTTTCCGCACTTGTATCATAAATAACTATTTATTGTCTTAGAAAATCAATAACGCATAGTGATGTCCAAAAATATCGACAAAAACATATATCGTCAAAAAGAATCGTCATTCCCAATCTGGTCTCATAGAATATTGATTTAATAGTCGACTGAACGGAGTCACTTTATGCGAGGTGCTTGTGGACATAAAACCTAAGACACTGAATATTTCAACGCGTGTGATCCACGTTTATAAGGGAACTGAGACGGGCTCGTAAAATGGAGTGACAGTGCTGAATGGAGAAGAGCTTACGACATTCGATTGTGTTTTTTGTTCAACCTTATTCGAGCCACCCACGAGGAAAACTGTTAAGTCTGTAATAAGCAGAAATCGTCTACGATAATCTACTAAAGGACTAGACGTATAAAATGTATTTAACTGTGAGTCAAGTCGTGTTCAATTGTTCAACTCGTCCGATGTTCTATGGCCTTTAGTGCCACGTTTGCTCTCGTTACAAAATACACGAATTCCCAAATCATAACTCACAATTTTCTATCGCGCCGCCTCGTTTTTTAATAGCTATTACTGTTGTATATTTCATAGTATTGTATTATATTTTACATTTGTTCAAAAATTCATTATGGGTCTAGTCGCGAGTGAATTGGTTTCTTCTAGGCAAGCGTGCTCCATCGTAGACTGCATCATGACAAGACAGACATCTTAGGCTTAGTAATAGGGTCCCGTTTACACCCTTTGGGTACGGAACCCTAAAAACTATGATGCGATATCTTATAGTGTTCTCTGGAGACACCTTATTGTCTGCAGGCGAATAACGATTACCTAACTCAAAACCAAATACACTAGGTGCTGTTGACCTGACGGCCGCCTACAGTAACCGCTGACCTCTGCGTAGGCGCCACTACCAAGTGCAAATGGGTAAAAAACGATTTGATCAAATATTACTAAAAGCATGAACTTTGTAGACTTGGGTCATGCTTGCAACAACAGTGCACGGTACGTATTTTATCGAACGACAATTTGACATTTGCCATCGATCGAATGTTTTGTCTTAGAACATTGTTTAGTTTAGCATCGTTAAGAGTGTTTTTGTTGATAGAAATGGATAAATATGACATTTAGCGTCGATAAAAGTGTTTTTGTTCATTAGTATTTGTTGGAATGGTGTTACAAAAATCAACCTGTTTCAGTCTAACATGTAGACAATTAGGTTTTTCTCTTTCGAACATATTATTTACATTAAACTAAATAGTGCCCTTATTGTTTGTATAGATTTGATTTGGAAGGCTTAGATGAGATTTTCAGTCTCGTCGATTCCGCGTCTCAGTAGAGAGTAAATGTGTATATGAATTTCTAGTGTATTTAAAATGGACTTCCGCAAAGTAACGCCTGATTCAATCAACTATCAGTAGAGAGTATCTGCTAATGACGATATAGAAATGAGTAGTATTTTAAATCGTCAAATACATCTTTCATTGGCTTCCCAATTCCAACAGTATTTTCAAATATGACGTTGAGCATCGTTGAGCATGGACAAGACAAAGGTTATGTCAAATATCCATGTTGTGCCCGCCCCAGTATCAGTTGGGAACTCAGTTCTTGAAGCTGTTGACGCGTACGTCTACCTAGGACAAACCGTCGAACTAGGTAGGTCCAACTTCAAGAAAGAGGTCAATCGGCGAATCCAACTCGGCTGGGCAGCGTTCGGTAAACTACGCAACGTCTTCTCGTCCAAAATACCTCAGTGCCTTAAGACGAAAGTCTTCGACCAGTGTGTGTTACCAGTGATGACATACGGCACTGAAACGTGGTCTCTCACTATGGGCCTCATAAGCAAGCTCAAAATCGCACAACGAGCTATGGAGAGGGCTATGCTCGGGGTTTCTCTACGAGATCGAATCCGAAATGAGGAGATCCGTAGACGAACGAAAGTCACCGACATAGCCCACCGGATTAGTAAGTTGAAATGGCAGTGGGCAGGGCACATATCACGCAGAACAGATGGCCGATGGGGCCGAAAGGTTCTGGAATGGAGACCACGGACTGGTAAGCGCAGCGTAGGACGTCCACCCACAAGATGGACAGACGACCTAAAAGAGACCGCAGGGAAACGCTGGATGCAGGCCGCTTCCAACCGGCCCTTTTGGAGATCGATGGGGGAGGCCTATGTCCAGCAGTGGACGTCCTACGGCTGAAATGATGATGATGATGATGATGATCGTTAAGTGTTTTTGTCGATGAAAATTGTCAAATGTGACATTTAGAATCAACTTCAACTTCAACTCTTATTTAATGGCCTCTTTTGTGGAGTGGAGCCACCACAATTTCGCCAATGCAACGTAGAATCAATAAATTTTGTTGACGACAAACTTCAATTTGGCCGATCAATAAAATACCGTACTTACACTTGATTATTTGATCAGCTGGGAAGGGAAATAACATGTTTGTATTTTACTTATAGTTATTAAACTCCAAAATCACCAGTTAACCACGACCTCGGTCAAAAATATCACTAATGTTGAGCCAGGTGTTCGTAATAATTCGTTTTGACGATGCAAATCGATATTTTAATATAAGGTTATGTGATTGCATAACTAGGTTTAGGTTATTCAAAAATATCACTAATGTTGAGCCAGGTGTTCGTAATAATTCGTTTTGACGATGCAAATCGATATTTTAATATAAGGTTATGTGATTGCATAACTAGGTTTAGCCGAGTGTGTAAGCTTTACGATCTGACAGAACCCGGTTCGATGCTCGGCCCTGCACCAATGACTTATTTCGTTCCTAAATAAATTATGTGCAGTTTTGATGCCATCGCTCAAAAGCAGTGAAGGAAAACCGGTATGTCCAAGAAACTTAAAAACATTTACTAACATGCACTGGGCCAGCATGGTGGATTAGGGCCCATCCTCTCTCTCTGAGAAAATACCTGTGTTCCAGCTGTGGGAACATGATAGGCTGATAATGGTAATTGGCAATGACAATTTATATTATCTTTGGTAATTGGTGATCTTATTTACGTACGGTGCTATTACATAATGGAAGGGTATGAGTGGTCAGCATCTGCGGATCGACAAATTGGAGATTTAGCGCCGATAACAGTGTTTTGTCGATGAATACCGTGAAATTTTACAATTAGAATCAATAAAATCGATTTTGTCAACAACAAATACGCAAACACAACATGAAAACTTGCGTGAGGATTAATTATAAATTGTTGCAAAACGGCTTACAATCACGTATATGTATATCGGTCGAAACGATCGACCGGTTTCGGAGCCATTAGTGCTTCATCAGGGAATTTTCTCCCGGAGACAGTCGGCCGCACCCTGTCGATCGTCTCGATAGATAAACATATACGTGAGGGTAAGCCGTTTTGTAATAATTTATAACAAATGCAAAATTTATTTGTCGATAAATTATTTTACTTGAAAAAAAAAACTTGTCGATGTTAAAGTTAATTTAAAAAAATACAAATCAAGATTTAAGCATTAACCAGCTTAGTGACTGACCAGCGCACAGGTCGTCTTAAAATAAATTAATGTTGTTTTCGGATTCTTTTGCTGCGGTTGGTGCAGTAAATCTGAAGACATCCGACAGACCGACAGACATATACAATGTCACTTGCTGTCAACACGTAGTGCTATGCATTCTACTGATAAATGGTTTAGAGATATTTTTAATGAACTGTAATGTTATATTTGAAAATCGTATTTTCGTCTTTTAATTATTATTTTAGTTTTACTTGAGACCGATGGTGGCCGAGCGGTAGCATGTGTGGCTTACAATTTCCGGTACCCGGTTCGATCCTCGACCCTAAATGACTTACGTATTACTTGAATAAGTTATATGCAGTTATGCAGTTTCGATGGCATCGCTCAAAAACGGTGAAAGAAAACATCGTGAGGAAAACCTCAAAGTTAAAAGTATTCACCATTAACAAGCACTGGGCCAGCTTGTAGGATTAGGGCATTCTTTCTCTCTCTCTCCCTTTCTCTCTCTCTCTTTCTCTCTCTCTGAGTGAAGGCCTGTGTCCCAGCAGTAGGAACATCATATAGGCTGAAATGGTGATGATAAAAATACACGCGGCACGCATCCGTCTGCCGGGTCATTTAGTTATGAATAAACTTGTAATAGATAATAATGATTACAATAGATAATAATAGAAAATTTTATATACTCTAGAATTCCTTTGTTCAATTTAGTTTTCAGTAAAACACTACCAATGACCGATTACGGTCGATCACGTTTGGTGATGCCATAAATATATATATTTTTATTGACTAATCTAGCTAATGCCACATGCACCGTAAACAGCAGTGCAAGTACCGTTCTTTATCGATCGTCAAATTCGATAAAATGCCGATGATGATCATAGCGGGTACTGTTCTAATAGCATTTTATCGAATTTGACGAACTCAAATGTAAATTTTGACGATCGATAAATAACGGTATTTTTACTGCAGAATCGTTATGATATACCAATAACAGTTTTTTTTTGTTTGAACATAATATTATTCTGATTACTAATTAATGACCTATTTATTTATTTTAAGCATAGTCACATTTTTTTTCTTCTTTTTTCTTATTCCATTCATTTTAATATTGTGGTAATGGGTAATTCTTAATTTATAACATAAATACCAATGGATCATAATTTCTAATTTTGTTTTGCGCATCTGTTTACCGTATGATCAGACTTTCAAATAAGAACTTTAAGTAATGGTCTATAAGTTGCAATCTCACTAATACAAAATTAGGTACCAACCGTTGGATCAAGTACATAAAAATTTCGACACTCGCGTGTTTTCAAATGTGGAGCGTTTCCATTGCATAACATTCATAAAAACTTATTACGTTTTCATTTTGGCAACCTTTACCGTGGAGAATTAATCTTTCCTGTTTTCTCTGAAGCTGCTTATTACGTTCCGTTCAATATGACAGCTGCATTCACTAACCTTCGTCAATTCTGGTCTTAGCACATTGCACCAACTCAACACCGGCCAATGCAATAAGGTAAAGATGGTCCTGTCTGTTAAGTTAACTGCGCGCCCATTCTCCTTCTTTATCATCCAGTAGTACAATATGAAATGGTGAAACGGTGTCCAGTTTTAGCTTGGAAGATCTTAACGAAACGCTGCGTAACCTTGATTTGCGAGTACAATGGTGTCTGGTTGGGTAGGACTATTTGGTAAATCAGACACTGATTATATTTTGGGCAGGCATGACCATAAGGGCAGCCGGAAATAGATTACGCGTGCACCATCTCCTAGGCCTCTCACTAGATGGACCGACGACATTGTGAGAGTCGCTGGCATCCAGTGGATGCAAAAGGCAGGCTGTCGTTCAGTGTGGAGGTTAAAGGGGGAGGCTTATGTTCAGCAGTGGGCGTCTTCCGGCTGATGATGATGATGATGTGCACCATCTTCGATTGCGTACGCGAGCTTTATACCTACAGCATATGGGGCGTCCTGCCCCACATGTTGTGGGTCCGACGCAAAGCATTAAAATACGAACTCTGCTTTCTATGCTGCAGAATTTTAGTTGGTCTGCTCGGTGTCTAGCCTATGTAGTTTGCTATGACCCTTCTGATCAAGAAGCGCCAAGAAGTAGTTATTTCTAAATTTATTTCCAGTAAATTTCTTCCGTGACAGCAGATTAGTAAGACCAGCATTGTGTCAGTTTGTCACCAGGCATTCTACGCTATGCACTTGGCATTGATAAAGATTTTGCAATTTTAAAATGAAAAATTTCAATACCACATCTTCAGGCAGTTTTTAATATGATCACACGATGCCAGCTTTTGTATGAATCGGTATTTTAGATCCGCCAACAGCCGTTTCTGGCCCTAGACTTTTAAAACTTAATGCTTCTTCACCTCGGTCTTTAAAACTTTTAGGATTTTAAATAATAATTATTTGCTTTACTGGAACATATATAAACGCTACACACATTAACACAGTTAAGGTTCAAGATCGGAGCTCCTGATGTAACACCACAACTAGTACCAACGGTACTTCATCTTCAGAAGAAATTGCAGACGTATAGCTACGCTGCAACGCTGGGATAGTTTGGGTGAGCTAGCAGAGATAAATAATTCCAAGGGTGAAAAACATGACAGTGCAGATTTTACTTTTATCACCCCTGCATAGATTATAACAGTCAAAGTTTTTCGTGATTGATTATTAAACTTTACAGACACATTAGAAAAAGCCTGCGGACTGCTTGTGGTAGACCACAAGCAGTCAATTGATGAGGGAAGCATAGGACCGGAAAATAGCGTAAAAAGAGAAGGTTCTGTACTCAAAAGTGAGTGAAGACACGCTGATCAAAGAGATACTCTATCAAATTAACACACAAATACAACAATACCACCATAAATCTGTAGAGAAAGCTCCAATCCCGCATACCAGTCAATGTCGGCCGTAACTATCCCTATATCCGAACTGAGCGCACTATTTCCACCGAGCTATTTGTGTGGCGGTCGGCGCTATTTCGGCGGGGCCTTGACATTGGCAATGGCGCAAACATGGCCGCGACGCGCGCTACTGAACGAGCTGCGCTTGCGCATGGCGTGGATCGATTACTCAATCATGGGAGGCAAAAAATTGCGCCTTCTTGTTTTATAGTTTTCTGTATTTTCTCGAGCTAATAATTTAGCTCGAGAAAATACAGACATTGTACATTGTACATTGTGTAATCACAATGTACAATGTATCTAAGTTCCATATAGGTCACTTTCGATTATTTTTTGCTCGAGTATAGCTGCAGGAAACATTACTAGTAGATGACATATTTCACTATCGTGTCATGGTTTGTGTAGGCTTAAAATAACAGAAAAGAAAAAAGAAAATGGAAGCTGGTACCCCAAAAACCCTCGATGCATGGTATAATAATATACTCCCCGATGCAAAAAATCAGTCCCCTTGGACCATTTTGAAATATAGGGGCCTCCGAGTCCGTCGTCTTTTAGGTAGATTTGTAGATTTTAGGAGTCCTTTACTTCTCTTTTCTGTGCTTAAAATGTATCAAGTTTTTCACACTTTGACAAACTATAAACTAACAACTAACTTAAATTATTTAAAAAAATATAACCCGACTGCATTGTAGGTAAGTAACTGAAAAGTAAGGCGAGCTGCGTACCTATCTATATCAGCTATAGGTACTCGTAGTACACAGAGCTCTTTCATACCGCTTTATCTCGTAAACCACTGAGTATTTCATAGTAGTGTTATATATGTTTGAAATCTGCTGATTGAGCTCTACATATAATGATAATATTGTCATGTTAAGCAAAGTTTACTTGCTATTTATCCCTGTATTTTTTTTTCGCGGACGCCATTTTGATGTCTTGTGTCCTATTACCTATGTCGCTCAACGATTCAAATGACACCTCACATGTCGATATAATATTCATTAAAATGAAATACATCGGCCTAACTACAACAGGCAAAAATAAATCGATTGAAACGCTGAAGCTCATTTGATCGGCGCACCTGTTCCGGCGACCTTGAACTTGACTTTCAGACCAGTCAAGGCCAGCTAGATAATGTTTAAAAACACAGACACAGATTATGTTATATTTAGTAGATGAATAGGTTATGTCAATGTTACAAGCGTTGGTAATGAATATTTTATTGTCATTTTTATGTTTTGTAATGTTGATGATTTTGGAGTGTTTTGTTCGTCATGATTTCTAACCATATATATTATTATTTCCACAAAAAAGAGAAGTAAATAGAACGGAAATGAGAAGGAAAATCTGTTACCAGGCATTATGAGTAAACCTTGATTGAACAATCTTATTTAGATCAACGCGTCGAACTTCGCATTACAGTTGCTAACTGATTTCGAATGACTGACGTTTCGTTTATATGGGTGCAACTGGCACCAAATGTACAACAAACAAATGTCTTACAAAAATGCCTTGACAGCCGTTCTAATTTATACGTTTTTGTTTTCGTTTCTGTAATTATTTCAATTGTTTCTTTGTGATTTCTTGGTTTTAAGCCATTTGGTATCTAATTTGACTAACAGTCCGATCGGACACGTGTTGACTCGGTAGTTCTCGCTAGCTAGGCCGATCTTAATGCAATTTGGCAGGAAGATAAATAAATAATAATAAATATTCTGGACATTATTTCACACACGGTCATCTGACCCCAAACTAAGCAAAGCTTGTGATATGGCTGCCAGAGACTGATATACATACATATATAGTTTTAAATACATACTTAAATAGATATAAACAACCAGATATAGAACAAACACAAATGTTCATCACATAAATGTTTGTCCTAGGCGGGAATCGAACCCACGCCCCCAAGGTCAGAAGGCAGGTTCACTACCAACTGGACCAACGGGCTATCTTAGCCCGGATAGTCTGCATCATGAGGATGTACAAGCCCGAATTTATCTTGTGATACACTCGTGTTGGCTACTGTGCACAGAAAATGATCCTGCATACTGCGGTGCAAAGACGGAAAGGTGAGAACTTATCATTAGTAGCAACAAAAAAATATGTACTGAAAATTAAGATATTTTTATAACACATCATAATATAATATACATATAACATATGCCACGAGCACACAATAAAACGATACCTAATATTTGCTCACAATAGAACACTGACATCTAGGCCTATTACAAAAGGTAGAATTCTGGTATACCTATGTATATAATCGTGTTGATATATGAGGTTTTTAGGTCTTAAACTTGCAAAACTTGTTGCTTGTTTATGTTATACATTTTCAGTTTATGAATAAATATTTCATTTTATTTGATTTTCCCACCAATAATGCGGAAAACTGGAATATCCCGGGCAGCCAGCCGTTAGACTGCTAGTCTGTGGAATGCGCTGACATAATGGGCGTGCTCCGATAGTTACAATCTCGGTGTCTTCAAATCACGAGTCACATAGACTTAGATTTAAAAAAAACGTGAATCGAGTTAATCGGTTTCTTCTAGGCAAGCTTGCTCCATCGTAGACCGTATCATCGCTTAACATCAGGCGAGTTGGCGGTCAAATGCAAGTCAATTATATTTTATTTTTAAGACTGCCCTTGACTTGCCCTTTTTTTTAAAATACTCTTGCTATTGATTCCTCACGATGTATTTCTGCACCGGCAGCTCAAAGGTCAGTTCTATATATCCATATATGATCCTATCATTCTAAAGATAAGCCGACAAATAGGTAGATCTACTGATTTCTTATGTTTTCGGAGTTTTACGAACCTTTATTGTCATTATTTCAGGACATAAAGTAACGTAAAATATACGGGTTTAATTTCAAGGTAGATCGACTTTTACATTTTAATATATTTTTGATAGTGTAATGTTTTAAAATTGTGTGGTGTTAATTTATAACTCTTTTAACGATTCCCAAATCTAGTTTTATAGACTGTTGATTATCACAGTAAAAGAAGCAGTTACTACATACTTAAAAGCTCTATGTAAAGCCAAAATAAACGTTACGTTTACATTGAAATTAGCATTTTAATTCGTAATTAAAGTCCCATTGGGTAAGCTGAATGGACAAGCCGTGTTTTAAATGTTTAATTTAGTTAATTGGGACTTATGCGTTGTACGAATCTGTGTTTTATTACAATTATTACGACAATGTAATGTAACAACTTGTTACTTGGCTTTGTCCATTGCTTTTGGATGGGTTGGATTTTTCTTTACATTTTCTCTCACAATTGACTTGAAATCGATGACAACAGTTTTTCGTACCATAAAAAGTTACCGTACATACTTAGTCAAATCAATTAGTGATTTTATGTTTATTAATTTGTTTCTACATTCACGACCAGTACCAAAGAATTGAACTCAACTTTTTCTTCCTTGTTTCCTGAGAAATAAAATGTTGACATCTTTAAGGCTAGAGTGAAAAGATATCGTTTAGTTTAAAAAGTGCTTCAACCTCTGACACCATCGCTTACCACCAGTAGGTTTAGGTGAAGTAGAAGCCAAACGTAAATATATTTCCACTAACAAAGTTAAAATTAGATCCATAATAAATTAACTGCTTTTAACAGTGTGTTTACGGGTCGCTGGTTCACCAGCATTGTTCCTAACTGGTAACTAGAAGTTGCTTTTTATAACTCCCCGTTTAAATACATTGTAATTTAGTTAATTAAAGTGTTGTATCTGTTTGAAGTTGTCACGTTACGCCATCGATCTTGGTCACTGTAGCATACTGTAGAATGCGCACTGGATCCTTCCAGTACAGTTGTGAAGGTCTTCACAAAACGACCTCTGGGTATAAAACTATCATAACATTTAGATAAAACACGAATCTTTATTCTTAAATTATCCCTATGGGACCCGGAAAATGAATATCTTTTGATACAGAAAGATAATATTAATAGTTAAACACTGTTTTAAACTATCACGGTTGTTCACTAAAGTTATAATTTACGGGATATTTACCGTGGTAAGGTTGTGGAATGAGCTCCCGATATTTCGGCGCAGTTACATGCACCATGTTCACGGGAAGACTGAAGAATGCGGGTGGTTGGAGAACAGTTAAAAAGTTAGGTGCAGACATAACGATCTACCCACGGTACCACGGTAAATATCCCGTAAATAATCATATAACTTTAATATTAATAGTTGCTCTGAGTAGTTTCTTTTAGGTACCTACTTGGTAGATTTGGCTTTTATAAATAGCTGTTGTCCGCGACTTCGTACGTGTTGACGTTCATATAAACTTTTAACCCCCATTTGCCCCCTTAATTCGGCTCTTTCGCACTTCTCCTTCGCCACCTTTCTTTTCTATGTCTTAGGAGACCTCTACCCATTAAATATCAACTGGCCAAATTTTTACTTCGTTGTTCAAGTAGTTTTTGATACTTAGTGATGAGTCAGTCAGAGAGTATCAATTATAATGTGCTAAAAATATGATTCCATCTTTTCACGCTTAAAATATAAGTAAATTATGAATTTCATACGCACATAACGATCCGATGACAAATTGTATAGTCCGACATCCGACTTCCGTTCGTTTTGAAACAGTTTTAGTACAGTTTTAGAGCTAATAAATCATTTAATAACATTTTAATTTTATTTCTAGTGTAAAGTAGGTTATATCATTATTTAAATTTAACAGTTAGATAACTGCTACAACTTATACCGCTTAAAAAAGAATGGGGATCAGATGATGGTTTTCAGTCAACGAGTATTTATATTTTATTATAGAAACTGACGTGGTTTTCACACATTTTATTTAATCATAAATAAACGAGGATCGATTTTATAGTGTTTTTTTTTTTTTTATTTTTTTTTTTATTTTTTTCGTCATTTTTTTTCATAATTTTTTTTTTATAATTTTTTTTTTTCACATTTTTTTTTTTTTTTAATCTTACGTGAGTAATTCCCGTGTAATATAAATAAAATGAATATTTATATTTCTATTTTCATTCTACAGAAAATCGCTCGCCTGATGGTAAGCGTCTCACTTGCCCAGTTCAGTAACATTTCGAACGCAGAACTTCAACAGTTCAAACCCTGCTCAATGCAATGCACTCGTCACCCTGAGATATAAAATGTAAAATCTCTATATGCCCAGTAATTTCACTGGAAAGAAACAAACCCAACACACATCATCAGCCAGTAAACGAACTGCTGAACAAAGGCGTCCCTCTTAGAAAGGGGTGTTGCCCGCGCTTGGCAGGCGGCTTGGGGATCGCAGTATGTTCAACGTGTACTAATAGGATGCTTCTTTCCATCCCCTCGGTGGTTCTAGTCGCAGTTTAAGGACTTACCCGGGTCCCTGGAAACATTTACCCGGGCGGGTCACTAGAAACATTTCCCTTCCATTCGGAAGCAAGTGTACAAATAGTGATAGGTATTTGGACACTTGCTTAGCAAACGTGGACTCTCCAAAAGAGCCCTACCACTACGATCTCGTCTTAGTGGTTCATGACAGAGGACTGAAGCATGACTATGGTCAATTATTGATTGGTTAATGCGTATTTACCTATCTGTTGACCATTCTGTGCACGTTCATTAATGGGATATTGCTGGGAGATCGATTGTCGTGTGGAGCTAAGGTACTGTCTCACACGTATCCAGCGGTGTGGCTAAAGGGTGCGACGGACACTGCGACCGGTTCACCCTTATCTTGATCTATAAATTACACCGTACCTATTGTTCACACGGCTATTTTTGTGCGGCGTCATTTAATACCCTTCGGGTAGCTCTGGGGTCAGATTTGGAACAAAATATTTTGGCTTTTCTAACTTACGTATTTAAGGGTGCGGATTAGTTACGACCACTTTTTGACCCTTGGGCATAAATTTTGTAATTAATCGAGCGATATCTGAACAAACTATATAAAGTCGGAATCTATTGTACTGGATTGGCTGTATTTACATTAAAACATGTTGAAAACTAGAATTTAACACAAGCGTTCAAAAGTTCACAAGATTCTTATTATTTGACTACTTATTCAAAATCTTGGAACTGGTTTTGATTCTGTGTTCTATTTTTGTGCGCATAAACTCTTGCATTTTATGATCATAACAAATGATTCACTGTTCTTAAATGAGCCATCGTTATAGAGAAACTTAGCATTACTGACACAGATTGCTTCCTCTATCAATGTCTATTCACCACACCACCCAGAAAAAGCAGTATACAAGATTTCGTTATAGATAAGTGGCTCATCGCTTATTCTCTGACTGATGATGACTGATCCTTAAGCCCATGGTACACAGCGTCAATCTGCTCAGGACAGACACTGGTGCCCATGGTACACAGCGTCAATCTGCTCAGGACAGACACTGGTGCCCATGGTACACAGCGTCAATCTGTTCAGGACAGACATTGGTGCTCATGTTACACAGCATCAATCTGCTCAGGATAGACACTGGTGCTCATGGTACACAGCGTCAATCTGTTCAGGACAGACACTGGTGCCCATGGTACACAGCGTCAATCTGCTCAGGACAGACACTGGTGCTCATGGTACACAGCGTCAATCTGTTCAGGACAGACACTGATGCTCATGGTACACAGCGCCAATCTCCTCAGGACAGACATTGGAGCCCATGGTACCCAGCATCAATCTGCTCAGGACAGACAATGCAGCCAATAGTAAACAAAGCGTCAATCTGCTCAGGACAGACACTGGTGCTCATGGTACACAGCGTCAATCTGCTCAGGACAGACACTGATGCTCATGGTACACAGCGTCAATCTGCTCAGGACAGAAACTGGTGCCCATGGTACACAGCGTCAATCTGTTCAGGACAGACACTGGTGCTCATGGTACACAGCGCCAATCTGCTCAGGACAGACACTGGAGCCCATGGTACCCAGCATCAATCTGCTCAGGACAGACAATGCAGCCAATAGTAAACAAAGCGTCAATCTGCTCTGGGGGGTTAGACAAGATCCACTTTCTGTTAGCGGTAACGCCTGCGGAAAGATGAATATGACAATAACATTAAATAGCTTGAGAGATGTTATCTCAAGCTAATGTCATTTTTATACAATTTATTCTTTCCGTAGGCGTTAACGCTAACAGCAAGTGGGTCTTGTCTATTCCCCCAGGTGAGGTATTAGTCCAACGCCATTATAATAAAATCATGTCTCGGTCTTTTTTTATTGGCGACTACAAAGAAACGCTAAGTTCCTCGCATTTCCAGCGACAATAAAATAACTTCTGATAAATCGTTACAAAATAAAAGATTAGGCTACAAACGAAAACAGGGAACGTTCATTAATACCATTTCCTATAATGTAAGGGTGCTGTCATACTGCGAGGCTACGGAAGCTACCGTAGTTACGGTAAAAGTTATGGGATGCTGAATGTTCAACGATTTATTTTGCTGTATTGGATGCAGTTAATGTCAGGAAAAATCATGCGGTGTTTAGCGGATGAAAATGAATGTTTGCTGAGGATAATGGTACCAATGAAATCTCATTAAATTTTAATTAGCACATTTAAAAACACGGCTTAGCGCATCACTCCTAATTTAATTTATATTTTCTTCAATTTTAAACGCAGTTTCCTTCAATCACAGCTCGTTATAAATATAAGGTTGTCATAGCTGTGGTCATAGTAGGTACGCAGATTGTCATATATTATAACTTGGTCACGAAAACCAATAACTGTTAGTGATCATTTATATGGTAAATCATTAATTATTATTTTGGAACAACACTAAGTATACAAAAAAACTACTAATATTGTAAATGCGAAAGTTTGTGTGTTTGAATGTTTGTTATCACGTATCCCTGTAACTAATTAATCAATTTTAGTAATTTTTGTAATATAGATAATTAAAAACACAATCGTTAGTGTAACCGGTGTTATAATAATTTATAGATAGTTAAGGTTTAAAAAAAAATCAGAATCAGATATTGTTCTCCACTTGTGACAAATCAATTTCCACGCGGGCGAAGCTGTGAGGCGCAACTAGTACTATAAAATGAATGAATTTAATTTACTAAAAATTGTTTGTTTTGTTTCAGGTAATGCGGCTTTCTTGACACTCGTGTGGATTAGTGTTGGACGTGGAAAGTATATGAAATTACTTGTGAAGACTATAAATACACCTAATTTTATTTCCCAGCTCGTAAGGCAGATTTTATTAGCGTGAAGCTGACAAAGTACATTAGCTAATGTAGGCTTATTGTACGCTCTGAAATCGTGAAAAAATGTCAGGGGGGTTAGACAAGACCCACATTCTGTTAGCGTTAACGCCTGCGGAAAGATGAAATTATATGAAAATGACTTTAGCTTGAGATAACATCTCTTAAGCTAATGTCATTGGCAATGTCATTTTCATACAATTTCATCTTTCCGCAGGCGTTAACGCTAACAGAAAGTGGGCCTTGTCTAACCCGCCTGCTGTGATATTATGCTATTTCGCGACTTTAAGGGGTTAGTCCTATTGTGAAAGTTTTTCATAATGATGATTAGAGAAAGAGATGCCGCAAATAGTTGTTACGGCGAATAATCGATTAATTGATCGTCAATGGTGAATGGTCGATTTATTCGCCATTATTATTAAATATAAAAAGATGACATTATGCTTAATTGGTAATCAATAGTAAGATACTCTTAGGGATGTTGGACCTACTTTTTTTAAATATATCATCCAAAGTATACCCCGAATACTGATTTAATGCTAAATCTGAATGTAACCGAGTAATTTGTAAACTTAAAAATATATAAAATAAAGTTATTTTGTTATGCTGTTGATTGTACAGAATCAATCCATATAATAAAATAAGTTTTTAGAATTTTTGTCTGTTTGTGCACGCACATCTCCTAAACCACTGGACGGATTTAAATGCGGTTTTCACGAACATGCTTATCCATGACCAGATTGAAGTACAGGCTAGGTATGTTATGTCGCGGGCAACAGTTAGTAACAAATAATTATAATGTGATTACTTGAATTTGTTTGTTTTTTCCTTTGAAAAATAATTTCCGACAACAATTCGCTAACATCGAATAATAGAAAAAATATTCGCCATTCGACTAATAATGACGAGTTTTAATTTTCTCTCTAAGAATTTATATTTTCTCTAATTTTAAACATAGTTTCCCTTGTTATATACACAGGTTATCTTAGTACGCAGCTTTTCATATAATTATTTAGTCTCGAACACCAATAACTGTTAGCTAATGAACTTATTCAAATATTAATTGTTGAACAACTCTAATTTTTTTTTATCCTACTAATATCATAAATGTGAATGTTTGTGGCGAAAAAGTGGCGAATAAAGTTCGAATAATAGCGACTAATGGCGGCATCTCTAATGATGGGTATAACAGACTCCTTTCCGCTTAGGATACCTTTCCGCGAAATCCTTATACAATACCAAAATACCCATTGAATGCATGTATAAACAACGCATATAAGCGTTACATATCGTACTTGAAACTCTGGCCGAGTGTTGTACAGTCAATAATTAAATTAACTATAATTACGGCTCCACACGGTACGTGCGAACACGGACTCTATAATGCGCTTCCATTAATCAAACTTGGTTTAAAAAAAATGGAACGAGAGTCAGCCGGTCAACTTCATAGAGGTCAAATCAAATCAAATCATTTATTCCTTTAAACATTATACAAAAAGTTACATCTTATTGGACTAGTATTTTGGTACATAATAAAATAAGTACACTACCGCCGAACTAGGTGTTTTCCTTTTGCAAAAAAAAACATGCACTATTTTAAGGTAGTAATAAAATACAAACATCTTTCTTTCGCTCTCAATATAAAGTAACTGACAGCTGTCACATTGACATTATGTTATCCAATTTAATGAAAAGCAAGGAAGTAGTTAACGTCATGAAGCATGTAAGATATTTTTCAATTTCAGAAAATGCGGAAATCTAGTCGGGTTTACGGGGAACATAAGAACACTTAACGAATTCCCTGTGTAACTATGAAGTGAAAATCTATAAGTACCTTATACGTGTAAACACAACTCTTTTCAATGCGACATTGCAGTACTGGCATACTTAATCAATAAGTCGCGGGGTCATGCACGTTTTTTCTAATTTATTGTTCGTACGTGTATGCCGTCAAAAGTAGTTAATATCACACGTGTAAAAAATAACA
Organism: Agriopis aurantiaria; assembly: GCA_914767915.1. Taxonomy (NCBI): domain Eukaryota; kingdom Metazoa; phylum Arthropoda; class Insecta; order Lepidoptera; family Geometridae; genus Agriopis; species Agriopis aurantiaria. The sequence goes on along the minus strand of OU611992.1, from coordinate 15,964,099 downwards.
CGCCATTATAATTGCTTGGGTTCGTGTCCCATGTATGGCGCACGTACGTACCAGCTTCATCTAACTAAATGCACACACCCTATAATATATACAGCATCTACAGAGAACATGTCAAAATCCTACAAATATATTTACCAGTATTTAATTAAATTAAATCTTCACTGCGCTTTCTTTATGTGACCGTGTGAGTTAAATGACCAACTAACTTGGGATTTGATGTAAAAAAAGTCAAAAAAGTGGACCAATACGTCATACATATTTTATTTAAAAATAAATATATTTAGGGGCTCCTGAAGTCCCGGCTGCCTTTGGCGTCGGATATTTTTATTTTCTTCATACCACGGTGGTGTTTGTGTGGCCGGCGCAGTTCTAGTTATCAAAAACAGCTGTTTTTTGCTTGGCCCTTGTAAATTTGGCTGACATCTTGACATCAAGAACGCCGTTTTGTTGCTGACAGTTGTTGTGGTAACGACACAGTTACTAAGCAACCCAATATTTTTCATCCATTAAGAACTTGGAGAAATGGCACCCAGCCGCGGCGCGCCTGCGTAGCAGTCACATCATCTTGTCATTTGTCATTATTTTTATAATGTTTATGTTTTCTTATTTTATTTAGTGTTTGTTATTATTATTTTTGTGTGCATAATTATAGGATAACGATTAAGTAAGTACCTAGGTATGAACAATTCCAACAGCTTGTGCTTGTCGGCCCCAGTTGTGTTGCTTGAGTGCTCCATTTGTGCAGACAGAAAATTGTATAAAGGCTCTCGGGGCCTGAAAATACACTGCAGTCGGCGGCATGTACCCCGTACCGATTTACCATCAACACCAGATATACCGTTGTCATCGAACTCAGCGACTTGCACGACTGGAGCGTCCAGCAACACATCTTTGGCCACGAGACTCGCACAGTTTAAGCGCACCATAAAAGTTATCAAGCGTATACCCAGAGGAGCCCGCGTGACCGTTGCTCGGAGCTTAGCAGAGTGCGTGGCAAAGGTAGTTAGTGATAACACACTTTCTTCCTGGGAAAACTTGTTGACATTCTCATATAACACTTTTCATATAGGACCAGACTCAAATAAGCATTCATTAACATCGGCTATCAAACACAATACGTCTCGCCGGTTCATTCTTTCGCACGATATCGATCCGGTCATCCCTTTCACAAATCACACTAAATTAATAGAAAACAAAGTTTCAGATGGAAACATCAAAGGTGCTGCAAAACTCCTTTTTTGCAGTGACTCTCTTGCCACGGATTCCGCTGAGACTTATGCAGCATTATGCGATAAACACCCTGCGCAGTCGCCTACCACCCAGCTCCCGTCACCTCCTGCGTCCGAACCAACCCTGCAAACTGATGAGGAAGCTATTCTTTTGGCTATTAGATCCTTTCCCAATGGGTCTGCGGGTGGTCTGGACGCCATAACTCCACAGCATCTGAAAGATCTCACCGATCCTTTTGTCGGTGAAGCAGGAAGATCTCTTCTCCGTGATTTGACCGCCTTGGCAAACCTTATGCTGGATGGTCGAGTCCCGGAGGAGATAGTACCTATTTTATACGGTGCTAATCTAGTAGCGCTAACAAAAAAAGATGGCGGGGTTCGCCCTATCGCTGTCGGCAGTACTCTGAGACGTCTTACATCCAAAATATGTTGCAGAGCTTTTCAACAACGTCTCTCCAAAAAATTCATGCCATATCAGCTAGGTTTTGGTGTAAAATCTGGCTGCGAGGCGGCTGTGCACGCTACACGTACGTTTCTTGGGTCGACCGATTATGAAGTTTATATCAAAATTGACGTGAAGAACGCTTTCAACAGTCTAGACAGGGGCGTCTTGTTGTCTGAAATCCATAAAGAAATACCGGAAATTTACAATTATATGTGGCAATGTTACGGCGCCCCTACAAAACTGCTTTATGGCCAAAACGAAATTAATTCTTGTGTCGGTTGCCAGCAAGGAGACCCGCTCGGTCCAGCTCTGTTTAGCTTAGGAATCCACCCTATTGTTACGGATCTAAATTCAAAATTAAATGTTTGGTACCTCGATGACGGTTCTTTGGGGGGCAGTGCATCCTTGGTATTGGAGGACCTAAAATTGATCATCCATCGTTTCAACACCATAGGCCTGACATTGAATTTTGATAAATGTGAAATTTATGTTCCAGATCACATTACAGACCAAATTCGTTCATCCATTATTGGCCAATTCAATTTATTGTGCCCCGATATTTCAATACAGACAAAATCATCGCTAACTCTACTAGGTGCCCCAATTTTCTTGGATGCAATACCATCTTTAGTGACGTCAAAGATTAAAAATTTTACTGACAATTCTGCTCGCCTGTTCCAAATTAAACCACACATGGCTATTTATATCCTTCGGCTTTGTCTTTTTACCCCTAAATTCATGTATTTGTTACGAAGTTGCCCTGTGTGGTATTTTCAATCAATTATAGACATAGTTGATAACACATTAAAGGAAACAGTCACCAAAATTCTAAATCTTCAGTTTGATAGTCGCGCTTGGGCACAGGCAACCCTCCCCATTTCTTTCGGTGGCTTGGGCATCCGTCGTTCCGCTAGCGTGGCACTCCCGGCTTTCTTGGCGTCCAGTCATGGCTCACAAGCCCTCATCGGCATGATCCTAAATATACCTATTGCCGATGTTCGGGTGGCGGGCCAGAGTGAGGCCTTGACGGCCTGGTGTGCTTCATGCCCGAGTATCAGTGTTCCAGCTGAAATGGGGACACAGAGCGCGTGGGACATTCCACTCATCAAAATCACACATTCGGCTTTACTGGAACAAGCTACAGACATCGCGGACCGAGCGCGGCTCCTGGCTGTGTCGGAAGTGGAATCGGGTCACTGGCTCCGTGCCCTCCCTTCCGACAACCTAGCAACCATCCTTGACCCCAGCAGCCTACGTGTAGTGGTGGGCTTGCGTTTGGGCGTTAAACTGTGCGAGCCTCACCGCTGCCAGTGCGGCCGAGGCGTGGACCAACTCGGACGACACGGGCTGTCGTGCGTGAAGAGTGCTGGCCGCCTATTTCGTCATTGGGCCATCAATGATTTAGTCAGGCGGGCACTTTCCTCAGCTTCTGTGCCGTCGACGTTGGAGCCCACTGGAATGGTGAGAGATGACGGCAAGAGACCGGATGGTGCCACCCTAGTTCCGTGGTGTCTAGGACGTGCACTCGTCTGGGACGCTACGTGCGTGGACACCCTGGCGCCATCTCATCTCTCCAGTTTGGTTCGTGACGTCGGGGCCGCGGCTGACAATGCTCAATTATTAAAACACCGCAAATATGCACAATTGAGCGCGCATTATGAGTTTCTCGCATTAGCTGTAGAGACTCTAGGCCCGTGGTCGTCCGATACAAAAAAGTTTTGTAAAGACATTTCGACAAGATTGGTTCTCGCCTCGGGGGATCCCAGAGCTGGAGCATATTTCGCACAAAAATTAAGCCTCGCAATCCAGCGGGGCAATGCTGCCAGCATTCTGGGAACCCTGCCGCATGGTGGCGATTTGTTCACTTAGGACTTTTTATTTATTTTTTGTGTATATTATATTTTAGTTGTACATACTAGCTTTATAAAAAAAGTTTTAGACTTTATTTTGTCCAAGAATCTATTTTTTTAATAAACATGGTGTCAACTAACTTTTAATAGTAATTAACTTTTCAAAACACCTTTGACAAATCGATCGACAACTCCTGAAGAGTGCGTTTAGCCTCATATACAGGCTGTTTCGTTCCGTATTAATTAAGGCCGGCTATTCACACCGCGATGTGTATGTAGGCTGTAGTCAGATCTTAATTAAGTTGATATTCTGTAAGCTAATCATTCACTTTGTTTTTTAATGGAATATTCTGGAACGAGCACGATTCATATTTTGTATGTCTGCTTTAATACGTTTAATTTAAAAATATGTTGCTACTTTTTTTTCTGTGGCAGGTCGCAACGGTAACTCGGATAGCGTCATGATTGTGATTCTCGTCGTAACTCGTACCGTAGTCAGTGCCTAGTGCAGGTTTTTCTATTGCCAATTCTTTTCAATCCAAGTTACTAAATGATAATTGATTTCGTTTACGGTAATATTTCATAAACCTAAACGAAGTACTTTGATTTCACGTTCAACGTACGTGTCAACAGTCGGTCTATTCTGTCTGAGGGACTAGAGCGAGTTTTACTATTGGCGTTTACTTATTCGATCGCATTAACGTTAACTACGATATGTATGAGTAAGTAAAGTTAATTGGAAAAACTCGCACTGGGCATTCTGCAAGCGAAGAGAACGCGCAAGTGATGTGACAAGCTAAGTAAACGGGAATTTTTCTTATATGCTTCTGCAGATAAATATCAATCAATCGAATTGTAAGGATAAGATACTACAGCCAAAGGTGATCACTACAATATTTAGACATTTCTCTATAGTAATCGACTAGAAAAAAGTATACCGGCCAAGTGCGAGTCGGGCTCGCGCACTGAGGGTTCCACCACAAAATACAATAATTATCAATTTAAAAAACCGACTTCTAAATTAGTAAAATATGGTATTTCGATTAGGTGAAATGATAAGGAGGCCATCCAAATAACCCAATAATAACCCAAAAACCAGCTATAACTTGGTAATAAACATAAATTTGTTACCGACTCGTAGATGGCCATTATTTATTATTTGTTGTTATACGGTTTGTGAATCGGTTTCTTCTAGGCAAGCGTGCTCCATCGTAGACCGCATCATCGCTTACCATCAGGCGAGTTGGCGCCAAGCGCAAGCATATTTTTAATTAAAAAAATATACTTTTGATTGTGTACTAATAATCATGCCAAGTTTGAAGTTTGTACGTATTACCGTTATTACATTAGAGCTAATACAAAAACACGTTATTAAAGTATGATTATTGTATACGGAACCCCCTTTCGTTTTTACTTTTTGACTTTTTTACTATTTGTTAATTAATACGCCCTAACATTACATATGCTGTGTAAATTTCAACTGGCTATCTATTACGGTTCGAAAGATATAGCCATTTAAAAGTAGGAAGGACGGACAGACAGACAGACAGATAGCGTAGGCTCAGTAATATGGTCCCGTTTTTACATATTGGTGATGGAACCCTAAAAATTGATTGAATTAAGAACCTGCCTCCTGTTTTGAAGTCGGTTAACTTAACCTATATGTAGAATGCGCTGTCTGAGGGTAGTTCTCCGATAGTTACAGTCTGTATACTAGAAGAAACCGATTCAGTCTCAACTTGAAAGCGTAGAACGCAGGCGAGTTGGCGATTAAAAGAATAATTTTATACATGACAATATATTTTGTCCATGGGATAATAACTGTTGAAAAACTTATAATACAAATGTAAAAAAAAACAACCTTATATTTTGCAACATGTGTTGAATAATCACATTGGCCTGTGACCCGGGACACAATAACGCCACTATCCTATTTAATTTAGTGCTTATATACATGTTAAAACAACATTTTTACGTGCAGTATAATTAAACCTCCATCCAACTAAATGTCGCGTTCATAATTAATAGACTAAGCCGCACGCGGATAGGGCATAATTACACTAATTATAGGCCGGCCATTCACGTTCCGATTTCAAAACGCAATGGGCAATGCATTATTCCGACATCTATTGTATTGCGTTCACGGGCGACTGAGCCAAATGCACGCTCTATATTGCCTGTTTTAGTTTGATAGAGCTTGTAAAGGTTTTGTACATGCAATAAATTATTATTTAATTATTCATGTTAGAAATATAGCGCCTCCCCCTCCCCTCTTGCGTGTTTCCTCACGCGAGTTTTGATGAAGCGAAATACAGCATTATTCAAATGTTACATGATGGTCATAGATAGGCTCATCGGCTCAAGACTGTCTTTGCGTAATAATTTGCTTGCTTTTTCTTTCTTATTATGTATATTATTATTCCAAGAGGGTTTTAAGACTGTCTTCGATCAATACTTTACCGCTGAAATAAGATCTTATAGAGGTGTCCATCTCGCAATAAAATCTAATTTAGACAGACTTTTTGACACAACAAAGGGATGTAACAGCCCTCTATAGAGCTATTCTGAATTCTGAACTAAAATAATACTAGTAATTAACTAGTTCCCAAGAAGCAATTTTCCATTGGAAAACGGTAGCTATCCAATGCTATTCTAAATTGGGTAGCATACTGATATTATTCTGTTTATGTTTTTGATATTTTTATGCTATTCACAATTTCGATTCCGTCGGTGTAAACAATACCGTGCTCGACGAACAAGTGCATGCAACATGCATGAATGGCGTGCTTTAGTTAGGTTATACACGAAAATAAACAACAGAGAACATTTTCTGATACTGTCAAGGTACCTATTGCGTTATTCGGAATGGGTATGCAAGTCGAAAGGGGCTCGTAAAACGCAATTTTGTTAATATATTTTACTATGTAAACCCTGAAATAAAAACAAACTCAGTTGTTCCGTAGAAAAAGGTCGTTCACAATCGACAAAATCAGTCTAAAGATGGTCTCATAGTCACAATCTATACTAATATTATAAAGAGGAAAGATTTGTATGTAAGTATGTTTGTAACGGATTGGCTCAAAAAGTACTGGACCGATTTTAAAAATTCTTTCACTGTTGGGAAGCTACACTATCCCTGGGTGACATAGGCTATAATCTATACCCGTGCGAAGCTAGGGCGGACCGCTAGTGATCTTCTAAGTTGGTAAAGCTCATTGTAATATGTGGTGCAAGCTAGAGCCATAATTATCTTCTGTGCACAATGAACTTATAATTATGTTACACAATGGCGTCGATTCTGTCTTACTAAACTAAACCAATCTGTCAGGACTAAAAGTATCTGCCTCTCTTTTCATTTTAATATATGAGAGAAGGATGGCAACAGTTTTAGAGCTGTCAAATTTAGTTTAGTTTAGAGAATGGTACATCAGAATCGACGTCATTAGTGTCAATTCTGTTGTACCATTATCTAAACTAAACTAAATTTGACAGCTCTAAAACTGTTGTCATCCTTCTATCACATAGGTATTGTTATCACACCGCTAGTTGTGTATAATGATGCATTGTCATAACTTTTGGCTTAACAAACACTGTCAGAATCACCCAGCGTATTAAAAATACATTTACTTATTTATTCACCACAATATTAGGTCAACTCTTAATAACAAACCATAAAGTAGGTCACACATTATTTTTAAAGATCCGAGTCTTTATTGACTGAGGACTTAATTAATCAACGTCTAAACAAACTATACTCAAACCAATCACTTTACTTTAAAAACCGAATTCCCTGCAAGAAAACTTGCAGAAGTTACACAAAGCTAACTTCTACAACTTAAGGGCCAGAATAACGGGAGCAGCTATCTCGCTACTTTCGCATTTGATGTTTTTTTAGATATTATAAAAACTGTCTGTTTTTGAAAAACGTGCTTAGGACAATTTTTTTGTTTCCAAATTTTTATAATGGCTAGAATAAATGGGAAAATCTGTTTATCCCAAATCAAATCTGTTTTTTTTTTATAATAAAAAATATTGTAACAATAATTTGCCCCAAATATTTTGAAATATGACTTCGCAAAATGACCGAAGAAAATTTCTTAAAAAATTGACACTAACTTTACAAAAAATTATAGTGGAAAAAATATGTAATACTGCAAGATTTGTAGCAACTTGCAGCAAGCCGCTTCTGCAACTTCAGTGCTGTATTGCTGGAAATTATTGCCAGCATAAACTTCAATAATGAATAAATTATCGGTTTTCCTCTACAAACGGCCCGGGTTCGATTCCCCTGCCAAAGTAAATATTTGTATGAGAGATACAGACCGACCAACTTATCTGAAAGGGTGGCTAAAAATGGAACGTAAAATTTTCGACGGCTTTGTTCATGGTGGCTCCCTCATTCAAGTCCACGGATAACTTAGTTGGAGTGTAAGTATGCGCCCGGGGCTCTGGCCATGTTTGAACTATTTTGTCTTTGGCATGGGATACCCGGCTTTGGTCCGGGGAAAAATACGGATTTTTACTTTAAATTACCTCTTTGCTTGGGGATTTTCGAATATTTGCCGATGGAGGGTTTCTTAGGATGTCCAATCGCTTTGCGCTGATGTGGGTGGCATACTAAAGAAGTTGCACAATTTCGTTGTCGGGCAATCCTTTAGAATTTGATTAAAAATTCGGGTGGAATTTTTGATTTGACACAGTCTTCTTCGAAATAGAAAAGCCCTCGTGTCGGGGGAATGCCCTCCATATTTCGACCTACTTCCAGTGATCTGGTCTGTGGGCGAACAACGAACATTCCATTTGAATTTGAATTTGAATTTCATAATTAAACATTTATATGAAATTCGATACGTATTTTACATATCGAATATTCGTACTTCCCCAAGTAAAATCGTGTCACAAATGGGGACACTATTTTTCTTCTTTATAAAGATTACTAGCGGCCTGCCCCGGCTTCGCATGTATATAGATATAATTATAGCCTATGTCACCCGGGGATAGTGTAGCTTCCCAACAGAGATTTTTTTTTTCAAATCAGTTCATTAGTTTCGGAGCCTATTCAATGCAAACAAACAAACAAACAATCAAATCTTTCCTCTTTATAATATTAGTATAGACTAGGTGACCTGACAGACGTTGTCCTGTCTTAGAACTGTCAAACACGCAAAGTCAAAATTGTAAATCTTATTTTTTTACACCTTGGGTTACATTATTGGAGTTTTAGTAAGGATTTCTATTTTTTTTTGGTTATATAATATAGCCTATGTCACCCCGGGATAGTATAGCTTCCCAACAGTGAAGAATTTTTCAAATTGGTTCAGTAGTTTTAGAGCCTATTTAATCCAAACAAACAAACAAACAATCAAATCTTTCCTCTTTATAATATTAGTATAGATGTATTTCTTTAAAATATCTCTTCCTCTGCCCTTCTAAAATTGTTTTTTTTTGATAATTTTCATGAGATTGTCTTAGGTATCTAAATGGTAATTCCTCAAAAACGGTGAAGGAAAACATCGTGAGGGAACTGGTATGTCCAAAAACTTCAAAAATTCAAAGACATATGACATTCATCAATATACGCTGAGTCAGCATGGTGGATGAAACGAGGATGATACAAATGTTTTTTTTAAATAAATAATAGGATTGCGTTTGACCACCATCACGCCTGATGTTAAGCGATGCGGTCTACGTTGGAGCACGCTTGCCTAGAAGAAACCGATTCACACGTGATTTGAAGACACTGAGATTGTAACCATCGAGAAACATCGGGATTTTACTTCTTTTTAAATTATATGAGTTCGGCAGTGCAAGTACCGTTCTTTATCGATCGTCAAATTCGCTAAAATGCCATAGAATCGATAACAGCGAGTACTGAAAAAATGGCATATTATCGAATTTGACGACCTCAACTGTCAATTTGACGATCGATAAAAGAACGGTACTTGCACCCCAGAGTTGTTATAATCAGGGCCTTAGCACCTACTGAAAATCGTGATGGTGACCGCCCACCAGAATTTTACTCTACTCCTAGTAGGATGATGTTCTAGGAGTGGATATTTTGACATCTCCAGCAGTGCAAGTACCGTTCTTTATCGATCATCAAATTCGATAGAATTCCATAGAATCGATCATAGTGAGTACTGATCAAATGACATTTTATCTAATTTGACGACCTCAACTGTCAATTTGACGATCGATAAAAGAACAGTACTTGCACTGCAGGTCTCACAAAAAATCGGCGTTTCCATAGGTACATAGCAATAATACAGCGATGGTGGCCGAATGTTAGCATGGTGGATTAGGGCCCACCATCTCTCTCTCTCTCTCTCTCTCTCTCTCTCTCTCTGAGAGACGATCTGAGTCTCAGCAGTGGGAACGTGATAGACTGAAATAATGATAATAATGATGATAGCAATAACCGTGCATTTTCCATGGCCGAGTGGTAGCATGGTAGATTAGGACCCACCCTCTCTCTCTCTCTCTCTCTGAGAGACGACCTAGGTCCCAACAGTGGGAACATGATAGACTGAAATGATGATAATAATGATGATAGCAATAATCATGCATTTTCCACAGAGCGTTGTTGTAAAGCTCCATTCACACTATCGATAACGGCGCCGCGCCGGTAGCGTCGAGCTCGCCGATAGCGAACGCGACACCCATAATTGCCAGTTCTAGCTCACGTGCCAGCGCACAATGCCGGATTTTAATGCATTTGCATAATTGCCACGCCGTTTTCCGTGTTTATCTGCGGAGCGCAGTTTTTGTCCGGCGGGTCGCACTGAGTCGCGATTGTTTATTCAAATTGTGCGATTGTACGGACTGTTAGGTATACTGTGGCACTTATTATAAATAGTCACTTGAGTTATGTATGTTTGCAGCGATGATAGCTCAGTGGTTCATCATCGTCATCCGCCCTGAATGACCCACTGCTGGGTATAGATCTCCCTTTGTTTACACCACTCTCCTCGGTCTCTCGCTTGTTTCCTATACAGTCAGACGGACAACGGACGAATTCTTTTTTCCTTTTGAGATACGGAACCCTACAAAAAATATGTACGAAAAACCTACCTTAAATTATAAATAACCATAAAAGTTAAAGTTCTAAAAATTAGGACGGACCTATTAGGACGAATTAGGATATATTAGACAGAGTTTCCTAGTTCTACAAACGCACACTTCAATATTAAGCAGCACACAACTGCAAGCGATGTGCTCAAAATATAAACGAATCGACGGCCGAGTGTGAAAGTGCTAAAGGGGAAACTGTAGGTATAACGCTTCCATTTTTTATTATTTTTTATTTACGGACAGACAGACGGATGTTCAGAACGAATGTATAAGGGAATTGTTGAATTGTTTTGGAAGGGAATTATCGGGAGCTCATTCCACAACCTTACCACGGTAAATATCCCGTAAATAATCATATAACTTTGGAATTGTAGCACTACGAAACCCTGATAATGTATGTGCTGGTTTTGTCTTCTTGTTTGTGAGATAATATATTCAAGGTTATGAAAAGCCGATATAGTCGACCAGATAAAGCCGGAGTCTGGAGTTTATGGGCTGTATCCTAAATGTTATTGGTCTACATCTAGACTTGCCTTCAAGAGAATAAGTCCTGATAAATATTTATCTATGTCTTTATGATCACGTAAAAGTCGTAATCACGATAAAACTAAAGAAAACACTGGACCCAACCTTTATTACAAACATCAGCTATAAAAGTAAATGTCCAGCAAAAACTAACGATCTGTTACTGGAGTCCAATAAAAAATACACTTACTGTTAAGACCTGTCATAAAATTTCTACTCGTCACTGAATGCAAGTTTCTAATTATGCGTGCTATAAACAAATATCGTAAGCCCAGTGAAGTAACTATTGGTGACTTAGTGTACATTAATAACAAAAATTTACTTGCGCAATACGTCATTAATATTTCAACGACCCCCAAGATACAGGCCTTGTGCTTAGTTTGGGGCTCACCGCCTAACCTATTTAGAGATAGTACCCGCTGGTGTAAGTAGTTTAAGTTTCCTAGTGTTGTTACTAAATTTTATTGTACTACCTGGTTTTTTTTTGGTACATAAAAAATTTAAAAAATTGATTGAAATTCGGTATGTAACTGTAAAAAGTTTTGTCTGGAATAAAGAGCTGTAGGCTCGCTGACTTAGTTGACAGGAGTGAAATGGGAGTGAGCTGGCTATGTTTTCAGAATGCATGAAGAAAGATAGACAAAAAAATCACAATATGATGCCTCAAGAACAAACTGCCTGCCCAATAACGAAACGGTCTCAATGTATGTTGTAAATAATGGCAGTACATCGCATATGAAAGTAATAGAAGAAAAGAGTGAGAAGGTCTTTGCCTAGCACTCCCAGTAGTGGGGTAACATAAGCTAGCAAAAATAGACGTACTTCGCCCACAGTCTTTCAGTACAACTACCCCATGTTAAAACGCTTGGAGTACCATCCAATAGCTGTTGGTTTAGTAGTAACTCTGACAACTGCCATCAGCACCACTAAGCAAAGAAAAAAACATTTTAAGTCACTGGTTGTGTATTTTCCCTGACTTTATAAACAAGGACGTGGACACGCTAAATATGAAATGAGGACTCAGCACTCTCAACGAATAGATTTTAGCATTTAGCTATTGTTAACCTTAATTGCCCCACTGCTGAGTAAATGGCTGCCTTATCTAGTATTACCTGACCTTCCAAAAACCTGGTCTAGCCAACTAAGCACCAGAAGACTGCTTCTATCGGCCTTTCACAACACTATAGCTAGGTACGTCACCATGTGTTCCATCACTGAAAGCTGGAGCATATTACACTGTCATATTATGTAGGCCTCTTCATTCCTAATCCATAGGCTTATATCGTGACAGGTTCGATGCGTACAGAGCCTTGTTGTACAGACAAACAAACCTATCCATGCAGTCGTCAAAATGATAGAACTAAAACTTTCTACGGGTGGTTGTCAGTTTTGTTAAGAAAAATACTACGGTGGCTCCCACTCTCTCATATTTAACTATACAGTTAAGTCGGCACTGTAACAGACTGTTCGAATATAATGGAGAATTAAAAAAATGGAATTCTTTATCTCAGATGAGCGGGCAGAAATAATTGAGCCGCGTCTTAGGACAACAAAGGGATCCAGTGCGTGGGGTACAAGTGGGTATAAGCAACAACGATAATAAAGCGCAAGCCTTGAGGGCTCCGAATACGCATACTTACGTTATGTCTTTAATGTTCTTATCATTATCATAAGCCTGTGTAATATTTGTCACCGAAATAGTTGTTAAAATTTGCAAGCTGAAGTGGCAATGGGCAGGCCACATCGCTCGAACCGATAACCGATGGGGAAGAAAGGTTCTTGAGTGGAGACCACGAATCCGAAGAGGCAGCGTTGGTAGGCCTCCCACTAGATGGATCGACGACATTGTGAGAGTCGCAGGCATCCAGTGGATGCAGATGGCAGGCTTTCGTTCAATGTGGAGATTAAAGGGGGGAGGCCTATGTTCAGCAGTGGACGCGTTCTGGCTGATGATGAAGTAATATTTGTCCACTACTAGAGGTAGGCTTTTTTCCACCAGCTGCCTGTAGAAGGTTGTCGCTCCATCTAGTCGCAAGGCTTTCTACTCTACGTTTGCCGATACGCGGTCTCCACTCTAGAACCCATGTGCCCCATTGATGGTTGTCGGTTCTTCTACAGATATGGCCAGCCTATTGCCACTTCAGCTTGCTAATCTATGGGGTATTTCGGTCACTTTAGTTCTTTGTCGGTTAATGTGTCTAGTTGCCTATAGTGTAAATATGGACTTTGTAGTGGTAGGACTCTTTTACAGAGTCCGAATGGAAATACCACGCTTTTATCAGTTATTCTACTACCAAGCAAAAGTGTGCAAACCTCTGTGTTGCAGATTGGAAGACATGGTTTTAAAAGAAAAAACAGGACAAAAAGAGATTTTGTAGTTCGAAATTCTAGGTAACACTGCAACTGTTATGGGTAAGTGCGCTTACAATCAGACAAGCAACTTGCTCGTCTCGTTCAGCTGTGTAAAATATTATAATTTAGTCTTCGAAATATTATATCAACAGCAAAACTTTATCCCGACTATTGTATGTATACTGCGGTTGTGCCTCGTCGCCATAAGTCTGCTCCCGGTTCCACAACATAGACCTAAATTAGGGTGTAACTTATCGATATATCGATGTCATATCGACATCGATACTAGACATTTGTAAGCAAGATTACAGTATAAATATTCGATTATTGCAGAAATATTCAAGGAAGCCTCGTCAGGAAGTAACTTGGTGACGTAATAAGAAAGAAGTTGTAGATGTGATTGCAATAATTTTGGTATTATTTGTATATTTTAGCATCCTATATTTCACGCTCATGATTGTAGCATTGGGAGTTTGTGGTACATCTTTCGAGCTAGGGAATGATAAATAATATTTAGTGGATTGGCACAAAGCAAGGAATATTGGCTAAAAATAGAAGGTGTTTTTGTCTTTTAGTGGGCTGAGTGAGCTGGCGATGATAATGTTGTCAATTTTAAGTGTTATAATTTCCACAGCCAGAATACAATTCACAGTGTTATTATAACCGACAGTACTATAACGATCTGAATTCGTTCTAAATAAATTATTTTAGGTACTAAGAGCTACTTGCATAACATTGCACTGAGTAATTTAATGCCAGAAGCCTCACGGTCGCCATGCGGTCTGGTTACGCTCAGTCTAGCTTCTTCGGTCACTACCTTTGCGAATGCACTAGTGTTGTAACTAATATTATTTAATAAATATATCGATACTCACAATGCGATAGTGATCCTACACCTTTTTGCTGATTTCATTTTGATAAATCGTTTTTAGAATATACACAGGCTATACTTACGCGATATTGATTTCGAACGAGACAAGTCAAGTTCTTGATGTTCTTGATGCCTGAATACAATAGGTTTTCCCCTTCAGTTCTGAGTGTTTTCAATTCGAGAGTGAATCGGTTTCTTCTAGGCAAGCGTGCTCCATCGTAGACCGCATCGTCGCTTAACATCAGAGGAGATGGCGGCCACGCGCAAGCCTATCTATACTAATATTATAAAGAGGAAAGATTTGATTGTTTGTTTGCATTGAATAGGCTACGAAACTACTGAACCGATTTGAAAAATTCTTTCATTGTTGGTTACACTATCGCCGGTTGACATAGGCTATATATCTATACCCGTGCGAAGCCGTGGGCCTACTAGTCTACTATAAAAATAAAAATAAAGTTCATTTTAGCCATTGATGTTGGCTGAGTTTTACCATCAAGTTAAATTCTTATTTTCTTTGTAGTGTTGAAGAGAGGTAAATATTTTATTGAAAACACTGTCTTACGCAACAGTAAAATAATTTTATATTTTATCTGAAAATAAAGATCAAAAACTGCTCATCTAGTTGGAGATTTTACTTACTAGGGATGTGCACTTGACATTCGTAATGACAATGAGAAGCCACAGGCAAGACTTATCTCAGATGGCGCCACCTTCGCTGGTGCTGTCATTTGTGGTTTATTTGAGGTTATAAACATTTCTCTTGAATGAAACAAGAAAAATAAACTTTGCGTTTAAACAGTGAAATGCTTCTCTAATGACAGTGGTGAATCTCAAAAAAAGAGTTAAATGTTTCCTTAGCTGGTAAAAAGTTATTCTTTTGGCAAAGTAGGTATGCAATAAAATTATCAATATTATTTTTTCTCATCGGAAGGAAAACAGTGTGTACCTCTATTTTTACACTGAAATGCACTTTACAGAGGCATATTTTAATACCAGACGATATTTATTGTGTATTTACTAAAATTATCTATTGATATTAAACTTTTGACAGTGAAACAACACCAGCGATAATGCGCCACCTGGCGTGATTAATAAGCATGTGTCCCATGCGTCTCCCCATTACTAGCTAATGTCATGTTCAGTATCGCATCAAATGTCTTGAGCATCTAAGCTTGGAAGTTGTATGTTTAGTTGAAGCAGAGCTGTAATAGGAGAAGCCCCGCAGCGGTCGCCAAGCTGTCTCGACTGGCGACACGGTCTAGGTACGTTCTGCACGTTCTGTTCTGTACCAATTACCACACTAGGGATGGAAATGTCGCATATCGACACATAATACACGTCACGTTTATTTTATTTTCATAGCAAATCTTACAGCTAAAACTAGGTAAATTAGGTAAAAAGGATAAAGATTGAAGGCCAATTATAAGTTTTCACAAATAGTAAAGTAGATAACTACCACTGTAGCAAAGGACTTGAATGAAATACACAATAACAAGACAGTCTTAGCTAAATAGAAAAAAAAAACAAGAAGAGATCAAAATTAAAATATACTTATGTGAAATAATTCGATAGTTTACATCTACCAACAAACTGCAATAAATATATATTTTATTTTTTTAAATCGCGAATAAGTCCGCGTTTGACCATCAACTCGCCTGTTGGTAAGCGACGATATAGGTGATGATGAAGCACGCAGACTTAGAAGATACCTATTCACTCTGGCCTTGAAAAGGCCCAGATTATATCTCTCAGGAAGCGGGCAGGTTGTTCCAATCCTTGGCTGTACGGATTAGAAACGATAATTTTATTAGTGTTTACCTACAAGCTCCTTCAGTTTAAACGCAGAGGTATTGAACAAGTCAATGTAAATTTCCCTAGCAAGAGCGTTGTATCTACTGCATGCCCTTATTGTAAAACTATGTTGCCTGTAATAGGCATGATGACTTATATTTTTTTATTACCTCATAAAAAAGCTGATCATAAATAGCGCCCATCAACTAAAACAAAATAAAAATTAGTTCAAAAATAAATAAGATATAAGCAGATAAAAGCATTTAAATGTCATGCTAGACAGAGAGCGCACTATACTGAGCCGTGACGTCACGGCTCAGGAGTGCCATACAAATGGTGTACTAACACACGCTTTGTGAGAAAGGGATAGAGCATCCCCTCTCTATCCCCACCTAAAACTTTAAACGCTCATATCTCAGAGATTTATCACCCAATTTAAATTATTTTTTCAGTATGTGCAATGTATTTAGTTATATTCCTCGCTAAGCCGGTTATTTGTAATAAATTAAACATGAGGACACATGCCTATTGCATCGCACGGGTGGAACGTATAAGATATTCGGCCTTCTTAGCGAAGTGACGGGTAAGCGCAGTCCCATCTGCTCGACCAACTCCGGACAGTCAATCGTACCATTTGCTATATTCAGGAGGCAAGCCATATCTGCCACTTGTCTTCTTTCATGAAGCGGTAGAATATAATAAACATTATTAATATTTTGGGACATTTTTGCACACACGATCATCTGACCCCAAACTAAGCAAAGCTTGTAATATGGCTGCCAGAGACTGATATACATACATATATATATTATTAAATGTAAACTTAAATAGATATTAACAACCAGATATAGAACAAACACAAATGTTCATCACACAAATGTTTGTCCTACGTGGGAATCGAACCCACGCCCTCAGGCTCAGAAGGTAGGTTCACTACCAACTGGACCAACGGGCTATCTATAATTATGATTCTACAGTTTATCGACTTGATAAGTGAATAGGTTTGTGCATGTGAATACATTTGTTACCATATAACTGTATGGATTTAGATGAAATTTGATATATACTAGGACTTATCTTCTGAAGAAATGTACAATCCCTGTAGGATTGCGGTTAATGCCATAGAACACAGCTAGTCGTACAATAAATATTTAAGTAGAACCTAAAACCAGGTAGGTACAGATGATGCAACGATATAATTTCGTAAGATAAATAATTACGATTATGAATATTGAAATTCGTATCTAACTGATGCCAAGCACGCACGTTTTCTCACGTAGTTTCAATCATTCAGTGTTGTATCTATCGATATGTTTTATCGATATATTTAACACTGATGCATAAATATAATCTCATTCACGCCATTCATATTACACTAGTTTAGCTATTTTACAACATAAATGTAACCGCAAACTTCGACTAAAATATAATGAATGGACGGGCCCAGAAGAAGCACATTTTTGAAGATTACAAAATGAGTGCCCGCGCTCACTTCATTTCAGTCGGTCTCTAGCCGTAGGAAGTGCGACACGCGTCTATTGTCGTCGTTGACGTCGTAACGCATCGATAACGAAACATCTGGCAAAATTATGCCTTCGTGTGCTTTCCCGAAGTGTAGATACATATTAAAAAACCGCTATCTATTTTTTGTAACACATGTACTGCACATGGTTATAATTAGGTGTGGAAGTATATCTCCAACGGTTTTGCCTCGTTTTTACTGAGCAAGTTCAATGGCTATGGCCCGTCCATTCATTTTATTTTGGTCGAAGACAGCAAATGTTTTTTTTTTCTTCAATATTCTTCGATAGCCCGTAAATAATCATATACATTTATTGTGGCATTGTTATAATTACGGCGATCATATACGAATCAGCAGTGCAAGTACCGTTCTTTATCGATCGTCAAATTCGCTAAAATGCCATAGAATCGATCACAGCGAGTACTGAAAAAATGGCATATTATCGAATTTGACAACCTCAACTGTCAATTTGACGATCGATAAAAGAACGGTACTTGCACTGCAGGCAGGATCCATTTTCGGTTGTCAATATGGTGTTTGGTATACTCGCGATCATGACCAACACATGCATAGTAAAACGCGATTTTGTTCATTCAATCCGTTAAAATCGGTACTGCGGGCGTCTAAACAGACGCCGATTTTTAAAAAGTTGGTAAATACCAGCTTTTTATGAATCGTAATCATCAATAAGTAAGTAAGATTACTTGCATTACCTAAACACACTATAGTTTCAGTTGACTAGCTAAGCGAGCGGAAGAGCAAGCCGAAAACAATTTCCTTACAATCAGGTTGATTGATAACAACGGAAGTACCTAATCAAATCAACGGAACCGAGTGAATCGAGTAGGTAAATCGATACACGTTTCCGATTTACATAGAACTCGATTGTAAAAGAGTTCTATTTATTTTGTTTATGTCGATAGTAAAAGCCTGCACAGTTAGGCGGTTTTCTTCAGCAATGTAATTGATCAGTACAGCAAGCACTGTTTCAATTCATTAGAATGGCTATCGAATACACTGTTTTAAACTATCACGGTTGTTCACCAAAGTTATATAAAGTTGTGTGATTGCGATAAATATCCCGTAAATAATAATATAAATTTCGGTCAGGTCACTTTAAAAAAAAAAAAACATACATTCGAATTGATAACCTCCTCCTTTTGAAGTCGGTTAAAAACGAACACTAGATATTTGTCAATGGAACAGTAAAAAAAAATCGGTTCAGCCGTTTCGAAACTACGATTCCACAGACAGACATACAGAAACATAGATACTTATTAAAACCCTCTGTTTGCGGAGTTGGGGTTAAAATGTATTAAGCGATAAGGCCGCCTGTTAAAAGCCTAGATAATATTTTTATCGTATTTTTGTTATCCTTGTTTTGTGGTATTTAAATAAAGAGTTTTTGTATTGTATTGTATTTTCGTAGTAACTGTTACAAGCTTCTATTTCATATAAAATACACAAATTGAAAATTCTCGACCGTAATATTTTCCTGTCTAGTAGATAATAAATTGCACGCTGTCGCTAAGTGCAGAAACCTTAGCGGTGGCGTGATGGTGACGTCACTCGACCTTGTTGCGTCGCGGCGACGTTACCGGGGCCGATCGAATGATATCATTCTTTAGATCGATGATCTCTGTATATATACCGTGCTTAACTGCCAGTTGGCAGTGAATCTGTCTTCTGCGTTTGGGGGCGTGGGTTCAATTCCCACCTAGGACAAACATTCATGTTGTTTTTTTTTTCTATGTCTGGGTGTTATTGTCTATTTAGGTATGCATTTAAATATATATACAGTATAATCTCACTAATCCGGCATTATTAAAAACCAGAGGGTGCCGGATTATTGGAATGGTCGGACTACTGGATTATAGAGAAAAAATCGTTATAAATAAAATAAAGCATTTCATAAAGACTTAAGACATTTTTAACTACACACTATTCTCACTTCAAAAAAAAAAACAGGTAAATACGTACGCACCTGCACGTGATAAGTTTTGAGGTTAGACTGCTAGACGACGACACGGCGATGGAGCGCAGGCGTAGAGGGGCGAGGGAGGCGCGTGCGGAGGGTGCCGGATTATTGGACGTATCGGTCTTATGAAGTGCCGGATTAGTGAGATTATACTGTATATATATATGTATATCAGTGTCTGGCAGCCATAGTACAACCAACAGAATATACAAGCTTTGCTTCGTTTGGGTTCTGATAACCGTGTGTGCAAAAATGTCCCGAATATTTATTTATTTAGACAATGGACGTACTTGTACGTCCACCGTGCGGTGCGTGACTTCACCTGCCGGCCCCATCGGAAGAACAGCGCCGGTTGGTAACAAACGGCATCATGCCGAGCTGGGGCCGGATTGTGGCAAAAATCCAAAGTTTTTTATTTATTTAAATAAGTGTGTAAGCATTTTTGTTATGAATAGCTCCTTAGTCTTGAGCATCGGCGCAAAGTTGCTAGTCTATCGGTCTTTTATCGAATACATTTCGGAGAGTGTGCATCTGATCTGCATGATCTAATTCCCTCCTGCCCATTTTTCTATCGGACTGCCAGAGCGGGCACAAAAAATCGACACCGCTTTATGGTTGGTATTCCGAAAACCCGAACGAAGCGCTTTGATTCCACTTTTATTGTGTGAACTGCTGAACTGTGGAATGCGCTGCCTGAATGGGTGTCCCCCGATAGATACAATCTGGGTGTCTTCAAATCACGAGTGAATCGGTTTCTTCTAGGCAAGCGTGCTCCACCGTAGACCACATCATCGCTTAACATCAGGCGAGTTGGCGGTCAAGCGCAAGCCTATTATTTATTTAAAAAAATTGTCTATTGTCTATGTATAATAAGTATTTGATATCAATTCCAACTTTTCATGAGTAGTTATTCTAAGTTTTCACCTAATCTTGTTGAACCGGTAACAACCGTATCTAACTGACTTACACAGATCGGCTTATCAGCTAGATAGCTGTTTGGTAATGGAAGATAAGCTCCGTATGTAGTCCGCTGCAGTTTGGTTACCAAGTGTAATTTTATGATAACATATCGTCACATGACCAGTATGACTCAATGCGTTTGACTTTCAGAAGGTCCCGGGTTCGATTCCCAGCCGGGGTAGAAATTTCAACGACGAATTCAAATATTTTATTAAAACAGGCGTAGCTCTGCGGAAATTCATGTTTAAAAAAATAATCTCTTGTGTATTTCCTCTTTTACTAATTAATCATTTTTTAAGTACTAATTATTACTAATAGTAATCATCATCATCATCAACCATTTTCCACCCACTGCTGGGTATAGGTCTCCTCTTCAGCGCGCCATCTTTTCCGGTCCTATGCTAGCCTTGTCCACTGCTTTCCTGCTGTCCTAACGATGTCGTCCGACCAGCGGGCTGGTGGTCTGCTGCTAATAGTACTAAGTACTAATAATTCTTATTTAATCTATCTAAATAAACTGGCCAAGTGCGAGTTGGGCTCGCGCACTGAGAGTTCCGTACCACCACAAAACAGAAAAAGTAGTGCAAAAAGACGACACCACACCCAGGCGGTCACCTATTCAAGTACCGACCGCGCCCGACGTCGCTTAACTTGCTGGTGAACAATAATTTGTCTAAACTATGTAAAAACTACTAATTTAAGTATGTCAAGGCTAAAATCACGAAAATAATTAGATTTTCTATAGTATATTA
This sequence comes from Agriopis aurantiaria, assembly GCA_914767915.1. Taxonomy (NCBI): domain Eukaryota; kingdom Metazoa; phylum Arthropoda; class Insecta; order Lepidoptera; family Geometridae; genus Agriopis; species Agriopis aurantiaria. The sequence continues at coordinate 15,942,750 of OU611992.1, read as the reverse complement.
TCATAGATCGGTGGAAAATGCACACGGTGCGTTTTACGCGATCTTTTTTGCCTTGCACCTGTAATTTGTGGAATGAGCTCTCTCCTGCGGCATTTCCGAGTAACTATAACATGGGGTTCTTATCAGGGCTGTCTTTAAAGGTCGGCAACTTATCTGCGATGCCTGGTGTTGCAGGTATCCATAGGCGACGGTGATCACTTACCATCAGGCGGCCCGTCAGCTTGTTTGCCACCTATGGCATATAAAAAACCTATGTGCAGTTGATCAATATCTCAGTTTACACCCTGTATATTTAATCTTTACCAACGTTGTGTATAGAGGTCTCCCTCTAGTTGAGAATATTCCAAGATTCTGTGTATACATAGGTTCTAGTTTAGAGGACAAACGGTCAAGTTATTGGAACCTGAATGTCACGCCTGAATGGACCTCGTTAGGCGTCTAATGAAGTCACCAAGTGCTCGCCCGTTTTCGAGCTATAAAAATATTATTGCTAACAGAAACGATGCCAAATATAAATTGAGAATTATCGAGACAGATTCTGAAGTGGAAATCTCAACTGAAAATTAAGGTGTTTCATCTCGTGTATATTTTCCTTGGATTTCTCGGACTTTTTAGTAGAAGGATTCGAGAACAGTAAATTGTTAATTATTATATAACTAGCGACCTGCCCGGCTTCGCACGGGTGTACGTTTTATTTATATACTAGCAACGCACCCCGGCTTCGCACGGGTGTAAATCTTATATTTTTACACCTTAGGTTACATTATTGGAGTTTTAGTAACGATCCCAATTTTTTTTGAAAATATAATATAGCCTATGTCACCCGGGGATAGTGTAGCTTCCTAACAGTGGAAGAATTATTCAAATCGGTTTAGTAGTTTCGAATCCTATTCAATGCAAACAAACAATCAAATCTTACCTCTTTATAATATTATATTAATATTATTCAGTATATTATTATAGATGGACAGACGAGCTAAAAGAGACCGCAGGGAAACGCTGGATGCAGGCCGCTTCCAACCGGCCCTTTTGGAGATCGATGGGGGAGGCCTATGTCCAGCAGTGGACGTCCTACGGCTGAAATGATGATGATGATGATGATTATTCAGTATAGACAAACCTTTCATCAAAAATTTGTTGTCAAAGTCAAATTAGTTGCTTGGTTTAAGAGGAGTTAACGCACATACAGACGCGGAATGCGGCTTTCTTTTATAATAAGCAGAGAAAAAGAAACAAAGAAAAATTTATTTTTATTCTTAATCTTAGTTTACTTTTTCTAGGTAGTAAAAACTGTGAAAGGTTTGAAATTTTACTCAAATCCGGACTTAACTTAATCCATTCAGTTTACACAGTCAAGTTAAACTAACACACATAAGAAAGGTTTTTTATAGCCAATAGAAATAACAATGCTGATCATAAACCGGCGCTATTATTTTTAATGGGTCTCCTAAACTTGTGCACACTTCTTATAAACTTTCGAGGGGCTGTTGCCAAGAATGAGAAGGCATCTTCACTTAAGCACATTATTAGTATGAGATATCCGCGACCGTTTGGAATGTTCTTCCTCTTATCGATGGGTTCTATGCAAAGCGTTCCACTTGCCTTGATCAGTTTTTCCTTTAGTATTATCTGATGTACACTAACATTATGAAAAGGTAAAATTTGTGACTGTATTTGATGGAGGTAATCTCTAAAATGAGATATTTGCCGAAGAACCAATCACCAACAGCTTTTAAAATTTGCACATTGAAGTGGCAATGGGTAGGCCGCATCGCTCGAAGAACCGATAACCGATGGGGAAGGAAGGTTTTTGAGTGGAGACTACGAACCGGAAGACGCGTAGGTAGGCCTCCCACTAGATGGACCGACGACATCGTGAGATTCGCGGGCATCCAGTGGATACAGATGGCAGGCTGTCGTTCAGTGTAGAGGTTAAAGGGGGAGGCCTATGTTCAGCAGTGTACGTCTTCTTGCTGATGATGATGATGAAGCCATTGGTGCAGAGTCGAGTTTCAAACCGGGTTTCGTCAGATTGTAAAGCGCACATGCTACCGTACGGCCACCATCGCTCTCAAAATTATTGCCAGAATACAAATTGCCGTAAAAAATACTCCAGGAGAAAATTCTATATCTTCTCCCATAGCAAATAGGGAAAATGTACCTTTTAGATGTATTCGTTTAACCTGTAGTATGCGGGGTGATATCCGTCACGTCTCCGCGATGACACGTGCACGTGACGGGGCGAACAGACGAGCAACTTACGCCGCGCTGGAATCGTGACGGGGCGAACAGACGAGCAACTTACGCCGCGCTGGAATCGTGACGGGACAAACAGACGAGCGACTCGCAGCTGCGGAAATTGCTTATCGCTCCTCTCCGCTAGTTTGCGAGGAAATGCGTTTGATGCTAAACCAATACTGTAATGTCTGCATAGTTTGTACATCTCACGTTTGTATTTTCGATAGAGTCATAACGTGCTATAGTGCGCTCTCTGTCATGTATTTTAATTTATTATTATATATAGTATTGTAATTTAATGTAGTATGAAATGAAAATACTCATAACCTATTTATTCTAGAACTAGCTGACCTGACAGACGTTGTCCTGTCTTAGAACTGTCAAACACGCAAAGTCAAAATTGAAAATATTATTTTTTTACACCTTGGGTTACATTATTGGAGTTTTAGAAAGGATCCCTATTTTTTTTTTTAAATATAATATAGCCTATGTTAATCGGGGATAGTGTATCTTCCCAACAGCGAAGGAATTTTTCAAATCGGTTCAGTAGTTTCGGAGCCTGTTCAATGCAAACAAACAAACAAACAATCAAATCTTTCTTCTTTATAATATTATTATAGTATAGACAAATATTTATAATTAGCTTTTTTATGAGGCAATAAAAATATTAGGTTAGGCCTATTAGGTATGTAAAACTGCATTAAGTTCGTTATTATTCCGAATATGTATAGTTTTCTTGTGTTACTTAGTCCATACAAGTAATTGACAAACTGATGCAGGCCTAGTCCAGTACAGGTCAATCCACAGAAAATAAAAAAAAATCGTTTTCATTACTCATACTCGGAAAGTAGGTCTGAAGTTGCCTGAGGAGCGGGTTGAAAATAATACATTTCAGCCCTAAGGAGAATCACTTTCAACTGATAGCGACAGTTGACAAATCGCAGACACTCAAATAAAAAAAATAAAAAAACGAGTTCTATTTTCACATTTGTATTGTACCATTTTCCAACATTTTTTTTCTCTCAGTGCTTTATGGTCGCTCACTTCTCGTGCATTTGCCAGTATCAGGATGTTCCAAAAAAAAACTCGTATCGTATCACTCATATTTTCTTTAGTCAGTTCATGTTTTTATTTTTAGTTTATGTAGTTCGTAATGAAAAGCACAGACTATTTGAAACCAAGTCTCGGGACTAAATATGTTACTTTCACCCCTAAGGTAACAATGTACTATCTTATCTTATCTTATCTGTGGGTCAATCCGAATGCAGCGCGTGCCATTTTGTTCTCTTCCTTGTCATTGTTCACCGTCTTTATTCGTCTCAACTCTTTAACTCAATGACTTTTTTACTTACATTAATGCTTTAGCTTGATTACTTTTTATGTAGAGTGGCAGATATCCTGTGTCGGAGATTTAGGATGCCAGAAAATCTCTAACATAAGTACCCACTAATGCACCTCAAAATATTGTTACTACCTATTGCAAGGTCTACACACATAATGACACATAAATATAAAATTATGAGCTACTATGGTAATTTAATGTAAGACCCTGCGGCACTGTGGCAGTGCTAATGAATAAATACTGTTGAATTAGGTGCACTTGTTTTAACAAGCTAGCTCAGTGCGGGTCAACAGAGGGCGTCCTGCAAGGTCGACCAACTTAAATAGGGTTATCACTTTAAAAAAAAACTTCAAAAATAAAATCACTAAAAAGCAAGTGTCATGATTTCTGCCATTTCAATTGTTACTTTGTGATTTTTTGGTTTTAAACCATTTGTAATCTAATCTGACTAACGTTCTTTTTATTTAAAATGGCGGTCGGAAACGTGTTGACTCTGGAGTCTCAGCAATAGTGCGAACTAAGAACGATTATCTGGGGGTATGAAAAAGATATACTTATGCGGTGGGATGTAACTTTAGACTGGCTTGAGCGTTTATAGCGAAATCAAATTGGTCTGAAAACTGTAATAAGTATTGCATAACAATAATTATGCATAAAGAATACGAATAAAGTTATATAAAAGTGAGAACTGGATTATGATTTACCACAGAAGTAAACATACTAGTCGAGGGCTTAGTATCTGATGTATATGCAACCGATAAAAAAAAAATCTTATCTCGAGTCTCGAGCCCTTATTTCTTCCACGATCTACATTTGTACTTTTGTAGTACCTGAAAAAACAGGGTGAAATACAAACAAGCAAAACCGAAGTTTCACGATAAGGTTTCTACCATTTTAGCACAGAACCATAAAAAACTTAAATAAAAAACGAAAATATATAAGTGAAAGTAAATGAAGTAGCAAAAAAACTTAAAAAAATATTTAAAACTTTCGGTAGAAATGTATTTTAATGTTAGTTTTCTTTAGGGCACTCAAAACTGGATGGAGATTTCCTCCATGCCTTTCCCATGCTTCGCGGTCTTGTGCTGGACGGGTCCAGGTTGAACCTCCAACGTCAACAAAGTCGTCACACCATCTCCGAGGTCATCCTCTCTCCCGTGTATCGTTTCTGGGATGATTTGCTTGCTACATCTGTCATTTGCAGCTCGAGCGAGGTGGCCAGCCCACACAGAGCATCGTTGCTGCCTATAAATTTCGTCTTTTCTCTTTTTATTTATATGACACGGGAATTAATCACGTATGATTAAGCCGTTTATGCACTATAGTTGGTTGGTTAGTTATTTGTATTTTCGGTGTGTAATAAAGAAATATTGTATTGTATAGTTTCAACCGCATTCGGCGGTCTTTTTCAAGGTTAATGCGCGCGCGGGCTGCGTCTCGTTTTGCTCTGCCTCCAGGCCGCCGCGCGACGCGCACGTGATGACAATGGATGTTGATCGGGTGCGGGGGCAGGGGCGCGTAGAGATATATTTATGTTGCGCACGCGCGCATTGGAGCTCTTCCCGTCTCGAATGTTCGGTGTCGGGAATACTCCAGCACACAGAGCTCACCACGTCGCCACCTGTCTCACGGTCACTCCCACTAACTCCATGAAGAAACGTTCTGGCAGGTTCCATCCTCCAGCCCTATTGAAGGTTGGACGTCGACTGATCTCGATGGCTTCTCTATCTACGTTTTTTACTGGCTTGAAGTATAAAAATATTAAAGTAAAGAAAACAAACGTTATTCCGATAATCGACCTATATTTTTTGCCAACTCAAAAACAAGCGTAAACAGCGTAGGTATTATTTTTATTTCGCTACAAATATTTAGATCGTTCCTAGAAATACTTACCTATGCTTCTCCGGTAAGTGGTCTCCACTCGAGAACCTTTCTTCCCCATCGGTTATCGGTTCTTCGAGCGATATAGCCTGCCCATTGCCACTTCAACTTGCAAATCTTGGCAGCCATGTCGTTATAAATGTGTATATAATATGTTGATTCGTAATTATCTGTTCTCTGGCAACCCTTACAGCGTCGACCTCGGGTAGCGATACGCGATGCAGACTGCATCACACCAAGGCCGCGCGAGTGGCGCGATGCACGTCGCATGCGTACGCGAATACAACTTGCAGATTAGTGTAACCTATCAACAAAAAAACAATTGGGTATATCGATGTTTTAAAAAACAATGAAGGAAAATCGAGGAGACTGGGCCCTAATCCAACATGCTGGCCCAGTGCATGTTGGTGAATGTCGTATATATTTGAATTTTTGAGGTTATTTCTCATATCTTTCCTCACGATAGTTTTCTTCACCGTTTTCATCAGTTTCAGTTTTAGATCAGTGCTCCAACTTAATTCAGTTCTATCGCCTTAGCAGTAGCATGTCAGCAACGTTAATACAGAAATGTCAATAATGAAACAGAAAACTGTAAACATAGCCTCGAATGCAGAGCCTGACCTTGCGAATGCAGTCGACTACCGCTAAATTCATTTCGTGACGATATATTTATAATAAATGTGGCATGTTGGGTTTTCATACAATTTGGCTTCTAACTTGATAAAGAGTATGAGGTTTTTTAATTCTGATTTTGAAGTCAGCGGTATCGTTAGAGTCATTGCATTATCCCGCAATTGCAGTTTATAAAAATAAATAGTAGAATGTTTGATGAATGTTTTTTTTTTTTTTTTTTTTTTTTTTTTATAAATATTTATTTTGATTCTCCACGGACTCCTGGGTTCGTGTCTTTTGTCAACTTTTACAATTTTTTTTTTTAAATTATGTATATCTGATTATATTACTTAAAACTAATGACTTATCTGACTTTATTAATTGTTATCGTCTAAAAAACGTTGAGCATATTCTAAATAAAATGATTGATTAAATAGAAAACTTTTTAAAAACAAGTTTTTTTGTATTCTTCTCAACAGACCCTTTCATTTGATAACCATATCATGGAAGTGCATAAAAATTTCTGGTCCGCCATCTTTGGGAGTCCGCTATATTGGATTTAGAATGACGTCATTTAACTCACTATGCATTGTCAATTTGTCATCCAAACTAAACGTATGCAAACTTTTAGCTCAATCGGTTGGGTATAACTTTGTGTGTAATATGACAAAAGCTGCGATACTATAAAATATACAGTATAATTATAAACACTAGAAATAGCCATTAGACGATGCGGCGTCAGCGGAATCGTTATTAATTGGGCATCAGTTTTTTTGTAAGTAGCTTGTTAGAAATTGTTCACATTACGATCTGTAGGGCAGCTTACGGCTGGTGAAGCTCAAACTACTGAGTTTGTACTGAGACAGCTGCTACTCCAACATCTGAAGCAGCTCGTTTCCTACGTAATTTGCATAAACGTTAAATGTTTGATCTTGTGCAGGCGTTGCAGAGCTGTTTTGTGTCGGCGCTGGTTACATCACGCGCACAGTGATAGGTTATGGAAGTGTTCGTTATGAATTTGCAACGTTTGTTACTACAGATTACCATAAGGCTTAATATATCATATTGAGGGGCATGTGAACCGTCTGCAGGTCTCTCGTTTGCGTATTTTCACATTATTGAAGACTAGCGGTCGAATAGTGTAGGTTCCCAACAGTGACGGAATTTTTCAAATCGGTTCAGTAGTTTCGGAGCCTAGTCCTACTCAAACAAACAATCAAATCTTTCCTCTTTATAATATTAGTATAGATATAAAATCACAGAGTATGAATTTGAAAAAAGTGACAAAACCTGTGTTAAAAACCCAAAAAAATAAAAGTTTGTAATGCTATGACAGTTAACCAAAGGTCGGATTTTGTCACTTTTTGCTATTACATACTCTGTGATTTCATATCTTCAATAATGTGAAAATACGCAAGCGAGAGAGCTGCAGCAGACGGTAACAGTTTTTACACACAGTCGTGCGTTTCCCTACTGCAATTTTTGAGGTTTTGCATATATTTTTCGATAAATATAAGTATGTAGTTAAAATATACCTTCACAGCTCCCTCCACAATTATGAAATCTTTATATTAAGATATCGTAGACATCATATAGTAAATAGGTTTAAAAAAAAAAAAAAAAACGGGCAAAAAGCCCAATGTTCATATTTTTTACTATCAAGTGAAAGGTCTTTAGCCGTGTTTCGGTCTTTACGGTTTCCTAGATAAAACATACAATTTTGTTATATTTAAAACATTTTTTAATTTCAAGGTAACCATTGAATTAAATAACTTAACCATGGAAGTAGACAAACTAAAAGTAGAATGACCAAAATAGCTAAAAGTGGGACAAAAGGATCTTAAAAAAACATTTGAATTTTAATTGTTCGAATAATACTAACCGAGAGAAGCGAGGTCTCAGATTCTAATGACAAGTCGGAGTTTCTGTATGTTTGTATATTTGTGCGACAATAACTTGCGTGTCGCTGTCCGATCTTTATGAAATAGTGTAGACAAGTCAATAATTTCAATATGATTTTTAAATTCGAGTCAGTCAGTGCGGTAATCGCCGCCTGACGCCTGCAATGCAACACTGGCGTTGTTGACGATGCTTTGGTATCCCGGGGAGATGTTTTTAAATTTGTATTTATAGTATTAATTTAAAGAATGCATTCTAAGAATGCGTACGAAGAAAACGGTCATCATCATTATCATCACCATTTCAGCCGTAGGACGTCCACTGCTGGACATAGGCCTCCCCCATCGATCTCCAAAAGGGCTGGTTGGAAGCGGCCTGCATCCAGCGTTTCCCTGCGGTCTCTTTTAGGTCGTCTGTCCATCTTGTGGGTGGACGTCCTACGCTGCGCTTACCGGTCCGTGGTCTCCATTCCAGAACCTTTCGGCCCCATCGACCATCTGTTCTGCGTGATATGTGCCCTGCCCACTGCCATTTCAACTTGCTAATCCGGTGGGCTATGTCGGTGACTTTCGTTCGTCTACGGATCTCCTCATTTCGGATTCGATCTCGTAGAGAAATCCCGAGCATAGCCCTCTCCATAGCTCGTTGTGCGACTTTGAGCTTGCTTATGAGGCCCATAGTGAGAGACCACGTTTCAGTGCCGTATGTCATCACTGGTAACACACACTGGTCGAAGCCTTTTGTCTTAAGGAAGAAAAAAATTGTTAATAATAATTCACCTTGTCTGCCAGTAGCCACCATAAATTATAGTACATCCGCTCAAAACTGCAATGTAAACTGCCATCGTAACCACTTGCATTTCACATCAAGCGTCTCTATATCTCGGGCAAAACATCAAAGCCGCGCAGCGAAGGTCGGTTCGTTGCTGTGCGCTCGCGTATGTCTAGACCCCAATTCTTTTAAACAATCGATTTAAAATTAAAATAAATGCCATCGTACTCTAAGTTTTTTCAGCAGACTAAAAGCCTAAACTTTATGATCACTTAAACGTCCAATTAGAGTAAAATAGGAGAAAAGTAAAGAAGGCTGGTCCCATCCCACCACTATGCGAGATTCACAGTCGGGAAGAGAGAGGTAAAGCTATCACAATAATAAATACATTATAACAAAAAAAAAGTAGGTACGTACGTACATCATTTTTCACCCTCCTTATAGGTGTTTTTTTTTTCAATTTGAAATAAGGCCATCCTAGATATATAACCATGTTCAATAAAAAACGGCAAGTGCTTAGTGTGGGACGCTACTTGAGTCAGCACTGTCGCGGCCACCCACCTGAGTCGAGCCGTCCATACACCGGCAGCAGCAGCGGAGGATGCCGCCTGTAGAAAGCGGCAGAAGTGCGCGACAATGAAGCTACAGTATTATTTTGTACACATTGCCGTGGAAACTATGGGCAGTTTTGCACCAGGAACAGTGAGGGGCGGATTGTTTGATTTGACCTGAATTTGTGTAATTTGAATTAGTTTATGACATATGTATTAGTATTGTATTTAATGAGCAATAAATGACAAACTATGCCGGGAAAAAATATTTTAAATGGTTCATAATCGGTGAAGATATCTCGTAACATACAAACAAAAATTACAATCGACTTGAAAACCTCCTTTTTAGAAGTCGGCAGAAAATACAAGCGTCATAGTCATTTTCAAAAGACTGTTTTGTAGAATTGGGGCCGTGGGCTGATAGCCAAGTGAGACATGAATGGGCCAGCCCTACACTGGAGTGATTTATTTGAAAAAGGTTGGCTGCAAACTTGGTTTACATCTTACATTGTAAAGAATAGGTATATTATACCAGTGTAATTTGCTATTTTGCCAAATGCATACAATAACTCTAGGAAATGTTGGCCTTCTCAGTATAGTAGCGAATAGTACTGTATGTAGAGCATTCCAATTTTATTTTTATTTAAAACCTACTAAGCCCTTTGGTTGAGATCTATGTTCAGCAGCAGCGGATTATGCACTAGGTTACATCGCTGTCCCCAGCAAATAGTATAGTAATCGAAAAAAATATTTTTACAGGAAAAAAAAATCGTTTTTGTCGATATTTTCTAAGCGGTCTTACGAAACGGGATCATTTATATACCTACCAAAATTCATAGACGTATTGGAATGTTAAAAATAAACGTAAAACTTTATTAGCACAAAATGCTACTATGAAATTACCGAATTCCTTGGTAATATTTTTTTTTTGATATGTAATGTAGGCTAACATAAGATCGAGACCAGGTGCTAGGAAAAATTCAACAATAATAACTATTATAACTAACTGGTTTTTGTTGTTAATTAAGGTGTTTTTTTTTATTTTTAACTAAAGTGTATTTGCTCTGAATATAATTGGAAAGTTAATTAAATAATTGATATTACATATTAGAGTTACTAAATACAATAAAAATAAACATAACTGTGTATATAAAAAAAAATAAAAAATTAAGGTGTAAAATATAATTAAACTAAAATATGATTTTGACAATATTCTAACAGACATAATTTCCTGTTTTAACTTACAAAAATCAACTAATAAAAATAAAATATTTATTAAAAAAACTAATTTGTACGCCGTACCTGGCATGGACATACGTTTCCAATCTTACGACCGTGTATGCTACTTCATATATGTGTACCTACCGTGTACTGACAAATGAATAATTTGATTTGACTTGCAGTGGAATTCTTCTGGATGACGATGATCCTGTTTTATATCAATAAAAAACTGGTGATGTCATAGTAGCGTCAATAGATACGGCACGCTGGATTTTCATACAATTTGACGTGCTTGCGGTCTTTAAAGGATATACCCACAGACTTATATCTAAGTAGACTTCACAAGCTGTCCGAAAACTGTATGAAAACTAGTGTGTAAAATTTTTCGTACCTAAAAGTGAAAAGAAATATCTTTATTCTATCGGCCAACTCTATTTGCGGTATTCTTACAACTCAGTATTGCACAATTACCCATTTTCGTTTCAAACTGACACGTGTTTTCGCGGCACCGATTGAGCAGACTGATTTTAGCCGGACTCATTTATGACGATTAATCATAATTATATTGGAAATATGACATGCACGCTAGGTCGACTTGTAGCGTCTACTTGGATATAGGTCTGTGGCTATACCTAAGGCCTACGTGATCAAGGTCGCGAGTCACTTTCCCAATACCTAACCAAATATCACCAACTGTTACTTATCGGTTCGGAGAGCAAATAAAAACATTTAATAAGACTGGCTGATAACGCGACAACTTAATAACATTAAATGGAAATGTGTTGTTCAACGAACACCTGCCTGTTACCGTTGGAACTCGAACGAGAACGTAAGTAACCTGTCTCAACAATAGTTGCCTCTTGCGACTTTCCAGTAATTATGCATTCTCGAGGTAAAAAATTCCTATCAATATAATATTTAGATTTATCATCACAAGCTCCATAAATCTAATAGTAAAAGTAAATAAATAAATCTGAGCTAATTGCTATTATTTTATACATCTTTTTTAATTTTAGCCTTAGGACGTCCACTGCTGAACATAATCCTTCCCCATCGATCTCCAAAAGGGCCGGTTGGAAGCGGCCTGCACCCAGCGTTTCCCTGCGGTCTCTTTTAGGTCGTCTGTCCATCTTGTGGGTGGACGTCCTACGCTGCGGTTACCGGTCCGTGGTCGAGAACCTTTCGGCCCCATCGCCATCTGTTCTGCGTGCTATGTGCCCTGCCCACTGCTACTTCAACTTGTTATCCGGTGGGCTATGTCGGTAACTTTCGTTCGTCTCCGGATTTCCTCAACAACAACAAGAAAAACAATTGAACCACGATAAATTCTTCTATAGCTTGTGACAATAACTACTTGCAATATTGCACGTTCGTAACTCTATGACGTCAGTGAGAATCGTACGAGTTTTGAGATCGTGGTATCGTCAACGTCAAGATCACATACACACATACATACTTGGGTATAAGTGTGTGTCACTGCAGAATTATGTATTTCTGTTTTATTGTTTTATTGTATTGTTGTCACGTCAGCCCGATAAAAATGCAACGTGTAGCTAGGTATATAATATTATCTACAGGGTTATACAGGAAAGGTAAGGTCTAAGCCGAAATAGGTCCAGGGGTTCGTTATGTCATCATTATGAACAACTTTTACAATCGGACTAACCCAGAAATCGCAAAATAAATAATCACTTACTCAATAGGAAACGGTGATTCACACTAAACTTGACAACTACACCCACATCAAAATCGCGATTTAAAAAACAGCTTTTCCATACACTTTGTTGAGTGTGAATGATATTTTTCTATGGAACTTAGTACACCCTTTCCGCGTAACCCTGTAGATAAAGTTGGGACACAATTTTCGTGAATTTTGGACACAGAAAAGTTTATTTTTATTTTATTTTATTAGAACCACTGTCAAGGCATTTTTGTAAGAAATTTATTGTAGCCAAAAACGGAAACGAAACGTCAGTCATTCGAAATCAGTTAGCAACTGTGATGCGGACAAAGAACTTTGAGCCTAACCTAAAAAGGTAAAATCCAAGTTCTTTGGATGCGGAGTTCGACGCGTTGACATAAATAAGAATGTTCAATCAAGGTTCTGTCATAATGCCTGGCGACAGATTTTCCTTCTCATTTCCGTTCTATTTACTTCTTTACTTCTCTTTTCTGTGATTTTGTACTAGATAAGATCCAAAATATATGTGTACAGTAAATCAAAGATGACAACTAACAAAATTAGTTATTACAATTGCAAAATTATAGCACAAAATATTACATTGGTTAGCAGATGAAATATAGCGTAAGATAAAAACCTATTTAATTTTACAAACCATTTTAAATAGCCCGAGCTTGTTTTATACGAGATTATATCACGGGATGCATTCAAACATTTGACCGCTTGCCAAGTTAATAGCTATCTAATATCTATTGCGCATATTTGTAATGAATGCAATTATGTGAGTTAAATTTATGCGAAATGCTCGTAATTTATGCATAAAAACGCGTAATTTTTAAGATATTTTTGCACTGAGAGACGGGAGCGGGCGAGTTTGGTTTGATAATATTGGTATGTACCTACTACATTTTATTTGCGGTTTCGCCCGCGTTGTGAACAAATCATAACCTTTAACCATTTTAGCCTGTCATGTGGGAACATGCTGGCTCTCAGGCCTTCCCTCAGAGAGAGAGAGAGAGAGAGAGAGAGAGAGAGAGAGAGAGAGGATGGGCCCTAATTCACTAGTGAATGTCATTCAAATTCAAATTATTTATCTATACTAATATTATAAAGAGGAAAGATTTGATTGTTTGTTTGTTTGTTTGCATTGAATAGGCTCCGAAACTACGGAATCGATTTGAAAAATTCGTTCACTGTTGGGAAGCTACACTATCCCTTGTTAACATAGGCTATATTATATTTAAAAAAAAATAGGGATCCTTACTAAAACTCCAATAATGGAACCCAAGGTGTAAAAAAATAAGATTTACAATTTTGACTTTGCGTGTTTGACAGTTCTAAGACAGGACACGTCTGTCAGGTCTGCTAGTTGAGAATAAAAACGGACAAATCCCACTAACATTTATCTCACATACTGTTAAAACTAAAATAGATTTCCTAGTAAAAATAGGAATAATATTATAAAATTTCTAATATAATAAATACAACAAATTGCTGTAAAAATATGTCAACATAAAATTAGTATGTCATACAAATTGTCATTATAGTCATCGGCTTTTTTGCCCCTGTCCCATTGATCAGTTAAATTTTCACAATCATATTACATTGAACTTTCCAGGTTCTTGGACATACGTACCGGTTTCCTCATGATGTTTTCCTTCACTGTTTTTGAGCGTTGGCATCGAAACAACACATAATTTATTTAGGTACTAAATAAGTCATTGGTGCAAGGCTGAGGTTTGAGGTGCCGTCAGATTGTAAAGCGCACATGCTACCGGTCGGCCACCATCGCTTCAAGGCGAGGTTTTTCCACTTTTAAGCAACGCTTATTACTACAGATGACCATAATCCTTGGTTTATTGTATTAAAGTCGCATTTAGCGGAGCAAAATCATGGCGCTTACACGCAGTCGTGCGTTTCGCTACTTGGGGTTTTTTCTTATATTTTTCGAAAAGTATAGCTTTAGTGTAAAATGTACCACGCCAGTTTCCTTCATAATTATGAAATCTATATATATCAAGATATCGCAGACATAATTTAATAAATAGGTAATTGAATGAATCCAAAAAACATGGATAAATGGACAAATCAGTGCTACTTTGATAAAAAAAAAATCTATCGAGCGATATGTATTTAATCGTATTTCGGTCTCATGGGTTTCCTAGATAAAACATTTAATTTTGTTATGACACCATTTTTGAATAAACAGAATATTTTTTAAGATAGTGAGTGAAACGGAGCGTAGCTAGTTACAAAAGAAAGTTGGCGCAGCTAGTTATAAAATAAAGTATCATAAAAAAAAACTACAGCTCCTTAATTAATAGAGAAACAGAAGACCCCAGACAGCCATAACTACAAGTGTCCATAAATATCCCCACTTTTATTGTGTGATTACAGACACTCGTAAAGAATTCAATTCACTATAGTCCAGACATCTGGCGGAATGGGACATTATGCGATTACTTCGCTTCATTATAAGTTATAGCTTTTTCTATGTTTCGATCATCACAACAAAGCAGTAATTGCTAAATAGCTGTCTCCATGTTAGTCGCGCGTGTCCATATACGCGTTTTTGTACTCAGTTGGGGAAGTGGTTGGTAAAGGAGTGCTTCTATGAAATGGAAGAATTTCTAAAGAAAATGCCATGACGTTGTTATTCTTATGATTTGGCTCGTTGATAAATTAATAATACAAAAATAAAATACATTCATGTAATTTTTTTTACATATTTATCATCATCATCATTTTAGACACAGGTCCACTGCTGGACATAGACCTCTCCCATCGATCTCCAAAAGGGCTGGTTGGAAGCGGCCTGCATCCAGCGTCTCTTTTAGGTCGTCTGTTCATCTTGTGGACGTCCTACGCTGCGCTTACCGGTCCGTGGTCTCCAGTCGAGAAACTTTCGGCCCCATAAGCCATTTGTTCATACATTTTGTGATGACATACGGTAGTGAAACATGGTCTCTCACTATGGGCCTCATAAGCAAGCTCAAAGACATATTTAAATCTAATTCAATTTTTCACGCCCTTAGGGCTGGGCTGTTAATGGATGGACATTTTATATTTTAAGACCTTGTTTACCCATTGGCAAGCAAATAAAAATGTTTGACTTGCTTCTCGAATAAACGTCTCAACCGATTTTGGTAAATTAAATGCTTTCGTTGGATTTATCTCGATCGAACCTTACCAGCAGTTCAATTAGGTACGTTTTTTTTATTGAAAAACTTATTTAACATTTGCCATTGACATTACGTATCGATTGTAATACTTTAAATTTTATCGACAGATACAGTTTTATCGACTCTAAATATTTTTGTCAAACGATATAATTCCTTAGCCGCACCTTCTTTGCCGCTGCCGCACTCGGCTCTCAGGCAAGAGACTAGAAAGTATTTAAATATGCTTTTTAATATTTGTTTAATATGTTTTGGACGGCATAATTGATCACGTAAATAAATACCGACACGATTAGCAATCAGCTGTTTTGTTTCTGTAGTTTTCGTACTGCTAACGCCATCTATTGGTTGCCCTTTGAAACGGTCCACGAAAGAAATTATTTAATTAGGTTATTAATTTTCTGTTCTCTCTCTCTCTCTCTCTCTCTACCTACAGACTACAAAGGTCGAATCACATAATTTATAGAAAAAAGTTTCGATGAAAGAAAACATCTCGAGAAAAACGGCATGACCAAAAACCTTAAAAGTTCAAAGACATAAAATTCACCAACATGCACTGGACAAGCATGGTGGATTAGGACTCTTACTCTCTCTGAGAGATGGCCTGTGTCTCAGCAGTGTGAACATTTCAGGCTGAAATGATGATGAAGATATTGAAGAATTCATCATCATCATCAGCCGGAAGACGTCCACTACTGAACATAGGCCTCCCTCCCTTTAACCTCCACACTGAACGACAGCCCGCCTTTTGCATCTACATATTGAAGAATTGATAAAACGAAATTATTTTGGACTACAATTTTGCATCCCATTTTCATGGGTATAAACATCGATCTAATTACGTAATAAAAGTCAAAACTTACCCTAAAGAACGTTATAATTAATTTAGGAAATTAATAAAAGCAACCCTTTATCATAATGAATAGATAACGGGAACAACTTTACAATACAACGCAACGTTAACAATGGTAATTTTAACATTTCCCATCAAACGCACAATTTACTCACGAATAAAACAACAACCGGGGCATCTTACATTTCTCCTGTGAATTTTATTACAATTTTCCAGTTACAATTTTTATTTCAATATTTAGCTATTAAAAATTGAGTCGAAAATTTAAAACGGCAGATTATAATTATTTAATCTGTAACATAGTAAATTAATGTTTTGTTAGTTTGAGAATTAATATTAAAAATTTATTCGCCGTGTGTTAATAACATGACGTTACAAGCCAACGAATATAAGTAAAAAATTATGCCATTAAGTTACCGAAATATATTTACCTCGATATTAAAAAATAACAGTTTGCTTATGGCAATGTTTTTTGTCATCGTAATCATTTCCTCGAGTTTAGAGTTTACCACAAGTTCTATTTGCCCCTCTCAAAACGCAAAAAAAACTCTCAAATCTGGCAACACTGAACGCAATGCTAAACAACAATGTTATAATGATATTCGCTAGGTAACTAAACAGCCGAGAAAATATATTTCACAGGAAACAATAACCGTGGCGGGTCGCAACATTGTAATTTATATGTATAATGCCATGAAACAATAATAGCGGGACCTGAAACGACTGAACCATGAGATTATAATATGGTATAAGTTATTTTCTCAAAGAATATAAATTCATTTTATAGATAAAATACAGGTTCTCTTAGTTTACTTAAGATTATCCTAACTAATATTATAAAAGCGAAAGTAACTCTACCTCTCTGTCTGTATGTTTCTTCGCTTTTCTATACTAATATTATAAAGAGGAAAGATTTGATTGTTTGTTTGTTTGCATTGAATAGGCTCCGAAACTACTGAACCGATTATAAAAATTCTTTAACTGTTGGGAAGCTACACTATCCTCGGGTGACATAGGCTATAATCTATACCCGTGCGAAGTTGGGGCGGACTGCTAGTCACAAATAAACGGCTGGGCCGATTTTAACGGAATTTGGCAGGTTGATGATAGTGTACATCGAACAGACAAATACTTTTCCTTCCAAAAAATGCGGAAAATCTGAACAATCGCTGGTGACTCAGCTAGTTTCTTATATGTTAATTACAATAATGACGTTGATTTAGCAAGGCGTGTAAAAAAACATTCACGTCCTCGAAAAGTATGCATGCAGGTTGACTGTAACGCCATTATTTATCTTATTTAACCGATACCTTATTTAAATATTATATGCCTTTAAATATTACATTTTCTATTATTTATGTGTTGTTTTCACTTTTTATGCCAGTATAAAATTGTTAGTTCATGCAGTTGAGTCACAGGTCTAGCGTCCATTCGTCCTAGTACACCGTTCATAATTCCTATACAGCGCGTCACAATTTATTGCCGGCAAATTAATTTGGCCGGACGGGTCGTAATCCGGCCACATCTGCGACTGTAATGCTCTATGCGAGTGTAGCTTCGCAATATTTACAAGAAATATTAGATGGTAATGAAGGAGTATTACAGTAGTAGATACTTTAAATGTTATATGTAATATTTATATGTAATAGTTAGGATTCTAAAAATACTTTCGAAATAAATAGGATTATAAAGCATACTACCGGAAAACGCAGCGTAGGGAGGCCTCACATTGTGACATTGAGACATTGTGAGAGTCGCGGGCATCCAGTGGATGCAAAAGGCAGGCTGTCGTTCAGTGTGGAGGTTAAAGGGGGAGGCCTATGTTCAGCAGTGGACGTCTTCCGGCTGATGATGATGATGATGATAAAGCATACTATCGTTGGCAACGCACTGACAATGCCCCGGGTATTGTAGATTTCTATGGGCAGGGGAGACCACTTACCATCAGGTAGGACGTCGCTTTTCGCACTTTTAGGGTTTGTTTAAGAATATCCTATTAAATAAAATAAAAACCTTTTTTATTCGGGGGTTTTTTTCCAGGTTTTACTTAACCCATAAATTACAAATTAATAATAAAAATTAAATGATACCACGCTAGGCGCTTGTCTACATATATATCTAAACTAAAAGTAAATCTAAAAATTAAATAAATTTAAGAAGCGCAATAGTGCTGGGTCATTTTTTGTTGCCATGTGAACCGAGACCAAACGACCAAAAGTCAACCCAACCCAAATATTTAAACATTGGACTCCTTAAATCGTCAGAGACAGCCACGAGTATCTTGTTAGTGAAACGACGCAAGCGATGCCAGAATGAAGCCATCCTGGTTCTGAATACGACGAAGAAGCCGGGAATCCCTGCCTCAGCGAACATGCTCGACGCACTGCAGTAACGCGGCAGCATCATAAGAGCCCGGTATATTAAAGTATAGTTGCTAATCATCACATAAATTATGTGAAAGATCATACTTTCGGCTACCTCACATTGCGTTTCACAATTCTTATTATCATCAAAATACTTAGTTCTATATTTATGTTTATATCTCGGGCAGAGAAACATTTTTTTCTTTTTTTTTTTTAACTCTTAAACCAACTAATACCTTTTATTTGCAACTTGATCTGCCATATAAATTAATAGGAACTTTATCTGCTGAGTCCTTTTTAATGATTGTGAAACGCAAGCAGTATTTATTTATTAGATAAGTTCTTATTAGCTTAACCGGAACGTAAACCGGACATTCCGATACAAAGCCTTTTTCTAAAACACTAATCTTGGTCCAAATTTTTTAGCTTTGACAGTTAAATAACAATAAAAAGGTGTAGAACCTGATAAAGTATAGAGTTTAGAAAATTGCGAGCCAAACGAAACCCTAGCAAACAATATTCAGATACAAAGCAAAATAACGGAGAAAATATGCAATCTTTAGAGCCGTCTCAGGCGTTTGTGAAGATGACGTTGTCTTTATTTATGAAATTTTCTACAGAACAGGATCACGTCGCTTTAGAACTGGCGCTGTTCTCCGTGCCTGGTACTTACATAGCTGTAGAAACCTTGGCAAACTTTACTGATCTGTGGGGATCGCTATTTGGTCTATGCCATTATTTATCGGACTGCCAGAGCGGGCACGAAAAATCGTCAGCGCTTTATGGTTAACATTACGAAAACCCGAACGAAGCGCTTGGATTCAACATTTATTATGCGAACTGCTAGTCTGTGGAATGCGCTGCCTGAATGGGTGTTCCCCGATGGTTATAATCTGGGTGTCTTCAAATCACGAGTGAATCGGTTTCTTCTAGGCAAGCGTGCTTCAACGTAGACCATCAGGCAAGATGGTGGTCAAACGCGAGCCTATCATTTATTGAAAAAATTAAAAAAACACGCGAGCAATTTGATTTTAACCGGAGTCCAGTAACCGACTGTGTGTTTGAATTATTTGGACAAAACAATAAACATCGTGTTTACTGTTTTGAAAATTAATAATTAGATTGATGGAAGCTTGCCGGATCCAATATTAAATCTGACTTCTAAAGTAAATATAAATAATGTCTGTTTTGTGCATCTGCAAAGCAAATAACGTAGAGCGATGGTGGCCGGGCGGTAGCATGTGCGTTTCACAATCTGACAGCACCCGGTTCGATTCTAAACCTTGCACCAATTACTTATTCAGTACCTTCGACCATCGATGAATGGACGGGCCCAGTAGAAGCGCATTTTTGATGATTACAAAATGAGCGCCGGCGCTCACTTCGTTTCAGTCGGTCTCTAGCCGTAAGAAGTGCAACACGAGTCTATCGTGATAACGAAAAAAATTACATCTAACAAAACTATGCATTCCTATGCTTTCCCGAAGTGTAAATACACAAATAAAACAGGTATCTATTTTTTGTAACAAATATACTGTACATTTTTATAATTAGGTATTGAAGTATATTTCCGACGGTTTTGACTCGTTTTTACTGAGCAAGTTCAATGGTTAGGGCCCATCCATTCATTTTATTTTGGTTGAAGTTCAGTACCTAAATAAACTATGCGCAGTTACGATGCTATTGCTCAAAAATGGCGAACGAAAAAATTGTGACAAAACCAGTGCGTCCAAGAACCTCAAAAGTTCAAAGACATATATGACATTCAGCAACATGGTGGCCAGCATGATGGATCATCATCTCTCTATGAGAGAAGTCCTGTGTCTCAGCAGAGGGAACGTGATACAATGTTCCCCTGTCCATAACATTTTATGTTTCTGTTTTAGCTTCAGTTTCCCCAGCGGGGTAATGTAACCAGCATGCTGGGTACGCTGCCTACTAGTAGTGGGCTTAACTATTTGGATAGTCTAGACAAAGATAATACCACTCGCGACGTCACCTTTTAAACAACAAAAGATAAAGATAAAGATTATTACTTCTTTACTTCTTTAGTCCTGTCCATCCAAAGGTTGCCTGGAAGAAATCGCTTTAGGCGATAAAGCCGCCCATTATACTGCCGTTTATTTGTTTTTATGTTACTTTAAGTTTCATTTGTATTTTCGGTGTGTAATAAAGTTGTATTGTATTGTATTATTTATTTGCATACAACATGAGAATTTTTGTGCATTTTCATGCACAAAAGATGTTAAAATAAACAAAAATAGTCCTAAATCACGTTGTGCCGGTCAGGCGTACAAATGCCAGAGTGATGGCACTATGCTCGTAATAGTAATGTTTTAATATCCTACTAACATTATAAACGCGAAAGTTTGTATGTATGGATGTTTGTTCCTCTTTCACGCAAAAACTACCAAATGGATTTTAATCAAAGTTTACAATAATATAGCTTATATATTAGAATAACACATAGGCTATAACGGGTTGTAGTTGCGAGGCCGAAGGCCGAGTTTTACGCATACGAAGTAGCGGGCTTCAGCTAGTTAATCATAACTATGCAATATGCATATACAAAAAGTATGCTTAAGACCACACAACAGAAGTGAAAACGTCATCAAGGTTGACTATATCTCTCTCGCTCCCTTAGTCGACTCGAGCCGACTTTACCCGAACGAGTATCTGAGCGGGACGATCACGCAAGTTTAGTTCAAGTTTCAAGCCTTTTCCCCATCCCAAAAAGTGCACAACGTGCCTAAATAAGTTTTCACTTCAAAAAACTAAATGAAAATCGATTCGGCCGTTTGGGAGTTACGATGCCACAAACAGACTCAGATACATAACATTACACAGATAATCACGTTCAACTTATACCCCTTAACACCCCTCTTTTTGCTACGGGGGTTAAAAATAACTATCTGAACACAACAGAGTTCTGTAACGAGGTTACTTGCAAGACAAACGACTGTACCCTTCCGTATCCTCAAGGAACAATCGTACGTACGCCGAAAAACACCATTCCCAAATTTTGACTTGGCAATTTGTCTCTGTCGCCACTAATGCTGTTAGAACGGGATAGATAGTGATATAAGGATAGAAAGAATGAGATAGAGAACGTAATCAGGCGTAGGATGATCGGAAGCTATCTTTTTCGAGTCTTTGTTTTGGTAAGTATAGATTGGTATGGATTTGTCGGTGTGTTTGATTGATTTGCTTTTTTGTTCGTATTGCGGTTGATTCGTAGGGGAAAGAAAAACCTTTTTTCATCACAACTATTCGAAAAACGACAAATGGTTTTTCTTTTCAGCTTGTATTGCCGTCCAAACCTAAGAACTTTTTCAAACATTATGCGTTCGACCTCTATGGTTAATTTCACATACTAACTCGAGTTAGTGATAGAAAAGAAGAAATTTAATATTGTGATTGTTATATAACAAGGTACCTGCGAAATGCACGGTCGTCGGCTAGGCCCTACAAAAAAGTGTTCCATATTAATTTTCTGTACGTAATACTAAAAATGTATTAAGGTTCTAACATTTAAAAAGTTTTCTTTGTAATTTTTTTATGTCTTGTCGTTATGCGGTTATGCAGTCTGCGATGTACATAGTCGTAGAGTAGGTACGCTTGTCTAGAAGAAAGCGATTCATTTGCCACTTGAATACACCCAAATTGTAACTACTAAGTTACTACCTTTTTTGTTGACGGGGGGAAATCTTCAAAAGATACTCAGCTACATTGGGGCGTAGTCGGGTTATGTGGGATTGCACCCACTAAAAGGCCACCGAAGATCCCCTCGGTGGCCGACCTCTGTGCCAGAGTAAGGGCAACGGGATCTGCATAGAAATTCACCGGTATCGTCCTAGCACACTGTCTGAAGCAACGCTCCCGGGAAATGTTCAGAGCATTTCCGTTCCTTTCCTTTACAACGGCGTGGGCTAAGTTACTACCTAACTAGCGGCTGTGAATGAATGATTGTTGACAGATAGTATAGCTGGATTAGCAAGTTGAAGTGGTAGTAGGCAGGGCACGTATCACGCAGAACAGATGGCTGATGGGCCGAAAGGTTCTGGAATGGAGACCACGGACCAGTAAGCGCAGCGTAGGACGTCCACCTACAAGATGGACAGACGACCTAAAAGAGACCGCAGGGAAACGCTGGATGCAGGCTGCTTCCAACCGGCCCTTTTGGAGATCGATATCCTGCAGTGGACGTCCTATGGCTGAAATGATGATGATAGCTGAGGGTAATTTTCCATTTGAGAGTTCTATCCATCAATTTTCCCACTTATCACAAAACACTAATCTGTTCTAAGCTTCTATTAAAATGAATGTAATCATCGCGATAACATCGTATTGTTCCGATCTTACTGGGACAAATGCACCCCAGGCCTATTGTGTCCCGACACCTAGCGACTCAATACGTCCCACTTTCACAACAATGCGCGCCTGCACGGGACGTATTTGTCCCCACTTCCCGAGAAAAAAGGAAAAAGATTTTCCCGATTCTTTCCCGATTCCCCCCTATATGGGGCAGTGTTGACCCAAGCATTACTTGTGCAAACGTGTCGCCGGCCGTTTTTTATTGCAGGCTAGTGATGTCACTTTAAAGTGTTCCGGGATATCGGGAACTTGCGATTTGGGTCACGGGTGTGGTACGGTTGGCGTAAAATTGTCGGAAAAGTATGGTCTGTTTTGACGTGTCGGGAAATTGCGTTTGCTATATTTCTATTATATGTGCTAGTTTAGTCATTTATTATCGTTAATTGTAACCCATATAACAGAGACATATTAGTACAAGTTATTAATATTTTTTGTCTTAAAATTCATAACATTTCTATAGACATCCGTCATCTAGTGGTCTCTCCTTATTTCACTCACTCTGTCTGTCATTTACTCTTTGTATACAAAAGAAATAATGCCTTCCAAGCTAGGATGGTTTGTGGGTTCAGTCTAATTATTTAATGTCAACCGACTCGTAATTCAAGCCCAATATTTGTTCGAATTATTCATGTATGGTAATATACAGCGAAAAATATGGCTATTTTTCTTACATGCGCTTCATGCAAATGTGACGTTTGAACTCGTGAAAAAATACGCCATGGGAATATGTCTGTACCACAGACCTTTAACAAGACAGACACCGCGAGCTCGTGTCTGTGTTTCTGTGGCTCTTAAGTTGCATGAAAGTCATCTTGGCAATAGCACGTCAGAAGTCAATACAAAAATGACAAATTACATCATAGTTCACTGTAAAAACTCTTCGAAAGCAGTTGGTCTTGTTCTCAGATCAGTCATACAAGCGAGAAAATCACAACTGCCTTAATACAACTATTGTTTGTGTATTGTTGTATTATTTTTCATACATTTTTTCACTATACCTCTAAACCGCTTAACGCAAAAACTGTATATACGAGTAAGTACGGCTAACTTACACATTTTTCACGCACACTAATAAACTTGTAGCTACACCAATGAACTAATAGTCCACATGCAAAAAAGAGTGATAAAGTCGCCTGGTGGGCGAGTTTGACTAAATACATTGAGTTGGTTTAGGCCAGATTTGTTAAACTACCACTTAATTACTCTCGTTGCGTCATAGTTGGTACAAAATGCAGTGGTGCGGCACGCTGGGTTTTCGTACAACTTGTTTGCGGGATCTATCCTAGTAAAGATCTTTATCTGTACGCATTAATATGTATGTAAATATGTAGGCAAATATGTGGGAAAACATGCTACGAATCAAACAGAAGGTATTCATAACGAGGGAACTGGCTTCGAAAAAATATATAACAGTATTACAATTGTGGCACCATGTTCGTCACAACTTCAATTATGATTCAACGGGAGAGGGACAAAAAAACTGAATTAGAATTGGTTCAGCCATTTGTGAGCTACGTTGCCACTGACACACACAGACAAACACGTTAAACTTATAACACGGCTTGCGTCGGGGTTTAGTGGTTCGTTTCACTTATGGCGGAAAAATCAAAATTCAAACTGTTTTTTTGTTCTTGTAGCTAGGTCGGGTTATTATTGTAAACGATCGTGGTATTTGCGCAAATCTTTCTTTATAATTATTATTATTACATAGTATAAATTGAAGTCGCTTTCCGCGACTGTATGTCTGTATGGCCGCTAACTCCTCCTAAACCACGCAACGGATTCTGATGGGGTTTTCTTCATCAGTTAGATACATTTTCACGGAAGGTTTATATATATAACTAGCGACCCGCCCCCGCTTCGCACGTAAATTACAACCATGCGAAGCCGGGCGGGCGGGTCGCTAGTTGATTATAATCCTTTACAAAGTCTATATATCAATTTTTTATGAACTTTATTACATATGTCGATAATAGTTATTTATGATACAAGTGCGGTAAGTTGGTTATTACAAACGAGTAGACGAATGTAAGCCCGAGACGAAGTCGAGGGCTTACCATAGTCACGAGTTTGTAATAACCAATCCGCACGTGTGCCATACAACGTTTTACAACACATTTGCGAGAAAAAAAACAAAAAATGGAAATTAAAAAAATACCGTAAAGTACACGCACGCTATACAACGGAGCGTGCGGTAAAATTCATTACCGCACGCTCCGTTGTATGATCCGTAATGTTTAACTTTCGAACGATGTATACAGGCTTCGTAAGTGCACTTTTTGTGCAAATGTGTTGTAAAGTATTTTTTGCTGTTTCAAACGGTTTATTGACAAATGTAAGTAATATGGTGCGTCACTGATAAATAGCTGCACAAAAAACTAACGATTTGCGCAAACACAGTGTCATGTATAATAATTACCCGGCCTACCTACAAGGACAAGAAAACTGTACGAAATTTGAATTTCCGGCCATATCTGAACGTACCACCTTAAAAATTAAAAGAACAATTATCATACCTACTCGGTGGAATCTTGGTGGTTTCGCAAGCCGCAGTCTAGCCTCTAGGCGCAGGTCGTTAGAGCCTATAAATCTCACAGAAAATACGAATCGATGTTTGCGGGTTTAGCAAAAATAACACTATGGCACTCTTGGGACATCTACGCATTTATCATTCCACAGTTCGATTTATTCGCTTTCGTTTTAATTCTAGAATGAGGTTTTACGCAAGGTTAAGCAGAATTCATGAATCCATACTAAGCAGTATCTATTTTTCTTATAGTTTTCGTTAATCTAAGATACAAACAATGCAGGGAGATGCATTTCTGAACTATTAGACAAAGAAACTTGTGATTTGTGTACTTGTAAAAGATTCGCAAAAGATAAACTTGATAAGAAAGTAATGTATGAAACAAAATGAGTATATAACTTAATTTTAAAATACATATTCAACGATACCCCACGAGGGGATGCAGTGAAAAAATATATTGCATCCTCATTTCAGTTTTACCAGAACCACCACTAAAATGCATTTTTTTTAAACTGGTAAAATTGAGATCTATTAAAAGGTACCTAATAAAACTGTTGTGCAAAGTATCATGCGCTTATCTTAATAATTTTAAAAGTAAGAAAGTTCTAAAGAATTACGACGGACAGACAGACAGGTCAACGGACCGAACGAACTTATAAGGGTTGCTTGTATTACTACGAAACCCTGAAAACGAGTGGTCAGTATTTCCCTACAAAATGCCTTTTCCCTCGTTCCCCACCGTCTTATTTAACATTTAGCTCCATTGCAAAACAAATAAAGCTCCGGTAGCAAAGAACTTTAAAGTTTGCTTCGAGCTGTAAGGTAATTAAACTTGAAGAGTTTCCAAGCACCCTGACCAAACAACCGCGAGACATGAACGGGCAACATGCACCCAGGAATTAGCATTGCCTAATGATTAAGGAATTGCTACCGAGCACTTGTGTTGTGGGTAGTCATGATACAATAATATACTCCATGTAGGTATTAATATGCTCCAGGTAGAATGTAGAGCTTGTAACAAAATTTTGATTTTTAAATAGATCTCAATGTAAACGTATATACCTACACTGTTTTAAACTATCACAGTTCTTTACAGTTACGGGTTAACGGGATATTTACCGTGATAAGATTGTGGATGGCTCTGATATTTCGGTTACATGCACCGTGGTCACGGAAAGAACATGAACTGAAACGGCTATACGTAAAAACTTTGGCTATTATTTATTAATTAATTTACAGTTTATAAAGTTATATGTAAAACAAAAAATTTGAAGTACTTAAATAAAAATTATAACGATGTAGTTGCCCGTGTGGTAAAGTAACAAGAACACTGGCTGCATTTCCGCGATGAATAAGCCAAATAAATTATCTACACGAGGAATAAACCAGCTCTTTATAATTCATCATCATCATTTCAGCCATAGGACGTCCACTGCTGGACATAGGCCTCCCCCATCGATCTCCAAAAGGGCCGGTTAGAAGCGGCCTGCATCCAGCGTTTCCCTGCGGTCTCTTTTAGCTCGTCTGTCCATCTTGTAGGTGGACGTCCTACGCTGCGCTTACCGGTCCGTGGTCTCCATTCGAGAACCTTTCGGCCCCATCGGCCATCTGTTCTGCGTGATATGCGCCCTGCCCACTGCCACTGCAACTTGCTGAGCCGGTGGGCTATGTCGATGACTTTCGTTCGTCTACGGATCTCCTCATATCTGATTTCAGATTAAGTCCCAGTAACATAATGTAAGAATAAGATGAATAATTTAATACATAAGAACAACCAAAGTACTTAGTGCATAAAACCAGTTGTATTGCCTGTAGATCGTTGAAGATCTAACGATAAAATCCAAATTCTCTGACTCACTTACCAGTAGACAGCGCACCTAACGTACTGGCAACATTGCGACGCTAAATGACAATGCTTACGATTATTCCCATACCTATGGGAAACGCAATGGTCATAACATTACCCGTACCAACCCTGCCAAAGTACCTCGCCTTTATCGTGCCGAAGGCTCAGTCACACCGCCAAGAACAAAATTGGGATACTCAATAATGTTGATAGCATAGATCAGAAGCTCACAGAATACAGGGTAGAAACTGTAATATATAGGCCATCATCATCATCAGCCAGAAGACGTCCACTGCTGAACATAGGCCTCCCCTTAGACCTCAATACACAGAACGACAGCCTGCCATCTGCATCCACTGGATACCCGCGACTCTCACGGTGTCGTCGGTCCATCTAGTGGGAGGCGTACCTACGCTGCGTCTTCCGGTTTGTGGTCTCCACACAAGAACCTTTCTTCCACATCGGTTATCGTTCTTCAAGCGATGTGGCCTGCCCATTGCTACTTCAACTTTGCAAAACATATTGGTAACATTTTTTATCGTTATTCCACCTTCACTTCCCCCAACGTCGCCCCCCGTCCCCCAAGTCGGGGGACATTGTCAAGCTGAACATGTTGCTTATAGTTACATGAAAACGATGTAAGAAGACAATTTATGAATTTTGCAAACATTATGATTGGCATTTACGGATTAGAAATTATTGTGATGATGATCGCATGCCACCCCATTCGCTTCTCCTTATAAACTCGCTCGGACGGCACGCGATCGCTAACACAATCCGAATCAAGAAAGTACATCCAACAAAGCCCGCTGTTCCTTAAGGATCAAAATCTCTGGGGCCAACATCGATTAGAGTACTAGAAACATCCAAAAAAAACCCATTCCCATTAATAAAAAAAAAAAATATGCTAGTCGAATCTGTTTCTTACACCGTAAAAAAGTATCCAAAGAACCAAAGTTTAAAAGTTTTTAAGTTAGTGAAACTAGAAACTTTATTACCATACATTGCATAACGACAATTGATCATCCATCTACTGTAAAGTATTTTGCCTTAAGTAGACCTTGTACGCTGCTTTGGACAGTCCCAAATTGTATTAACAGGGAACTGCACTGAGAAGGTAAAAATTAACATACGGTCAAGAACCTAAGAGCCGCAAGACGTATTTTACGTGTTCATATACAAAGATTAGCTCTGAGACAATGTTCTGAACAACAATGGCTCATTGCTCCATGGTTCACTCGCTATTTATGGTCCACCACAAATAAATATAATCAAGATTTCAACGTTGTTTTAGTTAGACAGCGTCTAAAACTTAAACAAGTGATTTGTTTGTATAACATTTGAATATAGATGTTATAAACGCTTGTCTTAGCTTACGAGGGAATCTGCGCTTTAGCGAGGCACATCGTAACTACAGAATGTTGTGATATTTTTTTCCTTGTCTCACCGTACCTTGTCCATCTGGTGCCTTTTTAGTCTGTGTCTGGAGGACGATTGCGTGGTGTTTATGTAAATAATTTGGCAGAACACCGTGCGCGCTATGCCAGTCGAGATCTTATCAGAGTGGCCGTGTGTCACACACAAGCGAATTAGCATTAAAAACTTCAGAAGGTCTATCACACTATAATATCATCACTAACACACTAATCTAATCTTATGTATTTTTATTTATTTATAAGCGAAACAAGTTAAAAGTGTTTGTTCTCATTTCAACAGGTGTAAAAATCTAAACCGATCTTGATGCAATTTGACAAGAACGTGGGATGTGTGGAAACCATACCAGAATAAATAAAAATAAAAACAATTCGGAAAAGAAGTCTTCACTATAATTTTAACAGTTAAAGTCATATATGATAATATGTATAACTTAACACGAAAGCAATGAAACTGACTTTTTAAATATTAAAAAACAAATGTCTGATCAAAATCAAAATATCCTTAGAGCTAGCAAGATATATGTCACTAGAAATGGTCAAATACACGGAGAATACATATTTAAGATAATAATTTGGCGACATTGCTTGCACTTTCCAAGACATTATCATTGCAATAGTTATCTCCACACCAAAACGATATTACACTGGGGTCTTCATATCACGAGTGAATCGGTTTCTTCTAGGCAAGCGGGCTCCATAGCCTCGCCTGATGTTAAGCGATGATGCGGTCTACCGCATCATCGCTTAACAACAGGCGAGTTGGCGGACAACGCAAGCCAGTTAATAAAAAATAAATAGAGACGGCTTGTAATAGAACTTGACTTTAAGGTTGGTTAAATTTTGACAGTTATTTGAGAGTCTCAATGCCCTCTCAACAGCGAAATTCCTTTTTAGGTGTTATTTTCGCTGATCGTCCATTCAGCATCATCTCAACAACTGCGAGAATGTTTTTAAGTAAGGCCGTAAAATGTTGACGCGTCACGGTGTGAGTTCAACTCAATGTGACATCGGGCGCTCATTTGGTTATTTTTACTGAAAATTTGAGTTCGTTGGCGCATGTTTGTATTACAGATTGCAAATACTCCTACCGATCGATAAACCCGCACGTGTGCTCAAACGTGTAAATAGGTCGAGAGAGAACAACAACTTTTTAAAAAGAGAACCCCCTTGATTGACAGTTGTTTGTGTGCCGTGACGCGCTTTGTTGTCGATGTGATACGATACGGTGTAATGGGCGGCCTGTTTTGGTTTATTATGTTTTGCCTGGAAGTTTGGATATTTAGGAGATTTCTAACTTGTGCGACTAATGCTTATTAGTATTTACAACTAACTTGGTCTCTTTGTGAAGTTTGTGGAACTAATGTTCGTCGGGTCGAATCTGTGAGCAACTTTACTCGTTTAGCGCTTCTGTTGATCTACAAAACTAAAACCAAGACTATAATTTCGACCTATTTGAATTTAACAATGTATTTTTGTTTGTTCCAGGTATGACGAATGAGATTTCAGGACGGATATGAAAAGGTATAAAATATTTCACGCAGTATTACCAATATTCAACTTCGATAGAAGCTGACATAACATATAGGTAGATAGGGTTACGAATTTAGACAGTACTAAGCCGAAAGGAGTGCTTTGTACTCATCGTTTGTTATGCCATCGATATGAATAACCTTTAATATGGGACAACCTTGATCGCAAAAACTAACATTTGTTCCATAAAAACGGCCAATGACACCCGAAAAAATGTATGGAGCAGCTGATTTTTTTTGCATGATTTTTGAGTTGGTCTAATCCCATAGTAAAAGTTGTTCATAATGATGAGTACAATGACCTCCTTTCGGCTTAGTACAGTCTATATGCGTAACCCTGTACAGCACAAAACGATGCACCGTGTGAAACATGACATACGTAACATAAAACAAAACAAATCATGTTGTTAATTTGTATAAAGTTTGCACACGACAGTTTTAGGTCGAATTATTTTAACTAATCTTGTAAAGATTTATAGCCCAAGACAATGTTAATGCTGTACCAACAGATTAACACATGATACAAACAACATCATGGGTTAAGCCCAGCTCAGAAGAAATAGCGTATCACACTGACTCAACACGGATTCGATACCTACAAAGTAAGGCATTCAAATGTAAGCTTTAAATCGTGTCTTATACAGTAACATTTTAGGCGCAGTGCTCAGATTCTCTAGTTCGTTTTTAGGGTTCCGTACCCTAAGGGTGTACATGGGACCCTATTACTAAGCCTACGATGTCTGTTTGTCTGTCCGTCCTACTTTTTAACGGCTGTATCTTTCGAACCATAATAGATAGCCAGTTGAAATTTTCGTAAAATATGTAATGTTACTAAAGACTAATATATGACTAATTTGTACAGCTCTGTCATCTCTTTTTATCATTACTATCTTTAATAATGTTATTGATACTAAGTTTTCTTCTCAATTTCTCTGTTTAATGTAGGTTTTTAGTCTCGTATTTATATCCAATTATTATTCAATTAGTTCCAATTATTTATTTTATAACATTTAGTTTTATACTTTTGTGCATTAGCACCATAACTTGTGTTGCTATAAGTGGTAACCTATGTTGGCCTACGTGTTATTATTATTTCTATATTTATGTGTAAGAAGGCTGTTGGCTTATTGACAAATGTAAGTAATATGGTGCGTTACTGTTAAATAGTTGTACATTATAATGTAAAGAACAACCAACAATTTGCGCAAACACTGTGTTATTTAAAAATAATTACCTGGCCTGGCTACTAGGACCAAAAAACTGTTTAAAATTTGAATTTCCCGCCATTGGTGAATCGTACCACCTTAAAATGTCGGCAAATGTATTTGTGATGTTATAGGTATCCATAAGCGACGGTGACTGGTTACCATCAAGCAGCTCGTCTGCTTGTTTGCCACCTATAGCATGAAAATACACACAAACACCGTTCACAGAATACTCGTATAGATAAAGCTTACACTCATAAGCTATGCTTGCTACTCTCAATACAACACCTAGTCGGGTTGGTACGGTGTTGAGTCGAGTCGGTGTTGAGTAGATATGATGAGGCCATACACCATGAGTAGGTGCTTCTAAGCCCGACTGACGGGTTTAAGGCGCGTCCTTCTTGCGTACGTCAGTCCAAGATAACGTCGGTTTAGTCGTCTTAGTTTGGGAGAGATATTGAGGAATAACTGTTGACGGAAATTTCCGGCTCATGAACAAACATGCTTAAAGTCGAGGATTAGAGTTTAAATTTTAGTAAAGCAAAGATGTATTAAAACTTAAAACAGGACCCTGAGGTGTCTTTGGTAGAAAATATTTTATCTTATTCTTTGATGAGCATAAAGTAAACCAGTATGTGTAAAGCTCAAAATAGCTCTCACTATGTCCTATCTACCAAACCTACCAAACATTCCACCGACTACCAAACTATACCGACGAACTCCTACCTTCCTTTTTATGCCATAGGTGGGAAACAAGCTAACGGGTGATGGTAAGTGATCTACCTATACGTTTACCATTAAGACATTTTTTAAAATCATCTTGCCTTTTATGAAAGGAAAAATTATTAATGCCAGATGTGGGCTACGCAGCGTTAAAGCCAGTCGTCCTACACCAGCCTCCTCGGTAGAGTGCAGCCTTCATGGGCGAGCAGGAGGCTGGGGAAGGACAACTGACACGGCGCGTCAATATATTATTATTTGAAAAAATATCAATCGAATACAGGAAAAAATGGAACATTACAGTTTTTCTCAATAAAGGCTTTTTAAACGGTTTTTTGGTGCTTTTCACTCGCTTCTGCACCCACCGGTCGCTAACACCAGATATTAAACGAAAACGTGAAAAAAATATCGTTGATGATGTTAGTTAATAGATTTAATGAGGGAAAACGTTCAATAACGAAATTAGTTTTCTATTATGCATTATATGAAAGAGAGACCTCTCATACAACTTTTTATTAAATCAAAGTAACGTAATAAAAACGCAACAAGCATATTATTGTCGAACGAAATTGAATGAAGACCTGCAGTGTCCTGTGCACTCTTTCATATCAATTTTATCATCAGAAAGGTGCATTTTATAAGCTGTCAAAGAGCTTCGTACTAAAAGGAAAATACGTGGGCAGAGCAAAGAGAAACAGCGTGTATGGTGTCTAGCAAATTGCACGCTCAGTCTATTCTCATATTCTGCGAACGGCCGCGGAATATAAAGGAACATTTTTAAAAAGAAACACTGATGTATTGGAAAGTTAGCTGTGGCCTGTGGCTTTACTCGTTGAGACCGTTTCTTTAAATAATAGATAAGCTTGCGCTTGGCCGCCATCTCGCCTGAGTGACGATGCGGTCTACGAAGGAGCACGCTTGCCTAGAAGAAACCGATTCACTCTCGACTTGAAGACACCCAGATTGTAACGGACGGGGAAAACCCATTCAGGCAGCGAATTCCACAGACTAGCAGTTCGAACAATAAATTTGGTATCAAAGCGCTACGTACGGGTTTTCGGAATATCAACCATAAAACGATGTCAATTTTCCGTGCTCGCTCTGGCAGTCCGATAGAAAAATGGGCAGAAGGGAATAAAGTCATGCAGATCTGACCGTAGACAGTTATTACCAACATCTACTATTATTACTGCTGCTGTTACTATATCTAGTCACACCACCGTAAAGTAGCGAGTCTGTCAATTTTCTTCAAGTCTTCACGTCGTCCATACCACAGTGTCTCAAGACAAAGGTCTTTAACCAGTGTGTCCTACCCGTTATGACCTACGGTGCCGAGACGTGGACACTCACGGTTAAGGTGGTTCACAAGTTTAAAGTCGCTCAGCGAGCTATGGAGAGAGCTATGCTTGGAGTTTCTATACGGGACAAAATTCGGAACGAAGTGATTCGACATAGAACCAAAGTTACCGACATAGCTCAAAGCAAGCTGAAGTGGCAGTGGGCCGGCCACATTTCCCGAAGAACCGATAACCGATGGGGTAGACGAGTTCTGGAGTGGAGACCACGTTTAGGCAAACGTAGTGTAGGACACCCTGTTGCCAGGTGGAGTGATGACCTGCGTAAAACGGCGGGTAAAAACTGGATGCAAGGTACTGCCGACCGAGCTCAGTGGCGTGCATTGGGAGAGGCCTATGTCCAGCAGTGGACAGTTAGAGGCTGATGATGATGATGATGATGATGTCAATTTTCTACAGGATTCATTTCGGAGAATGTGCATCGGAACTACATGACCTTACCATACCATCCCCTGTCTACTACAGAACTAGTAGGAAGTCGGCTCACTACCACCGATACATTGTGGATTTTCCTTTCATACGTACAAAACGTTTTTTTTTAATTTTTATAAATATTTGGGACATTTTTGCACACACGGTCATCTGACCCCAAACCAAGCAAAGCTTGTGATATGGCTGCCAGAGACTGATATACATACATATTTAGTTTTAAATACATACCTACTTAAATAGATATTAACAACCAGATATAGAACAAACACATATGTTCATCACATAAATGTTTGTCCTAGGTGGGAATCGAACCCACGCCCCCAAGCGCAGAAGGCAGGTTCACTACCAACTGGACCAACGGGCTATCTATGATTCTACGTTTCTGTTTCGTTATTTCAGCAGGGGATTAGAAATTTATTAACTCGTAACGTCTAAATACGCATAAGTGCATAAAATATGATCTATCAGTTTCTCATTTGACATAAAAACTACAAACATACGTTCAGATTTAATATTATAGATGTTTAGTTTATTGGAAAGAGCATTTCTTGGAAAAAATAGATTTTCCTAAGATGCGAAGTCAGTGCTGTAACAGTAGTTTGTTTTCCTATAAATGCAAGGAGTAAGTAGTAAATATTTCAACATCAGTTTCTTGTTTAGGTTTATAATTGTTATTTTCCTTTTTGCTGAACGTCTTGTTGTAAATTGTATTAGTTACTTTATGAGTTTTTAATTTAGTTTTTATGGCTAAATGTATTCTGCAAAGACAAAACATAGATGAAATGAGAGGCATAGATGGAATGTAATGAGGGGAACCTTTGCACAGCAGTGGGATCGTAAAAATTAGGAAAATAGATATTCATAGTTTTCTTCGTATGGTTAAGTTGTATCAGTTGTATGGTACATTTGTAGACTAACGTTTTGCCACATGACATCCGATTCTTTAATTAAAACGGAGGTTTTACTTGTTGTTTTCAGTATGTTGCAAAACGTTGAAGTAGCCGTGAGGGTGCAGCACACGAAGTTTTCAAATAAACATTCCAACAAATAAGTTTTTTTGTGCACGTTTGATAAAAAAATTTAATAAACAATTTGTACAAGTTATAACCTGAAGCTTATAAACGGGAAATGCATGAAAATAAATAACAAAAAACATGCACTTCCACCTCACTGCTGTTGTTTCAAAAACGGATTTTAATCCCACTACTTGTAGCTCATCCCTTTGAAAAATCGTAATAAAAATTCTCGGCTCACTATAAAATGTTCTCTCAAAGAGAATTTAATCTAGAATAGGATTTACCATTACATTCGCAGAGCCCAATATTAACAGAAAGAATTTAATGAGAACTGAAATTCGCTGAAAGGGAAATAAGCTTTACGTTGTCTCTTTATAAAATGCTAGTTGTTTTTCTTTGTCCGTGAGTTGGAAAACGCTTTTAGGATAGCTACAGAGCTTTCAGAGTTGTCCTTTTGTGAGCTTTTGCCCGCGGCTTTGTAAGTTCGACATGGTCTCTTCATGTTACCTTTATTTTATAACGTTGACTCAGTGATCTCATCTTAATTTTTAATATACAGTACTCTTGCTAATCCGGCACTATTAAATATTATGCCTGGATTATTGGAATATTCGGATTACTGGATTAAATAAGGAAATTCAGTCTGCTAGACTGTGGAATGCGCTTCTTGAATGGTAGCTTCCCTATAGTTACAATTTGGGTCCACGAACCGGAAGACGCAGCGTAGGGAGGCCTCCCACTAGATGGACCGACGACATTGTGAGAGTCGCGGGCATCCAGTGGATGCAAAAGGCAGGCTGTCGTTCAGTGTGGAGGTTAAAGGGGGAGGCCTATGTTCAGCAGTGGACGTCTTCCGGCTGATGATGATGATGATGATGACAATTTGGGTGTGTTCATAAGTCGCGACGCGAGTGAATCGATTTCTCCTAGGCAAGCGTGCTCCATCGTAGACCGCATCTTCAGGCGAGGTGGCGGTCAAAAGCAAGCCAACTATAAAAAAACTGGAGTCGTTAGTATAAAATGACTTTCAAAACATTGCCATGCTGTTGGTAAGTTCTACCTCGATGTCGGCGTGGGTAGGCACCGGAGCATTTTATACCTCGAGATCTCCATCTTGGGCGTTGGAGTCGATTCGTACATAAATCTCATGGTTATTGTACACGCCGATCGGAGGCTTGCGCTCCAATGCCCTCTATAACTAGGGCTGGCCTTTAGTTAATTTTAAAATTAAAATAAGAAGCGTTTGAGTGCCGCCATGCTTGATGTAAAACGATGATGTGGTCTACGAAGGAGCACGCTTGTCTAGAAGACACCGATTCACTCGAACTCGAAGACAACGAGTTTTTAACCGACAAAATTAGGAAGTTATCAATTCGACTGTATGTTTTTTTTTTTTATGTAGTGGCGTAATCGCGTAACATACGCGTTTACTCCGCTAATTATGAACTGATGTTGATGATTCTTTCTTTTTTGTTTGGTAGATCATATCTCAGGTTGTCTTAAAAATTATAAAAAAAAATATTTAAGTATTTAAAATTTACATATACATATACATATATAAATAAATAAATTTTATCAAAATTTATTAAAAAAATATTATTAATTTCTTTTTGACAAAATGCAACATAAACCAAAAATACTTACACAAACGACGTTTTGGTTTGTGGTTCACAATTTTTGATGAGGACTTTCAATCTCTGTTTTAACTAAACTAAATACAAGCTAAAACTAACACTACAAATACAGTTAGACTGCCCATAGACCGTTGAAGGTCTAAAGACAATCCAAATGCTCAAGCCCACTACCAGTTGGCAGCGTACCCAACATGCTGGCGGCATTACCACGTTGAATGGCAATGCTAATGCTGTTTTAACTTTGAAGTCAGTTTTTTTTTCTTCATTTTTTTTATATTTTTAGTTATTTTGTAGCACACATTCAGGCAGCGCATTCCACAGGCTAACAGTTCGTGCAATAAAGGTTGAATTAAATCACTTTGTACAGATTTGCGGAATAAGTATCTACCATGAGAAATTTCTTGATCTTCCTCAACTGACTACAAAAACGCCTGTATAGGAGAGACCTACCACTTCTCCTGGAAGAGAATTAAATATTAGAGTAGAAATTAAATGTTAGAGTAGCCAGTTGTATGTTCGAGTCTGCTGTAATTTGAGACGAACTTGAGGGGCAGATCTTTTATAAACATTGCAGAAGAAGAGTCCCGTCGTAGACTGCATCAAAACTTTTACGGGGCTACACGTAACTGTAGTACATTATAGAAGTCTTTTTACTTATAATTATGAAAAACTTTTATCGATCCATAGAAAAATGTTATATACACTCATTGAAATGTGGAACACTTGATATATTATTTCTACGCGATTTTAGGAGTTATAGTCCATGAAACAAGTTGTACATAATTACCTCCCTTCGTCTTAGAACCACCGTTCTGTGTAACCCTGTAGAAGACTGTCATCATCGTATTTGTTTGTTGAACCTACCTCGTGGCAACCCTGCCAATATCTATAATGTATCTCGTCCGCACCATTTGACGATTCTCCTCTCCGAACGTCGCCTTTTTTAAATTTATGTTCCAGTGATGCCGAAGCCTACCATCTTATAGATTTTTCGTTCCCTCGCGTCCTGACTTCCCTCTTTTAATTTTTTACTCTGCCACAAGCTGATAATTTGACTAATTTATCTTCTGCTCTAGCTGTACGAGTCGGTCTTCCTGTGGAGATTTTTTACGGGATAGATCTTCATTTTCGGAGGCCTTTTGTTGGCTTTTCGTATTTTAATGCGGGATTGTCGTTTTCCCGTCTTTTTACCATAAATTAGTCGCTTGGCTTTATCATATTATTTTTTGTGATATCATTTGCAGCTGACTTGAGAAAATGACGAGATTAATTACTCTATTTTAGGGAATTAAATCGCTACTTAGATACCTACATCGATGACACCGTCACTTGATTACCTCCAAGCTTTATCAGATTTAAAGTATTACCAACTTAGGTACAACTCTAACTAAGGTATATCTCTCTCGTTTGTCTGATCTGAGGGAGAGGCCTACGTCCAGCAGTGGACTAAGATAGGCTGATGATGATGATACCTTACACAAACAACAATTTATCAATTACAATTTATCATTCGTGTTCAAATGCATAAAAGCCTTATTGTCTTTAAACCTTCAACGGTCTATGGGCAGTCTAACTGTATTTTTTTTAGTGAAAAAGGCCTTGCCTAGTAAAAAAAACCGGACAAGTACGAGTGGGACTCGTGCTCTGAGGGTTCCGTTGGACAGAACCCACAGAGCGCGAGTCCAAAAAAAAAAGTTGAAATATTGAAAGACAAACTTAACTTTGTAGTTGACTATAAGGTTCTTCCATACATTCCACCTACAAAATGTAAGTTTGTAATAGCAAAATAATAATTTTTAAATGATATACCTTCAAATTTATAACTTTCAGATTTATTCCTATATACGTACTATGAGACCTTGCCTTTTGCCAAATTTCATGATTCTAGCTCAACGGGAAGTACCCTATAGGTTTTGGTTCCCCTGTGAAATCGTAAAATATGCGACATAAACGTTCATATCTTTTGATTGCGTTGACTTACAAATTTTATTTTTTTACAGCCGAAAGAAACCTCAGACCCAAGTATTTAGTATAAATTTCAACTTACTACCTTTACGCGTTCTTGAGAAAAAGGGTCTTGACAGACGGACAGACAGACAGACAGACGGACAACGAAGTGATCCTATAAGGGTTCCGTTTTTTCCTTTTGAGGTACGGAACCCTAAAAAGGAAAGCATCATATGAGGTGTTATTGTAATGGCGCTAACAGCCGCACTCAGAGACGTTACTTAAGCTAAGGAATATTTAAAATTGCTCTGTCAACTTCTCGTTGACGGAAATTGTCACACATGAAAACGAGACAGAGCAATTTTAAGTATTCCTTAAATTAAGTAACGTCTCTGAGTGCGGCTGTTAACTGTAGGTATTTTATATGACGCGATATATTATTTTATCAGTTAAAAGTACTTTTGAAACCCGACTGACCTTTGCTCCAAACAAAATTAATTTCCAAGAAAGAAAAGCGGGTAACAAACGAGTGAGAGAGCTCATGAATTATACTGCTATCAAGGCCTTAGTTCCAAAATCTGCTTATATCACGATCGAGTGTAGGCCGGCTGGGCATTAATCATCGCTAAATCGTGTAAATTTATCTGCAGGGACCGACCCGCCTGCGAGAAATGTGCGGTAGGGAAGGACTTGGTAACAGGGAGAACAGAAAGTATAAATATACGCAGTACGCACTTAGAACAGCGAAATACAGAAACGTTTATTTTGTGTCAATGTAATTTAGAACATAATCATCAGCTAAAAGACTTCCACTGCGAAACACAGTCCAGAACCAGTCCAATCCATCTCTTTAGAACTCCACACTGACGCCTGCCATCTGCATCCTCTGGATGCTCGCGCCTGTCATGATGGCGTGTGTGTGGGGAGGTCTACCTATGCTGTGTCTTCCGGATCGTGGTCTCCACTCAAGAACCTTTTTTCCCCATCGATTATCGGTTCTTCGAGCGATGTGGCCTGTCCATTGCAACTTCAATTTGCAAATCTGAGCAGCTGAGAGTTTGTCCACAGTCAACTCCGTAACAGCTAAACTGATCAGAATGTTTTTTTTTTAAATATTGGACTAAGCTAACGTTTGACCGCGATCTCGCGTGTAGGGAAGCGACGATGCGGCCGAAGATGGAGCACGTTTGCCTAATAATAACCTATCATTAACCCTAGTCTTGAACACTCCAAGATTGTAATGCTGCGGAAACAGGCAGGGGCAAGGCGTTCCATTGTTTTGCCATTAAAATTACGAAAGAGGAGGCAAAACGCTTGGTGCGAATGAATGGTATTTCGACCATGTAAAGGTGACGCTTTGCCGTTCGATAAATTTGATGTATATACATATACATATACCTTATATACCCTGGATTAGCACGTAGGCTAATTTTTATCTCGGAAAAACACTTGTTTGCAAAATGCATATCGCTACATCACCTACTGTAAAAGTTCGCACTGTGACTGGGGAGCTACTTAATCTTAACATCTTTCCTGGTTACCCGATGACTTATTTGAGTCTGTTTACTGCATGGAAACGGGCCTACGGGAAAGGACGCCAGAAGGTGCGATTCCGGGAAATTTTCTGATTAAACAGAATTCAATACATAATTTTCTTGCCATCCCTTAACATCTATTGCCTTTGTTGTTGAGGAGAAAGGGGTTGTTTACCGTCAAAAAAAGGTTTTTGATTGGCAAATGCCTCTATTATTTAACCTAATAAGCTCAAATGCGCTATTTCTATTTGTTTATTTGCTTCTATATATATTTCACTGAAGTATATATAGAAACCTGCTGCAGTATTACGTTCAAAACCCTAGCGTAAGTGATCAGAATTCGTGTGGTTTTCATTATGCTTTTTAAAATGTCATTGCAGCTGTTAGAGCCAATAAATACAAGCAATAAGGTGCTTCCATACATTCCAACCACAAAATGTGAGTTTGTAATAGCAAAATAATTATTTTTAAATGATATAACTTCAAATTTAAACTTTCGGATTTATTCCTATATAATTATGTGCTATGAGACCTTGCCTCTTGCCAAATTTCATGATTCTAGGTCAACAGGAAGTACCCTATAGGTTTTGATTTCCCTGTGAAATCGCAAAATATCTGACATAAACGTTCATATCTTTTGATTGCGTTGACTTAAAACTTTATTTTTTTACAGCCGAAAGAAACCGTAGACCCAAGTATTTAGTATAAATTTCAACTTGATACCTTTACGCGTTCTTGAGGAAAAGGGTCTTGACAGACGGACAGACCGACACACAGACGGACAACGAAGTGATCCTATAAGGGGTCCGTTTTTTCCTTTTAAGGTACGGAACCCTAAAAACACTATATATGTTTCAAGTATGTTTTAATCAAAATTTTACCTATCTATATATTCCTTCTAATAACAATCTTACATTTAGATAGAACAAGATACTAGAGCCAAAGTGGCTAAAGATTTTATTGCAATCCAGATAAGATTTATACCCCCAACGTTCCAAATTGAATGGCAGCTAAATCTAGCAGAATATTTCCTAACCCGTATCGCGAATCATAAAACATGAAAAGAAAGCATAAACCCTTTCAAGCGGGTGCACATTTTAGAAATTCTTTTAAAAGAGGAGCGCGGGCTATCTTACATCGCGGACATAAAAGACAAACTGGGACTTGGACAAAAGCGGTTGGGGTTTTGAGAGAAGTCAGCTGCGAGCATGTGCATTGGACTGGGATGGTGCAGTGGGGAAGGTCTTGGCATTGGCATCATTTATATGACTTCGGTATGAAAGCTTCTGACTGAGTAGTTTTACCTTGAAGCCGTGGAAAGTAAGTGGGATTGCAATAATTATTGTTTTCCCCTAATCAATATAAGATTGTACGGTGACTTATTTTATTATCATACCAACATATTTTATGAAGTTTTGTTCCAAAACATTGACTTTAGGAAATCGATTTTGTGGTTAAGAGCTAGCTTAACATATCGCTTTATGATTACAGTTTATTAGTTGACACCACTAGCTTTATTGGTTTAGTTCTGCCTTATCGTTTGTTTTGAGTAACCTTTTAAATTCTATGACCACAATTGAATGCAATCCAATTCAATTCTAGTTCAATTTGAATTTGGATTGATTGATTGTCTTTTTTATATCATTGTTTTATATTAGTTCTTATTGTACAATATATATATTTGGTTCACCGATGTGATCGGTGGTT
The DNA here is from genome assembly GCA_914767915.1 of Agriopis aurantiaria. Lineage (NCBI taxonomy): Eukaryota > Metazoa > Arthropoda > Insecta > Lepidoptera > Geometridae > Agriopis > Agriopis aurantiaria. The sequence continues at coordinate 15,900,896 of OU611992.1, read as the reverse complement.
TCGTGCCGTTTTAGCTATTAAACAATTGATATTAGTTATGACCCTTTTAGTTCACAATGAATGTAGGTTCTTCTCGTAGCTATGGCTTTGGTGAATGGTGGTGGTGAACTATTCAAAGCTTGGCAACTGTCAGTTACGTCTGGCGCAGTTGACCGTCGATCGCGATACGCGGTCAGTCCGCGGCAACGGTTGCGGTTTATCGCACATACGATGCACTTTACGGTTCACAACGAAGGAGGTAAGAAAACTGACATAGGAGAAAGGAAATTTCTAACATCGGAAAGTCGACGCTTTTCAATGAAAGCTAAACCCCTAAAACACCCTGGGAGTACACTTGTTTGATCGTTAAACTCATGACCATTGTCAAGCATTAGTATTCTTCACTCACGTAAGTTCCATCAAACATCAATATCGACAAAGTCACCCCAAAACAGGAAGCGTTTATAAATATTCAAAGTAATTTTCTTTTATGTCGCTACCTTGACAAACCCAAGAATTTTATGTGTCACCAGTGACGCACGGAAACTTTTCCCATATGGCAACGTTGGCAATTGGCAAGCCAGTGTTGCCATACTATGAATAAATCTATAGAGAACACAACTGGCGCAATAAAGAGATACGTTATTTATGGGACGGGAAGTAAAAATGTTTTTCGTGTTTATGTAAGCACCACTCGGCGTAAATCAAATTGTGTCGCGCGTCTGACGGAGCGTCTGCTGCGTGGAATGGAACGTAATCTAAGTACGTAGAACGGAACGTAATCGGCGTGAGTCGTAAGTCTTATTGCCGTTGTTTCATGGGCTTTCACTACCGTTTCTTACTTATTTATTCCTTTAAGGACGAATTCTGCAGAAACGTATCTAAATAACAGTGTCTCTGTACCCCTAAGCGTTGTGTAAGTGAAGTCAATTGTCTTCAAATTCAATTCATCATCATCACCTCTTCGGGGCGTTATAGCATAGACATCACCGCTAATGTTGCAGGTCGTTTATAGGCGGCGATACCGATACCACTTAGCACGAGGCGGACAGCTTGCATGTTCGCTGGTTTTTTTATTTTAAATAAATAATACTTCATTAAATAGCCTCTTACCGGTGAAGTAATTTTAAGACTTTTCTGTAATGAGTATTGCCACCGTTTTCACCTCCTTTTATGACTTGTTATTTGTTTTCTCTTTTATCTGGTCGGGTACGCTCTCCATCATCTGCCATAACCCTTTCTTTTGTTTAATAAAATTATGTCCCTTTATGATAGAATAATATAACTTCTGTGGTAAATCATAATCCAGTTCTCTTTATATAGCTTTATTCATATTCTTATTCTTTATTCCTACTTATTACAGTTTTCAGACCAATATGCTTTCACTATGAACGCTCAAGCCAGAATAAAGTCCCTCTTGCCAACATCCACCACATTATCTTTTTCCTACCCCCACTATTCGCACTATTGCCGAGACTCCCGAGTCAACACGTTTCCAACCGCCATTTTAAATAATAATACTGTTAGTCAAATTAGATACCAAAAGGTTTAAAACCAAGAAATCGCAACGAAACAATTAAAATAAGTTAGAAATCATGACACTCGGCCATCCGGCAACGTGATGCCTCCCGGCATACACATAAAAATAAATAAATGACCAGTATAATAACTGTGCATTTTCCCTTTTGTTACACATTTTGTACAAAAAATTACATCAAACTTAACATTTACACAAATCAATTGCATATTTACATTTACTTATATTAGTATAACATTAATTTTACTCAACTAAAGGTAATTATACAATTTAATAAGATTATATTATATTTTTACATACTTATTTCATTAATTGCTCAGGTTTATTCAACACTAATATTTTATGTACTAATGTATTAATCATGACACTTCTAACATTTAAACCGACTGTTATTAATTAGCTGCCTTACTTATAAATGTTACTTAGTTGAACTAATGCTTAAAATGCTCTGATAAATTCTCGTTGACGGGAATTGTCACAGGTGAAAACGAGAGACAGTAATTTTAAGCATAGCTTAACTTAAGTCACGTTTATAAGTAAGGCCGTGCATGTTTGGTAGGAAGATTCTAGTCGAAAATCATATAGATTAGATTTTTATTTTTTATTTTATTTGTGACGGAGTTCTGTTTGTCTCCTTAACAAAATCACAGTTTGATTTTGCGACTTGATTCGGATAGAGCAATATCGTAAAAGTGTTTTTTCACCGAATCATACTGATATCGTATGCGAAGATCGTCTGTCTGTTTTATGTGTTTATGTTTATCGGTTAGTCAGCGAGGATATAAACCGGAGGTATTAAAAGGAATACCTAATCAGAATAACAGGACCGTAAAATGGATTCGAAAAAGTAATATGTTTTAAACTAAAATGTTTTAATGAAATAAAGTTTGTAAAAACTTTGTGTGTTTGTTGTTGTGTTAAATTAAGTATTTTTAGGGTTCCGTACCTCAAAAGGAAAAAACGGAACCCTTATATAGGATCACTTCGTTGTCTGTCTGTCCGTCTGTCAAGACCCTTTTACTCAAGAACGCGTAAAGGTATCAAATTGAAATTTATACTAAATGCTAAGGTTTGCGGTTTCTTTCGGCTGTAAAAAAATGATATTTTTAAGTCAACGCAATCAAAAGATATGAACGCTTATGTCGCATATTTTGCGATTTCACAAGGAAATCAAAACCTATAGGGTACTTTCCGTTGACCTAGAATCATGAAATTAGGCAAATTGCAAGGTCTCATAGCACATATGTAGGAATAAATCCGAAAGTCACAAATTTGAAGTTATATCATTTAAAAATAATTATTTAGCTATTACATACTTACATTTTGTAGTTGGAATGTATGGAAGAACCTTATTGTCAACTACAAAGTTAAGTTTGTCTTTCAATATTTCAACTTCAGTTAGTTTTTTTTGGACTCGCCGCTGTTCCCTCCAACTGAACCCTCAGAGCACGAGTCCTACTCGTACTTGTCCGGTTTTTTTGTTCTACCTTTTGTTGTTTGCGTTTTGATGTTTTAAAGTCCGCCGAATGCAGTTGAAACTATAGTCAGAGTAAACGGAGTAATTCCCGTGAAATATAAATAAAATGTTTAAATATATTAGTATATATTCAATTAGCACGCTAAAACAACAATAACACTAATGATAGACAATAATATTACATAGTTAAATTTTAATACCTATCAGATTAACGCATTACAATGTAAACACATTGTAAAAAAAAACTTGGTCCTTTTAGTTTCGTTATTAAGAAAACTTTATAACGAAACTCAAGGGACCGAGTTTTTTAAAATATAAAATCAAGTCATTTTCACGATTAGGCGAATCACCGTAAAACTTAACCATCCGTCCGTCTTTGTCGCTGTCCTGACTTTGCAGACCTTAAACTCTTGGGTTTTTTAACTAGTCCCACTAAATCGTATGCGTCAAAACCAATGAAACCTTTTTTACACCAATTCGCCTGGTAAGATACGATGTGGTCGAAGATAAAACACGCAGACTTAGAAGATACACTGTGACCTTGAAAACCTCTAGATTTTACAGCAGCTGACTTGGCTGTAAGAATTAGATACGTAGAATCAAAACGTTGTTCGTATCCAAGGAATCCAACTATATATAGGTAGTAGTAGGCTGACTTTCTACTTGTTCTGTAGTAGAAAGGATAACGTAGGATTAGGTCGTGTAACTCCGATGCACATTCTTACAACGAATACTTTTTTTATGATCCGGGCTACGATGCATCACACTTGCCTAGAAGAAACCGATTCACTCGTGATTAGAAGACACCCAAATTGTAACCATCGGGGAACACCCATTCGGGCAGCGTATTCTACAGACTAGCATTTCACCCAGTAAAAAGTGGAATCAAAACACATCGTACGGGTTTTTGAAATATCAACCATAAAGCGATGTCAATTTTACGTGACCACTGGCCGATAAACAAATGGGCTAGATGCAGAGCCGACGCAAAATATATCCAATAAAGAACCGATAGACTAGCAACTTTGCGCCGATGCATAATACTAAGAAGCTTAGTCTGAACTAGGGATTTGTTTCTGATGAGCCTCTTTGCACGTTTCTCAATAGACTCCAACGCTCTAAGCTGTAGTGTAGCGTTATTTTTATTTAAATAAAAATTATCGCACAAAAACTAAAAGTTTTAAGTTGAGTCTTCGTCCCATCCTTAGTGTAAGCGCGGAGCATCACTACTGCGCATGCGCATAGCCGCTGGAGTCGCTGCGCCGTGGCAAGCGATGACATAGTCAAATTGTATTACAGATTGAGCGCACGCTTCTTTTTAACTTACTCGTGCCGCGCCACTGTGTGCGATCTTATTTTAAAGTATAGTTGCATTATTTCCCCCGCTATTGGGTAAGTGTGACAAATTGTAAAATAATTAATAGTAGTGATTTCTCTTCATCATATCAGGTGAGTTTAGCGCTTGCTTCAAAATGGTGCCTTGTTAAGTTCACGCATTTTCTTACACACTGGCACCTGCTATTAGTTGTAGTAATAATAATTTAATGTTGATTTTCTTTTGTCACAACTGTTATTATTTTCTCCGTTCCGATTTCCATATGCCGCCACAAACAAACATAAGTTGTTCTTGTTAAATGATGTCCGTATTTGAGACTAAGGTCGGCATATGAAATTGATACCTGGGTCCTAGACATAACTTGGAATTGGGTTAATTGCAGGGTCCAATCCTCGGCTAACGTACTCCGAGTGTTCCAGCCTTGCGATCATTTACCGGCGGCCCCATTGAATCGTATCCGTGGTCTCAGCTAGGCCACCACTGATTTGACGCCTCACCGTAAATGACGCCCCTCCCAGAATAGCTTTGGATTCCCGTCGTCCCAGCTTGGTTGTCGAAGAATTGGCACCGCACCGAAAATGACGCCCCTCCTGAATCTGGCGCCCCTTCCGGAATCAACTTCCACATGAATGACAGGATAGTACAGTTCTTCAAAGGCGATCCAATTAATTCCTGGGTAGACCTCTTGGCCCATTATTGCTCACCGCATAGCTTAGTTTAGTTAAAACGTATTTAGTCTAATTTTGGTATTTAGTTTTATTTTCTTTTAGAAATAATAATTGTTTTCGTTGTGATTAGTTGACTTTTAATTTTATACCTAATATAAATATCTCAACGTGACAAGTGGCGCCTACAACGTGGTAAAGGTATATTTTTTTTAATTTTAATTGGATCGTCTAGTAGTTTGTTTTGTGTGCGTGTTTATGTTAAGCTTTGTTTTTTTAGTTGCCTATTTTTCCCCCTGCTAATCAACTAAGGTCTGTACTGGTGAAATTATTTTTAACCATTGTAATAATAATTATCATAACCATTGATTAATATTGTGTATGCATAAGCAAGGCTTTTATCATAACCAGACATTAGTTGTTTTATTTAATTTGCAATTTTCTTTTTGTTTCATGCTTATTTTAGACCAATTTTCTGTATTTTCTGTAGTTAGTTATTTCATTTCATTTTGACGGGTACTACTAAAACAATTCTGTTTTAAATATATTTGTAACGGAACGGGAAGCTAGCATAATAAATATAAGAAGTCACACTTACCCAATTTTGTATAGACTCAGATAATATAATACCCACAATGAGTAATGAAATAAAGTTTTTGTCGTTACAAAAACCCGAGCTCGCTTATGAGGTAGAAATTAGAGGAGAAGTACCAGCAGATACTGTTCAAGAGCTACGCAGACAGATCGTAAGGTTAACTCAGTTGTTTCCTTCAGAGGATATTCTTGCTTCACCATTTGATCCCAGCGATGATATAACGGCAATAAATGGAAGCCTAGACAAGGTAGAAGGCAACATTAAACTCTTGTCTTCCAAATTAGACAAAAATCTTTTAGAGCGTACTACCAATTTGAGTAATCACGTCTATCATCGCTTAAATAGAGTGGATTGCTCATTACAAACAGAAACTTTAGACGATTATTGTGAGTGCGTTAAGCGCTACCAAACGCACAAATCATTGATAATTAATCTAAAACCAGCTTCTTCCACTTCGGCCGAGGTATTAAATACCCAAACTTCTATAACGGTCACATGTGATCGTGGCCTAACAGCGGACCTAGCTAAGCTTAAATACAACGGTAAGACTTGCGTGAGGGCTTTTATCTTAAGCGTTACGGACTTTACAAAAGCTAGAGGCATTCCTTCTACCAAAATATTGTCATTTGCTCCAGAAATCTTTACAGGAGATGCTCTACACTGGTTCCGGAGCATACAAGACTTAGTAACTACATGGGAAGAGGTTTGTGTAAAGCTCAAAGCTGACTTTAGCCATTCAGATTATGACTATCAATTTTTGGCAGAGATTAGAACTCGCACGCAAGGGGAACGTGAGAACATAACTATTTACATCTCTATTATGTCAGGGATGTTCTCACAACTCGATAGGCAACTCACGGAAGAAGAGAAGCTGGAAATACTATTGCATAATATTAGGCCATGCTATGCCAACGTACTGACTTCGTGTACGAATATAAGGAATATCGATACTTTGCGGACTATATGTAAGAATTTTGAAAATGTGCAGGCTCGCTTATCACAATTTCGTGAGCCACCGAAGGTTACATCTGAAACCCTTGCACCAGAGTTTGCTTACTCGCAACCTTCGTCCTCCTTTAAAGTTTTTAAGCATACAAATGTTGAAGACAATACCTATTTACAGAGACAACGATACAACAATAACTATAATAAATCAACTATATACAAAACCAATCAAGGTGGACAGCAGACTACTACAACAGGTAGTCCTCGTCCAGTATATGCAGTTAATACGGGTACTAGGATGAAATACTGTCCTCGTTGTCGGGTAGATACCCACGGTCTTCGGAGCTGCACAGCCGAACGCACTTTAGTCTGTTTCCGTTGTGGAAGACCGGGGTTTCGCTTCTATGATTGCCCTGATTGCCAAGAGCCCTTGCCCTTGAAGGAACCAAAAAACCAGTAAAGCAGAATTGCAGTTACTCAAACGAAAATGATTGGCAAGAATGGTTGCAATTCATAAAAAACTTTTTTAAAATTTATAAAGTAACTTCAATTCTGCAAACTAAACCAAAAAATGACACCAGAACTTACGTTACTATACAAATAAATAATAAAAATGTTTGCGGACTTCTCGACTCTGGAGCTGCAGTTTCAATTATAGGCAGTAACTCACACAAAGCCATACTTGATTTAGGTCTTGTCTTGGAAACTAACGACAAGGTTCACCTCGTTGCGGCTGGTGGTCAAAACTTGGCCAGTATTGGCTACATCAACATGCCTATATGCTTTGAGAAAGCAACACACATTATAAAAGCGTACGTTGTGCCAGATATAGATACCTCTCTTATACTAGGAATCGACTTTTGGCGTAAATTTAGGTTATGTCCCAAATATATTGGCTCTATGAACATAAATAAATTTACAACTGTTGCTGAGTTTCACTCACCTATTACAGACCATATTACTCCCTACGATCACTTAGATAGCCCACAACGTGTCATTGTGGATAATATTATCGAACAGTTTGAAAACATTTCTTATGAAAAGATAGGATTAGGGAGGACTACATTAATTTCTCACAGAATCGATACTAGAGATGCTAATCCAATTCGACAGCGCTATTACCGTATGTCTCCGGAGAAAACTCGAATTATAAACGAGCAAGTGGACGAAATGCTACAGTTAGATGTAATCGAGCCCTGCGAAAGCTCGTGGTCATCTCCGGTGCTCGTCGTTGACAAAAGAGACGGTAAACCCAGGTTCTGCTTGGATAGCCGCAAACTTAATTCTATCACAATCAAAGATGCGTACAACTTGCCGTACATAGCAGAAATCTTGGATAATCTAAAGGACGCAAAATTTTTAACTAGCATCGATTTATCCAAGAGTTTTTGGCAAATTCCTATTCGTTCGGAGGATAAAACCAAGACTGCATTCTTTGTCCCTAACCGTGGCACATTCTGTTTTAAAACTATGGCATTTGGTTTAACAAATGCACCTGCCACTCAGCAACGTTTGGTAGATAATCTTTTTGGTCCAGAGTTTGATTTAAAGGTATTTGCCTATCTAGATGATATTATCTGTATTAGTAACACTTTTGACAGTCACGTGACTTTACTAAAACGCGTCCTCAAAAAACTCGAAGAAGCTAATCTTACAATAAACTTTGAAAAAACAAAATTTTTTCGGGAAAGTCTCAAGTACTTAGGTTACGTTGTGGACTCAAAAGGACTTCGTACAGACCCGGAGAAGGTAGAAGCAATTTTAAATTACCCGGTTCCAACCTCAAAGAAAGAAGTAAAAAGATTTTTAGGAACCGCTTCATGGTACCGGCGATTTGTGCCAAATTTCAGTACAATTGCCGGCCCCTTAAATAAGCTTACTTCAGGCAAGAAAACTTCATCCACATTATCTTGGTCGGATGAGGCTAACACTTCATTCGAAACATTAAAGAAACTGTTAGTTTCAACTCCAATTCTGTCTTGCCCAAATTATACTCAACCTTTTGAAGTCCACTGTGACGCAAGTAATTACGGAATCGGAGCTATGCTTTGTCAGGTGATAGATGGCCAAGAACACCCCATTGCCTACATGAGTAAATCTCTCACAGGTGCTGAGAAAAACTACAGCATAACGGAGAGAGAGACCTTAGCAGTACTTACGGCTTTGGAGCACTGGCGCTGTTACGTTGATAATGGCCAAACTTTCGTTGTATACACGGATCATTCTGCTCTAAAATGGTTCTTGTCACTTAACAACCCAACCGGTAGGTTAGCCCGCTGGGGCGTCAGATTATCCTCATTTAATTTCATTATTAAACACCGTCGTGGCTCGGATATGGTTGTACCGGACGCATTGTCTCGTGCAGTTCCAGTTGGTTCTATCAGCACATCAAACTCGTATCACAAAACCAGTGATGAATGGTACAGGAATAAATATAGTACCTGCTTACATTCTCCTACAAGCTTGCCAAATTTTATGATAAATAATAATGCGCTCTACAGACTATCAAAGAATAAAGGCCGCCTTACCTCAGAGTTTGCTTGGAAGGAAGTAGTTCCAAGCGATTTACGTGAACAGATGATTTCAGATAACCATTCAGAACCTACCGCTGGTCACTTAGGAATACACAAGACTTACTACCGCTTGGCTCTGCGCTATTTCTGGCCAGGGATGCATTCTGATGTGGTCCAATTCGTTTCTACTTGCACGACATGTCTTGCTTATAAATTGCCCAACCATACAACTTTAGGATTAATGGGGCGTCCTAAGCAATGTTCTCGGCCATTTCAAATGTTATCCATAGATTTTATTGGCCCTCTACCTGCTAGCAGGAAGCAAAATACATATTTACTGGTTGTAGTTTGCTGTTTCTCGAAGTATTGTCTCACTTTTCCTCTACGAAGAGCCAATGCTGATGCAGTAATTAAACATATGGAAGATTCTGTTTTTCTTGTTCACGGTGTCCCTCAGACTATATTCCTTGACAATGGCAGTCAATTTATTAGCAAAAATCTAGAAAACTTCTTTCAGAAGTACAGAATTCCCAATGTCTATTTCACACCTCGCTATACTCCACAAATAAACACAGTTGAGAGGTACAACAAAACCATTGTCACATGTATTTCAACCTCTATTGACAACGACCACAGAGCATGGGATGTGCATTTGCCAAAGTTACAGTTTGCAATTAATAACTCAGTTAACGAGGCGACAGGTTATACGCCCGTTTTTCTCGTTTATGGAAGAGAACTGGTCATATGTGGTTCTCACTACTTAGAGCCTGACCTTGGTAGCGAAGTTATTTTTCTCCCTCGCGATGTCTATGCAGATAATGTTGGTCACTTAGCTGGAATTTTTAATGAGGTTCAAGCCCGTTTGTGGCATGAACATGCTAAAAATTCTGGGCATTATAATCGAAGACGTAAACTAGCCGAATTTGAAATTAACGATATCGTCTGGAAGAAGACGTACTACCAGAGTGACAAAGACCAGTATTTCACTAAGAAATTGGCACCCAAATACGTTAAGTGTCGAGTAACTGGAAAGAAATCATCACTTGTATACGTATTATCAGATATGTCTGGCAAGGATCTTGGCACTTGGCATATCAAGGATTTGAAATTAGTTCATCGTTAGGTTATTAGGTAGTTTTAGTAGTAAATAAGTACGAATTTTTTTTTGATACTTTAGTTAACAAAAATCCTACATTAGCGAGCGGGGTACTTGTAGCGTTATTTTTATTTAAATAAAAATTATCGCACAAAAACTAAAAGTTTTAAGTTGAGTCTTCGTCCCATCCTTAGTGTAAGCGCGGAGCATCACTACTGCGCATGCGCATAGCCGCTGGAGTCGCTGCGCCGTGGCAAGCGATGACATAGTCAAATTGTATTACAGATTGAGCGCACGCTTCTTTTTAACTTACTCGTGCCGCGCCACTGTGTGCGATCTTATTTTAAAGTATAGTTGCATTATTTCCCCCGCTATTGGGTAAGTGTGACAAATTGTAAAATAATTAATAGTAGTGATTTCTCTTCATCATATCAGGTGAGTTTAGCGCTTGCTTCAAAATGGTGCCTTGTTAAGTTCACGCATTTTCTTACACACTGGCACCTGCTATTAGTTGTAGTAATAATAATTTAATGTTGATTTTCTTTTGTCACAACTGTTATTATTTTCTCCGTTCCGATTTCCATATGCCGCCACAAACAAACATAAGTTGTTCTTGTTAAATGATGTCCGTATTTGAGACTAAGGTCGGCATATGAAATTGATACCTGGGTCCTAGACATAACTTGGAATTGGGTTAATTGCAGGGTCCAATCCTCGGCTAACGTACTCCGAGTGTTCCAGCCTTGCGATCATTTACCGGCGGCCCCATTGAATCGTATCCGTGGTCTCAGCTAGGCCACCACTGATTTGACGCCTCACCGTAAATGACGCCCCTCCCAGAATAGCTTTGGATTCCCGTCGTCCCAGCTTGGTTGTCGAAGAATTGGCACCGCACCGAAAATGACGCCCCTCCTGAATCTGGCGCCCCTTCCGGAATCAACTTCCACATGAATGACAGGATAGTACAGTTCTTCAAAGGCGATCCAATTAATTCCTGGGTAGACCTCTTGGCCCATTATTGCTCACCGCATAGCTTAGTTTAGTTAAAACGTATTTAGTCTAATTTTGGTATTTAGTTTTATTTTCTTTTAGAAATAATAATTGTTTTCGTTGTGATTAGTTGACTTTTAATTTTATACCTAATATAAATATCTCAACGTGACAGTAGGTACTTAGAAAATTGTAAGACTCGTCTTACGGCGGCTTACCTAACCTAATTTCATGGGGCTATATAGAAATTCCCGCTGTCGTTGAGAACAGTTTTTTATGTAAATGACTTCGTACTGGTTCATTCTTAAGGTGGTACGTTTTACCTATGGCGGGAAATTAAAAATTCAATCATTTTTTGTCCTTGTATCTAGGATAAGTAATTATGTTAAAATGACACAGTGTTTGTGCAAATCGTTAGTTGTTGTTTACAGCTATTTAACAGTAACGCACCATGTTACTTACATTTGTCAATAAACCGTTTGAAACAGCAAAATTTAGTTTATTGACAAATGCAAGTAATAACGTGCATTACAGATAAATAACTTGATCCATGATTTTGTAAAGAATAATAATCACTATGCGCAAACATCATGATCGTTTACAATAATTACTCAGCCTAGCTACAAGGACAAGAAAACTGTTTGAATTTCCCGCCATATGTGAAACACCACCACATCATCGCCCTGCAGCCACTGTTACGCTGTGGAGTCTAAAACGCAGCCTTACAGCCTTAAGTCTGCAGGATTAAATATCTGCTTTATATTAATCAGCTAGACGTTCTTTAAAAATTCTTTATTCTGTAGGTTGAGATATTACCTAAAATGTTTCGAATTCCCAAGACAAACAGTTTTAGAATTTTAGAAATATTTCAAGACGTGCTTACAATAATGATTTATGACTACCTACTGAAGTAGAGTCAAAATAAATATAACAATTATATGATTATTAACGTGATATTTATCGTGATAAGGTTGTGGATGGAGCTCCCGATATTTCGACGCACTATGTTCACGGGAGCGCAGTCAGACACAGTCTTCAGTTCAGTCTGCCCGTGAACATGGTGCATGTAACTGCGCCGAGATATCGGGAGCGCCATACACAACCTTATCACTGTAACTATACCGTAAATAATTATATAACTGTAGAGAACAACCGTGATGTAATACATATATTATTTTCAATAGCTTAAACACAAGAGATCGGACAGCTGGTGTCCGATCTCTTGCGCTCATTACTTCCTTGCCAAAAATCTAGTTTGTTCAGTTGAGTCGTGAAAAGGTGATAGACAGAGATCCTGTTCACATTTAAAGTAAAAATACATCTATCATTATTGGTTTCGCAGCTACGACTTTGCAGTCACGGTTTCACAGTTATTTGTTTCGCAGTTACGGTTTTGCAGTCACGGTTACACTGTTATTTGTTTCGCAGTTACGGTTTTGCAGTCACGGTAACACTGTTATTTGTTTCGCAGTTACGGTTTCACAGTTATTTGTTTCGCAGTTACGGTTTTGCAGTCACGGTTACACTGTTATTTGTTTCGCAGTTGCGGTTTCACAGTTATTTGTTTCGCAGTTACGGTTTCGCAGTCACGGTATCGCAGTTATTTGTTTCGGGGCGGAGGTACGCCACCCGCGTCGCTCTGTCACAATCACCTTGTCATGGAATATTGGATTTGTGATTACACACTCCCTCATACTCACACATAAAGGCACCTCACGTGTAAATGTGAAAAGGGGGTAAATTGAAAAGTCACAATAGGCATTGTAAAAGTCAGACATGCGCAACCTTCAATGCGTTGAAAGGTTTTGTATATAGTTTCACTGCTTCAATAGATATGCAGATTGACTGCATGAGGTCACTGAGGATGTTATTGAACATTCTTCTTTGTCTGATACCTGCTTGTTACCGTAATCATGACGCTCGTCTTCCACGGGGAAACTAAAATGAACTGGCCAAGTGCGAGACAGACGCGCGCACTGAGAGTTTCGTATTTCATACCACCACAAAACAGAAAGTAGTCCAAAAAGACAACATCACGCTCAGACGGTCACCCATCCAAATACCAACCAAGCCCAACGTTGCTTAACTTGGTGGTGAATAGAAGTTTGGCGACTCGCACTTGGCCATTGTTGTACTTTAGAGTGTGTACTATAATCATGCCAAGTTTGACGCTTGTACGTATTACCGTTTATACATTATAGCAAATACAGAAATAGGAAAAAAAATACGTTTGTTGTATTATAAGGTGGTGTTTTTTTGTATTATAAAGGAGAGTCCCCTTTAGTTTTTGACTTCATTATTATTTTTTAGTTAACATGACGTAACATTACATATTCTGTGAAAATTTCAACTGCCTATCTAATATAGTTCGAAAGATACAGCCTTTAAAAGCTAGGAAAGACAGACAGACGGACGGCCAAACAGAAAGACAGCGTGGGCTTAATAAATAGGGTTCTTTTGGGTACGAAACACTAAAAAGCACAGTCGCATTGATTGGAAGACTATATTTTTGTGTTTTTGAAGTCAGTGAGAAAAAAATACTAAACTAATTCCCTTTGTTAAAGAGAAACTGAACATTAAATACCCGCATCACCTAACAACCATTTAGATATATAACTATACAAAGCATAGATAACTAAATATCTGGATGACTCTGCAGCAGGCAGGCTCCTTGTTAACTCGCCTTGTTTATTAGTTTCGCACTTCGGAGTTAATACCCCATTTCACTTTCAAACAAACGGGCGGTATTCGCAAGTCATTCGAGAAAAATCGCTCGGATCGCTCGCTCGACTTGAATAGGGCTGGCGGGAACAAACGTTCAAGTCTGTGTGTTTGTTTCATTGATTTGCTAACTTATGGAGGTTGGGTCTAGCACAAAATCGACGGAAAAAGTATCTAAGTTTTTTAACTATTACGGGGTCCTTCTCTAGACGATAGACACATTCAAGGATTTTTTTAACCGGTTTCTTCTAGACAAGCTTGCTCCATATTAGACCGGATCATCACTTAATATAAGGCAAGTCGGCGGTCAAACACAAGCCTATTGTTAAATTTGAAAAAAAAAATACATCACACATCATCATTACAAACAACTTTTACCACTTTTACTTTGGGACCAACACTAAAATCGCGAAAAAAAATATGTCATAGATAAATAGATAGATCAACTCTGTATTATTCACACCATAAATAACATACACGCGATAAAACAGATTAAAGCTAGTGCAACAATCGGCGGCCTTGTCGCTAAGAGCGATCTCTTCCAAGCGACCTTAGGATGGAAAGGATTCATACTGGAGGTAATAGGCGGGGCGTCTGTTCCATACACTGAGTTAAGTGTTAATGAAATTTTTCTCACAGTAAAAGTTGTTTATAATGATGAGTACAACGATATCCCTGAATATGTCCGTCGTCTAGAGATACACCCCGTATTCATCATCATCATCATCATCATCATCATCATCATCATCATCCATCTCCAAAAGGGCCGGTTGGAAGAGGCCTGCATCCAGCGTTTCCCTGCGGTCTCTTTTAGGTCATATGTCCATCTTGTGGCTGGATTGTCCACCCGTATTACATTTTAGAAATACTGACAAGGGTAACCATAAAAAAAAATTTTAATAGTTTGCAACAAAAATATGTATACTAAATGCACATATTATCTTAACAGTGAGTAACTGTTAATTGTAAGTATACTTTTGACTATAATTTTTAGGCGCTGACCCGACATTGATGGTTTTAAATATCTTTGGTTTATTTGTTACTTTTCCACGACTAAATAGCTGTACCAATTTTGAGAATATTTGACAAGTAAATAGGTGTTGTTAGGGAGGTTACAAGATATTTTTGTCTCGGAAAATTGTGGGTAAAACCGAGTGCAGTAGCGAAATGTGTGAGGAAAAATTTGGCAAAGTGCGTATTCGTGCATAACCTATTACTCTTTGTTTTGTAGATTTGTTGAACTCTTACTGTTGAGATCTTGTGTGAAATATGTAAATGCTTTATATTTTATCACAAGTGAAATAATTATGTACTATCGCAGTACTTTTGAGCTGCTCACGAAAATACTTTCCTTCGCACGAAAATTTTCATTACGAACTTTGGCACCCCTAAAAGTATCCCTTCTTTCGTAATCACGTTAAACTCTTCTCGAATAATTATCGATAATAAACCCCTTTTCTTCTCCCGAGGGGTCTTCAGGGGTCCGGGGTGCCTCGGACCCCTTTGAACCGACTTTAATAAACGATTAAAGTCTAATCGAGAAAGCGTCCAGCGCCTTCGAGTTTGCTTTGATGATAAAAGAGCCTATTTCCTTCAAAAAAATAGATGAAATAATCTCTGATGGGGTCATTGAGGGGACATTGATGCTTACATTAAGCCATGTCAAATGGTAAATGTCGTTATAGTTATATTTTTTACATAAAATCAGCGATGAAAATATTCTAGTCAAGTTTTAATTTTCTTTAACAATTCCCACGCTAATTTCGGGTACGTAAAAGAAAGTTACTCAAGAGTTTTAGCTCAAATAGTTTGTTTATATGGACATAAGTCGTAATCATCCATCCATCCATCCATCTTGCAGCTGGACGATCAACGCTCCGCTTACCTTGCTTCGGCCAGTAAGTCGTAATACGAGTAATTTATTATTGATCGATAAGAAACAAAATCGAAATTTTGTTTCGATATATGTGTTATTAGTCCCGACGATGGGCCAGGATCGTCACGCAGTGGATGCCCGACGGACGGCGCAGTCAAGGCAGGCCCAAGAAACGCTGGCGTGACGATCTTGACTCATTCCGGAGAGGTTGGCAAGAGGTGGCGGAGGACCGAGATTTATGGAAGGAAATGGAAACGGAATGTTGGGAAAAAAAATAAAAAATGTGTTATTAGTAGATTATCATTATTATTATTTTCCTCGTGTCGGTTCGCTTAGAAAGGATTTTGCAAAAGGATCGAATTAAGGAGGCAAAACATTATTTTTATTTGGTAATAGGTTATAATTTTTAATTAGTAATAGACTTGCGTTTGGCCGCCAATTGGAAAACCGGGTCAGATTTCCGCGATACAGGCCTAGCCTAGTGCGGAAATCGCAGATATCTTCTATACTTACCCAACTCATAAGCATAATCCTTACTGTATCTTTCTATTGTTCGTTTGATGTACATATCTTATTTAAGCCTATGTTTATGTAAATAAATATATTTTCATTTTCATTTTCATTCGCCTGATGTTAAGCGATGATGCGGTCTACGGTCTATTGTATATGAATTTCTACGCGTACGAAGCGGGTAACAACTAGTCTATACTAATATTATAAAGAGGAAAAATTTGATTGTTTGTTTGTTTGTTTGCATTGAATAGGCTCCGAAACTACTGAACCGATTTGAAAAATTCCTTCACTGTTGGGAAGCTACACTATCCCCGGTTAACATAGGCTATATTATATTTAAAAAAAAAATAGGGATCCTTACTAAAACTCCAATAATGTAACCTAAGGTGTAAAAAAATAAGATTTACAATTTTGACTTTGCGTGTTTGACAGTTCTAAGACAGGACAACGTCTGTCAGGTCAGCTAGTCATTTATAAGCATGAGATGTACCAAATATTAGTTAGGTTCGCTAACAATTTTAGTCTAGCAAATATGCAGACTATTAGCAAGTGCGCTAAACCATAAACCGTCCTTTCATTTATGTGGCATATTCTAGGGAATAGACTGTTTAAATTTAGGTTTAAATAGCCTAGACAGAGCGAAATTAGAACGTAATTCAGACGTCATTGTTACCACCACAATGACTTCTAATGTATGCCGCCATTTTCATTAATTATATCAAACTGTAGATTGCCAGCGAAATATTGCTTCAATTAACTCTTGTTATTGTGAAACCAGTTATCGGTTTCTAGTATTGCTATGCGGTTGCTTTAGTTGATATATCTGCAGTATTATGTTTATAGAAATAAAACAAAGCCTGCAAATAGATTGTGTCTTTTTGTGCAATATTAATAAATAATAAATAATAATAAATATTTGGGACATTTTGCACACACGGTCATCTGACCCCAAACTAAGCAAAGCTTGTGATATGGCTGCCAGAGACTGATATTCATACATATATAGTTTTTTAAATACATACTTAAATAGATATTAACAACCAGATATAGAACAAACACAAATGTTCATCACACAAATGTTTGTCCTACGTGGGAATCGAACCCACGCCCTCAGGCTCAGAAGGGAGGTTCACTACCAACTGGACCAACGGGCTATCAATAGTAATAGTGGCAATAATATCAATAGTACTCAGACTGGTTTTATTTATTAAGATCCGCTTACACTGTGTACACTAATACATTATCAAAAAGTTAAACACAAATAAAAAATAACAAAGTATGTTATTAAAATAAAACTAAAAAGCGACATTGTGAGAGTCGCCGGCTTTCAGTGGGTGTAAAAGGCTGCCGTTCAAGGGGGAGGCATTTATTCAGCAGTAGACGTCTTGCCAGCCACGTCATAGAAGACATAATAGACAGCCACGTTGCCACGTCGTGGCTGATGATGATGATGATGATGAAAAAGCCCGTTGCAAAATGCAAACGCACTTGAAAACGAACCTTATGAGTTTTCGCACTTCAGAATCAAAATATTAATTCTAAATTTTTAAGTTTCTCTAATACCACCATGCTTTGCTAGCCGTACAAATATTATGAAAAACATTACCTCTTTCACTGCTAAAACTAATTATTCTTATTTCAACAAACTTTTCTGAAAAATGACGCTTTGATCTTTTCGCCTGCCAGTAGAGTCCAGCGCCTAACATGCGTATCGCGACAAAATCTTGTCGTCACTTTGTCGAGAAAGAACGTGACTAGTTTTAGAACGTGACGCCTACGGTTTCGTAATTTTTTTTTTTTTTAATAAGAGTCGACAGCATTTTGTCTTAGGGCGCATGCTAGCCCGGTTGAGGCCTCACGGCTCCCTCTTAACGCGGGCTCAAAACAGCGCAGTACGGAAAATCACGAGAACTTGAACCTTAACGCGCTGATATAAGGTATGCGGTCGTGTAACTTTTCGCAATCACCTAAACACAGGTAGCCGTCTTAGAGTAAAGGAGCCGTAAGGCCCCAGGAATAAACTGCAAAGTATTTTTAGGAATTGAACAGCTCAATGACAAACAGCTTTTGATAATTAATTACAGATATTGACAGTGTTCAATTTGCGAACTTGTCGAAGTAGTCATATTTTATGTTTGACAAACGACTAAGCCGTCAAAGGCCGCGGCCGTTAACAATGGATTCCAGAAATAGTACCATTTACTTTGCGGATTCCGTTAGTGTGGTATTATATTAACTGTTTTAATAATAAACCTTTTACATATCTTGCCTTGATAGTTTGGGTCAAATCTTGCTACTGAATTTTAACCTGAAATTTTGCATACACTTGGGTTGCATACACATACATGGCTTTGCTGAGAAAAATATGAAAGTCATTAGTCGCAGAACAGCTCTGACTCGCAGCGATCGCAATCAATAATTATTAACACGTCGCTTTCTGTTAGCGTTAACACATACGGAAACATGAAATTGTATGAAAATGACATTAGCTTGAGATAACATCTCTCAAGCTAATGTCATTGTCAATGTCATTTTATGTATAATTATGTTTGTATGTATACCAGAACGGCTATTACGTAGACGATTTGAATGCAGAAAAAATAATTATAGGCTTGCGTTAGAGGGCCACTTCGCCTGATGTATTTTTGTGTAAATTAGAACGGCTGTCAAGGTATTTTTGTAATAAATTTGTTGGAGCCAGTTGCACACATAGAAACGAAACGTCAGTCATTCGAAATCAGTGAGCAACTGTGATGCGAAATTCGATGCGTTGATCTAAATAAGAATGTTCAATCAAGGTTCACTCATATGCCTGGTAACAGATCTTCCTTCTGATTTCCGTTCTATTTACTTCTCTTTTCTGTGATGCTTAGCTAGTTGGCTCTTGAGATGTCAATATGTACCTTTTCGTCGTAGTCCATCTGTTTTTTTTTAAATCCGACGATAATGGTAATAGCTAATGAAATAGTAACGAAAGACGATACAAAAAGTACGCCGTAAACAGGAGCGTGATTGTGGCTCGAAATACTTCTGGGTGCGCGAATTGCGACCAATCATTGCAGTTAGGTTAACCATATAAAAATTTGAAAAGGCCTAACCTAAAGCCGGATATTTAAATAAAGTCCGGACACTTTAATCACAAAATTTAAACACTGCGAACAACAAGATTAAATACTGGTTTTATATAATTATGTATGTTTTATTACTCGTATTACATCGAACAAGTTAAATCGGACGAACAATGTCCGGACAAATCCGGGCGGATAAAAAAACCAGAACATTTTTGCACACACGGTCATCTAATCCCAAACTAAGGAAATCCTGTACTAAGGTTGCCTTAACTACTAAATGTTTGTTGTATTCGGGGAACCTTTAGTTTTTACTTTTTGACTTTATTATTATTTATATAAGTTATACAAGTTTATATACATCGTTGTAGAAAGTGTACTGGAGAAGTTTGACTTGTAACTATGGAGTTATTAATAAAGAATTGTATTGTATTGTATTATTTAATCCAACGTAACGTTAGATATTCTGAAATTTACTTGCTATCTATTACGTTTCGAAAGATACAGCCGTTTTAAGGTAGCACAGACAGACAGACGGACAGACAGTGTAGGCTTAGTAATAGGGCCCCGTTTACACCCTTTGGGCACGGAACCCTAAAAACTTTAAAATGTCAAACACTGTTTTAAACTATCACGGTTGTTCACTAAAGTTATATGATTATTTACGGGATATTTACCGTAATATCGGGAGCTCATTCCACAACCTTACCACGGTAAATATCCCGTAAATAATCATATAACTTTCAAATGTTATATTGAAAATGAAACTTACCCCGACGTACATGAACTGGAGTTTGGTCAATTTAAACGTTATTTTTAAAATTCACTGGTATCCCACCTCGTAACTATCTCAACTTTTCACGTTTTATCAGAGCACCATTTCGTTTAATCTCTCATAATTTGAATCTGCCGCCCACTTAATCTTGCGGCCCATTGCAGCAAATAACCCCTAGCGGCAGTGCAACTGTCGAAAGTTTGCAGTGCCGGTGCCAGCTTGCAATTCACTCTGCACCTAGGGTTACCAGTCCAAAATTTGAAAACTCCTGACAAAATTCTAGACATCAAAAAAAGTACATCAGTCAAAGTCCAACTTAGGCAAAGAGGTCGCCCGAAGAATCCAACTCGGATGGGCAGCGTTCGGGAAATTGCGTGACATCTTCTCGTCCAAGATTAGCTAGGTACAACAAACATAATTATATTCAACAACATAAATATCTTTCGTGAATGTAGGTATGTTTTTATCAAATGTTTTTATCAAATGTCTGTTTACCTACATAACTAGTATTTATAAGTTATCTAAGAGTAAACCATAATGCTTGTAGTAATAGGTTAAGATTATTAAATAAACTATTGATTGATTGATTGATTGAATTAACTTATTTGTTTTGGGCGCGCGCTAATGACAGAATCAGAAAAAAGTTACATTACACTAAGATAACAAGTCATAACTATGGACGTATTGTTACCAACAGGAACGAGAAAACTACGCAGAAGAAAAGAAATAATACGCGACACTAAATAACACGCATTCCAATAAAGATATTTCGCAATAAAACAAACCAATACTTACGCGATATTAAGACATTGTTAAAGATATAAATACCTCTACAGCGGGTGAGATATCGCCCGTCCTTTTATAGCTCCTCCAAGTTCCTCCCGGTCTTCCGGGCTCAGTACTCTATAGTCCCTGGATTGTTCTGGAGAATTCCGCAAATTGCTGACTTGAAATGTTTAGCCATGTAAGGCGATATACGATGAGAAAGTATTAAGATCATTTCTTGACGAAAAAAGCAATGAAAACTAGGTTTTCGGCGAATTACATATCAACTTATTACCACAATCAAATCTGATTTAGGCCAGATGCGTTTGCATCTCACGCCACCCTATCAGATCTCCATTGTCTGATCAGAAATTGGTACCACCTTAACATCTTATCGAAAATCACACTATATAAAGAATGCAACGTGTGAGAGCTCCGAAGAAGTAGATGCCTGCTGAGAGTACATATTCTGAGAAGTCCGCATTAGCCGTTCGATCGCATCGTCTGTTCTCGATAGGCTCTTGGCATGAATTTCCAAAAGTTCCGCAACTTAAATGGTCGCGATTATACAGACTAAGGCTTGCATATTTTAGCGGTGGATTTGGTTTCGGCTTAGCGAACTTTCGGTTCTTAGTTTCGTCATGTTTACGACCATTTTAAACAGAATATTTAAGCAACAAAAGACTTTAAAACGACTTGCGGAGCCTCCGAGCAGGTTTACAGACAGTCTCACCCGGGGATTAAAAGTACTAAATTGGTATAATTTTCTTTTCTCTATAGCCCGGGTATAAAACCTTAAAACATTTCCAAAGAAGGTGCAAACGCAAAAGTATAAAGGAGTTGGAAAGCAACTCTTGCGAGCCGTAATGTGTTGCAAAGAGTCGCTTTGTGACGAGCACAATTCTTTTCAAAGGTATGCATTTTCTCTGTAATATTTATGGATACATCTGCCGAGATTGTGTCTTACGGTTGCCGCTTTACAATTGAAACTGCTGGGTTATTTACATTTTATTTCAGTAGAGCAAGTGTAGCGTTGAATTAGGTGTCTTGTCTTCCTTCTGAAGGAAAGCGTCTAATCCCGAGCACATTGAAATGTAAGACTGCAATTGTTACTTTCCTGCGCTACATAGCATACGCCTCGTTTGTTGTTCTCATTCACTTGGAATAAACAGCTTTTGTTCATTCCCTTTCCAATCTCTCTTTTAAGTCCCCTTGCTCTTGAAAAGTGTCAGCAAATACATTAATATGCGTATTCCGTGTGCCTGTCACCGGCTCGAAGGACCACTTAAATCCGAAATCACGGGGCAGCTGAACAATTGTGTCCATTGGACATTTATGGCGCAATTTATATTTACGCGGGACAAAGGGAACTCCCTCTTTCGACCCATATATATACTCGTACCGGCCATTCTGATGGCTGTGGTAGATTTTGGAACTGTATAGCTAATTGCATGTGAAAGTTACAGATACACCAACTGATAATTTCTTTGTGCTGATTATGTTTTCAGCAGCTTGGCTTTATGATTTACTGATATACTTCTTTCATATCAGTGTAAAAGTTTTAGTGCACAGTGAAGTTTTGTTGTGAAATTAACAACGAAATAAACAGCTCTCTTTAAATACGTGTGTATATCTTAAACGTCTCATAAGTTTTGTTATAAGGATGTTTAGAGCTTTCTGTGTCCATTATTTACTTTAGAAAGCTTATTAACAAGTTTTGCGAGAGGGTTATACATCTGTTTGTTTTATACAAAGCCACATTACCATCGCATTCTTTACATAAATTACTACAAGAAAATTCAATATTCCATCTACTATTTCTCTCCCAAGTGAAATTTCGAGTTTTCGCTAAAGCAAAGTTTAATAAAAGCTGAAGCAACAAAAGCTTTGCACTGTTTGCTCAGATAATAACAGTCTTATCACACCGGGGGGCGAATGTATCGATTTTATTATTGAAATAAACCGACCCTAAAGTTGCAAAAACCATCCACCAAAATATAAAGATGCTGGACATCGTAACACCAGCGGCTTAATCGTCCATAATAAAGAGTACAGTCACCATGACATCGTGTTTTGGTAAGATATTCCTCTTATAATTTTAATGGATATTATTAGAGAAATATTAATTTCTGCTTTGAAAGATAAGATTAGCCAAAACATTCTTAAATTTTGGGTATAGTTTTTTTACTGTTAAGTGCCTTTATTAACTAAACGAAATGCAAGCTACACTAATAACACTACAAGAGCAGATTTGTGTTGGGAAAAAAAAATACTTAAAAATTATAGAATGTAAAAATACGAGTAAATACAGATGATATAGAATCTTCTAGAAGTAAGTAGAAGTTTTCAGAAAATTCCTTGTTAGAACCATCAGGTCTTTTGTTACCCATCTGTCAAATTCTTGGCAACAGATAAACGCTCTCAAAAACACCATAAATAAGCACTCACCGCCATCATTATGCAAGTTTGTAAGTTACGACGACACTTCCATTCCATAACCATAAAAAGTACATTAAAAATTAAGCAAATAAACAACATCGCCAAACGCGCGCTTACACGTCACCTCCGGTATATTTAATGGCATTTTTTATTCGGCATTTTTACGCATCCGCCTATGGAAGAATGTCCGGATTTCTTCTTTTGAATTTTGAATGGAGATTGGAGACCCTAGTGCTCGGCGCGCGGTGTGAATATTCGTAGGTACCTACATAAAGTTAGTCAGTACGGTTCGCGCGACGTTTTCGGGCGCATTAGACCGATGGCTATAAAAGTTTATTTACGAGCTTGGTATGAATGTGCACCCTTTTTATTATGTTAATTCTGTGGTACGGCTGGAGCGGTGGTGTATTGTCGTAGCTTATTTATGGTCTGTGTCGGCCGGAATTAAGAGCTGCCGGAGATACCCGCTCGGAGCTCGGAGGGAGGCGATATGAATAGTTTGTGATGTTAACTGTTTGAATTACTAATTAGCGCATGAAATGTATGAAATTTTAATGCGTGTTTTGCATATAAATGTACATAATAATGCTTTAAATTTGCGTGGTTTGCATCAAATATACTTACCTAAAGATAGGTAGAAACTTTTTTTTGCACAACAGAAGTAAAAGTTACTGATAAAAGAGAGTGCCACAACTGGATAAAATTTAACTAAACGGCATCGAGATACAAAATCTATAGAGTCACAAACGTATAAAGAAAATCCAAACCAAAAGTCTGCGCAATGCGTAGCGTGCGCCGAGTTTTGGTTAGACGTAAGGCGACAGCGATCCGACTGTAACGCCGCGCGATGCCAGTGCTACGACATAACGGACAAACGGCGTTGAACACTATGCAAGGCGACATAACGTCTAAATTGGAGTAAATGTGGCATTGCAAACTATACAGGGTGCAAGGGGAACACTCTCGAAGCCAAAAGAAGGTAATTGTACTCATCATTATGAACAACTTTTACTATGGGACCAGCCCTGAAATCGCGGAAAAAATATCAGCTGTTCCATTGTCTTCTGGTCTGATGTCTTCTCTTAATCATAGAAGATGGTACCGAAGCTGTATTGTAAGCCCGCGTCCCCATACGCAGCGGTTACCCGGGGCGGAAAGCTGCTCTTGTTATTAAAAAAAATGTTGTCTCCGGTGTCGATCCCAGACCATCGACGTCAAAATTAGCGACCACATCATCGCTTACTACAGGCGAGTTGGTGCTCAAAAGCGGCCTTATTCGCGTAAAAAATATACATATTTATTCTAGTAATTTTGATTACAAAACCACAAAACTACTGAACCGATTTTGATGAAATTTCTATGAGACTCTGAAAGTATATTTTTTCAAAAATAATTTTACATATCATACTTTAATGTGAAAGTGTGTCAGTTTGTTGGTTTGTTTATTACTCTTTCACGCAGCAACGGATCGACCTGATTTTTTGCATGGGTATAGTTGGAGGGCTGGAGTGACATAGGTTTTTCATCATCTTCACCATCACCATTTATCATCACCATGCGAGTAAAACCGCGGGGCGCAGCTAGTTGGTTCATAAATTACGGAGGTCTGAGGGAACAGACATAAAAAAAAGAAGCTGGTAAAAAAACTCCTGATGACAGTTTTGTTCTAAAAATGCGACAGCTTCACAGATAAGTAGCCGAACTGTCGCCCGCATGGCCTTTGTTTACAACCCGATACAAATATTTCCAGGGCCCATAGCAATTCATCAATGGAATCGTTCTATCTGAGGCTGCACAAAAACGCGGAATACCTCCCTTTGTTATTATGATAGAGATTTGCACGGACAGATTGGGGAATTACGGGACAAAATGTATTGTATGGGGCAAGTATGGGGTAGCAACGACACGTATCTGGCCTGTTCTAAAATAGCTTCACTGTAAAAAATTCATTTTCGTCCTATCGTTCTGGACTATCGACGAAATTCTGGACGAAGTAATGAAAAAACTGGAAACCCGCAGAACACCATGTATTGAAACCTATCATTTTTAAAATTAAATCATTGATTATGAATAAATTAAGCGATAAAATTAGATGTACAAATAAGTATGTTTCTATGCACACAAAATATGCACATGCATTAACGTCGTGTCATACATCATACAAATACAAACGAGCTAGAAAACGACCATCACCGCCATTACTCAACTCAATAGATTCTCCGCTAACCCATTTCCTACAAGTTGCAAGTCGTTAATCTCGCGCTTTGTATCAAGCATTACAGCTTCAACACGTCATATTTCTTCAGCCTACACTACTGACTAGCTACTGATGAGTTCCTTCCTCCAAAGCCTGTGCCAACGCAGTAATGGAGACTAAACATGGAAATAAAACCGCGTTGCATCCAAGACTATATATCTGCAAGGCAATCAGTTGCATTTTTATTGCAGCTCAACAAGTGCTTCACATTCGAGCATTGTGAGCGATAGTAGGAACCACTTACGAGAAAGGCCATTTAGGAAAAGCCGTTTTGCTGTATAATGGAGCCAACAATGTCAGCTGGACTTGCAGTTACATACGCGCTTTATGAGGACTTCACACATAATGTCTTTGGGTGATTTTGAGTAGGCAACTGTCCAGTTTGAGAATGAATTAGCAATTTTGAGAATTAGGCGTTTATAGAATTTGCTACTTTGGTTTGGTTTTAAAGTGATATTTTATGCCATATTGTGAGTTGGGCATAAGTCCATAGGACACATACGTACATAATATATTATACACACACACATATATACATATACACACATCGCCATTAATATTTTTATTCGCTATGCCCATCACACCTCTTTTTCTAGGATAAAAAGCCGCATGTGCGTAAGGCGTCGTCACCTCGCCTTCCGGGTTACCGCGTCGAATCAGCTCAGTTCATTGTTTCGTCACATCGCTGCAGCGCTGCCGCTGTGCCGGAAGTAATGTTTAATCCTCTTAAGTCGGCGCTGAGACGTGACGCGGCTGCTGAGGGCCACCATGTAACGAGCTGCCGCCACCGAACCTAGGGAGGGAATCTATCGATACTTTATTCATGTTATCGATTCAATTAGAAATACCTTTTAATTTTTTATCTCAGTAAACTTTATAGTTTCTAGTTGCTAATTTAAGAATACCAAACACAATAAAAAAAACACTGTTTTATACCATCACGGTTGTTCACTAAAGTTATATGACACAACACAACCACAACTTACCACGGTAAATATCCCGTAAATAATCATATAGCAATTAAAAAAACGACTAAACTAACTAAATTAATATCGTTTATCCTGCCTATAAGCAACGCAAGGCAACGCAAAATTATCAGCTGTTCCATACATTTTGTTGAGTGTCAATCAACGTTTTCTATGGAACAGCTGCTTTTTTGCGATTTCAGGGTTAGTCTTACAGTAAAAGTATTCATATAATGATGAGTACAACGATCTCTTTTCGACTCAGTACAGTCTATATGCGTAACCCTGTATAAATAAAACGTCATAAACGTCATTGTACACTATGTCAGCCTCGCATTTTACCATACGGCTAAAGCATAAGAGTGTCGATAAATCGTATATCGACTTTTGCCTCCCTAGCCACCACTATATACGCCGCAGTTTTCCAGCTCAGAGAACCAGAATAGAATTTAGTTACATATTTTCTGTTTAGTAAAACGAGAATTGCCCCGGGCCATGGGATCGTGAGCATTATTCTTTATCGAACTTGATTATTACGGGTACGTTGTTGCCCGTAATTGAATTTGTATTAAAATTGAACTAGCCGAGCGTACTTCGGAATATTTCGGAATAATTCGGATGTGGGGAAAAAGGATAAAGTAGGGAATTTATGAGTGAGTTTCCACTTTTCCAGATGCCGAATATGGGGCCGCAAGACGTATTTTTCTTGGGTTATGCGTTGTTTTGGAAGGTTTTGTAGTTTTCTCAGCAGTTAGGGTGAAGTAACTGTTTGCTTTGCGGTTTCGTTGATAAATTGATGAAAGCTTTTGGTAAAACCTTGTACGAGGAAGAATTTTGTTTTATTCAAAGCTTGATATGTTACTCTGTCCAAGTTTTTTTTTTCATATCTCACAGCTGCAATATATTGTAAAGAGCTTATCACTTTTGCTAGGTTTTTAACGTTAAATTTAAACTAGTAGTATTGCAGTGAATTATGAAAAAAATAATCTTCCAACCTTTTACAATATTATTGTAGCTGTCAGAAGCTAGTAAAATTAGGAACGAGTATAGTTGTTTAGGGGTGCTAAAAATACAGACGACCTAAAAGAGACCGCAGGGAAACGCTGGATGCAGGCCGCTTCCAACCGGCTCTTTTGGAGATCGATGGAGGAGGCCTCTGTCCAGCAGTGGACGTCTTCATCATCATAATCAGCCTTTTAACAGTCCACTGCTGGACTTTTAGCCTACCCCCGAAAGGATGATTGGGCCATATCCACCACGCTGGCCCAGTGTGGGTTGGTGGATTCACATACGCCATTGAATTCCTTCTCCGACGTATGCAGGTTTCCTCACGATGTTTTCCTTCACCGAAAAGCCAGTGCTATGAAAATCCGTACATAAGCTCCAAAGAGCTCATTGGTACGGGCTCGGGGTTTGAACCCGCGACCTCACGCTTTCAAGTCTAGCGGTCTCCCAAATGGGCTACCACGGCTAATCGGCAGTGGACGTCCTATGGCTGAAATGATGATGATGATAGTTGTGTTGTACGTCTTAATCATCATCATGTTTTGATAAATATATGGAAGGTTTTGGTTAAATCTGCGTGCGAGTATTTGTTTTGGCAGAAAGCTAGATCGCTTGCTTGTTGTGTGCCATTAGCAAACTTTGAAACAAGCTTACTCATCATCTTGTTTATTTTTTTCTTGCTATATTTTTTTTTACAAGCAAACTAACAATAAGCGTGTTAGTAGGGTTTTTACCTACGTTCAATTGTAATAAACCCAGTGAAATGTGAATTGGGCTTTATGGCCAGGGCTGCCACACCGCTGTTTATTACGCCGTGGCTGCCCGTTATGCCGTGTAATTACCGAATGGGACAATGTAAAAGATGTACCTAAAATGCTTGTACTTTAAGGTTGTTTGCGAAGAATTGCATCAAAAATATTAAACTTTTTTTTTTTTTAGAATCGAATTTATAACGTTTATAGAATCTAATGTCTCTTTCCGGCCTTCTTTCTACTTCTATACAAAAAAATCACGTCAATTCGTTGCTTTGTTGTTGTTGAAGAGGAAGAAACACAGACTTATATCCAAGTAGACGCCACAAGTTGACCTACATTGCATGTCATATTTCCAACACAATTAAGACGAATAGCCGTAATTTTGTCCGGCCAAAACCAGTCTGCTCAATCGGTGCCGCGACAACACATGTCATGTCGGTTTGAAACTAAAATGGGTAATTGTGCAATACTGAGTTGTAAGAATACTGCAAATAGAATTGGCCGACAGAATAAAGATATTTCTTTTCACTTTTAGGAATGAAAAACTTGACGTCTTAGTTTTCATACAGTTTGGACCGCTTGTGAAGTCTACTTAGATATAGGTCTGTGGGAAAAAACAAAGAAACACACTTTTGCATTAAGTATGATGATAATCAACTGTTACAATCGATATCGAAATTAACAATTTGTGTGTATTTCGACACAAATTTACGTGCCAAATGTTCGTATTTCGCACACATTTTCTACGCCGCTTTACGCAAGTCGTTTGACCTAGCCTCAGTGCTTCTTACACCTATACTTCTACTTGCAGTGTGCTCCTGCAATAAACCCAACCCTTACCAAACGGTCTGACGTCCTTTTGACAAAAACCATCCCATATAAAAGCTACATGGTTTTGTCATACGGGTTATTTTATTTTGGCGCTGGGATGATGGCTGCTCGTTATTTGGAGTAATTACTCAGTCGTCGGACCAATCCGGTGATGACAGAGACCTATGCACAGCGCAGGGGTGTCATATGCGCGAAAGTGGTGGGTAAAAATAATAATAATTAAGCTAAGACTTTTTTTTTTTAATTCTTTCTTCCCATGTTCTACTAAACAAAACTTTGTTGAAACATAGTCTAACCAAGGTTGATTTAGACTTAATTTTAAAATTATTTAATTTAGTTCCTGTAGTTTCCACTTTGTGCTGTTTTTAAGCCTTTCGTCTCTTCGTTTAGGTTTGAACGGAAGATCACCGCTGTTTGGTAAACAGCATTATCCTGAGTTGAGGCTATTTTTGTGACAAAGGACATTAATTAAGCTATAGTTATAGCTTAGGTATGGATATATATATATTGCTCACCTGTCTATATTGATTAATGTTGCTGTTTTTACAAAATGTATTTTTTTTAAATCCAAATTTCAACTATAATGTCAGGAATTTCCTAATTCAATTTGTAAGTCAACATTAATATAGTCACAATAAAATTTGCAAGTTGAAGTGGCAATGGGCAGGCCACATCGATAACCGATGGGGAAGAAAGTTTCTTGAGTGGAGACCACGAACCGGTAGACGCAGCGTAGTGTGGCCTCCCACTAGATAGACGGATGCCATTGTGAGAGTCGCTGGCATCCAGTGGATGCAAAAGGCAGGCTGTCGTTCAGTGTGGAGGTTAAAGGGGGAGGCATATGTTCAGCAGTGGACGTCTTCTGGCTGATGATGATGATGATGATGAAGTCAATATTATAATATAAACCTAGTTAGACATTAAATTATTTTTTTCACACACAAAACACACTTCCTATAACATAGTCGGAATTCTGCAACAGAGCAGACAAATAAATAAATTTTCACGGCAACTCAATTTTATATGAATGTTTTACTATTGTATCATAGGCTCTCTGAAGTTTTGATGTCACTATTGTCACTGACATAGCTCAACGTGTTAGCAAGCTGAAGTGGCAGAGAGCCGGTCAAAGGTATCTGTCGAAACCCGTTGAGGTAGACGTGTACGTGTGTGTGTGTGTTCTACAGCGGAAACTACGATCGAAAAACGACGCGAGACTCGATGAAATGTCGATACACGTAAGGTATTTTGATAATAGCTCAGTGGTTGATGCGTCTGAATTACAATCCGAAAGGTGTGAGTTCAAATTCTAATAATGGGGTTGAGCTACCAGAGAAGGAAAACATCGTGAGGAAACCACAGCATAGATAGGGCACTATCTAGTGCTCGACGCCAAAGGGTCAACTTGAGAGTGGTATGTAGCCATACCTACCAACTTCAAGTCCCAAATCTGTTGCCAAGCACTTAACGGTGTGTTCCGGCAGCAGCACTTGATAGCCAGTACCTTCCAGGCTAGGTATGTTCACCATCTTCGACCATACCACCCCTTAACATCAGGTGTGGTGTATGCCAACCATAAAAAAGGCAACTGGCACTGACTGAAAGTGAAAAACCGTAGATCGGAACCTTGGACTATGTCCAGCAGTGGACTATGTCCAGCCGTGGACTACAGATTGATTAGAAGACACAAGATAATGAAATGGAGAACGAAACTGTAGAGCCTGCGCTGTGGCATTGCGAAGCCACAGAAGAAACTAGAATCGCTACCGGGTTACATGAGGCAACATTGCCTTTTTCATCCACGTCACCACAACAGCACGACTGTTTTTCATCGTCATTATGCACTCTTCTATCTACGCCACTGGAGCGTGTGTGCGAGCGCTTCAGAGCCTCACTCCGATATTTCAAGAAGTTGGGTTGGCTCATGTAGGTGCTGGTAAGGGGCCAAATCGGGACGTCAGTGCAGGACTTATCGCCTCCATTTCGAAGAAGCATAAGAAGACACAAGACTGATTATGACGATGATGTACATACATAATATCAGCTCGTAAACAAAAGTGTTTTTTTACATATATTAAACTTAGTCCATGCATTTATTTCTTCTGTCAACTGCAATAATATTGTAAAAAGCAAAAAAAAATACCACTTTCTTTTAATATTTTACTGAAGTATATCGGGTACCTGCGATAGTCTTACGTTCAAAAACCTGGTGAAAGTGAACAGAATTCGTGATTTTTGTTTAGCTTTTTACAATCTTATAGCAGTTGTCAGAGCAAATTTATCCTTGGACCGAGTTGATTGATAATGCGAGAAACAAAGACACACTATGTGCATCTAAATCTGATTTAGTATTCTGTTATAACCTATTTTAAAATGTTGCCTATATATCTGTTTTGGTATAATTAGTTGATACATAAATAGGAGATGCCATTGGCTCTCGTCATACAGTGTCTGACTAGTAAGGGAGCCTCTGGGATCAACACTATAGCTTACCATAAATAATGCCCGAATAAATGATTTGTACGTTGGTGACGTCAGCATACCGCCAGTTTGTCAACCTATAGACTATTGTAGAGCACGCACGTCGTCCGAACAGGCAACCCTGTCCAGCGGCGTCCAGCGATCGATGTTCGCGCGATCGCTCGCCGCGCGCGTAACCATCGTAACTCACAACCGGTGTAATTGCGGACGTGGACGAACTAATGGCCCACCGGCGCGCTTAATGGCCCGTGCCGGTTTCATTACCCGCTTTCCCGGCTCCAGCTTTCCCCCGATGCCAAAATTTTAATCCGAAAAAGTAGGTAGCAAAATTTTCTACGGAATCCTCACCCGACTTAAGTGCCTCGGTATTTTCTCACATAATGGACCTTAAACAGCTTTTAGGGATCGTTTAGTGCTTCATTCGTCGGCAGCGTTAACGATGTAGAAACGATAAGTTTTAGTCGAGGAATAAACAAGATACGGCGTCGTTTGCCGATCGGGGGATATGAAGTGCAGCGGAAATGTCACGCCATAAGTCCCCTATCGGCGTAGCTTTAAAATTGCGCCTGAAATTTGATCGCTCGCGCAATGAGGTCGGGACTTAGGAGATAATGTTCGAATGACACAACTCTGCGGATCGTAAAAGGTGTGACTTCTTGAAGGTGTGACGGAAATGTTACTGTTACGCAAAAACGCAGAATTCATGGATTCAGATCAAAGTCCTAGCACGCGTCAAACTCAAATAGCTTCCTAAGATTTTGGAAGGATGGTCGCGGCTGATCACACTGTTCCTTGGCGCGCAAGGTTTTGAACTGTTGAGGTTTAAAATTCTGTGTGGCACTAAACTGATATCGGCGAACGTGATGCTCACCATCAGGCAAGCAATTTGCTCGCCTCGTCAGTTTCATAAAAAAAAACTTGGTTCTGATGATACATTAAATTGCAGCTCCCGCTGTTTGTTTCAGAAGGGAGAAAGACACAAAGAAAGACCAATTTAGACTTTGGTTAGCCTATATGCCAAACTTCCAACAGCCTTTTATTTTATGCCATGGACTCAAGGGACTGAAATAAATCGTATTTTTTTGACACTACATTTTCTGTTATATTATTTTTGGCTCGTTTTTTGAAGCGTTTCCGTCGTAATACCGCAATTAAGCTGCCTCCTGACGTGCGTTCGAGTGGCGTTGTTTGCCACACATGTCTGGCATGCCACTTACCACCCTCGCGGCAAATGACCGGGGGTTGCTTACAGGGGGTTTTTATAATGGAAAGGGAGAAATTATCCGAGCGACGTGAAACTACTGTTCGAATTGATTTATGATATATAGCTAGTGATTGATTTAACTGTATTAGTATGGATGGTAAATCGATGATTGGTAATACCTCAGATCAGACAAACATGGGAGATATGCCTTAGTACAATTATCGTTCGTGTTCAAATGTCTTCGTGTTGCATACTTCGACCAAAATAAAATGAATGGACGGGCAATAATAATTGAACTTGCTCAGTAAAAACAAGTCAAAACCGTCGGACATAAACTTCAAGACCTAATTATATCCATGTACAGTACAGGCCCAGAAGGAGCGCAGTTTTGAAGATTACAAAATGAGCGCCGGCGTTCATCGTTTCAGTCGGTCTCTAGCCGTAAGAAGTGCGACACAAGACTATTGTTACATGATAACGAAATCAGACAAAATTATGCCTTCGTGTGCTTTCCCGAAATGTAATAACAACAAAAAAACCGCCATATATTTTTTGTAACAAATGATCTGTACATGGTTATAATGTGTTGAAGTATATGTCCGACGGTTTTGTCTCGTTTTTATTGAGCAAGTTCAATGGTTATGGCCTATCCATTCATTTTATTTTGGTCGAAAAATAAAAATGAATATTACCTAATTTCCCTTTTATTCTAATTGTCACTTATTAACATATAGGTATTGATCGCAACATCAATTTCTTAAGTAGCATAAAAGCGTTGTTCGCGAGATAAGCTGCATAATCTTGCAGATTCTGATCCGAAGTCACGTAGCAACCTGCAAACAAACTGCTCCCCTGAGCGCTGTACGTATACCCCCTAGTGGTACTAGTCTAGGGGCTCTAGTACCCCCTGGGGCGTTAGTGCTTATAGTTCAAGACTTAAAGAGGCGTGCAAAATGCTGAGCAAGTGTCGATACTTCAGTGTCAGCGTTCGAAGTGATGCTTCGGTGATGGGTAAACAAACGCGGGCGTCGAATTTAGAATCTCTCGTATGATATTTCGCACGAATATATCACCAATATTTTATTTATATTACACGGGAATTACTCACGTAAGATTAAGCCGGTTACTACGACTATAGTTTCAACCGCATTGGGCGGTCTTTTTCAAGGTGAATGCACGCGCGTGGCTGTGTCTCGTTTTGCACTACGGGCCAATAAAATATAATATAGTTTGTAATATAAATAAAATGTGTGAAAACCACGTCAGTTTCCGTAGTAAAATCGCCAATATTATTAAAATAATTATTAATAATTGTTGTTTTTGTTTGACTTTTTGAAGTGAAAACTTCTTAAGCCGCGTTGATTGATTTTTTGGTAGGGGCAAAACGTATGGGTTCGCTTCACCGACATGCTAACAACGATAATGTAACGTTAACATTTAAATAGTAAATCAAGCTATGGAAAAACAAGTCAAATAAATTAAAAAACTTTATAAAGTATGAATTGAATAAAGTGACTATTTATTCCTAAATTAAAATATTATAACAACATCTATACTAATATTATAAAGAGGAAAGGTTTGATTGTTTGTTTGTTTGTTTGTATTGAATAGGCTTCGAAACTACTGAACCGATTTGAAAAATTCTTTCACTGTTGGGAAGCTACACTATTCCCGGGTGACATAGGCTATAATCTATACCAGTGCGAAGCTGGGGCGGACCGCTAGTGTTTCTATATAAACACCACATATTAATTAACTTTAAAAAAGTCACCAAGTTAAATTTTAAATTATAAACTAAATATGAATTAAAACAAATAACCCGCCCCTAACTGTACCTGGTGCAAAGGTGCCCATAGCGCTAGCGGCATTGCCACGCTGACTGAATGGCTATGGCCAACCTTTGCACAAGGTAGGAGCCGGAGCGAGGGTCATTATTTTTCTCCCTCAACCTGCGCCCCAACTCGCCAATGAAGCTTCTGGCTTCAGTGACCGATTCTCCACGGCAATCGGTACAAAAATTGAATTAAAGAAATAAAAAATGTTTTGTTTCAGGTAATATGGCTTTCTTGACACTCTTGTGGATTAAAAGTACGTATACCTATTTGTGAAGACATTAAATAGACCTGTTTTATTTCCCAGCTCGTAAGCAAATCTTATCAGCGTGAAGCTGACAAAGCACATTAACTAAAGTAGGCTTATCGCACGCTCTGGAATCGTGAAAAAATATCAGCTGTCTATGTTATTTCGCGATTTCACGGTTGGTCGCATAGTAAAAGTTCTTCATAATGATGAAATCTTTCAGCTTAGCACACTCTTTCCGCGTAACCCTGTTTAAAATGACATTCTAGTCCGACGTCATATTTATTTATTTCGTACCTTTGTAAATGCAGTAGAAATAGCAGTAAGAGATCGTCAACTAAGATTTAAGCGTGGTTAAGCCAACAACTAACTGCCTCACCTAAAGTTATAATAGCTAACCGCGAAAGCAATAACTTTATACCATTTATCATAGCAATATTTTACCCAACTGGCAAGCAAGCAACTCTATTAACAGTTTAACCATGAAGTAATCTCAGAGAGAAAACCAGTACAGCCCGACCAACTTATCTGTACAGCTGGCAAAATGGAGGAACTAAAATTTTCTAGGAGAGTCTATTAGTTTTGTTTAGAAAATACGATAGTGGCTCCCTACTCAACTGTACAGAAATTGGTCGGGCTGTAAGTGTTCAGATCAACTATAACTTTCCCCCCACATTAGCGGACTGCTCACTTGGTTAATCTTTCCTATCATGCTTCGAAATCCTACCTTGCTATTACAACAGTATAAGGAATATGCAGTAACGCATCACCCAAAATCCTCAGTGTGCCACAAAGTGCAACAAGTTTGAAACTGGTTTCCAACTTAAGTCGCCCGCAATCGAGGTTGGTTAATAATCATCAGCTGTCCAGATATTCATTTTGGCTTGATTTTCACGACTAAACGGGTAGGCTGAATTTAACGAAATTTGGCAGAATGATAGCATACATCTTAAGGAAGGAAAAAGAGTATTTTTCCAAAAAAAAACTGAAAAATCGCAGGTAATATACCGCGGGATTCAGCTAGTAACATTATAAAGAGGTAATATTTCTGTGTTTGTACCTGGTAATCTCTGGTACTACTCAACCGATTCTGAATTTTTTTAACAACTAGATAGCTCCACTATTCCTGAGTGACATAGGCTATGTTTAGTTAATAAAATACGAACAAAGCTTAAGACAGGAGCTAAAAAGTAAAGAAGTATGTAGTTCTTTATCAATCGTTGTCAATTTGTAGACACTAGAGCTACTGCTATCATTCATAGTTACATCGGACCATTACCACGCGTCAAACTTTAATGATATCGATTCCTAAGTTTCAAGAGAGTTCGCTAATTACTCTGATCTCGAAGACAGAGAAGAACGAGCGATCTAATACGTGTGAGGAGGAGCGAAGATTCAAGTTCTCCGTATCAAGTTTACGCATCATTACTCTGACTGCATCCTCGTATCTTATTGTATTTTGTATGTGTGTGTAATCAAATCATGTACTAGTGTCGTAAAGTTCTCTTCAGACAACGCCATAACAAATAACCATCTCATCCTAGTCTCATTCTCGAAGTTTTACTACTCGAAGTTTTATTTATAGAACTTATCATCTGTCCCTCTCTGGCTGCTCTTAATGTTCTTCTTAAGTATTTAGTATGAAAGTGCCCACACAACATGTGAATATGAGCTTGAAGCATTGCGACTTGCGATTTGCGAAGCAGGCAGTGCGGGTAAACCTGTGAAGCTATGATGCGATGTAAGTAGTGGAACCTTCGAGCTAAATGCTCACGTTGACGTCTCCCGTGGTTAATTGCTCTAAGGCTGTACCATAAGCCTAATAAAATGAATTCCTTTTTATTACGAACTACAAAGGAATGGAATACAGTCCTCGACTCGGTGTTCCCTATAAAGTACAACCTGGGTCTCTTCAAGACAAGAGTGAATAGGCACCTCATGCGCAAGCGTGCTCCAACTTAGAACACATCGTCACTTACCATCAGGTGAGTTGTAGTCAAACGCTAGCCCATTTCATCATAAAAAAGTCAACATCGGTTCGAGAGCACAGAAACAAACACGACACGCACACTGGTACCATAAATAATTGTACATGAAAGCGACCGACTAGCTAGACATTCTGGGTCTCGCTTGTTCGCAATTTGTCTCGAGTAACATCGGCCGAGCTCTCGGGCGAGAGACCCTAGACTAGAGTCAACAGCAAGCATTAAAGCGTTGTCTGAAGAGTCCTATAAGCTGTCAAGAGCTTTTGTGTAGAGCGGTGACTGATATGCAGCATTGAGTTGAGTTGTTAGGATAAGTGTGATGGGATGAAATCGTGCGTTGTTATCCGACTGGAGTCGTTTAAAGAGTGACTTATAAGGAATTCAAGGCTATGTGCAAACTGTTGTTCACCTACACTATTTTTTTTTTATGTTTTGACTCTTTTATATAGTCTATTTAGCCAATGTAATTTTTTCAGAATATTTCAACAAGCTTTCGTAAATAGCAGTTCATAGTTATGATCAAAGTTAAGCTAATTATCAAAATTATAGTCCTTTTCAAATAGCACGGCACTTGAGAAGTGTTTCGACAGTACGATAGAATGTTACGTGATTCGTAAATATTGGATGTGACGTCACAGAAGTAAATATGAAAACTAGTGGTCAAAACTAATATTTTAGTGGTGGTTGTCAAGTTATATACTATTTGAAAAGAACTAGTAATTTCTGTAGTAACATCGAAAGGTTGCCTACCTCGTACATGCACTGCGGCATGACCGGTATTTTCTCCTGCAGGCCATCATGCTGGGCAAAATACCAGGAAGCGTAAGGTCGGAAGACGCAAGATGTCGTGGCTACGTAATATCAGAGAGTGGACGGGGATAAAGACGGTTGAACAACTGTTCAGACTTGCGCTGGACAAGGAAAATTTTAAGAAGTTGACTGCCGAGAGGCACTGAAAAAAGAAGTATTTTTCTGACAGCCGTTCTAAAGTAGCTTAACCTCAGATACACAAGGACGGCAGTATTAAGCCGAATGAGGTCATTGTACTCCCCAATATGAACAACTTTCAATGAGACGTAGTAGAACTTATACTTACTCTTGCTGTGAATCGCAAAAAAAACCTAATTTCCATTGATAAATGTCGTTCGGATTGTCGTCTGAATTTTTTCGCAAAAAGCTTCGTTTGCTTCGTCATTGTCGTTAGTAAAAGGTATAGTCAGGAAAGAAAATTAACAATTACATTTCAGTGGGCCCAAATTACAACGCTTGAGCTGACTCCTACGAAAAAACAATTTGAACAGACCGAGTTATTTTTTGTTTGCCTGCCACCAGGTATTGTTAAAGGACCAGTTGACTTCTAACCCCTCTAATGTCTTAGTTTCTGAACTATGTATATTACTTTTTTTTTGTAGTATAACTTCTTTAGGTAATTTTTTGGGATGGCGAATACGCACTGAATTCGCGTGACTGTCACGCTTTGAACAGACAGTGTAATTTTTGTTTGCCTGCTACGGGGTATTTGTGTTCAGTTGGCTTCTAACCCCTCTAAAAGTTTCTTAGTTTCTGAACTATGAAATATATAACTTTTTTTGTAGTGTAAACTTCTGCACGTAGGGCACATTTTGGGATAGGGAAGAAGCACTGAATTCGCGTGAACGTCACGCTGAGATAATCGGGTAAAGTCAGTCGAGTCTACTAAGAAGGCAGGCTAAAAAGATTTCTAACTTTAACATCAGATTTCGTATTTCCGTCATGTTCATATGATATGGTATATCTATTATTAATCCGTGGCCAACGATGCTGGTATTTTAACTAGTTTATTTTTCTGTAGTCAGTTATTTAATATTTTGTTGTATATTGAATCTTAAATAAATTTTAAAAAAGGCAGACAGCGATACACAGAAAAGAATAGTTAAAAAGAAAGAAAAAGAATATTTTCTGTGGTCAACCTTGATAACGTTTTCACTTCTGTCGAGTGAAGCAAACTTTTTTTAGTAAACAAAATACAAGCTAACACTAACACTACAAAAACAGTTACACTGCTGTTATAATATTTATTCTAGAGCGTTGGTGGCCGGGCGGCAGCATGTGCGCTTTAGAATCAGACGGCATCCGGTTCGATCTTCGGCCCGGCACCAATGACTTATTTAGTATTTTATTATAGAAACTGAAGTGGTTTTCACACATTTTATATATATGACACGGGAATTACTCATGTATGGTTAAGCCGGTTACTCCGGCCGACCCCGGTTGGCCGGTTTATTCATACGTGAGTAATTCCCGTGTCATATAAATAAGATTAATTTAGTACAAAAAAATAAATTATGACAAGACCACAAGATGGACAGACGACCTAAAAGAGACCGCAGGGAAACACTGGATGCAGGCCGCTTCCAACCGGCCCTTTTGGAGTGTGTTTTGGGGAGGCCTATGTCCAGCAGTGGACGTCCTATGGCTGAAATGATGATGATGATGAAATAAATTATATGCAGTTTTCGACTCCATCCCTCAACAACGGTCCTTTACTGTTGTTGAGCGATATTAGGGATCCGATATGTCTAAGAACCTCAAAAGTTCAAAGACATAATTGTGATGTACTGGGCTAGCATGATTGGCTAGGGCCCATCTTCTCTGAGAGGCCTGTGTCCATTGGGATCCATTGACCAGTGGGAATATGAAAGGCTGATAAATGATACAGTTATCTATGTAAATGGTTCTAATTTTCATCATCAAACGCACTCACCGACCCCAAAGTAATATTACCAATCCGTAAGCCCATTGACCTGAAAGCAACTTTGAAAATCAATTACACCAATCAAAACTAACTCCACCTCTCCAACTCTCCCATTTAGCCCGGCAATGCTGAACTGGCAATGCAAAACTGGCAACACTGGCGGAATTTCCATATTTAGAGAACTGGCATTATAAGAAAGTTTCCATTGCCGACCGTAGCCCCCTGATTAGGGTTGCCAGGTGCTCGATATTTAAATTAAATGGTAATGCATGAGCTGATATTGAGTTCTGGCACAGATTAAATAATACGCGCTACGGTTCGAGTTTGGATCTGTTAGAATAATGTAAAGTGGACAAATTGCTTTCAATAATAGTGACTATCTTAAATGATGTAGCTTTAAGTTTGATATAATACCTACCTTAATATCGGTAGTTGAGTAAATCTACATAGATTTAAAACTTTTTCTCGTTAAAGTGAAAAGTTGACAGGACAAAATTTAAGCATAGGTTAACTTGACCATATTATATATATGTTAGAGTTTAAATTCAAGCCTTTTTAAACGACTTCAAAGAAGGAAGAGGTTCTTAATTAGTTTTTTTATGTGTTTTACCTCAAAACCCCGTAATATATAAAAAACAGATTTGGAAAAACAAAATTGAATGGATATATATAGTTTCAAATTGGTCTCATAGAAATTTCATCTAAATCGGTTTATTAACTTGGTTTTTAAATCAAATTAACTGGAAACAGATAAACAATTTTGTTTTTAACGGTGTGAATAATTATAAGTCAGTTAAGAATTAATTCATAAACTATATAAAGATTAGGGATTTAAGTAAGGTTTCAATCGAAAATTTCTTATATTTTTCACCTAGCCTGTTATTTTTAACAAATCAAAGGACTTTCCAGTTGCTTATTCCGACACCAATATATACGTTAACTATTAAAAATTTCCGTTGGTGACAACCCTGCGTTCATTCCCGCGTGTGTAAAGCAACTTTTCACCTTCGAGTGTTACGTAATAAGCACCCATGGAGGGGAGGTACTAATGAAAGAAAATTGTAAGTTTTGTCGCAGCGATTACTGCGCTAGGTATGAAAGTTGTACTTATAATATATGTAACTTCATTTAATAAATTATACGAATATGTCGGAAGAAAGAGGTGGGAAAACAGAGGGGAAACTCACTGAATAGTAATGAGCATAGATTTCACACTTACACTAATATAATACAGGGTGTCGTGGAAAGGTGGTACTAAGTCGAAAAATAGCCATTGTACTCTAATGATGAGCAACTTTTCAACAACCCTGAACACGCAAAAATACTTGTTTATGAAATATTTCTGAGGAACAGCGGATTTGTTTTGTGATTTAAGGGTTGGTTTCATATAGGTTTTTTGTGCTCGTACTTGTTACCAATAAACACGGCTAAGTGCGAGTCTAACTCGCGCACCGAGGGTTTCGCACCCGAAAATGTGCTTTATTTCATTCGTTTTGTGATATTTACCCGACTCGCACTTGGTCAGTCTTTATGGTTTGTTGTTTTTCTTTAGAGTTTGTACTATAATCGTGTCATGGTTGACGTTTGTATGTATTACCATTTTTACACTAAAGCAAAGATACGATATAAATTACGTTTGTTGTACCTCCGTACAACTAAAGTGAACGTGTATTTTTTAATTTTTGTTTTTATTATTATTTATTTTTCAATCCTTAACATAACGTATTTTGTGAAAGATACAACGTAGGCTTAATAAATAGGGTCACCCTTTGAGTAAGGAACGTTAAAATAGTTCATTTCGTAAAAAAAACAATATGTATACATATTTTTACGTTGTCATCTAAAAATCATCGGGCTATTTCAATAAAAACATAATATGTATTTTAATACTAACTTTTGACAAAAAAGACACCATCGCACCCGTACAACAGAATCCATAGCAGTTACTACGTAATATCGTACCGTCTCACAAAACTCCTCCCCATTGTCAGACATAATACCTTACACAGCCTTGAATGTAATCCCATAAAATTAAACTCTATCTACATGACAATACGCCCCGTTACAGTATTACTGATCCATTCAGGCCGAGTTTGATGGCTCGTTAAATGCACTGACAACCGGCCCTTTGTTGTACAGTATATACTGCTTTTTAACTGTGAGACATTGAATTTGTCTTTTTTTATTTTTTCGGGGAAAAAATACCTGCGATACATGAAAATTTTCATGCGTAAAGTATAGATCGTAAAATTCGTATGGAATTCCACACAAAATTTGAATTTTTAATTCTAAATTTGTATGGAATTCCATACGAATTTTACGATCGTAGCTATCGCCTTGGCGTACAATGTCACGTTCTCAAAAAGACATAATGTCGAAAAAAGTCACATTATCAAGATGTCACGTTAATGTCACGCTCGCATGATGTCACTTTTGTTAAGTTAGCGAGAGTAATTTTCACATCCTTCGTTTACGCGAGCCAAGCCGCAGGTGAAACTTAGTAATCTTCTAGACAAGCGTACTTGTTTGTAGACCGCCGCCTAATTAATTGATTAATTATTAATTATAACTGATTAATTAATTAATCAGGATCAAAGCCAAACGCAAAAATTCGTACTTTACCAAGTGAGTTTTTTTTAACGTTTCGCTAATTATTGTTATTTGGACAATGGCAATTATACCTACATGGTTACACGGAACGTTGGCTAGTTCGAAAGGAGGCCAGTTTATTACTCATCTTTATAAACAACATTTACTACAGGACCAACTATAATATCGCGAAAAAAAGCTGTTTCCTATATTTTGTTGAGTGTGAATATTTTTTTTCTAACGAACAGCCATAAATTTTTAGGATTCCGTACCCAATGGGTAAAAACGGGACCCTATTAATAAGCCTACGATGTCTGTCTGTATATCTGTCTGGCATACCTATTAACGGCTGTATCTTTTGAACCGTAATAGATAGCCAGTTGAAATTTTCACAGAATATGTAATGTTACGGCGGATTAACTAAGAAAAAAATAATTAAGTCAAAAAGTAAAAACGAAAGAGGGTTCCCCATACAACAAACGTATTTTTTTAACGTATTTTTGTATTAGCTCTAATTTAAAAACGGTTTTACTTACAAGCGTCAAACTTAACATGATATAGTACACACTCACTAAAGTATAAATAAAAAAATGGCCAAGTGCGAGTCGGTGACAAGTTTCTGCTCATTACCAAGTCATAACTGGTAATTTCGTTATTGAATTTTGTGGTGGTACGGAACCCTCAGTACGTGTCCCCGACTCGCACTTGGCCGGTCTATTCATGATTTTGGCGTCGATCTCATAGCAGTTACTTGTAAATGGCCGTGCTTATGAAGCAGAGAGTACAATGACTTCCTTTCTGCTTATTGCTACCGTACCGTGTAAACCTATATATCTCGAACGAACTACATTAAAAATATACGATGTCACCGGTACGTGGAAAGACGAAAACGACTCCGTAGATCGTCTCCCCTCATGCACTCGTCCGTGCTTTTCATTATCCCGAAGGTCTTAAACAGTTTCAATCAAACCGGACATGCCCCTTAACTACTACCAAGTTCTCTGTAGACTTGATCAAATGATGTAACTAAAAATTTTCAACTGGCTCCTGTCGGATTTGTTAAGAAAATTCGATGGCGGCTCACCCAATAGCTCTGCACAGATAAGTTGGTCGAACTACGTGCAGATTAACCAGCCATAAAGTAGCTCGGTACAAGGGGTCGTTTGTCAGTCCATTTGATGAGCCATCAAACTCCTGGACTGAATAGGGATCGGCTTTTATGGAGTGGAGTTGAATTTGAATCAGTCTGGAGTTTGTCTTGAAACTATATCTGTTTTCTTCTATACAATGCAATTATATATTTTTTTAATAATTTAAGTTACTTGTTTCTTCATCTTCAAAAATACCTACAATAAAACTTATCGTGACTACTTACCTCATGTGTTTTGTTATAGGTACCTCGAAAACATTTAAAGGTAGTTTATTTCATTAATAACAGTGTCCGAACGTACCGAAATACAACTTAATAACTAC
The DNA here is from genome assembly GCA_914767915.1 of Agriopis aurantiaria. Taxonomy (NCBI): domain Eukaryota; kingdom Metazoa; phylum Arthropoda; class Insecta; order Lepidoptera; family Geometridae; genus Agriopis; species Agriopis aurantiaria. Next base: position 15,857,248 of record OU611992.1, on the reverse strand, counting down.
AGAAATGCCGGCATTCCACCAAAGCACTTTGTAGCTATATCATTGTCACAGAGTAAAAACTCAGTTGGGAATTTATAAATTGTACGCACAAAAGTTAAATTAAGAAGTATTTGTTGGTAAAAATTAATCATCGACACGAAGGAGAAGTATGTAAAGCAAGTTGATTGTGATTAGACTCGGTCCAAGCATTTATTTGCCCTGACAGCTGCAATAACATTGTAAAAAGCCGAATGGAAACCACGAATTCTGATCACTTTCGCTAGGTTTTGGAACGTAAGACTGTGACAGGACATACTTGAGTGTAACGTTAAAAGAGAATGTTTTTATTTAGCATGTTATAACGTTTTTTGTGTATTTTGTGCAGCTGTCACAACAAATAAATGCTCGGACCGAGTCCAGTGACTGAACATTCGTTGCCGCCGACAAACTTCACCTACAAAAAGCTCCTTATTGTTATGATGTTATACTGCTTGACTAAGGAGTCGTGGCGAAAGCGAAATAAACATTGAGAAATTTAATAAATTTTCGATAAAATTTCAAATGATAAAATATCAACTGTAGCGCTATTTTTTGCGACGTGAGACGAATTTGTTATTTTTTTTGAACTGCCCAAGCACGAAGGTAATGTTTTTGATGTATAATTATATAAGTATAAAGTTTGTGTGCTCCCATATTACCTCCTATAGCCTGAATGGCTTGACCGATTTTGACGAGTGAGAGTTACTGTCTTTGGATTCCTATAACATCTATCTATATGCTATATTTTATGGTTATAATATAAGTACATCGCACACAAAGAGAATCAAATTATTTTATTAAATAACAACTTAAAATGGGCCCTGAGAACCGTGTGTGCCAATTATATTCAAAGTTCTTCTTTAACTGGAGTGTACATTATTACAGTGTTTTTAGACGCAGTTGAGTTTTTATTGTTGCTTCAGGGAATTATGTGTGAAGTGTGAAGTACGATAATTATAGGGTTTACACAACTCTGCACCTTAGAGTGCTGTGTAGACGGTCGTTTCCAAACAGCGTCGAGCCTCTCATTCGTTTTTCTTGAGATTCCCTACTGCTTAAACTGTGGGAATGTCGTGCAACCTGGCCGGTGTATTCGTGACTACCGCCATCGGGTGTCAACTTTAATTTACAGTTTAATAGTTAATCTGAACTATATATTCCGAACCGGCGTTATCGAACATGCGAATAGATGGATAGACGACGCTTACCTACTACTTGAACCTCAGCTGGCATAGAAACAGAAGCTTTTTAATGATCTTTCAGTTTACCGCTATTATGCCATCTATGGGAATAGAAGTACGCCAGCCTTGCGCTACTCTTTACCTATACAGTGCACCACATTTTATAGAACAACTAGCTGTAGCCCGCGACTTCGTATGCGTAGACTCATGTAAACATGCAACCCCCTTAATTAGGCTCTATCGCATAATTTTATCTTAGCGTAAAGCTGTAAAATTTTGTCTAAAGTCAAAACAGTACTTAATGACGTTACTATTCGAGGGTTAAGGTAAAACCTGTCACCTGTACACCTGTCACAGAAAATTAATACAAAAAAAAAAACAATATTAGGCATAATGCATATAGTTAGGGCTGATTTGTGACAATTGTGACCTTATAACCTGTGTTTTATAGCTACCTTAAAAAATGAAATTTGGTCACAAATAAACTTTTTTCTTTCTTTCTTTCGTTCAATAATAAGAAATATCGGGAGCTCTTCCACAAACTTACCACAGTAAATATCCCGTAAATAATCATATAACTTTAAACAACCCAATAATAATATACTATAGTATAAGAAATTTTGTACCGAGGTCTTAGAATAACTACACAAAGAAACCAAGTACATTCGCAAAATTTAAGCCATTCAAATGGTGACATATATGACACCAAAAAAGATATAAAAAATTTACTATGACAATTTGCGCGGTGAAATCGTACCACAACAAATCAGAAAAAAAGCATAAGAGTTATGGTGTGACATTCCACAGGTAATCCATTAATTTTCTTGCTTAAATCGTTTAAAATACCAATCGAAACGTAAGCTACAAAGCGAATGTGTAGCTTACGTTTTGAGAAGGCGTTGTTTGGAAACCTACCTTCTCTGAGTAGTTATTCTAAGACCGAGGTAAATAAAATAGCTTACGAATACAAATAATCTGTACCTGGGTATTAAATTTCTTTTAAATTCTTTTTGTTGTACGAGTTTGATTTCGGACAAATAAACATACACGCAATATTACACACTATTATTGTTATATTTATTGTTCATACTTTTAGTTATCTGCCACACGATTGACCTGCATGATTTGATTCCCTCCTGCCCATTTTTCTATCGGACTGACGAAGCGTTTTGATTCCACATTTATTATGCGAACTGCTAGTCTGTGGAATTCACTGCCTGAGTGGGTGTTCCCCGATAGTTACAATCTGGGTGTCTTCAAGTCGAGAGTGAATAGGTTTCTTCTAGGCAAGCGTGCTCCATCGTAGGCCGCATCATCGCCTAACACCAGGTTAGTTGGCGGCCAAGCGCAAGCCTATTTATAATAATTAAAAAAAAAACACAGTTATCAATAAGTTTAACCCGAAATTGAATTTTTTTTTTTTTTTTTTTTGTTTACTTAATTCATGTTACAATATTTGTTAAACTAATGTCGTACCAAAAAACCACAGCTGGTTTGTCCTGGTACCAACTCAACATTCACTCTGCACTGCTGATAAAAACAATAATACGCACTCTGACAAAAACACATCAGGTGTTAAGAAAAATTTACCTACAATAATTACAAAATAAGATAGGTCATACGTCTACATATATAATATTTATATCTATTATAGATATTTACGGTGTGCGTAATTAAATACCTACACACCCAAGTAATTAGAAAAACAATCCAAACTAAAGTTGTTGTTGTTCGAGTCACAAGATGCTTAAACAACGCAATCTGGACTGACACATCCTACGAAATAAATAAAACAAGTATTATGCAGAGATGGGCTAATTAATAATACAGGTAGATTTTAACTTCCTGCTGGTACTTATCTTTCTTAGTAGGTAATGAAAAGTAGACAAATGTAGATGTAATATTTTATTCAAACAAGTTGTCAAAGTACGTACAGGCAGATTAATATCGTAAACGATTTCGGTTCTGCAATACGGAGGGATACCACCGTCGGGTTTACGAGTAAATATAAATCATGATAAAAGTTCCAAAAACTAAAAAAAAACACGTTTAACTCATTAAGACAGATTACCCTAACTCGAGATGTTTACTGGTAGCTAAAGTAAAGTAAAACTTTGAGTTCCGAAAGGTTTTTACATTATCACATAATATGTCTAAGGTATACGTAGCTGTCAATTGTGTTTAAAATAGCTGCTGACCTCGGAAGTGGTTACATATTTGAAGCGTTTGGGGTCGAGACATTGGGCCCTTGGAGACCGGGGAGCTCACCCCATTTTCAGAGCGCCTGGTTAATGCGACGCGTGACCAAAATGCTGGCGTGTTTCTGGATCAACGCTTAGCCATTGCCATTCAGCGTGGTGATGCCGCCACCATGCTGGTTACGCCGCCAATTGATAGTGGGCTTGAGTATTTGGATTGTCTTTAAACCTTCAACGATCTATGGGCAGTCTTATAGTCAGTATTTGTAGTGTTAGTTTTAACTTGTATTTTGTTAAGTTTTTTTTTTTTTTCAAATTTTCATGTACGTGGATTCAATGTCCTTTAGTCGTAATATTAACCATGTTTACATAGTATTAAAAGCGTCAAACAAGTCATAGTCACAGTCAGAGTCAAGCAAAGTAAGTCACGGTCAAACTCATGCCCCTGTAAATTGGTGGAGATTTACAAGAGGCTTCTATGGAGTTTTGGAAATAACACGTAAAGACACGTTTCATCTCATTATATCACTTCCCCACACTCGAGCACGTTTACGAGCACTTAATAAATAATAATTCACCATCATTAACACTCGAAAATACACAAGTTTAGGAAAATAATCCAACGACTTGACATGTTTTTTTCCACGTTGGCGCCAAAATTCCATTTAGTTTAGTAAAGGCACTTGCCACATAAAAAAACAAATGCGTGAAGTGTGCCCTTTACAAATTCTAATATAGGTTTTGTGGTACCTTACGTACTTACCTAGCAACACACTCGGCATTTATGGATTTAATTCATATTTTAGTGCCTATACGACCTATACAATTTAGTTAAATTACCAACATGCACTGGACCAGCATGGTGGATTAAGGCACATCCTCTCTCTCTCTCTGAGAGGCCGGTGTCACAGCATTGGGAACCTGATAAGCTGATGATGATACCAAATGAAAATTTGTCTTTGTTGTTAAAGTTCTTTAAACCTAAACCTAAGTCAATGCAACTCTGTATAAACAATAAATCTCTCAATATAAACGGGCCTGCATTTTAGGTTCTCCCGAGGGATGTAATGAGCGCATTACTTCATTATGATACAAACAGGGCGGAGTAAGGGTGACACTTAATATTCACACGTATCCCAAATTAAACCTGACACTATAAATTACGTCCTTATGGAGCTAATTCATTCATTTACCGAAAATTATCATATTTTCCACAATAATCTATCTCGTATTGTCAGAGGTTTGTTTCCGCCAGCCCTATTTTACAGCGGTAGATAATACTGTGACAGTTTGTGCCCATATATCATGAGGGTTTAATGGATTTCTGGACCGGCCGCGTACTGTGAAACCAACTCATCTGTTCAGTCAAATGAGGGAGCCACCATTGTAGTGCCTAAACAAAACTGTTAACCTCCAAAGGGGCATTTTTAGTTCTCTTATTTGACTAACTCTACAAAGTAGGTCGGGCTGAGCGCACAGCCTTCTTAATTTACATCAGCCTGTGATATTATATATTATGTAAGACATAAGCATATTCGTAAGTGACGCTCACCATATTGCCGATGAGTTGCTCAACTTAACATTTTGTTATTTAATAATTGAAACTGATGTCACCATTTCCGCCCCGCGGATTCATCTTCGTCATTTTTTGTCTTATACGAATTTGGCAAAAAAAAAGTTCTGATCTTTTTTATTGCCTCATCACCATCATCATCAGCCAGAAGACGTCCACTGCTGAACATAGGCCTCCCCCTTTAACCTCCACACTGAACGACAGCCTGTCTTTTGCATACACTGGATGCCCGCGACTCTCACAATGTCGTCGGTCCATCTAGTGGGAGGCCTACCTACCCTGCGTCTTCCGGTTCGTGGTCTCCACTCCAGAACCTTTCTTCCCCATCGGTTATCGGTTCTTCGAGCGATGTGGCCTGCCCATTGCCACTTCAACTAAACTTCACTTCATTCTTTTATTGCCTAGTAGTTTTGAAATTGTAAATTGTTTACCAAGGGACGAAAGTAATTATTTTCTTGACACCCGCAAAATACACTACTCGTGTGGAGATGCTGGATCATAAATAGTAAAATAAAAAACAGCAGGTTAGTAAAAAAAATCTACAAATAAAATCAAAAAAAGGAAAACAAATTGGTTCAAAAACCAGTCGCACGCATCATAGATAAGTATTTGAGTTACGGTCCAGTCTGAATAAAGGAATTATGAAATTCGTGAAAATTTAAATCTCTTTGGTACAATTTGCTGCGAGGTAAATTTTTATTTATTCAAATTACTTTTCAATAAAGCTTTCAACCTTAATTGAAAAGTGGCACTTTCGATCGAGTTTCTGGCAATGAAATTAACAGTTTTCTGAACATGAGGAATGAAAAATTGTTTGAGGTAAGTACACTCATATCACGGTTAATTTTATTGAATTTTTTTTATTCTATCCAATGTACATAATTATTATGACTACATTTTACAAAAGTCTTACTTATTCGTCCACATACAAGATCACCTTTTAACAAATGTACTTACTAGAATAAACAACGGTATATTGATCAACAAATTACGCGTAAAGACCAAAAGCCCGATCTATACTTAAAGCACATTCTAAACAAACAGAAGTGCACTTTCGTGCATGTATTATTCATGGATAATTGCCTAGAGCCGACCATTCTTGTCCTTTGCTGTTGAGCATGGAGCACAAACCTTTATCAAAATAGACACTGCAAGCACTTATAGTTGTATGAAAATGCAGCGTGCCACATTTGTAGCTACACGTTTTTTTCATAACTTTAGTCGGAATAATAAATAGGTTTTCAAGGTATTAAATAACGTCAAACAAGTCATAGTAAAAGTCAGAGTCAAGCAAAGTCAGTCACATTCAAGTCCAAGTCATGCCCTAGCAAAGCGGTGAAGACTTTACTAGAGGCTTTTGGGGAATTATGGAAACATCACGAGAATACAATACATAGTAATTTTTAAACTTTCGCGATTTGAACACATGTTTTAAATGTTTATCAGAACTTTGCGGCACATTTTATTTATATTACACGGGAATAACTCACGTAATTACTCCGACTATAGTTTCAACCGCATTAGACGGTCTTTTTCAAGATGAATGCACGCGCGCGGCTGCGGCGCTTTGCACAGAACATACGCATTACCGCATTACGTGAGTAATTCCCGTGTAATATAAATAAAATGTGTGAAAACCACGTCAGTTTCAATAGTAAAATATAAATATATTTTTTCTATTTCCTCTGCAACTTTACTAACTGCAATGTTTTTCAAAAAAAACTTTGATCGTTTTTTTTTTCAATTCTGTCAGTATTTATTTTTAAATACAGTGCAGATGTTTATTTTAGCAATATGTCCTGACAGCCATTTAGTCCCCTTTATCTTCAAAAATTTTGAAACATGCGAAAGCTATGTCCGTTGAGCGTGGTTTTAGGACAGGCCACAAACATGAAAAGTAGAGGTGAACTCGCGGTGTCAATGCTGTGTCTACGCTATAAAAGTCTGTGGCATAATGGTATATTTCTTGGTATATTAGCATTTAACATTTCGTGTTGTAGCTATTGGTAGTTAGCTAGGTTAACTGCCTTGGGTGAATGCGTTCCAAATGTTATTCTAATACCTAACTGGTATAGAAATAAATTTTTTTTTTTTTCTCAATTTTCTTCTGATTTGTTGAGACAAGTTACGTACTGCTCTACAGGCCGCTTCCAACCGGCCCTTTTGGAGATCAATAGGCTTATGTCAGCAGTGGACGTCCTACGGCTGAAATGATGATGATGATGATGATGATGATTATATATTGGATACTAGCTGAGTCCCGCGATACCCGTAATTTCCAGTTGTTCTGAGTTTTCTGGAGGGAAAAGTATGAATGCATTATGTATTATGTCCAGCCAAATTTCGTTAAGATCGGCCTTAGTCGTTCTGTCGTGAAAATCGAACAACGAGACAGAGACAGAGTTACTTGCGCTTTTATAATATCTGTTAAGTTTAAACTAGCAATAAAAGCTTCGCTTTCTTACCTTATCCGCCTGAAGGCTCATCCACACATCATAGATCAGTGGAAATCGCACACTGTGCGATTCACACGATCCTTCTTGCCTCATACCTGCAAAATGTGGAATGAGCTACCTTCCGCGGTGTTTCCGAGAAGCTACAACATGGGGTTCTTCAAAAGGCGAGTTAATCGAGGTCAGCAACGTATTTGTGATGCCTCTGGTGTTACAAGTATCCATAGGCGACGGTAACTGCTTACCATCAGGCAGCCCGTCTGCTTGTTTGCCATCTAGGGCATAAAAAAAAAATATAACACCTGTCTTAATATTAACACTTCTGCTGGGGTATAATGAATGCAACCCTTCTGTACTGTACAATTAAGTATGTAGGTAGGGACTATGTTTACGGTAGGAAGTTTTTTTATCCATTTTGTAATCGTTTTAAGTGGAGTGATTATTTAACCCTAGAGATGGGTTAATTGAGGCATTTATTGAAATAAAAGCGTTGTTAGTGGCGGCGATACCATCACATAAGCGACACTGGGTAAAATTTAAAAATGCTTTCTTTATGCTTTCTAATAAATACGTATGGCATATATTTATGTTAGGTAAGTTGCGAATTTAATACATTGTCAGGTCACCACGCCATACCTCGCCATGGTGCTTAGATGGGCACCGTGCCTTAAGCACTACGCAATCTCAGGTCAGCAAAGCATCGCATTCAAGATTCACTTAACTACATAACATTAAACTCAGTCGTACCAAATTCTCTATTGGCTTAGTGGTAAACTGATTAAAAGAAAGTGTAGGCAGTTTTTTTTCTACGAATAAGTCCTGGTAACTGGAGTCCTCCAGAAGCGGTGTGACTTGAAATGTCGGAGTGACTCGTTAAATCAGACTACCTACTTAGTATACTTTCATAGGATTACCTTTGTAAACCATAACATTAGAATTGCTTATTTTATGTCTAGAATTTAACGAAATCCACTCTCAACCTTTCCCTTTGAGATTTTTATGCAAAACTACTTTTGTAAATTGGAGGACCACCTAATATATGCTACGGTTAAATTATTTAGTGTTAGTGAGTATTTTGTTTCGTTAAATTTTCTCTTAATATAGAGTAAATCCACAGATGCCATAAAAACCAGAGTAAGGTACGGCGATTTTGATCATATGTGATTGCATATGACTTTCGACCGACAAAATTATTCATCAACCAAAATCAGGTACATCAACAGAGATGCCTACAATCCTTTGAAGCATCCTAACCTAATTAAATAGCTAGAGTGAACTCCATGAATGAGTGAACATAGTGCAGGAGCGAACTGAGTGAACAAAACGACCGCACGCCTTGCGCCGCCCTCTGGCGAAGTTTTGTTGCCAACTAGCACCGCAACACGATCTTGGATTGAGCGGAGTAGCTATTTCAATTCTGTGGAAGTCGGGGCGTCAGTGTGAGCGGGTAGCGAGGTGGATTTACTTATTATTACGGTTCACTTAGCTGTTTTCTCGATAGGGTTCATAAGCTTACCCGTAGCACTAGAAATAAGTCCTATTCACAACCAAGAAATACCGAAACTTCTTGACAAAAATTAACTTTGATCGATCCTCGGCCCTGCACCTTCGACTTATTCAGTAGTAAAATAAATTATGTACAGTTTCGATGCTATCGTACAAGTCATGTGACTTTTACCATCATGTACTAGGCTAGCATGGTTGATTAAGGTCCATCCTCTTTCTCTCTGAGAGAAGGCATGTGTAGCCATGATAGGCTGATATTGGTAAAAAAGTGTATCCCCGATATCTATCTAGCAGTTTTCAAGCCACGTGCTGTTTTGTAACGTCTTATAGCATTTTATTTCAATCTTACCTTAAATGACCTTTCAATTTATTCATTTTCTCCGGCTCTAGCATTTTGAAAACTGTCTGATGACAGAGTTTTCATTATGCTGGTTTTTAGTATGTGAACGGAAAAAGAATGGATATGGAAAACTAACGTTAAGAGTAAATTTTATTGCATTTATCCCTTCCAATCAATTCTCGCTGTCACTCGCGCCCTACCTGCCCGACAGCGCCGGTCAACGAGCAACATTCTTGCGGCTTCCTTCGCCGAAATTAAACCGAAAGGAGTCATCCGCAGCTAGGTCTTGGACTGTAAGCAATACTTGTAAAGTAATACTGCAGATTAGGAGGTAGCAGAGGGATTAGTACTGGAAACATGGCTTAGACGTGATGCTATAAGTAAGCTTGCTGCAGCATTGGGTATAGATAGTATAGGATTACTCAGGGCAAAATTTACTATGCAGCTCAATCCTCTTTGTTTACAAGCTTCCAAGGGAATTGTGGTAGTGTGGTAGTTAAACTGTTGTTAAGGCTGCACTTCCCGGCTAGAGCTATCTGTTTCACACATTTGAACATTTCACAAGATAATAATTTGCTAATAGAATCAAACGTTTAAAGTGCAGTACAATGACTCGTTTCGTATAATGTTCCGGCTCCCCCGGTGGTGCAGCGCCTCCTCGATGTTTGCGGAGGCCCGCGTGCCGGCTCTCGATGCACTGATTAGACATCGCATTGCCCGATTTAGAGATACAATCTCAAAGTCGGGTAATGCGATTATAAAGACAATATACGACCATTGTTGGCCAAACATTTTGGTCCAAGGCTCTAAAGTCTAATGTTATAAATTTTAAATAACTACATTTTTATAAATATAATTTGTAATTCTACATGGATCTTTGTTATCTGTAATAAAATGATTTTGATTTTATTTGATTTGATTAAAATAAACTATTGGTGACATTACAAATATCAACACGAATATTGCTTTATATTATAACATTAAATATTTTCCTATATTAGATTTAACGCGCGTGCTTAAGAGTTAAATAAAGCAAAAATTTATAAACAATAGAAAATTATTTATTTGTATAAAAAAACCATTACTACTAGACAGAACAGAAATTACATCAAACATGTATACACTTTAAAAAAAATAGATTAGATCTACGTTCGGCAACTATTTTCCCGACAAATCAGCATAATGCTGACTGCAAAGTATTCTTCTGTCTTTTCCAAACCTGTGTGAACGCAGAACTAAATACACGTAATGCCGTGTCCGCTTGTGTCGGACGCAATGTGGTTTTTTTCAACAAGACTGCAAAGAGTTTGCGGTCAAAGTCCGCCTTCCGTTGGTTTAGACGATGTAGGAAGTGCACATTGATATTGCGACGAGTAATTGAATAGGTAACAAAATCAGGAGGGGAGTGTTGTCGTGGGAATTTGCCATATATATATAGACAATAATTTGAATCGAGTCGCCTATGGTCACCTAGGTGCAGGTGATCAAAGGTTACTCAAATAACAATTTAAATGGAGTCGCCTATTATCACCCAGGTGATTATATTCCCAGGAGATCAAAGTCGACTAAAGAGTCGACTTTTAGCACCCAGGTAATTAAAGTGGAATATACAATTTTTCTGATGCCATCGCTCTAAAACGGTGTAGGAAAACATCGTGAGGAAATCAGTATATATGTCCAACTTCAAAAGGTCAAAGACCAGGAGGATTCAACAACATGGACTGGGCCAGCATGGCGCATTGAGTACTCCATCCTCTCTCTACGAGAGAAGGCATGTGTCCAAGCAGTGGGAACATGATAGGCTGATAATGAGTGATGACTAGGCTTGCTTTTGAGGGTAATGCAGCGATTCGCACCGCAAGATCGCCACCTCGCCTGATGTTAAGCGATAATGCCATGTAGCCTCGACTTTCTCGGGCCGGGGCCCCCCTGCGGCCCGTGACATTTTAAACTTTCTGCCACTCTATTGTTTCGCCACTGCAACCTACTAACGATTATTTCTTTTGATTTCAGGTACGTAGAGTTTCTTTTCTAAGCCGCCTGGTGAGTCTAAAAAGCTTCAAAATGTCGCTAAAATATTTGGATTCTCTCCGTTAAAATCATTAAACCTTACCCAGAATCTACTCTACTATCCTCTTCAATCAACTAGAATGCCATCATTAATTAATTAGTTGGAGTGGTCATGAGAGACTGGCTATCAATCAATCTGGAGTCGCTTTGACACATGCCGACATACAGAACTACGGGATTTAATTGGAGATGGACAAAGTTATGCGAATGTATCGCAACTAGTGCGTGCCGTAGTCCGCTTAAATTAAATGCCAATTAGGTCTCCAACTCCAAGGAAACTGATCGGCGTTTGTATGTGTTTGTATATTTTATCATCATCATCAGCCAGAAGACGTCCACTGCTGAACATACGCCTCTCCCTTAGCACGCCACTCTGAACGACAGCCTGCCATCTGCGTCCACTGGATGCCCGCGACTCTCGCGAAGTCGTCGGTCCATCTAGTGGCAGGCCTACCTATGTTTGTGTATTTGTTTGAGGATAATTCGAACTATACATAAAATTTTAAGCTCTGCTTAGTGTAGGTTCTGTTAACCAACCAATTTGTTACCAGAAGCCAAATATTTAATTCATCTATACTTCTATACTAATATTATAAAGAGGAAAGATTTGATTGTTTGTTTGCATTGAATAGGCTCCGAAACTACTGAACCGATTTGAAAAATTCTTTCACTGTTGGGAAGCTACACTATCTCCGGTTAACATAGGCTATATTATATTTTAAAAAAAAATAGAGATCCTTACTAAAACTCCAATAATGTAACCCAAGGTGTAAAAAATAAGATTTGTAATGTTGACTTTGCGTGTTTGACAGTTCTAAGACAGGACAACGTCTGTCAGGTCTGCTAGTTGTAAATAAAAAAAAACATTGTCATTGTAATTTTCATACAATTTCATCTTTCCGCAGGCGTTAACGCTAACAGAAAGTGGGTCTGGTCTAACCCCCCTGCAACGTTCTCTTACCCGAACGGAATTTGCGCACCAGTCCTTTTGCATCAGTGAGATCGGAACAAACGGCTGCAGAAGCAACGTCCAGCGTATTTGCGTTGTGCCTAACACTACGCAAACAGCTAGACTGAGAATTCCTGCTCAATGGTAAACGTGAGCAAACTAAGAGGAAAGGTAGATTCGGTTCGTACAATTCCATGGTTGCGCGGTGGAACCCTAAATCAGGGGTTGATTGATTGATTGATTGATTAACTCTTTATTTTTTTCTCTTTCTTCTCTCTCTTTTCTCTCTTTTTTCTCTTCTAAATCAGGGGTTCAAACCTCAACAATGATATTCAGCTGCTGGTAAAGGAAAATATCGCGAAGGAACCATCGTGGTACATAAAACTGGTAATACGTTAAACTTGGCATGGTTATAGTACACACTCACACAACAAATAATGGTCAAGTGCGAGTCGGTGACAAATTTTTGTTCACCACCTAATTAAGCAACGTCGGGTGCATCGGTACTTGGATGAATGACCGCCTGGGCGTGATGTGTTTTTGCAGTACGTTTTGTATTTTATGGTGGTGCAGAACTCTCAGTGCGCGGGCCCGACTCGCACTTGACCGGTTACTTCTTGTTTGCGACCTACGGCAAAAAAACTCGATGGCCTCAGTTGAAGCGTGCCTGAAAATACCTGGCTATTGGGGAAAAAAAAACTGAGGATGTGACTGAATATCTAACTAACGTAGGCATAATTATGTAATTTAAACTCTCCCTTTAAATTGAAAAGACACATAATTGCCTCCAACCTCATTTCCAAAAACGTTGATTCCCAACAACATAATTAATCAACAAATTAACTCTCTCGTCTATATTTAATGTAAAACGGGGTAAATGAACCGGGTAATGCGACTTAATAACCCCGTGTCACAGAATAACCAACAGTTACTACGCAACGGTATCACAGATTACGTGAAAGTGACTATATAACCGTCACAGGTTAAGTTCTAGTTACTACATAATGTGTTATAGATTATGTGGTAGTTGGTCCGTTACTGAGTTTCCATTAGTGGCGTGAGTATGATGGATGCCTCAAGACGGTTCGTCATCATGCGAGCTTCTATTGATTAGATAACAATGAGCTTATGGAAATGTTCTGGGACTATTCGTAAAGCATTTCTTATCTTTAACCAATACTTCTCTATTATTTTTAAATTCAATAATAAGCTTGCGTCTCAGGAAACGCTGGATGCAGGCCGCTTCCTACCGGCCTTTTTGGAGATCGATGGGGGGCCTTTGTCCAGCAGTAGACATCCTATGGCTGAAATGATGATGACGACGATTTCTTTCATTACTTACAGTACTTCCTGCAGAGTGAGTTATTTGTTTTTATAAGCATCATAAGGAGGTTCTTATATTATTTGCCTAAACTTTACCTTTTTACTCTGCAGGAAGTAGGTACTTGTGAGTAATGAAAGAAATCATCATCATCGTTTCAGCCATAGGACGTCCACTGCTGAACATAGGCCACCCTCATCGATCTCTAAAAAGACCGGTAGGAAGCGGCCTGCATCCAGCGTTTCCCTGCGGTCTCTATTAGATCGTCTGTCCAACATGTGGGTGGACGCCCTACGCTGTGCTTACCGGTCCGAAAGAAATAGACCTAGTTATAAAAGTATTTACAACTAGAAACACATTCTACAACTAAAATAGTAGTTAGCAGTAGTTGTGATTTACTGGTGGCGCGGCGGGTGCGGGTGTAAAATGGCCCGATTATTAATTCATGGCGCCCTGTGCAAGCGAGGGTGGCAAGAGTAGGGTTGTCGACCTGTGGAGAAAATGTTGATTACTAGCTTCATAAGCACTTGAGGGCTAGGCTGAGAGTCGCCACTGAATCGGTTTTTTTCGAAACAACCGTGCATTATCGCGAGATGGCAGACAAGCGAATGCGCGACCTCGATTTTCCGCATTAAAAAGCCTATGTCTGTCTTTATTACTGGCAAAATTTTACAGTTCAAGTACCGTTCATTAACGATCGTCAAATTGTCAGTAGAGGTCATCAAATTCGATAAAATGCTATTTGATAAATACTCTATGATCGATTCTATGGCATTTTATCGAATTTGACGATCGATAAAGAACGGTACTTGCACTGCTGTTTCAACCGTTTGGTCAAGATAAGGTAATGAATAATAGATTGCTCATCAGGTCCATACTTATATTATATTCTAGCTGTACCGACAAACGTGGTCCTATCCAAATTTCAGGAGAGAAAAAAAACACTTTCCGTTACCACAGAATTTTCCAATTTCCCGGGAATTTTTTCCAAAAGATTTTTTATTTTAAACCACCTCTAATGAGGCGTACAAAACAACAAATGAATATTAAACTCGATCATGCCGTTTTTTGAGCTTTAGCGAAACCAACGAACAGCAATTGATTTGTATATAGACAGATAGAAGCGGATAGTACAATCCATCCAATCCAGATAGTACTTTACGCGTTATATCTTATTATCTCGAGAGAATTTAAAAAAGCATTTTTGGTTTCTGCTTCCCATCAGGCGGACAACATGGTGTATGCCGCTCGCTTTATTTAAAAACAAAACCTAGTCGGGTCATCCGTTGCATAATTTCAGTGATCTTCTTGATACATCTAGTTGATCTACATCAAGAGTACTATTATACTGTCAGTGACAGCCCTAGCCCAACGGCGCCGGTAGAAAAGAAAAGAAGAAAAGAGTGGTGTAAGCGCAATACGTCACGAACTTAAAGAAGTGTACACAAAAACACAGGTAACTCAGATCAGACCAACAAGAGAGAAATGCCTTAGTACAATTATCGAACGTGTTCAACTGTCTCAATGGCTCACCCAATTGACACCAATGAACTAACTAATAGTTGGAAAAAAGGGTTGCCAGGTAGTCTGCAGAGTAAGCTCGACTGAAGGCATCAAGCCTGATTTAGTCCTGATGCGTTCGCACCTGCCACGACACTTTACCATATCTCCCTTGTTTGTCTGATTTGAACGTAGGACAATTTCACACTTAAAGCTTCGCTTATGTAAGTCTTGATTATCCTTGCCGGGTGTTGTCATTTCATTATTTCGCTTGTTTTTCGGGGAGTGCTCTGAAGAGCTTTTTGACCTCATTCCTGCGTCGGAATTCCACTACCGCACATCCCGACACCGTCAAAAGGTTCACCACCATATCTTGTATAGCTAGAAATCCCACACTGTCCGGTTCTGCCGCTCCTTTCTACCACGGACTTGCAACATATGGCCTTCCCCCGAAGGTCTTACCGCCGAGCTTCAACATGGAGCGTTTAAAAAGGGCATCTACAAACATTTGTCTGGGCTGGCAAAACATTGACAACGGCGTTAGTGTTGCAGTTGTCCATAGGCGGTAATTACGGCTTACCATCAGATGGAACGTATGCCTCATTGCCGCACTTCTCAAAAATTTTAATTAAAACTCATTGCGAATAACAAATTATTGTAAATGGCAACACCCCTTGTAAATCAAACTCATCAACAGATCCAATACTCGTCCATTCGCAGGAATGTTATTACACATTAATCTACGGACCCTCCGAGTCGCGCTTCACGCCCTCCGGTGTTTCCCGGATCCGATAATTAAGGAATGTCCGGAATCATGGAATACTGATTTCGGAATATTGCGCATAAGAGAAAATATAGACTTGATGTCAGAGTGAAGTGATGTCCATCATTTTTTTCATCATCTCTGACAATGTTTTTTGTAAACTAGAAATGAATGCTTCTGAAAACCCGATAATCTAGCTGCCTTGCAAAAACCCTATGTCCAGCAGTGGCATGTTGATTATGATGATGAATTTAAGAATTTAACTAATGTAGTATCAATTGTATCATCATCATCAGCAGCCTATCACGTTCCCACTGCTGGGACACAGGTCTTCTCTCAGAGAGGGGATGGGCCCTAATCCACCATGCTGGCCCAGTGCATGGTAATGTCTTTGAAGTTTTGAGGTTCTTGGACAGACCGGTTTCCGCACGAAATTTTCCTTCACCATTGTTGAGCGATTGCTTTGAAACTGCACATAATAAGTCATTGGTGCAAGGCCTAGAATCGAACCGGGTGCCGTCTGATTGTAAAGCGCACATGCTACCGCCCGGCCACCATCGCTCATGCATGACTATGCTTCAAAGAAACTGACTACCAAAACTTGTAAAACCAATACATATTATAGCGCCTGGCGTCGCCTCGTCGTAGTTCAAAGTTCAGAGATAGCTGGATGACCAGCGGGGTTAGACAAGACCCACTTTCTGTTACCGTTAACGCCTGCGGAAAGATGAAACTGTATGAAAATGACATTAGCTTGAGAGATGTTATCTCAAGCTAATATCATTGACAATGTCATTTTCATACAATTTCATCTTTCATTTCAGTGACTCTTCAGTGACAACAGAAAGTGGCTCTTGTCTAACCCCGCTGGTCAGTCTGCAGATCGGTGGCCGCGGTAAAACGGGTGAACCACGGAACGTAACTAGTTTCCAATACGGAAGTAACGCCTGTGGGAGTATCCAGCGGTCTGCGGTCACGCGTTACAGCTGCTGCTCATTAATCTTGCAGCCCCTCAGGAGTGTTGATTAGTTTTCGAGAACTTTTGACAAGGGAATTCTAGGAACGGGTTTCGGAGACTCAAAAGATTAAACTGTTTGAAATACTTTGTTCTGATAGGTTTTATTAATGGCAGGTAAATGGTAGTTGTGATGGACTGAAGAGAGTGGTGAATCTGAGAGAAACATATGTCCACATGTATCACACACACACATAATCAGCATATTAATAGTCCACTGCTGGGCTTAGGCCTACCCCCGAAAGAGCGATTGGGCCATATCCACCACGCTGGCCCAGTACGGGTTAGTGGATTCACATACGCCATTGAGTTCCTTCTCCGTACGTATGCAGGTTTCCTCACGATGTTTTCCTTCACCGAAACGCTAGTGGTATGAAAATCCGTACATAAACTCCAAAGAGCACGATATCTCATCCAAAATACCTTTGAGGGGATATTTTAAGGAGATTACTTCAATGTAAAGGTGAACTTGCGAGGGACAAAACTATCGACTATCACACAGGGTCGCCAGATAACGATGCAAATGATTATACGAGGACGACGAGCTTTCTCGTCCCCGTCGGCTAATTGGCCCCTTGTAGCCGACAAGGGAAAGAAGACGGATATTTTTATTTACTTTGAAGCCGTGGTTTCATCGACAATTTTCCAATTTACCTGCATTTTCTTGGTAAGTGTCTTATGTTGTTAACAAAGCGACTACTGGTTCTATCTACTATCTACTGGTTATTCGGATTACTTCGGATAGTTGACGACATATTTGAGAGTACGATAGGGATAAAATACCAAAAAAATATTATTTTTTTCTTGTCATTGTTGGTAAGCAAGCTAACGAGCCGCCTGGTGGTAAGCGATCACCGTCTTCTATGGATACCTGTAACACCAGGAGCACCACAGATACGTTGCCGTCCCTTGAAGACTAAACAGCCCTATTGAAGAACCATTTTATAGTTAATCTAATGAAAAACCAAAATAATAATCGTCATCAAAGTTTTTCAGTGATATAGTAAAAACTTAAATTATACCCGCGAAAGTGCACGCCTAAAAAATCAAAGTGATGCGATACGAACTTGGTCACTGACCTCTCGCAACTGACTGCTTCTATCAGCTGATTTGGTCAGCAAATCTGCCAGTAGTACTATTAGCAGATCGGTCATATATCAAGGGTATATTTTTTACATATTTTGGTTTAGAATGGTTTATTGAACACCCTTCCTTGAGTAACTCCTTCGTCTAACTGGACATTTTGTATATTCCACACATTTCATACAAATCCGTTACGCCAATATAATTATGGATTTCGTAAATACTGGCATTATCAACTTCGGACCAGAGGTGACAAAGGGGCAACTATGATCACAGCATTGTTTTAAAGCATTTATCTTGAATGTTTTTGGTTGTGTCAAAATTCCCATTAAAATTGCGTTAAAAAGGCAACATCATCATCATTTCAGCCATAGGACGTCCACTGCTAGACATAGGCCTCCCCCATCGATCTCCAAAAGGGCCGGTTGGAAGCGGCCTGCATCCAGCGTTTCCCTGCGGTCTCTTTTAGGTCGTCTGTCCATCTTGTAGGTGGACGTCCTACGCTGCGCTTACCGGTCCGTGGTCTCCATTCTAGAACCTTTCGGCCCCATTGGCCATCTGTTCTGTGAAAAAGGTCAATATTTTTAATAAATATATATTTCATTGGTTTCGCTCAGCCCTCGCGGCGCACTCTGCACTTCTCAATAGATTTTGGTATGCGAAAATGGCACAGAAATTAAAGTAAATATTCAGCCAGTATTCCCACTTTTTCATATGTTTGTCCTCGAAAAAGATAGTATTGATTCAAATGAAAGTCACCAGCTCTTTTTCTCGTGTTTGTCTAAATTACATCTCCCGTTACGTATTTTTTCATTTTCAAAGGGACGAAATTGCCTTTTTTCTACGAATAGGTATACAAAATAACATGTTTGACATCATTACTGGAACAGGGGTTACTTGAGGAGCGACTTGCAAATTCCCTCTCCATTATTGAGTATGGATAAAAAAATAAAAAGACGTGTGTTTTTTTATGAAAATGAATTTCCCCTTCCGGAAGTTATATTTTTCTTTCGACCCGTCAAATTACGCTTTCAATTCGTCTCCACGGAGACGCGCCACGAAGCTTTTATTGGAAAGGCTCCGCTTATACCTCATTATTCTAGTAAACACTCGTAAACGTAAACCTCGTCACGAAAACCCGCGCAAATTTAAATCGCAATTAGCGCGAGAAGCAGACGAGAAACTCAATCTAAGATTAATAAAAGTCGTGAAAATCTTTTGAGGCTTTGAAAAGGCTAGCCGAATACTAGCTCAGGTGCATGGGGGCTTGGCATTTCGTACCGTCGGGTATGAAAAGGTCGCTGTGGCGTGCTTTTAAATGTTAGTGAGGGCGAGGCGCCGAGGCGAGGAGAAGCGAGACAGGAGGCAGCGTCGGGCCGGCCCTCTCGTTACAAGATGACATGCCGGCATTCCACTACAGCTCTTTTGTTTCGTGCCTCCATTTAAATTCATCCGAACGTTTCACCCGCTTTGTTTCGGTGCAGCAGTCGCGATTTTAATCACTTAACCGAGGCGCGTCGGACGACGATGCCTCCGTGATGGCTCTTCAAATAAACTCGTAAAACTGGCAGTAAAGCTGGGGGTTTACGGCGCGATGCTCGAAGCAGAGCTCATTATTTGGACGTCGGCCCCCGTATTATGCTTGATCGCGGACTCTTGTCCTGCCAATTAGCCCGATACGTAAATTAAACGGAAGGAAGGGGACACTTTTTTATGTGGACGCGGTTTTTGATTCCGGTTTGATGGGCGACGTATGGTTTGTTTGGCAAATAGCAAGCATCAAGGATCTCTTTACACCGGCCCTCCTCCATGGTGGGCAGTCTAAATAATATCTCTTTTTCAGAGTATAGTATAGTATGTATTACAGGTAACGTCAGTATTCCACACAGTATAAATATTTTGTTTGATCTATATAAATGGTTGTTAATATCTATTTAAGTATGTAATTAAAACTGTATGTATATCAGTCTCTGGCAGCCATATCACAAGCTTTGCTTAGTTTGGGGTCAGATGACCGTGTGTGCAAAAATGTCCCGAACATTTTTTTTTTATAAGGAATTCAAAATATAAAGAAAATTTGTTTGGAAGACTCTTTTGGAGGCTAGATCATTCAGCATTACGATGTAAATTTGAAATGTGATTAGGGTGAAGACGAAATTGTTGTTATTTTCATTGTTTGTCGATAGACTGAGTTGAGTCTCAGAGTCACACAGCAGGCAATGGAGAGAGCTATTCTCGGAGTTTCTTTGCGCGATAGAATTCGGAACGTAGATATTCGCCAAAGAACCAAAGTCACCGACATAGCTGTTAAAATTTGCAAGTTGAAGTGGCAATGGGCAGGCCACATCGCTCGAAGAACCGATAACCGACGGGGAGTCCTAATATCAGAGTCTAATTCTATACTTACCTCATCATCATCAGACCGGAATGACTGACTGCTAGGCGTAGGCTATCCTTTGACAAACAAACAAATACAAAATTGACGATTTTTTTGAAGACAGCCTTTGTTTTGACAAACTTTCATTTAACTTGCCTTGTTGGTATAGGGGTCAAATTTTGCAACTGAATTTTAAAACAGTTATCCCCAACTGATTGAGCTAAAATTTTGCATACACGTTTTGTTTGGATGACAATGCATGATTAGCTAAATGACGTAATTCTAAATCCAATATGGCGGACTCCCAAAGATGGCGGACCAGCTATTTTTATGCACCCCCATGATATGGGTATCAAATGAAAGGGTTTACTGAGAAGAATACTAAAAATTAAATGACGTCAAACTAAATTCAATATGGCGGACGCCCCAAGATGCTGGATTAAATTTTCTTATCTACCATCATGATATGGGTAAGAAATGAAAGGGTTTGCAGAGAATACGAAAAACAAAACTAAAATGCGTGTTATTAAAAAGTATTTTTTAACTAATAAATTTATTTATGGTTGACAGAAATGTGTCTGGATCTCAAGGAGGCTGCCAAAATACACAGTCAAGGGCTTGGCGACAGATTTTCGAATTTTGTTTCTTGACAAATAGCTCAATAGCATTAATCCGTTTCCTGTCCCTGTCCCGTTTTTCTGATTTCTAACTACCAATATCTAATTCGTTCACTGAGTAACACAGCGCTCGTCGCGTCATATCTTGTTCTTAAAAGATGAGTGACCGCAAGTAGCATTTACAATTCAGCACTAACGTGTGTCGGATGACACGTGAAATTGTAGTTCCCGGATATCGGTTTCTTCTAGGCAAGCGTGCTTCATCGTAGACTGCATCATCGCTTAACATCAGGCGAGTTGGTGGTCAAACGCAATTTTATCTCGGCAACCGGTTCCTGCAGGGCCGGATTTAGGGGAGGGCAACCGGGGCGAAAGCCCCGGGGCCTCCACAAACGGGGGGCCCCCACAATAGAGACTTCGGAAAAAAATCTTTCAAATTCCAACTAGTTAACACTAGTAAGCATCTTTTCCTTTGATATTTGTTTTTTTTTTGCTCTTTCACCTTTACCTACAGCCTACAGTACTTTATACATACATGATTATTTGATTATATTAATCTTAAATAACAGAAATCATTGATCTATATTTGTTGCCCCGAGGCCTCTGGACCTCTAAATCCGGCCCTGGGTTCCTGAAAGAATTTCCGCGCGGGTGAAACCGCGGTTCACAACTAGGTGAATTAAAATTAAAAACACACACCGAAACTAAGCTCAAGTAAACACCAATTCCCAGAAATCAAATGAATCCCGTCAGCTCAGTAAACGGTACAATGCAAACTTAGAGAATAACTGATAGCTTTAGTAGTTTGCTCCAGTAGCTCGCTCCAGCCAATCTCGAGCATCATCCGGCTACATTCCACGGAATTCCGCCTTATTATTTACCCGAATGCATTTCTTGATTTAAAATGTAAGTTCTTAATGTAAGTGGTTTTTCATTTCGTGTTTCTCGACGTTTGCGCGACGTTGCTACTGCCGCGGTTACGAACGTTGCTATTTACGAATAAAACACAGTTTCTGTTTAAGAGCTTTCGGCGCCTTTTAATTTTGACACTACTAAAATCCACTACAACTTGAAAAATTATTTTTTGTTTTATTTTACAAGTTTTTATTGTAAGCGGTTTTTCATTTCGTGTTTCTCGACGTTTGAGCGACGTTGCTAGTGCCGCAGGTACGAATGTTAATATTTACGAATAAAAAAACAAATTCTGTTTAAGGGCTTACGACGCGTTTCAATTTTGATACTACTTAAATCCACAACAACTAGAAAAATATTTTTAATTTAAAAATAAAATATGTAAGTAAGCGGTTTTTCATTTTGTGTTTCTCGACGTTTGAGCGACATTACCCCCCCCCTCCCCCCACCGGTTACGAACATTGCTATTTAAGAAAACTTAAAAAAAAAAAAAAAAAAAAAACTATTTGTGGGCTTTCGGGGCCTTTAAATTTTGACAGTAGTAAAATCCACCAAAACTTGAAAAAATTTTTTTTTGTTTTATTTGTATCCGGCTTTTAACTTTGTGTTTCCCGACGTCTGAGCAACTTTGCCATATGCCGCGGTTATGAACCTTGCTATTTATGAATAAGACAATATTTTCTGTTTAAGGGCTTTCGGCGCCGTTCAATTTTCACACTACTAAAATCCTCCAAAATGTGAAAAATATTTTTTTGTTTTTATTTAGGCGGTTTTTCATTTCGTGTCTCCTGACATGTTCACATTTTGACAGTGTCCGTCTTATGAACCTTGCTATTTACGATTTACGAATAAAAAATTTAATTCTCTTTAAAAACTTTCGGCGCCTTTAAATTTTCAAGCTAATAAAATCCACCAAAACCAATTTTTTGTTTTATTTTAAGCTTTTAATTTAAGTGGTTATTCATTTCGTGTTTCCTGTCATTTGACCGATGTTTCTACATGCTGCAGTTATGAACATTGCTATTTACAGGAATAAGAGAAAATTATGCCTTATGTTTAAAGGCTTCTGTTTCTGTATCTATATTACCTGTTTAGACTACAGTCTAAACAACTTGACAGATTTTGAAGTGCGAAGTTTCGTTAGATTAGTTTATTTTCTCCTGAATGTCTTATGAGACATTTTACAGGCGGATATGTTACATTCCTTTTAATATTATCAAATATTTGTTTAAAATAAAACCTGAAAAATATTCTCACTGCACTGGGTATTGGTCTGTGGGTAACAGCTAACATGCATGCATGCCAGCTGGCGGGAATTGATGCCGGCATCGCGTTCCGATTATGCATGCATGCATGCGCCGCCTGCACTTTGATTAAACCCTGAAAAAAAGAAAAACGTATGTAACGCTACCCGCAAATGTTTTTATTAGATGACGTCACGCGATCTTGTAGCGAGTTAAATTTTATCACTAAGTTACGACTGCTTTCTACTTGCTACTTTCGTATTTTTTTATAAGTTTATTAGTTCATTCAATACAAGGTTACGCGCAACACCCATTGTAAACTAGTGTGTAATTTTTGGCTTAGATGACGAGGCGGTATGGCCTTAAAGGCTTTAGCCTGCCCGATGGGCGAAAAAAATATAATTAATTTGTCACTGACATATGTCGAAAAGTCACCACCATGCAAGGACGTTTTATACCCTTAACTTCCATGCCACCATGTTCTACAACATGGTAATCGACTCAAAGTCAAAGTGTTACAACATGGTGTTTGGAGTTTTGGCGCCAACCACAGTTTTTTTTTTTGTCTTTTCTGTGGCGTCAACATTATAAAAACATGTAGCCTAATTGTATTATTTTGCTAAACCTATGTTATTTCGAGTATGGTGGATTATTGTTTATGAAGTGTAGACAAGTGATATAATGAGGATAAACATGTAATTTCGTGATGTTTCCAAAACTTCACAGAAGCCTCTAGTAAAGTCTCCGCCACTTTACTAGAGCATTACAATCTTGGAATGTTCAAGTCTAGGGTTAATAGGTTATTACTGGGCAAACGTGCTCCATCTTCGACCGCATCATCGATTTCCATCAGGCGAGATCGCGGTCAAACGTTAGCCTAGTCCGATGTAAAAAAAAAACCTTTACTAGGACATAACTTGGGCACAAGTCCAAGTCAGGCAAGTCTTAACTCTGACTGTGACTACATTATGGCTTGTTTGGAAATATGACGATATTTAATAAACCTTTAAAAATCTTAAAACTTGACACTGGCAAACGCACAAGACTTGCGACGCTCAAATCCTATCAAGAGAAAAAAATACATGGTGTTTTACGATATTCATTTGTATTTTTTTTTTCGATATCTTAACTTATTATTACACCTTGGTCCTATTAGCTGCACAAAAGAGTTGAACCACTCCGTAAACCAATATTTGGTTATCTGAGTTAGTTCTGAAAATATTTTATAAACACTGCTGCGCAACGAAAGACGCTTCCATTTACAATGTTCAAGCATTTTCTTTTGCATTACTAAAATCTTTCTCCGTTCTATTACTTACCTAGTTAATGATCCTTTTCCACCAGAGAGATGTGCGAGAAAGATGAGCGGTTCGCGAGGAAAAAATCGACCAATAGGATCGCTTCATTCCGTCTCGCCTCGCCTCCTATTGGTTGTATTTTTTTTTCAACTCCTTAGATACCACGCACATATCTAGTGGAAAATCACTCTAACGCTAGTTGTAACATATCGTATCGTCTTAAATTGCAACGTAAACCAAATCCTGTAAATCCTATACACGGTTTCCAAACCCTAAAAATGCAGAGGCTCGTAACAACTCCTGAGACGTCTCATATTTCCACGTCAGACCGATAGTAAGTTTGTATCGCCGGCCACCCCCGTCTGCATAATTTAATACCCCTGATTTATTATCGCCGTGCAGCTAAAAAACTACGGAATAAAGCTTTATTTTGTTGTTTCGCGAGGTAATCGGACGGCTGGGTTAGCTCACTCGCTGGCTTATTAATCATGTAGATTGGTGACGGTATAATATGCGTTATATGTGTTAAGGTAGCATTCAGATCTTGGCGACCGTAACTGGCGACCGGCGGCAGCGGCAGCGGCAGAGTCGCGTGACCCAATGCTCAGTATGAATTCGTATGGCCTAAACAATAAAAGCGACCGCGTCGGACGACGTGTGGGTCGCTTGTATTGTGGGTGTGGGTCGCGCGACGCTGCCGCTGCCGCCGGTCGCCGGTCGCGGTCGCCAAGATCGAAATGCTACTTTTATAATAGCGATGGTGACCGAGCGGTAGCTTGTGCGCTTTAAAATCTGACGGCACCCGATTCGATCCTCAGCCCTGCACAAATGACTTATTTAGTACTTAGATAAATTATGTGCAGTTTCGATGCCATCGCTCAAAATAGCGAAGGAAAACATCGTGAGGAAACCGGTATGTCCAAAAACCTCAAAAGTTTAAGGACATAAGGCATGTATCAACATGCACTGGGCCAATGTGGTGGATTAGAGCCCATCCTCTTTCTGAGAGAAGGTTTGTGTCCCAGCAGTGGGAACACCATAGACTGATAATGATATGTGTGTAGGTGTTTTTATATTAGCAGATGTCACAGACTTCTATCAGAGAAGACAATGCGAACAATGCACCTTCTGTTCATGCTTGTGGCCTGTCTTAACATGGATCAATGCTCCAACTAGTTCCACGCATAACTCAGTTCCATCTCTGTCGTCTTGGCAGTAACACGTCAGACGTCAATACAAATAAACACTGCCCATGTGCGAGTTGGATTTGCGCATCGAGGATTCCGCACACAATTTTTTTTCCCCTGAATTTAGGAATTAGGATCTTGAGCGCGCGCCCGACTCGCCCTGGGTCGATGTATGTTGATGTATCCCCTTGGTGATGAGGATGAGATAATCATATACCTGTATCGAACAACCGTGACAGTTTAAAACAGAATTGTATTTTACGCGTATTTTATACAAAGTTATGTGTACCACGAGGCACTAACCCAATAGTGGGATAAGTACAACGAATAGGCGGGGTCCAGAGCAATTTGTCTCGGTCTGCGTATCTTGCTGAGATACGCAAACCGAGACCGAGAGAAAGGTGAATCGACGCAGGAGCGAAATTAATGAATAACTGATAGCATTTTGTACTTAGACCCATACATTAGGAGTTCTAGCTTTATTTCCTTCTCAGTAAAGCTAGGACTCTTTTTTCAGAGTCTGTTTGGAGTGGTACCACACCTTTGCCAGTTTTTTGACCGCCAATCAGTAGTGTGCAAATGTTCTAAAATCAACGTTAAAATTGACTGGTGACGAGGGAGCCGGGAGGTGGATTGTGGGACTCTTCAATAGCTATCAGTACAAACATTGAACTCTGGCTCCTGAGAAAAAATATAGAACTTTATGGACATTGCGGTATAGCCACAGAAGACATAGTAGTTAAAGTACAGAAGATTCACTCGCAAAATCATTTAAATAAGTAGCTCTAGCTACTACACAATAAAGTGCAATTGAGGACGTGCGAGCGCTAACTACCTACAGCTATATAAACCTAGAAGTTGCCTCTCTGTCTATCGCGATATCATGTCGCGTTATCTCTATCTATTGCGCGGCGCGGGCGCGGCAGGTCCGACAAGTCGGGTACTTGTAGCTTCATACCTAAAGTGCGGAGTGCGCCCGGTCTGGTATAGCCTTCCTAGGTGATAATTGTTTTGATAACTGACCAAGCGAAAAGAGGTCTCAGATTCTAATGGGAAAAGTTGGCGTTTCCTATGTATAATGTTCATTTGATCAACGAAAAATTGCGTATCGTTGACCTGATCTTCTTGAAATTTTGTAGGCAAGTAGTTAATTTCAACACAATTTTTTTATTTAAATATGGGCAATTTCGGTCACGGCAAAATCAGGGTTGCGAAGGTTCTCATTTCGGGTCAAACAGCTAGTATTTAATTGTAACATGTCCTTTGTATATATATATAGTCTGGTATTGGTATGGTAAATTTTACCTATTGCATGGTTTAACAGCAGATATGATTTTTTTAATAATATCGCGTTTCGTTCTCCTGTAATGGACGGATTGTGACGGCCGCAAATTGCAGGGTGTGTGCGAAACGTCACCTGCGTTTAGGGTGACCATGATTTATTTGAGATTGTGCAAGAAAAGGTCAATTTCGTGTGACGTGGTTTATTTCCTAGTTGCACCACGCTTTTCACTCCGAGCTTTCCAGTTTCTCTGCATTTCCCATAGATTTTTATCGCCGGAAATAGGAAAAAAATCTTATGCTTATACATGCTTCCTACTCAAATACAGGGTTCATGGTTAACCAAAATTTTATCTTAATCATTGCAAAATCAGCCTTCTAATAGTCCACTGCTGGACTTAGGTTAGGCCTACCCCCGAAAGGGTGATTGGGCCATATCCACCACAGTCATAATATCGTTAATTTTAATCCATTAAACCAAATTTTAAAAGTTTTTGGGAGACAGTTATTTAAAAAACGTAGGCTAAATTAACAAACCATCATAAGTTTTGATGAACACGGGTTTAAGTCGACTTCCACATTTTAGACAAAACTGTGGTCACTCTACTATCAGGCGTTCTTTCGCAGTAGTGTCAAGTTTCGGTATTGCATAATACAGTGCGACCAACATTTCTGCGAGTTGAGTGAGGGAGCCACCACCATTGTTTTTAAACAAAACTGATAGTTTCCCGTGGAAAATTTTTGATAAATTTTTTGGCCAATTCTATAGATAATTTTGTCGGGTATATCAGTTGACAATTATGTCACAGAGTTGATAATAGTGGCTATGCCACCGTTATTACTGTTATTTTCAGAGCCATGTTTCAGTCAGTTGGAAACGATTGTCTGTAATTTACCTGTCAAAAATATTCTATTGGGTTGGCGGAAACGTAAGTAGAATAATCTTGCAGTATACTATACACGTTTAGTTTGGATGACAATGCATGGTTAGCTAAGTGGTGTCATTTTAAATGCAATATGGCGGACCAGTTACTTTTTATGCACCCCCATGATGTGGGTATCAAATGAAAGGGTTTACTAAAAAACAATGATGGTAATTTAGTTAGCAACCCCCTTGAAGTTGCAAATTTATTTAATAATTTTTTTGTTGACGTTTCGCTTCCATCAACAAGGGAAAAAAGTAAAGTAACAACAAGTGCAACCAATGACATAAGCTTTAGTACTGGATCGCTATTTATGGCTCCGACTATTCCACAGGATATAGGAAAAATCATTATGTCCCTTAAAAACTCAGACAGTACTGGCTATGACGGGATAGCTACACGAGTTCTCAAACACGTCGCGAGTACAGTATCGCATATATTGAGTCATATTATAAATTTATGTATTTCCAATGGCGTTTTTCCTGAAAAGCTTAAAAAAACTATTATTAAGCCCCTCTTCAAGAAAAACGATAAACATGACATAGGTTCCTACAGACCAATAGCCTTAGTCCCAGTTCTGTCAAAGGTTTTCGAAAAAGTTATCTATAACAGCATCTCTAATTTCTTTGAACAAAATAATTTATTTGCGCAGGAACAAATAGGGTTTCGGAAAAATAAAACTATAAACCAAGCAATCTATAGGTTTCTGGAAGTTATAATGACAAGTTTGGACAAAAAAGTGCCCGCCTGTGCGCTATACATGGACTTAACAAAGGCCTTTGATTTCGTGGATCACTCTGTGCTATTAGATAAATTACACAAGTATGGTATCAGAGGTAACATCCATGACCTCATAAAATCATATCTGGCTAATCGACAACAATGCACACAGGTGAGTAAGATTTGTCCAACATTAAAAAAAGAGATCACTCACTCTTCTGACTACAAAACAGTAAAGTATGGTGTGCCACAAGGAAGTGTGCTTGGTCCGCTTTTATTTATCATTTACATTAATGATCTTCCTAAGGTTACGACAGATCATCCTACTATTCTTTTCGCAGACGACAGTACTGTACTGTTTACCGGAAGGGACAGTTCCAAAATGCAAAATGAAATAAATATGACACTTAATAATATTATTCAATGGTTAACATTAAACAATTTAAAAATTAATTTAAATAAGACACATATAATGACATTCCGAAATAGAGTTAATAAATTAAATAATTTGGACATCAATTATTCTGGACATATTGTAGAGCCTATAGTTACTACTAAGTTCTTAGGCCTAAATATTGACTGCCATTTAAATTGGAAGAATCATGTAGGAAATCTGATAAATAAAATAAACCAATACTCTTATGCATTGTACATGCTCTCTAAAACCGTCAGTAGGGCTACAGTCCTTGCAGCGTACAACGGCTATATCTCCTCATTGCTTAGGTATGGTATAATGTTTTGGGGTAACAGTACCAAATATGAAGATGCTTTTAAAGCGCAGAAAAAATGTGTTAGGGCTATTTGTAAGTTGCGACAAAGAGAAACTTGTAAGCCACACTTCCAAAGTTTAAAAATCTTAACCCTTCCCTGTCTATACATTTATGACTGTGTGATGTTTGTACGTAATAATTCAAATTTGTACAGTAATTTAACATCTAAACGACATAAACAAAAAGTCAATATTCCCATGAATCAGACAGCATTACTAAATAATAGTGTAGTGTGTATGCTACCTATGATTTATAATCATTTACCAAAATGTATTGTTGACATACAACTTACCCACATTTTTAAACACAAAGTTAAATGTTTTCTTCAAGACAAAGCATATTACGATGTTGACGAGTACTTGAATGATAAATTTTAATATATGTTGACATACCTACCTACTTATTCTAGACTTGACATTTATTTCTGACCAAATCTTATATAATTGTATTTTGTGTTGACTTGTATAATTTGACAACGGCCATTAAAATGTGAGTTGTAGTTGAAGTTAATTTGATAATGTGTAATGTGATAATAATTTTTCATTGTTAGTTTATTTTTCCTTAGCTCCTTAAATTTGTTTGCATGCCGAAAGGTCGATTATGGCGCTCTTTTACTGTAATTTTTCCATCTCCTGTGTACCCATATTATACGCATAAACGAAAAAAAAAAAAAAAAAAAAAAAAAAAAAGAGCAATATAAATATAATGACGTCACACTAAATTCAATATGGTGCCTTTTTTTATTAATAATTTTATCTTTGTTGATTGATTGATTAACTCTTTATTGTTCACACCATAAAATTTGATACAGAGGACAAAACACAAATTAGTGTAACAACTGGCGGACTTATCGCTAAAAGCTATCTCTTCCAGGCAACCTTTATTCAAGTCAGACTATAGTTATTCATCGTACACCTATAGGTATATGTTTACTTAATGCAACATTGCAAATAGAAAATTGTTAAGTCACTGCCTTACTTAAAACTTAGGTTACTAGAGTTAAACAATACTTAAAATTTATGTCATTTTCTTGCTGGTGGAAATTCTCACACGCGAAGACAAGCCAGCAATTATAGGCATTATTTAACTTAAGGCCCTCTTTTCCGACTCCTAGCAATGTTGTTCATTCTAGTTTAAGTGAGTCTACTTCCATGGTTAGCTTAAAATTATAAAAACGGTGCCATATCAAAATTAAATGATTTGTCTAGGAAACCGCAAAGACCGAAACACGATTAAGGAAATTTCGCTCGATAGAAAATGAATATGAAAGTAACATTGATTTGAGCCTTTTCCCTGTTTTTAGGATTCATTTAAATACCTGTCTACGATATCTTAATATACAGATTTCATAATTATGGATGAAACCGCAAAAGTACATACATTACAGCTATACTTTTCGAATAATATGAGAAAAACCTCAAATATGTAAGTAGTGAAACGCACGGCTGTGTGTAAGTGCCATGGTTTTGCTCCACTAAATGCGACTTTAATACAATAGCCTTGTGGCCATTTGTAGTAATTAGCGTTGCTTAAAAGTGGGAAAACCTCGCCTTAAGTAACTTTTTAAAGTAAGGCCGTTAATGATGAGTTGGTTAAGGTCAGAGGTTGAATATGTATGGCCTGGGAATTAGAATTAACTCTCAAGTGAGGCTGCCAAAAAAAATCATCTAATTTTATGTGATCAAATGTTAATCGAAAACCTTTTTTACAATTTAGTGATTCGAGAATATTAGACCAGAATGAAATATCCTTATTTCAATTTGGATTGATTAAAGAAAACGAGCGCAGGGAATTGCAGCAGACATCTAATTTTGTAGGAAAATTATTCAAAATATCTGTAGGTATAGATCTCTTATTTAATTTGCATTCTTTGATAAATTGCTGCAATTTCGCTTACCAAAATTAACAAGTCATATTTTAGGGATACATTAATTTACTCGAGGTTAGGGAAGTTTTAACTTTGCTGGAATCGCATTGCAAATTGAAATTAATCTTAATTTTTTTTCGATATTTATTATGTTGATTTATTTTTGCAGACTTTAAATTAATTTTGTTATTATTTGCTTCTCAGTCTTCAGGCACTGTGGAATTATGCTGTTTCGTTTTCGAATCTCAGAAAACAAAATAAGTACATGTCCCGTTTTGTGTAATACCAATGTCCTTTCCAATCTATCCCTTATGCACGAGCAGTTTTCCTAAACGCCTTCACACATGTCCAGTTACAGTAACGAAGTTACTGTCCGTTACAGGACGTAGCGAAGCCAGAAATGGAAATATTTCCGCGAATTAGCCCTTGCTGCCCTCTGTCAGTCCGTAGCTAAATTGCTCGGTTGACAACCCTGTTACGGCAGGCTCATATTGCAACTCGATTATTTCTGGAACATGGGGGGGGGTTGCATGTCTGTTCACAACATAAACATGGTTAACTCACACTCGGTTCGGACACTGATCATCGCGGAAATTTAGTAATCAACAAATAGGCATGATTACTAATATATTTTTTTACCTCATAAAAAAGCTGATCATAAATAGAGCGAATCAACAAAAACAGAATTAAAATTACTTCAAAAATAAATAAGATATAAGCATTTTAACTTCATGCTAGACAAAGAGCGCTCTATACTGAGCCGTGACGTCACGGCTCAGGAGCGCCCTACAAATGCTATACTAACACACGCTTTGCGAGAAAGGGATAGAACATCCCCTCTCTATCCCCACCTAAAACTTTAAATACTCATATCTCAGAGATTTATCAGCCAATTCAAATTATTTTTTCAGTATGTGTAATTTATTTAGTTATATTCATCGCTAAGCCGGTTATTTGTAATAAGTTAAACATTAGGACACATGCCTATTGTCACATGTGATTTGAAATATTCGAATAAAATTATTCGGCAACTGTTATAGTGCAATGATTTTTGTTAGTAACATGCACTTCCACTCATTACATCTTAAACTTTTGCAACACCTAATTCAATAAATTAGAACATAGACCTCTCCGAGTATTGAAATATTCGAATAAGAGTATTCGGAAATTGACAAAGTGCAATGTTTTTGATTAGTAACATTGCACTCCCACTCATTACATCTTAAACTTTTGCAACACCTAATTCAATAAATTAGAACATCGAGCTCTCCTCTAGAATGTGTATTTCTCTCAAAGATATTAATTATGCTTGTGTTGTTGAAATAGTGAAATATTTTGAACAATCTGTACGGTTTTATGTCGCTTGATTTTTTCCTACGCTGATCAGTCGCGTACAAATATTCATTGTTTTTAAAAAAGTATCACACTGCGATGTTGATAATGATTGACTTCAGCAGTGACCAACATCAGCGACTGACGTCATCGTAGGAAAAAAATCGAATTATTTGCTATCATTTTCGTGCTGAAAAATGCCGATTCATACAGGCTAATAATAATGCAACATTTCTATGAACAAAGTTATTAGCAGTCAACATTTCGAATCAATTCTCGGATAACCATGCTTGTTCACTAACTATCGTACTATTAGAGCCTCGTCCAAGAGGGCAAACCAATTTGTAGCCGCTTGCTTTTATACGCTTCTCAGAACCGGTGTAAGTGGGTTTCACTGCACTAAGCATAGAAAGTCCAATGATACACCACGGTGTGAATGAGGCTATCATTATATAAGCCTTAACGGGTCATAAGTGGATGAGTGAACTAAAATTTGAATAAGCGTATGTTGCCTGGTATTTGAGGGGTACAAAAGTAAATGTATTTATCAGTAGGCACAATTTTCGAACATAAATACTTTTTTTCTCTGAGTTTTTCCAATTGCGTTTACCTATTCGGTCGCGCTAACGTTAACTACAATTTGTATGAAGCAAAAGCAGTGCATCTAGATGTCGCTAAATGACGCTCGTAAATAATATATAGGTATTTCGCTTTAATATAAAAGCAAATACCGTAGGTACATACTTAAACATATTATAACAATAATAATGTATATTTGGTTAAATGTTGTCACCAAAAATTAGTGCCATTGAAGAAGAATCCTTGGGCAAATCAAGTCAAAAATAAATCTTTGCTGAGAACGCAAGATTTACATATAGAACGATAAATATAATATTTTTATTTTTACATCGGACCTTTGACTGCGATCTACCCTGATGGAAAGCGATGATGCGGTCGAAGCTGGAGCACGTGTGCCCAGTAATAACCTATTAACCCTAGACTTGAACCCTCCAAGATTGTAATGCTGCGGAAACACAGACAGGGGCAAGGCGTTACATTGTTTTGCTGTTCTAATTAAGAAAGAGGAGTCAAAACGCTTGGTGCGAATAAATGGCATATCGACAGTAAGGGTGATGCCTTGCCGTTCGTCTGGACGTCCGGTGATGAAAAGGTGATGGGGGAACAAGTTCATGAAGTTCCGTTGCACACTCTCCGTGGAAAATCCTATAAAATACCGACAAGCTTGAGACTTTACGCCGGTGGTTCAGGTTCTGAAGTTGATTTAATTGTCTTTAATTTGCCCAATTTTGCATTATAAACAGTATACGTTATCTAATCAACCTGCAACCACCAGACACGGCAAAGCGTTCCAAACGTCAAGAATTAAAATAATCCTACTAATATTATAAACGCGAAAGTTTGTATGTATGGATGTATTGATGTTTGTTCCTCTTTCACGCTGCAACGGAACAACGGATCGACCTGATTTTTTGCATGGGTATAGTTCAAGAGCCAGAGAGTGACATAGGCTACTTTTTATCATCATCATCATCATCATCATCATTTTTCATCACTACGCGGGTGAAACCGCGGGGCGCAGCTAGTGTAAAATACAC
This sequence comes from Agriopis aurantiaria, assembly GCA_914767915.1. NCBI lineage: Eukaryota > Metazoa > Arthropoda > Insecta > Lepidoptera > Geometridae > Agriopis > Agriopis aurantiaria. The sequence goes on along the minus strand of OU611992.1, from coordinate 15,823,134 downwards.
GCGATTAAACTCGTTAAAATGTCAATATGTAATGATCGCAAAAATCTGGGTAATAATTAGAGTTTATCTTGTCTTTAGTAAAATGTAATCAGAGACGACTAGAAAATCGACCGGATCTAAAATTAAGGGGTAGAGACAGTAGTGTAGTGTATAGGCCCTATACTATAGGGCATAAACTGGTTATTCATGATTTTCAAAACACTATTTTAAAGGTTTACTCTCTTGAACGAAATAATCGATTAAAACAGGCTTTAATCTCTAAATACCAGTTTATTTTAAACCTGCTCCAATCCTCGTAGTAAACTACAACAGTAGATAAAATATCATTACTCCTCATAATATAGTACAAAAACTGTACAAACCGTACATTTTCCCAGCTTACCAGACTAAGTACTAATAGCAAAGTTAGCCTCTCCATTATCAGAGTACATTAATATAGCTCACAGTGCTTACACCATCCTTTCTGGCTTAATAAACGGTTACGGAGTAATTTTTACGCGAGCCTCGGCAATTTGTTAAAATAAATTTAGTTGGTCTTTACCAGCTCTGAGTAGATCTTTACTGAGAGACATCTGTGAATACCTAAACTATTGTGATGTGGTTTTTGTTTTTGATGTATGTGTGCATCAGAGTTATGTATACGTATGAACCAATTTTTGATAATTAGATAACTACCTCTCGTAGGTAGGTATATCAAAATTTGAAAGTCTTTTCAAAAAGCCAGACATTTGAATAAAAGCCCGGACATTTTAGTATGTTTAATATTCAAAAGAGATTTTAGTTTTGTCTTTAGCAACTGAGGTATGTATACGTATGAACCAATTTTTGATAATTAGCTAACAACTTCTCGCAGGTAGAGTTACCACATCAAAAATTGAAAAGTCCTAACGTAAAGCCATTTTAATAAAAGTCCGTCCATTTTAGTATGTTGGTTAAATTTTAAAAGAATATTTTTGTTTTTTCTTTAGGGAGATGTTAAACAAGATTTACTCGTATTTTATCGCCCAATCTAAAAACCGGACTAATTACAAAGTCCGGACATAACCGGACAAATCCGGACAGGTGATACTCGCACGCAGATTCTCTAGAAACTTTAGTTCCATGACTTTCAATACCCAATTAGATTTTTCTTCCTTACTATTTTCTATGAGGTAAAAAAAGATAAAAAAGGTATGACGTAAATAAATGCAAACGTAAACGCAATCCACGAACCGGAAGACGCAGCGTAAGTATATAGGCCTCCCACTAGATGGACCGACGACGTTGTAAGAGTCGCGGGCATCCAGTGGATGAAGATGGCAGGCTTTCGTTCAGTGTGGAGGTTAAAGGGGGAGACCTATGTTCAGCAGTGGACGTCTTCTGGCTGATGATGATGATGTAAACGCAATTAGAAAAACTCTTACTAGGCACTCCGAAAGAAACGCAGCTTATCTCCTATCGGAGGTCATTAACTTTAGGTCGTTGCGTCAACCTTCTATTTTGAGTTTTGCGTTTTTGAAACTTGTTTCTCTACAAGGATTTTCTAATCAGTGTTTGTCGGACTTATCTTAATTAGCGCTCGCCATTGGACTATCGGGATCGAGCCGGCTGCTACTGCCCGTGATTTTAATTAAACTGTCAACTAAAATGAGCCTACAAGACGTAGGGTCGCTTCGACTACAGTTTATGACTCATTGTGTGAAAATGTCCTAATGTTTTTTCCGACGTATTTAGTGGTTAATGCGACGCGTGACCAAAATGCTGGCGTGTTTCTGGCTCAACGCATTAGCATTGCCATTCAACGTGGTAATGCTGCCAGCATGTTGGGTGCGCTGCCAACTGGTAGTGGGCTTGAGCATTTGGATTGTCTTTAGACCTTCAACGGTCTATGGGCAGTCTAACTGTATTTGTAGTGTTAGTTTTAGCTTGTATTTTGTTTAGTTAATAAAGGCACTTGCCCAGAAAAAAAAAGAAATTGTCAATTTAGTAGAGATTTCGACACATGACGCAAATTTCCAAGAAGTGGTTCTTCATGTGGTCGTCACTTTTCATGTTTGAAGTCCCCCAGACGTGGCGCTGTCATCGCGTATCAATCACTATCAGTATCATTTCTCAAGCAGTACTTTTAACAACTTGAGGCATCGTACACGACTCTTTAACGATGACAAATTAATAAAAATCTCACTAGCGTCCAAACACAGTAACAACACCTGACAACTACAACATGGAAATTTAGTTCCGCTATTTGTCGTGAGATTTATTTCATGAAAAGCACTCTACCAGATGTAATATATATTGGGATTGGGACGCAAATGTTCGATTGAGCATATCCTTTCTTTTGAGATCGTTGTTCTTAAAGCTGGACATTACCGTTCCCAGCTGCTCAATTACTTACCTACAAGTATATCAGACTCGCGAAATATCGTTGTTTCTGAAGTAATTTACTCGGAAGTTTGTCTTAATTCTGCTATTATTTATTGTTGTTGCGAGATTACACTCCAGCAGCCATCTACGTACAGTGCGACCAACTTATCTGTGGAGTTGAGTTGGGGTACCACCATCGTATTTTTTTAACAAACTTGATAGCTTACCGTCGAAAATTATTAGTTCCATAATTTTGCCAGCTCACGAGATAAGTTTGTCGCGCCGTACGTAGTGCTTAATCTTTTTAAGTGTTACCGGGAGGCTTTGACCTTGGATGTGGAGGAATGAGGATTTCTTTTGATTAATGTGCCATCTTTTTATTGTATTTTTACGTGAATAGGTAATTTGTTTTGCCGATCCGAGAGGAAACTAGATTACACTGGAATATAATTTTGAAGACCTGTGGAACAGGCTAATTATGTTAAATAAATAAAAAGCCTGCAAAAAAATAAGCTTGCGCTGGGACGTGGTTCGCTCAGCTTGTTCTACAGGTGTTATAACGGGGAATGCTCTGATGAACTCTTTGACATCATCCCTCCATCGCGGTTCGGTTTTACCTACGAACCGGCCGCCAGAAAAGTCATCAACACATTATAGATGCGTGGAAGTCTCGCACTGTTCGATTTGATCGATTGTTTCTCCCACGTATCTGTAAGTTGTGGCATGGCTTACCACCTTCGGGGTTCCCTCCGAAGTATGACCTCAATTGAAAGAAAGAAAGAAAAAAGAAAAGAAAATAAATTTTATTCGACACCTTGCCACCATTCAATTGCTTCGAACGAAGAGTGAATATAGTCCTCAAAGGTAGACAACGCACCGCCAATGTCCCGGGTATTGTAGGTGTCCATAGGCGACGGTGACTACTTACCATCAGATGGCCCGTAGCATGTTTGTCTACTATTATATTTAAAAAAAACTGAGGTGGCGCGATGACCCCAAAATGGATCTTAGGGTCCGACAAGCACTGCACGACCTCATGCCAAACGAGCAGCTAAAGTTCACGCAGCACAGTTTCCACGGCATCAGACCAGCGCTATACGGTACGCCCTACTGTAAGACTAAACATATAAACTTGTAAAATTATGTACTACTTGCTGTTACTCTACTTGCCAGACCTACTCTATACCATAGACAAAAGTACTAGCTAGTACTTTTGTGTCTATACCTACAACTCTACACGGCGCTAGATGGCGCTGCTCGAATTTTATACAAATCGCAGTTAACGTTAACCGATCGAGTGAGTAATCGCAATTATAAAAACTCGCACTGGGCACTCAGAACGAGTCGTTAGTTCTTAATCATCATCATATCAGCCATAGGACATCCACTGCTGGACATTGATCTCTAAAATGGCCGGTTGGAAGCGGCCTGCATCCAGCGTTATCGAGTACGTCCAGCACAAGCTAATCCTATTAGTAATTCGCTGACCCAACGCGGGTTGATTACCACGCATCTTATTTTACAACGCTCCGAGCTTTGATCATTTTAGGACTATAGCTATTTTGGAAACAACAGTCTGACCTTTATGCCCCTTGTTCATTTCACGCCTGCGTTGTCGCCTCGTAAAGGAGGTTTATTAAATTTTCAAACTGATAAAAGGTTAATTGCAACATAAATCTCGTGTGCGTGTTATGAATTTCACAGATTACGAAAAGATTACGTTGTTTTATTTTTTTTAAATGGAAATTATCATGTTGGATGGGTGTTGTCGGTTATTTTGGTTTTCGTTTCCCTCTTGTAATTTTAGCTGAATCATAACTTTCAATTCAAAAGCTCTTGTTAGAAAGCTCTGAGAGCTCTCAATTACGTAGAATCTGATCCAACTAGAGAAAGTTTTTGCTTATACCAAGAAATCACTTACCTGAGCTTTTCTTAAGTAAAACGACGCTCCTTTAAGTTACACGTGGCTAGACGCTTTTAGCTTCGGTTACCAGACTTTGTGAACAAACTACTGTGTGTTTCTTATTCAGTAACACTTCCACGATGGTTCCATATAATAATAATTAAAAACTGATCATGGATTACGAATTTAGTTTTAAGTTGACGAGGCACGTTAACAACTAAAGCGTTTAGAATTGGAAGTGATTTTTTTCAGTTACATTTTATCGTGAAATTCGTTTTTAAAACGCCTTTGTTGTGTAAATGAAACGCTTATGTTGTCGCCAAAAAAAACTTTGTGACTCAAGAGTTGTATCGCCAAGTACGTCATGCGCTTACGTCATTGAGCGTGTTGAAAAAGAGCCTCGAAACTCACTCTACGCGACTAAAGAATTAGTCATAACTTACACGAGTTATTTGTGCGCCGTCATGTGGATATTAAGGTGATCTAAAAGCTTAGCAGATAAGGGAGAGAGAAGTATGCACGCAAAATAAACGTGGTGTAGCGATATCTACTCTGTATTTTTAAATAATTAATTAATTATTTAATTAATAGTGCTTTTGATATTTTACTGACAGATTTTAATCCCACTAGTAACTAAGCCTTTAAAATATTAATAACCACAAATGCACTGATAATTATTAGCTGGCATCATTTAAGGCCGCTTAAATTGCAGCACTATGGTAATTGATTTTTTATATGATGCTAGCGACCCATAAGTTTTAAAGTAACGATAGTTTTATTATATACTAGCTGAAACCCGCTACTTCGTATGCGTAGAGCTCGGCCTTCGGCCTCGCTACTACAACCCGTTATAGCCTATGTGTTATTCTAATATATAAGCTATATTATTGTAAACTTGCATTAAAATCCATTCGGTAGTTTTGCGTGAAAGAGGATCAAACATCTACACATCCATACATACAAACTTTCGCGTTTATAATATTAGTAGGACTAGCTGACCCGACAGACGTCGTCCTGTCTTAGGACTTTCAAACAGGCGAAGTTAAAATCGTCGTTCTGAAATTTTTAATTTTTTTTTTCCGTAAGATCCTTCTACAATGTATTAGAAAACTAAAAAAAAAAGTTGAATGAAATCGGTAAAGTCGTTCTCAAGTTATGGCGTGACCAAGGCAAATAGGGATTCATTTATATATATATATAGATATTTATTTATTTATTTAATACTTTATTGCACACTTACAAATTAAGTAGATATGTACAATTGGAGGACTTAATGCTAAGCATTTTCTACCAGTCATCCACCAGGTTGGAACAAATGGTAGGTAGGCGTGCATCAAAAACACCTTATAAAAGACAAACAGAAATAAATAGAAATACCAAAGTTTTACAAGATAATATACAAAACAACAAATTACAATAAATATAAATCTAACTTAAATTATTTATAAATACAAAATTATACTATTATATTACTACATAAATTAGATAAACCTTCCGTAAAAAATATTTAACTGATGGTGAAAACCGCATCAAACCCCTTGCGTGGTTTAGGAGGTGTTAGCGGATGTACAGACCGACTTTATTTTATACTATATAGAGAAGTATGTAGAGCAACAAACAAAACAATTATTCTTGGTATTAATAAATCCACGAAAACCGCTTTCAACAACACGTTTCTATAAATAAAATATAAATAAGTCGATACAAAGCTTTTCGGCTTTTAGAAGTTTAATATCGTCGAGTACGTATTCTTGAGAAATCAATTCGTATTTTCCTATAATAAGAATATCTGTCGATAATATTTCCAAAAACATATCTAAATTGATCATTACGCGAATTGTAATCGTTTATGCGTATAATGATTTTCTCGTACCGTTCGGGCGAGAAATGATTTAGTAGTCGCTACGAACAAATAGGGAAAAATGATACCTAGAATTGCTAAAAATATTTGTCTGGATAGGTATACATTTATTTGTTAGAACATACTTGTTATCATTAGAAACTAATTATGAAAAAAAAAAATGGTGAAAAACGTAAAAATTCTTCTAACTGATGAATTTTCACGGACGGTTTATATATATAAACAGCGACCCGCCCGACTACGCACTTAAATTACACCCGTGCGAAGCCGGGCGGGCGGGTCACTAATTTCATAATAGGTCATGAATATATATATATATATATAGCGTATATATATATATAGCGTGGTTTAGGAGGAGTTAGCGGCCATATAGACACACACACGCGGAAAGCGACTTCAATTTATACTATGTAGAGATTATATATCACGGAAATCAGTGAACATCGCAAGATTAAAAATTAAATCTAAAAAAACTGTCTGTTGTCTATTAAGGGGGTGTCAAGAAATTGAATATTATTTTTGCCATTACGTTTTGATCTACTCAACGGCAATGGTAACGGGAACGAGATGGAATTTCAACCGCTCGGTAATTTCAGGGGTTCTGTTTTGTGGAATCAGGGTGTTTCTGTTGGATTTTCGCAATAAATCGGATTATTGGACGCCCCGGGTGCGTAACGTGAGAGGACAAAGCCAAACAAAGGAACGGCACAAATGTTAGACCCTTGGTGGACGTAGGTAAGTATTAGTTAAGTTATAGAGTCTTTTGTCTCGCGATGTTTTGTACTTAATACATTAAAGTAATAGTAACAAACGTGTTTTTTTAAAATATTAATTATAGGCTTGCGTTTGAGCGCTAACTCGCCTGATGTTTAGCGATGATGCGGTCTACGATGGAGCACGCTTGCCTAGAAGAAACCGATTCACTCGTGATTTGAAGATACCCAGATTGTAACTATCGGGGAACACCCATTCAGGCAGTGCATTCCACAGACTAGCAGTTCGCACAATAAAAGTGGAATCGAAGCGCTTCGTACGGGTTTTCGGAAATTCGGCCAAAAAGCGGTGACGATTCTTTGTACACACACTGACATTCCGATAGAAAACTATTATACTTTAAATTTAGTTTATTACATTAGAACGGTTTAACATACAAGATAAAGAGTATATAATTAAAAAAACCATTGGCTATTCATTGCGGGAATGCAGAGAGAGAATCTTGATATTTTACCAAACGAGCAACTGAGTACTTCGTTTTGATTTTTAGTTTGTGTTATTACGGTTTTTTGTTTTAGATATTTACTTATTAACTTTGTGTACTTTATAGATTAATAATTCATCACTATCAGCCTATTTTTATGTTCCCCAGGCCTCCTCTCTCGCTTCTCTCAGAGAGAGAAGATGGTCCCTAATCCACAATGCTGGCCCAGTGCAAGTTCGTGAATGTCATATGTTTCCCTTCACCGTTTTTGAGCGATGGCATTGAAACTGCACATACTTTTTTCCAGTTATTTTGATTTAAGAACCAAACTACTAAACAAATAATTGGACCAATCTGCAATTATATTCTTTCAAATAAAAAAAGAATTTTTCAAAGAAGAATTTTTTTGTTTTGTAAATAAAGGAGTACTGAGGAAACAAACATTTAAAAAGCCGGACAAGTACGAGTAAGACTCGTGCTCTGAGGGTTCCGTTAGACGGAACCATCAGAGCATGAGTCCAAAAAAAAACTAACTCAAGTAGAAATATTCATAGACAAACTTAACTTTGTAGTTGTCGATAAGGTTCCTCCATACATAACAACTACAATATGTAAGTTTCTAATTGTAAAACAATATTTTTTATATGATATAACTTCAAATTAACAACTTTCAGATTTATTCCTTTATATGTGCTGTAAGACCTTGCCTCTTGCTAAAATTAATGATTCTAGGTAAACGGGAAGTACCCTATAGGTTTTGATTCCCTGTGAAATCGCAAAATATGCGACATAAACGTTCATATATCTTTTGTTTGCGTTGACTTACAACTTTTATTTTTTTACAGCCTAAAGAAACTGTAGACCCAAGTATTTAGTATAAATTTCAACTTGATACCTTTACGTGTTCTTGAGAAAAAAGGTCTTGACAGAGGGACAGACAGACGGACAACAAAGTGATCCTATAAGGGTTCCGTTTTTTCATTTTGAGGTACGGAACCCTAAAAAACGAATTGAGACTCCCCATTATTTTTTTAAGTTTGTTATAAATAAGATTTTAATGTCTTTGCTAGTATATTATAACAGAAAGACAGTAAGTTCAATAGAAGCGTATGAAATATGAAATCGGAGTAGTTTTTGCGCCTGGCACCGGTCCAGCTCTCGAATTCAATACTCCCGCCGTCTACCATTCATCGTTGCATAAACAAGCCAGGTTTAAACTGCACTTTAAACCTAACATCTTTTTGGAACGTTAGTGCGAGGTGGGTCGCAATATAGCACGTCGATACGTCTTGACAGTAACATCGATCTTATTGTTATAGCCTTAAAGACCAAATAAGTCTGTACTTCAGAGCGGTAGTCACGGTAAAGACAGTACGCCCGGAATCAGATTATAGTAAAATCAGTCTTAAAGTATTGTAAAATATTAGTATTGTAATGTATGTTTTTTTTTTTTTAAACCGACTTCGAAAAGCCACAAAACACAAACCACTACAAAAAACAAAATAATATTATTTTTACACAGATTTATTATCATAAAACATAGATTTAAATTTAATTGTTTTATTTTTTTTGCCCGCCCGACTTTACGACTTCGTTTGGTAATATTGACCTATTTAGCAAAGTTTACTTACTAGTTTTATTGTTTTTTCGCGTACAACCATCTTGAATTCTTGGACCCTGTCACTCCCACTATTAAAACCACAAACTAGCTAAAGCTACTATTTAAACGAATCCATCAAGCCGTTTAGTCTGTAGGGTTTGCCAAAAAACCATCATACATACATACATACACCCAAAAAATATAACCCTTCTTGCGCAGACGGGTAAAAATAAAATATATAACCTATTTGTTCGATTGGTCGGGCGCCCTTACCGCAAAAATACGTTCACGGCTCCAGACCTTGCTTGTCTCGGTTGCATAAAAACACTATTTCTGAGCAGTTGTGTAAAATTGGCACTGGCTTCAAGCTATTGCATATAACTTGGATAAAGGGCCAAGATTACCAAATTTAACCGTTATAGACTGTGATAAAGTTGCAGAGACGCAAGTTATTCCGAAAACGGTGCCAAATTATAATGCATAAAAGCATATGCCTGCCAAAAGGGCCCATTTTAAGGGCAGCCATTTACAAAATAATGTGGCAGACTTTATTGGCCATTCTTTGCCAAAAAAGTTGGCGGAAGCAATGATATTGAAATGCAGTCATAATAATATATAATATCGTTGTTTTTTGTTCCCTTGACTATCAAAATGGGTGCTATGATTTTATTATGGAAATTGACGTGGTTTTCACACATTTTATTTACATTACACGAGAATTACTCACGTAAGATTAAGCCGGTTACTCCGACTAAAGTTTCAACCGCATTAGGCGGTCTTTTTCAAGGTGAATGCACGCGCGCGGCTGCGTCTCGCTTTCCACTACCTACCGCCGCGCGGTGCGCACGTGATGACTACGGTTAAAACTATAGTCGGAGTAACCGGCTTAATCTTACGCAAGTAATTCCCGTGTAATATAAATAAAATGTGTTTTAGATCTTATTAGTACTCTCGACAAAACTCGTACTGCATTTGTGTCTGTGTGTCTATCTCCCAAACGGCTAAACCGGTTTTGATTTAGTTCTTTCTGTTTGAAAGATAGGTAACATGATGTTGTAATATCAGATATAATTAGTTAATTTTTTTTGGTTAAAGTTGACAAAGGGCACGGACCCAAGAGTCCGTGGAGAATTATAAAAAAAAGGTAGGTAACTTGATCGAGAGTGTTCTTAACTCTGATTATTCAGCCTGTTGAAGATAATCAGCACTTCAACTTGCAAATTTTAATAGCTACGATATCTGTGACTTTGGTTCTTCGGCGAATATCCTCGTTCCGGATTCTATTGGGCAAGGAAACTCCGAGCATAGCTCTCTCCATTGCACGTTGTGTGACTCTGAGTTTTTCCAAATGGCCAACAGTTACGGACCACGTCTCAGTACCATATGTATGTACCAACAGTTCATATGTCTAATAGTTTAGAAAATTAAATGCAGGGTGCGGGGCATGCATTTTAACCTTTATGGCGGACTTTATTTTGCAAAGGATATATCATCATCATCAGCCCTGAGTGACCCACTGCTGGGTATAGGCCACCCTTTGTTTATGCCACTGTCCCCGGCCTCCTACTAGTCGTCCGTCTACCTCATCTTCGGGTTCTTCCCGGGTTCCACCACCCTAGTCTCTGCCACCACGCGGTTACTGCTGTAGGTACATAACTTCTAAAGGATACACTCGATAAATACTCAATACTCAATATTTTATTGCAGACATTATGTAGGTACATGGAGTTCTTAAATTAACATGTTTAAATATAAAGTAATACATATGACCCTATTTGGGTATGGCAATAGTCGGAACGGAACGATCTATGTACCTACATTTTGTCGAAATTATCATTGAATAATTCGTCTAAGTTGTAATAACATTTGGATTCTAAAATAAAAGTTACATCTTTTTCGATATCTTTTAATTCATTTGGCAATTTAGTAAATATTTTAACGTCCATTGATTTAGGGCCAGAGCTGTGTATTTCTAGGACTTTGGTTCGATTAATTTATGTCTAAATTGCGGCCTAATACTGCGCGTTTTATCAGATGCCTTTTTAAAATAGTCTGGGTATTTTTTTACATACTTACACATTTCCAGAATATATGTTGACACTATTGAAAGTATTTTAAATTTTATAAAATAAGGCTTGTGATAATATGGTATAGTATAGTCGGGGGAATAAAAACATAGTTTTTTTTTTTTTTTTTTTTTTTAACTTTCGCGATTTGAATAAAAACATGATGTATAAAGCCTTACTTTCATTTCAAAAGATCTATTTATAATAGGTTTTAATAATAGGCCAGACGGACGGACAGAACGAACTAAATAAGGATTCCTTGTGGTACCTACTACGGAACCCAAAAAATATATGCTTTCATGTTTTGGATCAAAAATGTGTGTAAATTTGTTGATGAGATTCTTGTTCAAGGCATTTTTTGATTTAAATAAAATTAAAAACGTAAATTCTTTAGTCGAAGGTACGAAACCTTTTTTTTACTCGACTGCCCGGCTGGCTGTCTGGCTGTTCGGCACAATAAATTGGCTGTATTTTATCTAGTACTAGCGGTCCGCCCCAGCTTCGCACGGGTATAGATTATAGCCTATGTCACCCGGGGATAGTGTAGCTTCCCAAGAGTGAAAGAATTTTTCAAATCGGTTCAGTAGTTTCGGAGCATATTCAATGCAAACAAACAAACAAACAATCAAATCTTTCCCCTTTATAATATTAGTATGGACAACCCTCGCCCACCCAATACATTTTCATCGGCGCATTTTTCTTTATATAGAATTGATATTCATTTGGCCGCCTCGCCTGATGGTAACCTTGTGGCTAGTTGCGGTACTGCTATATGTTGTACACTGCAACATAGTGACGACTGGCGAGCGTTCGTCGATAACGGCCGCCGTGACACCGTAGCGTAATTGCGATGGGAATTGTCGCTCGCTCGCTGCAGTTTCGGAGCCAACCACGTATCCCACCACGACCATAGGTAGAGTCCGTGTAAATTTAATGACCTGAGATCGGACTAACAAGGAAAATAAGCCATAATACCATTTATTTTCCTAAACTTGTGGATTATCAATTATTTTTTTCAAAACAAAATTCTCGGCACTTGCTGTCTGCCTGTTGGTAAGCAGAAACCGTCGCCTATGGATACATGCAACACTAGCGATGTTGACGGTGCTTTGGGAGTTTTGGGCGCCAACGTGGAAAAAAATATGTCGCCTCGTTGGATTATTTTCCTAAACTTGTGTATTTTCGAGTGTTAATGTGTACTAAATGGTGAATTATTATTCATTAAGTGCTCGTAAACGTGCTCGAGTGTGGCAAAGTGATATAACGAGGTGAAACGTGTCTTTTCGTATTGTTTCCAAAACTCCATAGGAGCCTCTTGTAAAGTCTCCACCACTATACAGGGGCATGAGTTTGACTTGACCGTGACTTACTTAGCTTAACTCTGACTGTAACTATGACTTGTTTGACGCTATTAAGACTATGTAAACTGTTTAATATTACGACTAAAGGACATTGAATCCAGAGTCATGAAAATTTTACCCAAAAAAAAAATGACGGTGCTTTGCCAGCCCGGAAAAATAGTAAATATGAAGTATGTATTGATAAAAACTTTGTTATTTGTTCCAGGTAAACACAATATACTGGTGTAGTACGGTGCGAGATCATACAGAACCATCAGTTACAGACAAGGTAACGGGGTCATTTATGGTTACTTCAAGAGTTTGTGACCATGGTATTTTTTTTCCAACTTAGAACTATCATTACAGGTTATAACCTAATGTGATAGTGTAGCTTTACATATTAACAACAACATTGTGACAACAACACTAAATTATCTAATAAAATAAAACCTTTAAAGCTATCTTTGTAAATTCACTCAGAGCACAACTAAATATGTATATTTCAACGGCAATGACTTTGAGCTGTGACTTTGAGAGTGCGAAGTGCTCTTGTAAAAGGATCTCTATCTAAGGAGGTCTATGAGGATAGTTCATATATTTTACCAATAGTTTTTATGGTATTATCTACAAATACAGATAATTTTAAATATTTATTTCGGTGGTTATTTATAATATTTCAGATTTCGTAACTTTTATGCACGATGACGGATTTTATCAGCATTGGCGGAATATCATATTAATAGTGACATTTATAGTAGACAGACGGACAGACATCCGTTAGGTTATAACGTTATTTTTTTAAAACAAGTAATAGGCTTGCGCTTGACCGCCAACTCGCCTGATGTTAAGCGATGATGCGGTCTACGATGGAGCACGCTTGGCTAGATCAAACCGATTCACTTGTGATTTGAAGACACCCAGATTGTAACTATCGGGGAACACCCATTCAGGCAGCGTCATGACATAGGTAGACGTAGGCTTAGTAATAAGGTCCTGTTTTTACCCTTTGGGTACGGAACCCTTAAAAAATGAATAATCCCATTTGTGTAGGCTTTAGTATTTGGGCTTTAGTAAAGAAGTAGTGTTAGTTTTAGTTTGTATTTTGTTTAGTTAATAAAGGCACTTGCTCCATAAAAAAGTACTTACAATTTCACAAGCAAGCATCTGTTCATCCCAGTAACATCAGCTATTAAAATATGTGATAAGCATTTGCGTTGTAATAAATATTAACAAACTGCAAGTTCAGAATAAATAAGATTGCTGCAAGTCCGGGATAGCAGGCAAATAAATCGTTTACCACTGAAGCGGCTGGTTCATTAAGTATTTAATGTCGACTTTATTCTAAGACCCCGCCTGTATACTTTTGTTGGACTTATTAAAACGGAGATCTGAACAGTAAAAATAAAACTCTAGTAACTTACCTATGCAACATGGAGGCAAAAACAGTATATAAGCTTTTATAATGTATATAGGGTTACACGGATAGGGTGTACTAAGCCGAAAGGGTTCATAATACCCATAATAATTATGAACACCTTTTACTAATAGCCTTAAAGTGTTAGTACTCTGCAATACTTTAAGTTTACATTACTCCATAACTTTCAATTTTTTTTTATTATTTAATAATAGGCATGCGTTCGACCGCCAGCTCGCCTGACGTAAAGCGACGATGCGGTCTACGATGGAGCACGCTTGCCTAGAAGAAACCGATTCACTCGTGATTTGAAGACACCCAGATTGTAACTATCGGGGAACACCCATTCAGGCAGCGCATTCCACAGACTAGCAGTACGCATAATAAAAGTGGAATCAAAGCGCTTCGTACGGGTTTTCGGAATAGCAACCATGAAACGGTGTCGCCTTTTCATTCCCACCCTGGCTATCCGATAGAAAAATTAGCAGGAGGGAATTAAATCATACAGATCCGATGCACACTCTCCGAAATGTATCCGATTAAAAACCGATAGAGAAGAACCGATAGGTTTTTTTTTGGTAGAGGTATTATTATTTATGAGTAGATAACAAGTTTATCTTAGGTTATCTGAAGAGCTTTTTGGCCTCGTTCCTTCGTCGGAATTCCACTGCCGCTCCCTTCCGCGGACCTGCAAGGTGTGAAATGACTTTTCCCGGAGATCTTCGAAAGTGTTTTAAAAAGGGTATTGTCTTTCCGGGCTGGCGAAGCATCGACAGTGCTGCTAGTGTTGCTAGTTCATAGGCGGTGATTACCGCTTACGATCAGGTGGAACGAACGCTTGTTTGCCGCTCTTCACAAAAAAAATTGTCATGGTTTTTGGTTCGTACAGAACCACCTTTCCTATATTTTCCTCCTTTTTCTTTCCAATTTTGAGTTTTGCGTGTTCAATGCACATCTACTGTCACGTGACCACGCATAGATAAACATTATTTTCCGAGTATTACGGTGTTGGTAGAATTGCTACGCACCGTGCGTTTTCGCTGTGTTGGCATCCCAACCTTCGGGAGCCGGGCAGTTGGAGATTGACCGTTGCGCGTGCATTACGTCTCCACCTCACGAGTGCGCATCCTTGAAGCCTACGAGGTGCGCGAGCGCGTCTAACGCCACCACGTCATATTCACCAATTACAACGAGCAAACCCAAAAACAAACGTGACTGCACACCCCGAGTGCCACCTTCGGATTCTCACAGGTTAGTGGCTTTTCTTCTGCGCCAGTTTTCTTTTATTACTTTTTATTTGTAGTATAATAGTATAAAGCCAAAGCTCTGTACTTCTTCAGTCGGTGTCGCGAGGGGGCTAACAGGAGTTAGGGGGAGGTGTTGTCACGAAGGAACTCTTGATTAATTACTGAGTTTAATCCACCTCAGGGCGGCTCCGGGAGGTTAGGTTTTGTTCCACGTTTCATTAGGCTCTTCTGAGGATCAGTAAGTGTGTTAGAGATGAATTGTTAATATGGCTTCATTCAGTCAAATCGTTTCTCTAGATCTAGATTGTGTGCAAATATCTTGTCCTATCATCATTGTCGGCCTATATTTATTCACAAGAAACGATTTATGTCATCATCATCATCATCAGCCGGAAGACGTCTACTGCTGAAGATAGGCCTCCCCCTTTAACCTCCACACTGAACATATACCTGTCATCTGCATCCATTGGATACCCGCGATAATTTATGTAGTGTTGGAAATTCATCTGCACTCAATGCATCACATTTTTTTTTAGTTAAAAATCTGACTGCCATCTCAGTTGATGTTAAGCGATGATGCGGTTTATGATAGAGTATGCTTGCCTAGAAGAAAGTATTCACTGGCCAATCAAAACATCAGGATGCTATTAAAAAAAAAAATTAAAAGAAAATTGTGTATGCAATACACATGCAATAGATCAATTTGTAAGCAATTACTTTTTTATAACTGTAACAAAAAAAGTTTAAAAGCCTTTAGCTTATAAACTTTTTGTTATTTTGTCTATGAAGCGAATAAGCGAAGTGATAATTAATGTTATAACTTCGACGCATTTTTGTTTTAACTAGTAAACAATAATGTGTAAAATATATATATGCTAACCTCGGCAGTGGTTACATATTTGAGGCGTTTGGGGTCGAGACATTGGGCCCTTGGGGACCGGGAGCTCACCTCATTTTCAAAAATCTTTCAGAGCGCCTGGTTAATGCGACGCGTGACCAAAATGATGGCGTGTTTCTGGCTCAACGCATTAGCATTGCCATTCAACTTGGTAATGCCGCCAGCATGTTGGGTACGCTGCCAACTGGTAGTGGGCTTGAGCATTTGGATTGTCTTTAGACCTTCAACGGTCTATGGGCAGTCTAACTGTATTTGTAGTGTTAGTTTTAGCTTGTATTTTGTTTAGTTATTAAAGGCACTTGCCCTGTAAAAAAAAATGTGTAAAGAAACCAAAAAAAAAACGCATGGGTAAGTACAGTAACAACCTTACTTAGACACTTCGTATTAAGAGTTTTTTTTTATAGTTGATTAAATCAGGCGTCACTTTGCATCTCAGTTCATTTTTAATTTGTATAAGACGAATCTCTGGTGTGATTCTGCTTCTACGTCCCATTGAGTACAATAAGGATTTTGGGATAAATTATTTTTCTCTATAGATATTTGTGATGCAAATTTTAACTTAACCTGAAACCATTTTCTGGCTTGTCAGTTTCTGTTTGTCTGGCTAGGCATTTGACCACAGCTCAGCTCAGGTCGTAGATGGTAAACACGCCTAGTTCGGAATTGAACGGAAACTGCCTCTCAGGTACACACCGTTACCTCTGCCAGTACACACCGTTATGTGTTTGGCTATAGATTTTCAACTATAATTACAAACATACTTACAATTTACAAACTTATAATTTAATTTATTTATTATATTTAGATTATAAAAAAAATGTTATTTTTTTTCAGGAAAATAAAAAAGTTTAAAAAGCGCATAGCGCAGTTTAAAAGTAAAAACTGTGTATTCTCGATAATTCTGTTGGTGACTGTACTCAAATGTAATTCATTAGTCGGAGAATTCCTGACAGCGTACATTTTATTATGCTCAAGTCCCGTGCACGCGTACAAGTGCAATAAACTTAGCATACTTGAACTTACCTGTACCTAACTCTCCTTTGAAATGCTTATTGTAATCTACTCTGGTATAAGTTAGAAGAAATAACTCGAAAAAATTGCACAATGAAATGAAAAATTTATTGTTAGTGAAAAAATGCCATCATTGTTATATTTTATTATTATTATATTAAATTATATTATTAGGCACTCATAACAAATCACAGGGCTTAAACAGGTATAATATATAACATATTAATATAAAAATAACACGGTAAGATTTTTTTCGATCCCATGACCCAAACGATAAGCACACAATCATCATCATCGTCATCGTTTCAGCCAAAGGACGTCCACTGCTGGACATAGGCCTCCCCCATCGATCTCCAAAAAGGTCGGTTGCAAGCAGTCTGCATCCAGCGTTTCCCTGCGGTCTTTTTTAGGTCGTTTGTCCGTGATCTCCATTTGAGAACCGTCGGCCATCGCTTCTGCGTGCTATGTGCCCTGTCCACTGCCACTTTAACTTGCTAATCTGGTGAGGACACTACATACAATTGTAGCTATATTTTTATTAATAGACAATAATTGTTAAACAATCATACGCTAAAGCACAAAAAATAAATTGAATGCATAAAGTGACTAACGTGATTATTTAAAAAGAAACTATGAACTAAACTTAACTTCATTTTGTTTACATAAATACCTGACTAAACTTAATCTAAACTGTCTAAAACTATAAATAAAGAAACGTCATTTCGATCGCTGCCATTGGGTGCTTAAGGACCACAGCTATCCCCTTTGCACTGTGTCTATGCGTGTTAAAAAACTAAAAAACTAAACTGTTAAATGCCATAAGGCTTTCATAGCATAGCATAGAGTAAACAGTAATTTTCGTGTTGATACTTCATAAAATGGCCGAAGAAATAAAAAAAAAGTTTTTTTTTCGATTTCCCGCCTGCAAAAACATCTAACCGAACATATAGTTATGAAAACCGGGGCAGTAAGTGCAGAGTATAATAAGTTTGGCATTTATTCATTTAACTACGCATGAATATTGTAGAAGTAAATTAGTTACAATTTCCCTCTACGAGATACCTATAGATTTCCGAGTAATGTAACCGAAACTCATAAACTCAAAGTGTATCATTAAATCTGTATGTCACAAACGAGTAGAACATTTACAGAGATACAACTCCTCTCTGTAGGTTGCGACACATGAGTAGCGGTGCGTGCGTGCGTTAAAAAAATATGCGCGAGCCGAGCAAGCGCGACCATCCTACTAATCATACTAATATTATAAAAGCGATAGTAACTCTGTTTCTGTCTATTTGTTCACTTTTCATAAATAAACGGCTGAGCCGATCTTACTAAAATTTGGCAGGATGATAGTGTACAATGTACATCAGAAGAGCGGACATACTTAGGCTACTTTTTTCGCCAGAAAATGCGTATAAACTCGAAAATTCCGCGAGATTTATCGCGGTGTTACCGGCGATTTCCGCTAGTAATAATATAAATGCAAAAATCTATATCTTTTCGCCTTCCACGCAGCAACAGAGCAACAGAACAACGTGATTTTTTACATTATGTTAGTTTGAGGACCGAAGTTTGATAAAGGAATTTTTTATACCGGAAAATGTACGGTTCTTGAGGATTGTCTACGCGGTGAAACCGCAGAGCGTAGCTTGTTGCAGTTACTTTTAGTGTAGTAGACCATATTACTTGAAGGGATGTGAACAATGAACACACATTACGTATGCACAAAAATTTAAGTCTGCGAGAACTGTACTCAGTTGGGATGCGCGAGCACGAACATGTTGACTTATTGTTGGTCAATGCAGAACAGACAGTTTATTACGGAGGCAGGAGTTTGAATCTCCAAATCCTCCTTGGCTAAGACTAGCTATCAAACGGATGAAAAAAAGAACATTCATTGTCGAGCAGGGCGCAGGTGGATAACGTACCCGCTGGCCGTTCCCCGCACCCATATGGGCCAGTTTACGGAACCCTGCTGACTTTTCCACAGAACCCACGTGTAGAATCCCTGTCGAAGTAAATAAACGTCCACAGCACGCACACATCACTGTGTATGTAAATAAATAAATAACACTTCACACTCATACTTCCTCACCAAAATTCCGCATCTTGGGAGTTTTTAGGACACAAACAAAAACAAGGATAAGTTACCACACCCAGGTTAGATATTTAAATTCATCATTCAAACATCGAACCCAAGACCGCCTATTACGTGTGAGACGTGCTATCACTGAGCCAAACCGTTTGTCATGTAGTCAAATACCAGCAAAAGCTTCGTTATGGGAGCTTTTACTGTGTACATTTCCTACTCAGCCATGATATGTACCTATGTTGCCTATATATTGCGGTTACAGTTGAAATGTAACCAGTCGAGTATATTTGGAGTGCTCTAACTCTCTCTTTGAATGTGATTATCTTAATTTAAATCCATCTGTAATTTGTAAACTGCGTTCATAGCAACTGTAATACCTATATGTACACACTAGCTATACCCGCAACTTCAGCCTAAGCTTAGGTGGCGTTTTCAAGTCGCAATTGAGCCGATTTCTTTCGGCAAGCGTGCTCTATCGTAGACCGCATCATTGCTCATCATTAGGCGAGTTGGCGGCCAAACGCAAGCCTATTATTTGATAATTAAAAAAAACACTTTAAATAAAAAATAATACGTTAGTAAGTTGTGGATTGCAATTTTTTTTAACTTCTTCTTTGTCATATTTCGTGAGTTCCCCCTATAGGATAAACATTCGTCTCGTCCCGCTGTGTCGAGGTGGTTAGCCATCAAGCCGGGCTATATATCGCTTCTAATGAATTGGCGCCCGGTTTAACGAGCGAACGGCGAATGCGCCTCGCGAGACCGATTCTAGATAGAAAATAGTTGCAGAAAGACAGCTTTTGGAAGCATGAATAACCTGTATAAATTTTACCACAGTATAATCAGCCTTTTAATAGTTCAGTGCTGGACTAAGGCCTATCCCCGAAAGGGCAATTGGGCCATATTTATCCACCACGCTGGCTCATTTGCGGGTTGGTGAATTTACATACTTCACGATGTTTTCCTTCACCGAAAGGCCAGTGGTATGAAAATCCGTACATAAATGTATACTCCTCCAAAGAGCTCATTGATACGAGCCCGGGATTTGAACCAGCGACCTTATGCTTTCAAATCTAGCGGTCTCCCAAATAGGCTACCACGACTTGTCTCATCAGTACGTAATGTACTATTACTATTAAAAGTACCATACCCTGGCCACTATCATCACAGCCGTGGACAGTGTGTTTGTAGTGAAATGCCTTATAGTTTGTCGTTCTTGTCGGAGTTGTTTCTTTGTAACAATTTTATACTCTTAACAAGAAGTTAGGTATGCTGGCAGCGTTCTTGTACCGAGTGTGAGCGCAGCTTTATATTATGCGACTTTGATTAAGATGCTTGTAAAGTGTATGAAATACAATGTTTAGTTGAACTCGTTTCTATTGCTTGCTTGCTTTTATTACCGTCTATGAAAGCTGTTCATAGAAATCAATTTACTAAGTCGCCGCAACCTTCTTTACAAAGCTATATTTCAGAGAAAAAAATTGTTAGCACACTGACGTTGATACTCAACAAGTATAATTAAAACACTGTTTTAGTAGTAGTATAATTAATAAAATAGTAATATAACAACGGCCAAGTACGAGTCGGACTCGCACTCTGTCATATACCTACCACGAGAGATTTCCCTACAATTGAGTTTCGGCCCGCACAAGCATCAAGCCTGATTTAGGCCTGATGAGTTCGCACCCGCCACGGCCCATTACTGTATCTCCTTTGTTGTCTTATCTGAGTATATACAGGGTTACTAGTAATCAGATAGATTCCTCTTAAGGGGCTTCAATACGTTACAACAAACAACTTTAGTTCTACAATTTATCAAAATTATCGAAAAATAAATCGGCCAAAAATTGCCCTGAGGGTTCCGTACCACCACAAAATTCGAATGTTAAGGTCATCCAAATAACGAAATTACCAGTTATAACTTGGTAATGAACAGAAATTTGTCACCGAATCGCAATTAGCCATTATTTATTATTTGTTGTTATAATTTGGAGTGTACTATCATCATGCCATGTTTGACGCGTGTACGTATTACCTTTTTTACGAAAGAGCTAATACATACAATAATAAATACATACGCTTGTATGGACAGACCCTTTCGTTTTAACTATTAAAATATTTTATTATTTATATTTTTTATATCCTCCGTAACATTCTGTGAAAATTTCAACTGGCTATCTATTACGGTTCGAAAGATACGGTTGTTTAAAGGTAGGACAAACGGACGGACGGACAGACAATCAGACAGACATCGTAGTCTTAATAATAGGGTCACGTGTTTATTCTTTGGGTACGGAATCCAAAAAATTTGCTGTTTCATACATTTTGTCGGGAGTGAATAATATTGTTTTTTGTATGGAAGGGCTATTTTTTTTTTCTTTCTCGTGAATGTAAAAATGACGTAGAACATAAGTTGTCTTTAGACCTTCAACGGTATAGACCGGCAGTCTTAACTGTATTTGCAGTGTTAATATTAGCTTGTATTTTGTTTAGTAAATAAAGGCACTTGAACTTTAAAAAAAAAGTTATGAGACCGCCCTTAAGTGGATGCTCACTGATTACCTGTAACCCTGTATACAAACTTTCGCTTGTATAATATTAATACTTTAGTATTAATACAGCATTTACTACGAATCATTTTGCTAAAGACAGTCTAACGAAGCTAAGTTTCACAATACAAAATTTACAAGACGTTATTTGTACAGCCTACATTCAAAGCAACACTAATATCCACATTCATTCGCAAAGTACTTAGATCTCTCTTCGCCATACGCCATATCTTCGCGTCGCATCGTCGTAAACAAAATTCTGAACGGCGCACAAATCTTCCTCGCGCATTATTGTGATTGACATATGTATGATAAAACTTCGCCGATGAGGAATAGGGCGATGAGGTAGACTACAGAGGGGAGACTCCTTTGATGTATTTATGCCTACGAATTGTGTCATTTGGAACTAGACTTTTACATTAATTGGAAACAGAGTTCGGCGTTGGAAACTTCACATTGTTAGCATAATCACAATGAATTGTGTGCTTTTGTGAAGAACTTGTGATGAAATAGAACGGATTTCACGTTCAGTCAGTGTATAGAGACATAATTCATCATCATCATCATAATTTCAGCCATAGGACGTCCACTGCTGGACATAGGCCTCCCCCATCGATCTCCAAAAGGTCTGCTTGGAAGCGGCCTGCATCCAGCGTTTCCCTTTAAGATCGTCTGTCCATCTTGTGGGTGGACGTCCTACGCTGCGCTTACCGGACCGTGGTCGTGTTATTAGATCAGTATGATTTGTTACAATTATCAGGCCTGGCGTACTCCGCTCTTTAGGTATAAAGCTACAAGTAGCCGACTTGTCGTACCTGCCGCTCCCACTGCCGCGCGATAGTCCGAGATAACGCGACAAGAGTTATGCGATACACAGAGAGAGAGAGAGGCAAATTCTAGGTTAATATAGCTGTAGGTAGTTAGCGCTCGCATGTTAGCCGGTTGGTTTAGTTGGTAGTGAACCTGCCTTCTGCGCTTGGGGGCGTGGGTTCGATTCCCACCTAGGATAAACATTTATGTGATGAACATTTGTGTTTGTGCTATATCTGGGAGTTAATTATCTATTATGTATTTAAATATGTATTTAAAACTATATATGTATGTATATCAGTCTCTGGCAGCCATATCACAAGCTTTGCTTAGTTTGGGGTCAGATGACCGTGTGTGCAAAAATTTCCAGAATATTTATTTTAATTTATGTCCTGAATATCACTTTATTGTGTAGTAGCAAGAGTCGTTATTTATTTAAATGATTCTGCGGAGTGAATCTTATGTACTTGTACCAACTAATATTTCTTCCCTGCAATTGCTCAAAAACTTACGTAACTAACTTTTATGACGTACAATGTAATGATGTCGCATCTGCAACACGAGCTAATCTCCAGTCATTTCGGTCAATCTCGAATCTCAGCTCGGAGCACATTAGGAGCGATTTCCACTCAATTGCGCGCAAATATCAAGCGAAATGGCGACTGTCAAGTGTCACTTTTCGTTATAATAATAACGAACGATGAAAAACTGTCCGCTTTCTCGGCTCTCGCGGCCCTTTCACCATTTCTTATTCGGAAATGGAAATGTTGAATTCTAATAATGTTCTCTCTCAATAGACTCATCCGGAAAGAAATCTCAATGGAACCTGGTGTGTAAATACGCATTTCAACATTGGACATTTGAAAAAGAGAGAATAGAAAACGATATTAATAATGAAACAGATTGTCAACATATTTGATGGCTGCGGTAAATTAAATTTGGCCGTTTCGACCTTCATAATGGAACCTTTGTCAAGCCAGACGTCATATAAAAGCTTTACCAATAAAAAGCTACAGAACTTGAACACGAAAGCCCTCCCAATTTTAGTTGAAACCCGATGATCGATAGGGTTTGTTCGCGCCAAGAATTCGGGCGATGCATGCGAGACACCGTCAACCAGCAACTTTTCATCAATCCGTCAAACTGAACCACTTTAGCTGTCAGCATCTACTGTACATGCACAATCCAATCGACCTGAATTCTGAAATGCTGAACACTTGACGCAGACAGCGTAAAGCGCGATGCTCAATAAACTGGCGCAAGTAATACTTTCCCAAGTACCACGCATCGTCTACAACGGGTACTAAGCAACTTCCACTGCCACTAGCTCTAAGCAAAAATATTGTAGCTCTTTACAGGTGATACGTAAACTGGCGCGAATAATACTTGGGCAAGTACTGCGCATCGTCTGTAACAGGCTTTAAGCTAACTACATTACTACGAAGCTGTGACTTACTAATTTATCGTTGCCAACACTTTAAAACAAACTTGTAGATCAAACATGTAGAAGCACGTCCGTGATCCATCCGCACTACCAACTACTAAGAAAAAAAGTTAAGTTGAGTTAAGTGCTTTTTTAACTCCCAGTAGCCAACTCCGTTTGGGAGGTGAAGCTGGTGTCCAGCAACCAACTTTTAAATTCAATCTAGTCTGCTAGAAAATTCTAGAAGCAAACAGGGTTACCGCGCTCTTCGCGGCTTTTTTGTGCTGTTCCACCGGATATTCGGTTACGGCATTTCGCGGTTCGGCATGTGTTGCCAGCATTCAGTCCTTCGTGAAATATCTCAAATTAAATTCAACTGCGATGATCGTAAGCGTTTAATAATAACGTCGAAACTGACACTCATTTCGGGCCGAAATTAAATTAAGCCGAAATTTCGGCGATGTTTTCGTCCGTAATTAATACGCGGTAACGATTCGGGCTGAAATTTAATTCACTTTACACAAACAAAGGGTTGGGAAAAACTGTAATTTAAACATAAATACTAGCTGTATATTTATCCATACAAAACTGTAAATAACTAGCACCGGCCCGCAGGTTTACCTGTCTAAAAGAACCGTTAATTTTCCAAGAGCACAGCCTATGTGTAAAAGTATTACTCAACTTCGCTACCACATCGAAATACTTGTACCTGTGACAGAGTTGAGTAGGAAAAAATACCTCAAACTCATAAACATCATCATTTCCGCTTTAGGATGTCTACTGCTGGTCACAGGCCTCTTCCATTGATCTCCAAAAGGGCCGGTTGTAAGCGGCCTGCATCCAGTGTTTTCCTGCGACCTCTTTTAGGTCATCTGTCCATATTGTGGCTGGACGTCCTACGATGCGCTTACCAGTCGGTGGTCTCCATTCCAGAACCTTTCGGCCCCATCGGCCATCTGTTCTGCGTGATATGTGCCCTGCCCACTGCCACTTCAACTTGCTAATCCGGTGGGCTATGTCGGTGACTTTCATTCGTCTACGGATCTCCTCATTTCTGATTCGACCTCGTAGAGAAACCCTCAGAATAAACTATTGCATTCTAATATTCATTCATTGCAAGGCATTCTTCTTAAGTCTGATGTGATTAAAACAAGAATGCTGGGCTACATGTTTTATTGTAATGCATTTTTCGCCAGGGATGTTGAAAGGGGAGTAAGCGCGGCGCGGCGTAAAGCAAAATTGATTCGGACAAAGTGGGCGCGGGCGGGGCGGATATCGAAAGCTCATTTCCGGCGCGTGGCGCGCTTCCGCCCGCCCAAGCGCCCCTAGCTCTACACTCCGTTTGCGTAGTGTAACGAATATTAGTCGATCAGTGTAAACTAGTGCGGTTTCACTTTGAAGCTCATGATTGATTGTTTGGAAGGAAGTTCGGATTGAGAGTTGTTTTACCAGTAAATCGTATGCTTATGTAATTTCTGGTTGGTTACATCTTTGTTTGTACACGAGAGGGGGGGTATCTTGATTCTGTTTTTAGTGATAGGATGCAGCTTTAGTTTAGGTAGCATTTTACGTAGTTTTTCGTTCCTTTTGCCAAGGTTTTAAAAAAAATTACTAATAGGCTTGCGTCTGACCGCCAACTCGTCTGATATTACTTTATTTATTTATTTAGTTATACAATTGATTTCGCATATACGTTCTATAAACGAAAATAAAACAGCCAACAAAATTTTGGTTATAAACACAACTTAACTAAAAAACACGCTAATTGTGTCTTAGAACTTTTTGAGGTTCTTGGACGTACCGGTTTCCTCGTGATATTTCCTTAACCGTTTTTAGCAATGGCATCGAAACTGTACTAAATAAGTGATTGGTGCAGGGCCGAGGACCGAACCGAGGGTCGGCAGATTGTAAAGCGCACATGCTGCCGCTTGACCTCTCATCATCATCAGCAGCAGTCATTAAACGTCCACTGCTGGACAAAGGCCTCCCTGTTGGAGAGGGGTTTTGCCATAATCCCCACGCTAGGCGGCTTGGGGATCACAGTACGTTTACCATGTGCTAATAGGACGCTGCTGTCCATCCTCCGGTGGTTCTGGTCGCAGTTTTAGGACATACCCGGGTCCTTAACCAGTAGCGCTCGAGTACTCGTTCGTATCAAGTATTTAATATCGTAGAAATACTTGATACCGCTGCCTGAGTGGGTGTTCCCCGATAGTTACAATCTGGGTGTCTTCAAGTCGAGAGTGAATAAGTTTCTTCTAGGCAAGCGTGCTCCATCGTAGGCCGCATCATCGCCTAACATCAGGTGATTTGGCGGCCAAGCGCAAGCCTATTTATATATTTTTTTTACTATTTAGCAAACTAAATGAGTTTTTTTTAGTGAGCGGTTAAATGAAAAATAAAATCGGCTGCCATTACGCCGACATAAACATTATGTTTAATATCGTGCCTGTTTGACTGCCACACTTTCCTTTGTGTTTATTTCTATGAAGCCCTGGAATCAATTCCACACAAAGGCTGTATTATCGCATTGCACTACAGCGCGATACAGTGTAGTTCATTGCCATTATTGTATTGATAAAGCTTTTGTGCGAGCTAAATGTGAGAGAGTTTTCGAAAATGAAATAGTTTCTCGAATTCCTGCGATTTCGTAGCTCGTAGAACCGAATTTTCTGGATTTCGTTTTGCGAAAATGAACAGGAATTTTGCAAAAACTCGGCCGTGGGAGTTTACATTTCCAATTGCTAGGGAACGAGTTATTCGATACCGGTTTTGCGAGGTTTTGCCACTAGAGTTTCGACTGAATGTGGACTCGCTGTTTTGTGTTAACAAGTTTGGATGAATTAACAAAATACCTGTGTGGAACGTACTCGTGGAACGCAATGATCTGAGAGTATTTTTGTGAGTGGGATTTTTAGCATAGCCCAAATACCTTTTTTCTACTTTACGAGAGAATTATAAACCCATCTGTTTTATAATGTTTTGTGTTTGTTTAACTTGTTTATTTAATGTTAATTATGTATTTGTTTCTTTCGTGTGCGATACCGTGCCGTGGTGTGGGTCCGTGGGTGACGTCACGGCCGGTTCCAACGGAAGACTAGCGCTGGTTGTTCGCATCCAGCATTATGCTGACTTCCAGCTGTTTTGTGAGAGAAATGGATGTGTATGACAATCGATGTCTATGCATGTATGATGTACTTTTTGTTTTGTTTAGTTGTAATGTTTTTTTCCACAAATTAATCTATTGTCTATTGTCTATCTTAAGTTATACTAATTCTGTACCAATGTTGTATGGAATAAAAAAAAAAAACAAGTTTCACATTCATAGGACTAGGATTATGTAACGCACTACAGCACGGAAAACTACCGCCTTGATCAGATATTTAAATGTATCATATAAAATTTTGCCCGGCCGGGAATTGAACCCGGATCCTCATGTTCATAAAGCAGACGAGAATCCACTCAACTATAATTTACCATTATAGTTGAGTATAATATAATGAGTTGAACTATAATGGTAACTAATAACTAATACAATATAATGGTAATGGTAAATGGTATGGTTCATTATAACCACCATAGATAGCATTGTCATTGTAGTCATTGTAACCATTATAGTTGAGTGTAAATGAAGTGGTTAAGTCTAGTGACTTAAAATTTTGGACGGATGGACATACGGACAGATGGACAGATAGAAGGACGGACAGAACGAATTTATAAGGGTTCCTTGTAGAACTACGGAACCATGAAAAAACCATGAAAAGTTCAAGTTTTGATAACTGAACTTTTAAGCATTACTATTCAGCGTAGTAATGCCGCCAGCATGCTGGGTATGCTGCCAACTGGTACTGCGCTTGAGCATTTGTACTGTCTTTTAACCTTTAACGGTCTATGGGCAATCCAACTGTTTATTTTATGATTGGCGTTTAAGTAGTTAAGAAATTATGTGTTACCTTATATTTTGTTTACTTAATAGTGACTAGTCAAAATCATGACTAATTGAAACCGTGACAAGTCGAAATAATGACAAGTTGAAATCATGACAAGTTTACATCATAAGTGAAATGATAACAAGTTGAAATCATGACAAGTTAGGTTAGTTTGCAAATCGACAAGAAAGCAAGTGACCAAGGGACCATTTGCTTTCTTGTCTATTTTCAAACAGTCTGCAAAATGGCCGATCTGCTTCGTATAGTTTTTCTATACGTAACCCTTTATTGGACCATCTTCGTAAAGGGCTCACATATCATGTAGCTGCTTCAGAAAGCATTCCTTACAGAGGGTTCCTTTCACTTTGCCTTTAGGACGCGGGTCAAACCATTCAACCGGACAGAGAGACGAGTAAATAAGACCCGGGAGTAGCTCAAAAAGTCTGGTGAGCCAAGTTTTGCTATCATTTATGTTATACTAGCGATCCGCCCGCCCGGCTTCGCACGGGTGTAATTTACGTTCGAAGCCGGGGCGGGTCGCTAGTTATATATATATATAATCTCAACACACTGTCACAATTATCGAAATTGCAACACTCTGAAATAAATAATTTGAATTTGAGCGATAACATTATAATCTAATTTATATTTTACACTCAAGTTACCACACAAAGACACATGATTAGAATACACATATAAAAATAAATTATTCCTAAAGGTATTTATTTAAGACCAATAACCACTTGAATATAATAATTTAGCTTATTTTTTATGTACCTACTTAATTATCTATGCTATGAATATTTATTTCAATATTACCTGACATTTGTTCATAGCAAAACAATACTAAGTATACAAGCTTCAATCGAATTAAATTTTAAGTAATCACAAAACAACAATTATTATTCTGGAACATAGTTTACAAAGATTTCCATACACAAACAATACTCATTTGTAAAGTTGTAACTGCAATTGCAGTGCAAGTATTGTTACGTTAATTAAGCACGGTACGTGACGCTATCGTATCTACTGGAGTTACTGGCAATGCGTGCACTGTGGCGCACAGCGGGACGCTTTGCATACAAATTAGATGAATGGCTACTGCAAGCGATTTTGAAGCTTAAACTCTATAACTTTAAAAATGTAACCGCATAGCAAATGTAACCGCGTAGCATGTAGGTCTACGCGCGTAGCATATTTCTCGTAGCGATGTAGTTTCGTAGCACTACGGCGTAGCATAGCTACGATATATCTGCTACGTAACAAGGGTGCTACGATGTTTCTTAGGCGTCATCATCATCATTCATCATTTCAGCCGTAGGACGTCCACTGCTGGACATAGGCCTCCCCCATCGATCTCCAAAAGGGCCGGTTGGAAGCGGCCTGCATCCAGCGTTTCCCTGCGGTCTCTTTTAGGTCGTCTGTCCATCTTGTGGGTGGACGTCCTACGCTGCGCTTACCAGTCCGTGGTCTCCATTCCAGAACCTTTCGGCCCCATCGGCCATCTGTTCTGCGTGATATGTGCCCTGCCCACTGCCATTTCAACTTACTAATCCGGTGGGCTATGTCGGTGACTTTCGTTCGTCTACGGATCTCCTCATTTCGGATTCGATCTCGTAGAGAAACCCCGAGCATAGCCCTCTCCATAGCTCGTTGTGCGACTTTGAGCTTGCTTATGAGGCCCATAGTGAGAGACCACGTTTCAGTGCCGTATGTCATCACTGGTAACACACACTGGTCGAAGACTTTCGTCTTAAGGCACTGAGGTATTTTGGACGAGAAGACGTTGCGTAGTTTACCGAACGCTGCCCAGCCGAGTTGGATTCGCCGATTGACCTCTTTCTTGAAGTTGGACCTACCTAGTTGGACTGTTTGTCCTAGGTAGACGTACGCGTCAACAGCTTCAAGAACTGAGTTCCCAACTGATACTGGGGTGGGCACAACATGGATATTTGACATAACCTTTGTCTTGTCCATGTTCATTTTAAGGCCCACCTGTTGGGAGACTCGATTGAGGCCTTCGAGCATCATGCTGAGATCTTCCATCGACTCTGCCATGACCACAATATCGTCGGCGAACCGAAGGTGAGTGATGTACTCGCCGTTGATGTTGATGCCAAGTCCTTGCCATTCCAGGAGCTTGAAGGCATCTTCCATTGTGGCAGTGAACAGTTTCGGAGAGATAACGTCTCCCTGTCTCACGCCTCTTCGCAATGGAATTGCCTTCGAACTCTGCTCCTGTACTCGGACCGACATGGTGGCGCTATTGTACAAACACTTCAACACTTCGACATACCGATAGTCAATACGGCATCGCTGGAGAGACTCGAGCACCGCCCATGTCTCGACCGAATCAAAGGCTTTCTCATAGTCCACAAACGCCAAACATAGTGGCAAGTTATATTCTTCGGTCTTCTGTATAACTTGGCGTAGCGTGTGGATGTGGTCTATGGTACTATAGCCTTTTCGGAAGCCGGCTTGTTCGTAGGCGTAGGTAACAGGTAACAACCAACATTAAAGAGGCCAAGTTCAAGTTTTTTTTGATCACGTTACTTATAAACTTCCACGATTTGAACACATATTTTTCTAGAAGTCCCTAAAAATAACATATTTTCTATTTTTGTGACATGGTTGAGCATGACGAGCATTGTAGCTATATCTACTGGAAATTTTGATATATGGGTGGATTACGGCAAAAACCTTTGACATGGTCTAACCATGTTCGAGAAACATCCACGACCCACAAAATAGGCTACTGAAGTAGTGTAATCGGGTGGCACGTTAAATAATAGGTACTATAAAAATAACTCAAGCCATGCTGTGAACTCTGACTTCAAGATAAGCGTTGCGTTTCACCTCCTGTATTCCTGGGCAAGGTAGCGGGCCAGGTCGCGGTGGAGCATGAGGACAAATGAACAATGACAATAATATATTTTGGTACTGCGACGTGGTCCTTTAACTGCTAGCCATTTCGAAAAACTCAGAATCGCACTGTGAGCAATGGAGAAAGCTATGCTCGGAGTTTGTTTTTCCGTCGTTCAGTGTGGAGTTCTATGTTCAGCAGTGGATGTCTTCTGGCTAGTAATGATGATGATAATATTAACGGTATTTTTATATTTATCAACATCTCTCTAGATTTTTACGCCTAACTAGACAAACAATTATACAAAATGACTAATATTGTTTAAACAACTATTTTAGTGAGTTTTTAAATGTGTGCACACACGCACGCACGCACGCACGCATCTACACAAAACACGGGTAAGTGTTTTATGCAAATAAATTATCTTTATCTTTCAATTAGCTGACCTGACAGACGTTGTCCTGTCTTAGAACTGTCAAACATGCAAAGTCAAAATTGTAAATCTTATTTTTTTACACCTTGGGTTACATTATTGGAGTTTTAGTAAGGATCCCTATTTAAAAAAAATATATATTATAGCCTATGTTACCCGGAGATAATGTAGCTTCCCAACAGTGAAAGAATTTTTCAAATCGGTTCAGTAGTTTCGGAGCCTATTCAATGCAAACAAACAAACAATCAACCAAATCTTTCCTCTTTCTAATATTAGTATAGATAATACTCGCGGACCGCGGTCACCCATCTAAATACTTACCCCGTTGATCGTTGGTTAACTTTGGTAAACTGTTAAGATCACAATTATTAGTATGTACTACGTATGTAACGTACGTATGTAACGTACGTATGTAACGTACGTATGTAATGTAAATAAGCTTACAACAGTCTATCTGTGAAAGTTTTTCCGATAAACTGAAGCCAGTTTAAACTACCGCTCTAATAATTTTGCAAGCTTTAAAGTTCACCTACAGAGTTTAACTTAGTCTGACATGAACATGTAAGATAAAGATAAGTTTTGACTAACAGAGTACAGATGTGCCTCATGCCTTAGTTTTACGGTTTCTTACAAAAGGGACCCTATTACTAATCTATCGCTGTCTGTCTGTCTGTTTTCCGTCTGTCCTACCTTCGGTTGTATCTTTCGAACCGTAATAGATAGCCAGTTGAAATATGCACAGAATATGTAATGTTACGGTGAATTAACTGAAACGTACCCCAAGAGAAAAAATATATAATAAAATCTAAAAGTTAAAACTAAAGAATACCCCACACAACAAAGGTTATTTTAAATGTATTTATGTATTTGCACTATCTAATGTAAAAATGGTAATACGTACAAGCGTCAAACTTGGCATGATTATAGTATACACTCTAAAAAAACAAGAAATAATAAATAATGACCAGGTGCGAGTTGGCGACAAATTTCTGTTCACCAACAAGTTGAGCAACATCGGGCGTGTTCGGTACTTGGATGGGTGACCGCCTGCGCGTGATGTTGTAATTTTGCATTACTTTTTTAATTTTGTGGTGGTATGGGACACTCAGTGTGCGAGCCTGACTCGCACTTGACCGGTTTTTAATACTTTAGTAGTTAACAATTAATGTGGTGATACGGAACCCTCAGTACGCGAGCCCGACTCGCACTTAGTTGGTTTATTTTAATATGAAGTCTGTTGGTTAAGGAAACAAACAAACATAATAATTTATATTTTATTTATATTACACGGGAATTACTCACGTATTATTAAGCCGGTCACTCCGACTATAGTTTCAACCGCATAGGCAGTCTTTTTAAAGGTGAATGCACGTGCGCGGCTGCGTATAAAATGTGTGAAAATTTAGTTTTACATAACGTAATTTTCCATAGGCTCCCGAACTAGTCTGGGATGGTGCGTCGGGTGCTAGTGGCTTCTCTTATTATAACAGTACAATTATGCCAAAGCTTGCAAAACTTGGCGCACAATAAACAACAGTTTTATCCGTGTATTTACTAAGCAATTAATCTAGATTACTTAACCCTTTCTTCAAAACTCCATTAATTCTTCAATAAATACATAATCAACGAGCAGTAACGACGGGAAGTTTTAAAGAAAATCCGCGCCCCACTTTACTTTTTCGAAAGTCCATTAATAAAGTATTTTTTCGTGGAAAAGTTTTCCAATCCGCCGGCATGTTGAATAATTTCATTTAACCGCTCACCAAAAAAACCTCATTTAGCATGCTAATTAAAATATATATATATATATATATATAAATAGGCTTGAGCTTGGCCGCCAACTCGCCTGATGTTAAGCGATGATGCGGTCTACGATGGAGCACGCATGCCTAGAAGAAACCGATTTAGTCTCGACTTGAAGACACTCAGATTGTAACTATCGCTACCTGAGTGGGTACTCAGGCAGCAAATTCCACAGACTAGTAGTTCGCACAAAGGATGTGGAATCAAAGAGCTTCGTAAGGGTTTTAGGATGCTAAATAGTATTAGTTCTGCTTAGCTTCGCTACCCTTCACAATTAATCCTGTAGTCTGTAATCCTTTGTCAACTTTTACAACTAATTTTTTAACTATATCTGATATTACATAAAACTAATGACTATACAAGAGGAATATACAAATTATAAAATCTTATTACTATGTTGCGTGTATGCGCCGAGCAGTCCAGCTCCCGCAAGCAGCAGCCGATCACGAGTTGACGCGTGTGCCAGCCATCGCTCTCCTCGCCATGTTTAAGGGAAGAGGGCGACCCGCCACACGACGCCGCCGCAAGAAGGAGCTTTTAGGTGAGCGTGAGTGCTCTGGGTATACACACAATACTTAAAACTACAATTACATTTACATATTATTACAATGCTTAAAATTATACGATTACGATTAAAATTATATTCTTTACGATTTTGAAACACACGACTGATGTTAGTTTATGTTATGAAGCTTACTTCATTCACACTGCTCAGAACACTGGTGTGAAGGTTACGGAATCTCGCCGTCACTGTTATTGTAGTAGTGTGAATGTTTATTAAATAATATTTTGTATTGAAATTAAACACACTTAACGATTTATCGCGTGTATTTTACATTTGTAATCGCGAAAACTTAAGAAATAATTAGTAATTTATACTTACATACAATTGGTTAAGGATCAAAACCTAAAATAGGTGGCTGCATTTTGACGCGTGTTCAGTATTTTTGGTGCGCAAATTATTATATTCCTACGCTAGATGCTAACTCCTTGTTTCATCGAAGTGCGGAAGTAAACCGAAGTTTTTTTGTATGTTGTTGTTTTATTATCTTTGCTGTGGGCTATTTTGGATGGAAGGGGAATGTGTGAGAGTTGTTTTTCTTTTGTTTAATAAACTTATTCGTACATATGGAACTGTGGTATTCTGCCGAAAGGAGGTCATTGTACTCGTCATTATGTACAGCTTTTGCTACGGGACTAACTATTAACACTAGAGTGCACGCGCGCTCTACTATAGTAGAACGCACTTACTTTTTTAAGCACCATTCATTCGTTATTACACCTGACCCCCCGCGCTCCTAGATAAGCCTACTCGACAAAATTGCGGAAAGAATTAGTACGACGCCCACTTGCAGCGTGAGCGCATGTTCTTGTAATTAGGTGTTAAAGTTCGGCTTCTACTATTGTAGTACATGCGAGTATTGGCGTAATAAAATTGAATGTAAGTAAACATTGTCTTTGTTGACTTTTTTAGTTCATGATATATAAAAATTTAATGTTTATGTTTTGAAATATTAGAAATATATATAGTAATTGCTATTTAGTATGTTATTGTGTATATTTGATAATTATTATTACTTTGTTTTAGCAAAAAGATTGTGAGACGCAATTTTCTTTACGATCTTTCGTTCGAGCTGGCGAAACCCCTCATGGTAAGATTGACCTTGGAAAATCTTCCCCGCGAATTAAAACATAAAACTAAATGGCTTTTGGGGCATACAGAGGAGGTACCTCGGAATGATACTCAAAAAATGGGAAATGTTACCTATGCTCTCGAGCTCGAAATCGATCCACAAAAAAGTGGTGTAATCGATGTGCCAGGTGGATTTGTCCTGATCACCAAGTTGTGGTCTGTATCGAATGCGAGGATGATGGCCATTAAAGATAGTCATCGCTTATTAAAAGTATTCTTTTTCTGAGCTGATCTCAAATATGCCAAAAATGTTGATTATATTCTTGATCTCTTAAATTGTTCCTAATTTGATTATGTTATATTAAAACTGTACTTTTTTGTAATAACTGTGTTGAATAATAACTAAACAATAAATGTTACTCAGTTTTATCATTTTAAAACCACCCATTTTGATAATACCCCAAATATTGTTTTCTACTATGGTAGAGCATGCGAGCACCCATGTCAAAAAAAGGGGCGCGTGCACTGTAGTGTTAAATGACTGCAATGAAATTTTTCTATGGAACAGAAGATTTTTTTTGCAGTTATTTCAGGGTTGGATCCTTTGTAAAATTCAAACTCGAAAAGGGTTTGTACAAACATTTCTCCGGGCTGGCAAAGCATCGACAACGCGCTGTTGTAGCAGTCTCCTCGATTACCCCTTACCATCAGGCGGGCTGCTTTTTTTAATGCCATAGGTGACAAACAAGCAGACGGGCCGCCTGATGGTAAGTAGACACCGTCGCCTATGGATACATCTTACACCTAAGGCATCACAAATACATTGCCGATCCTTTAAGACTCTGACACCTTTAACTCGCCTTGTTTCGTTTGCCCGTATGGGTAAAAAATACATATATAGTATAATATCTATACTAATATATATAACTAGCAGACCTGACAGACGTTGTCCTGTCTTAGAAATGTCAAAAACGCAAAGTCAAAATTGAAAATCTTATTTTTTACACCTTGGGTTACATTATTGGAGTTTTAGTAAGGATTCCTATTTAAAAAAAATATATAATATAGCTTATGTCACCCGGGGATAGTGTAGCTTCCCAACAGTGAAAGAATTTTTCAAATCGGTTCAGTAGTTTCGGAGCCTATTCAATGCAAACAAACAAACAATCAAATCTTTCCTCTTTATAATATTAGTATAGATATACTAAGATTGGTTGTTTGTTTGTTTGCATTGAATAGGCTCCGAAACTACTAAACCGATTTGAAAAATTCTTTCACTGTTGGGAAGCCATAGGGGTATCCCCGGGTGACATAGGCTATAATCTATACCCGTGCGAAGCTGGGGCGGACCGCTAGTATTAGAATAAAAACAGTATTATAATAATCTGATATAATCTGGGCCTTTTCAAGGCCAGAGTGGATATGTATCTCCTAAGTCTGCGTGCTTCATCTTCGACCACAACGTCGCTTACCAACAGGCAAGTTGGTGGTCAAACGCGGACTTATGCGCGTTAAAAAAATACTAAGTGGCACAGTTCCGTTTGACCTTGTATACCTAAAAAGTATAGTTTTATGCCAAGTTTTACTAGCAGTAACAGTCTAATCATAATAAATCTACTAATACAAGGAATTAATAAAACTAAAAGATACTCTGTAGGTAACTTAATGAAAAAGAAAAACTATCGTCATTCCGGAACATAAAGTTTTCGTTACCGTATTATGTTTCTCGTAATCATAATAAATCTTTTTACAGCTTCTTAAATATCTTACTTACAATAGGAGCTCCGGAACAAAAGCCGATAATTTATTTTTAGGGTTCCGTACCTCAAAAAGAAAAAACGGAACGGTCTGTCCGTCTGTCAAGACCCTTTTTCTCAAGAATGCGTAAAGGTATCAAGTTGAAATTTATACTAAACGACCCGCCCGCCCGGCTTCGCACGGGTGTAACTTACGTGCGAAGCCAGGTCTGGGCGCTTGTTAAATATATAAACCTTCCGTGAAAAATTATCTAACTGATGGTGAAAACCGCATCAAAATCCGTTGCGAAGTTTTATAGATCTAAGCATACATAGGGACGGACAGACAGCGGGAAGCGACTTTGTTTTATACTATGTGGTGATACTTGGGTCTACGGTTTCTTTCGGCTGTGAAAAAATAAAACTTGTAAGTCAACGCAATCAAAAGATATGAACGTTTATGTCGCATATTGTGCGATTTCACAGGGGAATCAAAACCTATAGGGTACTTCCCGTTGACCTAGAATCATTAAATTTGGCAAGAGGCAAGGTCTCATAGCACATATATAGGAATAACTCCGAAAGTCATAAATTTGAAGTTATTTTAAATCATTTAAAAATAATTATTTTGCTATTACAAACTTACATTTTGTAGTCTCTTTTAGGTCGTCTGTCCATCTTGTGGGTGGACGTCCTACGCTGCGCTTACCAGTCCGTGGTCTCCATTCCAGAACATTTCGGCCCCATCGGCCATCTGTTCCGCAGGGAAACGCTGGATGCAGGCCGCTTCCAACCGGCCCTTTTGGAGATCGATGGGGGAGGCCTATGTCCAGCAGTGGACGTCCTACCGCTGAAATGATGATGATGATGATGATTTTGTAGTTGGAATGTATGGAATAACCTTATTGTCAACTACAAAGTTAAGTTTGTCTTTCAATATTTCAACTTCAGTTCGTTTTTTTTTTACTGGTGCTCTGAGGCGACTGAGTCCTACTCGTAATTGTCCGGTTTTTTTCCTAATTTTACATTAAACCATTTTACTAGCTTTCATTTAACTTGCACTTTGCTACTCAAATGATTCTAGCTTTTTTGCGCAGAGCGAGAAGCTAAAAGGGAGTAAGATAGCAATCACTTCATCAAAACTCGCGTGAGGATTCATTATAAATTATTATAACACCGGCTTGCACTCACGAAATACACTCTCTCATAATCGTGAGTGCAAGCTGGTGTTATAATAATTTATAAGATAGCAATAATTCGTTTGAAATAAGAAAACTCTAGTGAAAGAAAACGTTGAGTGTGGTGGCTGAGAGGTAGCATGTAAGATTTACAAACTGACGGCACCCGGTTCGATCTCCGGCCAATGAATTATTTAGTACCTAAATAATGTGCAGTTACGATGCTATCGCTTTAAAAAACGGTAAAAACATCGTGAGGAAACCGGGATGACCATGAAACGTTCAAAGACCTATGACTTGCGCCAACATGCACTGGGCCAGCAATGTGGATTAGAGCCCATCCTCTCTCTCTCTCTCTCTCTCTCTCTCTGAGAGAAGACCGTTGTCCCAGCAGTGGGAACATGATAGGATATCATAATTATTATGATTAAAAAAGTTCAAAAACAAAAAAAAATGCACAAAAAAATCGTGCTACTTACTATGATTGCATTCTAATTTTTAATATATAAGTACAAGTACATCGTCAAAGTAAAGCTAGGAAGTCAGCTAAAAAACGCACTATCCTACTCGCAATAAATCGTTCAGTTTACGTCCTAGTCCAGCAGTGGGGGTGGGAGTAATTACTGCGATTGTCCGCGGTATTATCATAGTGGAGTGAGCCCAATTTCGGCTTGATGACTTTTTTATGAGTTTTCCAGTTCCTATGTAATTTATGAGATCGTAAACCGTTCCCGCGGTCGGTACTTCGGTGCCTACTGCGGTGCGCGCCCGATAACAATGTGGGTAGGGTTAGCAACCAAGATTTGGACTGATATAACAGGCTTTTTTATTTGCTTGTATGATGTTTCAAGAAATTGGGAGATTTTTGGCGTCTGAATGAAACTTGAGAGGTATGGAAAGGTGCACGTCTTTCCCAAAGGGAGCCATGCGGTAATACTATCTGCAAATGACTTAAAACTTCCAATTAGATAGTAATATAAATCTATTTTCCCCACAATGGTCGCACAAACGGTAACGGAGTGAAGAATCTTAGATTTCTCCACTTTGGCCAATGGGCCAAGTTTTAGCATTAGACAATGGTCTTTGCTAAAATGCTACAGTCGAAGGCTTACAAAACAATCCTAAATAATCGTTAGAATTGAAACTAAAGTCTCATTTATGATACGTAGGTACTGCCCAAGAATGGAACTCCATGCCGTTCTCCTTGTTTCCTGAGAACTACAATTTAGGCATCTTTAAGGCTAGAGTGGGTAGATTTCGTCTAGATCAACGTGTTCCATCCTGAGCCACACCGTCGCTTACCATGAGACGAGGTGGTGGCTAAACGTAGATCTATTCTATATAAAAAAATACTTATGCCGTTCCTGGTGAAATAAACTGTCAAGTTTTTTCTTGATTAAACTCGTTTACATTGTGGTAGCCCTAGATGGAAGCTAGAAGGGTACTCGACAAAGACAAGGACTTGTGGATTGATGATATTCATGGAATGTCTTCATTTGAATTGGGATCGTTTATGGCTAGATGTCTCATTTTGTGATCTATATTTAGAAGGCTTGGGTTTGAATTTGATTAGCGGGATCAACTGTTATGTAGAGAGATTGATATTATCAATGGGAAGAGACAAAGCATGCTAAGTAGTTTTAGAACGTAGCCTTACCTCACTTTTTTTTGTGTGGTTTGAGGCGAAACATTTTTGATTCTCTTTTTTTAATACGAGATAAATGTACATCCAAATCTTTCAAAAGTTGGTAACATAACAAGTAAAGTTACTATTCAATTCGTTAACAAAGTGGTATACCCGGTTGAAGGTAATGAATACTTCTATTCTTTGGTTAATGCCCATGTCGTATTTTTTATTTTCTCTCGAGATAATTTTGGCTTTATTTTCTTGTACATTTGCCAGTGTCAACTGTCGAGTAATTTTATATTTTCGAGTTAAGTATCGTCACTGTCAATTCAAGTATATCACGGCGAAGTCTTAAAAGTTTAACTATGGAGTTTTGGAAACAACACGAAATAACACGCTACACCATTAAATATTGTGCA
Source organism: Agriopis aurantiaria (assembly GCA_914767915.1). Classification (NCBI taxonomy): domain Eukaryota; kingdom Metazoa; phylum Arthropoda; class Insecta; order Lepidoptera; family Geometridae; genus Agriopis; species Agriopis aurantiaria. Next base: position 15,783,755 of record OU611992.1, on the reverse strand, counting down.
CGTTATCGAATACTTACGAAATAATAACCCGCTTACTTACCAAATAATATTACATTACACAACAGAAGTTATGGAAAATAATATAATATGGAGACATGATTTTTTTATGTTGGCGCCAAAAACCAAGTCTTGATTTTGATACTGTTTGTCCCACGAATTTGGAACTATTACTGAATTTAACAAATAAAGTCATAACCAGTGACATAATTATTTACTCTCGTTTCTATGTACGTTTACAATCATAACAATTACACAACTAATGCTACAAAGTGAACAAACAAAGGCTTTCCTTACAAGGAACCCGCCTTACCCCCAATAGGAAACGCTTGCATTTTATAGTCTACCCATCTACTACAATACAATGGCTTTACAGTAGCTCAGTTGAGAACAAGTTACAAGTACAAAGATTTCGCTGGTGCAAAGTTAGAGCAAAGGAAACCAGCGGAATACTATAAAATGCGGTAGTCACCATCAAATAGCGGGAAAATGGGGAATTTAAGTGGTTCATGCTATTAATAGACTGTTTACGGTGGTAGTCTAACTCATCACTCTGACTAGTTGGACATCGGGAGTCAAACAGGGGTAATACCACTGCCTCTACTAAAAGTCCGTAGTCGAAGTTATTATTCAATTTGTTCAGCCACGAAAATATTCAGCTCATTTAAAAAAAAAACAATGCAAATGAATGCAGGGAAAATAAAAGACCAATTTTGTTTTAGTTCCATTTTGCGGCTATTTGACGACTATCCAGGTTTCCCACAAAATTATGTATAAAAAGTATCCTATAACCGTCCTTATGCTCTCATGTATATAAATGAGCCAAATTTCCTTGCCGAATTCCACTTAGATAGATTCGGCCGTTAAGTCATCAAACGATATAAAACATACAGTTGTTTTGCATTAATTATTTGAATTAATTGTTTCGACCATGTGTTGTGACCAATGCAGAGATGAGTTTTTTTTAACCAACTTAAAAAGTGGACTAGGTCCTCAATTCGACTGTATGTTTGTTTTGTTTAGTAGGTCTTACTTCAGAGGTGGCCCATATACATTTTATCGAAATTGATTAAGCGCTTTTTGAAAAAATCAACAAATATATATACACAGATGACTTTTTGGTTTGGTTCCCTTCAGCAATGGTTTTGATGAGGACTTTCAATTTCTGTTTTAACTCTCATTTTTCTACTTTTTGGGTTAAGTTGGTACATGTAGGTATAGTCTTGAAGTTGATTGTTGTTTTTTTCTTCTTCTAAATATTAACCATATTCCGTGGAGATATGATACTGTGATCAATTTGTAAGTGGAACTGACGCTTGTTTTGAATATTACACCATAAATTAGGTGGAAGATTTGACGGCAGTAGACAGTTACGGCGACGTCGCGAGATTGCTTTTACGGCTTATAAACGTGCTGATATAAACAATAAAATGTTTTAGTGGCCTCGCGGCGCTGCCGAGCTACTTAACACCTCTGCGAGACGGGTGACGCTGGAACAACTTTTATTGGTGACGTTTTGTAATCGGAAAAATTATCATACAATTAAAAAAGTTTTTTTTTTAGTCTAAAACTTTTTATTCTTTTTATGTGCATTGATACACACTAAAACGCGTAAAAAATCAGATTGAAGGTCACTTATGTATTCCACTAAGTTCTACTATTTAACCAATCAACTTTAACCAATTGAACCATTTGGCTGTAAATATTCAATTTATTTCAACTTCGTATTACTTTGTAAAAAGTTTATCTTACAGGATTTAAACAATCTTTAATAATATTATCATAATACCATTTATTTGAATGAAACAAGTGAAATCTGTATTGAATTGCCAAGATGTTGATAGCTACTAAAGAACTAACGCATTTTAAATGTTTTCTATATATTATTATGTATTTTAAACATACAGCTGTGCAGGAAAAGCTTTTCATTCATTGGTTTGAAAATTCTTTTTTTTTAAGCTTTTATAAGTTTATTTATTTATTTTATTTATGAGCCAAATCGTAGGCGTGTAGGGCGTGTGAAGATATAGCGGTCGTGATGTCACCGTTAGGGGCAAACTACTAGAATAGGAAGTAAAGTAATAACGCTATGTTTGAATTCATAAACAAACATAGAGCTAATAACGGCTAGACACGGCCGGTGCAGTTTATCCAAGCGATGCAGATCACCGGGCCGCCGTGAGCTTCCGCCGGATATTGGCGCCGTGAGCTCGCTCCGCTGTCCTAGCAATCATTTTGTCTGTTCTGGCATGTCTGACTCATCGTGATAGCATAGTCACTGTGTATATAAAAAGTAACGTTATGGCTACGAGAAGTATATGTGACAGATGCTTCATCATCATCATCATAATTATTTCAGCCTATCATGTTCCCACTGCTGGGACACGGGCCTTCTCTCAGAGAGAGAGAGGATGGGCCGTAATCCACTATGCTGGCTCAGTGCATGATGATGAATGTCATATCTTTGAATTTTTGAGTTGTGAGAGTGTTTTCCTTGAAAACGACTCTAACGAGTCTTTAGTGTAATTCCGCTTCTAAGTCGCTTCAATCAAGTCAAAGTACAATAAGGAATTTGGGATAAATTATTTTACTCTATAGATATTTGTTAGTGATGCTTATTTAGCCTAACCTGAAACAAAAATTTATTAAATCTGAAACAAATAATTCGTTATAATAATTCCTGAGTCGAACCGTCCATACACCGGCAGCAGCAGCGGAAGATGCCGCCTGTAGAAAGCGGCAGAAGTACGCGGCAATGGAGCCACAGTATTATATTGTACCCATTGCCGTGGAAACTATGGGCAGTTGGGGCACTGAGGCCAAGAGCTTGATTGCAGATGTTGGCAGCAGAACACGAGATAATGGTGGTGACACACGCTCTGGCTCGTTCCTGGTTCAAAGATTGGCCATTGCCATTCAGCGTGGGGGTGCTGCCAGTGTTGTGGGCACTTTTGCTCCAGGAACGATCCGGGGCGGGCTGTTTCACTACACTAGATTTTTAGTATGTAATTAGAATTAAGTAGTTTAGTAATTAAGTGACGTATTAATTATATAATGATAATATAATTCTTGTTTTAACATTTTATAATAATTTGTAATAATGATATTGATTAGTCGAATCTAGGCGCTTCGTACGGGTTTCCGGAATATCAACTATGAAGCGGTGTCGCCTTATCAAGCCCACACTGGCAATCCGTTAGAAAAAATGGGCAGTAAAGAATTAGATCATGCAGATCCGATACGTCATCATCATCATCAGCCAGAAGACGTCCACTGCTGAACATAGGCCTGCCCCATTAACCTCCACACTGAACTACAGCCTGCCTTTTTCATCCACTGGATGCCCGCGACTCTCACAATGTCGTCGGTCCATCTAGTGGGAGATCCGATACACACTCTCCGAAATGTGAAAAACCGATAGACTAGCAATTTTGTGCCGCAAAAGCGAGCTTGGTATAAATTGAGATTTTTTAAGTAAACGAGCAGCTTGTTAACTCTTAAAAAAGAAAGTATAGATAACAAAACCTCTAATGCGAGTTATTCCACCTCATAATAATGGTCCCAGAAACTATCCGAATGTTAGCTATAATTGGCTATAAAACTGCTCTCGCCACCAAACACTGTCTTGCCACATTTCACCAGTATTCCGACACAGTGTGGTTTTTGTCCGCAATAACATAACAATAAATTAGTTATATCCGAGAAAATACACTCTTACAAACTAGCTTTTACGAGGCAAGATAAAGAGTGGGTGAAACTACGTGGTCTATAGCTCAGTAATTATGGTATAGGTAACTGTTATTCTGTGTTGTAAGTTCTGGAAGTGTTAGTTTACAAACAAACAAACATTTTGAACCTTGGTGTCTTCAAGGTCAGAGTGCATAAGTACCTTCTAAGTCTATGTGCTCCATCTTCGGCTACATCTCCTTCCGTCTGGCGAGATATCACACATGGTGACAAAATTTGATAATTCAATATAAACTCAAAATTATTTATTTATTTACGGAAAATAAACAGCTTTAACAACATAAAACATAGTAAAAAAATATAAAATAAACAGGCCATAAAAGTTTTCACAAATAAAACAGAGATACAATCCAGTTCAGTGAATGTTGAAATAACAAATGCAATAAAACAAATAACAAACAGTACAAATAAAATTTACAAAATATTTATTTGTATATATATAATCAATTGTTGAAGCCATATCAATCTTACAATATACAAAAGTATATATTAATGAAAAATATAGTAAGGAAAAATAAATCAAACTATTCAAGAAACTCAATCAGAAGAAAAAAAAAGCTGAAAAAGCATAATTTTTCAAGAAGTTATCTAGAATTGTTATGTATACCCAATGAGGTTTTACCAATAGAGACGTACTGCTCATTAAAAAACCACAAAAATAGCGATATTTTACTACAGCTACCTACATATAGGACCCATAAAACTTTACAGCCTCATAGCCATACAGCCGTCCCAGTATTAGTATTTCACTTTTTAAACACACAACATGGAATTTTTCATATTCCACAATCGCGCATCGTACGTTTGCGTCGTTGCCAGATACAGGACGGACTGAGTTCACTCAAGCTAATTAACTCGTGTTTTTACTATCTGCAGACCTCGGTAAAACGTACCTACCTCAGTTTATATATAACATCACTGTATACAGTGATGGTGAACCTACTGAAGCTGAACCTACTTGGTTCAGTTTTAAATGAAGAATTTCCACAGGTTTCAACTTTTTGGTATACTATAACTTTATGTTGTGTTCTTCTTAAATTTTCATAATCTAAAACACAATTTTGTCTTCTTGTAAAACTTTTTCAAGTTAATTCAACACTGAAATATCTCAAACTATAACAACTTAATCATGAAACTTGGGAGTCTTAACTCTGGCAACCCTAGAATAGTAATAGATACGGTTCCGGAAAATGTGGGCATTATCTAGCGAGCGAGCGTACTAAGGGACACTCGGGATATTAATGACTCCTTCGAAACACTGCGACGGGAAGATAGCACTTTTGTACCATGCCACACTTACTCGCAGCTTAGACCCTAGACGAAGGTCGGTGGTAAGGAAATTAAATTCTTATTAGTACTATCGCTAAGCTTGAGCTTGAGAGTGACTTCTTTAGGTTATTTATCCTAGAGTAGCTTGAAAATTTTATCTGAAGACGCCCTTAGTTATGAAAGGCCCTGTTATGTACAGATCCTGTCATAATAAGCTACCGGGCTGATTTTCTTATCTTCTAGATATATAAAAATGAATCCTTATTTACCTTGGTCATGCCATAACTTGAGAACGACTTCTTTACCGATTTCATTCATTTGTTTTTAAGTTTTCTAATACTTTGTAGAAGGTTCTTATAGAAAGAAAAATTGAGAAAATTGCGCAGAAAATTGGAAAATTTCAGAAAACTTAACGACTATTTTACCTTCATGCGTTTGACAGTTCTAAGAGAGGACTACGTCTGTCGGGTCAGCTATTTGTCTTATGAAATGCTGATTATACATAGACACGAAAATCAAAAACCAAATTGAAATGTGTTCATAATTAGGAAGGATATAAGCATTGTAATTCTTGCTATACAGAGAACGCACTATACTTATGAATGACGTCACATGTAAGTACGCCATACAAACTCCACACTGACACTCACCTTGCGGTAAAAGGACAGAGCAGCCTTTCTTAATCCAAACAAAAAAATAAGAATGTTATGTTTAACAAATCAAACACCTGTCCGGTAGTCTAGCGAGAAAATCTTATAATCTACGCATTGTTTTTTTTTATCGCCGATAATTATTCTGCTTTGGCCACTAACTCGGCTGGTGATGAGCGATGATGTGGTCGAAGATGAAGCACGCAGTTTTAGAAGATACCTATTCACTCTGGCCTTGAAAAGGCCAGGATTATATCTCTCAGGAAACAAGGAAGCGGCAGGTTGTTCCAATCCTTGGCCATACGGATAAGAAACGTTTTGTACGTATCTAAGGAAAATCCACAATGTATGCCCGGTATAGAACATGCTACAATTAAAATACCTACTAGCTGTTGGCCCCGAACTGAGACATCGCGACCCCTAAATCTTCACAACCCCTTCATAGATTTTGCCCATATTTGAACTTAAAAACGGTATTGAAATGAACTACTTGCCTACAAATTTTCATGAAGATCGTATTAACGGTACGCAACTTATCGTTGTTATGGCCGATGGGGCCGAAAGGTTCTCGAATGGAGACCACGGGCCGGTAAGCGCAGCGTAGGACGTCCACCCACAAGATGGACAGACGACCTAAAAGAGACCGCAGGGAAACGCTGGATGCAGGCCGCTTCCAACCGGCCCTTTTATGATCGATGGGGGAGGCCTATGTTCGCCAGTGGACGTTCTACGGCTGAAATGATGATGATGATGAAATATACAAACTCACCACAGTCATACAAACGCCGATCAGTTCTCGTAGATTCTAAGTCTTTCGCTTCGCTCGGTGAACAATGCACGTGTTTTACCGTACACCGAAATGCTACACGTGTTTCACTTCTTCCTCATTAAGATTAATTAGCACATAGCAACCGCTCAAGATGTTTATTCCTGTTAATTAGGTAAATAACTCTTTAGTCAACCCTCAGAACAGGCAAACAAGGGAGATGTGCCTTAGTACAATTATCGTTCTTGTTCAAATGTGTCCATTTTTACAAGCTTTTATTTAGTATCACCTGTCCCGGTGACGGTCTGTAATCAAATCTTGCAATTAAAATTTGACTCACTTCTCGGTGTTCAAATTCAAAATATTTATTTGTTGAACATGATAGGTACACTTACATATAAAGTATATACATATAAATAAAACTGGACAAAAAGGTAAGGTCCAAGTTCTTTGGATGCGGGGTTCGACGCGTTGATCTAAATAAGATTGTTCAGTCAAGGTTCACTCTTAATGCCTGGCGACAGATTTTCCTTCTTATATCACTAATTTCATAGAAGCTTGGTTTGAAAAACATATTTTTCTATCAAAAACTTCTTCATGCCTTTTTTTCACTATATCGCTAAACCGATTAACGGAAAACTGTAAGTAAATTACAAATTCTTCACGCTCACTAAGGTACTTGAAAACTTGCAGCGACACCAATAAACTAACTAATAGTCCAAATGCAATAAAAGCTATAAGGTCGTCTGCTGGCTGAGTTCGGCTAAAGGCATTGCTGATGGGTTCGCACCCGCCACTACAGAATACATAATAAACAGCTTGCGGGCCGGGCGAGAGTCGAGCGGCCACTGACTGCCCTGCCATACGCCCTCTTGAAGAGGTGCGCCGGCTGAATATACCTAAACAGCGGAGTGAACCCCCCCTGCCGCCACTCCACCTTATCATATCTCCCTTGTTCGTCAGATCTGAGAATCAACCCAACTGTAATTTAAACTGAATGAAGTACAAAATGAGATGAAATAAAAACGATTGAAGTGAATGAATGCAGTTCGCTCCAGCTAAAACTTGTGCACTTAACGCTAAATAAACGCGAATAAAGAAACCCATTACCTCTCTAGACGGTCCAATTTCATCTGCTTAAAGCTTTAGTACAAAGGACCGACGTTAATGACGTCAGATGTACTGGAAATACTTATTACGTTTTTGAAACAATGAAACTACAGAAAGAAATGAAATCAGTGGATGTAGTGGAAGGTAAAGCTTAAGTGAAGCCGCGAGGCAGGCTTAGCCGCGGGACGTTGCCGGCTTTCACTAACAAAGCTTATTTGAGGGGCTACCATAGTTATACACTCGGTAAAACGCTGTACCAGGTGTTTTTTTACTGAAACAGAATAATTGTGGTGTTTCAGATACATAAAGTAAGCCTAGGCATATATAGTTATTTATAAGTTTAAAAAATACGGAACCCTAAAAAACAGTTTTCGAAATCCTTTGTTGTATGAAAATCCCACTATATGTCTGTCCTCCGATTCTGCTCAGTAACTATGCTGTAAGCTTATACTCCGTGTACCTGTCACAATCAAATTTTGTCCCTTTGGTAAAAATCCACCGGGTATAGTTATGTTCTCGTAATTTGTAAAGCATTGTCTCGTCTTTGAACTCGTAATTCAGATGTTCACAAAAACTCTAATAAAAGAGTAGCTCGATGCTAGCTTGAAATTGGAGTGACTTCCAAGCTAGCAGAGTGACTTCCAAGCTAGCATCGAGTTACGCGAACTCGAGAGAGAATCGTGTAATCGCTGCTGCTGCGATACTACGCGAATTAGCGATTAGCGATATTATCACCATAATATTGTATTGTCACCGGAACTTGAAATGTATGCTAAATTTCAGCACAATTGAACACAGAAGCGGGTCAAACTTTAATTGCAAGGCCTCAAAATTGTATATTGTATTTACTCGAACGCAGAAGAGTCGAACCGGAATCAAATATTCTTCTTTATATGAAAAAGCGAAATCTGACACTGACTCATCTCGAAATCTCGAAAACGAATTTACGAAACTGAACTTTGGCGGGTAGATTCCGTATCTGCTATGAAAGGATTTTGCGAACGGGGAGATTTAAAGGAAGCAATAATGGATTCAAATACTACATGTACTAAGGCGCTAGTCAGCTAGAAACAGCTAGTCTTAATATATGTTGAGGAACTCGAGAGTAACTCGACGCTAACTCGAGAGAGACGCGATGTCACAGACGCCGGTAATCACGTTACCTGCGACGCGACGCGAATTAGCGCCGTCTTCGCAAATCAATAAATTGAATCAGAGTCGGGTTGTCAATTCATTAGGTACTCGTTGGTTGGTGGTAGCCGTGAGAGGACCGAGAATATCACAAAAAAGCCATACTCGTGTTTTTCGGTACAAAAACTTAACTTGAGGTTGTTTATCTGACTGAACATTATGCGCGATTGTTCACGGATACAGATTTAATGTAATTTTTTTTTAAATATTGTTTTTTTACAATCTTTGCTATAACGATTTTTCGTGCAAGTTTGAATGTATAATGATTTTTTTGATTATAGAAATTAGACCATTCATACATTATTTTAAAAACTCGTAAGTTCTGTTAAGAACGCGAAAAACAAACATTATTTAACGAAAACCATTAGTATCGTCACAGACGCAAGTTGTGGTAAAGCGTGGGTATATTAAGTTTGTGCTAAAACAGAAAACGTCCCCATATGTAATATTACATATTAGTACTTCAATTAACAGCTATTACATCGCTCTCGATGTAATTAAGCGCTTAAGGCGCTTTGTCTGCTTTTAATAATATAGTTACATAAGTACTTATACTTCGGTTTACGCAAGGTCTATGCGGAAATTTAGTTTGTGATGTCTTGACTAAACAGTACAAATATAATTACGACATTATTTAATAAAAAAAGGGCCGACTTGAGAACCTTCCTCCTTTTTAGAAGTCGGTTAAAATCTAGCTGACCGACAAACGTTTTCCTGTCCAAAATTCTTAAAATTACTGTCAGTTTTTCCCGAGTTTCCGAAATCCCAGCTCCGATAACTCCTTAGCGGTAGACCGCCAGGGCATAATTAAAAACATATACTTAAAAACCATATTATTAATCAATTTAATTTTTTCACCATATATCTTTCGATTGTTGCAGGAGAGCACACCTCAGAAGCTGTTTAGAAAAATTAAAGGACATGGTTCCCCTTGGCCCCGAGGCGTCGAGACACACAACTCTAGGATTATTAACAAAAGCCAAAAGATTCATAAAGGTAAGTGATACAATGTAAATACATACTTCTTAATCGGCCTCCGTAAATCGGCCGAGGTGTCCGTAACAGCGAACCTGGCTAGCTCCGGTTATGAGCGCGTATATGGCTGCTGAAGCCAAACTTATTAAAGTTCCTATAGCAAGGTGCACACTGCAATTGACCATCAGCATTGTATATGTTTATAGGAAGGCCTTGGATTGGTCTTAATGATACGGCGTTTTGCGTCTAGGTCTTGTAATCATTTTCCTTCGAAAATATAAACACAAATATAAGACTTTGATCAAAGCGCTTATTCGCAAAAGATATTTTGTTATTTCTGTCACTCTCATTGAGATCGACGTAGAAGTAACAAAGACAGAAATAATGCCGATTGCTCGAGAATTTCAATAATTCTCTTGACACCGTCTTGTTTTGTATAACAATTATTTGAACGCCAAATATTTTGTTCCGATACGACAGAGCTACGATTTTTTATACTTTACTATTCCAATCGATGCGCGGCACTTCTTTCTATCTGTTGGTCGTGATGAATATTGTTTTTAATTTAGTTCTTCACATCGCATTATCAGCCATTGAATGTCCAATGCTGAACAAAGGCCTCCCTCTTAGACAGGGATGTTGCCATAATCCTCACACTTGGCAGGCGGATTGGTTATTGCAGTACGTTCACCGTGTACTAATAGGACGCTGCTGCCTGTTGCTCATCCTCCGGTGGTTCTGGTAGCAGTTCTGGTCGCACAGACTGAAAAAAAAACCCAAATAATTAACACCATAGAGTCGTAATTAGACCCAGCTAGTTCACCCGCCTTATAAATCAAACGGACAATGCCTGGAATTAGGCCCAAAAGCCGCCATCCCCTTTCCAGTAAAACGAACGTAATTATAAAACTTTCCGCACTTTTGTACGTCAAAACTAATTTATCAATCGTCCGCTTTCACAACCGACAGTTTGCTGAAATTTTGTGACGTAATTTACTGACTGACTAAATTGAATTATGGAGAAAGTTTTACGGTAAAAAGAATTATTGGAATACTTTGGACAAAGGGTTGTACAAACAGACTGATTGGATCTACTCTAGCGTGTGGATCATCAGAACTCAACATTTTCAATGCACGGTCGATCAAAAGCTTATACTCGGGCCAAGTTTTGTTTTTACTCTGACTACTGCAGCAGGTTATAAAAATATATATAAAAACATAAATCGTCATTGCACAAGATAGACGGACGACCTGAAAGAAACCGCAGGAAAATGCTGGATGCAAACCGCTTCCAACCGGCGATTTTGGAGATGTCCAGTAGACGTCCTATAGCTGAAATGATGGAACTCGCGAAGTCACCGTTCGCCACGAACTAGTAATAAAGATGCCAGTTTCAATCTGGCTATAGCCACCTAGCCGGTTGTTTTATAGCAATTGCACTAAACGGCACTAAAAACTGCAATAGCCAAAACACTTCGCTCCACGTCTTTGAAGTAAACACCGAACCATAATGCTCAATACACGACACACACATTTGGCATAATAATACAATTGAAAATAAACACCGGGCGAGCCGCCAAGACGCTACCCGGCTTGGTTCGCAAGCTGGGTAAACATGGGAACTGACTTCGGAATACATATTAGAGAATAAATGACTTGGCGATAATACGAGAGTGCCTCGAATCGTTATAGAGCAATTACGACTTTGTAAGCTTCTTAAATAGAGCTCAATTTTCATGCAAGCAAATACACAAATAGTCAACGGCAAAAAAGTATAAGTATTCCCTTTCCTTATTATTTGTCGTCATCAGGTAAAAACGAAATGGGCTGTGTTAAGAATTTTCGTCTGACAATGTAATTTGGTACAAAATAGGTTCTGAAAGTTAGTTACCAGTTCCAAAACTCGCGAAATTTAAATAATCTTATTTGCCTTAAACACGAAAAGGATTTCAGAAATTTAATTAAGTCACCGCCAAAACAGCTCTTGATGTTTTCTGTAAAAGGAATTTAGCGCTTTTAACCGGTCAGTGACATTTGAAATTTAGACGCTTTTCTCAACTACCTGATGTTTTGTCTTAAAAGTTTTTTCATTATCTTTCGGACTGGTGTCAGGCTCACAGCGTCCGGTTGTCGTATTGCGTAATAGTTGTGAGAAACCTTCGATAAACAAAGAGCTGTGGCAAAGGGTTCGCGCGCTTCCGCCCGGCGCCGTTTCCGGCCCGCCACTTCCGGTAGCCCTCCCTCCCTTCGCGCCCATCCATTTCTCGCAGAATCCCGGGAGGCTTTCTCCTTCGCAGTACACGGAACAAACAGTAAGTTTGCCTCAATTTTAGCAAATTCTCTGGTACACTTATTTTGATTGTCTTTGTCCTGTTTGAAGTTATTTCTCTGATGATTGTGAAAGATTTAATATCTATTCGTATATTTATTTTAAAGAATCTTAAGTACTAGTGTAAGTATTACTATTAGAATGTATGTGTATGGTATAAGTAAAAAATTCATAGTATATCCTCTATTGCACATCCCGCTTCTACGTATTCTTTAAATCTTTTCCATCTTAAGGTTGCCTGGGAGAGATCGCTTTTAGCGATAAGGCCGCCAGTTGTTACATTAGTTTTCAAGACTTTTTTTTTTGTCCTTTGTATCAAATGTAATGGTGTTAACAATAAGGAGTTAGTCAATCTATTAATTTTAAAAAATATTGTCTATTTCAATTAAGTACGTAATTGTCTTATTGATAACAAGACAACCGGCTTATTTTGGCCTAGTTTATGCTTGCCTTTGACCACGACTATATCTGATAAGCGAGTTTATAAGAAAGTTTATAAGCAAGTTTAAATTGCTTAGAATAGCAGTGACGCCACATTGTCACCGTAACTAACGTCTAATGACATCAATGGAACGTTTTTTATGGGAATGCTGACACTGCTTTAAATAATTAACTTTAAAACGTTAAGGCGTCTCTAAAAACGCCATACAAAGTTTTAGTGACGCCACACACAACGTTTTAGTAATTATAGTTAGTATTCTGTGGGTTTAGATGTGGCAAACGATATAGAAGGCGCTCGAACAAATGGCGCACGAAGAATAGGCTCTGAACGCGTAATTTTTTTGACAAATTATTTATTTATCAGAACATGGTATGTCACAACGTACGTACAAAGGTCGTACAAAAGGAATATCTCATGTCCTTGCCAGGTGCGGCGTACAAAAAGGGTTTTTATTCGTTTTGTTAAAGTTAAAAAAAAACTGTTTTAGAGTATTGTCAAATCGCTTATTTTATACCTATACTAATAAAATAAAATAAAAAACATGTCAATTTTCACCTATACTAGTTGTTTGATATTCCGAGAACCAGTACAAAGCGCTTTGATTCCACATTTATTGTGCGAACTGCTAGTCTAGGCAAGCGTGCTCCATCGTAAGCCGCATCATCGCTTACCATCAGGCGAGTTGGCGGCCAAGCGCAAGCCTATTTTTAATATTAAAAAAACTAGTATTTTTTTCTAGTTCTTAATCTCGATCTTATGTCAACTATTAGTAGTAGTAGTTATTTAATTTAAAATTACATAAACATTTTTATAATTACTGTCTTATATACTGTGAATTTTTTCACCACCTGTGTAATGTGAACAGGTTTACCGACACGGTGTTTTTTCTCACTGCGTACGCTTTCAGCTCGTAATGGTAAGTGCTTTGTCATCAAAGCACGAGTCGGGAACGTGCGAGATTCCATGAGAATTGGATTGGTTGATGCTTTTTATGTGGCCTTTAATATTGAAATACTGTGTAAACGTGGTAAATCCAAACTACAAAAAATTAAGGTATAAATAAAATTTAAAAAAAACTTTAAAAAAAAAACTTTCAGGCCTCGGCCGTATTAAATTAAGTGTGACGTCATTTAGTTTATCGTATTCTTCTCAGCTAAGTCCCGTGCACACGTACAAATGCAATAAACTTAGCATACTTGAACTAACCTATACCACAGAATAGGTATATAAGTACAAGTACAGAAGAAATATCCCGTAAATAATCATATAACTTTAGTGAACAACCGTGATAGTTTAAAACAGTGAAGTACAGAAGATTTACTCCGCAAAATCATTTATATAAGTAGCGACTCTTGCTACTACACAATAAAGTGCAATTCAGGATGTGCGTGCGCTAACTACCTACAGCTATATTAACCTAGAAGTTGCCTCTCTGTCTATCGCGTGACTCTTGTCGCGTTTTCTCTGTCTATCGCGCAGCTGAGGGCGCGGTAAGTCCTACAAGTCGGCTACTTGCAGCTTCATACCTAAAGTGCGGAATATGCCAGGCCTGCCTGTACCTACCTAAATCTTTTGAAATTCTAAGCGCAATCTATAGAAAAACAGGTATAAAAAAGTAGTATTTTTGAAGTCGAAAAATCGCGTAAATATCTTTTAGATCAACTTATGTGAGTCTATTGTACAAAACTAGGAGCCTTTTAAAAAAACGTCGAACCCACGTCTTGCGCAGTCAAGTTCAGACCGGATCCCTTTATCCAGAATCATTCATTCATGGAGGTGTCAAACATGACCGATTACTGTGAGACCCCTTCAAATTGCCTTTCAAAATCGTAGACGTTTCTAGAAATGGAGGATCTGTCCTTATTTGATCCAACTCAAATATGAAATAGGTTTGATTGACACAAATTGAGGAATCAAAGCTAATGGTTTGTAATTTAAGCATAGATAGGTAGGATCCAAGGGTCTGGCCATACAAATATTTCCGTCTCAGATGGCAAGTAATTGAATTATCAATATAAACCTGCCAAGTGCAAGTCGGGCTTGACTGACGCGTTTCGTGATGAAACATGAAGCGTTTCAATAAGGGTGTCTACAACTACCTCTCTGACTTGGCAAAGCACCGTCAACACCGCTAGTGTTACAGGTGTCCATAGGCGGCGGTTTCTGCTTACCTTCAGGCAGGCCGCATGCTTGTTTGTCGCTCTTTTTTCTAAAAAAACCGGACAAGTACGAGTTGGACTCGTGCTCTGAGGTTCCCGTTGGACGGAACCCTCAGAGCGCGAGTCCAAAAAAAGTAACATAATTTGAAATATTGGAAGACAATCTTAACTTTGTAGTTGACAAAAAGGTTCTTCCATACATAACAACTACAAAATTTAAGTTTGTAATTGCAAAACAATATTTTTAAAATGATAACTTCAAATTAACAACATTCAGATTTATTCTTTTATATGTGCTGTAAGACCTTGCTTCTTGCCAAAATTAATGATTCTAGGTCAACGGGAAGTACCCTATATGTTTTGATTCCCTTGTGAAATTGCAAAATATGCGACATAAACGTTCATGTCTTTTAATTGCGTTGACTTCCAACTTTTGTTTTTTACAGCCGAAAGAAACCGTAGACCCAAGTATTTAGTATAAATTTCAACTTGATACCTTTACGCGTTCTTGAGAAAAAGGGTCTTAACAGACGGACAGACGGACAACGAAGTGATCCTATAAGGGTTCCGTTTTTTTCCTTTTGAGGTACGGAACCCTAAAAAGTGTATGTATACTAAAAATATGTGAAATAAAGTGGACCAACTTAAGAACCTCCCTTCTCAAATCGGTTAAAAATAATAAAATTTATAATTATATTAGTAAACTATATAATTATATTAGTGTGACGACCACACGTCTCAATTTAGCTTTATTCTTGAACATGCACAGTGACTTCCAATGTTTCCCCAGCCATTGTACAGATTTGCTATAGTAATAATATATTTTGCATGACAGTAACAAATACCGCCATTTGTACGGTCAGCAAAAACACTGTTACATGAGTTACGCCATTCTGGCTCATATCTCTGGCCGGTGTCGACAGAGACACGGTTAATGTGATGTGCAAAACGAATGGCTAGAGCTGTTTGTTATCGGTACTATGGGTTCTCGATTGTACATAGACAAACTCGAAAATGAGGCAGAAATGAGCTCAACTTTTATTAATCAACTGCTAATATATTTTTTACGATGATAATTACAATGAAATTAAACATTCTAACGGTGTTTATTGCGTGTATTTAACATTAAGATTATTTATATGTATTTTAAAAACAAAAATACTTCAAGTGCATTGATCCACCATAACCTAAGGTTGACAGAACTGAACATTGCTATTCTTTATATTCTATTCTAATATTTTCTGTTTAAAATAATTTTTCCAATTAATTTGGTTCGATTCATTGAGCTTCTTTCGTGCATAGTACTCGTAGAGTAAACAACCAATATTCAAATCATAAACAATCACGTAACCATGGATAAAATACATTCAACAATACGTAGACAAAATGTACCTTCAAATAAGTAGCGGATAGTTGCGTAGCGTAGAACACAGACTCGTAGTGGATACTCGCATAGCGTAGACCAGGGGTCTCCAAACTACGGCCCGCGAGTCAAATCCGTTCCGCAACTGCCATCAATCCGGCCCGCGACAGCTTAAGACTAGTAAGACAAGTCCATGTTATGGCCCTTGCAACATACCGAAAAAATTATTATGGCCCCAAGGCTTCAAAGTTTGGAGACCCCTGGCGTAGACCATAGGCTCGTAGCGGTTAGTCGCGTAGCGTAGACCACAGGATCGTAGCGGGTAGTCGCGTAGCGTAGAACACAGACTTGTAGCCGATAGTCTCGTAGCGTAGAATACAAAGACTCATAGCTTAGTACATGCCTTTGAGTAATAGTTACAGAGCAGTAGGTACAAAATACGCGTCTAATAGAGAACATCCGCTTCTTTTTTTCTTCGGTTAAAATGTGACACAGGCGCCGTTTGTCTCTTGTTTATTCTTTTTGATTGCTCAACTTTTGACCACATTCAATACTATCTGCGCCCCGCTGTTTCACCAACGTGGATATTCCCTTGGATAAAGTGTACCATACACTCTCCATCCTTCCAACTGTATCTATATGCAAAAAACCACGTCGATCCGTGGCGTTGTTGCTGCGTGAAAAAGGAATAAACAAACGCTTTCGCATATACAATATTAGTATGATAAAGCGTGTTGCATAACAGGGCATAGACATGCGCGGCATAGACGCGTAGTATGCCCCTGCACAATGGCGGGTGACGAATGCGCGCCGTGTCCGGCGTCCGGCCATCGGTCATGTCCGCTCGCTTCGGCCGGACGTGACACCATACAGCCGTCCCAGCAGTACGGACAGTCGGCGTTCTGTAGGTGAAGTACGAATGTTCGATACTTTAAACACGTATTAAATGCCATACAAATTTCATCACACTATCATATCACACTAATATTATAAATGCGTATGTGTGTGTGTGTGCGTGTGTGTGTGTGTGTGTGTGTGTGTGTGTGTGTGTTTGTTATTACTCCTTCACACTGAATTGGCTAGACAGATTTGTATTAAATGTATAATATAGCTTGTGTCTACTTTTCATCATCATCACCATTTTCATCACTACCTGGGTTAAACTGCGGGCGCAGCTTTAATTTTAGCTATATCTTTCATATTATAAATATATATACAATAAATGAACTGAGAATATCCTTACTAATATTTTATCAAAGCGAAAGTAACTCTGTCTCTCTGTCTGGATGTTTGTTCGCTTTTCACGACTAAACCGCTAAGCCGATCTTAACGAATTTTGTCAGGATGATAGTGTACATCATATGGACGGACATAGGGTACTTATTCTTCCAGAAAATGCGGGAAAATTGGAAAACCGCGGGTAGCACCGCGGGATTCAGCTAGTAGTAGATAAGTATAAGTTAAAATAACAAAATTATCACTAAACGAAACGTAAGAAATACAATATAGTATGAGGCTTAACTATATGATCATAATAAACAATAATCAAAATATATGCTATAAACTGTATTATTTGTGAAAAGTAAATAAAAAAAAAAAAAAAAAAAAAACTAAAAGATACTTTAATACCCCAACTCTCCTAATACCTCGCTAGCCTGTTATGGGTAAGCGTGACGCTTACCATCAGACGAGTGACACGCTCGCCTCGTCCCTAAGTTGCATATAAAAACGTAGATACAAAATGTAGGTAAGTCCCTTACTGTGCATTTCTTGTATTACGTTACCGGACACCTACATATATTGCCGCTAGCTTACGCCGCCGGTTTTGCATGCGAAATTAATGTTTAAAGTGTTGAATGCTAAAAAAGCTATTACCGGCCGGCGGCGTGATTTGTGGCGTATATTTTCATAATTTCACGTGAATTCATAGCCATGTGTTCCTGTAGTGAGGAACATTGTGGCATAATTTTGTTATTCATTTTAGACTTTTTGTTAAGTTGTTTTGCGAGCAGTTTTCTTACTTAAATAATTATACAAAAACCTGGTAACACTTCACTTGGATTGTGTGAGCAAAACGCATCATGTGCCTCTTTTATTGACACGGAATCATCGCATGGAATCTAACCGTCTTACCACAAAAGATTTAAGAACGCTTTAGACAGGTGCTTAGCAATTGTTTCACTGCGAAAAATATGCTAAACACATGTCTAAAGCGTTCTTAAATCTTTTGTGGTAAGACGGTATATCTTTTGTTCGTGTCTTGAGCGAGAATATAATTGATAGCTAATAGCTTGCACGCCGGCGGTGAGACAAGTGCCTTAGGGTCAGGTGATCAATTTGCTAGTTTGGTTTGAAAAAAGTAAAGTACACGCACGGTGCTATACAACGGAGCGTGCGGTAAAATTCATTACCGCACGCTCCGTTGTATGATCCGTAATGTTTAACTTTCGAACGATGTATACAGGTTTCGTAAGTGCACTTTTTGAGCAAATGTGTTGTAAATTTAATTTACCAATCTGACCAATGGGAGAGAAAGAGAGGGAAATATGATATTCTCACTCTTTCTCTCCCGTTGGTTTGACGGCGGTCTGTCAGTCGCGTTCGAGCGTCTGTTAGCACTATTACAGCTGTTAATCGAAACATGCCGCAATACTACCGCAATGCCACATTATATTAATTAGCAGTTAGCACCTACGCCTTTGTCCCATTTCCCCGACCATCAACCATTGTTTCGCGTTCAACCAGCACAATACAGCACTAGTCTCTATCCGGTTTTAAAGCCGGTCCGTGGACATGTAGTATTCGATTAGGTTCGGAACCGGCGCCGGACGGACCCTGACATATTGAGTTTCAGCTCGCATTGAAGTGCCACAGTGCATGTAGTGCGGTAGGTGCTTGATTGGACGCGCTGCGATAAAGTGCCACAGTGCATGTAGTGCGGTAGGTGCTTGATTGGACGCGCTGCGATAAAGTGCCACAGTGCATGTAGTGCGGTAGGTGCTTGATTGGACGCGCTGCGATAAAGTGCCACAGTGCATGTAGTGCGGTAAGGAAAGGTAAGGAAAGATTTGATTGCTTGTTTGTTAACGAAACTACTGAACCGATTTGAAAAATTCTTTCACTGTTGGGAAGCTACACTATCCCCGGATAACATAGGATATATTATATTTTTAAAAAAAATAAGGATCCTTACTAAAACTCCAATAATGTAACCCGAGGTGTAAAAAAATAAGATTTACAATTTTGACTTTGCGTGTTTGACAGTTCTAAGACAGGACAACGTCTGTCAGGTCAGCTAGTTTGTAAACAATTAAACATTCTCATGCCTATTCTCAAAATTACTTAACACGGGAATATACTGGCCTTCTGAGTTCTACCAAACAATTTGAAAGCATAAAAACAAAAACCCCATAACACCAGACATATTTCACGCCACTCCATTATTTCCTTTGTTCATAATTCCCATAATAATTTACAAAGTCGATTAGGGTTCCCTATTCTTACATCTTGCGTCAGCTCGCACCAAAATTCTACTAAAGCACCTATAATTTACGCCGTATTTGCGTTGCTACAAAAATAATTATCAATTTTCCCCTTTTGGCTATGTAATGGCATAATAAATCCCTGGGTAGACTACATCAAGATTTACAATTTCCGCGGAAGGTGGGAGTGCTAATCGAGAAACTTACGTTCGAAAATGCGCGGTACCTTCGTGATAAAGCTGCCAGAGTACCCAGTAAATGGTGATTAAGTGTCATCAACGTTATAACATAAAAAAAAACTTAGAAATGAAATTGAAACTACACAGGGTTACGCGGAAAGGGTGTACTAAGCCGAAAGGGGTCCGTAGTACCCATCATTGTAAACAACTTTTACAATGGCAGCAACTCTAAAATCACGAAAAAAATATCGGAGTTTTGGCGCCATCGTGAAAAAAAAAACATGTCGGCTCGTTGTATTATTTTCTTAAACTTGTATATTTTGAGTGTTAATATGTAATTATGGTGGATTATTATTTATTAAGTGCTCTTGAACGTGCTCGAGTGTGGGTAAATGATATAACTAGGTGAAACATAATATGTCGTATTGTTTCCAAAACTCCATAGAAGACTCTTGTACAGCCTCCACTACTTTACTGGCTCATGAGTTTGACTTGACCGTGACTTACTTTGCTTACTCTGACTGTGACTTGTTTGACGCTATTTAATACTGTGTAAACTTGTTTAATATTACGACTGAAGGGATTTGAATCCATGGTCATGAAAAATTACAACAAAAAAACAGCTGTTCCATAGAAAACGGTCATTGACATTCAACAAAATGTATGGAACACATATGGAACATGTATCTCAGTAATCCGTCATGTATAAACTTTTTTGGATTATAACTTTCAGGGTCCTCATTCACTAACTAAAACACGCATGTATAGCGACGCGTTAAGTTAACCTCAAAAAATTTGGCCTCTTTTCCCTAGATAATAAAAGCCAACTTTTAGAGGTTAACTTAACGCGCCGTGTTACGAGCGTTTTTGTAGTTAGTGAATCATTGCCCTGGTTCAATCATGGCCCTGATTGATCCCATGGAAATTTCATCAAAGTTCAGTAGTTTGGTTCTTAAATCAAAATAACTGGAAAAAATATATCATCCATGTAAACGAAATAGCGTATTTACACATTTTTAAGTCGGTTTTTTTATTGATAATTATTTTACTATACAGTGTCATCCGCGTTTCGTGTCAATTTCACAGCAGCAAAGTTTGTCTCGTACAGTCTTTATTGACAACATTTTTTTTTTTTTTTCTTCTTCCCCGAGTTGGGGCTTTTGGCTCCGCATGATTGATGCAGTTGCCATATACAAGTCGTATGAGTTTAGTTTTAGAATTTAAAGGTAGGGAAACGATACGTATTGACAACATAAACATAATACTTTATTGATGACATTGACAATGACATTAGCATGAGATAAATTATCTCAAGCTAATGTCATTTTCATACAATTTCATCTTTCCGCAGGCGTGAACGCTAACAGTGTGTGGCTCTTGTCTAGACCCCCTGTACAGTTAATTGGAAGCGTCACCGTCGCATTCTCTGAACAGAACTAGTGGAAAAAATGTGTTCTTTCATTTGACCAACTCTATCTAAGTTGCTTGGCTTACCATGCGTGTTTCACGCATGCATCGTGTCTAGATAAATTTACTTAGACCAACTAATCTGCAGAGATGTTTATGGAGCCACTATCGTGTTATTGAAATAAAACTCGCAAGAAAGTAGTTCTATCATTTGGTCACCTCTACGGTGAAGTTGGTCGGTTTACTTTGATGAATGTAACATGACTTCTAACGACATGCAATGCAAAGTTATTCCGTTGCGTGAAATATAACCTAAGTCGACACTTGGCGCGTATTTATTTCCTTTTCCATGTTTCCCGTTTTGTCAAGTTTAGGAAACTGTAATTAATACTCGTGATTTATGAGTTTCTAAGTGCTTTTTTAATATCCGAGAAAGGTTTGGCGCGCCATTTTGAATTGACTTTTTTTCTCATAACCTTTTTGTCTATGTTTATGCTCCACGCAGTTTGTTGATTTAGCCAGTTTGCTATGTTGTATTCGAATCATAATAGTATGATATTTTATCCATAACTCAATATTACGTTTATCCAACGTTTATATTACTACAAACATTAACAAAGTTTTTTTTTTGGCTTCAAACGATTGATTCATTTTGCCAGCTGTGTGATGTACTTATCGTATCATTATGATCTCGGGACTTAATATACCTATATTAATATAAAATGCATTACAAGTAAAGATATTGTTCTATAGAATAACATAGCAACAGCTATAAACTCTTCATAATATAGAAGTTTGCTGAAAAGAGCAATTTGGTAAATTGGCCGTGACGTCATTTAAACATTTCAAGGTAGAGGCAAATTGATACTGACAGCTCTGACAGGCTCAGCTTTACCGGGAGTGACGGAATATAGGCGTGTGTTGATTGTGTGCTGGCAACACAGAGTTTCGTTTAAAAAATTATTGAAACGTGTCTTTTCGTGTTGTTTCCAAAACTCCATAGGAGCCTCTTGTAAAGTCTCCACCACTTTACAGGGGCATGAGTTTGACTAGACCGTGACTTACTTAGCTTGACTCTGACTGTGACTATGACTTGTTTGACGCTATTAAGACCATGTTAACTGTTTAATATTACGACTAAAGGACATTGAATCCACGGTCATGAAAATTTTAATAAAAAAAATAATTAAAAAATTATTTATTTACCTATTGTTTGCTATAAAAAAGTAGCTTTCAACTAAAGCGAAAAATTATAAAACATTGAATACTGTACACTCAGTGATTGGTGCGCCGAGTTTTGGTTCGGCCTTTTTTTGGCACGATTGTCACTCCATAATTATGCATTGTATCTCGATGGCTTTGAAAAAATAAAATGTTGTCACCCCTCTAGTCCAAACTCCAAAATTTTACATTTTCATAAGTAGTTCCATACTAAAGCTATAATTATAATTATTACAACGTTTCTACTCTGTCTTTTATAGGCCAAAGCGTCGACTTTGTCACTAGTGATTGCTTTTAATAGCATGAGTTAAATATCATCATCATCATCATCATTTCAGCCGTAGGACGTCCACTGCTGGACATAGGCCTCCCCCATCGATCTCCAAAAGGGCCGGTTGGAAGCGGCCTGCATCCAGCGTTTCCCTGCGGTCTCTTTTAGGTCGTCTGTCCATCTTGTGGGTGGACGTCCTACGCTGAGTTAAATATAGTCTTTAATAATTTTTTCCATGTGTCGCTTGGCACAGCCGCTGTATTCTATTTCCAATAATTCCATAATCTATTTCGATCGTACTTTACTTCAATGAAACGAATAAACTTATTCGTTGCAGAATGCAATTATGTCTCGACAATATATAAACATACATCAGTGTGTGTACAGATATAGAAAGATGCCCATTCAGTACATCCCGCACTTATGTCTCACCATTCTGCACATCCCGCACTTATGTCCCGCTCCGGTCCCGATCGCTCAACGTCGGGCCAAATCGACAAGAAATAAATAACTTATACTTTACCCCGAAGTCAACGGTGATCTATTACACCAGAGGAAACCTTTTGCGTGTACCTTGTATTGTACAAAGGGGTATTGGCAACTCTACGAGTATAAGGGTGTTACTGCACTAGGACTGCTATGTAAAGCCGTGTTCAGACTTGGCGAATGCACGTGGACAAACAGAGTTGGTGTGGCCGGTACACGTCAGCGAGCGAAGGATTCGCTTGCGTGCGTCCGCACAAAAGACACCCAAATTAGCTTTTTTCAACTCATCTTTGTATCCTTCGCGTTTTTTTGAATTAAAACAAATTATATACTTTTTTTTTAAACTCAATTCGAAACTCGAGAGGTAGATAGATAAATAACTCTTATATTATTACTGTTATATCTATTGTTCACACCAGAAATACTCTACTCCACTGGAAGAAGCTACTCTTTCCATGCCTCAAGCTCTTCTAGCCAAGTATTTGTTATACGCACTATTAAGGTTGCGCCATAACCTTTAATAGGCCCTTTAGTGGGTTATAAAAAAATGAGCAAAATCACTGATCGAATGTTTAAAATAAACGATTGGACATTATCTACAGAATAAATAAATAAAACTGCAAATAATATAAAACCATTTTCGTTTAGATATTTAACAAAATGACGGAGGTGATGAAAAAAAAACTATGTTTTTTTTATACAAGCGGCAATCCTATTTACTAATTCTCACTCAGTGAGAAATCTTCAAAAACATGCAGAAATGCGCGACTGAGATAGCCGTATGTTGTTAGCTGCCGGTTTTTTGACTAACTGATGGTACCATATTTTATATCGAGCATTATTTGTAATCGTGCACGTTACGTCAAACATTTCACTGCGTCTCTCGTACACGTTACAGGTACAATACTATTTAGTCGCGTCAGGTCAGTGCGAGTTTACCATAATTGTTTGCGCAGTGGAAGGATACTGTCCTTAAGTGAGTCGTAGGGTAGGTGCGTTCGGGTGTTTATTTTACGGATTAACTACCCTCACGGAGATATTGGCAATGGCTTAAATGTGTGAGGGTAAAACACGGTCAATGTGTATAAATCTCTAGTGAATATGGCTCTACGATGATGTCAACTTTAGAAGACGTACTTGTATAATTTAGTACTAGGGGTAAAGTTTTACAACAGTGATACAACAGTTGACTTATATTACTTTGTAGGACCGGGCCAATGGAACTTTTTTAAAGGTGAGCCCATGTAAATTGCTTACCAGTGTGTACTCAGTCGCGCGCTGAAATTTTTAGTGACGATCGTACTAAGAGAAATGCGACGTAGTTAGTAGAGATTTTTGACAGATGGCGCTTTTCAAGTACCAGCGGTCGACCGGTTTAGCTCAGTGTTTGCACGTCTGCCTCATAAGCTGGCCCCGGTTCGATAAAAAATCGGACCGATATGTTAATGATGAATTAACACATCTACAATGGGTCAAAGTGTTCAGTCAAGACGCAGGGAATCCTAGTGAAGAGCTTTCAGCGTGAGCCGATTAATTTATCACTCGATAAGCGCTTAGGGTTGGATCTATTCTGCATGAGCGTTGTGGCGGTTAGGCAGCTGTTGAGTAGGAAATTCTTTGTTTAAGCCTATTGTTATGTCATTTTTATTTTTTCGACAAACGCATGTTGTGTAACTGCGTAATGTCATTAAAATCGTTATTTCTTCAATTTTCATACGCGAGGACCTATAGTTAGCTCCTGGATCTATTAAGATTGTTATATTTTTAAGGCTGTTGGTCTTCCTTTGAAATAAATAAATAAATAAATACAAAAAATACAAAATACAAAATAATGTATTGTACGTACGTACGTAATCAGACGCAAATGTTCGCATATCCTTACTTTTAAGATCTTTTGATACAGTTCATTAATTTGTAACTGAATGGTGCGAAAAGACATCAGAATTCGGCTTTACCTATTGATAAGCTTAATTTTCCTGCTGCCTTAACGTTAAGGCAGCAGGAAAGCAGTGGACAAGGCTAGCACAGGACCGGAAAAGATGGCGCGCTGAAGAGGAGACCTATACCCAGCAGTGGGTGGAGAATGGTTGATGATGAAAGCTTAATTTTGCAACTTCATTCAATCTTTGGCAGTAGACAAGCCAAAATTACACTAAACTGTAATTACAGTGGACCTGGGGCCTTACGAACAACAGCTGATTGCGGCACCTAATCCGCTCAGTTGGAAAATCACGCGTCCGCAAACCGTATCTGGGCGCGATAAGGTTCACGTTCGTGATTTTCCAACTGAGTGGATTAGGTGCCGCAATTAGCTGTTGTCCGTAAGGCCCCTGGAAGCGCTAGAACTTTAGAACTATTAATCAAAATCATACAATGCTACATTATACATCCTTTATTGGAACTTTCACAGCGAGCGCGGTCGCAGATGTTTTTATGAGGAAATTTATTGAGATCGGACGCTCTGACGTTTCTATAAGTTTGTCTTTTTGTGAAGAGTGTTCAGTTTCATCATCTTTATTTGACAACTTGACTAGGTGCGCCCCGCAGGTTCACACACGAGGGTATCCTCGATAAAAGTAGCTGAATTTATTGCTAACAACAGCTATCTGCCAGTGAAAATCCTGTCAAAATCAGGCCAGCCGTTTTGGAGTTCATAGCAAACATACACACATCTATTTTTATAAATTCATGTACATAGTTATGCAAATAGACTGTACTAAGCCGAAAGAAGGTCATAGTAGTCATCAATTAAGAACAACGCGATCGCCTTTTCAGGGTTGGATAGTAAAAGTTGTTTATAATAATAAGTAAAATGACCTCCTATCGGTTTAGTACAGTCTATATGTGTAACCCTGTCTATATAGGAAATTCGCTTCGTTTGTATAATACCGAACGCTAGGCTTCACTGTGGATTTTTTGAGCAAGTGCAAAAGGCAAGTTTGTATATATGTATTATGAAAAGGTACTTAATTCATTACCAAATAATTAATTATACCATAATGCAAACTAACACAAATTCTAACTATTGGCCTATTATATAGATGAAGCCCACTATCCGTTGGCAGCGTACCCAGCATGGTGGCTATGAGGCAAATATTTAAATTCATCATTCCAGCATCTATCCGGCCGGAAATTGAACCCGGGACCTCCAGCTCATGAAACAGAACCGCTACCACTGAGCCATACCATTCGTCTGAAATACCTAACCAATAGAAAGGTTTTAGTACTATATCTGGATATCTGTGCCCCGCGGTTTCATCCGCGTTATATCTGGGATAAAGTAACCTAAGCTACTCCTCATAACATCAGCTATCTGCTAGTGACAGATAGAACAATGCGACCTCCTTGAAGCAACCTCCTTGGTAGCGACAACAATCTCCTTGGTAGCGACAGCAACCTCCTTGAACTTAGATGACAATTCTTTTTTCTAAGATGTTATTACCTATTTCAGTGTATAGATTTCAATGCTCGGCCTTGTTTTTTTGTAGGGAAATTAGTTTAACAAATAACAAAAATCTGTTGATTCGATCGCTACCAAACTCTCAGGACCACTAGTTGAGCTAATCTGAAGATTGCCTGAAAATTTCATCTAAATCGGTCCAGTCGTTTCGGAGTCGATGAGGAACATACATACAGACGTACATACACACCTCGCCTTTTAGTTACATAAATATAGGTAGATATCGGAGATCCGTGCGCGTAGGCACTGCCAATTAAAATTAACACTTCAAACTCTTCATAGCAGTATATTATTTAATCCCCTCGTATTATCTAGACCGCTAGCTTTGCTCCGAGAACCTTCAATTTATAAAGGGCAGTTCACACCGCATCCTAATCTACACTCTGGTATTAATCACCACCATAATTAACCTCCAGCCTGGTGGATTCCTCCCGTTACTGGTTGGATGCTGTGTACTAAGCTTTACAGTAGTTAATGTACTCGACCTTCTGTAAAAGCGTCTCTTACACTAATGGACTTAAATGACTTTACATTAATCTGTTTACGACATTTGAACTAGACTAGAGACTAAATAAAAAGGAAAAATTACCATAAATTATCGAGGCCTCAGAAAATATAAAGAAATGGAAGCCTTATATTTTCCCTTTTAGCACTTACACAATTGGTCGTCCATTGGATGAGTTTTGAGCATCGTTTGCAGTTGTGTGCCGCTCAATATTGAAGTGTGCGTTTCTAGAACTAGGAAGAATATTATGTCAGTATGTGCAATACGTGTTTATCTCGCTCTCCTCAGTTTTTGGCATACTTTTTCGTTGCTAGAGTTTAAGGCAGATCCAAAGTATATAATTAACAAAACACTAGGCTCAACGCCCGAGGCCCAAGTTGTAGACCAACCAAACAAAAATACAATATTTTAAAGTTACAACAACAATTCAACAATAACATTGAACAACTACGTATAAACCAAAAACAAAACTTAAAAAATAAACTAAATAAATGAAGATCGTCAATACTATTTATAGGCAACGAAGGCCTATAGATAGTTGAAACGATTTTTTATTTCAGGCAACTTTCCCAAAATGCTAAAAACATTTAGATGAATCTATAATAAACTGAATTTATGTTAGAAATAATTAGATTTAATGAGTAAATTGACATATTTTTTTTATTCAAACATTACTTAATGTATCATTATCTGTCCATATCTGGGGCCTTACGGACAACAGCTATTACAGGCACCTAATCCGCTCAGTTGGAAAATCACGCGACCGCACACCGTATCTGGGCGCGATATGGTTTGCGGTAGCGTGATTTTCCAACTGAGCGGATTAGGTGCCTGTAATAGTTGTTGTCCGTAAGGCCCCAGTTCTTTCTTGCGTACATTTAATGGCTCACTTTTGACTGCCATCTCACCTGGTGTTCAACGATGATCCGATCTACGCTGGAGCATGCTTGCCTATAGAAGAGACGCTTGCCTTGCGTTTCCCTCGAAACTTGAAGACACCTAGATTGTAACTATCGGAAAATCCCCATTCAAACGACATCAAACGGCGCGTTCTGCAGACTAGCAGTTCACGCAATAAAACTGGAATCAAAACGCTTCGTACGTGTTTTCGGAATATCGACCATGAAACAGTGTCACCTTTTCGTGCCTGACCTGAGGCCTTACGGCTACCTGTTTTAAGCGATTCTGTTTATGTGATGCGAAAAGCTGAGTGACCGCAAATCGGTGCACTAAGGTTCAAGTCCGCGTGATTTTCCGCACTCGACAGATGGTTTCGCGGCAACTCACGCGGACGTGAACCTTAATGCGCCGCGATAAGGTTTGCGGTCACTTAACATTACGCAGATATAAACATATGCAAGCGAAAATTATTCTAGTGTAATTAAAATTGTTTCTCTCTGTCACTCCAATGTCAATAAGGTCAATATATAACCTGAGAATAATAACTAGACAAACCTTCTCCCAAGTCATTCCACTCAGACCGATCCTCCAATTTTTCTTTCTCCGTCACTGCCAACCGTGTATATGCCTATTGCCTACTACGTATCAAATTAAGCTTACATGAAGCTACGTCACTGTTCTCCACCCCACTCTAGCACCGAGGAGCCCGACCTTTGGCCCCAAGACCCTTACATAAATATCTGTAGCAACCCTAATTAGGGCCCGCAAGGAAAAATGTAACGGATTTGCAGCCATAAACAATCTGAGGGCCACGAATGGGCGACAGTTCTTTTTTAATTACGCTGAGCTTGGCTTGTTGTTATTTTCGAAATGGACGTCTTAATTTGTGAGATCATTCCTGTGATTGGAAATAAGCATAAGCTCAGGTCCATGGCGAATGGAAAACAGGGGTAATAATGTTTTTTTTCTTTCTAAATTTTACTCGTTGTTACCATTTGGCCATGTAGCAAGTAGAACTGTGTGCTTTTGGCATAGCAAACGAGTTCTGGCAACAGGTATCTTAATATTATAAACTTGTTTAATATTAAGACTGAAGGAATGTGTATTAATGGTCATGTTTTTTTTTTACAAAAAACAACACAGACCACGTAAAATCTCAAACCATCTAAAATAGTTGCAATTTTTTACGAAGTTGCGTCCTAAACTCGGTATTCGCAATGACAAGACAATGTTTATACATTTATTATTTCCAAGACAAACGAACGATACTTTTTAGATTCCTTTGAAGTTAAAAAAGTGTTATTTTATCCTTACTTTCTAGAAAATTGTCTGGTGTATTGAAGCTGTAAAAAACTTTAAACTAGATGGAAGTTTTAATTATTTCATGGATATTGTTTTTTGTTGAAGCGGTATATACCTACATTGTAAAGGTACGTTGTACGTCTTTTAAACTTCCTCCTTTTTAGGGTTCCGTACCCAAATGGTGTAAACAGGACCCTATTACTAAGCCTACGCTACCTGTCCTACCTTTTAACGGCTGTATCTTTCGAACCGGAATAGATAACCAGTTGTAATTTTCCAATATGGAATGTTGCAGCGGAATAAATCATACTAATATTATAAATGCGAAAGTGTGTTTGTTTGTTGGTTTGTTTGTTTGTTTGTTCCTCTTTCACGCTGCAACGGAACAACTGATCGACCTGATTTTTTGCATGAGTATAGTTCAAGAGCCAGAGAGTGACATAGGCTACTTTTCATCATCATCATCATCACCATCACCATTTTTCATCACTACGTGGGAGAAACCGTGGGGCGCAGCTAGTATTAAATAATAATAAAGTCTGTAATCACGATTTAAAAAAAACAGCTGTTCCATAGAAACGGTCATTGACACTCGACAAAATGTATATAACAGTTGATATTTTTGGGAGGCCTACCTACGCTGCGTCTTCCAGTTCGTGGTCTCCACTCTAGAACCTTTCTTCCCCATCGGTTCTTCGAGCGATGAGGACTGTTCCATTGCCACTTCAACTTGCAAATTTTAAAAGCTATGTCAGTGACTCTGGTTTAAAACATCTGTCATCTGTCTGAATTGATTGATTGATTGATTAACTCTTTATTGTTCACACCATGAAATTTGATACAGAGGACAAAAAACTCTTAAAAACTAGTGTAACAACTGGCGGCCTTATGAACCTTTTGACTAGAATATTTGACCTTATCATCGTATTGTTCTTTGGTCCGTCTTCTTCGCCATAACGTCTCTATTATTACACCTCACTGGTTAAAACATGGCGAACACAACTTTATTATCGCATACATTGTAACAATTGAAATGGTAACACCCAATGCTTGGTAAATAAAAAATAAAAGATTTTGACCTTATTCTGTATATGACGTGCTAAAATATTTCATCTACTAAACGTAAATAGCATCTATCAAGCTTCAAGTGGCCAGTCAGTTGCCAGCGAGTACTCCGGAGGGAACGAAATTCTTTTATCTGGCAACAAAAAACAAAAAAATTATAAATTCCCAGTTCACCTCGACTCCCTACAGAATGGACTCAATGACACCGAAATGTTATTCACGAAGTTTCCTTTCAACCGCCTGAAATACGGCCACGAATGGGACGCGTGATAAAAACGCCGAAAATTTATTTAAAAATTCAAAAAAGGATAGTGTTTTTTAGATATTTTATAGGCACGCTAAAACTTAATCGATACCACTATTTGTGTTTACTATTCGGTCAATTCCCGAGGCATATTAACAAGTCTATTCAGTATTAAAAATCGACATGCACGTGTTAAACTTTAGAGTAATAGTCCACGAAAGTGCTGCACAGAAACTAATACTATGTCCGAGCAAATACATTTGTGAAATATGAAAGCTATTTCCATTGGGAACGCAGACCATCGGCGGAAGTTTCAATAGAATTTATATCCAATGTACCGAACTACCGAAGTAACCAATAAGCTGCGCCATTGGCGATGCAGCTCTGCGAAAAGGCCACGGGCAGTATGAATTATTTAGAAGCGAGCCGCTGTTGGTGACAACGACTTGATTTTTATAGACATTACAACAAGCTTGCAAAATTTTAGTTTTTTAGTTATTTCAGTAACTTAAACATCATGCCATATTTAACTTCGTAACATTAACATTAGAATAAAAAACAACTAATTAAAACCTAACTATTAATCTATTAAACCGTTACCAGTGGGAATTGTTCGCATTCTTAGCTGGGGTAGGTGCGATACTCAACTCTGATTGGTCAGCTCAAAGTCATGACAGCGATACAAAACAATACAATATTTTATTAATAACTCCATATATACAAGTTAAACGTAAAAATCCAATATAGTTTACAAAAAAATACATAATTAACTTATATAAAAATGATTACCCGTTATATTATAATAATAATATTATGTAGGAATATCAGATTCAGGCGTGCTGAGCGAACAATTTTATAGGCACATTTTATGCCTATATGTTGACTGAAAACATTCACCTTATGCCAGGTGTCTATGGGGTCGGGAAGCCGGGAGCGGGCCACTGCCGGCGACCTATTCTGATAACGACGAACGATCGAAGATAGTGCGTGATTTACGAGCGATCGTAAACTGGAACCGCTCGAGATACGCGTAGATAGACAATAATTGTCTCGAATTTTTCTACAATGTTGTTTATTTTGGAAAATACAGACAAAAAGTTATTTGAAAGAGTAATATACGATAATTATTAGTATTTTCACCAGTTAAAATTTTAGTTCGTCAAAAATATTATTAAAATTTGAAATTTTCAATACTGTTTCGTAATGAAAACTGACTTGGTTTTCACACATTAAACGTAACTAATTAATTACGTAAAATTAAGCCGGTTACGTCAGTAATTCCCGTGAAAAATAAATAGAATCAATTAGTTATTTATAACTTTAAAGGAGTTTATCCTTACCTGAAACAAATTTGTAATTAACCTTTTTTCTCAGCTTGTCTATTTCCACTTCTGGGCGAATTCCTTCGCAATGAACCTATCCACGTTCCGGATTCAATCGCGCAAAGAAACTCCGAGCATTGCTTTCTCCGTTGCCCGCTGTGCGATTCTAAGTTTTTCCAAAAGGCCAGCAGTTAAGGACCACGTCTCAGTATGCCATCACTGGCAACACACACTGGTTAAAGGTCATTGTCTTTAGGCACTGTGGTGTTGAATATCCGATTTGAATTCTTTACCATGATTTACTCCACCAGGATTTTCTTCTCAACAACAATGTTTAACAATTTTATATTTACTAAATAAAAAACCGTCATTATTAATATTATTTTCGCATAAGAAACAGTTTTGAAGAAAAGCTTTCGCAAATTACCAAATGGCACAATGAATTATAAATTCTGCAGTTTGTGCTTTATAAAGATAAATATACAAATACGAAATAGCGCTTTAGCATTAATGATACGACTAAAGCTTATTTTCCTAGTCTAGTTTTTGTCGTGAGTGAATTGGTTTCTTCATCGTAGACCGCACCATCGCATAACATCAGGCGAGGTGGCTTGTCACACGCAAGCCTATAAAAAAGTCAAACATGGAGTGGTAGCAGTTGACCACCACTCCGCACTCAATGTACTGTATTGAATGTCACTCGCACCAATTCAAGCTGTCTCGAACAATCGACAAATTACGCCCCTGCATTTGAACTGGCAATACCTAGGATATAAGATACAACTGGACTGGGCGTTTGTGTACACACGTAAGAGACAGTCGTAGACATATACGACAAATGACAGATGCTGCACAAAATGGCCACCTGAACCTAAAATTTACAGTTAATAATGACTACATAATGTTGTAATTTCTAATTTTTGTTTACTCTGGCTATCAGGTACATCCAAATATAATACTCATATCAGTACATCATGTCTTGTATTATAAATAATTACGTAACAGTTAATGATTTCTTTTGTTCACGCGATTAATTTCAATTAAACTGCCTCCATAGCAAATTTTGTCCAAGTCCGTTCAACTCTTAAGGAGTTGAGTGCAGACAAACGTATGTTTGTCTTAACATTATAAATGCAAAAGCTTGCGTGTAAGTGTGTATATAAACTTTTGCATTTATAATGTTATTGTGATAAAAAATAAACCTGAAAATTTCAGCATAAACAACCCGACATTCTGAAAAAGAAGTTAAATGTTTTCTTTGTTTTTTATCATATTCTTCGTATGAGCTAATCATTCCTCATTGTCATTCTGATGTCAAATCCAATTAAATCCTTCATCTTAGGGCCATATAGACACAACCGCAGCTTTGATTGCGCTTCTATCGATTAGTTATGCGTGCAGAAGTAGACGGCCGCTGTAAGTTCCACGGGACATGTTTACGACGCGCGATCCGATAGGGATCGATGGAAACTATTTATGACGAGTAAAGGGGAGATAGTAAATTTGGGTGCCCACTCGAGTCACACGCTTCTGAATCGGTTTATTGTCGAGCGACTACTGAATAGCGTCGGGTAGAATAGGAGTTTATGTCTTTAGTTGAGGTTATTAGGTGAGCGTGAATTGACTCGTGAAGTTTTGATTGATTGTTTATTGAATTTTCCTCGGTTGTAAATATAGTATCGTGATGATACTAAAATTTTATATTGGGGAAAGGCGGCTTTTCTGGAGCAGGGGAAGCTTTTTCGCTGTCACGCTGCGTCAGGGATCTTACTACAGTTTTTGTAGCGTCTTAAGCTAGCAAGCCGAATGTGAAGAAAATGTCCCCAATAAAGTAAAATGAATAGCCATGCATCATCTCGCCATGTTTTATGAGCGAGTCTCATCAAAATTCTATTCAAACTTAAGTGCCTTTCCTCCTTATGAGCTCCAAATACTCTCAAGCACTCAAAAAACCCAAAAAATCTTCCTTAAACGACAGTTTTAAACCGTCGAAAGATCACCCCCGTCATAAAAAATGTATAATTAAATAATCCCAAGCGCAACAGGAAGAGCTCTGAAAGATTTAATTATTCCGTTTTTTATGATACAACAAAAACGCAGTAGGTACTCCTTCGCGGCCGCGGGCCATTTATAAGTTGGGTAATAAAGAAAATTTCGGCAATAAACGGGAAGATAGGGGCATTATGGTGGGGGAAGGAGCAGCCATTAACTGGGACGCTGGTATTGTGGCGGAATTAATATGTGGACGAAGCCGTGAGAGTGAGGCAAGCATCGCGCCTGAATTATTGCTACTCGGGGGTGTCAGTGATTGAGCTTCAGTCAGATCCAAAAGCCAAGATCTGAACAGTACCTGCCCTACGTATACAGCCAACTTGGTAAGTTTACGACAAAGTAACGTCTTATCCCATGCAACTAGCCTAGCTTACCATCTTTACAAGGTTACGCGGCAAGGGTATACTAAGCCGAAAGGGGTCCATAGTACCCATCATTATGAACAACTTTTACTATGGGACCAAACATGAAATCGCAAAAAAAAATTAGCTAAGTATTTTCCAAATCGGTTCTAAATGACGGAGTTCTGAGGTAACAAAAAAAAACAAATTGACAACCGCTTCCTTTTTTGAAGGTTAAAAAAGTATATACAAAGAAAGCAAAATAAAATACACCGTAGAATAATAAAAAAAAAAAAAAATTGTACGCTGTAACAGGCAAGGACATGATATAGGTACGTCTCCATTCTTACGACCATGTATGCTCCTTCATAATTATGTATGTGTACCTACCATGCTCTGACAAATAAAGAATTTGATTTGAATTTGTACAATTAATCTTTTTTCAAACTTAAGTACTGGCTCCACTGTACACCGATATCGCTGGCTAAATAATGACCGGGCCTTCGGGTGCTTCGTTTCACTTTCTACAGAACAGAATTATGTTAATACAATGGAAGGTTGCCCATCAAACAAGGGTGAGGAACCTGCAAATCTGCTGATACTGGTTGCTATTGGTTGATGAATACACATTACAGTAACAGCCGGCAATGAGGTATTGGTGAAGGACTAATATATGGGGACTGACGTGAAAATTGGGGACTCAGCTCAAAGATCAGCATTCAACAACATTTTCTTATTACACACCGAAAATACAAAATAAATAACTAGGTTTAAAAATAAGAATAATATATAATTTATTGTAAAATGTATGGAAAAGCTGATTTTCTTATCGCGATTTCAAGGTTGGTCCCATAGTAAAAGTTGTTCATAACGATGACTAAAATGATCTCCTTTCGGCCTAGTACAGTCTATATGCGTAACCCTGTATACATATCCGTAGAGTATCTAAAGATAAAGCTAACCTATACTTTAAAACAAGATAAAGTATTCGATAGACACTCCTGATTCGGAAGTTTAGAAAACAAAACAATCCCGGAGTATGTTAAAGAAAATGTCACGAATCTCGCTAAAAACGTGATCTCTTCAATCACGCTTTCACGAGACGTGACGAGAATGACGTGAGACGTCAAATGACGTCACACATCAATTGAAGTGACATCTAGCGATACTACGCGATGCAACGCGATGATAGGGATGCCAATCACAAAACGCACAGACAAAACGTGCAGTCGACGTTATGAAAACATGACACAGAACCGAATCTAGGCGTTGTAATGAGGGGGGTAGATCAGTTTTATCTTCAATTTCGCCTGGGCCTCTATTCCTTACACTAGTGACGCAGTGCGTTAAGTTAACCTTTAAAAGTTGAAAACTAAACTACTCTAAAAGTTTTAAAAGTTGAACCTCTAAGAGTCCTTTAGACTTAGTAACGTTTACTTCAAAAAGTCGGCCGAAACGACTAATTTTGCCTACTGCCACTCTTGTTAACCATACCCACTACAGTTGCTACGCGGTTTTACTATCGAACCGGCCGCCATAGCCAGAAAAGCCATTCACATATTATAGATGCGTGGAAGTTCCTTGTTTTGTGGTGTTTTAATAAAGAGTTTTTGTATTGTATTGTATTGTATTTGATCGATTATTTCTGCCACGCACCTGTAAGTTGTGGAATGGCTTACCAGCTTCAGTTTTCCTTCCATAATATGACCTCAATTGCTT
Source organism: Agriopis aurantiaria (assembly GCA_914767915.1). Classification (NCBI taxonomy): domain Eukaryota; kingdom Metazoa; phylum Arthropoda; class Insecta; order Lepidoptera; family Geometridae; genus Agriopis; species Agriopis aurantiaria. Next base: position 15,747,801 of record OU611992.1, on the reverse strand, counting down.
CAAGTGAAGAGTGAATAGAGTTTTCAAAGGTAGGCAACGCACCGCTAATGCCCCGGGTATTGTAGGTGTCCCATAGGCGACGGTGACATCGGGTGGCCCGTCGCTTGTTTTTCAACTATCGTAATACTTTTTTTTAAACCTAATCAAAACATCCCGAGCACCACAAACCCCAGTAAACCTCCCGAGTCTCATATACCAAGAAAATTCAATATCTGAGCGTATACGTACGTCATCTGCAGTACATTAAACCTCAGAATAATACAGACAAACAACTTAGTGAAAACCAAACCGTTTATTGACCAAATCAAATCAAATTATTTAATAGTCAGAACATGGTCGACATGGTTGGTTGGATCGAGCAATGGTAGCCGAACGGTAGCATGTGCGCTTTATATTCTGACGGCATCCGGTTCGATCCTCGGCCCTGCACCAATGACTTATTTAGTAAAGAAATTGTGTGCAGTTTCGATGCTATCATTCAAAAACGGTGAAGGTAAACATAGTGAGGAAACCTGTATGTCCACAACAAAAAGTTCAAAGACATGACATTCACCGACATGCACTGAGCCAGCATAGAGGGCCCATTCTTTCTCTTTGAGAGAAGGTCTGTGTCCGATCAATGGGAAAATTGAAAAGGCTGACGATGAAACCGTTTATAGAGATGTATCTATTATTTTGATTTTAGGTATCTGTACCTAAAAGGGTAAAACTATCCTTAAGATGACATTAGGCTAAAAGATAATTGATTATCATCATTATCGTCGCTATTAAATTAGTACTGTCAATGCGTTCCCTATACTTATTGGAAATTACTATTCATTTCTTCTAAATGTCACAAATCATCGTTCTGTAAAAAGTCGTCAGTTTATCTTGACAGTTAGTCCTCTGTTTATGTCTGTTGGTTGTGAGTATAGACGTTTTCAGAACGGCGCGTTATACCGAGCTTCCCTTGATCATTCCCCTGGCATCGATGTCGTGATTTATTTTTGTTTTCACGTAGTTGGAAAAAAGGAATTAAAGGCCGGGGCCGCGTTATGGCCCATAAAGCTCATAATGACCCGTGCCACGCGTATTCTATAGTGTTTACTCAAATATACACCTTACTGCCGTCTACTCATTCTACTACTTAAATGAGTTATTGCTTGACGCAAACTTTTTTGATGACTTTTGATACCCGCTTAGTATATAGGTCGATAAATACCGTACTTATTCGACTTTCATGAGTAGATTTAACATTTGCCAGCGTTTCCTGTTTCTTGGCAATAACATACGAACTCAGTAGATAAATTATACTTAATTAATGCTAGGGCTTATCTCCAAGTTGAATGGACAAATCTGCCCAATAAAAACGTGACCAGCTCCTTATTGGTGCTTTAAATAAATACCACGTCGAGATTAGAACGACCATTGTAATTGGAGAGATTCGCCCGTCGATAGCGCATCTCACACTTAGTCACGTTTGCGGAAAACGGCAACCGGTTCCCTAAATTAAGATATCTCTAGGGGCCACTCGGTACAAGCAAAAGCTTTTGACAATATCGTTCGACCGTAACAATGCAGAATTTGCACAGAAATCGCGAAGCTCATACTGAATGTTTATCAAGCAGTTCTGAACCGAAAATTTAACGCTACCTTCTCCTAATCGCGTTACAAACTCTTGTCTATACAACGTTGTGTATAGGCGTGCCACAAGGCGCGGTCCTTGTTCCGCTGTTTAATATTTCATACGCATAACACATTTCACCATAATTTAAAGCGAATTCAGTGCAAGCGATTTGTTCCCAAGAGCATTAATTCAAGGAACAAACTGGGAACAACTGACGACTGGATGAGTTAGGGGGAGTGGGGGGTTACCATTGGGGTGGCACGTATGATGCTCCACTAATTGAGTGTAAAGTAAACCGCTGTCATTGGAGCGGGCTGTTATTAAACCAAACTTGCTCTGCGATGTATTATTGAGCTGGGAATCGGAGCTGTGCCGGCACGGCATCGCATTGTTGCTCGATGTTCGCAATTAATGCTATTTCCAACTCTTGCATGCTTCAGATATAACTAATATATAGATATAGATTTTATTGTACGTATGGATGTATTTTTGTACTGGGGTTCATTAGTCCTGATGAACTCACGTTTGTTTTCATAATTTGGCCTCCCGCTTTCTTTTCTTCCGTTATGAAATTTGATCTTACCAAATTTTGATTGCGAAGCGATCTTCGTTAAGGTCTATTTCGCTATGATCATGGATACTCAGGGCTAAGCCAACACTCGGGCTTTGGAAGTGGATTCAAATTACACAAAGTAAGTTTTCCAATCAAACTCTATTCTAGATCGTTGTGTTATTTCATTATTACAGATTCTGAAGTTAAGCCGTTATGGCAGGTTTCGCCATTCCATTGAATAAAGGTTTAACTTTTCAATAACTGCGTTCCAATGTCAATTTGATAATTTTTACGGGCACTTTTAGAGACCATAGCATAATTTTAATAGACATTTTATATTATTCGTTTTGTGGTGTTCAAAAATATATCTATAGGAAAACCAGTCAATATTTCCACGCTGGTGCTCGTTAACTGTCAATTTAACTAAAGACAAAATTACAGACAATCGTCGCCGCAAAGGGAATATTGTTCAAAGAACGAGCGGGGGAGGAACGAAACTAAGGAACTATTAACTGTCCTTTTTTCCGTGCGGATGAGTCTAATATGTAAATGGTAGTTAGTTCAACTGATTCGCTGGCTCTTGGGCTGATTAATATGCAGGGCTAATTAAAAGGTATCGTTCGGACTCCCCGAAGCGTCTCGCTCAGTAAAATGTCGCCAGTATACTAGCTTATAAAATAATTAGTAGAAAATGAGAATCAGAAAATACTGGTTAAGACATAGAAAAAAAACCCAGAAAATACAGCAACAATCGTTGACTGAATTAATGCCAAACTGATGCATGTAACCTGTGTTAGTTACGTGTGTTTTTTACAATGAACTGGGCATGCAGTTGACCACAATCTGACTTGGTCGAAAAAGCTCACTTGCCTAGGAAATACCTATTAACTTTTTCTTGTTCGCGAATAACCCTGGATTGTACCTGTTCGGAAAGACAGACGTAAGGAAATTCACACCTCTGCTGTTCTGTTCCCAAAGTGGATTGGAAACGCTTAGCGCCTTTGAATGAAATTTCCACCTAAGTGTCTCCCTGTTGTCTGTGTGCAAGTAACTTCCGGGTTTTACCGATACGTCAATGACAGTGCTCTTGTATGCTGTGGATTTACTTGTCTATCTCACTCGCATTTTTTTATTACAAAATGACTGTGACCTATTTTGAAAAATGCATAAGTCATAAGTATTCTATATATTATCCGTTTACCTTGGTCACGCCATAACTTGAGAATGATTTTACCGATTTCATCCATCTTTGTTTTTCAAGTTTTCTAATACTTTTTAGATAGTTCTTACGGAAAAAAAGGAAAATAAAGAAAATTGTCCAAATAATTTCATAAAACTTAACAATGATTTTCACGTCGCGCGTTTGACGGTTCTAAGACAGGACAATGTCTGTCGGGTCAGCTAGTTTTTTTATAATTGCCAGAATAAGTGGGAACAATAGTTAATCCCATTTTTGATCATAATAAAAAAAATACTTATTTTGAAATATTAACTTTGCAAAATTACAGAAACTGGAAGGTTTCATAAGGCTTCGAAGCTTCAAAAGGCGAGTTAATAGATTCTTAAAGGGTCGGCAACTTAGTTGTGATGCCTCTGTTACAAGTATCCATAGGCGACGGTGAATGCTTACCATCAGGCATCCCGTCTGCTTGTTTGCCAACTACGGCATTAAAAAACAAATTTTTCAAAAGTAGACAGTTATTTCTTCATCAGAACTCGCTTGAGGATTCATTATAAATTATTATAACACTGGCTTGCACTCACCATGATATTTTATCGGTAGAAGCTATCGACCAGTTTCGAAGCCATTAAAGCCCCTTCATCAGGGAATACGCGTGATTCTGGAGACGGTCGCCCGCGTACATCATCATCGTGAGTTGCAAGCCGGTGTTATAATAATTTAGACAGTCATTTGATAAAAAAATTGCTTTTGAAATAGCGGCGCGCTATATTCTGGACCTTAGCTTCTCAGTTTCCTCAGACCTCAATCACTGCTGTACTTGTACCCGGCACTTTTCATTCGGTACTGGCTGCGATACAAGCGCGTTCAGTAATTGTTCCAGCACGCAGCCGCTATAATTGATGTTGTTTGTAAAACTCGGCGGCTCCCATGTTATATTGGAATTACGCTATTCGAACTACGTGTTTTGTTTGCAATTGTTGAATTATGCTTGTAGCGTTACAGTTGTAATTAATATTATTATTCCTGTGCCTAGGTCATTTAAATACAAAATCATTTATTCGGGCATAATTTATAGTAAGCTATAGTAATGATCCCAGAGGCTCCCGAACTAGTCAGAGACTGTGTGACGGGAGCCAATGGCTTCTCCTATTAATGTATCAATTAATTATACCAAAACAGCAATATAACATTTTAAAATTAAGTAAAAAATATTTTTTTTTAATTTAAAATTTTGATAACTATGCCAATAAGTAGCCAAAAGAAAAATAATAATAAGATAAAATAATGTTTAAACCATTAAAAGCAACAGTCTGCGCTGATCTATGCGCGCGCGCGCGTGTGTGTGTGTGTGTGTGTGTGTGTGTGTGTGTGTGTGTGCGCGCGTGTGTGTGTGTGTGTGAAATGTGTTTACTAAAGCTTAGCTGTACTTTTCATAGCTATTAAAATTTGCATAAAAAAGTGGCAATGGGCAGGCCACATCGCTCGAAGAACCGATAACCGATGGGGAAGAAAGGTTCTTGAGTGGAGACCACGAACCGGAAGACGTAGTGTAGGGCTCTCACTAAATGGGCCGACGACATTGTGAGAGTCGGGGGCATCTAGTGGATGCAAAAGACAGGCTGTCGTTCAGTGTGGAGGTTAATGGGGGAGGCCTATGTTCAGCAGTGGACGTCTATTGGCTGATGATGATGTGCTTTTCTAAACATCTTATACATAATAGGATATGTCTGTTGTGTATGTATGTTCCCTATGGACTATACAGATACACCTAAGTCTAATCTGTATAAATAACTTGGGATTTAGGGGATTGTGTCAGTTTTGTAGATGAAGTTCCGCAAAGCAACGCCCTATTGCTTCAACTATTTAGCTTGTCTTTTGTTTAGTTTCAATTGAATATTCATTGTGACTTGGATAGATTACAGGGTGTACGCGGAATGCGCCAGTGCGTCTTATCCTAAAACTACCCTCTCTACCCTCGCACCCTTCAACCCTCCGTCGACTCGCAGGCGACCCATATAATTAAGATAAGTCGATAGGAAGCGATACAACCGAAGACAGCTGCATAAATATGTTAACGCTAAAACAGGCCTTGTAAATATAGACAAGACAAACAGGTCGTACGTAGATAGAAGACAGGTATAGACTTTGCTTGCTGTAATTTTTTGCAGAGATTTTAATTATGAGCACTTAGGGCCTTATGGTGATTGCGTGCCAACTCACTCGCGCGTATAATGCAAGAAAATTAGTGTGAGAGGGATAGCGCGCAATCGCCATTCATTCTTTTAGCCATTATGTTCCCAATGTGACTCAGAGAGAGATAGAGAGGATGTGCCCTAATTCACCATGCCGGCCCAGTGCATGTTGGTGAAGGTTCTTTGACTGACGGTCATTTGACTTTGAATTTTTTGAGGATCTTGAACATACCGGTTTCCGCAAGATGTTTTTCCGTTTTAAGCGATAGCATCGAAACTGCACATAATTTAGTTAGGTACTAAAAAAAATAAGTTATTGGTGCAGGGCCGAGGATTGAACCGGCTGCCACCTGGTTGTAAAGCACACTTACTACCGGTCGGCCACCATCGCTCCCGCAAACGCATACTTCATTGTCTATACTAATATTATAAAAAGGAAAGATTTGATTGTTTGTTTGTTTGTTTATTCGCATTGAATAGGCTCCGAAACTACTGAACCAATTTGAAAAATTATTTCACTGTTGGGAAGCCACACTATCCCCGGGTGACATAGGCTATATATCTATACTGGCAGCCTACTAGTTCTATATAAATATATTGTTTCTTTATAATATTATTATTAGTATAGAAGTATATATTACATAAAAGACAAGTCACAAACGTATTATTTCTAAAATGTTAGTGAAGATTTGTGCTTTGCGATCTTTGACAGGCATGGTGTTTTATCAGCCATTAGATCTACGTCATGCTGATTGTCGTCATATCCTACTATATCTGAAAGTCTAGTGGAAGCTTATAGACGCGAATTCAAATACATAGCCGGTATAAATGAGTAGAGCGTAGCTAGTCGCGCGATCGTAAATCCGCGATTATGCGCGCTGCGAACGTTTTAATGAGCGGGGCTGTTTAGGGTTCACACTTGCTTGTACAGAGGTAAAATGTGTTGCCTTTTATAACTTCTAAAGCATTTATTTTGTAGTTTAAACGTGAATCATCACCATCATAGCAAGCAAAGTAGTATGGAAATTAGACTCCGGGTTATCTATTGCCAAACGTTACGGGCTCATTTGAGTACCAGTTCCATTCGAACTCTGTATTCGAACTTGGCGTGTCTTTAGACCAAACATCAGTCTTCACTGATCTATGGTCAAACGCAGCTAGCCTATAATAACAAAAAAACGTTAATCATAGTACCACAAAATATAATAGTACCTACTTACCTACACGAATTCCACGAGTAGGCACGATATCTATTTCTCGTACTATGCTCGTACTACTTCGATAAGTTTATCTGCGGGTAGTTTTATACCCACGATTATTTTAATTTCGCCTACTGATATGGCAACCCTAATCCTTGCTCCCAAGCGAGCCGATAAGCCTACTGAATTGCTACCAACTTGAGAGATACGATTCCCAGGCCCTTACATCCGTATTCCACTAGATATATGGATGTAGTAGGTATCTCGCATAGCTATACTATTACTCTACGTTTACAAAATTGGATAAACTATAAAAAATAATAAGTTTTGCTTCTAATACGGAAGTTTATCCCAATAAAGGTATTATCTGCATATTCTCATCATCATCAGCCGGAAGACGTCCAGTGCAGAACATAGGCCTCCCCCTATGAACTCCTCACTGAATAACAGCCTGCCATCTTCATCTACTGGATGCCCGCTACTCTCACGATGCTGTCGGCCGTGCCGTGGTCCCGAGCTGACCACGGTCATTGTAACATGATCAAAACTTAGAGCGATAGATACCATCATCATCAGCCGGAAGACGTCCACTGCTGAACATAGGCCTCCCCTTTAACCTCCACACTGAACGACAGCCTGCTTTTTGCATCCAGTGGATGCCCGCGACTCTCACAATGTCGTCGGTCCATCTAGTGGGAGCCTCCCTACGCTGCGTCTTCCGGTTCGTGGTCTCTACTTAAGAACCTTTCTTCCCCATCGGTTATCGGTTCTTCGAGCGATGTAGCCTGCCCGTTGCTAGTTCAACTTGCAAATTTTAACAGCTATGTCGATAGATACCAACTTTAACCTTAATAAAATAATGCGCGATAAGTCCTGATAAACATTTAAAACATGTGCTACGGTTCTTATTTCGCAGCCTCTAACTTTATATTTTAGTGTTATTTTCAAGCACCATCGTATCAGCTGTTCAAATAAGAACATATACATCGTGATATACTCGATATCTCGCGGAGCACTTAGCAAACTTTCCCAAGTAAAAAAGAGCCGTCGGAAGCGCGATAGGACGTTCATCCATCATTTTTCTCCAGAAAACTGGCAGAAGTTTGGCGAAAGTCACGCATTCAACATATCCGAAAGTTTGTTTCCGTGTCGATATCTCTATAATCCATAAAAGTAATCTTTTATAATCTGATTCAGTGGTTATGTGCGGGCCATTTATTATGTAGACTTTATGAAGTAATTTTTCCATGTAGGTACAAGGTGAATTTTTCAAGTGGGCGTGGATAGCCATATCCGAAACTATCAGGAATAGCGAAAAATACTCAGCTTCGGACCCGATTTTGATGAAATTACAACGGCATCATTGGATTTTTGAAAAATCTATATTCCTAGCCAAGAATCGAACCCGTTAATTTTGAAGAAAAAAACCCACTGTATTGCACTATTCGATAGTGTCGCTAATAAGGATCTAATTCTGGGAAGTGGTGATATATGAAAAACTGGTGGCTTCGGCCCCACCAATGCATTGCAAATGTCGGGAGTCAAAATAAATATTTTTTTATATTAAGGTGGTACGTTTCACCTGTGGCGGGAAATTCAAATTTCAAACAGTTTTTTGTCTTCATAGCTAGGCTGGGTATTTTTTTTTATGACACAGCATTTGCGCAAATTGTTGGTTTTTCTTTACATTATCATATGTACAGTTATTTATCAGTAACGCACCATATTACTTACATTTGTCAATAAGCCGCTTGAAACAGCAAAAATTTGTTTATTGACAAATGTAAGTAATAATGTGCATTAGAGATTAGCATTAGGTACATATTTTTGTGATGATGATGATGATGATTACTTATCCCTTTTCATTGTTCGAAGGTATGGCAACATGTAAATTAGTCCGTTGATGAATTTTAAACATTATGTTCGAGACAAGCGGAGTATCGGTTATAACTTAATTGGTTATTTCAAAAGTTTTCCAATCTGCATGGGGAATGGAGGCAGTGCGGTGGCCGCGAGGGAGTTTTTGTTGCTTCGTTTTCTGAAATATAGATGTAACAAAGCATATTATTATATTCGTTTTTATAGCTGTTATCTATATATATATAAAAGCGAAATTCATCTACTCATGCACTCACTCATCACGAAATCTCGAAAGCTTGACCTTGACCTACGAAGCTGAAATTTGGCAGGTAGATTCTTTATGGGGTGTAGAGGTCCACTAAGAAAGATTTTGCGAAAGGGCTGAATTAAGGAGGCCAAATGAAGGTTGAAAGTTTGTATGAAAGTCTACACGTAGGAAGTCGCGGGCAACAGCTAGTTTTAATATATACACTACATAGATAACATTTTGTTTTAGATACATTTGAGCCACATTACCTTCGTCCTTTAACGTAAACTTACCCCGGATTAAACCACGCAGGGGAAAGCTATACGCATCGATTACCTGTCAACGCTGGGATAGCGTCGAATATGACGTGCTATACATAATACAGGGTTAGACGGAACAGTGGTACTCACCGAATGGAGGCCATAGTAATCATCCACAGAAAAGTTTTTATTTTTATATTTAAATTCAGCGTTATATAGTATAATTAGAACTGCTGTCAAGGCATTTTTGTAAGAAATTTGTTTAAACGAAACATCAGTCATTCGAAATCAGTTAGCAACTGTGATGCGGAGTTCGAAGCGTTGATTTAAATAAGAATGTTCCATTAAGGTTCACTCAAATGCCTGGTTACAGATTTTCCTTCTCATTTCCGTTCTATTTACTTCTCTTTTCTGTGGTTTTGGTTTGTTCCAATAGTAAAAGTTGTTCATAATGATAAGTACAATGACCTCCTTTCGGGTTTATAACACCGTCCCGTGTAATCTTGTGTAGCATCTAACATGCTATACATTAATACATAACCTGCCGTGAGCAGCTGGTTAAACAAAGGGAAAGGTTACGGCAATTTCGATTGAGAATACCTATCAGGCATAGATAGTAATCACAAATCTATGAAGCATTGACATTTGTCAAAGCTGTCCGTTATATAATATGACTTTCCAAATTACGAGTCATTTGCTGTCATTTATTCCTGCGGGAATGTATCCGTACGGATAAGTGGATGGTCCGCTAATACGACAGGGATTTTGAAAGTCAAAAGTTTTTTTATTTTATTTATGATATAATACTCTGAGTTTTAACAATTTAAATGTAACAATTCTTCAAATATATCTCTAAGTCAAACTTTAAATGTACCTATAAGTACTTCAACTGTTCTTCGAATGAAGGAAAGAAAGTTCATTTGTGGCTAACTACGTTTTAATAATCACTAAAAGACAAAGGTGAAAACACAAATCGGCCCCAACACTGCATTATGCCGTCTGTTAACCAGCGGTGATCTTCCGTTAGATTTGTTTGGTGATGCCGCTTGAAATCAAGCGTGCCCCCTCCCTCGACGTTTTCAAACTCCGCGTAAAAGCGCACTATCTCGCACTATAGCTGCTATCTAGACTCTAATTTCTGTGACAAATATAATGTATGTAAGTATCAACATGTATATATCTTTGATAACAGTAGGTATGTTAAATATTTTTGATGTAGTTTATTAATTATGTAGGTAGGTATGTAGTATGTTATTTATATTATGTAGTCTATGTATATGTATGTATTAGTATGTAATATTTATTTGTAGTCTATTGATTGTTTGTTGTTATTTGCATAGGTATTTACTTTCAATTTTTTTATTTTTAGTTAAGGCCACACATTATTAAATATAATTCCTTTCCGTGCACGGTTGCCTGGAAGAGATCGCTTTAAGCGATAAGGCCGCCTGTTAAAAGCCTAGATAATATTTTTGTTGTAATTTTTATGTTATCCTTGTTTTGTGGTGTTTTAATAAAGAGTTTTTGTATTGTATTGTATTGATGTCACGGTATATATGCATAAACAGTATTTACACAACAACAAAAAAAGATCACGGTTGTTCACTCAGTTATATGATTATTTACAACAAAATAAAATCATCTTATAGGTAACTATAAATCAACATGTCTGAAAACAAACACTAATAAAGATGGCAATAGGAGTTCAACACTACGGTAGACACTTTGCAATCAGCCGCAGACGGATCGGATTATTTGACGACTGTTACAAAAGACAACTCGTAGTAGTTATGTTCGAGGTATATCACGAAAAGCAAATTGCATTCCCAATACCAGTATTCTCCGGCTGAGATTACCGCTGCAAATACGGAATAGAGACACCAGCGCTGAGTAGTGGCAGATTTATGTGGGGATATTTCATCTGCGGCCGCGGGCGATAGCGTGATGTGACCTAACACCCTGCCTGGATGCCACCCTGGCACCTACCTGCCACCCTGTGCCGGCTCACGGTGTACGATCACGCAGTGGTTCGGTTTCACAGGAATTGCGGAGTATCCTTGATTACAGTTCATAATATTTTGTAATCACTTCATCAAAACTCGCGTGAGGATAAAAACATAATTGTGAGTGCAAGCCGGTGTTATAATAATTCATAATATTTTGCGTTGTAAACAAGAATCTTTTTTTAAATAAATAACATTATCAACTTAGAATAACTACACAAAGAAACCAAGTACATTCGCAAAATTTAAGCCATTCAAATGGTGTCATATATGGCTCCAAAAAAAATATAAAAATTTTACTATGACAATTTGCGCGGTGAAATCGTACCACAACAAATCAGAAAAGCAGCATAAGAGTTATGGTGTGACATTCCACAGGTAATCCATTAATTTTCTTGCTTAAATCGTTTAAAATACCAATCGAAACGTAAGCTACAAAGCGAATTTGTAGCTTACGTATTGAGAAGGCGTTGTTTGGAAACCTACCTTTTCTGAGTAATTATTCTAAGATTATCAAATATTTTTTTACTAAATAGCATCATCGCTTAACATCAGTCTAGTTGGCGGTCAAACGCAAGCCAAAAAAAAAACCTCTCACTCTGAGAGAAGGCCCGAGTCCCAGCAGTGGGAACATGATAGACAGATGATGATGATGATGACTAAATACTTAACCTAATAAAAAAACATTTGAATTGCCCATCCGTTGAAGGCAAATGCTCAAGCCCACTACCAGTTGGCAGCATACCCAACATGCTGGCAGCATTACCATGCTGAATGGCAATGCGTTAGGCCAGTTTTTTTTAATACTATTCACATTTAAAAATTAAATTAGTAATCATAACAATCCATATAGTGCACTAGTAGACATAGGTTTCTTTTAGCAGGTCCTTCTTTCCGGTCCTGCACTGATTTTAGGTGATAATTTCCACTTCTCGTTTCTCGTATCAATCCATCAAGTCACAAGGCCGACAATACAATCATACAAAGCAATTGTGTAGAAGTAGTTCAAACTTTCTTCTAAATTCAAATGTACACAAAACACGCAACCACAGTTATTGTTTTTTGCTGAAATATCCGGATACTGGCCAGCCGCTAAAACAGTAAGCTTGCGACTATGGTGTGAATGCGCACGCTTGTCTAGACGTTACCACGTGAGGCGCATTTTTGTAACATCCTGTACCTGTATCATCACATCATATCACATCAGCAGCCATTAAACGTCCACTGCTGGATAAGGGCTTAGAGAGGGGTGTTGCCACAATCCCCACGCTTGGCAGGCGGCTTGGGGATCGCAGTACGTTCACCGTGTACTGATAGGATGCTGCTGCCCATCCTCCGGTGGTTCTGGTCGCAGTTTTAGGACATACCCGGGTACACAGCCTGTATAGTATAGTCTATTCAGACATACCTATGTTTTAATTGTCTTTTCTACGTTTCGCTACGAACTCACCTGGGCCCCGATTCTACTAAACAAATTGTTTTTTAATTGTGATTGTTTCAATTTAAATTTTTAAATAATTGCCTCAAAATTGATTTTTTATAATAGTAAGTTATAATATTATGTTGTGGTATTTCTCTAGTATAAAAATAAAATAAAAACTGTAAATTTTGAAGCAATTATTTAAAAAAATTAATTTAAACAATTACAATTGAAAAACAATTTGTTTAGTAGAATCGGGGCCCTGATAAGCATACTGTGGCCGAGAATGAAGCACGCCAATCCAAAAGAATTCAATAACCATTTTGGAAAATTATTTTTGAAGCGCAATTAAATATTTCCCATCGATCTAATGAATTATTGTGTCTGACCTATTACTAAATTATCTTTGGTCTGACTAAGCTGTACCTAAACGAATTTTTAGTGGGCTTTTTGTTGGTTTTTGTGGTAACGGCTTTACGAAAGGAAAATTGAGGGGAAAAATGGAAGATTCCATGAGTCCGCAAATCGCGGGAGTTCAATCGACGATAGCGCTTTAGTGCTTTTCATCGGCGGTAAAAAGCGGCTCAAAGCGTTTTGATGTTACGTTTTGTTTATAGAAGCGCTTGCATTCGACTAATGCTGATACATCTCTTTTCTACTTTCGTTTGGTTCGTTTCGCTAGCGCACATTCCACTTTTTTAAACCGAGTTTATTCGCCAATACCCAACAAAGCAAAAAAACCTTTGGCCATAAGAATTAAATCCGTAACAATTAAACCTTTAAAATCTTAGCTTTTCATTTCCTTCTTATTTCTTTACGTTGTCTTTTGGGGCTCAGAACGGTTAAAAAGATGAAAAAAGATGTACTATACGATGCCTTGGCACTGTACACACAGAATATCTGTCAGACCGCGACGGTCTCTAAAGAAACTTGCGAGAACTCTGAACACAAAACTAGCTGTACCTTGCCTTAAACCTTTTTCTTCTCTTATGGTTGAGGCGCTTGTTAAAGTTGCCCTTTAATTTAATTACATATTTTTGGTTATTTGCCCTTAGTTTTGCCTAATGTCATGCTAATAAATAATTTAATTCTAACTTAAGCTTCTTATTGTTTCTTATTGTGGAATATTAAGGGAAATACGGTATGTGCACGTGTTCTTTAGAGGTAGCACTACACTAGTAAACTGACATTTGAATTTTCACTACACCAACTCGAGTGATTTTGTTCTCTTCTAACAATAGTGGAGTAGCCGAGGAGCTGGATCGCCTCGACATTCACATGATGATGAAGTCTAGTTTCGTGAGATAGGGTGTACTTTTGAAAAAAAATCAACAAACTCTATTTGAAGGTCCCGATGGAGGTCGCTATTTCTAATGTACCAAAGTGCATTTGCAATGTCCTCAGTACAATTGTTCTGAGTGGTGATGTATACCATAAGTACAAACTGGCATCAGGAATTGCTTGTAAACTCGCCTTAAACCTAATGAAAAATAAGAAGGAAACGAAACAAACGTTTCGATTCTACGTTTCTAATCCGTACGGTAAAGGTTTGAAACAACCAGCCAGCTTCATTGTTTCCTGGGAGATATAGTCTGGGCCTTTCAAGGCCAGAGTGAATAGTTATCTTCTAAGTCTGCATGCTTCATCTTCGACCACATCATCGCTTACCGACGGGCGAGTTGGTGGTCAAAGCCGGACTTAATCGCAATAAAAAAAACAATTCTTACTCTAAAGAGTATAACAACGCTATTGAAATGGTAGTGGTAGTAACGTTTGTCACTTCCCTACTTACCATCCAATTGGTGGCTTGTGTGTTTGTAATTTTCATTAAGAATATTTGGTCTCTCTTCCGCAGAGTCTAGAAGAGCGAGATAAGAAGAATTCGTCCCACAAGGAGCAGCTGGCGCGCGAGCAGCGGTACCTCAGGCGGCGCCTCGCGCAGCTACGCGCGGCGCCGCGCTCGCTCTCCGACACTTCCATGCACGTGCACACGACGCGCGCAGACTCACTCTCCTCGCTGGAAAGCTCCTCGGGGGTTTCCACGGCTGATCGTTCGCCTTCCTCTGTCTCCGAGAGTGGTAAGTCTATAACAGTACTTTGCACTATTCTGTACTGTTAGGATAGATCTCTTTTTTGCCACATTAGGTTAGGTTGTCTTCTATAGCACTATTCTGTTAGGTTAGGATAAGTCTCTTATTTTACGATGTTAGGTTAGGTCACCTATTCTGTTAGGTTCCTGTTTGTGTTGTGATAGAGTTTTGTATTTGTATTTAAGTCTCCTATTTCCGACTGTTCTGATACGAGTTACTTTCCTCCATTCTCCGAGACCTCCATATAAAGCGGCATGCGCCAATTCGCTCTCCTCGCATGAAAGCTTCTCGGAGGTTCCTTCGGCAAATCGTTCGCCTTGTTTGGTTTTTGGGAGCGGTAATCTCCTATGTCACAAATCTATGTGGGCTTTTTACTCTCTGCTATCATATCGATATTAAGAGTAATATTTCCTTCATAATCTTGAGACTTAATACAAAGTGAACCATAAACAAATTAGTGACATTATTAGCCACATTTGCGACCCCACCTCTTATTTCAGGCTTGGCTTGCGAAGAAGCTAATCCGTTCACATCTTCTCATATCAACATCATGTTAGCTAAGATCAAAGACTAGCAGAACCACTATAGCAGAAGAAAACCGCTGGCAGAAATTTAAGGTCTGCAATAAAAGCATTTTCATCCAGTCAGCATCACCAGGCCTATAAAATAAATACATGATTATTTATGGTTTTACAGAACCATGGGGCGTATTTCTCTAAAAAGAACCTTTTATTTAACCATGGGGCTAGTAAAGCTGGGGCCGTATTGCTCTAAAAATAACCTTTTGGTTAACCATGGGGCTAGTAAAGCTGGGGCCGTATTGCTCTAAAAAGAACCTTTTGGTTCCAGCCGCCAGCTTAGAGCCAGTCATCATTTAATATTATCTCCGACCACATCGTCACCCTCACCTGGGCAATTTTTATTCGCACTACAGTTAACGAAGTCTACCCTTACCGACCTCCTGCCATTTCATTATAATCATTGATGTCAGAATGTAAAACAGAACACGTGTATACTGTCTCTATTGTGTACTGGTTACACGTTACAATGATGGATGAACAATGGATAGGAGATAAATGATCGCGATGGCGTTGATTCCATATTAATGATGAATATTGCTTAATGATGGAGGAAATGAGCTTTGCTGCATAAATGAAGCCTTGAGCAACACACCCCATGTTGCTTAGTATAATGGATGACTTGGAAATAAACAGATTAGATGCTTTCAAAACACTGTTTTAAGCTATCGCGGTTGTTCACTACAGTTATAATTATGATTATTAACTGGATATTTACCATGATAAGATTGTGGGTGGAGCTTTTGACGTTTTTGTAGATAAAAATATAACGGACTAGCTTTTGGACATGTTTTGCCCGCGTTGTGAACAAATATATGTCACTCAGGGTATAACGTCGCCTGCACTTATGCGAAATGGGTCGGTGGCTTTCTGTTACGCTCTGGGACAATTTAACACGTATTTATCCAGTTTACGATAGTTCGGAATCTGAGGCGAAGCAGACACATGCACTCACGTACCTGGTACTGCCCTGGACCTCCGCTGAGAAATTATGGCGCTTACGATTAGCAAAGTGACCTTGCTTGTCTGATGTAAGCTTATTCTGATGCCGACGTCACGGTTTTATCATCGTACTAGCCGCCATCGCCTGGAGTTTCATCCAAATATCATAGATCAGTGGAAATCACACACTGTGTGATTCACACTATCTTTCTTGTCTCATACCTGCAAAATGTGGAATGAGCTACCTTTCGCGGTGTTTCCGAGAAACTACAACATGGGCTTCTTCAAAAGTAGAGTCCTAAAGGGTCGGCAAGGTATTTGTAATCCCTCTGGTGTTACAAGTATCCATAGCAACGGTGACTGCTTCCATCAGGCAGCCCGTCTATTTATTTGCCACCTATGGCTTAAAAAAATATTATCGAAATTATCGAACCGAGTTGAGGGGAATCTAGGTAAATTTAATTGCTGGCACTAAGTAATCGTGGTCTCTCACTATGGGCCTCATAAGCAAGCTCAAAGTCGCACAACGACGAGCTATGGAGAGGGCTATGCTCGGGGTTTCTCTACGAGATCGAATCCGAAATGAGGAGATCCGTAGACGAACGAAAGTCACCGACATAAATAAAATAAAAGACAGCCCACCGGATTAGTAAGTTGAAATGGCAGTGGGCAGGGCATATATCACGCAGAACAGATGGCCGATGGGGCCGAAAGGTTCTGGAATGGAGACCACGGACTGGTAAGCGCAGCGTAGGACGTCCACCCACAAAATAGACAGATGACCTAAAAGAGACCGCAGGGAAACGCTGGATGCAGGCCGCTTCCAACTGGCCCTTTTGGAGATCGATGGGGGAGGCCTATGTCCAGCAGTGGACGTCCTACGGCTGAAATGATGACTAAGTAATAGTCTGTTGCCGCTTCTCAGTAAGTCGGTTAAAAGTGGTTTTGCAGTCCAACCATTCCCGAGAAAAGAACGGCAGTGTAGCAGTGGTGGCAGCCTACTGCTGTTGTTTCCCCCTAATGAATACAGCGCTTTATCAGCGCTCGCTCCGCTGCCTCACGCACTTAAAACTCCGGCACACAATCCCTCACCTATTGTGGCCGCTTATTTATGCATTAACTTCGGCAATATAGCCTCCTCAACCAACCATAAATTTCTAATCTATTGTCGTTCCCGGAAAACTTTCCCTTTCTCCGTTTATTGCGTTTTTATTCGCTAAGAATTGATATGGTAAACAAGCGGGCGATTAACCGTCTCATTAGGTCGCGTTTATACAGCCCGGACGCTGCAGCCTTTATAATTCCCGTCCTAGCCGTATTTATGATGATCTAGGACAGAGGATCCCAAAGTTTAATGGATTTATTCTGAAACTCCCAATTATGCTAGCCTCAATTTAGTGCCAAGTTTTAATTCAAATTTTCAAATTTTTAGGGGGTCAGCTTACCCCCTAAATGTTGAAAAGTACTTCTTTTATATTTCACATAATTAAGGACATTTTAAAGTTTTTATATAGATATTTTTAACTTACCTAGTGTGGGTCAAATCTTGCAACTGAATTTTAAAACCGTTATCCCGAACTGATTAAAATGAAATTTTGCATAAACGTTTAGTTCTGGTGACAATACAATATGAACCTAATATTGTAATATTTTCAAAAACTTTTTACAGAGTGTGCTTATTTTGGTGATTCTTTATTTCAGTTATCATGATAATCCGAAGCAGTTTCACTGTTCTATACAATATACTAGTTATTTTGGACATTAACAATGGTACTGAGGTGGCATAACAGATTTCTGGGGTCTAGCTAGTTAATGGGACACCTAATCGGACGGTCTATTAAATAGCGTAATTTTGAACATGCAGGAAAACTGGCATATCTGTGGAACTCTGCGGGTCTTCAAACGGCAGATACATGACGTTTTAGGTGTTTAGACGTGCGTAGGTCCAACGGTTTGAGAATCTCTGATCTATACAAAGCGGAGCAGGGACCGGCCGTTCGCATTGCTATGCGGCCCTCGTAAAAATATATATTTGCATCGCTATTGAATGTTTAGGGTAAACAGAGGATCTGTGAATATCGCTGCGGTTTGCTTCTCAGTTTCGTAGACAAAGGGACTCTGAATGGAGTGCGATAGCGGAGTAGATGAAGTAGCTATTAATGAATCTGTGGTGTTTTTCGTAGTTACTATCATTTATTCTGTGGTGATAGTTTGGATAGAATCAGAAATGAGGAGATCCGTAGACGAACAAAAGTCACCGACATAGCCCACCGGATCAGCAAGTTGAAATGGCAGTGGGCAGTGCACATATCACGCAGAAAAGATGGCCGATGGGGCCGAAAGATTCTGGAATGGAGACCACGGACCGGTAAGCGCAGCGTAGGACGTCCACCCACAAGATGGACAGACGACCTAAAAGAGACCGCAGGGAAACGCTGGATGCAGGCCGCTTCCAACCGGCCCTTTTGGAGATCGATGGGGGAGGCCTATGTCCAGCAGTGGACGTCCTACGGCTGAAATGATGATGATGATGATAGTTGCAGAGGTATATGAGACGTGTGTAAGCATACAGCGTGGCATCAATAAGCTACCGAACTGATTTATTGGCTATCAAAGCTGGCCATAAATAAAGCCGCTCAAGAAAAACAAAATTAAAATTAGTTTAATAATAAAGAATATATAAGCATTTTAATGTCTTGCTAGACTATACTTACTGATGACGTCACTTGTGAGTACACCATACAAACTCCATACTAACACTGCGGGAAAGGGACAAAGCATTTCTACATAATCTGATCAAAACGCTCGCGTGGGACGCCGCTGCATGACCCTCAAAAACAACCTGTCTATACTAACCACAGTAATTATACACAAATAGGCATGTGTATACGTACATGTCAGGCTAGCTCGGGCGTCAAGCGTCACTTCACTCATACGATTACCGGTAACGCGATTGTAGCCGTCGCCTCGCTTGCGGCGGTGGCGCACAACCTATAATTAATATCACTGAACATGTGGGACTTTCAACCCTGCCCTTATGGAGATAAGATTTATATTAGTGGAACTTAAATTTATTGGTTCCAAATACAATATGAATGTGTATCTGTTTTCTGGCTAGTTGCGTCCAACGTTCTACCCGCATTTTCCCTGGTTTTTTTTTGTTGGAATTAATAGTAGGTATTCTACTATTCGCGGTTTTACCGTAACTTTCCGGTGAAAAAAGTATATGTTAATCCAAGGTACGAGCTACCTCCACATCAAATTTAATCTAAATCGTACTTGCGTTGCGGAGTTACAACTAATTTCTTTGATCGCCCAGAGTGAATTTTGAGACTCATTTGCAACACTGACTGGCGTTTCGTTTACATGGGTGCAACTACCTATAACAAATTTCTTACAAAAATGCCGTTCTAATTTAAACAAAAACACCTTAACCCGGCGTGATACGTTTTGCGGACGTGCATTTTTCTCATCACCTACACAGAATAGCTTAAAACAGTAGCCGTAAGGCCTGGTAATACTTCGCCAGTTCGCCCTAAATACGTGCTCAAAAGATCTGTTCATATTTACTTCACGCGGCATATTTTAATATCAGCTCAGCGTCAGTGGAAAACTAAACAGTCAACTTATACCAACCAGCTTCAGTAATTGCGGCGAAGAGGCCACAAGTCGCGTCAACAGTTGACAGAGCCAGTGGAACCTAATTAAAGTTAGTGAGCATAATTACCGCCCGCCCTACGCTTCCGCTGGGCGGGCGGAAGCGCAAGACCTTGGGGAAATATGTGTCGTGAAAGTTTTACATGCTAATGACGTCATGCGGGTTAGCTGCAATAACATTTATGACATCACAATGTTTGTCATAACGGATTTTGTCAATTTTAGTGTTGCAACGCTGTTAAAATTTGGGCTCCCGCAAGGACGTTGTGTATACCCTTTAAGGGGCCTGTATACCCTCTGCAGCTCACTCGCTCGCACATTTTCACATTTATTGAAGATTGTTTATTGTTTATTGTTTACTAACTAAGATATAAAATCAATGAGTGTGGAATTTCCAAAAAGTAACAAAACCATGTCATGGTGTCTATCGTAACATTACAAACATAGAAACGTTTGTTTCGATATCTTGTAATTTGACGGAATAACATGACACGAGAAATAAAAATCACTTGTTACCATTTTACTGTGTCAAATTAAAATATATCAAATTGACTATTTCTTTGTTTGTAATGTTACGATAGACACCAAGACATGATTTTGTTACTTTTTGGAAATTCACACTCATTGATTTTATATCTTCAATAATGTGAAAATGTGCGAGCGAGTGAGCTTCAGAGGGTATACAGGCCCCTTAAGTTATAAAACGGCCTTGGGCTCCCGACACATTCACTTTTCATCACGTTCCCCGTAGAGTGTTGAACATTGACTTCGAGTCTATTGTACTATTGTAAACATAGATTCAGTATAGTACGAATCTATGATTATAAACTAAACTAAATTTGCAAACTTTCAAATTATTGGCATCCCTTTCTTACGCCACTCTTTTTCAATAAGGCAAGGTGGCAACAAGGCAGTGGGAAATTTAATTTAATTTTTATTAATTAAATTCAAGGTTATTATAGTCTGTATTACTGACGTGGTTTTCACACATTTTATTTACATGAATCTAACGTGAAGACGTAACGTCGTGACGTTTAATCTTACGTGAGTAATTCCCGTGTAATATGAATAAAATAAATTCAATGTCCTTATTCAACTAGACTTCTTTAAATAAATTGAAACGTATATTTAAACATAAAATTTCCCACTGGCTGTATTTGATTGTAAAAAAATCAATTTTTCAATAACATGTTAGACACGACCTGTGATGTGACATGGATGAAATATAACTAAACTAACAAAATCACGTCGTATTTCATCCATGTTATAAAAAATACCACAATAAAGCCAATGGATTATTTACAATTCCTGTCATATAAAAATATTGAAGTTAACAATTAGGAATATTTGTACCTATAGTAGACTATTTCCATCTTAATATTGACTTTTATCAGCTGGTACAAATGGTTACAAATGAGTTCAATTATGGTCGCTGATTTTTTAAATCCAAACACACATTTCAGACATTACAGGACAAGCAGACATTTCAGTTGCACACTAGTATCAAGGCACATGGAATAATACTCAGTTTTTCCTTATGCTTGTTAGTTTTTAATGATAGGCTGGCGTTTGTCCACATCATAAGACGCGGACTAACTGCTTGTCTTTGTAAAGCAGACTCGGTCTAATTGCTTATCTTTGTAAAGCAACGGGGGCGTTTAGCTGGATCGTTGTGAGATAGAGCCCCAATGCCCGTACACATTTTTGCATTTATGATATACTTAATTGTGAAAACACAAAAGTAAAAACAATAAGAAGATGATACGTATTTATTGTAAAAGCTGACGGCTCTAAGAACATGCAATACGTCTACAGATCACTCTGTAAAAAAGTATGTCTCTCTAAAATACATATATTTTTCAATTAAAATTTTTATTTTCACATAAATATTGAAATTGAAATTGAAGAATTTATTTTTTTTACTATGGCAAACAGGCGGTTATCCCACACGTAAAATAAAATTATAAATACTTAGGCGAATTTCGACAGATTTTTTTTTAATAACTATAATCCTATGTATTATGTTCCTAGGTACCAAATTTGTTTAAATTCTTTGAGTATAGTCATCATTTATTACTATCACCCACTTATTTCCATTTGACCCGCAAACCAGTCTCCCCTTGTACCTGTTCACTCATTCACTGATAACTCTGATACCGGCGCTACACGGACCTGTTATCAGGCGAGAGAACACGCCACGCCAGATACTGGAAACACGCAACCGAAACTGGAAGCCCTACAACT
Organism: Agriopis aurantiaria; assembly: GCA_914767915.1. Lineage (NCBI taxonomy): Eukaryota > Metazoa > Arthropoda > Insecta > Lepidoptera > Geometridae > Agriopis > Agriopis aurantiaria. Next base: position 15,725,767 of record OU611992.1, on the reverse strand, counting down.
GTTTTGGCTCCTGAAACAGGTTACGTAATGGCTCAGTGGTTGGCACGGTTGGACGCCTCGCTAGAGGGTGTGGGTTCAAATACCAATCAATAAGCACAACATGTCAATCAATCAATCATTTGTTTTATCAATTTGGTACGGTTATGTACACTTTTGAACGTCACAAAAGCTAATAACTTGTATTTGTATTAAAAATATATAAATAATAAAATTATGTCAACTACCAATTCTAATGGAATTCTATATTTTGTCAATATTATCTAAAACCAAAATTTTCTAAACCCGTATGTCCTCTAAAAAGCCATTAAGTGTACAGTATGCTTCTTTTATAAGAATTTTTTAAATTGTTGTTTTCAAACATTCTAGGGATTCAATCTAATTTTAAAGATAATGCCCAATAGTTTTTTTGTATTCTTATTGAGTGATATTTCATCTTAAATTTTTAGGGTTTCCTTACCCAAAGGGTAAAAATGGGACCATATTACTAAACTTTCGATGTCTGCCTGTATGTCTGTCTGTTTGTCCTACCTATTAACGGTTATAATATATTTTGAACCGTAATAGATAGCCAACTGAAATTTTCGCAGAATACGATGGGGGGAAACAAACGTATTTTTTAACGTATTTTTGTATTAGCTCTAATGTAAAAACGGTAATACGTACAAGCGTCAAATTTGCTATGATTATAGTACACACTCTAAAGTATAAGAACAAATAATGGCCAAGTATGAGTCAGTGACAAGTTTCTGTTCATTACCAAGCTATAACTGGTAATTTCGTTATTGAATTTTGTGGTGGTACGGAACCCTCAGTGCGCGAGCCGGACTTGCACTTGGCCGGTTTATTTTTAAACGTGCGAAGGAAATGACCTATCTCTTCCGGGTTTGGCCGGTGAGCTCAGACTTAACGGTGAATTTTGGCTGCTTTTTTGAGCATCAGTACCAGTTAACAATAGCTTCGCATAGTAGCGTTTACAACACACCCTGGTACCTTGGTCTTCCAGATTCCATTAAATTCCGGAGTTTACCCGCACAATGGCTACGTGTAATACATATGCATACGTATGTATGGGTGTGTATAAATTGTACAGTCGTGGTCAACTAGCGGACCTAACGAATTTTGGTCGCGGTCCGTAGCGTTATTTTGTTAAATAAATATAAGTATTTGCTTGTGAATGCAAAACATAAACATTTTTTTTATGTTAAATTTGAAGTTTACACAACAATTTCGAGTTGTAAGTAATCTAATTAAAAGACTTACTTAATAAAATGATATAAAAAATGTGCTCCTCTTTCTATTGCTGGTTAAATGCCATTTCTTTCTACGCATCCCTATCTTAATTTTCTAATTATTTGTTTTACATTCATTAAAAATATGATTCTGTGTAATACGAACAATTGAAATTATCAAAATAAACTGTTTCATTGTATCCTATAATATATTCTAAGCTTTCAGTAGATATTACGAACGTGACCAAAATTGGTTGCGAAAAAAATATCAGAAATTTCATTCTGCGACCCTCGCCAGTAAAACCTTGAGCTCGGCTGTCGTAGTGCGTAGTCGGTAGGTATAATTAATAAAGCGGGAGGTGGCGAGAGAGCGCGATAAGCCGAACCCTCGTAAATCACCGCGCTAATGACTGCACACTACCGCCCGCCATCTGCTGCGCCTTAGATGCGCCACTATACACTGGGACTATAAACCTAAAATAAGTTGCATGTCGATGACTGGCACTAACGCTACCCGTTATTTTCTGCGCACTACTGCCTATCCGTTCTGCAGCTCCTAGATTACAGGCTAACGTTTAACCGCGATCTCATCTGATGGTAAGCGATGTTGCGGTTGAAGATTGAGCACGTTTGCCTAGTTTCCTAGATTGAAATTCTGCGGAAACACAGACGAAAGCAAGACGTTCCATTATATTGTTCCACTATATCATCTATCAGCTCTACTTTTTCGTCTTGCACCTTGCAGTTCTCTCTTCTACCTCGTAGACCTGGTCATGTACTTGGAGTTGTTGTCTGATTTCCAACAACTAGCATAAGCTTGGTTGCTGTCACCTGTTAACTGAGCTTCTTTCTGTTTTTGAACGGTCGTCAATGTCTTGATTTTTCCATCAATTTTCCTCATAATTTGAACTTAGCCTCTTAGTAGGTACACATGGAAGTCCTAAAATTTATGATTTTAGTAATAGCCAATAAACTACGTGACGTTGTTGAGCGATGGCATCGAAACTGCACGTAATTTATTTAAATACTAAATAAGTCATTAGTGCAGGGCCGAGGATCGAACCGGGTGCCGTCAGATTGTAAAGCACACATACTACCGCCCGGCCAACTTCGCTCAAATAAAAATAGGAGTATCTATCAGGAATTCCTGAGTAGCATTTAAAGTCCTGAAAAGATTGAAAATATTTTACGAAGCTATGAAACTTTTAACATTATACACCGTTTTATTGCACTCTTTACATTTTAGATGGAACAATTTTACACGCAAGTTGAGATCATCCATAAAAATACACTTACTCGGTACCTTTGAAAGTGCATAACTTGAGAAATATCTTTTCAGAGTTTTATATGAAAATTTTACTTTGCATTACCATCATGGTAAATGTTAAGTGATAAAATTATTACTATAGAACTCAGAGCAAATAAAAATACAGAGGGACTACAGCGAACACGAAAATTGAAGCCACTTTTTGAAACGTGTGTGTAGTCGAAGTTCGTGTCGTGTAATTCATCAAAATAAGTGATAATATAAATACTTAAGTGTGGAAATATTCCATCCTTCTTATTTACATTTGTGTTGTTTTTACAGTTCTTAACACTGCAAGAAGTCATTGTTTCTTTTTAAAACGGATGTTTTCAGTACGACGTTCTGACAAGGAATTCACGAGACCACCACGAATTCACCACACAAGAGTCGTGTATTTATTGGGAATTCACGTAGTTTTGGAAGCGATTTTGGCTTCACTTTGGCAGTGCGCCGTAGGGACTCTGTATTTTTATTTGCTTTGAGCTATAGAAACTAACGTGTGAGTGAACAACCGCGCCAACTCCCTGAGGATGGGCGTCTATAACGTCCTCACACCGGTCGAGTTATTCGACATCAATACCCGTGAGTCATCATCATCAGCCAGAAGACGTCCACTGCTAAACTTTGACCTCCCTCTTTAACCTCCACGCTGAACGACAGCCTACCATCTGCATCCACTGGATGCCAGCGACTCTCACAATGTCGTCGGTCCATCCAGTGGAGGGCCCACCTATGCTGTGTCTTCCGGTTCGTGGTCTCCACTTTCTTCCCCATCGGTTATCAGTTCTTCGAACGATTTGGCCTGCCCATTGCCACTTCAACTTGCAAATTTTAACAGCTATGTCGGTGACTCTGGTTATTTGGCGAATATCCACGTTCCGGATTCTATCGCGCAAAGAAACTCCGAGCATAGTTCTCTCCATTGCCCGCTGTGTGACTCTTCCAAAAGGCCAACAGTTAAAACTAGTTAAACAGCTAATGATAATGCTAATGCTAATGCTAATGTTAGTTAATGATATTACTAAATTATCAATCTGACATATCATTCGAGTACCTAAAGAAATAAAAATTAATAACATATCAATTCCACAGTGTAATATCAGCAGATATTTATTTTTATGCTATCAATTCCAAATTAGCAACTCTGCAAAGGCTTATTGATAAGCTTATTGATATAAGCACTGGAGATAAGACTCTATATTTTTGTATTTGCTTCGCTGAAGACGCGGGGCGGTGCGGCGCGCGGCGGAAGCTCGTAGGGCGGACTAGGGCAGGATGCACGGAGCTTGGCCGAGTGCTAATTACGGCAACTATCCAACTTTAATTAGGTCAACCTTACTGTTTATTTACAACACGGTGTCATGTATTTGTGAGTTATTTATGAGTCGAGTTAATAATTATGAGTTGAGTTAATAATTATGAGTCAATTTCATAATTGTTAATGAGCTTTCATCTCAGGGCCCCGATTCTACTTAACAAATTGTTTTTAAATTGTAATTGTTGCGATTTTAATTGTTAAAAAATTGCCCCAAAATTGACAGTTTTAAATAAAAAAAATTATACTAGAAAAATACAACCAACTAATATTGTAACTTAGTATTCAAAAAAAACTCAATATCGAGGCAATTATTTAAAAATTAAAATCGCAACAATTACAATTTAAAGACATACCGTCTTACTACAAAAGATTTAAGTACGCTTTAGACAGGTGTTTAGCACATTTTTCACAGTGAAACAACTGCTTTATTTTATATCTAGTACGCGAAAATGTGAAAAGTTGATAAAACTAATAAATGGCGGGTGATACCGTGCGCCGCAGCTAGTTCGGTTATATGTATGTAAGTGTAAAGATACTGCGGAAACCAACTCGTGCGAAAACGTTTCAATTTATTCATGTTGATGTAAGTTTCAGGGGTCAAAGTTTAAATTGCAAAATGCGGGCCGCGACTCGAGTACTTCCGTTACTACGCACCAAAACACGTTCCGCTGATCTCTACAACTAACGTTTGTTTGTTTATTAGACTACGAGTTTTCATTAAAGTTTGCTCATTTTATTATTGTTACTATAATTTCTTAATGCTCTGAGTAAACAGAGCATGTTAAAGGATAAAATAACTTGCTCTCGTGTTTACTCAACATGCTCTCGTGTATCCTTCAACATGCTCTCGTGTATCCTTCAACATGCTCTCGTGTACCCTTCAACATGCTCTCGTTACCCTTCAACATGCTCTCGTGTACCCTTCAACATGCTCTCGTGTACCCTTCAACATGCTCTCGTGTACCCTTCAACATGCTCTCGTGTATCCTTCAACATGCTCTCGTGTATCCTTCAACATGCTCTCGTGTATCCTTCAACATGCTCTCGTGTATCCTTCAACATGCTCTCGTTACCCTTCAACATGCTCTCGTTACCCTTCAACATGCTCTCGTGTATCCTTCAACATGCTCTCGTGTACCCTTCAACATGCTCTCGTGTACCCTTCAACATGCTCTCGTGTATCCTTCAACATGCTCTCGTTACCCTTCAACATGCTCTCGTGTATCCTTCAACATGCTCTCGTGTACCCTTCAACATGCTCTCGTTACCCTTCAACATGCTCTCGTGTATCCTTCAACATGCTCTCGTGTACCCTTCAACATACTCTCGTTACCCTTCAACATGCTCTCGTGTACCCTTCAACATGCTCTCGTGTATCCTTCAACATGCTCTCGTGTACCCTTCAACATGCTCTCGTTACCCTTCAACATGCTCTCGTGTATCCTTCAACATGCTCTCGTGTATCCTTCAACATGCTCTCGTGTATCCTTCAACATGCTCTCATGTATCCTTTAACATGCTCTCGTGTTTACTCAGAGCATTAAGAAATTATAGTAACAATAATAAAATGAGCAAACTTTAATGAAAACTCGTAATAATAACCCTAATTATATTTTCTTTACGACGACGCAGTGTAAGTTGGCCTCCCACTAAATGGACCGACGACATCGTGAGAGTCGCGGGCATCCTGTGGATAGCTGATGGCAGGCTGTTGTTCAGGATGGAGTTCTAAGGGGGAGGCCTATGTTCAGCAGTGGACTTTGTAAAACAATTTGTGTTAATGTATATAAAATGGCAGCACCATTTTATCAAAACTGTATTAGCAAACGTCATGTGTATTCGTTGACAGTTGACTGCTGACAACTGTCAACGAACACAGTATATAACACAGATATACACAACCAGATCGGCAATATATTTTAGTGAAAGAGACAACTTGATATGGCTCAGCACAAGTACGAAAAGGACATAAATAGATTTTGTTGTCCTTATCGGCGTGACCTCTTTTTGGTACCTCAAGTGTCAAAATCTGTAATAATCAGTGACAAACAAAACGGGTCTGAATTATATTTATTGCCTTTTTTTGGTGATTAAATGTGATAAATGCGTGTTTCCTCTGAGAAATAATTGTAAAAGATATTTTACAATGGTTGGTTGTAGCATTTTGGGCTGCAAGAAGCGCAGTGAGCGAAAATACGATGAAATATCATTTCACACGTAAGTAAACATATAAAGCTTGTAACGATCACCTAAATAAATTCAGAATATCAATTCGCAAATATTTTATTCATAATTAGTCAGTTTTTGGTCGATTTGTGGTCTAATTCTATGAATTTTATCAAATTATTCACTTAGAAAATAAATTATGAATGTTGCCAGTTTATGAAAGAAATTACCCACCGCAACTAACATAAATTATTCGTTCTGCAGGTTTCCAACTGATCCTGTCACATTGCTGAAAAAAGCTGGCACATTGCAATAAGTGCAAAATACCGACCCTTTTATGCCCATATGAATATGGTGAATGTTAATATTAAATATATATTAATGAGGCCACAGTTATGAAGCTGGAAAAGCAAAAGGCGATTTCGGCGAACCGATTCAAAAAGCTACGCGCTGTTCGTGAAATTTGTACTGTAAACATTAAAGAGTCTATTTATCTAATTATTTGGAATGTTATACATAATTCCATTCATGAAAAAACTAAACTAACCAAGCGCGAGTCGGGCTCGCGCGCTGAGAGTTCTTTACAATCACAAAATACAAAAAGTTGTGCAAAAAGACAACATCACGCCCAGGCTAGTCACCCATCCAAGTATCGACCGCGCCCGACGTTGCTTAGCTTAGTGGTAAACAGAAATTTGTCACTGACTCGCACTTGGCCAGTGTTTATTATTTGTTGTTTTACTTATGTTCACTAAAATCCGCTAAATTTGACGCTTGTACGGATTACCGTTTTTACACTAGAACAAATCCAAAAATACGTTTAACGTTTGTTGCATGGGGCCCTTCCTTTGCCCTTCCGTTTTAACTCTTTGACTTTTTTATTATTTTTAATTAATCATAAAAAATCATGCTATGGTTACTTTACAACCCTTTTTCTAGTACTATATTCTAATCCTAACAAATAATTATAATAAAAACGCAAGTAAGTTTGTAACTTTCTGTCTGTTTTTTTACGAGGAAACGGCTAAGTCATGGTATAATAATATACTCCGCCAGGTATAGCAATTCGAGAAAAAATGTTTACGTAGGCGTCCCGCAATGATGTCATGATGTCAATTTACAACAGGTTCGAGAGAGATGACGATACACCACGTAACAGCTGATTGAATAAAGTGGCAACTGGACAGTGACGTCATTGCGGGACCACTCCCAGATTGCTAGACCTTGTTTTCTTAGATCATGGGCTAAGTCAAATTTTGTCAGGACGATAGGGTGTGTCATGAGGACAGACAACGTACTTTTCTTCCCAGAACATTGCAGGTAGCTCCGCGGGTTGCAGCAGATAGTGTATAAAATATAAATATTTAAAAGGTAGTATTTTTTCCAAAGTACTCATTGAAGATTCACTACCCATCATAGTAGGTAAATTACCCTAACTTATAGCAAATCATTTTAATGTGGCAACACACCTTGTTGAAGCGAGAGGCACTGAGCTAGCCACGCTCATTGAAAATCTATAGGTAGTAGATCTGTGGTATATAAGTTGCGGTTGGAGCCAAAAGCCCCAACTCGGGGAAGAAGAAAAAAAAAAAGTTGCGGTTGCATTGCAATCGCCCTCTTTCGGTGCTCGAACCTCGAAGCGAGAACAAGTGTAAACGAATTGTGTGTAAAATAGTTCAGGAGGTGATTTCTTGGCTGAAATGCCAACAACTTCTTCTGGCTGATGATGAATTTTTTCATTTAAATGGGACCACTCTCGACAGCCTATTGAATAAAATAAAAACATAAAATCTTTTCACAATAGACGAAGATATCTCGTAACGTACACAAAAATACGGTCGTATTGAGAACATCCTTTCTTGAGGTCGGTTAGCAAAAGTGCACATCTTCATACTTGGTACTTTTTGCAAATAGAAGAAAAAGGTTTCATAGACAAGAAAAATTCACGCATATATAGAATAGCATAGCATAGATTATAGTTAGAAGTAACGTAAGTTCTAAGAGTGTGGAACAGGCCTTAGAGTTTAAAATCAGTGCCATAATAATAACGACCAAAAGCGACCTTTTACAGGCAATTTTAGAATAAACAAAAGTTAAAGTACCTATATAATAAACCCAGACAAAAATGGAGCACATTTTAATTTAATTTAAAACAGTTTTTTCAATTTAATATCAACTCAATTTGAAACTTAAATTTTCTCCTAACTCCGTGGAAACACTAAAAAGCTACTATTAAAGCATAACTCACTTTTAATCAAGTTCTAATAATAAATTTCGTGTCTCGAACGAGTTTAATTAAAAACTTCATGAAATTACGGCCCTAATAGGCACCTATTCATTAATTTTCGGTACTTTCTGCTACTGAACTAAGTTACCTTTGTGCTTGTTTTTTTTTTTACTATAACATTTAATAAAGTACCGATAAAAATCTACTATTACAGCCATAAATTCAATTTTACAAAAGGCAGTAGTACCTTTTGTAAAAGCTTTGTTTGCCACTTATAAACTGGGTTATGTGGAAAAGGTGTACTAAACCGAAAGAAGGGGTCCCATTAATAGTACCCACCATTATGAACAACTTTTACTATAGCAGCAACTCTAAAATCGCAAAAAAAAACACCTTTTGCATAGAATACGGTCATTGACACTTGACTAAATGTATGGAACAGCTGATTTTCGCGGTTTTCGGGTTGCTCCCATAGAAAAAGTTTTTCATAATGATGGGTACTATGGACCCCTTTCGGCTTAGTACACCCTTTCCGTGTTAGCCAGTATACACGCTGATTTTGGTAGATGGATATCAAATAAAACACTGTTTTAAACTATCACGGTTGTTCACTAAAGTTATATGATTATTTACGGGATTACCGTGGTAAGGTTGTGGAATGAGCTCCCGATATTTCGGCGCAGTTACATGCACCATGTTCACGGGAAGACTGAAGAATGCGGGTGGTTGGTCTAACAGTTAAAAAGTTAGGTGCAGACATAACGATCTACCCTCTTTCTTAGTCTTTTGCTACGGTTATCACTGGAACTCGAACTCGAACCTAAGTCCCGACAAAACACACTCACTGTATCCCTGCGTATAGTATTTTATATGGATGCATTTAATACCATGTTTGAGAAAATTCCTTTCATGGTGGACTAATCTAAAAGGCCACATTGCGCGCTAACGCCGCCGCGGAGCACTCCTCGGAAACATCATTCCGAAGGGAGAATTAACTAAATTGGATAGTAGGATATGCAAAATGAGTTTCGCTGGTGTAGCCACTAAATCTTATAATTACGGCAAACTTCTCGCCTCGCGTTGGAAGTTGGGGCTATCACTGGAATATTTTGAGGCTTGAAAGATGAAACAAGCGAGGAAAATAAAGACGGTAAAAGTCATGTGAAAAGACTTTGTATTTTGAGCCGATGAAAGAGTTGTATGATGAGAACGATAGGATGTGTCCAAATTCTTGGATATAATGGTAGGTGAGACCTTCGACAAAAGGACTTTCCTTTTGTCGAAGGGTGACACAGCAATTAGTAAATTAAGTGACAACTTATGTAGGCAGGCTGGCTAATGAAAGTAGACACTGAAAAAGCGCGCCAAAATTTAAAAATATCAGGGGGTCTAGACAAGAGCCACACACTGTTAGCGTTCACGCCTGCGGAAAGATGAAATTGTATAAAAATGACATTGACAATGACATTAGCATGAGATAAATTATCTGAAGCTAATGTCAATAAAGCATACATTACAACGCTAACAGTGTGTGGCTCTTGTCTAGACCCCCAGCATTAGAACCCCAAAAATGAGTATGAAATACTTGGGATAATCTCACTACTTGATACTTTTAATTTATATTTTTTTATTTTAGCACAGTAATGTTGGCATTTGCAATGCTGCTTTTTTAATAGTTGGCGCGCTTTTTCAGTCTTTACTTTCATTTGCCAGACTTTACTTATCCTTATTAACCTATCATGTTCCTACTGCTGGCACACAAACCTTCTCTCAGAGAGATAAGGAGTAGATAGAGAGAGAAAGGATGGGCCCTAATCCACCATACTGGCCCAGTGCAAGTAATTTTGATGTGATACATGTATTGGCGCGCCTTGGCAGTAAAATCGACTCATATGCCGTGACGGTAAACATTATTATACTCTCTTATGCCGTGATGTTTCACATCTGTCGGGCGTCCCGTAATCGCCAACTCTTTTAAAGTTCTTTCAAAATCGGTTCAGCCGTCTGGGAACTACGATGCCACAGGCAGACACGCAGACACATAAATACACATAACACCCCTCTTTTTGCGTCGGGGGCTAAAAAGCACAGCTAAGCAGAGCTTGCAAAAAAGACAGCGCTGTTGGCACCAGTGTCTTAATTCTGCTGCATTGCATGCAGCTTTAAAACGGATCACAAGCGCCATATTTTCATCGTCATAATATGGTAAGCAGAATTAGACCTCAATTTAGCCAATAATCCGAATCGCAATTGACGTTATGTTCGAGGTCCCCACACCTCCAGTATCCGCCCATGTGCAATCTAATTTGCCCTTCAATTTCAATGGAATTGAATTTCCTTGCGTCAAACGTCTTATAAGATCCTAATTTTACGCAAATAGGTTACTGTATTTTTTTTTGTAGGAATCTTTTTGGGGGAGCTATTATGATTTTGTCACAAGTAAAAAGTCAAGCACAAAATTGGATTAAGAAGGTAAATTCATAATGAAGCCGGTATGAAATTTGTAAACCAGTTTTTCACTAAAACTACTTTTACTGAAGGAAATGTTAGTATGATATATTAACAAAAATAGGAATATTAAATAATAATTTAGATTTAAAGAATTAATTAAATAATTATACACCTTGAATCATTATTTATCTTGAAAAAAGTAAGTACGTTATGAAAAAAGAAAGTAATAATATTGTGCTATGTTTTTCTTTCCTCCCGAGGAAACTTCGGCGTCGCACGTCTTGTGTATTTGCCAAGTCAAATAACTAATATAATTAGATTTAAGTTTTAAATAAAATACCGTCAGACAAGTCAGCCATTTCAAATTATGTCACGGTCAAGTCCAAGTCATGCCCCGGATAATGATAAAGTGATAGAGAATTTATTAGATATGGAGTTTTGGAAACAACACAAAAAGACACACTCTAACTCACTTGCTTACTTTTGCACGTTATCGAAGCACTTAATAAGTGATAATCCACCATTATTACACATTACCTGAAATTCGAATAATACACAAACGTAATACAATTTGCCGACATGTTTTTTTCACGTTGGTGCCAAAAGCCTTTAATCCTACTAATATTACAAACGCGAAAGTTTGTATGTATGAATGTACAGATGTATGGATGTTTGTTCCTCTTTCACGCTGCAACGGAACAACGGATGGACCTGATTTTTTGCGTGGGTATAGTTCAAGAGCCAGAGAGTGATCTAGGTTTTTCATCATCATCATCACCATTTTTCATCACTACGCGGGTGAAACCGCGGTCTGCCTAAAACTGAAGGCGGCGAGGTAAACACGTATTGCACACACTGACTTATTCTTACTAGTTCTACAAACACACACTTCAATATTGAGCGGCACACAATTGCAAACGAGATGATCAAAATGGCATCAAATGGACAACCAAGGTGTAAGTGATAAAGCGGAAACTGTAGGTACTTCCATTTACTTTTTCTGAGCCAAAAACAGACTTTTGTTTTGTTGCCCAATCACATATACGAAGCACAAAATGAAACCCTCTGTCATTAGTAAGTTACCACAACAACAAACTCGGAAAAATAAGCAACTTTTTAATATTCCCTAACTAAGCAATTTGTTTCAAAAAGAGTTCAGAGTTTGCGACCCTCGATACATAATTTGTACAAGCAAAACAAATAAATAACGAAACTTTTACTTGGCGAATTGACTTTTATCTAAGGAAGGTGCAAAATTGGGTGGGACATTGCTAGGGCTGTACTCAAAACTATTATTTAAGTTATTTAGGGCTGCGCTCAATGGCCAAATCTTACACTCATGTTCAACAAAAAAACAATTTTTAACAACAAAATACTATTGTCGTTTGTCTGTTTGTGTCATGTCGTTTTTTTCTATTTCTTCCGCTATTCTTTAAAATAGCGACACGTAACTTGCTTTATTTATACTACTTGCAATGTTATTCTAAAAATAATGGCCCAAGCAATCGATTTTTTATTTACTAGCCAGTGTTTTTTTTTTTTCTTGTCGCGCCTAATTTTTAAATGGATTTACTCTGTCAAACTTTTAAAGTATACCTTTTAATTTTACACTTATTTAGGTGTAAATTTAGTGAAAATCGGTTATGTAATTATCATAATACATCATTATAATTCACACAGCAGACAGCAAGATTTAAGAAATAAATTTTTTTTTTTTTTTTATTAATATAATAACCAACTACAAATTTTACTAAGGCTTAATTTTTTTATTCATTTCAGCTACTTTTAATTTTGTAATTTGTTGATTCTCTTTAATTTACTTTTTTAAACAACTAAATATACTTCCTTTATGTGTTCTTTAAATTTACAATAGGCTTTACTCACAGTATTAAAACAAACAAAATTCACAACCAAACGGCTGGACCCATCAAGATAAACGTGGAGACAGTAAAACGACCATGAAAATATGCTCAAGACGCCAATCATGCTTTAAAATTACGGGAAAGCTCAGAAACCACGATTAAATCCAGTCTCTGTATAACAAAAAAAAAGCAGTCCGTATCCGAAGCAATCTATGGCAACCCTATATCTGTTTGTGACGTCACTACACGCTAGATTTATCGTCGAGAGGTACAAACAATCTCTGAATTATCAGCCATGGATTTATAGGTCCCCGGTAGACAGGTGAAAGGCCCACCGTATAAAAGAACTATAAATAAGGCCACGTGGACGGTCATACTCTAAAATCGGCGATTATTCATAGACTCAAACTTTTTGTAAACCGCTCGGTGTATCTTTTTTTTTTGTTATAATTGTCAACACCGCTAGTGTTGCATGTATCCATCTTCTATGTGTGTGTTACCAACAATATTTACAGTAGAAATTTGCGAGCAGTGGGCATTTTGAGAGCACTCGGTGATGCATCAAAATTGTTGAAAATGTGAGAAAGATATATAATCCCGGCCGGTGTGCTCGGCCTTAATTGTAACTCGAACCCTCTCAGAGAAACTGTTTTGTTACTACCCATACTCATACAAAATGCATCGAGACATTACCCTTCTAATAGTTTAAGCAACTCGAGACGGGCTGTAATGGAGACATTAATAAATCAATGTCTATATATAGGAATTATGTCTATTCAGAATCGGGGCTTCCCGAGTTGGAAGACAAGGGAGTATCAAACTTACAATTTATCTTGGGAGATAGAAGAGATTTACCTCAAGGAATTTACCCGTACCATGCAAACTCACGATGTTTTGACCTTCACCGTTTTTGAGATATAATTATAACATTCACCGACATCAGGAAAAACATACAATACAGTGGCATCGATTCAGATGTTCTCTAAACTAAACTAAAACTAAATTTGACAGCTCTAAAATTGTTGCCATCCTTCTCTCACGTATTAAAATGAAAAGAGAGGCAGATAATTTTAGTCCTGTCAGATTGGTTTAGTTTAGTGAGTGGTATGACAGAATAGGCCTCATTATATCTTTATTACACAATGAAAATACAAATGAAACTTAACTAAAATAAAGAAACAAATATACGGAAGTATAATGGGCGGCCTTATCGCTTAAATAAATGGAAGTGTTCACCTCGTCGTTGTCGTCCATTTGATCATCTCGTTTGCAGTTGTGTGCCTCTCAATATTGAAGTGTGTGTTTGTAGAACTAGTAAATGTTGCAATACGTGTTTACCTCGCCCCATTTAGTTTTTAATAAGCTTTTTTCGGTACTAGCCCAAACTATATATGATCAAAGACTGGGCCAGCTTGGTGGATTAAGGTCACTGAAAAGAGAAATAAGGCTCATCCTCCATCCTTTATGTTACTTAAAAACGTTCTATGTCCTAATTTATCTGTCTGTGTAGTGATACTTAAAAAACTAGGCTTGCAATTTAAATGTTATTTAAGGTGAAATGGTAGCGATCGTACAATTGTTTGACCGTAATGCTTGCATATTCGGGGTGTGCGCTTTCAAATATTTTCAATATTTAATTTTCTACTAATAATCTTACGCTTTTACAAAAAACTGCGATCACTAAAGTATTTGAATGATTGTTTGAATTGCAGACAATTTTTTTAATAAAAATATCTTCTATAGAATTTGAATGAAGTTAATTCCATCCATTGAAGGGAACGTAATGTGGAATGAGCTACCTTCTACGGTGTTTCCGAGAAATTACAACATGAGGTTCTTCAAAAGGCGAGTTAATAGAGTTCTAAAGGGTCGGCAACGTATTTGTGATGCCTCTGGTGTTACAAGTATCCATAGGCGACGGTGACTGCTTACCATCAGGCAGCCCGCCTGCTTGTTTGCCACCTATGGCATTAAAAAAAAAAAAACCTAAAAATGAGTGTTTTTAGGAAAGTTTACGATTTTTTTCTATCGAGCCCTTTAATCGTGTATCGGTGAACATATCCGAATAAAATATTTCCTGAACATTTATTACACATAAAGAAATGATGTCAATTAATTGATTTTAAAGATCTACTTTTGAATATTCGTGAGGACGAATCGTCAAATTTGAAGCATATTTCGTCTTAAAGTGTGGAAAACCTCAACGTAAAATTACTTTCTTATTTTTGTCAACATTCTCGCAGACAAGGTTTTATCTACATTTTCAGTTTTCAGAAGGAAAAAGGAAAATACTGAACAGAGAAGTGGCAGCAGCACCGACGCGAATTTTCACACATCGCTTGTTATAAATTTTCGCGGGCGCACCCGGGGCCATTAGCTAGTCGCTCGTAAATTATCTTACGGGGGCTGAGCATTAACATAGATAGTAAATTACGTACCATTAAAATATACCGAGAGCTTGAAGCTTAGTGGAATTATTGGAAATAGAGATGGGAAGTATGGTTAGGGCGGACGTGGCAAATTAAATAAAAGTTGGGTCTTAATACTTGCCGGATGAGGCAAATTGAAACTGTATGTATTTATTACAAAAAAAATAATTACACTAACTTATAAGCACACTTACTTACGACTACTATCCATCATGTCTGAACGTCAAACAATATTGTCAAATTTAAATTAAGCAACAAAATACGATGTCGATCCATATACTTAAAAGGATTCATGCGTCCTTATCTTTTATGCATGAAATGGTTGTTACATATAAAGTATTTATAAAAATAAGTATTAGTAGAGTTTAGATAATAGTATGCTCTGATTGCAAACAAACAATGCTGTTGCAGTAAAAGTTGCCGGATATGCCTCGTGCCAAGACTGGCCGGATAAATCAAGGGGAGACCTGGATCTCTAATTAAAATATATCGACAACTCGAAGCTTAGCGCCAACGATTGGTGCTTACTAAACGCTGTAATTTGTAATGATTGAAATGCGGCGCCGGCGCCGGGAAGTGTGCAATTAGCGGCCGGGAACGGCATCGGACGCAAATCACATTAATTTCACTTCCGGAATAATTAATTATTTGTTAATGAGTGTGTAATAAAGTTAAATCAAGCTTTCATTGGCCATACAACTAATCGTTAGGATATAATAAGATTTGTACAAACGAAAAAATTTGCTCAAATTTTTCTGGGATCTTATGCAAGTATTACGGTACAAACAAATTCATGATGATAATAAATTTCGATATAAAAATATATCGACCTCTATCAGAATCGCATTTTTATAATTTCCTTCAAGCTGCTCAATTTTTCAACTGTTTCCCGATAACAAAGTTACATTCGACCATCTGTGTGTGATATTTTAGCCCAGTTGGGGTGTCGCATCGCGCTGCAACGAGACCTATTCAATTTCTGTCTGAAATAAATTTTCCTGTCGAAATATTTCACCGCAAACTGTAAACTGACGATGCATTCGGACCAAACAAAACGTTTTATTGAATGGGGAATTTGCGCTCATTTATCTGGCGCCCACCGAGTGCTGCAGTGCTATCACTATCAAAGGTAGTACATCGCTCAGACATCTACTACATTACATATCCAGTCTGTGTGAAAGGGTATTGATTACGTATTTAACGTGCGTCCTTATTTTAATGACGTTCGGCTGTCCCATGTTGGGCGCCATTAGTGCGACAGGTATTGTGTTCAGTCAAAGTGTTTACGGATACCTCCCGCCGTCACCACCCATTAATGTTATTGAAAACTGTAGTTCAATTTACATGTTGACAAAACAACTTCACCAGAGAGAGGGGTTCATAGCGTCACTCTCCGGGGACGAATGACGAGGTAACGAATCCCGAAACTTCGTCAAGGAAAAACGTCAAGATAAACTTTTTAATGTGTTTTCGTGTCTTATCACAAAAGACTTCGGGCCATCGATGCTGTAACATTGACGAAAAAATCACTCGTGGTCGAAGGAATGGGAGAAACTTTTTTGCATCCCATTTATCACGGGCGAGGAGCGCCGGAAGGGGCGTCGTCGGGTAGCGGGGAGTGGCGGGCGGTCGATTGCCCGCCATTTAACGTGTATTGCAGGAAATTGGCGCGCGCCACCGCCTGCTAGCGCAATGCAATCCGAATCCGAACCCCGGGTTCCGAGTACTCCGACCACTGCGTCGGAGCTGTAATTAGTCTGAACAAACTTGTGTAGTCGCCGAGCTAGCACCTGCATGTATGAATGGCGAATTAGCGACACGTGTCACCGACTCCGTTCAAACTTCTGAGGAGAGCTGGAGCTATTTACCCACCCACCTTTGTCACGTGTATCCGGTTAATTCCGCCCGGCACCGCTCTCGTCTTGTTAGTTAGCGACTCAAATTAAGAGCTTTTCAGACGCTACCACCGAAATAACGCAGAACCTTAAACATCAAATGACAACATTAACTCGCTCGACTACGAACATTGAATAAATAAAGAATAATGTCGACTCAAAATCGTTTTGTGTTAAAATTATGTTTCAACATTTAATTCTGAGATCAAAAAATTGCTCTCGCCTTTGAAACACAAATTATTATACTTATCCCTTTTCGACGATAGCTGAACGTTTTGGAGATAAAGAAAATAAGAAATGAGTTATTAACATTTTTATGTTCGATAAGTTTTTCCCAGAGAAAATTCTGGTCGGTTTTCATCCAATATTGAGGCGCCTTTATAGTTGCGAGAATGTTCTCGAATTTTAGTTTTAACGATAATATCAAAGGAATATCATTTTCTTTTTCAATAAAGAGGCGAAATCTCGTGAATCAAATTTCCATAGCGGCTTATCGTGAAACTGGTGCGAAGGAAAACTCACTGGATGTACTTTAATCCTGTCTGAGCGAGGCGCGGGAAAATAAATATCAACCGAAATGCACGCGGATTATTGCGCGGCATCGCACGGAAATGCTGATTTTAATTCGGTACAGAACGCGTAATTACGGTGTACTTCATTTCCGTGCAAATTACTGAGCGCCTTTGTTCTATAGACTGTAAAGACCAACAAATACGACGTGGAAAAACATGTTTCATGAAAATGAAAATGTCTCTTTTAATAACGTTTTAATGAAGAGCGTTGGGGTATACCTCTACCTTTATTTTGCAGCTAAATTGTCTGTGAAAAACTGATAAGGCTACGTATGTACTCTTAACACAAAGCCACAAAGAAATACACTCGTGTTGTGTAATAACCGCCATGTTTTTTTACAGAATAATGGAAAATCCCGTCCGCATTGAACGTTTGAGTCACAAATTGTTCACCAAACCGTAGATGATTCAAATTTTAGGAAGAAAACGAAATAAATATTACTATTGATACTTTTTGTATTAGTTTTTTCTTCAATAAATTTCGTTGTAGTCTTTTTTTAAAACATCTCATGTCTCGTTTTTAGCTATAATATGCTTTGTCTCGATTATGCTTCTGACGCTTTTCGTCAGCGAGAAATTATAGTAATATTAACCCGATTCCATGGGGCTAAATGAGACCCCGACCCCTTTTTTGCCTTAACTGGACATCTGGAGGTGGAAACCGCAAGAGCTAAGAACCTAAGCTCCAGGGTGGATATGTTAAAGACAGTAGCGTTTAGTGAAAGTGCAGTACACATCTCTACACCCTAAGCCACCCACGCCAATGGTGTACCTCTGGTGCTAATATAGGGCGGCCTTTATGGGGCTTTAGTGGGTAAGCCACCACAATATTTTGACATGAGGCAAAATTGGCTGCCGTACCTCATACCATAGACTAGCTCAAAAACATTAAAGACTTACCACAGTAGCCCAGAATTTTTCAATTCTACACTGTATAATAGTTTTTTATTCCCTTATATACACAATCAATAATTGTAACATCCTTTTGCTAATAGGCTTCGGCCCCAACAATGCCTCTCAAATTGCAATCATTGCAAATTCATGCAATCAAAAAATATTAATATTTTACATTATAGTCTTACTTAAAAAACATTATTTAAATAGTGCTTATAACTTTTGAAGTTAAACAATTCAGAGTAAATAGGCTTAAGATTAAGCTATGGCTTATTTATGAAATATTAAAAATATAATTAACGTAATAATGACGCATGTTTTTCTCTTATTTCAGACGAAGTAGACGTGATTGGATACACGTCAAACCAGAGCGATAGCGAGTCGCTTCTGTCCGGTCACAGCGCTGACAGTGGCGTAGGCGTTGGGGCGCGGCGCCGTGGCCGATCACCTGCGCACACGCGAGGGGCCCAGCGCTCCGCGCAGCCCTACTCCGCCCGCCCAAGACGCTCAGCGCGCTCCACGAGAGTCTAGGTAAGCATAAATTAAATATTGTACAACTATACTGCTACTTTTAGGGTTTATGGTGCCAGTGAATCCAGAGAAAATGGTGCGGACATACTTACCAAGCTAAAAAGCTTGGAAAGTATTTTTTGAGCCTCTATGCTGGTCAAGTTGCTTGCTTCTCATCTTGCAATGATGTCAATTTATTTATTTTTAGTCAAACTAATTGGAAAGTTATACTTAGGTACTTTAATATCTAGTACTTTAATCAACTTTGTGGACTCTTTTAATACCCCCCCGTCGATCTAAAATGAAATGAAAATTAAAGGTTATGTTTTTTATATTAAATTAATACCTATACCTAATAAGTCTTTAGACTCTTTTAATAGCTGTACATAACAAGACTTTTTGTCATATTTCAGGTGTGGTTCTGTGCGCGTGGGTCGCGACCACAGTCCGCGTCTGTCTGAGGCTCACTCGACGTTATAACTATGACGTATAAATAGTAGAACATTTTGTTGATACATGTACTAAGCAAACGTTGTTTCTGTGAGTAACGGCGACGGCGCACCGCCGCCGCCGTACGCATGCGCCCGCGCCGCTGCACTTACCTGGCGAACATCACACAAGTGTAATATTATTATAATGTAACACACACTTCTACGATCCATCACTAAGTACAAAATTGCCAAAAATTTATAATTCAAATTTTATTTTTCGTACTTTCAGATTTTTTTCATATTCTCTATTTTTCTTTTGTCATCTCGAGCCAGGCTCGTTGCAATATGAGTGAACCAATGTATTTTCCATTCTATTTAACGTTGGTACCACTGTTTCCTGTGTTTTAAACACAATATATCTTTTCATATTTTTCACATTTATTAATTTTATTTACTTTTTAGTTTTATCTTTTGGGGGCTTAAGAGTTTTGGCTACTTAGTATTTTAAAACTTTGTTTGATGCCCTGCAATGTCATATTTATGAACTTTGTACCTATAATCAAATCGAATTGGTCTAAAATAATGAAACAATTTTTCCATGCAAGCCACGGCAAATGTAAAAAAATATCAATTTTGTAGTAATAATTTAAGTATATAATTTTTTTTCTTTGTATATTATTTGTTTGTATAAATTAATGAAATATAATTTAGATCTGTGTATGTACTTTAACGTTTTTGGGACAAAAGATGGGTTTCATGTTAACTGGAGACCCCCCAAAAAGTTATTTTAAGTATTTTTGATGTCACCTGAATCCAAGTATAGGTACTAACTTATTTTGTGGCTATGAGAAGTGAATATACTCTAAGATCGATATGGATGTAGAGATAGTATTCCACCATTCGTCATTAATTAATTCATGAAGCAATAATTCATCACAAACATATGGAACAGACATCTTGTTACATGTAAGTAAATAACTGATATTTACGTACGGTATTTTTTACTTCGAACAGCTTTTGGTTTATGCTTCAATTCTGTACGGGCTTGTAACCGCATAGTAAGCATTTTTGAATAGTGACGGTTTACCCGAACCTGCGAGTTCAGTGGCCTTACGCCTAGCTGTTTAGGTGATAAAAAAGATTTTCCGAACTGCACTGTTTTAACTTAGTTTGGAACCATGTAAGGAGTTGGCCGTAAGGCCCCTGGCCTCGCACGGACACCGCCCGAATAAAATAAAAAATTCATAAGCACTTTAAAAAAAACGAATCCCACTAATAAAAGATGTTTTAGTGCTTATGACATTGTACCTACACGGCTTTTAGTCCTTATTCTGAAGTACACGGCTTCCGTGCGCGAACATAAATTTAATTATTGATTTATTAGCCCATGTGTCCGACAGGAAGGTGAATAAAAAAATACTTTATGAAAAATGCTTAGTTACACTTCATGTGCGGTTCCAAGCCAGTACAAGTTCTGTTCTGTATCCATCGCTCTAAATAAACTAAATTTGATAGCTCTTGAATTATCTGTGGTATTTTAATTTTAGATTACAAATACAATTATTCAAATATTTCGTAATATCGAACTGCTATATTGCTATATTATGGCTTTATTATTCTGTGACCTATGGCATCATAGTTGACAAATTTCTATATGATAATATTGTGAAAAGATCCCGGGAACACTTAAGTTTCCTAGTCCAAAAGAATCGATGTCATTGAATTTGATACTGGGGCTCTATCCAAACAGTTTTTTTAACGAAATATTATACCTGTTACGTTAAAAAAAATATGTATAGCTGTCAAAATCCGTTATTTATTTATTTTATCCTGAACCATTCTCTTTAACATCTGGCAGCCTTTATATTATCTGCATTTTCACTACAATTAATTAAATAAACAAAGAATAGGGATAATTTTAGAGCTAGGTACATATTCTATTTAGTTTATTTTAAAAGATGTTACGACAGGCGTGACAATAATTGTATGCATCTTACTTTGACTTGTAGGCCTTGTCATTCATTCAAGCATTGTAGTTTTTAAGTTTTAAACCATTTTTGTGAAGAAGCGAACACTGCGTAAAAACTGCAATTTTTGCTGAATTTAACTGCAAAGTATTTTAACTTCCCTAACTGTTGTGAAATATTAAGTATATCATTTTACTTTTTTTTGTGTTCAGAATTACGTCATCATCGCCAACAATGCTAATGAGAATCAACGCGGCACAAATAATTTTGTTCGTGTCTTGATAGTTCTATTTAGCGCTTTTGGCGTTGATTCGGAATGCGTTCTTTGTCAGTTAATTAGTTTCGTTGCTTCAACAATGGTTTCTGTTTTTTGTCTCATATCACACTATTGTTAAAGATACACGAGGGTAGGTAATTTTTCAAGCTAGAACAATGGTGCTAGAAAGTTTGTCATCGATTGGAATGTACCATTTTCTGCATTTCGAAACTAAACTAAAATTATTCCTTTTTTTCATGTCAGCTTTACACCAGGGCCCTGATTCTACTAAAGAAATTGTTTTTAAATTGTAATTGTTGCGATTTTAATTGTTAAATAATTACCTCAAAATTGATAGTTATAAATAAAATAAAATATACTAGAAAAATACGTCCAACTAATATTATAACTTAGTAAAAAAAAATAACAATTTTGAGGCAATTATTTAAAAATTAAAATCGCAACAATTACAATTTAAAGACAATTTGTTTAGTAGAATCGGGGGCCAGGATAACAACACATTTAATCCTGTGAAATTTAGTTTAAATAATGGTACTGTAGATTAGCACCCACTAAAACGCAGATCTAGCTTAGTCTGTTTATATGAAGTTAGTTTAAACATCTACCCTTGTGTATCTCATACATTAATATCGGTTTCATGCTTATTATGACTTCTTTTAGTTCTGATGTCGATTATAAAATGTCACAAGTAAAGTAACTAAAAGTACTACACTGTTCGAGTCTAAATTTTTAAGAATTTAATGAACTTTACAGTGAGTTTTTAGTTATTTTAGTTATGCCGAGAAAAAGCTTCAATATCGATATCATTGTCAAATTTATTTGTTAACATCACTATGCGTACACATCACTAACAATTATCATTTAGTATTAACGTTGAATATAAATGATCTCACTTCAATGTCATATTAACTCTGTAAATGTGTCTGTAATGCCAGCCATGCACAGTTTCATCCCACTGCAAAAACTGTTTAAACCCTGCAGAGTTAAATCGGGTATCGTAGGGTATATGTGAAGACGAAAGAGTAATTTACACAACTTTTACTAAGGGATATACCTGAAAATATCAGCTGTTCCGTAGAAACAGGTCATTGACACTTGATAAAATGTACAGAATAGCTAGCTGATTTTTCCAACTTTGTAGACCAATGTATTGACATCAGTCCCATCAGTGGGACTGTGGCAGTGGGTAATGAGCGCTTTACATTTTTAATGGTTTGATTACACTTATGACAGTACTGTAAGTCTGTAAAAGGTTGTACCTAAGTCCCCAAAATTACTACATAGGGTTGTTTATAAATCTTCAATTTGATTGATATTTAGTTTTCAGAATCGGTGTTCAACTTTTCTTTTACAATTTCACGAAATATGCAAAGAAATATCACACCTCAATCAGCTAGATGGCAGCAGTTGATTGGTGGCAAACAAGCTAACGAGCCGCCTGATGGTAAGCGATCACCGTCACCTGTGGATACAGATGGAGTCATCTATGGAGGGGCATCAGAGATACATTACGGACCTTTATAGACTCTAACAGCCCTATTGAAGAACCCCATGTTATAGTTACTCGGAAATGCCGCAGGAGCTCTTTCTACATAATTATTAATAATGTTCTCAATTAGTTTCCGTGATTGATTTAAAACTCTTGTTCAAGTTAACAGTGTCTCTAGATAGGTTGAATAACTCTGCGCGCAGACAAAATATGAAGCAATTGTGTTCTTAAGTAAACCATCACAACAATAATAAATGTATGCAGCGCTATTAGTCGCGTGTGGTTTGTTGGTAATCACGTCAAAAACGTCGTTCTTTCTTAGTTTGTCCTCACAGATGGCAGCACTGATAACTTGCCTATTTACTCGACTACTGTAAGCAAACCATTAGAAAAGCATGCAAACTTATTATTTTTTTAACTCGTGACTGCATTGTGACACAATTACTTAGTTATATTTTACATTATTTTGACAAAATAATATTCATTTACCAAAAAAAAATACAAAATCATTTGTAAAACCGAAAAATCCCATATATTTGCGAGGGAATATTAATATAGTACACGATATATTTGTTTTTAACTTGTAACTTGTAATAAATTGTTAATTTTTGAAATGTTCGACTGAATTTTATTGTATTATAAAATAATTTGTTTATAATTATTTTGACGTTATTTTTGGATCCGAAAGAGATTGATATCAATTTTCTTTCGTCCTCGGAATGCGTTAAACATTTTAAATATTTTTTTTCTAATATATTACATTAAATCTTATTGTAAATTATATTTGTTTAGTATGTTGGTAAGTTTAGTTATAAAGTACATTGTCTGGCAAGATATATGGCATAGCTAGATCACTTAAAAAGTGTTTTTAATAACGAAAAAAGAATCTGATAAATCTTTGTTAGATTTTCGATCGTGATCGTATTTTAATTTTCGTTAAAGTAAATAATCATTTTTTATTGTAAAGACAGCTGTGCAACTACATGTTATCCATTGCTCATTTCCATACAACAATGGCGTGTTCGGCGTGTATTCTTTTGTTCTAAGAACGCTGTCAGATTTGACAGCATTCAAATTCTAGCCGCCATCTTTCATTCAAATATGTCAGAATGGGATAGCAACAGTTTTAGAGCTGTCTGAAGTTAGTATAGAAAGTGGGTTAACAGAATCGCAACTTGCTTTCAAATGTGCGATATGTGTTGCCAGGAGTTGTAATATCATTTTGTAAGTTTAATGTTAGCGATGATCTCTTACGGTAATGGAGCGGCGTCACCGTCGGGCGAATCCCACGTGATTTGCCACGCGATCTACCACCTTGCTGTCCACACGCAGGGTTCCTTTTTGTTTAATTTAAAAAAATGCTTTTTTTATCTACTCTACAAATCTCTGAACGACATGACTTACTATGATATAAATCTTATCAAGTAAAAGTACTTCAAACATCTTTAGAAATGTTTGAATTGCTGTTTTGTCGAGACTAGCTGTACTAGAGTGATTGAATTATATATTTTTTATTTTGAATCAATACCTAATTCAAGTAATGACTTATTTAGCGTTGTCTAAACCTCGCCGCTCATGCCTTAACGTGCCATCTATGGCGGGAAATTCAAAATTTAAACAGTTTGTTTATTATTGTAGCTAGACCGGGTAATTATTGTAAACGATCATGATATTTGCGCAAATTGATTATTATTCTTTACAAAATCATGTATACTTCTCATCTCACATCTCTAATGCACATGATCACTTATTTAATATGGTGCATTAGAGATAAATAACTTGACATGATTTTGTAAAGAATAATAATCAATTTGCGTAAATATTATGATCGTTTACAATAATTACCCGGTCTAGACACAATAATAAAAAAACTGTTAAAATTTTTAATTTCTCGTCATAGATGAAACGTACCACCTTAACGCGGGTGTCGGCGGATGAGAGACTGAACTCGAATGGGTGAAATCCGACACTGTTTTATTGTGTAGCAACTTTTTTGTCCCAGGAACATTGTGAACCTAGTGCCTTCTAGCGCCACTGGTACTATTTTAATAGTTCAGTGGCGCCACCTAGCGAGTGGACAGCAAACAAGTGCCCGATGCACGTGTCAGCTATTCTCAGCGCTCAGTACCTTACGTCAACAAAATATTAATTTTATCGTTTGGAAATAATTTATGTATCACAAAATTTAATTTATTTTTTATATGTTTAAACGTGCTTCGTTTATGTACCGGTGTTTTGCTTCGGTGTTTTGTTGTTTAGTAGCATACATTAAAATGGATGTCGTTTTTATTAGTCTTGATTTGTTATTTTGTCTACAGAACTTAATTCAATAATAAACTATTTCCAATCGCATTGGGTCGATCAAGAATGCCCTTCCTCGAATGCCTTACTCGCGTAAAAATAAGGTGGATATTCGAATATTAATTTCATATATTAATTATGCCGGGTCGAGTGATCCTTCTTGCTCTTCAACCCGTATTAATATCAACCTTATTATGGGTAGAATTCATTCTCTTTCTCTTACTCTTCAGAGAGCTTCATAGATCAAACCCAGTGCGATTGAACTTTGCGAATGTTCGAAATTCTACTGCGGATAAATGTTATGTCGACAAATATCTGGTAAAAATAGTACTAAAATAGTGACAATTCTGTTTAGCCAAGCCGCTAGAGGCGCCTCAATCGCTTTATAAAATTATCGATGTCCAAGACAAAAGTCGCTACATTTGCAATAAGTAGTTACCTGTCATGCTCATTTGGGGGTAGTTAAAAAAAATGGGTGCTAGCGGCGGCGGGACGCTAAAAGAGTACAAATTCTGTATAAGCCCCTACTTACTTCTCGTTTGTAATACGAAACAGGGATAAGGGCCGGAATCCACCAAGACGGCGGACGAACCAATCAAATTACACGAAATTGACATAACGTCATGTAGAGTCTTCTTTCACTTCTATTTGTGAATGTCGGTCGCCGCTTTGGTGGACAACGGTCCTAAGTCAGAATTGGTGTAAATAGTGTAGGTAAGGAGCGCGGGCACGGCCGTTCGCGCGGACTACCACTCTGCCATTGATGTTGTCTCTTCTTAATTATAATCTGTATCCTATTGCTACAGTGAGATGGGTCGTTGCTAAAATCCCAACCAGACTTCCTCACCAGCGGGACAGAGGAAAAAAAAGTTTGTGTAAAAGGTAATTCACAGCCATAATTATACCATCACAGAAAAATATCTACAACAAAAAAGTTCACTGTGAAATATTTGAAGAAGTAGAATCAAGGGGTAAACCAAATTATTAAACTTAATTGCTTTGACTCGTTCTCCACGCTTCTATAATAATATTTAGCAGTGCAGAAACAAAATATAACTCTTTTCATTTTGCCTCAATGGTGGGGACGACAGTGGGGATGTTAGCAATGACTCGTATGATTTTGTTGCGGTATCTTCCTACTTTGTTATGTAGTAAGGAGTCGGGTATATCCCACACTGTAACGATAGGGTATTAGAATGTGTACGCGACTGTAAGCGCACACTTAGATAAGAAAATGTTATTAGAAAAAAAATGAAATTGAATGTCTTAACTGACATTCGCATCGACTTGGCGACATTTTACACAACTTAGGCGCTAAAGTTAGTCCGGCATTGTAAAAATATCAGTTGTAAATATTGGAGCCAAAATTTTTATACAAAATTATTCATAAATGAAATATATTCTTGGACCAAGTTGCGCGCTGGGTCGGTGCGAATCTCGGTCACTGCTACGGTACGGTTTATGAACGCAACAGTGCGATTTCGATACTGAAGCGTTTAGAAAACATGCTTAGGAAATGGTGAATTCGTTTTATGGAAAACTAGTAGGACCGTACTGGAAAACATTTGAAAAGAGTGATTAGAGACATTATACAAACGAGATTGCAAAAAGCTACGCTACGCTAATTTTATCAAGCCGTGTATGGTTCTGTGCGCACGATTTTCTAATGTCAAACTTTTGACAGTTGCCCTCACGTAGGTAGTCTGGCTAATGAAAGTAGACAGAAAAAGCGCGCCAAATAAAAAAAAAATCCGCATTGCAACCCTAAAATTAATATGTGCAACAATTATAATGCAACACAAACTGTTACTGTGTTACAATAAAAAATAATTATTTACAAGTATCAAGTGAGATTATTCCAGGTATTTCATACTAAGTTTTGGGGTTCCAATGCTGATATTTTTGCATTTGCCGCGCTTTTCTCTTCTTTCATCAGCCAGACTCTATGTAAATAGTAACACTAAACATTTCTGTTTTGTTTGCACTATTACAAAGGAAAGAGGTAATTTTAGTGCTGCTAATTACATTATTTAGTTTACATGATTTTTTTCCTGAGAATCGCACCACTTTTTAGTAAATACCCTCCTAACTTTCTCCTAGATTTTCTTGAACTAAAACACCATTTTGTGAAGCAACAGTGCCGGTCGACAGTCGTATGACTGCAATTAATCGTTGTCTGAGGTAGAGGCGAACATTAGGTACTATTTGTGACTTACTGCTAGAGCGAAGGCAGCATACACGTTGCACATACCTATAATAAATGTAAAAAGGTTATAGAATTAATTTAATAAAATTATAAATAAATATTTTGTTTGTATTATTTTCAACTCCTTATTAGGGTTTCGTACCCATAGGGTAAAAACGGGACCCTATTACTAAGACTTACAGTTACTAACCAACTTACAATTACAGTTGACTTTTCCACGCAACACTATATATATATATAATATATATTTTTTTTTTTTATACACGGTCATCTGACCCCAAACTAAGCAAAGCTTGTGATATGGCTGCCAGAGACTGATATACATACATATATAGTTTTAAATACATACTTAAATAGATATTAACAACCAGATATAGAACAAACACAAATGTTCATCACACAAATGTTTGTCCTAGATGGGAATCGAACCCACGCCCCAAAGCTCAGAAGGCAGGTTCACTACCACTACCACTACTATACATCGACGTTAGGCCTAATATATGAAAAATAATGCCTATTCTATATCAGCCTGAATGACGGCTGATGAACTGGCGCGGAGAGGCTCGAGCATACGACCCGTAGGGCCCGAGCCGATAATACCCCTGCCTTTCAGCCAGATCAGATCCTGGATTAGACAACGTACTACAAGACTTCACAAAGAATACTGGGCAAGTACCAAAAACTGTAGGCAATCAAGGGAAGCTTTCCCGGAACTCAATCCGAGATACTCCCGTAGATTGTTGAATCTAAAACGTGATAAACTCCGGCAAATTGTTGGGGTTATCACAGGGCATTGCCTCTTAAACAAACACCTTTTTAAAATTGGGGTTACTGACAGTCCCCTATGTAGAGGGTGTCTGGAAACTGATGAAACGGTCGCACACTTGCTGCTGGAGTGCAGCAGCGTGGCAGAACAACGAAACACTATCCTCGGATCACCGAGGACACTCTGGGAAGCCTGCACAGGCATAAGCGAGCTGCTAGCTTTCCTGGAGGAGACCGGGTGGCTGAATTAGCTGCAGCCGGGTGACGCAAAATGGGCCAGTGAATGGTCTAGTTGCGTAAAATGCCCGCTACACAAGTAACAAGTAAGTACATCAGCCTGATTACGTTAACGATCAAATCGTAATTGCAGCGTGCTATTCCACTTGCGCACAGGGTTGCCACCCGTCCCGATTTTGATGATATTGTTCCGCGTCCATCAGGACAGACAGAATAATAATATAAACACCTATATAATTATAGGTTATCAAACCTATAATTTTGTCCCGATTTCATAATCTTAATATTATTATAGACGCGTCGCAAAAATATACGACTAAGACTAGATTAAGACTAGGGGCCATTCATTAATTACGTAATAACGTTTTTTTCTTCAAAAAGGTAGTAAACCTGCGCGTCACAGTATGAGAAACTCAAATAGGGTTTAACATCAATAAACTAAAAATAGAGTTTGACACCGATCTTAGGTAGTTATTTTATATTGAAAAATCCCTCCTATTTCACTATTTTTCCTTAAGCTATACCTACCTACTTAATTTCACAGCATTAAGTGTCCTTGTCTGATCAAAAAATGAAACAGACAGACAGAATTTGTCTCATTCAGTTTAGTTAAGAAAATGATACAACGAAATCGGCATCATTGGTATATTAACATAATTTTATTTGTAACATAACTTATTCTAAAGCATTTCCTACAAAATATCATCAATTGACATCTTACACTAAATGAGTATTATTGGAATGTACACAATAACGATTAAAAATATTAAACATAACATTACATACTTTTTCAATAAGTAACAAAACAATACTTATATGAAATAAAATTCTACAATTTACATAATTAAGCTCGATAATTAAGTTCTTTAGCAGACAATTTTAATACTTAAATCACTAAACATATTAACAGAAATACATTAAAAAATCCTTTATTTATGGTTTTATATCAATTTAATATCTGAAAATGATGAAGGACTAAGAAACTAAGGGCCAACCTCTATCCCACTTTTATATAAAAATTAAGCATTTTAATTATATATAAGATTTGTCGCGTGTTTTTATATTGTTTTACTTAAATTGGAAACTTAAGAAGTCATTATCTCACTTTTAGTTTTTTACACTTTGGAAAATCTGTTTTACAACGACTGCATAACAAAAATCTGTATTTCCAATAAATGTATAGTTTTGTTGCAATCAACTGATTGAAGAATACACCCACTCAAACACCTCTCTTATTTACCGAAGAAAGATAACCTTATTAAACGAGCTGAGTAAAAAAAAGTGACATGCCTATTCAATGTGATTTAACTTGACGTTTATTGGAATCAGACTGCAGGTCACGTGATCTATTTTGCTTATTAAATTACCTTATGTCAACAGACCAGTATTATTTCCTATTTTAATTAATACATTACATATCGGCGAATTTTCATTAAACTAACAACTATAATAATAAGCTGGTAACAACAGTACTATACTAATACCTATTTGAATAACGAGTAGTATAATTTTAGGCTGACTAACATCTTGGGATTTTCAACGAAACAGGCGATTCTCGAGGTTTTAATTGACTAAACCACGGAGCATACAAAGAGATGGCACTAGTGGCGTAGCTAGGTTACCAAAGGCCCGGGCTTGTGGGTGGTCAGATTTGGGGATCTGACCTCCCATTCAGCAAGCCCGGGGTAGACGATGGCGCGGTGTGGCCCACGGCGTTGTAAAGGAAAGGAACGGAAATGCCCTGAGCATTTCCCGGGAGCGCTGCTTCAGGCAGTGTGGTAGGAGGATACCGGTGCGTTCCTATGGAGAACCCTCTGTCTGGCACAGAGGTCGGCCACCGAGGGGGTTTTAGTGGGTGCAATCTCACATAACCCGGCTTCACCCCAATGCAGCTGGGTATGTTTTGAAATTTTCCCCCTCGTCAACAAAAAAGGGCCCTATCTGAACTGGTTAGGTTTTATAGAAAGAAAGCAAAAGAAAGAAAATATTTATTTTGTGCACAAAACACTACAACATCAACATTACAAAACAGAAACAAAATAATAATAATACATATTAAGTTGTAGCTGTAGTGTCCAGTGCGACAAAAAAGTGCAGTGCTCAGCGATAATGCAACAGATTTCTCTGCAGCGCTGATTTTCAGCATTATACCAAGTATTAATAAAAAATTATATGAATACTTTAAACGTGCAAAGCTACTTATTAGGTACATGTATGTGTATTAGTAAAATATTGTCAATATTGAAAATTGTTGCGTAAACTTTTTTTTTTTAATTTTTTCTATTAAAATACATATAGTTTGTCTATCTTCGACCAAAATAAAATGAATGGACGGGCCATAACCATTGAACTTGCTCAGTAAAAACGAGTCAAAACCGCCGACCATACACCGAATTATAACCATGTACAGTACATTTGTTACAAAAAATAGATAGCGGTTTTGTTGTGTATTTACACTTCGGGAAAGCACACGAAGGCATAATTTTGTCAGATGTTTCGTTATCTCGTGTTGCACTTCCTACGGCTAGAGACCGACTGAAACGAAGTGAGCGCCGGCACTCATTTTGTAATCTTCAAAAATGCGCTTTGTCTGGGTCCGTCCATTCATTTTATTTTGGTCGAAGTTGTCTATTAGTTATATTTTGAAGGTGGGAGAAATTTTGGCAGGTTCTGCCTGAGGTATGCTGGTCAGGGTCCGAGGGCCTCCTGAGCTTGAGGGCCCCGGTGCACTGCACCGCCTAGCCGATAGCTACGCCACTGGATGGCATAACAATATTTTTCTTCACAGAAATACATGGCGCTAAGGGTGATAAGACTTATATACATGGGGCATTACGGCTACCACTTAAAGAGTTCAAAACAGCGCTGTGAGGAAAATCACGTAAACGTGAACCTTGACACACCGTGATACGGTTTGCGGTCACGCCTTATCGCATCACCTAAACAGAATCTCTTGAAACAGGTAGCCAACACAAACAACAGGTAAACAGGAAGGTTGTCTTTTTTGACGACGATCCAAAAAGAGGTCTCTATTTGAATTATCTTTCGTCGAAAGACAGTTGGATGACATGGAAGCAAAACCTAGCAACCTAGGGGTCTAGACAAGAGCCACACACTGTTAGCGTTCACGCCTGCGGAAAGATGAAATTGTAAGAAAATGACATTGACAATGACATTAGCTTGAGAGATGTTATCTGAAGCTAATGTCATTTTCATACAATTACATCATTCCGCAGGCGTGAACGCTAACAGTGTGTGGCTCTTGTCTAGACCCCATAGTCAGCCAAAAGAAAAATCAGTTAGGTGACAGATGGGTGAAGGTCATTCCTTACTCGGATATTAGTCTATCTATAATGTTTAGTTCTAATAGTTTAGCCATGCCAAGGAATCGCCCACAAAGACTGCTATATCGTTTGAAAGGTACTTTTAAGTTTAGATATTACAATGTACTTTAATATGTACATACCAGAAGTATTTACATCTAATCTAACGATCCATAGTGAGCATTTTCGTTTGCTTTTCCAATACTATCAATTTTTTTTTTTACTTGTGAGCGTTTACTTAAATTACACACTTGTGATATTAAAAAGTATTTAAACAATGTTTAAATACAATTATCTATTTTTCAGATTACTTAACGTGTAAAAAAATTAAGCCTGCATTCAACCATCTTTGGTACGGGTGTAAGGATAAATATTTTAGGTAGTAATATATAACAAACAAATTTTATAGTTAAAATATACATAACAAAAACATAGTTAATTAATCTTTGAATAAACTATTTACAATTTCAATCAATAACTAGTAATTTGTTCAAAATTTCACTAAAAGACAATAAATTTTTTACACTAACAATTCCGAAATTGATCCGTTTTTACTGTTGTGAAACATTTATTGGCGCGCCTTGGCAGTAAAACCGACACGTATGCCGTGACGGCAAACGACATGACGCTCTCTTATGTCGTCATGATACACATCGGGCGTCCCGTGACGGCCAACTTTTTAATATAGGTACAAGTTTTTTTTTTCTTTCTGTGCCATGCCTACACTAATATAAGCATTAAAATTGTTGATGTAATCTAGTAGAAATAATTTGTCTAATGAAAGAGTTTAGTTTTTTTAATGCCATAGATGGCAAACAAGCAGACGGGTCATCTAATGGTAAGCAGTCACCGTCGCCTATGGATACTTGTAACACCAGAGGCATCACAACTACGTTGCCGACCCTTTAGGAATCTATTAATAGTGGGCTTGAGCATTTGGATTGTCTTTAGACCTTCAACGGTCTATGATGTCTAATTGTATTTGTAGTGTTAGTTTTAGCTTGTATTTTATTTAGTTAATAAAGGCACTTGCCAAGAATAAAAAAGATTTATCATTAAATCACCATTTGAAGAACCCCATGTTGTAGCTTCTCGGAAACACCGCGGAAGGTAGCTCATTCCACATTTTGCAGTTTTTATTAATTAAGTTTAGTTCATACATTTCTTTGTATCAAAAACGCTTGCTGCTGCTGACACGTTTTTGGTCTAAATATAATTTGGTATGTACAAGCTTTTGAAATATTATACAGCCTGCCTTTTGCATCCATTGGATGCCGACGACTCTCACAATGTCGTCGGTCCATCTAGTGGGAGGCCTAACTACGCTGCGTCTTCCGGCAAGGCAAGCTGTCGTTCAGTGTGGAGGTTAAAGGGGAGGCCTAAGTTAATGTTGCGAAACTTCTCTGCGATACTAGCGCTACGGTAATTTGTAGAACCCTTTCGTACATTATCTGACTACAGCGCTTGCGGAAGTTCGAGACAACCTATAACACGCTCAAATGACGGTGCCATCTAAGTTCGTACCGTTTTTAGGCAAATTTCCGAGCTACGCTCTAATGTTCCGCTATTGGCTTTCCTCTTAGTCTATCTTCCTTGAAGGAACTTAACAAAGAAATTTTCTTAATTAGTTTGACTAAACCATAAAAAGTATATGTTATATCAGGATGATACATCTCTGAAATTTAGCCCAAGTCCACAGGGTCCAAGGTCGTTCGAATATTCCCATTATCACCAATTTCAGTATTGTGATTACAGTTACATGGCATTGGCTACGGAACCCTACCATATGCGTGTCTCGGCACGCTTTCTTTTTTCATCTAATTTAAAACAACGGTTTTCTCGTATTTTGAACTATGACGCTTTATAGCAATTTTATTTTAGATACCTAATTGAAACAAGCTTTCTTCTTCCATTTTTTTTTAGCGATAAGGCCGCCACTTGTGGCACTAGCTCGTAAGCGTTTTCTATCGTGTTGTAATTTTAATTTCTGGTGTACACAATAAAGAGTTTCTATCTATCTATCTATCTTTACCAAGGTTTTTTCTAGTTACATACAGTTCCAAACATTTATATGATAATTAATCTTTTTTTTTTTCAATATCTTTCTAAACCAATTTCTGTTATCACTTTTTAACAATGCACAACCATTTGCCAATCAAAAAACACATTTAAACAGGAAATCAATATGGTCGATGACATTGTACCGATCTTTAAACAGCAACTCTCTCTCTCTCTCTCTCTCTCTCTCTCTCTCTCTCTCTCTCTCTTTTTAACAGCAATAAAATTATCTGCATCTCGCTTCATGCCAGAAAAGGATAGCAATAATTTTGAAGCTCTCAAATTTTGTTTAGTTTAGAAAAAGATATAACATAATCGAATTTTATTAACGATGAGAGTTATAAAAAAAAACTTACATCAAAAAACAATAATACTGGAAGTTACCAGACTTTCTTGAACCAGACACATTCACAGATGAATAATTTTCAGACAATTGGGTTTGTGTACACGGATCCTGGGATCAGATTGCATTCGCCACGGATCCCGGAGAGTTGTATCAACTAATACCGTGATCCATTAGTTCAAAGAAACAAATTAATAATTCAAACGCTGATCACGATATCCGTGGCTACAAGAAATAAGATAATTTTTATTTTTTTTAATTTTTTCGCTTAAAAGACTCCTTGCCTTCTTTTAGGAAAGAAGTTAAATAATTACAAAGTATTATATTAATCAACGAAACATTGTTTCTAGTCTGTAGACGATAATCTGTCACGAAAACTATTTTATTATATTTCTTGTAGTAGTGGATACCGTGATCAGCGGCTAAAATTATCATTTGTTTCTTTGAAGGAAACGGATCACAGTATCAGTTGATACAACCCTCCGGGATCCGTAGGTAATTCAGTCTGAACCCAGGATCCGTGTAGACAAACCCCAAAAATCACCTAGCAATTAAAATCCAGGCATTATTTTTCGAATCCGTCATTTCTCGATACGATCCATGCAATTTTCAGTTTCTTCAATTTAATTTTTCGATATTATATTAAGGCCTGTTCACACAAGACAGTAACAATCCGGCAATAATTTTCCTACCAAAATAACAATTTTCAGAAAATTGTTCAACAACCCTTCGTTTATAGAAGCGCGTCTTGCAAGTTCCAACTTGCATCCTTATTTTCCAATCACGATCATATACGTTTTATGAAACGCATCATTTTGTAATTTTCAGTATTCCAAGTTTTCAATAAGACAATATAAAAGCCTGTTCACACTTAGTCTGCGTTGTGCACAAGTCGCAGGCTGTCGTCGTTGCGGCGCGCGGGGCGGCGCAGCGGACGCGCGTGCGGAAGAAGCGAGAAACGCTCGCTCGATTGGCACTTCTTGTTTAGAGCTGTGCGGAGGTGGCTTTCTCCTGGAATTAATAATTATACATAAACTTAATTATACAGGGTTACTGGTAATCAGTTAGCATCCTCTTAAGGGCGGCTGGTATACGTCAAAACAAACAACTTATATTCTACGACTTATCAAAATTCACGAAATAAAAGTCTGCTGTTTCATACATGCTGTAGCGAGTGTTGTGTTTTTTTTTTATGAAACCACTGTTGTTTTTGGCAATTTAAAAAAACACGTTGAACGATAGTTTATTGTTTTGATGTACTGAAGCTTAAGAGCCCTTAAGATGATGCTAACTGATCACCAGTAACCCTGTATTTTATGTAATTAATAATAAAAGATTTTTTTATGGTTTATGGAATAATTTTGTAACTATTTTAATGTGTTCAATTAAATAATTTACGAAGGCAAACAATATTACAAAATACATAATTCTCCATTATTTTCATTTCGTCAGAGTTTTAATTGATCAGATTTTTATTTCGTCGGATTTTCATTTCTACAGTTTTTTGTTACGTCAGAAATTTTACTGAAATTTTACTATCAAGCACAAATTCTATTCAAATGTAGGGATCTAAAATTGTATCTTCTTACTGAAGGTTATTCCCGGGATGGGGATTTTTCCTCGGGATGGTTTATCCCGGGAAGGGATTTTCCCCCCGGGAAGGTTTATCAAGGTAAAACAAACAAACAAAGAAAACTGACGTAATGAAAACAAAGGATAATTATTGATGCATTAAACGCTACAATAATTGAACAAGGTTTAATTACTAGGTATAACAAAGTGCACAGTGTTCAGTCCATGTAGGGAAGCTTATTGATTATTTTACGCAGTAGTGCGTCTTAAATTACAAGGCTATATCTTCAGTTAATCTTCAGGGCATAACACTGTCCACGATTTTGAAGTCTGAAATTATGGAACTGCAACTGTAGACATGCGTGGCATCAGACGAAAATGTTACTCGTCTTGTTATTAGATTTAAAATGTACCTGGCAAGGACAATGGCCGTCCACACAGAGTGAGATCGTGAGACCTCGGCGAGGCAGATCGTGAAGAGCGCGGCCGGCTCGGCGTGTTGTTGTTACGGGGCTCTTCGCAGCGTCCGCGTCGCGGCGACCGCGGCACGTCCTATGTGGATAGACCTTTATTTAACTTTTGGATGATATTTATGGCATATCCATTACATAAAGACTTCTTTTAACAAACCCAACATGAGTAAATACATCTAAAAACTACGAATGTGTTACAGTTTGAAAAGCGTGTGCTAAGCCAAAATGGGTCATTGTAGTCATTTATTACGAACAACTTTTACTATGGGACCAATCACGAAATAGCAAAAAAAAAAAAAAAACTTTCGGCTGTGCATAACTTTATTAAAATAACCCTAAATACAATTGTAATATTTTGAGAGAAAAATCTAGACACATTAGTACATTTCAAAGTTGTTTTCTACGTAATTAATATTTACCTATTACCAAACAAGCTACACTAACACTAAAGAAGAAATATAGGAAAGTAACATGCGTAATAGGCTATCAATTCAATCTATACGTGTTTAATTTATTAAAAATGACAAATATAATTTAATGTGATATGGATTCTAAAGAAATTGTTTAAATCCGCTTATTATGTCCTGAAATATAAGTGTTTAAAGTTTTTGATCGGAAGGTATGCTCTGCTCCTTTCCCACAAAGTGATTGTCAGTATGGAGTTTGCATGGCGTACTTACAAATGACGTCATCTAAAAGTATAGAGCGTTCACTGTCTACCAAGATATATAAACCAACATATACATATAAAAACTGACGGTTATAAAAAAGTATGTGTTAATCCAGGACCAAACCACCAAACTTCAGATATGGAAAGGAGTATGCTAGGCTAAACGTTATGTGACAAAATTACTTTGTATCCCGAAAAAATTAGATGAGATTACATCGAAAAAATAACGGTTCCTAAGGGATAGCGGGTTAAACCGCAAGGCGTAGCTAATTGTGCATAAAGAAAACATTTCCTAGTGAAAAGTTTCAACATGTTAATCAGTTACAAAAATCTCATTACTCTCGAGCATTTCAAGGCTTGGTTGGAAATAGCCCTTACCATCGACATAGCTTTAAAAGGTTTTACATAATTAGCAGGGCACAATTCCCACAATGCAAACTGTTTTACAGCCGCCATGGAAGTTGAAAAACCAACGCAAAAATTTAATGTTCAGACCACTTGTAATTCACAGAAGAAGCAAAATTAAAATTACTTTACCTATTTTTTCAAAATAGGTAAAAAAGGCGCGAAAATATTCAGCTGTTCAAGTCTTGAAGCAGTTGAATATTTTCGCGCTCAGGCAAAGTTTTCATAGGAATTAAAGAACCTTTCTTCATAATTATGGTACTGAGACGTGGTCCTTAGCTGCTGGCCTTTTGGTAAAACTCAGAGTCGCAGAGCGGGCAATGGAGAGAGCTATGCTCGGAGTTTCTTTGAGCGATAGAATCCGGAAAGTGGATATTCGCCATATCCATAGCGAAAAACCATAGCGGCCAAGATTTGCAAGTTGAAGTCAGGCAACATCGCTCGAAGAACCGATAACCGATGGGGAAGAAAGAATGGAGACCACGAACCGGAAGACGTAGCATAGGTAAGCCTACTAGAGAGACCGACGACATCGCGAGAGTCCAGTGGATTCAGATGGCACGCTGTCGTTCAGTGTGGAGTTCTAAAGGGAAGCTATGTTCAGCAGTAGACGTCTTCTGGCTGATGATGATGATGTATAGGAACGTTTATTAGGTCGTTAAGTAACGTTTGACATGTGTATTAATGCCTAAAGCCCACGCGATAGCTCCCTAAGCATAAGTTATTTTATGAAGCACAAAAACAGCTAATTGGTGTGGCGAATAATAAATTGGTAGTGAAATAATTTTACTGCTGGTTAACTAAAATACATAGAAGTGAATTATGGTGTTATAAACAGTATATTTTGGTGTTTTATTTATGGTAGCGGCGATGCTAGTAATTTCTACTTTCACTTATCATGCTCTAACATTTAAGGGCGCGCTCATCGGCCAGAGCCCTCGACTCACACATAAAAAAAAACACACATTCAATATTTCTTGCATGTCTTTGTACATGTGAAACTAGAAGAATAGCAAATAAAACAAAAAAGGTATACTTGAGAACTAGTTGTTGCTCAAAAGTTTTGTGAAAACTATAGGCACTGGCTTAGGATAATTTATGTCAATTCCTCGAAGTCCTAGAGCTAACTTCTGATAAAAAATAAGTATATATATACTTACTTTTTATCTTTTATTTATCTTTCCTTTTTTTTACTTTTTTTTTATTTGCGAACTAGCGGACCCGGCAGGCGTCGTCCTACGTACGCCAAGAAAAGTAAAGTATTTTAAAATAACTATTTAATACTTATGTATATATTTTTGTGCTGTTGGTCTCGAATAAAGATAAAATAAAATTTAAAAAAAGCAGCGCCACATTAAATATGATATTTTATATAACAATCCAATTGTGTCCAATTGAGTTTTCAAAGCATCCAGGAACCCATTGAAATATGCACACAAATTTTCATCCAAACCGGTCCAGCCGCTTAGGAGGAGCTAGGTGACAAACACACGTACAAAAGAATTATATATATATATATTAAGATAATGTTTAAATTAGACTATACTACCATGCGACACACGGACACATAGAACATCACACAAAACGTACAACACAAGCAGAACATTTTGTTAGTAACCTTGTCGTGCGAGTCGACTGATAGCGCGCTATACGCGAGCCGCGAGTCGAACTCGAAAGCGCTCGTCGTCCGCTGCGACAGTGTGTCTGCGTCCAAGCGAGGAAACACGGGAAATGTTAGTGTTAGTTGGGAAAATATTAAAGTTTAAATGGGTATTAAATCAGTAGATCCGGTTAAAGAAGTCAAGAAAAATAATAATATAAACGACCTTACGTATAAAAAAACCGGACAAGTACGAGTAGGACTCGTGCTCTGAGGGTTCCGATGGACATAAGCCTCAGAGCGCGAGTGCAAAAAAAAACCTAAAATTGAAATATTGAAAGACAAACTTAACTTTGTAGTTTACTATAAGGTTCTTCTATACATTCCAACTACAAAATGTAAGTTTGTAATAGCTAAATAATTATTTTTAAATTATATAACTTTAAATTTGTAACTTTCAGATTTATTCCTATATATGTGCTATGAGACCTTGTCTTTTGCCAAATTTCATGATTCTAGGTCAACGGGAAGTACCCTATAGGTTTTGATTTCCCTGTAAAATCGCAAAATATGCGACATAAACGTTCATATCTTTTGATTGCGTTGACTTACAAATAAACAAAGAAACCGTAGACCCAAGTATTTAGTATAAATTTCAACTTAATACCTTTACGCGTTCTTGAGAAAAAGGGTCTTGACAGACTGACAGACGGACAGACAGACGGACTACGAAGTGGTCCTATAAGGGTTCCGTTTTTTCCTTTTGAGGTACGGAACCCTAAAAACTAACATTTGTACACTGTAACAGGCAAGGACGTGAGATACGTTTCCATTCTTACGACCATGATTATGTATGCTACTTTATATGTATTTGAACCTACCATGTTCTGACAAATAAATAATTTGAATTTGTTGTACCAACCGGACATTCATTTAACCAAATTCAATTTGTAATTCATGTGAAAACCAAACTAAATGTTTACAATAGGCATGATGGCAGTCATCATCATCATCATTTCACCCTTGAACTATACCCATTCAAAAAATCAGGTCGATCCGTTGCTCTGTTGCTGCGTGAAAAAGGGACAAACAAACCAACACACTTTCGCATTTATAATATTAGTATGATAATGAAATAGGCTTGAAACATTCTAAAAACTGTATTTATGTTTATTATGAAAACGAGATCTATATAAATTTTGATTTTAAAAAATACTGCCATCCGACATGATAAGTGAAACGCCAATCAGAGCGAAGGACATAACAGTTATGACGTAACATAATAGTGTTTGTTTTCATAACTGTTACGTCATTCGCTCTGATTGGCGTTTCACTTATCATGGCGGATTGCAGTATTTTTATTGAAGTTCGCAGAAAGTTCAGTACTGTTGACATTTAGTGTTTAAGATCATGACGTCATAAGAAGGCGCCATAGCTGTGTTTTTGGCGCGAATCGTGACACAAATATTCGGCAAAAATGTTTACTGGAAGTATTAGATCCTAAAATCTCATTAGACATACCCTAGTTTGCTAAACTGAATTTGACATTGAGCTACGAGAATGGTAGGAATCGTTAGTATGTAAGGGGCCATTCAAGTATTATGTAAGCAGATTTTTTACAATTATTTACCCCCCACCCTTCCTTTTGTCAGCAAAAGTAAATCAACCCCTCCCCCTCCCATGCTTACGTAATCATTGGTACCTATATGCAAATTTCTTTTAAATGCGTATTCATTATTTGTGGGAATCCCCGACATGTGTTTTGTTTTCAAGCATAGACAATTTGTGGGTTGCCATTTGTGTAAAAAAGTTAATAATAACTGCTGACGTAATCACGATATCGACCCCCCCCCCATGTCATCAAAAATAAGCAAAGCAACCCCCCCCTCCCCTTAAGCGCTTACGTAATACCTGAGCGCCCCCTAAACTATGAAGCGTTCGACTATGATTTTGAAATTTAGAACATTTTCTAAGAATAGTTCTAAGAACAGAGCTAGTTATTTGTTAATTGGCTTAGCTGTATTTGTAGTATTTTAACTGAAGCCATTGGAATACTCTAACTTTAATTAGTCTAATCTAATCAATATATGTATTTAGACTTTTTTTCGATTGATTCGACATTTAGTTTTGCAGAGAAACACTAAAACTAACTGAGTATTGCACTCCAAAAATATAACTATTAGTACCCAATCGTTAGATGCAAAAGTTTCATCAACATCATCGTCTCCAGCCTTCCTTATCCCACTGCTGGGTATAGGTCTCTCTCTTGCTATGCCATCTGCCTCGGTCCTGTGCTAATCGAGTCCAGGTTCGACCCGCGATAGTAACAATATCGTCGACCCATCTTGCAGCTGGACGATCAACGCTCCGCAAATGCAAATGTTTAGATAAATAATTTAAAAACACATCTGCATCTGCATGATTTATCCATCGATATAGGATCGATGCGTAGAACCGCGGGCCGCAGCTAGAATATACGAAACCAGTTACGTTTAAAAAAAAAAAAACAACTTAGCCATTTTGAACATACACGCCAAGTCTCGTCAAAATCGGACAAACACTTTCCAAAATAATTCACTAAGTAATTTGGTATGAAAATTATCAAACCTCTGCGCTCTTCTAATTTTCTAAAATACCTGGACGTTGCCAAATTGAATAAACACACTTAGTTTTATTCAAATTGGATGAGTATTCAATCCAAACATTTATTTGCTCTGACAGCTGCAATGAAATTGGAAAAAGCAGAAGGAAAACCACGAATTCTGATCACTTTAGCTTTTAAACGTATGAGTGTATCAGGCACCTGATATACCTACCTACTGCAGTGTAATATTATTAGAAAAAGTTTTTATTCAGATTTTTACAATTATATAGCAGCTGCCAGAGCAAATGCTTGGACCGAGTATATTACGTTTGCATGAAAATTATCTAAGTTCAGTGATTTAATAATTTTGAAAAATACCTAAACCATGGATATTAAAATCTAGAAAATATTTCACTCGACCCTCCCTTTGGGATGGGCACTGGGACTGCTTAGTTATTTCACATTAAACCGTTATTGTCAACCAACATACGTACTCGTACCTAATGGCTTCATGTCATGCTATGTAAAAAATTAGGTTCATAAAATACTCTAGTCTAGAGTACCTAGTTATGAATTATTGTCTAGAGTCTAGACCAGGGGTGCCCAACACAATTTTGAGGCGGGCCAGATTTATTAACTTTGTGACTATGGCGGGTCAAGAGATGTTTCGTAACTGAGCAAATCAAGACTAATATAATTAAAATGGTAGAAAGGGTATAATTATAATCTTTTAGCGGAATTCCCAGCAGGTTTCACTTGTTTTTTGTTGCACAGGCACACCGATATAGATATGAATCTCCGTTCTTTACAAAATTACGTCTAAAAAAAGTTAAAAGTTTGACTCAACTTTCGACTCATTCGCAGGCCGGATTAGGAACCTTGGCGGGCCGCACTTTGGACACCCCTGGTCTAGACAATAATGGCTCGAGTATCTTTTTACGACAGCGTGGGGTTTTGCTTTGGAACTTAGTATTGTATATTGAACATAGTAAAATTCAGAGCTTGAATATTTTAATTTGATGTGTAGGAATACTTATTCAAATTCATTTTTTCAACTTTCACAAATTACTACAAATTCAATTTCAGTAATCGTTTATAGCGGCCCTACCAGGTCTGGCGCACTCCGCACTTTAGGTATGAATGAAGCTACAAGTAGCCGACTTGTCGGACTTGACGCGCGATAGCCAGAGAGGCAACTTCTAGCTGTAGGCAGTAGCGCTCGCACGTCCTGAATTGCACTTTATTGTGTAGTAGCAAGAGTCGCTATTTATTTAAATGATTTTGCGGAGTGAATCTTCTGTACTAATATTATGTATTCTGTGGCAGTGTTTACAGGCAATAACTAGCACAACAATTTTACACTATTCTTATCAGCTAATACTTGAAAAGTAAGTAGGTATAACTTTTGTTATTATTAAACAAATAAAAAATAACGCCATGTACTACAAAAGTACATTCATAAACGCTATGCATGTGTGTGTATATAATAATAATAATCTCTATTATTTTATAATATTTTTTTAAATGTGCTTCGTTTTTTGTTATTATATATAATAATAATAATAATTAATATTTTTTATAATAACCGGAATAAATCCCTCTCAGAATCAAATCCATCAATAATTTGGGATGTTCTTATTTTTTTTATTTTTTGGACTTTGTAAGATATCATTGATTTCTAGCAAAATGCGCTGCCTGAATGAGTGTTCCCCGATGGTTACAATCTGGGTGTCTTCAAATCACGAGTGAAACGGTTTCTTCTAGGCAAGCGTGCTCCGCCGTTGACCACATCATCGCT
This sequence comes from Agriopis aurantiaria, assembly GCA_914767915.1. Classification (NCBI taxonomy): domain Eukaryota; kingdom Metazoa; phylum Arthropoda; class Insecta; order Lepidoptera; family Geometridae; genus Agriopis; species Agriopis aurantiaria. The sequence continues at coordinate 15,682,409 of OU611992.1, read as the reverse complement.
TAACATCAGGCAAGATGGCAAAGGCAAGCAAATAAAAAAAAAAAAAGTTTGACAAGTTTACATTGCCAGTAGGAGTTGTCCAACTTATAGGAAGTGTTGGAAGAGAAAAAAATAAAATAAAACTACCCTATCAGAAGTGATAAGCCGTTAATCATTGTAATCGGTCGTTAACACGGCACGCGTGACCTACATTCGGCGATGTATGATTTCATGGTTGTTTATGAATATACTACGACTAGGTACACAGTGCCGGTTTTAGCACTACATTCAAACCGAAAAAAGGCAAAGAATAGATTAGATGGAATACATCTATAGATTTTATCAGATAGAAATATCAAAAAGAGACTGTAGATCCGAGTGTTTGATATACATTTCAACTTGATACCTCATTTTGCAGTTACTCGGCATTCGAATTTGGTATGAAATAGGTATTAAACATTTACAAACTTTCGCATGTAGTGTGACGCGGTTGTAACGCCTGGGTTACTACTCTTTAGGGCATTTCCAGCCATTGTTCACTTCATAAAATTAATTGGTTAGGAAATTAATTGCATTAGCAGATTAAGCAATGGTTTGTTAGTATTAAGTTGAGTTAAATAATAAGGTTTGTAGATACGAGTAATTATCAATTTTAAAAACCGTCTTCAAAATTAGTAAAACTACTGAACCGATTTGAATTAAAACCCGAACCAATCCGAAAATTTATATGTATATTATGTAGTTTAAATGTGTTATCTTTTAAATAAATAAAAAATTGCCAAATCGGTTCTTTAATGAAAGAACCAAAGAAAATAAATTTTATTCGACACCTTTACAAAATCTGAACTAAGGAATGAAGGAAGGAGTACTAAGGTAACAAACCCAAAAAAACTAATTTAGAACTCCCTTTTTACGAAGTCGGTTAAAAAGTATGCAGTTTCACGAGCTTGGAATCACTTTAATGCGCTAAATTGGCGCAAAACTGGACTCAAAATAATTTTATACGAAAACACCATTAGATTATTGACATGTATTTATTTGAACACTATCGATAATAATTGTACTACGTCATAAGTCCCTTGTTTGTTGGATCTCAAGGACCAAGCTTGTCAAAAAAACTTATCATATAAAAAAAACTATAAACTATATACATATAACTATGATAACTACTATAACTATATATAATTAAAATCGGTTCATTATCGGCAAAGATTCACCCAAAAAAACAGTCGAATTGAAAACCTTTTTTTTTAAATGTTGGCTATAAATATAAAGATACTAACCATGTGGCCAGCAGCTGGTAGGAGGTGGTGACCGTATCATGTGCTCGTGAACTTCTTTCAAGGTCATCGGATCATCTTCCACAAAATCTAGGGCTGTGCTTCCAAATTCCTGCAAATTTCAAGGTCTTCATTAATATTGAATTATGAAAGTGAAACGGATGTCTAGCCAGTTAACCATTGATTTACAAACACATGGATGGAGCTAGTACAAAATCCCGTAATCAAAAATACCTACAAAATAATTGAAATAGCAGGACATCAAACTAATTTAAGTAGCACCACGACTCTATTGATATTTTTAATAATAAAAAACATGTAAATAAAAAAAAAAACTAACTTTTGCAATTTAAAAAAAGATGTTATAAATATTGTTTTACCACCTATGATAAATATAGCCAAGTGTATTTAATACTATTCATAATTTGTTTGTCATCATCATCAACCAGAAGATGTCCACAGTTAACATAGGTTCCCGCTTAGAGCTCCTCATTGAACCTCTCCTCAGCCTGCCACTGGATGTCCGCGATTCTCACGATGTCGTCGCTCCATCTAGTAGGAAGCCTACCTACGCTGAGTCATAATTTGTTTGTAAATACCTTCACGTCCAAATCCTGCATAGAAAGTTAAAATCATGATCATCATACTGACCTATCACCATATAAGGAACATAGTTTAGTTTCAAATTGTATACACTCCTAGTTTTAATATTGTTTTAACTAAGTTTTGTTCTGTGTGCTAATAAACTAAATAAAAATTATATAAAATCCTCTTGTTAAAAATTAAATAATTATGCCTCTAATGTAACTTGCATCAAATGTAGACGAAATGGACAGTTTACGTCATTGGTTTGTATGGTTTTAGTGTAGTTTTGTTTCGGAAATTTTTGAGCACTGATACCTAATGGTTTTAAATATCTTTGCTTCAACGGTTCAATGGGTTCCAATGAAAATTTATTAACTAAAGAACTATCAATAGTTTGTCTGCGTAACTGACATTAATTCTGAAATACAGTAAAGTGTTGATTATCTGAACGAAATTGAAGTTTCGAAAACTGTATATGCGGATAATTAAACTGTAGTTAGTTGATTTGCGGAAGTTCATTTCCAAAACTAGTCTAATGTGAACGTGAATTTTTTTTATCTATTTCTGCAGGGAAATGTCAAAACTTCAAGGGCCTGCAGTCAAGGGTGACCACTCAATATTTTGACATTTCTCTATAGTAATCGACAAGAAAAATACACCTTACCTTAACTTATTAGTTCACTTCCGTGCTCACTAACATACAGGATAGACGAACAGGTGAAGAGAATGACTGTATCGGAGAGCGGTCGGTAAAGCGGCTGTTCAGTTGACCGGGGTTCGGATAATCGGCTTTCTCATGTACTTCCATTAACCTTATGACAATCGTCTTTGGCAATTCTACTCTATCTTTGAGCTAGCCAAAATTATGAGACTACCTTTTGTTTTTAACCATCTAAATTAGGTATGTTATATTTAGCACAACATATGACAATAACATTAAATGATATAACATTCTAATTATTTTAACCATACCAACACAGAAATCTTCGGGCCCTGCATTGTAGAAGTCAAAATAAATTACATAATATTATATTAGACAAATACTCATACAACCATTCAATAATTAAAACCAAGATGCAAATAAGTCATCTCTGAGATAATAATCTCTGAGAAGTTTCCCAGCAGTGGCAACATGATAGGCTGATGATGATGATGATGATGATAATGATTTCTTTATAATTATTTTTAGCTTACCTGAGACATAAGTATTGTATCGTCTGATTCACATTCGTCATGGTGGCTTTCAATGAGGCTCTCTCTGCTTGCCATAACTTGCTAAAATGTAACATATAAAACTTAGAATAAACCATAAAATCACACACTGTAGTCTGCTCACTATCCTATGATAACTGTCAGAAGTTGGATATCAAAAAAAATTATGGAAATGTCTATTTTATTTCTTAGTTAATTAATTTGTTGTTGATGATAATTAATCTGCCGTAACATTACATATTCTGTGCTTTTTTATTACGGAGAAGAGTGACCTCATTAACTGATACGTTGCGGCACTGACCGCTCCGCCATCGCATCTTGGCGCTCAAAGTTTGTTGTATTTCATAAAATGTTTCTGTCAAACTCATTTATAATTCATTTAAGACTGCGCCAGACACACCAGGCACAGATATCTCATTTGCACATGTTCAACATTTTTAAAGATAATAAATCCTTAAGTAAGTATTTTAAAAAGCCAATTAATTATTGTTTTTATAATAAGATTAGTGTGGTGCTGTTGTGTTGTTTCGTAAGAAAATGCGCTCACTTTGTTTGCATTTTCATAACTAAATAGCTAAACTGATCTCGAAGATATTTGGCATGGAAGTACTGTGCATTATGAGGATGAATAGAATAGAAGAATATACTATTATTTATTATGATAATACCTAGTTGCATTAGCCAAAATTTTACATTTATAAAATATTATAAGCGCTTCTACTCAGACTTATCAAAAAATTACATCAATTCCAAAGATGGACATACAATACATTTTATAACTAAAAACAGGAAAAATCTTAGATAATACACAATGCAACTTGTAATTAATAAAACGCAGTAATTTTTTCAGTAAGGTTGCTCTTTTGCTACATTTATTAATTGCATGTCATTAGAACTGAACTGATTTTATACGGAACAGTACATTATATAAAACTGCAATAACTTCCTAAAGAGAAATTATCAGTTATGTAAGGACTGCAGTCATGGTTACCTGTATGTATGGATTGTCTTGTCGAGACATCCGTAACGCTTCCATGTCTTGGGCAATATTTCTAGTACGCCCAGGAGTTAGTAAAACAGCTGGGGAACTACCCATTGGAGGTGCGAGTACTAGAAAAACAATAACAACACAACTGTTAAATCATAAACACTCACAATTCACGCAAAGTTTCGGCGGGACTGATCTACACTTACTGGACAAAGAGTCACTGCTACCTTCCATAATTACACTGAATTTAGCAGACATTCAAAGACATAGATATTTTGACGAGAAATGCACTTTTTATGATAATTTCGTGATGAATGTTTGAATGGATGTTTTGTGATGGTTTTGTCAATCTTTTAGGTATTTAATGTTACAGCTACAATAACAATTATTTTGAGCGTGTCTATTGCGTATTTTTATTAGTGTTTTTAACGAAAACTTTAGGGATTTTCGCTGTAATTGGAAATAAACTGGAAATTTAAATACGTCAAATAAGATAACGATTGACAAGATAACTTTGACAGATACGTTCGAAAACGGCGACGAAGATAAGAATAATGACACATAAGAACCAAAGTTTCGTTCGAAAATAAAAGAAACTTACATGAGAAAAATTCAGGTTTACCACAGGTTTTACTAAACATGGTAGCGAAACTCAGTAATTTTTAATGATTTCGTATGTTTCGAATTTACTAACATTTGCTAGGAAGGTCGTATTAATAATGCTAGGTATTTTTTTTTGGTAAAATTTTTATGACCGTGTATTCAATGTCCTTTAATCGTAATCTTAAACAGTTTACCTACTCTTAATAGCGTCAAACAAGTCATAGTCACAGTCAGAGTCAAGCTAAGTAAGTCACGGTCAAGTCAAACTCATGCCCCTGTAAAGTGGTGAAGACTTTAAAAGAGGCTCCTATGGAGTTTTGGAAACAACACGAAAAGACACGTTTCACCTCGTTATATCACTTGCCCACACTTGAGCACGTTTACGAGCACTTAATGAATAATAATTCACCATTTAGTACACATTAACACTCGAAAATACACAAGTTTAGGAAAATAATCCAACGAGCCATGTTTTTTTCCTCGTTGGCGCCAAAATCAATAATGCTGGTTTAACGTTGTGTGGCCAACCGCCAAAGCATCCTCACATCCTCACCAACCCCCTCTCCATTTTTAACGCGTTTTTTTTCGTATTATGCTAGAATCTGGAACCTCTAATAGTTTGTATTTTACCATGCTTCGTGTTTAGTAGACATAGCAGAACTTTAAAGTAACCACCAATAGCTGATTCTGGGTAGCGATCAGATACAAATATTTTCTAGGCTTAGAAGAACAGTTAAGTTAATCTAAGTTTCTAGGCTTAAGAGTTTAAGATGCGCTAGCCGCGTACCCGCTCCAATAAGTTGAGTTGCCATTCGTTCATACAGTACGTATACTAAATATAAATAAATATTTTAATAAATAAATAAATATTTTTGGGACATTTTTGCACACACGGTCATCTGACCCCAAACTAAGCGAAGCTTGTGATATGGCTGCCAGAGACTGATATACATACATATATAGTTTTAAATACATACCTACTTAAATAGATATTAACAACCAGATATAGAACAAACACAAATGTTCATCACACAAATGTTTGTCCTACGTGGGAATCGAACCCACGCCCTCAGGCTCAGAAGGTAGGTTCACTACCAACTGGACCAACGGGCATTCAAATATTAAATAAATAAATATATTTATTGAATAAATAATTTAAATTATTAGCCAGACGAATATGAAAAAAGTTTATGTCAAGGGCAATGTCAAATTTGTCAACATCAAATAGCAAAACAACATGTACTGGGATGCCAGGACGCAAATTAGATTTTACATTTGTTTAAGTGTTCATCATCATCATAATCAGCGTTTTAGCAGTACACTGCTGGACTTTTAGCCTACCCCCGAAAGGGTGATTGGGCCATATCCACCAAGCTGGCCCAGTGCGGATTGGTGGATTCACATACGCCATAAACACCATTGAATTCCTTTCCGTACGTATGCAGGTTTCCTAACGATGTTTTTCTTCACCGAAAAGCCAGTGCTATGAAAATCCGTACATAATCTCCAAAGAGCTCATTGGTACGGGCCCGGGGTTTGAACCCGCGGCTTTCAAGTCTAGCGGTCTCCCAAATGGGCTACCACGGCTTCTATTTATTTATATATTTAAGTGTCATTAAACGATAAAGTAATAATGGCGTAAGTATTTTGTGCGATTTAATCATATGATCCTTCCACACCTAGGCTTATTATTTATTCATATTATGTAGATGGAACACGATGTTATGCCATTCATTATTGACTACCTAATAATTTTAATTTTTTGAAAATATACGGGATAATAGAAATAGATGGCAAGATAGATTCATATTTTTTAATTCGAGTTTTTGGCAAATTAACTATTGCTCGTTAATCCTATATTTCCATTATTTATTTATTTTTCAAATAACTTGAAAAATAGTGGCTAGAATTTTATTTTTTATTCTTTTATGGTGTTTTCAATGGCTAATCTCCAACTGGTTTTCGAATTTATGACTCTTTGCAAAAATGAAATGTTGTCCATTGTAAAGCCTCCAACATGGTTATGAATTATCCTTTTCATCACTAGCTTAGTTACCATAGAAAACTTATAAAACTGTACAGGATAGGTAAATAAAAGGTAGATTTTGTGAACATGGTATATGAATTTATTAACCTGAACCAAGGCACTACCTTAGACGCGAAGGCACCTCCCAACCGACAACAATATTGATGATACAATGCGACAATATCGTAAATAATTCTTTTAGCGTCTAAAACTTTAATTTTCAAGCATTCATGTTTATTTACATTATAATTTGTAATGTCAAAATCTCGACAACAGTAGCACTGAATAGTATCCATATTGTACTAGAAAAATATTATGCTAATTTGTTAAATATGTGGGTAGTTGTAAAAAAATATATCATTATTTGTTCGTTGTTTAAAAGTCGATGTCTGTGAGGACGTATTGAACGGCGCTCCCGTATTCGAGGATCGAGTTCTTGATTCCCTTCAGTTTCTCTATGTAATGCTTGTGTATCTTAGTGTTTGTCCTCTTGTAACGGAGGGCTGTTATCATCTTATCGACAGTATAATGCAGCCAGAGTATGTTCGTGTACGGCTCGAAATTCTTCCAATCATTTCTGTAACGAAATAAGATAAATAAGACCTATGGAAATATGGGTAGCACAATATAGCAGAATAAGAATAGAAGCAGATAGTGGCCGTGGTAGCCTATTTGGGAGACCGCTGGACTTGAAAACGTGGGTTGCGGGTTCAAACCCCGGGCCCCACAGTGACGGTGAGGGTGACGTGAGGATTCAAGTGACCTGTATTACGTCTATGAATATGAGGGTCGTCATCATCATCATCATATCAGCCTGTAAACGTCCACTGCTGAACAAAGGCCTCCCTCATAGTGAGGGGTGTTGCCATAATCCCCACGCTAGGCGGCTTTGGGGATCGCAGTACGTTCACCGTGTACTAATAGGACGCTGCTGCCCATCCTCCGGTAGTCCGCTGGTAGCAGTTTTAGGACATATCCGGGTCCAAACAAACCAAATTAAAAAAAAGAGTGCTCACCCCAATTTGTCTCTCATGAGGCGGTACAGCTCGAACTGGTAGTCGCCGACGGCATCGAACAGCTGGTCGTCTGCCGCCAGGTCGTTGTAGAGAGCTGCGCAGTCGCCGGCAAGCGGCAGAGTGAGGCGGGAGAGAGAGTAGTCGATCACGGTGGCCGCCACGCCGCGACGCGGCACGCGGTACGTACGCCCGCGGAGCACGAATGTTGCAAACTGGAATTAAACACGAAAACGTCACTCAAAGACTCATATTTGTTTTTATAAAGCGTGATTCATTTTTTCCTAATTTTAACATATTATATTATTACTGTTTTGACAGCCCTGGCGTACTCCGCACTTTAGGCATAAAGCTACCATAGAAAAGTTTTTTGTTTGTTTGAATTAGAACGGCTGTCGAGGCATTTTTGTAAGAAATTTGTTGTAGCCAGTTGCATCAATGTAAACGAAACGTCAGTCATTCGAAATCATTTAACAAGTGTGATGTGGAGTTTGACGCGTTGATCTAAATAAGAATGTTCAATCAAGGTTCACTTATAATGCCTGGTAACAGATTTTCCTTCCCATTTCCGTACTATTTACCTCTCTTTTCTGTGAAAGCTATAAGCCGACTGCCGGACCTGCCGCGCCCACTGCCGCGCGATAGACAGATATAACGCGACAAGAGATATGCGATAGACAGAGGCAACTTCTAGGTTAATATAGCTGTAGGTAGTTACCGCTTGCACATCCTGAAATGCACTTTATTGTGTAGTAGCAAGTCTTTAAATGATTTTGTGGAGTGTACTTGTATGTATTACTTCTGTACTTATATGTATTTTGTGGTTTTGGTATAATTAGTTGAGGAGAAGCAATTGGCTCCGTCACACACTAGACACTGACTAGTTCGGGTGTCTGGGATCAATTCTATAGCTTACATAGTTGATTGAATCAAGCTTTACTTTGCAGAAAAAAGATACGCAGTTTTAATTCACTTTAACCTAGTTTAGATATTATTTGTGGCTATGTATACAATATAATTATGATAATGTTAAACCGTTTCAGAAATAAATATTTACTTTACTTTACTTTACTTTTCGATGCTTTTTTCGTCAAAAAATGTGATAGGACCCTTAAACTGTAAGTAAACAATTACAATGTAAACTCACCTTCTGTTCAGTGGGTGCGATCAGGACATTTCCCCAGTGCAAGTCTCTGTGCTCGAACTGAAACGCCTCCTCCCCCACTGCGAGCCCGAACGCTATCTGCCAACCAAGAAGCATTACATTACAATACTGAATCTAACAATCTACTAAATCTAATTCTTTCCATCCAATTGTTGCCTGGAAGAGATCGCTTTTAGCGATAAGGCCGCCAGTTGTGGCACTAGCTCGTAAGTGTTTTCTGTTTGTAATTTTTATTTCTAGTGTACTTGTGTAAGTACACCAGAAATAGAGAAATAGAAGAAAGAGAATAGAGAAAAGTGAAGTATAGAGAATAGAGTGCTCTTCATTGTTAAAGAGTTTCTATCTATCTATCTAACACAACTCTGGTGGGCTATTGGATGTTGTTTTTGCCCTTAGCGTTTTTTGCCAATTAAAGATCCGGTTACTAAATATCACAGGATCTGGAATAACCAGATAATCTTTCTTCCATCTTCTATATACAGGGTTACGCGGAAAGGGAGTACTAAGCCGAAAGGGGTCCATAGTACCCATTATTATGAACAGTTACATACTGTTACTGTGAACCAAAATACACAAATGAATCAAATCTCAAGCCCGGTGCAGAACATCAAGATCTCTGAACACTGAGTGATTACTAAGAGGACGAATTTAAGGCGAGGGCCATAGATGAATTACGCGCAAGCGGAGGATTCTATCGACTGAATCACGACCGTAGGGAGTGATCACTGAATCACGAGCGTAGCGAGTGGTTCGAGTGTTAGCACCCTGAGCGACGCAAGTGATTCATGGCCCTCAATATTTTTATTTTATTTTATATATAAATCAGTTTTATTCAAAAGTAGCATACTGTATGTATTCCATACTATACAGGTATACCTACTATGCTATACTGTATCCATGACTACAACAAAAAGAAAAATTTAAGGAGTTTATATCAATAATTTTTTGCGCAAAGAGGTTGTATAGCATTGAGTTGGAGGTCGAATATATTGGTGTGTTCAAATTCAAACACCAAAATAGCGATTAAAAGGCTATTATTTATTATTATTAAGCTTTTTATTCGGTTTTCAGTGAATAAAATAAACTTTTTAGAGGGCGAATGGTATAAAAGAGATTGATTGATCATGCTTTAATTTTATTGTTTGTTTATTTATAATTTTTACGTGTTTATATAACAGAAGACATGATGCACTGCTGTATTGTTTGGCTGTAACAGTTAAGAGTGAACGAAAATTTGGAATTATAACCTACTAGCTGCGCCCCGCGGTTTCAATTGCGCTGGCAATCCTTCGAGAAAAATGAATTTTTTACGGGATAATAAGTATCCTATCTTTCGGACATTATACTATATGCAAAAAATCATGTTGATTCGGTGCTCTGTTGTGTTGCAACGTGAAATAAGGACAAACAAACAGACTTTCGTATTTATAATATTAGTATAATTGTAGTATTGTACAATAAAAAAAATCCGAACTGCTATTTCAGTCGTTTTTACACATGACAAGTCATTTGGTAGGGTCTCCTCATAAATAGTTTTCTTCACACTATCAATACAGGGTTACGCGGAAAGGGTGAACTAAGCCGAAAGGAGGCTGTTATAATCATCATTATGAATAACTGTTACTATAGGACCGACTCTGAATCGCGAAAAAATATCAGCTGTTCCATTCATCTTTTCGAATCAGTGACCGTTTTCTATGCAACAGCTGATATTTATTGGCGATTTCAAAGTTGATCCCATAGTAAAAATTGTTCATAATGATGGCTATGGAGCCCTTTGGCTTAGTTACACCCTTTCCGCGTAACCCAGTATAGCAAACAACAATCATGCATTGAACATTAAAATAAAGACAAAACTTAAAAATGTTGCTAAAACAAAACAATAAAAACTAAACTAAAAAATTAAATTAGCTTCATTCCGGCAAAACATCAAAAGCGTAGTGAGCCAACTCAGAGGATAAGTGAAAATCTAGTCAAGATAGTTGTGAAACTTGATTCTAGAAATTCACCTATCTTCCGAGATAGCCATGCAATCTTGGCCACTGAAAAAAAAAACCCACACAAAAAAAAAACAACATCTACATATAGGTACTTCACAAAGCATATACAAAATGACTGGACAAAAACTATTTTTACCCACAAAGATAAGGCAAAATTGCTAGTATTATTGGTATCTATTTAGGAAATGGTTTGCTGATAGATATTTTTTTCTATTTGCAATTTGAAAAACAAATAAATACTCTTTGTGAAGTTTACAAAAATAAAGGCATATTGTTGAATTATGTTATATATGGATGATGTAATGATAGGATGTAACTTTTGAGTCAGTTTAATTGTAGGCAGGCATTTAATTTAGTTGTATTCTTTTGGGTTATTTTATACTAGCTGACCCGACAGACGTTGTCCCGTCTTAGAACTGTGAAAAGGGCAAAGTTAGGATCGTCGTTAAATTTCATGAAATTTCCTATTTGCTGCGCAATTTTGTTAATTTTTCTTTCCGTGAGAACATTCTACAAAGTATTAGAAAAGTTTAAAAAAAACTGAATGAAGTCGGTAAAGTTGTTCTCAAGTTATGGCGTGACCAAGGTAAATAGGGATTCATTTATATTTATATATAGGTTACTGATAGACATTTCTTATTTTTTTACATATTTTATTCTGAAATATTATTATTATAGCTATATTATATAGCTATAATAGGTAACGGTCTAAAGAAAATGTTCCACCACTAAAGGGGTGAATCTGAAACAAGCGTGAAATCGAGTGGTTTAAAAAAATATTGTGTAAAAAAAAAAGCAATATGACATCACCTGTTGGAACAACGCATGCGCCTGCTGAGCGCTGGCAAACTGGTAGCTCTCCAAGTCCTGGCCCGCGTTGGCGAGTTCCAGCACTATGTAGCGCTGGTCGGTCGGCAGCGCTGCTGGGTTGTCGTTCTCACTGCCCTTGCACTCGTCGTACAAGTCCCACAGGTCCAGCAGACGGGACGGGTACGGGCCGTGCACGCAACGCACCGCTAACACCTGGAATACGGACATAAACATTAATTTAATAACCTTTATTTGAGCAATTAATAATTTTTATTTGAGCAAATAATAATGTTTATTTGAGCAAATAATAATCTTTATTTATGCATATATTAATCTTTATTTGAGCAAATAATAATCTTTATTTATGCAAATATTAATCTTTATTTGAGCAAATATTAATCTTTATTTGAGCAAATAATAATCTTTATTTGAGCAAATAATAATCTTCATTTGAGCAAATAATAATCTTTATTTATGCAAATATTAATCTTTATTTGAGCAAATATTAATCTTTATTTGAGCAAATAATAATCTTTATTTGAGCAAATAATAATCTTTATTTATGCAAATATTAATCTTTATTTGAGCAAATAATAATCTTCATTTGAGCAAATAATAATATTTATTTCAGCAAACAAAGTACAATAGTGATTACAACTATAGGTAGGCCTAAACTTATTAGTGTTATAAGGAAACGTTGCTAGCTATACCTATTTTTAAAATCAATGTTTGATAGGCACACAAAGGTAGGATTTTTGATGGGTGGATTTGTGAACCCTGTATCTCACACTAGGAGAAGTCCTGTGTCGTGGGGTCTAGTGCCTTCCACATTCTATGTATATTGTTTGTTCCTCTTTCACGCAGCAACAGAGCAACGGATCGAATCACTATCTTCCTTTATAATTGGTACGTATATATATAAATGTATGTATTATTTATAGTATGTATTGGTAAGTAAATAGTATTATTTGCATATTCAATATTTATTTGTATGTATGTATATTAATGTATTGTCTACACCGCCGACCCTACTCCTGTCTCAGCTATGTCCATCCAAAGGTTGCCTGGAAGAAATCGCTTAAGGCGATAAGGTCGCCTATTATACTGCCGGTTTTGCATTATTTTTAAGTTACCTACTTTGTATTTTTTTATTTCGGTTTAAGTATAATAAAGTTATATGTTATATTATTATTATCGACCTGATTTTTTACATGGGTGTACTTTTCATCATCATCATCATTATTATTACCATTTATCATCACTACGCGGGTGAAACCGCGGGGCGCAGCTACTTTTAACTTGAGCCACTAGTGAGTAAGTAGACAATAAAAATAACGTAATTTAAAGTAGCTTATCCGATAAGGATTTAGTATATTTGTAACCATTCTCGTAAAGGAAAAGAAGGTGCCTGGTAGTTAGTATCGGGGGCCAAGACTCGCTTTAGGTTACTAAATAAGCTCCACTATCTGGATAGAGCTTCGGACATGTTCAATATATTTGGACTAATATTATAAACGCGAAAGTTTGTATGTATGGATGTTTGTTCCTCTTTCACGCTGCAAAGGAACAACGGATCGACCTGATTTTTTGCATTGGTATAATAGTTCAAGAGCCTGAGAGTGACATAGGCTACTTTTCATCGTCATCACCATTTTTCATCACTACGCGGTTGAAACCGCGGGGCGCAGCTAATAGTTTGGACATAAAATGGGGTAGTTGATTAAATAAATTTTGGTGTTGATATTGGCGTAGGATTTTTATATATTTGCAATGTTAATGTGAAGATATTACCCAAGCGTTCTTTTTCAATTCCAACTTCTTTCGCTTAGCTTGTTATGTGCAATAAATGAAACATTAGGACACAGGCCTATTCAATTCGGTTAGCTCTAAAGGGGAAGCTTATGTTCAGCAGTAGACGTCTTCTGGCTTATGATGATGATGATGAGGCCTATTCGGCGGTGCCACTACGCCACCTCAACTATCGTCGGGCGTATGAAAGATCTTTACATACACCGGAACAGAGCCAAAAGAACTGGGAAGGGTTAATAACCCTGGTTTTAGATCAATGACACATCGTTTATCAGTTTTATGACCTTATAAAAATTAAAGTGTCCTACTATAATAGTTCAACGACATTTTCCTTATAAGCCTAGATCAACTTTTGTGTTGTTTTTTTTTGTTATGTTACTAGTTTCTCATTACGCGTTGACCACCATCACGCCTGATGTTAAGCGATGATGCGGTCTACGTTGGAGCACGCTTGCCTAGAAGCAATCGATTCACTCGTGATTTGAAGACACCCAGATTGTAACATTTGTAACAAATTGAACACCCATTAGCAGTTCGCACAATAAATGTGGAATCAAAGCGCTTCGTACAGGTTTTCGGAATATCAACCATAAAGCGGTGACGATTTTTCGTGCCCGCTCTGGCAATCCGATAGAAAAATGTGCAGGAGGGAATTAGATCGTGCAGATCCGATGCACACTCTCCGAAATGTATCCGATTAAAAACCGATAGACTAGCAACTTTACGTCGATGCTCAAGACTAAACTGCAAAGCAGGATACACATATGTAACTATACATATATCCTTCTCTGGTTGCGCAAATTAGATGCACCGTTTGCAAGACGCATAAATATAGACAACTAACGAGCAGATATGTTAAAGCTATGTATGCTACTCAAAGAACACTTTTTGAATGAGACTTAGAAAAAAATACCAGCATACTATACACGCGGGTCGTCGGCTTTGAACGACTCGACGTACAAACAACTCTATATAATATTAAAGCTAAATTAAAATCCTACTTTCTTGACAATCTGATGTGATTGCCTCGCTCGCTGCAACAAAAGTAAATCGACGTAGACATCGACTTCATATGGCGTTAATAATAAACCTTCTTAGTGGTTTGTAAATGCTGTTGTATCCTTTTTTGTATATTTACTTTTTTAAATTATAAAAAAAAAGTTTTTTTTTAAATTACTACGCTAACAAACTGCGCAGTAACATTTGAGATGTACCAAACTTTTGGCAGCCAAAGGAGCCGTCAAGGGGAGAGGTTATTACCCGGCGCGGGTTGAATGGAATCAGACGAGGTGATAGAACGAGTCTCGATCGATCCGTCTGCGTCGTAGACGTCAAATCAAGGTCATTATCATGATTTTCTTAATAGCTTTTCGAATATTTAAATACATTTTTAAATAATGCTATTTAATGGCACATGAAACCCTATTTTTACCCGACTACCCCAGATTTAGGGTAATGTTTTTTTGGGTGTATTGGTCTCCTCTGATGTGAACTCCTATGACCTTATACAGCTTGACAGATTTTGGGTTGCTTTGCGAGGTGTCCTCTTTATATCCGGAGTGTCATAGAATTTTGCAGCCATAAGTGCAGTCAGTGCCATAGTTTATGTTTTGGTTGAGAAGACAACCAAAAAACCGTTTTCAAAATGGTAGAACATAATAATACACCCATGGCCTTACTTATAACCGTTACTTGAGTTAAGCAATGCTTAAAATTGCTCTGTTAACTGCTCGTTGACGGAAATTGTCACAGGTGAAAAATGAGACAGAGCAATTTTAAGCATTGTCTAACGTAAGTAACGTTTATAAGTAAGGCCGCCAGTTTCTGAATGCCTGTTCAATTTAATCTATTGTCATAACTCATGTCAAGTGATTTCAGTGGCTGTTATTTTTTTGTTCAACCGATCGCGTCAGTTGACAATGGATTTAACAACGTGTTATGGGTCAAATATAGCATGATAATTTTGACAGGTCACGCCCAAGAAGTTTCGTATTTTTTCCGGTAAAATGCACTACAAATATAGTGTCGTACTTCATTGATGAGTAACGCCCACTTATATACTTTTTTCTGCATAACCATGCAACTATCGATTCCAGTTCCAGTTCTATAAGAATAATATCGATGATCCAATAGGTTCATTAACGATTATACACTACCTCATCCTTACTGTGAGCTGTCAAAATTATCATCCTATTTTTGACAGAGCATAGTTAATTTTTGTGTTAATTTAGTTCAGCCTTTCTTTCAGAAACCGGATACAAGTATATTATTTTTTAATAATAATACTAAATCTAAAACAATAAGTAAATACAATGTTGGATTTGGGAAGCCAATGAGAGACCTATTTAATTTTGACGATTTAAGATACCGCTCATTTATTTATTGTCATTAGCAGGAGCGGTGTGTGCTCTCTACTGAGACGTGGAATCGACGAAATTTAAAATCTCAAAGCCCTCTAAACCAAACTTTAATGAAAATCTGGAGCACTGTAATATGACGAAAGAGAAAGATCTAATTTTCCTACATGTTAGAGTGAAACAGATTGATTTTTGTAACACTATTCCAGCATGTAAAAATGTTGTTTATTAAAATAAATTTATATGTTTACAGTTTATACATGGCAGAACGATTTTTATCCAGGAACTTTATCGGAAAACTAAAAATCGAAGGTAAAACTGCGGACGCAGCTTGTATCAGTTAGGTTGATAACATCGAGGCATCGAACTGTCATCAATATGTCGAAACGTACAATAATACTCTACATACGATAAAAAACTTGAATGAAAACGTTTTATGGCGCAATACAAGTGGAGTACCTTTCTTATCAAATCTTTTTGATACGTCCTATCTCACGTTCCATCGTATCAGTCATTCTCGGCTCCGGAAAAAATATAGAAGTTTTATACGTACAGTTTCCCATTAAGAACTTACACATCTATAGGGATTGAAGCCTCGAGGCTTGTGATTGGATACTCAAAACTCATACATTCAATTCGCGCCTACGATTGGCCCGTTCGAAAACGATTATGCTGACAATGTGTAACTTTGGATTACGGCGGGGTGAACGACGAGCAGTCAATTGGTTATATCGTCATTACTCTCTCATTAGCCGAGAGAACAAGACAAAAGCCAATGTAAGATTATTATAACAACGTTTTTGAGATTATGTTAACCCACCTGTATTGAAGCCACTATTATATTAAAGCGTGATACATCGTAGACCGCATCGTCGCTTTACATCAGGCGAGTTGGCGATGAAACGCAAGCCTATTATGTAATTTTTTTACTGAACAAAATCAACGTTCACGTGACGACTGAAGATTTGATTATCCTCTATTAGCTCATAGTTCATATAAGGATTACCTATCGGGTACACGCGATGCAATGACGTGGTCATATAAGCGATAAGACACGTCGCATATTCAAAACAAAGCATGAACAATTAATTTGAATCATTGTTAGGGGGCATCCATTAATTACGTGAAGTGATGTTTGGCTCGACCCCTAGATGATTAGTCATGAAAAGCGAACAAACAGACCGAGAGACAGTTACTTTCGCTATTTAACCGACTAACCGGAAGGGGGTTCTTTATCCCAGAACTCCGACATATAAACCGTCCAAAAATAAAAATAAAACTGCTGTCTGGTAAATTTACATTCATCAAACGCGCAAAGTTAAAACCTTCGTTCAGTTTTCTGAAATTTTCAAATTTTCTTAATTTTTCTTTCCGTGTCGTCATTAAGTTTTCTGAAATTTTCCAATTTTCTGCTTAATTTTCTTTTTCGTAGGACCCTTCTACGTATACGTTTCTGTATTAGAAACGAGTTCTCAAGTTATGGCGTGCGTGACCAAGGTAAATAGGGATACCTTTTTCCTTTTAATATCTATAGATTAGTTAGGATTAGGGTGTTAGCCACTTGTGGAATCAGTACATTCATCATCATCATCATTTCAGCCATAGGACATCAGTACATTAATTCTTCGACCAAAATAAAATGAATGGACAGGCCCAGTAGAAGCGCATTTTTGAAGATAACAAAATGAGCGCCGGCTCTCATTTCGTTTCAGTCGGTCTCTAGCCGTAGGAAGTGCAACACGTGTCTATTGTTATGTGATAACGAAACGTCTGACAAAATTATGCATTCATATGCTTTCCCGAAGTGTAAATACACAAATAAAACCGGTATCTATGTTTTGTAACAAATATACTGTACATTTTTAAAATTAGGTGTTGAAGTATAATATGTCCGACGGTTTTGACTCGTTTTTACTGAGCAATTTCAATGGTTAGGGCACTTAGGGCCCGTCCATTCATGTTATTTTAGTCAAAGCATTAATTAAGTTTAATTTATCTCAATCAGCAGTCACTATTCTCGTAAAGTTTGAGGCACGTCTGGGAGACATATTAGATTATCTGGCCGTCCAATGACCACCCGCGGTCATGTTTAACGATCGTCGGTCGGATCACGTTTCGATTCGCCCCCTATCACGGCTGTAGGACGATTCACGTGCAGTTACGTAAACACGACCTAACAATCGATAGCATCGGTAACGAGCTCTTTGTGCTAACTGTGACCTAATGCGATGTTTGTAATCTCAGATACACTGACTGAAACATACATTTTGACTGCCCCTTTGGCCCAGTTTGTACACTTGGTAGTGAACCTGCCTTCTGCGCTTACAGTTACGATATTTTATCGATCGTCAAATTAGACTTATGCTGAAGACAAAATCATATTTTTTTTACATCGGACTAGGCTAACTTTTTACCGCGATCTCGCCTGATGGAAAGCGACGATGCGGTCGAAGATGGAGCACGTTTGCCCAGTAATAACCTATTAACCCATACATTTATACATTTTATTGTGTGGAGACCACGGATCGGTAAGCGCAGCGTAGGATGGACAGACGACCCAAAAGAGACCGCAGGGAAACGCTGGATGCAGGCCGCTTCCAACCGGCCCTTTTGGAGATCGATGGGGGAGGCCTATGTCCAGCAGTGGACGTCCTACGGCTGAAATGATGAATGACATTTTATTGTCATAATTTTTTTTTATCGAACGCTTCTGTCGATGACAAACGTTAAATTATTGTTCGATAAAATACCTGCTTGCACTGCTGGTACAATACAGGACCGAAAAAGAACCTAAAGAACTAAGCAGTGTGGGTGGAAATAGTGAATCATGATACTGCAAGTATAAGTACTTGTACTAATATGTATTCTGTGGTATAAGTTTCATCACACTTCTTTTTTAGGGTTCCGTACCCAAAGAGTAAACACGGGACCTTATTACTAAGCCTACGACGTCTGTCTGTCCGTCCTACCCACAGGTATCGGCTGTATCTTTCGAACCGTAATAGATAGCCAGTTTAAATTTTCACAAAATATGTAATGTTATGGCGGATTGACTAGCAAATAATAAAAAAGTCAATAAGTAAAAACGAAAGGGGGGTATACAACAAACGATTTTTTTTTAACGTATTTTTGTATTAGCTGTAATGTAAACACGGTAATACTTACAAGCGTAAAACTCAACATGATTATAGTGCACACTCTAAAGTATAACAACACATAATAAAAAATGGCCAAGTGCGAGTCTGTGACAAGTTTCTGTTCATTACCAAGTTATAACTGGTAATTTCGTTAATAAATTTTGTGGTGGTACTGAACCCTCAGTGCGCGAGCCCGACTCGCCTTTGGCCGGTTTATTGTCCAGACAGCAACCAATCAACTTGATTTTTTGCAGAGATGGCCATAAATCGATACTTTTTGCGCCGAAAAATCATCTAAAACAATCTAATAGTGTTAACACACGTATGGATTTGTTGGACGGGCCGCCGTCCAACCAACGGGAGAGAAAGAGTGAGAATATCATATTTCCTTCTCTTTCTCTCCCGTTGGTCAGACGGCGGTTGAGGTCAACCAAATCCATACGTGTGTTAACACTATAAACGTGTGAAGATTTCCTCGATTGTAGAATTGTAGATTTGAATTGATTGTAGATTGTAGATTGAGTGAAACAGCGCGCAGCGTTTCACAAGCACTATTCTATACCTAGATATTATGCTAAACATGTTTAGTTATTTAGACTTAACTAGCGACCCGCCCGCCCGGCTTCGCACGGGTGTAATTTACGTGCAAAGCCGGGGCGGTACGCTAGTTTTATATATTACCTTCCGTGAAAATGTATCTAACTGATGGTGAAAACCGCATCAAAATCCGTTGCGTGGTATAGGAGGAGTTAGCGGCCATACAGACAGACAGACAGACACGCGGAAAGCGACTTTAATTTATACTATGTAGAGATAGAGATAGAGAAGAGAAGATCTAAGCCAAAGCTCAAACAAAATTGCTGATGAAACTGATAAAACGCTTTAGAAAACATGTTTGTTGCTAAATCGTATCATCAATATACAATAAGATGGCATCATTACAATAAGAGATCCAAACACACGGCACGGTTTCACAACACAACAAATATTGTCATATTTATTTTCAAGAAACATTTAGCATTTGCATGTAAATCATACCCAATAAATGACTCGATACACAACGAGTTCAATTGAAACGGCACGGCGATATGCATCATCAAAACGATACAATATTTAACATGTTGTGAAAGGCTTCGACCAAAATAAAATGAATGGACAGGCGCATCGAATCGCAGAAGAATCGCCCAGAAGAATCGCATTTTTGAAGATTACAAAATGAGCGCCGGCGCTCACTTCGTTTCAGTCGGTCTCTAGCCGTAGGAAGTACAGCACGAGACTATTGTTACATGATAACAAAACATCTGACAAAATTATGTCTTCGTGTGCTTTCCCGAAGTGTAAAAACACAACAAAAAACCGTTATCTATTATTTGTAACAAATGTACTTTATAATTTATTAGGTGTTGAAGTATATGTCCGACTGTTTGTACAGAGCAAGTTCAATGGTTATGTCCATTCCTTTTGTTATGGTCAAAGGTGAAAGGAGCAATTATAAGCAATGATCATTCTGCGAAATTCTGCCGCTTCGTATTGAACGAAAGAAAGTTTCCTTAGCATCCCACAGACAACTGTTTGAATATCTGTCATGTCGTATAAGGCCATGTATGTATGGATGGATGTATTCTGCGAAATTGACGTTAAGCTAGAGGTATTTGAGAAAGAGATAATGGCATCGATTCTGATGTACTCTAAGCTAAACTAAACTAAATTTGACAGCTCTAAAATTGTTGCCATCCTTCTCTCACATATTAAAATGAAAAGAGTGGCAGATAATTTTAGTCCTGTCAGATTGGTTTAGTTTAGTGAGTGGTATGGCAGAATTGACGCCATTATGTATTGCAAAACAGAAATTTAACTAAAGATATACTGTGTTAGAGATTTTGAGAAAGGGATGTTATGTGAAAGAGATATTTAGACAAAAAGATTTTAAGCAAACAAGATATTTCGAGAAAAGGACGTTTTGCGGCAGATCCATTGATTTCTGTAGCGGTGAGGGGAAAAGCAGTTATAAATTGTCCTCGAATAAAATAATATGAAGAACATTTCGAAAAATTAGGACGCAAATCGTCCGACCATCTGTACAAAGATAAGCCTGTCTCAGCTGATAAGTCTGCCCCAGTTCCTTTATCAGAAGCAATTAATGATATCAAAGAGTCAAACAGTCCACGGTCCGTCTGAATCACATACGTTTCGAAATGCGAAACGCGCTGTAGAAAAGCGTGACGGGCGGGTACTAACTACATGAATAAGGCCTAGTTTAGTTACGCCATTCTGCAGTTTCGTTCGTAATTTAGCACTAATGATGTTTAGGCGCGTGATTAGGTAATGGAGTGACCTGGATTTGAGACGCTATCTGTCGAGGTCGTATCAGTCTGGTGGGGGTCAGCCATATTTTTTTATCAGAACTGAAATGGTAATTTCTTTGGTATACGCGATTATTACACATTGAAATTAATTTACGTGTATTTTACATTTATTTAATTCCTGATGTTTCGAACACGTTGCAGTGTCCGTGGTCACAGGACTCACAGGTAGACTAGATGACGGATGTCTAAAGAAATGTTTCGGAATAAAAATAAAAATAAACTAATGAATGTACTTATATGAATTAAAATTATGCACGCGATAAAGATAGACAGATAGATACAAACAGACAGACAGCTTGGGCTTAGTAATAAAGGGCTTAAAAATAAAGGGTCCCTAAGGGTACGGTACTAATAGGTACGGAACCCTAAAAAAGCAAATGCCGAAATACTAGGTGACTAGGTGGACGCATTCAGTCAGAGAATAAAGAAATGCTTATGTGCTCAATTCCCAACCATTTCACATAAATTTGTTTGTTCGAAGAATGTGGAGCTAACAAAGGAATCTATTCTAAAATTAGCCGGACGTTCTTGAATGACGCCCTTCACAAATTCTGATAAATGACCGACCTAGATTAACGACCTTTTTGAAATGCGAAGGAATGCAACCTTTTATGTTTTTTTGGGGGCAAGACCTACCTGAGTTGGAGGAATTTCATTTCAACGATTTTGAAAACTCAAACTGGAAGCGTAGGTTACCTTACCTACCCAATATGCTTAAGCATGTCTCTTTTTATACGATTAACAGGCTCGGTGTCTGACCATAGCTCAGTTTCGTGGTAGTGTGGTCGAAGACGGAAAAAACGTAGTTTGCAACTAGAGGGTAGGGTTTTTAACGAAAACTTTTTTTTATCGCTTCTATGTCCTTGTTTGACCACCAACCACGACCAACCAACACGCCTGTTGGTAAGCAACGGTGAAAAAAACATGTCGCTTCATTGTATTATTTTCTTAAACTTGTGTATTTTCCAGTGTTAATGTATTATAATGGTGGATTATTATGCTGTTGTGTTAGGTATCTTATTATTAGAGATGAAACGAATAGCTGTTTAGCCGGATACCGAATATCCGGCCAACCTTGAAGCCGGATATCCGGCCGAACCTTGCCAATCGGCGCGTCGTAACGAGCAAGCTCACATAGGTGGCGCACGAACAATCGGGCTCGGGTGAATTCGTGTCTTTTCGTTTATGAGCGAAGTTAGCAACATTATAGCAAGTGTTTCGTTGACTTGTTAAATAGATTGACAATTTTTCCTTGTGAATTGTAATTTTTAAGGCAAAATTGTTATACTTTCTTACAATAATAACACTAGAAATAAGCACTTGTGTAATCTTGAAATCCCGTTGGTCCAGTTGGTAGTGAACCTACCTTCTGAGCTTGGGGGCGTGGGTTCGATTCCCATCTAGAACAAACATTTGTGTGATGAACATTTGTGTTTGTTCTATATCTGGTTGTTAATATCTATTTAAGTATGTATTTAAACTATATATGTATGTATATCAGTCTCTGGCAGCCATATCACAAGCTTTGCTTAGTTTGGGGTCAGATAACCGTGTGTGAAAAAATGTCCTGAATCTGACTTGCCTCATATGACGAACATGTTATATTGGTTAATAAAGAATCTGAATCTGATTGCAAACACGATCACTTGAGGCCATTGTAGTTTGAGATTCTTATAAAAGTATTTGTCGTTTTAAAATGAAAATATAGTTATAATATTTATATTGTGGATTAAATGAGGTACCTACATTTGATATTCCTTTATTTCCCGGTATCCGACGGTAGTATATTTTGGACAGATAAGTCGGATACCCGATAGTTACCGGATATACGTTTCATCTCTATTTATTATCAACTTATCCAAACATCCTTCAATGAGTTAATGCATTTTATTGTACAAAAGATAAAGAGCCTCAGTTCGAGGCCAATAACACTTCCTGTACATGCGTCGAAGTATCGGCTTTGGCATAATTCACCGTATACGGAAATTCCTGTACTGTTTACACAAAATACTGTTCCCACGTGAATCACTCAGTTGTCGAGGAATGTTTTGCTCGTGGAAACTGTGAAACGGGTTTTTGGATGATAAATAATTAGTTTCTGGTAAATTTTAAAATGGAAACGTAAAACGGGGAACAGTGGCGAAAGAGGGCCTATAATTATGAAAATTAGACTGTTAATAGAAATGCATGCGTGGTCAATTAGGTCATACATAAAAAACCTCCTTCTGATTATAGATTATTTTGTTATCGACGGTAAAAAAAAAGCTTATTTTTCGACGTTCGAATTAACTCATTAAATATTTTTTGTGACTAGCTGCGCCCCGCGGTTTCATCCACGTGAACATTTCCAAAGTATCGGTACATTTCCCAGGATGAAAAGTAGCATTTTTCACTCTCCATCCCTCCAACTATAGCATTAAAAAAAACTATTCCTGTGTGAATTCGAGAAACAAACAAATACACTTTCGCATTTTGTAATATTAGTGGAATAAATAAATACAGTTAACTCGACATAAATGGCAGGATATTCCTTTAAAATATCCATTTACCACATAAATTACTTATTTAATTTTTTTAGATCTGCATTTGGCCACCAATTCGCCTGGTGGTAAGCGACGTTGCGGCCGAGGATGGAACACGTCGATCATAGAATAACAAGTTTTTACTTTAGATTCCTCGGTGGTGAATACTGGTGAATTAAAATCCTCACCGACACGGTTATTATGTAAAATGTCATTGCAGCAACAATATTTGAAGTGTTTTGCAATGGAACATTTTGACGCGGACGGTGAAACAAAACGAATATTCCGACACTCAATGTTATATGTTATAATATGTGTATATATGTTATTTTTATTGCTCCACTTTCATACAAGCTGTTTCACATTGGACTAGGTCAGTTCTGGGCCGCAATCTCGTTTGACATCATGTATGTCGGTCGAAAACAACAAAATTATTTCAGACTGATCGACACAACAATCCTTGTTATATATATTTTTAATTTAATAATAGGCTTGCGCTTAACCGCCAACACGCCTGATGTTAAGCGATGATGCGGCCTACGATGGAGCACTCTTGGCTAGATCAAACAGATTCACTTGTCATTAGAAGCCACTCAGATTGTAAATATCGGAGAACACCCATTCAGGCAGCGCATTCCACAGACTAGCAGTTCGCACCAATAAAATTGGGATCAAAGCGCTTCGTACGGGTTTTCGGAGTATCAACCATAAAGCGGTGTCAATGTTTCGTGCCCGCTCTGGCAGTCCGACAGTAACATGGGAAGGAGGGACTTAAATCATGCAGATCTGATGATGCACATTGCACACTCCCCGAAATGTATCCTATGTAGATTGTAGGTATATCCTTTTACTCGTTATTTTCCACGACAAATGGAGGTCTACGGGGGAGGCCTAAGTTCAGCAGTAGACGTCTTCTGGGCTGATGATGATAACCAACGATTGTTATTCAAAATGTTCCTCATGTACGGAGTACCTAGTCGCTCACGGTGTTACATTCTATTTTCTTTATATTTCTATCCATTCTACCAAACATCATCAAGATCGCCATTTTGCCATTTGCATTTATAATAGTGGAGCCATTCAAGTATGTATTTAAAACTATATACGTATGTATATCACTCTCTGGCAGCCATATCACAAGCTTTGCTTAGTTTGGGGTCAGATGACCGTGTGTGAAAAAAAATGGCCCGAATATTTATTTTATTTATTTATTTTCTCTGAGTAAGTAAATCTTGATAAGCAGTTTATGAATGAAATCCGACAGGTCTGTCAAGTAAAATCATTACTAATATAAGTCTAATAACCCGCTAAGCATGAATGCAGTTTCCGTTGTATAAATAACCACTAATAGTCAGTGCTAACGAGCTGGCGTATAAACTGGGCCGTGTTTTCCGCCTGTACCCTCAGAAACCAGTAGGTAGAGGATATCGAAGTAGGTAATTATGTGAGCGCCACATCCTAGTATAAGCATACTTTTGGTATAGTTGCAAGACCGCTTTGGACTTTGGTTAAAGGCGCTTGCAGACGATGCGTAGTACAAATAGCAAGTAGCTATTACGCATCGTCTGCACGTTTTGCTTATTGCAAGTGACAGCGATAGTGCTTAGTAGTACTTCCACTGCCACTTGCTATTGCTACTTGTACTACGCATCGTCTGCAAGCGCCTAAGATATACTGGGTTACGCGGAAAGAGTCCGAAAGGGGTCTAAAGTACGCACTATTGACCGAGCGAAGATCTCAGGTTCTAATGGCTAATGGGACAAGTCGCCATTTTGGCGTGCACGGTTTGATCGTCGATAACTTGCGTATCGTTGATCCAATCTTCATGAACTTTGTAAGCAAGTAGTTTATTTCAATACAATTTAAAGTTCGAATAGCCGATCGAGGGGTTCCGAAGAGTTATGGGCCAAAAACGGCCGTTTTACTTATGTTTTAGTATACCTACAGTTTTTTTTAATGAGGGCGCCCCTCCTTCCTTCTATTTATTTTAACCAATAATTCTTCGTCCTCTGGAACAGACCGGAGCAATTTAAATATAGCGGACTACTTCTAAAATGTGGACCGGAATTGGGCAGCGCAGCTTATAAAGTAGAATAAGAAAGAGTATATCGCCATTTCTGTTACTCTTGCGTGTTAGATGACCATGATTGTGCGGGATCATCGGTTTGGCAACTCGCTGTAAGATTAGATTCTTGACGTAACTTAATTTTTTTATTTTATAATATGAGCTGCAAACAATCTTGCGGTCCGCCTGATGGTAAGCAGAAACCGCTGCCTATGAAACCTGCAACACTAGCGGTGTTGACAGTGCTTTTGTGTATCTTTGCTTTACTTATTACCTTCATTGTTTCAATTTTGTAACATCGACAATGTTTCGATTGTGTTCCTGTTTTCACCCTTTGTTCTTTCAACATAAAAACACAATAAAACCTTGTTTCCTCTACCTCATGTCAAAGTACAAATACATGAGGCTAAAGAACAAGGTTTTATTGTTTTCGGTATTCAATTCGAAGTTTACCAAACACAAATGAGTTTATTTTAAGTCACAAAAGCCCAAAAAATATTTTCCTCTTTACCTTGGGTATTGTTCTGTTGATTTGAATGTCAAAAACACGTGGCGACATACAGGTGATTCTAGTGTAAATGGTCATTCTCAGTCGACAAGACGTATGGAACAGCTAATTTAACCAACTTCAAAAAGGAGGAGATTCTCAATTCGGTTGTATTTATTTTTAAATATTTTTGTTACTACAGAACTCAGTCATTTATAAACCGATTTATTATTATTATACGCATATTTATTTTCATTCATTAATTAAAGGTTTTTTTTTACAAAATTTACCTATATAAACATAAAATACTTTAAAAAATCTTAAACCTAGGGTGCCGCCGGCAGAGGGCCAGGGCCCAAGCTACCGGTGGTTAGGGCTGCAGAGTGAGGAACCTCCTGACAATACGTGCCGTGTCCAGGATTACCGCCTTCTGCATCTGACCCTTGACCCAACCATCTAGCGAGAGCCTCTTAAGGTGTAGCCTCTTAGCCTTTTTATTATTATTATATTAAATAAAAAAAACTGAAAAATTCAAATTGCGTTTTTTACTAATTTTGTGAATATGGTTTTTAAATTGATAATTGTTCGGTTTCGAGTTTGTTTCATACTAAAAGTAGTACATAATGATCCCAATGACGTTACACGTTTGTACTTAAAAGCGAAACACCCTGTATTCAACATGAATGATTAAACTGACTAACCTCGTTGAAGATATCGGTGGCGTTTTCAATGGTGTGCAGTTCGAGCGCATGAATGTCGTTCCCTTCGTCCAATTGGCGTTCAATATCGGCTATGGGAGCGCGCAGGGCGCTCAATTCCCTGCAATCAACACACGCAATCAGTCTCTGTTTATAAACAACTAGCGGTCCGCCCCAGCTTCGCAGTAAAGATTATAGCCTATGTCACCCGGGGATAGTGTAGCTTCCCAACAGTGGAAGAATTTTTCAAATCGATGCAGTAGTTTCGGAGCCTATTCAATGCAAACAAACAAACAATCAAATCTTTCCTCTTTATAATATTAGTACAGATAAAGTTTATATTAAACAATATAATAGTAGATTGTTGCATCGAGCGCAAAGTGAGTAGTTATTAAGGTGGTACGTTTAATTTTTCTTTTTTATTTTGATATTAATTTACCACAGAGGTTTAATATCTCCCATTAAATTTAATATAAAATGTATGCATTAGATCAAAGAGATACTGGCTGAAAATAAAAATCGGTGGAATAAAACCGACTTGTTGAAAATAACCGTAAGTTTGAAATGTTTCAGGAGAAGGTGAATTAAACTTTGTTATCATTTACTTAAGTTTTTATTTTGAGTACTGTAACTTTTATATACAATCTTTTTGAAGTACCTAGTTACCATTAGTAAATTGCAATGTGATTCTGTGCTATTTATTGCAGTTGGGATTTTCCACCTCAAGTTGTTTTCGTAATTAAGTCGTTTTCCTCTAGTTTAGATTCAGAAACGAGAAAACAAGTTCTGCCATACTTGATACTTGTAGCGATAGATCGCGTAGTATATAATGACGTCATAATAAGCCGAAGCTCGTTAATTCCACTTAATCGAAATCTGTATTGACGTAGTTCCACTACCCGTTCTATCAGCAAAATTAGGTCCAGTTGACCTTAGGATGGGTCACTAAATGAGCTCTGCACACTTGACACTTGTACCGATAGATCGCGAAGTATCTAATAATGACGTAATAATAAGCCGAAGCTTATAATAACATTCGAATTCCACGTAATCGAAATCTGAATTGACGTAGTTCCACTACCCATTCTATCAGCAAAATTAGGTTCAGTTAACCTTAGGATGGGTCACTACGTGCGGCAATAATACAACCTCGGATCAGACTAGTTCTCAGATCTCAGATTAGTTTGGATATAGCCAAAGCTTTTGATCGGGTCTGGCATAGGGCACTCTTATCCAAGCTACCATCTTACGGCCTTCCCGAGGGGTTATGCACTTGGGTCGCCAGCTTCCTATCTGATCGGAGTATTAAGGTCGTTGTCGACGGTTCTTGCTCCGACAGCATGCCTATCAACGCTGGCGTCCCACAGGGTTCTGTGTTATCGCCAACGCTCTTCCTTCTCCACATCAATGACATGTTGCTTTCGAGCAATATGCATTGTTATGCGGACGATAGCACGGGCGATGCACAGTATACCGGTCGTGCTAACAACCCTCATGCCGTAGTTGAAGAAAGTAGGAGTAAACTTCTGTCTGAAGTCGAGACCTCCCTTGAGCAGGTCTCGGTCTGGGGTGAACTGAACCTGGTTCAGTTTAACCCAACAAAGACGCAAGTTTGCGCGTTCACCGCTAAAAAAGCCCCATTTGTTGTAGCTCCTCATTTTCAAAACACTCCCCTCAAGGTTTCAGAAAGCATTGGAATCCTTGGAGTCGACATTTCTACGAATGTACAGTTCCGCGGTCACATCGCAAGTAAGGCCAAGCTCGCATCTAAGAAACTTGGTGTGCTCAACAAGGCAAAGCGGTACTTCACGTCGAGACAAAGACTCTTGCTTTACAAAGCGCAAGTCCGACCTCACATGGAGTACTGCTCCCATCTATGGAATGGAGCACCCAAGTATCAGCTTGACCCACTCGATGCATTACAGCGTAGAGCTGTCAGAATTGTCAACGATCCCAAGCTCGCTGAACACCTTGAGCCACTCAGCATGCGCAGAGACGTCGGGTCTCTTTGTATCTTTTATCGCATTTACAACGGGGAGTGTTCTGAAGAACTGTTTGATCTGATGCCGGCGTCGCGGTTTTACCATCGCACTAGCCGCCACCGCCTGAAGGCTCATCCACACATCATAGATCAGTGGAAATCGCACACTGTGCGATTCACACGATCCTTCTTGCCTCATACCTGCAAAATGTGGAATGAGCTACCTTCTACGGTGTTTCCGAGAAGTTACAACATGGGGTTCTTCAAAAGGCGAGTTAATAGAGTTCTAAAGGGTCGGCAACGTATTTGTGATGCCTCTGGTGTTACAAGTATCCATAGGCGACGGTGACTGCTTACCATCAGGCAGCCCGTCTGCTTGTTTGCCACCTATGGCATAAAAAAAAAAAAAAAAAAAGACAAACAGAAGATATTATCTGTGATATTAAGTGGCGTGGTGGGCGTGTGGCGGGGTCGTCGTTTTCACTCCGGTTTTACGTAGGGCACTCCATCTCTCCTTCTGACCCCTTCATCATCATCATTATCAGCTTATCATGTTACCACTGATGGGCACAGGCCTCTTAGATTGAGAGGATGGACCGTAATCCACCATGCTGGCCTATGCATGTTGGTGAATGTCATTTATTTTCAACTTTTGAGGTTCTTGGACATCGGTTTCCTCACGATGTTTCCCATCACCGTTTTTTGAGCGATGGCATCGGAATTGCACATCATTTATTTAGGTACTAATTACGTGATTGGTGCAGGGCCGAGGATCGATACTGGGTGCTGTCAGATTGTAAAGCGCACATGCTACCGCTCGGACACTCGTTCTATTCTATACAAAATTTCTCTTCAAGTGTACTCACATAGCAATCACAATCTCCGAGATGATCTCGTGGAAGTCCTTCTGGTGCTCCCCGTTGACCTTCACGGTGCCAGCGATGGGGACTATCTTCATAACACGCGCGCGGCCATCCCTGCCTCGCCACAGGAACACTTCGCCGTACACACCCTCGCCAATCTTGTGACAGTTCTTAAGAACCCTGACAAAAACAAAATTTTCTCATTTTATTGATAGAAAAAAAATAAGGTTTTTTTGTTTAATTTATTTTAATTTTTATATAGAATAGATCTACGTTTGCACACAGAACGGTGGTGCCAAACAGAAAGGAGGTACAATATTATGCACAATATCGCACGCCCCGCCTTCTACCTCCTGTATGAATCCTCTCCATCCTAAGGTTGCCTGGAAGAGATTGTTCTTAGCGATAAGGCCGCCGATTGTTGCACTAGTTTTTAAGCTGTTTTATCGTGTGTATGAAATTTGTGGTGAGAACAATAAAGAGTTTATCTATCTATTATGTAAAAAAAGTACTATGCGACCAATCATGAAAGAAAACTACGAGCTTATTATCATTTGATCGCGATCGCGTGCTATCTCGCTCACGCACGTGGTGCCATGCAATGGGATGGCTTGCAATCATGATCGAAAGCTTCTGTAATAAGCGTGCTGCTGTTTCGCAATCATGATCGAAAGCTTGTGTAATAAGCCTGCTGCTGTTTCATACATTTCATTTCGCGACCAACCAAGCAGTATTCTTCGATTATTTGAGTCTTGAAAGAAAACCGCTGTTCCATATATTTTGTTGAGTTTGAATTGAAAGTGAATTGAAGTTTTGAAAGTTTCTTTGGACCAAATACTTTCGCGATTTCATCGGTGGTCCCGTAATAAAAGTTGTTCGTAATGATGTGTACAATGACCTCCTTTCAGCTAAGTACTACAGTTCCGGGTAGCCCTACGTAACAATGTATGTTTATGAGTTTATGTATATAATTTAGCGGCGCGGCAGCTGGCTACCAAGTTGTAATACTCAGAAATGCTTTTAACCCAGCAGAAACACTAAATTGTTTTCAAAACAATGCACACAAGGAAAAATTTATATTTGGGCAACAATCCAACAGTTTCTGTTAGCTTGGTTCATATTACTTGGGCATGATTCCAAAACTACATTTCCCTAAGATTTTTTGCGTTTCTTACCTATTGCTAGCTATATCTAGAAATAGAGATTCTGATCAATCTAAACATCGAGATACAATACCTATAGATTTACAATCTCTATGTGATAACAGTCAAAAATCGTCTGAGCCTTGTACTTCAATTATATAGTTCGCAATTAAACATTTACTTCAATTTAGACACTGTATCGCTTGTGATCAATGTCGGTTGTCCGCTAGATGTCATCGTAGCACTGGAATCTAGCGATGTTGTAGTAGGATCGCGGTTACCTTACATACAACTAAGTACTAACAAAAAAGTCTGCGTGGTTAGTGGTTTGGATATTTTTCTGCATGTTTGTGACTCTACAGGTATTGTATCTCGATGCATCTACAGTAATATTACATAGTAGTAAAAAGTTCGAGTTTTTAATATCTAGAACGTCTGATCTAAACAATGAATTTCAAAACACTTTCCATTTGTTTATTTGCTCTGAATAAAAACATTTTTTTCTACCATTTCCCTAAAGTATATCAGCTACCTGCTTCAACAGTCTTACGTTCAAAAACCTAGCGAAAAGGATCAGAATTTGTGGTTTCAATTAAGCTTTTCTTTACAGTACTAAGCTTGTAACTTCCTACTCGCCTGATGTTAAGTGAAGATGCGCTCTACGATGGAGCACGCTTGCTTCAAAGAAACCGATTCACTCGCGATTTGAAGGCACCCAGATTGTAACCACAATATAACCAGAACAGAAGGCCTGCTCCGGCTGACCTTGATTTTAATAACCTACGCGCAACCGTAGCGCTAGGGCTGGCAAAGAAACTAATATAAAGTTATATGATTATTTACGGGATATTTACCGTGGTAAGGTTGTGGAATGACATAACAACTAACGACTAACTAACAACTAATATAATGTTCGATGAAAAGTATAGATTTGGGTGTTTCAACTAAAAACAATTTCATAGGTTTAAGGTACTTTAAAACATTTACTTTTAATAGAAAAAGGTAACCAGGTAAAAGTCTATAAATTGGTTACCGAAAAATACTTTCGTCGATTACGACACTACGAAGGGCGATTATTTATAAGTATAATATAGCTTCTTTACTTTTTTATTTTTTTGCAATATGACAATGGAAAAATCTTTGTAAATTATGTAAATTTTCACACAATACGAAATGCACCATAACTCAAAAAAAGAAAGTAAACCCCCAAGGCATAGCTAGTGAATGGTAAAAAGATGTTATATAATAGAATAAGTAGGTATATTGAATCATCGGGTAGTGTTCAATAGTGTTGCTAATGATTTTGTTTGCTTATGTAATTATGAAGAACAATGTCAGTATTCCCACAAGGCCACATCTTGTGACCTGGATTCAAAGACATCATTATGAAGCAAAAAGTTCTATTGTATGAAGTAGGAGTTACATTTTGAGGTAACTCTACAATGAAGCAGAATGAAACTTCAAGTATGGAAGGTCAGCCCTGACTCTCTCTGTCTGAACTATAAATTACAGCTGAAATGATGATGATGATGACATTTTGGCAAGAACTACCTACATTTACTTTTGTTGACATAGCTTTGTTTTCAATAGATAAGATTCGAGAGGTTATTTTAAAAACTTACTTAGTTTCTCAAAAATGTATGACTAATACTACGCTGCCATTAATATTTCTAGAAAATGTCTTTGAAAGCTATGAATCACATTTCGTAGTATTTTGTGTAAGCTACTTGTAAATGCTGTTGTAAAATTTCAAGGATATCATGGATGTGTGTAGGCGTTGATTTATTAATTTTTCAATGTAATGTCCCTTACATGCTGTATGAAGGTTATTTTATATGAGTTTTCATTAGTAACATGTCAGATGCTAAAAGTACTACTCATTAATATTCGTTTTTAACCAAGCGGCGAGAGAACAAGTCGACATTTGTATATTTATTTGTCGACAACTTGTGTACCATTGATCGGATCTTTAAAATACCTATTTCGCATTCTTAAACTCAGGAAAAATTAACAAAATCAGTGCAGGGATTGCGAAGATTTTTCGTTATTAAAAATAAAATAAAACTTGCTTGCGTTTGACCATCTCACCTGATGTTAAGCTATGATGCGGTCTACGTTGGAGTAGGCTTGCCTAGAAGAAATTGGGGTGCAAGTACCGTTCTTTTAGCGATCGTCAAATTGACAGTTGAGGTCGTCAAATTCGATAATATGCCATTTTTTCAGTACTCGCTGTGATCGATTCTATGGCATTTTAGCGAATTTGACGATCGATAAAGAACGGTACTTGCACTGCTGATTCGCTCGTGATTTGAAGACACCCAGACTGTAACCAGTGGTATAGAGGTCGAGAGGGCTATGGGAATACCTAATATATTATGATCTTGTACTGTACACGCTGATTATAGCAATGGTCAAGTTACTGGACTAAGTTATAACTAGGATTTACTTTCGTTTAATAACTTGAGCATATATGACGTTATAAGCAGTTGATTGTTTTTAAAGTGTCTAGTAATTAAATGATTTAGATATCTGATTTTTATACAATTTTCAGCTTGGATTACAGTTAGTGTATACCAGGGTGATGACGTTAAAGGACGTAGAAAAAGTTTTAATGAATTTTTTTGTTGCTAACCTCTCATATTTTTTTCACACATCTTTTTTTATTTCCTGGTAATTTTTGTTATATTTTACAACAACCTAAAAACCCTTCCTGTGGCAGAATCAAGTTGAAGATCCCAAATGTATGAGCGTAGTATTTTTCATAGACATTCTACAAGTTCTTTTCTATAGTGCCCATTTTTTAATCCTCTGACCTGGTTTATTGTCACCGATTGTAATTAAGAAAGTAGAATGCTTTTTCGGCAACAGTAGAAATAAGCTATTAAAATTTATGTTTTGAAAGAACTGGCCAGCGAAATTTAATTATAAACACCTACTTTTTAAATAGCAATTTTGGCAAGGCCAATGTGTGTTTGAACTACTTTACGAGTAGTGGGTGTTGAAATATACCATGTGGTTAAATAAAAAAGCAAACAAAATAGGCTAGAATCGGCTAGGTGATAGTCTACTAAGTTGTACAAATATCTAGCTACAGAAACAAGATGTTTACAAAAATACCACCATTTTGTTAGCATGACCTACATAACCCCAATGTTGTTGACTCCTAGTATTAGTCCTGTTTTACTTTACAAGGGTAAAGGTTCATTCAGCTATCAAGTACCTACCTGTCATTAAGATTGGTAGGTAAAGTGGTAGGTACTCACGTTTCTGGGTAGCAATCATCAAACAGGAGGGGCTCGGTCTGATTGCATCGACGCAACACGTAATCTCGAGCTGTAGTCACTCGTTCCGTCTCATGGAAGTTGTCTAGTATTGTGACTTCACGCTCCGAGTCAGCGATCGAGAGTTTTGATAACTCGATAACAGTATCATCACACTCCTCGCTCAAAAATCCTGAGAAAACATCCGAAAATAACACTCGTTAGCGCGACATGACACACAAGGAAGTGAATGACGGAACTTTCCCTAGCGCGTAATCGACTGACGCAACGTAAATTCATCACATTTCACTTTGAACTTCAAGATTTTTATAAAAACTGACCTGTGTATTGCAGGGAAAGATGCATGCACTTGGCTTTGGACACTTTTTTACAGAACAAAGGCGCAGAACCAAGCTACTATCCCGTTACGGATAATGGCAGTCAGAAATTGTTACACACTGTACTTCACACGTGCAAAGTTTATTCTACTATTATCTAGTAATAGTAGCGTTAGAAACACACTACACTAAATAGTGTTACACGCAATTACTAAATAAAAATTAAAATAAAAATTCTCGGACAAAGACCACGCAGCGTCTTCTTCCGCGAAACGCACGAATTGGTATTGCCATGCTATACGGCAGATAAAGTTTAATATTGGTAGAAAATATGGCAGGGAGGAACATTCAGTGTTCCCAGTAAATATGAAAATGCTACCAAAAATGCGCTTACCTTTCAAATCATCAAATACTGAACTTGTGTTTAGGCTTACTCTGGAAAAATTAGGATCCTGGAACACAATAAAAACAAATTAACAATGAAGACATCAATTTTAGAATATCTAAGTACACTTTTAGCCAACGATTCCATTTGTTACTTACTTTCACAAATCTAATAGTATGTCTGCCAGGATTAGATACGAAAGTACTTCGTCGGCTATTGATTGAATCATTATGTAGTGAATCTGAAAAAAATCCAGTAGGCTTATAATGCGGTTAATATTTATTAAATATTTTATAAGAAAATAACAAACCTGACATTACACTGAAACTTTGGATGGAAATGTCACAGTGATTTTGTCTTTGAGTCCCATCAAAAATCAAACTACCTGCCAGAATCAGTAGCAAAAAAGAGGATTTATGCAATAAATATTACCAACCTCTATATTCCTGCATCTCCATCGTATTGATTACACTCTGCCTATACTTTCTTCCTTTATTTTGATTGCAATCATCTACTAAAATGGACTGATCAAAATGATCAGCAACCATTGACATTCTTCTATAGATACTCAATGATCTCTCCCATTTCTTCCCAGGCTGCAGAACTATGGTCGGTTTTACTTCTGCTCCAGCATAAGATGATCTTTCTGGATGACTTACTACACATTCTTTGAGCATACAAGATATATTTTCAGCTGGCGATGGTGATTTTGAATCTCTATTTCCAGTGATATTAGAGTTATTTTCTAAAGTATCATTTTCAATAATAGTCTTATTAACTCCGATAGAATTTCTAAGAGTAATTTCATTTTTAAGATTATTTATTTCTGAACTTGTAGAATTACTTTGTATTGGTAATCTAGAAGTTTTTTTTGTAATTGAAACTCTTTTTTTAGACGGACTCTTAGACAATTTCGACTTAGATATCGAACTAACAATGGTTGTATTATTACTCTGTGTTGAAATTCTTGAGCCTCTTCTGACATTTATTTCATTGTCTGAGTTTTCGGATTTCAAATCTTGTTTTAGTTGTGGGCTTATAACATTACTTTTATTTGACAATCTTGATCTTCTAAAAGATTTTTTTGAAGCTCTTTCGTCTTGTACACTATCAGTCTTGATATCTATATAATTTTCTTCAGCATCTATATTTTTTTCATTTAAATTATCTTCTAAATTACTTTCTTCCTGACTATTACGAAACTTGTTTGTATTATCTTTATTACTAACCACAGTCTTATCGCAATCTGTACTACTACTACCGTAAGATTGATTGAACTGGAACATTGAATCATTTACAATTTCATTTCTTCTTCTGGTAGTTACAAAACTGACAAATCTCTCGTTTTCTTCTTTACTTTCTTCTTCATAGAATTCTTCGGAAGATATAACATCATCTGTTGTAGAGGAATCAGTAATCACAATCGCTTTTGCTTTAATTTCGTCAGAATATAAATTTTTAATTTTTGGTTGATTATTTGTTTCATCATTAGGATTATTTGCTAAGCTCTCAAAGTCTTCATTATCAGTTTGCTTACTCATTCTTTCATCTTGAGTTTTAAGCATTTTTTCATAGAACTTTAGGAATATGGACTCATTTAATCTTCCTATAGCAACTAAAGGCTCTTTTTTAGGTAGATTATCATGTGTTATAGAGTTTTGATCACTGTCACAAGTGTCATATAGAGATTCACTGTCAGAACTTTGGGACGGTACTGTAGATTCACTGGTGTTGCATTTGTCGAAATTAACACTAGTGTTTGTTGTACTTTTTGACACATCACTACTGGTAATGTTAGATTTTAGTTTGTTTTCATAAACACCATTATTTGGTGTTGAATCGGAAGTTTCTGATTTATTTTTGTCAATGTTAGCATTTGATGATGAGTTTTCAGATGCGCTGTCATCAGTCATATTTGATGATGAATCGTCGGAATCCCATTTGATAGTTACTAATTCGTCTTCATCAGTACCAATATTAGGTGTTGAGTCATCAGCATCACATTTTTTATTTCCCAATTCGTTTTCATCTAGTTCAACACTTTGTATTGACTGATTATCTAAGCATGACAGCATAGTTTCCATCTTTTCTTTAGTTATATCCCCAGTTCCATTATTTAAGAAACCGAAAAAAGGCTCTGTCTCAGTTATTTGACAGGAACTCTGTTCATTATTTGATGTTGAATTATCACTCTGTTTTTGATTTTCTGCTAACTCCATTTCATTTTGGCCTTTATCTTCAGACACAATAATGTCAGAATTGTTTTTATTACTATTAACTGCTACATTAGTAAAAATACCTTTATCTGGTATGTATGCAAGTGGTGATACTTTGCACTCATTATATGACTTTAGAGCCAGACTTTTGCTTACAAGTATGATACTGTGGTTACTTTCATCCTTCTCGTCCGATATTGAACTCATTTCATTTTGTTCTTTATGCATTATTGGAGAAAACTTGAATATTGATGCACCTCGGTACTTTTCTTTGAATGGTGTGCTGCATAAAGGGGATGTTTGCATAATCGGCGACTGATAATTTTTAGTTAATCTATTTCTTGTCTTATATGAAGTGTTGAATGATACATTTATGCACTTGCGTTTTAAATTGTTAATCAGCGATAAGTTACCAACAATTTTGTTGATGGATTCATCAAAGCATTTTGGGCTCTTACTAGGTACTTTTTCTATGAGTAATTCATGTGTTCTAATGTCTGTTACGTTTGAATCTATCGTATTTTCTTTATCAGATTCTGAAAAGAAAACAAGTTCAGTTTTTTGGGGGTAAAACCATCTTGTTTTTTTGTCTATATTGCCAGTGTCAAATACAATAGATTTTTCAGATAGTCGAAGGTTATATGGCAGGTAAAAACTTAGATTTGGCCTTAGGCAGGTGTCCCACAGACAGAAAGTAAGCTATCTACTATTTTCAATAAACACAATATTTACTGTCATAAGGTTAGTTTTTATTCTTCTCAAATTTTTTGAGAACAAAAGCATTTACTAGGGAATGCCCGTGTTTATCTATGTTGAGGAAGTTGGTAAGCATGTGTAGCATTCCTCCTACCAAAACCATTGGTCATTCTACCGCTGGTCCATAAAACTGGCTGGTCACTTTAGTGTTAAAATCTCCCAAAACAACATTGAATTGGGCTCTGGAATTGTATTTGTAAAAAGATAAAAATTGTCTTACCAGTACTGTCATTGCTTGAGTAATTAAACTTCTTTACGTTTGGTCTTCTCTTTCTCACATAGGTTTTACTCTCCCTGAAAAATACCAACACACAATAATTTGTTATCAATTTTTAATGTGATTTTATACAAATATGTATGTTCCGCACAAAGTTTACTAAACCTGTGCTTCGGAACTACTATAATGTTTTTGTGGCGAATTATAGATATAAGTACATAAGTTTAAATTGGCTATATAAATTATGGTAATAGATTAACCCGGGTACCTATGTCCAAAAACTGCGACCAGAACCGCATGGGCAGCACCGTCCTATTAGTACACGGTGAACGTACTGCGATCCCCAAGCCGCCTGCCAAGCGTGGTGATTTCGGCAACACCCCTCTCTAAGGGAGAGGCCTTTGTTCAGCAGTGGACGTTTACTGGCTGATGACGTGAATAGATTCACTATAACTGTTTTTTTTTTTTGTGGACACCTCACTGCGATACTAATATGGTATTTTTCGAATCCATCTTAAATTGTTTATTATATTAAATAAAACAATGTTGTGCTTTAATCCTAATAATTTTCAGCATTTATGTTTTAAACGGCAGATCAAAATTCAATTTCAAATTCAAATATTATTAATTCCAGGGTAATACTAGATTATTATTTTCAAAAATTATTTAATCACTAAAATTTAAAAAGTGACGTACCGATTTTCAGAAAAAGACAAAATAAAAATATTATTTTCA
Organism: Agriopis aurantiaria; assembly: GCA_914767915.1. Classification (NCBI taxonomy): domain Eukaryota; kingdom Metazoa; phylum Arthropoda; class Insecta; order Lepidoptera; family Geometridae; genus Agriopis; species Agriopis aurantiaria. Next base: position 15,643,414 of record OU611992.1, on the reverse strand, counting down.
TTGATCACGCTTCTTGATTGCAAACATTCTTATGAAGGTCGAATGTCCTTATGACATCACAAAAGTAAATAGAGGCAACATTGTATGGCGAGAAGAACTCGTTTGCTTATGTGTGAACTCACTAATGTCTTGTGGCCCCATAAATGTCAAAGGGAGTAGTTAAATTTTCAGCATTTATGTTTTAAACGGCTGATCAAAATTTAAATTATTAAACTACTCCCTTTGACATTTATGGGGACAAGACATTAGTGAGTTCACACATAAGTCATATACCCTATTGTGTATTACACCAGCAGGCCTGGCGCACTTTAGGTATGAAGCTACAAGTAGCTGACTTGTCAGACCTACCGCGCCCGCTGCCGTGCGATAGACAGAGATACAACTTCTAGATAGCTGGAGGTAGTTAGCGCTTGCACGTCCTAAATTGAATTTTTGTGTGTAGTAGCAAGAGTACTTATTATTTAAGTGATTTTGCCGAGTGAATCTTATGTACTTGTAATATTATGTCTTCTGCGCTTCTACATAAATAATTTATTCATACAAAATATCAATTTACATGTCAATATAGAATGCCTGCCAGAAAAGAAGCCAGTTCTGTAGCCAAACATTTTGAAGTAAAAGAGAATGGCATTAGAGTACTGATACAGTTTTAATTTACTTATTTATTTATTTCAAAGAAAGACCTTAAAAAAATATAACTATCTTAATAGACTTAGATGCTTTATCCTGATGTGCTAGAAATTCCTATAGTTCATGTAGGTACTATACCTACTTTAGATAGGCACCATAGTTTCTTACTTTTTTGGGACATATGTCTCGATTATTACACCCTGGTGGGGTGACTGGAGGGGCGCTGGAGATGAATTCAGCAGCATGTCAAATGGATCTAGGATCCTATTCACCCGAATTGACTTGTCTGGAGTTAAGTATGCTGATGTTGACGTCTCTCTTAGACGAACTGGTTCCACTTGCTTTACTAATCTTTTCACGTATTTCCTTTTGCGCACTTTATTAGAAGCTATTCCGACGTGATTTGACGTGGCTACGCTAGATAATTCACGCTTAGTTTGCTTTAGATTTTCGATGTAAAATGCATCAAAAGCTGAGCTTTTCTCGTCCATGTTTAATAACATATCTCTGTGATCCAGTGCGTCACCGGTATCCTTTTTAGATCTGTAAGTTCGTCTCATGCTTAGCTGAAGCGAATTAAAACAAGTAATTACACAACATTTGCCAGAAAAAAAATATTTTCAAATTTTAATATTTTCGAATTCTTATTTCTATTCGAATTGGAAGCTGAGAGTTTCAATCAAACTCAACTGTCAATCAACCAACACCAACAATGGTACGGCGCAGTCCAAATTACACCAACAGCGTCCACTACGTTAATAGCGCTATGAGTGGTTCGGTGTATTAACACGCTACAAACGCGTTACAAAGCTATTATGTGGACCACTTTAACTATTTTTTTTTACGCGTTGCTATTTGGCAGATCTCACCACTGTGTTTATATGAGAGGGAAAATGTTGGGAAAAAAGCAAAACCTGTGCCAAATTAGGATGGGTATTAGTAAAATTGGAGTGCTACCGATATATCGGTGCCAACGCGCGAGACCATCTAATTTTATTAGTACAAGCACTGAAGGATGACGTTACACAAACTTTCATCGGTGTTTACACTGTTGGTATGATTTGGACAGCATCGTATGTCAATGTCAACCTCACAAATTAAAAAACAAAATATGTGTAGCCAGCAGCCAGCTACATTCGCATTTATACTATTTTAGTAGTTAATTGATTTTAAATGGCTAATATAGAGATCAAAAACGTTGCTCAAACACTTCGAGTGGTTTGAAAAATTTGACTATCATGACTGGCACACCCTAAGAAATTTACTTACACACCGTACAATAACGTCACCATAGGGTCGATGGATTGATTGAAGAAGATGAGTCTGTGTCTGAGAAAGGTCTTAGAAAAACAAACCAATATTATGGACGACAGCTCAACCCCTGCCTAGGCTCTAGGTGCCAACGAATGTTGATACTCCCTAGGGAGGACTCTAAGTAGATACCTAGGTATTTTAATACAGTGATAACTGTCATAATAAATAAATAAACAAATAATAGGCTTGCTAGAATAGACAAGTACTTCTACCTTATAGTAGATCTGTGTTATAAGTCTTAAAATGTGTAGGTACTAATGCAAACCCCCAGGCCACTGATAACTGTGACTGATAACCACAAATAAAACATCAAATCCACCAGAATAGTTTATATTTAAAAAATACATTTCCTGTTGCTTAATAATAATGAAATTGCAGACTACTCTTAACTAGGTATAATAAGATTTATTTTTGTATGAATAAGATTACAATAGCTTTAATATTAACTAAGACAAAGATCATAAGTCTTTGGCAGAATGCTTACTTCCATCCATACAATGTTGCTTTTTGACAACGGCACAGTGACTGGCAAACATCTCGATCAACATGTAGATTAAATAAAAGAAAAACAAAATACCCAACTGCAAATTAGCCTACCACACTATGGGCATGAAGACGAATCGAACGACACCTCATACATAAAAATCAGTTAAGCTATTTACAGGGCCGGATTTAGGGGAGGGCTACAGCCCCGTGGTCTCCACAAGTCCGCAAGAAGGGTACACATCCTACAATAGAACATCTTTAGGTAAAATTTCTAAACAAATTATAGGCAAATTTAAAATATAATAAAAAAAACATCCAAGTTCTGAGATAGCATCTTTTCCTTTTACATTATTAAAAATTGTTTGTTGAACATTTTTATTGGATCACAATATTGAAAAATAATAATTGAAACACTTGAATGTTTTTTTTTTACCTATGAAAAAATAATTAGGGGCCTCTTTTCTTGCCCCAGGGCCTCCAGGGCCTCTAAATCCGGGCCTGGCTGTTTAGGCTATAGGAGCTTATCTAGAAACACTTAAATACAAACATACATTATAACGGCCAGAAACCCTACCCTCCTTGGGCAGTAGGGGAAAAAAATTGTACATCATTATAATGTCTATATGCATACACTACAACATTGTGCAGACTCGCTGTTCCTTTCGAGGGTTCGTGTCTGATGAATAGAAGGTTCTACGCTTCACCAGAAAAAAAAATCCGTTGCAGACAGACCATGCGAAGTAGCTTGCAAGTACAAGTAGGCGGTTTAAACGCAAATAGCCAATCGCGCGGTGACACGCACAACTCGCGCGCGAGTACGTGAAGAACGATACGCAGTGGGCGTCGCGCGTGTAGCGCAGGGAAACGAAGCTTCACTTGCGCCACTAAGCACTTTCACTAAGCAAACCGTTCCAGACGATGCATAGTAGGCACTTGCAACTTGTACTACACATGGTCTGCAACGGCCTTTAGTTTTCAAGATATTTGCCAATATCTGTACCTACAAATGCAAATGTAATATTACAGGGCAACCAACTATTCCGTAGCCACTAGCCATATATGGGGAAACTATTTGATGGGAGAGTGTTAAATACGATTGTGTGTCTACGCCATTAAAATGTACAGATAAGTTGGATGCCCTGTAACACCGTTCAGGCTGATAAAAGATTTTGTTGTAAATTGTTCCAACACACGATAAATGGAATAGTCTCAGGCCTCGGTTATATAGGATCCTATTCCGCATAACATATAATAAAGAAACATATCTTTAGTGGAATAATGGATTCATAACTCCAAATACACATTAAAAGTAAATAACAATTTAGTAGCTTGTAACATTTTCATAAAAAATTATACATAAAAATTATACATGCGAACTATTTTTATTTCTCTTGGTATTAGGTATGTTATGTCAAAATGTATGGACCGTTTCCCACAGGGAATACAGGGTTACTTTATTTGGAGTGCGTTAATTTTGCATACGTCAAGCTTATTTAAAATTCCCATATTTTTTCCTGAACAAAAATGCCATTATAACTTCACCTGAAACGATTCACACGCGGCACTCGTCCAGCTGGACCATGGCGTCGATTCTGTCATACCACTCACTAAACTAAACCAATCTGACAGGACTAAAATTATTTGCCTCTCTTTTCACTTTAATATGTGCGAAAAGGATTGCATCAATTTTAGAGATGTCAAATTTAGTTTAGTTTAGAGTACATCAGCAGTGCAAGTACCGTTCTTTATCGATCGTCAAATTCGCTAAAATGCCATAGAATCGATTACAGCGAGTACTGAACAAATGGCATATTATCGAATTTGACAACCTCAACTGTCAAATTTGATGATCGATAAAGAACGGTACTTGCACTGCAGAATCGATGCCTATGACTACTTATTCTGTGGTTGGGGTCATATAAATAAAATATAAACTTATTATAATATATACGAAATAAGGCGATTGATGAGTGCCTTACATCATACCATATACCAGCTCAACACCGTCAAAAACTCACAATAACCCAGAATTATTTAATTCTAATAGAAGTTTTTTTTTTTTTTTTTTTTTCATAGGTAAACTTAATATTCTTTATATTCCCTTAGGCGTCCATCCCATCATTGTGTTTTATATTGAACAGGGGCCTTACGGACAACTGCTATTGCGGCACCAAACTAACGTTAAATCCGCTCAGTTGGAAAATCACGTGAACGTGAACCTTAACGCGCCCAGCAGTGCAAGTACCGTTCTTTATCGATCGTCAAATTCGCTAAAATGCCATAGAATCGATCACAGCCAGTACTGAAAAAATGGCATATTATCGAATTTGACGACCTCAACTGTCAATTTACGCACTCTAAAAAAGTAACAGTTTTTGTTAAACATAATTATACCAATCTCGTGTTAGAGTCCGCGCCACTACTCAAGTCCGATTGACGTGGCGCCACAATCGCATATTTTATGTGGCTCTTGAACACCGAAACACGAAAACTACATTTAGTTCCAGTTTTCGCCGCAGGACTTAATCACCAGTTTACTTTACATAGTGTTTTACGTTTCCGTTTTTTTTTTTCTTCTGTTTTCTGTTTTTTATACCATTAGCATAAAGGGATTACCTATGCAAATCCCACAGACCAAGATAAATTAAAGGAATGATTAACTAGCAACAAAACTTAGAATCAACTCTATAACAAATAATAACATGTGTAATAGTTTTTTGTTGAATGCGTCACATATTATAAACAAAAAGCAACCCGTAGGTAGACTGTATACAATAACAATGGGAAAATTTTCAACGCACCTACATTTAAAAACACTATATTCTGCACTGCACTGATATTGAACACATATTAAACACACTGATTATTTTGAATATGTATTCAATTGCTAACTAACATAAGCCAATCCTAAGTACAATTAATTTGTCATAAAATATGTTTCGCATAATGTTTCATGACATAATATTTTAGGCTATAACTACATTGTATTTTATTTGATGCATTAGCGGATCCAGGGGGTGGGCCATGGGGGCCCTGCCCCCCCAAATACCTAGCAATTCCATACATTCGACTCACTTTTCGATTTGATTCCTTCGAACCTTGTCAGGATGACCCCCCAAATGAAATCCTGGATCCGCTCCTGATTTGATGCATAAGTAAATGTTTAGTTTGAATAAAGAAAGTGAAATGCCATTAAATAAGAAACATTACTGAACATACCACCAACCCTTTTTTCCCCTATCAACTATTAGGTATTACAAGGTACAGAATACAGATAAAGAATTATGAAATTGCACTATCAATTCAATGGTCCAATACACCGAGTACATAACACAAAGCTGTGTATTCTCTAGGGGACAAGTCCCTCATCGCCACATGTTACCAGCCCCCCGATTCTACTAAAGAAATCATTTTTAAATTGTAATTGTTGCGATTTTAATTGTTAAATAATGGCCTCTAAGTTGACAGTTTTTAATAAAAAAAAATCACACTAAGTTATAATATTAGGTGGTTGTATTTTTCTAGTATAAAAAAATATTTAAAACTAATTTGTGTTCACCGGACAATCTCCTTCGTTTGATGGTTTATCCCAATACGTTGCATTGGCGAAATTGTGGTGGCCCCACTCCACAAAAGAGGCCATTAAATAAGAGTTGAAGTTGAAGTCAATTTTGAGGCAGTTATTTAACAATTAAAATCGCAACAATTACAATTTAAAAATGATTTCTTTAGTAGAATCGGGGCCTAGATGTCTGTCTGCTGACATTGTTTAAGGCAAAGTTACTCAGAATAAAACCGGCCAACTGCGAGCCGGGCTCGCGCACTGAGGGTTCCGTACCACCATATAACTTGATAGCTACTAAAGTAAAAAAAAAATGTTTTTTTTTAACGCTGATAAGTCCGCCTTTGACCACCAACTCACCTGTTGGTAAGCGACGATGTGGTCGAAGATGAAGCACTCAGACTTAGAAGATACCTATTCACTCTGGCCTTGAAAAGGCCCAGGTTATATCTCTCAAGAAACAAGGAAGCTGGCAGGTTGTCCCAAACTTTGGCCGTACGGATTAGAAACGTAGAATCGAAACGTTTGGTACGTATCCAAGTGTGCAAAAAGACAACATCCCATCAACGCCCAGGGGGTAACCCATCCAAGTACCGACCGCTCCCAACGTTGCTTAACTTCAGTGATCGTACGAAACCTGTTTTGGCTACCACAAACTCAGGGTATCCTACTGCGGGAGCTAGGACCTCACAATATAAGTTATTTTATTGAATAATTGTATTAACTTTATCTTAAACTTATAAATTATCGTGCATGAATTTAAAATTAAATAATCTATAATAAGATAGCATAAGCTACATATTATGGTAGCCAAATAAATAAATTTATTATTATTAAAAAAAACCGATGGTGAACAGAAATTTGTCACCGACTCGCATTATTTATTATTTGTTGTTTTACTTTAGAGTGTGTACTATAATCATACCAACTTTGAAAGTAGTACGTATAACTTTTTACGTTTGTTGTATTGGGTTAGTACTTTAGTTATTACTTTTTGACGTTATTATTATTTCTTAGTTAATCCGCCGTAAAATTACATATTCTGTGAAAAATAAATTGGCTATTACGGTTCGAAAGAAACAGCAATAATGAAAAGGAATAAAGAATGGCGCCATCTATTAGTATGAGTTGCGCTTCTCTTGAAATGCTGCGAAACTTGGCTGCGATACTAGCGCTGCGGTAATTTGTAGAACCCTTTCGTACATTATCTGACTGCAGCGCTTACGGAAGTTCGAGACAACCTATATCACGCTCAAATTACCGCGCCATCTAAGTTCGTACCGTTTACAGGCAAATTTCCGAGCTACGCTCTAATATTCCGCTATTGGCTTTCCTCTTAGTCTATCTTCCTTGGTAATAGGTTCCTGTTTACACCAATTGGGTACGGAACCCTAAAAATCACACCTTGCATAGTGATTTATGGGATTTTTGTCCCCTAGTGAATGCACATATTTATATTTAACACTAATGACATTCTTTTGTACATACAAAACAATGTAACAGCTTTAAGTACTTATACCTAATGATAGCTTTAGAATACAGTTCACGTGGTATGCGCGATTGCTCATAATTTACCACGCTTACTGTGACCAAGCCTTTATGAGCGTTCACAAACATGATCAAACACCTAAAAAATATCTTATTTTATCACATGAATCTTAATTTTAAACACTAAAGAATGTTGCTTTATAGTCCATTTCACAAAATCTTAATAAACTCAAGAATTAGTTATTAGAGAAATAAAGTTTTATTCTTTGACCAAAATAAAATGAATGGACGGGCGATAACCATTGTTGCCCAGTAAAAACGAGTCAAAACCATCGGACATATACTTCAACACCTAATTATAGCCATGTGCGCGATCAAGTGGTTATATTATATTATGGAAACTGACGTGGTATTCACAATTTTTTTTTATATTATACGGGAATTACTTACGTAAGATTAAGCCGGTTACTCAGACTATAGTTTCAACCGCATTAGGCGGTCTTTTCTAATGTGAATGCGCGCGCGCGGCTGCGTCTCGCTTTGCACACCAACTAACTACCACCTACTAACTTTGCTTTGACTATAGTCTGAGTAACCGGCTTAATCTTACGTGTGTAATTCCCGTGTAATATAAATAAAATGGTTATATTATCTTTGTAAATAGGACTGTTTGAATGTATCACACTAATATACATATCGCTAGGAGCCATCGCTCATCGCACCCGATAGTCCCTTCACTGGATGTTCACTTCTCAGTCTGGACTATGACTTAACTTACGAAATGGACATGCAAGAATTTGTGCATTGAATAATTAAATATCACATGAATTTGAATAAATTCGGGCATGAATCACAACATTACGAGAACACATTGATGGGACGTGGTGATGCCATTTGGGTAGGACTACCCAGGGGATCGCAGTCAGCCACCTGAGATTCATTCTGTCTCGCTTCTATAGTTGCCTGCTTCACAGCCTCTTTGTACGGACCTCGCTTCCTCTTGTTGAATCTTATCTGAAAAAATTATACATTTCATTTTGATGGTTAGTAGAATGGAAAAACATTAACTTATATTTCTTTAACAGTCTCTTTGAGATCTTAAGAAGCTTCACCTCATCTGCTTATAGTCTGATAAGACTGAAAAGTCTGATCGCATGATAAGAACACAATAAAAAAAGTCTCTTTGAGTTGGCACACAACAGAGATTTTAGCGTAAGGGTAAGAGGGACTGGCAGGAAAATTACAATTTACAGTTCAAAATAAAAAAATAAGCAGCCAATTCTGAGGGGTTTAAGAGGCCTATTACAAAATAAACCGTTCAATTTTAAGTATTTGTATTTTCGGGAATAAAACTAATAAATACGGCCGTAATATTCAAGATAAATATAAAATGAGTAAACTATAACATAAATATGATTATTTTATGACAGTAATTTAACGAAATCCATTCTCAAACTTTCCCTCCTAAAGTTTTACGAAAAACTACTTTTGTAAATTGGAGGTAACAAATGGATATGTTGAGTTTTACCAAAATCTGAAGCCGCTACATGCAATAAAAAATACAGATCTATTTAATACTGCAACTGAATTTTCTACAGATCTTATTAGTTGAAAGAAAAATTATACCAAAAATCCAGTTTTAGATGCTTTTTTCGTCAAAAAATGTGATAGGACCCTTAAGTTGACATATTAATTTACTAAACATATCACTGTATTTTTCATTACTGTTTATTGGACACTCACTTTAGAAACTTTAGAATTGGCTTATGATATCAAATTAGCAATATAAAATGTTTGTATAAAAATAAAATTCTAAATCCCAAGTCAAAGTCATAATTTATGCAGATTTTGAACGCAGTCTTATTGACTGTGACTTAACTTATGATTTTGATGAACGATTTTTATGACAGCAAATGTTTGATGTTTGAATTTAGCAGCAGCAGCACTATAATGATGGTTGCGAGAAATAACTATGAGGTTCAGAGTTAGGTGGTAGTTCTAACTTGCTGTGAAAAGTGACAATGTTTCTGTTGTACCATTTTCTGAACTAAATTTTGACTCTACTATCCATTTGAAAAACTGACTTCAAAATTAGTGTATACGCAAATTAGTTATGTGGATGACATATTTGTACCAGTTATTTTGATTTATAAATTATACTACTGAACCGATTTTGATTAAATTTCTATGGGACCAATCTGTGAGTATAAGTTTTCATATAAAAAGAAATAGTTTTCCAAATTGGCACATAAATGAAGGAGTTATGAGGTATCAAACATTTAAAAAAAACCGGACAAGTACGAGTAGGACTCGTGCTCTGAGGGTTCCGTTAGACGGAACCCTCAGAGCGCGAGACCAAAAAAAAAACTAACTGAAGTTAAAATATTGAAAGACAAACTTAAGTTTGTCGTTTTTTTTTACTGGGCAAGTGCCTTTAATAACTAAACAAAATACAAGCTAAAACTAACACTACAAATACAGTTAGACTGCCCATAGACCGTTGAAGGTCTAAAGACAATCCAAATGCTCAAGCCCACTACCAGTTGGCAGCGTACCCAACATGCTGGCGGCATTACCACGTTGAATAGCAATGCTAATGCGTTGAGCCAGAAGCACGCCAGCATTTTGGTCACGCGTCGCATTAACCAGGCGCTCTGAAAGATTTTTGAAAATGAGGTGAGCTCCTGGTCCCCAAGGGCCCAATGTCTCGACCCCAAACGCCTCAAATATGTAACCACTGCCGAGGTTAGCATATTTGCGACGCTTGTGCTGCTCTGCCGAATTAGCAGCCGCGCCAGCCCTACCCTGTGTCTCAGGAAGATGTGACGGCGCCAAAGTATCAACACAAGTTGCGTCCCATACAAGGGGCCGCCCCAACCTCCAGGGCACAAGTGTCATACCGTCAGGCCTCTTTCCATCGTCACGCGCAAGACCACTCGGTTTGAGCACAGCTGCGAAATTGGCGGTGGAAAGTGCCCTGCGTATGATGTCGTTCAGGCTAGCGTGTCGGCCAACACGACCAGCGCTTCTCGAGCAAGAGAGACCATGGTGACCGAGCTGGTCAACAGCAGTACCACACTGACAGCGATGGGCCTCACAGCACCTTGCACCCAAGCGTAATCTGACAGCTAGACGAAATGTGGTTGGATCTAAAAGGCTACCTGTGTTAAAAGAGGGCATGGCTTGCAACCAAAGTCCCGATTCCCAAACAGAGATAGCAAAAATACGAGCGCGATCTGCAATACTAGGACACGTATCTAGTAGCGATTTCCATGCTAGTTCGCAGATCGGCCGATCCCACAGTCTCTGGGAAGACAACTTTGAAATTTGTAGTTGACAATAAGGTTCTTCCATACATCCCAACTACAAAATGTAAGTTTGTAATAGCAAAATAATTATTTTTAAATACCTTCAAATTTATAACTTTCGGATTTATTCCTATATATGTTTTTTTTTTTTTTTTTTTATAGAATAAGTGGCAAACAAGCAACGGGCCACCTGATGGTAAGTGGTCACCGCCGCCTATAGACACCTACAATACCCGGGGCATTGTCAGTGCGTTGCCTACCTTTGAGGACTCTATTCACCGTATGTAGTATGTACTATGAGACCTTGCCTCTTGCCAAATTTCATGATTCTAGGTCAACGGGAAGTACCCTATAGGTTTTGGACCCTAAGAGCGCGAGACCAAAAAAAAAAACTAACTGAAGTTAAAATATTGAAAGACAAACTTAAGTTTGTAGTTGGCAATAAGGTTCTTCCATACATTCCAACTACAAAATGTAAGTTTGTAATAGCAAAATAATCATTTTTAAATGATATACCTTCATATTTCTAACTTTCGGATTTATTCCTATATATGTGCTATGAGACCTTGCTTTTTGCCAAATTTCATGATTCTAGGTCAACGGGAAGTACCCTATAGGTTTTGGTTCCCCTGTGAAATCGCAAAATATGCGACATAAACGTTCATATCTTTTGATTGCGTTGACTTACAACTTTTATTCTTTTACAGCCGAAAGAAACCGTAGACCCAAGTATTTAGTATAAATTTCAACTAGCTACCTTTACGCGTTCTTGAGAAAAAGGGTCTTGACAGACGGACAGACAGACAGACAGACAGACGGACAACGAAGTGATCCTATAAGGGTTCCGTTTTTTCCTTTTGAGGTACGGAACCCTAAAAAAACAACCGAACCCTAGAACCCATCTTATTTTTAAATTGGTTAATAATAGGCTCGGGTTTGACTGCCACCTCGTTGTGTTGTTAGCTATAATGTTAGATCTTAGTTAGTAGTCATTGTTTTAACTTATAAGAATATGATTTAGCGTTGGGATCAGGGGTCTTACGCCTAGCTGTTAAAAGCAATCGAGCTTAAACGATGAAAAAATGTTGCGCGACCGCAAACCATATCTGGGCGCGTTAAGGTTCACGTTCGCGTGGAACGCTAAAGTCGCTAAACTGGAGTGCTTTAAACAGCTAGTTGTAAGCCCCCTGCGCGGTTTTAACGTCAGTTTGAGACCGCGGAACGAGTTGGGCGTAAAGCTCCAGGGCCTCTATTCTGGTGCGAACAAGATTTTTATTAATCTTACCACAAAAAATATATTAAGTTTGAACATTGTTAGTAAGCATTTAAAAGATAAATAAGTACCTAATTTATTTCTATGAAATTAGGTAAGACAAGTGACAATGCACCTTGTACACTTAGCAGGTTGATGAGTTCAGGTCATTTTATTCTAGCCTTAAATTTCAATAGATCTTAATCATATTTGTTTAATCATTTAGCTGTTGTTTTGGGTTTTTGACAGTAATGTACTTTGGCAACTTTGTTTTAGGTTTTCGGAAAACAAAAGTCGAGAAAAAACAGATATTAGTTAGCGCATAGAATGCGTGGCTGTACTGTCTAGAGGGCATAAAAATAAAAAAATTGTTTTTTTGCCAGACCTGAGTAGAGAGTCAATGAAAAAAAACAACAACAAAACAAAACAAGGCGACTACAAAAAAAAAAAACTCATCAAGTTTTACGGCCTTAGGCCCGGAAGGGTTAGACAAGACCCATTTTCTGTTAGCATTAACGCCTGCAGAAAGATTAAATTGTATGAAAATGACATTGACAATGACATTAGCTTGAGAGATGTTATCTCAATTGCAGCTAATGTCATTTTCATACAATTTCATCTTTCCGCAGGCATTAACGCTAACAGAAAATGGGTCTTATCTAACCCCCCGGGCCTACTATAAAGAAATCAGCCCCTGTACGTTAGCTGTCAAAAACAATTAACATCCCTAATAAAAGACGCCATTCGGGGCTATCAATGAGCCTCACATCACATGAAATTGTTTTACATTGTATTGGAAAATCTTCAAGTGAAGTAACCTCAACAGCACCAGAATAGAGCCCCTGAGGACATAAATAAGCACAGAATAGACACTCACATTGTAGTCAGCTAGGAAATGACTCAAGCTATCACAGGGCATAAGCGATGATGTTTTTGATGCGAACCAGGCTACATGCGCCTTATATTTTGACGTGACGCTTAACACCCTCCCCGGCCACCACGGGAAACCTGCCACCTTTCCCCAGACTATATCCCCTGGAGATACGGTTACTATTCTACCACCTACCCCTTCGTAACTGTTTTCCGGAAACTCTGGTACCATTTCCCCCTCCCATTCATCCGAGCCACTTTCTATTACGTCATTCTCACTCCGTTCGCACGAATTACTACTCAACCTACGTAAACTAATAGAAATCTTCTGGTTCATACAATGATCTTTAATATTGTTAAAAATTGATTCGCTGTCTACACCTTTAGTTGTGTTCTCATCGCGTTTTTTATCAGATTTGTACTTCTTTTTGTGTTTCACTTTGTGTCTATGCCGTTTTTCTAATATGTGCGTCGTACTATCAGATTGGTTGTTGCGTGGTGATAGAGCGCCTATACGCTTTGGCGATTGACTTGTTACATTTTTGTCTAGTGCACTGTTTTTCTTTGCTTGTTTTTTAGCTCTTTTTAGAGCCTTTTTGGCAGCTTTTGATTCAGGTTTGGTGGGTGTTTTGTTCATGTCACAGGAAACACCTGAATCTTCATTGAAATCGCCCGTTAAAGGCGGTATTTTTACTACTGTGCCTTCGCCTTCCCCAAAACATATTTTAAGTGTTCTTGCACTTGAAAACATTGAGTTGAATGAAGTGTCTTGCTCATTTTTAGTCTCATCCTCTATTTCACTGTCTGGTATACCAACAAATGTTAGTTCGGGAGTTGCATCTTCGCTACAACTGCTTTTTAAGGTTTTTATTGGTTTTTCACTAGCTTTACTGGATATTTTGGTCGCGCCTTTAATCGCGCTTGAAATCTCGCTCGGTTGCAGCCGCGATAGTTTCGGTATCAGCATGCTGCCCGATAAATATTTCTTCTGAAGTCTAGATGACTCAGATTCCTGAGGCGCTTCGTCATCGGAATCTAGCTTCCGTTTCTTCGACACGTCTACATTCTCGTTGTTTTCATTACATATACCTTTACAATTTGAACAGAGCACTTTCCTAGGCCTCAATCGTACTGTCATCTTTTGTCGCTGTTGTGGTTTGCTTTTCGGCGCAGGCTTTTTCGTTTTTTGATCAATTCCAGGTTTGTAATCAGGGTCTTCGTACAAGAACCTTTGGCTAACGGAATGTAGTTTATCATCACTATTATCGGCTGGTGCAGCTTGTTTAGTAAATGCAGGGTGGACATTGTACACTCCAAAAGGCAAATTACTGTAAAGAAATACACCAGAGTAAGCTAAAATCCAAAAATTCCGCGAATAATCGATAATGATTCACACGTTGTTTTCATGAATACCTACACTTTGTTGGAGTCTAGAAGCACTCCTTGAAACTTTTTATCATCAGCACAATAAGATACAACGATTAAATCGGCTAGAGCCTCTTCCACTTTAACTAAAATTTGAGAATTTTTGTGAATCGTCATATCGGCTGTTGCAGCGACAGCCGCCATATTTAGTTAAGTTGTCAAATCAAATCAATCATCAATCATGGACAAAACAAAAGTTTTTTTCTAGAGATGTCTAGCTTGATCTCAAAATTTTGCTTGCGAGCAAAGTGCAAACAAGTCAACAACGTTGAAAACACACTATCGAAATCAAGTTCGAAACCGATCGTGCTTTGGTTGCATTCAATCATTCATTCATCATGCATTGTACTTTTTTTTTCATGGCTGTCCACCTTGACAGTTTCTGCCAGCGGTGGTTTTAGTTTTCGCAGACTTCTTCCTGCGGTACTAGCTCGACATCATCTCATCTTATCATCATCATCATTCCGACCCAGTGGACGCGTACCTTCAGAGAACTGATCATTAAACAATTTTTTACTACAAAATAAACACATATTTTTGATTGAATATGATTGACTTTCATCAAGGATTCATATTTATTAATATTATTTTCCTTGGATATACTACTCTTTGGTACATCTCCAGTTTTACGAAAATTAGACCTGGCATGGCACATGGCAACATTGGCAAAACTGGGCAAAACTATTTATTTGTGTGAACTGTGAAGAAGGGAACTGCCGTACGTTCGCTCAACGAGTTTATAAAATTGAATTAAAATTCTTAAAAAGCAATAAAATAAGCTTGTGAGTATGCTATCAGATAGCTAAAGGTTATTTTCTACTAACTAAAATAACCTTTTTGTATATAGTTGAGTATAAACAGGCTTTTTATGGCACTTATATAACTACTGTGTTCATATTTTCATTTTTTAAATTGCTGTGCGAACTTATTCCGAGTCTCAAGGTCTGCTGATGGTAATTAGCATTAAGCATTGTGTTTCTTATTTTAATTTAGTGGACGACCGGCTGTTTTGACGTAATAAGCAAAGCTTATATATAAAGCTTATATATCACACTGTGATTTACACTGGCAAAGCTTGTAGATTTACTTAGTACCTAAAGAGGTTTTTATAATATACTTACCTACGTTTTAAACCTATAATTTCTACACAACGGAAGGAAATTTCCTTTTTTAATCACTGATGAATAGGTGATTCTTCTGCTATAGAAATTACCTCAAAGTTTGCTGTCAGCTAATATGAGTGAATCTCAAGAATAAAATTAAAAATAGGGAAAGTAAGTGAAAGGTAACCCAACACCTTATATTTTCTTTAAGCATCATTACTTGAAGCTACAGGAAAACAATTTAATTTAAGCACATGTTTACATTTAAAAAAGTGTTTACTACAAAGTTGTAACTATGTGCATTAATTGTTAATTACTATCTTACACTGTTATAAAAAAGAAGTATATAGGTATGTTTGCCTTTGTGGCTGTTTTTAATTGTGATTTCTGTTTGTTCTGTGTTTTCATGTTACCCTGTTATACGAGCTGTTGTCTGTGACTATGCATAGACATTCATATAAACTTTCAACCTCCACCCCCTCTAATTCGGTTCTTTCACTTAATTCTTTCTTAACTGACCTTCCTTAGGGGGTCCTTAGGAATTTACCTGCCAAAATTCAAGTTATTGGTCAAATAGTTTTTGAAATGTCACAATAAAACGATGCCAGCGAATGAGTAACTGGTATTTTTTTATTAATGTAGGCATGCATTTGACCTCCACCTTGCTTGTTAAGTGATGATGCGGTCGTACAATAGACCATACTAGCCTAGAAGAAACGGATTCACTCACGACTTGGAGAAACCCAGACTGTAATTATCCAGGAACACTAATTCAGGAAGCATATTCCACTATAAAATTGTGCAGTTTGTACAATAAAAGTGCAATTAAAGCACTTCATATGGTATATTGTTTTTGTCAACATATGTTACCTATTTACATTACATAGATTTAGATATAGATGCAGAATAATAGTTTCAATAAAAAAATAATTTATTTTTTTCAGGAAATGTCGTTAGAAAAGAGAATAGATATCACCCAACCACTCTGGGACCAGAGTACATTCTATGGCAGATTCCGGCATTTTGCATTTATTTCCAACCCACTGCTGTCTCTGGCCTCTGAAAAGGAGCTGTATGAAGCTAAAGAGCTTTATTTCAAGTACAGGTATGTATTTTTATCACAAGTATGCTATTATTATAAATATTTGGGACATTTTCAATAATTATTAGTATCTTATGAACTCTGTAAACAACTCTTTGAAGTTGATTTTAATCTACTTCTAATTGTCATATCAATTTGATACTTTGTGTATGAACAACAAAGTATACCAACCAAAATCAAATAAATTCGAAATTTTAGGGAATTTGTCATTACATTGAATGTTGCTACATAGAATTTACACTGTATATGTAATCCACGTATATGAAGTTGAAGTGGAGCTGGGCAGGACACTATGCTAGGCGCAGTGATGACAGGTGGAGTAAGGTCTTAACGAAGTGGTGGCCGATGCAAGGTAAGCAAAGCGTTGGGCGTTCAGCTGCAAGATCATCATCATCATCAGCCGGAAGACGTCCACTGCTGAACATAGGCCTCCCCTTTAACCTCCACACTGAACGACAGCCTGCCTTTTGCATCCACTGGATGCCCGCGACTCTCACAATGTCGTCGGTCCATCTAGTGGGAGGCCTCCCTACGCTGCGTCTTCCGGTTCGTGGTCTCCACTCCAGAACCTTTCTTCCCCATCGGTTATCGGTTCTTCGAGCGATGTGGCCTGCCCATTGCCACTTCAACTTGCAAATTTTAACAGCTATGTCAGTGACTCTGGTTCTTTGGCGAATATCCACATTTCGGATCTTATCGCGCAAAGAAACTCCGAGCATAGCTCTCTCTATTGCCCGCTGTGTGACTCTGAGCTTTTCCAAAAGGCCAACAGTTAAGGACCACGTCTCAGTACCAATAATAATCATTTCATAATTTATATAATAATTTATCACTTTATATCAAGTACTTTAAACAAGTGATACTCTGTTGTAATAAAATTTATGACATGTGCAATCAACATAATGTTTGATAAGTTCATAATCATGTTGTAAAAGTAAGTAGGTGCCTGCATAAGTCCTGACACAAAGTCCATTATTACTGGCTACATTCATCCTTTCCAACCGTAATAGATAGTCAGATGAAATTTTCACATAATAAATGTAATGTTACGGCGAATTAAACAAGAAATAATAAAAAGTCCAAAAATAAAAACGAAAGGGGGGTCCCCCATACAATAAACGTTTTTTTGTATTAGCGTCCAACTTGGACACACACACAACACACAGTACACAGACACAATCTAAAAATTTATAATAAATAATGGCCAAGTGCGAGTCAGTGACAAATTTCTGTTCATTACCAAGTTTTATCTGGTATTTAATTTCGTAACTTTATTATTATTTTTTTTATAAATAATAGGTTTACGTTTGACCACCGTCTCGCGTGATGTTAAGCGATGATGTGGTCTACAAATTGAATATATTGAATTTTGTGGTGGTACGGAACCCTCAGTGCGCGAGGCTGACTTGCTCTTGGCCGGTTTATTACAGCATTCTGGCTGAGTTTTGTGGCTAGGGGCTAAACAAAAGGCGAAATCTAGCCCTTTCTGGCTTATATTTAGCTCTTTTGCTTCTAAGTTAGTAAACAGCACCGGTGGTTGCTGTTATAGAACAAACGGCTATGCCAGAGCCAGAGGCGTTAGAGCGGATTACATAGTCAGACATGTTGGCCAGCTTGTTCCGCACGGTCCGCTCTGCACTTTGTTGCCATACCCATACCCAATCAGGGTCCTTATGAGATCCTTTTTATTGAGGGGGAAATCTATCATTCCCCTTTCCCGATTCGGTCCCCCTGGGGGACCGGGTTCCCCCCCGGTGCCCAGCCTTAGTCGGTCACACAATGTTGTCACGTGCCGGGGCTACCTTATGTGATACCTGCCTTAAATAATTATGTTACCTAAGATGCGCAATAAATTAATGAGTACTTTAATGTCCCTAACATGAATACTTTTAGCCTCGGTGGTCCAGTTGGTAGTGAACCTGCCTTCTGCGCCTGGGGGCGTGGGTTTGATTCCCACCTAGGACAAACATTTATATGATGAACATCGGTGTTTGTTCTATATCTGGGTGTTATTATCTATTTAAGTATGTGTTTAAAAATATTTAAGTATGTACATCAGTCTCTGGCAGCCATAGTACAAGGTTTGCTTAGTTTGGGGTCAGATGACCGTGTGTGGAAAAATGTCCCGAATATTATTTATTTATTTACTCAGAGAAGGCCATGAGCCAACCGGCACCCGCATGGAACAACTAGTCCGCGCCAAGCAGCTCTACGAGTCCGCCTTCCACCCAGACAGTGGGGAGCTCCAGAATGTCTTCGGAAGAATGTCCTTCCAGATGCCCGGAGGATGTCTCGTTACTGGAGCCATGCTGCAGTGGTACAGGTAAATACCTATAAATCTAATTAAAAACTAAATAAAATCATTGTCATCATTACCTCTTCACAAGGCTATTACGTCAGCTGATAATATTGAAAGCAATATTCCTTTCAAGTTGTTGTAACCTTGTGAAGGGGTAATGCTAGATCATACGTATTTATTTGTATGGGTATAATTTGCTAGACGCTTTAAGTTATGTCGTCATCATCATCATCAGCCAGAAGATGTCCACTTCTGAACATAGGCCTCCCCCATTAACCCCCACACTGAACGACAGCTTGCCTTTTGCATCCACTGGATGCCCGCAACTCTCACAATGTTGGTCCATCTAGTCGGTCGGGCCTACCTACGCTGCGTCTAAATGATACAAAGATGAGTACAAAGATGATAATGCTGTCCTTTTCTAATTTTCCAGAACAGTAACAGCGGTGGTGTTCTGGCAGTGGGTCAACCAGTCGTTCAACGCATTGGTCAACTACACCAACCGGAACGCCAACTCTCCGCTGACGACCAAACAGATGTCCGTAGCCTATCTGTCAGCTACGTCTGCTGCGATGGGTACAGCCATGGTCTTCAAGTTCAGTGTTCAGAAACGGGCGAAGAATCCTATTTTAGCTGTGAGTGTTTTTACATACTGAAACGTACCCCAAGTGATGCTTGGGTTATGTCCTACCTAGCAGTGGGCAGGCGCTTCAAAGAAAGATTCTATGAGAGTATAAGTTAAAATTTAATCAAGGAAAAAGTGAAGTTACATGCGAGTTAGACTGAGGGTCGTGAGCTCGGAAGGTGGTGAGAAAATATGTTGGTCTCTTGTTAGGAGACTTAGCTTTAAGAGCGTAGGCGCCGATCGCCGCGTGGCTCGACGCGGCTCGTGGCATGTAGTAAGCTCAGCTGGGCAGCGTGACTCGGAGACAGCTCCGTGTGCGGCTGGCAAGGATCAGCGTGCTGGGAGCGAAGGCCAGGAGTACTCGAAGAGCAGCCGGTGTATGGTCAGCGTGGCGGCAGCGAGAGTCAGTAGTACTCGGAGGGCAGCCGGTGTATGGTCAGCGTGGCGGCAGCGAGAGTCAGTAGTACTCGGAGGCAGCCAGTGTATGGCCAGCGTGGAGCACGGGCAAGGTTGCGGTGCCGGGAGAAAAAACCCGATTATCTGCAATTCGGGGTTCGAAGTTCGATTAGGTTGAGAGAGAAATTTGCGACTTCCACTTGGAAACGTAGCGGCACCAATAGAAAGAATTTATGGCCGGAGGCCTTTTTATAACTTTTTGGTTCTCGAAAGTACGTATTTCCCAAGTTTTTAATATTATTTTGTTATTAAATGAGGGTTGATATTTGTTTCGTTTAAAAGTGAAAGCGATCTGACATTACGTCAGTCACTTTCATTCTGTCAACGATCTTTATGTCAACGTGGTGACTTTTTTATTCGTTAAGTTTGGCTGCTAGCGTATGTGCCATTTGCCATGAACGGAAGATATTTTTAGAACCGTTACAATACTTTTATTACTTGCTATAAATAAATATTCGGGACATTTTTGCACACTAGGTGCATCTGACCCCAAACTAAGCAAAGCTTGTGATATGGCTGCCAGAGACTGATATACATACATATGTATATTTTAAATACATACGACAAAAACAGAACGGGTCCCCGTACAACAAACGTATTTTTGTATTAGCTCTAATGTAAAAACGGTAATACGTACAAGCGTGAAACTTGACATGATTTATAGTACACACTCTAAAGTATAATAATAAATAACGACCAAGTGCGAGTCGGTGACAAGTTTCTGTTTAATACCAAGTTATAACTGGTAATTTTGTTATTGAATTTTGTGCTGGTGGAACCCTTAGTACGCAAGCCTGACTCGCACTTGGCCGGTTTATTTTGAAGTCCGTCAATAATAACAATGGTAATAATTTTTCAGAGGTTTGTACCATTTGTGGCCGTGGCAGCCGCTAACTGGGTCAACATTCCACTGATGAGGCAGAATGAAATCATATTAGGTAAGTCACTTCAGAAGTCATCATCATCATCATCAGCCAGAAGACGTCCACTGCTGAACATAGGCCTCCCCCTTTAACCTCCACACTGAACGACAGCCTGCCTTTTGCATCCACTGGATGCCAGCGACTCTCACAATGTCGTCGGTCTATCTAGTGGGAGTGAAGCTCCCATCTAGTTCAGAAGTGGGATATATATTTGCTACCTATTGTAAAATAAATCAGGGACACTTCCGATGAATCCATAACTACATATTTATTAAATAATAAGCAAGCTTTGTCCTCAATATTGATTTATACTATACTACGACGAACTACGTGATACGTGCCAAAAGGCTCATCTGCACCTCCGACAGACCGACAGACCGCATCATCGTTCAACATCAGGCGAGTCGGCGGCCAAACGCAAGCCTATTACTTAAAAAAAATTAAAAAATTACTAATAATAAGTGCGACGTTGTGTTTATTGGTTTGTCCGTTTGTTTGGTTTTTCTTTCTATTTCTATTTCATCTTCTAGGGCCGGATAGTGACACAGGCTACTTTTAAGTTCCTGTAGGATTGTCAATAAGTAGACCCGGGTATATCCCAAAACTACGACCAGAACCACCGGAGGATGGGCAGCAGCATCCTATGAGCACACGGTGAACGTCCTGCGATCCCCAAGCCGCATGCCAAGCGTAGGGATTATGGCAAAACCCCTCTCTAACAGGGAGGCCTTTGTCCAACAGTGGCCTTTTAATGGCTGCTGATGATGATGATGAGACCCGGGTATGTCGTAAAACTGCAACCAGAACCACTGGAGGATGGGCAGCAGCATTCTATTAGTACACGGTGAACGTACTGCAATCACCAAGCC
Organism: Agriopis aurantiaria; assembly: GCA_914767915.1. NCBI lineage: Eukaryota > Metazoa > Arthropoda > Insecta > Lepidoptera > Geometridae > Agriopis > Agriopis aurantiaria. The sequence continues at coordinate 15,621,702 of OU611992.1, read as the reverse complement.
GCCTGCCAAGCGTGGGAATTATGGCAACACCCCTCTCTAAGAGGGAGTAGGCCTTTGTTCAGCAGTGGACATTTACTGGCTGATGATGATTATGTTAATATAGGTGAAACCGCGGGGTGCAGTTAGGTTTTTTTAGTATAACTTAAATGTTATTATTTTACTCGATTTGGGGGTCATGTCCTACATTGATGTGATATAATCTGGGCCTTTTCAAGGCCAGAGTGAATAGGTATCTTCTAAGTCTGCGTGCTTCATCTTCGACCACATCGTTGTTTACCAACAGGCGAGTTGGTGGTCACACGGACTTATCCGCGATAAAAAAAGGGGTTGTCTGTAAAGTCGGTTTATGGACGATAATTTTACGTGATAACGCTTAGGCCGATCGTGCCTCTCTGTCGCTTGTTCCGCGCTCTCGCTTGCACGCGCGGCTCAGGCGGTATGTAACAATTTTTCGTGCGTGCAGAGATTTATAAGACGTTATCACGTCAAAAAATGTCCCTCTTGGAGTGGATTGTGCATTCCCTTGCCAGCATGAACCTGAGCCCACTTTATTACTTAAAAATAATATTACTGTACGTTTTTTCAGGTATAGACGTAACGGATGAAGATGGAAAAATCATCGGCAAGTCACAGATTGCGCCTGTCAAGGGAATCTCACAGGTGGTCACCTCTAGGTAGGTTCTATTATTTTTCATCCACATTTAACAGTAGATAGTAAAAGCCAGTGATATGGGTGATCTTTTCATCATTCATTATCATCATTTCAGCCGTAGGACGTCCACTGCTGGACATAGGCCTCCCCCATTGATCTCCAAAAGGGCCGGTTGGAAGCGGCCTGCATCTCATTATCTCAGCATCATATCGGCTATCTGTTCTGCGTTAAATGTGCATTGCCCCTTCGACCAAAATAAATTGAATTGACGGGCCATAATCATTGAACTTGCTCAGTAAAAACGAGTCAAAACCGTCGGACATATACAACAACACCTAATTATAACCATGTACAGTACATTTTTAACAAAAAATAGATAGCGGTTTTTTGTTGTGTATTTAAACTTCGGGAAAGCACATGAAGGCATAATTTTGTCAGATGTTTCATTATCATGTAACAATAGACGCGTGTTGTACTTCCTACGGCTAGAGACCGACTGAAACGAAGTGAGCGCCGGCGCTCATTTTGTAATCTTCAAAACTGCGCTTCTTCTGGGTCCGTTCATTCATTTTATTTTGGTCAAAGCCCTGCCCACTGCCACTTCAACTTGCTAATCCGGAATCTTCTCATATTAATATTGCAGGATAATAATGTGCGCTCCGGGAATGTTGCTGCTGCCCGTTATAATGGAGCGCATCGAACCCAAGCCGTGGATGCAGCGCATCAAGTGGGCACACATCGGCATACAGACGGCCATTGTTGGCATGTTGTACGTACTACAATACCTACTACTTACTACTACTCCGCTGGCGCAGCGACCTGGCCCCCGATTCTACGAAACAAATTGTTATTTTTTTTTTTTTTTTTTTTTTAATAATTAACATTCTTGCGTTTGACCACCATCACGCCTGACGTTAAGTGATGATGCGGTCTACGGTGGAGCACGCTTGCCTAGAAGGAACCGATTCACTCGTGATTTGAAGACACCCAGATTGTAACCATCGGGGAACACCCAATGAAAAGACATAGGATATAGACAGTTTTTAAAAAAAGTACTAGAAAAATGCCACCACCTAATATTATAACTTAGTATAAAAAAATATAAAACTGTCAATTTTGAGGCAGTTATTTACAAATTAAAATTGAAACAATTACAATTTAAAAACAATTTGTTTAGTAGAATCGGGCCCCTGAAAGTGGGTCTTGGAATTTACTTGAAATTACTAGAGTATTACAAACAATTAGGGTGGGTTGCACCATCTTACTTTAGCTTTAACATACATCGACATTTCAGTTAATGTACCGGTTAGGCAAAAAATTCGTTGCACCATCTGGGATTCACATCTGTCAATGGGGATTGCCCAAATTTTCTGACCTTATAGTTTTATGTTGTTTTCTAAAAATATAGACAATTTTAAGATATTAATTTGAATAAAAAAAAAATCCTTGCGGTAGTTATATAAAAAAAAAGTTTTTTTTTAAAATGTGATGACTTCACCATCGGCGGTATATTAGTTTGTGTAGATGTCTATACAAAAAAAAAAAACTTTCTTCTGTCAATATCATTAGTTACACAGTGGTTTGGCTTTTTTGTATGGGTAAATGGCTAAAATAAATTTCACATAACGCTGACGTCATTTAAAGGTAAATGAAGGTCAATCATATTTAATCAAAAATATTAGTCATCAGTGTTTATTTTTTAATAAAAATTGATGTATAGTGATCAGTAAGTCTATTGCTCGATATAGTTTTGTAATTACAATATATATAAAAAAAAACAATCCCCATTATTAAATGACGTCATAACTTTAACTGTTAAAAGTAACTACCCACGCTTCGCTATTGTTTATTTTAAATATCTGTCAGATGCTTAAAATATAATTCCAGCTATGCATCTGGAGTAAATAAGGTCTCATTTGACTTGCAACCCTGGTAACTTTAACTATGCTACTGAATACGCTGGTGCAACGCATTTTGTAGTAACTGCTAAAGTCAGCGTTATTGTTATTGTCAAATTTGTCATAAACCTTAACTTTAACCACTACTATGGTGTAACCAAGCCTTAGTAAATGCTATTAAATGAAAATCTAATTACTATCAATTATTATGAGCCCCGTTGGTCCAGTTGGTAGTGAAACTGCCTTCTGCGCTTGGGGGCATGTGTTCGATTCCCACCTAGGACAAACATTCATGTGATGAACATTTGTGTTTATCCTATATCTAGGTGTTAATATCTATTTAAGTATATATTTAAAAATATATATGTATGTATATCAGTCTCTGGCAGCCATATCACAAGATTTGCGTTTGAGGTCAGATGACCGTGTGTGCAAAAATTTCCCGAATATTTATTTATAATTTATTTATGGTGTAACCAAGCCTTAGTAAATGCTATTAAATTAAAATCTAATTACTATCAATTATTATGACAATGTTTTAAGATTAAATTATAATATGTATTTTAGTGAGATTGCATATTTTTACTAATTTATGCTAACAATGCCTGTTAGATAAGCTATAGTGCTATATAGCTATAGTGGCATTTAGCCGTTAGGCGCTAAGAGACAGTAAAATTGTTCCCAGCATTTTTTTTTTTTTTTATTTTTTTTTTATTGTTTATTTTTAATTCTCCACGGACTCCTGGGTCCGAGCCTTTTGTCAACTATTAATTTTTTTTTAAACTATATCTGGCGTTCGATGCCTTAATAATTTAACTTTATAAATCTTTTATCTATTTCAGTTTAACATTCATGGTGCCAACTGCTTGTGCGATATTCCCTCAGAGATGGTAAGTTACCTGCATACTTTAATAAATTTGATAGTTAACTTGAAATTAGTTAAGAGGTTCCCGCACATTAACCACCTACCCACCCACCCACCTACCTACCACCACCACCTAGGACAAACATTTATGTGATGAACATGTGTGTTTGTTCTATATCTGGTTGTTAATATCTATTTAAGTATGTATTTAAAACTATATATGTATGTATATCAGTCTCTGGCAGCCATATCACAAGCTTTGCTTAGTTTGGGGTCAGATGACAGTGTATGCAAAAATGTCCCAAATATTTATTTATTTATTTATTGAGTACTTTTTTATAATTAAATATACTATGTAAGTAGTAATTGCAGTCATTGGAGAGAATTTCTCATATATTTAGCGACAGAAGAAATAAGTCGACAGATAACCATAAAAGGAATTTTATAATGGTGACTCAGTTTTCAATGCAATGATTAAGGTGAACGCACACTTTTGCGCTGTACGTGTGCATTCAATGAAATTCATACTACTTACTAATCTAAGCTCATCATCATTTTGGCCATAGGTCGTGAATTGCTGGACATAGGCCTCCCCCATAGAACTGATCTCCAAGAGAGCCGGTTGGAAGTGGCCTGCATCCAGCGTTTACCTGCGGTCTCTTTTAGGTCGTCTGTCCATCTCGTGGGTGGACTTCCTACGCTGCGCTTACCGGTCCGTGGTCTCCATTCGAGAACCTTTCGTTCCAATCGGCCATCTATTCAGCGTGCTATGTGCCCTGCCCACTGCCACTTCAACTTGCTAATCCGGTGGGCTATGTCGGTGACTTTCCTTTGTCTACGGATCTCCTCATTTTTGATTCGATCTTGTATAGAAACCCCGAGCATGGCCCGCTCTATAGCTAGCTGTGTAACTTACTAATCTGTATAAATTTATTATAGCTTATTAAAATGGCATGAATTCCTTTGGATGCGGCGCTTAAACCGCGTGGGGTGCTGAAAAGTGAGCGTTCACCTTTAATTTATAGCCGCCATTTTCGTTATCTAAACATTTATGTCACTGCTTACTTTTTGGAAAAACTCAAAGTCGCACAGTGGACAATGGAGAGAACTATGCTCGGAGTTTCTTTGCGAGATAAAATCCAGAACGAGGATATTCGGCGAAGAACCAGAGTCACCGACAGCTGCCAAGATTAGTTGGAAGTGGCAATGGGCAGGCTGCTTGGCTCAAAGGACCGATACCCGATAGGGGAGAAAGGTTCTGGAGTGGAGACCACGAACCGGAAGACGCAGCATAGGTAGGCCTCCCACTAGATGGACCGACGACATTGTGAGAGTTGCGGGCATCCAGTGGATGCAGATGGCAGGCTGTCGTTCAGTGTAGAGGTCTAAGAGGGAGGCCTATGTTTAACTGTAGACGTCTTATGGCTAATGATGATGATTTATGTCTATTAATATTTTCTTAATTAATCTAACTTTTTTCAGCAAACTCTCCACAGACACGATCAAGCGGCTTGAAAAAGAGAACTATGAAGAAATACTGAAGAACACCAACGGGAAACCACCCCAATATGTGTACTTCAACAAAGGGTTGTAAATATCTACTGGAGAGTATTAGGTTTCACCATCTGTTAATTCTATATGACAGATAAGTCTAAAGAAATCAGTGAACGATATAATAGTATATAAAATTTTAAAAACTTTTCTGCAGTGTAAGTTTTACGAATGTGTTCAAAAGTAGATTCACAGCTGCCTTCTTTTCCTCTTTTTAATGTGAAATAGAGACAAACATAGTATGAGCGCATTCATCCACATTTGTTAAAGGTCTCTATGCACTACACTGGACCATAATATGATCGTACTATTAACTACCAGACACGAATAAAACACGACAAGCCTATTAAAACCGTATCAATTCAATTTCGCGAGTGCTTCCCTTAAGCAAGTGTGCTCCATAGTAGATCGCATTGTCGCAAAACATCAAGAAAGAAAGAAAGAAAAATATTTATGACAGAAAAAAGGTAAATACAAAAAAAAAAAAAAAAACTGTCACAAGCCGGTGCCAAAACAGCGTAACGCACAAACCTACAAAAAAAAAAAACAACACTATAAAGTCGTGAATTGACTGTCACGACACGCCACGGTGTTGGTCGGTGACGGAACGGTCTAGTGGACGCTGTTTCATATCAATTTATATAAAGTATATTTTTAGCACGTACCAATAATGGTTACGGTCCAATCCACTGAAGCTGCAAAGACAAGACTTTCTGTTAGTATGCCTTATGACCAGTTTTGCAACTTGAATAGTCAGGCGTGCTTCAACGTAGACCGCATCATTGCTTAACATCAGGCGAGTTGGCGGCTTGACCGCCAACTTGGCCAAACAATATGTATATTTTTTTTTTTTAACTTCTGCGAGCCACTGTCCTAGCGCCCCAGAACCTTGCTCCGATATTTCAAGGAGTTAGGTTGGCTCGGGTTGATGTTGGTAGGGGGAAATGCAGAATACACCCCAAGCAGGACAGCAGACGACATCCCGAAATACGAATGGTTACGGTCATAGTAGGGATGGTGTAATGGACCGAGACCTTTCAGGTCATGTTGCACTGCATGGTTGCCTAAACATAACTTTGTAAAGAATTTAGCAGAAGGTGGTGAAACAGATATTATTAGTGTAAGCGTTATAACCGTAGATTAGGTAGAAAGTATAGTTTGTTTTATTTTATTTAACTGGGGGCTTAGTCCCAGATTTGATAGTTTTCGAAAAAAAAAATTGTTTACCTTTTGTTCCATACATTGCTGGGCTGAAAGGTATTCGAAAACTTTTTTCGTATTAGAGTGAAGCAATCTATACCGCCGATTTTAGTTCCTCCGCGTTTCCGCTGGAGGCGCTTTTCTAAAATGTATGGAACAATACGTAAACGAAAAAAGTTTTCGTTAACTATCAAATCTGGGACTAAGCCCCCTCCCTGGTTTACTTCAAGATCAAGAAAAAGACAAAAAATTCAATACCATTAAAAAGCAATCTAAACATTATTAGCTATTAACAAACGCAATTAATTTTTCAGTATTTTCATTGTTTTTTTTTGGTCTTTTTTGCTGTCTCTGTCTTTTTAGTACTGAGGGTGAGTTACACGGTACACCATTTCTAGTTACTGTTAATTTATCTGTAAGATTGCAAATACTTTCAATGGTATAGTATATTTTTACTACATAATACTAAAAACCTGGTAAATATTATCGAATAAAATTTGGTTTTTTATATCAAAATAATCAATGTTTTTGTATACTGTGATTGATGTTTGAGTATTGTTAACAAAATAATTGTTTTTATAAATTTTGTTATTCGTTAACTTATTGGATCTGTTACTAGTATTGGATTGTTATTTTTATGCATTTTTTTATTATTATTATTTTCTGATATTTTTTTTATATGTACTACATTCCGTTTTACGTGGCTTTCTTTTTAATTCTATCTTGCATTTTTTCAAACGTGTACTTATTTAATCATATTCGCAGATTCTAAAAACGGATTTTTTTACATCTTCTAGTCTATTATTTGCTTCGAATGTAAATTTTGCTGAACTATTTTTGATAATAATTGTTTGTTGTAAGTATTATTTGCTTGAATAATGTAAGCTCAAATATTTTAGGTGTTTGTTGACACGTTTGTTTATGTGCCATTTATAGGTTCCTATGGTGTTCTTAAAAGGCGGTATTTGATTTGCTTATAAAATTAGCGTTATAAGTTTATTAGTTATTTTCTAACTTCGAATTGAATGATCAGTTTAATAATTAATCATAACGGGTATAAGGCAAACGCTTCCAAAAACGAAGAGAATGCTAGCGTTTTTTAAAACCCATTTTTACAATACTTTATTGCCTTTATATGCAACTCCAGCTTTGGAAAGTTAAATACAAAGTATTTACTTTTATTAAAAAAAAATATTTTAAAAGTCCGCAATGCAATGCAAATAATAATATCCAGCTGACGCTAGAGGTCAATGAACGACCTCCGCACGCACACAGCGCCGCGCGCGCTGTTGACGCGCTTGTGTACTTATGCGGTGCATTGACCCCGAGTTAAGTCCGTTTTACATTGCTGGTTTGCAAAATACCAACACATATAAGGCAAATGAATATTGATATTTGATTGTGTTTTAAATACTATAATAGCGTTTCGGCTTTGGGAGCGTTTCCTTTACACCCCTGAAAACTTGATTTATTAAATAGCAAGGCAGTTTCTGTATAAAACATTGCCAGATATCAGTTTTAATGTTCTGTTACAACTTATTGGCCGGAAATCTTGAGCAAAAATATACCTGGCGATTGTAGAATCGGTCCAAAGTAGATAACTGGAGGTCGTGAAACCCGACGAGAATTCTAAAGCAGATTTAAATAACCAGCATACTGGTATCTTCTTATTAAGCATTATTAGCGTATTATTAATATTATTTTGCTGTTCAGCTCATGAGAAGAGCAACAAGCTGAGACAATAAAGTATTTAAAAAACATATTTATGTTTTCTTTCCTTACTACACTCGATCACTCAACTACTTTAGTAAAGAAAATCGAAAATTTTACTACTTGTAAGGTTTTTCAACATGATTAGCTGTAAGTTTTTTTATATGTTTATGGTTATTTTCATTCGCTTCTTGCAATATTTGCAGCAATCAGAAATATATATCGTTTAATATTTTATTTTATCAAAGAATTCGATGAGAAAATACATGTTTTACTTAATTAAGGTCTTAGAATAACTACACAGAGATGGTAAGTTTCCAAACAACGCCTTCTCAAAACGTAAGCTACAAATTCGCTACGTGTGCTGTGTTTACTTGCACACAGACGCAAAAATTATGCGGCAATAATTAAGTTAATTTTTTTAGGAGCTCTTAACACTATCACCTGACTAAGAGCACTGACCACGGAACACTATTACAGCGGGCACTGACCATGCGAGCGTCGTTTGGTGTCATATATGGCTCCATTTGAACGGCTTAAATTTTGCGAATGTACTTGGTTTCTGTATATAGTTATTCTAAGATTAAGGTACTTAAAGATTGCAAGCAGTTTTATGTATCACTTTTTTATACAAGACCGTTACGTACGTTTGGCCACCGACTCGCCTGTTGGTGTGGTTGACGATGTAACACGTTGGTCTAGAATAAATCTATCACTAGCTGCGCCCCACGGTTTCACTCGCTGGGATTTCTCCTTATATCATCAGCTATCTGACAATGAAAGTCCCGTCAAAATATGTCCAGCCGTTTTGGAGTCCATAGAGAACGTACATACATACATCGCCTTTTATATGTAAGAAAAAGTTTGTTATGTTGGTAATTGACCATAGATATAGGGTTCTAATAGCGTATCACGAATCGTCCAAAGCGTGATGACAAATATTTTTTATTACCTTATCAAAAAGCTGATCATAAATAGAGCACATCAACAAAAACAAAATTAAAATTAGTTTAAAAATAAATAAGATATAAGCATTTTAATTTCATGCTAGACAGAGCGCACTATACTGAGCCGTGACGTCACGGCTCAGGAGCGCCATACAAATGCTATACTAACACACGCTTTGCGAGAAAAAGATAGAACATCCCCTCTCTATCCCCACCTAAAACTTTAAATACTCATATCTCAGAGATTTATCAGCCAATAGGGTACTTGACTGTATTAAAAATATTATGCCAATTGACGCCATCCATAAACATGACATAATGAAAAAGCATATTTCATTGATTTTTTGATAAAAATATGCTTATTTTTTGTAAAAAACGCGATTAAAATAACTGTATTTGCGACATTTGATCACGTGATCGAAAACGGTCTGTAACTGGCTTCATCCCTAGTGACGTCACACAAATCTAAACAAACAGATTTTGTATTGATATTTGCGAATTTAATGTTGTAAAGCTATTTTGAGAGCGATTTATCCAGAAATTTTCACCAAAAACAGTCCGGAGGTTAAATGTGAGAAGAATGGAGAAACATTTTGTGCAAGCTGACAGCAGTAACTTACCCAAAATTAATGTTTTTATGGTTGCATATTTGTTTAATAATAATCCACGTCATTGTTTCTACGCTGCAGAACTCAAAACGTAAAAACTACAATGTCAGTATTAATTTTTAATTGTTCTCCAAGCAAAACATTCAATCAAGTTGTACAAAAAGTATGTTGTAGGAAGTGGATATCACTATTTTGTTAGGTTATGTCGAGCTTTACAATGTTTAAAAAGAAAGTAACAGTACATAAAATAGTAATGCAATAAAAACAGAAATTATAATAGAAATATATAGACTCAAATATGTACCTCAAAATGATCTTCGCACATAGAAACACTTGAATTAGCTCCAATACTTTTGGGTTCTCTACGAGCTACTTAGTTCCAACCTTAGATTGATTCCAACCACTTTTTTCGAGTTATGGGGAGTTTTGGGTCCATTGGAACAGGAACAAATATTTTTTCGGGTGTCTTTATGGAAGTATTTGTACATTTTGGCACTACACAATATTTATAAACCATTACTTCTATTAGAAATTAATTAATCATCAAACTTTTGCAGCCTGGCTGCAGTTGTTTTGGTTGTTTTGTTTTGTGTGACGTCAATTAGTCACGTGATCGGAGCTATGACGCAGGTCTGCGTTTTGGCGCGATCTTTTTTTATTCAAACTTTAACATCGATTTATATCGCAAATACGACTGATATCCAGAAAATATAAATGCAGTATACATTATTTTATATCAGACAATAATGTGCAATAGTTTCCCAAAAGTAGTCAAATACCCTATTCGAATTATTGTTTCAGTGTGTGTAATGTATTTACTTATATTCATAACAAAGCCGGTTATTTGTAATAAATTAAACATTAGGACACATGCACCTATTACTTTTTTATTGGCCACAAATTACATTCAAGTACTAGTTATTATGACTGACAAGCTAGGTGTTTGACCACAGCTTATCTGATTTTCTGACGGCGTGGTCAAACCTAGACTGGAATGGGAACTGGCTCTCAAGTGATGCTGCCGGAACACCGTGTGCTTGGCGACAAACTACAGGGTTACGCGGCGACAGATTACAGGCTTAAGCTGTTCCATACATTTTGTCGAGTGTGAATGACCGTTTCTATGGAACAGCTGATTATTTTACGCGATTTCAGTTGCTAGTAGTAATAGTTGTTCGTATAGGACGGGTACTATGGGCTTAGTAAACCCTTTCCGCGAAACCCTGTATAATAAATCTAGGTACCTATCAGTAGAAGATCATCAAGGTACTGTTGAATAAAATAAAACAAACAAATAATAATTAGGTATATTCGATAAAATCTTATAATAGAGAATAATAATTATTTGAACTCCACTCTCAACTAAGTAAAGCATAAATTACAAATATTAATGTACAATACTTAATATATTACAATATTTAAGGCACCAGCTAACATAACATGAGTATAACATCTTCAGTTCTATTTTGGCACCTAAATCTACAAATGTTAGATTTACACAGAATTGAAGACATGTTTATAAAGTGCCAAATAAACTAGCAAGAAATTGTCGGTATTAGTAGCAAACTGACCAGGCGTCCTGTCCAAATCAAAAATTCCATACAAAATAAGACGTTCAGTGTTACCAGAATTGGAAAATTTTCGGGAAACTTAAAAAAAATTATCTTTCCCTAAAAACATAATTTGGACTATTACAAACATTTAATATCTGGGGCCGGCAGCATGCTGGGTACGCTGCCAACTGGTAGTGGGCTTCAGCATTTAGATTCAATGACCTTCAATGGTCTATGGGCAGTCTAACTGTATTTATAGTGTTAGTTTTAGCTTGTATTTTGTTTAGTTAATAAAGACACTTTCACACATTAAAGGCCCAAAAAAACCCATTTAAAACAAAAAATATCCAAATCGGTCCTGCCCTTCACAACTGATGCGTCTACCAGCGAAAAGCATTTAATTTTTATTTATAGATACAGAAGATTGCAGCAAGTGCAAAGTCATATGCAAGTTGAGCTTGCCGCAATTTGTATACAAAAGCCTACAGACGTTTTCTTGCTAGTGTGTTTAACACTTTAGGCTTGACATTTCAATTGTCAGCCAACATTTTGACAGCTTTTCTACAAGGTTGTCATAGATGCTGAATTTATTCCACGGTTAAAACTTAACTGACAATTGAAAATCTACCCTTAATTGAATAGTTTTTTAATTAAATATTATATAATTTATAAGTCTTCAGGTGCCTTTCTAATCTAAGGCTTATAAGTAAAGTTTACGTACGCTACGATATAAAATTCTTCAAGTCCTTTTACATTTTGGACCACTGTTATTGAGTTTTATTGCTGGTCAATGCGTTAGTTGTTTACACTTGACCATAGAATAAATATACCTGAACAAAACGCTTCAAGTTCCATTCTGCACAACTAGTTGGTCCGTTCAGTTGGTCGGAGTGGAATGACCGCTATTTCAGTCGTACAGTCTAAATGAACGTGAATGGCTATAAGAAAGAGGCTTTATTCGTTTTTCTTCTCTTTTTCTCTCTTTAGGAGTAAGGAGAAAATACGCAGCAGTATGTTAATCGTTCCACTTTTGATCAATAGCATTTAGAGCCGTGTACTGCGGGCGAAGTACGAATATTCGGTACCCAGCTAAGTAAAATACGTATCAAATTCCAATACGTATTTCCCAAATTTGAATTTAAAATTAACATTTCAATAAAGTTCAATTTGGAAATTTAAATTTTGTTTGGAATTTGATACGTATTCGCACGTGAATATTTGTACTTCACACTGTACGTACACGATACTTGATACGGTATTACAAAACATCTCCGGCTGTATATCTACTGTCGCAGAACACCAAACAATCTTTCGTACACTGCGAGCAACGACGAGTGCTTTTGTTTTGACTCAAGCGCAAAATGATACTTAAACGCGAAACCCAACGCGAGCGATAAAAGGGTACACGTGTCCTATTGACGGATTATCGTGTAGGCTAGTTTGGTTTAGCGACAGTACGTCTGCCTTATAAGTAAGAGGTCCTGGGTTTGATACCCGGCCGGGCAAGATGTTTGAATTTTTAAATATCTGCTGTGGGTGTTAGTTTTTTGTGTCTGGGTGTGTCTATCCATGGCAGGGATGTAGTCGAAGCTCCGTAACATCCCTGATCCATGGTAGGTATTCCCGACACGGAACCCTAGTAGCTATGATGGTGTAGTGTTATTTAGAATATTGCGGGCATAACAGTTACTGAACCTAGACAAAACCTAACTCAATAGACACAAGCTTTTTCCAACAACACCGACGCATCACACATCACTTTGGCCGTCGATCTGACCAAGAACATCAGATGCAGCTGTTCAAACACATTCAACTGGACCCTCGTTCTCACCAACCCATGTAGAACCGTTGCTCGTTCAAGGTCCAACCATCTCTGGAGGCTCAACTCTCTTTCTCCCACTGGGACCCCTTGAACGACGTCTAGGGGACCCCAAAGCATGAACTCTAGGACAGATTTGGCTTGGTTTAAAGATATAGCGCGTTCTTCTCGGAGAATGTCTTTGAGTAGGGGGGTAAGTTTGTCACCAGGGAGGAGGATTTCGGAGGCTTTTATGGCGCATTTACAGAGGGAGTTGTGTTGCTCGTCGGTTGCTTTGTTGCTGTTGACTTCGTCACTCAATCTGCGGATGGACAATTATTTGATTACTATTACATAAATACCGACTTTCATACAAAATATAGCAAGAGACTAAGTACGTATAGGACGATGACAGCCAATTCAAACCGAGATGGCGTCTCGTACTAATTTTAACTAAAACCCAAAACTAAAAGTTCGGATAATCCACTTCGGTTTCTTTTAGGCAAGCGTGCTTCACGCTGGATGCAGGCCGCTTCCAACCGGCCCTTTTGGAGATCGATGGGGGCGGCCTATGTCCAGCAGTGGACGTCCTATCTGAAATGATGATGATGATGAAGCGTGCTCCATCGTAAACGGCACCATCGCTTAACATCAGGCGAGTAGGCGGTCAAAGGCAAGCCTATTTTTTTTTTTTTTAAGAAAACAAATTTCTCCCTGAAGCCTGCCCCCTGTTGCCTGCATGCTTCCGGCCATCGGTCTAGTCTTGTCTTAGCGTAAATCGGACCGTTATAAATTTATAACCTTTTAAGTTCAGTTTTTACGAAAATTATCTTGTAAAAAAATAATTCTAAATTGGCGGAGTAATCGTGTAACAAACACACAAAAAAGAAACATACAGTCAAATTGATAACCTCCTCTTGAAGTCGGTTAAAAATAGTTTCTTATACGCATATCTAACGTATTTCCGTTTCAATGTCGTCAGTTTTTTTTAAATTGAAAAGCGAAGAAACTCGATATTTAAAAAAGTTTCAGAATTGGGATTTAGGTTACAAACAAAAAGGAGGAAACGTTAAGAAACCCGTTAAAAAACTCCCTTTGTGTTGGACACTGACTGTATTTTGTCTGGAGTGACGTTTCCTGCCCTCAAAATAGATGTAGGTTTGTGAAATGCGAGCACAAAAAACTTTCTAAAACGCTATGGAATGTGCTTAAATATTTTTGTTGATTGAATTGTAAAAACCCTTATGTATTTGACTGTTATCATTGCATTTTGATTAGACATAAATTACGTATAGGTAGTAGGTATCTGTCTTTGTTTAAATAGGACCAGCGAGTCGAATTAAGCACCTACACAATTGGTATTACATTATTCTTTGATTATAAATTAATCAAAGCTAAAAAAGCATAAACTAAAGCTAAGCATCAAGCTAAGTATAAGCTTTCTGTTTTTAAATTTTAGATAGCTGGACAGGATCTAATCTTTTTCTTTGATAACACTTAAAAATTGATAGAAAACCTGATAGAGGTTGGGGATGGGACTGGATCATCTTTATATGGGGAACATTAAATGAGGTTTGGGCTGGCATGACTGGAAACTCATAACCTTAGGAATATTAATCCTAAAGATCTAACGTTTTTATGACACCATTTGCGACTGTCAGACATTAAAAAACTTACCCTTGCAATATACACAGCCGTCCATAACAATTAGTTTTCGGCGCGGACAGGGAATTCAGCCTGTCCTCCGTTGCCTGCTCCCTTCCCATCTCCTTCAAGGATATGAACGAAATCAACGCTTCTGATGTCTCTTCAACTCCTCGCGCTTGGAGACACTTAAGCCCATTTAACAGTTGGAGCATTATGAATATGGCCTCGTGGATCTGTTCTGTTTGGACTAGTTGGTGCTCTTTTGAGAGACCTTCGGTGGAGTGCAGGCTCTCGCCGTACGATTGGATGGTGTCAACTTGGGCGTGAGCGAGGACTACGATTGTGGCTGGAAGGAGAAATAAATGCGGTCAAAATCAATCACCCTTCGTCAGCCTTAAGTTTCTTTAACTAGATCTAATTAAATAATATTCGGGACATTTTTGCACACACGGTCATCTGACCCTAAACTAAGCAAAGCTTGTTATTATGTCTGCCAGAGACATATACATGCATATATAGTTTTAAATACATACTTAAATAGATATTAACAACCAGATATGGAACAAACAAAAATGTTCATCACATAAATGTTTATCCTAGGTGGGAATAGAACCCACGCCCCAAGCTCAGAAGGTAGGTTCACTACTAACTGGACCAATGGGCTATCTAGTTAATGAAGTTGTTGGAATGTTAGCATATGAATGAATACCCTTTTGCGGTAAGTCGGTTTGAAGCCATGAACTTAATCATGGACTAAAATAACCTAACAAGGAGAAGGTATTTAGGATACATATTTTATTAGCGCCCGATGCAGTTATTACCTAATTGGTTCAAGAGTAAATGTAGGCGGGTACTTCTTCAAAGACAAAATTTTGGACTTCTATGGGTTTATTTCTGAAACTAACTAACAAAACGGCGTGTAATTTTTTTTAAATACAGTTTAGCTTTAACTCTAACTGGCACAAGTGATATTTTTCAAATAATTGCAGTCTAAGTATAAATTAAAAATCTTTGAAGTTTGTTCTTCTGATTCATATAACGCGTCCGCTTGCCATTTTGCGGAAGAAAATGGTCGATATCGCATTTTCCTTTTGATAAATCATTACGAATTATAATTATATCAAAAGGAAATGAATTGCCCTCTTATAAAAAAATATTCTATTAGTTATACCTACCTTAGTTTGTTTATAAATAGGCCAATAAGAAGTGTCCGGCACATAATACTGATTAATGTGGCGTAAGCTGCGCTTGACCGTGCTTGGTCGGGTAATAACAATGAGAGTCTGACTTCCCGCGCGGGGGGAAGCCATTCGTGTAACGGACGAGCCAGAAGGTGGACGTGCGGCTGGTTCGCTTGGATCCCGGAGTTACAAGGGTAAATATCTGATTCATATGTGCTTTGTTCAGGTGGCATTTTGATTACAATGTCTACCTTATAAAATTTATTTTATTGTTTTACAACTTCAATTTGTATTTCGTGTAATGCTTTTGGGTTATAGATTCAAGTACAAAAATGACAATACTGACGTCAGTATGTATGATGAGTTATGCATGTGTGAAGGGAAAATCTTGATTCATCTGTGCCTGATTTATATGGTCAAAACACCATTTGAATCATAAAACAACTTCGTTTTTCTCCTCTCCAGCACGAAAGGAACGCTTTTGTTGCGTAATTCTCCTTGTCCAATTTTTTACCGTGTTCAAATCAGTAGTTCTTGTCTTATTTATTATATTTACTACGGTATAACCGTTTAAATAATTCAAATATCACAGAAGTATTCTACATAATTATTAAACTTTTTTGATATGTGTCTTAGTTAAGAATTAATAATTGTTATTTAGAATTAACAATTATACCAGTGTTTTTATTACTAACAATAATGTAATAAAATTGTGATCACTAATAATTAAGTGGCACATTTGACAACAATCTTCCTTGTTAAAAAAGCTATTTATCAAAAGTTAAAACCTCTAATTTCTGTTATTTTAATATTGCAGTTCACAAAAATGCCAGAAAGTCACGATAAAAAGAAGGAGAAAAAGAGACTCGCAGAACGCAAAAGAATTCATAACATAAGAAAAGATTCAGACAAGTGTGCTTTGTGGAAATTAAAAATGAAAGAAACATATTTGAAAAGAAAGAGAGAAGGTAAAATAGTTTCAGTTCAGAATTTAACACCCAAACAACAAAAAAACAGCTAGGAAGAAAAGTAGAGAAAGTTCTTGAAGATGGTATGCTAAAAAGAAATTAAAAGAACGTGATATTCCTTCAGAAGAGGAAATAATTGAAGAATGTGATCCAGCAGACGATACCGAAGTAAATGATCCTTTAGATTTGGAATTACCATCATCTCCAGAAGTTTCGATTATACCAAGGTTTCCAGAAATTCCCAGCTCATCACAGGTATTAACTCAATCTTCACCATTTTCTCAACGTATAACAAGATCCACTATAAGACAACAAAGGACACTTGGAATTGATTTGAACCTAACAGAAAATGAAACTGATGTATCATTCAATGCTGACGTCCCTTCGAGAATAATAAAATCAATAAAATGTTTTACAAGAATTATTGTTGATCATCAGATTTTTTCCGTGCTAAGATCACTGATAATTATTGTCATAAATACAAATTATTTTATGTGTGTGAATATGATTCTTTCCTCAATACAGAGCCAAACGACATAAAGTTTTTCATTTTTAGTTCAGATTCTGATTCATCTGTAATACATTCTGATTCATCTGAGCACAAAATATTTGAACGTAAATATCTTGAAAACTACTTTATAAAAACAAGTCCCTCATTGATATCTATGTTCTTTGGTTAACTTTTTTACATATGAACATGTGTGACAAAGCTGAAAGTGAAATAAAATTTTGGCCAGATGAATCAGTCGAAGAATGAAATTTCGAAGAAGTACCCAGGCCCAAATCCGGCTTACGATCCGATTACGAAAGGCCGCCGACTAATAGTTTAAGGTATTTCTACTGTTCTGACGTGCTCCATCCTCGGTCCCAGTATCGTGTCAGCTGCTTACCATCAGTGGAGTTAGTGGTTATTTAAAACTTACATAACTTACTTACATTACGATATTACGTAAACTCCATGGCAAACTATAACGCAGGTACCTAACCTAGGAAGGTAGGTAGGCCCTTGGTAGGTAAACATCGAAAACAAAAAATGACCTGCTAAGAAACCTTGTAAAAACATACCTTGAACCAAATCGTCTCCATCCTCCCCAAACTGCTGCCTCGGCACCAGATCACAGAACTCTGTGATCGCATTTAGACACAGCGTCTGCGGCTGAACCGACTGCTGGCACACCATTTGTGAAGCCATCTGTTCCTTATACATCATCAAGGTGACGTTAACTGGCCCTTGGTTGGAGGTCCAGACAGCTGGGTAGAAGATTCTCTTGCCAGCGCGTACTGTCTTGGTGTTCTGGACGGTAAAGTCGCTCCAGCGGAGGTTGGTGCAAGCTTTCAGGCCTCGGAGCGAGGACTGCATGGCTGCGCTCTGCTGCACCTGGAAGGTTGGTTTCATTGGAACATTAAGTTGAGAGATTTTTTGACAATTTCAATTAGTTTTGAATTTGGAAAGAAGGTTTGTTGTCTAGGATTTGGTGACCTTTAGTAGGTACGCAGAATGCATCTGTCTATGTTTTAACTTTTGTATTTGTAAATGTATTAAAAAAATATTTCACCTGACTAGAGAATTTGTATCGGCGTTTTTGTTGAAGAATTTAGTTTTAGCTCTCGACCCGAGTGACTTTACTATTGCAAATTACCAACTGTTATTATAGTTCAACAAATTAACCAGTAAAGTCATTACTTTCTGTATCCGGAACTAAATATGGCCGTACTGTGGTCATAGAAAGGAGGAAAATATCTGCACAAAAGTATGACATTGAAAATAATACATTACCTTATAAGAATAGTCACAAACAACGCGTTAACTGTATCAAATCATAGCAGAGAGGTCGTAAAATCCCTATCACGACTTGCGGTTAATTTATGCTACAGTATACGTAATCATAGTATATTACCTGTTCTAATACCTGCGCCAGCGCTTCGTGGTTGGCAATGACAACTGCTCCGTAATTGTCTTCTAGATTCTTGTGGACCACACTCCGACCTTTTCTTACTCGTAGTTTGTTAGTCGTGGTCTTTGGAGTCATATCATTGGAGTAATCTTCGTTGCCAGTGGAATCCATATTGTCGTTTGAACTGTAGAAACTGTAAGGCGAATAGATTTCTGATTCAGTCTCACTTCCGCAGTAGGGCAGTGAAGATCTGTTGAAGATTCCATTGTTGTAAGTTATAGCGTTATCGACTTCTCCCTTTCTGCTTTCGCTTCGAGTTTCGACATGGTTTTCTCGGGGTTTGATGGTGGCATCGCATTCTGGGGAGCTAGATCGAGCGTGGTGGACGTATTCATAATCGCTGTCACTGTTTTTGGCCGAGTCGCAGTTCTCTTCGTCGTATTTAGTGGAATTATAGACGTCATCGTAGCTGTGAATGACGGTGTCATTTGTAGCTTGCACTAGTTCTTCTACTGGTCCATCATCTAGCTCATCTTTGTCATCATCATCAATAGAGGTCCTGCGTTTAGGAAGTTCTAAATGAGCTTCTCTTTCACGCATGCTAGCCGTCCGTTCCGGCTTTCTCGGTGCCAAAGCTGACCTGATCTCACCTGGAAAGTGAAATTACAAGCTTCAATTACCCAGGTTTACGACGTGTGACATTCAAGCGGAAATTATTAGTTTAATTAACATCTAAATAAATTAGGTAATTATTATTAAACTGCATGAATAAGAAAGTTTGTTTGAATATCTTACCGAGATTTGCATAAATGTTGTCGGTCTTGTTGCCTGAAGGGGTCCAAGCTTGCTGTTTCTGCTTCTTTTGTAAAGCGACGGACTTTGGCGGTGGAGGTCTGGCGGGTTTAGGGATGTTAGCGACAGATTTGTGGTCTTCACTGGAGTGTCTCGGTGGTGGAGGTGGTTTGTTTAAGACTTTGGGAGTGTCGGGGTCTGTAGCAGAACTGCTCCCACTGTAAATGGATGACACATCATCGTGACTCAGGCGTCGCAACTCAGTGATTTCACAGTTTGATTTTACAACCTCAACATTTGACCCATTGATGTCTAATGGATGTATGATGACGAGACGTGGCTTCGGTTTAGGAGCTAGATCGTAAATCTCTTCCTGCTTGCTTGTTACTTTTATGACTGTTGGAACAGTGAGCTCTTTCTTATCCAAGTCTTTGGATGACCCTATTCGCAGTAATTTTTTAATAGAAAACTTAAGTTTGCCTTTTCGCTTATCATCTATGAGTAGATTATCGTGAGATAGCGATATGTTTCTCCGCGGAGCCGGCTCCGGAACCATATCGGCTTTTTTCTCTTCGATTTCTTCAACAGTTCTCGATTTAGGAATCGAAGACAGTGTGGCTCTCTCCCGTTTTTCCATTTCTCTAACCACTGGTGAATCGGATTTCATAAACCCGTTCGTGTTTCTTTGGTACAAATTGGGATATTCCTCGACTGTAGGTGACATCGGCGGAGTTGGCGCTTTTCTTTTACATAGACTGTTGAGTGATGAGTCACTGTCCTGTTTGGTTAGCACTGGTTGAGCGTAGTATATAGTTTCACATTTGTCCTCGTGCACTTCAGTGATTTCATTGTTTCTCTCCTCGAATTTCATAACCTTTTCATCATCATCCTTTTTTATCATCTGTTGCGAATGCATGGTCATTAGTGTTGAGGTAACACTTTTTTTGGTCGTCTGTTTTATGACTGGTTTGACTGGTAGTTTAGGTTTTTCTGGTAGAGCTGGTTTATGCGCTGGCATTATATCAGATATCATGCCATGTAAGAATGACGGTCTCGGATCTAATGTAGGTATGGGGCTCTTTGGGAGAGCTGGGGCTTCAGTGGCCTCGTCCGGGTCGGCTCTACCGTCAGGCTCACCCGCTAACTCGCGACTGGCTTCCGCAGAGAAAATATGGTCCGGTTGTTTAGGCAGAATCTGAGGCATGTCAATGATCGGACTTTGGAATGTTGAATACCCGCCGCTAGGCTGTCCATCCACTTTCCTAAGTTGCCCGATCGGCGACAATTTGATGCCTTTATCGCTCTCATTGAATACTTTAATCTTAACGGTTTCTTCGCATTTCTGCGTTTCTGAGAAATGTCCACTGTCATCGTTATCTGAGTCTGTCCGACCACTAAAGCTCTCGTCGTCAGATGCGAGAGAATTATTTGTGGTTGAATTCAATGTACTAACAGCTGAGTCAACACTGCTGTTTTCGATATTTATTTTGCAGAATTTAAACTCTGACCTACCAAGATTAACTTTGGGCCTCTCTTGAGTTTTTATTAACGGAGACTTTCTTACGAGACCGTTCTTTTTTGTTTCGGCAAATTCTTTTCTATCAGTCTCTTCAGTCATGCTCTCTTTCATCTTTTCTTCCACAACTGTTGGTTTTGTGTTTTCTTTTTGCGCCAGAGACACCTCAGTGCCACTTGTTCTTCTATTATGTTCCAATGTTTCTGATATTTCTTCAAGCAATGATTTTTCTGTGCATATGCTTGCAGCCGTAGTGATGTTATCTGCACTGATAATCGTTTCGGTTTCCTTAACGTAAGTAGACAAAATTATATTAGTTTTATAATTAGTTTGCGTTTCTTCGGCGGTCGCTTCGGATACGTTAATTACAGCGGCGGGTTTACGTGCATGTGCCTTCACATTATTGTTTTCCTGACCGAACGGAGTAACTGACACGAGTAATGTCTTCCTTTTACCATCGGAGTCAGTCCGCATCTTACCTAACATTAACGAAGTATAAGATTTGGCCGTCGAATCTCCCAAAAGATTAGCTTTTACAGTGTTAAAATCTGTGTTAGATTTTGTTATCTTATACATCTCTCTTTCTTCTTCTGTATCAGGGAAAGGGTCGTCTTCGTCGTTTTCCTCTGAAACTTCGAATTCTTCGTCGTCAGACCAATCATCACCTCCAAAACCTATTACCTTGCATACTTCTTCAGGGAACCTTACGTTTCGTTTATTCTTTTTCTTTGGATGAACTTTGAGTATGCTTGGTGGAGTTTTCTTGAAGAATGCTCCTCTGTTTTGGAAGGGTGTGGCGAGGTACTTGCTGCCGTCCGTCTGCCGCTCGTGCTTGACGTGCTCTTCTCTGGATTTGAAGCAGTTGGAGCAGAAGTCCTTCTTCCAGGCATTTTGCACGAAGCTGTGGCACACCGGCGACATCTTGTCTCTTGAATACCGACGGTTGATCACGTAACTGGCATTCTGGAAAGAGGGAAAAAAGAAATTTTATATATGGTTCTCAAATCTAATCTTTTTATCGCGTATATATCCGCAATTGACCGCCAACTCGGTCTAACCTAGTTCAATTTCCATCATCGAACATTATAGTCTTGGCCTTTTTTATTTAATAATAGGCTTGCGTTTGACCGTCACCTCGCGATAATGCGGTCTACGATGGGGCATGCCTCATCATCAGCCGGAAGACGTCCACTGCTGAACATAGGCCTCCCCCTTTAACCTCCACACTGAACGACACCTGCCTTTTGCATTCACTGGATACCCGCGACTCTCACAATGTCGTCGGTCCATCTAGTGGGAGGCCTCCCTACGCAAGCTCCCTAGGCATGCCTGCCTAGAAGAAAATGATTCACTCACGTTTTGAAGATTGTAGGTAACTATCGGAGAACACCCATTCAGGCAGCGCATTCCACAGACTAGGTCCCTATTATCCTAACTAATCCTTAGGTACTAATATTAAAAAGCGAAAGTAACTCTGTCTCTCTGTCTAGATGTTTGTTCGCTTTTCACGACTAAATGGCTAAGCCGATCTTAACGAACTTTAGCAGGATGATAGTATACATCATAAGGGCGACATAAGGTACTTTTCCTCCCAGAAAATGCGGAAAAACTTGAAAATCGCGGGTAACACCGCGGGATTTAACTTGTATCCCATAAGTCTTAGTTATCTACAAGTTTGGCATGTATTATCCTATGTTGTTATTTGATAATGTGTACTTTTGTGACTATACTTGGAATCTAGACATGAATAAATACAATAGAATATCATTTTATTATACACCGAAATAACTACAAAGTAACTTAAAATTAAGTTGGCTAGGAGGTACCTACTATCCGTATTCTGTCATGGTATATGTAATGGCATAGAATCAACAAAACAACGCATAAATTGTCTACAGTACTAAAACAGTATCTAGTTTAAAAAATAAACAATAGATATTTAAAAAGTGTAGAGAAAATGTAGTCAAACTAGATTATTACTTTGTATTTAGTATCATAATGTAAGACTCAATAGACGTAGCCTCCGCCTCGTCCCACAATTCTAAATAACTTCATACTTGAAGATACTGGTTTCCTATACATTAACGGTAAACCCGTCTCTACAGGGTTACGCGGAAAAGGTGTACAAAGCCGAAAGGGGTCCATAGTACCCATTATTACGAACAACTTTTACCATGGAAGTAACACAGAAATCGAGAAAAAAAATCAGTTGTTTCATAATCTATATTTTGTTGAGTTTGAATTACCGTTTTCTATGGAACAGATGATATTTTTATTGCGATTTCAGTGTTACTCTCATAGTAAACAGCGTTCATAATGATGGGTAATACAAAGCCGTAAAGGATCTATACCCTTTTCGGCTTAATAAACCCTTTCTGTGTAACCCAGTAAACAAGAGTGAAGAGTGTTCAGTGAAGAAGTGGTCTGAGCCAAATCAGGCTATATTACAATACTTACGATGTTTTATGTAACAAAGCATCGATACTATTTAAAACACGCACACTTTTTGCGTAACACAAAAGTGATGCTATGTAATCGAAGTACCAATACGTACCTTGTGTTCAAAGTACCTATTACAGAAGTATTCAAATTAGATTTCCATGGAATTTATAACCTGACAAATACTCTAACGTAACAGTTTTCTTTTTGCGTCGCGTAACAGTGTTGTTACCCCGTGTTACGTGTTATATGACATCTTTGAATGGGTGCTCTAACATACCTTTACCAATATTGTCCCCACGAGTGAACGGAAAAAAATATTTTAGAAGATTTAGTTTGGGATAAGTTCCGCAATGGTGTGTTAGTATGTCTGTAACAATTTTTTTCTAAAATAACTAGAATAGCACTGGACTGATTTGAATGAGTGATTTTTTATTTGAAAACAGGTTACATTGTAGTGGTTTTTAGCTATGCCTACCTACATACCTAAGTCGACGGATTATTTAAATTTTATAATGCAAAAGTGTCTTTTTTAGAATCACCTATTTGCCAGGGGACCAAAGTTACCGACAAACAAAAGCAGCAGTTGGCCAGTCGAGCCGATAACTAGGTAGACGTGTTCTATAGTTGAGACATATTTATCGGAATATTTAGCGTATCTCCATATTTCCGTATCTTCATCGAGTGGAGATACAGAAGATAATTTACAGTGACTGGAGAAAAGAGATTTTGAGGCATAGCAACATTATGGTTACATGAGTTGTCGGGGTTTGTTTCATGGACTTTGTTTTAGGTTCATCGTCATAAATCAAACGTAGTGATGTGACAATGATTGTGATTTCCATATCGATATAGATTTCTCCGTGCCTCGTCATACGTCACGGTTATTATGCGTAGCCAGCACTAGCCGTGTGCTTTCTCTACAAACACTTGGTCTTGCATTTTACATACTAATCAAATATTCAAAGTCAAGGAAATTGAATATTGAGTATTATATGATAAGCAATTGAGAAATATGTTTCAGTATACCCGACTATTGGGTAACTAGTAGGTATATAGGAACATATGTATATGAATCAATATAATAATAGGTAAGTATTTAAGCTGCATGCTAGACAGAGAGCGCGCTATAGCACGTCATGATATCAAGCGATGCTCGCGCTATACAAAGGCTATACTGACACACCCTTTGCGGGAGAAGGACAGAGCATCCGCTCTCTATCCCCACCAAAATATCTCATATAAATCATTAGCTTATCAGCCAATTTAAATATATTTTTCAGGTTTAATATATTTCATTTATATCCTTCGCTAAGACGGTTAAATGTAATCAATGAAACATTGGGACACAGGCCTATTGTCTACGTTAAGTTACAACAAGCGAATTGTTTTATTTCAGGCCTTGCACAATGCACATGTTTTCAGTGTCAATAAAAAACTTTTGCAAGTTACGTGCCTGCTTTGCCTGTTTTTTATTTCCTACTCGCTACGAACAATGTCTTTTATTCCAAACATTAATTACATAATTCTAAACGAATGCACTTCAATTCAAATACAAAACATAAATGAAAACGCCGAATCATCGTGCAATAATTAAAGTTTATGGATTCGTCCATAGATTATTAATTTTAAGACGTATAAATAAAGTTTATAAATTGAGTGATAGAATTTGAAATCCGTACCCAATAGGTTTTTTTGTAACTTGTAGTTTTGCCGGCTACATTTCCATTTTTACAAGCTTTCATTTAGTTACACCCAAGGAACATTATTACTCTTCACGTGTCCCGAGTTTGATTTAGCTGAAATTTGGCATCTAAGATTATCATACGTATATAGTAAGTATGAAATTTTTGTTTGGCATACTTATGAAGTTATTAAGTTCCGATGGCAATACAATATTATGGTGAAAGCGAGCTGATTTGATGATGGTGACCACAGAAAATATATTTTTTCAAATGGTGAACAACGGTCAGCGTTTGCGATTATATTCTCTTTGGACAACGGGACTCTTCGATGGATAATAGAAGTGGCAGTAGCAATGTTTCAGCGCATTTTGATTAGCACACCATTTTTTCACCAATTTCATAAAAGCTTGGCTTAAAAAAAGAAAATTTTCAATAAAAAAACTTGTTACAGAACATGTTACATAAGAAAGGCTTTAAAAGCCAATTACGTACACGGGATTCACTCACGTTCGTAGACTCAAATGAAATTTGTCTATACTAATATTATAAAGAGGAAAGATTTGATTGTTTGTTTGTTTGTTTGTTTGAATTGAATAGGCTCCGAAACTACTGAACCGATTTGAAAAATTCTTTCACTGTTGGGAAGCTACGCTATCCCCGGGTGACATACGCTATAATCTATACCCGTGTGAAGTTGGGGCGGACCGCTAGTCATATATAAAAATGAAATGTGTCAGAACACTCACAACTACCATGTCTGTCAAATATAGAATGATAATATGTATATATGTATGTATATCAGTCTCTGGCAGCCATATCACAAGCTTTGCTTAGTTTGGGGTCAGATGACCGTGTGTGAAAAATGTCCCGAATATTTATTTATTTTATAGAATGATAATGTTGGCAGGTCACGCCCAAGAAATTTCTTATATTTTCCGGTAAAATGTACTACAAATAATTTCGTACTTCATTGATGAGTACGGCCAGCTTAGTGAAGTGCCACGCATAATGAACAACTACAGACTATCGAAAATCGATTTTGAAATAAAATAAATGAAACAAAGTAAAATTAATATATAGTTAATTATATTATTAAAGTTGCAATTATCTACCGCGCAATTACTTATTTGTAAAAAAACAATATTACTTACTTAATGAATGATTTCATTTTTTCAGCATAACCATGCAACTATCGATTCCTAGTTCTATTAGAATAATACCGATGATTGAATAGGTTCATTTACCTACCCAACCATACACCACCATCACTACCCATACACTACCTACCTCATCCTTACTGTGAGCTGCCAAATTGTCATCCTATTTTAGATATAGGTATATTGTCCTTAACAAAATGTCAGAATATGAAATGAGGTGAAATGCTTCGACCAAAATAAAATGAATGGACGGGCCCAAAAGAAGCACTATTTTAAAAATTACAAAATGAGCGCTGGCGCTCACTTCCTTTCAGTCGGTCTCTAGCCGTAGGAATTGCGACACGTGTCTTATGTTACATGATAATGAAACATCTGACAAAATTATGCCTTCGTGTGCTTTCCCGAAATGTAAATGCACAACAAAAAACCATTTTTTCTATTTTTTATAACAGATGTACTGTACGTGGTTATAATTAGGTGTTGAAGTATATGTCCGACGGTTTTGACTCGTTTTTACTGAGCAAGTTTTATGGTTATGGCCTGTCCATAAATTTTATTTTTGTCGAAGGTGAAATGTAGCTGTTTCAGTTACCTAAGGCGTATATAACTTCGTCTCACAAGTTACGTTGTAGGCGATTACTTTGCTGCATCTAATTCAAAATATATTATTTTAATAGTTAAGCATGATTAGCACAAATCACAAGTATGTCTGTAATGATATTAGCAGTTTAGGTACGTATTTTGTTTACATAGAATCGTTTGCATTCTCTTTCGCAATCTGTATCGAGGTCGATGCACGCAAGTACCGGTCATCCTTGGCTGAAATAATGGTATGGTCAGTATACAATGCGTATATGCGTGCCTACTTATCCATTTGACCTTTTCCCATTTAAAAGAAAAGTCCGCAGCGCACTTGTTTATACAAAAAGCTAAAATGTATTTGTACCCATATGTATTGCCAACAACATCTTCAGTATTTGATAACCCACTGCTGGGCATAATTATGTACCTATAATATACCTTGATCTTTCTTTTTCTTCTTTTCTTTTGAAAGGATTTGCCGTCGCATATCTTGTCAGTGTCAAGTATTGAAATTCTTTTCAAATTTATATCGTCAAGCAAGTCATAGTCAAGTAAAGTAGGTCAAGTCCAGGTTATGACCTAGCAAACTGGTGGAGACTTTACTAGAGGCTTTTGGAGACATCACGAAAATACATGTTTCACCTCATTATATCAGTAGCCTACACTCGAGCACGTTCTCGAACACTTAATAAACAATAATCCGCCATTATTACAAATTAAAACTGGAAATAATACAAGTTTAGGAAAATAATACAATAAGGCGACATGTAAGTTGGAAATAAGATAAAATAAATAAAATGTTTTTTTCACGTTGTGTTGGCCAAAAGCTCCTTAGAAAGAAACTCGTAATAATTATATATTTTTTTTAAGTAACTCATTGCAAATAGATTTTCTTGCTGACCATACCCTGGTAAACGCGGACCAAAACTGCTGCGATGATGCTAATTTGCATAGTTTTGTATCTTCCAACCACAATCTCGTTTTGTAGAGCATTGTACAACTTGATAGCTTACTGGCACAAAATAAACGCTGCAGCGACACGAAGGAATACGTAGTGGTCTGGTTTGTGACCAGCCACAATAAAAGTTCTTGCTGCACCCGGCACAGGGTATATTTATATTACTAGTACCACTACTAGCTGACCCGCCAAACGTTGTCCTGTTCAAATATCGTAGACAAAAAAGCACTTTCCGTTTTCCCCAAAATTTTCAATTTTATTTACTTTTCAACCACCCCTGTATTGTGGCCCAGTATACCTACTTATTTAAGTGAAGTTGAAACGTAGTCCTTCAAAAGTCTAGTTACATTAAAAAGCCATTAAGGTAAAAGACCGCTACTGCAGTCCATACCTCCTGCTTAGCATCAATTCTGCCTAATGCCTATGTCCGCTTTTCAAATTGGCACATGGAAGTGTATCTACTTTGCTCGATGATTAATTTCCTTTTTGTCGCAAGAAGCGCCGTAAAGAAAAGTGTGTAATTTTTATGGAATTTATTCAGCTAGATGTGTGACAGATCTATATGCAAGTAGATGCCACAAGTCGACCTACCTTGCACGTCATATTTCCAACACAATTAAGACGAATAATCGTAATTGAGTCCGGCTAAAACCAGTCTGCTCAATCGGTGCCGCGACAACACGTGTCAGTTTGAAACGAAAATGGGTAATTGTGCAATACTGCGTTGTAAGAATAGCGCAAATAGAGTTGGCCGATAGAAGTATAAGATATAAGAAAATATTAAGCTTTTAAAAAAAAAAACAAAAAAAAAAACTATTAATTAAGTGGATTATTTTTTCTACTAGTTTTGCGAAATAAAAAATGTTTGAGATAAAAATAATACTTCACACAAACATTCTTATTTATGATATTATGGTTATATAGTAACTTTTTAGCTATACCTGAGTTATCATCAGAAGTAGGTACTATTTAGTATTCTATGGTAGATGCAGTTACGGAGTACTATTATTTATTCTAGGGCGTAGGACTGAGGTGAGATAAAAACGAACTCATGTTATATTAGCGAGAGGAAAACGGATTTATTATTATTATTTATTGTGCGTGAGATGAAAAAGTGAGATAATAACGGACGTACCCAATAAAAATATTTCTTTTCACTTTTAGGTACGATAAATTTGACACGCTTAGTTTTCATAGATATAGGTCTGTGTGTGAGAGCATAGACATAGTTTTTTCAACTAAGTGCATTGTGATTCAATGCGATGAATGATTTTTTTATTGGCATTAAGTATGCAATAAAATTAATGGTTTACCCAAATGTGAAAATGCGCGAGCGAGATAACGCGAATACATTTATACTAGGATTTTGCGAAAGGGTCGCATTAATGAAGGCAAATCGAAGTTCAAAGTTTATTGAATGTCTACGTGTACAAAGTCAAAACTTTATGACAGAAACAAACGACATCAGAAGGTGGAAACAGCTGATGGACGCACGATGAACGCGACTGGTAAGGAATCGAGGAGAGTGACAGTTTCAAAGTGTTGTACATTATTATGTTTATGAAGGTATATCAACCATTAAATTAAACTTCCAAATAAACGGCCTGACATCAAATTGCCATATTCATAAAAAAAAGGTATTTAAAAAGTGTAGTAGCTAAGCATTTTTGGCATAATAATTATATGAAGTATTATTTTATAACAATGGTATTGAGGTCGACAGCTGCCTGCCACCGGAACGCGGCGAGGTGAAATTTGATCGGCACGTGTGTACGCACCTTTACAAATACTGCCTATGCAAACATTCAGTGTTGCAATGTTAGAATAAAACTTAGTAAATTATACGTAAATTTGCCTGCTGTCATTTGATATTGCCTGTAAAGTAAACAATCATAGCTATCATAATGCCTGGTAACAGATTTTCCTTCTCATGTCCGTTCTATTTACTTCTCTTTTCTGTGATCTAACCTGCGTACATACAAGGATCCTATTCGCGCACGCGCATCCTTGTTCTATCTTCTAAGTTTCTTGCATCGTGTAGACGGTTTACTTACAAAACGTCATATAACTATGTTGCAAACAACTTGTACGTGATGAATGCGAGTGTTGTTTTGTTAACTTGCATGACTTTATCTTACTTAATCAGGCGATGCAACATGCCTTACCGAGAGCAGTGGACTGTGATGTCATCCGCGGTATGTCATTCGCATCTCAAGTACTCATTCTAAGTTACCATCTGTCTAAAAATATATGGGCTTAATTATATGTGTACAAAATTTCAAATTCCGCTTACAAAGGTAAGCGGAGCGTTGGTCGTCCAGCTGCAAGATGGGTCGACGATGCTATTACTATCGTGGGTGGAACTTGGACTCGATGAGCACAGGACCGAGGCAGATGGCATGGCAAGAGAGAGACCTATACCCAGCAGTGGGATAAGGAAGGCTGTAGATGATGATGAAGATACAAAATTAATTTATATATACAAGAATCGTTTCCTTCGTTTCCTGTCGTTCACTGTAGAGGTTAAAGGGGGAGGCATATGTTCAGCAGTGGACGTCTTCGTCTGATGATGATGATGATGATGACTTATAAGAATTGATAGTTTTAAGTTATTAAATAGATATTTAAAAAAAAAAAATGCACCTACATTCTAATTTATTTGATTGAAAGCTGCTTAGATACGTGAAAATGTAACCTGCCTAGTTGATTGATAATTCCCTAGATATATAATTTCATGTTTATATATTTAAGTAAAGTAATAAAGATACTTGAACGGAGTTGACGTAGTGGCCCTCATATTTTTAGACGTAATATAATATTTTTAACATTAGATTGTATTTATAGGTATCTACGAAAAATATTTGCATGTAAGTACCTAACATGCAAATATTTCTATGAATTCCACAGTCAGCTAACAACCACAGACTATTTATAACTAAGTTCGACAAAAACTGATGCAAAATTTATAAAAGACAATCCTCCAAAACCAGTTCCTCAGGTTGCAGTATGTTTTACATTATCATTCCGTATAAATCTCAGATAAAACGTGTTCTTGAATAATTCTTGCGATTTGTGAAAAATGCCCGCAATGTTGAATAATAATTGCGTCTGCAGCTTTGCCGGTTATTTAATATTTTTACAAAATTTTCCATGATAAAAATTATTCTATCTTAAAGTCCTCTTTTCCGGCTCTTAGCAATTTTGGTCATTATGGTTTAAGTTTGTCTACTTCCAAGGTTAGCTTAAAATTTTTAAATTGGTGTCATATCAAAATCTAATGTTTTATGTAGGAAACAGCAAAGACCGAAACACGATTAAGGACATTTCGCTCGATAGAAATAATATATGAAAGTAACACCGAATTGCGTTTTTCTCCCGTTTTTTTGGATTTATTCAAATACATATTTATCAATATACAGATTTCATAATTATGGAGGGAACCGTTAAGGAATATTTTACATTAGAGCTATACTTTTCGAAAAATATGAGAAAAACCCCAATAATTAAAGTATACTACAAGAAATTTATTCTTCAAGTATCCTATCTTTAATATGTTTACATTTTCGTTTTTTTTTAATCGATGGTTTACACTGTGGGTTTACATTATTAACTTGTCAAATTACACGTCTAGTTTAAGCCTCCACTGTGATACTAGTCTTCTGGAAACCAACAATTTATGGCTAGTATTTATCTATTTCCCACATAGCTTTCTCTACAAGTTATAGGCAGGATGTGGCGCTTGCAGACCTACCAGATAGACATCTCTAAATGGTAGGGTGCCGTGATTTACGGATAAGGAACATTAGATCTTAATCGAATTGGACCTGTATTCAGGAAATGGGAAATAAAGCCAAGCGAGTTTTTAAGTTTTGACGTTATGGTAACTATTAGACACGTATTTCAAAATGCAATCGTTCAATTATGTATCTAGATTTTCGCGCCTAAAACGAATAAATAAAGACGTAATTATCAAGACGAATATAAAACAACTAAACCATAATAAGTACTGAATATTTTATTTTATGCTTAAGCTTTCCCTCCGAGTGTTTTGCAAAAAGCTGCTTTTGTACATTGGAGGTAATAAATTGATATTGGAGTTTTTTTCAAAATTTGAAGCCGTTATTTTCAATAAAAAATACAGATAAATAAATAAATAAATAAATATTCGGGACATTTTTGCACACACGGTCATCTGACCCCAAACTAAGCAAAGCTTGTGATATGGCTGCCAGAGACTGATATACATACATATATAGTTTTAAATACATACTTAAATAGATATTAACAACCAAATATAGAACAAACACAAATGTTCATCACACAAATGTTTGTCCTAGATGGGAATCGAACCCACGCCCCTAAGCTTAGAAGGCAGGGTCACTACCAACTAGACTAGACTAGACTAGGGCTATCTAGATCTATTTATTACAGTAATTGTTTTTTTCTAGATCTTTCTATTTGATAGAATCAGAAAGTCAAAATCCAGTTTACGTTGCTTTTTTCGTTCAAAATATGAAAGGGCTCTTAACTAGGAAAACTAACAATAATAAACTGCGTAGAAAAATATTGACGTAATAAAAACAGCAAAACAAAATGACAATACTGTCACAAAGCCAACTGCTGTACGGCCCCCTGATAACAGATCGTTTCCCAGCGTGTTATCAGAGATTAGCGCAAAATGTTATCTCTACTTGAAAGTGTAGGTATAGCCCACTCAAAGAATAACTCGTGAGAAAGTATTTCAGTTTTTCTCATTCGAAATAAAATCTACAACGAAAAAATTTAATTAATTTGAGTTAGAACTATTTACTTTTTATGAAAGGCCTAAAACAATTAAACAATGTGATCTCACGGATTCTATTCATAAAAAAAAATTACTTCCTTTTTAGAAAAAGTTGACTAGAAAAATAACGCTATACATTTTAAATTAATATATACACAATTTAGTTACTTTCGTTTCTTTATTAAACAGGGTAACGCGGAAAGGGTGTACACCCTTTCCGCGTTACCCTAAGCAGAAAGGGGTCCGTTGTATTTACTATGGACAACTTTTACTATGGGACAAACTATGAAAACTCAAAAGAAACATCAGCTGTTCCATAGAAAACGGTTATTCACACTCGACAAAATGTATGGAGTAAAAGTTGGTCAAAATGATGAGAGTATAACGGACACCTAACCCTGTGTAGGATATACAATAGGATAGTAGACTATCAGGGAAACATTGTTAGTGTTCAAACTTTTTTGACAGCTTCTCAGTAAATTTATTTAAAAAAAAAAATCGCTGTTTATTTTTAATTACCATAAAACTTTATATCACTGTGTGTTAACAGTCATAACAACTTTTACTGCACTATAAATAGTACATAAGTAGGTATATAATATGTGCAACGGAATTACAGGTGTAAAAACACCTAACCGGTAACGTAGAATACCTACCTATTGGAAAAGTGAAAAGCAATGATTTCTAGAAAACATGACAGGTTATGCTGTCAGGTTTAGTGCAGGAGGAAAAACACATGTTCGAGATCTGTCGATGTTTTCACTCAAAACTTTCAAGAAAGTGAAGTTTTAACATTCTACTATTAGGTTTTCTGTGAAACTAATGAAGCAATAATATCATCATCATTTCAGCCTTAGGACGTCCACTGCTGGACATAGGCCTCCCCCATAGATCTCCAAAAGGGCCGGTTGGAAGCGGCCTGCATCCAGCGTTTCCCTGCGGTCTCTTTTAGATCGTCTGTCCATCTTGTGGGGTGGACGTCCTACGCTGCGCTTACCGGTCCGTGGTCTCCATTCCAGAACCTTTCGGCCTCATCGGCCATCTGTTCTGCGTCATATGTGCCCTGCCCACTGCCACTTCAACTTACTCATCCGGCTTATTTTTTAAAGCAATAATATGCTTGGCAATTGTAAGTTACTGTCTTTAAGAAACATAATTTTTTACAGGTTTTTATACAGGGTTACGCATAATAGACTATACTAAGCCGAAAGGGGTCATTGTACTCATCATTATAAACAACTTTTACTATGGGACCAACCCTAAAATCACGGGGGAAAAAACAGCTGTTCCATAGAAAACGGTCATTGAAACTCGACAAAATGTATGGAACAGCTGATATTTTTTCGTGATTTCAGGGTTGGTCCCATAGTAAAAGTTGTTTATAATGATGAGTACAATGACCTCTTTTCGGCATAGTACAGTCGATATGCGTAGCCTTATATAGGTACAATATAAATAGTGTCTTCAATTTCTCATACAAACTGATCGGTCTCGTGTTTTTGTATGGCAACAAATTTATTTTTTTCCTTTAGCAAACTTATGTCCAACAATTTTTTCACTTTGATGGGTACATTAGCACCCGTAGCTATTATTACACCTTTATGAAACACCTCGTACATTATGATTGTAGGTATATAATTATATTTCAAATAGTTTTTCCTATTTACGTTATAGTTCCTTGTTTACTAATTACCGTGGCCGTAGTACAATGCCATGGAAACAATATGAATCAGCAACAATGAGTAACGTGTTACAAAACGAATGTAATTGGACGTGGAACTTCTACACACGTTTAATTACGTGTGTAAGGTGATAAAATTACGATATTATTGGCTTATCAGTTTGTTATGAAGTACCTACGCTAGGTTAGGCATGATGTCCAAGCTTAGGTTTTATTGTTTACCCGTAGTATGCGTTGCCTGAATGGCCGTTCCTCGGTAGTTATACAAATACAATTTTTTTTATTTCACATAATGGCAAAGATACAATGAAGCAATTGCCTGAGGGCCTCAAACTAGGCTAAGCCTGTATGTTGAGGTCCAAACAGGATATAGTACATGAAATATCGCGCAATAAATTATTATTACTAGATAATTAAAAATAAACATTATATACAGAGAAAGAAAAAATAAAAACAGTTAAACAATATCTTACCAACCCTTATTTTTCTACTCCGACCTTTTAAAACGATAAGATGCCATTTATTTTAACATAAAACTAAGAAATCATTCGACTTTTATTGTCCTCTAAATGACGTCACATTGTGTCATTTTATTCTCTGTGCCTTTTAAGAATAAAAATATTATAAATTTGACACACTGTTCGTCACACAGAATAGCATATTTTTTCATTTCTGTGGTTTGACTGTCTGGTTTTTTTCGGGCTGCCAATATGGGGTGCTTTTTTAGGCTTAAATAAGCTAAAATAACTACTCAGTAGAAAACAAAAATATTGAAATTAGTTTCTTAAAATAGCCTTATCTACGAAATAAAAATATAAAAAAAATACAAAAAAAAACTTTACATACCGAATTGCTTTCTCCCTCTACGTTCAAATCGATAGGATCGATTTGACAGTAAAATTAAAAACAGTTTATATATCAATCAGCGTTGCCAGATATTGTTTTTGCCAAGTCGGGATTTTGGAACTTTTTGAGTGAAAAAAGCTGAATTCTGTCGTCGAAAGTGGGACATAGTAAAAAAACCTATATAATCAGATTTTAAATATTTATCTTTTTATTTCAGTTCAAATTATGTTTACGTAACAATAGATAGCAAAAACAGCCATAGAAAATGTATTTTAATGAAAATATGATATTTCAAATCAGATTTACCCTATCGTTAAATAGTTGTTGTTGTTGTTATCGTTATATCGTCGTTCGTCTTCTGATTATCGAGCTATCCCCAAAAAGCGGGACTGAGCCAGCCCCGCGCGGGACATTTAATTTTGATAAAAAAATCGGGACGTCTGGCAACGCTGATATCAATGTAATATGATAATCACTTGCAAGATAAGCTTATAATAATACTATTGAATATTTTATTCCATGCAATTAACATTTGAAAGGTGGAATTGGAAGGTGAACATTCTTGTTACGACCTTGATTTCTCTGAATCAAATACGTACGTAGGTAAGTAACTTCACGGATCTGCCTAAACTGTGCTAAAGATGATTTTTGACCAATGTTCCGTTTACTCTTCTTTGTTTCCCGTTACTAACTGTTATTCGTTTTTTACGTATACGAGTTTTTTTTAAATACGGTCTGTTTTTTATGTCTTCTGGATGTTTTCCTATTTTGATGGTATTTTGTTTACGCTGACGGATGTCTAACTTATTTATATATTACTAGTGGTCCGCCCCAGCTTCGCACGGGTATAGATTATAGCCTATGTCACCCGGGGATAGGGTAGCTTCCCAACAGTGAAATAATTTTTCAAATCGGTTCAGTAGTTTCGGAGCCTATTCAATGCAAACAAACAAACAATCAAATCTTTCCTCTTTATAATATTAGTATAGACTAGCTGACCTGTCCTATCTTAGAACTGTCAAACACGCAAAGTTAAAATTGTAAATCTAATTTTTTTTACACCTTGGGTTACACTATTAGAGTTTTAGTAAGGATCCCTATTTTTTAAAAATATAATATAGCCTTTGTTACCTGGGGATAGTGTAGTTTCCAAGCAGTGAAAGAATTTTTCAAATCGGTCAGTAGTTTCGGAGCCTATTCAATGCAAACAAACAAACAAACAATCAAATCTTTCTTCTTTATAATATTAGTATGGATTAAACTCCGATGCAAAAAGGGATGTTTTTTTTTGTCTGACATCATTTGTCATTGTAGCTTGCAAACAGGAGGACCGATTCAAATGCGATTTTTTTATTTCAGAAATAGGTTTCATTGCTGTTGTTATTTACTATGTTTGATGAAAATTGGCTAAGCCGTTTCAAAGTTACGAGATCTTTAACGAATTGGAAAAATTATATGTTTTATATCACTTGTTTATAATGATAAAAAAAGGGAATATTCTGGAATTTCAGAAAGGCAACAGGCAAAATGTGGATGCGACTGGCAAGAGACTGGTGAGAATGGCAGAATCATGGAAAGGCGTAATGTACAGCAAGGGGTTATTTAGACTGATGGTGATTCTAAAAAGGAATTTTGACAAAAAAATAACATATTGAATCCGTATTCTAGTCACGAAAATATAATCCGAGTCGTCCATAAACCTCTTTTTATTGTATGGCTTTTATGCAAAGGTGAGGTGAGTGGTCGGACCAAAAATAATGCCCACGGATATCACATGGACTTGCGTGTCAAGGAATTCTCATCTCTATCCACAATAGGTAAAGTTCAAAATGTGTTAGATTGGAGTGGTCAGTGACATTTAGTTTCCGTATGGCTGACTATTAATATATTCAGAATCAAGTTTAATTAATCAGGTTTTGCACTCAGAACTAGTTTTTCTATTTACTAGGTTTTTGCACTCAGAACTATTGACTTGTTGCTGGTTTAGGATTTCGTCTATTCAAAGTTCTATAATTTACCTGGGTATTTATTGTTTGTTACATCTTAACTTTACTTTTTTTGGATGCACTAAATGTATTTAATAATTTTTGAATCATCATCATAATCAGCCTTTTAACAGTCCACTGCTGGACTTTTAGCCTACCCACGAAATGGTGATTGGGCCATATCCACCACGCTGGCCCAGTGCGGATTGGTGGATTCACATACGCCATTGAATTCCTTCTCCGTACGTATGCAGGTTTCCTCACGAAGTTTTCCTTCAACGAAAAGCCAAGGGTATGAAAATCCGTATATAAGCTCCAAAGAGCTCATTGGTACTGGCCCGGGGTTTGAACCCGCGACCTCACGCTTTCAAGTCTAGCGGTCTCCCAAATAGGCTACTACGTTTTTTTTTTGCATTTTTGAATCATTTGCCCGATCTCTGAGTTATTAACTACACCATAACGTTCATCACGAAAAAGCAAGAAACTGAGAAAATATAGGAACATAAAAGGCTACTTTTTGTTATTTTGTCTTAGTCTTGGGTTTTTGCTATACAACACTGCATCTGTTGAATTTAAGTGAGTAGCTGAGTATTTTGACATTTTGCCTTATTTATAGGCCGGTGTAAAACAGTTTGCAAGTAGCCTTTGTTTCAAATGGTGATATTTCTTGAAAAGGTTAATAACAGCTGCCACTTTTTAGATATAAATATACATACATAACGACATAATATTATAAACAAGAATTTTAATACGATGAAGGTCAAACAATTAATATAATGTAATAATATATTGGTAGCAAAAATAATGTCATTGGCAGCGAATATGAATAAGGCTAACAACATCTGAATTTTTACTAAATTAGTTGAGAATGTAAGACACACTTGTACTATTACGACCTATTTGATGTAATAAATAGTTGAAATATCTATTTGTAGGCATTTATTAAGTACATAATTAACTTCATACCAAAACCAATGAGTGAAAATATAATTCATAGTAAATTGTTGTTTCCAATTACTATAAATTTTAGATTTTTTTTCTTTCCTGGTAAATACTCATTGGAATACCATTTTTAGACTGCCCCGGTGGCCTAGTTGGTAGTGAACCCGCCTTCTGCGCTTGGGGGCGTGGGTTCGATTCCCACCTAGGACAAACATTCATGTGATGAACATTTGTGTTTGTTCTATATCTGGGTGTTATATATATATTTAAGTATGTATTTAAAAAATATATATATGTATGTACTTATACAAGGCTCTGGCAGCCATACCACAAGCTTTGCTTAGTTTGGGGTCAGATGACCGTGTGTGCAAAAATGTCCCGAATATTTATTTATTTATTATTGCAATACCATTTATTAATGCATAGACTAAATAATTTTGAAATCATAAATAAAATTACTGATCAAAAAGTGTCACTAAAATTCTAAAGCCTCGGACAAATGCCAAGGGCAAACAATGATAAAATTGGGACATGTCATGCAGCGGACTCTTGTTTCTCTTGTGCATTTCTCACGGCATTGGGCAACCCGTGTATCAAGTCCATTTGGCAAATTCAAACTGCAATTTGTGACCGCTTTTGACTTCCCTCTATAATTTGCCTTGTGAATTATACCTGATCTCTGGCAATCCTTGTCATCCTTGTCTTGTGCGTGCAAATTTAGAACAACGAGGTTGGAAACCGTTTGTTCCTTAATTTTATTTTTATGGGCTAATTTTTTTTAATAATAAATAATAGTCTTGCGTTTAACCATCATCTCGCTTGATGTTAAGCGAAGATGCGGTATACGTTGGAGCACGCTTGCCTAGAAGAAACCGATTCACTCGTGATTTGAAGATACCCAGATTGTAACCATCGGGGAACACCCATTTATGCAGCGCATTCCACAGACTAGCAGTTCGCACAATAAATGTGGAATCAAAGCGCTTTGTACGGGTTTTCGGAATATTAACCATAAAGCAGTGACGATTTTTCGTGCCCGCACTCGTTATTTTAGTGCTAGTTTATTAATATTTGATTTTAAGTTGTTTTCATATAATTGGTTACAAAAATAAAATTACTTCTAGGCCAATGATGGTGAGGTGATTTGCAAAAAGGCTTTATTTTAATTATTATAATTATTTCTCTAAATGTTCTTATTTGAAGTAGAATTTCCCCGAAGAGCCTTTCAAATTTTATTTATTTATTCAATAATTTATTGCACAATTACGAATTCCGTAGAAATGTACAAATGGAGGACTCAATGCAAAACATTTTTTACCAGTCATCCGCCAGGTTGAAACAAAGTTCTACTTCATGAAATCCGTTTTCAATTAATTCCCATCCCATACTAGTTACTCCTAAGTCATTGTGCTCTATTAGATTCTATCGTTTATTCGAGTGATATCGTCTACGTTACACAGATAATCGTAACTTACACGTTCTTTGCCTTTAACGGTCTAGTGATCATAGATCATGCAACAGAAATGAACCATGACGTGCATACGCATATTTATATGCTTTTAAAGAAGGTTATCAAATGAAATACTTCAAGTTAAATACTTAATTAGTCGTATGTTCCAAATATTGCAAAAGAAGTATGAATTACGATGAAAAGGCGAATAACAATAGAGCACGTATGCAAGCCATTGTGATTCGTAAACACAATAGATGTTTGAATTGGTATCCGACTTCAATATACGTCAATACCATTGAATACGTTTATTAGGTGCTGATAGAGTGCTCTAAAATATGCTAAACGCAAAGAGTGTATTTTCATTTAAATTTCAAAACAGATTTTTAATTCACATTAGACATTTGCATAGCCCACGGGATTAGCAAGTTGAAGTGGCAGTAGGCAGGGCACATATCATGCAGAACAGATGGCCGATGGGGTCGTAAGGTTCTCGAATGGAGACCACGGACCAGTAAGCGCAGCGTAAGATGTCCACTCACAAGATGGACAGACGACCTAAATGAGACCGCAGGGAAACGCTGGATGCAGGCCGCTTCCAACCGGCTGTTTTAGAGATCGATGAGGGAGGCCTAAGTCCAGCAGTGGACGTCCTACGGCTGAAATGATGATGATGATATGAATTAGGATTTAATAATTACGCGCGTATTTTCTAATATATTTTAGCCGCTGTACAATCAGAAGAAAAGCGAGGCCTTTGTCCTGCAGACTGATAAATATGGATAAAAATCATACCATACCTCATACCATAGACCAGCTCAACACCACAAAAAACTCACAACAATAGCCCAGAGTTTTTGAATCCTATACTGTAGATTCATTTTCTCTTTTACACACATTCCATAATTGTATTTTATATTGAACAGGGCCTCTTGGTGTTGGCTTCGGCCCCACCAATGCCTCTCAAAAGTCCAGGCTAGATCCGTAAATGAAAAGAAATAATGTTAGCCTTAGATGTTTACATAACTTTCTTCTTTTCATTCAATTCTATTGTTAGCAATAGAAATTTCTTACAAATAAAGATAAAATAAACAGAAAATAATTCCAAAAACAAATCCACCCTGATGTCCCGACTAATTGGCAATTCGAAAATTAAGATTAGACTCTGTTATTTGGTCAAATTGTTTTCTTCCTAAGAGGAAACCTAGAAACCATTTCGAGATTATGAAATCGCAAATGATTTTACAGGTGCCACAAACCGATTAGCCACTCCACCTGACAGATGACATCACCAAGAGGAAGGTCACGTGGTGCAGACCACAGTCGCCGGCTGACGAAGGTCACTCTGACATTTGGTGGAACAGGTTAAGAAAATTAAAGCAAAATAGCGCCTCTGGTGTGTTAAGACTTAGGGGTATTCAAACTTGAAGCTTGAGAATCTTTAGATAATTAAGTTTAGTATAAGTAGCAAATGTTTAATGAAGTATATTGCTAGTATAGAACATAGATAAAATAGTTGTTTTAATATATAATAAGCATTGTAATAGATACTGGTACTTCATTGTGGATAAAAACACAAGGGAGTTTTTTAACAACATTTAATGAC
This sequence comes from Agriopis aurantiaria, assembly GCA_914767915.1. Taxonomy (NCBI): domain Eukaryota; kingdom Metazoa; phylum Arthropoda; class Insecta; order Lepidoptera; family Geometridae; genus Agriopis; species Agriopis aurantiaria. The sequence continues at coordinate 15,580,807 of OU611992.1, read as the reverse complement.
AACACAAACACACATTGTTACACAATTATAATATTTAGATATACTTGTAGTATCATATAAAATATAACTTCAAATAATTGAATATGGTGTATATAATATTCATTCATACTTTTCTTATATGAGTCATGTTTATTGCCATAGAAAATTCAATTGTAGAAATATGGTAGAAACTAAGGATAAAAATTTCACTATAAAGACACATTCGTTTTTTAAATTGAGTAAAAAAATAGGGAATTAAGTGGAATAAGATAAATAAATATTCGAGACATTTTTGCACACACGGTCATCCGACACCAAACTAAGCAAAGCTTGTGACATGGCTACCAGAGACTGATATTCATTCATACATATATAGTTTTTAAATACATACTTAAATAGATTTTAACAACCAGATATAGAACAAACACAAATGTTCATCACATAAATGTTTGTCCTAGGTGGGAATCGAACCCACTGTGTATCTGTAGTAACTGTGGTAAGTAAAATATGTAGGGAAAACTGTGAATTAAGTATAACCATGAACAAAGCCATGTTTCTAAATATGAGAAAAAGCTTTATGAGTACAATTTGAACGGTATTGTAAATTTGTAATTGTACTCGTAGCTATAGCTGAAGAAAAAGTTAAAGCTGTTTTTGTGATGGCCCAAAAATGGTCTGAATCGTCAATTAATCAAGAACAGTTAGTAGCTACTTCCTGTGTTCATTGCTATCTACATAGAATGGAGACGGTCGTGGGAGAGGCGACGGGCGGTAGCGGCACTAACTGGTTGCTGCTAGTGCAGGTGGTGGTTGGGATATCAATGGTGGAGATGGCAATAAAAGTAGCTGGATGGATTTGGTTAGCTATTGCTGTAGACCGGAGTATTTGACTAAGCGCTTCCAAAATCATAAGAACAAGAATTTTCTTTATGGCAGTATTAGGTATATTTGCATACAATAATGATAGGTTGTGAAAAAAACGTGTTTTTTTTTTGTATTTAAAAAAAATATCTTTATTTTGTTACGGGGTTTGGTCAGACATGACCATGCGTTACCATGCCATTGGCCCTTTATTAAATCTATTCTTTTCTTCTAATAGATAGACTAACGATCTATTAGTCTACTACGTATGTCTTTATCAAAGACATAGACCAAATCTATCTTGCACAATTCTGCACTCCTCCGATAAGGGATCACCCATTATTTATTATTACACCACCCAAAATCTTTTAAATTAAGGTCGGTATACTGGTGGAAATCGAACTGTTCAGCCTCTGTCTGGACACACTCCATCACAACATGATACACGTCTTCAAATAATTATTATAAGCACTAAATAACTATTTAAATTCATAAATTGAAGTGGAGGCTCTTATCCTTACACTTAAAGTCCACAATTTCATGGCGACGCATGACCAAAATGTTGCTGTGTTCCTGGCTCAACGCATAAGCATTGCCATTCAGCGTGGTAATGCCGCCAGCATGCTGGGTACGCTGCCAACTGATAGTGGGCTTGAGCATTTGGATTGTCTTTAGACTTTCAACGGTCTATACAGTTCAACTGTTTTTATAGTGTCAGTTGGCTTGTTTTTGTTTAGTTAATAAAGGCACTTGCCAGTTTATATAAGTTAATAAGTACACTCATTTATATATTGAAATGAAAATTATAGTTTTATGAATATAAATTGTATAACAAGCGAGTTCATAATTAAAAATCGATTAGATGAGAATGTCATAAATATAGATGAATAATATACTTAAGTAGTTGAAGAATATATCTTCTACTATATAAAAATAAGTCGGGGTTTCCTTCCTGACGCTATAACTCCAGAACGCACGAACCGATTTCCACGGTTTTGCATTCGTTGGAAAGGTCTCGGGCTCCGTGAGGTTTATAGCATATATGTTTAGTAGCGAGGCCGAAGGCCGAGCTCTACGCGTACGAAGTAGCGGGATTCAGCTAGTATTATATAATTGTTTGTGCTGTATCTCCATCATATAATAGTACAGATCATAGTACTGTAATAAATTGCAACAGTCAATAAATTAACTGTCAGCACGCATTAATCAGTGACATATTATTGTGACAGAACACGTATTAAATCTAAGAACACTAATATAAAAACTTAAGAACGCTAATATAAATAATCCAGAACAAGAAGAATCCGTAAACCGTAAAGAGCGCTCCAGACTACGCTATAAGATATGACAGGTAAGGCTGCCGGTGGGTACACCGGAAAATAGAAATTTCCTCTTATGCCACCGGTGGGATCTTACGGGCCTTGAAGGATTCCCAGGATTGTTTACAATGATGAGTACAATGGCAACCTTTCGGCTAAGTACCATCGATCCGTGTAACCCTTTATATCATCATCATCAGCCAGATGACATCCACTGCTGAACATAGGTCTCCTCTTTAGACCTCCACACTGAACGACAGCCTGCCACCCATTGGATGCCCGCAACTCTGACGATGTCGTCGGTCCATCTAGTTCTAGTGGGAAGGCCTACCTACGCTGCGTCTTCTGGTTCGTGGTCTCCACTCAAGAACCTTTCTTCCCCATCGGTTATCGGTTCTTCGAGCGATGTGGCCTGCACTTTGCCACTTCAACTTGAAAATTTTAATAGCTATGTCGGGGACTCTGGTTCTTTGGTAAATATCCACGTTATGTATTCTATCGCACAAAGAAACTCCGAGCATAGCTCTCTCCATTGCCCGCTGCGTGACTCCAAGTTTTTCCAAAAGGCGAACACTTTATCTATACTAATATTATAATGAGGAAAGATTTGATTCTTTGTTTGTTTGTTTGCATTGAATAGGCTCCGAAACTACGGAACCGATTTGAAAAATTATTTCACTGCTAGGAAGCTACATTATCCCGGGTGACATAGGCTATATTATATTTTCAAAAAAAATAGGGACCCTTACTAAAACTCCAATAATGTAACCCAAGGTGTACAAAAATAAGATTTTCAATTTTATATTTGCGTGTTTGACAGCTCTAAGACAGAACAACGTCTGTCAGGTCAGCTAGTATATTATATTATGGAAACTGACGTGTTTTCACACATTTTATTTATATTATACGGGAACTACTCACGTAAGATCAAGCCGGTTACTTCGACTATATTTTCAACCGCATTAGGCGGCCTTACAAGCGTACTTCATATATTATTATCACTATAGCGTAGTCTGAAGATGTCTTAGCGGTAAGTAGGAGTACTTTATTTGATCCGCAGTCACACGTTGACGTAAGTAAGTAGTGTTTTGTGTGCGCTTTCTCTGCGCCACATTCTATTGTGCGACTATGACATACTGAGGGATCATGTCATGATATATGTGATTTAATTACGGTAAGTCATCATCATCATCATCAATATTCATACTATATTTACCTAATATACATATGCCTTTAACTATGGCAGTAGAGTTAAAATATAATAATACTAGCGGTCCGCCCCGGCTTCGCACGGGTGGTATTGGAGTTTTAGTAAGGATCCCTAATTTTTTTGAAAATATAATATAGCCTATGTCACCTGGGGATAGTGTAGGTTCCCAACAGTGAAAGAATTTTTCAAATCGGTTCAGTAGTTTCGGAGCCTATTCACTGCAAACAAACAAACAAACAATCAAATCTTTCCTCTTTATAATATTAGTATAGATAGACAAGTAAACCGTATACAAAGCTAAAAGACATAATAATTACGAAAGTTATGTGATTATTTACGTGATATTTATCGTGGTAAGGTTGTGGAATGAGCTCCCGATATTTCGGCGCAGTTACATGCACCATGCCATGTCATATAACTTTAGTGAACAACCGTGATAGTTTAAAACATTGTTTTATCATAATTACGCATAGCCTTATGTGTGTACTTCATAGTCTACATTAATAAGAGATTTAATATTTATTTTACTGCAAAACAATACAAGTGTCTCATAATATAAATGTAAAAACCACTTACGCTTCTGACTTTCCTTTTCCTTAGGTTAATTTCATAAGGACCCACTTTGAACGACATAATTGATTTAAATATTCACTATTTGTATATGTTTTAACACAAAACTTCATCTATACTCCACGGTAAGGCACATACTATTGAGCATTGCGTGTCGTTGTTGACATTATGAGTCATGTAATGCGAAGATAATTGCTTATTTTTCTATGAAAACGAACACGATTTAGTCATTGGCGTTTCGTTTATTTTATTTTATCAATATTTATCATTGCGATAGCATACTATTGGTGATTGACAAGTCATTTTTACGTAGATTATCTCGGGGAAAACATATCACTTGTAGTTTTTGATTGTATTTAAATACAAATGCCAAAAAATTCTAAAATATTTCAATTATTATATCTTCCTCGCTTTAGGTAAGCTAACTATCAATGTAAGTATATATCTTATTTCTTGATATAAAACATTAGGCATAATTATTTAAAAAAAAAAAACAAGTAATAGTGTAGCAAGCAAGCGTGCCGTTCGCCTGGTGGTAAGCAGAAACCTCCGCCCATGAACACCTGCAACACTAGCGGTGTACATATAAGTAACTAGCGGTGAAATTGAAATGATTATTTTGCCTAACTTATAAGAAAAGAGAGCAAATACCAGCATCCTGGGTACGCTGCTGACTGGCTGGTTGGCAGTGGTGGATTCGCCAAATCAGTTATTTCAACTCAAAGTATTGAAAAAGCAACAGAGTCTGTTCTACAAGAAAAAAATATCACTCATATCGTTTTTTTTATAATGTTAGTAAATATTGCCTTTACTAACTAAACTAATTACAAAGTAACTCTGATTCATTTTATCTGGGTTGATTTTTCTATTTGCAAGACCTTCGTCGGTATATAAGTACCTAATCCATTTTTTACAGTAAGTCGATTAGGTTGTTTAAGTATGTATTGCATCTAGCACTTGAAGTCCCGTTAAAACAAATAGGTTACCGTAATCAGCAGTGCAAGTACCGTTCTTTATCGATCGTCAAATTCGCTAAAATGCCATAGAATCGATCACAGCGAGTACTGAAAAAATTGCATATTATCGAATTTGACAACCTCAACTGTCAATTTGACGATCGATAAAAGAACGGTACTTGCACTGCAGTGACGTCAGGTAATTTTTTTATTAATTTCGACAAGTGACGAACAACACAAACTTATGAACCGAGAGAATTAAACTATTAAATATAGATATCAGACCTTAATTTCCTGTAATATTAATTATTATTCGACAGTGTACAACATTGATCAGAGGTAGCTTATGCATTTAGTTTCTTATCATGAGTACACAAACATGAGCGATAATCTATGTTTAACTAAACATACTTCCCAATTAGTACTATTTACTCTCTAAACATTATTTCAAACAAGCGATTAAGTCAAAATATACAAACAAGAAGCATTAAGCACTAAATAACGGGAACACTTCTATTCACAGTGATCGTATATCAAAGAGCACTAATGCACCCAAACTATATGCTATTAATAGCTTGCTATATTTAGCAGGAATCGGGAGTTACTGACCTCCGTTATTTTACTAGCCGTTGGAATAACGTAAAGTTCTCTCAGACTGAATTGTTATGATTAACGCTTCCGTGGCACGGAATTATTAGGATAGTTATGGATTTATGGGGTATGGGGGAAGTTGAGTTATTGGTACATTTAAAAAGAAGATATTTGTTCTGTCTGACTAAACTTGATAGAAATTGTAAATCAACGTTTAGATAATTCTTTAAAAGTATTTTTGGCACCTGGCCCCTAAGGTCCTAAAGTTTCGACCCCAAAAGCCTAAATCATTAACTACCTAAATGATATCCTACACCTTCTCCAGCTTATTATAATATTTTGACAATGTAATCAACAATATCATCTCACCTCAGTAAAACTTAAAGCTAAGTCAAATTAAAATCAAAGATCCAGGTTGATATTATGAGTCCAAAATACAACGAATTTATATTATGGACAGAAATAATACCAGCTTTTGATATTTATTTGGTTTTATAAGGAGCAAACAAACGACTTCATACATTGCGAGCGACCAAGAAAAAGAAGACAAAATGACAAAAAAAAAATTTACAGGAAATAAAACCTAGCACAGAATGCGTTTACATCATAGATTCAGTACCTATACCACAGATATACACAACCTGTGACCTATACTGAATCTATGGTTTACATAGATTATTGATCGCTATAAATAAAATTTATGACACAAATATCTTTATGAATTTGGCTAATCTGTCAGAAAACTGCTGTCTGTGATCGCATTTTTTTTTTTCTATAAGACTCCCACAATTTTATTCGCTTGATATTGAACTTGACAGTTCGCCAGTCCATCAATTTAAATCCAGCTGTAAGCACGATCACGCGCAAGACATCGAGACAATAGAATGGCAAATAATAGAAAAAGCACACGTGACATGCTGGGTTCCATACAGAGCTACAATAGCAACTTTGCTATTTCCGTAGAGAGAGAGAAGGAATAGAGAAGCTGCTAGCGTATATAACTATGAGATAGCAATAATTTTTGGTAATTGTAATTTTTCCTATTAATATGATTTAAATTCAACTAAATCTGACCTAACACGAAAGATAATCAACAACAATAAGTAATTCACGCAAGACTATTCAGTAGTGGACTTGAAAATCAAAACTTACGTGTGAAAGGTTATATTTTCATGTTTTCGTTCCGTGCGGCTTTTACAGCCTAAAATACAGCAATTTACCATTATCAAAGGTCAGATTTACAATAATTCACTAGAAACCACCAGATAAAAACGTTCAAAATACATTTTAACAGTAAATGCACAAAAATACCGAAAACGAATGTTTCGCGATTGGTTTGTCTGCCCCGAATGAGCTTTGGGGCAGACAAACGAATCGCATACGCCAGTAAGGGACAACGAATATTATCTTTTTCTCGTTTACTATCAGCTAACGGTGTATAAGTTTATTTCGCTTGCACAACTATTATTATTAGAGCAGCTTCTCTATTCGTTTTCTCTCTACGTCTATTTCAAACAATTGGCACAGAAGTAATACCAGTAACTATGCGGCTTGAAGATTGTAAACAAAAAAGCACATCTAACAAGGACTAAAATAAGTACGGAATGCAGCTCTTTGACACGTCTCAGAATGACACATTGGTTGTTTTGAGAAGTGCAAGCCTTTTACATGTTAAGGATACAGAGTGATTGCATAATAGGTTAGTTCCTTTAGGGTTAAGTCTTTAGAGGCTATATTTTAAGCAATACATTAGTTGGTCACTCATATATTATGTTAATTTTTATTAAGTATTCCCATTTTTGACCTAAAATAAGTGAAACACTGTTTTAAACTATCACGGTTGTTCACTACTGTTATATGATTATAAACGTGATATTTACCGTGGTAAGGTTGTGGACCGATATTTCCCAACTTCCCAACTGTTTGTCTTTCCGTGAAAATGGTGCATGTAACTGCGCCGAAATATCGGGAGCTCATTCTACAACCTTACCACGGTAAATATATCCCGTTAATAAATATAACTTTAAAATAAGTGACATCTAAAATGTATGTACTGGGTTATTTTTTGTTTTATACACGATTGATAGGCTTTAGTGAGTCATCTGAAAGGTTTTCCTGATTCACAAAATCACAACCATTTTTATACAAAGTAGAAAAATGAACAAAAATCAGAACTTCAATAAAAAGTAGATAAAAAATATCCATTCGCTTTCAATGAACTAATGTATTGCTTGTAATATAACACAGCCTCATACACCCTTAAATGAATAAGTCTATAATTAAATCAGCCTGTTCAGTTGTTCACATGAAGACTTTACTTGGAATTCGTAAAAAGTGTTATTAAGTGAATGTTGTATTACAAGTTGTAAGAATTCTCCGCGAGTTCTCAAGACAAAGAAAGCTTTATTGAGCTTTCATACACTTTCAAATAAATGTAATTTATTTATAATATAAAATAAAATTAACAAATTAAAAAAACAGGTAACAATCAAAATTTAAATTTTGAATTTTATATTCTGCCACTGCCAAAGAGTTGAGGTTATATTATCTTTGGCCGCTTCACATAAAACCTTTTTGACACTTCAAATGCCGTTCCAATTTTAAAACATAATTAACAGTTAACGACGAAGTAACTCTCTCAACACGTTCAAAGATAATTCCAACAGCTTTTTATGGGGTTTTAATCAAAGGCACATGGGAACCGTAACACATGGCGGGAACCGACGACTATTGACGGTTTCTGACGAGAGTTAGACGAAAGATTAATGTTTAACGGGAAGAAACCATTTCCTAAGCACTTAGAAGTGGTTGGATTAAATAACCGCTACTTTGGACTTTATACTTTGGGAATAACGAATAATAGACAAAAGAGAACAGTCATATTCGTAAATTCGTGTCAGTTTTGTTAGTAGAAACAAGTAACTTTAAACTTTGTCGTTTGGCATTTGAGTTTAAAGTGTGGAAGTATTTACATTTCCTCTAGTTATTTAGAGTTGGCAGAAGCATTTCCACTTCCTTGCTTTTGTGGGCTAGTTCCTAGTTTCGGTATTTTGAGAGTGTTGACGGGTTTCTTCGTTTGTTTCCTCCTTGGGATATGTTAAATGTTTTCACTATTTTGTTTAAATCCAGCTCGTTATTTAGCATACATTTTTATAGCTATGCATAACCACGTCTATCCGTTGCTGCGTGAAAAACGAACAAACAAACACATTTTTGCATTATATGATAATGATGCATAAGAAAAAAGAAAAAGAAAGATGGTATGGATGTAATGTTATGATATAAACCCGTACGAAGCGCTTTGTTACCACATTTATTGTGCGAACTGCTAGTCTGTGGAATTCGCTGCCTGTATGGGTGTTCCCCGTCAGTTACAATGTGGGTGTCTTCAAGTCGAGAGTGAATCGGTTTCTTCTAGGCAAGCGTGCTCCATCGTAGACCGCATCGTCGCGTCACATCAGGCGAGATGGCGGCCAAGCGCAAGCATAACTAATATTAAAAAAAAGAGATACCATAAAAATTACAATACCTAAGTCAGAATTAAAATAAAATATGTTTAGATTATAGTTATTATCTGCGTTTTTAAAGGTTCCATCGTAATGATTTTATCACATTCCGTCTAGACATTTTAGACGTATCAATAAATGCGGACCCATCAATAATATTATCTCGAAATACGTAATACACGTCACATGCCTCCACTATTTACGTCATAGATTATAATTATACGTTCGATATTACATTATATACTGCGGCCTTACATAAATTAATTGAGGGCAAACAAGGGGCAAAGTTAAAGATGATTCATACTGGACCGTGACGAGACCGAGCCGTCGCAACGAGTTCACTCACACTAATTATTATTATGACTAAGTATATTAATTAAACCCATAAAATTAATACTAGTTTATGAATGTATTAGGGTAAACAGTTGAATATATGTGTGAAAGTAAGGCACTTAGAGAATTTAGAACTCTGAATTCTCACATGCAGATAATAGTTTGTGATAATGTAAAAAATATTTTTCAACAAGCTTCAAAAGATTAGGTTCTTAATTCGATTGTATATTTTGTATTTCATACACGATATCTTCGAATGCTGATCTTCGGTCCTATTAAAATTTGAAGAAAAAAAACCTCTAGAAGGACATATTCTACTCTAAAGAAAATATTCTACGAAAACTAAGGGGGAGGGGGGAGGGTTTGGTAATTTTAAATTTATTAAAAAAATTATACACCCCGTTTGAATTTCCCGTGAAGTTGGTTGTTATATTTTTTATGTATTAAAGGGTGATATTTACTATGGACAACTTAAAAAACTTATATTAATAACTAAAAACTAAAACTTAGAATAACTATTTAAATAAAAACTAAAAAGTTAAACTAAAAGATTATAAAAATTTCTTAATTAATTAGCTAAAAAATTGTTATGAATTTGTCATTTTAGATAATAAGGTTTTCTAAAACTGGTTTGTAGTCATAACTCTAGTGTAGTAGATAGTTGTTTCATATTCCAGTTTTGCATAGTTCAAATAAATAATGATTACAACATTGGAATGGTAAAAAAGGTTATTTTTTATTTAGATGTTAATAATACCTCAAAATATAAATATAAGCATTATTCTAATACACTTGTTGCAACAACCGGGACTCTGCACGGTGTAGTATAAATCCATCGATTGGGGCCAGGCTTATCAGTAGGTTAGGCAGTTACAATAATTTATGCGGCGGCGATCGGCCTGGCCGATGCACTTGCTTCCGGTGGCGGTGGCGTAATCTCCCACAATGATGAAAGAGAAATATATTTTGATAAGAAATATATTTCTGGGGATGATCTTATTAGTTTAAGTGAGATTAGTATATTTATAATACGAAAGATATATAAACGTAATAAATTTACTAATTTATAATCGTTTATGTAATTCCCGCACAGTTTACAATCAACTGAATATTTTTAAGGTCTAATATGTCTCACTCTCGAAAAAACCAAGAGATTCAAGAGGTGGTACCGGAGCCCAACATCGTTGGTGAAATAAAATCCCATAGACTCTACTGGCTTGGACATCTGGAGAGGATGGGAGAGGATTGCGCCATAAAGAGGGTTTACTTGGGGTTGCCGGAGGGTCGTCCCAGCCCCAGGAAGATCTGCAGAAACTAGACGTTCATGATTGGCGTGATCTTGCGCATGCAAGATAGAGAAGAATGGCGTCTTTTAGTATCGGAGGAAAAGACACATTTGGATCGCTGTGTCAGCATAAGTAAGTAATATGTCTCAAAATGGGCGAAAGTCTCCCTACGTCCTTCCACAAATATCGGCCCATAGCTACCACCTGCCAACTCTCCTGGAATGCATCAACATCGTCACGCCACCGGAGTCTTCTAAGCCTTCCCGAACTGCGTTTTCCTTTAGACACCCACTGTGCGAGGATTTTGTCCTATTGATCAGAATGCATACGTGCCAAACAAAAAAAACTGAATCAAAATTGGTTTAGCCATTTGGGAGATACGATTCCACAGACAGACACACAAATAAAAACAGCGTCAGTGGTTAAAAATAAGAATGTTTTTTTTTTGTATGCCGAAGTTTTTGTTCATAATAAATATATACTATTTTTGATAAGGTATTTTATGTTGTGTTATATTTATATGTACCTACTACCCATTTAATTAAATGAGTAAAGATTCTAGATGTTCATCGTTCATACCGCATATAAAGTTGTTATTCTCTTGAATACGTTACGGATGCCTTTCACTGGTATTTTTTTAAAATGTATTTATTAACAGGCCATCAGCACAAATGTAACATAATATTTAATCAAATGTAGCCTGCCTATGCTTGGTTAACAGATTACCTACAATTTTAAGTTACTTATAAAATTAACATGACAATATCAGCTGTTCAATCTGTTACAAAATCAAACGTCAATATTATTGTGGCGGTTACGTCACACAATAAAATTAATGGCTTTATTTTGAAAAAAATATATGCGAGTTGATTGATGGAGTAGTTTGAAACGGTCGTTCTGTGTCAATGAATTCTATGATTCTTTGATAAACGAACCTTTCGCTTTCTCTATTTGGTTGTTATTATGTAAGTTGTATAATTTCTTGATTTATATGTTCAAATAGCAGCGATTGATTGTTGTGACGGTTGTTAATGATCAATTTGGCAATACATTATCATCGACGATCTACATAGTAATTACTGATTTTTATTAATATAATATAATAATAGGCTATTGTTTTGTGATTGGTGTTACCAATTTTTTCAAACTAATAATGAAAAATATTATTATCGATTTATCTTATATGAGCCGTGGCTTCGATTGGATTTCCTATCTTCATTTGTTAAATAAGAAATACCGAAGCTTATATAAACTTTAATCCCCTTTTAACTCCTATTGGGGATGAATCTAAAAACGCTGATACTGACTTTTATTTGTCAACAGAAGCTTAAATACAGCTTCCACGTTTTTAAACGTGGCAACTGGCAAAAATGGATTGAAAGTTTATAATAAAATCAACGCGTACAATATCGCGGGCAACGGCTAGTTATTAATGTATTCATTATAACCAACAAATTAATCAATAAACATCATATATACATAAATATTACATAACTATATTTCTGCATCACTAATTAGGTGACCCGAATACATAATTTTTAAATCCTTAGATATATGATTTTGATCTATGATATATTTATGTTCATGTCATTCATTTGTATTTCATCTTTATAATTAAAACATTCTCCTAACCTAACCCGAAATAGATAGCCCGTGGTCAAGTTGGTAGTGAACCTGCCTTCTGCGCTTGGGGGCGTGGGTTCGATTGCAAACTAGGACAAACATTCATGTAATAAAAATTTGTGTTTGTTCTATATCTGGGTGTTAATATCTACTTAAGTATGTTTTTTTTTTAAAGTATGTATATCAGTCTCTGGCCGCCATATCACAAGCTTTGTTTCGTTTGGGGTCAGAAGACCGTGTGAGCTAAAATGTCCTGAATATTTATTTATTTTAAATATTCGTGTCAGTCGAAGGTTTTCTTCCATAAAACAAGGTCAAAATGATCAAATACGTAAACCTTAGCAATCATTATTATATTTAAAAGGTTATAGGTACCTCTCTATACTCCCGAAGAGAGCAAAGTGGAGAAGAAGAGTATGAAAAGCTGAACCCACCACCACGTGGGATTCATAGTCGGGAAGAGAAATCAATCGCTATCCACAATTATTCCTGTAGGTAATGTAGGCAAGTTCTTGTTAAGTTTTATAACCAGTAGACAGCGATATTGATATACTATAATGTCAAATCTGCATTTCGCAGTTGACACAAATCAAATGTATGAGAAAACAATTGTGGTACAACTAACCGTTACAATGAACTGGAAGTATTTAGCACTGTAGCGCTGTAGCTCTAAATTCCACTCCTCAAAGTCACGATCTATGTCCGCTAATGTTCTCGCTACACCTTTGCTCATGCAAGTTAAAGCGCACATCGATTATTGAACTTTTATTGAAGCTAATAAATAAAGTGGAACAGGAAAAGAGAGCAATTCAATTATTACATCTTTAATCAAACTTGGGTCGGAATGGGTTCAAAAGATTCGTTTGGAAAAGAGGAAAACTTATATTTGTTTAATCAAATCTAAAAAAACTGCAATAAAGCTAACTGGAAAATTGAGTACACTGACGTGACTGAAAAGAAGTTATTGTTACAGTTCTGACATAATCGATGATATCACCCTTCCTTCGGTTGGATATTTGTACTTGTTTGTATTTGTATACCTCATCAACATCATCATCAGCCGGAAGACATCCACTGCTGAACATAGGCCTCCCCCTTTAACCTCCACACTGAACGACAGCCTGCCTTTTGCATCCACTGGATGCCCGCGAGTTGTATACTTACGGTCTATAAATTTAAAAAAAATATACCTACTAGTAGTATATTTAGTATTATATTAATACCGTATTAGTGTTTGTATTGTGGTTGTTGTATTTCATGTTATTGTTTTTCCTTTATTCATTCCATGAAATATCGAACGCTAAAACGTTGTCTCATTTCTATGAGAAGCAATGCACGATTACAACGCGTACAATAGTGGACAACTAAGATGATGATGATGATGATGGTAAGTAAATGATCGATTAAAAAAAACATCAAAGGAAGAACGCTTTGTGAATAAGAAAGTAAGGCGAAAAGTAAAATAAACAATAGGTACCTAAGTGAAATAGAAATTATTGAAGCAACGCCTACACCCACTTATATTCACTTTCTAGTACCTAGGAATGTCACAAAGTAGGTGTCAGGTTAAAATGAGAATACTAGCCTAGATCTAAAAGCCGTAGAACTAACCACAGAAATATGGGGCAAGAGTTTACGACGCTTTTCTTAATGGTGGTCCATAAACGACAGCGCTGTGTGGCGTACCACAAATAACACTGGTATGGGGAAATGGGCAGAATTATGAAGGCTAAAAATGGTTTTTGATTGTGTGTTACTAATGGAGTGGAAGATGGTAGCACGTTAGATGTTGTAAGTATCATGGATTCAGCATTTTACTGTTTATGTAAAATAGATGACCGAAATGACATACCTTCGTATTTAATTTTCTCAAACAATATATTGATGGATTGTACTAACATTCATATGCATAAACTAATCTGTTGTTTAGAAATGTTGTCTCGCTTTCACGCTTGATACTTTTCGCAAGCAGAAAGTAGAAATTACATTTTAATGCTTTTTTTTATAGCTTATAAGAGAGAAGAAGATTTAAATGATATTCATTAATAATACATAATGCCTAAATTCAAACAATTACGAACACCGTGAGCATTCCGTAGATTCTATCGAGATAATTTAGTTTCGCCTTGACTTTTTACTTAATATTTTCTGTATCCTTCAATACTCATAAATGTTACAGTTTCCTTTCCAATTTACAACAGTAATATTTCTTACTAAATACATAATAAACTATTTTAAAGTTAAGTAGCACAAACAAATTATGAATTAAAGTACACAATATACGAATATTTATGGTCGTATTACTAATTTAAGGAAGGTTTATTTTAATAGTCTTTAATTAGTTGGATACAACTCAGCGTTACTGAGAACTACAAATTAATTTTTTTATATGCAGGGTTTGGTGTCTTTTGTTTTGGAACAAGCATGTGACGTTCCTTGATATACATGTTATTATGATCTTAGAATAATATTTTATCATGATACGGTATCTGCAGCAAATACCGAGCATAAACACACCTTGAGATGAGAGATATTCGCGAGATAATAAAATTATGATAACGTTTAGAAGAAAGACTAGTTGAAATAGAGAACATATTTTCACGTGACGACGTGTGCTAGTCTTCATTTCTATTGTTAATTAAGTCTTTATGTGTGGAACTTGATGTCACTGTATGTCGTGTGGTTTTATTATCTTTGATTTTAACAGCAGGTTACTTATTTGTTTTATTTCTGCTTGGAATGTGTATAGGTATCCATTAATTTGATTATTGTAATTTCTGTTGCACTGTTGAGTTGCACTCATATTTATTTGCTTTATAGTGTTTTAATGATTTAGTAAAGTACCACATTCCGTTCCGTATTTATTTTATTTTATTTTTATTTAATTTATTTAACAAAATCCACAGCCATTTAAAAACAAAACAATAAACTACTAACTTAACTTACGGCCAATAATGGATTTACATTATATTACTAATCTAATAAATACCTACAGTCGTATACTATAATAAATTTATGTGTACATGTGTGTGGCTATGTGTGCGTGTGTAGGAGGCGGAGTGTGTGGGGTGATAGTGTGCATGAGGGTGTGTTTGTGTGTGTGTGTGTGTGTGTGTGTGTGTGAGTGAGTGGATAATTAACTTGCATTTTTGTCATGTATAATTTTAAAGACATCACTTTTAAAAACTTGCTTTTTAGAGTGGAAGATGTCAATTAAATTATTAAATTTCATGTTGTAAGTTCTATGTAGACGACTAATAATTGAATTCTGCGCGTAGTTAGTACGAGATAATGTGACAGCAAATAATTTGGTATGTCTAGTGCGTTTCATTGGTGTACGAAAACTCAGAACATTACTGATCTAGAATTGTTTGTGATGAAATATCTGAAAATATTATTATTTGAAGTATTTATATCAATGTTTACCTTTCCGTGTTCCGAATATCGATGAGCCTTGCAAAGAGGTTCTCCGAAAGAATGTTTTACAACTTTCAGTCCAGTGAAAGTATCCTCGGTGTCTCTTCTTCCAGTTCGATGCACTTAGCACTAACACAACACTCCAAAACTTGTGCCACTTAACTTTATGACATCACCGGAACTGTCGTATTATCGATTACGAAATTGTCGTTTTTTATGTCGGATAGTCACGAGAGGCGTGTGCGCGTGGTGTGCGCGCGGGAAACAGTGAGCGGTTGGCGGCGACCGACGCGAGCGCACGACTGCGGTTCTCTTTAGGAATGCAATCTTCCTCGCTCTCTCGAGTACTGGTTACTCGCTTACGGTGTCGGATCTTGCGACAGTTCACAACATTGTTTATTAGGTTGTTTCATATCACAAGATCTTATTCTGAGGTTTAATGATAGAAGGCAGTAATAGAAATTAGTGACTTGGTAACTCGGAATCACAACTGATTGTGACAGAATTTAGATAGCTATCATTACCTCATCGCTTGTCTAATACAAACCAAAGTGCAGTAACAAACCTTCACCACTGTCTTTACAGTACGTTGCACTGATGTTTTCTCCTCAGCCGTCTCGCCTCCCTATGAATGGCCGCTGTTCCCAATAAAGCCACATTTTTTGCTCTTTTCTGCCATTTTGATTAGCCCTTCAACTGACCTTTTCTTGTTTATCGCTCTTTTCAAAAATGCCTTTATATTATTACATCAGCGCAGCTGCGACAGATGATGATAAAACAAGTTTAGCTAAAAGTCACGTTTTCAATACCGTTATAATAGCTTCAGATGAGGCCCGGCGTTAAAAGCTAGTTAGAATTGAAATAAAAACCAAAAACGACATTAAAATTTAAAACGTTTGTATTAAAGAAACCAGGAATGTTATTAACCTTGTTGCTTGCGTTCGTGACAAAGAGACGTTGGAAATAATTGCTGGAGTTGGAGAAGACAAAGTTTTTTAGACTGTCATGGTCACTAACATTAACTTATTTCTTAATCACACAAAAATTATATAAGTGCTTGAGTAAATAAATGGTACAAAGCAGTTCCCAGTTAACAAATATCACAAAGTAAAGGAAGCTATTAGTCTCGTTAGCAAACATGACCTTTCAACTTTTAATGACAAAGAACAACTGTGAATAAGGTTAATGATTTAGTTTCGATAATTTATGATAATATGCAAATAAATGATATTTGAGTTCATAAAAATGATAATAGTTTTAGGTTAAATGTAATGGCAATAGTTTTAGATTACGCCGAAATCCAAAATACTAAATAATTTGTTTGTATACCTATAATTTACCTATCTTACTTAATATTATTATAAATGCGAAAGTGTGTATGTTTGGCTGGACTCGCCGCCGACACTACTCAACCGATTTAGATGAATTTTGGTATGAAGTTAGTTTATACCCTGGATTAACACATAGGCTACTTTTTTATCCCGAAAAACATCATCATCATTACAACATTTTCATCATCATCATCATCACCATTTTTCATCACAATGCGGGTGAAACCGCGGGGCTCAGCTAGTTCGGACATAAAACAAAGTACATAAGTAGGTACAGTTACGGTGTTGATCTCAGAGACTCCCGGACCGCCAGAGACTGTGTGCCAGGACTCCAGGAGTCAGTGGCCTCTCTTGATTATTACTTATTATGAGTTGATACTATATCGTCAGCTCAAATCTAAGTTTTGACCCTATATGCGAAACAGTGTCAAATCTATGCGATCTACGCCTGCAGGAAGAGATGCGCGCGACTCGGCAACCTCGAACCGCTTCAGAACGAAATAACGTAAGCGACAAATAATTTATCTCCAGATTACTGAAAAACCATTAATTACCATTTAAAATAAAACAGAATTTACATTAAATTACATTACATAAAAGGCCAATACAGTATTAAAAAAATCAAGAGTTCTAGATTCAGAGAAAAAATTTGGTTCAGTTTTTCAAAACTGCCCAAATTAAAGCAACTCAACCAAAATTTACGACATATCAAGTCAAATCCTTTAACAATGAAATAGAGTTAAGTAAGTTTAACGACGTTAAATACCTCATTTCAAATTTGTGACCACAAAAGAATATAATTAAAGATACGCACAATTGCAAAATTGCATTTCCCAATCGAGTTCAGATATCTACGTACTTATTGCAAGAAGTTACAAAAGGATAAGAGACGTTAACGAGAGAGATAACATCGCACATGTACAAACAAACAAAACCAAAGGATGTTGCACATGTGGGGAGAACGGACTCGAATGCACATAATACTATTACTAGGAGCTCGAATGACTGTAAAATTTACATAACTATAGTGAAAATGAGGCTTGAATAGGCCTTGTTTCTCTGAAGAATGAAAATCTCTTGATAAATATCAGTTAACAAAGTATCAGTTGCTTTTAAGGAGCAGTTTTTGATAACAAAAATTCTCCACGCAATTACCAAAATCATGTAAAATATATAAAAATTAAATACATAAAATATCAGTTTTGAATCTTTTGTATTAACTAATAACTAAGATAGATTGAGAATACCGCCAGTATTTTCAATCCGTCTTCTTAAAGCGAGAATAAGGTGGCGGTTCTAGAAGCGATTGAAATATTACCTTAGCAAATGTAGCTAAAAATAATTTGTAAAAAATATTCATAGTCAGCCTTTTAACAGTCCACTGCTGGACTTTTAGCCTTCCCCGAAAGGGTGATTGGGCAAAAAATATTAATGTCAGGTAAATATACAGGTAGATATACTTTATTTACTTATTATGCTACATATTATTTTTATATTAAAAATACGCTGTGAATTTTGTAGCGATGTCTGGGCTTAGCGCGTGAAGATTTTAGCAGTTCAATTGTATTCTTCTGAATTTATTGTTTCTTGGGTCTGAAATAGACACTCTTTTTGGTAGAAGAATTTAAAGTCAATACATAATTAGTTTTTGTTTTAGTTGTACACGTGATTTTAATAAAGTCGTATGTAATAAACGTGATGTTTGCTTCATGCTTAGTGGCGGTGAGTATTTCGTAGCGTTTAAATTCATTCAAAAGCAAAGAATGGAGGTAATTTTGCGTGAGCAATGGTGTCAAGGTGTGTAACGTGCGTGTCTTATTGACACTGAGTTTCAAATAATATTTAAGACAAAACAGATTTAAGAGTTTATAATAAAGTTTGAGAAAAACACAGACATGAGTAGGTATGATGGTTTACTTATATAAATACAGAGCCCAGAAAAATCAGGAGCGGCGGCACCGCATTTTCCTTTCCGAAATGATGAATGATTTCCGAAAATTACAATATTCTGGAAAAGAATCCTCCGGATATTAATTGCATTGTATAATAATAATTTACACCATAGAATCAAGTAGCAAACAATTATAAGTCTGTGATTTATACAGCATTTTTGTAACATTACATCATAATTACAGTTTTTAGTTTAGTCGAATCTTTATATTCTTGCTAAAATATTTTATTCAACACACGTAGATCTCATCATCATCATTTCAGCCATAGGACGTCCACTGCTGAACATAAGTACCCCATGGATTATCAAAAGGGCCGGTTGGGCCTGCATTCGCGTTTTCCGGCGGTCTCTTTTAGGTCGTCTGTCCATCATGTTCTATGTAATTTAATAAAAAACAAATCTATGCTGCGCTGTAAGCAACTAGAGTTGTAAGATGTAGGAGAAAATTGTGACTATATCATCATTTCTTTGTCTGTGAAAATCAACCTACAGTTGCCATCACAGAAAAGAAAACTCTTCTTTTCTGTAGTTGCCATGTCGTCAGTACATTTGTAACGCTGCTCGCGTGACAAGCCGTATCAAATTATATTTTTTCAATACTCCGGCTACCAAAACCTGTGCAAATAAAAGGGGCTCCTTGTAACACCACTTTCGATAATGTATGAGTCAGAGTTTCTGCTATATCCGGTTTCAATATTTAATTCTTGGGTGTTCCAACCTATTCTTGGTAAAGGATATGTGTTGAAACACCCTAAATTACTTCGGCTTTTTAACCCCTGACACAAAATGAGGGGTATTGTGAGATTAACATGTGTATATGTCTGTCTGTGGCATCGTAGCTCCTAAACGACTGAACCTATTTTGATATTTTTTTGTTTGAAAGGTGACTTGATCGAGGGTTTTCTTAGCTATGATTCAAGAAAATCTGTGAAGCTGTTTGAAAATCATCGTGTTTTATTTTCATTTGTTTTAGTTTCAACTGTATTTTCGGTGTGTAATAAAGAGACATTGTTAGGTATTGTATTTAAAAAATACATCTATTTATTATATACTTATAAGATGCATTATTCGGTCCTGATAGCTTATTAATTGTAAGGTCTCTAGTTATTTGCTTATGATTTCAATTTTGTCAAGACGTGAACAATGGAACGCCTTGCCCCTGTCTGTTTCCGCAGCATTACAATCTTGGAGTGTTCAAATCTAGGGTTAATAGGTTATTATTAGGCAAGCGTGCTCCAGCTTCGTCGATTTCCATCAGGTGAGATCACGTTCAAACGTTAGCCATCCGACGTATAAAAAACTATATTATATCATCATCACAGCCCTGAATGACTCACTGCTTGATATATGCCTCCCTTTGTTTATTTTTTATGTTTTTAATTTTATTTATTAAGGAACAGTAAACAGCTACATATATTATAAAATGTACAACAATGTGGGTAGATTAATAAACTTAATAATAATACAGCCAACAGCACTATTCACAGATTACTTACAGAATAATATAAATTTACCACTAGGATTGCAAAAAATAATATTTAAATACATGTATTTTTTTTTAATAAGCCCTAAATCACAAAAATTAAAAATTAATGATTTTATTAAGTTTAAATAACTATTAATTAACATAATAATAAAAGTATTATTTTAATATATGTACTGAATTTATGAGGAGAGATTATGAACTACTGCTGTTTTAAATGTACCTGCAGTGCAAGCAAAAATGTCTATATTTTGTTAATGCCACTCTCTTCGCTAGTCGCATCCACTCGTTCCTGACAGTTCTTTTGATGTAGTTAGTTCACCTCATCCTCCGTCAGCCAGGGTTCCACCAACCTAGTCTCGACCACCACGCAGTTACTGCGTATAAAATCATAGAAAACAAACAAAAAACCTATGCTAAAATCTTGCTAGTTACACGAAATGAGAACCTCTTTGTCTTAGCCATGAAGGAAACCATTCAAAATCAACATACACAATCTGACAGCACCGAGCGGCAATTAAATGCACACGTGACGGTTGAAGGCCAAGAGTCATCGGAACTTGATGTGGCTCCTTTATGGTGTCCGAGTGAATGTTTACATTGTTAAAGAATGGACGGAACGAGATGATCATTTGAAGTTAATACATACAATGTATTACAATTGGTTTTTATTACATGATTTTTGTAAGCTTTTATTTAACTTGCGACTTGTTTGACTTGTTTTAGAAGGCTTTTGTCCAGCAGTGGACGTTTAATGGCTGCTGATGTGTATGTGTACTTAACTTGCCCTGTTAGTGTGGCACAAATCTTGCAACTGCATTTTAGACCTGTTATCCTCAACCAATTGAGCTGAAATTTGGCATACGGTGGCAATGTTATGGTACGATCGAGCTGGTATGATGATGGAGACAGAAGGTGGTCATAGGAACTCTTAAACGAAACGACGTAACCCCGTCGTGTTTGGGTTCGTTGGATCTGTCCAAGCACTTTGGTCGTAGATGATGAATCCAATATGGCGGATGCCCCAAGATGGCGGATTTTTTCGTATCATCACGGTATGGGTGTCAAACGAAAGGAGTTAATGAGAAGAATAAGAAATAGCTTGTTGTTAAAAAGTATTTTTTTAAATAATAAAATTTATTATTACCTTTCGATGTTTGTATGTAAGTTTGTTTAGGTCATATCTTGCAAGCTGAATTAGAAGCACTTCCTCTTATCTTACGGAGTTGAATTTTTACATGTTGGTTCAGTTTCGATGATATTACATTTTTATGGTAAGCATGACCTGAATCGACAACCAAGATTAGCTCCAAATAAAGGAACTCTTCAACGGTCAACAGCACAGGCACGAAATGTTATGTACCCATTTTATTATGATATCCGGTTTTAGGTTTAACCATGACATGGTTGCTGCACTCAGGGATGGGACTTGATTAGGGAACTATTCAATGGGGAGCAGCACAGACACCGATAATATTGTATACGGATTCAATTATGATAACCCATTCTAAGTGTCAGTTTAGTAGCATATAATAAAAACTCTTGTTTAAAAAAACTTAAATGCTGCAAAACAGTCTTCGAAAGATGAAGCGACACTCGCAATAAATTCCCCAGTTTGTGAGCATTAACTATCAATTAAACTGTCAAGGGTTAACCGACAGTTAGCCGTCAATTTGTCGCTGCGGGCCCTTAACCACTGATTATTCAATTGTAGATTGTAGATGTGAATGCCCTTCGAGTATTTCTTGTAGGCCCTACGCTCCGAGAGGTTAGACGAAAATAAACAAAATCATTTAACAAAATTAATATATAGACAATACATATTATATTGTTTTTATTGAGATTGATGCAAGTTATCTACCTCTATACATAAAAAGCAATTGCTGTTCGTATGTCTCGCTAAAACTCAAAAACTACTTTTGAATCCGATTTGAATACCTAGGTCTATATTTTTTTTGTTCACTTTTATACAAGGGTTGTTTAATTTTTTTAAACGTTTTGTTCGCTCTAATACGGTGGTGGTTTAAAAGAATAAGCAAAAACGGAATATTTGCCCGGAAATATTTTTTTTTTTTTTTTTTCTTCTTCCCCGAGTCGGGGCTTTTGGCTCCGCATGATTGATGCAGTTGCCATATTCAAGTCGTATGAGTTTAGTTTTAGAATTTAAAGGTAGGGAAACGATACGCGAAAATTAGGATATAGGAAGGATTAGGATGGACGGATCAGAGGAGTGTAAAAAATATAAATGAATAAAATAGTAATATCCCGGAAAATTTGAAAATGCTATGGAATTTGGCGTCAAACTTGGCATGATTATAGTATACACAAATAACAAATACCGGCCCAATCGGGCGCGCGCTGAAGAACCCTAAATGCATGTTAAAAAAAAATATTTTTGGTTGCGTTACCCTCGATGCCTGAATCCGACTCTCACTTGGCTGGTGTTTATTTATGCCTATTTTGGTTTATTTGTACATCGTCGAAATTGTACTTGACAAATTCGTCCAGCGTGTAGTAGGTATTATTTGGATTCTAAGAAGTTTTTGAGAACATTAGTGAAGCTGTTTTCTTTTTCTGTCTTTTATTTTTATTGGTAGTTTATTTAGTTGGTACACAATAAGTCTGCACTGTAATAACATTGAAAACAGCTAAATGAAAACGTTTTCTATTTATATTTTCACTGTAGTACACCGGTTACAGTTTTACGTTCAAAAATCTCGCAAAAGCGTTCAGAAATTCTGGTTTTCATTCAGCTTTTAACAATCAGAGCTGACAGTTACAAAACTTTGGACCGAGTATATATTATCATAATTCCTAAGCTGTTTTCCACGGTCATCATTCTCTAATCCTGCCATTTCAAATTAAGGCCATGAATTCATAACTTACGTAACATCACCATTCACCAAACATGAAGGTATTTTAACTTTCCTTTGACCCAAAACACTGATGCTCTCAATGACCTCTGATTCGCCTTATTGATGGCAGTGACACAACAGAGCTTGTTGTGTAATGTTATGGCGGCTAGAAACACCATTAGTGGACTGCTGATAGCCTGGTATAACTTTTGGATGATGCCAATTTTTCAATCGTTTAGTGATGGTTTTCTACTGGCCAGTGCGTGGACTAAAGCACCAAATAGTTTTTTATCGCGAATAAGTCCACTAACTCGTTGTAAATTTTGAAATTTGCCTTAAAAATAAAAATTCGCTGCAAAAATGTGTTCAAAATACCATAATATGCAGAGATACAGTGAGTGTTTTGTCGGGAGTTAGGTTCGAGTTCCAGTAATAACCGTAGCAAGAACGATGGTAGACCGTTCTGCCTGCATCTAATTTTGAACTTTTTCCTAATAGCCCGCATTCGTCTGCCCGTGAGCATGGTGTATATAACCGCAACGAAATATCGGGAGCTCTATCCACAACCTTATCACGATAAATATCCTGTTAATGATCACATAATTATAATTAGTTATGTGGAGGGATGACCTTAATCCTGGCAGTGTTGCCATATATTGTGTAGAGCAGTTAGAAGAGGTTCTACATTGAAGATGGAGGGAGTCTACGTCGAAGATAATAAACACGTCCGCACAGTTCAAGTTCACCAGCTTCATTATATCAAAATATCACAATTACAAGCATAAGCAATATTCTGACTTAGACTATGACCTACTCTTATACTATACCTAATTCTGTTTTTTTTCATAAGAAAAGCCGGGCATACTATAGTGACTATAACATGTTCGACCAAAATAAAATGTATGTACCGGCCATAACCATTGAACTTGCTGAGTAAAAATGACTCAAGCCGTCGGACATATACTTCAATACCTAATTATTACCATGTACAGTAAATTTGTTACAATAAATAAATAGCGGTTTTTTGTTGTGTTATTAAAATTCGGGAAAGCACACGAAGACATAATTTTGCCAGATGTTTCGTTATCATGTAACAATAGACGCGTGTTGCACTTCCTACGGCTAGAGACCAACTGAAAAGAAGTGAGAGCCGGCACTCATTTTGTAATCTTCAAAAATGCGCTTCTTTTGGAACCGTCCATTTTATTTTAATCGAAGAATAACATTATTAATCGCATGATTTGTGGCGCCAAGTAGTTACTGCGATATTCGTAAGTATTTAACTGTCCAAATTTTGTATTAAATATTAAACTGGACTTTGATGGATGGACTGGTTACGTAGTATGGAATAATTGTAATAGTTAGTGTCTGCAGATGACTCAATCACTGTTGAGGGTTTCTCAAGGTTGAGAGGAAGCAATTTGTAATATTTTTTATGGTTGATGCATCATAGAGAACACGTGTAGTTTCGCTGAACCCTGATTTTAACCGAATTCAAAAAAATGGGGGGGGGGGGGGGGGTCTCAATTCAGTTGTATTTTTTTAAATGTTTGTTATTTCAGAACTCCGTCAATTATAAACCGATTTGGAAAAATCTTTAAAATAGGTTCAGTAGTTTGGTTTTTAAATCAAAATGACGAAATAGCGTTTTTATTACTAACTAGCTGCGTCCGCGGTTTCACCTGCGTAGTGATAAAAAAAATGGTGATGATGATGATAAAATAGCCTATGTCACTCTCCAGTCTTTGAACTATACCCATGCAAAAAATCAGGTCGATCCGTTGCTCATTTGCTGCGTGAAAGAGGAACAAACAAACCAACAAACTTTTCGCTTTTATAATATCAGTATGATTTTAAAGTCGGTTTTAAGTTCAAAACTGATAATTATTAGGTATCTTATGGTAGGTGTGGTTATCTGTCGCAAAAACGATAACCACATTATAGACGTAATTCACGTTTTAATAATAAACTTCAGCTGTCAACGATCATTCGAGGCTGATTGGTGACAGCAAACAAGTCGCCAAAAAATTGCGAAGCCTCGAGCACCGCGGTAAAGTAGCTTGTCTGTCTATTTTATATATACAGATAAATTTCGGCGAGCGCAAGAGCTTCATGACCTTATTCCACTTTCTCTTTTACCCCCTTTTACTACAGGACATGTAGGGGGGCTGCACACTACCACCCCTTCCTCGTGGAAATTCCAACAATTCGTTCACAACGATTTGGGTCGTCATTTATGATACGTAGGTACTGCCCAAGAATGGAACTCCCTGCCATCCTCCTTTTTTCCTGAGAACTACAATTTAGACATCTTCAAGGCTGGAGTGAATAGATTTGTTCTAGATCAACGTGTTTCATCCTCGGCCACACCGTCGCTTACCATTAGGCGAGTTGATGGCCAAGCGTAGATCTATTCTATTTTTTTTTAACGACTGCGTACAGACTATATTTGTTTACTCTTAGGTAGGTACTTACTTGTACCAAATGTGCTTATTCTAACTAGGTCAGCCAGAAGTCACGAACCGTAGAGTCGGTTGCTTCTCTCACTAATGTGGTTTCGCTTTCGTAATTGTTTTTAAGATTTATAAAAAACTAAGTGGCTGGAGAGTGGCTTGAATTTACTTATTAGTCATACTTAGCTGTATTTATGTATTAAAAAACTGGCATAAAAAAAAACAAGCCAAGTACGTGGATCACTATGACTGTGTTCAATCTATAATTATGTATATTTTTTATGCCATAGATGGCAATCAAGTAGAAGGCCTGCCTGGTGGTAAGCAGTGAACGTCGCCTATGGATACCTGTAACACCAGAGGCATCATAAATACGTTACCGCCTTTTTAAGACTCTATTAACCTTTTGAAGATTGATTGATTGATTAACTCTTTATTGTTCACACCATAAAATTTGATACAGAGGACAATAAACTCTTAAAAACTAGTGTAACAACTGGCGGCATTATCGCTAAAACACTGTTTTAAACTATCACGGTTGTTCACTAAAGTTATATGATTATTTACGGGATATTTACCGTGGTAAGGTTGTGGAATGAGCTCCCGATATTTCGGCGCAGTTACATGCACCATGTTCACGGGAAGACTGAATATCCCGTAAATAATCATATAACTTTATTATCGCTAAAAGCCCCTGATGTCTGAAATGTGAGATGACTCGTAAATATCAATAAAAATTTGAATATTGTAGTCAAATCGGTAATTTAAATAAGACGTTCAGCATCAATAATAATGTCAAATAGATCGTAACTGGCCGTGACTGCAAGGTTGACAAATATATAAAAAGTGCAAGGAAATACCGTACAGAGAGACCGTGTCGGATTAATGATATAGTTTATTTTTCAACTCTATTGGAGGTAATAATTCTACCTAGGTCATCGAAAATGTTACCTTTTGACAAGGTATAAATTTAGAGGCACTATACAAACATCGCAACCTATTGAGCCAGTTTTTTTTTCTCTAGTTTAAAAAATATTTGGTTTTCACTGGTGGAGAATTTGTGGTGTAAATAAAGAGTTTATCTATCTATCTATCTGGATATACATTAGCTAATAGTTTCTTTCAATGCACACAGCCAGATGTTCGGTTTTTCGCTACCAGGCACTGCCAACTTTCTTTCTATAAAGTTCAATCCAGGGGCTTAAATTTTGAATCGGTCATGTTTTTACAGAAAAATATTAGCACTGTATCATCGAGATACAATACATATAAATTACTAAAGTTATATGAATATCCCGTAAATAATCACATAACTTTACAATACATATAGAGTCACAATCGTGCCAAAAAATGACCGAACCTAAACTCGGCGCACGCTACTTATTGCGCAGACTGTTTGGTTAGTTACAAGGTAATCGCGATCCAACTACAAGGCCGCGCGATGCCAGAGCTACGATGACATGCAAGCGACATAACGTCTAAATTGGAGTAAATGTGGCATTGTGAAGTGTATAATTGATACAATGACGCTCAGACGTTTTTTGACTGTTTTCACTGAGAGATTGTGACTTTATAGGAATTGTATCTCGAAGCTCTGATGCCAAACCCTGATCAACACGTGTTTAGGGGTAATTAAATATCAACAGCACTTTTTGCTCGGGAGGAAGTAAATATGACATGACGTCTGGTTATCCGCTGTGAGCTGGGTTTGTATCCACGGATCCCGGTATCAGATTGAATTAGCCACGGATCCCGGAGAGTTGTATCCACCAATACCGGCACAGGGGGTCTAGACAAGAGCCACACACTGTTAGCGTACACGCCTGCGGAAAGATGAAATTGTATGAAAATGACATTAGCTTCAGATAATTTATCTCATGCTAATGTCATTGTCAATGTCATTTTCATACAATTTCATATTTCCGCAGGCGTGGACGCTAACAGTATGTGGCTCTTGTCTAGACCCCCAGTGTGATCAGATGAATGACGTCATCTGATATCGTGATCACACTAGAAGTGCACAGAAACCTACTAAAAACACCGAATTGAACTCACAAACAAAGGAAACACCAGAAGAACAAAGTGGTTCAAGAATATTTTTTTCAGATCCACGAAAATATACGAAGAATATTCGTATCAAAAACCAACCTACGTATTAAAAACGTAGAAACGTTTTCCACGTAGTCTCATAAAAAATCAAGAGCTGACGCATTTTCGCATGAAAAACGGCTCTTTTATTTACACGGTAGAAAAGTGGCACTTTGTACACACTGGTTGGAAATCGGTCGTGAGTTCAAACGCCTGTGTTTAATTTTAGTGTTATGTCTGGTCGAACAGTCATTGGTGAGTAACGGGAAACCCGGCATTGCACAGTGGAGCGAATTCGATCGAGATGGAGTTTAAATAAACGAAGAATTGATTTGATTGGTCAGTAAAAATTACGTCTGACACACTCTAACCTAGAGGTATAGTTACTTTTATGAAGTACCAGCTGTTGTCCGCGACTTCGTACGCGTAGACTTTCATATAAACTTTCAACTCCCTTTTGTCATCCTTAATTCGGCCCTTTCGCAAAATCCTTTCTTAGCGGACCTCTACGTCTACGGAAAGGTACGGGTACGTCTGGTATAAGGAATCTACTTACCTGCCAAATTTCAGCTTCGTAGCTCAAGTAGTTTTCGAGATTTCGTGATGAGTGGGTGAATGAGTAAGTGAGTGAGTGAATTTATTTTGCTTTTATATAATAATATGTATATAGATTTTAATGGTTGACAAGTTAGGCGTTTGACCAAAGCTCACCTGGTGTTAAATGAAGTTGTGGTTGAAGATGGTAAACGTGATTCATATTTTGAACAGCTTGATAATTTTTTCGCGATTTCAGGGTTGGTCCCATAGTAAAACTTGTTCGTAATTATTAGTGTAACGGACTTCTTTCCGCTTAGTATTACCCTTTCTGCATAACCTCCGTTCTGACATGAAACTTAGTTTTTTGGTTGCAAATAAAATTGGATAAAACAACGATGCAACTTAAAATTTTGGTGTAAATAAAAGTTGGCTTGTTTGTCCTATTTTCCAGAACCAGTCGACCCACTGTGCGATTTTCAATGAATGAGTAACATCGTAGTGTTGGCACAGTTTCAAAATATTATGATTAAAATGAGTGACGCGACTACTAGTGAAACGAGTGAAATAGCTTCTATTTGTACGCTACGTCATATTTAGAGGACTTGGCCTTGTTAAATAGAGAGATACGCATATATCCTGTACTAAGCAGAAGGGATCTAAAACTTAAATTATCTGACTCTCTTTTAATTTTAATATGTAAGAGAAAGATGGTAAAAATTTTAGAGCGGTCAAATTTAGTTTAGTTTAGTTTAGTATAGGGTACATCAAAATTGATGCCATTATATATTTTGAAAATATACGGAAAAACTAAAATATGTAGTTGATCATTGAGGCGTAACTAATTTTATAGGCAAGCAAATAATTATTGTTAACAGGCTTTACCTTAGGCAAATTAATCAGTTCTTTAGCAGTGAGCAGACCACCTGGGCCCCGATTCTACTAAAGAAATTGTCATTAAATTGTAATTGTTGCCTTTTTAATTGTTTAATAACTGCCTCAAAATTTACAGTTTTAAATATTTTTTTATACTAGAAAAATACAACCACCTAACATGATAACTTAGAATAAAAAAATATTTAAAAAAATCATTTTTGAGGCAGTTATTTAACAATTAAAATCGCAACAATTACAATTTAATGACAATTTCTTTAGTAGAATCGGGGGGCTGGTTGCAAAACGATCTCATTCAAGCTTCATGATCTAGCCATTACTACATGCCCTCAGGTTGACCAACTCACGTCCGTTTTCTATTAAGCTTATATCATCACGGCCAAACCGTTTCGGCAGTAGGTAAAGAGCGAAGGGAAAAATAAATTACTAGAAGTCTTTTAGACATTTTGAGTTTTTTTTTAATCACTTATTTATGTATTAATTTTCAACGTAAAACAACCATTGTTCCAATTAATAAATTAGTAAGCGCTCAAATAAAAATATTGATATTGCCAAATAAACAGGCGGTCAAAATAATATTCGTATTATTAGAACTGGTTAAAAACGACTTAGCTCAAGCTAATGGATTTTTATGGGATCATTTTGAGAGCTTTCGCTACAAAATAAAAAATAATAACCACGTAAATCGGTTTACAAATGGCGGAGTAATCGGCGTATCAAAAAAACAGGAACCGAATTGAGAACCTCCTGAAGTCGGTTAAAAATAAATACAATAGATCATTTAGTCATACTATATTATAAATGCGACAGTTTGTTTGTGTGTTCCTTTTTCAAGCAGCAACAGATCAAGGAAACGACGTGATTTGCATAGACATAGTTAAAGAGCTTAAGTGACACAGGTTACTTTTAATCCCTGAAATAATTACACTTCCAGAGGAAATATCCACACGGGTGAAAGCACGGTGCGCTAGTCTCTAATACGAAAACCTCTGCATGATCTAATTCCCTCCTGCCCATTTTTCTATCGGAATGCCAGAGTGGGCACGAAAAATCGACACTGCTTTATGGTTGATATTCCGAAAACACGTACGAAGTGCTTTGATTCTACTTTCATTGTGAGAACTGCTAGTCTTTGAAATGCGTTTCCTGAATGGGTGTTTCCCGATAGTTACAATCTAGGTGTCTTCAAATCACGAGTCAATCGGTTTCTTCTAGGCAAGCGTACTCCATCGTAGACCGAATCATCGCTTAACATGTTATGTTATGTTTTGGTTTGTCTGTTAGTTATAATGCTTAATTTGTAATAAAGAAAATCAGGTGAGTTGGAGGCCAAATTGACGCAAGCATATAAAAAAAAATACACTCAAGCAATCTCCTTAAGTTTATGTTATCAAACGTTTCCTTCTCTCCCCGCCTATTTAAAGTTATTTATTTAATTACAACTATCTAATAACCTGTACAAGCGGTCTATTTAGCTCATTTCCGTTCAATCGCCGACTTCCACAAATCGAATATTCTAATACTTTTACGCAAGTTTGTTTATCTAACATCGAGAAACAAGGTTGATAATTTAATTCGAATGTTTCTAGGTCTGTTTGTTCTGGTTTAGTTACATTTGTTTGTGTCTATGAACTGGAATGTTCGGATTTTACTGGAAACTAGCTGCGCCCCGCGGTTTCACCCGCGAGAACAATCGTCGTCAAGTTTTCTGAAATTTTCCAATTTTCTGCACAATGTTCCTTATTAATTAGGAAAATTGTGCAAATATTAATAAAGAAAATTTTCTTTCAGTAAGAACCTTCTACAAAATATTATAAAACTTATAAAAAAAAGATGGATGAAATCAGGAAAGTCATTTTCAAAATTAAGGTAAATTGGGATAAATTTTTATATACATGTATAGATTTTTGATCGGAGTAAACACAACATATAGAGATTGTAGCGAAAATTAACAAGTCCTTTTGAAGTACAAACTTCCATACTTTTTTACGATCAAATTTTTTAAGAAGCGCCTTTCCCTTTATTTACTTAGACAAACACTACAAAAACAGTTAGCCTGCCCATAGACCGTTAACGGTTTATGTGAAGGTCTAAAGACAATCCAAATAATGCTCAAGCCCACTATCAGTTAGCAGCGTACCCAGCATGCTGGCGGCATTATCACGGTGAATAGAAATGCGTAAGCAATCCTTATGCGTTGAACCCTTCGACCAAAATAAAATGAATGGATGGGCCTAACTATTGAACGTGCTCAGTAAAAACGAGGCAAAAACATTGGACATATACTTCCAACACCTAATTATAACCATGTACAGTAAATTTAATGTGTATATGAATTTATAGTGTAATTCCGCTTCTACGTCGTCCATTAAAAATGGACTTCCGCAAAGTAACGCCTGATTCAATCAACTACAGTAAATTTGTTACAAAAAATTGATAGCGGTTTTTTAATGTGTATTTACACTTCGGGAAAGCACACGAAGGCATACATTTGTCATATGTTTCATTATCATGTAACAATAGACGCATGTTGCACTTCCTACGGCTAGAGACCGACTGAAACGAAGTGAGCGCCGGCGCTCATTTTGTAATCTACAAAAATGCGCTTCTTCTGGGCCCGTCCATTCATTTTATTTTGGTCGAAGGTTGAACCAGAAACCCGCCAGCGTTTTAAGAACGCGTCGCCAAAGCTCTAATTTTTTTTTTAAATGCTCCCGGTCCCCATTCAAGGGCCCAATGTCTCGCCCCAACTCTTCCTTACTTGAATATACTCGTATTCCTTTTTGTGACGTTAGATAGTATATCTTAATCTAAGTACATACCTAAAGTATCTAATGTCAAGTTTTTGGTCACCTGAAGGCATTTGGTTCTTACCTGAAACAGAAACAGAAAAAATTGTAAAAACAAAACATAATGTTATCTTAATTTTAGTTTAGAAAGGCATTGCAAAGGCACAGGTTCGGCATTGTCATACCTCTCACTAAACAAAACCAATGTACAAGACATAAGACATGAGACTCTAGGCCCGTGGTCGTCCGATACAAAAAAGTTTTGTAAAGACATTTCGACCAGATTGGTTCTCGCCTCGGAGGATCCCAGAGCTGGAGCATATTTCGCACAAAAATTAAGCCTCGCAATCCAGCGGGGCAATGCTGCCAGCATTCTGGGAACCTTGCCGCATGGTGGCGATTTGTTCACTTAGGACTTTTTATTTATTTTTTGTGTATATTATATTTTAGTCGTACATACTAGTTTTATCGATAAGTTGTATATAATATGTATAATTTCCTTATGTACAAGACTAAAATTATCCTGCGTCTCTTTTAATTTTAACGTGTGAAAAAAGGATGGCAACAATTTTGGAGCTGTCAAACTGTTTACTTTAGAAAATGATATGACAGAATCGACCCCAGTGTCGATTTTGGCGGATTATATTTAACAATCGGTAACGCCTGAACAAATAAAGATGTACTTAAACCACTAAACATAGACTAGTAGCATAAAGTAGTGCTAATTTAGCATAAACGAATAAAACTAAATAGAGGGACCGTTTCATCTATGGTGGGAAATTCAAATTTCAAACAGTTTTTTTTCCTTGTGGCTAGGCCGGGTAATTATTGTAAAATTGTAAATGATCACGGTTTTGGCGAAAATCGATGATCATTCTTCACATTATCATATAAATATATTTATCAGAAAAGCACCTTCTGACTTACATTTGTCAATAACTTGTTTGAAATAGTTAAAAATAGTTTATTGACAAATGTAAGTAAAGTAGCTCATTACTTACATTTGTCAATAAACTATTTTTAACTATTTCAAACAAGTTATTGACAATAACAAATTTACAATAATTACCCGGCCTAGCCACAAGGAAAAAAAACTGTTTGAAATTTGAATTTCCCACCAATGATGAAACGGTCCCTCTATTTAGTTTTATTCGTTTATGCTAAATTAGCACTACTTTATGCTACTAGTCACAAAAATTAAGCCTCGCAATCCAGTGGGACAATGCTGCCAGCATTCTGGGAACCTTGCCGCATGGTGGCGATTTGTTCACTTAGGACTTTTTATTTATTTTTTGTGTATATTATATTTTAGTCGTACATACTAGTTTTATCGATAAGTTGTATATAATATGCATAATTTCCTAGCTACTTTACTGATTCAATATCAAATTCAAAATATTTATTTTGCTGAGACACGGGTAACATGCAGATGTTAATATATTTACATAATTTATAGACCACCATGCTCTAGCATCATGGCATGCAAAATTTATAAAACACTTTCTTATAATTATGTCAATATACAATTTGTCATTTAAAAACTCCCTAACCGAATAGTAAGTCTTGTCAATTAGCAACTTTTTATATAGCTTTACATGATAATGTGAAGAATAATCATCGATTTTCACAAACACCGTGGCCATTTACAATAAATACACGGCCTAACTATAAGGACAAAAAACTGTTTGAAATTTGAATTTCCCGCCATGCATACATGAAATGTTCCACCTTTACATTAGGCGAATTGCCGGTCAAACGCAAACATTTTATTTTTAAAAACATTGTCAGGGCTTAAACCCACATATTTCAGCTAAATTTTCGTCTCATAGAAATCTAAGACAGTAATATATCCATCCTAAAAAGATAACAAGAGATGTGGGAAGCCCATCACAATTGCCATTGTTTCTTCTCAAAACACAGCTCCGAATGTTTAAACGGAAAATTAAACAATAATTCGGAACATCCTCCGAGAACGGGTATTGTCTTAGAGATCACTCTCAAATACTACGTATTACGTGAACAAGTTTATTGTGAAAACAGTACATGTTTGGGCTAAGAGCTAAGAATAATTGAAAACTATGAGCGAAATAACAAAACAAGACGTTTCATGACGAACAAATAACTCATTATAGTTTTTACATTATAGTTTTACTGTTTTAACATGTTTTTATTATAGGTATCTTCAAAGTCTGCGTGCTTCATCTTCGACCACATCGTCGCTTACCAACAGGCGAGTTGGTGGTCAAACTCAAACATATCCGCGGATTTTTCATTTCTTCCCCATTAATTACTCGTTCAATAAGTTAATCTTCTTTAAGGCGAGGTTTCCTTTTTTAGCGACGTTTATTACTACAGATGAGCATAAAACTTGGATTATTGTATTAAAGTCGCATTTATCAGAGCAAAACCATGGCGCTTACACACAGTCGTGAGATTCGCTACTTGTATTTTTGAGGTTTTTCTCATATTTTTCGATAAGTATAGCTGTAATGTAATATGTAACTTAACGGATTCCTTCAAAATTATGAAATCTATATATTATCAAGATATCGCAGACATAATATAATAAATAGGTATTTGAATGAATCCAAACAAAACAGGGAAAAAGCCTAATCAGTGTTACTTTAATTATTTTTTTCTTTCAAGCGATTCGGTCTTTGGGGGTTCCTAGATAAAACATAAAAAAATTATATGACACCATTTTTATAATTTTAAGCTAACCATGGAAATAATAGAAGTAAACTAGAACACACTTAAACAAGAATGACCAAAATTGATAAAAGTCGGAAAAGAGGGCCTTAAGTAAGTTCTATAAAGTGCTTTGTAAATTTTTCGCCATTGAGAATGATCACGCAGGAAAACGAGACAAAAACATCGCTAAAACAGGCCTAATTCTGAACAGTGTATACTTTCTGAATTAGGCAGCGTCTGTAACTAAACAATAGCCGAAATGTACTCGTAGTGTGTAGAATTAGTTATGCATGAGACCCGGATGTCAGGTTCAATGCGCATTCTCCGGTAGTTGGGAGCTAGCAGACTACTGTTTCTTTGTGGTCCCGAGCAAAGGCGATAGTAATTTAAACTCTATTTGAGAGTCATGACAACGCTTTATAACAAAGCAAATAAGAATGAAAAAATATACCTCAGGGCACAGAAGAAATAATATTACAAGCAGGGAAAGGTCTTCCCGTGGAACAAAAGACTTCAACGCGAGCTTGTTTTCCAAAACGAATTTGCGTTGAACTCTTCTCTACGGCTTAATTTAAACATAGTTTTATAATTTGCACGTATTTTTTTGGATTAGTCAACATACAACTTTATTATTACTTTATACAGCTGCCTCTTATGACATACACATAATGATATAAAAAAATAAGTAGTTTTTGCTTTATACTATACGATAAATGTAGTTAAAACTTTACAAATCTGATGCGCGATGGTGGCCGAGCAGTAGAATGTGCACTTTACAATCTGAAGGCATCCGGTTCAGTTCTCGACCCTGCACTAATGACTTATTTAGTACTTAAATAAATCATGTGCAGTTTAGATGCCATCGCTCAAACACGGTGAAGGAAAACATCGTGAGTAAACCGGTGTGTGCAAGAACCTTAAAAGTTCGAAGACGTATACGTGACATTTATCAAAATGCACTGGGCCAGCATGGTGGATTGATGCCCACTCCTCTGTCTCCCTGAGAGAAGGCCTGTATCCCAGCAGTGGGAATAACATGAAAAGCTGATAATGATGATGATACAAATCTGAGTATATTAAAGAAAAGAATAACTTTTTAATCTACTAAGGAAAGATCAAACGTGTCATCACCATTCCATTTTACAGTAAAAAAAACCCATCATATTTTTGGGTCGTGAAATTTTAAGGTCCCATGGAAACTCTCCGATATTGCCTTTAACTCCAATTTCCAAGGAAATATTCTTAATTAGTTAGCAAAATGCGCTGAATTAATTTCGATAAAATGTACAAGGGACCAACTCTGAAGTATTTCCTATCAAACAAAAAATAATCATCAAAATCAATTTGTAATTGGTGGAGTAATCGCGCAATAAACGTAGAGTCAAATTGATAACCTCCTCCTTTTTTACTTCTTTTTTTGAGATGGCGGCCAAGCGCAAGCCTATCTATTATAAAAAATTATGAATAAAAAGTCAGTAAAAAATTATGAATTATTGCGATAAAGATAGGTCTAGCTATGCTGATGCTAATGATCGCGTTATCCTACGCCATAAACGGTCGAAAGATTTGTACCAACACATCTGCCATACAGAGGTTACGAAATGTCTTCTTATGGTTTATAGTCCCATTGAGTGGTCTAACAGGTCCCGGCGTGCATTGAACCTGTTCCATCTCGTTCTATTGCAGGCGGTTGCTTCTAGCTTTAATAAGATGTTTAATGAAGATGACTGGACAGTGGTGGGTCAGAGACTGGCGATGGTCTCGAGGTTGAATTCTTTTTCTCTATTAAAAAGGTGTTTGAAGTGAATTTTGAATGACGGGTTTTTGTCCGGTGTTTGATAAATCAATATGCAAACAAACATCGGTGGAAATCGCACACGGTGCTGTTTACGATCGTTTTTGCCTCACACCTGTAATTTGTGGAATGAGTTTCCCTCCTGTGGCGTTTCCGAGTAACTACAACAGGGGGTTCTTCAAAAGGGCTGTTAATAGTCTTTAAAAGTTGGCAACGTATCTGTGATGTCCCTGGTTTGCAGGTATCCATAGGCAACGGTGATCGCTTACCACCAGGCAGCCCGTCAGCTTGTTTGTCACCTATGGCATTTAAAAAAAACACAAGTTTGACAAACTAAAGGGTCGGCAACGTATTTGTGATGCCTCTGGTGTTACAAGTATCCATAGGCGACGGTGACTGCTTACCATCAGGCAGCCCGTCTGCTTGTTTGCCACCTATGGCATAAAAAAAAAAAAAAAAACAAGTTTGTACGTTTACTTACGTCTACGATGGAGCACGCTTGCCTAGAAGAAACCGATGCAGTCGCGACTTGAAGACAGTAGATTGTAACTATCGGACACCCTCAGTCAGTCAGTCATTCAGCACCTTCAACATTGTAACAGTTCGCACAATAAAAGTGGAATCAAAGAGCTTTGTACGGGTTTTCGAAATATCAACCGTGAGACGTTGTCACCGTTTCTATACTAATTCTAACTAATTCTTTTGCTTTTGTATTTTATTTCTGTGACTTTTAATATTTTTTTTTTGTTAAGTACTAAAATTTTTATGTGACATTTTAATTTTTTTTTATTTGATCTAGGGTATTTTTTGTAATTGACATTTTAGGTTATGTTAATTTTATTTTAACTTTCCACTGACATTTTACTATTATTATTTTTATACCTAATTCTTTGTCCAAATATTGCTAAGTATGAGTCCATGGTTACTTGAAATAAACAATTTGAATTTGAATTTTGAATTATACATTAGTATATCTGGTGTCTGTTACCGAAACGGAAATATTAGAGTGTTTAATTATTGAAGTGTTATATAGAGTAGAAACCAATGACATTATTGTCTATACTTTCATATCTATATCCAACTAAAATCAACATAGCAAAGCAAAAGGAAACATTATGTAAATTCAATGCTTTCAAAACAAGTTCAATTTCCCTTTAGGCAACATTTCCCCGTTC
The DNA here is from genome assembly GCA_914767915.1 of Agriopis aurantiaria. NCBI lineage: Eukaryota > Metazoa > Arthropoda > Insecta > Lepidoptera > Geometridae > Agriopis > Agriopis aurantiaria. Next base: position 15,543,117 of record OU611992.1, on the reverse strand, counting down.
ATTATTCTATGCACACTATATTATATGAACTATTGATATTCAGTCTGGATGTCCATTACGATAGTGATAGCAATCGTAATTAACGTAAGTAATTCGTGATTCGATTATTGTCTTACCAAACAGATTATAGGTAGAGTAAGTAATAGGCACATCCTACACACAAAACTAAGCATAAAAGAGTTTTTTTATTTGACACTTTGGGTGGGATTTCACACAATTTATACTGAACTAGTTTTTGCCCGCGACTTTGTCCGCGTAGAAGTCGAAAATGGTTCAGCAGTGCAAGTACCGTTCTTTATCGATCGTCAAATTCGCTAAAATGCCATAGAATCGATCACAGCGAGTACTGAAAAAATGGCATATTATCGAATTTGACGACCTCAACTGTCAATTTGACGATCGATAAGAGAACGGTACTTGCACTGCTGATATGATTTTGGATTGGTTTTTTTTACACTAAATTAAACTGTAAAGACAAACTAAAAGAAAACTACAAGTATTATACACAACAAACGTCCCTATGAGCTCGTGTCCTAAAAGTGCATAACCTGTTTAAGCTTAGAAACCTTCAAATGAGGTACTAATATAGTACTTTGACTTTCGAGACATTCCAATTTTAAAGAGTATTTGCTTCTATTTTTAAGTGAGTTCGTCCTTTTTTGAATAAAACCGGATTGAGTTTTCAAACATGTTTCAAAATAAAATGTAATTTAAATCAAAAGCACTAAGGAGTATTGATATCAACTTCGAAGCAAATCACCGCCAAAATAACTTTCTACCCCTTTTTAACCCCGTTAGGGGATGAATTCCAAATCCAGTTTATTGAATTTCAATAAAATACGAAACACGTCTTCCAAAAAGGTTTATGCAAAATTTGAAGTAGATTGGACCAAGGAATCACGTTGTCCCATACAAACTTTGCCCCCCTTTTTCACCCTCTTAGGGGTAGAATTTCAGAAAATCCTTTCTTATCGAATGCCTACGTCATACAAAGAATACACCCTCCAAGTTTCAGGTCTACGTTCAGTGGTTTAAGCTGTGCGTTGATCCGACAGTCAGTCATTCAGGACAAAGCATTTTATTATATGTATAGATAGATAATATAAAATTTCTCAAACACGGAATAGCTTCACGATCGCTGCACTAAGGAAGGGCCGGTCCCTTTAATTAGTTATTGACTCCCAGCCCTTCGTGGGAGCGTCATTCGTCTGGAAGACGTTACACTTGGTTGCGTGTACGCATGTTTTTATAACGCCCACCGGGTAATGGAATTTTAAGATTGGGCTCAAAGGAAGCACGGATGGAAAGAGGTAGGTTTGGAGATGTTTAAAGGGCTTCTGTATGTTTTTAGACATGAAAAAATATAATTCAAAAGTTTAATTTAACTTCTTGCCCATTCCTTTTTGATAAGGTATTTTTTTATTTGTATGTGACAGAAGTGGTCATTTGTAGAAGTGATCATTTGAAGAAGTGGTCATTATAAGAAGATGTCATTTTTAATTGTGGTCCTAAACCGCCGAAACGAATAAAACATAGACTTCCGCAGTGACGCTTGATTCAATCAACTTTTTATTTGCATTTTTTATTAACTGGAAAAAAAAACTATTTTCGTCAATGCTATGCAATATTACAGCATATTATATATGGCCCAAAATGCTTTAGGTGGTCTAAAGTATACAAAAATATAAAAAAAAAACTAACATTCAACTTTTAACTGCTTGGCAGATTTTGAGCTATGTTAGCTCAAAATCTGCTATGATATCATCATCATCATTTCAGCCATAGGACGTCCACTGCTAAACATAGGCCTCCTCCATCGATCTCCAAAAGGGTCGGTTGGAGCTACGATATACCTCATTGCAAACAAAATAAAACACATTTAAATCATTCTAGAAGATTTGTAGAAAAAAATTAACACACACAAACTCACCCCAAAGTCATACATATTCTCCGTTTTATCACAAATAAAAAAACTTGGCAGCTTGGAAATTTACATTTGAAAAAAGTTTGCTTCGCAAGTTTAACCAACATATTACACCGCATCACATAGGTAAACTAAACTATGCGAGTAGTAAATTCATAGTGCAAACATAACCTACGATCGCTAACGCAGTTTCCGTCCCCCTGCTTGAACAATTTATTTTTACTCCAGTCCACTTTTACTCCACTTTTACGTTAAATAAAACAATCGAAACGCATGTTGGAAACATACGGGAGCTGTTCACAAGCGTCCGCGAAAAGCTGCGGGAATTGGCGGTCATGTTCTTAGAACGGCTTTTGCAGTTAAAATTTTACCACAAAATGACGACATGACAATGCGTCAAGCTTTTGTCTATACTAATATTATAAAGAGGAAAGATTTGATTGTTTGTTTGTTTGTTTGTTTGCATTGAATAGGCTCCGAAACTACTGAACCGAATTGAAAAATTCTTTCACTTTTAGGAAGCTATACTATCCCCGGGTGACATTATGACAAAGGCTATAATCTATACCCATGCGAAGCTGGGGCGGACCGCTAGTAATATATAAAGACTGTTTTAAAACAAAAGTTGTTACCAATGCAGGTTTCACACCATAGCTGAAACAAAAACTATGTTTCAAACAAAGAAAGATTTCAATCACAATGTGTACTTGGTTCCGAAACGACAAGGCATACGGATGAGAAGGATAGAGTGATCTTGTTGAATATTCGTGCGAGCGAGATATCAATGTTTCATCCAAGCTCAGCCGAGCGGCGAGCCGCAGCACTAAGACAACAAAATAAATATTAGTACAAGGAAGACGTCTTCCTCTATTTGAAATCGTCATTGCCTGTAACCCCAATGAAGGGACGATATACATAAGCCCGAGGATAGGACCAGATGGAGTGCCCTCGAAAAGAACTTTGGACGAGATTAATGGCCTATAGAGAAGCTTTGAGAGCTGTTGACTTAAGTGGGCTGAATTTGATAGGTTGAAATAACTAAATACCTCCGTGTACGATGCGCTTCATGTCTGCGAGGACAGCGGAAGCGAATGGCAAAAAGATTCAAGACAGACTGCAGCAGTCTTTTGGTGGAGGTCACGTTACCATTGCGACCCTCTGATATGAGAAGCATGACAAGAGGAGGTACAAGCGTTTTCTCTCGATATTTCCCCCCGTAAGTTCCCATCCCTTACACAGGCGGCTTCATTGATCCCTCCACAGAAGCTTCACTTAATTAGTGAGCTTTGTTTACTGAGCGTCTGGTTTCTTTTACGCCGGGGTCATGGGCACTGTTGGTTATCGAGTCGGACGTATCGAGGGAGATAGGGGTCACAACTCCGTGATAAAATGGAGAGATCAGCTACATTTTTAAGGACTATGAACAAGAATACAATTCACAAAATGTTTGGTCAAAATAAGTCCCTAGTTTATAAATGTTATTAATTTTAATTGACAAGGTATTTAAATTTACAATACCTACACCCAGAATACGACACTAGTGTAGAATTTAGGTGCATTCGACTCGCTCATACCTAGAATACTTCAGGGTGGCATGGAGAAGAATAACCGATTTTTTAATAGGTATCTACAGGCCAGTCAGATGTTATACTTTGCCCTGATACTTTAATCCTGAGTACGTCCCTCTGGGCACTCATGGGGCTTCTGTTTAGTTAGTAACTTAAAATTAGCTTTCTTAAATACACTCTTACTTAAGATTCTATTAATACATTTGAAATATACTTAAGAGAATTCCAATTACGATGGAAGGATCAACATTTTTTACCGACTTAAAAAAGACGCCTCAATTCGACTGTATTTTTTTAAATTAAAAATGCGATATTTACGCCGATTGTAAACAGTTTTTTTTGTATTGTACAGGTATCGAGGGTAGTCCCTCTAAGAGTGGAAAATTAGGGGATGAATCCTGTTTAATGACAATCGAACGAAGCGCTTTGATTCCACTTTTATTATGCGAACTGCTAGTCTGTGGAATGCGCTGCCTGAATGGGTGTTCCCCGATAGTTACAATCTGGGTGTCTTCAAATTTAATCACGAGTGAATCGGTTTCTCTAGGCAAGCGTGCTCCACCGTAGACCGCATCATCGCTTAACATCAGTCGAGTTGGCGGTCAAACAAAAGTCTAGTTTAAATAAAAAAAATAAAAAAAAAGACACCAACTTACAGATATGAGTTAAAAAAAAAAATTGACAAGAATGTCACATAAAAGTAAAGTAGCTTTTTGCTCCTAAAATAACTAAGTTATAAAAATTAATTTAGATCTCGATTTGTAAGCCAGCCTTATTCATGTTCAAAACATAATAAAGTTAGTAACATTTCATCCAGAAGAGACTTACAACTGCATCCGACTATCGTTTTACAAGATCATAAAACTTAAAGACACGGTTTTAAATCCGAAACAACTTTTTCTACCAGATCCATTCACTCGTAACAAATTATAACAACGTGATGTTATTTTTCTTTCTTTCAGAACGCAATATAAAACCTTTACAGTAACGCAAATTGGCTCAGTTGAACAAATGGTACAATCTACGTTCATTTTTGATAAATAGTTAGAATTACATTGAATGGTTGCCTGGAAGAGATCGCTTTTAGTGATAAGGCTGTTACTTGTGGCACTATCTCGTAAGTGTTTTTTATCTGTTTTGTAATTTTTATTTCTGGCGTACAAAATACGTACATAGAGTTTCTATCTAATCTACATTGAAATTAAACTGTGAAAATTGAAAACTGTGACCTCACGACACAGGTTATCCTAGTGTGGGGGACAGTGTTCCACTACGGTACATAATTGTTTGTTTATTATTCTCACCTCTTCTTACAACATTTTGTACACATGTAACTACCTACTTAAGATTTTTATGTACCTATAGCCCTTTAATGAATACCAATAAACGTTTTTGAATTTTGAATTTTAGTTTTTTTTTTAATTTAAACACTTTTAAAGGATTTTATCGCGTGTATTTTTATCAGTATCTTATTTTTTCTCAATTCGGCCCGTACTTTTTTTAATGTATGTACTATGTACAGCGATTACGTCTGTAAACCAATTTGCGTGTTTATGTTTTTACTATGTAGAAGAAACCCGCGAGGTGGTCCCACAAAAATTTCATTAGTTAGGGTTCAGTAGTTTTTAAACCAGCTCAAATAATGTTTTTACACGGATTTTCAAGTCTCCTGCTATCATGACATCAGGAGATGTTTCGAGAGCCTATGTTTTCTCTGTTTTTTTACAGCCATCGTCTTAGACGTGAGTAACTGCTTGCATTTTGTACGATGCACATCTAATTCTAACTCACGATGGATGTTCGTTATAAAGCGTTATTTCCCTTGGTTATATATTAGTTAGGGGACGCGATGCCCGTCTGTCGCTGTCTATCTCCAATCTTGTAGATTAGTTGAAAATAGAAAGATGGGCACGCTATCCCATCATTCTATAGGCTAAGTATACTAGAGCATCATTCTATTTTAAATCGACTACTTACTTTTATCTAAAACTAGCTGACCCGACAGACGTTGTCCTGTCATAGGACAACGTCAACGTCATAGGAACTGTCAAATACACAAAAAATGTATCGTCGTTAAGTGTATATCTGTGGTCGTTAAGTATTCTGAAATTTCCCGCGCAATTTTTTTTTCTTTGTTTCTTTCCGTAAGAACCTTCTACAAAGTATTAGAAAACAAAAAAATTATGAATGAAATCGACAAAGTCGTTCTCAAGTTATGGCGTGACCAAGGTAAATAGGGATAAATTTTTATATAAATATTGATATAACATAATTATGAACATAGATAGACAATAAATTCTAACATAGATAGATAGGCTATATAATGTATATAAAATAAAAACTTTTCGTGAACAGATCACGATTTTGGATCTAAACGTTATACATACAGGGTTAGACGGAACGGTGTTACTAAGCCGAAAAGAAAACAGCTGTACTCATCATTATGAAAAACAACACTGAAACCGTAAAAAACGTTGTTCCATACATTTCGTTGGGTTTGAATGACATATTACTATATGTATAGAATGCTAAAAGTAACTTGAAAATTGATCTTAAAACAAGTAGGTGTATCGTAGGAGTTGCAAATCATTAATAACGGCGTTTGTTTGATTAATTATGATTTATTGTTTGGATTTCAACGTTTAAGGTGTGACGAGTTTCGACAACAAATCTTTGCAATTGAATGGGAAGGTCATATGCTATACCGCTATCTGAGATAGATATGCCTATACTATACGTAATGTATTAAAAAAAAATTGTAAATTGCAAGGGAATGTTTATTTTTTTCATTTATTTGATTTGACATGCACCTGAGCACAGAGTCAAATCTATGCGATCTACGCCTGCAGGACGAGATGGACACTAGTAATAGCGCCTCAGAAATAAATGACGTAAGCGACAAATAATAAAAAGCAGTGCAAGTGCCGTTCTTTATCGATCGTCAAATTCGATGAAATGACAGGATCGATCATAGCGAGTACAGTACGCTTAGTCCCAGATTTGATAGTTTACGGAAACTATTTTCGTTTACGTATTGTTCCATGCATTTTAGTAAAGCGCCTTCAGCGGAAACGTGGAGGAACTAAAATCGGTAGTAATCGGCGGTATAGATTGCTTCACTCTAATACGAAAAAAGTTTTCGAATACTATCAAAACTTGTGCTAAGGGTACTGATCAAATAGCATTTAATCGAATTTTACGATCTCAACTGTCAAATTTGACGACCGAAGAACGGTACATGCATTGTTGATTACTCAAGATAATTTACATGAAATTACATTACAATATATGAAATAACTGACCAAGAGCGTGTAGAGACACGAGTATGGTAGGGTTCCGAAGCCAAAGACATATATAACTGTGGTCACATTCATAGTTCAGAAATTGGCGATTAGATACACAGAAAAATGCAATGCAACCCAAGTTGACGACATATCATTATCTAAGTAACGGAGTGGTCGAAGATGCTAAACATGCCTTAGCTTAGAATGGGAACTAGCTCTTAAGTGATGCTGCCAGTACACAACGTTAGGTGTTTGCTGACAGTTATTTAAGGGTGGTTGGCTAGCCAGCCAGGCATTTAGAAAGTGCTCTACCACCATGGTTTGGTTTTCTTGCGATATTTTCCCTCACCGGCAACTCAAGCTGTTGAGATTTGAACTTACACTCTGCAGTTAGGGATTCAAACACGCCAACCGCTGACCTACCAGCGCTACAAACTTTACTATTTGTTACTTCAGGCGCATTTTCAAACAATTTTGGTTACTTGGATGTCCAACTCGCTTCTTACTTTCATAGGCATGTATCCTAATAACTTTATTACCACATAAAAAGCTGATCATAAACAGAGTCTTACGAAAACAAAATTAAAATTTGTTCACTATCAATAAGTTATAAATATTTTAATTTCATACAAGACAGAGAGCGCTCTATAGCAAGTTATGACGTCAAACCTTGCACGCGCCATACAAATGCTATACTAACAGTTTTGCGGGAAAGGAACAGAGCATCCCTTTTCAATTTCCACCAAAAACATTTCAAGTTTATAAGTATCTCAAAATTACTTTTTCAGTGTATGTAATGTATTATCTTTATCTAAGCCTGTTTATATGTTAATAAATGAAACATTAGGACACATGTCTATTAGCAGTTAAGACAAAAAAGTCCAGGCTAATGTAAAGTTTTTATGTGATGTTGCGGTCTACTTTGGAGCTCGCTTGCCTAGAAGAAACAGATTCACTCGCATTTTGAAGACACTCAGATTTCAACTATCGGGAAACACCCATTCGGCAGCGCATTCCACTGTCTAGCAGTTTACACAATAAAGGTGGAATCAAAGAGTTTCGTTCGGGTTTTTGGAATTTCAACCATTCAACCATGAAACCATGAAAACCCTGGCCGTCCGAACTCCGATAGAAAAATGGGCAACTGGAATTAGATCGTTTGCTCTTGTTTTGCTCGCTGCTTACCTTAAACGCAGTGTGCCTTCATCACGTTGTGCCTAAATGTCATTTCAAGTAAGAGTTTGGACTAAGTAGCTATTCGCCCTTCGACCAAAATAAAATGAATGGACGGGCCATAACCATTGAACTTACTCACTAAAAACGAGTCAAAACCGTCGAACGTATACTTCAACACCTAATTATAACCATGTACAGTACATTTATTACAAAAAATAGATAGCGGTTTTTTTGTGTATTTGCACTTCGGGAAAGCACACGAAGGCATAATTTTGTCAGATGTTTCGTTATCATGTAACAATAGTCTCGTGTTACACTTCTTTTTTCACTTCTAGAGACCGACTGAAACGAAGTGCGCGCCGGCGCTCATTTTGTAATCTTCAAAAATGCTCTTCTTCCGGTCCATTCATTTTATTTTGGTCGAAGTATTCGCCTGTCGCTATTAGTCTATTTCGTACATTGCCCATTTCGAATCTGCGTGTAGTTGTACTACACGCAAATTCGACGCACACTCTCCGAAAGAAATGTATCCGACAAAAAACTATATACCTACTAGCAACTAGAACCGGCGCACGTCCTAGAACCACCATTATCTAGAGGACGTAAATACCTACTTAGGTGCGTACTATTTGTCACGATCAGACAATACTTTCACACAGACTGGCACCCCCGATATTAATAGATAACAACTCTCTTGCACGACATTGTGCCACAGTGTGCGACATCTAGATCGCTAGAATGGAAGATTAATGTTCTGTTACGGAATAAGGTATTCTGTTACTTTGTTCTCATTTATTCTCTGTACTCAATCTGTATTCTGTGTCACTGACCTGCCCTGAAAAGACTATTTACAAACTTGAGATTAGAATTTCCAACCACACTCAAACAAAACCTAACCAATAACCTAGCTAGACAATAAAAATCTGTACTTTCTAGACAAATGCGTTCAGTCTTTACTATAACAATGATTTCTTAGGATGTTTTACATTATACTTTGCAGTGTCAGTGGTCACAGATAGACTCAGAAGAGAAAAAAAAAATCGTTCTCTTTTCTGTGGATAGACTAGATGACGGATGACTATAGAAAAGTTATGAAATGTTAACAAATACCGCCAATGATTTTAAACAAAACGTTTCCTAAGTACGCAATACTAATTTTAGAGTTCGTGGTTTTTGTTCAACTTTTGACAATGTTACTGCATCTGTCAGAACAAATAAATGCTTGGACCTTGTTTACCTGTAACGGGAGCGACGATAACACGACTCAATCTTGTTGGTAAAAATATAAAGAACTAGCGGTCCGCCCCAGCTTCGCACGGGTATAGATTATAGCCTATGGCACCCTGGGATAGTGTAGCTTCCCAACAGTGAAAGAATTTTTCAAATCGGTTCAGTAGTTTCGGAGGCTATTCAATGCAAACAAACAAACAATCAAATCTTTCCTCTTTATAATATTAGTATAGATATGTAGATAGGGTATCTATCTGTCACCAATGAAAAGTAAATGCAAAAAAAAAGCTAATGCAGCTGCAATTTTTTGATCGAAGCTGCTGCAAGAAACTGCTTCTGCAGAACAACTTCGTTCACAACAATAGGTCTCCCTCGAGGTCTCGATCCAAGAAGTCTTAATCCAGCTCTCAATTCTGGATGTCTGTTCTAGTGTGGTCGAGACAAACTAAGTAAAGTTGTTTATTATACAACAAAACAATTTTTTTTTTTTTACATAGGTATCTCTATGTCCTAGAGCCTAGACAAATCGCCGGCGCGGCGCGGCGTCGCCTGCGCATCGCTCCCACGCTATGCTCTGCAATCTTAACGATCAATCGACGTTTAGCGGCACTTAGCAGTAAATAATAGTAAAGTTCTCACATTTTGAATGTTCTTGAGGTAAAATAGGTACAAGTACATTGATTTAAATGTATTGGAATTTTAAGTAGCCAGTTACTGTTAAAAGTGTTTATCGAGGTAGGTAATCACAAGTTACTAAGTATAACGCGAACGTGGTGAAATTGCTCAAGGTTGTCAACTCTTAAGTGTATAAGTACATAAATGAAAAAAACTTTATTCGTACAGCTTGGATTTTACATTCATAAGCAACTTCAATCATTGAATGTCTTTAAGACGAAATATGCTTCAAATTTGACGATTCGTCCTCACGAATATTCAAAAGTAAACCTTTAAAATCGATTAATTGTTATTATTTCTTTATTGTAATAAATGTTTTTGAAATACATTATTCGGATGTGTTCACCGATACACGATTAAAGAAATTTGGCTCGATGGAAAAAAATCGTAAACTTTCCTAAAAAACACCCGTTTTTACGTTCCCTTCAATGGATTGAATCAACTTCATTCAAATTCTATAGAAGATATTTTTATCAAAAAAAAAGTATGTCTTGTCCTAACAATCATTCAAATACTTTAGTGGCCGCAGTTTTTTGTAAAAGCGTAAGATTATTTGTTGAAACTAAAGAAAAAATAAATATTGAAAATATTTGAAAGCGCGCACTCCGCATTACCGTCATACAAGTGTACGGTTCTCTAACATTGAAATGCACGAGCGAGAAAAAGAAGGAAGCATGGGCTCTTGAATAAAACATTCCATTTTAGCAAAATTCATATAACAGATAAAATTCTCACACCATAAAGTGGTTATCGGCAAAATGACAATACGTTTATGTACAACATTTTTAAAAGTAAGTAAGTACTTTGTTACAAGTGATTTAACAAAGTGCGTCAGCGACATAATTTTCCGCTTTCCTATAATAAATTACCAAATTGTTTCCTCCGAAATGCCTCTTGACAATTGGTTATCGTATTTATTATCTCTAAATATCTTTTAGATAACCGAATGTAACAGATGTAACTGGAATTTTACGAAGTTTCGCTCAAAAGATAATAAGGCAACTACATCGTCGCTTTAATTCATTTAGCCAAATTCTATAGGCAAGCAAATTCATAGGCATTTATCATTTATTTATTGTTTTCTTGTAAAAGTAACACCACCATATGGAGACCACGGACTGGTAAGCGCAGCGTAGGACGTCCACCCACAAGATGGACAGACGACCTAAAAGAGACCGCAGGGAAACGCTGGATGCAGGCCGCTTCCAACCGGCCCTTTTGGAGATCGATGGGGGAGGCCTATGTCCAGCAGTGGACGTCCTACGGCTGAAATGATGATGATGAATGATGATGAAAAGTAACACTATGCGTTACATTAATGACTAAGACTTGGTTGCACCATAGTAACAAATTTAACAATAACTTTAACACTGACTTTAGCAGTTACTGTGAAATGCGTTGCACCAGCGTATTCAGTAGCATAGTTAAAGTCACCGGGGTTGCAAGTCAAATGAGACTTTATTTACTCCAGATGCATAGCTGAAATTATATCTTATGCATCTGACAGATATTTCAATTAAACAATAGCGAAGCAGTTACGGTTAACAATAAAAGTTATGACGTCATGTAACAATTTTCAGACGGTGCAACTTTTTACGGTGCAACGGTTATTTGTGTAACGGAGCACAACATTAGGTTGGGCTCTGAAAGCAATCTAGTGTTAGCTAACTACCAACTAGCGTCCAGTTTTTGTAGATCAGATATTTCAAGAGGCGGAGCTTGTATCTTAATTAGAAGTGGATTTCAGTATAGGGAGCTTCCGGAAATTAAGGCTCTATCAATTTCGGGAGTGTTTGAGTGCTGTGCCGTAGAATTAATTCCCTATAAGATTTTGGTTGTATGTATCTATCGAGTACCTAAACAAAAATCAAAGCATTTAAAAGTATTCTTTACAGAGCTAGATAATCTTCTTCAGATCCTGTATAAAAAGCAATACAAACATATGGTTGTTGCTGGCGATTATAACATTAATATTTTAAAACCAGATATAAATTCCCGAAAGTTAGAGCAACTGCTAGCAAGTTTTAATCTCAAATTAACATTTAAACAACCAACCCGATTAAGTAGTCAAACATGCATAGACAATATCGCTCATGATTTTAAAAATAATTGCAAGGCTGACGTGGTTGAATTCGCGCTATCCGACCACACAGCTCAACTACTGATGTGTCCTGTAGACAAAAAATGCATCATTGATAGCTGGTACATAAAACGGCGTGACTATAGTCAAGAAAATATATCGAAGTTTATATCGCACATTAAAAATCTCTCCTTCTCAGACCTATATAGTATTGACGACCCTAATGATGCGTATAATTACTTTATTGACACGTTTAAATTATTTTATGATTTGTGTTTTCCTTTCACACAAAAAATTGTTAAATCAGTTAAAAAGCCAAAATGGATATCACGTGGCATCAAACTATGTAGTAAAAATAAACGAAAACTCTTATGGCAATATAGACGACACCGAAATTGTAGCAATAAGAATAAACTAGTAAATTATTCAAAGCTGTTTAAAAAAATCACTAAGCTCACCCAAAGAGCTCAAAACGACTACGCTATAAAAATGGCAACGAATAAGTCTAAATGCACGTGGAATATAATAAATAGTTCAAAACAAAAGATACAAAATGAGTCTGTATTGCGAATAAAAGTTAATAACAATATAATCACTGACCCAAATAAAATCTGCAATGCATTCAACAACCATTTCATTGATAAAATTGAACCCATTAAAAATAATAGTCAGAAAACAAACTCATTAATTACAAGTAGGTCCAATTCAATGTTTTTTCTTCCGAGCACTGCATTAGACATATTTAAGATAATCATTGCGTTAAAAAATACAAATAGTGTAGGGTACGATGGAATCTCTACAAATATTATTAAACAAGTTGCTGTATACATATGTGGACACTTAAGCTACATTATGAATCTATGTATTAGTGCAGGTACATATCCTGACGCACTTAAGGTCTCCATTATTAAACCTAGGAAGAAAAGCTGATAGGCGCTTGATGTTTTAGTCGATCTCACCCTACAGACGCTCTTGCCGTTCTACATGCCGTTTTTACATTTGGACTATTAGTGAATTCATTGGCGTCGTCAAAAAGAAACTAAGTACACTGGTGTCGCTACAAGTCTCTTAATATGCGTGAAAAGAAGAATAAGTAAGTGTGCCGTACTTAGGTACAGTTTTTTGCTAGACCCTTGCACGGCGTGACCCGTACGAGGCGCGGACGGGGCACGGATAAACACTTCACGAACATTTTATATGAAGGGTTAGGTGCCGGGCCAGGGCAGAGCCTCGTCCATGACTCGGGTGACACACGGTGTACCATGAACTGCAACATATAAAATGTTCCTGAGGTTTTAATTCCGAGCCCCGTCCGCGTCTCGTACGTTCACGGTTCGCACCCGCCACGGTCTAGCATACGGTTTAGCGGTGTAGTGAAAAGAGTGGTTGAAACTCGGAGACATTTGAACACGAACTATAAATTCACTGTTTTAAACTATCACGGTTGTTAACTAAAGTTATATGATTATTTAATTAAGTTATATGAGTTATAAGTTTATATGAGTTATAAGTTTTTTTATTTAAGTTATATGATTATTTATTATTATTTAAGTTATATGATTATTTATTTTATTATTTTATCGTAGCAAGGTTGTGGAATGAGCTTCCGATATTTATTTATTTCACGGGAAGACTGAAAAAAGCGGGTGGTTGGTCGAACAGTTAAAAAGTTAGGTGCAGGCTGCAGACATAACGATCTACCCTCTTTTTTGTCTTTTTCTACGGTTATCACTGAACTCGAACTAAAACCCTCGAACTAGATATCCCGTAAAGAATGGGTCGTTCCCGTTTCATATAACTTTAGCAAACTATAATCTGTGTTCTAAGGCTATCTCTAATATCTCTAAGGCTATAATATCTCTTTTGTTTGTCTGATCTGAGACTTACCTCTATATCTAAAGAGTAAATAAATAATAGAAAACAATATTAAGTAGGTAGGTATTTCAAAGGTTGATGATCTAGGTGACCATCGTAACTCTTGTAACGTGTTAAAACAGTAGGTTAATATTAAAATATATTAGATAATAATTATGCAATCAAAATGAGTTATACAACATCCTACTTTCACGCTTCCTTCCTTCTTATAGTCTAAAGCTAGACATTTCGCCCAACAAACTAACCAATCGAAATACAATTTCCGGTTTTAGACCAAGTTTTGGATCTGCTTTATATACAATGTGGATGTAAATTTAATTTATTAAGATTTATTCAATAGTTTGTTATTAATCTTCATTCTATACATTCATATTATGGTCAGCAGCAATTTAATTATATTCAGTGTTATTATTTTAAAACGCCAAAATGTGCACACGCCTATTACTTACGAGAACGCCATTGAGAATTTATAATCCATCCCGTATGATGTCTCATTCTGTACTACATACTTAATTATAATCTTTAATCTTCCTAATTCTTTGTTTTTATAGCAAAAAAATACGTTGACGATTTAAGTTGTGTCACAGAATACATATAAGTACAGCCATCACTGCCATCAGTCAGGCAACCCGTCTGCTTGTTTCTAACCAAAAAGAACTGGAATTACTAACAAATTCCTGATAATAAATAAAATGTTCCCTTATTTCTTACCTATTGACACGAATTGAAGCAAAAATATACTAGAATACATCGTCAGATCGTCTAAGAAACAGTATGGTACTAGATGTTTACGATATATCTAGGTAGATATACCTACGTACCTACTAATCTTTGTTCAGCTCCCAATCTGTTGCGTCATTGAACACGACCATGAGATCATCGGAGGTTTTCTCATTTTGGTTTCATTAGATATGTATATGTACTAACTAAAGTTACATGATTATTAATGCGCTATTTACCGTGATAACGTTGTAGATGGAGCTCCCGATATTTCGGCGCGTTATATATTACATATGCACCATGTTCACGGGAAGACTGAAGAATACGGGTGGTTGGTGGAACAGCGCCGAAATATCGGGAGCAACATTCACAACCTTAGCACGGTAAATATCCCGTTAATAATCATGTAACTGTGGTGAACAACCGTGATAGTTTAAAACAGTGTTATACTACCTATAGTAGAGACAAGATTTGCATTGAAATGCTAAATAACTAGCAGTATCTCTGGTGACAAACTTAGTTATAAGAAATTATTTTCCTTCTTTCCTTCTATATTAATTGCAATTTAGACACAATATATAATACCTAATGTCATATTAAACAAAAGTTGAATACCGGTGTTTCCGGATTCCTTAGTTAGAACCAATAGCTTTACCTAGTCTGTGGTTAGAACTAACTGTTTAATATACGGAGGATATTTCTTGACGACGGACATGTTCAAAGATATAATTGTACCTACTCAACATTATAAAGAACTTTTTCTATGTGACCAACACTGAAATCGCGGTAAAAGAACAGCTATTCCATAGGAAAATGCATTTCACATTCAACACAAGTGTTAATTGATAAGTTGATAATCTTCAAACGGTTGAACAGATTTTCATGAATCATAGCTAAGAACATTATCGATCAAGTCACCTTTCAAACAAATAAAACTGAATCTAAATTGGTTCAGCCGTTTGGGAGCTACGATGCCACAGACACACATACGAGAAAACATTTCAAAGAACCTCAAAAAAGTTCATTCACCATGATGTATTGGGCCAGCATGGTGGATTAGGGTCCATCTCTCTTTCTCTTTCTGTTTCTTTCTCTCTGTCTGACAGATGGCCTGTGTCTCAGCCATAGATTCAGTATAAGTACGTCTCAGCAGTGGGAACATGATAGACTGAAATGAATGAAGCTAGAGCCAGTAAGGGAAAAATCTTTTTCTAAAAAACAACTAACATCGATGCTCCAAAAAGTTTTCAAAATAAGTTATAATCTAACAACTTGACTGCACACACAAGCTCCCAAACTGTTAGGTTAAACATTCCCTAAACAATTAGGTAAGATTCGTATCAGATTCTTGTTCATTCGGTCTCTATAATGGCTCTGCGTGCTTTGATCAGATATCGTAATGCTGCAAGTAGGTCTCGACGTCAATCTGCAACGGGACTTCAACCAGTCTCGCCATTCCTATGGGCAATTCTAATGTACTCGTACGCTCATTTATAAATACGTATGTGACTTATGTGTTCTAATGTGTTATGTACGAAAATTTTGTTTAATTCCAAATAACTATGCTAGCCCAGTGCATGCCACGTGTGCATGTCATAAGTCTTTTAACTTTAGAGGTTCTTGGACACACGGGCTTATATTATAAACTGTCAATAGGTAAAACTTCCTTGCTTGGACATTACCCAAAGATAATATAAATTCGGTTTCTTCAAGATGATTTTATTCACCGTTTTTGAGCGATGAATTTTCGTACAAAAATAAGTCATTGGTGCAGATCAAACCGGGTGGCGTCAGAACAGCTGGCACCAATAGAACAAATGGGGAAAATATTTTCTGTTTATTCTATTGGTGCCAATAAAGGCCTACCAATAGAAAAATGGGGAAAATACTTTCCGTTTGTTCTATTGGTGCCAATAAAGGCCTACCAATATAAAAATGGGGAAAATATGTTCTATTGGTGCCAATAAAGGCCTACCAATAGAGCAAATGGAGAAATATTTTCCGTTTGTTCTATTGGTAGAACAAAGAGTAGAACCAACGGGAACGACCTAGAATATAAAGGGCACATGCTACCGGTCGGCCACCATCACTCACCAAAAGTATTATTTTTTTAACGATTTTTTTTCTTTTCCTGTTTCATTACACCATTAAAATCATAGCAGTATGAATGAGAACAACACTGGCATGCGGAAGCTACAAACATTCTGTTCTGTGATTGGGATCGCGTACAAAAACTTATCGGTGCGGATCTCAGATCAGAGAAACAAGAGAGATATGAACCAAACTACTGAGAGCCCGATGGTAAGTAAGGTGGCGTGGCGGATGCGATCGCAACTCGCCTCAATCAGGCTTGGTGCCTTTCGTCCAATTTAGTCAAACTCACCTACGCAGACGACCTTGTCGCCCTTTTTTACATGTGGACTATTAGCTATTCGTAAATTCATTGGTGTTGCTACACGTTTCTTAGAGTGCGTAAAAATTATTTGTGTGTAACAATAAAATGTACCTAAGTTATTCAATAAAATAATTAATTTAAAAAAAAGTTTTTTACGGGATATTTGCCCTGGTAAGGTTGTGGTTGTTTTGGGAGCTCGTTCCACAACCTACCACCTATTACCACGGTAAATATCCCGTAAATAATTTAGTAATACATTTAGTAATCAACCGTGATAGAAAAAAACTAAAAAAAACTATGTCAGGTTCAGTCGTTCAGAAGCTTTGAGCAATATATCAGATCATCAATATATAAAAGAAAATTATGTAACTTGAACAGTATATAACATTAGTAGTATACAAAAACATAGTATTTCCGTAGATCGATATATCAAATGCTGGTATAGATTATAAACAATATACCAACTATTACGAATATCAAATAAAATTCGATCATCTGTCCTATATGGCAAAAGACAATTAAGTATACTCAGTGAACGGTATTGAAATCAAAATATGTAAAATGAATTTCGACCAAATTGGACGCACCCCTTGCTATGAGCGATTCTATGGCATTTTATCGAATTTAACGATCGATCAAGAACGATACTTGTACTGCTGTTTGGTTTGGGCAATAAAAATGGAGCCATTTGAACACGAACGATAATAAAATTATATTGTACATTTACAGGCATATCTCTCTTGTTTGTCTGATCTGAGGTGCGGTTAACGGCGCCGAACCGAGTTCGAGATTTTGAGCACACTCGAGATTTATCGATATTTAAGACGTACATCACGTTTCGTTGTATTACACGAATAAATGAGAAATTTTGTAAATCTCTATGCGTGTCAAATATTTTTACCAGAAATTTAAAAAACCGTTAGTTTTTAGGGTTCCGTACCCAAAGGATAGTAATAGGGTCCCGCTTTTACCCTTTGGGTACGGAACCCTAAAAACAGTGTTTTCAGCAATAAATGACATTCCAATCTAAACCTATGTACTTACTTAAGTTTCCTCTAAGTTCTCAAAATATAAAAAGAAAAAATAGTTTCCAGTGTCACACGTTTTGACTGCTGATCTTTGTCAGCCTAATTGGTTACGAACTTCGGTCTAATTGGTTAACAACTTTCTGCAAGTGTAAACTTACCTAAAAAACTGTTTGTTTTGCAAATCCTTTCACACCCACACAACACTGCATATCACAATCACTGGCCGGTAAGAAGATTTTCTTTTCAAAGAGTTACCATTCAAAAACTGGTTTATGAAAAATGTGTTCGAAGTTCGAATGTTGAAAAACTGAGGTGTTAGAGTGAAACGTCGCGCGTCAGCGAAGCGCGGAGGGCCACTGGAGGCACCGGTGCAACGGTAACCGCGTACTGACTATGATCGTAAGCTGTGTTAGCGCAGGAAATGCATCGCCGAAAGGTCAACCAATCGCCTATGCAACCTCTTTGGATTAAAATATGTTCACAAGTTATGACCAGAGATAGGCGACTAACAGGCTGAGAAAAAATAAAAGGAAGTGATTGTGAGTGAATTAAACTTAGAGGGCGTTCATTATTTACGTAAGGTGATTTTGGTGATTTTGGCGATTTTTCGCCCTCCCCCCTTGGTGAGATGTCGTGAGATTTGGCTTGAGCTGAGATTTTTCTAAAATGCTTGGTCGTATATAGCGGAGCAAAATCATGCGTGCGTTTTGCTACTTATATTTGTGAGGTTTTTCTCACATTTCTCTTAAAGTAGCTGTAATGTAAAATGTACCTTTGAGGTTTCCTTCATAATTATGAAATCTGTATTTTAAGATATCGTAGACATACCTAATTTAATCAATAGGTATTTGAATGAATCCAAAAAACAGGGAAAAAAACTCAAATCAGTGTTACTTTTTTTTGTCTATCGAGCGAAATCCCCTTCGTGTTTCAGTCTTTGGGGTTTCCTAGATAAAACATTCAATTTTGATATTACACTATTTTTGTAATTTAAAGGTAACATTGGAAGTAGACGCATTAAACTAGAATGACCAAAATAGTTGAAAGTCGAAAAAGCGTCTTAAAAAAAAGAACCCATCGGATTTTCCATTGAACAGTGTTCAATGTACTTCATTTATATATATATATTTTTTTTTCATGTTCATGACCGTGGATTCAATGTCCTTTAGGCGTAATATTAAACAGTTTACTTAGTCTTAATAGCGTCTAAAAAGTCATAGTCACAGTCAGAGTCAAGCTAAGTAAGTCACGGTCAAGTCAAACTCATGCCCCTGTTTACAGGGGTGGTGGAGACTTTACAAGAGGCTCCTATGGAGTTTTGGAAACAACACGAAAAGACACGTTTCACCTCGTTAAATCACTTCTCCACACTCGAGCACGTTTACGAGCACTTAATGAATAATAATTCACTATTTAGTACACATTAACACTCGAAAATACAAAAGTTTAGGAAAATAATCCAACGAGCCGACATGTTTTTTTCCCCGTTGGCGCCAAAACCCAATGTACTTCAGGTGTTTTAGTGTGGCATTTATTTGCAATAGTGGCGTCCTCATTATTTTCTTCTCTTTTATGTCGCACTGTACTTATTTTAAATTATCTGTGACTTGTAACCATCTACTATAATTTATATCTGTGGGTTGGGAACCATTAAAAACAATAATAAAACAACTGGCGAGCGTGCGTACTTTCACACGATTAATTGAGGCTTTTATGGAGTTAAAGTAACTGAAAACTGCAATTATGACTTGCGATGTGTGTTTATTAAGAGTATAGTGCATTTATATGTAAATAGATACATTCGTTAGAATGTAGAGCCATAATGGTAGAGGCAAGTAGAGGTAGAAATAATCATAGTTTAAAAAAACGCGTTGACTAGAGATCCTTCTTTTTTGTCGGTTGAAAACTAAGACTTCTTGTGACTTGCAAACCAAAGGATACCAAACTCTTACTAAAACAAACCAAAGGATCCCAAACTCTTATTAAAACAAACCAAAGGATCTCATAAAGTAACATTAAAACAAACCAAAGTATATAAGTAAGTAAGTGGTGTAAGTATATTTTAAACCACCTATTGTGCGTGCGTTTTAAATGTGTGTATGATTCACTCGTGTTTTGTGCAAATATAATCTTTATACCAAATTCTTATTAAAACAAACCAAAGGATCCCAAACTCTTATTAAAACAAACCAAAGGATCCCAAGCTCTTAGCCAATGGAAACTTCCAATTTTCACCTCCTCCGCTCCGGCTCTATTATCAGACCCTCGACACTAACTATAATATAATGTAATGTCCCATACATTGAAATCAACTAAATGAGCCTAAATTCGAGGGGTTTACTAGTAGAAAGAACGCATCAGTCCTTCGTTTAATCTTTGGTTTAATAAGTACGTAATAAAAAACATTATATTTTTCAACGAGCTTTTAGGTTTAGCGAAAAAACCTACCTAATCCGCCACGAAACACTTAGAATGGGTTATCAATTGAATGCGTATAAAACGTTTCATGTCTGTGCTGCTAATCATTTAGGTGTACCTACTTAGTTAGGGCCCAAACTTGAGTGCAGCAATCATACATAATAATATGAGCTAAAAAAAAAACAATAGAAAATCTGTCAATTGGCATATTTTCGTGCGCAATCATACGACCGATTCAAAAAACGAGAACGCGCACCGCGATATATAATGGCATCGATTCTGATGCGCTCTAAACTAAACTAAATTTGACAGCTCTAAAATTGTTGCTATCCTTCTTTCACATATTAAAATGAAAAGAGAGGCAGATAACTTTAGTCCTGTCAGATTGGTTTAGTTTAGTGAGTGGTATGACAGAATAGGCCTCATTGTCCAACTTTTTTAGCCATGCGTAAACGTGACAAAGATAAACATGCATGCCTAACATGCGCACCGCGACAAAATCTTGTCGTCACTTTGTAGAGTGAGAACGCGACAAAGCGCCTATACGGTTTAGTATACGACTGTCTAGCTTTGGCACGATAAAAAGAGTCCACAAAATTTTGTCGCGGCGCGCATGTTAGCCCGACTGGACAATGGATACGTCTGTCTCACTCTGGCGAGACAAAAAATAATATAACAAATTATCGCGCCTCGCATGCAATGGGCAGAAAATGATGATGCTGATGATGATGAAGAAATTGTCTCAGTGATTGTATGGTAACTCAGAGTGACATAATATTCAATTTACGATTATCACGATGGTTTAAGAAAGTGTTAATCTCTCCAAAATCCCTTTTAATTGACAATAAAAACACGTGAGTGGATTACGCAAGGCACCGCCTTTATATTTTAATATGAAGTCATAACAAGGCGACGTGATCTGCAATATTTTGCATATAAATGTCTGCATGAATCTCGTAAATTGACAAAGCTTGTTTTTAATTCAGTTTTTGAAAGGATGCGATTGTGGAGCCCAATATGACGCAACTGAGATTAAAATAAGTTACATATATATAGAATGGGCAGAGGACAAAAGAATGGACGGAGTCCGCAACAGCGCACTGCGCTCCATAACAGGTGTGGTCGACGTTGGCCAAAAAGCCTAAAATGGGACTGGGCGGGACATGTGGCGCGTATGCATCCCGACCGATGGGCCAGGATCGTCACGCAGTGGATGCCCGATGGACGACGCAGACAAGGAAGGCCCAAGAAACGCTGGCGTGACGATCTTGACTCATTCCGGAGAGGTTGGCAAGAGGTGGCGGAGGACCGAGATTTATGGAAGGAAGTAAGAAGACCTTTGCCCAGCAGTGGGACAGTTTGGTTAATAAAAAAAAACACAATTTATATTTAAGTAACTAGACCTATAGGTCTTTACTAATTAAATTTTTGCCGAACAATGATATTATTGGCGGATTATAGGTACTTATTTCGCAACCTATTCAATGATGCGTCACGCAATGTTGCATATTTTGACACTTTTCATGCATATTTTTTATGATATTTTTAGATTTATAAGTTGCATATAATTCGGTCAGTAATCATCATTATACGTCTTTTATTGACCATTGTTTTTTTTTATAAAAGAGAGCGGCAATTATGCTTGTAGTCCACCTGATGGTAAGCGGAAACCGCCGCCTATGGACACCTGTAACACTAGCGGTGTTGACGGTGCTTTGCCAGCCCGGAGAGGTATTTGTAGACACCCGTTTTGAAACGCTTCATGTTGAAGCTCGGCGGGAAGACCTTTGGGGAAGGATATTCCACACCTTGCAGGAATAAATGAAGCGGAAAAATCGGACGGTGTGAGATTTCCAGCTTTGCAAGATGTGGGGGTGAGTTTGCTGAACATAGCCCGGGTGCTGAACATAGGCCTCTCCTAATGTATGCCACTGCGCTCGGTCGGAAGCAAAGATAGTGTTTATATGAAGTTTGACAAATAATTGTCTTTGTGGTACTAATAAAGTTCTTTAAACCTAACCTAAGTTTCCTGCACCCAGTTTTTACCCTCGGTTTTAAGAAGGTCGTCACTCCACCTGGCCGAATTACGAATCTCATTTCTTTGAAGTCGGTTTTGTAGGTGGAGAAATGCACACGTCACGAAAATAAAGCGTATTGACGCTTTATCGTCGGGTAAAAACCTGAAAATGTATATAGCACCTCGATGAAAATGTAGTGAGCACCGTTTGACTGCCCCATGATGTAATTTCACGAGTGTTGCACAACAGTGACGCACTGCTAATTGACTTGTTAACTCTAATTAAGTAACGGTACTTAAGTAGACCTAGTTAACTAGCTTTTGTGCTCAGTTGTTCAATACAACTTCAAGTTTTTTCAGAGCATGCTATACCTATGCTGTAAAAACATCCACAGCTACATAAACCGCTTGCATCGGTATCAGCCGATCAAGTATTTTCAAAAAAGGTGCCAACAGCGAAATATTTTTTTATTGATAATTATTTCTTTAATATTATAAATTCTAATATTCTTATTAGGTATTTCTTTATATTCTGCTAGTTATATGTTTTATGTTATATTGTGGGCTTTATCTATGGTGCGTAATAAATCTTTGGTAATACTAACTTATGGAAATTATGGGAACTTTTCAACGTCATAAACACAATGTATGGTCCCACGTCATACAAACTTCCAAGGTGTTAATTGACGCCTAATTATAATAAAAATTACTCAATTCACCTCAAACAAAGAAAGCGCTTTCTTGCCGCCACTCGAAAATAGAGATAGCTCTTGTCAACCATGCCACAATAACTTTGCACATCGAAAAATGTAATTCATACAAAAATAATCGTAACCACGTTAAAATAAGAGTTAAAGATAGACATAAAAGATGATAGAGACGGTCTGCAGGTTGTCTTTGCAGGTACTTTGGTTGAGAGGTTGTGAGAAAGGTGGTTACTGGTTAGATTATGCAATGACCGATGTGGTATAGGTTATAAGAGGCTGGAGGATTTGTTTTTGATTGTTAGCATTTATAAGCCTACGGAATAATATTTATTTTTCTATGCTGTTAGTCTCAAAGCTTACCAAAAACCTTGCAGCACAATGCAATAGCAAATAAAAGCGGCGGTTTGACTCGCATATTTGTCTAATTTACCCAAGATTTAAAAGTTTTTTGTTGCAAACCTGGACAAATCTTGTTGACAGGAAATACTGTATGCATTATGAGAAAAGACATGGGATACTTTTTAACCCGGCAAATTCAAGAAAATGAATGTTTTAGGTAACTAAACATGCCGGGTAAACACTTGTTTCAGGTTAACACTTCAGATTATTATTTTTTTAAATTTAGTACCTTTATTACTTCAGCGACAGGCATTTTCTTTTTAATTTTTATTTGGCGTGCAATTAGTGTTTTTGTTCAGACGCAAGTACTACTTAGGTTTTTTTTCATATCACATGTTCCGAAAGTAATTAGTATCAACCAAGTCCTTTTCATTAAAGACTTCAATACCTACCTACCTATATTGAAATCTAATTTAATAAAGAACAACGTATACCACGAAGCAAATGTTTACGAAAGAGCATTGATGTAAGTAAATCCAAAGTGGCAATATTTTTTTGTTTCTCACATTTGAAATGTGTGTGTGTGTGGACTGAGAGACCACATAGATTTCAAGTGTTTTTTGTAGTTTAAGTAGATACTTTGTGGCACGGCCATGGATGTTTTTCTAATATATTTAGATGCTACAAAATAGTTTAGAATTTGTACTATTTTGTATCACTATTTAGCGTCTTTGTACTCCTTAGATTTTGGAGATACGATGTAGGTACTTAAATAAAATGTTTTTTTTTTTCTTTCCTGTTTTAATCGCATCCATTTTATGCCAACTTCAACCGCCTTTATCTCCTCACTCGCGCCATTATGGAAGGTGTAACGGTTCAGATTAGCCCTCGTTAACATTCACAAATATTAGAAAACTAAAGTTTAGATTGCCTACTACTTGGAGTACCGATACTTAAGGTTGGATTCTCAAAACTGTATAGTTTGTATAGGAATATTATAACAAATAAATGATTGAGAATTAACATATAAATAGCTTTGCCTTTGCAGAGATATTGCCTTGTACTTTATTGTAGAAAAGTGGTGGGACTGATTCTTATAATTACGTAATTCAGATTGTTTCTGAATGTATGAGTGCCTAACCCTGCAAAGGCACTGTTTGAATAGTACTATATTTGGAAAAAGGTTGCCTTGTAAGGTTTAGCTTACTATCTACATTGACTTGCCGGCCACTATTCGTATTTAAAGTAATGCTTCACGAAAAACGATGTCTTCAATGTAGGTACTCTATAGGTCGCGAACAACTTGAAGCACGCGAACCACTTTAGATGCGTCACGAAAAACGATGTCTTCAATGTAGGTACTCTATAGGTCGCGAACAACTTGAAGCACGCGAAACACTTTAGATGCGTCACGAAAAACGATGTCTTCAATGTAGGTACTCTATAGGTCGTGAAACACTTGGAGCACGCGAAACACTTTAGATGCGTCACGAAAAACAATATCTTCAATGTGCTCTATGGGTCGCGAACAACGCCAAACACTCGGGGCACTCGAACGACGCGAAACACTTTAGGTATCATGTTGGGGCGGGAGAAAGTTATATAAGGGATCGTGCAGGCGGGCTTCGGGATTCATTCTTGCCTTGGCGTTCGTAGCGCGCAGGTGGAGATTTTAGTATTTTTGTTTCGTGGTTGTCCAATATAATTTTACTATGAATTATTTTAAAGTTTTACGTAGAAACTCTGCCCGACTGAATATACATTCAAATAACGTCGACAGTGTTTACTAATTCCAGTGTGAGATTATCACAGCTCAACTTAGGGTTGATATTGAGAGTTTCTCTCTAAGTTTTTGAGCATAAAGTGTTCGAGATACAATTATTTGTAGAGTCAAGTTATTAAACTGAAATATTGGACAATTGCGTACGACTAGACACGGTTTTAGTCAATGGTAATTCCCGGAAACAAAATATTTGTGAGAACGTAAAGGAGTTACCATCTTAAAGTTCCCGATAGTTAGGCTTGGGATTTTGTGACGAACCCAAGGGTCGATTATTCTCATTAAATTGAGGTCGATCAAGTCACCAGGGTGCATGGTTTCTGGAATACGGTCATCAGAAGCTCTCTAGGTCTTTGCAAACGCAAAGTTGCTCCTTGGCGGAACTGTTGGCTCTTGACCGACCGCTGATGACCGGACCTCAGGCTCCATGTGAACTGTCTTGTACGTTAGGTGGATGTTCCGTTTCAGTCCCCAGGGGTGGATCCTTGTGTTAGAGGTACACCCTAGGCTTCGGCCTGTTGAAACAGACTCCCGTAGGGATTATAGGTAGTGGACTTCAGGATAGTTGGACTAGTCACCCATGTAGGCCTCAGCTAGTCTAGAAGAGTTTTGCACATTGGATAACCTATCTTCCAATAAACTCTGTGTTAGTATGGGATTTTGGATGTTTAGTTAAATACAGGACCCGCGAGTCCTTGCATAGTTTTGGTGTCTCTCCAAGAATAAGTGTAAGGACGTAAAAGGTGTAGGAATAGGATAGGGAATAGGGCGATCCCGCCGATCTAATATACTCAACAGAATGCGATTGTATCAGGTCGCCGGGATGTAGGGAAATTACTTAAGTTTTTAGTTTCAGGTTGTTCCAGAAGTATCCAGCTTGTTAAAACTAGCAAACAACTGTTCCAGCTAAATACATCATCAATGTGGAGTTCTTAGATAATGTCTTGTTGTGGTTTATAAAGTACCTAAGTGCATACTTTCAACTTTAATTGGCGAAATTACAAGCCAAATTCTCTAGTAAACTCTTTAAGGCCAAGCGTAGCCGTGCCAGTTGGTTTCTCTTAACTAAACGAGGGAGATTCTGACAAACTAAAGATTACTTACTAGATTCTACAAAGTTCATTGCAAGTTTCATCATCTAACCGCAATCAGAACTTATCTAATGATCGTACAAGGTTTGGTTGATCTTGACTATCACTGTAAATTCATAGGGGTTTTCTGATCCTACAATAAGGATGGGAGAATCTCACTCATAGATTGGAAATGAGTCACAAACTTACTTACATACATTGGGCAAAAGAGAATGTTCCCTTTTTATAATCTCTGTTAACTTATTTTGTTACATTTGACTTACAAACACACAAACTGACTGTAAAGAAAGTTCATTCGTGTTCAAGGCACGATTTTCCCTTAAAAGATTCGTGGAGGGGGAATCCCTATTTTATATTGGTTGGATTCTACTAGCATGGGCGGGAATGGAGCTCTTGTTCTAGCCACAAAACAATTATATTTCAAATAGCAAAATCTAGCTTTCTACGTTAACCTTGATTCAATTCACTTTAAGTTCACCTTGTATACTTTTCACCTGTATGGAATTAATACTATCAATGTCTTGTAAGATTCTACAAACTAAAGCAAAGAAATATCATTTAATCTATCTAGAAAGTGTTTCAAGATCTATCATGCCACATACCGATCTACAAACCAATCATGTCACTCCCTAATGAAAATAACATAAACTTTACTGTTATAACCTGGCACGGTTAACGCACACACTTAATAATATGTTAAATAGTTGTAAGAGTTAGTTTACTATTAGGTACATGAAGTTCCACCTAGTATAAGAGCTAATTATTAGATCTAGGTTTAATTCTGTTTCAATTCATACCTAGGCAGGTCATACGGAGTAGAAGTTAGACTAGTCTTTAAACTTGTACGATAACTAGGTCCTAAATAACGTAGGTGATCATCTCATATTTATATTGGGTTATTATGGTTCACAAAATAAGGTTCTAACTACTTAGACGATCACTTGGCCAATTTAGTTTAAGTTAAATTAATTTAGTTTAAGTTCACTTACTCAGTTAAGTAATATAATTAGGATAGGTATTTAGGTATTTAGGTTCGTCATCAACATCAACAATTAGATAAAACTTTTAAAAATAAAAAGACATCTTCAGGGGGACGGTACAATCTGAGGGCGCCGTGAACCAGGATTTTAGAACCATACAAATATGTATAGTGTTAAACCTAGATAGTCTTTTATCAATAACATAGGGTAAATTTATTTATATATTATGTGGTCCGGGGTCTCCTGGACACAATCTTTTGCCGTGGAGTCGATCGAGGAATTGAGATGATCACCTTAGGTAGATATAATTAGTAAAACAACAAACAGATAGATTAAGATTTTAAAAGATGAAAGGCTCGGGGGTTGAGAAAGTAGATTAAATAACTTAAATTATCTGTCAAGTTTATAGTAGAAATAAAATCAAAAAACAAGAATCTAGTTCAAAGGGTTTTCAACTTATAATACCATCACTTACTTTGAGAAAGACTGATCTATCACCGAAAGCGAAACCGTGTAAGTTATTCTTAATTCATATCAGGTTATATTTTATCCAGCTGCCCAGAAGGAAAGATGTTAAGGTTAGGACATAATTATCATTATCACACATCCACACGCTACTGTTGTTCATATGTTTAGAATTCAGTTATGCATTTTTGTAATTATTAGTAGAATTGTTGAGACTAATTTGAATTATTGTTACCTAAATCTAGAATGATCTAGTGTCTTGACAACTAAAACAAAATAAGTATTTATTTCATTACACACACACACATACACGTATTTAGGTACACACAGGGATTACACATCAGTACATCAGGAAACATTTTTGTAGAATTTGAGTTCTAAATAGGTGCAGCGACAGCATCCAGGTTTCCGGCTGAATTGTTAATGGTTAAACGGCATTTAGAAAAATTAGAGATTGCTGGCGGCTTGAGAACGTGAAGACCTTTCCAGTTTCAGAGTGGTTGGTATGGCAGTAACATCTCCAAACAGGTATTGTGTCAGACGTTTGTGTAGATTATCTGAAATCATAAAATACTTCTAAATCTAAGGTGTGTAACTTTCTAAACGGACAAGAGGTTAGGGTTACGTCGCTGCGAACTACAGTTCTAACGAAACCAAAAAGTAAGAAATTTCATTAAAATTTAAAATAATACAGGGCGCCTGTGTGACTCTTTTCTCTAGGTTAAGATCGGGAAGTACTTGGTATTTACTAGGTATTTAGAAATAAATCTAGACCTATTTACTATCTACTTATGGTTAAGTTAGTTAGACGGTTGTTTGCAATTTATTGGAAACAACAATCAACTATTTTGGTGTTTGGTCGAGTACATTGATTGTTAAACATTAGTCTTCCTACATGGGGATGTTAAATGGTCAGGTCATTCATGCAACTTCAAGGGAATAAAAGAAGGGTTTAGTTACCTGCTAGTGTAAGCCCATTATTGAGCATGGCCAGGGACCATTCTTTGATGCTTCCGCTTTAATGTTTCAATGTAGGTACTGTAATTGATGCCGGACTTGTTTTGAGTGTGTAGACAGTTATTCATGCGTTCCTGAAAGTGTATGTTAGGTTCGTTAATATCATAAGGTAAATTATTAAGTTGTGGGAGGATAACAACACGGCTTTAGGAATCATGCTATTTACATACTATAAAGACATTCTTAAACGAGAGCACAAGTCTGAGGGTTCATACGAAACTATCTTGAAACGAATTTAGTATCCTTGTGAGGCATTTATGTTTGTAAACAAGTAAATATTCGATCACATACCTTGAGTTAAAGAATTGTAGAAGTACGAGATATTTCTATGTACAACTGCTAAATCTTCGTTGTAGGTTTCTTGACATCATCTTGTGACTTGTAAAGCGATAATTACGTATATTCTTGAGTTTTTCAGTTAACTTTTAGCAATAAACTTTAGCAACACAAATGCATGGTATTTTTGTGAATTGTGAGAAATTGAGAATCAGTTTGACGGGAATGACACTTGACTTGACAGAGTTGACGGTGACAGAAGTGTCATAGGAATTTTGACCATTGCGCCTAAGGTTATTTATCCCGTTTCGATGTACGTAAAATAGATGTTTGTAGTTTATCACGCGACGCGACGCCACGTACTAGGTTTTATGTATGTATGAATATTAGATGATGATGCAGAAGACAGCGAGGTTTTCTAGTATTATTTAAAAAGTCAGATATTAAGCACATTTAAAATATTATATTATAATTATATTAAGTCGCATGAACACGGCAGAATAATATTCTATGATTAGCAAAGAAATCGATTTTGTAATATAGGTAGTCCGTAGTCGAGTATCCGTGAATTTTCTAAGATGTTAATCACTATAATTATTTACCAGACATAGAATACAAACTTATTGTTAGAAGCTTTCCGAAGGCGGTGTGGCCTTAAAGACTTTAGCCTGTCCCGGAAAGAAAGAAAAATAAAAATATTAATAGATTTGTTCCAAATCACGTAAAGAGAGTTAAAAAAGTTTATCATGACGCATGAAGTGAGGTTTTGTAACGTTTCATTTTACATGAGAAAAATGCGGGAACTATTTAAATTGATGTATTATGTATGTATAGGATTTGTAATCTACACTTAGGATATAATAGGGTGTTTGACTGTATTGAAAATATTATGCCAATTGAGATCATCCATAAACATGACATAATGAAAAAGCATATTTCATTGATTTTATAATAAAAATATGCTTATTTTTTGTAAAAAACGCGAATAAAATAACTGTATTTTCGACATTTGATCACGTGGTCGAAAACGGTCTGTAATTGGCTTCATCCCTAGTGACGTCACACAAATCTAAACAAACAGATTTTGTATTGATATTTGCGAGTTTAATGTTGTAAAGCTATTTTGAGAGCGATTTATCCAGAAATTATCACCAAAAACAGTCCGGAGGTTAAATGTGAGAAGAATGGAGAAACATTTTGTGCAAGCAGACAGCAGTAACTTACCCAAAATTAATGTATTTATGGTTGCATATTTCTTCAATAATAATCTACGTCATTGTTTCTACGCTGCAGAACTCAAAACGTAAAAACTACAATGTAAGTATTAATTTTTAATTGTTCTCTAAGTAAAACATTCAATCAAGTTGTACATAAAGTATGTTGTAGTAGGTGGATATCACTATTTTGTTAGGTTATGTCTTTACAATGTTTAAAAAGAAAGTAACAGTACATAAAATAGTAATGCAATAAAAACACAAATTGTAATAGAAATATATAGACTCAAATATGTACCTCAAAATGATCTTCGCACATAGAAACACTTGAATTAGCTCCAATACTTTTGGGTTACTATACGATCTACTTAGTTCCAACCACTTTTTGCGAGTTTTGGGGTCCATTGGAACAGAAACGAATAGTTTTTCCAGTGTTTTATGGAAGTATTTGTACATTGTGGCACTACACAACATTTATAAACCATTACTTCTATTAGAAAATTAGTGATTATCAAACTTTTGCTGCCTGGCTGCAGTTGTTTTGTTTTGTGTGACGTCAATCGTCGCTCGACCGGAGCTATGACGCAGGTCTGCGTTTTGGCGCGATATTTTTTTATTCAAACTTTAACATCGATTTATATCGCAAATACGACTGATATCCAGAAAATATAAATGCAGTATACATTAAATTATATCAGGCAATAATGTGCAATAGTTTCCCAAAAGTAGTCAAATACCCTATTGTGTAATTAATTAGATAGTATTATTTATTGTACTTTTAGTATTTTAGGCGTCCTAAGTGTCTTCCTTAGTTTTAATTATTTCACAAAACATATTTAGATTACGGACTAGGTTACCAATGATAAAAAGAAGAGTGGAAGAAAGAAGACTGGAGATTCTCGGGTGGCGCTGCGGGATTCAGCTAGTATTATATAGGTACGTGAAAACTTAAGAGAGATTTACAAAATTATAATCTAATAACATTTAGCTAGTACTTAGTATGTTATCTATGTACATTGTACATGTAACAGTTGACATTGGGGATTATACTAAAAATGTAATGCGGAAGTTTTACAGGTACTTATGTATGTTTGTATTTTCAACTTCGTGGTGGTAAGGCAGGTTCAAATGAATGTTGAAAAGGTACTGGTATCCTAGATTAATTTCACAACACATATATTTAGGTTTTTTAATTTAGCTAATTCCGGATTTCAGAGTGTTAGCAGGTGAAGCCGGAGGATGTATCTTGTATGTTTAATAGTTAAGACGGACCAGCTCAGGTGAATAACACAGGATTACAGGTACCTAAATATTTTCATTTCATTACAAATAGTTAACGCACTGAAGCGCTATCTTTAAAATATAATTAAGGCTTAAAAGGGAGAAACACTAGTGAGGACGGTGAAGGTTTTCTTTTCTTCTGAAAATTTCAGGTAAATCTCTATGTTATGTGTTGATACCGACTAGGATAGATATTGTAAAACTTAGGTGTAATCTGTTAAAACACGGATAGTTATGCTTGATGTATTAGAGAGTTTTTATCTTATAGATGAGGTTGGTGGCTCCATGCCTCGGATCGGATAAACGAATGAGATATGCCGTGGGTTAGTTATTGCGTGTGTTCAAATGTCTTCGTTTTTATTCACCTTTTACTAACACAAATAGACCGTTTAACATAAACTCTTTAATTACGGATATGCGATATACTGATGCGTTCACATTCATCGCAATGCTTTGTCATATCTTCACGTTTGTTTGATCTGAGTTCTGTGCTTTATTATAGGTTGTGTCGTTAACTAGCATTTCACATTTAGAGATTCGCGTTTAAAAAGGACCACATTGCTAGTAAGTATGTGATTGATCAGGTATTTTGGTTATTCAGTTGTTTTCAGGAACAATAGACGGTTTTACCTCCTAGTAATAAATAAGTAAATAAATAGCAGATTAAAGCATGGAGACTGGAGTTGGCGTGCAGTGCAGAACAGTACCTATGTGCTATGTCCACTTGTACGTATGTTTCTTCGTACGTAGGTTACAGTTGAGCAATCGTGGTAATTTGTAAACTAAGGCCGTTTTATTTTATTTTTATGAACATTAACTTATTAATTTTTTTATGAATATTAACTTATAATAATATGCCGACTAATTAGATATGAACTAATTAAATTTTTTATAGATAGTCTAAACAGATACAATGTTAAATTATTTTATAATATGGCGAGTTCGATTCTTGCATTTAAATTTTGTTGGTTTGAGTCCTAGACAAATTCAATTTCGATAGAAAATAAATATATTTATAATCGAATGCTTTGCTTCAGTTGCGCTAGAGCCTACGGAAAAGACTCGACATTGTAACTACCTATGTTTTTGAATCTATGTTAATATTTTTGTCCAGCGTATCATTACGCATTTCAATTCAAAAGCTTTTTAATGTCGTTGATCCTATTGTATGTATGTATATCAACTAAAATAGATATTTGAGGGTGCTATCATTTTATAATTATAAAAAAAAAAAAAAAAACCTATTGGATTATTAATGACGTAATTTCTCTCAATTGTTATAGTGGATTATTGGTTATCTTGATGTTTTGAATAAGATTTAATTTGAATACAAAAAAAAATTAAAAAAAAAAAAAAAAAAAAGATTTGTGAATGTGAGCGGGTTCTTTGGTTATTTTAAGGTCATGTGAGTCTACATAGGGTTTTAAACTTTGTCAAGTAATCAATTAAGGGGGGGTTGTGCAAAATATTTTGTGTCGAATTAAAGGGTAGTGATGGCGTCTTGAATCAGCGAGTAAGACAGCGAAAGTTATGTTATGAAAGATATAAATGATAAACTTTATAAATTTTATATGATAGAATGATGACTGGCAGAGATTTAATGAATATATGCGTGGGTTAAATTCTTTTGAAGGGATTCAAGATCTTATCATTGCTTAGATTTGAGACAGTTTTTCGGAATCTGATTTTCAGCAAACCCAAGTACAATTGATCTTTTCGAAGGAGAAATTTTGGTGTTAGGCTTAGTTAATAATTACATCAACAACGTTGATTTCGAAAAGATCCTACTCTACAATGAAGAAACTATCGACAAGCACACTCTACATTTTCCGAATGGAAATCATTGGACTTTAACACTTGTACTTTTAGTGGGATATAAAGACTGTACGGAATTTTTTTCTATTTGCCTTTGGGTCTACTAGAATTTTGGAAGGAGTGCGTAAACTTTGCTTTTCAGCGAATGAAAAGATATTTGCGAAGGAAAGGGAAGTTATGTGCAACCGTTTAGGGTTGGTTCTGCCTCACAACCAGAATTTCCTTGCAGATGACAGAGATCCTGTGAAGGGACAATTTTCTTTATAGTTGATATATTAACAAACTTTGAGTCTGGGGTTTTATGATGATTATTTTTATGTCGGTTTAAAAACACTTACACATATTGTGTTGGGGATACATACACATTCGTTCACACATAATTATATTGTTGTAACTTGGATTTTGAAAAATTAGATTTTGCACTTGCAAATTGAGTCGTTTGAACGGGAATATTTGTGAATCTCTCCAATGTTTATTTGGATGGGAAAATTTTCTCCGATTAACAAATTATAATCTATTAAAATTTTGGGGGTTGCTGTAACGGTTCAGATTAGCCCTCGTTAACATTCACAAATATTAGAAAACTAAAGTTTAGATTGCCTACTACTTGGAGTACCGATACTTAAGGTTGGATTCTCAAAACTGTATAGTTTGTATAGGAATATTATAACAAATAAATGATTGAGAATTAACATATAAATAGCTTTGCCTTTGCAGAGATATTGCCTTGTACTTTATTGTAGAAAAGTGGTGGGACTGATTCTTATAATTACGTAATTCAGATTGTTTCTGAATGTATGAGTGCCTAACCCTGCAAAGGCACTGTTTGAATAGTACTATATTTGGAAAAAGGTTGCCTTGTAAGGTTTAGCTTACTATCTACATTGACTTGCCGGCCACTATTCGTATTTAAAGTAATGCTTCACGAAAAACGATGTCTTCAATGTAGGTACTCTATAGGTCGCGAACAACTTGAAGCACGCGAACCACTTTAGATGCGTCACGAAAAACGATGTCTTCAATGTAGGTACTCTATAGGTCGCGAACAACTTGAAGCACGCGAAACACTTTAGATGCGTCACGAAAAACGATGTCTTCAATGTAGGTACTCTATAGGTCGTGAAACACTTGGAGCACGCGAAACACTTTAGATGCGTCACGAAAAACAATATCTTCAATGTGCTCTATGGGTCGCGAACAACGCCAAACACTCGGGGCACTCGAACGACGCGAAACACTTTAGGTATCATGTTGGGGCGGGAGAAAGTTATATAAGGGATCGTGCAGGCGGGCTTCGGGATTCATTCTTGCCTTGGCGTTCGTAGCGCGCAGGTGGAGATTTTAGTATTTTTGTTTCGTGGTTGTCCAATATAATTTTACTATGAATTATTTTAAAGTTTTACGTAGAAACTCTGCCCGACTGAATATACATTCAAATAACGTCGACAGTGTTTACTAATTCCAGTGTGAGATTATCACAGCTCAACTTAGGGTTGATATTGAGAGTTTCTCTCTAAGTTTTTGAGCATAAAGTGTTCGAGATACAATTATTTGTAGAGTCAAGTTATTAAACTGAAATATTGGACAATTGCGTACGACTAGACACGGTTTTAGTCAATGGTAATTCCCGGAAACAAAATATTTGTGAGAACGTAAAGGAGTTACCATCTTAAAGTTCCCGATAGTTAGGCTTGGGATTTTGTGACGAACCCAAGGGTCGATTATTCTCATTAAATTGAGGTCGATCAAGTCACCAGGGTGCATGGTTTCTGGAATACGGTCATCAGAAGCTCTCTAGGTCTTTGCAAACGCAAAGTTGCTCCTTGGCGGAACTGTTGGCTCTTGACCGACCGCTGATGACCGGACCTCAGGCTCCATGTGAACTGTCTTGTACGTTAGGTGGATGTTCCGTTTCAGTCCCCAGGGGTGGATCCTTGTGTTAGAGGTACACCCTAGGCTTCGGCCTGTTGAAACAGACTCCCGTAGGGATTATAGGTAGTGGACTTCAGGATAGTTGGACTAGTCACCCATGTAGGCCTCAGCTAGTCTAGAAGAGTTTTGCACATTGGATAACCTATCTTCCAATAAACTCTGTGTTAGTATGGGATTTTGGATGTTTAGTTAAATACAGGACCCGCGAGTCCTTGCATAGTTTTGGTGTCTCTCCAAGAATAAGTGTAAGGACGTAAAAGGTGTAGGAATAGGATAGGGAATAGGGCGATCCCGCCGATCTAATATACTCAACAGAATGCGATTGTATCAGGTCGCCGGGATGTAGGGAAATTACTTAAGTTTTTAGTTTCAGGTTGTTCCAGAAGTATCCAGCTTGTTAAAACTAGCAAACAACTGTTCCAGCTAAATACATCATCAATGTGGAGTTCTTAGATAATGTCTTGTTGTGGTTTATAAAGTACCTAAGTGCATACTTTCAACTTTAATTGGCGAAATTACAAGCCAAATTCTCTAGTAAACTCTTTAAGGCCAAGCGTAGCCGTGCCAGTTGGTTTCTCTTAACTAAACGAGGGAGATTCTGACAAACTAAAGATTACTTACTAGATTCTACAAAGTTCATTGCAAGTTTCATCATCTAACCGCAATCAGAACTTATCTAATGATCGTACAAGGTTTGGTTGATCTTGACTATCACTGTAAATTCATAGGGGTTTTCTGATCCTACAATAAGGATGGGAGAATCTCACTCATAGATTGGAAATGAGTCACAAACTTACTTACATACATTGGGCAAAAGAGAATGTTCCCTTTTTATAATCTCTGTTAACTTATTTTGTTACATTTGACTTACAAACACACAAACTGACTGTAAAGAAAGTTCATTCGTGTTCAAGGCACGATTTTCCCTTAAAAGATTCGTGGAGGGGGAATCCCTATTTTATATTGGTTGGATTCTACTAGCATGGGCGGGAATGGAGCTCTTGTTCTAGCCACAAAACAATTATATTTCAAATAGCAAAATCTAGCTTTCTACGTTAACCTTGATTCAATTCACTTTAAGTTCACCTTGTATACTTTTCACCTGTATGGAATTAATACTATCAATGTCTTGTAAGATTCTACAAACTAAAGCAAAGAAATATCATTTAATCTATCTAGAAAGTGTTTCAAGATCTATCATGCCACATACCGATCTACAAACCAATCATGTCACTCCCTAATGAAAATAACATAAACTTTACTGTTATAACCTGGCACGGTTAACGCACACACTTAATAATATGTTAAATAGTTGTAAGAGTTAGTTTACTATTAGGTACATGAAGTTCCACCTAGTATAAGAGCTAATTATTAGATCTAGGTTTAATTCTGTTTCAATTCATACCTAGGCAGGTCATACGGAGTAGAAGTTAGACTAGTCTTTAAACTTGTACGATAACTAGGTCCTAAATAACGTAGGTGATCATCTCATATTTATATTGGGTTATTATGGTTCACAAAATAAGGTTCTAACTACTTAGACGATCACTTGGCCAATTTAGTTTAAGTTAAATTAATTTAGTTTAAGTTCACTTACTCAGTTAAGTAATATAATTAGGATAGGTATTTAGGTATTTAGGTTCGTCATCAACATCAACAATTAGATAAAGCTTTAAAAAATAAAAAGAGTAATGTAGGGGGACGGTACAAAGGTCGAATGCTATCACGTCGATTGTTATGACAACCACAACTAGTAAAATTAGTGTTTTCTCTTTTTTACCGCACGTGACTAAACACTATCGGTACCATTGTCTATTGGACGTGTTGTAATCTAACGTTAAGTGTGAAATACACCTTAGATCGGTAGACTAGGTTTTGATTGGCCTTCATTAAAAAATATTATCTAGCTGCATAATTTTGTCTATTGATTGGACTACGACCTACCTAATCTTGATTTATACATAACTACGAATACGCACGAATGCAATAAATCTATTACGTGCACTTTTTTAGGGTTCCGTAGCACTACAACGAACCCTTACAAGTTCGTTCTGTCCGACCGTCCAAATTTTTCGGAGGTTTTTTTTCTCTTCCTTAGAGCATTTTGGCGTTGCACGCCGTCTTGCATTTGCCATAAATGCAAACACCCCCTACCTACCTCGGAAACATTTCCCGAACATTCTTCGAGTTAGAAGAGTTTGTAATACAGAAAAGTTTAAAATTATAAGTAGGCACCTACAAAACCTACACTGCCACAAAAACCGTTTGTTTGTTTGACGAATGCTAGGGGTGAGATGAAAACTATATATGGTTGGTATTAACGTTATGAGTAAGCCGACTACCAATAACGAAAATGCCAACAAAATTACTTAATCATGTAAATAAGTACTTGGATAGTTAATTCATCAATCAAGTGACACACACGCACTGCCAGCGCCATCTGTTAACGCCATTTGACGTCACACATACCATAGCACTACAAATGCAATTTACGTCTTAGTAGCCAGAAAATACAGATCAATTCCGATTATATCTTCAATTACTATTTAGTTCTAATATTATGTTTTAAACCCTTATTTATAGAACAATAAGGCTTAACTTGGCATGTTCTTGACGATCGAATAACTTAATTATGGTGCTTAAGCTCTCAGATCATAAATTACGTTTCGTTTTATTGTGCATCCTTAAAGCCCACCCGAGTGCTAAATTAGGAACTCCTCCTTTGTACAGCTTTTAAGTAGTTAGAAGTTTGTTAGCAGTTAGTTAGAACTGTTTGATCTGATGCCAGCATTGTGGTTTTATCATCGCACCAGCCGCCACCGCCTGAAAGTTCATCCACATATCACAGATCGGTGGAAATCGCACACGGTCCGTTTTACGCGATCTGTTTTGCCTCACACCTGCAATTTGTAGAATGAGTCCTGCGGGATTTCCGAGTACCTACCTAACTATAACGGTGTCATGGGGTTCTTCAAAAGGGCTATTAATAGTCTTTAAGGGTCGGCAACGTATCTGTGATGGTGTTGCAGGTGTCCATAGGCGACGGTTATCGCTTACCATCAGTTTGTTTGCTACCTATGGCATAAAATAGTTACGTAGTCTTATTTAGTCCGTCACTAATCAGGATGCCTTTTTTTCATGGTCCTTTGTTTTGAGCTTGTTTTTTTCAGGCAGATATGTTAAAGGTGGGTTTTTCCGGCTGTCCCTCTTCTAAAATACATATGCTGTGATACAAAGGGTTACACTTTTTTCCTGAGATAGACAACTATGACAGTACCTAGGTATATCCTACTAATTCTTCATTGCGCCCGCGCAGGCCACAGCACAAAACCTTCTCCGTCACCGTTTCTGGATAATTCCTCAAGTTCAAGACGTCAAAAACTTCTCGCATTTTATTACAGGCGCAACTTGGAAAAAGCATTAATTTGCTAAAACATTCTGAAAACAATCAATATTGAGCTGCCGCGATAGCTTAGTTACATCTGAGGCGCTACTAAAAGCAAACCCTCAAAAACGTCATATTTAATCTTACATTGAATTTTTCCTCTCTCATTAGCTAAAAGAACGAGACAATGATCAATGTAAGATAAGATAAGAACGCTTTTGTGATTGTGGTAAGCCCACTGTAGGTACCTACTGTGAGGCTTGCTTTAAGAATAATAAGGATAAGTCAACTTTACAAGTTATAACCACAGCACAGCCCTTCATGATCGCCTTGAAGTCCTTAGATTCTCA
This sequence comes from Agriopis aurantiaria, assembly GCA_914767915.1. Lineage (NCBI taxonomy): Eukaryota > Metazoa > Arthropoda > Insecta > Lepidoptera > Geometridae > Agriopis > Agriopis aurantiaria. Next base: position 15,504,095 of record OU611992.1, on the reverse strand, counting down.
TACCATCTATGAACACAATTTATACAATAGTTGCGACACGGGGTCGCCTCGGTCTGATTGGCTCGTTAATGGCACGTGCATCGTGGCCAATCCTTAAATGGTGAGCATTACATTACAATAGGTCAAATCATACGCGTATCAACACAGGAGTTTTTGAGCAGTTTTCTGAGAAGCTTTGGACCTTGTCTGCACAGTGCGGGCATGCGGTCCGCCTGATGGTAAGCGGTGATCGCCGCTAATAGACACTTGCAACACTAGCGGTGTTTTCGATGCTTTGCCAGCCCAGAGAAATGCCTACTAGGTACACTACTTACTACTTATTTGCCTTAGACTTTCTCCTTAAAATATTAAATTATTATACCCTTGGGTAAGGAGTGGAATAGTTAATAGTTATGCTAGCGAGCGAAGGCTATGCCAGGCCATGCTAGGTATCGAATAAAATTTATTTTCTTTCTTTCTTTACCCTGGACAGTGTTGTGACTTGTGATGCAGTGTTAGAATTTGACATGCCTATTGAGAATGTGAACTAGATTTAAAATTTTGCAGTAGCAAAACAGTTAGGCGTTAAGAAACTCTTACTGCTTGGTGACTTGGCTGGCTACACACTGACATCGATTCTGATGCACTCCAAACTAAACTAAATTTGACAGCTCTAAAATTGTTGCCATCCTTCTCTCACATATTAAAATGAAAAGAGAGGCAGATAATTTTAGTCCTGTCAGATTGGTTTAGTTTAGTGGTATGTGGTTATGTGGTATGACAGAATCGACGTCAATATCTACCAACGTGAACAAAGCTTTGTCCTACAGATAAATCAACAACACAATAGGGTGTAAACAGCAATTATATAGGTAGAGCAAGGTACACAGCAAGGCTACACAGTTTTTTTTTTAAATATAAATTATACCGACTGTCAAGGCATTATTGTAAGAAATTTGTTGTAGCCAGTTGCACCCATATAAACGAAACGTCAGTCATTCGAATTCAGTTAGCAACTGCGATGCGGAGTTCGATGCGTTGATCTAAATAAGAATGTTCAATCAAGGTTCACTCATAATGCCTGGTGACAGATTTCCCTTCTCATTTCCGTTGTACTCCTCTTTTCTGTGGCTAGGTACAGTTTAAATTCATAGTATCAGTTATTTAATAGGTACTATGCAAACACACATGAGATTACAAGCTCGGCTTGAATAAGATATAGCTATTTAGAAACCATTGCACAATCTATCTCTGCAAGTAAACACTAAAACAACAAGCGATCGACATCGCGAGGTCGACCGCATGTCGCAAGCACGTTCCCACATCTACTCTAAAATGCTACCCATTACATTCCGCATACAATTGGGTTTCGATTATTGGGTAATATTAATTGAAAATTTTAATTTTATTACCCACCTGAAATGTATACGCTTATCAGATGGCTCGACGACGGCTCGCGACGATATTTTCAATTTCACGAAGTAAAATAATAAAGGAGAATGAGCGAATGCGGTCTGATTATCCACAATCTAGCGAGATTTGTGGAAATGGGCTGTCCACTACTAAGTATTAACCCACAATCTAGGTACACTTTCGTTTGAATAAATAAATCATCAATAAACACGCTTCAATAACACTCTACCTACCATGATCTTTAAGATCTTTTTTTTACTTTTCATTGGTTTTCATTAAACCTCGGGGGCCTTATGCCCAACTCCTTACGCGGTCTCAAACTAACGTTAAAACCGCGCAGTTCGGAAAATCACACGAACTTGAACCTTAATACGCCCAGATACGGTTTACGGTCGCGCAACATTGTCGTAACACGGAGAGCCTTCAGAGGATTTGTCTGTCCGTCCGTCTTACCTTAAAACGGCTGTATCTTTCGAACCGTAATAGATAAGCCCACATATTTTTATGCCAGTTGAAATTTTCACAAAATACACAGAATAATTTATTTTCAGAATAATATGTAATGTTACGGCGGATTAAGTAACAAATAATAAAAAAGTCTAAAAGGAATACCTACAATTAACGTATTTTTGTATTGGCTCTAATGTAAAAACGGTAATACGTACAATCGTTAAACTTAGCATGATTATACACACTCTAAAGTATTACAACAAACAATAAATAATGGCCAAGTGTGAGTCGGTGACAAAATTATTTTCATTGCCAAGTTATAACTGGTAATTTCGTTATTGAATTTATTTGTTGGCGGGACAGAACCCTCAGTGCGCGGGCTCGACTCGCACTTGCCAATTTATTAGAATCGCTCTACCCTGATCAAAGGCTTTAATATAGGGCTGGCGCTGCATTTCTACCTTCATTTGCGTGTTCTCTACGAACAGTTCCATAATTTCCCAACACCCGTTCGCATGACGAATCTCTCTCGTTTCCAAACACTCTGGGAGTTGGCCCTTGTGCGTCGAATCATAATCATGAATACTGGCATCAATTAAATCACAGTTGTTTGTTTTTGTAGCATCAACATGGGCCATCGATTCGTTACGTCATGATACCGGAAGATGTGAAAATTGACGATTGCAATCAATTTTTATTGATGAATCTCAAATAGGAAAAATTTGCCTTAATTGGACTCGGGAGACTCGGACAAATTTTGCACGGAAAAACTGCCACAATGCATTGTTATAAAAAGTCGCGTCGGTCTTTACGAAAAATCTGAATAATCAAAGCTAAAAAGATACGTATAGATACTTAGAATTATTCTAAGCGTAGATAATACTTAAGATTTTTAAAAGATACAGAATAAAAGTAATGGATGATTATTTATCCTGTTTTAATGTATAACTAGTGATTGCTTAATTTTAGTAGTTCTTATTGCAAGAAATATCAGACTATCGCGTACTTGGACCTTACAAACGTGAGGTCAAATTGGCAAGCAATGCGCCGATGCGCTGGTTGATGTGCCAAAATGCAATACACGTAACAGTCATACATCGTAGGTGTCTCTATTGTTCAAATTCTGATGATTCAGTCCTACAAAATGTAATTTGCAAGTAATGCAAACCACCAGGATTGGTTACACGGTCTTGGTCCAAGCCAAGCCAGCAGGCTTGGCTTGGATAAGTGAAAGTAGCTTACCTCGAAGGAACCAGGTTCCTGCAACACCATCACTTTTTTGAAGAAAATCTGGGGCATAATGTCACCCCACCTCCGACCTCACTCCTTGTCTAAGGCACGACACTTATCAAATCAATCTGTCACGGAGCGTTCCCAATTCAAGTTTGAACTTTTTGCGAATTTCAATGCAAACTTTTTTGTTTTATTTCTGGCCAATATGGAATTGTAAAAAAAAAACACTAAATATTCTTTTATTTCTCTTCTGTTCACTATGAATTTTTATTTGCTTTGCATAAACTAAACAACCGGTGTTTATATAATATTTGTTTATGCTTACGGCGGATTCGAACACCGACCTTTCCCTTCTAGCAACTTGTAGTCAACTAAAGCACGCAACAACTACTAATGTTAGAAGTATGAAACCATGACTTGACTGACGACGGAGCTGTCGCAATTTTACACTTCAACATTGATATTGTACTTTATTGGTTTGTAATAAAATTTATTTTAGTTTACAAATCTATCGCAAATATCAAGTTTGTTTTGTAGGTGCAATACTGCGCATAGATTCACAGATAAAATAGTTAAGTAAGTATTTAAGTATAGCTGATTCTAATTTTATGCTATAACCTCGAAAATTTAATGAAAGTGAAGGCAGAAGAGCGTAAAAAAAGAAAAGTTGATGCGCATCAAAGTTCTAATTAAGTCAGTGTTAAGTTGTTTATTTACTTTTTAAAGAAAACGAGAAAGGTAGCTTATTTAACGCGATTCAAATCTACAGACGACTGACGATAGCGTTGATTTGCCTACTAAACAAAATATATGCCATCTATGTATATTATTTTTTTGGGAAAATTTATGTCAAATCTACCCGAGCCGGTTTTCATTTCAGCCATATTTCCATATTTCCATTGCTGGGTACAGGCCTTCTCTAAGAGAGAGAAAAAGATGAGAAGGCCCTAATCCACCATGCTGCGGCCCAGTGCACGTTGGTGAATTTCATGTCTTTGACCTTTTGAGGTTCTTGGACATACTGGTTTCCTCACGATGTACTCCTTTACCGTTTTTGAGCGATGGCATCGCAACTGCACATAATTTATCATTGGTGCAGGGCGGAGGATCGAACCGGGTGCCATCAGATTGTAAAGCCGACATGCTACCGCTTGCCCACCATTACTTGACGAACGGTAAGTGTAGCTTATAACGCGTCTGCTTGCCAAGTAGAAGGTTCCAGGTTCGATTACCAGCCGCTGTTTGTTTGTGCGTTTCTTTGTGTTCAATAGCTTTACCGATCGATACGAGCTATGGAGAGGGCTATGCTCGGGGTTTCTGTACGAGATCGAATCAGAAATGAGGAGATCCGTAGACGAACGAAGGTTACCGACATAGTCCACCGGACTAGCAAGTTGAAGTGGCAGTGGGCATAGTGTACATAGCACGCAGAACAGATGGCCGGTGGGGCCGAAAGGTTCTCGAATGGAGACCATGGACCGGTAAGCGCAGCATAGGACGTCTACCCCCGAGATGGAGACGACCTAAAAGAGACCGCAGGGAAACGCTGGATGCAGGCCGCTTCCAACCGGCCTTTTTGGAGATCGATGGGGAGGCTATGTCCAGCAGTGGACATCCTACGGCTGAAATGGTGATGATGGCCGATCGATACAGGGGAGCCTAAGTAGGGAGTTATGAGTATGATACTTTTTTATCCTAACAATTATGACAAATCGATCGATTCCAATAAATAATGTTACAGCATTGTCAGAGGCATAATAAGACCTACCTACTTACCAACGAGGTAGTATTAGTACAAGACTCGTGAGAATGCGAGCAAATGTGGTAAACAATATGCAATGTAAGTGGTATACCTACTTATCCATTTTGTTACGTGTTGTTTATTGTACGCATTTTGTAATGATTTTTCAGCGATCCCATTTTCATTACAATTTGAAGAAACGGCAGTTGTAATTTTGTTGGTTGCCGTTTCAGGACCGGCCGGCTGATCCGATATTTAATGGAGACATTCGGACAAAAAAACGAACATAGTTTTTTTAATGATTTCGTTTGATGGTTTATCCCAATACGTAACATTAGGGCTCCTCCACTCCACAAAAGAAGTAGGTATTGAAATTGAAGTTAGAATTGCCTATACGCGTGAAGACGAATCTAACGAAGTAACGACACTTACAAAACAGGCAAGCCGCTTAGGCTAGAAGGTAATTTGAATATAATGAAACATTGTCAAAATACAAACATACATACTTACACCTTGTACTAATATGTATTGTGCTTACACGCCCGAAAGAAAAATAAGATCGGAAAAACAAATGAAAGTCGGGACAAAGATGAATGCCAATTTGTTCCTAAAGCAAACTTCTGGTCACAGATCGAACTAAAACATAGGTCAGAAAAAGGAATGAACCAGAATAATTCTTACCGCAAAATCACGGAAATCATTATATAGGTATTTTGATAATAAATAAAGATGGCTTTTAACGTTATATGTACGTGCACTACATACCTAAGTACTATACTTACAACACCGAATTATAACTTACAGGCAAGCACAACGGAGTCAAAATAATTTACATTAAATAAGGTGTCAGTGTGCTTCACATTTGCATTCGTGTGCGGGACGCATTTTGATGTATCAATATACCTAGGAACTATTGTGCAGTTTTATTACGAATCAAGGACATAATTTTACTATATCTAGAAACGCCTGCATAGTACTACTAGTGATGTCAAAGGGCTACCGGTAGTGCATTTTTTTAAATATAGTATAGATCTGTTTAGCTCTGATGGTAAGCGACAAAACGAATTGGAAACAATTTTTTTTTTACTCTAACCTATTATTTTGACTAAGAAAGAGGGTAGATTGTTTTTTGTGCACCTAACTTTGAACTGTTCGACCAACCACCCGCATTCGTCAGTCTTCCCGTGAACATGGTGCATGTAACTGCGCCGAAATATAGGGAGCTCCATCCGCAACCTTACCACGGTAAATTTCCGTTAATAATTATATAACTGTATTGTGACAGTGAACAACCGTGATAGTTCAAATCAGTGTTTTATGTTTTTTTTTGCCCTAGGTGACAAACAAGCAGATGGGCCGCCTGACGGTTAGCAGTCACCGTCGCCTATGGATACTTATAACACCAGGGGCATCAAAAATTCGTTGCCGACCCTTATATATAAGGACTCTATAAACTCTAGACTCTAGTATTTAATGTGTTCATAATTTGAACAGTTGGTGGCCAATTTTTGTCACTGTCACTTTATACAGGCGTTGTACAATAATTCAATGTGCAAAGAGGTATGATTATACGTTTTTCCACCAAAAAGAAGCGAATACACAGAGGTTATGTTACAATTTACAACAAAAAAAAATTGACATAATTATCCAGATGGTAGGTACGTATCCTGTGTGTATCCTGTGATTGGCTCACAGCACAAGCCGTAGCTGTATCCGTATCTGGATATGTATATTTTTTTGTAGTTTGGTTGCTAGGCAACGTTGAAATGTGATAGTGACCCCAAAATGTTTATGCAAATTTTTACGTGAATATCAATGCAATATTTCAGAAAAGTACTACAGAAACCTTGGCGGCAACCGGACATTTATTAGCGCTGCTGCAGTAATGAACTAAAGTTACGTTTAACTCGTGATATAACAAACCGTTAGCTCCTAAACTAGATCTTTATGGAAGCTATGAAGAAGCGTCACGCCTATTCGCGGTGCACTGAAATGGCATAAACCGAGGTATCGGTGAAAGTGTAAATGCGCTTAGAATGCTAAGCAAATTGCTTAGAATTCCCAGCATTTGCATGGAATTACTCGTTAATATGTATGTAGACTAGATACGTGGCATGGTAATGTTGTGTATAGTAAAGAATTGGGTAAATAGGGTGTGTTACAACAACTTATTTACATACTCAAGTAGGTATATGGCCACCATAAAAAAAAAACATGGCCTCCGTATAAAAAAAAATCATGACCGCCATGCATTTTTTTTAGATATAGAGAATTTATTTGCACAACACACGAGTAAATCATACACACATTTAAAAACGCATGCACAATAGGAGGGTTAAAATATTTGTCACTTTGTACCTATCATGTTTTGCCTAGTTTGTAGGCGTACAAATCTAGAGAGATGGTATAAAAATACCGTAAATTTTATTTATTAAAAAAAAAACTGACGAAAAAATTTCTATAGTTACCGGTATGTAAGCGCAGCGTAGGACGTCCACCCACAAGATGGATAGACGACCTAAAAGAAACCGCAGGGAAACGCTGGATGCAGGCTTCGACCAAAACAAAATGAATGGAAGGGCCATAATCATTGAACTTGCTCATTAAAAACGAGTCAAAAAAAGTCAGACATATACTTCAACGCCTAATTATAACCATGTACAGAACGTTAGTTACAAAATATAGATAGCGGTTTTTTTGTTGTTTTTACACTTCGGGAAAGCACACGAAGGCATCTTTTTGTCAGACGTTTCGTTATCATGTCACAATAGTCTCGTGTTGCACTTCCTACGGCTAGACACTGACTGAAACGAAGTAAGCGCCGGCGCTCATTTTGTAATCTTCAAAAATGCGCTTCTTCTGGGCCCGTCCATTCATTTTATTTTGGTCGAAGGATGCAGGTCGCTTCCAACCGGTCTTTTTGGAGATCGATGGGGGAGGCCTATGTCCAGCAATGGACGTCCTACGGCTGAAATGATGATGATAATGTTAACATAGGCATGCGTGTGAGCATATGCGATGTCTCTTGCGCAAAATGCATTATTTTATAAGTTTAAAAAACTTACATTTAAATCATATCGGCTAGTGATCCAAGACCGCTTATTCAGGATACCACCAACGTATTTTCTTCTCCACTTTGCTAGAAATCCACCACTGTTGGTCCTCTTCGATCGCCGGCTCACTGTGTAGCGCTCCATCGGATGCCACACAAAAACGTCAATGTATCACAATCACATAGAATATTTTTCCACACTTGTCTTCATAACACGATGGTCGCAGTCCGAAACAGCGATACAACTAAGTCCAATTAAACAAATAGTATTTCGGCCGCGAAACACATTAAAATATTACATAAAATGAAACGGAGCGAATAGAATTAATTAAGTTTCGTACACACTTTACCGTTCCCTTCAAAATAGAAAGTGAGACCTTAAAAACTAGACTGCGGGTAGATGATTTTTTTTATTATTTATTTTTGGCAAAGGATAGGCGTGTTGCTTTGTTGTAAACTCTTCGAGAAAAAAAAACGTAACACAGTTTTTAATGACTACCAAATCAAAGAAAAGCTCGTCAATTTCTAGACAGTTGAAGACGGAAAGATGTTTTAAAAAAAAAAAATCTAAACCTTTTTTGGCAAAATCGTCGTACTGTGAACTCAGACTGCGGGTGGGTAGGCAAAATAACTTTCTTTTTTTAGTGCAAAGGAACGTAGCGCGTCGTCCTGTGACTAAACTCGCGAGGTTAATAATACCGATGGTTGGTATATTGTCGCCTTATTCGTGTTACGGTATGTCGGAACGAATACAGAATGCGCGTGATTCGAATACCACATTACTAATACGTAGCTATAAGTACTACCTGCGCCTGTGGCTTTTCGCGCTATCCCACAGTAATATTGAAACTAGAATACTATAATTAAATAAGTTTGTGGAACAGGTAGGTCACCTCAGTTACATTTTCCCGGGATTTAAGTAACTTTTATTATTTATTATTAAAAATCCGTTCAAACGTTGCCGAGTTGCGAGTGGACATTTTCTTTTTGACGTCCAACCGTCCAACAATGTAAACAAATATGGTTGACAAGCAACCAATGACGAATCACTAGCGAGGAAATTCAGAGCTGTCATTGGTCAAAAAACGCCATCTTTGTTTACATAGTTACGACATCTAAAAATAAATAGACTTTACAGACATAAGTACCAAGATTCAATATTAGTGAGTGTGATTCAATTGACAATGCTGTCCATACAAAAGTGACAATGGCCACTTGACTATGCGTTGTGCACCGCGCCCTCTATGTTTGTTTGTTAGTAGGTAATTTTTCTAACCCAAATAGCTGAGCAAGGACGTCTGTGGGAATGGGGATAGAGGCCGTGAGGCTTTTTGGGTCATTTAGTATTGTAAACCTATCAACTTATCTGTGGAGTCAGTGAGGGCGCCACTATCGATTTTTCTGAACAAAACGGAAACATGCTTTAAATGTTTATCGGGACTTATCGATGACGATACATGAAATAATGGCGGACTTTCTGTGTTAACAGTAGCGTGAAATTATAACTCCCCAATATCAGTATTTATTACCTGTGGGAATCCAATAAATCAATGAGGGTTTGATAAAATTGTGTTTAATATATTCAATGAATTGATTTGCTTGAGTGGCCGAACAAAATGACAATTGAAATGCTGTTTATATTTCATTTAATAGATGATTAACGAATTTGTTTCCCAATATCTGTGTTGTTGCAATAAAGTGGCAACTAGACAGTGACGTAATTCTGGGACAACTGCCAGAGCGGCAGACCTTGTTTTTTTGGATCATGAGAAAACTGTCATTCACTCACACTCAACCAAATGTATGGAACAGCTGAATTTTTTTCGCGATTGCAGGGCTAGTCAGGAAAATTGATTATAATAGGGAATATGCATGTGTTTTTTTTATTTTTTTTATCAACTGTTTACATCGTTATATCATAGTAAAAAATATAATTACAGTTGGATATGCTCAAATAATTTTTTTAAAGAATTTTTAAAACATCGAATAAATTTGAGCTGTTTGAACGCCGCAATTTTTCGCGGGCCTTGGATGACGTCAGAAGCCACGTTCTATGTTTGTTTACTATAGACGATACAGTTATTTCACACAGATTTTCAGTTTTATAGATATTCTGACCATGGAAGAAGCTAAAAAACATTTTTATAGGTATTGTCGTGTGCCAAAGTGTACAAACACTATTAGAAATACACCCGATAAAGTGTTTTTTCCTATTCCAAGAGATGCGAAATACGTAAACAATGGTGTAAGGTTATGAGAAGAATATCATGTTTGCATTGTTGTGAAGATCATTTTAATGTAAGTATGCTATATTTTGATAGCATGGTGTGAGTTATAAGTATGTTTAGTATTGAATATTATGCACTCTGTACATCTAACTTGTAATAACATAACCTAAAAGTTCAATAAAACTTTTGTCTACAGTACCAAAGATTATATACTAGAGAAGATTGATGATAGCAGTACTTTGTACCGTACCCCGGAAATTTGCCAAAATACCTGTTGAAACTTAGAGGGCGCCACAATTTGTCCGGGCAATAGGTTGTCTCGAACTTACGTGAGATGGCGTACGAAAAATTACGGTAGCGCAACATTTCAAGAGAAGCGCACCAGATATCAGTAGATGGCGCTTTTCTTCGCGCTCACAGAATGCATCACAGAATAGGACGTAGTAGTCAGGTCAGTTTCGTTTCACAATGCGACGTTGCCAGTTCGTGCTGAGAGTTAGGCCCGCGCTGTGCGACGTTGCCAGCGCTGTATCGACTTGATTTTATGCATGGGTTATAGTTCTCAACCGGAGAGTGACATAGGCTACTAGTAAAATTCTAGATAAATTAGGTAGGTATTTACCGACTGAACGCGCACAAATCCACTCTCCATTACAGGTACCTACCTACTGTATCGTCAAAATTTTACGTAATTTTATTCTAGTAAATAAATAAAGCACACAACTACTACCTACTATGAAGTCGGTACACTACTAGACTACCTACTACACAAACAAACACACTGCTTTCCTGATACCTACCGTAAAGATGAGTACAAAATACCTATGAACTTCTAGGCTGGAATGTAATTACTGTTTTAGTAGGTACAATACTTACCTACCTAAGTACCTACTTAACCTTCGCGCGGGCAGGCCTGGCCAGACCTGACGCACTCCGCACTCTAGGTACCTATAAAGCTACAAGTAGCCGACTTCTCAGAACCGGAAACTTCCGTGTCCACTGTCGTGCGATACACAGAGATAACGCGACAAGAGTTACGCGATAGAGGCAACTTCTATAGGTACGCATACATACTTCGGCGGACCATATTTTGCAAAGAAGGTTAGGTACCTACCTATCTACTCATGAATACCATGAATAAAAACCTTAAAAATTACAAAACATCCACACTATTCAAAAAATACCTATAGGTACCTACCTACATTATTACCTAGAACTAGGTATTAAATAGGTAGGTACCTGATTTCCGAATCCATACAATCATCCGACCTTGATCGTGAACTGGGAAGCGAAGGCAGTTAGTTACCTACTATGTCCCGACTAGTTTTGGTAAACACATTTTGTGTATGACATTTTGAATATAGAATATAGGTATAGGTACTTTAGGTACATAGGCGACTAGCAGAGGTCGATGCTTGAGTGTAGATAGTCATAAAATCAAAGGAAGCAGTTATTAGAGTCCAGGAACCTTTCGGACAACAGTCATTGCGGCACCAAACTAACGTTAGATCCGCTCAGTTGGAAAATCACGCGACCGCAAACCGTATCTGGGCGCGTTAAGGTTCACGTTCGCGTGATTTTCCAACTGAGCGGATCTAACGTTAGTTTGGTGCCGCAATAGCTGTTGTCCGTAAGGCCCTAGATTCACTTAGTTGCAGGAGTCACAGTTTAAATGTAGATAATCGGAGCCCAGATTCACTTGCAGGGGTCACAGGGGCGAACGTGAACCTTATCGCGCCCAGATACGGTTTGCGGTCGCGTGATTTTCCAAATCGTAAGGCCCCAGGTACAGATAAACAATATGAGAAGAAATCCCCGCAATTCACACCTAACCACGTTAGCATTTATTTTAGCACATTACTGAGCAGGCTAATGCTATAGAGGTCATACCGCCTCGTCTTTCGTAATTTACTGTCCTGTCTGCCCCAGTAAAGTAGTGGAGAAAACAACACCCTACCACGCCCAAATTTTGGCTCGAGGTAGTAAAGCTCATTTTAAGTTTTAGTATATTTTTTGCATATTTTTTAAGGCTCTGGTTTAGGAAATACAACTAGTTCTAGTTTTTAGTTTAAATTATAGTCTAAGTTAGGTCTTACGATTTTGACGACCTGAAATACCCGGCTCCTCAAGCATTTTGTCCCAGGTCAATCCAGGCAAGGATAGTGACCTTCACTGGCTTTCCAACGATAGGTCATTTAGTATTTTAAGACTCTTAGGTACTAGAGCTACTAAGTAGCGAGACAGAGCCTAAATACCCGATTTTTTGAAGGTCCATAACTTCGGACACAAAGGTCCAATCAAATATCTGACGTCATAAACCTCATTTTTTCTAGCAGACGATGACGTTAAACTCAAAAACTCGGCTTTAGGACCTACCCCTAAAGACCCCAAATTGGGTTTGTAATTACGTAACCGGAAATTCATGTTAAGAGGGGGCATCCGAAATTTTATGCAAATTTGCCATGATATTATAACTAAACCAAATATCCTATCAACGTAATAATTGATATATATGATTTTTCAATTCATGTTTTTTCCGCCATTAAGACAGAAACATAATAGCAAGATATTTACTCGATACTTTAATGTTTTGAAAATAGTGCCTTTTTGCTAATTTTTTTGATTTTACTTGGAAAGTACTTCAGTTACATATCTAAAATAAATACTCATCGAAGAATATATAGTTTGTTTTCCATAGTTAAGACAAAATTTACCTAGATTAATTAGTACTCTCATAATAAATTATATTCGATTTGAGACTTACGTCCTTTAGTTCTAAGCAACTATTCGGTCAAACGGTAAGTCCGATATTCAGTCTTATTCTGTTGCGCTTTGCATCTAAATAGCGAAACATGCTCCGTTCAACCTCAGTACCGCACTATGCCTCAACGGGGAAGGACGCACGCGCTTGCTTTTCGCCTTGGTTTTATCTTCCGAGTGCGATTATATCAACACCTACTGTATTTTCAAACAAAGGATAATATAAAAAATCGATGGCTCGAACGCGACCACTTGACGCGGCAACCAAGTGGTGCCAATGACCTTAGAGCACAGACTAGGTAAAGCTACTACGAAAAAATAACATAGATACAAATAAAATGGATATGACTAGGCCGTAACGCATCCATTATTATGTATGCTCAGTAATATAACTATTAGAGTCGGAGTGTTTCTTTGTGACAGACAAACAGACAGAGAGAGAGAGAGAGACGGAGAGAAGCAGAGAGAGAGAGAGTCAGAAAGATAAAACTAAAAATTAAAAGATAATATAAAATAATTTAAGTTTTATTATAGAAACTGACGTGGTTTTCACACATTTTATTTATATTACACGGGAATTAATTTAAGTTTATTATAATTTATTATGAGAGTACTAATTAATCTAGGTAAATTTTGTCTTAACACTGGAAAACAAACTATATTTTCCTTCGGTGATTATTTATTTTAGATATGTAACTGAAGTACTTTCCAAGTAAAATCAAAAAAATTAGCAAAAAGGCACCATTTTCAAAACATTAAAGTATCGAGTAAATATCTTGCTATTATGTTTCTGTCTTAATGGCGGAAAGAAAATGAATTGAAAAATCATATGTATCAATTATTACGTTGATCGGATATTTGGTTTAGTTATAATATCATGGCAAATTAGCATAAAATTTCGGATGCCCCCTCTTAAAGAAGAGCGTTCAAGACACACATAATTTTGGTGGTATGGTTCCTTATCCAAAGCCATACATACAATGGAGATACTTTTCTGTATTTATGTTTATTCGCCCGAGTTAGGTAATTATCAATTTAAAAAACCGACTTCAAAATTAATAGTAGGTACCTAAAACTACTGAACGAAACCAACGAAATTATTGTACAAATTTAATGAAATATCTATGGGACCAATCTAAAAATCCAAATCAGTTTTTAAATGATGGAGTTCTAAAGTAACAAACAACCGAATCATTGAGAACCTCCTTATTTTTTGAAGTCGGTTAAATAATCTTGCAGTACTGTACCGCACCGCCTTGATGCGGTTTGACCTTATAGGCAGTTATCTTCATATACCTACCTACATAGCAGAGCAAAAAAGCAGAGTGCGACGTTGCCGCTTCGTGCGAGTATTTGTACGGAACCCTCAGAGTGCGAGTCCTACTCACACTTGTCCGGTTTTTTTAGTAGGTAGGTATAAGAATCATAGCCATGTCCGCTTTTGGTAAATTAGGTAGGTACTTACCGACTGAACGCGCACAAATCCAGTCTCCTTTACAGGTACCTAGAAGGTACTTACCTACTGTCTCGTCAAAATTTTATTCAAGTAAATAGGTAAATAAAGCACACAACTAGACTACTACATCAATAAACACACTACTTTCCTGATAGCTACCGTAAAGATGAGCACAAAATACCTATGAACTTCTAGGCTGGAATGTAATTACTGTTTTAGTAGGTAGGTCCAATACTTACCTACCTAAGTACCTACTTAACCTTCGCGCTGGCAGGCCTGGCCAGACCTGGCGCTCTCCGCACTTTAGGTACCTATCAAGCTACAAGTAGCCGACTTATCGGAAGCGGGAACTCCCGTGCTCACTCTCACGCGATACACAGAGATAACGCGACGCGAAGAGTTACGCGATAGACAGAGAGGCAACTTCTAGGTTAATATAGCTATAGGTAGTTAGCGCTCGCGCGTCCTGAATTGCACTTTATTGTGTAGTAGCAAGAGTTGCTATGGTTTTGTGGAGTGACTCTCCTGGGTCCTGGGGCCTTACAGCTAGCTGTTAAAGCAATCCAGTTTAGGTGATGAAAAAATGTTGCGCGACCGCAAACCGTATCTGAGCGCGTTAAGGTTCACGTTCGCGTGATTTTCCGAACTGCGCTGTATTAACGTTAGTTTGATACCGAGTTAGCAGTTGGCCGTAGGTAAGGCCCCAGGGGCCTTACGGACAACTGCTATTGCGGCACCAAACTAACGTTAGATCCGCTCAGTTGGAAAATCACGCGAACGAGAAAAGTACACAAGTTAAGAAAGTAAAACAATGAGGCGATGTTTAAATAAAAAACACAACCTTTTCTATATAATTTTATTGATTATTAAAGTACTTTTCAAGACAAAAATGTACCTTGAGATCGACAAAATGCCATTTGATCAGGGGGCAGATTTGATAGTTTTCGAAAACTTTTTTCGTATACGTTTCGTTCCATACATTGCTGGGCTGAAAGGTATTCGAAATCTTTTTTCAAATTAGAGTGAAGCAATCTATACCGCTGATTTTAGTTCCTTCGCGTTTCCGCTGGAAGCGCTTTACTAAAATGTATGGAACAATACGTAAATGAAAAAAGTTTACGAAAACTATCAACTTAATTATCCATGAAAAAATAGTAATGTTGAAATTCCTGATATTATTTTAGTTAAATGTTAATTATTTACATTCTAAATTATTTAACTAAAAAAATGTATTATTATAAGACATTTTAAAGTAGGATTATTTTATTGTAAAGCGCCATCTACTGGATATCGATTGTATTACTAAAGGTGCTTGCAAAGGTAAGTTCGGTAAGTTATTGGTTTCGTTGCCGTAGTACTAACTATTATTATATTCTGTGTTTTCGTACAGTTTCAGTCTAATTCGATACTCCTAGCGCCATCTAAACAATCACTTTGGATCTATTTTAAGGGTCACGAAATGTTCTAGAGGGTTAGCAGCGGTCGACAGTACTAATAGGTACTTACCTGTTTTTCCGTCGAGGATTTACAAAATCTAAATTTATTTCAGGTCGAGGAGGATACAGTAACTTATGTTCAATGCAACATAACGAAACAACAAGGAGGAAAAGTTACCCTACGGTTAAAGAAAAAAGTTGTGCTTCATATATTCCAGTGCTAAAAACAGAATATGCCACCACCAGTAGAGAGAGAGACAAAGATAAGCACTAATAAACGAAGCTCTCTCAGACTTAACTGCCAAAAGTAGCAATGTTTTAGACATTTCTGAACCTCTAGAAACAAGTGATTGAAGTGAAGCGAGGCCCAGTACTTCCCATACTGATGTCTGTGATGCTTATCAAGCGAGGCCCAGTACTTCTGATATTGATGTCTGTGATGATTATCAAGCGATGCCCAGTACCTTCCATATTATAGTTGGTGATAATGAAGACAAATTACAGGGTGACAAAGCTGTGCAAGTGAATATTAAAGCGAAGTACAGAAGTAAATGTGTTCATTTAAGGAGTTTGACTTGATGAACTTCACGAATAAAATCAGCTCTGACTAGTTTCAAAAACAAAAATTATTTGTAGATAACCCAGTTGGTGGTATATGTATTTCTTCTGGAGTGTTTACCCCTTAATAAAGCAGTGATGGCTGACAGAGGATTCAAAGACTTGTCATGTTAGTTAGAAGCTAAAAAATCTACCCTCATTCGACCACTTTCTGTTTCAAAGTCCTCCCCCAGCGCTCTTACAAACAGCCCTCTGTGCCGAGGCTGTCTACAGGTGAATGAGACCGTGGAGCATGCACTACTGCATTGCAAGCCCACAGAAGATATACGATTAAGGTCGAGACTCCTTGAAGAAACTCAACAACACCAAGTCTCCAATACCACAACACCTGGCGAAATAGGCAGTAGAGCAGTTTAGTCAGCGACCCAAAGCCGCTTGGGTCGAGCTTGGCTGGTTTGGGTAGGCTTGCAGAGGCAAATGCACAATACGCCCCAAGCGGGATGTCAGTGCAGGTCTTATCACTCTTACTTTAAATTAGCAGACCATAATTTAATTCCTATCATAGATGGTGTAATAATAGCACACGACAAGCTGTGTAATAATATGCAGGATGTATTAATAAAAAAATTATTAAAATTTACATTAATTTTATTTAAACTCAATGTACATTTACTTATTTATTTTAGGAAAAATTGCTTTACTCCAGAACAGGATACATTTTTCTAATAAATTTTCACAGTTGTTTGCCATAATCCACTTCTATAATACTTACTTTTTTAGTTGTTTTATAATCATTATGAGCAACACAAAAGAGTGCCTTAGCTTTATTGGAAAAATGCATCTGCAGTTGCACCTGTGCCATGTATTTTCAAGCCACTTTATTCCTCGAGCTGATATATCGGCTGATTGCTTGTTCTGATGTCGTACATTTTATTTCGAGCCACGCCAAAAATGCAAGTGTGCGTGCGTTGCCCCCTAAAACAAAATAAAATTAAATTGAGTCATATGTCTATTCTAAACAATACTGAAAGATAATTTAAAATAAAAATTGTTTCTATGTTAAATTAATTAAAATATAAAACATTTTTTTTTTTAAATGAAATTGGTGCCAGGAAGGCATTTATCTATTACTACAGCTTCTTAACAACTACCTACGTGTAGTTGTTAAGAAGCATATAATGAGCCATAACTACTTAACATGATATCATCATTTGTGTCAATGTTCGCCTGGTTATAGCTTGGTTGGTCTAAGTGCTCCAACCTGATTGCACTGAAGCTAAGCAACGGCCAGAGTTATTTTAGGTGACATTTACAGCTTAGCACTACCTTGGTTCAGATGACAAATTCAGATGATGGCTACAGTTGAAGGATCTGTCACACTGCCTGCGTTCTCCGTCCTGTGGTCTGGTCAAAGAGACCGCTGCTGCTAGTCCGGTGCATTCTCTGTGTTTTTTCCACGTGACCACAAAGTCAGAATGCATTGTAACAAAATATATGGAAACTGCAAACGATGTTCACACATGGTGCGGGCAGCGTTCATTTTGACCGGACTGCAGGACGGAGAACGCAGGCAGTGTAACAGATCTTTTATTTTCTAGAGCAATACTCGTAGGCCAAGTCAGAGCCCTTTCGTGGCGCCTTACACTAGCCACTGAGCGTTTTCAAGAAGAAAGGAAGGATAATCTACCTGGGTGTGCCACACAATCTTGACATTGAAAAGAAAAGAATAATTTCTTCAGTTTCATTGCAAACAGCTGTTACAGCGTAACATTTCTGTCAAACATTATGCTCTGGTGTAATTCGAGCTTATGTCCCCATCTTGTTTTACTTGTACACAATTATCCTACTGCTGAATCACCATAAGATTCTCGTTCAGATCTGTAACAAACAATAAGTACATAAGTATTTAGAGGAAACAGAATTCACAACAAATTTTGTTTCTTAAAAATTCACGGAAAGTTACGGAACATAAGTAATGTTAGGTATAATTACTTGTAAATTATTATAATATAGACAGTAGAGCAGCAGCTTCATAAAATTTTTAATGACCAATGATTATTTATAGGTTATGTTTTGGTTGCATTTATGCGTAAAAACCTATGTAATGGATTAAAATATATCACGGATTATAACAATTACCTTGCAGCTTTTACTCCTTTGATCTCAGCAACCGTAAACTTTGGATTTGATGCAAAATATGCTGTCATCATGAATGCATCTATTTTTGGTAGATTGTCCGATTGTGCTTTGACAAAACCAGTCTCAGTCATCGTCCTAAATGATCTCTAGTCTCACGAGAACGCTAAAATTACACTAGCTAATGGAAAAAACCACAGGAACTCAATATAAAACTATTTTTCTCTCAAACACTACTAAGACTGCGTTCCAAAACATATAGTCTTTTGTCGAGTGAAATTCGTTGCACGAATTTTGGTTTCGGAACTGGGTTAATACGGGTAATATTCAAACGGGGTGAATTATGTTTTGGAACGAAGGACTCCATTCTGGCGCGCTCGAGATTATTTCGGACTTATTCTCTCTCGTTGGGATTGTCATTATGTGTAAGAGTGACCGAAATTATCTCGAGCGCGCTAGAATAAGACCGCAGGAAATTTACCCTTGTCAATAATACCATTGACATTTTTGTCATATCAAAATAACCTCAACTGCCTTAAAAAATAAAATTGAGTTTAAAAACTAAATTGTTTTACTCTATTTATTTTGTTTATAATGTTTCTTTCTTAGTTATTTTTTGACAAGCTATGGGCTAGTGGCAGATAAACGGATAAACATGCTGTTTACTGTCAATCATTTCGATTCTGACAGCAGGGTGAAATTTAACGCTGGTTTTTGCAGAGTGAATTATTTCACCTACCGGTTGAATTTTTACTCTCTCTGAGGCGTTCCAAAACACCAGGTGAAAAACTCACAAGGTGTTTTGGAACCAGCATCGAGTGAATTTCACCCTCATCGGGTGAAATTCGCCGGTTTTGGAACGCAGCCTAACACAGTATGAATATCGACGCCGATTTATGCGATGTTGTGGCTTTTGACGTCACGATTCGTTTCGACCAATGGTGAAGCGTTTCGCAAATTTGAATTTCCCTCTTATATTTTGCACTTTTTATTTAATATTTTAAGCAATTAAAATGCAACTAAATAAAAAAATATCTTTCAAGATATAAAGTCAGAACAATAAAGATTCGGAAAAAAAATATTTCAGCCATATTTAAACCACATGCATATTCCCTATTATGGGTACTATCATAGATAAACATATTGACCTCTTTAAGCTTACCTTAGCTTCAGCTTTTTTATAAGATTATATAAATAACAGTTTGGTAGTGTATTACAACTTTAATAAGGTAATTCAGACTTATTTATCATATCAACAATTTTATCACACATTTTAGGCAATTTGGGTATCCCTCAAATCTTAAACATTTTCATTAAATTCAGTAACTATTTATAATACAAGGCGCATCATTCAACCATTTTCAAGTTATGACCAAAACATCTAAGTAGCGCAACGCCCAATTATTACGTAGTATTTACATTCTCTTTGTGGCGCTCAACTATCCAAATATCTGTTTTAGCAAGGTGATATAATTATGTCAGTGACAGCTCTCATCTTGATCTGACACCTGCCACTCTGACATCTGGCTGCCTGGTGGTAAGCAGTCACCGTACTTGTAACACCAGAGGCATCACAAATACGTTGCCGACCCTTTAAGACTCGATTAACTCGTCTTTTGAAGAACCCCATGTTGTAGCTTCTCAGAAACACTGTAGAAGGTAGCTCATTCCACATTTTGCTGGTATGAGGCAAGAAGGATTGTGTGAATTGCACAGTGTGCGATTTCTACTGCTCTATGCTATGTGGATGACCCTTCAGGCGGATACAGATTGACTCATTAAAGCATCCTTTTTTTAAATCAATGGCCGCACAATTTTTAGCAATTCGTTATATGTCTCAGTGTCTATGAACCGAATTAAGTCCTCAGATTCAGTAGGCTCATTGTGTTTCAGTGTCTCAGCCGTAGTTTCTCTAGCCAGGGCTTCTTTAATTTTCGTTTGTTATTTGTTCCGAGTAAATAAAATGCTGCAGCAATACTAGCAATGTCATATGGCACCATGGTGACTGACAGAAGTAGCTCCTGAAAACATAAATAAACTATTATAAGTAATTTTATATTGAAGTGTTCCACACATTAGGATTTAGTACAATGTTATAGCTAATAAATAAAACTGTTTTTAAGCCGTCAGGAAAGAGACCGTAGACTCAATTACCAGAGCAACGGAGCAATTAAAAAAAAAAATATAAGTAGAGAAAAACACCGTTTTTTGCGGGTAGTCTCAAATTTTACAGAAAAGCTTGTCATAGAGTCCTTTTCATGAAAGAAGTCCCACGATTAACAGCGGAACTGAATAAAAATGGAATAAATTTCCATGTTGTAGTTGTCAAGTGTTGTTACTGTGTTTGGCCGCTAGTGAGATTTTTACTAATTTTCCATCGTTAAAGAGTCTTGTACGATGCCAAAAGTTGTTAAAGTTCTACTCGAGAAATGATACTGATAGTGATTGATACGCGATGACAGCGCCGCGTCTGGGGGACTTCTTTCATGAAAAGCACTCTACTATGTTTGAAGAAGTACCCAATGACTTCATATTCGTACCCAGAGCATGCATGTTATAATAATGTGATATTATAACATACAGGCAATGTCAAGTGTATTTCTGTGTCTCAGTTTTCGGAACATGTGCTTATAATATCAAATAGTGGTTCACCCCGAACTGTGACTTTGGGACCCCAATAACTTTGCAACCCTTGGTCTGGACCCATTAGCTCATATTCATACTGTTATATACTAGTGTTTACCTTCGGTATTTTGTATGTTTTAATATTGTGATGAGGGTACCCACATTATAGTAATAAAGTTAGTTTGTTTTCGACTCAACTTAATGGCGTTTATTTTAATGGCGACTTGGATAATTAATTGATTTCGGCGAAGAAATGGCATCTAATGTGGCAAATATTGTGTTCCCTGGGCAGTTTAACCCAAAAACCGACAAATGGTGCGATTACATCGACATCGTGCCCACATCCCTCCAACCGGAGGTGCTAGCACTGTTGCATGCCCCACATGCAGGGGTAGTCCAAACTAAAGCGTACGCTAGAGGATATGTATGGTGGGTGGACATGGACAAACAGATTGAAAGAATTGTAGCAGAATGTGAACAATGCCAGATGGTAAGGAACAACCCTCCGAAAGACCCGCAGGTATGGATAGCCACCGAAAAGCCTTGGAGTCGGGTGCATGTGGATTTTGCTGGGCCATTTCAAGGAAAGACTTTCTTTGTTGTGGTGGACAGCCATAGCAAGTGGCTAGAAGCTGAAATTGTGCCGTCTGTGAGTAGTGGAACTGTAATCACAATGCTAAGAAAGATATTTGCGTCTCAAGGCCTGCCAGAGGTGTTGGTTTCTGACAATGGCAGAGCATTTAGTTCAGCGGAATTTAATAATTTTCTAAAAAAAAATGGAATAAAACATTTGTACTCTCCTCCCTACCATCCCGCGACAAA
Source organism: Agriopis aurantiaria (assembly GCA_914767915.1). Taxonomy (NCBI): domain Eukaryota; kingdom Metazoa; phylum Arthropoda; class Insecta; order Lepidoptera; family Geometridae; genus Agriopis; species Agriopis aurantiaria. Next base: position 15,482,206 of record OU611992.1, on the reverse strand, counting down.
TGGCCAGGTGGAGAGAGCAATACAAACTTTTAAGAATAAACTGAAGAAGTTGGAAAGCTCACAGATGCCATGGAGTGAGAAGATGTCAAAGGTTTTGTTTCACCTAAGGACAGTGCCTAATAGCGTCACCAATAAAAGTCCCGCAGAGATGCTAAATGGACGAAAGTACAGAACGGCCATATCAAGGCTGCACCCAGAAAACTTGCCAACACGGGCAGATGCTCAATTAGAAGCAGGGGCACAAAAGCCACCGGCTAGGCATTTTCAGCTTAGGCAACCTGTTTTGATACATATGTACGGACCCGGCAGGAAATGGCAGAAAGGCACAGTGGAAGCTATAGAAGGCCCGAGTGCGTACAGGGTGAGGACGGAATGTGGAGAATTGCATCGCCGACACGCGGACCAAATGCTGGCGCGAGCTACAAAGGAAGAGACAACACCTGGACCGATAGATCAAAGACGGTTATCTTGGGATTGTCCAGATATAGGTATGGATCAAGCATCTCCAGAACAGGTGCTTCCTGAAATACCAGACTCTAGCTTGTGGCCGGAAATCATCGGTATATGATGTTAAATTATGTGTGAAGATATGTTATATACTAGTGTTTACCTTCGGTATTTTGTATGTTTTAATATTGTGATGAGGGTACCCACATTATAGTAATAAAGTTAGTTTGTTTTCGACTCAACTTAATGGCGTTTATTTTACATACTAGAAGAATGTATTTTCATAAACTACTTGCCTAGATCATTTGGATCAAGTTATCGTCGAACAAAATATACAAACGTTGAGCTGTTACTATTGACTCTGACAGGAGTTTCGGTCAAATACTTATTGTATGTGTAAAACACGATCTACGAGGGAGCTGAGTAACAACACCGAGTGCCATGCATAAACTGATTTATTTATCAAGTACCCACTATAATCAATAATACATAATATCAGGTCAAGTGTACCCACATCACATCCTCCTTCTTAAAAAACAAAACAAACAATATCAATAAAGACAAAATAATTAATACACAATACTTATGGCAATCAATACATAATAGGTGCGCTATGCCACATCTTTTTTTTTTTTTTTTTTTAGAATAGCACAATTACATTAAATTTAATTTCAAATCAATTTTTATTCATAATTTTAAACATGTTTTGTTAAATATACATCTGATAAAAATTTACACTGTCAACCATTTCAATTTAATTCATTAATTTATTTATCATATTATCGCATGTAAATACTTATATATATATATATATATATAATCAATGTCAATAATCATTACAATGTCATTTCTTCATCATTATCTTATAATCTAAACAAAAAAAATCAATATTAATCATGAACAGTATCTCAGCAAGCATCGTCATTGTACAATAAGGAGTAAAAAAAAAAGAAATATATAACATTAAAACTATAGTCTATAACATCTGCACAATACATATTTAACCGCCGTACCCAACGACCTAACCCCGTCGGACCGTCATCTTCAGGAGTGTCCCCACCGATCAGGAGCTCTCACCGTCCTGCCAGAACGAGTAACATAAACGTCATTAGTGGAGATCCTATCAAGCGGTTGTACTGGTGGTACACTGGAGCTGCTTGGCAAACAGCTGGCGCTTGGCGCCGGCGGCGCTACGTCATCGTACCCATAATATGATCGCATTTCATTATCACTATCAGTACGAAACGGACTATCGAGAATGATTTGTTTCCTATTTCGACGTATCAAAGACCCTGTGCACAGTCGTAACAAGTATGACCTTGGCCTTTTTACATCTACTACCTGTGCATTTACCCAATTCCTGCCCATGCGAACTTTAACCTTACTACCTATAGATAAAGATTCAAGATTCTTACTTCCTCTATCAAAATATTTCTTTTGAATTACTTGCCGCTGGCATAATTCTTCGTGCACTTTTTTAAAATCATTTAATTTCGGTTGCAATAACTCTGCCGAACACGGAAGTATACTCCGAAGTTTTCTGCTGTTCAGTAATTCCGATGGTGACGGCAACTTATCACTTATCGGAGTGTTTAAAAATTCCAACAACGCTAGCCTAAACTCTGACTTTTCATACATTGTCTTTCGTAACATAGCTTTTATCGTCTGGATCGCTCTTTCTGCTTGGCCATTAGACTGTGGATATCGTGGTGAGGATGTTCTATGTTCAAACTTCCACTCTTTACTGAAACTTTTAAACAATCTGGATGCGTATTCAGGTCCATTATCAGTACAACAGAGTTCCGGTATCCCCTGGCGACTAAATATACTTTTCATTTTGTCTATCACACATTCTGAGGTAAGATTACTCAATTCTTCAACTTCAACATATTTGCTGAAATAATCTATCATTAATAAATAAACTTTGTTGTTAAAATGAAAAAGATCAGCGCCGACCTTTGCCCACGCTCTTGTAGGAATTTCGTGAGAGATAAGTGGTTGCTTAGAATTTTCTCTTCTATAGGTCAAACACGCCTGGCAATGCGAGATCATATCCTGTATCTGAGCATTCATATTTGGCCAAAACATTATCTCACGTGCCCTGAGTTTTGTTTTTTCTGCTCCGAGATGACCTATGTGAACTTTCTTCAACATATCCTTCCGCATGCTTTTCGGAATGACGATCCTTGTGCCTTTCCACACTAAATCATATGCCACAGTCAACTCATCCCTATAGTCCCAATAAGGCGTCATTATATCTTCAATGTCACACTTGTGCATTGGCCACCCATCCATTATCACTCTCTTAAGCTCCTGTAGTTCTTCATCTTGGCCTGTAAATTTTTGTAATTCGATAAAATGTGTATCCGTCAAACAATTACTAGCCGCGATCGCGCATACCTGCGCTCGCTCCTCTAAATAGTCTCGCGGCTCCTCCTTCGGGTCGGCGCAAGGCGCTACCGCACGCGATAGCGTATCTGCTACGTATAAATACTTTCCCGGTGTAAATACTAGTTTAAATGTATACGGTTGCAACCTTATCAGCATCCGCTGTAATCTAGCCGGGGCTCCTGCAATCGGTTTGTTTATTATGCTTATCAAGGGTTTGTGATCGGTCTCAATCGTTACATCGCTCTTCCCGTAAATATAGGTATAAAATTTTTCGCAAGCAAACACACAAGCATACAATTCTTTCTCGATTTGAGCATAGTTTTGTTCTGTTTTGGTCAATGACCTCGATGCATAGCAAACCGGTTTCCCATCCTGTAGGAGACACGACCCTAATCCATTTTTACTCGCGTCAACTGAAATTTTTACTGGTTTATCTAAGTTGTAAAATTGTAGTACTGGCGCGCTCGTTATGCACCGCTGCAATTCCTCGAAGCATCGGTCGTGTACCTCATCCCAATGCCATTCAATATCTTTTTTTAGAAGTTCTCTCAACTTGTGTGTTTTTTCCGATAAGTTAGGTATGAAACTGCCAACATACGTCACTAAACCTAGAAATCGCTCTAAATCCTTCTCATTTTCTGGTTTAGGCATGTTTCTTATCGGCAAGATATGTGAGTCGTCGGGACGTATGCCGTCTCGTGATATTATGTGACCCAAATACTTTATTTCCGTCAACCCTATTTTACATTTTTCTCTATTTAGCTTCACATTAATTTGTTTACATCTTTCTAAAACCTGTCGAAGACGCAAATCATGCAGCTCTTTTGTATCAGCGTAACAAAGCAAATCGTCAACGAATAAAATCACACCTTCTATGTCATCGAAATAATCATACAGCCTCTTATGAAAAACTTCCGAAGCTGATGATATTCCAAACGGCATGCGCAAAAATTTGAACCTCCCAAATGCCGTGTTGAAAGTGCAAAGGTCAGTTGACTCGTCATGTAATTTCAGTTGGTAAAAAGAGTGCTTACAGTCGAGTGTACTGAAATACATGGCTCCTGAAAGTCTCGAAGTGATCTCGTCTAGGGTAGGTAATTTAAAATGTTCCCTTCTAATATACTTGTTTAAATCTCGCGGGTCCAGACATATCCTAATATCACCATTCGGTTTTTGCACCACAGTCATACTATTTACCCAGTCCGTAGGCCCTTCAACTTTCGCTATCACTCCCTGCTCGAGCATCTCACTCAACTTCCTCTGCACATTGTCTACCAGCGCGATAGGCAACTTACGCGGCGCGTTAACGACGGGTCGAGCGTCTGTGGCCAGCCTTATCTTATACTCGCACGGCAAGCATCCCACACCATCAAATACTTCCGGAAATTCATCTAGTATCTGTCTCGTTTTCGGTGCATTCGCACTTACTGTCAAAATAAGCTTTACTAAATTCATCTCTTCACACGATCGTTTTCCTAGAACCGGCGGTGACGTCACATCGGCTATAACAAACTTCACTATACACGGCTTGTTTTTACACACGCATTTCAACCTACATTGACCTAAAACCTTTATGTCCCCACCTGAATAACCAACTAACTTCACAGTCGAGGACATCAAATCATTTTCGTTTATCCCCGCGCGCGACAGATACCTATAAGGCAAAACATTTACGTCAGCTCCAGTGTCCAACTTGAATCTAATGTTATTATTATTTATTCGTATATCTATACACCAGTCATCGCTCGCGCCCATAAAGCTAGTCCTACCACGTACCTGATCTATGGAGTTCTCCTGGACGGTATATACGCGGCACACTCTCGCGAAATGATTTATGCGATTGCACTTTACACATCTCTGGCCGAATGCCGGACACTTGAATTTATTTTTTTCATGTATTATTCCACAATATTCACACGCGTCGCGTCCGGTCTGTCGCTGGGGTCCTCTCGATGACGTCACCTGCGGCGCGGCTGGCAGGCGCGCGCCCGGCCTGTCGCCGCCGCTGCCGCCGAGCCAAGCTCGCTGCTCGTTCCGTGTGTAGGACGGGTGCCCGCTCGCAGCTGGAGCGCCCCGCTGCTGTCCGCTGGGTGCGCGCGCGCGGCTTTGATACGAGCCGCTAGCGCCGTAATGTTGTTGTCGCTGCACCCAGTGCATGGCCATCTCGGTGTTAAGCTCAGTTTTCATTGTACCCGCCTGTACCCGGGACACCTCCGCAACATTACAAATGTCCAAAGCTCTTGTCAGTGTTAAGTTATATTCACGTAAAAGTCGCTCCTTCAGTGGTTCTTCCCTCAAGCCGCAGATTAATCTGTCTCTCACGAGGTCGTCCTTTAAATCCTTGAACTCGCATGATGACGCCAATTTATTAAGTTCGAATGAATACTGCTCCACTGTTTCGTGTTCTTGCTGATTTCGAATGAAGAATCTATGCCTTTCTACTGTTATGTTTTTCTTAGGCGTGAAAAAGGTATCAAATTTCTTTAACAGGCCTTCTACCGTGACGCTGCTTTCTGGCGGGAACTGTTCGTAGACGTCGCGACATTGTTCTCCAATGACATGTAGCAGAATGTTCACCTGAACTTTCTTCTCTTTTGTTTCCAGTTGACACGCATTATAATATATAAGGAAAGATTTCTTCCATTTGGACCACTTAATACTCAAATTTCCCGACGTTATATTCGCCAAATCTTTCTCAAAACAAAATGGCGGTGGCGGTTGCAACATTGATTCCATCTTTTATTCTTCAAATAGCACTTTTTCAACGTATACTACACTTTTAACACGATTATCGGACCTCCGTGCACTTTAATTTAATATGTTTTCTTCGAATTAAACCGGCTGCGCCATGTAAAACACGATCTACGAGGGAGCTGAGTAACAACACCGAGTGCCATGCATAAACTGATTTATTTATCAAGTACCCACTATAATCAATAATACATAATATAAGGTCAAGTGTACCCACATCACAGTATGCATTATGTATTGGATATATTTGATTAAATATTGTTTTCTTGAATGTAATTTTAGTGGAAGTACGAAAAAGCACTAACCGAGCAGTTTGCTTTCAGCTACAATTTTTTTTATAATAGTTATAAGCTTGCGTTTGACCGGCAATTAGCCTGATGTTAAACGATGATGTGGGACATGATGGAGCAATGCTTGCCTAAAAAAAATTATTCACTCGTGATTTGAAGACACCCAGATTGTAGCTATCGGGGAATACCAGTGAGATGTAACAGGAATGAATGGGTATTTTGCCTGAATGGGTATTTTACCCATTCAGGCAGCGCATTCCACAGACTAGCAGTTCGTACAATAAAAGTGGAATTTAAGCACTTCGTACGGACTTTCGGAATGCATTATTGCCAGGCAGAATCGGCCAATCGGCAGAAAAAGTTTTGGATTCCATTGTTTCCAATAAGATTACACCTCTTAGCGTAGCGTTATATTCTCTTTGATTACACCTACTTCGAAGTAGATTTCAGTGATTTCAATGGTTAAACAAACAAGGAGAAAGAACAATAAATAAAGCATTTACGAACACACCTTACATACCTTTATATCTCTGTGGTCTATGTCACGAACTTTAGTCGTTTTTAAAGATATTTAACTTTGCCTTTGGTTTAACTTAGGCACATATCTGTGAACTTAGGTATTCTTTAACCAAAGAGAACTTTTTAATAAATAGGTAGCTAACTTTTTAACTTTTCCTTTTCGTCTCATCTCCAATAGGGTATTTGACTACTTTTGGGAAACTATTGCACATTATTGCCTGATATAATTTAATGTATACTGCATTTATATTTTCTGGATATCAGTCGTATTTGCGATATAAATCTATATTAAAGTTTGAATAAAAAAATATCGCGCCAAAACGCAGACCTGCGTCATAGCTCCGGTCGAGCGACGATTGACGTCACACAAAACAAAACAGCTGCAGCCAGGCAGCAAAAGTTTGATAATCACTAATTTTCTAATAGAAGTAATGGTTTATAAATGTTGTGTAGTGCCATAATGTACAAATACTTCCATAAAACACCGGAAAAACTATTCGTTTCTGTTCCAATGAACCCCAAAACTCGCAAAAAGTGGTTGGAACTAAGTAGCTCGTAGAGAACCTAAAAGTATTGGAGCTAATTCAAGTGTTTCTATGTGCGAAGATCATTTTGAGGTACATATTTGAGTCTATATATTTCTATTACAATTTGTGTTTTTATTGCATTACTATTTTATGTACTATTACTTTCTTTTTAAACATTGTAAAGACATAACCTAACAAAATAGTGATATCCACCTACTACAACATACTTTTTGTACAACTTGATTGAATGTTTTGCTTGGAGAACAATTAAAAATTAAAACTGACATTATAGTTTTTACGTTTTGAGTTCTGCAGCGTAGAAACAATGACGTGGATTATTATTAAAGAAATATGCAACCATAAAAACATTAATTTTGGGTAAGTTACTGCTGTCTGCTTGCACAAAATGTTTCTCCATTCTTCTCACATTTAACCTCCGGAATGTTTTTGGTGAAAATTTCTGGATAAATCGCTCTCAAAACAGCTTTACAACATTAAATTCGCAAATATCAATACAAAATCTGTTTGTTTAGATTTGTGTGACGTCACTAGGGATGAAGCCAGTTACAGACCGTTTTCGATCACGTGATCAAATGTCGAAAATACAGTTATTTTATTCGCGTTTTTTACAAAAAATAAGCATATTTTTATCAAAAAATCAATGAAATATTCTTTTTCATTATGTCATGTTTATGGATGGCGTCAATTGGCATAATATTTTTAATACAGTCAAGTACCCTATGGGCTGTGCCTATGGGCAATGACTCCCATCTCCAATTTTTTTTTTTGTAAAAGAATTCATGTCCGTGGATACAAAGTTCGTTAGTCGTAATATTACTCAAGTTTACATGGTAATAAAACCGTCAAACAAGTCATAGTCACAGTCAGAATCAACAAAGTAAGTCACGGTTAAGTCAAACTCATGCCCTAGTAAAGTGGTGGAGACATTACCAGCTAAATAAATCTCTTTTATTCTTGCACTCGCAAATAACAGGACAAACGAAAACTATACATTTTCTTGGCTAAATCCTGTGGCTAAATCAGAACAAACTAGACGTTTTGAGTTTGACAGCTTATTTACCCCTACCATAAGATGATAAGATGGCTAAGTTTAGTGGCACCGGTTTTTATAATCAGTTTGTATGCATACACAGATATACACAACGATCTGTGTATGCATAGAACAGCTGGCCATCTCCATAGGATATTTTATCCTTTGATGTCTATTTGATCTGAGATTTTATCCTTTGATTTTATCAATGCATTTCTTCGAATTTTGAACGAATCACGGTTTCCCACTGTTTCCGAACTAAAATTGTATTGAAATGTTGGCACTAGTGTCAATACTGTCAATAGCTTTGAAATTGTCAATTTGTTTTCAAAAATTTCAAAATGTCAAAATCCAATGTTGACCAAGATGGTTTCGAAATAGTTAAATCAAAACGAGTTTCCAAAAACAAACAAACAAAAATACCTCCAAAAAGCATACAACTAGAGAAGGAAGATATTGAAATAAATGTTGAGAAAGCTATACGGTAATTATTACTCCAAATACATAGTAATATGATTTATCAGAGGTTAGGTTATAAACTTACATCAATGGTTATAAATCATTATTTTGATTTCAGACGAATAGAAGCCTCAGTTGAAGAACTGCGGATATCTAACTATTTCGAAGATTTTTCGAAAGCCGTGAGTAAATTTTTACAAGATCGAGAAACCGTTGAAATAATTTGTTTTGGGCTAGGGCATATAGCTGAATGCAACATATCCAAATATCAACTCGCCCTGCTGCTGTGTCTGAAAGACCTCTGTAACCCTACTAAAGTGTTTGTCCACGATCCCATATTCTACAAAGGCGAGTGCGAAGTATTAAAACAGCTAGGTCTTCAAGTTATACTGGAAAATAATGAAGGCGGTTACATAACATCTGATATACATACTACAATTGCATACTTCCCTCACTGCCCCAAGCAATTAACAAACAATTTTCTATGGAGCAACTGGGGCATTAAATTACAGCATTGCCTGCTAATTTGTAACAGTTTCAATTCTTTAACGGAGAACAATCCTAATCGAATCACAGCGGAAACTGTTCCGTACATATACAAAATACATCCTTATACCACGGAATTAGTGTTAGAAAACAATTTCAAATTCACCGATATATTTAACGACACTTCCCTGCATTATTTTCCTCTAGACAAACTTGAGATACTCGATTCAGAGTTTTGGATAAAAGGTGACAAACCAACGTACGAAAATACAGAAGAGTTCATCACATCTGTTATGATAGAAAAGTTGAACGTATAATTTGTTTTAAAGGTAACATGACATCGATAACAACAAAGCCGGTGCTTGTCACTTTGAGGCATCTGCTATCTGAGATACGTAAGCAGAGCTCTACAAAGAAGCTGGCTGAGAACCAGATGGTACTATACATATTTCAACAGTATCGTAAGTACCAGACAACAGATCACCAGTTATGCAAAGCGATTGACGAAATGCATTTCAAAGCAAGAACGTACTGCAATTACTTACAGCATTCTAGGCAGTTTAAGGAAATAAACACCGAATTTAAGGGGAAGGGAGAACGCTCCGTTGAAGAAACCGCAAATATGGTTGGATTTAAATTGCCTCATGATCCGAAATAAGTCTATACTCAACATACGTTTTTAAATCATGTAGGTCAAAGTGCTCGATAGGTAAATAAACTTATTAGTTCATACCAGAAATTACAAAAAATTGTAAATACAACTTAGAATAAATTATAATGTGCTAAAAGTATTGTCTTTCTTTTAAAAAGTAGATAATTTAACTCCAACAAAAAAATGCAACAGATTTTATTCTGATGCGGGAAACATAGGTGTTTAAGACAGGGCGCAAACGTGGACACTTTTGTGTCTTGTGTCAGATACAAGCTAACGATGAATATTTGATTTCTATAGAACCAGTATGAAATCAGCCATTCCCTACGCAGACTTTGTGTCCAGTTGCTTCCACTTGATTGGTACTGGGTATGCCGTGTCGGCAACAAAAAGTGTGTACGTTTGCGCAGCGCCTAAAACGCAACACACTTGGAACGTCAACCGTCAGCTCTTTATATATATCTCACCTATAGTAATTACGTTTTCTTGCTGTCTCACTCTTACAGAACACATTTACAAAACATATAAAAAATGTATGCTACCTATTATTCATTTTTACAACAGTCTGCTATCAACACTGATCTGCTTGAGCTTGTTTTTAGGGCCATTTATTGTGAAAGTCAAATGTTACTCACATACCTATTTTACCTATTTTTATTGGCCTATTTTGTTCCTTCGTCAGTTGTTTGTCAGTAACACACATAATATCAACCTTATTAAAATGGATTCACGTTATAGATTCGTACCTATACTGAATCTATGATTCACGTTTGTGTATATCTGTGCACGTTACAGATATTCTGTGATTCACGTCGATTTAATGACATTTCTGACGAATTTGCAGATAGATAAAGCAGATTAAAAAAACCAAAAAATAATAAAGCGCATTTCCAAGGAACTAAGACATTAAATTCAACTATTATAATCACACAGCTTTTAGTTCAATTACAGAATGTGTCATAAATATTAGAGCATATAAAATATTTTGTGCTCTAAATAAAGCATATTGTTATAACACATTTTGTGATTGTAGTGCTTAGGAACAAGTTTATTACCATTATCATCCTAAAATGCTAGACCTACTTAAATGTGGGTTTGGATAGCAGATTACACTGCGGTGGTTCTTAGCCATGTTTGATCAAAGCCGTCCAGAAGTTTAAAAATTACAAGAACTTTTCTATTTTACATTCAAAATGGTCCAACGGTTTTGGATAAAAATGGTAACAGATATTTACATACTACCTATACCTTTTACCCCAAACCATAGATAAAAGTACTTACTTTGTCTATGCCCGAACACAAATTAACTTCTCCATTCTGTCATGCATGGGTAAAATAGAGAAGGCAAAATTAAGGAATAACAAACATTAAAAAAATAATTTATTTTCATAAAAGTTTTATACCTAAGTAAATAAGAATGGAAACACCAAGACTTTATTTACAAAATATTAAACCTGTACATTTGTACAGTGTACTACAATGTGTAGGTATATACATAATATGATGTAATTATATAATTATGATACTTAGTCAAATTAATCTCATTCATTGGAAATAGTTTCACTTTATAGGTTTAAAAAAATCTCAGTGTACCTACTCAAATTCAATTTGTCTATTAAAATTTATTGATGAACGCTTCATCCAAAATTGAACTTTATTAACCCTTGCTAATGTACCTCCTTTTTTTGTCTCCACTGATTGTCTTTGTGCGTGTGTACAATATTTCAATATGCAAAGAAGTTTGATAATGTTTAAACGCTTAAACATTATAAGTTATGTTAGAATTTACCATTATCCACAGATTTTTTTTAATGGCATGGAACAAAATGTGTGGAACAACAGATATTTCTTTGCAAATTTTCAAAAGTCTTAGTTATCAAAAGAACATGTTGGGCATGATGTAACAAAGTTGCCCTTAGGCGGTGGCTGAAGTATCAAGTAACCCTATACCTATAACCACTGCGTTTGGTTGTCGCTCTTTGTCAAGGACGTTTTATACCCTAAAGGGAATATATACTACTTCCAAGCTTTTTGTTGAATCTATAATTTTAAATGCTTATCTTTAGGTTCAGTAGCAAAAGACGGAACCCTTACATTTATTTCATATAGTACTATCTAATAATGGCAAAAATAAATTCTTTAGGATAAATTCTCTTACAGTCACAAAACAAAAAGTCTACTTCTGAAATACAATTTGCCTGAAACTTTATACACTAAAGTTCAGTCTTGTTGTCAAAAGGTTGAACATGTTACGGTAGTGCGCCAAGCTAAGTCTTTGTACAAACCTGACCAAAATTTATGATCCTAATGTTATCTTAATCTATATGAATTTTATTACTTTTTACTAACAATTCCGTAATAAGACGATCGTTTTTGAAAAGCAATCTTCAAATTAGTAGAAGTTTATTTTCCAAATTACATTTGAGACTTTAGACACACGAGCGTGAAAGCCAAGTTGTAAAAGTTTTTAGGAAAGTATATTTTGAGATTTTCTATATTTTATTTCACTGAGTGTATTCTTTCTCAATTAGCTTCGCAATAGTCTGCAGCTGCATGTTGCTGGTGCCTTCGTAGATGGTGCCGATCTTGGCGTCTCGGAAGAACTTCTCTTGGGGAAAATCTCTCGTAAAGCCTACACCTCCCATGAAGTCTATGCACTTGGATGTAAGAGTCTGGGCGATTTCTGGAAAATAATATAATGTTGATAATAGCAACACAAGCTGCCTTTCGCGGTTTTAGCCGAGGCCGCTAACCTCCAGGAATCGTACATTTTTTAAAGCCAGTCAAACTAAGTTGATCTAAAAAGAGGATTGAATGCGCCAAGAGCCATGATTAATGCAACGACTTTACCCTCAGAAAAAATAAACTTTACCCTGACAATAAATAGTCGAAATTACGACGTTTTTTTTAGTTATAATAATTCTGAATATTTACCTGAAGCGTAATATTTAGCCATGGCAGCTTCCTTGACGAACTCCATGCCGTTTTCCTTGAGCCGCGCCGCGTTGTATGTGAGCAGACGTGCTGCTTCCAACTGCGTTTGAAGGTGCGCAATCTGGTAGTTGATACCCTGGGAAATTATAAAAACTCCTTTAGAACCAGACCTCCTTTAGATGCAAATCCGGATAATATTTTTTTTCATTTCATTTCATTGAGACAATACATACACTAAAACAATCATGATGATGATATACTGAATCATTTCGTTGCAAGACGAACATGCTGATGATGGGGAGACGAGATTAGATCCATTGCGAAAAACAAGTGGATGCTGAGATTGTCCCGAGACAGGAATAGATAACACACACGCACATCATCAGCCAGTAAAAGTCCACCGCTGAACAAAAGCCTCCCTCTTTTTTTTTTTTTTTTGGTAAATTCTTCATGAGCGTGGATTCAATGTCCTTTACTCGTAATATTAAACAGTTTACTTTGTCTTAATAGCGTCAAACAAGTCATAGTCACAGTCAGAGTCAAGCTAAGTAAGTCACGGTCAAGTCGAACTCATGCCCCTGTAAAGTGGTGGAGACTTTACAAGAGGCTCCTATGGAGCTTTGGAAACAACACGAAAAGACACGTTTCACCTCGTTATATCACTTTCCCACACTCGAGCACGTTTACGAGCACTTAATGAATAATAATTCACCATTTAGTACACATTAACACTCGAAAATACACAAGTTTAGGAAAATAATCCAACGAGCCGACATGTTTTTTCCGCGTTGGCGCCAAAACTCCAAGCCTCCCTCTTTTTTTTTTTTTTGTTAAAATCTTCATGAGCGTGGATTCAATGTCCTTTACTCGTAATATTAAACAGTTCATTTTGTCTCATTAGCGTCAAACAAGTCATAGTCACAGTCAGAGTCAAGCTAAGTAAGTTACGGTCAAGTCGAACTCATGCCCCTGTAAAGTGGTGGAGACTTTACAAGAGGCTCCTATGGAGTTTTGGAAACAACGCGAAAAGACACGATTCACCTCGTCATATCACTTGCCCACACTCGAGCACGTTTACTAGCACTTAATGAATAATAATTCACCATTTAGTACACATTAACACTCGAAAATACACAAGTTTAGGAAAATAATCCAACGAGCCGACATGTTTTTTCCGCGTTGGCGCCAAAACTCCAAGCCTCCCTCTTAGAGAGGGGTGTTGCCATAACGAATAGACGACACATAGATTCAATTAAATTTTTTTCTTCATGGCTCTGCGGTATGCCGCAATTTTGCCAATGTATCGTGTAGAGTCAACATAAGGATGTCAGCAGTGCCCAGCAGTCGATACAGGCTGATAAAGATGATGACACAATAGGCATAATTCACCTAAAGATATCGACATTGACTTCAATTGATGTTAAATGTAATGATGTTAATTGAAGACGACAACTTGGCATGGATTAGGAACTGCTTAAAAATAGTTAAAATACTAACTAGAGAGCTAGCTGTGAAGTAAGGCTTGCCGGGACATACTATTATACTAGAATTTTGTATTTGGACAAGCATTAGAAAGTCTCACCACTGGTTTCTACCATGCTATATGGGTTCACGAAGTTTTCTTTCGAGGTCGTAGAAATGTGAACTCCTAGGCCACACTACGATATTGCGGCAAGTTGTAGCACCGCTAAATTAAGATTGTTTTTTTTTTTTCAAAGCAATAAATAATATTTACCTGAAATGAGTAGATATTTTTGCCAAACTGCTTCCTTTCAAGAGTGTAAGGGATGGTAGCATCCATGCATCCCTGGCAGAGGCCAATCATCTGCGACGCGATGCCGATACGACCCTCGTTCAGGAATCCAGCGGCATATTTATAGCTGTGGACATAAAACATTTGAATCGATTGATGTATTGAATGTATTTATTGGTGAATTGTCGGCTATCATTGACGAATTGAGTGAGAGGCTTATGAGTGTTGTTTTTGTGGGTATTGAAACCAACCTTGAGTTTCTTATCTCGAGGCTGATTGGTGCTTTTCTTTATATGACTTATTTATTTTCTGAAATTTTAAGACTTTGCCCTACTTCAGTGTAGGTTGCGTAAAATTCGGTGTTTAATACTTTTTATATTGCCTGACTCTTAGTCAGCAAAATGGAAACGGATGTGTGATTATACAACAATGTCAGTCAAGTTGAATACAACTCTGGTTTTTCCAAAAACCTCAGTGAAGTAGTCAATAAAGAACTTTTGATTCCTGATTCTAATGCATTATTATATAGGTATAAATACCAACCCTTTGCCATATTCTCCAAGGATGTTTCCCTCAGGGACCTTAACGTTGTCGAAGTGTACCATGCAAGTGCCAGACGCACGGATCCCCAGTTTGTTTTCAGGCTTGGCCACGGTCAGACCAGGAGTGTCACGCTCGACGATGAAGCAGGTGATGCCTTTATATCCCTGGAAAATTTATCAATTTGTACTTGTTTTTGTGTTCTGAGATCAAATTTTTGAGCTACCTACATTTTAGGGTTTGTAGCCTGGGGAAGATAGCCATAATATTTGTTTTGTTTGGAAAAGGATTTTGTAATATTGTAAGATATTTTCGTTGCAACATGTTAAAAGGCGGTACCAGTTTTTGAGTTTTCAAGCATAATGATCGATGACAAGATTTAATTACGGTGGTTCTTTGCTATGTTTGATACTATGAAAAGTACGAGTAAGTAGATACGTAATAGTTATATTTAATTCATATTAAAATTTGGCAACTGTAAAAAGTTTTGATCAACTTTGTTAGACTGAATCAAGAGATGACATTGATGATTAAGAGAATTGGAGACAAAATACTTTCTGTCTGTGACAAAAAAAAAGTTGACAAAGGACACGGAGCCGATGGAGCTACGCTGCAATAAATTAATAAAAAAAAGATTAATGACTTTCTTGATAATGACTTTGTAGCTTACATTCCTATGCACAATGTTTTAAGGCATATGTGCTTAGTGCTTCCTTGCTTAGACAGTAAATAACCCTTAGTCTATAGTGCTAACCTAATGCATAAGGTATAGTTAGGTACCTACTTTAGATGGATCAGCATTAGCCATGACGAGGAACACTCCAGCGATGTCAGAGTTGGAGATCCACATCTTAGAGCCGCTGATGATAAAGTCGCTGCCTTGCTTCTTGGCGACTGTCTTCAGCGCGAAGGCATCAGAGCCAGAAGAGGGTTCTGTCAGGCAGAAACTGCCGGCCTGGAAGAAGTGGACTTAAAATTACTGGAAAATAAGCTATGTCAGAATTAAGCGCTTGGGCGGTCTAAAAGGATCTAATGTATTTAAGCCTAAAAGTAATTAAACCAGAAATAAGGAAGTCGTGACTCCATTGTTTCATTTTTGCGACTCTTCCGCAATGTGACAAATATTAGTTTAGGAAGTACATGAAACAAATACGGTATGTAGGTAAGTATGATATTAGTATGGTATAGGTAAGTAAGTAAAATATTTATTGATCAGTCTTGTTTTATTGCGGTTCATAAAGAGTAGACCATGTAGACCTATTGTTTGAAAGTTAGGGATGCAAAGTAAAATTATTAAAGAATAGGTAATTTTAAATAGGCTACCGGATACGTGTTTGATTTGTTAATAATATCGACCTCAGTAAAATATATATGTATTCGGATCTAATATGTATAGATAGTACCTATACTAAAAAATATTGTTTTCGATGATAAGGTCTATTAATAGCCAGCTCTTATAAAAGACAATAAAAATAGTCCGTTTGGTACTAAGATATTTTAACCTGATTATTACACCTCACTGGTCTGGTAGCCTAGTATTATACAATTAGTTATATTAATCAGTAAATTTATTTTTAATGACGTCACGTATATATAATCAGTCGGCTTTAAAATAAACAAGAGAACATAAATTAACGTTTATGTTACGTAGTTATTTACATTAAAAATTAACTCGGCATTAAGTACCAATTAAAATAACATTGAAGTTTTTTCTTTACCGGCTACGTAGCTACCTAACTGCCATTAGTTTTACAACAAACGTAATTTTAAAGTTTGTCAAAATAAATAGCTAAATAGTTATTCTTAGTAGACATGCACAAAATGACAAACTTTAAGATTTATTTTGACTGTTCGACAAGTATAATAACCATGCCAAATCAGACTCCATCAGACTACAGCTACTAGTTATAAAAAAAATCTTTGTACCCCATACTCACATATTCAGTGCACAGCTTG
This sequence comes from Agriopis aurantiaria, assembly GCA_914767915.1. Classification (NCBI taxonomy): domain Eukaryota; kingdom Metazoa; phylum Arthropoda; class Insecta; order Lepidoptera; family Geometridae; genus Agriopis; species Agriopis aurantiaria. The sequence goes on along the minus strand of OU611992.1, from coordinate 15,465,450 downwards.
GTTAAATACTTCTGCTTCTGCTCTTCAGTCCCCAGTTTCATGAAGAGTGAGTTAACAAGCGTATTGTGGATGTCCACGAGTGCCGCCACTGCTGGGTCCACGCGGGAGAGTTCTTCAACCACCAGCATCATGGTGAGGAATCCGCAGCCAGAGCCGCTGTACTCAGTTGGGGTCTCGATGCCCATGAGCTGGTGAAAATATGTGATATTGTATTTAGGAGGCTTACGTTTATTTAAGGTAACAGTACGTCGGTGCCATCGGTGGTTAATAAAATCCCGTCATTTGTTACCCTCTAGCATTAGCATCGTGGTGAGAAACCAAAGCAACCCTCAGCCAACGCAGTTGCACTCTATGTGGTTTCGGTGCCCATGAGCCGGAAGAAAAGTGGGGTAAGCAAACAAACTAAAATTATAATTGCTGAAATATGTCTTTATCATGCTAAACAGTGATGTTTTTGAGAATTCCCAAAAAGGGACTTGCTAACTTCCGAAGCTAAATTCGTAGTTACAGGCTGGTTTAACTTTTTTGGTAAAACATCATGTATATAAAGTTAAGCATCCTACCCGGATGTGCATGTTAGTGTAGGTGTCTACAAACACATCTTACCCTTTTACTACTAAGAAGTACCTACTTGTTACACCTAAATCTGATAATGTATCATACTGGGTACCAAATTACGATAAATTATTCTTGGGTACTTTAAAGGTGCGTTAACAGTTGGTAATTTTCATAATGACGGTCATTTTTAAAGTATAATCAAAAGGTACCAAAGCTTTAAAGTTGACTTGATTTAAACTCGCAAGGTACTAATGAGGTAGCATCAGAAGTGCCATATCAGCATGTTTCTTTGCATTGTTCTGGATCTTTTATACTTACGCCATTGTCAAAGAGCATTTGTTTAATGCTATCATCAATGCGATGTTCGTCTTCCATTTTCTTGACTAGAGGCGCGATCTGTTCCGTCGCTAGTTTTCTGACTGCAAACAAAAAGCGATAATGTTTAAGTATTTACTCAAAGATAAAGAAGGCCATCAGGTGGCAAGTTGGCTTGTGGACATGAAGGTCATAAAACAATAAATGCAGGTATAGGTACCAATTTTTAACTTGAAAAAGACAATAAATTCGCACTTTTACATGAGATGACGTGCACAAACACAGCAGTGCATTGCCGCGAAGGATTTTGAACTGTTGATGTTGAAGTTACGTTAGTTTGAGTCCGCATAAGGAGTTGGCCGTAATCGTGGGGTGTCATCGAGGAAGATTGGATCCTTGGTAATATCTATATAATCTTTGGTAATATTAATATTTTTTATTTTATTAAGTATCTAGTTTATTATGCAGTGCTCTATTGATAAAGCAATTATGTATCATAATGCTCAATACTTATATCAATACGAATTATGTCCTCTGATATACCTATTTCAAGTTTAAGGCCGACATTTCAAATTCCCATTTTTTTAATGTAAGTAGGTATCTTATTTTCGTATCTCCAGTGCTTTATCTTTATTTTTAACGTTTCTTATCAACGTACATTTACATTTCACGTATACAGATAAAATTGTACTGTTGCCAACTATTCTGTAATTCGGTGACTTTAATATTGTCGCTATCACTAGTGCTTGTCATTCATTACTGTTAGTATTTGTATTAACTTCGTCATAGAGATTAGATACCTACTTCTTCGTGGGAGGGGTTCGACAATATTTGCTGTAGGAAGGTAGGTGAAAATATAGTACCTACCTAGGTACCTATCCAGTGTACCTACCTATATCTAGTGTACCAACCCAATCATTCCTCAATGTACCCAATGGATATTTTAAACAAAATAATCCGATAAATCTTAATTTATACGCTCAGACTGAAATTATTATCCTCAGAATTGATTGAACGATATACCAATGAGTACCTATTTAGTTCGGCCTCTATCAAGATTTTATTAAAGAAGAGAGTGGCAATTTTTAGTTTTCTTTTTCAAACGGTATTATTTTTTTATTTTTTTTTGTCATATGCTACTTATGTTATCTTATTATAAATTACAATTTTACTATATATTATAATAAATTCATGCATGATGTAATTTATAAGTTTAAGATAAAGTTAATACAATTATGCAATACAATAAAATAACTTATGTGAGGCCCTAGCTCCCACAGTAGGATACTCTGAGTAGGAGGTAATGTACAACACACACACACACACTACACTGTTCAATAAGTTTGGCTATCGTCAGCAACTTTTGCTGAACTTGGCGGAACATTGTCGCATATTTGACATTGCTGTAGGTATTTAATTTAGTTTTAATTTAGTATTGACCTCAATATTGCATTATAACAGAAAACATCTGATAGTATCGACCGAACAACATAAACAGGCTTATTAAATACCTACTTTGATTGATCATAGCTGCATGGTACATTATTTTATTCATATCTATGCTTTATCTCGAGTAATAATGTACTTTATGTGTCAAGTTTGTTTATTATTTATCCCTTTTTTTAATTGTAAATTGAGTATTTATGAATAGTTATTGTTAGGTATATTACGTGGAAATCCCACAATAACTACCTATCAGAGACACCATAATAATAGGTAGCACTATCTCCATCTTTACAAAGTAGACCTCAATAGCGTCATTTATTATAATAATAATTTTGTTTCAGACTAGTTCTTAATATAACTATGTAAATTAGAAATAAGTAGGTAGATGTCAATAGATGTCAAATGTCAAAATTAAATCTATAAAATAATATGACTAAAAAAGAAGTTAACGAAAAAATTAGTGGCCAAGTTTTAAGAAAACATAAAGTTAAGAATTAGATGGGTAGGTTGGGATGGAATTGTGTGTTCAATTTAATTTTATAAATAATAATATATAAAAATTTGTGTAGGTATATTATATATTATAGTAGTATTATAGTTATTGTAGGTATATATAAATAAGTTTGGGTTATTTAATGATAAAGGCAAAAAACCTTATCAAACAACAATTTTAACATTTAAGTATTTAGTTGTTTTAAGTTTTCGTTTTAAGTTAATATTTTAAGTTTTCTAATTTTATCTAACTTAAAATCTTCTTTAGTTAACGCAATCTAATAAATACAAAAATGAATTAGTTCTTTATTGCGATAAACCTCTTCAAAACATGATACCCATATTATTATCTTATCCTGATAACGATTTCATATTGTTTGGTGGTAAGTAATTATTTCATTATAAGTCTAAGCAACGACTGATATCATGTTTGATTATGAATATTTGCTGAAATATACGTATTTGTTAAATATCGTATTTTACTTATTAATACGTAGTATTTTATTTTATAATGTTGTGACAATTTTTCAGTTATATGGGAAAGTAAGTGCTAGTTTCAATGCTTGCTTGTCCGTGTAGGTAGTATCGTAGCGTAAAATTAGAGCTATCCAATGAAAGGTAGTTGTTGTTACTAAAGTGGATACTTGTGGCACATGCCTTCTTGGTAATTATGGTTTTTGTTTTATTTTGGTATTTGACTTTAAGTACATCTTTCAAAGAAAACCAATATTGATTGATATTTGGCTCACGTCGTAAGCTCGAATCTTCAACTTGCCGAAACCGCGAATAGAATTCCTTAGTAGGTAGTAGCATAGACAAATTGTCTATGGTAGTAGATACTTAAACATAGTTTAATCACTACATAGTATAAAACAAAGTCGCTTCCCGCTGTCTGTCCGTCCCTATGTATGCTTAGATCTATAAAACTACGCAACGGATTTTGATGCGGTTTTCACCATCAGCTAGATAATTTTTTACGGAAGGTTTATTTATGTAATAAGCGCTCCGCCCTGGCTTCGCAGGTAAGTTACACCAGTGCGAAGCCAGGCAGGCGGTTCGCTAGTAGACTATAAATTACTAGCTGCGCCCCGCGGTTTCACCCGCGTAGTGATGAAAAATGGCGATGATGGTGATGAAGCCCATGTCACTCTCCAGCCCTTGAACTATACCCATGCAAAAAATCAGGTCAATCCGTTGATCTGTTGCAGCGTGAAAGAGGAACAAACAAACTTTTCATATTTATAATATTAAGTACCTACCTACCTATGATAGTTATTGAGAAAGTTACTCACTCGTTTCTTTCATAGTCAATTCATCTTCTGTCAATAAGGTCAAAGGTCGAGGAGCAGCTTCCGAGCTGTACTTCTGCTTCGCAGCAACAGTGACCGGCGCACGCCATTGCTCCAGAATCTGCAAACCCACGCCAAATGTAAAAAACGACTACATTAACTTTTTAATTTAAGTTTTTAAATTGTAATACACTGATCGCACACCTTGCTGCCAACGCGACGTAGCGGGAACATTGTTTTATTATTTTATTTTGGAAACCGCGCGCGAGTCGGTGTGCGCCTGCGCCACTGAATGTTAACTGACTGGTTCTGTTTAGTTCTACTTTTTATTTGGATTTGAAGACGGTTGCCATACTTGTTATCTCACTCGCTCTGAGATAACAAGTTTCATTCGACCGATTGTAGTCGAATTATCCGCGCATAATATTCATTCCAATGACCTTGTGGTATTACATTATCGAATAATTATTTATTCATCAGCACAACGATCTATTACTATACTACGTATGTCAGCAATGCGGGTTATATTATTAATTAACCCGTAAAATGTGTAATTTATATTTATTTTAGTAACTTTTAGGATAGTGTTACCTAATAATTGTAATACCTAGGAATTTAACAAATAGATAGTTAAATACAATCATTTTTTATCTACTAATTAAATAAAAAAATATATAGATAACTTAATATTATCTGTGAATGTTAAAAAAGTCCATAAAAGTAAAGAAAAAACTTATGTAGGTACTTCTCTAATTACTATTATTGTTATATGTAAGTACATACGTAGTAGGTATAGTCACAGAAGACATAATAGACATAAATATGTAGGTATAGTATGAAATCTTTGGTAAGTAGTAAGCTAAGGTAGTAAGTACCTTTTGCTTAGTAGGTATTAGGTACACCACAGCAGCCTTGGCATCCTTTGACTCCTTCCATTCGACTCGCCGTGCTTTGTTATTTTCAACCGACTTCGAAAAAGGAGGAAGGTTCTCAATTCGGCCCGTATTTATTTATTTATTGTTTTTTATGTATGTACGTCGATCACTACAAATTCTTAAATAAATTATCTTAAAACGACTTCAAAAAACCACAATGCACAAACACGTAGTATTGTAATAGATCGTTGGCACAAACATTGTGCCACTACAAAGAACAGAATACCTAATATTTTTACTTATACAGATTTTGAAGTCAAACGAGAACAACTACTAAATAAATTATGTTTTTTTTTTTATATCCTTTGTGAATAGTTAGCGCCCGACTTATTCAGCCAATAAAATATTATTTTGTTTTTCGCTGTGGCACAATGTTTGAGATTTGCTGTTATTTGTGGTTTCTTAAAGTTTGCTATACACAACCAGATCGGCAATATATTTCAGTGAAAGAGCCAACTTGATATGGCTCAGCACAAGTACAAAAAGGACATAAATAGACTTTTTTGTCCGTATCGGCGTGGCCTCTTTTTAGAACCGGAAACGTCAAAATCTGACGGTTCAATGCCAAACAAAACGCCGCATGTTGAGTACGCTGCCAACTGGTAGTGGGCTTGAGCATTTGGATTGTCTTTAGACCTTCAACGGTCTATGGGCAGTCTAACTGTATTTGTAGTGTTAGTTTTAGCTTTTATTTTGTTTAGTTATTAAAGGCACTTGCCCAGTAAAAAACAAAACGGGTCTGAATATTATTTATTGCCTTTTGTTGGTGATTTAATGTGTTATGTGCGTCTTTTCTCTGAGTAATAACTGTAAAAATGGTTCTACAATGCTTGATTTGCATTTTGGGCTGCAAGAAGCGCAGTGAGAGACAAAACGATGAAATATTATTTCACAAGTAAACATAATAACGCTTGTAATGATCACCTAAAGACACTCAGGATATCAATTCATAAACATTTTATTCAAAATTAATTAATCATAAAAAATCATGTTATGGTTACTTCAGAACCTTTTTTCTAGTACTATATTCTAATCCTAACAAATAATTATAATAAAAACGAAAGTAACTTTACTTAATTGTAAAACACAAACACCCACCAAACTACCTACAATTTAAATTTAATTTAGGCGTAATTTTTAGTACTTTATTTTGTCAGCATTCTCCTATATTTTCACATCGCACGTGATGTGCATTTGCCCGTGCACTTAATGAAATGTTTTCAACTTTTATTAAAATATATCGTCAGACAAAGAAAGTCACGGCCAAGTCAAGTCATGCCCTAGTAAAGTGGTTTAGACTTTTCTAGAGTTCATCATCATCATCATCATCAGCCAGAAGACGTCTGAACATAGGCCCCTTACCTGGGTTGTCCATTTGATCATCTAGTTTGCAGTTGTGTACCCACAGATCTACTGTGTGTGTACCGCTCAATATTGAGGTGGGCGTTTGTAGAACTAGTAAGAAGTCAGTCAGCGTGTGCCGTCACCCCTTTCAGTTTTTGGCAGACTTTTCCATACTTCCAAACCTGTGTTCCAAACTATATAATTATAATGATCAAATGACATGACTGTGGCATCGTAGCTCCCAAACGGCTGCACCACCGGGCTGAACCGATTTCGATTCAGATTTTTTGATATAAACTTGTTACTATAAGGAAATAAAAATCTGTGTACAATGGAACGTAGATTTTATTTGACATTGACATCCGGAAGTTAGAATTGTTAGGTTGGCAATAAATTTCTAGAAAGAAACAGAAACTACGATAATGTTGCTAGTTTTTTGTGTTTTCCCATTTTTATGTAGTCAAGTTATTGTGATGATGATCTGCATGTGAAATACTCTCATGTCTCCGTACCCATTATATAAATCAAGTAAATACATTGAAAAATTTCAATGTATTCTCTGCATAAACATAGCTTTTTCTGTTATTGTAAATAAATATTATGAAAATATTATGTTAAGCGCACCACCAACTTTCAATACAAACTTCTGCTATGATTTTTACAAATACATAATATAACTACTGGTTCTATCTTCGCACAGCTGTTATTATGAATTAATGATGTTATTGAATGTTTTTCTATCAGATATAATTTACATGTAAAACCCTAGTCTGAAAATTCATTTATAACATAGCAATAATTCTGATATATTGTGACCCCAAATCCTAAGATAATAGTATTTTAGCTGTTTATTAATTATTTAATATTGTATTATGTTCCCCACAGTCAATATTTTCCAAAAATATTGAATGAACTAATAAAATAATAAATAAATAAATATTCTGGACATTATTTCACACACGGTCTTCTGACCCCAAACTAAGCAAAGCTTGTGATATGGCTGCCAGAGACTGATATACATACATATATAGTTTTAAATACATACTTAAATAGATATAAACAACCAGATATAGAACAAACACAAATGTTCATCACATAAATGTTTGTCCTAGGCGGGAATCGAACCCACGCCCCCAAGCTCAGAAGGCAGGTTCACTACCAACTGGACCAACGGGCTATCTAACTGATATAACTTGGCAACAATTTTATTATACGTGTAGGTAATTTGAACGACCAACCTTTCCGGAGTTTCAGGCAACAATTTAATGTTAAGATGTAATGAATTTGTCGGTTGTTTTGTTGGTAAATTCAATCCATTTTATGGCAGCACTCCACCTGTCATTCTAAGGCATGGTGTGCAGTTTTTTAAGTCATAGCGACGTTTCTCGAAGATCGAAAATTGAGAATTGCCGTGTGGTTCTGTATCGAAGACGAGTTTTCCTGGAGAGCGTGACATTGTATTGTTGTGATTGTTACTTTAATTCCGTGCTAAACATAGGCTCTGTGTCCTATATCGCGTAATCCGTGTCGAAGTTAGTTCCTGTAAATAGAGGCTGTCTGCTCATTTCTGGAGACCTTGTGTCTGGTTACGGTGGTGAAAAATGGCTAAATGGGGCGAAGGGGATCCTCGATGGATTGTGGAGGAACGCCCTGACGCTACAAATGTGAACAACTGGCATTGGACCGAGAAAAATGCCGGTCCTTGGTCGAAAGACCGTCTCAAAGAACTGTTCTTAGATCTAAAAATTGCACAGAACGGGATTAGTTGTAAAGTTTCTGAAGTAGACAAGATAGAGGGTGAGGCTTCAGCGAATAATAGGAAAGGGAAGTTAATATTTTTCTATGAGTGGGACATTAAGTTGAAATGGGAAGGAAACCTTGCTGGTGGCAATGACACAGTGAAAGGAGAGATCCATATTCCTAATTTATCTGAAGAAAATGACGTCAGTGAAGTGGATGTAAGTACCCATAATGTAGTCCTTGATTTAGTAGCAGTGGGTTTAATACATTATTCAGATGAATTGCAAAGTTTGAATACTGATGGCAGATCTTTTTTCTTGTACAAAGGCTGCCTAAAATCTCGTTTTTCGCTTCATATTCTCGTACAGTATTTTATTTTTATGCTTGATTCACTCTTATTTTTACTACTAGCAAGCTTGAGGTAAATATTATAATCCTTGAGCTTAGGACATAAAATATTACTGTTAATTAGACATGTATTGTGTTGGTCGTTCATTCGCTAAGAACCATATCATACTGACCTGTTGCGAAATTGAACTAGTTCTATTGACCCATTCAATCGATTGATAAGATTTCAAAGTTTTCATGGTTTGTGAATCTGTCAATCAGTTTAACGGGCATTGAGAACCGTTGTGTACCAAGGATGTGTTATATTTAGCTTTCGTATGCTCTCGCGCGGTGTGAGTGTAATAAGGACAAATGTGGAACGCATTGTTTTTTTAAACTTGATCAGTTTTTTTTGTTTTATTATTTCATGAAAATTATGTACTAAAAATGGTGTAAGTATCAAACAATACGTTATTACGTGAACCACGTCACTGCGGTCAATAAGTAATTTGCTGTGGTCTGATTTGATCATGAAGATAACCATAAACGTAGGTCGGAGTGCTAATATTCAGCAGATCAAGTTAAGCTGCTGCTTGGCTTGAAGAGCCATGCTCGCTCGCTCGGTTCCTTCGGTGCACTGTGAGCTACGACTTGTATGAGCCGAAGAGTTGGCAGCCGCTCACTAGGCACCTTTGGTTGCAAGCCCCAACCAGTATTAGCCGAAGGGCCATGCACTGCTTGCTAGACTCCTTCGGTTCTCTGGGAGCTGTGACCTTTACAAGCCAAAGAGTTGGCAGCCACTTGCATCTCTCCTTCGGTTGGCTATGAGCCGTGACACGTGGCCGCCATTCTTTCTGAAAATGGTTCGATCCATCAAACAAATACTTTCCGTCGTACTGAAGGAATCGATCGCGTGGAGATCGCCTTGATTTGAGTTTTTTTATTTGTTCGTTCAGTTTAGTTTAGTTAGTGATAATCACTTTTTGCACAATGATCACTGAGTTATTTCTTAAACATAATTTTTTTAACAATTTAAATTTCAGGTTACTGTCACACTAAAAGACAGCGGTGATGAAGCCCAGCGACTCAAAGCATTCATGCATAACGTTGGCCGCAACGAAATCCGGAGCCAACTTACCGAATACATCCGCAGCCTCAAAGAAGAATTCTCCAAAGGCCTCATATTACCCAAGAAAGGTGAATCCTCCGTTAAACCAGACAACGTATCGATGATTACGAGCGGTTTCAACAAGAAGATCAACATGGAACCGGTGGTATTAGCAAAAGATACTCAGGTCGGCTGTAAACTGGACACGAAGTGCATTGAGCTGTCGGAGAAGTTCCAATGCAGAGCGCAGGAGTTTTATGATGCAATGACAAGAATAGAAATGGTTACGGCCTTTACACAGGTAAGTGTTTCTTTAAAGATAATCATAATTTATTTGCCCAAAACACTAGAAAATGATACACATTTAAAAACACCTGAACAATTAGCTTAGATTGTTACACAAGGGATTTAGGTGATCTTTTACATACGCTAATAGTTTGAACCCTCAAAAACACCTATTCGCGTGTGTAAATAATCTACTTTTCATCACTAGTATGAGGTAGGACAAAAAAAAAACATGAGAAAAATTAATTTCATTTTTAATTTCTCGCCAAAAGAATTAGTAAGCACCAGGTTCACACCACAGAGGTTTTACATAGTTGTTAACTTCATTTCACAGAGTAAAAAGTAAGCTCAATGGACATGAGATTAGTTTGATTTTTTAATTACTTTACTGCCCTAGGGAGTCATAATGATATTTACCGCCCGTATTTTGAATCATTAATGACACCCACTCTCCGAGCGCTAGTGATGAAAATAATATTATCCATTTGTAGCATGTTTTGCCTAGTAGGCAAACATTGAAATTACTTAATAAATACTAATATTATAAAGAGGAAAGATTTGATTGTTTGTTTGCATTGAATAGGCTCAGAAACTATTGAACCGATTTGAAAATTCTTCCACACTTGGAAGCTACACTATTCCCAAGTGACATAGGCTGTACTATATTAAAAAAAAAATAGGGATCCTTACTAAAACTCCAATAATGTAACTCAAGGTGTAAAAAAATTACCCTTTTTTTTGTTAAATACCTCTGCGAAGCCGGGGCTGGCCGCTAATACAAAATATTAGAATCGATTGAGCCAAAAATAAGCCGTTACCTAACATAACATAGTCTACCTAAAAGTCGTATAATATAAGTTTTATAAAACTTTCCTAGTTGTGCTCTTCAAAAAATGAACCTATATCCAACCATGTTTGGGAAAATACACTTATCTTTACTCAGTTGGCGGACTTAGAAATCACACGTTGATAAATGCAAACCACAAACCAACAGCAAACATGAAACCAAATACAAGATTTATCAAAATGAGTATTTAGTTATTATTTTTTGTTAAAATTTTCATGACCGTGGATTCGATGTCCTTTAGTCGTAATATTAAACAGTTTACATAGTCTTAATAGTGTCAAACAAGTCATAGTCACAGTCAGAGTCAAGCTAAGTAAGTCACGGTCAAGTCAAACTCATGCCCCTGTAAAGTGGTGGAGACTTTACAAGAGGCTCCTATGGAGTTTTAGAAACAACAAATGAGTATTTAATACAGAAAGAAAGAAATCTTTTCCCATTGTCTGGTAGCTTTTTGCAGTGTTTTATACAGTTCCTTCTATTACAAAATGGGAGCGTCCGCATTCAACCTCTGCTGCTACTGACACCCGTTTAGTGTGAAATGATTAATATTTACTTTTAAAATTTCCAGGGTCATGTAAAAATGGATGCAGAGAAAGGTGGGAAGTTTGCCCTGTTCGGTGGCAACGTTACTGGAGAGTTCAGAGAGCTCACGCCTGGGAAGAAAATAGTCCAATACTGGCGATTAAAGCAGTGGCCTGATCAACACTTCTCTGAGGTTACCTTTACTATTGAAGAGAAGGTGAGTTTTCACGTCATGGGATTATCAAGGTACACATGATTGCTGCAGAGCAGGGGCGTCCAACTAAATTTTGTGGCGGGCCGGATTTATTAACTTTGTAACTATGGCAGGCCAAGAGATGTTTCGTAACTTACCTGCTTGCCTTTGTCTGTCACCTTCACTTATAATAACTAATATTTGACCAAATGTTTTTTCAATAACACAATTTTTATTTTCATTATTTCAGGATGACCACACCATAGTACACTTGAAGCAAGAGCTGGTCCCAGCAGCTGAAGTGGACCAAACTCGCGACAACTGGCGCCGGTACTACTTCGACAGTATCAAGCGAGCGTTCGGCTTTGGGGCCTTCTTGTGATGCACCGCACTGTATAGGTACGAGCTATCATCTTTACTTAAGTTCTACAGGCTTTTTATTACACTACTAATATAGTCCGTTCGCGGAGAAAGACTAGTAAAGAACGCACTCTGTCGCACAATTCGGTATGTAAAGTTTTTTTTAAGTATTTTTTTTATATTTTTATTTCGTAGATAAGGCTATTTTAAGAAACTAATTTCAATATTTTTGTTTTCTATTGAGTAGTTATTTTACAATATTTTTTTGAAAATTGAAATTATGTGACGTCACCATATAGCACAAAATTTCGTTGCGTCGAGAAGCCTAAAAATGTATAATATTTTTATTCTTAAAAGGCACAGAAAATAAAATGCTACAATGTGACGTCATTTAGAGGACAATGAAAGTCGAATGATTTTTTAGTTTTATGTTAAAATAAATGGCATCTTATCGTTTTAAAAGGTCGGAGTAGAAAAATAAGGGTTGGTAAGATAAAATCTCGAAATGGTTTTGGAATTGGCATAGGTTAATTTTTTTAGCATACCGAATTGTATAGAAGTAAATAGGACGCACTACCTACGAAGGCACATAGGAGTGACCATTATCTAAAAATGTTAGGGTGCGTTTAAAATAAAACTATTGTACAGCGTTACGCGTATAGACTGTACCAAGGAAGATAGACTAAGAGGAAAGACAATAGCGGAACATTAAAGCGTAGCTCGGAAATTTGCCTAAAACGGTATAAACTTAGATGGCACCGTCATTTGAGCGTGTTATAGGTTGTCTCGAACTTCCGCAAGCGCTGTAGTCAGATAATGTACGAAAGGGCTCTACAAATTACTGTAGCGCTAGTATCGGAGTCCAATTTCGCAGCATAAAAAGTTCTGGGCTATTATGGTGAATGTTATTAAAATTTACTATTTCTCTTGTCCGCAGGTTGAATTTACCAGTTCGTTTATAGCATAATAAATTAATAATATCACAGAAGGCAACGCAGATTTAAAGCGGAGCTACGTCTTGACGCAGGTTTATTTTATATTTGGTGTTGAGGGGCGAAGTACCTTACAAAACTAAAGTACAATTGTGTGTATATCATTATATCAAAATCATAAATCAATTGTTACCAGGGAGCGGATCTAACGGCAAAACTTCAAAACTAAAAAGTATTCATAGCTTGAATCACAGAAAACATTTTTTCAACACATTTGCTCAAAAAGTGCACTTACGTAGCCTGTATACATCGTTCGAAAGTTAAACATTACGCATCATACAACGGAGCGTGCGGTAATGAATTTTACCGCACGCTCAGATGTATAGCACCGTGCGTGTACTTTACGGTATTTTTTTAATTTCCATTTCCATAAAAATTGTTTCATTTGTAGCCTTTTTTTCTCGCAAATGTGTTGTAAAACGTTGTATGGCACACGTGCGGGTTGGTTATTACAAACTCGTGACTATGGTAAACTAGTTTGTAATAACCAACTTACCGCACTTGTATCATAAATAACTATTTTGTGTAAATTAGAACGGCTGTCAAGCCGTAAAAAATTAATTTGTTGCCAGTTGCATCCATATAAACGAAACGTCAGTCATTCGAAATCAGTTAGTAACTGTGATGCGGAGTTCGACGCGTTGATCTAAATAAGAATGTTCAATCAAGGTTCACTCATAATGCCTGGTAACTGGGGATCGATATCGTGATTACGTCAGCAGTTATCATTTTCTATTTTACACAAATGGCACCCACCCACAAATTGTCTATGCTTGAAAACAAAACACACATGTCGGGGATTCCCACAAATAATGAATACGCATTTAAAAGAAAAATGCATATAATTACCAAGGTACCTGACAAGGGGGGGGGGGGGGGGTAAAAAATTGTAAAAAAAAAACTGCTTACGTAATACTTGAATGGCCCCACACTTATTATGGAGTGAACTCTAAAGTAACTAACACATTTTTCAGCGAATAGGTACTGGGTTTTTGGCGTTCAGATTTTATCAAATAGAAGGGTCTATAGAAAATTCAGTTTCTGTTATAAACTGAAGACTAACACTTCTGTGTGTTTTCTTTAGTTGATATTATGATGAGTTTTATCGAAATTATAAGCCATTAGCAGTGCAAGTACCGTTCTTTTATCGATCGTCAAATTGACAGTTGAGGTCGTCATATTCGATAATATGCCATTTTTTCAGTACTCGCTGTGATCGATTCTATGGCATTTTAGCGAATTTGACGTCCGATAAAGAACGGTACTTGCACCCCTGATTCAATAAAAAATACAGATCTATTTATTTTCAGCATTTGATTTATCTATGGATATTTCTATTTAAGAGAAACAGAACGCCAGAACATAGTTTTAGTTGCTTTTTCGTCAAAAAAATTTCAGAGATGACGAGCTAATACAATTTTTAAGATCAAATATGAGCCAAATCTGTGAAAACATAGGGGTCGCGAAGTCACTGTTCGGGGTGAACATATGTGTTTTTTTGTAATAGGCTTGCGTTTGACCGCCAACTCGCTTGATGCGATGGAGCACGCTTGCCTAGAAGAAACCGATTCACTCACAACTTGAAAACACCCAGATTGTAACTATCAGAGAACACCCATTCAGCGTGCATTCCACAAACTAGCAGTTCGCACAATAAAAGTGTAATCAAAGCGCTTCATACAGATTTTTGGAATATAAAACATAAAGCGGTGTCGATAGTTATTACTAACATAGCTGCGGAACCCTACCATGAGCTTCACGACATTTACTTGACAGTTTATTTCATAATAATGTCGGGCTGAAACATTAGCCGCCTTACTTATGAATGTAACAAAAGTAAGGCAATGCTTAAAATTACTGTCAACTTCTCGTTGACGGAAATTGTCACAGGTGAAAACGAGACAGCAATTTTAAGCTTTGCTTAACTTAAGTAACGTTTATAAGTAAGGCCGTAGTTGAATAAATACCTAGCTAATACATTAGTAATGATTTGCATTATCCTCGCTTCTCTGTAAGTAGTTTGCTTATTGGATGCTTTCTTATTTGTGGATAAATCCAATAAATTATGTTACATTTAGTTATGTGTTTTATTTTCTAATGAGCAAAATGTTACTCTCAAAAAAAACCGGACAAGTACAAGTAAGACTCGAAAAAAAGGGAAGACTTGAGAAAAAGGGTCTTGACAGACGGACAGACAGACGGACAACGAAGTGATCCTATAAGGGTTCCGTTTTTTCCTTTTGAGGTACGGAACCCTAAAAAGTAAACAAAGTTAATGATGTAAAGTCTTCTACCGTAATAAAATGAATGGACGGGCCTTAACCATTGAACTTGCTCAGTAAAAACGAGTCAAAACCGTCGTACATATACTTCAACACCTAATTATAAAAATGTACAGTATATTTATTACAAAAAATAGATACCGGTTTTATTTGTGTATTTACACTTCGGGAAAGCATATGAATGCATAATTTTGTCAGATGTTTCGTTATCACGTAACAATAGACTCGTATTGCACTTCCTATGGCTACAGACCGACTGAAACGAAGTGAGCGCCGGTGCTCATTTTGTAATCTTCTAAAATGCACTTCTACTGGGCCCGTCCATTCATTATATTTTGGTCGAAGTGTAAATTATGTTTTTTTTCTCGTAACTTTACGCTTTAAGAGACTCATTTCCGGTCAGGGGGCCTTACGGCTATCTCTTATCGAGCTGAAACAGCGTAGTGCGGAAAATCACGCGAACGTGAACCTTACCGCGTCGAGATACAGTTTGCGGTCGCGCAACTTTTCGCAACCACCTAAACAGCAGTGCAAGTATCGTTCTTAATCGATCGTTAAATTTGACAGTTGTGGTCGTCAAATTCGATAAAATTTCATTTGATTAATACTAGCTATGTTTGATTCTATGGCATTTTATCTAATTTGACGATCGATAAAAACGATACTTGCACTGCGGAATCGTTTACAACATCAGGTGGATCAGTAACCCCCGATCTATATCTTTCTCTTTCGCACATTACTTCATAGATAAAAAAATTATAATCCACAGAGTGGAAAGTCTCATTCTGATGTAATTTATTACAAAATACTTTGTCAAAATGTATATTTCATCATCATCATCAGCCAGAAGACGTCCACTGCTGAACATAGGCCTCCCCACACCTCCACCACCACACCGAACGACAGCTCGCCTTTTGCATCCACTGGATGCCCGCGACTCTCACAATGTCGTCGGTCCATCTAGTGGGAAGCCTACCTATACGCTGCGTCTTCCGGTTCGTGGTCTCCACTCCAGAACCTTTCTTCCCCATCGGTTATCGGTTCTTCGAGCGATGTGGCCTGCCCATTGCCACTTCAACTTGCAAATTTTAACAGCTATGTCGGTGACTCAGGTTCTTTGGCGAATATCCACGTTCCGGATTCTATCGCGCAAAGAAACACCGAGCATAGCTCTCTCTATGCAAAAATTGATTAGAATTGATGTAAATAAGGAAGGTACTTATACAATTTTATTATAATAAGGGAGGTTGTGGTATTCACATATTTTGTTAATAATAATCATCATCATCATCATTTCAGTCATAGGACGTCCACTGCTAGACATAGGCCTCCCCCATCGATCTCCAAAAGGGCCGGTTGGAAGCGGCCTGTATCCAGCGTTTCCCTGCGGTCTCTTTTAGGTCGTCTGTCCATCTTGTGGGTGGACGTCCTACGCTGCGTTTACCGGTTCGTGGTCTCCATTCCAGAACCTTTCGGCCCCATCGGCAATCTGTACTGCGTGATATGTGGCCTGCCCACTGCCATTTCAACTTGCTAATCCGGTGGGTTATGTCGGTGACTTTCGTTCGTCTACGGATCTCCTCATTTCGAATTCGATCTCGTAGAGAAACCCCGAGCATAGCTCTCTCCATAGCTCGTTATGCAACTTTGAGCTTGCCTATGAGGCCCTTAGTGAGAGACCACGTTTCAGTGCCGTATGTCATCACTGGTAACACACACTGGTCGAAGACTTTGTCTTTGTTTATAATGTGACACGGGAATTACGTATGACTAAGCTGGTTACTCTGACTATAGATACAACCGTACAATCGTATTCGGCGATCTTTTAATCATATAATTATGTGAGTAGGTAATTCCCTTGTCATATACCTAAGCAAAAATACTTATACATATATAGAATGTTTGGAGATAATGGCTTACTGCAAAATAAACTTCTGGGGACAGATCGAACTGTCCCCATTTGACAAACATGTCCGTGGGCCTTACGCCCAACTTACGCGGTCTCAAACTAACGTTAAAATAGCGCAGTTCGGAAAATCACGCGAACGTGAACATTAACGCGTCCAAATACCTGCCTGCCTCAAATAAATGCCTGCCTGGTTGCCTGTTTTCATCACCTAAACAGGATTGCAGCCAGCTAGGCGTAAGGCCCCAGATCGGATAGTGAACTAAATTGTAAAGTTTGTGTACAGCAAGAATATATTATTAACATGAGTGATATTTTGGGTTTTGTACACATCATTGGCAATGCGCCTGAGCATCTACGACGCAGAAAAAACCAGAGGTTATCATCTGGCGACCCTCGCACTCAATACCGGCGTGTCCTCAGTCATTCCTGAACCTTCGTACGGAGAACATGCAGATACTGTGGCTCTTTGTTATATTACACACGGTAAGATTACTATATTTTTATAAATAAGTAAAATGTGAACAACGAAAATAATGGAAATTGTCTAGAAAGTGACCGAATCATTGTCCTATATTTTGATGTTTTGGATTTATGATAATACAATGTCTTTATTGGTCTGTGAAACTAGGTAATTATATGGTACATAGGTCTCAAAACAGTTGTTTGTGCTCTAGCTATATCATAGATGAGGGGCGAATCCAGGATTTCATTTGGGGGTGGGGGGGGGGGGGGGGGGGGAGGGTTGGGCATTCTGGATTTCATTTTGGGAGGGGGAGCATTCTGACAACGTTCGAAGGAATCAAATCGAAAAATTGAGTCGAATGTATGGAATTGCTAAGTATTTTGGGGGGGGGGGGGCATGGCCCCCATGGCCCTGGATCCACCAATGTCATAGATGATCCTTGGCTATAATATACACTACCAGGAAATAATATACAGACATCAAGATTGAAAAAAAAAACAACTAACAATAGTTAGAAGAAAAAAAGAATCATAGGTACGCACGAGTATAGATTCTAGCCTATGTCACCCGGGGATAGTGTAGGTTCCCAACAATGAAAGAATTTTTAAAATCGGTCCAGTACTTTTTGAGCCAATTCGTTACAAACATACTTACATACAAATCTTTTCTCTTTATAATATTAGTAATATAGAAGTATAGATATGTATGTGTACCCTACCATGTTCTGACAAATAAACAATTTGAATTTGAATGTAAGCATCAAATTAACAATATAATCTCTGAGAATTTATAGTTTCCGAGCAAAATCTTATAATTCAAGTCACATGTCTGAGGTCTGTATTCTGGGTCGCATGATAAGAGTTTTGTAGATAGTTGAATACAAAACATATTGTTTTAAATAATTATACTGGACTTGATTTTTGCAGGCGTTTGCTCAACCTGGCTTCGGAAGATCGTTTCTGAGGAATTCCAGATTGGTAAGTTTTACCCTCACCAAATAATAGGTTAAGAAAAGAAAAAGCCGGACAAGTACGAGTAGGACTCGTGCTCTGAGGGTTCCGTTAGACGGAACCCTCAGACAAAAAAAAAACTAACCGAAATTAAAATATTGAGAGACAAACTTAAGTTTGTAGTTGACAATAAGGTTCTTCGATACATTCCAACTACAAAATGTAAGTTTGTAATAGCAAAATAATTATTTTTAAATGATATTATTTCAAATTTATAACTTTCGGATTTATTCCTATATATTATGTGCTATGAGACCTTGCGTCTTACCAAATTTCATGATTCTAGGTCAACGGGAAGTACCCTATAGGTTTTGATTCCCCTGTGAAATCGCAAAATATACGACATAAACGTTCATATCTTTTGATTGCTTTGACTTACAACTTTTATTTTTTTACAGCCGAAAGAAACCGTAGACCCAAGTATTTAGTATAAATTTCAACTTGCTACCTTTACGCGTTCTTGAGAAAAAGGGTCTTGACAGACGGACAGACGGACAGACAGACAGACAGACGGACAGACAGACGGACAACGAAGTGATCCTATAAGGGTTCCGTTTTTTCCTTTTGAGGTACGGAACCCTAAAAACCACTTGAAAATTCTATTAGGTATACCTACTCGTACTCAACACTGATTACTTGACTCATTTGTTGATTCTGTTTTTTTGACTCATCGTTTTGAATCATCATCATCATCATCATTATTTCAGCCATAGGACGTCCACTGCTGGACATAGGCCTCCCCCATCGATCTCCAAAAGGGCCGGTTGGAAGCGGCCTGCATCCAGCGTTTCCCTGCGGTCTCTTTTAGGTCGTCTGTCCATCTTGTGGGTGGACGTCCTACGCTGCGCTTACCGGTCCGTGGTCTCCATTCCAGAACCTTTCGGCCCCATCGGCCAACTTTTCTGCGTGATATGTGCCCTGCCCACTGTCACTTCAATTTGCTAATCCGGTGGGCTATGTCGGTGACTTTCGTTCGTCTACGGATCTCCTCATTTCGGATTCGATCTCGTAGAGAAATCCCGAGCATAGCCCTCTCCATAGCTCGTTATGCGACTTTGAGCTTGCTTATGAGGCCCATAGTGGAAGACCAGAAGTTTTGACTCCTTACCTCGAAACAACAAATAATATTTTACAAAGGCCCAATGGGTATCTTTTTATATATAGAATAGGTCTACGTTTGGCCACCAACTCACCTGATGGATAGTAGATTGGATGTTGTGGCCGAAGATGGAGCACGTAGACCTAGAAGGTACGTACTTATTCACTCTGGCCTTGAAATACCCAGGTTATAGTTTTCAGGAAACAAGGACGGTGGCAAAGCATTCTTGTCCCAGCAATTCCAGTTGCATTTAGAAGTAGATGCAAATCAGCTAGTTCGAGCCGGTGGCTTGTCCACAGTGCAGGGATGGTATTTATGTGTGCTCCGACTTGTCCTGTTGTAGAACTGAGAACCTAGAACATAGAAAAAGGAGGGACCAGGTGTTGTAGTGCAAGCGCTCACTCACCGAAATGCAGTCTGTAAACAGTTTCCAAGCACGCTGCCTTACGCCTGATACTCAAGGTTCTGCAGCTTTGAAGAAACCAGTTTTTCATCGCCTATTAGGCACACAGCCTGTCGCTCTACGGACTTCTTTCAGCCGGTACTTAGCGTAACTGTAAAAATATCAAATCAAATTATATTTATTGCAGTTTGTTGGTAAACCTAGATGTAATACAGACATAATCTGTTCTTAAGAGCTCCGAAAACAAACTTATCTCTAAATGGACATGCAATATTAGCACTGGCATTCATAACTCACTAATTATAAGTTATTAGTATTGTTAGTTTACAAAGGAAATGTCATAGTATAGTAGTTATGTCAAGTTAAATAGGTACGATGTCTACAATATTATAATGTCATTATTAGTTAGTCAATGTTAGTATTCCAATTTAATCTCTTATCATTAATAAATTCTTTTACGGTGTAATAGCACTTAATCAGTAGTATTTTTTTCAATTTCAATTTGAACAGATTAATATTTAGATCTTTAAGGTTTCTAGGCATCTTATTATAGATTAACGGTCCCATACAGAAAATGCTATCATTTAATTTCTTATTGCGGTGTTCTATGAGAAGCTTGTGCTTGTCACGTCTATTACGTTTAGATTTATCATTTGTAAGGGGAAAATAGTTCGGGTTAGTTTTAACAAAACATGCTACTTCAAAGATGTAAAGTGACGGAAGTGTTAGAATTTTATATTCAATAAATTTTGGTCTACAGCTATCAGTGCTGTTAAGTCCAAACATTACTCTAATGCATCGTTTCTGTGCCTTGAATACGCGTTCCACCTCTGTTGAATTGCCCCAGAAAATCATATAGAATATCATCAATAGTGATGCCACCAAACCATGATAAGATGTTAACAATGCGTCTGTTTTTACAACTGAAGAAAGTCTATGGAGAGCATATGCCGAGCTTCCAAGCTTTTTGCATAACATGAGCTTTCCAGTTCAATTTTTTATCAATTGTAATACTAAGAAATTTGGCAACATCAACCTCCTTTATTTTATTATTTTGATAATGTATGTTTAGGTCATTTATGTAATTAAATCTTTGAGAAAATTGCATCAAGTTTGTTATATTTATATAAATTTTTAAGTTATTAGTATTTAACCATTTGATAATTGAATTTAGAGCATTGTTAATATCAGTTTCGTATTGTTCTTTACTTTCACAAGCAACTGTAACAGTGCTATCGTCAGCGAACAGTGACATTGGATGCGGAGTAGCTTTTGGCAAATCATTTATGTAGGAAATAAATTGTAGTGGGCCCCATACACTTCCCTGGGGTACACCAAATTTTACAATACGCTCATTGGAAGTGAATGTGTCTTCTGCTTTTGTTTTATGGTTGATTCTTTTTATGATAGTTACTTGTTTTCGATTCGTTAAATATGATTTAATTAAATTAAATTTAGGATGTTGTATCTTAAGTAGACAACTGGTTTTGGAGTCGCATCATGAATGAATACCATTTTGTTAGCATGACACGTAAGCGTCATCAGAAATTACTCACCTACCCGATGTGCCAGAGCCAGAGGGGTGCCAACGAGGCTATTGCCTAGGGGCGTTACCGTTGTTCAAATACCAGCGATAGCAGTATGCAAACATGTGTTCCGGATTGAATGACTAGCCAAAGAGAGATTTATCATAACTTATCTTAAGCTGACGAGTGCAGTGCATTGCTGCGCTGTTTTGAAAGGTTGTAGGTCAAAATTCTGGATTAATCTTCACCAGACGAGCGACTTGCTCCTATCTACCTTATTTTATTATAAGTTGTATGTTATTAAGTCTTAATGCTACGTCTACTCCTCCAGTGTCACCAATGGAGCTGCCTCAACACCAAGCTTGGCCTCCCCGACTCCCTACCAACATCTGAACAGTTCGGCACAGTTCTCCGAAGCTTGCTGCCGCAGGGATGGCACGGAGTGGTGGACGATGTCCTGAACACCTGCTACCACAACCGCCCGCGGAGGTACAGCAACACGTGTCCTGGGCAGGCGATCATGCATTGTGCTATGGATCAGCTTATTGAGGTGAGGGTTCTCATCATCATCATCATCATCATCATCATCATCATCATTTCAGCCATAAGACGTCCACTGGACATAGGCCTCCCCCATCGATCTCCAAAAGAGCGGTTAGAAGCGGCCTGCATCCAGCGTTTCCCTGCGGTCTCTTTTAGGTCGTCTGTCCATCTTGTGGGTGGACGTCCTACGCTGCGCTTATATACCGGTCCGTGGTAAGGGTTCTAGTCAGATATTACTTCCCATAGTTTCCACACTCATATAGACAATCTTAGCTTACCATGTATCGATGGAAATGCACCTATAATCCACTCTCATTGGGTCAATGCTAGGTGCGGTTGCCCGTAATCTTAAGATAGCCAATGAGAACGGTCGGTCTCAGGCCTAACTAGCTATATAGCCAGTAGTAGTGTAGGGTTAGTTGTAGCAATAGTTTCCCTTCCCATAAAAATACCACCCGGTGGAACGGCGGTACCGGGTGGAAAATTTATGGCAAAGATTCCCTAAACTAAAACGCGATAATTATACTATTTAGATAGTCAACAGAATCGAATACCAATATTCATTTGCCTAATACTTGTTGTTTTTGTGGTTTAGTATTTTGCAAACCAGCAATGTAAAGCGTACAAATCTCGGGGTCAATGCACCGCGTAGGTATAAAAGTGCATGAGCGTGCGTGCAGCGCTGCCTGCATATGAGTGCGGAGTTCGTTCGTTGACCTCTAGCGTCAGCTGGATATGTTATTTGCATTAAATTGCAATCTTTAAAAAAATAAAAGAAATAATATTTTTAAACAAAACAATTATTATTTTTGGGACAGTTAGAAAGTATTTTTTTTGATGAGTGATGGTAGCCGAGCGGTTCTGGGAAACAGCCGGAACGGTAGCATGTGCGCTTTATAATCTGACGGACGCAGTTCGATGCTCGGCCCTGCACCAATTACTTATTTAGTACCTACCTAAATAAATTATGTGCAGTTTCGATGCCATCGCTCAAAAACGGCAAAGAAAAACATTGCAAGGAAACCAGTTTGTCCAAGAACCTCAAAAGTTCAAGGAAATGGTGAATGTCTTGCACATTCTCCAACATGCCCTGGGATATGGTGGGTAGGGGTTAATTCCCTATCGCTGAAAGAAGGCTGTTTCCCAGCAGTGGGAAGATGAAATGCTGATAATGATGAGATGAATTTTGTGTTCCAGAACTGTCCAGAATCATACCAGATGAAACAAGATGCGTGTGCACCGATAAATTCACTTGCTGGACTCGGATATATGTTTTCACAGAGGTAATAAAGCGTGTATTTCCTCCTATGCTGATCGGTAGTCGCTCGTACATGGCGTTCTATAAAAACCAATTGTGCTCACAATTTCTCGCTGCAGGCAAAGAAAAACATATTAGTACAAGTATTTTTTTATGCCGTAGGTGGTGAACAAGCAGGCGGGCGGCCTGATGGTAAGCAACCACCGGGCGCGGCAGTGTTGTCTAGATGGTTCCCGCCACGTATTTGTATTTTTTTTCTAGGGAATCTCCCAAAGATACCCGGCTGCATTGGGGTGTAGCCATGTTATGTGGGATTATACCCACTAAACCCCCCGGTGACCAGCTTTAGTGCATGATAAGAAGACTCCGGGATCTCCAGAGTAACGCACCGGATCCCTCAGCACTGCGCTCCTCCCGTGACAACCGTGTTGTCTCAGCCTCTCCACCCATGACAACGTTGGTCACACAACGTTCTCTCCCTGGGAACGCTTAAGTGGATGGTCAGAGCCCCAACTTTGACCATCCCAAGCCCGGAGGTCCCGTAGGTTAGTAGCCTCTTACTACAGTTAGGGGATACTGGTGCCGTATAAGTCCGCGTTTGACCATCAACTCGCCTGTTGGTAAGCGACGATGTGGTCGAAGCTGAAGCACGCAGACTTAGAAGATACCTATTCACTCTGGCTTTATCTTTTTCTGATGTGATTTTTCAAACCAATATTTTGGTCTGTTACAGCCGCTATGAGAAAATTGAGACAAATATGGCTGTGGACCGTCGCCCAGAATGGTTTTTGAGAAACGTAAGTGGATCATAAAAAGTGTTACGGTTAATTCCTAATGATGATAATATACCTAACTAGCGACCCGCCCGCCCGGCTTCGCACGGGTGTAATTTACGTGCGAAGCCGGGGCGGGTCGCTAGTTATATATATAAACATTCCGTGAAAATGTATCTAACTGATGGTGAAAACCGCATCAAAATCCGTTGCGTGGTTTAGGAGGAGTTAGCGGCCATACAAACAGACAGACAGACAGACGCGGAAAGCGACTTTAGAGATAGAGAAGAGATATAGAAGAGAAGATATATTATGATCTTTGCTTTTACCAACCATCACCTACTGTATTTCGGATTGAAAGGAAATCTTTCCGGTTAAATAACTGGGCATAAGAGCAGTGGAAAGCCTCAGAGAGCCTTCAGATTCGCGATACACCTCAGAGAGGTATCTCTGAGGTATGGAGATAGCAATGCTCGGAATCACACTGCGCTACCGCAAACGCAATGAATGGATCCGAAACAAGACGAATGTGATTGATGTGATGGCCATCATAGCCCGGAATATGTTGTGTTAGTGGGCAGGATGCGTTGCTAGAATGCACGCCAGCTGCTGGACAAGGAGACTCCTAGAGTAGAGGCCTCGAGATAACACCCGAGGGCGGGGAAGACCGCCGTAACGCTGGGTGTATGACGTCAGGTGACACGGAGGACATGACTGGATGAGTCGGGCACAAGACCGCCAGGAGTGGAAGAAGAGGGAAGAGGCCTACATCCAAGAATGGATAGCAGAAAGGCCATATGATGTTGATGATGATCTGGGCATAAATAAATTCATCATCAGCTAGAAGACGTCCACTGCTGAACATAGGCCTCCCTTTAACCTCCACACTGAACGACAGCCTGCCTTTTGCATCCATTGGATGCCCGCGACTCTCACAATGTCGTCGGTCCATCTAGTGGGAGGCTACGCTGCTACTTCCGGTTCGTGGTCTCCACTCCAGAACCTTTCATCCCCATCGGTTATCGGTTCTTCGAGCGATGTGGCCTGCCCATTGCAACTTGCAAATTTTAACAGCTATGTCGGTGACTCTGGTTCTTTGACGAATATCTACGTTCCGGATTCTATCGTGCAAAGAAACTCCGAGCATAGCTTTCTCCATTGCCCGCTGTGTGACTCTGAGTTTTTCCAAAAGGCTAACATTTAAGGACCACGTCTCAGTACCATATGTCAGAATAAAGTACCAAATGTCTGTATAAAGAAATTAGACACCCTTATATCTCTGGGTGACGAACGCAGTGCTTTGCCGGAAGGTTTTGAGTTGTTGGAGTTCAACATTCTCTGTTTGGGCAAGCGTGGCGCTTACCATCAGGATGGAGGTACACACACACAGGTATGCACACTGTTGCATAAAAAAATTGAGCCGGAGTCGCAATCAAAAAAAAAATGTGTTGTCATTCAGTTTGTTGTTTAACTTTAGAGTATGTATAATCATGCTAAGTTTGACGCTTGTATATATTTTAGCGCGTGGAGCGCAGCGTCCTAAGTATCAAAAGGACAGACCGAGTCCGAAACACGACGCTGCGCTGAATTACTGGAATCACTGATGTTGGTATCAAAGCTGCCAAATTAAAGTGGGGTTGGGCGGGACACGTGGCCAGGATGCACCCTGATAGATGGGCCCAGAGGATCACACAGTGGGTGCCTGAAACCGGACGAAGGAGCCAAGGCAGGCCCAGATAACGCAGGCGCGATGACCTCGACACGTTCCGGATACAGTGGTCAAATCTGGCGGGTGATCGCACTGTCTGGAAAGAAATGGGGGAGACCTTTGCCCAGAAGGGGGACAGTATAGATTTAGAAAAAAAAAAAAAACTTTTTTATACTAGAGAACAAAGACAAAAATACCTGTGTTGTATTGGGGCCTCCAATTTTTTTTTCTGAGTTAATTTGCCGTAACATTACATATACTGTGTAAACGTCAACTGGCTATCTGGTTCAAAAGATACTGCCGTTAAAAGATATGACAAACAGACAGACTGAGAGGGTAATTTAACTATTACCCTTTGGATACGCAACGCAAAGAAAAACAAAACACCCGACTGCATAATAAAGTGTGTGTATAACACTCTGGGCACGAAGACGCATCGAACGACACCTCACACATCAAAATCGGTCCAGACGTAATATAGAAACAGTGAAAAATATAAATTTAAAACTTAAAAAATACGCTCCTTCTTGTAGTCTTTTGTTGGGTAAAAAGCTCATAGTTAAATTTTTTGTTCAAGTATTTCAACAAAAAATGCTGCAACATGCCTGCTCTCGTCAACTCGACAGTTCTCTCCGAGTGTGACTTCTCTGGCATCATTCAGTACTACGTTCACAACCCGACCATACCGAGCCCCCCTGGCGTTTTGCCATCACAGGTAACAACTCTTAAATTTCACAGGTAACAACTCTTGAATCTCACAGATAACAACTCTTGAATCTCACAGGTAACGACTCTTGAATCTCACAGGTAACAACTCTTGAATCTCACAGATAACAACTCTTGAATCTCACAGATAACAACTCTTGAATCTCACAGATAACAACTCCTGAATCTCACAGGTTACAACTCTTGAATCTCACAGATAACAACTCATGAATTTCACAGATGACAATTCTTGAACCTCACAGGTCACAACTCTGAAATATCACAGATAACAACTATTTAATCTTACAGGTAACACTCTTGAATCTCACAGGTAATTTAGTCCCATGGTAATGCTTACTGCGGGGTTCGGGTTTGTATCTGTAAAAGTTATAAGAAACTTAGCCTAGTATAGTTTAAGTCAAGGCGACTACAGCTAGGCTAAACTATACTTGTTCTTAGAAAAAACTACACTAAATTGGTGGTTGGTTTAGTAAAAGAAACCTGCTTAGTATCATAAACATGTAGCATAGCATAATCAGCCTTTTAATAGTCCACTGCTGGACTTAGGCCTACCCCCGAAAGGGTGATTGGGCCATATCCACCACGCTGGCCTAGTGCGGGTTGGTGGATTCACATACGCCATTGCATTTATTCTCCGTACGTATGCAGGTTTTCTCACAATGTTTTTCTTCACCGAAAAGCCAGTGATATGAAAATCCGTACATAAACTACAAAGAGATCATTGGTACGGGCCCGGGATTTGAACCCGCGACCTTACTATTTCAAGTCTAGAATAGAATAGAATAGAATAGAATAGAATAGAATAGAATAGAATATAATAGAATAGAATAGAATTATTTATTGGCCTTATAACATTTGTTACACTGGGCAAGTCAATTTACAGTGCAACGCTTAACTTAAAATATTACACAAACCAATACAATTAATAATAGCAAAATCAATGGACAACAAGTAAATAAGAATTAGCACAGGATAATAGGATTGGGAATAGAATAATAAGATTAAAATGTCAATAAATTATTATAAACGCCAAAATGCCACACCTAATTAACTCAATCATTAATCATTAATCATTAAACTAGCGGTCTACCACAGCACATAAACATTTATGTTTCTTTATTTTAGAGGCGTTTCTTGGCAACATCACCACCGACCCCATCATCATCACCGCCTCCAAATAACGGCGATTCCTTACAAGTTGTGAGCCTCAAATACGGCTTCTTGGCCGGAAATACGCCAGTAAGTTTTTTTTTTCTTTCTACCGCTCTGGGAACATCGCATGGGTGGGTCTACAGACCAACAATCATATATGATTTGCTGTCTTCAATCTGTATTGAAAACAGCAAAACATGTAGGTATAGTACCTACATCGCGGGACCTTACTAAAGATTCCCAACACCTTTTGAGAAATGCTGGGCAACAAAACTTGCCAAAGCAACGTTAACTGAAAGGCCTACCAGCAGTGGACTATACAGATAGGCTGATTTAGATGTGTGCCGCGAATTCGTTTTGGTCCACTATTTTCACGTACCATTAAACTCGGAGCAAGCATTTATTTGCAAATACAAAACAATTATAACAAAAGCAAGAACAAATAACACAACAAACAAAAACAATAACAAAACAACTCAGCAATAACATTGTCAAAAGCTGAATAAAAAATATCTTTTTATATTTCATTAAAAATGCGCTGCCTTAATGGGTGTTCCCCGATGGGATGGGTGTGAATCTGGGTAGACACAAAGTGTGGTTGAAAACTCAAATCACGAGTGAATCGGTTCCTTCTAGGCAAGCGTGCTCCAACGTAGACCGCATCATCGCTTAATATCAGTAGTGATGGTGGTCAAACTCAAGCCTATTAATTATTAAAAAAAAAGCTATTTCCAATCGCAACTTCAATACTAATTCTCGAATGTATGAAACGGGTGCGAAATCAAACTTCTACATTGTCTATTCTACACTAACATTATATAAGCTTGTCTCTATAGGTGTCGCACCCGTTCCATAAATATTTTTCTCTATGGAAGTCCCACCTCTTCAGCGTTAGCGGTTATATCTAATTCTTTGGCTACTTCAGTGAAAGTATATCGTGTACAGTCTTACGTTCAAAAACCTAGCAAAAGTGATCGGAATTCGTAGTTTTCATTCAACTTTTTACACTGTTATTGCAGCTGTCAGAGCAAATAAATGCTTGGACCGAGAATAAACGACTTTTTTGCTTGCCACTACAGTAATTTTCTGTACATTTTCAGACCACCACCGACGCTCTTGATTGCTGCGATATATCTGACTTCATTCAACCGTCATGGCGGCAAGAGTGTAACTTCAAACTGACTTGGGAAGGTCAGAACAGACTGGTCATTAAGAACGAAGCACCCAGTACAACCGCGGCACCAGAACCGACCAGTACTAGTAGACCTGCAGTTAGGAGGGATGTTACTATTGTTCCACACACGGTAAGTTGCATGGCTTTTGCCAAACGAGGCCTGTACTTTTCTTATTTTTATGTATTTACTAGCTGCGCCCCGCGGTTTAACCCGTGTAGTGATGAAAAATGGTGATGATGATGATAAAAAGCCTATGTCACTCTCTGGCTCTTGAACTATACCCATGCAAAAAATCAGGTCGATCCGTTGTTCCGTTGCAGCGTGAAAGAGGAACAAACATCCATACATCCATGCATACAAATTTTCGCGTTTATAATATTAGTAGGACTAGCTGCGCCCTGCGGTTTCACCCGCGTGGATTACTCCTCAGCTATCATCTATCTTCCAGTGAAAGTCCCGTCAAAATTGATCCAAGAAGATATTAATTTAATCCTAATCCTAACTTATATTAACGCAGCAACGGTAACGCAGCGAGCGTTTTGGGTACCTTTGCGCCGGGAACGGTTAGGGGTGGGTTATTTGAATAGTTATTAGTTTAGTTATTAGTGAATTCCAAATATTTTGGATTTATTTGTGTTGACGCTTTAATTTGACTTATATTATGAGTGAAAGTAACTCGTATCTCTCTGTCTGTTTGTTTGTTCGCTTTTCACGACTGAACGGCTAGGTCAAAATTTGGCAGGACGATAGTGTGAACGGATATAGGGTACTTAATTTTCTCCTCAGAAATGTGGAAAAACTGGAAAATCGCAGGCTGAATCCACAGTGGGCTACCTCTTAACTTGGGCTCAAAACAACGCTGAAATAACGCAGTGTGGAAAATCATGCGAACGTACTGCGATCCCCAAGCCGCCTGCCAAGCGTGGGGATTATGGCAACAACCATCTCTATGAGAGAAACCTTTGTCCAGCAGTGGACGTTTACTGGTTGATGATGTGATGAGAAAGTACTGAAACCAATTCAAATTAAACCTCAAGATTTTTTGTATTCCAGTGTGAAAAGGAAACCTGCGTGTTTACCAAGCTAAACATAATCACGGACGGTACAGTCGACATCGACGCCTTCACTCGGTTATTAGACAATCTGACGGCAAGCCAGCCGAGCTGGACTAAAGCTAAAGGGCGAGCGCTAACAACGTGTTTGAAGAAACCTTTGACGGAGTATTCTGATGAATGCGAGATCAACAAAGTCCTAGCTTGCACTTTTGATGTGCTAACTGAGGTAAGAGAAAATAGTTATTTATGATACAAGTGCGGTAAGTTGGTTATTACAAACGAGTAGACGAATGTAAGCCCGAGACGAAGTCGAGGGCTTACCATAGTCACGAGTTTGTAAAAACCAATCCGCACGTGTGCCATACAACGTTTTACAACACATTTGCGAGAAAAAAAGGCTACAAAGGAAACAATTTTTATGGAAATGGAAAAAATACCGTAAAGTACACGCACGGTGCTAAACATCTGAGCGTGCGGTAAAATTCATTACCGCACGCTCCGTTGTATGATGCGTAATGTTTAACTTTCGAACGATGTATACAGGCTGCGTAAGTGCACTTTTTGAGCAAATGTGTTGTAAAATTAATTACGTTTTCTTTACTCTTGAGCGATGGTGGCTGAGCGGTAGCATGTGCGCTTTGCAATCTGACGGCACCTTGTTCAACCCTCGGCCCTGCGCCAACTTATTTAGTATTTAAATAAATTATGTGCAGTTTCGATGCCATCGCTCAACGACGGGGAAAGAAAACATTGTGAGGCAACCGATATGTCCAAGAACCTTCAAAGAAGTTCACTTTCAAAAAGTTTAAAGACAATTCACCATCATGCCTCTCTCTGAGAGAGGGACTGTGTCCCTGCAGTGGGAACATGATAGGCTGATAACAATGACGATATAACCACTTGACTGCTCATCCTTTACCCCACCGTAAGCCAAAGGTTCTAAAAGAATAGGCATGTTGACTAATATTTTTTTATTACCTCATAAAAAAGCTGATCATAAATAGAGCACATCAACAAAAACATAATTAAAATTAGTTCAAAAATACATAAGATATAAGCATTTTAATTTCATGCTAGACAGAGAGCGCACTATACTGAGCCGTGACGTCACGGCTCAGGAGCGCCATACAAATGCTATACTAACACACGCTTTGTGAGAAAGGCCCACCTAAAACTTTAAATACTCATATCTCAGAGATTTATCAGCCAATTCGAATTATTTTTTCAGTGTGTGTAATGTATTTAGTTATATTCATCGCTAAGCCGGTTATTTGTAATAAATTAAACATTAGGACACATGCCTATTGAATGAATGACTTTTGAGTCTCCAATCACAAGTGCCGAGTCACCAGTCACATGCGCCGTACGATTATGCTGTTTTTTTTTCATCTCGCGGTGTAAAGTATGACCAGTCAAGTGGTTGTATTGTCATTGGTCTTTGGGAGAGATCTTTTTCCAGCAGTGGACTAAAATACACCACCCAAACACCCTAACTTTTTTTGTACGCCCAAAGAATCAGACCGAAATACACTGCCTAAGTATTTTTGACACATGAACTGATTTTTATTTAGTTTCTTTTCGTTTGAAATGTGCTTATCTTAGCTATGATTCAAGAAAATCTTGTTCTACAGTTGGAAGATAATCAGCTCTTTTATCGGGGTTTAATTATTTTTTTTATACCAATATGCAGTATTATGTTTTTTGGGTTCCAGAACTGTCCGAATGCACCGAAGAATGATTTATGCAAGTAAGCGTCAAATTTAAGTAAATGATTGAGAAGTGGAATTAAATAGCTATTTATTTGATTCATATTATTTTTACAGACATTCAACGACTGAAAGGACTTGCCAGATTAGTTCCTCTAAATACAGACCTGTAAGTATATAATTATGATACTTACCCATAAAGCTATATATGACAAAATATTTTTTTCGTTTTTTTTTTATTCATTTCGGAGTAGTTATGCATCGGATCTGCATGATCTAATTCCCTCCTGCACATTTTTAAATCGGACTACCGCGACAGCGGGCACAAAAAAATCGATGCTCTATGATTGATATTTCGAAAACCCGTACGAAGCGCTTTTTTACTTTTATTGTGCGAACTGTTAGTATGTGGAATGTGGAAGGGGGAGGCGGTTAAAATTTGTAAAATTATCTGCTTAGGTAATTTTTGAATAGCTCCAAAGTAATATCTATAATCTCACTGTGGCTAAGCCATGTCCGCATACCTGTTATGATTTTGAGAAAACTTGGTAATTACCCGTCTACAATTGCCTTTAAATGTGAGATAATTTGTTCAGAAACACCGGCGTGAGATCTGCATTCTGCCAGAGCTGGTGGACCGCAAGATACTGACAGAGTGCGGCCTCTCTTCTGTCAGCAAAACGAAACCTGTGACGACTCCCGTCAAACCTAACACTTACAAATTCTCCATTTCTAAGAATAAGGTAAGAACGACTAAAAGCTGGAACACACATGGGAAATGGAGAAGCAGCTAAGAATTGGATCGGAGCCACAAAAAAAAAGTTTTTGACGTGATAACGTCTTATAAATCGATGAACGCCGGCTACACGCACGAAAAAGCATGACTCATTGTCACGTTCCGCCTGAGCCGAGCGTGCAAGCGAGAGCGCGGAATAAGCGATAGAGAGGCACGATCGGACTAATAGTGTAGCAGACGCACGAACGCGGCTGACCTCAACCGCCGTCTGACCAATGGGAGAGAAAGAGAGGGAAATATGATATTCTCACTCTTTCTCTCCCGTGGGTTGGACGGCGGTCTGTCAGTCGCGTTCGAGCGTCTGTTAGCACTATAAGCGTTCGGCTTGTGACGCATCTATCTCTCTCCCACTCCGTTTTCTTACGACGTTATCACGTAAAATTATCGTCCGTAAGCCGACTTTACAGACAAAACCTTTTTTGTTTAAATTATACCGGCTGTCAAGGCATTTTTGTAAGAAATTTATTGTAGCCAGTTGCACTCATACAAACGAAACGTCAGTCATTCGAAATCAGTTAGCAACTGTGATGCGGAGTTCGACGCGTTGATCTAAATAAGAATGTTCAATCAAGGTTCACTCATAATGCCTGGTAACAGATTTTCCTTCTCATTTCCGTTCTATTTACTTCTCTTTTCCGTGATCGGAGCGGAACAGAAAATAATATTTAACGGCATGAGTCGTGGCGGTGATGATCCGTTTCCGAGTTGATGTGTGTGACCTTAAAGCTAGTCAGAATATATTAGAGATTTACATATTCCATATTTTGTCATAACCAGTCAAGTTGGTGACCAAACTTTGGAATGGACAATAGATAGAAAGGAATGGACAAAAAATAGACTTTATAGAAAAATTTTCCTTAAGAGCCCTATTACAAAATGCATCGTAAAGTTTTAAGTACTTGGATTTACGGGAATGATACGAAAAAATAAAGCTGTAATTTTCAAGATAAATAGAAAACAAGTAGGTAAACTATAACATTAACATTGTTGATTTTATGTCGGTAATTTAACGAAATCCATTCTCAAACTTTCCCTTCTAGCGTTTTACGAAAAACTACTTATGTACTTATAATAAATTAAAGATATATGTGGCTTTTTTAAGTTTTTCGAAAAATTCGAAGCTGCTACTTTCAATAAAAAATATAGATGTTGTTATTACAGAAACTGAATTGTCTATAGATCTTACTATTTGGTAGAATAAGAACGCCAAAACCCAGTTTCGTTGCTTTTTTCGTCAAAAAAAGGTGATAGAGCCCTTAACTTAAGAGGGGGCAACCGAAATTTTATGCTAATTTGCCATGATATTCTAACTAAACCAAATATCCGATCACCGTAATAATTGATATATGTGAATTTTCAATTCATTTTCTTTCCGCCATTAAGACAGAAACATAATAGCAAGATATTTACTCGATACTTTAATGTTTTGAAAATGGTGCCTTTTTGCTAATTTTTTTGATTTTACTTGGAAAGTACTTCAGTTACATATCTAAAATAAATACTCACCGAAGGAAAATATAGTTTGTTTTCCAGTGTTAAGACAAAATTTACCTAGATTAATTAGTACTCTCATAATAAATTATATTCGATTTGAGACTTACGTCCTTTAGTTCTAAGCAACTATTCGGTCAAACGGCAAGTCCGATATTCAGTCTTATTCTGTTGCGCTTTGCATCTAAATAGCGAAACATGCTCCGTTTAACCTCAGTACCGCACTGTGCCTCAACGGGGAAGGACGCACGCGCTTGCTTTTCGCCTTGGTTTTATCTTCCGAGTGCGATTATATCAACACCTACTGTATTTTCAAACAAAGGATAATATAAAAAATCGATGGCTCGAACGCGACCACTTGATGCGGCTACCAAGTGGTGACAATGACCTTAGAGCACAGACTAGGTAAAGCTACTACGAAAAAATAACATAGATACAAATAAAATGGATACGACTAGGCCCTAACGAATCCATTATTATGTATGCTCAGTAATATAACTATTAGAGTCGGAGTGTTTCTTTGTGACAGACAAACAGACAGAGAGAGAGAGAGAGAGAGAGAGACGGAGAGAAGCAGAGAGAGAGAGTCAGAAAGATAAAACTAAAAATTAAATGACATTATAAAATAATTTAGATTCATTATAATTTTATAAAATTAAAATTAAAAATCATTTAAATTAATGTGATGGTTAATTTGACTTGAGAGTTCCATCCACATTTTCTCACGTTTTTACGAGAAGCGGCTTTCTGCAAAAGGAGGAAGGTTCTCAATTTTAACAGACAAAAAATAGCTTGGTAATAATGGAAGCAAAAAAACATCTTCTAATAAAAAAAAATTTAAATGTGGAAAGTCAAACAATAGGTACTTATGTTTTTAACCGACTTCAAAACAGGGGCAAGGTTCTCAATTCAACCGGTATAAAAAAATACTAGTCGAATTGAGGACCTTCCTCCTTCTTTGAAGTCGGTTAAAAACATAAGTACCTACTGTTTGACCAGTTGGGTTGGCTCGGGTATGTGCTGGTAAGGGGAAATGCACAATACACTAGCGGGACTACTTACCTTAGTCAAAGTCAAATACTACTTACCTTTTTATCCGACTTCAAATAAGGAGGAAGGTTCTCATTTACCTTAGAGTACCTTCAATTCGACCAGTATTTTTTTATACTGGTTGAATTGCAGTCCACCACTGCGGTGCAACAATGCGGTGCAACACTGCGTTGCAACACTGCGGTGCAACAGTGCGGTGCAACAGTGCGGTGCAACAGTGTGGTACAACAGTGCGGTACAACAGTGCGGTACCATCTTTAAATATTTTGAATCAGTAGCATAAAATACGAGTTTCTCAGATCAAACGCTAGGTGGCACCACCAGTATTTCAGCAAAGTGAAGTTATATCAAAAAATAAATAGCTATTTTTGAATATTTTGAACTAATTGGTTGGAAACATAGGTGAGTTTTTTTTTGAGGATTAGGTGAGGTTTTGCGTGATTTGCGTCCAACACTAGATGAGAGCATTTATATTTCAGAGAATCTTGACTTGTATCGTAAAATATTTCTGCCATCCTTGCATATTTTAAATCAGTAACGGTGATTATAGATTGTTCAGTTCTAATACTAGAAGACATCTTCAATATTTCAGTGAAGACGTTAAATCAGAAAATATTTCAGCCATCCTTGAATATTTTAAGTCTGTGGCATCGATTAATGGCTGCTGAGGTCTAAAGCCAAACGACGGCACCAATATTTCAGAGATTTTGAGAAGTAGCTTCACTAACGAAATTTCTTTATTTAATTCAAATCCGAAAATATTTTGACCATCACTACATATTTTGAGTTTTATTCAGTGGTAAATGATTTCACAGGGTGAGTATTAGGGAACTAACGCAGTATTTTTCATACATTTTGGGTAATGAGAAGCCACAGGCAAACCACGGCAAAACTTATCTCAGATGGCGCCACCTTCGCTGGTGCTGTCATTTGTGGCTTATTTGAGGTTATAAACATTGCTCTTGAATGAAACAATAAAAATAAACTTTGCCTTTAAACAGTAAAATGTTTCTTATATTTCAGAGAATCATGACTTGTATCGTATAATATTTCTGCCATCCTTGCATATTTTAAATCAGTAACGGTGATTATAGATTGTTCAGTTCTAATACTAGAAGACATCTTCAATATTTCAGTGAAGACGTTAAATCAGAAAATATTTCAGCCATCCTTGAATATTTTAAGTCTGTGGCATCGATTTATGGCTGCTGAGGTCTAAAGCCAAACGACGGCACCAATATTTCAGAGATTTTGAGAAGTAGCTTCACTAACGAAATTTCTTTATTTAATTCAAATCCGAAAATATTTTGACCATCACTACATATTTTGAGTTTTATTCAGTGGTAAATGATTTCACAGGGTGAGTATTAGGGAAGCGAATCTTTTGGCAAGGTAGGTATGCAATAAAATTATCAATCACTGCGTTGCAACACTGCGGTGCAACAGTGCGTTGCAACACTGCGGCGCAACAGTGCGATGCAACACTGCGTTGCCACACTGCGTTGCAACACTGCGTTGCAACACTGCGTTGCAACACTGCGTTGCAACACTGCGGTGCAACACTGCTTTACAACACTGCGGTGCAACACTGTGGACCAAGTAGACAGAGACACTAAGATTATACAAGTCGCATTGAGAACCTTCCTCCTTATTTGAAGTCGGATAAAAAGGTAAGTAGTAATACCTACTGTTAGACCGGCCGGGTTGGCTCGGGTAGGTACTGGTAGGTCAAACAGTAGGTATATTAGGCCGACTTCAAATAATGAGGAAGGTTCTGTGAAGGATGATGATGATATTTTTTAGTAAATTGAATTGAATGGAATGGAATTGAATTGCATTGCATTAAATTACATTAAATTAAATTAAATAAATCATACTTAAATAGATATTAACAACCAGGTATACTCGTAGAACAAACACAAAATGTTCATCACATTAATTTTGTCCTAGGTGGGAATCGAACCCACGCGCGAAGCTCAGAAGGTAGGTTCACTACCAACTGGACCAACGGGCTTTCGGGTATTTCGTTTCGCGTGTTTCGTTTAGTATAGTATAGCATAGCGTAGCGTAGCATAGCATAGCATAGCATTAGTTTAGTTTAGTTTGATTTAATGTTTAACGATCTCTGACTCTCTGTCTCAAGCGTAAAATTTTAATTTGAAAATTAATTTAGGCAATTTCAATTTAATTTATATAATTTATTAATTTTATATTGATATTGTAGAAAACTTAAAAATTAAGTTTAAAAATATACAACAAACACAATTTTGAAAATTGAAATAAACAATTTACGGTTTTGCGCGCCGCGACCGAACCCAGCTAATCGCCAAAACGCCAACATTATGCTTATCCTGTGTTTATTACTCCTTGCCGCATGACGAGTTCGACTACGCGAGTTATGTGTACTGGAGCTGCGCGCGACTGCCGCGCTGCCGTGGTTGTGTTTCACACTAATGCGGGTGATGCGAGACGCGCGGGTGAAATCAGAAATTTTCCTCGCTTTATACGCACTCTTAACCGTGTGCTACTAAAATATCATTTGAGTTTCCTGTGAAATAAGTGAAATTTGTATTTTTTCAACTCTTTTCAGTGTCGAGACCTTACACCTTCAACAACCTGCTTGTTATCAAAAATGGGTGTTCTCAACAAATACGGCTTCGTAGACTATTTCAAGATGAATGATCACATCAGAAACTATACAGCCAACAAGGAGCCAACGCTAGGGAGCGTTTATCTGAGCGCCTTTAACAATGACATTTTTTATGACGACCACTGCAATTCGCCGAAAAGACTTTTGAATTTACTAGATTCTATGTTGATGGTAAGTTTTAAGACCGCGCTCATCGGCACGTATATCTCTTTTTCACGTTTTCAATATATTTGAGGATGAAAAAACACTGAGTAAGAATTAGAAGATAAAATATAAAAAATACTTACGAATTTTTCGAGTTTTTTATGCGAATCATCTATGGCCTTGGCAGTAAAACTGACTTGCATGCCGTGACGGACGTCACGTCATATGATCTGTTATGCCGTCATGTTCACTTGCTGGCGGCCCGTGATGGCCATCCATCTGCAGCTCAAAGAAGGGCCAGGTGCAATAGGTTCATTAAATATTTAATTTTGATTCACTAGTCATATTTTACATGGTTTTAAATGTTTTATATTATTATGTTTTAATAACCATTTTTATTAAGACTAACCTGAGGCATTGCTAGCCTGATAAAGTTTTTCTTAAAATAATTAATAAGCTTGCGTTTGACCACCGTCGCCTGATGTTAAGCGATGAAGCGGTCTACATTGGAGGCTTGGAGCACACTTGCCTAGAAGAAACCGAAACCGTGTTCACCGATTCAAGTTATATACAATATAGGTGTATACAAATTTTTAGACCGTGTCTAGTTTACGTATTTTTTGTTTAAAAGAACTTTTAAAATTGATCAATCTACCTCCTCCGCCATCTTAAAAATATCATTATGAAAGTTGCTTTACACTATTTGCTATGTTATTCTAAAGACAATAGCGGTCCAAACTGTATGAAAACAAAGTGTGTCAAATTTTTCTTACCTATAAGTACTTACCTGTGAAAAGAAATATTATTATCTTTATTCTGATCGCCACTGGTTTTAGCAGGACTCAATTAATTAATAAAAAAATAATTAATAAAATAAAAAAACAATTATTTTAGTCTTTTATTATCGTAATTGTATTGGAAATATGACATGCAAGGTAGGTCGATTTGTGGCGTCTACTTGGATATAGGTCTGTGGGAGAGGTTAGACAAATTGTCTCATAATGCAAAATTCATGCAAAACAACCTATAACGTGTTACTTTGTTTTGTTACAGACCTGCCCCAAAATAAGAAGCAAAAACACAGCCCAATGCGCCACCATCTTCGACCAAGTCTACAACAACCCTATAAAACGAAACGTGTCTCAAGAATACACCCAAAGAGTTCTCAATCATTTCCTACACGTATACGATCCTGCACGATATACCCCAAAAACTTTTCGACCAAAACATATACGAAAGATCAAAAAGTCCCCCATTTATCATTATGGAATTTTAAACGACAATAACGCGCCTAAAGTTACTACCATCGATGTGAAGCCAAAAGTTAAACCTTTGGTAGAAACACCGTTGGCGCAAAAACCTTTAGTTTTATTGCCAGTTTACATGAGGATACCTCAAAGTAATTTAATGATAAGAAGGCCATTCGTCGAAAATGGAGTCATGAGAGGGTTCCCGATGAATAATCCGACAAATAATGCTCATATTTTTAATCCTCCTATTTCTACCACTACACCTGTGTTGCCTCAACGTTTTTCTACCGCTCGGCCCTTTTCTACCATATTCAAATTTCCCAAAGAAGAAAAACTTGAAATGTTAAAACCGGAATAATTCTTATATTTTTATGTAATTTTAAGTACTTATATAAGTCTGAATAAAACCAAAAATTTGAAGCAATAAGTGTATTTAATATAATTATGTACTGTTACAGTAACTATTGTACTTAAAATAATCCTTAATTATCTATAGTTATAAGTAAACTCAGTTTGTAATGTCGCCAATCTGCATCAGTCTTCAAATAAACTTTTTTAAACAATTTCGCTTGTTTTTTTCACATATTGCAACACTGATTAATATTTTTCTAATATATTTTTTCACAAACATTTTGTACTTATATAATTATGGACTACAATACATGATGTTTTCAAAATAAATAACATATTAAACTATTCTTACATCACTCTTTTATATAAAAAAGATTATACATACATCCAACGCAAACAGAAACAAAAACACTACAAAGTTCATTATTAATGAAAATAAATTAAGCAAGACAACGGGCAAGAGTTTAACTCAAAGTTTTAACTAAACATCTGTTATCGCAATTTCCTTTTAACTAGCTGTACCCGCAACTTCGTTTGCGTGAACTTTAAATAGTTTATTTTTAATGAAGGCACAAAAAATCATCAAAATAATTAAAGCATTTACGAAATGGCAAGCGAGAAACAAAATAATATATTCGAGGCACTAAAATCTATACGATTTTTCTGTACATTGTCATATTGAAAATATAATTATTTACAGTTTATAAATCATATTTACTAAAACTGTCGAGTACAAAATAATATTAAAAAACCTATCTACAATTACACTAAAACAAACCAGATAAGTGTCGATAATATTAAAATAAGTAAAAATTTATTTTATCGTTTCAAATACTATATAGCAATACTCTATTTCAAGATTGTTTGTTCGAATCGGGTAAGTGAAAACGTTACAATATAAAATAACTTTTTAATACAAAAAAGTTACAATATTACTCAAAAAACAATCTTTCATAATTATTGGGATGATTTATTCTGTAGATAATGAAATTTTAAAGGCACCAATAAGTTTCAATCATCATTTAAAAAGTCCTTAAAAATGGGCCTCAATATAATGTCAATAACATATAGATAAGCGGAATAAAAACCGTATCCTTACTTTTGCTGTTTCATAATGTACTTAACATTGAATATGTTAGCCGATATTGTGCAGTCATCGAGATACAATACACATAGCGTCCGAATCGTGCCAAAAATGTCCG
Organism: Agriopis aurantiaria; assembly: GCA_914767915.1. NCBI lineage: Eukaryota > Metazoa > Arthropoda > Insecta > Lepidoptera > Geometridae > Agriopis > Agriopis aurantiaria. The sequence continues at coordinate 15,424,975 of OU611992.1, read as the reverse complement.
AACCAAAACTCGGCGCACGCTACAAATTGCGTAGACTTTTTGGTTAGTTACAAGGTAACCGAGAACCGACTACAACGCCACCGCGCGATGCCAGGGCTACGATGACAGCGGACAACTAACGTTGAACACTATGCAAGCCACATAACGTCTAAATTGGAGTAAAGGTCGCATTGTGAATTATATAATTATATTATTATTATCGCTATTGAATTAGGACATTCCTGTAATGATAGTTGTAATTTGAATAAATAAATAAAAATAAAATAAATAAAATAATTGATACAGAAAAAAAAGGGATGTACCTACAATGACGCTTGGACGTTTTCTGACTGTTTTCACTGAGAGATTGTGACTATTATAGGAATTGTATCTCGACGTGTGCTGTGAAATATGATTTATTGTTTTAATCAAGTATTTTTTTTAGAATGTTATTGCAGCTGTCAAGATCTAAAACCAAGGACCATGAATAACTCAACTTAGTATCAAGATTTCACAGTATTTTAACCGAGTTTTAAAGGAAGAAGCAAAGATGGCATTCTCAATTTCAATTAAATATTATCTATGAAAATGTTCAACTACCTACATAATTGTAAGAACCAAAACTGCCATCGTGCACAATAAAAAAAACCCGCACGCTAGTCTGAAATGATGATGTAGTCTTCGACCAAATTAAAATAAATGGACGGGCCATAACCATTGAATTTGCTCAGTAAAAACGAGCCAAAACCGTCGGACATATATACTTCAATACCTAATTATAACCATGTTACAGTACATTTGTTACAAAAAAATACATAGCGGTTTTTGTTGTGTATTTACACTTCGGGAAAGCACACAAAGGCATATTTTGTCAGATGTTTCGTTATCATGTAACAATAGTCTTGTGTTGCACTTCCTACGGCTAGAGGCTGACTGAAACAAAGTGAGCGCCGGCGCTCTTTTTGTAATCTTCAAAAATGTGCTTCTTCTGGGCCCGTCAATTCATTTTATTTTGGTCGAAGGATGCAGTCAGGGTTTCCGAGTTTTTCTTCTATTTGAAAAACTAATAGTTACTTTAAAACTGTAAAGAGTTGTATTCAACATTTTCAGGGCATATTTAAACTGATACTGTCAAAATTCCTCAACGACCTGGTATCCCCGTTCAAACTGTGCGACCCTGCATTGATTCTAGTCAATATTTCCTGTTGCAAAGACTTCAAGGTTCTTACAGCTGATACGTCATTTTGTGGGGCAAGGAGTAGCGCTCGTTTAGCGTGCGGCAGTGCTTCGGAAGGCCTGTTGAGAGCTAGGATCGCACGCGCCATTGCGTATGCGCATTCAAACGCGTTTGGGCGGAGAATCGACGCGCGCGCAGCCAGGTCTAACGCTTCTGATGGTTCCTGCAAAATAATAAGTTTGGGTCACATTACTGTTAGGTATAAGTGGTAGGTATATCTTGGACGAGATGCAGTCAAGTCCAAGACATTCCCAGATTCACGAACAATTAATCATACCTACATATATACATATTTTTTTTTTTTTAAATGCGAAAGTGTGTTTTTTCCTCTTTCACGCGGCAACAAAGCAACGGATCGAGCATTTTTTGCATGCAACGGATTTTGCATGGGTGCAAGGGCCGGAGAGTGACATAGGCTACTTCATCATCATGATCATCACCATTTTTCATCACTACACAATACCATTAAAAATAATATAATGAGTCAACAAGTTTTTTCATGTTAGCACAAAAAAGTCAATTTTGTCAATGTCAATGATTTGTAGTAACTTACATTCAATTTCCTCTTGCACCTGGACAAGTTCAGTAGCAGATTAGTCTTGAGCTGCACGAAGGCGGCCACGTGTTCAGACGGCACGGGCTGGGTGCTCGGCGTGGTGAGACCCTCGTCGCTGATGAGCGGGTTGATCTTCTTCAACGCGTATTGGTAGCGGTGAGCGGCTTCGGACGGCCGGTTCCTGCGGTACAGCATGTTGCCGTCTTCGAGGAGCTTGTTCAGGAGTATTAGCCTGGGAATAGGAGAATATTTATTATACCTAAACTGATGTTTACATATGATGATGATGGTGATGTATACAGGGTTTAAAGGGTGCTCGAGATTGCTGACCACAAAAAACTAATTTGAAGAAAAAAAAATGCAATGTAACCCAAATAAAATGTGGAATGCGCTGCCTACATGGGTGATCACCGATAGTGACAATCTGGGTGCCTTGAAATCGCGAGCGAAACATTTTCTTCTAGGCAGGCATGCTAGATCTTACGCCGCATCATCGAACAAAAAATAATAGGCAAAAATGAACAGAAACAAGGAGAAAAAGGAAGGAATTAAATAGTAATCGATGCGTTTGACCGCCATTTCGCCTCATGTTAAGTGATGATGTGGTCTACGATGGAGCACGTTTGCCAAGAAGACCCGATTCACTCGCGACTCGAAGACACCTAGGTTGTAACTATCAAGAATGAACATTCAGGCGCTTTCCACAGTCTAATAGTTTGCATAATGGGAATCAATGCGCTTTGTGCGGGTTTTGGAGGTATCAATCATATAACGGCGTCACCTTTTCATGTCCTCACTGGCCGTCCAATAGAAAAATGGGAAATATGGAATTAGATCATGCAGAATCGATACGCACTCTCCGAAATGTATCCTTCAACGATCTCGAATCTTGATCTTGACCATACTAATATGACTGAGAGATAAACTCACATGAATTCTGGTTTGCCTGAAGCCATGACCCATGTCGTAGGGCCGAGCTTAGCGCCTTTCCGCAAAAAGCAATTGACGACCTGCAAATACAATAATATAAGAATCATAAATAAGAACAGTATCGATCAAGTCACTTTTCTAACAAAAAACCGGACAAGTACGAGTAGGACTCGTGCTCTGAGGGTTCCGTTGGAAGGAACCCTCAGAGCTCAGAGACCAAAAAAAACTGGTATAGTAAACTAGGATCGGGAAACGGGAGCGACAATCAAACGCGTTCTTGGCTTAGTTACAACTGTTTATTTCTCTTGGTAGTAGTTCGTACAAACCGCGAGACCTGCCCACATTATCAGAGTATAATAAACACAACAATCCTTCACACTTAATCTAAACTATATATCTAACTAAGCAACAATAACGTACAACGCTAAACACAAACAAATATTCTCATAATACCATGTAGATAGATACTAGTAGGTGCTATGCTAACTGTTGCACAATGACTCACACCTTAGTCTGCAAGGCACCGTCACGTAAGGTGTTATGTACTTACTAGATATTACAATGATATAAGCTCACATTAGGTCGGTTCAGTTTAATAGGCAAGTTAGTCTGATTCTACGCCGAACCGGATTACAGGTTTTTTAATACGCTTCGGCAAAGTACTTTGTTTAGGTGTAGAAGTTACATTATCTAAACTTGTGCCTGATACGGTACCGGGAGAGACACGTGCTTGCGAAACACGTGCTGGCGATTCGGGGCATGACTCTTGACCTCTCGCCCTCGCTAAAATTGGTGACACCTCCGGGGAGGCACCACCGCTTGCTGCTGACTGCGTCTCGAGCGACGAGCATGCGGACCCGGTCAAGCCACCTGTATCGGCACCTTCTGACGGAAACACGCAGGTGCTCCTCCGCTTTAGCTGGTCGATATGCATATGCGCTGCCGAGCCGTCGTCCGTTTTGACGGTATATTTAGACCTACTGAAACGGTCAACGATTTGACCCTCTTTCCACTTAGTGTTCGTTCCAAAATTCCTATACCAAACGGGATCTCCCGGAGTGAGTTGCCGCGACCCTTGCGCATCTTCTAAAGCTACGAGTTCTTTGTTCCGTGCCCTTTGCCCGTGCTCGGGTCTTACCACGTCCAACCTAGTCCTCAACCGCCTACCTTGTAGCATTTGGGCTGGACTCTCACCCGTTGTACAGTGTGGAGTGTTATGATACACTAACAAGAATCTTTGTATCGCTAGCTCGGGGTCTACACCATCAATACCTGATTTTTTTATCACACTTTTAATGAGTTTCACTGCGTTCTCTGCTGCCCCATTAGATGATGGGTGAAACGGAGCGGACAAAGCATGATACACGCCATTCCCCATTAAAAAATCTGCAAACTGTTTACTCGTGTAGGCTGACCCGTTATCTGTCACGAGTTGCCTTGGAATCCCCCACCACGACCAGGACTCTCGCAACTTTGCGATTGTTGCATCCGCCGTAGTGCGCCGTCACCTTTAGGTACCAACACTAGCGGCGTGGCCCAGTCCGAGCACTCGACGGGCTCGATGACGCCGTCCCGTAGCATCGCGTCGAGCTCGGTTTCGACGCGCTCGCGCATTGCAAAAGGCACGCCGCGCGCGCGGTGGAACACCGGCGCGGCGTCCCGACGCACCCGTAGCCGTGCACGGCCTCCCGTGTACCGTCCCAGGCCGCCGCTCAACACCTCCTTATGTCTGTCGAGAATATTACGGATTTCGTCATTAATTGGCTCGATTTTAAAATGATTACCGATATCGGTGGGCGGATATCGCAACACGGGAAGCTTTATTTGCAGCTCGGCTAACCATTGTCGGCCGATTAATGACGTCACACCGTTATCAATTACAAAGAGATCCAGCTGTTTCTTATTTTTACCGTATTGTACATTGACTTTTATGCTACCTAGGGGTTTTACCTTAGATTTACCATCATAAAAGCGAAAAACATCTTGATTTCTCTAACTTAATACCACTGAACAGTTATCTGTATGTCGCTGCACTAACACACGAACACGGAGTCCCCGTGTCAACTTCCATTTTAACACTGGTACCGTTAATGTTTACATTGAGACTCACCAGTGTATAGTCACCTAGAACCATCTGAAATAGTGGTTCCATTTCTTCGTCTGAAGAAGAGCTGTCTTGTTCACCAGTGGGCCGCGCCACCGCGGCCGGCTGCACGTAGTGTGCACCGAAAGAGCGCCCGCCCCCTCCTCGCCTGGTACCGTCCGAGCCCTTGTACGGACAAACTTTTTTCAAATGCCCCCGGATTTTGCTGCTATTGCAAACAAAGTTAACATATCTGCAAGTGTCTGCTTGATGCTGACTGCCACATGCCCCACATTCATGCCAGGCTTGTTTCCCGCCGCCATCTGGGCGGTGCGCGCGGTCGCGCAACGTCACGTGGAGCGCATGCACCGCGCTCGTGATAGATGCCGCCGCCGCCCCGCTGCCTGACGCCGCCGATGAGTCCACGGCCGCCGAATCCCTTTCTGCAGCCTCCAGGGCCGTTGCCAACGTCATCACCTTCATATACGACAATTCAGGCTCCGAGAATAGCCTCTGCCGCATTAAGTCACTGCTCACCCCGTACACGAACTGATCGCGGAAATTCTCACTGAGCGCGCTCCCAAAATCACAATCCTTCGCCATTTTCTTCAACGCGGCTGAGTACTGCATCATGTTTTCGTCGACCGCTTGCCGCCTCTGACGGAATTTGTAACGTTCCGCCATGACAGAAGGCTTCGGTTGTAAATGCCCCCGTACTAATTCGACGACCGCCTCGTAGGTTAAATCTATTGGCTTTTTAGGGTTCGACAAATTTACCATTAGCTCGTAGATTTCATTGCCCACTAGCGAGATCAGAGTCGGAAGCCTGAGGTAGTCTTTTATTGCATTAGCACGAAAATACATGCCCACACTCTTTCACAGAACAAAGTCCAATTCCCCGCACTCTCATTAAATTCTTTGATTTTGCCGAGAGACTAGGACTAGATTCGTAAACTAGGATCGGGAAACGGGAGCGACAATCAAACGCGTGCTTGGCTTAGTTACAACTGTTTATTTCTCTTGGTGGTAGGTCGAACAAACCGCGAGATCTACCCACATTATCAGAGTATAAATAAAAACAACAAAAACTAACTGAAGTTGAAATATTGAAAGTCAAACTTAACTTTGTAGTTGACAATAAGGTTCTTCCATACATTCCAACTACAACATTTAAGTTTGTAATAGCAAAATAATTATTTTTAAATGATATAACTTCAAATTTGTGACTTTCAGATTTATTCCTATATATGTGCTACAAAACCTTGCCTTTTGCCAAATTTCATGATTCTAGGTCAACGGGAAGTACCCTATAGGTTTTGATTTCCCTGCGAAATAGCAAAATAAGCGACATAAACGTTCATATCTTTTGATTGCGTTGACTTACAACTTTTATTTTTTTACAGCCGAAAGAAACCGTAAACCCAAGTATTTAATATAAATTTCAACTTGCTACCTTTACGCGTTCTTGAGAAAAAGGGTCTTGACAGACGGACAGACAGACAGACGGACAACGAAGTGATCCTATAAGGGTTCCGTTTTTTCCTTTTGAGGTACGGAACCCTAAAAAAATAATACTAAATCGAAATGGTTCAGTCGTTTGGGAGCTACGATGCTACAGACAGACGCATAGATACACACGTTTTGCGTCGGAGCAAAAATATCTAATTGCGCCATAGTACACTGTAAAAGTTCTTCGAAAGCGGGCCGTGCGAATCGAGTTATCATCATCGCCTATCATGTTCCCACTGCTGGAACACAGGCCTTCTCTCAGAGAGCGACGATGGGCCCTACTCCACCATGCTGGCACGTTGGTTAATGTGTGATATGTTTTGATTTTTCGAGGTTTTTAGACGGTTTCCTCACGATGGTGCTAAATGAGTAACTACCACTAAATTGCCCACGCGATTGTAGGTACAAAAAATGCAGCACCCTGGTTACACGTTAAATATTGTCTAAAACTTACGGGAACATTTCTTTGTCCAATCGCCCTGTCGAGTGGTCGTAAGCCGCTGTGGTCCACCCTCTCCAGCGACGCTCCTCGCTCGAGGAGTATATCCACCAGGTCTGCTGGACCTCCGCATGCCAGCCCGAGAGGAGTGCGCCCGCTGCCGTCTGGCTGGTCTGAAATGTGAAGAAGAATGTATTATTAACTGTAACGGCAAATTATTCGTTATATTCTGTGAAAATTTGAACTGGCTATCTATTACGGTTCGAAAGATACACCCGTTAACAGGAAAGACAGACGGACGAACAGACAGACATCGTAGGTTTAGTAAAATAGGGTCCCTTTTTACCCTTTGGGTACGGAACCCTAAAAACCTAGCGAAAGTAATCAGAATCGATTTTCATTCGGTTATTTTAGAATATGTTTGCAGCTGTCAGAGCCAATAAATGCTTGGATCAAGTGAGCTTCAGCCATATATTGACTTTTGTATTTGGACATTTGATTTCGGACATTTGGGTTTGGTTTTCTTTGACTCATTTTAAAATTTGAACAGCTATCTATAGGAACCGTGCTTGAAAACCAGGGTCTCATTGTCAGCTACATCGAGTATCAGTTTGGTCAACTCACCGATAGTAGCCCCTTTGTCCAACAACACGATCATTGTAGGTATCCTGGAGCGGAGACAAGCCCAGCCGAGAGGTGATACTCCATCCGCATCCACTGCATCAGGATCGGCATCTGGAATGAACGAAAATGCTAGTTACAACTCGGGCAAATATATAACTCAAAAAAAAAAGTAAATTTCGTTTTTACACGGATGTTGGTCACAATATTAGTATAATTCTGATAAAAGTACTTGCTTAGGTGGAAAGTACCTTTAGAATCTCTATACACTGCCTTAAGTCTCTCTGGGAAACAATCATGAAAACCAACAGACCCTTTATTATTATTTAGGTTTAGATTAGGAGAATTAGGAATTCGTTTTAGGCTAATCTAAACTTGCTTTAATTTTTATGCCTTCATTACCATTACCATCCTTTTATGTTCCCACTGCTGGGACACAGGTCTTCTCTCAGTGAGAGAGGATGGGCTCAAATCCACCATGCTGGTCCAGTGCATGATGTGGTGAATATCACAATTATAGGTATCTTTGAACTTTCGAGGTTTTCGGACATAATATATCGGTTTCCTCACAATGTTTTCACTCACTGTTTTTGAGCGATGAAATCGAATTTGCATTGAATTTGCACAAAATTTATTTACTTAAAAATAAGATCAAAATAAGTCATAAAATAAGTCATTGATGCTGGGCCGAGGATCGTACCGGGTGCCGTCAGATTGTAAAGCGCACATGCTACCGCTCGGCCACCATGGCTCAGCTTACTTTATGTAGAGTTGGCGAGTTGGCGGCCAAGCGCAAGTCTAATTATAATTTAAAAAAAAAATGTTCAAGCTAAATGGTAACCCTAAATTTTGACTTAGCCGTAGAGCTAGTTTAATTAATCTTACAACTCACCCTGATCCAGAAGCATCTCAACTACGTCAGCGTGCCCCTCTGCGGCTGCCAATATCAACGGACTCTTCCCTCCAGATCCCATCACATCAGCCCCCGAGTCCAACAGCCTCAACACTAGAGCTGTTCTTCCATTTTTCGCAGCCAATGCGAGAGGGGATAGTTGTCTAGCATTGAGGGAGTAGGGCGTGGCACCGCGGATGAGAAGAGCATCGGCAATGGCAGCGTTGCCGGTGGAACATGCGGCTGTGAGGGCGGTTTCGCCTGTTACTGGACAGATTCCGTCCGGCTGCAAGAATTATAAAGTTAAATAACACATAGATAACAAAAATATATATATTTGGACCGTGAGGGCCGGGTGCAAAAAATATTTTCAAAGAATCAAAATAACTTAAGATCCAAGATATTATAATTATAATAGACTGTACATATTCTGGAGCTTTCTAGGGTGATGTGCGCAGTGCGATATCAAATAGGAATTTGGCATTAGTTACTTAGTACCGTACTGCAATTTGTTTCTTGCCAACCACCGTGATTCCAACCATCTTTTTTTTTCATCATTCTTAAGTCTTCACATGAACATGGTGCAACTGCATAGTGCAACATGGTGTAACTGCGCCAAATTATCCACAACCTTAATACGGTAAATATCCCGTGAATAACTAGTGCAAAATCCGCACAAACAAGCGAATAACTTACAATCAATTCGGCGGTATCCAGCAAATACTCCACGATATCCAAATGTCCGTTCTGCGCAGCCGCGATCAGAGCATGCCTGGAGCCCGGTACCAGCTGTTCTATACTCCCATCGTCGATATCCAGGGAGTTCCTGTCATCACGGCCAGCTTGACAGCCGAGAAGGTAGATTACCGTGTCTCGGTGGCCGTTCTTCGCTGCGTGGACTAATGGGGTTTGTTCCGCTGTATCTGTGTGGCTTAGTGATGCACCTGTAGAGAAGAAGCACATGTTAACATTGGATCTACGTTTGACCATGAAGTCGCCTGATGGCAAGTAATGATGCCTCATTAGAAATGCATAGCCTTGGTCGATACCCAATGACCACCAAAACATATAACTAACTACTAGAGATAAAATACAGAAAATATTTTTATTGCCAAAACCCTAGAAGACACATTACTCGTAAAATGAGTACATAAAAGACAAATCGATTATGGAATATTAAATTTATGTCTCCGCCTTGATGGAAATGCACCCTTACTTCGTTTAATTTTATGTATGTGAGGATCATACGTATCTTTAGAATTTTAATTCCAGAAAAGATGGTATTTGTTATCCGTGTGTGAATATTTTTTTTTTACCTGCAGCAATAAGTCTTCTGGCAACATCCGTATGTCCCCGCTGACATGCCAGAGACAGAGCGGTGCATCCTTGAGAGTTTGCCATCTCCAGATCAGCTCCAAACTCGATGAGAAGTCCGACCATAGACAAGATGCCTTGATATGCATACATGCACAACAATGGAGCGTGTCCAAGGCATTCCGTTATCTGATTCGGCGACCCAGCAGCCAGTAACATCAGACGAGACACTTTGACATTCGGCGTGTAAATATTCCTCAAATTAGCTATCGCTTCACCGACATTGGCCGAGCTTGTCGCTACGATTGTAGCTTGGAGATCCCTTGGACATAACCCCAACTGCGCCGGACCTAAGTTTCTATACATATGAGCCTTCAAAATGTGATGTCCCAATTCCATGGTCTTCTCAGAGTCTAATGGAGACTGGACTCTGGACAGCCTGAAAGCGATACCGCAGTGTCCAGCTCTCAAATCGCATAAGAACTTCGAACTTTCGTTGTCCTCTCGTCGTATCAGCCATTCCCTGAACGATGGATGGAAGAACATGTATGTGTTGTCCATTCGCTTCACCAAGAAGTCTGTGAGGGTCTCGAATCGAAGGCAGAACTCTTCCCAGGGCAAAAAATGATTTGTTAGCAATGAGTTCACTGAATAGTAAATCTCCACCAGAGTTAGTGGATATAGTGCTGCCAAGCATACACTGAGGATATGCGTCACTTTCTCGAAAGACTGTACAGTCGGAAATCTCAGATTGAACTGCAGCAAAAATATCTGCGCCAGAGATATCGGCACGACTTTGTAGTTAGTTGATTTAACAACAATATGACTCTTTTCTAGTAGATCTAATATTAATTTTAGGAACAAAAACGAGCCTTGGCTCAGGTGAAGAACGTATTGAGCGAACTTCAACACGGAATTGTGAACTCCTTCAGACTTTCCTGTCGAACATTTGATGTTTGTTTCTATGATGGGCGCCGCTTGGACTCTCGCATTGAAGTACTCCAGCAGATCCTTATTCACGTTATCAGATTCATCCAAACTCAGTCTAGTGTAAGGCAGCTGTTTCGACAGTTCCAAAAACTGTGTTCTGACCGTGGCTATAACTTTAAGCCACGAAGGCATTTCAGCCACATGCCTCGCCAAGAAAGACGCTAATGTATGACCGTGGTCTGGTCGGTGGTATTCCGCTTCACATAATCCATCTACTAAAATAATGCTGTTGCTAGTGTCTATGCTCCCGTTTCTTCTTAAGAAGATCAAAGGTTCGATGATTCCCCTCATGAACGCTAGGTCTGCATCAGCTATGCATTCTTTCAGTGATAGGCAGCCAAGGATATGTGGCTCGCTAAGGAGGTATTCTCTGTAAGCTAGCAGTCTTGGAGCTTGGCAGAGCTGGGCAGCTAGCGAATGGACGAATTCACCCACCAGGCAGGTGCTGTTGTTATCAGCCTGAAATAAAAATATATGATTATTAAGCTGGTCATGATTGCATCAGGAAGGCTTGTGCTGAACTAAAAAAGTTATGAAGAAGACACCTGTTATCTGGGTACATACCACAAATACCACAATCTCAAATACGTTCTTATTTTAAACTTCATCATATATATATATATTTCTATTTATTTATTATACACAGTTCCATACCCCACTGCTGGTTATACCGGAGGCGATGCTCTGTCTTTCTGTCTTGTTGTGGTCTTGCGCTAATCGAGTCCAGGTTTCACCCGCTATGGTGACGATATTATCGACCCATCTTGCAGCAGGACGACCAACACTGTTTACCTTGTCTCTACCACTACTCTACTCTGTCACAATCTTACTCTACCTGTCATCACTGCACCTACCAACGAGTCCTGCCCAGCTCCATTTTAGATTAATCACCGCAATTTCGACTTCTTGAACCTTTGTTCTTTATTCTTGGTATTATGAACTTGGTTTTGGAGTTCAATGCTTAGTATGGATATCATAGTAAAAAATAAATATAAACAAGACAGAAGCACGACATGTAGGTCATCACTAACTTGTATGAAAATTTACAAAATACTCACTTGACAAAAATGATAAGCGACCACTTGAGAAGCAAGATGGGTGAACATCCCCGCTGTTAGCTCCTCAGGCAGCAGCTCCCTGATGTCTGATTGTTCCCTCAGCTCCTCATACTCATAGTTCCTTTTCCTTCCAAAGCAGGAGTACTCGACCAGCTGGAGGATGAGCGCAGTCTTGCCAGTGCCAGGACAGCCTGAGATTAGAATACCTGTGGGAAAATTTGAAGTAAAATGAGTAACGTCCAACGATCATATTCTTAGATGAAACGAAAGGTCGGATTCTGACCCCTAACCAGGTCGTCGACGATGATAATGATACTGTTTTGGAATATCACTCTTCTTTCTCTGTTTGATTTCCATCATTGCTCAGACCAATAATCTTTAAAACCCAGACTAAAAAGATAAGTCTGAATTAGGGATTCGTTGCTGATGAGCCTTTTGGCACGTTTTTCAATGGATTCTAAAACCCCAAGCTGGTATTTGGCTGATAATATCCCAAAGGTGCAAGCAGTACTCAATGCACGACCAAACTTGTGCTTGGTACAGTGCAAGTAACTGTTTCGACGTGAAGTATTGATAAGCATCTTTGATAGATTACTAAAACTTTGATAGAATACCTAGCTTTTTGACAGCCAATTGAGCCTTGTCCTCAATATAAGAGCCAAAGTTGAGAGTTGATCTCTGAGAAACGCCCAAAAGCTCAATCCGGTTAGTTATCGGAATGAATACATCCTGGAAAGTAGGAGCCAGTTGGAATCTTAGTTCTTTTGGCGGAAAACGTATTGAACTTGACAAGGTTGGCGTTGCCCCTATCGGAAACTACCCTGAAAGACAAGTTTATGCGCTCAACCATGGCCTCTCTCAGAGACTGGATTTGTGGTCAACTGGTTCTTGCAGCTTGACACAGCTATTATTGAGCTACAGCTTTCTACAAGTCAACTCTACATTCCCAATTTAAATTAAGTGAGGGCAGCAAACATGACAGAGTAGCAAAACTGCTACTCTGTCACGTTTGCTGCGTTTCCCGAGCACTTTTGGTTGACCAACATTAGAAAAATTGACGCTCTACTTTAGTTAATTTGTACGAAAATCCAGCACATTTTTAAGGGCACACCAACGGTTTCTTGCTTACCAGTTAAATGAAACACCAACAGTTGGTTTTAAAACGATGGCACCTTCTTAGTTTGTCTTATCTTTTAAACAAGGAGGTTATAGTAGGTTCTCTTTTCACAAACCTGAGGAGCTGGACTCCAGTGCCTTCTCCATATCTCCCATGAGCCACTGTCGACCTGCGAAGTAGCCCTGATTGTCTGACGATGGAACTTCAAAGAACAAAGGCCGCAGTGTGAGTTGAGGTGATGGATGTACTGAAAGACAAATAAACATATATCAGCAAAAATTTATGTGTAAGAGAGTAGGTATATCTGTCGCTACTCCGTATGGGCTAAACAGAATCATATTACTTTGGCTACGGAACCCTACCATATGGGTGCCTCGACACGGCGTTAGCAAATTTTTTTAAATTTAATAATCGTTTTGCCAGCAGTAGCAGTTTGGGACAGTATAGGTTCAAAAGAAAACGTGGATATTCGCCAAAGAACCAAAGTCACCGACATAGCTGTTAAAATTTGCAAGTGGCAATGGGCAGGCCACATCGCTCGAAGAACCGGTAACCAATGGGGAAGAAAGGTTCTTGGGTGGAGACCACGAACCGGAAGACGCAGCGTAGGTAGGCCTCCCACTAGATGGACCGACGACATAGTAAGAGTCGCTGGCATCCAGTGGATGCAAAAGGCAGGCTGTCGTTCAGTGTGGAGGTTAAAGGAGGAGGCCTATGTTCAGCAGTGGACGTCTTCTGGCTGATGATGATGATGATTAAAGATTTATTGTATTGTATTGTAATTATCGGGGAACATCCATTCAGGCAGCTTTTTCCGCATACTACCAGTTCGCACATTACAGGTGGAATCACAGCGCTTCGCACGGATTTTCGGCATATCAACCATCAAAGTCAGTAACCAGAAACCATGTAATGTAAGTTATTTTTGAAAATGTGAACAGCCACTTCAAGCCTTTGATGTAGAGAGAAATCCAGCGAACATAGACAGCTAGAAAGCTGGTTGAACAAATACCTTTCTTAAGTTCGTTAGATGTGGAAGACTGCTTGCTGCTGACTCTGGCTGATCTCCGCGCTGCTGTCTTCCGTGTCTTAAAGAAGCCGCTGGACATGCGAGTCAGCTCCTCGGATCTGCTGCTTTGAAGTGCTGGGAAACGGAAGACATGATTATAAATAAGAGTTTTTATCAGAGGAGCTTATCAGTTATTTAGACATTGACATGCATCTAGACGATGAATGCTGAATTTAATAGTGACTTGGGACGATTAAATTTATTTATTACGTAATTTTAAGAAAACAAACATAATTTTTTTTATTGTAGGTACAGGTCCTCTACAAACGTTACTAACGAATAACGAAAAAATGTTATTGCAGTAATATAATATTTTTTTTTAGATTGGTTGCGGTCCATAATTTGGGAACCACTGCTATAAGAGGTTGTAGTAGGTTTAATTCAACTTGATTCAACTAAATAATCATCAACTCAATATCTGAATACTTCCTGCGATTGTAAGCTAAAAATAAGAAATGCAGTATGTGACTTACCATTGACAGAATGCCGTCTGCTGCCAGGACTGGATGAGGAACAGTTACTGGCGGCAGACAGGCTCATCGACGCCAGGGAACCGAGAGAATCCCTGCCTAGGGGTGTCGCTGCGTCTACTTCGGACGACCCGGTCAAAGTAGACACCTAGAATGTAAAATAAACAAAAACTAAGTTCATAGCTTCATCTCTGGGTGCCGTCACCTGTTTTAAGCGATTCTGTTTAGGTGATTGTGTGATTGACCCGGGTATGTCCTAAAACTGTGACCAGAACTACCGGAGGATGGGCAGTAGCGTCCTGTTAGTACACGGTGAACGCACTGCGCCTCCCCAAGCCGCCTGTCAAGCGTGGGGATTATTGGCAACACCCCTCTCTAAGAGGGAGGCCTTGTTCAGCAGTGGACATTTAATGGCTGATGATGTATGATTGTGAAAAGTTGTGCGACTGCATACCGTATCTCGGCGCATTAAGGTTCACGTTCGCGTGATTTCCGTAATCACCAAAACTGAATCGCTTAAACAGATGACGGTACGGCCCCTGAACTAGAGTGAAATTAAATAGCTTTTTGAAAATTCATTGCGAAAATAAAATTAAAAATCAACATGAAAATTGATCACATTTGCAGTGTTATTCTAACGACAACGACCACTTATTAAATTCCCTTTCAGTGATATTTTTCTTCAAAGATTTTAAAAATCTGCAGACTATAATATAAAGGGGACAGGAGAAGAATAAATCTGTGATTTATGTTAAGTTGTCAAAAACAATTTATGTGCATCTGTTCAGATGCACATAAATCGCTAATTTTTTTCGTTGTTAGTCGGCTTGTTCAAGCCGACTAACAACGAAAAAAATAAGCCACTCAAAGCTCAGTGGAAGCGTGGTTGGACCGCAGGATGTGGGTTCGAACCCCAATGATGAGTTAAACTTCCGGCGATGAAAATATCGTGAGAAAATCAAAACAACAATGTTTCTTAGTTGTTCTCGCATGCCCAGTCATACGAGAACAACTAAGAATAGTCTATTCGGGTAGTCTAAGTCGCTCTGAGCCATAGTATGTTCTGACAGCCTCACTTTTATTCCCGATCAACTGCGCCGTCGTTTAAATTGTATCATCATCATCAGCCAGAAGACGTCTACTGCTGAACATAGGCCTCCCCTTAAACCTCCACACTGAACGACAGCCTGCTATCTGCATCCACTGGATGCCAGCGACTCTTACAATATTAAATTGTATAGATCCCTCAAAACCCGTATTTTTTTTCAGGACTAAAGTATCCACTAGTACTCTCCGGCTCTCCAACTATATCTAAGAAACGAATCACATTGATCCATTGCTCTGATGTGGCGTGAAAGAGAAACAAACGATCACACTTCTAATATCAGAATTGTTATGTGTGACATGCATGTTACACCATCACTTAACACCAGATAAGCTGCAGTCTAGTAACTATCCTGATGGTAGGTAGCATTGTGCGAAACGAGTGTGTACGCGTCGAGCGAAACGAGCGAAGTACAGCTCTTTTTAGACTTGCTCAGCGACCCACTCCGCTCTCCAAGTAACAATCCTAGTCTCATATGGAGACCATAATGAACTCCTGGTTTATGTATTGTTACAAGTCAGAATACACATAGGGCTAATATTGTGCGAAACGAGCGTGTAAGCGTCGAGCGAAACGAACGATGTACAGCTTTCTCTGGACTTGTTCCACGACCAACTCCACCGTCCAAGTAATCCTAGCCTCATATGGAGGTAATTCTAAGTCCCTGCTTTATGTATTGTTACGAGTTAATACATACTGGGCTAGTGTTGTGCGAAGCGAGTGTGTGCGCGTCGAGCGAAGCGAGCGAAGTGCAGCTCTCTCTAGACTTGCTCCGCGACCCTCTCCGCTCTCCCAATAGTAGCCCCAGCCTCATGTACAGGTCATTCTGTCGTCGCGACTCGTAACCCTGCTTTATATGACCTCCTTCATCATCTGAAATCAATAAGAAATCATGTTATATTTTAGTGTGAATCAACTAATCACAATTAAAATGGTGCAATATTTAAACTTTTTGTTATTCACTAAACAATTTTTAGTTAGGTATCTCAGGTACAGACTGATAGTTAGATCTAATTTATGGCAATATTTGGTATACAGGGTGGAATTCTTTAACTCCATTTGGAGGGAAAGTAAATTCTAAATACTGGAGATTTATTAATTTACCATGTTTGTTAGAGAGATTTGATCCTTATGATTTACCCTATCGATTATTGCCATTAAAGTATAGTATGATATTTTTTTCGGGTTTTAGCCAGTTCTGATCTATGAAAAATCGTTTAGTGAATTACGTGGCTTAAATGTATGCAAATGTAAGTAATCATTCAAAATCGACAAAAATCAGACAATATGACACAATAAACACGGATTACAATCAAGAAATCAATGCCAACTACATGCATAAATATGTTGTGAAAACTTTCGTAAAAATATGGTAAAAATCTTTAACCTCTTCCGGCCGATTCAGGGACGCTCACCTTGTCTGTTGCAAAATCTGATAAATTTCTACAACGCAAAAGTTGTATCTAACACAAAACATTATAGTTATTTGCCTTAACACGATAGGCCTAAACGGAAGTAGACTTTTTGATATCTGTAAGAAACGAAGTGTCTGTTAAGGCGAAATGGTAGAGAACCGTACACTTGTATGACGGTAATGCGGCGTGCACGCTTTCAAATATTTTCTATATTTATTTTATCTTTATTTTCTACAAATAAACTTACGCTTTTACAAAAAACTGCGACCACTAAAGTATTTGAATGATTGTTAGGATAACACACAATTTTTTTTTGATTAAATATCTTATAAGAATCTGAATGAAGTTGATTCAATCAATTGAAGGGAACGTAAAAACGGGTGTTTTTTAGGAAAGTTTCCGATTTTTTTCTATCGGTGAACACATCCGAATAACATATTTCAAGAACATTTATTAAACATAAAGAAATAATGTCAATTAATCGATTTTAAAGGTCTACTTTTGAATATTCATGATGACGAATCGTCAAATTTGAAGCATATACATTTCGTCTTAAACATTTAGGTACTTATATACTGAACTTTTAAGGGCAAGCATGACGCCTTTTATAGGCGAGCGACTTGTATAATATCTATAAAAAGTAAAGCTAGATGTACGATAAAGATCATGCTTTACTTAATATAAATAAACTTTTACTTTCAACATCAAACATAAAAATCAACCAACTAAAATAGTTACAATTCAATAAACCATGATCATCTGTGGGTAGTTATAACGTACTTAGTTTCAACAAAAACGCGTTGGCCATGACACCATGAGATCTTTTGTATTCTATTTCAATCTCGTCAGTCCAGCCCAAGTTCCAACTACCGTATAAATTGACAATCGAATTCAATAAACTTGTGTTCTTTTTCCTTTGTATTTGAGTTCTTTTTGGCTTAAATAGTTCTTTGTGTACTGCCTACGGATGAGCAAGCATTGTCAAGGTTGGAGTATCTTGGGCTGATAGGGGTGCGGAAGAGTTATACTGTACCTATTTTTTGCTGTTTTGAAAGTACGTTATCTAGAAGTTTATTATATTGAAATAATGTAAAGAAATAATACATTTAAATGCTGATTACTTAGATCAGGTATAATAGTCCTGCGGGGAAGGAATTTAGAGCCGAACAATTCAAGTTTTTTTACGCGTTTATAACTGTCTATTTTGATATACCTATTACATCTATACTAATATTATAAAGAGGAAAATTTTTATTGTTTTTTGTTTGTTTGCATTGAATAGGCTCCGAAACTACTGAATCGATTTGAAAAATTATTTCACTGTTGGGAAGCTACACTATCCCCGGGTGACATAGGCTATATTATATTTAAAAAAAATAGGGATCCTTACTAATACTCCAATAATGTAACCCAAGGTGTAAAAAATAAGACTTACAGCCGTGCAAAGCCGGGATGCGTTGCTAGTACATAATAAAACGCCAACTATATACCTATCTAGTGTTTTCTGTTTAATTGTTTTTTTTTTTATTACACACAATAAAGAGTTTCTATCTAATATCTATCTATCTAACTTTAAAGATCATTACGGGCATAGGGCCATTTACATACTTTTCTTACTAAAGAACTACTTAGTTTATTCTTTT
Organism: Agriopis aurantiaria; assembly: GCA_914767915.1. Lineage (NCBI taxonomy): Eukaryota > Metazoa > Arthropoda > Insecta > Lepidoptera > Geometridae > Agriopis > Agriopis aurantiaria. Next base: position 15,406,548 of record OU611992.1, on the reverse strand, counting down.
GAAAACTACTCGTCTATAATTTTAATGAAACTTTGTGATTGAATTTAAATTGGCAATACGAGTATGTATGCATTTGTAATAAAATTTAAATTTTTGAAAAACCCAATGAAAATGTATAATTTTTACTAGATTCTCAGTAACAAACTACAACTCACCGAGTTGACCAAAAGGTTCTCGAGTTAAATTTTTGCTATTATTATTGCCCCAACAAATTATTCGCAGTTAAATTAGCCGGTTAAAAAACGACTGCGCTTAATTTAGCTAAACGTAATGAAATAGTACGACCACTTTGAGATCTACATAATAAAACAATAAACACATAAATTTGTACATAACTATCGTCGTAATCGACCAAAATACATTAAAAAAAAAAACATCGAATATGTCCGAAAGATCCCATAAATTCTGTGCATAAATTTATACATAACTAGCTGACCTGACAGACGTTGTCCTGTCTTAGAACTGTCAAACACGCAAAGTCAAAATGGTAAATCTTATTTTTTACACCTTGGGTTACATTATTGGAGTATTAGTAAGGATCTCAATTTAAAAAAAAAAATAATATAGCGTATGTTACCCGGGGATAGTGTAGCTTCCCAACAGTGAGTTTTTTTTTTTTTTTGAGAAAGTAGTTTCGGAGCCTATTCAATGCAAACAAACAAACAAACAATCAAATCTTTCCTCTTTATAATATTAGTATAGATAAAAAACAGTACCTAATTTACCCGGTGTATATATTACTCTATGTAATTTACTTTCTCACCACAGATCTACTACCTACACAGAGTTGTGTATATCTGTGACTACCTAGTGTTTCTCACTGTGTTTCTCACTGTAAGACACAGATCAATATCTGAGCTGTAAGACTTTTTTCCACAGATGTAACTAGATTTCCATAGATTTCGTCTATGAAAATATAAGTAGGTGCACTGTATAACTTAAAGTTTTTATTCCCTTGCATTTCCTGGTTTATTACCTCTAACAATAAGATATTATATAGGGCAATAAACTAGCCCAAAGTTGTAATACGATCTAACAGGCCACTTCACACCAGCCGTTTCAGATTAGGGTTACCATGTAGTTTATTTTGACAGGATATTGTGGAAAAGGGAAAGGAGGCAATTCCCCTGCAATAGGACGACTACGGCAAAAAAAGGATAGAGATAGGACTAGATATTAATGACTGTCATGTTTTGTTGTTTCAGGGCCCTTATTCACTGATTTCGCCATTACGGTTACTGATGATCTTTGCCATAGCCAATCTGTCAAAAATTTGTTATTTAACCGTCGTTGTTAGGATAAAATAATGTGAATAGGTACCGTTTTAATATATTTAATGTATACTTAGGTAAGCATGCGTGAACAAACATGGTTGGACAAAGATAGTTCTGAGTCTGAGTTCTGAGTCTAGGAACTGGCATTCAAGTGAAACTTCCAGAACAAACTGTTAAAGTTGAAATTAAATACCTTTCACCGATTTAATCACGTGTATTTTACATTGTGTATATAAAAAAATAAAAGAGTCGCTTGTGTAATAATCGCGGAGACTGCATATAACGGGCTGTAATAATAAGAATTTTTCTTCTTTTTAGTGTTGAAATGCAGCAAACACTAAAGTTGTTTACTGCGGGCAAAACCATAATACGATTTTTAACAGTAGGTACATAATACCTAAGTCAACCATTACCCATTGTCTATTTTGGCCGATTTTTCAAAATTATTTTATTGCACAATATACGTTACATAAATATTACATACGTTAAACACTGTTTTAAACTATCACGGTTGTTCACTAAAGTTATTACATACGTTGTTATTAAAACTAAGGATAGTACCTAATACATAGATCCTGTAAGGGCGCTGCAATGGAGTTGTCGGAGTCATATCCTATATTGTTTTAAATTCCAGCAAATTATAGAAGTGATGGTCACCCTACCGACGGAAGCCATAATAGCTGCGCAGTGACCACCTGTAATGTTTATTACGTTGGAATTACCCGTTATTTATGCTTCGTTAACGACGGATCAAATTATTAGGGCGGCCTTGGGACGAGAGTGAATATAGAATATATATCCCAACCAATTTGAATATAGACCGTTGTATGCATTTATCAATTTGATAACTAAAATATTATGTTCTAATGAAAATTACTAAAATAAATTCGTAAATTATTTCTAGAATTTATGAACCTGTTTAGTACAAGTTTTGATAGTAATAGTTTTTTTTTTCGTTTTCGTATTGTTCCATACATTGCTGGGCTGAAAGATATTCGATTTTTTTTCGTATTATAGTGAAGCAATCTATATCGCCGTTTACTACCGATTTTAGTTCCTACGCGTTTCCGCTGGAGGCGCTTTACGAAAATGTATGGAACAATACGTACACGAAAAAAGTTTTCGAAAACTATCATATCTGAGACTAAGGGTACTGACTGTATATTGTCAAATATAAATACCATAAATTACCCAACATAAATAAGAGTAATGTTTTTTAGTACTAATAATTTATCATTAGCCTATCATCCCACTGCTGGGACACAGGCCTTCTCTCAGAGAGAAAGGATGGGCCCTAATACAGCATGCTGGCCCAGTGCATGTTGGTGAATGTCATATGTCTTTGAACTTTTGAGGTTCTTGGACTTAGCGGTTTCCTCACGATGTTTTCCTTCACTGTTTTTGAGCGATGTCATCGAAACTACTCATAATCGGTGCTGGGCCATGGATCAAACCGGGTGCCGTCAGATTGTAAAGCGCACATGCCACATCGCTCGCTTACATTAGCACTTAGTAATTGCTTTTACAGATAAGGCAGTATGTGGAACTAAAAAGAGCTTTGCTTGTATTATACATCTGGAAATTACGCAAACATACCTACTTTTTATTCAATGCCCATGGTCTTAATCCAAGAAGTGCACAAACAATGACCATTGTGAATTGATTCCGATTGACAATCGATGCCCATCTATGGATATTGACGTACATTCGCAGAACATGATCATCAAGGCAATTCTAAAAAATATATTTTTATAAATAAAAAATATATTTATAAACTTCGACCAAAATTTTGTCGAAGCTTATAAACTTGACAGACTATTCAGGTTTAAAGGGTCAGGCGAAAAGGGTGTACTAAGCCGAAAGGGTCTTTAGTACCTACCCATAATTTTGAACAACTTTTACAATGGTCCCAACCGTAAAATTGGTGTTCCATAGAAAACTGTCATTCATACCTTCGACCAAAATAAAATGAATGGACAGGCCCAGTAGAAGCGCATTTTTGAAGATAACAAAATGAGCGCCGGCTCTCATTTCGTTTCAGTCGGTCTCTAGCCGTAGGAAGTGCAACACGTGTCTATTGTTACGTGATAACGAAACATCTGACAAAATTATGCATTCATATGCTTTCCCGAAGTGTAAATACACAGATAAAACCGGGATCTATTTTTTGTAACAAATATTGTACTTTTTTGTAATTAGGTGTTGAAATATATGTCTGACGGTTTTGACTCGTTTTTACTGAGCAATTTCAATGGTTAGGGCCCGTCCATTCATTTTATTTTAGTCGAAGATTCACACTACAAAATGTCTAGGGTAGCTGATGTTTTAAATGTGTATCGAGACTTATCGCGCATTATTTTATTTCGGTAAAAATAGGTACCTACTTACCTTTCGCTCGACGTTTCGATCATGTTACAATGGCCGTGGTCAAGAGCTGACGAAAGCTGACGAAGAGCTGGCAAAAGCGCACAATAACTTCCGATAAACATTTAAAACGATTCAAATCGCGAAAGTTTAAAAGTTACTAGAGCAGCTGTTTTTTTAGCGATTTCAATGTTTGTCCCATAGTAAAAGTTATTCATAATGATGGGTATTACGAATCCCTTTGAGCTTAGTATACCCTTGCCACGTAACCCTGTATTCGAATCTGGGTCTGGTTGGTAATCGAGCCGAGTTTGGAGGTTTGACCCAACCCTAACACATTATTCAAATCGTTTATTTTGCGCTCAATCAATGAATTCGGAAATTTAAGATACATGCGGACCATTTTATAAGCCTAGCCTTACAAAATAAAATAAACCAATAAGTAGTAGTAAAATAATAGTAATATAAGAAGTAAAATAAACTATTATATCTACTAACGCTGAGTTCTACAATATTGTTAATTATTATTTTTAATTAGACGTGTTTTCCTGTCATTCCAGAGTACCTATATTCACAAGTTTTTACAGATTTGGTACATAATGGTAATATTTTCAAACCCCGTTAGAACGAACTATGCGAATAGATTTTCAGAATGTGGAAGATTAATTTTTTATTCTAGTAGAAACAATAATACAGACATGTTTGCAAATAAGTGGCTGTAATCTTCCCACCTTCCTCTGGGAGAGCCGGGATATAGCAAAAAGTGCGCTCTCCCACGCTAGAGCAGGTTCGTGTCAATGCTCGTGGGTAGAGACTCGGAACTCCTAATGTTACATTGTTTCTGGAACTTGTAAAGAAAATCCTGTACTTTAGCACAGGTGGGAATTTCTAGACTATCTTTTAGGACCACATTCTAACTATTATTGCAATTCAACAAAATGTTTATTTTGTTGTTGTTTACTGATAGAAAGATAACATAAAACCTCTGATCTCTCAGAGGTTGCGTGCAGTGCGGAAATGAGTTTTTTAAGCCAAAACGCATGTTGAAGTACACTTTGCAGCATTCATACGACTAAACGATTAAATCTACAAAAACAGCTTATCACATACATTGTAGGAAATTTTCTCTAATCTAATTTTATATCGTAAAATGAGTCGGAAATGAGTTATAGTCAAAAAACTGTTTTAATAGGCACCTTTTTTCCAACATGGCGGCGCGAGCGGCAAAGATACGAGGTGGCAAAGTTGAAATTCGGAAAGAGCACATTAAAATTTATAAAATTACTCAAATTCAAAACTTCCGGAAAACTTTCCAGGTAATACTATCAAATGACTTCGCTAACATGTTATAATACCTATAATTGGCCTCATACTCACCGCAGTGTTTATTTATTTAAGTTCACCTACACCAATATATCAAGATTTTAAACAGTAATGAAAATATAACTAAATGTCACAATAATTACAGGTGAAGAAAGCATGCAATAATATTGAGCGACAAAATAAAATTATTGCAGTTAGAAATTACAAAGTCAAGTAATAAATGTCACAAAAAATACAATTATTAAAAATTGTTCAGATAGTCAGAGACCTCAGAGACTTCTTAAAACTAATAACGTTGTCACCAAATATGTCGATATCGGTTGTCTTAGACAGAGTGTTATACTGACGCACCATTCTAGACAAGTGTTCGAAGGCAGAGGTGTGGTCATCAGACCGGTAACCAGATCTGATCCACCTGCGGAAGCTCGTGGGAATCGTGCACTTTAACGTGATACTTTCGGGTCAGGAAGGGTAATTCGAAACGGGCTCCAGAGTTTACTTATCCTACTATAAATTAAATTGTATAGAAGGATCTTTAAAAATAGCCTGGATGAATCTATATGTATAAAAATCGATGTGTGTATGTTTCCCTATGGACTCCAAAACAGCTGGACTGATTTTGACGGGACCTGCACTAGGAGATAGCTGATTTTATAAGAATTAAAGCGTGCGGGTGAAACCGCGGGGCGCAGTTATTTATACAAAGCAAACCCCCACTGTTCTTAACCTCTTCTATAATATAAAATCACAGCAAAGTTTTTTTTTTTATTAGTACAAGTACAACTTTTATTAACTAAATAAAATACAAGCTACCACAATAAACCAGTTAGACTACCCATAGGCCGTTGAAGACCTAAGGACAATCCAAATACTCAAGCCGCAAGCAGTTGGTAGCTTACCCACAAAGATATGTGATTATCTATATACTAATATTATAAAGAGGAAAGATTTGATTGTTTGTTTGCACTGAATAGGCTCCTAAACTACTGAACCGATATGAAAAATTCTTTCACTGTTGGGAAGCTACTCTATCCGCGTGTGACATAGGCTATTTTATATTTTCAAAAAAATATAGGGATCCTTACTAAAACTCCAATAATGTACCCCAAGGTGTAAAAAATAAGACTTTCACCCGTGCGAAGCCGGGGTGCGTTGCTAGTATATTATGTTGTCATTGCGTACCCAGTATGCTGGCGGCATTACTACACTGAACGGAAATGTTTATACGTTGAGCCAGAAAAATGACAGCATTTTTGGTCGTTTTGCTAAGGTTGCCTGGTCTAAACGATCCACTTATCGTCACATTATAGTTGTTACATTCGTTTTAAGTCTTTTTTGTCCTATGAAAGCGTGTAATTTCTGGTCTAAACAATGTTTAGAGTAATCGTTCTAACAAGCTGGTTTAGCACCAGAAAGCATTGGAAATTAATCAGATTCCTCATCATCCTTTTAGGTCGCATTTCATCAAGATCATAGCACTTTCATTGTGGATAAATAATAGAGGGACAGATATAATGTGTGATTGTTGCTCGCGTTTTTTCCAGTTCTCGCAAATTTTCCCACAAAAGAAGTACCTACCTCAAAACAATTTTAGCTTCAGATTATCTAAATTAATTTGAACACGAACGATGATTGTACTAAGGAATATCTCCCTTGTTTGTCTGGTTTGAGATAACACTAAATTCTAACTCATAATACTTTTAACAAATTAGATGGCATCATTTTATTTGCACCTCTCATCGAGCAAGCTCCGGGATCTTTACCTACGCTTGATTGCTACTAACTTCTAGATCCTAATACAGTCACACGGCAGTTGACCCCTGCCCACAGACTTGCGAAGGAGTAGCTGTCAGCGGCAGACTTGTCACGCATATTTCCGAGGGCGGAAACCTTGATCCAATAAACATTATGACAGCCTCCGGTCTCCAGCTGAGGCTGCCAGTGATTATGACTGGCTGTCTAGTCTAAAACTGTATTAGTCTGTGGTAAAATAATTTGTAAATTGTTTTAGACGTCTATTGAACGTTGTTCGACGAATTTATTGCAAGTAATTTTGTTTAACGCGGAGAAAATTTGTTGTATTTTTTTGGTTTGGGGTTTGCAAGGTACTGCCAAAATGTCGTTTGAATAGCAGCCGCTGAAAGAATGCGTCTGACAACTGTAATAACTACATAAAAATCTGAATGAAAACAGTAATTATGTCTGATCACTTATCGCTTTTTGGACCTAACATTGTACTGGTAGCCAATATAATTACTAAAGTATGTTTTGCAATTTTTTTTTAATATTATTCGCCCATCGGGCAGGCTAAAGCCTTTAAGGCCATACCGCCTGTTCATCTGTTTTGTATAGTCTTAATACGTCAAACAAGTCATAGTCACAGTCAGAGTCAAGCTAAATAAGTCACGGTCAAGTCAAACTTATGCCCCTGTAAAGTGGTGGAGATTTTACAAGAGGCTCCTATGGAGTTTTAGAAACAACACGAAAAGACACGTTTCACCTCGTTATATCACTTACCCACACTCGAGCACGCTTACAAGCACTTAATGAATAATAATTCACCATTTAATACACATTAACACTCGAAAATACACAAGTTTAGGAAAATAATCCAACGAGCCGACATTTATTTTTCCACGTTGGCGCCAAAACCTCCCATCCATTCGGTTTTTACAATGTTGTTGCCAGTTGCCAGACTTTTCTCTTAGAGGTCGGATTTTAGTACGTTCTCTTTTCTTTTCCCCCTAAAAAGATTTTGGCATCGCACGTCTTGTGCATTTGTCTGTGTAAGGTAATTGTTTCAATATTTTTTAGTTTTTCTAGGTATATAGATATCGTCAAACAAGTCATAATCACAGTTAAAGTCAAGCAAAATGAGTCATGGTCAAGTCCAGGCCATACCCCAGTAAAGTAGTGGAGACTTTACAAGAGTATTCTGTGGAGTATTGAAATCAACACGAAAAGACATACTCGACCTCGTTACATCACTTTCCCACACTCGAACACGTTATCAAATCGACTAATATTAAACTATAACACCCGAAAATGAACAAGTGTAGGAAAATAATACAATGAATGGCATAATTTTCTTACGTTTTGGTGCTGAAACTCTTCAAATTTGACATTAATTGTCTATTCATCAAATTAAACAAAAAAAAAAAAAACTTTTGAATAGGAATGTGTTTGCGCTATTTGTTAAAAAGTACAATGTTTGTACCTGCTCATCCCATTGTGCATTATGGCAATTTTCTGGGAATGCTCTGCGGGAAGCTATGTTATCCATGTTTTAAAGAAATAAACTTTCGGCCATAACTTTTCGATTTTACCTGTAACTTTCTTATTCAATTTCATCACACATTTGTTTATGCCTCAAAAAGCCCATTGATTTTATTTCTTTCTACGCACCTATAAAATAAACTTATTTACATTTACCATTTGAAAGATATCGTAGATATTGATCTTATATCCCTCGAATCTACTATCTGTAGATCTAGTACACCCACGCATTAAGTTATCCGATAACAATATTATCGAAACAAGCAATTGTTCTTATATTGTTCTCAAATAATATAAGTTATTTATTAATCATGCTAGTAAATCGTGTTTATTTATAAGACGAGCTTGTCAGTAACTTTGATGAATTGTTATCTGTTTTCATCAGTGATTTTGGTGATTGTGTTATTTACATTACAAACTGTTATATGAATGTGTGAATAAAATTATGTAAATAATCCATAATATAGTTTGTGGCTCCATTTCCCTTGTTCATTACAAGATTAAATGGGCAACTTTATGGACAATTACGATTAACTGTAATCTTGATCTTAAAACCTTTTTGGATCATAATATATACTTAAAATAAGTACATAGATATATAGAACATTAACCATTTTGGTCAGATCTCAAACCAAACATTAGCACACACACTCTGAAGCTAAATCACAATTCAAACATGAAATACCAATTAAAACAAACCGGTAAAAGCTGTGCGACAAAATGAGTAAAACAACGTCGGGTTGAAAACAAGCAATAAGATGTGCAAAAATCGAGACGACCGTGCTGATCGGATGCAAGGAATGTGGACCACGTTCCAATGAATCAATTTAAACAAAGATCGATGGAGCAGACTCTCCTAATCGATCCACAGATGCTTTATTGTCTGGAGAAGCATTCGATTTCACAATAAGATATAATCGATTATCAATAAGACTGTTTTAAACAAGATTCATGAGAACACAATCCACGTTCTAAAGATAGCTTTCGTCGTGCCTGTCAGCTGGTTGAGGCCTTGTGGGACTGAAGAATGCGCTGACCACAGCGACCTGATCTTATTGAAGACCAGGCTGTGCCACGCCGCACTCCTTGGCCCTTCCTCTGGCAGTCCTGTCAATAACCCACGTGAACTGTTATGAATCGATTATTTGCCCAGGTCAGGTGTGCGAAGATGAAATGATGAGCTAGCCCTTTCCCAATCAGACCGCGACCGGCTTGACTAGTACAACTCTATAGGTATTACAAATCGCAAAACGGAATATAATCGCTCGTGTGCCGGGACTACTAATCGTCACTAACCGCAGGGGCAAAGGCCCGAATCAGTTAATACCCAGTTTATTAACTAACGCAGCTGTGAAGTGAATATTTCAATTACTCAGGCCACATAAATTAAAGGGAATAGAAAATGTAACAGATCGTGCGATAGTAGAGCCGGCCCGCAGTCTGCGGTTGCAAAAGTTGGGATTTATACGTTTGACTAATAAATGCGGTAGACCGGTCCCTGGAACCCCTACGTACATCCGGCGGGGCCGCGTGGGAGCACCCTGTCGCAACTGTCACTCAAAGATATATACGACGCGTGGAATCCTCGATAGAACTCGGGAAAGTGAGAGGCTTTGTGAATGGGCGAACTTTACCTCATCAATGAAGCATTGCGCACATAGATATGCAAATGAACTTACCCGATAGAGGTACGTGGTTGTCGTGAGAATGGCGGGCTCGCTGCCCGAATGGGCTTCGGAGCGACTTCGGACTTAGGAAGAATCTTCTTCGAGTGTGTGGTGGTGTGGGACAGCTCTGTACTAAATTGGTGCTCTGTTTAGGTGGTTTGGGGAGACGCATTGGCGACTGCCAGTCGTCCGGTCGTTGAGGGGAGGGAGTATACCGCTCCATTACTGGCCGTCGCTGGGAGTTCCTGGCGCATAGAGGGCAGGCTTCGTTTCTGAACATGCAGGAGTAGCAGCGCTCATGGCCGCAGGTGTCGATAAGCTTCCTCTTCTTGCCCTTGTCAAAGGGCATGTTACAGCTGGGACAAGTTGTGCCACCTGTCTCACTGTCCAGTAGCTGCCGTATTGCCGCTAAGTCTGAAACAAGATAAATAAATATGTTTAAAATCCGGAAGACGCAGCGTAGGTAAGCCTCCCACTAGATGGACCGACGACATAGTGAGAGTCGCTGGCATCTAGTGGATGCAAAAGGCAGGCTGTCGTTCAGTGTGGAGGTTAAAGGGGGAGGTCTATGTTCAGCAGTGGACGTCTACTGGCTGAGGATGATGAAGTGTTATTATAACGTTTCGTCAACAAATAACATAAAATAGAAAAATATAAAAATGAAGAGGGATCCACAATCATAAATTGGTGTAGGTATTATAGTGCTAACTCTACAGTAAAACAACAAATAACAAAAAACCAGGTTAGTACGACTTCAACCGACTCGCACGTTACGTTACGTTAATGTTTTATTTTTTGGCCCCAGGGTCTAAATCTCAGGAAACATAATTAAAAAAATCTATTATTGTATGTATTTATAGATAGTTGTTAAGAAACCTTCCAACAGCAACTTCGATTTGTAGACCGACAATGCTAACATCGTAACAAGCCTGTATAGGAGACCAGAATCCTGACTCTTGTCAACAACTAGTACCATAACCACGTTTACAGACTGGTCGCTTGAAGCATAGTAATCGATTTGAGCATTAACGACCCTTGAAGTCAATCCAGCGCTGGATAATCATATAATATTAGTATAATGGCGTGATTCGTGATGTCCAACGCGTAGACAGTTAGAACCAATTACATTGAAAGGTATGGGGAAGGAATTCTAATGGAGAGAATCAGTCGTCTTTTTATGATGTTAGCCTATATGCATGATAAATAGCTTTATTACTAGTTGCTCATATTAGAACAAAAATTATTCAACTACTTGCTAACAAAATTTCATGACGATCACATTAGCGATACGCAAGTTATTGTCAAACAAAATTACCCATATATCCAAACGCCATAGATAGATCTGTGCCAAACGCCCATTTTGTTCTCGTAAAATCTGACACCTCGGCGTCACATGGTCGTTGAAAGAAAAGAAAAAGAAATAAAGACCCAAAACTGCACTCATGCAAATAAGTGTATTCTGTATGGCTCCTTTAATATATACTAAAATTCCTAAAATCATCAGAGAATTAAATGTTGGAATGTTTAAAAATAAACTAAAAACTAGCACAAAAAAGCTACTATGAAATTTCAGAACTCCTTAATGATAAAAATGTTTTGATATAATAATGTAGACATAAACAAATAAAATAATAATAATAATAGCTTACATAGGTAGTAATAAACATCAAAACTACAACTGAACCAAAATATGATTCTAACAATATTCTAACATAGACATAATTTTGTTTATTTTTTTCCTTTTTAACCTTAACAAAAACTAATAAAAATATTAATAAAAAACTAACATTTGTACGCTGTAACAGGCAAGGACATGAGATACGTCTCCATTCTTACGACCATGTATGCTACTTTATATGTATGTGTACCTACCATGTTCTGACAAATAAATAATTTGAATTTGAATTTGAGACCAAAAGAGGAATTGGGCAAAATGACTTGCAACTGTGATAATTGATAATTATGTAATAATTAATACTGATGTAAGTCATTTTGCCAGCCCTTGCCTGCCTTTCTTTCGTTGTTTATTTCTTCCTCTATGAATAATTTGTTGGGTAAATCTCATCAGACAATGCCACTGACCCAATTTTTCAATACTCATTTTGTGAAGTTTTTATAACTTTATCCTGCATGAGTCCGTAATTTTTGTTTCATTATATCCGAAATTGATTTATTAATCAGCGCAATCATAACTTCTGAAGCGTTTTCTCTTGTCCAAGCTTAAATCAACACTTTAAAAGTAATATGTGATACAGTACAACTATACAAAATTATCTGTCGAGTTCAGTTTGTGAGCCTCCATCGCGTTTTCTAAACAAAACTGATAACGTCAAGTTGAAAGTTTTAGTTCCCTCATTTGGCCACCTCTATAAATAAGTTGGCCACATTGTAAATCTTCTGCGTTGGAGTAATTAAATACGAGGGTTACCTCACGTGTTGGGTGGAGGAAAAATGAAGACACAGTGCTCTTTCATCTCTGTCTGTCTGTTGTGAAGATCAATGAATTACACTACCCGTGACCTTTAAATGCTGGTTTATGTAACTTTGATTGTAGATTATAAAGTTGTTCTTTGTCTAGATGGCATATGTAATGCTTACAACTAGGCACCTGCACAAAATGCTTAGCAAATCAATGCTTTAAATTTTATCATAGCAATGCGTCTGATAGCAGCTAGATGCAGGTCGCTTCCAACCGGCCCTTTTGGAGATCGATGGGGAGGCCTATGTCTAGCAGTGGACGTCCTACGGCTGAAATGATGAATGAGTCTGACAATCATCTACAAGTTTTTGAACGCGAAATTGAGATTGAAAGATCACAGATTTTCTGATCTTTTTAGGGCAGAGGGCATACCCCGTAACAGGTTATTTGCGAATTTATAGTAAAATTTAAAATAAATAATAAATACAAATGCGTTACAAAAATTAAAAGCTGCAGTTGAAGCTCAATGCTTCTGTATATAGGAAGCTTAAAGCATTGCGGTTGACATCGACAAATGACATTACAAGAAGATTGACCATCGCAAGCGCATACTCCGAGGTCTATTGCACGTTTTTCTCCTCATTCATTGCGATTACTGCAATATCTTATTACCTGTAAACAAAATTAGTTTTTGCTTACTCGACTAAAGTTATTAATTGAAAAAATGGCTGCTTGTTAACAATGTTATATAGTTTAACATCATTGGTTTTTTCGGTTTGCTCGGCGCCGTTGGGTCGCTTTCCTTTTGTGACCTTTCCGAAATAACTTGAAATTGTGACAGAAGCGAACTTGTTTATGACGTTGAGGTAATAAAACCGGTAAAAATAATTGTGTACTTGTTACATAAAACTGTGGCTTTTGTAATTAAGCCTGGTAATGCACAACGCTGCGATTAACAATTGCATGTTCAGGTCGTATAAAACTAAGAGCTTTTATTGTTCTTAATTTTTATTATCATTAATCTGTTAAATTTCTCTTTTATTTCATACTTTTCCTTTATTTTTGAAATTTGTATTAAGTGATAGTAAGTTTCAAATTCACCTGTTCTTTAACTTTAGTTCTTTCAACAGTTATTTGTGAAAAGTTTTAATCAAAGTTATATAAGTCATCCAATATAAATCTCACATTCTTATTTCACATCTAAATTATATCCCATTATTCAACTTCTGTCTCCACATCACTATCAACATTAATATCGAATTCTAATGTGTCATCAACAAATTAGTCCCTACCTTTCATTTCACGTTTCGAACCATCAATTTGGATTCCAACATAATTTTCATCTGCCTTAATTAAAACACAGTAAATCATTAAGCCAATAAATCTCCTCGACTATATTTAACGTGTCTGTCCAAAAAGCTCGTGCTTGTATTAATGTCTCTTCATATCAGTAATTGCTTGTTTTTCTGAAGTTTTGTCATTCTTTACTCGATTGGTTTTTTACTTATAAAGCTGAAGTCATCTCGTTAAGTTTTTAACTATGTTATCATCAAAACTGGTATCATTGGCTTGATTATGATCGATCTATTATATCATATATCTATTTTCGATTGAATTAATTAGATTAACTGAAGAAAAATATCGTTATCTATCAACTCATTTAAATATTAGAGCAATGACATCACCTATCAAAAAAAAGTATGCTTGAACGCACCACGTGGGGTCGACGGTAGCGAAAAAATATAATATCTTGTCTAATAATATAATAACATAACTAAGTACTTACTCTATTGTTTCGTTGAGGCCTTGTACCATGCTATGTTTAAAGTGTTGTGTTATTGTGTGATTTAATTAGAGGGTTTATTGGTATCTGTGTTGATTTCAATTGAATATTATTTACTAATTTTGGTAGTTCATAGACAGGTTTCGTTGTGGGTTTGATTTATTTATCATCTAAAATATCTATGTTTAGTATACCATCGCTTAAAATCATCTTTAAAATAAGGTACAGTTGCCTACATGTTGTAATGTCTTTGTTATAACTGTGGGTTTTATTTTTAGATTTTTATTCATTGTGCTTTACGTATCGTCCGTTATCTTTCGAATCACGTATCGTTCCTCGTATCGTGGTACCAGGACCAGTCTGTCTGGTTATCCAGACGCTGAATCACGCATCTCAAAATACAACTAAAAAGCATTCGCAAGCGTGAAGCTACAATTTTATCTTTACCATCAGCATTTACTGTCTAAGCCAATTTACTTCTTACGTTGTTTACAATTGGGTCATTGATATCCATAAGACGGATCATAGTTCTGGTTAAGTTGGTGATACCAGTTTTGGGTTTAGGTCACGCGTTAACATGCATATTAAAGTAATTTTGGGTAAGAGAACTCATCAATTTTGTAGTCGTTAAAGGTTTTTTGTCGGAACGCTCTATTAGAGGCTAGACGGCGTTATTACCAACGGTTTCGTTCTGTTTTCTTTTCGAAATGCCTTTGATTGCATTGAACTCTAGTTCTGGGTCATCGTTATGGAAAGATATATGTTAATGTAATTAAACGCAACTCAAGGTTTAACTTTAGTATCAACCTTATGAGACGAAGTTTAGCACAGCTTTAGAAATATGACTGTAAGAGACGTATTTATTTTTTACATGCAGTTTTCAGTAAAATTACACTTTTTCTTTGTAAGAATGTCCGCCATAGCAACACGTATTTTTTGCTCATTTAGCCTATTTCGTCCCAGTGCGGACAAAGGTCTCCTTTATTTCTTTCTGCGCATCCATATCCCCGCCAAGCTCTGCCAATCGGGGTGGTAAATGTGAAGATAATCACGTCACCTCATTCGAGGCTGACCAGGGTCATTGCCTGTTTGTAGCCTCCATGGAGTGAGGATCATCGCCCATCTTGCCAGGTGTATGCGGATCACATGACCTGCCCAAATGTATTTGAGTTTTTCTATGTTCTTGAGCAAATTACAAATTACTTACGCGTCGGAAACTTTGTCCTAGAACATATTATTCTGTCAAAATGTTACGAACCGGTTACATTTTATAAAGTACAGCCTTTTGAAGGAATAAGGGACGGACGTAGACTTTATATATACATATAGGTACACTTATTGATTCCGATACCCACAGAATCATCAAATAGAGTCTAAATTCTACACTATGTTAGTAGGTTAGATACATGATCACTGTTATAAGCACTTTTTCACAACAGTTTGTTAAAGGCGATATTTGTTTTTCTAAGTAACACTTTCATTACAAGTCAAGCTGCCGAAAGTAAGAATCAGTTGTCATCATTCCTCAATTTACATGAAGCTTTTAAAGAAGCTTCTAATTTTGGATGTCAATCTATACTAATATTATAAAAAGGAAAGATTTGATTGTTTGTTTATTTGTTTGTTGGCATTGAAAGGGCTCCGAAACTACTGAACCGATTTGAAAAATTCTTTCACTGTTGGGAAGCTACACTATCCGCGGGTGACATAGGCTATAATCTATATCCGTGCGAAGCTGGGGCGGACCGCTAGTTATGAAATAAATACAAGAGTTGACCATGGAGTTACCGCACAGATTTCATTGTAGTTTCTCATTCTTAAATTAAAGTATTGTATCTATCATCGCTGTCAGCCTGCATCAACCCACGCTTGTTTACACTTAACGCTGTATGAAACAGCTGAGTACATTTCGTTATGAGTGAATTAATTTTTTTTATGGAACAGCAGATATTTTTCCGCTCCGTGTAACTCTAGGTACCTACATATTATCTACAGTGCTGGTAAAGGGTCAATTTTTTTTCCTCATGACAGGATTTTGGCGTCGCACGTCTTGTGCATTTGCCTTAAAGTATTGAAAGGATTTCAAGTTCTATTAAATATCGTCAAACAAGACAGTCAAAGTCAAGTCATGCTCTAATATAGACTTTACTAGAGGCTTTTAAGGAGATTCGAAACAACACGAAAGGACATGTTTCACCTTCATTAATCACTTACCCACACTCGAGCAGATTCACGAACAATAACCGATATATATTTTTATAACATTCGAAAATAAACACAAGTTTAGGAAAATAACAACGAAGCAACTTTTTTTTTCATTGCCGGCAAAATCCGATCTATCTTTCTTTCTGCCACCACCACTCCTTTCTTGCCACTAAATTATATGATATTTATGACAAGTATTAAGCACTCGTTATGCACAGAACTCCATCATCTGTAGTTGTCTGTATGAGTCAGACAGTTAATGAATGCTTGTATAAAATTAATAGGTTAATTAACCACTTGATTGTATCATTACACAATGTGCGAACATCTAATAGCCAAGCTTCGACGAAAATAAAATGAATGGACGGGCCTAGTAGAAGTGCATTATTGAAGATTACAAAATCAACGCCGGCACTCACTTTTTCTCAGTCAGTCTCTACCCGTAGGAAGTGCGACACAACTATTGTTACATGACAACGAAACATCTGACAAAATTATGTCTTCGTGTGCTTTCCCGAAGTGTAAAAACACAAAAAAAACCGCTATCTATTTTTTGTTAAAAATGTACTGTACATGGTTATTATAATTAGGTGTTGTATATCGCGGTGTAAGAACCAGATGAACGTATCTACCAAAAACTCGAAAATCGTTTTTTTTCATAAATGTGTCTTAAATGTGATCCTGCATGATGTGCCAAAATGTCGATTTCTGTATACTTTTTTCATTCGTGAAATATATAATATTATCTTTTATATAACAGTTTAAAGTTCAAAAGAGTGATATATGGACAGTTTTTTAGCTCACCTGTAAAATTGTAAAAACGTAGATACGCTCATCTGGTTCTTACACGGCGATATGTCCGACGGTTTTGACTCGTTTTTACTGAGCAAGTTCAATTGTTATGGCCCGTTCATTAATTTTATTTTGGTCGAAGTAGCCAAGCACTACACATGAAGCACTATAGATTATAGCCTATGTCACCCGGGGATAGTGTAGCTTCCCAACAGTGAAAGAGTTTTTTAAATCGGTTCAGTAGTTTCGGAGCCTATTTAATGCAAACAAACAAACAAACAAACAAATCTTTCCTCTTTATAATATTAGTATAGATATATAGTTTCACTTCCTTTGCTATGACTCTTTTCGTCAAATCAACTTTGATTAGAACAGCCAATCTGATTAATTTCAAAGAAATTGACATTATTTTGACAAATAATGTTTTAATTTTTAAACCTATTTGAGATAAAAACCTACTTGAATCTTTCGAGCCACATTTAGGAGAGGATCTTAGTCAATTCTTAGTATACAAAAGTTTAGTATGTAACCGCACTATGAATACTATATATAATTTTAACAGTTGTGGTAGATTTAAAAACTGAATGAAAACCGAAACGTAAATTCTGATCACTTTCCAAGGTTTTTGAATGTTAGATTGTACCTATCTAGTAGATTTACTACGAAATACATACTCAAAAAAAGAATTAAATTTTATAATAAATAAAAATAAACTTTGTTGCATCTAAGTAAAAAATAACTTGGACTGAGTAATAAACGTGGACTCAGTGAGTATACGAATATTTGCTTTGACGTGATGACATTAAGGCTCTTAAAACATTAAATTTGTGTCTTATTGAATAACCCTTATTATCAATTAATTAAGTACAAGTGTTTAACCACAGATTGTAAATTACCAAAGTCGTATAATTATAAACGAATTGACAGGAAATATAAATGTAAATTTATAATTTGTTTATTTTACATGATCGTAAAACGTCAATGAAGGCATCTTCTTGACAGGACAGTTTGTTCTTGAGTAATAATGATGTTTAATGAATTATAAGTATTAATAATTGATTAAATTACATAATTAGGAGTCGATAATATTAATAATTGAATAAATTAATGGTTTATTTTGAAAGGTATCCACATAAACTGACGAAACTTCGAATTTGGTTATGTAAGATTAACTCGTTCTTAGCTCAGATTAGACACCAGTTAATACGACAGAGTTCTATTAAAATAACTTGTGATTTAAATCCCAAGGAGAAAGCGAGATGTTGGAACCATCTCCAAGTTATTGGACCACAGCCCTTGTGAGTGAATTAGTTGGGGTCTACAATTAAAAGACTCACAAACTTCGGAGTTCCACCCTCAGTGCTGTACCTAAACAAGAAGAAATATATTTAATAGGATTAAGTCACTACTTACTTAGGTCTGTCACACCAATAGCTCTAATGAGAACTAACAAAGCACAAAGCAGTTTGTAAACCACAAAAAAAAAAACAACATCAACTTTGGCTTAGTAGTAAATAGCTCCAATAATATCATACTAATATTATAAATGAGAAGCTTATTGGTTTGTTTGTTCCTCATTCACGCAGCAACAGAGCAACGGATCGACATGATTTGCATGGGTATAGTTCAAGGGCCGGAGAGTGACATAGGCTACTTTTCATCATCGTCATCATCATCACCATTTTTCATCACTACGCAGGTGAAACCGCGTGGCGCAGCTAGTGAATAATATTTTTTTTCGGGCGCTTACTCATTTTGAAGTCGATTATTTAAAACGATAACTGTTATTTGATTTCCGTGTAGTCTATACTAATATTATAAAGAGGAAAGATTTGATTGTTTGTTTGTTTGTTTGCATTGAATAGGCTCCGAAACTACTGAACCGATTTGAAAAATTCTTTCACTGTTGGGAAGCTACACTATCCCCGGTTAACATAGGCTATATTATATTTTCAAAAAATAGGGATCCTTACTAAAACTCCAATAATGGAACCCAAGGTGTAAAAAAATAAGATTTACAATTTTGACTTTGCGTGTTTGACAGTTCTAAGACAGGACAACGTCTGTCAGGTCAGCTAGTTTTAGATAAATTTTACAATCCAATATGATTATAGGGTAAGTGCCTTTATTAACTAAACAAAATACAAGCTAACACTAACACTACAAAAACAGTTAGACTTCCCATAGTATAGTATATATAGTATATAGAACGTTGAAGGTCTAAAGACAATCCAAAAGTTCAAGCCCACTATGAGTTGGCAGCGTACCCAGCATACTAGCGGCATTACCACGCTGAATGACAATGCATATACGTTGAGCCAGAAACACGCCAGCATGATTTTACCCCATCGATCTAAATGTACGTACGTACTTAGACCAAAATAAAATGAATGGACGGGGGCCATAACCATTGAAATTGCTTAGTAAAAACGAGTCAAACCGTCGGACATATACAACTAATCATAACCATGTACAGTACATTTGTTACAAAAAATAGATAGCGGTTTTTTGTTGTGTATTTACACTTCGGGAAAGCACACGAAGGCATAATTTTGTCAGATGTTTCGTTATCATATAACAATAGTCTTGTATTGCACTTCCTACGGCTAGAGACCGACTGAAACGAAGATAGCGCCGGCGCTCATTTTGTAATCTTCAAAAATGCGCTTCTTCTGGGCCCGTCCATTCATTTTATTTTGGTCGAAGCGTACTTTTAATTCTATGTTTAACCCAATATGATTAAATTTTGACAGCGTTCGTTAGGTGAGAAAAATGATATTTTGTAGTTTCACACAAAATCTCCTGATAATATCACCACAGCCAGTCCTTGTCACACTTACCACTTACTATCTTGACCACAATCTTTTGCATGTAAAACGTATTATCACACATTATGTGACGGTGTTTTTAACTAGTCGAAAGTAGGTAAGGTCGGTAGAGGTCTGTATGATTGGTCAACTGGAGACATTAACTTTTATCTGGGACGATTAAATATCGTACGGTACGGCCAATTGCTCTGTTGTTTTTTTAAACAGTATTGACAGATCCGATGCAGTTGGTGTTTGTATTTTTAATGACATTTTTAGGTTTAAAAAAATATCCGACATATTTGAACACAGGGAAAAAAGAAAAAGTAGACAAAAAAACAACACGGAAAAAAGGAGTGTGTCCAGTTGACGAAATAAAAAAAAAAAAAATTCAATTTCACCACTCGCAAACGCAACACACGCAAATATTATTGTGTGGTCAGTTGACGAAACATTAATGAACGTAGAATGTATGTATTTCACTTTTCACTTGACCACACGTGTGATCAGTTGGTGACGAAGCCGGAATATTCAGCAATAAACAATTCCCTATTTCCAATCTTCCTCATTAATTATTCCTTCAACGTCCAAGGATATCAGACGACATAGAACGGCCGAACCAACAGGTGTACGATCAGATAACACTAACTATTCCAAACGTTCACAGACGCACGCGCCGCCTCGCATAAATCCACCACCCGCTGATCTATAGATCATTTTGTAGATCATTTTGATAGGAGAGATCGTGAAAAGAGAAACGCACCGCAAGTTTGTGACTATTGACATAATGCGGGCTTTGGATTTAGTTTAAGAGGACTTGACTTGAAACGGACTACATGTATACAAATAGGAATGTTTATTCAATGAACTAGATTCCTATTGAGCTAAGATGTGAATACTATTTAGCGATTAATCAAAGCAGCTTGTTTTAAATTAAGAAAACAGCAAAAAGGCGGGAAAGCCACGTTCTCTTTTTAGATCTGTGGTTTTCCTTCATTATTTCACTTAGGAATACCTATGATACCTACTACCTATCATGATACCTATAGCTGGTATTCTTTACGTCAGTGTTTTTCAATCTTTTTAATGACGCGACCCCCTTAGTATGAAAAACATTTTCGCGACTCCCTACCCTCCACTGTTTGTAATATGTATTTTATTATATTAGAAATATCAACTAGGTGGCTTTAGATACAGCAGGGATTATGTTTGGCGAGGTGGAAAAG
Organism: Agriopis aurantiaria; assembly: GCA_914767915.1. Taxonomy (NCBI): domain Eukaryota; kingdom Metazoa; phylum Arthropoda; class Insecta; order Lepidoptera; family Geometridae; genus Agriopis; species Agriopis aurantiaria. Next base: position 15,385,412 of record OU611992.1, on the reverse strand, counting down.
CTCAAAAATATACGTCTCTCTGACAATTAAGTACTATTCAACGCAGGATAGGCGATACATAGCCAAAACAGATCCTCATCATATTCTTAAACTTTGTTCTTTTTTCTTCTTTTTCTGAAGCATCGCGATCCCCTTAGAGAACCCTTTCTTCAACGTGTGGGTCGCGACCCCCTGGGGGGTCGCGACTCACACGTTGAAAAACACTGCTTTACGTCATTTACCTGTAAGTACTCGAACATGTCTACTGAGTTTTGGCGCCAAAAAAAACAAAAAAAAAACAAGTCCCCTCTTTGTATTATTTTCTTAAACTTTTTTATATCATCATCAGCCAGAAGACGTCCACTACTGAAAATAGGCCTCCCGCTTTAACCTCCACACTGAACGACAGCCTGCCTTTTGCATCCACTGGATGCCCGCGACTCTCATTATGTCGTCGGTCCATCTAGTGGGAGGCCTACCTACGCTGCATCTTCCGGTTCGTGGTCTCCACTCAAGAACCTTTCTTCCCCATCGGTTATCGGTTTTCCGAGCGATGTGGCCTGCCCATTGCCACTTCAACTTGCAAATTTTAACAGCTATGTCGGTGACTTTGGTTCTTTGGCGAATATCCATGTTTCGGATTCTATCGCGCAAAGAAACTCCGAGCATAGCTCTCTCCATTGCCCGCTGTGTGACTGAGTTTTTCCAAAAGGCCAACAATTAAGGACCACGTCTAAGTACCATATGTCATCACCGGCAACACACACTGGTCAAAGACCCTTGTCTTTAAGCACTGTGGTATCTTGGACGAGAAGATGTCACGCAATTTCCCGAACGCTGCCCATCCGAGTTGGATTCTTTGGGCGACCTCTTTGCCTAAGTTGGACTTACTTAACTGAACAATCTGTCCAAGATAGGTGTAATGGTCAACAACTTCGAGAGTATCGTTCCCAACGACTACCGGCACACCGGTTCAAGCAGTATTAGGTACTAAACAAGGAACAAAACAAGCTCGTTTAAACGATGACGTCACACATTAAGGCTGTTAAATATACCCCGCATCGTGTGTATCCATTAAATTACTGTTTTAAAAAGCTGACAGGGCGTGGGTAGACTGACGTGTGCACTTATGGAACCTTCGATGCATCCGAATGTAAACACGCCTTTATGCCGCGTTCGGACAAGCTAGTGACTCAACTAATGCACTGGGGCGCTAATGCTAATTTTCTGTTAAGTGCTAAAAATAGCGGCTTTGTTTGGTTTCATTCTTCGTAATTTGTAGGAAGTATAAGCTAACGAGGCTTGAATTATCTAAACTCCTTAAGGATATATAAAATCAAACCTCACAAATGGCAGTATAATATCATCCAATACTTTAAAAAAAATATTTTGTTTTAAATACAATTTATAAGATTTGTGTCAAAATACATTAACTTCAATAATTTAGTTATTTTAAGAGTTTTTAGTTATTTTTTCAGTTTTCTCAAATTTTCTGTTTTTAAGTTGCGCATAATAAACGTTTAAAACTTAATAATATTTTTTCTATATAAAGTAGTGCTTTTTGTAACATGGTACATAAATATTGTAGTAAAACAATATATTATAGTTCTTGTTGAGACCTTTGTCATTGTTACTTATGTTATTTTTATGCTATTGTTATTATGATTTAATTGCATGATATATGATTTGACATGTAAAGTCATGTAAATAAAATTTATTGTACAACATACTGCACAAATCACACTATGCATGCACTTACTGAGAAATCTTATGCAAATCTTATAGCACAAGTTAATTACTTACAACAGTAACTATATTATTTAGCTTTAGTTGCGTGGCCCAGGATGTAATAAATAAATGCAAGATGTTTAATATAAAGATAAAATCTGGTCACAAGCGCCTGATATAAATATTCCAAGTTTCTAGTTTAACAAAATATAAGTATTATTAATACAAGCTCTAAACTCGATTTATATCAATGTTGTTAGCGATTAGTCAAGTAGTGTAAACGAAGCATAAATCGAAAATGAACGCTCAAACTTTCGTGGGAAAGTGTACTTTTGGATTTTAATTGAAGAAAGTGCATTGGTGTTTTCGTGTCCCGAATTAGTTATGTATGGTGAAGAAATATGGTTTTTCATTTCGTCTTGCCTAATTTGGTTTCTAAACTTCCGGCCAAGCCGTGTACTTGTTAAGTACACACGAAGAAAGTCGGCGACGTGACAATATTTCAACAACTTCTTTTGTTTCCCAGTGTCCGTCCTAATTAGCGACTACAATTTGTGAGTAAGAAAAAAGTAAAACTTCTACATAAAACGATTGCTACCAACTCCGAGTCAACTACGCTACCACAAGTAAATTGGCCCTCTTTTTGTACGCTGACCCAAAAAAGTAATTGGAAAACATGCACAAGAAAGGATAAAACGCAGTCAATTCTTAAATTTGGTTAGCCCACTTAAAAAACTACGTAAAATGTTAAAAAGGAGTCAATTCTCAAAGTCGCTAGTAAAGAAAGGTGAGCGTGGAGAAAGTGTCAGATTACGCCGGGACCTGTCCGATATAATGGCCAATAATAATTCTCAGTTAACATTGAAACTATAACCGTAACTCCGAGAAAACAGTTTTTGATCGTGACTGCGTTTCAACAGAGAAACAATACGATGTGAACGACATAGTCTTTGCGATTCGAGTTCAAATAAAATGACTTACATTGTTATAGGTTTCGTTTGTTATCTTTATTTTTACTAAATGTCTCCGCATCGCCTTAGATATTCAATAAGCTTTAAGAAAATAAAATATGACATACATTTATTGCCCCAAGACGATTACACCTACCTAAATTATTGGACCACCAAGGTATCGAACCCTTTCTGAAATAAAAAATCAAAATTGATACACCTGGCTCGACGCGTCCAATGTGCGAACACGACTTTTTGCCCAAGTTTTTTTTCACAAACTGGTTGTGAAACAAGTTTCTAACTTATAAGAAGTCTCAAAGTTAATAAAACGTTTCTATTCTGAGGAAGATGATAATCATGAACACAATCGTGACGACAAATTCGTAAGTTTTGCACGAATTGTGACAGTTAAGTACGGTGTTCGGTTGTTTTCGTGGATCAACTCTCGTGCGATATTTATCAGGCGTCGGTTTCGATCGACAGATAGTGATACGTAGGTATCGAGCGACGCCACGGTCGGCGCCCGAGGTTATCAAGTTGATCGGATTTTGTTGGACAATATTATTCGGGAATTGAATACCGTTTGCGTGAATCAGATGCGAGATAACGAAGCAAAAGCTGCACTAAACTGTTAACTGAAAAATAGAGCAGGGGCCTTATTATGATTCTTTGATCGGGATCGAAATTGCATGCCATCCCGTTCGTATCTATTTACTCGCACCACGTGCGTAAGTGAGATGGCACGCGATCGCGATCACGATCCGAATCATCCATAATAAGGTAGCATGTTTGATCTGAATAATCTTTTATAAGAGTCAAAACAGTTTCCGTTACATTAAAGTTTCATGTAATAGTGACTATTACTTATTCTGTACCTGTACAGGTTCATAATCAACATTTTTATGTTTTGAGGGTAAGTTTAGGTCGTATCATCATCATCATTTCAGTCATAGGACGTCCACTGCTGGACATAGGCCTCCCCATCGATCTCTAAAAGGGCCGGTTGGAAGCAGTCTACATCCAGCGTCGTCTGTCTATCTTGTGGGTGGACGTCTTACGCTGCGCTTACAGATCCGTAAGGTTAGGTCGTATAGTCTTTAATTATAGTTTTTTTCTATGGAGTGGACCAGAAATCACGAAAAAAAAAAACAGCTGTTCCATACATTTTGTGTGTAAATGACCGTTTTCTATGGAACAGCAAATTTTTTTTTCACGATTTCGCAATTGTTCTCATAGTAAAAGTTGTTCATAATGATGGGTACTATCGTCCTTTCGTCTTAGTACACCCTTTCCGTGTTACCCAGTATACATGTTTAGGACGAAATTAACCAGACTGTTATGAATTGGACCAATAATCGCGAACATTATATCGGTATTATATTATAATTGATACCATTATATACCGACAGATTAACACCATATAACCACTTTCACATATTTTCCCTAAGGAAAACCCATAAAGTAATTCTAAGCTCTTCAATTAAGCCCTTCCCGGCATCCGTTGAATCAAACAGCTTCAATTAGCAATTTCCAGTCAATCATCATATCAAACCGTGCGCCGGCGCAATCTCCAAGCCAATTATAGTAAATACCAATTTAATTAAGGAGCCATTAAATTAATTGCGTCACAGATAAATAATTGCCGCTGAAAACTGTCAACAAATGATCAGGAGTGTATACGTCATTCACGAATTGCGTTTCGATAGTGCCGTGCCTGCTTTGAGGTTTTATGGAGTATCAACTGTTTAGTAAAAAAAAAAAAAAAAAAACAGCAATATAATATTGAAAAAGGAGAGATTTTAAAGATTGGCAATAACTTGGTGTTCCCAGCGAAAGCTAGAAAAGTTTGCTTTTTAATTTCTAAGTTTCTTTGGTGCTTTTACTATTTCTCTGCAAAGAATAACGTCAGTCGTTCTATCTTTAACTCAAATATATGTAGGTACACCTGATCTAAGCTTGAAGTAAAAAAAGACAAAATAACCCAATAACAAACCACGGTCATATTATTTATAGTAATTTCAGAGTTGTCAAGTCTTGGCACTAGATAACTTGTCTGTTTAGCCAATGTCAAGTACCTACCTATATATTAGAATTTTCTAGTAGTCGATAATTGTAAGTTTTATAAGACATCGTCAAACAAGTCACAGTCAAATTCGAGCGAAGTAAGTCACGGTCTAGTCAAAGTGAAGTCAATAAAGTGGTGGAGACTTTAATCGAGGCTTCTATGGATTTTTGGAAACAACACCAAACACGATACATGCTTCGCTACATTGCTAGGTACATCTGTCTACACACCTGTAAGTTATCGATCATTTAATAGAGAATAATTCGCATTTATTACAAAATGCGTAAAAAATCAAGAAGAATTAATGTCATCAGTACCCTTAGTACAAGTTTTGATAGTATTCGAAAACTTTTTTCGTTTTCGTATTGTTCCATACATTGCAGGGCTGAAAGGTACTTATTCGAAATATATTTTCGTATTATAGTGAAGCAATCTATACCGTCGATTACTACCGATTTTAGTTCCTCCGCGTTTCCGCTGGAGGCGCTTTACTACAATGTATGGAACAATACGTAAACGAAAAAAGTTTTCAAATACTATCAAAACTTGTACTAAGGGTTAGAGTTCTTGAAAAAGCACAAGTTTTGGAAAATAATATAATGCAGTTTTGGAAAAGAATACATGATTTTTCCACGTTGGTGCTAAAACCCTGTTGCGTTTTGTTATTGCTTGTTAGGAAAATTTCGTGTAATACAATTTGCTTCACAGGTGAAAAAGCTCATATTTCACTGTGATCCAATTAGACAAGTGGTCTGCAGTCTTAAACGCCATTACGTGTGAACGACCACGAACTACTGTGGGAACTCTAACTATCTGATGTAATAAGTTAAGTACCTGAAGCGTTCGTTACAAAATACTACAGAGGTTTTGACGATGAGCTTGTCGAGGTAACTAATGTCTCAATAATCCAAGAACTTGGTATCAAGCAGTATCTATCTGATTTTTTCCCCCGTATTTAACGTGACTTTGCCTGACTCTGACTCTGCAATGTTTGGGGCAATTCATAATAATATAAAAGTTTTTTTTTTTTTTTTCGCCGTCGCAGAAATACGGTGGTACGCGTTCCATATATATATCCAAAGAATTTAATACATATAGATCGATGTATATATCAATGCTTGATTACCTATAGCTGTATCCCTGTGTGTGCGCAATGCGCATATCTATAATTCACCGTAATTCATTACAAGCAATACAAAGAACGCGGAATTTGAACGTCTTCTGAATTTTGAATGACCCAGTAGTGAAAATTTTGATGTAACATCATCTACGGAAAATGTGGTTTCAGTCATATATGGAAAGGAATGATAGTTATGTTCTGTGTAATTAAACTTAACTTGAGAATTAAAATTGATAGCACCAGATATTCAGGTATGATCGATACTGCTTCACAATTTTAATTCGAGTAGAGCAAAACCAACAAGACAACTCTCTCTGTAAATATGTTATTGTAATCCGAGGAGGCAATTAAAATAAAGTTATTTTCCCATTAAATAAGCTATAAGCTGTTCCGGTCTTTGTTCACTTATCGAAGCTTCGTGAACATTGTTTTACTTCAATACGGAAGAAAGCGTTCCTCGCTTTCACAGGGCAAGGTACATAAAAACTCGATCGTTTAAGAGCTTTATACTTGAGTTGGTAATGAGTTTCAACTAAATAGAAGGTTCACACGATTTTCAAGACTTATCTTCTTAAAATGTCAACTTCTTACTGTTGTTTCTTGTTTCTAAATGTTGGCAGCATTTTTTTTTGTTAAAATTTACATGACCTTGGATTCAATGTCCTTTAGTCGTAATATTAACCAGTTGACATAGTCTTAATAGCATCAAACAAGTCATAGTCACAGTCAGAGTCAAGCTAAGTAAGCCATGGTCAAGTCAAACTCATGCCCCTGTAAAGTGGTGGAGACTTTACAAGAGGCTCCTATGGAGTTTTGGAAACAACACGAAAAGACACGTTTCACCTCGTTATATCACTTACCCACACTCGAGCACGTTTACGAGCACTAAATGAATAATAATTTACTATTAGTACACATTAACACTCGAAAATACACAAGTTTAAGAAAATAATCCAACGAGCCGACGTGTTTTTTTCCACGTTGGCGCCAAACCCCAAAATGTTGGCAGCACTTCAATTGTGTTGCCAAAGTCTCGAACTACAATTTGAATAGATTACGTTTAGTTAAAGCTAGCTTAAACGATGTTAGATTTCTTAATACAGATAATTTTGTTTTGTTATGTAGATTAATTTATATAGCACGGAATAAATTCAGTAATTTACGACTTACCAAGACATTACATTCAAAAACTAGAGCTTTTCAGGACTGCCTATGTTACCAAAGACGAGGTGTTGTTTTGGTCACCACAATGGTTCTGAATTTACAATACAGTTTGAAACCGGAGTTTATTGTTGCCAATAAAATGTCAAATTTACTAGATTTTGGTAATGACTATGCAAAATACTAACTTAATAAGTCTATTTAGCAACATTTGTGAACTGTGTAAATGTGTACCTGTAGGTACTTGATGGCTTGTCATGTTGTTTACCTGTGAACAAGAAAAATACATCCATTAGGTTATGTTTGAAAGCAAAATAGTCATTTATTGACCATGAAATAATAGTAAATATTTTTGGTTTATCAATTACCTATCACTCATTTGATTGTCGAGTGTAACGTAAAACGAGGCGACATAGCCCTAATGACGTTAGCCTGCCTAAAGGAAAAAAAAAGCTTGGAGTCTATGAGACCCACAGATCTACTATACTTATCTGTGATGAGACCCTATTATTATTGTATCGTATACTCAGCTTTGGCCCCAACGAGAAAAATATTGTGATACCCAGTGATGCCTCATTGTATTATATTGTCTTCCTAAACTTGTGTGTTTTCGAGTGTTAATGTGTAATAATGGTGGATTATTATTTATTAGGTGTAATGTGCTCGAGTGTAGACAAATGATATAACGACGCGAAACAACTCTTTTCGTATTGTTTCCAAAATCCTTAGAAGTCTCTTGTAAAGCCTCCTCCCTTTACTGGGCCATGTCTTTGACTTTACCGTTACTTACTTTTATTGACTCCGACTGTGACTACTGTGTGTGATTATGACGTGTTTGACAATAACCAATATAACTTGAAAATATTTAAATACTTGACACTGGCGAAAATGCACAAGTCGTGCGACGCTGAAATCCTCAAGAGGAAAGAATAAAACAAATAGTTATATACTGTTCTGACAGTGTATCTCAATGACTAAAGAATACCAAGCTCTTTGGTTTATCTCACAGAGTCACAGATCTACTACCTATAGATTTTCAATGAGCGTGGCTAGCTCAGTGCCTCTCGCTTCAACAAGGTGTGTTGCCACATTAAAATGATTTGCTATAAGCCAATGATCTAAGAAAACAAGGTCTAGCAATCTGGGAGTGGTCCCGCAATGACGTCACTGTCCAGTTGCCACTTTATTCAATCAGCTGTTACGTGGTGTATCGTCATCTCTCTCGAACCTGTTGTAAATTGACAACATGACATCATTGCGGGACGCCTACGTAAATTTTTTTTCTCGAATTGCTATACCTGGCGGAGTATATTATTATACCATGACTTAGCCGTTTCCTCGTAAAAAACAGACAGAAAGTTACAAACTTACTTGCGTTTTTATTATAATTATTTGTTAGGATTAGAATATAGTACTAGAAAAAGGGTTGTAAAGTAACCATAGCATGATTTTTTATGATTAATTAAAAATAATAAAAAAGTCAAAGAGTTAAAACGGAAGGGCAAAGGAAGGGCCCCCATGCAACAAACGTTAAACGTGTTTTTGGATTTGTTCTAGTGTAAAAACGGTAATCCGTACAAGCGTCAAATTTAGCGGATTATAGTGAACATAAGTAAAACAACAAATAATAAACACTGGCCAAGTGCGAGTCAGTGACAAATTTCTGTTTACCACTAAGCTAAGCAACGTCGGGCGCGGTCGGTACTTGGATGGGTGACAGCCTGGGCGTGATGTTGTCTTTTTGCACAACTTTTTGTATTTTGTGATTGTAAAGAACTCTCAGCGCGCGAGCCCGACTCGCGCTTGGTCACACTAGACTAACATTCCAAATAATTAGATAAATAGACTCTTTAATGTTTACAGTACAAATTTCACGAACAGCGCGTAGCTTTTTGAATCGGTTCGCCGAAATCGCCTTTTGCTTTTCCAGCTTCATAACTGTGACCTCATTAATATATATTTAATATTAACATTCACCATATTCATATGGGCATAAAAGGGTCGGTATTTTGCACTTCTTGCAATGTGCCAGCTTTTTTCAGCAATGTGACAGGATCAGTTGGAAACCTGCAGAACGAATAATTTATGTTAGTTGCAGTGGGTAATTTCTTTCATAAACTGGCAACATTCATTATTTATTTTCGAAGTGAATAATTTGATAAAATTCATAGAATTAGACCACAAATCGACCTAAAAACTGACTAATTATGAATAAAATATTTGCGAATTGATATCCTGAATTTATTTAGGTGATCGTTACAAGCTTTATATGTTTACTTACGTGTGAAATGATATTTCATCGTATTTTCGCTCACTGCGCTTCTTGCAGCCCAAAATGCTACAACCAACCATTGTAAAATATCTTTTACAATTATTTCTCAGAGGAAACACGCATTTATCACATTTAATCACCAAAAAAAGGCAATAAATATAATTCAGACGTTTTGTTTGTCACTGATTATTACAGATTTTGACACTTGAGGTACCAAAAACAGGTCACGCCGATAAGGACAACAAAATCTATTTATGTCCTTTTCGTACTTGTGCTGAGCCATATCAAGTTGTCTCTTTCACTAAAATATATTGCCGATCTGGTTGTGTATATCTGTGCACAGAGTGGTTTATCTGCATAATTATCTCTTTTTTCTTTTCTTGACGTAAGAAAAGGATGACGGTCGTAGAGGGAGTATACTTAGCCTATGACAAGGACGTCTTATACCCTAAACTTCCATGGCCTATGATGACGGTGAATTTCGACGGTGAGTATGTAAGTAGTTGATGATAGAGATAAATAAAGAGTTGTTGAATTTATTATTGTTTAGAAAATTGTACAATAGAAAATCAGGTTACAACGAGAGGTTGCCATTACGAATGACTTTGTGGATGTGACTTGGATGTGACTCGTGAGACGGTAAGGAAAAATACTTTCAAAATTTTCTTTTTGTTCTCCATCAGAAATGCACTTCAGTTGTGGTCAAAAAGTTATCATATTTACATTATAAGTAAAACGTTGAGTTCAACAGCAGCATCATCATTAGCTATTGAAAAGCAAGTTTACCGCGTGAGCAGTGAACGAAATATTTATTCTATGGCATGGCGTCCACAGACTATAAATCAATGCTTTCTCGAAGTAAATGCAACGTTGTGTGGTAGAAAATGATATATGTGGTTCATGGAATACAATCGCGCATAATCAGAGAAATACATAATCGAATGCTGTATTAATTTTTGTATTAGGTTTTTTATTTTTCATGTGTCAAATCGAAAAACTTAGGTACATGGCAGATGCAAATATTTTTTAGGTAATATGGTATGAAATCTTTGGGCAGATGATTCCAATATATATTATTACATCCCTTGGAATATGCTATAGGTTAAAAAAAAAGGTAATAACCTCAGAACACAAAAACAACGGAGATATGGTAAGGTGGCGTGGCGAGTGCGAACACATCTGGCCTAAATCAGGCATGATGCTTTGAGTCGAACTCACGACGACGTTGCGGCTCTTTTTTGCTTATGGACTATTTTGGTTTATAGTGTGCGTGAAAAATTTGTAAGTGTGACGTATACTTATTTTTTTTGCGTTAAGCGGTTTGGCTGTATAGTGAAAAAGTAGACACTGAGACATCCGAACACGTACGATACCAAAGATAAGAAAAAAAATATATATATTAGAACGGCTGTCAAGGCATTTTTGTAAGAAATTTGTTGCCGCCAGTTGCGCCCATATAAACGAAACGTCAGTCATTCGAAATCAGTTAGCAACTGTGATGCGGAGTTTGACGCGTTGATCTAAACAAGAATGTTCAATCAAGGTTCTGTCAAAATGCCTGGTAACATATTTTCCTTCTAATTTCCATTCTATTTACTTCCTAAATGTACTCTTGTTTATTGTTGTTGTTGCATATCTCCCTTGTTTATTTGATCTGGGGTACCACGAAGTAACAGTGCCCGATTTCACAATTTAATCCTAAAATCAGCGATTAAAAGCCAGTTGACGTGCATTAACGCAACTTCTAAAGCAACGTATTACCGAGACGTTTGAATTAAAATGTCAGCAGTAACGATGACAGCGGGTCCTTGTATGGAGACAACTGTTTAACTAATCTGTTGGTTAACGTAGTCTGGTTAGCAGTTGAGTAAGCTGATTTAGAATTAAATCCAGGTTTGGTAATGATGCTTAGTTTGGAACCTTTTCGCAAGTTGTTTTGCGGTTGGATAAGATTAAAGAGTACCGAAATATGAATAATAGATAGTTTGTAGTGACATTTTTTAACAACTAATATGTTTTTAGGATAAACGTACGAGCAGTATCTTGGCAGTTATCTGTAATAGTTAGAAAGAATAATAGTAGATTATTCACCAAGAGGATAAAGCAGTGCCTTAAGATTAACATACTAACATAGATTTTTAAGACAACTTACTAACTTGAAATGTAACGTACTATGTGTTTTAAATAAATTAAAAAATAAAATTAAAAAATTAAAAAGTCACGGGCTTTACATTGAATCCCGATCGTAATAAAGGATTCGAGGAGCTTCTGAGAAGCAGATTCCTTCATTACGCTCGGGATTCAAGTACGCCAAAGACGAAGACACTTCTATACCCGTTTCACACTTTCTGTGAGAGATGCAAAGTATTTATTATACTCTATTTAGTAGATGTAGATCTTTTTTTTTAGTAGAAGTAGATCAAGTGAAAGTTTATCTATACAAAGATTTGATTGTTTGTTTGTTTGTTTGCATTGAATAGGCTCCGAAACTAATGAACTGATTTGAAAAATTCTTTCACTGTTGGGAAGCTACACTATCCCCGGGTAAGATAGGCTATATTATATTTAAAAAAAATATAGGGATCCTTACTAAAACTCCAATAATGTAACCCAAGGTGTAAAAAAATTAGATTTTCAATTTTGACTTTGCGTGTTTGACAGTTCTAAGAGAGGGACAACGTCTGTCAGGTCTGCTAGTGTTTAATATATTAGACCAGTTGTGGAATTTTTCGCGCCTCTTTTCGTTTTTCTTTATTATGTTATAATCGTGATGGCCAGTTCGACTTTTAAATAAGACTTTTTAGTGGATTTGTTGAGCCGCGTATAATAATGACATTCAGTATTACATTATTGCCTGGCTAGACCGTAGCCAGCGGGTAATAATAAAATTAAGAACAACATTATTGCCCAGCTAGACCGTAGCCAGCGGGTAACAATAAAACTAAGAACAACATTATTGCACGGCTAGACCGTAGCCAGCGGGTAATAATAAAATTAAGAACAACATTATTGCCTGGCTAGACCGTAGCCAGCGGGTAATAATAAAATTAAGAACAACATTATTGCCTGGGTAGACCGTAGCCAGCGGGTAATAATAAAATTAAGAACAACAGTATTGCCCGGCTAGACCGTAGCCAGCGGGTAATAATAAAATTAAGAACAACATTATTGCCTGGGTAGACCGTAGCCAGCGGGTAATAATAAAATTAAGAACAACAGTATTGCCCGGCTAGACCGTAGCCAGCGCAGGCGGGTTATAATAAAAATTTGTATAATATTATTGCCCGGGTAGATCGTAGGGCAATAATTACTTACTTTAGGTTTGGTTTGCATGACATATTATAATTGGATATTGTCGAGCAAGTGATGCGAAATACATAAATACATCTTTTCGAACAAAATAATTATGTAAATATACTACTTAATATGCATGAATTTAACAGTATAATAATAACATTCAATCAATTTTTATACGCAATAAATAAATCACCGCAAATAAATAAACGATCGCAGAAAAATTTACAGCATCATAAAAAATTCTAAAATACGACTGTAAAAACGATGTCAACAGATTTTCCCGTTCAACTATTGATTAATTGGCCGATTTAACAATTAACGTCTGATTACGCGTGTCGCGACGGACAGTTAACGAGTTAACCGAGGAAAGGCGAGTTTCACTATAAACGGTCATGGTAGGCACTGCTATAAACAGTCAACAGGAAGATAGTTGATTGTTAATAGTTTTTATAGAATTAATAATTCGCCATTGGCCATAGTCTGAACCACAGACTTATATCCAAGTAGACGCCACAAGTCGACCTACCTTGCATATCATATTTCCAAAACAATTATGATTAATCGTCATAATTGAGTCCTGCTAAGACAATCTGCTCAATCCACAGAATATTTTTTTTTGTTTGTTTAAATTAGAACGGCTGTCAAGGTGTTTTCAACAAATCAAATCATTTATTCCTTTAAACATTATACAAAAAGTAACATCTTATTGGACTAGTATTTTTTACATAATAGAACAAGTAGAGGAAAGTCACCAAATATGGAATAGTATCCTAATATGGAATACCTTCATTTCTCTAAGACTTAAGTATGAAACGCAACACTCGACCATCTTCTGTTTCATTCGGTCTACTACCTATCGCCGATATGGTGATGAAACAGAAGATGGTCGAGTGTTGCGTTTCATACTTAAGTCTTAGAGAAATGAAGGTATTCCATATTAGGATACTATTCCATATTTGGTGACTTTCCTCTACACTACCGCCGAACTAGGCTCGAAGCCTCTGTAACAGCATGCAGCGCCCTTCTCCCAGGGATTGAGACTACAAAGGATTAGCTATCAATAGTTATATCATTTAAGTACATTTTATATATGAATTTTTATATTTTATACATGTAAGCATAACATTAATAATGGATAACTTAATCGGGCGTAAGAATCTTGTTGTAGCCAGTTGCACCCATATTAAATTAACGAAACGTCAGTCATTCGAATCAGTTAGCAACTGTGATGCGGAGTTCGACGCGTTGATCTAAATAAGAATGTTCAATCGAGGTTCACTCATAAAGCCTGGCGACAGATTTTCCTTCTCATTTCTGTTCTATTTGTATGTAATCTGGGTGTCTTCAAATCACGAGTGAATCGGTTCCTTCTAGGCAAGCGTGCTCCAACGTAGACCGCATCATCGCTTAATATCAGGCGTGATGGTGGTAAAACGCAAGCCTATTAATTATAAAAAAAAAAATTAAAAAAAATTCTCTTTTCTGTGGCTGAATCGGTGCCGCGGCAACAAGTATTAATTTGAAACGAAAATGGGTAATTATGCAATACAAAGTTGAAAGAATACCGCAAATAGAGTTGGCCGACAGAATAAAGATATTTCTTTTCACTTTTAGGTACGAAAAATTGGACACGCTAGTTTTCATACAGTTTGGACAGCTTGTGAAGTCTACTTAGATATAGGTCTGTGGATTGAACTGTTGGCATCAGAAGAGTCGATATTCGATAAGACGTCGCCAGCTCAAATAAGTACCTACAAGTTTTGCCCCTGCACGAAACAGTGACAAATCTATGCGCCCTAACAGAGTCTATAGCTCTAACAGACGTGTCGGTCTTGGTTGACGGACCGCATTCCAATCAACTGGGGAGAAATATAAAAAAAAAATGCCGAAAACCGAAAAGAGGTTATTGTACTCATAATTACGAACAATGTTTAGTGAGTAACTATGATATCACGAAAAAAAAACAGCTGTTCCATAGAAAACGGTCAACGAGAAAAATTTATGGAACAGACAGATTTTTTTCGCGTTTCAGGTTTCGTCTCATAGTAAAAGTTGTTTACAATGTTGAGTACAGTGGCCTCCTTGGGTAAGTAAAGTCATCATCATCATCATCATTTCAGCCGTAGGACGTCCACTGCTGGACATATGCCTTCCCCATCGATCTCCAAAAGGGGCGGTTGAAAGCGGCTGCATCCAGCGTTTCCAAGCTGGTATTTGGCTGGTAATATCCCAAAGGTGCAAGCAGTACCTACTCAATGCACGACCGAACTTGTGCTTGGTACAGTGCAAGTAACTGTTTCGACGTGAAGAATTGATAAGTATCTTTGATAGACTACTAAAACTTTGACAGAATACCTAGCTTTTTGACAGCCAATTGAGCCTTGTCCTCAATATAAGAGCCAAAGTTGAGAGTTGATCTCAGAGAAACGCCCAAAAGCTCAAGCCGGTTAGTTATCGAAATGGATACATCCTGGAAAGTAGGAACCAGTTGGAATTTTGGTTCTTTTGCCGGAAAACAGACACACCTGGGTTTTAGCTGTATTGAACTTGACAAGGTTGGCGTTGCCCCTAATCGGAGACTGCCCTGAAAGACAAGTTCATGTGTTCAACCATGGCCTCTCTCAGATACTGGATTTGTTGTCCACTGGTTCTTGCAGCTTGACACAGCTATTATTGAGCTACAGCTTTCTAAAAGTCAAACTCCCCAAAATCCCCCAATCCAAAATCCAAAACCCCCATCGATCTCCAAAAGGGCCGGTTGGAAGCGGCCTGCATTCATCATTTCCCTGCGGACAGCTACTGCTTAGTACACTATATGTACGTAACTCTTTATAATTAAGCATGGACTAAGTAAAAATTTGCTTTATTTATAGTGTCTGCAACGCCTTTGACTTTAGTAAAAAAAAAACATTATTTTTTATTTTGATGTATCGCAGTAGAGCCTAGGCACCGAGTTGAGCCTTGGGTAATTTTTTTCCCTTAGACACAACTAGTTGCGCCTAAGGGAAAAAAGTCCAAACGGCTCAACTAGTTGAGCCTCGCAGTTGAGCCTAGGGTCCGAAACGGTAACATTCCATCCCGAGAATTCCTATTTAAACATTTCATTAAGTACCTACCCAAGAATGCTTGCTTTTTCAAACTTATAACCATAATTAAACTCGAGCACATATTTTTGGCTCCACATTCGCCTCCACCCAGGTCGATGGCCCGAGGGCTAATTACCAGTTTTGGCCTCACGCCCGTATTGAATTCAATCTTCGATTGTGTATGCCGAAGATTTATTTGGTCTCTGTATCCTTCGACCGAAATAAAATGAATGGACGGGCCCTAACCATTGAACTTGCTCAGTAAAAACGAGTCAAAACCGTCGTACATATACTTCAACACCTAATTATAAAAATGTACAGTATATTTGTTACAAAAAATAGATAGCGGTTTTTTGTTGTGTATTTACACTTCGGGAAAGCATACGAATTCATAATTTTGTCAGATGTTTCGTTATCATGTAACAATATTCTCGTGTTGCACTTCCTACGGCTAGAGACCGACTGAAACGAAGTGAGCGGAAGCGCTCATTTTGTAATCTTAAAAAATGCGCTTTTCCTGGACCCGTCCATTCATTTTATTTTGGTCGTAGTCTGTATCAGAGCTTTTCAATGGTTTTATAATAATACGCAATGCATAAGTGCCGATTTGTAAATAATATTGAGAATCACGACCAATGTGAAGGGTCAAAAAAAGGAAGGAGTAAAGGAAAGACTAAGAAGTATTTTTATTTTAATGGAGGGATTTTCTCATTAAAAAAACCTGTGTTTCTTTTACATAATATAATTATGTAAGATAATTATATACCTTTTTGTAGGTGTACAAATGATTTACAAAAACTGTCTCATATTCATACGCAACTGCGACTAGACAAAATTCAAAAAATATATTTTGTTTTATTTCTTTAGCTTACTAATTTCATATAGTCATGTCATGCAGTAAAATAAAAGGTATACAAATTCAAGAAAAAAATATATCTTTTTTTAACTTATTTTCAGTAAACGGCATGATCTTATTGTGTGAAACTACGTGGCATAACAAAGTAGAATTTACAGGTTGTTTAGATCAAAAATGTCTGAAAAGTTGTCACTAAGTTGCCACCAATCATGAACGAAAACCATAACCACCACCACCACTGGAAACTAGACCATCGTAGACCGCATCATCGCTCAACATCAGACGAGTTGGCAGGCAACCGCCGCAAATAAAAAAAGAAATAAAAAAAAACTACTGGACCTGCGTACGTAGGATGACGTACGTGGATATAGCCAAATCGCCTTTTCGGGATAGGCAGATAGGGATAGGAAAGTCCAGCAGTGGACTATTAAAAGACTGATTTTGCTATGAACGAAAACCGCCTTAGTTTCATTTCACGCAAACTATCGGTACATTTCAATCGTAATACGGCCTCCTACGCCGTTCCGCTATTTTATACAAAGACAGACAACGGTCAATAACACAAAACTATCAATACTACAAAACTAGTTTGTATTTACTGTTAAAATATTAATTTGTGTTTTGTGTAAATGAGGCAGACTAATGAAGGAGATTTTGATCAGGATTAATTTATAACTGCCAACAAGGTATTTTTTAAGTTTTCATTCACATTTTTAGGGTTCTGTACCCAAAGGGTAAAAGGGGGACCCTATTACTAAGCCTATGATGTCTATCTGTCCGTCTGTCCTACCTATTAACGGCTGTATCTTTGGAACTGTAATAGATAACCAATTGAAATTTTCACAGAATATGTAATGTTACGGCGGATTGACCAACAAATAATAAAAAAGTCAAAAAATGAAAACGAAAGGGTGGTCCCCATACAACAAACGTATTTTTTAACACTACAAAAACCCCAGACAAACCAGCCAGCCAACCAACTCTAGTAAACCAGCGCGATTGGGACCCTGATGATGCTGCATTTTGCCTCTCAAACAGCCGTTGCTATTAAAGACCAATTACTTGCCCAATTTATAAAGATATAGGTTCTCAGGTTTACGATACCGCTGTAAAACTTTCCAAGCCACTTCCGCACTAAAAACGTTTCAATTAACGCAAAACGTCGAACGTATCTGCTAGCATTACGAAAATTGTTTTAAACCTGAATATGGCTATCATTGGCCTAAAAGTCCGATGTCGAACCCAATGTTTTGGGATCGACAAATAATTTGCATTAGGTTCGAGTCTTCACATGAAATAATGACAATACGGGCAAGAATCAGTAAATCAAGTTTAAGCATGTACCAAGAAGTAAAGAACATAAAGAATATTGTTAAATAGTTCAGATCGTTCTGAGAAGAATGTATTAGTTTACAAAAATTGGGTAAAAAATGTATAAAGATATATATATATATAGGTATATATATTTTTTTTTTAAAGGTTTTAATAATGGCCTGCTGTCATATTATAGCCATCTCTAAATAAAAACCCACGTGAAAGCTTTCGAAAACATCATGAACATAAATAAAAAAGAGTGTTCTTAAGACAAGTAGATCGACTAAAATTTACATAAAAACTCACGACCATAAATAATTTAAAATTTGAACCGGCTGAAAATTTTGACCACAACGAAAAACCGCCCCACTCTCAAATAAAATAAAACCGGCCAAGTGAGAGTCGTGCTCGCGCACTGATATGACCACTTAACTTGTTAGCTACTAAAGTACAAAAAAGTAGTGCAAAAAGACAACGATCCATCAATGGCCCAGGCGGTCACCCATCCAAGTACCGACCGCGCCCGACGTTGCTTAACTTCGGTGATCGTTCGAGAACCGGTGGTGAATAGAAATATATCACCAACTCGCACTTAGCCAATATTTATTATTTGTTGTTATATTTTAGAGTGTTTACTATAATCATATTTAGTTTGACGCTTGTAAGTGTTACCGTTTTTACATTAGAGCTAATACAAAAATATGTTTAAAAAATACATTTGTTGTATGTCCCTCTCGTTCTTACGTTTTGACTTATTTATTATTTGTTAATCAATCCGCCGTAACATTACATATTCTGTGAAATATTCAACTAGCTATCTATTACGGTTCGAAAGATACAGCCGTTAATATGTAGGACAGACGGACGGACGGACAGATAGACAGAAAGACATCGTAAGCTTAGTAATAGGGTCGCAAATTGTTACAGATTGATACACATACTAAAAAGAAGCCTATGTTATAATCCAGGATATATAAGTTACCATCACACTGAATCGAATGCGTTAAGCTGTAATGGAGATGACTGCGGACAAACGTTATCTATACTAATATTATAAAGAGGAAAGATTTGATTGTTTGTTTGTTTGCATTGAATAGGCTCTGAAACTACTGAACTGATTTGAAAAATTCTTTCACTGTTGGGAAGTTACACTATCCCCGGGTAACATAGGCTATATTATATTTTCAAAAAAATAGGGATCCTTACTAAACCTCCAATAATGTAACCCAAGGTGTAAAAAAAATAAGATTTACAATTTTAACTTTGTGTGGTTGACAGTTCCAAGACAGGACAACGTCTGTCAGGTCAGCTAGTTTCTTATACACAAACTTTTGGATTTGTAATATTAGTGTAATTATGGTAAAATTTGCGGTTCAACTACAACGGTATTAGCCATTAATTTTCAATAAATGTATTAGATAAGGCTTGTATAAATATTTATGCATAAATCTAAGTGAAGTTGCTTGCACGTACCTTACTGCATGTACTTTTACGATCATCGTTCAAGTTAAACCGTTACTGCACTTAAGTTATTACATAACTGGTTTGTAGTAAGCATTATTGTATTGTGTTACTGTTTAATAGCAGTTGTACCGAATTAATACTGCTTTCAGTTTATATTATTATTGCTTATAATTTGTTGAAGGATCGCTGTACAAGCTGGACTGAATAGGTGCGGTTTATTTTATCTGAAAGTTATTTAGTGGTTCTTTAACGAGAGTTCTTTATTGTTTTTAATTACTTGTTTTCTTGTTTGTTGGTTTGTCTATCGATACAAATATAAATATCGATTTAAATAAGCTTCCTTATGAGCTAAAAAATTTAAACTTTAATTAAAGTTCAGAACGGATGACCATGGAAAATTTACTTTCATTATATAATCATAATCTATATATATAATATATATACATATATAAATGAATCCCTATTTTCCTTGGTCACGACATAACTTGAGAACGACTTTACCGATTTTATTCATCTTTCTTAAGTTTTTTAAGTTTTCTAATACTTATTAGGTTCTTAAGAAAAGAAAAATTAAGAAAACTGCGCAGTTAATTGGAAAATTTCAGAAGGCTTATAACGACGATTTTAACTCGCGGGGGAGACCTCGGGCGCATCTAGTAGCTGATAAAAACAAAACGTTTTCAGTATTTAATTATTACAACTAAAATCATGAAAAAACGTCAGCTGTTCCATAGAATACTTTCATTGACAAAATGTGTGGAACAGCTGATTTATTTCAGGCTTGGTCCCACAGTAAACGTTGTTCATAACGATGTGTACCTCTAATTACCTCCTTTCGGCTTAGTACAGGGTATATGCGTAACCCTGTATAGTAAATAACCACAAAAAAATAATTGATGAAAAAATAACTAGAAGGGAATTAATGAAAGTTGAACGATTAAAAAAAATACCACAATTTAAATAAAGTCAAAACAATTTTTAAAACACTGAAAACATTAACTCGATACTTATTAATACTTAGTTTAAATTAAAAACAATCGATTTTTAATCCTCAGCATACACGAGTAAACACGAATTGTAACACAGCCGACGACATCATTATCAATTTGTGTAATCGAAATGCTGATAGCTATCGGAATCGTCCTGCGATTCGGAGAAACCATACTCTTGTCCATATTGAACTTTATAGCTTAAAGGATACATTGGTGGTAGAGATAAGAACTTATTTTTATGCCGGAAAGGTTTATTCTGTCGCTCAATTCTTGGGCAATGGACTTCGTTTGTGTCTTTGTCGATCTCACATAGACAGAACCAGAAACTACGATTCGCTAGCATTTGAAAAGGTAAATTTTAATATGGTTTGACTCATAAGAGAGCTTTTAGCTCAATTTCATCTAAATATAGTTTACCTTTTTGTGGATAAACTATCGATCAAATATATTTTTTCGAAGGGATAAGCCACATTTTTAGACAGCTTTGTTTTCACAAGGAGGCATTTGTGAAAAGGATTTTTTTTATTATTGAAAAGAGCCTCAAATAACCAAGTGGTCTGCCTAATGGTAAGCAATAATGGCCACCTATGAACACCTGGGCCTGGGCTACCTATTAAATAGGCGATGAGAAAAATTACGCGACCGCAAACCGTATCTCGGCGCGTTAAGGTTCACGTTCGCGTGATTTTGCGAACTTCGCTGTTTCAGCGCTAATTTGAGCCCGCGTTAAGAGTTAGCCGTAAGGCCATGCTACACTAGCGGTACTGTCGATGCTTTGCAAGCCCTGAGAAATGTTTGTAGATACCGGTTTATTAAAATCAGCTCGTAGTTAGGTATATCTAATCGTATCGTAACTTCACTATGTTATCGTTTTTATCAAGAACTAGCTGACCTGACAGACGTTGCCCTGTCTTAGAACTGTCAAACACGCAAAGTCAAAATTGTAAATCTTATTGATTTTACACCTTGAGTTACATTATTGGAGTTTTAGTAAGGATCCCTATTTTTTTTGAAAATATAATATAGCCTATGTTTCCCCGGGATAGTGTAGCTTCCCAACAGTGAAAGAATTTTTCAAATCGGTTCAGTAGTTTCGGTGCCTATTCAATGCAAACAAACAAACAAACAAACAATCAAATCTTTCCTCTTTATAATATTAGTATAAATAAGCTTCTAATGGATTTACCTTTGATGAATAGTTTGCACGTCAAAAGAATAATGTGGGTAGATTTTAAATTTTTATAGATTTACTTTGTACAAGTTCTGCGCCAATTATTTTTATTTTATTCTCTATTTCAGCGTGGGTACCTACGTATTGTTTGTCAGTGCGGGGAGAATCTTTGTGCCAAGACAAACCTTCCGTGGTTTTTAGGTGCTACTTTTTTGTAAATCGTATATAAACAATGTGTTGATTAAATAATAAAAATTAAAACGCTCAATGTTGATGCGCAAATAAACAATGTGTTGATTAAACAATAAAAAAATACGCTCCATGTTAAAGCTCGGCGGATTACCTTCAAAAACCTGTGACTAATGCAGGAGACGTAAATACTCGTACTGTACCCGACCTCACATTAATGGAATGGGTAGAAGTGGCCAGACTAATTTATTCCGGACAACATTGCACTTCTAGTTTTTTCGACAGTCACATCGTAATGTATTAAGTAACATCGCGCACATAACAAGACAATTGATGGCTTATTAAATTAATTTGACGGTAACAGGTAATAAAATGCCATTTAATTTAAACAATAATGCGAAACGCGCGCGGCGAGATGTGTGAAGACTGGCAATACTGACACAATCAAGATGGCAGAAACAGGCGTCATTTTTAAGTAGCTAAAGAAACGAGAAAGTTTTATATTGATATTTTGTGGTCAACATAAAAACTGCATAAAAAGTAAATTACTTGAAGTCGGTTAATGAATCATTAAAATAACCTTGACTTTAAAAAGTTAACACAAATTATTTTTGAAATTACCCAGGTAAAAAGTATTTTTTAGGGTTCCGTATCCGTAAGTCAACGGGACCCTAAGCCAACTCTGTCTATACTATGTACCTTTTAACGGCTGTATTTTTAACAATTTTAAATAGCTTATTGAAATTTTCCCTGAATGTGTGCGCGCGCGTTCAGTGCGCGAGTTCGACTCACACTTGGCCGGTATTTATTGATCCTCTTGACAGTCACCTAAACAGAAAAATGAAATGACAAATAAAACAGCATTCCAATGATAAATAACGCATTAGATATGAACATGACGATGACTTCAAATAGGAGATTAGGGAAAAAGTCAAAGGGGGTTTAAGTCGTTAAAGTCATAACATGGCAAAAAAGTAGAGTTTCAAAGGCCAATTAGATACAAGGACAATGGAATTATTGATATAACAATTAAGCATGTTCTAAAAGTGATCAGAAAAACAAGGGAGATATACCTTAGCACAATAGTTATCGTTTGAATTCAAATGTCTCCGTGTTTCACCCACTTTTTTCACGATACAAAATGACTTACTTATCTCTCACGCACACCGAGAAACTTGCAGCGACACCAATGAACTAACAGTCCACATGCAAAAAAGGGCAGCAAGGTCGTCTAAACAGAAGTTGGACTAAAGGATCGGTTACATTAGGACGGGCCGCAGCGGGCCGGGTTGCATCGCAAAACTCGCTTTCATACAATTTATACGGAAATCCGCCCCGCTACGCCTCTACATAATGTGCGAGTGCGATACTTCATGTAAAATGTACGAAAGCTATTTTTGCGATGCAACCCGTCCTGCTGCGGCCCGGCATAATGTGCGCGTACCTTAAAGGTATCAAGCCTGATTTAGGCCTGATGCGTTAGCACCCACCACGCCACTTTACCATATCTCCCTTGTTTGTCTGATCTGAGATTGGGTCTAAATACCATCAGTGACAACTGTAAAAGGAAAGGTAGTCAGTGCAAGTGTCGACAGAAGGCGGGCTCGGTCATTATGTCTCTAACATGGTATTTATGGCGGTGCTGACGACAATGGCCCACTCGGTGTTCACCATTCTAATGTGATTGGACCACACGTGGTGAGGTAGCTTTGGTCTATGGTAGAGAAGGCTAGAGATTTGGGTGACATTTTTAGGCCGATTGATGGTAACAACCGAATTTTCCTTCTATGCTTCATCAATTGATTTTATTTTTTGCCTTTTTCCTCCCTTTTATGTTTTATTTTCTTCTCTATACTTTATTTTTTTACTGGGATAACGGAACAATTAGAAAAGTGTAGTACTTAGGCCTTTCCATCGACAAATCTAAGACTAAAAGCATGATGGTAGATCGCGCAAACATGCTGCATTTTACTGGTATGCTAAACCTACAGTTGACGACTTTGTCTACCTCGGCTCCAGAATCTGCAACAATGGCTTGTGTAAAAAAGCTGTCCGGTGGCGCATTGGAATGGCTAAAAGCGCCATGTCTCAGCTCCAGAAGATATGGAAAAACAGAGGGATAAAGCTGAAAATGAAAATCAGACTAGTTCGGACCCGGATTTTTTCCATTTTCCTGTATGGGGCTGAGACATGGACGGTAAAAACGGCAGATCGAGGGCGCATCGATTCATTCGAAATGTGGTGCTGGAGGAGAATGCTGAGAATACCATGGACAGCTCATCGGACCAACGCATCATTAAAACAACTCAAGATCTCAACTAGATTGTCTACCATTTGTCTTAAGCGAATCATAATGACATATGATATAATATTCTTTAGTCATCCTAACTTATATTCTTAACACAAGCGATTATATTGTTTAAGCTGGCAGGATGACCTTGATTCGTTCCAGGCAGATTGGTCAAATCTGGCGGGTAATTTCATTGTTTTGATCTTTGACCATAAGTATAGCATAAATTAAGTCATAAAAATATCTAACAAGAGCCACAAAGTTGAGCTGAACCAAATTTGACCTAAATTATAGTTACCAAACTTTTTCTACTATCACTGTAATATACTTGGTCTTGTTTTACAACGAATTACCTTTTAATGTGTCTGCTCACGCACCTCGTTATCATATTAGAAACTAACATTAACTGCGACTACTTGTGTAACAAATGAGTTTACTTTTTGACGAATGGCGTTGATTTAAAAATAAACTAGTCTTGTTAATTAGCATGGCTGTTTCGTACAAATAATCATCATCAGCTAAAGATGTCCACTGCGGAATATAGGCCTCCCACTTAGAACTCCACACTGAACGAAAGCCTGCCATCTGCATCCATTGGATGTCTGTGACTCTCACGATGTCGTCGGTCCATCTAGTGGGCCTACCTACGCTGCGTCTTCCGGTTCGTGGTCTCCACTCAAGAACCTTTCTTCCCCATCGGTTATTAGTTCTTCGAGCGATGTGGCCTGCCCATTGCCACGTGAGCTTGCAAATCTTAGCAGCTATGTGGTTCTTTGGCGAATATCTTTGTTCCGGGTTCTAACGTGCATACAGTACAAAAGTTAAATTAAGCATTTGCTTTATTCGTTGTAATTTTAAGTTTTGCGTTGTATTTGTTATTGTTTTTTACAAAATGCATCGTTAAAATTTAAGTATTTGTTTATTTTATGTCAGTAATTTAACGAAATCTATTTTCAAACTTTCCCTCCTAGAGTATTAAGAAAAACTACTTGTGTTAATTGGAGGTAATAATATATGGAAATATTGAGTTTTTCCAAAATTTTATGCCGCTATTTTCAATATATAATTCAATATAATATCGTACTATTTGATAGCATTATAACTCCAATTAAAAAAATCGTTTTACCGTCAAAAATTTTGAAATGGCCTTTTCATATTTTTTATAAAGCCAGGGCAAGGGAAAAGGTAAGTAGTTTTAGGATTTAAGTTGTTTTTCCTTTGAACATAAGTTTCTTCTTGTAAGAAAAATAAAATTCGGTCGTTATTATATTTTTTTTTTGTACGAGTAAAGATAGATAGATAGATAGATAGAAACTCTTTATTGTGTACACCAGAAATAAAAAGTATTAAGTTAGTTTTTAAGTTAGTATTAAGACGAGAATATGTCAACTGTATAATGTATATCGACTAACTTAATAACATCATTCTCATGTCCCACAAAATATTGCTACCACAAACGTGTTTTGAATATTAATACGAATACGACTATAATATCAATATATCGAGGGCCCTTAAATAGTTTTACGGCACATTCTTACACGCCCATTTGTAAGGTGTGGATTAATAGATATTTCAATTTTATATTCGATAAAACTTTCTTAATGGTGACGGATTTTATTCGATGTTTTATCGATTAATTTCTTATAAAAAATTATGAAAGTGGAACTAATATTTGGCACAAGCTAATAATATACTGTGTTTTTGTTACCTATAAATATGTTATATGCTATGTTTACTTGTGGTTAAAAAGGCAATCAATACTAATTGTCTTTTTCTTCATTTAAACTGGCAAACCAGTGCTTACTTTGAACGGTCAGAACTTGAAAAGTACTCAAGTAAGAATATAATATTTCTTTATTTAGTTATTCTTCTAATTTCACATAATCTAAAACATGGCGTAAACCTCAGATGAGACTAACAAGGGAGATTATTATGGTAAGGTGGCGGGTGCCATCGCATCAAGCTTAAAACAGGCTTAATGCGAGCTTTTGCCTTCCAGTCAAACTCACTCTACAAACTTCGTAGCCGTTTTTTTGCTTATGGACTATAAGTTAGTTTATTGGTGTTACTGCAAGTTTCTTAGTGTGTGTGTGTGATATATTAGTAAGTGTGCCGTACTTAAAGTTATAGCTTGTAGCGTTTGTTATTATGTAAAAAGTGATAGAAACACAAAACCATTTGAACAAAAATAATTGTACAAAGGCAAATCTCCTGTTTTTCTGATCTGCAGTGCAAGTACCGTTCTTTATCGATGAGTAGTAAACCCAAAAATATTAGCAACATTTTTTCTATTTTTCTAAATAAAACATATTCTTTCTTTAAGAATGTAAATAACTGACTTAATACTAACACGAGGGACAATTCAAACATTAGTTTGCAAACCTGCGTTATAATTCAACGGATAAACTTTAATCTCAAACCTAATTATAAGCAAGAAGCCAATGCACATAAAAACAGTAGTTCGTAAGTAGTCCAAGCACATTATTATAGTAATTTGTAATGAAATAGGTGCCTGGTTTGTTCTAGTCTGGGAGCTGGAGTTATTCGTGACTCATGTTCTGATTTCGTGACATCTGGGATTACTTTAATTGCGTCGTCAACCTTCTCAAATGCATATACAATGTACACAGACTATACCAGCTAGAACTTACAGTTAGGTTCATGTAGGTTATATTTTAGGTCAACATTTTCTTGTAGATGTCTATCTTAGTACATCTTTAAGTTCAAAGGTTAGGTTAGGTTGTACGCTACAATTATCTACGTATTTTATCTTTTCGATTTGATTTTTGGCAACTTTTGTATATTAGAGCTGACAATAAGTTAGTCTAACTTAGAAATACGGTATTAAAAACATTGTATAAAATAGAACTGTGTTTGGCCACCAACTCGCCTGATGGTAAGCGAAGGTGTGGCATTATATAATTCTTGCTGGTGTAATCAAAGAAGATTATTATTAAAAATATCTATTTAATTACAAAAAATTACAAAGTATAATGGTCTTGATTTTCAGACAAATACATTTTTGAGTTGATCACGTGACTTGAATGCAAACTCTCTATTTAGGTAAAATGTCCTTATGACGTTACAGGCAAGTAATAAAGGCAACAGTTGTATGGCGAGCAAGAACTTGTTTGCTTGTTTGTGACGTCACTGAAGTCAAGTGGCCCCCCCCATAAAAATGTCAAGGAGCATTTACGCGGTACCTAGTATAATAATTTGAATTT
Source organism: Agriopis aurantiaria (assembly GCA_914767915.1). Taxonomy (NCBI): domain Eukaryota; kingdom Metazoa; phylum Arthropoda; class Insecta; order Lepidoptera; family Geometridae; genus Agriopis; species Agriopis aurantiaria. Next base: position 15,358,254 of record OU611992.1, on the reverse strand, counting down.
TGATTGTCCATTAATAATACAAATACCTATTGAAAATCACAAGATCGCTTTATTATAATATTATAGACAATTTGAGATGGTTTCGTAAAACAGTCAAATACCCTATAGCAAGGATTCTTTATGGTAGCGGATAGGTAACAAGGTCACGTGATGTGCGGTACGTTCACTGCTCAAAATGGCGTCTTTCATAACGCTAGGGATGTTCATTGTTTTTGACGGCTAACGTATCGCTTGGCATGCAAACATGGCCGATGAACCGCAATCTCGGACCTAGATTATGTTACTTTGTGGCGTGTCCTTGAGAAACACTACCGGGTTTTATTCTTGAATGGAAAAAACTAATTAATAAATGTCACTTCATCAAAACTCCCGTGAATTAAATGTCATTGAATAAAAGTTGTTAAGTGGGATGGAGGGATGGTTGTATGAAATCTTTGCATGTGCGCTTACAATTTGACGGCACCCGGTTCGATCCTCAGTCCTCAGTTTGCATCAATTACTTATTTGGTAGGTACCTAAAATCATGTGCAGTTTCGATGCCACCGCTCAAAAATAGCGAAGGAAAATATCGCGAGGAAACCGGTATGTCCAAGAATCTCGAAATTTCATAGACATAATATGACATTCACCAACATGCATTGGGCCGCAACGGTGGATTACGTTACGGCCCATCCTCTCTCTCTGAGAGAAGGCCTGTGTGCCAACAGTGGGAACATGATAGGCTGAAATGATGATGATGGAAGGAAGCTGCCTGCAAAAGAACTCAAGTAAATTAAAAATAACCCGAGCTGAAGAATATCAACTTTCTTATGGAAAATTACGTGGTTTTCACAAATTTTGTTTTACTCACACGGGATTTACTCACGTGTGAAAGTATGTCTACAATCAATTAATCGCCATTTCCGAATACTTGACGCAAAAAAGTATTTAAGTCCTTTAAAAGTAACAAATTTAATTTAGCTACTCTCAGGTTTTCTGGGTGGCTAAAATGTATCTCAAAACGATTTAAACAACCAGATTTATAAGCTCAGTTTAAAAGCTCTTGTAAAATATCTTAACATACCTAGTGATAAAGATAAGTGCATTTGCAATCGGGTCTACATAAATAAGGGTGTACATTTAATACCAAGCGTTTCACGTAGCGTGTTTATAGCAGACATTAAAAATCGTGACGTTAAACTGCAGACTTTTATGATCCAAAAATGTTAAAATCTGGAGTTGTCGTGGTTCGTAGTTTTGGCAGTGTGTCACTTTGCTACGAAAAGATTTTGTAATTTGTAATTGTCTGGAGAAAAGGAAATGCAAGATTGAGGAAAGTTGGTGTCCTATTGGCCTATTTGGCAAAGTTTACTTACTATTTTTACCATATGTTTTTTTTTGCGGACGCCATCTTGAATTGTTGTACCCTATGTCACGCCAACTATTAAAAAGATTCAAATGACATCTCACATGTCGAAATGCATTAAGCCGTTCAGGCTTTAGGGCGTGCCGTAGAAACCATACATATTACATACATACACTCGAAAAACATCACCCTCCGCTTCTTGCACAGTCGGTAAAAAAAGGATATCACCGTTGTTTTTCCAATATATTTTTTTATCCATGGTATACTTACGCCCGCCTCCACGCTGTTCCAAACACGCAGCATAAAACTTTATGAATAAATAAAACAACGCTATTTATATCAAGCAAAATTGCAACACGTTCAGTAAGTTTTTGCTATTAAATGCAACAATTATACGTACCTTTGAAGGCAACTGATTAACAGTCCATAATCCTAGTCAACACAAAAACGTGAATTAACATTTATGTATTCTGTTCACACTCAAAGGCCATAAAAATGTATGAAGTTAAATATTGTATCGGGCAGTAGGCAGCAGTCGGTATATTTGCTGACATTTGTAACGGGTACGCGTGAAATATTGCCGTTTTTATTACTGTCGAAAACCATTTTAAATTGCTTTTAGGATTGAACGAAAAACATAAAATATTGGACGTTTAAGACGTATTTTAATTTCAGAGTTTAATGAAGTAATTTGTCTTAAAATGAGGAATGATGAAGGGAAATGGCGTTAAGGCTAGACATTTTTTTTACAACAAAATAAAGTTACTTTAATATGGAAACTGAAATAGTTTTCACATTTTGTTTATACGGGAATTATTTAGTGTAAGATTAGACCGATTATCCGACTATAGTTTCAACGAAAGATAAGACAAAGTTCAACTATGGCTTCTCAGTTAAATATTAATATATATGTCATAATAAATTAAAATAAAAAACAAGACTGATTTGGAAAAGAGATCTTAGCTTTTAAACCTCTAAACAGGTTTTAATCAAACATTTATAGCTAAGTACAACAGAAGTGAAACCTGCATTAAAAACGCATTCAAATCGTTGCAGCCGTTTTGGAGAAATATTTTAACAGATTATAAAACATACACACTACGAACACCCCATACCCCATATTTTACCCCATAATTATAAAACATCTCCGTTGCATCATCAGTAAAAATAAATAAAAAATGCAACACATAAGTAATGTGTAAATATGTGATGTTAAAAAATAGGCTATACAACTTCTCTAAATCATAAAATAATTAAGGTGTGTATAATTTTTTAGAGTTCCGTACCTCAAAAGGAAAAAACGGAACCCTTATAGGATCACTTCGTTGTCCGTCTGTCTGTCTGTCCGTCTGTCAAGACCCCTTTTCTCAAGAACGCGTAAAGGTATCAAGTTGAAATTTATATTAAATACTTGAGTCTACGGTTTCTTTCGGCTGTAAAAAAATAAAAGTTGTAAGTCAACGCAATCAAAAGATATGAACGATATGTTTATGTCGCATATTTTGCGATTTCACAGGGGAATCAAAACCTATATGGTACTTCCCGTTGACCTAGAATCATGAAATTTGGCAATAGGCAAGGTCTCATAGTACGTATATAGGAATAAATCTAAAAGTCATAAATTTGAAGTTATATCATTTAAAAATAATTATTTTGCTATTACAAACTTACATTTTGTAGTTGGAATGTATGGAAGAACCTTATTGTCAACTACAAAGTTAAGTTTATCTTTCAATATTCCAATTTCAGTTATTTTTTTTATTTTTTTTGACTCGCGTTCTGAGAGTTCCGTCCAACGGAACCCTCAGAGCACGAGTCCTACTCGTACTTGTCCGGTTTTTTTAACCGACTTCAAAAAGGAGGAGGTTTTCAATTCGACTGTTTTTTTTTTTGTTTGTATGTTTGTTACGCAATTACTCCGCCAATTTAGAATTGTTTTTGATGTTTTTTTTTTTGGTTGGTAGGTCATAGGTGGTCCCATATTTTTTTTTTATATACCTAATCAAGATTTTTGACCGACGAAAACAAATGACTGAGACTATCAATCAGACGCGTTTATTTATTCATCTTTATAGATAAGTGGGCGAATAAAATACAGCAAAATTTTTGGAGAACAAAGGAATGTTAAAGTCAACAACCCCGTATATCAAATAATCTCAGCTATAGAGGTACGATGCCCAAATACAAGCCGTAGCAATAAATAACCGCTCTAAATATCTAAACTGGCGTATTATCTCCGCAACAAAAGGATGCGATCATTTACCACCAAAGATGTTTCCAAAACGGTCGACAAAAAGGCTCATGTTACTCTCTGTTAGGCGTAATAAGCTGAGTTAAGGAGATGATTTAAGCTGTACGATTATTATGATCAAGATTCGTTGTAGTTTAAATGCATTAAGAACAGATTAGCGCTAATTTCAGAAGTGCAAACTTGCATCTGCAATATTTCAGCTTCATAGGTCAAATAGTTTCCAAAGGGTTCGAAATGAGAGAATCGAATTACTATTCAGCATTTTTCGTTTGTTTAAAGACCTTAGTGATGTAGTTCACTAAATCACTAACGTTGATAGTTTAAAAAATGCGTTAGACTCCAGCTAAGGATGTTCTAAAAGACTGCAAAAATACGCCAGGGTTCACAAGATTATTTTTTTCTCTTAAAACCATTTAACAAAGCTGCAAGTTCGAACAAACTTACAAATATGAACGATTGCTTGACTTTAACTTTAAAAACTCAATAAACTCTGTCATAAACCTCTTAATACCAATGCAGATAAGTTGTGTTTAACCAAAACCCAAATTAAATGGGCGTAAGCAATAAGTATTTAATAGTGCCCGGTAGCGAATCGTGAACTTGTTATTTCGGCAGTTTTTTTAAGTTATATCGATGATCGTTTTCGATTATATTGATAAGGCAAAAAGTGATGGTCAAGATTACGTTTTTATGATCTCGACAGGTTTTTGTTGAAATTGAACCATATAAGGTTTTATTTGGTGTGAACTTGATTATGATGTCATCTTCTGCTTTTAGAGTCATTTGACTGTTGACAACGAAAAAATATACCGGCTGTATCTCTAGACGACGGATATAATTCAAAAATATATGGCACTCCTCATCAAAAACAACTTTTACTTTGGGACCAACACAGAAATTGCAAAAAAATTGTTGTTATTTTTTTTATTCAGAATAGATCTACGTGTAGCCACCAACTGGCCTGATGGTAAGCGACGGTGTGGCTGAGGATGGACACGTTGATCTAGAAGAAATCTATTCACTCTGGCCTTTAAGGGACACCAAGACACGATTTTGTTACTTTTTGGAAATTCACACTCATTGATTTTATATTTTTAATAATGTGAAAATGTGCGAGCGAGTGAGCTGCAGAGGGTATACAGGCCCCTTAAGATGCCTAGATTGAAGTTCTCAGGAAACAAGAAGAACGGCGGGAGCACAGAACATAGAAACTTTTCAATAAAACACAACGAAGGTATGGAACGGCAGCTATTTTTCGTGATATCAGGATTGGTCCTAAAGGAATGGTTGTTTATAATGATGAGAAAAACCTTCAACCAAAATATAATCAATGGACCGACCCCGAAGGAGCGCATTTTTGAAGATTACAAAATGAGCGCCGGCGCTCACTTCGTTTTAGTCGGTCTCTAGCCGTAGGAAGTGCGACACGAGTCTATTGGGTTATGGCGCGTCCATTCATTTTATTTTAGTCGAAGAGAAAAATATATCCTTGAATATGTCCGTTGTCTAGAAATATACCCGGTATATGAATGAAACTCAAGAATGAATAATTGATAGTGAATAATTGATTGGGTTTTTCTCCAGTTTTAAAATCAAAGCAGTTGTTAACGTTTCCTCAAAATTAATTAAATAATAAATAAAATGATTTCTTCAATGTTTTCTGTATCGTTCCAGTTTTAGGATTATATACCTACTGCCGAAGCAATAAACCAAATTTGCTTCAATAGAAAGCATACTTGCTACAATTTCTAGCACTTTCATTAAGAGTCTCAAAAATAGCTCGTTTGTTCTCTGCACGCTTTTATTGCCATTTCCATTATCACGCAAACCAGGGCAAGTTCCGCCCAATGCATGGTTGTAAACTTGTAAACGGCAAATAGCCAACACGGTGGGCGTAATAAGGCTTTGATTAAAGGGGCAAACGACGAGGAACCTTTCGAAAATTGAGGTAAACAGTCAAAGAGAGCACTTTTTTCATTTTAAAGAGCAAGTGCTTTGATTAGTTAAAAACATATATAACACTAATTAATACTAAATACCTAACCTACTTAACCTATTAAAAAAGCCAGTTGGATTGCTTATAGACTGTTTAAGGTCAAGCTCTAGAGGCAATTCAAATGCTCAAGCCCTATTGTTGGCAGCGTACCTAGCATGCTGGCGGCATTACCAGGCTAAATGGCAATGCTTATACGTTGAGCCAGAAAAACGCGAGCATTTTGGTCCCGCGCCATTGTTATTATTGTATTACACAAATTTAAATTCTTCATGATTTTTATCATCAGCTCGTATCCATTCTGCATGGCATTAGCTTGCTTTCTTATACCAATCATCCTTATTCTGAGATCAATTTGACCTGGTCTTGTCTATGATTTTTTTCGATGTCATAGACTGATTCAAGCTCAATGGAATTTTGTAAGTAAAAGCAGCATATAGATTAAAATCCCATTATTGTCTAAGAAATTAAATGGAGGAGTAAGATAATGATCCCCTTAAGTTGTAACCTAATTTAGACTCTGCATTAAACGGCAAACACCATAAACGGGTAATGAGACGGTCGGCATCGAGAATTGAAATCGTAATTCTCATGTCCGCACTTTCGAGCCGCGGGCCTTTGATATGCGTTCTGGTGCCTTTCTAGCAGCTGCTGACGGGCTGCTTTTGTGGTCGCTAGACGCTACTATTGTTACGAGTGTAGGCTACAAAACTAATAGCATGATTTATAAGATTGTCTCAAGGCTTACAGTCTAACTGACCTTCTGAATGGTCTAAGCCTTAGATCATTCAGGTCAACAGCATTTGCTTCATAGAAATTGGTGTTAGTCCTACCAGTAAACCGTGTTATAGTAAATTTATGGAACAGTCTCCCTGGTGTCACCGGAATAAAATAGTATTTGTGGTAATCCAGGGAGTAAACTACTGTCTTCATTTCCATCACGATTTGTTTGTTTGGTCACGTTGCTGAGTGGTAAAAAACATATCCTACACATTTAGGCCTGTTCGATTTATCCTCCCCAAGTCTTCTACCTTAAGGGAGGAAAAATTGAAAAACTTTCATCTCAATTCCCGGGGGTCTAGACTAAAAACTATTAGGGATGCCTAGACTAGATCTAGACTCTAGATCAAGGTTTTTATTCCACATTTCTCCCCGGCTTAAATGTACAAATGAATGTTTTTAGTGTGATAATAAAATTGAGATATAGCGTTTGATACTTTTGCCTCTCCCTGTTATATCTCTTGTTGGAGTTTGCCATGGATTGATACCGTTGTAGCTTTTAACATTAATTATTGGCTAAGCCACCAAGACTTTGTATAAAAAAAATAACTCGTTTTCAACTCTAGCTTATCGATAAAAAGCATCTATTGACGTTATGTGGTTAGAAAATTGTTAAGAAAGTAGCTCGTCTAAAGCCATATAACTGTATCGAGAGGTTTTGATTCAAGGAACAAAGACCTGTTGGTTTTAGGTTCAACGCACGGTTATTGCCAGATTTATGGCCCGATAAAGGTACCTAACATTGAGCGAGTGACATAAAACTGTTTTATAGAGCAGCCGTACATGAGCTGAAAAAAGGCTTGAATCTTTACTGTGGGAATGCAATCAAGCAGATTTTAATGTGGTCCGGCAGCTGATTTCTAATTTCTTATGATGAGAGTTTATTACGTAGAATTAAAATAAGCATTATTAAGATTATTTGTATTTTTACAATGGGTACGTTAAATACTGATGAGGTAGAAGAAACAGGTCTGTAATGACCTGTTTCACCTATCCTCCTTGAGCTTTTGAGCTTGGAGATAAAAGACTGAAAATTGTTCAACCTAGAGATAGAGAAATAACATCACGATTTTTGTAAGTTTAAAAAAATAACAATGTGTTTTTTAATGTTAGTGCAATAGACTATAGTTAAAGGTAAACATCGTGAGGAAACCGGTAAGAATGCGGTCTAAGAACGTCAAAAAACAGTTCAAAGACATAGTTATGACATTCACCAACATGCACTGGGCCAGTATGGTGGATGGCTATGACCCAGCCTCTTTTCTCTTTCGTCGTTTCGATTATAGTTTATGTACCTACCTATCTATTTTACATAATTATGCTCACATTATGACTGTTCAGTTGTTCACGCTGACAAAGTTGAAACCAACTATTTTCGTTGATGCGATCATTTAGAGAACTGCCATGATGGCACTGTATAATTTTGTTTTTATCATATTTTTCGAAATGATCTCTTCAAATGTCGGCGTCGGTGCGTCAAAGCTGCTACAGATATAACAAAAGCCAGTTAATCTGGTTCAACGGTTACACGTTACAGTTGGTGACCACCGTCATCCACCATACTTACTGGGGCTAGTTCTACAAACTCACATCTCTGGTTTAGCAAACAACAAGATTGCATAGTCAGTTATTAACGGTGTTGCAAATACTGCATGGGAGAGTATACTGCCCCGAATTGTTAGGTGAAGCGAGTCGTCTGAGTGTACCGGAGCATCGCGTGCGTTTCCGTACCGGGCGAGTCCCACTGCGCCGAGTCCGGCGCGCACTGTGGCGCGCCAGCACTCTCCGGTGTTCCGTGCACAACGACACCTCAACAAGCTTCTCTTAGTATTTCCCGACACAGATATGTTTGCGGATAGATGGACGATACTGGTTAGGAAGTGCAACCAGTATTGTCAATGTATTACATAATGTCATTATTTCAGTTTAATTTTTACCATTGTTGATAATTATCTTTTACTATTATTTTTAAGTGTGCTATTGTTTTTATGTGAAAATATTTTTGTTGTGGTTTTTAATATTGATCTCACTTTTTATGTTACATTATTATTTATTTATTTTCATAGTTGTTAGTTTAATTAGAATAATATTATGTAGTAAGTAAATAAAGTATTACGCCATGGTTTTCAACTGTAATGTAATATTTTATGTGTAAATAAACTGAATTTGAATATGAATTTGAACAATACTCCGCCTTCTTCGTTTTGTCGCGTTTTCGGTCAAATTAGCATTCGGTCAAATTAGTTAAATACGCAGTCGGTCAAAATTGCATCTCGACCATATCGCAAACAGAAAAAAAAATACTGATATAATTGCAAACCGTCAGAATCGCATTTCGAATATTTTTAGGTTTTTAAGTTTTTATCCTTGAATAAGTTTTATGTAAATAAGTATTGCAAACAAAATGCAATGCTGATAAAAAAATGGGCGGGCAGTCAGTGTTATTTACCGCGGGTAAACTTGTTTTTCTTGCAAAATCGTAATTTTTTTTTTATCTCATTGTCTTTAACTGAATACCCAATGTCCGTGATTTCATTCGCTTCATACACATTATCATAGTGATAATGATAATGATAATTCGCGGCTGCCAATTCGGCAGAGCAGCACAAGCGATGCAAATATGCTAACCTCGGCAGTGGTTACATATTTGAGGCGTTTGGGGTCGAGACATTGGGCCCTTGGGGACCGGGAGCTCACCTCATTTTCAAAAATCTTTCAGAGCGCCTGGTTAATGCGACGCGTGACCAAAATGCTGGCGTGTTTCTGGCTCAACGCATTAGCATTGCCATTCAACGTGGTAATGCCGCCAGCATGTTGGGTACGCTGCTAACTGGTAGTGGGCTTGAGCATTTGGATTGTCTTTAGATCTTCAACGGTCTATGGGCAGTCTAACTGTATTTGTAGTGTTAGTTTTAGCTTGTATTTTGTTTAGTTATTAAAGGCACTTGCCCTGTAAAAAAAAAACTTATTTCGAAGTTGAAGTTTAGTAATTTTTTTAAACTAAATATTTGACCCATTTCGATTTAGACAGTTTGCTACTTTGACCGTTTGCCATTAGAAAAATATTCGCATTCGACCGTTTGCTATTTGGACCGATCGCTATTTTTACTGTTTGTTATTTTGAAGGTTTTTCGGTCACTTGACGGAATGCGATTAACCGAACGCGACGAAACGTCCTTCTTTAAGTCCACTCCAATTATAGCAATAAAGTTACAAGACTTGTAGATTTAGCGAAGGCACCCCCCTACTACACAGTCCAAGGTCACCGTGCATTAGGTTATCGCTCCAGATGACATAATATCACATGAGTCAACACTTCTTGATCGTTACGATTACAACTTCTTGTGGCATGAAAAACTTGAACAAAAAGTGTGAAGCATGGTGCTACTGATAGCGTTTAATTGAGTAAAGGTAGTTGTGACAACGAGGGAAATAATAATACATTTGCTACTTCCATCGCTAAACAGTATTGTGCAAACGTTACTGTGTTCCGGATTAAAGTTGTGTGTAGGTAAGCGTGTTTGTCTGAACGGCTTTGGATGTTTTTTTTATTGGACTAGGTTTACGTTTGACTGCAATCTAACCTGATGGAAAGCGATGATGCTGTTGAAAAAGAAGCACGTGTCCAGTAATAACCTACTTGAACACTCCAAGGTTGTAACATTATATACAGAAATATACAGAGGTAAGGTGTTCCATTGTTTTGTCGTTCCAATTAAGAAAGAGGAGGCAAAACGCTTGGTGCCAATGAATGGTATTTCGGTTGGTATGAAGATAGTTTACCCTGGATTCATATATAGGTCTACTTTTTATCTTGAAAACGGTTCCAGCAGGATACGGCCCGGGTAAAGGAACATGAACAGGAACAGCTAGTAGCATAATTATACATAATTTCAACAGCCAATGGCATCGATTTTGTTATACCGTAAAGTCGCGGACTTAAAAAAAACGCAAGCCAATTACGAATAAAAAAGCAGTAAGTATACACATTTTACTGCTTTATGCTTTTGAACAACTTTTTAGTCAAAAACAAGAAGTACTTAGTACGAAAATAAAACACCACAAAATGGAACGCAAAGTAATCAGTATTAAACTCTGAAACTAGTACCTACCTCAGATAAGGGCTTTTACGGCAGCACTAACGAAGGTACTAAAACATTTAATACTGGATTAAATTAACCACAGTGTAACAAGCCCCTAAATGAACATCAAAAATTAAACCACAACTACTAATATGTACAAAAAAAATCGAAAAAAAAAAATTTTTGTATCTCATCTGATTTCCTATAAAATTTAATATCAACACGAAATTGCTTTACACCGTTTGCAATGTTATTCTAAAGATAATGACTAAACAAGCTTTTTTTGTAAAAAAAAAAAAACGAGTTTACGTCCGTGTTTGATCACCAACTAGCCTGTTAGTAAGCGACGATGTGGTCGAAGATGAAACAGCAAAAGGCCCAGATTATCATATATTATTATTATTTTTTATCTCAAAAATGTCGAAAACATGCAAAGACGAGGTATGTAGCCGGTCAGCTAGCCCTTAAAACTAGCATTCTCTTCAGTTTAAATATGCCTTATGGAACGCCACGCATGCATTCTAAATACATTTAAAAAAAAACTTTTTATAGACCAGCTTTTAGGCGTCTGCCATATTGAATTTAGTGTGTCATCATTTTGATTTTCGTATTCTTCTCATCAAACCTTTTCATGTGATACCTATATCATGGGGGTGTATAAAAAATAACTGGGCCACCATCTTTGCGAGTCCGCCATATTGTATTTAGAATGACGTCATTTAGCTAACCATGCATTGTCATCCAAACTAAACGTGTATGCAAAATTTTAGCTCAATCTATTGAGGATAATTGTTTTAAAATGCAGTTGAAAGATTTGACCCAAACTAACAAGGCAAGTTAAATAAAAGTTATATGATTATTTACGGGATATTTACTGTAGTAAGGTTGTGGAATGAGCTCCCGATATTTCGGCGCAGTTACATGCACCGTGTTCACGGGAAGACTGAAGAATGCGGGTGGTTGGTCGAACAGTTAAAAAGTTAGGTGCAGACATAACGATCTACCCTCATTCTTAGTCTTAGTGAACAACCGTGATAGTTTAAAACAGCGTTTTGGTTAAATAAAAGTTTATTAGCAAGCTTGTTTTAAAGACTCGCTCGCTGTTCAAACTTCAGAGGCGCTTATAGCACAACCCCGTACTTCAAGTAGGTAGTTCAAACGGCAGTTGATTTTTAACTTGCTGGAACTGTATTAATGCTATTACAAGCTTTTGAGTCCTGAGGCAGTTCATGTTCCACTTCATTACAGTTCCTGCCCGAGGTTCTGATCTCTCTGCGAGATATTACATATATTATTGAACGCTGAGATGACCTTATGATCTTCGTTTCCTATTTCTACGTAATACCAGCTTACTTACAACTTATCTATAAATAATTGATACATGTTAAACATACCTATGTGTGAGGTAAGTGGCGTTTTGGTAACAAATAAGTGAAAAGCATAAATAAATAAATAAAAGATACTATTTATATCTAAAAATATAAACGCCCTACTGTTTGTATGAATTGCTTCGTTTTTTTTAAGACTCCGTGCAAAAATATTTAATTTATTTAAATATATTATTTGGATTGTCTTTAGACCTTCAACGGTCTACGGGCAGTCTAACTGTATTTGTAGTGTTAGTGTTAGCTTGTATTTTGTTTAGTTAATAAAGGCACTTACACAGTATTTTTTTAATTTAAAATTGACAATATAGATTTTGGGTCAGCGCTCAAAAATGTCCAAGCCAACTAGATAAAACTATGGTAATAAAGGAGGATCGGAATTATGCAAAAAAAATCCTTGATACAGGTAAATCTTTTTCACGAATTTTGTTTTAGACCCAACATTCATTGTAAATCAATGTTTACGTACCGAAACAAGACCCTAGTTTCGCCTTGGCCATCTGTACGACATAGATTTCACTAAGTATCAAGAAACGTTCATGTGTCGTATGGCTCTTGTGTTTATGTTTGTTTTATGCTGTTTCCGACTGCGTGTTGACATGATTCTCTGAATGCACTCTTTCCTAGAAAACTACATAACATTACCACAAGATAACAGTATGGGATATTAAGCAAAATATGTGCAAAGAAAATATATACAAAAATAAATAAAAAATATATGATATTTTGTTTGAAATATTTAAAAAAATGTGCTATGTTTTCTAGTGATTTTTAAAACGTCGGTTGTCAGAAATGAACTTTTTCATTTCTTTCTATTTTCTTGTTCTAAATATCACACTTGGACAATAATGCAGTTAGAATTGAACACTGGCCCTATGAAAATTGATCGTATAGTTTCAGATCGTATACGTTCTATTTGCGTAATTCGGATCTCAAATTTTTACGAATTACCTGAATGTTTAATTTTGAAATCGTTCAGTTTCTGAATGTCTATTTTTTTTCTTTACGTCTATTGTTTTCAACCGACTGCCAAAAAGGAGGTTCTGGATGCCACTGTTTTTTGTGTATGCTACGCGATATCTTCGCCAATTTTGAATCGATTTTAATGGTTCTTTTTTTATTGGATAGGCTATATATAATATCGCAAGGGTAGTCACTAGTCCCTTTTAAATTTTTAGAAACAATTTCACTTTTAAGTGTGGAAGAATTAATCCCGTTTATTGACCTTCCCGTGTTTACCGATTAGCCTGTGTTTAGAGATGAGACCATTTCAATAAGTAAATACTCGTCTCGAATCTACGTAATTTTGACTATTTTAATTAAATATGTATAGAATCTTTTACTCAGGCACTATTTTATATTGATTCGGATCGCTGCCCATACCGCACTATCATGTACCGTATTGTGAGAAAATTGCCGAGGAGCCTCTACAAGGGTTAGATTGAACCCGACCGGTCGTAACTCCACACTACTAGTGACGTTCCGTTTGCTATAACAAAAACCATATCGATGTCGATACAATAACTACAGATATCGATAAAATAACTATCGATATTGATAGATTAACTATCAAGAAGTAGAGCAACAATTGATAAACCATGTCAGTGGTCTGTAGGCTGCCTGAATTTCTGACACTAGGGATTTTCACGCTCAGCCATATATGCTTTTAAATAGATAAACAAACAACTTTACTAGGCCTCTAAAATTATTAAACTGCTTATTTCAATTGAAAAAGCATCGGTACGTAGTTTGTTTGAGCCATCTATTATAACCAATTAAGCGGTTATACGTGAAGCGTGAAAGTTTGATAGTAGGTAATTCATGAAATCCTTATTCGATTAAACCAATGTCATTACATACCACAGTTTATGGATCATTTTGGAATTTATTGACTCGGTAAATCACGATAAAACAAAATTGAAACTGATTTATGGCTTTCGGCTTGCATTTAATGATAAGTAAAGATAATAAAACAGAAATATATGGACGAAGCAAAGGAAATGGTATTGTGATCTCTTTGGATAGTTGTTGGGGAAATAGATTGATTTATGGATTTCGTTGGTCTGAAAGATTTGGTAGTGATGACGCTATTTATCGTAGCATGTCTGAATAAAACTCTGTTTTTATCGATACAATGCCCATCACTAGTCGACAGACAGGTATTATTAGGTCTTCCTGCACTCTATTCGCAACTAACCCGACAATTGTAGTAGAGTCATGGTTCCATTGTCATTTACAAAGCGCTGTTGATTTTACATTATGTTTACGCTAAAATAGTTAACGTGAAAACAGCTCTGTAACTGTCCGTTTGTTTACCTTTTTACGATTGAACTCCTAAAGCATTATGATTGACAACAAAGTAATATTACTTTTTTTTTTTTTTTATTATTTGCTTGTGTTTCGCCGCCATTTTGCCATATTTGGTCCAAGTTTTCTGTAGTTTTAATAGCTGTAGATTGAATAAATTTTGATTACTATTGCAGATTTTTAACGTAAGTTTGTTCTGGTAGCCATTATACTACAGTGAAACACCAACGTTTGCAGTCCAATATATACAATTTTATACAAGCTTAAAAAACTTGAGTCGAGTATACAGTGTACTTAATGTTTTTTTATCTTTGAAATGAGGCAACAAATTACAATGCCAGACTGCAAAATTAAAGTAAACAATTTTATCAGGAACTAGCGGTCCGCCCCGGCTTCGCACGGGTATTATTGGAGTTTTAGTAAGGACCCTTAATTTTTTTGAAAATATAATATGGCCTATGTCACCCGGGGATAGTGTAGCTTCCCAACAGGGGAAGAATTTTTCAAATCGGTTCAGTAGTTTCGGAGCCTATTCAATGCAAACAAACAAACAATCAAATCTGTCCTCTTTATAATATTAGTATAGATAAGCATGTAGCTGTTATACTACAATGAAACACCTATATTTTCAGTCTAATATTTACTATATTTACTTGAGTCGAGTATACAGTGTGCTTAAAGTTTTTTTTATCTTTGAAATGAGGCAACAGCCCTTCAATGCCACCCTGCAAAATTAAAGTAAACAATTTTATCAATTCAATTCAATTCATTTATTCCCAATATTTATAATTTTACAATATTAACCAAACATTTTTAACAAGTCGAAGTACCTTTCTGTAGGTGTCTCGTAAGCATCAGGAATAAGCAGGAATAAGCATCTCTGCGTATTTATCGGATTTTATTGCTAAGGCAGAACATTGAGGGCAAAACTGCAAGGCGCAGCTAATAACACTTTAGTGTCTAGTGTCTACAAAGTAGTGGCTGAGTACTCCAGCCTGGTAGAATCCATTAATATCTTCCGTTTTATGCGGATGTGAGCCATTAGAAGCACTAACGGAATATTGATAGTTCATTAAAATGAAAGTAGTGCAGGTTTATAGAATAAATAAAAGATGCATAATAATAAGGGAAAGGGACATTAGTAAAGCGTGATTATTTTTTGCAAAAAGAACTTCCTTAATCTTACGATTTTATCATTATCATCATCAGCCTTTAACTGTCCACTGCTGGACATAGTACTAACAGCATGCTGGTCGCGCTCGCGGCTCGACTGCCCCTACATTGCTCACTGCTGCGGAATGCACGTTACACACATATCTTATAGGGTGCCATTTTACTAATTTACATGTTTGACATTTTATGTAAATATATTTTAAATTTGATTAGATTTCTATTTTTATGTATAATGATTATTATTTTGATATTTGAATGAATTAAAAGTAGTGTTAGTATTTAAGTTGTAACTAATTGTATTTGTGTATTGTAATTTTTGTAATGTGACTGTATTATATTGAATTTGAATTGTGAAACTTTGAGTTAATTTACTTGAAATAAATATTATATTATATTATTATTATAGGCTTCACTAATGCCCGCCACTGAGCTTGGTCGAAAGTTCTATAGATCTAGTATTTACCCGCTGTTTTAAGCAGGTAAAAATTGAAAATAATTCAATGACAAACTCTAGTTAACCGTCAATATTATGCGGACTTGATGTGTTAGCATCACGTCACATCAGAAGCCATTAAACGTCCACTGCTGGACAAAGGCCTCCCTGTTAGTGAGGGCTGTTGCCATAATCCCCACGCTTGGCAGGCAGCTTGGGGATCGCAGTAAGTTCACCGTGTACTAATAGGACATTGTTGCCCATCCTCCGGTGGTTCTGGTCGCAGTTAGGACATACCCCCGGGATACCCATACCCATACCCATAACATACCCATATATCATAATATATGATTTTAGTTTAAAAATGCGCAACAAGAATCTTTCGTGCTGATAATCCTCTACCATCATATATGACTTGTTTAATAATAATTATTCCGACTGAAGGATACTAGATCCATGGTCATGAAATAAATAAAAAAAAAAAAACAATATATCTGATGTAACAAATATTTAGTTAAGTACGTTTTGGGGCCAAAAACAATCACACCCAAACAGCTAAAATGCGGAAGTTTTGTGTGTGTTTGTTCCCTTTCTATTCCATGACTGCTGAGTAGATGTGGATGAAATTTGGTATGAGCATAGTGTGTACCCCGAGTTTAAGATATAAGATATTTTTTATCCCGTAAAATGTACGATTTATATAGATCAATGAGGAATACTTAGCAGATAGTTTTGAATTGACTTGCTCGTACAACGTCCGCTTGCGCGATATTTCTACAAAGAGAGTAAGACATAAAACAACTAGCACTTACTTGTTCCAATATTATCGCGGACAAGATATGTTTTCCAGCATCATATTACTCTACAAACGCATCCTCATTTCTTACTCTCGGAAAAAAGAACTGCAGATTGTCAACTGTGAAGCCGGATATCTAAGCTGTGAAGCTATAGGCTGGGTTGAAATATTGTGTGAATTTTTACCAAAGATAATATCGTCATTGATTTTTAGCAGACTCCATAAATAATGTTCAAAATCTTTTAGCAAGTTGAAGTGGCAGTGGGCAGGGCACACAGCACGTACAACAGATGGCCGATGGGGCCGAAAGGTTCTCTAATGGAGACCACGGACCGGTAAGCGCAGCGTAGGTCGTCCACCCACGAGATGGACAGACGACCTAAAAGAGACCGCAGGGAAACGCTGGATGTAGGTCGCTTCCTACCGGCCCTTTTGGAGATCGATGGGGGAGGCCTATGTCTAGCAGTGGACGTCCTATGGCTGAAATGATGAGAAGCTAGGCTGGGTTGAAAAAAGATAATAGTAAATCGTCAATGATTTTTACTAGACTCCATTCAATGTTCAATTTTAAAATTTGTATGAAATGGGTAAATATGTATTAGGAACTTGCTTATAGATGTAAATTTTTAAATGACTAATACTACTTTAAAAGAATCTCTCTAAACTATAAAAAAAAAAACTTATCTTAAAGCCCCCTATGAAATTCAATACGTCTTTTGAGCAAGTCAATTACTTTGCAGATATTGGATAGGTTTTTGTTTCTGAATTATTATGTGCATAGACACACTGGTGATAAAACAAAATTACTTTTTTTCAAAGTAGCGAAAAATAGAGATGAGCACTTCATTTTTACCTGGAGCTGTGTTCGCTACATTATACTATAAAAAAATTATCATTGACATTTAAAAAAGGAATTACTGACACACAAATAGATCTCAAAGTAGTGAAAAATAAATATTAAGCACATACCAATTTTATCTGGAGCTAGTGTTCGCAAATTTTCTCCATTTGAGAGTCAATGATCTATTTTTTACAAAATAAAATCTTGAAAATTCCATACCATACACTCAACCTGATATAAATTCTACTTTCTTAAACCTTAAAGTTACACAACGTAGAGTACATTTCTCAGATCGCAAGAATAAGATTGTTGGTTCTACGAAGTCATAGATCTCGCTTGACGTGTCGGCGTTTTATTCGCCATTTCTTTCAAGTTTTGTTCTAGTATTTTTATTAAGTGCTCGCGGACCTTATTAAGATAGACACCGAAGAGTTTAAGCGCTAACGTGAAAAAAATCATGTCGTCTCATTGTATTAGTATTTTTTGGCAGTAGTAGACAAACAAGCGACGAGCCGCGATGGTAAATAGTCACTGTCACCTATGGACCTACAATACCTGGGAAATTGGCGGTGCATTGCCTACCTTTGGGGACTCTATTCACTCTTCGTTTGAAGCAATTGAGGTTATATTTTGGAGGAAAAACCGAAGGTGATAAGCCATTCCACAACTTACAGGCGCATGGCAGAAACAATCGAGTCGAGTAGTAGATTCCGAAACTCGTGTATTTTCGAGTATTAATGTGTAATAATAGTGGATTATTATTTACTATGTATTCGTGGACGTGCTCGAGTGTGGAAATTGATATAAGGATAAAACATGACACGTATCTTCGTGCTGTTTCCAAAGCTCCATAGAAGCCTCGTGTAAAGTATCCACCACTTTACTAGGGCATGAGTTTGACTTCACGATTATTTACTTTGCTTGACTCTGACTGTGACTATGACTTGTTTGACAATATTTCATCAAACTTGAAAATATTTTAATACTTGACTCTGGCAAATGGACAAGAAGTGCAACGCCAAAATCCTCACAGAAGAAATAAAAACCCTGCAGGATTTTCAAGCTGTATGAAAACTCATCGTGCCGCATCTATTGTACTTATTATGACGTCACGAAAGCAATTTAGAGGTAATTTAACTCCATTATCACGGCCAACTGCTTTCAGTTTTTAGAATTTTCCATGGCACAATTTGTCATTTTTGTGTTGACGTCTGACCAAGACGACGGTGGTAGAACTGAATTAAGCGGCATGTTTAGTTGGAGCATTGATCCAACTTAATACAGACATGCAAAGTTTGTGGACTCACGGTGTCTAAACTTAAAAAAATCTGTGGCAGTGCTTGTGCAACCGCAAGCTATAAAGTTAAGCCAAGTATCTAGTTTCTTTATGTACAAAAATATAATTTTATATACTGACACAAACAATATGTTTATATTGCGCTTTCACTGAGTTTAGCTTGGGTACACTACACCACAAGAAGTGATATACAATGTTTTAATGCAAACTTTCCATATTGTAAGACCCAGTAGAAAACAACAACTAAGTCCTTAGTAAATCTTTAAACCCTTATTGTGACATGAAACTATTTTTTACGACACTTTTAAATTATCACGGTTGTTCACTAAAGTTATATGATTATTAACGGGATATTTACCGTGGTAAGATTGTGGAATGAGCTCCCGATATTTCGGCGCAGTTATATGCACATAATTCGAGGAAAGACTGAAGAATGCGGGTGGTTGGTCGAAAAGTTAAAAAGTTAGGTGCAGACGTAACGATCTACCCTCTCATTCCACAACCTTACCACGGTAAATATCCCGTTAATAATCATATAACTTTATTTTTTACGAGTATGCTTTTTCTTTAAGCTTTGTCAGCTTCAAGCTTTAAGCCAAGCCAGATATGTTTTATAGTTAGAGTCTGTGCAAAAAGAGAAGCGTCGAAGGTATTGAAGTCGCGCACGTGCTAATTTTAGGCGCTGCGAAAACGTGTGGAAGCAACTGGACACAAAGTCTGCCCAGAGAGTGGCTGATTTTATACTGTTTATATAGAAATCAAGCATTCATTGGTAGCTTGTATCTGACACAAGACACAAAAGTGTCCACAGCAACTAGACACAAAGTCTGCCCAGAGAGTGGCTGATTTTATACTGTGATTACTGCCAATTATGAATTTATTTTGATGATTATTTTGTTTCATAAGTCATATTTAGGTAGTCTCATATAAATTTTATCGAAATTGAATCAACTTTTTTTGGAAAAATCAACAAAAACCATAAAATATATACACAGTGACGTTTTGGTTTGTGGTTCCTTTCAGCAAAAGTTTTGATAGGAATTTCAATTTCTGTTTCTACTTTTTTAGTTTAGGTAGTATTGAAGTGCGGGTTTTTTCTAATAATTTATTATATTTATTTCATTCACAATACTTTTAAACTTTAGATAATTCTTAGCTTTAAACATTATTTCAGAGTAACAGCCCTAGTTCCAGTACTATCGGCCTAGAACCGTCTATCAACAATATCGATTACACCAATTATCTAGACAACCCTCCCTTCCAAGGCGGGTTCGACAGACTGATGCCTGGTATCAGATACTTGTAACCTGTAGTAATATTGGGTGTATTTTGAAACATGGGTATTTGTAAAGTTACAATGATACAATGACTTTATTGGTCTGTGAAACTAGGTAATAATATATGTTACATAGGTGACAAAACAGTTGTATGTGCTCTAGCTTCTACCTAGAAAATGATATACAGACATCATGATGACTATGGTTGTAAAAAAAATTTTGTTATTGCAAAAAATTATATAAGCAAATTACGCAAATTACGGAACTCAATCTGAAAGCTGAAAGCTCATCCATGACATACATCTGTGCTAATAGCATACTGTGTAATTTTAAAATGCGTGCATTTATAATGATTCTGACTAAAAAATATGTATCTGTTGAAAGTGCTATGGCGTCTCCCGTCAGCTCAGTGAACAAATCATAAACACCTCATGATTTGTAGACATACACATTTTTTACTTTGTGTGAATCACGCCATAGATACGTGAAAATCCGTCACTCATCACTGCGTCCGACGATAATCTTATGAAGCCCTAACAGTAAGCTCTCAGCGCTCCTTCCTTGACCCAGTTGTCCTTCGACGCCGGAACTAATATAGGCCAAAATGTCAAAGGGATTAAACATTACCTGGTGATTATGTAGTTCATAAAGCCTTATGCCTATTCTGAGGTATAGTTTGGACCTGAATAGGGTAAGGAAAGGAAGTAGGTATTGTATTAGCTTCGTGTAGTGCTTGTGGCGTACCTTGAATTTACTCGGTCCGAGTTTTTAGATCTGACCTGCAGTTTGTAAAAATCTGAATAAAAATCAATTCTGATCACTTTTGCTAAGTTTTTAACCGACTTCCAAAAAGCAGGTTCTCAATTAGCTAGCACTTAACCTACTCGAACAAAAACTATACAACTCAGTGAACGCAAAATCTGGATCCGATTACGCTATACATCTAAGTTCAATCGCTATACAATTGATTGAAAACCTATTCGAATCTCTACGTCATCAGTTTGAAAATATTTACTATTGGTTATAAACTCTTGTAACGTAAGGAAACGGCAGGAATATTCATTGTTACTTAGATTTGACAACGCTGATGTTGCCCGTACAACAATTTTGCCACTTATTTTGTTTGTTTGACAATAACCATTAACAAATTTGTGACCATTATGGAAAAATGTCTTGTAGAGTCTGGCTAATGAAAGTAGAGACTGAAACAGCGCGGCAAATTTAAAAATATCAGCATTGAAACCCCAAAAATTAGTATGTAATGCCTGGAATAATCTCACTTGATACTTGTAAGTTATTAATGTTTATTGTAAAACAGTCAAAACACAGTAATATTTGCATTTCGTATTAATTTTTGGGGTTGCAATGCGGATTTTTTAAAATTTGGCGGGCGTTTTCAGTCTTTACTTTCATTAGCCAGACTCTAATGTCATTGTTGTCTTGTTGTTAACACAATGTTTTTTTTATCATTCACAGGTGGTGGACAAAAGCATATATTTTGTCCACCACCTTGCCGTTAAGTGAAATAGGGTTAAATAGAAATACCATTTGCTTATTAAGCCAATATATGTAATTTAGATCACTTCTCACATTTAATGCTAAATCGATCGCAAATGTCCAAATAAGTTCACGGGATGTGAATTATTACTTAATTATGTAAAAACGTTAATACCAATTAACGCTAAGTATCAAATTATAATAATTAGCCCTATTAATTAAATCAGACCGGTTAAACTTGTTTGACATAAGCAACTTTTTTAGCGTGTCAGCTCGTGTTTTATTAATGTCACTGTCAATTCGAATAAAATATTACATTTCATTAGTTTATGGTCTGTCTGTCAGTCAGAAAAAGTTTTTGATGAATGTCTAGTTAATTAATAAACCGGCCAATTGCGAGTCGGGCTCGCGCACTGAGGGTTCCGTTAAGTTCCGCACCACCGCAAAAATATGGTGGCACTTCAATTTGGTGAAATAAATTTTATGGTCATCCAAGTATATTACCAGTATATTTTTTATTTTTTAATAAATATTAGGTTTGCGTTTGATCACCATCTCGCCTGATGTTAAGCGATGATGGGTCTACATTAGAGCAAATACAAAAATACGTAAAAAAATATGTTTGTTGTATGAGGAACCCCTTTTCGTTTTTACTTTTTGACTTTTTTTATTATTTCTTAGTTAATCCGCTGTAACATTACATATTTTGTGAAAAAATCAACTGGCTGTCTATTACGGTTCCAAAGATATAGCCGTTAAAATTTAAGATGGACATACAGAGAGACAGCCATACAGACAGACATACACACAGACAGACTACAGACAGACAGCGTAGGCTCAGTAATAGGGTCCCGTTTTTACCCATTGGGTACGGAACCCTAAAAACGAGTAGAACTTGTTTATTTTATTGATATTTTATATTATGAAGACGTTATTTAGACATTTTGGTTACAATATTATAAAAATAGAGATGCAGATGAATTGGTAAAAATAAAACATAAAAACAAAACCAATCTTTAGTTTTAGTTTTTTAGTTATACATTTATATTTAAGTTAAGTTTTTATTTTACTTGTAATTTTTATTGAATAAATATTAATATATTTTTGTGTATTAAAATATCAGAAGAAAATAATATTACTAAGAGGCCCATTGAGGGCCGTTGGTTGGTCCAGTTGGAAGGGAAATTGCCTTCTGCGCTTGGGTGCGTGGGTTCGATTCCCACCTAGGGCAAACATTCATGTGATGATCATTTGTGTTTGTTCTATATCTGGGTGATAATATCTATTTAATCTATATTATTAATATTATTAAGAGAAAAGATTTGTTTGTTTGTTTGTTTACATTGAATAGGCTCCGAAACTACTGAACCGATTTGAAAAATTATTTCACTGTTGGGAAGCTACACTATCCCCGGGTAACATAGGCTATAATCTATACCCGTGCAAAGCTGGGGCGGACCGCTAGTTATGTATAAAAAAGTAAGTATATCAGTCTCTGACAGCCATATTACAAGCTTTGCTTAGTTTGGACTTAGGGGTCAGATGAAGGTGTGTGCAAAAATGTCCCGAATATAATGTAGGAATATACGTACTATGGGACCAACCTTGAAATTGCAAAAAAAAAAAACTGTTCAATACATTTCGTCGAGAGGCAATGAGCTTATTGTCTGGAACAGCTGATTTTTTTTCACAATTAATTCAGGTTTGGATCCTTAGTAAAATTTGTTCATAATGATGAGTAAGTATAGCGTATACAATGATATCCCCGAATAGTTCTACTGTTTTACCGGTCACCCAGTATATTGCCTATCTTTGACTTTATTTATTTATTTATTTATTTAATACTTTATTGCACACTTAGCTTAAGCTTATCCCTTGCAGGTAAAGTCTAATAATTTAATTCGAAACTGCAACAGGAATCCGTAACTTAACTAAGTGACCAAATCCATCTTATGTCGTAACTTGTAAGTTGTAACTTGAGCGTACGTCAATTATTATGATTTGTTCACTCGCCTGAGAAAACAAATTGACTTCATCGAATAATCGTAAATTACACGCGGTAATCAATTTCAACGGGTTATAGGTGATCGATGACATTTAGATGGTACTTAGAAGATTTTTTTATTCAATTTTTCTTTCCAAGTGATAAAAAAAAAATTATGTACTTTTTTGGCTGGTAAATTTGTTTGTAGCAATAATGTTGCCAGTTGTTGTTTAAGACTGTTTTAGACTATCACGGTTGTGCACTGCAGTTTGATAATTAACGGGATATTTACCGTGGTAAGTTTGTGGAAGGAGCTTCCAATATTTCGGCGCAGTTACATGCATCGTGTTCACGGGAAGACTGAAGAATGCGGGTGGGTATTGTCAACAAGTTTATATTAAATATTAGTAAATACATCATTATATTATAATCACTCAGTCATATATAATTTGTCAATACACAACTAATCAATATACAACGAGTCAAAATACAACAACTATCCATCGTAGACCGCATTATTGTTTAACATCAGGCGAGTTGGCGGTCAAAAGCAAGTCTATAACTATATATAAAAAAAACAAAAAAAATTGACCAAAACGTTGGCGTGTTGCTAGCTCAATGCATAAGCATTGCCATTCAGTGTGGCAAAGCCACCAGCATGCTGAGTATTCTACCAACTGATAGTGGGCTTGAGCATTTGTATTATCTTAAGACCTTCAATGATCTATGGACAGTCTAACTGTGTTTGTAATAGGCCAAGTTGTATTTGTTTAGTTAATAAAGGCATTTGCCATAAAAAATATCAACCAGACAACATTTGACTGCGGTGCATAAAGGTTACCTCTCTTTTCAATATAAAAATATTATCATTTCCATCCATCTCTCGAAGCTCTTGCTGCTTTACAAATGCTGATTATGCCATTTCACTCGAGAAAAGGTCCCAATGAAGTGTTATTACGAAAGCTAATCGGTCCTGCTTCGGGCTATGAAGTGATTTGTACATTCTTTGACGGACAGTGCAGTAGAATACGTATAAGTGCTTATTGAAAGGAAAAACACTTTAGAATTGTGTGTAGAAGAAACAAGAAAATAATTATGCAACAAAGGGAAAAAAGAAGTGACTGATATAACAATAAACAAACAAAAGATGATTATCATAGCAAAGTGTTATGATATTTACTGAAACATACAAACTTCTACGAAAACTGGCGAAGAAAGGTACATAACATTGAAGCGATCACTGTTTTAAACTATCACGTGATAACCAAAACCTTCCGAGGAAAATGAGCCGAGCGCGGGGAAAAAATGCCCAATAGAATGCGAGGTGAGACGGAATAAAGCGATCCTATTGGACGATTTTTCCTAGCGCATCTCTGGTAGATACGCAGCTAAGGTTGTGGTTTTGGATGTCTCGTGACAGTTTAAAACAGTGATCTATAGTCGCTCTTATGTTATGTACTTAAAGACACAATTATTCATATAGCTGTAGCGACTATAGATATTCTTAAAAGTAGAATAGCTAGAGTACCAAAAAAGTTCTAATAAAATAAAATTATAAGTCATCTAGTATAACTTACCAGTAAGCGATACTCTTGGAAATAAAGTCAATAACCGTAAATATACCAATAGAGGGCCTATAGAGCACAAACACTTGCGTATCGGAAACTCTCCAATCGAAAGGCGGAAGCCACAAGCTAACTCTACCGGGTATTATTCTGAACTCTATTCTCTACAACTGTAAAGTTGTGTCTATTTCCAAGTGGACTACAGGTGACAGCTACCGATCCTCATACAATAGGGTATTTGACTACTTTTGGGAAACTATTGCACATTATTGCCTGATATAATTTAATGTATACTGCATTTATATTTTCTGGATATCAGTCGTATTTGCGATATAAATCGATGTTAAAGTTTGAATAAAAAAATATCGCGCCAAAACGCAGACCTGCGTCATAGCTCCGGTCGAGCGACGACTGACGTCACACAAAACAAAACAGCTGCAGCCAGGCAGCAAAAGTTTGATAATCACTAATTTTCTAATAGAAGTAATGGTTTATAAATGTTGTGTAGTGCCACAATGTACAAATACTTCCATAAAACACCGGAAAAACTATTTGTTTCTGTTCCAATGGACCCCAAAACTCGCAAAAAGTGGTTGGAACTAAGTAGCTCGTAGAGAACCCAAAAGTATTGGAGCTAAATCAAGTGTTTCTATGTGCGAAGATCATTTTGAGGTACATATTTGAGTCTATATATTTCTATTACAATTTGTGTTTTTATTGCATTACTATTTTATGTACTGTTACTTTCTTTTTAAACATTGTAAAGACATAACCTAACAATAATAATAGTGATATCCACCTACTACAACATACTTTTTGTACAACTTGATTGAATGTTTTGCTTGGAGAACAATTAAAAATTAATACTTACATTGTAGTTTTTACGTTTTGAGTTCTGCAGCGTAGAAACAATGACGTAGATTATTATTGAAGAAATATGCAACCATAAATACATTAATTTTGGGTAAGTTACTGCTGTCTGCTTGCACAAAATGTTTCTCCATTCTTCTCACATTTAACCTCCGGACTGTTTTTGGTGATAATTTCTGGATAAATCGCTCTCAAAATAGCTTTACAACATTAAATTCGCAAATATCAATACAAAATCTGTTTGTTTAGATTTGTGTGACGTCACTAGGGATGAAGCCAATTACAGACCGTTTTCGATCACGTGATCAAATGTCGAAAATACGGTTATTTTATTCGCGTTTTTTACAAAAAATAAGCATATTTTTATAAAAAAATCAATGAAATATGCTTTTTCATTATGTCATGTTTATGGATGATGTCAATTGGCATAATATTTTCAATACAGTCAAACACCCTATTGTGTGGTTTGACTCTGTATAAAGTTTTTTTATGATGATGAATGATTTGAAGAAGCCTCTTCTACAAAAATAGGACGACTTAAGACTTTATGATATTTTTAGCATTTATAATTATATAGGAAAGTACAAAATACTTCTGTTGCCGCAGAATGTGCTATAAGATTATTTATAGCACATTTTTGCAGCATAAACAATACTCAGCTCATCTATGAATCAACTTTAATCACGATCTTTGATCCCTAAAATGATTGTAATATTTTCAAATAACCTAAAAAGAGCTCGCTTTGCGTTCGGATATCACAAATGTCACTAACCTTACTCCAAGCTCTACAAGCAGACCGGTAGCGGCGCACTAAATAAGTCAGATTATTCAATTATTACTGCGCCCGCGCACTACCTTCAACAATTGACAAAAGTTGTCTGCAGTTTTATGTTGCATTTATTCTACAAAGGGAAATGTAGTATATTTTTTATGTTAACCTTTATTGTCCCACTTCTGGGCAAAGTTCGCTCCCAACTCCATCCAGTGGTCTCTGTCCTGTGCCAGCACCGAACAATCTTTTTTGGACTTCCGGATCTCGTCAAGCCATCGGGTCCAGGGGAAACCTGGGAGTCGACTGGTCAGTGGCTCCCGCTCCGTGAAGACCTTCGACTTTCTGTCTGGGTGCATTCGGCTTGCGATACTCCCAGGGGGAAGCACCCGTAGGAGTAAAATCTAATTGTTCGGTTAAAATATTAATTTTGCTGTTTGCTCTGGTTATGCTTTTAGATCACACAGAGATGTGGTAAGGTAGTATGGCGGGTGTGAACGCACCAGGTCTAAATCAGGCTTAAGGAGAGGTTTTCCCACTTTAAAGCAACGCTTATACATATACCTCTGTAGTAGGTGACCATAAGACTTAATATACTGTATTAAAGTCGCATTTAATGGAGCAAAACCATGGCGCTTACACACAGTCGTGCGTTTCGCTACTTCTATTGTTGAGGTTTTTTCCAATTGTATTAAGGCTCGTTTGCTTTTCAGATTTGAGGGTATCATCAATAGTTTATTTGACGAACAAGCAGGTGGGGGACAACGGGAATGATCAGATTCAGCTACTGTGGTCGTTGTCTAAGCTGCAGCATGAAATGTTTTAGATTTTCTGTAAATTACATACTTAATTTGTAATAAAGAATGGAAAGCCGAGATCATTATTGGAATTTTAACTAACATCAGTACGCCAATCACTGATCTTATTTCGTCTCTACTTGCTAATAGATTCATAACAAACATGATAATTTACAAATCGAATTCACTCCGAGGTAATCGATTCAACGACTTTATTCAATCGAATAAACCCCTCACAATATCGATAATCGATATATTCCAAATCCATATCCTAACTTAAGGCGAGGTTTTCCCACTTTTAAGCAACTCTTGTTACTACAGATGACCATAAAGCTTAACATATTGCCATATTGTATTAAAGTCGCATTTAATGGAGCAAAACCATGGCGCTTACACACAGTCGTGCGTTTCGCTACTTCTATATTTGAGTTTTTTTTCTTCATATATTTCGAAAAGTATAGCTGTAATCTAAAATGTACCTTAACGGTTCCCTCCATAATTATACAATCTGTATATTTAGATATCGTAGACATCATTTAGTTAATAGGTATTTAAATGAATCCAAAAAACAGGAGGAAAGAGCAAATCAGTGTTAATTTTTTTTTCTATCGAGCGAAATGTCCTTAATCGTGTTTCGGGTTTCCTAGATAACACATTCGATTTTGATATACCACCATTATTATAATTTTAAGTTAACCATGGAAGTAGACAAACTAAAACGAGAACGACTAAAATTGCTAAAAGTGGAAACTACATTGACTAAAATGGCTTTTTGGTTTTTCCTCCAAAATATGACCTCAATTGCTTCAAACGAAGAGTGAATAGAGTCCTCAAAGGTATACAAAGCACCGCCAATGCCCTGGCTATTGTAGGTGTCCCGTCACTTCATCGTCAGCCAGAAGTGGTCCACTGCTGAACATAGGCCTCCCCCTTTAACTTCCACACTGAACACAACCTGCCTTTTGTCCCGTCACTTGTTTTTCTACTATTACATTAAAAAATGTGGGAAAAAAGGCTCTTAATGATCCCTATAACTTGTTCAAATCAGCCTTCTGTTATGCATGAGTTTGCATAAATACGTGTCCTAACATGGCGTCGAGACATATAATAAAATCTAGTGACTTCGTGAAGGTGTGAAACCTTCGCGAAATATACCTAATTATCTGCCTTCCTGTGCAATATTCCTTATAAGAACTCGTGTTTGACTCGATAGGTGGTATAGGGCAAGCGTGCACTGATTGGCTTGGTCGTGACAACCAATATTTTTAGTATTTTAGGTTGTCAATTCGACTGTATGTTCTTTTGTATGTATTTTAGGCGATTACTCCGCCAATTATGAATTGATTTTGTAGATCTTTTTATGTTGGTAGGTCATACTTCAGAGGTCCCATATAATTAGACGAGAACTTTCAATCTCTGTTTTAACTGTATTTCTTATTCTTTTCACTGGTAGTAAGTTTGCGGAAAGCTATACTTAGACAAACCATTTAAAACAATAGCAGCACATAAACAGTCTCTCTCATTGTACTGACAGCTTCATCATCAGTCTATGTTATTTCATGCCAGTTCTATGCCTGTTGGATGTGGTACTCAGTTTTTTGCTCTAGTCTCTGCATGAACATTTTTGTCCGTTTTACACAGTCCGTCAATCCAACTGGCCACAGAGGGTCCTACAATAAATTTGCCTAGACGCGGAACAGCATAGTTAATAACTTATAGGCCTGTGACAAAACTTACTTTTGGATTCAAATATTATCGTGCAATGGCCGCCAAATGTGCGTGTACTCCAGCTGTGTTGGAAATGACTTAAAATGGACAAAGCGTTGGCAAATTATTCAAAATGACAGATTACCGATTAGTTGTCTGTTTTACTGGTCGGTAGCTAATGGGAAGATTTTATTAGGCTGTTAGTGTCTGGTAGGTTTTGATTAGAATTAGGCTTGTGTCAAGCCGACAAAAGTAAGTACATTAATTCTTAAATTGATTCTTAGACATACATCATACATTTTTGACATTTTTTTTTACATCTAATTGTTGCGAGCTTGCTAAAATTCTAAATTATGGCATAGTTATATTATAATAAAAGAATAGATGATTAAATACTTTAGAAAATAGTTTTCATAATTAAACCAAAAAGGCTAGTACTTTTTTTGTTATAGCTGATAGTTTGACCATGAACTTGATTATTGGCTAGAGACGACTACGTGGTTGATGAAGGTGCACGCTGCCTTCTACACTTCTAGTGGTTCGGAATGGTGGCGGGGAACATTAATATTAATTTTGGTGACTATAAGTAATTACATATAATAAAAAAAACCTGGTATTAGAAAAGTTAATTATGAAATAAATTTCACTATCGCTCTATGATTTTGAATCACAATATCGTTGATCGTTGGAATAAAACTTGAAATAATAATAAAATTACTCTACCACTTTGACACTATTTCGCTTAAACTCATGTAACGTCTAAATAAGGAGTTAATTCACCATTAACTCGAATCTTGTTAGAACATTAGGTATATAATTACTAACGTATGTTAGTTAACACTTTACGACTATATTTGCCAGTTAAATGCTTCGTTGAAATAACGGGCCAGCTTGTTAGGGCCATTTATTCAGTAGCTGTTTCATTAGAACATTATTATAGTAAATATTAAACCTTTACAATCATAAAATGAGATTCATGAGTTGCTATTCTATTAGCAACTAGCAACTAGGTAGCATCTTGAGGTTCTAAATAAAGGTATCACCTTAGAATAACTACACAAAGAAACCAAGTACATTCGCAAAATAATAATAAGCCATTCAAATGGTGTCATATATGACACCAAAAAAATATATAAAATTTTTACTATTACAATTTGCGCGGTGAAATCGTATCACAACAAACCAGAAAAGCAGCATAAGAGTTATGGTGTGACATTCCACAGGCAATCCATTAATTTTCTTGCTTAAATCGTTTAAAATACCAATCGAAACGTAAGCTAAAAAGCGAATTTGTAGCTTACGTTTTGAGAAGGCGTTGTTTGGAAACTTACCTTCTCTGAGTAGTTATTCTAAGGGTATCACCTATCAACTGGTAAACGGCCAACTGGTAGTGGGCTTGAGAATTTGTACTGTTTTTAAATCTTTAACGGTATATTGGCCATCCAACTGTTTTAGCTATGCTAAGTAGCTTGTGTAATTAATGCTAGTTTATATATTGTTTACTTATAAAGGCACCAGCAAATAAAAAAAATAAACGATCAACACGCTTTTTACTGATTGACATCATTTTACGAGTGACGCCATCTTGGTGCGTCCGCCATATTGAATCACGTGTGACGTCAATCATGGGGATGCATAAAAATAACTGATCCGCCATCTTTGGGAGTCGGCCATATTATTTAACTATCAAAGCAAGTTAAATATAAGCTTGCATAAAAACAGGTGGACTATTTTGGTATTACTTATAAAATGGAGTATCTTCTTTAAAAGGGCTGTAAATAAAGTCTGTAAAGGTTGGCTACGTTTCTGTCATGCCCTTGGTGTTACAGGGTGTCTATGGGCCAGGGGCGGATCCAGGATTTCATTCATCAGGGGGCCATTCTGACAAGGTTCGAAGGAATCAAATCAAAAAAATTGTCGAATTTATGGAATTGCTAGGTGATTTAGGGGGGGGGGGGGCATGACCCCCATGATCCGCCCCCCTGGATCCGCCAATGCCATGGGCGACGGTAATCGCTTACCATCAGGCAGCCCGTTAGCTTGATAGCCATATATAGCATAAAATATCACATTTCTATTTGTAGAAACATAAAATGTAAACATACAGGTATAAAATAAATTAATTGCCATCCATTACGCATTTACCACGTGAAAGTTGCCAGTTTATGGCGTGTAAAAACTTGTGTTTACGGTGTTGCTAGTACTAGCATTAATTGCACGTGTAATTACTGCAATTATATCCATAGTATAGTGAATACTAGAAAATATGATGTCTTCTCTGTACAGGGTTACGCGGAAAGGGTGTACTAAGCCGAAAGGGGTAACCAACATTATGAACAACTTTTAATATGGGACCAATGATGAAATCGCGAAAAAAATATCAGCTGTTCCATACATTTTGTCGAGTGACCGAGTCGATGACCGTTACTGTTGGGAAGCTACTCTATCCCCGGGTGACATAGGCTATAATCTATACCCGAGCGAAGCTGGGGCGGAGCGCTAGTGTATTATACATAGATTGTAACCAAGTATATACAGTTTCTTTTATATTTTTAGCCGATTATAAGTTTTTTTATTACTTCATTTAATTTTTTTATTAGTTTTTTATCGCTAAGGTGGTAGAGGCATTCGACGAGACTGGCAAGGGGGCCACCCTGTCTCCAGTTTTAAGCGATTCAGCAGTACAAGTACCTTTCTTTATCGATCGTCAAATTCTACAGTTGAGATAGAAGCGAATACTGATCAAATGGCATTTTATAGAATTTTACGATCGATAAAGAACGGTACTTGCACTGCAGTTTAGGTGATAGTACAACCTTTCCGCGTTGTCCAATATAGATGAGTACCTAATACATAAATCAATTATCATATAAATCAATCCGCTAAGGACGCTATAATTTTCAGGGTTCCGTAGTCTTACAAGAAACCTTCGTAAGTTCCGACCGTCCTATTTTTTTAGAACCTTTTTTGCAGAATTACAGCTTTAGAACATATCTCAATTTTAAAAGTATAAATTAAAAATGCGTTTTAAGGGTGGCTCTGGTACATGTGAAATGGAGATGAAAAAACAGTTTTTTCGCTGCACCCCACTATACTTGACTTACAGACTTTGGTTATGGAAAACGGAACCCTAACATATGCATGTCTCGACTCGCTCTTGGCTAGTTATTATTAATGCTTTAAGAGTACCTGATGAAGTTGTAATTTCCAGTCAATGGTCATCACATTGAAGGTCAAAGAAAGAGTCCATACCTGAAACAATTTAAATACCTAATTAGAACACAATTCAAAATCTCTGTATACACCAAGGATTATTGTAAATAAAAACTATAGCTACCTATAAACGAAACTTGAAAACTATCAGGTTTAACAGATCTATGTATAGATCTTATTAGATATCTAGGCTTTCTTGTCTAATTTCAAGCAACATGTCCAAAATGGTAGCCGCGTCTTCCCGCTGGATTATGAAGCTAAATTTCTAATTGCTAATTAAATAGATCACGATTATGCACACTATAAAAAATATTATGTTCAAATTATCGAGATGAAATACATAATATAGAGTCACAATTGTGCCAAAAAAAATATGTCCGAAACAAAACTCGACGCACGCTACGAATTGCGCAGAATTTTTCAGAATAACAGGTTGTAATGACACTTGCATTTATCAAAATGATATTGACTATGGTTCTGGTCCAAGACCTCTTGCTGCAATGCTCTAATTGATCAGCTTATAGGAATTACCTAAAACGAACAAGTTCTATGAATATTGATGCATAATTATAATATAAAACATGGCAATTTGATTTAAATCTGCTACAAATCATAAGGTATTAACAATTTACGAGTATGAGATTTAATCTGGATAAGAAGCTATTTATTACTATCTACATGTTTGTATAACATTAACGGCTAAGATTAAAGAGGCTTTCTGTCGACCTAAAAACTTTAGGAAGGAAGTCTAGCAACGCGTAGGTTTTGAAATGTTCTGTCGCCATTGCTGTGTATGTGCCTTTCCCCCTCGACATAGATGAGAGGAAAGTTGGGTATCTTGGCCACGTTTTGCGATTCGAAAATAGCAGCTTCTCAAATTAATTATGATGGGCTAAGTTAAAGGCAAACGTCGCTGGAAGAAGGAAAAAGTCGTGGTTACTCAACACCCGGGAATGGACCAGCATAGCCAGCGTTGAGCAACTATGCATTCCGCTTGGCACAAGATAGACAGAAGTCTGCTGAGGTGACGGCCAACCTAATAATCTAGTAATGAAGAGGCATTTGAAGAAGTAGAAAAATAGAGAGAGAGAAGCTGAGGAAGCTCCTTAGTATTTTTTTTGATAAATTATTCTTTTGGAGGAAACTCTTATTACCCCCTAATCGAAACAAAACCTTAGTGTTTGACATAAAGATCTAGAACATGTCTCAGAAAATTAGAAAGCCCTTTTATCGTGTTTATGATCTTTAGAATCTTTTTGCTGTTCATAATAATAATTTGAAGCCAACATTCAACTGGTATTTAATATTTAAGCTGGCTCAAAACTCTCGTTTACCTTTACGTAACATAAGTACAAAGTAGGCGCGAAAATTATCGACAGAATTAACAACATAAAACCTGCAATTTAACAATATGCACTTTACGAGAAAGGAAACCGACGTATATTAAAGAAAAATAATATAAAGTAATACACTGTTATTAAAGGTACTTAATAATATGACAGTTTTGAGGTGTAAAAAAATTCATAAATATACACCTAACAATTTGTTTCGAAATTTTAATGAGATTCGAACCATTTTTAAAGTTTTACGCGTTTTTGATTACCAATAATGTCGATGGTTTTATGTTAAATCCATTCCATTGAGTCGTAGTGAGAAGTCGTTATACATAGGCACATCCAGTTAAAATTATACAAGTAATTATTTTAAATCTTATTTCATTTACACTAGCGTCAGGTTAAATTTTAAAAACGCGTTACCTTTCTCATTTCATATTTAAATTGCGTTAAATATTTTATAACAAGAATAAGTCAAGTTAAATTATGTAAGTTTTATTGTATACAAATTTTATGACTTTATAATGAGGTATAAAAAAAAAAGTTATTTTATCACATTCAGCTCGGAATGTTTGAAATGAAGGCTTTTCATGGAATATGTCCGTGATAGTTGGTGATAGTTAGATTTTGATAAGCTAAAGATCACTTCCAAAGGTTTCCTCATTTATCAAATCAAGCATTTGACATAATAATTACGTTGACATCATCATCATCAGCCGTGAATGACCCACTGCTGGGTATAGGTCTCCCTTTGTTTATGCCACTCTCCCCGGTCTCTCGCTAGTCGCATCCACTCGATTCCGACAGTTTTTTTGATGTTGTCAGTCCACCTCATCCTCGGTCAGCCCGGGTGCCACCAGCATAGCATTGGCCACCACGCGGTTACTGCTGTACACCACCTCCCATTATTACGTCTGGCCATGTGTCCTGCCCAGTTCCACTTAAGTTGACATTATTTCTTTTTTAAATTATTTCTTTTGATGTACTACCTACAAATCTATCAATATTGATTTTGACCACGCATTCAATATTGAATTGTATACTTTCCTTTTTTTTCTTTTCTTTTTTACTATCCATTAATTTATATGACCAAATTCTCATGCCAATTAACGAAAAAAAAATTTTTTTTTTTGTTAACCTATACTGTCCCACTCCTGGGCAAAGGTCTCCCTAGGAGAACAAAATATAAACTACTTAACCAGTGTGAAACCCTATTTTTAGTGAATTAAATATTTTCAACCTATACCGCTGAATAAAGGTCTATTTCATTTATCTCCATAAATCCCAATTCTATGCGAACTTCCGCAAACCTATCTGGAATGCGCCAAGATCGTCGCACCAGCCGACTGGCCTTCTTTGTCTTCCATCAGGCACCCACTGTGTGTCGATCTTTACCAATCGGTAGGTCGATCTATAAAATAATATATGTAATCTATTTATAAAAATGCGAAATTCACTCACTCACTCACTCACTCTCATTACGAAATCTCGAAAACTACTTGACTTACAAAGCTGAAAGAGAGTTAGATTCCTTATGGGGGTGTAGAGGTCCGCTAAGAAATAATTTTTCGAAAGGGCCGAATTAAAGAGGACAACGGGGTTGAAAGTTTATATGAAAGTCTACGCATACAAAGTCGCGGGCAACAGCTAGTTCATTATAAATAACTAGCTGACCTGACAGACGTTGTCCTGTCTTAGAACTGTCAAACACGCAAAGTCAAAATTACAAATCTTATTTTTTACACCTTGGGTTACATTATTGGAGTTTTAGTAAAGATCCCTATTTTTTTTGAAAATATAATATAGCCTATTTTAACCGGGGATAGTGTAGCTTCTCAACAGTGAAAGAATTTTTCAAATCGGTTCAGTAGTTTCGGAGCCTATTCAATGCAAACAAACAAACAAACAATCAAATCTTTCCTCTTTATAATATTAGTACCTACCGATTAAAAAAAAAAAAAAAACACAATAGGATAATGTTGGTTTCTTCTACACAAGCGTGCTCCATCGTAGACCGCATCATCGTTAAACATCAAGCAAGGTGGCGAAACCTATTATTATATTATTTAAAAAAACTGTAAAAAGTAATAGTGATAAACATTTAAGAAACCCGTTTTCAAAGCTTATTATAAAAAAAAAAAAAACATGCTTAGCGTAACTAAAATCAAATATGATTTATATAACTTAAACAAGTACCAACTAGTTTTTTCTCATGTGTCAGCAAAGATGCTTCTCACATGAATCACCCCAGACATGTTATACCTAAACCAAATAAGGTGATTCACACAAAAATGCAGACGTTCTACCGGAGGCCACTTAACATTCTAACTTTCGGCGGTTTGCAATAAAACGCGAATCCCGAACGCACAATGCATCTTGATCAGCCTTTGCTAAAAATCGTACGTATTTGTTGAAGTTTTAACGAAATAAGTTCACATATTTTGCAAATTATATCAATTTTAGTCTAAAATATTAGCGATTCAGGGAGGATTTGAAACATACGTATTGGACTGAGAAAGTGAACTAAGTTTTTTTTTATTCTTTTAAAATTAAGATCTACACTAAAACTGTAACAGTCTTACCACAAAAGATTTAAGCACGCTTTAGACAGGTGTTTAGCATATTTTTCGCAGTGTAACAATTGCTAAACACATGTCTAAAGCGTGCTTAAATCTTTTGTGGTAAGACGGTAATTGTGCAGAGTTTTATGCACTTGACTTAATAATTATAGAAGTTAGAAAGTTCTACAAAAAATAGGACGGACGGACAGACGAACAGACGGACAGATGAACAGACGGATAGATGGACAGACAGAACGAATTATAAGGGTTCTTTGTCGGGCTACGGAACCCTAAAAAGAATAATTAAAATCGGCTAAAATATCGCGTAATATACACAAAAAAATAGTCAAATTGAGAACCTCCTTCTTTTACCTCAATTCCTCCTTTTTAAATCCTGTTAAAAATTACTACGCTATCGAGGATACCATTTCACTTTCGTTTTTCAATCACTAAAACAAACATGTGATCTAGTTACACAATGATTACACTAATTTAAAATGCATTACAACATGTAACGTGGCTAGCTAGCATAGGCGTCAACGAAAGCAAGAGTCGGTTCACATAGTTTTCGGGTGTCGCCCACCAACTCCACTTATTCAATTGTCCCATTTTAGGTACGTTATTAAAGGTAGTGCTCTACTGAGAGCGTGTTATTAAAATAGTTTAGAATTACTGTAAGCGATTTCTCCAAAACAATATGTAACCTACTTTTAATAAGAAGCTAAAAGTACGCGGCTTAATAAGTCGCGTTTTTTGACGTTTTTGAAGAAAAAACATAACTGTATAGATCATAGAAAAACAGATTTAAAAAAAACCTTTGGAATAACATTGCAAATAGCATAAAGCAAATTTCCGGGTTAAATGTAGGAGATAGAAAAAAACTGAACATACCCCCGAAAAACATTTAAAAAATGTGTTCAATATGCGAAATTTTAAAAATTATTTAAAAAAAACTGTATGTATGTTCTTGTGTTTTTCTTATCTCCTCAACCATCCTATAAAATATCAATAAAAATTGCTTTATACTATTTGCAATGTGTGCGAAAAAGAAGGCTATCACGATTGTGACTTAGCAGCACAGTGAACAGATTATGTAGTAGGGTTTATGTATTTTTTTTTTTGGGTGGCTTGAAGTTTTGACCAAAACTTACTAGTGATAGTGTGGTCAAAATGGTATACAAGCCTACCCTGGAATGAAAACTGGGGACAGATTTTCAAGACGTAAGATAAGCAAAACAAAATACTGCAGTTGAAGCCTTTTTCCTTTCTATATTACCAGATCTGACCACTGAAACGACCAACAGAAACGTACTCGTACTAATGTAAACAATGTAATCGTAAGGTACAGTGCAAAATCAAAGAGTAGAAAATAATGAAGATGCTATACTATCGCAAATAAATGCCACACTAGAACAAGCTTGTCAGATAATTATATTCAGCACTCAATGGAAAATCCAATGGCCTTTCAAACACAACATACACAGCTTAACAAAGAGTAAGGATAAAAATGATTAAAGTCACACTCTCTGCGCTTGATAAAAATCGCTTGCCGCGTTTACTCTGCCAAACCCCAAAATCATAAGCGTCAAGCGTTTAAAAATTAGCATTTCCGCGCATGAGTAGATTGTTATTTGGAACACGGTGGCGACGTAGGCGCAAGGCTCATGTGTGGGTAACTAACCCACACAAGCATCCGAGTCTGTTGACACTGTCTCGAGTGATAACGGTACGGATTAGCCTTTTACGGAAGGGACATGCGTTTTTCTTTGAATGCGGGTAGAACGTACTCGTAAGGACAAGAAACGTTACTAGAAACATGACTTGAAACCGACGTCTTACAAATCTTGTAAGACTCTAGAAGGAGATATATTAGTTTGTTTGATAGGTCTACGTCTGATCTCAAACATTTCCAGTATAATATGAAGTAAAGAAATAAGTTCAAAAGATCGAACGCGGTCAAACTACGTAAATTACCTTTTTATGTTGTGTTTTGTCATGAAACATTAAATAGTTAAGTCCCCTTTCACCTGGACGACTGGTCTGGCCCAGTGGACGCACGTCTGTCTTATTAGGCCCTGAGTTCGATTCCCGGCTGGTCAGATGCTAACTGTTCAAAGTCTGAATTTTAGTTGTCCAAATGAAAAATTTCGGAAGTGAAAGAGCTGTTACTGATAAAACTTCAGAGATTTGGATAGTGACAGCCAAAACCCATACCAAAAGTTGGTTCATGATGACGGGTACTATGGACCCCTTTCGGCTTAGTACACCCTTTCCGCGTAACCCAGTATAGTATGTATGTTGTATGTATTGGTGCAATATTCGGTATAAAAAGTATCCTATGTTACTTTCCGATCTTTCAACTATAAATTTATGCAATAAATCAGGTCGATCCATAGACTTTTGTAAAACAATTTGTATTTAATGTATATAAAATGGCAGCACGATTTTTTCAAAACTGTATTAGCAAACGTCATGTGTATTCGTTGACAGTTGACTGCTGACAACTGTCAACGAACACAGTATATAAGTTGCGGTTGCATTGCAATCGCCCTCTTTCGGTGCTCGAACCTCGAAGCGAGAACAAGTGTAAACGAATTGTGTGTAAAATAGTTCAGGAGGTGATTTCTTGGCTGAAATGCTAACACTTTAACATCGATTGGCTCGCTTTAAATTGGCTCTTTCATAATAAAAAAAACTTAATGAAATGAAAATTTTTATTATCCGGACTTGCATCCATAACTTATTATACAAATTACATTAATTAATTGATGATTAGAAAATTAAAATTAAATTTAAAATTAAATTTAAAAAATTCAAATACAAAAATTACACATAAAAATTAAAATTAAAATTGAAAGATAAGATTACTACAACTAAAATAATTAGGTAATGGGCGTGTGATACGCTCTCCATGTGCGATGTATCGGGCTGGTGTGCCACTCTCGTACCGCAGCCACCAGTGCGTTATCGGAGCGGTGCAGGGTGGTGCGCGCGGCGGCCGACCGGCTCCGCAGCAGCGCCTGCCAGCAGGGCGCGCGCCCCGCGGCGAACATGCCGCTTGCTTAACAGACCTCTACACTCCATAAGAAATTTACTTGCCAAATTTGAGCTACGCAGATCCAGTAATTAGGTGATAAGGCCGCCCTTTATACTGCTGTACAACAAACATTTTTTATTTTCATTTGTATTTTCGATGTGTCATCATCATCATCATCAGTCTATTTGATGTTCGTCCACTGTTGGACGTAGGCCTCTCCTAAAGAACGCCACAAGGCATTCTGCTTTTCGCATTTTCGATGTCTAATAAAGATATATCGTATTGTAATTTCGAGATTTCGTGTTGAGTTTCGTCATTCCGTCAGTGAGTCAGCGGTTTTCGCTATAGTGATGGACTTTTTGAATCTAAACTTATCTCTACTAACATTTGTATCCTTTCATAAAGCTGTAATAGAAAGATACGCCTGTTTTCTTTTGCGTAATTTGCATGTATGAACATGTACGGTGAATGCCACACATGGAAATCCACCTGTATAAACACACAATGCGTGTATATGAGTCAGAGGCGCCAGTCGCGGCGCCAAACACGGAGTTTCTGTCAACTGCATATGGAAATATGTTACGAAATAAAATACCTACAGTCTTTCTACAGTTTGGCTGACATGTAAAGTTCAGGGGCCCTACGGCTACCTGTTTTAAGTGATTCTGTTTTAAAACAATTTTTCTGACTCTAGTGTATTTCCGCTTCTACGTCGGCTTTGTGGGTTCCGTACCCAAAGGAAAAAAACGAGACCGTATTACTAAGCCTACGATGTCTGTCTGTCTGTCTGTCCGTATGTCCTACCTTAAAACGGCTGTATCTTTCAAACCGTAATAGATAGCCAGTTAAAATTTTCACAAAATATGAAAGGTTACGGTGGATTAAAACTAAGAAAGACTAAGAAAGAATAACAACGAAAGGGAGGTCCCCATACAATAAACGTATTTTTTACGTATTTTTGTATAAGCTCTAATGTAAAAACGGCAATACGCACAAGCGTCAAACTTGGCATGATTATAGTACGTATTCTAAAGTATAACAATAAATAATGGCCAAGTGCGAGTTGGTGATACATTTCTGTTAATTACCAAGTTATAACTGGTAAATGGGTTATTTGGATAATCTCATTTTCTTTCCCCG
The DNA here is from genome assembly GCA_914767915.1 of Agriopis aurantiaria. Taxonomy (NCBI): domain Eukaryota; kingdom Metazoa; phylum Arthropoda; class Insecta; order Lepidoptera; family Geometridae; genus Agriopis; species Agriopis aurantiaria. The sequence continues at coordinate 15,317,820 of OU611992.1, read as the reverse complement.
AATCGTAATGCCATAATTGACTAATTTTGAAGGCGGTTTTTTAAATTGATAATTATTGTATTTTGTGGTGGTATGGAACCCTCAGTACGCGAGCCCGACTCGCACTTGGCCGGTTTTATTCTAGTGTAGTCTCACTAGAGATTCAGCAAAAACAGTTTTGAAGATGGACTTCCGTAATAATCTGAATTATACTTTATAGCTAAATAGACAAAATGTCTATAACCAAAACGCAAAAGTTTTTTTAAAAGATTTGCTAGAGGCATCTGTCAAAAGTTGCTAGGTCAACCCATCGATCGGACAAATCGTCACTCGTTCGATTCGTTTGGCATCGTTACAATCGTCAATTTGTGGTATCCAATCTAATAGCTATCTTCCAAACGGTTTACTCGTCTACTCCTCTTATGGTTATTTCGTTTCGAAAACGTTGTAAGGCATCGAAAAAGCCGCAGATACCTTTAAGTAAGTAAACCACAACGGAGTTGAAAGCAGTACCACTCAAAGCTGTGTACAGAACTCAACAGAACTTGTCGCAATCTAATAGAAAGTCAAACATACAAATGGGACGCAAACAAAGATCTATCATGAAACCTAACTCTCGAATTAAACAATAAAATATTCAATACAAATACACTCAGCTTGTGCTCGGACGTGGTTTAAACTCACTAAGATTAATACGAACAAGATAATAGCATATCATTTATAAAAAAAAGCAGACAATTTCCAATAAAAACACAACTCTATCAAAAATGCGTTTAATCTAATGTGTGTTTTGACAGAAATTTCCTATCGTAGCCTGTAAATGCAGTGTTGTTCCACACTTTAGGATTTATATAAATGTTACAGACAATAATATACTGCACTAATCAATATCATAAATCATAAAACAGTTCCACTGGGCTGGGTTTTGGCTTTTTAAACTATAAGCAAACATAGAATGAAAGACAACACAGAAAGGTACAGCTTGGTATACTTTTGAACATCACACTGGTAACACAGGCTAACTGCAGTTCACAAAACAGGTTTACACTTGACAACATAGGTTTTGACTTCACGGAAAAGGTGAAATTTTCCTGATTTTCAAGGCAACAAGCACAGTTAGGGGTTTTGATTAAGAGTATAATGATATCCTTGAATATCATCATTATCAGCCAGAAGACATCCACTGTTGTAATAGGCCTCCCCCTTTAACCTCCACACTGAACGACAGCCTGCCTTTTGCATTCACTGGATACCAGCGACTCTCACTATGTCGTCAGTCTATCTAGTGGGAGCCATCGTCTATAGATATACCCGGTATACAAAACTACTTTCGAGATAGCCTAGTGAGCTTAGAGCCTCGCTATAGAGTTAGAAGAAATCAACAAAAGAGCTTTTAATAGGATTCTTTGCAGTCATGGTGCCATTCTAATGTATCCGATATAAATTTAATGGATATTTCATTAACTTTATTACTTTCGCGAGTCGATTCTTGATTATAATTAAAGTTTTTATGGCAAAATTGGCGTTATTACTGAACTTATTGGAAAGATACCGTTCTATTGACATGGTCTGGATAAGATCGTCGGGTTTCGTCTTGGTTATCAAAACGAAATTTAAAATGGGAATTTTAATTTTGGTTTCCTAAAAACTAGACTTTGTGATTCGTCTTGGTTATTAAAAGTGAAATTGAAATTATAATTTCATTTTAAGTTTTGGTTAGTCATAACGGAATTAGATTTTCGTGTAATATTGGTCTTACCACAAATTTAACTTTCTCGTCTTTTGAATCTTTATCCTTTCCTGCATTGGGTGTTATATATTTATAACGGCGTGATTTCTGATTTTCACAATACGTATATGCAAACTGTAATTTCATTTTCTAAGGGCTTACAGTAAATAAAACAAGCAAATAACTGTTTAATACTGTAATTTACATATTATAAAACATAGAAAATAAGCTTTCATTACGTACTATGCAGCGAAAGTGACTATGGTTTTTTTAACTATAATTTAAAGCTAATTCGTATTTTACGTCAGACGTCACATTGTCTACAAAGCGGCTTTTGTCAATAATTTTGTTATTTGGTTTCGTTATTTTTTAATGTTATTTCTCATTTTTATTATAGAAACTAACGTGATTTTCTCACATTTTATTTAGTTTTTGTCGTGTTTTTATTTTATTTTACTCGGAGTGACCGGCTTAATCTTACGTGAGTAATTCCCGTGTAATATAAATAAAATTGTATTTCTCATTATTTAAGTCATCTATCTCAATGTTTAGGTCCGCAGATGTCGTTATTAATTTAGGAAATATGAATAGAAATACTTCTTCAACAACCTGCTATAAAGTTCAATTTGCCCATCCGGTTGTGGAGTTATAGTTCCTTTTAACGTTTTCTCATGTTTTACGTGGGTTTAATAGCTTTCGCGTTCCCGTCGAGACGTAGTTCTTATAAAGATAATTGTCTAAATGAGTTTTAATTGTTCTCTATAAGTTTCAGTATTTCTTGTTGGTGATTTATGTGTTGTATCACTGTTCGAATTTTTACTTACTCATTCGATGTTGGTCTGGAGGAGAGCAATTTTACCGATGTAATCGTCAGTTGTGTTTTTCTAATTTTTTTACATTTTCTTATTATCTATATCTTTTAATGTACTTATCGTCTTATCTGATGGTATCAATACAGAGTTATTATATTTTATTTCTTGGCATGGTTTCTACCTTAGATTTAATTATAATGACGCTTTTTGCTTATTACTTGTCTAAAAGTACACCGCATTGCTAAATCTAAGCTTTCTGGCCATCATTCTTGCTAGTTCTGGTATGAAAGTAATTTAATATTGAAATGTTTCATACTTTAGGATTCAATATTGTCTAAAACATTTCAATAATACTGGTTTATTTACCCATTTTCAGGAATTATTCTAAAACAGAAGATCGATTTCTATTCGGAAACTTCTTATTCGTACATACTTTAAATTAGAAACAATGAAAAAAAGAGTGTCGGGCTTTATGTCTATAATTTGTTTATGAGTTTTTTTCCTATATAGTATCATTTTCACTGCCGCATTCAATGGCACGAGGTTTGTATTGCTCCATCGCATTGATTCCAGCTGCACCTTAATCTATATCTCGATTATCATCAATAACAGTCCCGTAATTATCGATTTTAAAATGAGGTCGATTGCTGTAATTATATCATTTCTCTATAGTACTCTAATGAACAGTCTTCTGTTACTTTTGATGTATGTAGCTTGGTGTTGTTAGATTAACATCATGTTACCTTTATCTTTATGGATCTTTGTTCATTGACTTGTGTATAGCGACTACCTTATTTGAATATTCGAATGAGAGAGCCACCATCGTATTTGATGAACAAAATGGAAAATAGCCTATTGAAAAAATTTGTTTGCCTATTTGGCCGACTCTACAATTTGGTCGACTAAACAAGATAAATATATGGTAAATACTGACCACGAAAATATCATATCATAAAATATTGTAATAGTACTTGAATAGACTAGTAAAAGGTAAATGCAAAAAAAGAAATAGCTCAGCGTATTAACAAGCTGAAGTGGTAATAGGCCGATTATATCCGTCGTAGAAACGATAACCACTGAGGTAGACGTGTTTTAGAGTGGAGACCACGAATAGATAAATGTAGCTAAGGACGCCCTGAGACTTAATGAAGTGACATTGCACGCAAGGCAGCTAGCAGTGGCTGAAATCGAAAAACCAAATACAACAAAGATCTAAAGCACTGTAATTGGGAGAAGCTCATGTTCAACGGGCTGATTATGATGATTCTTGTCTTGCCTTTACGTTAGATCTATAATAAAGTACTTTAGTTATCAAAGCTGAGTTACCTCAGTTATCATTACTTTTAATATGAATACTAGTAAATCGTAGAATGAGATAAGTCAAGTCTAGAATAACAGCAATTATAAATTGTAATCAGAGTTGCTTATAAAGTGTCATTTTATTTATGCCTTAGGACAAGTAGTATAAACACAGCAGCAACACAACTATTAAGATTAAATTTTTTCTAATAACATTTTAGTAATGATTTAAAAGTAGATGGTTGTTTGTTACTGATTTATCTTTGTACGGATAAAACACCTGATTTGAACGTCTATCGAAATATCTCTACCAGACTTCATTAAATCGGTAGTATTTTGTTTTATCGACATTAAATTTGTTTTTCAGATTATATAGGGTGGTGGTCCAACTTTAATGATAGCTAGACCACCGCTGCCACGGAATGCCCATAGTTCAACTCGTTGCAGAAAAAAAATTTTCAAACAAAAAAAGCAATGAAATATGATGGAAATCATAACGTGATTATCAAAACCAAATTAAACGAAATCATAGAGTATATAATTATCAAGAATTTCAAACAGTAACACCAATCAGTGGGTACTATTAGAAAAGATTATTCGTCCCGTCTTTACTCTAAGAATCAATTCACGGAATACTAAACAAAAAAGTCGACGAAATATGATGCAAATCCTAACGTGAATATCAAAACCAAATTAGACGAAATTATAACTTTGTGATTTCGTCTAATTTGGTTTTGATATAAATATCAAGAATTTCAAATAGTAACACCAATGAGTGGGTACCATTAGAAAAGATAATTAGTGTCCTTACTCTAAGAGTCAATGCAAGGAATGATTATCTCACTGTGTTCAAAGTGAGAAATACAAGTGAAACCGCAGACCGCAGCTAGTGTATAAACTACTTCTCACTTATGCACATTTAAATGCGACGATTATTATAATGACGTTTACCCACATTTGTGTTTAATGTTCAGATTGTGCAGATAGCGTTGTGACATGGACATGTAAACATAAACATGATGTATATTGATGCCGCCACTTGTGGCACTAGTTCGTAAGTGTTTTCTATCTGTTTGTGATTTTTATTTCTGGTGTATACAATAAAGAGTTTATATCTATCTATCTATAATTTAATACGCTTATCATGGTTAAAGACCAATAAAATACTTGACAGATTTTTATCTGTATCTCTTTGTCTATTAGTACATTATAACAATACTAGCTGCGCCCATGGTTTTACCGCGGTTAGTGATGAAAAATGGTTATGATGATGATGAAAAGTAACCTATGTAACTCTTCAGCTCTTGAACTATACTCATGTAAAAATCAGATCAATATCTTGCTCTGTTGCTGCGTGAAAGAAGAACAAACAAACCAACATACTTTTTACATTTATAATATATTATAGGGTGTGTACGGGGTGGCATAACATCTAGCCACCCAAGCCAACCTCACCTGCCCGTGGTGCACCTGCTGATAAACAGACGAGGCCCTGGCGAAAAACTCACCAAGACGCACTGGCCAGCGTGGTGTTTTATGGCTAAAAACCCTCTTCAATATGAAACGCGACAACACAGTACGGCCCTCAGTCCCCGGCAGCCCCGCTATTCCGAGTTCCGGCAGCGGCTCCGGTTCCGGCGGGGCAGAGGGTGCTAAGAATCTCCGGCAGAGACCTGGCTGCCAAACGATGACCCTAGCTACGTTTAATACACAGACTTTGAGAACTGACGACAGATTATGTCAATTGTTAGAAGAAGTAAAACACATCAAGTGGGATATCATAGGATTAGCCGAAGTAAGACGTAAAGGAGAAGATCTGATAACACTTGAAGACGGACACATGCTGTTCTATATAGGACGTGAAGATACATCCCAAGGAGGCGTTGGTTTCCTTATCAACAAAAATCTAACTTCAAAAGTTCAAAGCGTATCGAGTACCTCCCCCCGAGTTTGTACCCTCATTTTGAAACTTAGTAAAAGACATTCCTTAAAAATAATACAAGTTTATTCGCCAACAATTTCATATAGTAATGATGAAATTGATAGTTTTTATGACCAAGTAGAGACAGCTTACCAACAAAATCCCTGTTATTACACAGTAATAATGGGAGATTTTAACGCTAAAATAGGCTCCCCACTACAAAACGAAAAGTCAGTGGGCAGCTTTGGATTAGGAAACCGTAACCTGCGGGGCCAAACTATGGTTAATTTTCTTGAAAAACACCACCTGTACGCTATGAATACTTTCTTCAAAAAGCGCCCTTGCAGAAAATGGACCTGGGTAAGCCCCGGAGGAAGAACAAGAAATGAGATTGAGTACATTATTACTGAACATAAAAATAACATCACTGACGTTGAAGTACTACAGAAATTAAAAATAAGTGATCATAGGATGGTGAGGGCAACGTTCAGGTATAACCTGCCTAAAGAACGAGCTAAGATGGTAGCAGCCAAACACCGACGATATGACAGAGTTGATTACAATTTCCTACAAGATAAATTCCGCTTAGAGCTAAAAAATCAATTTGAAGGCCTAGAAGAACAAAACCTGGATGTAAATACAATAAATGAAAAATTATGTAGAGCAGTTATTGATACCACTAAAAAGCACCTAGGTGCCGCACCACAAAAGGAATGTAAGTTATCGTCAAACACTCTGGCATTATTATCAAAGAGAAGGGAATTAAGAGACCGAACAGAATCAGATCAGAAGGAGCTTCAAAAACTAAACAAAGAGATAAACAGATCTGTCAGAAAAGATCTTAGAACATACAACACAAAAATAATAGTAAATACAATTAAAGAAAATAGAGGACCTAAAGTTTTTAAACGAAAAATAAATAAAAACCGTTCAGATATAATTAAACTTCAGGACAGTACCGGGAATTATGTAACTGATCGCAATGGCATTTTAAAGTTGGTAGAGAAGTTTTACTCAGAACTCTACGACACTAAAATAGCTGAGTCAGAATCACCAGACACCTCCGATCCCCGAGCAGAAACTGTAGAGTGCCTCGATGAAAGTTCATTGCCTTTGGTCACAGAGGACGAAGTTGGATTTGCTCTGAAAAATATGAAGCTAGGAAAGGCGGCTGGTGAGGACGGGATCTACGCTGAAATGCTAAAAGCAGGCGGCACTCATGTTCTTAAAATACTGGCAAATTTATTTAACATGGTCTTAAGGGATGGAATAACACCAGATTCGTGGAAGAATGCTGCAGTAGTGATAATACACAAAAAAGGGGACAAATCTAAGCTTTCAAACTACAGACCCATCAGCCTTCTGTCTCAGATCTATAAGCTGTTTGCAAAAGTAATCTCCAACCGTTTATGTCGTCTCTTAGACGACTACCAACCCATAGAGCAAGCTGGTTTCCGGAGTAGATATTCAACACTCGACCACATACATGCTGTCAAGCAAGTGATGGAGAAGTGCAAAGAATACAACCGACCATTGTGTTTTGCCTTTGTAGATTACGAAAAGGCTTTCGACAGTGTCGAACATTGGGCCGTGTTTCACTCTCTGGATCGATGCGGCATTGACAAGAGGTATGTGGATGTCCTCCGGGAGTTATACAGTTCCGCTACAATGCAAGTGCGCATGCATGAACCGACCAACAGTATACCAATACGGTGTGGTGTGCGACAAGGCGATAATCTTTCACCCAAGCTCTTTACGAACGTTCTAGAAGACATAGTGAAGACACTTAAATGGGAAGAAAGAGGCCTCAATATCAATGGCGTACGCATGACGCACCTCCGTTTCGCGGATGACCTGATCATCCTAGCTGAGAACGTTGCTGACCTCCAGAACATGCTCACGGAATTGCACGAAGCATCCCTGAAAGTTGGTCTTAAGATGAACAGGTCTAAGACCAAGATCATGACAAGTCAAGACATCCGCGTACCTAACATCACAGTAGGAGATAGTCCTATAGAGGTCGTGAGTGACTATGTCTATCTTGGACATTGTTTATCTTTTGACCAAGGAGGCTCTCAGGTGAAGGAGGTCGCTAGACGAATCCAGCTGGGGTGGGCTGCTTTTGGAAAACTCGATGACGTATTTAAATCAAAGATCCCGCAAAGCCTTAAGACCAAGGTGTACAACCAATGTGTCCTGCCTATCCTCACATATGGTGCTGAAACATGGACGCTCACTAAAGAGACCACGCACAAGATCCAAGTGGCACAAAGGGCGATGGAACGGGCCATGTTGCGTATCTCTCTCCTGGACCGCATACCAAACGTAGAAATTCGACGAAAAACGAAGGTCGAAGACGTGGTTAAACGGATCACGAGACTCAAGTGGAGATGGGCGGGACACTTGGTCAGAAGGGAAGACGGACGGTGGACCAAAGCAGTCACAGAATGGTGGCCGCGGAACGGAAAGCGACCACCGGGCAGACCACCAGCCCGCTGGTCGGACGACATCGTTAAGGCAGCAGGAAAGCAGTGGACAAGGCTAGCACAGGACCGGAAAAGATGGCGCGCTGAAGAGGAGACCTATACCCAGCAGTGGGTGGAGAATGGTTGATGATGATGATGATGATGAATATATTATTATGATATTGTATTATTGCTGTGTTTCGTTCATTGGATGGCAAAGGAACCAAACCAAAGAGTAAAATTATAGATTGGAAACAAGAGGAAATAAGGCAGTGGTTACAGGCACTTATTCTCAGCAACGAGTGCTACTTTTGAGTGTAATGCACTAAGCTTTGTTGGTTACAGACGTGAAACAAAAAGCACATTGTTTTGTTCTAATACAGTGCAAAAAACCAAGGCACCTATTGTTCAAAGATATTAAAACTTGAATAGAATGGAACGTGTGCAAAGCTTGTAAATGAACATTTGAAATAATGTGGTCACGCTGCAATATGACCCAGGCATTGTGTCATATGCCGGGATCCTTAACATTTGGTATAACATCTATATAATCATGACTTTGAGTGCAGCTGGGAAGCTGTCCTACTATCCACGTTTCGGCACTGCAAGTCTATAAAATGGTTGACTTTATGGGTTTTTGCAAAGGCTTCAAATTTTATTAGCCATTATTCGATATTATTTTTATGACTTTCTGTTTTGCTTCTTTTGAACAAAACAATTACTACTGCGATCACTTACAGAGGCACTTCAAAAGAATGGTCAACAATTACCGTAACAGCCAATTTGACTTTTTTATATATCAGACCTTTAGCTTCACAAAAAATGCCCCTGAAATCCATACTCACACTTACAGACAACGAACGACATCATTAAACCCACACATTGACAATATATTATTATATCTTGCCTGAATGAACGTATCAAATGTCAAATTGAAAGAATTTAAAGTGCACTTGTTTAAAGGAGTTATGATTCTCACGAATGCTGTCCTGCTTATTTTTATAATTATAGAGCAGGATAGGTATAAAATTGTCATTCAATGTTCTTTATTAAAATTTACGGTCGTAATATTGCATTGCAGTTTTTATGAATATGACCTTAGACTGATTTATATGACGGTTTCGAGATGAAAATTTAATACTGTTAAATGATTGTACAAAGTCCATTATCTACATTTTTGTCATGGCTATGGCCATAACCAAGTATTTTGTGGTCATAGTTATTTAGGGAGTTTTGATGTTCAGGCGAGTTTATATTAGTCGTGCACTCTTGGACTCTTACCAGAGAGGCTGCGTGGATGATACATGCTCTTCGCTGTCATCATCTTTTCCCAGGGCTGCCACTCTTCTCCCAAAAGTTATCAATTTCTGGCGATTACACAGCGCACACTTCACTACTGGAACTGCATGGTTTTCTTAATAACGGTTCCAGCCAATTGGTGATAGACAAGAGTAAAAGTAAGTAGGTATGTGAGATATGTGACTGTGACTGAGTCATGGCTGTCGAGTAATTTCGCAGATGCTGAATTATTCGATAGTAGATACTTGGTATTACGCCGCGATCGCAGATTTGATCTGACCGGTGAGACGAGGGGTGGGGGTGTTTTGTTAGCTGTTCGGAAGGACCTTAATTTCCGGCCACGTCCCGAGTGGAACTCAAAAGCTGAGGACTTATGGTTAACCGTATCTATAGGTAAGAGTAAGTTACATGTGTGTGTTATATACTTATGCAAGGAAAATAACGGGCCTAGTTTTTCCGACCAGCTCTCAAACTTCTTAATTAACCTTCGTGACATAACATCTGCGAATCCGGGTGATAGGTTCCTACTGATGGGGGATTTTAATATGAGTTCCATACGATGGAATGTTCCATCCGATGGCAGTGTTATGTATCTTGAACCTTCTAATATATCAGGCGCGGATCAGTGTAGTTTTATCGATGAGTTAGACCTCGTTGACCTTCACCAATATAATCATGTTGTAAATAATAATGGTAAAATTCTGGACTTAGTTCTAGCAAATTGTGATGTCACTGTCGATAATATTACTAATTCACTGGTCCGCCTCGATGCGCAATTTCATAATGCTCTTAGTGTTACTATCAATTTCACTGGTTCGGAATGCCTTAAGTCTGGTCCTCGCACTAAGTTTTGTTTTAACCGTGCTGACTTTGATTCAATCATCACTGGCCTTTCATCTCTTGACTGGGAGACGGAACTGTCCAATAAACATTTAGATGATGCCGTTGAAAGGTTCTACAATATCATATACGATCTGCGCGATAAATATGTACCATGCAAAACTATTTATAATAAATCATATCCTCCATGGTATTCTAACGCGTTAATCAAGGTCCTTAAAGAAAAGTTTAAGTACTTAGCTAAATTTAAAAGATATGGTATGGTTGCCGACAGATTGTCTATTGATATTTTGAGTAAACGGGCAAAATTATTAGAAGCTGTTTGTTATAAGCAATATATATTTAAGGTTGAAAATTCAATTAGAGATAATACTAGATATTTCTGGTCATATTTTAAATCTATATCCAAGTCTAGTTCGCTTCCCAACTCAATGACCTACGAAAATATAAATTCTAACTCTGGTAAAGAAATCTGTGACCTTTTCGCAGACTATTTCCATTCTACCTTTTTGGTCCCTGAAGCAAGTGTGAATAGTAGTCAATCAACAGTTACTTCATCAGGATTGCTTGATGGTAACATCTCCACTGTTCACTTAAATTCAGGATTAATTAAATCAAAGCTACTAAAGTTAGATATTTCTAAATCAGCTGGGCCTGACTCCGTTCCCCCTATTCTAGTTATTAAATGTGCAGACCAATTATGTTTTCCCTTATGCTTACTCTTTAAAAGATCTATCAATGAAGGTTATGTTCCCCTATTGTGGAAAAAGGCGTTTATAACACCCGTACATAAAAAAGGTTCTAAAACAAATGTTGTCAATTACAGACCGATTTCGAAACTGTGTGTTATAGCGAAGGTGTTCGAAAAAGTTGTTTATGAACAGCTGTATTCAGCTGTAATAAGTTCGTTTCCATCATCTCAACACGGTTTTCTCAAGGGGAGGTCTACAGTGTCAAACTTAGTCTTGCTTAATGATTTTATAACCGAATCTATGGACAAAGGCTCACAGGTCGATGTAATATACACAGACTATAGCAAAGCCTTTGACAAAATTGATCACTTCTTGCTAATATCGAAATTGAAAAATGCAGGAATAAGAGGTGACTTGTTGAGATGGTTTGCGTCTTATATCGCCGTGAAATATCTGATGTAATTTTCCTTAAAAAGATTGTCACATCTAGCATTGACTGCCCTGATCTTCTTAGTAAAATTAATCTTTATGTCCCAACTGGATTATTTCGGAAATATAAACCGCTCTTCAGACCATCTGTCTCATTAACTAACTATCGGCAAAATAGCTTTATCGTTCGTGCGTGTGGAACCTATAATAGGTTACGTAAATATAGTCTAGGTATGGATATATTTGTCTCTAGTATTTCATCCATAAGGAAGTGGTTAAGTGACAACTTTTTCAATAATTATGTGTGAAAATTTTGGTACTATTTTGTCTTAAATATTATTAAATGTATTTCTTATCATGTTAAGTGCACATCTTAGTTTGTCTTAGTTTATTTAGAGTCTATTGCTTTTTTCTTTGTTCTAGTAATATTATACATCTATTTTTTTTATTTACATGTTTTAGCGTTCATATAATGTACTCTGTTTTTATAAGTAGAAACTTCTAAATGGCCTCTTTGTCTCTAGCTAATTATTAACTCTGTTAATTAAGACCGTTAGTTTCTCTAAGATAATAAAAAATAAAATAAATAAATAAATATCAATAATCGCTCTCAGGCGGTAGTGCTGGGAAATTACACATCTAAATGGATGACTGTTCCAAGTGGAGTTCCTCAAGGATCACTATTAGGCCCTCTCCTTTTTTTAATCTTTGTAGCCGACATTGACATCTGTTTCCAAAATTCTATTTTGCTGAGTTTTGCTGATGACATGAAGATTTTCAAAGTAATTAATAGTCAAGCTGATGCCCTATCACTTCAACATGACCTTGCTAGACTTGACAATTACTGTCTTGTCAATAAACTAGATTTAAATGTCTCGAAATGCTCAGTAATGACGTTTTCGCGTAAATTGTTACCATTACCCTTCGACTATTCTATTAAAAATCAAGCTTTAACACGTGTGTCGGTTATGAGAGACTTGGGAGTTATTCACGATTCCAAATTGATATTTGATAAGCATATTTCAGCTATAGTGAATAAGGCTTCTAAAGCCCTTGGTTTCATTATCAGATCAACAAAGGATTTTAAATCCGCTAAATCTATAAAAATTCTCTATAGTACCTATGTGCGCTGCCACTTGGAATATGCGTCTCAGATTTGGAACCCTAGGTATGATGTTTATATTAACCGATTAGAAAGTATTCAAAAGAAATTCATACGTTACTTAAATTACAAAACTAAAACTAGAGCTGTTGATCATTTTGATTCTTGTGCAAAACATCATTTTCTTCCATTAATCAATCGCCGTGAAATATCTGATGTAATTTTCCTTAAAAAGATTGTCACATCTAGCATTGACTGCCCTGATCTTCTTAGTAAAATTAATCTTTATGTCCCAACTGGATTATTTCGGAAATATAAACCGCTCTTCAGACCATCTGTCTCATTAACTAACTATCGGCAAAATAGCTTTATCGTTCGTGCGTGTGGAACCTATAATAGGTTACGTAAATATAGTCTAGGTATGGATATATTTGTCTCTAGTATTTCATCCATAAGGAAGTGGTTAAGTGACAACTTTTTCAATAATTATGTGTGAAAATTTTGGTACTATTTTGTCTTAAATATTATTAAATGTATTTCTTATCATGTTAAGTGCACATCTTAGTTTGTCTTAGTTTATTTAGAGTCTATTGCTTTTTTCTTTGTTCTAGTAATATTATACATCTATTTTTTTTATTTACATGTTTTAGCGTTCATATAATGTACTCTGTTTTTATAAGTAGAAACTTCTAAATGGCCTCTTTGTCTCTAGCTAATTATTAACTCTGTTAATTAAGACCATTAGTTTCTCTAAGATAATAAAAAAAAAATAAAAAAAAAAAATAAAAAAAAAAAAAAAATATCTATTTTCAAATGTTGCCCTCATTTTCTCTCTTATCTGTTATCACTATGATAATGAATCTATATCCTTACAAATATTATAAAAGCGAAAGTAACTCTGTCTCTCTGTCTGGATATATGTATGGTATATCAGTCTCTGGCAGCAATATCCCAAGCTTTGCTTAGTTTGGAGTCAGATGACCGTGTGTGCAAAAATGTCCCGAATATTTATAGTGGGCGTTGGTCTTTACTTTAAGGAATATATATACTTTAGGCATACATTTGGCATCAATAGGCTCAATTAAGGAGGCGCGGTGTCCACAAGTCCACGATCAATTCATGCCAATTGTGCTCAGCAATCTTGCCAATCGATTCGAGGAATACAAACACTGATTTGAAGACTCCATGCGATGTATTGTTCGTCATTTTCATGCTATTACTGTAAATGTGTTTTTACTTTAAACTTTATTAATGGAAATAGGATTTTTTTTGAAAGCACTTTTTTAAACTATCACGGTTGTGCGTGGAAAATATGGTTAATAATTATTAAACTGAAGTTTAAAAAAAAAAAAAAACTACATATATAGCACTCTATATAGTAAAAATTTTAAAAATCTTCAACTTAATACGGCAACTAAAATTATATTTTTAACTTCAAATGCTTAGTAAAGCTTTTTTGCGAATAGGCCATATAAAAATAGTAATTTTTAAACTTTCGCGATTTGAACACATGGTTTAAACGTTTATCGGGACTTGTCACGTATTATTTAATTTAGGTAAAAAATATGTACCTACCATTTCGTATGTAAAAATATGTACGTCGAGCGAAAGGTACATATTTTTTACCTAAATTAAATAATACGTGATAAGTCCCGATAAACGTTTAAAACAGGCCATATAAACCTAATCTAGCCTTGAGGTTAAGTAGAAGGTTAATTAACAATTCACTTGAATGTACGGTCTACTGCATAGGCACTATGTATAGGCTATTAAGGCGGTTCCGTCTGCAGTTCTCTTGCTCGCATATTTTAGCTGACTTTATTCAAATGCTTGGTCTCTCAGTAATAAAATCTTCTGTGAATACACCTAGCCCCCATTTCTACTAAACCAATTGTTTTTAAATTGTAATTGTTATATTTTAAATTTTTAAATAATTGCCTCAAAATTGACAGTTTTTAATTTTTTTTATACTATTAAAATACCACCACCTAATATTATCATTAAGTTTTTTTTTTAAATGGAAATTTTGAGGCTATTCATTAAACAATTACAAACACAACAAAAAACAAAAAAAAACAAAATTAAAACAATTGCAATTTAAAAACAATTGGTTAAGAAGAATCGTAGAATCCACTAAACCAATTGTTTTTAAATTGTAATTGTTTTAATTTTAATTGTTTAACTATTTACCTCAAAATTGACTATTTTTACATTTTTTATACTTTAAATGTCAAAAGTGACAATTCGGGGCAATTCATTGACAATTTAAAAACAATTGGTTTAGTCACACAGATTGTCACTTATGACACTTTTTTTAATACTTTGTTCATTTTGATCCAATTCATTAACAATTAAAAAATAATTACATTTGTAGAATTGAGGCCTTGGAAATGACAATTTCTACATTGATTCACACAGCTAGGTATACTAATCAATTCGCCGACTCAGCTTATCTCCGTAATCTACAGGGGCTTTCACCTAGACATTTCCTCCGCTTTGCATTCAAACACTTGCACAACTGTCTGGAGCCTGTCGAACGAACCATCGATCAGCGAAGAACTATCACCGTACAATACAGTCTTAACAAAATTGCATTTCGTATAATTCGCATAACAGATGGACTCGGAGGAAATAGAAGTACAAAGTGCGCACGTTAAGGTGGTACCTTTCACACATGGCGGGAAATTCAAATTTCCATCAGTTTTTTTTCAAACAAATTTCTTGTCCTTGTAGCTAGGCCGGGTAAATATTGTAAACGATCATGATGTTTGCGCAAATTTATGATTCTTCTTTACAAAATAGGTAAAGCTATTTATTTCTAATGCACATGATTACTTAAATTTGTGAATAAACTAATTTTTGCTGTTTCAAACGGTTTATTGACAAATGTAAGTAATATGGCGCGTTACTGTTATAGCTGTACATGATAATGTAAAGAACATCCTATTTACGCAAACGCTGGGTCATTTAAAATAATTACGCAGCCAAGCAACAACAAAAAAAAAACTGTTGAATTTCCCGCCATTGGGAAACGTACCACCTTAAACACGAAAAGTGAAGCCACATTTTGAACGTAGTCGAAGTGTATAGTGTTGCCACTACAAATATTTTAGACAGGAGCTGTCGAAGGAATTATATACGTACAAGGTTAGCAAGATACCTAGTTAAAGTACGATATATGTTTATTCAGACGAATTATATTAAAAAAAAAAAATGTTATCGATTTGATAATGTATACATGTATCGCGTTTGGGGTATAAAGTTTTGCACTTTGTTTTTGTTCTCTGTACCGCGGTGTAAAAGCTATGAGCAGTGTAAAATATTTTTTGTAAGTGTTGTTTTGTTCACGCAAGCCCGCGTTAAGAGTGCGTATAAAGCGAGGAAAATTTCTGATTTCACCCGCGCGTCTCGCATCACCCGCATTAGTGTGAAACACAACCACGGCAGCGCGGCAGTCGCGCGCAGCTCCAGTACACATAACTCGCGTAGTCGAACTCGTCATGCGGCAAGGAGTAATAAACACAGGATAAGCATAATGTTGGCGTTTTGGCGATTAGCTGGGTTCGGTCGCGGCGCGCAAAACCGTAAATTGTTTATTTCAATTTTCAAAATTGTGTTTGTTGTATATTTTTAAACTTAATTTTTAAGTTTTCTACAATATCAATATAAAATTAATAAATTATATAAATTAAATTGAAATTGCCTAAATTAATTTTCAAATTAAAATTTTACGCTTGAGACAGAGAGTCAGAGATCGTTAAACATTAAATCAAACTAAACTAAACTAATGCTATGCTATGCTATGCTACGCTACGCTATGCTATACTATACTAAACGAAACACGCGAAACGAAATACCCGAAAGCCCGTTGGTCCAGTTGGTAGTGAACCTACCTTCTGAGCTTCGGGCGTGGGTTCGATTCCCACCTAGGACAAAATTAATGTGATGAACATTTTGTGTTTGTTCTACGAGTATACCTGGTTGTTAATATCTATTTAAGTATGATTTATTTAATTTAATTTAATTTAATGCAATGCAATTCAATTCCATTCCATTCAATTCAATTTACTAAAAAATATCATCATCATCCTTTACAGAACCTTCCTCATTATTTGAAGTCGGCCTAATATACCTACTGTTTGACCTACCAGTACCTACCCGAGCCAACCCGGCCGGTCTAACAGTAGGTATTACTACTTACCTTTTTATCCGACTTCAAATAAGGAGGAAGGTTCTCAATGCGACTTGTATAATCTTAGTGTCTCTGTCTACTTGGTCCACAGTGTTGCACCGCAGTGTTGCAACGCAGTGTTGCAACGCAGTGTTGCAACGCAGTGTTGCAACGCAGTGTGGCAACGCAGTGTTGCATCGCAGTGTTGCAACGCAGTGATTGATAATTTTATTGCATACCTACCTTGCCAAAAGATTCGCTTTTTTACCAGCTAAGGAAACATTAACTTTTTTCTGAGATTCGCCACTGTCAAGAAACATTTTACTGTTTAAAGGCAAAGTTTATTTTTATTGTTTCATTCAAGAGCAATGTTTATAACCTCAAATAAGCCACAAATGACAGCACCAGCGAAGGTGGCGCCATCTGAGATAAGTTTTGCCGTGGTTTGCCTGTAGCT
Organism: Agriopis aurantiaria; assembly: GCA_914767915.1. Taxonomy (NCBI): domain Eukaryota; kingdom Metazoa; phylum Arthropoda; class Insecta; order Lepidoptera; family Geometridae; genus Agriopis; species Agriopis aurantiaria. The sequence continues at coordinate 15,300,625 of OU611992.1, read as the reverse complement.
TCTCATTACCCAAAATGTATGAAAAATACTGCGTTAGTTCCCTAATACTCACCCTGTGAAATCATTTACCACTGAATAAAACTCAAAATATGTAGTGATGGTCAAAATATTTTCGGATTTGAATTAAATAAAGAAATTTCGTTAGTGAAGCTACTTCTCAAAATCTCTGAAATATTGGTGCCGTCGTTTGGCTTTAGACCTCAGCAGCCATAAATCGATACCACAGACTTAAAATATTCAAGGATGGCTGAAATATTTTCTGATTTAACGTCTTCACTGAAATATTGAAGATGTCTTCTAGTATTAGAACTGAACAATCTATAATCACCGTTACTGATTTAAAATATGCAAGGATGGCAGAAATATTTTACGATACAAGTCATGATTCTCTGAAATATAAGAAACATTTTACTGTTTAAAGGCAAAGTTTATTTTTATTGTTTCATTCAAGAGCAATGTTTATAACCTCAAATAAGCCACAAATGACAGCACCAGCGAAGGTGGCGCCATCTGAGATAAGTTTTGCCGTGGTTTGCCTGTGGCTTCTCATTACCCAAAATGTATGAAAAATACTGCGTTAGTTCCCTAATACTCACCCTGTGAAATCATTTACCACTGAATAAAACTCAAAATATGTAGTGATGGTCAAAATATTTTCGGATTTGAATTAAATAAAGAAATTTCGTTAGTGAAGCTACTTCTCAAAATCTCTGAAATATTGGTGCCGTCGTTTGGCTTTAGACCTCAGCAGCCATTAATCGATGCCACAGACTTAAAATATTCAAGGATGGCTGAAATATTTTCTGATTTAACGTCTTCACTGAAATATTGAAGATGTCTTCTAGTATTAGAACTGAACAATCTATAATCACCGTTACTGATTTAAAATATGCAAGGATGGCAGAAATATTTTACGATACAAGTCAAGATTCTCTGAAATATAAATGCTCTCATCTAGTGTTGGACGCAAATCACGCAAAACCTCACCTAATCCTCAAAAAAAAACTCACCTATGTTTCCAACCAATTAGTTCAAAATATTCAAAAATAGCTATTTATTTTTTGATATAACTTCACTTTGCTGAAATACTGGTGGTGCCACCTAGCGTTTGATCTGAGAAACTCGTATTTTATGCTACTGATTCAAAATATTTAAAGATGGTACCGCACTGTTGTACCGCACTGTTGTACCACACTGTTGCACCGCACTGTTGCACCGCACTGTTGCACCGCAGTGTTGCAACGCAGTGTTGCACCGCATTGTTGCACCGCAGTGGTGGACTGCAATTCAACCAGTATAAAAAAATACTGGTCGAATTGAAGGTACTCTAAGGTAAATGAGAACCTTCCTCCTTATTTGAAGTCGGATAAAAAGGTAAGTAGTATTTGACTTTGACTAAGGTAAGTAGTCCCGCTAGTGTATTGTGCATTTCCCCTTACCAGCACATACCCGAGCCAACCCAACTGGTCAAACAGTAGGTACTTATGTTTTTAACCGACTTCAAAGAAGGAGGAAGGTCCTCAATTCGACTAGTATTTTTTTATACCGGTTGAATTGAGAACCTTGCCCCTGTTTTGAAGTCGGTTAAAAACATAAGTACCTATTGTTTGACTTTCCACATTTAAATATTTTTTTATTAGTAGATGTTTTTTTGCTTCCATTATTACCAAGCTATTTTTTGTCTGTTAAAATTGAGAACCTTCCTCCTTTTGCAGAAAGCCGCTTCTCGTAAAAACGTGAGAAAATGTGGATGGAACTCTCAAGTCAAATTAACCATCACATTAATTTAAATGATTTTTAATTTTAATTTTATAAAATTATAATGAATCTAAATTATTTTATAATGTCATTTAATTTTTAGTTTTATCTTTCTGACTCTCTCTCTCTGCTTCTCTCCGTCTCTCTCTCTCTCTCTCTCTCTCTCTCTGTCTGTTTGTCTGTCACAAAGAAACACTCCGACTCTAATAGTTATATTACTGAGCATACATAATAATGGATTCGTTAGGGCCTAGTCGTATCCATTTTATTTGTATCTATGTTATTTTTTCGTAGTAGCTTTACCTAGTCTGTGCTCTAAGGTCATTGTCACCACTTGGTAGCCGCATCAAGTGGTCGCGTTCGAGCCATCGATTTTTTATATTATCCTTTGTTTGAAAATACAGTAGGTGTTGATATAATCGCACTCGGAAGATAAAACCAAGGCGAAAAGCAAGCGCGTGCGTCCTTCCCCGTTGAGGCACAGTGCGGTACTGAGGTTAAACGGAGCATGTTTCGCTATTTAGATGCAAAGCGCAACAGAATAAGACTGAATATCGGACTTGCCGTTTGACCGAATAGTTGCTTAGAACTAAAGGACGTAAGTCTCAAATCGAATATAATTTATTATGAGAGTACTAATTAATCTAGGTAAATTTTGTCTTAACACTGGAAAACAAACTATATTTTCCTTCGGTGAGTATTTATTTTAGATATGTAACTGAAGTACTTTCCAAGTAAAATCAAAAAAATTAGCAAAAAGGCACCATTTTCAAAACATTAAAGTATCGAGTAAATATCTTGCTATTATGTTTCTGTCTTAATGGCGGAAAGAAAATGAATTGAAAATTCACATATATCAATTATTACGTTGAACGGATATTTGGTTTAGTTAGAATATCATGGCAAATTAGCATAAAATTTCGGTTGCCCCCTCTTAAGGCAAAGTTACTCGAAGTGCAAAACACTTTTTAATCCGGCTGAACATTACTTTCAACTATCTCTTTGTCTACATGTCTACACAGAAGAACTTCTGTGTCAGTCTTTTCATCTGTTTGTACATTGTCTTTTTGCAATCATATTGCTGAAATATTGATGAAAATCGGCAAAGTAGTGTGCTTGGGGAAGGAAAACAGGAAATCGTGAAAGTGTGGTTTTTAGATTCACTCGTAGGGACGTATGGTTACAAAAAATAACTTCCTAAAATCCAAAGTTTGGCTCGTTTTTTATTTTTTATTATGTTTATTTAAAGGGCTTTTTCGCAAAGCGAAAATGTCGCGATAGTATTAACATTAATAATACATTTCACTTGAGCACCTGAACCTAAGGAAGTTTTATACCCTAAGTATAAAACGTCCTTACCTGAACCTCAGACCTGAGCCTCATTTGACACCGGTATATTTATTTTTATTTTATTTTGTTTTATTTATGAAATACATACCTTGAATGGGCATTACAGTTTTCCAATTCACCCATTCAAGTTTAACTAAAACTAAAAATAAAAACTACAGTACAAACTAAAAAAACAGACCTTAATTAAAACATTAAACAGAATTTAAATAGATACTAACAATGATATAAAATGTAATATAAACCCTATTATCTAAACTAAACCATAAAATAAAAAAGCTTAAGAATTTATAAGTACGCCAGCTTTGGACTGGTAATGACTAAATCCACTGCCGCTCTGTGAAACTCGTCATAGGCATTTACTATCCCGGTGTCAAACGAGGCTCGATCTAGATTTAACCATGGCTAGAATTGCCTATTGTAAGAAACAGTATCTATACCATATAAATGTTTTATAGTCAAAGCACTTGCATAAGTTATTATTATTACCCGTTACGACACCTAACTTCGTCCGATCATTCATGAAGTAACTAAACGTACTTTAAACACATTCATAGATCAAGTTAATAGCTTTATTAATAGCTATAAATCTTGTATCCGTTATCCGGTAGCCGAATCAACATTTCTCATTATAATTTCCAAGGGGCCGAAGGTTAAGTTAAAGGCCGAAATTCGGTTTCAAGTTTCGGTTTCTGAACACAAGTTTGGTTTATAATCTTTTGTATATCTTGAGTGTTCTTTTATATTTCGTTAACTGTAAATTGTTATTAGTATTATGATCTTAAATTATTATTTTTTACAGTTCCCAGTACGTTAAAACTCCGCGTTAGTTCATATGAAGAACTAGCTGCGCCCCGCGGTTTCACCCGCGTAGTGATGAAAATTGTGATGATGATGATGAAAAGCAGCCTATGTCACTCTCTGGCTCTTAAACTATATTCATGCAAAAAATCAGAGCGATCCGTTGTTCCGTTGCAGCGTGAAAGAGGAACAAACATCCATACATACAAACTTTCGTTTTTATAATATTAGTAGGATTAGTAGGAAGAGTGACCCACTCACAGACAATAATTTAATAGGATTTGGTGCAATATTTATATGAAATGTACTTACATAATTAGTAGATAAGTGCAAATAGAAAATTAATACTTATTATACCCACCCACGTACATATAAAACTTAAAATTATAAGAAAGTGTAATATGTTCAATGTGCTCTCTCAGTAAAATAAAATAAAATAAAATAAAAGTGAATCTGAAAAAACCGTGTTAGAACAGAGACATCAATTGTTACTATACATTTTATTATAGAAACTGACGTGGTTTTCACTCCGGGGGAGTGACCGGCTTAATCTTACGTGAGTAATTCCCGTGTAATATAAATAAAATGTGTGAAAACCACGTCAGTTTCGGAGTGACCGGCTTAATCTTACGTGAGTAATTCCCGTGTAATATAAATAAAATGTGTGAAAACCACGTCAGTTTCGGAGTGACCGGCTTAATCTTACGTGAGTAATTCCCGTGTAATATAAATAAAATGTGTGAAAACCACGTCAGTTTCGGAGTGACCGGCTTAATCTTACGTGAGTAATTCCCGTGTAATATAAATAAAATGTGTGAAAACCACGTCAGTTTCGGAGTGACCGGCTTAATCTTACGTGAGTAATTCCCGTGTAATATAAATAAAATGTGTGAAAACCACGTCAGTTTCGGAGTGACCGGCTTAATCTTACGTGAGTAATTCCCGTGTAATATAAATAAAATGTGTGAAAACCACGTCAGTTTCGGAGTGACCGGCTTAATCTTACGTGAGTAATTCCCGTGTAATATAAATAAAATGTGTGAAAACCACGTCAGTTTCGGAGTGACCGGCTTAATCTTACGTGAGTAATTCCCGTGTAATATAAATAAAATGTGTTACTATACATATTTGGAAACGTAGTAAACTTACCTAAATTAAAATAAAGACAAACGACAAAATTAAAATAAATAAATAAAATATCTAGGTACGCCAAATAGTCGATTTCAATCGAAGCTCAAAATACAGCGCACTCTGTACAGATGAAAATTACATGCCGAAAAATATGCAGCAAGCCGAAAACAGACATCTCTACCACAGCCATCTCTAACAAATATCAAATAACTCAAACTTACAATTAAATTTAGTTCTTACTCTGAACAGATTGTTATTAGTGGGCGTTTTTACTATAGTAATTATTTAGTAAAGGTACCATGACGTAATAGACGTGTTATCGTAAGACGAAGAAAGTAGTCGACATTAATTATGACGTTGGACTGCAGCTGATTTATATGAAAAGGTGAACAGTTCAATTGCTACGGAGCCCATAATTTGTTTATATACTAGCTGAATTCTGCGGATATGCCCGCGATTTTTAAAATTTTGTAGTATCTTTCTGAATAAAATTATGTAATTTTTCAGTTCCCTGATTGTTATAATCTATGTATTCAAGTCTAGTTTTCAATTATGTTTTTCTTGTTAAAATTATTTTGGCCTATGTTACCTTTTCTTAGTAAAATACGGGAGTGCAAATAGACTGCCTCCTGCCATTTGCCGGCTTATGTTTTCAAATAGCGAAAGATTCGGTTTATTTTAGGTAATCTGCATCGTAAACCGCATCGTCGTTTAAAATCAGGCGAGCTGCAGGTCAAGCGCATGACCATTAAAAAAACTAAAGCTTTCCACAGATTAAACGATTAAACGTGTTTCAAGTTCCATATTACAAAACATGCGGATGCTCGTTCAAGATGTGTTGGTTTTGGTCTGTAGACGCCTTAAATGATTCGTATTTATGTTATTTTACAATCGCAGCAATAACAATTTGTGGGTACATAATGTTCATCATTATCAGCCTATCATGTTCCCACTGCTGGGATACAGACCTTCTCTCTCGAAGAGAGAGAGAGAGAGAGAGAGAGAGAGAGAGATAGACCTAATCCCCCATGCTGGCACAGTGCATGTTGGTGAATATCATGTCTGAACTTTTGAGATTCTTGGACAAATTGGTTTCCTCACGATGTTTTCTTTCATCGTTTTAGAGCGATGGCATCGAAACTGCACATAATTAATGTACTAAATAAGTCATTGGTGCAGGGCCGAGGATCGAACCGGGTGCTGTCAGATTGTAAAGCACACATGCTACCAGCCAGCCACTATCGCTCATACATAATGTTAGCTAAAATTAAAGATTTAGTTAGCTCTTAGTAGATAAGCTTAGATAACCTGGGCTTTATGTGGTGAAACATAATGATTTTGACATTATTTGATAGACTTACGAATCACAAGTACTTGTGAAACTTAATATACATGTAACTTCATAACACATGTTGTAAGTCTTCACTTACTCAATACCTACTTAAGTATTAATAAGGACCTCACAGAGAGGATGTATCGACATAATAATAAGCAAATACTACAATGTTGACGGCTATTAAATCTTCATTAATAGAATGCTATTTCTGCCGAGATCACGAATCCAAGCAAACAAAATTGTTTACATAATTCTGATAATATTCATAAATGGAAATAATGTTTTGTGGCCAAGCGAGAACATGTGCGCTTTACAATCTGACGGTAGCCGGTTCAATCCTCGGCCCTGCACTAATGACTTATTTAGTACTTAAATAAATCATGTGCAGTTGCGAAGTCTACGCTTAAAACATAATGAAGAAACCAGTATGTCCAAGAACCTCAAGAGTTCAAAGACATATGGCATTTTATTTATACATATGGAAACACACACGCACACACACATGTTTATTTACTTATGACTTTTACCAACATGCACTGGGCCAGCGCCAGCATTGTGGAACCCATCCTCTCTCTCTGAAAGAAGGCATTTGTGACCCAGCACTGGGAAAATGATGTTAAAGTTGAAGTAGGAGTTAGATTAGAAAATTGCCAATGTTCGAAAGGACAAAAATTTCGAATAATTTAAGAAAGAGGTAAAAAGGAGGTAATAAGAGGAGGTAAAAAGAAAAAAGTACATACGGGTATATTATTATCATAAATAACGTCTGTTTTCTCGTAAATCTCAAGTAAGTACGTGGTATCTAATCACATTACTTTAGTTTATCGGAATCTTTAGACGACACAGTCCATTAGAGAAGAAATGTACAAAGTACAAATTATTACATGAGGCAACCTTATTGTAGTAGGTAATAAACTACATGTAAAAAAAAAACAATTTTAAAAACAAGATTTTAGATTTAGCACATAAAATGTAATCCGCCATCTTGGAGCGGTGGCCATATTGGAATTAGTGTCACTTTATCGTTTTCTACTCTTCAAGTCCCTTCATTTGATATATATTAATAGGGTTGACAAAAATAGACACCATCCGCCATCTAGTGGCGGTTGTCATTTTGAAAATATTACAATATTGGGTATTCCATATTGTATTGTCACCAGAACTAAAGGTAGGGTTGAAAAAAGTATACACCATCCGCCATCTTGTGGTGGTTGTCATTTATTACAATATTGGGTATTCCATATTGTATTGTCACCAGAACTAAAGGTAGGGTTGAAAAAAATATACACCATCCGCCATCTTGTGGTGGTTGTCATTTTGAAAATATTACAATATTGGGTATTCCATATTGTATTGTCACCAGAACTATAGGTATGTGCACATTTCCATCAAAATTGGTTAGGAGGGACTAGTTTCGATTCAGGTTGCAAGATTTGATCACAAAAAGCTTGTAAAAAATTAATATGCAAGAAATAAGCAGATCAGATCAACAATATGCAATTCACAAGAAACGTGTCCTTAATTTACGAATATATGGATTTAGATTACATCTTAGAAATATCGTCAATTTTTTATCGAGCATATGCCTTTCGACTATATAAAATACAAGTACACTAAATACCTAAACTACTTAGCCATTTATAAAAAAAAAAAACAGAAATTGCTCATAGATCTTTGAAGGTCTAGAGACAATCCACGACGAAATATTCAAGCCCACTACCAATTAGGAGCGTACCCAGCAAGGTGTGCGGCATTTCCATACTGAATAAAAAATCAATTTAAATTTTATGTACTTATAACAATGTTTAATTTAGCTTCTGACAAATATAACAGGTGTAAGGAAAACGCTACTATTATACTACCTAAACTACCTAAACTTGAATGCCAATAGCCATTTGCCTTATACGTGTTGTTTTAGTGTTGTATTTGTGGTTTAGAACTTTGCAAACCAGCAATGTAAAGCATACAAGCGTGCGCGCGGTGTGGCGCAGCGCAGGTTATTCGTTGACCTCTAGCGTCAGCTGGTATTTTATTTGCAATACATTACGAACATTGAAAAAACCATTGCATTTTTTTGTGGTATAGTATCAGCAATCACCAGCACTATCACTTCTTCGTTTTTGGGGCCGTTTTCCTTACACAGACACACGGTACACTACTTTACATTTTTAAACCGTTATCCAGAGTTTTAAATATCTTTGGGTCTATATCTAATTTTATATTCAACGACGATACATAATTAGTCTACTAAAGTGGTAAAAATATCCAAAGGATTAAAAACTCACCGAGTAAAAAAAAGCAGTAAAAAGTAGTCACACAAGGACATGCAAGGTCGAACTAGCTATCAAATAACAAAAACTCTAGGTCAAAGACTTTCATTACACAAGTTATTCTAATTTTATATACTTTCAAACTTGATCTGCTTTTCATTAGCCTAATCATATGCGTAATTAAGTCAGGTCAAAGTCTTACAAATTACTTATCCTAAAATAGCTGAACCAGTTTTAGTGAAACTTGCATACTTCGACTGGACATTTCGCTATCATATCACACTAATGTTATAAATGCTAAAGTTTATGTCCGCACTTAACTCCGTAACGGCTGAACGGAATTTGAATGAAATTTGGTATGAAGGTTTTTTATACTCTAGATACTGCTGGGACGCTGGCTTTCAGCACATACGGCATCGGATAGGAGCAATCAGTCCTGCGTTGACATCCCGCTTGGGGTGTATTCTACATTTCATTTGCTACAGGATTTTTTTTCGTTATTAAATTTCGTTATTATTGCTTTGCCAATTCAGCCGAGCAGTACAAGCGACACAAATATGCTAACCTCGGCAGTGGTTACATGTTTGAGGCGTTTGGGGTCGAGACATTAGGCCCTTGGGGCGGGGGAGCTCACCTCGTTTTCAAAAATCTTTCAGAGCACCTGGTTACTGCGACGCATGACCAAAATGCTGGCATGTTTCTGGCTCAACGCATTACCATTCAGCGTGGTAATGCCGCCAGTATGCTTAGTATACTGTCAACTGATAGTGGGCTTGAGCATTTTGATTTTCTTTAGGCCTTTAACAGTCTATGGGCAGTCTAACTGTATTTGTAGTGTTAGTATTAGCTTGTATTTTGTTTAGTTAGAAAAAGCACTTCCCAGTTAAAATTAGTATATATTTAATTCAGGGGTATAAGCTTCCTCCACACAAAATTTCATATAAATCCGTCCAGCAGGGAGACGACAAACTTTCGCATTCGTAATATTAATCTGATTATTAAAACCCCCAGTAATTATTACAGCCATTATTATTGGTTTAACTTGAACAAAGGGTTATCAAGATCATGTCTTAGCGCCTATAACTCAACAATTAACATTTACCTGCAACAGAATGAGGTGGAGCTTACTGTCAAGTGAAACACGCGACGTGAATAATTGGGTTCCGTAGATGGAAGATAATGTGGGTAAGTTCATGATGGGCTAATAAATACTGATGAGTGCTGCTGCCCTATGCTGTTGCAAGATACTGATGTTTTGATACTTAAGGCGTATATGCAGAAAAATTACAGTATGCACAGTCCAGAGTTCTGACTATGGTTCTTTTTAACCGACTTAATCGATCCATAAAGATGCACACCGATTACTCCGAAATGTGTAGACCAATTTAAAAAAAAGCTGACGATCCTTTTAATTTGCTTATGTAACCCTAAATAACAAAGGTATAAGCTGCGCAAGCGCACCCATTCAAAGCAAACACACTCCTTTTGTGGGCAACGAGACGAATATTTGCCAGGAACATCTTTTTATTTATGTCTGTCTCTAAGCTATTTTTGGATCGATCGGATAACCTGTTTTGATGGTTTCCCCTTTTCGGTGAACTAGAGTTTCTTGGAAATGCTAATTTGCGTTGTTAGTTCGGTCTGGTCGGAGATAGAATCTGTAATCTGTTTATTTTGACGCGGGAATTCTATAACTTGTATCTTAATCGGAAAGGTCTCAATTCAAAAGCAGTGTTTGTTGTATAGTCGATTTATGCCTTTTGGAAGAGGAGTAAGGTAACTGGGAGAACTTTTTCAATTTGTAATAAGTCAATAAAATTTACCTGTAAATTTTCGAATAAAATGCTCGTTTTTTGATCTGTGTGTTGCCTTGACACTTTTTAAATTTCAAATTGTAACTACAAAGGCATCCTGCAATTAACAGACCTAATGATAGTTTGTCTACTTTCAGTAAGTAAATAAATCTATAGTACTAATATTATAAAGAGCAAAGATTTGATTGTTTGTTTGTTTGTTTGCATTAAATAGGTTCCGAAACTACTGAGCCGATTTTAAAAATTCTTTCACTGTTGGGAAGCTACACTATCCCCGGGTGACATAGGCTATAACCTATACACGTGCGAAGCTGGGGCGGACCGCTAGTACTGAATATTTCGGGACTTTTTTTTGCATACACGGTCTCTGACAAATAAGTATTTTGGATTTGAATTTGACCTCAAACTAAGCAAAGCTTGGCTGCCAGAGACTGATATACTTACATATATTTTTAAATAGTTTATAATCAACAGCCCAGAGTTGAACTTTAGCGTAGTACTAGAATTCTGTCTAACTGATGCCTATCTTTATCGGCAAATAACAGAAAGTATCATTACTAACTTTCCCGGACTTCGAGAGGAATCAATGTCTCGATTGATTAGATCTAAAGCTAACTATATAAGCTCTACCTGACACTAACGGTACAATGAGAGCCTTAATTAAGGGACCCTTTGAAGACGTTCGTTAGAAGTCTTCGGCATATGTTTATAGTGCCATTTTAAGGGCTTATTTGGAATTATATTTTTTTCATCTGCAGCTTCATTCTGGAGGAATTGACATAGATTTTGACCCTATCACCCACATATATGTTTATCTCAAGTGTCGGTAATAAATAACTATAGAATAAACGACCTTCAATAAGTTAGTTTAGTTTTTTCAGTTTTGTGTTTGGTTTATACCAATTTTTTAATAGGGCAAGTGCCTATATTAACTTAACAAAATACAAGCTAACACTAATAATAGGAACCCAGACTGCCCAATGCGCATAGACCGTTGAAAGTCTAGAGTCAATCCAAATACTCAAGCCCACGATATACCTACTTAGCGTCTTTTGTTTTGGTATTTATTTTAAACTAGCGACCCGCCTGCCCGGCTTCGAACGGGTGTAATTTACGTGCGAAGCCGGGGCGACTCGCTAGTTATATATATAAACCTTTCTTGAAAATGTATCTGACTGATGGTGAAAACCGCATCAAAATCCGTTGCGTGGTTTAGGAGGAGTTAGCGGCCATACACACAGACAGACGCGGAAAGCGAGATAAAGAAGAGATAGAGATGTTGACTGATATCGAAATTGAAATTACTGAAAAGGCACGTGTAATAATTATGTGTCAATTATAAACTTTCATGATTCACGAAGTTTTTATTTTATAATATGTAGCGCGGCTTAATTATACCTACACTACGTTAGACTATCTATATGTAAATGAACTTCTGTGCGTGTAAGTTTTTGATTAAGTTAGATTATAAGAATATTTTTGCATAATATAGATTATTCTGACACATTACGTGCTGTTAACTATGGTTCTTGGAGTTAATGGATTATAATTTGACGGTTATGTGATTTAATCATTTAAGTTCAAATCTTACTTTAGTTCGAATAAAATGTATTTATGACGAAATAAAAATCGTCAATGAGCAATAAAGTTAATACAATTATTAAAATGTAAAAATCTAAGATGGGTTCTGAACTCAGGGCTGTATTTACACTTTTTGTTATAAGTTTACTTTATTTCGACAATTCCTCATGTTGTATAGCAAAACTTTCCAAATTCGTTGTTAAAACGTCATTATGAAAAATCTGAATGATGGCTCAGGTTGTCAGGACTTTGAATATATGGAACGAAAAATAAGAGTATTTGACGTGATAACGTTTTATAAATCGATGAACGTCGGTGGCACGCACGAAAAATTGTCACGTTCCGCTGAGCAGCGCGTGCAAGTGAGAGCGCGGAACAAGCGATAGAGAGGCACGATCGGCCTAAGCGTTATCACGTAAAATTATCGTTCGTAAACCGACTTTACAGACAACACCTTTTCTTAAACATAAGAACTTTTTTATAAGCTGTTTTTTTTGTTGAAATTTCAGGTTTAGATGCGCATTGTGGACTCCTTTCGGCTTAGTAAACCTTTTCCGCGCAACCCAGTATTCGAAAAAAATGTGACCGCTTCTGTGGATCCCGAATTAACGCGATGAATTTCGGACGCTACTTGAAACTCTCATATGGATGGAATCAGACCGATGATGATGATAATTGTGAAAAAGCTAGGGAAAGCATTATAACTAAGCAATTAGACTATTAGAGGTATCAGTCTAACAACGGTAACATCTACATTATCACCGCAATAATATATACCGCTTTATATGTTTGTAAAGGTGTTGAATAAAATTTATTTTCTTCTGTTCTTTCCTTCAATATGTGGCGTTAACGAGTAACTATAACATGGGGTTCTTCAAAAGGTCTGTTGATAGACTCTTCAAATGCCCTTGGTGTTATAGTATCCATAGGTGATTTCTTACCATCTGGCAGCCCGTTAGCTTGTTCCCCACCTACGGTATAAAAAATCTCTCTTAAGAAATACGACAGAAAAACTTATTGTTCTGTATGTGCCAACATATTGCTATCAGCATCGCCTAACGATGTAAAAACATCACTAACAAACAGCTGTTATGTTCTACCACAGAAAAGTGTAAATAGAACGGAAATGAGAAGAAAAATCTGTCGCCAGGCATTATGACAGAACCTTAATTGAATATTCATATTTTTTTGTATAGCACTTAGTTTTATGTTATATCAGAAATAGTTAATAAAATAAATTGTAAAAGTTAACAAAGGGCACGGACCCAGGAGTACGTGGAAAGAAAAAAAAAAAAAAAAACATTCATATTTATGTCAACGCGTCGAACTCCGCATCCAAAGAACTTGGACCTTACCTTTTTGGGTTAGGTCCCAAAGCTCATTGATTTCGAATGACTGACGTTTCGTTTATATGGGTGCTACCACGGTGCTACTAGCTACAACAAATTTATTACCAAAATGCCTTAACAGCCGTTCTAATTTAAACAAAAAAAAAAATATGTGTGTTCTACAATCTATGTCCCAGCAACAGCGCGCACCCTACCATGTTAGTAGACTGGCCACTGGTCTATTCTTTAACAGAACGTCCCGTGTCATTAAGTAACGTTACAGAACGGTTTGCAGCAAATGTAGTTCACGCCATATGGGGCTTTGGAAGTAGGGTAGACTGAGAACGGTAGAGCAGTAGTAGTTAGACTGGTGATTAGGTCAACTCCGAAACGAGACTGAAATCTGGGCGTTTTTTCTATGCCATAGTTGTCTAAATTCGTTGTCACATAAGCCGTCGTCACGAAAATTGTGAATCGAAATAGCAAGAATTTAGAGGAAATTTACAATCTAGATTAATAGATCCTCAGAAATGTTTGCACAGACCCGAACTGACGGTTTTCATGCTGTCTTTTGGGAAAAGGTGTCTTCGTTAGAGAGTAGACTTCGGGGTAGTAACAACATCACCTTAAAAACTGTAGCAGAAAACTCTCTATCGCCTATATTAAGGCATAATTATAGTGCAGACGTTGTACAACGAAGAGACGAAAGAGTTAGAAGTTGACTGCACAAAATTACACTAATATTCTAATTGCAAAAACTTTGTTCGTTTGTTCCTCTTTAATGCAGAAACAGAGCACCGGATCGACCTGATTTTTTGCATGTGTATAGTACAAGGGCTGGAGAGTACTTTTTATCATCATCGTCACCATTTTTCATCACTACGCAGGGCGCAGCTAATGTTTAAATAATCTTATTTCGTTTTTAAATTTGGCTCTTCCTAGTTTATAGTTTAATTAATTAGTTAAAGATCATGTTGTCGAGAAATAAGAACATTTTGAATAGATTTAATAGATGTTCACACAATCAATGTTATATGGTAATACTAAACTTAATTTCAGAGAACAATGGCTTAGACCCATTTGGGAATAAGCCTCGTTTTTATCAATAGCACAATACATATTTTCAAATAAGCGGTACTTCAAAGAAAGTCACTACAATATCACTTATAAAATATTTTTCTTAGCTCATCGCGAGGGATAGCGGTGCGTATCTTTTTTTATATATAGAATAGATCTACGTTTGGCCTTCTTAGAAACTGGTGCTCCTTGTCAGGTAGAGAGGCAGGCCATGAAAAGGTTTTTAGTGGATGCAATCCTACCGTTAGCTGTATTCCAATACAGCTGAAAAGTTTTGGTAACAGGAGAAAATCTTTTAAAGACGTTCTCCCCGGCCTATCTGGAAAACCTTCACGTCGAGAGCACGGGTTTTTGTATCCAGCTTCACCTTCACCTGTCAAAATTTTGATACATTTTCGAAAGCCCCAATCAACCTGATACATTCACCCGTGTCCGCATGACATACGTCAGTCATCCACGACAATGTCCAGTCCAGCACCATAAATAACTCTTTCACTTTCGTGACCGGCCTCCGTGAGATCTGCTCTCAAAAGCATCAGTACATCATTTTAATATATTCCGGTTATGTCTCCGTTGTAGTTATGTAGATCGACAGATAAACACAGTTTTGCTTTCCACTGGATTACAAACGATGGTTCTAAGTGAAAGAAGGTCATCACTATCAACAACTTTTACTTCAGAATTAACCCTGACACCACAAATATGTTATTAAAAAAAAAAACACATGTTCAGACGCAACGTTTTTTTTGCAATCTCATTTTCGCTCTTATAATAAACATTATTATAATGATGAGTATAGTAGCCTCCTTTCAGTTTAGTGCCGTCTGTGTAACCCAGCATAGTGCCTACTCTTTATAGTGCAGTAGTACTAGTATAGCATAAGCAAGTCTTCAATTTGTCTTTTATTTAACCTAAGCTCTAGAAGTTATCTAAGGTCGAGACCTACCGAGTTGTAAACCTTTTGTTTCTCTCTTTATACAGGATTATATGGAAAGGGTATGCTAAGCCGAATGGGGTTTGTTATACTCATCATCATGAACAACTTTTACAAAGGGATCACCACTAAAATTGCGAAAAAAAATCAGCTGTACATTTTGTCAAGTGTGTATAACCGTTTTCTATAAATAATAAATAAATATTCGGGCCATTTTTGAACATTGATTGATTAATTGATTAACTCTTTATTGTTCACACCATGAAATTTGATACAGAGGACAAAAAACTCTTAAAAACTAGTGTAACAACTGGCGGCCTTATCGCTAAAAGCGATCTCTTCCAGGCAACCTTAGGATGGAAAGGATTTATAGAAGACGTAGAAGACGGGGTGTGCAATAGAGGATCGACTATAATTTTTTTACTTATACCATACACATACATTCTAATAGTAATACACACTATTACTTAAAATTATTTAAAATAATTATACTAATAGATATGCAATTAATATGAATATATATATATATATATAATTATGTAATAATTAATGATACAAATAATACGAATAAGCTGTTCGACATAATTTGACAAATAAAACTCTTTAACGCGATCTTTGAAAGTAGCAAGCGATGGAGAATGTCTGATAGACACGGGCAATTTGTTCCACAACTGAACTGCCTGAAATGTAAACGACTTACCATAAAAAGTTTCAGAACGTGCGGGAGGGGACTTAAGTGAGAGGTTGTTCTTCGACCTTAAAGGAAGAGGATGACAGTCTCTCCACAAAACTAATATTATAAAGAGGAAAGATTTGAGTGTTTGTTTGTTTGCATTGAATAGGCTCCGAAACTACTGAACCGATTTGAAAAATTCTTTCACTGTTGGAAAGCTACACTTTCCCCGGGTGACATAGGCTATAATCTATACCCGTGCGAAGCTGGGGCGGACCGCTAGTTATTTATAATCCAGTAGTAAAATAAAATTAGCCTATGTCAATTAGCCTATGTCTATTTGTTTCAAATTCATTGCCATTTTCACCTTGCAGAGACTCTACTTAGCTGATTCCTGATACAGTAGCAGTGGCTATAAATATCCTGATAAGCGACAGCTAACTCTAGATCAAAATTAATCAGAGCATTAAGAAATCGATAACCAACCTTGACGAGTCGACACAGATATCGATATTCCTAACGGCTCCTATGAGCTTGAAGATTTCTAAATGGCCACAGAATACACAAGAGTTATTTCCAATACTAAACAATAGATTCCGAAGTTAAAGCGACATGAAGCCTTTACTTTAATAATATATCGATATCACAAACGGGCCCTACCATTTGCCCACGCTTTCACCATCAACTCGATAAACAAAATCAACCTGACATGATCTCACATAAATCCACCGCACGAACGAAAACCCTACAATCTGATCAGTGCCAATGCGAAAACGGCGAGCGAAAACAATCTGCCCGGGCAAATGTCATCAGACGCATCAAAAAGCAAGGCGCAAGGCGTGGCTTGGAGAAATCGAAAAACGTACCGCTCTTTTGTTGTAAGCATTACAATGTATAATTTAGATATCTATTTAACGGTTAATGGTGGATTAGTCACGTTCGAGCAAGAAGCTTCCGACCCGTAACGCTAACTTTGTATGGACGACTTTATATGGAGATGAGAAGTATTTATTAATATTGCGTCCGTTAAGAGAAACCTGCGGTTAGGGCTCAATTTACAACGGCCGTCACTAGGATATATGATTACTTTTTGCTATAAAGGCTTTTAAGGTCTTTAGCTTTTAAGGCTTACCTTTTTATAAGATTTCCATAAAGACTATTTATGTAGATATATTGCCTCACAAAGGGCGTGTGAGAGTATCTTTAATTCTCGCAACAGCAGAACTAGAGCAACTTCAAGTCAGGTTTTAAATAACAAGAAATTCAATAAAATCTCACATAAAAGGTGGACCACAGGTGAACAGCCGTTAATGCTCTTATGCGATAAGCTAATTAAGGCGAGATAAATGAAATAAAAGGCAACAAATCAGAAGAGCTTGCGACAAACAAAGTGTTTTTTTATTTCAACGTTATCACGAATTGAAACGGGCAACTTTGATCCGTATCGGGAGCAAATAACTAACCAGAATTTTTTGTAGTGGCCCTGTCACTTTCAGTTTCGCTTGTTAATTGATTAATGTTAAGATAGACGGACAATGTACGGCAAAAAGTGAAAGAAAGCGATCGACATGTGGCCTCTAACGATTATACTCCGAATAGTGTATTGTTAGGGTCATTAACTTTCTACGCGGATTTAATACCTATCTGATTCGAGATAGCTTTGTTCAGGTTGTTTCGTGTTCGATGCGTGAAGATGGTTTGTTTAATTTGTTTAGATAACGTCGTCACTTCGTCACGTTTAGAAATTAATTTAGTTTGGCATTACTTTATTGTATTCGCGAGAGATAGAAATACAACCGTAACATTATATTAAATCGTAATTTATGCATGTGATTTGGTTGTTGTTTCCAATAGATTGTAGTCTTTTTGTTTCGTTGTAAATGTTAATTTTATTCATGTTTCTAGCCTTGGAACAAGGAATATTTTGTAACAGTATAAATGCACTACTGCGACATGTATTCCAAAATTATTCAAGAGCCAATGCTGTTCGTATATAAAAATAAAACATACACGTATATTTTAAGTCCATAATGTTGTGATAATCAGATAAACTGTGAAGTTAAGCCCAGAGTTAAGCTTTTCCCATTGATTTCCCTAATCTTGAAGTTCGGTGAAATTCTCATGGAATAAAAAAAATATCTAGAGATAAAACGGTATTTATGGTTATAAATTTTGACCCATTGAGAAGTTAATTATGGGTAAATAAAATACAGCTTTCTGTTTCTTATCATATTTACTTCAAGTCAGGTGACATATTAACTTTATGAATTTGAAATAACTGCTCAGTGCAATAGAGATCTGTAAAACCATCATCATCAGCCTTTTCTTGTCTACTGCTGGACATAGGCCTCTCTTAATGCCAGTCATTGAGTTCGGTCAGCAGTTCTATGCATCTAGTTTTTAACTGCCATTTACACTGGTCATCACCTGGTCGCAGGGTGTCCTACACTACATTTGCCTAAACATTGTTTTTTATCCCATCGGTTATCTATCGGTTCTTCGGGCAATATGGCCACCCACTTCCACTTAAGCTTACTTTGAGCTATGTCGGTTACTTTGGTTCTATGTTGGATCACTTCGTTTTAGATTCTCTCTCATATATAATCTACGAGCATAAATATGTCTATATCTCGATAAGTGACTTTGAACTTGTGGACTACCTTAACCATGAGTGTCCACGTCTCAGCACCGTAGGTTATAATGAATAGGACACACTGATTAAAGACTTTTGTCTTGAGGCACTGTGCTATGGATGACGTGAAGACTTGACGGAGTTTGCGAAATACTGCCACCTCAGCTGAATTCTTCTATTGGCTTCTTTCTCGAAGCTGTTCATACTGAACTGCAGGGTCTGTCCTACTCTTAAACAACTTCAAGGTTGTCTTTTCTATGTTCATACCAAGGCTGAGCTAGAAGCGCCAGCTAAGCCTAGGTGTGTAAAATACTATGTGCCGATTCGTCCATATTGGTTGAGTGGTCAGAGAAATTATAAATTTTATACTATGTTGCTGGTAGGCTTTGTAGGTCTTTTTTTTGATATCTTTACGTTTATGCTTTCATCTCTATGCAACTGGTTACCATTTGTTAATTTATTACTGTTATCTCACACTTCATGATACTCTTAATCACCGTCGACTTTCAGTCGTGAAGAATCATTCACCAAACAATTACCACGTAGACTAGCAGTGTAATAAATTAAACAATACATCGGCGCAGACGCCATTATAGTCACGAAATGTGTTAACTCCTTCCCTGAGAAGATTTATTGCGTAGACATTTCTCACTTCGGGTGAAGTGCATTAGCAAGCGAGTGGTGAGGTTTTTGTGATCGAATAACACTGGTAATATCGGATATGATTGTGTAGATAAGGTAATTAAGACACTTTAGGAACAAAATTAAGAATACGGAATGTTCGTAAAAATGTGGACAAAACATCATTAGCATGTTAACAAAATTGTATTACTGTAATCTACAATGAAAAAAATATTTTATTTGACTTTTGCCTTGCTTATTCCACCAGCTATTTAATAATTAAAATCTTTTAAAAAATATACTCAACCTAGACTGTTTGTAAATAATATTTTGAAATCAGCGGAGTTCCAACTCAGCGTGGCCTCTTTGTAGGCTTCCTACGAGATGGTGCGATGAAATTAATGCCTTTGATAGGGACTGGCAAAAGTCATGACTGCAAAAATTGGAAAAGGCTAGAGTAAGCATTTGCCTAGCAGTGCAGTTCCGCAGGTTGACAACAACAAATAATATTGAATGTCATATGAAGAGAGTGTAACTATACCCAGTAGTGATACAAAATAAGCTGTGGATGATAATGATAAAGAAGGAATACTATACGTTCTGTTTTAAACTCAAAAATAAGACAAAATCACTAGGAAAAGTATCTAATTACTCGTATATGAAATACTACGTAGCCAACTTTTTACACCAAATGAAATCATGTACAAACTTCAGACGTCAGTTCTTTAGTCTGCAAGTGTAGTGAATGTACTTTATTCAACAGTTTCAGTAACGAGTGATCACGATTGTGACATTTGTAATTCCAGTCGGCGATGTTTGAAACATTGAGAAATATTCTCAAGCTGGATTACTAGAGCAGTGGATATGTGCCGGTAAAAGTAACAAGATTAAGTTATAACAGTTTAAACTTTAATTAGCAAAGAAGATATTTGATATATTATTATGTATTTGCACGAAATAAACTAAGCCATAAAATAACATTGTGACCCCAAGTAAACAAAAAGTAAGAAGCTAAACCCGAATCGTAATCCAAAGCCAAAACTACAACACTGAACATGTAATTTTGAAATAATTGCCGAAAACAATGACAGAGAGTACTAGTTGACAGATATCATGAACAATGATTACACTGGTATTTTAGGATTAAACAAGAAAATGAGCTTAACAGCGATAACGGTTTTGTGGTGCCATGCATTCCACTCTTGCAGGGTGATGACATTAACATCAGATCAGAGGAAACATTCACAAGTAAACTACAAGCAAATTATATTATCAAGAGTAAATACGGACAACACAATTGTTAGCTTTTCAGCCAAGAAATCACCTTTTAAACTGTTTTACACACAATTCGTTTACACTTGTTATCGCTTCGAGGTTCGAGCAAAGAAAGAGTGATTGCAATGCAACCGCCACTTATATACTGTGTTCGTTGGCAGTCGACAAAAGACTGTCAACTGTCAACGAACACGTGTGAACTTCGCCAATACAGTTTCATTATAATGGTGTTGCTAGTTCATCTATCCATTAAATGATTAAACTAAAGTTGTTCTACATTCGGCCATCCGACTCAATTACACGTCCTCGTGTATACGTGTCATGTATTATATGATAATAGACGTTATACGTGTTAATTAAATGTGTACTTTACAATCTTATTTTGAAGTCTTATACTATCGTTTTATGTTACATAATATCAGAATGCAACTGCATACTGAAAAGCACATCATATCAGACTAAAACCGAATCTGGTTTAGTTAAGTCAGTACGCAACTGCGTACACTGTCTCTTACGCAACTGCGTACATCGGCTCTTACGCGACTACGTACACCGGATCTTACGCAACTGCGTACAATGTCTCTTACGCAACTGCGTACATCGGCTCTTACGCGACTACGTACACCGGATCTTACGCAACTGCGTACAATGTCTCTTACGCAACTGCGTACATCGGCTCTTACGCGACTACGTACACCGGATCTTACGCAATTGCGTACAATGTCTCTTACGCAACTGCGTACATCGGCTCTTACGCGACTACGTACACCGGATCTTACGCAACTGCGTACAATGTCTCTTACGTAACTGCGTACTGGAGGCTCCGCTGCAGGCTCAGCTGGCAGGTTCGACGGCAGGCTCAGCCGCAGGCTCAGCCGCAGGCTCGACAGCAGGCTCAGCCGCAGACTCCGCGGCAGGCTCCACTGCAGGCTCCGCTGTATGCTCCGCCGCAGGCTCAGCCGCAGGCTCGACGGCAGGCTCGACAGCAGGCTCAGCCGCAGGCTCGACGGCAGGCTCGACAGCAGGCTCAGCCGCAGGCTCAGCCGCAGGCTCGACAGCAGGCTCAGCCGCAGGCTCGACAGCAGGCTCAGCCGCAGGCTCGACAGCAGGCTCAACAGCAGGCTCGACAGCAGGCTCGACAGCAGGCTCAACGGCAGGCTCAGCCGCAGGCTCGACAGCAGGCTCAGCCGCAGACTCGACAGCAGGCTCAGCGGCAGGCTCGACAGCAGGCTCAGCCGCAGAATCGGCGGCAGAAATTTGCATATATAACCATAAGTACACTAATTGGATATATAATCTGAAGAACTTTTAACATGAGCACAGTTATTTAGTAATTAGTATTAAATTAATCATTAGTAAAGAAATTATAATCAAGAAAACGCAAGGAATAAAACAGCCACTTTGTACAATAACTATTAATTAGGGCTCTAAAAAAAAACATGACTAGCAAACAGGTTTTGAACCACTTAACAAAAGACAAATTACACTCTGTGGACATGGGAAAATAAGAAGACATCTGTAACTTATTAATCCCGATTCTGATTTGTTAGCTTTTCAGCCAAGAAATCACCTTTTAAACTGTTTTACACACAATTCGTTTACACTTGTTATCGCTTCGAGGTTCGAGCAAAGAAAGAGTGATTGCAATGCAACCGCCACTTATATACTGTGTTCGTTGGCAGTCGACAAAAGACTGTCAACTGTCAACGAACACGTGTGAACTTCGCCAATACAGTTTCATTATAATGGTGTTGCTAGTTCATCTATCCATTAAATGATTAAACTAAAGTTGTTCTACACAATATACTTGAGTAGTATGAACCTTTCGTTCTTTATCATATAATCCTCAAAAAGTGACGCAGCGGAAAAGTAAAAGTAAGTGATAATGAAAGATAAACTTACACGAGTCAAGATTACTTTGAGTTTCTACGAGTTGACTGATTCAAGAACAAATAGCAGAGCTTGTACCTACACGTCGTTTTTTAAGTTATCTTTTTGAAAGTAAACTTACCTACAAGTTTATATAACAACTTGACAAAGCAGACATTAATGTAAAGTATTGTTTACACAATATAGTGTGCCAGTGACCTTTACCAACTGCACGAATTCTCGGGTACTGCTTACCTGTAAATAAAAGACAAGAAAGTTAGTAAATAATACGAATAAATACGGAATAATGGAAAAATATTGGTAGAATTTTTTTTCTAAAAAACACAAAAAATCTGGATTTGATGATATTTTTAAGAGAGCATAAGTATCAAGTTTCTGAAAAAGCAGTCTACGTAGAACTTATTTCAACTCTAACTTGCAACAAAACAATAAAAGAACCAGAGGCATGTAAACATTGAATAAACGGTGTAATGTGATACAGTCGTGGCTAAGTGCTGCGGATACTTTGATTAAAATTACGACCATGATTTAGCAATAAAAAGTATCGGATAAAGACAAAAAGATATACATTGCAAAGTACTTAAAGGCAGGTTTCTGTTGCTTGCTATTTTAGTTATTAATAAATTTAACTATATTTAAATAACTGGCCAAGAGCATCACGAGACACGCATAATGTAAGGTTCCGTAGCCAAAGCAAGGCAATTGAGATCACATTCATAGTTCAGAAATTGGTCGTTATAAAACAATTATTTTTGGACCTTCGGAGATGTGTCATCTTGACATAATTTGTACTTTTTATGGTATAACCTAAACTACGTAGGAAACATTTATTGTTAAGATTTTTTATAATAACGCCAATGATCGATAAACTAGAACTTCTTGAATTGTTTTATACTTACGAAATTTAGATCTATACTAAACCTTTGTTTCATGCAATAACTACCTTACCAACTTATAAGGGTTTCTTGTCCGTAGTTCCGTAGTACGGAAGCCTAAAAATTCTATGTGAAATGAATTAAAATACTGGTAACTGGCCTATAATTGTTATTAACACAAGCAGTTACTTAAATCTAAATTTCTTATTATCTTATTAAATCGTTGTAATGCTCGTACAGAGAATTTGAATGAATCATGCTTTGTTATAAGAAAATATCATATTACACACAATCATAAATAACATAATATCTAACAATCATAATTACTCATAAGTTGCTTTATTTTTCCAACCTTCAGTTAACTATTTCCATCATCATTATCAGCCTATCATGTTCTCAATGTTAGGACGCAAGTCTTTCACAGAGAGAGAGAGAGAGAGAGAGAAAGTATGTGCTCTAAATCTAATCCACCATGCTAGTCCAACTATAATAAACAGTAACAGTAAGTTGAACTCTAAAATGATATTTTGTACATTAGGTGTGAAGCAAAATCTTTTTCGGAAGTTAAGGACGGTGATAAGGACCATTGAATCAAAATAAGCATGTTTCCGAAAGATTCCAGTCTCCAAATTCAGCCAGATGGTGTTGCACCCGTCAGCGCATGTTTTCAACGCCAAATTCTTATAAAGCGTGTGATGCATTCCTGACATTATAAACAAAGCGCCAGGCGCCTGATACATTACACTACCACTATTTATGGACAGGAATTTCTTAAGAAAACACTAATGAAAAGTTATTTACCCATTCAAAACCATGAACTATTCAAATCTCAACCTTCTGACTCGGACTTTAAAAACTATGGTTTGTATTTTCTTGATAAGTTGCTTGTTGAAGTCAATGCTTCGTAACCAACTTTTATTTGCTGTTCATTTCCTTATGATCGTCATTCAAATTTAAACTCTTCTACATGAATAATAAAGCTAGTTTTGATAAATTGAGTGACAGGACGAGTAATCAAGATTAATATAATTAATTGGCTGCAGGATATCTGTTTACGAGCGATGATGATTACGACCATACTATTCTTTGAGGACATGTTTTATAGATCTAAATACAAATGGATTTTAAAATATATGACTGATAAATCACTGCGTTGAATGATAAGTAAACAAATTAAATAGGACGTTAGAGAACGGACGTGGAACATGGACGTCAAAATTGAACAGATTAAGTAGCATATTTGAGAAATATATCAGCTATATTTAGGTAAGTTGTTTCAGTGAAAATATAAATTACAACACCACCATTGCTCAGTTTTTTTTTATTGCAGAACGGACAATTAGAATAATACCATCGGAGCAAACAATAGTGTCTGAAAAATTAAATTTACATACATATGGCATGATAAAAAGATTTTATGATGAAATACAATCTTTTTAATGCAGTACCGTATTTTTATCTCTGACACCAGCGGCGCCAAAGAGTCGATTGACCGCGAATCGATAAAGATTCTGATAAACTGAGGACAAAAGATAATGATTTACTTATCCAAATTAACGATAATAATAAAGGTGGCGTGATGTGTTTTTATTTAAACGGAGTATTACACGATTACGTTATTAAATCCTATTAACTATTAACCTAACCTAACCTAATGATTATTAAAAACCATGGGTTGAAAACAGGAAGGAGTGCTAAAAAATCCTGGCAAAATATGTATTTGGGAAGAATTGGAAGTATTTGTGCTTAAATGTAAATTCGTACCTCGTCTAAAATGCTTCAATAAGATTGCCTAGCTTATATAAAACTAGCTGACCTGACAGACAATGTCCTGTCTTAGAACTGTCAAACACACAAAGTTAAAATTGTAAACATTTTTTTATACCTTGGGTTACGTTATTGGAGTTTGACTGAGGATCCCTTTTTTATGAAAATATAAAATAGCCTATGTTACCCGAGGATAGTGTAGCTTTCCAACAGTGAAATAATTATTTAAATCGGTTTAGTTTTTTCGGAGCCTATTCAATGCAAACAAACAAACAAACAAACATTCAAATTTTTCCTCTTTATAATATTAGTATAGATATAATCTGATGAGATATGCAACTGGGC
Source organism: Agriopis aurantiaria (assembly GCA_914767915.1). NCBI lineage: Eukaryota > Metazoa > Arthropoda > Insecta > Lepidoptera > Geometridae > Agriopis > Agriopis aurantiaria. The sequence continues at coordinate 15,275,170 of OU611992.1, read as the reverse complement.
ATAAAAATAAAACTTAAAGACAGGTTGTACTAGAATAATAAATATTAAAATCAATTTTACATCACTTTTTCATGTCTACTTCCCTACTCATCATCATCACCTTAACAATTTCTGTCACATACCCATTGAATGCGTTTTACGTAACGTTTACACCGTAGATAAAATGTTTATCAATGTATTTACTGATAAAATTGATATTATTGCTACATAGATTTGATAAATATGACCTCGATAGATAAAAGTATGAAACCGGCTTTAGGTATTTTGATGTTTCCTTTTGTTATATCTGGTAATTCAACGAATTCTGATAAAATTGTCTGGTGCTTGATAGTGTTTATTATTAATTTAAAAAAGATGTTACAAGAATAACTTGTTTTATATTTGATACTAATTCTAGAATTTGTATTCTCCAGATTCAGGCACACTCAGCAGGCACAGTTGATCTTGATTTTATCATTAAAATTATGCATCTCATCAGTCTCGCAACCAACAGAAGGGAACTGTCATTAATGCTCTTCAAATCTTACCACTTTGTCAAATTCAGATATTCATCAAGATGACCTTTTCAAAAATGGATTGTCCACGATCGTTATGAAAATCAGTGTCCAAAAAATGGTGAAACTGATAAAAGAAATGATTCTTGATAACTTGATTGATCAAGTAAGGTAAATAAAATATCTTGAGTTGTAGTTGTGTTGACTTGAGTTAGTTTCTTTTTTTCCTGGGTTGTTGACCTGATTGAGCGACATATTGTGCAGTTCTAATATTGATGAAGTTGAAGTTAAAGTGGCAGTGGGTAGAGCACATAGCACGCAGAACAGATGGGCGATGGGGACGAAAGGTTCTCGAATGGAGACCACAGTACGGACCGGTAGGCATAACGTAGGACGTCCACCCACAAGATGGACAGACGACCTAAAAGAGACCGCAGGGAAACGCATGATGCAGGCCGCTTCCAACCGGCCCTTTTGGAGATCGATGAGGCCTATGTCCAGCAGTGGACGTACTACAGCTGAAATGATAATGATGATGAATATTGATGATGTTGAAAGGCAAAATAGAGTCTATGAATAGTATATAAACATTTTTTAAATACATATAGCGTTAATTACTATTATTTATTGAACATGAAGTAGGGCAAAAACACTCAATGATTTAATACTTCAGTGATTATCATCAAATTAATCAACTTTATACTTATAGCTATCGACCCGATGATACAAGAGGCACAACAAATTGCAATTACCCTTCGTACTGTTATTCTCTCCTTTGCCATACACTTTATCCCTTAAGTTCTTACTTTACGGTCTGTTTCGGCTTGATTTTAACTTTGTTGTAATCAAGATTTGGCCTTTCCTTTGCGTTGTTATCTTGACTTGCTTTCTCAATGTTATGTTTATAGTTTATGGTATTAGTTTGAGATTGAGATTGTTTGCTTGAAGATGCAAAGTAGCCATACCACTTAACTATTATTATTTGTTTCCTTTTTTACCCAAGTGCGCAGAAATAGGGTAATGGTTTATATGTTTTTCTGTCTATATATATGTTACCTCCTGTACTGTATTGTCTTAACGGTTTGACATATTTTGAAGTACGAGGTGTCTTAAAGTCTACATATGGAGCATTGTACTGTACGGAAGTAAGAAGTGGACATTGACAAAGAAAGATTGAGAAAGGCTGGAAGCATTTGAAATGTAGTGTTGGAAGGAAGCATTTGAAAAGAATAAGCTGGACAGAAAAAGAAAAAAACCAGGAAGTATTACATATTGTCAATGAGGCAAGAAGTATACTAGCGTACATAGAGACGAGATGGGGAAGGATGTCTGGCCACCTTGTACGACATGACAAATTAATGAAAACCATCATAGAGGGAAAGGTAGAAGAAAAGAGAGGACAGGGAAGACCAAGAAGAGTATTCTTAGACCAAATAAAAGAGAAGGCAGATGTCATGTCATACAGGGAGATGAAAACACTGGCAAAATAGCGTGAACTTTGGAAGTTACTCCACCGACAAGAGCTATGCTCTTAAATGTTGAATGAATGAATGAGGTGTCTTTAGATTGTTCTTTATGCACGGAATGTCCATATGCAGTAGGGTTTTTCTTTCTTTAATAATGTTTTCAAATAATTTAGTTTTTCTTTAGTTTCAAATATTAGTTGCATTAAATGTAATTAATAAATCAACTTGTGAAACCGATAATGTGTTTTTTTTTTGTTATGAAATAAAAATACAGTTTTTGCCAAAAAGTAACCATACTTAAACGTTTTGTTGATGCCATTTATTGGGACTTGTATTATCAATATTATCATGTATTATTTTGTTCCGTATTAAAATATAAGTCAAAGATCAACCCCGCATAAAAAGTTCATATTATCTACTTCCTACTAATATTATAAACGCAAAAGTTTGTATGTTTGGATGTATGGATGTTTGTTCCTCTTTCACGCTGCAACAGAACAACGGATCGACCTGATTTTTTTGTATTGGTATAATTCAAGAGCTAGAGAGTGACATAGGCTACTTTTCATCATCGTCATCAACACCATTTTTCATCACTGCGCGGGTGAAACCGCGGGGCGCAGCTAGTTTTGAATATATGCAAAAATACATGTAGGTACAGTTGATCAGCCTGCAAGCAAAGGTGTCAGCCAGATAAAGCTGGCGCCGACCGACATCCGCTAATCGCATCAAATCGGCTCACTTAACGTCCATCGCCGGTTTTACATCACCAGCTGCCTCTGTACTCGAAGATTGGAGATAATGTACACCGGCTTTTGAGATACAATCGCGCGCGTGTCCAGGAAGGACTGTCGGTAAGCTGATAGCTTCAAGTGCGGTTATGTGAGGGGCTGTGGCTTCTGAGATAACAATTGGTAGAATCTAACTATACGTGACATTGTCATGATGATGAAAAATACTGCATGGGACCAACATATGCTAGAGGATTTAGGCCCAAGGACATGGCTGGCCATAAACTGCTGCAATTAGCTTTATAGCCATGGGCGCAGACCAGAAACGCAGATGAAATATGGAAATATTCTTAGCACTCAAAGTTGATCAACTACATCGAGATTTGCCGTGCAAAACTTGAAAAATAGGCACTCCAACAGCCAAAATCACAAGAAGACAAATATGTAAATAGCTGAAACATACATAAAATATCGAATGAATATGTAAATTCGATCGACGCAAAATGTTTTAACTAGAATCAGAATAAACGTGTAAATTGCACATTTATTTGCTAACATTTCGCTCTAACTAGCGAAAAAGGGCTTATTAAAGCTGTTACGTATTCTATGCCATTACCTAAGTTTACATGAATCTCAGATCAGGCAAACAAAGGAGATATGCCTAACATGATTATCGCTTTTGTTCATATATTTTTATTACCGCTAAATCGCTAAACAAAAAAACTGTACCTAAATACGGTCACTTACTAATTTTGCACGCACGCACTGTGAAACTTGTAGCGATACCAATGTCAATGACAAACTAATTAATAGTCTACACGCAAAAAAGTCTTCGACCAGTGTGTGATGCCAGTGATGACATACGGCACTGAAACGTGGTCTCTCACTATGGGCCTCATAAACAAGCTCAAAGTCGCACAACGAGCTATGGAGAGGGCTACTATGCTCGGGGTTTCTCTACGAGATCGAAACAGAAATGAGGAGATCCGTAGACGAACGAAAGTCACCGACATAGCCCACCGGCTCAGCAAGTTGAAGTGGTAGTGGGCAGGGCACACATCACGCAGAACAGATGGTTGATGGGGCCGAAAGTTTCTGGAATGGAGACCACGGACCGGTAAGCGCAGCGTAGGACTTCCATCCACAAGATGGACGGACGATCTAAAAGAGACCGCAGGGAAACGCTGGATGCAGGTCGCTTGCAACCGGCCCTTTTGGAGATCGATGGGGGAGGCCTATGTCCAGCAGTGGACGTCCTACGGCTGAAATGATGATACAAAAACGGGTGGCAAGGTCATATGTTGGGTAAGTTCGACTAAATCAGGCATTAAGGCTGATTTAGGCCACCTGCATTCGCACCCGGCACGCTACCATGCCATATCTCCCTTCTTTGCCTGATCTGAGGCGTGAATCGATCCAAACGTTGGATAAAATCGTTGGTCGCGCTAGATGTTTAAATTGCCGACAGCTATCCAGATTGCAGTGATTAGGCAAATGGTTGCCTCACCGCTTTTAAAAATCCTGCATAGAGGAAGGTAAAATCTCATTAGAATAGCACGACACGACTTTTTATATCTATACTAATATTATAAAAAGGAAAGATTTGTATGTAAGTATGTTTATAACGACTTAGCTCAAAAAGTACTAGACCAATTTTAAAAATTCTTTCTCTGTTTAGAAGCTACACTATCCCTGGGTGACATAGGCTATAATCTATACCCGTGCGAAGCTGGGGCGGACCGCTAGTTATTAAATTAGAGGCTTGCGTTTGACCATTAACTCGTTTGATGTTCAGTGATGATGCAGTCTATGGTGGAGCACGCTTGCCTAGAAGAAACAGATTCACTCGCGATTTAACGATACCCAGATTGTAACTATTGGGAAATACTAAATCAGGTAGCGCATTCCACAGACTAGCAGTCCGCACAATGAAAGTGGAATCGAAGCGCTTCGTACGGGTTTTCGGAATATAACCATAAAACGGTGTACATTTTTCGTGCCCACTCTGGCAGTTCGATAGAAAAATGGGCAGGATAATGCAGAGCCGTTGCACACTCTCTGAAACGAGCCCCTATGACGCCCTGGCCGCTTGTAATGTGGCTTTCTAAGAACATTATTTGCCGTGTCGCATACTCATCTAGTGCAGTAAAACCCTTTTATATACTTTAGGAGAGTTTCCACGCTCGTGCGTGCAGATTTTAATCGTCGGATGCTTACGGACGATTAGGATTCTAGTTTGGAATTGCTTTTACACGTTTTTCAAGAGTGTGTTCTGGTAGTTGAAGAGGAGAAAGTTAGCTTATCTCTGTTTTTATTGAGCTGGTTTTAAAATAGGTCATTACGCAAAAGGGATGGTAAAGCGCTTTTTAGTTTTTTATGTGACTGTGTGACGATACAGGAGTTGCTCGCGTGATGATTAGTGATTACGAACTTCAACGGTCCAATACCTCAGATCAAACTAATAAGGGAGATGCCTTGGTACACCACCTTATGGCTTACCACCTTCGGTTTTTCCTCCGAAATATAATTTTGACTGCTTCAAACGAAGGGTGAATAGAGTCCTCAAAGGTAGGTGACACACTGACAATGCTCTAATGGTTATTGTAGGTGTGTATAGGCAGCGGTGACCGTTACCTGATGCAGGTGGTTACCTGATGGTAAGCGCCTTAGCGGTCAGTAATTTTACTGGAAACATTGTCCTTCAATCGAAAATACAGTAATGTTTACTGTTATTTTTAGGAAATATAAGGTTAAAAATGATGTGAATGATGGGTAGGTATAGTTATCTTTTGGTGGCCCATTTTTATTATCTCTAAAGTTTTCGCATTTGCTGACTACACTATTAACAATGCTGTTTCATTCATGTTGTCCTTTATATTCGTGGTACAATGGATTGTTATCATGAATGGCATCACAGAATGATATCATTATGAATTCATGTTCCGAAGTTAACTGATAGCTATCACTTGAACTAATAAGGACAATCAATAGTCTACTGTAGTTTTAACATACTTCACGAGAGAGGTAATCAATTCGGTCTGTGTTTTTTGAATTTACTCATGATGTACATCGATTAGCCCGACATTTAATAACTAATTTACGTGGTAGCGGTTTTATGGTTTCATTTTTTTTATGCACATTTTTTTTAATATTATGCCATAGGTGGCAAATAAAATTTGCAAGTGGAAGTGGCAATGGGCAGGCCACATCACTCGAAGAACCGATAACCGATTGGGAAGAAAGGTTCTGGAGTTGAGACCACGAACCGGAAGACGCAGCATAGGTAGGCCTCCCACTAGATGGACCGACGACATTGTGAGAGTCGCGGGCAGTGGATGCAAAAGGCAGGCTGTCGTTCAGTGTGGAGGTTAAAGGGGGAGACCTATATTCAGCAGTGGACGTCTTCTGGCTGATGATGATGATGATGAGGTGGCAAATATGTAGATCGGCCACCTGAAATACGTTGCACTCTTTGAGACTCTATTAACTCGCCTTTTGAAGAATGTTGTAGCTTCTCGGAAATACCGCGGAAGGTAGCTCATTCCACATTTTGCAGGTGTGAGACGTGTGAATCGCACAGTGTGTGATTTTCACTGATCTATTTTTATGTAGATGAATTTTTAGGCCTTCAACTTCAACTTTTTTAGTAGATAGCATTTAATGTGTTTTTCTCTTTACGTATAATTTTTCTATTGGAAATAAAATGTTGTAAGGTATTTAGTAGTTCTTTCTTTTTTTGATTCGGCTATCTATTATTTTGTCCGTTAATTCCCGCTATCCACTTGAATGGTAAATATCTGAAAAAAGTGATCTTGCGATACTTACGTTTTTGTTTTCATGTTTTGTTAAATTTGATTTTTCCTCTGCTGCTAAGTAATAAAATGAGCCAGTTACTCTTTTGATGGTAAGCGACACATTGTGGTTGGCTGGCTGTTTTTTTTACAGATAGCGAGCATAACTTGTACTTACCTTTTCCATAATTTTTTTTTAATATTAGGAAAATGTCATTTTGTACTGGGTTACGCGGAAAGGGTGAACTTAAGCCGAAAAGGGTCCATTATACGCATTATTATGAACAACTTTTACTATAGAACCAAGCTTGAATCCGCGAAAAAAAAAATCAGCTGCTCCATACATTTTGTTGAATGTGTTTTCTTTGGAAAAGATATTTTTTTTTGTGATATCAGAGTTGCTCCCATTGTTAAAAACATTTATAATGATGGGTACCGTGGGCTCTTTTCAGCTTCACGTCACATCATCAGCCATTAAACGGCCACTGCTGAACAAAGGCCTCCCTCTTAGAGAGGGGTATTGAGAGAGGTAATGATTAATCGGTTTCTTCTAGGCAAGTGTGCTTCATCGTAGACCGCATCATCGCTTAACATCAGACCAGTTGGCGGCCAAGTGCAAGCCTATTTTTAATAAAAATAAAAAGAAGGTGCTCTTTTAGCTTAGTACACACTGCGTAACCCAGTAGACAAGTGTCATTTTTTTTAAAATAATTAATAGGCTTGCGTTTGGCCACCATTGTCAATTGGATTGTTGATTTTTGTCATGATGACAAAAATCCCGTGGTGACGGTACACGCTGTGCCAGAGCTACAAAAAAAAACAGTTTTTTTTTCTGTGATGCACAGAATAGCACCATTATATTATAAGCGCCACACTCACTGCCATTTTCAATGGCAACATAGCAACAGCCTGACTCACAGCTCACTACCAACAATACGTCCCATATGCTTCCAAACCCCATTGTGCGACATCCTGCTTCCGCGCAACACTAAATTGAAATAACGTCATTTCATTAGGGTTTAGTTACACTAGACAGTGCGACACAACACAACAAGATGAAAAAAAAAACTTGAAAACCTGGTTTCTAACTTGCAGCACCCATTGAAGTTATGACCGAACCACAGTTTTTATTTTCGTTTGCAGCATTGTTTTTGCTAATCAATTGAGACCGACTATGCTACTAGCACGTATTTACATATTTTAAAACAAAAATGTATTGTCGCAAGCCAATGTGGAAAATATCTCGCAATCACTATAGGTAATTATAGGACGTGGTGCGGGGCACGTAATATTATTTTGTTTGTAGCATTCCGTAGCAATTTAACGCATATCACAATAGAACGGACTATTATGTTTTATTATATTAAAAAAAATCTCATCATAACCAAAGCCAATCACCGAAAAGAAATTAAATTTGTTCAAAATTATAGAAGATATAAGCATTTAAATCTTTTGTTAAACAAAGAACGCTTTATACTTTCTAATAACGTCACTTGCAAGTACGCCGTACAAACTCCATACTGATAACTTGCGAGAAAGAGATAGAGTATTGCTTTCCAATCCAAACAAATTAAACGTTTATATATCAGAATTTAACATTCCTTCACAGGATGAGCGATGAGCGACAAAGCCCTTTAAAAATACTTCAGTAAATCTAGGTATTATATTTAACTATATTTTCACTAAGCCTGTTATTTTTAACAAATTAAGCACTAGATCCAATGCAGATACTATTATTTATTGGTGTAGAAAATTAAACTAGAAGATAGCCTATTCAGTGTGGTCTAACCCTAACGTTTGTCACCAGTGCAATTCATTTGCGAACATGACAATGGTGATGCTGATTTGCGGAACATCTGCATTGTTACGCATCATGTTCTGGTCACTGACCACTTCTCGTTCTGCTTTTTGTTGGATATTGTAATAAATTTCATATTTTTGACGGATGTTAATGTCTGGTGGGAAATAGACGTGGCATTGTTTGCAATGTCATTGACATTTTAAAATGATAATTGCTTACAAAAGTAATTATGGTGTTTTTTTTTAAATCCCGATACAATAGCTGATAATGAACATGTTCAACCAAGTGACCTTTAAAAGAAAAAAATATCTAAATTGGTTTAACTGTTTAGGAGCTATGATGCCACAGATAATCACACAGATGCACAAGTTAAACTTATAACACTGCTTTTTTGAATTATTTATGAATTAATTGATTTATTGGAATAGTATTGCTACTGGAATATTATGGTACTGAGACGTGGTGCTTAACTGTTGGCCTTTATAAAAAAACTCAGAGTCACACAACGGGCAATGGAGAGAGCTATGCTCGGAGTTTCTTTGCGCGATAGAATTCGGAACGTAGATATTCGCCAAAGAACCAGAGTCACCGACATAGTTGTTAAAATTTGCAAGTTGAAGTGGCAACGGGCAGGCCACATCGCTCGAAGAACCGATAACCGATGGAGAAGAAAGGTTCTGGAGTGGAGACCACGAGCCGGAAGACGCAGCGTAGGTAGGCCTCCCACTAGATGGACCGACGACATTATGAGAGTCGCGGGCATCCAGTGGATGCAAAAGGCAGGCTATCGTTCAGTGTGGAGGTTAAAGGGGGAGGCCTATGTTCAGCAGTGGACGTCTTCTGGCTGATGATGAATATTATTGCAATTTTTTTTTAACATGAAGGAATGCGCTGACTTATAATTATTATTCACACCATTATCAATACAATACAACTTTATGTGTTAAAAAAGTTAAAAAGTTAAGTTAAATTGTTTATGTGTTTGCGTCGGAAGTTAAAATTAATTACAAGACTAAACAAGCATAGAGGCTTTTCTAAGCGTAGAGGGTTACTTTAATTAGAATAATGTTAGTCACACTCAACAAAATGTATCGAACAGCAGATTCTATCATCGCGATTTCTAGGTCTCCATAATAATAAAGTTTTTCATAATTACGAGTATAATGACCTCCTTCCGGCTTAGTACATCTTTTTTGCGTAACCCTGTATAGCCAAAGCCGCAAATATAGTTGGCTAAACTAGTAATATTACCACATTTTTATTCATGGTTATATTTTTCTGATTGTTTTTTGTCTGAGACCCTCCCTCCATTACAAATCAGCGATTCTAAAAGTCTTCTTAGAATTTCTCATCCTTTGATGGTTTGTTCATCATCAGCCAGAAGACGTTCACTGCTGAACATTGGCCCCCTTTGACCTCCACACTGAATGACAACCAGCCATCTGGACCCAGTGGATGCCCGCGACTCTCACGATGTCGTCGGCCCATCTAGTGGGAGGCCTACCTACGCTGTGCCTTCCGGTTCGTGGTCTCTTCTCAAGAAACTTTCATCCCCATCGGTTATCAATTCTTCGAGCGATGTACTCTGCCCATTGCCACTTCAACTTGAAAATTTCAATTGTTTGTTAGAGGTCAATAATCAAGAAAACCCATTCACTTTGGTAGTTAGTGAACTTTAAAACCCGTAACTCGTTGTTTTAAGAGCTTACATAATCTTATCGCAATGCATGGAAACGCATTAACGTACGCTACAAGCCACATTGAAATCAATTGCCACAAAATTGGGATCATTTTTCATTGGCCACTAAAGAAAATTTGCATAATGAGAGAGTAAAAAATTGCATCGATTTTAATAAAGGACGACAACCGGTTTGAAATATCGATTGCATTGAACGTATGAAGTCGACTGCTTATTCGAATAATTTGGGTTTAGGTTTTACAAAGAAAATACATAAAGTACATGAAGTATTTTTGACCAGTTTAGGCAATGACAATATAAATTTTGTTTGAGTTCAGGAGTACTTCAACCATAGACCTTATTTAGGCTCAACTATTAACCGATAATTATTCGAATAGACGTGTTCGAGTAAGTATATAGAGACCACGAATTGAAAAAAGACTCGATGAAGATACAACTAAACTAAAATATGATTTTGACAATGAAATTGAAATTATTTATTTGTCAGAACATGGTAGGTACACATACATATAAAGTAGCATACATGGTCGTAAGAATGGAAACGCATCTCATGTCCTTGCCTGTTACAACGTACAAATAATGTTAGTTATTTGTATATTATCTATTTAATAACCTAACATAGACATAATTATAATTTTTTAAAGTTTTAACAACTAAACTTAACAAATAAAAATAAAAAAATTAAGAACTCACATTTTGTACACCGCACCTGGTAAAGATATGAGATACGTTTCCATTTGTACGACCCTATATACTACTTGGTCTGACAATTTTTTTTGCGTGTAAGTCCGCGTTTGGCCACCAACTCGCCTATTGGTAAGCGACATATAAATAATTTGATTTGGAGTGACGATATACGTAAGATAGCTGCCAGTGGCTGGAAATGAAAAGCCGAAGATTGGGTCGAGTGGCGTGTTTTAGAAGATGCCTATATCCAGCAGTAGACGAAGATAGGCTGATTATGATGATGGTAAATACTATTATTTCATGGCTTGGGTTGCTCTTTATGGCCATGGACAGCTTTACGACTTGCTAGTCTCAACTCATGCACATTTAGAACTGAAAGATAACGATTGTTATAATTAACAAGCTTTTGCCCGCGGTATCGCCCATTTCGTGAACAAAATATTTCCTATATCACTTAGGCATAGTGTAGCTTTCTTTGGGCGAAATAATTTTTATATCGGATCAGTAGTTCAGAAGATTACATCTGTGAATAGAAACTTTACATCTTTATAAAGTCAGTGGTAGAAAAGAAGATAAGAAAAATAAATTAAAAGTGTTATTACTACTTACCTACTATAGCTATTTAATATAGTTATGAATTATTTGTATACATAATGTCTGAAATTTACGAAAATAAAAAATAATAAGTCACAATAAAAACACTTCATGCGTTCAGTAGGCATCATTGATAAATCGACCAAAACTTCCGGCTTTTACCAAGACCGATCAGTGTTAGCGTAAGCTATCTGTAGATAACATACAAAGCTTTGCTCCTCAAGTTTCGAAGCGACCGTAGGATCACTGAGTAGGGAATCTCCAGAGCTCCAACTCCCGAGAGCGCACACTCGATGCTACTTTCTGCAGATATAGGTGTAGCACTCATTGACGCGTTCGTTTACGTACTTACTCACGAGTGCTTAGGTGACAGACAACTGAATTTTTAGACGTATATATAGGTATTATAGCTCAACGGTTAGTTATCAGATTGCATGCCGCAGCATGTGGATTCAAACCACCAACAATGAGTTTGAGCATTCAGTGAAGAAATACATTGTCATAATAGAGCTCGTTTATTCCAAAATCTGTCTTTAAAGTCAGTGTTCGTCAAGCAGCCTCACTTGAGAGACAGTTTTTTTTAAATTATAAATAGGTTTGCGCTTGGCTGCCAACTCGCCTGATGTTAAGCGATGATGCGGCCTACGATGGAGCACGCTTGCCTAGAAGAAACCTGTTCACTCTCGACTTGAAGACACCCAGCTAGCCCTTATCCCAAGCTAAGCGTTTTTAGCATTTTGGACCACAACATTTCAAAGATTCGTACTCAACGATTTGGGTCGTCATTTATGATTTACGTATTGCCCAAAAACGGAACTCCCTGCCGTCCTCCTTGTTTCCTGAGAACTACTATCTGGGCATCTTCAAGGCTAGAAGTGAATAGATTTCTTCTAAATCAACGTGTTCTATCCTTGGCCACACCGTCGCTCACCATCAGGTGAGTTGATGGCCAAATGTATATCCAAATACAAAATACACTGTAGTAATGTATCGGCTAACAAGAACAGTTTTTCTGTGAAATCTCCTATTCTGTGTTAGGTGTGTTTATCGCTTATACTCGCAGATAAGATAGCATCGCTAGTGGGGGTCACAGTAGGGCACGGCCTTAGATATTTATTGTGGAGTAAAATACATCTGTTTAAGATATATTTGAATGTTAAGCGTGTATATCTTAGGTTTGGACTGGTGAATAGGGAATTCGTGATCGGCTTGACACTGTTGAGAAAATTATTTACTAAATAAATCTTTTTCTAGTTAAACACTTAGTTATTATGATTGTTCCTCTGGGAAATAGCCTTCTCTTTTTCTTGGCAGGAGTGGATACCCATCCACTCCTACCGTGGTAAGGGGAAAAGTGGTAAGTAAGGCAAAGTTAGTTTAACCAATCGTCACTGGGGTAAGTAAGGTCATTATGTTTTATCACATTACACATACACACACGCACACAAATACATACACACTTTTTAAAATTAAATACATATATATTTCTTATTCCTTTTTTATTTCGTAATAGTTATTTATGATACAAGTGCGGTAAGTTGGTTATTACAAACGAGTAGACGAATGTAAGCCCGAGACGAAGTCGAGGGCTTACCATAGTCACGAGTTTGTAATAACCAATCCGCACGTGTGCCATACAACGTTTTACAACACATTTGCGAGAAAAAACGGCTACAAATGAAACAATTTTATTATTTTGTTTATAACTTAATATCAGTCACAACAATAGTTTCTATAATATAATTAGAAAATGGCGCGAACATGTAAATAGCGCCACTATCACGTGGTGAAAATTAGAACTACATCTTTCGTCTCATTTTCTCTTTAGTATTAAACTGAGACTAACGTATTGAGCAAAAGCGCTTCCAAGGAGGTTTGATCATTCAGCTTATTTATTCTCGTAATATGAAACTCTTTTGTGGAATTCTTATGTAATTATGATGGAAATTAAAAAAATACCGTAAAGTACACGCACGGTGCTATACATCTGAGCGTGCGGACAAATTCATTTCCGCACGCTCCGTTGTATGATCCGTAATGTTTAACTTTCGAACGATGTATACAGGCTTCGTAAGTGCACTTTTTGAGCAAATGTGTTGTAAAAAATATATTAGACTGAGAGAAATGCTATATACAAATTATAATTATAATTAATTATAATTATAATTAATTATAATTATAATTAATTAATTATATAATTATAGTTAATTATAAATACAATATGGACTTAACTTTTTGTTTCATAAATTCTATAACTTTAGTAAAGTATAGGTACATAGGTATGTAATTGAAATTCAATAGTGAAATATTAGAATAATTATGTAGTAAAATCATCATCATCATCATTTCAGCCGTAGGACGTCCACTGCTGGACATAGGCCTCCCCCATCGATCTCCAAAAGGGCCGGTTGGAAGCGGCCTGCATCCAGCGTTTCCATGCGGTCTCTTTTAGGTCGTCTATCCATATTGTGGGTGGACGTCCTACGCTGCGCTTACCAGTCCGTGGTCTCCATTCCAGAACCTTTCGGCCCCATCGGCCATCTGTTCTGCGTGATATGTGCCCTGCCCACTGCCATTTCAACTTACTAATCCGGTGGGCTATGTTGGTGACTTTCGTTCGTCTACGGATCTCCTCATTTCGGATTCGATCTCGTAGAGAAACCCCGAGCATAGCCCTCTCCATAGCTACGGCACTACTACATACGGCACTGAAACATGGTCTTTCACTATGTGCCTCATAAGCAAGCTCAAAGTCGCACGAGTAAAATCATGTACTTATATAAGTAAGTATTGATATATAATTTAAGTTGTTATATCTATCTAGGTTATCAATTTCTTGTAAAAGTTTAGTCTTTTTGTTTATTTTCTTTTTGTCCTTTATAAGGTGTTTTTGATGCATGCCTACGTACCATTTGTTCCAACCTGGTGAATGACTGGTAGAAAATGTTTAGCATTCAATAGCATAATTTGTAAGTGTGCAATAATGTATAAAAATAAATAAATAAATATTTAACCTATGCCAACGTTGAGAAAGGAATGTTACCGTACAATTGGATGTTTAATCTGAATGACTACTAACTTTAGACTACTCAGCTTGCGGTCAACTTTCCTAACGCTGAATTGGAAACATTGCGACCTCAGATCAAACAAACAAGGGAGATATGGTAAGGTAGCGTGGCGGGTGCGCACCAGGTCTAAATCAGATTTGATGCTTGCCGACTTTTTTTTTGTATGTGGACTTAATTAGTTCATTGATGTTGCTACAAGTTTTTTAGTGTGCGTGAAAAATGAAAAGAGCCGACTTGGTTTTTGCGCGGTAGGTATAGTGTATTTTTAAAAGAAAAATTTAGACATTTTAACACGAACGATAATTCTATTAAGTCATATCTCCTTTATTTGTCTGATCTTAGATTGCAACAGACTATCTAAAACTAGTTGACTCCCCAAGCTGTCATCTATATCTTCGTAAACCTAAAATATTTTTTTATGGGATGAACTGCATGTTATCTGTACTTAAGTTATTGTCGAACAAAATACATAAACTTACAATGTACTTAGATACATACGCTGATCTGTTTCCGTTGACTCTAAGGCATCGTTTTACTCGGTTAATTATTGGAAAAGGTACACTCATTTCTCGAAACTAATTCCATAATAGTAACTATAAAACAGTATTGTCTCATTACAATGTGTAATGAATATTGAGTCTAATAAATAATAACTGTTTTCCTAAATAGGTTTACGATAGGCTTTCACCTTACCTGTGGTTATGAACGCCTATAATGCTCAAGCAAGCAGTCTAGAGTGCGCATCTGAATGCCTAGTCACTAGTGAATGATTAAACTGCATATAGAAACAAAAGATGTAAGATACAACCTGCTGTAGTCACCACAGAAAAGATTTCATTTTGGGGGGGGGGGGGGGGGGGCATTCTGACAAGGTTCGAAGGAATCAAATCGAAAAATTGAGTCGAATGTATGGAATTGCTAGGTGATTTAGGGGAGGGGGGGGGGGGCATGACCCCCATAGCCCGTGGATCCACCACGCATTGGTGGACCTCACTCATTCGATCATACTTCATTACTAAATCTCAAAAACTACGAAACAGTACACTTTTTACAAGTTTTGTTAGTTTTCGAAAAAAAAATCGTTTACGTATTGTTCCATACATTTTACTAAAGCGCCTTCAGCGAAAACGCGAAGGAACTTAAATTAGTAGTGATCGGCAGTATAGGTTCCTTCAATCAAACACGTAAAAAGTTTTCGAATAGCTTTTAGCCCAGCAATGTATGGAACAATACAAAAACTAAAAAAGTTTCCGAAAACTTGTTCTAAGGGCTTCGACCAAAATAAAATGAATGGACGGGCCCAAAAAGCGCATTTTTGGAGATTACAAAATGAGCGCCGGCGCTCACTTCGTTTCAGTCGGTCTCTAGTCGTAGGAAGTGCGACACATGACTTTTGTTACATGATAACGAAACATCTGACAACATTATGTCTTCGTGTGCTTTTCCGAAGTGTAACACAACAAAAAAACCGCTATCTATTTCTAGTCAAAAATATACTGTACATGGTTATAATTAAGTGTTGAAGTATATGTCCGACGGTTTTGACTCGTTGTTACTGAGCAAGTTCAATGGTAATGGCCCGTCCGTTCATTTTATTTTGGTCGAAGTCTAAGGGTACTGATATTGATACGCTGGCAACTGGCAGGTGGCAGGTAGATTTTTTTTATGGGTGTTGAGATCCACTAACGCAACGGCTAGTCACGGCTAGTGTGTATTAATAGCGAATCCCTAAGAAATCGTTAATTACAGCGAAAAACAAAGAAATCATAAAAAAAAAAAAAATAACACTATGAGCCTTTGATCCACAAACTAAGCTACTTTTATTTCACCGACACGTTCCGACCCGACCTTTTAGCAGGCATTGACACCAGTTCATTTAATACTTCCTTCCTGAACACGTGTCACTGCATGTGTTACATTTCACATTTTTTATGGAATTCTCATAAAATTATCCGATAGTGGGGCGATGGAGCTTTGACAAGCTTTGAAACTTAGCAGAACGGCAGCTGGTACAATTTAACGAGTTGGTTCTGAGAATTTGGTGCAGACATCGATTTTGAAACCCATGGTTGGGTCTAGCACAAAATTCTCGATGTGTCTTGGGTTTTGTGGTCAATTTCGGAGGTTGCAGTTGATAGAACTAAAGCCTTAATGGTTTATTGCACGGGACACAAGCTAACGGGCTGCCAGATGGTAAGTGATCACCGTCGCCTATGGACACCAGGGGACGTCACAGATGCGTTTCCGACCTATAAAGATTCTGTTAACAGCCCTTTTGAAGAAACCCATGTCATAGTTACTCGGAAATGCCGCAGGAGGGATCGCTCACTATTGCGGCATTTCCATTCCGAATATTGCAGGTGTGAGGCAAAAAAAAGAGTAAAACGCACAGTATGCGATTTCCACAGATGTCTGATATTTTTTTTTATAAATAATAGGCTTGCGTTTGACCACCATCTCGCCTGATATTAAGCGATGATGCGGTCTACGTAGGAGCACGCTTGCCTAGAAGAAACCGATTCACTCGTGATTTGTAGACACCCAGATTGTTAACACCGTTAACACCCATTCAGGTAGTGCATTCCACAGACTAGCAGTTCGCACAATAAATGTGGAATCAAAGCGCTTCCTACGGGTTTTCGGAATATCAACCATAAAGCGGTGACGATTTTTCGTGCGCTCTGGCAGTCTGATAGAAAAATGTGCAGGAGGGAATTAGATCGTGCAGATCCGATGCACACTCTCCGAAATGTATTCGATAAAAAAACCGATAGACTAGCAACTTTACGTCGATGCTCAAGAAGCTTAGTCCGAACTAAGGATTCGTTGCTGATGAGCTTCTCGGCACGTTTCTCTATAGACTTTCGTTTCTAATTATGTGATTGAAGCTTTTAGGCGGAGGTGGCTAGTGCGATGATTAAACCGCGAATCCGGCTTCAGATCAAAAGACTAGGTACATGCAACTAAACAACGTCTGAAAAAATTACTAAAACAATAATAGTTCAATGCTAAAAACACAAAAGAATAATGATAAAAACCAACGAACTAGCAAATTAAACCATCAATTAACGGACTGTTAACATTTAAACGATTCATGACGATATTTGCGCAGCACTGAGCACACGCAAAATTTTGCACATGCTTGACTATTTTCCCAAACCCTAAGTTCATTGTACTACAAATTGCTTGCCTAAACTACTGTCAAAAAACTGGTACAAATTGAGTTTTATTTTCCACGTATTAAGAGTTGACTAGTGATGTTTGGATGTCAAGTGTTGCCTGTATTTGCACAGATGGCTACCGTTTTTATGGCTACAACGGTTTTGAGACAATGTTGAAATTATGACACGAGCGAGGCAGGCCAAGATAGCGCGTTTGTTATGAGTGTTGAAAAACCAAGCATACAAGGAAGAATTTTAAGAATTACTTCTGTAGTGTCTATAAGTTGAGATGGACATTTCTTCTTGTGATGGCTATTTATAACCGACTTCAAAAAGGAGGAGGTTATCAATTCGACTGTATGTTTTTTATGTTTGTTACACGATTACTCCGCCAATTATGAATTGATTTTGATGGTTATTTTTTTGTTAGATAGGTTATACTTTAGAGGTGGTCTCATATAAATTTTGTCGCAATTGTTTTAGCGGCTTTTGTTAAATCTACAAAAACTTGACACAAACCAACGAATTCAATGTACAATGTACAGTGCCACCAACTTAGCTTTTCAGGTGAGCAAAATTGGAACTACAGTTTTTTCTTGGTGAATTTCTTAGTTGGCAATACTTTGTTCTCGACTAGCGACGCTGTAAACTGAACAGCTAACGTGGGACTGTACCTAGAACATAACTTCAAAAAAACTAAGATTTTCTACATTTTAGTTTAAATTTGTACATGTAAATATAGTCTTGAAGTCGGTTCTTGTTTTTTTTCTTAAAAAAATGAACTTTATGATGATATGGGATAGCGTTTTGTTAGACAGACATAATTTTAGATAATTAAGTATAGGAATTACAAGTTACGTTCATAATGACTTAAATGAAAGTGACAAATGGTGTCAGTATATAATAGTAATTCCTCATTAAATCATAATGCTATAAAACCTATCTACGGGTATTTTTGTTTATGACAGAATTTCCTACCTATTCAACTTAGAGACGGGACCGCACACGACGTTTATCTGTCTCCAATAAAACGAGAGAAATAGCACTGATTGCTTCAAATAAAGATAAGTGTGCCCCACCTTGATCCCGAATAAAAACAATTAATTGATAGTAATTTATTTATTTCAACTTTGTTTCGTAATATACCTAAAACGCCTTTGTTGACGTGATTTGCATCGAAATAACACAAACACTGGTTCAATTTGTCAAAAGACTAAAATATGTCACTTCTGATTAAAAAGATTAGTTATTTATTGATAAAAAAATATTCTTGCGATTGTCCATTTCGCACAAGAATTTTATATATAGTTACCCTAAAGGGAACTAAAACATCCTTGATCTCGCCTGATATACCTAAGCGTTGGTGCGGTCTACGATAGAGCACGCTTGTCTAGAAGAAACTGTTTCAATCGTGACATAAAGACAGCCAGATTGTAATTATTATCGAGGGACACATTCAGGCACTGCATTCCTCAGTTACAGGTTCGCACAATACAAATGGAATCTGAGCGCTTCGTTTGGTTTTTATTAGAATTAGGCCTATAAAGAGAGGCCTGACGGTATGACACTTGTGCTGTGGAGGTTGGGGCGGCCTCTTGTATGGGACGCAACTTGTGTCGATACTTCGGCGCCGTCACATCTTCCTGAGACACAGGGTAGGGGTGGCCTGGCTGCCAATTCGGCAGAGCAGCACAAGCAACGCAAATATGCTAACCTCAGCAGTGGTTACATATTTGAGGCGTTTGGGGTCGAGAAATTGGGCCCTTGGGGACCGGGAACTCACCTCATTTTCAAAAATCGTTCAGAGCGCCTGGTTAATGCGACGCGTGACCAAAACGCTGGCGTGTTTCTGGCTCAACGCATAAGCATTGCTATTCAACGTGGTAATGCAGCCAGCATGCTGGTTACGCTGCCAACTGGTAGTGGGCTTGAGCATTTGGATTGTTACCTTCAACGGTCTATGGGCAGTCTAACTGTAGTGTTAGTTTTAGCTTGTATTTTATTTAGTTAATAAAGCCTATAAATGTGCTAATGTCTTCTGTGCTATAGTTATACTATGGGAAATAAAATATTATAATATATAAATATGTTTTTGTTACAATTGGTGCAGTCAGTATGGTAATACTAACAATAAATACCCGTGTACTACTAGAATTATATGTAGTAAGAATTCAAGGCGTTTCATTTTAGATTTTATTTGCCGATTAGTGATTTCCACTCTCTAATACGCATCTCAACGATTTTATCGATCTCACAGTAGACATCTCTGGTTCATATTTTGGTTGCTAATTCATAACAAAATTAATTCAATCACTTCCCAACTTATAAGTATCCTGACGAAACACCTAATTCATAAAAAAACTGGAACCAATAAACCTATAGTTATAATATACAACCAACATAAATTAGGTCCAAGAAAATTATGAATGAACTTATATTACGACACCCTTATGCTGAAATCAAGTTTCTCGCAGAATCGATAACGTTGCAACATCAATTCAGTCTCGAATAAATGGCAAACGTTATTTAACAACTGCGCTTTCGATTAAAACGTTGCGAACGTACAGGACTTTGATATTTGTATCTTGCTGTAGAGTATAGACGATGCCAAGGTTATCGATCTTAAGGACTGACTGATGTAAGCAAATTGGTATCCAATTTGGTCAAGCAATTATGGCTAAATTAGATAATC
This sequence comes from Agriopis aurantiaria, assembly GCA_914767915.1. Classification (NCBI taxonomy): domain Eukaryota; kingdom Metazoa; phylum Arthropoda; class Insecta; order Lepidoptera; family Geometridae; genus Agriopis; species Agriopis aurantiaria. The sequence continues at coordinate 15,254,986 of OU611992.1, read as the reverse complement.
AAAAACTTTGACTACAATTATGATTTTACTCACAATCTCATTTCGTGTGATTTTGAATTTAAATTCAAGGACAATTGCTAACATTTGCTTGTATATCCACGTGTCATAGAATTATGGACATATCAAGTATGAAAGAGTTGCCAGTGATGACCTATGGTACTGAGACGTAGTTCTTTACTGTTGGCATTTCGGAAAACTCAGAGTCACACACCGGGCAATGGAGAAAGCTATGCTCGGAGTTTCATTGCGTAGAATCCGGAACGTCGATATACGCCAATGAACCAGAGTCACTGACATGCAAGTTGATGTGGCAATGGACAGGCCACATTGCTCGAAGAACCGATAACCAATGGGTAAGAAAGGTTCTTGAGTGGAGACCACGAATCGGAAGACGTAGTGTACGTAGGCCTCCCACTAAATGGACCAACGACATCATGAGAGTCGCGGGCATCCAGTGAATGCAGATAGCATGCTGTCGGTCAGTGTGGAGAAAGTGAAGTAGGGTGTGAAGGGGGAGGCCTATGTTCAGAAGTGAATGTTTTCTGGCAGATGATGAAGTACCTATGAAAGAAGCTCAGTTAATAACAAGAAGCTGATATTTCTGCATAGAGAATGAGATTTTCTATTAGCTATGCAGAAATCAATCATCAATCAGATCAACGATCTGATTGATCAGAATCCAGATCTAGACAATGAATGCTTGTATACAACACTGTTTTAAACTATCACGTAATTTTTTTTTTGTTATGTATTAGAATAATTTGTTTGTAATATAAATTAATATATTGATAATGTTGGCTTGCTGTGCGCGTTGGCTTTGCTGTAAGCACAGCAAGCATTTGAACTTTAATAAAATAAAATAAATAAATAAATCAATGCACCGAGCACCTAGAGTGTTACATCAATTCAACGAAGACTATGAAGACCATGGAGTAAAAACCTTACGACTTCGCCCCATTTCTCACTGCACTGGCCCAATTCTGAGTAACACGATATGTCATGGAACGATATCTTAAAATAAGCTTATACCGCGCTTAAACATATTGTTAACGGTCTGCCGGTGTCAGATTAACAAGTGTTAAGCCTTAAAACTGCGTTTAAAGAAACTGATGGGTATTCACGATAAGTGCCAGTACTAGGCTCTATTTCATAGAAATTCCAGAAAGCATGACGCCAAAGTAAAGAAATCATAATGACCGACTCAAAATCAAAATCCGACTAAGACACTACGTCAGCATCAAAAGTGGAACCTACATTTTCAAACCCTCAATCATTAACTCAATATAAATTCCTAAATACCCAATCAAACATTCATAGATCAGTGTCACCAACGATTCTATCTAGGATCTGTCTTGGAGGCCTACCATGACCTCGAACATTGCTATTTCAATCTAACTTGTGTTTTCTCTTCAGTCGATATAGCAATAGAAAGTTAATCATGAGAGTTTATGGTAAGCCCCCTGGAACCCTGCTGTCTGTCGTCCCGGGGGCCGGTCGACGACGGCTAACGGATCAACTGCCTATTGTCTCATTGACGGATAGCCCTTTGCGGCGAGGAAAGGAAAAAAAAACCTAAATAACAAGACGCTTTCTTTGTTTTTTTTTTATCTATAGATATTTGTTTGAGAGGTTCTTTGATTTTACGTTTGCTGCTTAAGCAATTTCTGAAGCTCCAGATCCATCTTTTCCAGGTACCTATTCTATAATGTTGACATTTTTAGTTTAGTTATTTAAATTTTCAATCATTATTATTAATGTAATGTGATGTGTGTGTGTGTGTGTGTGTGTGTGTGTGTGTGTGTGTTGTGTGATGTGATGTGTGTGTGTAATGTAATGTGTGATGTGATGTGATGTGTGATGTCTATTATCATTTTTTCAATTGTTTTGGTTTTTTTTGTGTGTCTATGTTACTTGGAAATAAATAAATGATTTGATATTCAAATTCATGGCCAATAATTGCGATCAATCTCTCCTTTTTTAACCATCTTCAAAAAAGAAGGGAGTTCTCAATTCGGTTGTAGTTTTTTTTATGCTTGTTACCTTGGAACTCCGTCACCATAAAGCGTCATAAAACGAGGGTTCGTAGAAATGCCTTTGTGTGGTTGGTACAAACTGTTATCCTTGAATTTGAAGCAACTCTTCAGTCTCGAAGTAGTTTAATTTTGATATCCAATCAAATAAGGAATTTTTGGCTTCAGAACAATTCAGCATGACGAAATCAATTATATTAATTAATTTTGTTGTAAATATAAGAACCTAGAAATATTTTGTGTTTTTGAGCGGTTTCTGTTTGGTGCAGTTCGGTAAAATTGCAGCCATTAACACCCAGGTCTCGTTCCATTTAATAACTCGCGCACATTACACCTGCAAAAACTTTAAAAGCTCAGATATGTTTCAATGGACAAGTTGCCTCGTAAATCATAAAAGGGCTCCACTGTGCGGGTCGCCTGAGCTGCTTTTTATCCGGATGGTGGTCTAGATTTATGTCCATTTTTTTCTGGTTTGAAATGGATGTATCATTCTTAGTCTTAGTTTGTGTTATTATATCTTCTGTAGTCTTACTAATTTACCCTACTACGCAAATAGGAGGGTAGTGTTATGATTTAATTTTTTTACATCTCCAAACTTGTCCCAACTCTTTTATGTAGCAACTAGCCGTGTTTCGCGGTTTCGCCCGCTAGGCTACAGACCGCAATTATTTCGGGATAAAAAGAAACCCTATGTTTTAATCCAGGGTAAAACTTTTTTATTGTCAACAAGGCTAGAAACTGTCACCTCGTCTAAATATAATATAAATATAGATCTAAGTATGGCAACGAAATTGCCTGATGGCGACTGACGGTATGACCAAAGATGGAGCATATTAATCTAGAAGATTTTTTTATCCCTATTTCAAATGTACCAGAGCCATCATTAATAAACAAAATTGTGTATTGTTTATACTTATAAAATTTAAATCTGTACAAAAGCTGTAATTGTGCTCAATTGCTCATGCACTTACTTTATTAACTACTAGCAGACCTGACAGACGTTGTCCTGTCTTAGAAATGTCAAACACGCAAAGTCAAAATTGAAAATTTGATTTTTTTACTTCTTGGGTTACATTATTGGAGTTTTAGTAAGGATCCCTATTTTTTTGAAAATATAATATAGCCTATGTTAACCGGGGATAGTGTAGCTTCCCAACAGTGAAAGAATTATTCAAATCGGTTCAGTAGTTTCGGAGCCTATTCAATGCAAACAAACAAACAAACAAACAAACAAACAATCAAATCTTTCCTCTTTATAATATTAGTATAGATAGTAGGTTCTATTAATACGAATACGTAGGATTAATACGAACAGACAGACAGATAGACAGACGGGCGGAACGAACGAAGTTACAGGGGTTACTTATAGAACTAAAAAAAAAAAAAAACGAGACTTTTTTTCTAACACGGTCATCTGACTCCAAACTAAGCAAAGCTTGTGATATGGCTGCCAGATACTGATATACATACATTTATAATTTTAAATACATACTTAAATAGATATTAACAACCACCCTATGGAACCCTAATTAAATGCTACGTTATACTTTTAATGGAAAATATGTTAAAAAGGAATTCCACTGATTATTTAACTGATAGGTTATCAAAATAAAACAAAAAAGGTCGAGACGTGTCAATTAAGTTGTGGTTGACCAAAGTAATATGAAAATTAGACCCTTATAGAAAATATCTCAAAGAGGAATAATGATCCCATACCACAAGAGAGCAGTTTCTCAACAAGAAACTCATGCGTAAATGTACAAAAAATCTCCAGTACACACTTCCTCTTACTAATCAAACTACCTCGAGATCATCTCACAAAAAGCCACATATCCACATAACAGTAACCATTTCATATCTCTTCAATCAAAATCATATTGACCGTAATGGCGCTAGCTGTCACTTTGTTTACGACGCGTGGGTGCACGCGTGTCAGTGTCAGTTTTTAGTAAACTGGCAACATTATTATCCAAATGACAACTTTGACCCACCAAAACTGAAGAAGTATAACCTCGAGTTTTGGCGCCAACGCGGAAAAAACATGTCGGCTCGTTGGATTATTTTCCTAAACTTGTGTATTTTCGAGTGTTAATGTGTACTAAATGGTGAATTATTATTCATTAAGTGCTCGTAAACGTGCCCGAGTGTGGGGAAGTGATATAACGAGGTGAAACGTGTCTTTTCGTGTTGTTTCCAAAACTCCATAGGAGCCTCTTGTAAAGTCTCCACCACTTTACAGGGGCATGAGTTCCGTCCATCCTAATCCTTCCTATATCCTAATTTTCGCGTATCGTTTCCCTACCTTTAAATTCTAAAACTAAACTCATACGACTTGAATATGGCAACTGCATCAATCATGCGGAGCCAAAAGCCCCAACTCGGGGAAGAAGAAAAAAAAAAAAGTATAACCTCTATGTTTTATGTGATGTTTTATTTCGTTACCATACTATTTTCACAAAATTAAGGACATGAGCCATTAAAAGAAAATTAATTTAAAAAAACGCACTTGGCTTTGTGTCTGGCTTGTTTGAGTATAATAAAACAAAGAATATTTCAAGACATGACACTTTCAAATGCACAAGACGTGCAACGCCAAAAATGTCTCACTTGGAAAGAAATAACGATTAAGGTGTGTCTGAGGTACAGGTCTGTATTCAATGATTAGATATGCCTGAATTTAACTGTTGAACTTTAAAATATAAAGAACGTTTCTGCAACCGAGTGTAAATGGGGAATTATTAATAATAATAATTAGTATATCAATTAGCAGTTGCTTCGGTAGAAAACGTGTACCTTTTTTTCATCCTGAAAGGTTTTTTGCGTCGCACTTCTTATGCATTTGCCATTTTCTTTTTTTCTTTTCTTTGACTATATGCGAAGTTTCTATTATTATGTAATTAGGTAACATTGATACTTTTACTGTTTATTAGTAGATTCTGCGACGAATCATTGATTTTTAAGTAATTTTGTTAAATATCTTGTTAATTCAAAACCGTGGGCTTATATGAACTGAATTAACTAATAATCTGATGTTTAAATAACGCATGATTTATGACAATTTCTATGTTAAAACTTGATATTAATCAGCAATATTTCAATCTGATGAGAGAAATGCCATTAAAAGCAAACAAAACGATAAATCAGTGAAAAATTAGCTGACGCCAGGGGTCCATCGGGAGTTGATTAACCACTTCCTGTGTTCCGTAAAATGTACGGTTAAACATGATTTCGTATTAATTAACACGGATAAATGATAATTTAGTGGTAAAACCGATGTGTCTGTACCGTTAATGCGTGGGCCGCTTGCCCAACTCATGAATGGCCGAGCTTGGCGCAAGTCAAGTCCGCCCACTAGGACATTATCAATGAAAACTTGTGTAGAAATACGACGGCGTGTCTGCAAATAGTGTTACGAAATTTGCCATTGAAAGTTTGTCCGCTCCACTTTTGGCAGGTCATTGAGTGATATTTGTACAAATTTATATGTTTTAGTTAAACAGTCTTTGTTCTTTTTTACTGGCAAGTGTCTAAATACAAGCTAACATAACAAACTTTATGCAAAACTGGCGGTCCGCCCCAGCTTCGAACGGGTATAGATTATAGCCGTTCGATATGTCACCCGGGGATAGCGTAGCTTCCCAATAAAGAAAGAATTTTTGAAATCGGTTCAGTACACTTTTTAGCCAATTCGTTATAAACATACTTACATACAAATCTTTCCTCTTTATAATATTAGTATAGAGTATCATCATCATCATCATCATCATCAGCCCTGAGTGACCCACTGCTGGGTATAGGCCTCCCTTTGTTTATGCCACTCTCCCCGGTCTCTTGCTATTCGCATCCACTCGTACCCGACAGTATTTCTGATGTTGTCAGTCCACCTCATCCTCGGTCGGCCTGGGTTCCGCCAACCTAGTCTCGGCCACCACGCAGTTACTGCTGTACACCACCTCCCATCGCTACGTCTGGCCATGTATCCTGCCCAGTTCCACTTAAGTTCCTTCACCCTTTTTACGACGTCTGCAGCTTTGGTGCGACGTCGTATCTCAGTGTTTCGGATATGGTCCTGCAATTTGATGCCGAGCATGGCTCGCTCCATGGCTCTCTGTACGACGGCTATCTTGTGCACAGTCTTCTCCGTGAGCGTCCATGTCTCATCACCAGTATAGGCCTAGCACGGGCCGTGGATAAATTGTCTATCCACTGTTTTTATCCCGCGGGAAAGAGACAAACGTATCTATATTCTAGCTTTGTGGCGTCTAGGCGTGGCTAAAAACGGTGGAAAGACAATTTGTCCACGGCCCGTGCTAGGCCTGCAGTATAGAGTATAGATTAGCTATTATACAAAAACCTTTGGACTGCTTATAGACCATCCTCATCATCATCGCTTAACATCAGGCGAGTTAGCGTCCAAACGCAAGATCATTATTAAATAATAAAAAAAAATTTAAACTGTCAAATGCAGTTGCCCGTTAAAATAAAACGTACTTATAATAATCTCCTACGAGAATTTTTTGCATTAATATTTCGTCGTTTTTTTTGCCCAATTTGACCACCGTGTGATTTCCGTTCTTCAACACCTCATTTCGTTTTGTTAAATTCATTTAAGAGTGAGTTTTTTGGTGTCAAATGTGATTTCGGCCCACGCATGAGAAACGGCTGTTTCACCTTATTTGGTGGCGACAATACTCCGTCCTATTGAATGTAGATTCGTTGAACGGGCAATCGTTTGTATCCGCTAACCTGATAAGGCTATAGACAATTACGTGCAAAATAGTATTCTCAATGCAAAGCTTTGTGGGTAAGTAAAATGTGAATTTGTGTCTGAAAGTTATCTGCCTTTTATTTTTTCAAGCTTCGTACCAGTAAAACACTGTTTTAAACTATCACGGTTGTTCACTAAAGTTATATGCCAGTACCAGTATTCTAGAGTACCTGGCATTAACATTTTTTCACCTCAAGTCAACCTCTTCGACCTGATTTTAGGGCTGGTTTCACAGCTGTGTTCCCGTGGCATCCCCAGGGGTGTCTTCCAGGGGTGCCTTGGGTCAGGAATGGTACGGGAGATCCACACGGGTCACGCATATGACGGAATTTACGCGGAGGCAAGTCCCGTACGGAACAATCCGAGTCGATGTGAAATGATGTTTTAGCGCCTCATCTCCGCTCCGGGAACCCGTACAGGCGACTCGTACGGGTAAAGCTGTGAAGCCAGCTTAAAACATTATAATTATACCGACGTTTCAATTTAAAAGAGATCCACGATCAGCTCGGAATATTTATAGCTAATAACTTTGAAACGGCTGAATAAATCACCGCAATTAAACCTGTTTTGAAATAAAAAAACCCGATATTTTACACACAGACCTAGCATTATTTGTTTTTGACTTTTATTATTAAAATAAGGTTTATTTGGGCTAACCTTAAAGCTCTTAAACTAAATTTCTTTCTGTATTTGTTTGTTGCCAGTGAAAGAAAATGTTTGTAGTAGTTATATAGTTGCTTAATTTATTTCTTACTAGCGACCCTCCCGCCCGGCTCCACACGGGTGTAATTTACGTGCGAAGTCGGGTCGAGTCGCTAGTCGCTAGTTATATATATAATTGTATAAAACTTTCGTGAAAATTTATCTAACTGATGGTGAAAACCGCATCAAAATCCGTTGCGTGGTTTAGGAGTTAGCGGCCATACAGACAGACAGACAGAGGCGGAAAGCGAGTTTAATTTATACTTTGTAGAGAAAATATATGCAGAGATTAAATTGAATTTAAGTAAACACACTGATCGTACGTACTGAACGTACTGCGATCCCCAAGCCGCCTGCCTAGCGTGGGGATTATGACAACACCCCTCTCTACGAGGTAGGTCTTTGTTCAGCAGTGGATGTTTACAGGCTGATGATGATGATGAAACACACTGAGCATATTTTTTTTTAATGGCGTCATTTCTGTTGGTAATCACTCAAATATTTACTACAGTTACCAAAAACTGGAACAACTGGTTAACTTGATAAACTGCCGAGATTTATCAATGACCCAACATATTTCTGTGATAAATTCATTCATTAAATTATAGATAATATTAATTTAACCGCCAGTGCGTGACTTTACTAATGGCAGTTATTGCTGGCATTAAGAGCCAATAAAATTAATAATTAAATTTTCTATATTGGATTTCACTGATTACGTTTGAAAGGTGATTTCTTTCCGAAGTAGTTTTCACCGTTGTGAAAAAATTTGTATGTAAAATACTTAGTCGAAGCTGTGGTCGAAATGAAAAAATATAATATAGATAGATAGATAGATAGAAACTCTTTATTGTGTACACCAGAAATAAAAATTACAACACGATAGAAAACGCTTACGAGCTAGTGCCACAAGTGGCGGCCTTATCGCTAAAAGCGATCTCTTCCAGGCAACCATTGGATGGAAAGAATTTACGTAACAGAATCGACGGGGGATGCTAAAACACTTTTATGGTACCATTAAATAAATACTACTAAATGATACATAGTATAATATATATATATAAATATATATATATAAACACACATAATACAGACGCGACAAGAACATACTATACCCTAAGTCCCTGGAGTACCTTCGCACTACCTAATTACCTAATACCTAATTACTTAATACCTACCTACCTAATACCTAATACCTAATTACTTAATATATTAAGTAATTAGGTATGAAAATCAAAAGAAAAACATTCGTTCCAAAAATTGTTACAGAAAAAGACAGGCAAAGTTGCGGAATAAATTTTATAAATAAACTAAATTAAAATATGTGTATTAATTATTTTTTAGGGTTCCGTACCCAAATGCCAAATGCCATGGGTGACCATCTAGGCGTTATTTTGTATTTTTGCACTACTTTTTGTATTTTCTGGTGGTACTAATATGTATTCTGTGCTGGTACGGAACCCTCAGTGCGCAAGTCCGACTCGCACTTGGCCGGTTTTTATTATATAATTTTTTTATTCGTTATTGCATTTATTCATATTATTTATACAAAAGGCGCTGTGTGTATAATATGTATAATATATGTAGGTATGTATGTAATATGTTCTCTATGGACTCCAAAACGGCTGGGCCGACTTTGATGGGACTTTCACTGGCAGGTAGCTGATGATATAAGGAGTAATCTTCGCAGGTAAAACCGCGGGGGCGCGTCTAGTTATTTATAAAAATACAGTGCTATTACATACAGGCATTAATTAAATGAGGTAACACCAAAAACATTGCCAGTACGTTTCCTACTACGCACATCACTTGAGAAAGGATAGACCGATATGGCAATTTTTTGTTTTAATGTGTTCATAATAGTCCAAATTAGTTTTGTATAAAGTAAAAAATTGGAAAAGTATCCCGGATTTTTGTCCCAAATTCGGGAAATACTGAACGTCCTTTTTCCCGTTTTTGTATGAACTAAAAACCATTCAAATTTGGACAAGACAACGTCTTTTCGGTCAGCTACTTGTTTATTAAATCATAGATTGGTTTTCAAATACTGTAATTTTGCTTATCCGATAAGTAGTGGGGTAATTGTTTTAAGTCCACAATCTAGGTTCTCGATCTCAATTGCTTAGTTTACTATATCCTTTCAAATTCTTGTAAGTTATCGACGTACAATATGGAAGGTAATTTTGAGACAGATTTTGGTTTAATCTGAATAAGTTGAAATAAGTGCTTATGATATTTTAATTTTGAAATAAATTAACAATTAATCGTTATTTGACTCTTAGAGTTACGCGGAAAGGATGTCCTAAGCCCAAAGTACTAAGTTTTCTACGGAACAGTTGTTTTTTTGTGATTTGAGAGTTAGTCCCATAGTAAAAGTTATTCATAATGATGGGTGGTCCATTAATTAATAATTTATTTAGGTCCCTTTCGGCTTCACCCTATCCGCGTAAACCTGTGGTGTGTAACATATATAAGTACTTCTACTCACTGTAACAAAACTTGAACTCGTGTGAAGCCAGGGCGTGTCGCTAGTTATATTATAATGAAGCAATCTCGTGGCTTAATCCTCATAATTTTCAGTAAGTATTTGTGATTAAAATGGCGGATCAAAATTTAAATGATTAAACTACTGCGTGAACGCTCCTTTTGACAGTATGGGGCCACGTGACATCAGTGATGTCATAAAAATAAGCAAACGAGTCCTTTATGTGACGACATAATGATATTTGACCTTCAGGAGTGTTTGCAGTCAAGTCACGAAATCAATGAAAAACTTACTTTTATTTTGTACTAGCTGCGCCCCGCGGTTTCACCCGCGAGTTAAAATCGTCGTTTAGTTTTCAGAAATTTTCTAATTTTCTTAATTTTTCTTTCCATAAGAGCCTTATACAAAGTATTAGAAAGCTTTAAAAAATAATAATGAAATCGGTAAAGTCGTTCTCAAGTTATGGCGAGACCAAAGTAAATAGAGATTCATTTAAATATTATAGATTATTCTGAAAATCATGAATTTATTTTTTAGTTTTTAGCCATTAAATAATAATAAAAAAATAGGATTACACCAACATGAATTATATTTTAATACAGTCAAATATCCTATTGTTATTCTACCTACATTACTAGTTTCATTTAAAAACTTAATTGGGCTGCTTTGAAAGATCTATGCAGGTCCAGAGTTCAAACTATGTATTTGCAACAATTCATGATCCCTGTACTTTGTTGCAACCACTTTCAACTAGATGCAACTATCATTCATTTGCAGTAAATAACGTCTTTTACTTCCTCATGCAGTGACTGTTAGCTATGATCTCGTTTTCGATATATATTATGTATGGGACGAGCTATGGAGAGGTCTATGCTCGGGGTTTCTCTACGAGATCGAATCAGAAATGCAGAGATCCGTAGACGAACGAAAGTCACCGACATAGCCCACCGGATTAGCAAGTTGAAGTGGCAGTGGGCAGGGCACATATCACGCAGAACAGATGGCCGATGGGGCCGAAAGGTTTTGGAAGTTCGTGGTGGAGACCACAGAACTGTAAGCGCAACGTATAGGACGTCCACCCACAAGATGGGCAGACGACCTAAAAGAAACCGCGGAGAAACGCTGGATTCAGGCCGCTTCCAATCGGCCCTTTTGGAGATCGTTGATTATGTTTTATGTTTATATTTTATATCATGAGATTCGTGGGCAACCAGTGGATGCAGATGGCAGGCTGTCGTTTAGTGTGGAGGTCAAAGGGGAGGCCTATGTTCAGCAGTGGACATCTTCTGGCTGATGATGATGGGACGTAAAATAAGAATACTCTAGGGAGTCGACAGTCACCTATCAAACAAAAAAATGCCACACATAGACACAGATACACACGTTAAAATTATAGCACCCCTTTTTTAAAGTTGACAAATGACCGCCAAGCCTCGTAGTTACACCCCGATAAGAGCTACGCTCTACAATGACGACCAATGGTTTTTTTCATGCCATTTTCATTTAGGTCGATTTAAAAAAAAGCCCAAATGCCGTGTGACAGTAAATTATAATATTATTCATAGTCATAGGTGACTATTCAAGTTGTAACGACCACTCGTGAATAAATCAAACTTCAATCATCGCAGTCAACCTGACAGCACCGTGAATAAGGTATTCATATTTCGTAACAACAATATCGATTTAGTAAGAGCAACTGTTGAGATTTGTCTCGCTTCGTTACTATTCGGCTTGAGATTTAGTACCTTTCGCACAGTAGGATAGAAGATTGGAGATACTGCATTCGGTGCTTGGACATTACTATTCTAGTAGTTACCACTAGTAGAACGTTCTATTAGTTTCTTTCTACTTTATTTTTCTTCTCGGTCGTTTCACTCTTGGCAAAGCGGTCGTGGTCGTGATGTAGTAGTATTGGACGGGGCATTAATTTTATTTTTAAGGAGTCGAATAAAAAATAAACTTTCTTTCTTTCTTATTCTGATGCCATAAAATACAGCTGTTATTTTGAGGTAACGCACAAAAAAAAGTAAATTGACCGTTTTTTTTTCCTATACTATATTCTGACAAAGGTTTTTAGATCTTCCATTGGTTTATTGTTGTAGTTGTGATTTTTTTATGGCTGCAATAGATGCAATAAATTCACTTTTCCTATGTTATTGAATGTAAGATTGGCTGGTAGTCGAAAAAAAAACAATAAAAAAAAAACAGATTTTTACATTGGTATTGCAGCTGTCGGAGAGAAAGACTTGGATACAGTATAGTTTGTGATGTTGAAACAAAAGAAAAATCGTAATTGAGGATAATACCAGGTTGATAATAGTTTAAACTATAATACACACTTAAATTGGTTGCAAATGAGTTAGTTGCAAGAATTTGGAGGCAGACAAGGAAGCGATCGTAGCTTAGCGAATAGAGTGCTAAGAATGTAAACAAGGATGGCGCAGGTTCGAATCCTGGTGGTCATAAATTTTCTATAATATTTTTAATAGTAAATACTCAATTGTGGACAACACATCGAATAAAAATACTTTCAAACTTTGTTTAAAATAGCTGTTTTTTTTTGGAAATAATAGCCTTGCGTTTGACCACCATCTCGCCTGATGTTAAGCGATGATGCGGTCTACGGTGGAATCATTAATTCAAATACGAATCCAATAATAGCAGATGCAAGCTAGAAAAAATAATCAAATTTCAACCTTATTCCGTCACAATAGAGGTGAAAGCATTGATGTCTTACTACTCTTACAATACAGAGCTTTCCAAAGCTATGTGTAACGGTTAGACAGTGATGGCCTTTGATGCCATGGTATTGTGATAACTTATTCAATAGAGTATAAGTATGCCAGTCAATGAGTAGGTATGAATACTCTGACGCCAAATTATTGAGTCAAAGATTGGTCTACAAAAGCTAATTATATAAATTGACTTCAACTTTGACATGCCTTCCTACGTGGATAGAAAGTTTATCTCTCACGTTATAAGTTAATCAAGCAATACTAAGGAAACAACTGCCCATAAAATTGCACTTAAATTTACGATAGACGTAAATATTATCAACCAAATACTTCAACTTAAAACACTGTTTTAAACTATAACGGTTATTCACTAAAGTTATATGATTATATACGGGATATTTACCGTGGTAAGGTTGCGGAATGAGCTCCCGATATTTCTGCGCAGTTACATCATGCTCACGTCGTATGTAACTAAACTGCATGCATGTAACTACGCCAAAATATCGGGAACTCATTCCACAACCTTACCACGGTGTACACGGTTTAGTATATCCCGTGGTAAGGTTGTGAAATGAGTTCCCGATATTTCGGTACAGTTGCATGCACCATGTTCAGTATGTTCACGTATGTAACTAAACTGCATGCATGTAACTGCGCCAAAATATACGGTATAGTATACCCGTAAATTATCATTTATAACTGAATACTTCAACTAGTAAAATAATAGGTAAGCTATGCATTTAATCACAGAAAGATAAATGTGAGAAATAAACACTGGCCAAGTGCAAGTCTGACTTGCGCACCGAGGGTTTCGCACTCAAAATTGTGCCAATTTTGACGCTTGTACGTATTGCCATTTTCACAGCAAAGACTAAAATACGTTTTAATATAGGAACCTCGTCATTTATTGTTTGACTAACTACGCCCTGCGGTTTCACCAGCATAGTGATGAATAATGGTGATGATGATGATGATGAAAAGTACGTAGTAAGTTGCACTTGTGCTAAGCAAGACGCAGCTGCACGCGCGCATTCACCTTGAAAAAGACAGCCTAATGCAGTTGAAACTATAGTCGGAGTGACCGGCTTAATCTTACGTGAGTAATTCCCGTGTAAAATAAATAAAATGTGTGAAAACCACGTCAGTTTCCATAATAAAACAACAATTTTTTCGCGATTTTAGAATTGTTCGTATACTAAAAGTTGTTCATAATGATGAGTAATATATGTACCCCTTAAGGCTTAGCATACCCTTTCCGCATTACCCAGTGTATATAGAATTATAGATGGCTACATAGTAGCATCAGCTTTGAATCTGGTTAAGGTCATCCCAAAGCATCTAAATAAGAAGCATTCGTTACTCAATCGCGATATAACTCGCAACTCATTTGGAGATATCATTAATGTATGTGATTCACTAAATTACGTTATGTCTGATCGTAAATACACATGAAAGACCTTATGCGTTAACCTTCTGATTGGTTACGGTTACTGCTGCCACATAAAATGTGCACTGATATGATTTGATATTACTTAAGATTTCTAATTAAATAATGTAATGATTTAGACCATGTTTCACAAGCTCGGATTAAATGTAATGCTTAGTCATCAGTTAATTAACTGAAGAGTATGACGTTATGCTGATAAATATGAAATAAATTCAACTAACATGAATTTATTTGACTCTACAGCCATTTTGTCATCCCGGCTTCGATGGCAAAAAAGGACTGGTCCACCATAGCACAAAAAGAAAAAGAAAGGGGAAAAGTAAGTGAAGTAAGCCAGATGTGTTAGAAACGTAGAAAGGCTTTTGCCCGGCAGTGGGACAGTCATCATCATCACTTCATCTTATCATGTTCCTACTGCTGGGACAGGCTTTCTCTCAGGGAGACAGTGAGAGACTCAGAGAGTTTCACAGAGGGACAGTGGCTGTAAAATAAATACAGCCAAATAAAGACTTGATATATATAAATTGATTCGGTCCAAATATGTGATTCAAAATAGTAATGTAACAGAGTTCTCACGTGTAAGTCCTTATAACAAGAACGTGGAATAGGAGAAATTAAGTGAAGACGTACCTGAAACAAAAACAAAACACATCAGAAAAGAAAACATGGCATTATTTTAGTTTATCATTAAATAATTTTAACATAAGCATGCATTAGTAAATCACTATCGAATAATATCCCTATTTCCATAGTTGGTAGTTCAAAACTATAATAATATATTAAAAATAGATTCACTCGAGCCATTTAGCTCATTAAAGAAGTATAACAACAATAAACCTGTTTTAATGATCAGAATACTAATGAAGTAACTGGTGTATATGCAAATATCGGAGAACTAAATTGTGCATTACAAGTATTACGTAACCAAGAATATTTATAAGCTGACATCAGATCGGAAAATATATTTGTATCAAGATTCTATGTAGGTGGGATTGATGGAGGTTGATGGAAGTATTCGGTATTCATAATAACAAATACGACCTTGATAGTTATTGTTTAGGAGTTAATTGCTTAAGAGCCGTTGTGGGCTTTTGTGCTTTAAGGTTTAATTCTAATGTTAAACTGTGTCAATATTACTATGATTGTTACCTGCTTATCTATGGCTGTTTATTATCTTTCACAATATTCACAGATTCTACATTCATATAACTCATATTTACCTAACTTTGTGAGCTACATGTATTCTTTTATAGTGAAGATTCCTCTTTCCTTTGCAATGTAGAATGTCGTTACTTTCTAATCATAAACACCGACTTTGTATAATTTATGCCCGTTGGAATCCTTCCAAATGCAACAAACGTGACTTAAACGTATTAAGCTATGACTTAACACCGTGATTACAAGTTAACAGAATTCACTAACAATACTAACACTGTCAATATTAAATTTGTTTACTCAGATTTCAATAAGCTTCCGGATTGATTCGTTTTTATTGACTTATACTTTTACCATGAATAGAGCCGATCACCCAATACAAAATTAAAATCTGTTTTAAGTTAAGGAAGATATAATTATTTTAATGTCTTGCTAGACAGAGAGCGCAAGCGTCACTAGTAAGTGCGCTATGCAAACTTCATTCTGACACTCACTTTGCGAGAAATAGGCAGAGCATCCTTTCCTAATCTGACCAAAAACTTTAGACAATTACATCACAGAACTTTATAAGCCAATTCAAATAATTTCTTCAGTAAACATTGGTTATATTTACACTAAGTCTGTTATTTTTTTAGAAATGAAACGCCAACTATGGAAAGTCTATAATATGATAAAATAACGTCATCAACAAAACTGATTTAAAAAGAGCCAAAAATACAAACTTTTAAGTGAAATATCAAGCGGACAGAAGCTCTCTATAATCTCCATACAATGGGAGATTGTACCAGAAATGTGGGAAAGTGGAAGTTCGATTCGAACTAAAGCAACTATGCTCGTGGGTGAAGTTTGCTTTCTACGTCAAATGAAATATTTGTAATTGCTTTACCATCTAATCATCATCATCATCTTTATCATTTAATTTAATAATTCAGTCGCTTTTATGGAAGTATATTTACATAATTAATCTTTACTAACATACAACATAAGTAGAGGTAAATAAATAAACTCATATCAGTTAAGTGGCCACCCTTAGTGTAAGAATTTAGTAAGTAATGGCTTCAAAATATGGGTGTAAAAATACAAAGATCGGAGCCTACAGTCAATCTATGGTCATTTTTTTTTTACAAAAAGGTGACTTGAAAGTTTTGATCGAAGATTGATCGAGCTTTCATGCATCCTCGTAAACCCTCCTCTTCTTTGCAACATTGATATCTTTATTACCGGTTCTATTAATTTCCTTATCAATTACAAAACAGGTTAGTAGTTCAACGTTTTCCATTCAATTTTCCAGCACCTGTCATCCGTGATTAATGCATAGCGTTTATTGGAATTCCTACAGTTAATTCCTCTACGAAGTATTCGTTTAACTTATTCACTATAAATAATATAGAAAAGATAAATATTGTAACACTAGGACCTAAACATTTTATAGAATTAAAATAAAATATAACTTATCCTGCACAGTGCTATTGGCTACTGGTGTTTACAGAAGTGAGATATAAATCCTATTGATAATTTAATTTCTGTTTCAAATTTACTATTACTTACCCGTTTGGTAAATTTATTGTTCCGTCAATTATATCTAAAATTAATCGAATGTCAAAATTATTATGGTTGTAATTATTATTGTTAAATTTCTTGCTAGCTTCTGTTTAAAGCATTATCAGAACACTTGGAGAAAGTTTACTGTTTTACTTTTTAAGATAGTCCATATTATTTGTATATACGATTAAGTTGTAGGTAAACGTATATAAGCAAAGTAGATTGGATTCCTAAGTAACATCTAGTTATGCTTCGAAACATAATAAAAACCACCCAAACCGTCCACCGTCCGAAACCGTCCAAATTGTGAGTAAACACTATCAATTAATACTTCAAACTCTACGGCGGATTCCTTCACTTAAAACTATAATCTACAAATCTAATTCGCAACAAGAACGCAATTTAAACCAGATAGACTTTAAGTCGTCGATGCTCATAAAATATTCAAACACAAGTCCATGCCAAGTAATGGTCGGATCAATCAAAGCAATAATTAAAGTGATGCAAACGCCAGGTGGTCAGTTCACGTAACAATCAATTGTTATAGAGAAATTAATGACTGCATAGAGCAGTTCTGTGTAGACACTGACATGCAACTGAAGATAAGAGTAATAAAAGATAACTAAAGTAAATTGTGATAGATAAAGGTTATAAATTATAGGAATATTTGAAAGCGTATGGGCGTGAAGAAATCATCACAACCTAGAAGAGAGTAGAAAGATTTACCGATCTTTTAAGTTGGTTCCTTATCTCATTCATAACAATGTTTTTACAATGAAGTGAATATTCAATGAAAAATTTGTTGTTTTATAGAAACATTTTGCAATTCCAATGAAGGTTGTCCAACTTTAATGCACATTCTGTCAGTTAGAAACTGGATCGAAATGGATTGTTGGCCATTTTTGGAAACAGTACGCAAGCTCAGCTTTCTGTATATAAAGAAAGAAAAAATCAGTAACACAATTAAAGAAGAACAAACCATCAATTGATAAATTTGATAACAAGTGAAAATGAAAAAATTATAATTTATAAGTGTGTTAGAATTTTTTGACAATAATAATACCTTATACAAAAACTGTATAAAATTATGTTTGTTTTTTAATTCTTGAATGTGGCGATGCAACGTTGGACGAGACCAGCATCTTATAATCCTGATGAGAGAAATACAGTTATTGATGATGATGATAATGTTGATAAAGGTGAGACAAGACAGACAACTTTTTAAAACATGGCTTACTAAAGTTGAGTTACTGTCTGTATACTACTTTGGCTTGGTTTTGGGATCACTTTCAAGCTCATCCGTATAAGGGTACGAATACCTCATGAATTATACGGTAGGCAGTTTTGGAGTCTTCGCTTTTAGACGTGCAGTGTTTGGAAATAGCCGGTAAATCGAATTAGTTTTTAACACTTACCTTAAGGGAAATATTGTTGAATATTTCAGGAAGTTCAAATATAAATACAACACTCAAACAATCTGAGTACAGAAAAGTAATGTAAGTACTAAGTCTCAAACACTGACATCTAAGAAGTAATACTAATGATACAAGATGTATCTTTTGATAAAAATGCTACTGCTGGCAGATAACATCAACGTTCATAAGCATTTAATAGGACGTAAACATGTAGCACATTTAGTAGTAACTTTAGTACTTTCAGTAACTACGATCTAGAAGCTAAGATCTCGCCATTAGTGTTCGTGGGAGTTTTATAGATAAATATCAAAAAAATGTGGCTGAAACGCAATTACATAACATAAATCCCATAATTATGTTGTTTTACAGATACATTTAGATTACATTTTATAGATACAGATTGAGTATTAAATTTGTCTTCCATATATTTTTGTAGCTTTGTTATTCTTTTGAGAAAGTGGCATGATACTTAATGTGTAGTACGTAGAATACCTTCCATTACCTTCCATCTTTTTCCGTTGTTCAATTCATGATCTGGGAGTGTGCCATCTTATCTCCATCTATCTATTACAAGTTCATTCCCACGTTCTGGCTTATCGTTTGTATCTCATCAACGTTCGATGTAATTAACTTGCACACAATTAAATCTAGATCTTGTAATTTAATGGATGGAGGGTCGAATAAGCTTGGTTTGAATAAGCAATTGGCATTAGTAGACAAGCTTTATAGGCTACGTAAAGAACTGTTTTTAGGCCATCTCGTCTGATGTTGAGCGATGATGCGATCTATGATGGAGTATGCTTGTTTAAAAGAAATTGATTCACTTATGACTGTAAGACAACCAGATTGTACAGCATGGAGTTCTTACGTGAGTTAATACAGTCTTAACAGGCCGGTAACGTATTTGTAAAGCCTCTGGTGTTAAAGGTATAGGCGACGGTGACTGCTTACCACATCATATCCCGTTTGCGTGTTTATCACATGGCATAAAAAACCAATTGTAACCACCGGGAAACACCCATTTAGATAGCGTTATTCCAGAGTCTAGCTTGTGGTTCACACAATAAAAGTAGAATCAAATCGCTTTGTTCGGGTTTTCGAAATATCAACCATTAATCAGAAATGGAAACATGATACGATAATAAAATATGACAATAATTAACCATGGAGCGGTATCGCCTTTTAGTGCCCGCCCTGGCCGTCCTATAAAGAAATGACCTAATTAGATTTGATGCACACTCTCCAAAATGTATGCGATAAAAAACTGATAGATAGCAACATTGCGCCGATGTTCAAGAATGCATATTAATGCGTATTGCCTGATGCATTATTTATTTTGTTTACCAGTTTGTAAGAAAAAACAAAAAGTAAAAGGCAATATAAATATTAAAAATACCGTGATGGCAAGTTAATGTAAGGTCAATTTAAATTTTACAACTATACATTACTAAAATTCCATTATACAGCATTTAAGGGACATGTAAAATACAAGTTGTAATAAATAGAGTGCTTTTAAGGCGCCGTGACTAGCTGACTTTTATGTTTTTGAGGGGGTGAAGCAGAGGCAGTGGCGGCCGACTACAGCGGGGCGCACCGCGTGAATCTCGCAGAAACGTGACGACCTTCACCTATACACAGCTAAAAACAAGTAATTTCGTCGGTCCACAGCAAAGCTCTGTTGGCCTAGTGGTCTGGCACCGCGCTGGTAAACCACGAATGCCCGGTTCAAATCTAGTACTATGTAGATATTTTTGGACTAAATTTTTTATCATAACATTACGCATTATGCAAAGGGACCCTCCCTTTGAATAATGCGTAGGTATAAAAGTCGTACTACTACACGCGCACGGCCCAGACGCACACAGCGACGGGACGACGGAGAACAAACAAACCATAATTCAATCAAACCAACTTGCTAGTTTTAATTATTAAAATTTACTTTCGTCGTACGTTTCAATATTTTATGTTTCTTTTTTGCACCAAATATTTTACCTATTATATTATAGTTTATTCTTACTCCTGGTATGATTCTACTAACTTGATGGTAGAGTTCGGAGACTGCTAAAACTGCTAAATAGGGAAAGCGAGATAAGTCAAGGTTGGGCTCGTTTTTTTAGTCTTAGTGAGAATTGTTAGTCAAGGAATGATTTGACTGAGCTGATGGTGGAATTCGGAGACTGCTGCTGGAACTGCTAGACGGGGAAGGCCTGATGTGTCGTGTTTGGGCTGGTTTCATTAGTCATCATGAGATCTTTCTCCGGGAATGTTTTGACTGACCTGATCGAGGACTTCGGAGACTACTACTGGAACTGCTAGACGGAAAGAGCTAGAAGTGTCGAGTTTGGGCTCGTTTCATTAGTCGTGATGAGATCTTCTTCTAGGAATATTTTGACTGACCTGATCGAGGATTTCGGGGACTGCTACTGGAACTGCTAGACGGATAGAGATAGAATGGTCGAGTTTGGGCTCGTTTCATTAGTCGTGATGAGATCTTCTTCCAGGAATATTTTGACTAACCTGATCGAGGATTTCGGGGACTGCTACTGGAACTGCTAGACGGATAGATATAGAATGGTCGAGTTTGGGCTCGTTTCATTAGTCGTGATGAGATCTTCTTCCAGGAATATTTTGGCTGACCTGATCGAGGACTTCGGAGACTACTACTGGAACTGCTAGACGGAAAGAGCTAGAAGTGTCGAGTTTGGGCTCGTTTCATTAGTCATGATGAGATCTTCTTCCAGGAATATTTTGACTGACCTGATCGAGGACTTCAGAGACTGCTACTGGAACTGCTAGACGGATAGAGATAGAATGGTCGAGTTTGGGCTCGTTTCATTAGTCGTGATGAGATCTTCTTCTAGAAATATTTTGACTGACCTGATCGAGGATTTCGGGGACTGCTACTGGAACTGCTAGACGGATAGAGATAGGAGCGTCGAGTTTGGGATCGTTTCATTAAATGTGATGAGATCTTCTTCCAGGAATATTTTGACTGACCTGATCGAGGATTTCGGAGACCGCTACTGAAACTGCTAGACGGAAAGAGATAGAAGTGTCGAGTTTGGACTCGTTTCATTAGTCGTGATGAGATCTTCTTCTAGGAATATTTTGACTGACCTGATCTAGGACTTCGGAGACTGCTACTGGAACTGCTAGACGGAAAGAGATAGGAGCATCGAGTTTGGGATCGTTTCATTAGTTTTGATGAGATCTTCTTCCAGGAATATTTTGACTGACCTGATCGAGGATTTCGGAGACCGCTACTGGAACTGCTAGACGGAAAGAGATAGAAGTGTCGAGTTTGGGCTCGTTTCATTAGTCATGATGAGATCTTCTTCCAGGAATATTTTGACTGACCTGATCGAGGACTTCAGAGACTGCTACTGGAACTGCTAGACGGATAGAGATATAATGGTCGAGTTTGGGCTCGTTTCATAAGTCGTGATGAGATCTTCTTCTAGGAATATTTTGACTGAGTTGATCGAGGATTTCGGAGCCTGCTACTGAAACTGCTAGACGGAAAGAGATAGAAGTGTCGAGTTTGGGCTCGTTTCATTAGTCGTGATGAGGTTTTCTTCTGGGAATATTTTGACTGACCTGATCGAGGACTTCGGAGACTGCTACTGGAACTGCTAGACGGATAGAGCTAGAAGTGTCAAGTTTGGGCTTGTTTCATTAGTCGTGATGAGATCTTCTTCCAGAAATATTTTGACTGACCTGATAGAGGATTTCGGAGACTGCTAGTGGATCTGCTAGACGGATAGAACTAGAAGTGTCGAGTTTGGGCTCCTCGATCAGGTCAGTCAAAATATTCCTGGAAGAAGATCTCATCACGACTAATGAAACGAGCCCAAACTCGACACTTCTATCTCTTTCCGTCTAGCAGTTTCAGTAGCAGGCTCCGAAATCCTCGATCAACTCAGTCAAAATATTCCTAGAAGAAGATCTCATCACGACTAATGAAACGAGCCCAAACTCGACCATTCTATCTCTATCCGTCTAGCAGTTCCAGTAGCAGTCCCCGAAATCCTCGATCAGGTCAGTCAAAATATTCCTAGAAGAAGATCTCATCACGACTAATGAAACAAGCCCAAACTCGACACTTCTAGCTCTATCCGTCTAGCAGTTCCACTAGCTGGCTCCGAAATCCTCGATCAGGTCAGTCAAAATATTCCTGGAAGAAGATCTCATCATGACTAATGAAACGAGCCCAAACTCGACACTTCTATCTCTTTCCGTCTAGCAGTTCCAGTAGCGGTCTCCGAAATCCTCGATCAGGTCAGTCAAAATATTCCTGGAAGAAGATCTCATCAAAACTAATGAAACGATCCCAAACTCGATGCTCCTATCTCTTTCCGTCTAGCAGTTCCAGTAGCAGTCTCCGAAGTCCTAGATCAGGTCAGTCAAAATATTCGTGGAAGAAGATCTCATCACGACTAATAAAACGAGCCCAAACTCGACACTTCTATCTCTTTCCGTCTAGCAGTTTCAGTAGCGGTCTCCGAAATCCTCGATCAGGTCAGTCAAAATATTCCTGGAAGAAGATCTCATCACATTTAATGAAACGATCCCAAACTCGACGCTCCTATCTCTATCCGTCTAGCAGTTCCAGTAGCAGTCCCCGAAATCCTCGATCAGGTCAGTCAAAATATTCCTAGAAGAAGATCTCATCACGACTAATGAAACAAGCCCAAACTCGACACTTCTAGCTCTATCCGTCTAGCAGTTCCACTAGCTGGCTCCGAAATCCTCGATCAGGTCAGTCAAAATATTCGTGGAAGAAGATCTCATCACGACTAATAAAACGAGCCCAAACTCGACACTTCTAGCTCTATCCGTCTAGCAGTTCCACTAGCTGGCTCCGAAATCCTCGATCAGGTCAGTCAAAATATTTCTGGAAGAAGATCTCATCACGACTAATGAAATAAGCCCAAACTCGACACTTCTAGCTCTATCCGTCTAGCAGTTCCACTAGCTGGCTCCGAAATCCTCGATCAGGTCAGTCAAAATATTCGTGGAAGAAGATCTCATCACGACTAATAAAACGAGCCCAAACTCGACACTTCTAGCTCTATCCGTCTAGCAGTTCCACTAGCTGGCTCCGAGATCCTCAATCAGGTCAGTCAAAATATTTCTGGAAGAAGATCTCATCACGACTAATGAAACAAGCCCAAACTCGACACTTCTAGCTCTATCCGTCTAGCAGTTCCACTAGCAGGCTCCGAAATCCTCGATCAGGTCAGTCAAAATATTCGTGGAAGAAGATCTCATCACGACTAATAAAACGAGCCCAAACTCGACACTTCTAGCTCTATCCGTCTAGCAGTTCCGTAGCAGACTCCGAAGTCCTCGATCAGGTCAGTTAATCCGTTTCTGGAGAAAGTAACATCACGACTTACCAAACTAGCTCAAACTAAACTAAACTAAAAATTGGTGCTGATGATGACGATGATGATGAAAAGCAGCATTTTTTCCTCTCGTTATAACATCAGCTATCTGAGAGTGAAAATCCCATCAAAATCAGTTCAGCCATTTTGGAGTTTATACGTAATATCATCATCATCATCATCAGCCTTCATAGGGAACATACATACATCGCTTTTTATATGTATATAGAAGAAAGATATACTCAAAGAAGACTGTAACACCTTTTTAGGGTTCCGTAGAATTACAAGGAACCCATATAAGTTCGTTCTGCCCATCCGTCTCTGTCTGTCCATCCCAAGTTGTTTAGGACTTCCTAACCATTATAGTAGACTGCACCCCGCGCATTCACCTGCGTAGTAATGAAAAATTGTGATGATGATGATGATGAAAAGTTGCTCGAATTTTTTTCAACATCAGATATCTTACAGTGAAAATCCCATCAAAATCGGTCCTGCAGTTTTCGAGTCTATAAAGAACATTACAGACATACGCACACGACGAAATATTTCAAAAATATTATAAAGTTAGCAAAAAGAAAATGGAAATGTGAGAATTGAACCCGGAGCCTACTGAGTCACAGGAACTAATCCATTGCGTCAACCACTCTTCTAATTGAACTATGACGCAAGCGGTGAAATTATGCTTCTAATCTATAAAATAATATAAATGTACAAAGAAATCGTCACAAAATGTAATTTTCATTCGCCTGCCTGTTTAGTACTAAGTACTTACTTGAAGCCTGACCAAAGGAAGTAAGGGTGAGACCAATTTGTAAATTTTACGCGTAAATTACGTACTTCTCAAGGTATCAACTGGAATGTCTAATTAAACTGGACGGAAAGCTATTTTGTATGATAACGTCGCTGACTGTCCACTTTGTGTGACCTCTGCAAATGCTCGAGACTCTTTTTTTGTGGTACATCGACCACCGATACTTGGAAGTAATTATTATTATGCCTCTCCACTGGTGTCACTCCACCCTCCTGCCCCGCGCAAACCGTGAAGACTAGGTCCGGAATGCAACTACACCGAAACCGTATCACTATGTAATGAATCCCTGAACGTTCAAAGAAGAATGTAACACCTTTTTAGGGTTCCGTAGAACTATAACTCTATAGCTCTGAGGGTTCCGTTAGACGGAACCCTCAGAGGACGAGACCAAAAAGAAAAACTAACTGAAGTCAAAATATTGAAATACAAACTTAGGTTTGTAGTTGACAATAAGGTTATTCCATACATTCCAACTACAAAATGTAAGTTTGTAATAGCAAAATAATTATTTTTAAATGATATAACTTCAAATTTATAACTTTCGGATTTATTCCTATATATGTGCTATGAGACCTTGCCTCTTGCCAAATTTCATGATTCTAGGTCAACGGGAAGTACCCTATAGGTTTAGATTCCCTTGTGAAATCGCAAAATATACGACATAAACGTTCATATCTTTTGATTGCTTTGACTTACAACTTTTATTTTTTACAGCCGAAAGAAACCGTAGGCCCAAGTATTTAGTATAAATTTCAACTTGATACCTTTACGCGTTCTTGAGAAAAAGGGTATTGACAGACGGACAGACAGACGGACAACGAAGTGATCTTATAAGGGTTCCGTTTTATCCTTTTGAGGTACGGGACCCTAAAAAAGTAGACTAACTGTGCTCTGCGGGTTCACCTGCGAAGTAATGAAAAAATGGTGATGATGATGATGATAAAAAGATGCCAATTTTTTTTTTCCTCATAGAATCAGCTATCTGACAGTGAAAATCCCGTCAATAACGGCCCTACCATTTTCGAGTAAAGAACATTACACACATGCATACAAACACAAACACACACACATCCACGCACGCACGCACGAACATGACGAATTATTTAAAAACATAAGAAAAATTACAAAAATTAAAATTATTGGTGACTATGAGATTTGAACCCGGAGCTTACTCACAGAGTCGCAGAGAACTTATCCATTGCGTCAAACCATTCGGCCAACTGGACTATGATGATTGTGGTGAAATTATCCTTCGTAAACTAATATATACAAACAAATCGTTACAAAATGTAATATTCATTCGCCTGCCTTTTTAGTACTTATAATGCAAGAAAACATTGCAGATAAGGTAGGTACTTACTTTACAACTTACGTCAAGGTGTTTTTGTGTCATAAAGTTGAGATTATATTTTGGAGCGGTTAGCGGAACAAAGCGACACACGTCCGTCTAGCAGCGCGCCTCAGCGGTCTCTGTCACATCGCGTAAAAATAAAAGAGAAGTGAAAAGGCGCCGCGGCGGCACGACGTTTCGTTCGACACATTCGAGCCAATTTATGATTAAATTAATTAATAGATAGAAAACTTGAATTTTAATCAATAAATAAAATTAATGATGTTATTTTTTACAATATTTAACATCATTCTTGTAAATGTTGTAAAGATTTGTTCATTAATAGTCGAGATAACATTGTATGCGTTTAGGTAAATTTCAAGGTTAGAGGTTATTTCATGATTTTTTTCTATCGAGAAAATTTATCGGAAACGTGTTTTGGAACTAATGGTACACTCAGAAATATGATCAAGATTACCACATTTTTTTTTCCTGCTTTAAAATGAATATATTGTCTCAAAAAATTTTTCTGTGAAGCCTTTTTTGTCTGAAAGACCGCCTTAATATTGTATTTTAATTGCGTTTATCAACAAGCTATTAAAGTATTTAAGTGCGCAGTTGGATTAAACTACACCTAATGCAAAATGCTTGTTACGTAATATTGTAGCGACGGGAATGGTGGAGTAAATAAACTTATAACAGCTTAAAGGGTAATAAACGTCGAAATTCCTTTTATCGTTACTTCAACAGACTTCGACATGCTCGGACATGACCCAAAATCGAGTCAGTAAAGTAGCTAAGATAAGCACAGGAAATAAAACATCAAAGTTGAAGATAAGGTAGCTCTAGTCGGTGCAATGGACTCTATTTGTAGACGTTACGAAACATCGGACAGGTAATTGACCGGTAGTTTTTACACGTATGCATTGATCAGAATACGAGATAAGATTTCAAACTTTATGCTTACGAGTG
The DNA here is from genome assembly GCA_914767915.1 of Agriopis aurantiaria. Classification (NCBI taxonomy): domain Eukaryota; kingdom Metazoa; phylum Arthropoda; class Insecta; order Lepidoptera; family Geometridae; genus Agriopis; species Agriopis aurantiaria. The sequence goes on along the minus strand of OU611992.1, from coordinate 15,228,207 downwards.
TGACAGTTAAGTCTCCTTAAGTCGAAGATAGTGAAAATTACATGCTTATAGTAGCTGGTTTTGCTGACTTAGAGAGAAAACTACTCGAGCTGGCTAAACAAGATCAACTGAGAATTCAGAATAGTAATTAAATGCAAGGTAAAGAAAAAACAACGATTTAGAAAATATGGTCATGCATTACTTGTGTAAGTCCTCACAGCAATGGGGGGAGAAAAAGAGTGGGAAAAGAAAGTTTATAAAAAAGTTTTAATGCACGATTAAAAAAGAAAGTAAACTATCATATAAAAACAAACAAATCTGATGTTTTCCGTACGGAAGAGATAAAAATACCACATAAAAGCAGCCATGAAACGGAACCCACGCTTCTATAAGTATCTCTAGGCTAAGATACCTATTTAGATATAGCTCCTTACAATAACTTAGTGAAAGCAAAGCAAAATTGAAGGCTCTGAGATGTTTAATACTTTATACTTATTACCAGATTTCTCTACTAAAGGTCTCGCAAAATAATTTATTTTAATATCTTCTTAGAGGCCTTTCACACAGGCTCTATTTCATTAATGCAAACTTTATCAATTTTAAACTGTTTAACTTTGTCCTCATTTTCATAATTGGACGTTAGATTATTTTTATTAGATTCAATATGCTAAGCAGTAACCAGATTAAGCTAATGACTGTCACTTATTGTTTTCTAATAACCTTATTATTGTATCACCTTTGAAACCCTATCTTCATTAATCAAAACTGCAACTGACAGTCTTATTAGATAAAGCATAGTTGAACAGAGATTTGTAGACATGATAGTTAGGTCCTTTCTTTAAAGTCTATTGCAAATGTATGAGAAGCTATTAATATGGGTACTTTTTGTGGTAGTATTTAAAGTCAATTGTGATTTAAGCACTGTAACGGTATTTAGTAATGATTCGATGACACACTGATATTTCTAGTGCCTCTGATTTTTTTTAATATAAAAAAAGAGTAAAGGTTATGTTAGGAGACGATCGCACCATAAAAATGGCTTACTTAAGGCTGCCGGAGGGTCAAAGGCCTGTCGGCCGTCCCAAGTATAGATGGAAAGGGGGAGTGGAAAAAGATTTGTGGGTACTAGACGTTCATGATCGGGATAGAATTGCGCAAGGTAAGATAAGGCAGCGTCTTTTGGCATTGAAAACCTAAACACATTTAGAGTAACCGCGCCAGCTTGATTAATTAATATTTATTGCATACCAACATCTAATACTTAATTTTTTTGTGACATACCTTTTTTTAAGCTGTTTCATTTTCTAAGTTGTGGTTGAATCTGCTATAATTATTTTAGTTACTACCAATAATTGATACAAGATTGTAAGTACTCTGTCATATTTTAAAATTACTGTTGCGTTTCCATCACTCCATGCGAAATCATCTTTACTATTACTCGTTAACGGTGCATGCATTCAGACGGTTCTACGTCGGCGGCCAATTTATTACGCAGCGTTATCGGCTCAGCCATTGGGTACTGCCAATGTGCTATTGATACGAAAACTGTGAGACCGTGGCCCAAGTTGCAATTTTTTGGACATTTAGAATCTAGGGTTGAATGTTTTTCACAGTGGTTGATGAAAAGTAACATAATTATAGTAGTTCACGTACGGGGTAAGCGATGGTTGTGACGGTTATAATGTGGTGGTTTCATGTTTATCATTTGCAATTTTCAATTTGACATTATGCAGTTTAATGCTATTTTTAGTTTAGTAGTTAGGTATTAATTTGCTGCATTAATTTGTTGCATTTGTTGTTCCTGCATACGTACGGAGAAGGAATTCAATGGCGTATGTGAATCCACCAACCCGCACTGGGCCAGCGTGGTGGATATGGCCCAATCACCCTTTCAGGGGTAAGCTAAAGGTCCAGCAGTGGACTGTTAAATGGCTGATTATGATGATGAGGATGATGATTAATTTGTTGTTACTACTACGATATCTGTCTGTCTGTCTGCTGTCCGTCCGTCTTACCGTCTGTCCTACCTATTAAGGACTGTAACTTTCGAACCGTAATAGATAGCCAGTTCAAATTATCACAGAATATGACTGTAACGTTACGACGGATTAACTAACAAATAATAAAAAAGTCAAAAAGTAAAAACAAAAGATGGGTCCCGCCATACAACAAACTTATTTTTGTATTAGCTCTAATGTAAAAACCGTAACATGTACAAGCGTCAAACATGCCATGATTATAGTACACACTCTAAGGTACCCATAACGACAAATAATAAATAATGGCCAAGTGCGAATCGGTGACATATTTATGTTCATTACCAAGTTATAATATTGTGTTACATCGAGCGCCTGTAGCAAAATAACTAACGGTGGCTGCGTAGCAATTGCTTCGACTATTTTGGAAGGCGTTATACTAACTGGTAGCTCGGTTACTTGGACAATCTTATTGTATTTTGTGGTGGAACGGGACCCTCAGTGCGCGAGCCCGAGTCGCACTTGTCCGTTTTTTTAAAGTTATTTTTTTAATGTGTTACGAAGGCTGAACTTTAAGTTACCGAACTAAAACCTTAAAATGCTATAACAGATTATTTTTTCTTTGTATTTATTGCGAATACCTATAACAATACTGAACAGTACGTATTAAAGTTTTATTGTGGAAAGTTGATGAATTATCTGTGGTTGAAAATCTAACCACGATAGCCGCAATAATAACATTGGTTGTATCACATTTTCTAGATGTCAAGCCAACGCGTGATACTTTTGCATATACTTACTGATATAAAAGCATTTATAAATACATTTACTGTTTGCGCTCCAGAACAATACGATATACAAAAGATTTCAGACATAATTTTACAATTGTTGTTTACATTTCTTTGATTATCTTATTTTTATATAACATTGACTAGTTTTTACTTACTTATTTGCCATTATTGGTCCTGAACATTTTAATTAATTGTGTATTAATTTTATTTACTAATGTAATTAGCTTTTCGTTTTGACATGTAATTAGTTAATCTTGTAGGTTATAATTTTTATAATTTTGTATCTTTAGTGTAATTGGTGTATAACCGTGCTAAATTAATAAATAATAATAAAAGAAAAACAACAATATTTGAAATATGTCCAAAACATCAGCTATTTTAAATATGTCGAAAGACAAGAGAATTTTAGGTACTGTTTCAGATAAGACAATATTGATACAAATGGTGGAGGCCTTCGAAGCACGATGCCAGTTTAATAGTAATGGGAATTGTAGTACAATGAGATATGGCTTGAGGTAATCGCTGAGATGAGAATGGTAAATGCAAATAGAAGGGACTCAGTGAAATGCTTTGACCTCGTTTACTCGGATGATGTTATAATCTTGAGTGATGATTTAGAAGATTGAGCAGAAATCATTGAGAGTTTATAGCACGAAATTGATGATTCGAATAATATAATTATATTGTTTACTGTCGTATGTACCTGTATTTGAATTATCGATTTCATGCTATAAACTCTCAAAAAATTCTGCGCGCTCTTCTAAACCAAACAACATCAACAACAATTAAAGTTGAAATATTGAAAGACAAGCTTAACTATGTAGTCCACAATAAGGTTCTCCCGTAAATACCATCTACAAATGTAAGTTTGTAATTGGAAAAAAATTACATGATATTACTTCAAATTAACAACATTTGAATTTTTTCCTGTATATTATAAGTTGAGAACTTACCAAATTTCCTCTTGCCAAATTTCATGATTCTAGCTCTACGGGAAGTACCCTATAGGTTTAGATTCCTTTATGAAGTCGCAAAATATGCGAAAATATGCGACATAAATGGTCATATCTTTGATTACGTTGACTTCCAAGTTAAATTTTTTTACGGCTGAAACAAACCAGAAACCCAAGTATGTATTTGATATACATTTCAACTTGATAACTCTACGAGTTTTTGAGAAAAAGGGTCTTAACAGACAGACAGGCGGACAACAAAGTGATCCTATAAGGGTTCTGTATTTTCATTTTGAGGTAAGGAACCCTAAAAGCAGGTGACGAACAAAATAAGTTATGTCGAAATGGAGTAAATGAAATAGACGTGTTTTTGATTTAAATAATCTATTAACTTACTTTTTAAAAAAAAACTTTGCTATTAACAATATAATTTCTCTTAAATATTAAGCTGTCATTGATACATTCTGACCCGATGCCAGAGGCTGCGTTGAAAGCTGCGTGCGGGTCGTGCCCGATACATATTGCCCGCAACGCTATGAGTTACGGCGTATTGCTTCGTGATGGTGGTGCGAAAAGGAATGAGGCATTCGAATAAATCTGTGATCGAATAATTTGATTCTGGAACATATATCCGAAAATTTACTATTCGTTTTTTTTTCTTCATAATAATAATAAATCATCGAAGAGTAATTAACGGGAGCTGTTTAGCGTAAATATGGTTCAGATTTGTATTTTACAGGATCTTATAAACAAAATTCGTTGTAATGACCAGTAAAATGTGTTCTATACCGAACATGCGAAAGTTGTGAAAAAGTACTTTCCTATTTACCTCAAGTAAACATACTTAATTATAAAAAGTTTTTTTTTTTTTTTTTTCATAAGACAAACATCATACCAATTCGTGTCTTATTTACCTTGGATCATGTTTATGATTAACTTTTTGTTTTAAACTCGCATTTTAAGAATAATTAAAACTATTTCTGTTAGTTTGAAAGGTTAGTTTATTTAGTATTACAAGGTATTACTAAATACTAAGCTAAGATTTAATTTGTTTTTCTCTGTACTAACCTTTTTCTGTTATTGTAAACAATATTATTTAATTTGATTAATTTGATGATATCAAATTTAAACTTTTGAATCAACCGAATAATTCGAATTGTGCAACTCTAGTACTGCCTATTGCTTGGTATAATTGCCATGGAAAGTCTGCGCCTATTGGAAATATGTTTTACTGGACGTAACGTTATTTCTTCGGTTCGATCAGAGCAGTCGTGAGTGAGCTTGATGTTTGGACATTGCATGAATATTGAAGTCCAGTTGAGATTTTGATATTGTATTAGATACCACTGCTTTATTTAGGCTTAGAGACGATATATTTATATTAACCATTGATTAATAATTTGATTTACCATACCTTGAGAAGTGATCCCATTTTATACTTTTTCTCTTGAATTTAGTTTGCATAGCTAACTTTTATTGCCGCTGTTTTGAGCTTTATGTTTACACCTAACAGATTCACGTGGGTGCTTATTGTCATATTGGAGCTTATGTAGGACGGCGGTCGATGGTAGAATTGACTTCCTTTAAAATTAAAGGCTTATGGCGTATATTAAACGTTATGTAAACACTCGTTTTTATATTGTCATTTTGTCTACGCTATAAACTATATCTGATGATGATCTAGATTGGAAACTTAAAATATTCAATCACACTCAACGAAAGTGCTGTTATTATGAGACACATCCTTAATGTCGGGTAATCTTGGACTAAAGTATCCTTGTCATACTCACGATTCCAAACTCCTATGACTTCACCTTTCTTTAATACAGGCAGTACTTCACGCAATGCACAATTTTATTTCAGGTTCATTTTAATTTAAACCATAACAAAGTCTTTATGTCAACATTTTTAAGGCTCGAATTGAAAACGTGTTACATAATGAGTGCAATTTAAAATTTCCTTTCATACCCTTTAGTCAAAATTGTGTAATGACTCGTATAAATGTGTTGGACTTAATTCGGCAAAAATGAGAGCGTCAAAGAGAGGCGTGCCTTGAGAGTAATTAGTTTTTATAGGTTTCTTATGGTGTTATTTCATTGAGAATAGCACCTTTGTGATGTTTGTTATTAACTGTGAGTCATAATGTCGTGTTGCTTGAGTCATATCTTGATAATAGTGATGTAATATGCATCAGACCATATCAAATTGTTCTGAAACTTTTAAATGTGTATGTACCCAATAAAAATTACAATGACCATATTGTTTGGGGAATACAAAGGTAATAAATGCACTCTAGCCAATTCTTTATCTAAACGATTCAACTGGTTATAAATAAATAGAAAATAAAAACTGGTATAAATAAATCAGATGTTTTAAGATAATTAAAAATATTAATAGACCAATCTTATTAAACCGAAATCGACTACCGCATTATTAATTGTTGGTTTAAACGCGAACCATTATTAGTAATCAATAGTTAATTGTCCAACCTATAAATCTGATCTGTACAGCACTTCCAATAGCTGAAGACAAATTACTAATAAACTAAGATACACTAAAACTCTTAATTTACTAGCTAGAAGGTCTAAATTCCTATGTTAGTAAAGTTATATTATATTTTAAGGTACCTACAATCTGTTGATTTTAATGCTTTCTAAATTATAATCTCGGTCCTGTTAATGAACGGCTAACACGCATTCGAAAGTGCATCCAGGTCGTAGAAACCCTTACAATGTCGAGAACATCTTGGTTAATTGGAAATCTATAATGGAGAGTATTGGAGAGTGCACTTTGCTAACCCTAAACAAATTTAAATAAACAAAAGTATGAAGCTAAACATAACTCATAGTGACCCTAATGCTGAAAAGGCGAAACGATGCCTACATGGGACTTACCTATACCAACTATCTATTTATATGAGGGCAGATGTGTCGCAGTAGCAATGCCGATAGAATTTATCTCGTGATAGCATGATTCCGAATTTTTCAAAAGTCAGAGGTTATCTGCGGAGTAAAACCTGTAACTGAGGAATTAATATATCGCTGCGTCTTTCGGTTTGTGGTCTCCCTTTCTTCCCCATTGGTCATCGGTTTTTCGAGCGACGTGGCCTGCCCATTGCCAATTCAACTTGCAAATTTTAATAGCTATGTCGGTGACTGGTTCTTTGACGAATATCCACGTTCTGTATTCTATTGCGCAAAGAAACTCCGAGCATAGTTCTCTCCATTGCCCGCCACTCTGAGTTTTTCCAGAAGGCCAACAGCTTTATAATGTTAGCATAGATTTATATTACGTATTGCATGAGAGAAGCCTAGAATACCATGCATGAATGGAATAAAATAAGCTATAGATTATGACGATATTTTTTTTTACTATTTCTTCGCTTTTAATTTAAGCTATCATAAACTCATAATCCAGTTCAAGTGATAATTTTATTGTCTCTCAAACCGAAATACGATGCACCTTTTTCAATTAGCGGCATTCGGAAACAGAAATATAAGGCAGATGTCCTTTTTTCTCGTTTTCTTACGGCCGCCTGTTTTTATGATACAGACAGGTAATAAAATAAATAAAGAACGAACCGATCCTTTCTTGAGTGTATGGAAATAGAATTAGAAATGTCAGTAATTGTACGACTAAACATTTTGATTAATATTGTAGATCCCATTATTCAATTTGTAATACTTTTTACCATAGAAAAAGGAATAATACTCAGTTATTTTTCATAATTACTTACTACGTTTGTGTAGGTACTTATGATTTTTTTTTATCTACGGGGTGTAAGGGGAACACTCTCGAAGCCAAAAGAAGGTAATTGTACTCATCATTATGAACAAATTTTACTATGGGACCAGCCCTGAAATCGCGGGAAAAAAATCAGCTGTTCCATACATTTTGTCGCGTGTCAATGACTGTTTTCTATTTTTATAAAATAAAATAAAATAAAAAATAAAAACAATTTTTTGTTTTCGTTCCCTTATTTTGTGAAGTACTTAAATTATTGTATTTTGAAATCAATAGAGTATAATATATTGGTTAAGATGTGGTGGATTAAGTGGTGTTCATAATCTATAAAGGTTAGAACGTATCGGTTACATATCAGTGTTACAGATAATTATGCACCAGTGACGGTAATTACTTACTATTAGGAAGGCCGTCTTTATTTTCTACGTGTGGTGCCTATTTTGAATACGTTCTCTTTTGCTTTTATTTGTTTATTTTTAGGGTTCCGTACTCCAAGGTTAAATAAAAAATCGGAACAATTTTTCACACACGGTCATCTGACCCCAAACTAAGCAAAGCTTGTGATATGGTTGCCAGAGACTGATATACATACATAAATGTAAATGGGACTCTATTACTAAGCCTAGGGTCCCATGCCACAAATGTTTTTTAAAACGGTTTTTTGTATTTGCTCTAATGTAAAAACGGTAATACGTTTGAACCGGTTTGTTCTAGGCAAGCGTGCTCCATCGTAGACCGCATTGTCGCTTTACATCAATCGAGTTGGCGACCAAACGCAAGCCTATTATTAAATAAAATAAAAATAAACAAATATGCACAAGCGTCAAATTTGGCATGATTATAGTAAAACAACAAATAATAAATAATGGCCAAGTGCGAGTCAGTGATAAATTTCTGTTCACCGCCAAGTTAAGCAACGTCTAGCGCAGTCGGAACCTGGATGGGTGACCTGGGCGTGATGTTGTCTTTTTGCACTACTTTTTATATTTTGTGGTGGTACTGAACCTTCAGTGCGCGATCGTGACTCGCACTTGGTCGGTTTATTCCATTCAAGCAGCTAATTCATAGCTAAATCAACACAACTGCCGTATTAAAAAAAAAAAACTAAGAAAGAAGCAAAAACATTTGCGTAGAATCATTCCTTAGTTTACACCATGATTTGACTATTATACCATTTGAGTTCTCGAGAAACCTGCTGTTTGAACCCTGCTACCTCGCACCTGGAATAATAGTCCCGTCCCAGCCTCTATCTCTTTTCTACTTCACCGACATAAGCGAGAGGCTAGAAGTTTTTTTTACGCCCACAGGATCCCGTCGTTACCTCACTTACCTCCTGTTGCTTTAAGATCTTGTTTCAATTAACCAGAACTAATGCACGCAAGAGAATTGTGTGGACAATTTCCAATGTTTTCGACTCGTTAAAAGGTAAATTTGACTTTTAAGTACTTGGTTTGAAACTTTACGATATAATGACACCAGTTTATGTTAATTATAAGCGCACGTATTATACGTTATTCGAAATTGCATTCCAGCGATGACAATAATATTTTTATTCAAAAGTTGATGGTATTAATGACAAAGGTACCTATTTTTGATATTGATATTTTTACAATTGTAGTGTCACTTTTTTTTTCAATGCCTATGTACTTAACGTAGGCATTTTTCTACCAAAGGGATATTTACCGTGGTAAGGTTGTGGAATGAGCTCATTCCACAACCACAACCTTACCATGGTAAATATCCCGTAAATAATCATATAACTTTAGTGAATAACCGTGATAGTTTAAAACAGTATTTTTCTACAATATGCGTTTTTAATGAAAGTCAACAGACACGGTAGGTTCCGATTTATCTATCTTATCATCCTAAAATACATTTGCAAGGTTTGTATAACAGTTATCAGCTGTTATACAATTGATAAACTATGTATGTTTCTAGGTAATGTCAACAAAGGCGCTAATTTTCGCAACATTTACCTATTTGCATGACAACATCAAGCCAAATACCTGACAAACACTTCCTACTAAATAGAATATCTGCCACTAAAACTAACTTAGCTAAACATTATCATATTGATTATTGATTAGTTTTGCTTCTCAACAAACTAACGTATTTTTAATTTTAACAAAAGTTTAACACTGTTTAGGATTGAAATCAATTGTTCAAATTCTTTGACATTTGAAACAATTAGTATTGAGTTTCATGAACATCTGGCCTCAACGTGATTCTTGTTCGTTAACCTGTGTTTTTGCTTTAGGGTAATTTGAACTAGGTTAAATACGTACATTACAAATAATAATGACGGCGTTTTACCTTGTCCCCAGCCCAGTACAGAAGCTTATTTCAAAAATACCGGAGATAGATATTTTGATAGAAATGCCTGTATACCTGACCCATTCTATTTATATCTCTTTGTACCTCAACAAGCTCCATAATGGTAATGTAAAAAGTCAATTTATAACACTGGTTCATGTATTTCGGGCTTTACCTCTACCTCTCGGTCACGTATTATTTGTATAACGTAGAATTTATTGAGCTAAACGTTTTGACCGTGACCGTAAAACCTGACGTTTAATATTTTAAACGTATTGTGGTTTGGTGTAGTTTCACGATCATATGGAAGTTAAAGTTTTCAAGTTATTCATGAGTGTGTTTAAATTTGGGATCCACGTTACGATTGCTTATACAATAATTAATTAAATTACATTTCTACGGGAATTGTTTGCTTCTGGTTAATATGTAGCTACTAAAGCTTTCAGTTGATGAAGTACAGAATAAATAATTTAAAATAAAAGCTGTTCATCATCACCGTCATCATCATCATAATCAGCGTATACTAGTTCACTGCTGGGCGTAGGTCTCTCCCAAAGTACGCCACTCAGCCCAATTTATGGCTTTTTGCTTTCAGCAACTGCCAGCTGCTTTACGCTTAAAAGAACAAAGTTTTAAAAACAAAGGCAAAAAAGTTAATTGTATTTAACCTTTTTCAACTCTCCAATATCAGCTAAGACAAACATGACCTGAAAAGTGACTTAGCTATCATAAATCATTAGGCTTATTTTTATTAATCTACTCTACCTACTTTAATTAATACATATAATAACATGCCATTTCCTGTTTTTTTAAAGTAAACACCTATTTGCTGCTATATCCCTGTTGTGGCATATATTTCACATTTTACTATAGAAACCACCCACATTTCCTTGCGGCTTTCTATTTGCATTGCGTGCATAAAGTACGGGTCACTATGGGACCTTTATACAACCTTTACATGACTACCTGTCATTCATTGGCAAAATCAACATTCAGTCGTATAGTTCGTGGGGTTTATCTTTATGAACCGAACTATCTATAATAAAGGAAAACGACAAAGCTTGATCAAGTGAAGTGGAATCATGGAATTTAGGGAGAGTATTTGATTCGTTTAAGTTAAGTGATCTGTGATAGTAGATAGTGATTTATAATGGGAGCTCATTCCACAACCTTACCACGGTAAATATGTCGTTAATAATCATATAACTTTAGTGATTTATAATGTTTAGTTATGGTATTATATGAATTGAATATGGATGGGAATTTATATACTATAGATATTCAATTAAAAAAATACTATTGACATAAAACGGAAAAAGAAAAACGTGAAACCACACCAGAAACTACACAAGAGATATAATAAAACTACTGAATTACGTGTTATCAAGGCTTTCATTCACTACAATATTACAATATGAAGATAAAGAGGTTATACCATATTGGGAAAGGTGTTTTAAATATTCAAGCTTCCATTATGCGGTTTTGCACGTATTTATAATTCTTGCGTTTATGTGTTATTAATGCAATTATGGGTTATTTTATCTCTAGCCTTATAGAAATTGTACTTAATTCTGAAAAAGAAGACGTTTGATGACATGAAAAGCCTTTTATTTACTCACCTGACCAAGCAGAAGCAAAGATTATGATGAATCAAACAATTCAACTACACAATTGTTTAGACTTGCCTTATAGAGAAGTAAAAGCTGGACAAATATTAATGAAACAAATTAGTACGTCTGCTCCTCCGAAATTGTGGAGCCTGTCTTTATTTACTTAGGATTTCTTTGTTTTATGGACCCATCTGTTTTAAAAAGGGATGTTAGAACAGGTTCTGGCAGGAATCAGTTTGAAGAACTGGTCAACCTTTGAAAAGACCTGTAGTCAGCAGCTTTTCAAGTTCAAAATTCGGAATATAAACAGAGAAAAATTCGAGATATTGATTTAAAAAATAATAAAGACGGTGATAAAGCGGATAATAACAGTGCAAAGTAATAAAAACATGCAAATTGAGCACGGCATGAGGTTTTGTATCTTATTGGTTTAAGGTTGGATTTTTCAGTAGCCGAATCTCAGAAATTACTCCGAGATTGTATGTACATTGAAAGTATATTATAAATGATCAATCACAAAAATGGAAAGATTAAAAATATTTAAACACAAATCCCCACAAAATACATAAATAACCCATAACAACGATCAATAAAGATAACCATTAAATCATAAGCCTATTATTACCACCTCATTACTTTAGCAGCTGTGAAAAAAATTACAAAGGTAAAGGCGCGTTCATAAGAAAGTCTTTGTAGTTTAATGGACCACACAGATGTTTGTGTGTTTACGTGTTTCACTAAGTATGTGGAGATAATCAGAGATTATGATTTTGATATAAATTAACAACGAATGAATAATAAAGAATAGATATTTACTATGGTGCTTTAACTGACGAAAAAAGGAGGAGGTTCACTAGTCGACGCGTATATATACATATTTTTTCTATGATAAACCTTAAGTCAAATTATTATGAAAAAACCTAAGTACCTAATTCTTTCTTGTCAGTTAAAAGAACAAAAATTTATTTGTTTAACAGGTAGGTAGTACCTAACTACTACCAAAACTATCATATAAACTTTGTTTTTAAAAATAAATAAATATTTACCATAAAAAAATCTTATTTCCAATCACGTATGATTTTCTTTTCATCAAAATATTAATTACAAAGTTTTATTTGTAATTTCTTACTTCATTTTGTACAATGTTTAAAGCTCATAATACTGAGCAACCATTACATGTATCTTAAAACAACGTTTTGTTCCACGGTATCAATACAGTTTATAGCATATTCGAAAGTAGTGAAAGCTTATTTGAGCAGTTTAACATCGTTTAATGTTTCCAACGATCGGAATTTAGCTATAATTTACTCAGTATTATCTGCTCTTTAAATATTATTTACAACTTTTACAAGACTGTCCATTTTAGTTAAATGCTAGCGGTCTATTTGAAAGCCTTTGTGAGGTGATTGAGCTTACAGCGTTGATATATCCAATAATCTCATAAAAACTCTGTGAGGGGTAAAAACACGATAGCTTAGAGATGACACGGTAATAAAAAGTATGATAAGTAATTGAATTCGATGGACCCGTTAGTAATTTACAATGATATTCTAATAAGCCGTGGTAAATTAAAGGATTTGGAAAATTTATGAGATAGGAACTACAGTTATTAAGTCTAAAAATATGACGGTGATTACACTTCATTGCTTTAGGGAAGGTATAAAAACTATTTCATTTCATAGATGAAATCTGTTATAGTAAATACCATAGTTTCATTGAATTTAATATTAACAAATGCATGATAAATGGGAAATATGAGAATAACTAGATTGTGATTTTCAGAACTTCGTAGATGGTTAAGTTTTTCATTGGTTTTATAGTAATCCTAAAGATAATCATAACTCACATGTTGGATCAAAGTATGAGACCCTATGAGACCACAGCGAAATGACGTAAAACTAATTTGACGCCGCCGCAGGGTAGAGCACCGGTATATAAAATATCTTTATTGCTATACTTATTGAAAATTATAGCTCAGATTTATTAACAGTACGAGCCCTTTTTGCGTTACATAATTAATTGCTGATATATAACATCGCCATGGCCATAAAAATATAATAAGTCACGATCGTAATGTGTTCCATCCAAACCAGTGATTTAAAAATCTGCGAATATTTAGATTATCATTACTTTATTGATTTTTGGTCGAAGTTCACATAAACTTTGTTATAGTTAACCAAAAATTTACATAATTATTATGCTCCGAAAGCGACAACGTGCTTAAGATTATTGAAACTATTATTATTTAGAGACACGTTCGACACGTTCACTTATTTTGTTGTACGTTGTATAGATATAGTTTACTTTTTGCTTGCTTTTTGCGTGTCAAACAATAACTGAATTCATAATTGCGTTTGACATTGAAAACTTCCGGCAAACTAATCATCGTTTTAAAGCAAAAACAATTTAATTTACTGACACGTAAATCCTACATTGTATTGTATTGTTTCAATATTTCGTTGGCATAGTCTCGATCGTCACAAGTGAAACTTTTCGACTTTTTCCACTACATATGTTATAATTTCATGCCAATAAGATTAATTATATGTTAATTTACCGGAAATTGTATGCAAAAGAATCATTTAACCGTATCGCCGCATCCAACTTAATCACGATCGCAACTTCAATTAAAAGCACTAAAAATATACGGTATCGGCATAATCGTTTAATTATTGAACGTACAATATTTAGGTCATTGCCAATTAACCAAATTTTTTGCATAAACATAAAAAGGCCCTACTTTCTTTAGTATTAACGGTGAAAGCACTAGTTTAGCCAGATTGAGGTTTACAAGTTTTTCAGACTATCTGTTGTTTGATTTTGTATGCTTTCTCAAGTATGTCACAATCACAATCACTGGCATAAACTCTACGTCTTTGTTTATCGAAGTAGCGATGTTGACCTTGATTCTGGCTCAAGAAGCAAGATCCAAGCCAATTAAGTCTTTTTTGTCTTCCTCTCCAAATTGCCGCATAGCGTTTCGAGCCTTGACGTGCCTTCAAATAATTGTGTTATTAATGAGTTTGAATTGCTTCGAGACCTCATTTGGTCATCTGCTTTCAGTTAAAATGCCTATTCGTGAATGGTTAACTTTATCTATGTAACCAATTTTTACGTTCATTGTTTTCTAAATAAGTACTGTTCTGTTCATATATGATCGGAGTTTAAAAGTTAGCTCACTTCTTCAGAATTTGTCAATTCATATCATATTATTTAATTAGGTAGGCAGTACGTCAAAAATTACTAACTGCAAACTTCTAGAGCAAACTAAGCTTTTAAATTGTGCTGAAATGCCATGTTTGGCTCAGATTAAACATTAAACCTCTATACATATTATTATTGTTGTTCTTTGTACATATTTATTTGCATTCAATGTAATGTAATAATATTTCATACCAAAAAAGCTTCTAATCATGTAGCTCTTCCAGTCACCAATAAACATTTCAACAACCCCAGCTACAAAGTCTTATAAATTTTTACTAAAATTATTATCATCATTAAATTTTTGTATCTCTCTCATCTAAAGGTCAGATTACCCGTAAAACAAGGACTGTTTGCGAGCCTTGCAGGATCGGCATCTCTACCATATAGGATTTCACTTGCAAGTATTGCAACCTCCATTAAGATTTCAGCTTGACAGATGGAAAGCGTGGGTATGCACCAGGGTTGGACTGACTCAGAGCAGGATATGGTATAGCTTAATTAGTCTATGAGTAATCCTCCTCCTCAAAATCTATGACAAAACCTTGTGTAATATTATGGCCAAAATTGGGAGCATCGCTTTAAATAATGTTGTCATCATATTCTTTAACTTATTATTTCTTAAAAAGCTTGCACAAGGTTAAAATTATAACAGCACATTTTAGTTTCCATAATTTTCCATATTTGCTTCTACTATTGCAGCTGAGAGAGCTTGGAGAGTCTTCTTGGAGTAAAATTAGAAGAGCTAGTTTTACCTTTGTAACCCAAGTTGTTAAGACATTTTGATGCTAAACATAGGCCATTGAAATTCTTAGCTGGAGGCTTCCATTATCCAGTCACCTACGAGATTCTCGGGAACTGCAAGATTTCAATACTTATTATCTATTTTGTTGTAAGTATAAAACATAAATTTATTTTAGCCTTAACTATATTATGTGAAGTTTTTTTGAATAGTTTATTTTATTAAGGATCATTTTTATAGTTTCTATTAGGGTAGAGTCGATTGAACTACTCTAACTAAGAAACAATAACAAAGTACCTACTCAAAATAAACAAGTATATCTGATAAAGTGCAAAGATAAAGCCAAAACCAGACACGACACTAAACTTATTAATAACTGTCCTAGCTCCATACACACTTCATCATTATCGCTCTTAATATTCTAGGCACTTGTATCAGCATCATTTTATTAACTGCTCATTAAAATGTCAAAAGTTATCACGCCTTTGTTTACGTCTTCAAGTTCCTCAATGAACGTAAAAATCTTACCTAAAAAGCTGAGACTCGGTTTCCCATCCACAGAATCATCGTCTTCAAAGCACTCGAGCTTTTTCGAATTCATATTTCCATCCAGAGCACTTTTTAAGGTCACATGCACTTGTCTTTACACACACAGTTAAAAACCAATGGGATCACACTCGTTTCGAAATTGCACTTGTTTTTCTCACTGGCAGGTTTGTTTTCTTTTTTCGAATGTCACAGTTAAAATTTTGAATTTTGGAATGTAACGGTTGCGCGCGCGCGTTGAACGTGCGGCGCGCGACGATGCTTCGACGCGAGTGAATGAAGCCGATTGTCGTCGACCGCGGCCGAGGGCTGCCGACATGTGGCTAGTTTCAAGCGGGACGGACTGACCTGCATGCTGCTAATCTGATTATACACACAGTGCATTTTGCTTTGTGCTAAGTTCTATGTACACTTTGATTAGTTGAACAAAGAGGCCGATAACTAAAGTAGGGTTTCTTTTATTTTCCCTTTACATTGCGAGCATTGTTCTAAATAGCTTTCATTAGCTCATTACTTCAAAATAAAATCTATCTAACTTCATATACGCCCAGCGAAAAATGACAACAAATTCCAAGGACAACATTTTCACAAGAGTTGCGAGCTTTAGGTACTTTTTTATATCTAAGCCTTTCAACTATTACAATAGAGCTAATTCCCGAACAGGCAACGTCAAACCAGTCTCATGACAATGTTTGATCATGGGAATCGTTATCAAAAGAGTGCAAATTTTTATTGAGAGTTAAACCACGAGCATACAAGTTCAAACTAACTAACAATATGAACCAGGAATTACTAACTATTATTACTTGTGAAAGGGTCGCACGCGCCTCCCCTTGCGAGATCATGCATTGTTCTCATCAACACGCATGCGCCAAAACGGTACTAACAATACTATCGGTGTAGTTTGCCCTTAAGTTTAACAATAGCTGTACTGGCCTAATTTAAATTTCGATCAATACTTTAAAGTAAGATTTTTGTGGCCACACAATTTTAAATGACAAAACGTTTTTTTGATTGGTTTAGAAGAAAATATAAATTTAGATGTAATTCTATTTAATACCTCTGATTGTGTCTTTTAAGTCTTTTATGAATCTTGTCTCATATAAAAGTAGGTACTTGTCATGTTTTGATGTTATCTTTCTTTATGATATTATTTTCACCGCTTTAATACTGACAAGAAATTATTAAAACCATAAAATTGTTAACGATCAAAGATTTGATCGTATCGATGCGCGTGCCCATAACGATAATCCAAAAAGACCACAACCTTTGTAATGTGTAACAGGACGTTCCCACACCATCTTCGGTTTTTTGTCTCAATTTTGAAACCGAGAATGGAGTCCCTATTCTCCAGGCAATTTCGTCTGTCTCGGCCACTATATAATTTCGTCGGGCATTAATCATCGGCCCGATTCAAGAATGACAATTCGAGACAGTGAAAGTCTACAGGTATAAAAATATGGCTTAATAAAAATAGCCTTTGTAACTTTAATCGGAGTAAGACTTTGTTATGCAGTTGATTATTTGTTTTAAGACTGCGGTAAATCTCTATCGCACGTTTTCAAGTATTTTGAAGATAAAAAAATCACTGAATGACAATATAAAATAAACTATTGAGCATTATATTTAAACTTACAACGCAAATACAGTGTAAACTCTATATAGCGACACTTAAGGGACTGCGCATTTTATGGCGTTATTGAGAGTTGTCGTTAGATGGAGAGAAGAAAAATCAATATTATTTTCCTATTAAAATATGTATTTTACTAGTAAAGTACAAAATTTACAAACAACAAACATTATCTAATACTGATACAAATAACAACGATTATTGCGTATAGTCTGTTATCTTCGTCTGACGTTTTTTGCTGCTCCAGTATTATAGTTTATTTTGAATACGAGGTGTTAGAAAGTACAATTTATTGCTTAATAATGTTGTATTATTGTCGTTATTTAGAGTGGGTGTGATGCTACATAGAGTGTACCATTGTATGAATAACAAGGGAAACCAACCAAAGTCAAGTAATTTCGACGTTTTAGAGAGTTTGTCGTTAAATCGAGTGTCGCTATATGGAGTTTACACTGTAGTTTAAATAAATGTTAGTTGCTATAGAATGGAGCAGATATTTTAGTAATTTTATGTGAGAGTTATTATATATTAGAGTATTTTTCCACTTCTCCGACATCCAATTATATGAAAACGAACATTTCTCTATACAATTTGTGATATAATTCTAAAGATAAGACCTGAAAAGACAAGAGAAAAGAGAACAAAAGAAAATAGAATGAACGAGAGAGACTTAAAGAACGGTACTTAGGTAGGTACTTACTTACCTACTTATATATCTTAGAAGTTAGTAAGTAGTGTATAATTATATTAGTTGTAGAATCTTATCGGTCATTCTAAGACAGTATTGAACTTAACTTCTTATTGAGAATGGATAATTATGAATACATGTTTTGTATATTAATATTATAAAAGTGAAAGTAACTCTGTCTGTCTGTCTGGATGTTTGTCGCGTTTTCACGTCTATTGTTGAAATGACGCATATTAAGTTCTTCAATCTCCACGTTTTGCGGACTCTCCAACTTGCGTCTTCTGTTCGGTTCTGTTTTACTTTCCGCCGCTAAGAGCTTTTCTTTCTATTTAAGGGTCTGGTCCAGGCCTCACTTCCATACATCAAGATTGGTTTGATAACAGGCTTGTATATTATGCGTTCTTGGTTCTTGGTTTGGAATCTTGGTTTTCATACTCACCTTTGCGCCTGGTTAATGCAACGCGTGACCAAAATCCTGGCGTGTATCCGGTTCAACGCATAAGCATTGCCATTCAGCGTGGTAATGCTGGGTACACTGCCAACTTGTAGTGAGCATGAGCATTTAGATTGTATTTAGACTTTCAACGATCTATGGGCAGTCTAATTGTTTTTGTAGTGTTAGTGTTAGCTTATATTTTGTTTAAGTTTATTAATTTATTATTTGAGAAACTTCCTTCTTTTCCGAAGTCAGTTAAAAAAGTACTAATTCATGGTATTCTAAGTAATTGCAACACATTAAATTATGTCAATCAGATACTGTTACTACTGCAATATTATCTACATTGCCTTTTATAGGTATATGTTTATGTTAAAGACGAAAGATCACGTTCGTGGTGTCATTATCCATCATTTGCATAATGATCCATTATTTTAAGAAATTGGGCGTATTTACTTCGTAATAAAATTTATGGACAACGCCCGAAAAACACTTGAACAGTTTAATAAAGTGGATTCAGTTTATTATGTAAGTAGGCGCAAATTATTAACGTTAAAAAGTTGGTTTTCAAGGGAATCTTGGTTGGTTCAATTTTTCACGATAATTTTTAATAAAAGTTAGGTAAAGCATACGAGTAACTTAAAGTAAATGATAAATAGCAACATAGTAAAGTTAAAAATATTTATCTTGATTTATTTTTTCATTATGATTGTGACAAATCGGTAGGTGTTGGTTTAAACATGGTTGTGTACCAGCATATGTATTATTATTTAAAACGTTAAAGAAAAAAAAAATTACAACCGGAAGAATTTGAAACTTACTGACTGACTGTAGCTTGGCGGTTAGAGCGCTTGGGGCGTTTACCCGGATAGCATAGTAGGTTCACCGGATACCAGATAGCGTAGGTAGTAGGTTCGAAACCGGTCAGTCGGATATTTTTATTTTGCTAAAACATTTCTTTTGATAGCCCATTGGTCCAGTTGGTAGTGAACCTATCTTCTGAGCTTGGGGGCGTGGGTTCGATTCCCACCTAGGACAAACATTTTGGGGTCAGATGAGGGAGTGTCCAAAAATGTCCCGAATATTTAATATTTATTTAAATATAAGTATAGCGTAGAAGCATATTTCAATAAAAACATATGTTTTCAGAATATTATTGTTCTATACCTATACCTATACCTTTCTCAATAATTATTGGTAAAATAATTACATTTAAGAATAATTTAAGGTTATATTCATGATTTTTTTCTGCTGATTGTAAATAATCTTAAATATGTTGACGATCCTATAATTTTTCTCGAAATAAACAAACAAAATATTGCATTTTAATTAGGAACCCAAACGTTTTGCATTTTCCAGTTTCTCTCTTATCAGAGGTATTCAGCGCATTTAAACAGATGAAATCATAGTTACTACGCATGTTTGGGTAGCAACGACTAAAATGTCACCCAGAGAACACAATGCGTAGAATGTCAATCAGTATTTTGCCGGCCTATTTCTGTCCGTCTGTTCCTAACGCGTCTAAGCCCTGAAGGCTTCTTCAGACTAAGCTATAGCATATCAAATTGCTTCATAGCTTTCCCTGCACAGTCACGATAAAATTTCGCTCGTAAATTTTACTGAGTTTTTTCGTGTTGTCAAACTTTAACTCCGCTGATGCTTTAGGGGTATGAGAATCAAGCGAAAAATCGGGAGAAATCAGCTGTTCTGGTCATTGAAATTTGGGAAATATATGGAACAGCCGAAGTGAACCACGGTCACCGACATAACTGCCAAGATTTGCAAGTTGAAGTGGCAATAGGCAGGCCACATCGCTCGAAGAAATTTTCTTGAGTGGAGACCACGAACCAGAAGACGCATCTTTGGTAGGCCTTCCGCTAGATGGACCAACGACATCGTGAGAGTCGCGGGTTTCTAGTTGATGCGGATGTCGTTCAGTGTGGCGTTTTAAGAGGAAGACCAGGATGTTCAGCAGTGGACGTCTTCTGGCTGATGATGAATCATAATTTTTACACATCTGCCCACAAAGCAGTGCTATGTTTTTAGGGTTCATACATGTATTTGGGTTTCGTAATTCCACATTAGCCCTTGAAAGCTTGGACCAATTTTGATGAAGGTGGTATCTATAGAATCTTTGCACTATTCAAAGTGTTATGTTAGTACATAATAATGAGTAATAGCAATTTTATTAAATAAACATGACATGTAAATTTAAAAGGTATTTGAACGATAGCTTTTTAAATAATAGGCTTGCGGTTGACTGGCTTTTCGCCATAGGGTCTACAATAGATCACGCTTACCTACAAGAAACCAATTCATTCGTGACTTGAAGACATAGATTGTAGCCATCCGGGAACACCAATTCAATCAGGCAGTGCATTCTACAGCCTCAGAGTTTGTACAAGTTTTGTGCAGTTCTTCTTTGCTTTAATGCACAACTTTTGACATACCTAGTGATGCCATGAATGAGTTATCATCATGAACAATTTTAATAACTCATTTAATCTCGATTACTCAACTATGATTCAACTCTAACGACCGTGTATTGTAGCGTATTCTGAAACTTCCTCAAACCTTGATTCATCTGATCGTTTTTCATAAACTCCAGGCATTCCCGGCTTCCTTTCAAGGAGTCTTGTTTAAAATTCCACTCTCGTCCAGACCGAGGTGCATTTTTAGGCGTTCGACCATCCCGCTCCTTTCCCATAGCCTTTTTTTCAATAAAAAATGCTTTTGTTGTTTTTGTCAGATTTATGCGACGCCCTTGTTATGGACAATTTGGTGAGTTTATTTTATCGGCTATTTTTGGAGTGGATATTTTGGAACATGATTGATTTTGCGAAGGGCTTATTTTTAGGGCAGTATAATTTTAATGTTCTTTAAAGGTTTTGATGTTGATAAGTGTTATAATGTTTACTTGTTCAAAATTTTATACTCTAACAGCTACAGTAACATTGTTAAAACGAAATTCGAACATATTATTTTAAACTTTCATTCTAGTTCGGCTATCAGTACCAGTGACCATCTCACCTTCAAAATCCTCGTAAAAATTACCAGATTTTACTCAATTGTTTACAGTCTATTGTGGCTGCCAGAGCTTTAAAAACTTTATTTGATTACATAGTTTGATTTTTGTTTGAAGGTTTTGAATAGATCGTTCCTAATAATTCCTAATATAATCTTAGGTACATTTTGCTGTTGACTATTTGTCTGACTTGTTTTGTCTGAATAAACAAAACACACAAAAATAATCAACAAAGAAACACAAAAATTCGCTGTTAAAATACTTACAAAGTCTACTAAAACTAAAGTTATTTTAGAAATGTAGATCACGTCGATGTGTCCAATCGAAAATGTGTTTTTTAAGCCCGAGGAATAGTTAAGTGAGTTAATTGTTATTCATGTCTCATTGTATTGAATTTGTCAGTAGATTTATTGTTTGTTGATGTTAGTTTAACTATGTTGTTACGAGTAAATCACGTAACTTCATTGATGAGGTTTTCGCTCTTGAATCTATTAAGTTATTCTAATTCAAACTTCATACCTTTACAGAGTTACGCATAAAGACTGAACCTACTAAGCCGAAAGGAGGTCATTGAACTCATCATTATGAACAACTTTTACTATAGAACCAACCCTTATAATTATCGCGAAAAAAATTCTGCTGTTCCATAAAAAACGGTCATTGACACTTGACAAAATGTGCTTCGTACGGGTTTTCGGAATATCAACCATAAAGTGGTGACGATTTTTCGTGCCTACTCTGCCATTTTTTACCCCTTTCGGACAAACGTTTAGCTTCGACCTCTCAATTTTAAGTCCAGTTAATCACTACCATGATTGTACGAACTCAATAACTTACGAGTTATTTTTTATTTACATATTTAACAATATAATCTAGCAAGAAAACCAATCCCAATGCATTTAGATTAGAACTGTTAACATCTCCATAAATTAGAGTAAACGTCAATCAGGACGGACCAATTATTATGTAAATATCTAATCCAGGCTTCGAAGGTAAAGGGAAGGTTGAAAGTCCGTCAAAGCCTCAAAGCACTCCATGGCTTGTCCCGGCGCAAAGAGCGTTGACTCATGTGAGTCACCGCACAGTGACTGTTATTTATTCTGTAAAACGTCGCAAAAACTTGCTGGTGTATGGTAAGATGCTGCTAGGGGCTGAATTATAATGGAATGTACGCATAAGTCATATGGTTCTATGCTTAATATTTCGATGTAGTATATCGGTTACTAGCTCAATTTTACGTTCAAAATCTAAGATAAGTGTTTTTTAATAATAGTTTTACGTTTGGCCACCAACTCATCTGATGGTAAACGACGGTGCGGCCGAAGACGGAACACGTTGATCTAGAAGAAACTTATTCACTTTAGATAGTTGATTGAATCAGGCGTTACTTTGCGGAAGTCCATTTTTAATGTGTATATGAATTTCTAGTGTAATTCCGCTTCTACGTCGTTTTGAGTACAATAAGTCGTTATTCGTCGTTACGTCGTCGTCGTCGTCGTTTGTTTTTTTGTTACAGATTTAATTACAATTTGTTTCAGTTTAGGTTAATTTTACTTTTTTATGTAATTAATATTTATGTCAGGTTAGGTTTAAATTAGCATCACAAATATCTATAGAGTAAAATAGTTTGTCCCAAATCTTTATTGTACTCAAAACGACGTAGAAGCGGAATTACACTAGAAATTCATATACACATTATTCACTTTAGTTATATGCTTATTTACGGGATAATTACCGTGGTAAGGTAAATGGTAGGTGTCATATAACTTTAGTGAACAACCGTGATAGTTTAAAACAGTGTTTTATTCACTTAAGCCTTGAAGATGCCTAAATTGTAGTACTCGAAAACAATATGGGTAAAATACTTTAGATTTTTGAAGGTACCCGTAAGAAAAGCTTTGATTCCACTTTTATTGACTGAACTGCTAGACTATGGAATGCACTGCCCGTATGGGTGTTACTATTTGAGTGTCTTCAAATATCGAGTGAATTGGTTTCTTCCAGGCAAGCGTGCTCCATCGTAAACCGCATCATTGCTTAGCGCCAGTCAAGGTAGCGGTTAAACGCAAGCCTATTATTTAATAAATAAATAAAATATGTATATAACATAAATAAATAAAGTTTTACACAGCACTTGTTCCTTGAAGTGAAACTCCTGCTCAAATCTTCTAGCATAAAAAATCTACCATGCAGCATTTTTGCTTGTCATTTTTCATCTCATCTCTAATAGGTAAATTGTTTGCTACAAACAGCCTGTGTAACCTGTTTCCATTGTTGTTTTCAGAATGTAAAATATAAGCGCCTACCAGTGTTGCTAGACTGGCTAATGAATTTACCCTATTGTAAGAAAGTCATTTCAGAACTAAACGTTTTGATTCTACATTTCTGACCCTTACATCCAAGAAATGGAACAACCTGCCTGCTTCCTTGTTTCACAAGTTTGCGTACTTCATCTTTGACTACGATTGAACGCAGTTTGTTGCTAGGCTGACTAATGAATTTACCCTATTGTAAGAAAATTATTTTAGAACTAAACGTTTTGATTCTACATTTTTACTACGTACATCCAAGAAATTGACTACTTCCCTGCGCTCGCCGACTTCTCCGCTCCCGAATGCGACAGCCCGTGCGCTTAGACATTATTATCGCACTCATCCAAAATAGCACAATTATTTTATGTAATTGACTTACTTTGTTTATCATGTAGTTGTTCTGGTGGTGGTTTAAATATATTCAAGTGTTTTTTATCGTAGGCTAGAACACCATCTTAGCACGGTATATCATGTTAGCTAAAATTTTAGAGGTACCTACTTATTATGTTTTACTTGACTTCTTTATATTCTATTTTTACTGATTTAAGGGGGAAAGATGTGAGGTTTATAATGTGGGTAGATTTTTTATTCAATAAATCAGTCAGTTGTCAACCACGGCCACTCACGTTACATAAAACAAGACCACGCTGGACCACCTTGGGCAAAACATTGCACTAATGACGAACACTATAAAGTACTTGACGAGAAGAGCCATAGATTTCTAGTATCAGCGATGGACTTGCACAGTACACTAGTGAAGGCCTCCATAGATCACCGACAGGTCTCCATTGAAGCCGCCTTAGCAACACTACTGCAGGGCGTAGCGAGCTGTGTTCAGGCCGCCCAAACACACAGACACAACTTGCCGGAAAGCATCGCTAACTTCGTCAAAAAGTCGTGCACGTCCACTTGTGAGCGCATAGAGTCGTTACGACGAACGCAAGCAGAGTTAAACACGAAGCCATCCGAGAGCAATGCGGTGCGGGCGAATGCATTAGTAATCGCAGAGCCGCGATCAGCGCAATGATCATTAAACGTGTCCAGAGTATCAACAAGACCTTCGCTGAAATAGAAGCAAAGAAACTGGATATCCAAGCTCATTTGTACAAACAACAGGCAGACATGGAAACCGAACGCCATGACACTGAAGCTCGTTTGAGCTCGTGGGTAGAAAAGGAAAAGCGACTGTTCGAGAAAAAATACAAGCATTTGTGCAGAACGAGACGGCTGCCATGGAGCTCAGATTAGCAATAAAATCACATGAGATAGAGAGCGAGTGGTCTTGGCTCGAAGCGCGAATTACCCACCAAACAGTTCCTGAAACAAACGGAGGCGGCGCAAACTAACCTTTTATAAGACTTCCGACGTGTTCCGAAGCAACCCCTCAGCGTTCTGAGTATCACTAATCACGCTCCCTGGTTGCCACCTTACCGTACCAACAGATCCTGGCCCGCTACAAAGCCATGCAGCAGAAAAACCAAGAGGATGACTACAAAGTGGAATCGGACTCCAAGTCCCACCAGATGAGCAACGCCGAGTCTTCAGAAAGGGAAGTCGAAGGCGAGTCTTCACGCTCTGAAGACACGCCGTATACGCGGCGCCCCTCCCTCAGCCCCCCGCGGGAAGTGGCGCTCGCCATCACGTGACCAGCCACGCCACTTTTGTGGAAGGTGTGGCGGAGCTGACGGCATGTAGTGATGGAGGAACAGTTCTTGACTAAAGAGTACAAGGTGTATTCTCCCACCGGAGCAACCCCCCAGCGTTCTGAGTATCACTACTCACGCTCCCTGGTTGCCATTTCGCCGCACCAACAGATCCTGGGCTGCTACAAGGCCATGCAGCAGAAAAACCAAGAGAATGACTGCAAAGTGGAAAAAAGATTCCGATTCCCACCAGACGAGCAACGCCGAGTCTTCAGATAGGGAAGTCGAAGGCGAGTTTTCGCGCATCGTCCCCGGCCGTATTTTTATAATTTTTTATTTTTATTTTTTATTTAAGTATGAATTTACTTTATAAAGATAGAACTGGAAGAAAAGCTAAAAGGAGGGAGCGGAGTCCTTGAAAGTGATCACAGAAGCACAATCCTTACTAGTCGTCTTCCGAGATTGAAATTGCAGAAATTCACAGGAGACGTACTTTCCTGGACCACTTTTTGGGATCAATTTGAATCCAACATAGGAAGCAAAAACTTATCGGATGTGGATAAGCTGATGTATTTAAAGGTCTCGCTGGACGAGAGAAGCTTTAAAAACTATACAGGTCTTAGAAAATTCTAGTAAAAACTACCAAATTGCGATATCTATTCTTAAAGATAGATATGGCAAACACAATCTGATTGTAGATGCGCATTATACAGCGTTGTATCGGATTAGCACCACTGAAGGGTCCGCAGCGAGTTGTAGGGAAACTTTGAATGATATTGAACGTCACTTAAGGATACTCCATCGTTAAGGGAAAATGTTAACTACAACCACCTACGATTCTTAATACTGGAAACGTACCCGCAGGATATTCTTTATGAACAGAAAATGAAAATTAAAGACAATACCGTTGAAGTAATAAGAAAGGGCATATAGATAATAATTTCAGCAAAAGAAGACTCATCGAGAATTACACTAGGTAGAAGAAACTTATACGACCAAAACATTACACATACAGAGCAACAAGACAAAACCCAGCTCCTCGTGGAAATGGGTTGAAAAACCGCAGAATAAACAGAAGAATTACCAACAAGAACAGCGAGACAACTTCCGTGAAGGTGAAGATTATAAGCGCAAAGAAAGAACAAGCAAAGGAAACAGAGAATATTTTTCTAATCATCTAAAGAGAAATAATGACACTGATTACGAACAACCTACCTATGGAAAGCGAAGGAAGTTAGGATGTGCCTTCTGCCAAGAAACACATTACAACGATCAATGTCAATAGAGTACAATACTATTAAGGAAAGGATCAATTGAAAGGGCATTGCTACAGGTGTAAGTATCTGGTATATAAGTATATCACGATGGGTGTTGCATTCTAAAGATGACATAGCGAAGCAGATGTTGAGAATATAGCCTGATGTCCTGATGTCATGATTAATACATTAGTACATAAAATATTAGTGTTGAATAAACCTGGGCAATTAATGAAATAAGTATAAATATAATATTATCATCCTATTAAATTGTATAATTACCTTTAGTTGAGTAAAATTAATGTTATACTTTATTTTTTTCTACTGGGCAAGTGCCTTTAATAACTAAACAAAATGCAAGCTAAAACTAACACTACAAATACAGTTAGACTGCCCATACACCGTTGAAGGTCTAAAGACAATCCAAATGCTCAAGCCCACTACCAGTTGGTAGCTAATACATGTTATACTAATATAAGTAAATGTATATGTGCAATTGATTTGTGTAAATGTTAAGTTTAATGTAAATTTACAAAGTTTACAAAATGTGTAACAAAAGGGAAAATGCACATTTATTATACTGGTAATTCATTTATTTTTATGTGTATGCATTACCGGGAGGCATCACGTTGCCGGATGGCCGAGTGTCATGATTTCTAACTTATTTCAATTGTTTCGTTGCGATTTCTTGGTTTTAAACCTTTTGGTATCTAATTTGACTAACAGTCTTTTTATTTAAAATGGCGGTCGGAAACGTGTTGACTCGGGAGTCTCGGCAATAGTGCGAATAGTGGGGGTAGGAAAAAGATAATGTGGTAGGATTTTGGCAAGAGGGACTTGAGTCTGGCTTGAGCGTTCATAGCGAAAGCATATTGGTCTGAAAACTGTAATAAGTAGGAATAAAGAATAAGAATAAGAATAACGTATATAAAAGAGAACTGGATTATGATTGACCACATAGATATGTATGTTTAATTCACCGCAACCCCACAATGCTTCCCGACAGGAATAAAGGTTTATACATTACCATAAACTATAAACAAAAAACCCATAACGTAATATTATTATTATTTATTTATGCCCATTAAAGTTCATAAGAAACTGAACAGAACTTTTACCGGTAACCAAAACCCTTCTATTTCAGTGTACAGTCGTAGATTTTGATTACGGAAGCATTGCATACAAAAAGTATAAACATTTACGTCCGCTGCGTATGCGCATCTGGTATCTGAAGGTAGGTGTGTAAATATAGCGCAATGATTGCAGTAGGTACGTTTTATTTGATTACCTTATCTGGAACGCATTGGAACTAAAAGAACTTGGAGTATGTTTTAACTGAACTGAGATACTGAAATAGGACATGTACATAGGTAGAGATACCGGCAAATAACTTAAATAAACACCAGCCAAATGCAAGTCGGACGAGACCACCGAGGGTTCCCCACCCAAAAATGTGTTTTCTTTCATTCAAATCAGAATATTTAGCGAGCGCCCGACTCGCACTTAGCCAGTGTTTATTATTTGTTGTTTTATATTAGAGTGTGTACTATATTCATGCCAAGTATGAAGCTTGTATTATAACCTTTTTAACATTAATACAAAAATTGGATTTAAAAACGTTTAGTTTTTATTTTTTGACTTCCGTAACTTTACATATTCTGTGAAAAATTCAACTGGCTATCTATTACGTATCGAAAGATATAGCCGGTAAAAGGTAGGACAGACAGACAGACAAACCGACAGCCAGACAAACAGACAGACAGCGTAAGCTTAGTAATAAGGTCCCGTTTACACCCATATAGGGTATGGAATCCTGAACTATACGAAATGGCCTCTGGCTGTTTTAGGTACAACCAGGTTATTAGATTGCAGCCTTCGACCAAAATAAAAAGAATGGACGGGCCATAATCATTGAACTTGCTTAGTAAAAACGCGTCGAAACTGTCGGATATAATACTTCAACACCTATTATAACCATGTACAGTACATTTGTTACAAAAATAGAGCGGTTTTTTGTTGTGCTATTACACTCCGGGAAAGCACACGAAGGCATAATTTTGTCAGATGTTTCGTTATCATGTAACAACAGTCGCGTGTTGCACTTCCTACGGCTAGATACCGACTAATTTCAAATATATTTATTACTGTTGTTTTTGACCTTGAATGTACCAATTTTAATATAACTTTTATATATAAGTTTTATTTCTCATTTTACTAAAACAATTAATTGTAATTTTAATAAGCATTTAATTCTATTGATTATTATTTTTGACGTGTAACATATTTGGTATGAATTAAGAACCATAACCATAAAACGAAGTGCGCACCGACGCTCATTTTGTAATCTCCAAAAATGCGCTTCTTCTGGGCCCGTCCAGATTATTTTTATTTTGGTCGAAGATTGCACCTGCTAAAACTCCATCGGTGCCAATGTGCAAGCTTTTATTTTTTCTCTTATTTAGTAATGTCTGGTCGTTCAAACCAACAGTAACCGGCTTACCACAAAAGATTTAAGAACGCTTTAGACATGTGTTTAGCAATTGTTTCACTGTGAAAAATATGCTAAACACATGTCTAAATCGTGCTTAAATCTTTTGTGGTAAGACGGTAAGTGTTTGCTCAACCTTAGTAGGCACTGTAGGTAATCTGACAAAATGACACTCAGAAGAAACCTACAGAAGAATCCACCTGATACCCGCTATGTCATTAGGTATGCAAATCTTACACCATTTAAAGCTTAAATCGCTACAGGAAACGTATTTCTCGAGTGATTAGACAAAGCTTTCGCCTACACCAATCAATCAAGAAAATCGATTGCAAAAAAGGCACAAAGAGTGCACATATACAGATCGTGGTACTATGTGAGAGCTATGTTAGAGATTCTTCATAGTTGCGAGTATGTGACCTTTATTATACATAGGCTACATGACTTCGTGCTTTTTACTAAGTAATTTTTAGGGTTCCGTGTCTCAAAAGGAAAAAACGGAACCCTTATAGGATCACTTCGTTGTCCGTCTGTCCGTCTGTCTGTCTGTCTGTCTGTCCGTCTGTCAAGACTTTTTTTCTCAAGAACGCGTAAAGGTATCAAGTTGAAATTTATACTAAATACGTGGGTATACAGTTTCTTTCGGCTGTAAAAAAATTAAAGTTGTAAGTCAACGCAATCAAAAGATATGAACGTTTATGTCGCATATTTTGCGATTTCACAGGGGAATCAAAACCTATAGGGTATTTCCCGTTGACCTAGAATCATGAAATTACATTAAATTTACAACAAAAAGAAACGTTCAATTCATTTATTCCTCAAATTGGTACACCACGTCAGAACGACATTTACACATTTTTGGAGACAATTATTATACAATTATTATAGCATTTGTAGGTTATATAACTACAAATCAACTCCTGAAACTGAAGAACAATAGAATATAATAGAGCTGGATCGACTTTTTTCATTAATCTTTGCATATTGTGTTAAGCTGCATCCATCAGCGATCCAAGGTATGACACTTTTTACAAAAAACATTTTACATAAAAATAAAATTGTTTTGCTAAATCCACGTGTTGTTTTTATTTCATCATCATCGTCATCAGCCCGAAGACGTCCACTGCTGAACATAGGCCTCCCCTTTGACCTCCACACTGAACGAAAGCCTGCCATATGCGTCCACTGGATGCCCGCGACTCTCACGATGTCGTCGGTCCATCTATAGTGGGAGACCTACTTACGCTGCGTCTTCCGGTGGTATTTATTTACCTACTTTAAATTATTAGATAAATTTATTTTTCCTAAAAAATATTTAAGTCAATGTAAACACATCCTTACTGTCTAAGATTAAGTAAAGCAGTACTATAATTGATTTGGCGAAGTGAAAGCCGTGTGCGAAAGTATTATGTGTGATTAAAGCCTTGTTTTTTGCATTTGTTAATTACGCCGCTTGATTGGAACTTATTTGTCTTGGATAATGAATTTATTTATATCTGGCTTTAGTTTGATAGTTTTTTGTGAGGACTCGTTAATAATGTTAAAGACGAAATATGCTTCAAATTGTACGATTCGTCATCACGAATATTCAAAACTAGACCTTTAAAATCGATTAATTGACACAATTTCTTTATGTATAATAAATTTCCTTGAAATATTTTATTCGGATGTGTTCACCGATACACGATTAAAGAAATTTGCTCGATAGAAAATTATCGTAAACTTTCCTAAAAAACACCCGTTTTTACGTTCCCTTCAATGGATTGAATCAACTTCATTCAGATTCTATAGAAGATATGTTTATCAAAAAAAATTGTGTGTTATCCTAACAACCATTCAAATACTTTAGTGGTCGCAGTTTTTTGTAAAACCGTAAGATTATTTGTAGAAATTAAAGAAAAATAAATATATAAAACATTTGAAAGCGCGCACGCTGCATTACCGTCATACAAGTATACGGAACAAGTACATTTCACCCTAAGTTTTTGTATATTTTTTTCTGATTGACCTTGTAGGCAAATTATAATTATGTAAATACATTTTGTAACTTCTGTCTCACTTTTTAGTGTTCTAAATTACTACATAGAACCCTAATAAGTTCGTTCTGTGCGTCCATCCGAATTCTTATATTTGTCTCCCTCCCCTTCTATTTATAAACTATCAGACATGAAAGAAACTTGTAACTTGCATACTAATGAGTCATAAAAAAAAAATGCAATTAAAAGTTATTGCGAACATTTTGAGTTAAAACTATGAACTTCAAGACGTTCTAGCTCAAAAGGAAAAAGTAAAATCGAAACTACTTGTTACACGTAACTACTTGTTATAAGGATGCCATAATTACCAAATTCCCATTAAAAAGGTATTAACCATAATAACCATGCTAGAGCTCCTTTAACTTTGACTTAACAGCCACTACAAGAGAAAACGAGAAAATTGTCTCGCTTTTTATGAAACCACGTCAACAAATTATACCAGCCATAGATTAAGCCTTAAGTGATACGATTCACACATACTAGACTACGGTAATTAGACATAGTTACCGTGATAAATGATTTCAGACCAGCATGCTTTTGTAGGCAACTAATTGCGTTGGAGAGTCGAGCTGGCACATTCTTTGGATAACTAATCTTTGCCGTGGAATAGGCATGTGCGTAGTGTGATGCGATTTTAAACAATTTAATTTTTTTTAAATTTTAATCGAGTCGTTTAAAAGTGAACATACCAAGTCTTGTTGTAAGCGCCACACTGTTACATTACATAATATTTTCATTACCTTTAGCTAGGTACATATTTGAATATATAGTCATCATCATCAGCCTAATATCTATAGTGCGGCTGCTGAAAGATTGCGTCTGACATTTACCATAATAGTTGCCGTAACGAGCCATTACGATGTGCTCAGTTGTAAGTGTCACTCGTTGTTGATCCGAAAACTGACCGTGTCGTCCGTGATCTAGTTGTACAGATATAATATCTATAGTGAATTAAGTAACGTAAAGCGGATCCGCGGCGAAATCTGCAGAAGACGCCAATTCCTTCAAAGCCTTTCTTAATAAATAATTATAAGTATACAGAGTGTGAGGAGAACACTCTCGAAGCCAAAATAAGGTTATTGTACTCATCATTATGAACCACTTTTAGTATGGGAACAAACCTGAAATCGCGAAAAAAAAACAGCTGTTCCATAAATTTTGTCGAGTGTCAATGACCGTTTTCTATAGAACAGCTAATATTTTTTTCGCGATTTCAGTGTTGGTCCCATAGTAAAAGTGGTTCATAATGATGAGTACAATTACCTTATTCGGGACATTTTTGCATACACGGTCATCTGAACTCAAACTAAGCAAATCTTGTATTATGGCTGCCAGAGACAGATATTATATACATACATATATATATATATTTTAAATGCATATTAATACCCAGAACACAAACGCAAATGTTCATCACATGAATGTTTGTCCTAGGCGGGGATCGAACCCATGCCATGTGTTTCATAATTTGTATTATAATACAATTATAACGTATTTATGTATACTAAATGTAATTTTTTATTGTAAATAATGTACACGTAATGTACCATGTCTGTAAATCGTAAAGAAGAGAGAACATCACTAGCCCTATACATCCAGTGCGAAAGTCCCAACTGATCTTCCATAGATATTTAAATCCCCAGTCGTGTGAACGATAGATATTATTTATAGCACACCAGTGGAAAGTAAAGAAAGTCCGTGCCAGCCCCCGCCTAGGTGATAAGATATACTTGGATTCATTAACTGGTGATAAAGTGGTTTTAATATAGGAGATTGACGAACGATCGCTGTGTCTGAATAACGGGTAATAAACTTGCATAGTTAGCTTACCTACTTCGATCTTATCAACTGCTTTTTAGGTTACGGTCGATGGTAACCACTGTTTTTTATTTTTACTTTTCTTTTGGATGGTGGTAACTCAGCGAAAACTTTTCACACATTTTTGACATGAAAAAACTTGAAATGTTTATACTTTATTTGTTTGATTCTGTTATCTTTACGGAAAACAAAAAGGCTGGAGCACCATAGACCACATACACACGCTCCGCCAGATTATATAGAAGACTGAGGAGTATAATCGGCCATTATGCCTAGCGTTTGTGGACTACGAAAAAGCCTTCGATTCAATCGAGACCTGGGCAGTATTGCAGTCCCTCCAGCGATGTCATATCGACTATAGGTATATCGAAGTGATGAAGTGTTTGTATAGAAACGCCATCATGTCGATCCGATTACAGGACGAGAGCACGGAACCAATCCAACTGCAGAAAGGCGTGAGACAGGGAGATGTTATCTCTCCGAAACTGTTCACGACCGCATTGGAGGACGTTTTCAAGCTCTTGGACTGGAACGGAATCGGCATCAACATCAATGGCGAATACATCACTCACCTTCGTTTTGCCGATGATATAGTCATCATGACAGAGTCGCTGGAGGACCTAAATACGATGCTCAGCGACCTCAGTAGCCTTTCCCAACAGGTGGGTCTTAAAATGAACATGGACAAGACAAAAATCATGTCCAATGTCCATGTTGAACCCATGCCGGTAGTCGTTGGAAACGATACTCTCGAAGTTGTTGACCATTACACCTATCTTGGACAGATTGTTCAGTTAGGTAAGTCCAACTTAGGCAAAGAGGTCGCCCGAAGAATCCAACTCGGATGGGCAGCGTTTGGGAAATTGCGTGACATCTTCTCGTCCAAGATACCACAGTGCCTAAAGACAAGGGTCTTTGACCAGTGTGTGTTGCCAGTGATGACATATGGTACTGAGACGTGGTCCTTAACTGTTGGCCTTTTTTATAATATTTTCAATTCGGTATCGGCATATCCTTAAATTCCTTAATTATAAAACGAAATTGGTATATTTAAAAGTACATAGATATTTCTTTTTTTTATGATAATTAAAAGTGAATTATTAAAAAAAACTATGTACTTAATAGTTGAAGTAACCGGTAATAAGTATATAGATATTTTTATTATCTATAGCATAGATAATAAAAAAACTATATACTCCTAAAAACCAATCCTAAAATTCCGAAAAAAAAGGGCTGTTCCATACATTTTGTCGTGTGTCAATGACCGTTTTCTATGGAACAGCTGCTACTTATTTTTGCGATTTCATAGTTGCTCTCATAGTATAAGTTATTCATAATGATGAGTACTATCATAGATAAATATATGGATCCATTTCGGCTTAGTACACCTTTTCCGTGTAACCCAGTAGAGGTAAATTGATTCCTCCTAATTCCTTCCTATTTAGGTTGCAGGTCATTTGCCAGTTTATAAACGATACGTCTGCCAGTGACAGTGCCTGTGTGTACCTAAATAATGAGTACTCAAGTTAAAGTTATACATCTAAGAAAGATCTAGATCACAACAAGCTGTTAGGCACTAAAATAGCAATTTCTCTACAACGGCAGCATAAAGTGGCCGCGAGAATTGACACGACCATGATCCAAGAAAACAAGGTCTAGCGTTCTGGGAGTTGTCCTGCAATGACGTCACTGTCCAGCTGCCACTTTATTGTAACAAACACAGATACTGAGAAACAAGTTTTTTAATAATCTATTAAATAAAATACAAAAAGCATTTCAATTGTCATTTGGTTTGTACGCTCAAGCAAGTTTAGCACGAATTGAATATATTAAACACAATTTTATCAAATACACATTGATTTATTGGATTCCCACAGGATACTACGGATATTGGGGAGTTATAATTTCACGCTACTGTTAACACAGAAAATCATAGAGAGTCCGCCATTGTTTCGTGTATCGTCATCTCTTTCTAACTTGTTGTAAATTACCTATTCTGCTCTTGCCTATGCACGTGTACGTGTATCCATGACATTGGTGACATCATTGCGGGACGCCCACGCGACATTTTTTCTCGGAGCGCTATACCTGGCGGAGTATTATTATTATACCATGGACACGACCACTTACTCAAGTTCAAGTAATGGACTGTCAGAGCTGTGCTAATCACAGAAAACAGCAATAAAATAAATCCATTTTCTGTGGTGGTAATCTCTGCGTTCTCACGTTTTTTACACGACTGTCAATAAAGGAGCGTATTTTTTTTACCAACGACTAACCACCAACCAGACCAACTCAACTCCACAGTCTTCACACCATGACAACTAAATCCACACGTCTGTTAGTACTATAATAGACCTCTGCCCGTAGGCATCGTTGCCAAATTACTGGCTGTATTGCCATGTTAGATTACAATACTGACGCGTTTCGGAACGTAGTACAGGCTGTACAGGCCAGCAATTTGCTAATTTAAAAAAAATAAACAGACAAGTACGAGTTACGTAGGACAAGACAAGTAGGACTCTTGGAGGTTGGACGGAACCCTAAGAGCGCGAGTCCAAAAAAAATTAAAACTTTCTAAAGTAACAATATTGAAAAACAAACTTAATTTTGTAGTTGACAACAAGCATCTTCCATACATAACAACTACAAAATTTAAGTTTGTAATTGCAAAACAATTTTTTTTAATGATATAACGTCAAATTAACTACTTTCAGATTTATTCCTTTATATGCGCTGTGAGACCTTGCTTTTTGCCAAATTTCATGATTCTGGGCCAACGGAAAGTATACTATGGTACGGTATGGTAAGGTTTTGATTCCCTTGTGAAATCGCAAAATATGCGACATAAACGTTCATAATATCTTTTGATTGCGTTGACTTAGTAGTTTTATTTTTTCACAGACGAAAGAAAACCGTAAATCTAAGTATTTAGTTTAAATTTCAACTCAATACACTGTTTTCACTGAGTCGCTGGCATCCAGTGGATGCAAAAGGCAGGCTGTCGTTCAGTGTGGAGGTTAAAGGGGGAGGCCTATGTTCAGCAGTGGACGTCTTCTGGCTGATGTTGATGATGATGACACTGTTTTAAAACAACTCAATACCTTTACCTACGTGTTCTTGAGAAAAAGGGTCTTGACAGATGGACATACAGACGGACAGACGGACAACGAAGTGATCCTATAAGGGTTCCGTTTTTTCCTTTTGAGGTACCGAACCCTAAAAAAAGAGAAATCACTGAATATTAACTGAATTAACCTTTATTAATAACATACGCAGAAAGCATCGTCTTGTACCTAGTTATGAAGTACAAGGCGTTGACACACTTCGTACAGCTTTCCTAGACCTCGTATGTTTGATAAGAGTTATTTAAATGTACGCGATAGCGTGCAAGCGTGCGAGATACGAGATGACCGGAGTTTATTTTACAGCATTGACCTAAAAGCTTCAATACTTTGCAAATTTATTAAGTTAAGCTCTGTAGCTGAACTAAAGTTGACTAATATAATTAATAATTTTTTATTCATATTCATTTATTTGATATAGCCAATTTACAAGTCAATAATAAGAAATTATAATAAACCTGTTATAAACCTGTAGTATAGTAACACATTACAATTAAAATTAAATAGGGAAACAAGTGAAGTAAGTAGGGTGTCAAGTGAGGGTAGGAGAACAAAACACCCGCTCTTCTCGCCGGACTCACCCGCAGTTTTCAGTCAGCTCGTGACCACGGCCATTGTAACATGGTCGAAACGTCGAGCGAAAGGTACATATTTTTACCTAAATTAAATAATACGTGATAAGTCCCGATAAACATTTAAAACGTGTGTTCAAATCGCGAAAGTTTAAAAATTACTAAAACTAAATAATAGAAAAAAGGCAATAAAATAAAAATAAAATATGTCAATCAAATTAACATAAAATAGTCTCAATTAAATAAAAATAATTTCAATTAAATTAATAAATTTAAACATAAAAACAATAATCATTATTACAGATCTATAATAACTGCAAGAATTCAGTATTATCTAGTATATAATCTTTGGTATTATCATGTATTTTAAGTATTTATTCTTATCATGTACTAGCGCACCGCCCCAGCTTCGCACGGGTATATATTATAGCCTATGTCACCCGGGGATAGTGTAGCTTCCCAACAGTGAAAGAATTTTTCAAATCGGTTCAGTAGTTTCGGTGCCTATTCAATGCAAACAAACAAACAATCAAATCTTTCCTCTGTATAATATTAGTACCTATAGATAAGTAAAACATAGGTACCTCGAATAGGCAAGTGACATAATGAGACTAGCTTCTTCTCAGCGACATTTCTTGACAGCGATAATCTAGAAAAGCTATAGTCACAGGCAAATTCTATGGAAAGCGATCTCCATCCCGATGCGTTGGTCCAACCAAATTCGCACCACCTTAGACACATCAGTATAGGATGCGCTGCATGCCGCCGAGGATAGGGGAAGATGGCGTAAGATTATAAAGGAGAGACTGATGGGGGGTGGGGGTCACGACCCTCAGACATGAGGAGCACGTCGCGAGGACGAGCTTCTTCTCGCGGTTTCACCCGCGTAGTTTTAAGGAAAATTATGGAACTATTGTTAGGAGAGTAGCAATATTTTAGGTATACACTGTGTGATCCCATCCCATTGCCGACCGATATGGACCAGTGTTAGCACCACTGCCTCGTCCGCAGCTTCTTGTCTGTGTAACTGTAAATGAACTAAATATTGAACTATTTATTTTACTTTGGCTAATATAACGACTATAATGGACTTTTGGCAACGACTATAATGGAATCAGAGTTTTATGGCAGAGGTAACCTTACGTAAATGAAAAGATAGAACACAGACATTGAAAGTGACAATATACTGAACCTACTTTTTAGCCGACTTCAGGTTTTTTTTTTATATACGTATATATAATATGTACGCCAATAACTCTGAAATTTTTAACCCAATTTACTTCTGCTTTTTTTTACAAGTTTTTATTTAGTTGCGTATTTTTGTACCAGTACAAGCTTTTTGGAGCAGTATTTTTTTATGCACCATCATGATATATGGTCTTGATGAGTACTACTTATACACCTAGGTGACTTTTTTATTATTTGTTAGTTAATCCGCCGTAACATATTCTGTGAAAATTTTAACTGGCTATCTATTACGGTTCGGAAGATACAGCCGTAAATATATAGGTAGAGCAGACGGATGGACGTATGGACATCGTAGGCTTAGTAATAGAGTCCGTTTTTACCCTTTGAGTACGGAACCCTAAAAAGTGATAAAATTGCACTCGTCTAGCCTCAGCTTTATCCAGCTTCCAGTGAACACTTAATCAAGTGGTGAGGTAGGGAATTAGCGGCCACATTTTCTCCCTATTTGCATGTACATTATAGGAGGTATCGGTGTCGGTTAATAATGTGGAAGTGGTGAATGATATCGGAAATATTATGCAAAACAGCAGTGCAAGTACCGTTCTTTTATCGATCGTCAAATTGACAGTTGAGGTCTTCAACTTCGATAATATGCCATTTTTTCAGTACTCGCTGTGATCGATTCTATGGCATTTTAGCGAATTTGACGTCCGATAAAGAACGGTACTTGCACCCCAATGTTGGGATGAAATAGGTGTTGAAGTAAAGAAAGTTTAATTAATACAACTAACTATATCTACTATTTAAATATACACGAAGAAACCGATTCACTCGCGTCAAATATTATCTATACTAATATTATAAAGAGGAAAGATTTGATTGTTTGTTTGTTTGTTTGCATTGAATAGAAAGCGAAACTACTGGACCGATTTCAAAAATTCTTTCACTGTTGGGAATCTACCCTATCCCCGGGTAACATAGGCTATATTATATTTTCAAAACAATAGGGATCCTTACTAAAACTCCAATAATGTAAAGCAAGGTGTAAAAAATAAGATTTACAATTTTAACTTTGCGTGTTTGACAGTTCTAAGACAGGACAACGTCTGTCAGGTCAGCTAGTTATTTTATATCATAGATACTGAATCTATGTTTTATATATATGTCGGCGCGTTGACGTTTCGGCACACGGGCGCAACTACCGTCGGGCTTAGATTATGTGGCACCTAGCTTAGTTTTGATGGATTAGTGATGGAGGTGGCGCCATCACTGGTGTAACGCTGTAATAACTTACTCTGCTGAAATTCTTTACGTTGTGAAGTTGTGTCGTTGACACCAATCAGAGCTTAGCAAGTTTTTGTGAACGCTCGAGGCTACGTAGTAGCTTTACCTAGACTGTGCTCGAAGGTCTCTGACTACTGTATAGTAAACAAGTAGAACCGACAATTTAAGGTACCACCCGAACCACGGCAGTGCTGTTGTAAAAGCCACTCCCAGTTATGATTTACCAAAACACAAATCAAGTTTATGCATTTTTAAATTATTAAAGTTCTAAGAAAGGTTTACAACAAGTTTTAAATTAGTAATTTTCAAGGCAAGGTTTTCATCAAGTTTTCCCGCAAGTACAATTTCGCTTGGCCCACTACTGTATTAGTCAGCTACGTCTAGACGCCGTAATGGCAACAACCTACTTGCCTGCGGATGTTGTTGCACTACTAGAAATGTCAGTATGGGAACTCTAAATACCTAATTCAATTAGGACATTTTTTATAATAGGCTTGTGTATGGCCACCACTTCGCCTGGTGCTAAGCGATAATGCAGTCTACGATGGAGTACAAGTGTACTCCATAAAGTTCACTCCACTTACTTACTCACTTAGTTTACTTACTTTTTGACTTAATAATTATTTCTTAGTTATTCCGCCGTAACATTACATATTCTGTTAAAATTTCATCTGACTGTTTATTACAGTTAAAAAAATACAACACACGGACAGACAGCGTAGGATTAGTAATAGGGTCCCGTTTTCACCCTTTGGGCATGGAATCCTAAAGATAATGCAGAGAGTTTGATTTGTAAATGACATATATATTATGCTGGTTTGCGATTCGGTGTTTATTACCTAAATACGAGCATTGAATTTTACTGAGCTGAAACCCATACTGTCTTTCAGTTTAGTGTCGCCATGTATTGATGTTTAACAGAAATTACTAACTACTCGTGTCAGGCAAGGGCAGGGGGGACTGTTTATTGAGGGAGCCACTATCGTTTTCTGAACAAAACTGATAGTAATTCGTAGATATTTTTTTAGTTCTGTCATTTGGCCAAATCTACAGATAAGTTGGTGGTTTTTAACATAAATCACTTGATCTGCTTATTAGCTTGTAATGGAAAATTTACTATAATTATCGGTCAATAGGGTTGTTTTAGGTTTACCTTAGAAACTGTTAAGATTTATCAATAATGTAGATTTTTGCAACTGAGCGACATAATGAGCATGTCTCCTGGGCTTTCTCTAACTTACATGATTAATTGTAATGATTTCAATTAAATTGAATACCATCACTCACGCTTACCATCAGTCGGCCCGTCAGCTTGTTTGTCACCTAAGGCATTAAATGAAAAACCAGCCAATTGAGAGTCGGGCTCACACACTAAGGGTTCCGTACCACCACATAACTTGTTAGCTACTAAAGTACAAAAAGACAACATCCCATCAACGCCCAGGTTACCCATCTAAGTACCCACCGCGTCTGAGAGAACCGGTAGTGAACAGAAATTGGTCACGGACTCGCACTTGGTCATTTATTATTATTTGTTGTTATACTTTAGAGTGTGGACTATACGTAATCATACCATGTTTGACGCAAGTTTGATGCTTGTACGTTACCGTTTTTACATTAGTGTTAATAGAAAAATACGTTAAATAAAACGTTTGTTGTATGGGGACCTTTAGTTTTAACTTTTTGACTTTTTTTATTTATATTAAGTGAAAATTTCAACTGGATATTTATTACGTTTTAAAAGATACAGCCGTTTAAAGGTAGGACATACAGACAGATAGACATGTAGGCTTAGTACCTAATAGAGTCCTGTTTTTACCCTTTGGGTACGGAACCCTAAAAATTGACTCTGTGCCCTTTATTTCTATGACCACATAAACTCTTAACGCGGCCGCGTTACGTTATCTGCTTGGAATTGGCAATGTCAAGTCTGCTAACGCGATGAAGTTCGTAACGCGCTCGTTTTGTACTGTCAAAATAACACGGAGCAAGATAGCGCGTTACATGTCATGTGTGTTTGTCAAGAGAATGTATTATCCAATCGGAAGACGCGTTTGATTAGTTTGACGCGTTTGATTAGTTTTTCGTGTTTGATTAGTTTGACGCGTTTGATTAGTTTTAGCGTTTGATTAGTTTGACGCGTTTCAATTATGTAACCATGGTTACCGTGTTGCTATTGACCATGATTACTGTTTTAAAACACTTTTGCAGCGTGTTATTCACAAGTTTTGTATTTTTTTATGGAATTGGGGCCCTGATGGTAGGCACCAAGTTTGACCATAACAAGTTAACCAATTTGCAATTAATATACCTTATGTAAACAGTTTTATACTTAATTTTATTTTGTGGGTTATAATTTTTGGAGATTAATTTCAGTAATTAAGCTTAATTGCTTTATCGTAAAGGTCATAAAACAGTAAGTGGTTAAAATAAGTTCCCAATAATAATTATAGGTATGATTTTACATCATTATCACCCCATAAAAGGCTTTTACATCCGTCACTGTCTACCCCCCAAAGTTAAGGAGTTGTAACTTAAAACGTCAATAATTACTCAGCGTATAACTGACATAGTAGGTAAAGTAATTATCTTCATCAAGATTCTGTTCTGTACAATTAGTTAAAATTTAAGTTAGCTTTGCTCGCAAGAAGTACGGCCGTTGGACGCTAGATGGCGCTAATAATAGTTGTGCACCGTTTCGTCAAGGTCATCGGCGCATCTTAAATTCTTAAACTTAGTGAAACTTATTTTTAACCGCTGACGCAAAAAGGGGGATGTTATAAGCTTAACTTGTGTATCTGTGTGTAAAAAAACTGTCTCTATGTATACCTATGCCTAATAGTTAATACGCAAATAGCTTCTTTACTGCGGTATCGTAGTTCCCAAACGTTTCAAGCGAATTTGTTTTTTTTTATTGAAAGGAGACATAATTTACATTATTCTTAGTTTAGTCTCAATAAGTTTATTGCGACATTATTCATATTAATTTTTATTAATAAAATGTTATTTTACATGTCAACTCAAATCCTACTAATATTATAAACGCATGTACGTAGAACGTATGGATGTAGGTATAGATGTGTGGATATTTGTTCCTTTTTCACGCTGCAACGGAACAACCTGATTTTTTGCATGGGTGGTTCAAGAGCCAGAGAGTGACATAGGCTACTTTTCATCATCATCATCACAATTTTTCATCACTACGCGGGTGAAACCACGGGGAGCAGCTAATTATAAATAAAGGTAAAAAAAAAAGAATTAGATTTAAATAATAAATAAGATCAATTAAATTATAAAAAATTAAGTCACATTATACATAAAAAATAAAATTACCATCATCCATAAAAAAATATTTAAGTAAAAAAAAAAATCGTTGAAAAATTTATCCTTGAAAAATTTGTAACATTTGGATTCTAAGAAGTTTTTGAGAACATTAGTGAAGCTGTTTTCTTTTTCTGTCTTTTATTTTAATTGATACTAGTGTACCATAAAAGTTTTAGTTGTTGGGTGGTCTCTATAGTCATGGTAAAAACTAGAACTATAACAGTAGCCCTGTAGGAGCACATTAGAATTAACTATGGCAGTAAACAAGTTTAAAGGCACAGTTGATGATGTC
The DNA here is from genome assembly GCA_914767915.1 of Agriopis aurantiaria. Taxonomy (NCBI): domain Eukaryota; kingdom Metazoa; phylum Arthropoda; class Insecta; order Lepidoptera; family Geometridae; genus Agriopis; species Agriopis aurantiaria. The sequence continues at coordinate 15,185,238 of OU611992.1, read as the reverse complement.
TAGAAAAAGAAAATTACCTCGGGGTCCTACTATGTGTCGACTATTTTAAACTAGGTATTAGGCATATGTATAGGTATACATAGATACAATTTTTTTTGTGAACTAATTATGTTTAGTTATACAATCGGGATACAATACATGTACATAGAGTAACAATCGTGCCAAAAATAAAACCGAACCAAAACTCGGCGCACGCTACGCATTGCGCAGACTTTTTGGTTAGTTATAAGGCAACTGCGATCTGACTACAACCAAAGCTACAACGCCGCGCGATGCCAGTGCTACGATGACATAGCGGACAAGCGACGTTGAACACTATGCAAGCGACATAACGTCTAAATTGGAGTAAACGTGGCATTGCGAAATATATATATATGTACATATATTTTCATTTTTTTTTCTCTTTGATGGGTAAGTGCCTTTATTAACTAAACAAAATACTATATAATTGATGTCTAGGTATGTACAACGACGCTCGGACGATTTTTGGTTGATTTTAATGCAGTGGGTTCAGGGGTAAATGCGAATTACCCATGCTCCCACTAGTGGGTGAAGCCGGTGGGTGAACGGGTCGTGACCCGATTTTATTTATTTCAAAATAATTGTATTAAATGTTTTCTTTCGATTACAACTTTTTATTCATGCGTTCGAGAACCTATTCTACAGTAGCGTACATCGACATAGAAATCAGAAAGATAGGCACGGCATCCCGTCTCGGACAATCATATAAATCTAGAATAACGCGGTAATTTCCAAGTTAATCCGAGTTAATTGATAACTACATACATTATTAATACCTATTTAGAGGGAAAGCGCGAGTTTCCTAGTTTACTATTTGTATACCATACTTAGTATATAACGGGAGCAATGGTAACGGGCGGTAGCTTATGCGCTTTAGAATATGATGACACCTGGTTCGAATCCTCGGCCCAGCAGCAATTACTTATTAGCAATTTAAATAAATTGTGTGCAGATTCGATGCCATCGCTCAAAAAACGGCGAAAGAAAACATCGCGAGGAAACCGGAATGTCAAAGAACCTCAAAAGATGTGACACTTTATGACACATATGACATTCACCAATATGCACGTTACTGGGCCAGCATGGTGGCTAATCCACCTAGTTATTTATGCTAGGCTAGTTACGCTTATTGACACTAAGAAACTTATAGCGACACCAAAAAACTAACTAATAGCTAACTAACTAATTTTTTGAACCCTTTCGTACGCCATCTCACGTAAGTTCGAGACAACCTATTGCCCGGACAAATTGTGGCGCCCTCTAAGTTTCAACAGGTATTTTGGCAAATTTCCGGGGTACGGTACAAAGTACTGCTATCATCGATCTTCTCTAGTATATAATCTTTGCTAATAGTTATACACATGCAAAATGCAGGCTCGAGCAATGAGGGTGCACGGGAGGCACCACCACAAAACTCAAAAACGAAATTACCAGTTATAACTTGATAATGAACAGAAATTTATCACCACCTCGCACTTGGCCATTATTTATTATTTTTTGTTATACTTTAGAGTGTGTACTATAATCATGCCAAGTTTGACACTTGTATGTATTCCCGTTTTTACATTAGAGCTTATACAAAAATATGTTTTAAAAATACGTTTGTTGTATGGGCTTTAGTTTTTACTTTTTGACTTTTTTTATTATTTCTTGGGTAACCCGTAACGTTCCATATTCTGTGAAAATTTCAACTGGCTATCTACGGTTCGAAAGATACAGCCATTAATAGGTAGGACAGAGAAACAGACAGACAGACATCGTAGGCTTAATAATAGAGTCCCGTTTTTACCCTTTAGGTACGGAACTCTAAAAAGGGTGGCAAGGTCGTTTACTATGGGTGAATTCAACTAAAGGCATCAAGCCTGATTTAAGCCAGAATGTGTTCGCACCCGCCATGACACTTTACCATATATCCCATGCTTGTCTGATGTGAGGCGTATTATACCAAACACTACCTTTGCCTTCGTTGTTAAGAATGGCCAGGCTATCTAGCCGCAAGAGCTAGATATCTAGACGTCCTAGCCAGTATTGCCAGTTGCCCTGTTCCGGAATAGAACCTCAATTAGTGCCTCGCTGGACCAGCCACGCATCCATCAAGATGCAATCTGGCAATGCGATTTATGGGGGAAAAGCTGATTGAGATTGTATGATAGGTACTTGCTCAGTATACTTAGAACAAGTTTATTTCTTTAAGAGGGCTGTTCCCGTCTGCAGCTTTTTCGCTCGTACATTTTCACGATATAGAATTAAGTGTATTTCCAAAAAAGTGACAAAACTAATTGTGTTGCTGTCTATTATAATATTATAAAGAAATGTTCAATTTGATATATTTTAATTTGAGGAATAATATGATTAGGGCTAATATGTCTGTCTATCAGTCTGTCTGTCTGTCCGTCCGTCCGTCCTACCTTTAAACGGCTGTATCTTTCGAACTGTAATAGATAGCCAGTTGAAATATTCACAGAATATGTAACGTTACGAGGGATTAACAAAGATATAATAGAAAAAGTAAAAAATGAGGGTCCCCATACAAGATACAACGTATTTTTGTATTAGCTCTAATGTTAAAACGGTAATACGTACAAGCGTCAAAGGCATGATTATAGTACACACTCTGAAGTATAACAACAAAATAAATAATTATGTAAATAATAAAAATAAAATGCGCAAATGCGAGTCGGTGACAAATTTCAGTTAATTACCAAGTTATAAGTGGTAATATCGTTTAATTTTGAATTTCGTGGTGGTACGGAACTCTCAGTGCGCGAGCCCGACTCGCACTTGGCGTTTATTTGCTTGTTAGGTACTGTAAAGTTACTCCGTGAAGACGGCGCAAAAACTGTAAGTAGGTACGGCTCACTTCCAAATTTTTCACACGAACGGATTTTGCGAAAGGACCGAATTAAGAAGGGCAAAGGAGGTTGAAAGTTTATTCGGAATTCTACGAGTACGAAGTCGCGGGCAACAGCTAGTTCATAATAGCGACATAAGCGTGTTTTTTTCTTCAAAGTAGGGGTTCCTTATTATGATTCTTTGATCGGGATCGAGATTGCATGCCGTCCCGTTCGTATCTATTTACACGCACCACGTGCGTAAGTGAGATGGCACGTGATCGCAATCACGATCCGAATCATCCATAATAAGGCAGCTGGTCATAGTCTTTGAGGTGGCGCGTCTACATTCAATATATTATTAACGTTTTATTCGAACACGACTTTTTACTTAGCAAAAAGTGTCTTGCCAGAAATAAAGATAAGTACCCACTATCTGTCTCGATTTTTGGCAGACTTTAATCAATAATTAAAATTGAAAAGGCATTGAGCAGAATGATCGATTGACTTTATTTAATCAAGTTTTTGGCTTGTTTTTTGGGTTATCAAAATTAAATAAGTACAAAAAGAAAAATGACAATTTTATTTTATAAGAAATACGTTGATCATTTTTATGACATAGATGAAACATAATCATCATCATCACCATTATCAGCTTATCATGTCCCAACTATTGGAACATAGGACCTCTCAGAGAGAGAGAGAGAGAGAAACTTAGATCACTTTTCCTGAGGTTTTAACATACTTAAAAAGGAAAGGATTCCAAATTCGGCTGTTTTTATTTCAATGTTTGTTACCTCAGAACTCCGTCCATTTACCTACCAACCGATTACGAACTTTAATTTTTATTTGAATGGATTATTCTTTTAGATAGGTCACATAGAAATTTCATTAAAATTAGTTCAGTAGTTTGGCTTTTAAATCAAAATATGTAACTAGAAAACTCTGGTTACTTGGATGACATTATTTAAGATAAGGGTACAATTTGTTGAGCTGGCAACAATGACGTTAGTCTTCCTTTCTGAAAATCAACCAATCTTCAGTTGTTATTATAGAAGACTTGAAGACACAGGTGATTAAATCCCTAAAAAAAAAACACAAGAATAACAATAATTGAAGTCTACGCACTAAGTACATTGACACCAAGGATGTTATATATACCCTAAACAAAACATTGACACAAATTAAATAATGGAAAAGAAATCATCAATGGAGGTTGCTGTCGGTACCAAGGAGGTTGCACGCAGGGCTAGTGGTTTATAATGATGAATGCCACGATCTCTTTTCGGCTAATTACAATCTTTCCGTCTAACCCTGTAGTAGTTGGAATGCACTCATATTTCGTAATGAAATCCAAGTCAATTCAAAACAGAACTGTTTACAAACAAAACACCGACCGATTTGTTCGATCGATTTCTGTAAGCCTTCTACATGCCCAAATGCTTTCTATGCAGTATGTTTACAATTCTACCTACGCTCTCCTACCTTGAGTTAAAGCACAAAATCGCTCAGCTAGCTGTCTAGATAATTATGATAATGCTTATAACAGCTGAACCGAGATGATCATTGATGTATGGCCATCGTGATGAAGCCACAGCTTAGGTCAATGTTACTACGTCTAATACAGAATAGACTATAGCTAGTATTGATGAAGTCATAGATAAGGTAGCAGTTAGTAAAGGTAGAGATACAGATGTGGTGATAGTTAGTATAGGTGAGGTGAATGAACGTTTATATCAATGGAGTAGGTATGTTTTGAGTGATGGGTGCACTTATGATGTATTTAGAATTGATCGGAGAAATATTGATGTTTAATGAATGGCCGGTGTCGAAATTTAGAGAGAAATGAATGGACATAGATTGTGTAAGCACGCTTTAGTGTCAAACATTATGAAGGAAAGTATATGTTTAGGGTCATTGGCATCTAGATGCCAATGACCCTAAACATCCCCATTTATCTAGATAAATTGTAACAAAATAAACTTTATTATTAAAAAAAACAGACTAGTACGAGTAGGACTCGTGCTCGTGAGGGTTCCGTTAGACGGAACCCTCAGAGCGCGAGACCAAAAAAAAACTAACTGAAGTTGAAATATTGAAAGACAAACTTAACTTTGTAGTTGACAATAAGGTTCTTCCATACATAACAACTACAGAATGTAAGTTTGTAATTGTAAAACAATATTTTGTATAATTCGGTATGTAAAGTTTTTTTTAGTTTTTTTTTTTATATTTTTATTTAGTAGATAAGGCTATTTTAAGAAACTAATTTCAATATTTTTGTTTTCTATTGAGTAGCTATTTTACAATTTTTTTTTGAAAATTGAAATTATGTGACGTCACCATATAGCACAAAATTTCGTTGCGTTGAGAAACCTAAAAAAGCACCCCATATTGGCAGCCCTGAAAAAACCAGACAGTCAAACCACAGAAATGAAAAAATATTCTATTTTGTGTGACGAACAGTGTGTCAAATGTATAATATTTTTATTCTTAAAAGGCACAGAAAATAAAATGCTACAATGTGACGTCATGTAGAGGACAATGAAAGTCGAATGATTTCTTAGTTTTATGTCAAAATAAATGGCATCTTATCGTTTTAAAAGGTCGGAGTAGAAAAATAAGGATTGGTAAGATAAAATCTCGAAATGGTTTTGGAATTGGCATAGGTTAATTTTTTTTAGCATACCGAATTATGATATATCTTCAAATTAACAACTTTCAGATTTATTCTTTTATATGTGCTGTAAGACCTTGCCTCTTGCCAAAATTAATGATTCTAGGTCAACGGGAAGTACCCTATAGGTTTTGATTCCTCTGTGAAATCGCAAAATATGCGACATAAACGTTCATATCTTTTGATTGCGTTAATTTACAACTTTTATTTTTTTGCATCCGATAGTAACTGTAGACTTAAGTATTTAGTGTAAATTTCAACTTGATACCATAACGCGTTCTTGAGAAAAAGGGCTTGACAGTCGGACAGACGGACAGACGGATAACGAAGTGATCCTATAAGGGTTCCGTTTTTTCCTTTTGAGGAACGGAACCCTAAAAATACAATTAAAAAAAAAGCTTTTTCGTATTGTTCAGCAAACCCTTTCATTTGATAGCCGTATCATGATGGTAGATAAGAAAATTTTGTCCGCCATCTTGGGGCGTCCATCATATTGAATTTATCATCTAGGACCAAAGTGCTTGGGAAGACAAATCCAACCAACCCAAACTCGACGGGGTTACGTCGTTTCGTTTCGAAGTTCCTATGGCCACCTTCTGTCTCCATCATCAGACCAGCTCGAAGGTACCATAACATTGCATTGTCACCAAACTTACATAAGTTTGCCCTGCTCAATCGGACAACTGTTTTAAAATTCAGTTGGAAGATTTGACCCATACTAACAAGGCAAGTAAAATAAAATAGGTACTGATTTAATTAAGAACCTTCCTCCTTTTTTGAATTCAGTTAAAAAGCGTGTATAAATGAAAACAATTATATAATTGTTAACGGCCTCATATACCAAATTTGACGGTATCAAATCAATTTTATTCAGTTAAATTACAATATTTGAGCTGGAAAAAATATATGTCACAGATACATCTGTGTTTGAGTTTATGATTTGATTCAAAACACGACAGAATAAACTATCCTCGATCAAAAAAAAATCTGAAACAAAGTCGAGTTAGTTTATTTTTCGCGTCCTGATTCTTGAGTGGCAAAATACATCGTCTCTATAACTTGGCGGGGGCTGAGGGAGCGTTTTGTTGCCTACGCGAGTCGGATAACCGGCCGTTAATGGCAATTACTTTGACAATTTTATGTTTGCTTATCGAAAATTTTAATTCGATATAAATAACGAGAAATAATATACTCAAAGCGGTTTCGGGTAGAACTCGTACAAGGGCGTATTCGTTTTTTATGAACAATGCGTAAAAAAACAATAACTCACCTTGGTTCCATGCAGCAGTAATATTTTCATGGTAGAAATACTCCGTCTCCTCTTCATCCGACCACAGGACCCCTTCTATACTCGAAGTAATTCCCTGAGCATCAGGTCCTTCGACCAGAGACCTCCTAGAGAGCTGATCGTAGCTCGGAGGCCTTGTGAGGGAGTAGGTAGAAATATCTACCAAAGAAGACCTAAAGTTCTTCACACTACGGCTGTCTATAGGACGGTAGGACGGACGCAGTCTAACGTCCTCTGATTTGACTGATCGTAAGGACCTGCAGTCGTAATTAGGATCGCTAGAAAGGTCCCCTAAAGAGACTTTGAAGTTATTAGAAGATATATCTCCTAATGGTACTTCGCAAGATCGTCTTTTCATGCTAGTTTTCTGTGATGGGGCTTCACCAGTCGCTTGCATGTGGCGACTTACCCCAGCACTATTCAAGAACTCGTTTGAAGTGTACGTCTGCATGGTTACTTATTTCTAACTTTAGGAACTTTAAGGTTGACTAAGTTGTGGAATTATTCGTTCTTCGTTCGTTGTTATCTGAAACAATAAGAGAATAACAATGTTAAATTTTTATTTCAAAAACTTTACTACTATCGCCATCTATCCAATATGTTACAGACTACTTTGACGAACATGTAAGTCATAGCTGTAAGCTTGTTCGAGTTTTAAAAGCTTGAGGGAAGTTTGATTACGTCGTGCTTTTTAGTATTGCCGGTAGATGGCACAATATTAAGCCGCGTTTTATTTTGAAATTTAACTATTTCAAAATAGTAAATAGAAATTAAACTAATATGATCAGCATGACGTTTTATGTGTAATATTACTATAATAGATTATACTACCTGCTGCGATATTTTTTTTCACTAGTCAAAAATTAGGCAGGTAGCGCCTAGAGATCTGCAATAGCCAACTCTACAATATTTAAATCGTAATTACGGCAAGGGGAAAGGGTTGCGATAACCGATGGGGAATGGGGAAGAAATGTTCTTGAGTGGAGATCACGATCCGGAAGACGCAGCGTAGGCAGGCCTCCCACTAGGTGGACCGACGACATTGTGAGAGTCGCTGGCTTCCAGTGGATGCTAAAAGCAGGCTGTCGTTCAGTGTGGAGGTTAAAGGGGGAGGCCTATGTTCAGCAATGGACGTCTTCCGGCTGATGATCATGATAGCAAGTGGAGGTTATACCGAGATGCAGGTTCAATAAAAAAAAAGTTCGACGTGGCGTTTGTTGCAAACGCCATGCAACGATCTCGGTGCATCCCTATACGCGTTTTTACTTCAATTAAGGCACAGGCAAATAAGTTATAAACTCATAAAAGTAATTTTTTTTTAAAGTAGTCACGGTACATCCGGTGGATCAGTAGATGTGAAACATGACGGCATAATAGAGCGTCATGTCTTTTGCCGTCACTGCGTCGTTTGCCTAGACATCAGTAAAACCGACCACTGCCAAGGCGGGCCAATAGATATTTCACAAAAAAAAAAAAACTTTTGGCCTGATCTCCATCAGGTAATAAATTAGTTTCAAATCGATACAGGCGACATTTACTGCGAAGCAATTAAGCCCCAGCTATGAGCTAGGTCAAAATTGACGAGTTCCCGAGAGGAAAGCTAACATTGCTATAAACTGTACGTTGCTACGAGGATTGCGGGTTTGCTGCTTAATTGGAAAGCGATTCGATTTTCTTATCGATAGATTGCGGCTATTTCATTGGTTATTAGGATTCCGTACCCAAAGAGTGAAACCGGGACGCTATTATTAAATCTACGCTGTCTGACCGTCACTCTGTCTGTCTCGGACGGACGGACAGACAGATTTGATTGCCCGTTGGTCCAGTTGGTAGTGAACATGCCTTCTGCGCTTGGGGGCGTGGGTTCGATCCCCACCAAACTATATCAGTCTCTGGCAGCCATATTACAATCTTTGCAAAGTTTGTGCGCAAAAAGGTCACGAAAAAAAAAAACAGATAGACAATGTAGGTTTAGAATAGGGTCCCGTTTTCACTCTTTGGGTACGGAACCCTAAAAAGATGTCGCCTCAGTGTATAACCTAAACTTGTGTATTTTCGAGTGTTAATGTATAAACTTGCTCAAGTGTGAAAAAGTCATAATATATATAACGTTGAAAAGATGAATTTTCGTTATTATTCCAAAACTTCATAGTAGCTTGGATGAATTGATAGAAATAGTAGCCTCTAGTGAAGTATCCGCCAGTTTACTATAGGGCATGACTTAGAATTGACCATGACTTTGCTCAACTCTTAACTGTTGATATGACATGTTTGATAATAATCTACAAAAACTTGAAAATATTTATTACTTGACACTGGCAAATGCGCAAGACGGGTGAAGCCAAAATCCTCACGAAAGAAAAAAGTTAAGTATTTACATAAATGTTTCAGGAAAAGATCAATAGGCACTAAGCACAAATTATTTACTAAACTATTGAGAGGTATTGAGGTACCTGTGAGTTCAAAAATCATAAGAAGAGAGACGCTTCAATCAAGATTGGAAGAGCTTCATTTCTAAATAGTAGACATAATAACTTAGTTACTAGGTACTTTTAGCATTAGCCCCGGCGCCGGGGCAATAGAATACGGCACCGGTACCCCCTGCCTGTAGTAAGAGGCTACTAAAAGGGGACCTCCGGGCTTGGGATGGTCAAAGTTGGGGCTCTGAGCATCCACTTAATCGTACCCAGGGAGAGAACGACAACGTTTTGTGACCAACGTTGTCGTGGGTGGAGGGGCTGAGACAACACGGTTGTCTCGGGAGGAGCCGTAGCGCAGTGCCTACCTAGGGCTCCGGTGCGTTCCTCTGGAGATCCCGGAGCCCTCTTGTCAAGCATTAAGGCTGGTCATCGGGGGCTTTTAGTGGGTATAATCCCACATAACCTGGCTGCACCCCAATGCAGCCGGGTATATAACATATATATGGAAGATTTCGCCTTCGATTATTTTTTTAACTTATTGACTTACTCGTATAGCACATAGCTATACCTACTTGTAGTATCTACTATTATATTTTATGCCATGACTATTCCATGCTATCCCTAAACCCCGGGTCTTATTACTAAAACAAACTCTCTCATAGAATAAGAATAACCAAGTCGTTCGGGTACCACATACCCACATTATCGCGCCTGGCGGTAGGTGGCGGTCTAATCGATCGACAAAGTTCGAGGGGCGAACAAGTGGTCTCGATCGACAAGCGTTTCATTAGAGCCTACCGCACACTACTGTATAATTAATCAGTGTGCCATCTAGGGATGGGATTCATAAATTTTCATCGATATTGACATCGACAGTTTGAATCCAAAATGTTTGATATAAATAAATTATTTATTTAGGCGATACTTTTTTGCAAAGTGAAAAACAATACCCCAAAACAAGGTCAAGGGACTCCAAAACACGGGCTCGGCCTAGTTAGAGGCCCACAGCTAAAAGTTAAAATACTTAGCCTAAATCAATATAACTAATTTGTAATAATTTGGATAATATTATTAGATAAATAAATTATTTTATTTTATTTGATATGTATTTTTTTATCTTGATTGAACGATTAGACTGGTTTACTAGAATCTATTTACTAGAACTTCTAAAACAGAACATTTTCCATCTTGTGTAATCGTAGAACTTCTAAAATAGAACATTTTTCATCTTGTGTAATCGAAAAATAACTTGAATATTCAACAATGAATTAAACAAATAAATATCGAATATGCACATAACCAACATTAGGTTTATATTGTATGGGAATGACTCAGATACACAGAAAAGAGAAGTAGATTTTTTTTCTTCTATGCTCAGATCAGATTAATTTGGTAATTCTGACTATGGCAGTGCAAAATGACACGGAGACCTGCGCGTGCACTCACCTTGAAAAAGACCGCCGGCACCGAATATAGTTCAAACTATAGTCGGACTAACCGGCTTAATCTTAAGTGAGTAATTCCCGTGTAATATGAACAAAATGTTTGAAAACCACTTCAGTTTCCATATTAAAAAGAACATTCATAAAATTATTGATGAACATTTGTATTTGTTCTATATCTGGGTGCTAATATCTATTAAAATATGTATATTATCAGTCTGTGCGGCAGCCTCACAAGCTTTGCTTAGTTTGGGGTCAGATGACCGTTCAACCCTGAAAATTACGAAGTTGAACCCTATAAATACTTCAATAAAGATAGATTCGATGATAGTTTTATAAGAGTCTACACAACAGCCTACATCTCATAGACACACCAGTTACGTGAAATTGTCACAATACAAAGCTAATTTAAGTTATCTGACGCTTAACTGAAGTTTTAAAGTAAGAAGGTAGATAAGCATGGACGCTAAAAATAAAAATCTAGAGTAGGTACCGAAAATTTATTTAGTTAAATAATTATCATAAAAACCCCAATATCCTAGCAATGAAACTTTCTTTTAAAACTAGCCCACGAGGGTTCTGGCAAAATTTCCGTTTTAAATTATTATTATTTTGCTTCTTGTATCACAAGCCAACAATCCGGCTTTCTGTCGTTGTAGACCGTAACCAAGTTTGGTGTAATCACTGTAATCATTGAAACCTGCTTTTTGGGTATTCCACAAGCTAGGCTTCAACACATTCATGCTTTAGGATCTATGAAAACAAAGAATATGAAAGGAAAACAATCATATGGGTGTGAAGTGCTGTAAATTTGAAAAAAAATAAAAACTGTTATCCCAGTGGTCATGCCGTGGTCAGGGCGGGGAAAGCGCCCCACCCTACTCCAACGTGCCCTACGTCTATGGTAGGTATGTTTTATCGATAAATTGCCAAAACATAACGCCCCTATCTCTACTAACACACGAGGTTTCGGCATGTGTTAACAAGGAATAAAAGATTGAGATGAGATAACGCTATTTATGCGTAGCTATGCGTATATCTATAGCTACTCGTATACGAGTATTAGCATTGTTATGGCAAATTAAACGAACCGTGATCCGCAGAAAGATCTCTGATAAGTTTGGTCGGTACCTATTTACGTTGCTTTGTGTAGTTTTGTTCGTAGCTCGGGAAACAAAAGTTTTCTGAATGCGTAGCGTACCTATAGCGCAGGGAAAATGTTATATTATGTATGTATGTATGTTATGTTATTGTTTGTGGATGGATGGACAGAAATGTTATCAGTGAGAGGTACTGTGAGAGTTTGAATGAATGTGTAATATTTAATGTGTATTGTACCTACTTTAAGAATATTGTATTATTTATTTAAATGAATTTTAGTTCTTAATTAGTTATTAGTATTGTAAATTAACGCTTGACTAGATAATTTTATAGTAATTATTAATATTTTATTGAAATTCTTGTTATTTAATTCATGTAATGTAATTCTCATGATTTAATTGATGTAGGTAATTGGCGTAACCGTTTTAATTAAATTTACTAATTAAATTATTCATTACTTAGCTCTAGAAATTTAGGGTAGATCCGGCGGGGAAATTGGGGTTTGCGGTAGATTGATCGAACTGAACTGAAACCATAGAGGAAACTCATATTATAATTCGTTAGCGTGCTCCATCGTAGACCGCATCATCGTTTAACATCAGGCGAGGTGACTGTCAATCGCAAGTCTATTAGTTGATGGAATCAGGTGTCATTTTGCGGAAGTCCATCTTCAAAACTGTTTTTTTTACGAATCTCTGGTGTAATTCCGCTTCTACAAGCGAAAATAATGCAAGAGAGAGAGAGAGAGAGAGAAAGGCGTAGAAGCGTAATTACACTAGAAATTAAATTTGTCAGAAAAACAGTTTTGCAATTGCCAGGGCGGGCATGAAAAATCGACATCGTTTTATGGTTGATATTCCGAAAACCCGTATGAAGCACTTTGATTCCACATTTATTGTGCGAACTGATAGTCTGTGGAATTCGCTGCCTGAATGGGTTTTCCAGTTACAATCTGGGTGTCTTCAAGTTTCAAGAGTGCAAGCGTGCTCCATCGCAGACCGCATCGTCGCTTAACATCAGGCGAGATGGCGGCCAAGAGCAAGCCGATCTACTATAGGTATATATAAAAAAAAAAACTTTACAGTTATATGCGATGGAAAAGTGTATTAAGTCACATTATGTTTTAAAGTAGACTGTTCATCAAGAGATGACATAGATGGTTCCTTCCTTGATAAATAGTCTGCTTTTAATTTGATTTGTGAGGAAAAAATATATTTTAACTGATTCTAGCAAAATCTACTATTCGTGTCGCCAAAGATTAAAAAGATAAAAAAGCCGCGCAAAAATTACCTGTAGGTACTTACCAAATTTTTTTGGTATCATTGGTCTTTGCAAATTAATTTTAAATATAATTTTTTTAATCTCTGTTGAAAATTGACACTCTCAGTCGAGGGTTTACCAGTGATTTACAGAACATGAGAAGAAAAAAAAGCAATTTTGACTTTCTCAAAGTTATCACAAATTTACAAGTAAACGGAGATACTAATAGTTTGGTGCAATAAAATATTGTTTTATGAACACTTCCGCAAAAGTACAGTTCACTTAATCAAACCACTCGGAAGAGTACTTCGTTGCAGCTAAGGGGCTTTATAGTCTCAGCTTTACAGTCCATGGTTTACAACCCAGTGACGGGACGAATAACTGCTGTGTCGAAACCGAAAAAGTTCAATTGTTTGGCCGATTGAAAGCTCATATCTGAAAACGTTTTGTTTAACCGAACGGCAGAGAAAAAAAAGCAGAGAAATGATGTAGCTATTTGGCCAAATAATAAAGGAAAGGTTGAAGCCAAATACTTCATCTATGCATAGTATAGCAAAGCAAAAATTTATATATTTAGATATATATTTGAAAAATGAAATCTATTTCACAAACTAAAGAACTAAAGTAGATCGTAACTCGTGTCGTTACTGGTAACACTGATTGTGATATTATGTGTGATAATTTGAAAACTGTAACGAAAGTGTTTTTGAGTTATTGTGAAAACTTAACTGACCAATGGGACAGGGGCAGAAAAGCCGATGACTATGATGAAAATTTTTATGACATACAAATTTTCTGTTGACACATTGTTAAAGCAATTTGTTGTATTTATTACATATTTTTTTCAAATTTCTATTTTTCTTATAAAAACTATTTTAGTTTAACTGTTAGTGGAATGCGTCCGTTTTTATTCTCAATAAATAATTTGAATTTTACTGGTAACTGATATATTAAAAGACACTAGAGCTAAAAGCACCCCTGACAAATCTGACATATTTTTATTTCAGTTAAAATGCTATAAACAAAAAAGTTTGTTGTATACGTTATATAATTGAAAAGTTAAATATTGAATATAAATAACAATAACAAAAATTTTCTGTAAAAGATCTAAGCTTAAACTGAAACTAGACTGTTTTTGTAACTCAACGTCGAAAATAGTTATTTCTAACATCTTAGCCGAATCTAGAAAACATTTTCTTTACCGAAAACACCCGAGCCAAAAACAAGGCACCATCCCTAATTCTACCAGCAAATAGGAGTTATATTGCGCGTAGAATGTCCATCATTCACTGCAAGCGTAATTAAAGTCTCGTTGAGGAAGGTCCTGATTTATGCAGTTTACTGCAACTAGATTGTCTGCCTCGGTTTTATGTTCAATCGTTTGAAATAAGCTTTGTCTTAATACAGAAATAAAACTCGTCGGAAAAGATAGTTTAGTACCACCGCTCTGTGTAACGCAGAATAGCCGGGATCTACATAATAACAAAAGGTAGAAATGAGCCTGAATGAGACCCCGTCCCCTGGCTTTCCTTAACCGGCCGTCTGGGGGTGGAAACCACAAGAGCTAAGAACCTAAAGCTCGAAGGTGGAAGGGCATAACGCCGCGTAAAGTGCAGCACACCTCTAGATACCTAAGCCAATGTTGCCCCTCCGGTGAAAATTTGCAGTACCCGCCAATATATCTTGATTACAGGCATTATTGGTGGGTGCCGTACCTCATACATTAGCCCAGGAACATACCATTAAGAATTCATCACAATGGCCTAGTTTTTTAAGGTCTACTGTACAATAGTTTCATAATTCCTATTTACACACATATCGTAATTTTTTTGTATTTAACACTCGAAAGGCCTCATGGTGTTGGCTTAGGCCCCACCAATGTCTCTTAAATATCCAGGCTTGACCGCGAAAAGTATGAAATAAAAAATAAAATATCAGTAGTTTAAAAACTGAGAAACACACTTATGTGACTCGTTAAAATAAACTAAGTACCTAAGCCAAAATTCGTGGGTTATAATAGTAGCCATTGATTAGTTCCACAGACTATCCACCTCTCAGCTCCATCATTAGATCATTTCGATGATACCATGATTATTGTATTGTCATCTGGATTATACCAGGGCTATTTGGGATTACATATACTTCATCACGCCGAAAGGAGAGGAAGGCTTGAGAAAGGAGCCTAATGCGCTGGAAATTTAGATAAAATCCGCACCACCCTCAAAATCAACGTTGCCGAAGCGGTTTACGCTGCTGAAAGTCGGAACAGATGGCGGAACATCATATAGGAGAAGTTGATGCCATTATAGGTCACGACCCCCAGGAGGAGGGATACTTCATCATCTTCAGCATCGGCCGGAAGACGTCCACTGCCAAACATAGGCTTAGGGAGGGCTTAAAACTCCACATTGAACGATAGCCTGCCATAGATGCCCATGACTCTCACGATGTCATCGGTCTATCTAGTGGAAAGCCTACCTACGCCGCGTCATCTGGTTTGTGAAAAAATATGACCACCAATTCAAACGATTTTTTTGTTCATACCAATATGTCATGCTAGTATGCCGACCAATAAACACCAGACAAAATAAAGCGTCTAAACAAGTCTAAGTCTAATATCAAATCCAATTTTGAGACAAAAAATAATGGCAGCATTGTCGCGCCGGAAATTAAATGCCAATAGCCTGAAAGGCCGTATCATGTTGCTGGGAAAAATCAGATGTTATAGTTTAGGAGATGCGGTATAATTAGATTATTATTTCACAAAAATAAAATCGATTGGTAAATATTTCTCCATCCAAAAGCATAGTAAGGTTATGAGCATAGAGTATGACCAATCCTAGTGGAAGTGGTTTAAGGCAATGAAGCACGTTTCTAAATTGCGCACGGTGCCAGCACTGCCAGCGTTTGGATCTTAGCCGTCACGACATCAAGCACAAGTCTGAATAGAAAAGGACTGAGAGCAGAGCCCTGATGTACACCAGCAGTTACTAAGAAAGGTACCATGTGACGCCAACAGTAGTTCTCACTTGGACTATTGATATAAATGGTAAATTTATGCCTTCGGTATATTTTTAGATCTAAGTGCCCACCAAATTATGAGACGGGGCACACAGTTAATGACTCCCCAGAGTAGACCTCATGGCCGACTAAAGCAGCTCATGGCTTGACGTCGTAGAGATGACATGACAGCAAATAAAATCGAAGAAGAAAGGAGGAGGTGGAAGAGTCACAGTAGGAAAGCTGATCCCGGCCCGTGGTGGGATATACGCTTGGTAGAAAGTAAGAAAAAGGCGACACCGCTTCATGGTTGATATTTAGTAGCGCTTTGATTCCACTTTTATTATGCGAACTGCTAGTCTGTAGAATGCACTGCCTGAATTAGTTTCTTATAGGCAAGTGCCTCATCTTTAGGCGAGGTGGCGGTTGGACGCAAGTCTATTATACCATTATACTTAATTTAAAAAAAGTTAAATATATCTCAGTAACTCCTATACTACAGTGAAAAAAATTCAGATGTGAGTCGTGTGGGACGGAAATGAGTCGGCCGGCGGCGACCCACGTCCTCTCCAGGCAAACATGGGACATCGGAGTCAATACTGAAAAGAGTGGGGTCTTTAGAATACATTGTCTTATTGCTTTGACACTTGAGTCAATACAGTGCTTGACTCATAGTTTAAATACTACAACTGTTGAACTGTTTTTTAGGTTTATCCAGTGGTCGAATTGGACTTACGAACCGGAACGCATTTCCCTTCAAACCTTGCGGACTTTTAACCGACAGTCCAAGAAAGAGGGTAATGTTTTTCGGTTGTATGTAAGCATGTAAGTAAGTACCTATGTTTCTGGGTTCCTGTAGTACCTCTTGTAGCCTAAACGGCTTGACCGATTTTGACGAGTGAGGTGGTCGTTGGATTCCTTTACGAAACGGAACGGTGATTTCACGGACCGGAACTGCATTCCGGTGCGTTCCGGTCCATTTGGAGCACTGGGTTTACCACAATTTTATTGGCTTCAATTGTAACTAACTAAAGAACTGTTTATACAGATCTGCCTAGTATCAGAAGTCAGACTACTTAGCTCACTGATTGGACTGATGAGACTGTTAAACTGTTATCACTGTGTTTTAGGTTTATCTCAATTTTATTGGCTTCAATTGTAACTACCTAAAGAACTATGTAAACTGATCGGCCTAGTACCAGTAGTCCTATTACTAGTCATGATCGGAATCATGAGACATTATTGTCTCAATAGTCCGATGTTTTAAATAGTCGGACTAGTGGACTTTTTGTTTCGATGTTAGCACCATTTTCAGGCTGATGATTGGACACAAATCTTGGAAAAAGATTTTTACCTACTTCTCAATTGTCGTATCAATTTCAAACTTTGCAAGTAGGTATGTAATTATTGTAGTTTAATTTGTGACTAAATGTAGTCTTTGTTGCTATTATCACAACCAAATTCTAAAAGAGTAATTCACAAGGTTTTATTAAAATGTTTTTATCTTACTCGATATCTTCTACAATTGGGACCCGATTTTACGGTAATTCTTTTTATTGAATATGTTGCAGTCCAAACTATTAACCAGTCAAAACTACTATTGACTAACAAAATGTTGGTCAAAACTACTTATGACTGTTATTCCAAAAAGGTTTCATATTTATGTAGGATTCCATACAAATATGAAATGAAAAAAATTGGTAGAGGTTGAATACCAATTATTGAACTTCCCAGGAAGTAGGTTGTTATATTATTCGGTTGTTATTATATTATAGACAATAGACAAATTTTTATTTATGGAAGAAAAAATAATAATATATACATTTTTGAGAACACACATTACAAATGATTCCCTTCACAAACCGGTTCCAACTCAGCATATTGCTGGTTGCGAACAACCAGCGCTGGTCTTCCGTTCGAGCCGCCGGTGACATCACCCATGGCCAACACCGAACAGTACACGAGAAATTAAATAATAACAATAATAATATGGCAACAACAACACATAATAAAAACATGCAAACTAACATTTAAATAAACTTAGTAATATAAACAAACCATAAATAAATACATAATACTAATAAGGTGATTTGACTAAGACAACGTTGTTAACAAACTAATAAATTAGGTATATGCGAGTAACCTAGGCAACACTACCTCAATAAAAATTAACTACGAAACTAATAAAATAAAATAAAGAAATTTACACATTTACTCTGACATGAAATAAAAATAACAAAGGTAAGTCCCCACAAAAAAGGTTCCCTATATAGCACTGGTGTCTGTTAGTAAAAGTTCTTCGCTTTTTTGATGCTCAAAAAGAAATCTTTTAAGCTTAAGCTTAAATGAATGTAAACTATATATTAATAGGTTGTTATATGAATAGGTTGTTATATAAGTATGTTGTTATATTATTATTAATATTGTTATATCATTAACATACTAATCGTTTATAAAAATGTTATCCTTAATACCATTTACTCTATAAAATCGAATATAAAACACAATATAAAACCATGATGGTTCCAAGTTTATATAAAGCACAAAAAATTATTTTAACAACAATTTCCCAGCACCGCATCAATTAGACGACCGACCTTTCCCGACAAAACAAAAACAAAATTCCAGGCAACACGCAAATTCTCTCAACACGTATGCAATTTTCCCCAACTATCGTGTCTATCTAACGTGTAACGTTTCATACAACGTGTACCTACATTTTCTACAGCGCGCACGTTTTCCTCGTGACTTCTCTTTTTGGGTACATTTTGCACGAAATTCTGTACGCCTGGCGTTTCCGAGACCGGATTATAACCACTTCCGATAAAATGAGCTGTCACTGACCTAAATGTTGGGGATGTAGCTCGGTTATAAGCGGAGCGATTTAAAACCGCTTTTAGGATGATGTTAGATCTCGTCTAGTGCAGACTTTGTGTTTTATCCATGAGTACTTTTTAGCCGACTTCAAATAAGAGATTGTGATATTGACCCGATATTGACATTGAGATTCTCAAATAGTTCTCAATTTTTTTTTCCGTATTTTTTTTTTGTTAAGTTTCTCAGAACTCATTTAATTTTATAAACTGATTTGGAAATATATTTACTTTATTTGGAAGGATATACTTTTAGATTGGTCCCATAGATATTTCATAAAAATCGGTTAACAATAATCGAAATTGTGTGTTGATAATTTAAACTCGGGTTTTCAACTGATAATTATAATATCCTTTCTCAAGAGGATTTTGGCGTCGCTTGGCTGATTTATTAAAATAAAATAACACGAAAAATTATAGTAATTTTTAAACTTTCGCGATTTGAACACATATTTTTTACCTAAATTAAATAATACGTGATAAGTCCCGATTAACATTAAAAATACGAAAAATTATGTCATCCAAGTATAAGATTTTACTAATTTACAAGTCTTTTAAAATGATAATTATTATATGATTTTTTTAATCGTGGGTTCTCCTTTATGGGGATCGTAAAAAGGCATATACTCACGTCACAATAAAGACTATCAGATGAAAGAGTATTATTTTTGTATGCTTTTAGTTTTCCGCTCAGCCTGTCACCACATCCCTGCTCAATCTAATCCTCGTTGACGATGCCGGGACAAAGTTACTGCTCGGCTGATTAACTGCCACTAACTGTCAAATGAGATCTCTCCGCTAGCTTTACGCTATCAGATCTTGGCAAACGCCGGCATTTTCTGAGGAACTTTGTTTAGGTAAAGTAACGAATGTGGAGATGTGGAAAGAATAGCTCCTATTTGTGGAATTTGTAGTCGCTTTTGGAGTAAGATTCTTCGTTGTTACAAAAATACTGTTCACTTTGTGTAAATGTTTGGGCTAAGCGAAGTTAAGCAGTTCAATTGTTTAATCCCTGACGCAAGAACAGATATTCGGTATAAGTGTGTATGTGTCTGTGTATCTTTTTTTTATATATAAATAATAGGCTTGCGTTTGACCACCATCTCGCCTGATGTTAAGCGATGATGTGGTCTACGTTGGAGCACGCTTGCTTAGAAGAAACCGATTCGCTCGTGATTTGAAGACACCCAGATTGTAACCATCGATTGTGGCATCGTAGCTCCCAAATGGCTGGTTTTTTTTTTGTTTAATAGGTAACATAATCGTGAATGTTCTTAGCTGTGTTTCATGAAAATCTGTTCTGCCGTTTAAAGATTATCAGGTCTTTTAACGCGGGTGAAACAAAATCAATTTATACTTGTCTTCTGAGCGTGATGTTTCCCAGACCAGCACCTGCACTGAACTGTCTTTTCATGGTCTTTTTTGAGTGATGTTCAACTGAGTAATGTATTTTCAAAGCGTACATCTAAGTGACTTAAGTCAAGTTAACATTCAGCTTCAGTTCATAGTAAAAAATGCGAGGTCTGTGGTTCAGTTAAGTGATGAGCTGATGAAGCATTGGTAAGAGCACGTAGTGGCCAGCTTACAGGCAGCAAAGCGTATCTACAATTACAAAACTCACAGACTACAATTTGTTTCATGTTTTGATGTGGAGACTTCGGTCTCCTCAAACCATGTAGCCATGCGCCAATGGCAATATAACCACTTGATTGCTCATCCTTTACCCCACCGTAAGTCAAAGGTACACAATTATCAGCATAATCTTTTTCGAGCCAATCTTAGGCGCGACTAACTTTGGGAGTTTGTTATAGAGCTTTACGAAAGCAACACGATGGATCCAAAAAATAATGGACAAAATAGTGGATTTACTATTTAAATGTTACAAACAATTCAAAATATTTACGACCGGCAGGATTCGAGCCCGCGTCTTCCAGGTTTACGCCCCAAGCGGTCTAACAGCTAAGCCACAGTCGCCTTGGTTTTTGAATTCATTTGAATAATAAATCCTAGAGTATGGAACAACACTTTAAATATAAAAATTACTAACAAGAAAAAAACAAAATTCGGATTTCAAAAAAAATAAATATATACAGTCGAATTGATAACCTCCTGCTGAAGTCGGTTAATAATATGAAAATATATAATAATATAATTATAATATGCCCCTTGCAAGCGGACCGTGATTTTAAATTAAAATTGAAAAAGAAAAAAAAAACACTTAGCATATTAGAAATCGTTGACGTATTTAACCGGTTTCTTTAACTATTTTTTCCGTTGCAACTGAGATTTCCTTCACAGAAAGATTTGCGCATAGCCACAATTCGATTTCAAAGTTTCCGTAACGCGTTCAGTCTTTTCCATTTCCCTAAAATGCGGTTTAGAAAGGAGCTTTCCGTTTTCCCGTAACGCGTGTTTCTATTACCACTATTATGGAAAACTATAGTACAGTACTAAAGTGAGACTAATAGATTTTTTTTTTATCGCGGATAAATCCGTGTTTGACTATCAACTTGATGAAGATGAAGCACGCATACTTAGAAGATATACCTATTCACTCTGGCCTTGAAAAGGCCCAGGTTATATCTCTCAGGAAACAAGAAAGCCGGCAGGTTGTTCCAATCGTTGACCGTACGGATTAGAAACGTAGAAACGTTTGGTACGTATTTAAGGAAAATCCACAAGTATGGGTGGTAGTGGGCCGATTTCCTACTTGTCCTGTAGTAGAAAAGGGATGGTAGGATAAGGTCATGTAGCTCCCATGCACATGTCCGAATGCATCTTGTAGAAAATTTACAGACTGGCTAATTTAATTTAACAGTGTTCTAGACTGAGAAGAATTATCTATGCTGTCTCGTTTTTCGCGTTACAGTTGTCAGCGAAGTTGAAAGAGTAGGAAACTTGTCCCTGCAGTCTCTTTTAGGTTGTCTGTCCATCTTATGGGTGAACATCCTACGCTGCGCTTACCGGTCCGTGGTCTCCATTCAACAGTCTTTCGGCCCCATCGGCCATAAGTTCTGCGATCGATGGGGGAGACCTATGTCCAGCAGTAGACGTCTTATGGCTGAAATGATGACGATGACGATGATTAGGCAGGGACATCTTAATTAAGAAAAAGCATGACTTCAAATACTGTATTATTCTGTAGCCACTGAATATTTGTGGGTTCTTTTCTAAAGGAAATCTCATCAACAGAAGAGCTTCAACTAAATCGTGATCAACTCTTATAAGCAAGGCTTTTTCCAAAAAACTTAGGAAGCTAATTTTGCCTTAATATGTATGTATTTCACAGTGACACGTCAAGCACATTTTATTTTGAAGGTGGCTACTCTGCTTTTCACACAATTTTGATCAGACACCGTTTCATGGTTGATATTCCGAAAACCTATATGAAGTGCTTTGATTCTACCTTTATTCTGCAAACCGCTAGCATGTGAATACGCTGCCTGAATGGGTGCTCCCCGATATATACAATCTGGGTGTTTTCGAGTCGTGAGAGAATCAGTTTCTTCTAGGCAAGCGTGCTCTTTTTTCTGTCAATTGTCAGAGATAACCTAAAAACATTTGTTAGAGCAGAAATATATTGAGATTTGCATGCAAAATGATCATTAATTCATCACAAAGTTTACAAGCTGTTTCAGTGTAGCAATTATTTGCGATAATTCCGTCTCTAGTTTTTTAAGCTGCTACTCTGTAGTGCTTTTACAAGACTAAATGGCTGAACATATGTTGCTGCTCAGATTTGATTTGATAGATGAAAATTAAATATGACAGGAAAATAGAAGGTGGATGAAGCGGAGTTATTAATGAAGATGTATATAAACTCTTTTTGTCCAGCAGGTCTAGCACGGGACGTGGACAAATTGTCTTTCCACGGTTTTTATCCACGCTTAGACGCGACAAAGCTAGTATATGGATAAGTTTGTCTCTTTCTCGCAGGATAAAAACGATGGAAAGACAATTCACGGCCTGTGCTAGGCCAGCAGGATTTCTTTACGAGAAAATACAATTGACCATAACTTTGAACTGCAATTTAAACGTCAAAAGTTTAAACAATGGTCGTTGTCAAGTAGAACCTTTACGAAAACCCTTTCCTGCCCCCACTTCCAGGTGTCAAGAGTAAAACTCAAACTCCCATTCGATCCAAGATCGAGTCGAGAACGATTTATCGTTAAAACTTGCCGTAATTTATGTTAGCCTATAAGTCAGGGGCGCGCAACTTTCGGGTCTACTACATTATTTGGTCTGCTTGCTTTTAATTTATAGAAGTTTACAATTTAAACGGGCTACGTTCCTAACATACCTGGGGCTGATTTATTCGAAAACTGGCGGAGTTATTTACGGTGTTTTCAGTTTTTGATTTAGAGTCCGGGAAGGTGTTGATCCGGAACGTGAATATTCGCCAAAGAACCAGAGTCACCGACATAGCTGTTAAAATGTGCAAGTTGAAGTGCCAATAGGCAGGCCACATCACTCGAAGAACCGATAACTGATGGGGAAGAAAGGTTCTTGAGTGGAGACCACGAACCGGAAGACGCAGTGTAGGTAGGCTTCCCACTAGATGGACCGACGACATTGTCGGAGTCGCGGGCATCCAGTGGATGCAGATGGCAGGCTTTCGTTCAGTGTGGGGGTTAAAGGGGGAGACCTATGTTCAGCAGTGGACGTCTTTTGGCTGATGAAGATGAAGGTGTTGATGGGAAAATACAATTTCTGGCTTGGAAGGTGTTACTCTAGCGATGGTGGCAGAACGGTAGCATGTGCGCTTTACTATCTGACGGTACTCGGTTCGATCCTCAGCCCTGCACCAATTTTAGTAAATTATGTGCAGTTTCGATGCCATCACTCAATACCGTATGACATTCACCAACATGCACTGGGCCAGCAACATGGTGATTATTGAACATTCACGTGACAGGAGAAATTATGCAGGTAGGTACCTACTTGTATGGATTTCTGAAGTACGAAATTCATAGAGCGTTATGAGCTTTGCACATGCATCTAACCAGTGCAACTAACTACGCAACCCGAAAGGAGTCCATATTAGCCATCATTATGAACAACTTTTACTAAGGGAGCGCAATAAAAAAACCATAGAAAACGTCTGAAATATCCGTTTTATAGAAAACGGTTATTGAAACTCGGCATCGCGTGCGAGGGGCCGATCTGCATCAGATATCGTGGTTCTACGGCGTGAGTATAGCGACCGAGGAGAACGAGACATCGCACGTACATTGACATAGTTTTTAATCCGTAGTACTATGATTAATAATTACAATATCAAATTACTTGAAAATTACTTGGGGACAAGGTGTTCCGTTTAGTAACGAGAGCTGCCACCAACCAACCAACAATGCAAACTCAAAACTCCAAAGTAAAGTGAGCTCCATCGAGCTTGGCATGTCCGCGCGCCCCGCTAGCGCCTGTGCCAGACGGTATGCGAACTTGCTAAACGCTGATTGGTTGCCAACGACACATCCGCAACCAATGTCAGCAGGGTACGTTACTGCAGCGTTACACCAGCGATAGCGCCACCTCCATCACTAGTCAACCAAAACTAAGCTACGTGGCAACTAACTAAATAATCTAAGCCTTAAAAACTATCCACCGGTAGTTGCGCCCGAATGCCGGAACGTCAAATGCCAGTTTCGTTAGTTTTTTGCCACTTAAAAATATCGACGCGCCGACTTAAATATAGACTCTTTTCGGCTTCCGGCTTAGTACAAATAATAAAACACCTATCCGATATTCGTCATATTTTTGAATTGTCTACTGGGTTACGCGGAACGTGTGTAATAAGCTGAAAGGGGTAAATTATACTCATCAGTATGTACAACTTTTACTATGGGACCAAACCCTAAAATGATAGATAAGATAGATAAAAATAGTGAACTATAACAAAATTACTTTAAAAAAAAGTGAGGCTGATGAACGCTGTGATGAACGCTACTATGAAAAGGTTGTCTCTCATTTTACTTATTTTCCAGAATGAAAAAGGCAACATGGGGTGAAACTAGCAAGAACGTATCAACACTTTACTCTTAAACGATATTATCTGCGCTAGATGGAAGCCATGTGAGACCGTATTAAAGCACACCCGACTAAATTAGATCCTCGCTACTTTACAAACTGCTAAAATGCACCAGGGACTTTTGTATTAAAAACCTGTTGGCCTTATGGCCATACTCGTAGCAACCGGAACTTTTTATTTCTCAGAGCCTTTCTTAAGAAAATCAACAAAACTGAAAATGTTACGTTCTTATTCTATCAAAATAGAAAGATCTATAGAAAATTGATTTCTGAAATAAATGTGTGATGAGAATACTTAATATAAATAAATTGATCTGTATCTTTTATCGGAAATAATGGCTTCAAATTTTGGAAAATTCAACATCAACTTATTACCAATTTACAAAGTAGTTGTAGTTGTTGTGTGTGTAAGTGTTGTAGTTGTTGTTGTTGTGTAGTTGTTTTTCTCGGAGAGAAGTTTGAGAGTGGATTTCGTTAAACTACTACTAAAATAAGTAATTTAAATGTTAGAGTTTACTTGTTTTATATCCGTTAAAATTACGGCCTTATTTTTCGTTTTATGCCAGAAAATCCGTATAACTAAAATTTTACGATTGCGTTTTATAATACAGCTCTTAAGCATGTTGTGAGCAAAATGTAGACAAATTGTAGCTCTGGATTTGAGCAGAAACATTTCCTTACAATTTCTCCTCACTTCAATAAATAGCATAATTTTTTACTATGGAAACAAACGTTCTTTCCATGACGTTAGTTTTAGACATACACCAAACGGCATACATCATTTTATTCAAATCCGTCTAACTGTTAAGGAGTTGATTGCAAGTAAACATATACACTTAGGTACACACAAACTTTCACATAATATACTGGGTGTAAAGAAACACTCCCAAAGTCAAAACTCTACTATTATAATACTACCTATCTAAACACAATATAATATCAATAACGATTTTTTTTTTATTATGGAAATTTTTGCACACACGGTCATCTGACCCCAAACTAAGCAAAGCTTGTGATGTGGCTGCCAGAGACTGATATACATACATATATAGTTTTTAAATACATACTTAAATAGATATTAACAACCATATATAGACCAAATACAAATGTTCATCACATAAATGTTTGTCTTAGGTGGGAATCGAACCCACGCCTTCAGGCTCAGAAGGTAGGTTCATTACCAACTGGACCAATGGGCTATCTAATACTTATAGTTTTCGTATGGTTATTGTGGTTTAGAATTTTGAAAACCAGCAATGTAAAGCGTACAAGCGAGCGCGCAGCTCAGGTAGTTCGTTGAACTTTAACGTAAGCTGATATTTTATTTGCATTACATTGCGGCCATCGAAAATGTTTTATAAAGTATACATCCACATGCTACGAGTATACAGGTTACACGTATACCTTAAATAAGATTAACTTCGCTAAGTCGTTACTCATGTAAGCTAGTCATGAATATACTTAGAATATATGCATATACAAACATAAATTTAGTGAATTAATCATGTTTGCATAATTATGCGCACATTATGCCGTGTATCTGTTAATGGTGATGGCTACTGCAAACAGCTTTGTAAGCTTGATTTAATAACGTTGATTGTGTGACGGTTGGATCCTAACTGGTCGGTTGGTTGGTTCCTAATTGAACGTTCGATTCAACAGGTCTCATCAGTGTACTTATTAGGGCTAAACTGTTATTAAAACGTAATTTATTTCATTTCATTTTTTCTTTTTTTTTTATAAATTTGACGTTTGACGTGGTTGGTGAAGTGGTCTGCCATATTGAATTTAGTGTGACGTCATTTTATTTTTCGTGTTCTTGTCAACAAACCCTTTAATTTGATACTCATATCATGGGGGTGCAATAAAAATAACGGTTCCGCCATCTTTGGGAGTCCAGCGTATTGGATTTAGCATGTCATTTAGCTAACCATGCATTGACGTCGATTCTGATGTACCATTCTCTAAACTAAACTAAACTTGACGACAGCTCTAAAATTGATGCCATCTTTTTCTGACGTATCAAATTAAAAAGAGACACCGATAATTTTTATTTCTGTCAAATTAGTTTAGTTTAGAGAATGGTACAACAGAATTGATGCCATTGGTGTCGATTCTGTAGTACCATTCTTGAAACTAAACTAAATTTTAAGTTATATTACATGGGAATTACTCACGTAAGACGTAAAACAAAACGTAAATAAAACGTGTGTAAACCACGTCAGGTTCCATAATAAACTAAATTTGACAGCTCTAAAAATGTTGCCATCTTTTTCTGACGTATCAAATTAAAAAGAGACGCCGATAATTTTAGTCCTGTCAAATTAGTTTAGTTTAGAGAATGTTTCAACAGAATTGACACCATTGTCATCAAAACTAAACGTGTATGCAAAATTTCAGCTTAGTCGGTTGGGAAACTGGTCTAAATTTCAGTTGCAAGATTTGTCTCACACATACAAACAGGGCAAGTTAAGTAAAGGGTTGTGAAAAATAATACATATGGGGGTGCCTAAAATAACTGGTCCGCCTGCCATCTTTGGGAGTCCAGCATATTGAATTGTATTATTGTATTGTCACCCTTAAGCCTTAAGACGAAAGTCTTCGACCAGTATGCGTTACTAGTGATGACATACGACACTGAAACGTGATCTTTCACTATGGGCCTCATAAGCAAGCACAAAGTCGCACAACAGCTATGGAGTGGACTATGCTCGAGGTTTCTCTACGAGCTCGAATCAGAAATGAGAAGATCCGTAGACGAACGAAAGTCATCGACATAGCCCACCGGATTATCAAGTTGGAATGGCAGTGGGCAGGACACATATCACGCAGAATAGATGGGCGATGGGGTCGAAAGGTTCTGGAATGAAGACCACGGACCGGTAAGCGCAGCGTAGGACGTCCGCCCACAAGATGGACAGACGACCATAAAGAGACCGCAGGGAAACACTGGATGCAGGCCGCTTCCAACTGGCCATTTTGGAGATCGATGGAGGAGGTCTATGTCCAGCAATAGACGTTCTATGGCTGAAATGATGATGATGATGATGATGATGATTGTCACCCATATCACGTACACTTGTAAAATTTCAAATCGTTAAACAATTAAAATTGGGTAAAATCGACTTCCTAGATTTGTACGTTGTGAGTTAGTTACAAGTATACCTACCTTATAATTAGTTATAATTACGTTATGGTTAATGTTTTACTAAACATTGTATTTGTGTTTTTTGCCACAAATAAATGATATCTACGTCTATGTAAAAAGCATGTAAAATATCTAAAAATATCGGAGCTTTTTCATTCACTTAACTCCGAACATTTTTCAGCCGCGCTTATTTAAAACCTCTATGTGGGCTTTCCCGCGTGAGCTTTTAGTTCAAAAGTGAAATGTTACAGGATGTTCGGCAAATGGAGCGGTGAGACGGAACGGTCTGACATCTGCCACTTAGTAAGTATACAAGTGTCGCGCTCCAGTTTTCACTAATTTTCCTATTCTTTTTAGCACGTTTATATGGGGTTACGCAGAAAAGGTTTCATCATCATCATCATTTCAGCCATAAGACGTCCACTGCTAGGCCATCTGTTCTGCGTGATATGTGCCCTGCCCCCTGCCAAAAGGGGTGCAGAAAGGGTGTACTAATACGAAATTTGATTTTGGTTCTGTATATCGCCTTAAAATTGTGGAGTGCACATGACATTTTTTTTAACGAACTAAATATGTGGTGTCTACAAAGCTGTTACCATAAAATTTGACAAAAGTTTGTTCCTTAAATAAATAATATTCCAAGATAATATAAATATTTTTACAATTTTTTAATTAATATATTTCCTTGTAACTCAAGCTAGAAATTAACCTGTGGTATGTCCTAAAACTGCGACCAGAACCACCGGAGGATGGGCAGCAGCGTCCTATTAGTACACGGTGAATGTACTGCGATCACCAAGCCGCCTGCCAAGCGTGGGGATTATGGCAACACCCCTCTCTACGAGGGAGGCCTTTGTTCAGCAGTGGACGTTTACAGGCTGATGATGATGATGATGATGGCATAAAAATACCTTCCACCGGACAATATACGTACAATATATTATATGTAGAAGACAAAAACGAATTTACAATAGATCATGAGACTACTAAATGTGAAGAGAAATAAAGAAGAAATAATCCGGAATATATGAAAACAAAATTAACTTAAAAAAATTTAATCAGATAAAAGGGAGGGCAAGGAACGTTACAATTTACAGTGTAGCTAAATGATGCAAAGAATGTGTGCTAGAATAGCTCTTCCTTTGTTACAGCAGGACCATTTACCATCAAGTGGCACGCCTATTTAAAACTCTACTTTACTCGTATTAAAAATATCCATTTCAAAATAGCAATAAAAATAATTCCAACCTATGTACAACAATTTATATACAAAAACATACAAATTCACTTTGACCAAGCAGGATATAAGAGTAAAGGCTTGTCTCTACCAATATTGTATTTAAGTCGACCCAGCTCAAAAGGTACGTTGACCGAACCTTACGCTCTAGGCGGTTTTCACGCAGTATTATTTTAAGTAGTAAGACAACTGTTTAAATAATACATACTGTTGTCATATCGGGTGTAAAGGGAAACGCTCCCGAAGGCAAAATAATAGTATTGTTACTATCTAAATACAATCGAATAAAAATAACAATTTTCCTTTTACATATTTGTTATATTTTTAGTGTTGGTTTTGTGGTTTGAATGTTGCAAACCAGCAATGTAAAGCGTATATGCGCACGGTGCAGCGAGGTGTAACTCATTCGTTGATCTGTATCGTCAGTTGGTATTTAATTTGCATTACATTGCGAATAGATAAAAATAAGCATTTTTTATGGCATCATATTACTATCAGCAATCACCAGCATTATCACCAGTCTTCGTTTTCAGGAGAGTTTCCTTTACAACCTATAAACAGAGTTACGCATATATTATAGACTGTTCTAAGCCGAAAGTAGGTCATTGTCCCATCAATCTGAACAACTTTTACTATAGGATCAACACAAAAATTGACAAGTCAATTGAAAGTGTTATTAACCATTTTCTATGAAACAGAGATCATTGGAAATCATCATAAGAGAAAAGTCCCAGAATACGGCTCTAGATTTAAGTTTTTCAAATCATCATAAGAAAAAAGTCCCAGAATACGGCTCTAGATTTAAGTTTATCAAATCATCATAAGAGAAAAGTCCCAGAATACGGCTCTAGATTTAAGTTTTTTAAATCATCATAATAAAAAAGTCTCAGAATACGGCTCTATATTTAAGTTTTTAAAATCATCACAAGAGAAAAGTCCCAGAATACGGCTCTAGATTTAAGTTTTTTAAATCATCATAAGAGAAAAGTCTCAGAATACGGCTCTATATTTAAGTTTTTAAAATCATCATAAGAGAAAAGTCCCAGAATACGGCTCTAGATTTAAGTTTTTTAAATCATCATAAGAGAAAAGTCTCAGAATACGGCTCTATATTTAAGTTTTTAAAATCATCATGAGAGAAAAGTCCCAGAATACGGCTCTATATTTAAGTTTTTAAAATCATCATAAGAGAAAAGTCCCAGAATACGGCTCTAGATTTAAGTTTTTTAAATCATCATAAGAGAAAAGTCTCAGAATACGGCTCTATATTTAAGTTTTTTAAATCATCATAAGAGAAAAGTCTCAGAATACGGCTCTAGATTTAAGTTTTTTAAATCATCATGAGAGAAATGTCTCAGAATACGGCTCTAGATTTAAGTTTTTTAAATCATCATAAGAGAATAGTCCCAGAATACGGCTCTAGATTTAAGTTTTTTAAATCATCATAAGAGAAAAGTCTCAGAATACGGCTCTATATTTAAGTTTTTTAAATCATCATAAGAGAAAAGTCTCAGAATACGGCTCTAGATTTAAGTTTTTTAAATCATCATAAGAGAAATGTCTCAGAATACGGCTCTAGATTTAAGTTTTTTAAATCATCATAAGAGAATAGTCCCAGAATACGGCTCTAGATTTAAGTTTTTTAAATCATCATAAGAGAAAAGTCTCAGAATACGGCTCTAGATTTAAGTTTTTTAAATCATCATAAGAGAAAAGTCCCAGAATACGGCTCTAGATTTAAGTTTTTTAAATCATCATAAGAGAAAAGTCTCAGAATACGGCTCTATATTTAAGTTTTTTAAATCATCATAAGAAAAAAGTCTCAGAATACGGCTCTATATTTAAGTTTTTCAAATCATCATAAGAGAAAAGTCCCAGAATACGGCTCTAGATTTCAGTTTTTCAAATCATCCTCAACCTATATTACGATTTTTTTGCGATTTCTAGCTTGAATCAAAAGTAAAAGTTGTTCATAATGGTATTGTATCGTAACTCTATACAGTATCGCGGCCACCGTTCTGTGACTGCTTTTGTCAACCGTCCAAAGCAGTGAAAGGACTGTCCTGTCCTGAAAAAGGCGTGGAAAACTAGTAAGCATAACGTCATTGAATTATGATATTTATTACCGCACACATAAAACCTTATCTTATAACGGCATTAGATTACAAGAAGGCGTCGTGAAGCTTAAGTGTCTCATCATTATTCAGCGAAGCTTTTACACGTTAACTCAATGTCGCAGCGACACCTTGATGTGTTATATTGCTGTTACTAGTGATGTGCTTCCGTTTAAAGTGAAGATTGTTTAAATTTTTGTCGGATGAATTTTTTCGCGAAACTTTTACTCGTTAACTCGATGCCGCAGTGACACCTTGATGTGTTATATTGCTGTTACTAGTGATATACTTCCGCTTAAAGTGAAGTTGGAGGGCCGGAGAGTGACAAAATATACCTTTCTTTTTCAAATATACGCGGTTCTTGAGGAAATATCAAGAAGGGTGAAACTACTTAGCGCACCTAGTTAGTAATAAGTATCTATAAATTGGTGTACTAATGCATACTCAATAAACTCATACATATGAATCGGTATGCATACTTCATTTTTCATATTGTCAATGCATGCATGTCTGTTGTATTACTGTTACAATTTCAACAAAACACAAGTCATATTTCATAAATCTAATAATGTATTAAATGTAATGTAATGTATTAAATATTGTTTTGTTCATCAATATAAAAAAAAAAATTTAGAGCATATAAATAAACTAACATACAGCAGCAAACATTTCGAGCTTTAAGTTTTCAAATGTTGTACAGATCCAAACTTTTCTATAGGTGGAGCAGTCATTGCGTGTAATAAAGAAACCGACATTATACTTTTTAGAGAATTATGTTTTTTTTTTCACTCTGACGTTGTAGACTACTACTAAAACCAATAACTCAGATTGAATTTGCCGATCATGCCAGATGATATTTTTTAATCGCCATAATTGAGACACTATCTTGAGGAATTTCCGGCAAAACTGATGCTTGTCTCAACACTTATATTAAGCACTTACTGAAACGTTTATGGATGGTAATTGGAAATGACTTGGGCCAAAGAGAGGAAGGTTTATTATATGATGGGAAATTATTTTATAGCGATGCTGTCTGGTTTGGACGAATAGGGTAGTTAAGGGTGAATTTTACGTATATGTAAGTACAGATACTTGTTTTAAATCGCGAAAGTTTAAAAATTACTAGTACATATACTGGCAGATATTAGCGTGGTAGCCTATTTGGGAGACCACTAGACTTGACAGCGTGTGGTCGCGGGTTCAAATCCCAGGCCTGTACCAATGAGCTCTTTGGAGTTTATGTACGGATTTTATACCACTGGCTTTTTGGTGAAGGGAAACATTGTGAGGAAACCTGCATACGTATGGAAAAGAAATTCAATGGCATATGGGAATCCATCAACTTGCAACTGGGCCAGCATGTTGGATATGCTCCAATCGCCCTCAGGTATTGAGGGTAGATCCAAGCCCAGCCGTGGACTATTAGAAGGCTGATTGATTATAATTACAGATACGTCTTAAGGTATCAATTAAGTGCCTAGTTTTAACACAACTTTGACCCAAAGCATTCCTTTTTTAGTTTTAGATCCTATTAGTTTCCTATACTCAAGAACATGCTATTAAATAATTAATTTAAAAAAAATGTGTCATCTAATTGTAATCTATAAGACTTTTGGCAATGGCATTGATTCTATTTCACTATTTGTCTTAAATCTAAGCTAATCTCACAGCAATCAAACTATCTGCGTCGCTTTTAAGTGAAAAAGACAGCAAAAATCTGGGCCGTCAAATTCAGTTTAGATAATGGTACAGAATCGCCTGTACTATACGAAGTGGTACAATGAAAGTGTTATGTCGAGACTTAAATTCGAGTTGGAGTTCCAGTGATAGCCGTTGCATATAGACCGTTTTGTACCTAACCTAACTTTGAACTGTTCGACCAACCACCAACCCGCATTCTTCAGTCTTCCCGTGAACATAGTGCATGTAACTGCGCCGGAATATCGGGAGCTCCATCCACAATGTTATCACGCAGAATGACCCATTCATCCTTACTAATATTATAAAAGCGAATGTAAGTCTGTCTCTCTGGATGTTTGTTCGCATTTCACGACTAAATGGCTAAGCTTATCTTAAGGAAATTTGGCAGGGAGATAGTGTGCATCATGAAGACGTAGGACGACCGGATATAGGGTACTTTCTCCCTCAAAAATGCGGAAAAACTGGAAAATCGCGGGTAACGCCGCGGGATTCAACTAGTATACATATAATCGTAGAATCGACTTTAATACGTATTTGAGGGAGCGAAATCTGAAAAACACTAAAAAGGTTAGCGAAATTTTTACAGTTATAAAAAACCTCTAATTCAGTACGGCAGAACTTTTTAGATCAAACGCCCAGCTCCCGAGTTACCCTTAATATAAATCTGTGTCTCCCATTTTGTGAGGAATGCAGTATTTTCAGGGGATAAAAACACTTTAACGACTATTTATGGAGACCCACACTCTCTTTATCTTAACTTCCTACGCTTTTTCCACATTAGCTCAATATATACATAGGAAACAGTAGCTTAGGTGGGTTAAAAAAGTGTTTTTTCTTCTTCTTTCCATTTACAGCTTCTGCAGTCTCATAATATTTATAATCATAATAGAAGTTTGAAAGTGGTTACAGTGAAAGTTATACTAAATAGAAGAATTTGCGACATGATGAGCGATACTCAACTTTCATATTATTTATAACCATTGAAATTTAAAAAAAAACTTATCTTAGTACTCAATTACGCTGTAAGGAACACTGTGCAACATTTCATACTTCTAGAGATCCAGCGCTATAGGCTTTTTTATAATTATTTAGAATATCTCTATGTTTCGCCACCAACTTGACAAACTTTCAGAAATGCGCGAGCAACATAGATGAAGAATGAAACAGAGAATCTTAAGTAGGTACTATTATATTTAATTTAGTCTCACGCAGTAGATTTTGATTCAAGTTTTTCCAAGATTTCATTTACTCATAATCTTTAATTTAATTTTCAATATTTTATATTTACACTATTCAGAAAACAAACAGCTGAAATTTAAAATTAATAGTTTATTTCATCATCATCATCAGCTGGAAGACGTCCACTGTTGAACATAGGCTTCCCCCTTTAACCTGACACACTGATACAACACACAACAACACTGATCGACACTGATCGACAGCCTGTTTTTTTGCATCCACTGGATGCCAGCAACTCTCACAATGTCGTGTAGTTTATTTGCTTGCTTACATACATTTGCTTTGTCACTATTAATTTTGATTTTATTTAATACTAGCAGACCTGACAGACGTTGTCCTGTCTTAGAACTGTCAAACACGCAAAGTCAAAATTGTAAATCTTATTTTTTTACACCTTGGGTTAAATTATTGGAGTTTTAGTAATGATCCCTATTTTTTTGGAAAATATAATATAGCCTATGATAACCGGGGATAGTGTAGCTTCCCAGCAGTGAAGGAATTTTTCAAATCGGTTCAGTAGTTTCGGAGCCTATTCAATGCAAACAAACAAACAATCAAATCTTTCCTCTTTATAATATTATAGTATAGACGAGTTGTAATGTAATGTATGGGTTGTTTTGTTGCCTGAAATATATGAATTTGAATTTGAATAGTAGACGCAATCAATAAAAACAATGGACGCGATATCGTTCTCTTTGAACTAAAATTACTGCTACTTTCACCGTCACACAAGCCCATACACTTTGCATTACCGTATTTACATTATGATAAACATTATTTAAAAATAACGAAAATTTCTCGCAAAAAGCTCTCAGTGTTGCAGAATAAATCACGGGCTCTTACTAAAGTGGTCGTAGCGCCCACAACGTTCTAGTGCACACATTTTTCATAATAATCATATATTCTGGATATTTGTTTTTGATGTAAGTGATATTAGGGACGTTTGAGGATATAACTTGAAGTCATACAGCCGCACACACAGCCTCACTCAGAGACGTTACTTAAGCTAAGGAATACTTAAAATTGCTCTGTCAACTTACTTTAATTACTTACTTACTTTAATCTTTTTACCTTTTTAATTAAGTACTTATCCCACATAATTATTGTATGTTTATAATTATTTTCTCTAACAGTTTGTCAACAACTTGTTTTGTATAACTGCACTCGAGCCTCAAGATACAGGCCTCGTGCTTAGTTTGGGGCTCGCCGACAATTCTATCTAGACAATAAATATCTAGTGATTGCTATTTCTAAGTATAATTAAGGTTATGGTATATTACTTCTGGCAATAAATAAATATTCTATACTATAAAAAAAAAAACGCTCACTGTCCGATTCACTCGATCCTTCTTGCCTCATACTTACAAAATGTGGAATGAGCTACCTTCCATGGTGTTTCCGAGAAGCTTGTAACATGGGGTTCTTCAAAAGGCGAGTTAATCGAGTCCTAAAGGCGTAAAAAATAAAAATAAACATGAAAACGAGACAGCAATTTTAAGTATTCCATAGCTTAAGTAACGTCTCTGAGTGCGGCTGTTAGAGACGTTACTTAAGTTAAAGAATACTTAAAATTGCTCTGTCTCGTTTTCATGTGTGGCAATTTCCATCAACGAGAAGTTGACAGAGCAATTTTTAGTATTCCTTAGCTTAAGTAACGTCTTTGAGTGCGGCTGTGAGATATGGAGCGATATTTTATAATTTGACAAAAGCCTAAAAAACATATTGCTAGCAAAATGTTATTATAGCTTAAACGAGTATTTAGAAGACAAATCAATTATGGAATAAATCGATCCGCTCCGCACTAAATTGCCATACCCCATCAGGGTCATTATGTGTTAAGTACCTAATACAAACATGCTACCTAACATCTGTATGTGAACTTCATAATAATTATGCAATAAATGATTGAGCATTGAGTATTTTATGGAACAAGAAATGTGCGGCCGAACG
Organism: Agriopis aurantiaria; assembly: GCA_914767915.1. NCBI lineage: Eukaryota > Metazoa > Arthropoda > Insecta > Lepidoptera > Geometridae > Agriopis > Agriopis aurantiaria. Next base: position 15,148,909 of record OU611992.1, on the reverse strand, counting down.
GTAGCTTGAGCGCTTTACTATCTGACGGCACCCGGTTCGATCCTCGGCCCTCGGCCCTACACCCGATAGATATTAACTTCCTTCGTAGATAGAATTCTACGAATAAGCCATTACCCAAATCGAAAAATTATTCTACAATAATATATACCCAAAATTTTATTTATATGCCCGAAATAGGTCTGCCAATTTATTTGTACTACGTATAGTCTAAGAGCTGGCTGTCTGTCGTTTTGTGTGGAGGTTAAAGGGGGAGGCCTATGTTCAGCAGTGGACGTTTTCTGGCCGATGATGATGATGATGGTCTAAGAGGAATATACTCCAAAACTTATGTTCAATTAATGTAAGCCCAGCTCTATCTGTAATTCAAATTCAAAACAACAACGCTGAGACTAATACAAATAACTTTTTTTTTTTACTGCAACATAATTTATACATTTTTAGAACGTTTATGTATAACTATTACAAACAAAACATTGTATGTCCGAAATGAATGAACTATGATTCTACAAGAATTAATATAATAGGTCCCGACGAAAAAACTAATGATCTTCAAACAGCTGAACCAATTCTTGAATAATACTCTTATCAAGTCACCTTTAAAAAAAAAACTAAATTAGTTCATCCGTTTCGGAGCCGCGACGCCACAGACATATACCGTCTTACCACAAAAGATTTAAGAACGCTTTAGACATGTGTTTAGCAATTGTTTCACTGCGAAAAATATGCTAAACACATGTCTAGAACGTGCTTAAATCTTTTGTGATAAGACGGTAAGTATATATCTGTTTGCGTCGGGGTTTAAAAATCAGTAGGTAGGTATAATACCCAATATTTTCCCCTCAATTTTTTATAAAGAATTAGCGCCATTTAGTGAAGCTACCGGGAGAATTCCATAAAAAGCAGTAAACTTAATAAATAATGTGTTACACCGTGAAAAACGTGAGAATTATAGAAACAAGTAAGTATAAGTAATTGTATAGCCACCGCTAAATAAAACTTTAAAAAGTATGTATTAATGATTTAGGTGGTTAGCTCTCCGTCTAATACGATTTTCGCACTCGAACGACCGTAGCGGAAATGAAATGCAAATTTATGTAGGGTTATTTGGTGTTTATTTAATTTCTGTTTGCAAATAAGCAATCTATCTAAAAACGTAATTTCGCCGTCGAATGTTATTCTATGTATTTGATCAAACGATTATTAACGGTACATTTTTGTGAATTTTGTGATATTTTTTTCGTGGAAAGAGTTGGATGTTCTCCTTTTAGATAATGAGTTTTGGCGGAATTGCTTGTATACCAGGAAAGTGATGGGAATGTGTACATTGTGAGTTACGTTTTGTTTTGCGGTTTTACTCATGCACATGAGACTTGCAAGCCGCTCGCCTTATGGAGATTGTCACGCTAGCCTGTAACAGACACAGTAGATATATAAGCTAAAGCAGTAGGTTGACTTTAGACAAACACTCGAATTGAGTGTTCTAATCAAACGAACGTCCCTTCGCTCGCTAGTATATCTCATGGTACGCTCAGAGCGATAGTCGCACGCGTGTGATACGCCGTGTGTGTATGTCGTGACTACAACAAATTAATGTACATTTTCTTAAAACCCGCCAGGAGCAACCTTAGCCCTGTGACGAATGTCGTATGCATTGAATTTAATGACAGTGACGTGTTAAAGATAGTGGAGTACAGTGACCTCCTTTCAGCTTAGAACCATCGTTACATGTAACCTTCATCATCATCATCATCATCAGTCAGAAGACGTCCACTGCTGAACATAGCCCTCCCCCTTTAACCTGCACACTGAACGACAGCCTGCCTTTTGCATCCACTGGATGCCCGCGACTCTCACAATGTCGTCGGTCCATCTAGTGGAAGGTCTACCTACGCTGCGTCTTCCGGTTCGTGGTCTCCACTCAAGAACCTTTCTTCCCCATCGGTTATCGGTTTTTCATTCATGTAACCCTGTATATAAGTATCAACTCCCGAGATGAAGAAAAAACATCGTCAATCTTGACCTAGAAGAGATAAGGGAAAACTAGGCGCATGAGAAAAGCCACGGATCGCAGCCTAACAAACCATGAGTCAATGTGCTATAAAACAAACATATATTAATTCCATTACTATCCTGACTAATAAGATTGCTAAGGTAAGGAAATGAATGAATGTCATAGTACTTGGACAATTAAGTTTTGAGATATGAAACGTGTTTGGCCACCTTGTATGACATTACAAATTAATGAAAACCATCATAGAGGGAAAAGTAGAAGAAGATAAAGGACAGGGAAGACCAAGAAGTATTCTTAGATCAAACAGATGGATGTTCCCCGATGGTTACAATCTGGGTGTCTTCAAATCACGAGTGAATCGGTTTCTTCTAGGCAAGCGTGCTGCAACGTAGACCGCATCATCGATTTACATCAAGGTGTGATGGTGGTCAAAAGCAAGCCTATTAATTTAAAAAAAGTGATGCCAAATGTAATGTCGTACAGGGATGTGAAAACGCTGGCAGAAGACCGTGAAGCATGGAAGTTACTCCATCGACCAGAGCTACGCTCTTAAATGTTGAATGAATGAATGATATGAAACGCTCGAAAACACTTGAAAAACATTTGATCACCGGAATGAATAAAATGTAACATTAAACTGGTAATTTTTCAATGCAAGTTGTCTAACCCAACACAAATTTTCAGTCAATTAATTTCAGCAGAGTATTTTTTTTATCGAATGCCCACCTCTTAAGAGGCATAAACTTTATTAGATTAATTAATTGTCTTTTTTTAGAAGGTACATTATTTGTTGCTTATAATTAAAAATAATCTAGACTAATATTATAAAGAGGAAAAATTTGTATGTATGTTTGTAACGAATTAGCTCAAAAAGTACTGAACCGATTTTAAAAATTCTTTCACCATTTGAATGGTACATTATCACAGATTAATATAGGCTATTTTAATAGGTTATATAACTATACCCGTGCGGAGCCGAGGCGGACCGCTAGTGATAAATAAAAAGTGTGCACGAACGAATGACAGGTCCCAGTTGTTTATTAGTCCAAGGCTCTAAAACGGGATCCCAAATTCAACGGTTAGAAGATTTAAGATTATCCGACAGCTATTTCCGGATTCCGGAGGTCTCTTTCCGGAATTGTTTGGGATGTAAACAGGGCTTGTTAGTTTAGTTACATAACTTTATTGACACGGGACTTTATATCAAGGTTGCCTCTACTCTGTTTATGGGATGCCGGATATAATCTTGTCTGGTTTTGAATTGTTTTATAGAATTGTGGCAAAATTACGAGTTTATTTAAAACTTGGTGCTGCCAGAAGCAAGCCTATCTTTCTGTCCACTTTGATTGATCGGAGTCGCATTCTAATAAATTGTTATATTTGGATCCCTTAGTTAGATGGTGGATCGAGATGGCATACTAATATTATATTTATACTTAATACCTCAGCAGGTGGATTAAAGGGCAGAAAAAAAATGCTTTGGCTCCACTGGTGGAGCCTGTCGGACACTGTCGGTGGATCCAAGTGGAGGGAGCCACTCATTTGAGGCAGGTCGGCAAATACGTAAAATGGTTTCAAACTACTTTGTAGATAGGATTAGATTTAAATATTTTAAGCGGTAATCTGGTGGGCTATGCCGGTAACTTTCTTTGGTCTACGGATGTCCTTATTTCTGATTCGATCTCGTAAAGAAACCCCGAGCATAGCTCTCTCCATAGCTCGTTGTGCGACTTTAAGCTTGTTTATGAGGCCCATAGTGAGAGACCACGTTTCACTACCGTATGTCATCACTGGCAATACACACTGGTCGAAGACTTTCGTCTTAAGGCACGGAGGTATTTTGGACGAAAAGACGTTGCGAATTTTACCGAACGCTGCCCAGCCGAGTTGGATTCGCTGATTGACCTCTTTCTTGAAGTTGGACCTGCCTAGTTGGACTGTTTGTCCTAGGTAGACGCACGCGTCAACAACTTCCAGAACTGAGTTCCCAACTGATAGTGGGGTGGGTACAACATGGGCATTTGACATGACCTTTGTCTTGTCCATGTTCATCTTAAAGCCCACCTGTTGGGAGACACGATTAAGACCTACGAGCATCATGCTGGGATCTTACATCGATTCTGCCATGACCACAATATCGTCGGCTAACTGCAATGGAATTGCCTTCGAACTCTGCTCCTGTACTCGGACCGACATGGTGGCGTTATTGTACAAACACTTCAACACTTTGACATACCGATAGTAAATACGGCATCGCTTGATAAGCACCGCCCATGTCTCCAATCGAATCACAGGCTTTCTTGTAGTCCACAAACGCTAAACATAGTGGCAAGTTATACTATTCGGACTTCTATATAACTTGCCTGTGGTCTATGGTACTATAGCCTTTTCGGAAACCGGCTTGTTCGATAGGCTGGAAGTCATCGAACCTGCGATCGAGACGATTTGTGATGACCCTCAAAAACAGCTTATAAACATGGCTCCGAAGTGAGATGGGTCTGTAATTCTTCAGCAAGGTCACCTTTCTTGAAGAACAGCACCACCACGCCTCTGTTTCACGCTTCTGGCGTTATTCCTTCGAGTAAGACGGAATTAAAGAGCTTCTGAAGGACTCTGAGTACCGGTGTGCCACACGCTTTCAGAAGCTCTGATGTGATTCCATCGGCTCCCGGCACCTTGTTGTTCTTGAGCTGTTTAAGGGCCATCCTAATCTCGTACAGGCTGATGTCCGCGATATCTTCAGTATAGTGTCGGCTCAGCTTGCCTCTTGGGTCTTTGGCCGAGCTGCTGACAGCTACAAGTAATGGACATCCAATATTAATTACTTAGTTAATTAGCTAGTTAGTTTGCTAGCTAGTTAGTTTTCTAGCTAGTTAGTTTGTTAGCTAGTTAGTAAAATACAAGAGAATTCATGAAAAGCGTAATAATGATAAAAAACACTTTTAAGCAAAACATTCATCATCATCATCAGCCGGAAGACGTCCACTGCTGAACATAGGCCCCCCCCTTTAACCTCCACATTAAACGACAGCTCGCTTTTTGCATCCACTGGATACCCGCGACTCTCATAATGTCGTCGGTCTATCTAGTGGGAGGTCTCCCTACGCTGCGTCTTCCGGTTCGTGGCAAAACACTATAAATATTTAAATAAAATCTTGGTGTTCAAGTTCCCTGATTCGCTTACAAAGTCTTCGAGATTTAGCTGAGAAGATGTTTATTTTATAAAATTGAAAAGGGGCTTAGTGTGTGCTTGTAGTAGGAAATTATTTGAGTATATAAGTCGCGAGCTTCCGACGTGACCCCTACTAATGGCACCCTTATTAAAAGTTATGAGCGAGGAAAAACTTGATTTGATTCATTGAGATACTTATACATATTAGATAGCCCGTTGGTCCAGTTGGTAGTGAACCTACCTTCTGAGCCTGAGGGCGTGGGTTCTATTCCCACGTAGGAGAAACATTTGTGTGATGAACATTTGTTTTTGTTCTATAAAAAAACACCAAAAAAAAAAAAAAAAAAATTATTTCTCTTAATAACAGATACACAAGCTAGGTGAATCTCTGACTCCTAAGCTAGGTAAATTACCTATCTATTTAAGTATGTATTTAAAAACCATATATGTATGTATATCAGTCTCTGGCAGCCATATCACAAGCTTTGCTTAGTTTGGGGTCAGATGACCGTGTGTGCAAAAATGTCCCAAATATTTATTTTTATTTTATTTATATAGAGTCACTATAGTGCCAAAAAAATGACCGAACTAAAACTCGGCACACGCTATGTATTGCGCAGACTTTTTGGTTAGTTACAAGGTAACTGCGATCCGGCTACAACGCCGCGCGATGCCAGAGTTACAATGACATAGCGGACAACTAACGTTGAACACTATGCAAGCGACATAACGTCTAAATTAGAGTTGTTAATGGTGTACTAGGGTATACGGAATGGTAGTACTAAGCCGAATGGAGGCCATTGTAATTACGAGTAACTTATATTATATTAGCTTTGAAATCGTGAAAAAATGGATTCCAAGCATTTTGTGAGTGTGAAAGAAATTTTTTAATGTAACAGCTGATATTTTTTGAGATTTCTAGTTTGGTGTCACAGTAAAAAAAAACATATGAAACAATTACATTATTTGAACCTACTCAGTTTTTTTGTGAATACTATAAATCGTTTTTATGTATGTATTTATGTTCCGTGTATACCATATTTTTTTTTAAAATAAATAAATATTCGTGACATTTTTGCACACACGGTCATCTGACCCCAAACTAAGCAAAGCTTGTGATATGGCTACCAGAGACTGATATACATACATATATAGCTTCAAAAACATACTTAAATTGATATTAACACCCAGATATAGAACAAACACAAATGTTCATCGCATAAATGTTTGTCCTGGATGGGAATCCCCCAAGCTCAGAAGGTAGGTTCACTACCAACTGGACCAACGGGCTATCTGGCTATTTAATACTAGCTGTTGCCCGCTACGCGTAGACTTTCATATAAACTTTCAGTCCCCAATTGCCCCCCTTAACTCGGTCCTTTCGCAAAATCCTTTCTTAGCGGACCTCTACATAACACCCAATAAGGATCCTACCTGCCGAATTTCAACTTCGTAGGTCGATAGTAGTTTTCGAGATTTCGTGATGAGTGAGTGAGTGAGTGAGTGAATTTCGCTTTTATATACATAATAGATACAGATAGTTTAGCTTCAAATATAGTATACAAATAAAATAAAATAAACTACAAATCGAGATTTGCCCGTTGAATGTGAAATTGTGTTTTTTTTTTTCCATATTTTATGAAATTTTAATTTATTCGTTCACACTATACAAAGTGTAAGTGCCTCGAATGGATAAGTTCATAGAATTGTTTTTAACAATCAAATGTTTTGTCTTGGTATTTGTATAATTATTATTTCAAATGCTCAAGCCCACTACCAGTTGACAGCGTACTCAGAAATCTGGCGGCATTACCAAACTGAATGGCAAAGCTTATGATTATGCTAAAAACACGCCAGCATTTTTGTCACGCGTCGCATTAACCAGGCACTCTGAAAGAGTCTAACTGTTTTTGTAGTGATAATGTTGGCTTGAACTTTGTTTAGCTAATAAAGGGAATAAAAAAAACGATATGTAAATTTTTTAAGTTTTAAGCCCTGTGTTTTAGTAGGGGAGTGCAAATTGAGTCAGTATACTAATACCCTTCGACAGTGGCTCCATCACGCTTCTTCTTACGTTCCAGATACCAAATAAATAACGTCAAAATCAACTTTATTTAACGAGAATAAGGTTCAGATAAAAAACTGTTTCAAAAACGAGAGCGTCGTGAGCTTTTTGATGTTATGTTGATGGTTTACAGCGTATATTTAAATAATTTTCTGATAAAAATCTTTATTTATGTAGAAGCAGATAGAAGTGCCGTGGGTTCCCGGCAGAGTAGAATAGTGCTTTTTTTCTACATTTCACCAACTCTCCAATACTTTGCGTTTTTTTTTTTAAGACTACAATATCGCCTTTTCCACTTCAAAGCCGAGTGAAAAGTTCCAAAGTAGGTACGGATTACGGAACCGATGTTAGAATAAAGCGGATTTTTTAATCCCACCGTAAAAGTTCAGTTTTCAGCCTTAAAAAGTTCCCTCAAAAGTTTTTTGATTTGTAATTTCCGGCGAAGTAAATTCAATTGTTTCGGTTTTTTGCTGAAAATTACTTTTGCAAAAGCTGTGAAACTTTTAATGGAGAACAAAAAATGCCACCTACCAGTACCTAGTGGTAATGCCTTGAGCTTGAGCATTTGGATTATTCTTCGACCTTCAACGGTTTTATATAAGCAATCCAACCGTTTTTGTATAGGTAATAGTTGATTTAGTTTTTAAGTTAAATTGTGATAGCTTGTATATTTTTTGTTGAAATGGGCTAGCCTTTGACCACAACTCACCTGATGGTAAGTGACGACGTGGTCTATGATAGGGCAGGCTTGCCCATGAGGTGTCTATTCATTCTTGAAAAGACCCAGGTTGTACTTTATAGGGAACTTCGAAATAAGGAGCCAAAGACAAGAAAAAAAAACCAGACAAGTACGAGTAGGACTGGTGCTCTGAGGGTTCCGTTTGTCAGAACACTCAGAGCGCGAGGCCAAAAAAAAACCTAACTGAAGTTGAAATATTCAAAGACAAACTTAACTTTGTAGTCGACAATAAGGTTCTTCCATACATTCCAACTACAAAATGTAAGTTAGTAATAGGAAAAATGAAAAAAAAAATGATATAACTTAAAATTTGTGACTTTCGGATTTATTCCTATATATGTGCTATAAGACCTTGCTTTTTGCCAAATTTCACGATTCTACGTCAACGGGAAGTACCTTGATTCCCCTGTAAAATCGCAAAATATGCGACAGAAACGTTCATATCTTTTCATTGCGTTTTTTTTTTACAGCCGAAAGAAACTTTAGACCCAAGTATTTAGTATAAATTTCAACATGAAACCTTTACGCGTTCTTGAGAAAAGGGTCTTCACAGACGGACAGACAGACGGACAGACAGACGGACAGACGGACAGATGGACAGACGGACAGACGGACAGACGGACAGACGGACAGACGGACAGACGGACAGACGGACAGACGGACAGACGGACAGACGGACAGACGGACAGACGGACAGACGGACAGACGGACAGACGGACAGACGGACAGACGGACAGACGGACAGACGGACAGACGGACAGACGGACAGACGGACAGACGGACAGACGGACAGACGGACAGACGGACAGACGGACAGACGGACAGACGGACAGACGGACAGACGGACAGACGGACAGACGGAGAGACGGAGAGACGGACAGACGGACAGACGGACAGACGGAAAGACGGAAAGACAGACAGACGGACAACGAAGTGATCCTATAAGGGTTCCGTTTTTTCTTTTTGAGGTACGGAATCCTAAAAATATTATGTTTAAATTAGAACGGCTGTCAAGGCATTTTTGTTTCTCATTTCCGTTCTATTTACTTATTTTTTCTGTGCAGGGAGCGCATTTCTATTCCTTTGCCGTTTGTATTATAAAGAAACATTGAAAACGCTGCGTACGGACTTTACCAAAGTTCATGACGTAATGAATGACTGCCTCGATGACGTATGACGGAAATTGATTGATTGCATTAGCTGAAACAGCTCTTGTGCACATTCTCCAAAATTAAGGCGATAAAAAGCTTCGACTAATATAAAATTCATGGACGGGCCCTAATCATTGAAATTGCTCAGTAAAAACGAGTCAAAACCGTCGGACATACACTACAACACCTAATTATAAAAATGTACAGTATGTTTGTTACAAAAAATATATCCCGGTTTTATTTGTGTATTTACACTTCGGGAAAGCATATGAATGCATTATTTTGTCAGATGTTTCGTTATCACGTAACAATAGACACGTGTTGCACTTCCTACGACTAGAGACCGACTGAAACGAAATGAGAGCTGGCGCTCATTTTGTTTTCTTCAAAAATGCGCTTCTACTGGGCCTGTCCATTCATTTTATTTTGGTCGAAGATAAAAAGTACTTCTTAGATAAGTAGTAAGTTTATTACCTACCTACTTACGTGCTTTTATAAACATCCTTTATAAAAGTTCAATCAATCAACTAGGTATGTTGTCAATATTTTATGTAATTGACAACATAATCGTACATAAAATAACAATAATAATCAAGAAGACTTAATCTACTCGAAATGTTGTCAACACTGTTACAAATAATTTAAGATATGGCGATCATTATAAAGCATTCTACATTCTGTTGTCATTGTTATGATGGTTTAAGTCTAACGCCCACCTAAGTGTCAACGGGGCGTACAACCTGCCGTGGAAAAGTCAATTTTGTGGTTTACAGTAGGTTAATGTTCTCTACGAGATCGAATCAGATATGAGGAGATCCGTAGACGAACGAAAGTTATCGACATAGGCCACCGGATTAGCAAGTTGAAAAATCTGTGAGCAGGACACATATCACGCAAAACAGATGACCGATGGGGCCAAAAGGTTCTCGCATGGAGACCACGGACCGGTAAGCGCAGCGTAGGACGTCCACCTTCAAGATGGGCGGACGACCTAAAAAAGACCGCAGAGAAACGCTGGATGCAGGCCGCTTCCAACCGGCCCTTTTGGAGATCAATGGGGGAAGCCTATGTCCAGCAGTGGACGTCGTACGGCTGAAATGATGATAATGATTAGGTTAATATTATTGTCATGATTGAATCATATCAATTTTCCTAAGTATATGTAAGATTTGACATGTTCCAGTTCTGCACCTTCTAAGTATGTTGGTTGCTGCACTCAGTGACCATCAGTTCATTTCTAGACATACCTGCTTGCTGGCAGTATTGAGAATTTACTGATTTTGCATTATTATTTTGTTGCAGAAAAGGATTATATCGTCACTGAATCTTAGGCGTGTGAGCTGTTTTCCCTCTATTCTCACGCCAAAGCCGTTTCAGTTTAATATTTTGAAGAGTAACTCAAGTATTGCGATGAAGAGTTTTGAAGAAAGAACCCTCTTTCTTACCCTGCATAACTCCCCTTTTGATGTGTATTGGTGTCCCAATTAGTCTAACTTTATTTTGCTTGTGTTGCTTTTGTTGATGTTTTTAGTATGTGTTGTGTATTGAAATAAGTACATTATTTCTAAATAGTATAAAATAAAGTCGTTTTCCGTGTCTGTCTGCCTGTCTGTCTGTCTGTCTGTCTGTCTGTCTGTCTGTCTGTCTGTCTGTCTGTGTGACCGCTAATTCCTCCTAAACCATCGTAACAGATTTTGATGCGGTTTTCACTATCAGTTAGATAATTTTTCGCGGAAGGTTTATATATATAACTAGCGACCCGCCCCAGCTTCGCACGTAAATTACACCGGCGGGTCGCTAGTAGAACGTAAAGTACTTAAATCGAAAAGGGTTACATTTTCCATGGCCGTTTCTAACGCGTCGCCACTAACTCTCCAGAGAGCGTTGGGTCTTAGATTAAGATATGAGGCATTTGCATTTCGTTTATAGTCAAATGAGTCTCACTTCATCACCAGATCTACAACCAATCAAACGAAAAACTCAACAATGGAAGCGATTAGAGTAGTATCGAATAAAAAACTAAAAAACCACAAAATAATAGTGCAGCCTAAAAAAAATAATTACACTATTAATGTAAACAAAACGAACCCAGCAAAATATATGTTATACATTGCAGCTTTACTGGGCATCAACCGTCTTTATTTAATTACTTGTCCGAGAATCGTAAAAAAAATTTACGCCTTAACAAAAACGTTATGCCTTATTTTGGTTTCTATCTGGTTCATTATTAGTAATGCGAGTGAAACCAGTATTTTCATTTTCCTTTCTAAATATAGTTTGGTATTTGAGTATGTCATTTTACTGATTATTTCATTGACACCTGGGCGCAAGAATCTTATAAAACAAAATCAAATAATTAGTGTACTTGATGAAATGTTTAACCTAAACGAGAGCTCCATTATTTCTTGTAAAATTGTCCTTATTTGGGTAGCTATAATTGCTATTTATAACATGCTCCACACTTGTTTAATTTATACGATGCGTCATAATGTGACGTACATGCATTATTACAAAGCAACTATATTTAATGTACCTGCCACCATATACACGTTCATAACTTTATTTACCCATGATTATGAATTTATATTTCTAAGCTCACAAATTAGAAATATTTATATAAGAGTACTGGTTTTAAAGGCTCATGTTCAAAACAATTTTGGTGATGAAGTGAAAGATACTAAACATTTATGTGATATTAAGTCATCGCCGGCAGTTAAACTGGATTTAAAAACTTTACATAATTCATATGTATTGATGGATGAATGTTCCAGAAAACTTAATAGCTCTATGAACATTCCGGTAGGAGAGTTGCCAGGAACTTAAATCAATTACTGTAGAAAAGTAGAAAATAATTTAAAAAAAAATTTTTTCAGGCTTTGGTAATATTATTTACGTCTGCATTTTCAACTACGGTATTATTAAAATGGACGATACGTTTTCTTCAGTTGATCTACACGATGAATATTGTGAGTTTATTTAGTAGAATAACCGGTCAAGTGCGAGTCGGACTCGTGTGTCGAGGGTATTTACGAAAAACTATTTTCTGTTTTTATTACGGAAATTCTTAGCGCGAGCTCGACTCACAATTTGCCGGTTTTTATAGCTGTAATAAAAAAAACCTTAGATTTTGCTCAAATAAGAAACGCGAGTTTTGTATGAGCACCCCTTAGAAAAAATAATACAATAATCTGATGAACTAGGAATAGTTATTTATGATACAAGTGCGGTAAGTTGGTTATTACAAACGAGTAGACGAATGTAAGCCCGAGACGAAGTCGAGGGCTTACCATAGTCACGAGTTTGTAAAAACCAATCCGCACGTGTGCCATACAACGTTTTACAACACATTTGCGAGAAAAAAAGGCTACAAATGAAACAATTTTTATGGAAATGGAAATTAAAAAAATACCGTACAGTACACGCACGGTGCTATACATCTGAGCGTGCGGTAAAATTCATTACCGCATGCTCCGTTGTATGATGCGTAATGTTTAACTTTCGAACGATGTATACAGGCTTCGTAAGTGCACTTTTTGAGCAAATGTGTTGTAAATTCTTTTTATGGACACTGACAATAATTACTCGTTCGCTGAAACGTTTAAAAATGTTTATAGATTACGGTTGATAAATTATCTAGTGTTTTTATTTGTTTGATCTTACACCTTATTCTGATATTATTGGTGACAATTGAAAAACTGTAACGAAAGTGTTTTTGACTTATTGTGAAAATTTAACTGACCAATGGGACAGGGGCAAAAAAGCAGATGAATATGATGACAGTTTCCAATTTTTTTAATATCTAAGTGGTCCTATTTAAATCTAAAGAAAATATTCCACTTGTAAAACAACTTTAGTTTAATCATTTAATGTATAGATGAACTAACAACACCATTATAATGAAACTGTATTGGCGAAGTTCACACGTGTTCGTTGACAGTTGACAGTCTTTTGTCGACTGCCAACGAACACAGTATATAAGTGGCGGTTGCATTGCAATCACCCTCTTTTCTTTGCTCGAACCTCGAAGCGATAACAAGTGTAAACGAATTGTGTGTAAAACAGTTTAAAAGGTGATTTCTTGGCTGAAAAGCTAACAAATCAGAATCGGGATTAATAAGTTACAGATGTCTTCTTATTTTCCCATGTCCACAGAGTGTAATTTGTCTTTTGTTAAGTGGTTCAAAACCTGTTTGCTAGTCATGTTTTTTTTTAGAGCCCTAATTAATAGTTATTGTACAAAGTGGCTGTTTTATTCCTTGCGTTTTCTTGATTATAATTTCTTTGCTAATGATTAATTTAATACTAATTACTAAATAACTGTGCTCATGTTAAAAGTTCTTCAGATTATATATCCGATTAGTGTACTTATTGTTATATATGCAAATTTCTGCCGCCGATTCTGCGGCTGAGCCTGCTGTCGAGCCTGCCGCTGAGCCTGCTGTCGAGTCTGCGGCTGAGCCTGCTGTCGAGCCTGCTGTCGAGCCTGCTGTCGAGCCTGCGGCGAAGCATACAGTGGAGCCTGCAGTGGAGCCTGCCGCGAAGTCTGCGGCTGAACCTGCTGTCGAGCCTGCTGCTGAGCCTGCGGCTGAGCCTGCGGCTGAGCCTGCTGTCGAGCCTGCTGTCGAGCCTGCCGTCGAGCCTGCGGCTGAGCCTGCTGTCGAGCCTGCCGTCGAGCCTGCGGCTGAGCCTGCTGTCGAGCCTGCGGTCGAGTCTGCAGCGGAGCATACAGCGGAGCCTGCAGTGGAGCCTGCCGCGGAGTCTGCGGCTGAGCCTGCTGTCGAGCCTGCTGTCGAGCCTGCTGTCGAGCCTGCTGTCGAGCCTGCGGCTGAGCCTGCTGTCGAGCCTGCGGCTGAACCTGCCGTCGAGCCTGCGGCTGAGCCTGCTGTCGAGCCTGCGGCTGAGCCTGCTGTCGAGCCTGCGGTCGAGTCTGCGGCGGAGCATACAGCGGAGCCTGCAGTGGAGCCTGCCGCGGAGTCTGCGGCTGAGCCTGCTGTCGAGCCTGCGGCTGAGCCTGCGGCTGAGCCTGCCGTCGAACCTGCCAGCTGAGCCTGCAGCGGAGCCTCCAGTACGCAGTTACGTAAGAGACATTGTTCGCAGTTGCGTAAGATCCGGTGTACGTAGTCGCGTAAGAGCCGATGTACGCAGTTGCGTAAGAGACATTGTACGCAGTTGCGTAAGATCCGGTGTACGTAGTCGCGTAAGAGCCGATGTACGCAGTTGCGTAAGAGACAGTGTACGCAGTTGCGTACTGACTTAACTAAACCAGATTCGGTTTTAGTCTGATATGATGTGCTTTTCAGTATGCAATTGCATTCTGATATTATGTAACATAAAACGATAGTATAAGACTTCAAAATAAGATTGTAAAGTACACATTTAATTAACACGTATAATGTCTATTATCATATAATACATGACACGTATACACGAGGACGTGTAATTGAGTCGGATGGCCGAATGTAAAACAACTTTAGTTTAATCATTTAATGTATAGATGAACTAACAACACCATTATAATGAAACTGTATTGGCGAAGTTCACACGTGTTCGTTGACAGTTGACAGTCTTTTGTCGACTGCCAACGAACACAGTATATAAGTGGCGGTTGCATTGCAATCACCCTCTTTTCTTTGCTCGAACCTCGAAGCGATAACAAGTGTAAACGAATTGTGTGTAAAACAGTTTAAAAGGTGATTTCTTGGCTGAAAAGCTAAAACACTAAACTTCTAAGGGTGGAATGTAAAGGGATGAATCTCGTTTATTTCTACTGAAACCTGTCATCTGTTTATTGTTTTTTAGGCAACCGTGCTCTATCTAAGACCGTATCATCGCAGGCAAGAAAGCGGCCCAGCGTAAAATCAAACTATCCGTAAAGAAATATATATCAACGCCTTGATTTTTTCAAACACGGTCATCTGACCCCAAGCTAAGCAAAACTTATAACCTATAAATACATACCTATGTATACATATATTTTAAATACATACTTAAATAGATATTAACACCCAGATATAGAACAAACACAAACGTTCATGACATGAATGTTTGTCCTAGGTGGGAATCGAACTCACGCCCCCAAGCGCAGATGACAGGTTCACTACCAACTGGACTACCGGGGCATTTCAAATATCCCTTTTAGTTACCTACGTTGTTTATAAGGCATACTAAACTTATGCAAAATTTCATGCCCAAGCGATTTAGGCTATAGATGCGTTGTCTAACAGTGAATGAATTTAAAAGCGAGCATTTATTATGCGAGTCTGTGGAATTCGCTGCCTGAGTGGGTGTTCCCGATAGTTACAATCTGGGTGTCTTCAAGTCGAGAGTGAATAGGTTTCTTCTAGGCAAGCGTGCTCCATCGTCGGCCGCATCATCGCCTAACTCAGGCGAGTTGGCGGCCAAGCGCAAGCCTATTTATAATAAAAAAAATAAAATAAAGTTTATTAAGTAGATTATGTTTCATTTTCAGATAGGCCTCGGCGTTCCATGCTCTGTTACCTGGTTAATCAAAAGTATATTCATGCTTATATTTCCTTGCTACTACGCTTGCAATACTAAAATACAGGTCGATGCCATTCGCAAAATTCTCAACAATTATTTAGAAAAGCCCTTGGGTAAGTAACACACATGAGTTTAAAAATCGAAGGGGAAAAAATCGGACAAGTACGAGTAAGACTTGCGCTCCGAGGGTTCCGGTGGACAGAATAAACAGAGCGCGAGTCTAAACAAAAAAAAAAGACAAACTTAACTTTGTAGTGGACTATAAGGTGCTTCCATACATACCAACTACAAAATTTTAGTTTGAAATTGCAAAACAATATTTTTTTTATTTTAAATAACCTCAAAATATTAAAAAAAACGGATTTTTTCCTTTCTATAAATTCTGTAAGACCTTGCCACTTGCTTGCATGATTCTAGGTCAACGGAAAATACCCTATAGGTTCTGGTTCCCTTGTGAAATCGCAAAATATGTGGAAATATGCGACATAAACTTTCCTATCTTTTGATCGCGTTGCCTTACAAGTTTGATTTTTCACATCTGAAAGAAACCGTAGCTTCAAGTATTTGATATCAATTTCAACTTGATATATTTACGCGTTTCTGAGTAAAGGGGTTAACAGACGCACACACGGACAGACGGACAACAAAGTGATCCTATAAGGGTTCCGTTTTTTCCTTTAGAGGTACGGAACCCTACAAACATTTTATTTATATTACACGGGAATTACTGACGTAAGATTAAGCCGGTCACTCCGACTATAGTTTCAACCGCATTAGGCAGTCTTTTTCAAGGTGAATGCGCGCGCGCGGCTGCGTCTCGCTTGGCACTACGGACCGCCGCGCGGCGCGCACGTGATGTCAACGGCAGCTGATCGGGTGCGGGGGTGGGGGTGCGTAGAGAAATATGCTGCGACGGCGCACACCGGAACTCTTCCTCACTCGAATCTTCCTGTGTGTCAGGAATATTCCAGCAGGCGGAGCTCACCACGTCGCCACCAATCCCACGGTCACTCCCACGAACTCCATGAAGACACGGTCTCCAAGTCGGTGGCAGGTTCCATCCTCCATCCCTATTGAAGGTTGGACGTCGACTGATCTTGATGGCTTAATATGTTTGTATTTTTGTTTAAGGTGTTGAAGAGCGACGCAAGATAAAAGCCTTTTTGTACTTGACTCGAGAGTGCGAATTGTCATTTAAATTATACGGCATTGTCAAACTTGACATGTCTTTTCCTTTGGCCTATTTAAGTTTCTGTTTTACCTGTGTTATCATTATTGTACAGTTCTCAAAGTTTATTGATTGAAATAAAAAATCCAAAAAAATGTCGTGAAATTATTCATGATTCTATATTCTGATTGTAGTTATAATTTGAAAAAAATATTATTCGTTAATTTAAACATTTATACGGCAAAGAAGTTCTACAGTAGATCTAAAGCACTTTTAAATGACCTGCACAACAGTCTAAAAATAAATATTAAAAAGTTTACAAATTATTAACACAAAAATGAATGGACCTAAAATTAATAACAATAATTAATTATTTTTACATAAAATTACAATATAATTTATAGGTTCGAGGTTCTTGAGTGGAGACCACGAACCGGAAGACGCAGCGTAGGTAGGCCTCCCACTAGATGGAACGACGACATAGTGAGAGTCGCTGGCATCCAGTGGATGCAAAAGGCAGGCTGTCGTTCAGTGTGGAGGTTAAAGGGGGAGGCCTATGTTCAGCAGTGGACGTCTTCTGGCTGATGATGATGATGATAAAGGTATCCTACCCGCACAATATTCTAACCCGTGAATACTAAAAAAGGTGCATATTTTTTTAATTTTCGCGAGTCAGCAGTGCTACTTGCTACCGTTCTTTATCGATCGTCAAATTCGATAAAATGCCATTGAATCGATCATAGTGAGTAGGTACTGATCAAATGTAATTTTATCGAATTTGACGATCTCAACTGTCAAATTGTCGATCGATAAAGAACGGTACATGCACTGCAGAATTGTGTGTCAAAACAAAAGTATCACGTGGTACAAACGATTTGCTATCGCGAAATTCGTAGGCGCTCTAGCAAAATGTCCTTATTATTTGAGCTGGTTTAAGAACTACTGAGCCCTAATTAATGAAATTAGTGGGACCACCTCGCGGTTTTCTTCTAAAAGATAAACAAGAAACACGCAAATTGGTTTGCAGATGATCGTAATCGATGTACAAAAAAAATGGGCCGAATTGAGAACCTTCCTTCTTTTTCGTAGTTGGTTAAATGTCAAGATACAAGGCAGGCCAACGTCCTCAGACCCCCTGCAAACGGCTGCGTTTCCCGTACGTTAATAGACGGCTGGAAATAGACGCGTGGTTATTACGGAGAGCTTCACATTAGTGGTGTGTGATGGACGTACGCGACCGTGTGGCTTTAATGTTTTTACTTCGAATGTTAAAAAAGCACTAAAACGAAGTGATTAGAGACAAAATATAATAGAAAGCTTTTATCGCACAATAGGCTATCAAACTGATATTTTTTTTATTGTATTATGATAAAGCTGACTATACATAGAGCCAACAAACGAAAACAAAATTAAATGTGTTCAAAATTAAGGAAGGAAGAAATACTTACTAGTGACGTCATTTGTAAGTATAGTACGCTCTCTGTTTAGCTAGACATTAAAATACTGATATTATTGATCATATTGTAATTTTGTTTTTGTTGATGAACACTGTTTTAGACCAGGTAATTTAAGCGGCAATAAATTATAAAATTCAATTTCAATAAGTTAAAAAAATAATGAAGTTGTGTACTTGAAACAATGGAAACGTAAATTCAATTTTTTAGATAAGAATTTTCAATTAAGTTTAAAAAAAATAAAGCACTAAACAAAATGCAAATTGTCTAGACTAAAAAGGCTTTTCATTCACGTAAACACTCCACAAATGAGCACAATTTAAAAATAAACAGCGTTGCCAAGACACGACGACAGTTGAGCACGCCATTGCAGCGGAATTCCAATTTTGAAAGCCGTGATCAAGTTTGCGCGCGGCGGCGGCCGGAAACGCAGCCCGCTTCCGCCGCGCGCTTCCCGTGACGTCAGCCCGTCTGTCTGACCCGTGTCCGCGCTCACACCGAATGAAAAATGGTGGTTGGATCCGGTAATTAACTCCAACATAACAGTCGTTTACGTTTTAGAGTCGTCGTTTACGTTTTTTGTGCCAATTGAACCGCTTTTGCAGCAAAATTTTATTTTGTCGGAAACTCTTGTTTATTTTGTTTTACTCAGGGAAAGATTTTGTCATTTTTCCCTACAGCCTTATTTAGGTTTCAACTGATTTTACTATATTTATCTTTTCTTTGTTGATATAATTGGCTAACAACCTTTCTGAGGCAGCTCCCCTTTATCATACCTAACAACAATTACAGTTTTATGACTTACTGTTTATCAATCAAAAGTCAAACTAATTATCAATAACCCTGCATGTTATAATTTATGTAACTAAAAAAGCGTGGTCAATTTGTCACTTTAGATATCGAGATCGGTTGGAATGTACATATATACCTAGAATATTTTGATCTTATTCCTGTGTCAGAATTCTACTCCTGCACTCAACACCGAAAAAAAGCTAAACACCACATTTTGTAAATTGTGTATACCACGTCCGGGTTTTCCGTTGCTTTCTTCTGCGGAGTAGCAGGATGTGGAATGTTTTTCGCCCGAAGGTCTTTCATTAGCTTCAACATGGATCGTTTCAAAAATGGAGTCTATAACTACCTTCGAACTGGCAAAGCATCGACAACACCGCTAGTGTTGTAAGTGTTCATAGGCAGTGATTTCTATTTACCTACAGGTGGACCGCATGCTTGATTGATGCAATTTTTTTTTTAAACTTATTTTGAACGCGTCCCTCACACAAAAACCTGTAAGTTTTAAGCTAGTTCTGACGGTTGTCCATATAAAATGTTTTTATTTTAGTTAGAATATTTATTATATTAGACAATAATGCAGCATACAAACAAGCATTTTTTTTAAATTATAATATCCATTTTTTTCTTGTTACGCAACGGTGTGATAGTATGACTTTTCGATATACTGCCACTGGAAACATTTTTACGCCAGACTGAAAATTTACATGCATGTAAATTCACACTTTGTTGCGAAGATTTGAAGTCTTAAAATTTATATAAAATATTACGAAGACAATATAATAAAAATGTCTTTCTATTTAAATTTATTTGAGTACTTTACTTGACTTACTTTAGTTTATAGACTTTATTATTAATGTTTTGAAAGTTTTCAAGCGACAGTAAGAATAAGATAATGATTAAGTTCAGATTTTAGTAATTCGTGATGTCTTGGGAATTTAAACTAATTAATTCAGCGCCTACTTTTAAAACAACTTTGCCCAAATTGAACTTTAAAACTGTACCGTTGACTTCTTTGATTAGCTTAACAACAGAGTTATTGTAGAAAACTAAAACCAGACGGCATGACTGCGGGAGAGTACACTAATTTTAAAATAAGCTTAAAAACGAAAACACACCTTAACCTCTTCGCCGCCCCGCCAATTTCGCGACATATACACAGCGAAGCGGATAAATGACTCATTAAAACAAACCAAATGAGTCCAAAATCGATGGATTTACTAGTATCCATTGAAAAATTTCTATATGCACCTCCACAATTTTTTAATCAGTAGGTTTTATTTTACTTTCATGTTTCGTTTACAATTATTATAGTTCGTTAGTGTGAAGTACGTATCTTGTAATTACGTGCTTACACACTCACGTGCTTACCCACTTACGTACTTACGCACTCACGCATTTACGTACGTGCTTACGTACTGGACCGACGACATTGCGAGAGTCGCGGGCATTCAGTGGATGCAAAAGGCAGGCCGTCGTTCAGTGTGGTGGTTAAAGTGAGGCTTGTGTTCATCAGTGGACGTCTTCTGGCTGATGATGATGATGAAGTGCTTACGTACTTAGCCACCAACGTTCTACGTATTTCACACTAACAAACTATATAAAAGAATCTTGGAAGTAAACTTGAATTAACTAATTATAAAATTGTCAACAAGTAAAGCTAATAAAATCGTGTTATACAATTTAGGGCAAATCAGAGCAATAATAAGTAAACCCACAGGCACAGACTAGTGAAAAACCAAACCTACACCGTAAACAGTGAAAATCGTTCCAAAACGAGGTGCGAAAGAAGAATGAATTCATAACAAAAGATCTCATTTAAATGAGAAACGCATTCCAAATATAGGGCACACCTTACAAACAGTAAGGATTATGGCATTAAAAAAATGTACCAGTCACGCTTCAGTGAAAAATTTGGAAATTAAAAAAAACCGGATAAAATCAGCGACAGATTTTCATTCGTTTTTAATCAGGCTCAAGTTGAATACAATAGCGTTAATACACCATTGTTTATTTATTAATTTTTAATTATCGGCATGACCGTCATTATTAAAACTTTAAGGCTAACAAAATAAAACAATAAAGGGTATTTTTATTGTTTCCCATTACTTACCCCATTTCCTCTCTCTCTCTTTAATTAATCTATTAATTCCTTCAATTTTTTCATATTTTTTTTTACCTTTTTTTCAAAATAATAATAAAAACTTCTATTCTATGTTCAGCAGTGGACGTCCTATGGCTGAAATGATGACGATGATTTTATTCAAGTACATATAGTACGTATAATGAATCATGAGATCTCAAATAGGGTTGATAGAATGTTTTACGATGCGACTGGAAAATCAAGGGACCCACCCTAAAATAAATCTCAGCCTAGTTTGGGCCCATAGGTAGCAAGCTTTTTTTTTGCAGCTATCAGTGCAAATAAAAGCTGGGTCGGAGTTGTGCAACATAAAAAAAAAAACCTGACTTTTATATATCATTATATTCATCAGATCACATTAAAATAATGTCCATACGGATATTCGGGGCATATTGCTAAAGGGCCACCATTAACACGACAAAGAATTCAAATTACGTTGCTGATGGATTTTAATTTTATATTCGGGATTATGATTCTACTCTTTTCTTTTGTAATCGGAATAACAGTCTTTAGAAACAAAACACGGAAGACCTATTCTGTATAGGTATTTTACCTTTACAAAATCCTTAAAAAAGGAGATTCTCATGTCTTCTGTATTTACAAGTTTTTGTGTAATTTGCAATGTTTGTATGTCAGTTTGTATACCGGTGATCTGGTGGCCCAGTTGGTAGTGAATCTGCCTTCTGCGCTTGGGATCGATTCCCACTTAGTACCTACAAACATTCATGTGATGAACATTTGTGTTTGTTCTATATCTGGGTGTTAATATCTATTAAAGTATGTATTTAAAACTATATATAATGTATGTATTTATCAGTCTCTGGCAGCCATATCACAAGCTTTGCTTAGTTTGGGGTCAGATGACCGTGTGTGCAAAAATGTATTGAATATTTATTACTCAATACTCAATAATTTATTACATAATATTATGAAATTCACATACAGTTGTTAGGAAGCATGTTTAAAGTACTGTTTTAAACTATCACGGTTGTTCACTAAAGTTATATGATTATTTACGGGATATTTACCGTGGTAAGGTTGTGGAATGAGCTCCCGATATTCCGATATCCCGTAAATAATCATATAACTTTTTTATGTTTAAAGTAGTTAACACATAATGACCCTGATTGGGTATGGCAAAAAAGTTTTTTTGTTTCCGTTAAATCTTGCAAACTGCTTTAGAACCAGTTCATCCTAACCGGTTTTGCTGAAATTGTGCATACAATTTTAGTTCTGGTGACCATACAATATACAATACCCAATATTGTAATACGATATTTTCAATATGGACATGAAATATCGTATTCACACACAAATGTTGGGTCAATAGGTACATAAACATCAAAAAACAGATCACATAGTCATAGTCATAGTAGTTCCGTTCTCACATTGAGAACCGCTTTCCTGAAGTAAGTTAAAAAGTAGCTAGCAAGGTCATCCTAATCATAATTTATTTATCAGCCTATCATGTTCCCACTGCTAGGACAAAGGTTTTAGAGAGAGAGAGAAAGAAAGAGAGAGCCTCTTAAAAATACACAGTTAATTATATAGTCTTCTATGTATTTATACATATAGGTATATTTAATGTTAGTTAGCTTGTATTTTGTTTAGCACATGTCCGAAAAAAACTTATTCAAATGTCTTAACTATGTTGCCATGAACGTGCCAAACTGTATGAAGACTTACCTAACAAAAGCTCTCGAATCACCAATGAGAATCTGAAAGAGAAAAAATAAATAAGACATAAGTAAATGTAAGTATGTAATGTAAGTAACCCTGCGATTTTTCAAGATCAAGTGAGGGTAGGAGAACATAATAAAATATAAAAAATAAAATAAATATTTTGGGACATTTTTTCACACACGGTCATCTGACCCCAAACTAAGCAAAGCTTGTGATATGGCTGCCAGAGACTGATATACATACATATATAGTTTAATATCCGCTCATCTCGCCGGACTCACCCGCAGTTTTCAGTCAGCTCGTGACCACGGCCATTGTAACATGGTCGAAACGTCGAGCGAAAGGTACATATTTTTACCTAAATAAAATAATACGTGATGAGTCCCGATAAACATTTAAAACATAAGTAAATATTGTTTTTTTTTTAACCCCCGATAAAAGAGTTGATAATCTTCAAATCATCATCATCATTTAAGCCACAGGACGTCCACTGCTGGACATAGGCCTCCCCCATCGATCTCCTAAAGGGCCGGTCAATCTTCAAAATCTTCAAATGGCTAAATTGTTTTTGATGAATCATAACTAAGAACAACGTCAAGTCACTATTCAAACAACATAAAACTACACACAGATATACACGTTTAACTTATGCCAACCCTCTGTTTGCATCGGACATCAAAAATAAATAAGAAAATAAAAAGAATACAAAAGAACTGTACTTAGAAAAATTGCTTATTTCAACCCATTTTGCTCTGCTCCTATACCTTAGCTTCATTTGTTTTTTCTTTAATACAGTTTTCAAACTGTTTGTGGATAAAAATACGAAAAATAACATCTATATTAATATTATAAAGAGGAAAGATTTGATTGTTTGTTTGTTTGCATTGAATAGGCTCCGAAACTACTGAACCGATTTGAAAAATTATTTCACTGTTGGGAAGCTACACTATCCCCGGGTGACATAGGCTATATTTTTTTATTTTTTTTAAATAGGGATCTTTACTAAAACTCTAATAATGTAGCGTTGCTGGTAGTCAATAAATGCAAATACAAAACTAAGCTTGAACACACAGTTTGCCATTTTATATCTCTTATCTCTTGTTTTTAATATAAAATCGCTTGGTTCATATTGAATACAACCGCGGAATTTTAAAAAGGAAAGTTCAAAAGCGAAAACAACTGAAATACAATAAAATTCTGACTTTAGATGAAACGAGGGTTATGTAATAAGCTTGGACGTATAAACAAGGGACAAAACAACAAATTTGAACAAACGTGACTTAAGTTTGTTAAAATGTGTTGGCTTGTATATAAAAAAACGTAAAGGGACTGAAAATATTAAAATATAAAATACTAGCGGTCCGCCCCAGCTTCGCACGGGTATAGATTATAGCCTATGTCACCCGGGAATAGTGTAGCTTACCAACAGTGAAAGAATTTTTCAAATCGGTTCAGTAGTTTCGGATCCTATTATTGAATAGGATCCGAAACTACTTATAAACTATTGACTACTGATAATGTTTGTTTGCATTGGCAAACAAACAAACAAACAATTAAATCTTCCCTCTTTAGTATGGAAAATAGAACTATAATGATTACTAATAACTTTAACAGAAATTACAATAAATTCACTATATTCTTATAAATAAAAGGCAACGTGTGTATGTATGTCTGTAGGTATGTTCTCTATGGAGTCCAAAACGGCTGGACAGAATATGACATAACTTTGACTGGCAGATAGCTGATGATATAAGGAGTACTCCACGTGGTTGAAACCACGGGGCACGCTATAGTTATAAATACGTCTTATTGTTTATTGTAACTAACCAAGGCGCAATTTGTAGCGTGCGCCGAATTTTGTTTCGGATTTTTTTTGGCACGATTGTGGCTATTTTGTATTGTATATCGGTGAAATAATATGTTTCTGTATATCACACTTTATTTGTAGACGTAGTCATTTAAATAAGTAGTATTTTTTGTCATTTCATCAACTGAATGTCACAGTCAAGCACTTGCCACAGTTTTTTATAGACATTCACCAAGTTTCGACAATATTGTAGAATGCAGTCCAGTGATGTATTCGTCCGTAATCATGAGGTAGAATATTCGTTGTTCCTGGGAACTCCTAATCTTATTTTGCTACATTTACCTTTTATAATTAAAAACGAGAATTCTATTTGTTTTTGTTTACTTATCTCTTTGTAACATTTTATGTCCGTCGAAGTTATTTTGCAATTGAACACGATACATTTTCGATTTTACTTTTCGCAATTTAAAATGGAAACTGATCCGGTTCCGGAATTTTGTTGTTTATTCGACTTTGACTGTTCCATATTTGTGGTTGTTATTTTCGTCGATGTAATAGAAATTTGTTGTACTCGGCCACAAAATAATTTATAATCTATACTAATATTATAAAGAGGAAAGATTTGTTTGTTTGTTTGTTTGTTTGCATTGAATAGGCTCCGAAACTACAGAACCGATATGAAAAATTTCTTCACTGTTGGGAAGCTACACTATCCCCGGTTAACATAGGCTACATTATATTTTAAAAAAATTATAGGGATCCTTACTAAAACTCCAATAATAACCCAAGGTATAAAAAAATAATTTGAAAAAAAAATTTGACTTTGCGTGTTTGACAGTTCTAAGACAGGACAACGTCTGTCAGGTCAGCTAGTAATATTATAAAGACGAAAGATTTGATTGTTTGTTTGCATTGAATAGGCTCGAAACTACTGAACCGATTTGAAAAATTCTTTCATTGTTGGGAAGCTACACTATCCCCGAGTGACATAGGCTATAATCTATACCCATTCGAAGCTGTGGCGGACCGCTAGTAAAATATAAAATACATAAAAAAATAAAATTTGCTAAAAGATCTGGATGACAGTCTTCAAACAGCTGAACCGATTTTCATGAATCATAGTGGTCATAGCTAAGAATACTCTCAACTAAGTCGATTTTCAAACAAAAAAACTAAATCAAAATCAGTTTAGCCGTTTGGGAGCTACAATGACAGACAGACACATATACTATATTATATACACGTTAAACTTATAACACCCCTCTTTTTGTGTCGGAGGTTAAAATATAATATACTTACCCAGTAATGTCCTCTATTTCAATTTACTTCAACATCAAAAAACATTGCATCATCATCATCATTTCAGCCATAGGACGTTCACTGCTGGACATAGGCCTCCCTCATCGATCTCCAAAAAGGCCGGTCGGAAGTGGCCTGCATCCAGCAGTGTTTTCCCGCGGTCTCTTTTAGGTCGTCTGTCCTTCTTGTGGGTGGACGTTCTACGCTGTGCTTACCGGTACGTGGTCTTCATTCGAGAACCTTTCAGCCCCATCGGCCATCTGTTCTGCACTGCCTGCCCTGCCCACTGCCACTTCAACTTGCTAATCTGGTGGGCTATGTCGGTAACAAATGCATATTCATGTATTAATGACATATGTATTGTCGTTTCATCATTTTGAATCAAACCACAGTTTAAAAGATAGTTACCACGCATTGAACTGTGTAATAATGTAATAAGTTACCAATAAGTTATTTCCTTCCTTACCCCAATTTTCTCGCAACAAAAGACAAGACAAATCGAGAAAAGTACAGCGCATTCAGCGTCAACCGACGACTTTATACCGTATAGACATCACATCAACCTTATTTACAATGCTTGCATAATAATATTTAGATTTCAATTTGATTTGATTTCAAATACAGATTTATACGGAATGGCGTTACTAAGCTGAGAGGTGGTTATTGCACTTATCGTTATGTACAGTTTTTACTACGGAACTAATCATAAAATCACGACAAAATCTGCTATTCCCTTAGAATAGTTTTTCTAAGGTTATTTATTCCATATAAAAATATTCCACCTTTCTCTAAGAATTGAGGATTGCTCTGCTAATGAGGCATGCTAATATGGTACAATTTGACTACCTACATTTAGAGATAAAAATAAACATAGATTTGACGCCCTCTTAACCGTCGGGGGTAAGTGCCCTGGGACAGCTCAAAGTCATAATATCAATACTGGCGTACTATTGGTGGACGAAGCATTTCATAAGCACTTTGTTCTAATGTGTTGACTGAAACTTCTCACCTTATACCAGTTGTCTATGGGGTGGGGATAGTCGTTGGCATCCACAGCTGCAATCGGCCCCTCAGATCTTTGCCCCAGCGGCTTAAACGCGGGCCTATTAAGTTAACCCGACTCAAGTTAACTTGAGTTTACTTTCGACTTATCTCGGCGAAACGTAAACAAGTCATCGCTTAACTAAAAGCCTAGTCGAGTTAAATTTAGGACTAATCTGTTGGGGGCCACGTGGGGTATTGAGTTACTGCGTACTGGGCACGAACGTAATGGCGTCGATTTTTGTACCAGAGATAGAAACTCGATTAGGTTTACTTCGACTAGCAAACACATTTTGTAGCAGAAGTAGAAAAAAATACCTTAATCCTTTTTAGGGTTCCGTACCCAAACGGTAAAAACGGGACCCTATTACTAAGCCCACATTGTCTGTCTGTCCGTCTGTCTGTCTGTCTGTCCGCCCTACCTGAATAAGAGGAAGTGGTTCTGATGGGAGGATTTCCGAAAGGTAGTTTAAAAAATATAGTTCTTTTTTTTTTTTTTATAATACATGTATTTGCGCTTGGCCGCCATCTCGCCTAATGTTAAGAGACGATGCGGTCTATAATGGAGCACGCTTGCCTAGAAGAAACAGATTCACTCTCGACTTGAAGACACCCAGAGTGTAACTAACGGGGAACATTCAGGCAGCGAATTCCACAGACTAGCAGTTCGCACAATAAATGTGGAATCAAAGCGCTTCGTACCGGTTTTCGGAATGTCAACCATAAAACAATGTCGGTTTTTCGTGCCCGCTCTGGCAGTCCGATAGAAAAATGGGCAGGAGGGAATTAAATCTTGCAGATCTGATGTAGTATATATAGTATTTTGTGGTTATTGTTTATTGTTTTTTGATTGTAAAAATGTATTAGAATCAAGTCTCGTCAGCGCCATCTATCGATGGTTGCAGAACTATGTTCCTCCAGCTGTCAGAAAACCTCCTATTCAGCTTGCAAGATTCGACATAAACAAACTACAAGCATTGGAAGTTAAATAAAACCTTGAAAAAACATATTATGATAATATTAGTGTGATGTGATAATTTTATTTGTGGCAGTGGGCAGGGCACATAGCACGCAGAACAGATGACCGATGGAGCCGAAAGGTTCTCGAATGGAGACCACGGACCGGTAAGCGCAGCGTAGGTAGTCCACCCACGAGATGGACAGACGACCTAAAAGAGACCGCATGGAAACGCTGGATGCAGGCCGCTTCCAACCGGCCCTTTTGGAGATCGATGGGGGAGCCTTATATCCAGCAGTGGGCATCCTACGGCTGTAATGATGATGATGAAGTTAAATTTATAACGTTATCTACGCGATAGCCATAAAAAGTACCTACGTTTGTATATAAAAGTGTACCTACTCCGTAAAGCTGCCAGGTTAGGAAATAGAAAATCCAGCTCAACCTCCATTTGGCCCATTTGTTAAGCCGAATTTCTGTGATCACCCACACAAAGCCTAAGTTATTCATTCGATTCCTCCGAGTTACGATCAATCGAGATATGGAATCATATTCTTCAATTTCTCACACAAAAGGAATCCATCAAGCGGATACGGGGGTGATTTTCTTCCGATATTTCTGATTAGATTTCTGGACTTGGACTAGTAAATACATACTTCATACGAATAGAATAGATGTCAAAAATGTAGGAATAGTTCAAGATGAAGATTGTATTAATTTTTTAACTGTTTGTTAACTAAACAAAGTACAAGCTAAGTAACACTAAACTTCTAAAACAGTTGCCATACTAAATATTGCCCATAGACCGCTGGAGGCCTAAAGACAATCCAAATGCTGTAACTATTTTGTTTTAATAATATGAGGAACTTTTTACTTATTGCGCATTATTCTTTGCATTGATAGCCCGTTGGTCTAGTTGGTAGTGAACCTGCCTTCTGCACGTGGGGGCGTGGGTTCGATTCCCACCTAGGACAAACATTTATGTGATGAATATTTGTGTTTGTTCTATATCTGGGTGTTTATATTTATTTAAGTATGTATTTAAAACTATATATGTATCTATATCAGTCTCTGGCAGCCATATCACAAGCTTTGCTTAATTTGGGATCTGATGACCGTGTGTGCAAAAATGTCCCGAATATTTATTTATTTATTATTTATTTATACTATCAAGCTAAAAATAAGTAATTTACGATCGACGTTTCGACCATGTTATTACCCTATTTTAAGCATGATAAAACAATGCACAAAACTTACCGTTATACATATTTTAAAACAAGACAAGTGTTTAAATCGCGAAAGATTAAAATTTAAATAAATAGAATATACATAAAGCTAAAATAGGCAAGATGCCTGAAGTCAAAACGTTAAAAAAAAACGCTGTTTGTTAGTGTGCACTTATGGTTTCCATGTGTCCATCCGTGAGAGCTGATGATGATGCTGAGAAAAAAACTCTTAACTGCCTTTGGCAATTCTAACTTTGCTATGATAAGCGAGTATCGCGAATCATTTAACTGCACATCAAAGGCAGGGAGTTCAACTGAGTATCCTTTGATTATTCAACCGTAATGGACTGTATCATTAACTGATACTATGATATCTACTGAGATTTGATTATGTGGGGTTTAACCTTTGATAGCATTAAGAGCTAACCGCTTTTCATTCATGGAAATATGTTTCATCATCTTCATTCATCATTAGCAATCTATTATGTTCCCACTGCTGGAGAAGCGCCTTCTCTCAGAGAAACAGTGAGAGATAGATACAGAGATAGAGAGAGAAAGATAGAGAGGGCGAGAGAGTGAGAGAAAGAGTGATAGAGAGGTAGGACAGTTGATGCTGAAAAATAAAAGTAAATATCTACAGCTAAATAAAGACCCGGGATTGGTCCAAAGGTTTGATTTCAAATAGTAAAGCAAAGGGATTCTCACTTATAAGTCATCATAACAGATATGTGGAAAAGCAGAAATGAAGAGGAAACATACCTGAAACAAAAATAAAACCACATCAGAAAAGAAAACATGGTAACATAATTCTAGTTTAGCATTAAAATATTAAAACACATGCATTTAGTAAATCACTATCAACTAGTTTTTTCTTCAATAGGGCAAGTAACTAAACAAAACTACAATCTAACACAAAAAAATAGACTGCTCATAGACCGTTGAAGGTCTAAAGACCAAGGTCGAAAGTCGCTTACCATAAGGCGAGTTGGCGGCCAAGCGTAAGCCTATTCTTAATCAATCAAAAAAAGACAATCTAAATGCTCAAGCTCATCATCAGTTGGCAGCGTACCCAGCATGCTGCTGGCATTACCACGCTGAACGGCAATGCTTATGAATTGAGTCAGAAACGCGCCAGCATTTTGTGTCACGCTCTAAAAGATTTTTTGAAAATGAGATGAGGCCCTGTTCCTCATGGCTCAAATATGTAATCACTGCCAAGGTTAGCATAATTGCGCCGCTTGTGCTGCTCTGCCGAATCAGCAGCCACACCAGCCCTACCTAGTGTCTCAGGAAGATGTGACGGCTCCTAAGTATCGACACACGTAGGCAAGTAAGTCGCGTCCTATACAAGGCACAAGTACTTAATTCATTCCAAAACACGAGTGAATCGGTTCCTTCTAGGCAAGCGTGCTCCAACGTAGACCGCATCATCGCTTAACATCAGGCGTGATGATGGTCAAACGCAAACCTATTAGTTATAAAATAAAAATAAAACAATTTTCTAGTTTATATAATACTAGCAACGCACCCCGGCTTCGCACGAGTGTAAGTCTTATTTTTTTACACCTTGGGTTATATTATAGGAGTTTAATAAGGATAACTATTTAAAAAAAAAAATAGCCTATGGCACCCGGGCGTAGCGTAGCTTCCCAACAGTGAAATAATTTTTCAAATCGGTTCAGCAGTTTCGGAGCCTATTCAATGCAAACAAACAAACAAACAATCAAATCTTTCCTCTTTATAATATTAGTATAGATATTGATAAGTAGGATTTAATATTGACTTATAAATTTGCTTTACCAAATAAATGAATACATCTATGACACAAATTTTTTTTATTTTATTATATGGACTTCCGCAAATTTACGCCTGATTCAATTAACTACTTGCTTTTCTTTAGTTCCTAACCACACTCGACGAAATTAAACCTTTTCAGAATAACACTGTATAACTCAAAACAGTTTAAGGAACCCTCCACATTAGCAAAGGTAAACAAAGGGTTGCTTATTATTAACTTGAATAATTAACATTACAGAGGTGAGGTAAACGGTAACAATATGGGTGGTATTTGTTTTGGAAAGTGCCTTTGTCAATTTGTGGGGAAGCTCGGGTTTATGGTTGAAATAGGCTTTTGTGTAAGCTTTAGGTGAAGAGAAAATGCGTTGTCAAGGAAAATAGGTTTAATTCTTAAACCGGGTTTGCTGCGTTAAAAATCTAACAGAAAAAACTTACAAAACATGTTATCAGGCGCATAATAGAGGTCCATTAGTTCGCATTGTGATCGCAATCGTATGTCGTTCCATTCCTACTACTTACTCACACCACGCACTTGAGTGAGATGGCATGATCCCGATCATAATCCGAATTAATAACCGATGTCCATAATAAGCCCGATGTTTGCTATAAAGATGTTTTGTTATAGTCACCGCGTTACCAACTGAGTCGTAGGGCCATAAACGTTATACCATAAGACATATAAGTGCGAGCGAGATAGACAGATTAAAATCTGTAAGTGCGAGTGAGGTAGGCAGATAATGATCTATGGCCGCACGACTCAGTTGGTAACGCGGTGACTATAGTTTGTTTGATTAGGTTTTTGGCGTCGGAGACCCAAAAAAATCAGCAGCAGAGACAGCGTAACTTGAACTGAACGCTAGTCCGTGCGTTTTGTAATAATTAAAAGGAATTGGATATAATATTCTCCGGCAGCACGTGAGCACCGCAGCTCGATCGGAGTGGAGTGCTTTATAATGCTTTCTGTATTATAAAAAACTGTGTTATAAAAGTATAAAAATTATAAATATTATAAACTAGCTGACCTGACAGACGTTGTCATGTCTTAGAACTGTCAAACACGCAAAGTTAAAATTGTAATTTTTTTTTTTTACACCTTCGGTTACATTATTGGAGTTTTAGTAAGGACCCCTATTTTAAAAAAAATATTATATAGCCTATGTCACCCGAGGATAGTGTAGCTTCCCAACAGTGAAAGAAAGATTGAAAGTTTTTTTCAAATCGGTTCAGTAAACAAATAAACAATCAAATCTTTTCTCTTTATAATATTAGTATAGATTTACAAATTTGTTTCCCAATTCTTTCAACTTAACAGTGACGTAAGCATGTGTAACTCCTGGAATGCCAGACCTTGTTTTATTGTATCATGGTCAGTAGAAGACTTTAGTAAGTACGCATTATTGTCGACAACAATTTTGCAATAATACTTGACCACATTGACCACTTGGCTTTATAACTGATTTTGGTTACGATACTCTTATAACTTTGCGCACTCTTAGACGGGTAACTTTTTGTAGACGAATTGTGGTGGAGCGCGTCTGTATCAGCTTAAATTATACTTTGAAATACTGCTGGGAAGTAATGAAATTCATTATTTCAAAACTTGTGACGCGGAGTAATTAATTATGCCATGCAAAGCGACGTGCAACTATGACGCGCTGCAGGTTTTAGTCAAATTAAAACGTAACGGATTACCGTACGTTAGCGAGTTTTCTTGGTTACGTTCTATCAAAATGAAAATAAAAATGAAAAAATAATTAAGGCAAATTAAAACAAACTTATACTCTAGCCCCCCTATTAATAAACGTGGAGTAGTCTTGGAATAGTTACGCCGTGTTTTGTTTTCTTTTCTCTTTCACATTTTGAACTCGATCGAAAAAGACAAAAGACGGAGTAACTATTCCAAGGCACGTTTATTAATAAGGGGGTAGGTGCTTAAATTATGCTTATGGGTGATGATTTACATACTAGACTAGGCCTGTATCGTGGAAACTCGGTACCATTTCCATACTAGCGTTAACACTTCTAGCGTAACTAATAAATACAAATAAATAATAATAATAACACATTCTTTAAATTCAAAAACCTTTACAGTAATATATAATATGTACCAAGTATAAATATTAATCTTGATATGAGAAATTTTTATGATTCAAAGAAAGATTAGATATTTTGTATCTACAGGGTTATTACTTGGAAAAGGGTATGTTATACCCATTATTATGAAAAACGTTTACTATGAGACCAATCGTTAAATCGCGAAATCCTTAGAAACCCTGGGGACTGGAACCTTTGGCGTCCTTAGAAACGGTCGACTAAATGTATGGAACTGCTGATGTTTTTTGCTTGATATCAGGGTTAGTCCCACAAAAAATGGGAAGTAAATAGAATGGAAATGAGGAGGAAAATCTTTCACCAGGCCACCATTATAACAGAACCTTGATTGAACATTCTTATTTAGATCAACGCATCGAACTCCGCATCCAAAGAACTTACCTTTTTGGGTTACGTCTCAAAGTTCTTTGTCCGCATCACAGTTGCCAACTGATTTCGAATGACTGACGTTTTGTATATATGGGTGCAACTGGCTACAACAAATTTCTTACAAAAATGCCTTGACAGCCGTTCTAATAAAAAAAACTGTGGTTGGTCCCATAGATAGATAGATACAAAGTCTTTATTGTGTACACCGCCGGAAAAGACTGAATTAAGGGAGGCTAAAGGGGTTGAAAAATTATATGAAAATCTACACGTACGAAGTCGCAGGCCACAGCTAGTATGTATATAAAAGCGAAATTCGTCTACTAAGTAGACTCTACTTATTTACTCACTGACTCATCACGAAACGGAAACTACTTGGTCCGCGAAGTTGAAATCAGACAGGTAGATGTCTTATGGGGTGTAGAGATTAAAAATTAAAGATTTTTTATTGCTTAAAAAGTAACACATTAAAAATAATAATTTACTGTTGGTGGTGTCACGGGCAACAGCTAGTTATCATATAATTTTAGTAAACGACCGCGACAGTTTAAAACAGCGGTAAACCAAAACTAACGTGCAAAGTAGATAAACTACAGTTTATCAATAAAATCCCCGATACACTCGATCCCTCAATATTTTACGAGCTAATAACAACTCAGGACACGTGTCAACCTCTCATAAAACTTGGCTGAGTGATTCGTAATGGATTAGAGTTCGAGCGATCAGGGGCCTTACCATAAGCGTTACACAAAATAACAATGCTGCGTGAACATAGCGTTCCGAGCGCAAAACATTTTTACTTTTGACCATACCATAGCCGTCAAAACGTTTCCGCTTTATTATGAAAGCACGAGACGACGCTCTACGTTAATACAGAGTTCTCACTCACACACCCGATCATAGTTCGTTAGATTCCGTTCATTATTCCGTAATACAAAAGTTTTAAATTAAACCCGTACCATAGTTGGTTTTAACAACGCGAATAACATTATTTTTGCGTCCATGAGGCTCCATTCTAGCGATAATAAAAAAGTTAGTCAGGACCAACTTTTTTACTATCGCATTGAAATTAAAACTGCTTCATGCCTCCCGAAGGCCTCTGACAAATACTTAAATCATAAACCAAGTTTATAAAGACTAAGCGGTCGATCCAAATGTCAGTTTTAGGCCGCTGGGAGGCCTCCGACAAATACGTGTCATTCACTAAAATATATGTAGTAAGCAAGATAATACAGGCTGAATTGGCAACCCTAGCGTCAGAATCATTAGGCCTCCCGAAGGCCTCCGCCAAAAATCTGTTTTAGTCACCAAAATATGTAGGAGCATTAAACAACTGGCTGTATTGGTAACCTTAGTGTTAGGACTTTAGGCCACTCGAAGGCCTCCGACGAATATGTAGTTATATCGCTAGAATATGTAGTAGATAAGATAGTAAAGGCTGAATTATCAATCATAGTGTGAGAACTATTAGGCCTCCTGAAGGCCTCCAACAAATGTGTGTTCCAGTCACCAAAATATGTAGGAGGCATGAAAATATTGGTTGTATTATCCAACCCTAGTGTCAGAATCTTAGGCCACCGAAAGGACTCCGATGAATAAATAGATATATCACTAGAATAATATTGTAGTAGGCACACAATAGTACAGGCTGAGTTGCCAACCCTAGTGTTAGAGCTTCTAGGCCTCCGACAATCAAACGTGACACTTTATCGAACTTGACCGTGACTTTTTTACTTGACTCTGACTTAATTGACGATATTTAATAGAACTTGATATAATTTCAATACTCAACACAGGCAAACGCACTAGACGTGCAACGCCAAAATTTTCTCACTGGGAAATTATTCTGAAAAATATTCAAAACACAGTGCGATAAAATAATTAAGTACGTATACTCACCTATAGATGCCTATAGCTACTTCTACGCGTTCAGACAAGTCCAAGAAAGTAGAAACGGCAACACAAATCTATAGCGCTGTCTTGCTCTACTAAGCCGTTACCGTTCTTTTTACTTACATTCATTTACGATAATATAATCATAATAAATTTTTTGATTATGGTACGTAAGATAAAACAAAACGGACAACGCTACATTATCGTTTTACTAAAGTTTCGAATCGCGTTCCGATACACGCAGTCGTTATGAAAAATCAAATAAATAAATTTCATTTTTAAATTATTATTTATCGATACGCTATATTTATTAATAAAACAATCACTTTTAAGTGCTAAAGGGTATTATTGATATATTATTATTTAATAAGTGTTCGTGGACGTGCTTGAGTCTGAGAAAGTGATATTAGGCGCTAAAACGTGTATTTTCGTGTTGTTTCTAAAGCTCCTAGAAGCCTCTTGTAAAATCTCCACCACTTTACTAGGGCATGACTTTGACTTGACCGTGACTTACTTTGCTTGACTCTGACAGATTTGTTTGACTACATAATGTAAAACAACTTTAGTTTAATCATTTAATGTATAGATGAACTAACAACACCATTATAATGAAACTGTATTGGCGAAGTTCACACGTGTTCGTTGACAGTTGACAGTCTTTTGTCGACTGCCAACGAACACAGTATATAAGTGGCGGTTGCATTGCAATCACCCTCTTTCTTTACTCGAACCTCGAAGCGATAACAAGTGTAAACGAATTGTGTGTAAAACAGTTTAAAAGATGATTTCTTGGCTGAAAAGCTAACAAATCAGAAGTGGGATTAATAAGTTACAGGTGTCTTCTTATTTTCCCATGTCCACAGAGTGTGATTTGTCTTTTGTTAAGTGGTTCAAAACCTGTTTGCTAGTCATGTTTTTTTTTTAGAGCCCGAATTAATAGTTATTGTACAAAGTGGCTGTTTTATTCCTTGCGTTTTCTTGATTGTAATTTCTTTACTAATGATTAATTTAATACTAATTACTAAATAACTGTGCTCATGTTAAAAGTTCTTCAGATTATATATCCGATTAGTGTACTTATTGTTATATATGCAAATTTCTGCCGCCGATTCTGCGGCTGAGCCTGCTGTCGAGCCTGCCGCTGAGCCTGCTGTCGAGTCTGCGGCTGAGCCTGCTGTCGAGCCTGCGGCTGAGCCTGCTGTCGAGCCTGCGGTCGAGTCTGCGGCGAAGCATACAGTGGAGCCTGCAGTGGAGCCTACCGCGAAGTCTGCGGCTGAGCCTGCTGTCGAGCCTGCGGCTGAGCCTGCGGCTGAGCCTGCCGTCGAGCCTGCGGCTGAGCCTGCTGTCGAGCCTGCCGTCGAGCCTGCGGCTGAGCCTGCTGTCGAGCCTGCCGTCGAGCCTGCGGCTGAGCCTGCTGTCGAACCTGCGGTCGAGTCTGCGGCGGAGCATACAGCGGAGCCTGCAGTGGAGCCTGCCGCGGAGTCTGCGGCTGAGCCTGCTGTCGAGCCTGCGGCTGAGCCTGCTGTCGAGCCTGCGGCTGAACCTGCCGTCGAGCCTGCGGCTGAGCCTGCTGTCGAGCCTGCGGCTGAGCCTGCTGTCGAGCCTGCGGTCGAGTCTGCGGCGGAGCATACAGCGGAGCCTGCAGTGGAGCCTGCCGCGGAGTCTGCGGCTGAGCCTGCTGTCGAGCCTGCGGCTGAGCCTGCGGCTGAGCCTGCGGCTGAGCCTGCCGTCGAACCTGCCAGCTGAGCCTGCAGCGGAGCCTCCAGTACGCAGTTACGTAAGAGACATTGTACGCAGTTGCGTAAGATCCGGTGTACGTAGTCGCGTAAGAGCCGATGTACGCAGTTGCGTAAGAGACAGTGTACGCAGTTGCGTACTGACTTAACTAAACCAGATTCGGTTTTAGTCTGATATGATGTGCTTTTCAGTATGCAGTTGCATTCTGATATTATGTAACATAAAACGATAGTATAAGACTTCAAAATAAGATTGTAAAGTATAACAATAATCCTCAGCTTCAAGCTACCAGCAAGAAACTTTATGCTGCGGCTGGTGCGTTGAGGAGGTTACGTAACTTTCTCCCTACGACTACTAAAATTGCGCTGGTGCAATCCTTACTGCTTCCAATCCTTGATTATGCCGATGTTTCTTACCTAGATCTTACTGAAGAACAATTTAACAAGCTTGAGCGCCTTCAAAATTTTTGTATAAGGTTTGTATTCGGCTTACGTAAGTATGACCGTATTTCTCAATTCCGCGCTAAACTCAAATGGCTCCCTGTTCGTCTTCGCCGAAATGCGCACATCCTGGCACTTCTCTTCAATACATTATATAATCCCTTCACCCCGTGCTATCTCAAAGAACGTTTCAAATTTTTCCACGACCCTGCTTCTTCTCGTTCTCTGAGACAGTCAACTCTTCTCTCTCTTGTTACTCCCAAACATAAAAGTACTTTCTATGAAGATGCGTTCTCCGTGAAAGCCATACGGTTGTGGAATTCCCTTCCGGTCTCCATTAGACAATCCCAATCTATCAACATTTTCAAGGCTAGAGTGAAAGACTTTTACCTTTCCCAAGTCTAAAACTGTTCGTTACTGTTGGAAGAGAGTTTTTGGACATACCTGTTGCTCCGAATTCGTGTTGGCCGTTATTTGCTCTTTCATTGTGTGTGTTCCTGGCTGCCCTTGCATTGTGTGCTCATAGTGCGAAGGTACTCCAGGGACTTAGGGTATAGTATGTTCTTACTTGTCGCGTCTGTATTATGTGTGTTTATATATATATATTTATATATATATATTATACTATGTATCATTTAGTAGTATTTATTTAATGGTATCATTAAAAGTGTTTTAGCATCCCCCGTCGATTCTGTTACGTAAATTCTTTCCATCCAATGGTTGCCTGGAAGAGATCGCTTTTAGCGATAAGGCCGCCACTTGTGGCACTAGCTCGTAAGCGTTTTCTATCGTGTTGTAATTTTTATTTCTGGTGTACACAATAAAGAGTTTCTATCTATCTATCTATCTATCTAAAGTACACATTTAATTAACACGTATAATGTCTATTATCATATAATACATGACACGTATACACGAGGACGTGTAATTGAGTCGGATGGCCGAATGTAAAACAACTTTAGTTTAATCATTTAATGTATAGATGAACTAACAACACCATTATAATGAAACTGTATTGGCGAAGTTCACACGTGTTCGTTGACAGTTGACAGTCTTTTGTCGACTGCCAACGAACACAGTATATAAGTGGCGGTTGCATTGCAATCACCCTCTTCTCGATCGCCGACTCACTTTCTCCAAACACATTCAGTTAGTCCGCAATCGAGCGGCGTTCTTCCTAGGGCGCCTCAGCCCCCTCCTCGGCGAGCGTAGTAAATTGTCACTTAGAAATAAGCTGACAATTTACAAAACTTGCATCCGCCCCATCATGACTTACGCCTCTGTGGCATTCGCCCACGCCTCCCGCATCGATCTGGACAAGTTGCAGGTCATTCAAAATCGCTTCATACGCAGAGCGGTCGGCGCTAGCTGGTATATGCGAAACGCCGATCTGCACTGCGATGTTGAACTCCCATCCATGATTCAATACCTTAAGTATACCTCCCGCCGCTACTTTGACGCGGCGCCTCACCACTCCAATCCTCTTGTAGTAAAATCCTCCGACTACTCGACAGACGTGACAGACCCTCCTCCTCTCCGTAGACGCCCTAGAAACATCTTGGGCGACCCGGACGACCCCATCGCCGTCGTCACCGCGGCGGCGCTGGGCTCGCCCGATCCGACTGCTCCTAGCAATAGGAAATATTTAGTTTTTGGTACAGGCGTCGGTTACCAGAGGCACACACACACACAGCGATCCCGCCGGCAGGATCGTAGACCCACAGGATCTGTTAGAAGATCGGTTAGATTCTCTCCAAATAATCATTCAGTTCAACAAACCGTTAGGGCTCCAGGGCACACCCCCTCTGGGGTGCCTGGGCAAGTCTGATTCCCACTCCCGGCGACGGCCCAAGCCGAGGTTCGTACCATCGAGGTGCCCTTGTGCTAGTCGCCTATAAACTTAACCACCAAGTTATGCCGAACGCACTCTGCGTTCGCTAACTAGTCCGGTCAAGCTGTAGAGGCCAAAAGGCCAACAGTAAAAGTCAATCATAAAAAAAAAAAAAAAAAAAAAAAAGCAATCACCCTCTTTCTTTACTCGAACCTCGAAGCGATAACAAGTGTAAACGAATTGTGTGTAAAACAGTTTAAAAGATGATTTCTTGGCTGAAAAGCTAACAATATAATGTTTAGCAAACTTGATATCAATATAATTACTTGACACTGCCAAATGCACAAGAGTGCGACGCGAAAATCATCATGGAGG
This sequence comes from Agriopis aurantiaria, assembly GCA_914767915.1. Classification (NCBI taxonomy): domain Eukaryota; kingdom Metazoa; phylum Arthropoda; class Insecta; order Lepidoptera; family Geometridae; genus Agriopis; species Agriopis aurantiaria. Next base: position 15,109,148 of record OU611992.1, on the reverse strand, counting down.
AAAAAAAACTGTCTACATTGTTTTCGTCACAGGTCTTCGTAAATTATTAAACATCTAAGAGTTCTGAATCACACCATTAGTGCCGATGCAAAAAAAGAATCCGTGCCATCTTGATTCTCGTAACACTGAAGATGTAAATAGGAACATGCTCTTTGTTGTTACTGTCATTGACATAAATATTTTTGATTTCCTTTTTTTTTTTTCATTTTACGACGTGCAGTGCATTTCAGAATGCACGAGGTGAAACATGTATTTTCGTGTTGTTTCCAAAACATGTTTCACCTCGTTATATCACTTACCCACACTCGAGCATGTTTACGAGCACTTAATAAATAATAATTCACCAATTACTACACATTAACACTCGAAAATACACAAGTATAGGAAAATAATTCAACGAGCCGACATGTTTTTTTTCACGTTAGCGCCAAAACTCCCAAGCAATCTGACGGCAATGCAGTGATGCCAAGCTAGATTTTCATTTTACCCCAACGCCTGATTAATTTTACCCTTAAATCATTACTATTTATATAAAAACACCCTAAGGCTAAAGTTTTAGTTTTAGATAATTAATACAACAAGTTCTTTTATATTTAATGGTTAAATTTTTATCGAACGTGCGTTCTGATTTACACACGCCATTATGGTACAATACTACTAATATATCTGTAGCCATAATTAATCAGTTTTCAAGGATACAAGAATTGTTGTTTGTAACAAAAAAAAATACCCTCAAGATTATAAAGTCCCTAAACAATTCTAGACCCTAAAAATTACTCTGCGACATAATGTTTACTCTAAATCTAGGGTAAAATACCCTAAATTGGCATCACTGCGGCAATGAACCAAGCAATGATATAAAGTGCCGTGATTCAAAATAAAGACATGGTCCAAAGGCCTTTGTCCAAACCCAGAGCGCATTGCATGGTAAAATCTATTGGCATTCTTTATTTAGTTCCGAGTAATATCGCTAGATGGCGCCATAGGAAAAATTAGATCGCGCAAGTGTTTCGTTCGCGGCAATGTAAGGCCATGTCAATGTTTGTAAATAAAATTGCTTTTCTTTCTACGGTATACAGTGTGTTGTTATTTGTGAACCTACCTACGAGTGTAACACCCTTTGTAGCCAGACCAAAACCCAAAAAAAAAAAAAACAGGCAATGACCACAGATCATTAAAATTCATAAATATGAGTGAACGAAATAGAATGACGTCATCAAAACTTCCTAGCCGTTGTAATAACATAATGATAATGTATTTTAAAGTCTATGGTACGAAATTAGAAAGTATTATCAAAATAACATTACTTATACACCTTATGGTAGGCCCCCAGTACTGATTAATGCTTAACGTTGGAGAGGTACTGCTTCTTGGTGTGTTGGTACACTGGTAAAAGTTCTCTTAGTTGCATTGTTACCAATGTAGTTTTCTTTTTGGCTAAACCATTAATTGTATACATAATTATGTTATGTCAAGGTGATATTTATATCTCTGAAATTTGGCTTTGAATTTAAGTCCACAGAGCTTCGTCTGTTCGTTTTTAGTTTTTTTCCTTTTGAGGTACGGAACCCTTATAGGATCACTTCGTTGTCCGTCCGTCTGTCTGTCCGTCTGTCCGTATGTCAAGACCCTTTTTCTCAAGAACGCGTAAAGGTATAAAATTGAAATTTATACTAAATACTTGGGTCTACGGTTTCTTTCGGCTGTAGAAAAATAAAAGTTGTAAGTCAACGCAATCAAAAGATATGAACGTTTATGTCGCATGTTTTGCGACTTCACAGGGAAATCAAAACCTATGGGGTACTTTCCGTTGACCTAGAATCATGAAATTTGGCAAAAGGCAAGGTCTCATAGCACATATATAGGAATAAATCGGAAAGTTACAAATTTGAAGTTATATCATTTAAAAGTAATTATTTTGCTATTACAAACTAACATTTTGTAGTTGGAATGTATAGAAGAACCTTATAGTCAACTACAAAGTTAAGTTTGTCTTTCAATATTTCAATTTAAGTTAGTCTTTTTTCTACTACTTTTAGTCCTACTCGTACTTGCCGGTTTTTTTTTCTATGACCACATATTTCTGTATTATAATATTATAAATAAATACTATAATATTATAAAGAGGAAAGATTTGATTGTTTGTTTGTTTGCATTGAATAGGCTCCGAAACTACTGAACCTATTTGAGAAATTATTTCACTGTTGGGGAGCTACACTATCCCCAGGTGACATAGGTTTATAATCTATACCCGTGCGAAGCTGGGGCGGACCGCAAGTAATAAATATTCAGGAAATTTTTGCACACACTGTCATCTGACCCCAAACTAAGCAAAGCTTGTGATATGGCTGCCAGAGACTGATATACATATATATATATAGTTTTAAATACATACTTAAATAGATATTAACAACCAGATTTAGAATAAACACAAATGTTCATCACATAAATGTTTGTCCTAGATGGGAATCGAACCCACGTCCCCAAGCTCAGAAGGTAGGTTCACTACCAACTACACTATGAACGTGGCCATAATTTTATGACTTTGGTTACGAAACCTTACCATTATGTGTCCCTCGACACGGTCTTGGTAAGTTATTTGGTAATTATAAAAACAAGAAAAAAAAACTGTGATTATAAAGGCCTCAAATCGCATGACAAGCTCTGTAATTCTATGACAAAATACCTACTCGTAATTAATTGTTCGGTCAAAATCTTCGACCAAAAAAATAAATAAATGGACGGGCCAAAACCATTGAATTTGCTCAGTAAAAACGAGACAAAACCGTCGGACATATACTTCAACACCTAATTATAACCATGTACAGTACATTTGTTACAAAAAATAGATAGCGGTTTTTGTTGTGTTTTTACACTTCGGGAAAGCACACGAAGGCATAATTTTGTCAGATGCTTCGTTATCATGTACCAATATTCTCGTGTTGCACTTCCTACGGCTAGAGACCGACTGAACCCTCTCATACATTTACGCGTACATCCTCACAATCACAATCACACATCTACACTTACTTACATGTACACACATACGATTGCACCCACCACACCCACTCAACCATACACTCTCACTCACACAATCTCTCACTCACTTACTCTCTCACACACACACACCCACACACACACACACACACTAGATAGCTAAGTCAAAGATGTTCTCTTCTAAGAAGAGCAGAGACACCTAATACAGAAAAAAAATTGTCTAAATGGAATTATTATTATTATTACTGAACGAAGTGAGCACTTGCGCTCATTTTGTAATCTTCAAAAATGCGCTTCGTCTGGGCCCGTCCATTCATTTTATTTTGGTCGAAGGTCAAAATAATAGAGCTCGATCAGGCACATTAAGAAGCACCGCATAAATCCTTTTTTATCGGTTCCCTCTCACGTCATTACCTTGTCCATGTCCACTCTAGCTTGTCCTCGTCTATCGTTTTGGTTCGCTTGTTCTGCCAATTTGATTCCGTTTCCCTGCGTTGATAATAACGGCAAAAGATAAGTCGTTCCATATACTCGAAGCTTTAATTTCATATTATGACTTAATGACAGTTTTAACATCACAATTTGTAACAGCATTTATAAAAGTAGATGCTCCTTAGTCCCTAGACTAGAAGAATCCTTAGCTCAGACTAAGCTTTGAACATCGGCCCACGGTTGCTAGTCTATTGATGTTTTATCGGATTCATTTCGGAGTGTTCGATGGATCTGCATATCTAATTCTCTCCTGCTTATTTTTCTATCGAACGGCCATGCCAGGCACGAAAGTGTGACAGACACCGCTTCATGGTTAATGTTCCGAAAACCCGCACGAAGAGCTTTGATTCCACTTTTACACAAGTGGATAGGTAGGTTTCTTCTAGGCAAGCATGCTCTATAGTAGACCGCATCATGTCAACGCGTCTTTTATTCGATTTAAAAAAAAAGTTTTATGATTATTAACGTGATATTTACCGTGGATTCACCACGTGGATTTTATCGTCGGTTTGTGGATGTGAGCTCCCGATAATTCGGCGCAGTTAGATGCATGTTCATGGGAAGGTTCAGAAATAAACAATGCAATATGAGCAGATCTTCTTGGTTTCACTTGCTATTTTACGAAAATCGTTTATTTTTGGGAAAATTATTTTTTTGTGTTATAATTCATTTAATTCATTTGGGGTATAAAAATTTACGTGCAAATAAAATTTCCGAAAACAGAAAGTTTGTGAGGGTGTGAAGACGCCACACTCTCACAAACTTGATATTTTTTGCACCTTTGAAGTCGATAGCTGTAGAATTGTAGATAGTAGCTGCTTAAAAAATCAAGCGTGATAAACAAACGAAACTGCATACGGAACCTAAAGTTCATTTCTACCTTTTAGGTACGAAACTCATAAGAGAATCCTAAAGGTAAGATTTAAAGAATTAAAGCATTCATTTTATTAGATCATCATCATCATCATTTCAGCCTTAAGACGTCCACTGCTGAACATAGGCCTTCCCCATCGATCTCCAAAAGGGCCGGTTGGATTTTATTAGATACTAGCTGACCTGACAGACGTTGTCCTGTCTTAGAACTGTCAAACACGGAAAGTCAAAATTGTAAATCTAATTTTTTTACACCTTGGGTTACATTATTGGTGTTTTAGTAAGGATCCCTATTTTTTTTGAAAATATAATGTAGCCTATGTTAACCGGGGATAGTGTAGCTTCCCAACAGTGAAGGAATTTTTCAAATCGGTTCAGTAGTTTCGGAGCCTATTCAATGCAAACAAACAAACAATCAAATCTTTCCTCTTTATAATATTAGTATAGACTACACTATAAACGAGTTACATTTGTTTTATTTTATTCATACTTGCTTTATTCACGTCATGCCTGAATCAAATATGAATTCCGATGAACTTCGACAAAACCGTGTCCTAGGTCTCAAAAGTAAATAACGTATCTCCTATTATGATTTATCTACGAAGTAATGTTCCTATATTGGATGGAGACGCAATAAAAGGCATTATCGTGTTCGCAAAGGTTTTATGAGTTGAAGGAGGTGGACGGGTTGTTAGGTTGTAATGGAACACGTGATTATGAAATGAAATGAAATGAAAATTTTTATTATCCGGACTTGCATCCATAACTTATTATACAAATTACATTAATTAATTGATGATTATAAAATTAAAATTAAATATAAAAAATTCAAATACAAAAATTTCACATAAAAATTAAAATTAAAATTGAAAGATAAGATTAATACAACTAAAATAATTAATAATTATTAATAATTAGGTAATGGGCGTGTGATACGCTCTCCATGTGCGATGTATCGGGCTGGTGTGCCACTCTCGTACCGCAGCCACCAGTGCGTTATCGGAGCGGTGCAGGGTGGTGCCCTTATAACTATTATAACCTTCGATCGTTTTGTGAGGCTTCTATACATATAGTACTAAGATTTTTGTAGTAAATAATTTTTGGTTTAATTAACGGCCTATTATCCGAGCCGCGTAGGCAACAAAACGCTCCCTCAGCCCCCGCCAAGTTATAGGGACGATGTATTTTGCCACGCAGGAGTCAGGACGCCCGCGGGGGGAGTGCAACAACAAAAAAGAACATAGGTCCGACCTCGATGACGCCTGGCGCGGTACTGAACGCGGCGCGCGCTAATTCTCGCGACCTTTTTACGCTTTTAATTTCACTAAAAAACTAAACTATTCACTATCAAAAATCTATCCAAATAAAAAGAAGTTGAATAAAATTGCCTTTCAGTACATGCAATTTCCAGGTTGTAACGAGCTTTCATTAGAGCATAAAACGAAAAAAATAAACTAACTCTCACAGACTTTTTTTTTTTTTTTGATCGAGGAATGTTTATTCTGTTTTGAACCAAATCATAAACTCAAACACAGATGTATCTGTGACATGTATTTTTTTCCAGCTCAAATATTGTAATTTAACTAAATAAAATTGATTTAAAACCGTCAAATTTGGTATAAGAGGCCGTTAAACGCAAAACAAACAAAAAAACAGCTGCGAAATGTGGAAAAAAACAACTTGCTTTGCACACAAAGCAAAGCGTGAGTCGGATGCGGTTGAAACTATAGTCGGAGCAAGTAATTCCCGTATAATAAATTGTAATAAAATTCTTTCCCACTATATAGATTACCCAGAGAGGGGGTAATGTATTTACGGGTGTTTGAAGGGTAACCCTACATATCGTCCATATAAAATAACTCATTTTAATGGTATATATTTTTTTCGAACAATTTTTTTACCTATTCTAAATACCTTTACAAGTGTAAATCAGGAATCCATCTGCAAAATTTTTGCTTTTGTTTCGGCTAGTAGTTTGAGTTTTTGTTACGAGTCAGTGTCAGTGAGTAGATGAGTGAGTGAGCGGTATTTTGCTTTGATATGTTTATATGTGTGTGATTGAGTGATGTGATTCTGTGGCGTGACATCAATCATGTTTCTGACGAGATTTCCACACTACCACATACTAAACAATAGTCTAACACTACACGGTGAGTAGTTTGCAAGATGACATTGCATTACAGATTCATTTGTTTAGCTTATCTAAGTTTTTATCATATTAAGGTGGTACGTTTGACCTCTGGCGGGAGATTCAAATTTCAAACAGTTTTCTTGTCCTTGTAGCTAGGCCGGGTTATCATTGTAAATGGTCATGTAGTTTGCGAATATTTTTTTTGCAAAATCATGTTAATGTATTTATCTCTAATGCACATTATTAATTACATCTATACTATATACTATAATATAATATTATAAAGAGGAAAGATTTGTATGTAAGTATGTTTGTAACGAATTGGATCAAAAGTACTGGACCGATTTAAAAAATTCTTTCACTGTTGGGAAGCTACACTATCCCCGGGGGACATAGGCTATAATCTATATTCGTGCGAAGCCGGGGCGGACCGCTAGTTTGTTAATAAACAAATTTTTGCTGTTTCAAACGGTTTATTGACAAATGTAAGTAATGTGGTGCGCTACTATTAAATAGCTGTACATGATAATGTAAAGGATAACCAATGATTTGCGCAAACACTGTGTCATTTTAAAATAGTTACCTAGCCTAGCTACAAGATCAAAAAAACTGTTTGAAATTTGAATTTCCGCCATTGGTGAAAAGTAGCAACTTAAGGTAAAGGCCAGATAAACGATTTTGGGGTTAATTTGGTGTCGTTGAAGTTTTATTTGAATCAACTACATTATTTTAACAATTTAAAACAAAAGAGTTTTGGCGATACATATAAAATTATATCGCTGCATTAGAATATTTTCCGAAAAATTAATAGGTATCTATTTATTTTGTGCTGTTTGTGAGTGCTGAGGTTGTTCGTTGATCTAATCATCATATCCAGCTGACACTATAAGTCTATGTTTTCGGGAGCGTTTTTCTTACACCCGGTCGGTATGTACCCTTCGACCAAAATAAAATGAATGGACGGGCCCAGAAGAAGTGCATTGTTGAAGATTACAAAATGAGCGCCGGCGCTCACTTCGTTTCAGTTGGTCTCTAGCCGTATGTGCAACACGAGTCTATTGTTACATGATAACGAAGGAAAATGAATCGTGCGCTCTCCCGAAGTGTAAATACACGACAAATAACCGCTATGTTTTGTAACAAATGTACTGTACATGGTTATAATTAGGTGTTGAAGTATATGTCCCACGGTTTTGACTCGTTTTTACTGAGCAAGTTCAATGGTTATGGCCCGTTCATTCATTTTATTTTGGTCGAAGTATGTACCTGCAGGAAAGCAATGGACATTTAGCACAGGACCGGAAAAGATGGCGCGCTGAAGAGGAGACCTATACCCAGCAGTGGGTGGAGAATGGTTGATGATGATGATGATGATGTACCTACTACTTCTACTACTTTTTAACTAAGAAAAGTTTATGGTATCTGTAAGAAAGCGGTTGAAACTGCAAGGCACTGCCAGTTACCAATAATCATGTTTACAACCTTCTTTCTACCACCGCCTTAAACACCATTTTTATTTAAGGTGCTGACATGCCGCTAGTTTTGCAGTACACGGTTGCATCGGCTTTTCTGCAGAGCTGTGACGGCGCGTACTTAGCTTGAGAGTACTTTGCATGCCGTGCCTTTCCACTGACACTTCATTAGAGCGCCTTTACTGACGCTACCGTAATGGCGTAACAAAGCCTGCGAACTTTTATCAAAGAAAAAAAAAATGCTTTTGCTTTTTACAGCCTGCATCTATTAGTTTATTCTCCGATCATACGTACCTGGTGGTTATGAGTAAAAAAATAAACCGGCCAAGTGCGAGACGGTGACTAATTTCTGTTCATTATCAAGTTCTAACCACTGTCAGAAAAAGCAATATGATATTTTAAATAAAAATCCAATCAAACAAAAACAATCAATCAACAACAACAAATCAAAATAACAATAAATAAAGAAATGTTTTAATTAGAACTGCTGTCAATGCATTTTTGTGAGAAATTTGTTGTAGCACCCATATAAACGAAACGTCAGTCATTCGTAATCAGTTAGCAAAAGTGATGCGGACAAAAAAAAACCGGACAAGTACGAGTAGGACTCGTGCTCTGAGGGTTCCGTTAGACGGAACACTCAGAGCGCGAGACCAAATAAAAAAAACTAACTGAAGTTAAAATATTGAAAGACAAACTTAAGTTTGTAGTTGACAATAAGGTTCTTCCATACATTCCAACTACAAAATGTAAGTTAGTAATTGCAAAATAATTATTTTTAAATGATATACCTTCAAATTTATAACTTTCGGATTTATTCCTATATATGTGCTATGAGACCTTGCCTTTTGCCAAATTTCATGATTCTAGGTTAACGGGAAGTACCCTATAGGTTTTGGTTCCCCTGTGAAATCGCAAAATATGCGACATAAACGTTCATATCTTTTGATTGCGTAGACTCACAACTTTTATTTTTTTACAGCCGAAAGAAACCGTAGACCCAAGTATTTAGTTTAAATTTCAACTTGCTACCTTTACGCGTTCTTGAGAAAAAGGGTCTTGACAGACGGACAGACAGACGGACAGACAGACGGACAACGAAGTGATCCTATAGGGTTCCTTTTTTTCCTTTTGAGGTACGGAACCCTAAAAAGAGACCTAACCCAAAAAGGTAAGGTCCAAGTTAATTTAAATAAGAATGTTCAATCAAGGTTCACTCATAATGCCTGGTACAGATTTTCCTTCTCATTCCCGTTCTCATTAGAGTGGAGAGACGGCATTAACATGTCAAAATACTTCCCGTTGCTAGACTGCCTTCTTAAGCCTACAATTTTAAACGAACAAACTTCAAGTAATGCGACAATATGGAAACAATGGCGTGCCCGCAGACGCAGCGGGTGAATTTCATTACACAGTGAAAGGGCCTATCTTCGCGCTTTTCACTCCATCCAGGCCCATTGTGGGCCAGGCTATTGTTCTGTTTAATTCACACACCTGCTGTGCGCCCGTTCCGTTGATTATTCATTAATATTATAAATAAGACAAGTTTTTTCTGGACAAATAAGATAAACATCGCCTGTTGTTTATATTAAACTAGCTGACCCGACAGACGTTGTCTTAGAACTGTCAAACGCGCAAAGTTTAAATCGTCATTAAGTTTTCTGAAAATTTCCAATTTTCTGCGCAATTTTCTTAATTTTTCTTCCCCTAAGAAACTTCTACAGAGTATTAGAAACGTTTAAAAAAATTAAATCTGTAAAGTCCTTCTGAAGTTATGGCGTGACCACGGTAAATGGGGAGATGGTGGTCAAACGCATACCTATTATTAACATTAAAAAAGGGATTCATTTTTACTATAGATTATGCTGTTAACTTGCAAAATTGACTGAAATATATTACTTCATCAAAACTCGCGTGAATTATATTAGGTGAAACAAGAGTTAAAAAAAGTGAATAGACTAATATTTTTTTATTACCTCATAAAAAAACTGATCATAAATAGAGCACATCAACATAAACAAAATTAAAATTAGTTCAAAAATAAATAAAATATAAGCATTTTAATTTATTTAATTTCATGCTAGACAGAGAGCGCACTATACTGCGTGACGTCACGGCTCAGGAGCGCCATACAAATGCTATACTAACACACGCTTTGCGAGAAAGGGATATAACATCCCCTCTCTATCCCCACCTAAAACTTTGAATACTCATATCTCAGAGATTTATCAGCCAATTCAAAATATTTTTTCAGTATGTGTAATGTATTTACTTATATTCATTGCTAATCCGGATATTTGTAATAAATTAAACATAAGGAATCATGCCTGTTGCGTTATTAATGTTAAGTACTATTAGTGCGATATTTTCGCTTTGCGAAAAAGCACTGTAAACAAAGATTATAAAAAAGAGGTAAAAGTCAAAATAAACAAAAATAGATAAAATCATTATAAATTAGGGCGGAATTTATTCATGCCGCCAGCATGCTGGGTACGCTGCCAACTAATAGTGGGCTTGAGAATTTGGATTGTCTTTAGACCTTCAATGGTATATCGGCAGTCTGTTTTTGTAGTGCTAGCTTGTATTTTGTTTAGTTAATAAAGGCATTAAGGATTAGCTAAATGTTTTGTCAGGGAACATCCCTAAATGAATGAGATTCTAATTTAAATTATATTTACGATGCAATTTTTCACGCAATGTTGACATGTTGATGTTATGTTGATGGAAACGTTGATATTATGTTATTCTACTATTTCACATAATCAAGGGCATATCTTTAAATTTAAGGTAGACTTCCGTGCATCACGGCCTAGCGTGCCCGCAGCCGTGCGCGTCTGACGCATGCGTCAAACACGCGCGGTTGATGCGTTTTGAAAATGTATGGTGACGTCAGTCATCGGCCACACGCTGCAAGGTCTGAAAAATATATATATGTACTAGTGTGACAAAAACTCACAAAACACTAAATTTCAAGCTAAACCCAGAGTTCTAATAAGCCTCCATGAATTCATAACTTACGAACAAATTGTAGCAAACATTAACAGTCAGTAAGTATAAATATGCGAATAAACAAAGCCGCAGGTGCGTTGGGGTGAAATTAAATTCAAACAGTACGCCCACGCATAAATAATTCTCCCTTTCATTTGAATGCAGAAAGCATCTAAACTGGGTAACGAAGGCTGCAGTGACAAAGCTTTGGAAATGTCGCCAGTATTGTTACGCACATCATTTTGTAGACTAAAGCTTCTTGCACACGGTGCACGTAACCTGCGAAATTTAGAGCAAGCCTGCATGTGAATGCAGGATGCAGACATACGTGCATCCTTCTCAATTTGCGCAACGCGGGCTCAGCTACTATCTCGCCTAACATTTTAAATATTTAACGATAAAAAATAAAAAATAAGTTTCGATAAATAAAATTATATGATTATTTACGGGATATTTACCGTGGTAAGGTTGTGGAATGAGCTCTCGATATTTCGGCGCAGTTACATGCACCATGTTCACGGGAAGACTGAAGAATGCGGGTGGTTGGTCGAACAGTTAAAAAGTTAGGTGCAGACATCACGACGATCTACCCTCTTTTTTTCATATAACTTTAGTGAACAACCGTGATATTTTAAAATAGTGTGCTTCGATAAATGTTCAGAACTCTGGCCAACGTCACTTTAAAACTTAATAACTTTTTCTAACGTCAATCCAAAAGATCCAAATGCTATTCAATGTTAGTTTAAAAGTTCAGAACTATGTCCAACGTTACTCTGAATGTCCCTAACTCTGTTAAATGTTGCATTAAAGGTTAACTACATTCAACGTTACTCTAGATTAGAAGTTCAGTACTATGTCCAATTTTTGTTAACATGTTCAGAACTGTGTCCAACGTTATTCTACAGTACGCGACACAGATTTACTCCTAAAAGTGAGCAGATAAAACTTATTTTACAATTACTTACGAACATAACCTTTCTAGGCCTCTATTTCAATCAATTACGGACTACGCCGTCATTTCAAGGTCCACAAATTTTAATATCACAATCCTCTACACAAGAGCTCATACCTAAACGTCGTTGGCTACAAATCGTGCGTGAATTCCCCCTTTTCGCGACCAATGAGTAAGAAATACTGATAAAGCTAAACGTTGAGTTACGTATTGAATCGGGAAATCGTGATACTGGATGGTTTTGAATGTTTATTTTGGAACTAGCTGCGTTCTGCGGTTTCGTGCGTTTTCTTTGTCGACATTTTTTGAAAAAGAAAAGAATGTGAATTGATGTATATTGTACATTCCGGGTTAAAAAAAACCGTAGCATACCTACGCTGCAAAACCTTAACAGCGAAACTGCTACTAGTATAAACTTCTAAGCAAGCGTGATCTTTTGTAGACCGCATAATCGCTTACCATCAGGCGAGTTGGCAGCCAAGCGCGAGCCTATTTTAATTAATGTAACAAAACGGACGTGACGTTGCCTGCGAAACTACGAATGACAACCAGCCAGCCGCCATGACACACCCCCTCCCTCACGCCATGCCACTGTCAAGCTCGCCAAGCCTTTGAGGGGAGTGTATATATAAGCCAGCCTGCCAGCTAACTCTCTCTCTGTTCATTTCGATTGCTGAATAAATGAAGTAGTCACCACTCTGCGTGTTTTATATGTCATCCCGTTTACAATCAGAAGAGGGATAAAGAAGAAAATTTAATACCTACGCGCACTGCGGCTTCATGACGCTTGGTCAAATTGATTCTGATCCTCGAAGAAGACTGCATAATCCTGTCTATAACGGCGAAGTTACTGCTTGAGAAGAATTTACGATGACGTAATTATGTACTGCAAGAAGGTCGACTCTGCCAAGCTAAAGCATCGTGCTACTTAGTTGGCCTAATGAAAAACGAAGTAAAAATGCAGAATAATGTCGCCACTATCATGAAGATCTAACACCACCCACCCTGTTTTCTCATCATTCGACGCCACGTACTGAGCAAGAAGAAGAAATAATGATATTGCTTGTTGCCGCTTCCGTGGCATTTAAACACGGCGAACTCTACTTTCTGCTCGTGACCTTACTACCCACTGCGTGCGAAAACTGTGACATCGAAGATTTCAAGATTTCATCTCGGGCCGCAAGACACGTGGCAAGATACTACTATCTACCTGCCTACCAGCCTGCCCGCCTGCGTGCCAATCTGCCTGTCTGCCTGCCAGCATGGGGCCTGCATCCGTGTGGCGTGTAGCAGCCGGGCGAGGTCCTAACCTAACTAGGGCCTAAAGCAGCGGAGGCCAGCCTACATCAGTTGGAGCTAGCGAGGAGCCTTAGCCTACTAGCCAGGTGTGTTTGTTTCTACTTGCCATTATGCTTATGAGATATACCTATTTTTGACCTTATTGCCACTAATTCAAGTTAGTATTAGAAAATTTACAAGTATATGACTTCAAAATATGACCATTAACTGATAGCAGTGAGCAAACCATGCACATTTCCTAAGTAACTATCGTACCTAATTGCCTAGTTCCAATTCCGATAGATTTGATTGTACCTACAGACGTGATTTAGACTGTACAGAAGAAAAGACGAAAACTAAATCATTGTCTTGGCCCGTGCTTTGCTTTCTAATTTGCATATTATTAGTGACTACTCATTGGTAGGTCAAAACGAAACAAAAAAAAAATTGTATCAGATGCACTCGAAAGTTCGATAATTTTCTTCAGTGATCATAAAATAAAACTGCAATGGTTGGTAGATTGACGTGCAATCACACTCCTTACGCACAACTTGAGGGTAATCCCAATAGTACGTGCTTATGAACATGTAAGATTTAGGTTAAACAGCCTTTACATATCATACATAGATTAGATACAACTATTCACTCCAGTTTGATCGATGCCGAGTTTGTCTAAAGATTTATAATTGACTTTTACACTTTTGATCAGAGAAACTACGAAACCTGTAGGTAGATTAGAAAAATTACATTGTGGAAGTGCTAGCTTCGTTAGTTCGATACCTCATTTTATTTCTAAGTCGAGTCTGTGGGTGGGATGGAAAATAACTTTTATTGTCATGTCTGCGGGTAGACTGGGGAATTTCTCGCGTTGCAAAATAGTAATTTGTGATGGAATGTGATTCAGATTAGGTACTGGTGAATTGGACTGGTGTTACTAATTGAATCATGACAGACAGAAAATTAGTCATTAAAAACCTGATAATTATTCAGTTGGCGAAAGAAACCTGATTTTCTGGAAATAAATCTATAGTGAGCCTAGCAAATAGCAGTGCAAAGCCTAATCATGACATCTCTACTGAGCCTAGGAGATATGACAACCTTCGACATAGATTTTATTTACTAGAAAATTTTACATAAAGTTGTATGTTTCAATCTTGTTGACGAAGTATGTCAAAGGATTCTTTAGTCGATACTAGTCTTGGAAGCTGTACCTAAAATAACGCACACCTTAACGCAAAGGGATATTGCATTTCCAGTACTGAGCATGATAAAACCACAGTTAAAACTGAAACACATGGGGGTAGCTTATTTCAAATCTATGCCGAGTCGATACTCGGTACCACGTCGTCGGCTCAAAGCCAAGTTTTACCCCTGCACGAAACAGTGACAAATCTGTGCGATCTGCGCCTGCAGGAATTATTACGCAAGAGTCGGCGCACGCCTTAGAACTAAAAAATAAGTGCAAGCAACAAATAATAAAACTGTAGATTATTAAGGAACCATTTAAGTTACAATCATGTTTCCAAAATTACATTAATCTTGTTTATGTCCTCAATTAACTATTAATAACCAAAATATGAATTTGTTACTGTTAGACATACTTAACCGCGCAAATTGATGCAACGCAACTCGAAGTTAAACACATAATATAAACTCATAACGAGTTGGTTGATTCTCACGAAAGTAATGGTTAGGCACTGATAGCAATAGTTTGCTGATAGCATAGGAATAGCATTGCCAGTTTAAAATTAATTTAGTGCTTAACTATGCAAGGTGTAGGTACCTTAATAAATGGCCTAACGCCGTTGTTTTAGTTTAGTTGTTGTTATGATGTATCTTTAAAATAAGTTTATGATTGTTAGTGCTATAAATTTATATGAGCACTTTAAGTACCTACGTACCTTATATTCATTATGTAACAGGTGTGTCAGATTTGATGTTAGCCACGGAATTATTACATTGTGATATTGTTAGATAGGCATAGCTGTTATACCTTTACTGCTCCAAAGATGAACTTAGCACTTACCATTCATTAGTTGCTGTCTATATTTTGATGTTATGGTCAAGTTACAAATAAGTAGTATCTTCGTATGAATTATAGCGAGAGGAATTTGCGCAGCGCAGCGCATTTGCGCAGTGTAGTAGTTCTGTTTGTTTCCAATTAAGTTGCTGATAGTGTCGATTGTTCTGATGGTGATAGTAATTAATTATTAAGGTTTTGATATTAGTCCTGATATTTCTGTAGTTCTAACTTTCCCAGTAGCAACTGCCAGTAGTTTTAACATCTTCGGTAGTATATTGAAAATAATTTCGGTGGCTTCAATAGTTTTAACAGCCTCAATAGTCTTGATAGTAACTATTGCTTTGATGGTAACTATTGCTTTGATGGTAACTATTGCTTTGATGGTTACTATAGCTTTGATGGTTACCATAGCTTTGATGGTTACCATAGCTTTGATGGTAACTATAGCTTTGATGGTAACTATAGCTTTGATGGTAACTATAGCTTTGATGGTAACTATAGCTTTGATGGTAACTATAGCTTTGATGGTAACTATAGCTTTGATGGTAACTATAGCTTTGATGGTAACTATAGCTTTGATGGTAACTATAGCTTTGATGGTAACTATAGCTTTGATGGTAACTATAGCTTTGATGGTAACTATAGCTTTGATGGTAACCATAGCTTTGATGGTAACCATAGCCTTGATGGTACCGACAGGTTTGATGAAACCAATGAATCACTGATCGTTATAAGCTATCATCAATAAGCCCTTATTATTGACAGTACGCCTTAATATTGCCAGTGGCCCTTAATATTGCCAGTGGCCCTTAATATTGCCAGTGGCCCTTAATATTGCCAGTGGCCCTTAATATTGCCAGTGGCCCTTAATATTGCCAGTGGCCCTTAATATTGCCAGTGGCCCTTAATATTGCCAGCGGCCCTTAATATTGCCAGCGGCCCTTAATATTGCCAGTGGCCCTTAATATTGCCATTGGCCCTTAATATTGCCAATGACCCTAAATATTGCCATTGACCCTTAATATTACCACCAGTCCTTAATGTTGCCCGTAGACCTTATAATTGCCAGTCGTGTAGTCAGCCTCAGACTGCACACATTGTTAATTTATTAGAAACTAAACCTTGTTATTTGTTCCCAATTGCGGGAGCAATTGTTGCAGGATGGTCGAGTGTAACAAAACGGACGTGACGTTGCCTGCGAAACTACGAATGACAACCAGCCAGCCGCCATGACACACCCCCTCCCTCACGCCATGCCACTGTCAAGCTCGCCAAGCCTTTGAGGGGAGTGTATATATAAGCCAGCCTGCCAGCTAACTCTCTCTCTGTTCATTTCGATTGCTGAATAAATGAAGTAGTCACCACTCTGCGTGTTTTATATGTCATCCCGTTTACATTAATAAAAAAAACACCTACTCTGCAAAACCGTAGCTGTGAAACTGCTACTGGTATAAACACCTACGCTACAAAACCGTAGCAACGAAACTGCTACTAGTACAATAAATAGCTAGTAGTATAATTATTATACTAGTAGCAGTTTCACTGTTACGGTTTTGCAGCGTAGTTGTTTATACTAGTAGCAGTTTCGCTGCTACGGTTTTGCAGCGTAGGTGTTTATACTAGTAGCAGTTTCACTGCTACGGTTTTGCAGCGTAGGTGTTTATACTAGTAGCAGTTTCGCTGCTACGGTTTTGCAGCGTAGGTGTTTATACTAGTAGCAGTTTCGCTGCTATGGTTTTGCAGCGTAGGTGTTTATACTAGTAGCAGTTTCGCTGCTACGGTTTTGTAGCGTAGGTGTTTATACTAGTAGCAGTTTCGCTGCTACGGTTTTGCAGCGTAGGTGTTTATACTAGTAGCAGTTTCGCTGCTATGGTTTTGCAGCGTAGGTGTTTATACTAGTAGCAGTTTCGCTGCTACGGTTTTGCAGCGTAGGTGTTTATACTAGTAGCAGTTTCGCTGCTATGGTTTTGCAGCGTAGGTGTTTATACTAGTAGCAGTTTCGCTGCTACGGTTTTGTAGCGTAGGTGTTTATACTAGTAGCAGTTTCGCTGCTACGGTTTTGCAGCGTAGGTGTTTATACTAGTAGCAGTTTCGCTGCTACGGTTTTGCAGCGTATGTGTGGCTATCAAGATACTATTTTTATAATTTTTTTTGATAGGACGTTGGTCCATTTGGTAGTGAACCTGCCTTCTGAGCTTGGGGGCGTGGGTTTGATTCCCATCTAGGACAAACATTTGTGTGATGAACATTTGTGTTTGTTCTATATCTGGTTGTTAATATCTATTTAAGTATGTATTTGAAACTATATATGTATGTATATCAGTCTCTGGCAGCCATATCAAAAGCTTTGCTTAGTATGGGATCAGATGACCGTGTGTGCAAAAATGTTCCGAATATTTATTTATTTATTTAATTATAAGCTAACCATCAGAGTTCGAAACGTCAGACTTAAAGTAATGTAAAATACACGCGATAAAATCAGTGAACGCAAATAAAAACAGTCAGGTGTTTTAAGTTCGTTGGGCAGTAATCGCGAAAACATAAGAAATCATTTTAACTAGGTAATTAAGTAAATAAATTATTAAGTAAATTATGTTTTTAAATAAATTAAGTATTTTAAATCTACCTGAATTGTTAAGTCTCTGCCTGAGATAATGAGCTTATTACGGTTCAATGGAAAACAGAATCTTCACCTAAAGGGAAGTTTACGTTACCACGGCTCGGCGCTCGAGAGATCTAATCATACTTAGTGGAAACTTGAGAACCTAGGCACGGTCACTGAGCTTTGAAATATTCAGGTTTTACAGGAATTTGTCTGGTAATTCAGGCACTTTATGGTATTTGTTTTGGCAACAATATATTTTCTGCTAGGCAAAGGCTTCTTTGCCTTCCTATGTGCTATGAATCGATTAAATATTTACTGTTGCAGTTATGCTAGAGAATTTCCAATTTTCTTACACTTCTGGGATGTAGGTATTGTTTATCATCACAATGAAAGAAAGAAAAGAAGAAAAAAAGAGAAAAGAAAAAAAAATACATTTAATTTGAAATTGCTTAAACAACTTATATCTAAAGGATACAATCAGTGTCGAATGGGTCCGTCTCAACATTAATGCTGCAAGTCAAGGACTATCAGCGCAGGTTTTCAGACGAAATTTACAGCTAACACAAATGTATATAAAATTTTACTTACTATGCAATTTAAACAAAAAAGACATAGAAAATAGAATAAGGTAGGAAGTAGTTAGTAGAATAACACAAAATATTTATACTCGATGCGCGCTATCTCCCAGTCAAGTTTCATCAGTTTTGCCATATAATCAGTGCGTATATCTATGAAAAGGAAACATATTTATGTACAAAAAGACATATAATCTTTTTCATAGCTGACCGAGCAAAGCAAGGAGTCCACCGGGACAAATTGGGTTTGTATGTTTGTGAATTTGTATATTTGGCGATAATTTTTTAAAGATGAAGTGAGAAGAACATAACACCTGCTTATTTCTCTAGTTTCACCCATGGGTTTCAGTCATTTCCGTCAGACCACGGCCATTGTAACACGGTCGAAACGTCGAGCGAAAGATGCGCGATAAGTCTCGGTAAACATTTAAAACATATTGTGTTCAAAGCACGAAGCTTAAAAGCTTTTGATAACTTGCGTTAGAAATTTTGTAGGCAAGTAGCTTATGAAAATAAAATATTCAACTTTGAACAAAATGGAAACATGTAGGGGCTACGACGCCACAGTTCGGGGTGAATAACTAGAATTTGTATATCAAAAAATCAAGAAAACTAATAATGTACCCAAATATGAAACGTCTACAACAAAAGAAGCTTTTAGCAACCAAAATACAGTTGTTTAAGCCCCCGCGTAATTGAATACAAAAACGACAACAAAAAGTTTCAGTACAATCCGCGCCAAATATTAGAACCGTTCTGAACGCAGATACACAAAGCGTTTACATCATCGAAATAACAAATAAGTATCAGTGGATCTCACAGGTTACGAAGTAATTCTCCAGAGAACTAAAGTCAACAACATAGCGCAGCGTATTAACACAGACTATAAATCCATACAGACAAAGCCGGCTAGACAAAACAGTCATACGGGGCATGAAGGGCTAGACGTGGGTGTGGCGCTACCAAGCTGCATACATCGCCCGTCTTAGTAGCTTGGTACACAAATTCAGGGCTGACGTGTCTTCGTTTTTTTTTTTTTTTTTTTTTTTTAACGC
Source organism: Agriopis aurantiaria (assembly GCA_914767915.1). Lineage (NCBI taxonomy): Eukaryota > Metazoa > Arthropoda > Insecta > Lepidoptera > Geometridae > Agriopis > Agriopis aurantiaria. The sequence continues at coordinate 15,089,707 of OU611992.1, read as the reverse complement.
AGATAAGTCCGCGTTTGACCACCAACTCGCCTGTTGGTAAGCGACGATGTGGTCGAAGATGAAGCACGCAGACTTAGAAGATACCTATTCACTCTGGCCTTGAAAAGGCCCAGGTTTTAACGTGACAACGTCTAATAAATCGATGAACGCCGGCTGCACGCACTAAAAAGAATGACTCATTGTCCCGTTACGATCATTGTCCCGTTACGCTCATTGTCACGTTACAATCGGAGCGAGAGCGCTACACGAGCGAGCGAAAGAAACGATCGTTGTCACGTTAAACTATCGTCCGTAAACCGACTTTACAGACAACCAATTTTTTTACACACACCCCAAAATGCTGTGTACAAAATGTGCTATGCGAGATTGCAAATAATTTTACAGAGAGAAAGTGATGCGATTTCTACACATAGAGTGTAGAAAAAATACGGAACCCCAAAAACGGCCTTGCCTATAAAAGCATATTTTTTTTAAATCAATTTGTACTATTTACATCTTCGAATAGGCATACATTTAGTAGCTTTTAATTTTTCAATTTAAACACGTCATGTTTTAATTGTCTACCATAAAATTGGCTTTAAATTTTGGCACTGATTCTATCTATATAAGCAAAGAGAACTAAATGGCGCAGACGGGACAAACGCGTACATGTCACGCCAATGACACGCGCAAATGAAAAACACAAAAGGTCGAAACACATTATGGAAAAATACAGTTTTGGTTAAATTTTCGAAGTCGTACCGGTGTTGCCAGAAGTTGTGAAGTGGTGTGGTGTGGTGTTAAATACTTCTATACTTTTGGATAACCTTACTTAAAACTTTATTATCCACTAGCAGCCCGTGCCGGCTTCGCACGGGTGGACATTTATTTTTTAAACATTTTGGCATACACGTACAGTAAATGCAGGACATACCTAACCTTATCTTTTTCTTGCAATTATAATAGCCTATATTAATCAGTGATAACAACAAATTGTCACTGATATATACAATATAAATATATTCCTTAGTATAAACCTAAAACATAAATAACAACAAAGTTATAAACTAGGAGCTTATGTTTATGGGAGATCATTGCTACATTTACATTAATAGCGATGTCCACACTAAGCAAATTTTTTTTTAAACAACTTCAAGATTATACCTATATGTAAAAATTTTAACTTATAAAGTAGAAAATGACATTTAAAACAGAGATTGAAAGTCTTCATCAAAATTTTTCTTAAGGGAACAACAAACCAAAACGTCACCTGTGTCTATATTTTTGGTTTTTGTTGATTTTTTCAAAACGTCTGTATCGATTTCGGTAAAATTTCTATGGAACAATCTCTGAAGTATGAAGTACATACCAAAAAAAAAATACTTTAAATTCAACTCATAATAGGCGGAGTAATCGCGTAACAAACATTTAAAAAAAAACCTGTCAAATTGATTACCTCCTCTTTTCGTCGGCTAAAAATTATATAGATAAGTGTTATCATCACACAAAAACAAACGAATGAAATTCATAAATAAATGCTGTTGTAGATACGGTAATCTATGACTAAGGGAAACAATTTTTTTCCATAAACATGTTTCTATACGCTTTAATAGTGTGAAAACAAATCAAATTACCGAACAAAACATTAAAAAACACTCAATGCGAACGCTATAAAAATGCTACTGATGGATTGTTTTGTCCTTCTGATGATCAGATTACTAGATATCCTAACCCTATCCTGTCGGATTACATACGAGTGCATACACACAAAGGGAACAACTTCAAACTATATGCTTAATCAAATACCAGCAATGTCTTTTCAAAATCTCTCTGGCGAAGAATATTTAAGTATATAAAAAAATAATATATATATATACATATATATATGTCGCAATCGAGTCATAAATACCGCGATTATTCGATTAATCGGGACGCAAGCGCCATCTGTCGGCACTAGATGGAGTCTAGGACGCGGCGGTCGACCGAATGCCTGACACATTCGTAAGGCAGCGGTCGATTTGCAAGGACGTCTAGAAACTATCTCGCGTTCCGTGTAGTCTGTGTCCAGTAATAATCACTACTGAAATTCTAATTGAGTGTCTGATCAGAGATTATATTTTGAACCGGCTTCCTTTCATCACCCACGATACGCCCACAGGGAAGACGAAATAAAATTAGTAATAATAACGGCTATACCCTACCTTTCTCCGACATATATATATATAGCAAATACCATACAAATTATATGTATAAAAATATCAACTATATGCCCATTAGGTATTAAATCATCATAATTATACAATTCACACCTTTGTCTTCATAGCCAGCCTATGATTATGAAAATGGAGATGATGATGTTGTAACGATAAAAATGTCACTTACGTTACAGCTAGTTTAATTATTACAAACATGGAAACATTTGTTAGATACCATTTCCGACAATAAATTTCCGAATTTCCGGTCAATTTACCTACATCAGTTTTCCGTTGTGAAGTACCCGTTTTACAGAGAAAACCACACAACCTAGCCCCACTCAAGAAGTAAAGTAAAAGGGCTCAACCGAAACTTGCTAACGAGTTTAAAACGGCTAACTTCGGATTCCACTTCAAAGTTACGGCATACATCGGATAGGTTTTCACTTACGTTTCTGAATATAAAAAACTACAGATACATAACTTTGAAAAAAAAAGCGAACATTTGCAACACAGTCTACTAAATATTGACAAACATCTTGAAAACTATCATCATCTCACCATCGCGGAAATACTTTCTGTATCGATTAAAATCTGCGCGCAAAAGTCGTTTATATAGCGCTAAAAGAAAATTCGAATTTCAAACATGAGAAACGATTATCTAATCTTTATAATTCACTTGTTTCAGCATTAAATTTAGCAGAGGTAGTTAGTAGTGATTTTCGGTTGGATGCTCGTGTCAACCGATAAAGATAACGTAAGTGTAGGATATATTCTACATGAAAACTATTTAATTGTCTTGAAATCACGTTTTATTTAATTAATACTAATATTACACAAGGTGCAAGAAATGGCCGTGGCCGCTAGCGTTGTAAGAAGGAAGCTACAAAAAAATGTTGCCAGCTCCCCAATAACAGTCACAGACAATGTATGCTCATGCCGACACGATCAAGCCAGCTTGATCAAGCTGGATTGATCGAGTCGACCTGAACATAATTGGGGGCCGGCTTGGCTTAAATTAACTTAATTATAATAATATATTAGGATATAGGCAGTGGACATAAACGTTTTATTGATCTACGATATACTTTGTTTTTCATTTTTATGTCAACCACCCTAACCCTATCATCCTGACCTGGATATGTTTTTACAATACGAGCCATAGGCCACTGTAGAGGGGCGGTGTTCATGTCTCTAACAAGTACTAAATCACCCTCTTTTAGATCAGTCTCTCCATACTTCCATTTGGGACGGCTTTGAAGTTGAGTCAGGTAATCTTTGGACCAAACCTTCCAAAAATCTTGCTTAATTTTAGTACATACATTCCAGAACTTCAAACGATTTGTTGGAACCTCTGTTAAGTCCATTTCAGGATAATTAGTGAAAGCCGTTCCACACAGAAGATGTCCAGGTGTTAAATATTGACAATCAACAGAGTTTGTAGCGAGTAGAGGCCTTGAATTCAATATTCCTTCAATTTGTACAACTACAGTATTGAGTTCTTCATAAGTTAAACAAAGATTGCCTACTACTCTCTTAAAATGATGCTTGAAACTCTTTACACTACTCTCCCACAAACCTCCAAATTCCGGGGAATAACTCGGTATGAATCTGAATTTAATATAGTTATTTGAACAAAAATTATTAACCTCTTGAATATGCTCTTTGGAGCGTTGAAGCTCATATAAGTTTTTCATTATATTAGATGCACCATGAAATGTTTTAGCATTGTCACAAAAAATGTTTGTGGGCATGCCTCGCCTCGAAATGAAGCGTTGAAGAGATGCTAAGAATGCTTGGGTTGTAAGAGACGACACTAATTCCAGGTTTACCGCCTTGGAACTAAAGCAAACATAGACAGCCACGAACGAGGGCATCACAACCGGTTTCCTAACTCGAGCTACCTTTGTGTCAAACGGTCCACAAAAATCAACTCCGACATGCTGGAATGGTCTTGACGCAGTAACTCTCTCTGGTGGAAGTGAACCCATCAACTGCTTGGCAGCTTGAGCCTTGAGTCGAAAACATTTGACACATTTGCGCACTACCTTCTTGACCTCTCGAATGCCACTGACCAATGAGTACCTTTGCGATAGAGAACTTAAAACTAATCTAGGTCCTGCATGCAAGAGCCTTAAATGTTCCCTACCTATTAAAAGGTCTGTGATGTGACAATGCTTTGGAAGAATAGCTGGATGCTTTTTATCATAAGAAATAGTATCGGCATTATGGAGCCTACCACCTACTCGTATAATTCCTCTTTGATCGAGAAATGGATGTAGATTACCTATTCCCGTTTTTATATTTTTACCAACAGCAAGCAATTCCACCTCACTAGGAAAATGTTCCCTTTGAGTACAACGCACTATAACTGACATAGAATCATGCAGTTCCCGAGGAGATAAGCTTCTGTCCATAATTTTAGTTTTATTTTTTGTACAGTTATTACTGAATCTGTATATGAAAGCAATCACTCTTTGTAATTTATTTATATCTGAAAACCGTCTGAACAGTTTTTCTGTAAAAGATGGCTCTATATTTTCAGTTGTATTGCATTGTAAACATTGTTCACTTCGCTGTGAGCTATCTAATCTTTCATCTGTGAGTAACTCATCAGATTTATGAATTTCTTCTGATTTGGTGTGTGTAAATTTTTTATCAGACAAATACTGTGGACCATGCCACCATATAAAACTTTGTTGCAACTTGTGTGGCAAAACTCCCCTCGACAATAAATCAGCCGGGTTATTGTTTGTTCTGACAAATCCCCATGAAGCCTTCTCTGACAACCCTACAATTTGCTTGACTCTATTGTTGACATAAACATTTGATTTTATACTACCTGCTTTTATCCAAGCTAAGACTATCTGAGAGTCACTATATAAAAATACTTTTAAATCTGGAAATCTACTATCCAAAACTTTAGCCACTCTGTGTGCAAGCAGAGCCAAAAGAAGGGCACTGTTAAGCTCTAGCCGTGGAATCGTAAGACTTCTATTTAACGGGGCAACGCGGGATTTAGCGCACAGTAGTTCTGTTTTCACTGACCCATCCTTACTGAAAACTCTCAAATAGAGACAACATCCAAAAGCTTTAATTGATGCATCGCAAAAGCCCACCAATTCTATTGAAGATATATTTCTATTATTCACACACCTTTTAACTGTGATTTTTCCCATCTCTAATAATTTGTTTAAAAAATTATTCCAGTATAGAAACTGTTCGTGTGGAATTTTCGAATCCCATTCTATTTGCATAGAGCACAAAGTCTGCATAAACATTTTTCCTAAAATAATTATTGGGCAAATCATCCCGAGCGGATCATACATCTGTCCTATAAAACTTAGTATTTTTCTTTTTGTATCTAATTTGTGATTCTCGTCAAACTTGGGACTTGAGAATGTGAAAGTATCCGATGTGATATCATACATTAAACCCAAAGTTTTAACAAAATTAGTCCTACTCATGTCAATATCTTCAAATTGTTTTTGCTCATCCGGGATATCCCTTAAAACTTCAGGTGAATTTGAGCACCATTTGTGCAGTGAGAAACTTCCTAATTTGAGGAGCTCCACCAACTGGTCTTTTAATTCATAAAGCTTCTCTTCACTATCAGTTCCACCCAAGACATCATCTACAAATGTGTTATTGAACATCGCTTGCGCAGCAAGAGGCAAGTCATCTTTGTACCGATGAGCTAACTCAACTAGACAACGAGTGGCCAAGAAAGTAGAAGCTTTTAGCCCAAATGTCACCGTTTGCAGCTGCAAGCAGGTGATAGGCTTTCCGGGTTCATCACGCCAGAGGATATTTTGAAGACACCTTTGGTGTTCATTTATTTTAACTTGATTAAACATGCGTTGGATATCGCAAATCAGTGTGAACAGGTAAGTTCTGAATAAAATTAGAATATCAAACAGCTCACTCTGTACCACGGGACCATTCAGCATGACGTCGTTGAGGGAAACCTTACTTCGTGACTTCATACTGCCATCGAACACAACACGTAGCTTAGTTGTCTTACTGGCCTCGTTTATGACTGCATGATGCGCTAGAAAGTAAACAGGATCATTGTTAACGTCGTAGATCCCAATATCCACCTCCTTAGCATGTCCCCGTTCTACATACTGATTTATAAACAGTTTATATTGTTCGAACAACAAAGGGTCCTTTTTAAATCTTTTTTCTAATGATAAAAGTCTCTGATATGCTACCGAAAAAGAGTCCCCGAGCTGCAACTCTTCCAGAGGAGCGGTGAGTGGCATGTCAACATGAAAGCGATTGTCTTTCAAACTCATGGAGCTCTGAAAATTTTCTTCCGCCTTTATCGACTCATCACACCTCATCTTCGCAGGCTCGGGCATCCTTTCTGACATCCAAAAGTTTTCCATAATGTTTTCCAATTTAATATGGTCGCTTATTGCAAAATTAGTCACTAATTCACATGAACTACTTACATTGTTAGCACAATCAGCCGTTGAAACATTGCCTCCAATTACATAACCAAAAAGTGTGTTCTGTAGCACTGGACCGTTCTGAATTTTCACATAACCATCTAATAAAATATTGAAATATAGATCAGCGCCCAGTAACAATGATATTTCTGACGGTACATTGAACCCATCGTCGGAAAACTTTACATTTTTTGGCAAGTTCCAATCCGATACATTAATGAACTGTTGTGGTAACTTTGTTGTTATGGAATCTACAATGTGACATTTTATATTGAACTTTACATTGTTGTTATGGCAAGGTAGCACATTTAACTTTACAAACTCATTTATTTTAGAGTGTTTATTGCCAATACCTATTATATTATTGGTCTCATTTACAACGCTCAGTCCTAGCTGCTTTACAAGATTACACGTAGCAAAACTGGCCTGAGAACCCGAATCGAGCAAAGCCCGAACAGCTCACCGCATTGATTTATTACATTTACTTTTGCAGTAGGAAGCAAAATATTACCAGACACAGGTCCTGATAACAAAGTCACAACTGGTTGCACCGGGCTGGACCGATCTTGATGTAAAAGACTGTTGTGATCTGACGACCTACAAGATTGACATTTAAAGTTGTACTGACATTTACCACTGTGAGGCTTTAAACAAATAACACATAACTCACGGTCTCGCACAAAGGTTTGGCGGTCTGTGAGCGCTGCCGTGCGAAATTGGGGACAACTGAAAAGAAGATGATCTTGTTTATTACAAAATTTACACAAATTCTTAACTTGTGAGGCAACATTGGTCACCTTAGCTGGTGTTGCTTTATATTTATTTGTACTTTCATAGGAAGTACTTTTTGGAGGCGGGCTATCTTCCAGCGCCATAGCACGCTTTTCGAGAAATAGCATGAAATCCGCGATGTTGGGCATCTTCTCAGTGTCCCTATCTAATTGATAAGCCCTGTTTGTGAATTGATCTAGCTTTCTAGTCAAAATTGAAATTAATAACATATCCCATGACTCGATGGGTTCGTCTAAATTTTTCAGTGCATGCAATTGTTGCTGCACCTCGGACACAAACGACCTTATAGAGGCTGCTGTGCCCTTTTGCATCGAAGGTAAATCTAATATTAGATTGATGTGATTAGTGACTAACCGCGCTTTGTTATCAAAACGTCTGTTCAGTAATAATAATGCTTCTTTATAAGATTGATTTACTAGCGGCAAGTTAATAATAACTGCCAAGGCATCATCGGACAAGTATTTTCTTAAATAAAACAGCTTTTGTACATCGGACAAAGCTCGATTGTTGTCTATTATAGCCATATATAAATCGTAAAATGGTTTATATTTTGTGAAGTCTTTTCCATCAAATGGAGTAATATCGATGTTAGGTAATTTACATGTATTGACGTTATGACATTCTGACACTTTAATTTTGGATAATGTTTTGAGTGATGCGTTGATTTTTGCTAAAACGTTGTAGTATTTCTCCTCCATCAGGCCAACTTCCTCTTTGTCTGTCTCATCAATGCTGAGGATGTCCAATTGTACAGCCTCGTAAGCTTTTAGGGCACTTACCAGCTTCTCTTTTCGTGCTTCTAATATGTCAACCGTAGCTGACGCATATTGCAACGGGTCCCTTATAAAGGTGTCGATCCTGGTAATTGTAGCCTTGCATTGGGCGCGCATGAGTTTGTGGCGGCGCAATGCATCTTTATCTTCTCGTTCCGCCATGCTCGCGCCGTGGAGAATGCTGTATTTGGTGGCTGTTTTTTGAGTACTTCTCTGGATAACACAAACAGACGATGGACACTAACTTTATAGTGATGAAGAAGCTTGTCGTTTTAGTCTTGTTGTTCTTGTCGTATTGTATTTTTGATATACGGTACGGCGAAAATGGCCGCCGCGCTCCCGGAACGCAACCGCGTGGCGTGCCGTGTGCCGGGCCGGCAAATCGCTGGGTTTCGTGTTGTTTCGTCAAGAAGATCGTTAAAAAATGCAAGAAGGACCACTCATGTAGGATATATTCTACATGAAAACTATTTAATTGTCTTGAAATCACGTTTTATTTAATTAATACTAATATTACACAAGGTGCAAGAAATGGCCGTGGCCGCTAGCGTTGTAAGAAGGAAGCTACAAAAAAATGTTGCCAGCTCCCCAATAACAGTCACAGACAATGTATGCTCATGCCGACACGATCAAGCCAGCTTGATCAAGCTGGATTGATCGAGTCGACCTGAACAGTAAGTGTAAACCTATTTGTCATATTAAATCTCATGCACGTTTATATAAATAGGTTTCGATTTTAGTTTTAAATTTTTGAAGGCATAATTTGTGCAAATGCAAATGCTAGGATGAGCAGACCCTTGCTTCAGACAATAATTTTGATACATATTTGGTACCATTGTAGCGAATGATGTTTTCCCAATCACATCATAATGAAGTTATCTCTCTGCTGCTGGATTATTTTGCGTAACATGCTTTTGAGGTGGGATTTTTTGAGCATGAAACTTTTAATGCTGCTTCGAACTTATAATGAACGAGTCATTTGTTACAAATGAACGCTCACGCGAGATATTCAGAGTTTCTTTTTGAGTTCAGAAAAGTTATGATTAGTATTTATCTAAATAGGTAAATAATATCTTTGTTTGTGGTAAAAAGCATTTTACCCAGACATTTTTTTTATACAATATCACTTTTTACTGGCATTATAATGTAAAAAAAAAAACAGTCGAATTGATAACCTCTTTTTTGAAGTCGGTTAATAAGTACAGATTTATCTGTGATTTATATTGGGAATTTGGTACTGGTAGAGCTCTCTTGAGGAGTCCACCTGGGAAGTATGACACTTTTGCCAGCTACTCAATTGGAAAGCAGTAGTGCGCAAACATTACTGTGTATCGAATAGAAGGGAAATATTTCTAGTTAAATTACTGGGAATAAAGAGATTTAACATTTAATCTCAATGTGATGAGCGCAATGTGTGTGTTGCCACGCAGTTTCTGATTGGCACGGGGTGCTATGGGCACGCGTTACGCTGCTTTCTATCAGGTGAATGACTGATTTGTCTATTTAATGCACTGGCATAAAAATACTACATGTACTTAAGTTTGTACAGGGTATTTAGTAAATTAAGTCCCGGGGATTTTGACTGAATTTAAACTATATTAGATGCATTTTGAAACAGTAGAGGTCATGAGAAACAGTGGAAACACATTTTTCAAAAAATTTGAAACCTAGCAACGAATGGAACCCACTGGGCTCCACTAGAACTGGGGCTCGATTTTTGAAACACACGCCTGAGTACTTAAATGCAAAATTACCAACAAATGAAATTACAAGAAATTTTCCTAGTCGCGCTTTTTAAATAATCATCATTCACTATTATGATGAAATGGGCTAGCGTTTGACTACAAAGGTGACCACCATGTCTAAGATGGAGGTGCCTATTCACTCTTGTCTTGAAGACTAGGTTGTACTTTTTATGGAACACGAGGCAGGCGCGTTATATTCCTCTGTAATTGAAAACGCTGCATGCGGACTTTACCAATGTTCACGACGTAAAGATGGAAGGAATGCCTCGATGATCTATGGCGGAAATTGGTTGACAGGATCAACTTAAACAGCTCTTGTGCACATTTCATTGCAACGTTATTCTAAAGATAATACGCAATCAGTTTTTTTTTAATTTTTATTCAGTGATTTTTATCTTGTTTCATCAAAATGTTGAATATGTGCTGAAAGCGATAGTTATAAGCGATAGTCGGTGCAAACCGTTTTAAAGAAATTGAGTATTTATTTTGTAAAGTAAAAAGGCGGGGCGCATCTAGTTAATAATTATCAATTCAAAAAACCGACGTCAAAATTAATAAGCTCAAATAAAATTATTTATTTTGCCAAATCAAAAGGCACTCAAACAAAACTATTTGTTTAATTAGAGGTAGTTCAAAAACTACAGGGCCAAAGTAATTGAAAATTTTGTGGCTCCACCTCGCCAACTTTTTTTTTTTTTTTAATGCTGATAAGTCCGCGTTTGACCACCAACTCGCCTGTTGGTTCTTTACATAAAACAAATATCACTGAAATACACAAATAATTTAAAAAAGAAAACAGAACTTCGGTTAAAAATACATCATGTTATACGACTTTTCATATCATCCAAAAGCTATTAAAACATCATCATTACCGTCACCAAACTTTCATTAGCACGGAATTTCGTGCATAAAATTTAAAGTTGTTCGCAAACGAACACGGAACGGGGACATGGTTGTCACAGACGTGAATTCGGATCTCTCATTAGACGATATTGCTGCAGTATAGTTGTGTAACAGTACACAAGCTTGACACAGCCCGAGAACAGTACCTACATGCCGGACTCAGCAACTTAACGAGTGTACTTATACTAAAACCGGCATCACATCATGATAAAAAAATCTTTATTAAATTAATAATAGGCTGGCGTTTGACCGCCAACTTGCCTGATGATAAGCGACGATGCGGTCTACGGTGGAGCACGCTTGCCTAGAAGAAACTTATTCACTCGTGATTTTAAGACACCCGGATTGTAACTATCGGGGAACAACCATTCAGCGCGTAGGCAGGCAGCGCATTCCACTCATGCAGCGCATTCCACGCATGAGCATGTTTTAGATTATTTACATCATCATCATCATCAGCCAGAAGACGTCCACTGCTGAACATAGGCCTCCCCCTTTAACCTCCACACTGAAACTGAATGATTATTTCCATGCACAAGCTAAATTAGGAATTGTATTTTATAAGAGACTAGCGGTCCGCCCCAGCTTCGCACGGGTATAGATAGCCTATGTCACCCGGGGATAGTGTAGCTTCCCAACAGCGAATGAATTTTTCAAATCGGTTCAGTAGTTTTGGAGCCTATTCAATGCAAATAAACAAACAAACAAACAATCAAATCTTTCCTCTTTATAATATTGGTATAGAAAACTCATTTTGACATAAAATACCACCAGTGCAGCGTGTCGTTACCTAATATATATATATATGTATAAGTGTAAGTTATATATATATATATATATAACTTACACTTGCCTTACCGATTAGATGAATAACTAACTATTTATTGTTACACCGGAATGACTTTCCGTTGTGAACAAGTTTACTTGTTTTAAATTGTTCCGCTAACTGGTAGTGGTCTTGAGCAGGATTGTCAGGATTTAGACTATTTAGATTTTCAGCGACCTATGTCCAGTCTAACTGCTGTTGTAGTGTTGATGTTAGTTTTTCTAAGATTATAATATTATCAACATGATACCCAGAAGATCAGCACAAATATAATGTTTTTCAATGTCGCAAAAGCCGACTGACCTTTACAATTTAGTCAGGAGCTAGGCTGATCTAAGATCGATTTTAATTTAGTTGAGAATATTATTGCTGCAATAAGTATAAAATAAAGTAAACAAAGCTGAGGTACTGTGTATCACAGTCTATGTTGCATTACATTTGCTAATGGCCAAGTCCATTAGACACTTCGTACTACCTTACTTACAGCAAACTCCGTTTATGAGAACTGGTGAACCGAATAAAAAACAAAAGTGTGGTTAACTAAGTTTTTTCAGTTTTATTATAAGTTTCTCTATCAGCCGTCATAACAGCTACCTTTGCATTATGAATAGTTTTTAACCGACTTCAAAAAGGAAGGGTTCTCATTTCAGTTGTTTAAAAAAAAGTTTATTAGAAACAGAACTCCGTCATTTATAAACAGATCTGGAAAAAATATTTGAAAGGTTCAAATTGATCTCACAGCATCAAAATCGGTTCAGTAGTTTGTTTTTTTCAAAATAACTGGTTTTGGTTACTTGACTGACATAATATTGTCATCAGAGTAAAAATTGCGTATTTTACAAGACAGTTTTAAAATTGATAATTATTTCTTATTTATTTTTCTGCTAGGCTAAGGCAAAACAGCAGGTCAAGTTGGTTTCAAATCTTATTGTGCATAGTCGTTCAAATTCAAAAGTCTGAGAAACACCATTCTATGAACGTTGATGATTATCATCAGCCTCTAACTGTCCACTGCTGGACATAGGACTCTCCCAATGCACGCCACTGAGCTCGGTCGGCAGTACCTTGCATCCAGTTTTTACCCGCCGTTTTACGCAGGTCATCACTCCACCTGGCAACAGGGTGTCCTACACTACGTTTGCCTAAACGTGGTCTCCACTCCAGAACTATTTTTTTTAACTATTTTTTAGTATAATAAGCTTGTTAGTTAGATTCTATTTTCTAATAGATAATTTAAACTCAATAATATAGAATAACCGTTAAAAAAACGTGAACAAGGACCGCTAAAGCTCCTGAATAAAATTTCTGACTAAGCTTATCGGTTTCTTTTTTCCTTAGAAAAATTCCTTCCACTACTTCAGGTCCCCATAAAGAAGACTTTATCATTTGCACTTAGCGTGTATATTATGAAAATTGCGTGCTTTTAACAATCAGTTTTAATTTTAACAAACCAACCCATAATTCCGAACACAAAAAAAATTGCAAGAATTCGCTTGTACATAATAACAACGCATCCAAATTTATCAAACGACGCCCAGACTCCCGCCCGCCGTAACACAGTTTGTTGCCCGCCCACGCCCGACCACGTATCCTACTTTCAAACCGTGTCAATTGCCCGGCAAAAAACGCTTGTCTGTTGCCAAGACTGACTTGAACTTTTTTCTGTAGTATTTTTTTGAGTTGATTTTATGCAATGTTTGGGTCGAGATATTCATCATCATCAGCCGGAAGACGTCCACTGCTGAACATAGGCCTCCCTCTTTAACCTCCACACTGAACGACAGCCCGCTTTTTGCATCCACTGGATACCCGCGATTCTCACAATGTCGGCGGTCCATCTAGTAGGAGGCCTCCCTACGCTGCGTCTTCCAGTTCGTGGTCTCCACTCCAGAACCTTTCTTCCCCATCGGTTATCAGTTCTTTGAGCGATGTGGCCTGCCCATTGCCACTTAAACTTGCAAATTTTAACAGCTATGTCGGTGACTCTTGTTCTTTGGCGAATATCCACGTTTCGAATCTTATCGCGCAAAGAAACTCCGAGCATAGCTCTCTCCATTGCCTGCTGTGTGACTCTGAGCTTTTCCAAAAGGCCAACAGTTAAGGACCACGTCTCAGTACCATATGTCATCACTGGCAACACACACTGGTCAAAGACACTCGTCTTGAGGCACTGTGGTATCTTGGACGAGAAGATGTCACGCAATTTCCCGAACGCTGCCCATCCGAGTTGGATTCTTCGGGCGACCTCTTTGCCTAAGTTGGACTTACCTAACTGAACAATCTGTCCAAGATAAGTGTAATGGTCAACAACTTCGAGAGTATCGTTCCCAACGACTACCGGCACGGGTTCAACATGGACATTGGACATAATTTTTGTCTTGTCCATATTCATTTTAAGACCCACCTGTTGGGAAAGGCTACTGAGGTCGCTGAGCATCGTATTGAGATCCTCCAGAGACTCTGCCATGATGACTATATCATCGGCAAAACGAAGGTGAGTGATGTATTCGCCATTGATGTTGATGCCGAATCCGTTCCAGTCCAAGAGCTTGAAAACGTCCTCCAATGCGTTCGTGAACAGTTTCGGAGAGATAACTCTCCCTGTCTCACGCCTTTCTGCAGTTGGATTGGTTCCGTGCTCTCGTCCTGTAATCGGATCGACATGGTGGCGTTTCTATACAGACACTTCATCACTTCGATATATCTATAGTCGATATGACATCGCTGGAGGGACTGCAATACTGCCCAGGTCTCGATTGAATCGAAGGCTATTTTGTAGTCCACAAACGCTAGGCATAATGGCCGATTATACTCCTCAGTCTTCTGTATAATCTGGCGGAGCATGTGAATGTGTTCTATGGTGCTCCAGCCTTTACGGAAACTGGCTTGTTCGGGGGTCTGGAAGTCATCAAACCTGCTTTCGAGACGGTTCGTAATGACTCTGGAGAACAGCTTGTACACATGGCTTAGGAGTGAGATAGGTCTATAATTCTTCAATAAGGTGTTATCACCTTTTTTGAAGAAGAGCACCAACACACTCCTGTGCCATGCTTCAGGCGTAGTACCTTCGAGAATGACGGAATTAAATAACTTCTGGAGGACTAAAAGTACCGGTTTTCCACCCGCTCTCAGTAGTTCTGTCGTGATTCCGTCATCACCCGGCGCCTTGTTGTTCGAGCCATTCGAGATATTGATGCTGTGTTATAATTTTGTATTTGTATTGATTCTTCGCAATGAAAACGGATCAGTCATCATCATCATCATCATTAATGGGCCGTAATCTACGCTGGCCCAGTGCATATAGGTGAATGTCATTATGTCTTTGAACTTTTGAGGTTGTTGGCCATACCGGTTTCTCACGATGTTTTTCCTTCGCCGTTTTGAGCGATGGCATCGAAACTGCACGCAACTTATTTAGGTACCAAATAAGTCATTAGTGCAGGGTCGAGGATCGAACCAGGTGTCATCAGATTGTAAAGCGCACATGCTACCACTCCGCTACCATCGCTCTCCACTCGGCCACCGTTGCTCTCAAACCGATTCATTCGTGACTTAAAAACAAATTATATTGTGATGGGAGATTTTCCGACAACATATTTTTTTTAATCAAAAAGTGATCCAATAGATGGCGTTAGCAAACAGTGAAGTGATAAAAAGCAAGTAGCCAACTGTCATCAAGTCAAGTCAGTCACTGTCACCACCCTCTTCTTCACCAAAGTCTTCTAAGCTGAGTTCTTACCCACCGTCCACCTCCTGAGACCACCTGGGTGAACCGTGGAAAGTATTTTTTACAACGTCTCATCTTTGTTCACCTGGGTGTGCCTTGGGAATTGGAATATTTAGTTTCCACCGTCCATCTTGTTACCAAAACTCTTCAGATTTGAAGTGCATAGAGATTATGATTATAATTTGAATGGCTTATTTTAAATGTTTTATTTTGGTTGACATTTTGTTGTTCAACATTAACAGCCAGGGGCGGATCCAGGATTTCATTTGGGGGGGGGGGGCATTCTGGATTTCATTTTGGCATTCTGACAAAGTTCGAAGGAATCAAATCGAAAAATTGAGTCGAATGTATGGAATTGCTAGGTGTTTTGGGGGGGGGGCACGGCCCTCATGCCCTGCATCCGCCAATGTTGACAGCTTATACTTATTCTGGTTTCCTGTTTATTTATAAAGCAAAATAAATCGGTACAATTTGGTAAATTCACACCACACATTTATAAAACCGTCCTTCAATTTTGCTTATATGTCCGAAACTCACCAGATAAACGCTTAACGTGCTACAAGTGAATTCCAAAAGTGAACGAACTTCGAACTGTGCACAATACTCGCAAAAAGGTTTCGCTTGTACCAGCTTAACTTCGGGCACGTAACTTGATCCAGTACTCGACACTCACGTGAAATGTACTTACCTACTATCGAAAACTCGTGCTGGTTTACTTTGGAAACAGAATAAATGCTGACATAAGGATTGTAGTCTAGTTTCTAATTTGGATTTTCCGGAAGACAAAATTACAACGTATTCATTGTGTGATTTAATTATTAGGCTGCGCGAAATTTCTTTCAGTTATACTCACTGTTTTATGGAGTCAGAAGCACAGGTTCAAATCTGTAAAAGATAAAAAATAAATAAACGTGAGTGATTTCTAACTTATTTCAGTTTCTTTGTGATTTCTTGGTTTTAAACTATTTGGTATCTAATTTGACTAACCGTCTTTTTTTATTAAAATGGCGGTCGGAAACGTGTTGACTCGGTAGTCTCAGCAATAGTGCGAACCAAGAACGATTGTCCGGGTAGGAAAAAGATAATGCGGTAGGATATTGGCAAGAGGGAGTTTAATCTGGCTTGAGTGTTCATAGCGAAAGCATATTGATCTGACAACTGTAATAAGTACTGATTATTAAAGTTTTTTTAAAGTGAGAGCTGGATTGTGATTTACCACACGTGTATGCAAAATAGCAGCTCAAAATTCAACTGTTTTATAATTCAGCTGCATTTGACCCAAACTAACAAGGCAAGTTAAATAAAAGCTTATAAGAAACAAAAGATAAACGTAAGAAAAGGAACGCTGAAATTGACATGAACATATTGAAATCAGTATTACGAAAAATTAATAAGATATGTAACAAAATCAACTTTCATCTCCGGCGGTGGGTTCCGCGAATCCAATAAAGGACCGTTACATCATAATAATCTAAATATGAAAACCCCGGGGGAGGGCTGGCTCTCCATAAATTAACCGTAATTAATATCCCGTTACCGGATACCGTTAACGGTATGTATGTGGCAGTAGATACAGTATCACAATTCGCTCCATGGCTGATTTTCAAAAACTTTTCTACTATAGTAATTTTTATATTGAATTGTTTCATTGGTATTTACCATTTAAATATGTTTAGTCTGCTGGCCTTGGACGGCCATCGCCGTGTCGCTCTCAGCACTGCAATCATCTTAGTGTGCACGAAATAATTATTAGGTGTGCCTAACTGTTTTTTTTTAGTAAGCGATTTAGCGGTTTAATGATATGAGTGGGAAAAACACGGAAACATTTAAACACGACCGATAATAGTACTAAAACATATCTCCTTTGTTTGTTTCATCCGAGACTGAAACCAATCTTATTTAACTTTTGTCGATAGAATAGTTTCTATAATTTAGTTTTCCCTATCTCAACATTTTGACTTTATTGTGTGACTTGATTTACTGTTTATAAGGTAACTTGATGATTTGTATGAGATAATGATAAATTGAGAAAGATGGTGGTATTTATTTCTTACAATTGCATCTGAAGGGCTAATGTGAACTATACACGCGATGCGATAGTTCCTTAGTAAACTAGGGGTGATAAAGTAGCGCTTCACAGTTAAATCGGTCTCCCGAGATCAGCAGTAATCTAAAAGTTTATTCCTGGAGAGAACTAGATCAAGATGATTCTAGATTATTCTAGATTGGTGAAGTTGACAGAGAAAGAGCTTGGTCAGAGCAGGTTCAAGAAAGAGGTCAATCGACGAATCCAACTCGGTTGGGCAGCGTTTGGTAAACTTCGCAACGTCTTCTCGTCCAAAATACCTCAGTGCCTCTAGATGAAGGTCTTCAACCAGTGTGTGTATTGCCAGTGATGACATACGGCAGTGAAACGTGGTCTCTCACTATGGGCCTCATAAGCAAGCTCAAAGTCGCACAACAAGCTATGGAGAGGGCTATGCTCAGGGTTTCTCTACGAGATCGAATTAGAAATGAGGAGATCCGTAGACAAATGAAAGTTACCGACATAGCCCACCGGGCTAGCAAGTTGAAGCGGCAGTGGGCAATACATATCACGCAGAACAGATGGCCGATATGCAGAAAAATTGCAATCGCTGGTAAAACCTGGGGCATAGCTAGTATGTAAGTAATTGCAAGGAATCTTGTGAAGACTAGCGGCTATGCGGGTCTTGCTCAGAGAAGTTCTTGTACACATTTAAGGGTACTACAACGTTCCTAAACATACTAAGTTCTTTCAGGGGACGTATTAGCAAATGAGCACACACTGAGGCCGGTACCAAACACGGAGCAGATACAAAGAGGAGATGGTATAATGATAATTTTCTACACAGCAACGTGACCCTGCGCAGTCTGCGTGGGGTGAAGTTGTTAAAAGTACCGCCAACATCTTGAAAAATTACCTTGTCTGTGAAATAGGCAATTTTAGGTGTATCTGGACGACCTAAAAGGGTACAAGCGGATTTGAACTGCGTGCGTCCGTGCTATTGGTTGTAAGTATGTGAATGTGTCAACTTTTCCTATACTATGTCGCTTTTTGTTCAAGACGTTTGTCGATCATTATGCGTCCCACGTCTAACT
Organism: Agriopis aurantiaria; assembly: GCA_914767915.1. NCBI lineage: Eukaryota > Metazoa > Arthropoda > Insecta > Lepidoptera > Geometridae > Agriopis > Agriopis aurantiaria. The sequence goes on along the minus strand of OU611992.1, from coordinate 15,071,196 downwards.
CTACGATATCTATGGACGGTGGGATGTGGTGCCATTTCTTAAATAGACGTTCTTGAGATTATCATGTTTACGACAGTGACGATAACGAATACAATTTGGGTGCACCGATCTATGTTAATGGTAACTATAATCATACTAATATATAAATGCGAAAGTGTGTTTGTTTGTTGGTTTGTTTGTTCCTCTTTCACGCAACAACAGAACAACGGATCGACCTGATTTTTGCATGGGTATATTTCAAGGGCTGTAGAGTGACATAGGCTATTTTCAGCATTATCACCATTTTTCATCACTACGCGGGTGAAACCGCGGGGCGCAGCTAGTAATATATAAATAATTAAAACATGAAATGTGCCTTCTTTTTATTTATTTATTTATTTTATTTCCAACTTAGAACTATCATTACAGGTTATACCTAATGCGATAGTTTAGCAAATTTACATATGAAAAAAAACAACATTGTGACAAAAAATCACTTTTAGATAGTGAGAGGTCGTTTAGGATGATTAACCTAACTTGGAATCACGAGTTGAGTGTCACCATCTCTACTTTGGTTTTTCTCTGTGGAACCAACATTCATTCGAGTGTGGTTTCCAAGTGCCAAACTTGGAGATTCCTCGAGAGCATTACCAAGAAGTTTTAATTACGATCTAAGCTGCCCGTATAAACAATCATTAGACCGTGTTGATCGTCCGGAGCTTTAACTGCGGGACATACGGAGTTGGTAAGTGGACAGCAGCCGGTGAATACAAGGATTGCTTGGCGTTATTGAAATGACTTAATAGTTATCTACTCTACCTAGATCATCATCATCATTTCAGACTATAATGTTCATACTGTTGGGACACAGGCTTTATCATAGAGAGAGAGAGAGAGAGGATGAGCCCTAAACATAGAAAAGATAAGTGAATAGAACGGAAATGAGAAGGAAAATCTGTTACCACGCATATGAGTGAACCTTGATTGAACATTCTTATTTAGATCAACGCATCGAACACCGTATCACAGTTGCTAACTGATTTCGAATGACTGACGTTTTGTTTACATGGGTGCAACTGGCTACAACAAATTTCTTCCAACAAATGCCTTGACAGTCATACTACGTTAAACAAAAAAAAAAAAACTTTTCTGTGTCCCTAACCCACCATGCTGGCCCAGTGCATGTTGGTAAATGTCATAAGTTTTTTCTTTAATCATATAGGCTTGCGTTTGCCTGATGTTAAGCGATGATGCGGTCTACGATGCAGCACGTTTGCGTAGAAGAATTAGATTCACTCGTGATTTGATGATACCCAGATTGAACTTTTGAGGTTCTTGAAGATACTGGTTTCCACCAGTGGTTTACTGGTTCTGGTATAGTAAGATGCAAAAAAGGGCAACAAGGTCGTCAGGTTCTTGAAGATACTGGTTTCCACCAGTGGTTTACTGGTTCTGGTATAGTAAGATGCAAAAAAGGGCAACAAGGTCGTCAGGTTCTTGAAGATACTGGTTTCCACCAGTGGTTTACTGGTTCTGGTATAGTAAGATGCAAAAAAGGGCAACAAGGTCGTCAGGTTCTTGAAGATACTGGTTTCCACCAGTGGTTTACTGGTTCTGGTATAGTAAGATGCAAAAAAGGGCAACAAGGTCGTCAGGTTCTTGAAGATACTGGTTTCCACCAGTGGTTTACTGGTTCTGGTATAGTAAGATGCAAAAAAGGGCAACAAGGTCGTCAGGTTCTTGAAGATACTGGTTTCCACCAGTGGTTTACTGGTTCTGGTATAGTAAGATGCAAAAAAGGGCAACAAGGTCGTCTGCAGGGCGAATTCAACTACACAGTGGGTTGCACCCACCACGTTATTAATATACAGTATTATTTTTAAATTGTCCGTAGCTTTTAAATAAGATAGGCTGATTATGATGATGATGATATCAGTTTATTGATACCGTTTCTGGCAGTAAACTGATGCCATTTGACAATCACGTGTCATTTACTTCAAACGTCTGGTAAGGAAAGGGAGCGCGTGTCCAGAATATGTGAAATGTTGGTAAATTCTTCAGGCAGAAGATCGCAACATAAAGAGGCTAGTTGCAGCAACTTTGGACTTCCGTCTCGTATTTACATTCCGATCCCAATTTGGACGCTTACGGTGGCAAAAGGAATCCGGGGCCTAAAGTAGCTATGGGTGTTTATTTAAGTTTTTCTAGCCGCATTTATGGCTACAGATTTGTTAGAAACAATTATTGAACAACCAACGGAAACGTACCCTGCCAAATAGGTATAAGTCATTTTACTCATCACTAAGAACTGTTTTAAAAGCTTTTATTCAGCTTGCCCTGTTAGTTAGTACCTATGTGTGTACGTTCGTATGTGTAGGACAAATTCATAACAGTAATCCACAACCGAAACTTTGCATACACGTTAAAGTTTTTTTAAACTTAATCATATAAATTATTATGATACCAACCAAGTAATCGCAAAAAATCACCAGTTCTATGCAGGAGAGGCTTATGTTCAGCAGTGGACGTCTTCTCGCTGAAGATGATGATACACTGGCTGTATCAAATTAATTTGATCATAATACTCTCGGCAACATTTTGCTAAGAATCACTTTTCCCAAGAGGGTAAAGTAATTTCTTGTCCGTCTTCCAAAAATAACTCAAAAAGCCTACTCCGTCCTTGTAGTTATTACCTATCTTCATAAAGGCGACATACGATAATTACGATACCCAAGTCCTCTTTTATCATGTCATTAATGGAGCATTTTTCGGGCGAGGGTCAAATGAGAGGTCTGAGGAGCCTCTAATCCCCCGTTTTGTATGAAAGTCTAATTGGTACCCATTTAATCATACTAAGTACGGGCTTTTTGGAGATTTGTGGCTATTTTTAGTTGAAAAGTTTTGGAGTACACAAAATAATTAAGATGGGTTATTTATTTATTTAAGTACAAAGGTAGGTATACCAAACAAAGAAAAGTAAAAAGCCCTGTTTATTACTAATATAATCAAAAACCAAAAACAATATATTGTCCGTGTGGTAAAGTACCAAGAACGCTGGCTGCATTCCCGCGTTCAATTGCTAAAGAAATTATCTGCGCGAGGAATGAGCCAGCTCTCCTATCACCAGCGGCGTCGAATAAATGTGGCGAATTCTTTTTTTTTTTTTGTTACATGGTCCAATAAGGACCAAAAGTTGACAAAAGATGGGTTATTTTTATTTCTACCGATATTTTTTGGAATTAAGTTTGAAAGTACTTATGTATTTTTTAGGGTTACGTACCCAAAGAGTAAAAATAGGACCCTATTACTAAAAAAAAAAGTATTTTTTTATGTATTTTTGTATTAGCTCTAATGTAAAAACGGTAGTACGTACAAGCGTCACAGTTGGCATGAAAGTACACACAAAATTACTAAAGAAATAGTAGCTTATATTTTACACCAAGTATGCACGCTTTAATTTTACACTAAAATGTAGCTATTGTTTAACAGGAAAACAGATCCTTATTTCTCGTTTATGCGTAGTAAGTACAAAAATATCACCTTGCAGGGCCATTCACAAATTAACTTTGTTATTTTCCTCCCTTGTCACCTAGCGTCCTGTTACATTCTCATTTCCTCGGAGGACCCATAAAAAATATGCTCAGCAACCTTATCCAATTATACGCGCCGTCTGATTTAGTGTTTAGTCATATTTCTCACAATTTTCCTGGCCCGCTCCTGAGAAAACCGTTTTGAATGAGCAAAACGGAAAAAAATTACAATTCCTGACTAGATTTTCGGTACTTGCATTTATTTGGAACTAGCTGAGCCCCGCGGTTTCACCCGCATGGGGATGAAAAATGGTGATGTTGATGATGATAAAAAGATAGATAGCCTATGTGTTAATCCAGAGTATAAGCTATCTCCACACCAAATTTCATCTAAATCGGTTTAGTAGTTTCGGCGTTGAGTCCAGCCAAACATACACACTTACACACAAACTTTCGCATTTTAAAAACACTTTTAAATTATCACGGTTGTTCACTAAAATTATATGATTATTTACGGGATATTTACCACGGTAAGGTTGTGGAAGCTATAACGGGAGCTCATTCCACAACCTTACCACGGTAAATATCCCGTAAATAATCATATAACTTTATATTTTTGTTTTAACTAAACTAAATTTAATATCCTTACTTATCTACACAGTGCATAAAATGAATAAAAACATATATGCGTTAATTTGAGAACGTCCTGCTTTTTTATACCTTTTTTGTACCCCTACTTGTACTTGTTTGTGTATTTAGCCCTATGGAATCAGAGTACCCGGTGTCGCCACTCGGTGAGTGGCGACACCGGGTACTCCGGTACGACTCGCCCCAAAGCCACCTACCCCTACGTTTCTTTGTATTGTTATTATTGTTACATCAAACGCAATAATAATAAGTTTTCTTCTTGTGTTCCAACTTATAATAATTTATTCTCGTTCCCGCTTTTGATCATATTTGCTTTTGGAAGACGGAAGTTGAGGATACGTAGAAATAACTCCGCGAAATGACTTGACTGACGCGCAATTTTTCCTTACATGCTACCTTAGAATAACTACTCAGAGAAGGTAGGTTTCCAAACAACACCTTCTCAAAACGTAAGCTACAAATTCGCTTTGTTGCTTACGTTTCGATTGGTATTTTAAACGATTTAAGCAAAAAAAATTATGGATTACCTGTGGAATGTCACACCATAACTCTTATGCTGCTTTTCTGATTTGTTGTGGTACGATTTCACCGCGCAAATTGTCATAGTAAAATTTTTATATTTTTTTGGAGCCATATATACTCCATTTGAATGGCTTAAATTTTGCGAATGTAATTGGTTTCTATGTTTAGTTATTCTAAAAATGCTACCTTTTTTGATGTGTTTTGTACATAATTGCGACTGTTTCGGGATATGCTGAACACGAGGAACTGGATTTTAGGGCTTATTTTAACCCTTAATTTTTACACAATTTTGACTATCTTAAAGTTGAGCATACCTTGGTGGAGGTACCTTTTTGTATTATTTTTATAACCTAGTAGTATTAGTTATGTTCACTTCATCAAAACTCGCGTGAGAGATTGAGGATTCATTATAAATTATTATAACACCGGTTACACACTTTGCCCAAAATAAATTAATGGACGGGTCCAGAAGAAGCACATTTTTGAATTTTACAAAATGAGCGACGGCGCTCACTTCGTTTTAGTTGGTCTCTAGCCGTAAGAAGTGCGACACGCGTCTATTGTTACATGATAACGAAACATCTGACAAAATTATGCCTTCTTGTGCTTTCCCGAAGTGTAAAAACACAACAAAAAACCGCTACAAATTTTTGTAACAAATGTACTGTTATCATTGACCTATATGTACTACGTACATTCTTTGACTGTTTTATGGTTTCAGTTAGGTGTTGAAGTATACGTCCGACGGTAATGACTCGTTTTTACTAAGCAAGTTCAATGGTTATGGCCCGTCCATTCATTTTATTTTGGGCGAAGGTTGCACACACGATTATGTTTTATCGGTCGAGACGATCGACCGATTTCGGAGCCATTAGAACCCTTCATTAGGGCTTAGTAATAGGGACCCGTTTACATCCTTTGGCTACGGAACCTTAAAAACTAATCCGACATACTCAACTATTGGTGGTTAAAATTTGACACAGAAAAAATAGTTAACGTCCTATTTATACTACCAGAGTGTTATGTAAAATTTATATTAAATATTAGTTTTATCTAAATTGAGTTTTGGTTTACCTCTATGAAAAATAACAAAATGTCATTTTCTTCAAGATGGGAAACGTTAAAAAACAAAGAATATTGAGTTAGACGTTCTAGGATAGAAAATACGTTTTCAGGAAATTTTCGCAAAGGAAAGTACCTATTGCTAAATATTATTTTTGCGAAGTGTGTATACTAGGAATTTCAGACGTCTAGTTTGTAAAAGTTTTATCGAATAAGGCGAAACAAGAATTTTTTTCATGTACAATATGTACTTATTTCCTCTAGGTCTAGGTCTTTTTCTTTTGAGTTTTGGCTTCAGACATCCGAGCGTGTCTATTTAGTGACGAGATCAAATTTTCAAATACTCGATTGTCAATACATTGTCGATGATAGTCGATTGCTTCTAGTCTTAGAAGATACTAGTGGTCCGCCCCAGCTTCGCACGGGTATAGATTATAGCCTATGTCACCCGGGGATAGTGCAGCTTCTCAACAGGGAAATAATTTTTAAAATCGGTCCAGTACTTTTTGGGCCAATTCGTTACAAACATACTTACATACAAATCTTTCCTCTTTATAATATTAAGTATAGATATTCAAATCAGTAATAGCCACAAAGTCAAGCAAAGCAAGTCACGGTTAAGTCCAAGTCCCGCCCATGTAAAGCGGTGAAAATTTAGCAAAGGCTTCTATAGCAAATAGGAAACAATACGGAATAAGGGGATTTCCCCTTTGGACAAACTGCTATGACCCACTGGAACTACGGGGATTTAGTGCCTTGTATCATAATATATTATGCGTACAAAATGAATATATAAAATTGGACTTATATTGTACGACTTTTACAGAGACTTCTGAATATAAGTTAAATTAATTTGTATTTGAAATGAAGCGCACATCGAATACAACTGGATCATGTATGTGCAATCTGATTTAAACTAAGTAGATTGCGTAGTAAGAGAAAAACATATTATATATATATATATATACGCATACCCAGCAGTGTGATAAAGAAGGCTGTGGACAGTAAACGTCTTGATCTTTATAAACCATGGATCCATTGTCCTGTCTTCGAACTGTCAAACTCGCAAAGTGAAAATTGAAAATCTTATTTTTTACACCTTGGGTTACATTATTGGAGTTTTAGTAAGGATCCCTATTTAAAAAAAATATTTAATTTAGCCTATGTTACCTGGGGACAGTGTAGTTTCCCAACAGTGAAGGAATTTTTCAAATCGGTTCTGTAGTTTAGGATGAAAGAAGTTGGAAAGAAGGTACCACTCACTCTTTCACCTCTCACCAAATTTCATGGTATGAACAATAAAACATTAATCAATCAATCACGATACTCACTGGAGGGTTAATTTTTCACGAAAAATCTACTAAACTACATCCGAGAAATCTACTTATAGTGCAAACGATCGCAGATATAGAAATATAAACAAGACCAAAAAATAAATCAAAATCAGCCTAGGTGCTTAATTGCCTATTCAAAGTCGGTCTATACTGCCAAAAAATAAATCAAAATCAGCCTAGGTGCTTAATTGCCTATTCAAAGTCGGTCTATACTGCTGGACGTAGGGTCTCCTAAAGAACGCCGTACGGTACGAACTGTTTCACACATCCAATTACCACTAACTGCCTTTCGCAGATCTGTCGCTTCACCTAGCCGCAGAGCACCCTGCACCACGTCTACAAATAAATAGTCTTACATTTTGATATCATCCACCCCCACGTTCAGTTTTCCTACAGATAACATAGGTATCTGCATTTTATGTAATATTAGTGTTTTGTCCATACAAAAATTGCATAAGTTTATGAAGGTAAGCATAAATCTCAGAAACGTCGAACGCACAAACAAAGAATTTCAATTCCGGCGAACATAAACGCTGTCCCATAAACTACCAGCAACTTCCAACTCGTGAAAACATCCAAAGAGCAGGTGAGATGAACAATACACTTTAGGCGTAGCACAGTGGCTGCTAGTAAGGTTATCTAGGAACCTGACAATTGTTTTCTTTTAAACTTGCTGTTTTCAGGGCAGCACAAAGTTTAAAAGAACATAATTAAATTCATAGAGCTGTCCGCGCTGGGAAAAAACACCGGTGCAAGTGGACAGTGTCTTGTAGCGTGCAGTTCTTTGTTAGGAGAAAGTGCACAATAATTAAGCAACGGATAAGTGTGAGTAGGACTCGCACCCTGAGGGTTCCGTATAAATTAATAAATATGTATGTAATTTATTAATGTACTGTAGATCCATCTCGGGAATCGAGTCTCCACGAAAAAAGGTTAATAAGATTGAAATATTTAATAACAAACTTAACTTTGTAGTTGGCAAACAGATGCCACTATACATACAAACTTCAAAATTTTAGTTTGTAATAGCAAAAACTACCTTTTTATGTGATGTAATATCAAATTAACAACTTTCAGATCTTTTCCTTTATTATGAGCTATGAGACTTTGCTTTCTGTCAAGTTTAATGATTCTAGGCCAACGGGAAGTAGGTAACCCTATAGGTTTTGTTTCCCTTGTGAAATAGCATAATATGCGACATAAACGTTCATGTCTTTTGATCGCGTTGACTTATAAGTTTGATTTTTTCACAGCTAAAAGAAACCGTAAATCCGAGTATTTGATATAATTTCAATTTGATACCTCGACGCGTTCTTGAGAAAAAGGATCTTGACAGACGGACAGATGGACAGACGGACAACAAAGTGATCTAAGGGTTCCGGTTTTTTCCTTTTGAGGTACGGAACCCTAAAAATATTGAAGAATGCACTTTAGGGCATTCTGACAATTTTCTTATAAAACCATAATTATGTATACTTTGCCTTTTTATTGCAAACCGGCCACAGATTCAGCGACAAGTGAAAAAAATTGAAAAGGGCATTTTCTTGGCCCAGATTGCTCAGAATAAAAAAACAAACCCAAAGTATATTACTACTTTCTTTTAACTGTGGCTTTAGTGTTCGTTTTATCGACGCCGCAACTTGCCACGTTATTCACGTAGTTTCCGGCGTTAATAGTACTCGCAGTTTGTGAGCGGACGTCAAACCATGATTTATGCTCTCATTGTCTTAATTTTATTGAGAAAATATTTTGAGAGTGGTAGATTTTAGAGAAAATATTTTGGAGGCGGTTACTTATTGCTAAAATATTATTTTCAAAGTGTCGACTTATTGAATACTAGCTGCGCCCTGCGGTTTCACCCACGTAGTGATGAAAAATGGCGATGATGATGATGAAAAGTAGCCTATGTCACTCTCTGGCTCTTGAACTATATCCATGCTAAAAAATTAGGTCGATCCGTTGTTCCGTTGCAGCGTGAAAGAGGAACAAACATCCATACATACAAATTACAAACTTTCGCGTTTATAATATTAGTGGGATGTGAATGAATGATTATTTTGTCCATTTTCATAAATAACATGTTTATAAATGCAAATGTTGTCCTTTTTAGTGACATTACATACGTATTTATGTGTCTGACGTGACGGCATGCAACAGGATTATAAATTCATCCCTTTGCTTTACGATTTCCATTTAAAAACGGACAAACCGCTTACATTTTCGTGGCTTTTAAATCCTCGTCCGTGTGACGTATGTCACCACAACACGTTTCAGGCTGAATGCACGAGACAGCCTTTGGACCTTTGGATAATTTCTGGTACAAATGTTTATTTGTTTACGTGATATGATTTCAAATAGGTCTACTAGCAGTTTGAGTGGCGTGCCTTGGGAGAGCGCCTATGATCATCGGTGAACTGATGCAGACTGATGAGGATGGTGAACGATGATTTATTGACCATTATACTGCCGTATATTTGTTTTTTTTATTTTAGTTACGTTTCATATTTTGTATTTTCGGTGTGTAATAAATAGGTATTGCATTGTAATTGAACATCACGTTTTAGAACACTGTTTTAAACTATCACGGTTGTTCACTAAAGTTATATGATTATTTACGGGATATTTACAAAATACTGGATATCACCATGGTGCATGTAACTGCGCCGAAATATCGGACGCTCATTCCACAACCTTACCACGGTAAATATCACGAAAATAATCATCACGTTTTAGGTACCCACCATTTTCTAGTTGTTATGTACATGGCTTGGTTAAAAAGTTTTGCGGTACGATTTACAAACCACATTATTTGTCAGAGTTGAAGCGAGGGTCTCAAATTTACGGGAACGATTACCGTTTCTTTGTATGCTTGCAAGTTTGTATGTCGTTTGACGATAACTTAAATACCATCGCTTTAATTTTTATTTCGAGTCATTGCAGGAAATCTTACAGGTTGAATCTAGGGGATGACCAGAGTAGGTAATTTTAGGGTTTTTATTTAAAAAAAAACATTAGAAAACAGATACTTTTAGTTAGCTACATTAACATTGGGCCTTGAATGCAATTTTCCTCAGTCCAGCAGTGGACTAATATCATCATCATCATCATCATCATCATCATTTCAGCCGTAGGACGTCCACTGCTGGACATAGGCCAAGGCTGGACTAATATAGATGATTATGATATTAGTAAGCCTATTAGATTTTCACTGCTGGGACACAGGTTTTCTTTCAGGGAAATATTGAGCCACTAATCCACCATGCTGGTCCAGTGCATGTTAGTGAATATCATATGTTTTTGAAATTTTAGGTTCTTGGACATTGTGTTTTTTTTTTCCACGATGTTTCTCATATTGAGCAATGACATCAAAACTGCTTGTAATTTATTTAGGTATTACATAAGTTATTGGCGTAGGGCCGATAATCAAAATGGGTTGTCGTTTAATTGTAAAACTGTGCTTTTGCTATCGCTTGGTCACCATCGCTCGAGCCCATGATCATATCCACGCGTTGACCATACTTCGCTAGTAGTTGCTTCCGACAACCCCTACAGAGTATCTTCCCTCAGGTACATTTCATCACACTGTGCCAGAATGCATGTCAACGTTTTCACAACAACAGTTCCTAAGTTAGCAGCGTAAATTCTATAAACCTACAAATTTCAACTGTATTCCAATGTTACAAAGTTCAATGTAGATAGTGGCTTTTTGTAACAATGTAACTGGAGAGCAGTGATTAAACTTCATTGAGTGGTCAGTTTTAGTTTACGGAGGTACTGGACTACAATGGTTATGATCTGCTACACTGTCCCAATTTTCGTACATAGTATTGTTAGAGCTATGTCATAAATACACTGATTAAAGCTATATATTATATGCTCTATGGTTGACTACTGGCTAGGTTACGCGCTTTTATCGACAATAACCATTTTATTCTTAGATAAATGTAGAGAACAAACGATCTATCACCAGATAGCCAGCCCGATGGGTCAATGACATCAGACCTATGGCGGGTCATAAATTAGCCCGAGACGGAACCATAACGCAAGGAAGTAGAGCAGTAGTACCTTCAATAAAAACATCATCGTCATAATTATCAGCTTATCATTTTCCCACTGGATTCAGGATTCAGGATATTTTTTTCAGGTTTTTTCAGTATTTCTCTCAGAGTGAGAAAGTGAGGATAGTTCCTAATCCACCATGCTGATCCAATGTATGTTAGAAACCAAATCTCTGTAAGTATTATGTACTTAAATTTTAGTCAGAACTTGGTATGAAGAAACAAGAAAATTAATGGAAAAAAGCTTAATATATTTTGAAGGCGGGATCGAAGTTTTACATGTAGGATTCGATACAGGTTTTTAAGAGGGCCAGTCGGGAGTGGAATCATGAAACAAAAAAAATAATACTATTGCCTTTTTTTTTTTACTACTTTTCCACAAACTATTGCCTCACTTCGCATCAATAGTTTGTGGAAAAAATATCAAATATTACAAAAAATATCAATAACTGATCTTCAAAGTCTATATCCTACAGTTTCAACTTCACGATGGGCATATTTACGTTATTGGGCTTCGCTTCGTAAAGCCGAAATGCGCCACAAGAGAGACATGTGCCTTGTGGATGAATGTTGACTACTGTTTATTAAATGACCCTTTATTATGTGCTTCCGATGCTTTGATCATTATTATAGTTTAAATTTGCCTTAAACTCAAGCTAGTACCGAAAAAAGTCTGCTAAAAACTGAAGGTGGCAAGATAAACACGTATTGACTCTGACATATTTTTACTAGTTCTACAAACGCACAACGCAAACACGCAAACGCAACGCAACAGCAAACGATGATGATCAATATGTTATCAAATGGACGACCAATGTGTAAGTAATAAAAGTTTTTCTGAGTACTGATGCAGGGTAGGTAGGTATACCAGTTGTAAACGTCGTACCTGAAAAGCCCAAAATGAACGACATAAGAGACAATATTGTTCGACCCATCACTCAATTAAAAAATATTGTCAACCCGTCAGTAAGCCCAGACACACGAAGGATGCGGATTTACATTTAAAATTTTTTTATTTATCAATTGTTAGGTTGTTGTTAGGTTATATTCAAAAACTTTTATTTTGCCTGATTCATTGACCTACCAGAATGAATGATTTGTTCGCCCGTATCCTTGGAGATTATCCTATTTAGATGGCGATTTAGTTACTCATTTTTAAATGCAACTAAACCGCCGCTTTATGGTTGATATTCCGAAAACCCGTACGAAGCGCTTTGATCCCACATTTATTGTGCGAACTGTTAGTCTGTGGAATGCGCTGCCTGAATGGGTGTTCCCCGATGGTTACAATCTGGGTGTCTTCAAATCACGAGTGAATCGGTTCCTTCTAGGCAAGCGTGTTCCAACGTAGACCGCATCATCGCTTAACATCAGGCGTGATGGTGGTCAAACGCAAGCCTATTAATTATAAAAAATAAAAAAGCTATTAATGATAGACAAAAAGTTGATGACTTTTTGTTGCTAATTTCAAGCATTATTTCAGGCAAAAAGCAAAAAAATAAATACATAATGTGTGGGCGAATTTTGTCTACATTCGTAGCAAATTTCTATTTCATAACTTTTACAGTTCCTGATGAAATTGACTGTGTTACAATACAGCAGATAGAGAGACTCCACATCTTACCCGAGCAACGGAGCTACGAGCTATGGAGAGGGTTATGCTCGGTGTTTCTCTACGAGATCGAATCAGAAATTTAATGAGTAGACCCGTAGACGAACCATAGTTACCGACATAGCCCACCGGATTAACAAGTTGAAGTGGCAGTGGGCAGGGCACATAGCACGCAGAACAGATGACCGGTGGGCCGAAAGGTTCACGAATAGAGACCACGAACCGGTAAGCGCAGCGTAGGACGTCTACCCACACGATGGACAGACGACCTAAAAGAGACCGCAGGGAAACGCTGGATGCAGGCCGCTTCCAACCGGCCCTTTTGGAGATCGATGTCCAGTAGTGGACGTCTTACGGCTGAAACGATGATGATGATGACAGTCTTATTCCTTTTATATTCTTTTTATATTCTTTTTTACCACCTTGGTACGGAAGCTTTAAAATGACCCTTACAATCAACAAATCAGAGTTTTCGGGGCACCCAAATGAGTCCACCAAGGCTGAACTATATTGTTGATCTGGGATAATTTGGTTACTTAGTTTCTTTTGACCAAGACCTCGAAAATACCTCAAAGTCACTCGTCCGAAGACAGATCTTTCAATAAAATTATAAATACACTAAAGTTATATGATTATTTACGGGATATATTTACCGTGGCAAGATTGTGAAATGAGCTCCCGATATTTCGGCGCAGTTACATGCACCATGTTCACGGGAAGACAGTCTTCCGGGGAAACAGTCTTCCCGTGAACATGGTGCATGTAACTGCGCCGAAATATCGGGAGCTCATTTCACAATCTTGCCACGGTAAATATATCCCGTAAATAATCATATAACTTTAGTGAACAACCGTAATAGTTTAAAACAGTGTTTTATAGATACACGTTACAAAAAACACAGATGCTGTATGGTTATCGAATGATTAAACTAAACAACACATAGATTAGCATACTTTTATTTTTATTGTTTGATCAACACATTATATAAATACAATTAGCAAAAATGGAAAACAAAAATACAACGGAAGGTTTGTCTTGGCACACAGATTCACCTCTTGCTGACAAGCAATAAGTACCAATAGCACCAATAGGTACCTACGCTGACAAAAAGAATAAAACTCAAAGTACTGTGCACACTCATTTTGCTACCAATAACTGCCCTGATAAATGAAATTTCACAGCGAACTGACGGTCAGGCGATAAATGAAATAACATTGTACAGTTTCCGAGAAGTTTCCGGGATACAGTGCCACAGTTTGGTGAACTTTACTCCAAAGTTTTTGTCGTAAGATTGTTTTTATATGCTTCGATTCGATACGATTTCTTCAGTTTGGTGACAAACTATCTACGCCTATGGGTATAAACATACTGAGATGGTCAAAATGTTTTTCCCTGGTGCAGGAAATATTATGTCGAAATAGACCTCTTATGGACACAAAACGAGTTCAGGTGTAATATAATGTAGACTCCATCCACTCAAGTTGAAGTGTTTAATCCTTGCTCTTCTTACCCATATCCTTACTAATATTATAAAAGCGAAAGTAACTCTGTCTCTCTGTCTGGATGTTTGTAGCGTTTTCACGACTAAACGGCTGAACGGATCTTAGTAAAATTTGATAAAGAGTTGCTGTATATCACAGAGATGGACATAGAATACTTTTTGACGTTTTTTATTATTATTTTATGAATTTCTGGAAACTAATATGACATTTTGGCGCTCACAGAATGCATCACAGAATAGAACGTAGTAGAGGTCAGTTGCGTTTCACAATGCGAAGTTGCCACTTTGTGTTGACAGTTAGGCGGGATTCGGACGCGGGCCGAACCGCGCTGTGCAACGTTGCCGGCGCTGTATCGACTTGATTTTATGCATGGGTATAGTTCAAGTGCCGGAGAGTGACATAATCTATTATCAGCTTTTAGCTTTTTATCATCATAATCATCACCATTTTGCATCACTACGCGGGTAAAAACGCGGGGCGCAAATAGTAAATAATAATTTATGTATTCAAGTCTATAATAATATTGAGCAAAAAAAAAACTATATATTCAAAATTCATTCTATACATTGAAAAAGAAAGGCAACAGTATTTGCACCTCTAAAATGGCAGAAAAGCAACAAATAGAGATCAATCGCAACAGCCAACCGTGTAATAGTCGAACAGCAGCAGCCGTAAAAATACCTATTTCCACCGGGGTTACAGAAAGATCACTTATAGTGTTAACACACGTATGGATTTGGTTGACGGATCGCCGTCCAACCAAGGGGAGAGAAAGAGTGAGAATATCATATTTCCCTCTCTTTCTCTCCCGTTGGTCAGACGGCGGTTGAGGTCAACCAAATCCATACGTGTGTTAACACTATTAAACATGACTTCCGTGAACAAAACCCACACAACTACTATATCAACAAAACACAAGCTTCATCTTCTCTCAGTGCCTCTCCATTAATAAATATCGGCAATCAGCTTATACTACCCTAGAGGTCTAGCTTATGGCTTCAGATATTCTACCGTCTTTATCCCCGTCCACTCCCTGATATTGTGGTGCCACGACATCTTGCGTCGTCAGAACTTACGCTTCCTTAGAATTTTGCACATCATGATTGTCTGTGTCATCAGGAGAAAATATCGGTCATGCCGCAGTGCATGCCTGAGGTAGGCCATTCGCTGTTTGATGGTCCGGATAAGTTCCAGTTTCTTCCCCATACGGTTTAAGACCTCTACATTGCTAACTTAATCCGTCCAACTGATGCAAAGCATGCGTCGGTAAGACCGCATCTCAAATAGTTAAGCTAACTAACAACTTAATACCTAAACTCCCCGTTTTTGTAGATGTTAGGTACTTCTCTTTATTTTCACCCTTAAGGTTTCTTTAAGACGTGCTTTGGCATTTTTATTCGATAAAATAAGGTAACTCTTATTAAGGTTACCACAAGCCCTCCCTTCGCCAAACACTGGAACATTATTAGATTCATCCACCTTTAGAATCGCGACTTCCCTTCGCTTGGGCGCATCTTGCTGTACTCCACATCGCTGCCAGTGTGGCGTTCCAGTCGACCAGCTCGGTCACCACGGCCTTTCCTGCACAAGGAGTGCAGGTAGGATCCCCCGACACGCCAGCCTTAATGATATCATCCACCGTGCTTTTACCACCGCCAACTGTGCGGCCGTTCTTGAGCCGACCGGCCTCGTACGTGGCGATGGCAGAAGACCGGATGGGATGACTTTGATTCCGTGGAAGATGGGGCGGCCCTTAGTGTGGGATGCGACTTGCGTTGACACCTTTGCGCCGTCACATCTTTCCGGAACCCAGATTAGGGCTGGCGTGGCGGCAGAATCTGCAGAGGATCTCAAAAGGCGCAAATATGGTACACTGGATAGTGGATACATTTTTGAGCCTTTTGGGGTCGAAAAATGGGGCCGTGGGGATAGGGAGCTAAAAAAATTTTCATTTTTTTCTTTGTCTTCACGTCTTATAGGCGCAACTCGTGACCAAAATGCCGGCCTCTACTTTGCTCAAAGGGTGAGCATCGCCATACAACGTGGTAATGGGGCCAGCATTTTGGGAACAGTTCCCACTGGTAGCGGTTTGATAGAATGATAGTTAGGTTTTAATTTGTTGTTGTTTTTTTTTAAATAATAGAGTAAAGTAATATACTTTCTAGTCAAGGTTACCTCCATAAATACGTCATCTATGATTTAATGTCTCACTTCGTCTTATGTAGTGAACTGAGGGAACATTGAGAGATGACTAACAATTCCAAACATGAGCGACTTGGAGGACCAACAAATGAACCTTAGTAAAGTAAGCACTCAAGGTGGATTTGAGGTAACTTTAATGTATTTACAAATATAGGGGTTAGTCTATTATACAAAAAAGTTGGATAAGACCGTGGAAGATCTAACTGCAATACAAACCAAAGACCACCAATTGATTGTGTACCCAGCCTAGCGGCATTAAAACACTGAATGGCAATTAATGATCATTTAATGAGCCAGAAAATTCCAGAAATACTATCACTTTTCCAAAACCCTTTTACGAAAATCGTATTGTCTAAAAAGCAGTCGCTACTCCACAGTTTTTGTGTCATAACTCTTGAACGGTAGAAGTTTCTGTTGACAAACGAGAGTGCGGTGGAAGTTCCGTCGCAGGTGCCCTGTCTACTTCGGTTGCTTTACTATGATTAGTATCGTGCTGATATTGGAAATGTATATATTTTGTTACATCACGGTAACGACTACGTTATACATCAAATAAGGTAGGCAATTCCCTCAATGAAGCAGAAATTGACATCTAGTTTATTGCTAGCTGGTATGAAATTAATGGATGTGAATTGCGTGCCTCATCGTACGATACGGTTTCCTATCGTACGATGAGGCACGCTGGACAGGATACGTTATGCATGGTGACGGCAAGTAGAGCCTTTGTAGAGTGGTCACCGATAGCAGATAAGCGTTTCTTCAGCAGACAACCATCCCGATGGGTCAATGACATCAAACTCACGGTCATGCATAAGTGAAATTAGCCCGAGACAATACAACCAATGGTGCAAGGAAGGACCTCTGATGATGGAAATACACAGTTGTATTTTTTTGTGGTAATCACCAAATCTAACGGACCAAACATTGCCTTACTTTTGCTCATATTCTTATTATTATAATCAGAGGTTACTGTTATTGTTTTGTCAATTGGAATTTGAGGTAAGCCATTTTCAATCCGGAAAGTCTTAGGAAAATTTAACATGACATGACCAGCTAGAGAGTTCGCATAATATACGTAGACAGTGATCTAGCTTGTGAAATGTACGCACTCATATTTGAATAACTGTGTTTGTCCTTAAATTTCATTATCACAAAATAAACATTTCTGTATTTCTGTATTTAAATTATTAGGAATCCTTTCTTCCCGTGTGTATTCTAGCAAATTAACTGTAGCGATGGTTTATCGATGTCATCAGTAACTTTTGGTAGATCGATGCTGGAGAATGGACCCAATTAAAAACATGAACTACGCAGATGGAGGGATTGTAATATTTGATACATGCATGAAATATTACGTGAACCGAATCGCATTAATTTTGCTAGTATATCATGATTATGCATGCTTTTAGAATAGTCCTTCCGACCAGACGTAATCGTAAGGCTGCGGACTCGGAAAATGTACTAGCGTCGAATAATATGCGCAACTTTGGATTTTTTTGGAGCATATTTATAAATTAAAGTAAAATATTTTGATAGCATATAAATAAACAGAATAAATATATTAGCTACGTATTTTTTGAGGTTTATCTGGGTAGATTATGTTAGGTAAATCAAGCGTTAAATACAGCTCTCTCGAGCCAACTCAGTTTCGAGGTGTGTTTGTAAAATTGTTATGTTTAGCGATTTCCAAGAACATTCAGTATCTGATTTGCCATTTCGTGGTCGCAGGACGTCTATTGGCCTCTTCAGTCTCCGACGCAAGTTTTACTAAAACTGCTAATGGTGCTTAGTACATTTGTTAAATGTGAATAAGTTCTATGAATGACGATGATGATTACATTTGTATTCATTTGCGTACAGCTCTTTTCACGACTATGTATACGTGAATTGAATCCTATACGGATTTCACGCATAATTTAACGGATAAACATTTTAAACTAGACCAAGTATATGAAAAACATGTGGACTGTAAAAGTGTAGCTACGATGACTCATGACGTAGATTCTCTGAATAGTTTTTTTATAGACGCCGATCGCGTTGAGTAGGTCAAGGGGAATCATTCAGAAATGCGCAGGCAAATCTAGTTCCGTAACATCTGGATACGTCGTTACAACATGTGTTTTGCGACCGTATTGGACTGGACTGCTTTTGCTTTGACTTGCGTTTTCAGCTATGATTATGTCAAAGGATATTTTTTGTAATTCATTGAAACGTGCCGTGAGAGTTTACTGTAGATTTTCAACAAGAATAATTTGACCAAATGAGCAACACTAGTTGGCCACCAGTTGTTACACTAATTTTTAAGAGTTTTTTGTCCTCTGTATCAAATTGAATGGTGTGAACAATAAAGAGTTAATCAATCAATCAATTAACGGTAGAGGTATATTTTATCGCTTTTTTCTAGATTATTTTTTCTAGGCTTCGACCAACATTTTTATTTTGTTCGCAAATCGCAATCTTTCGATCACGGCAGTTCATTATTTACGGTTTGTCGGTTTTTAATCACGGCTAATAATGTATTTAACGGGTTTTATCGCGTGTGTTTTACAAAACCTAAAAATTATTACTAACATTAATTAAAAGTGCATAATGCACAACTGACAATTACCTAAAAAAAAATACGAAAGATTAGTGAAAATAATTTAACAACAGATTAGAAACAGGTTTGATAATCGATTAAAATTTGTTAAACCTGATGATTAGAACCATAAAGCTCCGAGCTCCGATTTTTTATTATCTAGGTTCAAGTTTATTTTATTTTATTCGGATACGTACTTCTGCCAGATCCATTTTATTGTGTACATTATTTTGGATAAATGTAGTTTTCTATGTGAATGTAAAGTCTGGCTTCCATCATCAGCCTATTATGTTCCCACTGATAGGACACAGGCCTTCTCTCAGAGAGAGGATGGGCCGTAATCCACCATGCTGGCCCAGTGCATGTTGGTGAATGTCATATGTCTTTGAACTTTTGAAGTTCTTGGGCATACCGGTTTCCTCACGATATTTTCCTTGACCGTTTTTGAGCGATGGCATCGAAACTGCACCTAATTTATTTAAGTACTAAATAAGTCATTAATGCAGAGTTGAGAATCGAACCGGATGGCTTCAGATTGTAAAGTGCACATGCTACCGCCTCGGCCGCCTTCGCTTGACAAATATTCGGCCCATTATTTTTATTTACTTCCTCGATATTAAAGACTAGCTGACCTGACAGACCTTGTCCTGTCTTGGAACTGTCAAACCCGCAAAGTCAAAATTGTAAATCAAATTTTTTTACACCTTTGGTTACATTATTGCAGTTTTGTAAGCATCCTTATTTTTTTTGAAAATATAATATATCCTATGTTACCCGAGGATAGTGTAGCTTCCCAACAGTGAAAGAATTTTTCAAATCGGTTCAGTAGTTTCGGAGCCTATTCAATGCAAACAAACAATCAAATCTTTCCTCTTTATAATATTAAAAGTATAGACAAGTTTTCTGTCAGATTACAATAACCCACCTTACCCAAACAAACTATTATTTATTCTGTGCTAGGACCCACATCACAAGGCCCGAAACTGCTGCGGATTTCCACCGGATTTCACAGAAAAATCACGATTAAAAAAGTTTTGGCGCAGATTTGTTTTTTTAATATTTCACGGCTGTCAGCAGGGCGTTTACCTTTGGTCGAGTTTGCGAAGATAATAATAAATGGCGAGCCGTCGCTACGAAAATATTGAAGTAACAGATGAACACGGGGTTACAGAAAACATTTTACTGCATTGATTTTTAAAAGAGTGAAACTTTTTTCGGGATACAAGGGTATTGTATGTCACTCTGCAACCCTCCATCCAACAATCTCTTCGCCAATGTTGCAGCTGTACTCAAACCGAATCTTGTGCGTAACGATGGAAAGAAGCCTTACGGTATGACACTTGTGCCCTGGAGGTTGGGGCGGCCCCTTATATGGGACGCAACTTGTGTCGATACTTTGGTGCCGTCACATCTTCCTGAGACATAAGGTAGGGCTGGCGCGGCTGCCGATTCGGCAGAGCAGCATAAGCGACGCAAATATGCTAACCTTGGCAGTGGTTACATATTTGAGGCGTTTGGGGTCGAGACATAATGCTGGCGTGTTTCTGGCTCAACGCAAAAGCATTGCCATTCAGCGTGGTGAAGCCGCCAGCATGTTGGGTACTCTGCCAACTGGTAGTGGGCTTGAGCATTTGGATTATCTTTAGACTTTCAACGGTCTATGGGCAGTCTAACTGTATATTTGTAGTGTTAGTATTAGCTTATATTTTTTTTAGTTAATAAAGGCACTGAAGAAAAAGCTTTCTATAAGCAAATAACATCAAACCTTTGCTCTGTTGCTACATGAAAGGAGAACAAACAAAAAAATACCAGCCAAGTGCGAGCCCGGCTTGCATTCTGAGGGTTCTGTACCACCACATAAATAAAAGACAACATCACGCCCAGGTTACTTATCCAAGTACTGATACGATGCTGCTTAACTTCGGTGATCGTACGAGGGTGAACAAGCGGTGTACAGAAATTTATAACCTAAAGCGTAAATCTCATTTTTTTGTACGCCACTCGCCTTCTCTAAACTTTATGTAATGTACTTAAATAATAAAACCTTCTCTGTGAACAGTCAAGAGAGACAAAAACCTGTTACCCAACTGAGCCACAGAACAAATACACAAACTGAACTCTCAAGTGCAGGTTTCATGAAAAACTACTGAAATAATCCGCTTTTAACGACTCGGTGCCCAGTTCCCGCTGAAATACAGCTCGGGGTTTTTAAATTACGATGCCGGAGAAGTAATTTCAGGTGAGAGTTTTCGGTCGAGTATCGAAGAGTGTGGGTGTATTGTTGTTTTAATTTCGTGAGAGTTGCAGGAAAAGTCCGGGAAACAATTCCAGATATCGTTTCATTCAAAAGCTTGAATACAAGACGTGAAAGGCATAGGGAAGTAGTTAGCAAATTACTTTGAAATGATAATTATGACATGAGATTAAGAATCTCTTAAAGAGCAGATAATCTTCTAATAGCTGAACTGACTTTCTTGAATCATAGCTAAGAACATTCTCGATCAAGGCATCTTAAGAAACTTCGGAAAAAATCGGTTCAGCCTTTTGGTAGCTACGGTGTCACAGAGAGGCACACTGATATGTTTTAAATGTTTATCGGGACTTATCACGTATTATTTTATGTAGGTAAAAATTTGTACATTTCGCCTTCGACCAAAATAAAATGAATGGACGGGCCGTAACCATTGAACTTGCTCAGTCAACAAGTCAAAACCGTCGGACATATACTTCAAGATCTAATTATAACCATATACAGTACATTTCTTACAAAAAAATTATAGCGGTTTTTTGTTGTGTATTTACACTTCGGGAAAGTTCACGAAGGCATAATTTTGTCAGATGTTTCGTTATCATGTAACAATAGACTCATGTTGCACTTCCTACGGCTAGAGATCGACTGAAACGAAGTGAGTGCCGGCGCTCATTTTGTAATCTTCAAAAATGCGCTTTTTCTGTGCCCTTCCATTAATTTTATTTTGGTCTCTGACTATAGGACCGTCAGTATAGGATGTTAGCTCGTGACCACGGCCATTGTAACATTGTCGAAACGTCGAGTGAAGGGTACATATTTATACGCAAATAAAATAAAACGTCCCGATAAAAATTTAAAATATGTGTTCAAATCGTGAAATTTTAAAAATTACTATGGCACACTGAATCACAAACACACGTTAACGTTATAACACCCCTCTTTTTATATCGAGGGTTAAAACACAGTTCACTATGGCGCATAAATGTAATTTTTGTATTGAGGTTTGATATGCTGCTAAGACTACGGAGATTGAAACTGAATAAAGTTAGAGCGTTGATCAAACTTCAGACAGGCCATAAACACGCAAAGTGGGTGAATTTGCAGGCTCTAATCTGACATAGATCTGTGATTAGTACGTTACCGCCTCCCTGCCCGGTAACGATAAATGGCGGGTTTTTCTTACATTATTTCTGTTCGCGATTTATCGAAGTCATAAATTTTTCGACAGAATTGATTATCCTAACATTTACAGAAAGTGTCTTCGATATATATTATTTTGCTGTTGAAATGTGAAAGATTATTCATTGGAGTGGTTTAACCTCAAAGACGAATCACACCATAGTGATGAGCTTTCTTTAGTTAAGGTTTATTAAATAAAGAATATTTTACATACAAATTTGGAATAATAAACAACATAAATTAAAACGCATTTTCCATTAACGTTTCGAGACACGCATATAGGAAGGGTTCTGTAGCTAACGCCATCACATTCATAGTTAGAATCTCAAACGAACGAAGCCCGGTGGATTTAGCCAAATTTCAGAGATGCATACCTAGAAAATTTTCTAGAATTGACTAAAGTTTTAGTGCTACAACTCAAAAAGTAGTAATCACAAAATATTTGAAATATTTTGAATCAAAGTTTTTAATATGTCCATATTATCAGTTGAAGAAGAAGAAGAAGTTGAAGAAACTTGAAACTGACCTTCAGTTTCAAGATTCTATAAGTCTAAAAGTGTAGAAATACAGGCAGTAACCGTTTGCCATTTTGGCGGGCAATATTTAGCACGTTTTTTTATCTGTGATATTTTGCAATAGATGCACTTGATAAAATGCAACGTACCAAATTTTACCTTAGTTTCAAAAGAGTCATTTAACGATACTATACCATATACTAGAAGGTGTAGCGAAAAACAAATCTTCATCCCCATTTCACAAGTAGTCTACCCTAAAATGCAAAACCTTTTTTTTTAATTGAGATCCTCTCAAAAACTTTTGGTATTATATTTTTTTAAAGCAATATTGTATACTATTACGGGTTGAGAAAGACGAAATTCACCTAGCCTTCATTCGCTTCGAAAATATATATTCACATAAAGGTTCACAGAAATTCAGACTGTCACGTCTTTGTGAGACAATTAACTTCCATTTCCTCGACACAATTACGCCTAAAAGAACATTAACACGAAGTTTCTTTCCCTAATTAGAAACACCTCGGTCTAATGGCAAAGGTAGAAATGATAAAGTAGCGACAAAGTAAATATGATATTTTAATGCTTCAACGTTACGCAAATAAGACAATGTGCCCATTAACCCTATGAATGTGTTACGCACCGCATGTCGGCGTAAGCGAAAAGTGCTCGACGCGCGTTAGGCACCGGAGCGGTGCGTAAGGAAATTACCGCTATTCGTCAATTTATTCCCGCTCGAATGAACGTTCCAAAGACAATGTAAGTTCTTTCGCCTCTAGCTTACTTCAATCACTAAAGAATCGATGCATCCTTACCGTGTCACGGGGGACCTATACTTTGTGAGTGGGTTTTCCCCGTTTAGACAGTGTTTGACAAACCGACATGGCGGAAACATAACGTAAAAATGGTTCGCGATAAAGTTTTAGTTTTTGAAGTGAATATTGCCTATTAGTGTCAAGTAGTTAGTGTAAAAGTTGCGGAAATAGTGCTCCCTTGTTGTGAAAGTGGTGTGATAGTAATTTAATGTGAAAAAATAGCATATTATTATCAACAAGTGCGTGATGGCGCAAGAAAATTCAAGAATAATAATTGCATCACGAGATTCTGTGAGTATTTAATTTTTTTAAATTAATGGTAAGTACTTAGATGTATAATCAATTGAAAATATCATACAACAATTCAAGACAATGAATAATATATATAATATATGAACATACAATGTCAAATTGATAGGAAAAAAAAATATTTTTTATTTTACATGCAGTCAGTTTTCGAAAATTCAGTTGGACTCTCGCATTTCTGGCAACCGCGGCTACTCAGCCTCTTGCGCGGTACGGGTTAAATTCATCTCAGACAGTCTTTTACCTTTGTAGGTACTTAACTACCTAAAATGTTCGTCTTTGCCTAACCGCAATTTATACGTCAGTAACAAGAGAAAGGAATTCCCGAAATTCCAAATGAAATAGGGCAGGGACCTTCAAATGGTGTTAGTATCGATAATTATGATATTTCCGATATTTTTTCAAAGCTAAAGCAATCGTGGTTTCAACAGAGAAAGTCAAGTAGTCATACTGTCCTTTGTCTTCCTTTGATGGTTTTGAAGTCACTTGTCTTGTCTTTCTGTATCTCAGAGCAAATAAAAATACAGAGGGACTACCGATAACACGAAAAGTGAAGCTACTTTTTGAAACATGTGTGCGTAGTCGAAGTTCGTGTCGTGTAATTCATCAAAATATAATAGTGATAATATAAATATTTAAGTGTGGAAATATTCCATCCTTCTTCTTATTTACTTTTGTGTTGTTTTGACAGTTTTTAACACTGCAAGAAGTCATTGTTTCTTTTTAAAACGGATGTTTTCAGTACGACGTTCTGACAAGAAATTCACGTAGTTTTGAATGCGTATGTGTGCATGAGTCGTGTATTTAGTTGGGAATTCACGTAGTTTTGGAAGCGATTTTGGCGTCATTTTGGCAGTGCGCCGTAGAGACTCTGTATTTTTATTTGCTCTGAGTTCTGTATTTGAAACCAACTCTAAAGAGTACGCTGGTGAGCTGCTCAGACACAGCTAAGTCTAAACGACATAATATATTATGGCCAACGCTGTCTCGCTCGCACGAATATCCTATCGTATCACTCTATCGTTGTCATCAGTGTGCATTTTCGTTACAATCCACGAGTTTAAGAATCATATTGTATTGTTATTGAAAGAGAAAGGTTAAAACGCTTGTGATCTTCCGTTTGCAACCATTAAGGAACGAGTCAATAAATAATAGCAAATAAGATATACGTACATCACCGATATAGCTGTTAAAAAGTTGAAGTGGCAATGGGCAGGCCACATCGCTCGAAGGACCGATAACCGATGGGGAAGAAAGGTTCTTGAGTGGAGACCACGAACCGGAAGACGCAGCGTAGGTAGGCCTCCCACTAGATGGACCAACGACACAGTGAGAGTCGCTGGCATCCAGTGGATGCAAAAGGCAAGCTGTCGTTCAGTGTGGAGGTTAAAGAGGGAGGCCTATATTCAGCAGTGGATGTCTTCTGGCTGATGATGATGATGCTAATGAAACCATTAAACCATCATTAGAAAATATAAAATAAAGACTTCAATGCAAGACAAAGCCTCAATTTTCAGGAAAGATACTACCAGTTTAACCCTCCAGAACCTTGAACCGGGATGCGGTGGAAGTTGACAGATTCTGGTCAAAATAATTTACTTAATATTTATGTATTTATAAAAAACCTAAAGCCAAATAGGCCAATTAGGTCTAAGGCCTAATTGATACAACGTGATGATTTTTGATGGTATTATTGTTGTGATCGATTCATAAATATAATAAATCTCTCGATTAGAAAAGTTGCTGTAAAAGTTGTCAAGGAGTTCGATTTTTTTTAACTAATAAAGATAATTTTTAGAAAAAAAAAGAACCAACTTCATGATTATACCTTCATTTACAAACTAAAACTAAAAAGTAGAAAATAATATTTAAATAACTTCAAAGCAATGAGCATTACAGGACAATCAACGAAATTATTAATACATATATTACCTACTTATATACATATTTACAATTTATAATCAGTTATTTTTGGAGTCACTCTTTTTGGAAGTCGGTTAAAAATAGATAGAATGGTTGAGACTAAATATAAATAAAAAAATAACAATAAATTGATACATTAAACCCGGACTACACATACACATCCCTAATATAAAGGGATAAGGTAAATATATTGCCGCATTTATTGTACCTCTGTATTGCGTAGTAATATTTTATTATATCGTGGATAAAGTATTATGTAATTAAAGACATTATTTTCTAAGAACTTATTTTGTACTGTACAAGCTTGGTCCAAGTATTTTTTACTTCTGACAGCTGCGATAATGCGATAATAAGGCGAATGAAACCATTTTCCATTAATATTTTAATATTCAATAGTCAATTTTATTTTATTTTTTACCTCATTCTGTAATTCAATACAGATCTTAGGTAGCATGTAAAGATTCGTATCATATAAAATAGGGTATTTGACACTGGTGGAAATAAAATATGAAACCTAGCTATATTGAAAGGTTTTATATTAAGAGATTTTTTCAATATTTTATCAATAATAATAATCACTCCTAAATTTAATTATTTAGATTTTAAAATCACGATTTTTTTATCTATGTGTCACGTGACTCGAAAATCCAATCACAGTGCGTGACGTCAACATGGTGATGACAGCACAACCAAAACAAAACAAAGAAAACAGATCGAAATCAAATTCATTTTCTGTAAAAGTTTACTAAATGTATCAATATTAATCGAGTTAATTATGGTGATACTCACTTCAAAATGATTTTCACAAACGTAAATCGACGAAGTTGTTGATATTTGAGAAGCATTCTATCTTCCTTCAAGTCACAACCAATTTCTTCGTATTTCAGCTTTAGACGGTACAATTATGAATAATTTCGCAAGTATTGCATTCGAAATATTGGGACACTGAGGCACTACACACCAATGATAAGTTTTACGATCCATTTTCAACTAAATAATTTTACAAATAAATAACAACAACGGCAGCATTTCACGGCCGACTGTGACAGATGTTTGTTTATTTACATGGGCAGCATAGAGTAATATAATGGGTAGATTCCGTTCGAAAGATGCGTTCGGGGCACCCAGAGTGAGATTTGAAAATGAATGACAGATGAACATCAGTGTTTTTTTAACCATCGAATTCACTATTGTTCAATTGCAACTGAAGTGTACGCTCAGATACTCGTAACAGCCAAGTTGTGTCACGGTTGTTTTTCACACTGACGATGACGTTGTAAACGGCGATGCTTTATTATATCGCATGCCTTGAACGCAACTCTGTAGTTAAGTATATTGACGTCACAACGTCGATTTGGCGCGTTTTGATGCGTCATTTAAAAATTGAAATAAAAAGAGCTAATAATTATTCAATAAATGAACTAATGGAGGTAAAAGTATTTTTTTGTGTGAATATGCACCATATTCTTTTAATTTAAGGCCATTGCAAAATTTTGTCAATATCCCTATTACCCTGATTGCGTATGGCAACAAAGTGCGAAGTGGATCTAGAGAGAGAGAGAGAGAGAGAATACTATACTTCTATTTCCTATGTCCTACTAGGTAAATTTTTCCTCCTATATATAAATTTGTGTTAAGTTTAATGTGAGTGTAAACTCAAGGGTTCATCTGAAAACCGGCGCTGATAGTCCTTGACTTTCAGCATTAATGTCGAGACGTACCCATTCGACACTGATTGTATCCTTTAGATATAAGTTTTAGTATAGGTGTCGAATAAAATTTTATTTTCTTTCTTTTCTTTCTTTCTTTCTATATTTATAAATTACATCACTTATAAGTACGAAATAATATTAACTCCATACCAGCACTCACTTTGTAGGAATGGGACAGAACATCCCGTCATAATCAGACCAAAAACTTAAAACGCTTAGGTATATTTCAGAACTTTATGAGCAGATTTAAATAATTTCGTCTATAACAAATTAGTAATATTATTTTAACTAAACACCTGTCCGATTGCTTATTCGTACTCAATGTTTGTTAATTAATCTCAACTAATCTACACACAAAGGCATACAAAGGCAGGCTGTCGTTCAGTGTGGAGGTTAAAGGGGGAGGCCTATGTTCAGCGGTGGATGTCTTCTGGCTGATGTTGATGTAGATGATGAATCTACACAACTAGTTGCGACTACGGGGAAAAAAGTCCAAACGGCTCTACTAGTTGAGTCTCGCAGTAGAGCCTAGGGTCCGCAACGAACCAGTTACATGTGAGATTGAAATTCTGTTAGGCCATATCATCTATATCATAATACCAGCTTTAAGGAGCATGGTTCATGAATCATGATATCCAAATAGCAATATGTAGATGCGTATGCCATCTGAGTTAGGTTACATTCACAATAGTGTAAACAGACATTGTGACTGACGGTTTCCTATATTATTTTTACATGTGAACTTTGATAATCATCCTTCATACTAATATTATAAATGCGAAAAGTTTGTTAGTTTGTTGCTTTGTTTGTTCCTATTTCACGCAGCAACAGAGCAACGGATCGACCTGATTTTTTGCATGGGTATTGTTCAAGGGCCGGAGAGTGTTTAAAGTGTGTAGAGAACTTTTCATCATCACCATTTTTCATCACTACGCGGGTGACACCGCGGGGCGCAGCTAGTATACTTATGGTTTAGCTTCATCGTTTAACAGATTTTTTGACTTCATCGATTTGCCATGACTACTAACGAAGAATAGTCATTTTAATCCACGCGGACATAATCCGGTTAGTCTTCATAGGGGACCGTGAGTGATATTTATAAATGAGCGCTGTTGCGTTAGACGATACGTTAAATTGTTGTTATCAAATCCTCCTAAAACACTGTTTTAAACTATCACTGTTGTTCACTAAAGTTATATTATGTTTTTTTTTATATCTGCACCTAACTTTTTTACTGTTCGACCAACCACCCGCTTTCTCAATACTTAATACTCAATATGTTTATTGCGACATATGTATGCATGCAAACCTTAAATAACATGTTTATATTTTTAAAATTACAAGTAGTACATATGACCCTGTTAGGGTATGGCAACAGAAAGAACGGAACGGTCTATTTGTACATCGTCGAAGTTATCCTTGAAAAATTCGTCTAGGGTGTAGTAACATTTAGATTCCAAGAAATGTTTGAGAACATTAATGAAGCTGTTTTCTTTCTCTATGTCTTTTATTTTATTTGGTAGTTTATTGAATATTTTTACAGCCATAGATGTAGGGCCAGAACTATGAATTGCTAGATTAGATTTCGGTTCAATAAGTTTATGTCTATATTGTGATCTGATTTTACGCGGCTTGTCGATTGCTCTTTTAAATAAGTCGGGGTATTTTTTTACGAATTTGCTAATTTCTAATATGTATCTTTCTTCAGTCTTCACGTGAACATGGTGCTTGTAACTGCGCCGAAATATCGGGAGCTCATCCCACAACCTTACCACGGTAAATATCCTTCGACGAAAGTAATTTGTCGAAGTAAATATCCCGTAAATAATCATACAACTTTAAACCCTTCTCCATCCATGTCAGAGGACTTCAAGCGGCTTGCAAACTCTGCCGTTAAGACTGGCTACTCAATTTATATTAACATATTTTTCAGTGTGTATGGTCGGCCTTGGACACAGACTATGTACTAGTTACTCCTTAAATTTAATTCCTTTCTTCATACCCTCACAAAATGAAGGCCAACAATAGCCAGGACGTTCTACCGGATGCATTAGCAGAATAGACAGTAGGAACACATCCTTACACTGTTCTATTGAGACATATCCTGACCCTAGCCATTATGCTGACACAATGTGGACGAAGCTTTATATTTAGATGACTATTTGTCAAAATAGCTGGAGCTGTAGACCAGATAGAGTGTTTACTGTTTGTAGATTTCAGTCTGAATATACTGGGTTACGTATATAGACTGTACTATGCCAAAAGGAGGTTGTTGTACTTGGTTCGTACAGAACCACCTTTCCTATATTTTCCTCCTTTTTCTTTCCAATTTTGAGATTTGCGTGTTTAATGCACATCTACTGTCACGTGACCACGCATAGGTAAACATTATTTTTCGAGTATTATGGTGTTATACTCGGGAGTCAGGCTGTTGGAGATTGACCGTCGCGTGTGCTATTCGTCTCCCCCTCACGAGTGCGCATCCTTGAAGCCTACGAGATGCGCGAGCGCGTCTAATGCCACCACATCATATTTACCAATTGCAATGAACAAACCCAAAAACAAACGTGACTGCACACCCCGAGTGCCACCTTTGGATCCTCACAGGTTAGTGGCTTTTTCTCCGCACCAGTACTCATCATCATGAAGAACTTTTACTATAGAACCAACCTTGAAATTGCAAAAAAATAATCTGCTATTCCTTACAATCCATCCGTGAATTACGAACAGGAAACAGCAATTATTTTTTTCGCCAGTTTAGTGGTGGTCGTAAAAGTAAAAGTTGTTCATAATGATGAGTACAATGGTAGCCCGTTGGTCCAGTTGGTAGTGAACCTGCCTTCTGAGCTTGGGGGCGTGGGTTCGATTCCCACGTAGGACAAACATTTGTGTTTGTTCTATATCTGGTTGTTAATATCTATTTAAGTATGTATTTAAAGCTATATATGTATGTATATCAGTCTCTGGCAGCCATATCACAAGCTTTGCTTAGTTTGGGGTCAGATGACTGTGTGTGAAGTGTCCCGAATATTTATTTAATATTTATTTTAATGACCCCCTTTCGACTTAGTACAGTCTATATGCGTAACCCTGTACAGTGCTATTGTGATATCTTTCGCACAACGTCAGAAAACAGTCTTACACCGAAAAAGCTCAACCGAAATCGATGGCTAGTCGTTCGGCGACCGTGGTCGTCGTTATTGTAAAGATTATCTAAGTCATGGTTGGATTAAAGTTAGATAATCGAAGTTAAAAATTACCTATCCAATTGGGACAGTGGAAGCGAAGGTAGATACGTCTTTATCTTATACTAGCGGTCCGCCCCAGCTTCGCACGGGTATAGATTATAGCCTATGTCACTCGGGGATATTGTAGCTTCCCAACAGTGAGAGAATTTTTCAAATCGGTTCAGTAGTTTCGGTGCCTATTCAATGCAAACAAACAAATAAGCAATCAAATCTTTCCACTTTATAATATTAGTATAGATTATATAATGAACAAGTGCCTTAACATTAAAATCCTAAACCACTTGGCCTATTATACAAAAACATTTGGACTGCCCATAGACCGATGAAGGTCTAAAGACAATCCAAATGCTCAACCCCAGTACCAATAAGCAACATACCCAGCATGCTGGCGGCATTACCACGCTAAATGGCGACGATTATGCGTTAACCTAGAAAAACGCCAGCATTTTGGTCACGCGTCGCATTAACCAGGAGCTTTGAAAGATTTTTGAAAATAAAGTGCGCTTTCCTGTTTCCAAGGCTTTTTTTTTTTAATAGAATAAGTGGCAAACTAGCAACGGGCCACCTGATGGTAAGTGATCACCGCCGATACCTACAATAACCGGGGCATTGTCAGTGCGTTGCCTACCTTTAGGACTTTATTCACCCAAGGTCCAATGTCTCGACCTCAAACGCCTCAAATGTGTAACCACTGCCTAGGTTAGCATATTTGCGCAACTTGTGCAGCTCTGCCGGACTTGCTGCCGCACCAGCCCTTCTTTGTGTCTCAGGAAGATGTGAAGGCGCTAAAGCATAAACACAAGTTGCGTTACAAACAAGGACCGACCCAACCTCCAGGGAACAAGTGTTATACCGTCAGGCCTCTTTCCATCGTTACGCGCAAAACCATTCGTCTTGCACACCTGCGGCATTGGCGGTGAAAAAAGCACTGCGTAGCATGTAGTTTAGGCTGACGTGTCGGCCATATCGATCAGCGTTTTTCGAGCAAGAGATACCGAAATAAGAACCAGTTACATAGCGATTCCCATATAAAGGAATATTTTGTTCGTCCACTTGCCTCCCCTCTAACATGGATCCTCTATTGGATTAATTTAATTTTTACTCCTCATGTATGGGAAATAGGAATCCGTGGAAGTGGAGGAACAAAAGTCGTTAAATCCTTACCCACTAACATCAACACGTCTAAAAACATTGCGTTTTCATCGCCTAAACTAAAACGAAATCTTGTTAGTATTATCGGCTAATCTATAAACACATAAACAGGCCAAGAGGTTTTTCAATTTTTACATGAGTTTTCCTTATATTTTTACCTGAAGAGTACTTTTACCTATTGGTGTAGTGTCTACTTTGAGAATTAGTTTAGAATACAGTATTAGTATTACTGTTCTGCCTGTCTAGTCTTTTCATATTACTCTTGTAGGTAGAGTAACTTCCAGGTTTAAAGATTTTCCGCCAGCGTTTCACCTCGATTCATCATCATCATCATCATCAGCCAGAAGACGTCCACTGCTGAACATAGGCCTCCCCCTTTAACCTCCACACTGAACGACAGACCTCGATTCACCTCGATTACTACATGACATTTGCTTTTTTCTTTTATTTAGCCTAAGAATGCTTTTTTGGTCTTTATGGCCGCAAAAAAGCAGAAGTCCATACTCGGGGTTCACCAACGAGTAATAGAGCATAGCGATTTTAGCATGGGGTGTCAAGTTAGAGTGTTAAAGGGTCGGCTACGTATTTGTGATTCCTCTGGTGTTTCAGGTATCTATAGACTATTTTGACTGTTTGAAAGACCGCTAGCAGCAAGAAGACGTCCACTGCTGACCTGATAATAGGCCTCCCCCTTAGAACTCTACACTGAACAACAGCCTGCCATCTGCATCCACTGAATGCCCGCAACTCTCACGATATCGTCGGTCCATCTAGTGGGAGGCCTACTTCCTACGCTGCGTCTTCCGGTTTGTGGCTCCACTTTTTTCTTCCCTATCGGTTGTTAGTTCTTCGAGCGATGAGGCCTGCCCATTGCTTTGCACTTGCAAATTTTAATAGGTATATTGGTCACTCTGGTTCTGGTCCACGTTCTGGATTCCATTGCGCAAAAAAACTCCGAGCATAGCTCTCTCCATGTCCGCTGAGTTTTTTCAAAAGGTCAGCAGTTAAGGGCCACGTCTCATTACCATGTGTCATCACTGACAACACACCGCAGAATATTAGTAGTTAATGCTAAAATTATGAATGTTGCAAAGTAGGTCGCTCGCTGACTGTCCCATATTAACTCCGGAATGGCCGACACAATTTCATAATTTTGTGTAATTTTACGTATTGACGTGGCTGATAAGAGAAAATATAATTTTACACGAAATTATTTACATCTGTGTAAATTAATCTATACTAATATTATAATGAGGAAAAATTTGATTGTTTGTTTGTTTGTATTGAATAGGTTCCGAAACTATTAAACCGA
This sequence comes from Agriopis aurantiaria, assembly GCA_914767915.1. Taxonomy (NCBI): domain Eukaryota; kingdom Metazoa; phylum Arthropoda; class Insecta; order Lepidoptera; family Geometridae; genus Agriopis; species Agriopis aurantiaria. The sequence continues at coordinate 15,037,759 of OU611992.1, read as the reverse complement.
TTTGAAAAATTCTTTCACTGTTGGGAAGCTACTCGATCTCCGGGTAACATAGACTATATTATATTATTTTTTTAAATATAGGGATCCCAACTAAAACTCCAATAATGTAACCCAAGGTGTAAAAAACTAAGATTTACAATTTTAAATTTGCGTGTTTAACAGTTCTAAGACAGGACAATGTCTGTCAGGTCAGCTAGTGTACTATATTTTCGCACGCTTTGGTATTTTATGCTTGTTCTTTTTAACCCCAGACACAAAAAGGGATGTTATTAGTATAATTATCATACGCCTGAGTAGGTACCTATATGTGCGTCTGGTTGTGGCATCGTAGCTCCCAAACGGCTGAACCGATTTTAATACTTATATTTTTTTTTTTGTAAAAGGTGACCCAATCTACAGTGTTCTTAGCTATGATTCATGAAAATTGGTTAAGCCGTTTGAAGATTATCAGCTATTTTATGTATTTTTTTTTTAATTTCAATTTATCCTTGAAATATTTAATAACTGTAATTATTATATTATTTTCAATTTTCAAATATTCGTTGTAATAAAGGTAATTTTAAAAATTATATATTTTTCTCTCTCTTCCGAATTTCAGTGTAGTTGAAGTTGTTAACGATAATAAGTAAAATGACCATCTTTTAGCTTAGCACCACCGTCCCGTATAGCCTTGTAACGGGTTCTAGCCACCAAGCAAATAATTTGCTCCTCTCTAACTCTTGTCTCGTTACTAAATAGTTTATGAAATTTTATAGGTATACCTACCCAAGTCAACGGAGGTAAGTATAGGCATAGTCGATCGAAGAAATATCGTAAATAGTTCTTTGGTTCTTCCCCTCATACATTTTGATTCTTAATTACCACTCAAAATCTAAAAATAAACCTAATTGATAAGTAAAGCAAATACAATACATACCAAACAGGAATTTCCAAGAGCACAAACCAAATCACTGAATGTATCACTCACATCCGCCGTATCAACTCTAAAGAAGACTGAAACGACACAACACTTCAGAGAAAACGAATCTATTTGAAAACAGAATTCGAAATTCAAACTGGTCACTTCCGCCACGGAAGAGACGCACGCGCCGGCGCGCCGTCCGCCACTGACTCACGCATCACGCAGCACCCTTCGACCGCTTTCGGTTCTATTTTTTGAATTTCAAAATAGGAACAAAAGAAGGGGGGAGCCGGCCGCCCTCCGTCGGTATCTCGGTTTAAATTTAGAACGGCGCATGCTACGACATGTCTCGATCTTTAGGTTCGTTCACTCTGGAAGTACGGGTGACGTTTGTTGCCCTTAGAATTCACTAGGGTTCGGGGTTCAACGACCGGTGGTGTTCTATTTTTAAGGTTGAGTGAATTCATTGAACTACGTCGATCTTTTGGCGGCCTCTTTCATATATTTTTTCGTTTTTCCTGTAAGGCCAGTTAAAGGTCAGCCTTCAAAGGGTTTTAATTATATAGAAAAATGTTCAGTCAAATAAAAAAACAGATTCAAATCTGACCACAAAGTTTCATTCGGTTTTTCATTAACAATATAATCAAAAGAGTTTTTCGACTTCTTTCATGAGCAGGGTAATTAATATTTCAACATTTTCCAATATGCTCAGTGCTTTCCTACAGAAAAGTAAAAAAAAAACAAGCTGTTTTCTAAAAAAAAATATACCAGCCAACTGTTATCTAAAACGACGTAACTAGTTGTGTCTTTTCCCGTACATATTTTTTTTAACTATCGTTCAGTTCTGAACTATGTAGTAATTTAAAGTTCTAAGCATGTTGCTTATTGGGAAGTTAGTTTAAAATTGTTTTTATAGTAGTACCAAACAGACAAACACAAACAAGAAAAAGGGTCAAAAAAATCAGCCAAGTGCGAGTCGGGCTCGCACACTGAGGGTTCCGTACCACCACAAAATTCAATAACGAAATTACCGCTTATAACTTGGTAATGAACAGAACCCAGTATGAGTTGGGAACTCAGTTCTTGAAGCTGTTGGCGCGTACGTCTACCTAGGACAAACAGTCGAACTAGGTAGGTCCAACTTCAAGAAAGATGTCAATCGGCGAATCCAACTCGGCTGGGCAGCGTTCGGTAAACTACGCAACGTCTTCTCGTCCAAAATACCTCAGTGCCTTAAGACGAAAGTCTTCGACCAGTGTGTGTTACCAGTGATGACATACGGCATGTTAGTGACATTCACTAACATGCACTGGGTCAGCATGGTGGATTATGGAAGAGAAAACCTGAGTCCCAGTAGTGCTCATGATAGGCTGATAATGATGATTGAAAACAGAGCAGAAGCCTTCCAATCAAATCTAACACCAAAGATAAGTAAAAAGTCAGAAGACAAGCAAGAAACAACGACGCAAAAGTACAAAAGGAAAACCCAGAAACAAAACAACAAAATCCCTTTAACTATAAAGAAGATCATACTGATATCAAGTTATTTTATTTTTATTATATTTAGAAGGTACGCAAAACAGGACAATCTCAACTTAAGCTAAACTTATTGCAAATATTACAGTTTCGAACTGGAGAGTATCCCAAAATATTACGCATATTTTGGGATACTCTCCAGTTCTTCCACAGCATGATTGGCAATTACTGGCAAGATAAAAAGTTAAAGTTAGATTAATGGAAATAATGCATACGCTTTTACGTATCTTTATTGCAACTTTGTAGTGGTTGTACGGATTTTTACGAAATACGTAAAGTTAGCATTTGATTTGACACACAAGTTTGACACAAAAAGGGTAAGTTTTCACCATTTTTTTTTGTAAAAAATAAAACGTCTAAAAACTTAGTTCACAATAAACATAAAAAAAAAATAAAAAAAAAATTTAATTAATTTAATTTATGTGAATTTTTCACATAAATTTTGAGGTCATGTGAATCAAAATGCCATTTGATCAGTACTCGCTACGATCGATTCTATGGCATTTTATCGAATTCGACGATCTATAAAGAACGGTACTTGCACTGTAGATTAGATAATTATGGTGTTAAAGTTGATAGCAATGGTCCTTGTGGAAAATCAGCTATGACTTAAAGACGGACAACACATAGGTGTTAATTGTCGTTCGGGAGTTATCACACATAGTGTTAAACTAGCGAAAATTTTAAAGTTACTGACAGGCAGACACTGAAGTCTGCTTAGAGTTCCTTTTCTCAATTTTGGCTCGGAAACCTAAAAAAAACAGTTCTAGTAAAATATCGGGCTAAACCGCAGAGTGCAGCTAGTTAAATTACAAAAAGAAGTAAAAATAGCCAGTTCCTTCCTCCGATTGAACCGCTGAGTGACGGTTCCTACTCACGATAATGACTTCCATGTCTACTGCCGCTCGTAAAACTGTATCGTAAAGGACAATGTCTTTAAAGAGAAGCCATTTGAATAACAACTAATTTACTGGGATTACTGAATACATTTTACCGGAAATCGATCACGATGCCGAGGCCCTATTTTTCCTACTATTAGCAATTTTGGCCAGTCTAGTTTTTGTTTATATCTACTTCCATGGTTAGTTTAAAATTATGAAAATGGGGTCATATCAAAATTTAATATTGTATCTTGAACCGTAAAGACCGAAACAAGATTAAGACATTTCGGTCGATAGAAAAATATATATGAAAGTAACACTAATTTGCGCTTTTCTCTCAATTAACTCGCGTGACTGTCACGCTCAGATACATAAATATACAGATGTGATCGAGTGTGTGTGTGTGTGTGCGCGTGTGTGTGTGTGTGTGTGTAAATATATATACCTACATGTGTGTGTAGCTGTTGCCCGTGACTTCGTACGCGTAGACTTTCATTTAATATTTCAACCCCCTTTTGCCCCCTTAATTCAGCCCATTTACAAAATCCTTTCTTAGCGGACCTCTACACCCCATAAGATCTTTTTGCCAAAATTCAGCTTCGTAACTACAAAACTGTCAACAAAAAATTCAAACCCCATTTCCTCTCCTTAATCCATCTTTTTCGGATAAATATTATAATACAGTATTTATTTTATTTAAACCATTAACATGAATACCAAATTTCATTTCCCTAACATTAAAAACAAAGGACTTTCATACAAACTTTCAACTTTCATTTGCCCCCCTTTATTCAGTCCTTTCGCAAAATTCTTTCTTAGCTGACCTTTACACCCCATAAGAAATCTATCTGCCAAATTTCAGCTTTGTAAGTCAAGTATTTTTCGAGATTTTGTGATATACTAACAAGTTTTCACTTCTGTTGTTGGACTGCCTATCTAAGCAAAGCAACAAATATATATTTTAAGTGAATATGCATGCTATTTAAATAAAAACTATTTTACAAGCGGCAACTGAGGAGCATTTATGAAGTTACATACTATGCAGAATTACTACGTTCGTCCATAAATGCTTATGCTGATGCAGTAATATACGATTAAACAAACTATACAGGGTTTCGCATATAAACTGTAGTAAGCCGAAAGGAGGTCATTGTACTTATCATTATGAACAACTTTTATTACCCTGAAACCGCGAAAAAAATATCAGTTGTTCGATAGAAAACGGTCATTGACACTCGCCAAAATGTATTGAAAAGCTGTTTTTTTCGGGTTTTCATGGTCGGTCCCATAGAAAAAGAAACTCATTGAAAATCAATGCATAATCGTAAAATCACAGTGTAAGTTGCCAACTCAATTTTCAATCTGAAATGAAATACCTACATTAGTTATATTCAGAATCCGACGCACAGACAGATATTATGACTAAAACATCAGATTCAAATGAGCTTCCACTCAGAGACATTCTTCGTCATGCAGTCAGCTGATGCCACGGCTCGTTTCAAGCAGGAATAGTCAACGTGTGGTTTGCTGGACGAATTCATGACTTGCGCTTTAATTTTGACATTGTTTATAGTGCAGTTACGGTACGTTATGGTGCGGGCGCTTTCCGCAGTTATAGGCCATCCATAACCCTTTTTGCGTGAACCAGCTACATCTAGTTCAACCACCCGGTCTTTTCCAGGAAAGCCAGCTTGCTGACGCTGGCGCAGGCTTCCCGGAGCATCTTCGGTGACCCAAGGATATTATTTTGCTGTTCCGCTACGCTGTTCCACTCTAGCAGCAAATGCGTGGCCGTTTATTCGACCTCCATGTACCCTCTACATAGAGAACGGTCTGTAATCCCAATTTTGAAAAGATGTTTGTTTAAAAGGCAGTCCTGTGACGATACCGACAATTTTCCGGAGATTGTCACGTTTGAGATTTAGGAGTCTCCGGGAGTATCTTGGATTTAGATCCGGGAAAGCTTCCCTTGACTGCCTACAGGTTTTAGTACTTGCTCAGGTAGTGCAGTGGAAAAAAGTGAACCTGGAGTGAAGAAAAAGTAGATCGGTAGGACGAAAGTGGAAGGAGCAGAAGAGGAAGATAATTTCTGTTAGCGTTGCTTTAATGTGGAAAAATAAATAATAATAATAATAGGCTTCCCTTTAACTGCCAGGTCGCCTGATGTTAAGCGATGATGCGGTCTACGATAGAGCATGCTTGCCTAGAAGAAAACCATTCACTCGCGATTTGAAGACACCCCGTTTGTATCTATCGGGGAACACCCATTCGGGCAGCGCATTCCATAGCACACATTACTAGCGCATTTACTAGCAATCCTCACAATAAAAGTTTTAAAAAAAAAAGCAGCGTAATGGTTTTCGGAATATCATCCATAAAGCGGAGTTGATTTTTCGTGCCCATTCTGGCAGATTTGGAGTGAATTAACTTTACTTTTATGCAGAAAAAGTTGCGTTACATTTTGGTGTTTGTTTATTTGAAAATTTTCTCTATTTAATCATAATTTATTGCGATAAATAATACTAAATTATTATAACACCGGCTTGCACTTACGATTATGCCTCTATCGGTCAAGACGATCGACTGGTTTCGGAGCCATTAGCCCCTTCCTCAGGGAATACGCGCGGTTCTGGAGAAGGTCGCCCGCGTACTGGCGATTCCAAGGCCGCGGCGGCGGTGCGCGCACGCGTAGAGCGTGCTGCCGCTCTTGCTGCCCTAAAATAATAAATAAATATTATCAAATAATAATTTAATATTTAATTTTTTAATATTATATAAATAATATAATGGCATAATTGTGAGTGCAAGCCGGTGTTATAATAATTTATAATGAATCCTCACGCGAGTTTTGATGAAGTGATAAATTATACTATCAAATTATTACGTTATCACCTATGCGCCATGCAAATATTTCCTGCGACCCGTGCTATCAAAAGCTTGAATCTAAATTGTCTAGACTACATCTAAATCTGAACCGTATTTGACTAACACCAATCTAGGAATAGAGCTGTGCGAAATGGGATTGGATTACCACAGTGTAGACTGTGTACACTTAGTAATATTACATTTCTTCATCCATATTTTTGGTCAATTTATGCAAGTGATTTTACGAGAATTAGATAATATATTGCATCGTATTTATTACAAAAAACGTTTGGTACATTTGTGAAATACCTCTGGCGTAATGAACTGAGTCGAAGTAAACTGAGTTACTAAAATAAAGTTTAATTCCCAAAAAGAAGAAAGCTGACAGAAATCCAAAATTACTAATCAAAGGTTCGGGATGTCAAAGACGGGGTGGGACGGATTTAGAAACGGGGAACCAGGATGTAGGGAGAGCCACTTTTTGCTGGAGCTATGAATCTCGACGCGACTGTTGTCTAAGATTACATTGATGTATTTCACAGAAAGTTATTTATTGACTAGAAGTGACAATATTTTCTTCTTTAATCGGGCATACCTACTAAAAAGTCGTTGTCGTTGATGCGACGTTGGTAGGTCCATGGGATGGATGGCCACCGGAGTTTTATAAGATACAACGTTGTTAGTCTTCCAGCAGGCCTAGCACGGGCCGTGGAAAAATTGTCTTTCCACCGTTTTTATCCACGTCTAGACGCGATAAAGCTAGAATATAGATACGTTTGTCTCTTTCCCGCGGGTTAAAAACAGTGGAAAGACAATTCATCCACGGCCCGTGCTAGGCCTGCAGGAGGTGACCATCGATTTAGCCATGATAATTTTAAACGGTTAAAAGATGCGATTAAAAAAGATTAAAATACAAAATGCGATTTGAATTTGAATTATTCAAGAAAAAGAAGTGTGTACGAATCACAGCATTCTCCATAATTATAACACAACGAAGTTTACTTAGTTATTTTTAAGTATAAATAATATACTTTTTTTAAATTTATGGGTTCCATGCCTGAAATAAAGAATTTTAATATCATTGTGATGTTATTCATCATGCCTGAAAAAAAAACTTAAAAAAAAAACATAAAGGACAGAAACAGACAGAAAACAGAAAAGTAAAATTAAAAAACAGTAAAATTTTGGGATCATCAGAAAATTTGTTAGTCTCTATGTACCTATAGGCACATAGACTACCAAAATTATGCCCCTTTGAATGTTGAATTATTTTTCGGGTAAAATACCAATATAAATGACACATCCAGTGATCTCAATCCCATCGGCACATGACAATCCGCTTCCCTTTTTTAGCTACGCCTCGTGTATTAAAGTGTTTAATTTGTCCCCTACCACCGAGATAAATGATCTTTCCTTAGCTGTTGATACATTCCTTCTTGTTTGCATTGATGGATCGTTTTTGAGCAGATTGAGTGACTCGGACGAGTGATGGAGCTTAAAAGTAGATAGGATTTTTTGTGATTCTTTTTTACCGATTCTAAAAAGAGGAGGTTATTAATTACGCGGTATGTAAATATCCTCTACGCATATGAAGTTTCCGATAAAAGCTAATCACACTACTATTATTTAATCTATTGTAAAACAATTTTTATTTAATGTAACAAAGTAACAAAAACGTATATTGTATTGTATTAGCCATGATCCAAGAAAACAAGGTCTAGCCCTCTGGGAGTTGTACCGCAATGACGTCACTGTCCAGTTGCCACTTTATTGTAACAAACACAGATACTGGGAAACAACTTTTTAAATAATCTATTAAATAAAATACAAAAAGCATTTCAATTGTCATTTGGTTTGTCCGCTCATGCAATTTAAGCACGAACTGAATATATTAAAAACAATTTTATCAAAACCACATTGTTTTATTGGATTCTCACAGGTAATATACGAATATTGGGGAGTTATAATTTCACGCTACTGTTAACACAGAAAATCATAGAGAGTCCGCCATTGTTTCGTGTATCGTCATCTCTCTCGAAGTTGTTGTAAATTACTTATTCTGCTCTTGCTTATGCACGTGTACGTGTATCCATGACATTGATGACATCATTGCGGGATGCCCACGTCACATTATTTCTCGGAGGGCTATACCTGGCGGAGTATATTGTTATACCATAGTATTAGCAAAAATCACATGTATTCGATACACAGTATATAAGTTGCGGTTGCATTGTAATCGCCCCCTGTCTTTCTTTGCTCGAACCTCGAAGCGAGAACAACTGTAAACCAATTGTGTGAAAATAGTTTAAGAGGTGATTCTTAATGTTGTGTAATTGTGATTGTACGCGGGAAAGGGTGCATAATCACAGACGTTGATCAGGAAAACGTCTATACTGGGTTACGCAGCAAGGGTTTACTAATTCGAAAAGGGTCCATAGTACTCATCATTATGAACAACTTTTACTATAAAAGGAACTCTGAAATCGCGAAAAATATTAGATAAATGCATATATAATGCATAAACATAAAATCCACGTGGGATTCTTATCTCTGAGTACATTTATAACAACAGATGCGGAACTTTTGTTGTGACGCCATGTTTTCCCTTTGTTTAGGATTGGACATTGATGGATTGCAACGCAATGGGGAAAATATGAGTAGAACTAGTTCTGCCCCGCGGTTTTAAAGCGTTTCCGCGTTTCTATGGAGTATAAATTATCCTGTTTATCCCTATGATACATACTACTACTTTGCGATTTTTTTATCGAAGTTGGTTCAGTAAAATATACTTTAAATAAGCCGTTTAAATGTTATAGACAACTACCTGTTGCCCGCGACTTCGTACGCGTAGAGTTGCATATATATGTTGAACCCGTTTTGGCCCCTATATTTCGACCTTTTCACAAAAGCAATTTTACCGCGCTTTTACACCCTTTAAGGAATCTATCTACATACCAAATTTCAACTTCGTAGGTCAAGATAGTTTTCGAAAGTCCTTGACGAGTCAGTGAGTGATGAGTACCTAAATGTATTGTAATTCACTTTTATATAATTATCTATACTAATATTATAATGAGGAAAGATTTGATTGTTTGTTTGTTTGCATTGAATAGGCTCCGAAACTACTTAACCGATTTGAAAAAATCTTCCACTGTTGGGAAGCTACACTATCCCCAGGTGACATTGGCTATAAATATTATCAAAAAAATAGGGATCCTTACTGAAACTCCAATAATACCCGTGGGAAGCCGGGGCGGACCGCTAGTTATATATATATATTATATAGGTAATTAAAAAATACGACTGGTAGGATTGGAACTTACCTGCGCAACGATTCGAGTAACCATCCCGATTCCTCTATGTAGCCACCAAGCAATGGATGCATTCTTATTGGTCGTACATTTTTTGAATTTTCTAAAATAAATTCTAAAGTCCACTCTACAATATAAAGTTAAATTGGTTAATAACAATACGTGTATGTAGAAAAACATCACAGAAAACTAGCCTAGCAAATTCATCAATTAATTAGCAAAACGCCCACAAAAAAATTAGCTAAGATATTAGTCATGAAAACTGAAAGAGTTACGGATAGAAAGTCAAGACTTATTTCTGCGTTTCAATATTATGATTTACCCATGCACATTGAACTTGACTGAGACTTAATTTGCTTAAATTGACTGTGACTTTGACTAATTTGAGACGTTTAACAATATTTTCATAAACTTGAAGACCTGACATAGGCGCAATAGAAAAAATTACATCAGCCAAACCTGAAAAAATAATGTTTTTTTATTTCAATTTCCAAGCTGTAGCTATTGGAATTGTTTGTGAAGAATCCGTTAAATTGAATTGATAGCGAACAGATTAAAAATTCTACTGTCTGTTACATTTCAGTATGTTTTTTTTTTTTAATAATTGCTAGGCTTGCGTTTAGCATGAGTGAATTAGCGTGAGAATAGCAATACTTTCTAGTTGAGTAGTCAGTTTAGTTTATTTGACGTACCATTTTTGCAACTAAAAGAATTAAAGCTTTAAAATGTTGTCATCCTTTTCTTACAAGTTCAAATAAACTATCAAACTATTCAAACTAACTAACTAACTTTCAAACTATTGAAATTTAAAAAAGATGTACGAAATATTGTTTTTACGGTCTATAATAAAAGTTAAGTTTATTTAATATTATTATTATTGTGTATAAATTTGTTTGAAATACTTTACCAATTACCTACTGCATTTAAAAAAAACATGTAGTGTATACATATTTAGGAATATGGTTTAGTATAAAATTGTATAATCTACTCTAAGTTTAAATTGTTTTGTCCATATTTTGTTTTGTGTGCCAATTAACTAAATAAATAAATAAATGAAAATAGAAGCAGATAATATCAGCCAAATTAGTTAAATAAGTTTATTTAAATGAATCGTACAAAAAAATCTAGGGCGGTAACTTTACGCGAAAAAATGGTTCTCATATCGCTCGTACCGTCTCTTTAAAAATAGTTTAGGTATGCTATTTATTACAGCGCTTTTTTAGCACCTGTATCCAGCGCAGCGTCCATCCATGATAGATAGCTTTAAAGCGCTTTAGATTTATGACAGTATGCGACACTAGCGCCATCATGCATGTCATAATTGCTTTGTTTTAGTTTTACGCAAGCCAGCCATTTGTTACGGTTTTGTGCCAATTTAGCTGGATATATAATTTAAACTACGAGAATAAAACTAGGTTTTTATTAATTATAAATAGGCTTGCGCTTGGCCGCCAACTCACCTGATGTTAAGCGATGATGCGACCTAAGATGGAGCACGCTTGCCTAGAAGAAAGCTATTCACTCTCGACTTGAAGACACCCAGATTGTAACTATCGGGGAACATAGGCACTTAGGCAATGAATTTCATAGACTAGCAGTTCGCACAATAAATGTGGAATCAAAGCGTTTCGTACGGGTTCTTGGAATATCAACCATAAAGCGGTGACGATTCTTCGTACCCACTCTGGCAGTCTGATAGAAAAATGAACAGGAGAGAATCAAATCATGCAGATCTGTAGCACACTCTCCGAAAACTATACGATAAAAAACCGATAGACTAGCAACCTTGCGCCGATGCTCAAGACTAAGAAGCTTAGTCTGAACCAGGGATTCGTTGTTGATGAGCCTCTTGGCACGTATCTCAATAGACTTCAATGCCCCAAGCTGGTACTTAGCTGATCCATCCCAAAGGTGAGAGCAGTACTCCATGCACGACCGAACTTGTGCTTGGTAGAGTGAAAGCAACTGTTCCGACGTGAAGTACCGTCGCACCTTCGATAGGATACCCAGTTTTTTGGCAGCCAATTGAGCCTTGTTTTCAATATAGGAGCAAAGGTACATGAAGTACTTAAGTTGTTTTTTTTAGGCTCGTAATTATAAAGTTTGACGAAACAATCAAGTTTCTCGTCTAATCCTTATGATCAGAAGAGTAACTAGATATTAAATTTGTTTTAAACTCCTAAACGACAAACAACAACCTCGACAACCTCGACAACATTGTGTATGTGTAGAATTTCCTAATTATGGACCAACGTCCCTGAAGGACCGTCACATCAAAGAAGACGTGTTTGTTTGGGTACCCTTGTACCGCAACGCGTGTGAACCCAGCAATGTGTTGTGTTACAGATAGATATGTAAAAATACAATCTGTGAGGGTGTGCAATAATAATACAATCAGTTGTGTAAAAATACAGATAAATGCGCATGAAACAGACCCACCGTTGATAACATGATATTATATTAAAATACAGTTTTTTTTAGTTAGGTTTTAATTTGTTTTGTTTATCAATTTAAGTTTAATAAAGTTATATGATTATTTACGGGATATTTACCGTGGTAAGGTTGTGGAATGAGCTCCCAATATTTCGGCGCAGTTACATGGACCATGTTCACGGGGAGACTGAAGAATGCGGGTGGTTGGTCGAACAGTTAAAAAGTTAGGTGCAGACATAACGATCTACCCTCTTTCTTTATATCCCGTAAATAATCATATAACTTTAGTGAACAACCGTGATATTTAAAACAGTGTTTTAATTTTAATGTTACAAAGTTAAAAGTGACATGTTATTTAAGTTACTGAAACAGGTACAACCTTAGAATAACTACTCAGAGAAGGTAGCCTTCTCAAAACGTAAGCTACAAATTCGCTATGAAGCTTACGTTTCGATTGGTATTTTAAACGATTTAAGCAAGAAAATTAATGGACTACCTGTGGAATGTCTCACCATAACTCTTATGCTGCTTTTCTGATTTGTTGTGGTACGTTTTCACAGTGAAAATTCTCATAGTAAAATTTTTATATTTTTTTTGGTGCCATATATGACATCATTTGAATGGCTTAAATTTTGCGAATGTACTTGGTTTCTTTGTGTAGTTATTCTAAGGGTACAACGTTTTTTAATGTAGGTACGTCGAATACGCCGGCATCTGTATACTTTAATAATGTTAAAATAAACTGTTATTTAAACTATCACGGATGTTCAAAAACTTAAGTATTGATTAAAGAGAGAATAAAATACAAAAAAGAACAAAAAAAACAAAACACAATAAACAGTATCTATCTGTCTATATAATATGTAAAGAGCCACTACGTTTAGCCCTCCTTTTAAATCCTTAGGTGCAGGGGCTTGCCTTTTGCGCGACAATCAGCGTGATGCTGTAACTTCCGTGATAAGGTTTTGAATAGAGCTCCCGATATTTCGATGCAGTTACATGCACCATGTTCACGGGGATACTGAAGAATGCAGTTGGTCTAAAAGTTCAAAGTACGATGCAGTAAAACGATCTACCATCTCCCTTAGTATTTTGCTACGGTTATCGCTGGAACTCACATCTTGCGAAGCTGGAAATCCCACACCATTCGATTTTTCGGCTCCTGTATTCCGCGGACCTGCAAGGTGCGGAATATCCTTCTCCCAAAGGTCTTCCCGTCGAGCTTCAACATGATGCGTTTCAAAAAGGGTGTATACAACTACCTCCCCGGGCTGGTAATTAAAGCACCGTCAACACCGCAAGCGTTGCAGGTGTCCATAGGCAGCGGTTACTGCTTACCATCAGGTGGATCGCATGCTAGTTTGCTGCAATTTTTATTTAAAAAAAAACTAATCCCAACAAAAGACACTGTATCACTGCGTATGGTAATTTGAACACATTTTGGAGTATTTTTATTTTAAGGCAACCGTGATATTTTTAAACCAGGATTTAGGATTTTTAGGACCTAAATGACTTTCTGTACTTCTTCAAGATATTATTGTGCTACTTTACAACTGCGCCATAATATCCGGAGCTCAATCCATAACCTATCACAGTAAATACCACGTTATAACCTACACATAATACTTTAACTCATTTTTAATTAACTGAGTCCGTAATAATATAATGATGTACGTAAAATCCTCATAGCTCATGTTTCGTGATTTGACTATACCTCTACAAGCTCGGGTTCTAATTCAGAAAACCAACAGTGATGGAAGGAAGATTTCCTATTCAAGCTCAAGTTACTGTGGGACCGTTGGTGTAAGGGACGGCTTACACTAGATGCTCAGATTATTTGATTAAAAACGGGCTAGAAGATCGATGTAAGCCGGAGCCGTAGGCGAGTGTTTCCTATTTGTTAGGAGTTTGTTGGTTTACATTTTAACATCTTGTCTACGTTTGTATAAGCGGATTCGTTTGTATTTGCCACTTAAATTATATTCCTGTCTCAATGTGGATCGACGGAGTTAAAATATACAGAAAGAAATTTGGCAGTGACAATATACAACTATACACCAAAACACATACACACAAACACACATACCACATACACACTGAAAAAAAATTCCTGACATTTCTTTTCAAAATTTAGGAAGAAAATCCAAAATTTTGGAAGGAACAGGTCATCATGCCTTTCAAAACCAATTCTTTCTTTCAAGCCTCGGCAGAAAGTCAGCCAGGAAAGTTTCAGTGCACATTTGCATTACGCTCAAAAAAAGAACTTGGTACTCATTAAAAACAAAATAAACGTTAAATACAGCCCTTAGTATTGCATAACTAGAGGAAGAATATTTTCTGGAAATTTGAATGGGATTAATCTCAATAAAATTATATGATTATTTACGGGATATTTACCGTGGTAAGGTTGTAGAATGAATGTCAAATAGGTAACGGTTATGCCCAATGAGTTTCCATGGCAATTTTTCACTCGCATTGTGTAGAACGTTTGCGGAGCCAGGAATGTTAAGTCGCGGTTTAATACGCACACAGACGAGTATCAAGTCATTATCGTGGTACTTAATTAAAAACACCAACGATTCCCGTATACACTCACACTTTTTCCGTAAACGCTCAAGATGACGTATTTCCGGTCCGTACTGGTTTGTAAAACACTGTTTTAAACTATCACAGTTGTTAATCTATACTAATATTATAAAGAGGAAAGATTTGATTGTTTGTTTGTTTGTTTGTATGTTTGTTTGCATTGAATAGGCTCCGAAACTACAAACCGATTTGAAATCTTCTTTCACTGTTGGGAAGCTACACTATCCCCGGTTAACATAGGCTATATTTTTTTTTTTTTTTAATTCGGATCCTTACTAAAACTCCAATAATGAAACCAAAGGTGTAAAAAATAAGATTTGCAATTTTGACTTTGCGTGTTTGACAGTTCTAAGACAGGACAACGTCTGTCAGGTCAGCTAGTAATAAATAATCATATAAATTTAGTATACAACCATGATAGTTGTTTTTTTTTTGTAATCAACAGCGTTATTTATTCTACACAATATTCAAAATAGTAATTAAAGATCGAGGCCAAAACAAAACAGGGTTTGTTTGTTTAAAACAGTGTTTTAATCTCAAAAGCTCAACAAAAACAATCATTAAAATTTGTTCACAATCGGTGAAGATAATATCGCGTAACATCCACATAAAATAATAGATCAGTGGTCAGTGCGTTCGAGTTCCAACCCACAAGATGTGGGTTCTAATCCCAACAATGAACTTGAATGAATAAAGCTGTATGTGAAGGAAAACATCTTGAGGGAACCATAGCATGGTAGAGTCCATGACACCATACTTTCTAGAGTCTGGCTGGTTACCTCTACCAGCCTCCTCTGGTTTACCTCTGGTTACTGGCTACCTCAAGTTGAAAATCGCCAAGTACATGACGACGTGTTTCGGTAGCTATCACTTGAAAGCCAGTTTACATTCCACGCAAGGCGTGTTTACTGTATTATGCACGATGTACAATTTAATTAAGAAATTAGGAAAACAACAGTACAAAAATTAAAACCACAGACTGTAGGACGTGTAACAGCGTCCTATTTCAAAACTCATAGAAATGGCACACAAAAATCCGGTAGAAAACCTTAAGCAAAGGTTTCCATGAATTACGTATTCACAGCGTACAACTCACTTCGCGAAATAACGGACAGTATTACGTATGGTATACGTTACGAAAGACAGCTTTTTGATAAATATTTAATTTTTAACTGTACTACTTTACTCAAGCAATTTCTTCTTTCTTTCTTCATCGGCGATGTGTGTACCATATGTATCTTATGGACTCTAAAACGGCTAGACCGGTTATGACGGGACTTTCACTGGCAGATAGCTGATGATATAAGGAGTAGTCCACGGACAGCAGTTAGCTATGGGTAAATATCATCTATTTTCTTTTGATATGGAAAAACGTACAGTATTTTTAATAAGACACCACCTCTTCTTAACCACCACCACTAACTTGCCACTTTAGTACGCTATTATCAAAATAACTTATTATAGATATGACATAATCAGTCTATAAAAAAAATATTTTGACTAAGTTTGTTGGAAAGGGCTTCATTGTATTCGTCATGTTTTTTTAGGGTTCCGACCCTAAGGGTAAAAACGGGACCCTATTACTAAGCCTACGATGTCTGTCCGTCCGTCCGTCTGTCCATCTGTCCTACCTATTAACGGCTGTATCTTTCGAACCGTAATAGATAGCCAGTTGAAATTTTCACAGAATATGTAACGTTACTGCTGATTAACTAACAAATAATAAAAAAGTCAAAAATAAAACGAAAAGGGGTCCCTATAAAACAATCGTAGATTGTACAAAGAGTGCTTAAAACAAGTAATTTTAGCCGAGACGTTTATATTTAAGTCTAAGATAAAATTAGTTTTATGCACGAGTAATACACTTTTTACACTTTTTCACTTTAATTGGGAGGCTATGAAAAAGTGAAATACACTTAGTAATAATCTAGTACACTTACACTACTTGATCATACACTAAGTCCACCTAAATTGAGGTGTGAAAGACAGACAAATCAAAAACATATTTAATATGAAGGGAAATATAATAATAGGGGCAAATCTCTTTTGGCTTGGGCCCAACTTAAGGGGCATCTCAACAACTCGAGACAGATTTCAATTTAGAATGTACATGTAACAAAACTTGCCCCTAATTTTTCGGACGATTGAACGCAAAGTGAAATGTAGCGATACACCGTGTAATGATATTGTAATGCTCAGGTTTAAAAAGGGTTTCAAGGATCGGGAGGAGAGTATATTCTTGGACAGTAGGTACCTACTTGAATAATTTTAACAGATACAAAGTTTCAGCGTTTTTCACAGTAATTTTCATAATGATTTTAGGGTTCAGTACCCAAGGTTCCTGCTAGAACTAAGCCTACGACTTCTGTCTGTCCGTTTGTCTGTACTACCTTTAAACGGTTGTATCTTTCGAACCGCAATAGATAGCCAGTTTACAGAATATGTAATGTTACGGTGGATTAATTAAGAAATGATAAAAAAGTGAAAAACTAAAAACGAAAAGGAACTTACAATATCGCAATGTTTTATAATATATCTATACTTAAGTACCAATTTACAGAGTATAGTATAATTCCAGAATTAAATGTTTTTGTAGCCACAAGATTCTTCATCATACTTTCGGAATAACCTGATTCAGACTATGATTTTTTTGTAAGTTCTACAGAAAAATAATAATTCTATTTTAGTTTTAGTAGAATAATAATGCAATTTCAGTTTCACAAAAACATTAAAATGTAAATCGGAGTACTTTGTCGGCATGAAATTTCCATTAGAGATAATTGCTGTAGTAAGTGCTATTCTGAAGACTTAGACGCTTGTTTATCTAAGAGGAACAAGGTGGAGCTAAAACAAACTTGGTAAATTACACCCTTTGAATAATTTTTAACCGACTCCGGAAGAGGACTTCTCAATTCAATTATCCGTATTTTTAGGTTTCTATATCCAAAATTAACGTGACCATATTACTAAGCTTAGGGTGTTTGTCTGTCTGTCCGTCTTACATTTTAACGGCTGTATGTTTCGAACCGTTATAGGTTAAAATTTTCTCCGAATATGTAATATTACGGCAAATTAACTAAGAAAAAATAATAAAGTCAAAAAGCTAAAATTAAAAATAAAAACAACACTGATTTTATTTCTTACTAGCAGACCTGACAGACGTTGTCCTGTCTTAGAATAGTCAAACACGCAAAGTCAAAATAGTAAATCTTATTTTTTTACACCTTGGGTTACATTATTGGAGTTGAGTAAGGATCCCTATTTTTTTTTTGGAAATAT
Source organism: Agriopis aurantiaria (assembly GCA_914767915.1). Taxonomy (NCBI): domain Eukaryota; kingdom Metazoa; phylum Arthropoda; class Insecta; order Lepidoptera; family Geometridae; genus Agriopis; species Agriopis aurantiaria. The sequence continues at coordinate 15,019,967 of OU611992.1, read as the reverse complement.
AATATAGCATATGTTAACCGGGGATAGTGTAGCTTCCCAACAGTGAAAGAATTTTTCAAATCGGTTCAGTAGTTTCGGAGCCTATTCAATGCAAACAAACAAACAAACAATCAAATCTTTCCTCTTTATAATATTAGTATAGATAAATCGTCACCATCGAGTAGGTAAATGTAACTGGAAAAACTCGCTCTATAGGCACTCAGATCAAGCTGGCAGGCAGGCTCAGGCAGGCTATCGTTTAGTGTGGAGTTTTAAAGGGAGGCATATGTTCAGAATTGGATATCTTCAGGCTGATAATGATGATGATGATACCATAGATAAATAAACGCAATACTCTTCATTCAAACACAACAACATGACACTGCAATTAAAAATATTTTTTGTTCAAATCGCGAAAGTTAAAAAAACGCGAAGGTTTTAAAGTTAACTGTAATTTTCCCACCGACGGAAATAGACCACCTTCTAAACTTACAAAAAGATACCTATTTACACAATGGATGTCATATTTCATGCCACTAAAGCCTACCTGACCTGTTGCCAGGGACGTAATCAGGAATAGTAAAAAAAAATATCATCAAAATCGGACTAGTCAGTAAAAAGTTATTTTTGGTCATACATAAAAAACCGGACATGTGTGAGTAGGACTCGCGCCCTGAGGGTTTCGTACAAATTCAACATAGCATAATCAGCCTTTTAATAGTCTACTGCTGGACTTAGGCCAGCCCCGAAAGGGCGATTGGGTCATATATCTACTACGCCGGCCCAGTTGCGGGTTGGTGGATTCAATACGCCCTTGAATTTCTTCTCCGTACGTATGCAGGTTTCCTCACGATGTTTTCCTTCACCCAAAAGCCAGTGGTATGAAAATCCAAACATATAGTTCAAATAGCTCATTGGTATGGGCCGATAAGGTTGCCTGTTAAAAGCCTAGATAATATTTTTGTTGTAATGTTTATGTTATCCTTGTTTTGTGGTATTTTAATAAAGAGTTTTGTATTGTATTGTTTTGTATTGTATGGGCCGGGGATTTGAACCCGCGACCTCACGCTTTCAAGTCTAGGAGTCCTAAAAGGCTACCATGGCTTATATGTATAGATAGTTTATCCACCCCAACAATCAAGTCTCAACAAAAAAAACGTTAAAATATTGAAGAAAAACCTAACATTATAGTTGGCAAATGATAATAATATCATATCGTTTTTACTATTCAAATTCAAATTCAAATTAATTTATTTCAGGCAATAAAATAACCCATACAATTCAATTATTGGGTACATCAAAAATATATAAATAAATGAAGGTAATACAATCTAAATAATAAAGTGACACAATACAATTCTAAAGTAAAAAAGTAATAAGCAATGTCCAATATAATAATATGTCAAAATAATAATAATTCAGTTAATTTAGTCAATCATTAATTAAATCAATACAAAAATCAAACAAAAATACAATTCAAATGTCCATAGTCAAACAATACAATAAATACAACAGATACAATGTCACCATAAGTAGTTAGTACCTTCGCTTCGGCATCGGTACTGGAACATGCCTGTTACAGCAATGCCGAAGGAAAGCACAATCGAGCCTGGCCGCAATCAGGCTATACTATCTATAGGCAACGAAGGCTACAAATAGATATTACAAACGATCTCTAATTTTAGGCAACATGTCCAAAATGCTGGCCGCGTTGCCTCGTTGGATTGCGAGGCTAACTTTATGACAAAAAAAAAAAAAAAACAGTTTCCCCGACGAATCCAAGTTTGTGACCTAGCGAAAAGAGGTATTAATTGGTGTGAAAAAATAAATTTTAATAAAGTCGGAGTTTCTATGTATTTTGTATATTATTATTTATTATTACGACACTATACCGAAGATATCCCGGACATCAGCCTGTACGAGATTAGGATGGCCCTGAAACAGCTCAAGAACAACAAGGCGCCGGGGGACGATGGAATCACATCAGAGCTTCTGAAAGCGGGTGGAACACCGGTACTCAGAGTCCTTCAGAAGCTCTTTAATTCTGTCTTACTCGAAGGTATAACGCCAGAAGCATGGAACAGAGGCGTGGTGGTGCTGTTCTTTAAGAAAGGTGACAAAACCTTGCTGAAGAATTACAGACCCATCTCGCTTCTGAGCCATGTTTATAAGCTGTTTTCGAGGGTCATCACGAATCGTCTCGATCGCAGGTTCGATGACTTCCAGCCTATCGAACAAGCCGGTTTCCGAAAAGGCTATAGTACCATAGACCACATCCACACGCTACGCCAAGTTATACAGAAGACCGAAGAATATAACTTGCCACTATGTTTGGCGTTTGTGGACTATGAGAAAGCCTTTGATTCGGTCGAGACATGGGCGGTGCTCGAGTCTCTCCAGCGATGCCGTATTGACTATCGGTATGTCGAAGTGTTGAAGTGTTTGTACAATAACGCCACCATGTCGGTCCGAGTACAGGAGCAGAGTTCGAAGGCAATTCCATTGCGAAGAGGCGTGAGACAGGGAGACGTTATCTCTCCGAAACTGTTCACTGCCACAATGGAAGATGCCTTCAAGCTCCTGGAATGGCAAGGACTCGGCATCAACATCAACGGCGAGTACATCACTTACCTTCGGTTTGCCGACGATATTGTGGTCATGGCAGAGTCGATGGAAGATCTCAGCATGATGCTCGAAGGCCTCAATCGAGTCTCCCAACAGGTGGGCCTTAAAATGAACATGGACAAGACAAAGGTTATGTCAAATATCCATGTTGTGCCCACCCCAGTATCAGTTGGGAACTCAGTTCTTGAAGCTGTTGACGCGTACGTCTACCTAGGACAAACAGTCCAACTAGGTAGGTCCAACTTCAAGAAAGAGGTCAATCGGCGAATCCAACTCGGCTGGGCAGCGTTCGGTAAACTACGCAACGTCTTCTCGTCCAAAATACCTCAGTGCCTTAAGACGAAAGTCTTCGACCAGTGTGTGTTACCAGTGATGACATACGGCACTGAAACGTGGTCTCTCACTATGGGCCTCATAAGCAAGCTCAAAGTCGCACAACGAGCTATGGAGAGGGCTATGCTCGGGGTTTCTCTACGAGATCGAATCCGAAATGAGGAGATCCGTAGACGAACGAAAGTCACCGACATAGCCCACCGGATTAGTAAGTTGAAATGGCAGTGGGCAGGGCACATATCACGCAGAACAGATGGCCGATGGGGCCGAAAGGTTCTGGAATGGAGACCACGGACTGGTAAGCGCAGCGTAGGACGTCCACCCACAAGATGGACAGACGACCTAAAAGAGACCGCAGGGAAACGCTGGATGCAGGCCGCTTCCAACCGGCCCTTTTGGAGATCGATGGGGGAGGCCTATGTCCAGCAGTGGACGTCCTACGGCTGAAATGATGATGATGAAATGATGATATATTATTATATTTTTTATAAATAATAGGCCTGCGCTTGACCGCCTACTCGCCTGATAGCGGTCTACGATGGAGCACGCTTGCCTAGAAGAAACCGATTCACTCGTGATTTGTCGACACCCAGAAGTATAGTTAACTTGCGTATAGTTAATCCAATATTTATGAATTTTTTTAGGCAAGTAGTTAATTTTAACAAAATTTTGAGGTTCGAATATGATTGAAATCGGTCAACGGGTTGCGAAGAAATAGGTCAGAAGATTTTAGTTCTTTGTTCGAAAACAATAGAAAAAAATATTAGTTCTCTGTTCGAAACCAATAGAAAAAAATATTTTCCTTGCTTACAGGTCTGTCTCCGACCTCCCATAAAATTATCAGGTGTACAGTTATAAATCAAAAGTGGTCTGAATGGGACCTCCGAATTCGATAGTGGGTCTCTAGCCTTTTCAGGGTTTCTGAATAATGAAACTAGATCGCGGGAAGTTTTGTCATGTATTGTTTGCTGAATTACGTATTGTGATAGCAATAAGTTGCTATGGTCATGGTGTACCTACTTAGTATAACGAACCATTGTCATAAGGCTTATAAAAATCAGAATCAGAATCTGAATATAAGTACGTATTTATATTGTTATTTTCTATGGTTGGCAGGTTAGGTGTTTGTAATGTTTCCTCACAATGTTTTCCTTAATCGGCAGCTCAAGAATGTTTTGACATAAATGGTAAATATTACTTGCAAAAATAAATCAGAAATTATTGCTATTGGTTTTCTACAAAAAAATATATGAAAAGTTCTGTATTTTTTCATTCAGAATTCAGAATTTTTGTAATAAAGATGAATTTTTTTCAACATCAATTATTATTGCCCAATTTTATACAGGTTAAAGGAGTTGTGTGTATGTTTGTGTATGTATGTGTGTGTGTGTGTGTGTGTGTGTGTGTGAGAGAGAGATAGTTAGAACCATAAGCGAACTTATCTTCTATTTATGTATGATCTTTGGTTTTTGGATTCCTCTCCGCCCCAAATAGCTGAACAAGTATTAAATGATCAGAAAAATTTAATTATTAAGAAAATTCATTTTCTTAAATTTTATAAGAAATGGCAAGAATTGCAGTCTTATACATTCACATATTACATCATAGGCAAAAAAAGAAATTGTCATCCAATTCAAAGGGGTTTGCAGTCATCGCTACCATGGAGGTTCCTTCAAGCAAGTATATAACGCGGGTGAAATCGTGGGGTGCAGCTAGTATTATATATTTTATTTGTATCACACGGGAACGTTAAAAAACGTTTGCACGTCAGTTTCCATAATAGTAATAAGCAAATACAAAATATTTGGTTAGTATATTACAATGGTTCCTTGCATGTAAACATAACATGAAACCTTGAGAAGGAAATATATTTTTGTATCCATGATCACAGCCATGATACGTAATAAGTCAGTGACTTGTCCACACAAAAGAACTACTCTCAGCGCCTGATACAAAATATTATTGAGAACTGTCAATAATTCACTAAATGCGAGCAGAGACCATTTTCTGTCAACCTTTTTCACTTGTCGCCTTTGACAATACTAGTACTTGGCAATTTGGGGTAGTTTTCATAAAACTGGAAGTTATTACTGTTTATTTTTATTTTACACTAGCGGTCCGCCCCAGCTTTGCACGGGTATAGATTATAGCCTATGTCACCCGGGGATAGTGTAGCTTCCCTAGATAGATAGATAGATATAACCTTAGGATACGTAAATAAAATAATTACATAAGCTGTACTTTTAATAGTTATTGCATTGGTTATTAGGGAATGTTTTTACAATTTATGAGTCTATCGTTCGTTTATCTATACTTCTATACTAATATTATAAAGGGGAAAGATTTGATTGATTGTTTGTTTGTTTGTTTGCATTGAATAGGCTCCGAAACTACTGAACTGATTAGAAAAATTCTTTCACTGTTGGGAAGCTACACTATCCCCGGGTGACAGGCTATAATCTATACCCGTGCGAAGCTGGAGCAGACCGCTAGTTTAAAATAAACAGATAAAATTTTAACAGAATTACAATAAATAAACATTTAGATAACTGCACTTGGGTAAGTCCTACTGACTTACTGAATATTTTTGTTCATAAGTTCGTCCATATGTAATTTTTAATTTATTGTAATTTTTTTGTAAAAATTCTTAAAATTCTTATGAACTTCTTCAATAAATTCAACAAATTCGCTAAATTCAATACATACCTAATTATCGTTGACGTATTAATGCAGATGTAACTTTTAAAATATCTAAGGAGGCATTTATTAAGAAACTAGTATAACAATGGGATCACAGAAATTTGCAATTTTCTATGTCGCTAGTCAAAGAAAGTTGAACACTTTTAACAATGTCATATTCTCAAAGACTCCAAACCACAGCCATTCAAGCTTTCAATATGGACGAATTTGAATTATCCCCTTGTTATAATATAAAATAAATACTTTTTTCCAGCAAAAATATTATCCACACGCTAAAATATGCAAAACAATGAAGAAAATATTAGTTGCCAAAATGTGCGGATTCTGTAAGGAATTTGAACTGATCGAACGCCGTTTCATCGACTGATCGTGACAGATGCTTTTCACCTCTTTAGTGAATTCCTTTTCCTATAACTAAATGGATTTAGTTTTTATCCTACTGTCAATATCCGTTGATGCAATATTGATCTACAAAGTTTTTTTTTTTTTTTTTTCGGGCAAGTGCCTTTAATAACTAAACAAAATACAAGCTAAAACTAACACTACAAATACAGTTAGACTGCCCATAGACCGTTAAAGGTCTAAAGACAATCCAAATGCTCAAGCCCACTACCAGTTGGCAGCGTACCCAACATGCTGGCGGCATTACCACGTTGAATGGCAATGCTAATGCGTTGAGCCAGAAAATTGATGAACATATGACGAGTATCAATTAAGGTCTCAAGTGAATCCAAAAGGGCCGGTTGGAAGCGCCCTGCACCCAACGTTTTCCTGCGGTCTCTTTTAGGTCGTCTGTCCATCTCGTGGGTGGACATCCTACGCTGCGTTTACCGGTCCGTGGTCTCCATTCGAAAACCTTTCGGCCCCATCGGCCATCTGTTCTGCGTGCTATGTGCCCTGCCTACTGCTGCTTCAACTAGCTAATCCGGTGGGCTATGTCGGTAACCTTCGTTCGTCTACAGATCTCATTTCTGATTCGATCTTGTAAAGAAACCCCGAGCATAGCCCTCTCCATTGCTTGTTGTGCGACTTCTTGACTTTAAGCTTGCTTATGAGGCACATTTCTTCAAATACTATGTTGTAAATGTGCGTATGAGATACCCTTCGACGGAAACGTGTCCTTAACTATTTTATGGTATCTAATTATTCCCCGATATCAAAAAGTGTGTAATAATATGAATTTTAAGAAGATTTAACAACCAATCATCATCGTCATCATCTGCCGGAAGACGTCCACTGCTGCCCTTTAACCTCTACACTGAACGACAGCCTGCCTTTTGCATCCACTGGATGCCCGCGACTCTCACAATGTTGTCGGTCCGTCTAGTGGGAGGCATCCCTACGCTGCGTCTTCCGGTTCGTGGTCTCCACTCCAGAACCTTTCTTCCCCATCGGTAATCGGTTCTTCGAGCGATGTGGCCTGCCCATTGCCACTTCAACTTGCAAATTTTAACAGCTATGTCGGTGACTCTGGTTCTTTGGCGAATATCCACGACTGAATGGCATTAACAACCAATGGCATTTACATTTTTTTTTTCTTTTTTCTTATTTACCTGAAATGTAGGTGAAGATCCCCATATTAGCCATATAAAAAAAACTCCTGTGCTTGCATACTACGTGATAAATAATACTTAGAGCTAAATACGCTTATACAATTACGAGAGGTTTAAGTCCTCGGCAATATTGATACAAGTAAAGGCCTGTTCAAGCATTTTGAAGCTTCGATCGTTATATCAACTAGCTGAATACTCGTGCCACTCCATTGAATTATTGAGTTAACCGTGTTGAATGTTTATTTGACACTGTGTCAAGGTTGAAACGCATTAGGATGCACTGAACGACATGCAACCAAATATGGGTAGTTTTTAACCGACGAAAGGAGGTGATCATTTCGACTGTATGCTTTTTTTGTATAATATATGTTTGTTACGCGGTTACTCCACCACACATAATGAATTGATTTTGATGATATTTTTTTGTTTGGTAGGTCATCATCAGAGATCACTTCAGAGGTCATCATCAGCCAGAAGACGTCCACTGCTGAATATAAGCCTCCCCCTTTAACCTCCACACTTAACGACAGCCTGCCATCTGCATCCACTGGAATGCCCGCGACACTCACGATGTCGCCGGTCTATCTAGTGGGAGGCCTACCTACGCTGCGTCTTCCGGTTCGTGGTCTCCACTCAAGAACCTTTCTTCCCCATTGATTATCGATTCAACCTGCAAATTTTAACAGCGATGTCGGTATCTTTGTATTTTTGCAATTTTTTTCTTATTTTGTGGTAGTTCCTGTCGTTGATCTTACGATAATGTATGATAGATAAGTCTATCATACATTATCCAATTTACGAAGTCGTAAGAAAATAACATTTTTTTAATCTATCACGGTTTTTCACTACAGTTATATTTTATCGTTATTAATGGGATGTTTACCGTGATAAGGATAGGTAGGATAGGTTAAGAAATCGGGAGCTCCATCCTTACCACGTTAAATATACCGACTGTACATATTTAAAAGCATGTAACGTATAGAGTCACAATCTCTCAGTGAAAACAGTTAATAAACGTTCGAGTGTCATTGTACATACAGTGTATCAATTATATGCTTCACAATGCCACATTTACTCCAATTTAGACGTTATATCGCTTGCACAGTGTTCAAAATTAGTTGTCCGCTATGTCATCGTAGCTCTGGCATCGCGCGGCGTTGTAGTCGGACCACAGTTACCTTGTAACTAACCTAAACATCTGCGCAATTCGTAGCGTGTGGCGTGTATCGAGTTTATTTGGCACGATTGTGACTCTAGTATTGTATCTCGATACTTGTAACATTTTATGAACCTACTAGATAACTAAAATAGTTTGTCGTGTTTTTATTCGCCGTTTATTGCGACCAGTGCGTTTGTACCCTAAATAGTTAATTGGTCTCGTTTGAACTGCGTAGTCTAAAGACTGGGTGACATTGTAATCTAAATTGTAGTAATTTGGAGACAATTGAGTTGAAGTGACATTGCAGTTGAATTGAAGTTGCAATTAAACTATGAGAAATTAAATGCTTGTTTCTTAGTGACATTCAGTTTTACCAATTTACTTAATACTAGCGGTATGCCCCAGCTTCACACGGGTATATATTATAGCCTATGTAACTCGGGGATAGTGTAGCTTCCCAACAGTGAACTTTTTTTTCAAATCAGTCCAGTACATTTTGAGCCAATTCGTTACAAAGTTACAAACCTACTTACATACAAATCTTTCCTCTTTTTAATATTATAGTATAGTTGTAGAAGTATAGACTAGCAACGCATCCCGGCTTCGCACGGGTATAAGTCTTATTGTTTACACCTTGGGTTACATTATTGGAGTTTTAGTAAGGATCCCTATTTTTTGAAAATATAATATAGCCTATGTTATCCGGGGATAGTGTAGCTTCCCAACAGTGAAAAATTTTTTCGAATCGGTTCAGTAGTTTCGGAGCCTATTCAATGCAAACAAACAATCAAACAAACAAATCTTAGGGAAGCTACACTATCTCCGGGTGACATAGGCTATATTATTTTATTCAAAAAAGTTAGGGATCCTTACTACAACTCCAATAATACCCGTGCGAAGCCGGGGCGGACCGCTAGTAATTAATATTACAAATACAGACAAATACAAAATTATTAGTAAAATATAATGAACCACCTACATTTGACAGCCCCGTTGGTCCAGTTGGTAATGAACCTACCTTCTGAGCTTGGGGGCGTGGGTTCAATTCCCACCTAGTACAAACATTAAGTGATGATCATTTGTGTTTGTTCTATATCTGGGTGTTAATATCTATTTAAGTATGTATTTAAAACTATAATGTATGTTTATCAGTCTCTGGCAGCCATATCACAAGCTTTGCTTAGTTTGGGGTCAGATGACCGTGTGTGCAAAAATGTCCCGAAATATTTATTTATTTATTTACATTCTAACTAATATAGGTACTTATAATAATCTAACTAGGGTTTTTTTACGTTCTATCTAACACAGTACCTAAATGAACTTTAAGTATTTCCTAGAGATTAGTTTTCTTCGTGTTGTTCTTTGAAGGCAACAGTGCTAGTAACCTCTATAAATACTTTGATAGACTTTGGTATAACTTTTTGGATTCCCACTATTTATTAGAAAAGCCTGGACATCCTTGGATTGTATCATAACTTTGTTCAGAAAAGTATATTATCAAAGAATTTCGCAGAAGCAGGTTGATTTAAATGTCTCCTAAAATGTAGTCACACCACTAAGCGGAATTCATTGAAAAAATATATAAAGGAACTCGAAAACAGAGAAATAAAGGGTCTCGTTAAGAGTTATATCGTAGCCAGGATCCCTAATATTATCTTCTTTGTATCGTAGGTAAGTTTTTACCTTTGAGGAAACATTTTAATTGTTATTTATAAAAAAATATATTTGAAAATGATTAACTTTCACAAAGAACCAAAGAACCAAAATCACCGACATAGCTGTTAAAATTTGCAAGTTGAAGTGGCAATGGGTAGGCCACATCGCTCGGAGAACCGATAACCGATGGGGAAGAAAGGTTCTTGAGTGGAGACCACGAACTGGAAGACGCAGCGTAGGTAGGCCTCCCACTAGATGGATCGACGACATAGTAAGAGTCGCTGGCATCCAGTGGATGCAAAAGGCAGGCTGTTGTTCAGTGTGGAGGTTAAAGGGGGAGGCCTATGTTCAGCAGTGGACGTCCTCTGGCTGATGATGATGATGATGATGATGATTAACTTACACAGTTCTAGCGTGATAAAATTTACAGAAATTATTTAAAAACTTGCGAGTGCTCAAACATGTGCTTATACATTGGTTAAATAGACAAGAGGTCTGGAGCCAAAACTAAAAAAAAACTTGCACGTAACATAAATTTATGTGACATCATATTGAATAGGTACACAGGGCTGTTTTGGCGCCAACGTAAAAAAAAATGTCAGGTCATTGAATAATTTTCCTAAACATAAGTTATTTCTAGTGTTAATGTGTAATATTCCTGGATTATTAATTATTTATTAAGTTTTTGTGAACGACATCTAGAGTGGTCAAAAAAATGGGGTGTTATATTTTCTTTATGTTACCTAAACTCTATAGAAACTTCTAATCCTAAGCTCCCACCACTTTACAATAGCATAATTTGAACTTGACTGTGACATACTTTGCTTGATTTTTTGACGATATTTATCAAAACTTGAAAATATTACAATACTTGTCACTGGCAAATTCACAAGACGTGGGATGCCAAAATATTCTTAAGAAAGCAGAAAAAAAAGGTACGGTCATATTGTCTCGCTCGCATCGCTCGTGGGCTCTATTGTGAACAAACATACGCACTCACAAAACTCATGATAAATTTTTTATGATATTAGCATGATACATAAACAAGGTACAGTTGAATTGACCTCCTGTTTATGAAGTCGGTTGAAAAGTGCATCGAGCCATAAACTCCTGGTTTGCCGGAGCGCACGTACGAACTTTATACACATCATGTGCTGGGTAGACTTAAAATTGTACGCCCTCGGGTAAAATAGAAAACGTGTGCAGGTTCTTAAGCAGGTTTATATGGCGCTGGAGCTATGGGAACGCCTTGTCAGTTTGATGACGTTTGTTTGTGAAAACCATCTTGCTAAAAGATAATGCAACCTACTGGCCTCAAAAATCCAAAAACAATGTCCACACATAAAACATACGCCAAACTATAGATCTCATATATACAATCAACTGTTACTACGAAGTCATAAAAATCACCCCGAGGGGGAAAATATATAGGTAGGTACTGTTAAACATTTCCCAAAGAGTAATCATTAGAAGTTTAGTGTTGCGTTACTTGGAATCTACTATTTGTGTGAATTTGCGTGCTCTTTAATTGTATCTGTTGATACTTTTGGTATATTATTTTTATGCCGCTTATATTTTTCCCATGTGCAATTATTATAACACCATATATTACATAGAGTTACTAGTAGCAATATTACCTATCTTATGCCATGAATTTCAAATGTGGACTGTATATTTAAAAGAATCAGCTGAGGATACTCAAGAAAAATTGCATCCTTCTCTAATTTTAGAACGTGTTTTTCTCTAATAATACTTTGTACATCCTCATCAGTCTGTATTGACCTGGGTAATGCTCCTTTACCTTGTGTCTTCAGAACCAGAGTCACCGACATAGCTGTTAAAATTTGCAAGTTGAAGTGGCAATGGCCAGGCCACATCGCTCGAAGAACCGATAACCGATGGGGAAGAAAGGTTTTGGAGTGGAGACCACGAACCGGAAGACGCAGCGTAGGTAGGCCTCCCACTAGATGGACTGACGACATTGTGCGAGTCGCGGGCATCCAGTGGACGCAAAAGGCAGGCTGTCGTTCAGTGTGGAGGTTAAAGGGGGAAGCCTATGTTCAGCAGTGGACGTCTTCTGGCTGATGATGATGAAGCTTGTAGGAAAACGAAAACAACGGACCTAAATTTAAAACCCAGCGTTAAAAACAAGCGGAACCACATTCAAAGATTTATGTCTCCAAATTAATTTGCATAGTAATGGAGAGGCGACAAGTTTGGTCGGAAATCTTTATCTTCTGTCGGACACTGCTGCTTCCGTACAGAACTATGAATAAAGTGGAAATACAAGTACTTATATAGTAATCTTATGTATAACTATATTACATAATAATACTTATATGAAATATAACTAGCTATAAAATATAAAGATAATTTTCACGCAAGGTTTTTCGTGAAAAATTATTAATATTTCCACGAAAAAAATTAAGGCTGGGCTCACCAAGCATAGTGATCTATGATTTAGCACATTTTAACATTTTCTAAGATTACAATGAATGAGAGTAAATCCCATTCTGAGATTTTTTACAAATTAAAAGAAAAAAATACGCCGGTTAAAAAAAAAACGTTTAGGCATTTGTGTGGACGTCCTTCGCTGCGCTTACCAGTCCGTGGTCTCCATTCGAGAATCTTTCGGCCCCATTGGCCACCTGTTCTGCGTGATATGTACCCTGCCCACTGCCTCTTCAACTTGCTAATGCGGTGGTCTATGTCGATAACTTTCGTTCGTCTACGGATCTCCTCATTCTATCTCGTAGAGAAACCCCGAGCATAGCCCTCTCCCTAGCTCGTTGTGCGACTTTGAGCTTGCTTGTGAGGCCCATAGTGAGAGGAACCAGCTTAATATTACGTAATTCACGTATATTAAAAACAAAATGTGTTTTTTTGACTTAGACCATTGCAAAATTTTGATGCTTTCCTAAGAAATTAAAAAAAAAAAAAAAAAAAACTTGAGTAAAATTTACTACCCAGATTTTTTTATCTGTCTAAAACGAGATATATAACAATAAGAATAAAGGGAAAAAGTCATAATTACTTCACTTTTTGCATGAAAAAGTTGTTAGTAAAAGGGGATAGGATCCGGTACTTGCTTGCTTTTTGTTGACTTTCATCGAGTTTCCTTTGTTGGGCGATGTTTCAGAGTTGTTAGATAAGAGCACTGATTTGGATTTAAATAAATTTGAAATGAATAAAAAAGTTTTCATAATATTACCTAAACCCATCTCTGTTCTTTTTTTTTTATAATAGGCTTGCGTTTGAGCACTGTCTCGCTTGATGTTAAGCGATGATGTGGTCTATGTTAGACCACGCTTGCCTAGAAGAAACCGATTTGATTTGAAGGCACCCAGAATGTAACTATCGAGGAACACCCATTCAGGCAGCGCATTCCACAGACTAGCAGTGCGCGCAATAAATTTGCAATCAAAGCGCTTCGTACGGGTTTTAGGAATATCAACCATAAAACGGTGTTGATTTTTCGTGCCCACTCTGGCAGTCTGATAGAAAAATGTGCAGGAGGGAATTATAAATCATGCAGATCTGATGCACACTCTCCGAAATGTCCGAATTATCAATAACCATCATTTTAGTTTTATCCGTCTAAATGCATTCACTATTTCAGGTTCAAGCGGCCATTTTGTACCACATCTGATTCAAATTCAAATTAATTCAAATTCAAATTATTTATTGAGAATAAAAACGGACAAATTCCACTAACATTTATCTCACATACTGTTAAAACTAAAATAGATTTCCTAGTAAAAATAGGAATAATATTATAAAATTACTAATATAATAAATACAACAAATTGCTGTAAAAATATGTCAACATAAAATGAGTATGTCATACAAATTGTCATTATAGTCATCGGCCTTTTTGCCCCTGTCCCATTGATCAGTTAAATTTTCACAATAAGTTAAAAACACTTTCGTTACTGTTTTCCAATTGTCACAAATAATATCACAATCAGTTTTGGCGGAAAGGAGTGCAGTGGCGGCGGGCGCGAATCAGCGGAGACATGGAGCGCGCCACGGTGCGGCTGTGATCCACGTGGAAAAACTTGGGCAATTTTCCACGCCTATTAGCCGGAACCCCGGGTTTATCTGGCACAAACAAAGTGCACAATAAATTGTGCAGATGCAAGGAGTCAACCGATCCTCTGAGCACCTTGCAGCAAGTAGACTTAACAACCTGATATTGTCGGATATCTATGGTTATTCTTTTACATGTATACGCAAGTGTCAGATCCAGGGTATACAAAACTCACAGATCTACTACCTATAGATTTTCAATGAGCGTGGCTAGCTCAGTGCCTCTCGCTTCAACAAGGTGTGTTGCCACATTAAAATGATTTGCTATAAGTTAGGGTAATTTACCTACTATGATGGGTAGTGAATCTTCAATGAGTACTTTGGAAACAATACTACCTTTTAAATATTTATATTTTATACACTATCTGCTGCAACCCACGGAGCTACCTGCAATGTTATACACTATCTGCTGCAACCCACGGAGCTACCTGCAATTTTCTGGGAAGAAAAGTACGTTGTCTGTCCTCATGATACACCCCTATCGTCCTTACAAAATTTGACTTAGCCCATGATCTAAGAAAACAAGGTCTAGCAATTTGAGAGTGGTCCCGCAATGACGTCACTGTCCAGTTGCCACTTTATTCAATCAGCTGTTACGTGGTGTATCGTCATCTCTCTCGAACCCGTTGTAAATTGACATCAAGACATCATTGCGGGACGCCCACGTAAACATTTTTTCTCGGATTGCTATACCTGGCGGAGTATATTATTATACCATGACTTAGCCATTTCCTCGTAAAAACAGACAGAAAGTTACTTGCGTTTTTATTATAATTATTTGTTAGGATTAGAATATAGTACTAGAAAAAAGGTTGTAAAGTAACCATAGCATGATTTTTTATAATTAATAAAATATAATAAATAAGTCAGAGTTAAAACGGAACGGGGGTCCCTCATGCAACAAACGTTAAACGTATTTTTGGATTTGTTCTAGTGTAAAAACGGTAATCCGTACAAGCGTCAAATTTAGCGGATTATAGTGAACATAAGTAAAACAACAAATAATAAACACTGGCCAAGTGCGAGTCAGTGACAAATTTCTGTTTACCACTAAGCTAAGCAACGTCGGCAAGCAACGGTCGGTACTTGAATGGGTGACAGCCTGGGCGTGATGTTGTCTTTTTGCACAACTTTTTGTATTTTGTGATTGTAAAGAACTCTCAGCGCGCGAGCCCGACTCGCGCTTGGTCAGTTTAGTTTTTTCATGAATGGAATTATGTATAACATTCCAAATAATTAGATAAATAGACTCTTTAATGTTTACAGTACAAATTTCACGAACAGCGCGTAGCTTTTTGAATCGGTTCGCCGAAATCGCCTTTTGCTTTTCCAGCTTCATAACTGTGGCCTCATTAATATATATTTAATATTAACATTCACCATATTCATATGGACATAAAAGGGTCGGTATTTTGCACTACCTACTACTTTTGGAAGACGCAGCGTAGGTAGGCCTCCCACTAGATGGACCGACGACATAGTAAGAGTCGCTGGCATCCAGTGGATGCAAAAGGCAGGCTGTCGTTCAGTGTGGAGGTTAAAGGGGGAGGCCTATGTTCAGCAGTGGACGTCTTCTGGCTGATGATGATGATGATGATGATGATTTTGCACTTCTTGCAATGTGCCAGATTTTTTCAATAATGTGACAGGATCAGTTGGAAACCTGCAGAACGAATAATTTATGTTAGTTGCGGTGGGTAATTTCTTTCATAAACTGGCAACATTCATAATTTATTTTCTAAGTGAATAATTTGATAAAATTCATAGAATTAGACCACAAATCGACCTAAAAACTGACTAATTATGAATAAAATATTTGCGAATTGATATCCTGAATTTATTTAGGTGATCGTTACAAGCTTTATATGTTTACTTACGTGTGAAATGATATTTCATCGTATTTTCGCTCACTGCGCTTCTTGCAGCCCAAAATGCTACAACCAACCATTGTAAAATATCTTTTACAATTATTTCTCAGAGGAAACACGCATTTATCACATTAAATCACCAAAAAAAGGCAATAAATATAATTCAGACCCGTTTTGTTTGTCACTGATTATTACAGATTTTGACACTTGAGGTACCAAAAACAGGTCACGCCGATAAGGACAACAAAATCTATTTATGTCCTTTTCGTACTTGTGCTGAGCCATATCAAGTTGTCTCTTTCACTAAAATATATTGCCGATCTGGTTGTGTATATCTGTGACAAAACTAAACTAGATATGACAATAATCGTTGTATAAATCAAAGCTGTCAAACTACAGTTTGCTTTCAATAATTTATTAGACGCTGGTCAAAATGGCCTCCCCGGACCTGTTAATAGTTTACAAGATTCAGTGGTCAAGGGAAATTGATGGAGGTAGTTGCTAGTTGGACGTTTGATCATGCAATTTGTAGAGAGCTAGGCATCGATTTAACTAATCCAATCCAAAGGGTGTGGTTTAAATCCCAACAATGAAAGGAAAACATTGTGAGGAAACCATAGCATGATGGTAGGGCAATTTCGAATGATCGGCTAGCTAGCTACTTTTTTTGTTTTAAAGTGCGGCAAAGCTTGCGGTCTGCCTGATGGTAAGCAGAAGCCACCTATGGACATCTGCAACACTAGCGGTGTTGACGGTTTTTTTGCCAGCCCAGAGAGGTAGTTATAGACACCTTTTTTAAAACGCTGCATGTTGAAGCTTAGCGGGAAGACCTTGGGAAGGACGGTAAATTCGTAAAATGGAGATGCTACAGATTTGTTCAAAAAAATATACTTTTACCGGTTGTAGATAGGCACCCACTGCAAACTTTGATTTATTTAAGATAATGTACCTAATTATTAACAATAATGAAAACCGTAGCCGTATCTACGTGTTGTTATTTTTATTGTATTATACATAAGTACCTATAATTATTCTTGGAGGTACGGACAACCCTGCATATTTGGGCTAGTGTAGGTGTTTAAATCTCGCACGGGTATCGAGTTGACATACTGTTTCGTTTCTACTTAGGTAGTGTAGCGTTACTACCTACTCTGTTTTTCCTCAAGTAACTGTGTACGTAAAAAGGTGAAAATTTACTGGATCTCGTAGGTACGTACACAACACTATGTACTTTATGTCGGCAAACTAGTAAAATATTAACGAGATCTAGGTAAGGTAAAAGTTTTCTGATGTTATTCGTCTGCGACTAAGGTGATGTATTTGGCCATTAGGAAAAACAATACGTTTATTCTCTAGAAATACTCTTACTAACGTAAAACAACAACAACTAACGTAAGACGTAGTTGAGCTAGGAATTGAGTGAAATAAAATACAAGGCAAAAATAAGAAGTGGAATGAAATAGCTATCCCTGAATTCATTTTTCTTTTAGCTATTATTAAACACTATTACATTGAAAAGTATTCTAAACGTCAGGTATTAATATAATGTAAAATACACGGGAATTTAATAAGCTTGTTTGCCACCCATGCTATACAAAAATAAGGCTGTGGTCAGTCGTTTGGTGCAATATAGTCTGTTATTTAATCGATGGTTTCTATTGAAGAGTTAATTTTTATTGTGACTTTTTTGGTGTGATATTTGACATGAAGGTATTCAAGGGTTATAGCAGAAACAAATTATCGAACGCGACTTACAGTCACTAACACAAGGCGCTACTGATGCCGTATCTGGCCAAGTGGCCAGTAACATTTCGTCTAATCATGCAAACTCTAATAGTTTGTTTCTTAGTCAATAATTCGCGGACACCACCTCGGACATTTGGGCGCCCGATAGATATCTGGCAGGCCGGATCTTTCCATCAGTTGGAGATTCTCGGTCGCGTGTGCATAAGGGTTCGGACGAGTTTCATTTTTGGCGGACAAGTTGCTACTGCCAAGTCAAAAATAGATTTTCATTGTCACTAGACGTCATAATCCACAGAAAATCATCTCTGTAATGAGTCTTAGTGACCGAAACAAAAGTTCATATTATTTAGTTACAACTGTAAGTCACGTCCGATAATTAGTTACTAGCTATACTTTACTACTCTACTTACTTTTCTATCCCAAATAAATATGACAAATCAAAAAAGGTAAATATAATTATTATTAACTAGCGGTCCGCCCCAGCTTTGCACGGGTATATATTATAGCCTGTCACCCGGGGATAGTATAGATTCTAAACAGTGAAAGAATTTTTCAAATCGGTTCAGTAGTTTCGGAGCCTATTCAATGCAAACAAACAAACAATTAATCAAATCTTTCCTCTTTATAATATTGGTGTAGACAAGTCATGAAGCACGGGAGAAAACTTGCGTAATGAAGCGGCCGGCACCGTCCGCACGTCCGACGATAGTGCATTGTAAGTCGCGTCCGATAATTTGTTTCTAGCTATAACAAGCTTTTTAATCCCAAATAAAATAAAATAATGTGGTAAATCTCTGAGGTACCGATATTAGGTACCGAAACATAATTTTCAATAGTTTAATTATCCAAATTTAATTGATAGGTACTGCTATTTCTGATATTAATAGTGTTATTTTGATAACAGTTAATTATTGTGTCTGCTAATAACATACGCTTCGCATCGTATAATTATAATAACATCGGTGTACTAAATTAAATTGTAGCAATTAAGGAGATTTTACGTGGATATTAATTTTTCTCTCATTATTTTTTAATTATTGATGTCAATGTTTAATCATGGCTGTAATGCTTTTACAAAACGGAATTCTACAGGGTTCCACAGAACGTTGGTACTAAGGCGATTGGGGGTCATTGTACTCATAGTTATGAATAACTTTTACTAACGACATTTGAAAGTGTACGACATTTTCCCATGGAACAGCTTTATTTCGTGATTTCAGGGTTCATTTCAGCCTATCACGTTCGCACTGCTGGGATTTAGGCTTTTTTTCAGAGAGAGGATGGGCCCTAATCCACCATGCTGGCCCATTGCATCTTGGTGAATGTCATAATTATGTCTTTGAACTTTTAAAGTTCTATGACATAGTGTTGCCTTATTATGGTTCTTTGATCGGGATCGAGATTTCATGCCATCCTGTTCGCGTCTATTTACTCGCACCACGACCGTAAGTGAGATGGCATGCGATCGCGATCCGAATCATCCATAATAAGGGGCCATGTTTCCTAACGATGTTTTTCCTTCACCGTTTTTGAGCGATTACATTAACTATACATAATTTATTTAGGTAGTTAATAAGTCAGGAATTTTTTTCAGTGTATTATGTTACTGGTAATCTGTATAATCCGGTATTCTATACAATGTATAGAATACCTAAAACGTTCAGGTAGTGGTATTCATAATATTTCATACTAGCTGACCTGACAGACGTTGTCCTGTCTTAGAACTGTCAAACACGCAAAGTTAAAATTGTAAATCTTAGTTTTTTACACCTTGGGCTACATTATTGGAGTTTTAGTCATCATCATCATCATCAGCCGGAAGACGTCCACTGCTGAACATAGGCCTCCCCCTTTAACCTCCACACTGAATGACAGCCTGCCTTTTGCATCCACTGGATGCCCGCGACTCTCACAATGTCGTCGGTTCATCTAGTGGGAGGCCTCCCTACGCTGCGTCTTCCGGTTGGTCGTCTCCACTCAAAAACCTGTCTTCCCCATCGGTTATCGGTTCTTAGAGCATGTGGCCTGCCCATTGCCACTTCAACTTGCAAATTTTAACAGTTATGTCGGTGACTCTGGTTCTTTGGCGAATATCCACGTTTCGGATCTTATCGCGCAAAGAAACTCCGAGCATAGCTCTCTCCATTGCCCGCTGTGTGACTCTGAGCTTTTCCAAAAGGCCAACAGTTAAGGACCACGTCAAGGAGTTTTAGTAACGAACCCTATTTAAAAAAAAAGAAAAAGTATAGCCTATGTTACCCGGGGATAGTGTAGCCTCCGAACAGGGAAAGAATTTTTCAAATCAGTTCATTAGTTTACCAATGCAAACAAACAATCAAATCTTTCCTCTCTATGATATTAGTATAGATATTGCCTGTCTATACATTGCTTAGGTATTGTATAGAATACCTGAATTATACAGGTTGCAGAGAAGGATGAGTTTGACGAAAGGCATCATGCCTGATGCGTTCGCACCCGCCATGCATCTCCCTTGTTTTTCTGATCCGAGATTTTCTTTCTTTGCCATGACCTAAAGTCTCGTGGCAAGTAACTTTTTCTCGTACCAATTCCAACTAAAACGGCCAAATTCCAACAGGCGTAAATCCGCGCAATAATTAGTTCTTTGTTATAAAAGTCTCCAAGTTTTAAGGGTGAAACTGTTATACTGTTGGGACACCGGCGCGTGTTACGGGAAACTTGTTTTTTGTGAAGCTTGAGCTTCAAGTTTTATTTTTAATCCCCGACGCAAGCAGAGGTAAGTTTGAAGTGAGTATATGTGTGACTTGTATCTGTTTGGGGTATCGTAGCTCCTAAACGGTTGAGCCGATTTTTTTTTTTTTTTTTTTTATGTTTGAGAAAAATTTTAGCTAAGAAATCATTATTCAAGAAAATCTGTTTGAAGATTATTATCTCTTTTTTAGAGTGTTTATAAAAATGTTCAATTTATACTTGTTGTAATATTTAACTTTGATTCTAATTTTCTTAAAACACTGTTGTGTATTGGAGACTCAAATCTTTCATAGCGGAGCATCTGCTGGACGCGGGTCCTAACCACTGGATTGAATTTCATAACCCTAAAATCCTGTCCACCGAACGCCATCACACACCAAGGCTAGTAAAGGTAACTATTGAGATCTCGAAATGCCAGAATTTCAATCGAGGTGATGGTTTTCAACTCGCCAGTGCGTGGAATCCAGTATTAGTCGCCATAAAACTAAAATAAAAGTTCGCGTTCAAAATGTGTTCAAAATACTATACGCAGTGATACAGTAAGTGTGTTTTGTCGGGACTTAGGTTCGAGTTCGAGTTCCAGTGATATCCGTAGCAAAAAACTAAGAAAGAGGGTAGATCGTTATGTCTGCACCTAACTTTGAACTGTTCGACCAACCACCCGCATTCTTCAGTCTTCCCGTGAACACAGTGCATGTAACTGCGCTAAAATATCGGGAGCTCATTCCAAATTATACCACGGTTAATAATCATATAACTTTAAGTATTTTCTCGAGTGGAGACCACGAACCGGAAGACGCAGCGTTGGTAGACCTCTGACTAGATGGACCGACGACATCATGAGAGCCGCGGGCATCCAGGGGATGCAGATGGCAGGCTGTCTTTCAGTGTGGAAATCTAAGGGGGTACAAAAAGAACCGTTCGGTTAATACGAGAAACTCAGAATCTTGTAAATTGCACCACATGCAAAATGAAGAAATCCGTCAAAAAGTTAAGCTTTAGGCACGGACAGAGGGTTTTGAACGTTAATTACCGAACTCTTGATTAAATGATTAATTTTCATTAATTCGTCTCAGAAAAGGGTTGTCAATGTCTTTATTAGAATGTCCTTTATTATGAAAGTTGAATTGAGAAATACTTGGAGAAGTAGTTGACTGAGACTTTGACTTCTAAAATCCTTACTGGATTTAAAATTGGATTTTATTTTCATATTATCATTACGTTAAATCCATCCTCTACACCGTAAATTTTTCATATTTTTGACGTAATCATTAACGTTATCCTTTTATAACCTACTAGCGGTCCGCCCCAGCTTCGCACGGGTATAGTTTATAGCCTATGTCACCCGGGGATAATGCAGCTTCCCAACAGTGAAATAATTTTTCAAATCGGTTCAGTAGTTTCGGAGCCTATTCAATGCAAACAAACAAACAAGCAATCAAATCTTTCCTCTTTATAATATTAGTATAGACTACTGCCAACATCTTTCTGGTTTTGTCATGTTTGTTGTCATTAATTTTTATACGCAATATCACGTTTTGCATATACGCTGCCAGATGCACCAATTGCCCTTCCATTGTCTAATCTCGAACTGTCAAGTTTTTCACTTATTTGTACAAATCAATTTAGCTAAAATCCCATAATTTGTATTTTGACCAAAATTAAATGAATGGACGGGCCCAGAAGGAGTGCATTTTTGAAGATTACAAAATGAGCGCCGGCGCTCACTTCATTTCAGTTGGTTTCTAGCCGTAGGAAGTGCGACACATGATTATTGTTCAATGATAACGAAACATCTGACAAAAATTATGCCTTCGTGTGCTTTCCCGAAGTGTAAAGAGTACACAACAAAAAACCAAAGGAATAGTTCAGGTGACACTTTTCACTCGTGAGTACATATTCATCATTCAATTTTGTCATAAAATGTAAATTAATTTTATCAAAAATCGATAAGTAGTCCCCATTTTGTTTTATTCACGTGACCACGTCCATCCACGGCGACAAACGGTTCGAGAGCAATAGACAAACACAGGTGTTCTCTTTTACTCACGTATTCGCTATCTATTTTCAGCCAAAAAATTTAATATACCTACATGATTATAATGTGTTGAAATACAATATGTCCGACAGTTTGACTCGTTTTTAGGGTTCCGTACCTCAAAAGGAAAAAATGGAACCCTTATACGATCACTTCGTTGTCCGTCTGTCAAGACCCTTTTTCTCAAGAACGCCTAAAGGTATCAAGTTGAAATTTATACTAAATACTTGCGTCTACAGTTTCTTTCGGCTGAAAAAAAATTAAAGTCGTAAGTCAACGCAATCAATAGATATGAACGTTTATGTCGCATATTTCGCGATTTCAGAGGGGAATCAAAACCTATAGGTTACTTCCCATTGACCTAGAATCATAAAATTTAGCAAGAGGGAAGGTCTCATAGCACGTATATAGGAATAAATCCAAAAATCATAAATTTGAAGTTATATGATTCAAAAATAATTATTTTGCTATTACAAACTTACATTTTGTAGTTGGAATGTATGGAAGAACCTTATTGTCAACTACAAAGTTAAGTTTGCCTTTCAATATTTCAACTTCAGTTAGTTTTTTTTTTTGAACTCGCGCTCTGGGGTTCCGCCCAACGGAACACTCAGAGCACGAGTCCTACTTGTGCTTTTCCGGTTTTTTACCAAGCAAGTTCAATGGTTATGGCCCGTCCGTTCATTTTATTTTGGTCGAAGAATTTGTAAATATTTATTTATACTCCTGCGTCGACACTTCTGTAATAATTTAAATTTAATAGTGAAAGTAGTTTTCCATCTACTCGTTTATCTATTAGTACAAACTCAGATGTCTACAAGATTCTGCAAAGGAGTGTTTGATTACTGAAGTTTTAACTGCTTTGTAACTTTGACTATAGCACCTAAAATTGTATCAAAAGTTTAAACAGATTATTTAGTGTTTGGTACGTACAATAACAAGTATAAATAAATAAATAAATAAATAAATATTCGGGACATTTTTTCACACACTGTCATCTGACCCCAAACTAAGCAAAGCTTGTGATATGGCTGCCAGAGACTGATATACATACATATATAAATATACATAATGAACCCCTATTTACCTTGGTCTCGACATAACTTGAGAACGACTTTACCGATTTCATTCGTCTTTTTTTAATGATTTCTAATACTCCGTAGAAGGTTTTTACGGTTTTTTTTTACAAAATAGCTCTGGAAATTTCAGAAAACTTAATGATGGTTTTAACTCGTGGCTGAAAACGCGGGGAGCAGCTACTTAAATATATAAAAAATAAAATAAATAAATAAATATTTTTGGGACATTTTTGCACACACGGTCATCTGACCCCAAACTAAGCAAAGCTTGTGATATGGCTGCCAGAGACTGATATACATACATATATAGTTTTAAATACATACTTAAATAAATATTAACAACCAGATATAGAACAAACACAAATGTTCATCACACAAATGTTTGTCCTAGATGGGAATCGAACCCACGCCCCCAAGCTCAGAAGGCAGGTTCACTACCACCTGGACCAACGGGCTATCAAATATATATAAATATAACCACCAGTAAAAGAGCTACGGTACGGTACGGTATAACCTTCAACGGCTGAACATATTTTCATGAATCATAGCTAAGAACGCTCTCGATTAGGTTACTTTTCAAAAAAGGTAAATCAAAGTCGATTCCGCCATTTGGGAGCCATGACACCACAGACAGACACAAATATACAGAGCCAGTTTCCATTCTAAACTAGGAATTTTTACTATCTTTGACCACACCGTCACCTAACACCAGTTGAGCTGTGGTCAAACGCCTAGCCTGTCGACCATAAAAATATGTGTTTATATGTGTATATGTGTTTTATGTGTATATTTATTAATAATAGGCTTGCGTTTGACCGCAAACTCGCCTGATGTGAAGCGATGATGCGGTCCACGGTATGTTATATATCATCATTTTGTACATACAAAAGTGTTCTGCTGCGAAATCGACTAAACTTGATTACTTATTACCGCAGACGATGTGGCGGCTAACGCAAGAATACCATTTAATAAAAAAAACGGAAAAGCACAAGTAGGAGTCGTGCTCTGACTCTTGCTCCTGCTCTGAGAGCGCGACTCCAAAAAAAAAAACTAACTGACGTTGAAATATTGAAAGACAAACTTAACTTTGTAGTTGACTTTAAGGTTCTTCGATACATTCCAACTACAAAATATAAGTTTGTAGTAGCAAAATAATTATTTTTAAATGATATAACTTAAAAAAAATTAACTTTCGGATTTATTCCTATATATGTGATATGAGATTTGGCCTTTTGCCAAATTTCATGATTCTAGGTCAACGGGAAGTATCCTATAGGTTTTGGTTCCCCTGTGAAATCGCAAAATATGCGACATAAACGTTCATATCTTTTGATTGCTTTGACTTACAACTTTTATTTTTTTGCAGCCAAAAGAAGCCGTAGACCAAAGTATTTAGTATAAATTTCAACTTGATACCTTTACGTTGTTGTTTGTCTTGACAGATGGACAGACAGACGGACTTACAGACGGACAGACAGACGGACAGACAGACGGACAGACAGACGGACAGACAGACGGACAGACAGACGACAGACGGACAGACAGACAGACGGACAGACGGACAGACGGACAGACGGACGGACAGACAGACAGACGGACAGACAGACGGACAGACAGACGGACAGACAGACGGACAGACAGACGGACAGACAGACGGACAGACAGACGGACAGACAGACGGACAGACAGACGGACAGACAGACGGACAGACAGATGGACAGATAGACAGACGGACAGACGGACAACGAAGTGATCCTATAAGGGTTCCGTTTTTTCCTTTTGAGGTACGGAAGCCTAAAAAGATCTCACATAACACATAAAAAATAATTCCAAACAAAAAACACTCCTCCATGAAATGCCTTTCATATTCAAATAAACTCAACCTTATTAACGTGCTAAATAAAACACGTTACACGCTTCAATATCATCAAAAATATTCGTTCTCATAAACAGATGTACGGACCCCTCATTTATCCTAATTTTTCATCATAAAGAATTTGCAGCCATTATTTTTACGCTTCTTTAAATCCAAACAAATATCTTACATGCGCGTATTGTTCGCATAAACATAATGTTTCGTAGTGACGGGAAAAGTGTTTGAGCTGTAAATCAAAATTTTAACTTACTATAAAAACAGCACTAAAACATCACAGACTCAATAATTATGTTCATTACTTGTAGCGTTTCATATTAATTATTATTTATGTATGTGAATCGGTTTCTTTTAGGCAAGCGTGCTCCACCTTAGACCGCATCATTGCTTAACATCAAGCGAGTTGGCGGTAAAAGGCAAGCAAATTATTAAAAAAAAAAAAAAAAACTCTAATTTTATGTTTTTTTAAATATATTTTAGCAATAATGTTATGTTCAATCAAACTGGCGAAATAAGTAAATTAGAAATAATATAAGAAAAATTATTAAAAACATGCGTTTGTTCACTGTAGTTAATTATGATAACTTACGTAATTCAAATTATTTTTTAAATATTTTTTTTGTTTAGTCTGTGGTTGAAGATCTCCGTATTTCGGTGCTGTTCCGCACAGCGTTTTGGAAGCTTAAACCACAATCTACTTAATCACGGTAAATACCCCATAATTAATCATATAACCAGCATTTAGTTCGACTTTTATTTACATTATAGTTTTAAACGCCTTCAATTCAATAAAAAGAATAATTCTGTACAAACCATTGATATAAAAATATCTAAATTTTAATATTACATTTTTTTATGTCGTAAACAAAATTTTCACAAAAAGAGCTGCAGCTCAACGGAGTTCCATCCCTAGTAAAATAAAAACACCCTGCCCGCTGCCATATTTCCCAATGGGAAAATATATTTTCCTTACGCTACAAGGATTTTGTAATTTAATTTAATGCATCACAGCAATCAAAGGGGCGAAAAATACAAAAGCGCCTCAAGCGGGGTTTGTATTTGATCCTAATTTGATTGGCTCCAATGGGAAAGTGACGAATTGCTCCGGGTCCAGGCGGATGATTTCATTTGGCCCTGAAAAGGATTATGCTCTTTCAGTGATGAAAAGGAAATCGCCTTTTAAGCCCGGGTGTTTAGCGCAACCTATCAAGATAGCCGGTATTTGAATTGGCTCAAAATATACTGAAAACCAGAGTTCAAACATATATATATATTTTTTTTCTATTAAATAAAATAAGAAATTAAAAAACTAGGGCATAAACTTACTTAATCAAGCGGGAAAAAAAAAGTTATATGATTATTTACGGGATATTTACCGTGGTAAGGTTGTGGAATGAGCTCCCGATATTTCGGCGCAGTTACATGCACCATCTTCCATGGGAAGAATATATCGGGAGCTCATTCCACAACCTTACCACGGTAAATATCCCGTAAATAATCATATAACTTTAGTGAAAACCCGTGATAGTTTAAAACAAAAAAAACGTCGTTATCAATGTTAATCTCAGCTTCCTAAGGTATACAGGGTTATTGATGAATAATTAGCTCACAATATCTCGTAGGAAGTTTCCTGTTTCATACTTACAATAGATTCCATGGCTTTTTACAAAACATATAATATATATTATGTTTAGATGTATTACACGGGAATTAATCACGGTCACGACTGCGCACCCTCACTAACCTTGAAAAAGACCGCTGAATGCGGTTGAAACCATTAACAGGAGTAATTCCCGTGTAATAAAATACTTAAACAAAATGTGTGAAACCTACGTCAACTTCCATGATATAATAATACTAGCTGAAACCCGCTACTTCGTACGCGTAGAGCTCGGCCTGCGGCCTCGCTACTACAACCCATTGTAGCCTATGTGTTACTCTAATATATAAGCTATATTATTGTAAACTTTCATTAAAATCCATTCTGTAGTTTTTGCGTGAAAGAGGGACAAACATCCATACATCCATACATACAAACTTTTGCGTTTATAATATTAGTAGGATTCACGAAAAAATTTAAACAAAACAATAACAAATATATTTTAGGTACAATTACTGTTTGCGCAGTTATCTCTATTTAATTTCGGTGCCATACGATTATTGTATTTTTGATATTTCAAAATAAAGTAATTGTTGTTTTCACAATATTCCTCACATTCAAAATAAAAAGCAGAGTAAACGCAGAAGAAATTAATATTTTTTATCCCTAGGTGAACAATGACAACATTTTAATACGAGATATAAACGGAGAAAGTTCGAGTTGGGCACTGAGGGTTCCGTACCACCTTGAATTGTTAACTACTAAAGTACAAAAAAGTTGTGCAGATAGACAACATCACGCCCAGGCGGTCACTTTTTCAAGTACCGAGTGCGTCCGACTGGCATTTATTATATTTTGTTGTTATACTTTAGAGTATGTACTATAATCATACCAAGTTTGACGCTTGTACGTATTACCATTTTTACACTAGAGCAATATATACCCTCTACATAAAAAAAAACGTTTGTTGTATCACGTGAACATCTTTAGTTTTTACTTTTTGACTTTATTATCATTAATTTTGTTAGTCAATTTGCCGTAACGTTACATATTCTGTGAAAGTTTTAAATGGTGATTTATTACGAGTCAAAAGATACAGCTGTAAAAGGTAGGACAGACAGACATTGAGCACGGAACCCATAAAAGGATGATAAAGGAGGAAACACTACAGATACCAGCACTGTATTGCACCAACAATTTCCTCCTTGTTAGCAACACGGCATGCAGCAGTTCGTAGCGTGGAAATTAAATTGGCCCGACGAATTTCGACATCGGGCTAGTAAAATCATATGTTACGAAGAGCGTTCGAAAGCGAAGTGCATTTTGTTCACTAGTTTCACTACATTTTACGATCGAACGGCTTTTCCGTTTGATTTCAGACGATGCTGTATTTTAGGAGTAATACGCTGTTTGTGATTTGTTAGATTTGTATAGAGGAGGCAGTTCCGCAACCGTCTGCCCAAAGTGCACAAAAAAGTTTTCACTTAAATTATTAATTTACAATTTGCATATTATTTATACAGGGTTACGCGGAAAGAGTGTAAAGGAAACTAATCCATTATACAGTATGTTTTTTGTATGTTAGTTACGCGATTGATTTGAGATCATACCTCCGAGGTCCCATATAAATTTTATCAAAATTGATTGAAAAGTTTTTTGAAAATTCAACTAAAAAAAACAAACGACGTTATTGTTTGTGGTTCTAAAGTTTCGATGAGGACTTTCAATCTCTGTTTTAACTATGTATGTATAGCCTAGCAGTCGGTTTTGGTTTAAAATTAATAATATTATTCGGACATGGCCGTCCTAGGCCGTCAAGACTTAGAACCTCATGTAACCTACATCCATGGTATAATAATATACTCCGCCAGGTATAGCGCTGCGAGAAAAATCATCCAGTGGGTGTCCCGCAACTATGTCATCAGTGTCGTGGATACACGTACACGTGCATAAGCAAGAGCAGAATAAGTAATTTACAACAGGTTCGAGAGAGATGACGATACACGAAACAATGGCGGACTCTCTATGAAACAGCTGATTTTCCGTGTTACCAGTAGCGTGAAATTATAACTCCCAATCTCCGTATCTAACCTGTGGAAATCCAATAAATCTATGTGGTATTGATATTAATAATGTGTTTAATATATTAAATTCGTGTCTAACTTGAATTGCTTTGCTTGAGCGGACAAACCAAATGACAATTGAAATGCTTTTTGTATTTTATTTAATGGATTATTAACAAATTTATTTCCCAACTAACGGTCCGCCCCAGATTCGCACGGGTATAGATTATAGCCTATGTCACCTATAGGGTAGCTTCCCAACAGTAAAAGAATTTTTCAAATTAGTTCAGTAGTTTCGGAGCCTATTCAATGCAAACAAACAAACAATCAAATCTTTCCTCTTTATAAATGAAAAATATAGACATCTGTGTTTGTTACAATAAAGTGGCAACTGGACAGTGACGTCATTGCGGGACAACTTCCGGAGCGCTAGACCTTGTTTTCTTGGATCATGCCTACATCTACCTGAATAATACAAGATGGCGTCTGTTGACATATACAATTTGCTTCCAGCTGTGCTAAGCAAATGCATTACAGAACATTTAGTGGAACACCATTGTACATACATTAATATGCAATATCACTAAATGTAGCGCACGTAATGTTTAATCTGTGGTAATGCTCTCAAGCAGAGTTAGATACAAAGGAAAGTCAGTTATTACCAATGAGGTTTTACCAATAGAGACACCATACTCATAAAAAGCACTAAAAATATGGCTATATTTTACTATAGCTATCTACATAAGACCCATAAAACTTTACAGCCTTTATACAGCCTTTTACAGCCGTCCCAGTATAAGTAATTCACCTTATAAACGCACAACATAAATAATAAATTAATATTCAGGACATTTTTGCACACACGGTCATCTGACCCCAAACTAAGCAAAGCTTGTAATATTGCTGCCAGATAATCGTACCTACATCTATACTAATATTATAAAGAGGAAAGATTTGATTTTTTGTTTATTTGTTTGCATTGAACAGACTCCAAAACTACTGAACCGATTTGAAAAATTATTTTACTGTTGGGTGGCTACACTATCCCCAGATTAAATAAGATTTACAATTTTAACTTTGCGTGTTTGACAGTTCTAAGACAGGACAACGTCTGTCAGGTCAGCTAGTTATATATATTTTTAAATACATATCGTTTGATATCTCGTTCATATCGTTAGATAGACATGGCACTGTTAATTATTTTTCATAACCCAAAATCGCGCATCGTACGTTTGCATCATTGCCAGACACAGGACGGACTGAGTTCTCAAGCTAATTAACTTGTGTTTGTACCGCGCAGACCTCGGTAAAACGTATCTACCTCAGTTTATATAATAACATCATTGATTATTATTGCACTTAATTTGCGATAGAAAACCGATTAAAGCAAAATCATAAAGCAATTATGTAAAGCAACCGATTAAAGAGAAACAAGGTCAAATCAAATCGTAAAGCAATCATGTAAAGAGCATTCTAAGTACAACCTGTTCTGAGCTCGGCGCGTACTGTTGTGTTATACCTAACTACGATAAATGATTAAATAGGATTAGGCCTTTTATTGGCTGTAATGTAAGATTATGCTTTTTCAGCTTTTTTTTTCTTCTGATTGAGTTTCTTGAATAGTCTGATTTATTTTTCCTTACTATTGTTCATTAATATATACTTTTTTATATTGTAAGATTGATATGGCTTCAACCATCGATTATATATTGTTTTTTTTTTTTTTTTTTTTTTTGTACTGTTTGTTATTTGTTTTATTGCATTTGTTATTTCAACATTCACGGTACTGGATTGTATCTCTGTTTTATTTGTGAAAACTTTTAAGGCTTGTTTATTCTTATTTTTCTTACTATGTCTTATGTTGTTAAAGCTGTTTATTTTCCGTAAATTAATAAATAAATAAATAACTTTAATAAATTTGGTATTAGCTTTTGTGCTGTTGGTCTATTAAATGGTTGGTTGGTTTAATTCCCTCCTTCCCATTTTTCTATCGGACTGCCAGAGCGGTCACGAAAAATCGACACCGCTTTATGGTTGATATTCCGAAAACCCGTACGAAGTGCTTTGATTCCACATTTATTGTACTAACTGCTTGTGGAATTCACTGCCTGAATGGGTGTTCCTCGTTAGTTACAATCTGGGTGTATTCATGTCGAGAGTGAATCGGTTTCTTCTAAGCAAGCGTGCTCCATCGTAGACTGCATCATCGCTTAACATCAGGTGAGATGGCGGCTAAGCGCAAGCCTATCAATTATAAAAAAAAAAAGATTTGGGCAAACGAGGAGAGATGGCAGAACAGTGGCAGCGTAGCGCGAAATATTCGTAGCGATACCAATCAATTGTAGAACGCAGGACTGGTAGCGGGTGGCGTAGCGCACGTAGCGAGTTAAAGTACACGTAGCTACGTCTATGACAGGCTTTAGAATTCAGGAATTTTCTAATGCCGAGGTAGAGTCGGTAATGAAAGAACTCCACAAATGACTTGCCGAAGAACGCAGAAGTGCGCCGAAGAATGTCGAAGTGTGTCGAACGAAGTTCTCCGCGTTGGAAGTAAAGCACGGAAACACGGTTGAATGGAACTTGCGAATGCGTTTGGAATTTTAATACGTTGTGCTATTTAAATATTTAAACCAAGGTGGAAATTGTTAAAAGACGTAAAGTTATGGGTAAGTACTAGACTAGTGAGCGTTTGGCGGAAAGTCTGTACTAAGCCGAAAAAGGTCCATAGTCTGTACTTATCATAATGAATAACTTTTAAAACACTGTTTTAAACTATCACGTTTGTTAACTAAAGTTATATGATTATTTACAGGATATTTACCGTGGTTTAGTGAATAACTTTTACTATCATTATGGGACCAACACTAAAATCGCGAAGACAATATCAGCTGTGCCATAGAAAAATATCATTCCAGTGGACAATATTTATGGTACAGCTGATATTTTTCACGCGATTTCAGGGTTGGTCCCATAGTAAAAGTTGTTCAAAATGATGGATACTCTGGAACCCTTTCGGCTAAGTACACCCTTACCACGTAACCCAGAATTAGAATACAGGGTTATGCATATAGACTGTACTAAGCCGAAGGAGGTCATTATACTCATTATTAGGAACAACTTTTACTACGGTACCAACCCAGAAATCACGAATAAAAAACAGCTGTTCCATACATTTCAATACGTGTCAATAACTGCTTTCTATGGAACAGCTGAATTTTTTTCGCGATTTCTGGGTTTGTCTCATACTAAAAGTTGTTCATAATGATGAATACAAAGACCTCCTTTCGGCTTACTACAGTATATATGCGTAACCCTTTTTAATAAAATGAATGACATTAAATACACTACATAAGAATATGCTTGTATGAATACTTATTAGGTACATAATAAACATGGCTTAATCAATAACCATGCATCCATACAATTTACAAATAAAATTAAATAAATGAACACCAAAGTGAGCTAGGTTGGAAATGAAGTTTAGGACAGAAACTGCAAAATATCTCTCTGAGAAAAAATTAATCCACCTACCTAATTTGAAATTATCTAAAAAAGTAGTCTTAACCAGTTAAGAATAAAAAAAAATCCTAAATAAGCTTTTAGCTTTAGCAATGAAAATGTAGTACTAATCAAGATAATTCCAAAGAGCCCAAACACGATGGGGCTATGTTTTTCTTTTTTGCACACACGGTCTTCTAACCCCAAACTAATCTATATTATTGCGTTCATTTGTACCTATTATTGTACCTATTATATTAATGCATTGTTGTCTAAGTTAATATATAAAATTTAAATTCTATTGAACGCCGGAAATTAACCTTGTAATATTTGTACTTACTTACAAAGTATTTGTGATGACTCTGGTGTTACAACTATCCATAAGTGACGGTGACTGCTTACCATCAGGCGGTCTTTCTGCTGGTTTTCCACCAATGAAATAAAAAAAATTATAGCATACATAAAAACATGTGAAGTTAAATAAAATCTTGTAGGAATTCAATAAAACTGGGTTAAATTATTCTCAAGCAGACATAAGAGTCCAATATGCATAATAATGTTAATGGACTCAGTGACGCAAATACTCGGGCTGCTGTAAGCTGCATTATTCTGTTTCAAAATATGTAAATTTTAATATTTACACCTCGCGAAGTGAGAAGAAATATTTCATTTGCATCGAGTGTCGGGACTTTTATGAATAGTTATCGTCTTAAAACTGTATTACTTGCACTCTAGTGCATCTAGATGTAATTTTAGATGGTATTTTGAATAACAAAATAACAAACCTTCATTACCTTTAATTTTACTAAACGTTTGATCCACTCCACCACCATCCTGTCAGTAAACAGCTTCTGAATTCAACATCAAAAATAAATTACAATACCGAGATTAAATTGAATCTCCAAGCTTATTCCTACCTTCTTTCTTGCCAATGAATAAATTAGCATTTTATCTAAATGGCGTATCTCCTTAAAAAGTGCTTTTGGGACGTAAAGGAAATTGTACGCGACGAAGCCTTTTCAATATTACGTCCAAGGAATATTTCGGACAATAAATCAGGGTTTTTCGTAACAAAAAGACCACCAAAAGCGGCGAAATGTTTCTATTCATTACGTCGAATTTAATCTTCGACGGGATCAAAGCGAATTGTTTGGAAGCAAATAACAAATTAAATGGGGGGTGTTCTGTTTTTTACAGGTGTTGTATTTTTTGACGTCGTGGTTAATGGAATGATTAAACACAGCCTCAGTTTTTTTGTTCGGATTTAATGTAAACACATTGTAAAAAGTTGAATGTAAAATAAATCTTTAGTACATCGGCTACAATATTACGTTATAAAACCTAGCAAAAGTGATCAGAATTTAAGGATTTCATCCAGATTTTTGTAAATATCAGAGAGAAAAAAACTTAAATAGGTTTGACCGTTATCTTGCCTGATTTTAATCAATAACACAAATTGATTAATTTGCGACTTAGAAACCCTCAGATTGTAACTATTGGAACCTATAGGCAACGCATTCCACACTCTAATGGTTCGCATAATAAAGTTTAAATCAATAAAATCAAAAGTACTTCACACAGGTTTTCGAAATATCAGTCATGACACGGTGTCGCCTTGGAACGAGTTCAACCATTAGTTTTCTAATGTTTATAAAGACTTTTGACATGGCATAACAAATTCTTTAATACAATAGTTGATAGTTGCATTTTACAGGGAACGAATGAAGTCAATATATTTATCATCAACGATTTATTATTATTATACTGCGTATGTCTGTATCATTTTTTTATCTTCAATCCAACGATCTACTATAAAGTCCTTTTCATGAAAGAAGTCCCACGGCAAACAGCGGAACTAAATTTTCATGTTGTAGTTGTCAGGTGTTGTTACTGTGTTTGGCCGCTAGTGAGATTTTTATTAATTTTCCATCGATAAAGAGTCGTGTACGATGCCTAGTTGTTAAACTTCTACTCGAGAAATGATACTGATAGTGATTGATACGCGATGACAGCGCCGCGTCTGGGGAACTTCAAACATGAAAAGCACTCTACTACGAGCATCAACCATTTTCCACCCTCTGCTGGGTAGGTTTCCTCTTCAGCGCGCGCAATCTTTTCTGGTGATGTCTCGGTCTGTGTTTGTGTATTTGTGCAACTTTGTATCTGTGCCTGTGTGTCTTTGTGTTTTTGTGTCTGTGTATCTGTGTCTGTTTATTTGTGTATCTGTGCATATGAGTATTTTTGTGTCTGTCTGTGGCATCGTAGCTCCCGAACAGCTGAACCGATTTTGATTTAGTTTATTTTATTAGTCATCTTGATTGAGTGTTTTAGCTACGATTCAAGAAAATCTGTACAGCCGTTTGAAAACTATCAGCTCTTTTATTTTGGGTAAAAAAAAAATATGCAAAGAAAAAAAAAAACTATATAATCCTAATCCTATTCCTCTGGAAATAAATCCCAAATATCTTGAAGATAATCATATATGACTCGCAGACAACCATACTTGAAACAAGTGCACTTACGACTCGCTTGACATTCGTGAGGACGATAAAAATCAACATGCATGCTTCTGATCTACCCATAGGCAAGGAGCTAAAGACACAGTTAAATTAGGGGCTTTTTTAGATCGGACTATTAATGGGTGATGTTCCAAAACCCGGACGAAGTGCTTTGATTCCACTGCCATTATACGAACTGCTAGTCTATGGCATACGCTGCCCGAACGGTTATTCCCGGATAGTTACAGTCGGGGTGTCTTCAAATCACGAGTGAGTTGGTTTATCCTATGCAAGCGTGGTCCATCGTAGACCGCATCATCAATTGATATCAGGCGAGTTGGCGGTCAAACATAAACCTACTAAATAATTAAATAATAATAATAAACTTAATTTCCTATGCATCTGATTTTTTTAAGCAAGTATTTGGATTTAAAAAAATTCAAAGAAACACGCTCTTGGTATTTCAAAAGACAATTAATATCTTACAACAAAACCAAATGATCCACTCAATCAATATACAAAACAACAAAATAAGACGTGGCTGCTAACAACATAGTAATGCTGACGTGTTTCTGGCTCAACGTAGTAATGCTGGGTATGCTGCCAGCTCATAGTGGGCTTGAGCATTTGGATTGTCTTTAGACCTGCAACGGTCTGTGGGCAGTCTTACTGTTTTTGTAGTGTTAGTGTTAGCATGTATTTTGTTTACAAAGAAGATAATTTAACTACTGAGAAATGACAATATTAAAGTGATTTTTCTAATCAGCAACTCCCGGTCCATAATCTCGATCCAATCTCTGTTCGATTTACGTATCGCATTCGATTCTAGAGGTATTCGAAAGAGGCGTCACCTAAACGTCTCGGTAGCGAATGATCGAGCCTTAACAGATTCTCGATCCTGCCAGATTGCGGGACCTAATGTGTGTATATCTGTACTAAGACTGGGTCATAGGGGTCTCAAGTTTGAAGAACATTATTCTAGTCTTTCGTTTGCATAAAAGCTGAATCGTGACAATCTTTTTAAGCCTTGCAATTTTTTCCCAGAAAACAACTAGGCTCCTCTTAATACAATAACTTTGTAGAATAAATACTTTATTAAGCACAACTAAAAAAACAGAAAATTAACGAAAACTTAAATAAATAACTAAAAACTAAAACTTAAAATAACTAAATACAAACTAAACTTTGTAGATAAATTAAACACTGTACTTTGTTTATACTGTTATATTGAAAATTTGAAACGTTCTTTAGATGTTTTATACTTTTAGTTAATTTATATTGTACAAAGGCATTCTTGGGTAGTATGCAATATCAATGTAGAATCAAATGGTCGTATGAGTTATTTTTTTTTTTGTCAGATAGGCACTCGTTCTTTGCAGCTTGCCATCTCCCATAGGTTATCGCTCGAAGACTAGAAGCGATGTGTAGCGCAATAAGTGCTTGGACTTTCTATCACGACTACCAAAACTTAAATCCGCTGTTGCTAAAATTAAGACAGGCAAAGTGTGTTTTTTTTTATCATCATCATCATCATAAGCCAATAGACGTCCGCTGCTGAACATAGGCCTCTCCCTTTAACCTTCCACACTGAAAGATCCCTTCGGCATGCACTGGATGCACGCGACTCTCACAATGTCGTCAGTCCATATAGTGGGAGGCCTACCTACACTTCGTTTTCTGGTTCATGGTCTCCACTCAAAAACCCTTCTTCCACATCGGCTACGGTTCCTCGAGCGATATGACCTGCCCATTGTCACTTCAACATGCAAATTATAATAGCTATGTCGGTGACTATGGTTCTTTGGCGAATATCCACGTTTTGGATTCTATCGCGCAAAGAAACTCCGAGCAAAGCTCTTTCCATTTTCTACTGTGTGACTCTGAGTTTTTCCAAAAGGCCAACAGCTAAGGACCACCTCTCAGTACCATATATTATCACTTGCAACACACACTGGTCAAAGACCTTTGTCTTTAGGCACTGTTGTGTCTATGTTTACGAGTATACCATTCTGAATTTACATTTCTGGAAACGCTGCTTTAAACTGTTGCATGAAATTGCCGACACTAAGGTTAGCATCACCCTCGATGATAAGTAAATAAACGAAAATAAACAATGTCCATTTGATCTCACGCTTCCCGTAATCACTGTAATTCAGCCAACAGTTCCAACATAGTTACTTAACAACAACGATTTAATACCCTATAGACATTATAGCAAACTTCAAAATTTACGAATCTCTAGTGAAATTGAAGATGAATTTCCGCAAAGCAACGCCTTATTCAATCAATTAATAGCTCAAACTTCATTCATTGCAAACAATTTAAACAACTTACTGCGATGCGCGGTGAGATACTGAACGCTTATTGGTTATCCTAGGTTGGTATTCTCTCGACGGAAATACTGGCGTACCATTGGTAGATACTTTCTATAAGCACTGTTTGTACCAATGTGTTGACTGAAAATGATCGTCCCAAAGTTGTTGTTTCTTAACTATTCGAACCGTGAATCACGCGAGGGTCTAACTTAAATATTTGCTAACCGCGGAAGGCGAGGCGTGTCGCAACCGGAATATACGACATGAGGATTTGTAAAAGGTTTTTAAATCGAGCGCATATTTTTTTAATGGAAAATGGGATATTCGATTTGATGCTACTTATTTTATACTAGTTTTGATCATAAATGTAACTTTCAAATAGAATAATGTATAGCTAATGATTTGGTGTCTTCTAGACAAGCGTGCTCTTACGTAGAATTTTTTTTTTAGTAGTTTTACCTAGTCTGTGTTCGTAGTCCACATCATCGCTTAATATCAGGCAAGGTGGAGGACAAACGCAAGCATATTATGAAAAAAATACTATTTGTGCACTAATATTATTCCAATGGTCTCTCACTATGGGCCTCATAAGCAAGCTCAAAGTCGCACAACGAGCTATGGAGAGAGCTATGCTTGGGGTATCTCTACGAGATCGAATCAGAAATGAGGAGATCCGTAAACGAACGAAAGTCACCGACATAGCCAACCGGATTAGAAGTTGAAGTGGCAGTGGGCAGGGCACATATCACGCAGAACAGATGGCCGATGGGGCCGAAAGGTTCTGGAATGGAGACCACGGACCAGTAAGCGCAGCGTAGACCGTCCACCCGCAAGATGGACAGACGACCTAAAAGAGACCGCAGGGAAACGCTGGATGCAGGCCGCTTCCAACCGGCTCTTTTGGAGATCGATGGGGGAGACCTATGTCCAGCAGTGGACGTCCTATGGCTGAAATGATGATTATTGCAATTAACTCATGCGGTCCCGCAAAGTTGTGCAAAGTGTAATCAGTAAGTCTTTAATCAGTGCATTCTACCTGGTAACTACGGCTGTTCTAAGCGATTCTGTTTGGGTTATTGAGAAAAGTTGCGCGACTGCAAACCGTATCTCGGCATTTTAAGGTTCAAGTTTGCATGATTTTTCACACTGCACTGTTTCGAGCCCACGTTAATAAGTATTTAAGGCCCCTGGTCTTATTCTCTATCTCACATAAAATTCCTTGCCATAAACGCTTGACACGGTAACATGAAAATGTAATTGAAAAAAATTGCTGTGCTTTTATACTCTACTAGCAGACCTGACAGACGTTGTCCTGTCTTAGAACTGTCAAACACGCAAAGTCAAAACTACAAATCTTATTTTTTTACACCTTGGGTTACATTATTGGAGTTTTAGTGTGGATCCCTATTTTTTTTAAATTATAATATAGCCTATGGTAACCGGGGATAGTGTAGCTTCCCAACAGTGAAAGAATTTTTTAAATCGGTTCAATAGTTTCGGAGCCTATTCAATGCAAACAAACAAACAAACAAACAAACAAACAAACAATCAAATCTTTCCTCTTTATAATATTAGTATAGATGACCAAATGAACTCTTAACACAACCGCGTTACGTTACCTGCGTGGACTGGGCAATCTCAAGTTTGATAATGCGTTTCGATTAATTTTTTTACGCGCCTATATAACGTTGAATTAAAGCGGTTTTCAAGTTTTAAGATACTAGGTAGGCATATTAAAATCATTGGTGACTTTTAAGGTACAGCTCTTATAAATCAGTACTTTCATATCTGAAGTAATACTCTTGCATAAGATATCCCCAGCAGAAGTTAGACGCTTCTTGGCAGCATTTCTGCTCACTTAGCGATTCCATCGTGGGCCATAAATTATGCAATCATGGTGTCAATAAGATGAATTCTCCGCTAAAAGGTTCGATAAAATGTTCCTAATGGAACCAATGGAACTGAGTTTCCGGAATCGAAAACTAAATTCTTTTCTGAGAACTGTACTGCTGCCATAATTTCTTCTCCGAACCCCTTGTTTTTTATGTTAAACGCACTATATCTTCGAAAGCAGTTCATCCATATCATCTTAGTCGTATCTATTCGTTAATAAATTATACTAATACTATCTAAATCCCGTGGCGTTACTCGCAATTCCCAGTTTTTCCGTATTACTGGGCAGAAAGTACCTTATGTCCTCTTGATGCAACAATTCTGGCAAATTTTGTCAAAATCGGCTTAGCCGTTCATTTGTGAAAAGCAAACAAACAAACGGAGAGACAGAGACTAACCTTAACCCGTAACTAACCTTAAGTTAAGTTTGTAGTTATTTATTTGATATTTAAGGATGTGGATTTTGATTAATTAATTAAAAAAAAATAACGTATGTGTGTTTGTCATTTTGTTAGTTTTTGGTTTATTTATTCGTTTGCAACCTTTGTGTTACAGGTATATAAGAATAATACTTCGTTTTATAACCCAATAGTGAGAATGTGTCGCCAATACAACTACAACTATTATAACGAAGTAGTCGACGAAAAGATCACATCATACACACATGATCCGAACGGTTCATGGAGAACGATGTGTTAGTTATGCAGGAGTACAAATTTATAATAAGATACCGAAGGAGGTGTAATATGCAACGTCATTTAATGTTTTCAAAAATAAATTAAAGAACTATATTTTAAACGACACAACACTATTGGGTAAATAAAGTCAATCTCAGTTTCTTATCTGCGTGCAATTGCACTGTGGCGCGGCGCGTACCTGCATACTAGCTGATAACGCGCGGTGCTAAAGCGACCGTTCAAAACTGACCATTTTTGTCAATTAAATGTAGGGTAGATACAAAACAAAATAAAATAAAATAAACTATTATACAATATAATAATGTTAGTTAGTGCTTGTGTTTGTGATACTGTTAAACATATTATTATTATTATTTTAGTTTATTTAAGTTTACCAACATGTGGAAGCATTAGTTACTAAATTAATTTAATTTCTCACATAAGTGAAATTGTAAATTTCTTGTTGAGAAAATAAAGCTCTTTAACCCGAACTATTTTATTTTATCGCTCAATATTATTGCATGTCGTCTTCACCTGTAATTATTGTGACATTTAGTTATATTTTTATTTCTGTTTAATGTTTTGATATACACAGTGGTGGACTTAAATAAATAAATACTATGAAATTTTGAAAGACCACCATGATCTCTAGTGATAATTTAAATAAAAATCTATTGGAATTTAAAAAAAGATGTTCGAAATATTGTTTTTAAGGTCCATAATAAAAGTTAAGTTTATTTAATAATATTATTATTATTGTGTATAAATTTGTTTGTAATACTTTACCAATTACATACTGCATTAAAAAAAAATATGTGTATACATATTAGGAATATGGTTTAGTTTAAAATTGTATAATGAATTGTTTTGACCATATTTTGTTTTGGGTGCCAATAAACTTAATAAATAAATAAACTTAATAACGGAACGACGTGAATTTTTGTATACAGGGCTACGCATATAGACTTTAGTAAGTCGAAAGGACGTCATTGTACTCAGCGTTATCAGTTATGAACAACTTTTACTATGGAATCAGTACTGAAAACGCAAAAAAATCTGTTCCATACATTTTGTCGAGTGTCAATGACCATTTTCTATGGAACAGCTGATTTTTTTGTTAATATAAAATTGACTGCGAGAGTGCGAGAAATATATGCATGTAATACGTGCATCTTTTTGAAGTTGCGCAGTTAATATGTACAATGTAAGACTCACTGAAACAAAATGAAAATAACAAAAATGACAAAATATTTCCTATAAAATCTGTATAAAAGTACATATTCGTATAGCTACAGTGGGATTATCCTCAAAGCAACAAAAGACCCAAATCCATCATAATATATCCCATCTTCCACATTGAAGGGAAGCTGAAGGGAAGTCGTCTTTCCCACATACTCATATCTCAATGAATGATAGTTACAAATTGCTCTGGGAGTGTCACTTTTGTAGTAGTTGATATTTTTGCACAGTAATATTATTTTTATCAAACAACGAAACACATACACAGTGGGACGAAAATTGAGTTTCATAGAAATAAAGCCTTAAAATATGTTTTTGTAATGAACCTAGGTACTTGTATTAGAGTATTTACTTATCAAAATTTGAATTTAGTACCCTTTCAGAAACCCAAAATATGTACACACTATTTGTAATTCATGTAAATAAACTCCCTAAAATATGTGTTTGTAATAAATCTAGGTTCTTGTTTTAGAGTATTTACTAATTTAAAATTGATTTTAGAACACTTTCAGAAACCCAAAATATGTACACACCATTTGCAATTCATATGCATAAACTCCCAAAAATATGTTTTTGTAAGAAACCTATATACTTGTATTAGAGTATATACTTATTTCAATTTGAATTTGGAACCCTTTCAGAATCCCAAAATATGTACACATCATTTGCAATTCTGATAAAATAGACCGTTATTTTATCGCGTAGGGACTGGTCAATGTGAGACGTGGCGTCTGGTCATTTTTGTCATAATCATTAGTTTGAAATAACCCAATACTGGGCATAAGTGCCCAATTTAATTAGGCCAGTTAATTCGGGTTTTTAGCGAAGTCCTTCGCTAACTAGTGTTGCGAAGCCGGGCGGGCGGGTCGCTAGTTAAATAATAACCTTAAAATCCACAACGTCACTTATCAACAGACAAGATGGTGGATAACTAGCGACCCGCCCGCCCGGCTTCGCACGGGTGTCACGTGCGAAACCAGGTCGGGGCGTCTATTACATATATAAACCTTCCGTGAAAAATTATCTAACTGATGGTGAAAACCGCATCAAAATCCGTTGCGTAGTTTTATAGATCTAAGCATACATAGGGACGGACAGACAGCGGGAAGCGACTTTGTTTTATACTATGTAGTGATTTGCCTTGACACGTTGACTGTCCTGCCAATGCATTAAATATAATGCATTAAGATCTGGCTGTGTTGTTCGTGAATTTGATTTAATTAACGAGCCAATGCAAATTCAAGATTCTATTGACATTGGGCATGTAATAAATTTATTTACCAAGCATTTATCAATTTATAAAAAAAAGCAATTTCTGCCGTACACTAAATAGCCTCTTCAGTGTAGTCTACTTTAAGGTCAGGTACAAAATTAAATATGTTTTGGAAAGTTTTAGCAAATAGTTTTGTTTGTACCTTTATTCTTGATATAATATTTCTTGTTTTTATTTCATTGTCACAAAATGAACTTTTCTGATTTCTGATTTTAAAAAGTGATATAGCCAATGAGATCTATTCGTACCCTGGTCACAAAACTTGGTTTAAAACAATGACGTTTGTTACATTATCTTTGCTTTTAAATAAAAGCATGTCACGCCAGTTACACAGATACCCTTGACCCAACCCCATTTAAATTGCGAACCGACCATTATAATAGCAAGTACTCAAGATGGCAACCCTCTGTAAGTATCATTTCACAAAGATTGAGGTGGATATTCCGAAAATATATGGGTGCGTCAACCGAAACCGCGGACTGACAGTTGAAATAGCTGAATAGTTTTGTGGAGTCTGAGGAAGATTTTAAG
This sequence comes from Agriopis aurantiaria, assembly GCA_914767915.1. NCBI lineage: Eukaryota > Metazoa > Arthropoda > Insecta > Lepidoptera > Geometridae > Agriopis > Agriopis aurantiaria. The sequence goes on along the minus strand of OU611992.1, from coordinate 14,976,952 downwards.
TCATGAGATGATGGCGATTTAAGGAACTTTGCTTTTAAGTCTGTTAAAATATCGGGTACAAGGAATGGCAGTCATAAGCCGAATCCTTTCGAATCCTTCGTTATGATGGGTTGGTAACCTACTAGGTTACCAACCCATCATAACGAACAACTTTTACTATGGAACTAGCCTTGAAATCACAATAACAGGTGTTTCATGCATCTTTGTCGAGTGGAAAAGTTACTTTTGTATTTTTCTATTGCTGGGTACAGTCCAGGGCATTCTATGACAAACGATCATAAATCGTAAAGAACGAAAAAAGGCGTCACTAAAGCCGGCTATACATGGCGTGCCGGGAAAGTCTACCTGTAAGAACAACCAATAAATGTACACCAAACGTGTATGTAATACATCCGTACAGTACAGAACCTGTACAAGTGACCAGGGGTCTTACGCTTACCTGTTTAAAGCAATCCAGTTTAGGTGATGAAAAAATGTTGCGCACCCGCAAACCGTATCTAGGAGCGTTAAGGTTCATGTTCGGGTGATTTTCCGAAATGCGCGGTTTTAACGTTAGTTTGAGACAGTTTTAAGGATCCCGAGCGAAATTCAAAAAAACATATTTTTGCCTGACAGATAGCTGCTTTAATGCTTTGTCGTCAGCTTTGCCTGTCTGTATCTGAGCAAGCAGATCTGTCAAGTACACCGAGATACACAGATCTTTATCAGCATCAGCTTGCCCTGTTTTCGTACATACTATGACGTTACAAGAGCAAATTTAGTACTTTAACTCCATTGGCACGATCCACCGAAAAGATTAATTTTTTTAATTTTAATGAAAACGGCTGTCAAGGCAGACAAATTTGTTGTAGCCAGTTGCACCCATATATAAACAAAACGCCAGTCATTCGAAATCAGTTAGCAACTGTGATGCGCACAAAGAACTTTGAGACCTAACCCAAAAAGGTAAATTCCAAGTTCTTTAGATGCGGATTTTGACGCGATGACATAAATAAGAACCTTGAATGAGAACCTTGCTCAATCAAGGTTCTGTCATAATGCCTGGCGACCTTTGACGAAAGGGTCTTCCATAAGCTCATTGCTGGCGACCGATTTTCCTTCTCATTTCCGTTCTATTTACTTCTCCTTCTGTGGCACGATCGACTACTTTCGAAGAGTTTTTACAGTTTACTGTGGTGAAATCTAACATTTTTGTATTGATGAACGAACTGAATTATGCCGCGTGATAGTTAGAGCATTGATCCAACTTAAGAAGGGCCACAGGCACACAGAATAGGTGATCTTGCGGGGTCTATCCTCAGATTAGACAAATAAGGAGGATATGTTACGGTGGCGTGACGGGTGCAAACGCATGTGGCGTAAAACAGGCTTAAGTCCCTTTAGTCAAACTTACCGGTCGGCGGCAAGGTTGTCAACTTTTTTCTCAAAAACACACAACACAAAAAAAAAATTTTTGGTCAACTTTCGCCCCTTTTTTTGCACGTGAACTATTACTTAGTTCATTCCTGACACTTACAATTTTTAAGTGTGCGTGAAAAATGAGGAAGTGAGGCGTACTCACTATTTTTTGCGATGGGCGATTTGGCGATTTAGTGCAAAAAGAGTGAAAGCAAAAGACAAGTGCATATCTTCCTTGTATACCTGATCTGAGACCGATTTTTTTACCGGTTTTTGCCGAGACATTACTTTGTCCGCTTTAGTATTACAGGCCAAGATTCATTTCGATTTTTTTGTCGCTTGTTAACATGTCTGTAATCTTTAAAACACTTCAGCAAATCCATTAAAATAGTTTTAGATGCTCTTGGTAAAAAAAGGGTTCCGCTTTATCTCACCCCGCAGAGCAATTCCTAAAACGATATCTCTTGTACACATCCAGCGATATACAGCTGTTATACCCTAGAGAACTGTAAACCACTCTAGCTATGTAATGATACAATTTTCTCTATAATATCCTTTGTCTACTCTGCATCCCGGGTTTATACCCACAATGTCGTATATAGTTACATAAATGTCTCAGTTGTGTTCAAAATTATAGTTTTCGCTCATCGAGATACAATACATATTGAGTCACAATCATACCAAAAGAAACGGACCAAAACTCGGCACACGCTACGAATTGCGCAGTCTTTTTGGTTAGTTACAAGCTGACCGCGATCCGACTACAACGCCGCGCGATGCCAGAGCTACGATGACATGGTGGACAAAAACAAAAAACCAGACAAGTACGAGTAGAACTCGTGCTCTGAGGGTTCCGTTGGACGAAAACATCAGAGCACCAGTCCAAAAAAAAAAATGAAGTTGAAATATTGAAAGACAAACTTAACTTTGTAGTTGACAATTAGGTTATTCCATACATTCCAACTACGAAATGTAAGTTTGTAATAGCAAAATAATTATTTTTAAATGATATAACTTCAAATTTATGACTTTCGGATTTATTCCTATATATGTGCTATGAGACCTTGCCTCTTGCCATATTTCATGATTCTAGGTGAACAGGAAGTACCCTATAGGTTTTGATTCCCCTGTAAAATCGCAAAATATGCGACATAAACGTTCATATCTTTTGATTGCGTTGATTTACAACTTTTATTTTTTTACAGCCGCAAGAAACCGTAGACCCAAGTATTTAATATAAATTTCAACTTGATACCTTTACGCGTTCTTGAGAAAAAGGGTCTTGACAGACGGACAGACAGACGGACAGACAGACGGACAACGAAGTGATCCTATAAGGGGTCCGTTTTTTACTTTTGAGGTACGAAACCCTAAAAACTAAGATAGGTAAGATAAGTTAAATAAAAACTTGTAAAAAGCAATTTTTAAAACACTATTTTAAACTATCACGGTTGTTTACTAAAGTATACGATTATTTACAGAAGTATAGGGATTTATAGGGAGCTCATTCCACAACTTTACGACGGTAAATATCCCGTAAATAAAAGGTTTCATCCCAACAAAATTGCTCAACACAGCCAAAAAAAATTGAAAATTGAATTACAGTAAAGTTTTGTAGCAAGTAAAACCACGACACCAAGCTAGCGTTCTCTATAATTATCCCACTACTAAACATTACTCTATGACGTAGTGTATTATACCGATGGTGAAGACGTGATTGTCTAGTCAATGCAAGTGCTAGACGCTGTCACCGTATTGTACTCACAAATGATAAGTGGAAATGCATTTTAGTACGACATGTTTACTGAAATGTAACACAGTTTCAAGTTTATTTCGAAGACTAGAACTACCTGTATAGTAAGATCTTTCCTCTGAGATGAAATTTTACGCTCTTATTAAACTAATATTATGAATGCGAAAATGTGGTCTTTCTTGGTTTGTTTGTTTCTCTGTAACATAGCATAAAAACGGATCGACGTGATTTTTGCATAGATATTTATTAAGCATGTGTCATAATGTTTTATTTATTCCAATCTAGCTGCGCCACGCGTTTTTACACGCGTAGTGATAAAACATTGTGATGATGATGAAAAGTACTATGACACTCTATGAAAAATCTGGTCGATCCGTTGCTATGTTGCTGCGTGAAAGTGGAACAAACAAACCAACAAACTTTTCGCATTTATAATATTAAGTATGATACTTAACAAGCTCAGCGAACGATATAATTAAATAGATACAAAATCCTATTGAAATTACTTTACGTATCTGTAGATACGTAAAATCATCAATACTTTTCTGAGATATAGATGCGTTAAAAGTTTTTGGAGTGTAAATGTACTTTACTCTGGCCTTGAAGATATCCAGGTTAAGTTTTCAGGAATCAAGGCATTTCAGTCCTTAGCGGTATGCATTAAGATGGAGGCCAACCGGCTAGTGCAATCCGGTGGCATGTCGATTACGTAGCATGGTAATTATGTGATGTCTGACTCTATTGTATAAGGGGGAAGGATGGATTAGGTCTAGTAGATTGAGCTCGCACTCACCGAAGTCTGTAAAAAATTACATAGCACTCTACACAATAATAAACAGGTCTCCTAAAACTTGCAGAGCCTTGAGCATTGGCGTAAAGTAGGATGAAAAATGTTAGTAAAACTTAAGTAAACTTAGTTTCTCTTATGCCTAAAACAAGATTACAATCTATATCTATCTAAAACGCTATCAGAACACTGTATTCAGTTATAACTCAGTCACAAGGGTGGTGATCGCCCATTGAAACACCGCTTGGATTTCTCTAGTTGAATTATTCAACCACCTACAAAATAAGCTTATCTAAACCGCCCTATAGACTACCTACAGATTGAGCTAATCTAATGGACGGTGCAGACGGTTCCTTTGGCAGTAATGACACAATTTTCTCTGCAATATTTCCGCAGCGTGGTCCATTACGTTCAAGTGCAAGACGTTGTAGACTGAATCTGAGAGATACTGCTTGAAAAATGTTTAAGATTGTATTTTAGAACTGCTAACGTATAAAGACTTTGATCAAGATTATCAAATCTTTCTATCACTGTCAATTAATGTATATTTAATTGAATAACTGAGACAAACAGTGATGTAAGTAAACAGTCATTGGATACAACCACAGATCTACTACCTATAGATTTTCAATGAGCGTGGCTAGCTCAGTGCCTCTCGCTCATCATCGTATTTTCGCTCACTGCGCTTCTTGCAGCCCAAAATGCTACAACCAACCATTGTAAAATATCTTTTACAATTATTTCTCAGAGGAAACACGCATTTATCACATTAAATCACCAAAAAAAGGCAATAAATATGATTCAGACCCGTTTTGTTTGTCACTGATTATTACAGATTTTGACACTTGAGGTACCAAAAACAGGTCACGCCGATAAGGACAACAAAATCTATTTATGTCCTTTTCGTACTTGTGCTGATCCATATCAAGTTGTCTCTTTCACTAAAATATATTGCCGATCTGGTTGTGTATATCTGTGGATACAACGGTCTTTGTGACAACGGAAACAAATCAGTAAATGTATGCATGTTTTGTGCTATTATATTCTCTTTGGTTTTGTGGTGATTCAATTCAATTCAATTTCTTTTTCGTGGCTTCGTGCGGTATTGCCACATGATTCTTGTAAATATTTATAAATATTTATGAGTGTCAAAGTCAGTCTATGTCACTTGTCATTGGTGATTAGCGATTTCAGTAGGGGCATAGATTCAGTATAGGTACAGTAGGGGCTAATTGAAGTAAAGAGGGAAAGTATATATTGGGTCGTTCAGTGGTCGTCAGGGCCCTGATTCTGTAACTACAAACACGCACGTAACGCGCCGTGTTAAGTTTACATCTACAAGTTGGTCTTTATTCCTAGGGAATAGAGTCCATATTTTATGAGGTTAACTTAACGCGGCGCGTTAGGTGCGTGTTAATGCTACGGAATCTGGGGGCAGGACCAAGTCAGGACAGTCGAGCTGTGAATTGGTAGCCGAAAGACTGAAAAATATGTGGTGTGTACTAAATTAGTGAAAATATACTTGTGGATACAATACAGACTTCTATTTGTAATAGTTTGTATATTTGTTTGACGTTAACTTGGGTACCGTTAATTCGAAATTTTGCAAATAGTTCATACATGAAACTTCAGAGTACGCGACATCTCCGACAAGATGCAGGAGAGTAGGTTGCGATGGTATGGCCACTTAAAAAGGAAACCACCTGACTACGTAAGGAACATATCATTACAACTTTCCATCCTCAGTCAAAGATGCAGAGGCAAAAGCCAAGACAATATGAAAAGACGTTGTGCTAAAGGGCGTGGGAGAGTGTAAGGTTTCCGAAGACGATGTTGATGAAATAGAGCGAAGTAGAAGAGAAAATTAAGGAAGGCTGACTCCACCACCATGTGGGATTCATAGTCGGAAAGATAGAGAGAAAGAGAGAGACAGAAAGGCATTAAACTATAGTCAAGCATAACGCCCCTTGAGTATGAGGAGTTGTTCTGTTTGTCTTCAAATCTTATCATCGCTTAACATTGGGCGAGGTCGCGGTTAAACGCAAGCTTATTTTATTAAAAATAAAACTGCATCAAGTGACAGTTCAGGGCCAACATCTAAACTCAGTCCAAGCATTTATTTGCTCTGATAGCTGTAATAACATTGTATAAATGCTACATAAAAAATAATTAAAAAAATATTTCACTGAAATATATTGGGTAACTGCTACAACAGTTGTACATTCAAAAACTTAGCCAAAGTGATCAGAATTCGTGATTTTCATTAAAGGTCTTGCTGGTAATGCATAATATTATGGTGAAATGCCCAGTTTAGTTTATTATATTGGAAACATTCTATGAATGAATATAGTTAACAACACAACAACTAACTGGCATGGGTTAAAGTTTACTTGAGAATATCTGAATAACTCAGACTGATAATCGTTGTGAATGACATAGTTAACAATACAACAACAACAATACTGATAATGAATACTGATATTTTAACTTGACAATATTCAAACTTAGACTGATAATCGTTGTGAATGACATAGTTAACAATACAACAACAACAATACTGATAATGAATACTGATATTTTAACTTGACAATATTCAAACTTAGACTGATAATCGTTGTGAATGACATAGTTAACAATACAACAACAACAATACTGATAATGAATACTGATATTTTAACTTGACAATATTCAAACTTAGACTGATAATCGTTGTGAATGACATAGTTAACAATACAACAACAACAATACTGATATGTTGAGTTGACAATATTCAAACTCAGACTGTAATTTTTTGTGAAGGACAAAAAAACGGTACAATCTGAATATGAATAATACAAATGTCACAATGTTAAGATTTTTATTCCCATCTCGATGCTAAAAATACCGAACCCTTGGGTGCTAAAACCAACATTAATTAAGAGAAACAGCGCAGCACATAAAAACAATATTGGAGCCGTGTCAACACTGATTATAAAAAATTCAAAACATGCACCAGGGTGATATCTTTTTTAATTAATTCTGCTCAAATGGTGGATACATCCAAAATACGTCGAAATTGTTCTTAATGATTGCCATGGGGAAAATTCTATAGGCAAAATGGCTTCCCCTTAAAATTAATGCTGCGCGATTATAAATTAATTAGATTTAATTTGTTATGTTTAATAAGGTTTGTTTGGGTGTGTTATTAATTAAATTACTATAAAGTACCCCATTTTTCCATTTAGGGTATACATACATATCTCTGTAACTTTAAAGTACGCCATTTTTCAGTCCAGTGTACATACCTCTGTATCTTTTATATTGCAGTGAGACTATTTGCTATGCCAACTTTCACATTTGTATCACTTAGTACCTAATATGTAATATTGGGGGCAACACAACCACGTTGCTAACCTTTAGATTCATATAGCCCGTTAATGCTATTAATCCGGTTGAGTCTTACTAAAGATTATAATAATATATTAATCATTATATTCAGACGAATTTCATATTTTTTTACAACTTTTTAAAGACACGAGTCAAATCAAATAATAAAAAAAACATGCCAACAAATAGGTATAAATGTAATAAATAAAGTCGCATCAGATTATTAAATGTAGGGTAGGTTCAGAAAAATGAATTTGGACTGAATAGAAAAAAAAAGAAAAAAAACATCAATGTTTTTGTATTTTTTTTAGCAAACCCTTTCATTTGATACCCATATCATAATGGTAGATAAGAATATTTTTTTCAGAATCTTAGAGCGTCCGCCACATTGAATTTGGATGACGTCACTCTGTAGTACCATTCTCTGAACTAATTCAAACAATCACTCACTCTCTCAATCACTCATTCTCTCAAACTAATCTGACAGGACTAAAATTATCACCGTCTCTTTTCTATTAAATACGTCAGAAAAGGATAGCAACAATTTTAGAGCTGTCAAATTTCTTTTAGTTTAGTTTAGAGTACATCAAAATTGACACCATTGTCATCCTAAACGTGTATCTAAAATTTCACCTCAATCGGTTGGGGATAACTGTTTTGAAATTCAGTTACATGATTTGACCCAAACTAACGACGCAAGTTAAACAAAAACTTTTAAACAAGAATAAGCTTCTAAAAAATCTGAAAATAACGTAGTTGGATGTACTAGTACTTTCTTAAAAGTCTTGTATGACGCTGGAATTTCAGACAAAGCATGTTCCTGCTACATAAAACACGTGTGTAAGGTAAAGCATCGTTCTATGACGTCACGTCTTTGACACATTTCTGAGGTTTATCACCCAAGTACCAGCTTATCTTCAAAGACGTCTTTCCTCAGAAATTATGTTTGAAACAGCCACAGATTAAGGATTAGTGGCTTTATGAGGACGCAGCAAATATGTTTGGAAAGGTTTTTGAATTTTAACCGTTATAAAAAAACAGAATGTCAAGTATTTTGATATGCTTTACGAGAAAAGGTGATAAAATATTATGTACCACAGTGAGAATTTGAACTTCTTATTTATGGTTTCGGGCTGTTGATTCCACCGGTGATACCAGTAGGATTTTCAAGTACTCGTGTCTCCACTGTTTAACAACAGTGAAGCTATTAGGAGATGTAAATAATGTTGTCTCCATTTTGGTTTCACTTGTGGGTCCAGTTTATGGGTTAAAATAATGTTAGGTTATTTAAATATAAGTCCTATATCTACCTATTACACTGTTACGGTACTTTGTTGTAAGCTAACCTAACATTCAAATAAGCTGTGGAGTGTGTTTGCCCCCGAAGTCAAAGAAGTCTTAACGTTACAAAAGTTTTTGCTACAAAAAACAAGTAATTTTTAATTTTATTGGGGCTTTTAGACAACATGTCTATGTCAGCCCCATCGTATCCTGAGTTGAAGTCTATAAATTGACATATTATAACATTATACAGAAAATAAAGAATTTGTTATCTATGTCAAAGGAGGTTACTTCAAGGAGGTATAATTATGGCGTGGAACCTCCCCAATACGAAATATAATTCGGGTAAAACCGCGGGGCACAGCTAGTATTGTATAAAAAACAGTATACTATGCAATTAGTGAATAAAAGATTAATTTAAAGCGAGAGCCATATTAAATGAATCGCGAGCAAGTGAAGGATTCTAACGACTGCATCACGACCGTAGGGAGTGATTCGTGATGATTGATGAGCGACGCGAGTGATTCATGGCCCTTGATATAAATCCATTTTATTCAAGAGTTGCATACTATACTTTATACCATAACCAAGAGAAAAAGAAAGGTTTATTATACCATAACTACGAGAAAAAGAAATATTTAAGGAATTGTATGGAGTATTTTTTGCGCAAGGAGGTTGTATAGCATTGAGTTGGAGGTCGAATATTATATTGGTATGTTCTAAATTAAAACATCAAAATGGTGCGTTTTATTCACTGTTTTCAGTGAATAAAGCTTTTTAAATGGTATAAAATATGTTTTTGGATCAATTCTAATGCTAATCCCTGCTCTTTTTACCCAAAAATAATAGTGAAAACTGAAATGTTTACAAAAAAATGGTGCAAAGTTAGTTTACTGGAAACGCTGCTAGGTCTCGTCTAGATATTCTGCCCTAGGTTCGAACATTAATAAAGCTAAAGACATTCTCGGTACTTGAATATTTTTGCATACATCATTTAAAACACGGTCGTCCGTTCTTGGAGTTTTTTCACTGTACTTGCATTTTTATAAGCACAATTTGATGACCTATTTACATTCTGCTTGGTAAGAGTTCATTTACATGTTTCTTTTTGAAATGCATTGTGGAGAAGATGGTTATTTGAATTATTCCGAGTTGAACTTAATAGAAGCTTACATTTTGGAATACGTTCTTGAGTAAACGTTGTTATTTAAGGCCCTCTTTTCCCACTTTTAGCAATTTTGACATTCTAGTTTTCATTTTCTACTTCGATGGTTAGCATAAAATTATAAAAATGGTATCATGTTGAAATTGAGTTTTATGATAATTATTATGATGTGGATAGTTTAGTTGATTAGCCCGTTGGTCCAGTTGGTAGTGAACCTACCTTCTGAGCTTGGGGGCGTGGGTTCGATTCCCATCTAGAACAAACATTTGTGTGATGAACATTTGTGTTTGTTCTATATCTGGTTGTTAATATCTATTTAAGTATGTATTTAAAACTATATATGTATGTATATCAGTCTCTGGCAGCCATATCACAAGCTATGCTTAGTTTGGGGTCAGATGACCGTGTGTGAAAAAATGTCCTGAATATTTATTTATTTATTTTATTTATTTATCTATCTATATCTAAATAAATGGGGTTTCTGTAGATTGCGAGTAAAACCGCGCGGTGCAGCTAGTAAACCGAAAAAAATAATGATAATATTTTATTCATCGTCTTTTCTATCGTATTTTTGCTATTTGATATCTGAGTGCAAAAGCCGTTTTTATCCGCTAGAGGATAAAGTAAAATTGAATTTAGAACATCGTGTGCACTAAGTTTGTGAATTCAAAACATCATTAAACTTCTTTACTTCGACCTCCATGGTGCCGAATTTATCATACAATTTTTTTTAATTTGTTAGAAACTCAGACTCGGAACCTTCTTGGTGTACTTTATTTTAATTTGCTTTGCGCGCGCCATTTTCTTTTCACGTCATATTGTTAAAGCCTTAGGTTAAAAACAAAAAACTTTAAAGCAAGTGAAAAACCTAAAATGAGTTATTTTAGTGACGAGGAAGTTTATTTGACGCCTACAGAATTGACTGAAACTGTTAATAATGCGTAATTTTTTTAAAATTTTCGTTTAGTCATTTCCTCGCTGAGGTGGGATGAAAAGTTACGTGTTGCACTCGAGTGCAAAGATTTTTCACCTCGTGCTCTTTTGATTCCCTCGCTAAAGCTCAGGATTCTAATTTTTTAATCACTCGCTACGCTCGTGATTCTATTTTTTTATCCTTCGCTTGCTCGGTCATCAACATTGAGCACGCGGTTAAAAAGCAACTTTGCACTCTTGTATTAAAAATAACTATTTTATGAATACCAGTATTCATTCAAACCACAATATCAATCATTAACAACCATAGAGCTAAATATTATTAAGAGAAGGGTGAGCTGAACATTGTATCCTAGTATGTTTAAATCTCAACAACGTCGCATCATTGCGTGCTTACAATTAAGAATATAGATGTTTATGTTATATGCATGTGTATATTTGTGTTTGCAATAATAATGAGGTGACGATGACTGCCCACCCACCAAAAGGTTCGTCTGCACCCTGGTTGATATTTGCTAACACAACAATTTAACTATGCTATGTTTTATTTTAATAATTTTGAAGTGTACGCTTGTATAATATTGCACCTAATTGAAAATAAATACCCTGAACTAAGCCTGAAAAAGGCCGTGGTAGCCCTATTTGGGAGACCGCTAGACTTGAAAGCGTGAGGTCGCGGGTTCAAACCCCGGGCCCGTACCAATGAGCTCATAGGAGTTTATGTACGGATTTTCATACCACTGGTTTTTCGGTGAAGGAAAACATAGTGAGGAAACCTGCATACGTACGGAGAAGAAATTGAATGGCGTATGTGAATCCACCAACCCGCACTAGGCCAGTGTGGTGGATAAGGCCCAATCACCTTTCGGGGGTAGGCCAAAAGTCCAGCAGTGGATTGTTAAAAGGCTGATTATGATGATGATGATGAGGATCCTGAACTAAATTGGTACACATAATATTAATGTGGTACCTAATCACTTATTTAGTACCTTAATAAATTATGTTCAGTTTCCACTCACTCAAAAACGGTGAAGGAAAACATCATGAAAAAACCAGTATGTCCAAGAACCTCAAAAGTTCAAAGACATAATGACATTCGCCAACATCTGGGCTGCATGGTGGATTACGGGCCATTCTCTCTCTATGAGAGAAAACCTGTGTCCCAGCAGTGGGAACATGATAGGCTGAAATGATGATGATGGAGTTGGTACAATTGGAAAAATTTGCCCTGTCCTTACTATACATGTCAATGCTATCAGCCGAAGCTTTTTCCTTGCGTCAAATGGAAATTAACAAGCCAATTAATCATTCAGCAAACAAAACCAGTGGAAATTGTAACGAATACCCGTATAGTGACAAATAGGTCGCGATCCGGAGACAAATAGGTGGCTCTCCCAAGCGCCGGTCATCCCACAGAGCCACGGAGCTTTGTTTTCCGATGACATTTATTATTTGCTGACGCGACCCTCGAGCTGATATTCTTCGCTGCGGATATTAATATAATGGACACACTCACGTTCAATCTAAAAATCTTTTTTCTTTATTGCTTATAGTCCGTGAATTATAACCGAAACACACGAACTGGAAGACGCAGCGTATGTAGATCTCCCACTAGATGGACCGACGACATTGTGAGTCGCGGGCATCCAGTGTATGCACATGGCAGGCTTTCGTTCAGTGATGGCAAGTTGTCATCATATCGTTTAGTGGATCGGGTATCAGTGGACGTCTTCTGGCTGGTGTATCTGGCTAGCTAGGCTGATGGTGGTGGTCTGAAAAAATATAGTGTGACAGGTGCACATCAGTCATCATTATAATTTCAGCCGTAGGACGTCCACTGCTGGACATAGGCCTTCTCTATCAATCTCCAAAAGGGCCGATTGGAAGCGGCCTGCATTCAGCGTTTCCCTACTGTTTCTTTTAGGTGTCTGTCCATCTTGTGGGATGACGTTATACGCTGCACTTACAGTGGTCTCCATTCGAGGGCTACGCTCGGGATTTCTCCACGATATAGAATCAGAAATGAGGAGGTCTGTAAACTAACGAATGTTACCGACATAGCTCACTGGATCAGCAAGTTGAAGTGAGAGTGGGCAGCGCACATAGAACGCAGAACAGATGGCCGATGGAGCGAAAGGTTTTCGAATGGAGACCATTAATATTAAGCAGTAGAAGCCTATATTATATTATATTTTTTAAACTAAAGTTTTAAAATTGAGATCTATACCAAAACTGTAATTATTGTGCAAAAGTTTCATGCACTTACCTTAATAACTATAGTTAGGATAAGTTCTAAAGAATGAAAAGGGATGGAAGATGGGACAGAACGAACTTGTAAGGAATCCACTTAGTAATATGAAACCCTTAAAATGACATTGTTATCAATGGACTGTAACAGGGACTAGTAACTGTCCACATGGTGCCCAAGACATAGACACCGCCAAATTTGGGGCCTGCTGACTTCTCTTTTAGGCAGGAATTTTACAATAAACTGGCCAAGTACGTGAGGGTTCCGTATCGCTACATAAATTGTCACCAATGCAGGTACCGACCATGCCCGACGATGCTTAACTTTGGTGGACACAGATATTTATCACCAACTCGCACTTGGCCAGTATATATTATTTTACTATAGAAAGTGTACTATAATCATACCAAGTATATGACGCTTGTGTGCTTTACATCTTTAAAAAAACATTATTTATTTATTTATTTGTACTTGTTTTTTATTAGATAATAAAAAAATAGGACAGACGGACAGATATACAGACAACCTAGGCTGAGTAATAGTGTCCTGTTTACACCCTTTGGGAACTGAACTCTAAAAACACGCAAACTCATGAGTGTTTTCGTAAAATTCTATGTATAGTTTTCCGGCAATGAAATGTTTAATTTGTTTAAAATTATATATTTTTATATTTATTATATATTGTTTAAAATTATATATTTTTTGACCTATCACGAAATGGAGTCGTTTTGTATGTGTTGGGTTAAGAGGTTGTCTAATAGTGTGTGCTGTCTATTACCAAAAACGGCTAAGCCAATTTGAGCGTGGTTTAATTAATTTGAAAGCAGGTTTCAATGTAGTGTTTGTTATGTTTGATCAAAATCTGTCAAGTGATTTAAAATAAACTTTTACCGAATCAATAGTGTTATTTTTTACTGTCATTTCTATTTTTAATAGGTCCCATGTTTCCCAAAGTTACCTACCGTGTGTCAGTTGGAAGCGTAACACTGTTTGTTTTCCCTTTATTAAATCTTCTATTGTAGACGGAATTGACGTCGGTTATAGCAAAATATTATCTGTCGTTCCGTTAATTACGCGTGTGTATATACAATTTGTTCGCATAATGGCTCGGTTTTACCGTAATACGGTAAAACCATTTTATTAAATTTCCTTTCATTTGCTCTCAAATTAACACGTTATTTATTTCTATTTTGTTTATGTTCGGAATACAGAGTTCAAATTTTGTTTGTGTTAATCGAATAATTTTCCAGTGCATTTATGTTGCATAAATAGTATCACTTTTGGAACTTGGAGCGTAATTTGTGTTTAAAATGAAATGAGAAATTAATGTGAATCTAACATTTAATCTAATGTATGTCTACAATACTTATTTCGTACAGGCAATGTCACACAGCGGGCAAAGCTCAGAGTCACACAGCGGGCAATGGAGAGAGCTATGCTCGGAGTTTCTTTGCGCGACAAAATCCGAAACGTGGATATTCGCCAAAGAACCAGAGTCACCGACATAGCTGTTAAAATTTACAAGTTGAAGTGGCAATGGGCAGGCCACATCGCTTGAAGAACCGATAACCGATGGGGAAGAAAGGAGCCCACGAACCGGAAGACGCAGCGTAGGGAGGCCTCCCACTAGATGGACCGACGACATTGTGAGAGTCGCGGGCATCCAGTGGATGCAAAAGGCAGGCTGTCGTTCAGTGTGGAGGTTAAAGGGGAGGCCTATGTTCAGCAGTGGACGTCTTCCGGCTGATGATGATGATGATGACAGGCAATGTTGCGCTTTTTATTTAACTTGCCTTGTTAGATTCTGTCAAATCTTGCAACTGAATTTTAAAACATTTATCCCCAATACCCAACCAATTGAGCTGAAATTTTGCATACACGTTTAGTTTGGATGAGTGAGTGAGTGAGACAAGTGACGTCTTCCTAAATCCAATATGGTGGAGTCCCAAAGATGGTGGACCAGCAATTTTTTATGCACCCCCGTGATATGGGTACCAAATGAAAGGGTTTGCCGAAAACGATACGAAAAAGTCTTGTTTTTAAAAAGGTTTTTTTTCTTCAATTAATAATTTATCTTATTTCACAACAACAATGGCGATCAATTTACGCGAAGACGGTTTTGTGACGTCATTATATTTAGATTAGCAAACAAAACCATCTTGTAATCTACATTCACATACTTAGTGCTTATCATCACCTATTGCTAAAAAGAGATGAATGAAACAGAATGAATTGCTTAAAATAAAAAACAATGCAAAATTCAAAATGTAGGCAATATAGTTCAAAGATGGCGGTTGACAACATAATTTAGCAACCCACAGCTAAAACCTCCTAAAACTCCATAATTAATTACTCACATCCCTTCTTACCACAAACATAGAGGCTAGACTACGCTAAGTCTTTCGATAATCGTGTCCTGATTTGATCAACACACTTACATTTACGGAACAAGAAAAATTTAACGAAATGTTACTATCGGTAAGTATCAATTAAAGTTTGGTATAACAAGGTTTGTCCTATAAATAACCATTTTGCCGTAACTACACCTTAAAAGATAAGCTTGAAATTTACTACAAAAGATGTTTATATGTGCAACAGGACGAGCATACCGCTCTCATGGTGGTAAGCAAACGCTTGCATATAACGATTCAGTGCCACTCAGAATGTTGACTTCAACAGTTCAAAATCCTGCACAGCATTGCACCGCATTCGTCGTCCTAAGATAATAGGATATTACATCTCTTTATTCCTTGTATTTTCACCATTTTTACAGCACACAGCAAGATTACTGACAATACTGTTTGGCGATTCAATAACAAGGCAAACGTGTACTTCCACAAACGGACTCATCTTAAAGAGGAAAGATTTGATTGTTTGTTTGTTTGTTTGCATTGAATAGGCTCCGAAACTATTGAACCGATTTGAAAAATTCTTACACTGTTGGAAAGCTACCCTATCCCCGAGTGACATAGGCTATAATGTATACCCGTGTGAAGCTGGGGCGGACCGCTAGATAAAAATAAAAAACTAGTAAAAAACCAGCGTCTGACCGCCAACTCGCTTGATGTGCGATAAGCGATGGTGTGGTCTACGGTGGAGGACGCTTGCCTAGAAGAAACCAATTCACTCGTGTCTGAATCGTACACTCGTGTGTAGAATGAATTGCCATTTTTTGAGGATATAATAATATGCAAATTTCGAACTTGCTTAATCTACATCCTTTACATATATGGTTCTAACCCTTGCTAATCAACATAACAATTTACATACATTGTAACATTTGTTACGGTCTTAAACGACGGCATTTACATCGAAACTGCTAATAAAACCACTGAGGGGATGACAATGTAATGTTACGGTTTTACGATGAGAATTTGGGTGAATACAGGTGTGTAATTAATAATTAATTGTGTAACATAAACAAAATACCGATAGTATAGGTATAAAAAACACAAAACACAACTCACTCTCATTGACTTGCTATCTGCATGACTGATTAAACTGAATAACAAAATCTTTAAAACTACTACGACAACTAGCTGAAATTGGACAGAAAGATTCCTAATGTAGCGAGGAATAAAAAATATATTTATAATCAGCCGACCGTGTTGGTCAGTGTAATACTGACCAACATGGTCATTTAGGTCGAAATACCCCGTGACCAAACCGATGGCCGGTACCTTGCACAACTTTTTATTATTATTTTTTTATTGACTTGTACTGTTGGCCTTTTGGCCTCTACAGCTTGACCGGACTAGTTAGCGAACGCAGAGTGCGTTCGGCATAAATTGGTGGTTAAGTTTATAGGCGACTAGCACAAGGGCACCTCGAAGGTACGAACCTCAGCTTGGGCCGTCGCCGGGAGTGGGAATCAGACTTGCCCAGGCACCCCAGAGGGGGTGTGCCCTGGAGCCCTAACGGTTTGTTGAACTGATTGATTATTTGGAGAGAATCTAACCGATCTTCTAACAGATCCTGTGGGTCTACGATCCTGCCGGCGGGATCGCTGTGTGTGTGTGTGTGCCTCTGGTAACCGATGCCTGTACCAAAAACTGAATATTTCCTATTGCTAGGAGCAGTCGGATCGGGCGAGCCCAGCGCTGCCGCGGTGACGACGGCGATGGGGTCGTCCGGGTCGCCCAAGATGTTTCTAGGGCGTCTACGGAGAGGAGGAGGGTCTGTCACGTCTGTCGAGTAGTTTGAGGATTTTACTACAAGAGGATTGAGGTGGTGAGGCGCCGCGTCAAAGTAGCGGCGGGAGGTATACTTAAGGTATTGAATCATGGATGGGAGTTCAACATCGCAGTGCAGATTGGCGTTTCGCATATACCAGCTAGCGCCGAACACAACGTCTCAGTAACGAATCAGTATTTCAATTCAAGTCGAGAGTGAATCGTGCTCCATCGTAGACCGCATCGTCGCTTAAACCAGGCGAAATGGTGGCCAAGCGCAAGCTTATATATTATATAAATTAAAAAAGCATAGCAATGCAGCCAGCATTTCGGAAACTAAATCTAATAACGCTGCAATTCTTTTAAAAATTCTTACATTCCAACAACTCTGATTAACAAATCTAATATCAAAAAATCTCATGTCACGGTGTTTGTGGTCACAATCCTCTGAAACGGCTCGACCGATTTAATTTTTCATATATATTTGGTAGATATGAGAATAGGTCGTAAAGAATATTTCATACCGTTAGGTTATTGGGTTGTCATAGTAGCGAGGCCGAAGGCTGAGCTCTACGCGTACGAAGTAGCAGACATCCGCTAGTTTTCTATATATTCGGAAAAAAAGTACGAATAAAAATACCTACATATCCCACGTTTGATACCCGACGTGAATGTGAAGTCCCTGGGGCGTATATACGAATGTATAAAGATTTTTCGAGATTAAATTCATTTATAGGTTTTCGACTTTATTTATGGTAGCATTTAAAATGGGTATTTGCATGTCTTATGCAAAACGATGATTGATTTCAAGGCCGTTTAGCAAATTTTCGCCTGGAAAATAACACCACTAAGTCGAAATTTGGCGGTTGTGTCATTTTAATTCAATTGGATGTAGACTTTAAGCATGCTGCGATCTGCGATCAAATACAATTATTGAAACTAATCAGCGGCCGTTACAATTATCTATCTTTATAAATAAAAATTAAATGCTGCATTACTTAACAACAGATATACCGATTAGCCCAAATTAGGATTCAAATTCAAATTCGGGAAAACAGAACGTCTTTTTCGATGGGATTTTTCTATGAACTCAAAAAACATTGAAATTTGACTGGACTACATCTGTCGGATCAGATAGTTCAAAATAATTGTAATAGAGCTCAAGTAAATGTTATGAGCAACTCCGCTCAGTATATTGCATTTACTGTAAAATAAGGAAAATATTACTTGCGTGGTGATGTTTGCTAGCCGACGAAATGAGTAGTGATCTGTGTTTTTAATCATGATTAGATGTAGATTTTCTGCCCCTTTGAGCACATGTGCTCAGAGAAGCGTGGGGTAGAACCTTGCATTTCTATTCACGGTTTCCTTTGACTAGTTACTGTTATCTTTAGTCTATTTTGCTCATATATGCGACAAGCTTTTGATATAAAGCGATATAATACTGATAAAGCTGACCATCAATTTTACGTTTTGCTGTCATAGGTGTTTGCAATTAATATACATTGAGATTAAACACTTTTAACCTCTAAAATTTCTGAACATTATTTCCGAGGTAATTGAGCAGCTTATAGGATCACTTCGTTGTCCGTCTGTCCGTCTGTCAAGACCCTTTTTCTCAATAACATGTAAAGGTATCAAGTTGAAATTTACACTAAACACTTGGGTCTACGGTTTCTTTCGGCTGTAAAATAATGAAAGTTGTTAGTCAACTCAATCAAAAGATATGAACGTTTATATCGCATATTTTGAGATTTCACAGGGGAATCAAAACCTATAGGGTATTTCCCGTTGACCTAGAATCATTAATTTTGGCAAGAGGCAAGGTCTTACAGCACATATAAAGGAATAATGGACCCGGGTATGTCCTAAAACTGCGACCAGAACCACCGGAGGCTGGGCAGCAGCGTCCTATTAGTACACGGTGAACGTACTGCGATCCCCAAGCCGCCTGCCAAGCGTGGGGATTATGGCAACACCCCGAGGGAGGCCTTTGTTCAACAGTGGACGTTTACAGGCTGATGATGATGATGGTGAAAGGAATAAATCTGAAATTTGTCAATTTGAAGTTATATCATATAAAAAATATTGTTTTACTATTACAAACTTACATTTTGTGGTTGTTATGTATGGAAGAAACTAATTGTCAACTACAAAATTAAGTTTGTCTTTCAATATTTCAACTTCAGTTGGTTTTTTTTTTTGGACTCGCGCTCTGATTATTCCGTCCAACGGAACCCTCAGAACGCGAGTCCTACTCGTACTTGTCTGATTTTTTTAAAGTCTTCAGACCACCATAATATTTTTTATGCGTATAATCATCCGGGTTTTTAAATTCGATATTTATGATAAAGCATGTTTAAGTAGCGTACATTGACAGAAAAAAATCGTAAGCCTGGATTAAATATAGAACACAATTCTCTCCAAGGATCCGATACCCCAAACACCATCACACCAAATATAACATCCGCATTATCAGCCGTTAACCCTTCATCGGAGTATTATTTGACGTTCCTATTCATGAGCGACACTGCCAATAGATATGAGACATAAATTGAATAATTCCCTTGAAAAAAATATTCGAATTGATTATATTCGAATCGTTGTTACCAATATGAATAATTTTTCAGTTATTATAGTAACATTGAGAAGTGATAAACAAAACGATGACATTACAATATTTAAACCAGATGAGTACGTATTTTTTAATATAAAAAAACAAACTACTCAGAAGTTATAAATTTAGAAATGCCTTAATAGTGTAGCGTTGTTGAGCCCATTGTTTAATTTGATATTCGTTTATATTAATTTTTTATAATGATGTATCTTATATTCGAAAACATAGTCTTTATCGTGTATTATGATTTTAATATCTTTAGTGTTGTAGTTAATCATTTCAATTGTGTTCATAGAATTTCTCGTTATGCATCAAATGAAAAATCTTCATTGTAAACATAGGAAAATTATTCAAATCATACTTCGTCGTTTGACTTATTGGCACACGGTAGTTTTAATTTAAAAAAATCATTAACATAATATTTTGAAATTTAATTGTACTAATATCTATGTCCAAAAACCTAATGATAAAAATCGAACTATAATTTAACTAAATTCTAATCAAATACTATTTATTTACTAATACCTTTTTATTTAGAATTGTATTGCGTCACTATATTTTGATTTTATTACCGTCATTTATTTTAATATTTTTTGATCTACCTATTTATTGTTTTGTATGCATTATTGTATGGGTTGTTTTGTTGCCTGAAATAAATTAAATTGAATTTGAACACAAATAGAATGCAATTTGACAAAATTTTAACGATTTTTCATAATTAAGGCTGTTAGAATTTATTATTCGAATAATTTTATTCGAATAATTTTATTCGAAATAACTTCATCTCTTCAGTTAACGTCCCAGTCACGTAGCGCCATTCATGCCCCCCTGTTACGCGATCCGACTGCAGATATCTCTGGGTGATATATTGGAGAATCGCGATGATATTCTAGATTGATGATTAAGATGAAGACGGGACAAATATGGCTTGAATAGGGGTTATAAATGGATCTACAATAAATTGAGATCGGATTGGCGATGGAAATGATGATGCAATTTGTGAAACACCACAAGGGATTTTCATGATAGTTAAGACTTTTATACCTGTGGAAAATAGGTGAATAATAATGTCAATGTGAAAATTTTCGATGTCCAGTCGAATTAGCTCAAAAATAGGAGCTAACCCAGAAAAAAATTAAGGGTGGGTTGCATCATGTTACTTTAGCTTTAACAAACATCCATCGACATTTCAGTTAAAGTACCGGTTAGGCAAAAATTTTGTTGCACCATCTGACAATTGTTAAATGACGTCATAACTTTAGCTGTTAACCGTAACTGCCCACGATTCGCTATTGTTTATTTTAAATATCTGTCAGATGCATAAAATATAATTCCACCTATGCATCTGGAGTAAATAAGGTCTCATTTGACTTGCAACCCTGGTAACTTTAACTATGATAAGGAATACGCTGGTGCAACGCATTTTGCAGTAACTGCTAAAGTCAGCGTTATTGTTATTGTCAAATTTGTCATAAACCTTAACTTTGACAACTACTTGGTGCAACCAAGCCTAAGTAGCACTGGCAGTCTAAGGCTTGGTTGCACCATAGTAGTAGTTAAAGTAGTAGTAGGTTTAAGACAAATTTGACAATAACATTAACGCTTACTTTAGCAATTACTGCGAAATGCGTTGCACCAGCGTATTCACTAGCATAGTTAAAGTTACCAGGGTTGCAAGTCAAATGAGACCTTATTTACTCCAGATGCATAGCAGGAATCATATTTTAGGCAACTGACAGATATTTAAAATAAACAATACCAAATCGTGGGCAGTTACGGTTAAGAGTTAAGTTATGGCGTCATTTAACAATTGCCAGATGGTGCAACTAACTTTTGGCCTAACCGGTACTTTAACTGAATTGTTAAAGCTAAAGTACAATGGTGCAACCCACCCTTAATTTTGTTTTGCGTGGTACTTAATCCGTTGCGTCATCCGCCATCTTGATTTTATGGGTTAATTTTTGTTTATTAAGGGTGGGTTGCACCAAAGTATAGTTAAAGTTAAGGTTTATGTAAAATTTGACAGTAACAATAACGCTGACTATAGCTATTACTGCGAAATGCGTTGCACCAGCGTATTCACTGGTATAGTTAAATTTGTCAGGTTGCAAGTAAAATGAGACCTTATTTACTACAGATACATAGCTGGAATTATATTTTATGTATCTCACAGATATTTAAAATAAACAATAGAGAAGCGTAGGCAGTTAAGGTTAACAGTTCAAGTTATGACGTCATTTAACTATTGTCAGATGGTGCAACTATTTTTTTTGCCTAACCGGAAATTTAACTGAAATATCGATGTTTGTTAAAGCTAAAGTAAGATGGTGCAACCCACACTAAGTAACTCGTTTATTTTCAGTTTCACACGAAAAATTTTATTAGCAAAGGTTGTTTAGTTAAAATTAAATTTCCTACAATTTTGGTTCCTATATTTTTTAGAGGGGGTGAATTTTTCTTTATTTTGTTTATAATTTTTAAGTTTGTATATGAGTTCTATAATAACATTTTTATCCAAGCAACGGAAGCAACGAAATTATTACTCAATTTGTGTTATATTTGATTTTTGATGGTTCATTTTTTAATTGTTATACTAATAAAATTTGATTGTATATCTTTATTTAAGACATAATTTTTAATTTTTAAATACTGAGATAAGCCGCTGGCTTCCGAAACACAGTTTTTTACTAGTTCGGAGCCAGTGGATTCAATTGTTTTGTTTGTATTTTTCCTTGTGCCAAATAAAGATTATGATTATGATGATTATAATTAAAAAAATATCCAAGTAACGGAAGCGGTCAGTTGTACCTATACGCTAGTCGAGATCATACCTGTTTCAAAACTGACCGCGTCAGAGGTAGTTTAAAATGTCCAAAATAGCTGTTTCTATAAAGGTACGTGGAAAGGGTGTACTAGGCCAAAAATGGTCCATAATACCCATCATTATGAACAAAGTTTACTATGGGAGCTAATCCGATATCACGAAAAAATATCAGCTGTTCTTATATGTTTGGTCGAGTGTAAACGACTGTTTTCTTTAGAACAGCTGTTTTTTTTTTCGTGATTTATGTATAGCTTCCATAGTAAACGTTGTTCATAATGATGGGTACTATAGGCACAGAAGACATAATAGACACAGAAGGTTCACTCCGCGAAGAAATTTAAATAAAAAAGGACTCTATCTACGAGGCAATAAAGTAGCAATTCAACTCGTACAGCGCTGGATACCGCTCCCTATATTCACCTAGAAGGCACTCTTTCTATCACGTTGCTCTATCTCTCCTGACGCGGCACGTGTAACGTTAGGGTTGTCTTCTTGATATTCACACAGAATCATCATCATCATCAGCCAGTAAACGTCCACTGCTGAACACATGCCTCCCTCTTCGACAGGGGTGTTACACAGAATACTTATTAGTATCTACTTACCAGCTATGTAGCCTATGTAGTACATACCTATTACTTATATTCTACTTTAATTGGAATGATATTTCATTTGCACAAAAAAACTAATGCTCATTCTGAATTTGGTCCAATAACAATCATGCAAAAGTATAAGTTTAAGAGGCCTATTATAAGATCATCATCCCGATGCATATTTAGGTAAAAACTACATGAAACATGGAGAACTTATTTGGGAGCCCTAATTTGCAGATTCTGTTGAAAAAAATTGGTCAAGGTCCCTGACAGAAAATATCCTTAACTACGCGCGACGTGGCTAGCTTAGCGTGCAGCCCGGGCGCGAGCCGAGCGGTCACTGATTGCCCTGCTATGACCCTCTTGGGAAGGGACACCGGCCGAACATACCTAAAGTCCGGAGTGCGCCATGCCTGCTATAGGCCATTTTCAGCCTAGTACACCCTTTCCGCGTAACCCAATATAAAAGAGATATTGTGACAAATAATGTCAGAATACCCTCAATATGTTTGAAATGTCAGCTGTCGTATTGGCGCGGATGAAATAAAAGTCAATGGGTCAAACAAAAATAGGTTGACATCGTTCCATTGTAAAAACATTGCATGTTACGCCACACATCAGTCACAGATGGCAAGGGGCGCAATATACCTTTATCATGGCAGAATCTCTGTGTAACGTCTACTGACAAAAGGATTGCTTTCAAAGCCCAAAAGAGGTGCGTCAGGACAATGTTTCATCTTCCTAAAACTGATAGCTGTAAACCGTACTTTTTAAACACAGTATTCTTACATTACAATCTCTGTACATATTAGAAATAGCTACTTTTGTAAAATCATCTCAACATCTCTTTTGTAGTTGGACTGATGCTCAGCTGGTATTCGAACTTGCACACAGGCCGAGATGCTGCTTTGCACACGTATGGCCAAATCTGCACTAATGCAAAAAGTATATTTTGTATGGCTCCCTTAATATGATACTAAAATTTCTAAAATTATCAGAGACTTAAATATTGGAATGTTTAAAAATAAACTTAAATCTTTATAAGCACAAAAAAGCAAGCGTAAAAATTCATAATTTGTTTTGATATGTAATGTAGACTAAATAATTGAAATAAGATCGATACTAGGTACTAAGAAAAAATATAAAAATAATAAGTAAATAAGTAGTAATTAACATGTATCTTTTGTTAATTAAGGCATAAATTACAACTAAACCAAAATATGATTTTAACAATATTTTAACATAGTCATAATTAAAATATTTTAACCTTAACAAAAACTAATGAAATTATATACATATATAAACTAACATTTATACGCTGTATTGTAACAGGCAAGGACATGGGATACGTTTCCATTCTTACGACCATGTATGCTACTTTATATGTATGTGTAACCTACCATGTTCTGACAGATAAATAATTTGAATTTAAACTTTAGCGCTGATAACACACTGTTCTGCATCTAACACATCTGTCTTTTGTCACGAAGCTTCGTCTATATGGTCACGAAAAACGCAGGTATGGGAAGGCACTGCCGCGTTATTGGGCTGCGTCACGATGAACGTAACACGATAGCTCGAGCAGTCGTTTTTACACCCATCAAAAGAGTTTAGGACGAAGCTAAGTTGAAGCTTTGTCATGCAAATGTGAGAACGTTTAAAGAAGTACCCTTACGCTATAACTTTGGACGTTAATTTTATTGCGACAAGTAAGGCGAAGGTTTTTCACGCAGATACGGGGATTTTTGGCGCATTAGTATATTATATCATCAACAATGTCTTTGCCATTATTAATTTGTCTGCTTGTATAGTACTTACAAGTGAGAGAGATGTTAGCCGAACGGTAGCGGTGCGCTTTACAATCTGACTTGACCACCAATGACTTATTTAGTATCTAAATAAATTATGCGCAGTTTTCGATGCCATGGCTCAAAAACGATGAAGGAAAAACATTGCCAGGAAGTCGGTATGTCCAAGAATCTCAAAAGTTCAATAATACATATGACATTCACCAACATGCACTGGGCCAGCATGGTGGATTAGGGCCCATCCAGCTCTGAGGAAACCCAGGCCCAGAAGGAGGAACATGATAGGCTGAAATGATGATAGTACTTTCAAGGACAGCATACAATCATATAACTTGTTTCGGTACCAGCTAAATAAATCTATTTAAATATAGTGGACGAATTAGTGCTCTGTACTTGTACCGAGGAGATATTCATAATAATTATCATTATAATTATAGCGAAACATTCTATGGCTGTTTGTCTGGAAGAGATCGCTCTTAGCGATAAGACCGCCGATTGTTGCACTAGTTTTTAAGCTGTTTTATCGTGTGGATGAAATTTGTGGTGTGAACAATCAAGACTTTATCTATCTATACATAGTATATAGTTGTGTATATAGTAGTGTATATAGTTACCCAACTCATAAGCATAAGCCTTACTGTTTCTTCCTATAGTTCGTTTGATGTCCATCCCTTATTTGAGCCTATGTTTATGTAAATAAATATATTTTCATTTTCATCTTGTTGGTCCAGTTGGTAGTGAATCTAACTTCTGAGTTTGGAGGCGTGGGTTCGATTCCCACCTAGGACAAACATTTATGTGATGAACATTTGTGTTTGTTCTATATCTGGTTGTTAATATGTATTTAAAAATATTTATGTATGTATATCAGTTTGGGGTCAGAAGAATGTGTGTGCAAAAAAAAATATGACTCAAATATCTTTATTTCTCGTTTAAGCGTTGCGCATCAGGTTTATAAGATCTCGTATGCGATCTGCGCTAACATAAAATTAGGTAAACAAGATTTAGTACTCTGGTGCCTGCACTATTAACCAAGAAAGAATTTAACAAGTTTGAAATAGAACTCCAACGTTATTTATTACTCCAGCTATGAGACTCGTCCTCACCCACAAAGGTTGAAAGTATAAACAAAAATAAAATTAAAATTACCCATAATTTTCTTACCAAACAGTTTAATAAAATCATTTGAGCAGCTTAACTGTCTAAAAGAAGAACAAACAAATTCACTTTCGTATTTAAATTATTAAGACAAAATCCCCGAACCTTTCAAAATAATGCTCAAAAGCTTTCTACCAATCGTTTCCTTAAAATTTAAATTTCACTTTGTATCAAGGGCCACCACAATCGAGGGTCCAAAAACATCAGCAGCTTATTTTTAATGCCATGAGGTGTACCTTTTTGAGCCGTAGGATCGCATGGGATGGCGTGGGATCGCAAAGGATCGCTCTTTTAATTGAGGATCACTATCAATGTTTCGTTACTTCGAGTTCTCTGATGAGTTTTTAAGCCTACCTTTATTGTGCTAAAATGAGGTTATTTTCGCAAATATCGGGTAAAGTCTGGTCAGAGAAACATAAGCTCTCCTTTTCACAACTGTTTTTTTTTCTAGGTCACGGACTTCTTGGAATCAATCTGGCGCTTTTATAATATCGCGTTATATTGAAATTCCAAGTTCAAATTCGGGTTACATTACTTTTATAACCAAGTCATTTTCTTAAAATAATTTAAAAGAATTACTTGATTGAGATGTTTTGAAAATTTAATTTGACAATATTAATGTGTATTTTTAATTATTTTATTTTAAATGTTTATATCATATTTATCAAGTACTGGCAAAAGGTAATTGAATAAACAAGCACCTACTAGTTTGCTAGTGTTTTGTTTTGTTTGTGGTTTTTTGCTTATAAAGTGAAAAAGATTGGGTCCAATACATTTTAATTTATCTTTTACTTAACTTCTGATTCTAATGAAAACAAAAGAAAAATATTTCTTCATTTCAACTAAAGAATTTCATATTATTTAAAACAAGTTTCGAACTGTAAGCGACAATTGAAGAATTTTTCATTACCGAAATGAAAAAAAGTATTCCGGAATGTTGGAATGGAAATAAATTGTCAATTCAAAGTTGGTTGGTTATTTGAATCATTTTATTTTTCGGTCGAATGGTAAACGTACTGGCTTGGAAAATATTTTAACTTTTTGTTTGAAGGACAAGGCCAATAATTTCTTTTGTAAAAACTCGATGAAATAGGCTATTAGTTTCATGATTTACTTTTTGTATTACGAGGTTTTCTTGTACAACACGTAGATTTTGTTATTTATTTTACGGATTTTTTTTTAGAAACAATTTAAGATGATTTTTACGGACCAGTGGAGTTGAACCACAGAAAAGCTGAACAAAAAATATCTGTGGACCAAACTGAGGTTTGGCGTGGCGCCGTATTATGCGATGTCATCATCATCATCATCATCAGCCAGAAGACGTCCACTGCTGAACATAGACCTCCCCCTTTAACCTCCACACTGAACGACAGCCTGCCTTTTGCATCCACTGGATGCCAGCGACTCTCACTATGTCGTCGGTCCATCTAGTGGGAGGCCTACCTACGCTGCGTCTTCCGGTTCGTGGTCTCCACTCAAGAACCTTTCTTCCCCATCGGTTATCGGTTCTCCGAGCGATGTGGCCTGCCCATTGCCATCTTCAATGTCATAGGCTGTTGTAATTTAAAACTGTGGGCGAAGTTCCAATATTCGCTACGTAAAATACTTGTTTATCGAATTCCATACATATTTTACGTAGTGAAAATTCATACTTCGAGTTCATTTCCATTAGGAATCCTTATCATAAATTCTATACGTCAACGTTGGGTTTCAGTTGACCAGCCTATACAACTATACTTATTATACCTTACTATACAAAGCACACTTAGAACACATATGCAATGTCTAACTCCGAAATCGCAGTGTCAACACGCAAATCATAGAGTGTTTGCGACAGTATCAAAACTGGCTCTTTCTTGAATATCAAACGTAAGTTAACAGAGCGTAAGTTACGCAGTCAATGCGTAGGAGGCGCGAACGTGTACTCGGTGATGTGGGTCTAAAAATATTTTAACCCCCGACGTAAAAAAGAGGGTACGTGTGTCTGTTCTGTGTATCCGTGTGTCCGTGTGGCAATGAGTCCGTGTGTCCATGTATCAAGCTTGCGGGCTTTTTTACTTTTGGCTTTAAGCGATTGAAGTATTTTGCCAATACCAAATAATAAATTAATTTTTGGTTTGTTTCACATTCAAAATTAAGAAAACAGATTATTTAACAATATATAGTGGTACGATATATGGTTTTGGAAAAACTGTAATTTATCGTAGAATTTTTTGCCAAACTTATTAACCACATTATACACAAATTATAATTAATTTTAAGGGGAAAAAAAAAACTTTAAAACTTTACCTACATATACAAACTTTAACTAAAAAAAGTTGAAAATGACAGTTAAAACAGAGACTGAAAGTCCTCATCAAAACTTTTGCTGAAAAGAACCAGAAACCAAAACGCCACCCTCCTGTCGTCGGTTAAGAACCAATCGAACCATTACCCATGGTGGAATCTGAAACAGTATTACTGTCTCGATTAGAACTGTCCAAATACATAGACTCACGTACAGTATCGCTATTTGCATATTTGATTGGATACATTCCAAATATTGCAGTGCGTACATTCCCAAAACATAATTGTACTTCTATTTAATCTGCGGCAACGTATGAAGTGGTAATACTGTTTATTTATTTACTGTTGTTGAATTATTCAGATTCCCTAGAATTTAACACACAATCGATGCATGTTGAGTCCTAACTCAATGTGTATTGA
This sequence comes from Agriopis aurantiaria, assembly GCA_914767915.1. Classification (NCBI taxonomy): domain Eukaryota; kingdom Metazoa; phylum Arthropoda; class Insecta; order Lepidoptera; family Geometridae; genus Agriopis; species Agriopis aurantiaria. The sequence goes on along the minus strand of OU611992.1, from coordinate 14,948,140 downwards.
ACAGTTTGAATACTTTATTGTTTGCGATGAAATGGATTAATTTGTTTTTATTACCTCTAACAATGATTATCGTTTTAGATTTAATTTGATAGCTATTAGTTGCACCTCACAGATTCGCGTGGATAATTTCGCTAGAACTATATTTTAGGGAATGTAAAGTAATTTACGTAAGTAACTTTACGTAAGTAAAGTAATTTACGTAAGTAACTTACTTTCCAAATCTCAATTTGGGTATTCGACAAGTGTTTGATTTATTACAGCTAGAAGTCAGCACAATTTATAACAAACAACTAACAAATTTACTAGGCCATCTAGGTACTCTCAACACACAGTGATTAATAATTATATTATGTGTACAAAACAAACTTGTACTGTCGATTTTAGGTAGATCATTGGTCTGTGATAGTGCAGGTCACAGCTTGAAATCACCACAGGGTATTTGATAGTTTCCTTCTAACAAAGTCATTAGGCCAACTATGTACTCTCAACACAGACAGAATGGATATCACAGAATGGTATGTGATAGGCTTAGCGTGAAATCACCACAGGTTATTCGATAGTTGCCATCTAACAAAGATATTAGGCCAACTAGGTACTCTCAACACTGATTTAATATTATAATTAGGATTTCGGTACATCATTATTTTTAACAAAACCCCTAAGGTAACTTCGCACTCTAGCTCCAAGACACAAGCCGCGTGCTTAGTTTGGAGCTCACCGACCCAACCACACGATGTCTTACTAAATTACTCTTAATCGTAAGAGATTTGTCTACTAATTAGTTGCTCTTTCTATGTAAGTTTTCTTTTTTGTGTGAATAAATTTATCTTATCTTATCTTTATCTTATCTTATCTAACCATAATGGTGTAAATATAAATAAAAATGTAAAACCGCAAGGCAAAGTTAGTTTCACAAATCAACCCACTCTACAGCTCGTTAGTAAGAAATAGTCATAAAACCTACAGTTACACCCTTATATTTCATCAGTACGACTTCATTAAAATAGTAGGTCAAACTGGAAAATAAAGTCATCCAAAGGCCGAAAGCGTAGTTCCTGCCATTAATCTTTTCTCCAAGTTTATTAAGTTCAAGTCCATTGACCCCAACCTTCGTCGGCAACTTTCAGAGGGCCCTTTTAAAAAATGACTCCGTCTCTTAGTAATTGACGATAGATATCGCCAATATTGAATTAATGGCGGGAGAAATCGCCGACTCGCCATTCGATTTATCTTCTATCGATAAAGTTAACGAAGTCCCGGGAACATTGATTTTAAATGTACATCGGATTACGTTAGGAATCGTTGTAAGTATATGCAGATACCCTTGATGTTTATTATTATGGCAACTACTTAAGTAGATAAACAGATGAGATCTTTTAAACTGGAATTAATAATGTTAGGACGAAATATGCTTCAAATTTGACGATTCGTCATCACGAATATTCAAAATAGACCTATAAAATCGATTAATTGACATTAGTTCTTTATTTTAAATAAATATTCTTGAAATATTTTATTCGGATGGTTCACTGATACATGATTAAAGAAAGTTGGCTCGAAAGAAAAAAATCGTAAAGTTTCCTAAAAACACCCGTTTTTACGCGTTCCCTTCAATGGATTGAATCAACTTCATTCGGATTCTATAGAAGATATTTTCATCAAAAAAAATTGTGTGTAATCCTATCAATCATTCAAATACTTCAGTGGTCCAGTTTTTTGTAAAATCGTAAGATTATTTGTAGAAAATAAAGAAAAAATAAATATTGAAAATATTTGAAAGCGCGTACGCCGCATTACCGTCATACAAGTGTACGGTTCTGTACCATTTCGCCTTAATGTTAAAAAGCGTTTTCACTAGTTAAAACTAGTTTTTATTGGATGCCATTCTTAATACTAGAATTTCCTAGCAATTACTTGAAATTACTGATGTTCATGTTTTAATTTAAGCTAAAAGTAGTTTTAACATTGAACACTAGCGAGTGCGAGGCAGCCACAACAATTGAATCAAAACAATAAAACAAAATTTAACGGAGTCATTTTGTTAAAACGCGTATTTTCTAGAACTGATATTTATCTTAGATCAGTAGTAAATTCTAGTTGTAGCAAAGCCATCCAATAAAAACAACTTTTAACTAGTGAAAACGCGGTCTACCTAAAAACGCGTTTTATCTAGTAAGAACTAGATATAATTACTGATATTTGTCTCAGATCAGTACCTAGTAAATTCTAGTTGTAACAAAGGCATCCAATAAAAACAACTTTTAACTAGTGAAAACGCGGTCTACCTAAAAACGCGTTTTATCTAGTAAGAACTAGTTATAATTACTGATATTTATCTCAGATCAGTACCTAGTAAGTTCGTTGTAGCAAAGGCATCCAATAAAAACAACTTTTAACTAGTGAAAACGCGGTCTACCTAAAAACGCGTTTTATCTAGTAAGAACTAGTTATAATTACTGATATTTATCTCAGACCAGTACCTAGTAAGTTCTAGTTGTAACAAAGGCATCCAATAAAAACAACTTTTAACTAATGAAAACGCGGTCTAAAAACGCACGGTACGCACGGGATTATTTACGGTATATCCCGTAAATAACCATATAACTGTAGTGAACAACCGTGATAGTTTAAAACAGTGTTTTGCCTAAAAACTCGTTTTATCTGTAACATACAACTGACTTATAACATATTAAAAGGTACAGCTCACACGTGTTTCCTCTTTCACTTTCTCACAGTACGTTAGTTAAGACTTTATTGTGACTCATTTTTACGAGAATGTCCGCAAGTAACGAACTAACTTGGAGTTCCTTTTTCCTGTTAGAGGAAGTAAGTCATCTGTATTTTCCCCGGCCACCCATTTTTTCTTTGATTAAATTATAGAAATGCAAGACGGTGTAGTTTTCCTTTGGGATGAGAAATATAAAATATTGCTTGGTATCGTTTATTTACTAGTATGAAATGATTAGGAAAAAAAATTACAGTAGCGAAGCTATTGCTTGTGGAGTAGCTGTAGAATTTTCGCCGTAATGTGTTATACCTTCTCCTTTAGCACTTACTCCTCCGCCCCCTTAGTCGTCCATTTGGTGACATTTTGTCATCTCATTTGCGGTTGTGCGCTGCTCAATATTGAAGTGTGCGTTTGTAGACCTAGTAAGAAGTGCAAATTATTCAAGTGTGTGCAATATGTGTTTACCTCACCCCCTTCCATTTTTGGTACTATCTCAAGTTTGAGACAAATACAAACTATTGATTTAAGCGTAGTGCGTAATGCTTGTCGCGTTATATGATCATTTTGTAGCATGGTTGTAGTCACAAAAAATATTTTTTTCCTACTCTTTTCTGTGTATGTATTGCATCATTTCGTACCATTAGAACTCGTGGCGTACTTCTAGCACTATCATTTTGTAGCATGGCTACAGTGCATATGTCATTAGAATTCATGGCGTAATTGTAGCACTATAATTCTGTAGCATGGCTGTCGCACTTATGTTGTAGCATTAGAGCTCGTGGCGTACTCGTAGGTCGTAGTACTTAACTATCATTTTGTAGCATGGCTGTAGCACTTATATCGTAGCATTAGAGCTAGTGGCGTACTCGTAGGCTAGCACTATCATTTTGTAGCATGGCTGTAGCACTTATGTCGTGCCATTAGAGCTCGTGACGTACTCGTAGGTCGTAGTACTATCATTTTGTACCATGACGTTATCACTTACTAACATTAAAGCTTGTGGCTTGTTTGTAGTCATCATCATCATCATTATTTTTGTGATATCTTCGTATTCATCATTATTAAATTAATGAATACACACACACAAACACAAAATTATGAGCTATGCATACATTATAATTAATTGTCACAATAATTATGAGCTATGAAAAGAGCTATGCTTAGCATATCTCTGAGTGATCGTAACCAAAGTTAACAAATTTGCTCAGCGCGTCAGCAAGCTGAAGTGGCAGTGGGCCGGTCACTTCTGTCGCACAACCAATAACCGTTAGGGGTAGACGAGTTCTAAAACGAAGACCACAAATCGACAAACGTAGCATAAGAAACTCAATAGAGTGAGGATATACGTAAGCTAAGCAGTGACTGGAAGCTAAAAACCGAAGATCGGGCTGAGTGGCATGCCTTAGGAGAGTCTTAGGTCCAGCAGTGAACTAAAGTGAGCTGATTATGTTGATGATGACAATCCAATATAAAATCATACGATAGGTACCTACTTGCTTCAAATTATATAAATATAATTTAACTCGTTCAAAGGTAAACAGCAACAAAACATCGGTTTCCTGCTGTACCGCAGCTAGACAGACAGACGGACAAGCGAAGCCCGCTAATTGAGTTTTCCTTTTAGAGAGCGAACGGTAAAAACCTCTTACAGAAGTTGATTGGAGCTTAAACGGGTCGGGACGGGACAGATCCGAGCGATGTTTGTGAATGAATATTCTATTTGCATTAACATTTCTACTCAAGGAACAAGGAAAAAGTGACTTTTCTGCTTTTGTTCGCGGCTTTCTGAGTACTCAGCCTAAACGACACCTTGACAAGAGTTTATCATAATTACGAAGGTTTTTACGGTATTTTTGGTGGAATCATTAAAATTTAAGGGCCATGAGCCAAGGGCTTGCCATTTTAATACGTTTCCCTGACAGTTATAAGCTCAGATCAGACAAACAAGGAAGATAAGTTGATGTTTAGTTGATAAGATACGCATAAGATACGTTTTTTTTCCTTTGATTGTAATAATTATTTATTTGTTTTTTATTTGTTTTGTTTTTTTTTCCAAAATATTTTTTTAATATTTTTTTATGTGTAATTTATGTACTATCTTATAATTATAACAAAACTTTATCTCACGTTTTTTAATAGCATGTAATCTGCATTTATATTTGTGGTGGCTTTTATTTTAATTCTTGTGCCTTGTCTCCGTTATGTAAAGCAAGGACGTACATCATGTTGGTGTTCATTAAATAAAATAAAATAAAGTTGGCGTGGCGGGTGTGAACGCATCAGGCCTGAATCAAACCTTACTCATCCTGCAAACGACTTTACCGTCTTATTTTGCATGTGAACTGTTAGTTCATAGGCGTCGCTGCACGTTTCAGTGTGCATGAAAAATTAGTAAGTAATTACTGTTTTTGCGTTAAGCGGTTTAAGTAGACCCTAAGTAGACGTACGCGTCAACAAGAACTGGCTTCTTAGTAAGAGGTCAATCGACGAATCCAACTCGGTTGGGCAGCGTTCGGTAAACTTCGCAACGTCTCCTCGTCCAAAATACATCAGTGCCTTAAGACGAAAGTCTTTGACCAGTGTGTATTACCAGTGATGACAAATGGCACTGAAACGTGGTCTCTCACTATGGGCCTCATAAACAAGCTCAAAGTTGCACAACAAGCTATGGAGAGGGCTATGCTCGGGGTTTCTCTACGAGATCGAATCCGAAATGAGGAGATCCGTAGACGAACGAAAGTCACCAACATAGCCCACCGGATTAGCAAGTTGAAGTGGCAGTGGGCAGGGCACATATCACGCAGAACAGCTGGCCGATGGGGCCGAAAGGTTCTGGAATGGAGACCACGGACCAGTAAGCGCAGCGTAGGACGTCCACCCACAAGATGGACAGACGACTTAAAAGAGATCGCAGGGAAACGCTGGATGCAGGCCGCTTCCAACCGGCCCTTTTGGAGATCGATGGAGGAGGTCTATGTTCAATAGTGGACGTCCAATGGCAGAAATGATGATGATGATGATGACAGTTTTATTTATAAACTTGAAACGTACCCCAAGAGATGCTTGGGTTATGTCCTACCTAGCAGTGGGCAGGCGCTTCAAAGAAAGATTCTATGAGAATGTAAGTTAAAATTTAATCAAGAAAAAGGTGAAGTTACATGCGAGTTAGACTGAGGGTCGTGAGCTCGGAAGGTGGTGAGAAAATATGTTGGTCTCTTGTTAGGAGACTTAGCTTTAAGAGCGTAGGCGCCGATCGCCGCGTGGCTCGACGCGGCTCGTGGCACGTAGTAAGCTCAGCTGGGCAGCGTGTGCGGCTGGCGAGGATCAGCGTGCTGGGAGCGAGGGCCAGGAGTACTCGAAGAGCAGCCGGTGTATGGTCAGCGTGGCGGCAGCGAGAGTCAGTAGCACTCGGAGGGCAGCCGATGTATGGTCAGCGTGGCGGCAGCGAGAGTCAGTAGTACTCGGAGGCAGCCAGAGTATGGCCAGCGTGGAGCACGGGCAAGGTTGCGGTGCCGGGAGAAAAACCCTGGAATGCGTTAAAGGCTACGCATCAGGAGTGGCACAATAAGAGCCGCTCGGTCCAGCCGCGTGAGCTCCACGAAGGTAGTGGCAGATCGGGACAGGCGCCCATAAGTCTCACGGCGTGGTACCGGCGTTGCAAACATAATTTTGATCGGAAGGATCCAAGATACAGAATAATGCTTGAAGAGCTAATAACACAAGACGAAGAAAGAATGTGGTACAGAAAATTACTAATAAATATATTTTACACTTTTAAAACACAAAACCTAAACACTTCAACAAAAAAACTCACCCGATTATCTGCAATTCGGGATTCGAAATTTGATTTGGTTGAGATAGAAATTTGCGACTTTCACTTGGAAACGTAGCGGCACCAATAGACATAATTTATGGCCGGAGGGCCTTATATCATATTTTGCTTCTAGAAGCTACGTATTACCCAAGTTTTTAATGTTATTTTGTTATTAAATGAGGGTTGATATTTGTTTCGTTTAAAGGTGAAAGCGATCTGACATTACGTCAGTCACTTTCATTCTGTCAACGATCTTTATGTCAACGTGGTGACTTTTTTATTCGTTAAGTTTGGCTGCTAGCGTATGTGCCATTTGCCATGAACGGAAGATATTATTAGAACCGTTACAAACTCTTGTTTCCACAAAACTAACACCCGTATCACGCTCACCAACCACCCAAAATAGAACTAACTTTTTCACAGAATCTGCCGACAGAACAAAACGAACTTAACTTTACAATCCCTGAAGACCCGAAGACAAATACAAAACTACTTATTTCGAAGATAAAACAAAGGGTAAGAGCGGGATTAACGAACGGAATCGGAAAATTTTCCCATTCCGATACTTATCCGAGGAATAGTTCTAAGGAAATCGGCTTGCGACAGCGATGTTAAAAGATGGCCGTTTGTTCTAGGATAAGAAACAAATCTTTTTGTTTTAAAGGAAACTTTTAAGAAAGTGGAGGAAGGAAGGCATTTATTGCGCTAAAAGCCCGCCCGGACCTAACTTTAAAATGGATTCAACTTTGTCCGTTGCATTTAGCTTGGCTGTATGTTACACTGTAAAGTAACACAATCTTTATTTAGAAGAAGCCTTGTGACTGGTGTTAAAGTGACAAAATATTAGTGTGATAGGATTCAATCATCATCGTCATCTTTAGTCTACTTATATTAGTTACTTACTAGAGGTCTCAACGTGGATAGCCTTATTTTTTAACTTGAGTTGCAACTTGTAAGCTTTGTTTTCAGTCTTATTGTCATAAATAATAGGCTTGATGACTAAATTTTTTTATTACCTCATAAATAAGGTTATTATAAATAGAGACATCAACGAAAACAAAATTAAAATATGTTCAAAAATAAATAAGTTATAAGCCTTTTAATTTCATGCTAGACAGAGAGCGCACTATACTGAGCCGTGACGTCACGGCACAGGAGCGCCATACAAATGCTATACTAACACACGGTTTGCGAGAAAGGGATAGAGCATCCCCTCCCTATCCCCACCTAAAACTCTAAAAACTCATATCTCAGAGATTTATCAGCGAATTAAATTTTTTTTTCAGTATGTGTAATGTATTTAGTTATATTCATCGCTAAGCCGGTTATTTGTACTAAATTAAACAATAGGACACATGCCTATTGATGCGTTTCGGTAGCGACGCGGCAAAAATTGTGAACTAAACCTTAAGCCTTATATCTTGATAATTACAACAGAGTTTTATTATGCGTCGTTGTTTAGTTGTAGTAAAAGTTTTATTATAAAACGATGATACAACTAACTTTTAGATAAATAAACAGAAGTCTAAGCATCAACTTCCAAGAGTCTAACTTCAAAATAGATGACCACACAAATAAAATTGTCATTCTTCAGATAATTTAGATTGAATAGAATGAATTTTTAGAATCCTTCCTTAGTAACCGACCTTTGTTATATAAGAAACAGTTGTGCAAATGTCACAGTGGTTTACGCTTTGCGTTTTCTGTTAGTGATTTAGAATTTTTAATAATAGCAGAATGCTTGGCTCGTTTTTACTTGTGATGTTTTTCGCCAGAGAGAGGTTGACAGATCATTGACAGCATAGATTAGCTTATCGAGCGTTTATGCAGAAAAATGATTGTAACTATAACAAAACATTACAGAACGGTGTAAAATAGGGGTATTATAACAAAAGAAGATTTTACGTAGTCCTTTGAAAGCAAACACTCTTAATCTTATTGCGCTTTCTTTAGAAGTCATTATTTCTGCCACACCTTTTGAAATATCTTTGCTCTTTCTTTGTGATTTAAATGTTTGGTTTAATCTAAAGTTGTATTTTTTGTTCTGTCTAACTTGACACTTTATCACCCTTACCTGTGTGTCAAACAAACTTGCAAGAACTTCCCGGAATAAAATTATGGAAACAACTTGCAGCAAAAACTAAAGTTTTCAAAGCTTGCAAACTGTGACCTTCTATGATTGAATACCCAGTGTTATTCACGATGTCAAGCACTGTTATACAAACGTGTGCGTGGTCGACATTTTTCTATACATGGTTTGGGAATCTCTAGGAAATACTTAAAGTTCATTTAGGTACTGTGTTAGATAGAACGTAAAAAACCCTAGTTAGATTATTATAAGTACCTATATTAGTTAGAATGTAAATAAATAAATAAATATTTCGGGACATTTTTGCACACACGGTCATCTGACCCCAAACTAAGCAAAGCTTGTGATATGGCTGCCAGAGACTGATATACATACATATATTTATTAGTCTATTTCGCGCTTTAGGAGCCCGTTTTCTAGCCAGTGGTCATCATCATCATGATCAGCCATTAACGTCCACTGCTGAACAAAGGCTTCGCTCTTAGAGAGGGGTGTTGCCCACGCTTGGCTTTGGGATCGCAGTACGATCACCGTGTACTAATAGGATGCTGCTGCCCATCCTCCGGTGGTTCTGGTCGCAGTTTTAGGACATACCAGCCAGTGGTATCTCTTTCATTTAAATTTTTTGAGATAATATTATACTAAATAGGAACTTCAAAATAAAATTATGGGCAACATTTACGCAAAAAAAAAAGTTTTTCAAACAACACAACAAAGTCATTTTCATGACTTGGGAAATCAAATAGTTGCTAATTACAATAAAACTAAGAGAATAAAATAAATCGGCCAAGTGCGAGTCGGGCTCGTAAACTGAGGGTTCCGTACCCTCACAAAATACAAAATACAAAAAACATCACGCCCAGGTGGAGGCCCCTTTAGTTTTTACTTTTATTATTATTTCAATCCGCCGTATCATTTCATATTCTGTGAAATTACAATTTGCTTTAAAATGTGATAAAAGAGATAACATATAGATGATAGTTTGATTGAAGTGGGTAACCCGTCACACCATTCTTCTACAGTTAGACATAGGTATCTCCCAATAATTTACTTATGTCTTAATACAAAGAACCTACCGTGTGCTGTAAATATCGTCACTACATCGCATACGTATACATAATTGTCTTAAAATTTTCTTGCTAGGCAATAATTCTCGGTATCAGTTTATTTCACAGATAAATCCGACATTTTCCCTCCCAGCATATCGGAGTAGAAAGAACCATAAACGAGAGGTTGTTGAAAATATTCATCGTCCGCTGATCACGTAGTGGCACTCAGGGCACCGCCGAAGCTAGGCCGGGACACGTTTCCCGAGAGCGACCACAGTTGGAAAAGGTTGGTGGGATATCTTCCATTAATATTCTTCTTACATATTTTATTAAATCTGTATGTGTATAAATATGGTAATTTTTAATTAACTAGCTACATTTTAAGGGCAGCTTCTGTCTATCATAAAAAAACTAATTTTGTTTCGATTACTTTTGGAAATCTGCTGATTCCCATTTTTTTGCAGGTCAATTGATTTTTCTTTGCAACAGTTGTTTAAAAATAATTCTACCGTTAGATCATTTATTGTCATCCAAAATACATTTATACTTGCAAAGTTTCAGATCGATATGACAATTTAGAAGGTTTAAATTGACTTACAAGTTGGTTAACATTTTATTTATATGACACGGGAATTACTCACGTATGATTAAGCCGCTTACGCCAACTATAGTTTTAACCGCATGCGGTGGTCTTTTTCAAGATGAATGCACGCACGTGGCTCCGTCTCGCTTTGCATTGTGAACCACCGCGCGATGCGCACCTGCTGACAATGGCTGCTGTCCGATAGAAAAAAGGACAGAAGGAATTAGATCATTCAGAATATGCAGATCCGATGCACACTGAACAAATGTTGAACAGCTGATATTTGTTTTGTCATGTTAGAGTTGTTCCGTAAAAGTTATTCATAATGAGTCCAAAGACCTCGTTCTTGCTTAGTAGCACCGTTCCGTCTAACCCTGTATACAGACATAACATACTGTGCATTTCCCAACTGTGCTTGTCCTAGATTTGTTTTATACCCAACTTGTCGACTCGTCAACAGGCAACGCTCTTTTATCATCCTTATCATCTCTAGACCTGAGAACACAAGTCGGAAATATTTGCAGCAAAGTCATAAAACGCCCTGCCTCTCAATGGAGCTTATATCAAAGAAACAAGAAAAAATATGCCTGAATACAATGCAATTAAAATAAGAATAAGATTGGTCTAGCGCCATTTTGAGACGCCAAGACGGTAATTCGCAAAGAAAGAAATGTCGAAATTCTACAACTACAAAATTAAAACATTTTTTGTTTTTTGTAGTGCCATATTAACGTACCTAATTGATGTTACATACATAAAAATAATAAAAATTATTAAAATATTTTATCTTTTAAAAATCGACTTCAAACAACTACAAAACACAAAATAATATTTATACACGGATTTAGAAATCGCAATTTCAAAATAATTTTTTATAAAATTAAATATAAATTTGTTAAAAGTTCCCGCCCCTTCAAAATCCGTTTATAAATAATATTTGTTCTTTGTAATGCACAATCTTTGTTTTTTGTGGTTCAACGAAGTCAGTTTTTTAAAGATATTTTTGTTATAGGTAATAAATTTTGTATATAGATAAACAGATAAATATAACATTTTTTTTTTTCATTTTGATTGGGTGTTATGTAGCATTCACGCACAAAATTAACACTCAATCAAAAAAAATTGAGGGCGATTTATCAGTGAGCGTTGACTGAATCCCTGTCCACCCCTTTGTATTCAGCCACAAATGTGCCGAACGACAGATGGCTCTCGTTAAATTCGCTACCGGAGAGAAATGCGCCATCGTCATTGTACACCAGCCTTTATTAATGAGCGTTTGTGTGCGAGATGAACGCATGAAAAATTTAAAATTAAAAACTGGTCAAGTGCGAGTCGGCCCCGCGCACTGAGGATTCCGTACCACCACAATATACAATAATTATCTATTTAAAAATCCGACTTGAACATTAGTAAAAGTTAGCATTTTGATTCGGTGGGAGAATGAACAGAATGAGAGGTAATGAACAGAAATTTGTCATCGACTCACACTTGGTCATTATTTATTATTTGTTGTTACGATATGACTACGACTTTGAAGTGTGTACTATAATCGTGCTAAGTTTGATGCTTTTACGTATTATCGTTTTTACAGTTGAGCAATTTCAATAATTCGTAGAAAATACGTTTGTTGTATGGGGACCCCCATTTTGTTTTGAATTTTTGACTTTTTTATTATTTTATTACACAAAAACCTTTATTTATTACAACATCTCAAAGCTAGTATCACTTCGCGCATAAAATTACTGTAAGTACACACTATCGTCGAAAATATTTTGAGCAAAATAATAAAATAAACAGCAATCTAAGCTTTTCGTAAAAATAGCACAATAATAAAAATCTTATAAAATGGCACCTGCCACGAATACAATCTTTTTTTACGTTTCAAAGATTTTCGTAGAGAGCATAACTTTTCTACAGGGTTACGCTTATTGACTGTACTAAGCCGAAAAAGGTCAGTGTACTCATCATTATGAACAACTTTTACTACGGGACCAACACTAAAATCACGGAAAAAAATAACATCTGTTTCATACATTTGTCGAGTGTCAATGACCGTTTTCTACGGAATAGCTGATTTAGCAACTAGAAATAGTTGACCAAAAAAAGGTACAAGTTTACAAATGGCATGAACCTCGGAGCCCGAGAAGTGCAATACAAACAATAGGCGAGTTAGCGGTCAAACGCAAGCCAATAATCGATTAATTAATGAAAAAAAAAAAAAAAAAAAACACAGTCGAATTGATAACCTCCTCTCGAAGTCAGTTAAAAAAGCAGTAGCAAACAGACGCTCCAACCAACCAACCACCCACCAACCAGCCAACGAAGCCATCTTAGTCGTCAGCTTTTCCCCTAAGTTTTACTTGCACCACTCTGGTCATATTTTTCTGGTAGGTACAATAAAATTGTTGAACTGAGAAAGGCCATACAATATAAGGCACCATCTGGCATGACGCACTTCGTTAGTAGTTCTTTATGTTGGGCTGAGCTCGATACACACTAACAATCAGTTTGACGAACTTGTGCACTTTGTGCACTGTCAGATAGCCCGTTGGTCCAGTTGGTAGTGAACCTACCTTCTGAGCCTGAGGGCGTGGGTTCGATTCCCACGTAGGACAAACATTTGTGTGATGAACATTTGTGTTTGTTCTATATCTGGTTGTTAATATCTATTTAAGTATGTATTTAAAACTATATATGTATGTATATCAGTCTCTGGCAGCCATATCACAAGCTTTGCTTAGTTTGGGGTCAGATGACCGTGTGTGCAAAAAAGGCCCAAAATATTTATTTGTCGCAAATATTTTATTTCTACCCGGTAGCGCAGAGGCAATAGGAGGACATAGTAGCTACCGTTCACGTTCTGCCCAAACGCGTTAAATTTTGATAAATAAGGGGTCAATAGATTTACGCACGTTCGGGTATGCTCACTGGACTATCATTGCAGCCTATAATGTTTCCACTGCTGGAGGACATAGACCTACTCTCAGTGATGGAGGATGGGCCTTAACCCACTATGCTGGCCCAGTGCATGTTGGTGAAATATCTTTGAGGTTCTTGGACATACCACACGTTTCCACACGAAGTTTACCATCAAAATTTTTGAGCCACGGTATCGAAAATTGCACATAATTTATATTTTAACTAATAATTAAGTCTTTGGTGCTAGGCCGAGGATCAAACAGGGTGCCGTCAGATTGTAAAGCGCACATGCTACCGCTGGGCCACCATTTTGTTTGACAAACATCACGGCTGTGAGTATCCAATTTTCGCCTTCACACTTTGTGCGTACCCAGTTGAGATATTTGGCTCGTATTCATTATATCTCTTGAACTGTGACACTTTTTTATACGAAAATTCCCAAGTGTCATATTTCTTTCACGCTAGGGAAGATCTTTTGGCTCTTGTTACCGTTTGGATAGCTTTATTGCGGGTTTAAAGAAATAGCTTTATGTTGCTTCGAGTTTATGAACAGTTGAAGATTTTTCCTAACAATTTCCTACGGAAATATCTGATTGTCAATGAATTGACAATGATCAAAACACTAAGATACATAAGGTACTTAAGGTACATAAGGTTGAAAGTATATCCGTTATATTTAGAACCTAGAGTAACCAAACAACTTCAGGGGCCTTACGGACAACAGCTAATTGCGGCACCTAATCCGCTCAGTTGGAAAATCACGCGAACGTGAAACTTATCGCGCCCAGATACGGTTTGCGGTCGCGTGATTTTCCAACTGAGCGGATTAGGTGCCGCAATTAGCTGTTGTCCGTAAGGCCCCAGGTCACTCGTGACTCTCGAAGCGGTGGCCGCGTAGCTCTAAGTTCTAAAATAAGGTATGTAGATACTAAAAACCTGTTGAATAACAACTGTTAAAGAACTATAAAACAGCTGGAATATTCATTTACGTATTTTCTTGTATCATAGCTAAGAACAATATCGATTAAATCTCCTTTCAAACAAAACAAAATTAAATCGAAATCGGTTCAGCCGTTTGGGATCTACGACGTCACAGACAGACACACATATATACACGTTAAATTTATAACACACCTCTGTTTGCGTCAGGGGTTAATAAAAATTATATTGGCTAAAATGTTGAAGGTTTTTGCTAATTGATCATTTATTTTTAAAAACGATAAATTTTTTTTTTATTTTTTTTTAAATCACATTTTTTTTTATCTCAAGTTTTTTTTATTTTTTATTTATTATTTTATTAAATTATTAATTAAATTGGTATGTATATGTTTAAAAAGTATGAATCTTCGAAAACTATCAGTTTACTTTTGACAACATCTTAATGTCTTCTATTCACGAAGCTTTTCTATGATTCCCTTTGATATACAAGCGAAAGCTGTCACAACAGATTTATAAGGTAACCCTATTCGGAAATAGAGCACAGATGGGGTAACAGTTACTTAGGAAATAGGACAAGGGAAGGAAAATTGCTGACGTAAAGTAATTTCATTTGGGGGATGAAGATGTGCCTGTTTTATGATGAAGGTTTCCCTAAACAGATGCGTATAAAAAATGTATCATAGAAGTAGTGGAATAAATTGTAGACCTGGTAGAGAATTTCAAAAAAGTAAACCGTTCTGGTTGCCCGGCAGATGTGAAATATGACGGCATAATAATTAACAATTACGGCATAAGGCATAGAAACGACGGCGTAATAGTTAACAATTACGGCATAAGGCATTAAAATGACGGCATAATAATATAACAATTGCGGCATAAGGCATAAAAATGACGGCGCAATAAGCTTAGCCTGAAATGAGAACTGACTCTCCGGCAAGGTTGTCGAAACATACAGGCGATAACAACAAATTTTATCTCACTGGAAGTTCACTAGAAAGGGCAATAACACGCTAAAGTCAATGCGAAATTACATAAAAGCAGGCAGAAAAATCTTAGAGCCGGAAAGTAAACATAACAGGCAGACAAACATTTGCCGCCAAATTTTCATCTTCATAAAAATTTTAGCATTTTGTTATGGTCAATACTCCTGATTACTACGCGTCGCGCTTTACAAACGAGTAGGAAATGTACAAAGAAACGGATTCATATCATCATTCTACCCTTACCCCACTTAACCGTTAAACGAGGGGTACATCATCGTTTTCTATATTCCTTGATTCTAATAACGTAAAAATGAATGTACTTTAATACATGCAGCCACCAAGAATTTTTAATTTCATATTTGTTTATTAATTTGCTTTGTTTACGTTGTTGGCTTGCGTTTGACCGTCAACTCGCCTGATGTTAAGCAATGATGTGGTCTACGATGGAGCACGCTTGCCTAGAAAAAAACTTATTCGCTAAATTTTTAGCACCCCCTAGGATTTCCTAAGTCGGGGGTGCCATTGAACACACACAAAGACATGTATCACCTTGGTATCACCTTACGTGCTGCAACTGCTGGCAGCGTATTTGGAGTATAGTGTTTATTAAATAGTTCCTTGTATTAGAAAATTCCCGCCCGTTTGAGCTATGCTGTTGCTGCATTTGGTCTGTAAAAGCCTTAAAGCCCTTGTAATGTAATGAAGTGCTTACAAAACTGTTTCTAAGACGAATCTTTAGTGTATTTGTTCTTTGTCAAGTCCAATAAGGAATTAGGGATCAATTAATTATATTCACTTTACAGTTTTTTTTTTCGGGCAAGTGCCTTTAATAACTAAACAAAATACAAGCTAAAACTAACACTACAAATACAGTTAGACTGCCCATAGACCGTTGAAGGTCTAAAGACAATCCAAATGCTCAAGCCCACTACCAGTTGGCAGCGTACCCAACATGCTGGCGGCATTACCACGTTGAATGGCAATGCTAATGCGTTGAGCCAGAAACACGCCAGCATTTTGGTCACGCGTCGCATTAACCAGGCGCTCTGAAAGATTTTTGAAAATGAGGTGAGCTCCCGGTCCCCAAGGGCCCAATGTCTCGACCCCAAACGCCTCAAATATGTAACCACTGCCGAGGTTAGCATATTTGCGACGCTTGTGCTGCTCTGCCGAATTGGCAGCCGCGCCAGCCCTACCTTGTGTCTCAGGAAGATGTGCCGGCGCCAAAGTATCGACACAAGTTGCGTCCCATATAAGGGGCCGCCCCAACCTCCAGGGCACAAGTGTCATACCGTCAGGCCTCTTTCCATCGCCACGCGCAAGACCACTCGGTTCGAGCACAGCCGCGACATTGGCGGTGGAAAGTGCCCTGCGTATGATATCGTACAGTACTTTGTTTACTTTGTTTACAGTACTTTGTTTATTTAAATCTAAAAGAAATATACAATTAAAACCTTATCCTCAGAGCAGTGCTTCCCAGATATTGTTATGCCCTGGCCCGGTAAAATCGATAGTATTATTTTAAAACAAGGCTGCGACCCGGTATTTTATTTTGATGGCCCGGCACCGCGACTCATAAAATTTGTTGACACATCATGTTTGTCATAAGAATAACTTTGATGTCGAACTTCCGTAAAGTAACGCCTAATTAAATTATATTTTTTATGCCATAGGTGGCAAACAAGTAAGTACTTACAGAAATCTCAGAATCTTACAGAATTAGGTACTCACAGTTTTGCGCTAATATAAACTACACTAATATTTCTGTAAAGTGGTCTACTCGCTAGCGGCCGCCCTTGGTGGCAAGTATTTCCTGAAAATACCAATAAAGTTATTTCATTTTCTGTAACGTCCAATCTTTCATTTACGATTCGGGGAACTAACAATTTGTCGATATTTGTGCACAGTTGATTTGGGCTCTGGGCGATAGTTTATTTACGATGATCCAGTTGAGATACCAGTCAGCTTGCTATAGAGTTTGTTTACGATGATACAGTTGAGTTTATTTTACATCACATCATCAACCAGTAAATTTCTAAACTGCTGAATAAAGGCCTTGGAGGGGTGTTGCCATAATTCCCACGCTTGGCAGGTGGCTTAAGGATCGCAGTACGTTCACCGAGTACTAATAGGACGCTGTTGTCCATCCTCCTTTCCATTCTAAGGTTGCCTGGAAGAGACCACTTTTAGCGATAAGGCCGCCAGTTGTTACACTAGTTTTTAAGAGTTTTTAGTGCTTAGTATCAAATTTTATGGTGTGAACAATAAAGAGTTAATCAATCAATCAATCAATCGTTCTGGTCGCAGTTTTAAGACATAACCGGGTCCCGTCTGTTTCGGGTAGAGTTTGTTTAAGATGAACCAATTATTTATCTTTATATTTTCCCAAATAATCGTCATAAAAAATATATAATATACATACACATAGTGAAATTTGTACCAATGTAAAAAAGGGCCTCTCAGTGTTGGATTCGGCCATTTCGACTACTACTAAAAACCCAAGATCAGCCCAAGAAGTGTCAACCAAACAGAAAAAAATATGACAGGAATTACTCACGTATAATTAAGCCGGTTACTCCGATACACCGCCTGTTAGTCTTTCTCAAGGGGAGTGCGCGCGTGCGACTCCGTCTCGCTTTGCTTTGCTGTGTGCGAAGCAAGTTGCGCGCGCGCATTCACCTTGAAAAGACCACCGAATGCGGTTGAAACAATAGTCAGAGTAACCGACTTAATCATACGTAACTATTTCACAAGTCATGTAAAAAAATATGAAAACCACGTTAGCTTCCATAACAAAACATAATTTGTTTTTAGCTACTCGATGAAACACTAAACCAATGTGAAGCAACTATAATACCTATTGTTTTGTCGGTAAGTCATCTGTCAAAGCGTCGGGCACATACGGACCCATGTTATGTGGCTGTCAATAACATAGAGCATTGTCTTTCGTTCGTCAAAATTAACTACCTGCCTTGATCAGAAAGTAAATGATAACAATAGTATACAGGGTTACGCATATATACTGTACTAAGTCGAAAGGTGTTCATTGTACTCATCATTGTGAACAACTTTTACTATTGGACCAACCCTGAAATCGCGAAAAAAAAACAGCTGTTTCATTCATTTTTTTTTGCAATAATTATACAAATACAAATACAAATACAAAAACTCTTTATTAAAACACCACAAAACAAGGATAACATAAAAATTATAAAGGTTGGTCCGAAAGTAAAAGTTGTTCATAATAATTAATACCTACAGTGAATTTCTGACGGCTAAGTACAGTCTATATGCACTGTACATCAGCACGCTACAGAAGTAGGTATATATGGAGGAACGTGGTCGGCGGAGAAGTAACCGAGGAGCATAATTACGTAATTCCTTATTATGTGCAATTTCGATGCCATCGCTCAAAAACTATGAAGTAAAACATCGTGAGGAAACCGGTATGTCTAAGAACCTCAAAAGTTCAGCTCATTACTAGCTTTTTAGTTCCACATTTATTTACATTTAACTAGTTTCGGCCCATGGTCTTGCTCGTAATTATTCCCAATAATTATACATATTAATATTAAGAGCTATTAATGCCAAAAAAATATGTTTACGCAGACAACATGAACTGAGCCAGCATGTTGGATTAGGTTCAATCCTAAAGTTATATGATTATTTACGGGATATTTACCGTGGTAAGGTTGTGGAATGAGCTCCCGATATTTCGGCGCAGTTACATGCACCATGTTCACGGGAAGACTGAAGAATGTGGGTGGTTGGAGAACAGTTAAAAAGTTAGGTGCAGACATAACGAACAACCGTTAGTGAACAACCGTGATAGTTTAAAACAGTGTTTTAGGTTCAATCCTCTCTCTCTGAGAAAAGGCCTGAGTCCCAGCAGAGGAAACATTATAGGCTGAGATGATACATAAGTCCATAAATATCACAAATGCTTATACGGGTTACGCGGAAATGGTGTACTAAGCCAAAAGGGGTACATAATACCCATCATTATGAACAACTTTTGCTATGGAACTAGCAATGAAAGCGCGGAAAAAAATCAGCTGTTTCATAGAAAACGGTAATTCATACTCAACAAAATGTATGGACCAGATGATATATTTTTTCGCGATTTTAGGGTTGGTCCCATAGTAAAAGTTGTTCATAAAGAACCTTTCTTCCCCATCGGTTGTTGGTTCTTCGGGCGATGTGGCCTGCCCATTGCCACTTCAACTTGCAAATTTTAATAGCTATGTCGGTGAATCTTGTTCTTTGGTGAATATCCACGTTCCGGATTCTATCGCACAAAGAAACTCCGAGTATAGTTCTATCCATTTCCCGCTGTGTGACTCTGAGCTTTTCCAAAAGGCCAACAGTTAAAGTCCGCCTCTCAGTACGATAAGTCATCACACATGCTAAATTAGTTTTATTATAAGTATGGCTACCAGCTTATCTTATGACCAAAAAGCTAGTAGAAGTGATCAGAATTTACTGTTTTGTTCTCGTTCTGCTTTTTACAATGTTATGGCAACTCTCAGACGCATTCTTTCATCAGTCACACTGTTGTGGTACAAATATCACTACGAGATTATTTATTGGAAAACAAAATTGCTATTTTGAATAAACCTTAATTCGAGTAATTTTGACAGCCAAATATAGACATGAAAATGCAGGAGCGAAAAATGTCTTGATCATTTATTATACTCCTTGCTCTTAAATTACCATGCTTAAAATAACTACACAAAGAAACCAAGTACATCCGCAAAATTAAAGCCATTCAAATGGTGTCATAATATATGGCTCCAAAAAAAAAAAAAAATACTATGACAATTTGCGCGGTGAAATCGTACCACAACAAATCAGAAAAGCAGCATAAGAGTTATGGTGTGACATTCCACAGGTAATCCATTAATTTTCTTGCTTAAATCGTTTAAAATACCAATCGAAACGTAAGCTACAATGCGAATTTGTAGCTTACGTTTTGAGAAGGCGTTGTTTGGAAACCTACCTTCTCTGAGTAGTTATTCTAAGTTACCATGGCTTTAAATATAAATAGTTCACAACCGAGACATTGGCCATACAAATTACAGTAAAACGCAACGTCCAATTAAACAAGACCTCTGAAAAATCCGGTAGTTGGTTTTTATGAGCACTTTAGAGAAAAAACGAGGAGACGGTAGAAGCTTTAAATGCAATGGTACACAGCGACAATGCCACGCAGTGAAAACATGCGAAAGGTTTTTGTGACATGCCGAACATGTCTGGGAAAAGTTGAGGAAAAGTTGTGGGAAAAGTCAATAAAAAAAGTACTTAAACCAAACCCTCTATACTCAAAAACTTAGAATGAAAGTAAAGCTTGTCAATTGCTTTAATAGTTTTTTTTGTTACTTACATATATGGGAGGATTTTGGTTTCACACGTCTTGTGCATTTGCCAGTGTCAAGTATTTTTAAGTTTTACTAGATATCGTCTACCATGTCATAGCCACAGTTGGAGACAAGCAAAGTGAGTCACGGTCAAGTCCAAGTCATGCTCCATTAAAGTAGTTGAGACTTTACTAGAATCTTCAATGGAATTTTGAAAACAACGTAGTAATACACGTTTCACCCCATTACAAAATTTACTGCCTGGTAAAATTAAGTTGCTAAAATATATTTTTCCCCTCCCGCTACCCGCACGTACCCCTGTCGTCGGCGCGCGCTTCTTGCATCGTTGATTATGATAGTGCTAACAGACGCTCGAGCGCGGCTGACCTCAACCGCTGTCTGACCAATGGGAGAGAAAGAGAGGGAAATATGATATTCTCACTCTTTCTACCCCGTTGGTTGGACGGCGGGCCATCAGCCGCGTTCGAGCGTCTGTTAGCACTATAAAGGCGAAGATAGTAGCTTTACCTAGACTGTGGGCGAAGATATCTTTAATACTAAATGGGCACGCCCCTCCACCGTATTTTTGTAGTATTTTGTATGTGGAAAGAACGAAAAAGACAGAAAGAAAAATATTGATTTATGACAAAAACAAAAGATACAAAGATATTACGAGTAAAACACAATAAAAGTTAATAATAGTGCGTGCACTTTTAGAATAAAAGATCTCTACGCCTTGAACGCCTACTGTCCGACCAACTAAATGGCTACTAAAGCACTTAATTACTTAAGTATTCACCAATAACGGGTAAATTAAGCATTCCTGCTTACTCGCACCATGCCAGCAACTAAGAGGGCAGACTACGCCGAGATACTACCGGACTACGGGCCGAGAACCGAGATTCAGTTTGCGGTCGCACAACTTTTCGCAATCATCTAAGGCCAGCCGTAAGGCCAGCATGCGTATCACAACTAAGTCTCGTCCGTACACGCCTTCCTATAAATGTTAGTTTTAATCGCATACCTCGAGGCGCGTACAATTATACCTTTGGCATATGGAAACTGGTCCCTATCTAAACAGCTCCCCCGGTAATGCGTGTATTTTGTGGCAAAACAGTCGCACTGGAAATTATCTTTCTTTGAGAGCACCATTTTGTACTGTGCATTTTATTTACTGTTGAGTGCAGGTAGTTTTTTTTTAAAGTAGAGTGAAGACTTTGAACCGTTTATTTAATTTGGTATATAATAGGCCACATCGCTCGATGAACCGATAACCGATGGGGAAGAAAGGTTCTTGAATGGAGACCACGAACCCGAAGACGCAGCGTAGGTAGGCCTCCCACTAGCTGGACCGACGACATAGTGAGAGTCGCTGGCATCCAGTGGATGCAAAAGGTAGGCTGTCGTTCAATGTGGAGGTTAAGCGAAATTCATCTACTCACTCACTCATCACGAAATCTCAAAAATTATTTGACTTACGAAGCTATAATTTGGCAGGTAGATTCCTTTTGGTGTGTAGATGTCTGCTAAGAAAGGATTTTACGAAAGGGCTGAACTAAAGAAGAAAAATGTAGGTTGAAAAATTATATGAAAGTCTACGTGGGCAACAGGTAGTCGGTTATATAGGAGGAACCGGTTTTAATTCAGCTTGCAGTGTTACCTAAACAAACTTACAAACATTGCAAGTAAGCTTGTAAATAAACTATTTGGGGTGGCTACTATAATGTTTGAAATCATTTCAAAATTGACATAGCAGAGACAAGTCTCCCGCCAGATTGCAGCCCGCAGTTCTCGAGAGAAATCGCTAAATTTTCGCTCGAAAGCTCCAAACAGCAATAAACTCTCGCACCTAATCCCGCCTCTGCACTTATTGCTTCACAAAATTCTACAACATACGCCAAAAATATGACACAAAAATAGTTTAAGGACATCTGAACAATATTTTTAAACATCGAGATTTGAACTCCGATTTTACGATGATCACATTCACATAAAAAAGTTGACTATCACGGTACGCCCGGCAGATGTGAAACATGACAGCATAAGATAGCGTCATGCCATTTGCCGTCACGGCATGCGAGTTGGTTTAATACGTTTAAAAAGCTCATAAAAGTGATCATAATTTACTGATTTCATTCAACTCATTACAATGTTATTTATGGCAACTGTCACACGCATTCTCCCAGCGGCCGCACTTTATCATACCAGTAGAATTTAAAAGACTTTAGTTGAAGAGGTAATGGGCAGGCCACATCGCTCGAAGAACCGTTAACCGATGGGGAAGAAAGGTTCTTGAGTGGAGACCACGAACCGGAAGACGCAGCGTAGGTAGGCCTCCCACTAGATGGACCGACGCCATAGTGAGACTCAACGGCATCCAGTGGATGCAAAAGGCAGGCTGTCTTTCACTGTGGAGGTTAAAGGGGGAGGCCTATGTTCAGCAGTGGACGTCTTCTGGCTGATGATGATGATGAGACTTTAAAAGCCATGTATTAACTCTTAAAAAAAAAAAACAATAAAGTAGCCGTCGGCCATCCAATCACTCAAAAACACGCTCCAAAGTTACGTCCGCGGCTTATGACCGATAGTATGCACAGTTTAGTGACAATATAATAATAGTACTAGCGGTTCGCCCTAGCTTCGCACGTGTATAGATTATAATAGCCTATGTCACCCGGGGATAGTGTAGCTTCCCAATACTGAAAGAATTTTTCAAATCGGTTCAGTAGTTTCGTAGCCTATTCAATGCAAACAAACAAACCTCAAATCAAATCTTTCCTCTTTATAATATTAGTATAGATTAGCTTGTGTCCTTCAGCCGCGGCTTACGGATAAAACCATAATTTTTTTTGCAGCTAAGGAACGTGCCATTTTCTTTACATCAACTGTTCCTCAATTCTAGTTTGACGACAGAATTTCTCACAAATGCCCAACCTTCTTTATAGGAGTTTCATGATCTGACAGATTTCATAGCACGATTCCGTAGTCTATCGCAGGATTAATAAACTTTATTAACAAAAACTGGTGAAACGAGTTTTTACGGAGTTATTTTGTTTCATAGCTATTTCATTTCAATGGCACTAGTTAGCTCAGTGGCTAAAGCAGCGAAAAGCGCTAGTGGTTTTTATTTGCCTCTATGAGTAATATTTTAAGATACATTTATTGCCAATATAAATGGCAATTTATAATGGTAAAACTGCAAAACTACGAGAACCGTACCTATATTTTTCCGAGAAAGAAACGAGACAGGCAATACATTGTATACCTATAAACCACGAAAAAACGCGACGGTTAGTGCGTAACGTAACCAAAAATGCTGGTGTGTTTCTGGCTCACCACATAAGCATTGCCATTCAGCGTGGTAATGCCGCCAGCATGCTGGGTACTCTGCCAACTGATAGTGGGCTTGAGCATTTGTATTGTCTTTGGCCCTTCAACAGTCTATGGGTTTAACAGGCTGTTTTCGTAGTGTTAGTATTAGCTTGTATTTTATTTTGTTAATAAAGGCACTTGCCCCATTAAAAACATATATTTTAATAAAATTTCCATGAAAGAGATGCATCAATAAAATAATTTCGAAAACACCCTCAAAGTAAATTACAGCGTAAAAAGGTGACGTTCTAATTTGTTTCAAGAATTTCCTTCCTGTTTCATCGAAGGAAATTTCACCATCTGTACCGGTTCCATAGCAACATTTGACACACATTTTCGTTGATTTCACTCAACAACACTTCACTCTACTACTAACTTACTTACCTATACGTAGAATTGGATGAGGAAGCCAACATTGAAGTTTCTGAACAAACCTGAAAGTTTATTTTGTTTTATAAAACGGCAGGAACATCTTCCTCCTGAAGATAACTGGCAGTAACTACCGCCTATAGTCACCTTTAATCTGGCGATGTTGTCTATGTTTTGTCAGCCGAGAGAGGTGTTTGGAGACCCTAATGCTCTATGTTTGACTTCGGACCCGGGTATGTCCTAAAACTGCGACCAGAACCACCGTAGGATGGGCAGCAGCGTCTTTTTAGTACACGGTGAACGTACTGCGATCCTCAAGCAGCCTGTTAAGCGTAGGGATTATGGCAACACCCCTCTTTAAGAGGGAGGCCTTTGATCAGCAGTGGACGTTTAATGGCGTGATGATGTGATGTGATTAAAATGATTCATGTTGTAATGCGGCAGGAAGGTCTTCGAAGCAAAACATTCTTTCGTCTTAAGTCCGCGTAAGAGAAGAAGGTAATTTTTCCTAGAAAACGTCGTCTATTTTCAACTGGATACAGTCATGTTTGTGTTGTGCAAAAGCTTCATGATCTCACCTCACCCGACCCCTTTTTTTCTACAACACTAGCAGAAAGACAGCACACTACAATTCTATCCTCGTAGGAAGTCAAAAATTTCTACGCTACGCTTCTTTTACAAATTTAATTTGAATCTATTATTATGCCTAGTAGGCATTGCCTACTGCCCGAGAATGAAACACTGCCGTCCTACTCGTTTTCTTGAGTTCTACGATCTAGGCATCTTTGAAGCTTGAGTGAAAGATTGAGAATATATATATATATATATCTTCGAAATGCTCGATTCTCGGCAACATCGTCGCTTACCATCAAGCGAGTTTGAAGTCAAACGTAGATCTATCTTCAATACAAACAATTGTTTCATCGTGTGACCAACAGCTGTGGAGATAAGTTGGTTTCTTTAGAGATAAAGCCCGGACTCTCCAGTGTAGTGGACTCTTGACCCGAGGGTGAGATCGAATTTATCATACTACTTGCTTTGCAGACGCACTTCAACTAGACGGAGAAATAATATATTTGTTATATTTCAGCTTGCTAACATTTTGTTCGTGACTTTGGTTGCTTGACTATGTCGAGCATAACTCTTTCCTTAGCTTGCTAAACTACATTGAATAAAGCGCCAGCCCTAGCCTATGATCAAGGTAGAGCGAGATTAGCGTCGATTTTGTCATACCACTCACTAAACTAAAGCAATCTGACAGGAATAAAATTATCTGCCCCTCTTTTCATTTTAATATGTGAGAGAAGGATGGAAACAATTTTAGAGCTGTCAAATTTAGTTAAGTTTAGATAATGGTACAACAGAATTGACACCTTTGTTTCATTTCTGAAAACTAACATACAGGAATCGATAATTTTTCCGGAATAAATTGTAACCGATGTGCTAATCCAGGATGTAAACTATTTTCATATTAAAATGTTATCCTGGTTACATACACCACGCCACGTCGCCTTTGCCCCAGGGCGCGAAGTGCCATCAAAATGTTTTTTTTTTTAGCTTTAGGCATTTTGGCGCCTAGAGCGACCGCTCATCTCGCTTTACCCCAGGGCCGGCACTGATTCAATTTCCAGAATATATATCATCATCATCGTCAGCCAGAAGACGTCCACTGCTGAACATAGGCTTTAACCCCCCCCCCCCTCCCCTTAACCCCCTTTAACTTCCACACTGAACGACAGCCTGCCATCTGCATCCACTGGATGCTCGCGACTCTCACAATACCGTCGGTCCATCTAGTGGGCGTACTCGCTGCGTCTTCCGGTCGTGTAGAATAATATAATTTTATTTATTCATGAAATACTCTTTCCATTCCATACGTGATTAAAAGCATTTCCTTCCCAATCCTTTAAATTGTGATTGATTAAAAGTAAAGCTGTTCTTATGATTGATCACCCGACCTAACAAATTGATGTGCAGATTTATTACTTGAAGGGTCGGAGGGTCTGCAACGACTTATGACGCCGCCTAATAATCCGCCTGAAATATTGTTACACTTCCTTATAATGCAGGCTATAAAAAGAACTAACACTTATCTATACTAACAGTCACTCACTTATAAATAACAGTCGTCTTATTAAAATAGTGAAATGTTGCAGTTATTAATCCCAAAAACGAATTATGGGTCTTTTTAACAGACTTAAAAAAAAAAGGGTTCTCAATTCAGTTGTTTTTAAATGTTTGTTACCTAATAGTGTTAACACACGAATGGATTTGGTTGACCTCAACCGCCGTCTGACCAACGGGAGAGAAAGAGAGGGAAATATGATATTCTCACTGTTTCTCTCCCGTTGGTTGGACGGCGGTCCGTCAACCAAATCCATACGTGTATTAACACTATTAGAAATCCGTCATTAAAGAACCGAATAAAATAAAAAAACTAAGGATAAACATTCAGATTGGTCGCATGGTACTTTATTCAACCAGCATTTAAAATTTCTAATTCAAACTAGAAATTCTAAAAACTCTCGATTATCCAAAAAGATTCGTCGAGACATCTTCTAAAATCAGCTTTGTTGACGAAATAAGCGTCGACGCTAAGATCGGATAAGACCGGTATTATAAGGGCTGCCTCGCACTCACGTTAAAGCCGTTTGTACACGAGGTGACGTGAGTAGCAGGTGACGTGCACGTGAGCAAGACCTACCGTGGTATTTGTCGCTGATATTATTGCCGCCGTGTACAACACTACGAAAGACGTAACTACATTGAGGCCCGATAGTTACAATTTGGGTATCTTCAAAATCATGAGTGAATCGGTTTCTTCTAGGCAAGTGAACTCCATCGAAGACAGCATCATCGCTTAACATCAGGTGAGTTGGCGGTCAAAAGGCATTATATATGTCTAAAACCATTTGCAGAACAACCACGTGTCAGCAGCAGCACAGCTTGAACAAGAGCCCCAAATTTTGCAATACAATGAAATATATGAACCAGTACACACGGCACAGGCTGCGGCGGTAATGCTCGGGTACTTCCAGCCTATTTGATGGTTAGGCTTAAAGAATGAAAACTTTTATTGAGCGAAAAACAGCCCTTATATTTTAATTATTATCACAGTTAAATTATTTTTTAGTATACGTGAAAGCCACGACACGAAATTCGCTATGTGGTCTTTTTGATATGTTTGCTACAACGCATCATGTGCGTTCTTATAATTACTGTTACACGAATTTTACGATTTAGTTATTTTAAAGAAACGATAATGCAACGTGGACTGTTTTTTCGCTCAATTAGCGTTTTCGTTCTTTGAGCCTACTTTGTATTACAAAAATTGTGGGGCTGCGGTTAAGTTGTGCTGCTGTTGCTGCTACTTTGGAGGCCATAAGAGTAGTCCCTATGTACGAACGGCTTGAACGTTAACGTAGATTAAACGTGAGAGGTGAGTACAGGCATCAGCTGATTTTAGCTGCAGATTGTGAACATCTTAAGTGGACTTGCGCCACAGAATAGAATAGTCTTGGCCATCCAAAGGTCGCACGGAAAGAATCCCTTTAGGCAATAATGCCACCATTATAGGTATTTATACACCAATAAAAATACTGCCGTATTTTTATTGGCGTTAGTCTAAGTTTAATTTGTATTTCCGGTATGTAATAAGATATATTTTGTATTTCTTAGATCATACTCACGTAAACGATCTCGAACTTTCTGTGATGATTTAAATAATTAAAAGGAATAATTTTCCATGTCAGTCTTAAATCAGTTAGAACTGACACTAGCTCCTCACTTAGCAGTATATTATCAATAGTAATAGGCTTGCGTTTGACCGCCAACTCGCCTGATGTTAAGTGATGCGGTCTACGATGGAGCACGCTTGCCTAGAAGAAACTGATTCACTCGTGATTTGATGACACTACGATTGTACTACGTATAATTCAATTAAGAGCCTATTTCTCATCACATACTATCTCTTTCGTACATTATGAACCGACTTCAAGAATGGAAGTTTTCCATTCAACTGTATTGTTTTTTGTGTTTTTCGTGATACCTTCGCTGACTTAGAACTAATTTTACTGATAATTTTGTGATCTCGTCCAATTTAAATTTAAAGAAAATATTCTACCTATAAGATAGGAACATTTAGGACGATTCCTGTTTTTAAATGACCCTACGTCCAGCGAAACTGTTCCTTTGTTTAAATTTTTGTAAAATGAAAAAAAAAAACAGGTTTTTGTCTTTTATGTATATAATAATTTTTATTATCTTCTTTTTCTTTTCAACGTTTTTAATAATTATATTTTAATTAAAACCAATGCCTTAGATACTCTTGATTATGTAAAACAAGTAGTATGAACAAAACAAAATATTTTTAAGTGTTGGTCTCCCAAAGTTGTGTAAAAATCAGAAGCTGCTTTTGTCTTTTATGAAAATCAAGGCATTTACTAATACTACAGTCAAAGTAAAGCTAATCAAAGCCAACAGAACTCTAACAAGAAGGTATCTCTTCAAAGAATCACATTAAAGAAGCGATGACGTCAGATCGGATATAGCTGGTATTATAAGGGAGGTGACACACTCCGACTCAGACTTAAAAGGACACGGACTATAGAAATAGCAAGTATTATTTGTAAACAACAAAAAAACTATCAATATATCTTTTAAGCCTTATCACAGTAGAAATATTAGACACTAGCTGACCTGACATACGTTGTCCTGTCTTAAAACTGCCAAACACATTGTAAATCTTATTTTTTTACATCTTGGGTTACATTAATGGAGTGTTAGTAAGAATCCCTATTTTTAAAAAAAATAGCCTATGTCACCCGGGGATAGTGTAGCTTCCCAAGAGTGAAAGAATTTTTCAAATCAGTTCAGTAGTTTCGGAGCCTATTCAATGCAAACAAACAAACAAACAAACAATCAAATATTTCCTCTTTATAATATTAGTACCGACTAGATTTATAATTTTAGTATCGATTAGACATCGTTTTGCATGGCAGCAAAAAACAAAGCGTCAAAATAGGTAATTATAATTAAGAAAAATAATAAGAATTATTTTAAGAATTGAAAAATTGAATTTGAATAAGAAGTCCGAAATTACATTGATATCGTAAAAAAAATACTGTCAGCATACTAGGTCCACATAACTAATAACATGCCGTTAATTAAAAATAAATATAAAAGACCGCAGACTGCAGACCGTATCATCGCTTAACATCAGGCGAGTTGCCGGACAAACGGAAGCCTATTATTAATTAATCTATCTATATATATAAAAATCAATTGCTGTTCGTTAGTCTCGCTAAAACTCGAGAACGGCTGGGCCGATTTAGCTGATTTTGGTCTTGAATTATTCGTGGAGGTCTAGGGAAGGTTTAAACGGTGAGTAAACGGCTGGACCGATTTAGATGAAATTTTGTGTTTTGGAGTGGGTCGCGGTAGCGAGGCCGAAGGCCGAGCTCTACGCGTACGAAGTCGCGGGCAACAGCTAGTAAGAAATAAAAATAAATTACAATATTAAAAGTATATAAATGTTGATTATTATATTTCTACTATTGGAAAAGTAACCAAAAAGAGCTTGCTAATTTACATTTAAGGCTATCTGTAATTAAAAACATCTACGCGCGGACAATGGGTACGAATTTACAATTCACGTTGTCTGTATCTAAGTCTGCGCCGTTGACGCACGTCGTCGTCGCTTGGGACATTAACGCGGATTATCCTATCCGGGCGGGAAGATTCGACAGTGTAAATACAGCCTTATGCTCAGATTAGACCCTATGTTAACGTTTATATGTCACGTTTAATTTATTCTGAAAGCCGACATTTAAAATGGAAACGAATGATGATGACTCAAAATTGTTTATGTGTTGATTTTTATAAGAACTCTGGAGCTCTTAAATAAATCATAATAAATAAATATACCTACCGGACTGGTAAACGCAGCGTAAGACGTCCCCCACAAGATGGACAGACCGCAGGGAAACGCTGGATGCAGGCCACTTCCAACCGGCCCTTTTGGAGATCGATGGCCTATGTCCAGCAGTGGACGTCCTATGTCTGAAATGATGATGATGATGATACCTAATAAATATTCGGGACATTTTTGCACACACTGCATTTTCTTAAAACTTACCTAATTTTTGTACTTGCATGATTATTACCTATACGCGCTATATAGCGCTTATAATTACTGACATTAATTTACTTTCACAAATCATGGAAAATAACAAAGTTTTTTACTAATTTTCATGATATTATTAAGATAGTTGATTGAATCAGGCGTTACTTTGCGGAAGTCCGTTTTTGATTTGTATTTGACGAATTTCTAGTGTAATTCCGTGTGTTTTCGTGTGTTTCTAGTGTGTGTCTTTTTTTAGTGTGTAGAATTACAATAGTTATTTATGATACAAGTGCGGTAAGTTGGTTATTACAAACGAGTAGACGAATGTAAGCCCGAGACGAAGTCGAGGGCTTACCATAGTCACGAGTATGTAAAAACCAATCCGCACGTGTGCCATACAACGTTTTACAACACATTTGCGAGAAAAAAAGGCTACAAATGAAACAATTTTTATGGAAATGGAAATTAAAAAAATACCGTAAAGTACACGCACGGTGCTATACATCTGAGCGTGCGGTAAAATTCATTACCGCACGCTCCGTTGTATGATGCGTAATGTTTAACTTTCGAACGATGTATACAGGCTTCGTAAGTGCACTTTTTGAGCAAATGTGTTGTAAATATAATTAAGAATTTAAATATCAAAAAAGCCGCTGAAAGCCATAACAACGAGCCATATAAAAGGAATACAGAAATTAAGTCCAACATAAACAACATTTTCTCTATTAAATCTATACTTAATTAGTACTAAAACCTCAATAAATACAGGTATTGAGGAAAGTAATTGCTTATCAACCTCCTAATTAATATCGTCTAGTCCACCGTCGCGAACGAATATCGGAAAAATATCTTTAATTAGAAGACGCTTTATTATGCCTAATCCTCTGATTAGCAAAAATGTGGATAGGTAAGCTTTCAAGTTTTTGGCATCAAACTGAAAAAAAACCATGACGGCTCTTTGTATTATTTTCCAAAACTTGTATATTTTCGAGTGTAATAATGGTGGATTATTATTTGTTAAGTGCTCGTGAACGTGCTCGAGTGTGGGAAGTGATCCGCCATTTTACTAGAGCATGACTTTGACTTGACCGTGATTTACTTTGCTTAACTCTGACTGTGACTATGACTTGTTTGACGCTATTCATAACAGTACTATATAACCTGTTTCATATTACAACTTAAAACTGTTAATGCTTTTAGGTTATGTAAAATGGAACAAAAAAAAATAGGTAAGCTCTAAAAAAATCTGCTTTATTTTACGTGTAACGATTGTTATCGTTCACCCTATTCCTGCACCTAGTGACACACACTAAAATTGTTTTCGATAAGGTGACATCCATACAAACGTCAAACGCTATGGATGACAATATTTTTCTGTACCTAATGTAATTTGTTTGATATCTCTTATTCGTAATCCAATTATCTGAGTGTAAAGATTAAGCGTTATAGTTTGATACAACTTTTCAATGTTGTAATAAAGTACGAATAACTTGAATTGATTAGTTATAAAACTGGCCAAGTGCGAGTTTGGCTCGCGCACTTAAGGTTCCGTACCACCACAAAACACAATAATTATAAATTTAAAAAACCGACTACAATTAGTAAAATATGGTGGCATTTTGATTCGGACGAATGAAGAGGACGGATGATCATACCTAAGTAGCAAAATACGTTGTTTAATACGTACGAAAAATACGTACAAAATACTTGGAAATTAAAATAAATTTGTCACCGACTAGCACTTGGCCATTATTTATTATTTTTGTTATACTTTAGAGAGATCGACGTTTTTACGTATTAGGTATCGTTTTTACATTAGAGTTAATACAAAAATACTAGTACGTTAATAGTTATTTATGATACAAGTGCGGTAAGTTGGTTATTACAAACGAGTAGACGAATGTAAGCCCGAGACGAAGTCGAGGGCTTACCATAGTCACGAGTTTGTAATAACCAATCCGCAATGTGTGCCATACAACGTTTTACAACACATTTGCGAGAAACAAACAAAAAATGGAAATTAAAAAAATACCGTAAAGTACACGCACGGTGCTATACATCTGAGCGTGCGGTTAAATTCATTACCGCACGCTCCGTTGTATGATGTGTAATGTTTAACTTTCGAACGATGTATACAGGCTTCGTAAGTGCACTTTTTGAGCAAATGTATTGTAAAAAATATGTTTATTGTCTGGGGTCCAATGATAGCAACCACAACAAAACAAAAACCCCTTTCGTTTTTTTCTTTCTTTTTATTTATTTCTTAATTAATCTGCCGTAACAGTCAGTTGAAATTTTCACAGAATAATTAATCATATTCAGTGAAAATTTCAAATGACTATCTATTACGATTCGAAAGATACAGCCGTTAATAGGTAGGATGGACGAACAGACAGACGAACTGACGGATAGACAAACAGACATTGTAGGCTTAGTAATAGGGATTTTTAAACTTTCGCAATTTGAACACATGTTTTACCTAAACATATTAACATATTTTTACCTAAATTAAATAATACGTGATATGTCCCGATAAACATTTAAAACATTAATAATAGGGTTCTGTACCCAAAGGGTAAAAACGGGACTTACTGCTTAAAAATTGCTTATGTAGGTACGTATATATACGTATGTAGGTACTTGTGAAGAAATTAAAAAGAATCGAAGTAACGACTACGTCGAGCATTTTTTTTTTTTTTTTTAAATAATTAATAGGTTTGTAATTAATTTGTAATTTACTGTATGGAACATATTTCAATATTTTGTTTGCTTCGTGTAAACAGTTCTGTTCACACACAACCGAAAAAAAGCAATTGTGAGAGTCAACATTTTAAACTTTTATTTCAGGCATATACAAATTATGCAATTTATCAATGTGTTTCGAACAATATGTAAGGTCGAACACGCTTATTTGGATTTCATGGATCAATGTGGTGACGTATCTTTTTTCGTTTATCTAAGAACAATCTTATTTATTGCCATTGAAAGCTGAAATTTTCGTTTTAATAAGAGATTATAATTTATAAGAAAGACGTCTTGGTTCTTAATTTTTTTTTTTTTACAAGACCGCTATTCGTCTTACGTTTCATAATAAAACTCGGTCATCAAACCGTAAGATTTGTAAGTAAGACAAATAGTAACAAAACATAGAAATAAAAGCATTTTGAGAGGAGTCTGAGGAGGAGACCTATACTCAGTAGTAGTGGGTGCAAAAATATGATGATGATGATGGTGAAAAGCTTTTACCACACAAAACATATTTTGAGATTAGAAATACCATTCAACGTGTTGTTATGTTATCATCATCATCATCAGCCAGAAGACGTCTACTGCGGAACATAGGCCTCCCTTTAACCTCCACACTGAACGACAGCCTGCCGTCTGCATCCACTGGATGCCCGCGACTCTCACACTGTCGTCGGTCCATCTAGTAGGAGGCCTACCTACGCTGCGTCTTCCGGTTCGTGGTCTCCACTCAAGAACCTTCAGTTATCGGTTTTTTGAGCGATGTGGCCTACCCATTGCCACTTCAACTTGCAAATTTTAACAGCTATGTCGGTGACTCTGGTTTTTGGCGAATATCCACGTTCCGGATTCTATCGCGCAAAGAAACTCCGAGCATACCTCTCTCCATTGCCCGCTGTGTGACTCTGAATTTTTCCAAAAGGCCATCAGTTAAGGACCACGTCTCAGTACCATAATTATGTCAATGTTTTTATGTTATATTATAATGCTCTTGACAAAAACAACTTAAATTGCTTACATGCCTTAAAGTTGTATTTGACTCCCAAGAATTGCTACTAAGGGCGCAATCACACTGGCAAGTAGCTTGCTTAGCACCTAGCGAGGAGTTCCCACTTAGTAATAAGGCATGTACTAAAATATTAATAACAAGCCGGATAATATGCTTGACGACATAACTTATAGAAAAATAAATTTATAGTCAGTAAGATTTCTCAGGGTTTTTGCGATAATTATACATTGAAATAAAAAAATATACAATTTTTTTATTATAAAATAATTATGTTGAAAATGTGCTCTTAAGTTTAAACCAATGCAAACAAGTAGTGGCCTTTAAGTATTGCATGCCGATCAAAAATTTGCGTAATTTGATGCTCAACCATTGTGAGGAAACAGGTATGCATAAATAAGAACCTCAAGCTCAAAAACATTATGACATTCACCACTGACGGGCCATGGTGGATTCCTTATTCCATTCTCATGGACCTATCCTCGCTCTCCAAGAGAAGGCCTTTATCCCAACAGTGGGAACATGATAGGCAGATAATGATGCTCAAAATACACAATCGTATATTTAGCTTAAGACTCAGTAGCCAAGAAACTTGCTAGGAACTAAGCGCCAGTTATCTGCCAGTGTGGTTTCGGCCTAAGTATTATGTCGAGAACTAGCTATTATGTATTCTGTGGCCGTAGGCTGGGTACTGGCTGATATAATACCAACTTCCACAGTGTTACTTCCGCAAATGAACTAGATAACTGCAATAAAGGGCTAGGGTTATTGTTCACTCGAGTCTAGTTTCGTAACTGTGGTATGTAAATTAAAGTTAGGGGAGCGTGGTGTTCTAGATTCAGATTTTGAAAATATACTAATTTGAAGGCTTGTTTTATGAAAGCTGTAGCAATGGAATATTCTTAAGTTACTGATAAAAATTTGATAAACCCCCGACGTTAAATCATAGCAAAGAACAATCTCGATCAAGACACCTTTAAACTAAAACAAAAATCGGTTTATCTGATTGGAATCTACGATGCTACAGACAGACTGATACACAGATACACACTTTAAACTTCTGTTTGCATCGAGCGCTAATAAAGAAACAAATATAGGTAACATTTTATTGATACTTAAAAAAAAAAAAAAACTTTCGTACTTCACAATGAGGTAGATCTAGTTAAAATAATCTCCTGAACACGATGCTGCAGTCTTTTCAATTCAATTCAATTCATTTATTTCGGGTCTTAGGTATAACTAATATACACTTGACGACGTCATTTACAGGATAAAAATCACAATTTAAAATTAAAATGACACAATTATACAATACGTCTGTCAGGTCTGCTAGAGACCTGACAGACGTTGTCCTGTCTTAGAACTGTCAAACACGCAAAGTCAAAATTACAAATCTTATTTTTTACACCTTGGGTTATTTATTAGAGTTTTAGTCTCCCAAAAAAGATCCCAATTTTTTTGAAAATATAATATAGCCTATGTTAACCGGGGATAGTGCAGCTTTTCAACAGTCAAAGAACCCCTCAAATCGGTTCAGCAGTTTCGGAGCCCATTCAATGCAAACAAACAAACAATCAAATCCTTCCTCTTTATAATATTTTTTGGAAATTGATGCGCTAAATTCTGTATGTTCTCAAAACATCCCCGAGAGTAGTTAAGTATAATATCAGAATACATTCATCAATGATGCCGTCATGGTTTTACCATTATTGTACTAGCCACTGCCTGAAAGTTCATCCACACGTCATAGATCAGTGGAAATCGCATACTGTGCGATTCACACGATCCTTCTTGCCCCACACCTGCAAAATGTGGAATGAGCTACCTTCCACGGTGTTTCCGAGAAGCTACAACATGGGGTTATTCAAAAGGCGAGTTAATAGATACTTCAATGGTCGGCAACGTAGTTGTGATACTTCGGGTGCTATAAGTATTCATAGATGACGGTGACTGCATACCGTTTTCTTGTTTGCCACCTATGGCATAACAAAACCAATTGTTTTCCCAAAATACTCTTTTGTTTACTCAGCGATAGAATAAATTGTGAAACGGAGGGTAGATACTCAAGAAGACGGGTCAGATTTTCTAAACAGACATGTAATTGCGTCGCAAATTCACGCCAGCCGCAAATATCGGATAACAATGACTGTAACTAAGCTATAACTCACGTTTACGCGATGTCCTCGGAGGCTCGCCGTGATTTATCGCTGGTCACGAGATTGTGCTCCGAGAAATAAATCTGACGATATTAATATAGGAGAGATGGACGAAATTATGAAGATCTGTGGAGATGGATCATGAGATTTTGGTTTTATGAGCTTTGGCTTTGCGCGGATATTTTTCATTGAATGATGGACTGAAATTTACTGCACATAATTTAGTGACTAAAATTCTACGAGCGGAGGGTTCCTTTTGTTATGCTTCTCAGTTTTTAAAAACTTGACCTTCGCACCAGTCTCTGATGATTCTTCATCTACACCATCGGGCATGATGTTTGCAAGGTGGTGCAAATCTGGTGAGTTATTCCAGGACCTGTGACTTCAGTTTTTTCACTGTAAAGCCCTTTCCTGAGCTGTCGGTGCAGCAGTGGTAAGGTATCGGCACGCTCGGTATAATATGCGGTACCGAAAACTTACCGAGCGTCTATATTTTAATGAGTGCTTCCTAATTGGTGCGGCATGCGGTGTGCCGCAACAATCCCGCGCAGTGGTACCGCGTATACTGAGCGTGCCGATACCAAATAAAATCCGATCTAATTTAATGGTGTAAACAATAAAGAGTTAATCAATTAATACTGTACCGCTGCCGCACCAAGCGTCTATTTTTCATTGAGTGCTTCCTGATTGGCGCGGCATGCAGGATGCTGCAACGACCCTGCGCAGCGGTACCGCGTATACCTAGCGTGCCAATACCGTACCGCTGCTGCACCGAGCGCTTATATTTCAATGAATGCTTCCTGATTGGTGCAGCAGTGGTACGGGATCGTTGCGGTATACCGCATGCCACGCCAATCAGGAAGCACTCATTGAAATATGGGCGCTCGATAAGTCTTCGGTACCGCGTATTCCAAACGTGCCAATACCGTACCGCTGCTGTACCGAGCGCCTATATTTCAATCTGTGGTTCCTGATTGGTGCGGCAGTGGTACAGGATAGTTGCGGCATACCGCATGGCATGCCAATCAGGAAGCACGCATTAAAATATAGGCGCTCGATAAGCCTTTGCTACCGCGTATTCCTAGCGTGCCAATACCGTACCGCTGCTGCACCGACAACTCAGGAAAGGGCTCAATGGTGACAAATTAAAATACTTAAAAATCAATAAGGTATTTTAGTAGACAGTTATTTTTCAAAATTAGTTTTCTTTTTTCTTCGTTTTTAAAGCTAGGGATATTGATTTTTCAAAAATCCAATGATTCAGTTTTATCTGTAGTCAAAATCGAGACAGAGACTCGTTAGAGTAAGTACTATTCGCTATACCTCATAGTTTCGGATTAGCCCATCCACACCTACTTGAAAAATTCACCCTCTAAAGCATGTATATAGGCACCACAAGCATAGATACAGGCAGTACCTATTTCAACCAAAAGTGATCATTATCTATAATTTTATTTAGCTTTATACAAATTACTACTGCTTAAAAATCTAATAAAATCCCGCCACACAGTGACATCAAAAACGCAGCCCTACCTTTGTCCTTATCTCAAAATGTAAAAATATATAGACACCACAAAGCACCTATTTCGGGGCAATTTCTCGTTTCCGAAATCTATTCTAAGTAGTTAGTACCCACGATTACTACACGATCACGAAAAATGCCGTCTTTTAACACTCAAGTACCTTCCTAATAGGCAATTGAATTTAAGGGCAACCTGTTTTACGGCATTCCCGGGCGTTATTCAGTTAATAGCACCATGTCTGTAAATCTCCTTAATACGGCGCTGGATACCATTATCTTGATGGATAATTTTGTTTTTGCAAACATTGATGGAATTAAGGAAATTACGCTTTGGAAAAGTTTTAGACTTTTATGAGCAGAATTAACAATTATAATGGGGAGATATTCGAAGCTATTAGTATAAGGAGATATTAGTAAAAGCGAAGTTTATTGAAATTTCTAATTGAATTTCTGCTCAAATCACTAATGTCTCTTCGTAGCTACTTTAGAGCATCATTAGTAACATTGGAAATATCTTTTGCCAAAGCTTTTCAATTGATATTTTGACGCCGTGGCTAATTTGTTTTCATAAAATAAAAATAAATGCTATTAAACCCCTTGACAGGAGCTATTTATTTTTATCATAGGTGAACATTTATTTTGCGTTATAATATTATTATTGTTGTTATACTACTGTTAGTATACCATTATTAGGGTTCCGTACCTCAAAAGGAAAAAAACGGAACCCTTATAGGATCACTTCGTGCCGTCTGTCAATACCATTTTTCTCAAGAACGCGTAAAGGTATCAATTAAAATTAATAATACACCCTTTTTTTTTCCTGGGCAAGTGCTTTTATTAACTAAACAAAATACAAGCTAAAACGAACACTACAAATACAGTTAGACTGCCCATAGACCGTTGAAGGTCTAAAGACAATCCAAAAGCTCAACCCCATACATACTTGGGTATACGGTTTCTTTCGGTTGAAAAAATATAAAAGTTGTGAGTCAACACAATCAAAAGATATGAACGTTTATGTCGCATATTTGACCTAGAATCATGAAATTTGGCAAGAGACAAGGTCTCATAGCACATATATAGGAATAAATCCGAAAGTCATAAATTTGAAGTTATATCATTTAAAAATAATTATTTAGCTATTACAAACTTACATTTTGTAGTTGGAATGTATGGAAGAACCTTATTGTCAACTACAAAGTTAAGTTTGTCTTTCAATATTTCAACTTCAGTTATATTTTATTTTTTTGACTCGCGTTCTGAGTGTTCCGTCTAACGGAACCCTCAGCGTGCGCGGACTGGTAAGCGCAGCGTAAGACGTCCACCCACAAGATGGGCAGACGACCTAAAAGAGACCGCAGGGAAACGCTGAATGCAGGCCGCTTCCAACCGGCCCTTTTGGAGATCGATGGGGGAGGCCTATGTCCAGCAGCGGACGTCCTATGGCTGAAATGTTGATAATGATGAAATGAATATTAATAGGTACACAAAAATATGCAGACGAAAAAAAAAACACTGAATGGCAATTTAAAAAAGTGAATAACATTGGAAACGTTATTTGTAACACCTGTATCATTTTCATGTTGATACTTTTTATTTTGGGCAGTTCCCACTGCTGGGACTCATGCCTTCTCACACAGAAAGAGGATGGGCCCCAATCCACCATGTTGACCACGTGCATGTTGGTGAATTACATAACGTCTTTGAACTTTTAAGGCACTTGGATATACTGGTTTCTTCACGAGGTTTTCCTTCACCGTTTTTGAGCGGTGACATCAAAAATGCACAAAATTTATTTTGGTATTAAATAAGGCATTGGTGCAGAGCCAAGGATTGAACCGGGTACCGTCAGATTGTAAAGCGCACATGCTACCGCTCGGCCACCATCGCTCTTTGATGGACCTTCGGTGTACAACATTTAAAATCAGCTAATCGTATTTCGTTAGATTTTATTACAAACTAGCAGCTCCCGCGGTTTTCCTGCTAACTGACAGGTACCTTAATTTAGTCGAGATAAAAATTTGCATAAATATTAATCCAAGGTATGAGTTACCTCCATAGAAATTTCATGCATTCAGATGTTACTAAGTTGATTGCGAACTAACATACACACATATACACAAACTTTCGCGTTTATAATATTAGTGTGATGACAGCAACATGGAAGTATTCAACTTAACACCATCATCATCATCATCAGCCCTGAGTGACCCACTGCTGGGTATAGGCCAGCATACATAATAAGTAATGGAAGTATAGGTATACTTAACACCATGCCTTAAGTTTTCGAAACTGAATTAAAAAATCTCATAACTACTTTTTAAAATGACTATCACATTTAATAAATGTATGCACCCGCTGACACGGAGCGTAAAATATGACGTCATTTCCGGCAGAGGCATTCTCCTAGTGACTTCATCAGCGCATAATAACCTCACTGTTGGATAGCATTATTTTAAGGTGGCATTCTAATGTCGGCGACAGTTACATGCGACCGCTACTGAGTCGTGCGACTTGCTGATTAATTAGAGCGGCTGATCACATAGACACAAAATACGACCACTCGTGGCCGCGTCAAGTGCTACGTGTAGACATATCCACATTTTCGCTCAGTATTTATTATGGGAGTCGGACGTGTTTTTGAATAAAAATAGAAACACTTTGGATTGCGTTACTGATTGTGAAAAAATATAAAATGAAAACACCACATTGAGATAAGTATTCATCATACCATACCATATCATTCATCATACCATGAAGACTTGATTCGGTGCGGTGCTTGCAGCAACACTGGAGATGTGGGTAGGTTGAAGCCGGTGACTGCGGTCGTGTATGCGCCAGTGGCGGGCGACAAAATGCGGTCACAAAAAAGAGCGCCGCGCTTGTGGCTCGGACGCAGCCACTCGAACGTTCAGTGTGCGCCGATACGATACAAAATGTATAAAAAGTTCCATCCAGCGCTTATAGCGACTACCAGTGGTCACGTTCAGTGGCTATGTGTGCGGCTGCTCTTATTCCCTTGGCACAGCGAGCCGAAAGTTCTTTGACTCCGACACTAGATAGTCTCTTGTTGGTGACTTGGAGCTCACGCACGTCTGACCCGCTTCTTGGTTTGACGTTGCACAGAGCGAGAACAAAGCAAATTGAAATGCGGTCACTTGTGCTGGTCAAGCACTATAAATTCATACTAAGCAGGTGATTGCGTGACCCGGTCGCGGTCACTTGCGACCAGTTGCCCCATTGGAATGATACCTTTTATAGCGAATGGCTTTGGAGGATTAAAAATCTATTAATTATGAATGTATTAATTTATAGTTGTTGTTGTTTAAATTTCATACTTTTTCACTGGAAGACTGAATTTAATATCGCTTTGGGGGTTTTAACACATGTTAAAGAAAATAAATCAGTACTCTCTCCTACTTTCATATCTATCTACGAGTATGCTACCGAGAATATAAGTAACTGCAAGGTTATAACGCGAACAACAGCACCTACCTCCTTCTGCTACAGACATATTATCATACATCAAACAAAATACGAGTATAATGCTAAAGTGACTTTGTCCCTCAAACTCTCCGACTGTCTATTTGTAATCTTTTCACGGGGCTTTTTTAAACTAATTGACAATACTTGACGTTCAAATAGTGTCATCATCATAATTTTAGCCGTAGGACGTCCACTGCTGGACATAGGCCTCCCCATCGATCTCCAAAAGGTCCGGTTGCAGCCTGCATCCAGCGTTTCCCTGCGGTCTCTTTTAGGTCATCTATCCATCTTGTGGGTGGACGTCCTACGCTGCGCTTACCGGTCCGTGGTCTCCATTCGAAAACCTTTCGGCCCCATCGGCCATCTGTTCTGCGTGCTATGTGCCCTGCCCACTGCCACTTCAACTTGCTAATCCGGTGGGCTATGTCGGCTAATTTCGGTCGTCTACAGAAAAAATATCAAATATTATGTTTATTGAGAAATCGCTGTTTTATTTAAAAGAAACATTCAATGTTTGCAATGTAATGCAAATAAAATATCAGCACGCTTATACGCTTTACATTGCTGCAGTGCAAATTCGATAAAATGCCATAGAATCGATTATAGCGAGTACTGATCAAATGGAATTTTACCCAATTTGACGATCTCAACTGTCAAGTTTGACGGTCGATAAAGAACTTTATTTGCACTGCTGGTTTGCAAAATTCAAAACCACAAAACTCACACTAAAACATCGAGTATAAGGGTCATGGTTATTAGTACTTATTCGATTATGTTTAGATAATATAATAGTAGCGTTCTGGCTTCGAGAGCATTTTCTTTAGTGTGGTTTCATAACTGTACGAGAGACCCACGTGGGTCACCCGTACGGGCTCCCGGAGAGATACGTGAGGCACTAGAACATCATTTCACAGCGACGCAGGTTTTTCCGTATGGGACTTGCCTCGGCGTAGATCCTGTCTCCCATAGTCACTGACCCACACGGGTCTCCCGTACAGCTGTGAAACCACACTAAAGAAAATGCTCTC
Organism: Agriopis aurantiaria; assembly: GCA_914767915.1. Classification (NCBI taxonomy): domain Eukaryota; kingdom Metazoa; phylum Arthropoda; class Insecta; order Lepidoptera; family Geometridae; genus Agriopis; species Agriopis aurantiaria. Next base: position 14,905,871 of record OU611992.1, on the reverse strand, counting down.
GAAGCCAACTAAAGACAAAGGTGTGGGCAAACCCGCGGGACACAGCTGTAAATACAATTCCACTGCATCTATTTAACCAACCTCATATTTCGAGCAGACGTCATCTCGCACGGTTGACGACATCGAATTATTATGAGTTTTGTTTGCGGCAGATGTATGCGAATAATATGTGGAAAGGAATGAGACAGGTGTATTACGGTGGAGATGGTAATATATCAAGTGTACGTCAGCTGGTAGTACTCAAGATAAACACAATACATTTCAAATAGAGAGACGTTCGAAAGTTCCGGTGAATTAGAGACAAGGTGTTTCTTAGTATCCGGTGCTTTTTTTAGGTTTTTTATTTATTTATAAATAATAGGCTTTCCTTTGACCAACATCATGCCTGATGTTAAGCGATGCTGCAGTCTACGGTAGAGCACGCTTGCCTAGAAGAAACCGTATCACTCGTGATTTTAATTCATTCAGGCACCGCATTCAGGCAGAGCATTCCACAGACTAGCAGTTCGCACAATAAATGATTTCGTACCCAAAGGGTGTAAATAAGAACGTATTTCTAAGCTTATGCTGTCTGTCTGTATGTCTGTCTATCCTACCTTTCAAAGGTTGCGTAAATATGCGGCGTAATGACTGTCAAATGCGTTTTTCTCGGTGTAACTAGTTGTTCGAATAATCGAAGGACATAAATTTATTTTTTGCTGTGAAACATCTATTGGTGGGCCTTGGCAGCCTTACACTTATGCCGAAACGTCAAACGATATGACGCTCTCTTATGCCATCACGTTTTACGATTCTGCCGAGCGTCCCGTGTCAGCCAACTTTTTTAATGCATAAGTCTACGTTTGACCACCACAGCTACAGACGTATCTGTTCTCTGAATGCACGCAAATCGCATGCTGCTTAAATGGGCATCGCAGTTTATCTTGCAAAAACCTTCAGGTACTCAGATTTTACAGCCAAAATGTTATAACTGAAATTTGCATGGTATTATTTAACGTTTAAGCAACATTGGAGTTCGAGACATACGCTACAGTATAATGACAAACTAACAACATCGTAAATTTAGTGTAGATGCTAGATACCCCCACGTAGGATATACAAACATGACTGGCGTACTGCCAGCGACATATTTGCCACAGCTGAGAGAGTTTAGTTGGATAATGTTTTGTAAAGTGGGCTGGACAGACACCTGCAATAATATTTGTATACATTTTGATAACTTTAAAAATAATGTCATGGTATAAATAAACTAATATTATTAATTTGAAACTTTGTTTATTAGATTATGAGAACTGACGTAAATTTTTTTTTGTTTGTTTTTTTTATTTTTTTGTGTGTTCTCCGTCACGCAGCATTTTTGCATAGAGATAGTTATAGAGCCAGAATGTGACAGGATTTTTATTATTCCGTGAAATTTACTTTTACTGAGCTTGCTACTTTTACTGCTTTACGACATCATGCTGATATCAACTTCATATCAGCATGATGTCGTCAGCATAAACTCAAAATATGTGACCATATTCTTGGCATATTATATTTACCAGCCAATTATGGTCCTCCAGTCAAAAAGCGAAATATTTGGCTCTTATCAGCTTAAAAAGAATGTTTTAAAACTAAAGAAATTATAATTCAATAATTGGCGCGTTTGAATTTCAACCCGCGAGGTGTGAATTCAAATACCAACAATGAGTTTGAGCTCAGAGCTTGGGGCTTGGTTTGGTGAGAGAAATTATTGCGAGGGCAATTTCCAATGGCCTACTAGGCCGGCTAGGCTACCACCTCTACCACTCTAACAGCATTACTTGAGAGCGATTAAGCTTCCAGCTTAGGCGTATTTGCCACCTTTGATCACATCACTATTTAATATCAGTCGAACTATTATCAAACGCTTTGCTTGTCAACCATAAAAAAAGCCTCAACTCAACCTACTGCCAAAAAAATCCTCAACTCAACTTACTCCCAAAAAAAACTCAACTCAACCTACTGCCAAAAAATCCTCAACTCAATCTACTGCCAAAAAAACCTCAATTCAACCTACTGCCAAAAAAGTCTCAACTCAACCTACTGCCAAAAAACGTAACTCAACATACTGACAAAACACATTCCTAAACTTAACCTACTGGCAAAAAAATCCTCAACTCAACTTACTGCGAAAATTATGTACACTATGCAACTGAAAAGTCGCTGCTGACTCCTCTGTAAAATGATACCAGAATATGGAATTGTCTCTTCACGTTGGAGCCGACAACGTAAGTTTCGTTTGTGAAATTATGTAAGGAGTAGTTTGCAGATTTTGCTAGAGTACTTTACGGGAGTTCTGTTAAAAGCTCATAAGACAGTGGCGTTTTGGGTGAGCCACTAATGTTTTAAGGCCTTATTTTATGCCACAACTTCGACGTGCGAAAACGTGTGAGGTACGTATGCCTTTTTTGGTTTATTTAACTTAGTTTATCTATACTAATATTATAAAGAGGATAGATTTGATTGTTTGTTTGTTTGTTTGTTTGCATTGAATAGGCTCCGAAACTACTGAACCGGGCAGTCGGCAGGTTAATTAAATGTCTCGACTAAAATAGCTTGACTGTTACAAAAAAGGTTATTTTGCAAATGATATCGTTCAGTTACCACGTATGTCCCCAAGAAGTCTGAATCATAAGTTACGTAAGTTTCTCGCATCACTTGCTCCATCTTTGAGTTACAAACTGACAAACTTATCTGTAAAGTTGGCCAATTGAACCAACTAAATTAAATCAACGTTTGGTTTCTCAATATTGACCAGAAAATCCGACAGTGGTTCCCCCACTCGACTTGTTCGATAAGTCGGTTAGATGGTAAGCTGATCTTATCCCTCACACAAAGGACATACCCAAAACAAGCATCTAAATCAAACAATAACTGACGCGAAAAACATGTGTCAATTTTCTCCACAGGATAGTTGGCGCATAAAATTCTGGCAAAGTTCCAGCCATAAGCATTTAAAGAAGCGACACATGATGCGTATTTTCTGATTAAAATTTAATTAATGTAGCGACAATAAATGATGTAATGATAATTACTATTTTATTTAAATTTTAATCATTCGGCTAAGTGCGCACTGAAGGTTCCGTACCACCACAAAATACAAAAAATTGTGCAAAAAGACAACATCACGCCCAGGTGGTCACCCATCCATGTACCGACCGCGCTCCACGTTGCTTACCTTGGTAATGGACAGAAATTGGTCACCAACTCACACTCTGTGATAGTTTGTTTTTATGCATTAGAGTATGTACTATAACCATCTAAGTTTGACGCTTGTATGTATTACCGTATTTAAATTAGAACGAATACAAAAATACGTTCAAGAATACGTTTGTTGTATTTCCCGTACTACGTATATCTATATCTATACTATACGTTTGTTGTTTGTTGTTCCCTTTTGTTTTTACTTTACTGTTTATTATATTATGTGTAAAATGTAACTGGCTGTCTATTACGGCTCGAAAGATACAGCCGTTTAAAGGTATGACGGATAGATGGACAGACGGACGGACAGACGGACGGACAGGCAGAATTACACCCGGCAATACACACTATACAACAACAACACAATAGGGTCCCGTTTTTACCCTTTGGGTATGGAACCCTAAAAATGAGTGTAATAAAATGATATTTTTATTTTGATAGCTTATCTATACGTAGGTCAGTCTGGCGTTTCATTTTAATAAATTATATCAATACACTTATTAATAATAGATTTAGAAATAATAGAAGCGAAATACCACTTTTTCACTGACTGACTGACTAATCACAAAATTCGAAAATGACTTGACTTAAGATGGTGGAATCGGGGGGTAGATTCCTAATGGATAATAAAAGGGTACACACCTTAGGTACACACTAAATATGTTGATTGTGAAGAAATGTTTGAAAGAGCCACAATTGTAGGTTGAAAGTTTATAATGAACGTGTACGTTTGGATCGTGCTTTGTTAATTATACGTTAAATTATATATATAAAAAACCCTCTGCCGCGTCTACTGTATTCCTTACCATAGATAGAAACCCCTTGTTTCTGATTAGACTCAAGGCTTGCTCCAAAGGCCTACCTTTACGTAAGAGCACACAAGGAAACTCAAACCCCCTTAATATTAAACGTGTAGTATCCTTGGAATAGTAAGGCCGTTTTTATTTCTTGCTCTGTCTCAATTGAATCGTTTTATATCTTCAAAGCCGTGGTAGCCTATTTGGGAGACCGCTAGACTTGAAAGCGTGAGGTCGCGGGTTCAAATCCCGGGCTCTCCCCGCCGGTACCAATGAGCTCTTTGGAGTTTATGTACGGATTTTCATACCACCGGCTTTTCGGTAAAGGAAAACATCGTGAGGAAACCTGCATACGTACGGAGACGAAATTTAATGGCGTATGTGAATCCACCAACCCGCAACTGGGCCAGCGTGGTGGATATGGCCCAATCACCATTCCGGGGGTAGGCTAAAAGTCCAGCAGTGGACTGTTAAAAGGCTGATTATGATGATGATATCTTCAAAAGTGTTGTAATGCGTGAGCGCAATGAAAAACGCACGAAACGAACTTTACAGACAGGTTTCCTGAGTATGAATATTTCCTGTATTTTCTTTGTTTTTAGCCAAAAATGCCGCTGTACGTGTGGAAACAGCTCTATCCAGAAATTGGTACAGCTTATTGGGATCATAGCTCAATTTCGTAACTCCCCAGCTCGGTGTGAAAATGCTTTTATTACAGTATCTGAGCTACCACTTTTTCACTGCATTGATGTTTATTTTTCTTAATATATGGAGCAGTACCATTGTGCCGTCGACCGTCTCTGAGAGCGCGCGTATTTCCTGATGAAGTAGCTCTAATGGCTGTAAAACCGGTCAATCGTCTATAAAGTGAGTGTAAGCCATTTTATAATAATTTATAATGAATCCTCACGCGAGTTTTGGTGAAGTAAGTATATGGAAGCCAGGATATTTTGGTCATATAATTACAAACCTACTTGTTATTTTTTTCGGAAACCACTCGGCCGATTTTGATGTATATTCAATCAGTATTTACATTATAAAGAGAATTTTTATATTAACGTAAGAATTTATATTATTGTTACAGTTATATCATTATTTATGGGATATTTACCGTGATAAGGTTGTGGAATGATGTGTGGTTTGATTAGTGTTTTATATTAAATTCATTCACATTTTTTTTAATATACGTAGTGTTTGCTCACGCTACTTTTGATGTATATTTAAATCGACATTGGTCATAATAGTTTAAATGTTTATCGGGACTTATCACGTATTATTTAATTTAGGTAAAAAATATGTACCTTTCACTCGACGTTTCGACCATGTTACAATGGCCGTGGTCACGAGCTGACGTCGAGCGAAAGGCACATATTTTTACCTAAATTAAATAATACGTGATAAGTCCCGATAAACATTTAAAACATGTGTTCAAATCGCGAAAGTTAAAAAATTACCATATAAGTTTAAATTAAGTATTTGTATTTTTAAGTAGTTTTTAGTTGTGTTTTTTATTTATTTATTAGAATGTAAAATATATATCCTTCTAGATGTAACTATGTATCCCAAATAAAGTTGAAATAATGTTTAAATCAAAATTCAATTTTTGTCATCACGCCGAGTTCCATTTCTACATATTCCTTCTCAAAAAGTATTATTTTTATATTGGACTAGCTGGCCTGACAGACGTTGTCCTGTCTTAGAACTGTCAAACACGCAAATTCAAAATTGTAAATTTTATTTTTTTATACCTTGGGTTACATTATTGGAGTTTCAGTGAGGATCCCTATTTTTTTGGATACATAATATAGCCTATGTCACCCGCAGATAGTGTAGCTTCCCAACAGTGAAAGAATTTTTCAAATCGGTTCAGTAGTTTTAGAGCCTATTCAATGAAAACAAACAAACAAACAATCAAATCTTTCCTCTTTATAATATTAGTATAGATAATAGAGTTGCGCGCCTCGTCTGATATTAAGCGATGATGCGGTCTACGATGGAATTCAGTTGCCTAGAAGAAACCGATTCACTCGTGACTTGAACACATCCAGAGACTATGCACAAATTGTTTTTGCACTCATCCATGAACAATATTTTCATACATCTTAATACTTCAAACCATCAATACTGTTTTCCACAGTCCAGTCCGTAACTCCGCCGGCTTGGTATGAAGCTGTAAATTTTAACACGTGGCCCTGATAAACCAGAGAAAGATCAGATTTATTTGACTTTATTTCATTTGATTTTAGCTGTAGTGAATTTTATTTTACCTGATTTATCTTTTAAAACTCTATTGCACACCCCGTCTTCAATAAATACTTTCAATACTAAGGTTGCCTGGAAGAAATCGCTTTTAGCGATAAGGCCGTCAGTCGTTACACTAGTTTTTAAGAGTTTTTGTCCTCTGTATCAAATTTAATGGTGTGAACAATAAAGAGTTAATCAATCAATTAAACGTTATGTACAACTTAAAAAACAGAATATTAAAGAAAACTTTAAAAAATACTAAATACTAATAAACAATTAACTAAATAAAAACTAAAAAATTAACTTAAAGACCATTAGTGGAGGAAAAGGTTCCCGAAATGCAAAGATTAAATAAAAGATAAGGTATTGTTATTTATGGAACTATAAACCAAATTCAGATTTGTAATATAGATTCCTAAAATATCCAGCAAACAAAAACAGCGCGCAGATTACTAGAGCCTTTGATATATAGGGTTACGCATATAGACTGTGCTTAGCCGAAAGGAGGTCATTGTACTCATCATTATTAACAACTTATACTATAAGATCAAGCCAGAAATCCCGAATAAAAACTGTATTTTTATTAACTGAGTGAATAGGCAAGATGACTAATATTTTTTTATTACCTCATAAAAAAGCTGATCATAAATAGAGCCCATCAACGAAAACAAAATTAAAACAAAAATAAATAAGATATAAGCAGATATAAGCATTTTAATTTCATGCTAGACAAAGAGCGCACTATACTGAGCCGAGACGTCACGGCTCAGGCGCGCCATACAAATGCTATACTAACACATGCTTTGCGAGAAAGGGATAGAGCATCCCCTCCCTATCCTCACCCAAAACTTTAAACGCTCATATTTCAGAGATTTATCAGCCAATTTGATTTATTTTTTCAATATGTGTAATGTATTTAGTTATATTCATTGCTAAGCCGGTTATTTGTAGTAAATTAAACATGAGGACACATGCCTATTCTCCCATTCTTGCGGAACCATGCTTATCAAGCAAAAGCGTCCAACAAACAATGAATACAACTTGAATAGTTAGTGAGTTTTAATGAATCAAGTTACCAACTTTTCACTAAGAAGATTCAACTGGCGTTAATTCTTATTAAAAATATTTATAATCCCGACAAGTTGGAATTGCTTCTATCTTAATTATGAAAGTTTGAAAGACATTTAATAACTTCGGAGGCTTAGTAATGAACTGGTAATTTGTTTTTGTTGTGATATTGGCTTTGCTCTGCTTGGGCTTGTAAGTAAAGCAGTTATTGATATTATATAAAGATCTATGAATTTTCTTGAGTACTATGCCTTTATACAAGGTAACAGGATTGGCACGAAGCAGAGAAGAGGTCATTGTGCTTATCATTATAAACAACTTTTACTATGAGTCAATCCATACATCGCGAAATAAGCCAGCCAAGTGCGAGTCGGGCTCGTGCACTGCGGGTTCTATACAAAATAGTAGTGAAAAAAGGCAACATCACCCATCCAAGTACCGACTCCGCCTGACGTTGCTTAACTTCGATGATCGTACGGTTCGAAAGATACAGTCGTTGAAATGTAGGACAGATAAAAACCGTAGGCTTAGTAAGAAGGTACCGATAACACCCTTTGGGTACGAAACCCTAAAAACATTATTACTTTCCTCAACTTGTGGTATTTCGAGAGTTAATGTGTAGGTTAGGAGAGTTAATACTTGTGGATTATTCAATATTAAGTGCTCGTGAACGTGCTCGAATGTAGGCAAGTGACATTACGAGGTGAAATATTTCTTTTCACACCACCTTCTCGACAATGTCCAATTACATATATTATGCAACCTCAACATAAAGTAAAGAATTATCTCTTAAGGGATTTAAAGTTATATGAAACTCCCTAGGGAATAAAATTATTAGAATTTGAAACGTCAAATTCTTGTAAAAACTAGTGGAAAACTCTAAGTAAAAAAATGCCCGTATGGCATTGTAAAGAGGTTTGTTCTAAAATCGAACTAGCCACTGTAAAAACAACTTAATAAAAGGCGTCTTTACAAAGAATGTGAAACAAAAGACGGTGTGTGGTGCTGCGATTTTCAGTGAAACCTGGTTTTTTGTCTCGCAAAAGGTGTGAAAAGTAGAATATGCTCCTCTGGAATAAAGCCTGCCTTTGTCTTGGGCAGCTTGAACCCCTCGCTTCACTTAGGACTCTATATAACTCCCTCCCTACACTCGGGAGTAACTCTAGAGTCCTCATTACGCTCGGGGTTCAATATGCCGCCCGCGACGTAAGACAATGCTTTATTCCCTTACCCCCTTATCAATAAACGTGGAGTAGTCTTGGAATAGTTACGCCGTGTTTTGTCTTCTTCTCTCTTTCACATTTTGAACTCGATCGAAAAAGACAAAAGACGGAGTACCTATTCCAAGCCTACTCCACGTTTATTAATAAGGGGGTTAGTGTATAATCTACTATTTCGTACTAATTTCAAAACTCCTTTTAAGCCACTAGAATGTTTCTGTCAACAAATATTCAAATTTTTCTGCGCAATTCTCTTATTTTTTCTTTATGTTAAACTATCTACAAATTATTAGAAAACCTAAAATAAATAAATGAAATCGGTAAAGTCGTTCTCAAGTTATGGCGTGACCAAGGTAAATAGGGATTCATTATATGTCCCAATAGGGTCTGCAATAGGGATTCATTATTGCCTAATCAATAGGTAGAGAGAAAAACCAGCCAACCCGAAAACTCGTAAAGAGAAGCCATTTTCTCACCTACTTCCGGCATTCTATTTTAATAAAAAGCTTAAAAATTCCTCTGCAAAAGTTCACCAACTTTGCTTTTATCTCGGTTTTGAATAAGACTCGACGAAACTGTTACTTCTAGTTTGTGCTTCCATCAGGAGTTTGGAAAAGAAACAGCTGATTTGGAAAAACGAGGCGCTTGTTTTTATTGGTACGTTTTATTTAACTGTAGAATATATATAACGTGATTGACTTTGTTTAACAGAAACGTAGACAAGGCGCAAGCTTATCGAGACACAGAAAACGTAGCCAAGTCACTGCAAGAAGTTTTTTTTTTTTTTAAATTAGTAATAGCCCTTTGGCCACCATCACGCCTGATGTTAAGCGATGGTGCAGTCTACGTTGGAGCACGCTTGCCTAGAAGAAACCAATTTACTCGTGATTTGAAACCACCCCGATTGTAACCATCGATGCTTAATAACTCTTCGGTTGAAGAGACGGAGATAGTAAGTTCAGAAATACTGCTGTAGGTAGATTCCGGACCCTTGCAGTACGAATGATAATCAAGTATTCGAAGCACTTCGTTCGAGCTCGAGACACGTCGATGGCAAAAATATAATGTGACTTAGTACCACGCTAGGTTCCGTGTCATGTTAATCATCATCATCAGCCAGAAGACGTTCACTGCTGAACATGGATGCTCCCCTTGAACTCCACACTGAACAACAGCCTGCCATCTAAATCCACTGAATGCCCAAGATTTTTGTCGACTGAATGTCGTCAGTATATCTAGTGGGGAGGCCTGCCTACTGCCTACACTGCGTCTTCTATTTTGTGGTCTCCACTAAAGAACCTTTCTTCGCCATTGGTTTTCTGTTCTTCGAGCGATGTGGCCTGCCCATTGCCACTACAACTTTTCATTGTCCATTGTGTGACTCTTGAGTTTTCCAAAATGCCAGCAGTCAAAGACCCCGTCTCAGTACTATTTATATCATCACTGGCAACACTCACTGGATTCCGGTTTACCCTGTATTATTCTTTCTTACTTCCAACTAGTAGGCATTCATTAATGCATCGAAATAGTTCTAGGAACCACATTTTGTACCGATCGTAGCCTAAAAGATTAAACTTTTACCCAGGATATAGCTAAACCGTACGAAGGTTTTAACCACGTTTCTAACATTAATACGGCTAAACAGATTTTACAAGTTTTGAGATCGAAATCAGTAAAGAAAATTGCTGGTTTAAAGGAACGGAACTGTTTATCTGAACGAAAAGAAGCCTTGTGTAGATTGAAAGAAAAAACCAAGATCGATCTGAATTGTGCCATTTTTTTTGTTAAAAATAAAATTTCTATGATAATGATGCTTTCCTAATGATGTTCCTTATCAATGGTGTTACTTTATAAAATTATCAGCCTATCATTGATTGATTAACAATTTATTGTTCACACCATTAAATTTGATACAGAGGCCAAGAACTCTTAAAATCTAGTAATACAGGTAATATACTAGCATAGGAGTCAGAGATTTACATATCAGTCAGAGATTTACATATCAGTCAGAGATTTACATATCGGTCAGAGATTTACATATCGGTCAGAGATTTTGTATATCTGTTATTATTAAGAGACAAATATTTTTGTATTTAGTGTAACAACTGGCGGCCTTATCGTTATAAGCGGTCTCTTCTTTTATCATGTTCCCACTGCTGGGATACAGCATCTCAGAGAGAGAGAGAGTTGGGCCCTAATCCACCAAGCTGGCCTAATGCATGTTGGTGAATGTCAATTATGTCTTTAGGCTTTGAAGGACCGAACCGGGGGCCATCATATTATAGCATGAAACTAGTTAGCCACCAAAATGTCTCTATCACAAAAATATTATTTCACTTAACCTTAACAATGGACCTCATAAGCAAGCTCAAAGTCACAAAACGAGCTATGGAGAGGGCTATGCTCGGGGTTTCTCTACGAGATCGAATCCGAAATGAGGAGATCCGTAGACGAACGAAAGTCACCGACATAGCCACAGGATTAGCAAGTTGAAATGGCAGTGGGCAGGGCACATATCACACAGAACAGATGGCCGATGAGGCTGAAAGGTTCTGGAATGGAGACCACGGACCAGTAAGCGCAGCGTAGGACGTCCACCCACAAAATTGGCAGACGACCTAAAAGAGACCGCAGGGAAACACTGGATGTAGGCCGCTTCCAACCGGCCCTTTTGGAGATCAATGGGGGAGGCCTATGTCCAGCAGTGGACGTCTTATGGCTGAAATGATGATGATGATGATGACTTAACCCAGATATAATGATTACTTTTTTGCGAATAAGACTTAAAAATTACTAGGCACATTTCCAGTCAATGGATCCGGTAGAAACTTTTTACTAGTACATAGTTTGTACCTTTATAAATCATTGTTTTTTGCGTTAGGATATATCAAATGTTGTTTATAGACAAATGCCATAATGAAAAAAAAACACAACAAAGTTAGGCTGGTGCAATGACGTTTTTATACTACTTCCATGGGCTGGCGCCACTTTGAAAGATGCCAGTTTTATTGTGTCAATTCAACTAAAACAAGTGCCTCCTAAAATATCTGTAGTAAGTTTAGTTTTTGTTTCGTTTATAGGTATAGTTATAAATTTTAAATCGTAATAAAAAAAACAATGTATAGTTTTATGTTTATAAATTATTGGATCCACGACTTAGTATAACAAGATGTTAAAATCACCGAAAAAAAGCATCACCTAAATCGCTCCATACTACAAGTACTATTCACCCTTAAGCTTCCCATAACATTTTTCACGTCACGTAAACATATTACGCAAATTGAATCCACGTATTCGATTCGCGCAACGAAATCTTCAGTTCTGCGAAAGTGTATTCATTACTTTAAACGGCTCTAGACGCGTGATCTATATGAGGTCTATCTGCTCTCATAAGATCGCAATCTCTTTGAGAATTCCAATTACAAAGATGCGTGATACGAATACATTGGTACCTACTTAGCTTTCAAAGGAATAGAGTCGGATGGAATCGACGCGATGCGCATCGACGCCGCGGTCGTATGATGGTATTGGGAGGTGATAACGGTGGCTCATTAGCACTCGTGGCATACAACAAGGTCACCCTTACAAACCTCTGATGTTCAACTACGAACGATTCACTCGGTCTTGGATGGGTGACCACGAGTAGTATTTACAACTGAATGCTACTCTATTTCCGACTGGCTGAGCGCTACAGCTTTAGCCGCGTAGACATTCCCTCAGAAACCGTATATTTTCCGGGATATAAAGGGACTCCTATATCACTTTTCTTGGTCCTTCAACTATAACTATGAAAAAATCATGTCACTGTTATTATGTAGAAGGAACATTCTAATAAACATACTTTTGCATTTATTATTTTGACAGTATAGTAGTCCACTTAACAGTAGGTCCTAGTTGTTTGTCCTAGAACAAAAATTGTTGAGCCTTGTCAGAGGCTTACAGACCGATTGATCCATACCTACATGATAAATTTGACTTGGCAATAATCTGCCCAACGCGGCGCACCAAATCTAAACATTACTTATAAATATTTATTTTGATATCTTAACATACTGTTGAAAAAAAAAAATTACTGCCTTGTTTTCTGAGAACTTACCTAATAATCATGGTGAGATGATATTTTCTTGATCGACGTTTTCTTCTTTACGACGCCACACCACTAAACTTACTGGTAGACGATTTGGTAATCATACGTAAATATACAACGTGCCATCAAAATTACGCAAAACCAACCTTAGACACCCTAACTGATTATTTAATGCAGTAAAATGAAACAAATAAAAATGTTAGCATCGTCTTATATTTTTACTTCTTAAATAAAATGTAGTACGTCTAAGCCTGTTAAGGTATGGTAACAGAAAGAACGAAATAGTCTACTTATTTGTAGATTCATCGTCGAAATTATCCTTCAAAAATTTGTTCAAGATGTTGAAACGTTTGGATTCTAAGAAGTTAGTGAAGCTGTTTACTTTTTCTCTTTTATTTTATTTTGGTAGTTTATTGAATATTTTTTATAAGATATTTGTGATTTTTGTTTTCCTAAGAGAAAATGTTGATGGCTGCTGTTGTTTTTTTTTCAACAGATGTTAAAAAGAGAAGGTTCTCTAGTCGACGCGTAAGTATATTTTTACGCATCGCTTTATTGTATTTAATTGTTATTATAAATCAACTGTTAGTGTTTAATTTGTTTGTTTTGTTTGTCATTTAATTGTTAGTTGTTGTGTTGTTGTCGTATTTTTCTCAATGTTGACTATCACTTGCTCTGTGCTATTGGATGGTTTTGGATACGGCATTATGAAAATCGCAAAAACTAGGTAGTTTTTGCGCTTGAAGCTGAAATTTAGCAAGTGGGCTAATTCCACGGGGCATAGAGGCGCCCGCCATGAAATGATTTTGTGTTTGGGCGAATCAAAGGGATGAAATGGGGGTTGAAAGTTTATTATGAAAATCTACGCGTACAAAGTCGTGGGCAACAGCTGTAGCTATATTTATATTTAAAACCCTTACGCACTTTTTTAAATTTTCTTATTTTATCCAGAGTGGCGTGTTAAGTTACCTAAGAATACGACTCAGTTTACCAGGGACATAAATTATACATTTTCATACACCAGACAGTCGGGTATTAACTCGCTCTTTTTTCAAGGATCAAAAGTGTCTCGCATAAACCAAAGTTAGAATATAAGCAGTACCAAAACTTACTACAAATTGGTCACCTACGCAAAAGTTGTTCTGTTTTAAAAGTTGCGCTACATAAGCGAGTTAAGTAAATTACAGTAATAATAAATATAAAAAAAATAATAGTATAATTTTTTTTTAATTTTGATCAATTTTATATAAAATACCATCTCTGAAAATGTAAAAAAAAAAAAAAAAATTATAGTATAATAAAATAGTATAATTGTATTATTAGTATTATTATTTTAATTCTAAGGAATTATGGCGTAGATGAAATGAATGCCACAACCAATAGTAATCAAGCTTTTTGCCAAAATTATACAAAAAGTTCAATCATAAAAGCGCGCTTCACTCTTTTTACCCACGGCGGAACGTAGAAGACGAAATGTAGGTATATACGATGGGTATATACGTATTCGTGTTTGAAGTATACATACATAAGAGGTTGTATGTTTCTCCCTGCCTGTTTTTCTCTGAAATTGATGAACTATTTCAATGTGTTTTTTATTTAAAAGCATTTTTATTAGGGTGGTTTTTCGTTGTATGATCAAAATCTGCTTGCGCATTTTTGAGTTGATTTCTTTTCGCTTATACTTTGCTACAACCTATACAAACTTAACTACTTATATTTTGTGCAATATTTCTGATCGTAATTAGTCAATTCCAACCAAGTAAGGAGAGGTATCTAATATGGGCAAAATAAGTCAAGGTGTTGTAAAAATATCAAGAGGGGGGGGGGGGGGGGGGGTAAAAATAGAAAGGGAGGGGGGAGGGTCTCAGTTCAGACCGAACGCCTAGTTTTAGTGTACACTAGTTTACAAATTAATAATTTATCTAAATGTATGTCTACATGTGCTAGTTTTAACGCAATAACAAAATTGCCTTGGTTTGTTTGTTCGTTGATTGAACTGAGTCTCCAGCTATAACAACGTAGAATAATTCAGACCATCACGTCAATTCGAGAAACTTTTGTAGCTGCCAGTATTTAGTCTATAGCACCCTAAGCCGTAGCTTTCCAAAACAAAGATGGATGACGCACATAAAGAATTTATGTCGCCTCAAACTTTTGCCCCAAACATGGTAATGAGAATTGACGTCTGTATCACAAGTTCCCGCAAACTTTTACATAATCGTGCTTAGCATTTGTTATTAACTCTCTGAGAACTCTTGTGACATGTAGATGAAGTTCAAGAAAAAGTGCGTTTTGTTTTTTGCTTATCGCTTTTTGAAGCCTTACGTGAAAGTTTTTGTCATACATATATTTTTTTTGTTTTCGAGGCGGAAATCTTCCAAAGATATCAGGCTGCATAGGGGTGCCGCCAAGCTATGTGGGAAAACCTTTCGGTGACCAGCCTTAGTGCTTGACAAGAGGGCACTGGGATCTCCAGAGGAACGCAACGGAGCCCTCAGCACTGCGCTACGGCTTCTCCAGAGAACTACGTGTTGTCTCGGTCCCTCCGCATACGACAACTTTGGTCACACAACGTTGTCGTTCTCTCCCTGGCACGCTTTAGTGAATGGTCAGAGCCCCAACTTTGACCATCCCGAGCTCGGAGCCTCTAACCTTACCAAATAAATGTATTGAGGTACAATTACTCAATTTATCTCAAAGCCATTAGTGTGCTTTCTCGATGAATAGGCATGCGCTGGAGCTATCAGAGCACCTGTTTACCAACTAATTCGTGTTCTGGGGTAGTCCCTTCACACAAAGCAGATTTTAGGGAAATCTAGTGTAAAGACGGATTTATTTATTACCTACAATTAACAATCGAACCGTTCAGGTATTAGTTTCAAACTATTCGGTATCCGATGATCAATGACAGCTATTTTATTCTATTCTAGGCACGGACGTTGTATATACCCTAATGTTTCCTTTAGGGTGTATACAACGTCTTTGATTCTAGGCTAGGTGTTTACCATCCTCAACTACACCGTCACGTCAGCTGTAGTCAAATGCCTTAGCCAATCAAACAAAAAAAAAAGCTGTAGTAAATTGGAAAAATCTAAGTAAATGCAATATAAAATACTAAATGAAGTCATTTTATTTTTATTAATTAAATAACTGGCCAAGAGCGTATCATTACACGCGTTTATTAGGGTTCCGTACCCTAAGCCATATAATTGTGGTCACATTCATAATTCAGAAATATGTAGTTATAGAAAAATTGGAACGAATGAAGCTCTGTGGACTAAGCCAAATTTCATAGATGTATCATCTCGACATAAATACAACTATACTTTTTTGTTTAGTAAACAAGAAAACTACTAGGAAAAAAATATTTTTTAAGACTATTTGATGAAAAGGTCAATGACCTTTGAGCTAGAATGTCTTGAATTTATTACTGTTTTATCGCTATAACTCAAAAAGTTATATAAGAAAATGTTCGAAATATTTTAACTTTAAATGAAAGATTTTAATTATGACCTATCAGCATTGTAAGTGTAACAAATTCTATGTCTGGTAGCGCAGAAATACAGAATACAGGGGACCAGTTTTTGTAACTATGGCATTGGTGAGTTACATTTCGCAAATGATACACTTGACAAAAATGTGTGTATAAAAAAAACGTTACCATCATTTTAAAAGACTTATTCAACGATATTATACACATGTCACATGTTACAGTCATCATCATCATCATCATCAGCCAGAAGACGTCCACTGCTGAACATAGGCCTCCCCCTTTAACCTCCACAGTGAACGACAGCCTGCCTTTTGCATCCACTGGATGCCAGCGACTCCACCTGTTACAGTGCCACCCATAAAACAGTGCCACCCATAAAATAAAATAAAAAACTTAAAAAATTAAGATCTATACTGAAACTGTTATTGTACAAAGTTTCACTTATCTTAATATCTACAGAAGTAAGAAGGTTTTAAAGAATTCGAATGGATGGACGGACAGACAGACGGGTGGGCAGAATGAACTTATATGGGTTCTTTATAAGAATACGAAACCCTAACAAAGCTAACTAGGCAAATGAAAACAGGCTTTTCATTTCGTTTTGGATTAATGACTGATTAATGACTAATGACTGAATGAGTTGTCAGCAATATTAAAGTCGTAAAACCAGCAGTGAAAAAGTTTGCGTTGGGCCTTGATCTCATGTCGCCTGCCAGTATTTTTTGTTATAATTATTTTATTTATCTCATAAATAAGATATAAAAACACACTACATACAGTTATAATCTCCTTTATTCAAATAATCAAGTGAAATTTAAAGAACAATTCGTTATTGTATCTTATAAAGACTGAGTCAAACAATCAAACATAAAAAAAATACATTTAAAAAAAAAAGAAGGAAAGTTTGAGAGAACTTTTTTTTTTTTATATTGACTTGTACTGTTGGCGTTTTGGCCTCTACAGCTTGACCGGACTAGTTAGCGAACGCAGAGTGCGTTCGGCAAAACTTGGTGGTTAGCATAACTTGGTGGTTAAAAAGAGATAACTTTTTGCTTAGGTACTCCTTATGTAATAAAATATTTAAAAAAAAAAACCTATAATTTACATAATACACTTTGTAGTAAAAAGTAACAACACTGAAGAGTATCAATTAAAATTAACAACTACGTAATGAATAAAAGTCAGTATAATGTTATAAACCCCTAAGTATACCTATTTTACAATAACCAGATAATACATTATCAGATATATTTTATTTACAAATTTAGGCCAACTCTATCGTAAGAAAGTCTACGGCTAAATGCTATAATAGTTTAGACAATTTTCTTATAAAATACACGTATTTTATGTAAATAATACAAAATAATTACTTAGTGGTACAATGATAAGAGTAACGTTGTAGTATCTATGATTGACTTGCCGCCTTAACCGCCTTACAAAGTTATGTCGCCAATTTTTTATGTGCAGTCAAAAAGCGATTAGGTAGCATAATGGACAGGCTGTAGGTTTGCCCAATCCATTACAATCGGAAATTTGAATTTGCGCTTAAACTAAAATAAAATACCTACATAACAATTATCAAATAAACATTGACAAAAAATTACAATTAATCTACTTGAGTATATTTTAGCATTTAATTTACAGCAATTGATCCTAAATATACAGGCTAATATTAATATTATTGTTCCGTTTTACCTACAATTTATATTTTGTCCAGTGAATTATACACATCATGATCAATATTTTCATTTATATTTTTGTAACTGTATAATTATACTAAATTTGATTTTTGCAAAATAATCTAAGCAAGATTCAGCTGATTCTGGCTTCATGAAATAAAAATGGATGTCGCAATACTACGAAGTTTTTACTTTAGATCAAGTACAATCAACATCAATGTTCATGGCTATAAAACACGCAGTTCTATCTATTATTCTGTGCGCTGGCGAATATTTATCATATTATCAGGTGAGAATACCAATTCTCATTCGTTCCCGACTCGTAATTCACCTAGCTAGTTCACCTGACAAACCTGACAATGCCCCAGGTATTATAGGTGGTGTTGACCACTTACTATCAGGTAGCCCGTCGCTTGTTTGTCACTTATTATATAAAAAAAAATGTGTGCTTAAGATCACACGACAGAAGTGACAAATTCATTACGGTATCTCTCTCGCTCCCTTAGTTGACTCGAGCCGACTTTACCCGAACGGGAATCTGAGCGTGCCGGTCACGGGAATTCAGTACTTTTCCCCAATCTCTAAAGTTCCCGACGTGCCTAAACAAGTTTTTACTTTAAAAAACCTGATGGAATATAATGAACACTTACTATTACTCATGGTTCAACTGCTTAGTGTACTGTATGGACCACAAAGAGCATGGAAAGCTGGTTTATTGATATTATTGATTTTTTAGATTTTAGCGATTATTAACATATATTGAAATTAAAAACTTAACGGATTTAGTTGCGTCTATTTTACAATATTTTAATTTCTGACCTTTCGAACACTTTACAGTGTTCATGGTCACAGGTAGACTAGATGACGGATGTCTTAAGAAATGCTATGACATTATTTACAAGTAACGCCAATGAATGATTAATAATTTTGGCATAAAAATATTAATTAATAAAACAAATTATATCCTACCAAAGTACCAAAATAAACTACCAAACTACCAAAATAAAATAAATATATATTTTTAAGATCACGTCTGGTTCATTCAACACGTGACCAAAATGCTGGCTTCTACTTTGCTCGATGGGCATTGATATACAACGTTGTAATGGGGCCAGCATTTTGAGAACATTTCGCACTTTTTTTGTAGTAGTAGTGAATATTTAAATTTGTTTTTCTCTGTACATACTTTTCTTAATAAATTAGTGATGATTAATGATTAAACAAAGTGTTAAAATATTGATATCAATGTGTAGTGAGGTTTTGATAAATATTATGACCAATGATACACCTCAGTTGATAAATTAGAACACTAGGGATGGGCTACCTGTTGTAAGCGATTTTAGGTGATAAGGAAAGTTGAGCGACCACAAACCGCATCTCGGTGCGTTCTCGTGATTCTTCAAACAGCATTGTTTCAGCGCTAATTCAAGCCCGCGTTGAGAGTTAGCGTTAAATGCTCACCGCGGCAATATTTTGTCGTCATTTTTTCGAGCAAGAGCGTGACAAGGCGCCTCTACGTTTTTGTCTCACTTTGACGTTAAAAGAAAAGAAAAAAATTATCACGGTGTGCATGCTCCTTAAAAGTTACCTACAGAAGTGAGAGTACAAAAGATTTTCATTAAAAGCGAGGGCCGGTAGGTTAGATCTTGTTGTTCCACCCAAACCATGTTCGCACCTCGTTTATGAATATTCATTTTATTCTGAGGTGAATAAGGTATCTGATGTAGATCTCGGGTGAATAACCCAGTTTACATTTAAGGTAGACTTCCGTGCGTCGAGGCCGATCGCAGCCGCGCGTGTCCGACGCGCACGTCTGATGCGACAATACCTGAACTATGGAAATGTATAGCGATGTCAGTCGTCGGCTGCACGCATCTAAAAACCCTAAAAGACGTCTCGATTTGGTTGACCTCAACCACCGTGTTACCAACGGGAGAGCAAAAAGGGAAATATGTTATTCTCATTCTTTCTCCCTCGTTCGTTGGACGGCTGTCCCTCAATAAAATCCACACGTTTGAATGGGTTTGAGCGCATCGGCATGCTACCGCTTGGTCACTATCGCTTGAGCGATGCTGGTCGAGCGGTAGCAGAGCTTTTCCTAAATTATGTGAAACTGGTAAACTAACAAAATAAAACAAATACATACTTATTATGTTTTGTCGAATCAACAATATGGGAAAATTTGTTGCCGAGACAATATTAAGCTTCGGAACTCAAATACTGTTGGTGACACCCAGACATTAAAGGGAGAAAACAGTCTTACTTCTAGAATATCAACCGTTTTTACATACGTTCGCTTATCGCATTTTTTTTTATAATTCAGTAATTTTCAGTGGTATTTGGTCCAACGTTACGTCATATTCATGCTCACTGACGGGTTGGACACTCCGTTCGATTGACTGGAACACTGTTTCTGCGCTTGCCCAGCCTTCGGCACCAAGACTAGCTGTTCCAGATCACCCTGTGTACAAAAACACTTGTTAACATCGACTTATAACAAAAGCACAACAAATTAAAGTCACTCAAAAAACAAAAAAAATAACCACAAACTACGTGACTGTCGCTTGCATTGCATAGCACTCAATTATAAATTCATACTGAGCAATGGGTCGCGCGACGCGGCTGCTACCGCCGGTCACGGTCGCCGGTCGTGGTCGCCAAGATTGGAATGCTACCTTAAACATGAGGCAGCTAAAAATAGATTAAAGAAATTAAAGGATACCAATATTTCGATGTCTTCAAAGGGCTTAATGAAGTGATCAAGTGTAATCCATCAAAAATGTAACTCAATGAAAAACAAACTTTGTGGTTCACAATTTGCGTGTCCTATGTTAATATTTAACGTATGCTTTCCCTCGTTGGATGGAATATAATGTAGGTAGTTGTGTAGGCAACGAAGTTTTACCTTAGGTGTTTAAACAAGACTTCAAAATAGGATAATACAATTTTATTCTTGTTAAATATTTCAGTCAAAGTCTTCTGAGATTTGAATGATGTTTGAGAGTTTCAAACAACGCGCAGACAACTTAAAACGTTTTCCAGTGATTCTTACAAATGATTAGTTACTTATTTATGCGTGAATAATATAACATTTATACGGGGTGTATACGGGGTGGCATAACATCTGGCCACCCAAGCCAACCTGACCTGCCCGTGGTGATACTTCTGATAAACAGACAAGGCCCTGGCAAAAAACTCACCAAGACGCACTGGCCAGGATGGAGTTTTATTGCTAAAAATCCTCTTTAATAATTTTGAATCGCAACAACACCGTACGGCCTTCAGTCACGGGTCCGGAAATGAGGGCGCGCTGAAGAAGAGGCCTATACCCAGCAGTGGGTGGAAAATGGTAGATTATGAATAAAACATTTTATTACAAAAACATATTTAAACCGCTAAAGGGTCTATTAAAATGTATCTATCAGACATCAGAGTATTTTTCTTTATATAACCAAGAAACGTAACATGCAATACAGCCAGTATCTGGCAACAATATGGCTCACCGAGAATAGGTATCCAATAATGAGGTCTGCATCTCTCGGCGTGTCGAGGGCGTCTTTCTCGAGCACATCAGTGCGAAGCCACCGGCAGTCCACGTAGGCTCGCACTGTGTTGTCATCGTGCACACTGGAAGAAAGGCTAGGATTAATTTGATTGATTGATTTATTGATTAACTCTTTATTGTTCACACCATGAAATTGATACAGAGGACAAAAAAACTCTTAAAAACTAGTGTAACAACTGGCAGCCTTATCGCTAAAAGCGATCTCTTCCAGGCAACCTTTGGATGGAAAGGATTTATAGAAGACGTAACTTACGTAATTTCAAGAAAGAATAGGATTAATTTGATTGATTGATTGATTGATTAACTCTTTATTGTTCACACCATGAAATTTAATACAGAGGACAAAAAAAATCTTAAAACCTAGTGTAACAACTGGCGGCCTTATCGCTAAAACCGATCTCTTCCAGGCAACCTTAGGATGGAAAGGATTTATAGAAGACGTAACGTACGTAATTTTAAGAAAGACTAGGATTAATTTGATTGATTGATTTATTGATTAACTCTTTATTGTTCACACCATGAAATTGATACAGAGGACAAAAAAACTCTTAAAAACTAGTGTAACAACTGGCAGCCTTATCGCTAAAAGCGATCTCTTCCAGGCAACCTTAGGATGGAAAGGATTTATAGAAGACGTAACTTACGTAATTTCAAGAAAGACTAGGATTAATTTGATTGATTGATTGATTGATTAACTCTTTATTGTTCACACCATGAAATTTGATACAGAGGACAAAAAAATCTTTAAAACTAGTGTAACAACTGGCGGCCTTATCGCTAAAACCGATCTCTTCCAGGCAACCTTAGGATGGAAAGGATTTATAGAAGACGTAACGTACGTAATTTCAAGAAAGACTAGGATTAATTTGATTGATTGATTGATTGATTAACTCTTTATTGTTCACACCATGAATTTTGACTAAGAGGACAAAAAAACTCTTAAAAACTAGTGTTACAACTGGCGGCCTTATCGCTAAAAGCAATCTCTTCCAGGCAACCTTAGGATGGAAAGGATTTATAGAAAACGTAACGTACGTAATTTCAAGTTCAAGTAGAAAAGGTGTACTTCCGCAAAACATTTAAAAACTAATTCAATACAGCTTTAGATACATGGTTAATAGCTGAGCGATGGTAGCCGACCGGTAGCATGTGCACTTTACAATCTGACGGCACCTGGTTCGATCCTCGGCCCTGCACCATTAGTGCAGTTTCGATGCCATCACTAAATAAACCAACCAAGTGCGAGTCGGGCTCGAGCAATGTGGGTTCCGTCCGTACTACCACAAAATTCAATAACCAGTTAAGAAATTACAAATTATAACTTTGTAATGAATAGAAACTTGTCACTGACTCGCACTTAGCCATAATTTATTATAAATTGTTATACTTTAGAGTGTTAACTATAACCATGCCAAATTTGACGCTTGTAAGTATTAGGATTTTTACATTAGAGTTAGTTACATTACTTACATACAAACATATGAAGTTATAATATATTAAAGCTTGTAAAAAATACAGATCTAGATTCGGGTTTCGGGTCGACTATTACGTCGTTTTATAAATACAAATTCAAACGATGCTATTGTCCATAAATTTTGTTAAATATACAAAAATAATCCATAAAACAAGCATAACAACTCTGAAAAACAATTATAAATCACCTTTATTTATCCGAATATATTTTAGGCTTTGAAACATACTAATAAACAAAATTAATATCCGATCCCCGATTCGGAACATAAAGAACGTTAAGCTAGGTTCACACACAGCGCGGGACTAATCGTTAATAACGATATGTTTATAATTAATAACGGTAGATTAAATGGCAGACAAGAGAAATGACGTATGTGAAAGGGAAGAACATAACCATGTGATTGAGGTGTTGCACTTTGAGCTCAAAAGGATGTGTGAAAAATTATAGTTATGAACGCAAGAATAACATGTTTTTTTACAAAATTGTATGTGACTTATGTTTGTGATGTTGTGGATTTTTGACTTGATTGTGGACTTGTTAACTAAAACATATTGCCCATGTTCGTGTTCATAACTTTGAAAACTTAATTTGTTTGATAGTTTTATTTTTATATTATTTTTGTATATTTTTATAGGCTTGGGTTTGACCGCCACTTCGCCTAATGTTATGTGATGATACGGTTTACAATGGAGCACGCTAGTCTAGAAGAAACTGATTCACTCGCAATTTAAAGATACCCAGATTGTAACTATCGGTAGAACACCCATTCAGAACAACGCATTCCATTGTTTACTTATGTATGCCCCAAATATCAGTGGATCAGTGACAAGTGTTTTTGTGTTTTAGTGACTTTTTAATTTGTTATTATGTATAATTTTTAGGTTTAATTTAATTTGTAGGCAATTTTTGTAGGCTATATTAGTATGTGTTATAGATTTAATTAATTGATAGAATGATGTATTCAGATCCATGGGTGGGCGAATTGGGGCCCCCTGTAACTGCCCACCTAAGTGTGACCACAGCTTTATTTATATTGGACCACGTTTGGAGTTCGAAATAATTAGGATCTCTCACGTCCAATTAGAGAGACAATTTTAAATTTCCATTTCATTTTCCTGTTTAATTTGTTTGTCTACCCGCAAAAATTTTACATTTGCAAAAATGTATTAGTGGTAGAAAATGTATTCGTAAATTGTTTTTGTTATTCGTTGTGACTATTTCACGTTTCATTTCACGCACTTAACAAGCGTGTATCAAAAAACAAGTTCTTTAATTAAGTGTCAGGAACAGTTTATTTTGTGCTAAGTTTTCATTTCGGGAGAAATTAAATTAAATTGGACCCATGGTGACTTCATAACGTGAAATGAGATTTTGCAAGGACACTATTAATTTGGAGACAGTGTTTGTTTATTAAAATTTTGGGAATGGAATTTTGTTTATATTCATATTTCTGTGTTATTTTAGAAAATTAATTCGCTCTGACTCAAATTCTTGAAATTGAATTAGTTTACTTATGTTCCACTCAAATATTTACAAATTTGCAGTTATTAATTTCATTTTCAAAAGTACGAGCGCATCATTTAAATGGTACTCTATTTTAATAAAGCCAGCTAAATATTTACAAAGAATATTATTTACGTGAATTTGTGTTTGAATCAGTTATAGTAGGCAAATGGAGGTTGAAGGTTTGTATGAAAAGTTTACGAGCACAAAGTCGCGGGCAAACACTACATTGTACACTAACTTTAATATAAATCATAATTATATGTCTGGTTCAAACACCACATCATTATCACAATCAGTCTTTTTTGCTCCACTGTGG
This sequence comes from Agriopis aurantiaria, assembly GCA_914767915.1. Taxonomy (NCBI): domain Eukaryota; kingdom Metazoa; phylum Arthropoda; class Insecta; order Lepidoptera; family Geometridae; genus Agriopis; species Agriopis aurantiaria. The sequence continues at coordinate 14,881,197 of OU611992.1, read as the reverse complement.
GATATATGTGTTTGTGTCTCTCCCAAGGCACGCCAATTAGCCCAATTTGGCTATTCTTCTACATACACCTGGGCATGATGATAAAAAACTACAGTTATTTGTAGTTCACTGTAATTATTTCATTATTTACTGTGATAAGGATAATTGACAATATGAACCGATGACCTAAAAGAGACCGCAGGGAAACGCTGGATGCAGGCCGCTTCCAACCGGCCCTTTTGAAGATCGATGGGGAAGGCATATGTCCAGCAGTGGACGTCCTACGGCTGAAATGAAGATGATGAAGGATAATTGAAGGGTTTGTGGTAAATTGTAACGATGATGGTAAAAGTCCTTGACGAAAAATAAAAACAGTATATATAACTAGCTGTGCCCCGCGGTTTCACCCGCGTAGTGATGAAAAATGGTGATTATGCTGATGAAAAGTAGCTTATATCAGGCTCCTGGTTTTAAGCTACCTCACCACCAATTTTTAGCCAAATCGGTTTAGCCGTTCTTGAGTTATAAATAGTGTAACTATTTATAACTCAAGACTTTCTTTTATATAATTACTAGCGGTCCGCCCCAGCTTCGCACGGGTATAGGTTATAGCCTATGTCACCCGGGGATAGTGTAGGTTCCCAAAAGTGAAAGATTTCTTCAAATCGGTTCAGTAGTTTTGGAACCTATTCAATGCAAACAAACAAACAATTAAATCTTTCTTCTTTATAATATTAGTATAGATATAGATACATCATGTAGGATAACGAAACCAATTTTGGGTCACTGCGTTAACAAAGTACACACCTGATAGCAATATGATGCCAGCGGAAGTCGTACAGCGGCACTGCCAGGTATATGGACCTGGAGGAGCCTGCGCCAGCATGGACAAGCCTCGCTGCCCCGCGGCCAGCCAGTTCGAGGGACAGGAACGACCCTGTTCGTCGTCTCGACCGTAGGGAGAACAGAGTACCTTGCCCGTAGCCTCCGCTCTGTCAACAAAAAGAATAAATAACTAACGCTTTACGGCAATCAAAACTAGAACCTTCTGTCCATGAGGCAGATGGACTACTCGTCACAACAACAACAAGTCTCCAATACCACAACACCTGGCGAAATAGGGGTAGAGCAGTTTAGTCAGCGACCCAAAGCCGTGCTTCGTTATTTTAGGGAACTCGGCTGGTTTGGGTAGGCTGGCAGGGACAAATACACCCCAAGCGGGATGTCAGTACAGGTCTTACCACCCCCACTTTGAATTAGAATTAGATGCACGACTGAGCTAAACCGGTCGTAAATGACGTCGATTCTGGTATACCATTTTCGAACCTAAACAAAATTTGACAGCTGTAAAATTGTTGCCATTTTTTTTTCACACAGTGAAATGTAAAGAGTCGCAAATAATTTTAGTCCTGTCAGTATCATTAAGTTTAGTGAGAGGTACATAAGAATCGTCGCCATTCTAAAATTAAATCTATATTTAAGTTTTGCCACCAAAGTTCATTGAAAGAAACTGGCTAGTTCCGTTCAAGAGACATTAGAACAACTGTGTGGAGTCGCTGCAGGAATAAAAACACACTCTTCCTGAAGCAGGGACTCTAGTAGATCTGAAACTGACTAAGTCAAACTCGATCGCAAAAGTTTTCCCTGACATTCGATTTATGGTCATGTTTTTATTAAACTTACCTCAGGCCTCAGTCTCAGTGAAATGAACAGTGTAAACTCTCTAGGGAAAGTCTTCCCTGCTCCAAACAGCTCCGAAGAGGCTATCCAGATGTAGGAGTTTGGCCTCAGGCTGAATGCGTGAGGTCGGTCCGCGACGGGCCCCCAACGTGCCTGGGCAGGATGGAAGTTTCTTCTGGCACCCGGTGCTAAGGGGTTTATGGCACCTGTAGGAGAAAATTAAATTATAACGTGGAAAATTGGTACCTCTAACTTTCTTTGCAACAGAGAGAGAGAGTCGAGTGAAGATCCATTTTAATATAATTATGACAAAACGGCTTACATTCACGTTATGTGATGACATCGGTCGAGATGACCCCCGACTGGTTTAAGAGCCATTAGACCTGTTTTATTTTAAGCCGTGGTAACCCATTTGGGAGACCGCTAGACTTGAAAGCGTGAGGTCGCGCGTTCAAACTCCGGGCCCGTACCAATGAGCTCTTCGGAGCTTATTTACGGATTTTCATACCACTGGCTTTTCGGTGAAGGAAATAATCGTGAAGAAACCTGCATACGTACGGAGATGGAATTCAATGGCGTATGTGAATTCACCAACCCGCACTGGGCCAGCGTGGTGGATAAGGCCCAATCACCCTTTCAGGGGTAGGCTAAAAGTCCAGCAGTGGACTGTTAAAAGGCTGATTATGATGATGAAGAGACCTGTTTTATCAGGGAATTCACGCGATTTCGGAGATATTTCGGAGAAAGTATCATCATTGTAATAAATGTAAATGTTATAATATGTGAAAGTATGCTTGTTGGTTTATCAAATTGTTTGTCTCAGCAACATAGCAATGGATAGACATGATATTTTGAATTGAGATAATTTGAGGGCGTGAGTAACATAAGGATACTTTTATCTCGGAAAATTTTACTGTGCTCGGTCTCCAATGAAAACAAGTATAAATTAAAAAACTATAAAGACCCATGATAAAAGAGCTGATAATCATCAAACGGCTGAACAGAATAACTCTTGAATCATATTGCCTCTTTCATCCACGTCACCACAACAGCTAGACTGCTTTTCATCATTATTGCTTTCACTACCATCTACACCACTGGAGCAACTGTGCCAGCGCCCCAGAGCCTCACTCCGATATTTCAAGGAGTTGGGTTGGCTCGGGTAGGTGCTGGTAGGGGGAAATACACAATACACCCCAAGTGGGACGTCAGTGCAGGACTTATCGCCCCCATCTCGAATAAGAATAATATAAAGAACTGTTGAATCATAGCTAAGAGCATTATCGATCAGGTCACTTTTCAAACAAAATAAAACTAAATCAAAATTAGTTCAGCTTAGAGCTACAATGTCACAGATAGATACATTTACACAGATACATACGTAAAACATATAAAACCCATCTTTTTGCGTCAGGGGTTAAAATAAGTTTATATCGAAAACACATACCGTGAGAAACTAAAGCGAAATACATACAAAACTTTACACAAAGCTTCATATCACGTCAGTTAAACCAGGAATCAATGCTACAACGGACCGTAACTTCGTAACTTACCTCTCACAAACAGAACTGGCAACATTGATCCCTAACTAAGCCCTTGAAGTGTCAACAAACTTTACCACAACCGCTAGAAGTTTGACGTCGTCCAAAACTACACTGACGTGATCGAACTTAATAATTCTAGGAAATATAGGGGAACGTGACCGGGACTAGTGATTGGCTTTAGTTGGGTAATTCTAGTTTTGTAATAAACTTGTCTTGTTCCTATTGGTTCTGTAATAAACTTGGCTTGTTCCTATTGGTTGGATGTTTGGTAATTTTCTAACTAATAACTCAATTGTTTTCATCGATTGATCGTTCACCTCCATTTCATATTTACCAAAACTACCATTAAAACGCAAAATTAAATTTTTATACCATTAAAAATTGAGATTTTTACCAAAACTATAATTTGGACAAGTTTCATGCACTCGCCTTAATAATTATAGAAATTAGAAGGATCTAAAAAAATGGATAGACGGACAGACAGACGAACTTATAAGGAGTTCCTTGTAAGACTACGGAACCCTAATAAGCTTTTATTTAAATGTAGCTTCTAATTTTTATTTTAGCGGCCATTTTGAATATGTTATAACCCGCAAAATAATAAACCTGCAAATAAAAGAGAGCGTCATAGCGTTTGCCGTCACGGCACACGAGTCGGTTTTACTGCTAAGACGCGCCGATGTTTCACATTAAAAACCAAAACTATTAAATCCACGCCACGCACAAAAAGTTAATAAACCCTTTCACACAGGCAAGAGAAGAAAAAATTAAGTTCTGAGCAAAAATAAATATGTACTCAATCAAAATGTAATATCGTTTCACATATAAATCTTTCATTATTGCCCCATGGGGTAGGTAAATCATCGAAATTGAATTCAGGTGAGAAATTGTAGCTACATTTGTACGCCGTGTGAATAAACAGTGCCTTTTTACGAAATGAAAACAGAAAGGTTATTGAATATATTTTTTATTTCACATAAACTAATGAATTAAGTCCCAGAGATAGAATTAATATATAACATTAGAGAGCCAAATCCATCTTAATTTCATCTAAACCTTAGTAAGTAAAACAAGTTTTAGATGATAATACAATTTATCAACGTTATCGCGTTTACGCCAAAAACCCCTCTATGCTAGTTGATTTTCAAATTATCCAACATAATCCACATTTTTCGGAACAAAACTTTAAACTGTGCGTTACTTCTTCTCCACATCTAATTTAACCCAAATTTGTTCAACTGGTACCGAAATGAGTGACAATTGTTTGCATTTAATAGTGAATACCAACCGGCCTTTTTGGAGATCGATGGGGGAGGCCTATGTCCAGCAGTGGACGTCCTATGCCTGAACTGATGATGATGACCAAGGTGTAGTTTTCAACTATTTTGTACGAGACCCACAAAGCCACAAAGGAAATAATAGTACAAGGCAAAGCTTTATTTTCTACTCTCTGGACTGCCCTGGTGGCCCAGTGTTAGTGAACCTGCCTTCTGTGGTTGGGGGCGTGGGTTCGATTCCCACCTGAGACAAACATTAATGTGATGAACATTTGTGTTTGTTCTATTAATATCTGAGTATGCATTTAAATATATATGTATGTGTATATCAATCAATGGCAACCATAATATAAGCTTTGCTTTTTTTTTTTTTTCCTGGGCCTTTATTAACTACACGAAATACAAGCTAAAACTAAAACTACAAATACAGTTAGACTGCCCATAGATCGTTGAAGGTCTAAAGACAAACCAGCTTTGCTTAGTTTAGGGTCAGATGACCGTATATGCAAAAATGTTCCGAATATACCGACCTATTATTATAAAGATATATTTTCCGGGTGCGATTAACTCATGTATCTTTTTATGGTAGACCTTCTAAGCGTTTGATTTGATGTTAAATGACAGTGTCGTCGATGATAAACACGCCTAGCCTGTAGTGCAAGTACTTTTCTTTATCAATCGCCAAATTTGATAATTGTGATTGTCAAATTCGATAAAATGTCATTTAATCAGCAGGCCTAGCCAAATCACATATGCTTTGTTTCTATTCTCTTTCTACGGCCTTCAACGCTTTAGCGAAATGAATGTAGAAAACGATAAGTTCACAGGATAAGTTGATAGCCAAGTTGACACCCGCTCATTCTACAATACAGATAATTCTACAAAATAGTTTACTATATTTGTCTATGATTAGCGTTCTCAAAAGTCAAAACGCTGTCAAGCAAGTCAAGTTGTCTTGTGAACTTCGTACGCTGTGCGCAGGTGGATTCAAAGTTTTGAATTAAGAATGCATTTTAAAATTCTCGCAGGCAATTATTTATTGTTATAGTTAAAAAAAATATATGTCTTTTCCCTGTCACAAACACTCGTATAGTTTAGAACAGCTGGTGCCAAATGCGCCATTTTGTTTCATAAATTTTTCGGTCTTAGCGATCGCTCGCCTAGCGATTATAAACTTAGAATTCGTTTCCTTAGCGATTGTCACAAGTGCGGCTTGTCTAACATTTGTATGAGATAAAGCGATCAACATTGTAGAATCGACAATGTTCTATTCTATTCGTTTTGACGAAACGATAACTTGTAAACTTGTCTACGAATTCTTTATTCGTTTGTTCTGACCACGTGACTTAGCGTTTTCAAAATGACATTCACATCATTGCCTTAGTTTTCTATAGCGTTAGCGATCATAGATTTGCAACTCGCTATGATCAATTCCATGTCATTTTATAGAATTTGACGATCGATAAAGAACGGTACTTGTACTGCTGGAGTGGAAACTGGCACTTAGGTAAAGCTACCCACCGTTGGGTGCTTGGCAACAGGGTAGATCTAAATTTTAGCACGATTATTATTATTGACAGGTAACTTGTTCCATAATTAACGAAATCTTAATCGTATCCAATTAACAATCTCTATTCTCTATCAAACGGTAATCACTTGGTTGTTGTTATACGTACTCACCTATAACATAGAATTAGGGATAAATCAGACGGATACAATGTCTAATTATTGGTATGTATACGTTGATCATTTATGAGTAAACTAGTTTCGCCTCGTGGTTTCACCCTCGTAAATAATTCTCCAGGATTTTTTTTTCCAAGCTTTTAATTATTGCCATGTTTGTATGTTAGTTTGTTTAGGTCAAATCTTGCAAGCCAAATTAAAACCACTCCCTTTTATTCTATGGGGTTGAATTTTTACATGTTGATTCAGTTTCGATGTCAATGAGTTTTTTATGGTAAGGATGACCTGAATCAACATCCAGGATTAGCTCTAGATAAAGGATAAGTCTTCAACGGTCAATAGAACAGAAACGAAATTTTGGCATTTTAAGTAAAAGATATTTGTGATTTATATATTTTCCAAGATTTTCCCAAGATCCAAAATTTTGTGTTGACGGCTGCTGTTTTCCTTTTTTTACGCATCGCTCCACCATAAAAGGTAGGTACTATATATACAATGTTCGAAATGTACATCGTTTGAGTTAAGAGTTCCGAGAGTCATCGGAGACCGCATCATCACTTAACATCAGGCACGTTGACAGTCAAACGCAAGCCTCATCATCATCATCATCCGCAGCCTTCCTTATCCCACTGCTGGGTATAGGCCTCTCTCTTGCCATACCATCTGCCTCGGTCCTGTGCTAATCGAGTCCAGGTTCGACCCGCGATAGTAATAATATCGTCGACCCATCTTGCAGCTGGACGATCAACGCTCCGCTTACTTTGCCAAACATAAAAAAAAAAAAAACTCAAAAAAGCCTTATTCCACGAACGAAACCACTTTTAGGTCATTATGCTATCTCAGTTAATAAAATGTGCATTCTCACCTTTACAGTCAAAGGAATTGCAGACTCTCGCCTGTTCTCCAAAACCTTCACACGAAGATCGGGAGCAGTACCGCCGTCTTGTCTGCTTGCCACCTCCACAGGTTCGACTGCATGACCCCCACTCACCCCACCCTGCCCACCCTGGGGAAAAAAGAACACCTTACCTATTGCATTTTGTATACACCACAGTTAGACCTAAAGGTATTTTTTCTAGACTCAAAGATAATTATTTAAAATTATGGATACCGGATTTTATTTAAGTATATAATACTCACGTATGATTAAGCCATTTACTTCGACTATAGTTTCAACCGCATTCAGCGGATTTTTTTCAAGCTAAATGCGCGCGCGCGGTTACGACTAACTTTAAAGTGAGATGTTCAATCAGGCAATATGTGCATGTAGTCTACAGTCATCGCAAGATAAATTAGACATTATTGGTACAACTTTAAACAGACAAAAATATTTAACTTTGAATGTGGTGTCTATGAAACGTTCCGTGTAAAGCTAGCATTCCGATCTTGGCGACTGCGACCGCGACCGGCGACCGCAACCAGCGACCGTGACTGGCAGCAGCGGCCGTTTGAATTTGAAAGCAGTTAAATACTGAGCAGTGGGTCGCGCGACGCCAATATCGGAATGCTACCTTAACCCTGCATTAAATAAAGTGTGTAAGTATGGACACATTTCTTCTATTTAAAATGAGGTACGTACGTGTTCTCAGAAAATTTCACTTCTATACCGTAAACTGTCAAGTTTTATCATAACTTGCTGATACAAAATATAAAATGGTTGTAAAATTCAGAGTAAAGTATATCGACACAGGTGCGGAGAATTGAATATAAAAATATTTATTGAATGAGTGGATGCGACTAGCGAGAGACCGGCCACTCTCCCCGGCATAAACAAAGGGAGGCCTATACCCAGCAGTGGGTCACTCAGGGCTGATGAAGATGATGATTGGCAAGTATAGGAAAATCTTCCAGGTAATACACTTATGTGTATTTTTATTCAACCCTAATTTTGCTATTTAAGTTCTAGCAACACAATGACAGGCCTTTGAATAAAAAAATATTATAGTTTAAAAACTAAAAAACATGCTGATGTGACTCGTTAAAACCAATCAAAAAGTTCAAACTCAAGGGATTTTCTAGTAGCCATTGAAAGTTTTACAATCCAACCCTCCCCAAACCAAAAAGGACCTCACGAACAGATACAGATTCTTAATTCATACATTTTAAAATGTACTAGTCAATAAGTTGTTAGGTACAATCTAGGTAATAAAATATAATTATACTATGTCATCAACATACTCCTTGACCGACTTATATGCTTTACTGAGCAATAGTAGTTTAATCTGGATTTAAATTTATGTTGTTGAAAGCTGCTTTCTTCTGGTAGATGGTTGTATAAATTAGCGCCACCTATATACAATAAAAATAAATAAATATTTGGGACATTTTTGCACACACGGTCGTCTAACCCCAAACTAAGCAATGCTTGTGATATTATGGCTGCCAAAGACTGATATACATAAATGTTTTCTTTTTAAATACATACATAAATAGATATTAACACCCAGATATAGAACAAACACAAATGTCCATCACATAAATGTTTGTCCTAGTTGGGAATCGAAGCCACGCCCCCAAGCTCAGAAGGTAGGTTCACTACCAACTGGACCAACGGGCTATCTAAATACACTGACTTACGAACCTTGCAAATGCGTGAGCAGGTGCTCTCAGCCTGCCCTTGTCTTAATGAGTTTAAATCTCGTGTGGTTCCTAATTTCTCAAACTTATCCAGGTTTTGTTGGATGAACACACATACCTGGTAATGTGTACCTTGGCAAATAATAAAAAAATTAGGTACAAATTCGAGGTGTTTACTAGTAGCTATTGAAGAGTTCCACTATCTATCCCTAGTTCGATGGCACGAAATTATTGTACTGTCATCTGAATTACATATACATCTACACGTACATATTTCGTATTTTGCAAACTAGCAATGTAACGCATACAAAACTCGGGGTCAATGCATCACGAATGTGTAAAAGCACACAAGCGTACGCACGGTTGTGGCGCAGCGCTGACTGTGTGCGTGTGGAGCTCGCTCGTTGACCTCTAGCGTCAGCTGGATACTATATTTGCATTACATTTCAATGTTTAAAAAAATTAAATGTTTTTTTTTCCTGCTGTTAGCTCTCTAAACCTGAAGTTACATAAAAAAACAGTTTTCATGTTCAAGAGCATTTCCTATATCCGGTATATTTACAAAGTTTTAAATCAATACAATAATAAGTAGGTAGGTTAAAACCAACTTCGAATATTTGTTTACACAGTTCATTTGTTAGTCACAAAAGCTTACGCGTTATAATATAAGCGTATTAAAATACTGATTAACACGCATTTTGGTTATTCTATTGAAATAACTAAGATGGAGGTCAAACGCGGAATATTCGCGATAAAAAAAAAACAACACCTAGTTACTTAAATTTTCAGGACCCTTTTTGAGCGAGCGAAGTGAGGTCTAAGAGTTTACAGTGGAACAAATCGGCGTTTAAACAAATATAATATTTGTAACAATAGTCAACAATCAATAAACAATTCGATCTTCGTGAAATTTTGTAAACAAGTAGTTATATATCATCATCATCAGCCAGAAGACGTCCACTGCTGAACATAGGCCTCCCCCTTTAACCTCCACACTGAACGACAGCCTGCCTTTTGCATTCACTGGATGCCAGCAACTCTCACTATGTCGTCGGTCCATCTAGTGGGAGGCCTACCTACGCTGCGTCTTCCGGTTCGTGGTCTCCACTCAAGAACCTTTCTTCCCCATCGGTTATCGGTTCTCTGAGCGATGTGGCCTGCCCATTGCCACTTCTACTTGCAAATAGTAGTAAGATATATGTATATATATATATATATATATATATTTTAGTTCGATTACGAGTTAATCCGATGCAGGGGTTGTAAAGATATACAAATAACAAAGTTAGAAAATACAGTTGGTTAAAGAAAAGAGTTCCTAATGAATCCAAACTGAACTGAATGAACTTATTTTGTACAAATAATGACAAAGGTTATCAGAATCTGCCACGAAACAGAAGCCCCAATAAGTTGCAATTCCCAGCTTATAAAAGTACTTTTTGTATCATTTCCATACTATTAACACACTTTTATTAAAAACTCTAGTTTATTTATGATCCCAAAGCACTTTAGTCAATGTATTAAATTACAAGCATTATGAGAATAGCCTCTCAAGTGATATTATTACACTCTTTGGGCAACATTTTTAAATAAAGGAACGCTTGCGTAATGTCTGTGATATTCAGACAGTACGCAAGTCCAAAATACCTCAGTGCCTTAAGACGAAAGTCTTCGACCAGTGTGTGTTACCAGTGATGACATACGGCACTGAAACGTGGTCTCTCACTATGGGCCTCATAAGCAAGCTCAAAGTCGCACAACGAGCTATGGAGAAGGCTATGCTCGGGGTTTCTCTACGAGATCGAATCCGAAATGAGGAGATCTGTAGACGAACGAAAGTCACCGACATAGCCCACCGGATTAGTAAGTTGAAATGGCAGTGGGCAGGGCACATATCACGCAGAACAGATGGCCGATGGGGCCGAAAGGTTCTGGAATGGAGACCACGGACTGGTAAGCGCAGCGTAGGACGTCCACCCACAAGATGGACAGACGACCTAAAAGAGACCGCAGGGAAACGTTGGATGCAGGCCGCTTCCAACCGGCCCTTTTGGAGATCGATGGGGGAGGCCTATGTCCAGCAGTGGACGTCCTACGGCTGAAATGATGATTCAGACAGACAGATATCAGACTTAGATTATATTTATAATCTAAGTTATCAGTTGATTATCGTAGCTCTTCTCGTAGCCGTTAACTGTATATTTTTCAATTAAGATCATGGTTGGTAGGAAATCTATGGGTGTATTTAAGTGTAGGTGAATTGAAACCTTGTAAAAACAGAACATCAAGAGGTCTCAGTTCAGGGCGACTTACTGATTATAATCAAGCTACATTATTATCATTGAATTACTAACCGACAGCATTCCATATGGCGATATCGACGCCCAGGCTCCACGGGACCGCTGCAGACGTGGCCTCCAGCCAGGGCCCATCAGGAGGGGTAGTCTCCAGATCTACCGCTGGATCGCTGATCCTCGCGAAAACTACCAGCTCACTCTGGGACGGGGCCAAGCTCCAGTTGAAGCAAGGGCCTAGTTGTGGTGTCGTTTTCAGGTTCACCTGTCTGGAATAAAGGAAACGTTATGTAAGAAACAATTGACTATATCATCATCATCATCAGTCCTGAATGACCTACTGCTAGGTACAGGCCTCCCTTTGTTTATGCCACTCTCCCCGGTCTTTCGCTAGTCGCATCCACTCGTTCCCGACAGTATTTTTGATGTTGTCAGCCTACCTCATCCTCGGTCGGCCTGGGTTCCGCCAACCTACTCGGCCTCCACGCGGTTACTGCTGTACACCACCTCCCATCATTACGTCTGGCCATGTGCCTACCCAGTTCCACTTAAGTTCTTTCATCCTTTTTACGACGTCTGCAGCCGTGATGCGACGTCGTATCTCAGTGTTTCGGATACGATCCTACAATTTTCGACTTCAATATCACCTCTCTAAATAAAAATCTATGTGTGTAGGTCTCTATAGATTCCAAAACGGCTGATCCATTTTGACAAGACTATCACTGGGAGATATATCGCTGATCAAGGAGTAGTCAACGCAGGTGAATCCGCAGGGCGCAGCTAGTAATATATAACTTTCAATGGAGCGATGATGGCCGAGAGGCAGCATATGCGCTTTATAATTTGTCGGCACCCGGTTTGATCGTTGGCCTTGCACTCATGTCTTATTTAGTACTTACTAAAACAAATTATGTCCAGTTTCTGAGGAAACCGGTATGTCTAAGAACCTCAAAAGTCCAAAGAAATAATATCATCATCATCATCATCATCAGCCAGAAGACATCCAAGAAATCGTCGTCGAAGAAATAATCTGACATTCACCTATATGCATCGGACCAGCATGATGGATAAGGGCCCTTTTCTTTTCTCTCTCTGAGAGAAGGTTTGTATCCCAGCAGTGAGAACATGATAATGCAGCAACATACAAGTAAATATTTAAGGCACTATTTTTCCACTTTTAGCAATTTTGGTCAATCTAGTTTGAGTTTATCTACTTCTATGTTAGCTTAATAATTATAAAATTGTGTCATATCAATATTAAATGTTTTATCTAAGAAACCGTATAGACGATTGCGATTACAATTTTTTTAAACGATCAAGGACATAACATTCGATAGAAAAAACTGAATACTATTTTGAGCTTTTCGGCCTATTTTACTTTTATTAATTTAAATACTAAATGATATCTTAATATAGGTACAGATTTCATAATCATGGAGGAAACCGTAAAGCAACATTTTACATTAAAGTCATACTTTTGAAAAATATGAAGCCCTCAAAAATATAAGTATCGAAACGCAGACTGTAGAGTGCTTTTCATGTTTGAAGTCCCCCAGACGCGGCGCTGTCATCGCGTATCAATCACTATCAGTATCATTTCTCGAGTAGAACTTTAACAACTTTTGGCATCGTACACGACTCTTTAACGATGGAAAATAATAAAAATCTCACTAGCGTCCAAACACAGTAACAACACCTGACAACTACAACATGGAAATTTAGTTCTGTTGTTTGCCGTGGGGCTTCTTTCATGAAAAGGACTCTATGCAAGCGCCATGGTTTTCCCCCACTAAATGCATAGGTCATCTGTAATAACAAGGGTTTCTTAAAAGCAAGATTCCTCTAACTTAAACTATTAACTCAAAACTCAACTATACTCGAGCCATGAAATCAATCGCATTCGCTTTAAACGAATTGCCTTCTAGCATTTCCTACAACGTTTCTCGTATGATTTCATTGGAAACAGCCAATTTTGCACAGTCAAGTTTCGATTGCGGTTGTATTCGTTGCTAATTGGACGACTTGTTGCTAAAGGATTTTCAACTTTATTTTAAAGTAGATGATAACATACTTTCGAAAGCGAACATTATTTCGTGTTTGATTTTTGATTGGTTTTCAGTTTTTTTACTACACAAAGATGTTGAAGTTGCAATGAAAGTAGTTTTTAGAGGTAATTTTCTTCTAACTTTGTTTTATTGGGGAATTATTTTATTTAAGTAGTTTTTTTATTTCATCGTTTAATTTTGCCACTACTAGGACTCAGGTTTTCTCTCAGAGAGAGAGGATGGACCCTAATCCACCACGCTGCCCCGTGCATGTTGGTGAATGTCATCTGTCTTTTAAGGTTCTTTGACATACCGGTTTCCTCACGATGTTTTCCTTCGCCGTTGTGGAGCGATGGCATCGAAACTTGACATCATTTATTTAGGTACTAAATAAGCCTATGATCGATCCCGGTGGCGTCAGATTGTAAAGTGCACTGCTACTATTCGAACACCATTGCAATCCAAGTAGCTTAGAATAACTACACAAAGAAACCAAGTACATTCGCAAAATTTAAGCCATTCAAATAGTGTCATATATGGCTCCAAAAAATAAATAAAAATTTTACTATGACAATTTGCGCGGTGAAATCGTACCATAACAAATCAGATTCAGATTCAGATTCAGATTTTTATTAGCCTTATAACAATGATTCGTTATACTAGGTAGGTCAAATACATTAGTCTTAAAAACAAATTATACGTAGTTAAAATAATTTAAAAAGTTAATATAAAATAAATAAAATATAGGTGCACAATACAATAACCTTTTTTAAAAAAAAGAAAAGCAGCATACGAGTTATGGTGTGACATTCCACAGGTAATCCGTTAATTTTATTGCTTAAATCGTTTAAAATACCAATCGAAACGTAAGCTACAAAGCGAATTTGTACCTTACGTTTTGAGAAGGCGAAACCTACCTTCTCTGAGTAGTTATTCTAAGCCAAGTAGTTTGTATAGTTAGTTCGTGAAATCACATCAAACTAATATAACAAATATGAACATTTGTGAAAAGTTGAAGTTTGTAAGTATATATGCTTGATTAAGGTTCATTTAAGATTGCAGGTCAATCCACGAGGCATTGCTTACACTTATTAATCTATCAATTGTAGTTTTAATACTATTTTAAGCACTCTTATTTCACAACAATATACCGTTTCTTTCCACTGAAAGGGATGAAGATTTGTAAGGAAATAAATTACCTACAAGAAAATAAATAAGGAGGAAGAATTAATGAAATAAGGACCCGCCATTGTTTACGGTTTAAAATTAACTGTATTTGAACAGAAAATTTTCGGCCTTTGTCAAAAGCAGGGTTGCCACACAAAATGTTGTAGAATATGTTATTTTATGATGTTGGAACCTTTCACGGACTTTTACCTACACTTAAGCAAAAGAAAAGCAAAATTGGCGCCTCCATTTAAAATATCGTAAAGATAAGTAAATAAAAATTAAACACTCACAGGCTCTCGGAAAGGTAATGAAGTATTTTTTGAACTATTATTTTTAATAACATAAGTTATAAAACATATAGAAAAGTAAGTAATTAATAAAACTCATTACCTACTACCAAAAGTCGCAGTTTTTAACGGTAATGAGTTTTGTATAAGGTATTTATATTAAAGGGTTGAGGTATTTTTTTATTTAAAGGCTGCTTATGATGATGATTTAAATTTATTTACCTTTTAGTTTACCTGTTATGTTTTTTTTAAATGATGGTGCCACTTTAGTTTAACGGTCTTTAATTAGCACATGTTGAGATAAACTTAGATCGTAACCTCGTAGATTTAAAGACTAATTCAGTCCTAACTTCAGAGCGTTTTTTTTATTTCTCTTCCTAGTAAAAGAAATAAAAAATGAGACAAGCATTCTCTAGAAGGAGTCCGTTATAATTATTTGGGTATTATGACACAAATAAATAAAAAATATTGATCAAATAAAAGCGAAATAATTATTATTTTTAATAATTATTGCAAGTGCAAGATTTTTTTGTGTTTTGGTCTTTTTGGTTTCTTAGATAAAACATAAAATTTTGATATGTAAACATTTTTTTTAATTTTAAATCTAACCAAGGAAGTAGACAAACTAAAATTGCTAAGAAGGAAAGGAGGGCATTCATCATCATCAGCCAGAAGACGTCCACTGCTGAACATAGGCCTCCCCCTTTAACCTCCACACTGAACGACAGCCTGCCTTTTGCATCCACTGGATGCCAGCGACTCTTACTATGTCGTCGGTCCATCTAGTGCCTATCTAGGGCCTTAAATACTAAAATTTAACAACTTGTGTAAACGCATGTTAAAACAAAAAGACAGGCAACAACCACAAAAGGTCTGTGCTGACAGCCATTGTACAACCATTACCACCATTGTATTTATTTCGTTATTCGCTTGTTTACATCACAAAGAGAAGCTTTTGAATCCCAGTTCTGTTGAGCATTTTAAGCTAATCATTCTTTTACAGAAACTGGGCTCGTATTTTAGACTATTCTTTGAATGGACCTTTCATGTTTTAAATATAATTCATTGTATTAGTTGGGTATTTAAATAATACTCTACGCATACTTTTGTACGTATAAATTCTAAATTTTAATTCGGTGGTCTAAATTATGATTGATTTCAAAGACTTTCTCTACGTAGTAGCTAGATATAACTACCTTTAAAAAAAAATCTGTGGCTAATTTAATAGATCAAATTTGATATAACTATGTCAGTCTTACAGCCGGTTTCTTCATCAAGGACCAAAGTAATCAGTTAAAGTATTAAATCTACTGGACCATTACCTACTGTTAGTATGGCAAATGTGTTTCTTCATTCAAGTAATAGCTAAAGTATAAGTCAAAATTAAATGAGATGTCATAACACAAACGTTATTATTTCCCCAAAAAACCTCTGGGAGCTTTTTACACTTCATCAACATTACTTACTTCACTTCGTTATTTACACATGGCAGCACCGCAATGCACAATGTCAAGAAGTGCCACTACCAAATGTCAAAATGAAGGATCTTGCTTCATAATATAACAAAAAAATCCGAATTGAGAACCTTCCTCTTTTTTTGAAGTCGGTTAAAACTGTGAAGAAACCGTTTTAACCGTAACTTTTATTTTATGACGTTTCTTTGGCTGTTACTGTTGGTAAATAAACCGGTCGTTAACAAATTAGTCAAAGTAAATCGAAAAATTGCCTTCTTTTGTTTCCCCGCCTAGGGCGAAAATTCATGTGAGTGTTTGTTCTAATATCTGGGTGTTAATATTTATTTAAATATGTGTTTAAATATCATTATATATGTAAGTATATCAGTCCTAGGCAGCCATAGTAGAAGCTTTGCTTAGTTTGGGGTCAGATGACCGTGAGTGCAAAAATGTCCTAAAATGTTTATATTTTAAGTAATAATTTAACAAGTAGTAACACGCAAATCAACCAAAACAGAGACTTTTGGACTTTTAAGCATTCTAGGATGTAATAGAAATCCGATACAACATTTAAGATAGAAATCAAGCTTTGCTACGAAATTTGTTGTTCTGGTACGGTCTACGAGGTATTGTAGCCGTGGCAACGTTTTGCTACGCTCCGTAGAACCTCGTAGCTGCGAGCTACACAATTCAGTAGGCTTTTCGGGCTTGTCCTAGGCTTGACTATAGTTTGAAATCGCTCTAGTGGCAACAAGTTGCGAATAGATCTCATGATTTGACTACATGTAGAATGTAGATTTAGATATTGTGTGGAATTGTTGTGGATTGACTGTCGCCTGTATATAATATATTAAAAAATTTAAAGTTATAGGAACACCTAGTCAAGCTACGCCAGGAGCACTAGCTCTAATCAAGATGGACAAAACAATTATTATTGCTTCAAACTATAATTAAATCGCTCAATATTTGACTGGACTATTACATTGGATTTCGCAAGCTATTAAAAAAAAAATGCTAGAAAATACCCAATAATTTTCAGGAAATTATTTGATAACCAAAACTATAGCATAAGGTCTAACTATAAACATAAATTATTAATCTTACCAACCTCTAAATTAGCAATGCATAGCTCAAGCCCAAAGCCAATGACCATCAAAATTAATACACTACCAGTGTAGATAAAGACAGAAAATAAAAATAAATTTGCAAAAATCCTGAAAGAAATATTGCTAACAAAATGTTATTATAGCCTATGTGAGTACTAAGAAAACAAATCAATTATAGAATACGCCAAAGTGGCAGAAAGTTAGTAGTTCACTCCAAACTGGACTTTGCTATGTTCCGTTTTTACAACCTTTTACTTCACCTGCACTAAGGTACACCCATAGTTTTCCTACCTACCATGATCTTGATTGAAAAATATGACGGTTAGAAATAGAATATAACTGCTAAGATGAGGCTACGACAAGGACGTTATAAAACCAATATAAAACCAATATAAAACCTTAAAACCTAATGGCTTCTATAATATTCAACTGACAATTTGATAGCCCATTGGTCCAGTTGGTAGTGAACCTGCCTTCTGAGCTTGGGGGCGTGGGTTCGATTCCCACCTAGGACAAACATTTATGTGATGAACATTTGTGTTTGTTCTATATCTGGTTGTTAATATCTATTTAAGTACGTATTTAAAACTATACGTGTATGTATATCAGTCTCTGGCAGCCATATCACAAGCTTTGCTTAGTTTGGGGTCAGGTGACCGTGTGTGAAAAAATGTCCCGAATGTCCCGAATATTTTAATCTTCAGTCATACTGACATTATTTGTCTATCTATACTAATATTATAATTTGATTGTTTGTTTGTTTGCATTGAATAGGCTCCGAAAGTACTGAACTGATTTGAAAAATTCTTTCACTGTTGGGTAGCTACACTATCCCCGGGTGATTATATACCCGTGCGAAGCTGAGGCGGGCCGCTAGTACAAAATAAGTTCTGTTTTAAACTATCACGGTTGTTCACTAAAGTTATATTATTATTTACGGGATATTCAAACCATTTCATTTTTCATTTTTTGTGATTGCATTCCACAACCTTACCACGGTAAATATCCCGTAAATAATCATATAACTTTACAAAATAAGTTCATATCAAATTCATTAGGAACTCCTTCCTTTAACCAACGGTATTTTATAATATTGTTATTTTGATATCTTTACAACTCCTGCATCGGATTAAACTCAAATGCAAACTTAAACATTATATTTACTTGAACTATTTGCCTACAAATTTCATGAAGATCGAATGAGCGGTACTCAAGATATAGTCGAACAAACATACATTTGTATGCGCCGATTTGTCCCCCAGGGGACTCCTAGTCTCACGTCACCCTCAAGTGGTGTTTTGGCATATAAAAACATCACTTGAGGGCGAGGTGTGGATGCCGCGGTTTCACCCTCGTAGTGATGAAAAATGGTGATGATGATGATGATAAAAAGTAGCCTATGTCACTCTCTGGCTCTTGAACTATACATGCAAAAAAATTAGGTCGATCCGTTGTTCCGATGCAGCGTGAAAGAGGAACAAACATCCATACATACAAACTTTCGCGTTTATAATAATTATTAGTAGGATCACTTGAGGGTGAGGTGTGGATTCCAGGTATCTTTATTTACGTCTATGAATATGGCAACTAGCGGTCACTCGCCCATATCTGACCTGACTGAAAAATGCTTCACTATGCTGATTATTGAGTTCTAAATAAAATATTGGGCTTTCAAAAGGTATGTTAGTAGCAAAAGCTTCACACCTTACCATTATAAATTCCTGACTACTCCAACTTTGCTCACAAAACACGTTACAAGCTGTGGTTCCCAAACTTTCGTTATTAAGCTTACGTGACTTTCTTTGAGCTCGGAATAGACCCTAAACTGCGAGCGAACTCAACGTTATTGGAAACCAAAGTTTTTAAATCGCAGACAATTGAATAGAAGTAAGCATATCGAAAACGCTTTGAAATCGAAAAAGTGAAAAGCATTTGTTTTTATAATAATATTATACTTATTTATATATTTAGATTATCTTCTGATTTGAAGACCAAACATTTTTAAGTAGTATATTAATACTACAGTTTTTTATTCGATAACGAGAAAGCCAAAAGAAGGATAAAAAGGTATTGTAGTTAACGGTTATTGAACTATGGCCACAGAATACATATTAGTAAAATTACAGAAGATTCACTCCGCAAAATCATCTACATAATTAAATGGTAAGGTTGTGGAATGAGCTCCCGATATTTCGGCGCAGTTACATGCACCATGTTCACGGGATGACTGAAGAATGCGGGTGATTTTTAACTGTTCTCCAACCACCCGCATTCCTCAGTCTTCCCGTGAACATGGTGCATGTAACTGCGCCGAAATATCGGGAGCTCATCCCACAACCTTACCACGGTAAATATCCCGTAAATAATCATATAACATTACATAATTAAATACAAATCAGGACGCGCGACTACTGTCCATCGTCACGTTATCTCTGTCTATGGCGCGGTAGGGGGCGCGGCAGTGTTGCCTAGACGGTTCCTGCCACGTACTTGGTAGCTTCATACCTTAAATGTAGAGTGCGCCAGGCCTGCTATGGCACAGCACTATAGATAATTATATAATTAAGCTAAAGCAGTAGTTTGACTTGGATGTGTCCTTCAATAAAAAATAATAAATATTTCGGGACATTTTTGCACACACGGTCATCTGACCCCAAACTAAGCAAAGCTTGTGATATGGTTGCCAGAGACTGATATACATACACATATAGTTTTAAATACATACATAAATAGATAATAACAACCAGATACAGAACAAATACAAATGTTCATAACATAAATGTTTTTCCTAGGTGGGAATCGAACCCATGCCCCCAAGCTCAGAAGGTAGGTTCACTACCAACTAGACCAACGGGCTATCTATTTAAATGCCTACTAATTCAATGCCTACTGTCGGTCACAGGGCCAGGGTTGATACAATTGGGTTTTAAGAAAATTTTCATTGTTTTTTTGAAGTCTTCTACGCTGACGACATATGCGGCGTTTCTCAATGACGCAGCGTGCACGACTGTCGCTCTGAGCGTACCGTGAAATATCGTAGCGGGTGGGGAAGGGGCACTCCTTTGATTGCGTCACTCGATTCAGGCGTTTGTTTGCAAGTCATCCTACTGCTTTAGCTTATAAATCTACTGTGGCAATGGAGAGAGCACTAGGTAACGTTACTAAGTCTTTGGGAGAGAGCTACGCGGCGTTTCTCTAAGGGATCATATCCGGAACGAAGTTATTCGCCAGAGGACTGAAGTCACCGACGTAGGCAGAGTATTAGCAAGCTGAAGTGCTAGTGGGCAAGTGATATCTTTAGCGGAACCGATAACTGTTGGAGTACGTTTCCTGGAGTGGAGACCGCGAATCGGCTAACATAGCTTGGGACGCCCTGAGACTCGATAGATGATATACGTAATGCTAGTATTAAAACGGTAAAACATATCGTACAAACATCAATCTGCTGCCCTAATCAGACTCGCGCTTGCTTGGTGTTCCTACGTTTCTATTATCAGTATTATAGTTTCTAGTATCAAAGATACACAACCTAAACTATTTTCAATGTAAAAGTAAGACTACCCAAATACTAAAAGGCATGGATTATAAAGGTACTGAACTGTATATCACTGACAATTTTGCCAGTTAAGTCATTAATGATACTTAAAAAATATATAATACTAGCATACCTATGCTATGGCTATAGCTATGTTATAAATTTCGATGTTTCTTAATAAATTACAACTGTACTGTACTCACAGTTCATTTATAATTGTATAATTTTCTATTTAGAAATTATTAGGTACTAAATTTGTGTAATATTTGTATTTTGATTATTCTTTTTTTTCTTTCTAAATTTTATACTAATTTAATTTGATTTTATATCTTTATTTAAGACATAATATTTAATTTTTAAATACTGGGAGAAGCCAATGGCTTCCGAAACACAGTTTTTTTACTAGTTCGGAGCCAGTGGATTCAATTGTTTTGTTTGTATTTTTCCTTGTGCCAAATAAAGATTATGATCATGATTAGCTCGCTTCATTATCCGTCTTTTTGTCTGTTCAGTAACTACAAATTTTAAACAAAGTTACTAATGAGCTAGAGACAATTTTTATGGTTATGCAATATTTACTTTATTAATTAGTATAGTTAGGATTAATCACAGAGGCAACCTAGAAACTATAGTAAACCTATAAGCTTCGACCAAAATAAAATGAATGGACAGGCCATAGAACCATGCATCGACCACCTGACTTGCTCAGTAAAAACGAGTCAAAACCGTCGAACATAATTATACTTCAACACCTAATTATAACCATGTACAGTAAATTTGTTACAAATTTTTTATAGCGGTCTTTTTTGTATTATTACACTCCGGAAAACCACACGAAGGCATAATTTAGGCAGATGTTTCTTTATCATGTACCAATAGTCGCGAACTAACTGAAACGAAGAAAGCGCCGGCGCTAATTTTTTAATCTTCAAAAATGCGCTTCTTCTGGGCCCGGCTATTAATTTTATTTCGGTCGAAGCCTATAAATACTCGTATATAAATATACTATAGTGGGTGTATTAGGTAGCACAAAGCACATTCCGCTCACGCCACACTTTCCTCGCAAAATTTAATTACACGGCTCGCGATCTTTGAAACTTGGCTTTTAATTGAGTTCCGCACTGATCTTTAACTTGCTCTCTCAAGCTGCAACTTAAGCTACAAGCTTACAGCGAACTTTTCATATACACTGCTTACCACCAGGCGGACACCAGCCTTGCATGCCGTTTTATTTATAAAAAAAAAAAACCAGACAAGTACGAGTAGGACTCGTGCTCTGAGGGTTCCGTTAGACGGAACCCTCAGAGCGCGAGACCAAAAAAAAAACTAACTGAAGTTAAAATATTGAAAGACAAACTTAAGTTTGTAGTTTTTTTTACTGGGCAAGTGCCTTTAATAACTAAACAAAATACAAGCTAAAACTAACACTACAAATACAGTTAGACTGCCCATAGACCGTTGAAGGTCTAAAGACAATCCAAATGCTCAAGCCCACTACCAGTTGGCAGCGTACCCAACATGCTGGCGGCATTACCACGTTGAATGGCAATGCTAATGCGTTGAGCCAGAAACACGCCAGCATTTTGGTCACGCGTCGCATTAACCAGGCGCTCTGAAAGATTTTTGAAAATGAGGTGAGCTCCCCGGTCCCCAAGGGCCCAATGTCTCGACCCCAAACGCCTCAAATATGTAACCACTGCCGAGGTTAGCATATTTGCGACGCTTGTGCTGCTCTGCCGAATTAGCAGCCACGCCAGCCCTACCCTGTGTCTCAGGAAGATGTGACGGCGCCAAAGTATCGACACAAGTTGCGTCCCATACAAGGGGCCGCCCCAACCTCCAGGGCACAAGTGTCATACCGTCAGGCCTCTTTCCATCGTCACGCGCAAGACCACTCGGTTTGAGCACAGCTACGAAATTGGCGGTGGAAAGTGCCCTGCGTATGATGTCGTTCAGGCTAGCGTGTCGGCCAATACGACCAGCGCTTCTCGAGCAAGAGAGACCATGGTGACCGAGCTGGTCAACAGCAGTACCACACTGACAGCGATGGGCCTCACAGCAACTTACACCCAAGCGTAAGCTGACAGCTAGACGAAATGCGGTTGGATCTAAAAGGCTACCTGTGTTAAAAGAGGGCATGGCTTGCAACCAAAGTCCCGATTCCCAAACAGAGACAGCAAGAATACGAGCGCGATCTGCAATACTAGGACACGTATCTAGTAGCGATTTCCATGCTAGTTCGCAGATCGGCCGATCCCACAGTCTCTGGGAAGACAACTTTGAAGTTTGTAGTTGACAATAAGGTTCTTCTATACATCCCAACTACAAAACGTAAGTTTGTAATAGCAAAATAATTATTTTTAAATACCTTCAAATTTATAACTTTCGGATTTATTCCTATATATGTACTATGAGACCTTGCCTCTTGCCAAATTTCATGATTCTAGGTCAACGGGAAGTACCCTATAGGTTTTGATTCCCCTGTGAAATCGCAAAATATACGACATAAAGGAACCCTAAGAGCGCGAGACCAAAAAAAAAACTAACTGAAGTTAAAATATTGAAAGACAAACTTAAGTTTGTAGTTGACAATAAGGTTCTTCCATACATTCCAACTACAAAATGTAAGTTAGTAATAGCAAAATAATCATTTTTAAATGATATACCTTCATATTTCTAACTTTCGGATTTATTCCTATATATGTGCTATGAGACCTTGCTTTTTGCCAAATTTCATGATTCTAGGTCAACGGGAAGTACCCTATAGGTTTTGGTTCCCCTGTGAAATCGCAAAATATGCGACATAAACGTTCATATCTTTTGATTGCGTTGACTTACAACTTTTATTTTTTTACAGCCGAAAGAAACCGTAGACCCAAGTATTTAGTATAAATTTCAACTTGCTACCTTTACGCGTTTTTGAGAAAAAGGGTCTTGACAGACGGACAGACAGACAGACAGACAGACAGACAGACGGACAACGAAGTGATCCTATAAGGGTTCCGTTTTTTCCTTTTGAGGTACAGAACCCTAAAAAAACAATCCAAAGTATTTGTTGATTGAACATTTTTGGTTCAATTTTATGCCGTGATCATATCTAAAAGAAAGAAAGAAAGAATAAGTTTATTTGTGACCAAATTACGTTTTTTTAAACAGTTTAAAGACACAAGGTGTAAGGTCACAAATCGGCCCCAACTCAGCATAATGCCGGCTGTTAACCAGCGTTGGTCTTCCGTTGGAGCCGTTTGGTGATGTCTCGGTACAGGCACACACACAGTACACCACTACAAAATATAAATATAAATAAAATAATAAATAAACCAATCTAAACACAAATACTAATAATGATGACAATGAGGTAATTATAGTTAACTTTTATTGCAATACATTTGATTTTGATTACATATTTACTTATATTGCATTCGTGTCATATCACTTTTATCTAGCAAACCGAGCGTTTAATCCGTGAGTAAATGCGTTCATTCTCGTTTCATTTCGACTCACGACTTAAGGACTAAGGAAGACACTATAATTAATGCTAGGTTATAATACAGGGGAACACTCTCGAAGCCAAAAGAAGGTAATTGTACTCATCATTATGAACAACTTTTACTATGGGACCAACCCTGAAATCGCGAAAAAAATATCAGCTGTTCCATACATTTTGTCAAGTGTCAATGACCGTTCTGTATAAGTCATTGCGAGGGTAGTACAAAAAAAATTGAGCACGGTTGTAAGATGACTTTGATTTATTTTGTAATTCAGAAGACAAATAGACAATAGACCATTTTTTATTTATGGAAAAAAAAAAAAAATTTTTCTTAATTAATAAAATATACACACATTACAAATTGAAAGAAGGATAAGAGGCTCCTTACCAAAAACAATTTTATAAAGCATACACAGCTAAACACCGATTCAAAGAGGTATCGTGGTAATATAAAAAAAAAAACAATCTTGGTGAATCCTTTGTGTCCGACTTCGTTTATTGTGTAAAAATAGAAAGTTTCACAATCAAACTTACTGCTAGCAAAAAACGGAAAAAAAATCGCAAACACGAAAAAAAAAATACATGTTCAGTTACGTCCATAATTATGTTGAACTAGTAAGGTGAAAAGTTATTTTATTTATGTTTTTCTTTGAAAGCTTCGCCCCCTAACTTGAACCACAAATCCTGTGCGTGTTTAAAACACTCGGCAAACTTAGGCACTTCGATACCACCGCTTCACTTTGCTTTGTTATACCATTATTTCCGATATACCACGTCATTGGCAAACTACGAGGTTGCAACTGTGGAGATGCTTCCTATATCCTTACTAATATTATAAAAGCGAAAGTAACTCTGTCTCTCTGTCTGGATGTTTGTTCGCTTTTCACGACTAAACCGCTAAGCCGATCTTAACGAATTTTGGCAGGATGATAGTGTACAACATATGGACGGACATAGGGTATTTATTCTCCCAGAAAATGCGGGAAAATTGGAAAATCGCGGGTAGCACCGCGGGAAGCTAGTTCTACTATATACGAGTGAGTGATGGGGACTGGGCGGTAGCATGTGCGCTTCAATCTGACGGCACCTGGTTCGATCCTCAGACCTGCACCAATGACCTATTTCAGTCCGATGCCATCGCTCAAAAACGGGGAAGGAAAATCATCGTGAGGAAACCGATATG
The DNA here is from genome assembly GCA_914767915.1 of Agriopis aurantiaria. Lineage (NCBI taxonomy): Eukaryota > Metazoa > Arthropoda > Insecta > Lepidoptera > Geometridae > Agriopis > Agriopis aurantiaria. The sequence goes on along the minus strand of OU611992.1, from coordinate 14,855,893 downwards.
TCCAAGAACCTCAAAAGTTTAAAGACAATGGCATCTATTCTATTCTGATGTACTCTAAACTAAACTAAATTTGACACCTCTGAAATTGTTGCCATCCTTCTCTTCTAATTCTAATTTTTGTGATTGGTTTAGTTTAGTGAGTGAGTGAGTATGACAGAATCGACGCCATTATGATATTCACTAAAATGCACTTGGCCAGCATGGTGGATTAGGGCTCCACTTTCTCTGAGAGCCAGAGTCCCAGTATTGGGAACATGATAGGCTGATATGAAAAGAAAGAAAGAAAGAAAAAAAATTTTATTCGACACCTTTACAAAAACTTATATGGTGATGATGATGAAGAGTCATAGCCTCATAGCGCTCATGGCAATAGTGCATAACCTACTAGTTCTAAGTTTAATACAGCTCAGACGTCTGAAATAACGTAGTAAAAAGCTGAATCGAAACATTGTCGTTTATCGGCTACCAATCTTACATCCAATCTTGCAAAAGTTTTCAGTGTTTATTTATTTATTTGCCGATGTAGATTCACGATTTTCATTTAACTTTTTATAATTTTACATCTGACTCAACAGACTCTGCCCTGTCCAAGTTTGTCCGATAGAGTTATGGTTTATAGAAAAATTCCATAAAAACAAGATTTTCCCAAATGTTCAAATTTTGGGACATGTCCAATTTTTATTTGCCTAAATACCTTTTTAGGACTACTACAAAGATAATTTATATTGTCATTGCACTACAACGAACATTAGAATAGAATAGAATAGAATAGAATATCATTTATTGATCGGCCGACTACAACATCTTAGTATAATTAAATATTATGAGTTGGGCATCATACCGATCTCGTCGTGTCACAAAATGTATAAAACGGCTGTTGTAATGTGTGTAAAAGTGGCTGTTTTATTAAAAAATAAAACAGCCAAGTGCGATCGGGATCGCGCAATAAGGGTTCCGTATCACCACAAAATTTAATAACTAAATTACCAGTTATTACTTGGTAATGAACAGAACAGAAACTTGTCACCGACTCGCACTTGGCCAATATTTATTATTTGTTGTTATACTTTAAAGTATGTACTATAATCATGCCAAATTTGACGCTTATACGTATTACCGTTTTTACATTAGAGCTAATACAAAAATACGTTATAATAATACGTTTGTTGTATGGGGAACTCCATTTCGTTTTTTACTTTTTGTTTTTTTTATAATTTTTTAATTAATCCGCTAAAACATTACATATTCTGTGAAAATTTCAACTAGCTATATATTATGGTTCGAAAGATACAGCCGTTAATAGGTCAGACGGACAGACGGACAGACGGACAGATGGACAGACGGACAGACGGACAGACGGACAGACGGACAGACGGACAGACGGACAGACGGACAGACGGACAGACGGACAGACAGACATCTTAGGCTTAGTAATAGAGTCCCCTTTTTACCCTTTGGGTACGGAACCCTAAAAAAGGATTAGCCAAATCAGTCCAGCCTTCCTAAAGTGATGCACTCACCCAACCCAGTACGTTTTTTGACACTCACCTGTCTGTAGTGTTGTAAGGCGAGCCAGCATACTGGCTGATAGAGGCGAGCTCCACGCCACCCCGATATATCGACACCAATGCCAAGTCCAGGGTTTTACTCTGAAACAAAATTTACTGTTAATATTTATTGTATACTAGCGGTCCGCCCCAGCTTCGCACGGGTATAGATTATAGCCTATGTTATCCGGGGATAGTGTAGCTTCCCATCTGTGAAAGAATTTTTCATATCGGTTAAGTAGTTTCGGAGCCTATTCAATGCAAACAAACAAACAAACAATCAAATCTTTCCTCTTTATAATATTAGTATAGATGGGTTGGGGTTGGGGTGCGGTTAGAGCTCTAAATGACTATACTTTTGACTATACCTACATTAACTACATTCCCTAGGGAGTTCCTACTCAAAAAACAATACCTCTACCAGGATTCAAATGACAAGGAACGCGCGGGCGTAGTAGTCTTCTTTGTCAGTACTACTACAAAGTACACAATTTAAATAATATTAACTAGCTGCACCCCGCTGCGCTGTTAAGCTATGTCTATAGCCTTGTTTAGTATGCTTATAATTATACTACTGTCAAAGCTCATTGATCAAATTCAGTTATTTGTTTAAAGCTTTTAACTTCCATTGTTAGTTTGGGTCAAATCTTGTGAATTTTATAACAGTGATTACCAACCGATTGTGCTTTTGACACGAGTTCAGCTTGGAGGACTATGCATAGACTAAGTGACGCCATTTTAATTTCAATATGGCCGACTCGCAAAGATGGCGGACCAATTATTTTTATGCACTTCCATGTTATGGGCATAATAGAAACAATTATAATAGAGTTTCCTCAAAAGAATGCGAAAAATAAATGACGTCACACTTTATTCAATATGGCGGACGCCTTAAGCCTTGCTTATACAAAAAGTATTTATTTTTATTAATAACTAGCTGCGTCCCGCGGTTTCAGCCGCGAGTTACAATAGTCGTGAAGTTTTCTGAAATTTTCCATTTTTCTGCGCAATTTTCTTAATTTTTCTTGCCGTAAGAACCTTTTTAGGAAAGGATTAGAAAACATTAAAAATATGAACGAAATCGGTAAAGTCGTTCTCAAGTTATGGCGTGACCAAGATAAATAAGGATTAATTTATATAATACTAGCGACCCACCCGCCCAGCTTCGCACGGGTGTAATTTACGTACAAAGCCGGAGCGGGTCGCTTGTTATATACATAAACTTTCCATGAAAATGTATCTAACTGATGGTGAAAACCGCATTAAAATCCGTCGCGTGGTTTGGGAGGAGTTAGCAGCCATACAGACATACGCTGAAAGCGACTTTAATTTATACTATGTAGAGAAGAAAAGATAGAGATATTTACACATTTGTATAGATTTAATTTTACGTAGGATACATTATTTTATAAAAAACAACAAAACGTTATTACCAGATATGTCATGGTACAAGATGTTCTATCTAAAAGGTAAAGCTCAGGATTTTATGAAATCTGAACAATCCATACAAGTGTGGACAAAGAAGCCCAATATCTTGTACGTGTATTGTTACGGTTAATATTAGGACACAGACTTGGAAAGTAATATGAGGGAAGTACAATACCTACCGCAATAATAGACTAGGTTGTTTATGTTGCTGGGGAAATGTGATTTATTGGGCATTTGATTTTTAGTGTACCTATGTAATAATTATGTATGTATGTATGTATATAATATGAGTTTTATTTGGCACGTCTTGTAGCCTAAACTTCATATCTTGCTAGACAGAGAGCGCACTATACTTATGAAGGACGGCATACAAATTTCATATTGACATTCATCTTGCGAAAAAGGGACAGAATATTCGTTCCTAATCCAACAAAAACTTTAAATGCTTTTATATCTCAGAACTTTATTAGCCAGTTTAAATAGTTTCTTCAGTATGTGTTTATATTTTTCACTAATGCCCGGTTTCTGGTGTTCAACTTTCGCTATTAGTTCAACAAAGTTATTTGTAACTTTTTAACTTTTCAATTATAATATCTAACGTCAATATACTTAACGAATAGATAAACGGGTAGTATTGGCCAGATAAGTTATCTAAAATATAACTATTGAGTGTTCGAAAACGCAACTTGTAACCAATCATAACCATCATCAGTCTCTGACTGTCCACTGCTAGACATAAGCATCTACTAATGCATGCCACTGAGCTCGGTTAGCAGTTCTTTGCATCCAATTTTTACCCGCCGTTTTACGCAAGTCGTCATACTGTCCTACACTACGTTTGCCTAAACGTGGTCTCCACTCCAGAACTCGTCCACCCCATCGGTTATTGATTCTTCGGGCAATGTGGCCAGCCCACTGTTACTCCAGCTTGCTAATCCTCTGAGCTATGTCGGTAACTTTGGTTCTATGTCGAATCACTTCGTTCCGATTTTTTTCCCGGATAGAAACTCCAAGCATAGCTCTCTCCATAGCTCGCTGAGAGACTTTAAACTTGTGGACCACCTTAACCGTGAGTTGCCACGCTCGGCACCGTAGGTCATAACGGGTAGGACACACTGATTAAAGACCTTTGTATTGAGAGGAACTTATGGAACCAATAGTGCTATTGAATAGAAAAGATAAACCATCGATAAAGGACCTCAGAAACCAGGCATTAGTCTGTACACCTGTTCAAGTGTCCACCTATTGTCTAGTCTCATTTTACTGCTGTTGGCTAATTTGGATCATGCCACCTGCTCCAAAAAGCCGAATGAAGTGTACAAGCAGCTAGGCTATGGCAAGGTTTTTTTACGCAAGCATAACTTTGAAAATTGTTATGCTACGTTTGCTGGAGTTAACAGGAGAAGCGTGGCAAAGACGTGATGCTAAGTGGAAGCAAAGTGTGATAATTTTTAAACAATAATCACGGCCGCTTTTATGTCACAACAAAGCCGCCACGCCGCCTAAACTCGAGTTAGCGTTAGACCTAACATTTTGAAACATTGCAAAAAAAAAAACTATGCTTGCAATTTTCATCTGGGTTCCAAATTAATATTACTTACTTGAATTAAATAAAAATAAATTGTACAATAACAATTTAAAATCTTTCATAATCATCTGAAGCGTGAAAGCAGTAGGCAATAAATATACAAATACATGCTAGCTACAATAGTCTCCTCCTGGCTTTGCTTGGCAGTAGGACCTAATTTATTAATGTAAGGGTAGGTACTGATGACTGACTTAATTTATTGTATAATGTTGACATTTTTAGTTTAATTATTTTAAATTTCAATTGGTAATAATTATTATTAGTGTAATGTGACTAGCTACTATTATTAATTTTTTCTATTTCTTCTATTGATATTTTTTTTTTATTTGTATGAGTCTATGTTACTTGGAAATAAATAAATTATTATTCACTTTATTTATTTTTAGTCTTAATTTTTAAGTTTTTTACATCTAATAAATAATAAAAAATACATAAAAAACATAAAAAACTTAAAAACTAGGGTGCCACCGGCAGCGGGGCAGGGCCCAAGCTACCGGTGGTTAGGGCTGCAGAGTGAGGAACCTCCTGACAATGCGAGCCGTGTCAAGGATTACTGCCTTCTGCATCTGACCCTTGACCCAACCGTCTAGCGAGAGCCTCGAAATTATTATTATTATTAGGGTACTTCTTCGAAATTTCATTCTTCGACTGATTCATCTGGCCAAAATTTTGTTTCACTTTCAGCTTTGTCACACATGTTCATATGTAAAAAAGTTGACTAAAGAACATAGATATCAATGAGGGACTTGTTTTTATAAAGTAGTTTTCAAGATATCTACGTTCAAATATTTTGTGCTCAGATGAATCAGAATGTATTACAGATGAATCAGAATCTGAACTAAAAATGAAAAACTTTATGTCGTTTGGCTCTGTATTGAGGAAAGAATCATATTCACACACATAAAATAATTTGTATTTATGACAACAATTATCAGTGATCTTAGCACGGAAAAAATCTGATGATCAACAATAATTCTTGTAAAACATTTTATTGATTTTATTATTCTCGAAGGGACGTCAGCATTGAATGATACATCAGTTTCATTTTCTGTTAGGTTCAAATCAATTCCAAGTGTCCTTTGTTGTCTTATAGTGGATCTTGTTATACGTTGAGAAAATGGTGAAGATTGAGTTAATACCTGTGATGAGCTGGGAATTTCTGGAAACCTTGGTATAATCGAAACTTCTGGAGATGATGGTAATTCCAAATCTAAAGGATCATTTACTTCGGTAGTGTCTGCTGGATCACATTCTTCATATATTTCCTCTTCTGAAGGAATATCACGTTCTTTTAATTTCTTTTTAGCATACCATCTTCAAGAACTTTTGCTACTTTTCTTCCTAGCTGTTTTTTGTTGTTTGGGTGTCAAATTCTGAACTGAAACTATTATACCTTCTCTCTTTTTTTTTCAAATATGTTTCTTTCATTTTTAATTTCCACAAAGCACACTTGTCTGAATCTTTTCTTATGTTTTGCGTTCTGCGAGTCTCTTTTTCTCCTTCTTTTTATCGTGACTTTCTGGCATTTTTGTGAACTGCAATATTAAAATAACAGAAATTAGAGGTTTTAACTTTTAATAAATAGCTTTTTTAACAAGGAAGATTGTTGTCAAATGTGCCACTTAATTGTTAGTGATCACAATTTTATTACATTATTGTTAGTAATAAAAACACTGGTATGATTGTTAATTCTAAATAACAATTATTAATTCTTAACTAAGACACATATCAAAAAAGTTTAATAATTATGTAGAATACTTCTGTAATATTTGAATTATTTAATCGGTTATACCGTAGTAAATATAATAAATAAGACAAGAACTACTGATTTGTGCACGGTAAAAAATTGGACAAGGTGAATTACGTAACAAAAGCGTTCCTTTCGTGCTGGAGAGGAGAAAATCGAAGTTGTTTTATGATTCAAATGGTGTTTTGACCGTATGAATCAGGCACAGATGAATCAGGATTTTCCCTTCACACATGCATAACTCATCATACATACTGACGTCAGTATTGTAATTTTTGTAGTTGAATCTATAACCCAAAAGCATTACACGAAATACAAATTGAAGTTGTAAAACAATAAAATAAATTTTATAAGGTAGACATTGTAATCAAAATGCCACCTGAACAAAGCACATATGAATCAGATATTTACCCTTGTAACTCCGGGATCCAAGCGAACCAGCCGCACGTCCACCTTCTGGCTCGTCCGTTACACGAATGGCTTCCCCCCGCGCGGGAAGTCAAACTCTCATTGTTATTACCCGACCAAGCACGGTCAAGCGCAGCTTACGCCACATTAATCAGTATTATGTGCCGGACACTTCTTATTTGCCTATTTATAAACAAACTAAGGTAGGTATAACTAATAGAATATTTTTTTATAAGAGGGCAATTCATTTCCTTTTGATATAATTATAATTCGTAATGATTTATCAAAAGGAAAATGCGATATCGACCATTTTCTTCCGCAAAATGGCAATCGGACGCGTTATATGAATCAGAAGAACAAACTTCAAAGATTTTTAATTTATACTTAGACTAATTATTTGAAAAATATCACTTGTCCCAGTTAGAGTTAAAGCTAAACTGTTGTAGCGTAGCTCCATTCACAAACACTGAACATAGGTACTGACACACAGATTTAGATTCCTTATAGAATAAAGCACAATTATCACGCTAATTCATTTAAAACTTAATTCCAATGTATAAACAGCTGAAAAGTCTGTATTTTGGATTGGGCATTATTTCCTTCAACACAGACAGTGACACTGACAGATGTAAATCGCGACCGTCAGTGTGGCACTGGAAGCATAGATTTTTAGCTATGGTTCGCAGTAAGATTTTAATAATCTGTGATTACATATGTCGTGATTTTAGTAAAACGAAACGTATATAATAATATTTATGTTTTCTTGTAAACAATTCGTGTTTGTTTAAATAAACAATTAAGGTGATCTAGCGTAGATAGGTTTATTCATTTTTACAAACGTAATTATAAAATTGTAACGCAAGTAAATATTTAGTGAAGTTTGGTGACATTTTGCTTATCAGCTGCGTGAGATGGGACGTGATAACCTCGTAAAAGTGGAAAGGGTTCATGATTTTTATTCACACGATTACAAGATGGACGGACTTAGATGGGATCCACTTTCGGAGGTTGTTGCTGGCGCTAGCCAATGGTGCGGAGCGTTCTTGAACGCCATCTCCACGTTTTACAAAACCCGTAAGAAGCGGGTTTTCCCCTTTGGGATAAGACTGCACCACATTACACCGACCTGAAGACCATTCCACCTGGCTATCGGCTTCTCCTCGTCACTTTTGTCACGCCCAGTATAGAACGTGATAACCGGCGCAATTCATCGGAATTCGCAAGTAACATTTTTCCATTTTCCATTTTCCATTTATACCTACTACGGCCATGACCGTAGCTTAATATCTTCGGAATATATTCCCGCCACAGCAGGCATTTCTTGCTGTCTTGCGCTTCTGACTTCTGAAGACCGAGTGGAAACTTCTAGAAATACCTTCGGAGTTTTTTTTGTTCGAGTATTATAATTTGTAAAAGCATCGAACGATTCTAGTATATAATAAACTTTCATTATGACTGTTGGACAGATTGTCTAGCTAGCAATCTGCTCCATTTTTTTTATAAGCATTCACACAAAATTGGTTTAATTTGAATCAATTCATAATGATAGGGTCACTCGCTACGGTGACAAAATGTGTAAAACTCTTAGATTTACATTAGTTATTTCGATTATAAGTTGAGTGTAATTGCAAAATACCTCTGGCTGAAATTCTAGCTATATTTAGAATTTAAGAGTAATTATTGGGTTTTCATTCTGCAAATCCTGTTTAAATAAGGTTTAGATCATTTACGGGTTGTGGTTTCTTTAAATACATAATTAATATTATATAACCTACTTTTGTTGTTTGTTTTTATGGCCCTCCTAAAGCAACTCTCTTTATACAGGCACGGTCCTTAAATAGTAAAGGTTTGATCTCTGTCAGCTGACATCAGATTTTATCCGAGCAAACTTTAGCTGTTCTTTTGTTTAAAACAAGCGTAACGGGTGTTAGCTATAGCTTTAAATATAGGTTTAGGGTCGCATCGACGAGGACTAGACGTCGGAACCATCGGGAGCGTTTCGTCCCACCAGGAGAGTTTCGCACCACCGGGGACGTTTCGCACCGAGCTTCACCCTTGACCGTTCTTTATTTACTTGACGAATTAAAAATCTTTTTTTTCATTTCCACCACGTTACAATGGCGCCCGAATCTTTTTGAATATAATTAGAGTTGTTTTATGAGAGTAAAATTACTGTAAAAAATTTGAAAACTTAAATATTGTTAGCATTTAAGAATTAAACTCACAGAGTTAATATGTATTGTTACGAACCATAACGGTATTTTCTAAGAACCTTACTTTTAGTAATTTTAGGTATTATCTCGACATTATAGAGATATTATTAACACACTATTTTTGTAAAGAAGTGAGCCGTTTCTTTAAATATTTTTTTTTATCAACGTTGATGTTCCTATATCAACATGTCGACTCATTCCGAAAATTACTCCGACGAGGCAGCTGGTTATCACTCTCTTACTAGTGATACTCCACATCTGCAATTGAGTCCCAATGGACATCATGAGCTCCACATTCCCATCGATACGGTCAACACTGATCAGCGGTTGAATCCAAACTATGTTTCCGGAAATTTGGTGACTACCGCGTTATTTCCAACGCATAGTCACACTGCCCACACAACCACAACGCCTGTCACGCCTCACTCATACAGCGGTATGAATACTGTCACACATACGACGGCAGCGATTTCGCAGCCCATACTTCATGCCTACGTTGAATTACCACCGGTGCACACTCTTAAATCAAGTGAATCACTCTTAGAAAATGAGTCAACACGGTTTAAGGCTTTTCAGCCACACACGCAGGTAGGCTCACACATGTTAGCGGACGCACCGCATGGAGCTGCAGTTTATTACCGCTCACTCAATTTATCAACGCTGAACATTAAGTTTTCTGGAGAATCTGACGTCGACGAATTTTTGTTGCGCGTAAATGAAATCAGGCTTGCACGACAGATCGACGATGCCACTTTGGTTTGTGGTTTTTCAGAGCTACTGTCGGGTACAGCGCTGAAATTTTATAGGACAGTGACTCACCGTTTGCGATCGTGGGAAAATATTCGTTCAGAATTTAAGAAATATTTTCAAACAAAAGATTATTCTTACAATATTGAAAAGCAAATTAGAGAACTCAAACAATCACCAGGACAATCAGTGTCGTTCTTCGTTTTAGATGTCAAGGATTTAAATTCTAGGCTTGCATGCCCTATTGGTGAACGAAATTTGTTAGAGATCGTAAAACATAATATGCTCAGTGCTTACGCACAGCTTTTAGCTATTAATGACATTATATCTTTTGAACATTTAACTAATATTAGTAGAAACTTTGAAGCTTACTCCGGCGTATTGGATTTTTCCAAAACATCAGGTAAGCGTGAGGTCAATGCAGTAACAAGCACGGAAACACCCACTCGACAAGACACACCTATGACATGCCTCAAGTGTAAAAAGATAGGACACTCGTACAAGGTTTGCAGGTCCGTACCAGGCATGATCTGTTTTAAGTGTGGAGCGAAAGGGGTGACTACTAGGAACTGTTCCGTCTGCCAAGGTGCATCTCACATTCCAAAGGCGTCAACGCCTACGCTAGAAAAAAACTAATCACGCCCCAGAGTAATGCTTGCCCTACATCAACACTTCCGCTTCATTCTCCAAATACGGAAGTATGTTCGTTTGTTGGCGATTCTCGTTTATTTGTTAAGTTTGAAATTTTGGATAGTGAGTATGAAGCTTTACTTGATCCAGGGGCACATTTATCTATATTAGGTGCTAATAAGCACAAAGACTTTGAGAAACTTGGTTTCACAATTAGAAACGACCCCTCGACTGTTTATTTAGCAGATTTATCTGAAATACAGGTATTAGGAACAATGCAATTGCCCATTTCATGCAACGGCAAATCTGCCAACTTTAAATTCTTGGTTTGTCCTGCAATCCATCACAAACTTCTTTGTGGGATGGATTTCACAGACACTTTTGGTTTGATAGACATTTTTAAGTTTGGAAACATAATTAGGAGGGGCAATGGCAATTCGTTTAAAACACGTACGGAGTTTTGTGAAGTTAAGGCTTTAGTTTCGAGGGAAGGTCTCTCTTCACAACAGAATGCACGCTTACAAAAAGCGACTAACGATTTTGAGGCCATCTCTTCTGAGAAGATGGGTTTAGGTAAGACACCTCTTATTGAACATAAAATTGTTACCAAAGGACCACCAATTAAGCAGAGATATTATCCTCTCTCCCCCGCTAAGCTAGCTGCTTTGAACAAGGAGGTTGATGAGATGTTGGCACTTGGCGTCATAGCTCCGTCAAGGTCACCATGGGCCAACCCGGTTGTTATGACACCGAAAAAGGATGGCTCATGGCGATTTTGCCTGGATGCTCGGAAACTGAATGACGTCACCGTCAAGGATTCTTATCCCCTCCCCTACATCAGTTCAATATTGGATAACCTGCGCGGCATTCACTATTTAAGTTCTATCGATTTATCCTCTAGTTTTTGGCAAATTGGATTATCCGAGCGCAGCGAGGGAAGCGGGAATTCATGCGAAAAAACCGCTTTTGTTGTCCCGAATCGCGGACTTTTTGAATTTCGCCGAATGCCGTTCGGACTTTCTAATGCGGGTGCAGAACTTCAACGATTGGTGGATTCTCTCTTTCAACATAGATTTGACGGAAAGCTTTTCTGTTATTTAGATGACCTTCTTATTGCAACGCCGTCATTTGATGAACACATGGAGATATTGACAGAAGTATCCAAGGCACTCAAAGACGCAGGTCTCACTGTCAACCTCAAAAAATGTGATTTTTGCAAAGGGGAACTCAGATACCTCGGATATATCGTTAATTCCGAAGGGCTACGTACAGACCCCGATAAACTAAGCTGTATTGAAAATTACCCACGGCCCGTGACAGCTAAACAGCTGCGCGGCTTTATAGGGCTTTGTTCTTACTATCGCAGATTTGTCAAAGGTTTTTCCTCCATTATTGCGCCCATGACAGCTTTAATAGGTAAACGGAAAGGCAGAGATAGCATAGACTGGACGCAGGCAGCTGAAGAGTCTTTCAACACTCTGAAGCGGGCGTTGATTACTGCACCAGTGCTGGCATCCCCGGATTTTACAAAACCGTTCGTCTTACATTGCGATGCATCCTCGGTAGGGATAGGGTCTGTGTTAACGCAGGAGATTGATGAAGTTGAGCGTCCAGTAGCCTTTCATTCGCGCTTGCTGTCTAAACCCGAAAGGAATTACAGCACGACAGAGCGAGAGCTACTGGCCGTAGTAAATTCCATCGATCACTTCCGAGCCTACATAGAAGGTACTAAATTTACTGTCGTTACCGATCACATGAGTCTAAAGTGGTTAAAATCCCTTAGCAACCCATCAGGTAGATTGGCGAGGTGGGCTATGCAAATCTCCTGTTTTAATTTTGACATTTGTCACAAGGCAGGAAAATTACACGTAGTACCAGATGCGTTGTCTAGGATTTCAATAGATGCCATTTCGTACGATGGCGGCTTACAAACTACCCAAGACGAATGGTATAAGAAAATTTTTGAAGGCTGTCAAACTAGACCCTCTTTTTACAAAAATTATCAAATAAAAGATAACCGTTTGTATCGTTTTTGCAAGGACAGTACGAATTTGAGTAAAAATAATTGGAAAATGGTAATACCAACGGAGTTAGTTAAAGAATGCATTCAGGAGAGCCATGACTCCTTTTGTAGTGTTCATCCAGGAATTCAGAAAAGTTATCTTAAAGTTAGAGATCACTACTATTGGAAGGATATGTTCAATGACGTCAAAACATTTGTGACAAAGTGTGAAAAGTGCAAAGCTTACAAGCATTCCAATGCATTACCTCACGGCCTAATGACCAATCAGAAACAGGTAGACACTCCTCTACACACTTTGTCATTAGACATCATTGGACCACTGCCCAAGGCTTACTCGGGTCACGTATATATTTTGTCCGTCGTTGACATATTCTCCAAGTTTGTTTGGCTTCATCCTCTTCGTACTGCAACGACACAAACGGTTACCTCATTTTTAGAGAAGGAGATTATTTACAAGTGGGGAACCCCTGCAATTTTATTGTGCGACAATGCTACTATTTTTAAAAGCAAACAATTCAAAAATTTCAGCGATAGGTATTCTATTCCAAAAATATTTTACAACGCATATTATGCACCACAATCAAATACGGTCGAGCGGTATAACAAAACTGTTGAAGTTTGCTTGTCAATTTTGGTCGAACAAGATCAAAGAAACTGGTCTAAGTATCTCCAACAAATCCAACTGTCCTTGAATAGTGCAGTAAATTTAGCTACAGGCTACACACCTTACTTGTTAGCAACAGGACGGGATATTGTCATTGACGGTAAATACCATTCCATTATGAGGGATTTACCAGCATCAGTGGACGATATCACGTTAGCAGATAGAAGTAAGACAGCCTTGGCATTAACTGAACTTTCAGATGTTTTTGTAAAGGTTGGAGATGCTCTGACACAAGCTTACCAAAAAAATGCACAACGGTATAACTTAAGACGAACGCGTTTAAGGGTGAACGAAGGCGACATAGTATGGCGAAAAAATTTTGCTCAATCGAATGCAGCAAAATTCTTCTCTGCCAAGTTAGCACCAAAATTTATAAAATGCAAGGTCGTGAAGAAGTTGTCCGACGTTGTGTATGAACTTCGGGAGCTCAAGTCAGGCACGACTGGTAAATATCATGCGAAAGATATTATTCGCGTGAATTAGTTTTAGCTAAATAGTCTCTGTTTCACTAAAACTATTCTCTTTTGCTTTGTAAGCTTGGGATGATCAGTCTCCAATATTTCCCATGTTCGGTTATTGTATGTATTTGACTGACACTTGGTTCGGTATCTATTTTGGTAGTGTACCAATATATTTTTTTAACCCAATTTCGTCGGCTGTTCTTTCGGTTAACTATGTTAACCTCTTTTTCCAAAAAAAGGGGTATTGTAGCGTAGCTCCATTCACAAACACTGAACATAGGTACTGACACACAGATTTAGATTCCTTATAGAATAAAGCACAATTATCACGCTAATTCATTTAAAACTTAATTCCAATGTATAAACAGCTGAAAAGTCTGTATTTTGGATTGGGCATTATTTCCTTCAACACAGACAGTGACACTGACAGATGTAAATCGCGACCGTCAGTGTGGCACTGGAAGCATAGATTTTTAGCTATGGTTCGCAGTAAGATTTTAATAATCTGTGATTACATATGTCGTGATTTTAGTAAAACGAAACGTATATAATAATATTTATGTTTTCTTGTAAACAATTCGTGTTTGTTTAAATAAACAATTAAGGTGATCTAGCGTAGATAGGTTTATTCATTTTTACAAACGTAATTATAAAATTGTAACGCAAGTAAATATTTAGTGAAGTTTGGTGACATTTTGCTTATCAGCTGCGTGAGATGGGACGTGATAACCTCGTAAAAGTGGAAAGGGTTCATGATTTTTATTCACACGATTACAAGATGGACGGACTTAGATGGGATCCACTTTCGGAGGTTGTTGCTGGCGCTAGCCAATGGTGCGGAGCGTTCTTGAACGCCATCTCCACGTTTTACAAAACCCGTAAGAAGCGGGTTTTCCCCTTTGGGATAAGACTGCACCACATTACACCGACCTGAAGACCATTCCACCTGGCTATCGGCTTCTCCTCGTCACTTTTGTCACGCCCAGTATAGAACGTGATAACCGGCGCAATTCATCGGAATTCGCAAGTAACATTTTTCCATTTTCCATTTTCCATTTATACCTACTACGGCCATGACCGTAGCTTAATATCTTCGGAATATATTCCCGCCACAGCAGGCATTTCTTGCTGTCTTGCGCTTCTGACTTCTGAAGACCGAGTGGAAACTTCTAGAAATACCTTCGGAGTTTTTTTTGTTCGAGTATTATAATTTGTAAAAGCATCGAACGATTCTAGTATATAATAAACTTTCATTATGACTGTTGGACAGATTGTCTAGCTAGCAATCTGCTCCATTTTTTTTATAAGCATTCACACAAAATTGGTTTAATTTGAATCAATTCATAATGATAGGGTCACTCGCTACGGTGACAAAATGTGTAAAACTCTTAGATTTACATTAGTTATTTCGATTATAAGTTGAGTGTAATTGCAAAATACCTCTGGCTGAAATTCTAGCTATATTTAGAATTTAAGAGTAATTATTGGGTTTTCATTCTGCAAATCCTGTTTAAATAAGGTTTAGATCATTTACGGGTTGTGGTTTCTTTAAATACATAATTAATATTATATAACCTACTTTTGTTGTTTGTTTTTATGGCCCTCCTAAAGCAACTCTCTTTATACAGGCACGGTCCTTAAATAGTAAAGGTTTGATCTCTGTCAGCTGACATCAGATTTTATCCGAGCAAACTTTAGCTGTTCTTTTGTTTAAAACAAGCGTAACGGGTGTTAGCTATAGCTTTAAATATAGGTTTAGGGTCGCATCGACGAGGACTAGACGTCGGAACCATCGGGAGCGTTTCGTCCCACCAGGAGAGTTTCGCACCACCGGGGACGTTTCGCACCGAGCTTCACCCTTGACCGTTCTTTATTTACTTGACGAATTAAAAATCTTTTTTTTCATTTCCACCACGTTACACTGTATAAAAAAAAATTACACGCCGTTTTGTTAGTTAGTTTCAGAAATAAACCCATGGAAGTCCAAAATTTTGTCTTTGAAGAAGTACCCATTATTTGCCGTTGTCGGGTAAAATTAACACCCAAAAAGGTTCTCTAAAAATTGAGAACAACAAGAAATATAAACCCTGGACAAAACAACAAAATCCGGATTTACTTCAACGCCTGCTACGACCCAAATGTGAGAATAACTGTCTATACATGTAGTTCCTGTAATCTACATTCGGCTAACCCAAAATCAACCTTAAACTCTAGTTTTAAGATATGTTTTTGCGTGATCTTAGAATTGATTTGCCACGTGTAATGTGTTTTCTTTATAGCTTTCATATGAGATATTATGTTAAGGAAATATATATGTGTTGTCTGGATTATTCTTGGATTACAGAACGCAATATTAGACATTTACTCGTATGAGAGCGTATAAGCCTGTAAGTGTTATATTTTAGTATTTTTAAGTAGGCTTATACAAGAAAGACGGTTGTAACCTACAATTATATATTTTCCATAGGTGGCAAACAAACAGACGGGCCGCCTGATGGTAAGCAGTCACCGTCGCCTATCGATACTTGTAACACCAGAAGCATCACAAATACGTTGCCGAACCTCTAATGACTCGCCCTTTGAAGAACCCTATGTTGTAGCATCTCGGAATTACCGTTAATAAAACTTAAAAATGTATATTAATTTTTTTATAAAAATATTTTTTATTGTTTAGGTAGCTTATTCCACATTTTGCAGGTGTGAGGCAAGAAAGATCATGTGAATCGCACAGTGTGCGATTTCTACTGATCTATGAACATCATTATATTATTAGTAACGAGATATTTACCGTGATAAGGTTGTGGAATGAGCTTTCGATATTTCGGCGCAGTTGAATGAACTCCGATGAAGTTTCCCGTGAGCATGGTGCATGTAACTGCGCCGAAATATCAGAAGTTTTTTCCACAACCTTACCACAGTAAATATCCCGTAAATAATCATATAAAGTTAGTGAACAACCGCGATAGTTTAAAACAGTGATTTATACCCCCTCGTTGAAATTAAATTCACTAAAAACCTAGACCTTTTTCAATACAAATATTACTTTCGGGATTTCCTCTTCAAATTTTCTCAATAAACTATAAAAAAGCAAAACTTGAAATACAGCTATTACACTAATCAAGCTATTAAATCTCCATTAACATACTAATAATACAATACCTACCGTTTATTAGAGTTAATTATTACTAGGAATATACTGACATATAAAATTATATGAGGTCGCATAAATTCAAGTCAAGTTCAACTCTATAACCTTTGGAATAAGGCTGTAATAGCGAGAAATCGTCGGAAATCATTAGATATATTATTTGAAACCATTTTGAATACGTTTTGGATAATGATAATGGAAGGGCGGTATATCTTTAGTCAATTAAGGATTATTTATTTATTAGTAGATTTTGTGACTAATGCAAATAAGCAGTGTATTTAAACAATATTTTCTACCTTAAGGCACGGTCTGATCACGATTTCAAATTCGTTTTTTACCCGCACATGCCATTATCTATTTGCTATCTAAAGTGGCTTTGTTTAAAGTTGAAAATCGTATATCATCATATTTGAAGAAGATGATGACTTTGTGCTTGTGTTTATATTATTTTGAGGGTTTTCATTTAATTTATCGACATATAAAAATTATTTTTAACCATTAACTGGTTAAAGTTTTAAAACACTAGTCTGGCTACACAATTCATACAAAAAATATGTTGTTGTCACTGAAAATTCAGAGTAGGTACTTCAATTCAGAAGCTATTTTTGTTGCACAATTTGTAATATGTTTTTTTATGTATCGAGATAATTAATTTATAAAAAAAATATTTGGTTAAGTTTATTACACAGGTGTTTTTTTACGTGTAGTTTTTTTTATTTGAATTTGATCAGTTAATTTCGTCACTTTACACTAAGCGTTTAAAACACTTCTTTTGGTTAATTTCGCGATTGTACCGCGCCTTAAGATATTAACTCAAAGCCTACATTTAACACAATTTTGACTATTATAAAACTTGAAAACTATGCCATATTAACCGACTCCCAATAACGTTTTTTATATTTTTTTATATTTGTTACCTTATTGCTCCGTCACTTATGAACCAATTTGAAAAAAAATATATGGACATACTTTTAATTAGTCACATAGAAATTTCATCAAAATCGGTTCAGAAGTTTGGCTTTTAAATCAAAACAATTGGTAAATTCAGTATGACTTACCGAAATACCGAATTACCGAAATTGCGTATTTTGCTAAATTTCTGAAGTCTGTTTTTCAAATAGATAAATAATTATTGCTTTATTTTGCTAGCCTACTTTAAGAAAATCACAAAATGCTATAATAAAATGTTTGATGATGATATCCTTATATGAGCAGTCTTAACGTAAAAAATATGTTTATAAACTACTTTACGAAAATTAAAGATTATTTTTAGGGTTCCGTACCTCAAAAGGAAAAAAGGGTACCTTTATAGGATCACTTTGTTGTCCGTCTGTCTGTCCGTCCGTCTGTCAAGACGCTTTTTCTCAAGAACGCGTAAAGGTAGCAAGTTTAAATTTATACTAAATACTTGGGACTACGGTTTCTTGCGGCTGTAAAAAAATAAAAGTTGTAACTCAACGCGATCAAAAGATATGAACGTTTATGTCGCATATTTTGCGATTTCACAGGGGAATCAAAACCTATAGGGTACTTCCCGTTGACCTAGAATCATGAAATTTGGCAAGAGGCAAGGTCTCATAGCACATATATAGGAATAAATCCGAAAGTTATACATTTAAGGTATATCATTTAAAAATAATTATTTTGCAATTACTAACTTACATTTTGTAGTTGGAATGTATGGAAGAACCTTATTGTCAACTACAAACTTAAGTTTGTCTTTCAATATTTTAACTTCAGTTAGTTTTTTTTTTTGGTCTCGCGCTCTGAGGGTTCCGTCTAAAGGAACCCTCAGAGCACGAGTCCTACTCGTACTTGTCCGGTTTTTTTTACTATAAGAACAATAAAACACAATATTCCATGACAGGAAAATCGAAAGAAACGTTGACGGTGTATCGAAAATATTATTTTCACTTGTCTCATAACAATTCGGAATAAAAAAAAAAACTAAAGTTATATGATTATTTACGGCATATTTAACATGGTAAGGTTGTGGAATGAGCTCCCGATATTTCGGCGCAGTTACATGCACCATGTTCACGGGAAGACTGAAGAATGAGAGTGGTTGGTCGAACAACTAAAAAGTTAGGTGCAGACAAAACGATCTACCCTCTTTCTCTCATTCCACAACCTTACCACGGTAAATATCCCGTAAATAATAATATAACTTTAGTGAACAACCGCGAAAAAAAAACAACTCTTTCTTGACTTACTTTCTCTCAAACACCACAAAAGTATTCCTTGATACATTAATTCACTTTCAAATTAGCCGGGAAAGCCATTACATTTTAATTTCCTAAACCAACAAAGCTTTTTTCAGCAATCTTCACCACATTACCCTTTCTACTTAATATGTACAAGAAAATCTCAGCTCAGGGACCAAGTTCTCGCACGATCGAGATTTTCTATTTCACTGTCTCTCTCATTACAAATGCCATTTGAATTAGTGACTGAAATAATATCGAATGCGCGAGAATAGCGCCAGCCGTTCCAGATATCTCGTATCAGCCAATCTTGCAAATTAGTACAACACTGGCTTGGCAAAGAGTAGCCATTTCCGAGGGTACGCCTCCATAAAGCCACCTATCTCGCGCAAATGAAAAACAATAATGAGCCTATTTGTCTCTGTGAGGACGGACAGGGTTGCCACAACATAATTAGGACTAGTTTGCTTTAGAAGGGTTAAACTTATGAATGGGTATAGGATTTAATTGAGACACCCGAGACACTTTCTAGAGTTTTGGGCTATATTCGGGTAAATTGGCTTAATTTGATGTTAGATTGAAGCCAAAAATTGCTACCCAATGTAGGTTCTAATTTCAAATTGTTTGATCTCAGTTCGATGCCTTTTTGCCATGATTAGGGAAGGGAACTATAGAAATTTGATTACCACCATCATCATCAGCCAGAAGACGTCCACTGCTGAACATAGGCCTCCCCCTTTAACCTTCACGAGGAGACCTTTAACATCAGGAGAGTTGGCGGCCAACCGCAAGCATATCAAGTAATAATAAATAAAAAAAATGCAGAGTCATATGCAGGACTCCAGAATAACATAGAATACATTTATCCCGTAAAAGTACCACGGTTTCTCAGGAAGGAGGTCTACGAGTGAGACCGCGGGGAGCAGCTAGTATACCACAATATTCTTTTATAATAATTCCATCGTTAAATCCGGTAGGTTTCCGCTTCAAAGAGTGTGATTACGGAAAATTTTCCAATATTAAAAAATCTTAATGAAAATGATTCCGGGACGGACGGACGCTGATTACATTTGCATTTAATTATTAAAGCCTCGGAATGTTTATTTAATTCGTCGATACATTGGAATTATATATAAAGTCGTTATTTTGGAAAAATGGGATAATGGCGATTGGTATTGAATGAACGAATCGCTTCGGACTCATTCTATAGAAGAAAACCGGACAAGTACGAGTAGGACTCGTGGTCTGAGGGTTTTTTTGGATGGAACCTTCAGAACGCGAGTCCAAAAAATGTAACTAAAGTCGAAATATTGAAAGACAAACTTAACTTTGTAGTTGACAATAAGGTTCCATACATATCAACTACAAAATGTAAGTTTGTAATTGCAAAACAATATTTTTTTATATGATATAACTTCAAATTAACAACTTTCGGATTTATTCCTTTATATGTGCTGTAAGACATTGCCTCTTGCCAAATTTTATGATTCTAGGTCAACGGGA
The DNA here is from genome assembly GCA_914767915.1 of Agriopis aurantiaria. Lineage (NCBI taxonomy): Eukaryota > Metazoa > Arthropoda > Insecta > Lepidoptera > Geometridae > Agriopis > Agriopis aurantiaria. Next base: position 14,835,582 of record OU611992.1, on the reverse strand, counting down.
AGTACCTTGTAGGTTTTGATTCCCTTGTGAAATCGCAAAATATGCGAAAATATGCGACATAAACGTCCATATCTTTTGATTGCGTTGACTTACAAGTTTTATTTTTTCACAGCTGAAAGAAACCGTAGATTCAGATATTTAATATAAATTTCAACTTGATACCTTTACGCGTTATTGAGAAAAAGGGTCTTGACAGACGGACAGACAGACGGACAGACGGACAACGAAGTGATCCTATAGGGTTCCGTTTTTTTCCTTTTGAGGTACGGAACCCTAAAAAGGGCTAGCAGTAATAACAAATCTAAAAAAAACTCACCTGATAATGCGTCTGTACCACCACCGCTCTAAACACAATGGAAGCGTCCTGCACTCTCGTCTCGAGCGGTTTCTCCGCGAACTTCGGACATCGACTGTCACATACTATCGTTCTACACAAAAACAGTACAAGCAACAAATCCCTGTTCGCCATTCTCCCTTTGAACACACGCCACGCCATTATAAACCGTAACACTGTCACTATAAGTTACATTTTTCAGTCCGTCCATCTGACGACGGTCGTCTTCTCCCGTCTTTTCTTTTGCCGCTTTTTGGGTTGCATTTTATCTGGAACAAGAAAACAAGAATTTAGTAAAGTTTGTTGTGTATGAGAATTACAGTGAGTGAATAAACGTGGTCCGAAACGGTAATTTTGTTAAATATTTCCGTAAATTTACAGAAAAAAAGATTTAAATAATATGTGTACATTACATATAAACAGTAAATTACTGCAGCAGTACATTTATGGTCGAACATTAAAATATTTGGCATGCCACAATAATATGTGGCTTCATAAACGCCCAGTTGCCACCAAGGCTTAAATAGTGCTTTTCCCAAATATTCCGTGAACATTAAAAAATCAGAAACATTTTGGGATTTTAGGGTAATTATTACATTACGATAAAAAAGGTTAAATAAAGGTATAAAATACCCAATATTGCCACTTTTAGATGGTTGTGGCATATATTGAGAGCCAATCGAAGGACACTAGTCAAAAATATCTGAAAATCATTTATTTTTGTCTGTCGTTTTAACATTAACTTCTATGCATTTGCTTTATTTCCCTCGGCTCAAGTTTGTCCACTTTCAAAGTTGACAACTTCCTAATTCGTCCATTCCTAACACGTTCTTTTCCTACGTTGTCGTTGTACGAACTACGAATTCCTGAGTCGTCCATTCCCCAATTCATTTATGTGGGAAAACTCAATCAAACGCAATAAAAAAGAATAATGTTACTTTATAAAATTATTTTGATCAAATTTCTTTGTGCATTGAAATTCAACATTAGAGAAACAAAAATGCGTCATTTAGGTGTAAGGTTTATAATTGATTATACCATTGTATAAGTTACCTTGAAGCGAGTTTTTTCAATAATAGATAGTTTTAATATGATGTTTGAGAAATATCCTTTAGATATGAAAATATTACGCTTCACCGCTCAGAAATTAACGAACTAAGCGAACAAGAGTAAAATGAATTCAAAGGTCAAATAAGAAATAAAAATAAAAGCATGTCTAACTTAGGTACAAAATGAAAATCAAGAATAACAATAATATAAACTCAGTAACAAAATTATCACTAACTTTGGATCAACAAAATATGAAACACAAATTCAATTTACTACAAAAAGGACTTTGCTTATAACAAAATAATATCATCTTCTCTTTGATATCTTTTTCGTAGTATTTCTATTATTTATTAGTAGATACACTAGCTGTTGCCTACGGCATCGTACGCGTAAACTTAATCTAAACTTTCAAAATACTTGAAATCGAGAAAAAAAAACTCGATTCTCAATAATTTATTTCAATTTATGAAATTCACATACAGATCTTCTTAATAGGTAGCATGTTTAAAATAAGTATCATAAACATACTGACCCTAATTGGGTATGGCAACAAATTGCGGAGCGGGTTGATTTATTCCATAATAGATTTTCCTTCTAAATACTCGTTTAGGTTATAGTAATAGTTATGCAAGCAATATGTCTTTTGTTTTATTTAGTCCGACGAAAAACAAAGGTTCGAGACGTCGAAATCACGGTAATGAGTAGGACACGTTGCTAGGCGCAGTGATGACAGGTGGAGTATTGTTTCAACAGAGTGGTAGCCTAGGCAAGGTAAGCGGAGCGTTGGTCGTCCAGCTGTAAGATGGGTCGACGATATTATTTCTATCGCGGGTCGAACCTGGACTCGATTGGCACAGGACCGAGGCAGATGGCATAGCAAGAGAGAGGCCTATACCCAGCAGTGGGGTAAGGAAGGAAGATAATGATGATGTCTTTTAAGGTTTTGGCTAATAAATTTTCATTTTCTATGCCTTTTATCTGTACTGGTAGTTTACTAGGTTATAATATGTATTGTTTTGATGGCCATTGAATTTGTTCCCGAGCTATAACATTGCTAATTTAGAGGTTGGTAAGATTAATTTATGTTTATATTTAGACCTTATTCGATAGTTTCGGTTATCATCTATTTTCCAGTTACTCGGTAAATACTTGTTAAATTTGTTTACCATAATATAAACAGGATTTCAATAAAATAAATATTTAAATTGAAACAGCTCTGGAGCATGACGAGGAATTGCAAAGTGAGATTTAAACTGTAACATTCTGCATCCGAGTAAATACGATTTCAATTGAGTTTTTCCATTAAAATTAAGACTGTTAACGGATTTTAAAGTGCATTTAACATTATTTTGATTCCTGACGAATCGAATACTTTCCATGTCCGTGTCCACATGCAGACTAGATGACAGATGTCAACAGAAATGTTATAAAATTATTTAGAAGAATTGCCAATAATTTTTAACTTAAACGTTCTCTATATTATGAAATACTCGCCATAGTGTCCAAAGGTCTTACAGTTCTGCTCCAGCCTTGATGTTTTATTGATTTGATGACTGAATCCCAAGCAGTGTATACTTGCTATCCTTCTTCTCTATTAAAATTTAGATTTAAATTTAATTTAAACATACCTTTTCATGACCACCTCGATAGTCCCGATCTGTACGTATTTTGTACTACTTTCACATAAAATGCTTTAAATGCGGCATGAAATATTTTTTTTTTAATCGCTTGGATTCCAGTCACTATGATATATCTTACAGGAACCGTAATTTTTTCCGAGATAAAAAGCAGCATGAGTGTTTATCCAGGGTATAACTCCACAGTAAATTTCGAATCACCGACTTACTGAAAACAAAGAAGGGATTTTTTTCCCGGACGTAACACACACTAAAATAAATTTGCTATGGAGGCAGCTTCTACCGTGGATTAAAACATACGTTTTTTATCCCGGAATAATCCTGACACATATAGGATAACATGGAGAGAGCTATGCTCGGAGTTTCTTTGCGCGATAGAATCCGAAACGTGGATATTCACCAAAGAACCAAAGTCACCGACATGGCTGTTAAAATTTGCGAGTTGAAGTGGCAATGGGCAGGCCACATCGCTCGGAGAACCGATAACCGATGGGGAAGAAAGGTTCTTGAGTGGAGACCACGAACCGGAAGACGCAGCGTAAGGAGGCCTCCCACTAGATGGACCGACGACATAGTGAGAGTCGCTGACATCCAGTGGATGCAAAAGGCAGGCTTTCGTTCAGTGTGGAGGTTAAAGGGGAAGGCCTATGTTTAGCAGTGGACGTCTTCCGGCTGATGATGATGGTGTAAAATACATACTGACAAAATGCCAGATTTAATGTTTTTATCGACGAATTTTCGGCAAAAGCAAATCCGTGTTAAATCATTTTCATCGTTGCAAAATGAAATCAATCCTTTAAAACAAGCATCAGGTTCGTTGATTAATGCATACATTACCATTCGCTTGGAAAATTAATTTTTGATTGTTGCATCTGAAAGCTGTACATCGACTGAAAGCGGATCACCATGTGTCAAAATACGTAAGTATTACAGGATATACAACATTGTTTCCATGCACTTAAGCCTGAAATATGGGAAGCAATCTTTGGCTATAAATTAAAATGTACGGCGATCGCAAACGGTACCAATTTGTTTCATGTCATGTGAACAAACGTAATTTGTTTTGCAGCGGCGATTATTATTCCTAACGCCATTGGATTTCACGCATAATGCCACATTTTAATTAGGCGGAAACACACCGAGTTTTACTGGGTGACTGGTGAGACAGTGGAAATATTCGGTGATACCATTGTACTCATTATTATGAACAACTTTTTTTCGTCGAGTGTCAATGAACTTTTTGAATGGAACAGCAGTTCTTTCGCGATTTCATCTATGATATTATGGAGGTAAGCTTTCAAACGGTGCGGCTAGTGCAAACCACAACTAAAAAGAAAACAATAAAATCTGGGCCGTTTTAAGGCCAGAGTAAATAGGTATCTTCTAAGTCTGCATGCTTCATCTTCGAACACATTGTCGCTTACCAACAGGCGAGTTGTTGGTTGACAAACGCGGACTTATTCGCGATAAAAAAAACAACTTAAACTTAAGAAAATTTACAAAAAATAATACCTTATTTAAAAACTTCTTGTTTTTCAGTTGTTGGTATACCCAGATTATTATGAAACTAATATAAATCAGAATAAGACGTTTTGGCTGATAAAAGTTGGTTGAGTACTTTTTTTGTAAATAAAACACGTACTCTACCAGCCAACTCATCGGCCAACAATGCCCTTTTAATAGCATCCTATAAGAAGCGTCTCCCAGGCGTTGTGTTCCAACGAAATATCACAGACATTACGCAAGCGTTCCTTTATTTAAAAATGTTGCCCAAAAGAGTGTAATAATATCACTTGAGAGGCTATTCTCATAATGCTTGTAATTTAATACATTGACTAAAGTGCTTTGGGATCATAAATAAACTGGAGTTTTTAATAAAAGTGTGTTAATAGTATGGAAATGATACAAAAAGTACTTTTATAAGCTGGGAATTGCAACTTATTGGGGCTTCTGTTTCGTAGCAGATTTTGTGTGGTTTGCGTAATGGTTGTTAGATACACGTCCAATCAAACTCATCGAATCATTAGCTGAACAAAGGGCTTGCCATTTAAAATAAAATAAAACAGGCTAGCGTCTGACCGCCAACTCGCGTGATGGTAAGCGATGATGCGGTCTACGGTGGAGCACGCTTGTCTAGAAGAAACCGATTCACTCGTGATTTGAATACACCCAGATTGCTATCGGGGAACACCTATTCAGGCAGCGCATTCCACAGACTAGCAGTTCGCATAATAAAAGTGGAATCAAAGTGCTTCGTTCGAGTTTTCGGAATACCAACCATAAAGGGGTGTTGATTTTTTGTGCCCGCTCTGGCAGTCCGGTAGAAAAATGGGCAGGAGGGAATCAGATCATGAAGATCCGATCCACACTCTCCGAAATGTATTCGATAAAAGACCGATAGACTAGCAACTTTGCGCCGATGCTCAAGACTAAGGACCTTAGTCTGAACCAGGGATTCGTTGCCGATAAGTCTCTTGGCATGCTTCTCGATAGACTAACGCCCGAAGCTGATACTTAGCTGATCCATCCCAAAGGTGGGAGCAGTACTCCATGCCCGACCGAACTTGCATAATCCCCACGCTTGGCAGGTGACTTGGGGATTTCAGTACGTTCACCGTGTACTAATAGGACGCTGCTGCCTGCTGCTAGTGTAGGCAAGTGATATAGAGAAGTGAAACATGTCTTCGTGTTGTTTCCAAAACTCCATAGAAGCCTCTTGTAAAGACTTCGTCACTTTACTAAGTCATGAGTTTGACTTGACCGTAACTTACTATTCTTGACCCTTGACTATGACTTGTTTTGTTTGAAGCTATTTAATACCATGTAAACGTGTTTAATATTACGACTGAAGGACTCCGTATCCAGGTCATGTTTATTTTTTACAAAAAACATAAACGATGTAGATGGGTGTCAACTACGTGAGCTTTGTGACTTGGAGTGCCACACCTGGCAAAGTATTTTATTTTACCATGATATTAACGATGTACCACTGTCTAAAACCTTTGCTTCCGGTTTGTTTGTTTACAACGGTTGCTTCCGGTTGTCATTAGCCAAGGCGCGGCTTGCGAATGCGAGAAGTGGCAGCACTCGGCACAAGAGCACTCGCGAGTATAAGGGGCTACGTACCGAGATACTGACGGCAGTAGAGACAGTAACTTAATTCAACTTCTATTTTTAATCTCCGACGCAAAAGAGGGGTGTAATAAGTTTAACGCGTGTATCTGTGACTATGTGTCTGCGAATCTGCGTATCTACGTATCTGCATATTGGCGTGTCTGCGTATCAGCGTATCTGCGTATCTACGTATTTGCGTATTTACGTATCGGTGTATCTGTATGTCTGTCAGTGTCATCGTAGCTCCCAATCGGCTGAACTGATTTTGATTTTTGTTTGTTTGAAAGGTGATCGAGAATGTTTTCAGGCTATGATTCAAGATAATCTGTTCAGACGTGTGAAGATTACCAGCTCCTGTATCGAGGGTTTACAAAAATAATTCATATTTGTATGAAGCTAGATAATTGGAATTTCAGATTTGCTTGTTATGAAATTCTGAATTTGTGAAACGCTGATTATAGAACCCTCATCATCATAATCATCATTTCAGCCGTAGGACGTCCACTGCTGGATATGGCCTCCATCGATTTCCAAAAGGGTCCTAGATATAGAACTCTAGATATAATTATGACCTACCAACCAAAAAAAGAATCATCAAAAACAATTCTAAATTGGCGGAGCAATCGCTTAACATACATACAAAAAAAAAAAAAAAACAGTCGAATTGATAACCGCCTCTTTTTAGAAGTCGGTTAATAAAATATATTACACTATGATTATTTGATTACGGATCTATAACATAAATGCATTTTTGAATTCTAATTTCTAGCAGCTTTTGAATATTGGATTACCTGGATTTGATGTTTTTGAGGTCATATTTCAGTGTGGCTATAAAATTTTTTGGAGAAATCTCAGAAATGAGGAGATCCATAGACGAACGAAAGTTAAGTTAATTAATCAATTAATTACTACATACATACATAGTATAAATTAAAGTCGCTTTCCGCGTCTGTCTGTCTGTATGGCCGCTAACTCCTCCTAAACCACGCAACGGATTTTGATGCGGTTTTCAGCATCAGTTAGATAATTTTTCACGGAAGGTTTATCTAGCAACCCGTCCCGGCTTCGCACGTAATTTACACCCGTGCGAAGCCGGGCGGGCGGGTCGCTAGTAACATATAAAGGTATGTATATCAGTCTCTGGCAGCCATATCACAAGCATTGCTTAGTTTGGGGTCAGATGACCGTGTGTGCAAAAATGTATGTATTTATATATATACTATATATATATATATGATATAAAATATACTCACAATCTTTTCGTTACACCTGTACCTATAAGTATATGTGGAATGAGACGATTGAAATACTGCTTATAAGTGGCTAAATCTCACATAATGGCAGACAAGGATCATGTTGAATCCCTTTGAAGGATTACACATGCTTTGTAGATTTAGGTAAGTAAAGATATTATTACTAGCAATTTGTAGGGTGGATTATGTTGTTTACATTGTTTTAAGGGGTAATGTTGCGTAATTTGCATTTATTAGCAATTATTCCTAGTTCTAGAGGGTTACACAAAATAAGGCGATCTCTAAGGGTATGGACCCGGGAATGTACTAAAACTACGACCAGAACCACCGGAGGATGGTAGTAGCATCCTATTATTACACGGTGAACGTACTATGAACCCCAAACCACCTTACAAACGTGGGGATTATGGCAACACCCCTCTAAGCGGGAGGCCTTTCTTTAGCAGTGGACGTGTAGGCTCCACTCTTATATACCTACATATACCTACTTACATACTCATCATCATCATCATCAGTCGGAAGACGTCTACTGCTGAACATAGGCCTCCCCCTTTAACCTCCACACTGAACGACAGCCCGCCTTTTGCATCCACTGGATACCCGCGACTCTCATAATGTCGTCGGTCCATCTAGTGGGAGGCCTCCCTACGCTGCGTCTTCCGGTTTGTGGTCTCCACTCCAGAACTTACATACTAATTCATAAATATTATATTTATTAACCACTTTTCATCTTCTCTATCTCTTCTCTATCACTTCTCTATCTCTTCTCTATCTCTTCTCTATCTCTTCTCTATCTCTTCTCTATCTCTTCTCTATCTCTTCTCTATCTCTTCTCTATCTCTTCTCTATCTCTTCTCTATCTCTTCTCTATCTCTTCTCTATCTCTTCTCTATCTCTTCTCTATCTCTTCTCTATCTCTTCTCTATCTCTTCTCTATCTCTTCTCTATCTCTTCTCTATCTCTTCTCTATCTCTATCTCTATCTTTATCTCTATCTCTACATAGTATAAATTGAAGTCACTCTCCGCGTCGGTCTGTCTGTATGTATGTCTGTATGGCCGCTAACTCCTCCTAAACCACGCAACGGATTTTGATGCGGTTTTCACCATCAGTTAGATACATTTTCAAGGAAGGTTTATATATAACTAGCGACCCACCCCGGGTTCGCACGTAAATTACACCCGTGCGAAGCCGGGCGGGCGGGTCGCTAGTCAGTAAATAAATAACTAAACACTTACAAATAATTTCACATATAGATATATATACATATATATATATATATATATATATATGGGCCGGGGTGGGTCGCTAGTTATATATATAAACCTTCCTTGAAAATGTATCTAACTGATGGTGAAAACCGCATCAAAATCCGTTGTGTGGTTTAGGAGGAGTTAGCGGCCATACAGACATACATACAGACAGACCGACGCGGAAAGCGACTTCAATTTATACTATGTAGAGATAGAGAAGAGATAGAGAAGAGAAGAGAAGATGAAAAGTGGTGAATAAATATAATATTTATGAATTAGTATGTATCATAGGCGATTTTAATGCAAAAATTGGGAAACCACTACTACACGAAAAGTCTGTAGGCAATTTTGGCTGCGGGTCGCGCAACAATAGGGGGCAAACCCTCGTCAACTTTCTGGAGTCGAATAAGATGTACGCAATGAATACATTCTTCCAAAAGCGGGCAAGCAGAAAGTGGACATGGGCGAGCCCCGACGGATCCACAAAAAATGAGTTGGACTACATAATAAGCTCACATAAATATGTAGTAAGAGACGTCACCGTCCTCTCTCACTTTAAAACCCGAAGCGACCATCGTTTGGTTCGTGCGACGTTCGAATTTAACCTCAAACGTGAGAGAGAGAAACTGATCACGTCCCAAACAAGGCACAACAAGACGGATATAGCTTTTCTACAAAAAGATTTCCGTCTAGAGCTGAAGAACCGCTTCGAAGGCCTGGTAGAGGAGAATTTGGACGTTAACGAACTGAACGAAAAATTATGCAAAACGTTAGCAGATACTGCTAAAAGACACCTAGGCAAAATACACAAGAAAACTGCTAGACTTTCACAAGAAACTTTAGATATGATAGAGAAAAGAAGAGAGATGGCTCACAAAACCGTTCAAGACCAAAGATTGTTAGAAGAACTAAATCGTAAAATCGGTAAAGCTATTAGAAAAGACCTAAGGAAGTTTAACACGGATATAATAATCAAAACCATAGAAGAATACAGAGGACCAAAAATCTTTAGAAAGCGAACTAGAACCGGTACACATCAGATCCTTAAACTTAAAGACAATAATGGTAATGTAGTGACAGACAGAATGCAGATGTTGAATGTCGTTGAGAAGTTTTACAAAAACCTATACGCAACAAAATCAGTGGGGCCAGAATTACCAGGTAGCGATCCACGAGCTCCACCTGTGGAATACAGAGATGCGGAAGACCTACCCAGGATATTGCCCATCGAAGTAGAACACACACTTGTACAAATGAAAACAGACAAAGCACCTGGTGAGGACGGGATAACGGTTGAATTGCTTCGTGCAGGGGGTCAACCGGTGCTCGGGGTACTGGTAAAGCTTTTCAATGATGTTCTTCTAGGATCCAAATCTCCAGACCTTTGGAAAAACGCAGTCGTAACACTCTTACATAAAAAAGGCGATTGCTCTAACCTAAATAATTACAGGCCCATTAGTCTTCTTTCACAAATATACAAACTTTATTCGAAAGTAATATGCAATCGCCTTACCCGTCAATTCGATGAATGTCAACCAGTTGAACAAGCGGGATTCCGGAGCGGATTCTCCACCATCGACCATATCCATACCATAAAACAGCTGATGGAGAAGAGCCACGAATACAACCGGCCCTTGTGCATTGCTTTCGTAGATTATGAAAAAGCATTCGACAGTGTCGAGCACTGGGCCGTGTTGAACTCACTCCATCGCTGTGGGGTCGATAGTCGATATGTGGGGGTGCTGAAGGAGATCTACAGCTCTGCAACAATGCAGGTTCGTCTGCATACTTTAACCGACCTCATATCTATAAAAAGAGGAGTGAGGCAGGGAGACACCATATCACCCAAGCTCTTCACAGCCGTCCTAGAAGACGTTGTGAAGACGCTTGCATGGGAAGAAAGTGGTATTAACATCAATGGTGCATACCTGTCGCACCTCAGGTTTGCAGATGACCTCGCGTTGTTTGCCGAAAACCCTACTGACCTCCAGCGCATGCTACAAGATCTGTATGACGCATCTCTGAACGTTGGCCTCAGGATGAACATGTCCAAGACGAAAGTGATGTCAAATATCTCCAGAACTCGTAATGTAACCATCACGGTCGATAACGAGAAGCTTGAGGTAGTTGACGATTACGTGTATCTTGGACATGTTCTTTCTTTTGACAATGAACCTCAGAGCAAAGAGATCGCTAGGAGAATACAGCTTGGGTGGGCTGCGTTCGGGAAGCTGGAAGACATTCTCCGATCAAAAGAGATACCACAGTGCCTGAAGACTCGTCTCTATAACCAATGTGTCCTGCCCACCATGACCTATGGTGCTGAGACATGGACGCTCACGGAGAAGACTGTGCACAAGATAGCCGTCGCACAGAGAGCCATGGAGCGAGCCATGCTCGGCATCAAATTGCAGGACCGTATCCGAAACACTGAGATACGACGTCGCACCAAAGCTGCAGACGTCGTAAAAAGGGTGAAGGAACTTAAGTGGAACTGGGCAGGACACATGGCCAGACGTAGCGATGGGAGGTGGTGTACAACAGTAACAGCGTGGTGGCCGAGACTAGGTTGGCGGAACCCAGGCCGACCGAGGATGAGGTGGACTGACGACATCAGAAATACTGTCGGGAACGAGTGGATGCGAATAGCGAGAGACCGGGGAGAGTGGCATAAACAAAGGGAGGCCTATACCCAGCAGTGGGTCACTCAGGGCTGATGATGATGATGATGATGAGTATGTAAGTTCTGTAGTGGAGACCACGAACCGGAAGACGCAGCGTAGGGAGGCCTCCCACTAGATAGACCGACGACATTATATATATATATATATATATATATATATATGTGTACAGTACATAATCTAATACTATAAACCAATTAATTAAATACTTATAATATTTAATCGTACAAATCCTACAGCCCGCAATTTCGTCAAGTTTCACGGATTGTAAGAAATTCATAGTTTTGTATAACAATAAATTTTCATAATTGCGAAAATGTCTCAAATGTAAATATAAGTTTTTAGTTGTTTTATTAATAGGTACTATTTAATTTCAATTTAGTTGTTACTCTATGTTTTATTAAATAATAATATTACAATAAAATATGAGGCGCCTTTTATTTACTCATATTGGGTGATGAAAAGTAGAGTGTATCACATTTTTTTTTGCTCGGGTGGCGTACTTTGAATCCTTCGCTACGTTCAGGATTCTACTCTAGAATCCCTCACTACACTCTGGATTCAAAAAAGTTACAATCTACTATTTGAATTTGGTTACAAAAGGTATATGAGGGAAAGAATGAAGAATGGAAGAATGTCGGCGTTTCTGCTCCACGCTGCACCTCAAGCCGCCGCATACTTTGTCAGCCTTCAGGCATCCTCCTACCACCTGTTACAAAGTATAATCGGTAAACCATGAAGTCAACTAGCCTATTGAATGGAAATTGGATGCTAGGTTACGTTCTCAGAGCGCTTATGTAGAAGCAAGAGTAGTTTTACAAAATAAAATGTTGAAATGCGAATAAAAATGTTGTATAGTGTTTTTTGCAAAAGCTGAAATCACGAAATGTTACTAATGTAAGATCTTTCAAAAGCCGTGGATCGTGATTAAAAGTATGCGAATAAAAGTAAAGTGTGGGCGGAATATTTTTTGCTTTAGACGTTTTTTAATGCCCGACTGACTCTTTAGGGTTCGCCGTGTAAATAAAACACTCACAGACACTACGGTTATTATAATTAATGGCATATTACACAAAACTATGCAGCTAAAGTAAAATTATGGTTTTGCACACGCTAATAGCGGCATCGCGCGGGAAGCCTCCTCTGTCTCTCTTGCGGACGCGCTGTAGTGCCACCTGACAATCACTAGGAGGCGCATCTGGTAAAGAAGCGCGTCGGCGCCGGCCAGGCTCCAATACATTTTCGCTTGGTGCGGGAATATTTAAATGGTGGGTGTTACAGTTTCAACTTTTCGCCCTCAATAATTTCCAAAACATTAGCTACATCGCGCAATTTTTATTGTATTGTACTTAGATGACGGCCAAGCTAAGAGAGGGCTCGTTAAGGCTTTAACGCGTATACGAGTATGTTTGTTTATTCTCTAGCATTGTTTCAACTGATTTAGAAAAATGAGGTATGGATAGCTTTATCTAAAGATAAATAAACTTATAAGCTAATTCCACTTTGCATAAAAGCATATAGCATATAGCTTAAGTTTACAAAATTGTAGTTAAGTATGACAAAAGTCACGGATCCCTGTGTCCATGGAGTTGCTGAATTCTTCTGTACGTGTGTTTGTCACATAGCTCCTCCTAAACGGCTTGACCGATTTGGGTAAAATTATGTGTTAGTATTTCAATGGGTTCCTGGATGGTTAGAAAACACTACTGGACACAATTGGATTGTTATTTAAATATCATATTTAATGGGGCGCTGCTATTCCTGGCAGAACGACATCTGCCAGGTTTGCTAGTTAAATATAAAAATATTATGCCTCGAATGGCAGCCTTATCGCTAAAAGTGGTAATGCCAAGGATTTAATAACCTAACAACAATAAAATAATTAGTAATAACGCCATCTAGCGTTTTTAGTAACATCATTATTACAACGGTGAAAAGATGACGCGTGATTGGACATCTATGGTTCACTAAAGAAATCCGTTGCGGGGTTTGAATTTTTAAAGAAATTACAACCTGGTTAAATACAATTTAATATGCGAAGACTAATTAATTAAGTTTCCCGAGCTTTCTTCGGTCTAAGCGTAATGAAATTTTAGTTACAAATAAGTTGGAAGTTTTAGCTTCCAGTGACAACCGCTATTTGATAAAGCTTGTGACAAGATCTGTTTAGTTAAGGTTGTTTACTTTAAACACTAATTAATTGAATGATTAGACTTTAGAATCTCGAGTAAGCCCAAGATTGATTGCTCTCGAGTAACAAAACTAATTGCCAATTGGGGAATTTGTTATAGAGCAAATTTAGAGTAAGAACCAAGTTCAGACTACAATATTGTGAATAATACTGTTGACGGCTTTTTATAGCAGCGCTTTCTAGCAAGGACGCTCGCTACAAAATAATTATGTGCGACGATTACATAAAAAATGAATTGTTGACGATCCCAAGCTGGACCCACGTAAAGCTAAATACTAAAAGCTGGACCCACATAAACTCCTAAGTGACGTAGATTTCCCTCTGCATCTTCTGCCGCTTATTGGTTGGGGATTTCTCTGAAGAGCTTTGTGATCTCATTTATGTGTCAAAATTCCACTACGGCATCTCTACAACTATTAAAAAACTACACACAACATCTTGCAAAGCTAAAAATCCACACATCGTCCATTTTTTCTGCTCCTTTTTTCCGCGGACCTGCCAGTCATGGAATGTCCTTCCCCTCTAGATCTTCCCACCAAGCATCAACAAGGAGTGTTTAAAAAAGGGTGTCTATAACCACCTTTACGGGGTAGATAAGGATCAACAACACCGCTTAATAATTAAAAATATATACCCTTAAAGTTTTTCATTTTTATTCCTTTACGGTCCATGTAAAATCTCAATCTTTTCTGACATAAACTTATGTTAAATCTCAAAAATTTGCATAAAGTTAAATAAGACGTTAAAAAGTCTGACGCTATAACCCGGATTTTCCCCATGGGCATGTTCATTAGCATTCTTACAGCACCCCCTAAGGATAGAGTGGAGCTTTACGACGTTCACGTCACAAGATGGAAAGGTTCCCATAACAATTCTACCTAGATGGCTCCATTTTTCATTTTATTTTCCCGTGCCGGGTGTCGCGTCTTGGATTTTCTCTGGTATGGAATATAACGTTTTCTGACTAAGTGGCGTAAAATTGGTTATTTAATTACTCTTAGAATGCGATATTATATGTTTAATGAAATTCAAATGAGAAAAGTGCAATACCGTCCGGAATTTTAAAATTAATAACGCTAAGTGGAACTGAAGGTAAAAAGTGAAAAAAGTGATTGCATGTAATGCGAAATGAGTGAATGCGAAAAAGTGTTTACCAACAGGTGAGCAACTTGTTTCTATGTCATCACTCAAAAGAAAAGTTATGGGTTTACATGAAATCTATATATATAAAAGCGAAATTCATCTACTCACTCAGTCACTTACTCACTCATCAGGAAATCTCGAAAACTTGAGTAGATTCCCCTATAAAATTAAATGACTTGTCTTTACAAAGGGTAGATGTGTTGAATATCTAGGCCATTTAGTGACGCCTTCCCTAAAAGATGATGCGGATGTTGAGTGGGAGCGGAGGGCGCTGGCAGTCAGAGCGAATATGGTGATCCGCAGGTTTACACGGTGCTCGACGGAGGTTAAAATGACCTTGTTTAGAGCTTACTGTACCACCTTTTATACCTGCAGCCTGTGGGCTGACTACACGCAAAAATCGTACAGCGCCCTTTGCGTCCAGTTCAACAACGCGTTCAGAATGATATTGGGTCCCCCCGGTACTGCAGTGCGTCGACAATGTTTGCTGAAGCCGTGAAGCCCACGTAGACTGCTTTTATGCGACGATGCGGAAGAGAGGCACTTCGCTACTGAGGCGGGTGAGGGGGAGCTCCAACAGCATGTTGGCTGCGCTCGCGGACAGACTGGACTGTCCCTATATTAACCAGTGTTGTCGATTGCATGTTCAACACCTATGTGTCTAACATGCAACCGACAACAGCGTATTAAGGACTATTCTAATCTATACTAATACTATAAAGAGGAAAGATTTGATTGTTTGTTTGTTTGTTTGTTTGTTTGTTTGCATTGAATAGGCTCCGAAACTAATGAACCGATTTGAAAAATTCTTTCACTGTTGGGTAGCTACACTATCTCCGGTTAACATAGGCTATATTCTATTTTCAAAAAAAAATAGGGATCCTTACTAAACTCCAATAATGTAACCCAAGGTGTAAAAAATAAGATTTGTAATTTTGACTTTGCGTGTTTGACAGTTCTAAGACAGGACAACGTCTGTCAGGTCTGCTAGTATGTAATAATTAAAATGTAATGTGACTATTTTAATAATTTTTGTGTACCTATGAGTCTTGTCACTTGAAATAAATGATTTATTATATTATGGGGTGTAGATATCCGCTACGAAATAATTTATGAAAGGGCCGAGTTAAGAGGGAGAAATGGGGGGCTGAAAGTTTAAATAAAAGGCTACGCGTACAAAGTCGCGGGCAACAGCTAGTACCTATCTAATAACTTTAAACTAGCAATTATTATTCTTGTATATAAATTTATTTCGCGTATCTCGGAAACCGCTATAACGATTTTTAGGTTTTTTAAAAATGTAGATCAGATTTTAATTTTTAAGTTTATCTTCATCATCATCATTCCAGCCATAGGACGTCCACTGCTGGACATAGGCCTCCCCCATCGATCTCCAAAAAGGCCAATACCTATATACAATAAGTAAGAAAAACATATCCAAATCGGATGAACTTTTTGGAACTCACCAGAGATTAAAAAAAACACCGTATTTGGTAAAACACAACTAATAAAAACTCTCAAAGATTGATTGGTCGGGTTCTCAAGTCAATGGCGATATAACCACCTTTTTCCCGTCAATCAATCTATAAGAGCCTCTCAAATATTAATAGAATGAAACCGCACCGCTATAAGTAACAAATATTAGCCCCAGAAACCACGGGAAGCCAATTCCTATCTCAGATAACATTATATCATCGCTCAGCATATTTTCCGGCGCGTTACGCGCATGAGTTACGCTCATATAAACGATCTGTCTGTGGCATGGTGAAATTAAACTTACATTTTTCATTATAATGGAGTGTTTTGGTGTGGGGGAAAAATATTTAATTTATCATCTCATCACAGTGATACGAGTCAGGCTCGTGCACTGAAGGTTTCGTGCCAGCACAAAATACAAAAAGTAGTGCAAAAAGACAACATTCCATCAACGCCCAGGCGGTCACCCATCCAAGTACCGACCGCGCCCGATGTTGCTTAACTTCGGTGATCGTACGAGAACCGGTGATGAACAGAAATTTGTCACCGACTCGCACTTGGCCATTATTTATTATTTGTTGTTTTACTTTAGAGTGTGTACTATAACCATGCCAAGTTTGACGCTTGTACGTATTACCGTTTTTACATTAGATTAATTACAATAATACGTTTAAAAAATACGTTTATTGTTTTTTATTATTTCTAAGTATCCGCCGTAACATTAAAATAAAATAAAAAAATCAGACGAACAAACTGAAAAAGTTGGCTTAGTAATAGGGTCCCTATACCCTTTGGGTACGGAACCCTAAAAACCACCTACTTCATAAATGTTCGTTCAAACAAAAAAATTACAAAGGAATGAGATGAGAAAGGATGCTCGTCTCACAAAATTAAATACCTACTTGTAAAAACCAGTGGAACAAAATTACCTTTGACCTTTTACTGAATAGTGTTTTCAAAAGAAATTAGGTCAACATTAGAATTAGAAAAATAAACCTTTCCGTGATTAATTCGACCAGCGGCATTAAGGCTAATGATTACAACCCTGACCCTTTAAGGATGACGACGGGGCCACCGAGGAAACCGGGGAACCAAGGGTGGTTCGGCATACCGAACCACCCTTGGTTCGGTATTTGCTTGGAAATGCGTAATCAGTCAAAAATTTGATCTTTTAAATGTGTTTAAAACGGCCATTATCTTGTCTTCCTCTTTTCGTGTGTCGAGTGTATTCACAATACATCAATAAAAAAATGTATATTCAAGCTTACTACTTACTGACTTAGTACACTTACATCACAGACCTATAATATCCAAGTAGACGCTTAAGTTGACCTACCTTGCATGATATTTCCAATACAATAGTCATGATGACTAATATTTTTTTATTACCTCTTATAAAAGTTGATCATAAATAGAGCCCATCAAAGAAACCAAAATTAAAATTGGTTCAAAAATAAATAAGATATAAGCATTTTAATTTAATGCTAGACAGAAAGCGCACTATACTGAGCCGTGACGTCACGCCTCAGGTGCGCCATACAAATGCTATACTAACACACGCTTTGCGAGAAAGGGATAGAGCACCCCCTCCCTATCCTCACCTAAAACTTTAAACGCTCATATCTCAGAGATTTATCAGCCAATTTAATTTATTTTTTCAGTATGTGTAATGTATTTAGTTGTATTCATCGCTAAGCCAGTTATTTGTAATAAATTAAACATTAGGATACATGCCTAGTGGAAGCTGATGTTATAGGTGTTATAGTATATTATTTACAATTTATACTGGTTTCAAATTACAATTACGATTCTGTCTTATTAACATAAACCTGACATCAAACATCGTAAATTCGAAGAAAGACAAATAAGGAAGAATTCGATGTAAATCTGGAGTAGGAAGCAGCTCGACACGCTTGCTAAACAAATATTACAAAGTACGAGGAATAGGCGCGAATATGCTAATACTTCTTGACGTTGTTTCTGATACGTGGAGTGTTCCTTGAATCAACACTCAGTAAGTTGACTCAGAGAATCTTCCAGGTATTTTAAGCATAGTCTCATACAAAGAAAATAATGAATGAAAATAATGTGATGAACATTTGTGTTTGTTCTATATCTGGTTGTTTCTATCTATTTAAGTATGTATTTAAAACTATATATGTATGTATATCAGTCTCTGGCAGCCATATCACAAGCTTTGCTTAGTTTGGGGTCAGATGACCGTGTGTGAAAAAATGTCCCAAATATTTTTAATGTCTCATTTTCCTCTTTTATCTCCACCGGGAATTTTGGAACGAGGGAATTTTAGATTTTAATTTTTATATTAAGGTCATAGTATGAAAATTCTTTCAGGTAGGTACATATTACTATAATAATAAAGTGTTTTAAATATTTTTCGTTAAAATAATTATATTCCATTTCTCATACATTATTTTCTTTGTTTTAAACTATCACGGTTGTTCATTAAAGCTCATTCCACAACCTTACCACGGTAAATATCCTGTAAATAATCATATCGTCTTCAAGGCACGATCTTCTGCTTTTCGCATCCACTTGCCTCCAGCCGCCTTTCGCAGGTCGTCACTCCACCTGGCTGCAGGGCGTCCTACTCTACGTTTGCCGATACGCGGTCTCCACTCTAGAACCCGCCTACACCAGCAGTTGTCAGTTCTTCTACAGATATGGCCAGCCTATTGCCACTTCAGCTTGCTGATCCTTTGAGCTATGTCGGTTACTTTAGTTCTTTGTCGGATAATCTCATTTCTGATTCTATCTCTCAAAGAAACCCCAAGCATAGCTCGCTCCATAGCTCGCTGAGCGACTTTAAATCGATGGACCAGCTTCACTGTCAGTGTCCTTGTTTTGGTTCCGTAAGTTAGTACAGGTAGGACGCACTGATCGAAGACTTTCGTCTTCAGGCATTGTGGAATGGACGACGAGAAGACATGACGAAGTTTACCAAACGCTGCCCAGCCCAGCCGAAAGAAATTATCATATAACTTTATTATTTTCTTTGTATAGAATCTAGCAATAAATTGCTTACAATGCAGCAATACGTTGCTGAGATATTTTAGCCAATTTGAACGGCTTCATTATTGATTTACAGGTACATCAGCAATTTATTCATTACAATAAATTCTACTATAAAAGCTTCCAAAATAATTATTAAATCAAACTTAACAGCGACCAGTTTAATTGTAAGAACAACGAAGATTAGCTGTACTCGGATTTTCTCTATAAAATAATTAATTCGATCCGATCTTAATTGGATTTATTAATTTTGTGGGGATTCTTCGATTCGGTTTAGTTTTCGTCGGAGATTTGTAAGGTTTGAGATTTATCAGATCCTTAATTCAGTTATTGTTTCTTTTGATTTGGATTTATGTGATTTAGTTTTGTACGGGTATTTCGAAAGCGAAATTCAATTGGGTTTGATTTGTAGTCTGTACTATTTGTACTATTATGTATTCTGTGCCTGTACGCATATAACTTGGTCTAATTAGGTTTTATATTTCTCTAGCGTTACTAAATAATTTTCAATTTTTGGGGTTCCGAACCCAAAGGGTAAAAACAGGACCCTATTACTAAGCATACGATGTCTGTGTGTCTGTCTGTCTGTCCGTCCGTCTGTCCGTCTGTTTTTTCGAACCGTAAAGATAGCAATTTTCACAGAATGTGTATTGTTACGGCGGATTAATTAAAAATTAAGAAATAATAAAAAAGTCGAAACGAACCGGAGGTCCCACTTACAACAAACGTATTTTTGTATTAGCTTTAATGTAAAAACGGTAATACGTACAAACTTCAAACTTGACATGATTATAGTAGACACTCTAAAGCAGGGGTGTCCAACATACGGCCCGCGGGCCACAATGCGGCCCGCCAAGGTTCCTAAACCGGCCCGCGAATGAGTCAAAAGTTGGGTAACTTTTAACTTTTTAGGCATAATTTTGTAAAGAACGGAGTTTCATATCTATATCTTCTATATCAGTATGCCTGTGCATGCAGTTACAAGTGACGCCTGCTGTGAATTCCGCCAAAAGGTTATAATGATACCCTTTCTAGCATTTTACTTATATTAGTATTTATTTGCTCAGAAGTTACAACATGGGGTTATTCAAAAGGCGAGTTAATCGAGTCCTAAAGGGTCAGCAACGCATTTGTGATACCTCTGGTGTTACAAATATCCATAGGCGATGGTGACTGCTTACCATCAGGCAGCCCGTCTGCTTGCTTGCCAGTTGCCACATATGGCATAAAAAAAAGTTACGAAACATCTCTTGGCCCGCAATAGTTACAAAGTTAATAAATCCGGCCCGCCTCAAAATTTTGTTGGACACCCCTGCTCTAAAGTATAACAACAAAATATAATGGCCAAGTGTGAAAGTCGGTGTTAAATTCCTGCTTGTCACCGGTGCTTGTACGATCACCGAAGTGAAGCAACGTCGGGCGCGGCCCGACGCGATACCTGGATCATCCCGATAATTGGATGGGTGACCGCCTGGGCGATTTTGAAATGTTGTCTTTTTGCACATTTTTTTCTACTTTAGTAGCTAACCAGTTATGTGCTGGTACGGAACCTTCAGTGCGCGAGTCTGACTCGCACTTGGCCAGTTTTATTTTATTCGAAAATTTGGTTATTTCGACATCAGAACCTGAATTGAAAGTGGCATTTTCTATTGAGGTTTACATTATGCTAAAAAGTAATTTGAATAAAGAGCAATAAATTACGAATCAAATCGTTTTTAAAGAGGTTTTAAGTAGCCTAATGTGATTTTGCATAATTTAGACTGAACTGTATCTGAAATAAGTACTTGTTTTTCATAACAGTTATATGATTATTTAGGGGATATTTACCGTGGTAAGGTTGTGGAATGAGCTCCCAACTCATAACTGTAGTGACTGCTCATATAACTGTAGTGAACAACCGTGATAGTTTAAAACTGTGTTTTGTTTGTTTCATATTATAATTCAAAATTTATATTTTTCTTTATGTTTTGTTACTATTTGTTTGACTTTGGCCCGACGTGATTACTTTTATATACACTCGCTTTGCTTGTTCAATAGCGCAAAATAAGTCGTGTGAAAGTGATTGATTTTATAACTTGGTATACAATAAACTTATTTCTTCATACCGAAGTAACGTACTCATTTCAATGATAGTAAGGCGAAGTATAAAACGTGCTACGGTTATGATAATATTATATACAGGTTGAATTTTTTTAATTAGGTGTGGATGTTCTAATCTGAAACTATAAGGAATAGCGAAAACTACTAAAAGGAGTTTCGGGTCCGATTTTGATGAAAACTAAAACTGCATCATTGTATTTGGGAAAAACCCAGGCCTATATTCCTAGCCAAGTATCATGCCAGTTGATTTTGAAAAAAATATAGACCATAATTACGCCATTCCATAGTGTCGCTCTCAGAAAAGAGAAGTAAATAGAACAGAAATGAGAAGGAACATCTGTTACCAGGCATTATGACAGAACCTTGATTGAACATTCTTATTTAGATCAACGCGTCGAATTCCGCATCACAGTTGCTAACTGATTTCGAATGACTAAAGTTTCGTTTATATGAGTGCAACTGGCTACAACTCTTACAAAAAATCATTGACAGCCGTTCTAATTTAAACAACAAAAAAAGTATTTTCTGTGGTGTCGCTAATAAGGATCCAATTCTGGGATGTAATGGCATACGGCAAACGTTTTTTTTTAAATGTATTTTAATGAACTGTTTCATATTATTTTTAATAGTTATAGAATAAGAAATGAAAATGAGGTGAACAATATTTTTTTTAATCCAATGATGCTGTTTTCGTTTTCATTAAAATCGGGACAGAGACTCCTTTGAGTAGGTACTTTTCACTTTAGTTTTCTGTCTTCTGTCGCCTCATAGTTTCGGATTTAGTCTACCACGCCCACTTGAAAAATATACTAAGATTATCTATTCTAAGAACTGATTTTACATTAGCTTTAAATGAAAGACCTGCAATGCCTAAGTTATAGAAGGGTTTTACTTCTCTTTTATAGCGGCACCTTTTCCATCGAACTTTTATAACTCAAATAAAACCGATCTAGAGAATTTTCAAAGTGTAATATCGCTAATATTTTGAGCGGTGAGGGTCGAGGTGTAAGCACTTTACGAATTACGTCTGAGTTGGTTTGCCGCCATTTTGGGGATCAGGTTTTGTTTCTGAAGATTTCTTGATTCCCTCCGATAATTTCAAGTTAAGATTCTAAAAAGTATGTGTAAAATATATAGAATGTTTGTTTGCCTATACATGGTTATTTTTTATTGTACACTATTAATTACTATTAACGGAAAATGGCGGCAAACCTCGGAACTATAAACCCTGTGGCAAGCAATCTCCCTGTATATCTTACGTATTAACTTTTTTGTTCAATGATTTTTAATAATGAGTTTTTTTTCATACATCATCATCTTCAGCCTGTAAACGTCCACTGCTGAACAAAGGCCTCCCTCGTAGAGAGGGGTGTTGCCATAATCCCCACGTGTACTAATAGGACCCTGTGTACTACTAGGACGCTGCTGCCCATCCTCCGGTGGTTCTGGTCGCAGTTTTAGGACATACCCCGGGTTTTTTCATACATCAAGTATAAATTGTTTTTTTTACGTCCGATAAAATTGCTGATAGTCTTCAAATGGATGAAAATATTTTCTTGGACATAGTTTAATATAATATCGATCAAGTCACTAAAAAAAAAAAAAAATTGCTTCAGCCGTTTGGGATCTCCGATGCCACAAACACACACGTTAAACTTATGACACCCTTTTCATGTCTATCACAGAATAAACATTATGAAATATGGAATTAAATTAGAGTTTATTACTGTTATTCCTTATTTAATTAAATTACTAAATATATTGCATAATACGAGAAGCTTATGCCCAGGGAGCGTATAAATAAAAAAAGCTGCCTCCCCACAGTAAGCACCACAAATTTTTTTTGTTAGGGTTGGGCGGAAATCTTTACAAGATACCCAGCTGCATTGAGGTGTAGCCGGTTTATGTGAAATTGCACCTACTAAAACTACCTCGATGGCCGACCTCTATGTAGAGCCGATCTCTAGACGGAGTCCACCTGAATCTCCATATAGGAACGCACCGGTACCCTCCTATCACACTGCCAAACCCAAAGGCCCCCTTTTAGTCGGCTATTACGACAGGCATGGGATACTGAAGCAGTATTCTAAGACTCCAGGGATAACCAATACTACACCTACAGGCCTACCACTTTTTTTGTCCTTTAAAGAAAATGAGAGCCATAGTGTTGTATGGTTAAACTAAATATATTATGAGAAGCAATTGGACAGGTCGACCATCTATGGGACCTACTCGTAGTTAGAAAATAATGTTATATATGATATAGACCAAGCTCTAACAGCTATTCAGTTTTACGACCGACTCGTCCATTGTGTAACTTGGCAAAGTTTCATTCATAATAATTGAAAAACTTATTGAATGCGGCGAAACTCTTTATTCGAAATATTTATTCATGAATTCACGAGAACGGATTACAGATGTAGTTTCATTTGAATGACACAATTTATGACTCACTGCGCAATATCAGCTATCTGCCATCTAAAGTCCGGTCAAAATCGATCCAGCTTTTTGGAGTCTTATAGGTACATACACACATCGATTTTTATAATATGCAGAAGTGGCCGTTTGTGTTGTTCTGTAAACAAATCCGCATTAATCAATGACTGTTTTAAAAAGGGGGTACATCAATGGCATCAATAGAATTTATTAAACGTTGGTACTAAGCCTAAAGAATTGAGTAGTCCTGCTGTCAACATTTTTAGACATGACATGTCCGAGCGGATCACTGAAAAGAGAAATAAACAGAATGGAAATAAGAACGGAAATCTGTTACTGGTAAAAAATATCAGCTGTTCTATAGAAAACGCTCATTGACACTCGACAAAATGTATGGAACAGCTGATATTTTTTTTTGCGATTTCAGGGTTGGTCCCATACTAAAAGTTGTTCATAATGATGAGTACAATGCCTTTTTAAAAATTAATTTATATATATTTTTTTTCCAATTTTTTTACATTCCTTCTTTTGACTTCGAGAGTGTTCCCCTTACACCCTGTATATTATAAAAATATTTTTTAGCTTTGACTGTTTCATTAATATTGTAAAAAATCTAAACTATAACAAAACTGCACATACTCACGCAAACTCAGCAAAGTTTGCGTGAGTATGTGCAGTTTTGTTATTTAAAAAAACGGAATAAAAATAATTATATTCTTTTAATATTTCGCTATAGTTCATTGGGTACAACCTTACGTTTAAAAACTTAAGCGATCAGAACTTGCAGCATTCATTAGATTTTAACAGGGCAGCTGTCAAAGCTAAAATAAACTTTGACTGAGTATTAGGTAATTAAGGTATTAGGTAACCAAGAGTGCTAAATGTGCTAATCACTATATTTTTTTATATTTTGAGGCAATGTCTTAATATTTAATTATCTATACTTCTATAATAATATTAAAAAGAGGAAAGATTTGATTGTTTGTTTGCATTGAATAGGCTCCGAAACTACTGAACCAATTTGAAAAATTCTTTCACTGTTGGGAAGCTACACTATCCCCGGGAAACATAGGCTATATTATTTTATTTTTTTAATAGGGATTCTTACTAAAACTCGAATAATGTAACATAAGGTAGTAAAAAAATAAAATTTTCAATTTTGATTTTGTGTGTTTGACAGTTCTAAGACAGGACAACGTCTGTCAGGTCAGCTAGTCTATATCTATACTAATATTATAAAGAGGACAGATTTGATTGTTTGTTTGTTTGTTTGCATTGAATAGGCTCCGAAACTACTGAGCCGATTTGAAAAATTTTTTCACTGTCGGGAAGCTACACTATCCCCGGGTGACATAGGCTATAATAATATATACCCGTGCGACGCTGGGGCGGACCGCTAGTTTTAAATAAAAATATTATGATATTAGTCTAAAGTAGTTTTAGGTTTGAATCTTAGTTCTTTATTGTTCGAAATATATGTATATAATTTTCCTATGCAAATAAATTGTCTCATAAATAAACACACCGATGTTTAATTTCAACGCTGGCTTGGTTTAAATTGGGTAAATGAAAGTCGGGGACAGTCATGAAGCTTATTAAGGTGTTTCTAATTATAAACAAGCCACGTTAATTTAACTTGTGTTACAGAGGATTTGTTTTGAATGAATTAAAAAGTTACCCAGCTGAATTGATGAAGATTATTAGAGATTTACATCTAGCAGTGAACATTAAATAGGCTTATGATGAATATCTCTATCTCTTCTCTTCTTCTCTATCTCTTCTCTTCTCTATCTCTTCTTCTCTATCTCCACATAGTTTAAATTAAAGTCGCTTTCCGCGTCTGTCTGTCTGTATGGCCGCTATCTCCTCCTAAACCACGCAACGGTTTTTGATGCTGTTTTCACCATCAGTTAGATACATTTTCGCGGAAGGTTTATATATATAACTAGCGACCCGCCCCGGTTTTGCACGTAAATTACACCCGTGCGAAGCCGGGCGGGCGGGTCGCTAGTATAATGTAATGTCATTGCAGTATACATAGACAGTGGTCTTACATGGAAGACACGTATAAATATTGATCATATCGTTCCTAAAGTACAATCTTTAACTGGTGCCATAAGAAAGTGTGTAGGCTGTCTCCCACGTACAATAAGGTACACTATTTACAATAGGCATGATGACTAATATTTTTTTATTGCCTCATAAAAAAGCTGATCATAAATAGAGCACATCAACAAAAACAAAATTAAAATTAGTTCAAAAATAAATAAGATATAAGCATTTTAATTTCATGCTAGACAGAGAGCGCACCATACTGAGCCGTGACGTCACGGCTCAGGAGCGCCATACAAATGCTATGCTAACACATGCATTGCGAGAAAGGGATGGAACATACCCTCTCTATCCCCACCTAAAACTTTAAATACTCATATCTCAGAGATTAATCAGCCAATTCAAATTATTTTTTCAGTGTGTGTAATGTATTTAGTTGTATTCATCGCTAAGCCGGTTATCTATACTAATATTATAAAGAGGAAAGATTTGATTGTTTGTTTGTTTGTTTATTTGCATTGAATAGGCTCCGAAACTAATGAACCGATTTGAAAAATTCTTTCACTGTTGGGTAGCTACACTATCCCCGGTTAACATAGGCTATATTATGTTTCCAAAAAAATATAGGGATCCTTACTAAACTCCAATAATGTAACCCAAGGTGTAAAAAAATAAGATTTACAATGTTGACTTTGCGTGTTTGACAGTTCTAAGACAGGACAACGTCTGTCAGGTCTGCTAGTTTGTAATAAATTAAACATTAGGACACATGCCTATTCCTTAGTCAAACCAAATATTGATTAGGTACGTAATTGAAGTACGGGGTAATGCTGCTTCGACAAACCTGGATGACTTTAAACGAACTAATAAAAATTATTTATTCATGTTAAAATGTGCAAAATACGCTAACGCAACAAACTAACGTATGTTTTTCATGTTTTTCCATATAAAAAATAAAATGTTTTAAGATGATTACTTATTATATTATCTTGTAACCACTAACAAGGTATTGGTTGAAAAATCCGACTTCGACTCCGACCTCCTTAAGACATTTTTTCTTGCAAAACCATTTGTTTTTACATTGTGCGTAGCATAAAGGCAAATTATGGAATATTGGAATATGAGGAACGTACTCGTTATGCTCGTTCTTCAGATAACAACATGACTTACACCGACATAAGGTGCGTTCGGATAGGCTATGCTGGCATTTTTAGCATTGTCAAAATTGGCGTTGATGTAAAGCGTTCGGTTTGAGAATTTTGCAATTTTTGCCACTTTTGATCCCTACCCTAAACGAACGCTACAGTCACCAGCGGTGACGTCAAACACCGTAGTTCAAAGATAATATAATCCGTAGTTGACCGTAGATTTGTTGTAAAACGAGAAACTGAAGAATTATTACAGTCGCGCGCAAACAAAACACCAAAACACTGCGAAAAACAAACGTCAAAATCCTAATGTCAAAAAACGATCACAACGATCCCATGTCACGAGGTGGGTCAAAAGTGGCAGATTACGATGGCATTTTTAGCTGTTTTCGACCTATCCGAACGGTGAGCGAAAACAGTTAATAATGCCACTTTTGCACACTCATTCCCAAAACGAACGCTACATGTGATCATTATTGGCGTTTGTAACAGTTATTTTTGCCACCAAGGGGCTATCTGAACGCACCTATATTTATCCCATAAATGTTTTTACTATTTTAAAGTTGGGTTATAAAATCGGCTTTTTTAAACCTTTTTAAAATTGATGGTCATAAATACACGTGGAGTGTTAAGACCACAGAAAAGAGAAGTAAATAAAACGGAAATGTTACCATCTGTTACCAGGCATATGAGTGAACCTTGATTAAACATTCTTGTTCAGATCAGCGCGTCGAACTCCGCATCACAGTTGCTATAACTGATTTCGATTGACTGCCGTTTCGTTTATATGGGTGCAACTGGCTCCAACAAAATTTCTTCCAAAAATTCGTTGACAGCCGTTCTCATTTTTTTCTACTTTTCTATAGTTAGTCTTAACTATAGCCAACCAATTGCCACGACTACAAAATAAGGATTATTATTTTGACAGTCTAAACGATGTAATGAACGATGTATGTATATTCATAATTAATATTATGTTCCCTCTAATCTCTTGGAATATAAGTATTCCAAGAGATTAGAGGGATAAGTCAGATAAGTCAGATCAGTCTGATAAGTCAGATAGGCATACATATTTGGAACGTACTGCATTTTTGTAGTCAGGTAAAGATACTTAGATACTTAAATTATTTAGGCAGCCCGATTATTTAATAGAAAATTATTACCAACTCCTTTGTAAAATCACAAAAACAGCAGCATTTCCGGTGAGTTACTTGATTTCTAGTTATTTTATAAAAACTCTCTACATTTTTTTGATGTTACTAGCGAAAAACAACTCTAAACTGTTGTACCAATAAAAGCACACTAAGCAAAGTCATTGCACATCTCATTGCAGTAGTGTAGCTACTGCAATGTACACCACTTTGACAAAGTCAATACATTTCAAAAGCAATAAATTCAAACAACCTAACCCCGCAGAATTTAGAACAACACTAAAATAGAGATGCGCTTGCTTATAAACTGGTAAATAGCCGGACAAATTGTCCGGCAACAATCATGAACACCACAGATATGTGAAGTATCAGAAAATGTATTGACTATTGCAAACTCCACTTTTTAACTACTTTATGAATCCTCTGCATTCTAAGGTTGTCTGGAAGAGATAGCTTTGGTGAAAAGGTTGCCGATTGAAACATTAGTTTTTTAAGCTGTTTTTGGTGAGTATCTAAATTATTATGTGAAAAATAAAGAGTTTATATATTTATCCATTACAAAGTTTTTTTAATATTCTCTTACTAAGAAGATTATGGCCTCACACCTCTTGTGCATTTGCCAGTTATAAGAACATAATTTATATAAAATAAATAAATAAATTATATTACTTATCGTCAAACAAGTCATGTCGCAATCAGAATTTAAAAAATTAGTAACGGTCAAGTTCAAATCAGACAATTGTAAAATTGTAGAGAGAGTACTAGAGGCTTTTATTGAGTTTTAGAATCAACACGAAAATATATGCTTTACCTCATTATATTGTTATCGAGCATATTCACGATCACTTAATAAATTATCATCATCATCATTTCATGGCTGAAACATAACTGGTGAACATAGTGAACATGGCCTATGTTCAGCAGTGGTCCCTCTTCGATCTCCAAAAGGGCAGCGTTTCCCTGTGGTCTCTTTTAGATCGTCTGTATTTTGTGGGTGGACGTCCTATGTTGCGCTTACCGGCCCGTGGTCGCCATTCGAGAACCTTTCGGCCCCATCGGCCATCTGTTCTGCGTTATTTGTGCCCTGCCCAGCCAATTGCCACTTCAACTTGTTAATCCGGTGGGCTATATCGGCAATAAATTATTTTCCACCATTATTATACATACACCATTTTAGGAAAAAAATACAATGAGGTGACTTTTTTTTTTATGTTAGTGCCACAACTCCACTCAATTTCAAGCTATCGTAAAGTGCTTTTCATGAAAGGAGTCCCACGGCAAACAGCGGAACTAAATTTCCATGTTGTAGTTGTCAGGTGTTGTTACTGTGTTTGGACGCTAGTGAGATTTTTATTAATTTTCCATCGTTAAAGAGTCGTGTACGATGCCAAAAGTTGTTAAAGTTCTACTCGAGAAATGATACTGATAGTGATTGATACGCGATGACAGCGCCGCGTCTGGGGGACTTCTTTCGTGAAACGGACTCTATATTAGCACTTTGAGATGTTATGCCAACTTCATTTCATTCCTTAAGTCATCACTCCGTCAAGAAAAAACTACGATTCGTCATATATATATTTGAAGTTAATCAAGCCTTACTTTAAAAAAAATCCTCTTTAAAACTGTTTCATAAGAAAACTCTAGTGTATTTCCGTGTCAAATACACAATAGGTATCGAAGCAAAAATACACTACAGATTCGTCTAAAAACAGTTTTGAACTTATTGTTTAGTAGAGGAATGTCACCAAATATGGAATAGTATCCTAATATGGAATACCTTCATTTCTCTAAGACTTAAGTATGAAACGCAACACTCGACCATCTTCTGTTTCATTCGGTCTACTACCTATCGCCGATATGGTGATGAAACAGAAGATGGTCGAGTGTTGCGTTTCATACTTAATTCTTAGAGAAATGAAGGTATTCCATATTAGGATACTATTCCATATTTGGTGACTTTCCTCTAAATATGGCAATGTGTGATACGAAATGACCGGATACGCCGGACGTGCTCCGACATATTCACTATCGGCTCATCACTTATCTAAGCGCATACCCGTCACATTGTTTATGCTCTCAGCACTAAACTGTCTGTTGCATAATGTTCGATGCCAAAACGTCACCGTATACCCTGTTGTTGTGCCACTGAACCGATGAAATAGGTGTTGGCAACGTCACAACGTGACATCGTATTCAGGACATAAATACTGGAGTCACTTGGTGCATGGTATTCGGTTTATTGGATACTTACCATCGAGATACAATACCAATAGAGACACAAACGCGCAAAAAAATGTCCGCACCAAAACTGCTGCGCCGACTTTTTGGTTGAATACAGAATACAGATTTTATTGATAACACCAAAAGTTACAAGTCAGATTTGCATTAAATGAATTAAATAGTACAGCCAATTCTCATTCAACGATTACAATTAAAATTCAATATAAAAGTACAAATGTTAAACAGTCAAATAATTAGTTAATAAAATGGATAAAAATAATACAATTATAATTAAAATTACAATTATAAATATTCAATAATAATGTCAATAATCTTTCAGTTTTAAAAAATCATCAATATTATAAAATAAAAATCCTAAGAGCCAAGCTCTAAGCTTAGTCTTAAAGCACGCGGTGGATGGTGCATCCCGGATGGAAGCGGGCAAGCGGTTGTAGATCGCGGGCCCTAGGATATACACTGACCTCTCTGATTTGACGAGCCGGTTGGTTGTAAGGCAACCACGATCAGTCTGCAACGCTGTGTTATGCTAGTACTACGATTACATAGCAGAAAAGCGACGTTAAACACTATACACTAACATAACGTTTAAATTGGAGTAAATGTGGCATTGTTAACTGTAAATGATGTCTTGGTGCAATGAGTACAGCTTCAGATTTCTCACACAACTCGGCTACACCCCAATGCAGCTGGGTATCTTATGAAGATTTCTCCCCTTGTCAACAAAAAAAGGTATGTACAACGACGCTCGGACGACTTTTGACTGTTTTCACTTAAAGATTGTGTCTCTATAGGTATTGTATCTCGATGATACTTACTAGCCACATCATGCAGTATCACTTGCGTTGAGAAAACGACAGGAACCTTTAATTTTCCGAAATAAAAATCCGATCCGTTGGTCTGTCTGACATTTACCAACATGCACTGGGTCAGCATGGCGGATTAGGGCCTATCTGGAGAGAAGGAATGTGTCCTAGCAATGGAAAAATGATAGCTGATAAAGATGATGATGATGTAGCTAATACAAGCATAATTATAAAAAGGTGAGTCATGTTTTCTTTACAAATTGCTATAATCTTTAAGAGATTTTGTACAAGAAAATACCGGATTATTTATCAAAGTGTTACTAATAAAAGCTGTACCAGGAACTGGATGTTTCCAGAAAGCGTAACAAGTTAATATCCCTGAAGCAATTATACCGCCAGGGACTACAGATGGCCCCAAGCCTTGAGGAATTGGGTAAGTAATAGTAATACATTTATTTATAGTGTTGTTGTTTATTAACTCCAGTTCAATCAATAAAATGGAATAGTACAATAATTTACAATATGATCATTAAAACTGATCATCATCATCATCATCAGCCAAAAGACGTCCACTGTTGAACATAGGCCTCCCCCTTAAAACTGATACAAAAATCAAATTTAAATTTGATTCGTAAAAACTTGAATTCATAAAAAAAATAAGCATATATTATTTGAGTATTAAATCTGTGTGTTATATACTCATATATACATAAATGGTGCACCTTATATAATATGTAACAATTATCGCTGTTAGCGATAAGGCCGCCGATTGTTTCACTAGTTTTTAAATCTTTTTTATCGTTTGCGTTATGACCGTGGTAAGGCGTGATACGAAAATAAAAAGTAATAATATAAAATTTGGCTCAGATACTTTTTAAATTTATTAGCAAGCTTGTGTTTGACCGCCAACTCGCCTGATGTTAAGTGATGATGCGGTCTACGATGAAGCACGCTTGCTTAAACGAAACCGATTACCTCGCCATTTGAAGGCAGTTTTATTTGGTCCAAGTATAATTACACTTGGATCAAATACCTATACAACTTTTACACGTTCATGATGGTAAGCGACGTTTGCTTTCTAGCAAAAGCTCTCTAAGCCGTCCAAATTCTCTCCAAATGCAAAATAATCCAAAATCTTAACATATCAAAGTATTACAATGTTTCTTATTTTGTCTAAGTGTTAGTCTGATTCTCATTTTTTCCAAATCTTGGTTGACCCGTCTCTCATATCTTTACACTTAAAGAGACATTAATTGATTGTTCAACTTAGGCCTAATTGGACCTAACTTAACTGAAACTTTCCCAAATGTTATAAAAAAATTGGTAGGTAATCACCTAATTATTTTAAACCACGAAGCTCAAATTAATCCACAAAAAAGCTCAATAAAGCCTAGCAACAGTATCATCTACCTAAATCTACATCCAAATTACATAAAACAATCAATGAACAAAAGTTTATTAAAAATATACTTACGTTAATTCCAATAAAGATTAAATTCGGTCACACACACAGAAAAAACACTGAAATTGTTTTAATATTCCACTGAGTCCGGTACCACAACGGTTTAAGTTTCAAATGGAAATATAGGGCGGTTTTTTTGTGACAGAAGACGTGCGTTCGCTTCTGCGTCCAGGGGTAAACTGAGGGTCGGTGAATACAGAAGGCTGTATGTCGTAGAGGGTGCAAATTGCCGACAATCCAGGGTTACTCTGACTATATAAATTGGATAATTACCTTCGTGTTAATGATTCGTCTACGAGTGACTACAATATGTATTGATTGGAGTATTTTGAGCAGCAATTTGGTTGAGCTATTGAGCGTCACGCTTTTTGATTTATCTGTCGACTTCATCATTATCAGCCTATCGTGTTCTCACTGTTTAGACATACGCCTTCTCTCAGAGAGAGAGAGGATGGGCCATAATCCACCATGCTGGCCCAGTGCATGTTGGTAAAGTCATAATATGTCTTCGAACTTTTAAGCTTCTTGGACATACCTCTCCTCAGGGTGTTTTCTTTCCCTGTTTTTGAGTGATGGCATCAAAACAATTTTTTTTGTGTAAATACAAAACAAGTCCTTGGTGCAGGGCTGAGGATCTAACCGGGTGCCGTCAGATTGTAAAGCACACATGTTATCGCACGGCCATCCTCGTTCAAGCGAAGTGTGTTGACATAATTATTATGCTTTAAGTCAGTTTTAATAATAACTACCTGAAAGACGTTGTCCTGTCTTAGAACTGTCAAACGGGCAAAGCTAAAATAGTCGTTAAGTTTCTGAAATTTTCCAATTTTCTGGGCAATTGTCTTAATTTTTCTTTCCGTAAGAACCTTCTACAAAGTAATAGGTAAAGTCGTTCTCAAGTTATGGCGTAACCAAGGTAAATAAGGATTCATTTATATATATGTATATATATATATACAAATATTTAAAATACTTATACTTATATAATTTAACCAATAACTTATGAAGCTTCCGAGTGCTTTTAAAAATCAATCATTTAAAAATATTTCGTGGTTATTACCTAAAGCTTTTCGTTTGCACACATTTCAAAACAAAATTAGGAAGTTAAAAAAGAGACGACATTTCAATTCGTTTTTTCCGAATAGCCTACGTTTTAACGGGAAAATGATACCGGAAACGAACGTAAAATAAAACTTTACGTTGCTATGGATACTTTGAAAGTAAAACGAGAAATATCGAGCATCAAAAATAATGTTGTTTACTGATTTATGGGAGGTACGCAGTATTGCGTTACGTAAAAACTGAGATTTTTCACAGATATTTTTTTTGATGCGTATCATTTACGTACTTCCACTAAGAATATTAATATGTAATGACACCATGTATTGCAATTATTAAGAAGACGTTTGTTATCAATACATTATCATTTCATTTCATTTAAAAAGAAGTTATTGTATTTAAAAAAAATAAACATACGTTCAACACTGACCGTCTTACCACAAAAGATTTAAGAACGCTTTAGACATGTGTTTAGCGATTGTTTCACTGCGAAAAATATGCTAAACATTTGTCTAAAGCGTGCTTAAATCTTTTGTGGTAAGACGGGTAATTACCAGGTAATGGAATATTTTTGGTGAATCGTATTTCGCAAACGGTACAACAATAAACTGGCCAAGTGCGAGTCATGCTCGCGCACTGAGGGTTCCGTATCACCACAAAATACAATAATTATAAATTCAAAAAACGACTTCAAATTTGTATATAAATATGGCATTACGGTTCGGTGAAAGAAAATGAGGTCATCCAAATAACCCAATCACCAGTTATAACTTGGTGATGATGACACTGAAATAATTTTTACTGTTTGACTTTAGCCCGAATTGGGTAAACTGTGATCCTACTAGAATATAACACTTTATAATGTACCAGTTTTTACAATAAAAACCATTCTGATTCTAATTCTGATTATTTCGTAGTTAATCCGCCTTAACATTGCATATTCTGTGAAAATTTCAACTGGTTATCTATTACAGTTCGAAAGATACAACCATTAAAAGGTAAGACGGACAGACTGACAGAAAGACAGACAATGTAGGCTTAGAAATAGGGTGCCCTTTTGGTATGGAACCCTAAAATGATGTACCAAACATAATTTAAAGATCTACTTAATTATACGCCACATGAGGAGATCATTTGACTGTATTACATTTATTTTCACTTCCTATGCTCGTAAAGTTCTTGTTTATGCTCATCATTTCAGCCGTAGGACGCCCACTGGTGGACATAGGCCTCCCCCATCGATCTCCAAAAGGGCCTGTTGGAAGCGGCCTGCATCTTTTGTTTATGCTCAGTGTAAGCGGATTAAAACTTAAACACGATACGTTTTTTTTTCTGTCTCGTCTGGTAAAAATAAGTCACATTTTGAGAAAAGCTTTAAGGTGATTATACACCGAAGCTGCGGGAGCTTGGCTGGGTTGAAATATGTAATTTTTTCTCAGAAATAATTATGTTTTAGTGTGCTTCGTTAGTGATTTCTTTTGGAAAATCTGATTCTGATAATAAACTGAGTAGTAATGCTTAGTTTATATACAAAACCGTTTGATTCTCACTCATTATGATTATTACAATCTTAATTTGTAGGGTACCGTACTTCAAAATAAAAACGAACCGTTAAGCCATTCACTCACTCACCCTCTGTCTGTATGGCAGTGAATCCAAACCCTTTTTCTTAGGAACGCGTTCAGGTATCAAGTTGAAATTATTATTAAATACTAAAATCTACGCCCTCTTAGAAATGTAAAAACTTCAAGGTTCTTAGTCAACGTATTCAAAAGATACAGTCACATGTTGTAATCGCGAACTTACAAATCTACAGGGTTGTTTCACTAGTTTTCCTTCGCCTAGAACAATGTTTGGCGAGCAATCTCACAGAATGAACAAAGGAAAAAATCTGAAATTCAATAATTTGAAGTTGTATTAAAAAAACAATTTCCACAAGCTTCCATTTCGTTGTTGAAACCCTACAGTGATATAGGCTGATGTTTGGGAGAACATTTTTCCACTGCAAAGTTTTTCCTTGAATATTTTAAACCTTTTATTTGACTGCTGGAGGGTAATGTTTTACGTATGTAAAACAATTTCATTTAAAACAATTTAGTTTAATCATATATTTATTAAGCTTGTATGGAACACTAACTGCGCGAGCCTGACTCACACTTAGCCTGTCCTTATAGTGTTATTGCTGTTTGAGCAAAAAAAACTTGGACTGAATTATAGTCGTTAAAAAGAAACAAATACTAACAGATAATCAGGAAACACATAGATTTTTCCATGTTTTTCTAGTTAAAGCGACTAGTGTGTCAATGTAAAGTATAAGCTAATTCCATACCAAATTTCAACCAAATTCATTCTGCTGGAGTAGAGAGTGGAAATGCACATTTGCACACATATTTTCATCCATATTATATATTATATAACTATATAATATTAAGATTTGGTTGTTTGTTTGTTTGTTTGCATTTAATAGGCTCCGAAACTAATGAACCGATTTGAAAAATTTTTCCACTGTTGGGAAGCTACACTATCCCCAGGTAACATAGGCTATATTATATTTAAAAAAAAATAGGGATCCTTACTAAAATTCCAATAATGTAACCCAAGGTGTAATAAAATAAGATTTACAATTTTGACTTTGCGTGTTTGACAGTTCTAATACAGGACAACGTCTGTCAGGTCAGCTAGTATTATATAAAAATGAATCCCTATTTACCTTGGTCACGCCATAACTTGAAAACGACTTTACATATTTCATTCACCTTTTTTTTAAAAGTTTTTTATACTTTTTACAAGGTTATTACGGAAAGAAAAATTTAGAAAATTGCGTAGAAAGTTGGAAAATTTCAGATAAATTACCGATAATTTTAAATTCGCTCGTTTGACAGTTCTAAGGCAGGACAATGTCTGTCGGGTCAGCTAGCATTTACAATATTAGTGTGGGAGGTAATTCAGTAAAACAATCACTTGTTTGACCTTAATTAACTTGACACCTTTTCTAGAGCTCATTCAAACTGATCCCAACATTGAAACCTTCATGACAAAAACTACTCGGAGGTCGTTTTCTGCGCATTTTGGGGTTTCTTCGTACCGTCATTATGCCGTAATCAGGGTTCCGTCTCTCTCGGACTTGTTGGTGATTGATCGAATCTAGCGTATTGTGGAGGGTTACAATTGAGTCTTTTTAACCCCGACGCAAAAATAGGCGTATTATAAATTTGAGTGTGCATTTTGTATATCTGTCTCCAGCATCGTAACTCCCAAACCAGCGCTGGTTGCTTACAACCAGCATTACGCTGAGTTGGCATAGGGTTGTGACAGTATTTTTTTTTATTTTTTTTTTTTATTGTGTTTAACTCGTCATGTCTTTGTATCTTTTGTTT
Organism: Agriopis aurantiaria; assembly: GCA_914767915.1. Taxonomy (NCBI): domain Eukaryota; kingdom Metazoa; phylum Arthropoda; class Insecta; order Lepidoptera; family Geometridae; genus Agriopis; species Agriopis aurantiaria. Next base: position 14,798,592 of record OU611992.1, on the reverse strand, counting down.
ATCTATACTAATATTATAAAGAGGAAAGATTTGATTGTTTGTTTGTTTGTTTGTTTGTTTGCATTGAATAGGCTCCGAAACTACTGAACCGATTTGAAAAATTCTTTCACTGTTAGGAAGCTACACTATCCCCGGTTAACATAGGCGATATTATAATTTCAAAAAAATAGGGATCTTACTAAAACTCCAATAATGTAACCCAAGGTGTAAAAAAATACGATTTGTAATTTTGACTTTGCGTGTTTGACAGTTCTAAGACAGGACAACGTCTGTCAGGTCTGCTAGTATGTCATAAATATGTGTATTTTTGTGTATTTTGTCATAAATAAATATATTTCTTAATTTTTTTTTCAAACGACCGATTACGATTATATTTTTTTGTTTGAAACTTTGCTTGATCGAGAGATTTCTTAGCTAAGATACAAGAAAATTTATTCAGCCATTTTAAGATAATCAGCTCTTTAAAAGGAGTTTTTTTTTTTTTTAATTAAAATTAAATTATAATTACTTTTTTTTTAATAGTTATACTATGTTCATTCTAAAGTGCGTATTTTTCTTCTTTCATCATCATCATCATTTCAGCCGTAGGACGTCCACTGCTGGTCATATGATTCCCCCATCGATCTCCAAAAGGGCCGGTTTTCAAAGGGTTTTTTTCTTTCAGTGGTTGGCAAAAACTGGTTTTAATATTGCTTATTAATTTAATTCTAAAATTTCTAATTGCTTGCGGCACCTGCTCGTTTATTAATTTCTCAAAAAGTTGTAACTTTTTCTCCCCTTCCGCACAAAATAAAAGTATACGTTCCAAGCGCAACGCTCCAAGCAAAGGACGACGGCGTCGAGCAATCGATCTTAACTCCCTGATTGGTGCTTACCGAGCCGTTCTCGGAATTTATACTGAGTGACAGTTTGAAGCGACCACACACTTGATCACTGGATAGTGGATAGTCAGATAGTGAGGAGACAAACTCCAGGAATCGTGACAGTATCGGGCCATCAACACTGGATTTTTCAAACGCGTTCATTACTTCTCTTCGTTTTTTCTTCTTATTCTTGTTTTTTTACGACTTTATTAGTTATACTTGTAAATAATTAACAATAATATTTAATTATATAATAATTATACGACTATTAACGAGATATTTACCGTGATAATGTTGTTCGTGGAGTGACTGATTATAGCAACAAACCTATGTAATACCTATATAAAAATTAATCCATATTTACTTTGGTCAGTTGGTGACGCCATAACTTGAGAACGACTTTACCGATTTAATTCATCTTTTTTCTAAAGTTTTATAATACTTTGCAGAAGGTTCTTAAGGAAATAAAAATTAAGAAAATTCCGCAGAAAATTGGAAAATATTAGAAAACGACGATTTTTACTTCGCGCGTTGACAGTTCTAAGACAGGTCAACGTCTGTCGGGTCAGCTAGTAATAAATAATTGCCAAGTTGGTGTCAAATTTCTGTTCACCAGCGGTTCTTGTACGATCACCGAAGTGAAGCAGCGTCGGGCGTGACCAGTACTGGGATGGGTGAGCAACTGGGCGTTGATGGGATGTTGTCTTTTTGCACATTTTTTTGTACTTTAGTAGCTAACAAGTTATGTGGTTGTACGGAACCCTCAGTACGCGAGCCCAACTCGTACTTGGCCGGTTTTATTTCAGTACCTCAGTTCAGTTCTTTTAGAAACTCTGAGACTTCACATCAATTTTAATCACAATTCACGTTCATTCACCTACCACTCTCCTAATTTTCTCTTTAACTAAACCCAAAATTGTTTCTGCAAAGCAAACCACTCTTAAATATTAACGACCTACGTAGTCGTGTGTCTGTTTCACCTTTTTAGGGTTCAGCTGGCTCAAACGGAGCCTCTAGCCTCTTTTCCTTTCGCCGAATTGGCCGGTCCGTCTGTATCACGGTAGTTTTTGTTATTCAAGGACTAAAATAACTTAAGCAAATTTTGGTACACTCATAGACATTTATACCCACTTACAAAAAAAAAAATTGGTGTGAATATATTTTTGGAGTACGTAGCGTTTTTCCCCTTCAAGAAATAATATTAAAGAAAAAAACATGACAAACGCTTAAACGGTATTTGACAGTTTTCCATGTACCTACGCACAAAGTGCTGCTATTCATTGCATTATTATTATATACTATTGTGCTTCTTAGATTTTAGATTTACACTTAGGTATAAGTAGACGAGCGCCTCTTTACAGCGTGGTATCATTTTATTTTATTTGTACTCGTAGTTTATATTTTATGGGTCATTTACGTGCCTGAAATAAATGATTTTATTTATTTATTTTATTCCACATTTCTTATACGCACAGCGAGGGTGTATCCTCTCATTTTTAACACGCTTTTATTAGCTTGGTATGTATGTATGTATGTTTGTTTGTATGTAACGGACTCTTTGAACGTGATTTTCACCCTCTTCAAAACTTCGAATGAAATTGTAATTTTGCACACTTATCAAAGACCGATGACAAAGCAATAATTTAAATAGTTTGTCCCATTATCCTTACCAGCATCTTCAGGATTAGTGATATTTTTTTTGCTTGTATTTTAGTTTCAAAACTATAGTTTTTTTTTTTTTTATATTTGATTCCAAAGTAGTAATTATTATTTGATTTCATTCAGTTAAGATTTATTTCTGAAGGCGCATTTTTGACAAAATCTGTGAAAAAACTACTAGCATAATTATAAATTAAAATTAATGTCCAAGATAATATAATAAGTATGTTCAACAAAAACAACTTTGCACGACAATATTATGTTTACTTTAACGTCTCGGCTTATTATGTTTTCTTAATTCTAATCCAGCTACGGAACCCTACCTTTAACATGTCACGACCCGCACTTGGCAGTTTATTTATTATTAACTAGTTAATTATCTCAAATCTCGGATAATCTCTCTTACTCCATTCCATGAATACAGAGAAAATGTTTTGTTTACATTTTCATCTTAAAAGAGCGAGTGTAAAAGACTGAAAGCTATGGAGAAAAAGGCTAAAATGAAGTTCTAGATTTTTATAATCATCCTTTGATCTACAAAAATCAAACAACTTTGAAATTAAAGCCTAATAAGTACTTACTTTTCCGCTGTCTTTAGATTTTTTGCGTTTGTTTGCTACACTTTTTTTAACTCGTTTTTATTAACTTCACTTGTAACTAACGAGCTATGTAATCAAAGCAAAGCGGCTTATGCGATAATACTCGCAAAAAAAAAAACACAAAACACAAACATTCTACGTTAATATGCCACTACAAAGAACAAAATAATATTTTTACACGGATTTTGAAGTCGGGCGGGAATTATATTTATTATCAAACTTGGTTTAAATTTTTCAAAATCTATTTTGTAATTGTTCCTGCCGTCTTCAAATCCGTGTAAAAATATTATTTTGTTCTTTGTAGTGGCATATTAACTTAGAATGTTTGAGGTATGTGGTTCTTAAAGTCAGTTTTTCGAAAAGTTTTTTTTTTTTTTTTTTGAAACACCTATGATAGTGTAAAGCGCGAACTACTTACAAGTTTAATTATAGATATGATAACACATCCATGCATGACCTCTTTATTTGAACAAAACGCTTTAGGTGTTTTGTACAAAGAATAAACAAAAGTATCGCCTGGTACAAGTTGTGTTATCGCGAAATTCGTAGGCGCTCTAGCAAAATATCCATATTATTTGAGCTGGTTTAAACTACTGAATTCTAATCAATGAAATTTTTGTGGGACCACCTTGCAGGTTTTTTATACAAGATAAAAAAATAAACACGAAAATTGGTTTACAGATCATTACCGGCGTAATTGCTGTAAAAACAAAAAAAAAACTTTTTTTTTTACGGGCCAAATTGTGACCCTTGCTCCATTTGATCTCAGTCGTCGGCCACGTGTGACTAAAGGTAGCATGCTGATCTTAGCGCAACCGGTGACCGCGTCTAGCAGCTGCGGCCGCGTCGCGCGACCCACTGCTCAGTATGAATTTGTATGGAGTGCTAAGCAATGTAAGCGAACCGAAATGAAAACGGTCGCTTGCATTGTTTAAAAATGTGTGAGACTTAAACAATTTTGTACATTCAACCGCAAGTGCAAGTTCTGTGCTACATTAGCAATTAAATAATACAAAGAAAAGGGCTTTGAGCAAACTTTGTTTCGAGAGAAAAATAGAAACAAAAAAGTTGCAAATCTCAACAGTCTCTCGGCAAAGTCAAAGGTTCAACTAAGCGAGTTCTTCCTCCCTTGATTGTAATGCTTCTAAAGAGCACCTTCGAAGTCAATTTTCCGTAATGCGATAACTGAGGATATTTTCTTGTAAAGCTTACGTCGTATTTCTTTTGAGATTTATTTTCGAGCCAACAATTTCTTTATTCTCAAATCGCTCGGAAGAATTTGGTTTTCTGCGAAACTTGGGTGGAATCTGATATCTACTGAGTTATTTATTGTGAAGTTGGTCTGGTCAACTTGACATAGTATTTTACTAGTAAATAAAGAAAACCGCGAAGTCATGTCATGTGCGTTTTAGGCCGCCTAAAACCTCTGACACTAGGACTAGTTACTTGGCTAATAAATAATAATAATAATAAATAAATAAATATTTTGGGACATTTTTCACACACGGTCATCTGACCCCAAACTAAGCAAAGCTTGTGATATGGCTGCCAGAGACTGATAAACATACATAACTAGTTTTAAATACATACTTAAATAGATATTAACAACCAGGTATAGAACAAACACAAATGTTCATCACATAAATGTTAGTCCTAGGTGGGAATCGATCCCACGCCCCCAAGCTCAGAAGGTAGGTTCACTACCAACTTGACCAACGGGCTATCAAAATACGAACGTACATTAAATTTGTGATATAGTTAGATAGATGAGGCACTATCATAAACACCATTAGTTTAAGATTATCGGTCGGAATAATTATAGAGTATGTTTGCGACATAACCATACGTCGAAATCCATTCCACATTGGAATCCATCGTATATACTTGTGTCAACTACTAACAATACAGTGACTCTATATTAAAATACCACAAAACAAGGATAACATAAACATAACAATAAAAAATAATATCTAGGCTTTTAACAGGCGGCCTTATCGCCTAAAGCGATCTCTTCCAGGCAACCGTAAACGGAAAGGAATAGATAAAAAAATGTGGCCTTAAGTAAAAAAACTGGACAAGTACGAGTAGGACTCGTGCTCTGAGGGTCCCGTTGAACAGAAACATCAGAGGGCGAGTCCAAAAAAAAAACTAAAGTTGAAATATTGAAAGACAAACTTAACTTTGTAGTTGACTATAAGGTTCTTCTCTACATTCCAACTACAAAATGTAAGTTTGTAATAGCAAAATAACTATTTTTAAATGATATAACTTCAAATTTGTAACTTTCAGATTTATTCCTGTATATGTGCTATGAGAAGTTGCCTTTTGCCAAATTTCATGATTCTAGGTCAACGGGAAGTACCCTATAGGTTTTGATTTACCTGTGAAATCGCAAAATATGCGACTTAAACGTTCATATCTTTTGATTGCGTTGACTTACAACTTTTATTATTTTACAGCCGAAAGAAACCATAGACTCAAGTATTTAGTATAAATTTCAACTTGATACCTTTACGCGTTTTTGAGAAAAAGGGTCTTGACAGACGGACAGACGGACAAACAGACGGACAGACAGACGGACAACGAAGTGATCCTATAAGGGTTCCGTTTTTTTCCTTTTAAGGTACGGAACCCTAAAAAAAAGTAAATACCAGGCAAGCGTGCTCCATGCTTAATAGATCAATTGTCGCCGATCGGTAGCATGTGCGCTTTACAATCTGACGGCACCCGGTTCAAACTTCGGCTCTGTACCAATGACTTATTTGGTACCAAAATAAATGATGTTCAGATATCGGGGTCATCGCTCAAAGACGGCGAAGGAAAAACATCGTGAGGAAATCGGTATGTCCAAGAACCACAAAAGTTCGAAGATATTATGTGACATTCATTAAAATGCACTAGGCTATCATGGTGGATAAATGACCTATCCTCTATCTTTTGCTTTCGTTGCCTGGTATTATTTGCAATCCAGACATAGATAGCCATCTGAAAATGTTTTTTACAACACATTTGCTCAAAAAGTGCACTTACGAAGCCTGTATACATCGTTCGAAAGTTAAACATTACGGATCATACAACGGAGCGTGCGGAAATGAATTTGTTCGCACGCTCAGATGTATAGCACCGTGCGTGTGATTTACGGTATTTTTTTAATTTCCATCATAATTACATAAGAATTCCACAAAAGAGTTTCATATTACGAGAATAAATAAGCTGAATGATCAAACCTCCTTGGAAGCGCTTTTGCTCAATACGTTTGTCTCAGTTTAATACTAAAGAGAAAATGAGACAAAAGATGTAGTTCTAATTTTCACCACGTGATAGTGGCGCTATTTGCATGTTCGCGCCATTTTCTTATTATATTATAGAAGCTATTGTTGTGACTGATATTAAGTTATAAACAAAAATTGTTTCATTTGTAGCCTTTTTTTCTCGCAAATGTGTTGTAAAACGTTGTATGGCACACGTGCGGATTGGTTATTACAAACTCGTGACTATGGTAAGCCCTCGACTTCGTCTCGGGCTTACATTCGTCTACTCGTTTCTAATAACCAACTTTCCGCACTTGTATCATAAATAACTATTACAACACATTTGCTCAAAAAGTGCACTTACGATAACTGAATACATCTTTCGAAAATTAAACATTACGGATCATACAACGGAGCGTGCTATAATGAAACGCATCATACAACGGAGCGTGTGGTAATGAATTTGTCCGCACGCTCCGTTGTATAGCACCATGCGTGTACGTTACGGTTTTTTTTTTTAATCCATTTTTTGTTTTTTTTCTCGCAAATGTGTTGTAAAACGTTGTATGGCACACGTGCGGATTGGTTATTACAAACTCGTGACTATGGTAAGCCCTCGACTTCGTCTCGGGCTTACATTCGTCTACTCGTTTGTAATAACCAACTTTCCGCACTTGTATCATAAATAACTATTGTCTAGGTATACTACCATATCCTCTGTGTCTAATATAATTTTAAGTAAAAGTTAATCTATCTTCTTTGCATATTGAATTCGTCCGTACAACATAATATTAGAGAAGGTTAAAATAGAAACTGTTCTTTCATAATGGACTCTTTATACGTGTTTGAGAAAAAAACTTTTATTCATGTCGACGAGGATCTTTACATTCAAGGCTCTTTTGGTTTTCAGACGACTTAAGTACTTATAGGTTTTACTAAAACATTTTAGCTTATTGCCTAACTTTGGTAACTTAGGTCTTACGTGGAACCGTAAAAGGAATATTACCATGTTGGGTAGGTTGTAACATTCCTTTTACGGCCAGAAGACACATACCTATTCTGGAACTAATTTCATTAAGTAACCAAATTGGGTGTTATTGAGGAAAACAAAGGAATACGTTGTTTTCGCCAAACATCCTAGAAGGAACATGCAATAAACGCGATAGCTAAAGGAAGATAACCGTATCAATAAACTACGATCTCGTTCTGATCCTGGTACGGTTTGGATGATAGTAGGGTTGACACTAAGAGTTGAGAAGAAATTGTGTTTTTTTTTTTAATTCAAGGAACTCTTTTAATGCGTAAATCGTTCCTATTTCACCTTATGTTATGCAATGATACGGTCTACCATGAAACTGACCTCGTCTGACACAGGGTACATGCCCTAGCATTTGCCTGAGGCAACTCTCCTGGAAAATGCTCGAAACATTTCCCTCTCCTTCTTTCTATAACGCGAACTTCTTTCCTCATGCAGACTGCTAGTCTGTAGAATGCGCTGCCGGAATGGGTGTTCGCCGATGATTTATTATCCAGGTGTCTTCAAAGCACGAGCGAATCGGTTTTTCTTAGGCAAGCGTGCTTGACAACCGTGCCGTTGTCTTCCCTGGGCTTACTTTAAGGAGGTCAGATCCTCAAATCTGACTATCCACCCGCCCAAAGACCCCTGTTTAGTCGGGCCGTACAACAAGCTAGTGTACTGAAGCCGTATTCTAAGACGCCGGCTTCAGGGAAACAGTGTGACAACCCTACCTAAAATCTCAGTACCTTCGTACACTATTGTTGCTTATTGAACGTGCAAATTGTCTAACATTTGTGCAAATAGTATGTGAATGCGATATGAATGCACTCGAGTATGCTATTAGGACCCGATTGGACTAAAAATCTTTCAAGTATATGCCAAGTCGTGTGGAAATAGTAATTTTTATTTACGAAAGTGGTTCTGTATAATAAATAGTTGCTACGATGGTACCAAATTCTAGAAATGTCATCCAAATTAGGTACACATAAAAACGCAAAAGTTCGAAAAGTTCTTGCACAGTTGCAAATCGATACGACAATCATTAGAAGTAGGTTAAATCAATTTTTAAGATTTTTCTACATAGTCCGTTAGCCAATTACAAGTGAAGCTAATATAAGCATGTTAAAAACCACCCTGTATTATGGTAATGTGGTATATTATGTGTATTATGGTGTCTGGGGCCGAAAGGTTCTCGAATGGAGACCACGGACCGCTAAGCGCAGCGTAGGACGTTCACCCACAAGATGGACAGATGACCAAAAGAGCTGGATAATAAACGCTAGATGTAGGCCACTTCCAACCGGGCCCTTTTGGAGATTGATGGATGGATGGTCTATGTTCAGCAGTTGACGTCCTATGGCTGAAATTATGATGATGGTGTATTATGTTGCATCATAGTGTATTATAGACGCGGGTATGTCCTAAAACTGCAATCAGAACCACCGGAGGATGGGCAGCAGCGTCCTATTAGCACACGGTGAACGTACTGTGATCCTCAAGCCGCCTCCCAAGCGTGGGGATTATGGCAAAACCCCTCTCTAACAGGGAGACCTTTGTCCAACAGTGGATATATTTAATGGCTGCAGCTGATGATGATGGTGTATTATGGTAATTTCGAGCTGGCAAGTTGGCAGTCAAATGCAAGCATTAAATTTAAATGCTAGTTCCAACAAACAAAAAATAAGTCAACCACTAGTGCTGCACTGCGCTGCTTGTATCACTTTTTTGCCACAAAAACCATAATCCTCCCAAGGAGATTGTAACAATACGCGCATCAATCAACATTGATGGCTCACGTTCTGAAGATGGATAGTATAATTTATAGGGTTTGCTAATTGTTTTCTTGTAAGAGCCTGATCAATCACAGAGAAGAGGGACTTCTGAGGTTTAGGGATTGCGTACTTGCCCTTTGGACGTTCGATCAGTTAAGTACCATCTACTGCATTTTTAGGAAATTTTCGATACTTTAATAGATATTGTTTTTTTAGTAATAGGCTTTTTTGCCCTTAAACTAGCCTGATGTTAAGCGATGATGCGGTCTACGATGGAGCACGCTTGCCTAGAAGAAACTGATTCACTCGCTATTTGAAGACACCCAGATTGTAACTAACGGGGAAAACCCATTCAGGCAGCGCATAAAAAAAAATGTGTGCCCAAATAAAGGTTTTCTTTCTTTCTTTCTTTCATTTAACCACAGATCTACTACCATATCTGTGCATTTAACAGATTTTCAATTGTACAGCTCTGAAAGCTGCTGTAAAATTGTTTTCATTTTCAACAGCCGTACTTATAGATTGACAACTGGTCTTTGAAAGTATTTTTAATCCCCGACGCAAATGGATGGGTGTTATAAGTTTAACGTTTATATCTGTGTCTGTCTGTGGCATAACATTATACATACCTATACACTACCTATTTTGATTTAGTTTTTTGGTTTAATAGGTGACTTAATCGAGAGTGAGTATCTGTGATTTCAAAAAAAATCTTATCTTTTTTAATGTATACTTGTTTATAGTTGAAGTGTTGTTTCACACTTTATATAGATTGTTTACTATTTAAATGTAAATGTCAAAGAAATATAGACACTAAATATTTTTCAAATGTTTTTTTATTCAATTTAAATATTATTATTTTTATTGACGGCAGGTCTCGTACATGCGCTTTCCGGGTTTACATCTTGAATTTTCAATTTTGCTAGACATTCCGAAATACTGACAATATATTTTTTTTTTATTGTTTCAGCTTTATAACCTGTTACAGCATTATAACTACACGTTGCGATTATACCCTCTATCCTACAGAAACAGTATTTTTTCCAGACTTGAAAGTAGTTAATGTGTAAATCTAGAATTAAAACTACTTCCATGCCAAGTGTCATCCGAATCCGTTAAGCCGTTACCTTAGAATAACTATGCCGTTACTTAGTAAAATGAGGAATAACCGCACACATACACACAATTTTTTTCGTTTGTAATATTATAGTGATTTAGGTGTCATATCGAAAAAAACTTGGTCTAAGTATGATAAATTTTTTTGCCAAGAAGTTCAGCTCTAAGCAAAAAAATGCTTTCGAAATGTATTTGAGCTCAAGCAAAACCACCGGCTCTGTTCTGTCTCAGGCTTGAAACAAAATGACAGTTGCTGTCAAATTATTTCAGTCTGGCCTTTGTGATAAAAACCAGCAAAATAATTTTACTGAGCTGAACTACGTATTAAAAACCTGCAAAATGTGGAATGAACTTTCTCCTGCGGCGTTCCAGAGTATGAGTTTTTAAAGCTCTGCAAATTTTCTGTGGTACCCCTGGTGTTACAGTTATCCAAAAGCGATGGTTATCGCTTACCATCAGGTGGTTTGTTAGCTTGATTTCCACGTATGGTATAAAAAAACGACACTCAATCATAATTGTATTCACTGACTGACTGAATTATTACTACTACTGGTGCTACTTCACCTAAAATTGAAATGCCTCATGGTCAGGTAAATGTCTTATAGAGGTCCACTAAAGATTCAGGTTTGTTCATTCCCTTCATTCGTTTTTTTTTTTGCTTCATCATCATGCTCATCATTTCAGCCATATGACGTCCACTGCTGGAAATAGGCCTCCATTATAGATCTTCAAAAGGGCCGGGTGGAAGCGGCCTTCATCCAGCGTTTTTCTGCGGTCTCTTTTAAGTCGTCTGTCCATCTTGAGGGTGAAACTCCTACGCTGCGCTTACCGGTACTGTTAGTAGGTATAAAGTTCTTTTTTTTTTGCTCGGTAAATGGGGGTTCAAAGTTTATATTATGAAAGACCACGCGTGCGAAGTCGCGAGCAACAGCTAGTTCTCAATAAAATAAAATAACGTCAGTCATTTTTAAACTTTCGCGATTTGAACACATGTTTTAAATGTTTATCGGGACTATTAAATAATACGTGATAAGTCCCGATAAACATTTAAAACAACGTCAGTATCGTATGTATTTCAACACAAAGTCCGACACAGGCATGAATTGATCTAGGTGAAGCCGTCATTCCGTAAACATCGCGGCACCTGGGCGTGCCATTTGTAGTCAGGCAGCGATACGCCTAAACCCAGCCACCAGCCGCGTTTAATAAAACCTAATATTTATGCTCCTAGTTCCTTACCTACAATATTCCCCGTCGGGAATGTGGAAAGCAGTGACAGTGAAGAGATACAAGCTACAAAGCTTTTTTATTATTATTTAATTATACTCGTAGGCTTGCGTTTGACCACCAACTCGCCTGATGTGGTCTACGATGGAACACGATTGCTTAGAAGAAACTGATTCACTCGTGATTTGAAGACACCCAGATTGTATTATTTTTAAGTGACTTTTGTATTTTTTTTTATTTCGGTGTATAATAAAGTGATATATTATTATTATTATTTACACATTTATTTTTCTTCTTAAATTAAAGTTTTTTTACACTATTTATACAATAACAAAATATTATAAAAAAAACTTAAATTTAGGGTGCCGCCGGCAGCGGGGCAGGGCCCAAGCTACCGGTGGTTAGGGCTGCAGAGTGAGGAACCTCCTGACAATACGTGCCGTGTCAAGGATTACCGCCTTCTGCATCTGACCCTTATTATTATTATTTTAACTATTGGGGAATACGTATTCAGGCATCGCATTGCACAGACGAACAGGGGCCTTACGGACAACAGCTAATTGCGGCACCTAATCCGCTCAGTTGGAAAATCACGCGAACGTGAACCGTATCTGCGCGCGATAAGGTACACGTTCGCGTGATTTTCCAACTGAGCGGATTAGGTGCCGCAATTAGCTTTTGTCCGTAAGGCCCCTGTTCGCACAATAAAGGCTAGGAGCTATATGATTTAAAAACTAAAACTCGCTTATATACGTCCTTATACGTCATGTACTTTTGGTTAGTAAATTAGTAATTGACAAAAACTCACTTATGGCCATTTCAATCTGCTTTTATGCCATTGTTTTCTTCATTTGGTCCGAGCTTAAGCTCTGTTCACAACCGTATACAGCACCGCAGGCCTAATAAAAAATAAAGGTGAGAGCACCATTTTAGCGAGTGTCAAAAGGCACAATTTATGTTGGTGTACCTACTTTCTATGCATTGTGCCGCCATACCACGTGTGACTTATAGTCCCACATGAGTTATCTTCCTAGATAATGGGATTTGAAACTGTGAGTTTGATTGGAAAACTAGTTTTGGGTACTAGGTTTTTGTTTTTAGTTGGAAAGGTCTCAGGTGAGGGCGTGTTGCTATGAATAGTAAATGTAGCGTGAAAAGGCTGGTTCTTTTGGTAATATGTATCGAGTCTTTTTTACGGTTGTCATCATGTCTAAAGGTGTGCTGACAATGTGTTCAGGATTCCCTTATATCTAGAGATGAGAACATTGGGAAATGGTTTTGTCAGCATTTTATTTCTGGTCTGGTCTTAGAAATTATATTTAGAGATATTGTTTTGGGATAAAATGTTGTTTTAGTATTGTTTATAATTTTGTTGGAGTTAAAAAAATTAGACATACTGATACTTTGTAGGCGCAGCGACCCTAAGTAGGATTTGGTCTCCGGCACAAGAGAATACCATCGGGCCCAGTCATGGGCTGTTTTTTACCAGTCAGCGCACTTTTTTTTTTGGAATTCGCGCAGGTGTGACTCGATCTCTATGTAGCGAAAAAAAAAACTAAATAGAAAAGGTTTTCCGTTTACTTTTTTGAATTTTTTTGTAGTTTTATGCCAATTGACGTTCCGTGAAAACTGTAGGTAGTTCATTGATTTATTCGTGCAAAAATGGTACCATTTTTTTTACGTTATATACATGTAACAAAATATTGTAGTAATACTAAGGGTTGCATAGGGTACCATTTTCTATGGAACAGCTATTCAGATTTGGTCCCATAGTAAAAGTTGTTCATAATGATGAGTACATACTTACATACCCTTCAGTAGGTATTACCACACCTTTTTATATACGTTGAATACATAAAAAAGATCTGAAGACAATCTAGATTTAAACTTTTGGAAATTTTGAACAAAAAACAAACTGCTTAAACACCCTTTATGATTTATGAGAGCTCGTAAAGACCACCTTCCATTAATACTCGACGGATAAGAGCTTGTATTATGAATATTTTATTAGATAATAAAATAAATTTCGCGTTTCGTCGCGATCCGTGTTTTATTTCTATGATAAGGTCCCTAATGAAGGGGCCTAAAAGTATTTTCCCGAAGATTTAGTTTATGATGTGCCGACCTTAATAAAATAGCTGAATTTTACGATCATTGTTCTTAGGGGTGGCGAGAGGGAAACTGCCGACGAGTTCATACTTTATAGACATCGCACGTATTCGCAATGCAAACAGTTCAGACAACTAGTTGATGTAGAGTGACTGGCAAACATCTTGAAAAATGGGCCATAGACAAATTTAGGGGAACCAAAGTAAGACAATACAATACAACACTTTCTTGATACCACAGTAAGGATATTATAAGAAAAATACAATACATAGAGACACAAAAGGCTGTCATATCGTTAAAAGCGTTCTATTCCAGACAACATTCTGATAAAAATAGATATTCCTTATTGAAATTAGACGGTGGTGTAGAGTACGTACGTACGGTACGAGAGTATTTCAAGTAGTTGACCATCCAAGTCCATGTGTAATGGTTTTAGTTAGTGCGTGTAGACCTCCTCCACTACGCCGCTTTTGCTCAAGTTTTTGCCTTTGCCCCAAAATGTGCTTTTTGCGGCATCTTCGAGTATATATAACAAGGGTTTCTTTAAAAAAGTTATTAATAGAGTCTATATCGAGCCTAGAGCATTAAAACAAAGTACACAGACTGGCAGGAGTGAAATGATGTACGCCAATAGGTCCGCATTAAGAAACGGCATCGATACTGACATTCGTGGCGTATTGAAAGAAGCATCATTATTATAGGCGCAAACTTTGCTAATGATTTGACTTAAACTGATTGCTCTGTGTGAGGTATCTATGGGGTAGGAAGTCGTTGGGTGGCGAGAGAGAAAATGCCTAAGCTGTTTTTGCGTTAAGGATGTTGTCCCTTGTCAAAATACTTGCTGTAATAATTTCTGATAAGAGCTCGGTGATAAAACTATGAGTTTATTTTACAGTCTTTTTGGTAAACAACATAAAACAAGATATAAATTGTTTTTGGTCTGGCTTCTTATAATAACATTTATGTTAACTGATATATTTTTCAAGGCAAACCTTCTCTATTGTGGATCGCATCCAATCTGTGACATCATCATCAACATCATTTATTATCAGGCTTAGCATTAAGTCCTCCGATTGTGCATTTGTACATTATTTTGTACGTGTTTATGTTATATTCTCACTGCTGGGACACAGACTATCTCTTAGGGAGAGGATGGGTCTTAATCCACGATGCTGGCCCAGTGCATGTTGGTGAATTTCATGTCTTTGAACTTTTGAGGTTCTTGGACATACCGGTTTCCTCACGTTTTCCTTCACCATATTTGAGGGGTGACATTTAAGAGTACACATATTTTATTTAAGTACTAAATAAGTCATTGGTGCAGTGCCGGGGATTGAACCAGGTGCCGTCAGATTAAATAAACCAGCCAAGTGTGAGTCGGACTCGCGCACTGAGAGTTCCGTACCACCACAAAATTCAATAACGAAATTACCAGTTATAATTTAGTAATGAAAAGAAACTTGTCGCCGACTTGCATTTGGCCATTATTTATTATTTGTTGCTATACTTTAGAGTGTGTACCAAAATCATGCCAAATATGACGCTTGTACGTATTACCATTTTTACATTAGAGCTAATACAAAAATACGTAAAAAAATACGTTTGTTGTATGAGGACACCCCCCTTTCGTTTTAACTTATTGACTTTTTAAATATTTTTAATTAATCCGCTGTAACATATTATTATATTTTATATATTATGTAAAATAAACTGGCTATGTATTATGATTCGAAAGATACAGCCGTTTAAAGGTAGGACAGACAGACAGAAAGACAGACAGACGGACAGACAGACAGACATCGTAAGCTTAGTAATAGGGTCCCGTTTTAACATTTGGGTACGGAACCCTAAAAACGCACATGATACCGCTCAGCCGCCATTGCTCTCAATTTGTAAGTATGCAATTAAGTAAATAAAGCCTGGAATGCCGAATTACAATACTTCGAAAGTACGTCTTTCCGACGCACGTTACTGTTACTTTCTAGATTCTAATCTAAAAAATCGTGCTAAAATTCACATTCCTTGATCCCGCTGCAAAGCATCAAAGTTTCTAGGACAGCTTTGATTAAAAAAGGCAAGGGGTGAAGCTTTGTCTTTACCCATCAGTGGTAGACTTTTAATCTCGGAGTTGTTTTGTGGTACATTGAGGCTATAATAGCAGTAAGATAAGTCCGGTTTAGTATTGCACAGAGTAGAATAAATATATGACGTGACGATAATTATTAAACACCAAAAAAAAAAAGATTCAAACAAGTTTTCAAAGAAAAATAATTTAATAGAAAAATAATTTTATTATAGAAACTGACGTGGTTTTCACACATTTTATTTAGTGAGGAAGAGTTCCGGTGTACGCCGTCGCAGCATATTTCTCTACGCACCCCCACCCCCGCACCCGATCAGCTGCCGTTGACATCACGTGCGCGCCGCGCGGCGGTCCGTAGTGCCAAGCGAGACGCAGCCGCGCGCGCGCATTCACCTTGAAAAAGACTGCCTAATGCGGTTGAAACTATAGTCGGAGTGACCGGCTTAATCTTACGTGAGTAATTCCCGTGTAATATAAATAGAAAAATAATTATAAACATTACCTTAGTACTTGACACAGCCATGTGCATCTGCATGCACATGACGTGGGATGCCTAAATAAATAATAAAAGAATAGGACGTCCACTGCTGGATATAGGCCTCCCCCATCGATCTCCAAAAGGGCCGGTTGGAAGTGCATCCAGCGTTTCCCCCGAGCTCTTTTTTATATCGTCTGTCCATCTTGTGGGTGGACGCCCTACGCTGCGCTCCAAGTCGCACAACGAGCTATGGAAAGGGCTATTCTCGGGGTTTCTCTACGCGATCGAATCAGAAATGAGGAGATCCCCGTAGACGAACGAAAGTCACCGACATAGCCCACCAAAAAACTTGACAAGTTAATTAAATTAGAAGTCCAGTACAATTAACTTTCTATTTGATTTTTAAGTCTAATTTTCATCCAATCACTCCAAAAGGGAAGTGAAAACACATACATGAACTTGGAAAGACGAAGATAAAATATTACACAATGTAATCATTGTTTCAATAAACATTTCAAACTGAAGCAACTTCAAAGTACTTCAACCGGTAAGTTATACGTATAATCGCATACGCGTCCGTTCTAAAGCATACGGCAAGAAAATCGCTGTTACGGAGGCCTTTAATTAATCCAGCGAAGTAAGCATTCAAACTCCGTCTGAACTAACCCTGGACGTAGTAAGGGGAAGGGGCTGAGTATTTACCGTTTTGAAATGCATTAAAACCGTAGAGTACTTATACTGAATCTATGATTAAAACAAATTAAATGACAAGTATTTTTTTGTTATCATTCCTTCCTTTTACGATAATTTTGCCGTCGAACATCTTATGTATTTGCCAGTGTCAAGTATTAAGATTTTTTTTGAGTTCTTCGCAATATCATGAAAAAAGTAATATTTACAGTTAAAAACAAGCCAAGTAATCTTTACTAGAGGCTTCTAAGTAGATTTGGATAAATAATAATCCTGGTGGATTATTATTTATTAAGTATTTATACTCAAAAATACACCAAGTTTAGGAAAATTATACAATGAGGCGACATGTTTTGTTTAAGTTAACGCTAAAAGACGTGTTATTTTAGCGTTGCAGAGAATAGTGGTTTTTCCCACGATATGACAATGTCTATTGATTGGTACATATTTTGACTACGCCAGAGTATCCATAACCTAGACATCTAGGGCAGAGACGGCGAACCAATGGCACGCGTGCCATGAATGGCACGCGACACAATATTTTGGGCACGTCACCTATCACAAAAACTCTGGAGGATCTGCGAAAGACTGCATGCAGGCAGATACTGGATGCGGCTAGATGAAGACAGGTTACTATGGCGCTCATTAGAGAAGGGCTATGTCCAGCAGTGGACTATTATAGTCTGATGATGATGATTATTATTATTATTTTCCCAGTAATCACAGTCAAAATTATGTGATGGCACGTCTATGACCTCATTTAACATTACTTTAGAAAAAATGGCACATTGATACATAAAGGTTCGCCAACCCTGATGTAGGGTAAGCGATTGAACGAACGATTGAACAGTATTTTAAGAATAACTTAAAAATTATTTTTTGTGTTGGTACAATGTTATATTTTGACGTAAGAACTAGAAAAATTCGATTGTTTCGAGTTTTTTCCATAAAATATGATTATAACATTGGTTTATAACATTCTCAATTTACTTTCTACAGATAATGTCAAATTGTTTTATTTTTTAAAAGGCTTTATATTAAGAGATTTTTTCAATATGTTTTTCAATTATAATAATCATTCCTGTGATCATTCCTAAATTGAATTACTTAGATTTCAAAATCATTTCAAAATATCTGTCACGTGACTCAAAAATCCAATCACAGTGCGTGACGTCAATATGGTGATGACAGCACAACCAAAACAAAACAAAGTAAACAGATCGAAATCAAATCCATTTTCTGTAAAAGTTTACTAAATTTATCAATATAAAACGAGTTTATTATGGTGATACTCACTTCAAAATGATTTTCACAAACGTAAATCGACGAAGTTGTTGATATTTGAGAAGCATTCTATTTTCCTTCAAGTCACAACCAATTTCTTCGTATTTCAGCTTTAGACGGTACAATTATGACTAATTTCGCAAGTATTGCATTCGAAACATTGAGACACTGAGGCACTACACACCAATGATAAGTTTTACGATCCATTTTCAACTAAATAATTTTACAAATAAATAACAACAACGGCAACATTTCACGGCCGACTGTGACAGATGTTTGTTTATTTACATGGGCAGATTCCGTTCGAAAGATGCGTTCGGGGCACCTAGAGTGTGATTTGAAAATGAATGACAGATGAACATCAGTGTTTTTTTAACCATCGATTTCACTAATGTTCAATTGCAACTAAGGTGTAAGCTCAAATACTCGTAACAGCCAAGTTGTGTCACGGTTGTTTTTCACACTGACGATGACGTTGTAAACGGCGATGTTTTATTCTATCGCATGCCTTGAACGTAACCCTGTAGTTAAGTATATTGAAGTCGGCGCGTTTTGATGCGTCATTTAAAAATTGAAATACAAAGAGCTAATAATTATTCAATAAATGAACTAATGGAGGTAAAAGTATTTTTTTAGTGAATATATTCTTTAAATTTAAAGCCATTGCAAAATTTTGTAAATATCGCTATTATTTATGTATACGTGCACCCTGCTCTAGGTGCGTAGGTTAAGTGCGTCATGTGCAAAGTCCATAAAAAAGGTCGTTATAATATCTTTGCCCAACCGTGCAACAACAAGCTTAAACAGCACAACTTCAAGCTGTTACCCCCTTTAAATTATTTCCTTAATGCGCTCCTAAAACTTAGCACAACTTAGTCTAATAACTTTGTTACAAAGTTACAAGTTTCCACTTGAGGGCAGAGTGTGATTTACAATCTTCACAGAATCAAGATACCTACCTGAGGCTGTGAGAAGCTTTCTGTTTCGAACTTGTGCCAATTTTGTTGAGAAATTGATACCTTTGTTGCGGAGCTGAGATTAACTGGTATTTGGAGTGACTGTGAATTCAGTAGGTACTCGTTAGGTAAGACCTTTTATTAGTAACTAGCTGCAACCACGTTATATACCTCCTTGAAGCAACCTCCTCGGCAGCGACAGCAACCTGCTTTGACTTAGAAGTTTTTTTCTATGATGTAATTTATGTTAGTGAGACTTCGATTCATGTTCTTGGTTTTTTTGTAGGCAAAATATTCATCATTATCATCATCATTTCAGCCATAGAACGTCCACTGCTAGACATAGGCCTCCCTCACCGATCTTCAAAAGGGCCGGTTGGAAGTGGCCGGCATCCAGCATCCATGCCATTGAAAATCGGTCAGTGACCAGGTCTGAGCACTGTAGGTCGGGACGAATACACCATGTCGTAAATGTATATATACAAACAAATTAAATAGCTAATTGGTTAATAATCAAGCTAGCTGAGTTTTTGATCATATTTGTCATTATTAGTACACAGCACTTACCATACATCCAAAAAATCAGCCTCATAAAATCCATGACATCTCGCCCTGAATCCACAAATTCTAAGCTGCCCTTGACATTTCCCTGTAAAGCCATTGCATTTAATATTCCGAATCTCATCTGTGCGTGTCGTAAAACAAAAATAAAGATAACTGAAAGTGGATATTCAAGAAAACAGTGATGAAAATTCAACTCGTAAAATGAATAGAGCGGAGGCTTTATGGTATCGTAAAGCTTGAGGGACTCGTGACCACTTGGCATTATTATAAACAGTACACGACTTCTTCGTACGGTCCTTTGTCTGACTGAAAACGTATGCATCAATCAAAATGAAAGTGTGGAAAAACAGGAAAATCATAAGATTAAAATAATAAAAATAGGTGAATTCGTATAGGCTATGGTGACCCAGAGAACGATGGTAGCCGAGCATGTGCGCTTTACGAACTGACGACACACCCAGTTCTATCCTAGGCCCTAAACCAACAACTTATTTAGTATCTAAATAAATTATATGCAGTTTCGATGTCATTGCTCAACAACGGTGAAGTTACAACATCGTTGGGAAACCGGAATGTCCAAGAATCTCAAAAATATAGACATACTAGTTGCGCCCCGTAGTTTTACCCGCGTAGTGATGAAAAATGGTGATGATGAAGAAAAACCTATGTCACTCTCTGGCTCTTGAACTATACCCATGCAAAAAATCAGGTCGATCCGTTGTTCCGTTGCAGCGTGAAAGAGAAACAAACATCCATACATACAAACTTTCGCGATTATAATATTAGTAGGATGAAATTCACCATCATGCACAGGGCCAGCGTGGTGGATCAAGGCCCATACTCTCTCTCAAAGAAGTCCTGTGTACCAGCAATGGAACATGTAAGACTGATAATGATGAAGAATGACACAATAGCACCAGCTTGGGGCGTTGGAGTCTATTGAGAAGCGTGCCAAGCGACTCATCAGCAATGAATCCCTGGTTCAGACTAAGCTTCTTAGTCTCGAGTAGCGGCGTAAAGTTGCTAGTCTATCGGTTTTTTATCGGATACATTTCGGAGAGTGTGCATCAGATTTGCATGATTTAATTCCCTCCTGGCCTTTTTTCTATCGGACCGCCAGGGCGGGCACAAAAATCGACATCGCGTTATGATTGATATTCCGAGAACCCGTACAAAGCGCTTTGATTCCACATTTATTGTGCGAACTGCTAGTCTGTGGAATTCGTTGCCTGAATGGGTTTTCCCCGTCAGTTACAATGTGGGTGTCTTCAAGTCGAGAGTGAATCGGTTTCTTCTAGGCAAGCGTGCTCCATCGTAGACCGCATCGTCGCTTAAAATCAGGCGAGATGGCGGCCAAGCGCAAGCCTATCTACTATAAAAAAATATATATATGACAGTGATGAGTATTGTAGCCAACTGTAGTTTCAATCGAAAATCATATAGCAGTGTTTTTAATGCCATAGTTGACAAACAAGCTAACGGGTCGCATGATGGTAAACGATCACCGTCGCCTAAGGATACTTGTAACAACAAGAGTATCACAAATACGCTGCCAACCTTTGAAGACTAGATATTAACAGCCCTTCTAAAGTTCTCCATGTTATAATTACTAGGAAATGCCACGTAGGGGTTCATTTCACATATTGCAGGTGTGAGGCAAAAAATATCTAGTTAAATGCACAGATAGATTCATAAAAACATAGCCCGATAGCCCGTTGGTCCAGTTGGTAGTGAACCTGCCTTCTGCGCTTGGGGGCGTGGGCTCGATTCCCGCGTAGAACAAACATTTTTGTGATGAACATTTGTGATTGTTCTATATCTGGTTGTTAATATCTATTTAAGTATATATTTAAAACTATATATGTATGTATATCAGTCTCTGGCAGCCATATCACAAGCTTTGCTTAGTTTGGGGTCAGATGACCGTGTGTGCAAAAAATGTCCCGAATATTATAAAAGTTTTAATAACTCTTTATGTTCTAGGTTTGTTAGACATAACAGTAATGAATCAGGGTATTCTTCCTACAGCCATAATCCAGCATCCCCAAGTTACTGTAGTGGCTTCGGAAAATGTACGTTCAAGAGAAGCACATGAATTTTATGAAGTTTAATTTGATTTTGTTAATTTTGGTTTGATTTTATTATTTCTGTAACCGTGTGTGAAAAAATGTCCCGATAATTTATTTATTTATTTATTTTATTTATAGATTCATACATTTTTTCCACAGATCTATGATAATTATGTGGAAGAGGTTTCAGCTCTCTACTCTATGAAAAAATGACTTCAACTAAAAAATACTAAATTATTGATATTGTCCAATTATCAGGTACTCAAACAATATTATTATTTAGAGCTAGTTAAAAACTACAGAGCCAAAGTTAATAAAAAAAAAACACCTAGCAAGTATCTTCGACATAATATAAAAAGAATCACGCAAATTATTTCTCAAATATCGGAGTAATTGGCTTACATACATTCAAATATTTGAAACAAACCTATTTTGTAAATCACAGAAAAAAAGGTAAATAGAACGGAAATGAGAAGGAAAATCTGTTGCCAGGCATTATGACAGAACCTTGATTGAACATTCTTATTTAGATCAACGCGTCGAACTCCGCATCCAAAGATCTTGGACCTTACCTTTTTGGGTTAGGTCTCAAAGATCTTTGTCCGCATCACAGTTGCTAACTGATTTCGAATGACTGACGTTTCGTTTGTATGGGTACAATCTTACAAAAATGTCTTGATACCAGTGACCTATATGTACTAACACTAATTTCTTTGCTTGATACCTGTTCTAATTTAATCGAAAAAAAAAAACTTATCTGTTTTGTAAATCAATGGCATAGAGATCAAAATAAGTACTTCAATTTAGTATAACATGGTCTGTAAAATATCAGACGTTCTGAGATTCTAAGTAGAGGTGACGTCTCTAGGTATATAAACATTTCATACCTCTAGTACAAAATAAATGTATTAGAAGTTAGTTCAGATAATTGAATTCTGAGCTTGGTGTTATATTATGTTCAGGTATGTATTGATTTTATCTGGAGCACTAATTTAGGAGTGACCTATTTTATTAGGCATATACTAGAATAACAAAGGTACAAGAAAAGTAATTCGGTTAATAATATACTAATTGGATGAATGTTTGCTATAGCCTATAATTGAATTTATAGACGTAAATGTTGTACTTGTTTTATCTTGTTGTTTTTATCTTGTTAAAGCGTGCCAAGAGGCTCATCGGAATAAATCCCTGGTTCAGACTAAGCTCCTTAGTCTTGAGCATCGGCGCAAAGTTGCTAGTCTATCGGTCTTTAATCGAATACATTTTGGACAGTGTGCATCTGATCTTCATGATCTAATTCCCTCCTGCCCATTTTTCTATCGGACTGCCAGAGCGGGCATAAAAAAATCGACACCACTTTATCGTTGGTATTCCGAAAACCCGAACGAAGCGCTTTGATTTCATTTTTATTGTGCGAACTGCTATTCTGTGGAATGCGCTGCCTGAATGGGTGTTCCCCGATACTTACAATCTGGGTGTCTTCAAATAGCGAGTGAATCGGTTTCTTATAGGCAAGCGTGCTCCACCGTAGACCGCAACATCGCTTAACATCAGGCGAGTTGGCGGTCAAGCGCAAGCCTATTATTTGATTTCAAAAAAATACTTTGGAATTATGTTTATGTACTACTTATGTATACTACTTAGTATGTACTTTTATCAATATTTTAGTGACTTCGTTATTTTTACCCTCGACGCAAAAAGAGGGGTATTATAAGTTTAACGTGTATCTGCGAGTGTCTGTCAGTGGCATCGTAGGTCCCTAAAGACTGAAACTGAATTTGATTAAGTTTGTTTGTTTGTTTGAAATGTGAATATATGGAGTGTTCTTAGCTAAAATCTGTTTCGCCGATTAAAAAGTATCAGCACTTCAATCAACTTTTTTTAAATTCTCTAATTATACTTGCTACTCTGGTTTTTATCTCCACAAATCCATTTTATAATTTAAATGTAGTGCTAAATTTAAAATATAATTATGTAGTCTTTCAACGGAATATAGATAACTCGATTGTTTATTGTATAATATATTAATTGTAAGGTACTAAGTATTCGTTTTCTTTAATTTTGTATAGTTAATATCGGTACTTGCAAGTTGAAGTGGCAATGGGCAGGCCACATCGCTCGAAGAACCGATAACCGATGGGGAAGAAAGGTTCTGGAGTGGAGATCACGAACCGGAAGACACAGCGTAGGTACGCCTCCCAGATAGACCGACGACATTGTGAGAGTCGCGGGTATCTAGTGGATGCAAAAGGCAGGCTGTCGTTCAGCGTGGAGGTTAAAGAGGCTATGTTCAGCAGTGGACGTCTTCTGGCTGATGATGATGATGATTTCTTGCCAGTATTTTTTTAAAATTAATATTTAATACAAGCTTATCCGCGCAGCTTAACTCACGTTGTAAGAAGATCAACTTAACGTTATTCTACTATATTCATGCCCCACCCTTTCCTCTTCAGTCCCGCATCAGTTTCGTAATCTATTCTACTCCCATCCCACCCTTTCCGCTCCAGTTCTACATCCGTACCATAATCTACTGTACTCCCGTCTGTCCTTTACGCTCCAATTCCGTATACGTCCTGTGATCCGCTCTTCTCCCGTCCTGCCTTTTCCGCTCCAGTCCCGTAAACGTACCCACGCGTCGTTCTTAAGTAAAAATATACATTAAAAGTATATACCGGGTAAGATTACTTTCCAATCACGACTAGGCCTCTTATAGGTTAGGTACAGTTATAACAAAAAGTAATATAAATAAAAACAGAAATGTAAACACAATATCAGGACAACACCAAATATTAAAGGAAACAAGTAAAACGAATACGAAGGTAATATTGGAAGTATCGGAGGCAAACATCGCCGAATCTATTTAAACAAAGGCTCCGGGACTCAATAATATGTAGATCGTAGGAACGAATTTAAATAGAGAAGTATGTACTATTCCTATTTTGGCGAGCGTAAACAAATTCAATATGCATTTATTCGAAACTCGGTTCGGTCCATTTGAATAACTTTAGAGGATTTTGTGACTGCTTTGGTACCTTTTCCTGGAATTTGGACCTATAGACATTGATTTTCAAGCATATGGATGTTGGGTCTGGTACAAAAGTGTCCGAAGTTTACCTATACAGGGTTACACGAAACGGTGGTAATAAATCTATCTACTATTCTCTATCCGAGAATATACTCCGAAATTCTTATCGTATATATTCGATAATTTCGTTATCTCAGGGTTGGTCCCAGAGTAAAAACAGTTCATAAAGACGAGTACAACTGCCTTTTTTCGGCTTTGTATCACTACTTGGTGAAAAATTGTATAAATTAAAATACAATTTAGAATTATCAACACAATAGGTAATTGGTATCCTATGTCGCTTAAGCTAATTTAAAAAGTAGCCTTTTTATTAGATAATCAGTTGGCGCTTGAACACCACCTTGGCCGATGTCAAACGATGATGGAGGTCTACGATGGAGCAAGCTTGCTTAGAAAATGCCGATTAACTCGCGATTTAAGACACCTACCCCCTTATTAATAAACGTGGAGTAGGCTTGGAATATTTACTCCGTCTTTTGTCTTTTACGATCGAGTTCAAAATGTGAAAGAGAGAAGAAGACAAAACACAACGTAACTATTCCAAGACTACTCCACGTTTATTAATAAGGGGGCTAGATTATAACTATTGGGGAACATCTATTTATGCAGCGCATTCCACAGTCTAGTACAAGACTGAACCTTTTTAACAGTTGGACAAACGGACGAATCAGAAATCGCTGGCGGGCCACTGTATTTTTCTATGCCATAGTTAGCAAACAAGCCAACGGGCCGCCTGATGGTAAGCGATCGCCCTCGCCTATGGATACCTGTAACAGCATCACAGATACGTTGCCAGCCTTTACCTAGTAGTTGCAATTATTATTGTATAGATATAAATTTTAAGGTTATTTATGTATTTAGACAATGCATAAACAACCTTAATGTTTCAAACAGCAGCTTTAATAAACATCTAGTTTGGGCATTTGGAACGCTTACTCGATATCCAAAGATTTAAATATCTTTGTATGTAGAGGTTAAATTTCTAGGTTCGCTTGTTTCTAAGGCCTTTCCTGTTAGGTTATGTAAAGCTGTGAGTCAGCTAAACTTTGCGACCACTAAACTTGTATGTTAAAAGTTTTGTTTGCTCTAAAAAGGTTTGACAAGATTAGAAGCTTGCTTTAGGAAACTATAATACCTACATATCTGTCTAGAAGTAAACCCTGACCATTATACCATTCAGAGGAGAAAAAAAGTTGGCCGTCGCAGGACGATCGGCAGATGTAAAACATCACGCATAAGAGATAATCATAACGTTTGCCGTCACGGCATACGAGTCGGTTATTCTGCAAAAGCGCGCTAATAGATGTTCTACATATTCCTGGATAGCTCTGATCATCAACATCATCATTTCGGCCGTAGGACGTCCACTGCTGGACATAGGCCTCCTCCATCGATCTCCAAAAGGACCGGTTGGAAGCGGCCTGCATCCAGCGTTTTCCTGCGGTCTCTTTTAGGTCTTTTTTTAGCTCTGATACTTCAATGATATTGAAATCAACCATAAACAAAGCTACACGGAACTAAATCGAAAGGAACTCATTGTACTCACCATTATGATCAATTTTAATTACAGGAATAATCCTGAAATAAATAAAACTTCTGTTCTACGGTTATGCAGAAAGGGTGCACTGAGACGAAAGAGGTCCGATATACACTATAATTATGTACAATTTTTACTATGGTACCAACAATAAAATAGCGGGAAAAAATCTGCTGCTCCAATTTTTTTTTCGAATGGGAATGTTTTCTATTGCTGAAATTTTAGTCGCGATTTTGAGGGTTAGTCTCATAGTTAAAGTTGTTTATAATGATGAGTAGGCATAGCGTAATCTTTTAGGCTTAATACTTTCCATGTTACCCTGTCGGTATACATTTTGTAGACATTTTTCTATGAAACAGCCATTTCAGGGGTTGGTCTGAGTCAGTCTAAGCTGTTTTAAACTTAGATTAAAACGCTGGCTTATCGACCAAGCGTTTCATGATTTTGACCAGTTTGTAAAAATTTACGGTACATGGATACGTTTTTAGGGTTCCGTACCTCAAAAGGAAAAAACGGAACCCTTATAGGATCACTTCGTTGTCCGTCTGTCTGTCTGTCCGTCTGTCAAGACCCTTTTTCTCAAGAACGCGTAAAGGTATCAAGTTAAAATTTATACTAAATACTTGGGTCTACGGTTTCTTTCGGCTGTAAAAAAATAAAAGTTGTAAGTCAACGCAATCAAAAGATATGAACGTTTATGTCGCATATTTTGCGATTTCACAGGGGAACCAAAACCTATAGGGTACTTCCCGTTGACCTAGAATCATGAAATTTGGCAAAAAGCAAGGTCTCATAGCACATATATAGGAATAAATCCGAAAGTTATAAATATGAAGGTATATCATTTAAAAATGATTATTTTGCTATTACAAACTTAGATTTTGTAGTTGGAATGTATGGAAGAACCTTATTGTCAACTACAAACTTAAGTTTGTCTTTCAATATTTTAACTTCAGTTAGTTTTTTTTGTCTCGCGCTCTGAGGGTGGGTTCCTTTATGTCGTATATTTTGCGATTTCACAGGGGAATCAAAACCTATAGGGTACTTCCCGTTGACCTAGAATCATGAAATTTGGCAAGAGGCAAGGTCTCATAGTACATATATAGGAATAAATCCGAAAGTTATAAATTTGAAGGTATTTAAAAATAATTATTTTGCTATTACAAACTTACATTTTGTAGTTGGGATGTATGGAAGAACCTTATTGTCAACTACAAACTTCAAAGTTGTCTTCCCAGAGACTGTGGGATCGGCCGATCTGCGAACTAGCATGGAAATCGCTACTAGATACGTGTCCTAGTATTGCAGATCGCGCTCGTATTCTTGCTGTCTCTGTTTGGGAATCGGGACTTTGGTTGCAAGCCATGCCCTCTTTTAACACAGGTAGCCTTTTAGATCCAACCGCATTTCGTCTAGCTGTCAGCTTACGCTTGGGTGCAAGGTGCTGTGAGGCCCATCGCTGGCAGTGTGGTACTGCTGCTGACCAGCTCGGTCACCATGGTCTCTCTTGCTCGAGAAGCGCTGGTCGTATTGGCCGACACGCTAGCCTGAACGACATCATACGCAGGGCACTTTCCACCGCCAATGTCGCAGCTGTGCTCAAACCGAGTGGTCTTGCGCGTGACGATGGAAAGAGGCCTGACGGTATGACACTTGTGCCCTGGAGGTTGGGGCGGCCCCTTGTATGGGACGCAACTTGTGTCGATACTTTGGCGCCGTCACATCTTCCTGAGACACAGGGTAGGGCTGGCGCGGCTGCTAATTCGGCAGAGCAGCACAAGCGTCGCAAATATGCTAACCTCGGCAGTGGTTACATATTTGAGGCGTTTGGGGTCGAGACATTGGGCCCTTGGGGACCGGGAGCTCACCTCATTTTTAAAAATCTTTCAGAGCGCCTGGTTAATGCGACGCGTGACCAAAATGCTGGCGTGTTTCTGGCTCAACGCATTAGCATTGCCATTCAACGTGGTAATGCCGCCAGCATGTTGGGTACGCTGCCAACTGGTAGTGGGCTTGAGTATTTGGATTGTCTTTAGACCTTCAACGGTCTATGGGCAGTCTAACTGTATTTGTAGTGTTAGTTTTAGCTTGTATTTTGTTTAGTTATTAAAGGCACTTGCCCAGTAAAAAAAAACTACAAACTTAAGTTTGTCTTTCAATATTTTAACTTCAGTTAGTTTTTTTTTTGGTCTCGCGCTCTGAGGGTTCCATCTAACGGAACCCTCAGAGCACGAGTCCTACTCGTACTTGTCCGGTTTTTTTATCCCTTTCATTAATAAGTTGTTTGACTTATGATTATTTAAATTTTATTACTTTTAAAATTTTGTAAATTATTTATATACATTTCCTAATTATGTTACAATTACTCCTATAAACATTATGTTTATGAGCGCAGGAATGGCGCCCCATATAAAAAACACATAACAGGCATACTAAAAGATAAACTTAGATTAGCTTAAAACGGCAGTTTTTGGCTGTAATGGGTTTTGTAACTATAATAAAATGTTAAGAAAAAATATTAGTAATAAAATCTGTTACAAAAATAAAAACACTTCATCGCCTTCCCAAACGACTATGGGAGTCGAATCCTCATTTAGTCTTGTTATAGTATACCTGTAATGCTTTTCCCCAACGAGGGTGCTACTCTTGCGCTCCTTTCAACTTAATAAATGACTTTCACTTTGGTCTTATAGTGAAAGTTGTTCATTAAACTAAATAGGTACAAAGATATCCTCAAATATGTTCGTAGTCTAAGCAAACAGCCTGTTTACATAGGTACACGTTTTCGGCGTATCATTGCTTGTACCTATCACACGTAACACTCCCTCTAAGCCCCACCTCTGACCACGACAGTAAATTACTCGCTAACGGCACGCCACTAATTGCTGCACCACTAATACTCTACTGAAAATATCGTGAAGATTAAACGGAGACGTCCTCTGATTGCTTCCGAGATTGCTGATTGGAAGTTGGAAGGTCGGGGATTTATTTGTTTTAGCTCTCGCTTTTGTTTTGTTTTGTAACTATAAAATGTTCTACTCTTTGCCGTAGTCACGTACGCGTCTTTTGGGCATAGTAACTGTTTGGTCCAAGTTCATTCCGTCCAAGCTCAAAAAAAAAATGTTTGTCAAATACTAATTTAAAAAAAAAAACTCTATGACGCTTGTTTAAATAAGCCCATTTTTATAGATTTAGTAGTTTAGTGCTTTGCAAACCAGCTACGTAAAGCGTACAAAACTTGGGGTAAATGCACCGCGTAGGTACAAAAGGGCGCGAGCGTGCGCGTGGCTTTCTACAAAAAAAAATCGCGGTAACATAACATTTATAAGAAAGCCACAATAACGGATATAAACCGTTATTGTGTATAAAATAAAAATAGCGTGGATTTCGGAACAAATTCGGAACTAGAGCGGAAAAGTCGAAACAAGAATCGAGAAGGAAATACAGGACGGATCCGGGACTAAAGTAGAAGGGGCCCAATGGAAGTGGAGTGGGCAGATGTGGGACTGTAGCAGAAAGGGAGAGATGGGAGTAGAGTGGATTACGGTATGGGAATGGAGTGAAGTGGATGGGTGCGGGACTAGATCGAAAAGGATGGGACTGAAGTCGTCCACTCCAATCGTCCCGTCTCGTCCACTGAGTGGACGAGACGGGACGATTGGATCCCTATTTTGATTGGCTGGATTGAAAAACGGCAGAAAGGGACTAAAGTGGATTATGAGATGGATGCCGAGTTGGGTCGAAAAGGGCGGGCGGTGACCGTGTGGTAAAGAATATTACGGGACTAATGCAGAACTGGCGTGGTAAGGGCGGGAGTTATTTGGACCTGGAGTGGAAAGAGCGGAAAGGGAGTAGAGAGGATTACGGAGTTAATGCAGAACTGGAGCGGATGTATGCGGGTTGTATGCGGGACTGAAACTGAAACGGGAAGGGAGTTAAGTAATTTTTTATACTACGCGAGCGAAGCCGCGGCCAACAGGCAGTCTAATAAAAATTGAAAATATTTTAATATTTGACACTGGTAAATGCACAAGACGTGTGACGCCAAAACCCCTCTCATGAGAAATAAGAATAAAAAACATTAAAATTAATTTATAAATAGCGGCGATATAAAAAAAAAACTTCAAAAACATTTTTTTTGTTGAAAAACCACGAATTATTAATGCCATAGCTGTGAACAAAAACCTCTTTTCAGTACCACAATACATCCATTGTTAGAGCCAGTTCTAGCCAGTTTTGAACTACTTAACAATAGCTTTGATTACACAAAGCTGAAAGTACCGAAACAAACTGCAGTTTCGTTTGCGAAGCCGAAGTTGACAGCAGTTGATGCAACTTTTTGGACTGACCGTCGGGATTGGGAATGCACGAGCAAAATACATATACTGCTGACTACAGCGTGTCATGGCTTATTATAAACGTGTTTATAATAAGCCTTATTTTATTTACCACCAAGTTAAGCAACATCGGGCACGGTCTGTACTTGGATGGGTGACCGCTTGGGCGTGAAGTTGTCTTTTTGCACTACTTTTTTGTATTTTGTGTTGGTACGGCACCTTCAGTGCGCGAGCCCGACTCGCACTTGGCCGGTTTATTTAAACATAGCCAAGCCAAGGTAAATGGCTGTAATTATATAAAATGTTGAATGCTCAAAAGAATTGTCTTTAAAAAGTTAACATAGATTTTTCCCCTCTCCAGTTTAAACTCCCGGTACCTAATTATGTCAACATTTGCTTCCTTAATCACGTACAATGGACAAGCTATGTAAATAAGAGAGAATACTGCTAATCGCACAGATTGTTTGATAGTTACTACGTATAATATTGTATCTAATATTAGAAAAGTTAAGTTGGGATCTGACTGTTCGAGGATGTACATTTTAAAAGTAGCTGAATTTTAAAGATAATGAGTAGGTATGACATTAAAATTAAATGCTAAAGTTAGATATGAGCAGTTTTGATATCATCGCTCAAAAAGGTGAAGGAAAAACAACGTGGGGAAACCAGTATGTCCAAGAACTTCAAAAGTCTAAAGACATGAAATTTACCAACATGCACTGAGCCAGCATGGTGGATCAGGGTCCACCCTCTCTCTCTGAGAGAAGGCCTCAATCCCAGCAGTTGGAACACGACAGGCTGAAATGATGATGATGAATTTTTTTCCAATGCAATTTTTTTATAAATAAATATTAATAAATATTTCGGGACATTTTTGCACACACGATCACCTGACCCCAAACTAAGCAAAGATTGTAATATGGCTGCTAGGGACTGATATACATACATAATTTTAAATAAATACTAACACTCAGATATAGAACAAACACAAATGTTCATCACAATACATAAATGTTTGTCCAAGATGGGAATCGAACCCACGCCTCCAAGCGGCAAGCAAGCAAGGCAGGTTCACTACCAACTAGACCAATGGGCTATCGGGCTTTGTTTTTATCATTATCAAAGTCCTGTAAATTTAAACATACATTAATTATTGACCCATAATTATTTATTGTACTTGATACGACCAAACCGAAATATATTAGAGATTTGTCTAAGAAACAGCTTATTATCTATACTTCTATACTAATATTATAATCAGGAAAGATTTGATTGTTTGTTTGTTTGTTTGCATTGAATAGGCTCAGACACTATTGAAGACTCAGAAATTCGATTTGAAAAATTCTTTCACTGTTGGGAAGCTACACAATCCCCGAGTATTATTATTGTGAAAATCATTACTACACCACCTTTTGCAAGGCAAAAACCTCTAGTGACTGGGCTAATAGGACTCCGTTTGGTTATGCCATTCACTACAATGCATTTGTATGTGAATAGAAAATTGTTGAAAATTTTGATATGATTGTTACACATCCTTATATATATGAAGATACTGCGAAGATTTCTGTATTTCTCTAGTAATCTGGGTTAATGTTGAGTAGTCTGAATCAGAATCAAGAAATGAAGCAAACACAAGCCAACAGATTTTAATTAAGATATCCTACAGACATATTTCACTTGTTATCTTTGATAACCAAAATTCTTAATGTAATACTATCACAAAAGTAATTAATTTCAAGAAAATTTTCAGTATCAAATGTAGTTTAAAAAAATAAAAGAAAAAGTTAAAGCGGCACATTAAAAATACATTAGGATTTCTACTTACTTAAAACGAATTAGGATATTTATATTTAATAGTTGGTAGATATTAAATGCTAGATTTTGTAATATAATTTTCTTGTTAAGTTTATTTGATTTTCTTTTTTTAAGAATAAATGATTAAAAGAGGTAATTGGTTTCTTCTAGGCCAGTGTGCTCTGTCGTAGACCGCATCATCAAGGTGGCGGTCAAATGCAAGCCAATTATTTAATTTAAATATAAAATGGGCTAGAGCAGGGGTGTCTAACTAAATTTTGTGGTGGGCCGGATTTATTAACTTTGTAACTATGGCGGGCCAAGAGATGTTTCGTAACTGAGCAAATCAAGACTAATAGGTATAAGTAAAATGGTAGAAAGGGTATAATTATAACCTTTTGGCGGAATTCACAGCAGGATTCACTTGTAACTGCATGCACAGGCATACTGATATAGATGATATTATAGATATGAATATCCGTTCTTTACAAAATTACGTCTAAAAAAGTAAAAAGTTACCCAACTTTTGACTCATTCGCGGGCCGGATTACGAACCTTGGCGGGCCGCATTGTGGCCCGCAGGCCGTATGTTGGATACCCCTGCGCTAGAGCTTTAACTACAACTCACCTGATGGAAAGTGACAATGAGGTCTAGCATGCCCATGAAGTTTTTAGTCACTCTTGTATTGTAGCGACCTGGGTTCTATGTACTTATTGATAGGGAACACCGATGCAAGCGCAATTATCTCCTTGTTTAAAAAAGACGGAAAAAAGATATGCAAAATAACATTATTAAGGCGATGGGTGACGGTATGGTGTTATTTTATTTGACCATAAACATAATAATGTGTGCATATTCAGATTAGATTTTGTATAAAATAGAACAAAAAAACACTTCTTTTTTGGGCAGGCGTGTAATAAAATACATAGGTGCCTTTACTGGAAAGATAAAAGAAATGCTAAAAATATCGCATACTCCACTAATAAAATTATATAAAAGTAGGGTTCGATTTTATTTCTCTGAGTAAAAATAAAACTACGTTTCTTGGTGTAAACTAAACATATATTCAATGTTATTCAAATGGGACTTGTCGTAAACATCCCTAGACATAAAAAACTTTGCACTTCCGTGAAACAGGACGGACCTTTTTTGCGTGTCAGGGTCAAACCAACCTGTATAAATAAATGATCAAAGTTTCCGCAGTTCTAGTTCTTATCCCTCTGAAAAGTAGTTTTTCAACACAGAGATAAGGAACAGCTGATCCGGTCAGTGTTAGGATTGTGAGTGACATTTAGGACTGAGCACTTTTGGGTCTGATGGTCAACGCTAAATTATATATCCCGTTTTTACAAGCTTATCTTGCCTTTTTTATGTTGGCGAGTGCCTTTATTAACTTAAAAAAATCAAGATAAAACTAACACTACAAATACAGTTAGACTGCTCATAGACCGTTGAAGGTCTAAAGATAAGCCAAAGACAACTTGCCTTGTTAGTATGAGTCAAATCTTGCAACTGAATTTTAAAACAGTTAAATCATTCCACACTGGAAGAAATTCTTATCAAGTCCATGCAAATTATCTTCAACTCACCACTAACGTGAATTGTCACGCGCGAAATTCAGACAGTTTAAAAAAAAACTCTAGCTGCAACTCGCGGTCTCATATCATCAGCTACCTGCCAGTGAAAATCCCGCCAAAAGTGTTCTAGCCATTTTGGAGTCCGGAATATACATACACTGCCCACCAGTATTTTTTCAAATTCAATGCTTGCGTTTGTTCGTCAGATCGCCTGATGTTAAACGATGATACGGTCTACGATAGAGCGCGCTTGCCTAGAAGAAACCAATTCAGTCGTGATTTGAAGACACCCAGATTGTAACTATCGGGAAACACAGTGAGTCATTAAGGGCTGAAATAATGATGTTAGTGGAAAGGCTGATTGGTCATTCATATAATATATCAGCTGAAGCATAGCTTTGTTTGCATAATGGTTTCTTAAATTTTTTGATGACTTACCAATAAGTAAAAAATTCACAATATTAAATGAGGAAATAATTAAAGTTTTCATTCATAACAATACAAGAACAAGAAAACTGTTTGAAATTTGAACTTCTCGCCCAAGGTGAAAACTACCTTAATCTAACATATAATTAAGACAACTTCCTATCAGTCTGAAACAATAAAAATTATTCTATTCTATTCTATTCATCAAACATAACGTATACTTAAAATAGGTATTCAATAAATACAAAAATAAAAAAGAGAATCAGAAATGAAACCTCTATAATACGAAATGCTACCATTAAGTCACCAATGAGTCACAGAATATCACAGGATTAGACAAAGCGCCGAACTTGAGTTGAAGCTGTGGTTGAAAGTGACGTCGCGGCATACAAGCGGCTGTATAAAACTCAACTCTTCCCGATTTACCGTATTTTTTTATGCTATATATGGCAAACAAGCTGGCGGGCTGCCCGATGGTAAGCAATCATTGTTGCCTATGGATAACTGTAACATTACCAAAGGCATCAAAATATGCGTTGCCGACCTTTTAAGACTCTATATAGAACCCCATGTTGTAACTCGGAAACACCGCAGATGGTAGTCTAATCCACGTGTTAGTGGTGTAAGGCAAGAGAGATGGTTCAAAAATTGTACCACCACACTATTTCCAAACGTGACTATTCTACTCTAGTAAATGAGGTGCAATTTTGCACTTAGTTTTAATCAAAGAGAGGTAACTTTTTCATGGCCCTTTGCATGTGCACCATGACACGTGCTGCTTTAACTTTTCAGACCGCGTCAGTATTTTAAATTTCATCTGCACACGCAACATACTGACACGTTACTAACCAGATTAGCTGCATCGTGTTTAAACAACTATTAAAATATTAATGGTGTGACTTTCTAGTGACGTTGGGGATGGGTTTGTGATTTATACTACTGTGACTTGTTGGTGATGTGTATATATTTGTTTGGTTTGTTTTTTTTTTCGTAGAGGTGCCTTAAATAAACCACTCATGGCCTTGTAAATTCTTAAATTCTTTATAAACTTAAAACAGTCGCAACCCCACCATAATGTAAGCAATTTAGTTGTTTCGTAAACTCGACAGCATAATAAGGTCGCTGTATACGGTCATTCCGGTACACTCTGCCCGTGCCGTTTCTGTCCGTACCGTACCGTTTGTCTGGACTTTCTAGTGCAGATGTTTATGCAACTGTACTTTCGGATGAATAATTCCAACAAAACTCCGGTTTATGTTAATAATTTGGATCAGAGCCGGCCGGTGGAGGATGGTGAATTTGACGGAGATGTAAAGTGGTAGAAGTGACTCCCAACTCTTGCAAGTCAATAAATATTAAAAAGCATGATATTTGTGTCAGGTAATGTATAAAACTTGACTGATTTTGATTATATTTTAGTCCTTAATTTGTGCTTTTTAGTGAGAGCTTTTTACATAGACGATTAAAAAAACACAAACCTTCTATCAGAGAGAGAGAGAATGGGCCGTTATCAACCATACTTGCCCAGTGCATGCTAGTGAATGTCATTATATATATATCTTTAAACTTTTGAGGTTCTTGTACATACTAGTTGCCTTACGATGTTCTCAAATTTGCGCTTTACAATCTGACGGCACCCAATTGGATCCACGGCTTTGTATCAAATACTTATTTAGTACTTAAAAATGTGAATTTTCGATGCAATCGGTTGAGGCATCGGCTCAAAAGCGGTTGAGGAAAACATCGTGAGGAAACCGATATGTCCAAGAACCTCAAAAGTTCAAAGTCATTATGACATTCACCAACATGGGCTAGCATGGTGGATTAGGGCCCGTCCTCTTTCCCCGAGAGAAGGCGTGTGTCCCAGGAGTGGGAACATGATAAGCTGAAATGATGATTCTTGTTTAGTTTTTTCAGATACTATTTTGTGAGCTACTTAATTTATTTTATAACATTTTCTGATATTGTAACATTATACAAGAAAATTTGATGAATCATAGCTCTCATAGCAATCAAGCTCTACTTGACACGCGATTTACAAATGACGCGCGAAAGAGAAATTCCTCAGCAGCGGGTGGAAAATGGTCGATGATATCATACAAGACGTTTCCAGCTTTTGAGGCATCTAGCAAATCTACATCCCTGTTTACAGTAGAACAATGGAGGAAGTTAGAAACTGATGGCAATCTAGTCTAATACGGCAGTATAAAGTTGGAAAGTTCCGTATTGACGCAGAGCCTTTCGGTACCGTTATTGCACACGAATGTCATTTTTGGTCTATTCCAGCAAAATGTTTATGGTTTTAAGACTTTTTGTGAAGTTTTGAGCTGTTTATAACAGTTTATGAAGTTATTGTTTTATGTCTGGGTTTTTAAAGGTAGTTTTATGTTGTTTTGACGATGTAAGTTTATTGCTTGGACATGCTGTGGAGAAATAACGATGTGCGTGTTTTATTTAGGTTGTTTTTTTGGTTTTTGGTCGCTGTAGTAAGTTACTACCTCTATTTTTTAATGCACATTATACAATACAATACATCTTTATTACACACCGAAAATACAAATGAAACTTATCTATAATAAAAAACAAATATACGACAGTATAATGGGCGGCCTTATTGCCTAAAGCTATTTCTTCCAGGCAACTTTTGGATGGACATGACTGAAGAATTTGAAATATGGTCGGCGGTGCACATGAAATATAAATCAATAAATATATATATATATACGTACCAATTAACATGAACTAAGATAAAGTATATAGACTTGATTCTTATAACTAGGAAGAGATTTGTCCTGCCCGATAGAAGTAGGCAACGCATTCCACAGTAGGACAGCTTGAAAAGTGACGGACTTACAGTAGCAAAGGTTGACGTGAGAAGGAGGAATTTTTAGTTGGAGGGCACGACAGGATCGCCAAGTACTGGAGTGAACTTGAATAAATTCAAAGCGCTCCTTTAAGTATAAAGGGAGTATTGGGATTAAACAGAATTTTGTATTCAAAGGAGAGGACATGAGAATTACGGCGAAGGCGGATAGGTAACTATTTGAGCTTATTATAGTGGTACATAAAGAGTAATAGAGGAAGGAACTGAAATTTTTCTTGGTGGATATGTGGTGTAATGCATGTAATGCGACTTAAATACACAAAATGTAAATACTCCTTCAGATTTTCTACTGATGAGTATTTGATGTACCTCACAAGGTGTTTTATTTGTAATAGTTCGTATTGTGTTTTTTTGTCGTACCCTCATTATTTTTTACTCTAATAAGACGCACTCTACCTTCACCTTTATAAATTAGTTATTGTTAGCGCCACTCAGTGACGCTTCCTTTATTTATTTCCTCGCTATATTTTCCTACCGTCATCTTCCATGAACGACGACTATTTATTTATTTTATTTTATTTATTTTATTGAATGTCCATTGCTTTTTCTGTTACGTTCCGTGGTTTAGATGAGACCCGCTGCTTGCACCTGCAGGCAGTCTGCGCTTGACCCTTGTTGGCGACGGATTCATACCGCATTGTGCGAGCACTCCTTGCTTACACCACCGCAAATCTTACCGCTGATCGTCGGTTACTCGTCCTCTCGAGAGAGCTGTGCCTAATAGCTTCCCCGCTCGCGCCGCGAGTGTGTGAAACCGCTCCATCATATACAGTCCACTAACGCTTGAGAACGCGCTGATCCAAAGATGCAGAAGAAGATTCCAGGACATCAGGAACGGGGTTACGCAGCCTTGCTCGTCAACCCGGAAATAGATCAGTCGTCGTTCTCACTATCGTCCCCTTTCTCCCGCACCCTCACGTGTCGGCGTGCTCCGCCATTTAGCTTGCTGGCCGCGCTAACAGTTATTATTGCTTAAAAGTGCACTAAGTCGTTACAACGTCATTTATCTTCCTACTACTATCTCACTGTTTCAAATAAAAACTGAAGTTAATCTAAAACCTCTGACAATTTTATCTCTTAATACTTTTTTTTTTCTCACTTGTATAAACAACACAGATAATTGCAATTCATCTCCGTTGTCCATACGAAGGTGTCACAAATTAGGTCAGCCACACATTCACGGTGACAAGGCAGGACGTGACTGCAACCGCAGACCGCGACTACGTGCAAGTAGTCTAACGCATCACAACATGTAGATTAGGGTGGCCATTGTGAATTTTCTTTATTGAGCAGCTTGTAATTTAAATATTAAACCTCTGAAATGTAACTACCATATTTTAGATGATAAGTGATAAGGCTTAGTTATTATGTCTACTGGTTTTTCTTTCAGACTCTCAGGATCTCAAACCCTAAATGCCCCCCAAACTACCCAGAAAAATGAGGAAAAAAATGAATTCAGATAATTTTAAGCAAAATAACAAAGGTTATTATTATACGAAATACAAAAGAAGAACTTTGAAGCAACTTTTAAAATCACACACAAAAACGCCTAAGTGCTCTAATATTAATAATAATAATAGTAATTATAGTGCATTACTATGAATAATAGATTTTATTAGTTGATAATTATTATAATACCCATCATCATCAGCCAGAAGACGTCCACTGCTGAACATAGGCCTCCCCCTTTAACCTCCACACTGAACGACAGCCTGCATTTGCATCCACTGGATGCCAGCGACTCTTACTATGTCGTCGGTCCATCTAGTGGGAGGCCTACCTACGCTAATAATACCCGCCGTCGCCTACCAATTTTTTTCTGAGCCTTGGTATATGCCGTAAATCAGCCCTGCGTGACCCTTCAGGACCTCGCAGTACAGCGCTAAGCGTACCCCTATTGACAAACACTGTCTCTCCTTATGTTTCTAATAGTATATGTCCATTGTTTTTGTTTTTTGGCAATAAATATATTATCTTATTTTAAATCAAAAGCATTATTGGTGCATATCACCTCCTTATTCCACTACTAAGAACCAGAGTCACCGACATAGCTGTTAAAATTTGCAAGTTGAAGTGGCAATGGGCAGGCCACATCGCTCGAAGAACCGATAACCGATGGGGAAGAAAGGTTCTGGAGTGGAGACCACAAACCGGAAGACGCAGCGTAGGGAGGCTTCCCACTAGATAGATCGACGACATTGTGAGAGTCGCGGGCATCCAGTGGATGCAAAAGGCAGGCTGTCGTTCAGTGTGGAGGTTAAAGGGGGAGGCCTATGTTCAGCAATAGATGTCTTCCGGCTGATGATGATGATGATGATGATCACCTCCTTTGAAGTAATCTACAAACAAAACAAAGGCCAATCGTGATTTTTTTAGATTTTATAAGTGGTCCGATGATTGTCTTTTGATATTGTCAAAATATATGTTATAAAACTGTTATAAACGGAAACACGTAGTTAAAATAAAAATACACACGTTAATTTATTAGATATTTGTACGAATACTACAACAAATAACTAAATTAAATAGAATAGCCAGTGAGTTAAGATCAGTGAGTGAATAGAGATCAATCTAATGACCTCAATTCAACCTCACAAATTAACCTTCCAATAAAAAATCTTATCCCAAATTTGTCCGCAATTTCCTCACTAAATACTTTCGCTGAGTTTGCTGGAGTCCCGACAAAGATAAACGGGACGAAGGTTTTGCATCGAGATAGTGTAATAAACTTTTGTTCATGATGCTACCTAACTTTGAACTGTTTCCCAGAGTTCATGTGAAACTCTTTAAATTCTTTTTTAAATTTTTTCGCAGTGACAGCTTTTAGGAAAATATTATGATGAACATTATTTGAAGAATTTTTATGTACTGAAAAAAAGGTGGAAGTGATTAGAAGAATTCGAATTTTTTTGAACAGGTATTTTACTGGCGTTTAATAAATTCAAATTTAAGTTTAATTCCCTATTATGGTATTTTTTGTATCTCAAAAATTTCACAGATTAAAAACAATTTAGATATTTTTTACAGGCTTTTATATAACTTGCCTTGTTAGTATATTTTTTTATTTTTTTTTATAGAATAAGTGGCAAACAAGCAACGTGCCACCTGATGGTAAGTGGTCACCGCCACCTATAGACACCTACAATACCCGGGGCATTGTCAGTGCATTGCCTACCTTTGAGGACTCAATTGACCCTTCGTTTGAAGCAGTCTAAATTATATTTCGGAGGAAAAACCGAAGGTGGTAAGCCATTCCACAACTTACAGGTACGTGGCAGAAATAATCGATCAAATCGAACAGTGCGAGTCTTCCACGCATCTATAATGTGCGGATGGCATTTTTGGCGATGGCGGCCGGTTCGATGGTAAAACCGGGATGGGGGGATAAGGTCAAAAAGTTCATCAGAGCATTCCCCGTTATAATATCTGTAGAACAAGCTGAGCGATGTATAGTATGTGTTAGTATGGGTCAAATTTTACAACAGAATATTAAACAGCACACCTTGAGGGTGTAAACGGGACCCTATTACTAAGCCTACGCTGTCTCTCAGTCCGTCTGTCCATCCTTTTTTTATGCCTTAGAGGCATCATAAATACGTTGCCGACCCTTTAAAAATCTATTAACTCGCCTTTGAAGAACTCCATGTTGTAGCTTCTCGGAACACCGCGGAAGCTATATCTACTGGTAGGTATCTTTCGAACCGTAATAGATAGCCAGTTGAAATTTTCAAAGAATATGTAATGTTACGGTGGATTAAATAAAATAAAAATTAAGTGACCAAGTAAAAACTAAAGAGGGTGGACCCCGTACAACACAAACTTTTTTAAACGTAATTTTGTATCTGCTTTAATGTACCGTATGGTTGTATGGCAATACGTAGAAGCGTCAAACTTGGCAAAATTATAGTACACACTCTAACTATAGTATAACAACAAATAATAAGTAATGGCCAAGCAAGTCGGTGACAAATTTCTGTTCACCACCAAGTTACGCAACATCGGGCGCGGTCAATGCACGGGTGGGTGACCGCCTGGGCGCGATATTGTCATTTTGCACTACTTTTTGTAATTTGTGGTGATACGGAACTCTCAATGCGCGAGCCAAACTAGCACTTAGCTGGTTTATTTTTATTACTTATGACTTTTAATAAACAAAGTGAGGCCTATACCCAGCAGTAGGTCACTCAGGGCTGATAATGATGATGATGATAATGACTTTTAAGATTATTTAAACTAATGTGTTAATAAATAATAAAAAATTCAGTTAATAACTTTTATACAAATTACAACTTCATATCTAATCAAAATATTATATGTATTTATTAGGTACTAGCTGACCTGACAGACTTTGTCCTGTCTTAGAACTATCAAACACGCAAAGTCTAAATTGTAAATCTTATTTTTTTACACCTTGGTTTACTTTATTGGAGTTTTAGTAAGGAACCCTATTTTTTTGAAAATATAATATAGCCTAGTACCAGGGGATAGTGTAGCTTCCCAACAGTGAAAGAATTTTTCAAATCGGTCAGTAGTTTCGGAACCTATTCAATGCAAACAAACAAACAAACATACAAAAAATCAAATCTTTCCTCTGTATAATATTAGTAATAGACAACAACAATCTAGCTAGAGTATTTATTTATTTAGAGCAGGGGTGTCCAACTAAATTTTGTGGCGGGCCGGATTTAGTAACTTTGTAACTATGGCGTGCCAAGAGATGTTTTGTAACTGAGCAAAACTAATATAAGTCAAATGGTAGAAAAGGTATAATTATAACCTTTTGGCGGAATTCACAGCAGGTTTCACTTGTAACTGCATGCACAGGCACACTGATATAGATGATATAGATATGAACCTCTATTCTTTACAAAATTACGTCTAAAAATGTTAAAAATTACCCAAATTTGACTCATTCGCGGCCCAGATTAGGAACCTTGGCGGGCCGCATTGTGGCCCGTCGGCCGTATGTTGGACACCCCTGATTATGAGTAACAATACGTACACACAAGACAAAAAATATTATTACTATACAGTGGTAGTAGGTAGTAAAGTTGTAGGCACTAATGAGGCATCCCAAGCGTTCCGATAGTCAAAACTGAAATAATCTCTTATTTGATCATCGTTCACACATAATGGCGGAATTCGTTCAACTCAAAACAATTTGGAGGAATGAACTCTCTCAAGCGACTCCAAAACTCATGCGTCATAATCAAGAAAACTAGAATGCTCAAAGCAACAAAAGCACTAAATTTGAAATTCAAGGTAACATTAAGTTTACCCACAATATTGCTCTTCCATTCTACAAACTTGTAAAACAAACTCACAGGGACAAGGGCTAATTACACGTCGTAAAACTTATATCAACTACAGTATATAAATTAGAAGCAGACGTACAAAAAACGTGTAGTCGGATAATTACCCGAAGTTAGACACATCTAGCTCTCAGAAATGTACACAGCGTAATTGTAGCAGTTGTTCTTTACCTCCTTACTTTTTTTTAAGTAATTAGGTTTTGGTAAGGTTATGTCGAATGGCGATGTCTGTTTGGAATTAACAATGATACTTTCTTTGCTGTATTTTACTCGTATAAGAGTAAATTTCATGCTGCTTATGACAAATGTATCGTTAAAAATTGTTTGTATGTAAAAACATTTATTTCATAATTGTTAGACTATTATGTTCCCACAGCTGGGATACGGACCATCTCTCAGAGAAAGAGAGGATGGGCCCTAATCCACCACGCAGGCCTAGTGCATGTTGGACAATATCAATGTCATAATGTCTTTGAACTTTTAAAGTTCTCAAAAATACCGATTTCCTCACGATGTTAAAAAAAAATAAAAAATTGTAGACTACAAAGTACACACCCAAAATTATTCTAAGGAGTCCAATATTTTTTGGCTGTGTACCTAAAAAAAACTACACAAAGAAACCAAGTACATTCGCAAAATTTAAGCCATTCAAATGGTGTCATATATGGCTCCAAAAAAAATATAAAATTTTACTATGACAATTTGCGCGGTGAAATCGTACCACAACAAATCAGAAAAGCAGCATAAGAGTTATGGTGTGACATTCCACAGATAATCCATTAATTTTCTTGGTTAAATCGTTTAAAATACCAATCGAAACGTAAGCTACAAAGCTAATTTGTAGCTCACGTTTTGAGAAGGCGTTGTTTGGAAATCTACCTTCTCTGAGTAGTTATTCTAAGTTGGACTCACTGGTATACGAGATAATTTGGGTTTTTTACATGCTTTACTTGTAACATACTATGTAACTAACAAACTAGCTAACTAACTATGAAAATCAGATCTTGGAAATAAATTCTTACTTCAATTCAATTCTTTATTTGCCAGTTTAGGGGTAACATTCATCTTATATTAAGATTATACAGCCAAACAACCTTAAATCAGGCATGCAAATTAGTAATTCATCATCATCAGCCAGAAGACGTCCACTGCTGAACATAGGCCTCCCCCTGTAACCTCCACACTGAACGACAGCCTGCCTTTTG
Source organism: Agriopis aurantiaria (assembly GCA_914767915.1). NCBI lineage: Eukaryota > Metazoa > Arthropoda > Insecta > Lepidoptera > Geometridae > Agriopis > Agriopis aurantiaria. The sequence goes on along the minus strand of OU611992.1, from coordinate 14,754,696 downwards.
CATCTACTGGATGCCCGCGACTCTCACAATGTCGTCGGTCCATCTAGTGGGAGGCCTACCTACGCTGCGTCTTCCGGTTCGTGGTAATTAGTAATTAAGTCTATACTAATATTATAAAGAGGAAAGATTTCTATGTAAGTATGTTTGTAACGAATTTGCTCAAAAAGTACTGGACCGATTTTAAAAATTCTTTCACTGTTGAGAAGCTACACTATCCCCGGGTGACATAGGCTATAATCTACACCCGTGCGAAGCTGGGGCGGACCACTAATATAATATAATAGGCATATACTATTAAAATGTCACAACTTAAACACAATAATAATTGATATCAACATACTTCGCGATAGACGTAATAGAGACACGATTATTTTTTTCCAAAAAATCCTTAACTGAGTAAAAACCTTCGCTCACTAGCCCCCTTTTTGGTTCCGTAGAGAACTTATAATAAGGCAAGTCCTCTAATCTGATTGGTAGGGAATTATAAATAAGTGGCGCCATGTAAATGCAGTTATTCCTGAATAATTCCAATCTCACAGGAGGTATGTTGAGTCGTAAATTAGTATCTGTACTCTTGTCAAAAGGAGTAAATAAAAACTGATTGTTATTTGCAAATTAGTATAATACTGGCATCGATTCTGATGCACTCTAAATTAAACTCAACTAAATTTGACAGCTCTAAAATTGTTGCCATCCTTCTCTCACGTATTAAAATGCAAAGAGAGGCAGATAATTTTAGTCCTGTCAGATTGGTTTAGTTTAGTGAGTGGTGTGGCAGAATCGACGCCAATGTCTCTACCAATTTTATCAAAGCACAATCTTGAATTTTTTTTGACTTTGAGTCTCCAGATTATATCAAAGCACAATCTCGAAAAATTATTCAACCTTGAGAACTGTCTCTCTAAATTTTATCAAAGCAGAAACTCGAAAAACTGTTCAACCTTGAGTACTGTCTCTACAAATTTCACTATGTCAAATGTCTGAGCTTTTTTTTACAACTTGTAAATGTTTTTGCTCGAAACGAGAACCCAGTGATTATCATTTGTTAGGGTTTAAATTACTTGGCTAAGTGCCTAGCCATTTGTAATAAGATAGCCGTACTTTAACTTCAAATGAGCTTTTGGAAAGTTCATGTGCATCATAGAATGTTATCTAAATAAACTTGTGAAATATTATTTACAAGGTAGGTATTAGATAGCTCGTTGGTCCAGTTGGTAGTGAACTTACCTTCTGAGCATGGGTTCGATTCCTACCTAGGACAAACATTTATATGTGACTAGCTGACCTGACAGACGTTGTCCTGTCTTAGAACTGTCAAACACGCAAAGTCAAAATTGTAAATCTTATTTTTTTACACCTTGGGTTACATTATTTGAGTATTAGTAAGGATCCCAATATAAAAAAAAAAATGCCTATGTTACCCGAGGATAGTGTAGCTTCCCAACAGTGAAAGATTTTTTTAAATCGGTTTAGTAATTTCGGAGCCTATTCAATGCAAACAAACAAACAATCAAATCATTCCTCTTTATAATATTAGTATAGATGAACATTTGTGTTTTTTCTATATCTGGTTGTTAATTTCTATTCAAGTATGTATTTAAAACTATGTATGTATGTTTGTCAGTCTCTGGCAGCCATATCACAAGCTTTGCTTAGTTTGGGGTCAGATGACCGTGTGTGCAAAAATGTCTCGAATATTTATTTAAATAAATAAATAAAATTAAATTTATGTTAAATTAAATTAATTAAATTAATTTATGTTTAAATTAATTTATTTATTTTTATTTTATTTAATTAATTTATGTTTAATTAAATTTTAATTAAAATTTAATTAAAATGTATGTTAGTAGTTTTCACTTTACCGACGGCAAAAGGAGGGTGGTGATTTTGACAGTCTATATAGACGCACCCTGAAATTGGGATACTTTAACGGTTTTTCAGCAATTCAACTATTTGAACCGACTACAGTAAAGCCAAATTGAAGGGTTATGTTTTTACACCGATAATTTTAATTTATTTTAACACCCATATTATCTCACGCGGCAGGTCGCAAAATGCTTTTGCACTTGTTTTCACTTACAGGTATTTCTCGTCACAACTTCAGCGTTAAACAGATAACTGAGCGATTGCTAGAAATTAAACAAGCTATCAGTTTCTAAAATCATTCGTACACAAGGCGATGCTATTATCACATACTCGCGGACGTGAGTAATTTTTGTGATAAAAAAATTAATCATAATCTTATTCATATAAATCGACGGAGGATCAGCGCTGTTTGGTAAGCAACATTGTGCTAAGTTGGGGTAATTTTTGTGACACATAACATTGATTAGCCTTAGTTATATAACATTGAAAGTTAAAAGGATTTTATTATGGCATTCACCAACTTGAGCAGGCCATCATGTTGGATTACGGCCTATCCTCTCTCTCTCTCTCTCTCTCTCTGAGAGAAAGCTTGTGTTCCAGCAGTGGGAACATGAAAGGCTGATAAAGTTAATGCTGATGATATAACATTGCTCACCTGGCTACATTAATGAATGCAGCTGATGTTATAATGTATATAATAATAATTAAATGCTGCTCATTGGTAAGCACATCAATTGAGAAAGACTGAACCGATTAGGCATAAAAAATCATAATAGATCAAATAGTAACACTTTGTAATAGTTTTAGGTTCTTGGACATACCGGTTTTCTTACGATGTTTTCCTTCGCCGGCCTGAGCGATAGAATTGAAAACTGCACATAATTCGATGAAGTGAAATGTGTCTACAGTTGTATGATTATTACGGGATATTTACCGTGATAAGTTTGTCTAGATTCTTCAGTCTTCCCGAAAACATGGTGCATGTAACTGCGCCGAAATATTATGACCACCGTCTACAACCTTATCACGGTAAACATCACCGTTAATAATCATGTAACTGTAGTGAACAACCGTGATAGCTTAAAACAGTGACATGTGTCTTTTGGACACGTTTCACTTTATCGCCTGGTGTATAAACAGCATTATAAGTTTATCTGCTTGTAAACTGTCACAATAGCTAAAGATCCCATTAAACTTTGGCAATTCCCAACTTTTCCTATTAGGCTTACTATACACATTTCGTCTGGAACTTACAAACTCGCAAACCGTTCAAATGTTGATGCCGATGTGTTGTTTTATTGTTATCTATTAGTGGCTATAAAACTGTCATAATAGGGTTCTTTTTCTTTTAAAATTGCTATAAACGGTTAAGAGTGTTGTGGAATTGTTCTCAAACGTTTTTTTTGGGAGCAATGGTGGTCGAGCTTTAACATTTGCGCTTTACAATCTGACAGCACCTGGTTTGATCCTCGGTCTTGCACCAATGACTTAATTTAGTACCTAAATAAATAACCTCAAAAAAAAAACTGACTTCAAAAAATACAAGACACAAACATTCTAAATTAATATGCCACTACAAAGAACAAAATATTTTTTACACGGATTTTAAAATCAGGCGAGTGGGCAAAGAGAATAGGACGGGTACTAACTTAGTTTTAAATTTTCACCTCGAAACGATAATAGGTTTGTTCCGCTTTTCTCACATCAAGATCAGTCCCCTGTATTGGTGATTTTTATATTTTTTCACTGCAACGTATTTTTTTTTTTTTTTTTTTTATAGAATAAGTGGCAAACAAGCAACGGGCCACCTGATGGTAAGTGGTCACCGCCACCTATAGACACCTACAATACCGGGGGCATTGTCAGTGCGTTGCCTACCTTTGAGGACACACCGTAACGTTGTAGCATGACCAGAGGATGAAATGTTAAAAATATTTGTAGAACCACCTAACGTGTGTACCTTTAAACCGTTGTATTTAAGTTATAATATAGGTGTAATAAACCTAATTGTTAATCATAAAAAACCTTATTCTAACTTTCATATTTTAATTATTGTAGAGAGTCAAGGAAAACTGATACTTAAATCAAATATATTATGTGTTAAATAAAAACATTTCACCTCTCTTTTCTTATATTAAATCTTCAAACAACTTCTCTAATTTTACAGTTAAGGCTATTATCGAGGCAAGCGTCGATTTCTTCAAATTTCAACAAAATCGGAGAACGAAGTTTGGTTAACTTATTAATAAGTTAAACTTTGTCTTCCTGCGAATGTTTGTTACATTAAATTATCGAGATAACTTCAAAATTGAGTTTTGGATGACTACCTACCGTAAAATGACTGCCTTTTGAAATATCTTCACCTGGTCTGTGGTGTTAATACAATAGTGTCACGTATATAATTTTTCAAAATTAAATTAAAAAGCTGACGTGTTCCTGGCTCAACGCATAAGCATCGCCATTCAGCGTGGTAATGTCGCCAGCATGCTGGGTACGCTGCCAACTGGTAGTGAGTTTGAGCATTTGGATTGTCTTTAGACCTTCAACGGTCTATGGGCAGTCTAACTGTTTTTGTAGTTGGTAGCTAGTATTTTGTTTAGTTAATAAAGGCACTTGCCCACTTTCTAAGAAACGTTTACCTTTTGTTAAACTCAGAGTCACACAGCGGGCAATAGAGAGAGCTATGCTCAGAGTTTCATTGCGTGATAGAATCCGGAACGAGGATGTTCGCCAAAGAACCAGAGTCCCGCCACAGGTATAAAAATTTGCAAGTTGAAGTGGCAATGGGCAAGCCACATCGCTCGAAGAACCGATAACCGATGGGAAATAAAGGTTCTTGATTGGAGACTACGAACAGGAAGACGCAGCGTAGGTAGGCCTCCCATTAGATAGACCGATGACATCGTGAAAGTCGCAGGCATCCAGTGGATGCAGATGACAGGTGGTGGTGGGTCGATGTTCAGTGTGGAGGTGAAAGAGGAGGCCTATGTTCAGTGGACATCTTCTGGCTAATGATGATGACAGTGATATATATTTAAAGTTTATACGTTATTAGAAACGCCTCACTGCACTACCATCACAAAATCATTATAAAACATAATGAAAAATCGCTCTCTCAATTTTGTGACCTAAAATGTAATATGAAACGAATAAAAAGCTGGTAGCAAAAATTCAATAACTCTTGAGCCAGTAAGCATGAAACATAACGATGAAAGGAATGATCGTATTCGAGATATTACATTTAAAAATGTTTTTACGTCTTGGAAACAGCTTTAATGTTATTTTTGTCGCGGGAGCCGCGTTCATCATCGTATTTTGATTTTTATTATAAGATAAGATGTTTTATTTTCAACTTAATATGATTATTGTATTGGTAACAAATACCACACAATAAAATATAAAAATTTGACGTATTGGCTATGCGCATTAGCTTTATGAATTGTTATCCCACGATTTATCCCTCGTTGTAAAAAGTAACGAAGCATTAACTGCACCCCGTAGTAAACCCTACACGACAGTGGCGTGACAGTGAGTGGTGACACCGTGTACCCCAATTCCATGGGGGTATTTTAGACCCCGACTCTTGGATTGCCTTAACTGGCTGTCTATGAGGGTAGAAACTGTAAGATCTAAGAACCTAAGATAGCAGGGTGGAAGTGTTAAATGGCAGAACGCCGCGAATAGCGCTTAGTGAAAGTGCAGCACATCTCTCGAAACCCTAAGTCACCCCATACCAATATTGCCCCTCCGGTGCCAATATAATTGGCAACCTTTTTGAGGGCCCATTTACAAGCCTGATCCTCCGTAGACCACATCTTCGCTTAACATTAGGCGAAAAGACAGGTTAGAGCAATCCGATATAAGAAATGCAAGTCATCACCTGCCACAATATTTTGTAATGAGGCATAATTGGCGGGTGCCGTAACTATACCATAGACCAGCAGAACGCATGATGAATGAATATAAGAAATAAATAATATAGTTAATTATTGTTTTCCTTTTCGGCGTAGAGAGTGGTTAATTTGGTACATATTTATAGTCACGTCATTATTAGGAATTAATTTTAAATTTTGTGCTAACATTATATATTTTTAAAGTTTTTGATAATCTATTGATGTACATTGTATACGCAGTTTAGACGAACTTAATTGTAAATATTATCATCATCGTCATCATTTCAGCCATAGGACGTCAACTGCTGGACAGACCTCTCCCATCGATCTTCAGCAGGGCAGGCTGTAAGCGGCCTGCATCCATCGTTTTCCTGCGATCTCTTTTAATTCATTTGTCCATCTTGTAGGTGAATTTCCTACGCTGCGCTTACAGGTCCGTGGGTTCCATCTGAGAACATTTCAGCTCCATCAGCCATATGTTCTGAGTACCCTGCCCACTGCCACTTCAACTTGCTAATCTGGTGGGCTATGTCGGTAACTTTCGTTCGTATCGTATTTCGATCTCGTAAAGAAACCCCGAGCATAGCCCTCTCCATAGCTCATAATATAAAAATACTTGTCACAATAAATACTTTTTGAGTTTACTTTTGTGTACATATTTTATTTGGAAATATGCCGGTATAAAATGTAAAGTGTTCTATTATTTAGCCACACCGTTATTGAATTCCGGCGGCATCCTGGCGCGCAATAAAGACATTCCTCGTAATGCCGCTTTTCTCGGTAGGTCGCACTCGGCCATCCATAGCCTACATTCTTTCTCTTTTCATTATCTTTCAAATACAATCATAACACCATACTTTATCAATAGCACAATAAACAAATTAGGTACATAAGCAGCAGTTCAAAAAATACAGCGAATTTTAATTAATTACATAATTACAAATTAAAAAATGTACTCTTCGACATGTAATTAGTTAATCTGGTAGGTATTTAAATTCCATAATTATGTAATATTGTCTGTCATTAGTGTAATTGGTGTTTGAACCATGCTAATTGAATAAATAAATACAAAATACAAATACAATTACTCTACTGATAGAGCGTCCCAAATCCCCCCGATTCTACTAAACAAATTGTCTTTAAATTGTAACTGTTGCAATTTTAATTTTTAAATAATTGCCTTAAAAATTGAGTTTTTTTTAAATACTATGTTATCATATTAGGTGGTTGTATTTTTCTAGTATAAGAAATATTTTAAACTGTCAATTTTGAGGCAGTTATTTAACAATTAAAATCGCAACAATTACAATTTAAAAACAATTTCTTTAGTAGAATTGGGGGCCAGGGGGCCTACCATAAGGTGTATAAGTAATGTTATTTTGATAATACTTTCTAATTTCGTACCATAGACTTCAAAATACATTATCATTATGTTATTACAACGGCTAGGAAGTTTTGATGACGTCATTCTATTTCGTTCACTCATATTTATGAATTTTAATGATCTGTGGTCATTGCTTGCGTTTTTTTTTTGTTTTTTTTTGGGTTTTGGTCTGGCTACAAAGGCCTTTGGAACATGTCTTTATTTTGAATCACTGCACTTTATATCATTGCTTGGTTCATTGCCGCAGTGATGCCAATTTAGGGTATTTTACCCTAGATTTAGAGTAAACATTATGTCGCAGAGTAATTTTTAGGGTCTAGAATTGTTTAGGGACTTTATAATCTTGAGGGTATTTTTTTTGTTACAAACAACAATTCTTGTAACGTTGAAAACTGATTAATTATGGCTACAGATATATTAGTAGTATTGTATTGGGGTATTGTACTAGTATTGTACATATATAATATATTAGTATTGTACCATAATGGCGTCTGTAAATCAGAACGCACGTTCGATAAAAATTTAACCATTAAATATAAAAGAACTTGTATTAATTATCTAAAACTAAAACTTTAGCCTTAGGGTATTTTTATATAAATAGTAATGATTTAAGGGTAAAATTAATCAGGCGTTGGGGTAAAATGAAAATCTAGCTTGGCATCACTGCATTGCCGTCAGATTGCTTGGGAGTTTTGGCGCTAACGTGGAAAAAAAACATGTCGGCTCGTTGGATTATTTTCCTATACTTGTGTATTTTCGAGTGTTAATGTGTAGTAATTGGTGAATTATTATTTATTAAGTGCTCGTAAACATGCTCGAGTGTGGGTAAGTGATATAACGAGGTGAAACATGTTTTGGAAACAACACGAAAATGTTTACCTCGTGCATTCTGAATTGCACAGCACGTCGTAAAATGAAAAAAAAAAAGGAAATCAAAAATATTTATGTCAATGACAGTAACAACAAAGAGCATGTTCCTATTTACATCTTCAGTGTTACGAGAATCAAGATGGCACGGATTCTTTTTTTGCATCGGCACCAATGGTGTGATTCAGAACGCTTAGATGTTTAATAATTTACGAAGACAATGTAGACTTGACGATTTTGGCGTCGCACTCTTGTGCATTTGGCAGTGTCAAGTAATTATATTGATATCAAGTTTGCTAAACATTATATGTAGTCAAACAAATCAGTCAGAGTCAAGCAAAGTAAGTCACGGTCAAGTCAAAGTCATGCCCTAGTAAAGTGGTGGAGATTTTACAAGAGGCTTCTAGGAGCTTTAGAAACAACACGAAAATACACGTTTTAGCGCCTAATATCACTTTCTCAGACTCAAGCACGTCCACGAACACTTATTAAATAATAATATATCATAATTGTTCAAGTGAAATCAATAATACAACGTATTTCAGCTAGATGGCGTTAGCAAATAAACAATCATTTCTGAATCGCGCAAACGCCATCGACACCAAGATCGGGGTCATTCGGACTTTTGTTTTATATAAAATACTACCTGATGCGAACCATATTCTCTAAGGAATAAAGCATTATACATTCAAACCGAGTTTAAATTAAATCTCAGTAGCCGAAACACCCTCGGGGATTAGAGCAAGATAGCTGATGCTTGTTCAATAATATAATACCCTTTAGCACTTAAAAGTGATTGTTTTATTAATTAATATAGCGTATCTATAAATAATAATTTAAAAATGAAATGTATTTATTTGATTTTTCATAATGACTGCGTGTATCGGAACGCGATTCGAAACTTTAGTAAAACGATAATGTAGCGTTGTCCGTTTTGTTTTATCTTACGTACCATAATCAAAAAATGTATTATGATTATATTATTGTAAATGGATGTATGTAAAAAGAACGGTAACGGCTTAGTAGAGCAAGACAGCGCTATAGATTTGTGTTGCCGTTTCTACTTTCTTGGACTTGTCTGAACGCGTAGAAGTAGCTATATGTACTTGTACGCTGTGAGTATATGTACTTAATTATTTTGTCGCACTGTGTTTTGAATATTTTTCAGAAGTGCGTTTGCCTGTGTTCAGTATTGAAATTATGTCAAGTTCTATTAAATATCGTCAATTAAGTCAGAGTCAAGTTCGAGAAAGTGTCACGTTTGATTGTCGGAGGCCTAGAAGCTCTAACACTAGGGTTGGCAACTCAGCCTGTACTATTGTGTGCCTACTACAATATTATTCTAGTGATATATCTATTTATTCATCGGAGTCCTTCCGGTGGCCTAAGATTCTGACACTAGGGTTGGATAATACAACCAATATTTTCATGCCTCCTACATATTTTGGTGACTGGAACACACATTTGTTGGAGGCCTTCAGGAGGCCTAATAGTTCTCACACTATGATTGATAATTCAGCCTTTACTATCTTATCTACTACATATTCTAGCGATATAACTACATATTCGTCGGAGGCCTTCGAGTGGCCTAAAGTCCTAACACTAAGGTTACCAATACAGCCAGTTGTTTAATGCTCCTACATATTTTGGTAACTAAAACAGATTTTTGGCGGAGGCCTTCGGGAGGCCTAATGATTCTGACGCTAGGGTTGCCAATTCAGCCTGTATTATCTTGCTTACTACATATATTTTAGTGAATGACACGTATTTGTCGGAGGCCTCCCAGCGGCCTAAAACTGACATTTGGATCGACCGCTTAGTCTTTATAAACTTGGTTTATGATTTAAGTATTTGACAGAGGCCTTCGGGAAGCATGAAGCAGTTTTAATTTCAATGCGATAGTAAAAAAGTTGGTCCTGACTAACTTTTTTATTATCGCTAGAATGGAGCCTCATAGACGCAAAAATAATGTTATTCACGTTGTTAAAACCAACTATGGTACGGGTTTAATTTAAAACTTTTGTACTACGGAATAAAGAACGGAATCTAACGAACTATGATCGGGTGTGTGAGTGAGAACTCTGTATTAACGTAGAGCGTCGTCTCGTGCTTTCATAATAAAGCGGAAACGTTTTGACGGCTATGGTATGGTCAAAAGTGAAAATGTTTTGCGCTCGGAACGCTATGTTCACGCAGCATTGTTATTTTGTGTAACGCTTATGGTAAGGCCCCAGGTCTCCGATATAAGAAAACGCCATCGGCTCTTGCACTGTTTTTTGCTAGTCGGCGAATTGGAGCTTGCGCAAGTCCAACTCTACGGCATTACTCTTTCCAGCAATTTTAGGCCAGCTGACGGGTCGGCGACCAGTGGGAGCTCCAAGATATGAAGCGAAATACAGGCAAACAGTGTTTGTCCAGTGGCATAGTTATGGGTTTAAGATACCATGACAAGCCTAACATAGGGATACAAATATGCTTACAGAGAGAGCGCGATATATTTGAGCAATTTACATCCACAGTGTAGAACTTGTAGTTACGTGACAAGTTATAAACACGAAGTCATAAATGAGAAAATCTATGGTTTTTTATTGGGTAATTTAGAACAGGTTACCAGCCTCTTACTAGCTCCTTGGCCCGGAGCGAAACGCCAATTTTCAAACGCACGCTTAACTCTAGCTATTTTTAACCGACTTCAAAAAGGAGGAAGCTACCAATTCGACTGTTTTTTTTTTTTTTTTTGTATGTTTTTTCCGCGAGCACTCAGCCAATTTAGAATAGTTTTTGTTGATTCTTTTTTTGTACCCAGTAAATAAGGGAAAAATTACTACGATTTTTTAAATTTAATCTTTTAAGAACTCATTTTTGTTGTGAAACGTTGATAACGTCGTGTGCGTTTGGCATAATATTATTGTAACCTATGTGTTACGCCAATGCGAGCTCAGAGTTTTTCAACAACCCTATAAAATAATTCCAACGTAATTGCACCTGGGAGGTGTTTAATAGTCAGATGACATCACACATTACTCGAGAGAGCAGGGTTGTCAGCTGACGTAAATTCAATTTAATTATGCAGATGGCGTGGCGGGCTTTGTCTGCGCAGTGTGTACTCGCAATGTATGTAGGTTCATTGTTCAACGGGTTGGGGGTAGAAATACGTTGTCATTTCAGTGTTAGGATTAAAGCGAGGTTTTCTCACTTTTAAGCAACGCTTGTTACCACAGATGACCATAAGGCTTAATTGTATTGTATTAAAGTCACATTTAGTGGAGCAAAATCATGGCGCTTACACACAGTGGTGCGTATCGCTGTTACTATTTTTGAGGATTTCCTCATGTTTTTCGAAAAGTATAGCTGTAATGTAAAATGTGCCTTTACGGTTCCTTCGATGATTATGAAATCTGTATAATTAAGGTTATCTTAGCCATCGTTTAGTAAAAAGGTATTTAAACGAATCCAAAAAAAGCTTCAATGCTTAAATTAGTGTTATTTTCATATTTTTTAGGGTTCCGTACCTCAAAAGGAAAAAACAGAACCCTTATAGGATCACTTCGTTGTCCGTCTGTCTGTCCGTCTGTCAAGACCCTTTTTCTCAAGAACGCGTAAAGGTAGCAAGTTGAAATTTATATTAAATACTTGGGTCTACGATTTCTTTTGGCTATAAAAAAATTAAAGTTGTAAGTCAACGCAATCAAAAGATATGAACGTTTATGTCGCATATTTTGCGATTTCACAGGGGTACCAAAACCTATAGGGTACTTCCCGTTGACCTAGAATCATGAAATTTGGCAAGAGGCAAGGTCTCATAGCACATATATAGGAATAAATCCGAAAGTTATAAATTTGAAGGTATATTATTTAAAAATGATAATTTTGATAATTTTGCTATTACAAACTTACATTTTGTAGTTGGAATGTATGGAAGAACGTTATTGTCAACTACAAACTTAAGTTTGTCTTTCAATATTTTAACTTCAGTTAGTTTTTTTTGTTCTCGCACTCTGAGGGTTCCGTCTAACGGAACCCTCAGAGCACGAGTCCTACTCGTACTTGTCCGGTTTTTTTCTATTGAGCGGTAAGTCCTTAATCATGTTTCGGACATATGTTTGGAAGATAAAATATTTAATTTTGATATGAGTCCATATCAATAAATTTAAGCTAACCATGGAAGTGGACTAACGAAAACTAGAATAACCGAAATTCCTAAAAGTGGGAAAATAGAGCCTTAAAATAAGAAACGCTTTTTGCGCGAAAGTTTGTTTTACATCAAAAAAAGAAGCCATTCGTTGATTCTCTCTCTTCTCTACTTTAATAATTTTTGTTTTATTTGCAATTTTAGAAAATAGTGAATATGGACAAAGAGACGATTGAGAGAACACGTTAAATGTGAACACTCACACGTCTTTATTAAAATTTGCTTATGCATCTCCCACATCTGCATAACAAAGCTCCAATTGCTTATCGCGTTATTTTTTAATTTTTTTTTTGTTGTACTGTCTTGTCGTCTACTAGTCAAAGGCCTCCCTGTTGCTTCCACGCATCTTTATCCTCTGCCAAGTTCAGCCAATTACGGTAAAAGGGACCGAAAAAGCGCGAAAATTGTTACGCGACCTCGTTCAGTAGTTCGTAATGTATGGCGCAAATGCCTTCCCATGCCTGCGTTAATTGTGACAACAGCTATAGCAATTGCTTCGTGGTGATAGCCGCAGATGTATTCAAAGAAGCGGGCGCGGCCCTACCCTTCTTCACCTACTCTACTACCACAAACGTACTCCTCAATGTCTGTCCTAAGTCAAAGATAACCAATACACACCAAAAAAAAAAGTTACATAGAGATGAAGAAACTTAAGCGTTAGTGGCAAACGGCCATATCCCTAAAAGCAATCTCTTCCAGGCAATCTGGAAGTGAAACCCCGAACTCTTAGTCTTATCTGAAACTAGCGGTCCGCCCCAGCTTCACACGGGTATAGCCTATGTCACCCGGGGATAGTGTAGCTTCCCAACAGTGAAAGAATTTTTCAAATCGGTTCAGTAGTTTCGGAGCCTATTTAATGCAAACAAACAAACAATTAAATCATTCCTCTTTATAATATTAGTATAGATAATGGGGCGATGGTGGCTGAGCAGTATCATGTGCGCTTTAGAATCTGACGACAACCGGTTTGATCCTCGGGCCTACATTATGAATTATTTTAATTTCTAATTCTTTTTTTTAAATAATCATGGGCAGTTTCGCTGCCATCGCTTAATGACGGTGAAGGAAAACATCGTAAGAAAACCGGTATATCCAAGAACGTCAAAAGTTCAAAGATACAATAATGACATTCACCAACATGCACTGAGCCAGCATGATATAGCCCATCTTCTCTCTCTAAGAGAAGGTCCGAGCCCCAGCAGTGGGAACATAGGCTGATGATGATTGTGATGAAAGAAACTTAAGTGCTAGTAGCTAGCACTTAATGCTAGGCCTTATCGCTAAAAGTGATTCTAGATTTCTTCCAGGCAACCATTGGATGAATAGAAAGTATAGTAATATTTATGTTTTATCTTCTCTCTTTCAGGTCTAGCGGTCTCTCAAATAGGCTACCACGGCTCGCCGTGGCACGGTGGCTACGTGAGGTCACGGGTTCAAACCAAGGGCCCGTACCAATGAGCTCTTTGGAGTTTATGTACGGATTTTCATACCACTGGCTTTTCGGTGAAGGAAAACATCGTGAAGAAACCTGCATACGTACGGAGAAGAAATTCAATGGCGTATGTGAATTCACCAACCCGCAACTGGGCCAGCTTGGTGGATATGGCCCAATCACCCTTTCGAGGGTAGTCTGAAAGTCCAGCAGTGGACTGTTAAAAGGATTATGATGATCATTTTTCTTAATGTGAAATCCCGAATTTTAAGCCCATAGTCTCAATGTTTAACCTTTAACCGATAGAAAGCGCATTGAACCTTTAACACCTTATTATGCCACCTGAAAATTAAGCAGAGGTGCTTAGTACAGAGGTGCTTAGTACAGAGGTGCTTAGTATTTACCATTCACACTAAGCACTTTAGTGGAATAATAAACTTAATTAATAAGCGTTTTATCTATTGTTCGTTGAATTTATTAGAGCGCTGTATATTTGTTTTTGTCTAAAACATCTAGTTTACCTTGTAGAATTATTTGAGTAAGGTTTTTGTTTTGTGAAATATATAACATTTATATTGGAACTGAAAAATTTACGTCAAATAAATAAAATTTTATAAATAAATATAACCCGACTGCATTATTTAAATAGATGGTAACTGAAAAAAAAAGTGACGTGCTGTGTACATTTATCTATACCTACTCTTAGATAGCCCGTTGGTCCAGTTGGTAGTGAACCTGCCTTCTGAGCTTGGGGGCGTGGGTTCGATTCCCATCTAGGATAAACATTTATGTAATGAACATTTGTGTTTGTTTTATATCTGGTTGTTAATATCTATTTAAGTATGTATTTAAAACTATCATATATAGTTTTATATTTTTTATCACAAGCTTTGGGGTCAGATGACCGTGTGTCCAAAAATTACCCTTATTTTTATTACTCGTAGTAGAGACTCCGTCTGCATAGCCAGCCAATCTGCAAGGTTCTAGATGTTATGCATGCCATCTACTGGTGTAATTTCGGTCCAATAAAGCCGTGGTATGTCCGGAGAACCACCGGAGGATGGGCAGCAGCGTCCTATTAGTACACGGTGAACGTACTGCGATCCCCAAGCCGCCTGCCAAGCGTGGGGATTATGGCAACACTCCTCTCTAAAAGGGAAGCCTTTATTCAGCAGTGAACATTTACTGACTGATGTATGATGTAAGCCGTGATTTTATAAGCCTTTCATTTAGTGACGCGCCACCTTTGTGATATTTTTTTACTTCTATTGTGAAAGGGGAAGCGCGGGATGCGTGCTGAGGCAGGGGGGTCACCTGGTTTTGCAGGCAGCCGTCGTTACACCGCCTCCACTCACAACGCGCACTGCCTTACTATTTTTTGTTAAATTCCTACCTTCAGACAAATATAAAAACTAAAATAAAGTGCTCGGTAGTATCACTCCACCGCCAACACTTTCTATGTAAAAACTAAACCCCATTAGATATTTTAAATACTGTCCCAAAGTCACCAAGCAACGTCCACGTCTCTGCAAACAGCCGCTGTCAAAATCTGTATCAAAACCGTCCGAAACTCCAGATAAATTAGTTTGTTATTCGGTACACGCTTCCGGGGATTTAGTGCCAATTCCCTTTTTGATCTCTCCCGTGCAAACAACAAAACTCTGTCGCGGCAGACGAGGCCGTCTTTGCATAAAATATTAGGAGTTTGGTGCGAGTTTTACGGGGGAAAGTTCGGAACGTAGCCGCAGGCGCTTTGGAAATTATGTTACGTAGGTTGTCGTAGGTGAGTGGAAAATTTGAGGAATATCTGATGAATTCATATTTTACATATTTTTTACAAGAATTCCAAGTCACCAAGTTAAATCAGGGTGCATACAGTGAGCGAAAACCGCGATTTAATTTATGTGAACAACGCCTACTGTGATAAGCTATGCGACCGCAAACTCTATCTCAGCGTGAACCTTATTAGTTCAGGTTTAAAGAACTTTATTACCACAAAGACAATTATTTGTCACTTAAGTGATAACATATTTATATAAAATAATAGTGTTCGTCGTCGCATGCACTAAAAAATTTAAAAAAATCCATAAATACTTAAACTACTTACTTAGTTCACTTTCAATTTCCCGCGGTTGTCTAAGGGGTTGGGTTTTACCACAATAACTGATCGATCACCGATCGATACTATCGATCGAAGTCGATTAGTTAGCTTGGTAGCTTCAGTCATCGATAGATCAAACGATCGACCAAAGTAAGAAAATTGAGTCTCAATGGGTCGACAACGTAGTTGTGATGCCTCTGGTGTTATAAGTATCCATAGACGATGGTGACTGCTTACCATCAGGCAGACTGTCTGTTTGTTTGCCACCTGGCATAAAAAAGTACCCAGCCTGGAATCGAACCCAATAAAAGACAAGCGTGCTACCACTGAGCCATATAAGTTATCACAATACATGTCATGGCAAACATTGGAAAGACTATCAAGACAAAAAAATATTGATAAAACTACTTCATTTATGTTTACAAGAATGCTACTTTACTCATACGTGTGTTTTCATGTTAGAGCAACAACCAACCATATTTTCAAGATCCGCTTCTCTGCTAAATTTTTCAACATATACCAGTAAAAGGACCCATTTTTCATAATTTACAGATCAAATTATACTGGTCGTGTTATTAAATGCTTAAACTAATAGATGTAGCAGGATTTCAAATCTTTGAGGTACTTAAATTACGTGTTTACTTTGTAGCACCCAGAAATTCTTAAACTGCTTGTAATTTCGGATGCGTGTTTTTGTTAGGTCTGGTCTTATAAAGAAAGATGCATTATAAAAGCCGGAAGCTCACAGTCGCGAAATTTATGAAATGAGTCGTTACGGTATCCGATATGTTTTTTTTTTAATGTTTGATTATTTTGATAATCAGTTCATAATTTTTTTAATTTTATGGGTAATGTTAAATCTGTACTTTTTTACGTTATAACCAATATCCAACCTCCTCTTCTAATGTATTTCCAGTGTTATTTGTATTGTTCAATGTAATTTAATTAATAAATTAGTTTCTTATCTTTTATTTAATGTATAATATAATGAATTAAGAAGGAGGGGGGGGGGGTATTTAACCAGTGTGTGTTGCCATTGATGACATACCTACTCGTATATGGTACATAGACGTAGTCCTTCACACTACTGCCATTTTGGAAAAATTCAGATTCGTAAAGAGACAGCTATGCTCAAAGTTTCTTTGCGCGATAAAATCAAGAATGAGGATATTTACCGAAAAACCACAATAACCGAGACAGCTGCTTAGGTTTGCAAATTGAAGAACTGATGACCGATGAGGAAGAAAGGTTCTTGAGTGGAAACCACGAAAAGGAAGACGCAGCGTAGGTAGGCCCCCACTAGATGGACCAACGACATCGTGAGATTTGCGGGCACCAGTGGGAGTAGATAGCAGGCTGTCGTTCAGTGTAGAGTTCTAAGGAAGACTCCTATGTTCAGCAGCGGACGTCTTCTAGCTGATGATGAAGTCAAAGTCAAAGTCAAAGTAATTTATTGATAAACATATGTTTACAGGTCAGGCACATATGTTTACAGATCAGGCATGAAATGATGATGAAAAATAAACTAAGATATCTTAAACATGGTTTCTATGCTACTGGAAAATGAAAGGATCCCAAAATCGGAAAGTTCGGGACCCATAAATTAACCTTTGAAACCTACCTAAAAAACACATTAGGTATATACGCCCCACAAAAGCAATATAAACAGTTATCAAGAACTTCGTAAGTCATCTAAAATTTTCTTGCAAATAACTCACGTTCGTCCCCAGAAGCATTCAACTTTAATCTTGGAAACCTTCCCACTGTCACGTAGAATGGACGGGAAGAAAAAACTCATCAGCTGCCCCCAGTTGTTAAAACCAACATAATTGAGTTACAAAAAACCTTTTGTAGGTTTGTTAAGACAGATTCGGGTCATGGTACTTGCTTACTGGATTAACTTCTGAGATTAAAAGCGAAAAGATATTTTTGGGAGATTTATTCGAACTGCGACTGTAGTTAACAGGTCGCCAAGGTTTTACTTTTTTTTTGCCGACGACACAAATCAAATAGCAAGGTTCATCATCATCATCGTCATCATTTCAGCCATAGGACGACCACTGCTGGACATAGGCCTCCCCCATCGATCTTTAAGGGGCCTGTATACCCTCTGCAGCTCTCTCGCTCGCACATTTTCACATTATTGAAGATATAAAATCAATGAGTGTGAATTTCCAAAAAGTAACAAAATCATGTCTTGGTGTTTATCGTAACATTACAAACAAAGAAATTGTCAATTTGATATATTTTAATTTGACACAGTAAAATGGTAACAAGTTATTTTTATTTCTCGTGTTATGTTATTCCGTCAAATCACAAGATATCGAAACAAACATTTCTATGTTTGTAATGTTACGATAGACACCAAGACATGATTTTGTTACTTTTTGGAAATTCACACTCATTGATTTTATATCTTCGATAATGTGAAAATGTGCGAGCGAGAGAGCTGCAGAGGGTATACAGGCCCCTTAAAAGTGCCAGTTGAAAGCGGCCTGCACAGCGTTTCCCTGCGGTTTCTTTTAGGTCATCTCTGAATCTTGTGGGTGGACGTCCTACGCTGCGCTTACCGGTCCGTGATCTCCATTCGAGAACGTTTCGGCCCCATCGGCCATCTGTTCTTCGTGATATGTGCTCTGCCCACTGCCACTTCAATAGGAAAGTTATTGTAAGTAATTTACGTGTAGATAAATCCTACGGACATAATCTTATGGACTCCAAAACAGCTTGACTGATTTTGATGGGATAGCTTACTGGCAGATGTTAGAAGAATAAATCCACGCTGGTGAATCCGTGGAGCACAGAAAGTTAAAAATAACATGAAACTACTTAAGTTTGAAGTCAAATCCATCAAGCGTGAAGCCACAGAACTCAGACATGAAAAACTAGATTGGAAATTAAAAATGCCCGAGCTACCAGAGGATCTACATTTAATTTAGTTCGAGCTCAAAAATACTGGCTGAATGATTGGTTGGGTGCTAGGGTTACTAGAACTTATTGTAATTGGATTTAGATCATTATCATTCATTTATTCTTCATTTCATTCATTCGTTCATTCATTCATCATTTCTATATTTTTTTTTTCATCTTCTATAGTCCACTGCTAGACATAGGCCTCTCCTAATGCACACCAAATGCTAATGCTCGGTCGGCAGTTCTATGTATCCGGTTTTTTCAGTGTTTTCATACATTACAGTTTTTTCAGACCCCCGATAAAAGAGCTTATTCTTCTGCTAATAAAGCTTACAATCTTCAAATTGCTGACTTCATTTTCATGAACCATAGAACTAAGAACAATCTCGATCAAGCCACTTTAAAAAACGGTTCAACCGGTTGGGAGCAACGATGCTACAGACACACACACACACACAGATACACGAGTTAAACTTATAACACCCTTCTTTTTACGTCGGGGGTTAAAAATAAGATTGAAGCAGAAAGCCAAACCTAAGTGCATTTGGCAAGGAGTCTTAAATTTTAAAATTATGAAGAGACGTCAACCCATATCTGAGCTTATATCGTGATCTTGGCGTTTCATTTGCACAAAGGAAGCCGGCGTCCGCAAAGCTGGCGACTTACTGCGCTTTGAGCTAAAAGTAGTCGACATTTCAAATCTCTGTTAAATATCTACGAGAATCCATAGCATGGAGGTAGAATATTTTCTAGCACCTACTCTTCTATCTATTCATAATTATATAATAATTAGCGGTCCACCCCAGCTTCGCACGTGTATAGATTATAGCCTATGTTACCCGGGGATAGTGAAGCTTCCCAACAGTGATATAATTGTTCAAATCGGTTCAATAGTTTCGGTGCCTATTCAATGCAAACAAACAAACAATCAAATCTTTACTCTTTATAATATCAGTATAGATATTAGTATAGATAAAACAGTAGCAGAGCAAAATCGTAAAATTAAATATTTTTAGAAAATGTTGACTGTGTGTAGGAAACATCATTACCTATTCAGATGCCAAATAAAATGGGTCCAGATATATACTAAACTGCGACCAGAACCATCGAAGGATGGGCAGCAGCGTCTTATTAGTACATGGTGAACGTACCGCGATCCCCAAGCCGCCTGGCAAGCGTGGGAATTATGGCAACACCCCCCCCCCCCCCCCCCCACCCCCTCTTTAAGAGGGAGGCATTTGTTCAGTATGGACGTTTACTGGCTGCATGATGATGTGTGTGATAAGTGATAAATGACAAAACAGTTTATTTTTTATATTTGTCTGTCTGTCTGTCTGTCTTTGACCACATCACGCTCATACTACTGAGCTAAATTCGGCATAATAAATTTTTGTGTCACGGATCAACATATAGATTACTTTTTATTGTGAAATTCACGCCCTGCAGGGGTAAAAAGAATTGTTTAAATTTGTACGGAGTTTTTTCTTCTTAGAGC
Organism: Agriopis aurantiaria; assembly: GCA_914767915.1. NCBI lineage: Eukaryota > Metazoa > Arthropoda > Insecta > Lepidoptera > Geometridae > Agriopis > Agriopis aurantiaria. Next base: position 14,734,553 of record OU611992.1, on the reverse strand, counting down.
TATGGTTATGAAACTTTGCAAATCTGAGCAACAGAGATTTAATAATTACTGGGCTATGTGGGTATCGTGTGTTTAAATCCATATTTGCTTAAAGTACCTAAAACTTCCGAGACGAGGTAAAGCTTCAAAAACCTGCAAATTTCAAGCACATTCTCTGCAACATCCAAATTCTCCTGCATAAAATATCACTGCGTCTTCCGACATATTATTGGTTCTCAGTAACTTTTGCCGCTAAAGGAAATAGCTAAGATTTCTCTCACGATGGGATAATAAATTTTAAGCGAGACTGTCACTTGAGCTACACTTTTAGGAGCCGTCGATGGAAATAATGGTATCAATTTAGTTGACATTATCTGTGGAAAGTTGGGAAAGTAAAGGAAGATATAGAAAGTGTTTTGTCTGATTTATTTTTGTCTCATGATAGCGTTTGTGGCACAGCTTAACAGCCTAGTCGTTTTCAAACGACTTCAAAACAAATATTATTAATTAAACAAAACTTATTTAAAACAAGCTTTTAGGCGTCCGCGTTTTAGTGTGACTTCACTGTATTTTTCGTATTTTTCTCAGCAAACACTTTCATTTGATACCCATATCATGCCAGCATAAAATATAACTGGTCTACCATCTATTAAAGTCCACCATATTGGATATAGAATGGCATCACTATATAGCTAACCATGCATTGTTATCCGAACTAAACGTTTATTCAAAATTTCAACTCAATTGGTTGGAGATAACTGTTTTAAAATTCAGCTGCAAGATTTGTCCCATACTAAATTAATGGAGAGTTAAATAAAAAAATTAAGGAGGAAGTTCTCAATTGAACTGTTTTTAACCGACTTCAAAAAAGGAGGTTATCAATTCGACTGTATGTTTTTTTATTTTTTTTATTTTTGTATGTTACATGATATTTTCTCTAATTGTACGCCGATTTTGATGAAAATGTTTCTATTAAATAGGTTAAGTATATCTCAAGATGAAAGCAAATGTCATCGGTCTTGTGTTTTTTTTTTTTAAATTAATCAGAAACAAAAATGTGACCACAGAAAAGAAATGCCTTGGGACAAAGTATGGGTACTGCTTTGACTATCGAATGCTGAACCAAAACCTTAGAGAAATAGAAATTATATTCATTTGCCTATAAATAAGCTCCCTAATTGGGGATTACTCGTAAAGAAAAAACAGACCATCCAATACAACAAATAATTTATCACCCCTCAATAAAAGGCCGACCGTATTCAGAAACCCACTCGTTCTGACTGTTATAATTTGCACAACCATTTTAAAAGGTTGTTTACTATATATTTTATTAGCCTGTAGGCAGTTCGCTGGGTATTGACCAATAAATTCGATGCTCGTAAAAGCTTGTCATTTTATTTGAGGGACCGATGCGAATGGGGAAGTAAAACGTTAGTGCCTATGTGCCAAAGGTTGGGTTACGGGTTAGCTATTGATGGAAGGGTTTTATTTAAGTTTTACTGTTATTACTGATTGGGTATTAGTATTAGTTGATTTAGTGTCGGAATAGCGGCTTTTCAGTGGATTTTCATGATTATTAGAACCGTCTGAGAAGTCAGTAGTACATTCCCGGTATTATAAAAGGTTATCCTTTATCCTAACATTGTGGAGGGTTACTACGTTTTAACCTTTGTGAGCTTCAAACGTATAAAAAACTTACACCAGTCATTTTTTTCTGGCTCTATAGCAGGGTTTCTCAAAGTGGGTACGCGAACCCTCAGGGGTTCGCCATTTGATGGTTCGCGACAAGATTTACGTTATGGCGGCTGGCTGGCTGGTATGCGAAACGAAGAAATCGACTTGATCCCGAGTCAGAATTAAGATGGAAATTGACTAAAACTGCTCTAAATTAACTAAATATTGCGAGAAGAAACAATTCATCGGCAATCAGACTGATAAAAAAAATTGTCACTGCATTATACCTTACCTTATATTAAAATTAATTCTTTCGAACCTTATTTGTTTCTAAAGCTAAGTTTTATTTATTTATTTATTTTCAGGGGTAAGCAGTCGTCTGAGTACGCTAATAGAGATATGTGGGACCATAAGTTTGAGAAACCCTGCTCTATAGAATAGGCTCGATGATTGATTTCCAAAACTGCAGTGCAAGTACCGTTCTTTTATCGATCGTCAAATTGACAGTTGAGGTCGTCAAATTCGATAATATGCAATTTTTTCAGTACTCGCTGTGATCGATTCTATAGCATTTTAGCGAATTTGACGGTCGATAAAGAACGGTACCTGCACTGCTGTTCTACAATGTTATTCCGCATCTATTAGTTCCAAAAACAACTTAATTATATCTGCAGAAAACTAGTATTTAATATCTTTTTTTTTACCTACGTTTAAAACTGAACTAAAACAATCGTAAGCAGTGATGTCTGCTTCTACCTTTTAATATGTATTCTGTGTAAATACAGAGCTCTTTCATACCGCTTTATCTCGTAAACTACTGAGAAATCTGCTGAGTGAGTTCTATATAATTAAGGTAATATTAAATAAAAATCAAGGTTTACTTTAAAAATTAACCTTGTTTTTTTTTTCGCGGACGCCTTCTTATTATTTTTTTTTTAACGCTGACCTTAGATTAACTACACAGAGATGGTATGTTTCCAAACAACGCCTTCTCAAAACGTAAGCTACAAATTCGCTACGTGTGCTGTGTTTACTTGTCTCGTCACGCACACAGACGCAAAAATTATGCGGCAATAATTAAGTTAATTTTTTTGGGAGCTCTAATTAACACTATCACCTGACTAAGAGCACTGACCACGAAACACTACTGCAGCGGGCACTGACCGCGCGAGCGTCGTTTGGTGTTATATATGGCTCCATTTGAATTAAGCCGTTCAAATGGAGCCATATATTTTGCGAATGTACTTGGTTTCTGTATATAGTTATTCTAAGACGCTGACTTTTTTTTTAAGTCCTCGTTTGACCACCAACTCGTCTGTTAGTATTTTTTTTATTTTTTTTTATTTACGGTTTAGGTACGTATCCAAGGAAAACTTTTCTATTTCTCTCCCACTATTAAAACAATTCAATTGACACCTCACATGTCGAAATCCATTGAGCTGTTTAGGCTGTAGGGCGCGCCAAAAAAAAACACCATACATACATACACACACTCGAAAAGCATAGCCCTCATTATTACGCAGTCATTGCCAGTTTAAAAATACATACACACACAAATGTATACCTACCTTATAATTTTTGGCGGATAAATGTTATGTCTAAGTATACAAGTATACGATGAGTTACAACCTTAAAAATATCTCAAAGGTGACCGTTTTATCAGCGTTTTTTAACATTTTCTTTTGAACTCGTATTTCTTATTTTTTCTTCCATAAAATCTCAGTCCACGATAAGCAGTTGTAGCTAACAAAATAAAGAAAAAGAACCTATCCAACAGCGCCAGTCGCGCTAGTTAGTTATATCCATTTCATATTTTCATGCTACATAAAACACAGATGTGAATGTACAGCGTAATAAAGCGCTATAAAGCAGCTGGAATGTAAAGACATGATTATTTAAACTGCAACGTTCAACTATAACAAGTAGAGTTAAATAACTGCTACTACGTTTTTAGGGTTCCCTAGACAAAGAGAGTCAATTTAAATTTCTTTTATATCATGATAACATAGATCACATTTGGTTAGTAGGTACATACATTAGACCAGTGTTTCCTAGACGTTGTTCAGCCATGGCTATTAGGTAATTTTCCTACTCTGCCCCTTTGTGACCCACTCTATAGTTTTCGTGTCGCTCATCGAGATACCAGTACATAGAGTCACAATCGTGCAAAAAATTACCGAACCAATCCTCGGCGCACGCTATAAATTGCGCAGACTTTTTGGTTAGTTACAAGGTAACCGCGATACGTCTACAACGCCGCGCAATGCCAGATCTACGATGACATAGCAGACAACTAACGTTGAACACTATGCAAGCGACATAACGTCTAAATTAGAGTTAATGTGGCATTGTGAAGTATATAATTGATACAGTGTATGTACAATGACGCTCGGACGTTTTTGACTGTTTTCACTGAGAGATTGTGACTCTATAGGAATTGTATCTGTATGGTGTCACTGCTAGATTCTTAGTGAGAGTTAAAAATGAGTAAAATGTGCTGTATTTAGTTTATGAGTTAACGATTTAGCGATATAGTGGGGAAAAAAAGAATGTAACATGGAGGCATTTGAACATGAACGATAATCTATCTATACTAATATTATAAAGAGGAAATATTTGATGGTTTGTTTGCATTGAATAGGCTCCGAAACTAGTGAACTGATTTGAAAAATTCTTTCACTGTTGGGAAGCTACACTATCCCCGGGTGACATATGTTATATTATAATTATATATTTTTTTAATAGGGATACTTACTAAAACTCCAGTAATGTAACCCAAGGTGTAAAAAGATAAGAATTACACCTGTGCATTGCCGGGATGCGTTGCTAGTTGTGGTATATAACGCATAAGTCCCTAATTTTTTTTTAATATAGAATTGATCCTGTATAACTCGTAACGTTGCTTACGTTGCGGCCGAGGACGGAACACGTTGATTTAGAAAAAAAACATGTTTGATCTGAGGTCCTAGTTATCAATGGAATGTTTTCTATGGACTCCAAAACGGCTAAACCGATTTTGATGAAATTTTTAAACATTCTTTACATTAACCCATCGAGTAATCCTGGAAGCTTGGTAGCGATTACGGGCCTTACGGCTGGCTGTTTAAAGCAATCCAATTTAGGTGATGAAAAAATTGTTGCGCAATCGCAAACCGTATCTGAGCGCGTTAAGGTTCACATTCGCGTGATTTTCCAACTGAGCGGTTTTAACGTTAGTTTGATACCGCGTAAGAAGTTGGCCGTAAGGCTCCTGATCAACAGTTTTTTTATTGTTTTATGATTTTCCGTACAATTGAATTGAATATATAACACAATTGAAAGGAAATACAATTGAAGTCTACACATTAACATATTATTATTACATTAAAAAAAAAACATCTAAGCTAAGGAGGTTGCTGTCACTACCAAGGAGGCTGCATTGTTTTCATCTTTCACTGGCAAATAGCTGACGTTATAAGAAGTAATAAATTAGTCTAACTTTTCCCTTTTTCTAACTTTCTCGACACGTTCCAGATACAGTGGTTAAGTCTGGCGGGTGATCGCACTGTCTGGAAAGAATTGGGGGAGACCTTTGCCCAGGAGTGGGACAGTATAGGTTAACAAAAAAAAAAAAAAAAAAAAAATACTTTCTCCCGGATATGAAGCGGGTGAAACCGTGGGGTGCAGCTAATATTATATACTAGCTGTTGCCCGCAACATTGTACGCGTAGCCTTTCATATAAACCTTCAACCCCCCATTTTCCCCCCTTAATTCGGCCCTTTCGCAAAATCCTTTCTTAACGGATCTCTACACCTCAAAAAGAATCTACCTGCCAATTTTCAGCTTAGTAGGTCAAGTAGTTTTCGAGATTTCGTGATGAGTGTGTGAGTAGATGAATTTCGCTTTTATAGATATTGATTGATTTGTTATTGTCACGTAAACTTTACCATAAAATTTATACGGAACCCTACTGCAAACCTACTAACACGCTTTTAACAGTTTTATTTTAAAACAGTCTCGAAGTTATACGCTCGGCATTTGTTTCGTTTTGCAGAAAACAGCGCTGGAGCGCTCTAACGACGCAACTGATATGCTAATACCGCTCGTCAGCCACCATTGTGCACCGCTGAATCCAGCAAATCCAGCGAACTCAGCGATTTGTCACCTTTCGAGAAAAAAGCGAAGAAATTCAAGGCATGAATAGTTCATTACAACAATACGTTGCGATGCTTAGCGCAATATATTTTTCTACATTTTCCAGTGATTTTTAAATGTTTCTACTAACATTAGTTATCCATATTATTATAAGTAAATTGAAATTCCATACAACTTTGCTGGCGCCTAGAGTAGTGGAAAGGTCGACTTTGATCAAAAAAGTTTGTCAAAATAACGACCACCTTACAAGCATTTTGAGTAAAAATTGTTTCTACATTTTCACACTAATTTCCTCTTCTGAGATTGCTTCCTGTAAATTAAGATGCAAAGCGTGAGGCTTCTGTCGACACTCTCAATCAATACCGAGAAATCTATTCATAACCTTAAATTTATCGAATACGATACAAAATTTGCATACAAAACAAGCATAATACCTTCCTGTACAGGGTTATTGACAACTTCTCAGTCTAGAACACCGCCGTAAAGTAGCGAGTCTGTAAATTTTCTACAGGATTCATTTTGGAGAATATGCATCAGAGCTACATTATATTATCCTGCCAAGTCTGCCAACCCCTTCCTACTACAGGCCAAATAGAAAAACGGCCCACTACCAAACGTTTCGATACTACGTTTCTAATCCATACGGCCAAGGATTGGAAAAATCTGCCCGCTTCCTTGTTTCATGAGAGTTATAATCTGAGCCTTTTCAAGGCCAGAGTAAATAGGCATCTAAATTAGAAGGAATGCAGGGCCCTCTACGTGTTTCTCATTTAAAACCATGTAACTTTATTGTCCTTTAGAGCATTAATATTATTTTTTTACTTGTGTGTATAAGAAAATAAAAATTAGTTATTAAAAGTCGTGAAACTGAAATTGTTATTTACATTTATTTTATTGTGCATTTGTGCGGAAACTTACGGCCTGATAAGTGAACAATGGCTTAGGTGACTGGGCCAATTACAAGTTTCCGCCAGTATATTTTTTAAATAGATAGATATCATAGATGGTGGCCTAGCGGTAGCATGTGCGCTTTGCAATCTGACGCTACCGGTTTGATCCTCGACCCTGCACCAATGAATTATTTAGTACGTAGATAAATTATGTGCAGTTTCGATGCCATCGCTCAAAAACGGTGAAGGGAAACACCGTGAGGAAACCGGTATATCCAAGAACCTCAATAGTTCAAAGATGTACGACATTCACCAACATGCACTGGGCCAGAATGGTGGATTAGGGCCCATCCTCTCTCTCTCTATATATCTATGAGAGAAGGCCTGTGACCCAGCCGTGGGTAGATGATAGGCTGATAATGATGATGATATTAAATATATTAGATTGGTAGATTAGGTATGATAAATGAACGCTGCTTGCGAAAAGTTATTGGATAATTTCCAATTACCCTGTATATCTTTCAGATAGGCCAAGAGATAGTGACAATGTAAATTACAAAGCTTGGCGTCCTCTTGAATCTTGATCGTTGTGGTTGACCGTCTTCCGTGACAAAATACGAGGGACCCGGCTCCGAAACTATTGAGATATACGGTCGTATACAGTTCTGGAATATTGTGCAGCTCGATGTTAGTGGAAATATGAGGCAAGACGATATTGTAGGTACAAGGTTACCCGAAACCACAAGTACTTAAAACATGCACATCTAAAGCTATAATTTATTTTGAACCCGTTAAAACATTAAGAAATGAATTTGTACGTAAAGGCACGGTTACGTATTTTGTCGTTGGTAAACAAATTAGTATTGTAAGCTTCCTTCAAATCACAACGAATATTTGTACATAGAAGATGTTTCATTGTATTTGTATCAAAACATTTATAGATATGTATTAAAAAAAAAAAAAAAAAAATATTGTATCAAAAATTTGCTAAATATTTTGTCTAGTAGATAGTTAATCACCGACTTTCAAACAATGGAAACTCATCCTGACTTTCAAATTAAGATTCATTCTAGCTAACAATTTAAACTGCTGAACTCCGTCCACTAAAGGTCACAATAATTAATACCTTATGATCCTTGGGAACCATATAGGGGTCTGTCCCATTACACTGACCTCCCATTATGCCACCAATTAACATCTGATGTCCCTTATAATATGACCCCAGCTGAAGACTTTAAGCTTTAATTTGGATATCGTTATGTGTAGAAGCTTGCTGGAAAAATTTGAAGATATTGCAATGTTCAAAACGAATCAGCAACAACTGCAATTTTTTAATATCATCATCATCATCATCGAGAAAACGTCCACTTCTGAACATAGGCCTCCCCCTTTAACCTCCGCACTGATCGACCAACAGCCTGCCTTTTGCATCCATTGGATGGCAGCGACTCTCACAATGTCGTCGGTCCATCTAGTGGGAGACCTACCTACGCTTCGTATTCCGGTTCGTAGTCTCCACTCCAGAACCTTTCTTCCCCATCGGTTATCGGTTCTTCGTACGATGTGGCTTGCCCATTGCCACTTGAACTTGCAAATTTTAACTAATAATAAATAAATAAATTAGTTTTTTTATATATTAAGCATCAGCAAGATTTATATATCAGCAAGTTTTTTTATATAAATAACAGGCCTGTGTTTGAGTGATGCATTAAGCAATGGTGGCGAGGCAGTAGCATGTGTGCTTCACAATTTGACGCCACCTGGTTAATTCCTCGGCACTGCACCAATGACTTCATTGGTATTACTTAGATATATTTTTTGCAGTTTTTATGCTATCGCTCAATAACGCTGAAGGAAAACATCACGAGGAAACCGGTGTGTCCAAGAACCTCAAAAGTTCAAAAATTTACCATGATTCACTTTTTTTATGCCATAGGTTGCAAACAAGCAGACGGGCTGCCTGATGGTAAGAAGTCACCGTCGCCTATGGATACTTGTAACACCAGAGGCATCACAAATACGTTGCCGACCCTTAAGGACTCGATTAACACCCCATGTTGTAGCTTCTCGGAAACACCGTGGAAGGTAGCTCAACCACATCAACAATCAGCATATATTATCAACATGTAATGGGCAAACATGGTGGATAGGGCCCATCCTTTCTCTCTGAAGAAGGTCTATGTCCCAGCACTAGGAAAATGATAGGCGGATGATGATGGTGATGATGATGAGGTTTGCGATTGACAAACAACTTTCGTCCTAAGACTTTTCGAAATTAGCGAAAAAATCAGCCGTTTCTACATTCCATACAAACCAAACACTCTTGATAAAATATATGAAACAGCTGATTTTAACTCGCGAGTTTTGATTAATTAGAACATTTTTTTTTTGACGTATAGCTAGCTGCTAAGGAGATGGAGATGCTAACTGACATTAGGGCTTTAATTATATTAAAAAAACTGTATAATTCAAAACCACCAGCCCGTATGTAAAAAGAGTCCCGCTTCAGTCAAGCCAAAGCCAAGCATCCACTAGCCTCATTGTCTGACCGCTCATTATCCCCACTTATCGTGTGATGTCCTTTATAATCCGGGACCAACAATTAGCTTCCCGGTGCCCGATCTTGATAAATACCAGCCTTTGTAATATGCAAAATATGGTCGAGGGAAAATTGAAATTTTGGGCTTGTTTTGTTTTGAAAGCGAGTTTTCAGTTTTCAAGTTATGGCTAAAGATTTACGAGAAGGTTAACCTGGGAAATTGTTGTAATACCTACTAATATTATGTTATTTAAATTTATTAAAATAACAATTGACTGAGTTAAGAAAAGGTTTCAAAGTCTAGTCAAAGTTTCATAAACGGGTCTAAAGACAATCCAAATGCTCATTAAGCCCATGGAGACCATAGCTCATCTCTTTTAAAAATGCGAAGCATGTTTCTGGCTCAACGCATAAGAATTGCCATTCAGTGTGGTAGTGCTGCCAGCATGCTGGATACACTGCCATCTGATAGTGGGCTTGAGCATATGGATTGTCTTTAGACCTTCAATGGTCTATGGACAGTCTAACTGTTTTTGTAGTGATATTTTTAGCTAGTATTTAGTTAATAAAGGTACTTATTACATACAAACATATAGGTAACGTTAAACACAATATCCTTTTGGCTTTGCATCGCTGGGTAATAAATAAGCCACCAAAAATAAAAACAAAGAAACCAATTTCGATACAAAATCGTAACCAAATCAATCAACGTAGCTGAATACAGCTAACAAGTAAAAAAGTCAATATTTGTTTTAATCAGCAACAAAGCATTCCAAACTCAGTACGTGCGCCAACAAACCACAATTCTCAGGTAATTTAGGTCTACAAAAATTTGACTTGGTTCACCGCAGTGGACCGCAATTTAAGACCTAAACAAACGGGGAAAATTTCACTGAATTAAAAGTGGAAATTAAATAGTTAGGACAAAGCTCTCACTAAGCCCTTTGTATGCTGTGCGTTTATACAAAGTTGTGCAATTTTAGTTTTTAACCGACTTCGAGAGGAGGTTATCAATTCAATTTTATTTTTTTTGGTATGTTTGTTACGCGATTACTCCGCCACTTTAGAATTGTTTTTGATGATTATTTTTTTGGTTGGTAGGTCATATCTCATAGGTGGTCCCATAATTTTTTTATCGACATTGATTCAGTGCTTTTTGAAAAATCTACAAAAATATCTACGAATTCAATGTACATTGTAAACATTGGACAGTGCCACCAACTTAGCTGTTAAGGTGGGCAACATTGGAACTACCGTTATTTCTTGGTGAATTTCATACTTTGTTCTCCACTAGCGACGCTGTCAACTAAACAGCAAACATAGAGGAACAAACTTCAAACAAACAAAGAAGTGTCTCCATGGCGACCATGATGCGACCATGCCCTGTTGTTTTTCGTTAAATTTTTCATGACCATGGATACAGAGTATTTGAGTCGTAAGATTAAATAGAGTCGTGTATTTCGTATTAAATATTTTATATAGTGTTCAATAGCGTTAAACAAGCCAGTCAAGCAGAGCTAATCATGCACGGTCAAGTCAAACTCATGCACCAGTAAAGTGGTGGAGGCTTTACAAGAGGCTTCTATGGAGTTTTGGACCCTTATTAGGGTTTATTATTCCTTTTTAGGGTTCCGTATCCAAAGGGTAAAAACGGGACCTACGGGTTAACTGAGCCTACGCTATCTGCATGTGATGTCTGTCCTACCTTTTAACGGCTGTCTTTTGAACCGTAATAGATAGCCAGTTTTTTTTACAGAACTTGTAAATTACAGCGTATTAACTTAAAAACTAATAATGAAGTCCAAAAGTAAAAACTAAAAGTGGCCCTACAACAAACGTATTTTTTACGTATTTTTGTGATTGGTCTAATGTAAAAACGGCAATATGTAGGTACAAGCGTCAAACTTGGCATGATTATAGTACACTCTAAAATATCATCATCAGCCAGAAGACGTCCACTGCTGAACATAGGCCTCCCCCTTTAACATCCACACTGAACGACAGTCTGCCTTTTGTATCCACTGGATGCCAGCGACTCTTACTATGTCTCTAAAGTATAACAGTTATAGGTAATAAATAATGGCAAAGTGTGAGTCAGTGACAAATGTCTGTTCAATACCATGTTAACCAACGTAGAGCGCGGTCGGTACTTGGATGGGTGACGGGGCAAGGAAGTTATTAGGGTATATATACTATCCTTGGTGGCGGGTGATAGCACCTGGACGTGATGTCTTTTTACACTTTTTGTATTTTGTGGTGGTACGGAACGTACGCGAGCGTGCTCAGTGCGCGAGCCCGACACGCACTTTTTTATCTCTGCGGAATAAAACCCACTAAAAATTTAAAAATAAAGATAATTTTTATTTTAATAAAAAAGAACCGACTTCATCACTATACCTTCATTTACAAACTGAAACTAAAAAGTAGAAAATAATATTTAAATAACTTCAAAGCAATGAGCATTAAAGGACAATCAACGAAATTATTAATACATATATTACCTACTTATATACATATTTACAATTTACAATCAGTTATTTTTGGAGTCAATACAAAATTTATATCAACATCGCATTTAGTTTACTTTCATTCTTTTGGATGATATTTCAGGATCCAAATAATCTACGTAAGTGTATAACCGCAAAACTATTATTTGAATAAGATTTTCTGGACCATGTTTAAGGTAGGTTATATTTTTTACGAAATGTTCTGTTTATTGGTGGTATTTGATTAGATTTTAGTTTCCCGTAGGTATAGTATCTATTTTGTATTTTTTATATTGATAGATTACTCTTTATTGTTCACACTTGACATGTATTAAATACATAGGACAAAACAACATAAAATTAGTGGAAGAACTGGTAGCCTTATCGCTATGACAGATCTCCGCCTGGCAAACTTATTAAATCTTATTATGAAAGACTTAAATAATGATGTGTTGAGCCTCAATATATTTTCTTTTGAAAATGTGTGTAGGTAAACTTTTTGGTAAACGTCACCAATTCGAAAAAGTGCCGATGAGCAAATGACATGCTAAAGACGTTTCCAGCAAGATTTGTGAGGTTTAAACTTAGCCTGGTATACATCATTTCAAACGAGAAAACTTCGATTGAAGGGGGATCTGCCTAAGAAAAGGGGGGAGGGGGACCTCTGAAATTCATTAGCACACGCAGAAGCGAAACGAAATTACCAGACAGGCGCGTTAATAAAAAGTTTGGTAGAGTTGGAGGCAAGCCAGGGGTAGGTGGCATACTCGTACGTACAAGAACCAAAGATAGGGGTTGGAAAACCTGACCATTTATTTTGGTATCCGGCATCATTAGGGAGATAGATTGGCAATAATACGCTTAGTCATTGTTTGACAATTGAATATCCAGCCTAATTTAGGAGATAAGTATAATTATGGGAAGTTGTAGTCTCAAAGAATAAAATTGCGCCTAAAAAGCTTTAAATATACTACTACGTACTACTACCATAGACAAAAGTACTCTATATTAACTTTCCTGTTACTACTAAAGACTAATTTATTTTTTATTAATTAAAGGCTAATTTAGACAATTTTATTATCTAGCTAAATAATTTCGATACCTGATCAAAACGTACCATGCATAGTTTTACTCTAAAACGAACTTACAATGTTCGTGACGCGTAAAAAAAAACTGTTTATTCCATATTTTTTTACTTATGGCTAATTTGTTTTCTATGGCATTTTTTTTTACTTTTTTATTTTATCATTTATGGTTACAGTTATTGATTATTGTCAGGAGTCATTTTATATACTTATATAGTCATAATACCTAGTATGGATTTTTACTGATTGAAATGTATACGAGGCGTGGTCCTAGTTATCACAATACAAAAATTATTAACCAATCAAACAATGCGCTGTTTGACTGGAAACTACATCTCACTCAACTTATCAACTTTTGCCGGATACCTGGGGATATCCGGCAAAAGCTAAGAACACACATCTCCAACAAGATCGAAAGCGACTTTAAGTACACGTACTTCGCTAATTAATTCCTGAAGCGTGTAATTTTCACTAGAGATATTTCAGCGATGCCCAACTTTTGCAATATCTGATAACTGAGCCAGATTAATAGTCACCACACTTTGAATTGTAGTAGAAGATTTAATAGCAAAGATAGTTGTTCAAACAAAATATATAAGTAATTTAGTAATAATATTATTTTTTTGCTGGCTTTTGCCTTTAACTACAACAACAGTTGGCTTACCCATATACCGTTGAAGGTCTAAAGACAATCCAAATGCTCAAGTCCATTACTAGTTGGCAGCGTACCCAGCATGCTGACGGCATTTCCACCCAGCAGCAATGTGGTAGCAAAATTTAATAATACTGTTTTTTACTGTTTTATTATTATTAAATAGGCTTGCGCTTGGTCGCCAACTCGCCTGATGTTAAACGATGATGCGGTCAACGACTGAGCACGCTTGCCTAGAAGAAACCGATGCTTTACGAGTATATACATATTATACATACGCCTATGAAAAGTTCTTGAAAGCCCGTTAAATTTAATTTTTCTTTATCACGTGTACCTAATATTTAGGACAGTAAATTTTGAACACATAATTGCGTACTTTTAGCTTCCATCAGGCAGGAACATCAAACGAGTGTTGTCAAGAAAAAATTTAATGTTATAAAGGAAATCTTCACTAACTGTTTTTTTCCCTAATTCTATTTATTATTCGAGTGGAGTGCTTTGGGTGTCCAGCATTGGACTAAGATAGGCTGATTATGGTTATTAGGTATGATGAGTTTAATAATAGAATTTTGCCAATCATAATTTAATTCCAACGTTTCCAAACGAAATCACAGGCCAAGTATAACATCCGTATACATTTCGATTGATTCGTTCCGAAAATAGCGAGTCTCGGTTCCACCTCAAAGTTGTAGCGAATCGAAAGTAGGCTTTTGGATGACAACATTAATTTTCCGTGCCAACAAACACCAGCCAACGTCGTCATTGCGAAACTAACGTGTAGATTCTACAGCATACAAAATAAAGACTATATTAGCTTGTTCTTGGTTTAGAAAAATAGGGGTTGTATTGTGGTATTTTCTTGCCTTTACGCCTGGCATATTGCTGTGAGAAATGTTAAGAATTGTGTCGACACGTGAACATCTGGCATTCACGGTAACGCGGGTTTTATTCTCATTATACTTACCATTGCCACGGAGTCACACAGGGTAGTCTTGTGGTGCCTCTATATTTCACTAATGACGCTGTATGGATGTAAAAGTTTGTACGTTTGTTAATTAGGCTTAATTAAGTTACCTACTTTGATGCTTTTGTTTTCCTGCGTGTGTGCTCGGAATGTATGATAATGACTTTCGAGTTATTTTCTTGGGATGTAATTTTGTTTGTGGTAATAAATAATTATGTTGTATGATGTCAGATGCTTTAGTTATAATTTTTTATAAGAAATAAGATTTATTAATTCAAAAAAATAGATGGATAGATAAATAGAAACTTTTTAATGTGTACACCAGAAATTAAAATTGCAATCAGATAGCAATAAACTGAAAATACTTTAAAGCTAGTTTTTAATATATTTTTTTTAAAACAAGTGTTTTCCTATTCTTCTTAGGAAATACCCTTTCGTTTGATGCCCATATTATGATGGTAGATAATAACATTGTCATGATTGCGTTTAGTTAAAATTTTGAATGTTTTCACATCCAATAGACCGTGGACCTTACTTAGTGTTTGATATTAATTTCTACTTAACTGCTTCTACTTTACTGTACGGGTTTCTAAGAAAAATAGTCTTGGTACACAGACAGATGGACCACAAAGTGATCCTATTATTTGGTTCAATCCTGCTTGTACGTGTCACCGCTTCGTTGGTACAATCGGCGTCATTCCTTACAAGACAATTACACTCATACATTATGACATGTATGTAACTTTAATTCTCAATGCTCCTCTGTAATTTCATTCGTTACTTACCTAATTACATACTAAAGTTAGTATTGCTACAATGCACTCTAATTGGCTGATAATTTGAGAGCAATTCTTAAATAGAACATTTGGAGATGCGAGTCTCGTTTAAAGCTAGTTATTTGCTTTGTAGTAGTTAGCGTCTTATAATTAGAACTAAGTTACTCAAGTAGTATTCAGTAAACTCAGTTCAAGCACATTTTATTTTTTAACAACATTAACAACAATATCATCTGTAAAAAGCTGAATGATAGCATTTTCTTTGAAAGCCCTCTTTTCCCACTTCTAGCTATTTTACCCATTCTAGTTTTTGTTTGCCTACATCCATGGTTAGCTTAATATATTTCTATACAAAAAAGACCTCTCAGTGTTGGCCTTGGCCCACTGATACCGTTTAAAATCCTGGACCTGTGAATCATCATCATCATCATCATTTCAGCCATAGGAAAAGCCTTTTCAAGCCTATGTCCACTGCTGGACATAGGCGAGGCCTAAGGGCCTCGCCCATCGATCCCAAAAAGGGCCGGTTGAAAGCAGCCTGCATCCAGCCGACCAGTGAGTATAAATAAATATTATGCCAATAGTATGAGCCAATCTAATACAATAACCATTTGACATTTTTACTATAACCAAGGAAGATAGACTAAGAGGAAAGACAATAGCGGAACATTAGAGCGTAACTCGGAAATTTGCCTAAAAACGGTATAAACTTAGATGGCGCCGTAATTTGAGTGTGCTATAAGTTGCTCTTGAAATGTTGCGAAACTTGAATGCGATACTAGCGCTAGCTAGCTACTACTACGGTAATTTGAAGAACTCTTTCGTACGCTATCTGACTGCAGTTCGACTTCGCTTACGGAAGTTCGAGACAACACGCACGCACGCTTAAATTACGGTGCCATTCAAGTTTACACCGTTTTTAGGCAAATTTCCGAGCTACGCTCTAATGTTCCGCTATTGTCTTTCCTCTTAGTCTATCTTCCTTGCTATAACCTACCTAAAAATTAATTTTATTGTTATTGTATACTGATTCATAGTTTTGATTGTATTTTTTTTATTGAATGACTCGTTACACGCCTTGGCGTAACTGTAAGTGTGACGAGTATTTATCTATAAATGAATAAATATATCATAATTGTGAAGGGTTATACTGAACGTTGGTACTGAACCAAAATAAGGTCATTATGCTCATCATTTTAATAACGACAATACAACACCCACAAATCCTATGTCAGGCAGTGAGGTGTAATAATAGAGACGTTATAGGCGAACAACACGGCTTTTACAACTGACTAAACGCAGCATACACCATAGCATAGCTTACCTACGCCATACGCATGTGTATGTGCATTTTGTGAAATAAGGGAAAGAATATGAAAGACTTTTTACGCTATATCTGTTATTAGAAAGAGACAAAAATACAATTTGTTGTGGACACTCGGAATGCGTGACTGAGAGACGGCTGAACGAAGTCGGGCAGCCAGCCTTGCATTCGTCTATTCTATATAGTGGCAGGCACAGCCTATCTACAGGTAAAAATATCTTAGATGTCAGGGTGAAATAAAAGAAAAATTCCAAAATACGTTTAGAAAAATGTTATTTACAAGCCACGAAATGTTTGGAACAGATATTTTTTTCGATATTTCGGGGTTGGTCACATTGTAAGTTGTTCATAATGTACAATGTTTTTTTACGCTCCTGCTCCATGTAACCTATTTCAGGTTAGATGCGACCAAAAAACAAAATTATTGCTTATCTTAAAAAAAGTACGGTGAATTATTGGAGAGGAAGAAAGAGGAAGAGATCTTAGGTCACGAGTAAAACCGCGGAGCACAGCTAGTTCAAAATAATCTTCAAACTTAACAGACAGTAACTTAATTACCGAAATTGCAGCGCCTGTTTAAAATAATTAGCTAAACGCCATTTTCGAACGCCGATCCGCCAAGTTTCCGGTAATATCGTTACGGAAATGACGCCATTATGGCACAGCCAGTTAGCAGCGAGTGCAGCGAAAGGGCTTCGAGTTAATATTTATGCTCATTATAATTAACTAGTGCTCTGCTGATTTATACTAGACTAGCAACGCACCCCGGCTTCTCACGGGTCTTATTTTTTTACACCTTGGGTTACATTATTGGAGTTTTAGTAAGATCCCAATTTTTTTTGAAAATATAATATTATATAGCTTATATCACTCGGGGATGGTGTAGCTTCCCAACAGTGTAAGAATTTTTTAAATCGGTTCAGTTGTTTTGGAGCCTATTCAATGCAAACAAACAAACAAACAATCAAATAGTAATTTTTAAACTTTCGCGATTTGAACACACAGTACCGATACCGAACAGACCGATACAGTCAGTGTTGTGTGTCGTAGTGACAACCCTGCCATTTTTCAAGATCAAGTGAGGGTAGGAGAACAAAACACCCGCTCTTCTCGCCGGACTCACCCGCAGTTTTCAGTCAGCTCGTGACCACGGCCATTGTAACATGGTCGAAACGTCGAGCGAAAGGTACATATTTTTTTTACTTAAATTAAATAAAACGTGATAAGTCCCGATAAACATTTAAAACAAACGATCAAATATTTCCTCTTTATAATATTAGTATAGATTTCCCAGTATTCCCGCACAGTTTTCCTACATCAATAATAGCTTGTGTTTATTCTCGCTATGATGAAAAATGTTCTCGTCTGTATCGACCAGCTACAATCATACGTTCAATAAATTATCTTTTAAATGACTGGCTAAGAGGGAGTCTAGACTCGAGACACGCATATACGTAGGGTTCCGTTTTTCGTAGCTAGTCATAGTATATTTGTGGTCACAATAGGGTATTTTACTACTTTTGGGAAACTATTGCACATTATTGCCTGATATAATTTAATGTATACTGCATTTATATTTTCTGGATATCAGTCGTATTTGCGATATAAATCGATGTTAAAGTTTGAATAAAAAAATATCGCGTCAAAACAAGGACCTGCGTCATAGCTCCGGTCGAGCGACTGATCACACAGAACAAAACAACTGCATCCAGGCAGCAAAAGTTTGATAATCACTAAATTTCTAATAGAAGTAATGGTTTATAAATATTGTGTAGTGCCACAATGTACAAATACTTCCATAAAGACACCGGAAAAACTATTCGTTCCTGTTTCAATGGACCCCAAAACTCGCAAAAAGTGGTTGGAACTAAGTAGCTCGTAGAGAACCCAAAAGTCTTGGAGCTAATTCAAGTGTTTCTATGTGCGAAGATCATTTTGAGGTACATATTTGAGTCTATATATTTCTATTATAATTTTTGTTTTTATTGCATTACTATTTTATGTACTTACTGTTACTTTCTTTTTAAACATTGTAAAACTTGACATAACCTAACAAAATAGTGATATCCACTTACTACAACATACTTTTTGTACAACTTGACTGAATGTTTTGCTTGGAGAACAATTAAAAATTAATATTTACATTGTAGTTTTTACGTTTTGAGTTCTGCAGCGTAGAAACAATGACGTAGATTATTATTGAAGAAATATGCAACCATAAATACATTAATTTTGGGTAAGTTACTGCTGTCTGCTTGCACCAAATGTTTCTCCATTCTTCTCACATTTAACTTCTGGACTGATTTTGGTGAAAATTTCTGGATAAATCGCTCTCAAAATAGCTTTACAACATTAAATTCGCAAATATCAATACAAAATCTGTTTGTTTCGATCTGTGTGACGTCACTAGAGATGAAGCCAATTCCACAGACCGTTTTTGATCACTTGATCAAATGTCTATTCGCGTTTTTTACTAAAAATAAGCAAATTTTTATAAAAAAAACAATGAAATATGCTTTTTCATTATGTCATGTTTATGGATGATGTCAATTGGTGTAATATTTTCAATACAGTTAAATACCTTATTCATCATACCAACATAGCATATACTTTATTATTATTTAAGGTTCTGGAATGGAGACCACGGACCGGTAAGCGCAGCGTAGGACGTCCACCCACAAGATGGACAGACGACCTAAAAGAGACCGCAGGGTTACGCTCGATGCAGGCCGCTTCCAACCGGCCCTTTTGGAGATCGATGGGGGAGGCCTATGTCCAGCAGTGGACGTCCTACGGCTGAAATGATGATGATGATGATATACTTTATTTATGGTAAAACATTATACGTCATTAAAATGTTCGTATTCTTCGCAGAAAACCCTTTCATTTGACATCCATATCATGGGAGTGTATATAAAATAACTGGTCCGCCATCTTCGGGAGTCCGCCATATTGAATTTAGAATGACGTCATTTAGCTAATCATGCATTGGCATCGATTCTGATGTACTCTAAACTAAACTAAATTTGACAGCTCTAAAACTGTTGCCATCCTTCTCTCACATATTAAAATGAAATGAGAGGCAGATAATTTTAGTCCTGTCAGATTGGTCTAGTTTAGTGAGTGGTATGACAGAATCGACGCCACTGTCATCCAAACTAAACTTGTGCAAAGTTTCAGCTTAATCGGTTGAGGATAGCTGGTCTAAATTTCAGTTGTAAGATTTGTCCCATACAAACATTCGTAAATGGGTACTAACTGGGGAAATTTAAAAAAGCTTTTATTTGTCTTGCCCAGGGCAAGTTAATAAAAGGCTTGTAATTATAAGCTGCTTTCAAATCGCTTTCAAATTTACAGAAATATAAACAAAGCTAATTTCTTCGACAAAAATAAAATGAATGGACGTGCCCAAAAGAAGCGCGATTTTGAAGATTATAAAATGAGCGCCAGCGGTGCTCACTTCTTTTCAGTCGGTCTCTAGCCGTAGGAAGTGCAACACGAGACTATTGTTACATGGTAATGAAACATCTGACAAAATTATGCCTTCGTGTGATTTCCCGAAGTGTAAATACACAACAAAAAACTGCTATGTATTATTTGTAATAAATGTACTGTACATGGTTGTAATTAGGTGGTGAAGTATATGTCCGATGGTTTTGACTCGTTTTTACTAAGCAAGTTCAATGGTTATGGTCCGTCCATTCGTTTTATTTTGGTCAAAGGCTAATTTAATCTAAAAATTAATTAATCTCTCTCATTTCGACACAACAGTTAGTAAAAAAATAGGTTTATCTTCTAGAGTTCCACTTAATTAAAATTAGGAACTGGCATAACTTATGAGGCCGAATTCTAGGCACACTATATCAAACCTTCACTGGAGCGGACTCCATGTACGAGTAGGTTTCAATATTGGATGGAAACAACAAGAACAAGAAACATTAGTCCACTGGTTCAAATATCGATGGTTTGGTGTACTTACGGGTCAACAAAACTGCAGAAAACACTGGAAAGTTAAAAACTACAGTTTTTCAGCAAAAAGTTATTACTTTATCTTGAACGTTGCCAAATCAGTTTTTTCAACGCAAATTGAAATTAGCATGAAAAAAATATCAGTCGTAAGGAAATTTAATCTGATAAATGGCATTCGGGCTCAATTTTATTCTATTTGCTACATTACAAATCCAAGAAAACAAATTCTAACGTCTATTTCATTCCTACGAACTGAATTTTCACGATAACTTTCAATCTCGTTCAAATATATTAAAACCCGTAAACGTAGAAAATTACAAACAATGAAAATCTTAAGAAATCCCTGCCATAAAGTGGGACAATATAAATTGGAATAAGTGGTTTTTAGACACACTGATTCCGATATCGTTTATAATAATTAAAAGCCTTCCAAAGACTAAAAGCGTATACAGAAATACAGAAATACAGTCTGTATTCTGTAGTCTGTCTGTAGTCTGTATTGTGTATCAGTCTGTATTTCTGTATTTAAAAGCGTATCACCAGCAGCATTGCAGCAGCGCAGCATGAACACACATCCACGCGCTTTTTAATAGAAAGGCATGAACCAATATTCAATATTACCCAAATAATAATTATTCCAGATCAACATTTGAGCAGCGCGGCTGCGAAGCAGTTTGCGTGGTGTGTAGAGATTCTTGTAGTGCCTTGTATTAATGATGACGTCACCTTCCCAGTTGATTATTCCAGAACATTGAGAAATCTATGAACACCTCATTTATAATTTTTTTATGTGTTTATACTGTGGTTGGGAACATACAAACATACATACACGTTATATATAATCTGTAGCATTACCACTAAGCACTGCCCTTTTTTGTCGCAGCGACACCTTAACGTGTATTATTATTGTTATTGTTATTATGGAAACTGACGTGGTTTGACGTGCAAAGTGAGACGCAGTCGAAAAAATCCGGCTAATGTGGTTGAAATTATAGTCGGAGTAACCGGAGTAATTCCCGTGTAATATAAATAAATTGTTATTGTTATTTTGTTGTGTCTGTTTGGTAATGTTGATGTTGTAGTGTTTTGTGCACAAAATAAACGTTTTCTTTCTTTTCTTCTTTTCTTGTATTTGTATTTCTATATATCTTGTATTTGTCTTATAGGTACGCAGAGTTTACGTCGTCACGTCTAGTATAAACGCGCTAAACCACGTTTAAGTTGCGCTGCCACTGCTGCTGCTTTTGGTCTGTGGGTGCCTTTATTTTACACCTGACTACAGTGACTTTAGTTATCGACGTGTCGTTTACATTCAACCAAAACTGTCGTGGTAAGCTTGTTTTTGTAACTTATGGTGATGATCTTAATATTGGGTTGGCACCGTTGCAAACGCATAGATAACATTTAAACAAACTGTTTGGGAGAAGTTTAAAAAAAATTGGTCATAATTAACCCCCCAAATGCGTTACGCACCACATGTCGGCGTAAGCGAAAAGTTCTCCAACGCGCGTATTGTGTGTAAGAAGATTTATACACAATACCAATGGTATATAATATTATTCACGTATTTAATACTTTTAAGGGTTCCGTACCTCAAAAGGAAAAAACGGAACCCTTATAGGATCACTTCGTTGTCCGTCTGTCTGTCTGTCTGTCCGTCTGTCAAGACCCTTTTTCTCAAGAACGCGTAAAGGTAGCAAGTTTAAATTTATACTAAATACTTGGGTCTACGGTTTCTTTCGGCTGTAAAAAAATAAAAGTTGTCAGTCAAAGCAATCAAAAGATATAAACGTTTATGTCGTATATTTTGCGATTTCACAGGGGAATCAAAACCTATAGGGTACTTCCCGTTGACCTAGAATCATGAAATTTGGCAAGAGGCAAGGTCTCATAGTACATATATATGAATAAATCCGAAAGTTATAAATTTGAAGTTATATCATTTAAAAATAATTATTGTGCTATTACAAACTTACATTTTGTAGTTGGAATGTATGGAAGAACCTTATTGTCAACTACAAACTTAAGTTTGTCTTTCAATATTTTAACTTCAGTTAGTGTTTTTATTGGTCTCGCGCTCTGAGGGTTCCGTCTAACGGAACCCTCAGAGTACGAGTCCTACTCGTACTTGTCCGGTTTTTTTTAAATTATCTGAAAGGTAGGAGATATTCCCCATTTTAGCCATAAAAAATCTCCTTCGCTGGCATTCGACGGGTCAAGAAACGCGTGTAAAATATTCCCGTATATTATATACACCCATATCTAGTGTAAGCACTATACATCAAGCACAGGCAGAGTTTACTATACCTTACTAAGTTTTGGTTCAAACACCCCCGAGCCCCCGAGACAATGGAAAGGGTTCATTTTGACAGCGTGATCGATGATCGTTAACTATTTGCGGATCCCTAATCAGTGTTGAAATGTTCTGGGATAGTGCTCTAGTGAAGTAGTTTGGCCGGAACCATTGGATTTGCTGGACTTTAACTTTTTTTTCTATTTTTTTTTTAAATTCTATCTTTTCCAAAAAATATATATCTTTTTTTAAAATTTCACAACCACTTCTCAAAAAAGCTCATCACTTCTAAACCGCACAATAAATTTTGATCAAACAAAAAACGCTACAGCTGTTTTGGAGAAATAAATTACAGACATTAAAACACATGTAGACCCCCGATAACGTAGATGATGATAATGAGGACAATAAAACCAGCTTTAAATTTAGACTAGCCGTTTTGGAGAAAAATTACAGACACAAACATATACAAAAAACGCAAATATCTTCTCTGTTCCACTTTAGGTAATAAAATGTCGGATACTAAGAAACACCGTGTTACAATTTGACCGGAACTTCCGGGAGCACGCCTCTCTATTTAAAACGTATTGTGTGAATTTGGTACATATTTGGGTAAGGGCGTGAGCGATCTGTTTTTGAGTACGTATTGTTAGTTAACCAGTCAGTTACTCGGTCCCTCCCGTGTGAAGTATGCCTTATCGTTGTAAGGGTAAATAAAATTAGACGTGGTGCAAGGTTTAGATTGTAGTTAATGCCACAACTAAACACAAAGAATAACAGACAATCATACCGCGTCATCAACAAAAGCCCTTACAACCCTAATCTCTTTAGGCACGTTGATGTCTCTACTGGGTAACGCAGAAAGGGTATACTAAGCCGAAGGGGGTCATATTTCCCATAATTAAGAACAACTTTTACTATGACAACAACTCTGAAGTTGCAAAAAAAATAATCTGTTGTTCCAAAGGAAAGGCTCGAAAATATTTATGGAACAGCTGATATTTTTTTCCCGATTTCAGGGTTGGTCCTATACTTCGGTCAAAAAATGTATGATTTTTCGAAGGTCTCATTGTAATAGTTGTACATAATGATGGGTACTATGGACCCCTTTCGGTTTAGTACACCCTTTCCGCGTATCCCTACATAAAAATTAACAACAAAAGCTCCTGCAAAAACGCTTGTAAAAATATCCGCAAGGTTGCAACATAATTGTAAAAAGGCACAAAATACATTGCTTGCTAAATAAAACTATGATTGAAGTCTGAAGTACTTAACGCGCAGTGTATATAAGCGTCGCGCGTCGTCTAGTGCACAAACTCGTAAAATACGGTATCGCATTAAAATTAATTACGAAAGCCTTTTGCAAGTGCTCACTTGCATCGTAACGACGTCGTTTCGGTAATGTTATTACTGAAATGGTGGTGTTCGACGTTTTATTTACTTTTTGCAGTTTGAAGACTGTTTTCCGCACCTTTGCTGGGGGGGGGTAAAGCGTTTATTTGGCACCCCGTTTCATCTGCATAGATGTAAATAGTGCTAACAGACGCTCGAACGCGGCTGACTGACCGCCGTCCAACTAACGGGAGAGAAAGAGTGAGAATATCATATTTCCTCTTTTTCTCTCCCATTGGTCAGACGGCGGTTGAGGTCAGCCACGTTCGAGCGTCTGTTAGCACTATTAAATAACAATTCAAAACTTTAGTAGATAGATAGTTCTCTATAATTACACTCCCTAAAGCCGTTGCAAATCTTCGTATAATAATGATTCGGCGAAACATCGGGCACGACAAATCGACACCGCTTTATGGCTGATATTTCGAAAACCCGTACAAAGCGCTTGATTCCACATTTATTGTGCGAACTGCTAGTCTATGGAATTCGCTGCCTGAATGTGTTCTCCGCGATACTTAGTTACAATCTGGGTGTTTTCAAATCAAGAGTGAATCGGTTTCTTCTAGGCAAGCGTGCTCCATTGTAGACTGCATCATTGCGGCGAGTTGGCGGCCAAGCACAAACCTATTTATAATTTTTTTTACAATTGATTTTACAGAATGTGCATTTGTGCAAGGTACAACATCTTGCATAGTGCATGCGCCATTCATCTCTGGAAAAGAACCACCAAATGTACAAATAAACTATGAGGCTTAGAATAACTACACAAAGAAACCAAGTACATTGGCAAAATTTAAGCCATTCAAATGGTGTCATATATGGATCCAAAAAAAATATAAAAAAATTACTATGACAATTTGCGCGGTGAAATTGTACCACAACAAATCAGAAAAGCTGCATAAGAGTTTTATTTTTATTTTGTTAAGATTTTCATGACCGTGGATTCAATGTCCTTTAGTCGTAATATTAAACAGTTTGCATGGTCTTAATAGCGTCAAACAAGTCATAGTCACAGTCAGAGTCATGCAAAGTAGGTCACAGTAAAGCCCAAAGCATGCCCTAGTAAAGTGGTGGAGTCTTTACTTGATGCTCCTATGGAGTTTTGGAAACATCACAGATACATGTTATTTACTTCACCTCGTTATTTACTTTTGTACAATCGAGCACGTTCATGAACACGCTAAAGGACGCCAGAATCTTTATAAAAGGAATGAATAAAAAAACTGGCAAATGCACAAGAAGTGCGACGCCAAAATCCTCAGAGAGGAAAGAAAGAAAAAAAACACTTTTATCGACTCTAAATGTCAAATTTGTTGCGAACTTATCATCACGTGACTAGAGTAGATGACAGCGCGAGAAATAGGTCTAGAAGGATGTGGACGATGTTGACACCAAAATTGAAAAATTAATCACAGATTTTCAAGCGGAAAAACAATTTATCTGCTCATTGAGAGTTGCCAAAGTTCGCAAAAGAAATAAGCAAAGGATCGATGAGTGGCAATTCGGCCACATTCGTGCTCCCAACAAATTACCCAACTTGCGCCGTTAAGAACAACCCGCCTTATTTACAGCCGCTTGTAAATGTTTTATTTCTACTTGCTTATGTTTTCTTACGCCCTGAAACGTCTTGTTGGTAGTTTCCAGCAATTTCATTAAAACTTCATTGTTTAGGCGGTTTTATTGCTTGAGAGTTTGGTGATCAAATAAGTACAATTAATTCTTAAGTGAAGCAAATTATTCCCGGTGGATATTATTATGAGGAGAATACCTGAAAAAACCTTTTAGGTACTAATAAGGAATGTGGATTTTAAATAATAAAGTAGTTTAAAAAGACCACACTATAATTTTTAAGGCGAGTTTGCCACTATTTTCATAAAATAAAAGCATAAAACGCAGAGAACCACCATGATAAGTGAAACGCCAGTCAGATCGAATAACGTCACTGTTATGAAAACAATCACCATTTTTCGTAAATTCGCCGAAAGTTAAATACTGTTGACTTAGTATCGTGACGTCATAAGCAGATGCCATCGCTTGTGTGTTGGCGCAAATTTAAAATACCTCAGGTGAGATGTTAATTCAAACGATTCACAAAACAGTTAACACAATTTATTCACGTTTGTTCATAGTGTTGTATTGTTTCGCAGAACAGATGGCCGATGGGGCCGAAAGGCTCTCGAATGGAGACCACGGACCGGTAAGCGCAGCGTAGGACGTCCCATGAGATGGACAAACGACCTAAAAGAGACCGCAGGAAAACGCTGGATGCAGGCCGCTTCCAACCCTTTTGGAGATCGATGAGGGAGGCCTATGACCAGCAGCAGTGTATGTCTTATGGCTGAAATAATGATGATGATTCACGTTTGCTAAAACCACAAATATTACAACAAAAATAATCACTATACCGATATAAGATACCGATATCGATATTACTTTTTGACTTTTTTATTATTTTTCAGTTAATCCACCGTATCATTAGATATTCTGGTAAAATTTCAACTAGCCATCTATCACGGTTCGAAATATACATTAAGTTTAAAGGTATGATAACAGACAGACAGACATCGTAGGCTTAGTAATAGGGTCCCGTTATTACCCTTTGGGTACGGAACCCTAAAAACCAGAACAACATCAAGCTATGCAATTTTAGCCTTTTAATAGTATCAATTTCTACTCGACTAGTTCTTTGGTCTTGCAGTTCTGCACTGGACTTGAAATATACTTGAGGACTTACAACTTTGAGGACTGGATCCCAAGCAGGTGGTAGGTCAACTTGCCAACAATTCTCTGTGTAAAAATTTGAATGCTTTTTTTATTTAATTTTAGCGTCGCGTTGTATCCTTCACCCGGGTATGTCCTAAAACTGTGACCAGAACCACCGTAGGACGGGCAGCGGCGTCTTCCAAGTAGGTACACGGTGAACGTACTGCGATCTCCAAGTCACCTGTCAAGCGTGAGGATTATGGCAACACCCCTCTCTAAGAGGGAGGCCTGGTTGGGGGAGTTTTGGAGCCAACGGAAAAAAAACATGTCAGCTCGTTGGATTATTTTCCTAGACTTGTGTATTTTCGAGTGTTAATGTGTACTAAATGGTGAATTATTATTCATTAAGTGCTCGTAAGCGTGCTTGAGTGCGGGTAAGTGATATAACGAGGTGAAACGTGTCTTTTCGTGTTGTTTCCAAAACTCCATAGGAGCCTCTTGTAAAGGCTGCACCACTTTACAGGGGCATGAGTTTGACATGACCGTGACTTACTTAACTTGACTCTGATTGTGACTATGACTTGTTTGACGCTATTAAGACTATGTAAACTGTTTAATATTATGACTAAAGGACATTGAATCCACGGTCATTAAAATTTAACAAAAAAAAAGAGGGAGGCCTTTGTTCAGCAGTGGACATTTAATGGCTGATGATGTGTAGCATCCTTGGTACCAAAAAACATGCTAATGTTAAACGTCATGTTTTTAACTTTTTACTGTTGTATAGATACCGTAAACTTAATTCCAGTTATCATTTTAATTAAACCAACAGCTATACTATAAAACCGTCCAACTGACGTTTCCCAGAGGACTTTGCTATCTAGAAATACATGCAAGTAGTTGAATTTCCTAGTTTCTATGTGGCCTTCAACTCAGAGACACAAAACTGTTGCTTGTTGCTTGGCCAGCTTTGTGTCACATTCCCCTGGAGATCTCAACGTGTTCTACAAGCTTTTACCTTGTTTGTTAGGATATAACTTTTAATGGAAGTTATTTTATTTTCGTACAGGGATTTGCTGGTTTTAAATAAGTTATTTTTTTTACTAACCAAGTTATATAGATCGAGAAAAGGTGATAGACGCGGAAACTAAAGCCGAAAAGGGGTCCATTATACTCTACGTTATAAACAACTTTTAATAGGGGAACTAACCTGCAAATGCGAAACAAATCCATTGTTCTTATCGAGATATAATTTCTATAGAGTCACAATCTCCCAGTAAAAACAGTCAAAAAACGTCCGAGAGTCATTGTACTATGTACATTGTATCAAGTGAGGAGGCTTTAGATTGTTTCTATAATACCTTTAATGATATTTTAAACGCGTGTGTACCTATTAAACGGACAGTAAAGGCAAACTCGAGATATAGCTACCCAAAGTGGTATACGGTAGACATAATTCGAGGAATCGAACGTAAGGCGAGGCTGCATAAAGTGTACAAGATGAGAGGGTTGAAAGAAGACTACCAGGTTTTTTCAGAATGTAGAGCAACGATCAAAGAAATGATTCAAACAGCGCATGATCATCACCTAGAACGAGTGCAGAGTCAGCTAGCAGAGGACCCGAAATCATTCTGGGATTACATTAAGTCTAAACGGGGTGCGGTAAATCGGAAAAAAATTACCAAAGATGGAAATACACTGTCAGATCCAGAGTGTGCAGAAGAATTTGCTAAGTATTTTCATTCGGTTTACGGCACCACTAGTGCGGCCTTGAATGTGAGCGAGGCAGAAGCGGCGAGCCATGCTGGTGGCACTCGTGTCCACGTACCTCGACTCACGGAGGCCGAAGTACGGGCGGCACTCACAAGGCTTAAGCCAAAAAAATCCGCGGGCCCGGACGGTATTCCAGTGTTTGTGATGAGGGACTGTAGGCGGGTCTTGGCTGAGCCGCTCGGACACATATTTAACTTATGTTTGGATGGGTCATGTTTTCCCGAACGGTGGAGAGTTACCAGGGTGATTCCAATACCAAAAGTCGACGCTGGCTCAGAGGTAAGCGGATTCAGACCCATAGCGATACTCTCGACACCTGCAAAAGTGTTTGAGTCGGCAGTGCAACGCAGCATGCAGCAGCAGATATCGGCTCATCTCTCGGACGCACAGCATGGGTTCCGACCAGCTCGTAGCACGACCAGCAACCTCCTAAACTCCATGGCGTACATGCTCCCTAACGTAGACGCAGGGGTTCAAGTCGATGTCGCCTACTTTGATTTTAAAAAAGCATTTGACATGGTTGATAATGACATCCTATTGACAAAGTTGGCGACGATTGGCTGCACAACCAAACTGCTGCAGTTCTTCGCGAGCTACATGAAGGACAGGCGGCAGTATGTCGAGTACGCAGGATGCAAATCTGAACCGTATTTCACGAGAACAGGAGTAAGCCAAGGGAGTAATTTGGGGCCGCTGGAATTCATCGTTATGATCAACGACTTGCCTGAAGTTGTCACAGAAGCCAGATGTCTATTGTTCGCGGACGATCTAAAGTTGATCTTACCAATCAAAGAGGAAGGAGACTGCGAACGTCTTCAACGAGACATGGATAAGGTAGTCGAGTGGAGTCAGAGGAACAAATTGCAGTTTAATATGGACAAATGTTCCATAATAACATTCAGTAGAGCGACTGAACCACTCAAATACAACTACAAGGTACAGGAAACGCAGTTGAAGCGAGTTGAAACGGTGAGGGATCTTGGGGTTCGTCTGGACACAGAGTTGAGGTTCAGAGTACATGTTGTTAATGTATGTAAAAAGGCGTACAGAATTCTAGGATTTATTTTACGTCGAGCGAATGGTTTTACAAACAACATGGCCCTAACAGCAATGTATGATGCACTGGTCAGAAGCCAGCTAGAGAGTGCAGCTTCAGTATGGGCTCCTCATGAAGCTAAATATAGGCTAATGATGGAGCGCATACAGAATAAGTTCACTAGGTACTTATACTGGAAAAGGTATGGCGTCTACCCTTTCTATCCCTTGATGTATCCTACCTTGTTCGTTTTGGGCATGGTTGGTTACAACAAGCTGGAAATTAGGAGGGATGTGGCGCTTGCTGTGTATGTGGTTAGGGTGTTTCGGGGAATGGTGACCAATCCGACAATTTTAGAAATGATGGGGTTGTGCGTACCAGACGGGTACGTGGGGCGGCGCAGGCAGCCACCTCTGTTCGCGGTGCCTCGCGGGAGGACTAACTTGCTCAACAAAGCGCCATTGACGAGCACCATACAAACACTCAATCGGGTCGCGGAGAACATTGACATTTTCCACTGTTCACAGAGCGAGTTCGTAAGGGCTGCACTTTATAATTTATGTTATTCTGATGCTGTGGACTAATTTTATATGTAAATTTTGTTGACTAATTAATTGATGTATATTTAAGTTATTGTAATTCTTTTGACTAACTCTTAGATGGATGTATAATTTTTTTATTGTAATTCTTTTGACTAATTCTAATTCCTATATTTATGATTTAACTACTCTATTGTATTAGGAATCAACCTGTAATGATAGATGTAATGTTTTAATAAATAAATAATAAATAAATAATAATAAATAATTATATATTTCACAATGCCACATTTACTCCAATTTAGATATTATGTCGCTTGCATTGTGATAAACGTTAGTTGTCCGCTATGTCATCGTAGCTCTGGCATCCCAAGGCGTTGTAGTCGGATCGCGGTTACCTTGTAACTAACCAAAAAGTCTGCGCAATTCGTAGCGTGCGCCGAGTTTTGGTTCGGTTTTTTGGCACATTTGTGACTCTATAGGTGATCTCGATGCTTATTATCAATGACACTGTTTAGGTATTGTTTTAGGTACCTAATGTTACTTTCACCCGCATATAGACATCACAATGAAATACCTCATCATCATCATTTCAGCCATAGGACGTCCACTGCTGGACAAAGGCCTCCCCCATCGATCTCCAAAAGGGCTGATTGGAAGCGGCCTGCGTCCAGCATTGCCCTGAGGTCTCTTTTAGGTCATATGTCCATCTAGTGGGTGGACGTCCTACGCTGCGCTTACCGGTCCGTAGTCTCCATTCGAGAACCTTTCGGCCTCAATGAAATACAACCCTAAGCAAATAAACATTCATAGCAAACGCATTTCCCGAAATCAAATTGTAAATCGTTCCGTTTATGAAGGGCATCACATCAAGGGGTATGACATTACACCGACGGCACCAACACAATAAAGATTACAACCAATCATGGTCGCAGCCGTCAGTATCCGATCAAGCGGCTATAATGTACTATGTTAACAGTAAGGCGGTCATTTAATTAATTTTAACTGACTTCAGGAGGAGGTTATCAATTCGACTGTATGTTTTTTTTGTGTATTTGTTATGCGATTACTCCGCGTATTATGAATTGACTTTGATGATTCTTTTTTTGTTTGGTATGTATTAATGCAAAGGTGGTCCCATATGGTAAATGTTATCGTAGTAGATTTAGTACTTTTGAGAAATCAACATAAACAAAAAATATATACCTACACCATGCCTACACCCAACCTACACCTTTAGTTCTTCTTCTGAGATTCATAGATGACAACAGTTTTGGTTTGTGGTTCCCTTGAGCAAAAAATTTGATGTGGACTGTCAAAATCTGTTTGAACTGTTATCACAGAAACATTAGAACAAAGAAAATTGTATTTGTAAAGAGCATATAATACGAGTAATTTATAGCTTATTCTTAAAGAAAACTTTGCTGGAAAGATTACGCAACCGTGTCATTACTGTTAAAGCTTTCTCATCGTGTGGGGTCGATTTGGAAGCCTATCTAGTTTATATACCTAGGATAGTCTTGAAGTCGGTAATAGTTTTTTTTTTAAATTAATTATATTAATATGCTAACGTTAAATATAAATGTAAGTATAAATATGCTAACCTCGTTAGTGGTTACATATTTGAGGCGTTTGGGGTCGAGACATTGGGCCCTTGGGGACCTGGGAGCTTACCTCATTTTCAAAAATCTTTCAGAGCGCCTGGTTAATGCGACGCGTGACCTAAATGCTGGCGTGTTTCTGGCTCAACGCATAAGCATTGCCATTCAGCGTGGTAATGCCGCCAGCGTGCTGGGTACGCTGCTAACCGCCAACTGGTAGTGGGCTTGAGCATTTGGATTGTCTTTAGACCTTCAACGGTCTATGGGCAGTCTAATTGTATTTTTAGTGTTAGTATTTTGTTATTTTGTATTTTGTTTACTTAATAAAGGCACTTGCCCACAGTTTTTTAAAATATTAAATATACCTTTCGATCAGATTCGCACCACTCTCGACACCTCAGTCTACGACGCACTCCATGTAGCTGAGGATAGAAGACGATGGAAAGATATCATCAGAGAGAGAATGATGGAAGGTGGTGGTCACGACCCTCAAACATGAGGAATACGACTTAAGGAGGAGGAGGAGGATATTTTTCGGGGAAATACCTTGATATTGTTTAAAATTCTTGGACCCTAGTGGGAACTGATGTATGAAATATTATTTTCAGAGAACAATGGCTCGAACCCCCTTGGGAACAAGCTGTAAGAAGTGCGCCAATACCAGGTAACTTATCATCTAAACAGAAAAATGAGAGTATGCCTGTGCTATAGTTGTTTATCAACATTAGCCGACTTAAAAAGGGGAAGTTCTGAGCAAGAAAAAAACTTACTGTGATCAGCTGTACCAGTTTTTAGTTTCAACATATTAGTGGTGCTACGACATAGATATTTTTTTAGATATAAAGAATCTTGGTTATTTGCATTTTACCATCGCAAGTTTTGCTTCGCAATCAATATTTTGGCTACAACCATACTGTTTATACTGATGATCCAACGCTGTCCAACCAAGCGGGTAATTTGTAGCAGGCGGACCGCAAACCCGACGGTAATCAAATTAAGAGCTTATACCGCGCGGAAAACAAAAATAAATTAATTAATCGATTGTTATGGTCTGAAGCGTAATGGCGGTTTTTATTCGATTTCGATTTGCGGAAAAACTATAAATGGTCCGCGGTCGTTAGTGACGCAAAAAGTAATAACAATCTAATAAAGTAATTCTATTTCATGCATCCGGGATGTTGGTAGAGAACATTTCATTGACAATCCCGGATGTTTCTATAGGAGCGTGAATCAAACGAAGCCTGGACGGCGGAAAAAAAAACTGATGCAACAGAATGATTCCGGTTTTTAGGGTTCCGTATCTCAAAAGGAAAAAACGGAACCCTTATAGGATCACTTCGTTGTCCGTCTGTCTGTCTGTCCGTCTGTCAAGACCCTTTTTCTCAAGAACGCGTAAAGGTATCAAATTGAAATTTATATTAAATACTTGGGTCTACGGTTTCTTTCGGCTGTAAAAAAATTAAAGTTGTAAGTCAACGCAATCAAAAGATATGAACGTTTATGTCGCATATTTTGCGATATCACAGGGAAATAAAAACTTATAGGGTACTTCCCGTTGACCTAGAATCATGAAATTTGGAAAAAGGCAAGATCTCATAGCACATACATAGGAATAAATCTGAAAGTCACAAATTTGAAGTTATATTATTTAAAAATAATTATTTTGCTATTACAAACTTACATTTTGTAGTTGGAATGTATTGAAGAACCTTATAGTCAACTACAAAGTTAAGTTTGTCTTTAAATTTTTTAACTTTAGTTTTTTTTTGGACTCGCGCTCTGAGGGTTCTGTCCAACGGAACCCTCAGGGCACGAGTCCTACTCGTACTTGTCCGGTTTTTTTTTTGTTGTTTCTTTTGTTGGTGTTTTTTTTTCTTCTTCGCATAAAACTTTAGAATCTTATGAATTTTTTTTTTTTTTTAAAGAATAAGAATAAAATATATTTATTGCCAAAAAACAAAAACAATGGACATATACTATAAGAAACATAATAAGATACAATGTTTGGCAATAGGGGTACGCTCAGCGCTGTACTGCGAGGTCCCGAAGGGTCACGCGGGGCTGGTTTTCAGCATACCCCTTTGCTCAGAAATAGATGGTAGGTGAGCATTAGGCGACGGCGGGTATTACTATATCAACTAATAAAATCTTTCGTTAATCGTAAATGCACTATAATTACTATTTTCATTACCTGTTAAATATTAGAGCACTTAGGTTTGTGTATTGTGTGTGAGTGTGTGTGTGTGTGTGTGTGTGTGTGTACTGTGTGTGAGTATGTGTGAGTGTGTGTGGTGTTAACGCGTAATTTTAAAAGTTGCTTCAAAGTTCTTCTTTTGTATTTCGTATAATAGACCCTTGTATTTTTGCTTAAAATTATCAGAATTCATTTTTTTTCTCATAGGAGGGGGCAGGTTATTCCAAATTTTAGTCGCACTGTGTTTGAAGCAGCCTTTAAATCGTGTGGTCTTGTGCTTATGGAATGATAAAGCATTTAGGGACTTAGAGCGAGTATTACACAAATGAATGTCTTTTAACCAAGTTAATGTTTCAAATAAATATTCGGGTTGCTTGTTCCAAAGAACTTTTTGAACTAAGCAAGCAAGATGATGATGAAGATGATTTTATGATCACACCCTTTATTTATAGTGATAATGCTGTAAAAAAGACTGTCCAAATCAAAGGTCATTGACCTTTTCGTAACGCGATCTTAACAAAGAATGTTTTCTAAGTAAATAAATAATAAAATAAAATAAATATTCGGGACATTTTTGCACACACGGTCATCTGACCCCAAACTAAGCAAAGCCTGTGATATGGCTGCCAGAGACTGATATACATACATGTATAGTTTTTAAATACATACTTAAATAGATATTAACAACCAGATATAGAACAAACACAAATGTTCATCATATAAATGTTTAGACTAGGTGGGAATCGAACCCACGCCCTCAGGCTCAGAAGGTATGTTCACTACCAACTGGACCAACGGGCTATCTCGGGCTAGTAATTTTCTCTTTTGATTAGAAATAGAACGTATAGATTACGTTGGGATAATACAATCTATGAAAGACCACCGGGCTTCGTCTGTTCGATTTTTTGTATTAAAACAAATTTCTGAACTATGGATGTGACCACAATTATATGGTTTGCCTACGGAACTCTACCATACGCATCACCTGAAAAGCTCTTGTTGGACCATACCACGCGTTAAAGAGGGTACCTATTTACAATTTTTTTTATAGTCTCACTAAAAGATCTAATAATGTCTAAACGGCTGGCTAGATTTTTTTAATTATAGCTAAGACACTCTCCAGCAAGCCACAGCAAGTCACCTTTAAAAAAACGAAATCAAAATCGGTTCAGCTGTTTGGGAGCTACGATGCCACAGACAAATTAATACTAAATCTACATGTTATACATGTCAAATATTTTAGTACATAATATACAAACAGAATAATAAAGATACAGAATCTGTTTCTTCTAGGCAAGCGTGCTCCATCGTAGACCGCATCACCGCTTACCATCAGGCGCGCTAGCAGCCAAGCGCAGGCCTGTTTTTATTTTATTTTTTAAAACACTTTTAGATAAACACGTTAAACTTATAACACCCCTCTGTTTGCGTCGGGAGTTAAAAATATTTATTTTCGCGTCTATAATAAGTCTGAAACTTATATGACATACTAATTTTATGTTGACATATTTTTACAGCAATTTGTTGTATTTATTATATTAGTAATTTTATAATATTATTCCTATTTTTACTAGGAAATCTATTTTAGTTTTAACAATATGTGAGATAAATGTTAGTGGAATTTGTCCGTTTTTATTCTCAATAAATAATTTGAATTTATCAGAAAGGTTCAATGATATTTTACACAATCGTATATTGATTTTATCGTCTTCCTTGACGAAAATCACGTACTTAAGATAGGCATCATAATCTGATAACTAAAAGTAGAAACCTAGCAAAGAGCATGACTACTACATATAATCTACATATTGATAAGTAACAATATAATTTGAAATTTTATAAGTTGTGAATGTTTAAATACTTATCAAAAAATGTACGCACAATTGCTATGCCCGACGGTTTTACCCGCTGTTTTACTGGATTTATATTTTCTCCCGGATGTTTGTTAGTGTGTTCGTATTATCAAGAAAGTAAATAATGCATAGTCCATTCTGTAAGTACTATAATTGGTGTTAAGTATACAGGGTGTAAGGGGAACACTCTCGAAGCCAAAAGAAGGTAATTGTACTCATCATTATGAACATCTTTTACTATGGGACCAACCCTGAAATCGCGAATAAAAAATCAGCTGTTCCATACATTTTGTCGAGTGTCAATGACTGTTTTCTATAGAATAGCTTATATTTTTTCGCGAAAAATACTATCAATCCGTTTTAATAAAAATCCTAAGCAAACAATCTCAAGCAAATAAAATGAATATCGTAAATATTGAAAGAGAAAAAAAAAAATCTCCTCGATTTTACGAAAATGAATTCTGTTAGAAACTCTTTGGTACTTTAGAGTATCACTTCAAATTATTTATTTTGCACTAGACTTCTATCAATTTTAAAATTCTTACCGATAAAATAACACCCTATCTAACCTAACCTAATCTACCTCGATAGCCAAAATCAAACACTGATGATGTCTGCAAACCGGCTATTCCACCAAGACCTATCAACTTGTTGTACTCAAAGCTATTTCTGTAAAGGAAGACGTTTCAAAATTCACTGGTTCTTCTTACTTCGTATCTGTATTGTATTCAGCACGAAGTTTCGGATAAGGACCCTGGAAATTGTTTTACGTGACACATTATGTAACGAGCTCAAAGATCTTGAAAGTAAGGATACGCTCAAAAATATTCACGTCCACAGTATATTTACTCTTCTTCTCTTATACATAATTATATAAAAACCAATTGCTGTTCGTTAGTCTCGGTAAATCTCAAAAACGGCTTGAACGATTAATATAATAATTTTTAATATATTAATTATAATAGCTCAATATATTTATTTTGATTACACAATTTGTGTCTTTTTTTAAATCTATTAATAGGCTTGCGTTTGACCGCAAAGTCGCTTGATGTAAAGTGAGATGTGATCTACGATGGAGCACGCTTGCCTAGAAGAAACCGATTCACTCTTGATTTGAAGACACCCAGATTGTAACCAGGGTAATGGAAAACACCCATTCCGGCAGCGCATTCCACAGACTAGCAGTACGCATAATAAAAGTTATATATAGTGGTTATTATGATTCCAAATATGTATAGTTTTCTAACCGAAATAAATTTGCCCGATTTGTGTTTTTTGTTCGCTCCGATACAGGCATGGTTTAAAAGAAAAATCTAATTTGAAAATTTGGAAAATTCAGGACAAAATTATAGTGTTTTTTTTCTGTCATTTGAACAGCCGTTTATCAGGTCAGCTTGTAGTTGATAAAATGTGCATCATCTGTCAAAAGCCAATGACCAAAATTGGCGTAATTTTATTGTTTTTTTTTCCGCAGCCTTTAATCGTACTTGGCAATTAGATACAGAATAATATGACAAACAATAGTAACCTTACTTCGGTCTGAAATAAGCAATATCGATAAAAAAGTGAGATAGGTACATAATTAAAATTTTAAGTCAATTATATCATCACTGACTGCGTTTGTAGAAAAGTAAATCATCAATAAAAAAAATCTGATAGCCTTTTCCAACATGGACTAAACTCTCAACGATGGCCACGTAATTAAGCCTAATGCGCCCCACCCCATAGTGATTTGATCATTGTCTTATATCATAGATCGTAGATCATAATAACGTCCTAGGGTTTACTACTTCTTCCTACTTTGCTTCCAAACGTACGTCGACCACTTATCACTAATTATCAGGTGATGCTCACCATTGAGAAGGTACTTACCATTCTTAGATTAAAGACACGTAGTATATTATGAAATCTTTGGTACCATTGTAAAAGTATTATTGGCCCTGTCCTTACGAAGTATTTTATAAGTCATTGTACAAGCTTCAGTTCTCTCGGTACGCGATTTGAATCGTAAGCTACGTGCGATTCCGGGGGAGAACTGTTGTTAAATTTTATTAAGTCTTTTTTATGAAAATTGGGTGAGACGTGTGTTGGAACTGTTGGAAGCTTTTTTTAGGTTGAGGGTCAGGTTGCTTAGCCTTTGATGTTTATGCGTAGAGCCCTGGGTTTATGTCTGCTTTATTAAATTGAGAATGCCAAGGGCAACGTTTCATGCTGTACCTAATAGGAATGTGTCATTATTTTTGTTGACTCGTAAAAAGCTGGTCATAAATAGAGCCTATAACCAACGAAAACAAAATTACAATTTGTTGAAAAATAAATACTCCATACTCAATAATTTATTGCACAAGAATAGATGTTAGGTATAGCATGTTTAATTTAGGTAACACATAATGACCCTGATTAGGTATAGAAATATAGTGCGGAGCGGATCGATTTATTCCATAATTGATTTGTTTTCTAATTACTTGTTTAAGCTATAATTGCATTTTGCTAGCAATATGTTTTTTAGGGTTTTGTTAAATTAATTTTTATTTTCTATATCCTTTTTCTGTACTGGTAGTTTATTATATATTTTGGTGGCCATTGGATTTGGGCCGGAGCTACGCATTGCTAATTTAGATGTTGGTAAGATTAAATTCGATAGTTTCGGTTTTCAACTAATTTTCTAAAAAACTGTGGGTACCTTCTAAATTTAATGTAATTATGTATAAGTACCTATTAATGAACCAATTTTTATGAGATTATTATTTAATACATATGTCACAAAGACAAGAAAGCTATGTTTATGTAGAAAGAGAACATTATTTAGGGTACTTTGACTGCTTTATGATTTTACTTACAGCAAATTTTGCCGGAAAAATCTGGATTCTTTTAATAATCCAGTATAATTAAAAGAAAAATGAAAAATTCGGCTGCTTAATGTAGCCTATAATCCAACGACATCTCAGTCATCCAAATCAGTCAAACCGTTAAGGCTTTATGAGATAACATAGAAACATAAAAAAAATGCAAATTAAATTAAATTATAAAATACATACGAGTACAGACATGCGGCCGATCAAAGCCACGCGCGTCTGACACATACGTCTAACTGTGTCAATAGTTAGGTATACTCTGGCAGCATGCGTTCTATCAATATTGTACTCTATGACCAGTTAATTGCCACGGTTGCCTGGAAGAGATCGCTTTAAGCGATAAGGCCGCCTGTTAAAAGCCTAGATAATATTTTTATTGTAATGTTTATGTTATCCTTGTTTTGTGGTATTTTAATAAAGAGTTATTGCATTGTATAGTAATTGGTTCTGACAATTGTACCATGAACAAATGTGCATTTTGGGACGGTGTTTTGAAAGCAGACGATGCGCAGTAAACTCGCGCGAGTGCTGCGCGTCGCCTGGGGCAAGCTGCAGCATTTTTTGCTTGGAGCGAGCTACTAAGCATCTTCCACTGCCACTGGCACTAAGCAGAAAATGTTGTGGCTCATTGCAGGCGGTGCGCGCAGCTCGTGCGAGTACTGCGCACCGCCTGAAGCTGGCATTAGCATGCAGAGTCCCTAGCGGATCCTGGTATCGGTGGATACAACTCTCCGGGATCCGTGGATAATTCAATCTGATACTGGGATCCGTGGATACTAACCCCCCTACTAAACTGCTACCCCCCTACTAAACTGCACATTCCACAGTCTAAGTAGCGGTTCACACAATGAAAGAGAAATAAAAGCATTTCGTTCGGGTTTTCGGAAAGATAATTCTGAAACGATGTTGCTTTAAAAAATAACCATACTGTATACAATAGTCCTTACTGATACCACTTGTATGTATCTCACATAGTCGTTATGTGGGTGGTGACCACAGGTGGACAGCGGTATTGCGGTAGCTCGGTGCGAGATTCTGCACATGTGGTCTGGGCTTACGGGAAACCTGTTTGTTGTTTCGATCTCCGCTATCCTATAACCTAATAATATAAAATTGCTTTTAACCATTTCTAATGTTATTCTAAAGATTTGGGCCAAATGGTTTCCTTTGAGGCGAGACGAGAGAAAGAAGATGCTGGAAGAGCCATGAAAGTACCACTATCACTATTCTTAAAACGAAAATTTATGGACATGTGTGTTGTCTTCACCCTCACATAAATGACGCTCAAACTTGGTCATTGACAAGTTCAGAAGTTCGCCCTTGGAATATGCCAGCTAACTATGGAGCGCAGTATCTCAGAAAGCCGCTTGCCTAATGTCACAGGATCGTTGGGCCAAAACCACGGCACAGTGGCTTCCACAGGATGGCAAACAACCTCCTGGCCGGCCCAGGCTGAGATGGAGGGACGAACTGGACTCTTACTAAAAGGAATACACTCAAATTTTTTAAAACAGACAGAAATGGAAGTATGGCCTTTGCCCTGCAGTGGGACGATGCAGACTAATAGAATAATTTTAAAGATAGCGCAGAATTTTTTAATTATGTATGAACAAATAAAATTATTGAGTGGACTTATATGAAATCTAAGCAGAACGAACAAAGAAAATAATGTGTTGTATAATTTACATTTGAGTTAAAAACAAAAAGTTGTTTATTCTGTGTCTATATTTAGTTATTTAATTACTTGTTATTATTTCTATATAATATTGTAATATAATATAATACCTAATAATATTGTAAGAATTGTCTATCTTTATTATTTATATTATAAATGCCTTATAAAATAAAAATATTATTACGAATGTGAAATAAATATGAAAAATAACTTTTTCGTATTCTACTCAGCAAACCCTTTTATTTTTGATACCAATATCTTGGGAGTGCATAAAAATATTTGATTCGCTATCATTGGGAGTCCACTTTTAGATTTAGAATGGCGTCAGTTAGCTAACCATGCATTGTCATTCAAACAAAACGTGTGTGCAAAATTTCAGCTCCATCGGTTGAAAATTCAGGTGCGACATTTGTCCCACATATACAAACATCCAATACAATACAATTCTTTCCATCTAATGGCTGCCTAGAACAGATCGCTTTTACCGATAAGGCCGCCACTTGTGGCATTAGCTCGTAATTGTTTTCTATCTGTTTTTTTATTTTTATTTCTGGTGTACACAATAAGGAGTTTCTATCTATCTATACATACATAGATACTAACTAACTAACAGGGCAAGTTAAATAAAACTTGTAAAAATACAATAATTCTTGTAAATCAATTTATTATAAAGAGGTTCCGTGACTTTGTGTGTTAGAAAGTAAACATAATTTCACTGATAGAAAGTTACAAATAATGACATTTTGTTCACAAAGTTAACAAAGCCGCTTCAGCTAGTGGTTTAGGCTTTAGATATATCTACCACTATTGTCCAAAAAATAAAATGTGACGAGCATAGAACAGCTCTCACTTTCCAAGCATTGACGATAGTGCACTCGAATGGTGCTTGGAATTTTGCATGTCCAACGTTATTCAATTTCATTTCCATTCATGTACCTGGACTTCAAAGTAAATTTTTGATAAAATATTTTTATATGCTTTTTTTCTCCCGTTTTGTTTAAAAGGCCGTTAACGATGTGGATAAAGTTCCAATCCCAAACCAATGAATCAATAAAATCATTTATGTGCATAATACAACACAAAAAAAATAACATCAGAATTACATTCGTAAACAGTAAAATAAAATAAAACAAAAAAGATCAAAAAATTAAAAGTAAGAAACAAAACAAACAAAGTTAAAACAACAAACAAGATAAAACATTCATAGTAACTAATAAATTATCACAGTTTAAAAACACGCTTGAC
Organism: Agriopis aurantiaria; assembly: GCA_914767915.1. NCBI lineage: Eukaryota > Metazoa > Arthropoda > Insecta > Lepidoptera > Geometridae > Agriopis > Agriopis aurantiaria. The sequence goes on along the minus strand of OU611992.1, from coordinate 14,692,921 downwards.
TATTTAAAAGTTCCACTATACCTTCCAGTTCTATAATCAAACTTTCGTCGCCAAGTGTATGATATGAGACTCCTCAAAACCAACCCAATGAGCGTCAACTCAAAGGTTTTACTGGTATCCATTGAAAGTTACACTAATCACCTCTCTGCTGCATCAGACCAGTTCAATGGTACTAAATTATTGTAATACCATTTGAATTACATAAGTTTCAAATCTATACAATAATTTGGAAATACATTGAAATCGACTTGTAATATTGGTGTCCATAGTTCGTTACTTAAATGAAGCTAATAAAACAGTGTTTGAAAAGTTCAGTGATTAAAAGCATCTCTTCTCTTCTCTATCTCTATCTCTACATAGTATAAATTAAAGTCGCCTTCCGCGTCTGTTTGTCTGTCTGCTAACTCCTCCTAAACCACGCAACGGATTTTGATGCGATTTTCACCATCAGTTAGATACATTTTCACGGAAGGTTTATATGTATATAACTAGCGACCCGCCCCGGCTTCGCACGGCTGTAATTTACGTGCGGAGCCGGGGCGAGTCACTAGTTAAATATACATAAAGAAACCTATTGCAAAATTATTAATTACTAGCTGCGCGCCGCGGTTTCACCCGCGAGGTAAAATCGTAGTTAAGTTTTTTTTCCGTTAAATTTTCTTTTCCTATTAACCATCTACAAAGTATTAGAAAACTTTAAAAAAATAGGAATGAATTTGGTAAAGTTGTTCTCAAGTTATGGCGTGACGAAGGTAAATATGTAATAATATTTATATATGTAGAAGATAGATATAGACTAGCTGACCTGACAGAGTTAAAATGGTCGTTAAGTTTTCTGAAATTTAAAAAGGTAAGTGCTAAAGGGGAAACTGTAGGTACAACTTTTCTATTTATTTATTTTATCTGAACGCACTGAAGTAATCATTTTGTCTTTTTCCGGTTACTAACCAAATGCCTAGGTTTTGATCAAACACCTGATTGTAGCATAATCCTGCGACATAAATATAAAAATGTTGATTAGCATCACATAGATAATAATCACTATTGATATAATATTACGACAACTTAATTAATGATAATGATTCTATATAAAGCAAGTAGTGCAAAAGTTTTTAGTTGTAGTATTGGGCAAGCTGTGCAAAAAATGGCAGCCAAAATTCTATTGTTTCTTGCCTTGGCGGTAGTTGGATCCCAATCCCAAGGTATTTTCAATAACACCATTATTATTTAGTTTGTGTAATATTACAATGTGATATGCGTTTGGTGAAGAAAAAACCGTGGTTAAAGCATGTACTTTTTTTAAACCTTTTCCTATTGCTGTCGCAAGAATAAAACTATTTCTGAGACCAAATATCTATTCGTTTAACTGCGGTAGTTTATACAGAGCCTCTTCATCATCGTCATTTCAGCCGTAGGACGTTCACTGTTGGACATGGGCTTCCCCCATCGATCTCCAAAAGGGCCGGTTATAATCGGCCTGCATCTAGCGTTTCCCTGTGGTCTCTTTTAGGTCGTCTGTCCATCTTGTGGTTGTGGTGGTATTCAGAGCTTACTTCTTGCTATTTTATTTGTACATTTTTAGCATTTTGAAGATAAAAATATCACTGAGTTGTATGTTGGCAAAGGAGATCGAAAAAGAGGATAATATTTTTAGAGGTATAATTATGTATATTTGCATGGTTCTGAATCACCATGGCCATTACGTGCTAGGCCTGCACGGGCCATGGGCAAATTTAATTCTCTTTCCACTGTTTTTATCTAACGAGACAACCATATCTATTTTCTAGCTTTTTCGCGTCTACGCGCAGATAAAATGGTGGTTTGACCTCAGATTAGACAAACAAGGGAAATAATGGTAAGGTGATGTGGTGAACGCAACAGGCCTAAATCAGACTTAATGCTTTTAGTCGAACTCACCCAGCAGACGACCTCTGCCATTGATTTGTTCTATCGTACTGCCAGACCAGGCACAAAAAATCGACACCGCTTTATGGTTGATATTCCGATAACCCGTACGAAGTGCTTTGATTCCACTTTTACTATGCAAACTGCTAGTCTGTGGAATGCACTGCCAGAATGGGTGTTCCCCGATAGTTACAATCTGGGTGTCTTCCAATTACGAGTGAATCGGTTTCTTGCTAGGCATGCGTGCTCCACCGTAGATCACATCATCGCTTAACATTAGGCGAGTTGGCGAGAAAACGAAAGGCTATTATGTAAAAAAAAACCTTGTCATCCTTTTTTTTTGCATTTGGACTATTAGTTTGTTCATTGGTGCCGCTACAAGTATCTTAATGAGCATGTAATATGAGCATGTAATATGAGCACTTAATTGAGCCATACCTACCTACAGCTTTTGCGTTAAGAGGTTTAGTAGTAAAGTATTTTTTTTTATTAAAAATGAAGACACGAACGATAGTTGTACGAAGACATACCTACCTATCTCCCTGGTTTGTTTGATTTGAGAGTTCGACCGATTGTGCGAGGTTTGTCAATTTCATTCTCAAGTCTGGAGTGTCATATTCTGATCATAAGCTACATTTTGTAGTCGGCTTTTTGTTACTCTTTTAATAATGTTCTTATTTATCTAATTGAGATGTTTTATATTGTTTTAGCTGTAACAGAAATTCAGCTGCAAGACCAGACCACCACCCACATCAGCAGCCCTTGGCACCCGAAGTCAATTGGCATCGGCATTCTGTTCTTGGACAAGCTCATATCATGCCACGTCATATTCCCTAGCGGGCTCCTGTACGAACTGTATCCTACTGCCCTGACTCTACCTCATGTGTCTATGATCAATGGCGCTGTGGGTGGTAATGCAATGTTCCCCGCCTGTGGGATGTCCTTCGCGAATGCTCCAGCATCATTGAGCGGAACCTATGAAGTTTTGAGCTTAGTTGAGCACGCTGCCGATTCAAGCCGGACCCTCTCGAGGCAGAAGTTCCACATAACATTCCAGATGAGCGAAGTTGTGTGGCCTTTCAAAGATTTAGTAAAGGCTAAGTAAGAAGCCAAGAGCAACTGACGTGTACGCGTCAAAACCAAAAATTCTAAATTTTGTTTATCTGGCTAAAAGCATTGAAACTACTTTTACCAAAAAAACTGACCTAATTTATCAAATTACAAAACCTTATAACCATGCTCCTTGTATTTTCACAAGCTTTATTTAACTTGCCCTGTTCGTATGTATTTATGTATGTGTGGGACAAATCTTACAACTGAATTTTAGACCAGTTATCTTTAACAGATTGAGCTGAAATTTGACATGCTAATGTAAGTTTGGTGACCATGCAATGTTATGGTACCATTGAGCTGATCTGATGCTGGCATTATGCTGAGTTGGGGCTGATTTGTGACCTCATAAACTGTCTTTTAGGGATAAAAAAAATACTTAATTTTGTCACAAATAAACTTTTTTCTTTCTTTCTGTATTTCTTTCATTTATTCCTTTCTTTCTTTCTTTCTTTGATGGTGGAGACAGAAGGTGGCCATAAAAACTCTACCAAAAGACGTAACCCCATCGAATTTGGGTTCGTTGGATTTTTCTCCCCAAGCACTTTAGTCCTAGATTAAGAGCGGACGCCTAAAAGGTTTAAAAAGTTACATTTTAATAATAATGTATTTTTAAATCACACCATTGAAGCTAAAAATATACTTCAGTTATTCACGTTAAAACTTCAAAAGCTGTACAAACACCCAAATCTTTGAATGGTCTGAACCTCTTTAGAAGCTATTAAATGTCTGCGCTATTCAAACAGCAACAAAGGATCTCTCAGTCTGCCAATTACTTGGCAAAACAGATCAGGAAACAGGAGCTTGTTAACGTTTTGACTGAAGTGGGACTGACAAAACGTTAGCCGAATTTTTACTGGCCTGAATGTAACTGGTCCATAGCATATTTCTATACTATTATGAACATTTTGATTCCTTATTGATTTATAAACGAGATATATTTCAGTGACTTAAACAACATGCCATCTTTAATTCGTAACATAAAAAATATATGAAACCTAACTATTAATATATTAAACACGTAGGAATCTATTAGACCGTTACCAGTGGGAATTGTTCCCAAAATACTGGCCCCATTACCACGTTGTATAGCAATGTTCACCCTTTGAGCAAAGTAGAGGCAGGCATTTTGGTTGTTTTTTCGATTCATAATTAAAAGTGCTTGAATTTCATTCGATTCAATTACTTACTTAAAGAACTTGGATAACTTAGCACTATTTACACGTTTACAAATATAAAAGAGTAAGAGTTCAGTTAAGATGCATTATCTAGACAATTGAAAAGAAATTCATAGCATCGACGCATAGTCTGCTGAGTCTCGTTTCGACGCACCGTCGAAAGGACCAAGAGTATCGTTCACTACTTTTCTAAACGCAGATTGAATAATATAAATTGTAGAAGATAACACGGAACGGTGGCATTAGTATGGTAAAAAATATTGTATTAGTTCGAAAGGAATCATTGTTATCATTATTATGAATAACTTTTACTATGAGACTTGAAATCGCAAAAACACAGCTGTTCCATAGAGATATTTCATTCGTATCACACGAAATATCGTAAATACATAATTAAATAACATTTCAGAGTATAAATTTTTTTTTAAATTAAAAATAAGCTTTCCCTTGGCCGCCAACTCGTCTGATGTTAAGCAATGATGCGGTCTACGATGGAGCACGCTTGCCTAGAAGAAACCGATTCACTCTCGACTTGAAGACACCCTCACCCTTAGATTGTAACTATCGGGGAACGTATTCCACAGACTAGCAGTTGCACAATAAATGTGGAATCAAAGCGCTTCGTACGGTTTCTCGAAATATCAACCATACAGATACAGGTGACAGACCATACAGGTGTCGATTTTTCGTGCCCGCTCTGGCAGTCCGATAGAAAAATGGGCAGGAAGGAATTAGATCATGCAGATCTAATGCACACTCTCCAAAATTATAAGTACATTGCCATTCCGTTTTTTAGTTATAAGTACCTACAGGTTGTTTATAATTATAAGTACAATGAAACCCCGTTTCATAATGATAAATAAGTACAGGAGAGAGAGATTGTAACACTAGGAATTGTATCTAGATGAGCGATACTAATGAACTGCAGGGTGAGTTCCGATTAAGGGCATCGAGCCTGATTTAGGCCTGATGCGGTGCACTTGCCACGCCACCTTACCATATTATCTCCCTTGTTTGTCTGGTTTCGTCTAAGCATGTGTTAGTAAATCTCTTGGCCGAAAATTTCAGGAATGGAGACCATTGCCCGGTAAGCGCAGCGTCGACTTCCACCCTGAAGTCGGACAGACAACCTAAACAACTTGCACTTGGCCGGTTTATTTAATACTAACAACGAACCCCGGCTTCGCACGGGTGTAAGTATTTACTTATTTTTTTACACCTTGGGTTACATGATTGGAGTTTTATTAAGGATACATATTTAAAAAAAAAAAAAAAAAAATAGCCTATGTCACCCGGCGATAGTGTAGCTTCCCAACAGTAAAAAAAATATTCAAATCAGTTCTGTAGTTTCAGAGCCTATTCAATGCAAACAAACATACAATAAAATCTTTCCTCTTTATAATGTTATTACTATAGATATAGATGTATAACGTATCTATTGGTAAAACCTTATTGGAGAGGACTCTTAATTCGCAAGGACAATGTCTTGTTGGCACGTATGTATCTAGCGTCAGAGGCCTTCGACAGAAGAGTTACTTTGTAAACGCATTACTCATGTGACTAATGTTCTGCTGGCTCTTGGCCACTTTGGAACTATGTACTGGCGGCCTGGAGGGATTCACAAGTCCTTATTAATTTGAGACGTGGATTAATTTGTGAGCTCGTTCTCTCTGTGAATCATGAAACACGACGTTTTGCGATTAATTAGGTGTTTTGATGACAGTTAAATTAGATAAAATCATTTTTCTGTGGCATAATATCGATATGATTTCAGACATAGGACGTCCAGTGCTGAACATAGGCCTCCCCAATCGATCTGCGCCAGTTGGAAGCGGCCTGCATCCAGCGTTTCCCTGCGGCCTCTTTTAGGTCGTTCGCCTATCTTATGGGTGGACGTCCTACCTATGCTGCGCTTATCGCTCTGTGGTCTCCATTCGAGAACTTTTCAGCCCCATCGACCATCTACTCTGCGTGCTATGTGCCCTGCCCACTGCCACTTTATCGGGGGTTTTAAAAACCAATAATTTTTTATTCAGTTTTTGTTTGATTGTAAACGCGGATGAAGCCACCGGGCGCAGTTTGTTCAACATAAACTCAAAGAGTATTATACCTAGGCGAGTTTAACGAAGTAACTCGTTGACTTCCGAGGAAAGTAGCGAACAATTGGTAAACATTGTTAAAATGTCCGGTGAAACCGGTCCGGATGTTTTATATCCGGAACAAGGGGTGGCTCAATTCATAGACCTTAGCGATGTTGGGCTTGCAATGAAAATGTATTATTGCTTAGTCGAACTTAAACAAAACTAGGTCTTAACCAGGACAAGTACACACGGGCATACAAGAAGGCTCAGCTCTGGGTGTTGGAGAGTTGGCCAAGCAGCGCTAAACAGACCTGAAAAATGTACATTATTAGGATTCCGTACCCAAAGGGCGTTAACGGGACCATAATATTACTAAGACTACGCTGTCAGTCTGTCCTTCTGTCTATCCGCCCGTCTGTCCGTCTGTCCGCCTTACCTCTTAACGGCTGAATATTATTAACCATAAAAGATACATAGAACAACAAAGCCAAAAAGTAAAAGCTAAAGGGGGGTTCCCCATACACCAAAAGTATTTTTAACGTGTTTTTATATTTGCTCTAATGTAAAAATGGTGATACGTACAAGAGTCAAACTTGGAATGTTTATAGCACACATTCTAAAGTATAACAACAAATTATAAATATTGGCAATAGCGAGTCGGTAGCCAATTTACCACTGGTTCTCGTACGATCGAACTAAATAAGCCATAATATGTAGTGAATTCGTGTGAGACGTTCTACAGTTTCAAGGAGTTCCTTGAATGCAAAATATAATATAATTTATTGCGTACAATATCGTTAATACAATTAATAGTATATAATAAGTAGTACAATATTAATAAATGATAGAATTGTTAGCATTCAATTTTTTTTAATTATTAATGTTTAATAAAAAAAAAAACTTAATAATTTTACGTGTAAATTACTAACAAAATAAATGAATATGAATCATGTAACTTTCGCTAGGTTTTTGAACGTAGACCAATAACCATAGGTAAGACTGTAGCAGGTAGCAGGTACCTACTCGACATACTTAGGAAAATATTAAAACGAAATGTAAAAACATTTCGATAATTTTTTACAATGTTATTGCAACCGTCATAGCAAATTAATGCTTGGACCGAGTTTGGGCAGTTTTAATTATATTTTAAATTTATCTAACGGGTTTCCATTTACAGCAGTAGAAATACAATCAACCCTCGGTGTTGACATAGATGGGTAAACAAGCTAACGGCATTTCCAAAATACCATCCAGCCGTCAAAATGCCGAATGTCTCTCGAGGCTTGTTAAACTGAACTTTACTTTTTGTGTCACACAGTACAAAAGTGTACAAAAGGTTTGACTGTAACTGACGAGTGGTTAACTACCCCCCGGTACACTGTTCGGTGGAAAAATAGCTGCTGACTGAGCTGCCGCGGAATCGAGTTGCCATTTTCAAGAAATAGCACGTTTTGTTAAATTAATTGCACTTTCCACCTTACAAAACGAGATTTTTCTTTCACCAGACCTGACTAGACCAGTTATTTTTCTTCTCTTAACCACATCTTGCTAACCATCCTAGCTATCCACAAAATAGAGTTGGCTTACACTTATGAAATTTGAATTTTATTTTTTACATGCTTATACTGGGTTACGCAGAAAGGGTGTATTAAGTCAAAAGGGGTCTATATCCATAGTACCTATCCATCATTATGAATCATTGGAATTTCATCTGTAATCCAGGGGCCTTACGGACAACAGCTAATTGCGGCACTTAATCCACTCAGTTGGAAAATCACGCGACCGCAAACCGTATCTGGGCGCGATAAGGTTCACGTTCGCGTAATTTTCTAACTGAGCGGATTAGGTGTCGCAATTAACTGTTGTCTTTAAGGCCCCAGGATAAAAACAACTGTTCAATTGAAAACCGTCATTGACACTCAACAAAATGTACGGAACAGCTGATTTATTTTCCCCGCGATTTTAGAGTTGTTGCGTTAGTAAGTAAATTTAAACCTATTTATTAAACTAACCACCTCCTCCATCATGAGATCAGTTCGATGGTACTAAAATATGGAATTGTCATCTAATTACTTATAGTTGCGAAATATCAAATTGATAAGACAATAATTTTATTATAGAAGTAGGTTAAATCGTCGTCGATAGCCCGTTGGTCCAGTTGGTAGTGAACCTGCCTTCCGAGCTTGGGGGCGTGGGTTCGATTCTCACCTAGGACAAACATTTATGTGATAACCATTTGTTTGTGTTTGTTCTATATCTAGTTGTTAATATCTATTTAAAACTATATATTATTATGTACTAGCTGAGCCTCGCGGTTTCACCCGCATTGTGATGAAAAATGGTGATGATGATGATGAAAATGTTGAAATGATGATGATGTTTTCAGGATAAAAAGTAGCCTATGTGTTAATCCAGGGTATAAGCTAACTCCATACCAAATTTCATCTAAATCGGTTGAGTAGTTTCGGCGTTGAGTCCAGCCAAACATACACACTTTCACATTTATAATATTAAGTATGTATATCAGTCTCTGACAGCCATATCACAAGCTTTGCTTAGTTAGGGGTCAGATGACAGTGTACGCAAAAATGTCCCGAATTTTATTTATTAATTATTTATTCCAATATTTGATCACATTATTTGTTAGTTAGTTAAGTGAAGTTGAGATTAAATAAATAAATTATTGAATAAATGTTGCAGTTGTTAGCGCTATAAAACTTAGCCCCAGTATGGTGGGGATGGGGCATATACACTATGACTAATGACTGTTTACAAACGTAAACACCAGTATTTAAGGCAATATCCACAACGTTAGACAAGTAATTACCTAGATCTAAAATTATACCTCAGAACCAATTAATCCGAGAGATAATACCAGCATAACATGCACCGGAAGCCTTTGATGTCAGTTGGTCAAAGGGAAGAAGCTTTTCCTTTCAGAGCTCTTGAGACAATGGTCGGGGAGGCAAACGCAAATTGGGGTGATTGTCTCTCAGATCTTTAAACCAGCTCAGACAGACTCAGCTGTACCAACTTTTATTTAATCTGTGACTAAACTTTGATTGATTGTTCTGGATTACTTATAAATCAAGCTTTGAATATATATACGTTTTCTTTGAGTTCGTTTATTTTGGTTTAAATTTGTAGTGGCAGGACTGCAAACAATTTTTCAGTGAAATAACTTGGCATGACATTCATGACATGACATAAGCGAGCAGGGGCCTTACGGACAACAGGTATTGCGGCACCAAACTAACGTTAGATCCGCTCAGTTGGAAAATCTCGCGAACGTGAACCTTAACGCGCCCAGATACCGTTTGCGGTCGCGTGATTTTCCAACTGAGCGGATCTAACGTTAGTTTGGTGCCGCAATAGCTATTGTCCGCAAGGCCCCAGTGCATTGTCGCGCAACGTTATAAACTATTTATTGCAAAGAAATATTCTAAAAAGAAAATGATTGCAAAAAATTAACAAGTACTACTTAACTTTTATCAATAATATCCATTAGTCCCTCACGAAATACCCAAAAAGTTATTCCACTATAAATTAGAATAGTCCACTTCCACTAACGCATTCTATTTCAAAAAAAGATCGAAAAGCCATTTGATATTTGAATGAAACCACTCAGCGAGAGCAATTTTCCTTTTAGAACTAAAAATAATCCGACGGTTACACCGTTTGCTTTAGAAGTTTGAAGTTTTTTCTGATTTTTATAGACGATCATCATCATGTTCTCATTGCTGGGACTCAGGCCTCCCCTCAGAGAGAGAGGATGCACCCTAATCCACCATACTGGCCATATGGCTCAGTGCATGTTGGTAAATGTCATATCTTTGAGCTTTTTGAGGTACTTGGACATACCGGTTTCCTCACGGTGTTTGTCCTTCAGGGTTTTTGAGCGATGGGATCAAAACTGCACATAATTTATTTAGGTACCAAGTAAGTCTTTGGTGAAGGGCCGAATTTTGACCGGGTGCCGTCAGATTGTGAAACGCAAATGCTACGACTCGGCCACCAGCACTCAGTCATCATCGCTCATTGTTGTTTTTAACATGCGTGCGTAGTCGAAGTTCCTGTCGTGTGATTCATCAAAATAAGTGATAATATAAATACTTAAGTGTGGAAATATTTCATCCTTCTTCTTATTTACTTTTGTGTTATTTTTAACACTGCAAGTAGTCATTGTTTCTTTTTAAAACGGATGTTTTCAGTGCGACGTTCTGACAAGAAATTCACGTAGTTTTGAATGCGTATGTGTGCGTGAGTCGTGTATTTATTGGGAATTCACGTAGTTTTGGAAGCGATTTTTGCGTCACTTTGCCGTAGGGACTCTGTATTTTTATTTGCTCTGAGAGGTTCATGTAGTGAGAAATCTAGGTAACAAAGTAGACAAACAACAACAAACAACAACAAAACAACAAAAACTAGAAAACTAGATAAGGTGAAAACTTCACTCAATGGGAGTCTACATGGCCGATGTCCCCTGGTAGGCCCCAAAAGGTGTAATGATATTCTTATCTTCCAGCCTAATTGATCCAACTTGTCAGGTTACGTGAAAGAAATGGGGAAGAGCTTTGCCCAGCAGTGAACCGAAACACGCTAATAAAACTAAGATCTGCCTACAGGAGGGTCGATCTAGATATTTTGCACTGTTCGCCATGTCATGCTATGAATATACGGGCCATTGATGTAAGAAAACTGTCATTGATACAGGGTATTTGATTAGGCGACGGACATTTTTAGGTACGCGATTCTAAAACCAAATGTGCAAAATTTAAGACCTTCATATTTGATAGAACTGGTCCACTGCTGTCAGTGGACCAGTTCTATCAAATATTTACTGGCAGATTTGATGAGCCGATCTACTGACAGAAGCTGTCAATTGTGAGATATCAGTGACGCCGAGATACGGTTTACGGTCGCACAACTTTTCGTAAATCACCTAAACAGAACCACTTAAATTAGGTAGGTCCTGTACTAACTGACCATTGTTTGATCACAATACGAGCAAAAACAACTTCTGTTACGGAGCGGTATAAAAAAAGCCAACCTTTAAATACCGCAACAAAATGCTTGTAAAAGTTGGCAATGACATTTGATAATAAAACGCCATTCGGTCCGGGTTGTGAATATGTAGGTACCCTTACCTGATCTGAATACAGACCAAGTTTCGCGGTTGGACCATTTGAAATCGAGACTGTTATGAAATTGGATACGTATTACGATTTTATTGTGTCCTTAAAAGCTTTTAATAATTGTTGTTTAGTTAGTACAGTAAAACCTCAGGTTCGCTGTCTTGATCCGAGTTTACAGTTCATTAAAAATGTTATTCCAATTCTAGGATTGAATATGCCCCAAGTTCCAATAACATAAAATATTTCTCACTAGCGGTCCGCCCCAGCTTCGCGCATGGGTATAGATTATAGTCTATGCCACCCGGGGATAGTGTAGCTTCCCAACAGTAAAATAATTTTTAAAATCGGTCCAGTACTTTTTGAGCCAATTCGTTACAAACATACTTACATACAAATCTTTCCGCTTTATAATATTATAGTATAGAAATAGATTTTCATCATCATCAGCCAGAAGATGTCTACTGCTGACTATAAGCCTCCCACTTAGAACTCCACACTGAACAACAGCCTACCATCTGTATCCACTGGATGCCCGTGACTATCACGATGTCGTCGGTCCATCTAGTAGGAGGCCTACCTACGCTCAGTCTTTCGTTTTGTGTTCTCCACTCAAGAACACTTCTTCCCCATCGGCTATCGGTTCTTCGAGCAATGTGGTCCGCCCATTACCAATTGTAAATTTTAATAGCTATGTCGCTGACTCTGGTTTCTCATTTTAGGTTTGATGTAGTCTACATTTCTGACTGTCACTTAACATCTGATTCTATGTTAGGGTAAAAGCCAAAAAACTACCAATCTCGTAGCTTTCAAGCTGCTCGATATAATTTGAGTGGTTAATTTTTAACTATACCACTTAACGCAATAACAGTATGTACGGTTCACTTACTAATTATTCACGCACACTAAGAAACTTGTAGCGACTCTAATGGACCTTACCATACCTCCCTTAATTGTCTGATCTGAGCCTCAAACGGACACACCCCAACCCTTAGAATAACTACTCAGAGAAGGTAGGTTTCCAAAAAACGCCTTCTCAAAACGTAAGCTACAAATTCGCTTTGTAGCTTACGTTTCGATTGGTATTTTAAGCGATTTAAGCAAGAAAATTAATGGATTACCTGTAGAATGTCACACCATAACTCTTATGCTGCTTTTCTGATTTGTTATGGTACGATTTCACCGCGCAAATTGTCATAGTAAAATTTTTATATTTTTTTTGGAGCCATATATGACACCATTTGAATGGCTTAAATTTTGCGAATGTACTTGGTTTCTTTGTGTAGTTATTCTATGCCCCAGCCACGCAAAAGCTTCATCACAACACCTTTATTTTTGTGTTGGAGCTAAAAATACGACCAAGAAAGTGTTTTTACCTGATTGCAAAGACTATAGTGGAAAACCATTAGCACAAATTCAACAAAGGCTCGGGTCGCTTGGTAAAAGATGATAAATACAATATAGTTTCGTTATTTTTTGACTTACCTACACATGAGTAAACTTTTGTAAGAATTCTAAGGTAAAATTCGTAACCTTTTAAAGTAATTCATAAATGTTTGTATCGTATTCTACCCTAAGGGAAAAAATCTCTACCAGATCGCTCTGTTTGCAGCTGTTGGGACACAGAGGGTAGGGCAGCAGATATCCCATCGTTTGTGCTGCACCGTAGCCATAAATAAATAATTAAATATCGTCTCTAGCTCCCAACTAGATTTCCGTGTCTCTGGGATACCATGAAACAGATAGGTACGGACATAAAGTCATGGATAACTTACACTCAGACCTGGAGAAAATATTAAAAATCATCATCCGTACACTTACCCGGCCGAGAATCGAGCCCGGGACCTCCAGATTCAGATTCAGATTCAGATTTTTATTAGCCTTATAACAATGATTTGTTATACTAGGTAGGTCAAGTACATCAGTCTTAAAAACAAATTATACACAGTTAAAATAAAGCCTCCTGCTCATGAAAGAGACGTGCTACTACTGAGCTGAACTGGTTTCCAAAACTTCATGCGGTGAAGAACTTCATCAATATGCGGAGGAGCATGGCCTATAGTGGGAATACCAACTAGGTCATATTGGACTTGCAGCGGCTCACTTGGGTTCAGAGTCAGTTTAATAACTTCCACGTGGGCCAAGCTAGGTCATTACCTGTGGTAATTCTTTCTGTGTGAAGTTGGGCAGCTTACCAAACATATTTTGTGGCAGGCCTCTTTAGAGGCAACGGATGAGGCCTCTGTTTAGCTAAAGAAGCTTCTTTAAATCCTGCCTAAGATGACTAGCCGAGGGTTTTGAGCTACGACTATCATAGTAACCGAACACCAGATAAACCTCAGAAATTAAAAAACCAGCCACAAATGAAGATATCCCGGGTATGTCATAGAACTGCGATCAGAACCACCGGAGGATGGGCAGAAGCGTCTTATTAGTACTCGGTGAACGTACTGCGTTCCCCAAGCCGTCTGCCAAGCGTGGGGATTATGGCAACACCCCTCATTAAGAAGGAGGCCTTTGTCCAGCAGTGGACGTTTAATTGCTGCTGATGTGAAATGAAGATAAACACAGCTTTAGACCAGCCATAAATTAAAGCTAAATTAAATTAAACCAGCTATATAAACTAAAAAGCCGTTATGCCTCAAATTTTGACGGAAAAAATATGCTATATCCATCCTTGTGATGCACACTTTCTACATGCCAAACTTCATCAAAATCGGTCCAGCCAGTCATTAAAAAGTAACAAACTGACAAGCAGAGAGAGGGTTGTACTTCCGCATTTGTAATATTATTGTGGTCCGTGTTATGACAACTGGTGTTTCTTGTTTACGAATTTATCCATTGAAATTTTCGCAGAACCTTTTCAACGGGCCGAGCTCTGTGGCGGGACTAAGTGACCTATTTAACAACCAAACAAGCATAGTTCTCAGATATCACGTTTGATAGCATTCCAGGCAAAGGTGGTCGAGGGTCGGAAGGCTAACAGTAGTCATAAATCACAGACCGTATCATCGCAGATTATAAAAGCTAAGACAGGCAACTTTCGATAAGATCGCTAAAATAACATATACGATTTATTCTACTTTGGCCGACGTATACGTGTCCTTTTAGACGTGGACCCGAGTATGCCCTAAAACAGCGACGAGAACCACCGGAGGATAGGCAGCAGCGTTCTATTAGTACCGTACTGCAATCCCTAAGCCGCCTGCCAAGCGTGGGGATTATGGCAAAACCCCTCTCTAAGAGAGAGGCCTTTGTTCAGAAGTGGATGTTTACTGGCTGATGATGTGTATATGTGTGTATGTGTGATGTTAGACGTGTCCTAGTGTGGTAATCACACGTAGCGTAGGATACCCTGTGACTCGTTGGAGTGACGATGTACGTAAGACTGGCAGTGGGTGGAAGAGAAAAGCCGAGTATTGGGTGGCGTGCCATTGGAGAGGCCTATATACAGCAGTGGACTAGTAAAGGCTGAGCAAGAAGCGTTTTTTCGGTACCAATGCGCGCGTCATAAGTTGCGCTGCGTTGAGCGGAGATGGACGGACTATCTGTTGGGAATAGGTACCTAGGAATCTACATTTTCGCAGCGTGAACGAGAACCACGCAGATATTGTCACTGAATATGGGCGTTAAAATTAGATAGCTATAGCGTATGGTGGTAGAAATCGAGGGTGCGCCACACATTTGTGGCGACATACGCCGTGCCCTGTTTATGTCAAGAGCACCCTTCTAGATTGATGGCACTTGTCTATGAGAGATGGCATCATCTGTCCGCCACTTTTACTCTCTCTCTTGCTACCGCGCCTCGTGCCGGAGACTGTTTGAATTTAGTACTGTACTCTTTACTGTGTAACTATTTAGTCTATATAACAACTACAAATAAATTACCATCAATCTTTGACCTGGCATCGACCATCCCAAACATTTTTGACGTTTTTTCGATATCTGCACTTTCCTAATCTTTGTTCTGGACGGTATCAAAGAGATTCGTTATGATGAAAAACGAGACTTACGCTCTGAAAGGATTGTGTGAGAAATATGGCCCGCCTATAAGTAGTTTGATGACCTAACATAAAAGTGCTTTGGATGAAAAATCGAAGTCGGAATCGGCGAAACGCCTTTTGTTTTCGTAATAGCAAATAAGTTTTATGTGTTCTGCTTGCAGAGTTGAAGTTTTGTTTTTGACTCAAGAATCAATCTAAAATGTGAAAGTAACCCTGTATGTCTGTCTGTCAGTCTTTTTGTTACATTTTACGACTAAATGGCGACACTGATTACTTATAATGGAATTTAAGACTTGTGTCGAACTGAGGAGGTATAATTAAACCAGCCAAGTGCGAGTCGGGCTCGCGCACTGAAGGTTCCGTACCACCACATAACTTGTTAGCTACTAAAGTACAAAAAAAATTTGGAAAAAGTCCCAAAAGTGAACATCCCTTCAACGTCCAGGCGGTCACCCATCCAAGTACCGGCCGCGCCCGACGTTGCTTCACTTCGGTGATCGTGCGAGAACCGGAGATGAACAGAAATTTGATACCGACTCGCACTTGGGCATTTTTTATTATTTGTTGTTATACTTTAGAATGTTTACTATAATCATGCCAAGTTTGACGCTTTTACGTCGTTTTTACATTAGAGCTAATACAAAAATACGTCCGTTGCCCCTGTCTGTGTTTCCGCAATATTACAATCTTGGAGTGTTCAAGTCTGGAGTTAATAGGTTATTACTGGGCAAACGTGCTCCATCTTCGACCGCTTCATCGCTTTCCATCAGGCGAGATCGCGGTCAAACGTTAGCCTAGTCAGAAGTAAAAAAATTAAAAAAACGTTAAAAAAATACGTTTGTTTTATGGGAGCCCCCATTTTTTTCATTTTTTTTCCTAATTAATCCGCCTTTACTGTGAAACTTTCAACTGGCTATCTATTACGGTTCGAAAGATACAGCCAGGTAAGACAGACGGACAGACATCGTAGGTTTAGTAATAAGGTCCCGTTTTTACCCTTTGGGTACGGAACCCTAAAAACACTTACTACCAAAGAATCCAAGAGTACCAACATTTTCGTATTACATAGAATAAAATGTTTGTTTTCTAGCCTTTTCACAGAAAAATATTCAAAATGACCTTCCCCGGTTTTAAAGCATGTTAATTAATCAAAAGGATGAAAACTCTACTGACATGAAACACCCATTAAAAGTCCCATAGACTCGGGAAAGTTTGGAGGAAAAAATTCTTATCCCTCTTCGTAGTGGATAGGTATAGAGGAGGTGCGTTCCATACCTGATGACCTAGTACATTAGTTTCGCTTGCAGGGATTTTTCTTTTTATTTCCATTTGAGATAATTTTGCGTCCCAGGTCTTAGTCTAGTCCAGGCTAGAGTACAGAAGTTACTAATTGAAATGTTTTCATATTGTATTAACAATATTGTCAAACAAGTCATAGTCACGATCGAGTCCAAGTCATGCCCTAGTAAACTGGTGGTACTAGAGGCTTCTATGGAGCTTTTGAAACAACATGTTATGACATATTTCACAACTTTATATCACTTAACCACACTCTTGCACGTCCCTAAACACATTATTACGCATTAAACAATACACAAGTTGGGGGAAATAATACAATGAGGCAACATTTTTTTTTCACTTCGGCGCCAAAATTCCTGAATTATTTTATATCCGTAAAACGCAATAGTTCCTAAAGACCAGTGTTATAATGACAATACTACAACCTACAATAACAATTTGTTCAAGCTATAAATATAAAACTTAAAATCGAACAGTTGTCAGCCCCATTGACACATCAGCACATCAGTCTGACGTTTGTTTTGATCGACTTGACCGAAATCGCGAAAGTTATGTCACTGCACCAGAAAGTACACTGTGAGATCCCTATTATCTCGAAAACTTCAAAGGACTGAGCTACAGAGCCCTAATTGGAGAACTTCCAAAGTATTTCTATTTTCTATGCAAAATAAGGTCAAAGCAAACTTTTCAGTATTCTGAAAAATGTTTCAATTTAAATTGTTAAGTGCCTACTGTAGTTAAGACCTAGTAGTACTGTCATACATATTCGATCCAAGCTTTTGAAGCCCCGTTGGTCCAGTTGGTAGTGAACCTGCCTTCTGCGCTTGGGCTGACCGATTGAACTGAAATTTGACATAGTTGTGTAAGTTTGGTGACAACACAATGTTAGCGGTGGTATCATCGAGCTGGTCTGATGATGGAAACAGAAGCTGGCCATAGGAACTCCTAAACGAAAAGACGTAACCCCGTCAAGTTTGGGTTTGTTAGATTTGTCTTCCCAAGCACTTTAAGCATTTTGGTCCTAAATGACTTTAACTTACTAATCTTTAACTTTGCTTTTGACATTTTTGACGTAAAATAAACCGTTGGTGAATTATTTTGATCAAACCAATTTTTCACACCTAAAATCCAAGATGGCGGCTTGCGCTCACCATCTCCAAGGTCGAAAACTTGGATTTTTCATCAGAGTCTAGACCTAAACAACATATGTGAAAATCATTACTACACCACCTTTTGCAAGGCAAAGGCCTTTATAGTTCTCTACTGACTGGGCTATATTGCCAGTTAAAACTAAAGTTCTATTTAATATTATTAGAACAATTCAAAAATAACACATTTAAACAAATTAAAAAATATTGTAAGGAACCGCGAGCAACTAGGCCCAAATTTAAATTTAAAGTGCACTATGGAAATAAGAATTATTATGGGACGCGTACTAGGAGATGGATAGTGTCAAGATTGTGTAATGATCTGCCGGAGGAGTTTGAGGAGCAGGACCAGGATTGGATATAAGGTTGCCTTGGAGAAGTTGCTGTTGGATAGAATGACTTAGTAGATAAATTATTATAGTAGTCGATAAGTGCTTCGTTCTAACCAACGGTAATTTTTAATTCAATTTTGGTGTTGAATTGTTGTTCATATTCTTTCTTTGTTGCGGGGTCTTGGCGCTGTCCATTCCTGGTGTTCCCATGATAACTCTATGTTGCCAAATCCAATATTATAATTAGGTATATTATTATTATGTCCAAAATGTTGTGTTCCTACTCGTTGATGATGAAATTGTGTAAAGAGAGTAGATGTCTGCCTACACACTGCTATGCAGTTTGGCAGAGTTGTGTTATAAGAACATGTCTGTTAGTCAATAAGATAAATAACAAAACAAAAAAAATAACAAAAAAAAAACTTTCTATAACGGCTTTGTGTTCAGAAACCTACTCCACTTGTAGTCACCGCATTTTTTATTTTTTTAAATGCATAAATTATCATTTTACTATTGACACAATTACCAGACGTTCCATCAAGCATGACCAAATCATTGTGAAATAGATGCGCGCGTCATGTTGCTAAGCCAACGTGACGTCACCTCACGTCAACCAACCTAGTCAGAATAATAATTGCCGAGGATATCGACCGCGCCAAATGTAACCGGTCTAAACATATTTTTTTTAAAGCATATCATCAGTTGTCGCGTGCGTTTTAAGCAGGTTGGGAAACTCTTTCCATCTGGACCGTTTAGATGTCAAATGTGAGAATAGGTGGGTACTTTTGATGTGAAACATCTATCCTGGCGTGACTTGGTAGTAAAACCGACCCGCATGCCGTGTTAGCAAACACTATTACGCTCTCTTATGCCGTCATGTTTTACATCTGCCGGGCGTCCCATGATTTCTTTTTTATTTATGTAAATAATTATATATATCTGTAGTCTGTGTGAAATAAGCTCTGGATATTTCCAAAGGTACACAATATGATAGGCTAAAATCGACTTCCAAGATTTGATTAGATACTTACTTAGTTATTTAGTCTGTAAGTTAGTTACAAGTGAAGCTGTTTTTTTTTTTTTTTTTTTTAAATCTTTTATCTGTTAAGCAAATAAATGGCATGTTTCTGGCTCAACGCATTAGCATTGCCTTTCAACGTGGTAATGCCGCCAGCATGTTGGGTACGCTGCCAACTGGTAGTGGGCTTGAGCATTTGGATTGTCTTTAGACCTTCAACGGTCTATGGGCAGTCTAACTGTATTTGTAGTGTTAGTTTTAGCTTGTATTTTGTTTAGTTATTAAAGGCATATGCCCAGTATAAAAAAAAAATACAAGTAAATGTTCCAGAATTTACTTACCACAAACAATTTCGTTCAAGTTGACAACATAATCAGCCTATCGCAAAAACTATTTTTATACTCTATGGCAAGTTTTGTAGGGCTCCAGAGACCTTTTATTAGATAGCAAACGGTTTTTTTCTAACGTTACAAATAGCGTCGTAACTTTCAAAAAATTCGATAACGTTTTTATGTCACTCTTGTACAAACTATTTTAGTGTCATATATTATGTATTTTTAGATAAGAAAAAACAAAATAAATTTACCAAAATAGATTTTATAGGTATCATTTTTATTTCAGTAACTTAAATACACAGAAAAGAGAAGTTTTTTTCTTTTCTGTGCTTTAATAATAATCCATCTACGTAATAATAATAAAAAAAATTGGTAATAACAAAAATGTAGAGCAAATTATTTGATAACTGATACTACAATGCTCCAATCACGTAGGTAGGATAAGGTTCAACTTAAAGTCAATGTAATGTGTTTACCTAAAATATCATTGCTTCAGGTCAAAAAATAATAATAATTAAAATAAAATAAAAAATAAATATTCGGGACATTTTTTTTTCACACACGGTCATCTGACCCCAAACTAAGCAAAGCTTGTGATATGGCTGCCAGAGACTGATATACATACATATATAGTTTTAAATACATACTTAAATAGATATTAACAACCAGATATAGAACAAACACAAATGTTCATCACACAAATGTTTGTCTTACGTGGGAATCGAACCCACGCCCCCAAGCTTAGAATGCAGGTTCACTACCAACCGGACCAACGGGCTATCTAAAAAAATTGGAATTGAATTTGAATAAAAAATCTGTAATGTATATGTATACATAAAAAATAAACATTGGAATAAAAAATATTTAATCCAAACAAACTAGCATTTATATAATTTAAATGTTAACACTATCACAAAAACACGCCTTTATTTTACTCCTATCAGGCAACCATCATAGTGGCTCACACCAGAACCACAGATTTAATTTTACTAGCACAGCTTTAGTAAAACAACTGTATTTCTGCTGGGTAAGTACGATTCGGGACAGTTTATTACGTTTTACTAACTAACCGTTATGACGCAGCCGCGCGCGCGCATTCATCTTGAAAAAAACCGCCTAATGCGGTTGAAACTATAGTCAGAGTGATAATTCCCGTGTAATATAAATAAAATATACTTATAATTTTACCAATTACAATAGTTTAAGTGTTGCCTGTCAGTCTGTCTGCCTTTCCATTAGATTCCATCCGTCCTACTTTTTAGGTACTACTTAATGTTTCTTTTGAACTAGTTCTTTTGAGCCAGTTGAACTTCAGTCGAATTTTTTACAGTATATGTAATGTTACGGCGAATTAACTAACAAATAATAATAAAGTAAAAAGTAAAGGGGTGACCCCAAACAACAAACATTTTTAAACTTTTTTTTTTTTTGTATTTGCACTAGTGTAAAAACGGTAATTCGTACAAGCGTCAAACTTGGCATGATTATAATACACACTCTAAAGTAAAACAATAAATAATAAATCCAGGCCAAGTCGATCACCATCGGTCTGTTCGTCACCGGTTTTCGTACGATAACTGAAGCTAAGCAACGCCGAACACGGTCGGTACTTGGATGGGTGACCGCCCTCGGGCACCTTGGAAGGGCGTGATGTTGTCATTTTGCAATATTGTTTGTACTATAGTAGTTACCAATTTATGTGGTGGTACGGAACCCTCAGTGCGTGAGATCGACTCGCACTTGGACAATGCATGTGTCTTCATGTTTAATTTATTACAAATAACCGGCTTAGCGAAGAATATAACTAAATACATTACACATACTGAAAAAATAATTTAAATTGGCTGATAAATCTCTGAGATATGAACGTTTAAAGTTTTAGGTGGGGATAGGGAGGGGATGCTCTATCCCTTTCTCACAAAGCGTGTGTTAGTATAGCATTTATATGGCGCTCCTGAGCCGTGACGTCACGGCTCAGTATAGTGTGCTCTCTGTCTAGTATGAAATTTAAATGCTTATATCTGCTTATATCTTATTTATTTTTGAACTAATTTTAATTTTGTTTTCGTTGATGGGCTCTATTTATAATCAGCTTTTTTATGAGGTAATAAAAAAATATTAGTCATCATGCCTAAATAACCATACATACATCACATCAGCAGCCATTAAACGTGTACTGCTGGACAAAGGCCTCCATCTTTGAGAGGAGTGTTGCCATAATCCCACGTTTGGCAGGCGGCTTGGGTTTCACAGTACGTTCACCGTGTACTAATAGGACGCTGCTGCTCATCCTCCGGTGCTTCTGGTTCTAGTTTTAGGACATACCCGGGTCCATTATTACATACAATACATACATAAACGTTAAACAGAATATAATTTGATATATATTTTTAATATATAATTTGTCTTTGCATCGTCGGTCAAAAGAACATCAAGTAAATAGGTACGAGTACATTGTTGTAGGTACACTTTGTTTAGGGTACCTACTTCTATCAGTCTTAGCACTTTTTTATTCCCCTGATCGATGGTGGTATGTAAACTCAAGGTTATCTCTACGGTGACGGACAGCTGATCGATAAAGGGTTACGCGTTTCCATTGTCGGATGAGAAACGAAAAACATTGAAAGGTACCTTCCACTAACTAGCCAAACAGCTGCTAAATAGTAAAAAAGTGAAACTAAATAATTGTATCATATCACACAATAGGTAGCAGTCAAACGCAACGCTATCTTCTTCTTCTTATAAATAACTACACCAACCTCCACAAGGACGTTATAAAACCTTAAAACCTAATGGCTTCTATAATATTCAACTGACAATTTGATAGCCCGTTGGATCAGTTGGTAGTGAACCTGCCTTCTGAGCTTGGGGGCGTGGGTTCGATTCCCATCTAGGACAAACATTTGTGTGATGAACATTTGTGTTTGTTCTATATCTGGTTGTTAATATCTATATAAGTATGTATTTAAAAACTATATATGTATGTATATCAGTCTCTGGCAGCCATATCACAAGCTTTGCTTAGTTTGGGGTCAGATGACCGTGTGTGATAAAAAATGTCCCGAAATGTCCCGAACTAGCGGTTCGCCCCAGCTTCGCACGGGTATAGATTATAGCCTATGTCACCCGGGGATAGTGTAGCTTCCCAACAGTGAAAGAATTTTTCAAATCGATTCAGTAGTTTCGGAGCCAATTCAATGCAAACAAACAAACAAATAAACAAACAAACAATCAAATCTTTCCTCTTTATAATATTAGTATAGAAAAGCGATGTGTGTATGTATCTATATTCCCTATGTACTCTAAAACGGCTGACCGATATTGACGGGACTTTCACTGGCAGATGGCTGATGTTATAAACACTAACTTAGGCTACCACGGGGCACTGCTAGTTATTTAATATAATATGAAATATTAAATAGCTGGGTTTATCCTTTTTATCACAGTATCTAGAAAGTGTGCTGAGTTAACTAAAAAAGTTTCAACTGAAGACAGAAAACCGATTTTAAGCATCGATTCTTAGACACATGGACGCTGGGTCTAGTATAGGTACAAAATTTACGAAATAAAGTCTTTTGAGTTTACATGTATGTATATAGTTATAAATAGATACATTTTAAAAACACCGAACAAACTCATAGGTCTTTTGACGTTAAAATAATGAGTCTAATTGAGCTTTTGCTACAATAATTTTGACCGCATGCACAGATTATTATTAGTTACCTAGTATGTTTTAGTCTACTTTTGGTTTGGACTTTATTCCGAGCTCATCTGATTATCCCCAACTTTAAATATTTTATGCTAACTTCCATTATCATCAGCCTAGGCCTAAATTTACCTACGTGGTACTCTTTTATGTAGGGTTTTTTTTCAGCTATCTGCATCCAGTTTTTGCTCTTTACTTCGTATTATTATTTATTCTGTGACTTTTTGCAGGTCGTCATTCCCTGGGTCTCAATTAAATACGTATAATAATAATAAAAAACATTAATATAATTATATATATATATATGACACTAGCTGACCTGACAGACTTTGTCCTGTCTTAGAACTGTCAAACACGTAAAGTCAAAACTGAAAATCTTATTTTTTTTACACCTTGGGCTACATTATTGGAGTTAACTAAAACTCCTTTTTTTTAATATATTATAGCCTATGTTACCCGAGGATAGTGTAGCTTCCCAACAGTGATTTTTTTTCAAATCGTTTCAGTAATGTCCGAGCCCATTCAATGCAAACAAACAAAGAAACAATCAAATCTTTCCTCTTTATAATATTAGTATAGATGTAATGGGTAAATGAGGATAACTTTTTATTAGTTAATCATTTTAACAGGTGATCAATAAATGTTTTATGATTCTATTCTAATTCTACAGTCAAATTGTTATCAAAGTAATCCAATTTCGTCATACAATGGAAACGTTTATCAAACATCTGCTTTTATTTACTTACGTAATTATAGACGCGAGTGCAGGAGCAGTTCTGAACTCGACTAGGTTATAACCACACGCGTTTCGTAATTCGATGACAGAATCGAATAAAGAATTGTAATCAAGAGTGAAAAAGTGACGAAATGGCACCAGTTGACTTGTTGAGGTTAAACTCTCAGGAGTTGAAAGTGTTTCTCGATTCATTTGATCACGTGTTTTCGGACTGCGATGGTATGTTGATATGGAAATATATTATGGAAATATTAATGGAGATATATTTAGAATTGAATGGAGTGACAATGCACGAGTTTTGTGTACCTTCATGAATTTTGTTTGGGTTTATAGCTTTTCATTGATACTATTACCTATTCTGGACTAAGATAGTAAGATTATTTTCTTGATCTAATTCTAGATTGTTTCATAAGGTAAAACAACAGGTAACATTATGAAATTTAAATACGACAGTGAGATAAATCAAATAAAACTAAAACTACTTATATTTACACTAAGCTAAAAGAAGCCCATTCTAATATTATGACAGTTTGCATATTCTAGTTTTACTTTAATAGCTTATTGTTTGAATTTAAACTAGGTAAAAATTGTGATAACCAGTTTATCTTAACAGATAAAACAATAGCTTCTGACTTGGTTGATTTATGAATAAATAATTTCATGTTTTAGTTTTTGTACAAATTTATGAAATAGTATTTAAAGCCTGGGCAGTTTTACTAACATAATTAAAACTTAGACAAATAAATCACTGTTTTAAACTATCACGGTTGTTCATTAAAGTTATATGATTATTTGCGGGATATTTACGATGGTAAGGTTGTGGAATTAGCTCCCGGTGTCCCGGTGCTGTCTTCCAGTGTACACTGTACATTGTGCATGTAACTGCGCCGAAATATAGGGAGCTCATTCCAAAATCTTACCACGGTAAATATCCCGTAAATAATCATATAACTTTAGACAAATAAAACCTTGAGAAGATATAAATAACCAGCGAACCGGTTTCCTTATAATTAGTAATAACATTAATTTAGCATGGCATTGAACTTTCCTTTATTCCACAGAATCTCAGTGCTCAGCTATTTGTTATTAGTTACTAATAAATACGGCGTGTGTTGGTAATATTGATCAAAGTTATAATAAAGTAAACATTTATTTCTGAGTTTAACATTATCATAATTATAATGTATATACATAGCCACAAATTATATCTAAAATAGTTAAATTGAATTAGCAGTGGGCCCCAAACTCGGCTAGGCCGGTCTCTTGGTGACCCGAAAAAGATTTGCCAATTTTAACTTAACGCGCGCGCTTAGTAATATTATGCCAGTCAAACTAGCGTATTTCATGACAAGAAAATAGCGAGAATATTAAAAATTATTCAGATGACAACACTGAAAGTACTTAGTCAATAAAACAAGACTTTTGGCGCCAACGTGATAAAAATCATTAAGGCCATACTGCCTCGTCATGGTTTTTTTCTGACGTATGCCCTATTAAAGTAGTGGAGACTTTACTAGAGGTTTCTATGAAGTATTAATTGGAAACAACACGAAAATATTATACGTCTCAAGTCATTATATCACTTGCTATGACTGTCACTGTGTGAGTATGAAGTATGTAGTTTACACCAGAAGACAAGATGATGAGGTGAAGAAAGGATGGTCAGGTGTGTGAAAAAAAAAGAGGTCAAAAACAAAAACAATCCTGGTATAAACATTAACGAATAAAGAAATAGTTGATCGGTTCACAAGGTACAAGGCAATAACTAACCGGACGAGCGCAGCGAGGGGTCTAATGTCTATATTTCGAGTATAAAATGGATTGTACTCGATTGAAATTGTGCTTTCCATTTCTAATTTCTTCAAACTAAAAATACAATATTATTTTTGTCGTAGGCAAAATAAAATGAAAACGCTCAAATATTTTTTCAGGTGTAATATGGACAGGAACCGGCCCTTTAACTGGTGTAGGAGATTTTTTCAAACAAATGAAAAATAATGGAAAAACTGTCCACTACGTGTCTAACAACAGTTTGCGGACCAGAGAAAGTTACGAAAAGTTGTTTAGTGCTGCTGGTATTGAAAATGGATTTGTAAGTTAACGATGGAAACACAGATTGGTACACACACACACATGCACACGCACACACGCACACGCACACACGCACACACACGCACGCGCGCGCGTCGAAAAGCTGACTATAAATAGAGCTAAAGTTGAAAACAAAATTGAATTGTTAATAAAATGTTATATATTGCTAGATGCTCGCACTATACTTACAAATGACGTCACTTGTAAGTACGCCATACAAAGTTACCTTGCGGAGTATCCCTTCCTCAAATATTATGTTAGTATAGTATGAAATATTTGCCCTTCCTAATCTAAACAAACAAATGATGGCGAGGTTTTACCACTTTGAAGCAACGCTTATTACTACAGATGACAATAAGGTTTTTTTTTTACGTCGCATTTAGCGGAGCAATACCTGTCGTGTGTTTAGGCTACTTCTGTTTTTGAGGTTTTTCTCATATTTTTCGAAAAGTATAGCTGTAAAATGTACCTTTGCGGTTTCCTTCATAATTATGAAATCTGTATATTTAAATATCGCAGACATAATTTAATAAATAGGTATTTTAATGAATAAAAAAACAGGTAATAAGGGCAAATAAGTGTTACTTTTTTTTTCTATCTAGCGAAGTATCCTTAATCGTGTTTCGGCCTTTGGGGGTTCCTAGATAAATATTCAATTTTCATATGACACCATTTTTATAATACTAAGATAACCATGGAAGTAGGCACACCTAAACCTTACCTTGTGTCTTTAAGCTATTTTAAAAAACGTAATTTGGTCACAAATGTACTTTTTCTTTCTTCTTTCTTTCTTCTTTCTAAACTAGAATGACAAAAATTGCTAATAGTCGGAAAAGAGGGCCTTAAATGCTCATAATAATATATCTCAGAACTTTCTCAGAACATTATTTTCTCAAAACTTTAGCCAATTTACATAGTTTCTTCAGTATGTGTATTACTTTTATTTAATTATCTTTTTCACATAGTCTGTTATTTTTAACAAATTAAACAGCTATCCTATTAGCAGTAGTTTTTTTGTTTGTTTATGGACAAATTGATCAAATTTGCACAAATTCAATAAATGAAAGAGAATTCATTGATTCCTGTACATAAATAATTTGCTACTAACCGCAAACAAACAGTTAAGTAATTGTTTCCAATTGAGCAACTCAAGTTTACTGTTCTAAATAAATAATAATGTTCGGGAGTTTACATTTCTCTACTCTGTCACATGAAACAACTTGCTTAGGCTAGGCTGCAGGCTACTCTCTGAGAACGTGCATCGGATCTGCATGGTCTAATTCCCCCTGCTAGTTTTTATATTATATTAGACTATATTATATTTAGATTATATTATATTATTTATACAGAATGGGCACGAAAATTCCACACAGCTTTATGGTTGATATTCCGGAAACCCATACAAAACAATTTGATTCCACTTTATTGTACGAACTGTTAGTCTGTGGAATGCGCTGCCTGAATGAGTGTTCCCGATAGTTACAATTTGGTCTTCAAAACACCAGTGAATCGGTTTCTTCGAGGCTCCATCGTAGACCGCATATCAAGCAAGATGGCGATTAAACGCAAACCATTTTTTAAAGATGGTACCAGTACTCTTAGTCCCAGATTTGAAAAAAGTTTTCGAATACCTTTCAGCCCAGCAATGTATGGAACAATACGAAAACGAAAAAAGTTTTCGAGACCTTTCAGCCCAGCAATGTATGGAACAATACGAAAACGAAAAAAGTTTTCGAATACTATCAAAACTTGTACTAAGGGTACTGTTGTTTTTAATGGAAATCTTTAAGCACTCGACAGAACACCAATAAGGTTTTGTAGGTGTTAGGTAGGTAGGTAGGTGCTACATAACCTGAATGCTTTTTATTACAGCTGAGTACTTATAAGAGATTTCCCACCGTTACTTAAAAAGGTTGTGTTTTTAACGATGTGTAATAACGTAATAATAATAAATTAAATAATAAATAAATGTTGCATTTTATTTATATTACACGGGAATTACTCACGTAAGATTAAGCCGGTCAAACCACGTCAGTTTCTATAATAAAATAAATGTTGATTTATTTTAAATCTAAATTTGATAATAGTTGCCACCCGTCT
This sequence comes from Agriopis aurantiaria, assembly GCA_914767915.1. NCBI lineage: Eukaryota > Metazoa > Arthropoda > Insecta > Lepidoptera > Geometridae > Agriopis > Agriopis aurantiaria. The sequence continues at coordinate 14,664,746 of OU611992.1, read as the reverse complement.
TCAAATCCGTGTAAAATAATTATTTTGTTCTTTGTAGTGGCACAATGTTTGTTTTGTGATTTTTTGAAATCGCTTTTTTTAAAAGTTAATTTATACAGTAGGTAATTTAAAAACAGTGAATATATTTTTAGGAATGCCTCACAATACCGTCCACGGCCATTACAGAATATCTGGAATCTGCAAACTTCAGCAAGGACAAGAAAGTATACTGCGTCTCCTGCCCACAGACGATCGGTGTGTTGGAGTCACATGGACTCAAATGTGAAAGCGGCGTAAGTTAGTTGTGGTATACATTTTAGAAGATTAGAACACTAAAAACTTACGCATGTTATGTTTAAAACAATTATTAAAAAAGCAAAATTATTGTTTTGAGGATAATAATCTTGTTTTTAGGGTTCCGTACCTCAAAAGGAAAAAAACGGAACCCTTATAGGATCACTTCGTTGTCCGTCTGTCTGTCCGTCTGTCCGTCTGTCAAGACACTTTTTCTCAAAAACGCGTAAAAGTATCAAGTTGAAATTTATACTAAATACTAGGGTCTACGGTTTCTTTCGGCTGTAAAAAAATAAAAATTGTAGGTCAACGCAATCAAAAGATATGAACGTTTATGTCGCATATTTTGCGATTTCACAGGGAAACCAAAACCTATAAGGTACTTCCCGTTGACCTAGAATCATGAAATTTGGCAAAAGGCAAGGTCTTATAGCACATATATAGGATTAAATCTGAAAGTTACAAATTTGAAGTTATATCATTTAAAAATAATTATTTTGCTATTACAACTCCAAACTTACATTTTGTAGTTGGAATGTATGGAAGAACCTTAAAAGTTTCAAAATTAGAAAGTTTTATTTATATTGCATATATTTGTGTCAAAATAAACTTGAAGGTTCTGTTTTTTGTTATTGTACTAAGTTCAACATTATCAAGAAATATGGAGGCATTTCCTTGATTAAGTTGAAACAAACACATTTATTTTTTTATATTTATATAATTTACAAAACTAATCTAAACCGCTGCCGGCAGGTAGTGACCCAAAATGCTGGCCAAATTGCCGCGTTGAGTTACAATAGTAACCCGTTGCGCAAGATATTGGCCTGGTTAGCTCGTGAAATGCTTCGACTAGACGTGGTGATAAATCTAATTAATTACTATTATAAGAAGATATTAATAAACTTTTCTACGAGCATATTAATATTTTTCTTGACTATTAAAAGAGCTGTTTTTTAAATTCAATACGTAGCGTAACTTATATAAAACCCATCGAGATACAATACATATAAAGTCACAGTCGTGCCAAAAATGTCCGAACGAGAACTCGGCGCACGCTACGAATTGCGCAGGTTTTTCGGTTAGTTACAAAGTATCCGCCATCCGACTACAACGCCGCGTGATGCCAGAGCTACGATGACATAGTGGACAACTAACATTGAATACTATGCAAGCGACATAGCGTCTAAATTGGAAGAAATGTGGCATTGTGAAGAACTGATACAATATATGAACAATGGCGGTCGGGCGTTTTTTGACTGTTTTCACTGAGAAATTGTGACTCTATAGGAATTGTAACTATATAGTAAAACTAAAACAAAATAAACTCAAATTGCTATATACTCTAAGAACACGTGTAAAAATTAGGCATTCAGTTGTATTCTTGGTCATCACTACTCATCATCAGCAGCCATTAAACGTCCACTGTTAGACAAAGGCCTCCCTGTTAGAGAGGGGTTTTGCCATAATCCCCACGCTTGGCAGGCGGCTTGAGGATCGCAGTACGTTCACCGTGTGCTAATAGGACGCTGCAGCCCATCTTCCCGTGGTTCTGGTCGCAATTTTAGGACATACCCGGGTCTTTCATTACATATATATAAGTAAAAATAAAATATAATTCTTTTTTATAATAATTGTAATTTTTTGTCATTTTAAGACACTAACCATCCCGAAATTAGACTTTTTGGAAACCGTCAGCCAATCTGACACTCAAAGTCAGTCAATGTAGCCCTGAGCCTTTAAAATCAGCACTTCATTGTTTCAGCCAGACACTTGTGTTGACAACTACCAAGATTACATACAATACCTAAAAGATGATGAAGATATCGGAGCCGTGGTGTTCGACAGCGACTTCAAGATAAACATCCCCAAGCTCTACAGAGCAAGAGCGTACCTGAGTCGGCCAGAAGTCTTGTTTATAAACGGAGCTACGGACAAATATCTAGGATTGAAACCGGGACAGCTGGATCTGGGTAAGCAGTTATTTGACGACCGATGAACGTATGAATCATACTATACTATACTATACTATACTATACTATACTATACTATACTATACTATACTATACTATACTATACTATACTATACTATACTATACTATACTATACTATACTATACTATACTATACTATACTATACTATACTATACTATACTATACTATACTATAATATTATAAATGCGAAAGTGTGTTTGTTTGTTGGTTTGTTTGTTCCTCTTTCACGCAGCAACAGACCAACGGATCGACCTGATTTTTTGTATGGGTATAGTTCAAGGGTCGGAGAGTTACATAGGCTACTTTTAAACATCATCATCACCATCACCATTTTTCATCACTACGCGGGTGAAACCGCGGGGCGCAGCTAGTGAATTGATAAGTTGACATTGAAATTATAATTAAATATAAACGACTAGATAAAAATGTAACTAAGACCTAATAAAAAATTATATTGAGATTAAAATTGTGATAAATATAACCGTCCTCCTCACTCCTACTGTGCTGTGCCTGACAGGGTCCATAGGAAAATCTGTACTTAGTAAATTTTCATTTTTTTACAACTTTATACTGTGTGGAAGCAATAAAGAATCTAATCTAATTTAAACGTAGCTTCAGGAGACCAGTCAGCAGTGGCGTGATGATGAAATAATGATGATGAAATTTAGCGCTAAACATAACATTAGCGAATAATTATCAATATAAAAAATCTACTTCACAAAATTAGTAACATGCGCAATTTCCAGTTTTTTTTATTTAAAAGCCAAACACCTGAGCCTATTTTGATGAAAATTCTATGGAATCAAACTTCAACTATAAAATTTAAATTAAAAAAAGAATTTTGTAAATTGATTCTTAAATGAAGGAGTTCCGAGGTAACAAACATATAAAAAAAAATAGGAACCTTCTCCTTTTTTGAAGTCAATCAAAAAGGCTTATGCCATGCGGTGGGCTGATCATTCAGCTCATGCTGCCGATGATGATGATGATGATGAAATTTACCAAGTTACGCCAAACGGTAGGTACCACCAGTCAAACTAGTAAACAGCAAAAAATTAATGAATTAGAATTAAACAACTTTAAATTAATGGGATTCATCGATATTTTTTTTTTTTTAAAACATCACAAAAAGTATTTTAGTCATAAACTTTTAGTTTACTCTAATATTACTATACTCTATCTTATTATTTTTGTACGTCAGTATAAAAAAGTGTTTTTTTTTTTAAATTTCGCTTGATCTATATGCTGACTTTTATCTCAACTCAACGTATAACTCATTGTTATTCAGCGAGATAATGCTGCCAGCATGCTGGATACGCTGCCATTTTGTAGTAACCTTGAGCATTTGGATTATCTCAAAAACATTATACAAAAACTGTTGGAATGACCATAGACCGTTGAAGGTCTAGAGATAATCCAAATTGGCAGCGTACCCAGCATACTGGTGGCATTACTACGCTGAATAGTAATGCTGATGTTTATTTAACACAAAGCTCGTTTTTTTCAGGTGTAGGAGCTTTCACAGACATATTAGTGGAACTGATAAAGCGAAAGCCAATCCAACTAGGAAAGCCGGGTAGAGATTTCGGAGAGTTTGCCATGAAGAAAGCCGGAGTCACTGACCCTAGTCGGGTCTTGTTCATTGGCGACATGTAAGCAGCATTATCAACTTGTAACAAAATGCATTCGTTAACTGCTAGAGATGGTCGTAGCTATAGGTTTCACAAGAGGGGCAAGTACACAGCAAAGCAATTGCTAAGACAATCAAGCAGCGCGTGCACATAATAGGTACATATACAGAAATACAGAAATACAGAAATTTTTATTTTGTGATAATGAAATTTAAGGACAAACACAATTATTCAAATATGAGTGCGTACATTATCACAAAAACCGGCCCCAACTCAGCATGTTGCTGGTTGTACACAACCAGCGCTGGTATTCTGTTGGGCCCGGCAAGTGACGTCACGCGCAATACCTGTGCGTGCGCGCGCATACAAATACATCTAATAAAATATATATACAAATCGAATAATAAACACTAGAACAACAATTTTATACAGAACAACAATAACATACAGAAAAACAATTATGTACAAAACCAGGAATTACATACTGGCCCACGATCAGAGACAGACAAATATATGGAGTTGGAGCCTAATACTAAATTGCACTGGTGGCATATAGTGCACAGATAGCCAGTTGGTCCAGTTGGTAGTGAATCTACCTTCTGAACTTGGGGGCGTGGGTTCGATTCCCACCTAGGACAAACATTCAAGTGTGAACATTTGCGTTTATTCTATATCTTGTTATTCATATCTCTTTAAGTATGTATTTAAAACGATATATGTATGTTATCGGTCTCTGGCAGCCATATCACAACCTTTGCTTAGTATGGGGTAAGATGACAGTGTATGTAAAAAAAAATGTCCCGAAATATTTATATATTATTTTATTTATAATTATATATTTTGGCACAGATTATCCGTGCAATTTGTCCAATATTCCACGATTTTTTTCATTGTTTGGACATTTTTATTTCAGGATCGACCAAGACGTTGGCTTAGGAAAAGCAACCGGCTTCAAAACAATGCTGGTCCTCACACACATTTCCGAAGAGACCATGATGGCACATCCAGTGCAGCCTGACTACTATGCACCTTCATTAGGGAGCTTAGTTTCTAAGTTGTAGAACCACTGATACTTCGTTATACTACTTCTGATACTTCGTGTTTTTTTTATCTCTTGGATGCTAAACATCCTCTTCTCTTCTTCTCTATCTCTATCTCTACATAGTATAAAATAAAATCCTAAACCCAAACTCCTCCTAAACCACGCAACGGATTTTGATGTGGTTTTCACTATCAGTTAGATATTTTTTTCACGGAAGGTTTATATTTTATATATATAACTAGCGACCCGCCCCGGCTTCGCACGTAAATTGCAGATGTGCAAAGCGGTCGCTAGTAATTAGTATAGTTTAAAAAACACGCTATAGTGACTCGTTATAATAAACCAAAAGAACCCAAATTCGAGGTATGGTTACACTTGATGACTAAGGTCTGATTGGGATGGGACTCGTTAAAAGAAGAAATGAACCCAAACTAGAGGAGTTTACTAGTAGCCATTAAAGAGTTTCAATAACCACCTCCTGGCTTCATCATCAAGGCAAAGGTCTCTCTGTATAGGTAATAGGTACAAAAAGCATTGGTATAAAGTTTACAGCTAAAATTAAAAACAGTCGGGCGGACAAAATCATCATTGTCACCTGCCAGACGTGCTGACCTGCCAGATGATGAAAACAAATCAAATAATTCATTTGTCAGAACATGCCAGGTACACATACATACAAAGTAGCATGTAGAGTCATACAAATTTAAATGTTGTACCTCTTACACGCGATAAAACAGCTTAGGAAGAAGGAACGAGAGGACCGGGAAGACCAAGAAGAGTATTTAAGACTAAATAAAAGAGAAGTCAAATGTCATGTCGTACATAGAGGTGAAAACGCTGGCAGAAGACCGTCAAGCCTGGAAGTTACTCCACCAAAAAGAGCTACGCTCTTAGAATAACTATATACAGAAACCAAGTACATTCGCAAAATTTAAGCCGTTCAAATGGAGCCATATATGACACCAAACGACGCTCGCGCGGTCAGTGCCCGCTGTAATAGTGTTCCGTGGTCAGTGCTCTTAGTCAGGTCATAGTGTTAAGAGCTCCCAAAAAAATTAACTTAATTATTGCCGCATAATTTTTGCGTCTGTGTGCGTGACGAGGCAATTAAACACAGCACACGTAGCGAATTTGTAGCTTACGTTTTGAGAAGGCGTTGTTTGGAAACTTACCATCTCTGTGTAGTTAATCTAAGGCTACGCTCTTAAATGTTGAATTAATGATAACACAGCTTAAAAATAAGTTCAACAATCGGCGGATTTATCGCTAAGAGCGATCTCTTCCAGACTACCTTAAAATGGAGGTAGAATAAAATGATAATGAAGATAATGTAGAGATGCATACCAAAAATCTGTATCTTTTAAATATTTTACGTTGCAAATAATAAGAAGTACAAAAAATCAACGTTCCTCCGGAAAACGTGGGTAGATACAGAAAACTCGCACAATACAAATACAATTACCTTGAAAAATCCAGAATCTGTCCTCAAATCGTTCATTCGACCGCGAAAAGGGGAGAATTGATTACACGAAGCGAAAAGTGTTCTATTTATCGTACTTTTTTCAATATAAATTCTAGTCCCACAGTTGCCGGAATTTGTAAAGCGAATAAAATGTGGAAAACCGAGTGCCATTTTGTTTAGCTCTTTGTAGACGTAGTCGCAAATTGGGCCAAGTCCAGTCATCCATGCTCTCGTGGTCTATGTTTTATTTATTTGTTTCCGCCACAAATATTGATAACCTTCTTTAATCTGACTGACACAGACTATCGTCTTCTTCTTAAAAAGACGATGTGTGTATGTATGTATGTTCTTTATGGAATCCAAAACGGCTCGATTCTTTTTGACGGTCTTTTCACTGGCATAAAGCTGATGATATAAGGAGTAATACACGCGGGCGCAGTTAGTTATAAATAGAGTCGCGTTTATTTTCAAATCAAACATAAATTAAATCAGAGACCGATCGTGCTTGTCCAGATGAGGCCTGACCATTTTGCTCTTGAAAATATCTTTGGACATGCTTTGTACAACGTATTCCGGGTTATAAAGTATACCACATACATCGTCATGATGAACTCTACCAACTGCTTTCGAAGAGTTTTAATCGTTCATTATGGCGCAATTGTTTTTTTTTTTTTTTTTTATTACAACCAATCACAACAGTCGTATTGACGTCTGACGTGCTACTGCCAAGACGATAGATTTAGATCTGAATTATGCGACTGGCTAGTTGGAGAATTGATCCAACTTAAGACAGGCCACAGACATGCAAAGTAGGTGAAGTCGCTGGGTCTATCCTAATAATAGCCAAGGGTGAAATTAAAAGCGTGGCATTTGATAATTTGATGCGTCTTGGTCCAAAAATTTACTTTCTATCTAACTCGTATTTGACTTATAATAAGCATTTGCTTATTTAATTTTGAAGTAATTGTGTTTTAAGAACCTAAATTTTTGGCCTAACTTTAGTAATAATCAAGAGTTCGCAGACAGTTTTATTTTATGCGTAGTTCAAGCATTGATTTACTGATACATGAATGTTGGGTCCAAAATAAAATTCACGGATAAAAGGTGTTCAATTTTTTTACCTATACCTATAGGTATCTACATTTAGATACATTTTTGTGGTACCGAAAAAGTATATTAAATCATGTTATTATTACTTCACTGTCTGATTTAGGTTGCAACATATATATAATTTTATATGTTTTCAGTCTACATATAGTTCAGACATTTTTGTACGTTGCCCAATTGGGTCAGCACCAAAAAAACTAAGATATTTTAAAACTATGAATCTCGGTCTATAAAATTAAATAACTTTTTGACTGTGTATAAAAATTTCTAGTGTAATTCCGCTTCTACGTCGTTTTGAGTACAATAAAGATTTGGGACAAACTATTTTACTCTATAGATATTTGTGATGCTAATTTAAATCTAACCTGACATAAATATTAATTACATAAAAAGTAAAATTAACCTAACCTGAAACAAATTGTAATTAAATCTGTAACAAAAAATTCGTTTTAACAATTTGTACTAATGATATTAATTTTTAAAAATTTGTTAATCTTGAAATTACTATAAACTTTATTCAATTGAAATGTAAATGAAAAAATTAACAATAAATACTGAAATTAACATGAATTTACTGTAAATATTATTTAATTGAAATGAACTCTAAATTTTTGAATCTATTATGAAATTACTATAAATATTATTCAATTCTATTGTTGAAATATAAATGAAGTAAACAATTATACCCGTTTCCTCAGTGCACCTTGTCGACACGTGTTTCGCCTCTTCACGAGGCATTCTCAGGACGTGTTGACTCTCCAAGCGCGATGCCGAGCGCGATGTTTATGTCAGGTTAGGTTTAAATTAGCATCACAAATATCTATAGAGTAAAATAGTTTGTCCCAAATCTTTATTGTACTCAAAACGACGTAGAAGCGGAATTACACTAGAAATTCATATACACATTTAAAATGGACTTCCGCAAAGTCACGCCTGATTCAATCAACTTTTTGACTATTCTTATACTTAAATATATTTAAAATTATTGGTCTCGATCTTATAGGTCTCTATAAGGTCGTTAACTCTTTCTATAAAACAGTGTTCGATCTTATAGATTTATATATCTATGAATTTAATATATTTTGTTTTTGAGCTTTAGAACATTTTATTAAAATGTAGATCGGTAGACTGTACTAAGATCAATTATGAAATTAGTTATTGTTAATTTGAAGTTTGCGTGCAACTGCGGACAATCGGACTGCCAGAGTGGGTACGAAGAATCGACACCGCTTTATGGTTGATATTCCGAGAACCCATTCGAAGCGCTTTGATTCCACATTTATTATGCGAATTGCTAGTCTGTAGAATTCGCTGCCTGAGTGGGTGTTCCCCGATAGTTACAATCTGGGTGTCTTCAAGATCGAGAGTGAATAGATTTCTTCTAGGCAAGCGTGCTCCATTGCAGGCCGCATCGTCGCCTAACATCGGGCGAGTTGGCGGCCAAGCGCAAGCCTATTTATAAAAAAAAAAAAAAAAACTGTAAAGTAAAATAATTAAAAAAAGCATTAAGTATCATATTCAATGTAAATTTAGTTATTATATTTATTATTTTTTTCTTCTGCATTTTTCATTACATATAATAATATTGTATTATCACCAGAAAACTAGAGGTGTATGCAAAATTTAAGCAAAATCAATAGGAAGAAACTGGTTTTAATTCAGCTTACAAGATTTGACCTAAACAAACTAACCAACTCATTGTAATTGGCAAATATATCGCGAATAAAGTAACTAGGTAACATACACATTAATAAAACAAAAATGCCTTGATAGCCGTTCTAATTTAAACAAAAAAATCAAATCTTTTCTGTGGTTAGAGGCATAAAGTTCAATGTAAGAACTAAATATAAGAAGTTTTTGTAGGCCGACAGGACTTTTTGTAGGTCACAAGTTTAATTCGTCAAGAACAGATCTTTTTGGCTCTCAGATCACACAAAGGGAGTTAATTATAGTAAGGTGACGTGACGGGTGCGAACGCATTAGGCCTAAATCAGGCTTGATACCTCTAGACGAACTATAGTGCACTCGGCCTTGCTGCCATTTTCTGCATGTGGACAATAGTCCAACGAACGTGACGTGACGTTAGACATGGCAGTAGTGAATTAACGAATATGACTTGTTAGTTCGTTTATTAGGTCTCATCATCATCATCAGCCAGAAGACGTCCACTGCTGAGCATATAAGCCTCTCCCTTTAACCTCCACTTTATTAGGTCCGTTAATAGGTCCACTTGCACGATAAAAAAGTATCTAGTTACTTTGTCCGTCACTTAAGACAACAGTTCAAAATAAAGCTTATTGTCTTCAAAAGACAGATTGCTTTAAAAAAAAAAAGGATTATAAAAAAAAAAAAAAAAAAAAAAAAGTTACTTTGTCCAGATAAAAAAATCCAGGCTAACTAATTAAACCGAATCCCGAGATTTATGAAGTTAGCATGGGGCTAAAAGCGCTTGCAGACGATGCGTAGTACAAGTAGCAAACAAAAGTTGCAAGTGCCTACTGCGCATTTTCTGAAACGGTTTGCTTAGTGCAAGTGGCAGTGAAAGTGCTTATTAGCACTTCGCACTGGTCCTTGCACAAATGAAGCTTCGTTTCCCCGCGCTGCTCGCACGACGCCTACTGCGCCTCGTTCGTCTCGTTCGAACACTCGTGCAAGTACGTACTCGCACGCGAGTTGTGCGCGTCACCGTGGCTACTTTACGTTTGGACACCTACATGTACTTGTTACTTGTACTTGCAAGCTACTTCGCATCGTCTGCAAGCCCTTACTAGCCCAGAGCTAGCTGCGCAAGTGGGCCTTAGTGTCGCTGCAAGTGTGAGCCGTAATTAGTTTTTGCTTGAAGCTGTTTAGTAGTATAGTGAAACACGGACACATTTGAACACGAACGATAATTGTACTAAAGCATATCTCGCTTGTTTGTTTTATCTTAGGATTGGCACTTTAATTGTTAGCACAAGTTTGATGAAATATTTAAATGTTTGTTATCAAAGTTACGAGTTTGAATTCTAGGCTCTAATATGAAAATTATGCGAAGCTGTTACGTCAATAAACAGAATATCAAAGTCAAATACAAAACAGACGCCAAATAATCAAAATATAAGGTGAACCCAATTAGAATAAAATTAGTATTTATAGATCTAGATTATACATAAGACTAGATCTAGACTAGAGTCTAGAGTTGTAAATTGGGAAAAAACTTTTAGCATATGGTTATTTATCCTCAACTAGATGCGCCCCCGCGGTTCACTTGCGTTATATACCTCCTTTAAGCAACCTCCTTGGTATCGGCAGCAACCTCCATTGACTTAGATGTTTGTTTTCTATTATGTTATATTATTGTTAGTGTGGGCGGATATGGTATGGTACAAAACTTGCGGCTGGCATAAATAAACATGCATCCCAGTTTACCGACCTCTCACTCGCCAGACACCGACCTAGCAACACGTCTCCTGACAACTCGCTCCCAGGACCCTCTCCATAAAGCACCACGACCTGCTTCACACCAACGAGTCTGGAGTTTCTCTCAATCCTACAATGTTCCACCGACAAAGACCGCCGCCCACCATGGTCGGTCACTTCGCCATATCCGTCACCATAATAATTATACAGTCCACTCCGAAAAATAAGTGACTTGACCGAAAGGTGGTCCGGAAAATTGCGACCGGTTCGATTACTGACTGTGGCAAGCGAGTTTGCGAAATCTTCGAATGAAGATTTATTTTCTTTTTGAAATAAAGGAATTTTGATTTGAGGTAAATTTGCTATCTCCAGTACCTATTTAGAATACTTTTTCGCCGGATGCAATTCAAAAATTCCAACCTGTATAAATGTATGTATATCAGTCTTTGGCAGCCATAGTACAAGCTTTGTTTAGTTTGGGTCAGATGACCGTGTGTGCAAAAATGTCCCGAATATTTATTTAATTGCCCCCAATTCTCCTCTCTCCAACTCTCCCAACTCTCCCAACTCTCCATTTACCACCACCATCCACATCTTCCAAGCTCAGTGTAGGAAAAGTTTCATTTCCTTTTTAGGGTTCCATACCCAAAGGGTGTAAACGGGACCATATCACTAAGCCTACGTTGTCTGTCTGTCCGTCCTATCTATTAAAGGCTGTATCTTTCGAACCTTAATAGATAGCCAGTTGAAATTTTCATAGAATATGTAATGTCATGGCGGATTAACTAAAAAATAATAAAAAAGTCAAAAAATCAAAAAGAAATGGGTAACATTACAAAAAACACATTTTTTTACGTATTAGCTCTAATGTAATAACGGTAATACGTACAAGCGTAAAATTTGGTATGATTATAGTACACACTCTAAAGTATAACAACAAGCAATAAATAATGGCCAAGCGCGAGTTTGTGACAAATTTCTGTTCATTTGGTTATAATTGTGTTATACTCGAGCGTCACTGTAGCAAAATATTAACAACTAGCTGCGCCCCGCGATTTCACCCGCTTGGAATGGAGGAAAGTAATGATGATGATAAAAAGTTGCCTATATGTAATCCAGGACATAAGCTATCTATATTCCATATTTCATCTAAATCCGTCTAGCCGTTTTTGCGTGAAGGAGTAACAAACGTACACACTCACACACAAACTTTCGCTTTTATAATATTACTAGCGGTCCGCCCCAGCTTTGCACGGGTATAGATTATAGCCTATGTCACCCGGGGATAGTGTAGCTTCCCAACAGTGAAAGAATTTTTCAAATCGGTTAGGTATTTTTGGATCCTATTCAATGCAAACAAACAAACAAACAATCAAATCTTTCCTCTTTATAATATTAGAAGACTAGCTGACCTGACAGACGTTGTCCTGTCTTAGAACTGTCAAACACGCAAAGTCAAAAAAGTCAAACTTATTTTTTTACACCTTGGGTTACATTATTGGAGTTTTAGTAAGGATCCCTATTTTTTTCTTGCAAATAAAATAACCTACTTATATTAATCAGTGATAATGTAGCATTCAAGTGGTGAAAGAATTTTTAAAATTGGTCCAGTATTTTTTGAGCCAATTCGTTACAAACATAGTTACAAACATATTACTTACATACAAATCTTTCCTCTTTATAATATTAGTATAGATATAGAAGTATAGATGTGGTTGCGTAGCAATAGCTTTGACTATTTTAAAGGCGTGAACAATAACTGATAATTCGGTTACTTGGACGACCTTATTGTACTTCGTGGTGGTACGGAACCCTCAGTGCGCAAACCCGACTCGCACTTGGCCAGTTTATTCAATTCTTTCCTCTTAGCGAAGTAGTCAAAGTACTATTACATCTCGTAGGCAGCCATTTTGGAAGGGTGTCACACCTGACCAGGCGCACCTGAGTTTTACGATAATGAATATTGCTCAGTTCCCGGTTGTATATTCGAAGATAACTGGCAGTTCTTGCAACTTATGGACATATAGGATATGTCCTATAATATTAACGCTTTATTGTTAACATCTGTGACTAATAAAAAACCGGTCAAGTGCGAGTCGGGTTCGCGCACTGGGGGTCCCGAACCACCACAATATACAATCAGGTTGTCCAAGTAACCAAATTACCAGTTATTAAAACGCTTCCAAAATTGTGGTAAGTAATTTGCTACGCAGTTTGCTACAGGCGCTCGAGTATAATAACTTGGTAATGAACAGAAATTTGTCACCGACTCGCACTTGGCCATCACTTATTATTTGTTGTTATACTTTAGAGTGTGTACTATAATCGAGCCAAGTTTGACACTTGGACGTATTATCGTTTTTACATTAGAGCTAATACAAAAATACGTTAATAAAATACGTTTATTGTATGGAGGTATGGCCTTTCGTTTTTTTTTTTTTTTTATTTTTTTTTATTATAATATTATTATTTGTTAGTTAATCCGCCGTAACGTTACATATTCTGTGAAAATTTCAAATGTCCATCTATTACGGTTCGAAAGATAAAGCCGTTAATATGTAGGACAGACAGACGTACGAACGGACAGACAGACAGACATCGTAGGCTTAGTAATAGGGTCCCGTTTTTACTCTTTGTGTACGGAACCCTAAAAACAAACAGAAACAGTTTACAAAGAAACAGTTTTTATCAATAAATTTCCAAGAGCGTGTCGAGAGACATATTATATAGAGACGTTCCGTAGCCAAAGCCATATACCTAGTAGGAGATAACTTTTTAATTCGTAAGCTGCTGTCTAAATTCTGCGGCTTTACTTGCGTGAATTATAATATGTAGGATGTAGATACGTTACTCCAATGTTTCACTTTCCTTTTCTCTCTGCTACAAATCATACCAAATTTGATACGTAGTATTACTTACAAATCCTTTGCAACGTATAAACGCAAAAAACAAACCGACGTACAACGATCAAACAAGCTGCAGGCGTAAAGACTTAATAAAAGTACAAATTACAAACTCTCTGACTATTTTAATCTATGTTTTATACAAAACTCGGAAAGCACAAAGCAAATTAGCGCGTTGAGTATTCCGTACAATTTCCTCAATACTTGCCCTGATTTTTTGCGGTTTCCGCAGTTGAGTAGGCATACTATCTTCATTACGTTGTTGTGCGTCGTGCAGATAACGATGTAAGACAGTTCGTTTAGTAGTGTAGGTACATATAATATATATCTATGTGTGTCACTGTTATACACAATCGGGGAGTTTTGTTTCTTTTAGAAAATGGCTGAGGCTAGTGACCACACTTGTTCAAACATCAATGCTTTACGACTTTTCATCTCAACTCTCACAAAGTGAGTTCAGGTAGAGGGCTTTCACATTGTTTGTTAGATATAGTAGAGTTTAGTTATAAGTAACTTTAAATAGGTAGTTATACCCGCTTTTTTGTTTTATCGCAAAATTCTAGTGATCCCACATTTTTGAAAAAAACAGGCTATGCTCGGTAAAAAAACCCGCAGCTGCAGTGCTGATAAACCATTAGTTATGATTACTGTTGCAAAATTTGAACGTAAGATTGTATCTGGTAGCGGATATACAGTGGAGTACTGAAAGAAGAACCACAAACAAAAACGTCATTTGCGTATGTATTTTTAGTTTTTGTTGAATTTAACAAAAGCGCTGAAAAAATTATATGGAACTACCTCTGAGGTATGACCTACCAAACAAAAAAGTTATCATCAAAATCAATACATAATTAGCGGAGTAATTGCGTAACAAACATACAAAAAACATACAGTCGAATTGAAAATTATAACCTCCTTCTTTCGTCGGTTAATAAAAAGTATACTTACTAGTTCAGCTTTGCTATTGCAGTTGTCAGTACTGTAAAGGCTTGGAGAGAGTATAACTAAGTGTTTTGTGAAATTTTGTCAAAATCTGCTTAGTTGTTTTGCGTGAAACATGTAATACCTGCCTTCTGAGCTTGAGGGCGTGGGTTCGATTCCCACCTAGGACAAACATTTATGTCATGAACATTTGTGTTTGTTCTATATCTGGTTGTTAATATCTATTTAAGTATGTATTTAAAAACTATATATGTATGTATATCAGTCTCTGGCAGCCATATCACAAGCTTTGCTTAGTTTGGGGTCAGATGACCGTGTGTGAAAAAATGTCCCGAATATTTATTTATTTACTATTTATTTATTTAATAACAGAATAATCTTCTGCAATTTATACATATTATGTATAAATTTCAAAAGATTATTGTACCTAAAGATTGCAAATAAAATCTTTGTATTCTACCATAGTATCGACCTACAGCATCTAAGTTCACAGTCTTACATTGGCGACAATCCAAATAATACTCCTGGCATCTGATCCGTGAAATGCAATCTGAGAGATCCTGAAAGAACATTGCCCCAAACATCTGTGGCCTCCATTCTGGTTGCTGAGCTCTGTTGCTCGGTTAGTAGTGGATGTGTCTAAGGACGATGTTTTGCTATTAAATTTAAACCCTTTTTAATATGAACTTTAAATTCCCTTTTATTCCTTAACTCGATTCTTTCGCAAAATCTTTTCCTTATTTCTGACCTCATAAAAAACAACATCTCGTAAAAAATCAAGGTACTTGCCAAAATGTCAGCTTCGTAGGTCAGACACGTGTAGAGTAGAGGTTAAAAATAAAGACAATTTTATTTTCTCTACCTGCAGATGTGCTGTCAAAACGCCCGTGGAAATGTTCACAAAGCTCCATTCCAGGCGTCTCGACCAAACCCACGTCTGGCTCATCTGCATACGTTGCACTTACATCTCTATAGGGAGAGGCGATGAAACCTTCCAACAGAACTAGATTTAATTCTGATATGAAATTGGTCTGTCTGGAGAGTATCTTTTACAACTACGTAAGTACGTAGTTCTTGTTCGAGGTGGAAACCTGCACTGACGTTCCGCTCGGGTTGTATTGTGCATTTTCCCCGCCAGTATCTACAGCTCACCCAGCTGGACAGCCAACCCAGCTCACAGTGATCTATCGGCGGCAGTGACGAGCGGCAGAAGTTACCTTCGACCAATTTGGCAAGAATCCAAAATGCTTTACTCCCAGCTGGGTATTAAGCCAATTTAGACATAATCCGCCAACATGGTCGAAATAAGTCTTCTTTATCATCTTTTTGCAGGTCTTGGCAGCAATGTTGTATGCTTTTTTTCTCAGACTTAGATTAGCGGATTTTTAGATATGAAAGGCGTGCAAAAGAACCATTACTGACGTGTTATTTATGGGATCTCGCTACAAAGCCTGTTGCACCGGCATCAAGTTGCTAGTCTGCCAGTATTTTCCTAGGTGAGCGTGCTAAATCTTCGACCACATCATCGCTTCCCACCAGGTGAGATTGAGATCAAAATTATTTGTATTATTGGAGCTGGTTTAATAACTACTGGAGCCAGATTTAATTAATTGTTTGTGGGACCACCAATGTGCTATAGGTGGTCCCACAAACAATTAATTTCTCTACAATTAGCTTACAAATATCAGAGTTATCGGTGTATGTATATACCTACATAAAAAAGAGTAAAAACATATATATTCACCTAGTAAATAGCGGACAACTAACGTTGAACACTATGCAAGCGACATAACATCTAAATTGAAGTAAACATAGCATTGGTGAACTATATAATTGAAACAATGTACATGTACAATGATGCTCGGACGTTTTTTGACTGTTTTCAGTGAGATATTGTGACAATAGGAATTGTATCTCGATGAATAAGGCGCAGATTATATCCACATATCCACCACCATTTCGCAAATAGCTACAAACGTAACCTAAAACCATCCCCGACGGATCCGATTCCGATTTAGATACGGGTATGAATCGTTAATCAAGTAGTAATATCGATTACCATCTCGACACCCGATGAACCTAATGATAAATTTTCATTGGCGACAACTTTACTATTTATGAGGGATTTAGGGTCTCGTGCACAGATATAAAGGTCTCGTGTTATGTCCATGACATTTCAATGGGATTGGCAACTGTCAAAATCACAGAATAGCATCTTTTAAAGTCAAAATAGTGTTTTTTTTTCTTCTTCAGTTTTATATAAAGATACTAGCGATCCGCCCCAGCTTCGTACGGATATAGATTATAGCCTATGTCACCTGGGGATAGTGTAGTTTCCCAACATTGAAAGAATTTTTCAAATCGGTTCAGTAGTTTCGGAACCTATTCAATGCAAACAAACAATCAAATCTTTCCTCTTTATAATATTAGTATAGATAAATATAGATAATGCCTTCCCACGTGAATTTGCCAATGTCGTTGTTAGTAAAAGTTTCGAATTGTAATAAATATCGTCAAACAAGTCGTAGTCACAGTTATAGAGTCAAGCAATAGTCACGGTCCAGGTCATGTCCTAGAAAAGTGGTGGAGGACATTACTAGAGAGTTTACTGAGTTTTAGAAACAACACAAAAAGTTTCGAAACAATCGTATACAGGTTTACTTTTAATTATCTGGCTATCTTCTGTACATCATAACCAACAATATTTTGGATTGATGACTTTTGAAATTTCACAAAAAAATAACCCTTCAGTTTGTTGCAATAAACTACACTGGGTTATGCGGAAAGGGTGTATTAAGCAGAAAAGGGTCCATATTACCTATAGTACTACCCATCAATAGAACAACTTTTACTATGGAAGCAACTCTCTAATCGCGAAAAAATAATCAGCTGTTCCATAGAAAACGGTCATTAATTGACACGCCTCAAAATGTATGGAACAGGTAATACTTTTTTGCAAATTTTCAAAAACCATACAAAAGTAGTTCGTTATTATGATGTACCTATAGAATCTTCCCCTAATAGGTATAAATTAATAGTAACCCTGTATACAAGTACTATTACCGG
Source organism: Agriopis aurantiaria (assembly GCA_914767915.1). NCBI lineage: Eukaryota > Metazoa > Arthropoda > Insecta > Lepidoptera > Geometridae > Agriopis > Agriopis aurantiaria. Next base: position 14,646,930 of record OU611992.1, on the reverse strand, counting down.
TTTAAAGGTATTAAACGTAATGCGATTTACTCTAATTTATCGCTGGCAATAACTTCGCTAACATTTGAAAATACCGAACATCATAATTAAATTTATTCATCGCATTGTTATCTCAAGAAAGCAATAAACCTTTAATAGGTACCCCTCATCTTGGCGTAAAGGACTAGTCAAATGCGTAAAGTAATGCCGCAATGGGTGAGAGTGACATCGACGAGAAAAATTATTATTCTTATCTGTCAAAGGCTACCTTAAAACATACAAGGGTCATATGCCTTACTACAGTTATCGTTTGTTTTCAAATGTGTGCTCCGTGTTTCTCCCACTGTTTCGCTATAACGGTAATTAAAATTTTAATTACTGCACACCTTTTTTTAATGTATCAGTAGACGAACAATCGACTTGCCACCTGATGGTAAGTAGTCACCGTCGCCTATGGACACCTACAATACCCGGGGCATTGGCGGTGCGTTGCCTACGTTTGAGGACTCTATTCACTCTTCGCTTGAAGCAATTAAGGTCATATTTTGGAGGAAAAACCGAAGGTGGTAAGGTGGTGGTGGTGGTGGGTGCAGCAACATTAATAGTCTACTTGCAAAGCGGCAAGGTCTGGCCCGACCGTTTGCAGGGTGAGTTCGACTAGAGGCATCACACCCGCCACGTTACCTTACCATAATCTCCTTAATTTGTCTGATCAGAGGTTAACCCACAACATTTTTTTTGTAAAAATCTTGGATCCTTGTGATACTTCTAGTGGAAACTGCTAAGCCTCGCTTGGGAGCTATACCTTTATGTGCAAAGTCTTTTGTTAGCGTCTTTGTGATGGCGTGTACATGGCATGAATTATATTCATAAAGGACATGGACCACACCACACGGTGATGCAGCCAGGCGTCTTACCCCAGCCTCCTTGGAACAAGGAGGTAGGCTGGTAGAAGTAACGGCGTTAGGGTAGGGCGCGGTTGGGCGACCGCCCAGGGCGCCAGATTAAGGCCTGCGGCGCCCCTTTATAGCCATATTATACCTCATGCATTAAAAAAAATACTATTCTTTGCCTTTTTTCCCGTAGAAATCTCGCTCAGGGCGCTGGTAGTGCTAAAACCGGCACTGGGTAGACAAGGTCTGAGAAACTCTAGTGCTGCCTAGGCGAGCAAAAAGCTCATCTTCAAAAATCATCATCATCACAAAAATCTTAAAACAACAGAATGTTTTGTTTTTTTTTATCACTTCTACACACGTCAGCCGCTAACGATAGCTTGAGGAGATATATGCATTATAAGTAAAATGGTCTTAGGTACTAAGTAGCGATGATAATTTAGTGTTAAGTGTATTCAAATTCTAAATCCCAAGGTGTAGTTTTAAATCCCAACAATGAACTTGAGATACCGATGAAGGGAAAAAATTACATTCTAGGATCCGTTTTTATAATAAGTTTTAGTATGATTAATATGTTGTGTGTAATTTTAATTTGTTATTGTTTTATTTTATTAGTAACGATTTCATCGTTACAGTAGGATTCTTTATAATGCCCGGTTTGTTATCTACCATCCTCAACTAGAAATCGCTCGCCTAAAATTTAAGGGTATTCTGGCAGGCCGCTTCCAACCGGCCCTTTTGGAGATCGATGGAGGTGGCCTATGTCTAGCAGTGGACGTCCTATCGCTGCAATGATGATGATGACCCACACCAGTAGCAAAAACTACTCACCTACTCTTACGGCCTTTTTTACGTTGGTTAAGTTAGTCTATGCTTAAAATTGATTTGTCTAATTTTTGCGCCTGACAATTTCCGTCAGCAAAAAGCCAATAATTAACGTTTCTAACCAAGGCATGTACTTACGTATATTTGAATAGGCCTTTACTTAATGTTGATTACGAGCTCAATTCACCTCAGTACGTTTTACTGCGTCTACTCACAGGGTCTTGTTTACGACCATGATTAAGGCCCTCGAGGATCTTTATTAAACCATGTTGTGCCCCATATTGTAGACATTAAATTGAGAGCAATGGGTCAGGATATGGTGGTCAGGTAAGAGACATGGACCTAATACAGTTTGATGTATATAATAAAGAAATACCGTCTCCTAATATTACGACATTGTGGAATATAATTATATCTTTTTACAAGCTTTTATATAACTTCTTGTCAGTTTGGGTCAAATATGGCAACTGAATTTTAAAACAGTTATCCCCAAGTGATTGAGCTAATGCATACACGTTTAGTTTCGATGATAATGCGTGGTAAGCTGAGTAATGTTATTCTAAATCCAATATGGCGGACTCCCATAGACGATGGGCCAGTATTTTTTTTGTGCACTCCCAAGATATGGGTCAAATATCAAAGGGTTTAAAGAGAATAATACGTAAAATAAAACGACGTCCAGACTAAATTTAATATGGCGGATGCCTAAAAGATTGTTTTTTAATTTTTTACTAATAATATTTATTTTATATTTACAGGCCAATAAGCGTTTGACCACAACCTATAATATGATGTCGGTGACGGTGTGCCGTCACTCAGTTCCCGGCCCCAGGCTAGGTGAGTGTACCATCTTTGACCAACGACTTTGAGTCACAGATGCTACCAGAACACACCGACAGCTTGACGACAGGTTTTAAACTTGACAGTCAATCAAGCCGGAGCTTAGAAGTAACATACCACTATTCTATGTTTTTTCTGTTAACGGCAGCTCATGCTCATTGCTGGGATTTGAGCCTACACCTGCCGTGTGGAAGTCGACCACGCCAACCACCTAGCTATCATAGGTACTATCTAACACCATATTGACTGTATTGTTGTGAGCCCTTGTGTCGATGAGATCATGGCTAGACCAGATAAAATAAAACTCCAAACCCCAAGGTTTCTCAAAAAGAGTAACTGGGAGCCATTTTTGAAACTATTTGTAAGCATAAAACATTGATTGAAAACTCGATTGACACTATTAGTTCGCCCCAAACTATGACCTCTCGATCCCTATGTCTCTACAGCTTCTTTCTTAATTTAGCTCATATTTGAACCTAAAATTATTCGTTATTAACCACTTTTCTAGTAATCATCAGAAGGCAAATTCATCATCATCATTTCAGCCGTAGGACGTCCACTGCTGGACAAAGGCCTTCCCCATCGATCTCCAAAAGGGCCGGTTGGAAGCGGCCTGCATTCAGCGTTTCCCTGCGGTCTCTTTCAGGTCGTCCATCTTGTAGGTGGACAAGTGGAGAAGGCAAGTTAACATCATACAAACATTTATATTATATACATACAAGCTCCAATGTATCCCTGTAGATTTGGAGACCTTCGCTTCCCTCGGTCAATAAACTTGTCCATGGTTCAGCAATGAGTTCTTATATAATTATAGTACATTTTCATTGAATACCACATGCATAGGCCTAAATGATAATTTTAAACTAAAATCTGCACTTCATTGGATCCATTAATACGATTTCATTCTGCGTTAATAGCTTTCCAGTGAAATGGGTGCAACCGCAGTATCATTTATGTGATAATTAATTCTAGATAGGATACCACATATACAGGGCTATTTTAAACTTCGACCAAAATGAAATGAATGGGCGGGCCATAACCATTGAATATACTCAGTAAAACGAGTCAAAACCGTCGGACATATACTTCAACACCTAATTATAACCATGTACAGTACATTTGTTACAAAAAAACGGATAGTGATTTTTTATTGTGTATTTACACTTCGGGAAAGCACACGAAGGCATAATTTTGCCAGATATTTCGTTATCATGTAACAATAGACGCGTGCCGCACTTCCTACGGCTAGAGACCAACTGAAACACGGAACACTATTTGAACTGAAACGAAGTGACAGCGCGGCGCTCATTATGTAATCTTCAAAAATGTGCTTCTTCTGGGCCCGTCCATTCATTTTATTTTGGTGGAAGATTTTAAATAGTTTTTGTATTTTACGCAGTGATAGCGCAATGGAAGAATGATTGAAATCAGATCAGTAGTTTTGGAGTAACCTCCCAAAGAAAATTCACAAAACTTCACCTCTATAAAATATTTGTTTGTATAGATGAATGTTACATCGATTTTAGCACACATTTTTTCTTAAAAACACATGACTGTAACATCATTAGGCAATTCAGTCAAGTGGAACTCTATTTATCCACAAAAAATCTAGAAATGGATTTTGTTTAATAATTTTTCATACAGTTGTAATAAGTTTTAGCAACGGCTGGGTTATTTAGCTTATTAGCAAAGGCACCTTCACCTTTCTTTATTTATTTATTTCTACGAGAAAAAAAAAACAAATAAAGAATGACTGGTCATCAATGACTGGTCATTTTTTCAAGGTTGCCCTATCCATTCTTCATGGATTGCACAGATATACACAACCAGATCGGCAATATATTTTAGTGAAAGAGACAACTTGATATGGCTCAGCACAAGTACGAAAAGGACATAAATAGATTTTGTTGTCCTTATCGGCGTGACCTGTTTTTGGTACCTGAAGTGTCAAAATCTGTCATAATCAGTGACAAACAAAACGGGTCTGAATATTATTTACTGCCTTTTTTTGGTGATTAAATGTGATAAATGCGTGTTTCCTCTGAGAAATAATTGTAAAAGATATTTTACAATGGTTGGTTGTAGCATTTAGGGCTGCAAGAAGCGCAGTGAGCGAAAATACGATGAAATATCATTTCACACGTAAGTAAACATATAAAGCTTGTAACGATCACCTAAATAAATTCAGGATATCAATTTGCAAATATTTTATTCATAATTAGTCAGTTTTTAGGTCGATTTGTGGTCTTTTCCTGTGTTTTATCAAAAAAATTACTTAGAAGAATAACAATAAATGTTACCAGTTTATAAATGAAATTACCCACCACAATTAACATAAATTATTCGTTCTGCAGGTTTCCAACCGATCCTGGCTTACGAATAAAATGGATCAGTGCTACTGGTCGTGAAAATTGGGTGCCATCAAAACATGCTAGAATTTGTTCGAGTCATTTCAATGCCGAATCCAATATCAGAAAGGGAAAAATTAATTATTTAAAGCCATGAGATTTGTATGGACAGATTTGTATCTTAATTTATTAATTTGTTTTGTTGCTTACTATTTTTCAGATTATCCTTCCATCTCTTTTACTTAGGATATTTTTTATTTTATTTTTAACACCATGCAGACGAAGTCGCGGGCACCAGCTAGTTATTATTATAACACACTGTAAGGTACTTCCTACTTACCTCCTTCCTTCCTTCCTTCTTACTTACATCTTGAAGGTTGTAGTTAGACAAGCCAAGCACTACAAAGTGCCCAGCCATCATGCTATGGTTACTTCACAACCTTTTTTCTAGTACTATATTCTAATCCTAACAAATAATTATAATAAAAACGAAAGTAGCTTTCTGTCTGTTTTTTACGAGGAAACGGCTAAGTCAACCTTAACAAAATTTGTCAGGACGATAGGGTGTGTCATGAAGACAGACAACGTACATTTCTTCCCAGAAAATTGCAGGTAGCACCGCGGGTTGCAGCAGATAGTGTATAAAATAGAAATATTTAAAAGTTAGTATTGTTTCCAAAATTACTCATTGAAGATTCACTACCCATCATAGTAGGTAAATTACCCTAACTTATAGCAAATCATTTTAATGTGGCAGCACACCTTGTTGAAGCGAGAGGCACTGAGCTAGCCACGCTCATTGAAAATCTATAGGTAGTAGATCTGTGATGGATTGTCTATCCTCTATCCTTTTTGTCAAAGTTTACCTCATCTTTTTTTCAAGGTTGCCCTATCCATTCTTCATGGATTGTCTATTCTCTATCCTTTTTGTCAAAGTTTACCTCATCCTTTTTTCAAGGTTGCCCTATCCATTCTTCATGGATTGTCTATTCTCTATCCTTTTTGTCAAAGTTTACCTCATCCTTTTTTCAAGGTTGCCCTATCCATTCTTCATGAATTGTCTATCCTCTATCCTTTTTGTCAAAGTTTACTCATCCTTTTTTCACAAGTTGTCCTAACTTTTTAGTATAAGTTGCCCCATTTTTTTCACTGGTTGCCTGTGACTTGTCGGTTGCTTTAGAGGCGATCCTGCGCTAATCTGCTTTTTCGTGAATTTGTACCCGTTATTTTTAGTTGTTGTTCATATTGTTTTATTATTTTTAATTATCATATTTTAACCCCTTTTTACGAAGCCTCTTGTAAGATAACGACAATATTTATTGTGACAATTAAATAAAGCTTCCTCCAGCCCAAATGAAAACTGTTATCTAGCCGCAAATTATGAGGCCTGTATTTAATTTAATTAAGCTTTCGGTAATAAACGTCGACCCCTGGGCAGTCGTAGTTTACAGTAATCACTTTACGGTCGTATTATCTAACGCACTGTTACAATTGCGTTATAAAGCATCTCTAACCTCAGTAATAAATAAACGTGGTACTTTAGGGATTGTTCATTAATTAAGTAAGACAATGAAAGGGCCAATATATTTTTTTCCCGGCAAATTAAATAATGTACATAATAAATTTACATTGGATTTAATGGAATTATTGGACGTATATTTAAATATACGTAAAGCCTAGACGTTGCCGAGGTCAGCTTTGACTTGTATTGTAGTACTTTTCTCAAACATTGCGTGGATATGCAAGTTAACATTTACATTATTATTTAGAGGTAATTTTATTATAAAACTAGGTGGTGTCCGTGACTTCGTACGCGTAGTGGACGGCGCGCGGTGGTTCGTGACGTAAGTAGTGGACGGGTGGCAAAACAGACTCAACAAATCTATAAACTATTAATATAAAACAATCCCTTGCATTACCTAAGGAGTACTCTCTATGTTTTCACAAATTATATATATAGCGTATCCCGTAATCTGGTATTTTTAATCATATTCTTGGAAACTGCATTAAAATCCGTTCAGTACACTTTGAGTTTATCGTGGACAAAATACAGACAGCAACATAGATGCCGTACTAACACGCATGCATGCATACCTTTGACGATTTTTCGATCCTACCTCCCACTTGGTCAAATGTCGTGAGAGTTGGCTTGACTCCGCTCCATAATCCCACGTGAGATTTTTCTAAATGCGTATTTTTAGTGTGTACGTTAATGTTTAATACTTGTGTAGGATTTAGTTATATTTTAGTGAAGAAACATGTTTTACTTCGTTTAACTCAGCTTTCCCTCAATTTTATGATGAGTAATGATATTCCCGAATATTTCCACAGACGCTCGAACGCGGCTGGCGGACCACCGTCCAACCAACGGGAGAGAAAGAGTGAGAATATCATATTCCCCTCTCTTTCTCTCCCATTAGTCAGACAGTGGTTGAGGTCTGCCGCGTTCGAGCGTCTGTTAGCACTATTACCAGTCCAGTAGTACTCGTAATTATACCTATCAGTTGCCGGCCGTTGCAGGCTAAAAGTCAACATTATAAAAGTAATGAAGCCTAACGCATAAAAGTTGAATTTAACCCCTCGAAATAAGTACCTATTTAATTAAGTTAGGAATTCCTACAGTAGTTTGGATCTTTTACTCTAGCTTTAGAAATGCAGGTTTTATGCACCGAGTTAAAACTTAGAAAAAGTTTTAATAGCTTTTAAAATAAACGGTTTAAAGAACCGTGAAACCGGCATTTTGGACTGAATAAAATTGCGGTAAGTTCGTGTGAGTGGTATATAAAGCATTTAAACGTTGGAATTGTTCATAAATGCTTTTTGTTTGATGAAAAACTTACTATAAAAGAATCTTGGGGCAATTTGGGAACAAACGTTTTTAACTTTTTCGTTTATGTATCTATAGCAAATTAGCTACCACAACGAAAAACTTCCATAGACCTAGATTATGTTAGCACCAATACAAAACGATAGTATTGCTCTCCATGCATTTATGAATATGCTTCAAATTTGACGATTCGTCATCACGAATATTCAAAAGTAGATCTTTAAAATCGATTAATTGACATTATTTATTTATGTTTCATATTTCAAGGACATTTATTAAACAATATTCAACAACATTTATTTAAATTTATTCTTAAAATGTTTTATTCTGATGTGTTCACCGATACACGATTAAAGAAATTTGGCACGATAAAAAAAAATCGTAAACTTTCCTAAAAACACCCGTTTTTACGTTCCCTTCAATGGATTGAATCAACTTCATTAAAATTCCATAGAAGATATTTATATCAAAAAAAATTATTTGTTATCCTAACAATCATTAAAATGCTTTAGTAGTCGCAGTTTTTTGTAAAAGCGTAAAATTAATTGTAGAAAATAAAGAAAAGCGCACGCCGCATTACCGTCATACAAGTGTACGGTTCTCTACCATTTCGCCTGAGCCAAATGAATTCAGTTTTTACCATAATATGGACAGAAAGTAACTTTTCTACAGTTAACAATTGCGTTGGCAAATTATAAAATATCTCCTAAAGCCCAATAATTGGTTAAAGTGCTTGCGTAAGTTGAATTTCAAGTGTTTATTCAGGAAACAAAGAACAAAGACCTTTTGAAGAATTTCTTTAGCGGCTTTAAGTAAAACTTGTATAAATTTCTTAGCTGCCTAGTTCAAAGTTCATATTTAAATAAGGAATAATAAGAATACTTGATTTGATTTGTAGGCGATGATGGCCGAGCGCGATGTGCGCTTTGCATTCTGACGGCAGGTTCGATCCTCAGCCTTGCAACAATGACTGACTTATTTAGTACCCTACCTAAATATATTATGTGTGTCTGATGCTATTTCTCAAAAACGGTGAAGGAAAACATCGTGAGAAAACCGGTACGTCCAAGAACGGTACGGTAGAAAATCGGTACGTCAAAAGTTCAAAGATATATGACTTTCACCAACATGCACTGAGCCAGCATGGTGGATTATGGGCCACCCTCTCTCTTTCTCTCTCTCTCTCTCTCTCTCTAAGAGAAGACCTGTGTCTCAGCAGTGGGAACATGATAGGAGAATATTCTTCTTCGAATTATGGTCTGTATAAGACCGGCTATGTCGGCGTAAAGTTGCTATAAGCTATCGATTTTAGCGGATACCTTAGAATAACTACACAAAGAAACCAAGTACATTCGCAAAATTTAAGCCATTCAAATGGTGTCATACATGACACCAAAAAATATAGAAAAATTTTACTATGACAATTTGTGCGGTGAAATCGTACCACAACAAATCAGAAAAGCAGCATAAGAGTTATGGTGTGACATTCCACAGGTAATCCATTAATTTTCTTGCTTAAATCGTTTAAAATACCAATCGAAACGTAAGCTACAAAGCGAATTAGTAGCTTACGTTTTGAGAAGGTGTTGTTTGGTAACTTACCTTCTCTGAGTAGTTATTCTAAGGCGGATACATTTCAGGGAGCGTGCAAAGGATCTGCAAGATCTAATTTCTACTGCCCATTTTTTAATCTAAAGGCTAGGGCGAGCATGAAAAATCGACAAGGTTGACCCCAAACATCTAACGAGAGCTTTTGGTCGAGGCTCTACACTATAAAGTCGTTCACCGTAACGACTATCGGGACAACAATCGTTGAGTCAACAACCCACATGTCGGAACCCTCATGAGTCAGTACGATATAATAATACAAGGTACCATAAACCAGGCCCCCGATTCTACTAAACAAATTGTTTTTAAATTATAATTGTTTCAATTTAAACTTTTAAATGATTGCCTCAATAATATAGAAAAATACCACCAACTAATATTATAACTTAGTATAGCAAAAACTGTCAATTTGAGGCCACTATTAAAAAAAATTGAAACAACAAACAAACAACAAACAATTACAAACAATTTGTTTAGTAGAATCGGGGACCAGTTCAACACCACCAAGACTCATCACAATAGATCACAATATTTCAATATTATACTGTATAATAGTTCCCTACTCTCACACACCTAAGAATTGTATTTTTATAATCAAAGGGTATCTTTGTGTTGCCAAGAAATAAAGTGAAATAATTATGCAGTACTATAATATAATCATGTAAATTTTTGTACCTAATACTTATTCTAATAGTTCTATAGTAAGCTATGATGACCTAGCGGTAGCATGTGCTGTGCGCATTATGTGGTGGCACCCAGTTCAATCCTGTGCCCTGCACCAATGACTTATTTAGGACCTTAATAAATTCTATGCAGTTTCGATGCCGTCCCTCAAAATGGATGTTGAAACCGGTATGTCCAAGAACCTCAAAAGTTCAAAGACATTATTAATTTTGACACTCACAAACTTGAATTGGGGCCTTACGGACAACAGCTAATTGCGGCACCTAATCCGCTCAGTTGGAAAATCACGCGACCGCAAACCGTATCTGGACGCGATAAGGTTCACGTTCGCGTGATTTTCCAACTGAGCGGATTAGGTGCCGCAATTAGCTGTTGTCCGTAAGGCCCCTGGGCTAGCATGCTGGATTAGGGTCCATCCTCTCTCTCTGAGAGAAGACTTATATCCCAGCAGTGGGAACATTAAAGGCTGATAATGGTAATGATGACTTTTTCTAGTTAGACAGGCAGCACAATTAATTTTGATTTTGTTTAAAAAAAGTATATTACACGACAATGTAAGTAAGTCAATTGAGAACTCTTGGGTAGTTTTCTATTCAAACATAGTTATCTTATTTTGTTAGTAAGCGTACGTTTTATTTTAGCTGTTTGCTTAAAAATATAGTACAAACGCCCGAGCTCTTGACCTTCTTAAAAAATGTAGGTCACACAAGTAAACTCTCACTCTAACTTACTTTTAACAACACCCCAGTTTATTTATTTCATAAATAACATTAAACTTGGCACTTTCCCCAAGTAAAAGACCGTTTCTTACGTAAAAAGTCCGTAATTTTCGCACAGTGGGACATGACCTCATAAATGTACCTTTATCTACAAGTACCTGGGACAAAAACGGGCCAGAAAAATCCCAGATGTTAAATAAACCACTATGATAAAGACAACATTGTTACAAAGTTATATTTTCCGTTTTTGTTTCTTCTGATTTGGGAGGCGCAAGAAAAGGTCGCCTGGGTCCTGCAGGAATCAAGGTAAAAGTCTTTTGGGTAGAGCTCTTATATTAGCGTTTCAATACAAATCTTTCGCATGCACCTCATGACATGTCATATTGTATTCATAATGTACCTAAAGGAAGATTGTGTGTCACAGTAAAGTAGGATACTCTGTAGGATGATAAAGTAAAGCAGTGAAGTGTTATTTTTTTTTCTTGATCAGATTTGATGAAATTCGGTGTGTATATATGGCAAAAATAACTTTGTATTCCTTTTATTAAACTCAGAGGAATATGAAAAATTTAATCGCATTACGGCTTTCTTTTGAATTCTTATTTTCATACCTACTGTAAACAGACAGCTACTTACGGTAAAACAGACTAAAAAATAATATAAAAATTCTCAATTTTTTATTCGAAATTTTTGATGTGAAACATCTATGTATTAGCGCATCTTGGCAGTAAAGTCGACTCGTGTGCTTTGACGGCAAATATTATTACACTCTCTTATGCCGTCATGTTCCACATCTGCCAAGCTTCCCGTGACAGCAAACTTTAAAATATTAGGGGATGAATCACGTTTGCTGAATTTAAAAAAACATTATTCTGGCCCCTAAACTGAAATAAAGTACAAATCGAACAATAATAACTGAAAATCGCTTCCCGCTTCCACAACAACTCCACATCATAAAGGTACGGTCTCAGGAGAGCGGTCTCATCTTCTTATTGCAGAGAGTTTTTCCATCAAATCGGTGCCCTTTTTGTCAGGCCCGGTTTGTGGACTGAGGACAATGTGAACAATACGCAACCAGGCTGACTCTCACATAGGGTTGGAATATTTATAACTAGCTGACCGATTTTGTTTCTAACATTTCCAGTTATATATGTTTGTAAATCCGCCGTAACATTACATATTCTGTAAAAAAAACAACTGGCAATTTATTACGGTTCGAAAGATACAGCCGTATAAATGTAGGACGGACAGATGGACATACAGACAGACAGACGGACGGGTAGACATCGTAGGCTTAGTAATTAGGTCCCGTTTATACCCTTTGAGTGCGGAACACCAAATAAGCAATTCCATTTTTTTCTGGGCCATTTTTCCAGTTTTTCTTTCCTTTAAAACAGTTAGAAAACTCGAGCATTTAAAAAAATTGGTTCGTCTTAATCGTTCTTAAGAGAACGAACAGCATTTTTAGTTTTAAATGTAGATCAAACTCAATGTTTGATTGACTAGACGTTTGACCAGCTCAGACGGTATGATCAAAATAGGTGTTAGAATTAGCTTTTACATAAAACAGCGGGAACACAATGTTTGGTAAGCAACACAATGGTTTTTTAAACGTGATAATGTCTTTATTAACTAAACAAAATACAAGCTAACACTAACACTACAAAAACAATTAGGCTGCCCAAGTGCCCATATTAGGTAAATCGTTAAAGGTATAAAGACAATCAAAATGTTCAAACCCGCTACCAGTTGGCAGTTACAATTTAGCTACTTATTATGACTGTTTAAATCAGCCTTAAGAGGAGAAACTCTGCAAGGTATTAATTAATGAAGTTTTCATAAAACGTGCAACTCTGACTGCAATGCTTATTGAAGAAATAAATTAACGATTCATGCCAAGAAAGCCTTAAGTCTCTAACAATGTCTATAATTAGCCGTGATCAATACAGGGTATTCATTTGTCTTAGCCTTTGCTGTATAAACCTGACTTCCAAGTGAGCTTTATGATCGAAAAGTACTACCCACGCCAAGCTCCGAAACAATACCTCTAATTACTTGTATTATTCTAAGTATTCTAGTTTCGGTGTAACAGGAAGCTCTTTTATTCCACCTGAATATTCTAAAACAAAACCGTGATAAACCTTTATTGGAGCCCTTAGGAACGTCGTGTCGGCCCAAATTTTGTTCGCAAAATCATTCTTTATTTCAGAAACGGCCGAATATGGAGCAGCACGGAATAAAATTGATCGTAAAAATCATTTAATGGTATCCACCGCTCGATTTTGTTTTTCGCTTCAATTTGCTCTGTGCTTATTTTTATTTTAATGTCTTTTTGTCTGCCATGCCCTCTTTGTTCGCTGTTTGTTCAGACAAACATTTTTACTGTGACAATAACTTGGATACTTGGATCCTTGAAGGGGTTCGTTGCTAGTGAAATTCGTCACTTTCTTTTCCTTATCGAAATCAAACAGTGGGAAAGGTTCAGCAAGGGCTTGGGAACGACAGACGTCAAACCAGTTCTTTTTTAGAGCCATATTAAACTTGCATGACTGCTTTTGGCATCTAGGTAATTAACGTTCGATTATTTTTCTTTATTATTTCTCATTCAACGTTAATTTAGCTATCATCCACTGCTGAACATAGGGCTCTCTCAAGGTAAGCGACGAAGCCCAATCTTTGGATTTTTGCTTCCAGCCACTGTCAGCTGCCTTGCTGCAGCTGATTATCAGGGCACTACGCTTGCTGGTTCATGGTTGTCACTTTAGAATACATCTGCCCCAACGGTCATCGATTCTGTGACAGATATAACCGACCCACTGCCACTTCAGCTTGCCAAAACGCTGAGCTATGTTGATTCGTTTGGTTCTCTGGCGAATAACTTCTTACTGATTCCCTAGAAGAATTACATGGAAAGCATTTATAACTCCTTTTTTGCGTACCATAGCCCGCTGAGCGACCTTGAGCTGGTGGACTACTTCAACTGTGTTCACGTTTCAGTCTGTCATGTCTGTCTGTTCGGTGTAAGTCTGTCATGATTATTCGGTAAAACGCACTGGTCCTTGCTCGCACGCTGAACAAAGCCTTTTAAGCTTTTATATTAAGACTTTTACCATTTCTAATTCCTTCTTTTCTCGGTGCATTTCTTACGTCTGATGGTCGTTTGTGCAGCGTGATCTCTACCTCCCAGATTTTTTTCTTTGACTACAGTGCATTTGTTGTCTATTTTATTGCCGACATTGGCGCATAGTGCACATACACTGAGGTAGAACATATTTGATCAGAAGAATGTATCGTATGCCCACAAGGTTGTTTGCCACTAACTTTCCCTGAGATCGCCAGCTTCTCTAGGTTGTCAAAGATTTTCCTGAAAATACGGCAAAATCCAACTCATGGACACTTTCGGGTACGTGGAAAAACCTTGGTGGAATCATTTTAGTATCGATACGTTGGTTTGTTGATTAAAAAGTTTAGTCTTCCATATTGATGCAATAATATAGTTATATATATTTCTATGCCTGTGTATACGCTCCATTTACTTGGTACCTAATAGGTGGATGCGCACTGACGCATTCTTCCGCAAGTCTGGGCTTATCCAGACTAATTAAATAAATAAATAAATAAATAAATAAATATTTGGGACATTTTGCACACACGGTCATCTGACCCCAAACTAAGCAAAGCTTGTGATATGGCTGCCAGAGACTGATATACATACATATATAGTTTTAAATACATACTTAAATAGATATTAACAACCAGATATAGAACAAACACAAATGTTCATCACACAAATGTTTGTCCTAGATGGGAATCGAACCCACGCCCCCAAGCTCAGAAGGCAGGTTCACTACCAACTGGACCAACGGGCTATAATTATCGGTATTTACATCCTATGTTGATGAGCATAGTTGTAAACTTGGTAGATCAAGTTAGTTCCTGTGGTTTTGTTAATGTTGATGACAGGAACATTTAACACCCCTTCAAAAAAATATCTTCTTGTTCTTCTTTAAATCTGGATTAAATGGCAATTAGCGAAGCACATTACAACCACAGTTATATGATTGTAAAGATTACATTTACCGTGGTAAGGTTGTGGAAGGAGTTTCCGATATTTCGGTGGGGTTACATGAACCATGCTCACGGGAAGACTGGCACTGACTTCCACAACCTTATCACGGTAAATATCCCGTCATAATCATATAACTGTATTGAACAACCGTGTGTAGTTTAAACAGTGTTTTAAGACAACCTTTCAAGGTTACTTGATAATATTAAGTTTTTTTAGGCTGTTTCATTGTTGCAGTTTGTTTCGCTAATGACTGATGTACTGACAGGTATTGAAGTTATGTACACTGAGGACATACCCGTATCTCACAAAAACTATAAAACACTTTGAAAACAAATGTTCCTATACCAGTTTGTATCTCGATACAAACTATTTTAACATTATACATTCCAAAACACATTTGCCCAGAACAACAACAAAATGGCTCTGCAAGGCAATTTATTTCATTTCTCTAAAATATATCGAAACCAATTGTCTTGAGAGAGCTATTCAGCAACATTTAAGCATTTTAAATCAGTAAACAAGCTTTTGATTTGCAAACAACCTCTATACCATCCATATAATTACTATGGATTTTTCTTGGAATCTTTTGATTCTACGGTTCTAATTTGTATATCTGAGGAATGGAACAAACTGTCGGCTTACTTAATTACTGAGGGATATAATCTAAGTATTTTCAAGGTTAAAGTGGATATCATCTAACTTTGCGGTTTCATCTTTGACAACATCTTCGTTTACTAAAAAGCTAGTTGGCGGTCAAACGTGGAATCCGCGATAAAAGAAATATACTCCCGGAGAGCGAAGCAAGTGCGAATATTTTGAGCTTTATATAAAAAAAAAAAACTGGCATAGAAACAATCCATAAGTTCAAAGTCACACAAAACAAACTAAAGTAAGTAACAAAATTTAAAGTTTAATTGTGTTATAAGCTAGGTTTATAAATTATTATGTTGACATACGCTATTGAATTAGGACATTCCTGTAATGATAGTTGTAATTTGAATAAATAAATAAAATAAAATTTAAAAAAAATGCCAATGTAAAAAGAAATATTGTATTTTAATAATGCCAAACAAAATAATGATTATGTATACAAAGTCAAAATGATAAGAATGCTAAGTAAAATAATAGATCATTTATTCCTACTTATTCTACTAAACTGTTTTACAATAGAGCTAGTTTTTTAATGCCATAAGTGGCAAACAAGCAGAAGAGCTGCCTGATGGTAAGCAGTCACCGTCGCCTATGGATACTTGTAACACCAGAGGCGTCACAAATACATTGCCGACCCTTTAGGACTCGATTAACTCGCCTTTTGAAGAACCCCATGTTGTAGCTTCTCAGAAAACCCGTGGAAGGTAGCTTATGTTGCTCAATTGCAGTTGTTTTCCACACCTAGTCTGAAAAGTCCCGTGCTGATCACACCCTGTGCTGCTGCTGACACGCCTGCTCCAGTCAGTAGTCAAGATTACCATAACACAAAAGACAATTACATCGAAGCGCTTCCTGGCTGACCGTTTAGTTAAAAAGGTGTATCCAAAGCGAGGGCAGACGGAATTTATTTTCTTATCAATAACTATGTATGTATGATGTGGATCTATGTAACAGCTTTTTGGCTTTGCAAGTTTCTGAGTAACAGCCAAAATGCTGTTAAAATTGTATGTTATGTAACATTTAACTATATTTTTGTATGTTTCTCTTATTGCCTATAGCCAAAGGCTATAGCCATAGTCATTGCGTGATAAACCCATTTTACAATAAGATAATACATGTTTTTTGGTAAAAACATGTCATGGTCGCCTCGGTGTGAACCTCAGCTACTGTTTTATAGTATAATGGTACGGTCTAACCAATTGCTTATCTAGCCTGGTACAGTTGCCGGCGATTGGCTTCACTCCAAATAGATACGCTACGGACGACGGAAAGAAGGGTATTCTATAACCTTACATGTGCTACATTGAAATGCAAATTGGTGAACAAAGATAAGACTTTCTTAGTACTTTTTTAGTAATTGCAAAACTGCTACAGTATCAAATTATCTGGAAAGATTTTACTGCCAAAGTAATTTTAAGTAACGTTAATACGTTGCCTAATAACATAACTAAAAAACACATGGCTTATACTATGAGTCAATCACAGAACACTTAGCTTTATGTTATCTGGAAATGTCATTTTCATCACACCTAAGTATTCGAAAAATTACAATTGGCTTTAGCGGGACCCAAATTCAAGTTTGTTCCTATGGGAGTTTCAGCTTTCTCTTTTTTGATTGGTCCGCGTTCGTGCTTCTGATAAATTAGCGTAGTTAGTTTGTAGCCACGCTCGTGAAGGACGAATGTAAAAAAATATATAAATATCACAAACTGACATTAACTTCTTTATGGTTACAAACTCATCTTTGTGATTGGTTAGCAAGGAGTTCGTATTATTATACTAACTAACTACATATGTGCTTAATATGTGAAGTTAATTAGCCATTATCAATAAAAAGTTATTTGAATTAATATAATATATCATTCACGAATTGTAAAAAAACATAATTATTTTGTTTTATTTAAACTTTTAATTCAATGCATGTACACACGATTTCCAAGTAGGTAGAGTGCTTTTCATGAAAGAAGTCCCCCAGACGCGGCGCTGTCATCGCGTATCAATCACTATCAGTATCATTTCTCGAGTAGAACTTTAACAACTTTTGGCATCGTACACGACTCTTTACGATGGAAAATTAATAAAAATCTCACTAGCGTCCAAACACAGTAACAACACCTGACAACTACAACATGGAAATTTAGTTCCGCTGTTTGCCGTGGGACTTCTTTCATGAAAAGGACTTTAGGTAGACTCGTAGCTTTTTCTTATTCTCAGTAGTGATAAAAAAAATATAGTGGGTACCTACTACCTACGGGGCCAAAATATTGTTTGTTCTCGGGCGGCGTATATTGAATTCCTCTTCTACTTTACCTATTCTATTCTACTTTACCTCCTATACCTACTTTAGAATCCCTCACGTCACTTTGAATTCTAAATATAACGGCCTCGATGAAAAAAACATTACTTTGTCCACTTGTAACACAAATAACTATTATTGGTATTTTATTTAGTTATAACACCATATCTGTAAGTCTTTTTTGGCGATAAACTTTGGCCAACAATTTAGGAAATCTCGATACCTTAAAGTACAATTTTCTTCGAAATATGTTCTTCAAATAATGGATACATTAAACACCACATTGCCTATTTATCAAGGCCTTGTCGATCTCCGAATACTTCAAAGCAGTCAAAGTAGCGAACAGCTGGCGCATTTCCACTGCCAGTTTTAACGCCAACAGCGTAGGTATTGTACATGCAAAAATTCACTGGATTTCACCGCAGTTCGTGGGAAAAGGCAATTATTCGACACACGTCAAGTTAGGCTCAGCGTAGTGAAAACAAGTGACAAACGAAATTGCAGCATCGATCTCTACAATTTCATTTTCAATGTCGTCCTTTATTTTTTGTAACCACAATTTAACAACGAATTTCGAGAGCTTTGTTATACCGAAGCTGGCATAAGCTATCCTAACTTAAGTTGTTAAAATTATATATTTGAGTTTTGACGTAAATTCAGATGAGACGGCCAACAAATACCTACTTTCAAAGTATGTTGTAAAATCGTTTGATCTAAGTAGTCGGTAAAACGGCCGCGTGTAATTTTCTAGCGTAGAAAATATTCCAGATTTCATTTAGATTGCATACGTGTTTCTTCAACTCTGTAATAAGAAATTGATATTTAAAATATATTGGCATATTTATCGAAGCGCAAAAATAAATAAGTAAATGTCTGGAGCTGCTAAGACGAGAAAGCCAGTTTAGTTAAATTAGTATCTGACTAAAACTCCACTGACGCCCTACTTGGATGCTAACTTTAGGGCAGGGTGATGAACGCGAGAAATTTTAAGTCACAAAAACCGGACAATTACGAGTAGAGCTCGCGCTCTGAGGGTTCCAGCCAACAGAAACCCCAGAGTCCAAACAAAAAAACAACAAAAAAAACATGAAATATTTAAAGACAAACTTAACTTTATAGTTGTCAATAAGGGTCTTAGATACATATCAACTACAAAATGTAAGTTTGTAATCTCAAAACAATATAATTTTGTGTGATATAACTTCAAATTACCGTCTTTTGGTTTTTTTTCCCTTTATTTGTGCTGTGAGACCTTGCTTCTTACTAAATTTCATGATTCTAGGTCAACGAAAAGTACCCTATAGGTTTTGATTCCCTTGTGAAATTGCAAAATATGCTAACATTTGCGACATAAACATTAATAATCTTTTGATCGCGTTGACTTACAAGTTTGATTTTTTTCTTACTGCAAGAGACTGTAGGCCCGAGTGTTTGATATAAACTTCAACTTTCAACGGGGTTACACATGTTGTACTGAGCCGAAAGAAGGTTTTATACAAATCATTGTGAACAATTTTTACCATGAGACTATCCCAGAAGTCGCGACAAAAATTCTCACAGAATTCTCACTGTAAAAGTTGTTTATATTAATGTTTTATTGTATCAGTCAGACACAATTCCCTTTAGTCAATAATAGACGTTTATATTTTATTCCCATTTAATTCAGAGACGTATATCTTTGCACAAAGACTTGTAACAAAACTAAGCATTATTAGCAAAAAGTTTCCGTAAAATTAATCAATAAAAATTTCGATAACATCTTTGGCATCCTCCATCATATTACTAACTAGATTATGCCCACTAACCGCAGTGTCCGCAGAAACAACTATAAAATTAAAGTTGGTATCAGACATTAAAATCTGCCATCAACTTTGGTAATAAAATCAACTAGGTTAAGCCCGATAAAAGACGGGGTTTTAAACTAAACAAATCGCATAATGCCTTTCACATGCCAATGAAAATATTTACTAACTTCAGCTATTGAACAAGCTAGCATCTAGACTGGAGCGACTGCAAAGAAAATACTAAGCATGTCGCCTACAATACAGTAAATAGTTTTTTTTTTAAATAAAATTTTAGAGAAAATCCTTTAATCTCAAATTGAAGTGAAAGTGAAGTGAGTACTCATAGTAAAAGCTACTTTAATTTGAAAGTTACATCAAACTTTTTTTTGGTTGGTATTGAAAAAAGTATACGCAAATGCAGTGACCTACTCTAAAACTCGATGGAGTGACGATATAATGAGTACCAGTTGGCAGGGGCTGGAAGCAAAAATCTGATTATTGGAATAGCGTGCCTTGGGAGAGGCTTAATCGACCCGGGTGTAATTTACGTGCGAAGTCGGGGCGGGTCGCTAGTTATATATAAACCTTCCGTAAAAATGTATCTAACTGATGGTGAAAACCGCATCAAAATCTGTTGCGTTTAGGAAGAGTTAGCGGCCATACAGACGTATGTAGAGAAGAGATAGAGAAAGAGATGTCCAGCAGTACACTAAGTTATAACTCTGATTATAATGCTGACAATGTAATGGTAAAACTAGTGTTGTGGTTTTTCAATGCAGCATGATTACTGTCCTACAGTAGCACAAAATTATGACAGTAGTTAAAAGAGACTTAGGTAATCCGCAGTCAAACTAAGCGACTAGGTATACAGTTTTAATATTTCCCCGGATTAAATTTGGAAAAAATTACCCAATTTCGGCATTTCGGCGTAAGGCCGGTTGGTGATACATCATTTTTATGTGAGGTTTCGGTGCTGTAACCAAATATTTGTATTGTCTGGAAGAGTAACGCACATTCCGCGGATTTATATCCAACCTTTTTCTATTAGGGATGGCATAAATCGTAAAAAAGAATTATTTTTCCCTCTCTGATTGTTTTTACACATTCCTCGTTCCTCTATGGATAAGGAAATCGAGTTGGTCGTGGTTTATTGGACCAGGTGTACGAAAAAAAAAATTGTATTAGTTAGTTAGTCGAGATTTACAAATTCAGGCTAATTGATTAGTATATCCGTCGACGAACGAAGGTTACAGACATAGTCCACCGGATTAGCAAATCGAAGTAGCAGTGGGCAGAGCACATAGCACGCAGAACAGATGGCTGATGGGGCCGAAAGGTTCTCGAATGGAGACCACGGACCGGTAAGCGCAGCGTAGGAAGTCCACCCACAAGATGGACAGACGACCTAAAAGAGACCGCAGGGAAACGCTGGATTCAGGCCGCTTCCAACCGGCCCTTTTGGAGATCGATGGGGGAGGCCTATGTCCAGCAGTGGACATAGGAAAAATACAGTTAAAACAGAGATTGAAAGTCCTCATCAAAACTTTTGTTGAATGGAACCACAAACCAAAACGACATAATATTAATAATATTTGTGTGTGTGTGTGTGTGTGTGTGTGTGTATATATATATATTTGGTTTTTGTTGACTATTCCAAAAAACGCCGAATCGATTTAGATAAAATGTATATAGGACCACCTCTGAATTATGACCTACCAAACAAAAAAAGAATCATTAAAATTCATAACTTTGGCGGAGTAAAACACTATTTTGGCACTTTTTTTTTTTGGCGGAGTAATCGCGTAACAAACATTTAAAAAAACATACAGTCGAATTGATAACCCCCGCCTTTCGTCGGTTCAAACTTCGACCAAAATAAAATGCATGGACGGGCTCAGAAGAAGCGCATTTTTGAAGATTACTAAATGAGCGCCGGCGCTCACTTCGTTTCAGTTGGTCTCTAGCCGTAGGAAGAGTGACACAAGACCATTGTTACATGATAATGAAAAATCAAACTTAATTATGCCTTCGTGTGATTTCCCGAAGTGTAAATACACAACAAAAAACCGCTATCTATTTTTTGTACCAAACGTACTCTGTACATGGTTATAATTAGGTGTTGAAGTATATGTCCGACAGTTTGACTCGTTTTTACTGAGCAATTTTAATGATTAGCCCGTCCATTCATTTTATTTAGGTCAAAGGGTGCAAAAGGAAAAATGTTTATTATGCTTGTTCCAAATAGATTAAGCCACTATAATAAGTGAAACGCCAATCAGATGCAAATGACGTTACGATGATGAAAACAAACACCATCTTGTTTAAAAGTTGGCATAAATTTCAGAACTGTTGACATGGAGTGTTTAAGATCATAAGTATTAACGTCAGAAGCAGACGCCATAGCGTGCGATTGGTTTTGGTGTAAATTTAAAATTAGTGAACAAAAGTTACATATTTGCTAATTAAGGCTTGTTCAACGGCCATAGCTATCCCTTTCACACGTTATCAACATTGTAGAAATAAACAATCACTGAGTGAGACAAAAAAAAAATGGGCATTATTAGAATAACATTCAAAATTGTCAAATGCAATTTTCGTGTTGACATTTAATTTAAAAAAAAAAGGTTTTCTTCAAATGCGCGAGTGAGATAGTCGTGCTTATGCTGTTCTTTAAACACTAATAGTCAAAAATAAGTTATAATGCCATTAATATTATCCTATCAAGTTATATTGATACTCTACTAGATACGAAAACACAATAACAACTATTACGAGAAGTGGTAATAATAAAAGAAACCTTTTCCATAAGTAATGCGAAGCCAATATCAGAAAGTTAGTTTCCGAAGAGTGGTCACGATCAGACCCCACTTCTGAACTAACTT
The DNA here is from genome assembly GCA_914767915.1 of Agriopis aurantiaria. Taxonomy (NCBI): domain Eukaryota; kingdom Metazoa; phylum Arthropoda; class Insecta; order Lepidoptera; family Geometridae; genus Agriopis; species Agriopis aurantiaria. Next base: position 14,624,525 of record OU611992.1, on the reverse strand, counting down.
CGGCGAAACTAAATTGAGCGCGTTTCTGTAGTTTTTTGTTCGCGATAATCCGTTGAATGGGGGTTTGTAAAAGGTACGACCAGCCGCAGCCTTCATACTCGAGAACACGTACTGTTAATTCTACAAAAATTTGCGTCTATTACAGATAATATTTGTAGGGAATACCTAAAGTGCGACACCATCAGTTTTGGCGCCAACGTAAAAATATGTGACACACATACAATGACTGTTTTAAAAAGGGGGAAGACGCGTGACATCCAAACATTGTACCTGTGATTGTACCCAATAAATATGGCTCTGTTTCGGTTCGAGTCAGCGGCGACGTTGACGTCTACGCTGTAAACGTCAACTTCACCGCTCCATTAGACACTACAGTAGACCATAGAAGTGACATTTAAAGAAAATTAAGTTAATTATTTTTAAGTATTTACAAATGAAAAGTAATGCCTTGAAACTTGTTTTTTGTCTTCGAACTGTTGGTGCACCTTGTGAAACGGAGGAAGTAATTTTTGCTGCTTTATTTCACACAATTTTGACAAGTAATTCACGTGCTATCAAAACGCCAGTTCGATTGTGACTGAAGTGGATTGTGCTCCGGAGCCTATATTGTGCGGTCCACGTCAAGAAGTTCGTCCCGTATCTTCCCCCTATTTACTTAAATCAATGCACACATATCATCAGCCATTAAACGTCCACTGCTAAACAAAGGCCTCCCTTTTAGAAAGGGCTTTTGCCATAATCCCCAGGCTTGGCAGGCGGCTTGGGGATTGCAGTACGTTTACCGTGTGCCTACTAATGGACGCTTTTGCACTTCATCCGGTGGATCTGGTCATAGTTTTAGGACATATCCGGGTCCAAACAAAAAACACGTCGCCTCATTATATTATTTTCCTAAGCTTGCATATTTTTAAATGACTATTATTGCAATTTTTAATGCTCTAGGAGGCAAACAAGCAGAAAGGCTGCCTGATAGTAAGCAGTTACTGTCACCTATTGGATACTTGTAACACCAGAGTCATCACAACGACGTTACCGACCCTACTCGCTTTTTGAAGAACCCCATGTTGTAGCTTCTCGGAAACACCGCGGAAGATAGCTCATTCCACATTTTGCAGATGTGAAGCAAGAAAGATTGCGTGAATCGCACAGTGTGCGATTTCCACTGATCTATGATATATGGACGAGCTTTCAGGCGGTGGCGGCTAGTGCGATGGTAAAACCGCGACAACGGCATCAGATCAAACAGTTCTTCAGAACTCTCCCCTTTGTAAATGCGATAAAAGATTCATCAAGAATTCTCACCTAGTGGTTTTTTTATTCAAAAATATTGAATACGATATGTTGTGTGAATGAGATAGCCGTGTCTAGTGAGAGCAGCCATAAAACATCACAATAAAATTTCAAAAACAGGCTCTGTTTATATTTTAGTCCAAAAACATTTTAAAGCATACTTGTTCTTCCTCAGCAACTGTACCTGAGCCGCACTGTGAAACATACTGACAGCTGCAATAACGTAATGAAAAAATATATATACACAAAAATATATTTTTTTTTTATATTAGTCTGTTGTAGGGACTAGGGGCACGGGTAAGGTACGTTACAAAAAACTAGCAAGTGTGACTAAATTGTACGGTCATCATTCGCCTTTTATAATGTGATAGCTGCGCCCCGCGGTTTCACCCGCGTAGTGATGAAAATAGGTGATGATGATGAAAAGTAGCCTATGTCACTCCCTGGCTCTGGCTCATGCAAAAAATCAGGCCGATCCGTTGTTCCGTTGCAGCGTGAAAGAGGAACAAACATCCATACATCTATACATCCATACATACAAACTTTTGCGTTAATAATATTAGTAGGATTTGCCTTGCATACTATTTTGTCACATATGACGTTGTCTATAGGCTAGCTATACATACCTATATAATCCAAAAAACAAGGTCAGATTAAAACTCTCGTTTTTTATAAAATAGAGCTACAAAAAAGCATGTGATCTGCTTGATGGTAAGCATAAACCACTGCCTATGGAAACCTACAACACTTGCGTAGTGTTTTGCCAGCCTGGAAAGGTAGTTGTAGACCCTTTTTGAAGTTCGGCAGGAAGACCATTGGTGGAAGGACATCGACACCTTCCAGTTTGTTATCATTTCCTCGAAGCCTCAGCTTTTTTCTTTGTAACAGCCTCGTTTCTAGGAATACAACTTAACTCACAACTAATTCCCTACCTGGGTCAAGTTGAACTTCCAAGTAAACTGGTAAGCTGTGTTGAGCCTATCCTGTTGAAATTAGTATTATCAATCGGCAAACGTTTTGTAAATTGAATTATCATTATACTTAAATATATATTTAAGTATAATGCTAATTATACTTAAATAACGCTGCTTACGCTGTATATACAGGGTTACGCGGAAAGGGTGTACTAAACCGAGAGGGGTCCGTAGTACCCATCATAAGATCTACTTTTACTAGATGAGAAGCTCTGAATAGCTTATATTTTTTCGCGATTTCTTGGTTACTCCTATAGTAAAAGTTATTCATAAAGATTACGTACTATGGACTCCTTTCGTCTTAGTACACTTTCTCCGCGTAGCCCTGTTTTAATTAATTTATCACTGAATTAAAACTAAGACAAAGCATTTATTTGCTATAACAGCTGCAATGATATACTGCATAAGTCAAATAGGGACCAAACTTTCTTCTTACCCAGCTGGTAGCAAAGCTTTCTGGTCTCTGGCGAAGTCGGTAGAGGCGAACTTCTGCCGCTCCTCACTGCCTCCGTTGCTGAAACCTGACGGGCCCCTTGCTCACACTGCTAAAGAAAAAGCAAACATGTTTGCATCTCTCTTTGCAGAAGCTTCGCGTCTTGATACAACTGACGAATCACCTGCTACCTTGCCTCACTGTGGGGTATTCATGCCCGAAATACGTGTGCGGCAAAAGGAGGTATTGAAAACCCTTCGTGCATTAGACGTGAACAAAGCGAGTGGCCCTGATGGCATACCAGCAATTGTGCTAAAAAACTGTGCGCCTGAGTTGTCCCCCGTTTTAACACGCTTGTATCGCCTGTCTCTTGAGACTGGAAAGGTACCAAAGTCCTGGAAGCTTGCAAATGTGCAACCAGTACCAAAGAAGGGTAGCCGTGCAGATCCAGCTAACTACAGACCCATCTCCATAACCTCCCTACTCTGCAAGAGTATGGAACGGGTACTGAACGCAAGACTCCTGGCATACCTAGAACATAATGATCTCCTCAGTGATAGGCAATACGGGTTTCGCCGAAACCGATCCACAGGAGACCTTCTTGCGTATGCCACTCACATTTGGAGTGAAGCTTTGGAGAAGCACGGGGAGGCGCTTGCTGTCTCCCTTGATATCTCCAAAGCTTTTGACCGTGTTTGGCATGACAGTTTGCTAAGCAAGCTCCCTTCTTATGGACTGCCGTCAGGCTTATGCACATGGATATCTGATTTCTTGAGGGAACGATCCATTCGAGTAATTCTTGATGGCTGCTCGTCGGATTTATTGTCAATCAATGCAGGCGTACCTCAAGGATCTGTTCTTTCAGCAACTCTTTTTTTATTGCATATTAACGACCTGCTTAAACCCGGAACCTTTGGGTATGCAGATGACACTACAGTTGTTGAGAGATATGTGTCCAATGCTCGTGCCACTAGAGACGAAATTCAGTCCCAGAGAGAGGCAATGGTTGATCGTTTGAACCTGGCCTTGAAAGCGGTGTCCGATTGGGGCGACGCTAACTTGGTCAGGTTTAATGCAACCAAGACACAGGCGTGTTTATTCTCCGCTAAACAAAGTTCGTTACACGTGGCCCCGTCTTTCCGTGGGATCTCCTTACCGGTAAGTAACCGCCTCGAGCTTTTGGGTGTTGACCTCTCACTTAACCTCAACTTTGGCTCGTTTATTGAATCCAAAGCCAAAACAGCTGCCAAAAAACTTGGTATTTTGTCGAAGGTGCGGCGGTACTTCACATCAGGGCAGCTTCTTAATCTCTACCAAGCTCAGGTCCGATCATGTTTGGAGTACTGTTGTCACCTTTGGGATGGTTCGGCCAAATATCAGCTTGAGGCTTTGGATTCAATCGAAAAACGAGCAATAAAGCTCATTGATGACGAAGTGTTGGTGGGAAAGAAACTTCAGAATCTGAACCACCGGCGTAAAGTCGCAAGCTTGTCGGTATTTTATAGGATTTTCCACGGAGAGTGTGCAACGGAACTTCACGAACTTGTTCCCCCATCACCTTTTCATTACCGGACGTCCAGACGAACGGCAAAGCGTCACCCTTACTTGGTCGAAATACCATTTATTCGCACCAAGCGTTTTGACTCCACTTTCTTAATTAGAACAGCAAAACAATGGAACGCCTTGCCCCTGTCTGTGTTTCCGCAGCATTACAATCTTGGAGTGTTCAAGTCTAGGGTTAATAGGTTATTACTGGGCAAATGTGCTCCATCTTCGACCGCATCATCGCTTTCCATCAGGCGAGATCGCGGTCAAACGTTAGCCTAGTCCGATGTCACCAAACTCACGGCGGGAGAGGGGAGGTGAATTTTGACCGATGAGATTAAAGAGCCGTGATTTCTTGGATAGCCTGTTGGTCCAGTTGGTAGTGACCCTGCCTTCTGCGCTTGAGGGTGTGGGTTCGATTCCCACCTAGGGCAAACATTCATGTGATGAACATTTGTGTTTGTTCTATATCTGGATCTGGACTGTTAGTCTGTGGAATGCACTGCCTGAATGGGTTGTTCCCCGATGGTAACAATCTAGATCAAATCACGAGTGAATCGGTTTCTTCTAGGCAAGCGTGCTCCAACGTAGACCTCGCTTAACATCAGGCGAGATGGTGATCAAAAGATTTGTCTATGATACAGTTTTTTTTTTAGGTTTGGACCCAATGTAAATGTTCGTAAATTACGAATTCAATAACTTACTTTCGGCTTAGTAACAACCGTTCCGTAAACTCTATTGAAATAAACTGGCCAAGTGCGAGTCGGGCTCGCGCACTGAGGGTTCCGTCCCACCACATAATTCAAAAACGAAATTACTAGTTATAACTTGGTAATGAACAGAAACTTATCACCAACTCTCATTTGGCCACTATTTATTACTTATTGTTATACTTTAGAATGTGTACTATAATCATGCCAAGTTTGACGTTTGTACGTATTATCATTTTTACATTAGAGCTAATACAAAAATACGTAAAAAATGATTTTTACTTTATGACTTTTTTACATTACATATTCTGTGAAAATTTCAACTAGCTATCTTTAACTTTTCGAAAGATACAGCCGCTTAAAGGTAGGACAGACGGACAGACACACAGACATCGTAGGCTTAGTAATAGGGTCCCGTTTTTACTCTTTGGGTACGGAACCATAAAAATACGGTGGCGTAAATCAATAAAAAATATCAACTAAAAGTAATTATGTATTTGAAAATTTCTATAGTAGATAGATACGTCACTGTTCACTTGGATCTTAGATAAATACATTATTATTATTATTAATCATTTATTTCAGACCAGGTCCATATACATTTTGACACAAATTACATAAAATAATAATAAAGTAAAACAAAATTAGAAATAGGTACAATATGTCAATAGTAACAATAATTAAAAATAATGTACACTGAGAATGTACAATGTACATACAATATAAGTATCATAACATTTTGTATGACATATTTTTAATCAACGCTTTATACTAATTTTGATATAGATATTAACATCGCAAGTATTTCAGCTATGTAGTATCGTAAAATATTTGAACCCATCGAACCTTAAACGAAATACCGACATATTACCACAAAGGCTAATAAAATTACCAGAATTTAAACAAAAGTATACGCATCCATTGTCCGGGTTTCTTGGTAAAATGAGCTTTACGGGTTAATCTTTAAACCCTAAAATGGATTGCCGGGCTTAATAATAATTGTTATTATACAATGAATGACATTTACAGCACCTGCCGATACAGTATTGTCATCTGCTCCGCTTGACTTGACCATTCAGTTTTAGTATGCGTTTGACTTTGAACCAGGGAACACTTGTTACATTGTTGAAATAGTACCTCACTAGTGAATATTTTGGAAATTGTTTTGTTGCGACCGTGTTTTATTTTTGGATCTGTCTGTGAGAGGTAATTATTTTTATTTTTATTATTTAACAAAATCCACAACCCTTTAAAAACTAAACAATAAACTACGAACTTAACTTACGGCCAATAATGGATTTACATTATATTACTAATCTAATAAATACCTACAGTCGTATATCATAATATGTAAATGTGTGTGTACATGTGTGTGGTTATGTGTGGGTGTGTGGGGTATTAGTGTGCATGATAGGGTGGGTGAGTGTGTGTGTGTGTGTGTGAGTGCATTTTTGTCATGTATAATTTTAAAGACATCACTTTTTAAAACTTGCTTTGTAGAGTGAAAGATGTCAAATAAATTATTAAATTTCATGTTGTAAGTTCTGTGTAGACGCCTAATAATTGAATTCTGCGCGTAGTTAGTACGAGATTGTGTGACAGCAAATAATTATGAAACTTAATTATTTATTACTTGGGGGTTGGAGATCTTTTAAAAACGACAGTATCGGCACAGCATGTACCTATTGTATAAAGATTTTACGTAGGTATTTGGAAAATTTCAAAATTCATTATGACAAAATTCCCGTAATCAAAGCGTACACGCTATTCTAGCTTGACTGACACATGCCAATCCTAATCAATTATTTTATAGTTTAATGACTTTTCCATTAGTTAATAAATTATGCCTAGGTATCCTTACAATGATCTTATAGTATACTAGCGGTCCGCCCCAGCTACGCACGGGTATAGATTATAGCCTATGTCACCTGGGGATAGTGTAGTGGGGATAATTTTTCAAATCGGGTCAGTAGTTTCGGAGCCTATTCAATGCAAACAAACAATCAAATCTTTCCTCTTTATAATATTAGTAAAGATGAAATTCATTGTATCCTTCAAATAGTTATTCCTGAGTCGAATATCATCGGAATTGTCGATAGCTTTGATAACATAACTCGTCAAAGTACTTACATAATAAATGAAGTTCACGTTTATACGTGTAAATAACTTATGAAATAATTATAATGTATTAAATAGATATTGTTAGACGAGTCGAAGCTGAGTAAAGTTGTTTTTATAAAATCGTAATGGATGTATTAAGTTCGATTTGTACTATTTTCTAAACTTAACAATATTTAGCAGCCAATACATTGTTTCCACCCGCTTCATATCTTGAAACGAAACAAAAAAGGAAAAAGACAATTTTAGTCTTATCTCTTAGTGTAAATTTTATTTAGCTATAGCATAATTATGATAGGTTATATGATTATTTACGGGATATTTACCGTGGTATGGTAATAATTATGATAGATACTACAAAGCGACAGTACTCAAAAATTACAGTTTGCATTTCTACACCAAAAACATAAATAAATATTCAGGACATTTTTCACACACGGTCATCTGACCCCAAACTAAGCAAAGCTTGTGATATGGCTGCCAGAGACTGATATACATACATATATAGTTTTTAAATACATACTTAAATAGATATTAACAACCAGATATAGAACAAATACAAATCTTCATCACACAAATGTTTGTCCTACGTGGGAATCGAACCCACGCCCCCAAGCTCAGAAGGCAGGTTCACTACCAACTGGACCAACGGGCTACCTAACGTCTTTACTATAACGTCTTTAACACTAATAGATATTTCCATTCGTAACACATAAATATTTTAGATTTTTTTAATAACGGAATCAATGGAAATGCTTCTGTATGTCATCTGTATTTGGTATGAATTTTTTAGCGCTGAAAGCTGCAATTTCACAAAGTGTTCGAATATTACTGCCTAGTACCTATATATCGGTTACCACAAGCTAGAATATTATGTTATAAAATGTATTTTATCACAATTTACAACTCTTATCAATTCATCAATTTTTAATCAATTTAGTGCAGCTGATAGAGTTAAAAAAAACATAGACCGAGTATAGAATTACATCCAATAATGATACTTAGTCGTAACATAATCATTAAGGGAAACAATGAAGTTCTTTCTCGCTTTTATTTAAAGTCATCGGTAACCTTATAATGATACTTTTCCCCAACAATTGTCAGTTGAAGCTTCATAATGGCATTCCATTCTCACAAATAAAACATAACCTATACGTTACAGCGATCGATACTCTCACAAGTAAGGTCACCAGAACAATAACATTGTTATTACATCCATGTGACCGATCGTTGTATAAAAACATCCCTTCTATTGACTAAATACTTCACGTGACAATTCAATGACTTTCTAGAAAAAACTCATTCATTACACAACCACTTTACTCAATCGACTTCGAAAACTCGTCAGACTAATTGATTGCACATAAAAAATTCAAGAGTAATTTTAATTAAATGCTTGTCGTTTCACAATTTAGACTAATAGGCGATTAACTTAAAGTATCTAAAGCGCTACTTCATTAACTTTGAAGCTTAATTGCGCAGTTTTAACGTTTTACTCATTCACACGTTTCATTGTTTCAGATTCGGGCGGTATTATGGCGGAGTGCGCAAAAGACAATATCTTACAACCGACGTCGCTCCACGAGGCAATAAACATTATTAAATTCCTCAAAACGTCACATAAACAGGAGATTGCGAGGCTCAAGGAAGCATACACGAAACAGGCTGAAGTTATAAAGAAATTGGAATCGAACAGAAAGAAAGAATTGGAATTCCTATCCAGCGAGTTGCAGAAATACGAAGTGAATTTGGCGCTGCGCACAGAATCGGTTGCTAAACAACTCGCACAAAAGGACATTATTATACAGAAACATGCAGATACGATCGAGGAGCTGAACAAAAAGTTGAATTTACAAAACGAATTCACGAGTAGCGTGCCAGAAATAAACATTCTAGTCGATTCGAATTCAGACTCAGGTGTTGCGCTGGAGCACGACGATACTCACGTTAAAACAGAGGCAAAAACCGAAGCTAAACCAACGAGAAAATGCAGCAGGAAGTTTGGTGAAACGATAAGTTTTCTTCGCAGTCGAGTTGATTTCTCCCCAATGAAGTACAAACCGTCAAACCGTGACGCCGCTAAAAAGAAGGAGGAAAAGAAAAATCTGCTACAAGTTCCTATTACAAATCATAGAACAATAACCCGTCAATTAAATAATGGAAAATCACTAAGCGATGATGATAGGCGACCAGTTTCTATGGATGATTCAGTATATTCCGACGGTGGCATAGAACCAGTTATAATTAGACCAAATAAAATGAACGATAGTATGAATAATCATTTCTCCGATGACGGCAGTGAAGATACCAGTGAAGAATTATTCGATAGAGTGATGACCCGAAGTAGTATCAGGAGATCTGTGAAGGCCAACCCTAAATATAAGAAAATCAATAGGTGTAAGTCTAAACTATTAGAGCAGGTCAAAATCAATATTGTAGATTAGAAATATATTAGCTAGGTACTTCGTAAGTATTATAGATGTCAAAGTGTAATTTATGTGAGCCGTCCGAGTCTAAAAAAACTAGAATAAAATTGTTAAGAGTTTATTGTCTTTGTTTTTTAACCCACTTACGAACCTGTTTAGGTTGTCATTCCTAAGATTACTTTTAAAATATTCTTGTAGGTTACGAATAAGAATTCTAAGTTACTGCGTGAATAATTATTATTTGCCGAGCCAGCTGTTTTGAAATACAATTAGGTTACACACATATTTCCGTATTTCATAGAGTCAATATTTATTCACCTGCATTATTAATTAAGAAAACGTCTGTATAAAATTGACACAATTATAAATGTATTTTTTCTTGTGGCCTACAATTGGATGTGGATTTTTTCTTTGTGGTTCATAAATTAGGTTTGAGTTCGAATAATAGATAGAAAAAGGTGATGTAAATCCTTCCTTCAAATTTCTCAAATTTATTATGTTACTAGCTTAATGCCCGCGACTAGGGTTTGACCATAAGACATAAATTTCAAAAATCAATTCTTTTTGCCGACCAACGCTATGTATATAAATAAGGAACGCGCAAATGGTTAGGTTTCTAGGTCCTTTAAAAAAATATATATAATAGGCTTGTGTTTGACCTCCAACTCGCCAGATGTTAGGCGATGATGCGGTCTACGGTGGAGCACGCTTGCCTAGAAGAAACCGATTAACTCGTGATTTGAAGACACCCAGATTGTAACTATCGGGGAACACCGATTCAGGCAGCGCATTCCACAGACTAGCTGTTCTCCCAATAAAAGTGGAATCAAAGCGCTTCGTTCGGGTTTTCGGAATACCAACCATAAAGCGGTGTTGCGGTCTTGCGGCTTAGGCTATGCGTTCTTTGTCAGTAAATGAACGAATTTACGATTTTTATTATGTAGCTTGTAATACAAAGCCCTTCTACCTATTTAAAAAAAAATATGGAAATGATCTAAACTACTTTACTGAGGCTTCATTACCGATCATAATTATATAAACGGTACTTAATTATATACGGTCTTTGAGTTAGAATTCTAAGAGATTTTATGCAGCTTACGCTGTTTAAAATAGTCATTTGACGTTTAAAGATATAGCGATTTTATCTCAAGCAGTGTTTTTCTGAAAAGAATCGTCATCATCATCAGCCCTGAGTGACCCACTGCTAGTTATGGACCTCCCTTTGTTTATGCCACTGTCCCCGGTCTCTCGCCATTCGCATCCACTCGTTTCCGACAGTACATATTTTTGATGTCGTCAGTCCACCTCATCCTCGGTTGGCCTGGGTTCCGCCAACCTAGTCTTGGCTACCACGCGGTTACTTCTGTACACCACCTTCCATCACTACGTCTGTCCATATATCCTGTCCATTCACCCTTTTTACGTCTGCAGCCTTGGTGCGACGTCATATCTCAAAAGAAAGAAAAGACAAAATTAAACATATTCACAGTTAATAAAAAGGACATTTAGTATTTTCTGAGATTATTTATTTGCCAGTCCAGCCATATTGGGTGATGTTTGCATACCATTTGGATCGCGCCATTTATTTATAATAATCCCGAATCGGTGTCCCGTAGCTTTGTACCGAAACGGATGTCTTATTCATCATAGGTTCATCTTTTCTATTTTAGGAGGATTCAAATATGTTATGTGAAAATACGTAGAGTTCCTGCGTCAGTCTTCAAAATATCTTCATCAAAACAAAGTAATTGAAAATGTATCCTTCATTTCGTAATTTTTGTTTTGCGTTTGACTAAACTAACTTATATAAAACAGCTGTTTCACCAGTATATTATTATTAGAATTTTCTGATGTTATATCCTTGACAACAAAGAAAACAAAAGAAGTAAGAAGAGTTATGCTGTTCTTCAGTACTCCAAAAATGTATAAAAGTTTGGAGTTTGATTTAAACATAAACAAAATTTGAAAATATAACAAAAATTCCTAAAAGTTTTAAAAGTTTTAACGACCGGCAGTATTGGACTTACGCCATCTGGGGTTTACGTCCCGAGGTACGAAATAGAGTTGTAATCCACTTCAATTACTAAAAATGACTTTTTAAATTAGGGGATTTGTTTATTTAAGTCGCAAAGACCTTTTTATATAAATGTAGGCACATCATACACGCAGATAACTGGACCAACCAACAAGCAGAAAATTGCATATTTGCACTAGCTATTAGGATTGGGAGGGAGGGATGGGGGGGGGGGGGAGGGGGTTTATTTCTTCTTACATTGAACTACGTGTGTTCGCGCCATCTTTTAGTTTAGAGGAAGGAAGAATTTAAAAAGCCTTGTAAAGTTTGATAAAATATCACAAAGAAAAAAGCCCTTAGGTGTGCTCGGAAAGAGTATAGGTATAGAGCCGCCTTCCCTTGCGATATTAATGAAACATAGTGCGAACTACTAACGAAATGATGGCTTTACTGTCGATGGTCAGTATCAGAGCAGAGGATGATAAAGCCCTTTTAATCAGATGTACAGCTCCATGCCTGATCTGAGCTTGATCAGACCAGTGGAAATTGTTATTTTATCGTATTCAATAAAAAAATACCAATAAATAAATCATTATAACATTATGAATGCGAAAGTTTGATTGTTTGTTGGTTCTGACGGTTTCAGAGGTAATTTCCAGGTGATTAAAATCGAGAGCGCAGCTGGTTTTAAATAAATAAATGGAGTCGTCATCTCTACATAGTATAAAATAAAGTTTCTTTCCATGTCTGTCTGTATATCCGCTAACTCCTCCTTAACCACACAACTGATTTTGATGCGGTTTTCACCATTAGTTAGATAATTTTTCACTGAAGATTTATATATGTATAACTAGCTGACCCGACAGACGCTGTCCTATCATAAAACTGTCAAATACACAATAATTAAATCGTCGTAGTTTTCTGAAATTTTTCCAATTTTCTGCGCAATTTTCTTATTTTTTTCTTTTCGTGAGATTTTTCTACAAAGTTTTGAAAAGCTTTAAAAAAAAACATGAATGAAATCGGTAAAGTCGTACTGAAGTTACGGCGTGACCAAGGTAAATAGGGATGCATTTTTATATATTATATAGTTATAGATAATATTATAAAGAGGAAAGATTTGATTGTTTGTTTGTTTGCATTGAATAGGCTCCGAAACTACTGAACCGATTTGAAAAAAAATTTCACTGTTCGGAAGCCACACTATCCCCGGGTGACATAGGCTATAATCTATACCCGTGCGAATCTAGGGCGGACCGCTAGTATTATATAGATAGATAATAGATAAACAGATAAAAGATATGTAGATAAACTTACACCAGTGCGAAGCCGTGGCGGGTAGCTAGACTAGTGAAGTATAACGAACGGCCTTTAAATATAGTTTTAAAACACCATCAGAAATATTTAACCTCTCCTTCGCTATTTTACTGCAAAAAGACATTTGAACTATCCCATACAAGTAGCTTCGAAATATATGCAAGGTCAGGCCCCCAAAAGGAATATAAACATCAACCGGGCTCGGCCAGGGGTATAAAATAAATCATCCTAGACCCGGCGAGATATCAATAAACAAGCATACTGCCTTCGCAACTTACATACCTACCTATAAGGCTTTGTGAAAAATCGAATGAGGTTTTTGCAATGGGGTTTTTCTGTTATTTTTTTAAAGCTTTTATTGATAGCCCGTTGGTCCAGTTGGTAGTGAACCTGCCACCTGAGCTTGGGGGCATGGGTTCGATTCCCATCTAAGACAAACATTTGTGTGATGAACATTTGTGTTTGTTCTATATCTGGTTGTTAATATCTATTTAAGTATGTATTTAAAACTATAAATGTATGTATATCAGTCTCTGGCAGACACATCACAAGCTTTGCTTAGTTTGGGGTCAAATGACCGTGTGTGCAAAAATGTGCCGAATATTTATTTATTTATTATTATTTATTTATTTATCTTGCCCTGTTAGTTATTTATTTAATACTTTATTGCACACTTACAAATTAAGTAGACATGTACAATTGAAGGACTTAATGCTAAACATTTTCTACCAGTCATCCACCAGGTTGGAACAAATGGTACGTAGGCGTGCATCAAAAACACCTTATATAAGACAAAAAGAAATAAACAGAAAGACCAAAGTTTTACAAGATAATATACATAACAACAAATTACAATAAATATAATTCTAACTTAAATTATATATCAATACAAAAATATATAAGTACATCATTTTACTACAGTTAGTATGTCATCATTATCATCATTATCAGCCAGAAAACGTCCCCTGCTGAACATAGGCCTCCCCTTTAGCCTCCACACTGAACGACAGCTTGCCTTTGGCATCCACTGGATGCCCGCAACTCACAATGTCGTCGGTCCATCTAGTGGGAGGCCTACCTACGCTGCGTCGTCCGGTTCGTGGTCTCCATGCTCCAGAAACTTTCTTCCCCATCGGTTATCGGTTCTTAGAGCGAGAGTTAGTGGGTATGTACGTATTCGTATGTGTGGGACAAATCTTGCCTGAGTTAGGCTCGCGCATTGAGGGTTCCGTATCACCACAAAATATAATAAATATCAATAAAAAAAACAATTTCAAAATTAGTAAAATGTGGCATTTCGATTCGGTGACAGAAATGATAAGGTCATCCAAGTAACCGAATTACCAGTTCTAACTCGGTAGTGAACAACCGACACGCACTTGGTCTTTATTTATTATTTGTCTCTCCTCCTTTAATTAGTTTTTACTTTTTAACTTTAATATTATTTCTTAGTTTATTCGCTGCAACATTACATATTCTGTGAAAATTTTAACTGGCTATCTATTACGGTTCGAGAGATACAGCCATTTAAAGGTAGGACGGGATGGACGGACGGAGGGTCAGACAGCGTAGGTCAGTATTATTTGGGTCCCTTTGGGTACGGAACCCTAAAAACGGTCATATGTACCTAACATACAAATTTCAAACTTGCAGCGCAAGTACCGTTATTTATCGATCGTCAAACTCGATAAAAATGCCATAGAATCGATCATAGCGAGTATTGATCAAATGGCATTTTATCTAACTGACGATCTCAACTGTCAAATTTGACGATCAATAAAGAACGCTAACTTGCACTGTAGGTGTTATAAAAACTGACCAATATAATTATTTGGACAGGTAATATTGCCCATAAAAATTGTATCTCTGTTTTTTAAGAATAAATCAGAAACCCAAGATTTTAATGCTAGTTAAACCTCAGACCTTTAATACAATTGGCAGTCGAGACAACGCGAAGTGTAAGCAAAGTGCCGCATAAGGCTTACAGCGCTCTCTTACTGCCAATTAAGAAGATGCTGTCTCATTAAGCCAATAAGTGAGATTATGCCAGTAGTTAGCTGGAGTAATAACAATCAAAATGTAGTCGGAGAGGCAGTGTTTCAGATCTTCGAATTACACGGTGCATCGGATCTGCATGATTTGATTCCTTCCTGCCCAGTTTTCTATCGGACTGCTAGAGTGGGCACGAAAAATTGACACCGCTTTATGGTTGATATTCCGGAAACCCGTACGAAGCTCTTTGATTCCAGTTTTATTGTGTGAACTGCAGTCTTTGGAGTGCGCTGCCTGAATGAGTGTTCCCCGATTGTTACAATCCAGGTTTCTTCAAATCACGAGTGAATCGGTTTCTTCTTGGCAAGCGTGCTCCATCGTAGACCGCATCATCGCTTTACACCAGGCCAGTTAGAAAAAAAAAACTTATAAAGTTACTAACTGTTGCCTGACATCGTATATCGACTTTCATGTAAACTTGCAACCCTTTTTTATCCCATCCCCCCTTAATTTAGCACATTCGCAAAATCCTTTTTAGCGGATCATTACTGCTCATAAGAAATCTACCTGCGAAATTTCAGCTTCATAGGTTCTCGATAGGTTTCTCGAGATTTCGTTATGAGTATTTTGCTTTTATATAAAACAAGCTATTGCCGACGACTTTGTGCACTTAGATTTTTATTGAATTTTCACCTTTAATTTGGCTCTTTCGCAAAATCCATTACTTAGCGGACCTCTACAACCTATGAAGAATCTATTTGCCAAATTTTCGGCTTTGTAGTTACAAAACTTTCAACACAGAATTCAAATCCCCATTTCACCTCCTTAATGCGTCTTTTTCAGAAAAATCGTTCCAAGTATAGTATTTATTTGTTTTAAACTATTAACCTGAACACGAAATTCCTTATCCTTATAATAAAAAACGATAGACTTTCATATAAACTTTCAACACCCATTTACCCCTATTTATTGGCGACCCTTGCGCAAAATACATTATACATTATTTTTTCACCACATAAGGAATCTAATTGTCAGTTTAGATTCGTAAGTAAAATAGTTTTCAAGATTTCGTGATGATTCAGTGAGTGGTATTTTGCTTACGAATAGAGTATGAAAATTAACTCTCTCTCTCTCTATCTCAATATCTGTTTGTTACTGATTAAACAGCTGGACCAAAGGTAGTAAAATTATAGAAAAAAATAGTCTGCACCATAGAGACTGTTTTTTAACCATAAAGAGGTTTGACCGCCATCTCGGTGGATGTTGCGATTATGAGAGAGATGTGGAAAGGAAGTCACTTGTTTTCCTCGGTTTGATACTATCATTGACTTTATAATTTTAATGTGAACCAAACTAAAGCGGAATAAAGGGTTGAATAGCGTGCCCTGGGAAAGGCCTATGTCCAGCCACGGAAGAAGATAAGCTGATTATGATGATGATGAAAATTTATACTTTATTTGATTTGGACTGCTTCAAACGAGGGGTGATTAGAGTCTTCAAAGGTAGGCAACGCACTGACAATGCCCCGGGTATTGTAGGTGTCTTTATAGGCGTCGGTGAGCACTTACCATCGGTGGACCGAGTTTTATTAGCAACTTTTTTTTTTAAATGTTGCATTTAACTTATTTATGACGTTGACAAACCGAAGTAAAATGAAAAACTTAGGTTTTTACACCACCTCTTCGCCTTTAAAACGTTCACAAAACTAGTTTAAACGGCAAAGTTAAATTGTTTAGTGAAAGCAAAAGCGCCCGAAGTATGGCATAACATGATTCTAACAGTACACAAATTGAATTGTTACTTTACAAGCTATTGTGAATTCTGTAAAAGGGATTGGTTGAGAATTTTGTCATAACTTAGTTACGAAGTAGTTTTCACGATAAAGTTTACTATAAAGGTTTTTTTAATGTTGGTTACGGTAATAGCGGATATTTCAAAAATGTATCGATCAACTATATTTGAACCTGCTACCTACCGGATATACACCCCAATTGCTTTAGGTACTTATGCTTCCAACTGGTGAATGAATTTTTAAACTGTCGATTGCAAGCCCGCAAAGTTTATCTCGACGCTCACTGGACTACTTTATGTAACTCTTCATAGGTCGTTTTATTTTAAAAGATAAATTGACGTAGGCTTTGTAAAAAGCGGTTCATTCCAATTTTTTTTTATAATAGGCTTGCGTTTGTTCGTTTGTTGTTCAACGTTTCAAACGGGAAATTCGTTGATACTTTTATTTTTATTTTATAGTAGATAGGCTTGCGCTTTGCCGCATGGCGGCCAAGATGTTACGTACACACAACCTAAGTGCTTATATTTAGTCTGCCTTCATTTATGGTCTTGTAAATGCCAGCAAGCCTCAGCCATTGCCTTCCAAACTTCCAACATGTTTGACAATGTCATCTGTCCTTCGGGCTGGTTGTCTCTACTTCGGCTTTCACGGATATATCCGTGGTACCCGGTTGTCACCTTAGTTTACCATATAATAAGAAAGCCAACGAAAATACCTACTTACTAAAGATTTATCCTTTCATGTGAAATACAAACTTTTTCATTATGCCATATTTCAGGGACTACACATAACCCATTTTAGGCGCAATATTTATGATCATACATATTTAGCAGTAGGTACTTATAAATCATAGATAGAATACCCAAACAATATCTATCAACCTTCAACCATTTATTTTGGAATACTGAAATATTTTTTGTATATTGAAGGCTACGAAGTCTTGCCGTTTTTGGACTCATTCAAATTTTTGTATGTGGTAGGTAAATACAAAATTATCGACCAATGTTATCACAAAGGCTAATACTTTTTTAATTTGAAGTTTCTATGATTTTCAGTATTTTTGCCGCATATGGTTTCGCTTGCATCGTGAGGCTGTCGCCTTGTGGTAATCTACGATGTGATCATAAATGAAGCATGTAGTTTTTTTAAGGGAATAGAAGGAAATCTCCTAGACCGCGACAAAGCCAGGTTATGTAGGATTGCATCTATATCTACAACCCTCGCGGTACTCCATAGAAACGCACCGGTACCCCTTAGCAAGTTTCCTGATCTAACACTAATGGACTTGGAGACATTTAGCCTACAATGTTTTTATTACAATCTCTTAATGTTTTTTTTTAACTCTTTTTACCACAAGAACAAGATAATGGCCAAATAAGTCCTAAAAACTTCCGCAGGGAAACGTTTGACGCTTCCAACCGGCCCTTTTTAGACCGACGGGCAAGTCCTATGGCTGAAATGATGATGAGGAAGTCCTTAAAAGAATGAACTGAAAAATTTTGTGGTGAAAAACGTCTTCCTGAGTAAGAAAACTTCTAGATCAAGTGGCTTAAATTCTAGTGAAGCAAAACTAAAAAGATCTAAAAAATCCTGTTCTTAACAAGCAAGCACTTCAAGAGTCCCCTGGCGACCCAGTGCTTTGTTTGCTAGACGGTGCGGTACCTATTTTGTTTTCGGAATATGTCCCTCCTGTGGATTTTACGTGTCGTTTGAATAGATATTGGGCGGTAAAATAAGACGGAAGTTTACTCAGAGAAAACATTTGGATGTGGTATACTCCGTCTTAATTTACCAAGTGTATATTCCGGTTCCGGTTAGGTTGTATACGTTCTAGGCATACCTGTTTTATTTAAATCTAGGTGATGTGGCGTCAGTGGCAAGAAATGAAGGCTACTTAGTCAGGACCGATGCTCAAAGCGAAGGATTTACGTCAGAAGCGTTTAACAAGCCTGCAAGTCCAGCAAAAAGTTTCTACAGGGAGCTTGCTGACTATTTACGTCAAATAAGGAACTGGCTTCGTACGCTGCTATTAGTAAAGCATTTTAGTCCCTATCTAAAACAGTTGAAGCGAACTTCTGCCGCTGCTCACAACCTCCGCTGCTGAAACCTGATGGAACACTGGTTTACACAACTAAAAGGAAGGTGAACTTCTTTCGAGACAAAGAAATTTATTTCTCAGTTTTGCAGTACGTTTTAGGGTTCCGTACCTCAAAAGGAAAAAACGGAACCCTTATAGGATCACTTCGTTGTCCGTCTGTCTGTCTGTCCGTCTGTCAAGACCCTTTTTCTCAAGAATGCGTAAAGGTATCAAGTTGAAATTTATATTAAATACTTGAGTCTACGGTTTCTTTCGGCTGTAAAAAAAAATAAAAGTTGTAAGTCAACGCAATCAAAAGATATGAACGTTTATGTCGCATATTTTGCGATTTCACCGGGAATCAAAACCTATAGGGTACTTCCCGTTGACCTAGAATCATGAAATTTGACAATAGGCAAGGTCTCATAGTACATATATAGGAATAAATCAAAAAGTCATAAATTTTAAGTTATATCATTTAAAAATAATTATTTTGCTATTACAAACTTACATTTTGTAGTTGGAATGTATCGAAGAACCTTATTGTCAATTACAAACTTAAGTTTGTCTTTCAATATTTCAACTTCAGTTATTTTTATTTTATTTTTTTACTCTCTTTCCGAGAGTTCCATCCAACGGAACCCTCAGAGCAAGAGTCCTACTCGTACTTGTCTGTTTTTTTTTGAAGAACTTAACCTGATAAATTGTTTAATTTAGTAGCATGCTAGGTACGCTGCCAATTGATAGTGCCATTTGCCATTTGGATTATCTTTAGGCCTTTAACGTTATATGGGCAGTCTACCTGTTTTTGTAGTGTTAGCTTGTATTTTGTATGGTTAATAAAGTAACCTGCCTTATAATAATTTTTTTAGTAATTACTTGTGCTTCGACATTTTCACCAATTTAAATAAGCTAAATATATATAAAATAAACAATCTATTTAACATAATTACCATAATAACAGTAAAGATTAGAAGAAAAGACAGTTTTTTTTTTTTGTTTTTGTTAAATAACTAACAGACTAAGATATGTAATATACCTTTTTTCAAGATTGTTTTTCATCTACTCTATAAAAATAGTGATTAAGATGATACCATGCCATGATGATTTAGATTTTTGCCGTATCCACGTCCCATACGTCTTCAACAGATCGCCAATGGCCCGTGTAATGCAGGAGGCGACAAGGCGGCAAAGTTCTGGACTCTGGAATTATACCAAACTTTTCACTTGGCACGAGTATATGCTGATTCTCTGTCGGCATGTTTGCGACTGCTAGTAGGGAAAATCTGTGGTGCACCACGTAGTTTGAAAACTGCTAATAGCTTTCCAAGTTCATGTTGGGTATTCTCACCTTTCAACATCATCAGAATAAGTCTAGTAGTATCATAGTAGGCCTCCCACTAGAGGGACCAACGACATAGTGAGAGTCGCTGGCATCTAGTGGATGCAAAAGACAGGCTGTCGTTCAGTGTGGAGGTTAAAGGGGGAGGCCTATGTTCAGCAGTGGACGTCTTCTGGCTGATGATGATGATAATAAGTCTACCTAAATCCACTCCTGGACATAGGCTTCTCTCAAAGCAGCATGCCACCAAAGATTTCATGATGTTATGACGTCTATGCATGCCACTTGCCATCTTCTTTCTTTTGCTCGCACGAAATTTTAAATTCACAAACATATATCTAAGTTCAAAACGAAATATCATAAAAATTCTAATTAGTAACAAAATTTTACTTTTCCGGGCTAAGGCGAAGTACTGGCAACATTTTTAAGGTTCCGTACCTCAAAAGCAAAAAAGAACCCTTATCTTTGTTGTCCGTCTGTCAAGACTCAAGGGAATCAAAACCTGTAGGGTACTTCCCGTTGACCTATAAATAATAATGAAATTTGGCTAGAACCAAGGTCCTATCACAATTTGTAAAGGAAAAAATCCAAAAATTGTAAATTTGAAGTTAATACATTTATAAAAAAGTTTTTGATATTACAAACTTACATTCTGTAGTTGGTATGTATGGGAGCACCAGTTTGTCAACTACAAAGTTAAGTAGTCTGCATCCAGTGGATCCTGACAGCCAGGCTGTCGTTCCGTGTGGAGTTCTAAGGCGGATGTCTATATTCAACAGTTTTCCGTTTCTTCCCATCTATTTAATCAAATATTTCAAAGTATATTAAAGTAACAGTTAACTACGTTAAGCATTCATATCGTAACTCAGTTCAAACATTTTAATTCAACCCTGTTTTTTCACGGGTAACAAAAGGCTAAAATTAGCTACGCATGCTTTTCTTCTCCGTCAGTTTAGTCAAAATATTTCAGTCATTACGGCATGCATTTATCTTGTAACTCAGTTAAAATATTGTAGTTTAAATCTGTTTTTCTGAGAGTAACATAAGAAAGCTAAAATTAACTGCGCATGCTTTTCTTCTCCGTCAGTTTAGTCAAAATATTTCAGTCATTACGGCATGCATTTATCTTGTAACTCAGTTAAAATATTGTAGTTTAAATCTGTTTTTCTGAGAGTAACATAAGAAAGCTAAAATTAACTGCGCATGCTTTTCTTCTCCGTCAGTTTAGTCAAAATATTTCAGTCATTACGGCATGCATTTATCTTGTAACTCAGTTAAAATATTGTAGTTTAAATCTGTTTTTCTGAGAGTAACATAAGAAAGCTAAAATTAACTGCGCATGCTTTTCTTCTCCCATATCTCATATCTCATATCTCTTTATTCGTAACACAAGTTACATGTCATGGTGTAATTAGCTAATTGCAATAACAATTTATCAATAATAATACTAATCATACATCATACTGTCTATAGTAAATAATACAAATCATCAATATACGTCAATAAATTACCAATTGTGGTCAATAAAAGAGTCAAGATAATCAAATAATAATATAAAAAATTAAAGTATTAGTAATTTGCTGCATTACGCTATAGTATGCAAAAATTCATTCACCCCATAAAATGCTTGCTCAACAAGCCATTTCTTCGCTCTAGACTTAAACGAGTTGCGGGAAGGTGCATCTTTTATATCTTGTGGGAGACGGTTGTACACGTCTGTCGCCATTACGTGCACCTGCCTGGACGACTTCTCGAGGCGGCGGGCCGGCGCGCGCAGCACGTGCGCGTGCCGCGCAACGTGCATGCGCGGGTACTCGTCCAAGTGGTCCCGAGCATACAGGGCCGCTTGCAAGATCACCATACATGGTAGCGTGAGGATTCTCATAGAGCGGAACAGAATTAACGCCGTCGTGTCCTGCGGTACTCTCGCTATGGCTCTCACTGCTCGTTTTTGCATTCTGAAGACGCGTTCCCAGTCTGCAGAACGCGCCCAGAACTCTACACCATATTGTAGAAGCGAGTGCACGGATGCAAAATAGCAGCTCCGTACCATACTCTCCGGCAATATGGCCGATAAACGCCACAGAGCAAAACACGCGCGTCCCATTTTCCGGCACAAAATGTCGACGTGACCTTCCCATGTGAGCGCACTGTCGACCCGAAAACCTAAGAACACCAGGTCTCTCACCTGCTCCATCCTAGTGCTTCCAACTACCACACTCAGAAGCCTTTTCTTATGTCCTGAGAGATCGAACTGAACAAATTGGGTTTTATTTATGTTCAAGCATAAACCATTCACTTCGAACCACTGGTATAGGTCATACGCAACTACATTCAATTTCCGCTCTAGATCTTCCACATTCGGAGCAGTCACAATTGCAGCCACATCATCGGCGTACATAAGTACATGCCCATCCCTGATATTCTCAGGTAGATCGTTGAGGAGCAGGGAGAACATAATATTGGATAGCGAGGATCCCTGCGCTACTCCTATAACGGTTGTGAGCGGCTGCGATCTTACTGCGCCACCCTCTCCCACGACCACCTGGCAGCGATCCGTCATGTAGTCCGACAGCAACCTCAACGCATTCTCCTGTATGCCGTAATGCCTGAGCTTTGCAGCGAGGACTCCATGATCAGCGACGTCGAATGCCTTAGACAAGTCGCAGAAAATCACGGCGACCTGCTGCCGACGCTCACGTGCATCCAAGATTTTGCGAAGCAGTTCGCGAGTCAGAGAAGTAGTGGAACAGCCGCTGCGATACGCATACTGCCTCTTTGATAGAGACGTACTCCCCACCAGGTACTCAGTCAATCGCAAGCTAAGACCGTACTCAAAGATCTTGGCAACTGCCGGAATGATCGATACTGGTCTGTAGCTGTTTATCTCTTCCTGTTTGCCTTTTCCTTTATATAAGGGGGAGACTTTTACCTGCTTCATAGAGGAAGGATACTGACCGTCACCGATACACCGGTTGTACAAAGAGGAGAGCACGTCCGCTAAAGACGGGGCTGCAGAGCACATCAGCGATGTCGATATGTCGTAGATGTCTCTAGACTTTTTGTTCGCTACCCCATGAGATAAGATCCGAAGTACCTCTCGGGGTGTGAACTGCCTTAGCTTGAGCGAGCGGTCAGCAGGAGGTCGCACCGCCGCCAGTGCACGGGTCGCCGCGGTGACGTCGGCGGCGGGTGCGCCGCACGATGCCGCCGCGTTTACGAAGTGTGCGTTTACGGCATTTACGACCTCCGTCTTGCTAGAATATTTGGACCCATTGGGTCGCTTTAGCACCTCTGTGTAGTCTTGAGCTCCACTAGACCTCCCCGTTTCGGTTTTTACTACTTCCCACATTTGTTTTGTTACATTTGTCGATTGGCGTATGACTTTACAGTAATAATCGCTCCTCTCGCGCTGTAATAAATTATCATATTTAGTTTGAAACTCGCCAATTTTGGACTTCAATTCAACATTTGCTGGAAATTTTAGCAAAACATCGCGCATATCCATCAACAGTGATTCGAAATGAAATATTTCGTCCGTCGCCCAGCAAATGCTCTTATTCGTCAACCTTGTTATTTTTAACGGAAAACAGTCGTCAATTTTATTTTTTAATATGCTCAGTAATGCCTTTGCCAGCTCGTCTGCTGGTTCCATGCTATATTTTAGCTCGACTTCAAGCCAGTCTACACTCTCCACGGCAGTGACAAAGTTGCTTCGGTTCGCCTGAGTGTAGGACCTGGCGAGACGAGTGGAGGGCGGCTGCGTGCCAGCCGCGCACGGCACGCTGCCGCGCACCGCGTAGTGGTCGGACAAGTTGCAGCGCACGGGCGCCGCTCGTGACTCCGCCGCCAACCCTCCACTCACGTACAAGTGGTCCAAGCAGGTACTAGTAGTGCCTGTAACTCTCGTCGGAAAGTTCACGATATTGCACAAATTATGTATTGCTAAGAGCTCATTAAGTTTCTTTAAATCACTGTTTAGTGAACTTGTAAAATTTATATTTACGTCCCCAACCACTACAAATTCATTGTCACCGTCTCTAAGCTTATTGAGCAAACATTCAAGGGCAGGGAAAAATTGCGCCGTACTTGTCACGTTAGAACGGTATATACAAACAACCACAATATTTTTTCCTATCAATTCTATGGCTGCTATTTCGCATACCTGCTCCACGGACAGTTGATTGTAAGATTCTAATTTCTTATATCTTACATTATTGCTTACAAAGATACAAGCCCCGCCGTGTTCCACTGAGCTTCTACAATAATAAGATGCTAGAACAAAGTTATTGATATTTATACATTTGATTTCATGTTCCTTGCAAAAATGTTCAGTAATACATAATACATCGCATTTTAAGTCACCTTGTAATGCAACCTCTATACGGCCGATTTTATTCTTTATAGACCTAATATTTTGGTGACATATTCTTACAACGCCGTGTCCGCTGCCTGTATCGCTAGATGGCGCCGTAACCGCCGTGCTCGGCCCTCGTGAGGTACTGGCTAGAGTCGGCTGGGCGGGAATCCAAGTCTCTCCTATTTCCCCGCTGGTTGTTGGTTTGAGCGGCCGCGAAAAAACCAATTCGCGAACCGAATTCCCTGCGGCCACACATCGGGAGACATCAATTGAGATTTAACGCTTACCGGCATCCCAATTATGAACGACGCATGTCTGATAGACTTAATTTGGCGCTTCTCTACATGGTAGTCGGCTACTGCGATTCCGGTCAAGAAATTTTTGACTTGGTCAATTGTAGTATCAGCCTTGAACTGCCACGCCTGTATATAATACGTCTTTTCTACAGCTTGTAAGACGCAGCTCACCTTGCTGACTCCGACTACGACTGGGTGCTGTACCTTGTTGCTGCGGCGACGTTTAGTGACCGCCTGCCACTCACCACCGTCATCGCTACTGTCGCTGACTCGGGCTCCATCTGCCACCGGTGTTAGTGTTACGGCCCGCTGCTGTGACGTCACTTCCCGATTCCTACTCTCAGAGTTTGCAATTGCCGAATTTCTGTTGCTTGGAGTCCGCGATATCTCGACTGCGGCTGTGTTACTCGACGCTGCATCTTCCGAATCGTCCTTTTCAGCTACTCCATCCAGTGGTAGTTTGGCAGATGTAGTTGCTCTTGGTGCTTCTTTCCGTTTAGGTTTCCCTTGACGATAGCGCAGACCACTCTCAGAGTTGTCGATCGCATCATGCTTCATACGTAGTTCCTCTCGGAGTGTCCCAATCTCTGCCCCTAAAGAACCCAGTTCTATCAGGCGCTCTTTATTGGTAAGCAATTCAGCTCTTAACAAACTAATTTCCTGCATTAAGACACTTTCGCTCGTCCTCAAAGAGAGTACTTCAACTTTCAGCTCCTGGACAACAGACAATATCTGCTGCATGATCTCCGCACTACCAGTCATAGGTGCTCCGCGCTCACCATCATCTCCTTCTGTTTAGTTGAAATATTTCAGTCTACTAAAAGCGTAATGACACGCCAAGTATTCATGTCGTTGATTTCAATATTCCACACGAAACTAAGAGAAACGTGAAACTTATTTCTTAAACATATAACTGTTTCCTAAACACTACATGACATGTGTTACGAAAAACATGTTTACCCCAATTGACGCATTTATTTCATTACCATTTGTTACGAATTGCCACAAATGACGCTTTAAGTCATGCAATTAGGAAACTGTAAAGAAACTCCTTTGTTATTGTGATTTTACTCGCTAAAAGTAAATCGGTCAAGCTCTCGCTGACTGCGGAGTAGAAAAAATGTGGAGTGATTGACTAAGCGTTATATAATTTTTTATTTTTTGTAATGTCGTACAAACTAGTTTTTTATAATTTTTTAAGTTTTTCATCAGTAATTATCATTCTATTATGTTTCCACTGCTGGGAAACTGGCCTGCTTTCTTTTCTTGGCGTGCGTTTGATTTCAAAGTATACTTTTATTCCTGTACAAAATAATTAAATTCGAATCCTTTACGGAAATTAAACGTAATGTAAAAATTAACTTTCACAATCTATATTATGCAGAACCCGTTACCAAACTTACCAAAGGGCATATTATAAGACTAATTACCATTGCTCTAACCATTAGAAACAACTATTGGTAGTACCAACTCTGAATACGCAAAAAAAAGGTGTTCCATAGAAAAATGTTATTCACACATTTCACAGTCAAGTGTATGGAAAATTCAGGGTTGGTTTGCTCAAGAATTTTTTCACAAAGATGACAATGCCAAAGATGATATGCTTGAATATGTCCGTGGTATAGCCCACAGAAAATCAAAGTAAATAGAACGGAAATGAGAAGGAAAATCTGTTACCAGGCATTATGACAGAATCTTGATTGAACATTCTTATTTAGATCAACGCGTCGAACTCCGCATCCAACTCCGCATCCAAAAAACTTGGATTTACCTTTTTGGGTTATCTCTCAAAGTTCTTTGTCACAGTGTTGCTAACTGATTTCGAATGACTGACGTTTCGTATATATGGGTGCAACTAGCTACAACCTTATAAAAATGCGTTAACAGCCGTTCTAATTAATTTAAACAAAAAAAATATTTTCTGTATTATAACACCCCTGTACATTATAATAAATTAAATTAGCTGATTGTGTACCTATTGTAAAATAATTTTAATTGTAGTTGTGTTTTGTTTTTATGTTTGTAGTTATTATTTCGACATTTTTATTTTTCTATTGTAATACTGTTTCAATTTTGTGTAATATGGTGTATATGGATGTTTTCCGAAATAAAATAATAATAATAATAATAATTACTAGCCGTCGCCATTCCCTGAAGAACCGTACATTAGTAGGTATTAGGTGGTATTAGTCCAGTCAATGAATAACCCAAAAGGTGGTGTACAGTGCGTGAGTAGGGTACCTGAGCGATTCCTTCAGAAACCTCTTCAGGGAGTGGGCCTATCTCCTTCTTGGCCTGTAGTAAATAGGGGATGGTAGGATAAGGTCATAGGCATAGTCATATTTATTTATTTCCATTGGAGCACATTAGAGCACTTGGACACGTCAACAAAACAATTCGGTAAATAAAATATTAATAACTAGCAGACCTGACAGACGTTGTTCTGTCTTAGAAATGTCAAACACGCAAAGTCAAAATTCAAAATCTTATCGTACGTGTTCCTAGTTTTTATGTTTTGTTGTTTTGTTTTACCTGTAGAAAATTAACAGACTCACTACTTTACAGCGGTGTTCCAGATTGAAAAGTTTCTTAGCCACTAGCTTCTCATCACCTATAAGTCGAGTGGCACCCTTGTGAACCGATTCAAGAGCTCCGAGCTGGACCTAACGTCAAAGGACTTGAACCCACAATATAAAACTGTGCTACTTCCGTTCCCATTGAGACAAAAACTTCCGACAGGATATTATCTATTAGCACGATCCTGGGAAGCTCAAGTGAAGTCAAAGGACCTAAAACAGGAATGAAACGGACTTGGCGCAAACTGGACATCGTGGGAGCACTGCATGCTTGTAGATCTATTATTCTAGTACAAAGGCTGATGCTATAGCCAATCACTGTTTAAAAGTTTGTTAAAGGAGGTGTAATTTTTTATATTTATTTCTAAAGATTTAATACCTTCACTCGGTTAAATTTTCGGCCAATAATTTATTTAGTAGTACCAAGGAAGATAGACTAAGAGGAAAGACTATAGCGTAACATTAGAGCGTACCCCGGAAATTTGCCTAAAAACGGTATGAACTTAGATGGCGCCGTAATTTGAGCGTCCTATAGGTTGTTGCGACCTTCCGTAAGCGCTGAAGTCAGATAATGTACGAAAGAGTACTACAAATTACCGTAGCGCTAGTATCGCGGTCAAGTTTCGCAGCATTTCAAGGGAATAAAAAGAGGCGCCATCTATTGGTATGAGTTGCTCTTCTCTTGAAATGCTGCGAAACTTGACCGCGATACTAGGGCTACGGTAATTTGTAGAACTCTTTCATACATTATCTGACTGCAGCGCTTACGGAAGTTCGAGACAACCTAAGGACGCTCAAATTACGGCGTCATCTAAGTTCATACCGTTTTTAGGCAAATTTCCGGGGTACGCTCAAATGTTCCGCTATTGTCTTTCCTTTGGTACTTAAATAAATTATATGCAGTTTCAGTGCTATCGCTCAATAACGGCGAAGGAAAACATCGTAAGGAACCCGTTATCTCCAAGAACCTCAAAAGTACAAAAACATATTGACATTCACCAACATGCACTGGGCCAGCATGGTGGTTAGGGCCCAACCTCTCCCTCTCTCTCTCTCTGGAAGGTCTGTGTTTCAGCAGCATAAGCTGATGATATTGATGACATTCTATTTTATTTTTAAATGTCTCACTTTGTAAACAAATATGGTGGACAGGCAACCAATGATAAGCACTAGCATGAGAATTCAGAGCTGTTATTGGTCGAAAAACTCCATATTTGTTTACATGGTTGGATGTTCGTCTAAAAACAGTGTTATTAAAACATTTATGATGATGTAAAACAAAAGCTTTTGAGTAAGTAAAATAAATAAATATTTTGGGACATTTTTGCACATTTTTGCACAGACGGTCATCTGACCCCAAACTAAGTAAAGCTTGTGATATGGCTGCCAGAGACTGATATACATATATATAGTTTTAAATGCATACTTAAATAGATATTAACAACTAGATATAAGTAACAAGACAGGAATCAGTAACTGTAGCAAGCATCAGCTCCTGAACTACAACTGCTATTACTATTACTTATTCTGTACCAACAACTCAGTAGCAGACTTTTATTTTTGTTCGACTTGGGATAGGTACAAGAATTTTAATTAAACCAGTGCCAATGCGAGTTGAAGTTAGTGGTACAAATCGTGCCAAACGTCTAACTGCAGTTTCATTGTGCAATAACTGTAATTTTTTTATTTATTTTATTACTGGGCAAGTGCCTTTAATAACTAAACAAAATACAACCTAAAACTAACACTACAAATACAGTTAGACTGCCCATAGACCGTTGAAGGTCTAAAGATAATCCAAATGCTCAAGCCCACTACCAGTTGGCAGCGTACCCAACATGCTGGCGGCATTACCACGTTGAATGGCAATTTAATTAAATTAAATTTAAATGAATTTTTCTTAGAGAAAAAAAAAAAATAGCTTTCATCATCATCACTATCAATCATTATCATCCCACTGCTGCAGGCCTAGCACAGGCCGTGGATAAATTGTCTTTCCACATGTTTATCCGCGTGTAGACACGACAAAGCTAGAATATGGATTTCGTTTTTCTATTTTTATTAGGGTTCTGAATTCAAAAGGTAAAAACGAGGCCCTATTACTAAGCCCACATTTTCTGTCTGTCCATCGGTCCGTCCTACATTTTAACGGCTGTATCTTTCGAACCGTAATAGATAGACAGTTGAAATTTTCACAGAATATGTATATAATGTCTGCACCCTCTGTTACGGCGGATTAACTAAGAAATAATAATAAAGTCAAAAAGTTAAAACCAAAGGTAAACTAAAATACATATGTTGTATGGGGACACCCCCAGTTACAACAAACGTAAGTTTTTACGTATTTTTGTATTAGCTCTAATGTAAAAACGGTAATACGTACAAGCGTCAAACTTTACATGATTATAGTACATGCTCTAAAGTATAACATTAATAGTCGGTGATAAATTGATGTTCATTACCAAGTTATAAATGGTTATTTCGTTACTTGGACGACCTTATCATTCGAATCTCGACCTTATCATTTCACCGAATCGAAATGCCATATTTTACTAATTAAGGAGACGGTTTTTAAAATTTATAAATATTTTATTTTTGAGGTGGTACGCGGAACCCTCAGCGCGCGAGCCCAACACGCATTTGGTCAGTTTTTAAATTAAAATAACCGATGGAAAACTATGTCACCCAAGTAAACGAAATTGCGTATTCACAAATTTTGAAGCCGGTTTTTTAAATTGATACTTATTATCTTTGTTATGAGGATTACAAGTCACGTGTCTACAATGTCACAGGCACACATTCTACACAAACAATTCAATAAAAGCTCCAATGACGATCACGCACGGTACAGTTCGGCCGTGTAAACTCGGACGCCGACACAAAGGACGACGAGCAATTGGTCTCTGGCTGAGGATGTGGTCCAAGATATAGCTGAAAGAGACTTAATCTATTTTCTAATACTTGAGAGTCACTGTAGCAAAGTATTAAATAAGTGACTACGTAGCAATTGCTTCGACTATTTTGGAAGGCGTTAAACCTGAACAATAACTGATGGTTGTATTTTGTGGTGGTACGGAACCAATGCGCGAGCCCGACTCGCACTTGGTCGGTTTATTTAAGTCGGTAAAAAGGCGGTTAGTGTATTACTCTAAAACGGCTAGACCTATTTTGAAGAGGCTTTCACTGGCAACTAGCTGATAATATAAGCATCAATCCACACGGGTGAAACCGCGGGGCGCAGCTACTAATATCTATTAGTGTTTCGTTCCAAACTGTGATCTCGCGGTTGCTATATTTTCGCAACCCCTCGACCAATTAGGCTCATAGCAACATACTTTTCACCTTAAAAGGTGAGAGAGAGAGCGTGTTAGAGAGAGAGCGCACTATACGATACTTTCAAATGATGTTACACTTATTTTTCAGGAAAAAACAAAGCATTCCTTCCAAATCCAATCACAAACTTTAAACGCGTCTATTTCAGAACGTTACTAGCTGATTTTACAATTTTTTTAATTCTTCAACATTCCACCATTTTTTTTCCACAAACCAAATATTTTAAACCAATCAAACAACTGTCCGATAACCTATTATATAAATAAATAAATATTTTGGGACATTTTTCACACACGGTCACCTGACCCGAAACTAAGCAAAGCTTGTGATATGGCTGCCAGAGA
Source organism: Agriopis aurantiaria (assembly GCA_914767915.1). NCBI lineage: Eukaryota > Metazoa > Arthropoda > Insecta > Lepidoptera > Geometridae > Agriopis > Agriopis aurantiaria. The sequence goes on along the minus strand of OU611992.1, from coordinate 14,593,586 downwards.
CTGATATACATACATATATAGTTTTAAATACATACTTAAATAGATATTAACAACCAGATATAGAAAAAACACAAATGTTCATCACATAAATGTTTGTCCTAGGTGGGAATCGAACCCACGCCCCCAAACTCAGAAGGTAGGTTTACTACCAACTTGACCAACGGGCTATCTATTGGCGAGGCCGAAAGCTGAGCTTTACTCAGATCTGCATTAGTCAACAACAACAAAAATAGCAAAAATATTAGAGCTAAAATAAATTAAAAACAAGCAAATAAAGCAGCTAGCAAAAAATTACGCCCGTATTTTTTTTGTTTTTAATGAAATTTGGTGTGGACGTAGCTGGATTAACACATTATCTGCTGCTGATTATCTTGAAATATTACGATTCCCGTAGGATAGCGGATAACCACGCGGCACAGCCATTTAGATAATATTATAGTTTGACATTTTATAAGACTGCCATCCAAAATTCTACGATGTGATAAATGTGATTACAGTAAGTAAATCTGAATGTCTTCAAATCTCGAATGAATTGGTCTAATATGAATTGGTTAAGCGATAATGCAGTCTACGGTGGAACACGCTTACCTTGAAGACCATAGCTGTATATAATTTAATATTTTAACTTCTTATTCAACTCTGTATCTTATTATAATAACCATAATTCTGATTTCAAATTTATTTTAACTCACCTATTAATTTAAACTCACATATTTTTAACTTTTATTTATTTGTGTTCGATTTAACATTCCTAAGCGCGCGCGTTAAATCAAATATAAGAAAATCTATTTCACGGGTCACCAAGCGATCGGCCTAGCTGAGTTTGGGGCCCATTGTTAAGTCAATTATAACCTATGTTAAGCACAATTGATAACTATGTATAACTACGATGTGATAATGTAAAAGCGTTTCCGAAATAAATATTTACATTACTTTACACGAATAAAAATATATATAATAGTGTGTGTATTTGTGTGTGTGTATGTGTGCGTGTGTGTGTGGGTGTGTGTAAATGCGATTGAATGAAAAAACTAATATGTGTCGAAATCTCTTATGTCTTGCACCAATATCCAATAGTACGTGGACAACAGGGCACGGGCTGGTCAAAGGCGTCTGTCGTCGCCTTGTTTTAGGAAACGAAGATTATTGCTGCTGTCTCGTTATATTACACTCTCTTTAGCCTGATAAAGGACACAATACTAACGATTCTCTTCTTTTTGTTACTTTTTACCCGACCTAAATGACCTAAATGAAAGGGTACACCCGAACAGTGCTTAAGTAGATGATTAAATGTTATTTATAGAAATAGAAAAACGTCAAGCCGTTAAGGCAAGCGACTTCAAAAAAGAAGGGGTTCTCAATTCGATTTTTAGGATTCCGTACCCAAAGGGTAAAAACGGGACCTTATTACTCAGCTTATGTCTGTCTGTCTGTCTGTACGTCCGTCCGTCCGTCTGTCCTACCTAATAAATAAATATAATTTATATAAATATAAATAAATAACAAATGTAGGAGTTCTTAGGTAAAAAAATATATTTAAAAACCCAGCCAAATGCGAGTCGAGCTCGGGCACTGAGGGTTCCATACCACCACAAAATGCTTTAACGAAATTAGCAGTTATAACTTGGTAATGAACAGAAATTTGTCACCGACTCGCACTTGGGTATTATTTATTATTTGTTGTTATACTTTAGAATGTGTACTATAATCATGCCAAGTTTGACACGTGTACGTATTTTTATTTTCACATTAGAGCTAATACAAAAAAACCGTTCATAAATACGTTTGTTGTATGAGGACCTCCTATTAACCACTTTCGCTTTTACTTTTAACTTTTTTGTAATTTGTTAATCCACCGTAACATTATAATATTATATTCTGTGAAAATTTTAACTGGATATATATTACGGTTCGAAAGATACAGCCGTTTATATTATGTAGGACAGACGGACGGACGGACTGACGGGTGGACGGACGGACGGACAGACATCGTATTAGGGTCCCGTTTTTACCTTTGGGTACGGAACCCTAAAAATATAACAACCAATTCTTATCTATAAAATATGTGACCACAATTAGTATATATGGCTTTGGCTACGGAACCTTGCCATATGAGTGTCGTGACACGCTCTTGGCCATTATTTTAAAATGAAACTTACTGCAACATTCCCTTTAAATGTTCTATTAAAACAGCAAAGTATTTTTAATTGTATATTTAATTTTGAATGCCTCTCTACTTAATTTGACCTTAATAGAGAAATCTCGATAGAAACGGAAATAATGTAAATAGCAGCACAAGGCCGCAAAACCAGATGAAAAAAAAAGTCAATGAGTTGGAAAGATAGAAATAACAAAAACCAATTAGGTAGTATTTACAAAGTATTCTTTATTCAAACAAAAAAACTAGCAGAATTTTGCCGGAAGCATAGTCACAGTTTTTGCGTTAAGCGGTTTAGCACTAAAGTGGAAAACAATACCGGCCAAGTACATGTCAGGCTCGCGCACTGAGGATTCCGCACCACCACAAAATACAATAATAAATACAATAACTATCAATTTAAAATAACGATTTGGTCCGACTTAATGCCTACCAAAATAGCCAAGCAATTGTTACGCCATCACATCTATACTAATACTATAAAGAGGAAAAATTTGTATGTATGTTTGTAACGAATTGGCTCAAAAAGTGCCGGACCGATTTTAAAAATTCTTTCACCATTTGAATGCTACATTATCACTGATTAATATAGGCTATTTTAATAGGCCATATAACTATACCCGTGTGGAGCCGGGGCGGACCGCTAGTAGCTAATATTTTGCAAGTGACGCTCCGTATAACTTTTAATGAACAGAAACTTGTCACCGACTAGCGCTTGGCCGTTATTTATTATTTTTTGTTTCACTTGTACATATTACCGTTTCTACATTAGAGTTAATACAAAAATACGTCAATAAATACGTTTGTTCTATGGGGTTCCCTTTCGTTTGTACTTTTTGACTTTTTAATTAATCCGCCTTTCATTTCATGTTCTATGAAAATTTCAACTGACTACTGGCTATCTATTATAGTTCAAAAGATACAGCCGTTTAAAGGTAGGACGGACGGACGGACAGACACATCGTAAACTTAGTAACAGGGTCCCGTGTAACAGGGTCCCGTTTTTAACCTTTGGGTACGGAACCCTAAAAAGTATGATGCTAATAATAATAATAATATAAGATGCACCCTCCCGCTTTATCCTTCTCCTCCGTATATGTTCAGAGCAAAGAAATTACTTGTTGAGCAAACGTTTTATATGGTAGATAGATGACTTTTGCGCATACTGTGCACAGTTTTATTTATTAGATTAAATATAGACTTTATTTATTTATCCATGGCATATTTATTTGCATAGGTTGGCCATTGCCATCCAACGCGGTAACGCAGCGAGCGTTTTGGGTACCTTTGCGCCGGGAACGGTTAGGGGTGGGTTATTTGAATAGTTATTAGTTTAGTTATTAGTGAATTCCAAATGTTTTGGATTTTTTTGACATATTATGTATTTAAATGCTCTGTATTCTAGCAAATAAATGACCTTTCTAATTTATCCATTATTTCGTTATAATTTTATGTTTTGTATCATTTATTACTATGTGCTAATAATTATTATACATTTTATTGTTATTGCTGCTAATAACACCATGACATGTAATGTTTGTTATAAACAAACAGTATGGAGTACCTATAATTTAATTCAACCTATTTTCTGGCGATTAACTTTTTTTGAATTTCGAACTAAAAGAACACGTCACCTTCCAAAAAACTGTCGTAGACAAAATTGGATTGGTACCTACAAAATGTTTTCTTTCCTATCTAGTTACGTTACGAAGCAAAAAAATATAAAGATGACAAACAAAACTGTATTATAAGTACCTCAGTGGCTCGGGATGTCTCAAGAGAGCACCCTTGTCTTTGATTTTTTTATTTCTTCCCTTGTTTCCGTACCGTTTTAGGGATTCTATGCTTCTGTTATTTCCCAACTTTGTTAAAAGTTGTTCCTTCCGTCTTAAATATAAATGATACAAAAAATTATATCTTGAACACAAAGCGTTGCTGGTTACGACGTAGTTTAATTTAAATAGGGCGTTGTTTTTATTTTTTGCTAAGTATATCAAACATTAGTTTAACTTTAGTACTTGACACTTCTTCAATAATTCCTTTCTACTTGCATTTTTCGAACCATTATGTTTTTCTGGTTGTTTCCGAACGAAATAATTTTTAATACACAACTACCCACTTTTTTTTTAATATCGTGTTTTTTTTTTTTGCTTGTCATGATGATAGTACGAAGTTATACTTAATTGATTTTAATTTATGTACATGGAATTTTTGCACAATTGCTAATTTGTAGTAGTGTTAATATTTATTTGGATTCTAGTTGGATCGCAAAAGTAAGTAAAAGTTATATTAGGATATACGAATCTTATCTAAATTAAAAATAATGTGTTTTGCGTAACGATCTCATTTTCTTTCAGAAACTGATGTCAAAACGACTCCAGAGAGAGATAAACATAAAAAAGTCATCTAGCCTGAAATAAAACAGACCAAAGAAGATCAAGAAAGCACCACGGTTCTCATCTAATACATATATTGAAAATTATACAGTTGCAGTTATGATGTCAACTTGCTATCCGTATCAATATTACGGCTGTCCCATAGCTTTTACTGAATGGAGTCCAATAGTTCCAGTGAATCTATTATATACAATGCCAATACCAATTTTAGTAAATCATACTCCGATGCTGTCAACTCCAATATGGGCCCCATACGTTGCTCCAGAAGCTATGCCACCTGTGGCACCTGTGGCAAGTTATGCTGTTATTGTATCATCAAGTGCTACATCGCCATTGTCAAGTTATCAGGAATCTACTTCTGAGTTAGAGTCACCAGCTAGCAGTTTCTATGGAAGTGATCGTGCTAAAATGGTAGAATTGGAAGATCCGATTGAATATTACCTTTCATTGCCAAAGGATCTGTTTCCTTCTGCGAGAATGATGACAATGGATCCTAATGTGATGATAGACGAATTTTGTAAATTGCCAAATATTTCTAGTCATGTGCCGTGGATTTTGGACTTAGAATTTGGGATACCCAAGTCCCCAGTAACAAGACCAATTCCATATTACAACGTCATGTTCAACAGTATTCATTGTAAAAACACCCCTGATGCGATTCATCCAGGGTTTGAGAGCTGCAGTAAAGATTTCAAGCGTGTGTTCCTGTTTTATTACGATTGCATAGTGTCGGCGTGGTATCGCAGTTATGTGTTTTTGAATCGTGACAAATCAGTGGAAAATTTCCAGTCTTGGTTGACGTTACCTATGCAGGAACTTGGCATGAGCTGGTCACAGGCTGGTCATAATACATGCACTAATCGAATGTAAAACATTGTTGGTATTTCGACGCCTTACTGTGCGCTATACAGTGATTTGTTGTTTTTATGGTGTCGATAAACTCGATATTACAAGAATGTTGTATGTAAATAGGCATGATTTTTAGTTGTAATTAAGATATAAATTGTAAAATATTTTTTTATTAAATAGCACGATTGCATGAATTAAGAATTTATATATATTTTTTGCTATGTTAGTACCGACATTGTGGAATGCACTAACTAAATGAAAATCTTAGTTGGTATTTCGACGCCTTTCTGAGTGCTATGCAGTGATTTGTTGTTTTTATTGTTTCGATAAAGTCGGTATTACAAGAATATTGTTTGTAAATAAATAGGCATGAATTTAGTTGTAATTATTAAATATTTTTATTAAATAGCACGATTGAATGAAAAGAGAAGTTTTTTTTTGCTTTTTTAGTACCGACGTTAGATACACCTTTTGGTAGAATCTGGGTAGCAGTGAAGAAATCATTTTGTGTTCTTATATTGTTCTTACACTTTTACCTACATACGTGAGAATCACCAAAGCCAAAGTAATTCTATAACTGCTTAGGCTCTGAGCGTTTAGCTGTTATTACTGCTTAGTACTTACCTACCCACTTAATTATATTCATGACGAATTCAATAAATAACTAATCCACCAAACCTTACGCTTTAAAGCGGTTATCCACTGCTATTCAGTATCTGCAAAGTACACTATTCTTTTAAATCTCGTCCTCAACTAAGTTTTTTACATTATTCATCCCAAACACTGGCAAAATATTTTGTTTACCTGGTGAAGAGAGCACAGGATTGGCGCCTCCATATAAAAAACGTAACTGGCATACTAACAGAGTTGAAAATCAAAATTTGACTCCAATAGTCGATCGAGAATGCAATGAAGCACCTCTGGAGTACTACTTCCAGCAACACAACGTATTGCATATAATATGAATCCCTGATTACCTTGGTCACGCCATAACTTGAGAACGACTTTACCGATTTCATTATATTTTTTTTCTAAACCTTGTAGAAGGTTCTAACGGAAAGAAAACTTAAGACAAATGCGCAGAAAATTTCAGAAAACTTAACAACGATTTTAACTTTGCGCGTTTGAAAGTTCTAAGACAGGACAACGTCTGTCAGGTCAGCTAGTAGGTTTTAAAACGCAGGTTACCTAAAAATTGCCGTTTTAGCGGTAATGAGTTTTATAACTATATTATGATACCCCATGTTACCAAAAATAATAGTTCAAAAAACACTTCATCACTTTCCAGAGTGACTATGGCAGTCGAACCCTCATTTAATCATGTTATAGAACCGAAGACACCACTCCTGCGCCTTTTCACCTTTAAAATTATCGGTAGGTTAATCACTTAGCTTTACTGAGCTTATAACTACTATACCACTCTGCATAAGTAGGTAAATACAACTATTAGTTAAAATAAGTACTCATTTGCAGCTAATGTGGGACTAATCCTTTCCAGCCTATTACACTGAGCTATATTCATTGGGCAAAATTTTAGTAACTGAGCTCCCACCGTAATCATTCCGACCTAAATATGAGGTCTCTAATGACTGGGACAGTGGTCACTTCGGTCAGTCCTTCATGGACTGATTATCAATGTAGACAAGAAATCTTCCAAAAAGAAACATTTTTTTTCGCAGTTTTTTTATTTTTTTTACTAACCTATCTATCCTGGGCAAAGGTCTCCTCCATATCTTTCCAGACAGTGCGATCACCCGCTGAATATGTGAGAATAATTTACTATAGTTTTTTTTACTTATACTGTTCCATTGCGGTGCGGGGCAAAGGTCTTCCCCTTTTCCTTCCATAAATCCGGGTCCTCCGCCACTTCATGCTATAAATATAGTTATAAAGGAAGTGGCAGAAAGATGTTAAAAAAACAAATCACGCATGAATTGCACTACCCAGCTCCCAGCTCCATCAAATTTTGGTCACTAAGTGTATTGGGACTCTTTAAAACCACCCAAATGAACCCAAACTCGAGGGGTTCACTATGAAGAGTTCCACTATTCACCTCTTAGCTTCACTATCAGCTATCAAATCAGTTTGATGGTACCAAATTATGTTCTGTATTCAGCACTAGAATTCCACCATTAAAAATAGTTGACTCTAAATAAATGTAATTTTGCTTTTTTGGTATCTGAAGATTCTGCACAGTAATTCGATTTGAAACCAACTTAACTCAACACCCTGACACCCTTATTTTTTAATTCCACCCTTTCCACGTAACCCTGTATATAACCAAAGATTATATACTAGATATAACGCAACGTGCCATGGAAATAACGCCATAACATATAACTGATAACTGATTTAACACATAACTGATTTTATTTTACTGAAATAATAATGATAAAATAAAAATATTTGTATTGTAAAAGATAGTTCTGATTCTTGATTTTGTAAGAGGATTTATTGATGGTTTTTGTTGTCTACTTTTTAAGCATCACTTGTCTTGAAGGAAATTGCATAGTAGGTAGGTAGGTATTTGTAAAAAATAATAATATTTGTTTCAAATTTACGTCATCTCTTGCCCAACAGAATAGTACAAGCGATAATAAGATATTGGGTTTAAAGTTTTACGTAACATTATATAAAATATATTATATCTATTTATAATAATTGTTATATCAAATTTACTCACTATTCAGAATAAACTATTTTCAGGTTTGGTTATTTCGATGGTACGTATTATACATGCTCAACCACCAACATTGTTCTCACCCGTCACTGTTCTATTCTCCAGTCCATATGGTTTTTGATCCATGGCGCAAAACCAATCCTAGCATTTCAATTTTGGATGGAAACTAATTTGTAAACCGCAACTATGCTATTAGGAATTCGCCCCCAAAGCCTAGGGCATTTACCTAAACTTAATCGACGATTGTGTAAAGCCAGTGGGAGTTCTTGTGGAACCTTTGTTTGAATTTGACGTTAGAAGGGAACAGAATTGCTTAACTTCAATATTGTCTTGTATAATAGGTTATTCCCTAAGGTGAAAGTCGTATACCTTTTAGTTTGGCTGATTACTGTTATGCTTGAAAAAGTTTAGATTTAGGATCGTTAATGTAGGACGGGGCGAATCAACTTTTCCAAAAGAGTTCCAAACTCAGTGGTGCTAACAAGTATACCAAAGAGAATATAAATACTTACAGAGAAAGCATTCAAATGTTAGGTTATTAACCGACCGACCGGCTGCTATTCAACCGAGAATAGTTGACAGACTGCTTCTTAATTTTAAAGACTAGAAAAGCGTTATTTTATGCTTCACTATGATTAAAAGGACCCAGGTATGTCCTAAAACTGCGATCAGAACCACGGAGGATGAGCAGCAGCGTCCTATTAGTACACGGTGAACGTACTGCGATCCCCAAGCCGCCTGCCAAGCGTGGGGATTATGGCAACACCCCTCTCTACGAGGGAGGTCTTTATTCAGCAGTGGACGTTTACAGGCTGATGATGATGATGATGATTAAAAGAAACCTTTTCATAGGCTTAGCTACGACGCTGTGAAATAAAAGTGTATCAAATCAAATTATATCAATTTTTAATCATTAACAAAATATTTCTGTGCAAACTAACAATTGTAACGTCATCATAAACTATAAATACAAACAAAATTGCAATAGATTCTATACAATATAAAAATCACTCCGCTGAAGCTCAACTAAATACGTGATTTGGTCCGTTTCACTGATAAAACTTCATCAACATTTAAGCCTGCATTTAGGGCACAATAATCATCGGAAATTACACTCAATATGCAGCCTTGCAACTCTGCGCCTAATTTTCACACAAATTTGACCTATACTTTAAAAGTATATATATTTGTTTTATTTTGTTGTTTCACATAATCAGCGTAAACTGGAAAAAAAAAAATATAAGATCCAGTAACAGTTTTATTTTTAGATAAAGACGTGTCGTAATTTATAAAAAAAAGGTATAATTTTCTAGTTTTGTAGATCAAACTCGCGTGCAAATAGGGCGTTGAATAAAGCCCTTAATAATTCCTGAATTACAATTTTAACAATAAAACTTATATTACTTATAACATTACGTCAATATAATTAACTTTACAACGGAATAGACTCAAGCCAAAAATGCATTTATCAAAAATATCTATATCCAATCATCTTCAGCTCAAACTCTGATTCAAACTTATGTATAAAATTATAAAAGTACAAAATGCATAAACACCTATAATTCTGGAGAAGGAACTATTTTAAATTTCATTGTAAACCTGTCTTATTTACAAAATTTCATAAATGTTTTTAATAATACTGCGATTACACAAAAGTAAATTAACAATAACATTAGGCAAGATATACTTTATATTTACAATAAAATTAATGGTACTTATAATATAAACAACTATAACGTTTTATTTACATTTATACTCAGTCCAAGCTATTTTAGATCTGACAGAAATAACACTGCAAAGCTGAATGAAATATTTTTCTTTATAACCGACTTCAAAATAGGAGGAAGGTTCTCAATTCGATCTTTATTTTAATACCCTACTGTAGTCGGCTAACAGCTTATATCGTATTTCTATCACAACTAAAAAAAACATTGTCAGGGTATAGTTGATCATTACTTGAAGAGAATCAAGTAGTCCATAAGGCGTATTTTACTGTTCAAGCCGAATTATTTGCCATATCGGAGCTCCATAGTGGCTGAATTACACTAATCCAGTTTACCAAAAATCAAAGGACAAAAAGAGATTTGACAGGATATAATAATCTAGAGCTGCTAAGCGCAGTACAGCGCGCAGAGAGTTTTAAAGTATAGAAGGTAAACATTTGGGAGTGGTATGGCAAGGAATGAACCCACCAACGACTTGACTTACTCGTCTTGTCATCCAGCTGTATAAAAATCACACCAAATCAACACAATTCTGATAATAATATCAGAAACAAATAAACATTTTGGTATCCCTAAGATGTGGTTTTCGTTTTTATTGTTTCCCTTTCAAATAATAATAGTTTTCCCATAACTATATGTAATTTAGGTAATTTTCAAACTTGTCTCTGCTCAAAATACTTATGCGTATAAAAATTTGAATATATATACACACGACGAAAAAGGAGGAGTTTTTCTAGATAGCGTATAACTTTTAAGGTGTCCAAATATGTAAACAACATGGCGCTTTCGACCAATGACAGCTCTGAATTTTCTCGCAAGTTTATCATTGGTTGCTTGTCTGTCATATTTGTTTACATGGTGGACACCTGTCAATATTATAACCTGAGATTAATTTACACCCTTAAAAGATAAACTATGTATGAGTCAAGTAATGTTATTATATTTTATCTTTATTACTGAACCGGTGCAATTCATCCACTACGTGATAAAAGATTCCTATCGAGTCCCTTACAGCTCCATGGCAGACTTTTCCAATAAAACGCCTCAGAAAACGTTGACTTCATCAACATTTTTGAAGGTAACTCTCACTGCTGTCGAAACTTCGTATTGTCCTGTTGTATTGTCAAAGCGAATGCATGCATAAACATTCACGTGTCATTACACATGTTATAAAATGAATTGAATGCGCTAATGAAAATTCCCGATCGGTTAATTTTACAGTATTGTCTTTTCATTTTGTAGTGACACTAGTAAGCGTACACGTGTTCAAATTCATACAATTCAATTATATAAACTTTAACCGCGAATAACGCATGGACGCTTTATAGAGAGGACGCGTCAAAAGTATTTGATTTCGTCGTACGTATTTATAGTTACCGTCTCGTATTACTTTGTGATCCATCTTTTTATTTATCGTATTCATATTCGAATAACTGTTTCAAAAATTCTACGTAAATACATATCATACATACGTATTTACGTATTTATACATCTTAAATGTACTAAGCAACGGTTTTTTTTTCATCAGCATAGAATTCTCCCTATTGAGTAGGTACTTACTCGGTCATCAGAAGCACAGGCCTTAACAAGATAGACACCGCGAGTTCACCAATTTTGCATGTCTGTGGCCTGTCTTAGGTTGGTTGGCGAGTTGTATCTGTTGCAGTCAAAACTTTTAAGCGGTCAAAACTACTTTTGATTAACAAAATCAGTCAAAAGTAATACCAGGATCCGTTTCCATCAAAAAAATAAATTTTCATATTACCAGCTGATACCGGTATCCGTGGATACAAGAGAAAAAAATCGTTTTCGAAACGGATCCCGGCGTACAGAGTATTTTTTATGTTAGTTCCCAAAAGGAAAGAAGACGGACTTGGGCCTCTCTCTCAGAATAGATATGGGCGTTGACAGATGTCAGTGTGACAGATGTCAAACTTGGGCGATATCTCGGAAACTGTCGATTCTGGACTAGCAGTTCCTTTACAAAAGTGGTAGATCTCGTCGAGATCTTCGTTTCGGATGATAGCTGTCAAACTTGGTTAGACAATACCTCGGAAACTGTCGATCCTGGACTAGCAGTTCCTTTACAAAAGTGGTAGATCTCGTCGAGATCTTCGTTTCGGATGACAGCTGTCAAACTTGGTTGAACGATATCTCGGAAACTGACAATTTTTTATTTTTAAACACGTTGAAATGCGAAAGTTGGATATCCCCAAGCACCTTTAGCTGCTCCTTATAATCGGTGATCGGTTAAAACACCAAGTTGAGCTACGCTACTCCACCACATTACCTTTACAGGTAAAATATCACTGTGTCTCTTCATTTTCACATTATGAGTGAGTCTTTTCACTGAGTCACTAAGAGTTCGTGTTCACAGTCTGCAGTATCCAGGGCACGAACTTGGATATCCTCGTGCAGACGCCGGGAAGGTTCGCCTCTCCACACCCGATACCCCAGCTGATGATGCCGGCCAAAAAGTACCTGGAGTCTTTGCCTTTGACCTGGAAATAGCAAAAACAGAAAATACTAAACACAGATTCGGTTTGATTGTGAGCATTCTTCACAAATTCGTATTTCGTAAACCCACAAATTGTACAGAAATATCCTATATAGGTAGGAATCTATATCTACGTCATTGTTTGTACAGGGTTACGCAGAAAGTGTGTACTAAGCCGCAAGGAGGTTTATGTCATTATAAACAACTTGCCTAATGGAATTAGCCCTGAAATCGCAAAAAATTGCACCTAAGTATTCATTTCAATAAGTGGAAATGCTTTTTCCGTTGGTTCAAAAGAATTGCAAATTTAACTGCAAAAAAGGAGGAGATTCTCAATTCGACTGTATTTTTTTAAATGTTTGATACGCGATTCCTCCGCCAATTCAGAATTGATTTTAGTGGTTTTTTTGTTTGTTTGATAGGTCATATTTCAGAAGTGGTCCCATATAAATTTTATCGAAACCGATACAGCGCTTTTTGTAAAAATCAACAAAAACAATATACACACAGATGACGTTTTGGTTTGTGGCTCCCTTCAGCAAAAGTTTTGATGAGGACTTTCATACTCTGCTTTAACTGTCATTTTTTTACTTTTTAGTTTAAGTTTGTACAAGTACGTAATGTCAAAGTCGTTTTTTTTTTCATCAAAAATTTACTTTATTTTATTGTAAACTGAAGAAAAAAACTTGATGTACTTCTTCACGCTCGTAAAAACCAAAATAAAATCAAACATCACGTTCAATATTCTTATCTGAAAGTCGGAGAAACTTTCAAAGTAAGAGATCTCTTAGGGCTCATTTAGCTAACTTGCCCTGTTTTATTACGTCAGGGAGATCATAAAAACAAATAAGCCGTCAGGAGTATTAAGAAGTTGCCGTGATCAGGTTTATGTTTTATGAGAGTGCATATAAATTAGGGAATTAAAGTTATTTCTTTCGGATAGCCGCCAGAGGTAGCGTTAAACCTGATGAACTCAACTGTAATTAAAAGGGGAGAAATCCAGGTGGATAGATATAAATTCACAATGTCTTTGGTCCATATAGTGGGAGGCCTACCTACGCTGCATCTTCCGGTTCGTGGTGACCACTCAAGAACCTTTCTTCCCCATCGGTTACCGGTTCTTCGAGCGATGTGGCCTGCCCATTGCCACTTCAACTTGCAAATTTTAACAGCTATGTCGGTGACTCTGGTTCTTTGGCGAATATCCACGTTTCGGATTCTATCGCGCAAAGAAACTCCGAGCATAGCTCTCTCCATTGCCTGCTGTGTGACTCTGAGTCTCAAAGCCATATGTCATCACTGGCAACACACACTGGTCAAGGACCCTTGTCTTTAGGCACTATGGTATCTTGGACGAGAAGATGTCATGCAAATGATGAGTTGCTGGCATCCAGTCGATGCAAAAGGCAGGCTGTCGTTCAGTGTGGAGGTTAAAGGAGGAGACCTGCGTACAGTAGTGGACGTCTTCCGGCTGATGATGAGATATAAATTATGATGAATTGGATATTAGTTGTCCTTGTCTTTGTGTGTTTCATAGCATCCCCGACATAGGGAATTTTAGTGGCCAAATTTCGGACGTTTTTAACATTTTGAAGTAAAAAAATCTCCGATTCAGAATTTTAAGGTTCATTAGCACTCGATAGATTGCTTTGGATTGTAAAGACATTCGCTTTAGAATACAAAGACAAAACAAAATAACAAATCGTTTAATATAAGTTTCATGTTAATATTTAGTAAAAATGCGGAAGAAATCGAAAAAATTCGAGATAATTATACTTAGCTTAGCTTACATAGCTTTTAGCAACATAATATCAGCATGAAAATGCGTTTTCAATGTTATTATAGTTCATAGTTTTTTGGTCTAATCTTTCAGCTCCAAAGCAGATGGCATACAAGAGACTACATACTGACATGCAGAAAGACATGGAAGGTTGTGGAATTATGATTGCACTTAGAAAACTCTGCCTTTTGATTGTTTTAGCTTATGCCTCCATCCTAGACAGCACTTGCGCTTGCAGGACTCATTCGATCTAAAGGTATAAGTAGGTACGATACATATAAATCTAAGTCGTGAATATATTTTGGACAAATATTCGCGACATTTTTGCACACACGGTCATCCGACCCCAAACTAAGCAAAGCTTGTACTATTACTACCAGCGTGATATACATACGAAAAATAATGGACTTAAAATTACGTTAAGTCGAAGTCAAAGTCAAAGTCATTTATTAGTAAATTTAAATTTACAAGTCAATTAATAATATAATTATATTGAAAATGGTATATAAAAAGTTATATACAACAAACAATTTTTTTTATTATATCGTTATATTCTAGAAAAATACGCCAAAACTCTCAAATATCTGGTAAAATCTTAGAGAGCAGCTAATCCTGCTTCAATACCTGTAAAGGTCCCCCCGAGTCTCCCTGGCACGAATCATGGCCGCCTCGTTCATGGCCAGCACATAGAAAGATGTCGGGGATGAACTCGTGCCGGCCAGCTCTCAGGAACATGGACTTGCATCTGTCGTTAGAAACTATTGGTACTTGCACCTGGAATGGAGAAATGAGGACATTTTGAGGACTCAGAAGATGCAGTCAAAGATTCAGATGGCTCTGTGTGTGGAGTGTGTAATAAGAAATAGATTCATCATCAGCCTTTAAATGTCTAACTTAAACTTCTAACTCAAAAACTGGATAAGTACGAGTAGGACTCGCGCTCAGACAGCGAGTCCAAACAAAAACAACAATAAAAATGTTGAAATATTGAAAGACAAACTTACTTTGTAGTGGACAATAAGGTTCTTCGATGCATTCCAACTACAAAGTGTAAGTTTGTAATAGCAAAACATTTTTTTTTAAATAATATAACTTATATATTATAACTTTCGGATTTATTCCTTTATATGTGCTGTGAGACCTTTCCTCTTGCAAAATTTCACGATTCTACGTCAACGGGAAGTACCCTATAGGTTTCTTGTGAAATCGCAAAATATGCGACATAATCGGTCATATCTTTTGATCGCGTAAACTTACAAGTTTGATTTTTTCACAGCTAAACGAAACCGTAGATTTGAGTATTTGATATAAATTTCAACTTGATATCTTGACGCGTTCTTGAGAAAAAGGGTCTTGACAGACGGACAGACAGACGAACAATGATCCTATAAGGGTTCCGTTTTTTTCCTTTTGAGGTGCGAAACCCTAAAAATGGTATGGTGGAGAGGAATTCCACATGAAAAGACAACTTTTGTCCTGTTTTTGCGTTAGCTGTCACTAATAATCACCTCTTGTAATATTGAAGGAAGCATCCCCCCTTCAGACAGCCGCCCCCACCCTGTCACCGTCGCATTCTCCCCCACCAGCAGATCATCACTGGCCGGCAGACAGATCGGCGCTATATGCGGCGCAAACGCCACTTGCGACTCCAGCTTCACCAACGCTAAGTCATACTCGTAAGTATAGTAGTTATATTTCGGATGGACGAATTTCCTCGCAACTCCTCGCTCGACGAAAGGAAACTCCTCTGATACTGAGGAGAAATCGTACTCGCCAACTCGTATCCTGATTTGGGAGGTAAGGAGGCTGAAAAAGAAATAAATAGGGCTATTAATAGAGTCTAAAAACGTCGTCTCTACTTATTTGTGACGCTCTGATGTTTTGCTGCCAAGCGGTGGTGATTGCTTACCACCAGGTGACTTAGCTGGTTTGCCAGAACAGAAGAAAAAAGTTTTTGAGACATTTTTGATGCGCAAAAAGGATGTGTCGGAAAAGTCACAATAGTTACTACAACAAGAAATGCAGTGCAATGCTGTGTGATATAATCTGGGCCTTTTCAAGGCCAGAGTGAATAGGTATCTTCTAAGTCTGTCTTCACCGTGAGCTTACTGGAGTCGTAGACAAATTAATTATTATACTAGAGAAAGCTTTTTCAACATTTGAGAAGACTGAGATTTGAGTTATGTACCTTACTTTAAAAGTTCAACTTACTCATCGACACAGTGGCCAGCGGTCGCGATCCAGCCCTCGTTGATAATAGCGCCTCCACATCTATGAGTGGAAGAGAACCCAAAGAACGATGTCCGTCTGACGGACACCTGCCACGGCCACCGACCAAAACTGGAGTCTTTGCCTCCCATGATCCTGGTCTCTGGTCGTGGCCACATTGACGTCACACCGCATTCTGAAATCAAGAAAAATATTGAATTAGAGATGAACAGTGTTACATAAAAACCCTCTCTCAATTCTTGAGATACTGTTGAACTGAGGATCAGCGAAAATTTTACCTAAAAAGGCAATTCTGTGTTAAGAGGGCTTTGAGCGTTCTCTAATAACTGTAAAAAAAATCCGCCGTAACTTATTGGTACTCATCATAAACAATCATTGAATCTTTTGATTTATTTATGTACATGACACAATGAAACGTGAATATACATATTTGAGCCGTTTGGGGTTGAGACTTTGGTTCAAGTGGTTTGGGCTAAAATTATTTTCAAAAATCTTTGCGACGCGTGACTAATTGGCTCAGTGGTTTTCTTAAAAACATTGCCATTCAGCGTGGTAGCACAGCAGGATGCTGGATACGCTGGCAACTGGTATTGAGCATTAATTGAATAGACTCTATACCTTCAATGGTCTAGAAGCAATCAAACAAATTTAAGTATTGTAGTGTTAGTCAGCTTGTTTTTTGTTTAGTTAATAAAGGCATTTGCCCGTTTAAAAAAATTACCACTAGAACTCAAAAATGGGTTTTGTTTACTTCAAAAAGGAAATTTTATTCTCCCTTTTCGATTTCTAAAGAACTGAAGCCTGTTGAATGTCCATGTCAATCAAAGGGCTTTTCTTCATTCACAAATATTAAATTGACTCGTCATGACGGTTTTCGACAGCTTTATCATGACAAATCTGTTAAAATTCGTAATTTATCAAAATTAAGCGGCTTTACGAAAAGTAATTTAAAAGTAAATAAAAGAGTGTTGCTTCTCAAATAATTTTGTAAGCATAAAAATATATAACTTCCTTATCATAATTTATTTATGTACTCTATATTTTATAGTTATTTACGTGACCTAATATTTTTTTCTTTAGAATTAGGTACAGCTGAATTTCATGAGTAAACTCCTACAAAATTAATATTATAAGCAATAAGGTTCGAAATGTTTGTATTTACTTTAAAATGCCCACTTTTATAAACGTTTTCATTTATCTTTCTAAGTTTTCTATGAACCATTGGAAACTACGTGCCCAACTATTTATACCAAAAACTTAAGAAATACTTAATTCATTAGAAATAGGTATTCAAATTCTATCCCAGAGAGCTTCCTAGCAAAGCGAGGAAAGGTACTTTTTACATTCAGTTACGTAAACTCACTTTCAAGAAAAGCAATCTTTTTACTATTATTTACTATTCAAAAGCTCGTTCTTAGTAAAGTTTGAATACTTAGCTGTTTACAGAAATTAAATTACCAAGCTATGCGATGTTGGAAAAACTTAGAAAAAACGGGTGACCACTATTATATAGACTTTGAGATGGGAGCAGTTTAGTGCTTCAGAAGATGCGTTAGACTATCAGCGTCAAATTATTACAAGTTGTTTTTTTACGTGTAATGTTAGTGCATGTCTTTGTTCAGGTCAAATCTTACTGAATTAGAACCAGTTCCTCATATCCGATTTTGCTGAAATTTTGCATATACCTTTAGTTCTAGTGAGAATACGATACAATATGCGCACCATCCAATATTGCAATATTTTTAAAATAGCCGCTACCAAGTGGCGAATGGTATATATTTTTTGTCGGCCCTGTTATGTAACCGTTTCAAATGAAAGGGCTTGAAGCAGTGAAGAGTAGAAAAAAATAAAGTGAGAAACATCACACTAAATTCAATATGGCTGCCGCACCAAGATGTCTACTTAGTTTGCTCAAGCTAAAAGCTTGTTTAAAATAATATTTCTTAATATTAAGTTATTTTATCCTAAAACGATTTAATACTTAGTTCTGAAAACTTGTTGAGATGATCTGAATTTTTGAAAACCAAGGTACTTTGATACCTTGGTTTAAATCCACCTATAGATATACAATACCTATAGAGTCACAAATGTGCCAAAAATGTCTGAACCATAACTATTAGCTCGCCACGCATTGCACCGACTTTTTGGTTAGTTGTAAGGCAACCGCGATCCAACTACAACACTACCGCTACGCTGAATTATATAATTTATATCTCGACGCTCAGATATTTTTTTACTGTTTTTATTAAGAGATTGTGACTCTATAGCTTCGACCAAAATAAAATGAAAATGAATGGATGGGCCACAACCATTGAACTTACTCAATAAAAACGAGTCAAAACCGTTGGACATATTATACTTCAACACCTAATTATAACCATGTACAGTACATTTGTTACGAAAAATTGATAGCGGTTTTTTGTTGTGTTTTTATACTTCGGTAAAGCACGCGAAGACATAATTTTGTCAGACGTTTCATAATCATGTAACAATAGTCTCGTGTCGCACTTCCTACGGCTAGAGACCGACTGAAAAGAAGTGAGAAACGGCGCTCATTTTGTAATCTCAAAAATGCGCTCCTTCTGGGCCCATCCATTCATTTTATTATGGTCGAAGCTCTATAGGTATTGTATCTCTATGTCTTATAATCACGCCAAAATTAGATTTAAATAATAGGTAATTTAGATCCTTAATTTAAATTGAGTGTGAAATTTGTAAAATTGTCAAACAGGGATACCTGCGCGTACATTTTTACCCCGATACTATGGAAAAACCAAAAGAGACGGGAAACAAAGCACCAAGTCCCAAATATTTACCAAAACAAACTGCAGCCTACCCGCATAATGTTGTTGTTGTTGTTGTTGTTGTTGTTGTTGTGCGCTCGAATAAAATTACATCTCGACCCTGTTTTGGCACTCATTTAATCCCGAGTAAAACACATTTACAGTGAATGTTGGGATCCCGCACAACTTTAATTTTACATTTTTAAAAGGAATTTCCAAGCTTTTAAACTTTTAATCTCCGTAAAAGCATGTTGGAAGTACTCAGAGTTCAGAGAAATGGTGCTGAATATTTTAGCCAAGGTTTGGTTTTACTTATCCGTAAAATTAATCAACAAAATTCAACTTCAACTCATTTTAAAAAAGGACCTACTTAACTACTCATCGCAGCTTGGTTTCCTTATTTTATTCTCATAATAATATCTAGATCTAGAAGAGTTGAGGTGAAGTGCTGCGGTAGTACCAAGCAAAGGCGGATTTAAGGGGGGCACTTGCCCCCGTGCCCGGGGGTGCCTCCCCCCCCCCCCCCGGTATTTTTGTGTACTGTGATGGAATCTTCACAGTACATAAAAATACAGTAAAATACTTAGAAACAAATCAAATTATCAGAGTTCATCAAATCAAATTAAACAAATCAAATATGGGTATGAATACAATAACAGAAATAACACGAGTGAAACTCTTGCCTATTTCTGGCTGGAATTGCGAATTTTGCCCGTCCGCCTCTTGTGCCCCAGAAAAAATCCTTGATCCGCCCTTGGTACCAAGCACATAATTACATACGAATTGGAAAAAAACTCAACCATAGACAAAACTATGTTATAATGAAGTAATCTCGAACCAATGCCAGTGAATTTGTGATTGCTTGAGTTATAGCAAGTAGTTTAACTTTATAAAATCTTTGAAAAGTTAATTTTGTCCACCGATCATCGTTCGTGTTTTTAGAACCATCAATTTCTGGACTATGAGTGAGACCACAGCAATAATTTATATTATGTCTTTCGCTCCGGAACCCTACTATATGCGTGTCTCGACAAGCTCTTGAGCAGTTATTTTTGGTAAGGGCTAGCAAGTTGGTTGCGTGATTGAAACCCTTACTTAGAGCCCTGTAATTTCACTTTTCACTACACACTACTACTGCTAGATACTGTTTAGCGGTTGAATAGCTGGTAAAAGTCACCACCAGCGGTTTTTCGGACTCAGCAAGAGACCTGCCACTAACGAAAGTTGTAAACCACCCGTGGTTTGGTCACCCATATAAGACTGACCAAACTCGTAAGCAGGCTAAGTAGGTACGTACCCTAGTATTATACTACTTACCAATGGTATTCGTGGCAGCTGTAGTCTGAATAGAGACAGGCGTTGGATCTTCAGTTTTGTTGATCATATTGATCATCGGATCTTTAGGCTTCTGGTAGTTCTTATGTGGTTTTGTCGTAGTGGTTGTAAACTTTTTTGTAGGCTTCGGCTTGGCTCCAGGCTTCTCCCAACCAGAAGGCCTGGGCTTTGTGATGAAGGAAGGCTCCGTCGTCGCCTGCCAGTGCATAGTGTGCAGGTTGCTTGGTCTTGACATTAAATGAGCTGGAATTTTAAGAAATTCAAATCAGTTTCATCTAATCCTCATAGAAATCAAATTAGCTCATAATGTGATGATTTGTTACGGCGCCATCTCTGCGTTTTGGTGAATACTACGTCTATATGGTGGGAGCTGGTATCTGGTTATGTTCTTGGCTTGACAAAATATTTTTGAATGGTAAAAGAGTAAGATAAAATAGTTTGGTCATAAACTATAGCTGGCATGTTCATAAAATAATATTACACTTCTTTGACTTTGTCCCTAAATAAAGCGGTGCAGTTGCATTATTAGAAAACAAAATGAAATATAGTTGCATTATAAGATAATGCAACTATATTTGCCTTTGTTCAGCAGTGGACGTTTACAGGCTGATGATGATGATGATGATGATGATAAGATAATAAAACGTTCGATCGTTTCCAAAAAATTATAGTGGAATAAGGTAACTTTTACAGGTTTAATTTATTAAGTTTATATTTTAACTTACCAGAAGAAATACTATTGTCGGCGTGTTGTTCTGAGACGGCCATGGGCCTCGCACCCGACATTATGCTAAGACTAGACGATATCTTGTTGTGAGGACTAGTTTCCACTTCGCTTGGCCTATTTACATTTTGGTACTTATTTACACTGTTATAAGGTATTTTATTAACTATATCACTATTTTGTTCGCTACTTGTATCTAAATTGTCTAGAGAGGGTAGATTGAGCACTGGTGGTCGGTAGCTGTAGGCTGGAGCGCCATCTATTGGCTTTGTCATGAACGACGGGCGCTGGGTCTGCCAGCTAGGCCGCGCGATTGTCTGCGAGGAGGTCTCGGGTGGAGGAGTCGTTGTGGTGGGCGCGGTGCTAGATGGCGTTGAGTACACCCGCTCCGTTACAGTGACTGCGGGTAGCGTAGCTGGAAATAAAGTTTTTTGAACTGTAGTTTCAAATACATATCTATTTATTTTCTGCTTACCAGATAAATTAGTCGTAGTGTAGGACTGGTAGGTGCAAGTTTTGAATCTGTTTTTGAACATGGATTCATGATTCTATGTTATAAATCTGACAACGGTATTTCATAATTATTTTGTTGACACATTCATAATACATTCATAGTATGTCTATATTTAGACAGACAAATAGTCAACTTTTGCATAACATATCTTCCTTAATTTTGAATATAATTATTTTAATCTATTCAATATAAAAAATTATAGTTAGATGTCCGTCCTGTCCGTTAGCCTATTATGTACAAACGGAAATTGTTCACAAAATCAACTGAACATACCTTCTTAGATACCTAATACTTCTAAATCTTATCAAATTCTTATCGTTACAAGAACTGACCTTCGACAGGTATTGGCCTGTCCGGCAGACGGCAGCACGAGCCGAACATGAACCGGTCGACGCAGACGCCGGCGTGCGTGCCGCCGAGCCGGCTGCAATCCTGCACCCACATGCATGCGCCGCGCGCGCCGCCTGCCACGCACGACTTGCGCGACATCTGGTAACCTGAAAATAAGATACCTTAATTAAGTAAATAAATAAATACCATAAATTATGATGATTTATTATCTCTCTCTCTCTTGCCGACTATTATAATGAACTTTAATTGTGGAATCAGTCTTCCTTACTTTTTGCTCCACTTCACTCTTTTCTCGACATCTCTAAACTCTCACGATAAATATCAGAGTTAAAGTGACAGGCAAAGTGAAGTGGTTTCAGGTAAGTACATTTTATCAACACAACAAAAAGTTTGAGAAACATTGAACAAAAAATAAAAAAGGTTGATTTATGTAGGTGACATCTGTGAGCGTATGAATAAACTAAGTCGTATATAAGTAAGCCTTCTATTTACAAAGGTTTTTGTAGAGAACCATTCGACTACAGTTTCTTACACCATCAATAGATGGTGCAAGTAGTAAACGTTAGTCGTAATTCTTACTACCCGACTGTCCAAGAAGAAGGTTATTGTTTTTCGGGTATTTTATTTTTTCCTCCTATAGGTTACACAAACATACATCATACTCATACTCAGTGGCTAATAGCAATCCGTATACCAGCCCGGATCGTTATAAAGGTTTTTAAATATATACTTATTTTCAGATTGGTCCCATAGAAATTTCATCAAATCGGTTTAGGTAGTAGTTACTACTACTACTACTACTACTACTTACTAATAGCATATGTAGTTTAGGTAGGTACTTAATTACTTATTTTGTAGTCGGTTTTCAATAATGATAACTTAAGTATTATAAATCAGAAATCAGTAATATTTATTGGCAATAAAAACATTAAACGTTATAGGCATGTCAATTTTACAAGGTATGTTTGTTTCGATATCTTGTAATTTGACGGAATAACATGACACGAGAAATAAAAATCACTTGTTACCATTATACTGTGTCAAATTAAAATATATCAAATTGACAATTTCTTTGTTTGTAATGTTACGATAGACACCAAGACAAGATTTTGTTACTTTTGGAAATTCACACTCATTGATTTTATATCTTCAATAATGTGAAAATGTGCGAGCGAGAAAGCTGCAGGCCCCTTAAGGGGCCTGTTTACCGTCTGCAGCTCTCTCGCTCGCGAATATATAAATCTATTGAAGTGAAGTTCCACACTTTAGGAAGGTTATAGCGATGTTACCATTATCTACTTACTCTAATAGCTTTGTAGGAAATACGTAGTTATTAACTACGCATAGTAATTACTTATATACAAGTATGCCAATAATGGTACCCACCTCCCATATTCACTAGAGAAGTAGCCTAACAGCTCCCAAATCATAGCTATCAGATTTACCAGCGGCGAGGCACTAAATCACAGAGCTGATGCTAAACACTAAACACCTAGCTAGGCTTAGAGTTAAAACCGCTCGTACACAGAGGTGAGTAACTACGGAACACTCGGAGACATATATTTCGATACATACATACAATACATTTCGGATACATTTCGCAGAATGTGCATCGGATCTGCACGATCTAATTCCCTCCTGCCCATTTTTCTATCGGACTGCCAAGCGCGCACGAAAAATCGTCACCGCTTTATGGTTGATATTCCGAAAACCCGTACGAAGCGCTTTGATTCCACATTTGTTGTGCGAACTGCTAGTCTGTGGAATGCGCTACCTGAATGGGTGTTCCCCGATGGTTACAATCTGGGTGTCTTCAAATCACGAGTGAATCGGTTTCTTCTAGGCAAGCGTTCTCCAACGTAGACCGCATCATCGCTTAATATCAGGCGTGATGGTGGTCAAACGCAAGCCTATTATTTATAAAAAAAGATTTAAAAAAAGACTCGAGTTGCGTCGCGACCTCAGATCAGACAAGCAAGGGAGATGTTTTGTATTTGTTGTACTTGGTTGTAATAAGTTGGTCGCTTTGTACAAGGTGGCGATGAAATACAGCGAGTGCCATACAAGCGCAGGAGTCGCGACGCTATTCGAGTCGCCGACATCGCCTCGTGTACGAACTGCGTTATAGTATAGATAAACCTAGATATTGAATACCGTTACTCTCAGGAATAACTCTTCAGCGTATTGTTTCGATGTTTCAATTTATTGCCTTCTGTCTGGATAGTCAAATGATCCAATCTGCGGTCTGTGGCTTTCTATTGTTGTTACGCCAGGGAGTTTGCAACACCCTGTACAGTGAGACTGTTGAAAGTTCTAATGACAAACATTTATTTTAGACTAGCTGCGCTCCGCAGTTTCGCTTGCGTCAAGAATCGTACATTTCTTCGGGATGAAAAGTATTCTATGTCACTCCAGTCTACTATGTATATTGCATAAGCAAAAAATCACGTAAATCTGTTGCTCTTTTGCTGCGTTAAAGAGAAACAAAAAAACACACTTTTACATTATAATAATATGATACCTATCCTTTTGGGGAGGAGGGGAGCGCAAAAGGTCATCTAAAGATACTAGGCTGTATTAGGGTCTGTGTGCAAGATGGAGGGTTCCGGGATCTCCATAGGAACGTACTGGTAGCCCCTAGCATGCTGCTTGAAGCATCACTCCCGGAAAATGCTTGGACTATTTCCGCGCTCCTTTCCTCTATAACAGTGTGGGTCACACCGTGCCATTGTATTGTTGGATCACTTGAATGAGAGGTCAGTATGATACCTACCTATACCATCTAGAAAGAAGATAGTTTAGAAAATATTAATTACTTTCCTTAGAGATAAGTAGATACATACATTTTCGTATTTGCGATTTTTGTACCCCAGCCATCCAAAAGATAACTAATTAAGCTAATAGTAATTTAAAAAAAATCGCTTTTAGTATTCATGGTGTCTTCGTTTTTTTTTATTTTTTATGTTTGGTGTTTATAGGCATCATCATCATCATCATTTCAGCCGTAGGACGTCCACTGCTGGACATAGGCCTCCCCCATCGATCTCCAAAAGGGCCGGTTGGAAGCGGCCTGCATCCAGCGTTTCCCTGCGGTCTCTTTTAGGTCGTCTGTCCATCTTGTGGGTGGACGTCCTACGCTGCGCTTACCGGTCCGTGGTCTCCATTCCAGAACCTTAATAGGTGTTAATAGTGTTACGTTTTAAATATTTTTCGTGTTTAAGTATTTATTTGCCCTGACATCTGTAATAATATTGTAAAAAGTTACTGAAAACCACAAATCATTAATAATTAATTTCATATTGAATATTCTAGATTTTGTGCAGTTTTTTTTTTATTTCTTTTGAAAACCAGCGTTTTATAGACACTATTGTGCCTATATAATTGCACTAAAGACCTAATAGATATCTACTTGTTTTACGTATCATGCATCTACAATACTGTCAATAAAAAAATAAGTTGAGGAAAGCAAGGACATTCTCAAGCAAACCTAACTTTTATTTCTGGTTGGCACATGACTAACTATCTATTTATTTAAATTACATAGCCTTGTGTGAACACAGCTAAGTCGAGGGTGTGGTCAAATTTACCAGAGGTGTTCTACCGGCGCGGCGCTGAAACTTGCTCAGAGCTTTATGCATCGCCGTTCCTACTGTTGGTACAGCTGGTAAAATGAAGTAGGTCATTTTAAGACCGTGTTGACGTTTGACAAACAGTGTTATAAGTTTAACGTGTATATCTGTATGGCTATCTGTTGCATCGTAGCTCTCAAACGTCTAAACCGATATAGAGTTTTTTTTTTTTTTTTTAATAAGCTATGATTCAGAAATTCTGCTCATCAGTTTGAAGATTGTCAGCTCTTTTATCGAGGGTTTTTAAAAATGTTCAAATTATGCACAAAGCTTATCGCTCTGTATTTTTAACGCTATTTTATTTTCTTTTGTAATTAACTATGCAAAAAAACTTGGAAACATTTCAATCTAATTCAAACCGTATTGGTTTTAAACTTTGCGAGTATTTAGGTATTTAAATGAAATTACAATTAGGTGGTACCATCAAAATGAGTGCTTAGTAAGGGTTTTTTATCGCGTTTACTTGCTCGGTTGCGACGATTTGTATGAAATAAGAATAATGGCATCTAGTGGCATTTTTAGGATAATATAATTATGCGCAAATGAGCTAATACGGTCCGAAGGTTGGGAAGATATCGGTGTTGCAAGGTCACAATTCGACGCGAATTCTATGAAAATTGGATCAATGGTACGAAAATTATCGTGGAACAAATATACAAACATACATAAGTAGAAACGCTCACTTGTCCCATTAGAATCTAAGACCCATCTTAGCTTGGTCAATACATCAGTAATTTCAGTAAAATACTTTGTGACTAGGTTTACGTGCTTATTGGTCCTACTACAGTATATCTTCTGTGGCAAACCAAGATGTATCGACTCCAGTAACTACCATTTACGTTCTGATGAACCAGATACCCGTGGGAACCGTGCAACATTGAAAGCAAGAAGTATAATGTACATCTTTAATGCTTGAGTTATCTTTAATCTTTAATTTTACTTTACTGTATGCGCAAATTAACTACCAATAAAATTAATGTAGGACAGTAAAATTAATGGAGGTTTAAGGCGGACCACGGTTTATGGAAGGATGGTATCGGCAGGACCCGTGACAAGTTATTGACTTGTAGGTATACAGGGTTACCCATTAACCCTGTTCTAAGCCGACAGGAGGTCATTGTACTCATCATGACCATTTTCTATAGAACAGCTGTTTAGTACTAGGTAGGGTATAATCCCACATAAGCTGGCTGCCCCCCAATGCAGCCGGGTATCTTTCGAAGATTTCCCCCTTAGAAAAAAAGGTACCGAATTCATGTTTTCATGAATGTTAAACGTAAAAATAACACGGCGTATTTGGCTTTGACTTTTATCCATACATACAGCTATGTTTATGTAGTAAAGTACCTGAATCGTCTAAATAGATAGTTTTATGACCAGCAGCGCCTTATAAAATCATCAAGTCAACCTACAGAGCTATTACGACACCACCGAGATATCGAAAATCAAATAAACCAGTGAACACCGAAGGTATAAACGCACTGAGTGCAAGCATGCTGTCCAGGAAGACATTGAAGCACAGTGATAACGAGAGCAACGGTATGTTTTTTTGGAGATCTTGCATGGAATCATAATCTACCTGAGTTCAGGCAAAAGAAACAAGTGAGACTTTTGATCCTTCCTTACATAGAAAATAATCGAACGGAACCAAAAAAAGAGAGTGCTTAAGACCGCATGACAGAAGTGAATACTTCATCAAAGTTGACTATATCTCTCTCGCTCCCTTAGTCGACTAGCTGACTTTACCTGAACCAGTATCTGAGCGTGACGGTCACGCAAGTTCAGTGCATTTTTCCCATCCCAAAACGTACCCAACGTGCCTAAAGAAGTTTTCACTTCAAAAATAAAAACTTGACTGTTTTTTTCCAAAATATGTACGCTTATGCTTAAATTTTAAGTTACCGGTGATGGAAAATTTCGCGAGGAAACCATAGCATGATAGAAGGCACTTTCTTAAACGTGTTCTGGCACCCTCACTTGAGAGCCAAGATGTTTCCCTTCCAGGCTAAGCGTGTTTACCATGAGCTGTGATCAAAGCCTACCATGCCATCATCATTGGCAATCCATCTACAATAGATGATATATCATTATGAGCCTATCATGTTCCCACTGCTGGGACATATGCCTTCTCTCATGCACTCATGATACTGGGCCAGCACTGCATGTTGGTGAATGTCATATGTCTTTGAACTTTTGAAGTTCTTGGACATACCCATCGGGAAACATCGTAAGGAAACGGGTGTTTCCTTACGATGTTTCCCTTTATCGTTTAAGAGCGATGGCATCAATTTGCAAGTAATTTGTGCAGGGCCGAGGATCGATCTGGATGCCATCAGATTGTAAAGCGCACATGCTACCACTCTAAGAGATGATACGTATTTACGTAGCATCTAAAATAAATCGGTGCTCATGGCTAAATAGGCTGGTAACTTTTTTGCTATGGACGCTACATCGCTTGGAATGCAATTTTGGTGACGCAGGTCCCTAGGCCTCCCCCTGGACCTGAGCAGCAGGACTCACAGGAGTCACTTCGTCTGGTGATGAGTTGGTAGTAGGGCCTGACTTGCGCCTTACGGAACAAATCCAGAATGGTACCTCGTCCGGGGTGTTAGCTGCCAACGGGTACGAGAAAGAGTAAAAAAGAACACTTACATGAACCATGACACTGCGTATCTATACCGAAAAAACCCATCGATGATATCTAATTTTGTGACGCGCCGTGTGCTCGCCAATCTCTTGATGGCTCATAAATGCTACCCTTGACAGAGCAGTCTGGCATATGACGACCGGTTGCATCACTGTGTTGCCAACACCGAGTTTGGTTCAAGTTTTCCGTCTTATATCAAAAGACAACCAAAAAACATGGCGCTCGAATAACATCTACCTACAGTAATCTTTTTTTTAATGTCTCGCGAAGCACAGCGCATTCTAGTGCGGTCTTAGCTTAGCTCCAAACAAGCTACTTGCTTATCAGCTGTCACCACCACGATCTGATTTGCAGCTCTCCAGCAAAGGCACAATAATTCGTGCGATAGCCAGTCGGAATGTCGCTGGACGTATTTGGAAAGGACGGTCAATGGTACAAATTGATTTAAGAGATATTGAAGTAGATATCAAAGGAGTACATCTGAATCTGTACCGTACAGTATGAATTATATCTGAACTTATGAATACAACAACCGTCTATACATAGACTATGTTATTAATCATACATACTTCATGCTACAGCCATATTCCAGTGGTCGTAGATCGTAGAGCCATACTACGGCATATTTATTCGGTACTAGTTGACCCGACAGAAGTTGTCCTGTCTTAGAACTGTCAAACGAGCGAAGTCAAAATCGTTGTTAAGTTTTCTGAAATTTTCCAATTTTATGCGCAATTTTCTTAATTTTTCTTTCCATAAGAGACTTCTACAAAGTATTAGAAAACTTTAAAAAAAATATTAAATCGGTAAAGTCGTTCTCAAATTATGGCGTTACCAAGGTAATTGGTAATTAAATGGTAGTAGTGGTGGTAATTTAATGGTAATGTGGTAATGGTAGGTAATGGTAATGGTAATTTATATATATATATATATATATATGTCGGAGAACACCCGGTACTAGGATGTTTTTTTGAAGCTGTGACGTCATCAGTGCTGATGATACTATTTCCATCACTGGGTTCTACCATTGGAGATAAAACCTTAGCTGGCAGAACTACTCTCTTCTAAGTAACTTTGTAGTTTTTAGGCTGTACCAAACTGACTTATCACGGGGTAGGTTAAAGAAACACATTGAAAGTTCTCATTATTAACCATTTATCCTTTATTTCTGCATAGACCCTAAGAAGGTGCTCTATGCTAATGCTAATTTACCGCCACGTTCGTAAAACCCTAGACGCTTATAGAAGAAGGGCAAGAAACTACAGCGCCATCACTTTATCATAATTATTACAGAATAACACTTTTTCATAACACTTATTGAGCAATAAATAGTAGTTAACAAAATAGTAACAGCACTCTAAGTGCACTGGATATCGCTTCAAGCAAGACTGCCTGTTTCTGCACTTTGTACTGTGCTCGATGAATGCCTCAAACAGAATGAGCCTGGCTCCACAACAGCTCGCCATTTTATAACAAAGATGGCGTCATGTCGTTGTGTAGTCATAACACTGTTCATTAAAGATCTACAAATAACCTACTTTACAGTAGTTTATAACTTGGTAAATAATCTTAACTATTTACAGAACTTAGCTCTTATTAACACTTAAGCTAAACATTTAAATAATCGAAACAAGGCGCCATGATGTTCCTTTTGTAAATCGAATATCAAATCAGCTGTCTTTTAATGTAATCATTAACTAATGATTTTAAACCTAATGTTTATCGTTTACAAATCAAGACATGAATTTAGCAATAGATAACTTTACATTTAACTAAAGATTAAATAGTCTTGTGTCATTGTTTCCTGTCCGGAAAGAGAACAAAACATATTTTTACATTTTAGTTTTCCACAGTTAACTTTACGCTTAAATAGGTAAACTAATTACATCAATCAGTTTGTAAACCTTTCTGGTCTTCATTTTAACGGACATTGTTGAATTCGACGTTATTATTTAGAAGCTTATATTGGTCTTGCGCCGACACGGCCATTCTGACAGGTGGTGCGTGCTCTGCACCAGCCACATCAGTCTGTTGTTAGTATTCTTGAGAAACTTGCTGCTGGTACTTAGAGGTGGATAAAGATTTGGTATTGGAATTTTCTAGAATGTTCTCGAAGTGTATAAAGTATTTCAGGGGTCTCGATGTGTCTAGAAGATTTTAGTACTGTACTGTCGGAGAGTGTTGGAGTATCGGAGTGAGTAGAAATTAAATGAAATTAAAATTAATCTGGGTAGTTCTCGGAGTGTCTTGATGTGTCTCGGAGTGTCTCGGAGGTTCTCGAAGTGTATCGGCGTGTCTCGGAGGTTCTCGGAGTGTAACGGAGGGTCTCGGAGGTTCTCGGAGTGTAACGGAGGGTCTCGAAGAGTCTCGGAGGGTCTCGAAGTATCTAAAAATTAAAACAAGTTTCTCTGAGCTAGGTATCCATTCATAAGCACACTAACCGCTAACTTATTTGTGGTCGGTATTTCAGTTGTTTCAAAATAAGAAACTCAGCATGATTTCTATTGAATATCTTTTAATGATAACCGATTCCGATTATCAGTTATCAGCGGATATTTTTCACATCTCGACAATCATAAATGAATCAAGTTTAAAATTTATGGAGGTAGGTAGAAGTTTACTGTACATGGAGAAGTAAGCGAAGATGTTGTAGTTAATGCTCCACGCATTGCAAATGTCCCTCGCATAACTGCAAGCTTTTATTTCTTATCGATAGGAACGATTTTATACTCTGCTATTGTTTGCATATTCAGCAGCTGGGCAATAGTTTGCTGTTGTGTCTACAGCCACTCGATGATGTCATGAATCATCGTCATCATTATTATTATACGAAAAGAATTCTGAAGGTACATCACCAGATTGTAATAGCAGCACCAGGTCCGCTGCAGGTCCACTCGTCACTGTGCATGGTGTAGACACGTCTTAACTTGTCGCACCAGGCATTAATCGGTTTGATTTGGGGTAATCCATCCATGAGCATTAACACTGTTCTCGTGGGCGTGACTAGGATAATCTGAAACATAATAAACAGACAGAAGGATCATTGGATTCTATCCCACTTCTGATGTCGGAGAACACCCGGTACTAGGATGTTTTTTTGAAGCTGTGACGTCATCAGTGCTGATGATACTATTTCCATCACTGGGTTCTACCATTGGAGATAAAACCTTAGCTGGCAGAACTACTCTCTTCTAAGTAACTTTGTAGTTTTTAGGCTGTACCAAACTGACTTATCACGGGGTAGGTTAAAGAAACACATTGAAAGTTCTCATTATTAACCATTTATCCTTTATTTCTGCATAGACCCTAAGAAGGTGCTCTATGCTAATGCTAATTTACCGCCACGTTCGTAAAACCCTAGACGCTTATAGAAGAAGGGCAAGAAACTACAGCGCCATCACTTTATCATAATTATTACAGAATAACACTTTTTCATAACACTTATTGAGCAATAAATAGTAGTTAACAAAATAGTAACAGCACTCTAAGTGCACTGGATATCGCTTCAAGCAAGACTGCCTGTTTCTGCACTTTGTACTGTGCTCGATGAATGCCTCAAACAGAATGAGCCTGGCTCCACAACAGCTCGCCATTTTATAACAAAGATGGCGTCATGTCGTTGTGTAGTCATAACACTGTTCATTAAAGATCTACAAATAACCTACTTTACAGTAGTTTATAACTTGGTAAATAATCTTAACTATTTACAGAACTTAGCTCTTATTAACACTTAAGCTAAACATTTAAATAATCGAAACAAGGCGCCATGATGTTCCTTTTGTAAATCGAATATCAAATCAGCTGTCTTTTAATGTAATCATTAACTAATGATTTTAAACCTAATGTTTATCGTTTACAAATCAAGACATGAATTTAGCAATAGATAACTTTACATTTAACTAAAGATTAAATAGTCTTGTGTCATTGTTTCCTGTCCGGAAAGAGAACAAAACATATTTTTACATTTTAGTTTTCCACAGTTAACTTTACGCTTAAATAGGTAAACTAATTACATCAATCAGTTTGTAAACCTTTCTGGTCTTCATTTTAACGGACATTGTTGAATTCGACGTTATTATTTAGAAGCTTATATTGGTCTTGCGCCGACATATATATATAGATTGTAATGTATTAATTTAATCTAGATACATAGACAAATAACTCTTTATTGTCAACGAGAAATGACGTAGGTACACAAGATCAAAACAACTTAAAAACTAATAAAACAATTAGCGGCTTTATCGCGATATAATTATGTATATACGATCTCTTAGTCTCTTATATGCAGTAGGTGGTAATTTTTTTATTTCGGGTGTACTCAATTATAGAATTTCTGGTCTTATCTGTATAATATCGTAATAGAAAAGTATAGTAGTATACATTTAGATTTTAGCTAATAAGCCTAGTCGTACTCAAACAAGATTCGGGAGTATAAATACGCCTAGTTTGATGGTTAGCGCCGCAACTGATTTTGTTAGGACCAGTTTTAGAATAAGCATAAAATGATTTTTTTTTAATCAAGCTTTTTTGTATTCTTCACAGCAAACCATTTATTTTGATGCCCGTATCATGATGGTAGATAAGACCATTTTTTCCACCTTCTTGGGAAGGGGCGTTCATCATATTGAATTTATCATCTAGGACAAAAGTGTTTGGGAAGACAAATCCAAGAAACTCAAACTCGACGTTTCGTTTAAGAGTTCCTATGGGCACCTCTGTCTCCATCATCAGACCAGCTCGATGGTACCATAACATTGCATTGTCATCGAACTTACGTAAGTAAGCCAAATTTCAATAACTGGTCTAAAATTCAGTTGCAGGATTTGACCCACACATACGACCGAACATACTAATAAAAGCTTGTAAAAATTCATGATTCGATATATAAATCTTTATTATCAAAGAAAATACTTCAACAAACAGATATTTTTCTCTGTAAGCTCTCTCAAACATCTAGAGGACGCTTAGGAATGTCTAGCTCTAAAAGCTTTGTGAAAAGCACTCAAGAACTTCGACAGCGAAAAATCCAGAAATGTCAGCATAAAGGCTTAGAAACTTGAAATAAAACTCCGCAATATACGTTCCTGACCACCTGTCCTAGATTCTGGGATAACCGAGCGGTCATATATTTTGTGGTGAGTGTCAATGGACAAATTAACTAAGGGATTTGTCATTCTTTTGCCAATTTTTGCGTCTAACTTATTCTCCATACGTGATTATACGAAACGATTGTGCTAAGCTAAAAAAGATCATTAACATTATATTCAACAATAAAAACAACTTTTACTAAAGGATCAACCCTGAACAGAGAAAAAAAACAGCTGTAACGAAATCTTACTTCTTAATATTAAGTCTTAATTAATTTAAGATATCAGAGCAAATAAACGAATAGAATGGAAAAAAAAGTTTTAAATATCTATCGTTGCAAAAAGGGTACAAAAAAAATAAAAATAAATTGCTGATTATTTGATTAGTGAGGCTAATGTTGCAAGATGCATTCCTCATCATCATCACCCCGAAGACGTCCACAGCTGAATATAGGTCTCCGTATAACGCCACACTGAAAGACAACCTGCCACCTGCATCTCCACTAGATGCCCGCGACTCTCGCGATGTCGTCTTCGTCCATCTTTTCGATCAAGTACAGTATCCATTCAAGAACCTTTCTTCCCCATCAGCAGTGCTCGAAATGGACTGGAAAGCACCGAAACGACGTCGTACCGGTTCGTGAAATTACCGAAATTACCAAAATCAGTCGAGCCGTTTAGGCTACAGGAGGTACCCAGAAACATACATGCATACATACAACCCAAAATCATTACCCTCCTTGGACAGTTGGTTAAAAGTTCGCAAGGTTTAAAGGGAAATGCGTTCCGGTTCGTGAGTAAGTCCAATTCGGCCATTGCCCAGTGCCCATGGGTTATCGGTTCTTCGAGCGATTTGACGTGCCTATTGCCACTTCGTCTTGCAAATCTTAGCAACTATGTCGGTGACTGTGGTTCATCGGCGAATATCATCGTTCGCGCAAAGAAACTCCTAGCATAACACTCTCCAATGGTCGCTGTGCTACTCTGAGTTTTTCTTATTTTATAACTGGCACTTTAGGACCACGTCTTAATACCATATTATCTCATCACTGCAAGGAGCATTAGCTTCAGTAAATGATTGTATCAAAATGATGCTTGTTAAAAGTTAAGTCATAAGTAAGTAAGTCATAAGTAAATTAAGTCGAGAGTGAATCGGTTTCTTCTAGGCAAGCGTGCTCTATCGTAGACCGCACATCAAGCGAGATGGCGGCCAAGCGTAAACCTATCTATTATTAAAAAATAAAAACTAAGTAAAATTAAATCATGATCAAGAAATTGCGGTTGTCCATGTCCTATGATTTATAAGCCCAAGCCAGTGCTCAGGTACTCTGATAAAGGAGCCTTTCCTTCTGTCTCATCTTTCAACCTCTTTCTTGGAATGAGAGGTAATAAATTACATGATCGTGTTATTAGCCCATTTCAGCACTCGTGTGTAAAACGTAGTAGAGCAATGGTGGCTGAGCGGAAGCTTGTGCGCTTTTCAATCTGACGGCACCCGGTGCGATCCTCGGCCATTCTCCAATGATTTATTTAGTATTTAAATAAATAATGCGGAGGTTCGATGCCATCGCTCAAAAAAAGTGAATGAAAACATCATGAGCTAATTGGTACGTCGAAGAACCTCAAAAAAATTATTTAAATACATATGACATTCACCAACATGCACTGCATGCAATGCTGGCCCAGTATGGTAGATTAGGGCCCTTCCTCTCTCTGAGAGAAACCCTGTGTCCCAGCAGTGGGTACTTGATAGGCTGATAATGAACTAGTGCGTCTAGACGAGTCTTCCTGATACGTTAGCCTTTGGTGTACAAAATCAATATAGTTTCTCGATTTCTTACTAGCCACGGAAGTTCAGTCCAGCGGTGGCGGGATGACATAAACAAATGTTGTGGAAATACATGGACGGCACTGGCGCTAAATAAGGGAGGGAAGGTTGGCGAAAGAGGAAGGAAGCTTATGCCCGCAGTGGGCTGCATGAATTGTAAATAAGGATGATGGTGATGACCGAATTAAGAACCTTCCTCCCTTAGTTGGTTAAAAACAGATAGGCATTAAAATACAATAAACCGGCCAAGTGCGAGTCGGGCTCGCGCACTGAGGGTTCCGCACCACCACAAAATTCAACAACGAAATTACCAGTTATAACTTGGTAATGAACAGAAATTTGTCACCGACTGGCACTTGGCCATTATTTATCATGTTTTGTTGTACCGTAGAGTGTGTTCTATAACCGTACCAAGTTTGACGCTTGTAAGTAGGTACATATTAACATTTCTACATTAGAGCTAATACAAAAATACGTTTGATGTACCTTTCGTTTTTGTTTTTTGACTCTTTTATTATTTCTTAACAATATAATAATAATTATATTTAGTTCTTAAAAAAAAATTGCCTATTATTACTTACATCTTAGTTAATTAGCCGTAACATTACATATTCTGTGAAAATTTCAATTGGCTATCTATTACGGTTCGAAAGATACAGCCCTTAATAAGTAGGATAGACGGACAGACAGACATCGTAAGCTTAGTTAATAGGGTCCTGTCCAGTAAAAATTCCTGTCAAAATTATTACCTTTCTTTGTTTAGACACTCGTGCAGAAACCAAGACCAAGGATATTTACCGTGGTAAGGTTGTGGAATGAGCTCCCGATATTTCGGCGCAGTTACATGCACCATGTTCACGGGAAGACTGAACATATAGCATTAGCGAACAACCGTGATAGTTTAAAACAGTGTTTTACCAAGACTCATACCCCAACTCTCTTATCCCAACTTCAAAAGTAAACCTTATCAGAAATCGCAAAATGCGGTAAAACGTCGTCGGAAGCACCGTAGCCCCACATATAAGAGCTTCCTCACCATTGTTGCGGGGTAGGAAGCGCCGTAATGGGCTCTATTGTCTACTGAATCAACTGGCATTGTGATACGGCTGTTACGTAGTTACGTTACGTAAACTGAAATTACGGAGCACAGATTGGCTAGCAGTGGAGTAATTGATGGATGTCGTTACTGGAAGAGAGGATGCGTAAGGCAGAAGATTGTGCAATATGGCGTCCTTTAACTATAATAGTAAAGTACTTAAACTAAAGACAAATAATATTAAGAATATCATGTAATTATGTTATTCGATTTTATAGTTTTACCCCCTTATTAATAAACGTGGAGTAGCCTTGGAATAGTTTCGTCCTTTGTCTTTTTCGATCGAGTTCAAAATATGAAAGAGAGAAGAAGACAAAACACGGTGTAACTATTCCAAGACTACTCCATGTTTATTAATAAGGGGGTTAGTGTCTAAACACTTTTTTAGCAAATGTTGCAAAAAAGTGCCAAAAAAGCTTATAAAAGGTGCCATATCAGATCTATGTATGTAAAAAAAAATATATATAAGTATGTGTTATATGTTCACTGTTGGCGTATCTCTCAATAAATAAAAAAATAATAAAAACTAAAAGAACCAATATAGGTATTAATAACATGTTTTTTAAATTAATTTGTGCATTAAATACGGATACAACTAGAAAATGATTTAGACAATTATTCTAATACACATAATTTTTTTTTAACAACAAAAACTATCTACTATAAATACATTTAAAAAACTCACATATTTTTTTTACACCGCACCTGGCATGGACGTAAAATACGTTTCCATTTGTACGACCGTGTATGCTACTTTATACGTATGCGTACGTATACATACGTACCTACGATGTTCTGACAACTAAATAATATGATTTGGTATGATTCGATTGTCAATAAATATTGATTAAAAAAACACTCGTTTGCCACCTAATCGTTTCTAAATGTAAGCATTGTATTAAGCAACGGCATTAGACCCATTTTCCCACGCACCCAGCAAAAACTCTAACCATTTCGTGATTTCGCTAAAACAGCGTCCGTAAAAAAGGTATTAGCAGGCCCGGCTTACATCCGAGAACAATTTCTGCTAAACGAAAAACAATATTGTTCTAAAATGAAGTGTCGAAATTGTTTTTACAGGACTACGCTGGAATATTCCAGATCCGACTGGATCCGACCGGATTTAACTTTTCCATTTTCGGAGTGCACGAAGGCGATAAGCTTTGCCGAATGCCAATATCTTGGACCGATAAAAACTGGACGTGTAATGGCTCTAAACGGCCTTGTATGTCTTTTACAGACGATGTAGATGGCATTATTGAGTGATATACAATTTTTGGTAACCACAGAGACCAATACTACCCAAACCTATTGCCTATTGAAATTAAATAAAAATAATAGAGCAGAAGAATAAGCATGACTATTTTTTATTATTACGAGTACTTCTTATATAAGCTGATCGTAAATACAGCTCTTCAAAGTTTTTTTTTTTTTATAAATATGTTTAAGCATTTTAATTTTATGCTAGACAGAGAGCACACTATATGTACTGATTTATGACGTCACGCCTCAGGCACGCCATACAAATGCTATACTAACACACGCATTGCGAGAAAGGGACAGAGTATCCCCTCTCTATTCCCACCTAAAACTTTAAACGCTCATATCTCAAAGATTTATCAGCCAATTTAATCTTTTTTTTCAGTATGACGTGTAATTTATTTAGTTATATTCATCGCTAAGCGTGTTATTTGTAATAAATTAAATATAATGACATATGCCTATTGTCTACGTACTTTGAACGCATATTGTGAATTGCAACAATTAAGTGGAATAACGGAGGAACGACACCTTTTTACTTCTGACTTATCAAATTACGTCCGAATGAATATGTAGACGTACTGAAAACACAATCTATCAACTCTTCAAACCTGTTTCTTTTAAATTAATGTTAAATAAACTAAAAAAAAACAACAAAGATTTTTAGTAAGAATTTCGTAGAGGAACTGCTACAAAGTAACGCTTGTTTGTTTTTTTACCGAATACGAAATGAGCAAGGTTCTCAATTCAGGCCAGTTTCTTAGGTTAATAAGAATAACATTTATTTACTTCAAAAATACAGAAGTAAGGGCATCATTTCTATACTTACCGGTCTATGGGTTTATAAGTTCAATTCCAATGGCTTTTGGCGCAACGCCATTTCTTGTATTTTGAGATAAAAGCTGCAGAACCTTTGTGGTTATAAAACTTTCAGTGGCAGATTTTGCATGTAAAAGCAGCAATGAAGGTGGAGTGGAATATTAAATTTCTTTTACGAAATTGGAGGTTGAATATATTTAGCTAATGTAGCATACTTATATTGTGTATCTAGCATATATTTTGATCACGTTGCATTTTGAAAGGAAATTTTGTACGTAATCTACGTTTGTATTTTGGTTCAACGTTTATTTTGTGTATTGTGAATCTGGTTTTCATGAAGTTCATAGGCAAGTTGTAAACAGTTTTTTTTTAATATTGGTGAGCAAAATTGGTCTAAGCGTTGTGAAGATACTTAAAGGTTGCGAAGTCACGTTCGGGGCGAATATGTAATATTCAACAGTGCTATTTTACAAACAAACGCTTCCTTACATTGTTACTTGATGGTAGGAACTTGGTGATAGATTTTCGACTTGAAAGTGGTAGTTACCGAAATGAACACCAGAAAGTTTCAACACCACGCCAACACCATTTTATGATTTTCTCAAAATGTTTTGCTTCACTTAAGGCGACATGGTAGAGAACCGTATGACGGTAATGCGGCGTGCGCGCTTTCAAATATTTTCTATATTTTTTTTTTCTTTATTTTCTACTAATAATCTTACGCTTTTACAAAAAACTGCGACCACTAATGTATTTGAATGATTGTTAGGATAACACACAATTTTTTTTGATAAAAATATCTTCTATTGATTCAGAATGAAGTTGATTCAATCAATTGAAGAGAACGTAAAAACGAGTGTTTTTTAGGAAAGCTTTTTTTTTTTTTCTATCGGTCTAAATTTCTTTAATCGTGTATCGGTGAACACATCCGAATAAAATATTTCAAGGACATTTATTAAACATAAAAAATTATGTCAATTAATCGATTTTATAGGTCTACTTTTGAATATTCGTGAGGACGAATCGTCAAATTTGAAGCATATTTCGTCTTAAAGCTCCAACTTATTGTATGGGTATAGAAGCCAGAAACTATGGCAGACGAACGGATACGGCAACTACTGAACAACGAGTACCTTCGTTTAAAAAACATACGTTTAATATGGTTTAATACAGAACTTAATTTTTTATCGATTAACTATCAGAGCCCTGCGATTTCTCCCGCTATCTTACAAAACTGAATATTTTCCAGGATAAAAAGTATCCAGGATGTAGCTACCTCCAAATCAAAGGCATCTCAAACCGTTTAGCTGTTATTAAGTAGAGTTGGAACAAACATACTTTTACACACAAACTTTCTCATTCATGATTTAAGTGTCTAGACTTGAATTAGTTGACTAGAACTATTCTTAATTTTATTGACATTTGTGAAATTCTTGACATTTGTATTTTTATTCATTTTTTTTTGTGAGCTTGTTTTTGTAATTAATTCATTACTTTATTATTTTTATTGATATGCATAATTATTAATTTGTGAGATACTAATGTAATTGGCTTGTCCGTGTTAAATCTCAATAGAAACAATTTAAAATTTAAAAGTGTCATATTAACCTAAATAATTTTAAACAGTGATTACTTCTGAAATAAACAACTCGAGGAAGATTTTCATATTTTAAATCGCGTACTTAAAAACTGAAATGAAAAACTTCAGAAAGATTTTAATATTTCATCAAGCTCACGAAGCTTAATAGAGTATTACGTAAAAGTCAAATTCTCCGTAAAGTGTATTTATTCACTTCAAATAAAGTTAAAATTTCATCCTCTCTCGACTCAAGTTTCCGTCCTCAATTCATTTCATAATCAAACAAAGGTCCTCTTACGTTACTGAATAATGGACTTGTTTGTAGAGATGTGCATGACTGTGGTTAGGCCGAATATCCGGCCTAATCCACACCGATACCACACATGATCCACACACCAACACACGACTGGTTGTTGAATTGAATACAAATTTTCATATAGATATGAAAAATATACACATTAGACATTAGTATAACAATTTCTTAGGTTTTGCATCCAGATACAATTCCTATAGTCACAATCTCTCAATGAAAACAGTCAAAAAACGTCCGAGCGTTATTGTACATACATTGTATTAATTATATACACATTTACTCCAATTTAGACGTTATGTCACTTGCATAGTGTTCAACGTTAGTTGCCCGCTATGTCATCATAGCTCTGGCATCGCGCGGCGTTGTGGTCGGATCACGGTTACCTTGTAACTAACCAAACAGTCTGCGCAATACATAGCGTGCGCCGAGTTTTATGTAAATAATGAGAACAAAAGTAATTTATTTGTTTGTACACTGTCAAGGTACTTGTCCGTTAAAATAAGCCAACAGCAACAACTATTGGATAGTTAAAACATTGAATGACTTTATTCGGCAAATGTGGCTGCGGTAGTGTGGCAATTGTGGCATGCCTACATCAGCCGGAAATATTATCATCTCTACGAGTTACAACATTTTCCGACCACAATTTGTCCCCAAATTTTTGGTCCGTAAAGCACTTACTGGCCTTAATAACTACGAAATGTTTTGTACATCTTTTGTCTATTGTTTTATTAATAACAATAGTGACGACACTGTTTTTGGACCAGAGAGGGCCGTATTTCGCGACATGTCGTTAATAAATACCTCAGACAATGCCCCGTTGTGGGCGCTAATAGGATTTTCATTGTGGCCTTAATTCTGTTGGGAAACTGTAAAATTAGGAGCAATTTTGGAGATTACGTTTAAAGTGGTTACCGAAGGAGCCTGTGTAAAGAGATTTCGTTAGAAAATTTATAATCTAGTCTTTCAGGCTATCCTGGTATTGTAAATACGAAAGTTTGTATGTTGTTTTTTGTAGAAAACATCGGCAAAAAGGTAAGCCGCCTGCCTGATGGTAAGCGGTAATCGCCGTCTATGGACATCTGCAACACTAGCGGTGTTGTCGATGCTTTGCCTGCCTGGATAAATATTTGTAGATATAACTTTTTA
The DNA here is from genome assembly GCA_914767915.1 of Agriopis aurantiaria. Lineage (NCBI taxonomy): Eukaryota > Metazoa > Arthropoda > Insecta > Lepidoptera > Geometridae > Agriopis > Agriopis aurantiaria. The sequence goes on along the minus strand of OU611992.1, from coordinate 14,552,159 downwards.
AACGCTTCATGTTGAAGCTTGGCGGGATGAACTTCGAGGGAAGGTCATTCCACGCCTTGCATTGCACCTTCTTTCCCTCTGTTAGTATTTTCATCATCAGCATCATTATCAGCCTTTCATGTTCCCATTGCTGGACGTATCCCTTCTCTGAGAGTGAGAGAGAGAGAGGACGGGCCTTAAATGCACCATGCTGGCCCAGTATATGTTAGTGATTGTCACACATCTTTGAATTTTTAAGGTTCTCGGAAATATTGGTGTCCTCACGATGTTTTCCTTCACCGTTTTGGAGCAATGACATCGAACTGAACATAATTTATTAAGGTACTAAAAACAGGTACGGGGCCGTGATCGAACCGAGTGCCGTCAGATTGTAAAGTGCACATGCTACCACTTGGCCACCATCGCTCGCGCTCGATGACTACTAATATTTTGTTCCCACTAAACTCCAAAACGGCTGAATTGATTTGGATGAAAATTTGTTTGCAATAGAGGTAACTTACGAGTAGACCTTAAAGCCTTAAATTAATACAAAGGATTTTTTTTTCTGAAATAAAATCTTTAATATCCAGATTGTTTTAAGGGCAGTTACTATTGCCTTTACAGGTAGGTAACGTATCATTTGTTTTATGTGTTAATTCATATAGAAAGGTAGGTAATAAAGACCACTTGATAATCTAGCAGGTATTCCTAATCTAGGAGTAATTTCTTTATTTCTTGAATATTCAAGAACTAATAAAAACGGTCTCTCTGGCTGTCTCTTTGTAGCCTTATCACAACACTGAACTGACATTGATGAAACTTTACAAAAAAACAAAATCATTGTACGGAAATACAACAGTTATATTTTAAAGTAGAAATCGCCTAATTTAAAATCGGCTAATTGTCCGGCTATAAAATCATTCCAAGTTCTATTAGCAAAGCAAACTAAAAACCCAACGCAGCCAAAGTTTAATTTCCCTAATGATCGCGCCCAAAACTCATTACTGAGCCAAGTGGAATCACTTATTAGACCTATTTAAACCAAACGGCAAACGAGAAACCTAAAAACTTTACTGGTTTTCTCTTATTTCACGACCTTTGACCGTAAAACGTTTCATTTTCACTGCGCTTTCCCACTCCGACCCTAAAAATATTTTAGCATACTTGCCTACATCAGCAAAGCATTCTGCAATGATAGATATTATTTTTGTTTATCTATCACTCTCATTGTAAAGGACATAGGAGTAAAGGAGACCGAAACAATATCGATAGCTCTAGAATCAGCTCTAGCGTCAATGGGAGCAAGTCCCATTTCATTCAAGAATTCTTATGAATAGTCAAGGAAGGACGCCTTTGTCTCTTGACGGTTTTACGTAGGTACTTCTCGCAACATTTCCGATTCATTGCCTGATATCTTGGGTACTCGCAACTCAAGTCACCACTATTGCATCGATGGATGATGTAGTGGTATGTAACGTCGAATCAGATCACGTAAACTATTGATTGAAAGTGAAAGTATCGACCCAGAGGGAACGGTCGTTATTCCTGTGTTTGTTTTTCATTCATAAAACATAGACAAGGTTCGAGCTTTGAGCAAAATAAAATTTCGAAATGTATTGGATTTGCTTTTTCTTGAAACTTTGGTTAGAAGGTTGCGGGAAGATTAAAGGAGGGATTTTATAAATTCAAAAAGCGTCAGAAAATTGCAGCAAAAGTACTAACACCATTATATTATTTATAAGAAAATTTCATGTACTCAGTAACCATGAAACTATAAATAACCCCCGATGCAAACAGTGACGTATTATTAGTTAATCGTGCGTATCTGTCTGTGGAACCGTAGCTCCTAAACGGCTGAACCGATTTTGATGTAGTTGTTTTTTTAAGGTGACTTGATCGAAAGTTTTCTTAGCAATGATTCAAGAAAATATGTACAGCCGTTTGAATATTAATAGTTCTTTTATCGAGAGTAAAAAATATCCTACTAATATTATAAACGCGAAAGTTTGTATGTATGGATGTATGGATGTTTATTCCTCTTTCACGCTGCAATGGAACAATGGATCAACCTGATTTATTGCATGGGTATAGTTCAAGAGCCAGAGAGTGACATAGGCTATCATCATCACCATTTTTCATCACTACACGGGGCGCAGCTAGTATAATTATATTTGTATAGATAGAACGATTACATGATTAACAAGGAATGCTAATAATAGCGCTACCGTGGGTCGTATGAAACGTTACATTGTCAGGCCGTGTCCTACTTTAACAACCGCTCAGCCGTGTCAAAGGCCTTAACCCAGGACATAAACTACATCCATTTCAAACTTTATCCAGATCCGTTTAGCCGTTACAGAATTGAGTCGACAAACATGCCATACATTGTACACACAAACTTTCATGTTAAATTCGTAGAATTATAGTATATTTTAGTTCTATTAAAAGAAATTTGTAACTGGCTGTCAGTAATAAAATAAATTGCTTATTAGCTGCGCCCTGCGGTTTCACTCGCGTTGATATCCTCGATTATAGTAGCCTAAGTTATTTCTAATAACATCAGCTATCTTCCAATGAAAATCCCGTCAAAATCGGTCCAGCCGTTTTGGAGTCCATAGAGAACATATGCAATGTTTTTCTAATATCCAATTGGTTTCTTTCATCCTAATTTTTAATATATTTTACTAACTAAAAAACTAAATAAAAACTTAAACTAAAAAACCAGAAGTAGTGGGAATAAGTTATTTATATATCATCAAAAATTTTGAAATGAGCGAAACGCAAAAAATAAATATATAATTATTATTTATTATTATTTATTTATTATTTATTTATTTAAGTTAATTAAAACGGTTACACCAATTACATTAATTAAATCATGAAAATTACATTACATTAGTTAAATAATAAGAATTAATTATGTATTTATCTCTTCCAAATTCAACAAATTAACAATCTGATAAACAAGCACCAAAAGCGCGGTCATTGTACAAACCCAGACATGGCCTTACAAGCTTGAAATTTCCTTTCTATTGCGTGCAGAGCCATAACAAAACAACTATTGCTGGTAGTCAAGTCACCGCATAATTAATAGCCCTTCTTATCTCCCCTTGGGCCAATTTCACCAAACTTCTAACATATCAAACAACTGTTTAACTTATCTTACCGAAAAAATGTAAGTTATTTTTTTTCTCAATAAAATTATTCCATTAAAAATATTTATATGCACATGTGGTGTATAATTCTAGTCGCAGAAATACATACTTCACAATATTATTATTACATAGTTACGATTTCAACAAAATTGTCACTTTATGGATAAAACTAGTGAGAACTTATCACAGGTATCAAAATCCTATAAATGTCATAAATATCCTTATTACGATACAATATCACTTTTTACATACTGGAAATATAAATTAAACTTAACATTAATAAATATATATAGTATAATAGACGACCTTATCACCTTAAGCGAATTCTTCCAGGCAATGTTTGGATGGAAAGGGCTTATAGGATTGAAATCTCTTATCTCTCTCTTATCTAATTCGGTGATGCATATAAGATACAAATACATCCATGTATCTATTAAGTTTTTCATCAAACAATCGTCAGTCACTTTTAAATTATTACATGTGTTTTTTTTTTTTACTCTCATTTATGCGTTCTTAAATTAAGCATTTTAAAATAAAATATATCAGTTACACTCGCAGGTAAGTAGTGACTAGTGTGCGATAAATAATTGTAGAGATCTCGAAGAGAAAATCACCGCTAACTTCAATAGCCAAGTTAATATTTCCAGTTTTCTCACTCCCAACTTAACCGTCGTTTAACGGCTCATTCGAATCTTGTTGAACTCGCCCCTAGAGAGTAAAAGGGCAAACACAGGTGTTTCTTATCGTGTTACTAATTAAGGCAAAGGGAAACTAGGGCGGGCCTTTCCTCACTTTAATAATTCATATTGAGATCACTTGATAATTTATAGAACGACCGTAGAAGCCATTTGTATTGGAAATGGTGTTTGGTTTAGTATCATGAGAGCCTAGTTGCCTGCTCCGTTGATGGTGTTATTAGTGAGCTAAATGAGTCATTTAACTTAGTTTTAAGGCAATTTTACAGCTACTTTCAAAGTCTCAGTCTATGCTCGATTAAGGGGTTTTCGAAGTACATAGCTATTAAAGTGCGCGGCAATCTCATACGCGCATTTCAACGCTTTTGAAGATAAATAAATACTTTTTAAAGCATTTTCGTTATTTATTTAATAATAGGCTTGCGTTTGACCTCTAACTCGCCTGATGTAAAGCGACGATGCGGTCTACGATAGAGCACGCTTGCCTAGAAGAAACCGATTCACTCGTGATTCTCAGCATACCCTTTCATTTGATACCCATATCATGACGGTAGATAAGAACATTTGTCCGCCATCTTGGGGCGTCTGCCATATTGAATTTATCATCTAGAGCAAAGACAAACAAAGCTTGTGCTTGGGAAGACAAATCCAACGAACCCAAACTTGACGGTGCTACGTTGTTTCGTTTAGGAGTTCCTATGGCCACCTTTTGTCCCCATAATTAGACCAGCTCGATGATAATATATTGCATTGTCATCGAACTTACATAAGTATGCCAAATTTCAGCTCATTCGGTTGAGAAACTGGTCTAAAATTCAGTTGTAAGATTTGTCCCACACATACGAACGAACATACTAACAGGACAAGTTAAATAAAAGCTTATAAAAATCACTAAGACAAGAATCTAATCTACTCAAGAATTTAAAAAAAAAGTCGGCTGACTCGGTACGCCCGGCAGATGTGAAACATGGCGGTATACGACAGCGTCATATCGTTTGCCGTCACGGCGTACGGTTTTACTGCCAAGGCGCGCCATCAAAATTTTTATTGAGCACTATCTTTATAATAACTAGCGGTCCGCCCCAGCTTTGCACGGGTATAAATTATAGCCTATGTCACCCGGGGATAGTGTAGCTTCCCAACAGTGAAAGAATTTTTCAAATCGGTTCAGTAGTTTCGGAGCCTATTCAATGCAAACAAACAAACAAATCTTTCCTCTTTAGAATATTAGTATAAAATTATAGACTAGCTGCACCGACAGACGTTGTCCTGTCTTAGAACTGTCAAACGCGCCAATATAAAATCGTCGTTAAGTTTTCTGAAACTTTCCAGTTTTCTGCGAAATTTTCTTAATTTTTCGTTCCGTAAGAACCTTCCACAAAGTATTAAAAAACAGATGAATGAAATCGTTCTCAAGTTATGGCGTGACCAAGGTAAATAGGGATTCATTTATATATATATATATATATATATATATAAATTACTCATACCTAGTCTAAAGCAAATTACTTAACGCAGTAATGGATAATCTATAGATTAAAAAAAACACTTGTCTTAAAAGTTTCTGGGAAATTCTAAGAAAAGAGTTGGAAAAGACAAATTCATAAACAAAAACAAAAGCCAGATGTTTATACGGCCACTAAAACAGTACATAAACTCCCCAAACGAATGGTTAGTAGACTTGTTAAAATAATAAACTGACATTGGGCCGTCTCGTTCCCACATAACCGTATTTTCGCCCAAAAGCTCTAAAATAACTCCTCCGCAGTCATAATATTGCACCCTAAAATAGACTCTACGACCGTGGATAACTTATAAATGAAAGATGTGTAGCTTTTAGTGTATTAAATAGTTCTGCATAATCCAGACCACAATTCACATTTTTCGTAACAATGGTTTAACTTTAATAAATTTTGAATTTTGAATACGAATTACGAATTAGACATTTTTTATCATACATTGGACTAGGGTAACGTTTGACCGCGACATAGTTGAGACAATTTTTTCAGACTGTATTAATTTACTTAAATAGTCTTCGATCAAATAAATAGGAGATTTCACCAACTGTTCGACCGCGTCCTACCTTAACTCCGCCAAAACGCGCCGGTGCAGCAGTTTGTATTCAGTTACTCGTTACTTAGTGATGCGTAAACACGTGCTATAAACAAATGAATATCTATGCATTGACAATAATTATGCCACTAGTTTTGCTATTGCATATACAGCGTGCGACATGCTACCTCTGTTTATTTGATCGACGCATAAAGCATATAATTTTTTATTTCCTAAATCTTTCAAGCCTCACCTTCAGTGACTCCTAGTGGTAGGGTGAAATGATACGAGCTATAGGTACCTACATAGATCCAAGGTGTTCGTTATACCGGTTTGAGCATCAGGATTAAATTTAGTTCATAATCTTGCTTGATTTAAGAATAATTGCGGTACAGTTCTTTAAAGTCATTCACAAGTTCCATTAAGACGACTGAGTACAGTTATTAATATTAATAAGAGGGTAACGCATCTACTTTTTAAATTTCGTTGAACAATCCGCCCGCCCCTTACAGGGTGCTCCAGTATAATCTCTCGGAGCGGATGTTCATTTCCCAGACAGATTGTAGCTACAGGATGTTCCCATTTCTCCAGACAGCAATTCTACCCGTACCTTTGTTCGTGTTGTGTATGTATATAGAAGTGGTTTTACGCGTAGCGAGAAAATGTGTTATTCGATTTTACTCATAGTTTTGACAAAATCAAGGAAATGTTACAAGGAAAGACGTCAGCAGGCTTAACCCTTTTCCCACGATAGTCAACAATGTAATAACTAATCAGTTAAGGGTTTCACTCAAGGGCTACTTTTTCACATTTTTGACTCCGAAAAATCAAAAATTAAATATTTAAATTTTTGCAGTTAGATTACTAGTTTCACTAATTAAGGAAACAAAATTAAAAATAAATAAAAATTTGTAGTTTTTTTGACAATTTGGAATCAGTTAGCGTGATGTCTTATGTAGGGAAACTATAATAATATAAAATTATTAATTTAAAAATCACATTTTCGTATTTTTCTCAGCTTTTGAAGGTAAGTAAACTTTATTAATAAAATATACTGAATAAAATGTTAGATAAGAACATTTTGTCCGCCATCTTGAGGCGTTCGCCATATTGAATTTATTATCTAGAACCTAAGTGCTTGGGAATACAAATTCAACGAACCCAAAATCGACGGGGCTACGTCGTTTCGTTTAGGAGTTACTATAGCCACCTTCTGTCTCCATCATCAAACCAGCTCGATGGTACCATAACATTGTATTGTCACTGAACTTACTGTGTGCTAAATTTCAGATCAATCGGTTTAGGATAACTGTTCTAAAATTCAGTTGCAATATTTGTCCCACACACACCGCGACGTACATAACAGGGCAAGATATATAAAAGCTTGGAAAAATTTAAGAAAATTTAACTGCCATCAATTTTAAGTTAACTAAAAGTGGCGTCTGTCGAAAGCAACGAATCGAAAGTTAACAATTATTTTTGGCGTAAAATATGTTCATAATACTTGGCGAAGTACCATTTTTGAAGTCACAAAACTTTAAACACTGCGTACGCGTCAGTGGTTCAATAAAGTATGAAGGTCAGTGCTTTAAGCACAGATATTTAAAATTATAGATATCGGATTACCGCTCAAAAATATTCGACCCATTATGTAGTCTAAAATCATAGTAAATATTAAGGTAATAAAAATAAATAAAAATAGTAAATATTAAGGTTGTGCCATTGAAAAGAAAAATGAAAACAACTTTACTACTGCAAACAAAAAAAAAACATACAGTCGAATTGATAACCTCATCCTTTTTGGAATTGTTTAAAAAAATTAAACTAATAAAACAGGCCAAACGCGAGTCGGGATCGCGCACTGGGTGTTACCACCACATAAATTGTTAACTACTAAAATTTGGTACGGTATTTCTAAAATAATTCGAATATAATCTAAATGGTGTTTCACTGAAAGGTGGTACTAAGCTGAAATGAGGTGATTCAACACATCCTTATGAACAACTTTTACTATGAGACCAACATCCATGTATTTGTAAATCTATGACTATAAGATATTGTAGTACACCCGAGACCTAGTCAGACTACAAATAATCTGATTTATAAAGCCTTCGGCTCGGAAGTCGATTGATAAAACGTACAAGCTGAATTTCCAATAACAACATGATCGAGATATCTTCGACAAACGGGGAATTTACTATCGATTGTCCGGTCATTCGTCGTCTCGCCAGGCTGGCGTACAAACACTTACATGGCACTGAGAAATGAAGAATGGTTCGTGAATTGGCCGTAAAGAAACTTGTCATAGTTTTTTTTATTTCTTTTTAATAAACTAATAATTAGAGTCTTCCTTTCCAGACAAACCTATATGTTGAAGTATTTAACTAGAGGTGACATCCGTTTTTTTTTAAATCTCAGTGAATTACATACTTGCTATAGTTACACAACTTTGTCAAACTGCGTAGCAGTTTATAGATAAATATATACTCATATTTAAAATAAAAAAATACGTAGGAACGAACACAACATTTTAGACATAATTATATTATCAGATAATTATTATTGTATTATAACTGGCAACAAAGAGTTATCAGGAAAGGACAGCGAATAATAACCAAAATTTGAGATTATTTTTTTGCCATAATCTTAGGGTTTCGCATTCGTTTCGCTGGGTTCAACTGCAACTATACCAAAAAAACGTAATTAAGTTTAATTTTCAATCATACCAATATTATAAATGCGAAAAGTTAGTTGGTTTGTTAGTTTGTTGGTTTGTTTGTTCCGCTTTTACGCAGCAACAGAGCAACGGATCGACCTGATTTTTTGCATCGGTTTCAAGAGCCGGAAAGTGACATAGGCAACTTTTCATCATCATCATCACCATTTTCATCACTACGCGGGTGAAACCGCAGGGTACACCTAGTCGTTTATAATTAACTGATCGTATTTTACGCATTTATAATTATTGACATTGCCAATTCAACAGGCGATCACAAACGTTTTGTTCGTATTATTCGTTGGTTAAAACCACTTGGTCAAAGTCAATAAGAAAGCTGGTTAGCATCTGTTCTCGCAGCCTAAAACATGCTGGTTGCTAAAGACAATTTTCGATCTCAACGGACAGAAAAGCAATGGCAGCAACGACGGTGGGTTAGTAATCCGATACGAAATCACTTGAACCGTTCTTAAGCGACACCGGGACAGTGATTTAGATGTTGAATATTCAATTAAAAGCACTGCTGACACTAGCCACTGCCCGTGCCCAGCGACAAAGTGACAGCTCTCGCCCTCTGCTTTCTGCTATAATCCGATCAAATTACGAAGGCACGCGCCTTACCTGATATGAATGTATACTCGTATTTATATAATAATGGACAAACAAGCGACGGGCCACCTGATGGTAAGTAGTCACCATCACCTATGGACACCTACAATACCCGGGGCATTGGCGGTGCGTTGCCTACCTTTGAGAACTCTATTAACTCTTCGCTTGAAGCAATTGAGGTTATATTTTGGAAGAAAAATCGAAGCTGGTAAGCCATTCCACAACTTACAGGTGCGCGGCAGAAACAATCGATCAAATCGAACAGTGCGAGACTTCCACGCATATAATAATATGAGGATGGTATATGACTATATAGTGGTGCGTGCCTTCGTAAATTGCAAGGATTATTCGATCTCGGGGTGCTTTCGGAGTATTACAGGTTGGTTTAGTACGCGCTTTCCCGTCGCGTGCGCTGATCGAATCAAGATAGAAAAGTCTGCTAGCCCGAGACACGAGTGGATAGCATGAAAATTGTCGTCTTATACTTGATTTTTTCACTTTTTTGACACTGTCGTTAATAGTAACCTAAAATTCACTTTTGTGAATAAGGTGTCTTTATAATATTCAATTTTATATATTATGTACTACGCCCCCGCGATTTCACCCGCGGAGTGATGAAAAATGGTGATGATGATGATGATGATGAAAAGTAGCCTATGGCACTCTCCGGCCCTTGAACTATACCCATTAAAAAATTAGGTCAATCCGTTGCTGTGTTGCTGCATGAAAGAGGAACAAACAAACTAACAAACCAACAAGTTTTTTGCATTTATAATATTAATTAAGTATGATTACGTATAAAATAAAAGTATCAAAAAAGTAAGTAAATAGTCTTTATATTTAAAAAACTTTTTTATTAGAACTTGATTTTTTATTAACCGACTTCAGGAGGAGGTTATAAATTCGCCTGTATGTTTTATTTTTTTTTGTATGTTTGTTACGCAATTACTCCCTCAATATAGAATTGTTTTCGATGATTTCTTTTATATTAAGTAGGCCATAAATCATAGTTGGTCCCATGTTTTTTTTTACCGCTATTGATTCGGCAGTTTTTGATATATCTACAAAAACTTTGACCAAAACATGACAAAATCCTAAGCTTGTAACTAAACACTAAGCCAGATTAGCAACGTTGGCATCCACACAGGAAAGCAGAAAAATACGTTTTCTCAGAAATATCTGAGATCGCAAATAAAGCTTACCTTCAGCAAGAGTATGTACATAATCCTTAAAAGGACGACTGAAGGCTGTACAAATACTTACTCACCAATAGATATCCTAGTCATATAAAATACATGACTGTAAGGATTACGCGGAAAGAAGTCACGGATTATCAGAAAGAAAGATCAGCATTGTGAGTCGAAATAATATCGCTATATGTATGAGCATCGCGGTTTTATCATCGCCTGCCGCCACCGCCTGAAAGTTCATCCACATATATCATAGATCAGTGGAAATCGCACATGGTGCGTTTTACGCGATCATTTTTGCCTCACACCTGCAATTTGTGGAATGACCGCTCCTGCGGCATTTCAGAGTAACTATAACATGGGGTTTTTCAAAAAGGCTGTTAATAGAGTCTTTAAGGGCAACGTATCTTTGATGCCCCTGGTGTTGCAGATATCCATAGGCGACGACGACGGCTTACCGTCAGGTGGCCCGTCAGATTGTTTGCCACCTATGGCAAAAAAACTTTCCAAACAGGTGGTTATAAATAACTAATATTTTTACATCGGATGTATCTCTAGAAGACGAATATGGATATCATTGTACTTATAAGCAACTTTTACTATAGGACCAAGCCTGATATCGCTAAATAAAACCAGCCAAGTGCGGGTCGGGCTGGATTTATTTACGCGATCTGCCGTTCAAGTGTAGCAACCAGTTACTAGTATTAGCAGTGAGATTGTTATCAATGTGTGTGTAGATGCATGGACTTTACTATTTCTGTCTGATTTTCCGTAAATTCAAGAAAGTAACAGGAAACAAGGGTAAATCTCCCTAGAGATACCTCTACATTAGTCCTACCCATTATTTATCAGTTCCGGTACTCGAAACTGTTAAATAACGATAGCTAGAAATGAAACAGCCTACCAACCTTATTTCTTTCGAAACAAATATTTCTAAAGGTAACATCTTTATCAGGTGTAGGTACATGGGAAAATGAACAAGCATATTTCTTGGCAAAGTTTATGGCTCCGAAAATACGAACTTCTCAACTTTAACTTTGGTAGTATTAAAAGTTAAGTTTTGGTACTGCACTTAACTTGCTTGTGAAATATGAACCTCAGTGTTGCCAGACGGATAATGATAAAAGCTATCCATGAACAGTTTAAAAGTCGTTTGTGAAAATATCTTGAAAGCTTTTGTTCCAAGTTACAAGCTGATATTTGCCCTTTGACATATTAAGAAGTATATGTATAAATTCGCGATACAGTTTCAGAAATAACCAAAGATTTCAAAAATTTATCTACACTGAACATTTGCTCTCCAAAATGTACGTTACTTAAAAAAATTGCCGAATCTGTCGAAATATCTTCTAACTATACGACGTATCGCTCCAACGACCACTCACCAAATATGTCGGCTTTCCCCTGAAATCACTCTAGTGTGCAATATATTTATGCTCACCACGGAGTCGGTACTATTGTCAAAAGTTCCATTGATCATAATCCTTACGAAGTAACATGACGACAAGTATTCAATGGCCATTACTAGTGTTTTAGAGTTAGTATTAATAACAAACATCTTTACCTTGACTCTCCCATAATTATTTTTAAAATTAAGAATTCATTTCAGCATTAACATGTTATATAACCACTTCAAAACTCGTTAAAGACATCAAATAAAGGAACAATTTCGGAGACAAAATTAACTAAGCATGGCAACACCAGGCCACGGCTTTTAACTTTGTCTTTGTCTCGAACAAGTACGACAGACAACTCGAGCTCTTCGAAATTTGGATTAAATAGTTACATAGCGTTGTTGTTTCTTCCATGTTTTAGGAAAGCTTTCTAATTATGTGTATGTGTGATTGTTAAAGTCAGTTTTTTATGACTTTGTGTCAAGGGAAAGAAAATTATGAGATTTTGCGATATTTGTTTGACCACACTAAAAGTGGAATCAAAAGTATTGGTTTTCGGAATATCAACCATAAAGCGGTGTCCATTTTTCGTGCCCGCTCTAGCAATCCGATAGAAAAATGGCCAGGAGTGAATTTTATTGATAGTGTAGATCTCCAAAATGTATGCGATTTTTATAGTACCAAAACTTGACGGTATATTTTTTTGTTTTATTTTGATATCCTAATAGTTACAAATTATCAAGAAATGGCCACAAATAAAAAAACACAAAAACAAATTTTGCTAATATAACTATACCAATTACGCGAAACTAGTAGGACGTAAAACAAAATATAACCTAAAAAAGGTGTAATTTCATGTTTTGGTATGACAAGAATTTGAAAATAAAACAAAATTGTATAAAAAAAAATTATGGGTCAGTGTGCGCAACCCTTTGTGAACAAATTGTAGCAACCAGAACCGAAAAACCATTGGAAAAAAAAAACAAAAGAAAAAGCCAATTCATCAACAATGAAGTATTCTAAATTCACAAAGTCTTTGTCCCTTGAGACTAGAGACCTGTCCTAGAGACTAAGATCTGTATCAACTGTGACCGCACTGCTCCAATATCCTTATCTACAAAAACGTGTAATCAATCACTACCGCCAACCCTATTAATCCCTTCGTGACTCTTTTTGCGGCCTTATTTTTCTTATACTTCTAGCGCGACGAAAAGAGTGGTTTGTCAGCCTGACTCAGTGACGAGCCTGACTTAGCTTTTATTTGACTTTTTGCTAAGTTCGAAGTTAACTAGTTTTTCTCTATTTTTTGCGGAAAGTGCCTTTATTAACTAAACAAAAGAAGCTAACTAGTATATTAGTTTTGTAGTGTATTTATTACCTATATTACTTGGCTTATAATACAAAAAACAACTGCAATATGTGGAACGAGCTCTCTCCTGCGACATTTCCGAGTAACTATAACAAGGAGTTCTTCAAAATGGCTGTTAATAGAGTCTTCAAAGGTCGGCAACGTATCTGTGATGCCCCTGGTGTTACAGGTGACAGTGATCAATTAAATAACATCAGGCGGCCCATTAGCTTGTTTGCACCTATAGCATTTTTTTTTACTGACTATATACTGTTGAAGGTCTAGTCTAAAGACAATTAATCCAAATAATGACCCCACTATCAGTTGGTAGCGTTACCACGCCGAATAGCAATGCTTATAAGAACTTATATTTTTATCTAACATACGCTTAATATCTAGTTTACATACGAGCTAATTTTCACACAACTATGACCCATGTCATTGGAAAGTATACCAGCTAGTTTGATAAAAGTTCTGCCTGAATGTCTTTTGTATCGAGGAGTCTAAAATATGCACCTTTTTGCGTTTTTGTATATTTTGTATTCTTTTAGCTTAGTTTGTGACTTTTAGAAGTACATGCCTCATCAAGGAAAGAAATATTTGCACAATTTGTATAATTTTGTAACAGGTCATTGTTCTGCATGTGTTTTGACAAATAAATTGAATTGAATAGCATTAATAGGGTGTTCCCCCATAGATACAATATGCCTGTCTTCAAGTCGCGTTCGAATCGGACGCTGAGTCAAAACATTTAAACCACTTCGACGACTTTTTGACGACTCTTTTGTGAAATAAACCAAATAACATAAATCTCGAATAACTGCAAGATTGCGAATGCAAACTTTAGCAAGTAACTGTCAAAAACCACAAGCCAATCCAAACAAAGCTTGGCCGATAGTCTGTTAGATAAACAATTAACTTGCCTAATAGGCAATAGCTACCTACAGTTATGGTAACAGTTAAAGATAACTCATGCCCGCCGAGGCCTGAATATGGACGTAATCTTGGCTATTTCTTGGCGAGCTTGTGGTTATAATTTTAATGCGTCACAACCAGTAGCTATTAAGGTCCTGGGTCCCGTTAAATACCAAGGACGCAACGTTTATTCTACGGGTTACTGTTGGTACTCGAATTCGGCCTACTTCGAGATATGTGAGCGCGAAAATGTATGTTAAATTATTTCAGGTGAATCCTAAAATAATTCCATTAAACGACTTTGAAAACAGTAAATGCGACAGTCGTACGAAGCCAAAAACCCCAATAGTAGAAAAAAGTATTTCAGGAGTAAATTGCATAGGGGCTGGTGAACATATTTAGTGTGTTGTTGTTAGTGGATTTTTAGTTGATTGTTCCTATTAATTTTGGCGTGAAAGGAAGTTGTCCATTTCAGGCTCAGGGAATAACAAGATTAGAAGAAAACAATTTAATTGCTATAGAATTTGCCTGCGCGGGGCCAATATATCCGTACAAAGTGGACATGGCTTTTCAGTGAGTTAGTGACACCACCACCAGTGACCAGTGTGAGTTAGTGAGACCATGAAATCAAAAGTCGTAATAACCTACCATCTGGTAGGCATCGTGCTACGATTATGAATTTATAACCTTAGCTTAGGGAGATCATTGAAACAGACAAGTCTCTGTGGTATAATAGAACGGCAAAAGCCTCACTTCAGAACCAGTTCTGATTCCAGCCTAGCCGTGTTTTGCCACTCAACATCGAGTGAACTGTGGTCAAACGCCTAGCCTCTCAACCATAATAAAACACAGTATTTACAACTTCGCACCAACAGTAGGGCCCACGCAGAACAAACCTAATCGCTTGCATCTCAACTGTTAATCAATAAGATCTTCCTCAAGCCTGAATGGCCCCGGGGCCCGATTATTCAGAAGTAGGCGTGATACCATTCCCATAAATAAAATCTTTATTAAGTAGCCTTTGAATTGCAAAAAACGGCCGACAGTTTGCGATGCTATCGTAATTATGCATCTGTCATAACTTGCTGGAGAATGTTGTAGAATGCATAATCTGTACCTTCTCACTACGTAGGCACTGACAGAGAAAATTGCCTTCAAGAATAAGCAGACAGTATGATACTGAAGTATGTGTTGCCATATGGTACTGATCCGCGGTTTCTTTGCGGGATAAAATCCGGAATGAAATATTTCTGCTTAAATTAAGTGGCACTGGGCACGCTACAGCACTCGAAGTACCGATAATCGATGGGAAAGAAAGGTCCTTGAGTGGAGACCACGAACCGGAAGACGCAGTGTAGGTAGGCTTCCAAAAAGGACTGACGACATTGTGAGAATTGCGGGCATCCAGTGAATGCAGATGGCTGGCTATTATTCGCTAAAGAGTCTCCCCCATAGAACTCCTTTGTTAATCAGTAGACATCTGGATGATAATGATGATTAAACTGAAGTAAAGACAATGGCTGATCCCACTAAACAATGACTGCAATACCCATGACGAATTCGAAAAAAACACTCATTACTTTAAAACTGCTTTTAAATCTGTCCAGGTTTGAATTAAACATAGCTAGAATCACCGCAATTACACCTCTTATCAAATTAAATACCCACATTCAATTGGTTCAGCCACCACACAAACGCAAACGGCAATTCCATTAGTTTATGCAACTCTAATACTCATTTCATTTTGGTCATGATCCTCGCCATAGGCTCTCGAGGCTCATTTGCAGCGATGATGAGATGATGAGGATGGCTATTTCCTGAGCGCCGCCATTTTAATTTCCATCTACAAACACATTTTGCGAATGCTCCGCCCTCGTGTTCATATCCTGGAGGAAACGTGTTGTCTGTGATGAGATGGCACTGTTTTCAGATACAGTGACTAAGCTTTACTAGTTTTTTTATCCCCTGATAAGAGAGCTGATAATCTTCAAACGGCTGAACAGAATATTTTCTTGAATCATAGCTAGGAATTCAGGTCACAATTTTCAGATCATAAACCATGAAACGGTGTAGCTTTTCGTGCCCGCTCTGGCAATCCGATAGAAAAATGGGCAGGAAGGGAGTACTCTCATGGTTCATGCAGATCCGATAAACCACTCTCTTTGAGCTGAATCACAGATCGAACAATTTGACAAATGTATTTTGAACAAAGTATCTTTTTACATAGCTTCTCTCTCCCTTTCTCTCTCTTTCTCTCTCTCTGATGTTGTAAATCAACGTTTTCAGAAAAGCTTAAATACTACTTGACGGTACTTTGTAGCATTACGGATTCCTACATAATTTAACGTTTACCTTTATAGTCGTTTTGCTCTTCGCTTATACCAGTAGCTGTATCTTTTGCCTAGTTTTCACTCGGGACAAGTTTCCTGGATATTTTGTTACAAACTTTTATCGGTAAGCATTATACTTACTCGCTGTTATTACTTGGTATTAACTAGTTTATTTAAGTTAATTATACACGCTTTTATTGGCTTAACTTTTACCAGGACTGGCGCACTCCGCACTTTAGGTATGAAGCTAAAAGTAGCCGACTTGTCGGAGGCAACTTCTAGGTTAATATAGCTGTAGGTAGTTAGCGCTCACACGTCCTGAATTGCAGTTTATTGTCTAGTAGGAAGAGTCGCTACTTATTTAAATGATTTTGCGAAGTGAATCTTCTGTACTTTTCTTGTACTAATACGTCTACTGTGCTTTAACTAACATACAATGTAAACAAATCTTGGAAAACTATTTTAAACTACTTTTAATTCTCGTAAAATAAGTACCTATATTTAATCCAGTTGACAATACAATAAGCGGGTACCATCGCAGTGATCGGATGTGAAGTCAGGCCCCCGATTCTACTAAAGAAATTGTCTTTAAATTGTAATTGTTGCGATTTTAATTGTTAAATAACTGCCTCAAAATTGACAGTTTTTATTTTATTTTTTATACTAAGCTATAATATTTGGTGGTTGTATTTTTCTAGTAGAGCTTGATCGCAAAAGTTGGCCGCAGAATAAGAGATAGCGGTGGCGACTCCCGCTCTGGCTCGTTTCTGGTGCAAAGATTGACCATTGCCATTCAACGTGGGAATGCTGCCAGTGTTATGGGCACTTTTGCACCAGGAACGATCCGGGGCGGGCTGTTTGACTTGATTAGTTTTTTTTATTATTAGAATTAAGTATTTTGTTAAATTGTGACGTATTAATTGTGTAATATTAATAATATGTATTAATTGACAAATAAATCAAAAAAAATCTAGTACAAAAATATTTAAAACTGCTAATTTTGAGGCAGTTATTTAACAATTAAAATCGCAACAATGACAATTTAAAAACAATTTCTTTAGTAGAATCGGGGCTCAGGAGTTAGATAGTGAACTCTTCTATGGCTACTACTAATCCTGAGTTTGAGCTCTATTGGTTTGTTTAGACAGGTATACATTACTCTTGGAAACGAAGGTCTGATGATGGACCCGGAAGGTGGGTAACCAAACCTTTTATAACTACCAGTAAAACCCTCGAGTTTAGATTTGGTTTGTGTTAACGAGTCACATCGGTATGTTTTTTAGTCTTTTAAACTATAATTACTTAAGAGCCGTATTACAACATTCATCGTAAAATTTTTGGTAGGTATTTGGATTTTCTGGCATAAAACGAAAAAATAGAGCCGCATTTTCAAGGCGAATATAAAACAAGCAAACGAAAAATAAAATTGTTTATTTAATGTGGGTAATTTAACGAAATCCACTCTCAAACATTCTCTTTGAGAGTTTTACGGGAAACTACTTTTGTAAATTGGACGTAATAAGTTCATAATATTCTAAGTATTTCCAAATTGTTAAGCCATTCATTTCAATAAAAAAATACAGGTCTATTTCGGACATTTAATTTTCTAAAGATTTTTCTATTTGATAGAATCAGAACGCCAAAAATCCAGTTTTCGTTGAATTTTTCGTCAAAAATGTGAAAATAAATAGAACGGGAATGAGAAGGAAAATATGTTAACAACTATTATGAGTGAACCTTGATTGAACATTCTTATTTAGATCAACGCGTCGAACTCCGCATCACAGTTGCTAACTGATTTCGAATGACTGACGTTTCATTTATATGGCTACAACAAATTTCTTACAAAAATGCATTGGCAGCCATTCTAATTTAAACAAAAAAATAAATTCTTCTCTGTGGTATAGATACTTCATATAAACAAGTACCTAAAATAAACTCACTGACAGTATCTGTTCCGCAAATCGAAACATAATAGGTAACGGCAACTAGTATTTGATCACCAATTAATTTCCTGAGCCAAAAAAACTTCATCACAATGGCGAAGAAAAAACATGGGTGTATCAATTAAGGCGAGATGGTCCTGATAGTTACAATTGAAATCTTAGTTCGTGTTTATCAATAATAGTATTTATGGGGATATTATAAGGTTCAGATTTGATTAGAAATAGCCAAAAGGATTATTTGAGATAGTTACTTTGTAAAATTGATAATACCGGTACCCGGTCTATTGTTAAAGCTTACAAAGAAATGGGCACATTTTGTTGTCTTCATTTATTTGCGCCAGACGTCAATAACCTGATATTCCACATATTAAACCCCCACTACCTGCCAAAGCTGTTTCATTTGCACATTGTTATCATGGTTGAATATATAAATCAATGCGAAGTTAATATTTCAAAATACATACTTAGAACAAATATTTGTTTTAATATTTTATCATTATGAACACAAAACGAAGTATAAACAGTTTTTCCATTTATTATGATCATTATAAAAAAATATTCGAAAATTTGCTTTGTTGTGAAAACTGAATATTTTGAAATACATATTATAATAAAGTTATATGATCATTTACGGGATATTTACCGTGGTAAGGTTGTGGAATGAGCTCCCGATATTTCGGCGCAGTTACATGCACCATGTTCACGGGAAGACTGAAGAATGCGGGTGGTTGGTCGAACAGTTAAAAAGTTAGGTGCAGATATAACGATCTACCCTCTTTCTTAGTCTTTTGCTACGGATAGCACTATGGAACTCGAACTCGAACCTAAGTCCCGACAAACGGTAAATATCCCGTAAATGATCATATAACTTTAGTAAACAACCGTGATAGTTTAAAACAGTGTTTTACATATTATAATGTTTTAAAATAACTCGCACATTTTTCAAAACTAGACAGTCGTTTTATATCTTAAAAAAACATTATATGCAAAAAAGCGAGATTATTACGCCCGGTATTCTGGCCCTTAAGACAGGCCATAGAAAATATGCAAAGTAGGTGAACTGACGCTGTCCGTTTTGACACTCGTAATAATCTACTTACTAACAAAACTGCCTTACTAACTTATCAGCTTAGCAATGAAAGCTCGTTAGCGGAAGCTCAGATGTAAAGGCATGACTGCTATTGTGAGATGACATCATTATTGCATTACTTGGGTAACTGCCGTGAACCTTGCCGTGAATTTTGTTTGTACAGCGGGTTGGGTTAGTGTGGAGACAGACCTTATTAATTTTATTATGGAACATTGAAAAAATCCGCCGAATGCGGTTGAAACTATTCGGAATAACCGGCTTAATCTTACGTGAGTATGCTATCGGACACGTGTCGTGTTTAAGTCGTCAAAAATAACAGGTTTAGTGAAAAACATACTTAAATTTGATACACTTATAAATAAACTATTTAAATCGGCTAATAACGTTCTGAGATACCTATAAGCGTTTAAAGTTTTAGTTCGAATTTGGAAAGGATGCTCTGTCCTTTTCTTGGAAGGTAAGTGTGAGAATGGAGCTTGCTTGGCGTACTTACAAGTGACGTCATACGTAAGTATAGTGGGCTCTTTGTGCTTATAAACTTCCTTAATTGACCAATCCAAGAAAAATCACAGATTCTAATGACTAATGGGAAAGGTCGGCATTTCGACGTGCATGGTCTGTTTTTTTAACGGAATAATTGGCAAACAAGATACGAGCCACCTGATGGTAAGTGGCCACCGCTGCCTAATAGACACGTACAATACCCGGGGCATTGTCAGTGCATTGCCTACCTTTGAGGACTCTATTCGTCGATAACTTTCGTACCTATATCGTTGATCCAATCTTCATGAAACTTTGTAAGCAAGTAATTCATTTCAACACAATTTTTAAGTTTGAATATGGGAAAATCGATTAAGGGGTTCCGAAGATTTATGGTCGCAATGTCACAGTTCGGGGTGAACTAATAGTTTTAAATACATTTTAATTTTGGTTTTCATTTATCGACTCTATTTAGGGTCAGCTATAAAAACAATAAAAATGGAGTCCAGAAGTATATTCACAGCTAGTCTTTCTCCATGTTATCCAACTGCCAGCAGACTTCGTAGACAGTTACACGTAGATAGGTAATGAGTGTGGCTGAAGCCGCTATGTCACTGCGGTGGTCGACCTTCCGCAATTCTCGTGCTGTTAAACAACGCTGCTTGTGTAGAGTTCGTTTCAAATACAAGGAAACAACAATGTATTTAGTCTTTAAGGTTTACTATGCACTTAATTTGGTAGAGGAACTTAATTCGTTCACTAGTAGATTAAATTGGCACCGAAGTGTGATGGATCTAATGGGACTATCTTCCCGTCTGCAGTTCTCTCACTCGCATTATATTTGTTCGTCTTCGTTCGTTTCAAGTCGCTCTCTTTTTTAGGTCCTGATATAATCGGCTCTTACATACAGATGTACACCGATATAACACTCTACAAGGGTTCCTTCATACCATGTTGGTACGGTACCCTGAAAATAAAACAATAGTTATGAAGAAAATTAAAAGACCAATCAGTGTAAAAACACAACCATAGATACCGCTGAAAACACGAAAACCTGCCTAGTTGTCTCAACCAAGGAAACCGCAAAACAGTAGCAAAGTGCACAAATCTGTTAATGGATTCCTTAACAATGGGTTAGTACCCTGTAACAAGCTGCTGTCAATTACAGCTAAATTACAGTAACGGTCACTGTCGATCCGCAGAGAGCACGCATGGAGCAGATAGAATGATGAGATGGTATATCAAGATTTATTTTTATACCCATGTGCGACTGTGCGCGGACGTAAAAACTTCGTCTTTACGCCCCGTCCACTTTTACTCCATAATAGATGGTGAGCTAATTTTCGTATGATTTAACGCATACATCTACAAGGTTACAAACAACATAAACCAAAGTTAAAAGGAGGCCGTTTTACTCATGATTGTGAACAACTTTTACTAAGGATCTATAGAAAAATGTCATACGAAATGTATGAAACTGTTGCTATTTTTCCAGGATTTCAGGGTTGGTCCCATTGTCCGAGCTGTAAGAGGTCTTAAATTCTAATGGGATAAGGCGACGTTTGTTTCTATGTATGTTCGTTTATTTTTATGTTTGTATATTTGTACGTAACTTGCATATTGTTGATATAATCTTCAAAAAAAAAAAAAAAAGGTTCGAATTTGGACAAAATCAGTCTAAAGTTTGCGTAGACCCAGGGGTCGCGTGGTCTTAGTTCGAGGCAAACAACTAGTAATAAAAGTTATTCATAATCATAAGTACAACGCCACATTACCGAGTAATAAAATCGCTAAAATGAAGGAATCATTTATTATGTCGCGCAAGTTTTTTTAATGTGACGCCCGGCTTTATTTTGGATTACGGTGCGCAGTTGTCATGCCTTCTCTTCTTTGTATCTGCTCCTTAGTAGCACCTACGGTGATGTCATTTCTTGTTAGTGGCGAAAAACATGTGAATGTGAAGAACAAAGTACGGCAAAAAACACTTTGGGTGAATTGCTGGTGTGAAAGCACGAACACCGTGTGTGAAAAACTACAAAATTTTATTAGAGGTCAAGAAACTCAGCTAAAATTATAAAGTGAATGTTTAGAATAAATGCCGACTTCAAGACCTATACATGTACAAACTTAAACAGCAAACAACTAAACTCAAATCTAATCTCTAATATAGTTTTTCTACTTTTTAGTAGAAAAATTACAGTTAAAACAGAGATTGAAAGTCCTCATAAAAACTTTTGCTGAAGGGAACCAGAAACCAAAACGCCAACTTTGTAATTTTGATTTTGTAGATTTTTTCAAAAAGCACCGAATCAATTTCGACAAAATTTATTTAACGGGGACCACTATGACATAACAAACAAAAACAGAATAAGCATAATCAATCTATATCTATACTAATATTATAAAGAGGAAAGATTTGATTGTTTGTTTGTTTGTTTGTTTGCATTGAATAGGCTCCGAAACTACTGAACTGATTTGAAAAATTCTTTCACTGTTGGGAAGCTACACTATCCTCGGGTGACATAGGCTATAATATATACCCGTGCGAAGCTGGGGCGGACCGCTAGTAATAATATTATAAAGAGGAAAGATTTGATTGATTGTTTGTTTGTTTGCATTGAATAGGCTCCGAAACTACTGAACCGATTTGAAAAATTCTTTCACTGTTGGGAAGCTACACTATCCCCGGGTAACATAGGTTATATTATATTTTCAAAAAAAAATAGGATCTTTACTAAAACTCCAATAATGTAACCCGAGGTGTAAAAAAATAAGATTTACAATTTTGTCTTTGCGTGTTTGACAGTTCTAAGACAGGACAACGTCTGTTAGGTCAGCTAGTTCATAATAAGCGGAGTAATCACGTAACAAACATCCTAAAAACATACAGTCGAATAGAGAACCTCCTTCTTTTATAAAGATGTTTATAAAAGTTATCAAATATAAAAAATAATTTATTTGGTAATGTATTTGTAACCAATTATAAACATGTGTACATAAACTAAACACGATGATTAATTTAAACATCACGTGTAACTTGAGTAAAAGCCCTCAAAACAGGTGGTGAAGTAATTAATTATTTAGTTAAGTTTCAATCAATTCCTGTCCAGTAATAAAGTCGTTAATATAAAGTAAAGTGAACACTGTGCAAAAAACAAGTTAAAAACAAAATAGCCCAGCATTAAGTTAAATTTTTCCCAAAACACATTATTAAAAACTTTTTCCAATTGCAATTTCCCCAGAACCAGTAAACACACAAACTAACAACGCCATAACAAAAGAAACATATTGACTTCGTGAAACTCGCGAAAAGAAAACTCGTTTCATAACTTGACTTAAATATCTCAACGGGTTTAAGGCTTTAATTTGGGCACGATAAAAAGGAAGGAGTATGGTGTAATGATTAAATAAAACTTTATTGGCGGCCGTAATCGTAAGAATGGCGCACACGATCTGATTACGGCTTTCTTTGGTAACTTGAAACAATCTACTTTGAATTTTAAGTTATAACATTATTTTGGATTACCTGCTGTAAGTGTTAACGAATACTTTGTTTTTATTTCCTCATGGAAGGATTTTGTTGTCGCACGTCTTGTGCCAAGTATTAAAAGGTTTTCATGTCGTCAAACAAGCCACAGTCAGAGTCAAGACACGTAAACCACGGTCAAGTCCGAGTCACGCGGAGATTAAGCGGTGGAGACTTTAAAACTATAACCTGGGTGTCTTCAAGGCCAGAGTGAATAAGTACCTTCTAGGTTTACGTTTTTTTTTTTATAATTAGTATGCTTGCGTTTGTCCTCCATCACGCCTGATGTTAAGCGATGATGCGGTCTACGTTGGAGCACGCTTGCCTAGAAGGTGGTTTATCTTCGACCACAACATCGTTTTTCACCAGGTAAGTTGGTGAACAAAGGTCAATATTCTACATAGAAAAAAAGGCGTTTTGGCAACAACTCGAAAATACATGTTTCACATCGTTGTAACACCTGCCCATAAACAATAATTTCACCATTATTACACATCAACACTTGAAAATCCACAAGTTTAATAATACAGTGAAGCGAAATGTTTTTTCACGTTGGTGAATACTTCGACAATAAGTAATTATTGCGTGAGAAAACTACTTAAGAGAAAATAACTAAAGGTAATGCCAGATCAAAATAAAATATCGATTGACGTAATCGATGATGATGTAACAAAACGATTTGGTCTAATTTTTCGCGATTCGATCTTGGACGTCACGAGTAATTCATTTTGCGTGCGTTGTTTTCCGTTAACGTTTAAGCTATTAATAAATCGACTGATATTTGCATCGTAAAACAAAAAAATAGCAATCTGTAACGGCGTGAGACATTCAAATAAAAGTAATATTATAACTTTCGCGATTTGAACACATGGTCATTGTAACATGGTCGAAACGTCGTAAGGTACGATAAGTCCCAATAAACATTTAAGACACGCATTCAAATAAATACAACCAACTTCTAAAAACTGTAAAAGTGTAAAACTACAAAAACTATTAGAGGTGCTCTGATGATAATATTTGATAGATAGGGTGCGTGTGGAAGGGGTTGGGAAGGAAATGAAATGAATGTCCCAAAGAGAAGCTTGTGCCCGGTAGATGTTTATCAAAAGCTAATGATGACTCTCTTTTTTCTATTTTCTTGTTTATGACACCCTATTAGTCTAGATCCCTTACCTTGGTAATATAATTAATTTAAGTAATTAAATCTTCATAACGTTTTAATATTAAATATGCAGAAGCTAAATTTATTACACCGCGGGATGCAAGAGAAAGTGTTTTGGCTCTAATCCAGAAAGGATCGTAACTTAAACTTGGCTCAACATCGTGTACACTGCCCTTATGCAATTCTCTCAATAAACGGTACATTGATTCACGTACAGTTGGAATTTAATTCGGACATTATTAGGGCTGCCTCGAGAAGTTTTTTCTTTGATGTTTTTCTTGCAATTTCTGTTGGTTGTGTTTGAATTTTATGCCGGAGTGAGAATAGCAATTTTGTGCTCGGTCTTTTGAGTGGAAGTTTTTGAGGAGTTTTTCTAGGATTGTGACACGGAATCTGCTGTTGGGTGGATTTTACCTTTGAATTGGTCTGAGATTATACTAGAGACCTAAAGAGACCGCAGGAAAACGCTGGATGCAGCCCGCTTCCAACAAAGTTTTTGGAGTTCGATGGGGGAGGCCTATGTCCAGCAGTGGACGTCCTATGGCTGAAATGATGATGATGATACTTAGAGTTTTTGGATACTGATAAACGTATTTGCAATTAAGTAATCGTAGTGTTCATTGCTAGGTTTGTAAAAGCTATTTTTTTACATTAAAAACCAAAAAAACATTGAATTTTCCTCAAAAAGAAACCAAAGTAAATTATTCGGAGATTCTTTTTATATTCATATTCAACCTCGTCAACGTGGAACAATTTCCCTTCCAAAGACGTTGATAATCTTCAAAGGGAGCTAAGCACCTTTGTATTGAAACTCTGTGAAGGGAAGTATGTCACACATACTGGAAAAAAAACCTTCTAAAAACCGTGGAGTGGAAAAAGTCATGAGGACCAATTTTGTACTGTAAGTACAGTAATATAACGAGAAATTATTTCGTACAAGTGTACCACTTGTATAGAAAAAAATCTCTCTCGATGTAAAGAGTGGTGTAAGGAGATTGAGGAGGCCTTTGCCGTGGCAAGCAGTAGCAACATAGACTAGCAAAAATCAATATTGAAGTACTTAAACCCTGGTTTAATAGTAATGCTGCGGTATCCCCAGAATATCATAAAAGTCGTCTAAAATATAATTTTATGGCTCTTCAATATGGTTAAATCCCATCATCCCATCGTAGACCACATCAGGCGAGGTAGCGACCATACGAATAACTTATTTTTTTTAATGCTATAAATACGAAATCGTATAACGACAAATACAACCAGCCGAGCTCCTAAAAATAACAGAGCACGGAGGCTGGCAGGGGCAAATGCACAATACACCTCAAGCGGGATGTCAGTGCTGGGGCCTTACGGCCAACTGCTAACGCGGTATCAAACTAACGTTGAATCCGCCCAGTTGGAAAATCACGCGAACGTGAACCTTAACGCGCCCAGATACGATTTGCGGTCAACTTTAGTTTGATACCGCGTTCGCAGTTGGCCGTAAGGCCCAAGGTCTTAACACCCCCACTTTGAATTAGAATTAGAACGGCATAGTAAGCTGCAAATGAAAATGAATTGTTTCAATGATTTATTCTACTTTAAAGTTACATGTTGATATCAACTACAATTTTTTTAAGAATAATCACCCGATGTCAAAACAATTTTGCGTTCGCCCTCACAAAATGGATGGACTCAAGCAAATTAAATTATATTACCAAAGTGAGACAAAGTGACACCGACATAATGATTTATTCTCTCCGCGTCGGAAACCTACATAATCGTTCTGAACAGCAGGTGCATAAGCTATACTAAAAGGAAAAGCTCGGCGTTTGGAAATTTAGAGACCCTTATCAAAATTTTAATCCAGTTTAAACTTTTGCCCTAAAAGGTCGAACATACTGTCACCAATTCGGTTCACGTTTTCGGATTTAGTATTTATGCCTAGCTGAGATTTGTGGGCTTTCATCATCATCATCATTTCAGCCTATCACGTTCCCCCACTGGTGGGACTTAGACCCTTAGATGGGCCCTAATCCACCATACTGGCCCAGTGCGTATTGGTGTATGTCATTATATTTTTGAGCTTTTGAGGTTTTTGAACATACTGGTTTCCTCGTCGTTTTGTTTTCACCAGTTTTGAGCGATGGCGTCGAAACTGCACATGATTTATTTATGTACCTACTAAATACGTCATTGTTTATCATCATTGGTGCAAGGCTGAGGATCGAACAGGGTGCCGTCAGCTTGTAAAGCGCACATGCTACCGCTCGGCTACCATCGATCTTCTCTTTGAGGCTTTACCCATAATTATTCAGCTATTTTGCATTTTAACCCAAACGTAAACAGCGGGGTGCTATAAGTTTAACGTGTCTATCTGTGCGTCTGTCTGTGGCATTGTAGCTCTCAAACGGCTGAACCATTTTTATTTAATTACTATATAGCTGCGCGCCTCAGTTTCAACAGCGTAGTGATGAAAAATGGTGATGGTGATGATGATGATGATGAAAAGTCTATGCCTATGTCACTCTCCGGCCATTGAACTATACCCATGCAAAACATCAGGTCGATCTATTGCTCTGTTGCTGCGTGAAAGAAGAACAAACAAACCAACAAACTTTCGCGTTTATAATATTAGTATGATTAGTTTTGTTTGAAAGGTGATTCGATCGAGAGTATTTTAGCTATGATTCAAGAAAATCTGTTCAACCGTTGGAAGAATATCACATCTTTTATCGAATATTTAAAAAAACTATTTGCACTTGTTTCGATTACCTATGTTCAATAGTCCATATTCGAATTAAAAAATAATTATGCACAAACTGTGGCGTACAAAGTTTCATGACAATTGAACCGATGGTACTTACACAAGTTGTCGTATCGAACGCTGGCCTTGGCTCTTCGGCTGACAGTTTGACATTCGTCCATTTATGTCTGTATTGTAGGCTTCTGTAGTTATGTCATTGTGTACTACATTGCATTTTGTGACCAGTTTAGTTCTATTCAAAACGCTATTAGCTGTTTAAACCGTATTTGGTGCCCTGAACAAATCTAACGTGCAGTGCAAGTACCGTTCTTTATCGATCGTCAAATTCGCTAAAATGCCATAGAATCGATCACAGCGAGTACTGAAAAAATGGCATATTAACGAATTTGACGACCTCAACTGTCAATTTGACGATCGCTAAAAGAACGGTACTTGCACCCATGCTTCGATAAATGCGGGCGTTTCATTTTGGCGAGCAAAAAGTGCCCAAAGCTTTGTGCTAAAAGCGTAAATTAGATCAATTTGCCACGTTTATGGTTGAGATTTTCCTCAATTGCTGTTTTGGGTCTACTTTAAAGCTTTGAATACAAGGATTTAAAAGCGTACCTACTTCGAGCAAAATAAAATGAATGAACGGGTCATAACCATTGAACTTGCTCAGTAAAAACGAGTCAAAACCATCGGACATATACTTCAACACCTAATTATAACCATGTACAGTAGTATAAAAATAGATAGCGGTTTTTTGTTGTGTGTTTACACTTCGGGAAAGCACACGAAGGCAAAATTTTGCACTGTTGCACTTCCTACGGTTAGAGACCGACTAAAACGAAGTGAGCGCCAGCGCTCATTTTGTAATCTTCAAAAATGCGCTTCTTCTAGGTCCATCCTTTATTTTATTTTGTTCGAAGGATGCGTACATGCTTTGATAACATATTACTTTTCGTTGTGCGAACGTACGAACTACGCGTTCCATTATACTCGTAGTCTGGCTATGTTAAACAAACGTACTGAGTACTTAGTGCGAGTTTTTCCGATTGTATTTACCTACTCGATCGCGTTAGCGTTAACTACGATTAGTGTGAAATAAGAACAACGCCATCTAGCGCCATCTAGATAGCACTGCTCTTACTTTATACAAATCGTAGCTAACATGATTTGTATGAAATAAGAACAACGTCATCTAGCGTCATGTAAACCAGCACTGCGCTTATTTCATACAAATCGTAGTTAACGTTAACGCGATCGAGTCAACATCATCGTTTCAGCCATAGGACACTGCCACTGCTGCTGTGTCGGCTACTCCTGGACATGGGCCTCCCACATCGATCTCCAAAAGGGTCGGTTGGAAGCGGCATGCATGCAGCGTATAAAGAAGCGATCGAGCAGGTAAACGCAATTGGAAAAAATTGCACTAAGCAATCTGATGTATACTTTTACAGTACTTGTGTTAGCCTTGGACTACTTAGAAAGTCTGCATTCGCGTGCTATGTCTGGGACACTAACTTGCATTTTTTTTCTTATTGTTACTGTATTTCACAAAATACCAGGAAACATTTCAGCTTGAAAAATACCTTCCCTTAAACATAAAATTATTTTACTGACATACTAAAAATACTACAAAATATATAACCCACTTACCTGTGTAAACGGCCCAACAAAATTCTGAGGCACCGCTAATATTACCTATTTATTAAGCTTTAAATTTGAACTCGGAGATTAAGCCCGCTCAACTCATCAGCTTTCGGAGTTAGCACTAATAAAATAAAATAAATGTCCCTGATCACAATTTTGTTCCGTGTTTACTGCCTTATAAACTTCCGAACTTAGGGCTTCCGCGCACTCGGTACCTTTGAACCGGCTTCAAAAAAGAGGTTTTCATATTTTAAATGTTTATCGGGACTTATCACGTCTAATTTTATTTAGGTAAAAATATGTACCTTTCGCTCGACGTATCAACCATGTTACAATGGCCGTGGTCACGAGCTGACCAACGAGTATAGTAATATACCGGGAGCTGACTGAAAGCTACGTGTGAGTCCGGCGAGAAGAGCGGGTGTTTTGTTTCTCACTTGATCTTGAAAAATCGCAGGGTTGTCCTACGACACACAATAGGTACTGTCTGTATCGGTAAATGTCCAAATACCTGCACCGCGGTTTGTACACTTGCTTACTATGGGATTCCACGACGCCGCTAACTTACATCCATCTTCCCGGTTGAAATTGCGATGTTTTTTAATTTCAATCGCTTCACGAACAATTCTTGAAAAAGGTTCTTCTAGTTAGGCACTTCTAGTTCAGTGGAGAAGACCTTCGGATCGTAAGAAGTTTTCATTTTGTTTTATGTGTCTGTTACGTGATATCTTCACCAATTGTTAACCGATCTATAAAATAATTTTTATTATACAGGCTACCTACATCTTGATAGTGGTCCCATTTAAATTAGAAGAAAATTTCCTATCTCTAAGGAGGTAGAAAATGTTCTTCACCATCATTTAATTTGCCACCCTTATAAGGGTAGTAAGTTAAACTCAATGGGCAAGTAAGTAGTTTATGCAAATAAACATAATTAAAGCTGGAACCTTGCTCAAGGGGTTGTGAAGGTAGTCATAACTACCTTTCGCGAGGTCACAGTTTGGAATGAACTATTAGCTAATACTCAATATTAGAAAAACTATTAGGGGTCTTTTTAAATGCCAAATAATAACCGCTAAGCAGTAGTCTGCAAACATTACTGTGTTTTGGAATGAAGGGCAATGTTTCTAGTAAATTTGAGTATACTCAAAGACTAAAGCCATAAGCTATCCATTATGATATTTGATAGCCACAATTCGTTGCACAGAGCGACAGAGCCACCGTCGCCGCCGCGATTGTATCGAGCGCGCGCACGTTGTTTACCCAATAAACTTCTGAGCTTATAATCCAGTAAAATATTGGACTGTAAGGTGTTAACGAAGTGTATTGATTTGACCCAGTTTATCGACTGAAAGGTTTCAAATTGCGCGTGAACGGTACAATGCTGAATAATTTTGTGCGGCAACGTTGACATTTTGTTTATTTCGAGCCTTTTGATTTTTGAATGAAGGTATTAATTTAATTTACAAGACGCGGAAATTACGAAAGATGTGTGAAATGTGTGTGTGTGTGTGTGTGTGTGTGTGTGTGTAAAAATATGTGAAAACCACATAATTTTCCATTAGGAATTGTTTGTAGTATTTCGAGATATCTATGCAACTGAGTGACGAGATGAGGTAACCGCAATCACTCGGTAAGCTTCACGCAATTCAGTAAAAAATTCATCATTGCCTTTCAGCGTGGTAATGCCACCGGCAACAAATGGTGATGGGCTAGACTCGGCTAGAGCATTTCAAATTTGGATTGTCTTTAGACCTTCAACAGGCTATGGGCAATCTAATTGTTTTAGCAGTGCCAGCTTGTATTTTGTTTAGTAAAACAATTGGTTCACAATTGGCGAAGATATTTTTACAAGCTTTTATTTAATTTGCTATGTTTGTTTGTACGTTTGTTTTTTTATGTCAAATCTTGCATTAAAACTTGTTCCCGTTAATCCAATATTCTAATATTTTCAAAATGGCCGCCGCTACAAGGTGACAAATTGTGTATATATTTGTCAGCCCTGCTAATATGAGTTGGTATCAAATGAAAGGGCTTGAAGAGTAGAAAACAACAAAGTTAGTAACATTACATCACAATAAATTAAGTCATCATCATCATCATTTCAGCCGTAGGACGTCCACTGCTGGACATAGGCCTCCCCCATCGATCTCCAAAAGGGCCGGTTGGAAGCGGCCTGCATCCAGCGTTTCCCTACGGTCTCTTTTAGGTCGTCTGTCCATCTTGTGGGTGGACGTCCTACGCTGCGCTTACCAGTCCGTGGTCTCCATTCCAGAACCTTAAAGTAAGTGAATAAATTAAGTATGGTTGCCGAATTACATTTTCTTTGCTAAACCTAAAAGCCTGTTTTTTTTTCCTATTAACTTATTTAATAATAGGCTTGCGTTTGACCTCCGCCTTGCCTGATATTAGACAACAATGCGGTCTACGATGGAGCATGCTTGCCTAAAAACTTTACTCACGATTTAAAGACCTACAGATTGATATCTATCTAGTAACATACACAAAAAAGTCTAATTGAGAACCCCCGGAAGTATCGTAGAGTACTCGCAACAGTAATACGGTGTCAATTATACTTTAGCACCATCATCACAGAATAAATAACAGTAAGCTTTAGTTTCTCTGCACGCATGTTTGACCATTTTCACAGATCCCGAAGATATTCGATGTACGCACAGATTGTCACGGTCTTTGTACTTAGAAAGCGAATGAAACTGCCATTGTCGGATAAAGTATGTTGGTTAAAACTTTTAACTTGATACAGTTTAGTTTTACGCTTGCGTAAGAAGATAAAGATTGATGTGGCATCCTTCGACCAAAATAAAATGAATGGACAGGCCCAGTAGAAGCGCATTTTTGAAGATAACAAAATGAGCGCCGGCTCTCATTTCGTTTCAGTCGGTCTCTAGCCGTAGGAAGTGCAACACGTGTCTATTGTTACGTGATAACGAAACATCTGACAAAATTATGCATTCATATGCTTTCCCGAAGTGTAAATACACAAATAAAACCGGAATCAATTTTTTGTAACAAATACACTGTAGATTTTAATAATTAGGTGTAGAAGTATATGTCCGACGGTTTCAATCGTTTTTACTGAGCAATTTCAATGTTAGAGCCCGTAAATTCATTTTATTTTAGTTGAAGGTTGCATCTTGTGTCGCCTGGTAACGCGTCCTAAGTACCACTAGTCTACGGTAGAACTGACCAAGATGAAATTTTATTTAGACATTTAGTATGATGTGACAAAAAAGATACAAATATGATAATAATAAAATAAAAAATAAATATTCGGGACAATTTTGCACACACGGTCATCTGACCCCAAACTAAGCAAAGCTTGTGATATGGCTGCCAGAGACTGATATACATACATATATAGTGTTAAATACATACTTAAATAGATATTAACACCCAGATATAGAACAAACACAAATGTTCATCACACAAATGTTTGTCCTAGATGGGAATCGAACCCACGCCCCCAAGCTCAGAAGGTAGGTTCACTACCAACTGGACCAACGGGCTATCCATTATAATATTAACAAATATGACGTCAGATATATATATTTCTCTCTCTCTCTCTCTCTCTCTTCCCGACTATGAATCCTACATGGACATCGTCTTCGGAAACCTTACATTCACTCATGTCCGTTACCACAACGTCCTTCCACCTTGTCTTGGATCTGCCTCTGGATCTTTGACCGGGGATGGAAAGTTGTATTGCCAAGTTCCCTACGTACTTAGGTGGTCAAAATATGACGTAAATTATGAAAATGCGCAAAACTTCGTGAGTGAAACCGCAGTTAGTTGAAAACAAGAGCAGTTTCAAA
The DNA here is from genome assembly GCA_914767915.1 of Agriopis aurantiaria. Taxonomy (NCBI): domain Eukaryota; kingdom Metazoa; phylum Arthropoda; class Insecta; order Lepidoptera; family Geometridae; genus Agriopis; species Agriopis aurantiaria. Next base: position 14,519,361 of record OU611992.1, on the reverse strand, counting down.
AAAACTCTTACATTATAAGAGGCTCGACTTAATTATTCACACGCCCGCGAACCAAATTTCATTTGCATTATTACGCCCAATCAAACATTTAAATCCATATTGATCGCGATGCCATATTGCATAATGGGTTACGGTTAAACCAATTAGCATAATGTCATTAATGGCGATGGCCATTAATCACGATTTGGTTTGATCGATTGTTCGTGCCCTGTTTGTAGATAGTCAGAGTATATTTGATTTAGAATGATTGGAATAGGTTTCACTATTGAAGTTTTAGACGTCCTATTTTGACACTTATGGATAAAGTTCTTTAGACTTAGAATAACTACACAAAGAAACCAAGTAAATTCGCAAAATTTAAGCCATTCAAATGGTGTCATATATGACACCAAAAAAATATAAAAATTTTACTATGACAATTTGCGCGGTGAAATCGTACCAGAACAAATCAGAAAAGCAGCATAAGAGTTATGGTGTGACATTCCACAGGTAATCCATTAATTTTCTTGCTTAAATCGTTTAAAATACCAATCGAAACGTAAGCTACAAAGCGAATTTGTAGCTTACGTTTTGAGAAGGCGTTATTTGGAAACTTACCTTCTCTGAGTAGTTATTCTAAGTCTTTAGAGTAATAAGTCAAGAAACTTCCTGAACGTGATTATCTGCGTACAAACTTTAACTGCAAGTTCACAAAACTAAATACATTCACAAAAAGAAACTCTTTAACTTTACCCTTTTTTTTTACAATTTTGTATTTCAGATTCGGCTCCTAAACTGTGCCCCAACAGTATGTTTCTTCTCTTTTGAGACTGCGTACGCTTATTTCCTTTTTAGAGCCGTTAACAAAATTGATATGTTTTTGGGTAGAATAAAAAAGGAAGTCATGTACGTACCTAAGCTGCCTACAAAAACTGCGATAGCTTTTTGGTAAGCACTTCAAAAATAACCGTCAATGATTTGTCCGTTTATAAAATAATAAAGGAAAACTTCTTCATCAACATCATCGTCATCATCATCAGCTAGAAGAAATCCACTGCTGAACATAGGCCTCTCCCTTTAACCTCAATACTGAACGACAGCTTGCCTTTTGCATCCAATGGATGCCCGCAACTGTCACATGTCGTCGGTCCGTGTAGTGTGATACCTACATACGCTGTGTCTTCCGGTTTGTGGTCTCCACTCAAAAACCTTTCTTCCCCATCGGTATCGGTCATCTTTTCATCAACACGGAGCAAAAATATTTGGGTTATAATTTTTTATGTCTAGGTCTGACAAACTTTTTTCTTGGCTCTATTTTGGTCAACTAAATCTTGAATTGTTTAGATTCTTTTCTCATTTGCTTTTAGTAAGTTCGTTCTCTTATTATAAATATTAAATGGGCATGGAAAAGCTTTTATTTTCCGTTCAGTATCAGACGCGCCCTACTTTGCCGAGCGATAAGAGCTGAAAATTGTTTATACAGTCGACCATTTCAAAGCCCATTGTTTTGTGGAACTCATGGCGCAGTAAATCGTCTTGATTTGTAAGTTTTTCGTTGAAACGCTGTTTAATTCAGACGTTATATGGAGTAGTTTCATTGCTGAACATACTTTTACTCGAATATGAAATTTTGTGGAATTGTATTTTAACTCGACACTGATATCTTCTTAATTTAGGTTTTTAGTTAGTGTATTAATTAAGGCTTTATTTGAAGTTAAATGATTATTTACGGGATATTTACCGTGGTAAGGTTGTGGAATGAGCTCCCGATATTTCGGCGCAGTTACATGCACCATGTTCACGGGAAGACTGAAGAATTTGGGTGGTTGGTCGAACAGTTAAAAAGTTAGGTGCAGACATAACGATCTACCCTCTTTCTTAGTCTTACGAGGCTTTATTTGATTGCTTCGTTTGCTTTTTTATATAAATTATATTTAAATAATATTATTATGTCAGTAGATACTCGAAAGTAAATTTTATATTGGAGTATTGTTCCATACTTTAGGATTTATTATATTTAAAAGAAGTCAATGAAAAAAATTTAAGACGCTATCAGACGTTTCATAAAAATGCTTCGGTATTCGAATAATATTTGAGCAAATAATTTGAAGTGTTTTCTTGGCAACTGGTCAAACGTGAACTCTAAGTGGTAGCGCTAAGTCATATTTATCGCTGTTGCTAATGAACGCTTGGTTCGAGCAGTTTTTGCCTACATTAAGCCTTATTTGCATCGGAAAAGCTGCTCTCTTTACTTGGACTTCTGTAATTTATACGGATTCTTTATGACGTCTCTAGATTCATGAGATGGAAGTTATTCTGTTTTTACGCGACAGTCCGCATTGTTAATGAGAATAGAAACATAGGTCTCGTTTCTTTCTCTCTTACATTAATATATTATTGTAGTGTGTAAGCACAAGGATAATATTGGGGTATAGTAATAATAATATATAATTTGGGGTTGAGACATTGGGCCCTTGGGTACCGGGAGCTCACTTCATTTTCAAAAATATTTCAGAGCGCCTGGTTAATGCGACGCGTGACCAAAATGCTGGCGTGTTTCTGGCTCAACGCATTAGCATTGCCATTCAACGTGGTAATGCCGCCAGCATGTTGGGTACGCTGCCAACTGGTAGTGGGCTTGAGCATTTGGATTGTCTTTAGACCTTCAACGGTCTATGGGCAGTCTAACTGTATTTGTAGTGTTAGTTTTAGCTTGAATTTGACCTTTGACTTATGCGGGGTAAAGGTGTTTCTTTATGAGAATTTGAACATTCTTTGTTTTTTTTGCGGTGTTACTATTTGATTAAAACGAAGAACAGAGTCGTAAATAGATAACATTACATTATTTCAAAGTAGGTAATTGGACGTGCACTTGAGGTGTACTGATACTGATTTGGCGAATATAAAAGGACGCAAACCATACTATGTATGGTTTTTGGTGTGGTATACAGCAGTATATCACACCAAAAAGCAATTTTCAAAGAGTATTCACATATAACCCGGACTTGGGATCCGGGTATATCCTAAAACTGCGTCCACCAGATGGGCAGCAGCCACCTATTAGTACGCGGTTAACGTAATGCTATCCCCAAGCCGTCTGCCAAGTGCGAAAATTATGGCAACACCTCTCTCTAACAGGGAGGTCTTTGCTCAGCAGTGGACGTTTGATGGCTGATGATGTGATGTTATTCACGTATAACTGGCAACTTTTTTTTTTTTTTTTTATCGCGTATAAGTCCGCGTTTGACCGCCAACTCCTGTTGGTAAGCGACAATGTGATAGAAGAGACTAAGAGGATACCTATTCACTCTGGCCTTGAAAAGGCCCAGATTATATCTCTCAGTAAACAAGGAAGCTGGCAGGTTGTTCCAATCCTTGGCTGTACGGATTAGAAACGTGGATTCGATTTCGTAGATTCTTATTATAAAAGCGAAGCCAAAACCTTAAGCACGATATAAAATATATATTGTTTTGCCGACCACGCCTTGTTTCAATATAGAAGCAAAGGATGATGAGGCAATAGACACTAGACAATTTTTTATTTATGGAAGAAAAAACACATAGGCTAGGGCTTGCATCTGAAATCGTAGCAAAAACAGTGTCACGCAGTTAACATTTTGCAATTCTCAGTTCCTCTTTGGCATTGCAAAAACGTACAAAAAGGTGCTATTACGTAAACAGAAGCCCGGTCGTGTAACTGTACGCCGTAGAGAGTGAAACTGCCGGAGTGGCGGCTGCGCTCACTCTGCTTATATTTGCTTGGCGCGGTATAAATCTGTATAATTCAGCTGTTGGCGAGATTGCGTTGTTAGATACGTCACGGTTTGTTAAATGAAAGTTGAGGGTTACTTGGAAAACATTCTTTATCACGGCTATTTAACAAAAAGTTCAATGACCTCCGCTGCTATAACGTCTTGATTTTGTTACAGTTTTATCGCTATAACTCTTAAATAATAAACAGAAAATGTATGAAATAATTTTGAATAAAACATTTTTACATGACCTGTTTGGTACAAGTTTCTATATCTAATAGTTTAGATTGGCGGTCATTGAACTTTTTGTAAAATAACCATGATAAAGAATGTTTTCCAAGTATTTATCGTTTTGACTAAAACCTAAACGTATTATGTTTTGTCGGGATTATATTATATCTCTGAAATTTGTGTGCGCGGAGCTTCATTGTTAGATTGTTTCTATGACCACCTATGAATGTTACCACAATTAGTTTGCTTTAATTGGTTACGGAACCCTACTATATGCGTGTCTCGACACACTCTTGGCCAGTTATTTGACTTAAACGCCACAGATATTAATTATTTATTTGACATGTGTTATTTTTTTTTTTACTGACGGAGTAGGAACAGAAATATGTTCTACCTACCTGTTGACAAAAACGAATCAGTACGGATAAGTGGAAGTGAATTTCTATTTATCCCAACAGGAACAGCCCGATTTTATTCTGGAATAAATGCATTTATTTATTATTTATATATTATATTTATATTTATTAATAGAACGCAACGGAACGTTACGTAAACACAATGGAAACGCACGCGTCGAATGGCGTGAAATTAAACGACGCTATTCAGAGATGGTATCGGTGTACCGGCCAGTCTAGTTACCGCTGGTTATTAGAGTTAACACTTTAATGATGGCTTTGCTGGCCGGGCTGGTAACGTTTTGGATCAGGAATTAAATCAGCTATTTACGCCTAGAACAGATAAAAAACGCACTAAACAATAGGCGTAATTGAGAACGATTTGATCGTCTCAACTTAAGTACAGGTTGAATTAGTATCTTCATTTTAAAGAAAACTTACTAAAATAAGAATTGAAAAATATGAGTATGACAAAAGTCAAAGAAAGCAAAATTATAATAGTAATAGTAGCAATAGTATAATAGTAGCAAAGTAGACAGTGCCGTTTTTTTTTTTTTTTTTGTAAATTCATATTTTAGGGTAATAGACTTACTTATTCTTGACCACACTTCGTCTTAAGCGATGATGCGGTCTACGATGGAGCACGCTTACCTTGAAAAAACCTACATTTTTAGTTTTTCGATCAATACGGGTATTGAAAAAAAAGGCAGTGAAAATAGCGGGCTATTTTTTTTTTTTTTTACTACTTATACTTTTTCCTGAATATTTTACTAAAACTACCATCAAATGAACAAAACAAGAACAGCTCAAACAAGCACCAAAGTTCAAAGCAATGGGTGACAAATATACATTAACACCAACAGCAAATTTAGCCAAACTAAATGGACAGAACAAGACCATGGTTAGGTGTCCCCTGAGGACATAAAATGTATGGAAGCGCCTCTTAACGGCGACGGTCGTCGACATTCTGTTTTCTACTTTCCACCGGTGAAATTGTTTGCACACCGCGGAAATCCTTCTATTAAACTGGTACTTATGTTCTTCTAATCATTATTATAAACGAAGACGTAGAAACATTAAATTAGCTTTTGAATATACAGGGTTACTGGTAATCAGTTAGCATTTCCTTAAGGTACGCGTCCACTGGATCAGAATCGGAGCGTACGAAACTTACGGATTTGTTGCTTTGTATTGAGTTCTATGGCCACCTAAAAGAGACCGCAGGGAAACGCTGGATGCAGGCCGCTTCCAACCGGCCCTTTTGGAGATCGATGGGGGAGGCCTATGTCCAGCAGTGGACGTCCTACGGCTGAAATGATGATGATGATGAATGATGAGTTCTATGGCGCATATTTGCCGATTCAGTGCACGCAGTACCATAGAAATCAATACATAGCAACAAATCTGTACGCTCCGTACGCTCTGATTTCGATCGAGTAGACGCGTACCTTTAAGGACGGTTTTAATACGTCACAACAAACAACTTTTGTTGTGCGACTTATCAAATTCGCGAAAAATAAATCAGCTGCTTCATATATTTTGTCGCGAGTGAATGATTTTTTGGTATGGAGCGGCTGTTTTTATCGTGAATATCGATAAGTCGTATATCAAAAGTTATTTGTTTTGATGTACTGAGGCCGTCCTTAAGGGGATGCTAACAGATTACCAGTAACCCTGTATACGATCGTGAGAACAGCTATCGCGAAAAATAAAACAGCTATTCCATACAAATTCATTGACACATGACTACAGACTTTACGAAATGTATGGAACACACTGTTTTAACAGCTATTCCATACAAATTCATTGACACATGACTACAGACTTTACGAAATGTATGGAACAGCTGTTTTTTTTCGTGATTTCAGGGTTGGTCCCATAGAAAAAGTTGTTCATGAACATGAATATTTCCACTGTCTCACCAGTCATCCAGTATACTATAATACGACTAATTAAGGAACGAATTAAGGAATAAAGGTAGCCATAGCCACTTCATTCTAGCTTTATATCTACAACGAAGAAACCTCCTCCTATCCTATCCCTCAGCACTCTGCGAGCTGTCTAGTTCGAATTTCAACCGAGATCCACTGCAGAGCTTCCTTTCACACCATTTTCCTCTGAGAACGAATAGAAAACTTTTATTTCAATCCAACAATGAGCGAATAGCTTTTATGCTATTCAAACTAGAAGTCTGAAATGTATTCTTAGCTTTAAGCCAAAACCCTCTTCACTTTGGAAATTATCTTACTGTAGAAAAGGAATGGGAATCATTCTTCATCGAGTAGTTACCGGAGCAAAAAAATGGGACGAGAGTAGATTTAGCTGATACGTTATATAGGGTTACATGGAAGTATGGTACTAAGCTGAAAGAAGCTCATTGTACTGATTATTATGTACAAATTTTACTATGAGACCAGCCCAGGGGCCTTACGGACAACTGCTATTGCGGCACCAAAGTAACGTTAAATCCGCTCAGTTGGAATATCACGCGAACGTGAACCTTAACGATCCCAGATACGGTGTGCGGTCGCGGCTGTCCACAACAGATGACACGAACGATGAACGGTGTATGATGACATTTGGTATGGAGGTAGCTTATTATCCTGCATTAACACAAAGATTCCTTTAATTTAGCGAGTGGAACCGCGAGGCTCTGCTAAGGTTGATAATGGTGAAAATATTTTGTGTGGGAAAACTAAACTCTTTGAGCATTTTATGACGCAATGATATGCGGTCGTGTGCGAACCTGATGAATGGTTTTCCGATGAGACAATAGTGTGTAAAAATTTATCTCTACTATTTGTAACTTAACAGCTTTTGTCACACTAAGCAAGTTAGCAGTTTTGGCGCTTTATGTCACTGTGCTTGCTGATTTATTAGGGAGCGTCCAATAATTACGTGAGGCGATTTTGGTGATTTTTCGACCCCTGAGATGGCATGAGATTTGGCTCAAGCCCTTTCCCTACCTCCTAATCTCACGGGAGATTTTACAAAATACATATTTTAGTGTACATTAGTTAATCTGTAATACGTTTTTTGTAGGATTAAGCCATATTTTTGTGGAGAAATTTGTTTTACTTAATTTAACCCAGCTTCTTGCAATTTTTACACTGATTCTTGAGGGGGGAAATGCGTGATATTTGCTGAGATCCTACTCTTCCCTATGTGAGATTGGGTGAGATTTGGCTCTCACGTTATTAATGGACGCCGCCTATATATCTGGTGTATAGATGTCGCAGTCAAATTGCCGCCACGCCACGTTACCGCCGGTAGCACACCTTCGCATCGAAACAACAGGAACGGAACCTCTAAACGTTGAAATACAATATTAAATACGTATAGGAGAAACAGCAAACGTATCGAGTGGCATCGTTGCTGGTAGTTTTTTTTCTTTTTCTGCTGTAAGTAGAGCAGAACGCGATATAAGCATATAGAGTTACACGGAAAGGGTGTGCTAAGTTGAAAGGGATTCCTTAAAATAGTGAAAAAATATCAGCTGCTCCACAGCATACCGTGATTTACACTCGATGGAACAGCAGATTTTTTTTCGCGATTTCGGGTTTATTCCATTGTAAAACTTGTCCATAATAATGACCCCTGTCGGCTGATAACACCCTTTCTGTGTAATCTAAGTAGGTAAGCATAGGCTAAGTATACGTTAGACCCCGTGTATACACACTTACGTCAAGTACTAGGGCAACTGATCGATCGAAAGTGACGAGCAAAGTGGTTGGACGGGTTGGAAGCTGCCTCGTGTGGAGTGCATATGAGTTTTTACGATGGAGCACGCTTACCCATGAGATACCTCTACAATCTTGTCTTGAAGACCAAGGTGTACTTTATAGGGAACACTGAGGCATCAGCGCATTCCATTTCTTTCCATGTCTTCAGGCGAGATGGCGATCAAACGCAAGCCATTTTTTTTTTAAGTTGGTATTAAAATGGTGTTTGAAGTATGAAAATGCTGCATGCGGACTACATGCGGATACACTATAAATATAATATAATTTATAGTGTACAATATCGTTAATACAATTAATAATATATAATAAGTACTACAATATTAATAAATAATACAATTGTTGGTATACCATATTTTTGTTATTATTATTTAATTAATTAAATCATTTATTTTTACCATATAAAAATGTCAATTAATACATATTATTAATATTACATAATTAATACGTCACAAATTAACAAACTACTTAATTCTAATTATAATATAAACTAATCTAGTCAAACAGCCCGCCCCGGATCGTTCCTGGTGCAAAACAAATAATTTGACATGTAAATAATATTTACAAAATAAATGAATATGAATAATATGAATATAATAGGCAAGTAGCTATAAAGCATAATCTAAGATTTGGTCAAGCCAAAATATATCTACACCGCATCATTGTTTTACATCAGGCGAAGAACGAAATCGAAAATCCTAAACGAAATTGTTTAGGGGATTGTAAAAAACGGTTATATTAATAGAAGTGAAATCTCATTATCTTACTGACTAATCACAGAAATGTATACAGGTAGGTAAAGAAATCATTATTCTACAGAGAACAAAAATATTCGAATCGGGGGATCAAAAGGAAATTAAAAGTTTATTGAACAGTCTTCTCGTACGAAGTTAGTTATAATGTATAAGAGAGTAAAGATTTCAGATTTTAGTTTAAATAAAAATAAATAAATAAATAAAAATTTATTTAGATAAACATATTGTGGATACAGTTATTATAATGCGTCGTACTCCGGACAAGGAAACCTGATTCCCGGAGCCGACTTCTTACCGCGGTGGGTACTTAGGTGTAATTCCAAAATACAAAATCAAAAACAATCTAAATAACTAAATATACCAAAACCATCCAGTTACACTTTTATCAAAAATATCCTATAAGTATTATAAGTACGAGGTACCTAATAAGTAGCAAACACATTCAGCGAATAATCGGCCGTCCAAGCCAATCAACTCGAACAAAGTAAGTAAGCATTGCTCTAACAATAGGTGCAAGTGAGACCGACGGAACCAAACAAAAATAATCAAATTTAAACAAGAATAATCCATAAGCTCTAGGAAGCATGGTCACTGTACTGTCTAAGGGCCCACGTCAAACAAATAAAGGCGTTTTGTTAGGCCGCGAGTAACACACACGAAAGTGAAACCGTTGGTTTCACTATCTCACATTCAATATTATGACTATACGGCTCCTATGAAGTCACTGGAACCTAAACTAGAATTAAAAAGTAGAAGGACATTCACGACCTTTATCGTGCATTGCTATCCATAGCTGGCCTCAGTCTTCGTGAAAACAGATTAGCAAAGATACTCGTATGCTATGTTCAGTTTGGCGGACAGGATTACGTGGAAAGGGTATACTAAGCCGAAAGGGGGCCGCTATACTCATCATTAGGAACAGCTTTTACTTGTCTCTGGGACCGAAACCAATGCTTAAAATTGCGAAAAACAAATGTTGTTCTATTCCATGCATTTTGTGGAGTGCCAATGACTGTTTTAAACGGCTGATATTTTTCGCGATTTAAGAGTAACTGTTCATAATAATGAGTATTATGAACCCCTGTTAGCTTAGTACACCCTTTACGCGTAACCCAGTATATTATGTATACTTGTATGTATACCTACACCTATGTATATATATCTACAAATGTAGTATTGGAGATGTAGTGTTGGATGCGTCTCCTAAAGATTCCATGAACTGCTTTCCGCACTAATGCTTCAATATTAAAGTAGCTCGATGTAAAGAGCAGACTTTCGACGACTGTACATTTACAATTACTGAAGTACTTCGACGAACGAAAGTTACAGACATAGCCCACCGGATTAGCAAGTTGAAGTGGCAGTGGGCAGGGAGAACACAACAGATATTACGCAGAACAAGTGGCCGAAAGGTTCTCGAATGGAGACCACAAACCAGTAAGCGCAGCGTAGGGCGTCCACCCACAAGATGGACACACGACCTAAAAGAGACCGCAGGGAAATGTTGGATGCAGGCAGCTTCCAACCGGCCGTTTTGGAGATCGATGGGGGAGGCCTATGTCCAGCAGTGGACGTCCTATGGCTGTAATGATGAAGTTATTCTGGCACGTCTCCAGGAACACAGACTCAGTGAAAAGATTAGTAGTCTAGGAGGATAGAGGTCAAGGCAGATCTCCTTCATACTGGACGGACCTCAACTAAGTTTTCCATAACAGTGTTCTCGTAATGCGACGAACCAAGTAAAATGGAGAAGCATTGCAAGGTCAATGATTGCTAATCGTTTGTCGAAAGCAGTTCATCTGGCCTTACCTAGTCTGTGGTTTCAGCGGACCCTGATATGAGCCATAAAAGATTATATTTAACGAGCTTTGTCACTGTGATTAAACTGTAGATAACTGCCTCTGTTCCCTTACTTGGTTAAATTTTGTGTCAACATAAAAGAAAATAAGTTCAATTCATGGAAAATTGGCAAGAAAATAAGAGATAGTTTGTGTCTATTTATGGCAGTGATGGTCAGTTTAAGGTGGCTAGCGAGCGCTCAATACTCATACAACTCAAAGTGTAAAATCTAGAAATGTATTTTATTTGGTTTATTGGTATTCATACGTGAGTAAGTTGCCATGTTATATTAATAAAATATTTATTTGGTATCCTTCTAGTTAAACACAGTCAAGTACATCTCACGAACTGAAATATTTACAGGACAGAATTTTTTCTACATGATTAATTTCGGATAATGTGCATCAGAGCTACACATAAACTCATCCTCCCACCCCCTTTCTACTACAGGACAAGTAGGAAATCGGCCCACTACTACAGATACATTGTGAATTTTCCTTGGATACGTACCAAACCATTCGATTCTACATTTCTAATCCGTACGGCAAAGTATTGGAACAACCTGCAGGCTTCCTTGTTTCCTTGGAGATTATAATCTGGGCCTTTTCAAGGCCAGAGTGAATGGGTATCTTCTAAGTCTGCGTGGTTCATCTTCGACCACATCTTCACTTACCAACAGGCGAGTTGGTGGTGAAACGCGGACTTTTTCTCGATATTTTTTTTTTAATCGCAAGGCAGATGATTTAACAGTTGGCGAGATTGATTGTGTTTAGCTAGAAAGATACCAAATAAATAAATATTATTTTGACAAGCTTTTATTTATCTTGCAATGTTTGGTAGAGAGGAGACATTTTGGAAAAACTCAGAGTCACACAGCGGGCAATGAAGAGAGCTATGCTCGGAGTTTCTTTGCGCGATAGAATCCGAAACGTGGATATTCGCCAAAGAACCAGAGTCACCGACATAGCTGTTAAAATTTGCAAGTTGAAGTGGCAATGGGCAGGCCTCATCGCTCGAAGAACCGATAACCGATGGGGAAGAAAGGTTCTGGAGTGGAGACCACGAACCGGAAGACGCAGCGTAGGTAGGCCTCCCACTAGATGGACCGATGACATTGTGAGAGTCGCGGGCATCCAGTGGATGCAAAAGGCAGGCTGTCGTTCAGTGTGGAGGTTAAAGGGGGAGGCCTATGTTCAGCAGTGGACGTCTTCTGGCTGATGATTATGATGATGAAGACCACGAATTGACAAACGTAGCGTAGCACGCCCTGAGACTCGTTGGAGAGACGATATACGTACGGCAGTGGCTGGAAGAGAAAAGCCGAAGATCGGACTGAGTGGCGTGCCTTGGGAGAGGCCTATGTCCAGTAGTGGACTAGTATAGGCTGATTATGATGATAATTGTAAAGAAAACGTCAACGTCAACGTCAACGTTAGAAACGTTTAAATTGCAGTTTCAAGTTAATCGCTTTTTCTTAACCCGTCGAATGCGAGCGAAGGAGTTTTTTTTTGTTTTTTGGGGGATTTCACTTACGTTTCAGATAATTTTAAAAAAAAGTTTTAAAAATTATAAAATACGTGCATAATATTATATACCATTGGTATTGGTATTGGTCTTCTTACACACAATACGCGCATCGGAGCAGTTTTTCCTTACGCCGATATGCGGTGCGTAACACATATGGCGGGTTAAAAGGAAACTCTGGGATTAAAATATCACAATAGCACTTAAACCTGACGCTTCACTGTAATAAAAGCCGGAGTATAACTAGCGAAGCCTATTCTCACATTATGATATTTTAAAGTACTAGTACGTGATATGATTATCATCTCATGGCTTCTGTATCTGTAGTAAATATCGAGCGCAATTTCGAATGTTTTGAAATTATAGGACTTACATCGAAACGCGCTAAACGCTTTACGCTAAACGTACTCTGCTTTTAACTGTTATAGTATTAATTCTCCCTTTTTAGTGGAAAAACGTAATGAAACCTCGTTGCATATTGAAATATAGTACGCACGTGGTAATCAGAGGAGACAAAAATATAGCCAACGGTCGAAGCCTTAAAGACAAATATTCGTAGGAGTGTAAAAGGGTTCTTTAAAAAAAAACCGGACAAGTACGAGTAGGACTCGTGCTCCGTCTAACGGAACCCTCAGAGCGCGAGACCAAAAAAAAACTAACTGAAGTTAAAATATTGAAAGACAAACTCAAGTTTGTAGTTGACAATAAGGTTCTTCCATACATTCCAACTACAAAATGTAAGTTTGTAATAGCAAAATAATAATTTTTAAATGATATACCTTCAAATTTATAACTTTCGGATTTATTCCTATATATGTGCTATGAGATCTTACCTTTTGCCAAATTTCATGATTCTAGGTCAACGGGAAGTACCCTATAGGTTTTGGTTCTCCTGTGAAATCGCAAAATATGCGACATAAACGTTCATATCTTTTGATTGCGTTGACTTACAACTTTTATTTTTTTACAGCCAAAAGAAACCGTAGACCCAAGTATTTAGTATAAATTTCAACTTGCTACCTTTACGCGTTCATGAGAAAAAGGGTCTTGACAGACGGACAGACAGACGGACATACAGATGGACAGACAGACGGACAACGAAGTGATCCTTTAAGGGTTCCGTTTTTTCCTTTTGAGGTACGGAACCCTAAAAATAGATACTTCAAATAGATTGGTTAAAAAATTTACTTTTACTGTTTAAAATTGAGATTTTAGGCCCACTTAACAGCGGAAGGTCAGCGTTGCCGATTTTGAATTTGTTTTTCTTTATTGATTATTTTAATGAAATCATCACCAGCTGTTTTGGCGTTTTTTTATGGTTGACAGGCTAGGCGTTTGACCACAGCTCACCTTATCTTCACATTTATTACCGTTTGCCCCCACGAACGTCCCCCACGCAGTGGCAGACGGTACCAAACAGTTGGTGGTTGACCAGTAGTGATCAGAATCTGCCCCCAGCATCATCTTAAATCATCAATTTGAAAACAATTCTTCTTCTTAGTTTAAGCGATATGTATCCAAGTGTTATATTTTTTTCATGTCAAATAATATAATCGTACGATATGATATCGTATAACGCGCAAATAAGATCCGATGCCTGCCGGTAATAAAGCCATAGATAAAAACGAACGAGGGAAATATAAACCGCGTCTATGTGCCATTGTGGCGTTAAGAAGAGCTTTAAAAACAAGGTGCTTACACTGTTCAGCTCTCGTCGCTGCAAATAAATTTCAAATGTCGTGAAAATTTTAGTAGCTTTCTCTTAAACGAGGGCTGGGTTTCTGATGAATATTTTCATGTAGTAAATTCTTGGTGAAAACAATTTAGGGAGCCGTCTTATTAGTATAGATAAATCTATACTAATATTATAAAAAGGAAAGATTTGAGTGTTTGTTTGTTTGCATTGAATAGACTCCGAAACTACTGAACCGATTTGAAAAATTCTTTCACTGTTGGAAAGCCACACTATTCCCGGGTGACATAGGCTATAATCTATACCCGTGCGAAGCGGGGCGGAGCGCTAGTAATAATAATATTATAAAGAGGAAAGATTTGTTTGTTTGTTTGCATTGAATAGGCTCTGAAACTACGGAACCGATTTGAAAAATTCTTTCATTGTTGGGAAGCTTCACTATCCCCGAGTGACATAGGCTATTTTATATTTACAAAAAAACTTGGGATTTTACTAAAATGCCAATAATGTAATCCAAAGTGTAAAAAAAAAAAATTACACCCGTGCGAAACCGGGTGCGTTGCTAGTATAATATAAAAACCGAATTGTAAGTGAAGAAAATTCCCAGTAGTCTCGTCATGAGACAACTTTAGTGAGACTATCGGGAATACATCAAAATTTCAATAATAAAGTTTTAATCGATATGGACTTCTCCAGAATCAACTAGCAGTTAAACCATGCTGTGGAGTGTACCTATTGAGCATGTCTTTCTGCCAGTTTCAATACAGGGTATTCTGTAAGACGACGTATATTGGGAGGGAATTAATATACGATTCTAAACCTAAATATGTATAAATTTGACCTAGCCGATCTGCTGACAGATCTTCTTGCAGATTTGCTGATTTAATCAAGCGATAGAAGCAGATGTGAGAGGTGTTTGATCTAACTCGTGTTGCTATGCTTTGACCTATTTGGCCGCGCACTCGTGGGGCCAATTTTTACCCATAATATATCTTTGATGATAATATATTTTATTTATATTACACGGGTATTACTCACGTAAGATTAAGCCGGTCACTCTGACTATAAAATGTGTGAAAACCACGTCAGTTTCTATAAGATATTATTTTTTGTTTTTTCAGTAAAAATTATCTTATCCGCGACTATGTCCATAGTCTATCTGAATACCCAGAACGCTCAAGCTTATCAAACTCCTTGAACTTTCGAAACAAGCTCTAGACCGCTTTGTATTCTAGCAAATAAATGATTTGATTTGATTTGATTTGATTTGATTTGCACAGTTTCTTCAGTGCCGTAAACGCAAAGATGATGATAAAATAGGGTCCGTATGAGTCCATAGGGTCGAACTAGCTTGCACTAAAACCAATACATAAAATACACTAATCTAATAGAGAGCTCCATTTTCGGAAAGATGCTTGTGGCAAGTCTTTCCGAAAATGGTGGTCGCATTGCTGCATTTTTGGTATAATTTTGATATTATACCACCTTGTACTTGTTGTATGAAAGCAAATCCGAATATAAAGTTCTGAGTCAAGCTGTTGCTGTGATAAAACTTACTAGAAAGTTCTTGCAATTTTTTACACCGAAAATTATCTATACTAATATTATAAAGAGGAAAGATTTGATTGTTTGTTTGTTTGTTTGCATTGAATAGGCTCCGAAACTACTGAACCGATTTGAAAAATTCTTTCACTGTTGGGAAGCTACACTATCCCCGGGTGACATAGGCTATAATCTATACCCGTGCGAAGCTGGGGCGGACCGCTAGTATTTAACAAACGTGATACCGCATTAGTATGTTAGACAAATTTTACATTCAAGGCCGCTAAGCCTTACATCGTAGCATACAAATTATATTATTACACGGTAGATGTTATACGAATTCAGGGAGCAGGCAAGAAAACATTATAATTAACATCAAAGTTAATATCATTACTTTCGTCCGTTATATGAATACTGAATTTAATGTCAAAACTGTTTCATAAAGTAGCAGAAGGTCAAGTTTCAAAATATTGCAGACGACAGTTTTAGTGAAACCAAGGAAGATAGACTAAGACTAAGAGGAAAGACAATAGCGGAACATTAGAGCGTAGCTCGGAAATTTGCCTAAAAACGGTACGAACTTAGATGGTGCTGTAATTTGAGCGTTATATAGGTTGTCTCGAACTTCCGTAAGCGCTGCAGTCAGATAACGTACGAAAGCGTTCTACAGCGCGTAGCGCTAGTATCGCACTCAAGTTTTGCAAAAAAATACACGGAGTAACCAGCTTAATCTTACGTGCGTGAGTGATTCCTGTATTATAAACTAAACGTTTAAGTTATAAGTAAACTACAGTAATATTTGCAAGCCATTTTTTTATTAATTTAAAAAGCTAAGTTTTATTACGCGTTCTTAATGTGAAAAATGTGCAAGAAACTAATAATATTAAGAAATATAACAAAACGTTGCAATAAAAAAAACTAAAACTGTCAATAATATCATAAACACCATTGAACGATTTCTATTTTCACCTATAGGTATTATAAAACTTGTGTAAAACTGAGTCTTTATATCACGGCTCTTTCGGAACTTTTCATGTAAAACTGATAAAAAAATATAATAATATAAACATATTTGAAAATTTCGAATCTATTTCTATACGACGATAAAACTCCTTTGACTGATAAATAAGCGCCATTTCTATCATCATCATCAGCTGGAAGACGTCCACTGCTGAACGTAGGCCTCCCCCTTTAACATCCACACTGAACGACAGCTTGCCTTTTGCATCCACTGGATGCCCGCGACTCTCGTAATGTCGTCGGTCCATCTAGTGGGAGGCCTACCTACGCTGCGTCTACCGGTTCGTGGTCTCCACTCCAGAACCTTTCTTCCCCATCGGTTATCGGTTCTTCGAACGATGTGGCCTGCGCATTGCCACTCGAACTTGCAAATTTTAACAGCTATGTCGGTGACTCTGGTTCTTTGGCGAATATCCATGTTCCAGATTCTATCGCGCAAAGAAACTCCGAGCATAGCTCTCTCCATTGCCCGCTGTGTGACTCTGAGTTTTTCCAAAAGGCCAACAGTTAAGGACCACGTCTCAGTACCATATCTATTACCAACCTCAAAGAAGTTGGACCTTACCTTTTAGGTCCAATTTCTTTGATCAACCTTATATGAAACTGAGTTACTGTTACCAGTCTATATGGCGACCGTAATTTCGTGTTTCCGTTTAAATAAGATGTTCAAAATACGAGGTAATTATGCGTAATTGTGCGGTTCATTTACGACTCATTACGATCCAGTCTTGGTCTTGTTTATGAACCAGTCCCGGTCTTGGGTAAATATGACCCTTTTGGCACGGGTCTTTAGGAAGTTCACGTTGTCTTATTAATTTAATTAATATTTTTAATTATACGATAATAACCGTAATTAAATTGCGTAATTTTTTTGTGAAACTCATTATATGATAAATTGATTCAAGTTCTAATTGAGTAGATCTTTTTAAATATGTTGAAAATATATTTAAGTAAATATACTTTTAATGAGATCTGTCTCAAGTAAGGCTACTGGCAATGGATAGTAACATTATTCATAGCAATGTATAATATATATAGCCCGTTAGTCCAGTTGGTAGTGAACCTGCCTTCTGAGCATGGGGGCCTGGGTTAGATTTCCACCTAGGACAAACATTTATGTGATGAACATTTGTGTTTGTTCTATATCTGGTTGTTAATATCTATTTAAGTATATATTTAAAACTATATATGTATGTATATCAGTTTCTGGCAGCCATATCACAAGCTTTGCTTAGTTTGGGGTCAGAAAAATAAATAAATATTCGGGACATTTTTTCACACACGGTCAGTGTGAAAAAATGTCCCGAATATTTATTTATTTTATTTAATAATTATACTTTCCCAGGTATGACATTCCGAGACGCAATGGTCACGTGGGTGACACAATTTTACGTCATAGATGTTTGATATATTAAATTCGTGTTTATCTTGAATTGCTTCGCTTGAATTGCAAACATAATGACAATAGAAGTGCTTTTTGTATTTTATTTCATAAATTTTTAACAGATTTGTTTCCCAATTTCTGTGTTTGTTGCAATGAAGAGGCAACTGGTGACGTAGGCATGTGTCACTCCTTGATTGTCAGACTTTGTTTTATTGGATTATGATTCATAGGCTGCCTGCACACAGTATGTGCTTGGCTATAATATACCTATGTATAATATACTATTCATAGAAAAGAAGCCCTCGCTTGATAGCCAGTTACATTCCAGGCTATTATCACCGACTACATTGTCTAGTGACAATGTCCATTATACAAGGTGGAAAACTTAGAAGGACATCTAAAGGGCAGCTATTTTAATTTAAACAAACAAAACTGAAATGTTTGTATATTACTACGTTTTCTGAAGTTTTTAGTACACTACTCGAAGTTAGTCCCAAACCCCCTTATTAATAAACGTGGAGTAGTCTTGGAATAGTTACGCAGTGTTTTGTCTATTTCTCTCTTTCAAAATTTGAACTCGATCGAAAAAGACAAAAGACGAAGTAACTATTCCAAGGCTACTCCAAGTTTATTAATAGGGTAATAGAGACTTTTTGTTCTTAAAAGAAACAGTATCGAACGGCATTAAAATAGTTATTTGTTAGAAACTTATTTTTTTCTCGATTCCAATATCTGTAAAAGCTGATCAAAATGTTTCATAATAGATAGAATATCTTGTTTATCCTTAAAATAAATAGGGTCCAACTTTCGACTTTCGCTTAGTACATGATTTCCGAGTAACCCAGTAGTAGTCAAAAGCCCTAGAAAAGAGCAACATCAAAACTTCATCTTATTCTAAACACGCTATTATTAGAGATATAGAACGGAAAAAAGAACGAAAGTAAGTAGTAGGGACTTACTCGCGCCACCTCTTCCAGTGATGTGTGTGGACAGCTGCTCGGCAACTGAAATGCAGCAGATACGCAGCAAATGCGGAGTGTACTGTTTTCATACCGAAATTTCATCCCACAAGAATGTATTTAAATTTTTAACCTTACGATTTGTCAGACTATCGACAGATTGGACGTCACAGATATGCATAAACTACAGTTTTTCTTTTATCATCCCACAAGTTTTTCATTTCATTCTCTACCTAAGAATATTTCTGTTTTGATGCCATACAAATAATCTATATGAACCTCAGTTTAGACAAACGAGGGAGATATGCCTTAGCACAAAAATTATCGTTCAAATTAAAATGTCTCCGAAGTTTTACACACTAACGCAAAAACTGCTTCCCACACACAATGGGCGACATACATGACATTTCTAATTCATTATTCCTATCCCTACTTATATTAAAAACTAGCTACGCCTTACATGGTCGTCATAGTCATAGTCAATAGGCATAGTCATCATGCCTATTATAGTGAAATAAGAAGAAAAAGGGAACAACCCGCGCAGTTTAATATAAAAATTTCAGTAAACATTGCCTCGAATGGATAAAATAAGGAAAATATTTGGCTAAGGTACAATAAGTACTCGATAGAAAAAAGATTTATTTAGCGAAGGGACATTGTAAAAGCAATAACAAAAGCAAATCCCGTAGTGATTTCATATTCAATGAACTGAAAATAATCCGCTCTGATCTTTTATTTTGTTTCTGAGATATTATTTCATGTGAACATCATTCTATTCTTGATCAAAATACTCATAACTCACTTACAAATCTTTTTTTAACAGGCAGTTGTCTCTACTATAATATTATAAAGAGGAAAGATTTGATTGTTTGTTTGTTTGCATTGAATAGGCTCCAAAACTACTGAACTGATTTGAAAAATTCTTTCACTGTTGGGAAGCTACCCTATCCCCGGGTGACATAGGGTATATTTTTTTTTTTTTTTTAAATAGGGACCTACTAAAACTCCAATAATGTAACCTAAGGTGTAAAAACAATAAGACTTATACCCGTGCGAAGCCAGGGTGCGTTGCTAGTCTATACTAATATTATAAAGAGGAAAGATTTGATTGTTTGTTTGTTTTGTTGTTTGTTTGTTTGCATTGAATAGACTCCGAAACTACTGAACCGATTTGAAATTTTTTTCACTATTGGGAAGCTACACTGTCCCCGGGTGATATAGGCTATATTCTATACCCGTGCGAAGCTGGGGCGGACCGCTAGTCTTTTATAAGTTAACAAAAACAAGCTTACTAAAATTTACAAAAAAACTAAAGCTTACTAAAAAAAGAGTCGGATTACCATAGACTGTTGAAGGTTTAAACAAAAATTAATAGCCAAATTGTGATAAAAATTACTATTTGTAGTAATTGTTGGTTAACATAATTATGGTATGTATGCTTACAGTATACATCCAAAATTTCATAATCCAATTTTCAGCGGTTTTGAAGTGTACACGGTTTAAATGTATGAAAATACGAATATTTTTTTAGCTTGTGTTGGTGTAGTAGTCACCCGTCAGCTTTTTCACTTCCCTATACCTCCTTTGCCTTCTTTTTTAGAGTTCCATAGTAGGTACTCAAAGGAATCCTTGGTCTAAGAATGTTCTCTTTGGTCTACCTGATGGTCCTCTAATTCTTTTTCAAACTTTCCTTGTATGATTTATTTACATTTATGGATGTTATTCTCTTTTTTGGCCTAAAAATGTTCTCTTTGGTCTTCTTGGTCCTCTATTTCTTTTTGACTTTTTTCTTGTTATTTTTTTTTCTTATCCCTTTGGTAAGCCCTACAATGGTACCGCGCTGCGTATCGGCTGCATTCCAGCAGTGCCGAGGGAAACAGTGCTGTGCGATGCTTACTGTATACAAGCTCACCGTTCCCGGCCCTGGGCGCGGCGAGGGCGGGCGCGGCCAGCGCAAGCACGAGCGCCCACCACCATGTCATCACAACCACACCTGCAACAAAAAACAATATTTATTTACAACTGCGCTCTGCGGTTTTACCCGCGTAGTGATGAAAAATGGTGATGATGATGATGATGATGAAAAGTAGCCTATGCCACTCACCGGCCATTATACCCATGCAAAAATCAGGTCTATCCGTTGCTTTGTTGCTCTGTGAAAGAGAGCCAAACAAAGCAACAAACTTTTCGCATTTATGGTATTTATGATATTAGAGGGAGGTCACCTCATTTTCAAAAATCTTTCAGAACCCCTGGTTAGTGCGTCGCGTGACCAAAATGCTGGCGTGTTTCTGTTTCAACGCATAAGCATTGCCATACAGCATGGTAATGCCACCAGCATGCTGGGTACGCTGTCAACTGATAGTGGATACTGGTGGTGGTGATAGTGGTGGCATTTAGATTGTCTTTAGACCTTCAAAGGTCTATGTGCAGTCTTGTAGGAGAGTCTGCCGATTAAGTAATTAAAGGTATGATTCCGAACTAGGCAGCACGCAGCAGTACTGCCGCAGCACTACTGGTCCTCGTACATTCTCTATAGGTTTTATATGAGATCTCATTCCAAGGCCTATAATCATACCGTTAGTGATGCCCCCTAGAAACAAAAGAACTTTTACGGATTTCATTATCGTCATTACTTCTTGCTTTTAAAGGTAGAAAATACACCAAAAGGGATATACACTGAACGTAATCTTTAGTGTACGCTTCAATACTAACGAATTCATAAATCTTAATTGCCATTATGTTTGCGGTGGGCTCAGCCACACAATTTATCAATAATATTATTTACGGCTGTACACAGGCCGTTAATATTAACGGGGGCTTTCTAAGCGTTATCGTTGCGAACTAGTTACTAGTTAACGACAGTAATTTATCAAAAGTGGGCCAGGAAAAATATGCCAGCGTCTGTTTTATGTCTCTATTCTGTTTGGCTCGCTACAAGTTTATTCATTTTCGTATCTTTATTTGCGATCTTTATGTTTGGTGTTTTATGACGACGGAAATGAAGCGGTTAATTTGTTTTAAGAATCTTAAGGAGAATGTGAAAATGTAGGCGTTAAAAGAAAAGTTGGGGTTATTTGGTTAAACAACCAAGAAGAAGAAGAGGTGCTCTAGTCGACGCGTATATACAGGGTTACTGGTGGTCAGTTAGCACCCTCGTAAGGTCATAATTTCCACAAAATTAGCGGGAAAAAAATCAGCTGTTTCATATATTTTGCCGGACATGAAATTTTGTGAAATGTTGTTGTTGTTGTTCATTTATGATATGCATTAATTTAATGTTTTTTTCCACGCAGAATAAACCATGGCTGCCTTACTTGAGAGCCAGGTCCCAATAGATGTTAACCACCTTTAAACATACCATCACTGCGTGTGTACTGCGTAACTTGTAAACTGTGCGATTCACACGATCTTTCTTGCCTCACACCTGCGTTACCTATGTGTTACCGGTGTTTCCGAGAAGCTACAACATGGGGTTCTTCAAAGGCGAGTTAATAGAGTCCTTAAGGGTCGGCAACGTATTTGTAATGCCTCTAGTGTTACAAGTATCCATAGGCGACGGTGACTGCTTACCATCGGGCGGCCCGTCTGCTTGTTTGCCACCTATGGCATAAAAAAAAAGAATAAATTAATATTGTAATAAAAACAAATTTTTATTTGAATGCTTTAAACTGACTCTTAGACTGGGTTATCATAATTGAATACATATACAATGTTTCACGTCCGTGCTGCTAACCATTGTAGAATTCCGTAGTTAGGACCCAACCCTGAGTGCAGCAACCAGCTCATTGTAAAACTTGACAGCAATCATACAAAATTTCATGCCTGTTGACCGTTGAAGAGATCCTTTATCTGGGGCTAATCTTCAATGTTAATTCAGGTCATGCTTACCATAAAAATGCATCGGAACTGAACCAACATGTACAAATTAAACTCCGTACTATAAGAGGAAGTGCTTTTTATTCAGCTCGCAAGATTTGACCTGAACAAACTATAACTGTCATACAAACATTGGAAGTTCATAAACAGCTTGTTAAAAAAAACCTTTTTATGCATTCACGGACGAAAAATCGACGCAAAGTTGCTAGTATATCGGTTTTTTATCGGATACATTTCGGAGAGTGTGCATCAGATCTGGATTATTTAATTCCCTCCTGCCCATTTTTCTATCGGACTGCCAGAGTAGGCAAGAAGAATCGACACCGCTTTATGGTTGATATTCCGAGAACCCGTACAAAACGCTTTGATTCCACATTTATTGTGCGAACTGCTATTCTGTGGAATTCGCTGCCTGAGTGGATGTTTCCCAATAGTTACAATATGGGTGTCTTCAAGTCGAGAGTGAATCGGTTTCTTCTAGGAAAGCGTGCTCCATCGTAGACCGCATCATCGCTTAACATCAGGTAAGTTGGCGGTAAAGCGCAAGCCTATTTTATTTTTTTATTTTTTTTAAAAAAAAACGTACCTCCTTTCTGTGGTGGTCTTTAAACTAGATAACAAACAAGGGGCAACTATTCTAGTTTGTGTTGACTTTCTGAACAAGACATCAAAAATATGAAATCACATTCCGGGCTGGTGGCGGCTCAAAGTTACAAAATCTAATTTCCTCCACATCCCAAAAACTTCTATTCACTCTCAATGGTGCTTGAAAACTTCAAAAATTGCTTTCGAATTTCATAAAGTTTGGTTCATGCTCTGATTTAAAAATAAGATAGATACGTTGCAAGGAATGAAGGCCTAGAGTCTCTACTTCATTTGGTTATCAAGAAAACCTTTATATATACGAGTACCTGTACGATATATATGAAGGTTTTCTTGATGAGATCCTTTTTAGCAATAAGACCGCCTTTTATGCCTCTATTTAATGTATTCTTCTTGTATCGTCTAATTCAATTATATAATCTAATTGTCTAATTGTATAGTCTTGTTTATGTGGTGTCAATAAAGTGTACTTGTATATATATATATATATATATATATATATATATATATATATATATATATGTGTGTGTGTGTAGAAATAAGAAAGAAGGACATTCAAGAAGCAAGAAGCTTGATTAATCCGGTAAAAAAAATCGCGTATATTTTACCTTTCAGCCTCGCCTGCAGCTTATACCCGCCATCCCACATTTTTTTCACATTTTGATGAAAAGAAACAGACCTAAAGTATCAAAGTAATGAATTTTAATGAAATTTGGTATTTTATAGACTACTTTTTATCCTAAAAATAAAAACGGATCCCGTAAGATATCATGTGAAACCTGGATCAGGAGGCGCTGATTGTGAGTCATCATAATAATATTATAATTTACGTTGATTTAAGCGTCATAAAGTTTCAAGAAAAGCTTTTTTTATGTCAAACGTGACAAACAAACAGATCAGCTGCCTAGTGGTAAGTAGTAACCGTCGCCTATAGATGCTTGTAACACCAGAGGCATCATAAATACATTGCCAAGAAAAGTGAAGCTAATTTTGTAGGATTCAGACACATCTCGTCTTTTTATCAATCAAAGGTCCTCCCCTCGTCACGAACAAGTCCCGTGTCAAACTAGTTGGGAACTTGTTAGGTAACGACAAGTAGATAACATAGTTTTCGCATGTATCGTCGACCAATTTACTGTACAGCTCAGTAGGGGAGCCGCTATCGTAGTTTCCGAACAAAACTGATAAGACTCCAGTGGAAAATTTCAGTACCCTCAATAAGCCAACTCTACATATAACTTGGTTGGGTACTACGCTTCGTTCGAACTGTTTTCGGTAATAGAATATAAGGTGAGAGCAAGACAAGGGTCGGCAACGTATTTGTGATGCCTCTGGTGTTACAAGTATCCATAGGCGACGGTGACAGCATAAAAGAAAAAAAACTG
Source organism: Agriopis aurantiaria (assembly GCA_914767915.1). Taxonomy (NCBI): domain Eukaryota; kingdom Metazoa; phylum Arthropoda; class Insecta; order Lepidoptera; family Geometridae; genus Agriopis; species Agriopis aurantiaria. The sequence goes on along the minus strand of OU611992.1, from coordinate 14,494,681 downwards.
TAAATTTATTTCAAGGCGTCTTTACTGGGTTACGCAAAAAGAGTGTACTAAGCCGAAAGGGGTCCAGTGTACACAAGATTTAAAAAAATTGCAGGTGATATACGCGAAAAAGGTGTACAAGTCGAAAGAGGTCTGCAACTACTGTGAGACCAACCTTGAAACCGCAAAAAAATAATTAGTGTGAATTGCCGTTTTCTATAATGATGGATACAATGGACCCCTTTCGGCTTAGTACACCCTTTCCGCGTAACCCTCTATACTTGGGCTGGGAAGCAGGCTGTTAATATTAGCAGCTATATTAGTAGCAGGTATATTAGTAGGATGTTAGTAGGTACGTAAATTTTTAACATAATATTATCATCAGGTGACTTGGTGATAAACGTATCTCTATATTACTATAAAAAAACTAAGTTACCATAAAACACTGTTTTAAACTATCACGGTTGTTCACTACAGTTGTATGATCAATCTTCCCGTGAACATGGTGCATGTAACTGCGCCGAAATATCGGGAGCTCATTCCACAATCTTACCACGGTAAATATCCCGTAAATAAACATATAAATTAAGGTTAATAGTGTAACATTTTATGAAAATCAGAGCACTTTACCTTTATCTTAATGGTTGTATGACATAATCTAACCTCTTAACCTTGCGACACATCGGGCGTCACTCTCTCTCTCTTTCTAAACCCATTTACATATTTGACATAGTTATCTTTTATGTCAGACTTTATTATCTTTACAATGAGTACCATAATTGCAAGATAAAATTCCAGTCTAGTAATAAAAAAAAACCATTTTAACCTTTGAGTCACTGAAATTTTGATTGAAAAATATAATCAAACTTTCTTACATTCAAATATCGCATGTACAGAATGTTGAATGTTGGATACAAACATTGGCCGCCAATTACTTGAAGAAATATAATAAACAAAATTAATTCAAGCCTTTCTTACATTGAAATATTGTTCACATGCACAGGATGTTAGTATAGACAAAAAAGTACCGCCAACTACTATAAGAAATATTATAAACAAACTTTGTTTACGTCGAAATATTGTACGCATGTACAAAATGTTGGAGGAGACAAAAAAAATCCGTTTACTTAAGGAAATGTAAGGAAATATAGATAAAATCATAAAATACCTATGTGAAATACATACATACGTATACTAACATTTGTGCAATTTCATTTATACTTAATTGAGTCCTATAAACAAGAAAAGCAAAGTGTATTAATTAATTAAATAACCAACAATCTGCTACATTAACTAACTCTTGAAGAGTTAGTCAATGAAACTTTCTCCGAACAGGAAATTATTACGTCTATCTAACTATTCCACTTTTATTACGTTGTTTCGTAAACTTGTTAACTCTATATCTTGTATTAGCTATAATTACGTTACAAAATAATACTTAACAAATAGTCATATACTCAATAACTTTCTCCAATCTACCTTTATCGAGGAAAGCATGATCAATTGAGAAAAATACTTCAAAATTATTTGAAAGACTTCAACATGAGGTACAATAAAATTTTACCATTTTTCAAATTAAATTATGTAATTAATCAATAATTAATTAATTGTTTTTTTTTTACTTATTTCGACAAATACCTACATAGTGTCTCAATGAATTCATTTCTTGCGATCAAATTTAATTGTCAAAGTTATTGATCACGTCTGAAAGAGCCTAGTATGACGAGACGTGATAGCCTAGCCTGGTGGGTTAGTGGGTAGATGGATCTGCCTTATAAGCACGTTCCAGGTTCGATTTCCGTTTATGATGATATTAAATCTCTGTTTTTTTATATTTTAAATATTAGTATTTTATTGAAATCGCTGCTTTAGGCTCAGAGACATAAAACACCTACTATTAAAGCTCTTATATTTGAGTATGAATTACGTGTGTTACAGGGTATCCCCAATACAATAATTCTTAGGATTCCTATTATTGGGTATGCATGAATAATTAATTACACTTCCGTCACAGCTCCCTAATTATGAGCATTTGTAATTATTAATTATTGTAGTCTATAGACTCTAGACTCGAGTCTCTAGTCTATAGACTTGAATCCGAAATGAGGAGATCCGTAGACGAACGAAAGTCACCTACATAGCTCACCGGATTAGCAAGTTGAAGTGGCAGAGGGCAGGGTACATATCACGCAGAACAGATGGCCGATGGGGCTGAAAGGTTCTGGAGTGGTGACCACGGACCGGTAAGCGCAGCTTAGGACTTCCACCCACAAGATAGACAGACGACCTAAAAGAGACCGTAGGGAAACGCTGGATGCAGGCCGCTTCCAACCGGCCTTTTTGGAGATCGATGGGGGAGCTTATGTCCAGCAGTGGACGTCCTATGGCTGAAATGATGACGATGATGATAGACTCTAGACTGGAGATTATTGATCACTTTTTTATCTGCTTCTAACTAGACATGACTTTCAATAGCGAAGAAAATGACCAAGAAGATGAGCATGTCATGAAATGTTCCACATGGAGCATTCCTCACTATTAATGTGTCATTTATCTGTAAAATTATCAAAGGGTTTCCTCGGCGGAAGAAAGGTGAAAGTAAAGATTAAAGTTTTATTACAATGAGTTGCGATTGCGAGAACACATTTAATTGTAACTATTTCCTTTTCAGTAATAAGATCCACGGATACTTAAAGCTAGCAATTCTAAAGCTAACTATCTAAAGTAAGATTAAAGTTTAACTATAGCGATTAAGTGAAAAAATTGCGTAAAGCGCCATTTTTTTATTTTTTATTAAAACAGTATTTTTACATGATAAACATAAGTTTACCACACATCATAAAAAAGTTGGCGAAAAAGTACAAAGTAACAAGTACCAAAATGTATGTAATGAAAGCTTATCTGACATAAATAAAGAGCTGGAGCACACGCAGAGACATAAAGAAACACAAAGAAACACAAAGAGCTGAATACTTCCTTAAACACAAAACTTATGCGAAGTATTTTATCCCTTAGAGATATATTTGTCGGCGCTTGGAATTTTCATGGCATTTCATTCGTTGAATCGACACTTTTATGGCGATTTAAGAGGGTGTTTGCTATAAATTCGCTCTAAAGACGTTGTAAGACGAATGGAGGCAATTTTGAGTCAACATAAGTGCGTAAGTATCTGAATAAGTAAAAAAGTTCTTCCATGAGATAGTCTACGAATAGGTTAGAGTTAAAAGCATCTGTCTGCATACTTGCGTTCAAAGCTAGGTGTGGTTTTATATCCACTAAACTATAGTCTAACTAATAAATAAGTTTACAAATTTACGCTTCAACTTTTTAGCTTATTCGTTTAATGCCAAACAACATTTTTATCATTACTGATATATTTCAAATGCTCCAACCATACCATATTTTTAAGTATATCAAAGTGCACACCTAATAATATTAAATAAAGCTACGAAATTCAATTTATAACTATAAAAAATCCTTATCTAAAAATTCCCCAACACATTCTTGAAACGATTTTCCACGAAGGGAAGAAAAATGTACAAAGTATGAGCACACATGGAAAACGGATAAAAGGTAGGTACACAATTCTGCTAAAAGTACACAAACATAAACAGTATTAATAGAAACTGAGCCCCTTCTAACATGTGCGTGAAACTGCTTCAACGAATTATAGCAAAGGCGATTTTCCGACATATTATAACGCTGTACAAAACAGACGCAGTAACTCAATTCATCTGCAACCTCACAAACTATTACTATTACAAGTAAGCTATGTCAAATTTGGTCTAAACACAATAATATTAAAACATATTATACAAAAGTAAAAAAATAAAAAAATAAAGTTGACGTAGACATCGTAGACCGCAACACGAGGTAGCGATTAATCGTAACCCTAATAATTTATTTATTTATTTAGTATTGAGATAAATAAAATATATATTGATACTGAGAATATATTCCTGAGAATCAATCGTGAGTATTTGTGATTTTTTACAAAAAAAACTAACTTTATAGAAATTTACAGGGAAGTGGGTGGGCATTATTTACAGCAATTCAATGAGCAGGATTTATCTTCTTATATTCCACCATTATGTGTATTTTTTTTTTTAATATTGGGTCACATCCAATACATAACACACATACATACACACTTGAGATAATTTTATTCGATAAACAAAGAATCGTTAAAAATCAGATGACATATATGAAATGCAATGAACCAATAGACAATTGGCAAATATATCATCTTCTAGATCAAAACAAACAATTGGACTGCCATTCAAAAGCAACAGAAATCATATTATACCTACCTACGTTACAAACGTTAGCAAAGAAACAAACATAACAGCGTAACGAGACTACATCGTTTCAGCTTTGGACATCGAACATTAACTTCATCAAACTTGAGATTCTGCTCGCGACTTGTACAGCGACATTACCTTGGTGATATAAAAAATAATTACAGAGAAAACTGCGTTGTAAACTGAGACCAGTAACCGGTCTCATTAAATAGAGATCACCCGTGATTAACTCTGATGCAGCTCAACTTTTATTGCCTTTTACATCGTTCACTACTTTTAAAACCAATAAGGGATTTAGTGGTATTTAAGTGGATGGAGGAAGCGGTGCTTTGTTTGGACTTTCTATTTCGTTTAAGACATTATCTAGTCTATTTTAAGAAAGGGAAAATCTACTTACGTTTCTGTAGAATTCATATATTTTTGTATTCTATCAAAAATAGTTACTTACCCCAATTTTTATAGTCGTTACCTCTCCCTATCCTTACGCTTAAGGTTCGTGTTTTGGCATTTTAGAGTATAAAATAAGGTAACCTTAAGGTACGCGCACATATGGCCGGCCGCAGCGGGCCGGGTCGCATTGCAAATATCGCGTCCATACATTTTATATGAAGTATCGCACATTATGCCGGGGCACAGCCGGGCAAATTTCCATATAAAATGTTGTAAAGCGATTTTTGCGATGCGACCCGGCCCGCTGCGGCCCGCCATAATGTGCGCGTACCTTTACTTATGTCCATTACGGTTACCTCAATAAAGGATGACTACTATGGTCTGTGATCCCATCTTAGCTCTCAGGTAAGGCGAAGCGAAACTTTTCGTGCAGCTGCTACGTGGTAGCCGATTGACTGCCGCGATCTCTTCCATTTTTTTTTCAACTTTGCTCTTTTAATTTAAATTTAACGTAATTACCAGATAAATAGAGCGTATTTTGTTATAACGCGGTAGCTATAGTGTGGCTTACACCCACCCAGGTGCCTTTAAGCCAATAGGATAGGAAATTTTTATCCCGTAAAAATTTACGATTCTTGAAAGAATGTTCTCAGGTGAAACCGAGAGTCGCAACTAGTAAATAGTAATTAGTACAGTAAAGACGGTCTAGCTGGTTATGAAAAATTTAAGCAGAATAAGTATAATGTGTTAGCTATATCATCTTCTAATTCTTATATACCATTATTACATAAAATGATTCTGTAGACAAATAAGGAACATGTGGGTACATAAAGAACATTGAAAAAAGTGGTTATTCAGAAAGGCTAAGCTTAACCTAAAAGAGCTTATCATTATGAAAATCTTTTACGATACCAATCTTGGAATCGCGAAAAAATATCACCTTTTCATTTCGTCGGGTGAGAATGGTATTTTTTTTAAAGAAACTTCTTTTATTTACACGTTTTCAAAGGTTGAATGAGGTTGAAACAACAGTCTTTGCTTATGCACAGCTTGCAATAGATCGCCATCTTGCCTGATTTTAAGCGATGATGTCTACGATGGAACACAAAAAATAAAAATAAAATGTTAAGCCCCCGTCAGTACCCATTGTAATAGTACAGTGTTAAATCTCTCAGTACAATGTGTTCAAAATTAAAAGTACTATAAAAGCCTCCGCTTAACATATTTTGCTATAATGTGGCTTATCTTTAAGCCATCAGGATAGGAAATTTTTATTCCGTAAAAATGTACAATTCTTCAAGGAATGTCCTCTCTGGTGAAAACGCGAAGCGCAAAGGCGCCTTTCTGAAAAGCCTAGTTTAGCTGAACCTATATCGTATACGTAAGTATAAGTACCACTTTTTGCACCCGATTCACACGGCCGTCCTGTCATCATGGTTTCTTATAATGCACGGAAATTACATAAAATTGATCCCCATGATCCATAACGTAGCTCGGTAAGTGAAGTATAGGGTTGCCAGAAGAAAATTTAAAACAGATTTCCAATGAAAAATCCTGAGATTTTGTCGCAATTTGCGAATTTTCTCACAAACGTAATTTACAACTTTGTGGAAAAAAGACAAATTATTACTGTGTTGTCACTTATTTGGTACATAAATATAAAGAAGGTTTTTTTGTTATATTGGTAAATCTACTTTATTAAAAACTCTAAACATACTGAGATTTCTTGAGATCAAAATCCGACCGCAATCCTGAAAAAATCCTGAGATCGCACTCTGATATTTATATTATGAGAAAAAATCCTGAGACATGGTAACCCTTGTAGAGTATAGTCTGTGGTCTGTGTAATGCGATTTAGTGCCTGTCCGGTCTGTCAGTCCGTCAGTCGAGCTGTCAAGTGGTGACTAATGAAACTTTGGATTGCTACGTTTAATACCTAAACTCTGTCCAAGCATTTATTTGCTGTTAGAGCTGCAGTAACATTGTATAAAGCTGAATTATAAAACTAGGAGTTCTGATAACTTTCGTTATGTTTTTGAACGTAAAACTGTAGCAGGCACCCGATAGGTACACTTCAGTGAAATATTAAAAAGAACAAATTTTCTTTCAGCTTTTTGAACCGTAATAGACAGCTAGTTGAAATTCTCACAGAATATGTAACGACACGGCGGTTAAATTAAAAAAAGTTACAAATTCAAAATGTTAATAATTATAACATTAATTTTAATTTATAATTATTAATTTAAAAAACTGACTTCGTTCAGTGAATACGCAACTTCGTTTATTTAGATGATATATTTTTTCCAGTTATTTGGGTTTAAAAACCAAACAACAGCCAATATTAGTAAAATTTCTATGGAACTAATATGAAAATATATTCTTTCAATTTTTTATTTTTTTAAATCGGTTTTTAAATCACGTATTTCTGAGGTAACAAACATAAAAAAACCGGCCTAGTGCGAGTCGTGCTCGCGCACTGAGGTTTCCGTACCACCCCATAACTTGTTAGGTACTAAAATGCAAAAAGAAAACATCCCATCTACGCCCAGGCGGTCACCCATCCAAGTACCGGCCGCGCCCGAAATTGCTTAACTTCGGTGATCGTACGAAATCCGATGGTCAACAGAAATTTGACACCGACTTGCACTTGGCCATTGCTTATTAAAATATTTAGAGTTAATGTTTAAAGTATTTAATAAACACCTAATTAAAACCGTAAACTTAGAAGCGTCAAACTAAGCATGACTATAGTACACACTCTAAAGTAAAACAACAAAATAATAATAAACACCGAGCAAGTGCAGGCCAGGCGCTCGCTAAAGATCCCGACCGGAATGGAAGAAAAACATTTTTTTGGACGCGGAACCGACGCGTGCCCGCCTTGCACTTGTCCAGTGTTTACTAAGCACTTAGTTACCGCAACTTACTTTTCCGAGTTCAGTAGTTTAAATATATGTAATCACGTCATTTTATAAACACAACCTAAATAAAAAAAAAGTAGTCCTCATGTTTTTAAAATTACCATGAACAAACAAATTACCGCCTTAGAATTTTCCACTTTCATTTTCGAATTCGAAATTAGTAAACGATACGCACACTGTCAAGAAATGTACAAACATCGTTACGCACACTCTAACATGTTTAAACAACAGCTAATGATGTCTAAGTGTTAGTAATCTGCCTTCACGGATAGCGAGACATGGATAATTTGATTCGCTTCCGATTTTTCCAGTTGAAAGTACAATTTCTCTTGATTTATTGGTCATTACACGGTGGATTATGGACAAGCGACATAATGCCGTGCCTGTTGTAGTAGATTTCAATAAATATCAAAAGCATAGAATACAATTTGGTTTACAGTTAGTAGAATTCAATAAACATCAAAAGCATAGAATACAATTTGATAATTATACAGTTAGTAAATTTCAATAAATACCAAAAGCATAGAATACAATTTGATATAGGTACAGTAAATACATTTCAATAAATATCAATAGCATAGAATACAATTTGATGTACAGTTAGTTGGTTTCAGTAAATATCAAAGCATAGACTCCAAGTTGATGTACAGTTAGTAGGTTTCAATAAATATCAAAGCATAAAATGCAATTTGATATACAGTCCCCGACAATAATGTGTACACATTTATCTTTTTTTTAAATTAAATAATGTCAAAGCATTAAATTTCAAATAAATATACTCAACATAAAATCAAAAATTATATAACCACCAATTAGTGGCATTAGTGAAAATTATTTTTGTATCGCCATAAACAATTTCATCGATATCAAATGTAAAATTTATCTATGAATAAATTATCGTACTTGCACAGCTGTCCAGTTAATCATCAATAATTCTATACTAATATTATTAAAAGGAAAGATTTGATTGTTTGTTTGTTTGTTTGCATTGAATAGGCTCCGAAACTACTGAACTGATTTGAAAAATTCTTTCACTGTTGGGAAGCTACACTATCCCCGGGTGACATAGGGTATATTATTTTTTCAACAAAAATAGATATTACTAAAACTCCAGTAATGTAACGCAAGGAGTCAAAAATTAAGATTTACAATTTTAACTTTGCGTGTTTGACAGTTCTATGACAGGACAACGTCTGTCAGGTCAGCTAGTTCTAATAATAAAATAGGTAATTTTCCTGTGCAAATCAGTAGCTTGAAGTTTCTAGAACAGAACATTGAAACAAATGTACAGTAAACTTCTAAATCCTAGTCCTAAATCAACTAATTACGCCCAAGTTTCCAAATAAATCGACGTAACTTCGGCTAACCTTGTGCTTAAGTTCCAGCTGACCTGCATTACTAACTGAACAGAAGTTTTCAAAGGGCCTAGAACTTTAAAGGCTTACCCTTACTTTGCCTCAAAGGGAATTGAGAAATTCCAGTTGGAAGATACCAGTTAGGAATTCGCTCGTTATTTAATTGGCCTTTTGATAAATTATTCCATTTGTTCTGAACATAATTTCGGATCTTTGGAATAAGGAAGTTGAAAGGCCCAGAATAAAAAAATGCAGATGCAGAAATAATCAGCTTTTTGGCTTTTTATTGCTAAAGTATTTGTCCTTAAGTTTTTTTTAAATCGTATTATCATCAGCCAGAATATGTCCACTGCTGAATATAGGCCTCTTTAAACTCCACACTGAACGAAAGTCTGCCTTCTGCATCCAATAGATGGCAGCGACTCTCACAATGTCGTCGGTCCATCTAGTGGGAGGCCTACCTACGCTGCGTGTTCCGGTTTGTGGTTTCCACCCATTACTTTTCTTCCCCATCGGTTATCGGTTCTTCGAGCGATGTGCTCTGCCCATTACCACTTCAACTTGCAAATTTTAATAGCTATGTCGGTGACTCTGGTTCTTTGGCGAATATCCACGTTCCGGATTCGCAGATCGCGCAAAGAAACTCCAAGCATAAATCGAAGAAAGACAAAATAAAGAGGTAAAAAGACCAAACAGTGAAAATATCAGGATCATGTTTTGTAAATGTCGTAACCTTTTATGACAGCGTACTACACATACGAAAAACAATACAACATGCTTTAACAAAAAGCCTTTACCCAATAGAGACTTCATAAAGGACTATTTGTATTAATCAATCATTTCAAGATAATAATGTCGATATAATAGAAGGTTGATTAATAGTGATGATTATACAGGTGATAATAAAAACTCGAAACAAACTCAGAATTGAGCAAAAGAGACCATGATGACCACGGTGACCGAGATGGTCAACTGCAGTACCACCCTGACAGTGATGGGCCTCACAGCAGCTTGCACCCAGAAATATTGATGGCTATTTGTGTGTTATAGATGGATATTAGCCATACAGAAGTAGAAATCGTTACGAGATAAGAAAGCGAAAATTTCCAGGCACCCTACATTGATGCACATACAATTATATTCTTACTTAACAAGCTTTCCGTCAAAAAGCTGTATTATTGTTGTTAAATACACGTTACATAAGTACTACCCAAAACAAGTTGCCAGCATCAGCCAGCTTCCAAAAGAAAAGGTCAACATCTTCGGAAGATGTCAACACAAAGGCAATTGTGGAGACATCAACGAGCGAAAGTGACACTGTTATAACAGAGGTTTGGTTTCCATTGATACTCGTTGTCAATCATGGTGAGAAAGCTCGGGAAGATTTACTTGTCAAAACATTATGACTGGAAATGTGCATCGTCATAACAAAGTGGAGTCACGAGTGCGTTTTAAAGGTCGAGTCAGACTAAGTTGTCATAACAATTTGTTTTAATAAGCTATTAAGGTGGAATGCTTCTGCCTTTTTCACAATAACTTTTTTCGTCATAATATCATTTTTATAATTTATTATACAGGCTTAACCAATTTATTGTTTCAGATTTATTATATTTCTTAATGTTCTCCAATAGGCCTAGAACCATCGTTCTACCTAACCCTGAATCCACACGTCGTCAGACCATCTTGATACGTAATTCTCCAAACGTATAATCATACCTATATGTAAAAAATTTAACTGGATCGTCACTACAAAAACTTGGAAACCAACTTTTCAAAAAAAACACCTTAATGAAAAACTCGCATTCTTTGTAACGTTCCGTTTCCACAGCAATCTCCTATCCAAAAGGAACCGTACATAGGAGGTATGCACACGAACTGCGAGCTTACATTATGAAGATGACTGACGAGCCACTCTGCTGATGAAGTCTTGACTGATGGAAGACACAAGGGAAATAAGCAAACGATATATTGTACCTCTTGCAACATGAACTTTGCGCTTTTATGAGAAAGTAAGCAAGCAAGGCAGAGATTCTTCTCTTCTGTTTTTTTTATTTCATGCACCTTATGCATAGATGTCTATAATACATTGCTGTGTAATAAGATGAGCTATTGTGCTGCAAATTTTCTTATTTGTACAACGCGTAAGATTCACATTTAAATAAGGGACGCTAGTAGGTTGCCGAGACCTTTGTGGGGTCCGAATATTTCCTTCACTTAGTTGTAATATCATAGTCGACAAGACCTGCAAAAATATTAGTAAGGATTAAGTTTACGCTTCGTATCTCTACTAATAATGAAACAAAATTGTACTAAGTTGATATTTCCATGAAACATTTGTGAGAACTGCAAAAGTTACAATTTCATTCGCTTAGTTAGGAAATTAATAACTATTTCACACCTGAGTAGCGAAATCGAGTTACTTGCCCGATGCTAAATTTCCCACTGGCTCATAAGTAGCTCAACTGTCACGATAATTTATTACTCAATGAAACTCAATTTACTCAGCAATTAGCGGTATTGTATAAAAGACAAGCACTCGATCCTGAGAAGAGGCGCTCTATCATTGCTCTTGGTGAGATAGAGGCCACGCAAAACATTATACCTGGCCCCGATTCTACTAAAGAAATTGTTTTTAAATTGTAATTGTTTCAATTTTATTTTTTAAATAATTGCCTCAAAACTGTAAGTTAAATTTTCTTTATACTAGAAAAAACCACTACCTAATATTACAACTTAGTATTAAAAAAACTGTAAATTTTGAGGCAATTATTAAAAAATAAAATAGAAACAATTACTATTTAAAAACAATTTGTTTAGTAGAATCGGGGCCCTGCTCAGTAGTCACAAAACACGTCGTGGCGTCACAATTGCAAAAAGGTATCAGCAGAACGTACAGGAGTTATTAGGGCGCAGCTTACCGCAGTTTAGAACAGTCATAAACTTTGATACGGACTCCTGCGTATTGCAGTACCGTAGAGTAACAGTGATTACTGGTTACACACGGCGACTTTTAGAAGCACGCTTGCTGCGATACAGACGCCGAACGTCTTTACATCTCGATGCAAACGCCACTGTAGTATCGATGCAGACGCGCGTTGTATCAATACGGACGCGCGTTGTATCGATGCAGACGCGTGTTATATCGACAGATGTGTATTGTTTCGATGCAGACGCGCGTTGTACCGATGCAGACGCGCGTAGTACCGATGCAGACGCGCGATGTATCGTCCATAAGCGACGGTAATGACTTACCATCAGGCAGCCCGTCTCCATGTTTGCCACTTATGGCGTTTAAAAAAAACATACATGCTGATGCACGTTTTATTGATGCAGACACGCGTTGTATCGATGCAGATGCACTCTGTATTGATGCAGAATGCCTTAGATCAGTCCATCGATACAACGTGCGCTCATGTCACGATGCCGTTTCACAAACGCGCGTTTATATCGATACTGAAACTCGCCATGACTGTAACCGCTCTAAGGTGTGGCGGGTTTCGGGTCAATTGGTGGTCAAATTGATTGGTTGCCGCCATTAGTTCGCCTATTGAGTTTGTTCTGGGCTGGTTTATAGAGACAGTAGGCAACTAAGCATGCTGTAATTTGCAGTGTGTACTTCTGGCGTTATTTATGGCACCATTTATTGCGCCGGTAAGGTGAGTTTATTAACACTATTCGAAGTTTGAACTTTTCTTCGAATTTTTCATAACATAACGCCAAAGATTTTTATAGTGGCCAAATTCGAAGGCAAGCTGCACTCTGGAAAATAGTTTTGTTGTGCTGATGGACCAAAATCTAGGAACATTGAGAAGTTTACTAATCATTTTACTTAGCACGAAATCACTCTAGAGGTCAGAAAATATAAATAAATGGAAGTATTATACCTACAGTTTCTCCTTTAGCACTTACAACCCCCTTGGTTGTCCATTTGATGACGTTTGAGCATATCGTTTACAGTTGTGTACCCCTAAATATTAAAGTGTGCGTTTGTAGAACTTATAAGAATATGTTAGTGTGTGCAATATACGTGCTTAACTCGCCCCTTCAGTTTTTGATAGACTCTTTTCGGTAATCATCATCATCATCATTTCAGCCGTAGGACGTCCACTGCTGGACATAGGCCTCCCCCATCGATCTCCAAAAGGGCCGGTTGGAAGCGGCCTGCATCCAGCGTTTCCCTACGGTCTCTTTTAGGTTGTCTGTCCATCTTGTGGATGGACGTCCTACGCTGTACTTACCGGTTCGTGGTCTCCATTCCAGAACCTTTCGGCCCCATCAACCATCTGTTCTGCGTGATATGTGCCCTGCCCACTGCCATTTCAACTTGCTAATCCGGTGGGCTATGTCGGCGACTTTCGTTCGTCCACGGATCTCCTCATTTCGGATTCGATCTCGTAGAGAAACCCCGAGCATAGCTCTCTCCATAGCTCGTTGTGCGACTTTGAGCTTGCTTATGAGGCCCATAGTGCGAGACCACGTTTCAGTGCCGTATGTCATCACTGGTAACACACACTGGTCGAAGACTTTCGTCTTAAGGCGCTGAGGTATTTTGGACGAGAGGACGTTGCGAAGATTACCGAACGCTGCCCAGCCGAGTTGGATCGCCGATTGACCTCTTTCTTTTCGGTAATACCTTGAATTTAAGGAAAATCCAAGCTATATATATTATTATTAAAGCTCCAGAGCGACCTTTTAAATGAGATTTACGAACACTACACCAGCTTATTACATGGTGTTTCACGAAAATTTTGCGTCGCAGTGAATGACATCATAGAGACGTTAAATTCGTTTTCCAAGCTCCGTTTCGGGACACGAAAGGAACAAAGCGGCGATTCGCATGAAATTTTGAATTCCATTTTCGCTGCAATAGTCTATTTTTGGTAGAAGCGCTTCGGTAAAGTGCTGCCAGGTTTAAGTGCTGGTGTCAAGTGGAAGTATTTTAAATTTTAATTTCTGGTACGGCGTTATAAAATGCTCTCTTTTCATTTTGCGAGCTTTTTCGTGTCAGCTTTTTGACGGCTAGTAACGATGGAATTATTTTTAATTTAAAAATTATAGTTACCACTTTATTTATTTAAAAATGTTTTAAAATATTGTACACCAGCTTTGTATTTCAGCTTAACTAATTCAAGGATGATTCAGACTCCAATTTTCAGCATAATCTAGGGTTGTTATATTACTTTTGCTTTTAGCCGCAATTAAGAGAAGTGAGTCAAAATTACTTTCATTATTTAAATTAAATTACGTAATTTTCTAAAGTTCAAACCGAAATTTACATTTTAAACAAAATTAATCTGCTTTGTAATCCCATTTCGTAATAGAAAATTTATTTTAGTGTAACGAGGGTTTTCGAAGATAATTGGATTTACAAAATTCAGTTTGCAGAACCCTAAAATTAGGTCAACAGTTTCCATTCGCCCTAAATTCCCGTCACGTTTGCAACGTCACGCTGTGACGGGATAATATAATAGGTGTCACGAATGATGAAAATGGAAAAACACGACAAACCGAACAGCTGCTTTAGGCTTCACTTTAGTTTGTATTCAGCGTGTTTTTACTCTGGTGTAGTTGAAGCACGTATAGATGACGTAGAGCTCAACATGGCTGTGTTTAACGAGAATAATCTTCAAAAATAGAACTTAATAGAACTTAGATAGAACTTAATCTTTATAGACTTTAATATTTTTGTATGTATGTTGTTTTCATTCAAAATATCATCAAGATAAAGTCAAATCGCCAAATCCATACCCACAGGGTTAGGTATTGATAATTTGCAAACACTTTTCTTTTTCTTTTTTGTAACTTTTTTCTTAGCTTATTTATTTATTTTTATTTTTTATTATCTTAGTTTCTCTAAGACTTAGAGAAACTAACGGTCTTAATTAACAGAGTTAATAATTAGCTAGAGACAAAGAGGCTATTTAGAAATTTCTACTTATAAAAAACAGAGTACATTATATGAACACTAAAACATGTGAATAAAAAAATTTAGATGTATAATATTACTAGAACAAAGAAAAAAGCAATAGATTTTAAATAAACTAAGACAAACTAAGATATGCACTTAACAAGATAAGACCCGCCCGCCCCGCTTCACACGGGTGTAATTTACGTGCGAAGCCAGGGTGGTTCGCTTGTTTTATATATAAACCTTCCGGGAAAATGTATCTAACTGATGGTGAAAACCGCATCAAAATCCGTTGCGTGGTTTAGGAGGAGTTAGCAGCCATACAGACAGACGGACGATATGTAGATATGTAGATGTAGAGAAGATAGAGATAGAGAAGAGAAGAGATCTGTATGTAAACGTGCCACTGCGGGCAAATGATATAATTAAGTGAGGCGTGTATTTTCGTGTTGTTTCCAAAACTTCATAGAAGCCAAAGTTATACAGTTAGTTAGTTAGTTTTTTTTTTTTTTTTTTTTTAACTTTTTTTTACTGGGCTAGTGCCTTTAATAACTAAACAAAATACAAGCTAAAACACTACAAATACAGTACAGTTAGACTGCCCATAGACCGTTGAAGGTCTAAAGACAATCCAAATGCTCAAGCCCACTACCAGTTGGCAGCGTACCCAACATGCTGGCGGCATTACCACGTTGAATGGCAATGCTAATGCGTTGAGCCAGAAACACGCCAGCATTTTGGACACGCGTCGCATTAACCAGGCGCTCTGAAAGATTTTTGAAAATGAGGTGAGCTCCCGGTCCCCAAGGGCCCAATGTCTCGACCCCAAACGCCTCAAATATGTAACCACTGCCGAGGTTAGCATATTTGCGACGCTTGTGCTGCTCTGCCGAATTGGCAGCCGCGCCAGCCCTACCTTGTGTCTCAGGAAGATGTGACGGCGCCAAAGTATCGACACAAGTTGCGTCCCATACAAGGGGCCGCCCCAACCTCCAGGGCACAAGTGTCATACCGTCAGGGCTCTTTCCATCGTCACGCGCAAGTTCGAGCACAGCTGCGACATTGGCGGTGGAAAGTGCCCTGCGTATGATGTCGTTCAGTCTAGCGTGTCGGCCAATACGACCAGCGCTTCTCGAGCAAGAGAGACCATGGTGACCGAGCTGGTCAACAGCAGTACCACACTGACAGCGATGGGCCTCACAGCACCTTGCACCCAAGCGTAAGCTGACAGCTAGACGAAATGCGGTTGGATCTAAAAGGCTACCTGTGTTAAAAGAGGGCATGGCTTGCAACCAAAGTCCCGGTTCCCAAACAGAGACAGCAAGAATACGAGCGCGATCTGCAATACTAGGACACGTTAGTTAGTTAGTGTTGTTAGTTAGTTACTTAGTTAGTTGGCTGCACCTAACTTTTTAACTATTCGACCAACCACCCGCATTCTTCAGTCATCCCGTGAACATGGTGCATGTAACTGCCCCGAAATATCGGGAGCTCATTCCACAACCTTACCACGATAAATATCCCGTAAATAATCATATAACTTTAGTGAACAACCGTGATAGCTTAAAACAGTGTTTCATAGAAGCCTGTGGTAAAGACTCCACCACTTTTTACTGCGCATAATTATGTCAGTTAGAAACGTTACACTAAGGTTGTGGCCTTAATGGCTTTAGCCAAAATACACAACTGAAATTTCTCAATATAAAACTATTTTTTTTTTGTTGTGCAGGGACGCTGCCTGCGTGAGTTTGTTACCGAATTATCAATAATTCTGTTAGAGGCATTTAACAGCATATTTGTATATTTCTCTAGCCATACCTACACGAATTCTACGTAAGCTTTTAATTCTAATTTGGGACCACTTTTGAAGTAGAGAATGGAAGAGTTAGGTAGATTATTCGATTATAAAATTATTTTTTGAGTCCCACAATCGGCAAATATCGCTAAGCATATTTTTTTCTTGTCTAATTGAGTCTCCTTACATGAAGCCGATAAAAAAAAAACCTAAAGAGATGAAACTTGACACTTGTAGGACTATCTATGGCTCTTGTTTTATCCTAAACTGGTGATAAACGAGGTAATTGGTATCTATAGTTTCATCTCTAAGTAATTTATCAAAAAACACCCGCAGCTACATTTCTGCCAGTTTACAAGTTATACAAGTATAATATGACAAGTTTTTTCTTGGACTAATCAGGTTTTCCTAGAACTTGTTACTTGTCGGTATCTATTAGAAAAGTTTAGTTGTTTCCAAGTGTAACAAAGCGAAGGGACAAGCGAAACTTTAGGGATCGGTGAAGAAATTAGAAAAGTATGTTGAAAATATATGTTGTCAAAGAAAATTGTAACAAAACAAGTTTTTGTCGTGAATTTGGTTATATGTGTAAAGCTTGCCATTAGAAGTACCTATCTGTGTTTTTCTTATTGCTTCACGACATGCTTAGCATAAACTAGCTTGGTAAACTATTTACTCCCAGTATGCATATAGGTAGTTTTTTTTTCTAACAATATTTCAGTAATGACACTGCTAAACTGATCAGGCATTAATAATCTGTCGACAAAACGTGATTCTCATCGATAACTTTTTGGGTTGACGAATTTGCAGTGTAGAGTTATTTGGCATTACGAACTTTAGAGTAGCGTACATCTGAGTGATATACTTTCGAACTAAAGTGATGTATCAGAAACAATAATTCTTAGCATTAGCATTGCCATTCAACGTGGTAATGCCGCCAGCATGTTGGGTACGCTGCCAACTGGTAGTGGGCTTGAGCATTTGGATTGTCTTTAGACCTTCAACGGTCTATGGGCAGTCTAACTGTATTTGTAGTGTTAGTTTTAGCTTGTATTTTGTTTAGTTAATAAAGGCACTTGCCCGAAAAAAAAAAAAAAACTTAACATCTCCTAATTTGCCAGGACAATTTTTTAACTGGTATGAAATTTTCAATACGACAATAAAAATATATAACCTAAAACTACACTAAACTAAACTAGGTACTTAGGATACATTTTGGAGAGTGTGCATCGGATCTGCATGACCTAATTCCCTCCTGCCCATTTTTCTATCGGACTGCCAGAGTGGACACGAAAAATCTACACCATTTCATGGTTGATATTCCGAAAACTCGGATGAAATGCTTTGATTCCACTTTTATTGTGCAAACTGCTAGTCTGTGGAATACGCTACTTAAAGGGTGTTTTCCGATAGTAACAATCTGGGTGTCATCATATCACGAGTGAATCAGTTTCTTCTAGGCAAGCATGCTCCATCGTAGACAGCATCAACGTGAAATATCAGGCGAGTTGGTGGTCAAACGCATGCCTAATATTGAATAAATATATACTTTTCTAAAACCTCCTTCATCATTTCAGCCGTAGGACGTCCACTGCTGGACATAGGCCTCCCCCATCGATATCCAAAAGGGCTGGTTGGCAGCGGCCTGCTTCCAGCGTTTCCCTGCGGTCTCTTCAACAGCAACTTCGGCAGGTCCAACTTCGGGAAAGGTCAATCGGCGAATCCAAATCGGCTGGGCAGCGTTCGGTAAACTTCGCAACGTCTTCTTGTCCAAAATCTCCTTGGTGTAAGGAAAACTGGCCAGCTTGCAGTATTGCTACGTTGAGTGGCAATGCAAATTTTTTGGCCAAGTAGACACCAGCATTCCCGTCACCAGTCGCCTCCACCAATTTACCATAACCAATTAACCCATTAAATTAGCACAATAGAGAGATCAATATGGATACAAAAACTGGTCTAGTCGGCAAATGGGTCAGCAATACATAGCTGTGCCGGTTCCCGCGCCACTCGTACCAAGTGAAAACGGATGCAACCGTGTGGAAATCGCGCAAAGAAAATATAGGCTGGGAGCTACTGGAAGATTTTGTTATTGTGAATTTAATTTATAATCTGTTTTTTAGCTTTGACAGCAGCTATATTTTAAATATATTATTACCAAGAATTTTGACCGTACGAGGGTGAGCAGATTCGTGATTACAAATTTCTACCGAAAATTCTAAAAACTTTGCCAACATAATATATAAATGTGTATGTTGCATTTTGTAGAGTAAGGCTTTGTTTACACTGACTTTTTTAAGAATTATTTTAAAGTTAAAAAAGCTTTCTGGCCCTATAAGGAACCCAATAAGGAAGTTATAATAGGCCATTTTAACAAAAAAAATTGTTTTAATGTATTTACTATTGCTTAATTCTTTAGTTATCAACGTGTAGGTAAAACATACATAAAATATAATTTGTTTAAAAAAAAAACTCATTTATAATAACGCCCTCGTAAAAACAAAACAGCAAATTTCGAATAAATATAGATGTCCGAGAAAATTATATTAAAACTATACTTAACTAAACTATAACTTATTTCGTGTATCTCATACATCACAAATAAGCACAAATTTACCTATCTATCTATAACTAGATTGGATATGAAACCCTCCATAAATTCTCTGCTTGGAAAATTCAAACAGACAAAGATGTATATTTTTTTTTTCTAAGCTAAACTAAATCGGCAGCTCTACAATAGTTGCCATACTTTTACACACATTGAAATGAAAAAGAAGCAGATAATTTTAGTCCTGTCAAATTTGTTTAGTTTAGTGTATAACAAAATTGATGCTATTGTCTCCCTGCCTACACTGTTTGGTCAGATAGCGATCCGTAAGCAATAAGCGCGGAATTTCTTCGATTAGATAGAACTCGTAAACTTTTAACTGGTGGGTAGTTATGTTCATTATCGAACGCGATCGGTGGTTGCTTTCGTTTAAATGAAATAATATCAATTTTATTGGCGCAGCGAAAGAAAATGTGTCTTTTCAAAATCACGCTCAGTTACTGGTCCATTACTTTTGTGGTTTCTTTGTGAATAAACCCGTTACGTTCTAGAAAAACTGTGCCTACAGGTTTTCATGGATGGCACTAAGCTATAAGGAGGTCACTATACTCGTCATTAGAAATAACTTTTACCCGTGCTTCTACTGTGGAAACAATCCTGAAATCGTGAAAACAGCTGTTTCAATTAAAAATGCCATCTACTCTCATAGAAATGAGTGGAATAGCAATTTCAGGGTTGCTTGGATAGTTAAAGAGGAGTTGTTCATAAGAATATGTTCTTCCACCGTTCCATGTATACTTATAAATAATTATAGTCGATGGTTGTACGTTTTTTTTAATACCTCAGAACTCTGTTATAAAATGATTCGGAAAATTATTTAGTAAAAATCGGTTGAGCAGTTTGGTTTAAAAATAACTAGAAAAATATGTCATCCAAGTAACTGAAATTGCGTATATACTAATTTTAATTTATTTTTTAAATTAATTCTCAACTTGTCTGTGAGTGAGTGTGTCGAATGGTCCAATCACCGATGTCGCAGATACGGCGCACGGCGATCGACCGACGTGACCAGCCAGAGGTTGCGAACGGTCGTTAACGATTTAATGACACCTTAATTAATTTGTCCCAGACAGCTTTCCCCTTCGACGCTAATGCAGTGCGATTCGGATTCGATTAAATATTAATGAAGTTGTC
Organism: Agriopis aurantiaria; assembly: GCA_914767915.1. NCBI lineage: Eukaryota > Metazoa > Arthropoda > Insecta > Lepidoptera > Geometridae > Agriopis > Agriopis aurantiaria. The sequence continues at coordinate 14,474,293 of OU611992.1, read as the reverse complement.
AGCGTTATGGGACTTTACTAACTGTCTTATTAATAGTGGTGTTGATACAGGGTTGCAAGTAATCATGGAAGTACATACTAAACTGTAAGAAGGGCATAGCAACTTTTTTTTAATAAATAATAGGCTTGCGTTTTACCACCATCTCGTGATGATGCGGTCTACGTTGGAGCACGCTTCCCTAGAAGAAACCGATTCACTCGTGATTTGAAGACACCCAGATTGTAACCATTGGAGAACACCCATTCTGGCAGCGCATTTCACAGACTAGCAGTTCGCATAATAAACTAACTACACCTACTCATCATTAAGGCGCTTGCAGACGATGCGTAGTACAAGTAGCAAGTAGAAGTTGTAAGTAGCTACTACGCATCGTCTGCAACGTTTTCCTTAGTGCAAGTAGCACTGATAATGCTTTGTAGTACTTCTACTGCCACTTGCAATAAGCAAAACTTTGCAGATGATGCGTAGCAGCTACTTACAACTTCTACTTGCTACTTGTACTACACATCGTCTGCAAGCGCCCTTATGACCAACGAAATGGGCTCAACCGTGAGATCGCGAAAACATATCAGCCATTCCATACATTTTATCGTTTTTTCATTGTATATTTTAGTGTAAAAAGCTGTTTGTTTTCCAATAAATTAATTAATTTCGTTAAGTGTCAATGTTTTTTTTTCTATGGAACATTATGGTGAGCTTTTTGACGATGTCAGGGTGTGGTTTGTGGGGACAAAAACATATATAATTATACGTGTAAGATATACCTTTTTCTGTCTAGTACACCTAGACAAAAAAGGTATAATATACCTTTTTCTGTTTATAATATACCTTTTTTTGTTTCTGTATATAAATTACATACCTTTTTCTATTTCAGTAATGGCGGTTTCACTCGCTACCCCCCGGGAAAAAAAAAACATAATCAGATGTTTTTTTTCACAAATTAAGAAATATCTACTGGTATTGTTGGTAGACCGGATTTAGATGAAATTTATCGGAAGTTGGCTTTATACCCTGGATTAAAATACTACGTATTTTTATCCCCAAAATGTACAGTTCCTGTGGGATAGCGAGTGAAACTTCGAGGGGCCAATTACTAAAATTTTGCATGTTGACGATAGAATCCAAGCGATTATCCGCTATTAATGTATTATTGTAATTACGTATTTGATTGGATAGCAAAATAGCAGAACGCTAATTAGTGATGCATTGAATACGATAATTCAGCTGATTGGACGAGATAATTACGGTAAACATTGACAGTTTTGTTAATAGAATAATTTGATATCAGACTTAATTTGCGTGACTTTGACTTTGGCTAGACTTGTTTGACGATATCTAAATACGAATAAAACTTGAAAATCTTTTTTGTACTGCGCTGTTTCGAGCCCGTGTTAAGAGGTAACCGTATATAAGGCCCCAGGCCCTTGTGCCTCTATTTAATTATTATATTCTACTTATAATGTCCATTCTGTGGTGCTGATAAATTGTTGTTGTATTGTATTGTGTTGTGCTGTGTTGTGTTGTGTTGTGCTGTGCTATGCTGTGTTGTGTTGCGTTCCGTTGCTTTGCTTTACGTTGCGTTGCATTGTTTTGTACTGTAATGGAACCTCCTGCTCATAAGGCAAACATATCACCACTGATCCAATCCGATCGTTTCAGTTTGTGGGATTCATCCTGGAATCATCTTCATACGATTTAAAATTTCATCTCCAAGTCTGATATTTATTTCCTTTCCCAGTAACACTATTCGCTACCTAAATAAATAATGTAAAGATACCCGTAGCTTCTGGAAGCTCGAAATCGATTCTATAAATCAAAAGACGTAAAGTTAAGGCAAAATTTACGTTATCTACATATAAATCGAACTAATATCGACCGAAGTTCTGAAGCTTTATGTGAAATGTGTTTTCAGAACACAGCGGTGGGTCGGGTTGGCTAGCGCGTATTAACTATGGTTTAATTTTATCTCTGGTGGGTGTTAAATTGAATATTAGATTTCGCCGGAGACGCCAAGCGGCGCAGATATGCAACTATCAAGTCATTATAATATATTTGTGCCGCTAGTGCATATATGGATTCCATGTACCAAAAAGTTCGTTTTACAAATTTTGTCACGTTTAGTTGACGCCGCTGGTGATAAGAGAGTTCGCTCATTCCTCGCGCAGAGAATTTCTTTGGCAATTCAATGCGAGAATGCAGCCAGCGTTTTTGGTACACGGTTTGGTTTAGCACACGGACAACTTCTTCATTTTGATGTTTGCTTCGTTTCCGTTACCTATGTATATTAATAACTGACTTCACATAAAAAAGTTGTAAAAAAAGTATTTAAGGTGGTACGTTTCACCTATGGCGGGAAATTCAAATTTCAAACAATTTTTTGTCCTTGTATCTAGGCCGGATAATTATTGTAATTATTGGATTGTGATGTTTGCGCAAATAGATTATTATCCTTTTAAAAATTATGTAAAGCTATTTATCTCTAATGTACATTATTACTTACAATATCTGCCAATAACAAAATGTTGCTGTTTCAAACGGTTTATTAACAAATGTAAGTATTATGGTGTGTTACTGATAAATAGCTCACGATAAACGCTGTACATGATAATGTAAAGAACAACCAACGATTTGCGCAAACACTGTGTCATTTTTCAATAATTACCGAGCCTAACTACAAAGACAAATAAACTCTTTGAAATTTGAATTTCCCGCCATGGATGAAACGAACAAAAGGTCGGCAACTATTATAAAAAAAAATAAAAAAACACACAAACAAGATAAATATGGTAAGGCGGTGTGTTGGTGCGAACTTATCAGATCTAATTCAGGTTTGATGGCTTCAGTCGAACTCATCCTGCAAACGACCTCGCCTCCCTTTTTGCATGCCTCGTGATCTCTAAATTTCAATATGAAGATGGCACTTAATGATCATTATCATATCAGCCTATCATGTTCCGACTGCTGGGACACAGGCTTTTTATAGAGAGAGAGGATGGGCACTAATCCACCTAGTTGGCCCAGTGCATGTTGGTGAATGTCATACGTCTTTGAACTTTTGAGGTTCTTAGACATACCGATTTCCTAGCAAAGTTTTCCTTCACCATTTCGAGCGATGGCATCGAAACTGCACATAATTTATTTAGGTACTAAATAAATCATTGGTGCAAAGCCGAGGATCGAACCGGGTGCCGTCAGATTGTAAAGCGCACATGCTACCGCTTGGCCACCATCGCATTTGATGATGATGAATATTATACACAAAAATTGAACAGCAAAAATCATTCTTTTCATGCAGAAATGGATATCTAGTTCAAATACAGCTGAATTTTCGAGCTATTTCCGTATTTATATCGACACCAAATGTCGGTGTCGAGGGTTCGAATTTTTACGCCGCTATTTCGGACATTTTAATCTCGCGTGAGATGGCCCGCGGCGGCCTTAACTTTATTGCCGGTCGTATGAATTTCTGAAAACCTCAACTTTCGGTCGTAAATCTAGATTTTACGTGCCGGCGCTACCCTTAGTCTTATCTTAGACTACAAGGAAAAAGGGTCAGAAGTTTCAAGGAGGTAAAAAAAACTGCAAGTAATAAAATAACTGGCCAAGAGCGTGACGAGACACGCATATGGTGGGGTTCTTTTTTCCGTAGCCAGTCACAATCATAGTTCACAAATTGGTGGTTACAGAAAAAAACTAAGGATCGAAGATGGACTTATCGAAATTTAAGAGGTGCATCATACCAACATAACATATACTTTTTATGGTTTATTCAAAAAGGATACAACTTGAGAAACAAGACAATTTTACAATAAGGTCAATGACCTTTGAGCTATATGGCGTTTTTACTTTTTTATTTTTTTAGTTAATCTGCCGTAATATCACATATACTGTGAAAATTTCAATTGGCTATCTATTACGGTTCGAAAGATATAGGCGTTTAAAGTTAGGATGGACAGACAGACAGACAATGTAGGGTTAGTAATAGAGTCCTTTTTTGCCCTTTGGGTACCGAACCCTAAAAACAACTGTTTTATTGATATTTTTTTCGAGATTTCTGAGTCTTTCCTATACTAAATGCTGATGGTACAATGACCTTCATTCGGCTTAATACCTACTACCGTTATGTGTAACCCTGTATACAGATTATAATTATTGTACGGAAAAGTAAAATATTGAACATTTTTTTCCGACAGACCTATGTGACTTTGACTTGACCGTGACTTACTTTACTCTGACCTCTGACTGTGACTTGTTTGACGACACTGGCAATGCAAAAGAAGTGCGACGTCAAAATCCTCACTGAAGAAAAAAACACCTAGTTACTTGCAACTGACGTCTCAAAATAAATCGAATAAACCAAAATCTGATACGTGTACGCCACTCTCACTTTCTTCACCTCGGATAATAAGGCCATAAAATCACAGATTGGTTTTATTGCTTTTTGAATTAAAGCCTCGTGGAAACATTTAATAGGTATTACACTTTTATGATGACCCATTGCCAGTCGCCTTATTCGTCTTAAAGGATAAGAAGTGAAACCAGTTTTTTGAAAGCGGAGAATTTCTTTTGTTGCTCTCCAAGTGCTCATATTTCATATCGTAAAAATTGCATGTCAGATCAGCTCTTATATTTTGACACTAAAATCTTGAATCTTGCATCTCCAGTTTTAAAATCTCATCAGATTGTTTGAGCCCCAGATCAGATAAACAAGGGCGATATGGTAAGATGCCGTGACGGGTGCGAACGCATCTCGCCTTTTTTGTTACGTGGGGGGAAATCTGCTAAAGATACCAGGCTACATTGGGTACAGCCAGGTTATGTAAGATTGCACCTGCTAAAACCTCCTCGATATAATGATGTGATGTGGTGTTAAGGTGGTACGATTCACCAATGGCGGGAAATTCAAATTTTAAACAGTTTTTTGGTCCTAGTAGCCACGCCAGGTAATTATTTTTAAATAACACAGTGTTTGCGTAAAATGTTGGCTGTTCTTTACATTATAATGTACAACTATTTAACAGTAACGCACCATATTACTTATATTTGTCAATAAACCGTTTGAAACAGCAAAAAAATAGTTTATTCACAAATGTAAGTAATAATTTTATTTATATTACACGGGAATTACTCACGTAAGATTAAGCCGGTCACTCCGACTATAGTTTCAACCGCATTAGGCAGTCTTTTTCATGGTGAATGCGCGCGAGCGGCTGCGTCTCGCTTGCTTTAAATAAAATGTGTGAAAATCACGTCAGTTTCTATAGTAAGTAATAATGTGCATTAGAGATAAATAGCTTTACATGATTTTGTAAAGAATAATAATCAATTTACGCAAACATCATGATCGTTTACAATAATTACCCGGCCTACCTACAAGGACAATAAAACTGTTTGAAATTTGAATTTCCCGCCATTTGTGAAACGAACCACCTTAAATTAAATATAATAAAAGGAATAAAAAACTAAAATAATAAATAAATATTCGGGACATTATAATTTTTTATTATTATTATAATAAAAAGTATTTACATACTTAAATATTCTTAATTTACCCGCAGTGGACAAGATTTAATCTCTTCTAATCACATTCAGTGAAACTTGACCCTAACAGGTCTCTGTGAACTTTTCTAAAACACGACAGGTTATGTGCTGAGACGAATCAGTTCAGAACTTGCATTTTATTGTTACTCACCTTGTATCACTGTCACTTTCACTTTGTAATAAATGATAGTCATGAACGGAATGACCGTTTACAAAAATAATTACATATTCACGTCATGACTGGTTACCACGCATTATATGTTGACTATATTAATATTGTTAATGTTTTGTGTGTTTGTTATGTCAATTGGATTGCGCTAACCTTCTATTTAACTTATTGATAAGTGTTTTATTAATTTAGACCTAAAATGTCATCATCATCATCATCATCATCATCAGCCAGAAGACGTCCACTGCTAAACATAGGCCTCCCCCTTTAACCTCCACACTAAACGACAGCCTGGCTTTTGCATCCACTGGATGCCAGCGACTCTCACTATGTCATCGGTCCATCTAGTGGGAGGCCTACCTACGCTGCATCTTCCGGTTCGTGGTCTCCACTCAAGAGCTTTTCTTCCCCATCGGTTATCGGTTCTCCGAGCGATGTGGCCCGTGACGTAAAATATAGATATAAAGAAATTGAATGATAGGAATTTCAGGCACGCAACATTTTGGGTACTGTAGCGTTTCGCACAGTATGTGATTCGCACCATTATTTTTTGCACTTTATTTGACTAGTAGTAAAACTGTTTTTTTTATTTTATTTTTTATGCCATAGGTGGCAAACAAGCAGACGGGCTGCCTGATGGTAAGCAGTCACCGTCGCCTATGGATACTTGTAACACCAGAGGCATCACAAATACGTTGCCGACCCTTTAGAACTCTATTAACTCGCCTTTTGAAGAACACCATGTTGTAACTTCTCGGAAACACCGTAGAAGGTAGCTCATTCCACATTTTGCAGGTATGAGGCAAGAAGGATCGTGTGAATCGCACAGTGTGCGATTTCCACTGATCTATGATGTGTGGATGAGCCTTCAGGCGGTGGCGGCTAGTGTCGATATTTTACTTATTAATTCAATACGAGCTACATTTAAATGAAATCATATTTAGCTAAGTAAGATTGGTGCAGACGTATAAATAGTGTAAAAGGGATTAAATAATATTAACTTCGATAATTTCTAGTAGCAGAAGACAGCTATAAACTCACTCCGTTTATCAGCCAATACAGGGTTACGCATATAGATGGTACTTAGCCGAAAGGAGGTCATTGTACTCATCATTATGAACAACTTTTACTATGGGACCAAACCTGTAATCGCGAAAAAAAGTCAGCTGTTCCATACATTTTGTCGAGTGTCAATAACCGTTTTTTATGGAAAAGCTGATATTTCTTTCGTGATTTCAGGATTGGTCCCATAGTAAAAGTTGTTCATAATGATGAGTACAATGGCTTTTCGGCGTAGTACAGTCTATATGCGTAACCCTGTAGAAAATATTCAATCGTGATCTCCCATTTCATTGCACAGTACAAAATCTAGACTGTCAGGCGTCAAAATATTGAGTTTATTGAATCTAAGAGAAGAGTCTCGAAGATGCTATCGAAGCACGAAAAGAAACGTACCTATCAGAAACAGCACGACATTTTGGCATAATCAATATTTATGATAAAAATCGACTTCGTGACATATCTCGGACTTTCCCTGAGAAAGCGTCATAAAAAGGCCAACTGCAGACAATCCTAAATTCAACAATGGATATAATGACGAGCTTAAACACCGTGAAGCAGTTTGCTAAACAAAAGATAAATAACCAAATGAGCTCAGTCGATCGTCACGCTCGAGACAAACGAACGGATGAATGGATGAAGCTAGAAAGAGATGGTTATTGGAAAAACTATGGGAGATAGTCGGTGGTCGTGGAAACAATGTTTTCACCATTGACTCATATGGTAAGGACGGGCCAAACCAAGTCACTGTTGCACACGCAAGTATATTGTTGCCAGTGTGATATCTGTTGCTCGCTGACTTTGTTATTGCGTGATCGTTCGTCTCGCGTCACTTCATTCTGGAGTAAATAGGCACGTATCATTGCGGTTACTTGTGTGGTGGTCATTTTTATTTTTCTTATATCCAAAAAATTCAGTCAATATTTAGTTAAGCGTTTCCTCATAAGTCTAGGGTTTAGGATTTATATATTTATTAAAATCAAATATATTTATTTAAATATTTATATACATTATAATTACATAAACACCAGCAGCATCCAGCTGTTTCACCCATAATCTTACAGAATCTCTTTATATTAGTTTTTTTTTGTTAAGCTTTTACGAAGTTGAATCTAGATCTACACAATTATACAAAAACGTTCGCATTTACAATAATAATAGTGTGAAAAACACGTATGACGCAACGGTGCAACATAATGTAGATAAGTGAGATTACGACAGACGATGTTTTATTTTATTTATTAAATAACCATACAAAACAGAATGCAATAAATTTGACATAAACATTAAATTTTAATTTTACAGATCTGGGTCACATTCTAAAACAATATAATACAATACTATAAAATTCTTTATTAATTACTCCATAGTTACAATAAGTCAAACTTCTCCAATACACTTTCTACAATGATGTGTATAAACTTATATAAACAGTATATGTTAATAATATTATTATGTGTAAATAAATCAAATTAAATAATAACTTATTCAATTATGAATTATGAATGCCTATGAGCATTATAATAACATCATTGCGCCGTTTTAAAGTACTATGACGCAATCTTCCGATCGCCTCTCTTGATATTTAGCTCCGTGTTTTACACTCGATTTTAATATTTCTTTGTAGTCAATCACACATCGAGGGCGCGGTGTGATTTCTCTGTTTGCTAGTCACATTTCTAATGCGTGTAATTAGGGTCGGCAGATCGTAAGCGTTCGATGGTTGTATGACTTGTATGGTGTGGTAAAGTGGTAAAGTGTCGTTTAAAAAAAAAAGTTTCGAATTCTATCTGTTCTGAGAAGTGGAGATTTACTGCTGGTGATATTTTCTGTACAACAAATGTGTCAGTAATCTCGACTTGTGTTGAATTATAGTAGACCAAATACACCCCGTGGATAACCCTACACGAACCGTAATGTTTCTGGGAAACAAGTATCAAGTGATGATTTTAAAAACCCTGTAAAATAACTGACATTCGTTAAATCTTCAAACTACTGAACAGATTTTCTTGAATCATAGCTAAGGGCACTCGATCAAGACACGCTTCAAACAAAAAAAAAACTAAATAAATAAAAAATTCAAAAAACATACAGTCGAATTGATAACCTCCTCTTTTTTGAAGTCGGTTAAAAATAGGTTCAGCCGTTTGGTAGTACCACAGACATATGTATACACACGTTAAACTTAGGTATAATATCCCTTTTTGCGTCAGGGGTTAAAACATGACTTTTCCGCCATTTGTGAAGTATATAATTGATACAATGCATGTACAATTGTACAATGACGCTCGGACGTTTGTTGACTGTTTTTACTGATAGATTTTGACTCTATAGAAATTGTATCTCCATATTTTCCGCCCTTGAACAATTAATTTTCCGGGGTAAAATACTATCTAAACCAATGAAACAGCAGTAACCGTTTGTATTGTACTTGTTTTAGTGGTTTAGAATGTTTGAAACCAGCAGTGTAAAGCGTACAAGCATGCGCGCGGCCCAAGTCGATCGTTGACCTTTAGCGTCAGCTGATATTTTAATTTGCGAACATTACATTTATTTTTATTTAACGTAGGATTGTGGTATCGTATCAGCAAACACTACCACCACACTACCACTATTACCAGTCTTCGTTTTCGGGAGAGTTTCTCTTACAACTTGGCAAAAAGTCCTGAATCTTTTTCTTCTGACAATACTGTAGAAAACACGTCAGTGGAGCCAGTGGAGTTTTGGCGCCAACGCGAAAAAAACATGTCGGCTCGTTGGATTATTTTCCTAAACTTGTGTATTTTCGAGGGTTAATGTGTACTAAATGGTGAATTATTATTCATTAAGTGCTCGTAAACGTGCTCGAGTGTGGTTAAGTGATATAACGAGGTGAAACGTGTCTTTTCGTGTTGTTTCCAAAACTCCATAGGAGCCTCTTGTAAAGTCTCCATCACTTTACAGGGGCATGAGTTTGACTTGACTGTGACTTACTTAGCTTGACTCTGACTGTGACTATGACTTGTTTGACGCTATTAAGACTATGTAAACTGTTTAATATTACGACTAAAGGACATTGAATCCAAGGTCATGAAATATATAACAAAAAAAAGAAATCCGTCAGTGGAAAAATTTCATAAGTAAAGTAAAGTAGTTGAGGCTTTACAAGAGGCTTCTGTGGAGTTTTAGAAACAGCACGAAAATACGTGTTTCACCTCGTTATATCAATTGCCCTCTCTCGAGCACATTTTAGCACTTAATAAATATTAATCTGCCATTAAACATTAACACTCGAAAATACACAAGTTAAGTAAAATAATACAACGAGCTGACATGTAATTTTTTCAAGTTGCCGTCTATAATCTATCTTCCTCAGATGTACTACAGTGTTGCTATAAATAGTATTGAGAACTATTTGCGATACCGGCGCCCCCAATAATTTCTACTCTTTTTTGCTAAGCTGTTCATTATGTACCTATGGCATTGACATGGAGAACCTAGGTGAAGCACGGGTCCGACCCCAACGAACAGTAGTAAAAAGAAAAGTTCACACCTACTAGTGAATGTACCAAGCCAGTACTTAAACAGTAAACTTCAGCACTAAATAAGCGACTATTTGCAATATTTTAACTTCAACATCAATTTACTAGCTACTCACTTGCATTGCCTTATTCCAATTGACCCTAATAACTAACACATAATAATACGACAGGTAGCTTACGTCTGTATGTCACTGCAACTTAGTGTAGCTTATGACAGCTGTCTACACGGCACGGTATCGAGATAACTTCAACTTAGCTTATGATTAATAGTCTGCAAAGTTATCTTTCATTTTCTTATGATATTTTTTTTATTAGACGTTCTGATGCCGGCGTCACGGTTTTATCGTCGTACTAGCCGCCACCGCCTGAAACATCATAGATCAGTGGAAATCGCACACTGTGCTATTCACTCGATCTTTCTTCCTTCACATCTGCAAAATGTGGAATGAGCTACCTAACGTGGTGTTTCCAAGAAGCTACAACATGGGGTCCTTCAAAAGGCGAGTTAATAGAGTCCTTAAGGGTCGGCAACGTGTTTGTGATGCCTCTGGTGTTACAAGTAGGTATCCATAGGTGACGGTGACTGCTTACCATCAGGCGGCCCGTCTGCTTGTTTGCAACCTATGGCATTAAAAAATAAAAAATGTTCTGCTGCGCTTAACCACCACCTCGCCTGATGATGCGGTCTACGATGCTCGACGCTTGCCTAGAAGAAACCGATTCACTCGCGATTTGATGACACCCATATTGTATGAAATTTTTGCGAGACCACATCTAGCGCTATTGTGTTACTCTGTGTTTATTGTGTTATTCGGAGAACATCTATTCAGGCAGCGCATTCCACAGACTAACAGTTCTCACAATAAAAGTGGAATCAAAGCACTTCGTACGGGTTTTTAGAATATCTACCATGACGTCTATCGGAAGCGCTAGATGTGGTCTCGCAAAAATTTCATTGACTTTGGCTCAGTAGTTTATAACCAACTCCAATAATACAAATAGTTTTGTTCGAGCGCTTTGTAGAAAAATTGTAAATGTGGTTTTTAAAATTGTTTTTTATCTCTTTCCTCTGACGGGATTTTGGCGTCGCACTTTTGTGCATTTGCCAGAATCAAGAATTTAAATCACAGATCTGTATGTGTATATCTGTGATTTAAATATTATAAAAATTCTTTAAATGTCGTCAAAATCAAACAAGTCAAAATCTGATTCAAGTAAATTAAAAGTCACAGTCAAGTCATATGTGTCAAGTATAATAATTCATTATTACACATTAACACACGAAAATACACAAGTTTGGAAAAATAATACAAAGATTCGAGGCGACATTTTTCTTTCAATTTGGCGCCAAAACACCTTTAAATTGTTTATAAATCATCACCCCGCGGTTTTACCCGCGTGGATTACTCCTTATATCATTGGCTATTATGCCAGTGTAAGTCCCACCAAAATCGGTCCAGCCGTTTTAAAGTCCTTAGGGCACACACGCGTCGCCTTTTATATTATTAAATATAGGTAGTACCTAAGATTATTTTGTTTGCTTGCTGTTGTATTTGTATGCAGTTCCGTGTAAAGAGTTTTAATAGGTACCTATAAGTTTAGTAGTAACCTCTTTCGTTATTGAAACCTGTATTGCCTGTTTTAATCGTCTATTAGATATACAGATTGATTTACGTTTAACTACCATATTGCAAGGACGTCTTATACTCAGTCCTTAAAACATAAAAAAAATAAGAAAACAATTTTCCTGATTACTTTATATAAATCAAAATTGTATCTGACAGGTTGTCCATAACATGAGATAAACCCACACTTCCGGTACTGTATCTGTCAGCATAAACTACACGGGTACGAGAAAATAATATTGTTCTGTAGTGTTGTGAAAATACGATGGAAATGCTGAACATACGTTGGAAAATGCTCGCTTCATCGAACCGAAATACGAGAGAACAAAGACATAAGTAAATAGAAGGAAGTGTGTTTACGAAGCTTCTCGCACACAATATTTCTAGCAGTATTTACGTATCCGTAAATAGTATTATGAAGTTTTCAAACCTTTGCAAACCTTTTCAAAGTTTTTTTTTTTTTTTTTATACTTTATTCGTGGATAAATAAATAGATTTTTAAAGAGGATGGCATTGAGTATAATTCTAAAATTAATACATTGTTATGGTAAAGAGCACTCAGGGAAAACTTCGGTAAAAACGGTTTGTAAAAACACTTTGTTCAAATCTTAGCTCAATTGTTGAATTACGGCCCTCACTTTGCTCGTTCAAATTTTAGCTCAATATAACTGTTTTCAAATGTAGTTTCAAGATTTGACACATGTAAGTAAATCTCATTGCATAGCTTGTATAAGCCAACCTTGAGAACTGTTACGAAGCTAAAGAAACAAACAAACATTCATATTTGAACACAAATTTTAGCAATTTTAATCAACTAGGTGCGTGAGGACATTCTTTCAGGAACCATAATTTTTTTCAAGATAGAAAACAAATTGTCACTCACCGGCCCTTTAACTATCTGTATGCAAAAATCACATCAGTCCTTTACTCTGCAGTTGCGAGAAAGAGAAACAAACTAATATGTAGAATACGTATCTGCAATGAGCGCCTCTTGCGGCATTTCCGAGTAACTATAACATGGGGTTCTTCAAAGGGGCTTGTGATATCCCTTGGTTACAAAAATCCATAGGCGACGGTGATCACTTACCATCAGGCAGCCTGTTAGCTTGATTGCCACCTATGGCATTAAAACCGATAAATAAAATTTCTTTAGCATTTAAAGCTTAAAAAAATGAAGTGTGATATCTCCATACTTGGATGATTATTACTCCACCAAGTTTAGATAAAATCATCCCTCCAACTACTACACTAATCTAGATAAGACAATCTTAATTCCCGCCACGAGTTTCTTATTAAATCATATCTGATTACAAGAAAATGTAATTATCTTCGTCGAGCGCATGTTTCAACTTAATCAAAAATATCAACTTGTTTCGTAAGAGATGCGACAGTTTATTGAACATAATTATTATATCGATATATTTATTGAGTCATATATTTTTTTTTTTTAACTAGCACCGCACAAAAACGAATTACACCAATGACAATAATAATATTAAGCAGTCACAAAATCATTTTTTATATATATGACACGGGAATTACTCACGTATGATGCCGGTTACTCTGACTATAGTTTCAACCGCGTTCGGTATTTTTCAACAAAAATCGATATTTTTTTTAATCGATAAAATTTGTTCTTTAAACTCGGTCCAAGTCGGTATCTGTTTTGTCAGCTGCAATAATATTGTAAAAAGTAGAATGAAAACCACGAAATCTGACCACATCCGCTAGTTGAAAAGTAAGGCTGCAGCAGGTTATACCCCATATACTTCAGTGAAATATTAAAAGAAAATGTTTTTATTCAGCTTTTCACAATGTTATTGCAATCTCAAAGCAAATAAACGAATAGAAAAAGTGTAGTTATTTTTGTTTTTTACGGATGTTTTAGCCAAATTTTTAGAAGTTAACTTAACGTGTCGCTTTACTTGCGTGTTTTAATTACTGAGTCAGGGGGCCAGGAGGGCGTTAGTCGTCAGCTCAGCTTAATTCTCGCTACCTTGTACCAATTGCAATAGCAGTTAGACTATGGTGGTCTCGGGCGTTGCACAACCACGAATTTTTATATTTGATCATTGTTGATTATCTGCCTCGTTTTATACGGGTGTCTTACCTGAAACAAATTAATTTTAACGTATAATAATACATCCAAACTTTGTCATCACACCACCCCACAACACTTATAATACAAAATGTGGAAGCTACTCTCGGTCTGTCTGTATCTGTTTACTTGATATTTTATACACGAATAAATAGCAGAACCGTTCATGATGTGCAAATATTAAAATACACTGTATTGTGTTAAACAGTGAATTTTATCTAAAAAAATCACGATAATTCACTGGTGACATTGCGACATAATATCTATTTTTACAATAACTTTTCGACTGAAGGACGCTGTATCCATGGTCGTGAAATAATTTATAAATAAACTATTTTTACTGAGTTTTGGTGCCAACGTGAAAAAAAACATGTCAGATCGTTATATTATTTACCTAAACTTGTGTATTTTCTAGTGTTAATGTGTAATAATGGTGGATTATTATTTATTTAGTGCTCGTGAACGTGCTCGAGTGTGGCCAAGTGATATAATGCTGTGAAACATGTTTTTTGTGTGCTTTCCAAAACTCCATATTATTATAAGCCTCTTGTATAGCCTCCACCACTTTACTGGGGCATGAGTTTGAACTGACCGTGACTTACTTTGCTTGACCCTGACTATGACTTACGACTGAAAGACTTTGTATCCATGGTCATGAAAAACTAACAATAAAAACAAAAATCTACTTTAACACAAAAACGAAGAAAACAATGTTATAGTATAGCTCTTTTTTTTTCTTTTTTTTTTTGTAGCCTTTTACCTCCATCTCACTTGTTAAACGATGAGGCGGTCTACGATGCATGCACGCTTGCTTGAAGAAACGAAGATTGTAACTATCGGTATTTCATCAATACAAAACAATGATCTATAAAATATCGATACTCACGCCCATCCCTACACATAATATAATCCGGAATAATCGTCGCAAATTCATCCGATTGAATGGATTAGCCTCGATAGCGGCTCATTTTAATTACATGAAAGTGGAGCGATCTCGAGTCAAGCCATTCAAAGCTAAATGTCGTGTCGACGACTCATCGATTTGTGGTCGAATGGACATGAAGCGAGAACGTAGGTACTATGGCGAAGCTTGTAATTGTAAGGATATCAAAATAACTATCTGTTTGGTGAAAGACGTATCAATGAAAGTTGCAGTGAAACCCCTGGGTTAGGTTAGGTATACTTCTGCATGTATTTTTACGGGTGTAAAATTACATGCAGAAGTTTACCTAATCCCTGCCTGCCTGCTGCCTAAATGGGTATTCAGGCAGCGCATTCCACAGACTAGCAGTTCGCATAATCAAAGCGGAATCAAAGCGCTTCTTTCTTCTATAGACTAAACGGCTTGACCTATTTTGATGAGTGAGGTGTCATTAGATTCATCTTCATGGCGGCCAGTGTGTCATGGGTTATAATTTGCAATCGGGTAAACTATGTTTCACAATAGGTTTAAAAGTTACTATAACGCGAAAGTTCATATACTTAGTCCGTTAGATATACCCGTTGGTCCAGTTGGTAGTGAACCTGCCTTCTGAACTTTGGGGCGTGGGTTCGATTCCCGCCTAGGACAAACATTTGTGTTTGTTCTATATCTGGTTGTTAACATCAGAATCTATTTAAGTATGTATTTAAAACTATATATGTATGTATATCAGTCTCTGGCAGCCATATCACAAGCTTTGCTTATTTTGGGGTCAGATGACTGTGTGTGAAAAATATCCCGAATATTTATTTATATACCTATTTATATAATTTCTCACTAATTTTCTTTTTTTTTATAATTTAACTTTAATAATACCTACTGCATGCCTTATCTGAACAGTTCCCAGCATTTTACTGAACCAATTATAATAAAACTAACAGATTTAGATTAGATCCATGAATAATGCAAATTTAAACAATAAACATACATATTAATATGATCATTATCACATTTTATGACGTTTGACCACTAGTGTCAACAAGGTCATGGAAGTTTGAATAGATGCTAATTATTCTGGCAAATTGGAAGAATTCGCTGGAAATAAAAAATAAATTATAAAAATGAAGTAGAAAATTATCTTTTACGCCTTATTACACCCATTCCCTCTATTTACCACGATGGCAGCTCATTTACACCAACGTGGAACCATGTTGTTTGACATAAGCACTACGAGCCCGTACGAAGCGCTTTGATTCCACTTCTATTATGCGCACTTCTAGTCTGTGGAATGCGCTGCCTGAATGGGTGTTCCCCGACAGTTACAATCCGGGTGCCTTCGAATCACAAGTGAATCGGTTTCTTCTAGGCAAGCGTGCTCCACCGTAGACCGCAACATCGCTTAACATCAGGCGAGTTGGCGGACCAACGCAAGCTTATATTATATAGAGGAAAGATTTGATTGTTTGTTTGTTTGTTTGCATTGAATAGGTTCCGAAACTACTAAATCGATTTGAAAAATTCTTACACTGTTGGAAGCCACACTATCCCCGGTTGACATAGGCTATATATCTAAACCCGGGCGAAGCCGGGGCGGCATACTAGTAAAAAATAAAAAATAAACACTAAAAACCACAAGATTTTTATTACTGAAACTACCAAAATATTTGTATGTATTATACTTAAGGCGAAATGGTAGAGAGCCGTACACTTGTATAACGGTAATGCGGCGTGCGCGCTTTCAAATATTTTCAATATTAATTTTTTCTTTATTTCCTAGGTCTACTTTTGAATATTCATGATGACGAATCGTCAAATTTGAAGCATATTTTGTCTTAAATGCAAGTTAGTGCGCCACATATTTTTTTTATAAAAACCAGCTGAAATACAATTTGGAACAAAACTAAAAAAGATAATTCAATTAACTAATCAAACTAAAGCACAATAAAGTGAACGCTCGACTCATTCAACCAAAACTTTAAGCCTTCACTTTCACTTTAACTACCTGAGATAACAAGCATGGCCCAGCAGTGAACGCATGAATGAGGCAATGGATAATCCCGAGAGAGCGATGATACGGGCCCGATAAGACTTGGCCTGAGACATGTTACCTATACGTAGGTACTGAGATTAAGGTCCTCCTTAGAGCACGCTCACCACTTTATTGAAGACTAGCGGTCCGCCCCAGCTTCGCACAGGTATAGATTATAGCCTATGTCACCCGGGGATAGTGTAGCTTCCCAACAGCGAAAGAATTTTAAAAATCGGTCCAGTACTTTTTGAGCCAACTCGTTACAAACATACTTACATACAAATCTTTCCTCGTTATAATATTAGTATAGAAGTATAGATACTATAAAACTCGAAGCTAAGCTCAATTTGCTTATCTTAAACTCATGTAGATCACAGAAAAGATTGTTTTTATTTTAAACTAGCGACCCGCCCGCCCGGCTTCGCACGGGTGTAATTTACGTGCAAAGCCGGGGTGGGTAGCTAGCTATATATATAAACCTTCCGGGAAAATGTATTTAGCTGATGGTGAAAACCGCATCAAAATCCGTTGCGTGGTTTAGGGGGAGTTAGCGGCCATACAGACAGACAGACGCGGAAAGCGACTTCAATTTATACTATGTAGAGATAGAGAAGAGAGAAGAAGATATAAGTAACATAAGGAGATACAATGTTTGGCAATAGGGGTCCGCTCAGCGCTGTACTGCAAAGTCCCGAAGGGTCAAGTAGTCGATAATGTCAACTATTAAAAGATTGAACAAGTCAAAGTCAAACTAGTTTACAGTCAAGACTAGTCATGCTGGAGAATTCTAGGTGGTAGACACTTTACTAGGGGTTTTTATTTGGAAACAACAAGGATTTTTTCCATTGCACCTTCTGTTTTTAATAAACATATAATTTATCTTCAGAGTAGTAGGTATTTTTGGCTCATAAAATATTTCTTAATTGTCTTTTTTTAATTTCGTTTCGCTAGGACATAATAACTGTTCTGGAATGGCATTGTAAAAACACACACTGTTTCTAAGAAAGGATTTATTTGTTTTTTGAAGCCTACATCTAAGAAAGAGGAAGTCTGTTTAAAGTGTGACATTTCAGGCTATGTTTAATGCTACATAGATTATTTCTGGCGAACATAATACATTCGTAATAGAATAACTAGTAATAAAATTATTACTATTCAGTATGTGGAATGCCTTAGAAGACATCTCAAGATGCGTAGATCGTTCTTATCAAAACCGGTACACCAATTTAATGAACGCTTACTATGTAAATGTCATCGCCCTATTCATATTTATGCTGACTGTTGCATGTCAACTTCCTATTAATTTATGCTGACGGTTAATTTGTGCTGACGTTTAATCTATGCTTACGCTTTAAGTGTCATCGTATCTTCTATAATGTATGCTTAATCCGGTATGTTATCAGTTGCTATTTATGTGTGAATGTATTTTGATTATTATCTTAAGGCTGCGCTCACAGGCCAGAGCTATCGCTTTTGCACACTTTCACTTCAAATTAATTCAGTTATTATTATATACGTTACACTAAATTCAATATGGTGGATGCTCCAAGATGGCAAACAAAATTGTCTTATCTCCCATCATTATATGGGTATCAAATGAAAGGGTTTGCTGAGAAGAATAAAAAAAGCTTGTTTATAAAAAAATAAAAATATTCTGTGGCCGCCAAACTGTCTCTAACACCGCTATGAATTGTGAGTACTTTAAATATCTTACCTTTTAGAGGTTATTTCAATGAGTTCCGCATTTAATGTCGTTTGACTAACTATGAACGGTATAATCTCTAAGCACTTCTACTTTGTCATCTAAGCAAAGTAAATGCAGTATAAAATTATCTTTAATGCAATCTTGGTGTCATTTAGAAAATAGCTAGCCCTGTGCTGTTCTAGCACATACTGTGAATGGTGCGATTATCATTTTAGTGCGGGTAGATCGTTTTTTCTGTAAATATTAGATTATCGGGAACTATATTTAAGGCTACTATTTTAAGGGGGGGGGGGGGCTATAGGGAACTGAATAAGATCAGCCAGCAGTTGTATTTGATTATTAAAAACTTGAAAATATGAAAAGAATTTTGAAAACAAGTAAGAAAACTCACGATGACTCGTGATGACATACGGCACTGAATGTGGTCTCTCACTATGGGCCTCATAAGTAAGCTCAAAGTCGCACAACGACCTATGGAGGATATACCACATATCACGCAGAACAGATGGCCGATGAGGCCGAAGGGTTCTGGAATGGAGACCACGGACCGGTAAGCGCAGCGTAGTATGTCCACCCACAATATAGACAGACGACCTAAAAGAGACCGCAGGGAAACGCTGGATGCAGTCCGCTTCCAATCGGCCCTTTTGGAGATCGATGGGGGAGGCCTATGTCCAGCAGTAGACGTCCTATGGCTGAAATAATGATGATGATGAATAAAACTCAAACACTTCTAAGAAAGGCGTTCAGGGCACCGCTGTTTTGTGGAAAAACGCGTAAAATCATTTATGCAGTCGCAAAAGGCTTAGAAACTTTGTAGTAAGTACAGCTATTCACAGAGATCCGAAATCTCCAGTTCTTCCTTCACACATTAAAACCACATGTGAGTATTTTAATTTATTTTGTCTAAAAGCTCGCCATTTTCCGCTTTGCAAATATAATTGCCTCCGTCATGAGCACAGATGTACCAGACATCTGTTCCACTTGAAATATGCCACGGTTCATGTCGGCAAACCCACAGCAAACGTACTGTGGTTTGTGCTAATATGTTTTTGATATGCTACTGAAGCTTTATAGCGATATATAAGGTGAATTTTATACAGGGTTATACACATTAAACATAAATGGAGTCACAATTGTGCCAAAAAATAACCGAACCATAACTCGGCGCACGCTATGAATAGCGCAGACTTTTTGGTTAGTTACAAGGTAACCGCGATCAGACTACAACGCCGCGTGATGTCAGAGCTACGATGACATAGCGGACAACTAACGTTGAACACTATGCAAGCGACATAACGTCTAAATTGGAGTAAATGTGGCATTGTGAACTATATAATTGATACAATGACGCTTGGACGTTTAATTTAATGTTTTCACTCTAAGATTGTGACTAGAGGGTTCTTAAAATTAATATTTTACCAATAGCAAAATATTAATTTTAAGGTGAACTTTTTACGTAAAATAAAAACTTAATTTTTAAAACAACTCTTATCAACAGATCCGTTCAGTATCATCTTACCGCTATTTTATAACGATATGACCACATAATGACTTCCATTTCAAAACAGGCGTTCAAACTTGAATCATAACAGGATCTTTCTAATGAGTCATAAGCAGAATGTACCAATCTGCATATGGTACGGCAAAGTGGGACAAGTAACATTGTACGAACGACCTTCGGAGCCACATAAAGGGCCAGAATCATAAATGCTGTGTTTTCTCCATTTTCTAGATCTCGTACTTGTTACATACAAATGTATGCTATCAATTATGCTACCAGACTAATTTATATTTATTATCTGAAATATAAGCCGACCATAAATTGAGCCGATCATCGAAAACAAAATCAAAATGTGATCAAAATTAAGGAATATATGAGCATTTTAATATCTTGGTGGACAGAGGGCGCATATGGCGCCTGCCATGTGCGTGTCTCGACACACAATAGGGAATATGCATGTGGTTTAAATATGGCTGAAATAATTTTTTTCCGAATCTTTATTGTTCTGACTTTATATCTTGAAAGATATTTTTTTATTTAGTTGCATTTTAATTGCTTAAAATATTAAATAAAAAGTGCAAAATATAAGAGGGAAATTCAAATTTGCGAAACGCTTCACCATTGGTCGAAACGAATCGTGACGTCAAAAGCCACAACATCGCATAAATCGGCGTCGATATTCATACTGTGTTAGTAGTGTTTGAGAGAAAAATAGTTTTATATTGAGTTCCTGTGGTTTTTTCCATTAGCTAGTGTAATTTTAGCGTTCTCGTGAGACTAGAGATCATTTAGGACGATGACTGAGACTGGTTTTGTCAAAGCACAATCGGACAATCTACCAAAAATAGATGCATTCATGATGACAGCATATTTTGCATCAAATCCAAAGTTTACGGTTGCTGAGATCAAAGGAGTAAAAGCTGCAAGGTAATTGTTATAATCCGTGATATATTTTAATCCATTACATAGGTTTTTACGCATAAATGCACTCGGCAGTAATTACCAAAACATAACCTTTAAATAATCATTGGTCATTAAAAAATTTATGAAGCTGCTGCTCTACTGTCTATATTATAATAATTTACAAGTAATTATACCTAACATTACTTATGTTCCGTAACTTTCCGTGAATTTTTAAGAAACAAAATTTGTTGTGAATTCTGTTTCCTCTAAATACTTATGTACTTATTGTTTGTTACAGATCTGAACGAGAATCTTATGGTGATTCAGCAGTAGGATAATTGTGTACAAGTAAAACAAGATGGGGACATAAGCTCGAATTACACCAGAGCATAATGTTTGACAGAAATGTTACGCTGTAACAGCTGTTTGCAATGAAACTGAAGAAATTATTCTTTTCTTTTCAATGTCAAGATTGTGTGGCACACCCAGGTAGGTTATCCTTCCTTTCTTCTTGAAAACACTCAGTGGCTAGTGTAAGGCGCCACGAAAGGGCTCTGACTTGGCCTACGAGTATTGCTCTAGAAAATAAAAGATCTGTTACACTGCCTGCGTTCTCCGTCCTGCGGTCCGGTCAAAATGAACGCTGCCCGTATCATGTGTGAACATCGTTTGCAGTTTCCATATATTTTGTTAAAATGCATTCTGACTTTGTGGTCACGTGGAAAGAACACAGAGAATGCACCGGACTAGCAGCAGCGGTCTCTTTGACCAGACCACAGGACGGAGAACGCAGGCAGTGTGACAGATCCTTCAACCGTAGCCATCAACTGAATTTGTCATCTGAACCAAGGTAGTGCTAAGCTGTAAATGTCACCTAAAATAACTCTGGCCGTTGCTTAGCTTCAGTGCAATCAGGTTGGAGCACTTAAACCAACCAAGCTATAACCAGGCGAACATTGACACAAATGATGATATCATGTTAAGTAGTTATGGCTCATTATATGCTTCTTAACTACGTAGGTAGTTGTTAAGAAGCTGTAGTAATAGATAAACAGGAAGGCACCAATTTCATTTAAAAAAAATATGTTTTATATTTTAATTAATTTAACATAGAAACAATTTTTATTTTAAATTATCTTTCAGTATTGTTTAGAATAAACATATGACTCAATTTAATTTTATTTTGTTTTAGGGGGCAACGCACGCACACTTGCATTTTTGGCGTGGCTCGAAATAAAATGTACGACATCAGAACAAGCCATCAGCCGATATATCAGCTCGGGGAATAAAGTGGCTTGAAAATACATGGCACAGGTGCAACTGCAGATGCATTTTTCCAATAAAGCTGAGGCCCTCTTTTGTGTTGCTCATAATGATTATAAAACAACTAAAAAAGTAAGTATTATAGAAGTGGATTATGGCAGACAACTGTGAAAATTTATTGGAAAAATGTATCCTGTTTTGGAGTAAAGCAATTTTTCCTAAAATAAATAAGTAAATGTACATTGAGTTTAAATAAAATTAATGTAAATTTTAATAATTTTTTTATTAATACATCCTGCATATTATTACACAGCTTGTCGTGTGCTATTATTACACCATCTATGATAGGAATTAAATTATGGTCTGCTAATTTAAAGTAAGAGTGATAAGACCTGCACTGACATCCCGCTTGGGGCGTATTGTGCATTTGCCTCTGCAAGCCTACCCAAACCAGCCAAGCTCGACCCAAGCGGCTTTGGGTCGCTGACTAAACTGCTCTACTGCCTATTTCGCCAGGTGTTGTGGTATTGGAGACTTGGTGTTGTTGAGTTTCTTCAAGGAGTCTCGACCTTAATCGTATATCTTCTGTGGGCTTGCAATGCAGTAGTGCATGCTCCACGGTCTCATTCACCTGTAGACAGCCTCGGCACAGAGGGCTGTTTGTAAGAGCGCTGGGGGAGGACTTTGAAACAGAAAGTGGTCGAATGAGGGTAAATTTTTTAGCTTCTAACTAACATGACAAGTCTTTGAATCCTCTGTCAGCCATCACTGCTTTATTAAAGGGTAAACACTCCAGAAGAAATACATATACCACCAACTGGGTTATCTACAAATAATTTTCTTTTTGAAACTAGTCAGAGCTGATTTTATTCGTGAAGTTCATCAAGTCAAACTCCTTAAATGAACACATTTACTTCTGTACTTCGCTTTAATATTCACTTGCACAGCTTTGTCACCCTGTAATTTGTCTTCATTATCACCAACTATAATATGGAAGGTACTGGGCATCGCTTGATAATCATCACAGACATCAATATCAGAAGTACTGGGCCTCGCTTGATAAGCATCACAGACATCAGTATGGGAAGTACTGGGCCTCGCTTCATAATCACTTGTTTCTAGAGGTTCAGAAATGTCTAAAACATTGCTACTTTTGGCAGTAAACTCTGAGAGAGCTTCGTTTATTAGTGCTTATCTTTGTCTCTCTCTCTACTGGTGGTGGCATATTCTGTTTTTAGCACTGGAATATATGAAGCACAACTTTTTTCTTTAACCGTAGGGTAACTTTTCCTCCTTGTTGTTTCGTTATGTTGCATTGAACATAAGTTACTGTATCCTCCTCGACCTGAAATAAATTTAGATTTTGTAAATCCTCGACGGAAAAACATGTAAGTACCTATTAGTACTGTAGACAAAAGTTTTATTGAACTTTTAGGTTATGTTATTACAAGTTAGATGTACAGAGTGCTTAATATCCAATACTAAACATACTTATAACTCACACCATGCTATCAAAATATAACATACTTACATTAAAATGATCTTCACAACAATGCAAACATGATATTGGAGATACTTCATCTCTTCTCATAACCTTACACCATTGTTTACGTATTTCGCATCTCTTGGAATAGGAAAAAACACTTTATCGGGTGTATTTCTAATAGTGTTTGTACACTTTGGCACACGACAATACCTATAAAAATGTTTTTTAGCTTCTTCCATGGTCTGAATATCTATAAAACTGAAAATCTGTGTGAAATAACTGTATCGTCTATAGTAAACAAACATAGAACGTGGCTTCTGACGTCATGCAAGGCCCGCGAAAAATTGCGGCGTTCAAACAGCTCAAATTAATACGATGTTTTAAAAATTATTTAAAAAAATTATTTGAGCATATCCAACTGTAATTATATTTTTTACTATGATATAACGATGTAAACAGTTGATAAAAAATATAAAAAAAACACATGCATATTCCCTATTGGCCAGTATTTTTTTTTTGTTGAAAATATCTCCTCTTTGAGTTTTGTAGCAGTATTCGTGGCACAGGTTTTGCCACAGAAAAGAGAAGTATAGAATGGAAATGAGAAGGAAAATCTGTCGCCAGCACAGATATACACAACCAGATCGGCAATATATTTTAGTGAAAGAGACAACTTGATATGGCTCAGCACAAGTACGAAAAGGACATAAATAGATTTTGTTGTCCTTATCGGCGTGACCTGTTTTTGGTACCTCAAGTGTCAAAATCTGTAATAATCAGTGACAAACAAAACGGGTTTGAATTATATTTATTGCCTTTTTTTGGTGATTAAATGTGATCAATGCGTGTTTCCTCTGAGAAATAATTGTAAAAGATATTTTACAATGGTTGGTTGTAGCATTTTGGGCTGCAAGAAGCGCAGTGAGCGAAAATACGATGAAATATCATTTCACACGTAAGTAAACATATAAAGCTTGTAACGATCACCTAAATAAATTCAGGATATCAATTCGCAAATATTTTATTCATAATTAGTCAGTTTTTAGGTCGATTTGTGGTCTAATTCTATGAATTTTATCAAATTATTCACTTAGAAAATAAATTATGAATGTTGCCAGTTTATGAAAGAAATTACCCACCGCAACTAACATAAATTATTCGTTCTGCAGGTTTCCAACTAATCCTGTCACATTGCTGAAAAAAGCTGGCACATTGCAAGAAGTGCAAAATACCGACCCTTTTATGCCACCATATGAATATGGTGAATGTTAATATTAAATATATATTAATGAGGCCACAGTTATGAAGCTGGAAAAGCAAAAGGCGATTTCGGCGAACCGATTCAAAAATCCACGCGCTGTTCGTGAAATTTGTACTGTAAACATTAAAGAGTCTATTTATCTAATTATTTGGAATGTTATACATAATTCCATTCATGAAAAAACTAAACTGACCAAGCGCGAGTTGGGCTCGTGCGCTGAGAGTTCTTTACAATCACAAAATACAAAAAGTTGTGCAAAAAGACAACATCACGCCCAGGCTGTCACCCATCCAAGTACCGACCGCGCCCGACGTTGCTTAGCTTAGTGGTAAACAGAAATTTGTCACTGACTCGCACTTGGCCAGTGTTTATTATTTGTTGTTTTACTTATGTTCACTATAATCCGCTAAATTTGACGCTTGTACGGATTACCGTTTTTACACTAGAACAAATCCAAAAATACGTTTAACGTTTGTTGCATGGGGGCCCTTCCTTTGCCCTTCCGTTTTAACTCTTTGACTTTTTTATTATTTTTTATTAATCATAAAAAATCATGCTATGGTTACTTTACAACCTTTTTTCTAGTACTATATTCTAATCCTAAAAAATAATTATAATAAAAACGCAAGTATCTTTCTGTCTGTTTTTTACGAGGAAACGGCTAAGTCATGGTATAATAATATACTCCGCCAGGTATAGCAATCCGAGAAAAAATGTTTACGTAGGCGTCCCGCAATGATGTCATGATGTCAATTTACAACAGGTTCAAGAGAGATGACGATACACCATGTAACAGCTGATTGAATATAGTGGCAACTGGACAGTGACGTCATTGCGGGACCACTCCCAGATTGCTAGACCTTGTTTTCTTAGATCATGGGCTAAGTCAAATTTTGTCAGGACGATAGGGTGTGTCATGAAGACAGACAACGTACTTTTCTTCCCAGAACATTGCAGGTAGCTCCGCGGGTTGCAGCAGATAGTGTATAAAATATAAATATTTAAAAGGTAGTATTGTTTCCAAAGTACTCATTGAAGATTCACTACCCATCATAGTAGGTAAATTACCCTAACTTATAGCAAATCATTTTAATGTGGCAACACACCTTGTTGAAGCGAGAGGCGCTGAGCTAGCCACGCTCATTGAAAATCTATAGGTAGTAGATCTGTGGTCGCCAGGCATTATGACAGAACCTTGCTTGAACATTCTTATTTATGTCAACGCGTCGAACTCCGCATCCAAAGAACTTGGACCTTACCTTTTTGGGCTAGGTCTCAAAGTTCTTTGTCCGCATCGCAGTTGCTGATTTCGAATGACTGACGTTTCGTTTATATGGATGCAACTGGCTACAGTAAATTTCTTACAAAAATGCCTTAACAGCCGTTCTAATTAAAACAAAAAAAAAAATGTGGGCTTTGCACAAAAAACTCTAAGCAGGTTATATCAATAAGAGCCGATTTGCATTATTAAGTAGCTACGAAATCCGGGTATTCATATCCCCTTGTTATATCGAAAGTAAATATTTAAGTATAAAAAACACAATGCTAATCCCGACACAAAAGGCAAAACCTTTCGGTAAATCCTTTTCCATATAAATTAAAGGCTACAATTTACACACGAGAACAAAGAACGCGAGGCGGTGGCGGTGGCTGGAATTGACATCTTTGTGGAGCGTACCACAAACGTGGATGTCAAAATATCGAGGTGGGAAAACAATGCTTTTCCCTGCATGTACAAAGAAACAAAGTTAAATATTTAGAACAGTAAATTCCGAATATAACGAGCCGCTTATACTCGGTCAAAGTTAGCTCTGATAGCTGCAAAAATAATTAATATATGTAAAAACTGATTGAAAGCGCTTTCTTTTAATATTTCAATTTAATATAAGCGAAACTGCTGCCTTAGCCTTCGTGGTAACTTTTCAGGGCAGATCGAATTCTTGATTAATGTTTATCGGGACTTATCGCGCATTATATTGTATTTAAAAAATTATAACATGTGAACAAATAGCGAAAGTTTAAAATTTAGATTCAAATTATGTCAGTTTTTTTTTTATTGGGATACAACGCAGCATTCTTGTAATAGAAAGGCAAAATTTTGAATATAATGTGAGCCATTTTCAATATTTGTGTTCGCCCACAGTTACTATGCAGTATTTTGCAGTACATCTTTAATTTTAATTTGTATTCGCTCTTAAATACTTGTACAATTTTACAATTTCAAATTCAAATTCAAAATTCAAAATTCATTTATTTCAGGATTAACCCATATCAGTACAGAAATTAAAAATACATCAAAATTAAAATACATCATAAAACAATTAAAAAAAAGAAATAATCTACCCTTTACCTTTACTAAATACAATACCCTTTTACAATTTGCTACAGTTTTCAGAGCAAAATTTTTTTTTACCGAATTTAGTGGCAAAGGAATATACTCAACTGATTGAGTTTTAAGATTTGGATGACAGAAAAGTCGTTATGAACCGACTGTTCCACAGAACTCACAAATCTCCTTTTACAAGCCTTTTTGTCTTGGCTTTACTATACAGGCTGGCTATACTGGCTTTGCCTAGTAAGGCAAAATAATAGTACTTACCTAAGTACTATTATTTTAGAAATTCAGTTGGAAAGTAAGTTAATTTGGCTTTTGATTTTTTGATCTCGTTACTTTGAAATGATTTCCTTTTCAACATGCTTCTCCGTAAATTTGTTAGGCCAAATAACGATACCCCGGAAGTATATCATGTCGAAAGTTTGAACTATTAGCATGGTGATAGCCGGGTAATGTTTATTCATATATTTTCATAGACACAACGCTTATCGTTGTAATTTTAGTACTTTGTAAACTTTCATAACTTTGTGCCTTATCTATAGTTCATATTTATTCATCGGCGAACCCGCATCAAACTTATATAAGTAGACATGTTCAAAATCTATGGCAAATCCCACAGATTTAGTACATAAATTGTTCGAGCTTTGTGTGTTTGCATATTACAGTACTTAAGACTGCATTTTGTGAGTAAGAGTGATGGTGGACGAGCGGTAGCATGTGCGCTTAACAATCTGATGGCACCCGGTTCGATCCTCAACCCTGCACCAATGACTTATTTAGTACTTAAATAAATTTGTGCAGTTATAATTTGATGCCATCGCTCGAAAACGGTAAAGGAAAACATCGTGAGGAAACCAGTATGTAGGGCATGCTTTCTAAAGTACTTAATTACTGTCATCATCATCTTTATCAGCATATCATGTTCCCACTGCTGCACACAAGCCTTATCTCAGAGAGATCGAGAGAGAGAGAGAGAGAGAGCTAGAGAGAATGTGCTCTAATCCACCATGCTGGCCCAGTGCATGTTGATAAATAAATAAACAATAAATAATATTCTGGAAATTTTTGCACTCACGGTCATCTGACCCCAAACTAAGAAAAGCTTATGATACGGCTGCCAGAGACTGATATACGTACATATATATATAGTTTTAAATACTTTTAAATAGATATTAACAACTAGACATAGAACAAACACAAATGTTCATCACATAAATATGTTTGTCCTAGGTGGGAAACGAACCCACGCCCCCAAGCTCAGAAGGTAGGTGCACTACCAACTGGACCAACAGTCTATGAACTTTTGAGGTTCTTGGACATACCGGTTTCCTCACGATGTTTTTCTTCGCCGTTGTTGACCGGTGGCATTGAAACTGCACAAAATTTATTTAAGTACTAAATAAGTCATTGGTGGAGAGCTGAGGATCAAACCGGGTGCCGTCAGATTGTAATGCGGACATACTACCACCCGGCCACCATCGCTCAAATAAAGTCACACTCACGCAATATTATAAAGTCACTTGCAGCATCTCCTTCGTCTGTGGCATACAGTGTATCTGATAGGACCACTACCACGAATGCCAAATAGGGATTTAATTTGCAGGCGGTGTTAAATATCATTGGTATATTCACTACAATTTGCATATAACACGTCTTCGGTGAAAGGCTACTGAGGTACAGGCTTCTGAAACACCTGCTGGGCCTATTAAGTATATAGGCATTCATTTATAACCAGTTAAGACAACCGTGTCATCAAAAAATAGAGAATTTTTACTAACTACCCAATAAACCTTAAATAGTTAGTTAAGGTAGGTTGACTACCTTCTGAGCCTGAGAGCGTGGGTTCGATTTCCACCTAGGACAAACATTTGTGTGATGAACATTTGTGTTTGTTCTATATCTGGTTGTTAATATCTATTTAAGTATGTATTTAAAAACTATATATGTAAGTATATCAGTCTCTGGCTTCACAAGCTTTGCTTAGTTTGGGGTCAGATGACAGTGTGAGCAAAAAGTCCCAAAAAAAAATTGTACTCAACAAAGTAAGTAATCTACTTATATGTTACGTATATGTTCATGGGACGCTGGATGCAGGCCGCTTCCAACCGGCCCTTTTGGAGATCGATGGGGGAGGCCTATGTCCAGCAGTGGACGTCCTACGGCTGAAATGATCATGATGATATGTTCATTATTTATTATCAGCCTTTAATGTTCCCACTGCTAGGACATGGCCTTCTCTCAGAGACATAAAAGGTACTCCTTATGCTGGCCAAGCGCATGTTGGTGATTATCACATGTCTTTGAGCTTTTGAGTTTCTTGGACATACCGGTTTCGTCACGATGTTTTCCTTCACCGTTGGCATTGACACTGCACATAATTTGGTACTAAATAAATCATTGGTGCAGAGCCGAGGATGGAAGCGAGATTGTAAACCGCACATGCTACTCCTTGGGCACTATCGCTCCAACTTACTAACCGATCTAGATACAGGATACAAGTCAGAATATGCGAGAATAAAGTCCTTATAATCATTTAACCCAATTCTGCAATACAATGTTCAACACGATGTTGGAATCCCCAGAATGTAGTACAATGACAAACCATGGTACGGGCAGCACTTCTGTGTAGCCAGGTCCGGCCGGCATTCTACGCATTTTCGGACCGGGCGAAAATTGCCAGCCTGCCGCTGGAGTGACATTCTATACCTAATTAACTACATGGAAACAACGTGGACTATTCTCTAGAAATATTTAGCGTTAATTTAATGGAAACTTGGCTTTGAAAGTCCATTGTTTAGTCGTATCGGTTTCATCTGGAATTTGATTTATATTGATATCTCGTTTGGTATTTGGATTTATAAAATCGGTCTCAAAATAGCTAACAAGATTGTATTAACTTTTCAACTGGGTTCCAAGTAAGTGGTACTTGCCTTTCAATAGCCTCGTGTAGACACTTTGATGTATACCATAGGCTATTGCTTTCTCCCTCTACGATGTATACCAATTTTCTTTGTCGGAATTGAATGAATTAAAACGAATGAGTGGTTGGGATCGTCAAGGGCATGCTACCAAAAATAAAAAGACCGTATTTAAAAGCTTCGACCAATATTTTAGTCGAAGGTTAAACATAATATTGTATTTATTGGGCATAATACTAGAGTATGTAAGACGCTTGTCTACAATCATTAGGCGTAAAACATGTGTTCCTAATTTTATAATATTCAAATATAAAACGATAATAAATAACATTAAAACACGAATAATCGTCTTTAATGCATGCAAAACATCTTGATTTATACAGAAATTTAAATTTCAAATTTCTTGTCCCAGTTTTCAAAATTATGACTGATAATGTCATGGGTGACAGTAGTCTATTATGATTTGACAGCATTATAATGTTTTATTGGCAGTATTGACAGGTGTAATTTTTGGGTCGACCCGTTGATTTAAGATTAACGATGTTTTTATATTCAGTTATTTTAGAATCGAAATGTTGTGAGGCCGTTTGAGGTTTTGTACGCAGTATTTTTTTATTGCAAATCGGAAAGATTTTTTGTGAGAATTTTAGACTACTAGTAAGAAAACTAGCGAATCTATTGATAAAACTATTTGGAAATTATATGAAGTATATGAAGTGCCACGAAGCTATTGAACATAATATTTGAAGAGTTTAGAGATTTTATGCAATCTTTTATGCTAAGTAAACTTTTATGCACTAGACTTCACTAGAGCATAAAAGCAGGTTTACTCCGGTTCCACCGGGCATAAACAAGAACTTTGCAAGCGTGAGAAGTGAAAATTAATTTTACAGATGCATAATTATACATTTTACAAAAAACCCTTAGAACCAAGGTAAATAAGTAATATCTAGATAAATTTACAGGGTTTGCATCACAATTTTTACCTATGAAAGTGGCGAGCGATTTTCATTAGGTATTACTTTATCCATCGCTGGCGCAAGTTTTGTGGCGGCGTTGGTTTTATTCTGGGATGGTATTATTATTGTTTTTAATTGGTCCATAATGCTTATACTTGATTGTTGATGGTTATACTTTTTTTAAACAATTTTTACGCCACTATATACTTTGTATATTTACTAGGTGCTTTGAGGAAAGGGTACATCGTAGTATATTTTACACGCTATATATTCTAAGTACCTAGCATACCTACGCACAATGTTGTACCTAAGTACAAACTTTCAGAGCGCCTGGTTAGTATGACGCGTGACCAAAATGCTGGCGTGTTTCTGGCTCAATGCATAAGCATTGCCATTCAGCGTGGTAATGCCGCCAGCATGTTGGGTGTGCTACCAATTGATAGTGGACTTGAGCATTTGGATTGTCTTTAGACCTGCTACGGTCTATGGGCAGTCGAACTGTTTTTGTAGTGTTGATGTAGCTTGTATTTTGTTTGTATACTAATATTATAAAGAGGAAAGATTTGATTGTTTGTTTGCATTGAATAAGCTCCGAAACTACTGAACCGATCTGAAAAATTCTTTCACTGTTGGGAATCTACACTATCCCCAAAAGACATAGGCTATATTATATTTTCAAAAAAATATATAGATCCTTACTAAAACTCCAATAATGTAGCCCAAAGTGTTAAAAAATAAGACTTACACCCATGCGAAGCCGGGTTGCGTTGCTAGTAGTTAATAAAGGCAATAGCCCCATTTAAGAAAAATACAAACATTAATGAACTTTAGCTATCGTGGGCGCTCTTCATCGCTCCCACGATCGATATCACTTCCTAAAATGATTTTATCGACGCCGCTACCGCGTACTGATCCATATCCAGCGATACAATACAATGCTCTTTACCAATTGCTTCTGGTGAGAAATTATGCGACTCTAAAAAAGTTGTTTCTTTGATAAATAAATGTTTTTCACACTCAACTAAATGGTTCTTTTTTTATTTATGGACTATCTACGATTTTCTGTGTTAAGAGTAGCGTGAAATTATAACTCTCCAATCAATGTGGTTTTAATAAAATTGTGTTTAATATATTACATTGTGTTTTATACGTTACATTTCATGTTAGGAAATTATCTGTAAATTTTTTGATTTTACTTAACAAGTCGTTTCTCGGTTACTCATATCAACTCCATAGACACCGAGATCCGTGACTTTTGTTATACTTAACTACAATTTTACCTTAAATAAATTTACTTAAGCCACAGACCTATATCTAAGTAGACATCACAAGTAGTCCAAACTGTTTTAAAACTAAGCGTGTCAAATTTTCGTACATAATAGTGAAAAGAAATATCTTTATTCTATCGGCCAACTCTATTTGCGGTATTCTTACAACTATTGCATAATATACGTATTGCACAATTACCAATTTTCGTTTCAAACTAACACGTGTTGTCGCTGCACCGATTGAACAGACTGATTTAAGTCGGACTCAATAATGACGACTAATCATAATTGTATTGGAAATGTGACATGCAAGGTAGGTCGACTTGTGGCGTCTACTTGGATATAGGTCTGTTACTTAAGCCATACACAATACTGGTAGAGGAAAGTTGGAGATCTTAATCTATGATTAAAACAATTTAGTCATGTTACTATTAGTGTTGTGTGTATACCGCGAGCAGACCAGCGACCCGAAAGCAGCACCCGATCACGAGTATGACACACACCTCCTCAACCATATCTTAGGGAAGAGAGCTACCCGACAAGACGCCGCCGCAAGAAGGTGCCTTCGAAATACAATTATTTTATAAAACGTAATATTTTACCTACATAGAACAAAGTGATGCGCGCTGTCTCACAAAACTGTAATTGCTGCTGTATGGTTGACTAAAGCATGTGCACTGTTATTTTAAACATAATACCTGAAATTTTTATATTTTAAAAATTTTGATAACATACTTAAAAGATAGCTCTGTAGTACGTGCTAATAATGAGGGCTCCAAGAAACGAGGCACTTCATTTCTATAACTAATTTTGTATAAAACACAAAAAGGCTATTACGGCCCGTCGCGGCAGGTTTAAGGGCAAATCAAATATTAAAAAATAATACTCGTTATCGTTTGTCCCGGTTTTTGAGACGGTACTGGCGGTGGCAGAAGTGATCTTATAGTATAAAAATATTTTTATTATTAAAAAAAATTATATCGCACGAATATTATGACTACGAAACTTCGTGTGCGTGTATTTTTATCCGTATTCAACTCGGTAATAGCTAATCGTATTTTGCTACGATAAATGTAGCGTATACCCTGGATTAACACGAAGGCTACTTTGTATCCCGATAAAAAAGACGGTTTGTATTTAACCGGTTTGTCATATTTAAAACATACCAGTACCAGTTTTTATTTCTATGAAGTAGTGTTTAAATGGTTACTCAGTCTTTTGTCTTTTTATATGCAGTTTCGAAGAAAGAAAAGACAAAACATGGCTACAATATTTTGAAGACTTCGTTTACATATTAAATACTAAAATTAGAGTGTTACTAACACCATTTTTATATAAATATGACGAAGAAACTGTTATGTACAACACATAACTATTTTTGGTTAAAGTACAAATTAATATCTCAAATGACAAGCTCAATAAACTGCCGTCTCAATGAGAAGCCACAGCCAAAACTTATCTCAGATGGCGCCACATTCGCTGGTGCTGTCATTTGTGGTTTATTTGAGGTTATAAACATTGCTCTTGAATGAAACGATAAAAATAAATGTTGTGTTACAAATAAATTAAATGTTTCTCTAATGACAGTGGCGAATCTCAAAAAAGAGCCCAAAAAAGATTCCTTAGCTGGTAAAAAGTGAATCTTTTGGCAAGGATGGTATGCAATAAAATTATCAATATTATATTTTGTCATCGAAAGGAAAACGGTGTGTACCTCTATTTTTACACTGAAATGCACTACACAGAGGCATGTTTTAATACCAGACGATATTTATTGTGTAATTACTAAAATTATCTATTGATATTTGACACTTTTGACAGTGAAACAACACCAGCGATAATGCACCACCTGGCGTGTTATATAAGCAGTATGTCTCCCCATTAGGCCAATGCAACACTGGGAAACCCCATATACCTAACAGCTGTTTTAACAAAACACAAACAACACTTCAAAATTTGAATTGTAAATGCGCAGGAGTGTACCGGCGACCAACGAAAGTGAAAATGGCCTTAAAACGTGAACAAACACTGCCTCAAGTTTCAGGCGAAAAACAAATATTGGACGCACGTCCAACCACAATAAGACGAATAAGAGAACTATAGAAAGTGCACTTTTTGTCGGTGTTATTTAGAAGCTAAAAAATGGCTTAGCAATAGTAATTTTATAGTAGGTAACTGTATTCTACAACCTTACACGTTTTTTGTCGCCGCTATTTGCAATTTTGTATCTATGTGCGCGAAGATGTTTCAAAGTGAAAAGACAATTAAACTAATGCTACCGAAAACTGTTGTGGTGAATTTCGTACAGTGAAGTGAAGTGTCTTTGTAGACACTTCACTTTGTATTAGATGGGCTGAGTTCGCAGCGTAGGACGTCCACCCACAAGATGGACAGACGACCTAAAAGAGACCGCAGGGAAACGCTGGATGCAGGCCGCTTCCAACCGGCCCTTTTGGAGATCGATGGGGGAGGCCTATGTCCAGCAGTGGACGTCCTACGGCTGAAATGATGATGATGATGATGTCAATTTCTAGGGCTGAAATTGACACTCTGGTGGCAGACGGAATACTGAGAAATTTGAGCATTTAAGTAATTCGTTTTCGATCGTGATTTCATAAAAGACGCTAGTTTTCGAAACGAGCACTTTTAATAACTTTATTTTTACTCAGCAAAGCAAAATTTTATGACGGCGACAATTAATGTCCTATCAAGTGAATGTAATTTTTTCGCCCAATTCGCCCGTTTTTATGCGATGGAGTACTCTTGCCTAGGAGAAACCGATTCACTCGTGATTTGAAGATACCAATACTATTCTAATGCTATAATATAATTCCCATGCCATACCTAATTTCGTTTACTCAGTTCTTTCCATTTTTCCCACACAAAATAATCATACTGAGTCTGAACATAGATAAAGAAAAAAAACTGAAAATCCCAGTCATCTTCCAGCTATTCAGCTCGCGCTACTTTTTACCATTCTTTTGCAGTAATTTTCATTAGATGAACGAGAAAATTGGCAGATAATGACTCCCGAGTAAAGAATGGAACAAATGGAATGAAATTAATGAAGCTTAAGTAAAACTGGCAGGTTCTTTACGGATGAGGTCTAAAAGATGTCGCGCTAAACGCCAGTTTGCACTTAGAGGTCTCCGCAAGAGCTCTATGATATTGAAATAGGCCTCACACTAACCCACAAAACGAATTTAGGTATCAGGTTCATTGTGTTCTCACCCGCTCTATACTCGATACAAGTTTATTCACCTCTAACAGCTGCAGTATGTTGTAAAAAGCTGTATGAAAACCGTAAATTCAGATTACTTTTGCTTTCGAACATAAAACTGAGCTGGTAGCAGTGGTAGCCAATATACTACTTGAAGCTGTTAGAGCCATAAAACTTGTTCAGTCTTGGACTTAAGCTAAACATTTTGACAAGGTTTTATTTTAACTTGCCTTGTTAGCTTAGGTCAAATCTTGTAACTGAATTTTTAAACTGTCATCCCAACGGACTTGATAGGAAACCGACAGTTGAGCTGAAATTCTGCATACACGTTTAGTTTGTTTAGCTAAATGTCGTCATTCTAAATCTGATCAAGTGCCTTTATAAACTAAACAAAATACAAGCTAAAACTAACTCTACAAATACAGTTAGACTGCCCATAGACCGTTGAAGGTCTAAAGACCAAATTCTCAAGCCCACCACCATTTGGCAGCATACCCAGCATGCTGGCGGCATTACCACGTTGAATGGCAATTGGATTGGTAAACTCCCAAAGATGACAGACCAGTATTTTTTTATGCGTCCCCATGATATGGGTATCAAATTAAAGGGTTTGCTGAGAACAATACTGAAAATAAAATGACGTCACACTTCATTCATTATAGCGGACGCCCCAAGGTGACGAACAACATTTTCTTATTTAACATGTCTTTCACAACTCAAGTCCTAAATCGACGACAATTTTATACCAAACGCTTCTTCATAGTAACAACTTTTACAATCGAGTTTTCCTCGTTCAAAAACCAAGTTACCGTAGCATCTGCATTATATTTTTAGAAGTCCAAAAGTGTCACAATAAACTCATAACAGTAAAAATGAAATGCAAAATCCAAACTGTCAGAGGAACAAATCGTTTGATTCGACCGTTTACGATTACGATCAAATCGTATTGGAACATCGATGTTGTATCGATATTAGATTCGCATTACATTATCGTAACAGCTGTAACAAAATGCTGTTATCCAACGTGAAAAGATTTTGTGTGGTCATTTCTGGATAATTTTGGTTTTCGTTTACGGAAATAGCTAGGCTGGATTTATAAAAAAACTACTTTCGAAATACTTTCTGGATGCATAATAAGCCTTTTAATAGTCCACTGCTGGACTTTGGCCTACCCAAAGGTCGATTGGGCCTTATCAACCACGCTGGCCCAGTTCCGGGTTGGTGAATTCGAATACGCTATAAAATTTCTTGTCCGTACGCATGCAGGTTTTCTCACGATGTTTTCCTTCACCAAAAAGCCAGCAGTATGAAAATCCGTGCATAAACACCACAGAGCTTATTGGTACGGTTTGAAGCGACCTACCGCTTTCAAGTCTAGCGGCCTCCCAAGTAGGCTACGACGGCTTTTTGCTAGGCAATACCTATTTCACAATCTGATAATTTATAATTAATTTTGACCGCGTCATATAATTTAGTGTGTTATATCTTAGACACGTCGCCATTTTCCATTAGGTAAGTTGAGGTCAAAAGATATTTTTTCATTATTCTTCTTCTTTCGAGTCGATGTTTCGTAAATTATTATTCTGTTTTCAATTGAGTTTTTGACCAAAATTTTGTCACCCCAATGGCACAAAAAATATTGTTTAAACGCCATAAGGGGGCTATCAAAATCTTTCAATACCTACTTATTTTAATCTAACAGTTAACTGTACTGAACTTTCAGTCTCTACTGTAGATAAATCGTGAGAAAAGCTAAGTAAAACTGCAGTGCAAGTACCGTTCTTTATCGAACGTCAAATTCGATAAAATTCCATAGAATCGATCATAGAGAGTACGGAACAAATGACATTATATAGATTTTGACGATCTCAACTGTCAAATTTGACGATCTATAAAGAACGGTACTTGCACTGCTGAAAAGTGATACTCAAAGAGATAGACCCCTTCATAATATGAACAGTTCCAAAACCTAATTGCTATTCCACCCGCGGCTCTCCCACGGGCTTACGGCTTCAAACGAGGTTTTAATATATTCATCACATTGAATTAACACTCTTAATTTCACTATCGTGGTTCGTGGGAGTCACGTGTACTGAGTAAAAACTTTAAACTACAGTCACGTAAGTCTCGAGTAACTAGTGAAGTAGACGGGAGAGACAGTGAATGAACGTGTGACGTTTTTAACTTAATAAACAATAACTAACAATGTAAATAAATCTTTGAAATAGATTTTGAGCTACTTCTAATTCTCGTATCGATTTGAAACTTTGCAAGTTTAAGTTATTAATATGACAAATACAATAATTTGGTAACATCGAACTGTCAAATTCTTCAATGGCTATTTAGTAAACCTTTCCAGTATTGGCTTCTTTGGTCGTTTGTAACGAGTCATATAAACGAGTTTTTTTTAAGTTATTTAAACTGTATTTATTTTAAAAAATGTAGCATTGTTGCTGGTTCTTAATAATTACGTACAAATTATGAATGTATATGCCAAATAGTTAAAAACTGGCTGACAATATTTCTGAAAGCGTTTTTGTTTTTTCTTTCTATAATAGGTTTGCTTTTTACCGCCTTATTACAACGTATTTCCATCAACGTTTTTCATGTGTACTAATAAATTATTTTACAAGTCAAGTCAAACTAAATAGTAAATAAAATATGTATTTTTTTTTTGTATTTTTTTTTTTATTTCAAAAATAATAATTAATGTAATTACATTTTTTTATTGTTTTAATCTTAATAACATAAAAACTCTTTAAAAAGACGAACAAAGTTATACAATTCTTTCATTACGACTTTTTATTCACATGACTATGTCATTGTAGATATGTAACTGCGTTCCACTGCGTAGTGCCAAATTAATGCCGTCGTTGTTAATTCGAAAAGCATTTAGTTGCGCAACGGGTGACAGTTAGGTTACGTCGAGATGCTTTTCCGAAAATAAGCGATGTCTTTTCACTTTCACTGGAGATAATTGGCGTTTGTAATTACGCCGGAGTGACGGCGAAATGGCGAGCGTGACAGTAGTGGTCACGTAGTTGGTTTTTAATCTGTGGTATCCACAGATAAAACAAACCGGAATTTAGCAAATGATGCAGGTTTTTTTTCACACCATTGAGCCAGTGAGCCATTTTACGTCTGAAAGATATTTTATTCAAAAGAATGCAATTACATAGAGACCATCCTAACCTCAAAATCAGAGAAATGCCGATTCAACAATTTAGACAGTTTACATAAATGACTTATAGTTTTTTTTTTTTTATAATGTGAAGAAATTCATTGAAGATAATTAAGCAGATAAAAAAAAACAATTCTCACTTTTTGATATAAATTTAATTGTCTTCAAGACGCGTGCAATAAAATAGCAGATTGCAAATATATTTGACACCATGTAACATGTATAATATAACATGTAGATTATTATAATCAAATCAAATATTTATTTATTGATTCTAAAACTAAACATACTTAACGACCAACAAGTTGCTTGCAAGAACCTAGAAATCTAGATGGCAGTCACAGAATTCTCTCTTTTGTAAAAGGGCATAGATGCTAGTATTTCAATGTGAGTTTTACTCGAGATTTATAAGCTTTTTTTTTTGTGTTATAATAATACAGAACGTCTGAAATGGATGGACTATAGTTTGTAAGATCATTTATGGACCATGTATGCGAAAAATAAAATAAATCATTTCGTCGGGGATAGTGCAATACCGCGAAACTAACACAGGTAAATAACGCATATCTACACTTCACTTCAATTTACAGGAGAGACAAAGAACTGCCTAGTGGCTTCCGGTTTTAGTTTTCACTCAATATCTCGTTTTCTATTGGTCATGTTTTTTTTTTTGTTATACAGGGAGAAGCCTGGACCCGGGTACGTCCTAAAACTGCGACCAGAACCACCAGAGGATGGGCAGCAGCATCCTCCTACTTTAATGGTGAATCCTTCTGCGATCTCCAAGCCGCCTGCCAAGCGTGGGGATTATGGCAACCCCCCCCCCCCCCCCCATGACAGACAAAACAATATCACGGCCCCTAGTCCCCGGCAGCTCCTCTATCCCTGACCAAGGTAGCGGGTCAGGTAACGGTGGAGCAGGGGGTGCGAAAAATCTCCGGCAGTTGCCCCGCTACCACCCCCAACATAATTTGGCCCTGGTAACGCACAATGTTCGCACACTGAGGACCGACGAGAAGATTGTAGAGCTGGAGGAAGAATTGAGCAAAATACGATGGGACATCATAGGACTATCAGAAATCCGACGAGAGGGACAGGATACGATAGTTCTGGATTCCGGGAACATGCTCTTCTTCCGGGAAGGAGAACGAAAGTCCCAGGGTGGTGTAGGTTCTATCGTCCGCAAGTCACTCATTAACAACGTGATTAAGGTCGATAGTGTGTCGAGCAGGGTAGCATACCTTATACTCAGAATAACCGATCGTTATTCGCTGAAGGTCATACAGGTATATGCGCCGACCTCGACATACCCTGACGATGAAGTAGAGGCTCTGTATGAGGAGATATCCGAAGCCATACATTCCTCCGAAACATACTTCACCGTTGTTATGGGTGACTTTAACGCAAAGGTGGGCACACGGAATGTCGATGAGTTAAGAGTGGGGTCATATGGGTATGGACGGCGGAATCCGAGGGGCCAGCGGCTGGTCGACTTCATGGAGAAGGAGGAACTCTATTTGATGAACTCCTTCTTTCAGAAGCGACCATCCAGAAAGTGGACGTGGATGAGCCCAGATGGTTCGACCAAAAATGAGATCGACTTCATCATGACGACCAAGAAGCGAATATTCAATGATGTCTCAGTGATCAGCAGGGTGAAAACCGGTAGTGATCACCGTATTGTCAGAGGCACATTGAATATCAACATCAAGCTAGAGAGGTCGCGTCTGGTGAAGTCCACGCTCCGTCCTGGTCATGCCCAAATCCAAAACCCAAATGACTTCCAACTCGAACTGCATAATCGCTTCCAGGGCCTTGCCGAAAGCGGAACTGTGGACGAATTAAGCAATGGGCTGGTGGAAACTGTCCAAGCAGTGGGGTCCAAGTTCTTTAAGACCCCACCCCGAAAAAGACCTCAGAAGCTCTCAGACGAAACCATTAAGCTAATGAAGGACCGGACTGAGATGAGACTGCAATCTTCAGCTGATATGTCGGAATATGGCCAACTTAATAGACGAATCTCGAAATCGGTGCGACACGATCTGCGTTCCTACAATACAAGATGTATTAGGGATGCAATTGAGCGGAACCAGGGCTCGAAAGTGTTCGCGAAAAATTCGTCTATTGGGGAAAGCCAAATGACAAAGCTGAAGATCGAGGATGGCAGTATCATTTCGTCAAAGTCGGAGATTCTGAGAGAGCTTGAGAGGTTTTACGGACAGTTGTACACCTCGACACGACAGCCTATTGTCAGTACAGCTCAGGACAAGAGAGCTAAACTGACCCGACACTACACTGAGGACATCCCAGACATCAGCTTGTACGAGATTAGAATGGCTCTGAAACAGCTTAAGAACAACAAGGCACCGGGTGATGACGGAATCACGACAGAACTACTGCGAGCGGGTGGAAAACCGGTACTGTTAGTCCTCCAGAAGTTATTTAATTCCGTCATACTCGATGGTACTACGCCTGAAGCATGGCACAGGAGTGTGGTGGTGCTCTTCTTCAAAAAAGGTGATAACACCTTATTGAAGAATTATAGACCCATCTCACTCCTGAGCCATGTGTACAAGTTGTTCTCTAGAGTCATTACGAACCGTCTCGAAAGCAGGTTTGATGACTTTCAGCCTCCCGAACAAGCCGGTTTCCGTAAAGGCTGGAGCACCATAGACCACATACACACCCTCCGCCAGATTATACAGAAGACTGAGGAGTATAATCGGCCATTATGCCTGGCGTTTGTGGACTATGAGAAAGCCTTTGATTCCATCGAGACCTGGGCAGTATTACAGTCCCTCCAGCGTTGTCATATCGACTATAGGTATATCGAAGTGTTGAAGTGTTTGTATAGAAACGCCACCATGTCGATCCGATTACAGGACGAGAGCACGGAACCAATCCAATTGCAGAAAGGCGTGAGACAGGGAGATGTTATCTCTCCGAAACTGTTCACGAACGCATTGGAGGACGTTTTCAAGCTCTTGGACTGGAACGGATTAGGCATCAACATCAATGGCGAATACATCACTCACCTTCGTTTTGCCGATGATATAGTCATCATGGCAGAGTCGCTGGAGGACCTAAATACGATGCTCAGCGACCTCAGTAGCCTTTCCCAACAGGTGGGTCTTAAAATGAACATGGACAAGACAAAAATCATGTCCAATGTCCATGTTGAACCCGTGCCGGTAGTCGTTGGGAACGATACTCTCGAAGTTGTTGACCATTACACCTATCTTGGGCAGATTGTTCAGTTAGGTAAGTCCAACTTAGGCAAAGAGGTCGCCCGAAGAATCCAACTCGGATGGGCAGCGTTCGGGAAATTGCGTGACATCTTCTCGTCCAAGATACCACAGTGCCTAAAGACAAGGGTCTTTGACCAGTGTGTGTTGCCAGTGATGACATATGGTACTGAGACGTGGTCCTTAACTGTTGGCCTTTTGGAAAAACTCAGAGTCACACAGCGGGCAATGGAGAGAGCTATGCTCGGAGTTTCTTTGCGCGATAGAATCCGAAACGTGGATATTCGCCAAAGAACCAAAGTCACCGACATAGCTGTTAAAATTTGCAAGTTGAAGTGGCAATGGGCAGGCCACATCGCTCGGAGAACCGATAACCGATGGGGAAGAAAGGTTCTTGAGTGGAGACCACGAACCGGAAGACGCAGCGTAGGTAGGCCTCCCACTAGATGGACCGACGACATAGTAAGAGTCGCTGGCATCCAGTGGATGCAAAAGGCAGGCTGTCGTTCAGTGTGGAGGTTAGGGGGGGAGGCCTATGTTCAGCAGTGGACGTCTTCTGGCTGATGATGATGATGATGATGATGAGGGAGAAGCCAACAAAATCGTTGTGTTCGTTGGTATAAAAAATAGATTTGGCTACATACGTAGTTACGCGGTATAGACCGACGCTACTTACGCGTTATTGCACTATCCACGACGATTTGTCATTTTCATGTTGTCGAATAACGCATGCATACCCCGCCCAACACTCGTGTACGTTTTCACTTTTTATTAGGGCTAGCTCAGCTGTTACCAATTTATGTAACAGCGTAACTACACGAGCGAGTAATTGCGTTTTATCCTATTATGATAAATATACTGGCTGGTAATTGTAGAGTCAGATAATTTCGATAATCTATTAAATCTTTGAAAGTGAATTGTGGCCCTTTTAGGGTGCGAGTACACTGGATTTAGTTTTTTTTTACGCGTTTAAGTCCGCGTTTGCCAACCAACTCGCCTGTTGGTAAGCGACGATGCGATCGAAGATGAAGCACGCAGACTTAGACGATACCTATTCACTCTGGCCTTGAAAAGGCCTAGATTATATCTCTCAGGAAGCAAGGAAACGGGCAGGTTGTTCCAATCTTGACCGTACGGATTATAAACGTAGTAAGTAACGAAACGATACCATGTAATGATTAGATGTATGATTATAAGGGCTAAATCACTCCTATATCTGTGAATGTTTCAAGTGTATGCCTCATGTACTCTACACTACCCATACAAAACGTTGCAAACATATTTACCTAACACAGAGATAATACTGTGTCTTCCGATATCTTTTTTCATTGCTACAAACATTTTACAACAATATAATATTTTTCCACCCAAAAGTGAAACTCCCTGTAGCTAATTTAGAGTGAATCAACGTGTACTCTTACCTTTATTAACGTCTATTTGTCCGTGTACCACGAACGCACTGCCATCTAGTGTCTACTATACTTACTAGTACAGACGTCAGTGATCGGACAGATCGATCGCACTAACTTAAGAATATACTTAATCTGTGGCAATTTGTCGCAGCTTAATAAGTAGCTAGTGTGAATTCGGCTGAATACGATCCATCCAATGAGAACAAGTGGATACCTGCCTTTATAGTGCAGATTGGAAAACCAATGGTTATATCGTCATTTCTTTAGAGCTACCTTCTCATATTAGAAACTTCGACCAACATAACATGAATGGACGGGCCCAGAACAAGCTCATTTTTGAAGATTACAAAATGAGCGCCGGCACTCACTTTGTTTCAGTCGGTCTCTAGCC
This sequence comes from Agriopis aurantiaria, assembly GCA_914767915.1. Taxonomy (NCBI): domain Eukaryota; kingdom Metazoa; phylum Arthropoda; class Insecta; order Lepidoptera; family Geometridae; genus Agriopis; species Agriopis aurantiaria. The sequence continues at coordinate 14,430,278 of OU611992.1, read as the reverse complement.
GTAGGAAGTGCAACACGAGACTATTGTTACATGATAACGAAACATCTGATAAAATTATGTCTTCGTGTGCTTTACCGAAGTGTAAAAACACAACAAAAAACCGCTATCTATTTTTAGTAATAAATGTACTGTACATGGTTATAATTAGGTGTTGAAGTATATGTCCGACGGTTTTGACTCGTTTTTACTGAGCAAGTTCAATGGTTATGGCCCGTCCATTCATTATGTTTTGGTCAAAGATTACGATTTAATAAAATAGTAGTAACCCTTCTAAAGTACAGATTAAATACTGTTTAATTTCATGTTTTTCAAATTTCACTTTCGAATACTCTTTTGTTTACATGATTTAAAACCTTTCGTATTAAATTTATTTACCTCTATACTAATATTGACAATTGTTATTAATAGCCGGCCGGGAAGGGAAAATTAACCGTCCAGCCTATTCACTAGGAGGTTTATTTATATCCAATCAAGTTGGCCGTTTCTCAGACAAATGTTTCCAATTTATTAACCAACTAGAAATCTGAGGGAATAATCAACAATTCAACGGTGAGAGGACTTCGACTGTACCCACGTTAGTTGATTTACAATGAGAATTTAAGTATATACGCTTCGTGCTGGATATTATTTAGTGTTCAAGGTAAGTTCTTATTTAGTTGTGCACATTTTGCTTGGATGACATTGGGAAAGCAGCCGGAATAAACTGAAAGTAATTGACACAGTAATATTAAAAAAAATATAAGTTTTTTTTTTTTTACCTAGGCTTTACCTATACTTACAAACTTAAACTAAGAAGTAGAAAATTTGCTGAAGGGGTAGCAGAATTCAAAACTTCATCTGCGTATGTATTTTATGTACCTATTTTTTTTTCCGAAAGTGCTTATTGATTTCCATAAAATTTATATGATATTAGCGGTCCGCCCCAGCTTCGGACGGGTATAGATTATAGCCTATGTCACCCGGGGATAGTGTAGCTTCCCAACAGCAAAAGATTTTTTCAGATCGGTTTAGTAGTTTCGGAGCCTACTCAATGCAAACAAACAAACAAATCTTTCCTCTTTATAATATTAGTATAGACTACTACCAAACGTCAACATCAATTCATAATTGGTGGAGTAAGCGCGTAGCAAACATACAAAAGGCGAATTGAGACCTTCCTCCTCATAAACACGCACACACACACACACACACGCACACACGCACACACACACGCATACACGCGCAGGCACGCACACATTTATTTATAATATACGACTGTAGTTATTAGATTAATCATAAAATGTAGAACCTTATTGGCCGTAAGTTTGTTTTGTTTTTTTAAGAGCTGTGTATATTGTTTATTAAATCAAATAATCATAATATTACAATAGTAACATCTCTGACACTTTAAATAATAACCATCATCGTCTATTTATTACACAAAAACTATTTGTTTATTTTAATTCAATCCTAGACAAAATAAAGGTAAATATTATTTTTAATTAGAAACATTTAAAACAGTAAAAATTAACGGACCGTCCAATCATGGTCTCAAATTTGTTTTGCCTTTAGTAAAATTTTAGCATTCGAGAATTTTTACTGGATTGTTATAAATATCTGAGGCGGGTGGAATTTCACCTTTCCTTATGCAAATATCGTCATTATATTCGAATCATCCAAATATCTTTTTTAAATGCCACAAAAAGTATATTTTAACGTAAGAATTATGTCGGTTCGCTGATTTGCAAAAACTTTGTCTAATTGCCTTTCTATTAGAAGACGGATTTTTATTTTTTGAAAGCATTTCAAGTCAAAGCTAATTTCGTTTTCGTTTAACTTTTTGCATGAAGGTTTTTGACTGCTTTGATCACGAATTGTAATGAGCAAATGTAAAATTAATTATTCATGAAAAGCAGATACATAAACAATTGAACAAAGACCAAGTGCGAGTCTGACTCGAGCACCGAAGTTCCGCACCAAAAATGTCTTTTCTGATCTTTAGAGTGCGCCTGACTCGCTCTTTTCCGGTATTTATTGTTTGTTATTTTTAGAGTATGTGTGACACATTTATGTCAGTTTGACGATTGGACGAATTACCGTTTTAGGGTTCCGTACCCAAAGGGGTAAAACGGGACCCTATTACTAAGCCTACGATGTGAGTCTGTCCGTCCGTCTGTCCTGGCTATTAACAGCTGTATCTTTCGAACCGTAATATATAGGTAGTTGTGTTTGCGCAAATTGTTAGTTGTTCTTTACATTATCAATGTACAGCAATTTAACAGTAACGCGTCATATTACTTACATTTGTCAATTAACAGTTTGAAACAACAAAAAATAGTTTATTGACATATGTAAGTTATAATGTGCATTAGAGATAAATATCATCCCATGATTTTGTAAAGAATAATAATCAATTTGCTTAAACATCATGATCGTTTACAATAATTACCCCCGGCCTAGCTACTAGGACAAAAAACTGTTTGAAACTTGAAGTTCCTATAGGTGAAACGTACCACCTTAAAGTCACAGAATTGAAAAACGAATGAATCAAGATGTTTGAAAAGCTTTCAACGGCGTGACTGTTAGAATTGCTCACGTAGTGCGAACAAAGTAAACATTAGCACACAATTAGCGTGTAAAATCATTGTTTACAAGAAATAAATCTAGAAACCTAGTTGTGATCTAGGTTCCGCGTTATGACAGCTCGGTTGAAAGCAACGGGACGGTATTGTCAGGTACACTACAATCCGACGCGACGTTTTGTTATCATCGGCGGAACGAACCGGAAGCATGAGTTTGAATTATGTTAAAATTTCTGGAGTTTTGGGGGTTTTCAAAATGGTTGACCATTCATAAACAACAGGAAAATCATAATTTAATCGTAATTATGGTTTTGAATATAAAATACTAGCTGAATCCCGCTACTTCGTAAGCGTAGAGCTCGGCCTTCGGCCTCGCTACTAAACCTATATGCTATAAACCTCACGGAGCCTCAGACCTTTCCAACGAATGCAAAACCGTGGAAATCGGTTCGTGCGTTCTGGAGTTATAGCGTCAGGAAGGAAAACCCGACTTATTTTTATATAGAAGACTAGCTGACCTGACAGACGTTGTCCTGTCTTAGAACTGTCAAACACGGAAAGTTAAAATTGTAAATCTTTATTTTTTTACACCTTGGGTTACATTATTGGAGTTTTAGTAAGTATCCCTATTTTTTTCTTGCAATTAGAATAACATATTAATCAGTGATAATGTAGCATTCAAATGGTGAAAGAATTTTTAAAATCGGTCCGGTAGTTTTTGAGCCAATTCGTTACATATATACTTACATACAAATCTTTCCTCTTTATAATATTAGTATAGAAAACTCGGTTTTGAAATTAGCCCTCGACGCAAAAATAAGGGTGTTATAAGTTTAATCTGTGTATCTGTCTGTGGCATCGTAGCTCCCAAAACCTAACCAGTGACTTATATGTATTTAAAAAAACATAGTTTGGTCACTTTTTTTTTCTTTCTTTCTTTTTCTTTCAAACGGCTGAAGATATTTTGATTTAGTTTTGATTGTTTGAAAGGTGACTTGTTAGAGAGCGTTCTTAGCTATGATTCAAGAAAATTTGCCGTTTGAAGACTATTTATTCTTATATCGTTCTATTTATTTTCAATTTATAATTGTTACGATAATATCTATGATTAAAACAAAACGAAAATAGCACGCACTAAGTCTCTAAGTGCTGTTCATAAAAAGTTTGCCTGGGAAAAAACGCTTAAACGATAAGGCTGCCCACTATACTACCGTATATTTTAATTGATGTTAGTAATGTCAGTTTGTCACAAATTAAAGTCTAGTCCAGTCTAGTCTAATCTGCTAGTTTGTGGAATGCGATGTCTGAATGGGTGTTCCCCGATGGTTATAATCTGGGTGTCTTCAAATCACGAGTGAATCGGTTTCTTCTAGGCAAGCGTGCTCCAACGTAGACTGCATCATTGCTTAACATCAGGCGAGAGGGAGGTCAAACGAAAGCCATAAAAAAAAAATGTCTAATATTGCATTTGTATTTTTGTTGTATAATAAAGAAACATTGTATTGTATTGTAAATCTTTAAGACCTAAAGACCTCATTGCTTACGACCTAAATTCTGTAAGCTACAAGAAACTAGACCCAGATGTTTATGTTCTAAATTCTTTGTAAATCTTACGACTGCACGCGCAATTAAATACACAGAACAAACACTTAATTATCACTAAAGATGTTAATTAAATTGCAAATCTAATCGGAATCTTATTCTTATCTTAAACACTTTAAACAGTTTAAACGGTTCTTATAGGCCGAATGTCCCATTGCTTTTAACGAAACCGTAATTAACGTTTAATTTTAAATTAAGTTATTTATTTTATTTTAAATTATTATAACACCGGCTTTACACTCACGATAATGTTAGACGTGTATTTTATTTTGTTGTCTGTTATAGGGTTCCTTACCCAAAGGGTGAAAACGGGACCCTATTACTAAGCCTACGCTGTCCGTCTGTCTCTCTGTCCTACCTATTAACGGCTGTATCTTTCGAACCGTAATAGATAGCCAATTGAAATTTTCACAGAATATTTAATGATACGGCGGATTGACTAACAAATAATAAAAAAGTAAAAACGAAAGGGATCCCCATACAACAAACGTATTTTTGAATTAGCTCTAATGTAAAAAAGGTGATACTTACAAGCGTCAAACTTAACATGATTATAGTACACGCACTAAAGTATAACAACAAATAATAAAAAATGGCCAAGCCGGTGAAAAGTTTCTGTTAATTACCAAGATATAACTGGTAATTTCGTTATTGAATTTTGTGGTGGTACGGAACCCTCAGTGCGCGAGCCTGATTCGCACTTGGCCGGTTTATTTTTGTTACATTAGTATCTATACCTATTACCTATTATTGACATTGTGAGAGTCGCGGGCATCCAGTGGATACAGATGGCAGGCTTTCGTTCAGTGTGGAGGTTAAATGGGGAGGCCTATGTTCAGCAGTGGACGTCTTCTGGCTGATGATGATGATCTAAACCTCACAGGGGGTCTAGATAAGAGCCACACACTGTTAGCGTTCACGCCTGCGGAAAGATGAAATTGTATGAAAATGACATTAGCTTCAGATAATTTATCTCATGCTAATGTCATTGTCAATGTCATTTTCATACAATTTCATCTTTCCGCAGGCGTGAACGCTAACAGTGTGTGGCTCTTGTCTAGCTAAACTTAGCACAGTAGCATAATGTTGCCAAATCAAGAGCATCAAAAAACATGACACATACACTAGTTTTTTTGACGTTTAACGTCATCACAAAATGTATGGCTCCCTCGGGCAATTAAGACATTAGTTTTGAACCGGGCCAACGGGTCAGTGCAAACACTCGCGTTTTCATCAATATTTATACAGAGAAAGTGCTCTTTGGGTAATCATAAACTTTCAGCTTAAACTCAAGCGTTTACTGCTCCGTAAAACTCTGGGAAGCACTCTCGGAATAATAGAAACAGTCTTAATTCGAGTTCCCAGGGAAAATTTTAATTGACATCTGGCTGAATCCGAGTTCGCTTTTTCCATTTTGTGCAATTGTAAACTTAATTGCTTCGTAATTGAAAGTTTAATTTTGCTGTGTTGCAAGATTTTTCCGTTTCATTATTTTCTTCTTGAACTTTGTAGTTTAAGTAAAGTTTTATATGAACATACTTCGTAATAAATAAGATTTATGAAGCAAAATGGATCAACTTGAGTTAATATTTGAGGCATATTCTGTCATACCACTCTCTAAACTAAACCAATCTGACAGTACTAAAACTATCTACCTCTCTTTTCATTTTAATACGTGAGAGAAGGATGTCAACAATTTTAGAGCTGTCAAATTTAGTTTGGTTTACTTTAGAGTACATCAGAATCGATGCCATTATGTCTCAATGTAAGTATGCTTGTTTCACGTGTTTTAAATATAATTATATTTTTTATAATTTTTTTTTTACGTTACTAAGTTCCTCCATAAATCTCACAAGTGTTTGATTTGATCACTCTTGTATCAAACATTGTGCAAACATTCCGTGCTCGGTGGGTTTTCCGAAATTGGTCCCCGGGGCACGAGTGTGCGTGGTTACGAAAGTTTTTGTGTTTTCAGAACCGTGGCGCTGGTGATTGTGAAACTGTTGAGATGAGACATGTGTGGCCGGACACGTCATGTTCTTTTTGTTTTGTGTAACAATTCATTTGAATATTTATGACAAATGCAGATGACACACCTTCGACCTAAAAGACAAATTAAAGTGCTCCAAAACCATACTTCATTTACTCGGTCGCGTTTTAATTTTGACTAGTTTTAAGGCGCTTGCAAATTGCAGACGACGCGTAGTACAAATAGCAAGTAGCTACTACGCATCGTCTGCGTCGTTTTGCTCAGTTCAAGTGGCAGTGGTAGTGGTTAGTAGCACTTCCACAGCCACTGTAGCACTTAAACTTCCTCTTGCACTATGCAAAACGATTCAGGCGATGCGTAGTTGCTACTTGCAACTTGTTTCTTGCTATTTGTACTAAGCATCGTCATCAAGTGCCTTTATGCTTAGTAATTTAAATTTCTTTAACGATTAAGGCCCTCTTTTCAGGCTTTTAGCTATTTTGGTCATTCTAGTTTAAGTGTGCTTAATTCCATGGTTAGCTTAAACTTATAAAAAACGTGTCGTCAAAATTTTATGTCTTATCTATGGAAAATGGGAAGACCGAAACACGATTAAGGACATTTCGTTTGATAGAAAAAATATATTATAGTAACACTTACTTGCGCTTTTCTCTCATTTTTTTATTCATTCAAATACCTATTTATTCAATTATGTCTGCGATATCTAATATACAGATTTCATAATTACGAAGGAAACCGCAAAGGTACATTTTACATTACAGCTATACTTTTCGCAAAATATGAGGAAAACCTCAATAATAGAAGTAGCGAAATGCACGACTGTGAAGCGCCATGGTTTTGCTTCGCTAAATGCGACTTTTATACAAGAAAAAAGCCTTATGGTCATCTGTAATAAGCGCTGCTTATAAGTGGTAAAACCTCGCCTTAAGAAAGTTAGTGTACAGAACTTAATTCAGAAATGGGCAGATCTTCTTCAATTCTTTTGCTTCTAGATACAGTGTTTTTGTTTTGCTTTAAAAACATGGACGCGATATCGTTGAGTCGAGTTTTTTTTAACTGACTTGAATAAAGGAGGTATTTGTATTCTAGTTACGCGATTTCTTCCGCGATTTTAAAATGATTGGAATAATTCATTTAGTTCCTTAGACTTTAGAGTGATCCCATTAAAATTTTGAGAAAATGTTCCCCCTCTAAAACTGGAAAATGGGAACAGGGAACTAATCCCAATTATTGATCTTGTGTGAAGTTGGTTGTACATAATGTACATAAGTTGATTGTTATTATGCTAAGAAAGAGTGTGTAAGAAAGAAAGAAGATGGGCCAAGAGAAACACGCATTTAGCCTGAAAATTTAGGAATGAGCCAAGGCATAACTAGCTCCGAAAAAGGATTTTCATTCTCTTTTACGCTGACACGATGACCTTGACACGTTCCAGGCTAATTGGTTAGAATGGGAGAGGTTGTTGCGCAGGAGTGGGATAGTATAGGTTGAAAATGGTATCTTACCGGGTGCGCGGGTGGCATGCATGTGTCGATCGCGGGCGCTCGCGGCGCATCACCGCACGCGCTACTGCAGCACACACCCTGCGAACAAGACGAACTTTTTCACAATGGATAGTTACAACCTGGGTGTCTTCAAATCACGAGAGAATCGGTTTCTTCTAGGTAAGCGTGCTCCACCGTGAATAACTTTTACTAGGCATATAACCATGAAATAGCAAAACAAATTCAGTTTGTGGAGTGTGTATAAGTTTTTTTTGTGGGTTCTTAATTCGTTTGTATTTTTTATGTTTGTTACCTCAGAAATCCGTCATTTATGAACAAACTAGCTGAAACCCAGCTGAAGCCGCTACTCCGTACGCGTAGAGCTTGGCCTTCGGCCTCGCTACTACAACCCGTTATAGTCTATGTGTTATTCTAATGTATAAGCTATATTATTGTAAACTTTCATTAAAATCCATTCGGTAGTTTTTTGCGTGAAAGAGGAACAAACATCCATATATCCATACATACAAACTTTCGCGTTTATAATATTCGCGTTTTTTTCGACAAACGCATATTGTGTAACTGCGTAATGTCACTTAAATTGTTACTATTTAAATTTTTATCCGCGAGGACTTATAATTCGCTTCTGGATCTATTAAGATTGTTATTTTTTTTAAGGCTGTTGGTCTTCCTTTGAAATAAATAAATAAAATAAATTAGTTGGATTTCGAAAATGAAAGGTTATACTTTCAGGTGATCGCGAATTACATCAGAATCGGTTTAGTAGTTTGGCTTTAAAATCAAAATAACTGGTAAATTCTGATACTATGACAATAAAGTCATCCAATTACCGAAATTGCGCAATTTACTAAATTTGTAACGTCGGTTTTTTAAATTGATAAATATTTAAATGAAAATATCAAACCGTAGACATCTAAAAGTTACAAACGTTTGATTTTGGACTACCTAATTTACTTCACAGTTCACAGACGCTATATCAATGCGTTCCCAAACCCGATATTAAGCCTATTGATTACACCCACACATAAAAAGCACCGTTTATCATCTCTCGAACCACTCTGAACTCACGTTCCGACCGTCCCATCGTCACCCATTCATTACCACACAAAACCAGTTGATTTCGATGTGAATGCGCGGCTTTTTGCGCGTCTGCCTGTCTGACTGGCATAGATATGGTCCCGTTTGTGGTTTTTAGGGATCCGTAGGTACTTCAAAGGAACCTCTTTGGTGAGACTTCAGTGGCCGTCTGAATGACACACCCAAATCTCTCAATAACTATAAAACAATCGACAATCAGCGTTCTTTTTCCGGAAGTCTCAATTAGTTCCAAAAACGTAGAAAACCAGGTGAAACTTACAAAAAGTATGTTAAGAAATTTTCATATTTTATATAACAAAAACCGGTTTCTCTGGACACCGTGAGCGACTATACTGCGTACGTACATATGAACGTTTGGACAAAATATTCGGTAATTACGGTATCAACTTCTTGTAAATAATTTCGTAACGTTAGCCTAGTCCGATGTAAAAAAAAAAAAAAAAAAAAAAAACATATATCTGTCTGCAGGCATCCGTCATCTAGTCTACCTACGAGCACAGACACTGCAATATGTTTTAAACGTCAGAAATTAAAGTACTGTAAAATACACGTGATAAATCAGTTAAAAGTATTATTTTTTTTATCCCGATAAAATAACCGATTATATTATCTTCAAACGGCTTAACAGATTCTCTTGCATCATAGCTAAGAACACTCGATCAGTTGATCGAGACCAATTTTGAAAAAATTGGTTGAGCCATTTGAGAACTACGATGCCACTGATAGACACAGGCACACAAACACACACACACACGGACAGATATACACGTTAAACTTATATTTAACTTATTTTTGCGTCGGGGGTTAAAGTGTATAATTTCATAATTCTAACTGTACGGAACCCTTGAGAGCGGTGTTGTTTCTGGTAACCCGCGGGGGTTACCAGATCACGACAATTGGTATTTTTTGGATATATTTCATTTAAAAAATGATCTACTTATTTATATTCTTAGCAGACGTGTCATTTTTTTTTTTGATGATTTTATTGCCAAAATCGAAATAGATAAATATGATGAAAAGAAACGATGCCCTAGTGGTTTGAGATGTCGGCCGCCACTAAAGGGTTGATAACAAACCTTGAAAAGCTTGAATTTTGGACTTGAGAACTACAAAAAAACCTGTCGTCAAGCAGCGACCCGTAAGTTTCGCTTTCGGCTTACTTGAGATCTATTTCCTAATCCAGACTAAGAATGCTACCATCTCTGGTAATGACCCAAGCCAAGTAATGGAAGATGAATGGATGGTTGTATGTCTGTCAAGTAATGGTATGCCATTACTTGACATCGGTTGAACTGTAGTCAAACGTCTAGCCAATCAGTCATCATCATCACCATTATCAGCCTATCACATCCCCACTGCTGGGCCACAGAAATAGAGAATGACACACAGTGAATAGAGTCCTCAAAGGTAGGCAACGCACTGACAATGCCCCGGATATTGTAGGTGTCTATAGGTGACCACTTACCATCAGGTGGCCCGTAGATCATTTGCCACTTATTCTATTTTTTTTTTTTTTTAACAGGCTCTCACAAGAGTAAGTATGGGCCCTAATCCACCAAGCTGCCTCAGTGCATGTTAGTGAATCATAATTATGTCTTTGATCTTTTGAGGTTCTTGGGCATAACGGTTTCTTGACGATGTTTATTTCGCCTTTTTAACGATGGCTTCGAAACAGCACATAATTTGTACTAATTAAGCTACTGGTGCAGGGCCGAGGATCGAACTGGTTGCTGTCTGATTGTAAAGCGCACATTCTGCCGCCCGTAGCCAATAAGTGATAGCAAATAATGACGGTAAAAACTGCTTAGTTACTATCTATTTTTGTGTAAGGTATCCATAGTTTCTTTTACTGGGTACATTTTATTTGCTTAGGCACAAATCAAGTAATTTGAGCTAAGTGCCCAACATTTATGTGACTATAAACTAAGAACATAATGATTGCAAAAGCGACAATAGAAAGTAGATAATCACACAACCGAAATCGTTTCTCGAATACATGACATCGCAAAAGGTTAAGTCAATTTGTGACTTATTCCAACATAACTCTGAACAAATTGCCGTACAGTAGACAACTCCGCAAAAAATGCTAAATAAATACATACAATAATATTTCTTAATAACCAAAGTAGCAAGGGTTAAAATCGCGTGATTTTTTTGCCTGTGGAAAAAGTACGAAATATAGTAGTCAGAAATTTCACAGACAAAACGTCAGGCCACTTTAGAATAATAAGAGTTATTTGGACGTGCAAATTATGGCAATTTTTGCGCAGTATTCCGTATACTCACTGTATGCCAGTTTGGCGAATATTGTGGAAAATTGACAAACTTTATGGCCTACAGACAAACTACACACACACAACTTTTTTTCTCATCTGTTAAGTGCTACAACAAGGAAGCTAAAACTAGTTCCAAAAATAAAACCACTGACTCATCACCAACGAGTAACTAAATAGTCAAAGTACTTGGTAGTGTTTCAATGGCGAACCAATCACAAACTGATCAACAACGGGTCACGCAATGGAAAACTTGTCAAATGTTACTAAGCCATAGAATAAAATTATAGTATAACAAGTACAAAAAGTGTTATTCCGTGTGGTTTCCACTATGAAAAGCAATGGTTAATATAGAGATAAACTCTTTATTAGGGAGCGTCCAATAATTACGTGAGGCGATATTGGTGATTTTTCGACCCCTGAGATGGCGTGAGATTTGGCTCAAGCCCTTTCCCTATCTCCTAATCTCACGGGAGATTTTACAAAATGCGTATTTTAGTGTAATAATTAGTTAATCTGTAATACGTTTTTTGTAGGATCAAGCCATATATTTGTGTAGAAATTTGTTTTACTTAATGTAACCCAGTTATTTTACAATTTTTACACTGATTCTTGAGGGGGGAAATGCGTGATATTTGCTGAGATCCTACTCTTCCCCATGTGAGATTGGGTGAGATTTGGCTCTCACGTTATTAATGGACGCCGCCTTATTAATACCCTGAAATTATCACACACGCTCAAAAAACTAGTGTATCAATTGACGCCTTATCTCTGGCAGGAATTTTGTTATAACTGGTAATAAATAGACAAGAGAAACAGATGGACTGAGATACGCCGGAGTCATTGTCGCATTATAATTACGGTAAGAGGTAGTGTAAATATTAGTTCGATGCGATGATGAAGTCTGATTTAACTACACAACACGCTATATTATTGTGTATGATCGTTGAATGTTGATGCTATATAACTTGCAGTTCACCGCACTATTTGATCGTGCGTATCAGATATAAGTCCGATTGCTCTCTACGGTCAAAAGCTCTGGCCGTTCGCCATTTCGTGCAGAGTGCAAACCAGACAGATGGACATACTGACACAGTTTCAATCCCTTGCAATACTCTGTGCATGGAGATTGTAGATAATAGTGGAATCTTGTTCATAGGAAATACAAAAAAGATAAAATTTCCTTTGGCCTGTTTGAGGGCGTCTAGTATTTTTTTCAGAGGTTTTTCTGCCTGTTCAAAACCCAGTGATTTATTCCCCCATTAGTGCACAATTTTAAAACTCAATATAGGGTCATCTCTATTCTTGAATCAATAATATTTAATGACATTCACAGCAGCTTTTTTTAAACGTTTGGATCCATACCATTTTTCTGTTTAGCCGATGTCAAGTATGAATTGAATAAAACAGGACTCTCAAACTAAATGAATGATAAACGATTTTCATTTAGCATTCCATAAAACCATGGCGAAGCTTTAGGGTCAGGTAGATTAGACCTGCCGAAAGAGAGCTAAAGACCAAAGCACCGAATGTGTGTATGATTTACTCGTGTTTTGTGCAAATAAATTATCTTTATCTTTATCTTTATCTTTATCTTTATCTTTATCTTTATCTTTATCTTTATCTTTATCTTTATCTTTATCTTTATCTTTATCTTTATCTTTATCTTTATCTTTATCTTTATCTTTATCTTTATCTTTATCTTTATCTTTATCTTTATCTTTATCTTTATCTTTATCTTTATCTTTATCTTTATCTTTATCTTTATCTTTATCTTTATCTTTATCTTTATCTTTATCTTTATCTTTATCTTTATCTTTATCTTTATCTTTATCTTTATCTTTATCTTTATCTTTATCTTTATCTTTATCTTTATCTTTATCTTTATCTTTATCTTTATCTTTATCTTTATCTTTATCTTTATCTTTATCTTTATCTTTATCTTTATCTTTATCTTTATCTTTATCTTTATCTCCGAGCTCAGAGACAAACATAAGAAGAGGTCTACGTTTTGCAATAGACGAATAAAGACTGATTATGATTATAGAAGACTCAATACGGCCTAAAAATCCAGGTAACTAAACCTGCTTTCTTATTGGCTGATTAAACTGCAATGGGGAATAAAGGTTGTTGAGTGGAGACCACAAACCGGAAGACGCAGCGTAGGTAGTCCCACTAGATGAACCGACGACATTGTGCGAGCTGCTGGCATCCAGTGGATGCAAAAGGCAGACTTTCATTCAGTGTGGAGGTTAAAGGGGGAGGCCTATGTTTAGCAGTGGACGTCTTCTGGCTGATGATGATGATTAAACTGCTAGCTGCTTGCCACTGGCACCTTTACACTGATAATGATGGCGATAAGATGACCTTCGAGGCCTTTCCGATGATCTAAAAACTTAAGGCCCTCTTTTCCCACTCTTACCACTTTTGATTACTCTAATTTTAGTCTACTTTTACTACTTCCATGGTAAAACAAAATACATCTTAAAATTATAACACTGGTTTCATATCCAAATTGAATGTTTTATCTAGGAAACCGTAAAGATAAACACGATTATGACAATTTCGTTTGATAGAAAAAAAAGAACACTGACTTTCACTTTTCTCCCTATTTTTTTGGATTCATTCAAATACCTATTTACTAAATTATGTCCACGATATCTTAATGTACTGATTTCATAATTATAAAGAGAACTGTAAAGGTAAAAAAAAATAAAAAAAAATAAATGTAAATTTTACATTACAGCTATACTTCCAGAAAAATTTGAAAAAACCCAAAAAAATTAAGTAGCGTAACGAACGACTGCGTATAATATTTGATAGCCCGTTGGTCTAGTTGGTAGTGATCCTGCCTTCTGCGCTTGGGGGCGTGGGTTCGATTCCCACCTAGGACAAACATTCATGTAATTGTTCTAAATATGGGTGTTAATATCTATTTATGTATGTATAAAAAAATGTATATGTATGTATATCAGTCTCTGGAAGCCATATCACAAGCTTTGCTATGTTTGGGGTCAGATGACCGTGTGTGCAAAATGTCCCGAATATTTATTTATTTATTTTTTATTTAATACAATGTATATAAATCAAGCCTTATGGTCATCTGTAATAACGAGCGTTGCTTAAATGTGAGAAACCTTTGCCTTAAGAGACTTTGAAAAATAACAATTTATTTTACCTAGTTACTCAACACCAAGATAACAAAGTGTTTACCCAACACCATATTATTTATCTCAATTTATTCGCGGTGAATATTAGAACGGACCAAAGCGAGCGGGCGGGTGCATGATTTGAATACCGTTGCAGCTTTTGCAACCGAGCTGTGTATCAAACCCATCAGCCATTAGCTCCGTTCCTACTGCCACTTGCGATGTTCTGTAATTGATATAAATAACCCTTGAATAAGAAGCAGTTTCTTCAGTTCTTTTTTTACATGTGGACTATTGGTTAGTTCACTGGTATTATTGCAGCAATATTCTTAGAGTGCGTGAAAAGTTTGTAAATGTGCCGTACTTATATCGGTATAGTTAAAAAAGTCCAATATTAAGTGCTTAAATAAATAAATAAATAAATATTTGGGACATTTTTGCACACACGGTCATCTGACCCCAAACTAAGCAAAGCTTGTGTTATGGCTGCCAGAGACTGATATACATACATATATAGTTTTTTAAATACATACTTAAATAGATATGATGAACCAGATGAACCAGATGCTTAGGAATGATATTTCCTATTAAAAAGTTGCCTTGTTTCTTTGGGAGAAACAATGAGACTTTTAAACAACAATAATTGTACCAAGGCATATCTCATTTGATTATCTGATCTGAGGTTCAGTAGTTCAAGAAATTTCCACATTCAAAATCGCAAACTGTAGTAAATATCTCTTTAATTATTAGTATTAATTAGTATAAATCGACACTTGACACATGGATTATCTGGTGCTACTACAGACTTCTAATGTGTATGTTTTTGCTTTTTTTCATGACCTTGGATACAGAGTCCTTCAGTCGTAATATTAACCTTACATTGATTTTATTAATTTTACATTGTATTATTATAGCGTCATACAAGTCATAGTCACATTCAGAGTTAAGCAAAGTAAGTAACGGTCAAGTCAAACGTATGTCCCAGTAAAGTGGTGAAGGCTTTACAAGAGGCTTCTATGAAGTTTTGGAAACAACATGAAAATACATGTTCCCCTTGTTACATCACCAACCCACACTCGAGCACGTTCACGAGCACTTAATAAATAATATTCCACCATTATTACACATTAACACTCGAAAATACACAAGTTTAGGAAAATAATAAAACGAGCCGACATGTTTTTCCACGTTGGCGCCGAAACACAGATTTCTAATAATTTTTTTTTTCAATTTTCATGACCGAGGATTCAATGTCCTTTAGTCGTAAAATTAAACATGTTTACATAGTCTTAATAGCGTCAAACAAGTCACAGTCAGAGTCAAGCTAAGTAAGTCGCGGTCAAGTCAAACTCATGCCCCTGTAAAGTGGTGGAGACTTTACAAGAGGCTCCTATGGAGTTTTGGAAACAACACGAAAAGACACGTTTCACCTCGTTATATCACTTTCCCACACTCGAGCACGTTTACGAGCACTTAATGAATAATAATTCACCATTTAGTACACATTAACACTCGAAAATACAAAAGTTTAGGAAAGTAATCCAACGAGCCGACATGTTTTTTTCCACGTTGGCGCCAAAACTTCAGACTTCTAATTTTTTTATTTTTTTTTGTTAAAATCTTCATGAGCGTGGATTCAATGTCCTTTACTCGTAATATTAAACAGTTCATTTTGTCTTATTAGCGTCAAACAAGTCATAGTCACAGTCAGAGTCAAGCTAAGTAAGTCACGGTCAAGTCGAACTCATGCCCCTGTAAAGTGGTGAAGACTTTACAAGAGGCTCCTATGGAGTTTTGGAAACAACACGAAAAGACACGTATCACCTCGTTATATCACTTTCCCACACTCGAGCACGTTTACGAGCACTTAATGAATAATAATTCACCATTTAGTACACATTAACACTCGAAAATACACAAGTTTAGGAAAATAATCCAACGAGCCGACATGTTTTTTCCGCGTTGGCGCCAAAAACTCTCAGACTTCTAAATATTCAACAAGGTGTTACCTGTATTAATTTTATTAGTTTTACGTTTAAAAGGGCACGTCACGGAAATGTTAGTTTCACAATTAAGTACTACAAGGGAGATGTATTCCAAGCAAGGGTAATAATTGTGTTGAATTTGGTAATAAGCTTCCAGGCCTTCCAGTATTTTAAAATGTAGCTCCAGTGAAAATAAACTTTATGAATAATTTTGGCAAGAGCGCTACGGTCGCTAATTGAACCCATTAAAACTAATTTAACAATGTGAAAGAAAATATTTAGCAATTACCTTTATAATTTGTTCACAATTTGCGTAATAACTTTCATTAATTCCTTCGTAATTTAATTTGAAGAAGGCCGCCCAGCGCTTTCGATGTTTTCACTTCTTTAGAGTTGAACAAACAGACATTAACAATGAGTATGATTTATTTAATTAAGTAAACCTTTTACTAGATTCAAGTTTTCACTTAACTTGCTATTAGAAAGTGCAAACATCTAAGAAATAATTGATGAAATATACTTAGCTATGTGCTAAGTAGTTAGTATGGTTAGACGGATCGGTTGTACCTACTAAGGCGAAAGGAGGTCTTTCTACTCATTATTAATAACTTTTTCTGAGTTGCCACTTAACGAAATGTTTAGATCAGCAAACATTTAAAAAAACCTCCGTGAGGATTTTGGCGTTGCACTTCTTGTGCATTTGCCAGTTTCAAGCATTAAAATATTATAAAAAAATGACTTTTAAGTTTGAATAAAATCGTCAAACAAGTCACAGTCAGTGCCAAGCAAAGTAAGTCACTGTCTAGTCAAAGTCATGCCCTAGTAAAGTGGTGGAGGCTTTATAAGAGGCTTTTATAGAGCTTTGGAATCATTACGAAACAACATATTTCACCTCTTTATACCTATCACTTTCCTACACTCGATCACGTCCAGAAACACGTAATAAATAATAATCCACCATTATTATATATTAACACTCAAAAATACATAAGTTTAGGAAAAGAATATAATGATGCGACATGTTTTTTTCACGTTGGCGCCAAAACTCTTTTTCTACAATTTTAGGGTTGGTCCTTTAGTAAAAGTTGTTTACGTATAAGTACCGTACCGCTAATATAAGTTTTTTAGGATTTGACCGCCCTCTCGCCTGATGTTAAGCGATGATGTGGTTTACGATGAAACACGCTTGCCTAAATGAAACCGATATTTAACTTAATTGCAACGGATTTAATACAAACATAATTAAACAATTACATAAAATTACCTAATTTCAAAAAAGCACATTAATCTCTCACCTCTCATTAATAAATATAGTAATCTATTTAAAAATCATATTAGTCATAGATTTTAATTAACAAACTCCTAAGGAATCATTACTGTCAGTGCAATCAGTTTGGCGAAGCGAAAAATAACAATCCACTAACGAACGAGTGAAATGAATGAATGACCCGTGACCCCCGCTCGAGGCAGGTCGACGGCCTCTAATTAAATACCTACTGTTACCGAGCTTAGATAACTGACTACCGCGAGATGACACGCAGCTTACAGATAACATGAGAAATGTTGCCATTGTTCTTTTATTTACATTTAAATAAAGAAAGGAAGCTATTGGTCACTGTCCGTAAAGAAATTATTATCTATGGTAAAGAATAAAAAGATTAAAAAGTCAACGTTTTCGATTATGCGACTGTCAAGTTTATTTCGTTTAAAAAAGAACAACACAGTTTAATCACCTAAAATGAAAGTTTCGCAATTTATTTGGTGACTGTGGGCAGATTTTCGCTTTTAACGAAATCGTTGGTAAGATTCTGAAAATCGATTCATTCTCTCGGGATCATTAAAGTTATCTAGACTTTAATTAACTTTCTACATTATCTTGAGTCGAAGCTTGCGGTTTAAATTCTGTGGGCGAACTTGCTTATCTATTACGTTTTTCAACGTCAGTGGAATTGATAAGTCGAAGCAAAGTAATCAATCTTTTGACTGAATCGTCGACTAAATTCGAGTAATAGGTACTTGTATCACAAGTTTAATCAAAGGTATATTAATTATAAAATAATATTGAAATTAGAGATTGATGACAAAAAACGTTAATGATTTACTGATTTCGTGGCCTTTGATTGTAAAATACATGTGAAAATCACGTACTTGTACACATCATCTCAGATACTCAAGTATAAGTAAGATAAGTAAGTAAGTAAGTAGATAAGTAAGATCTACTCGAACTCATTAAATATATTTCAATCAGAATCTAAGAATAAATAAAAGACAGTCTAATCGGGCTGAAATTATAACCTATGCAAACATCATCGCGGGCAAAATAATGGATGTACTTACTTTATATTTTTTATCGATAGTTTTATGTTATTTTCTACAACTAAACACAAATAAAAGTTTTTTTAAATAATAACTTTTTTCTTCCATTTGTTATTAAATATTTTTTTTAAAGATTTTCAGCTTTTACACTTATTTAACTTTAATATAAGCTATGATGTTAGCATCGTCACAATATCACAATGTGCGTTGCCACAGCTGTTAAAAAGTTAAACATTATCATGTCAATGTCATTATTAAGATTTTGTTCTATGAAGTTTTCTTTTAAGCTTTAATTTAAATGGTATGGAACTAACTCAATATGAAGACGTTATTACAGGACAAATTAGAAGGTTAATCAGTTTCATTAAAATATTAGTTGCGCCCCACGGTTTCACTCGCGTGAATTATTCCGTATAACATCAGCTGTTTGCCACTGAGAGTCCCGTCAAAATAGGCCCAGACGTTTTGGAGTCCTTAAAGAACATACACACCGCATTTTATATATAAGAAGAAGAAAAGTCCATTAATGGACAAAGCTAGTAAATACACCTAATTCGGATTTTGAGAATTTCTGTGACAAGATAACGATGTTAAAGAAACCATTAACATTTTAGAAACTACATTTTATGCGATCTAATTTCACCACACGAATAAACTAAAGCCTTTCAAAGGCGTCACGTCTACCGTCCGATCGCGGTTCGCAATATGTTTTCTTTTTGCATTGATTTATTAGCATGCTTCGGGATACAGCGTACGATGCTACACATACTCTCACTAGCATGCTCGAGCTACTGACATACTCGCGGAGGCGTGGAGATATCGACGGCTGGATGTGATAAATTAATAAATTTTCGTGTTAGCGTTGCCAGATTGGGGTTAATTCGCAATTTTGGGGAAGAATTGTGTTAAGGAAAAAAATAGTCCCACCTATTTTTTCATAGGTGGGAAAATAAATAAGAGTTTCCCAATAATGTATTAGTAAATGTTTAACAACAGAAGATAAAGTTATATTTTCTTTCAAGTTTTTGGGTGTCCTAATAATTTTTCAAGAGTTGCCAGATTGGGGAAATTTTTGCAATTTTATTGAAGATTTGTAGGGAAAATTAATATGAAGTTTTTCCTTAAGATATACAAATTATTTAACAAATCTACTGGAGGGTAAAAAAAACAAAGTTTGTGATTGCCCTTTTTATCTTGGTTATTGTGTAAATTATTTTATGTTAACACCGTCAATCAACCTAATTTAATTCGATGTTAAAAGAAACAGAAACATTTTTTTACACAAAATATGGCTTTTCTAGTAAAAAGGGTGTCATTTCCGTGAATAATTATTAAATGTAAGTTAATTTCAGAAAACGCATCTGGCTACCCTGATACTCTTAAACACTGGAATAATTGCCCAGCTCTAATAGCCGTAAACGCATTTTAGTCGGCAGTCTAGTTACTTTCTCAGAGTTTGATTTCTATAGAATGATTGTTATTGTTAGTAAAAATTCGTGAATAAAATTGATTAATCTGTAATTATGTGCAGATTCGTTCTTAATCACTTTAGGTATGGCAAGTTTGGGACAGTTTCTTTTCCGAAACAAATTATTTTTAACAAATTTATAGACAACCAGCTGTTGCCCGCGACTTCGTACGCGTAGTCTTTCATATAAACTTTCAACCCCACTTTATCGTCCTTAATTCAGCCCTTTCGCAGAATCCTTTCTTAGCGGACCTCTACACCCCATAAGGAATATACCTGCAAAATTTCAGCTTCGTAGGTCAAGTAGTTTATGAGATTTCACGATGAGTGAGTGAATGAGTGAGTGAGTGAGTGAATTACGCTTTTATATATATATAGATTCAAAAAAGTACGATCGTCAAGATTCAGATATCAGACATGCGATCTGTGTAAATACCCCGATTGCTCTAAGCTAGCGACTATTTCCTGACGGCCTCCTAACTCTTTACTGTCTTTAAAACTAATCCAAGCGGTAGTGGCACCATCTATAATTCAATCTAATCTATGTTTAATTTTTGAATTGACTATACATCATTATCAGCCAGAAGACACTGAACATCAGCCTGTTATCTGCATCCACTGGATGCCAGGCATGCCAGCGACTCTTACGATGTCGTCGGTCCATCTAGTTGGAGGCCTACCTACGCTGCGTCTTCCGGTTCGTGGTCTCCACTCAAATTCCTTTCTTCTCCATCGGTTATCGATGTGGCCTGCCCATTGCCACTTCAACTTGCAAATTCTTATAGCCATGTCAGTAACTCCGGTTCTTTGGCGTATTTACACGTTCCGGATTCTATTGACTATAGCATATTAATAAGAAATTCTACACATAAAATTACTTTTAAATTATGAAATAAAATGTTCACAGAAACATTTGCAATTAATTTCTACGAAATTAATTTAAGCACTGTTGTTTTTTTGGTCAAAATTTTTACTACTCATATAATATCTGGTAAAGAACTTCCAGTAGTAAATATTTTTTCGAGAACTGTGTCTAGAAGTGCCTTCGTTTATGTGACTGCGGCATTAGCATGCGATTCGCACTCGAGGAAATTCATGCAAATTAATCGAATTTAAATAACAAATTGCGTGGAAGTGTGAGCAATATCTCGGGGGAGATAGTTTAACACTACTTTTGCGTGATCTGCAATAATGTATCGATCTCTAACTATCTTGTGGTCGATAGAAGTTTAATAGCGTTTGCAGGTTTTCTGCACGCATTTGAAAGTTAGATTTATTTGTCGGTGTGAAGTTAGTTATGCGTTGTATGTATTATAGTTATAAATTATAGAATAAGTAATTACAGTTCAATAATTACAATCTTTCGACTACCTATTTGGTGAAAGTCTATCATTATTTATTTGGAGGTGACTTTTTAGTGATAGATATCGCGACGTGCTTGTCAAAATGCTGTCTAAACAAAAATAATTTTAATGCTTTAGTACACTTGTTTAAAATAAAGAAATATTTGTTTGTTGTACTAAGCTGCAAAGTAGTCATTTGGCGCGAGTGCCTGGCATTGACCCAGAGCAAGTGAGTGATGGTAAGGTTCAAATATAGAATTAAAGAGATTTTAAAGAAGGTGGATGGCTTCAATTTTAATTGTGAAAAAATGCGAATGTTAGACAATAGTTCGACATGTTTAAATACTGAATTTACTACTCGCGCTAGCAGATAGAAATTACTTTTGCGTGCATATTTCAAAAGATAAAGAAGTCTTTCCGAGCTTATGAAATGAATAGAATATTAGTTATCTATTGATGTTTATCATGAAAACTGCGTGAGATTTGGGAACAGACACTGTATGTTATATTTTGGTGTAGTTTTGCGCATCACGCATGCGCCCGCGCATGTCTCTTCCAGAGCACTCTCGCGCATCGCACATGTCGTGTGCACAGCGCAGCGCCGTCAGCGCGCCGCTCCGCCGATTTCGTGCATTTTTTTGCAAATGACCACTCTAGTTTCTAAATAATTTAAATACTTGCACGACTTAAGAAACTCATTACGTTTCATTAATTGAAATTAGGTCTCTGTGCTATGTATGGTAACTGAGTAATAAACAATTCTCAAACTTACGATTGATTGAGGCACGATCACAGAATCCGATTGGAACACAAAACCATGTCACTGTCACAATGTGTTTTTTTTATTTTTATTTACACTTACGCGAAGCGATCAGCTGAGAGCGAGTTGCGCACAAGTGCACGTGTAGTCGGGTCGGGCGCGCGCGGGCAACTGGTGCCGGCTCCATCGAGAGGCGCACGCGCCGGTGAAAATCACACTGAAACCTCCAAACGAAATCGCATAAGTACCACTACTTTTTACAATGCAACTTCAAAACTAGGTTATCGGCAACAATGGCAACCCTTAAACATGCGAGTGACCCTGAAGTTTTCGGTGGCATAAATACAAATGGACACAATGATTATTTATTCTTTCTTTATCTCTATAGCTAATCAATGTAAATATCATTAAACTTTTCTTTACATAACATACTAATCCTTGTTTGTAATTTTTTTCTTAACTCAGGGCGTTGTGCTTCAAACCGGACTTCAAGTTTTGGTTGGGTTCCATACTGCAGTGTAGTTAAAAACTTGCTTAGAAATTGTTGCACATTTACGACTACGGGTTCCAGAAGACGTCTACGCGTATTTTACAGCCAGTTATTATGCGTAAAGTTATAAAATTGTGTCGTCTAGTTATCTTAATTAACTGCCTCGGGAATATGGACCAATTTCTCTTATTAACTCGACGTTTTCTCCGTCATTGTATTTAGCGCTATAAACGCTATGATGGCCAATAAGATTTACTCGGTAAATGGCTATCAAACTTACAGTAAGGAGCTGTTAAATATGGAATGGTTATTTTGTTATTCAAACTGTTACGTTTAATGTCTTCAAGATAATTTTATTACTATAGGAACAGTTCAAAACGACAGAATGAAGTGATTAATGGCATCGATATTTAGTTGTCCAATACACAGCAGCGCATTCTGACAGCTTTAATACTTTTAGCGATGATAGTTCAGTGGTCATCATCATCATCATCATTACAGCCATAGGACATCCACTGTTGGACATAGGCCTCCCCATCAATCTCCAAAAGGGCCGGTTGGAGGCGGTCTATATCCAGCGTTTTCCGACAGTCTATTTTAGATCGTCCGTCCATCTTGTATGGACATCCTACGCTGCGCTTACCGGTCCGTGGTCTCCATTCGAGAACCTTTCGGCCCCATCAGCCATCTGTTCTGCGTGATATGTGCCCTGCCCACTGCAACTTCAAATTGCTAATTCAGTGGTAGGCGCGTTTCGGCATCCAGTGGATGCAAAAGGCAGGCTGTCATTCAGTGTGGAGGTTAAAGGGAGAGGCCTATATTCAGCAGTGGACCTCTTCTGGCTGATGATGATGATCATTATCAGCCTATTATGTTTCCACTGCTGAGACACAAATCTTCTCTCAAAGAGAAGAGAGTGGGCATTAATCCACCATGCTGGCCCAGTGCATGTTGGTGAATGTCATATGTCTAAGAACTTTTGAGGTTCACTTTAGATTAGTACCAAAGTAGTAGTTTCATCCCAGTAAGTAGTAAATTTACTAATTACAGGCTTCGACCAAATTAAAATGAATGAACGGGCCATAACCATTGAACTTGCTCAGTAAAAACGAGTCAAAACCGTCGGACATATTATACTTAATTATAACCATGTACAGTACATTGGTTATTTGTTGTGTATTTACTTCGGGAAAGCACACGAAGGCATAATTTTGTCAGATGTTTCTTTATTATGTAAGAATAGACGCGTCTCGCACTTCCTACGGCTAGACACCGACTGAAACGAAGTGAGCTCAGGCGTTTTTTTTTTTTTTTTTTATGAGTGACTTTTACTGTTGGCCTTTTGGCCTCTTCAGCTTGACCGGACTAGTTAGCGAACGCAGAGTGCGTTCGGCATAACTTGGTGGTTAAGTTTATAGGCGACTAGCACAAGGGCACCTCGAAGGTACGAACCTCGGCTTGGGCCGTCGCCGGGAGTGGGAATCAGACTTGCCCAGGCACCCCAGAGGGGGTGTGCCCTGGAGCCCTAAAGGTTTGTTGAACTGAATGATTATTTGGAGAGAATCTAACCGATCTTCTAACAGATCCTGTGGGCCTACGATCCTGCCGGCGGGATCGCTGTGTGTGTGTGTGCCTCTGGTAACCGACGCCTGTACCAAAAACTGAATATTTCCTATTGCTAGGAGCAGTCGGATCGGGCGAGCCCAGCGCCGCCGCGGTGACGACGGCGATGGGGTCGTCCGGGTCGCCCAAGATGTTTCTAGGGCGTCTACGGAGAGGAGGAGGGTCTGTCACGTCTGTCGAGTAGTTGGAGGATTTTACTACAAGAGGATTGGGGTGGTGAGGCGCCGCGTCAAAGTAGCGGCGGGAGGTATACTTAAGGTATAGTTCAAAATCGCAGTGCAGATCGGCGTTTCGCATATACCAGCTAGCGCCGACCGCTCTGCGTATGAAGCGGTTTTGAATGACCTGCAACTTGTCCAGATCGATGCGGGAGGCGTGGGCGAATGCCACAGAGGCGTAAGTCATGACGGGGCGGATGCAAGTTTTGTAAATTGTCAGCTTATTTCTAAGTGACAATTTACTACGCTCGCCGAGGAGGGGGCTGAGGCGCCCTAGGAAGAACGCCGCTCGATTGCGGACTATCTGAATGTGTTTGGAGAAAGTGAGTCGGCGATCGAGAGTCACACCGAGATACTTGGTCGAGATGGTCCAAGGGATGGGCTTCCCGTTAAGCGTGATAGGCCTTGATGGGGGGTTCTTGGACGGGTGGAGGTACATTGCTGCACTTTTTTCGGGATTGACCGTGATGGCCCACTTCTTGAATCAATCACCTAGATGAGTGAGGGCTCGTTGAACGTGGGCCCGTTGAATGACTTTATTCCACCCTCTGGAGTAGAGAGCGGTGTCGTCAGCGAAGAGAGCTATTTCTACGTGGGGAGATCTAGGAATGTCACTAGCATAAAGCGTGAAGAGGGCGGGAGCTACGACGGAGCCCTGAGGGACTCCGCCACCTATAGGATGAGGTGAAGACGGAATTCCATCGACGCGATAGCGAAAGCTACGAGACGTGAGGTAGTCATGTATGATGAGTACCAGACGGTCCGGCATTCCGATGTGATATAACTTGTATATCAACCCGTTATGCCAGACTTTGTCGAACGCTGAGCTCAGGCGTTCATTTTGTAATCTTCAAAAATGCGCTCCTTCTGGGCCCGTCCATTTTATTTTAGTCGAAGATTACAGGCGTGAAACTCATTTCTTTGGCGTGTAAAAACAGTGGTCATTCCCACATCGTCGTTTGATTTGAATCTTAAAAATTCATTAAACGGTAAACCGTTCATTTATTTACCTTGTAATTACATCACACAATGGGTGTAAGTAAAATTAAACACAAAAGGAAGATTAGAAAACGTACCGCTATGGGCTCTCAAGTGTTACTGATGAGATACATGGATACATAAGATTATTTGCGGGCATGCGGCGAACCACACTTGGATTGTACAGCCAATTATGTATTATACGCGATATAAATGAATATGTATATATTTTGCAAGTGATATGCGACGTTATGTGGTGTGAAGGAGGTATTTGAAATTTTTTAATAAATCACAGTTACGACATTTTTGTATCATGACAAGAATAAAAAGGAAGAAGATAAATAAACCGGCCAAGTGCGAGTCGGGCGTGCGCACTGAGGGTTCCGTACCACCACAAAATTCAATAAAGAAATTATCAGTTATAACTTAGTGATGAACAGAAACATATCACCGACTCGCATTTGACCATTATTTATTATATGTTGTTATATTTTAGAGCTTATACTATAATCATGCCAAATTTTACGCTTGTACATATTACCATTTTTACATTAGAGCTAATAGAAAAATACATTTAAAAAATATGTTTGTTGTATGGGGCCATTTCGTTTTTACTTTGTGACTTTTTTTATTATTTTCCGGTTAATCCGCCGTAACATTACCTACATATTCTGTGAAAATTGCAACTGGCTATATATAACGATTCGAAAGATACAGCCGGTTAAAGGTAGGACAGACAGACAGACATCGTAAGGCTTAGTAATAGGGTACCGTTTTTACCTTTTGGGCACGGAACCCTAAAAAGAAGAAGAGTAAATAGATCGAATTTGGATTATGGTTTTTTTGACAGTTCCGTCAATTCATGTTTTGTAAGTTGCCAAAATGTTGAATGATTATAAGTACATTACATGACATTAGGCCAAGGACGTTTTATACGGTTTAGGCGTTTTGTCGGGACTTAGGTTCGAGTTTAAATTCCATTGATAACTGTTGCAAAATACTAAGAAAGAGGGTAGATCGTTTTGTCTGCACCTAACTTTGAACTGTTCGACCAACCAACCGCATTCTTCAGTCTTCCCGTGAACATGGTGCATGTAACTGCGCCGAAATATCGGGAGCTCAATCCCCAACCTTACCACGGTAAATATCCCGCAAATAATCATATAACTTTAGGTACTTACTTTTTTTCTTTTTCGCACTGACTTTTTAAGCGCGCAATCGAAATAATCTGCGCGTACAAAAGACATCAACGCGTGCGCATGCGCTTGTCGTTGTACTTTTTATTTTCGAGAGATAATGAGACGCCATCCTAGTAAGCACCGGTTTTAATTACTTTTTCTTATTAATTAAAATTGCTAGTGCATTAGCAAAAAATACTACAGCTTCAAATAATAAGTATGTGCTATTTTCATTGTAACGTTTTGGGCAGTAATGAATTTAAAATCATTCAGAGTGCCTCCTGGCCAAAGTGCTGGCGTGTTTATGGCTCAAGCATTGCCATTCAACGTGGTAATGCCACCAGCATGCTGGATACGCTACCAGCTGGTGGGAAGTGGTCAGTGGGCTTGAGCTTTTGGATTGTCTTTAGACCTTCAACGGTCTATGGGCAGTCTAACTGTTTTTGAAGTGTGAGTGTTTTATTTGGTTTAGTTAAAAAGACACATGCCAGCTGATAAAAAATGTTTTAAACATTAAATATGAATCCTATAATTTGTGGAGAACTTGGTGGATTAGTAATAATAAAATTATCAATTTGACCTACCCATTGCTAATCTGTTTTTTTTTTATTGAATACATTTAGGGTGTTTATCAGATCTGCGTGATCAAAATTCCTGTCAGTTTTTTTATTGGACGGCCAGGGTACTGGGCATGAAAAGGCGTTAACATTTCATAGTTGATATTCCGCAAAATCCGTACGAAACGCTTTGATTCCACCTTTATTGTGCGAATTGCTAGACTGCGAAATGCGCTGCTTAAATGGATGTTCTCCAATAGTTATAATCTAGTCTCCAACTTAAGCAAGCAAGCCTGGGACCTTACCGCTAGGCTTTAGGTGATACGATAATTTGCGTGACCACAAACCGTATCTCGGCGCGTTAAGAATCACATTTGCATGATTTTCTGCACTGCGCTGTTTCAAGCCCGCGTTATCAGGTAGCCGTAAGGCCTCTCGGACCTTATTCTCTAACTTACATGATATTCCATTCCATAAACACGCGACGTGTTAACATGAATTTTAACTTGAAAAATGAACTCTGTGCCTTTTGTTTAACGACCACATAAACTCTTAACACGGCCGCGTTACGCTATCTGCGTGGAATTGGCAATGTCAAGTTTGCTCACGCGATGAAGTTCGTAACGCGCTCATTTTAAACTGTCAAAATGACGTGGAGCAAGCTAGCGCGTTTCGTGCGCGTTTGTCAAGAGAATGTACTATCCAATCGGAAGACACGTCGGATACGTTTGACGCGTTTCAACTATGTAACCATACCGAGGCAATATGGATCATGGTTACTGTGCTATAGACAATCCTTAATATTATAAATGCGAAAGTTTGTATGTATGGATGTTTGTTCCTCTTTCACGCTGCAACGGAACAACGGATCGACCTGATTTTTTGCATGGGTATAGTTCAAGAGCCAGAGAGTGACATAGGCTACTTTTCATCATCATCATCATCATTTTTCATCACTACGCGGGTGAAACCGCGGGGCGCAGCTAGTAGACAATATTTTATTCGTAACAAAATTCCACACACACTTAAAGCTACACACTTATTTGAATAAAATAAATAAAAAAGTTGGATTTTTGCCACAAATCAGCCCCAGCTCAGCATGATGTCGTTTGTCACCAAACAGCACTGGTCTTTGCCAGCCGGCAGTGTTATAACACGTTTGCAGTTATTGGCGTGTTTTATGTATTTTTACGGGATTAGGGCCCAGATGGCTTAACATCTGCCCCCGATTCTACTAAAGAAATTGTTTTTAAATTGTAATTGTTGCGATTTTAATTATTAAATAATTGCCTCAATTTTGAGGCAGCTATTTAACAATTAAAATCGCAACAATTACATTTTAAAAACCATTTCTATAGTAGAATCTGGGCCCGGGTGAGGTGGCGGTCAAACGCAAGCCTGTTATAAAAACAAAAAACTTTTCCGTTAATTCATTCAACGTAACGGTTTAATTTGATTTAATTACATTAATTTGAGTATTTCTACATCACAAATTCCCGCCGGGATAAAGCAGGCTGTGTAAACAACCTCATTTCCAAACACGATACGTATGCATGTATACGAATAAATTAATTAATTACTTTCGTTAACATCTAACGTGGTTTCCTTTGAGAGTTAACATTCACGGGATATAGGTTATTTAATTAAATTAATGAAGCTAAAATTAAGTGAACGTGGCGACTGGTCGGGTATTTCATTATTTTTATGTAGGTATATGTTATCTTTTTACTTATTTATACTGGCTTCGTTGACTGGGTTACTTTTTTACCGAAACTGAAAATAGGATGTGACAGTGACAAGTAGAACATATTTGACAAATGTCAGATGTCATAAGTAGTAGCACAGAATAAGGACTAGTCAAGGACGTTTCAATACCACTTTAGGTTATAATAACGCCCTTGGGACAGTAACATCTAAGAAAATGGACTAGCATAGAATCCGTTATTTACAAAGCGTAGCAGGCCGTGAAATGGCCGTGAATAGCCTTTTGCAGATCCCTAGTACATTAAAACAGTGTAAAACCCTGCAATTTGCAATTTGCCGTCCTGTCAAAAATATATCTGTTTCGTTCGTAGAGGGAGAAAGCAAGCCTATGGTTTCGTTCTAGTAACAATAATTTTGGCATATGAGTGATAACGTAACGTATTTAATTCGTTAATGCTAAATTAGCACTACTTCTATGCTACTAGTTCTTATTCTGTGAGTACCATAGACATTTTCTTAGGGTAGTAGGTACCTATATTTAGTTAGGCAATAATTTTTTAATGCCATAGGTGGCAAACAAGCAGACGGGCTGCCTGATGGTAAGCAGTCACCGTCGCCAATGGACATTTGTAACACCAGAAGCATCACAAATACGTTGCCGACTCCTTAGGACTCGATTAATTCGCCTTTTGAAGAACCCCATATTGTAGCTTCTCAGAAACACCGTCTTTTGTCTAGTCCTTTTTCTTAGGGGAAATGCTTTGGAAGAAGACGCGGCACTGTCATCGCGTATCAATCACTATCAGTATCATTTCTCAAGCAGTACCTACTTTTAACAACTTGAGG
This sequence comes from Agriopis aurantiaria, assembly GCA_914767915.1. Classification (NCBI taxonomy): domain Eukaryota; kingdom Metazoa; phylum Arthropoda; class Insecta; order Lepidoptera; family Geometridae; genus Agriopis; species Agriopis aurantiaria. The sequence continues at coordinate 14,400,634 of OU611992.1, read as the reverse complement.
CATCGGACACCACTTTTATTGATGGCAAATTAATAAACTACAACATGGAAATTTAGTCCACCTGTTTGCCGTGGGACTTCTTTCATGAAAAACTCAAAAATCCCACAAGAGTTTTGTCACCAGCGTTAAAAAAACATATCGCCTCAATGTATTATTTTTCTAAAATTTTCATGTGTAGTAATGATGGATTAATATTTATTAAGTGCTCGTAAACGTGCTTGAGTGTTGGCAAGTAATATAACAAGGTAAAGCATGTTTATTCGTGTTATTTCTAAAACTCCATAAAAGACTCGAGTAAAGTCTCCACAAATTTACTAGGGCATGAATTACACTTGATCATAATTTACTTTGCTTCACTATGACTGTGAGTATGACTTGTTTGACGATATCTAATAAAACTTTAAAATATTTCAATACTTGATACTGGCAAACACACAAGACGTGCGACGCCAAAATCCTCAAGAGGAAATTAAGGCGTGCCTTTTTTCTTAACATTCAAAATGGTTTTGGATTTTATTCCGTCTGTTCTCAGCGTTCACTCCTCAATTGTGTACCTATTATATTTATATCTGTGATGACCTGTTAGGCTTTGTGTATTTATTCAAGTATATTAAAAGAACTTTGTAACCTAGGTATTGGTTGACAATTTAGCAAAAATCTATATATATAAAAGCGAAATTCATCTACTCACTCACTCACTCAAATCTTGAAAACTACTTGTCCTATGAAGCTGAAATTTGGCAGGTAGATTTCTTACGGGGTGTAGAGGTCCGCTAAGAAAGGATTATACGAAAGGGCCAAATTAAGGATGACAAAAGGGGGTCGAAATTTTGTATGAAAGTCTACGCGTACGAAGTCGCGGGCAACAGCTAGTATATAAATAAAATAAACATAATAACTTAATCAAACTTCTCTCACTTATTTATAATTAATTTCTCATTACTTCCGCCATTTCCATTAATTAAGACCTAGTAGTGTAGCTCCTTAATGATGGCTAGAGACGTGTCAATATAAATCGCAAACAAACTAGTTTTAAAGCTTATTTATGACGAGTTCACGGATTTTAATGGTAAAGTCTCGGTTTATAGACACCATGCAATAATTTATGGTGATGAAGTGAAATTAACCACCTCACTTAGCGGTTTTATGTATGATTCTGTTAGTATGGCTTAAAGCTAAATAGATATTAATTACTAGGTTCGCTAATTATATAAATAACTAGCTGACCTGACAGAAGTTGTCCTGTCTTAGAACTGTGAAACAAGCAAAGTTAAAATTGTAAATCTTAGTAGTTTACACCTTGGGTTACATTATTGGAGTTTAAGTAAGAACCCCTATTTTTTTTTAAATATTATATATCCTATGTCACCCGGGGATAGTGTAACTTCCCAAGAGTGAAAGAATTTTTCAAATCGGTTCACTAGTTTCGGATCCTATTCAATGCAAACAAACAAACAAACAATCAAATCTTTCCTCTTTATAATATTAGTATAGATAAGTAGGTTTAACGCGTTTTTATGGGACAGTTTAGATCTCAGCGTATTCCACTAAGTTTACTGTGCGATTCAATAATTTTTCTGGCCACACACGTGCAAAAAGCGGAATTGGCTTCCTTCCGCGGTGTTTCCGAGAAGTTACAACATGAGGTTCTTGAAAAACCGAGTTAATAGAGTCTTAGAAACGGTAAGGTATTTGTGATGCCTCTGGTGTTACAAGTTTTTTCATATTAATAGGCTTGCGTTTGACTGCCAACTCGCCTGATGTTAAGTGATGATGTGGTCTACCAATGGAGCACCCTTGAGTAAAAGAAACCGATTCACTCGTGATTTGAAGACACCCAGTTTGTAACTATCGGGGAACCCATTCAGGCTACGCATTCCACAGACTAGCAGTATCCATAGGCGATGGCAACTGCTTACCATAAGGCAACCCGTGTGCTTGTTTCTCACCTATGGCAAAATATACATCTCAGCGGTAAGGTGAAAAGTAGTTTTTTTTTATTTTTTTATTAATATGCTTGCTTTTGACCACCATCACGCCTTATGTTAAGCGATGATGCGGTCTACGTTGGAGCACGCTTGTCTAGAAGGAACCGATTCACTCGTGATTTGAAGAAGAAAAAAAAATGCTTTTTGACGTAAAAAATTATCGCATTATACAAATAGAGTTCTACTTTTTAATTCATTGGTTCTACTACATTCTATAACTTAGGTAAAATATGTTTTGTATAAGTTATTTTGTAAAAAGGCAGGTAGTACCTAATTTACGTGTGAAGTTGAAACGTATCGCTATTTTAATGATATAGCATGAAACCATGCAACCAAGAAGTCCACTTAGATTTAGATTTCTAACATGAATGCTCAGGGTCGGTTTATGGGCCTGCCTTTTCACCTACAGGCTGCTATAAAAACAAACCATAAATCTGTCAGGTGACTTTCATAGATCCGTCGCCACAAATCAGCGTCGCATCAGACACTGAGAAAAAACGCCAACAGATTTGCAGCTTACGTAAAAATCTTTGGGTAAATTCTATCTTCTGTGACCGCCAACATCCGACGTGATCATCACAGAAACGTAGCTCCGCACCAGGGATGCTCCTGCGTAGGTATCTACAATCTGAGGTATTTTAGTACGTTTGGTTCAAAATGGGTAGACCGACATTTATCTGTTCGTCAAAGCCTCTTTCGTTGTTCAGCAGGACTTTCGACGGTCAGATACGGTTGACTTGGAGCAAGAGGTGGTTTGTGCTATAACATCTCAATTTATAGTATAAGCCACCGCTATACAATTTTTTTTCCAGATCTTTAAATTTTAAATATCACTACGCCCATTTGAAACACCATGGATAACAAACGTTAAGAAGCTGTACTTCTGTTAAATATAATTCTCGGCGAGAACGGCGTGAATCCATCTGTTTCGTGCGAGTGAAAGTGATTGCGCTGATTAGGCGCTCGGTGCATCAGGTGCGAGAGGAAAGCCGTCAAATTTACCCGTCACCCGTGTTGCTGTGGGTTACTGTGACGTGTAAATTGTTGGACAATTTGTAAATAAGTAAGTAATTGGAGATTGGTAGCGTCTCTGTGGAGTCGTGGAGTCTTTACGCAGAATAATTATAATACTGAACATAGGACTGTAATAAATCTGAGAGGTATTCAAAGTTAAACGTTTCCCATACAATAATAAATGGTAATCTAATACCATCTCTCTGATTTTAATGAATTCTAATGAATGGGTGTTCCCGATAGTTACAATTTAGGTGTCTCTTGTCATCTTGGCAAGCGTGCTCCATCGTAGACCGCACTTCAGGTGAGGGGAGGAAGGGCGAAGGGTCAAGCGTAAGCCTATTATATAATTTTTAAAAACACTTGCCAACGAAACCTTATATTTATACGTAACTGTAGTATTTATATATCAGCTAACGGCTCCAATCTTACGTAAAAACTAGCAAAAGTGATCAGAATTTACGGTTTTTATTTAGCTTTATGCAATCATTTCCATCATTGTTTATCAATGCTGTTAAAGCTACAACTTGGACCGAATCTTATAATGCTGAAGTTAACCACAACATTCTTCCAACTAGAATGTTCTAGTTAAATGCCATCCTCATCACTACTATCACCAAAGGTCACGAAAGCTCTCCCACGGCTCTTCATGTAACGTCCATCGCATCTGACCTCGCAAAATTGTAAAAAGCCCATAGTACCTACGTAAGAGAGTAAGTGTCAGCTAACATGAACCTCTCATATATTATTTGCCACGTACCTTTCCCTAGCCCTTTACGGCGTGTTAATAGCCCCAACAATATGTTACCTGCGTCTGCATAGAATATTAGAATCGAATGGAATGGAAGTCAAAAAAATGTCGCTAGAAGTATGAGCAAATTGACACTTCAGTCATAAAAAGCTTCAATATACTCATTTTTAGCCGACTGCTTACAAAGAATAGTAGTGTTTTTCAGTTGCATGTGTTTTTTCTGTGGTCTTTATTATTTATTACCTCTGGAACCTAAACGGCTCTACAGATGAAGAAGAGCTAGGTGTCATTAGGTTGTTTTTTACCTTATGTGCCATAGACTACATTATACGGTCGTTTTTATTTAATATTATTACTTGCTTTGTTAGGTGGGTCCTGAGGATCACACGGGGGTGCCTGAAAACGGACGAAGGAGCCAAGGCAGGCCGATAAAATGCTGGCGCGATGACTTCGACGCGTTCCAGATACATTGGTCAAATCTAGCGGGTGATCGCACAGTCTATGGAAAGAGATGGGAGACATTTACCTATAGGAGTGTGACAGTAAAGGTTAAAAAAACTTCCTACATTATGTTTTTAAATTATTATGTTTTTCACTAACCTACGTATTAAGTCTAATGTATATGTACGAACCAAAATGTGATCTATGCTATCATGTTTTTTTTTTTTGTAATTTGAATTTGAACGTTGCTTCTAGCTTTGCTGTACTTATGTTTTAGCTAGCTCACTGGCGTATTGTAGGAGAGGCCTGCTTAGCAGTGAATAGATTAACGTTAATAATGCTGATAAATTTAGAGAGGTAAAGTAACATCTAATTGCATTAATCTTTTCCTAGAATTAGTTATATTCAGTCCAGAAGTTACAAAAAATATAGGTCACCAGTTTGGTATGTCCTTTCTATTTACTAGATGTTCTGCGGTTGACTTGGTGACTTTTTAGTCTGACGAAGGCTTGAAGAGGCGATCGTGTGGTTTCACCACTTTCTAACTTAGATCTGAAAAACAGTCACTCATTGAGAAATCGAACGCTGATTGACTATTCGAATGTGAGGCTTTCAAATGTCGAGACTATTTATGATTTTGCTGTAGTTTTTGTTTGCAAGCAAATTTGGTTTGGTTAAGCATTGCATGGTCAAGTGGTAGAGAATATACTACAATTGTATACATGTTATAATAAATTTATTTGTAGCCAAAATCTGGTGATGACTATTTAATTTATTAATGAATAGGCTTGCGCTTTTCCACCACCTCGCCTGATGTTAAGCGATGATGCAGTCTACGCTTGCGTAGAAGTAACTTGGGTGTCTTCAAATCACGAGTGAATCGGCTTATTTAAGCATGCTCCATCGTAGACCGCATCATCACTTAACATCAGACGAGTTGGCGGTCAAACGCAAGCCTATTATTTAAAAATTAAAAAAACTATTTAGTACTCGCGTTTTGAAGAAACCCTAATTGGGAACTATCGGGGATCCCATTCAGGCAGCGCATTCCACAGACTTTTCGTGCCTACTTTGGCACTCCGATAGCAAATGGGCAGGAATTAGGTAAATAGAGGGTAGGTAGGTAGATATCATAAGCAGCGTACATCAGACATAGGCATCTCCGAAGACACGCGATTTACTTACCCCCATATTTATAGGTGTTATCTCTCCCTATCCTCACTATTATGGTTCCCATTGAGTCGTGTTTTGACGTTTTTAGTCGATAGGATGTCTACAATGTAAGGACATCATCTATGACGTAATGTCTCACTTTGTCCTCATTTGTGGTGGACAAGGAAAACTTGAGAGACAACTAACGGTGCCAATCATGAGGGAAGGAAGGCTTGGAGGGCCAACATAGGGAACCTTAGTAGAGTGAGAACTCAAGGTGAGGATTTAAGGGACCTTTATTAGCGTTTGTAAATAGTTGTTAGTCAGGATCTCAAACTTATTTTCAGGCACTGCTAACTGTCTTTTGCATATTGTCCCTTCGTCGAATCGCAGAGTCTTGCGCCACGTTGATCTCCATTCTAAAACACAATTATACGTGGTTATCTGGTTGAGTACGTACACACTGTACAACACTAAATACTCATGATTGTAAACAACTTTTATTTATTATGGGACCAACACCTTAATCGCGGAAAAAAGTCAGTTGTTCCATCAGTCATCAGTATAGAAAGCGGTCATTCTCACTCGACGAAATGGTTGATGTTATTTGCGTGATTTTAGAGTTGGTCATAGTAGAAGTTGCTTTCCAGCGCAAATCATTTTCCTTGCCTGCTTACCTATCTTCTTTACATAGTATAAATTAAGTCGCTTTCTGCGTCTGTCTGCTTGTATGAGCGCTAACTCCTCCTAAACCACACAACAGATTTTGATGCGGTTTTCACCATCAGTTAGATAATTTTTCACGAAGGTTTATATTATATAACTAGCGACCCACCCCCGCATCGCATGTCAATTACGCCCGTGCGAAGCCGGGGCGGGTCGCTTGTTATACATAAACCTTCACTTAAAATATAACATGTGTCTCTATCTCAGCCACACGTAATTCGGTATTTGTGACAGGAGACTGACAAGGACATCTGCGGCTCTAAAACGGCCACTTTGAGCAATTCACCAAAAAACAATTCATATAATGAATTCCTGGCAGATCATTAGCAATTCTGCTTTTTTTCGTAAAATGGTCAATTCATTTCGTGAATCATACTCAATTCATTTCATTTGCAGATTCATTTTAGTTGTTAACATTGCCATATGAAAAAAACAAAACCGTAACTTTCCGGTACACATATTTTTCGCTCATTTTAATATCTAGAGGGTACTTTTTTCGATAATTTGTTTATTTTACTTATTTTCTTTACCAAAAGAGTAGAATTGTAAAAAGTGCGGCTATTTATAGGCTTAAAACAATCAAGAAAGATATTGAAATTAATTTGGTTTTTACCCTGGCAACAAAGTGGATATCAATCCTCCTTGTGAGTAATATTGTTCCTTGTTATCAATCGGTGTATATATTACTCTATGGTTATCAATCAACAAAAACATTACTTAAGTTAATGTATAACTTTATAATAAATACCACTCGAAAACGAAACCAAAAAGAAGCTTTATTCCTCGTTAATCATAATTAATAACTCAATGAAAATGTGAAGTGAATGTTAACACCGTCACTGGAGAGAGTGGAGACACTACCAGTCTGCTTACTTCGGATTATCTTCATTGGGATTGTTGATGAATGATGAATGCCGAACTAATTAGCAGGCGAAAATAATCATAGCAAGTTATTATGCAACGAAGAGCAACCCCTCTACATCTGCAATCCAGTTAGGATGGCAGTAAACGTTTGTGCAAGCAAAGACAATAGGACACTAGGTAGAATTCCTTCAAGAGAAAGCGGCGAGGGTCGTTTTATGAGTAATTTATAAAACACAACTTTTTTTGTTATTATCTTATATTATACTCGTCTTTAGATCCCTTATTTCCTTATTCGCTTTCCTTTATTTCCCTTGCATCAATCCATTTTTTTTCCCGGAAGGAGGATCACCAGAAGAACTGCAAAAAAACAATATTAAAGTATTATAAAATATCAATTGTATATAATACAAAAAGTTTAAGTAATAGAAAATTACGGAAAAGAAAAATCGATATCGATAAAATTATGGTAACGCTTGTCAAGGGCTATATAATCGAAATACTGTGAAATCACAAAATTATCAGCAATTTAGACTTACCGGTGATAGGATATTCCTCCTTTATTTAAATTAAAGGTGTCTAAAACACGTACATGTTCAAAAAAGTTATGATAAAGGCCTAAATCCGCCATAATTTATTTATTTTTGACAAAAATGTGCAAAATGAATTGTAAAAAGTTGCTCTTGAGTAACTTCTAACGATTCTGCTAATAGACGCCTAAGCAATTCCTCTTTAGTGGGCCATTTTACGATAATCCATACGAAACTGTCAAACTGATGAATTGCCTAATATGAATCGTATGCAACACCTATTATGAATTGACAATATGTGGCCATTTTACGATTTGTAAAGTAATTCATAATAGGATCCTAATATGATTCATTAAAATTGGCCGTTTTAGACCCGCTGCTCGCTATAATAACGACAGAATAAGAAAACACAGTAAAACAATTATCAATAAGTAAAAATGCAAAGAAACCCCACACAACAAACGTATTTTTGTATTAGCTCTAATGTAAAAACGGTAATACGTACAAGCGTCAAATTTTGCATGATTATAGGGCACATTTTAAAGTATAACAAAAAATAATAAATAATGTCCAAGTGCGAGTCGGTGACAAGTTTCTGTTCATTGCCAAGTTAGAACTGGTAATTTAGTTATTAAATATTGTGGTGGTACGGAACCTTCAGTGCGCGAGCCCGACTCGCACTTGGCTTGATTATTACTTTTTGACTTTGTTATTATTTCTTAGTTAATCCGCTGTAACAAGACATATTCAGTAAAACACTGTTTTAAACTATCACGGTTGTTCGCTAAAGTTATATGATTATTTACGGGATATTTACCGTGGTAAGGTTGTGGAATGAGCTCCCGATATATATCATATATTCAGTGAAAATTTCAACTGGCTATCTGTTACGGATCGAAAGATACAGCCGTTAAAAGATAGGACAGACAGACAGACAGCGTAGGCTTAGGTTCCATTTTCACCCTTTGGGTACGGAACCCAGTGAACAAATATAACTTTTATGACATACTAACTGCGCCCTGCGGTTTCACCTGCATAGTGTAATCAGGTCGATCCGTTGTTCCATTGCAGCGTGAAAGAGGAACAAATATCCATACATCTATACATCCATACATATAAACTTTCGCGTTTATAATACTAGCTGCGCCCCGCGGTTTCACCCGCGAAGTGATGTAAAGTGGTGATGATGATGATGATGAAAAGAAGCCTATGTCACTCTCTGGCTCTTGAACTATACCCATGCAAAAAATCAGGTCGATCCGTTGTTCCGTTGCAGCGTGAAAGAGGAACAAACATCCATACGCGTTTATAATATTAGTAGGATAATAGTATTAGTAGGGTAGGTAGGTTAGTTGATATTAGTCGGTTTATGCCGTTTTGTAAAGTTCTCGCACTGTACTTCCTCACGCTGTAGCCTTACCATTCGTATCGGAATTTTCCCGAATTCCAAGATAGGTTATCAATCTATTTGATTGAATACGAGCTTCCATGCGAGAATATCGGATATTTGGTGCGGCTATGAAATAATTCCCGCAATTGTGCGTAGGTTTATTGACGATTTAGAGAGAAACGATTTATTCGCTTATACGGGGTTACGCATTTAGGCTGTGCTTAGCCGAAAGGAGGTCATTGTACTCATCATTATGAACAACTTTTACTATGGGACCAACACTGAAATCGCAAAAAACAATCTGCTGTTTGCGCATTTTGACGAATATCATCGACCGCTTTCTATGGAACAGCTGATTTTTTAATGTATATTCATTAAGCTGTGTCAGAGGCCTTTGTACGGCCTAAAAATTCTGACGTTAGGGCTTGCCACTCAGCCTATACGAACTTACTTCATCATCATCATTCCCTTCCTTTGCAAGTCATGAGTATCCGCCCTCTTTCACTAAGCTTCCCTGTTTGGTTTTTACTTATGATACTATTTACTTACTTAAAATACCATTTGCCATTTATTGCTCACCTTGCTAATGTTACCAAATATGAATTTATTTTCTTCTTCTTTTCTTTGTTTACTTACTTTAAGTAACATATAATTACTTAAAATTACATTGAATTGCTCAAAAATCCATTTCCCTGCTTAACATAACCATTTAATTACACAAAATGGTATGTAATTACTTAAAATTACATTTAATTCCTTAATCTACCATTACCTTACTTAAAATACCATTTAATTACTTTAAATGACATTTACTTAATTTAAAAACCATTCATTTACCTAAAATATCATATACTTACTTAAAATACAATTTACAGCAACATTACTTGATGACGGCAGTTACTGTAACCAATATGTTACTTAAGTATTAAGGCCGTTGGGCAGCGTAGTCTAGGCCGTACTAAAATGAGATCATCATCATCATCATTTCAGCCGTAGGACGTCCATTGCTGGACATAGACCTCCCACATCGATCTCCAAAAGGGCCGGTTGGAAGCGGCCTGCATCCAGCGTTTCCCTGCGGTCTCTTTTAGGTCGTCTGCCCATCTAGTAGGTGGAGGTCCTTGGCTGACTAAAAATGAGGACTAAAATGAGGTACTCTGAGGATATTATAGGTTATTCAGTCTTATTCAGCTTATAATAAAGGTATAAACCACTACAAAAAGGTAACCTGCTGCCAATGCGTTGCTGGTTTCATTTTACTGCATACAATTTGGATGAACATATTACGCTTTTACTGGCATGCAAACAAGCTTTAGCTCAATAAAACTGGATAAGAGCAGTTCTATTATACATTTTATTACGCACGAATGGCATTTGTACGTTTTATTTTGGATTGAATTGATATAATTAAATCTGAGCAGTGAAAATGAATCATTCGTCATGACATTCGTCTTTCAACGTCTGGTTTCATATTTCACTACCTTAGACACAGAAGAGAAAAATTTATCGTTTAAAATAGAACGGCTGTCAAGGCATTTTGCAAGAAATCCGTTGTAGCCAGTTGCACACATGTAAATGAAACGTCATAATATAACTACATAGGAAGGAATGCAATAATTCGTCAAGATTATTATTAATTCAAAAGGTTATGAACGCCATTTTGTTAAAGTTTAAAACTGACCTTCTCGTGGTGCAATACGGTTCAGTTCCCTGTGCATTTTGCGCAATTATTTCGGTAAATGCTGCTATTCCAAAAAAACTGCACGATTCTTGTGCAGTTCAAAAAACTAGTACGAGTTCAACAGTCCTTAACGTAAATTAATCTACGACATAGTTAAAATAGTTCCAAATTAAACTGCACGATAAGCACGAGGGTTAAAATAATTTCGCTAAGAGTTTTTCATCGATTTTGCTTTTTTTATTTAACAAAACTAGTGTATTAACCCATGTGCTTGTGTAATAATATTGAATTATTATCCGTTAAATAAGATTAAGGCAAATTCGTAGGTTTGCGTGAGTGTAGGAAAACAATGGAAAGTTGCAAATGTGATTTTTTTGTTTTGCCCCAGAACTCCATAGAAACTTGATTAAAAAGTTTCCATGACCTTACTAGGTCATGATTTCACCATGATATTGACGTAGGCTATGTTTAGAGTTCGTTTTATGTGACTTTAAATGTGTAGAAAAATAAATATATTACTTGATACGGTTAAATGCTATTTTCGTGAGGAGCCATTAAAAAAAAAACCTCATCCTAAAATTTAGAATGTGGTATCACAGCTAGTGATGGGAAAGTTTTGTGTGCAGTTTTAATTTTATCGATAAACTTAATAGGCATGCCTCTTAATACCTCATAAAAAAGATGATCATAAATAGAGCACATCAACAAAAACAAAATAAAAATTAGTTCAAACATAAATGAGATATAAACATTTTAATTTCGTGCTAGACAGAGAGCGCACTATATATAGTTCACTCGTATGCCTGGTAACAGATGTTCCTTCTCTTTTCCGTTCTATCTACTTCTCTTTTCTGTGACCTTAGACATGTTATACTTCTGAACTAGTGAGTACTATCATAGATAAACATATACTAGGTACTATGTATCTTTTTAACCAGTGAACAAAAAAGGTTATCTAGTCAACTCAAGTGTTATTTTTTAATAAATTATATCATCATCATTTCAGCCATAGAACGTCCACTGCTGGACATAGGCCTCCCCATCGATCTCCAAAAGGGCCGGTTGGAAGCGGCCTGCATCCAGCGTTTTCCTGCTGTCGTTATTAGGTCGTCTGTCCATCTTGGTGTGGACGTCCAACGCTGCGCTTACCGACGGCTTTTTTATATATTACTAGCGGTCCGCCCCAGCTTTGCACGGGTATAGATTATAGCGTCTCCCGGGGATAGTGTAACTCCCCAACAGTGAAAGAATTTTTCAAATCGGTTCAGTAGTTTCGGAGCCTATTTAATGCAAACAAACAAACAAACAATCAAATCTTTCCTCTTTATAATATTATATATATTTTATAGTATAGATATGACCACGCATAACTTTTTACCGAGCAGTCAGTGAGCAGTACTGGGATAGGTGACCACCTGAGCGTGATGTTGTCTTTTTGTTGTCAAGAGCTCGACTCAGACTTGGCCGGTTTTTTGCCATTAGAACCTGCCTTTTTTGAAAATATACACTAACAAAAGCTTGACTATGTATAGTGTAACCATACGACGTTCTTTGATTTCACTTATATTATGTGAACCGCTAGTCTGTGGAATGCGCTGCCTGAACGAGTGCTCCCCTATAATTACAATCTGGGTTGTCTTCAAGTCGCGAGTGAATCAGTTTTCCTAAGCAAATGTGTCGTGAAATGCAAGCCAATAACTTAATAAAAAAAAAAAGAAACATCAAATATCGATTACTGGCTCGTGGTACAAAAAGCTCCATGTATGTATACCATTAGTACATTTCATGAAAATGCATTACTACTTGCATGTAAACAAGGGATTATTAGCTCGTTTTACAAAAAGGCATAAACTGCATGTATGCAGCCTGTAATTACACGGCAGTGCGATCTAATTATTCGGGTTTAATTAGTAGGGAAGCCGCAAACCACTGGATTTTCCCGTTGCTGCCGCCGACTAGACGGGCGTAGCATTCCTGTATCACCCTACATTGTAGGGTAATAGGAAGCCCAAAGGTCTACACCCTACACCCTTTACCTAACAATCCCTACTATAATATTACAAATGTGAATGTAAGTTTGTTTGTTACGCTTTCACGCGAAAACTACTTAACCGATCATCATGAAACTTTGTACATATTCTTGGAGGTATTAGAAGTATCATAGGACATTTTTTTTTTAACGAAAGATAAAAGATATTTATACAAAAATCAATTGCTGTTCGTTTGTCTCCCTAAAACTCTTGAACGGCTGGGCCGATTTAGCTGATTTTGATCATTAAATATTTGTGAAAGTTCAGGGAAGGTTTAAACGGTGAGTAAACGGCTGGACCGATTTGAATGAAATTTTGTGTTCCTGGTGCGGGTCGTAGTAGCGAGGCCGAAGGCCAAGCTCTACGCATACGAAGTAGCGGGTATCAGCTAGTATTCAAATATATATAGTGCTTGCACCGTAGCTAACTAGCCATTCTCATTCGATCAGCGTAGTTTAGCTACTGTACTAGTGGCTCAATTACTGGTTTGAATGATCAGCGAAGTTAGCATCTATCGGATCCGTCAGTCTTGGAAAGCTGTAATGAAAAACTGTAACGAAAGTGTTTTTGGCTTATTGTGAAAACTTAACTCACTAATCCACCAGGCGGCAGTTGGTGTCAATATTACTAATTGGCATAAATCCCAATGTAGTAGATACATTTTTATCTATTTAAAATTAAAATTAGTATACAAAATGTTTTATTCTATCATGTTTTATTCTTTTATTTATCTTATGTTTTATGTTTTATCTTTAACCGAACACATTTAACTGGGGCGCCATCCACACGTTTAATTTTAATTAATTTCAGTTCTTTAACAATTTAAATTAATGTCTACGCGGTAATTTATTTACGTGGTTTAACAAAGCAATTTACTTAATTACAGTGACGCTTTACCTTTTCAGCTGTAACAGATGTTCTCACGTTTATTTAATCTAAAAAAACCAGCTAAGTGCGAGTCGGGCTCGCGCACTGAGGGTCTCGTACCACCACAAAATTCAAAAACGAATTACCAGTTATAACTTGGCAATGAACAGAAACCACCGACTCGCACTTGTTTTTTTTTTAGTTCGTACTTTAATCATTCCTAGTTCGACGCTTGTACGTATTATAATTTTTAGATTAGAGCTAATACAAGAATACGTAAAAAAAAAATAAGTTTGTTGTATGAGACCTCCCTTTTGTTTTAATTTTTAGACTTTTTTATTAATTGTTAGTCAATCCGCTGTAACATTACATATTCTGGGGAAATTTCAACTAGTTATCTATTACGGTTCGAAAGATACAGTCGTTATTAGGTAGGACAGACAGACGGACAGACATCGTAGGCTTAGTAATAGGGCCCCGTTTTACCCTTTGGATACGGAACCCTAAAAACGATGATATAACTTAATTTTACTTGTAAATAGAAATCTATAGTTAACAACTTCCACTACTTTTTCTAACATCAAACTTTCATACAAACTTTCATTCCTTATTCCTTTATTTTCCATTTGGGAGAAAAATTTTCAAAAATCCTTTCTTACTGCTCGCTTTAGTTATTTAAGAAACAATTGTGCAAAATGTCATGTTTCCAGCGGCTTGGCTGTGCGTTACTGCAGTGCAAGTACCGTTCTTTTAGCGATCGTCAAATTGACAGTTGAGGTCGTCAAATTCGATAATATACAATTTTTTCAGTACTCACTGTGATCGATTCTATGGCATTTTAGCGAATTTGACGATCGATAAAGAACGGTACTTGCACCCATGGTCTATGAAAATTTATAAAGTAGAAGATACTAGACATTTGTCTCAGTTTTGCGTACTTCAGGTCCAATAGGTTTAGAATTTCGTCGGAGAAGCTAACGATGGTAAATTATTGGCGACCCAGTTGGCTGTTCCCCGAACGCGAAAGCCTCCCGAGCCTTCGATTTCGTCGCAGATTACCGAAGCTTATTTATTGCTGTGGACGGCGGAATTAATAATTAATTAGAACTGGATACTGCGGTTTATATAAATGTAAATGAGCTAGCAGCCGTGAAACGAGACTGATCTCTGAATAGCCACCCAAGATGGGAGTTTTAGTGTAGAATTTTTGATAAGTTTTATATCTATACTAATATTATAAAGAGGAAAGATTTGATTGTTTGTTTGTTTGTTTGCATTGAATAGGCTCCAAAACTACTAAACTGATTTGAAAAACTCTTTCCCTGTTGGGAAGCTACACTATCTCCGGGTGACATAGGCTATACTATATTTTCAAAAAAGTTAGGGATCCTTACTAAAACTCCAATAATACCCGTGCGAAACCGGGGCGGACCGCTAGTTAAGCCATAAGTGGCAAACACGCTAATGGACTGCCTGCTGGTAAGCGATCACCGTCGTCTGATGGATACCTGTAACACCAGGGTATCAAAACTCTATTAAAGCTCTATTGAAGAACCCCATATTATAGTTACTCGGAAATGCTGCAGAAGGAAAGCTCATTCCACAAATTGCAGGTGTGAGGCAAAAAAGATCGCGTAAAACTGTAAAACGCAGTTTGTGGTTTCCACAGATCTATGATAATAAATGTGTATGAAACTTTCAGGCGGAGTACTAAAGGATGTTTTTAAACAGCATTTTTTTAAATTAAATATTAGGCTTGCTTTTGACCGTCAACTCGTCCGGTCTACGATAGAGCACGCTTGCGTAGAAAAAACCGATTCACTCGTGAATTAAAGACGAAGATTGTAAATATCGGAGAACGTTCAGGCAGCGCATTCCACAGACTAGCAGTACGCACAATAAGTGGAATCAAATGGCTTCGTACGGGTTTTCGGAATAACAACCATAAAGCGGTGACGATTTTTTGTACCCACTCTGGCATTCCGATAGAAAAATGGGCAGGAGGGAATTAGGTCATGCAGACCCGATGCACACTCTCCAAAATGTGTCCTAAGTAGTTTAGTTTAGTGTAAGTAGTTTTAGGTCATTTATATTCTTAGGCAGTTCGACAGAAAAATGGGCAGGAGAGAATTAGATCATCATGGGCAAGGATAACTTTTGATTGAAAATTTCTACTGGCTATCTATTACGGTTCGAAAAATACAGCCGTTAATAGGTAAGACAGACGGACAGACAGACAGACATCGTAGGCTTAGTAATAAGGTTCCGTTTTTACCATTTGGGTACGGAACCCTAAAAAATCCAATGAAACCAAACCCTCAAAATTTCTCTCCACAGCCCACTTCCTCCTCTTTCCTCCAATAATGACAAAACGGAAGAAAAATCATACAAAACCTTTCGAACTCAAGTTTGTTATGAAATTGGATACCGGTTCCGTCCCACCTTAAAAGCATATTTGCAAAATAGCTGTATTTCCCGTTCTAAATAAAATATGTAAAAGGTGCAAATTGAGGAAAACCGCAAGGCTTTATGTTTGTTTATACCAGAGTTTGAGTGTTTGTTTATATAAAAGGTTGTTACATCAAAAGATAGAACAATATACGGATACCTACATTTCAGAGTCAGTAATGCCGTGATACTTATCTATTGTTGTCTATAGGTATTAGGAAAAATGCGTCCATAAAATAGTTTTTGTTATGCAGGGCAGCAAAGTTGTTTTTTGGCGCGAGTACTTGTATTGCAGTCTGAGCAAGCGAAGAATTCTTTCGCTTGTAGTTCAAATATAGAATCCTGAGCTTAGAGGGTTTCAAAGGTACGAGACGCAGAATAACTTTGATGCCGAGTGAAACACGCAACTTTTCATCTCACCTTAGCGAGGAAAATATTGTATTTCTTCTAAGTTAAGATAAGGAGCTTCTTGAATCAAACTATTCGAGGTGCTAGTGAATGTTTTAAAACTGAAAAAAAATTAAGATTAGACATATTCATCACGTTTAAATTTCGGATTTACTTTCCACGCTTGCGGCCAAAAACTACTTTATATTAATACTAGCGACCCGCCCGCCCGGCTTCGCACGGGTGTAATTTACGGGCGAAGCTGGGGCGGGTCGCTTGTTATATATATAAACCTTCCGTGAAAAAGTATCTAACTGATGGTGAAAACCGCATCAAAATCCGTTGCGTGGTTTAGGAGGAGTTAGCGGCCATACAGACAGACAGACGCGGAAAGCGACTTTAATTTATACTATGTAGAGAAGATAACAGTATATTTTTTATCTCACCAGATCGGAAAAGCATTCTTTATCGTTTAAAATCAGTGCACAAAAGTCGTTTTTCGTCACTAGCAGAAAGTAAATACGAAAATTAAACGTGATAAATTTATCGTTTGTTTTTTAAATTCTAATTTCTCATTTCTATTTTTATTTAATCTTTTAAAACATAGAAGTATCTATGGATTCATTTCTAATCCAGTATTGCCACCGTGATAGTTGTCTATATTAGGAAAATTGCGTCTTATAAAAGCCCTGTAAATCTATAATGTCGTTAAAACTAAGTTAGTCAACCCAAAACATCATAAAGGTAATTATAACGCAGCTATTTTAATTAGCGAACTATCTTGCAAAACATAAGCTAATATAATATTTTTTATGTTTCTCCTATCGCTCGGTTACAGATTGTTAATTTAGGACCACGCTTTCTTCTCTCAGTGAAAGTTGGTGTCATATTTAATTTTTTGAAACTTATTGTTGTTGCTCGGAGTCTACTGCGTAATTATACTTGAGATAGGTTATCTTTTGCGTCAAGTTACGTTTACGGGCGACGTTGCGAGAAGGTTTTGAATACAAATGATTCTGATTCTTTTAATTTATTTTGATTACGTAAGCAAAAAATACTTAGTAAATTTGTAAACGAATGCGTCGTTTGAGAGATTTCCGTTCGTAATGAAATAACCCATAATCCGATATATCTACAAATTGAAACAAGGAATACTTTCATGTACAAAACTTATGTTTCTTTCAAAATAATACAATCACGTTTTTAATCACATCACACTTTCTTACTAATATCACATTAATCACACTAATATCTCCGAGCATTTTTGGTCGAAGACTAATATTATAAATTCAAAAGTTTGTGTGTGTGTTAGTGTGCAAGTGTGTATGTTTGTCCGCACCCAACTACAGCTGAACAGATTTTAATGACATTTGGTATTTTTGAAAATAATTACATAACAGCATTAAAAATAAGACGAAAGATCCAATTATAAGTTTCCACGAATAGAAATTGTTCATATGTTTATATATACATAATTAGATACATATAATATATTCCCTGAATTAGCACATAGGCTTTTAATCCTGGAAAAACTCATGACTCCTATACACAGACTAGGTAAAGTTACTACGTATATAGGACATATAGGATAACGGGTCAAACCACGGGACGTTGCTAATACTTACCTGTTCGTGCTTAACAATTTGACATTGGAGCGTCAGGTCACGTGGCAGCAAAGCTCAAGTTTCACCCCTTGGGGTAAACGAGTCGTAATTCGAGCGGAAGTTGAACCACTTTTCTTTACCCGATAACCAAGAACTTTTCCTACAAAATCGACTTCTACAACTTCGTATGTCTCAGAACAGGCGTAATCTGTGTGCAAAACGATTAAAATCTGATTTCTATTTAGTTATTTATCTACTTTTAACTAAACTAATTACCTTCATTTCATTCTCCAAGATCTTTTCTCGTTTAGCTTCAAGTAAAACTACAATGTAGGACTAAGTCGGGTGTAATTATAACACCTTGCGATAAACTGTAGTATGCGTTGCGTGTTGTTTCAAAATTCACTGACGCACGTCTTTAGATGCTGTTTTAACTCTGTGGAATGCCAAATCGTGTTCATCTGGAAGTACATCATTCTGGCATTAATTTATGCTACTATGTGACTCACTCCGAAAGTTTAGGTCGAATCACGATACTGCAAAAGTCAATCAATACTTAATCATCATCGGTCAGAAGACTTCCGCTGCTGAATATAGGCCTCCCAATAAATACTTACTTATGAAATAGTTTTATGCATCTGTTTGCCTATTTGTTTGAGTCTTTTTTTTTTTGTTCAAATCTTCATGAGCGTGGATTCAATGTCCTTTACTCGTAATATTAAACAGTTTACTTTGTCTTAATAGCGTCAAACAAGTCATAGTCACAGTCAGAGTCAAGCTAAGTAAGTCACGGTCAAGTCGAACTCATGCCCCTGTAAAGTGGTGGAGACTTTACAAGAGGCTCCTATGGAGTTTTGGAAACAACACGAAAAGACACGTTTCACCTCGTTATATCACTTCCCACACTCGAGCACGTTTACGAGCACTTAATGAATAATAATTCACCATTTAGTACACATTAACACTCGAAAATACACAAGTTTAGGAAAATAATCCAACGAGCCGACATGTTTTTTCCGCGTTGGCGCCAAAACTCTCTTTTGCTTGAGTCTGTCAAGTAGGGTTACCATATCAAAATTTGCAAAGTCCTGAGATAAAGCCGTACATTTCAATAAAAGTCCGGACATTTTGGTGTTGGTTGGTTTTTAAATGAAGATTTTTGTTATGTAATATTTTATCATTATCGTAATCATTTCAGCCATACGACGTCCACTGCTGGACATAGGCTGCCCCCATGGATCTCCAAAAAGGGCCGGTTGGAAGCGGCCTGCACCCAGCGTTTCCCTGCGG
The DNA here is from genome assembly GCA_914767915.1 of Agriopis aurantiaria. Lineage (NCBI taxonomy): Eukaryota > Metazoa > Arthropoda > Insecta > Lepidoptera > Geometridae > Agriopis > Agriopis aurantiaria. Next base: position 14,381,474 of record OU611992.1, on the reverse strand, counting down.
TCTCTTTTAGGTCGTCCGTCCATCTTGTGGGTGGACGTCCTACGCTGCGCTTACCGGTCCTTGGTCTTCATCCGATAACCTTTCGGCCCCATCAGCCATCTGTTCTACGTGATATGTGCCCTGCCCACTGCCACTTCAACTTGCTAATTCGGTGGACTATGTCGGTAACATTCGTTCGTCTACGAATCTCTTCATTTCTGAATCAGAATAACCTATAACCTATTGAAACACATTGGTGACTTGCAACAGACTAACTTTACCCACATAACAATCTCTGAGCTCCACATTATTTACTTACTATATTTTAACATACAGAACGTCTGAATAAACCTAGTACCTAGCTGAAATTTCATTTGTCTTGTTTTGTTTGTCTGGTTTAATGGTACATCACGAGACAGAAAAAATCGATCGCTACTTCTGCTAGTAAGATGTTATTCACTTACTTTTACTATCGAGACGTTTGATTAGATTTTCTCGCATATCATACAGGAAGCAAATAATAATGATAGGAAGTAGTTTTTACGGAAGATAGTATCTAAAAAGGCGAGTAAACATGATCAATCTAGTTGTTTCCGCTCAGACTGCTTGATTGGATTGCGAACGTAGCTACCTATATTTGTTTTGATGTTTCAATAAAACAGTGATATTGAAAAGATAATTTATTGGAAACTTACTTTCTATAGTGTTCGGTCTTTTTTATATGTGAGTGGCGAGACGACCAAGTCACTCGTTTGATAGTAACCGTCACGTTTGCCTCATAGCAATAACAGTGTCAGTAAAGTGCCACCCAAAAGTTCAAAAACTGCGGAGCATTGCGCTTCTCACCCTTAGATATGCCCGGCAATTTCACCGGCAACATTGCCCTTCAATCAGGACACAGTAATGTTTGCACACTACTATTTGGCGGTTGAATAACTGGTAAATGTATGGTAGGTACTTCCCCAAGTGAACTCTGCAAGAGTCCTGCTACTACCAAACCTGTATACCTATTTGGATTGGCCATTAAAGTTCTGAGATATAAGCGTTTAAAGTTTTTATTTGAATTAGGAAGAGAATCATCTGTCCTTTTCCTGCAAAGGGAGTGTCAGACTTTTAAATGTGACATTGTTCGTAAAGTATAATGCGCTCTCTATCTAGCAAGTCATTAAAAATTATTTCTTCCTTAATTTTGAACACGTCATTTCAATTTTGTCTTCGGTGTTCGGCTCTATTTATGATCAGCTATTTTATAAGATAATAAAAAATATACAATAAATCAGTCCAGTAGCCGATTATTGTAAAAAAAATGAGATCTGGCCTATAGGTATCCCAGCTTCTTTCTCGTCATGAAGTTTAAAGCCATGGTAGCCTATATGGGAGACCGCTAGACTTGAAAGCGTGAGGTCCCAGGCTCTAATCCCGGGCCCGTACCAATGAGGTATTTGGTGTTTATTTACGGATTTTCATACCACTGGATTTTCGGTGCCGGAAAATACCGTGAGAGTCTCACGATATTTTTCTGCATTCGTACGGAGGGAAATTCAATGGCATATGTGTATCCACCAACTCGCAACTAGGCCAGTGTAGTCGATATGGCCGAATAGCCTTATCGGGGGTAGGTAACTAAGTCCAGCAGTAGACTATTAAAAGGCTGATTATTGCTATGCGCCATCGGGAGAGTTGGTGATTAAACATTAATCTAATTATCTATGTGTCTGAACTTTCGCTGATTGTAATTACACACAGCAAAAAAGGATCAGACAAACGAATCAACAGACCCTTCGATATCCTTTGTATCAGGGGAAAGGAAATGGATCCAAATCCAATCCGTACCCAATTAGTCGGACGAATTGGTAGGTTTGCTCTCCAAATAAATAAATATACCTACCCTCTTGTCAATAATAGGTACATCATCATCATCAGCCAGCAGACGTCTACTGCTGAACATAGGCCTCCCCATTTAACCTCCACACTGAACGAAAGCCACTGGATGCCCGCGACTCTCACAATGTCGTCGGTTCATCTAGTGGGAGACCAACCTACGCTGCGTCTTCCGGTTCGTGGTCTCCACTCAAAAACCTTTCTGCCCCATCGGCTATCGTGTTAGCTTTTCAGCCAAGAAATCACCTTTTAAACTGTTTTACACACAATTCGTTTACACTTGTTATCGCTTCGAGGTTCGAGCCAAGAAAAGAGAGTGATTGCAATGCAACCGCCACTTATATACTGTGTTCGTTGGCAGTCGACAAAAGACTGTCAACTGTCAACGAACACGTGTGAACTTCGCCAATACAGTTTCATTATAATGGTGTTGTTAGTTCATCTATACATTAAATGATTAAACTAAAGTTGTTTTACATTCGGCCATCCGACTCAATTACACGTCCTCGTGTATACGTGTCATGTATTATATGATAATAGACATTATACGTGTTAATTAAATGTGTACTTTACAATCTTATTTTGAAGTCTTATACTATCGTTTTATGTTACATAATATCAGAATGCAACTGCATACTGAAAAGCACATCATATCAGACTAAAACCGAATCTGGTTTAGTTAAGTCAGTACGCAACTGCGTACACTGTCTCTTACGCAACTGCGTACATCGGCTCTTACGCGACTACGTACACCGGATCTTACGCAACTGCGTACAATGTCTCTTACGCAACTGCGTACATCGGCTCTTACGCGACTACGTACACCGGATCTTACGCAACTGCGTACAATGTCTCTTACGCAACTGCGTACATCGGCTCTTACGCGACTACGTACACCGGATCTTACGCAACTGCGTACAATGTCTCTTACGTAACTGTGTACTGGAGGCTCCGCTGCAGGCTCAGCTGGCAGGTTCGACGGCAGGCTCAGACGCAGGCTCAGCCGCAGGCTCGACAGCAGGCTCAGCCGCAGACTCCGCGGCAGGCTCCACTGCAGGCTCCGCTGTATGCTCCGCCGCAGACTCGACCGCAGGCTCGACAGCAGGCTCAGCCGCAGGCTCGACAGCAGGCTCAGCCGCAGGCTCGACAGCAGGCTCAGCCGCAGGCTCGACGGCAGGTTCAGCCGCAGGCTCGACAGCAGGCTCAGCCGCAGGCTCGACAGCAGGCTCAGCCGCAGGCTCGACGGCAGGTTCAGCCGCAGGCTCGACAGCAGGCTCAGCCGCAGGCTCGACAGCAGGCTCGACAGCAGGCTCGACAGCAGGCTCGACAGCAGGCTCGACAGCAGGCTCAGCCGCAGACTCGGCGGCAGAAATTTGCATATATAACAATAAGTACACTAATCGGATATATAATCTGAAGAACTTTTAACATGAGCACAGTTATTTAGTAATTAGTATTAAATTAATCATTAGCAAAGAAATTATAATCAAGAAAACGCAAGGAATAAAACAGCCACTTTGTACAATAACTATTAATTAGGGCTCTAAAAAAAAACATGACTAGCAAACAGGTTTTGAACCACTTAACAAAAGACAAATTACACTCTGTGGACATGGGAAAATAAGAAGACATCTGTAACTTATTAATCCCGATTCTGATTTGTTAGCTTTTCAGCCAAGAAATCACCTTTTAAACTGTTTTACACACAATTCGTTTACACTTGTTATCGCTTCGAGGTTCGAGCCAAGAAAAGAGAGTGATTGCAATGCAACCGCCACTTATATACTGTGTTCGTTGGCAGTCGACAAAAGACTGTCAACTGTCAACGAACACGTGTGAACTTCGCCAATACAGTTTCATTATAATGGTGTTGTTAGTTCATCTATACATTAAATGATTAAACTAAAGTTGTTTTACAATCGGTTGTTCGAGCGTGTGGCCTGCCCATTGCCACTTCAATTGCCGGATTCTATCGCGCAAAGAAACTCCGATCGTAACTCTCTCCATTGCCCGCTGGGCATATAATAGGTACATAGGTATTTATCAGCAAATATATAGGTAAATTTATTTGTTCAGATTAGAACCTTACTCAATTAGAGTCGGAAAATTTTAAATTATTTGATGCGTATCTTAGTTTCACATGTACGTAATGATTTATCAGACGTCAGTTTATTTCTTATTTCCAACCGGAAAAGTTGGGATCATTTCAAACGATACGTGTCTATATTTCACCAGCTGCCAACTTAAATATCTGATAGTTAGAACCGTGCAGTTTCAATTTGATTAGAGATGAAACTGCCACCAACAGTAGGTACAAATTCAGCCTATCCGGCTTAATTTTAACTTAATTTTAGAAGGTCTCTATCACAGTAATGCCTTTTGTAGTCTCCGTATCGCTTTAGCGTTTGCGATTCCTTTTGAGCTTAAGTACTTTATTTTTGTATAGACAGGAAATATTTCATGTTTATTTTTTTATCATTATTTGTAAAAAGTAATCCTGAACTATTTCAAAAGTCGCATTTTTTGAGCTTATCTTGATCTAAGGTCACACCGCAATAGTAATCTAGGGTGTATAGCTATCATGGAAATTTTTGATAACAAAGGCAGTGAAGTGTAATAATAGAGACGTTATAGGGGAACAAATACACGGCTTTAAAAACTGACTAAACGCAGCATATACCATAGCATAGCTTACCTATGCATGTATATGTGCATTTTGTGAAATAGAGGAAATAATGAAAGACTTTTTACGCTATATCTGTTGTTAGGAAGAGACAAAAATACAATTTGTTATGGACACTCGGAGTGCGTGACTGTGAGACGGCTCAACGAAGTGAGGCAGCCAGCCTAGCTTTCGTCTAGTCATTTATGGTGGCGGGCACAACATATCTACAGGCAAAAATATCTTAGAACAAAAGATAAAACACTAACAAAATCTAAGTCCGGTATAATTTAAACATTACATCCGGCATAATTGCAACAGGTACCACTTCTACTTACAGCACTGTTATCCATGAAACAGTTGTGCGAAAATGTTTGGGAGCAATGAAAGTGAGACGGACTGCCGACATGAATATGCATCAGCGTTCCGGAGCGTAGACTGTTACCGTCTAGATATCCTTCTTATAATCATGGAAAATTACGAAGGCTCTACATAAGTTGTAATATAACTTAATTTTGAGAAATTCATAACAAACAAAGTTTACAAGTATTTTTTTAAAGCAAGTGTTTTTATAAATAAAATTAACTGAGATTTTATTATGGAAACTGGCGTGATTTTCACACATATTATTTACTTATATGACACGGGAGTTACTCACGTATGATTAAGCTGGTTACTCCGACTATAGAGAACCGAACCGACCGGCTATAGACCACCGAACGCGGTTGAAACTATAGTCGGAGTAACCAGATTAATCATACGTGAGTAATTCCCGTGTCGTGAAAATTTAAGGAATTGCGTTTATTTGCGCTGGTCCAAAACATCCCTACAAGTGGACAATATCTTTACATTATAGGGCTAAAAATAGAAAATGAATCAATAACTATATTAGGCTTGCTTTTGACCATCAACTCGCCTGATGTTAAGCGATGATGCGGTCTACGATGGAGCGCGCTAAAAAGAATAAGGAGAAAAAGGGGGATTTAAGAGTAGGGGTGAAAAAAATTGTAGGTATAAGTCATTATAAGGGATAATTAGTGGGATTAGTGGGATTAATTAGTAATTATGCCTAATTAGTGGTCAGCACGATAATAGTACCTATATTGTTAATATTATTGTTGTAACTTTGTTACATGTTAGTAGAAACTGACCTCAATTTATAACTTTTTGTTGTCAAAAAGCCACTGAAATTACACACATTAACACCTACATATAGCCCGTGAAATATAAGGAAAAGAAAGCCACAAGGATGACAAGTAGGAAGTCAATCAATCAATTCCTTCTGTCATAAAAAAATCTTGACCCATCGATGTTTAGCATTTAGATTCAGATGTTTAGTCATGTTCTAATCTCAAAAAGTAAGAAAATTATTCGAAAATCATTGTTTCATACATGTATCTACAGAGAAAAAAAACCTGTCCTTTTTCGTTACCAAATTAATAGCAAGACGAGAGTTTTCCATGACACTTCACCCTTTAGGCATATAAAATAGAGATTCGAAAACATAAGGGCTTGACACGCGAGTTAAGGGCGTGCTCGAGAGAGATCAACTGGATATCGGGGCATGTCAAATACTGAACCAGTCAGCGTGACACCACTTGACGTCACTAGTGTGACTCGACGTGATGCTTGAGAACATGGTATAAGGGCGGTCTAGAGCTCAACGATTTCGAGTATTCGGATGTCATTACAGGGTAAAATAGTACCTACTATATAATATATATGGACTATAATATATAAATACACTAGGTATATAATTATATGGAGTACTAGCTGTTGCCCGCGACTTTGTACGCGTAGATTTTCATATAAACTTTCAGTCCCCATTTGCCCCCTTAATTCGGCCTTTTCTCATAATCCTTTCTTAGCGGACCTCTACACCCCACCCCATAAGGAATATACCTGCCAAATTTCAGCTTCGTACTTATGTCAAGTAGTTTTCGAGATTTAGTGATGAGTGAATGAGTGAGTGAGTGAGTGAATGAGTGAGTGAGTGAGTGAATTTCGCTTTTATATATATAGATACTAGCTGCGCCCAGCGGTTTCACCCGCGTAGTGATGAAAACTGGTGATGATGATGATGAAAAGTAACCTATGTCACTATCTGGCTCTTAAATTATACCCATGCAAAAAAATCAGGTCGATCCGTTGTTTCGTTGCAGCGTGAAAAAGGAACAAACATCCATGCGATACATCCATAGGTACATCTATACATACAAACTTTCGCGTTTATAATATTAGTAGGATATTTTGTAGAACCATTGTAATTTTATTATTTCACTTGTCTTATTTCCTCCTGGGTTAATTTTGGCGTTGCACGTCTAGTGCTTTTTCATTTTTTTTTTACAATAAGTGTATCCTTACACGTGTCATATTCACAGTTAAAGCACAGAAGACATAATAGACACTGGTTAAAATCAAGCGAAAGAAGTGCATTGTCAAGTGCAATACCTAAATGTGCCAGTAAAACGGTAGATACAATACTAGGAGCTGCTGTGGAGTTTTGGAAACCACAAGAAAAGACACATATAATTTATCAACACTTGAGCAATTGAGCATGTTAACAAAAACTTAATAATAATGTTACACATAAACACCCCAAAATACACAGGTTTGGGAAAACAATATCTATCCTAACGAGGCTATAATTATTGTTTTCTCAAGCCGCCCGTCCGCGCCTAAACTCAGGAAGGACTTAATTTACTACTATATAGGTATATTATGGTAGTTATTTTGAGTATATTATGTAACATTTTCTAGAACATTATTGAGGTACTTATGTAGGTGTAATTTATTCAATCTACCATCTCTTATCTTAATCTATTATAGTCCAAATATGCAATGTTTTCCTCGTGATTGCCTAATTTATCTTAGTACCTAGTACCTACATAAGCGCAAAATTTGTAAGTACGTATAGACTATAGGTACCTACTTCACACACTAACAGAAGATTTCAAAACGGTGAAAAGAAAGAATGAAAAGCGGATTATATCTACTAAGTTACAAAATAAACTCAAGTACTTGTTTGAACTTAATTTTCTCCTAACGAATGTAGACACACCGCTGTATGAATATCGACTGAAAGGCCAAAATTAATCCTATTATTTAGAGGGCAACCTACTCATAAAATTCTCAGTTACAGACACGGAGCAGACTAGGTACGTGAGCGTGTAATTAACTAATTTATTAACAAGTAGGTTGTTCAGCCTCTCTTGACTATGAGAGCGTAAAATTCCTTCATCAAACGCCTACCGCCTACTAATTTGTGACTGAAAGTTGAACGAAGTTGGTTTTACCTTCGCAACGTGCTGCCGCGTAATTTTAAACTCGTTGCTATCAACTTCTGCTAGGCGCTTGAATAAACTTATCAGAAGTTTGCGGCGCGGCGCTCGCTCGTAAGATAATTTGAGTGTAGACTGTATTTACCCAGCTATGAAGCCTGGAGGATTATAGTTTCATGTTTAAATATTAAACTGGGCTTAATAGTTCTGGAAATGGGACTCGCAATTGTAATGTAGCGTTAGAATTCAAGGGTACTTCGAGAGATGAATCCATTTGTTTAGTTTAACGTTGTCTCTACTCACTCGTGTTTTCTATTGAAGTTCTAAATGGTTTTCAGAAACTCATCATGCCATTGTGTAGTTTCGTAACAATGGATTACTTACTTAGGTACCTCAATTATGTCTATCAAACATGTGACGCGATGTCTGCGTTAGGTTTAATCTACAATTATATGTTTTGCATGATGCCTATCTATTACATGCTCATCATCATAATCAGCCTTAGTCCACTGCTGGAAACAAGCCTCTCCCATAAGATACGCCACTCAGCCCGATCTTCGACTCTTCGCTTGCAATCGCCAGCTGCCTTTACGTTGACCTTTACGTACCTACTTAAATCGTCACTTCTTCGAGTCGTTTACGTTTCTGCGTTTTCAAAGTCAAAGTCATTATCATTTAGTACACATTATTCAACATAAGTGAAACTTATATTAATATAATGACCCAATTCGGTTATCTCAATATATGAATGGAGCGGCCCGATGTTTTTATTATATCACGTAGAAAATTCTCTACTAAGTATTAGCAGCAGACATCTTGTTGTAATTTTTATTTCTGGTGTACACAATAAAGATTTTCTATCTTTCTATCTAATATCACTTTATTATACCTACACCAAACAAAATACAAAGTAGCTTGAAATTAGTACTAAAACCGGCAGTATAATAGGCGGGCGATTTCTTCCAGGCAACCCTTGGATGGACATTGCTGAAGGAGGAGTAAGGGTCGGCGGTGTAAATAATACATACATACTAATATTATAAAGAGGAAAGATTTGATTGTTTGTTTGTTTGTTAAAATTGAATAGGCTCCGAAACGATTTGAAAAAAAAAACACTGTTGGGAAGCTACACTATCCTCGGGTGACATAGGCTATATTATATTTTAAAAATTTTTGGGGTCCTTAATAAAACTCCAATAATGTAACCCAAGGTGTAAAAAATAAGAAATTACACCCGTGCGAAGCCGGGATGCGTTGCTAGTATAATATACATACATTCATACATTACATACAAATAAATATTGAATATATACAAATAATACTATGTACACACTATAAGTAATACAAATATAAGTAAAAGATAAAGATAGCGGTTGTAGACAAGATTTTTAAAAATAGGAAGAGATCCTGCCTTATATTTAGAAGCACTAGTACTTCGAGTAAGAAACCAATACTTCAAATTAATAATGAAGTAATACCAAACATAGGCATTATGATTCACGTCCCGTCGCGCGTCGCGGCTTACCATCTATAGGCTTCGAAATCCTTCGCTGTCAATCAAATGCAACTCATGATATCGACACCCAAAGCACTTCTTTGGCGTTAACCTTTGATAGAGCCCTCGACATATATTTTGGCAAAAGAAAACAATAACGTGAAATCGTCAGATCTGAACCAAGGCCATTATGCTTAATAATGCACAGCCAATTAAACACCTTGTTAGCGTTATTGAAGTTTCATATAAATCTTCATGGTATTTAACTTGTAATTTAATCATTTAACACCATAAGGTACGGATCGCAAGATTTGGAGCAAACTGAATTAAGGTTCGAACGTGAAGGCCCAGAGTGTAATTTGGGATAAAAGACTGAGTGAGGCATTCCAGAAAAATCTGCGCGAAATTATGGAAATGCCTTCAGAAAACGTGTCACCCACAGCGGCTGGGTTATTGCGCAAACGCCCCGTCGACGCCAATGGAGTGGAAAGCAAGGTCTCTGATCAAACTTATTGTTTTATTTCTGCTGCCGTTCTCATTACCAGCAGCCAGTCTAAACAATACCACAGGAAGGAAACGACTGGATACGGGCGTAGACGTGAAAACTATCGCAGGATAAGCAAATCACCGTTCCGCCGCATTTAACCTTACTATAAATAACAGTTGCAATAGAGAAATGACATCAGTTGTGCAAAGTGATCAACATCGACAATGTTAGCACCGTTTCTTACTTTTTTAATCGCGATCGCCGCGGCCATCAAAGTCGAGCTATCTGAAGAAAAAACTCCTTACGACCACGTGAAGGAAAGGTTGGACGCGATAGGAACTGACTTTAAAACTGGATTGCCTTTATCTAGCAGCTATGAAGTGGAAGAAAGTGAGGATTACCCGGAGCAGATCCAAGGAGCGGCGTCGAATGTTCTGAACACTGTGGCTGGGGTGGGTGGAGTAGGCGGTGTTGGTGGAATTGGTATAGGTCAAGGAATTGGACAAGGAATCGGACAAGGAATTGGACTTGGGGGCATTGGTTTGGGTGGGCTTGGATTAGGTCAAGGTCTAGGCATTGGATATGGCGGTCTGGGTGGAGTTGGAGGCGCTGGGGGTGTAGGTCTTGGTGGTGCCGGCATTGGCGGCATAGGCATCGGCAATGGAGTCGGTCTGATCAACTCTGGACTAGGCGGAATTGGAATTGGAGGCGGAGGCATCGGTCTTGGAGGGCTTGGTGGTGGCCTACTTTACCACCCGATAGTAAACTCTCAACTTGGAGGTGGGTACGTCGATAAAAACGCCTATGATGCGGCACAGAAAAAGGGTGCAGACGAAAACTTGGAGAAAATAGAAAAGAAGGCTGAAGAAGAGACTAAGCATGGACAAGAGGGGTTCCAACAAGCCGCTGCTGCTGCTAAAGCCGAGAAAGGAGAATCAAGTTTTTACAAGGATGAGGAAGCTAAGAAGAAAGCCGCTGGAGATGAAAAGTTCTATGAAGGCGGTCAAAAGATTGATAAACATGGTGAGTGACGTTCAAATACATGAAAACTAGCTATTTTATATTGTTATTTTTGTGTTAGTTCCACACTTACCGATGCAAGTACCTACCCATCTAATTATAGTGGTTTTTATGTGGCCTGTTTACTTTTCTCCAGGTGCCAACGAAGAGCAACTAAAAAAGGCCAAAAGCCACAAAAAAGGTCATGTGAGCAAAGGATTTAAGTCTTCGAGCAGCAAGAACGAGGAAGAGAAGTCAGAATCCTTCTACGATGAGGCTCATGATGAAGCAGACCACAAGATTGCAGGGCAAAATGCTGGGTCCTTTGGAGAAAACTCGCAACAAGGGTTCAAGGGAGCTCATGAGGAGAAGATTCTGGATGCCAATGCTCAAGGCAAAGAAGGACATCACGTGTCGGAGCAGAAGATTGATGATTCGAAAGCCAATAAGGTATGATAAACTTATTTTAATTGTCATAAATTATGTAGCTAAGTATCTACGTAGTAAAACCAATTGATGAAATTTTAATAACCATAATAAACCGGCCGAGTGCGAGTCGGGCTCGCGCCCTCAGGGTTCCATACCACCACAAAATTCAATAACGAAATTACCAGTTATAATTTTGTAATGAACAGAAATTTATCACCGACTCGCATTTGGCCATTATTTATTATTTGTTGCTATACTTTGGAGTGTCCACTATAATCATGCCAAGTTTGACGCTTGTACGTATAACTGTTTTTACATTAGCTTATACAAAAATACGTTTCTAATATGGGGGGAGGGGGGGGACCCCCCTTTCGTTTTTACTTTTCGACTTTTTTTTCTTAGTTAATCCGTCGTAACATTACATATTCTGTGAAAATTCCAACTGTCTATCTAATACGGTACGAAAGATATAGCCGTTAGTAGGTAGGACAGACAGACGGACGGACAGACAGACAGACCAACATCATAGACTTAGTAATAGGGTCCCGTTTTTACCCTTTGGGTACGGAACCCAAAGTAAGTGAAAAAAAAAGTAAGTAAGTAAGAGAGCATCGTTTTGATTAGTTATAACAAGGAATCGTCTAACTTCGCCGATAAACGAACTTTGTTCAGGTTATTTCAGGTTATGTATTTAGATACTTCCTACCCTGAATCCCAATGCCACGCACGATCGCAAGCCGCCTCTAAAAGTTATGGACCATAATTGGACCGCTTTCACAACTCCGGGAAAATGAATAAAACAATACGTTTACCAAAAACTATAAACGTGAACTCGAATAAAGTCGCAAAACATTAACGCAACTTCTCGCAGTTTATGGATCATAAAAGTTTGGCGTACCTTCCGTACCGTTCCGTAGAAAATAGAAAAGGATAAATTTCGTTGAATTTTTCTTGTAGTGATTATTTACTAGGTATATGATGTGAGGCAGTCTATTGTATTTCGTGTCTAGAATAGATAGATTAAGTTTACTGAAACACATAATAAAACAAGCCAAGTGCAAGTCAGGTCACACACTGAGGATTCCGTACCACCACATAAATTGTTAGCTACTAAAGTACAAAAAAAATTGTGCAAAAAGACATAATTTTATCAACACCCTGGCGGTCACCTATCCAAGTACCGACCGTGCCCGACGTTGCTTCACTTCGATGATCGTACGAGAATCGGTGGTGAACAGAAATTTGTCACCGATTCACACTTGACTGTATTTATCGTTTATTGTTTTACTTTAGTGTGTACTATAATCATGCCATGTTTGACGCTTGTACGTATTACCGTTTTTCAAGGTTTTACATTAGAGCTAATAGGGACGTTTGATGTATTGGGTTTCCTTTGTTTTTACATTTTGACATTTTTATTATTTTTTACTTAATCTGCCGTCACATATTCTGTGAAAATTTCAACTGGCTATCTATTACAGTTCGAAAGATACAGCCGTTAATAGGTAAGACGGACAGACAGATAGACATCGTAGGCTTAGTAATAGGGTCCCATTTTTACCCTTTGGGTACGGAACCCTAAATATGAAAATATATTTCATAATTATATTTATGCTGTAGGTCGGTACAGTAAACGATACGTCAATTTCAGATGTTTTTAAAAGTGAGTAGGTATAAGGCATTTGTAAATAAAAATGATTTTTCAAGGCAAAGTTTTTCGGGGGGCTTAAAGTTGACGCAGGACAACCGCGAAGCTTATTCAAAGGGAGACAGGAGATCGTAATTAAAACTTACAAAACTTAAATTAAAAAAAACTAAAAAACTAAAATTACATTAGATGTAGCCAAACCGTTTCGAAACAGTTAAACACAGCAGTAAGGGTAGTAAAACTACTACTAAATTTTATCCCCAAATTGGATTATGATCCACAAAATGTTGAATAGCTTTGTGAAGTTGCCGACTCCATTAACTTCATTCAATTTATCGTGGAATATTGAGTTTTCAATTTATTCAGAACATAATAGCAGTTTTTGTTGCTTTAGTAAAAAGTTGTAAAACAGCGGGACGCGAAAAGTTACGACAAGGGAACTGAGTGGCAATGTTCGTTTTTCTACTGAATTTTATTATGACGATGGTACCGGAATTTTTAATGCCATAGGTGGCAAACAAGCAGACCACCTGATGGTTAGCAGTTAGCAGTCACCGTCGCCTATGGATACTTGTAACACCAGAGGCATCACAAACACTAAAAATGATATCCCAGAAGTTACACGTATTATTATATTGGTCGTAATGTTTTTTTTTTATTATAAAGAAAACGAAAATTAGCTACTTATATAAAATTTTATGAATGACAAACATTTTCATATTTAGTTGCTGATTGCGCAGATAAGTAGTTGCGCAGTAGTAGTTGATAAGTGATATTACTTTTGTATGTATTGGGAGTAGATAGTAAATTTATCAGGAATCATTTGATTCCTACACACTTTTTATGTATTGAGTACGGATATCTTTAAAACTGAAAAAATCCGCGGCTCAGGACACATTCAGGGGCTTGGGGGGAGACGCTCGCCTGGGAGGAGGTGGAACACTTGATAAATTTTAACTTCACTCTATAATGAACATATTACAATCTTCGACCAAAATAAAATAATGGATGGGCCCAGTAGGAGCGCATTTTTGGAGATTACAAAATGAGCGCTGGCGCTCACTTCGTTTCAGTTGGTCTATAGCCGTACTAAGTGCGACACGAGTCTATTGTTACATGATAACGAAACATCTGACAAAATTATGCCTTCGTGTGCTTTCCCGAAGTGTAAAAACGCAACAAAAAACCGCTATCTATTATTTGTAACAAATGTACTGTATGTACAGTACATTTATAAATTACAATTTACAGTACGGTTATAATTAAGTGTTGATGTATATGTCCGACGGTTTTGACTCGTTTTTACTGAACAAGTTCAATGGTTATAGTCCGTCCATTCAATGTATTTTGGTCGAAGATTCTAATAGATAAAAATGTACTCCACACGTTTTGGCAAAGTTTTCATACCTACATTGCAATCTAAAATGCTTTAATGGAAAATAAAATTAGTTCCGTTTTCTAAAATACGTGGCCCACCTATTTTGAGTCGTTGACTCTACACCTCGCCTTTTGAAGAACCCCATGTTGTAGCTTCTTGTCTTTTCACTGTGAAATGTCCAAATTTAGTCCTACTTTTTCTTCACAGGGTGAGTTTCTGCAAAAGGGCTACAAGGGCGGAGCAGAACAGCTGGAAAAGTTCAACAACCTTGGAGCTCACGCTGTCCACGGTCACCAGGAAGCCACTGGCGGTTACCAGCAGAACAAGGGAGGCATACTAGGGATCCATTAGTGCTTGAACATGTGGACTAATTGATGAAAATATATGCGATTTTGTATTTTACATGTGGTTTACTTTATTTTCGAACCTCTTGAGCCTGTCACGTGCAAATATCTTGTATATACCGTAACTTCCTTGGTCACGTGGAATTCGTTAATCAATAGATATAGGATGGATACTTGTCAATAGTAAAGGCTATATACCTTGAAACTGTTGTTATATTGCGTTTGGCGTTAGACACATACCTACGCTAATTTTATAGGCTTCATCGAGCTGCGAGTAAAAACCTACCATTTTGTCAGAAATTGTGACGCCTAGCAGTAGTGTAGTACGTGGTAATATAATTAGGCATATCGTACCTACCTACTCACATACCTACTGGAAACTCATTGAACTTTGCAGATTTTTGGCAGTGAGTAAACCTAATTTTAATGTAAAAAATTACGTGTCATAGATACCAGCCAATATCTTGTGAATATCTTGAAAAATAAATGCCCCTTTACCACAGACAATACATTTTATTTCTGTTTAAATCAGAACGGCTGTCAAGGCATTTTTATTAAAAAAAAGTTGTATCCAGTTGCACCCATATAAACGAAACATCAGTCATTCGAAATCAGTTTGCAACTATGATGCTGACGACGCGTTGAGCTAAATAAGTATGTTCAACCAAAATTCACTCATAATGCCTGGTAACAGATGTTCTTTCTCATTTCCGTTCTATTTACTTCTCTTTTCTGTGACCTTTAATATACTATGCAATTTACTATGCAATATATTCTAATAGTCGATTTTTAGGTCGGTTATTAGGTAACACGACGGATTTTTGACCGCATGAGTCCCCGCGATTGGTTTTAGAATGTGTACATAGGTACGTGTAAGTGGTACATACGCCCGCCCACTTTTTCCCATGTGGCTCAAAATATTTGCTAGTCACCATTAATATTGAATTGATTGCTTGTCACTTTACGAGTGTTAGAGAAAATAGAAAATGAACAGAAAACCCTTTCCAGAAATAAGCTAACAATTTATTTTATTACACACAGAAAGACATGCAATATTTACATTTAAAAATCATACTATAATAACACTTGTACTAAAATAATACAATAAAATCAAACCAAAATTAACAAAAACAAATTAAACTACTTCAGAAAAACCTTTCCAGAAATAAACTAACATTTTGTTACATTTCGCACACAGTGACATGCATTACATACATTTAAAAATCATACCATCATAACACTTACTTATACAGAAATAATAAAATCAAATCAAACCAAAATTAACAAAATCAAATTAAACTTCATAAAATTCATGTGCTTCTTTTGAACGTACATTTTCCGAAGCCACTACAGTAACTTGGGGATGCTGGATTATGGCTGTAGGAAGAATACCCTGATTCATTACTGTTTTGTCTAACAAACCTAGAACATAAAGAGTTATTAAAACTTTTATAATATTCGGGACAATTTTTGCACACACGGTCATCTGACCCCAAACTAAGCAAAGCTTGTGATATGGCTGCCAGAGACTGATATACATACCTAGATATAGTTTTTAAATACATACTTAAATAGATACTAACACCCAGATATAGAACAAACACAAATGTTCATCACATAAATGTTTGTCCTAGGTGGGAATCGAACCCACGCCCCCAAGCTCAGAAGGCAGGTTCTCTACCAACTGGACCAACGGGCTATCTATCTACCTAATGATTTATAAGTTTTTCATAAGTATACATTACAGTGTGACCAACTCATCTATAGTAGAGTCCCGGAGCAATCATAATATCTGAACAAAACCATCAGACACCAGTCATTTATAACTAGTTCTCTCATTTGGTCACCTCTACAATATTTTTTATTCGACTGTCATCTTCTGGTTTCCGTTTGACCGCCCTCTTGCTGGTCTAACATAGAATTCACTCGCAACTAGACTAGATAAAGGGCGCTTGCAGACGATACGTAGTACAAGTGCCAAGTAGAAGTTGTATGTAGCTACTAAGCATTGTCTGCAACGTTTTGCTTATTGCACGTGGCAGTGGAAGTACTACTAAGCACTACCACAGACACTTGCACTAAGCAAAACGTTGCTGATGATGCTTAGTAGCTACTTACAACTTCTACTTGCTACTTGTACTACGCAACGTCTGAAAGCGCCCAAAGACACTCAGATTGTATAACAACCGGGAAGCAACCCTATTACTCAGGCAACATTCTAGTGGATCGTTCAATGAAAGTGGAATCAAAGTACTTCTTCCAGGGTTTCGGAATGTCAAGAGCAAAACTATGTTGCTTTTTCATGCCTGCCCTAGCCCAATAGTAAAAAGGGCAGGAGAGAATTAGATCATGCAGATCTGATGCACTCTCCGAAATGAAATAGAAAGACACAGACACAGAATACTATGTATAATCATCCTTATTTGCTTGAGGCATTGGAGTCTATAGAGAAACGTGCCATGAAGCTCATCAGCAATGAATCCTTAGTTCGGGCTAGCTTCTTAGTCTTGAACATCGACGTAAAGTTGCTATCGGTTTTTTTATCGGATACATTTCGGAGTGTGCATCGGATCTGCACGATCTAATTCCCTCCTGCCCATTTTTCTATCAGACTGCCAGAGCGGGCACGAAAAATCGTCACCGCTTTATGGTGGATATTCCGAAAACCCGTACGAAGCGCTTTGATTCCACATTTATTGTGCGAACTGCTAGTCTGTGGAATGCGCTGCCTGAATGAGTGTTCCCCGATGGTTACAATCTGGGTGTCTTCAAATCACGAGTGAATCTTCTATCTGAGCACGCATAGCGTGCTCAAACGTAGACCGCATCATCGCTTAACATCAGGCGTGATGGTGGTCAAACGCAAGCCTATTTTATTTTTAAAAAACCTCTACGCATAGGTGGCTCACACTGTAATCCTTAGGAACTATAACATTTTTATAATTCATAATTATTTTAATTGAGTAAGTAATTTTTGTGAGAGCTCAAAGTATTTTATTGAACAGCTATCAATCAATCTATTTTCTATGTCCAGAATATTAAAACCGAAAAGGTAAATCGTACAAAGAAATTATCAGCTTGTTTTCGTAATTTCGTAAACAACACATCATTATTTTTACTTTCTTTGTTTCGTTCATCACTATAACTAAGTCATGTGGTAGTCAAGTACATGGCCTTCGTCGACTTTTTCCTAATTTGTGAAATTTGTGAGGGCATCGCCCAGTCTCTGTTCGGAAGAATACCATTAAAGATTCTTTATAAAGCTGTTGTACCCGGCAGATTCTGGGGTGGGCGGCGTGAATACCGTCGACGATATCTTGTTTGATGTGTTTGATCGCTGGAATGGGGAAAGAAAATACTAAAATACGAACAAAAATATATTTCTTTACACGAAGTGGGTATAGCAAAACATTTTAGAACTTGACCTTCTTAGGAGATTCCATAAAAGATGCCTTAGCACGAACGAAAAAGTATTATCGATCTTATAGAAGTTTTTATGGAATTCGATACAAACACTTTTTGTAGGTAGTCGTTTTACCTACCCCTTCATGCATACCAATTCATTGAAATTGTCTGATTCGCCAAATAGTATGTAGGTACTACCGGTACTACTAATTTGAAACAACGTATGTATACGTACCAGTTATATAATATATAATAAAAGTTACTATATCCTATGTAGTCCTAGAGTACCAGCTCGATGAATCACCTTCAAAAATTAAATCACCGTTTTGGCAGATATTCTTCTGCAAACTACCAAACACTGTATTTTGCTAACACTGATTTACGTTCTGTTATACTATTTAGTAAAATTACTGGGAATCTTCGACTCCCTAACTTATTTATTTTTCAGGAAGTTTATCAAATTATTTCAGTATTTGATTATGGGATTTTATCAGGTAAGCCGTAAAACTTCGCAATTCACATGGCGTGTTTGTCTTTTCATGAAATAAACCATCGAGATATAATACCTATAGAGTCATAAACGTACCAAAAAGAACATAACTCGGCGCACGCTACGCATTGCACCGGTTTTTGGTTAGTTGTAAGACAACCGCGATCCGACTACAACGCCGCGCGATGCCAGTGCTACAACATAGCGGACAAGAATCGTTGAACACTATGCAAGCGACATAACGTCTAAATTGGAGTAATTGGAGTAATTGTTGCATTGCGAACTATATAATTGATGTCTAAGTATGTACATCGACGCTTGGACGATTTTTGACTGTTTTCAGAGAGATTGTGACTCTATATATATATATCTCTCTATAGGTATAGATCTCTGTAGGTATCTTGATGCAATAAACGCGTCAAAAAGTTTTAAAATATCAAAACTATTTACCTGACTATTGGCTATGAAACTCGACCGTTGCTTGCTTATCCGTTGCGGGGTCACCAGGGTGGACTGATACTGCTGTTGTAAGATGATTGAGTTATCGGACCGTTGTTATGTAGGTAGGTCGATAGGGAAGTTCCCGTGCCCCGAGCGTTTGAAGAAAACAGGGAAAAAATATTGAAACACATTTAGATTAATAACGTAAGAGAGTTGTTGGCAAAATTTTTTATGCTATAGTTGGCAAACAAGCATGCGGGCTGCCTCATGGTAAGCAGTCACCGTCGCCCATGGATACTTATAACACCTGAGGCGTCACAAATACGTTGCTGACCCTCTAGGATCAAGATTTCGCTATTTTAGTTTATGATCAGTGCCTCTATCGTCTAGAACAGGGGCCTTACGGCTACCTGTTATAAGCGATTTTGTTTAGGTGATCACGAAAAGTTACGTGACCGCAAACCGTATGTTGGCGTGATTTTCTGCACTGCGCACTTTCATCGCTGTTTCGAGCCCGCGCTAGCCGTAAGCCCCTGTTTTTTAATTTTTTTTATATTCAAGACCATGGATTCAATGTCCTTTAGTCGTAATATTAAACATGTTTACATAGTATTAAAAGCGTCAAACAAGTCATAGTCAAAATCAGAGTCAAGCAAAGTAAGTCACGGTCAAATCAAACACATGCCCCTGTAGAGTGGTGAAGATTTACAAGAGGCTCCTATGGAGTTTTGGAAACAACACGAAAAGACATGTTTCACCTCGTTATAGGTATAACTTGAGCACGTTAACGAGCACTTGGTAAGCCCCTGGTTTTTTTGTTAAAATTTTCATGACCGTGGATTCAATGTTCTTTAGTCGTAATCTCAAACAGTATACTTAGTCTTAATAGCGTCAAACAAGTCATAGTCACAGTCAGAGTCAAGCTAAGTAAGTCACGGTCAAGTCAAACTCATGCCCCTGTAAAGTGGGGGAGACTTTACATGAGGCTCCTATGGAGTTTTGGAAACATCACGAAAAGACACGTTTGACCTCGTTATATCACTTACCCATACTCGAGCACGTTTACGAGCACTTACTGAATAATAATTCAAGAATAAAATAAGTACACATTAACACTCGAAAATACACAAGTTTAGGAAAATAATCCAACGAGCCGACATGTTTTTTTTTCCACGTTGGCGCCAAAACTCGTAAGCCCCTGGTATTAATAAATGTTGCTATTACTTGTTAATTCCCATAATCCATTTAATTACAGTGACAACAGAAAGTGACAATTGCTCTAGAATCAGCCTGCTGAATTGTTGAATGTGTTTAATTTTGACCTCCGTCAAAAATTGTTTTGCAGATAATTACATCTACTCTATCAATAACAATTGATTTTAAATTGCATTTTGCAATTTTCTCTTCAAGGTTTCAGATTTATGTACACATTGTTTCGGAATAAACAAAATATAGGTACTAAATTTACTATAAGTATAACAAACTTGCCGCTAAACTTTTGAACCTGATGATTTTTTTTCTCTTTCCTCTTGAGAGGATTTTGACGTTGCACATCTTATACATTAGCCAATGTCAAGTGTTGAGTTTGTTTTTTCAAGTTTCAAGTCGTAGTCACAGTCTGAGTCAAGCAAAGTAAGTCACGGTCAAGGCTAAATCGTGCTCTAGTAAATTGGTAGAGTATAGACACGAAAATACATGTTTCACCTCACCATATCACTTGCCTCACTATAACACGTTAACTGTCACCGAATAAATATTAATCCGCCATTATTATACATAAACACTCGAAAATACACAAGTTTCGAAAAATAATGCAATGAGGCGACATGTTTTTTTTTTTTTGTTATCGCCAAAAACTCTGATGATTTTTATCGAATCCAATTCAGCCGTAGATTAAAACAATAAAACAAACTAACATCCAAACTATCGAATTTCTTGTGAAATGTTGATTTTACACGTATCTCTAATGTCTCTTATCGCAAAATAATAACAAACAATTTTATTTATCATCTTATTACGGAGTTCAAAAAAGATACTTACGATACAATTATTTTGTTATTAAGGAAAACAAAATCTTTACGAAAATTAATTTCCTTACTTAAAGTTCTTAAGGTTTCTTTGGCAATTTGTTTTAAATGAAAAGGCAATCTTACTCTGTCGGTAAAGGCAATATCCATTAGATAAGTACGTACAGCTACATAAAGGCTTATTGAATTGAGAAGAATTCAGATCAACCGCTATCTTTTTTAAATCGCTAGAAAGACTGACAGATTTTGATATACGTAAAATCCTGTCGCATTCGCAAATTAAATTATTCATGGAACTGTTAAGACTGTTACTTGGTACGTAATAGTTAAACGAGATATATTTTTGGTCAAAAAATAAGGAACTGGCAATACGGTAGAAGAAAATGGAAAAGGTGTCTACGTACAGAGGACCAACATATCTTTTGATTCGGTCGAATGCCGGTACTAAAAAAATTCTACCAATAGCTGTCAATTTTGTTTAAGTGATTCGGTGGTGGCTCCCTCTCTTTATTCTTCAGATAAATTGGTAGGACAGTAACTAAGTTACTGAAGCAACCTTTCAAATGAATTGAGTAACAGTGTTACTGACAAATTCGTTTCCTTAACCAGACCGTTGTTGATTGGATTTAAAATTATTATTTTCTAATTTAACGAACACTTTTCTTTCGCACAAACGATTTGAAAAATAATGTTTGTAAGCTAATAAAGTTTTGTCAATCATTTTAGAAACAGTGAGTACAGAGTAAAAATTAATGACAACAATTGCAGTCTACTGATAGTCTGAAACCAGTTATGAAATCTACATAGTGCAATAAAAGTATTTGGGCCTCTCGGTTTTTATAGAATAAGTGGCAAACAAGCAACGGGCCACCTGATGGTAAGTGGTCACCGCCGCCTATAGACACCTACAATACCCGGGGCATTGTCAGTGCGTTGCCTACCTTTGAGGACTCTATTCACCCTATTTAAATCTAGATCATCTTGTTTTAAAAACGTTTGCAGTGTTACCAATCGGTTTAAATTTCTGCCTTGTTATTTTTTACATAATTTTCTTTAACTTGCCTTGTTAGATTAGGTCAAATATTGCAACTGAATTTTAAAACAGTTATCCCCAACCGATTGTGCAAAAAATTTGCATATACGTTTAGTTTTGATGACAATGCATGGTTAGCTAACAGACGTCATTCTAAATCCAATATGGCGGACCCTCAAAGATGACGGACTAGTTAACTTTTATGCACTTCCATAATATGGGTATCAAATGAAAGGATTTGCTAAGAATACAAAAAAATAAAAACACTTTATAATAAATTCAATATGGCGGATGGCTAACAAAAATGTATTATCTACCATCATGATAAATGAAAAGGACACATACCCTTCGACCAAAACAAAATATGGACCTGAATGGACAGGCCCAGTAGAAGCGCATTGAAGATAACAAAATGAGCGCCGGCTCTCAGTTCGTTTCAGTCCTTCTCTAGCCGTAGGAAGTGCAACACGTGTCTATTGTTACGCGATAACGAAACATCTGACAAAATTATGCATTCATATGCTTTCCCGAAGTGTAAATACATAAATAAAACCGGGATCTATTTTTTGTAACAAATATACTGTACATTTTTATAATTAGGTGTTGAAGTATATGTCCGACGGTTTTGACTCGTTTTTACTGAGCAATTTCAATGGTTAGGGCCCGTCCATTCATTTTATTTTAGTCGAAGCACATACCTACATATACATACTAACTAATAAGGCAAGTTAAAGAAAAGTTTGTAAAACAAGTCATAAAGTGATACCATAGACAAAAGGAATATTCCTTATGGTGATACTAACCACGTAAGGTGTGCTCTTCGCTGTCCGTTTGTAGGTAGGCGTAGCTTGGATGTAGTTGGGCGACAGATTGGCGCCCGGGGATATTGGGATGTTGAATGGGGACGCTTGCCCTGAAAAGATGGGGAGTATTGCGCGTTTACTGCTTGTCTTCCACTTGGCTACTTGTAGAAGTTTAGGGGAATGAAATGTTAGGCTCTGTATAGTTTCTTACGCCAACGCTTCCTATGTATTTTAGTCGTTACACTTTAACAGAGCTGTCGTTTTATGACAAAGCTGATATTAGTTTTCGGGATAAAATAAGTACAAGTTAACTCTAGTTAGCTCTAAATCATCGAGATACAATTCCTATAGAGTCACAATATCTTAGTGAAAACAGTCAAAAAACGTCCGAGTGTCATTGTACATATATAATTTTAAAAAATATTGTCAAATAAAATATATATATTTATATTGTATTGTATTGTTATATTGTTGTTGTATGTTGTTATTGTTTTTGTTAAATATTGTCTATATCAATTATATAATTTAATGCCATGTTTACTCCATTTTAGACGTTATGTCGCTTGCATAGTGTTCAACGTTAGTTGTCCGCTATGTCATCGTAGCTCTGGCATCGCGTTACGCTCACGAGGCGTTGTAGTCGGATCGCGGTTACATTGTAACCAAAAAGTCTGCGGAATTCATAGCGTGCGCCGAGTTTTGGGTCAGACATATTTTTTGGCACGATTGTGACTCTATGTATCTCGATGCACTAAATACATAATCTACAAAAATTGTATTGTGTTAAATTAGCATATTATACAAAAAAATGATTGGCTGTTGAAAGTCTAGAGACAATCCAAATGCTCAAGCCATACCAGTTGGCAGCGTAACCATTATGCTGGTGGCATAGCACGTCGAATAGCAATGCTGATGCGCCAGAATTTTGGTCATGCGTCGGTTAGTTATTTACAAGTCCGTACTTTTAGACCTTTGTCCGGACTTTGACAGGCTTTTTAGCTTGGGCGATGTAATACGAGTAATAAAACATACATAATATTTCATAAAGTCAGTATTTAATCTTGTCGGTCGCAGTGTTTGAATTTTGTGACTAAAGTCCGGTCTTTCGTTGAATTATCCGGCTTTAGATCAGGACTTTTCAAATTTTGATATGGTACTAATATAAAGCGTATACAAAGCTCGCATGGGGTCTGCTCTCACTGGAACACAGGCATAAAGATGTTTTGCGGGTTTTTTGGATGAATAAGGCCTATCGGTGTGGAAAGTCCGTTCTTTTAGAATATTTTTGTGGCTACTTCCGGAAAAAATCGATTGGCAATGCCAAAAATAGGTATTTCATGAGGCCCCTGAGGCCTTCCTTTGGGACTCGCATAAATATTTTTTGAACGCATTGAGTATTAAGTAGGAAAAAGTTGATATTAGGAGCAGACTTCAAAAGGCACTTAAGTTTTTAAGATATATTATATTAAGTTACTTATCACGAAATTTTTCAACTGACTTCAAAAAAGGAGTTTCTCATTTTGACCGTGTTTTAGGGTTCCGTGAACAAGTAGCCCTTATAAGTTCGGGTGTCCGTCCATCTGTCCTTCCTAATTCTTTAGAACCTTCTATGTTGTAACTTCTTTAGTTACTAAGGTAAATGCATGAAACTTATGGACGGAAAATTGGGAGAATTCTCGTTTATTTTAACTTACCGTGAAGACAGATGTTATATTTTTTTAACGGTTTTTATGCACTCTCTGTCATCTGACCCCAAACTAAGCAAAGCTTGTGATATGGCTGCCAGAGACATGTATTTCAGTATCCTAAATACATACTGAAATACATATTAACACCCAGATATAGAACAAACACAAATGTTCATCACATAAATGTTTGTCCTATGTGGAAATTGAACCCACGCCCCAAGTGCAGAAGGCAGGTTCACTACCAACTGGACCAACGGGCTATAATTTTTTTTTAAAAGCCAAGTTGGTTTCACGGACCGCCTTAAAGTTTTCAAATTTAAATAAAACTAAAATTTAAAAACGTATCTTGACTTCTGCACAATTATTTTGTCATCAAGCCGTTCGGTAAGAATACCTATGATATGTATAAAATATCGCACTTAGCTAAATTAGTTAGGCGTTCAATGGAGTCATATTGTATGTAAGTAGGTTTGAGTCCCCACATTCTTATAATATTTTAGTACCAGTAGGCAAGGTTTCCACAAAGGAGACGGTTTAGTGCTTTGAGGTATTGGCTATGAATCGATGCTTGCGTTGAAAGAATTTAGGTCAGATGTGGGGTATTTTATGTCTCGTAACATAAGGTATTTTATGATTAGATACCTATTTTCTTATAATCCTATATTTCGGAGAATGTAAACACTTTAATTCTCACTTTTATCATGGATTTGAATAGGGATGTATGCTTGTTTGTTTTTTTTTTTCCTTTCTTCCCAAATCCTAGTAAAATCGGTTCAGCTGTTTATTGTGAAGAGCTAAAAAACAGATAAACAGAGATGCGATAATTGACGGAGTTTTGAGGAAATTAAAAAAAAATACAACTGAATATGAATCCTCTCGTTTTTTTTAAGGTTGGTTAAAAACTACAATACCTAAATGTATTAATGTGATATGTGAGAATGTTTGTTCCCACGTATATCTGTAACAGCTAGCGAGGTATAGCTTATAAGTTTTTTTTTTTTTAACTTATTGCCTTGATTAACAGATATACCTATAGGCTACATTAAATTTATCCTGTTAAAATTGACCTAGGTACCTACTGCTCGTCTATACTAATATTATAAAGAGAAAAGATATGATTGTTTGTTTGTTTGCATTGAATAGGCTCCGAAACTACTGAACGGATTAGAATTTTTTTTTACTGTTGGGAAGCTACACTATCCTCGGGTAAAATAGGCTATAATCTATACCCATACGAAGCTGAAGCGGACCGCTAGTGTAGAATAAAGAGAGAAATCGCGGGGTGCTGTGAGTTTTTAATATTTGTGATGTGATGGTAAGAAGTGTAAAGGTCTTACTCGGCTGACTGGACATCTGCGCCTCCATAGTCTTTATGATCTTCTGGTACTCCTTTAGCTGTTTGTGTTGTTTTTGACAAAGCTCCGCCAAGCGTTTTAGCTCGGTCCTCGCTGTGTAAAACTTTTTTGTCTGTAAATACAAAAAATATCAATATATTTCCATTAAAACACTTACCTAATAAATTATTCACCAAAATACTATAAAAACATGGAAATCTCGATATTTAGGACATGAAAGTAAAAACATAAAAACATTGCCATAACGATTGACAAAATTGTGTTTGAACGAAAAACACGTCATATCATACTTACATTACGTATCTACCTATAATAAAGCTAAAGATTCGTGGCTATGTATTACCTAATGGAAATGCAAAGACAAATACGATTTACTTACCGACTGCAATAAATAAGAAAGTAGGCGACGCCTGTGCTGCCTCTGAAACTGTAAAACTTCACAGCACTTTTTAATTATTTCCTCCGGCTCCGTGAAGTAATCTTGAATCTCCTGGTTCATCTTAAAACAAATATTTTTACGACTTAAGTAGTAACAAACACAATTACTTTTCTACAATACTTAACTATACTTTTATATTACGTACTCACATCGGGAACCAGTTTCATGATTGAACATGGTACTCTGCATACTAAACAAGTGCTTGTCTTTGTACCTAAAAACCGAAATAATTTATTATGCGAGTATTAATATTTCATAGAACACTTTAAAAGTATAAATGAAAATTACAAACCACTTTCCAAGCAGTTGTTGCAAAACATGTGACCACATGATGTTAAATGAAGAGTAATTCCCGGCTCTAACTGAACAAAACAATTATTGCAGTGAATCCAATCCATTATTATTAACTCTTAATTAAGCACCGGCATTATAAGCTAATCAAAACAAAATAAATACGGTTAGATTCTAATTTCTAACCTCGTCATGCCGTTGTCGACGACAACGGAATATTATTGACATTATTAACTTTTTAATTAATTTAAAGCATTTTCAAAAAAGTTTTTAGCTGAAACTTTTTTGTCCTTATTTTTTTTTTTATAAGACCTTTATGTGTTTGCCGCCAGGCTTATATTTTTAATATAATATAATAAGGTAGATATACCGAAATAGATGGGTTCCTACTCAAGCACTCAATAAGTCGTGAACCCAATCTCAATTGAATAATGTCGGACCAAAATCATCTGACTGAATTGGTTTCCAGATATTAACGACACTCGAGACGCAGGCAGACCGGCAGTTCGTATGTATTACTGTCTCTAAGCCGCTACAGAATAAGTAAGTCTGTGTCTTTTTCCATACAATGTGTAAATATATCTGGGCAACAACAATATAGATAGCACGTGAATATAATAAAGAAGTTGCCGTCACAATCATCAGTTCAGTTCAGTTGTGTTTATCGGTGAACACGCGTGGTCGCCTTGACCATGGCTTCAAAACTTATATTTTTGTTAGCCTTAATCTGTGCTTGTGCAAACGCCAAATCAACGTGTATGTTTTCATATATTTTTTTATGCGTAGAATAGGATGTATGATAAGAATTACATAAGCCATTATTTTCATGTAAAAAAGTTCACACCGAGAAATAGAGGGAAACTCGAATTACGAATTGTGTTGTAATTTAGTTTTGTTGTTTTCTTTTTTGTTAAGTCTTCTTACTACTAAATTGAAATATTTGCCGACTTGAACTTATCTACATGCTTTATGTACAACAATGTGTTTTTGTGTGTCTTTAGACAAAATATGTGTGCCGGCGCAGTACTTGAAAGCATGCGAGGAAATGCTGGAAGTGCCTACGAAGTCCAAAGCTTTACTGCAATGTATCCCTGCAAGAGACAGGTAATGGTTTAGATACTCAGCATACTTTTAAGTGATCGAGTCAGTTTTTAGGCTGCGTCAACCCTTCAGTCGTCTACGTAACTGTAACTGAAAAAAATATATTTTGACGTTACCAGTTTTTTACAAAGTGTTAAAGACAAGGAAAAGAAAAAATAAGATATTGTTAAGAGTTTATTTTAACCCACCTATTGTGAACGAGTCTTTAAATGTGTGTATGATTTAAGTACCTACTCGTGTTTAGTGCAAAGAAATTATCTTTTATATTTCTATATAGGTACGAAACCACGGTTCCGTAAAAGGAATTAATGTTCATGAGTTAAGCCAAAAACACGTTCAGTTGTAAATACCACTTGCGGTCGTTCATCTAAATATGAACTGAAGTCTGAATTACTAACTTGAAGTTTGCGACAAACTATTTGACGCTGCGAGTTATTCTCGTAAAAACGTTTGATTTAAGTATTCGATAGATATTCAAAGCCAGTGTTTGCACGAGTCTCATGTTTGTAGAATTCATAACTTTCTACTCTAGAAAATAGAATATTTTCAAACAAAAGATCAGTACCTACTAAAGCAAAGTTAACAATAACCGTATAGTGCTATCTCATTTTGTATTCATACGGAGCTCAAAACTTGCGATACTTACTGTGGAATATTAAGCCAATATCTATATTACTGCAGCTTGCGAAGAATATGTCATCATCATCATCATCACCAGCCAGAGAACGTCCACTGCTGAACATAACTGAACGAAAGCGTGCCATCTGCATCCACTGGATGCCCGCGACTCTCACAATGTCGTCGGTCCATCTAGTGGGAGGCCTACTTACGCTGGGTCTTCCCGTTCGTGGTCTCCACTCAAGAACCTTTCTTCCCCATCAGTTATCGGTTCTTCGAGCGATGTGGCCTGCCCATTGCCACTTCAACATGCAAATTTTAATAGCCATGTTGGTTACTCTAGTTTTTAAGCACAAGCTTTTTCGTATTCTTTTTAGCAAACCCTTTCATTTGATGCCCATTACAAGATGTGAACATTTTCCCCGCCATCTTGAGGCGTCCGCTATATTGAATGTATCATCTAGGACCAAAGTGCTTGGGAAGACAAATCCAATGAACCCAAACTGGACGGGGTTACGTCGTTTCGTTTAAGAGTATGGCCACCTTCTGTCTCCATCATCAGACCAGCTCGAAGGTTCCATAACATTGCATTATGCCAAATTTCAGCTCAATCAGTTGAAGATTTATCTGCTTCAAAATTGAGTAGCAAGATTCCACCCGAACAAACATAGTTACATACATACATTGCAAGTTAAATAAAAGTTAGTCAAATAGACTACGATGACAGAATTTTCATCTGTTCACAGTTCACACTGCAATAAGACCCATAAGAGCAATAAGGGCCCGGCCATATGATGCGGTCCATGCCGTCCCTACCACCTCATCTCGCTACTCGCCTACTGTGCGTGTGCGCGGCAACGGGCCGAATTCTGTGACTTTCCAGTAATGTTTGTTGGTGTGTAGGACGCAGCAGCGCAGCAGCATCACTTAGGCGCTTCGCCGCCATCGCAACGCATCGTATGACCCGGCCCTTAGCCGTAAAAGTAAATTCATTCAAACCGATTCGAGATTTCTATTCTAACCCTCTTATGCAAAACAGTCGATAAGCTAATCTCTTCTTTAAACCTGACAGCTCTTTTTATAGCATAGATTAACTTTGCGAGCGTTTATTCATAACAGGGTTAAGATATACAAAACTGCATGGAACTGTCTTAATCTAAAATGAGGTTCCATTACCAGGATGGACTGCCTCTACTACATCCAGCAGCGACAAGCTGATTTAGTCCCAGTAGACCCTGAAGACATGTATGTGGCTTCCAAGATCCCCAACCAGGACTTCGTGGTCTTCCAGGAGTACAGAACAGATGAGGAGCCCGATGGTAAATGAGATATTTATTAATAATTGAAACTATGTAGATAGGTATGAAATTACAAAAGTTTTGGTCTAGAAACTTGATTTGAAAATAGTATTGTATTTTGCGGAACATCGACTCGAAAGAAGAAGAAGAAGAAGAACATACAGAACCTCTCTCTAAGAGTGGATTAGCCCTGATCTGGCCTGTATCCCAGCAGTGGAAACATGATAGGCTGATGATAATGATATTACTATCTAAGTTAATGAAATAAATACCTACTTAACCAACCTTATTATCCAATCTCATATCGCGTTTAACGAGTTCCCTCCAAAAAGTTACAAACAAGAAAAAAGTTAAAGCACTGTTTGAGCATGCCACGTTATCCAGTCTCGAAAGTTTCCGTCGAAAAGTTTACGTAACAACCAGACCAGGTAACAACTTATGAGAGAAAGTTTTATTATGGGACCAAATTGCATCAAGACATTATCTTCTTGTGATAAGGGGCAATCACTTCTATTTTCTATCAGCTCAGTAATAATAAAGTCAACTAGTTATCGGATGACAGCAACCTGTTTTATTGTACATAGCAACTGCGTCCATCACGCGAAGCCAAAAGCCCCAATTCGGGGAAAAAGAAAAAAAACCTGTTTTAGAAGTTTTGGCGCCAACGTGTTAAAAACATGTCGCTTCATTGTATAATTTTACAAACTTGTGTAATTTCGAGTGCTAATGTGTAATAATGGTGGATTATTATTTATTAACTGTTCATGAGTGAGGCAAAGTGATGAAACATATTTTCCTGATGATTCCAAAGGTCCAGAGAAGCCTCTAGTAGTCTCCACCACTTTAGTAGAGCTATAGTCTTGAACTTGACCGTATTTATACCTACCTACTTGTCACTGCACTGGCAAATGCAAAAGATGAGGGACGCCAAAATCCTATTAGGAGAAAGAAGTAAAAAAACAGTTTTGAAATCTAATTTGTGTTAGCTATGAGCTAATTAACATGTAAGTATGTTTGTAGCAATTTAGCTATGTACCTATGTAGTTCGAATATGTTCATATCGTAGTAGTCCAAGCTAGATGTTTTGTAAGATAAATGGAGAAAGAATTTAGTTCTAAGAGAAAGAGTTTATTGCATCGCATCAAATTAATAAAAATTACTTTTTTTAATGCCATATTTGGCAAACAAGCAGACGGGCTGATTCAAATCAATTTATTTACAACCAGCTGCCCACCATGGTTTCACCCGCGTAGTTATTTCTCAGGAACAGGAACATTTTCCCGGGATAAATGTATGTCACTCTCCGGCCCTCCAAGTATCTCTATGCAAAA
The DNA here is from genome assembly GCA_914767915.1 of Agriopis aurantiaria. Lineage (NCBI taxonomy): Eukaryota > Metazoa > Arthropoda > Insecta > Lepidoptera > Geometridae > Agriopis > Agriopis aurantiaria. The sequence continues at coordinate 14,350,571 of OU611992.1, read as the reverse complement.
AATCACTATTTAGTTTCTCTGACGCTGCCTGAAAAAGGAACAAACAAACAAATACATTTTTGCATTTACGATTATTATGCTTAGGATCTGGGGCCTTACGTACAACTGCTATTACAGGCACCTAATCCACTCAGTTGGAAAATCACGCGACCGCAAACCTTATCGCGCTCAGATACGGTTTGCGGTCGCGTGATTTTCCAACTGAGCGGATTAGGTGCCTATAATAGCACAGGCACCTAATCCACTCAGTTGGAAAATCACGCGACCGCAAACCTTATCGCGCCCAGATACGGTTTGCGGTCGCGTGATTTTCCAACTGAGCGGATTAGGTGCCTATAATAGCAGTTGTCCGTAAGGCCCCAGTAATAATACTTGGTCCAATATAAAATTCAGTTATAAAGATTTGCATGTGAAAGGACCCAAATAAAATTAAAAATAAACTTCATCTAGATAACAACGAGCGTTAACAAAGTCCTGAAGCGCCTTTTTTCCTCGCTCATTAAACAGTGAAGGACCGTTGACGTTGCTAACTAGAGTCCTAAGGGAAATCAGTTCAGGTGTGTACAATGCGACCAAGTTACGTAGGGGAGCCACAATCGTACTTTCCAAAGAAAACTAAAAGCCTTCCGTGAAAAATCTTAGTTCACTCATTTGGCCATTCTCTACAAATAAGTTGGTCGCACTCAACTGTACCTTATTCTATCAACCTGCCTGATCAACAGCGCTGAGGTAGGTATCCCCCTATACAATTCTCCAGCGATTTCTACGTAATTTCCATATCATTTGTTATTCGACCCGTGAGACCATGACTCTTTCTTAGTTCATTATTTTCCTCTACCTACTTAAATTTATAAAAGCTGCGTTTTTATCGCGTTTTCCCGCCGTTTTTAGAGGGAAAAAAACCGGAAAAGTACGAGTAGGACTCGTGTTCTGAGGGTTCCGTCCAACGGAACCCTCAAAACGCGAGTCCAAAAGAAAAACTAACTGAAGTTGAAATATTAAAAGACAAACTTAACTTTGTAATTGACTATAAGGTTCTTCGATACATTCCAACTACAAAATGTAAGTTTGTAATAGCAAAATAATTATTTTTAAATGATATAACTTCAAATTAGTAACTATAGTCGGAGTGACCGGCATAATCTTACGTGAGTAATTCCCGTGTAATATAAATAAAATGTGTGAAAACCACGTCAGTTTCTATAATAAAATTCAAATTAGTAACTTTCGGATGTATATATGTGCTATGAGACCTTGCCTTTTGCCAAATTTCATAATTCTAGGTCAACGGGAAGTACCCTATAGGTTTTGATTCTCCTGTGAAATGGCAAAATATGCGCCATAAACGTTCATATCTTTTGATTGCGTTGACTTACAATTTTTATTTTTTTACAGCCGAAAGAAACCGTAGGCCCAAGTATTTAGTATAAATTTCAACTTGATATCATTACGCGTTCTTGAGAAAAAGGGTCTTGACAGACGGACAGACAGACGGACAACGAAGTGATCCTGTAAGGGTTCCGTTTTTTCCTTTTGAGGTACGGAACCCTAAAAATATTAAAAAAATTAAAAAAAAAATGTTCTTACAAAAATGTTTTTACGAACTCACTGATCTCTATGAAATTCGGCAAATAAATAAGAACACTTTAGGGATGCGCATCATGCGCATAAGTTACTGTTTATCCCGGAAATGCGGAAACACAGGCAATCTCATATAGGGCAAAGACAACTGTGGTGTTAGATTTACAAAAAACAATTTTTTTCTAGCACCTTTCCGGTATGAGGCTGTGATAGTGGTGAACAAGGATTTGGCTATCAACAATCTTGACCAGCTCAAAGGTCTGAAATCTTGCCACACTGGAATCAATAGAAACGTCGGATATAAGGTGAGGTTTTTTTTTCTTTACTCTTGGTAAAATAAGCAGGAACTATCTCATAAATTATATGTATGATTATTTACGGGATATTAATTAGTCTTCCCGTGAACATGGTGCATGTAACTGCACCGAAATATCGGGATCTCATTCCACGGTAAATATCCCGTAAATAATCATATAATTTTAGTGAACAACCGTGATAGTTTAAAACAGTGTTTCCCATAATTATTATCCAATGAAGAACCTGGTTTCTGAATTGCATGGACAGCATGGCAACATTGGCAACTGGAGTACCTAGGTAGGTAGTTATTGATAACTATGGGGTGGCCATGAGGTCTCGGTAAAGAAAACATTGTGAGGATATAATAGAGTTAATAGAACATTTAAGAACGTCCTCAGTTTGAAAATCTGTCAGCAACCAACGGCGTATTTGCATCCTCAACTAAGGACGCCTAACCTGGAATACTTCAGAGTCTATTTCAGGTTAGGCATGCTCACACACTGTCAGATGAGCTGTAAGACTGCTTTTCAACCATTAAAAATTCCTACTCCCCAAACTAATCATGTTATCTGCACATTTGTATAAGATTAGTGCCAAACAACAAAAGCAGGTAGACCAATCGATCAGTCTCAAAAAGCTTCAATAACAACGTTGTTTCTAAATGGGTTTTATTCATGCTTACTTTAAGACCGACAGTCGTCCACAAAGCGTGTTCGTCCACTCATGCCAGTAAGGTTCAAGGCAGACTTCTCGAACCAGCTTTTGCAAAATGTCTGCTACAGACCGTAATGTTTTATCCATACAGTTGCTTAAATGTGCAGCTCTTTTTTTCTACGGGAGATTATCAGCTTTGTTCAAAAACTGCGATGTTTGCTGGTCACACTGTTATGGTATTAGACGCTCGAACGCGGCTGATCTCAACCGCCGTCTGACCAATGGGAGATAAAGAGAGGGAAATATGATATTCTCACTCTTTCTCTCCCGTTGGTTGGACGGCGGTCCGTCAGCCACTTTCAACCGTCTGTTAGCACTATTACTTGAATTTAGGTGTATTATGTTACCTGCTACAAAAAATACCTGCGTCATGAAAATCTGCAGCCAATCACAAAATAACAGTACGTTTTTCACACAACAGTGAAGCTCGTCAAATTCAATTCCAAAACCCAGGATTGCTTTTCTCTTATTTACGTAACCTTGGCCCTTTTTTCATTAAATTCAGAGTACGTCCATGATTACATCATGACAACGGAATAATTAAACCATTCCATAATGATACGATATTGCTGTTCATACCGTTTTTGTCAAAGGTGGGATATTTTACAAGCTTTTATTTAGTTTCACCTGTCTTTCTGTAATCAAATCTTGCAAGTTGACCTCTTTCCGGTGTTCGATTGAGCTGTTTGGCATACTTGTCAAGTTCCGATGACAATACAATATAATGGTGACAGCGAGCTGATTTGATGATGGTGACGGTGGACAACGGCACTCCTCGAGATAATAGTAGCCAGTCTACTATTATCTATCGAGGAGTGCCGTTGTTGTGTGGGCTCATTTTGATCAGCACACACCGCCGTTCCGATCACTAATTTCATAAAAGTTTGGTTTAAAAAAGACATGATTAATAAAAAATATTTGTTTCGATGCGTTTGGTCACATCTTTCCTGTTGGATAGACGACGTGGTCAAAGGTGTACCTAACAATGAGAATGTACGATTTGATAGGTAAGAAACGATGTCCTGATGAGTCAAGCGTCTTGAAAGAAGCTTGACTCACCCGTGACCTTATAAAAAGGCTTAGAATAAGTAAATGAAGCGCAAAAGGACGATCGGAATCCACAATGAGGCTAGGCTGTAAAAACTTACTAAGATCGCACGATAGTAGGTATGCCTATTGTAATTCGAGTTCAAGACAATGAATGGAACATGAGATGTAACTGACGATATAAAAGTTATGTGTGCAGAACAATGCTGCATAGGTCGACTTGATCCTTAGATTATATAGGTACATGTATATTTGTCACAGACTTGATCTTTGTTTTTCCTTGTCCTGTATGAGCACTAGTGTTGAATTTAATACTAAACTTGTCCAAACAATGTTTGAAGTTTGTATAACCGGGCAAATATCAAAACGAGTTTGATAAAACTTGATGCATAAATATGTAATTAAATGCATATTAACTATTAATATGCATTAACCACCCAACTAGCAGAAAATTACTGCATAAAAGCTTTAGACCCAATGCGTTTTTATAACTGATGGTGATAAGTGATAGCACTGTACATCGCTCTACACACCATTTACCAATAGATATGACGCTAAAGGGGCGCTTTGAAACCTACAAAGAACTATTAAAACTGTAAATTAGTGTGATGTGCTATATTAACAAATTTCTATCAATTCCTTGATGTTTCGAAGCCATAAATGACATCTACGGACCTTGGCGTTTCCAGTATGTTGCGCCTTGTTTATACACTTACCGGGTTAATATTTCTTCCAGATTCCACTTACGATGATGATGAAACGTTCCGTATTTCCGAAAATGAATGACCATAGTATATCGCCGAAAGAGAACGAGCTTCGGGCATTCTCTAGTTTCTTCAAGCAGTCCTGCATTGTTGGCAAGTGGTCACCTGATCCAAAGACCAATTCTAACTGGAGTAAGTTGATTGGAATTAATTTTGCCACATGACTGGTACCAGTTTTTTTTTTTGTTTATATTAGAACGGCCGTCAAGGCATTTTTGTAAGAAAATAGCCAGTTGCACCCATATAAACGAAACGTCAGTCATTCGAAATCAGTTAGCAACTGTGATGCGGAGTTCAACGCGTTGATATAAATAAGAATGTTCAATCATGGTTCACTCATAAAGCCTGGCGACAGATTTTCCTTCTCATTTCCGTTCTATTTACTTCTCTTTTCTGTGATTGGTACAACAGCCACCAACTTTGGCAGTAAGTAGGTAAGTTGTTTTACGAGCAACTGACACTGTTTCTGTCTTTCTAATAGGTATAGGCAAGGAGTTTCTATACCCTATAGGATATACAAAGTCCTTGGGTATAGGTAGGTATTCATATAGAAACGCAGATGACAAATGACAATCTATCACAGAAAAGAGAAGTAAATAGAACGGAAATGAGAAGGAAAATCTGTCGCCAGGCATTATGACAGAATCTTTATTAAACATTCTTAGTTATATCAACGCGTCGAATTCCGCATCCAAAGAACTTGGACCTTTTTGGGTTAGGTCTCAAAGTTCTTTGTCCGCATCACAGCTGCTAACTGATTTCGAATGACTGACGTTTCGTTTATATGGGTACAACTGGCTACAACAAATTTCTTACAAAAATGCCTTGACTGCAGTTCTAATTTAAACAAAAAAAATTATCTATTCTAAACAGATAAACAATTTTATTGATAATAGATTAATAATTATAAGTCAGTTTCATGTAAAAGTAATAATTAGCAATATTTCTATTAATAAATTAGTTCATAATTACATATTTCAATATTGTATATCTATGCAATGTATTGCCTCAAAATCGGCCCATACCATCCCATCTGATAAATATAGAATCTAAATTTTTACCTGTATCTTCTAGCAGCTCAACAAATACAAAAACAAAATCAAAATATATTTATTGCAGTTTGTTGGTAAACCTAGATGTAATACAGACATAATCTGTTCTTAAGAGCTCCGAAAACAAACTTGTCTCTAAATGGACATGCAATATTAGCACTGGCATTCATAACTCACTAATTATAAGTTATTAGTATTGTTAGTTTACAAAGGAAATGTCATAGTATAGTAGTTATGTCAAGTTAAATAGGTACGATGTCTACAATATTATAATGTCATTATTAGTTAGTCAATGTTAGTATTCCAATTTAATCTCTTATCATTAATAAATTCTTTTACGGTGTAATAGCACTTAGTCAGTAGTATTTTTTTAAATTTCAATTTGAACAGATTAATATTCAGATCTTTAAGGTTTCTAGGCATCTTATTATAGATTAACGGTCCCATACAGAAAATGCTATCCTTTAATAATTTCTTGTTGCGGTGTTCTATGAGAAGCTTGTGCTTGTCACGTCTCTTACGTTTAGATTTATCATTTGTAAGAGGAAAATAGTTCGGGCTAGTTTTAACAAAACATGCTACTTTAAAGATGCACAACAACAAAAACAATACCAAGCTCTAACAATATAAAGAACTTCGAAGCACATAACAAAACAAATTCTCAAACCGCGACGTAGCTTTAGATTCCCCACAAAAAATTCTATTCAAACCAAAGTTTTAAATTGGATTCGTGTCCCTTTTGTCAATCGACTATACCTACTACAAGAAAAGCGACACTTAAGTTTCCAATACCAGTACAGAACCTCAATAGAAACGACTGAAGCCTTAGCTAGTTTCTAGAATTGTGAATCTAGATAAGCTGGCAGACCGATACAGTTGAATGCAATTGCCTTTTGACCAGCTGAGATTAAAGGGGTTCGAAATATCCCGAGACTTTCAACCTTGCCCCAGTTACAGTAAGCTGGTTTTCAAACGGTGCGAATAGAAAATATTGTGGACTGGGGACTAAGGGCCGACGCTAGTTGACGAAGCGCTATGGCAAGGTGTCGTCACGTTTGTTTTGTTCAACGCATTATGGTTTGAAATTCTGCTCCACTGAACGCTGCATTTTCATTATAGTAATTCAGACAGGTTCTAAGCAAAATATATTCGCACGTCCTGGAAAGTGGATATTCGCCAAAGAGTCAGAGTCACCAACATAGCTTTTAGAATTTGCAAGTTGAAGTGGCAATGGGCAGGCCACATCGCTCGAAGAACCGATAACCGATAGGGAGGAAAGGTTCTTGAGTGAAGACCATGAACCGGAAGACGCAGCGTAGGTAGGACTCTCACTGGATGAACCGACGACATCGTGAGCGTCGCGGGCATCCAGTGGACGTAGATGGCAGGCTGTTTTTGGACGTTGGAAATTTTCTGTCTGATGATGATGATGATGATGATGACACGCGTAAAACAACATCTTATAGCTAACTATGAAAGATTTGGTCTGGTCAGGTCTGTACTCTGTTCATTGACAAATCAAATGTTCGTAAGTGAATATTTAATACACCGCTTTACACTACGTAGTGTGGTCGTTTCCATTTCAATGCTTTTTACGCAACCGCCACAATTTTTTTGTCAATTAGCGTCACTTTATTCCTGTTCGAACCGTTTGAAGCTTTTTTGGTATAAAACTTTTGTTGTATCATGGCCGGAGGATTGTGGGCTTTGAGTTTTCATTTTCAATGAGGCGGAAAATTTTCGATGGCGGTTTGTTTGCTTATTTAATGGTTTGGTTTATTTGTGTGAGGTACTGGGGTTCCACGTTGCAGGGCGTATTTTGGAATGGGCTGTTTTGTATAAATTGTTCCGGTATTTAATTTTTAGCGATCTCTAAACTTTGGGCTCGGAATTTTAATGAAGAGTAAATATTTAAAGTAGGTATATAATATCTGTGTCGATATCTCCGTTAATTTGAAACCGATATAATGATTATTTCTGTATCCAATAGAAATAACTCTATAGTGATCCCATAAAATCTCATCAAAATTTAACGATTTACCTTGTTTTATGTTTGATTCATTTGAAAAGCCCTAGCGAAGATAATCGAGTATGTATACGATTTTAGTTTGATGACAATTAACAAATTCGAAACGTTGAAGACTAGGGTAATTAAAGTTGGTTACGGTATTTTACCCCTCGGCCCTGCACATATGTCTTATTTAAAACACTGTTTTAAACTATCACGGTTGTCCACAACCTTACCACGGTAAATATCCCGTAAATAATCATATAACTTTATGTCTTATTTAGTACCTACCTACATAAAAAAAATGTGCAGTTTCCACAGAAAAGAGAAGTAAAAAGAACTTTTTCTCTTCTGTGGCAGTTTCGATGCCATCGCTCAAAAACGGTGAAGTTAAACATCGTGTGACATATCATCACATACACATCAAAGACATCTTGTATGCCATGGTCTCGGTCGTATTGGATCAGCGTAGGGATTCTGCTCCCTTTTGATTGTATATGATGCTTTGAAAAACGGGGCTGGCATAATCGCATAGCGACTAAAGCCCCAAACAAAAAATTAGATTTAAAAAAAAAAAAAAAAAAAAACATCAAAGACATATGACATTCACCAACATGCATTAGGCCAGCATGGTGGATTAGGGCCCATCATCTCTCTCTAGAGAAGGCCTGAATCCCAGCAGTGGGAACATGATAGCCTGAAATGATGATGACAGTATTTTAAGTTTACAAATCTATATATGTATATGTATAAAAGAAAGTCGTGTTAGTTACACTATTTATAACTCAAGAACGGCTGAACCGATTTGGCTGAAAATTGGTGAGGAGGTATCATAGAACCAGGAGACGGACATAGGCTACTTTTCATCAGCATCATCGCCATTTTTCTTCACTACGCGGGTGAAAACGCGGGGCGCAGCTAGTCGTTGATATTTCTATGTAATTTACAGAGGCTCAATACAGTCAGCTATGTGCACTTTGCGAGCACCCAGATAAGTGTGATTATCCTGACAACTACAGCGGTTACGAAGGTGCTTTGAGATGTCTAGCCCATAACGGAGGACAGGTGGCTTTCACCAAGGTCATCTATGTTAGGAAGTTCTTTGGGGTAAGTTTTATTTTCGTTTTAAAGATTGGCTGGTAAAAATTGCTTAAGAACATAAGAGCTGTTGTATCTTTCTTTCATAAGATATTTATATTTAAATAAAAAAAATTACACATATTGTTTTTATAAATAATAGGCTTGCGTTTGACCACCATCACGCCTGATGTTAAGCGATGATGCGGTCTACGTTGGAGAACGTTGAAAATACACAAAAACAAAACCTAAAACTACTTACAAATAATTATACCCTAAACTAATCTAAAAGCCCCTTGATGAAAGGGCTGCCAGTATGCAGACAGGGTTGCCACGTTGTATGGCAATGGAATTTTTTTGGCCAAAGTTTTTTAGGTCTTGCTTACATTGTTTTATACTTTGATTTTGATTCCTGGAATTTTAGAAGAAATAAACTATATTTGATGTATTGCTATACAGTTTTACAATGCTCTATATATTCAAGGAATAAGGAAACGACAACGTTTTCTACGAGATCAGTAGAGTTTTCAAAAGAAAATTAAGTCCAAACCATTTTCAAAACTTTCTGAATTCTATTTACTTCTGAGAATTACTTTTTCCATATTTGTATAAGTGGGGTAGGGGCAGGGTTATCAGATGAAAAAAAAACCCGGAGAAAAAACCGGACGCCTAAAGAAATTTTCGTATATTTCCTTCAGTTATAAAAACAAAGTTTAGACATATCCGGAAAATTCCGGACGTATGGCAACCCTATTTAAGGATGACACTCCACAGAGGCGGAGCGGATCGGTGGAGTATCGCCCTTACGTTATAAGTCTAAAAACTTTCTTCTCTCAGCTCCCAGTAGGAACAACTCCCGCCAACCAATCATCAGAGAACCCTGATGACTTCCGCTACCTCTGCGCGGACGGATCTAAAGTACCGGTCAGGGAGAAAGCCTGTTCCTGGGCAGCTCGGCCTTGGCAGGGCCTTATTGGACACAACGACGTATTGGCCAGTCTTTCACCATTGAGAGAGAAAATCAAGCAGCTTGCTGACGCTGGTAAGTTAATGGAACTTTGATGTGTTCAGAGAATCTCTATGCTGTTGTGGTGTATTATTCAGCCTATAAGATAAGACATTTTCTCAAATATGCTTGGTAATTCGACCATTATTTTGACTATCTTCTTCGAGATGAAACGAAATAGCTGTACCTACTGGTCAAATACAAGCATAAGTAGCGGCCAGCAAAGTTAGTACGTAAATCCATATCTGTCGTGTTTAGCAGGCCGGATATATCACGATGAACACTTATAACTGCATTTTTGTCAGAAGCATGGCAACCTAGGTCTTATCAAAAAAGAATCTAACTGGTTCGGTAATAGAATAAAGTAAAAAAGAAACAAACATGTTGGCGCGTGAAAACATATTGTTGTTATCTCCGTATATACCTATTGTAGTATTTATTGTTGTTTATCATTGATTCTGGAATTCACAATTGTTGATTTTATTTTACAAAATGAGTTCAAGCGAAGAAAGTGGCTGAAATCCCGAAAACTCCATATTGAACATTCAACGACTGTATTTTCAAATAAAATGTTCTAGATAGGTACTAATTGGTATAAATTTCCGCATTATCTGACAAAAGTACTCTAAAAGTCTTGTCCGCAACTGAGCATTATCGCGTATGCTGGCCTCGGTTACACACGACACACATTCTTACGTTCCTCCACAAATGCTTCTGTTGCCAGCCGCTGCTGTAGTCTGTAGTAATGTAGGTGTACCGTTTATTCGGGGCTCTTAATAGGTACCAACATAGAGGCAATCAGCTAAACAAACTGACCAATCCTGTTATTCTTATTTTCAATGCAAAATATTACAGAGGACGTTGACATTGTCAGATTATTTGTTCAGCATCTGATCGTGTTGGTTGTTGTTCTTATAATGTTTATTGCCATGGCTGATACCTTCTTAAAGATACCAAAAGCGGTTGACCGATCGTCTATGTTTTACGTGGTCGTATTCGGTGTAACTATTTATTTCTGTATCCACAGTTTTTTTCTTTTAATTAGAACGGCTGTCAGTTTATTTCTGTATGAGTTGTGGCCAGGGGCCAGTTGTACTACCCTTAGAAACGAAACGTCAGTCATTCGAAATCAGTTAGCAACTGTGATGCGGAGTTCGACGCGTTGATCTAAATAAGAATGTTCAATCAAGGTTGATAATGCCTGGTGACATATTTTCCTTCTCATTTCCGTTTTATTTACCTACTTCTCTTTTCTGTGGCTTTTTTAACCGACTTCATTATATGGTTGCTTCCCAGGTGCAAGCACCAAACCGGAATGGTTCACCAAAGTCCTAGGACTGTCAGAGAAGATCCACCACGTAGCGAACAATATTCCCATCAAACCCATGGACTATCTGAACAAGGCCAACTACACCGAGGTCATAGAAAGGGGACATGGACCGCCAGAGCCCGTCGTACGGTAAATATTTCAGCATTGACAGCAGAAAATCGAAAATCTGTCACGAACCTATTGGTTCTGGTGGTATTAGTAGAGAGAATTGCTGGCAAGTTAATTTGGGACCCAGTCGTCACAGTCATTCAGAAAGCCCGGCGCAGAACTGCAAGAACTCTGAGCACCGTGAGCGAATACATAGGGAACGTTTTGTTCCTTAAGTAGGTACGCAGTAGTCGTATTAAAAATCATTGGCAGTAGATACCTACTTGTAAATATTTTCATACCAGTTCTTAAACATCCTTCATCTAGTCTACCTGTGACTACCGACACTGCAGTGTTCGAAACGTCAGGAATTAAAATATACGCGATAAAACATGTTAAAGATTTAGTTTCAATGGTTCTGGTTGCCTTACTTGAGAACCAGTTCCCAAATTCAGACAAGCACAATATCTTCGATTAAACCATCACTTATTTTCGAATAAGAAGTCGTTAACTGCCCAATTTTTTTTTGGATTTTTTGATCCATAGACCTAAATTGTTTACTAAACTTCCGTCTCAGGAGATTTCCATTATTCAAATACGTTTTACGCAAACCTTTCTAATAAAATAATCACAAGCAAGGGTTCAAAAACCTCACCAACAAGTACCCAAAGTTTACGCATGGTAAATACTTTGGGCACTCTCAAGGAATATAAATTGCAAGGATCCATCATTTTGAAGGTCAACTGGTGCCGTCTTTCCGGTCCTCCATTAATAAGCAAAAGAAGTCTATAAAGTAGTTGTAGATCCATATCTGTGAAGGCCGTCGAGTCATTTAAAAGAATGAGACAGGCTGGTTTACCCGTAAATATTAAATTCAAACAATCTTCGAAGCACAGAACATTTTAAAACCAGGTTAAGACTTTAAAGAGTAAAAAGAGCAGAGCCTAAAGGCTTCTAGTTTACCGTTTAAAGGTATTTAAAAACTTGAAACTTTCTCACAAGTCCCAGCTTCCCTCAATTGACACACTAACCTATTCCGTCATCTGTATGCGTGAGCTGTAAACTCAAAGCTTCGCCAAGCCTTTGACTGCTGACGCGTACCTCACCTATAAGCAGATGCTTTTTCAAACAAGGCCATACGCAAAAAAAATGTATTGGGATGTTGCTGCAAAATAGTAGGTCGATTTATTAAATTTGTTTAAAACAAAAAATTATTTAATAAAATAGGCGACTTCTTTGAAACCAAAGGAAGACTTAATAGTGATAGCAAACCAGGCTAAAACTTTAGTTCAGAGCTCAGTGTTTGAGTTTAGTATTAGATGTCAGTGTATAAATGTACCTACGATTTAAGTAAAACTTATATCGCACCTGGGCTCTTGGTTTTTGTAGTCATTTTCTCTTTCATTTGGAGTCAAACTCAAAGATCCATCTTCCTACAGGCTTTGCGTAACATCAAACGTGGCGCTGGCGAAATGCCGAGCGATGGCTGTCTTCGCATTCAGCCGGGACATCAGACCAAAGCTGGACTGTAATCAAGAAGCTACTGAGAATGATTGTTTGAAGAGCGTAAGTTCCCTTTAGCACAGTATAATGAACTACAATATATACTAATAGGGTAATACACCACACATTTGTCAAATCAACCAAAATCATCTGACGCAGAATTGAGCATTTACGTTTTGGTCCTTCGAGTCGTGTTAAAACTATTATAAAAATCATACCAACATAAGTCATTTGGGCCTTTTGTAGGTACGTTTTTGAAACCAATTTAATTTAAACTCTAAATAACATAAATATAAAATAAACTTACTTAGGGTTATCGACATCTACATTTTGAGTCTAAAGTTCATGATTAAACGCATTTTTAATCAGGTACAAGACAACGGTTCCGACCTAGCCTCAGTGGACGATATGAGAGTGGCATCAGCTTCTAAGAAATACAACCTGCATCCGGTATTCCACGAAGTTTATGGTGCAGCCAAGACTCCTAACTACGCAGTGGCTGTCGTGAAGAAAGGTTCAAGTTACAACAAGATAGAAGATTTGAGAGGCAAAAGGTATGATCAGAATCAAACAAACATTCACTTTGCTACGTATACCTTTTGAGGGAGGTAAAGACAGTGTCATGTTTATCCGCCATGTCCTTTTGTTATCAGGTCCTGCCACAACTCCTACGGCACCTTCAGTGGTCTGGACGCTCCTCTCTACTATCTCATCAACAAAAGAGTTATTAGCTCTGACCAAGTAAGTTCGACTAGTACTTAGTCCATAGTTTATAGCAACAGCATGATATGGTTCTTATTATGATGTCAATAACAACTTTTTACATTGCAGTGCGTGAAAAACCTCGGCAACTTCTTCGCGGCTGGTTCATGCTTGCCAGGCGTTGACAAACTGGAGAACAACCCAAGAGGTACAACCCAACCCATACTAGTTCCAAAGTAAACCATACAGAAAAATCGTATATATTGATAGGCGCCGCATCTACCTTCTTGATTTTAATAACAATGTTTATTGCACAGGTGATGACGTCTCAAGCCTGAAGAAACAATGTGGAGGTGACAGCAGTCCGGCAAAATGCCTTCAGGAGGACCGTGGAGATGTGGCTTTTGTCTCAAGTATGAGATTCCACTTTATTTTCTAACCGGTTTTTGTAGGTGGGCAAGACTGCTGTTAGTAGCTAAAGACTCACCCAGGTCTACGTAAGCTCTCACAGTTCTGCAGTCAACTCTAATCTCGTCATAATCCCAGTTCAGTTCATCAGTTGGGTCCCATGCTCATTAATGCCTACTGGCTGTATAGAGTGTAGGGTTACCATCTTTACGGATTTGTCTGGACTTTTAGACCTATGTCCGGCTTTTTAAGCTTGGGCGATGTAATAATAAATGACGAGTATGATGATGATGATACTACTGCTGGGTTTCTCAGAGAAATCGTATAGTCTAGATGAATTGGTCTATTCCAATTTGATCACCTGGGTGATAGGAGACTCTTTAGTGTCCTTTGATCACCCGTGAATATAATCACCTAGGTGATCATAGTGATGACACAATTATACCAACCCAATCCCTTCACTATTCTTACAGGTGCAGACCTTTCCTCCTTCGATGCATCCCAATACGAGCTCCTCTGCCTAAACCGTGACACAGGCGGTCGCGACGATCTCTCCAAGTATGCCACTTGTAACATTGCCATGGCACCGTCCAGGACTTGGCTGTCTGCTAAGGATTTCCTGTCAGATGTGTCTATAGCCCACACTCCGTTGAGCTTGGCACAGCTTTTGTACGACAAGACCGACCTGTTCAACATTTATGGAGAGTATTTGAAGAATAATAATGTTATTTTCAATGTAAGTAAAACCTCAAAATGTTTAGACTAACATGACTATAAGACCATTTTAGGTCGTGTATGAATTTGAATTACCTACAATGATTTTGATTCTGTAGCAGCATTATAATATTAACTAAACTAATCTGACAGCACTAAAAGGTGCAATTCGGCAGGTGATTGTAGACCGCAGACGGTGACGACATGTGCCGCGGCGACAGACGACATTACTTTACAGTATAATTTTTTATAAAACCGATTCCGACATACGACTGCAACTACCGCGCGGCAGTTGCAGACGCTGCAGCCTGCGGTCTGCCGTTGCCTGCGGAATCGCACCTTTATAGTTTCCTATCAATATGTGTGAAAAATTTACACCATTTTTGGGCCTGTCAAATTATAGGATACAGTAAAAAAATCAACGTCAACGACTAGCATTTCTTGAGATAATTTTACAAACCATTTCGAGACACTTTATCACAGATTATAAACAATTTATTAGGCAGAGTAAAATATTTTGTTTGCATTTACAGAACGCTGCAACTGGCTTGGCGACAACAGAAAAATTAGACTTCGAGAAGTTTAAATCTATCCACGATGTTATTGTATCATGTGGCATTGCATAAAAAGTTAACAAACAAACGAGTTTACTACCAAACTCTATTATTATGCGGACTGAATATTGTTGCCATTAAAATAGAATAGGGTTATAAAATTTGTGTAATAAAACATGAGTCTGATTCCAAAAACTTTATTACATCACTTACTTTACAATGGATTATGATCATAAATAAATTAAATTAATACTCAACAAAATGGTTTCATTTTCCAAGGGGATTATAATGCTGCTAATCCGAATGTGATGATTAGTGCTCCAACAAGCATGGCATATCCGGTAGAGTAGACTTCCTTGATCGAAAGACCTTTAGCCGTATCCCAGTATAGATGCCGGATTCCATTTGCAAAGTGGTATCCCAAAGGAGATGCAATTAATGCCTTTGCTAGGAAGATGGTAACTGGAGACAAATTCATGCTCTCAACAACAGCGATGTAGTGAGTAATATCATTGGGTAAGCATAGAGCTCCAATGCCGAGTGCGCTGGCATATGCAGATAAGACAATACCTAAAAAGAAATGTGTGTTTTAGCTTTCATGTAAAAGAATCAATTGAATGTTGAATGAAACAAAAAGATGGTCACAAGGTAACTCAGAATATAAATAATATACTCAAGCCAGTTTTATACGCCAATCAATTATAAGTTTTATTTACCGTGGTTAGGTTGTGGAATCCAACCTAACCATGGTAAATATCCCATAAATAATCATATAACTTTAGTGAACAACCGTGATAGTTTAAAACAGTGTTTGTAGAACTAGATGATAAACATAAACAGCCTTACTTATAAACGTTACTTAAGTTAAGCAATGCTTAAAATTGCTGTCTTGTTTTCAAGTGTGACAATTTCCGTCGTCGTGAACTTAACAGAGCAATTTTAAGCATAGCATAACTTAAGTAACGTTTAACGGTAGGCTGTTAATTTTTAAACCAATTTAAGTATGAATCAAATTATCTTATGACATTGATTCTGCTGTACCATTTTGTAAAATAAACTTGACAACTTTCTAAATTGTTGCCAACTTTTTAATACTGCAATAACAGAGATGTAGATAATTTTTGTCGTGTCAGACTAATCCAGAGACTATTACAACAGAATTGACATCAATATCTTTGATTTTGTATTTTACGCTGATTTATTTAGCTACTTCTCAGTATTTAATTATCTATTTTGTATTTATAGTAATACATTTTAAAGAAAGTTCTACTCAAGAGCGATAAGTAATATCACTGTGAAAAAACCATACAGTGATCCAACGCCTTTGATGTTGCAGGAAATGCCACTTACGTCAAGACATCTATGTACTCTCACCAGACAGCTCAGGGTTGACAACCACATCAAGCAGCTGACGCTACTTCGTAGGTACCTACTTACCTAGCAACCCGTTGTAAATACAAATGTTTATCTAATAACTTTAAACAAGCAATTCTAGTTATATACATTTTGCGTATCCCAGAAACGGCTCTAAAGATTTGGGTGAAATTTTGTATTTAGATAAGGTTTTGATTTTTAAGATTACCTATACAATTTTTTATTTATTTTTAACCGAGGTAATCTTTATTTATTATTATTCAAAAATACTTTTAAATAAAGAAATAATGTTCACTAACAACCAGCAACAGGTAATATGCCGTTCAACTGTAATTACAGACATGCTCATAAGGCGCACAATGTTGTCACATATCTATCAATATAACTGTAGTTCACCTGCCTACACTGCGCATTAGGCGTCCAGTACGATACGCGCGCTCTATACCTATGGAATGAATGAATACTCAAAGATAGAAAGCAATCACATGGCTTTTGCTTACCTGAAGTTCTATGTGTGATAGACAATAAGGTAGTAAGTTGGACTTGGTAGATAGTGAGATGCGGCGACAAGGGTCGACTGAGGCGGGCATTCCTAATATCATGATGTTCTACTGGTTCAGGCTCGAATTTCTTAAACGTCACTTTAGGCACGCCGGCAGCCTGAGCGTATTGCGCGGTGCTTAGAGGCGCAGGAAACCTGCTTAAGCTTGCCAGCACCGACTTGCTTCCCAATCTGGAACACAAAACTGCATCACGACAAGTCACCTTTGCAAAACAACCTAACCCTATTACATAATTTGAGAACATACCTCCCGTAGCAAAACAACGCCATCTTTTCTAGTGTTTATATATTTCTTATCGTCGTAGATTTCTGAAACAAATGTTTTATACGTGAAATACCGCAATATCTGCCTAAAAATCCAAAAAATAAACAAAATTCCTATTCTCACCACTGAATCTCACGAACTGACATTTGTTTTGTGTTGACTTGACATGATACATGATAATGACATAACATTTGATGTTTTTTTAATAATATTTGGCTTCAATCATCATTTATATGCTATATTGAAACAATGAAACATGAAGAATAAAAACACGAACTAAGTCCGTTGTCAACTTTGTTGACAACAAACTTGACCTAGATGTAGATCTGTGACCTAGATCTAGATTTAGTTCAGATGTTTCATACTGACAGAGACAATAAACATACTCAATAATGTAAGACTGGATGACTTATAATCCATTATAAATATATATATTCATTTATATATAAGCGAAATACCACTAATTCACTGATGTTAATCCATATAAATTTTTGCGTATTATTTTTACTTTTTTATCCTTAAAATAATCCATTATAATATTATACTCAAATATGCCACATGCACCAATCGCGTGAAGCCAAAAGATTCGATTCAATAAGAAAAATAAGATGTCAAGTGTCACTGTCACGAGGCTCACGAGTGTCACGTCCAAGTCAACGATACAAAAAGAGTGCAAAAAGAAAACAAAGAGTTTTTGGCGCCAACGCGGAAAAAACATGTCGGCTCGTTGGATTATTTTCTTAAACTTGTGTATTGTCGAGTGTTAATGTGTACTAAATGGGGAATTATTATTCATTAAGTGCTCTTAAGCGTGCTCGAGTGTGGGAAAGTGATATAACGAGGTGAAACGTGTCTTTTCGTGTTGTTTCCAAAACTCCATAGAAGCCTCTTGTAAAGTCTCCACCACTTTACAGGGGCATGAGTTTGACTTGACCGTAACTTAGCTTGACGATGAAAACGATTTTACGCGTATCGTTTCCCTACCTTTAAATTCTAAAACTAAACTCATACGACTTGAATATGGCAACTGCATCAATCATGCGGAGCCAAAAGCCCCAACTCGGGGAAGAGGAAAAAAAAAAAAGAAAACAAAACAAACAAGAAAGCGAATAAAGCGATACGATCGCGTTTTCTTTTCAACGATTTTTAAGAAAGTCTCGCGAAAACTTATTTCTTCCTGGGTAACAGCAACCTGTAATAGCAGACTTCATTTATGTTGGCGACACTAGTGCAGCGACCAGCTTATTAAATGTTTCGTTTGCTAGTTCTAACAGCTCTTACGAGTGGTCTTCGAGCTCAATCTACTACATTTGCTGCAACTACAGCGATGACAATCAAAGCAGTGGACTTCGAAGTTTTCGGCCGAGTCCAAGGAGTGTTCTTTAGAAAGGTAAAAAAAAACAACTATAGAGTTCAGACAAACTAAAAATAACACGGGTTTTTTTGGGAAAAGTACCTACCTTGATTCTAATTTTACCATGCAAACCGCTAAACTGTAGAATGCGCTACCTGAATGGGTTTACCCGATAGCTACAATCTGGGTGTCTTCAAATCTTGAGTGAATCGGTTTCTTCTGGATCCCGATGACCGCCTTCAAGTAGATGCATACGAGGAGCAGTCTGCTTGACCCGGCTATTCAACGGTATACTCCGCACTGGACACTTTCCCTCGACATGGAAGACTAGCAAGGTTGCTACTTTCTACCTTCATACCGCAGATCATCGTAATTCTGAAGCCCGTAAAGCACAGATGTCTACCTGCTAGCTACTGCCCCCAATCCTGCTGCACATTGTAAAACAATTTGAGCGACTGCTGCTGCGGAGACTGCATCCCCATCACAAATAATAGTTCCGGCTGTTTACTTTCGAACCATAATAGATAGCGATATTTTTTTTTACCGATTATGTAATGTTATGGCGGATTAACTAAGAAATAATAATAAAGTAAAAATGTAAACTATTACAGTTCGAAAGATAACAGCCGTTAAAAGGTAAGACGGACAGACAGCATAGGCTTAGTAATAGGGTCCCGTTTATACCCTTTCGGTATGGAACCCTAAAAAACACACTTGACAGACCTCATGAGGACTGCAGCTAAGTCAAGACTGCAAGTCTTCCATATGTTAGGTGCAGATCTCCAAGTCCTCTCAAGATCTCTGAGAGTATGAAAAAGTTTAAATATCCAAAAACAATAGACCTCTGTGATCAAAACTCTGTCATTTGTCAAAATGACAAATAGCCATTTGAAGCAATCAAGCATTGATTCCTGTGATTGATTCGAACAGGTAGTAGATCTGTGATTCGAACTATTAATTCCACTTCGAATTAGACAAGTAAAATTACACCCAATATAGGTAACTATTGGCTGTTTTCAAACTAAAACATCAGAAAACATTGAAAGACACATGAATCATCTAATGGCAATGGATTTTGAGGTGTATGGCAATGTGCAAGGTGTATATTTTAGAGTGGTAAGTCTAATGGGCCTATACCACGCGTCTTCAAAGATTTTTCATACTATACTACGTATTATTAGATTGTTGCGCTTCTCATAGACATCCCCATCTACACATGACCTACTACACTAGTTATTGTGATAATTGTGACAGCAGCTCAGAGCCAAAGCTTTTAAGGGTTCCGTACTACTACAAGGAACCCTTATAAGTTCGTTCTGTCTGTCCTAATTCTTGAGAATCTTTTAACTTCTATAGTTATTTAGATAATTTATTGCAAGAATGAATTCTAATAGTTCTTTTGATGTCATCGGTCCATCTCATTCTCGGTCAGCCCAGGTCCCGCCGATCTAGTCTCGGCCACCTTTACTACTGTACACCCTCTCCCATCGTCATGTCTGGCCATTGTTCTACCCAACTCCTCTTTAGTGTTAAGGACCAGAAAACCAGAAGCAGCAATCTTCCTCGAGCATTTGATGTTATTAAACATCTAATTTCAAAAAATAATGTGCGAGTGAGTAGCTGCATGCCATGTTCTGGGCCTAACCTTCTCAAGTCCAGGGGGGTTAGACAAGACCCACTTTCTGTTAGCGTTAACGCCTGCGGAAAGGTGAAATTGTATGAAAATGACATTGACAATGACATATTATTTATATATATAAAGAGGCGCCTCATATTTTATTGTAATATTATTATTTAATAAAACATAGAGTAACAACTAAATTGAAATTAAATAGTATCTAATAATAAAACAACTAAAAACTTATATTTACATTGCAATACATTACATTTTATTTATTTACATTTTCGCAATTATGAAATTGTATTGTTACACAAAACCATGAATTTCTAACAATCCGTGAAAATTTACGAAAACGCGGGCTGTAGTCGCGCGTTTTTTTTTTTTTTTTGTCAGCTTGTGGCGCGACTATGGGCCGTCGTACCAGGCAGTCTTTATTCAAATAATATTTACGTTCGATTTCTTTGACGCTGAGCACTAAGATGTTCCATATTCAAAAAGTGCGCCGCCAAGATATTTGCTGCGCACTTATAAAGAGGATTAAAAACTCATTACTGCCCGCTAAAAGTTTCTTATAGAAAACACTACCTTTGGGTGCACTTAAAGGGGAACCAAGTCGTCCTTTTCGAATAGATGGGATGAAAAGAACATTATGTCTAGAACACACAACAAAATTGTTCCTATAAAGTATAATTATTTTGAGACTGAATGCTTTGTTTTATGGGAACTGGGAACCTCATTTTGATATCGGTTTTATTTATTTTGAGTGAATTAATTTTACTTGGGATTTGGTATTGGGATCTCATAATTATTTTGGTAAGCATACCCAAAAGATTCAGAATGTATGTAATTTTTCGGGATAATTTCATTTGTTTATTTCTTTGCCTCAGTACACAAAGGAGCAAGCAGAGAAGCTAAACCTGCGTGGATGGTGCAAGAATACTGCTCAAGGCACAGTCCTGGGTCATGTGCAGGGACCACCTGATAAAATTGAGACCATGTAAGTTCTAGTATTTAAATATCCAACTAGTCCACCTAGTAATTTAAAGTTAAACAGGCCAAGGTGAAGTTACCTTTAAACAGGCTTATGAAACAAAAACAAACATCTAAATAAAGGGCAATGACTAAAAATGTTTGGAGTCTGGGACTGTCTCACCAATTGCAATCATTTGTATCTAAATAAATTATTTTAGATTAAAAACGACGAGTTTACTAGTAGCAATAGGCATGATAACTAATATTTTTTTATTACCTCATAAAAAAGCTGATCATAAATAGAGCACATCAACAAAAACAAAATTAATATTAGTTCAAAAATAAATAAGATATAAGTATTTTAATTTAATTTAATTTCATGCTAGACAGAGAGCGCACTATACTGAGCCGTGACGTCACGGCTCAGGAGCGCCATATAAATGCTATACTAACACACGCTTTGCGAGAAAGGGATAGAACATCCCCTCTCCACCCCCACCTAAAACTTTAAATACTCATATCTCAGAGATTTATCAGCCAATTCAAATTATTTTTTCAGTATGTGTAATGTATTTACTTATATTCATCGCTAAGCCGGTTATTTGTAATAAATTAAACATTAGGAATCATGCCTATCGAAGTGTTCCACTATTAATAATACACCTTCTGGTTCCATCATCAGATCAGATTGATGGTACTAAGTTATTGTATTTTAATTTCAGATAACATAGTTGCATAGTTTCAAATCGATACAACCATTAGAATTATGCTTAAAGCGACTTTCAAGATTTGTTTACATAGCAGGTTAATAAAATGTTATGTTTCAACAAAGTTTGTTATAAAGTCTCATCTCAACTGGTTGTCCGGTCGGAGTTATACTGTGGGCTGACATTTATGGAGTCCTAAAATCAGCCATGTTCATGAGAGTGTAACTCCAAACAGTTGTTGTTGCCGAACTTGTCGCTGTCTATCAAATTTATACTAATATTTAACTGACTTCAGGAGGAGGTTATCAATTCGACTGTGTTTTTTTTAATGTTTGTTACGCGATTACTCCGTCTATTATGAATTGATTTTGATGATATTTTTTTATGTTTGTAGGTCATACCTCAAAGGTGATCTCATATAAATGTTATCGAAGTTGATTTAGCACTTTTGAGAAATCAACAAAAACAAAAAAAAATATATCTACACCTTTAGTTCTTTTTCTGGAGATTTACACAGATGACGTTTTGATTTGTGGTTCCCTAGAGCAAAACATCGTGTGGGGTCGATTTAAAAGCCTTTCTACTTTTTAGTTTGTTTGTACATGTAGGTATAGTCTTGTAGTCGGTTATTGTTTTTTTCTAAAAATATGACAAACGATTTCAATTGAATTCGTGAGGCGGTCCCAAAAGTGCCCATTGTCCTTTCGGAACTAGATTTTCTTTGTTTAGCTATTGTGCCTAATTATTGGTATGTTACATGACATGACAGGTTTTGGCCTTATTTTGATAGTTTAGTATTTTTACATAATGCCTACATATTAAATGAAATAGTCTCTAGATGACGTCATCATAAATACACGAAGGCGATAAATACAGTAAAAAAAAAAAACATGTTACGCATCATTAAATAGGTCTTTAAAATAAAAGCTTTGTTTGGTATTGTACATGATGTTTTGTTTAAATATATATGAACCGCCAAAAATTCCGTCGCGGATTTTAAATCTTTTTAAACAAATAAGTTTGTGGCCTTGCGAAGTCGCACAAAATAGTTTAGTTACCTCTATGTAAAACTTTAACTAGGTACTTACTGTTTTAAACTATCACGGTTGTTCACTAAAGTTATATGATTCCGTTATATGTTGTTTGTCTTCCCGTGAACATGGTGCATGTAACTGCGCCGAAATATCGGGAGCTCATTCCACAACCTTACCACGGTAAATATCCCGTAAATAATCATATAACTTTAGGTACTTACTACTCATGCTCGTAATACTACCTATTTCTTTTTTATCGTTCCAGCAACCATTATGTTTCTTAACAAAAGATAAGCGCGTTATCATGTAATTGCTTTTCAGGGTGCATTGGTTGAAGAATACTGGCAGTCCCAGCAGCAAAATCGAAAAAGCCGAATTCAGAAACCAGAAAGAAATATCAGATTATACCTATGATAACTTTGGCATTATCAAAGATTAATCTAAGTTGGCCTAGACTGGGTCCGAGCTTCTTAGCTCTGATAGCAAATTGTGAAAAGATGAAGAATGAAAATCGTAAATTGTGGACACTTGTTAGGTTTTGTACCTAAGATTTAGCTGTTAGCCGATGTAGGTATTATAGTGAAATATGAAAAAATAATAATCACCTGTCAGAACTAAAAAAACTTGGACCAGATAAGAGATTACCTCCCCTAGCTTTTGATAGTACCCACTAGATAGTTCCCTGGCGAAAATATTGCCAAAATCTGCCCTGTGTGATATTACGTATAGTTTTCTTGTATGTGTTGTACCTCAAGTGAGTATTATTTATTGTAATTTAAATACACCATAAAAAGTAATAAAAAAGCTTTGATTAAAAAAAAACCAACCAATTACGTTAAATTATAAAAGTTCATTAATAACGCGACAAAAGGGACAAAACTCGGCAGAAATTTTTAATTACATTTAGCTCTCACGTCAACCTCCATCTAGCAAATGTGGTGAAAACAAAGGCTATCTCCCTCGGCCGTAATAAAAGGCCTCCACTTAGCCATTACTGGGGTAATGAGTAAAAACTGGAGGTGAATTCTATTTGTACCCTCGTAGGGCGAAAGGCCGAACGATGGCTCGAAGAAAATGTAATCCAATGTTATGTTGAAGGGCCGGGGTCGATCCTTTATCGTCTCATCGTCCCACATAAATCAAATTCATTCGACACAATAATGTTTCGAATTAAGATGTAATGCCCTCGAGAGTATAATAATAATATAATAAATATTCGGGACATTTTTGCACACACGGTCATCTGACCCCAAACTAAGCAAAGCTTGTGATATGGCTGCCAGAGACTGATATACATACATATATATCAGTAATCGTATAGTATGAAGGCATTTCATTCTTATTCTACAGGGTTATAAGGAAATGCTAAGCCGAAAGGGACTCCTCTAGTATATAATGTTAAATGTACTAGCAGAATCCCGCGTTGTTACCGGGATTTCTAGTTATTCACCATTGGGGGGGGGTTGAATGTTTATTCAACATTTTCAATAATTTTCATATTCAGCTGATTTTTTTTCGCGATTTCAGGGCTGGTCCCATAGTAAAAGTGGTTCATAATGATGAGTACAATTACCTTCTTTTGGCTTCGAGCGTGTTCCCCTTACACCCTGTATAAAAATCAATTGCTGTTCGTTACTCTCGCTAAAACTCAAAACCGGCATGACCGATTTTTTTTTTTTAATTTGTTCGTCTCAAAACAGGGATGGTTTAAAATAAAAATAAAATTGGATAATGTGCCCGGAACATTGGAAAATTCGGGAACTTTTTTCTATTTGGACTGGACAACGTTTGTCGTGTCAGCTAGTTGTAGATAAATATATATATTACCTTTGTATTTATAGGATTTCAAAGATTAAATAGAGGAATTCCTACTGTTTTTTCGCTCGCCTGTAAAATTTGACGTAGTGTAGATACGCCCTATACCCTCTTTCCATTATAAGGTTGCCTGGAAAAGATCGCTTATGGCCATAAAGCCGCTAATCGTTTTACTAGTTTTAAGTTGCTTTTGTCCCTTTCGGGGGTAGGCTAAAAGTCCAGCAGTGGACTGTTAAAAGGCTGATTATGATGAAGTTGTTTTTGTCCTACTTGCTGGTGGGAAAATGTCGAAATATGGAGACTTTTGCGTATTTCTGATTCTGGAACAACTTGTCCGATGCGAATCCTACAGGTGGTTTATCTTTCAGCTCATAGCAGGACGTCGAGATGTTTGTCACTAAAAACAAGGTGGACACTTTTTTTGTTTGAATGCGTTTATTCCCGTACCTACATATTAACATTCCCGAATGTCAAAATTTTCATGTGTAAGTAGCTTCACTTGTTATACGATTTTCTTAAGATTTGAGAAAAAATATTTTCTACTGACTTTAATCCACTTAATAAATACGTACCTATCTGATTTAAGACGTGATAATGTTTTATCTACGAAGACAAGATGCAAGCGTGCTCCATCGTAGACAGCATCATGGTGGCGGCCAAACAAAATAATAAAAAAACAGAAGGTTATAAATAAGTTAATAATGTTTACATAGAGAAACGCCTACGCGTATCAAAGTCGAGGAGTGTAGGTACGTACACTTGTAAATTTTTTTCTTCCGTGGACTCAACCTATGTGAATACAACCTCCTTAGTGATTTCTTATTTATTTATTTATTTATTTCTCGGACCAAGATCGTCGGGGTGTGTATCAAAGTGTGGTAGGTTTTTGCGGCTTTTGTTTCTGCCGCTGCAGAGGCTGTCAAAGAACCTACGCAAATATTACATTCCACGAAATCAAATAATATGCCATCTGTTAGCTAACAATAGATGTCGACCTTGGAGGCTTTCGCGAAGGAGTTTTCACTCGGAGGAAATAATTACGTTCAAGTCAGTAACCCGGGCGTGCGTTATTGATGGGCGCGAGGGCGGGAGCGCGGGGCGGCGGCGCCGAGACGCCGTAAGTGGGTCAGGGGGGGCGAAGCGCGCAGCCGCCGCGTCACTGCGCCCTCATCCCTCAGCCATGGCGGACGCGCCGCCCGAAGTTCTCGAGCTCAACGTGGGCGGCGTGCATTACGCCAGCACACGCGACTCGCTACTCCGCGATCCCGACTCGCTCGTCGCTAACGCGCTCCGCGATTCAGAGCACCCGCGGGACGCCCGCGGACGCATCTTCTTCGACCGCGACGGCGTCCTGTTCCGCTACGTGCTCGACTACCTCCGGGACGGCTGCCTGGTGCTGCCAGAGTGCTTCAGGGAACACAAGCGTCTCGCGCGGGAAGCTAAACACTACCGACTGGCGGGACTCGAGGCGGCCGTTCGAGACGCCGACCCGCGCCCGCCTAACCGCGAAAAAGGCTGCATCACAGTCGGCTACCGCGGCAGCTTCGCCTTCGGCCGCGACGGCCTCGCCGACGTGAAATTCCGGAAGCTGTCCCGCATCCTCGTCTGTGGTAAAGTAACTTTATGCCGCGACGTTTTTGGAGAGACATTAAACGAGTCTCGGGACCCCGACCACGGGCTAGCAGATAGATACACGTCGCGGTTCTTTCTGAAGCATTCGTTTATAGAGCAGGCGTTTGATATGTTGCAAGAGAACGGGTTCAAGCTGGCCTCAAGTTGTGGCAGCGGTACCGCCGGCGGCGCCGCCGAGCTCAAACCCGGAGTTGATTCAGAAGAAAACCGCTGGAACCACTACAACGAATTCGTTTTCGTGCGTGAATAGTATCACCGACCAGTGATAACATCTGACCATCACCGTCTCTTTCCGTGAGGCTTTTAGAGGAATAAATTCCAAAATGCAATAGTCGGGCGTAGAGCTTGTAATCTACTTATATCATTTGACTGCGAAAACGAAACTTATGATTCGAGTAGTGTATAAATATTCGATGTTTGTTTACGAACGCTGTATCTGTGTCGGAACCCGCGGTTTCAATGTTTCCATTTAGTAGGTAAATGAACCGTAAACTGTAATCAATCATGTAACTACTTAAAATAGATAGATTTAAATGTAAAAATATTAAATAGTACCTAGATATATCTTCATAGGAATTATTTCTTATACTGTTACTGTTTCTAGTATATCTTCTTACTTATATAACTTTGAAGTTATTTTACTATCGATTTATGAAAATGTTTAACGTAAAACATTTTGGTATTTATGCGGGCCATCAAGTTTTGATATAAAATATGCCAAATTATTATAAATAGTGCTATGAATAGTACTGGCTTTAAGTTTCAGTATATAATTACAGTAATTAATGTTATAGATACTTTTGTCTAATGTTTTATAACTTGAAGTTTTCGGGCGCCTCAAAGCTCCTGGTGTTGTGATCGACTTATTAAGTTTTCTAAATAATAGTAGTATGACGAATTCAAATTCAATAAAATTGTAGTTTTTATGCAAAATCTGTCGCGTATAAATGTACCTATGTAATATAGTTACTTAGCGCATGACTGTTGCGAAGAAGTTATAAAATATAGAGTCGTAAGAATATTTTATGTAACAAGTATAAATGGCAATTAAAGTAGGGCGCTAATTGATGAACTCGTGGTGGTAGCGAAATAAATCATATCGTGTCACGCCGGTAACGTAATATCAAACTTAAATTACTACTTCGACGCGTGAAACATACTAGACAAACGCGTTAAATGGCGTTGTCTCTCATGTTTGTCAGAAATATTGCTGTACGTATCATGAAGACTGTTCACAATGAAATGCTTTTTTTCTCGTCTAACCACGACACTTCTCCAAATAGCGTCCTCCCTAAGTAAAGGCGAGGTTGCAACTTTCGAGTCGCGTGGCAAAGTTTTATCGTCACCATATGAATTGTTTAACTCGATTATTATCCCAATTTAATAAGTTTATACAGTCAAATACTGGAGAGAGAATTTCGTCGAATTTATGTGATCGCAGCCATATCATTAGTTAATAATAGTAACTTTCATAAAAAATCCTGCACCCTTAGGACGGACTCTGGATCCAAGGAAAAAAAATATATTTAATATTACATTTAGTGTTGCCTATATTGCTATGTAAACTATAAAGCAGTCGACTGTAGGCGACGACGTATACCTACGAATAATTACGTGCGTGAATACTTCACTCGAATTTCATACAAATTTCGAAATTGAAATTTGTATCGAATTTGATACCTTTTTACGCACGTAAATGTGTGTGCTTTACGCATTGACTAAGCTTTTACTGCTTTCAGTTTACGCATCACAGTTAACATTTAAATTCCAATAAAACATAACCACTACCCCTTTTTTAAATTGGATTGGATTCTCAAAAGTAAATCAATATCATTGCATCTGTCTATGCTAAGGGTGTTTGGGATAGCTTATTCTGAATTCTGACGCTTTTGAATATTTCAAAGAAACGGATCGCATTTTCGAGAATAACAAATTTTCTCATTAAAAGCAAATAAATATAATCATATAATTGTCATAAAAGTTAAGCAAAAGATAAAAAAAGATTTCATCTAACTTTAAAGCTCAATCTACTCAATCCAGACTAAAATACAATCAGCTCTATAATTTGAAATTGCAAACCAATTTCGATAAATCCATAGAGAGCTTTCGTTGGAAATGGCTTTTCTAAAACCCAATTATTCAAACGAAGCTTTTATCTATCAGAGACAATTCTATTTTCGATGAAATTTGTTGAACTTATATTTTAATGGATAAACTTTAGATTTCCCTAGTTGTGAAAGGTGATTTTAATGGGGCAACGTGGTTACATGACTCAACTACAAATACCTACCTGGTTTAGGTAAAGGTTATTTTTTTATATTTATTTATTAAGAGCCTGTTTCACGCAAAAGCAATCCAGCTCGCAAATGTTTAAAAATTTTGAAGAAAAAATCCCTGATTAATATTTTAAAAAACTTATTGGAAATATTACAAATAAATATTACAAATATTTTTAAAAAAATACGAATAAATGTTTTAAAATAATTTTCATGTTTATTTTTAGGCCAGGGTTTTATTTTCTATGGCAATAAAATAATTTTATAATCTATCTCCTCCATCCATCCTATAAAATATCAACACGAAAGTTGCTTTATACTATTTGCAATGTTATTCTAAAGAATGCCCAATTGCTTTTTTTTTTAGGTCTCTCTCGGTGATTTTTTATCTGCAAATACTTATAAATGCGCACGTGATATAGCCACGCGCTTTTAGCTGCCCCTTAATGACTGAAATATTTAGTAGGCACAGAGAAGTACCTAAAGTTGCCCCGCAAGTTCATAAACAGCAACAAGCCACTCTTTTGCAACATAACCTATTCTAACGTAACAACTGGGCATTTTGTGAATCATTTTCGGTGGCATGCTTTTAATTCCGTGTAATTTATTTTTAAATCTCTATACGTTGGAGAAAAAACAGTGTTGGACCTGATCTCGAATATTGTAGAATTTCTAAAAGAATAGTTTTGTGAATAAATTTAGTTAAAAACGAGTTTCGTATTATTTTCTTCGGCTTGTAATTATTCCGATGGCTCAGAGTAATCCGGAGCTTTACGTAGTTTAAGGCCAAGCAAAACTAGGCAAATTATAAAATATTTTCTTTATTATACTTACTTGCCTGAATAAAGTTTCCAGAGGAAGAAAATACGATAGAAATTACAAAGAATAAAATGAGGAAACAAATATAATTAATTCAAAACCTTAAAACCCGACTACATCTAAAACACTTGGTTTGCATATAATTATAATTGGCGCTCGTAAGTACTGAACTGACCACAAATCTGATAGTCCGAACATAAAGAGGAATCCGAGGACATCTCACTCGTCAAAATCGGTCAAGCCGTTTTGACTACATGGTAATGCAGTATTTTTTATTCCGCTTTAACATTACATACTCTTTGAAAATCCAACTGGCTATTTATTACGGTTCGAAAGATACAGCCGTTAGAAGGTAGGATGGACAGACAGACAGCGTAGGCTTAGTAATGGGGTCCCGTTTACATTCATTGAGTACGGAACCCTAAAAACAAGCAAAGATTATGAGATAGAAATTTGAGTGTCTACATCAAATACATTCATTCACTAACAGCAACGCCCAGCCTAAATATCAGCTGGATCTAGAAGCATGAAATGTTGCACAAGTTTTTCTTATATACCTAGGTAACGAAAATAAGCACCAAAGGATTTTTGAAAAATCAAAAATTTACTGTAATGATATACAGGGTGTAAGGGGAACGCTCTCGAAGCCAAAACAAGGTAATTGTACTCATCATTATGAACCACTTTTAGTATTGGACCAAAGGTGGTGGTGGTGGTGGTGTTGTATCCCATTTGGGATATGTAATATGGACCCTTTTCAGCGTAGTACACCCCCTTCCGCGTAACCCGCAGTAGTAAATAAATTACCTAAAGCACAATAATAAACAATTTTCCTACATTTTAATTAGTGTTGTAATATACAGACTGGCAGACTACGGAGCCTCTAAGTCTCTGTATTATAAGCATACCCCAATAATCGTTCATCATCATCATCATTTCAGCCATAGGACGTCCACTGCCGGACATAGGCGTCCCCCATCCATCTCCAAAAGGGCCGGTTGGAAGCGGCCTGCATCCAGCGTTTCCCTGCGGTCTCTTTTAAGTCGTCTGTCCATCTTGTGGGTGGACGTCCTACGCTACGTCCGTGTTCTCCATTCCAGAACCTTTCGGCCCCATCGGCCAACTGTTCTGCGTGATATGTGCCCTGCCCACTGCCACTTCAACTTGCTAATCCGGTGGGCTATGTCGGTGACAGCACAATAATAGTTACCCAACCTGAATAATACAAGCAGCTTATTCAAGGAAACACATTAGGGAACTATTTGATCCAGGCAGGTCAGGTACAAAACAGGTTCTAAATATGCCCATTAGGACTAATGGTCACAAGGCACGCGATCGCTGCCTTTGCCTAATGTCCCACTGTCAAGACATCTGGAGGATACATAATAGACCTTTAACAGCATAGACACCGCAAGTTCACCTACTTTTCATGTCTATGGCATGTCGTAAGTTGGATTAACGCTCCAACTAGCACGCCGCATAATTCAGTCTATGTCCGTCGCCTTGCAAGTTGCTGCTAGCTTGATAGTTATCAGACGTCGTTACTAAAACGATCCTGAACCGAATGGAAATAAGTTAATCGTAATTTTAGCTTTATCAAAGAAAATTTATTTCGCCATCTTGGAGTGACGGCCATATTGAATTTAGTGTGATGTCACATGATTGATACCTATAGCAGAAATGTCTGGCGGGACCTTAGTAAGGAAGCCTTTTTAAAAACGATGCAGTACACTGGGCTTTCTTACAAGTTGACATGCACGCTGTGTCTATACCGATAAAATTCTATGGGGGGAAACCTATCTTAGTAATAAATAAACCAAAGATATCTTGACATCTAGCCCCATTGACCTTCTGCAGAGGGTGGCCAAGGTTGACCTTTCAATTATGATATTGCCCTCTATTATGTCAAAGAAAATTGATTATAGCAAAATGACCGCACCTTTTGCAGACGCTTATGTTAGATGTTATTTTTATGGTATTAATGCATCAAATCATCATTCATCATTTCAGCCGTAGGACGTCCACTGCTGGACATAGGCCTCCCCCATCGATCTCCAAAAGGGCCGGTTGGAAGCGGCCTGCATCCAGCGTTTCCCTGCGGTCTCTTTTAGGTCGTCTGTCCATCTTGTGGGTGGACGTCCTACGCTGCGCTTACCAGTCCGTGGTCTCCATTCCAGAACCTTTCGGCCCCATCGGCCATCTGTTCTGCGTGATATGTGCCCTGCCCACTGCCATTTCAACTTACTAATCCGGTGGGCTATGTCGGTGACTTTCGTTCGTCTACGGATCTCCTCATTTCGGATTCGATCTCGTAGAGAAACCCCGAGCATAGCCCTCTCCATAGCTCGTTGTGCGACTTTGAGCTTGCTTATGAGGCCCATAGTGAGAGACCACGTTTCAGTGCCGTATGTCATCACTGGTAACACACACTGGTCGAAGACTTTCGTCTTAAGGCACTGAGGTATTTTGGACGAAAAGACGTTGCGTAGTTTACCGAACGCTGCCCAGCCGAGTTGGATTCGCCGATTGACCTCTTTCTTGAAGTTGGACCTACCTAGTTGGACTGTTTGTCCTAGGTAGACGTACGCGTCAACAGCTTCAAGAACTGAGTTCCCAACTGATACTGGGGTGGGCACAACATGGATATTTGACATGACCTTTGTCTTGTCCATGTTCATTTTAAGGCCCACCTGTTGGGAGACTCGATTGAGGCCTTCGAGCATCATGCTGAGATCTTCCATCGACTCTGCCATGACCACAATATCGTCGGCAAACCGAAGGTGAGTGATGTACTCGCCGTTGATGTTGATGCCGAGTCCTTGCCATTCCAGGAGCTTGAAGGCATCTTCCATTGTGGCAGTGAACAGTTTCGGAGAGATAACGTCTCCCTGTCTCACGCCTCTTCGCAATGGAATTGCCTTCGAACTCTGCTCCTGTACTCGGACCGACATGGTGGCGTTATTGTACAAACACTTCAACACTTCGACATACCGATAGTCAATACGGCATCGCTGGAGAGACTCGAGCACCGCCCATGTCTCGACCGAATCAAAGGCTTTCTCATAGTCCACAAACGCCAAACATAGTGGCAAGTTATATTCTTCGGTCTTCTGTATAACTTGGCGTAGCGTGTGGATGTGGTCTATGGTGGTATATATATGTGGTGCATCAAATGAAATGGATATATTGATAGGAAACCGGGGCGAGGGTAATAAACTAAATCAAATGTTATAAGGGTATCTATGTAAGTATAGAGGTAAAACGGTATTATTAACCCCTTGCCTTGTGTCGGTTCTTGTAGATGTAACATTTACGGTAGTTATGTATATGCTCTGTGGTAATATTCTAAAGGGCTTCCACAAGGATTCCACTCGGGTAACTACGAAGATTGATATAGATAAAATCTGTCAGCCCGACCTTCGACTCACATCTATCAATTTTCTGCGTAGAACTGGAAACTTCTAGTAATTGTAAATACTTTTGCAGAGCCCCCTTAGAACAGTAATTTTTAAGTGCCTACTCCTTTTTTATTTAGTTCGTTATTGATCAGTCACAACTAGGTACTATGGAAAAGCGTGGCGCTTACCATCTGCCCCCCGATTCTACTAAACAAATTGTCTTTAAATTGTAATTGTTGCGATTTTAATTGTTAAATAACTGCCTCAAAATTGACCGTTTTTAATATTTTTTTTATACTAAGTAGTCATATTAGGTAGTTGTATTTTTGTAGTATAAAAAAATATTAAAAACGGTAAATTTTGAGGCAGTTATTTAACAATTAAAATCGCAACAATTACAATTTAAAGACAATTTGTTTAGTAAATCGGGGCCCTGGTGCTCGACGAAAACGGTAAGTACCGGAAGTTTATATTTTTTGGATGTAGGTATGTATGACATTTATTTAGTTTGTACTCGCACTTGGCCGATATTTTTTTATTCGAGTTTTACTCTCAATATTAAACTTGTGTTTGATACGGTAAGATACAGATGGAGCACGCTTATCAAGGAACCTGTTTCCTCTCGATTTGAAAACTATTGTTGGTACTTTTTGGGGAATACAAACTTCTACAGAAAGGACTCAAAGGTCACCGAAGTAAAGGGCCTTCATTTCTGATATATTATATACTCAGACGCTTCCACCTTCATAACGAAGGCTACCACGCCAAATGAATGCTCCGTAAGTGCTATAATGTTTGAGTAGGCACGGCTCAAGTTGCCAACCCCTTAAAGTTTCTGCATTTACATAGAGTTACGGAGCCCTGCGAGGTGTTAATTGAATTCGGATTTTGTGTTTACTTAGTTACCTGGAGCATATTGGTGGACTGGTATGATTGTTGGGGAGGGGGTAACTCGATTTGTTGACCCCAAGTATTAAGAGGCTAGAGCATGTAGGGAGGGGCCATTATCACCTGTTCTACTGTTAAGTTTGTTCTACCAAAATAACAGGTAGGAAAAATATTTCCCGGTTGCTCTACCAATACAACAAGTATAGGAAAAACAATTACCGGTTGTTCTAATCCATTGGCGGATCCAGGGGGAGGGAGATGGGGGCAATGCCCCTCCCCCCGCTCCTGTTCTAATCAGCAAAATAGCAGCGTAAAGTAACCTTGAAAACTACACAGATTATATTCCTACTCACCGAGACGCAGTAACGTAGTCATCATTCATCATACATAGTAGATATCTGTGGTATTCATAGTTGGTAAGTAAATACGTACACATAGTACTCTGTAATTTATGAAAAGGTTTACCAATAAGGTTATTGAAAACTTAAACAAGATAAATAGGGTTCTACTCTAAACCGTCTACGGAAACCTCTACCTTCATGAAAGTAGGGTAGCGTCACGGTCCTTGACGAGCTGAAACCTATCTCACCCTAAATAGTAGAAACCCAATACAGCACACACAACCTACTACATCACTACATAGTAGAAACCCATATAACATGCTCTGCCCAAAAACACAGGCGCGAATAAAATAAACACCTTAGAGAGGCGAGCGCGCCTAAAAATTCATGAACGCAAGTTAGGTATATCTGCCACGGCACGTATTATAGGCGTTTTCGTATGTAAACGCTCGAGCACAGCTCATTAGATACCCCTTTGATCGTTATTACCCCGCCACACTCTTCTAAAATTATTAAACCCCATTAGGTAGCTACATTATGTTCCATAAAAGGTACGGAGCAATTTGTTACTGAAATAGGATAACTGAGCAGGTCACGTACGATCCATTCTGGTGACAAAAGCGGCCAAAAATTGCAGGGGATGTGTGGCGTGTGACAAAGTATCCGCTCTTTGTTTATGGTGTCCTAGTACATAGCACTTGACCTAATACGCATTTCGTCCAAATCGCAGTGGTTTCACACCATAGATAATACGTATTTAGTCAAATAGGTAGGTACGCAGATATCTAATCCAAGTACATGCCAGAAAAAATACATATTATAGAGCCTAATATTTTAGATAGGCTACCTTTATATAAATAGCCAACATTCGTATAAATCAAAGATAATTATAACCACGTCATTGGTATATAAATAAGTAAATAGGTAAATATAAATAAGTAAATATCCTCCTTGCATTCTACTGCAGCAATGCCTTATCTTATTATAGAAACTGACGTGGTTTTCACACATTTTATTTATATTACACGGGAATTACTCACGTAAGATTAAGCCGGTCACTCCGACTATAGTTTCAACCGCATTAGGCAGTCTTTTTCAAGGTGAATGCGCGCGCGCGGCTGCGTCTCGCTTGGCACTGGCTCCGGCTGAGTAATTCCCGTGTAATATAAATAAAAAAATGCCTTATCTATTACCTACAATCTCCTGTATAAAACGAAAGAGAAAATGAATTGCAACAAAATGCGCGTTCTATTTTCTTCAATCATGATGGCCTAGAATCCCCTATTCAAATAGACTAGGATGCTACGACTGCCTATTGTATTGACTAATGCCTAAAAGATGAGGGTAAGTACTTAGGTTACCTAGCTCTTCGATTTCGGCCTCCTGATTCCGCAGGTCAGTGAATTTGAAATCGGGTCGAAAGAGCTTAGTATGAAATAAACCTGAAAATGTATTACCTACTTTGTAAGCTAGGTACTTGATTTATCTAAGGCTCTAAGCTAAACGCTAGGACAGAGAGAGCCTATACACTGTCTGTCTGTCCTACCTTTTAACGGCTGTCTTTCGAACCGTAATAGATAGTCAGTTGAAATTTTCAAAGAATATAATAATAAATAATAATAAAGTCAAAAAGAAAAAACTAAATTCCGCATACAAAAAACTATTTTAAACGTATTTTTGTATTAGCTCTAGTATAAAAACGGTTATACGTACGTATACCTTTGACAAAATAAAATGAATGGACGGGCCTAGACGAAGTGCATTTTAAAGATTACAAAATGAGCGCCGGCGCTCACTTCGTTTCAGTCGGTCTCTAGCCGTAGGAAGTGCGACACAAGACTATTGTTACATGATGACAAAATAATGCCTTCGTGTGATTTCCCGAAGTGTAAATACACAACAAAAAACTGCTATCTATTTTTTGTAACATGTACAATATTATATTACATGTATATTATCATATATTACAAAATATATTGCATTACATGGTTACAATTAGGTGTTGAAGTATATGTCCGACGGTTTGACTCGTTTTTACTGAGAAAATTCAATTGTAATGGCCGGTCCAGTCATTTATTTTAGTCGAAGAGGTATACAAGCGTCTAACTTGGCATCATTATATCACACATTCTAAAGTAAAACAATAAATGATAAATACTGGCCAAGTGCGAGTCGGTGACAAATTTCTGTTCACCACCGGTTCTCGTATCACCGAAGTGAAGCAACGTCGGGCGTGGTCGGTACTTGGATGTGTGACAGCTTGCGCGTGATGTTGTCTTTTGTTTTTGCACTACTTTTTAGGGTTCCGTACCCAAAGGTTAAAAACGGGACCCTATTACTAAGCCTACGATGTCTGTCTGTCCGTCCGGCTGTCTGTCCTACCTATTAACGGCTAAAACTTTCGAACCGTAATAGATAGACAGTTGAAATTTTCACAGAATATGCAACGTCACGGCGGATTAGCTAACAAATAAGAAAAAAGTCAAAAAGTAAAAACGAAAGGGGGGTCTCCATACAACAAACGTATTTTAAACGTATTTTTGTAGTAGCTCTAATGAAAAAACGATAATACGTTCAAACGTCAAACTAGGCACGATTGTAGTACATATTCTAAAGTATAACAACAAATTATAAATAATGGCCAAGTGCGAGTCGGTGACAAATTTCTGTTCATTAACATGTTATTATACTCGAGCGCCTGTAGCAAACTGCGTAGCAAATTACTCCGACGATTGGAAGGCGTTATAATAACTGGTAATTCGGTTACTTGGACAAGCTTGTTGTATTTTGTGGTGGTACGGAACCCTCAGTGCGCGAGCCCGACTCGCAATTGGCCGGTATTTATTTGTAGGTACTTTAGTAGTTAACAATTTGTGGTGGTACGGAACCCTCAGTGCGTGAGCCCGACTTGCACTTGGCCGGTTTATTCTATTTTCTCTTCTGCTATCAAAAAGTAAAAGCTTTATGAATATACCATTTCGCATTGTTTGTTGTTTGTTGCTAAGGAATTGGTCCTGGCACGCCGCTGATACCGCGCGCAGCATACGCGCATAGACGTCATACATACGTGATACACCAACTCGAGACTTAAAATTTGAGAGATCTTATTTTATACTAGCGGTCCGCCCCAGCTTCGCACGGGTATAGATTATAGCCTATGTCACCCGGGGATAGTGTAGCTTCCCAACAGTGAAAGATTTTTTTTAAATCGGTCCAATACTTTTTGAGCCAATTCGTTACAAACATACCTACATACAAATCTTTCCTCTTTATAATATTAGTATAGACTAGCTTTTGCCCGCGACTTCGCCCGCGTAGAAGTCGAAAATGGTTCTAATTGGGTTTTTACACTAAATTAAACTTCGAAGACAAACTAAAAGAAAACTATAAGTATTATTAAACACAAGCTTTACACAACAAACGTCCCTATGAGCCCGTGTCCTAAAAGTGCTTTAAGCTTAGAAACCTTCAAATGATCATAATACCTATAGTACTTTGACTTTCGAGACATTCCAATTTTAAAGAGTATTTGCTTATGTTTTAAGTGAGTTCGTCCTTTTTTGAATAAAATCGGATTGAGTTTTCAAACATGTTTCAAAATAAAATGTAATTTAAATCAAAAGCACTAAGGAGTATTGATATCAACTTCGAAGCAAATAACTTGCTACCCCTTTTTAACCCCGTTAGGGTATGGATTTCAATAAAATACGAAACACGTCTTCCTTGACTGTATTAAAAATATTATGCCAATTGACGCCATCCATAAACATGACATAATGAAAAAGCATATTTCATTGATTTTTTGATAAAAATATGCTTATTTTTTGTAAAAAACGCGAATAAAATAACTGTATTTTCGACATTTGATCACGTGATCGAAAACGGTCTGTAACTGGCTTCATCCCTAGTGACGTCACACAAATCTAAACAAACAGATTTTGTATTGATATTTGCGAATTTAATGTTGTAAAGCTATTTTGAGAGCGATTTATCCAGAAATTTTCACCAAAAACATTCCGGAGGTTAAATGTGAGAAGAATGGAGAAACATTTTGTGCAAGCAGACAGCAGTAACTTACCCAAAATTAATGTTTTTATGGTTGCATATTTCTTTAATAATAATCCACGTCATTGTTTCTACGCTGCAGAACTCAAAACGTAAAAACTACAATGTCAGTATTAATTTTTAATTGTACTCCAAGCAAAACATTCAATCAAGTTGTACAAAAAGTATGTTGTAGTAAGTGGATATAACTATTTTGTTAGGTTATGTCGAGCTTTACAATGTTTAAAAAGAAAGTAACAGTACATAAAATAGTAATGCAATAAAAACACAAATTATAATAGAAATATATAGACTCAAATATGTACCTCAAAATGATCTTCGCACTTAGAAACACTTGAATTAGCTCCAATACTTTTGGGTTCTCTACGAGCTACTTAGTTCCAACCTTAGATTGGTTCCAACCACTTTTTTCGAGTTTTGGGGAGTTATGGGTGCATTGGAACAGGAACAAATATTTTATCCGGTGTCTTTATGGAAGTATTTGTACATTTTGGCACTACACAATATTTATAAACCATTACTTCTATTAGAAATTAATTAATCATCAAACTTTTGCAGCCTGGCTGCAGTTGTTTTGTTTTGTGTGACGTCAATTAGTCACGTGATCGGAGCTATGACGCAGGTCTGCGTTTTGGCGCGATATTTTTTTATTCAAACTTTAACATCGATTTATATCGCAAATACGACTGATATCCAGAAAATATAAATGCAGTATACATTATTTTATATCAGACAATAATGTGCAATAGTTTCCCAAAAGTAGTCAAATACCCTATTCTGTTAAAAAAGGTTTATGCAAAATTTTAAGTAGGTTTGCCCAAGGAATCACGGTGTCCCATACAAACTTTGCCTCCCTTTTTCACCCCCTTATGGGTAGAATTTCGGAAAATCCTTTCTTATCGGATGCCTACGTCATACAAAGAACACATCCAAGTTTCAGGTCTCTACGATCAGCGGTTTAGGTTATGCCTTGATCCGTCAGTCATTCAGGACAAAGCATTTTATATGTATAGATTTCACTCACGAATTTTATATTTCACTCACGAACGCGCCGAAAAATTATTGCCTGGGCTGGTAGTACATTAAAGTGGATACGTATGGTAAAGAGAAGAGTCGAGTTCTGAATATTGATACATCCATAAGATTTTATTTTACATTATGTACTTATCAGGGTTAGGAACTGACAAAAATAGAACCTTGGCATACTTTATTAGACTACTGGGGTCTAGGGTTGTCAACCCTAATAGTGTTAACACACGTATGGATTTGGTTGACCTCAACTGCCAACGGCCAACGGGAGAGAAAGAGAGGGAAATGTGGTATTCTCACTCTTTCTCTCCCGTTGGTTGGACGGCGGTCCGTCAACCAAATCCATACGTGTGTTAACACTATAATATAACAGTAACCTATTAAATATTTGAGTTCTGAATACTAGGACAAACATTTATGTAAAACACTGTTTTAAACTATCACGGTTGTTCACTAAAGTTATATGATTATTTACGGGATATTTACCATGGTAAGGTTGTGGAATGAACACAAAAACTTCTTTCTTTTTTTTACATTCATGTGATGAACATTTTGTGTTTGTTCTATATCTGGGTGTTAACATCTATTTAAATATGTATTTAAAAACTATGTATGTATGTAAATCAGTCTCTGGCAGCCATATCACAAGCTTTGCTTAATTTGGGGTCAGATGACCCTGTGTGCAAAAATTTCCCGAATATTTATTTTATTTATTTATTTACTATACAGGGTTACGCATATAGACTGTACTAAGCCGAAAGGAGGTCATTGTACTCATCATTATGAACAACTTTTACTATGGGACCAATCCTCTACCAATCTTTTTTTGATGGTTATTTAAATGTAAACAGAACGATTTAAAAAAAAACATCGCAAAAGTTCAAGTAAAATTTTCGTTTTGTATCAATTAAACATCAAAAAACTGACTATGTACTTAATTTTTTTACTAGTATGGGTTTTTAAAGTTTGTTAACTTGTTTTGTTTTTGTTCCATAGTTGGCTAATAACCTAACAGGCCGCCTGATGGTAAGCGACCGCTGTCGCCTATGGGTAACAAGCTATCGGGCCGCCTGATGGTAGGCAATCGCAGTCGCCTACGGATACCTGTAACACCAGGACCATCCCCGATACGTTGCCGCCCTTTAAAAACTCTATTAACAGCCCTTAGATTGATTAAAATTTTAAAAAATATATTAAAATACTCAAATTAACAATTACTCAAATATTTTTATTTTATTTTTAATTGATTTTATTTTTTTATTTTTTATTCGTTCTGCTTAGATTTCTATTTTACACAGTAATAAAATTCATTTAATCATTTTATATCTTTTATAATGTTGAAATGCGCGAGCGATATAGATGACTTATAAAGTATTGTCTCTTTTGTTCATGACAATTTCCGTCAGCAAAAAGTATTAAGGCCCTCTTTTCCCACTTTTAGCAATTTTGGTCATCCTAGTTCTACTTCCACAGTTAGCTTAAAATTATAAAAATGGTTTCATATCAAAATTTAATGCTTTATCTAGGATACCATAAAGACAAACACGATTAAGGAACTTTGCCTCGATAGAAAAAAATAATTAAAGTAACACCGATTTGCGCTATTCTCCCTGTTTTTTTGGATTCATTCAAATACCTATTTACTAAATGGTGTCTGTGATATCTTAATGTAAAAATTTCATAATTATGAAGGGAACCGTAAAGGTACATTTTACATTACAGCTATACTTTTCGAAAAACATGATAAATCTAAATGCGACTTTAATACAATATATTAAGCCATAATTATGGTAATCTGTGGTAACAAATGTTGTTTAAAAGTGGGAAAACCTCGCCTTAAGCATAGATTTGGTAACTAATGTTACTAAGTACCCTAAGGCCGTTATTGTTTAAACATACTCTGCCTGTAATACTTCAACTCCTCAAGGCTTTCCAAAATGTCATCCAGAGATCTATGCTTAAACTTCTTTGTTGGCATATTTGAGTACTCTCTCTGAAACCATCTTTTCCCGAGCTCTTTTATGGTGCTAACGTCAATAATTCTATAATGTAAGTACTCGTTAACTCTAGGCATGTATTTATGTAAGAAAAGCCGGTCCATATAAACGCTGTTGCCGGCTAATGGACATTTCTTCTCTGGGGCATGTTTCTTGATGAAGTCAAGGATTTTATTCTCAGCATCGTTTAAGGAAATTTTCGATTTTCGGCTAGCCTCCGTCAGTCCACTCTGGAATAATGAAATTGATTACAAATGACAATGAAAAGTCATAGTTCATTAAACTCTAAGAAAGTGTGGCTGTCCAACAGTGCCGTCGCCGAGAGGAGAGATTTGTATGGACCGAGTTCAGGATGATGTGACAGTGATCGGACCACAATATGTTAAACAAAATATAACCTATCTTTAGGCATACCAAACATCTATCCAAACATGATCATCATCATCAACATCATCATCATCTTGCTCAACGATCGATAGCTGATGGTGCCAAAAGGTTCTCGAATGGAGACCACGGATGTAGGACGTCCACCCACAATATAGACAGAAGACCTAAAAGATGATGATATATATCATCATTTCAGCTATAGGATGTCCACTGCTGGACATAGGCCTCCCCCAAAAGGGCCTGCATCCAGCGTTTTCGCGTGTAGTGTTTCATACAGTGTTCTAGCTATGCTGCTGCTTTTGGTCAGGGAAGCCTTTACCCTGTCAGTAATAAAAAAGCTGCAAATCACTGTACAGTAATAAAGGTTATAATAGCTTTGGAGTTAGTATTGGTTTGAAATATACCTCACCATGCTGAGCTATGCACCAGGGATTCATGTTATTCAAGATATCATCAGGCTGGTGGATGATCAGATCCGGACCCGGAGCAACCACGTTCAACTGAGCATCAGTAACAAGACA
This sequence comes from Agriopis aurantiaria, assembly GCA_914767915.1. NCBI lineage: Eukaryota > Metazoa > Arthropoda > Insecta > Lepidoptera > Geometridae > Agriopis > Agriopis aurantiaria. The sequence goes on along the minus strand of OU611992.1, from coordinate 14,308,670 downwards.
CGCAATCTCCATTATGTGGTCATTGTCAATGTCTAAGCCGGTCATTTCTAAATCAACCCATACTATGCGCTTTGCTGCGTCTTTTGCAGATAGACTAATTGCAGGCTGAACTTTAGTAGTTGTGCTTCTTCCTGTAAAGATATAAGAAAGACAACATAAGTTAAGAAAGTACTTATATGAAAAGTAGAGTCCGTTGCGTAATTTCAATGCGCAAGAACCGTCCAAGGATTTTTTTTTGTTCATGACGAATCTCTAGTTTAATTCTGCTACTATGTCGCTTCAAGTACAATATGTTTTTTTTTTTTTTGCGACTTTTTTTTACTTCCGCAAATTGACTTGATTCAACAATTTTTTTTCTTCTGACAGCTGCAATAAAATTGTAAAAAGTTGAATGAAAATTATGAATACTGATTACGTTCGCTAGATTTAAATCCATTTATTTACATACTCCGCCAAATTGTTGTGGTTGTGATTGCCTTTTAAACAAACACCTATTTAAAATTGGGGTTGCAGACAGTCCCCTATGTAGAGGGTGTCTGGAGACTGAATAAACGGCTACACATTTGCTGCTGAAGTATAGCAGCATGGCAGAACAACAAAACACTATCTCTGATGCTCTGAGAAGCCTGCGCAGGCATAAGCGCACTGCTGGCTTTCCTGGAGAAGACTGGGTGGCTGAATTAGCAACAGCCGGGTGACGCAAAATGGGCCAATGAATGGCCAGTTGCACAAAATGCCCGCTACACAAGTAACAAGATACATGGGTTGTCTAAGCTTCCCTGCATGATTCTCAACACAGTTAAAATTTGATTGTTAATCGTATGGATTTCTAGAGAGTTGAGTCCAAGACTCCTTCCAAAAATCTAGTAAGGTACTAAAACGGGTACTGTCCACACATTTTCAATAGGAAACGTAAAATATAGTTTTTGTACGTTTTTAACCATTAAAGTGTAGATATTCTTGTAAAAGATTCATATGCAGGCGCTCGCTTCTAACTTTGATAGTACCAGTGCTGTGTTAAGTTTGATGGTGTAAGTATTCGTAAATTCCCTACAGTTGCGGGTGACAAATCCAAGTCTTCGGAAACAATCTATTGTGAGCGCCTCCGTGTGATCGTGAAATGTTAATTTGGAATCAAAATCCATGACTTAAGAAACTAACCACTTAACTTACCACTGGAAAACGTTCTCAATGGTGCTATTAAGGCAGCTAAACTTGTTACATATTTTTTTAATAAATGCATCAGTGAAAACTTATCACAACAAGCACTTACAGACCTTACTGTATAAATAGATTTAAATAGAATCACATAATTCAATTGAAATCCGAATTATTATTTTGAGGTTATTTTATTCTGTTTTGGTTGGTTCGGTCGGCCATGGGTCGGCCTGATTGACAAATGTCAAATCTGTCATTACGTCAAGCCAAATCAATTATGTCATTGTAATTCGTTTTTCTACTTTTCTCTTGAGAAGATTTTGGCGTCCCACATCTTATGCATTTCCCAGTGTCAAATTAAGAAATATTTTCAAGTTTTACTAGATATCGTCAAACTTGTGGTCAAACTCATCAAAGCATAATATATAATATTATTATAATAATAGTCTTCGACCAAACTCATTGCCAAGTATAAATTACTAAATCTGCTATATGGCCCTAGTGGTAGGTAAAGACTTTATTAAGACTAGACGCTTCTATGGAGTTTTGGAAACGAAATGAAAATACACATTTCACTATATTTTATCATTTAACCACACTCGAGCACGTTTACGAGCACTTAATGAATAATAATTCACCATTTAGTACACATTAACACTCGAAAATACACAAGTTTAGGAAAATAATCCAACGAACCGAAATGTTTTTTCCGCGTCGGCGCCAAAAAAAAAAAATCCTTCATTCCTCAAAAGACATTACACTTGGTCACTGACACAGGACACAGATCTTGTGTATATCTGTGGTCACTGAAGTATTCGTACAATCCACGTACAATCGTACATGGAGGTTGAGCTCAACCACGCACCGCGTTGACAGTTTTCGTCCCAGACGACAGACGATCGTACCAACGGAAATGAAGTGGCACAGATTGTATATCTGTGTGAAGTGGGAATGAACCACCGTCAGTGTTACCATAATACACGGATGTGTCCGTATCTATACGACTATTGGAAATCCAATACGGATGAATCATGTTTATAGATTTATGCTAGCGACAGCTAATTTACACCCAGATTATTCAATAGATTAAGAGCACTATTTAAATCGATATATTTTATTTATTAAACTATTATGGCAACTACTGGTGGTAAGTGATATAACGAGGTGAAACGTGTCTTTTCGTGTTGTTACCAAAACTCCATAGGAGCCTCTTGTAAAGTCTCCACCACTTTACAAGGGCATGAGTTCGACTTGACCGTGACTTACTTAGCTTGACTTGTTTGACGCTATTAAGACAAAATAAACTGATTAGTATTACGAGTAAAGGACATTGAATCCACGCTCATGAAGATTTTAGCAAAAAAAATGAATGAATGATACAATGATATGAATTGATCACAGATCTTATATCTGTGGAATAGGGTATTTGACTACTTTTGGGAAACTATTGCACATTATTGCCTGATATAATTTAATGTATACTGCATTTATATTTTCTGGATATCAGTCGTATTTGCGATATAAATCGAAGTTAAAGTTTGAATAAAAAAATATCGCGCCAAAACGCAGACCTGCGTCATAGCTCCGGTCGAGCGACGATTGACGTCACACAAAACAAAACAGCTGCAGCCAGGCAGCAAAAGTTTGTTAATCACTAATTTTCTACTAGAAGTAATGGTTTATAAATGTTGTGTAGTGCCACAATGTACAAATACTTCTATAAAACACCGGAAAAACTATTCGTTTCTGTTCCAATGGACCCGAAAACTCGCAAAAAGTGGTTGGAACTAAGTAGCTCGTAGAGAACCCAAAAGTATTGGAGCTAAATCAAGTGTTTCTATGTGCGAAGATCATTTTGAGGTACATATTTGAGTCTATATATTTCTATTACAATTTGTGTTTTTATTGCATTACTATTTTATGTACTGTTACTTCCTTTTTAAACATTGTAAAGACATAACCTAACAAAATAGTGATATCCACCTACTAGGTACAACATACTTTTTGTACAACTTGATTGAATGTTTTGCTTGGAGAACAATTAAAAATTAATACTTACATTGTAGTTTTTACGTTTTGAGTTCTGCAGCGTAAAAACAATGACGTAGATTATTATTGAAGAAATATGCAACCATAAATACATTAATTTTGGGTAAGTTACTGCTGTCTGCTTGCACAAAATGTTTCTCCATTCTTCTCACATTTAACCTCCGGACTGTTTTTGGTGAAAATTTCTGGATAAATCGCTCTCAAAATAGCTTTACAACATTAAATTCGCAAATATCAATACAAAATCTGTTTGTTTAGATTTGTGTGACGTCACTAGGGATGAAGCCAATTACAGACCGTTTTCGATCACGTGATCAAATGTCGAAAATACAGTTATTTTATTCGCGTTTTTTACAAAAAATAAGCATATTTTTATAAAAAATCAATGAAATATGCTTTTTCATTATGTCATGTTTATGGATGATGTCAATTGGCATAATATTTTCAATACAGTCAAACACCCTATTGATGATATGAATTTATTAATCTGTTTTCTATTTATCTAGAATTTATGTTTGTCAAAATAAATGTCAATTGTCAAATCAAAAACAAAATGTCATTAATGTCATATCAAGTTGTCATTCATGGTGTGTAAAGGTTGATTTTGTTTTTGTTACATTTTTCCCGTATTTTATGTAATTAGGGCTCATAAAAAACTACAAAATATGAACAGGATTATTTTAAACCATTGTCGGTGCATTAAGAAATCAAGTAAGTAGTGATTTGATACCCAGAAAGCTATCATTATCTTCATAACCTATTGAAGATTTGATTGATTATTGTGTACCCTATGACTTCATCAAGTATCATAGATTTTATGTAATAAACGAAATCAAAAGACGTCTAAATACAAAGCTACATATATTTCTCGGTTGTAAACATGTTTAATGTTACCGTATTATGCCGCGACTGCTTGATTAACCAAGCTATTCTTTGTTTCATCACATGGTTGATGCAATGCCGTAAATATTATTGAAAATGTGACATTTTGTCGATCTCACCACAAATCCGTTATTTAATTAATAATTAGGTAATTTTGCGGTTCCCTTGATGAATGCTACAGCAAGTAGCATTCATCAAGGGAACCGCAAAATTACCTAAATATGCATGATATTTGTCAATAAATCAGTCATGACCAACACATTTAAAAAAATGGTGTCAGTCCTACATATTTAATACTAATGTTTTCACCTGAAAACAGGCTCAAAAAATTATATATTTATATTTTAGCCATACTATGGGAGAACAGGCAGTACCAAAATTTTCCATACATAACTCTGTCAAGGTCATTGTCCTATTACACTACCCAACCACTTGGCCTTCAACATGACATTGCCCAGAAGCCTCTTAATGGAAGAATCTTCGGGCATGGTGATTATGTCAGGACGTTCTCGACCAGCCAGTATAATTTTGAAAAAGAACCTCTTAAGCCATCCTCAAAAGTAGAAGCCACAGTAGTCTCAATCAAAAAAGAAATGGAAGAAAAAGAAAAGCTTCCGAAAAAGGTAGAAAAGAAGAAAAGTTTGAAAGAGCGCATCATGGCAGAACTTCGACACTACTACCACGGTTTCAGATTGCTGTTTATTGAAGTTCGTATATCTAGTGTCCTCCTGATAAGAATTCTTAAAGGCGACAGTTTGACTCGGAGAGAGCATCGTCTTCTCGTCACCACAATCGGTGATCTCTTCAGAATGGTGCCATTCATAGTCTTCATAGCTGTACCGTTCCTGGAATTTGCCTTACCACTTTTCATCAAACTGTTTCCGAACATGTTACCTTCAACATTTGAGAGTAGGGATCAAAGGGATGCAAAAATGAAACAGCATTTGAAAGTGAAACTAGAGATGGCAAAATTCTTTCAAGAAACTTTGGACCAAATGGCCCCACAAGCAAGTGAACGGCATTCAGACCTTGCCAAAGAATTCTCGACCTTTTTTAACAAGATCCGAACATCAGGTGATGTCGCAACAAGCGAAGAAATCATGAAATTCTCTAAACTCTTTGAGGATGAGATAACATTAGATTCGCTTCAGCGTCCACACTTGGTAGCTCTCTGCAAAGTATTACAAGTGTCTACTATTGGTACAAGTGCCATGTTACGGTTTAGCTTGAAAATGAAACTGCGAACGTTAGCTGCAGATGACAAAATGATTGCAAAAGAAGGCGTAGACAGCTTGAACTTCAATGAGTTGCAACAAGCTTGCCGAGCACGTGGTATGAGGGCCTATGGTGTCTCAGAAGAGAGGTTAAGGAAAGAGTTACGGAACTGGCTTGATTTGTCTTTGAATGAGAGGGTCCCGCCGTCTTTGCTACTGCTTTCTCGAGCTCTGATGGTGCCGGAACATGTGCCTACAACATACAAGCTGAAGGCGACCATATCGGCACTGCCCGATACAGTTGCCACACATACAAAGGCTGCTATTGGAGAAAAGGAAGGCAAAGTTGACTTCAAGGTAAAGATTAAATACATCCTTTTTCTATTTCAGTTCAAAATTTGATACAATTTTTACTTAATTACTGAGCTATGTAATGTAATAGACAATTGATTACCTGCTTCATTATTAATTAGCATTTTACCTACTTAATTAAAATAGTGTGACAACATCATTTAAATTTTCAAAAGTTTCTACTTAATGTTAATTAGACTATGGTGCCTAACGTTGTTGAAAAACGAAACAAACAATTTATATAATACCTAGCGACACGCCCCTGCTTCGCATGGGTGTAAGTTTGGCTGTTGGTGAAAACCGCATTAAAATCCATTGTGTGGTTTAGGAAGAGTTAGCGGATATACAGACAGAGAGACACGGACAGACAAACAGACGTGGAGAGCCACTTTATTTAATACTAATTTATCAAATCAACCCATGAAAAACACTCTTCTAAAGATTTACTGAAAGAGGTCGCTTTTAGAGTTGAGGCCACCTTTTGTGCATTTGTTTAGATTTCATTTGGTACCTAAAGATTGCCACCGGAACCAATGGGGTCTTACAAAGCCTATGAGGTTTGGTCTGTTTGCTCTACCTTTAAAGAGCTGTATATTTTGAATCAATAGCTGATTATAATTTTCCCAGAATTTGTATCAATTGTGGCATATATCCCACCAAATAAAAAGTAAAAAAATAATGGTGAATTACATTCAAGGAAATGTACTTACTCAACGTTTTTAGGCTTATTTTGTTTTTCCGCTATCATAAAATTTTGTAACGTTATATTACATAAGGTTTGACATTTGTATGAAACAAATCAAATCATTTATTGAGCAAAAAAATTTAGCACTGCAAATAATTATCTGTGGTCTCCAAACTCGGCTCAGCCTGTGTCTTAGGGTCCAATGAGCATGCAATTCCTGTTCTGACATGTTGGACGCGCTTACAATTGGAATTTACAATATAAAATATTACTCTTATAATTTAATTAGTATAGTATATAAATGTCAAATTTTATGTAATTATAGTACAAACTCTAAAGTAAAACAACAAATAATAAAAAACTTGCCAAATGGGACTAACACCCAGTTCGGGCTGATCAACATAAAAATTAACTAACACGTTAAATCTCATGTCACCTGACGTCATTGGTTGAACAAAAAACAACAGCTAATCAAGTCATTTGACATGACAATATGTTAAATTCAACAGGCTTTCAGAAACTGGGTGTGAGGCTCGTGCTAAGGATCCCGAATGGAATGAGCGAAAACTATATTTTTTTTGTTGTAAATATTTAACCAAATATGTACAGTACGAAAACCTCATTGTGCGACTCTGAGCTGTTCCGGCCAGTTATTTTTACTATTCTTTACCTGTGACTATACGATTTCTTTAAGGTGTCCAAGAGTATTACCCCTTTGTTCTACATGTTATTGTATTGCTTACATGCCCTTGTATGTTAGCAGATCATTTCATAGCATAGATTAGCCTATCTGCATTTATAAGAAGATTTTTGTATGAAACCCAATACTAATCACAACTAATATCTAAATCTCCATTCCAGGCTAAAGCTGAAGCCATCAAACTCGAAGAGATCAGGATCAAAGAGGAAAAGAAAGAGACCGAGGAGGCAGAAAGGGAAAAGCAAATACTCGACGCGAAAAAACGAGAGAAGGAAGAACTCAAAGACAAGGCACCGATCATTGACATCGAATTAGAGGCGATTTCGGTTGACCCTGCACCAGTGATAGCTGTAGATCCAGTGAAACCCAAGCCTGAGAAGAGCGAGGAAGGTCTGTCTGGTAAAGACATTGAGGTCATCGAAGACGCTTTAGAGAAATTAGGTAAGACTTTTTGGCAGTCCGCCACTTTACCAAGTTCAAGTTCATAACACTACATGTTATTACAGTATGGATGTTACCAGTTCAAAGTTCACTTTATTATTTGTTTTTTGGCTCTGAACTTCTTGTCTAAATAACTAATGTCAATTATAATTGAGTTTTCATACTTTCATTACAATTGAGAAACCAGAATGTTTTATGCGGGATGAATCGGGCATTAATCGAATCGAACCGAGAATTGCACCCAGGGCCACTGCGCTCAGATGGCAAACACACTACCCACTAAGCCAGACTATAGTCAGTAATGGTATTAATGTTTACTGAATAGTCCTTACTGTCATAATGTTACCAATGACTGTTCCCTATTCACGGCTTCAAATATTGGACGCAATTCAAACACATACATACCTTTTACGAGCATCTATAGCTTACTGCTAAATAACTCTCAAGGTTAAAATACCGTACGAAAGTTCATATACCTTTACCATTTGTCACGTCTCGGAATATTTACAAAACGTGCGAAAACACGTGCATGACAAAAAACTGCAGAGTTGAAGAGGGGAGCTGCTGTCGCTCTTTGTGAACTAGACTGACAGCCTTCCATTGAAAAGTTTTAGTTTCCTATTTGGCCACCCCTTCAGATAAGTTTGTAGCAGTCGCAATGTACCATTTGGAAAGTGGCGTGTATAAACAAAACAGTTCAAAAGTTTTAAAATAGAAAAGGTGCTTATCTTTCTGAGCGATCTACGGTCTACAATTGTATACTGCTTATCCTGAATGCGTTATGCATAACTAAAACAGAAAACACAATGTACAGAGTACAGGGGGCCTACCACAATCGCAAAAATATTCTTGTACTCTTGGACTAAAATGTCGCTTCTCTCAATAAGATAAAAAAACTTTAACTTTTGAGACAGATTTATTATGGAAACTGACGTGGTTTTTAGGGTTCCGTACCCAAATGGTAAAAACTGGACCCTTTTGGTCTACCTAAGCCTACGATGTCTGTCCGTCCGTCCGTCTGTCTGTCTGTCCTAAACGGCTGTATCTATCGAACCGTAATAGATAGCCAGTTGAAATGTTCACAGAATATGTAATGTTACGGCGGATTGACTAACAAATAATAAAAGTAAAAACGAAAAGGTCTTATATTATTATTTTTTTTTTTTACATGACATGATCATGTATTTGATCATATACATATTTTAAATTGCATGCACATTAGGTGTTAAAACTATTCTGAACGTTTTTTTTTTAAGCAGTAGTTTACAACACAAGATATGACATTAAACTTATCTTCCAAGATATATCTCCATACTCTTCCGTCTCATCATTAACTCCATTGAATGACCTTTGTTACTTTTGTCTAAATTTAGAATACCCCACGAAGTACCGCTTGGTTTCTGTCCTCGATCTTTCTTTAACAAATAGTATACGTCAAAGCATGCATTTATCTTTAAAGATCTTGATAATGGTAAGGGAAACACTTTTGTACATCTAGTAGTATTGCATCTCAGAAAGAAATCATAAATGGAAGCGTTATGCCTACATTTTCCCCTTTAGCACTTACCCCCCCCCCCCTGGGCGTCCATTTGATTACATTTTGAGCATATCGTTTCTCAATTTTGAAGTGTGTGTTTGTAGAATATGTCAGTGTGTGCAATACGTGTTTACCTCACCGTCTTCAGTTTTTGGCAGGCTGTTTGGGTACTAACTCGAACAGATCTAAACTATATTTATTATGAAAGTATTACATACTATAAAATTTATGACGCAACAGCTGTTTTCCACAATTTATCCGTTACTCTAGACCTACAGGACCACAGATAAAATAATCCAAGCCTTTTTTTTATTTTTTGAATTGTATGATATTGATTGAATGATACGTACATGAGCTTAATAATGCAAAATCATCATCATCATCATCATTTCAGCCATAGGACGTCCACTGCTGGACATGGGCCTCCCCCATCGATCTCCAAAAGGGCCGGTTGGGAACGGCCTGCATCCAGCGTTTCCCTGCGGTCTCTTTTAGGTCGTCTGTCCATCTTGTGGGTGGACGTCTTACGCTGCGCTTACCGGTCCGTGGTCTCCATTCCAGAATGCAAAATACTAAATATATAAATATAGATAAGAAATGAATCAGATAAGAAAACACTTTTATTGATTGGCTTGTGTGTGACCGCCACCTCGCCTGATGTTAAGCGATGATACGGCCTACGACGGAGCACGCTTCATCATCATAATCAGCCTTTTAACAGTCCACTGCTGGACTTTTAACCTATACCCCTAAACGGTCACGCTTGCCTAGAAGAAATCGATTAACGAGCGACTTAAAGACACCCAGATTGTAACTATCGGGGAACATCAATTTAGGCGGTTCGCACAATAAAAGTGGAATCAAAGCCCTTCGTGCCTACAGGTTTTCGAAATATCGACCATAAAACATGACTTGTGTCGTTGACCTATAACAACAAGTCTCCATTGTTGATCTGCCAACTTTCTCGTACGATGGCACTACAAATTCCGTGAAACTCTATTCTTAACTGGGAAAATACCAAACATACACTAAGTGCAAAACTATTACGTCTGCCAAGTTTCTTGTCTATGTTTGTTTAGTTGCATTTCATTTCAAAACAACTTATGATTCAATGTTATCTATTACATACAGTAATCTTCAATTTAAACCGGTTTCCTAACAGTAATATATCACACTAATATTATAAATATTACATTTATTGAGCGTGTGTCAGTGTGTTAACTTAACGCCATAACAGAACGGATCTGGATATTTTTTTACAGCGATAGCTTTTACAATGGATTGAAAATATATTCTACTTTTTACCCCGAAAAAAATTACCGGTCCTATAAACGAAACGTCAGTCATTCGAAATCAGTTAGCAAATGTGATGCAGACAAAGAAATTTGAGACCTAACACAAAAAGGTAAGGTCCAAGTTCTTTGGATGCGCAGTTCGACGCGTTGACATAAATAAGAATGTTCAATCAACATTCACTCATAATGCCTGGCGACAGATTTACCTTCTCATTTCCGCTCTGTTTACTTCTCTTTTCTGTGACCTATAGTGGACTCTGTTTTTTTTAAATAAGCTAAAATTTGATCTTTTTTATTTATCCCCTTTATTATGAAATTCCAGCGCAACAGAAGAAGTCCTTGCTCCTCGAAAAGGAGAGCATCCAGGAGTTGAAGACAGAACTGCTGGACTACAGCGAGGATGTCAAGGAGATGCACGAAATCGTGAAGACCAAGCAGGCAGACATCAAGCTCACCAAGGGTGCTAGAAGGTAAGATTAGTCTTTCGGGTCACTTTAGTCTCCGGGTAGCTTAAGGTTTGATTTCATATGTCGCGTAAAGTTGGCGATGGTGGCCAAGCAGTACCATGTGCGCTTTTCAATCTGACCCCACCCGGTTTGATCCCGGCCAATGACTTATTTAGTACCTAAATAAATTATGTGCAGTTTCGATGCCATCGTTCAAAAACGGTGATGGTAAACATCGCGAGGAAACCGGTATGGCCAAGAACCTCAAAGACATAAGAGACATTCACCGATATGCACCAGGGGGGTTAGACAATACCGATTTTCTGTTAGCGTTAACGCCTGCAAAAGATGAAATTGTATGAAAATGACGTTAGCTTGAGATAACATCTCTCAAGCTAATGTCATTGTCAATGTCATTTTCATACAATTTCATCTTTCAAGGCGTTAACGCTAACTAAAAGTGGGTCTTGTCTAACCACCCAGCATGGTTCATTAGGGCCCATTCTCTCTATCTCTCCTTTTCTGAGGCCTGTTTCCCAGCAGTAGGACCTGAAAAGCTGACAACGATTTTTTTTTTTTCTCAAACTCTTTTTTAATTACTTTGTAGATTATTTAGTATAGTTTATTCTTTGAGATAAAGACTTGTAACATTTAGGTACTAATAATATTTATAGCAACAATATTGACTGTCAAATAATAACATCATGTACCTGTGCGTGTTCCTTGCTGCCCTTGCATTGTGTGCTCATAGTGCGAAGGTACTCCAGGGACTTAGGGTATAATATGTACTTACTTGTCGCGTCTGTATTATGTGTGTTTATATATATATATATTTTTTTATAATACTATGTATCATTTAGTAGTATCTATTTAATGGTATCATTAAAAGTGTTTTAGCATCCCCCGTCGATTCTGTTACGTAAATTCTTTCTATCCAATGGTTGCCTGGAAGAGATCGCTTTTAGCGATAAGGCCGCCACTTGTGGCACTAGCTCGTAAGTGTTTTCTATCGTGTTGTAATTTTTATTTCTGGTGTACACAATAAAGAGTTTCTATCTATCTATCTATCTATCTATCTATCTATCTATCTATCTATCTATCATGATATTTTTTTATTACCTACATTTAGATTTTTATATAGATATATATATACATATATTTATGTATTCATATGTACTTATTTATCATAATCATAATCGTTAATATACCGTGTAAAAATATTTGTAACACTATCTTAAACAAACTACAGTGCAAACTAGTTCGGGATACAGACGCTTCAATATATAAAATGTACCGTATGTATGTATGTTTCCAATAAATGATTGATTGATTGATGGATGATCCCTGTTTCTCAGATTGTACAGCGCAGTGAACAACATGATCGGCAAACTGGACTCTGTGTTGGTGGAGTTGGAAAACAAGGAGAAAGCGCTGCTGACCACACTCGAACAGACCAAGCAAGAACCAGAGAAGGCCAAAGAACACCTTATACAGGTTTTGTACTTTTAACACACTTTTATAGTATTAATCCCTATCCCACAGACCTATATCTAAGTAGACTCCACAAGTTGATCAATAATTGTTATTCAATAAGATCTGAGAAGATTAATTTAGCAGACAAATACTGAATTTCGACCCAGTTGCTGATGTACCTAAGTCCATAGGCACATCAGCTTATGCTGCTTCATCATCATCGTCATCATCAGCTAGAAGACGTCCACTGCTGAACATAGGCCTCCCTCTTAGTGAGGGGTGTTGCCATAACCCCCACGCTTAGCAGGTGGCTTGGGGATCGCAGTACGTTCACCGTGTACTAATAGGACGCTGCTGCCCATCCTCCGGTGGTTCTGGTCGCAGTTTTTGGACATACCCCGGGTCCATTATGCTGCTTGCCTATCAATAAATAATTATAATTGTGTAAGGAGTCTTTAGTCTTTATCTTGTGATCTACAGATCGACGAGCTGATGCATTCCATTAAGAGTCTCCAGAAGGTGCCCGACGAAGCCAAGCTGAAGATGATCCAGGATGTGCTGGGAAGGCTGGACGATGATTTCGACGGGCAGTTGAAGATCGACGATGTTTTGAAGGTGAGGGGTTGATTTACTGCATTTCACTTGGAAGTAGGGCATTTCCTAGTGCTTTGCTGGCTAGATACCACCGTCAAGATGGAAATTCTTTGCTTCGGCCGCCTATGTAACCATAATTTCGTAACCAGCTGCGATCGAAGCGAAATTGTTTCGTTCGATACTAACTACGTTACATAGTTACGAGCGAAGTCTTTTTTGCTGTATAAATCGCTGTTTCGATGGAGGAAAAATCATTAGAAAATATTTTTACGAAGTGCGAGTGAGACTCGCGCATCGAGGGTTCCGTACCATCACACAATTGAACGAACATTGCTCTAAAGAAAAAGTTAGTCGTTTTGACTGTTAAACTTAAATTTGTAGCGGAAAAAAAAATCGCTCCATCAAAACTAGCGTGAGAATTCATTATTACGTGAGTGTAAGCCGTTTAATGCTAATTTAAAATGTACATGTAAAGAAAAATAATTCCATCCTCGTCTCTGGTTACGAAGTTGCAGTTAAATGGCGGCTGGTTTCGTACACAGAAATCTCTTCGCTCGTAACTAGTATCGAACAAGACATAATTTAGCTTATATTCGTAACTGTTCACGAAACTTTGGTTACGTAACCAGTTGCGAAATGTAAATCCCTGCCGTCCTCCTTTTTTCCTGCGAACTACAATCTAGGTATATTCAAGGCTAGAGTGAATAGATTACTTCTAGATCAACGTGTTCCATCGGCCGTAACGTCGCTTACCATCAGGCGAGTTGGTGGGCAAACATAGATCTATTATTCACATATTTATTTTCCTTCTTAAATTTACGTTTTTTTACAATATTTCCTATAAAAACAAAATATTATAAAAAAACCTAAACCTGGAGTGCCGCCGGCAGCGGGGCAGGGCCCAAGCTACCGGTGGTTAGGGCTGCAGAGTGAGGAACCTCCTGACAATGCGAGCCGTGTCCAGGATTACCGCCTCCTGCATCTGACCCTTGACCCAACCATCTAGCGAGAGCCTCTTAAGGTGTTATTATATTATTATTATGGTGTATTATTATTATTATTTAAAGTAGGGTGCCGAAGCGATACCTCACTTAGCACCTCATTTAATTTTGCATCATTATGTGCAAATGGTATTGACAATGATATTGGAAATATTTGATATAGACGTCTGACTTACTACTGCCAAGTTGTTGGATATGGAACTGAATCATGATTCAGTGCTAGCTGGAGCATCAATCCAACATAAACAGCCTGACACGGAAAAGCAGGTGTCGCGGTGCCTATCATAAAGACCTGTGGGACAGCAGAAAAACTCATAATAGATATAATTTTTTTATATATTCAGAGAATGGTTTTAATAGATTTTTAGGTGCTAGTCATTGACAGCTTATATTTGCAATCAAAAATATCTAGCTATTATCCTAATCGATAAGGCGCATCGATAATCTCTACATAGTATAAATTAAAGTCACTTTCCGCGTCTGTCTGTATGGCCGCTAACTCCTAAACCACGCAACGGATTTAGATGTGGTTTTCACCATCAGTTAGATAATTTTTCTCGGAATGTTTATATATATTATATAACAAGCGATCTGCCCCGGCTTCGCACGTAAATAATGCCCGTGCGAAGCCGGGTGGGCGGGTCGCCAAACTAGAAAATTTATTTCAAATAAGTAATAGAAAGAAAGAAAAAAATAATATATATATATATATTTGTGACAAACAAAATAATAGGTACAATCACAAAAGGAAAACAGTAAATATACGAACGGAATATGTTTTAGGCATTTCATAATTGTATCGAAAATAAAAGCTGTGAAGTTTTTCAGAGATGCCTGAAATTTTAATATGAATTCCCGTATAATTCCAGTTGCTAGAGTTCATAGGCAACGAGAACGTGAACCTGTCGGAGAAGCAGATGGCCGAGCTGATTGACCTACTCGACAAGGAGGAGATTCTAGAAGTAGAGAGCAGAATACAGAAGGCGCTTGACAAGGCAGCAGCTCAAGAACAGGTCAAATCCACAGAATCAGAGGGGAGGGTACGTTGAATTATTTTTTGCTAGCTGCGTCCCGCTGTTTTACCCACCTAGGCAATTCCATGGGTGCCGTCATTTTTTCCGATATATAAATGAGCCTTTGTCACTCTCAAGCCCTACAAGGCAGCGGCTCAAGATCAGGTCAAATCCACATCTAAGGGGAAGGAACGTTGAATAATTTTTTTGTTAGCTGCATCCCGCTGTTTCATCCACGTGGGCAATTCCATGGGTGCCGTCATTTTTTCCGATATATAAATGAGCCTTTGTCACTCTCAAGCCCTACAAGGCAGCGGCTCAAGATCAGGTCAAATCCACATCTAAGGGGAAGGAACGTTGAATAATTTTTTTGTTAGCTGCATCCCGCTGTTTCATCCACGTGGGCAATTCCATGGGTGCCGTCATTTTTTCCGATATATAAATTAGCCTTTGTCACTCTCAAGCCCTACAAGGCAGCGGCTCAAGATCAGGTCAAATCCACATCTAAGGGGAAGGAACGTTGAATAATTTTTTTGTTAGCTGCATCCCGCTGTTTCATCCACGTGGGCAATTCCATGGGTGCCGTCATTTATTCCGATATATAAATTAGCCTTTGTCACTCTCAAGCCCTACAAGGCAGCGGCTCAAGGTCAGGTCAAATCCACATCTGAGGGGAAGGAACGTTGAATTCATTTTTTGTTATCTGCGTCCCGTCTGTTTCCCCTGTTTCATCCACGTGGGCAATTCCATGGGTGCCATAATTTTTTTCCGAGATATAAAGTAACCTGTGCCACTCTTGATAGTGACACAGGAACGTGAACCATAACGCGCCAAAATACGGTTTGCGGTCGCGCAACTTTTCGCAATCACCTAAACTGAATCGCTTATAACAGGTACAGGTAACAGGATGGTACGGCCCCAGGGGTCTTACGGCTAGCTGATTAAAGCAATCCTGTTTAGGTGATGAAAAAAATTTGCGTGACCGCAATCCGTATCCGTATTTGGATTTTCCGAAATGCGCGGTTTTAGCATTAGTTTGATACCGCGTAAGCAGTTGGCCGTAAGGCCCCAGGTTTGATATTTCATTATGATAATTCAAGCAAAAAATAACTGCTTGTATTGCCACTCAACGCTCAGTAAATTATCTCTATACATAATAGGTAATAAAAAACTGCACAAGCTTGTAAGTGTTTGTATCATTGAATCGATTCGAACAATATTACAAAGAAAATTTGCGACTTATACCTTTTGTTTTTTACTATTAATTATTACAATTTTCATTGAACCAGGATCATTATTTCATTGACCATACGTCGTCACATACATAAATTTGTATTTTGACATTTCCTTCCACAGAGCCTATTCGACATAATCCGAGAGGCCCAAAAGCGACGGGAACAGAAGAAAGCCACCGAGAACATGACAGTAGAATCCGCCATTCCGAAGAGCGAAGAAATCGTGAAACCGCCGCAGCCTGAGAGCAGTAAACGGCCCGAGACCCAGTGAACAAATCAACTTGGTTAAATGTAAATATATAACTGGTGGTATGGGTCCGCCTTCCTGCTGGTTTTAGAGAAATTAGCAAAGATGGCGCGATGGACTTAGCGCGGCGATGTGTGATGCTATTTGGACTGTTTAATTATTTTTAAATTTTGTTACCTTGTAGGCCGAATATGAACCACTAACGGGGTTGAATTGAATCGATTCGAACGATTATAAAGAAAATTTGCTTTTGGTTTTTACAATTAATTACTCAAATTTTCACTGAATCAGATCACTACTTCATTAACCAGTCATCACTGCCGATTAACTTACTGAATTGTTAAAAACAGGCGGTTAAATCTTTTCGTGGTTCGATAAATATCATTGCAATAAACATTTATTTGTATTGTATATTTATTATTCCAAACAGGTTTAATGAACTAAATAGTAAAATAATTTAAATTAACTTGTTATTATATTGCAGACAGCAAGTTTTAAAAAACAATTGTACTGAATAGTATCAGTCAAGCTGGGCTTAAATAAAGTCATACAAAATTGACGGTTTTTTTTTTGTTAAAATTATCTAACTTGATATTAGTATAAATATAATATGTATGAAGTCCAAGCATTGCATGTCGCCTTTTAGTTAGTTAGAACGGCTTGATAGTTGTACATTCGCAACGATACCTTAGCTGTTGTCATAGTAATCTGTCGATAACGAAAAGAAATGATTGAGACTCGTGTTCACCGAAATTGAACATGATTATTTATTTAATCTGTAACTGATGTTTAACTCATCAAAAAAGGTGGTTAAAAATCAGATTTATTGAAATTTACTCAAGGCATTTTCAAGAAATCAAGACGGTTTGTATTTGACCGTCTATTTCTGACATTTAACTTAAAGGGAAATGTCAAAAAAGTTGGATATTGCCTTTGCAAGTTTCGATAAACTGATAAGCCTTAGGCCAGTTTTCACTGAACCAGAATGATTATTTCATTGACCATGCATTACTGCCGATTAAATGACGAGTTAAAAACAGGCAGTTAAATATTTTTGTGGTTGGTGTTTTAAATAATAGCCTTGTTAAGTTTCGGATACTTTGGCCTTAGGCCCATTTCCACCGAAAGTCATGATAGCTAATTTTACTGTTTACTGCTGATATTTATCTTTTAGAAAAAACTGATATTTAATCGCCTTGTCAAGTTACGGTGAACTTAGGCCTTAGGCATATTTACACCGAATCAGGAAGATTATTTGATTATCTTACAGAAGATCTTTTAAACAGGCGGTTAAAGCTTATTATTTTGATGTATTATATGGTTGGTTAAAATATAATCGCTTTGTTAAGTTCTGGTGGACTTGGTCCTATTTGGATTATACGCTCTTATATCTTACCCTAATGACAATAGCATTTTTGTAAACATAAATAATCAATTCTAATGTAAATAATGTTGCAAGTGTTCCCTTGTTCCCGCACCGTACAAACTTTACCTGTTATAATACGTTTTTAATTTATTACTGGTTTTATTTTTCTCTTTGATTGCTTCAGAGATTTATTGTATTGTTTATGCATTTCTGTGATCACTCAGTTGTAAGGTTTATTTTGTATTTTTAGTAGGATGTCAAAATGTTGGAGCACAAAGCAAGGTGTACTACTATACAGGGTTATTTTTAATTCACCTGAAATCTCTCGTAGGCAGCTTCTCATCATCATACCGGACAACTTTTGTTTCGTTACTTGTATTAATTCGTATATTTTTTCGCAAAAAAATATTAAATTATGCCTCTAAATGATAATAACCCTACGAGGTCTCGAATAAGAATGAATCGGTGAGGACTAAGCAAAAACTAAGAGCCGCAACGTGCATCAAAAATTACAAGGCAAAAAAACATACATAAAACTTTTTTTTTGAGGAACTTATTAAGATTTTTGAAAAGTCACGGAACAAAAGTTGTCAGTTATGATGTAGGGAGGCTCAATGCGAGAAGTTTTATGTGAATTAAAAATAACCCTGTATATTTAGAATATACTATATATATATATGTGTACTGCCGTAGCAGCGTTTTGAATGATAAAAAATGTGTGTGATAAACTTTAGTGCGAATTGGAAAATACTTAATATTAGTCTTTATTGTTGATATGTAAATTGAATATTGCGGCTAGACATTGTAAACTACAATAAGAATGTATACACAGAAATGTTAATGTCGATCATCTAGTTGCCATATGCATATTTTTCCCATAAAAATACGTTAAATAACGAAAATTACCTTCATATTCATGCTGATATAAACTTTATCCATGCATTGCTCCAATAAACTTCTATGTTCAGAGTACAGTTTTTTTTTTTTAGTAGTTTAACAATATCCTTGTACCTACTATCTTGATATTTGTAACAGTAGTTTATTTGTAAATCAGTGTACCTAATGTAATGGCGCTTTATTTTTTTGTTACTCGAGCTAATGAATTATAAAGAGTAAGAGAATACAAGATCGATTTGAAATTATTTTTGTTTTATTTTATAATTTCCTTGATTTGTCATCATGGGTCTAAAGCACACGTACTGCCCTTGTAAAGGCGGTCACAATCACAGAAAAGATTTTTTGTTTAAATTAAACATTAATTAGAACGGCTGTCAAGGCATGTTTGTAAGAAATTTGTTGTAGCCAGTTGCACCCATATAAACGAAACGTCAGTCATTCGAAATCAGTTTGCAATGGTGGATGCGGACTGCGGAGAAACTTAGTATACTTAGCCTATGTGCCAACCCAACCACCCAACAAATCTATAAATATAAAAATCTTTATAAAAAGGGAATCCCTATTTAGGTACCTTGGTCACGCCATAACTTGTGAACACTTGAGAACAACTTTACCGATTACATTATGAATTTTTTTAGTTTTCTAATTGTATAGAAGGTTAATTCTTATGGAAAGAAAAATTAAGAAAATTGGAAAATATCAGAAAACTTAACAACGATTTTAATTTTGCGCGTTTTACAGTTCTAAGACAGAACAACATCTGGCGGGTCAGCTAGTACTACAATACAATATAATATATCTAAGTATAATATATTGTGCCAATACGTAACGCAAACGCACGACGGGCTTGTTTGCGCAGTTTGCGTTTCACCATAATATATGTGCACCAGTCATAGTGTGTTATATAGTCTTATGCAATGGTCCTATAATTATGTTACACGTCCTATGCAAAGATCTTATATTTATATACCCTAAGGTAGAACATCCTTGGTCCTATGTTAGTCCCTGAGGAATGAACGAGGAAGAAGGAAAGTATAGTCTGCGCCAGCTCACAAGTCATTACAATCAAAGAGTCAAAGATTATATGACTTACAGGGGCGGATCCAGGATTTCATTTGGTGGGGGGGGCATTCTGACAAGGTTCGAAGGAATCAAATCGAAAAATTGAGTCGAATGTATGGAATTGCTAGGTGTTTTGGGGTTTGGGCATGGCCCAGCCCCCCCCCCCCCCCCCCCCCCCCCTCCCTGGATCCGCCATCCGCCAATGATGAGCTACGTAGTAAATTAGGAAATCTTTGCAAAGAGTTATATCATAGTAACTTATCGGGATTACAATGAAAATGGAACTAACTATAATACTTTGACGATGACATATACATAATCAAAGCTATAATATTGTAATTGTAAGCTGACACCAAGGACTTTGTATAATACAAAGCCCTTGGCTGACACTCTGACAATATAATAATATAGTAGTAATAGTAGGCCCACAAGAATTAAGAAATTGAACCTCAAAGTTGGCAAAAACTCTTTCTATGCAATATGCATATTATAATAAAAAAGTTTGTCATTGTCAATTTTAGACTTTGCCGCTTTAAAGTGGCGCGAAAACACAATTTCCGGTAGAATTTAGAAAGTAACTATTGGTCGTATTTTCAAGTGGTAGGCTCTTATTAGGTAATGTTGCCAAGTATCCACGAGTCACAAGATGATATTAATGTAATCACAACTTCTAATTGGTTAACGGCGGCCATGTTATTTGGATTGAAAAACGAAGCCCAACGATTGGTTGATTAGGAAACGTCATGTCGATGTATTGACTGACGAAGCGAAGTTGCGCAAAAATAAAAAGAAAAAATTTCAACTCTCACTCATTGCGGCTGCCATGTTTTTTTTCACAAGGGGTGTGTGTGAGTCTATATCATGTTAAATTAACCCCATTTATACTGTTACAGGTGAGTGATTTTCATCAATTTGTGTAGTTTTGTAATTCCAACACGGAAGTAGTTTGCGCGTCCTCAGTGAAAGTGCATCATGTAATAGTGTAATACTGTCACTGTCTTGTGAAATAAACTGCATCGAACGTATGTAGCGAATAAAATAAGTCAGTGCTAGAATTTGTAAAATAGTGTTTAGAGCGGGGCCTTTGTGAGTTGATAACAAAGTGAGACCAACGAGATGGTAGCGGGTGAAGTCGCTGCGTGTCTCGCAGCGGGCTCGTACTCTCGCTCGGGTGACGTTTTGGCGCCATCGACCCATTTAGCATGGCGCGGGGCGAGCATGGGTGTACGCGGCGAATTCTTTGTACTCGCTAAATCACATTCACCTCTGTAAACAAACATTGCACACTATAGTATAAATTAATAATTTGTTGCAGAACTAAGGGGTGCACGTAGTGCGTCATTCGTCGAAAAGTGACAATGCGATTGCAAATAAATTGCTGAAGGACGAACGCCGAATCAGATAAAACAATCGACCCAACAGCAAAGAATAGGCCAAAGAAACTAAGGATGTATTAGTGGAGAGGAAGAATAAAGGATCGATTTATACTACACGGCCCACGGCGATTGTAAAATGGACTCACGATTAAAAAACATGAAGATGGTATTTGGTAAATGCAGACACTATCACGGGCAGGATGCGTAAGCACAAGAGAGAGGGTCAGGCTTCTGCCTGCTCCGCTGCAACCACCAGAGAACACCGAGGGGCTCCGCAATCCATCATCTGATATCCACACCACCGGTAAACATACTTTTATTACAAACTTTTATATATTTTGCAATATAGCTAGGTATGTAACTATGTTTGTTCGGGTGGAATCCTGCAACTCAATATTGAAACAGATATCTCCTGAAATGTTGTATACATGTTTAGTTTGGATGACAATGTTATTCGCTAAAGCTAAAAGCTTGTTTAAAAAATGATTTTTTCTTATTACATTATTTCCAGACTTAGTTGATATTCATATTGGTTCTGAAGTGGTGTATAATAATATTGGTTATGAGAATTCAAGATAAGATGTTAGTCTGGGTGTCTACAAATCGCAAATGAATTGGTTTCTTCAAGTGTGCTCCATCATAGACCACATCGTAGCTTAACATCAGGCGAGATGGCAGTCAAATGCAAGCATACTATTAAATAATATAAAAACGTGTTATTACATCATTACATGTAATTTAGCTATTCAACAAGAATTACAATTAATATTTGCCCTAAGCCAACTCGTAAGTCAATTATTCTCTGTTATCCCACTAGATTTCAATAAATTCTTCTATGAATCTACAACATTACCTATTTATAGGCTGTCATAATTTCCATTGTTATAGCACACAGCTTAAAATAAACTCAGAACCTCATATAATGCTATTAGCAATATCATAATGGAAATCATTACATAATCAGTAAACAGAAACCATTTATTATCACGAAGGCTGCAGGAAGGAAAACAAGAACTGTAACATTTTCAATAAACAAGTTACCATAGAGTAAAAATACCTATCTGCCTTATAATAGCCTAATTAAGATCTATTTCTGACAATAAGATAATGATGGCTAGAGCTATATCATTAGATAAAACTGGTAATTGGAAATAATTTCATTGAGAAACGACACTTTTACTTTGAACAGCTGTGATGAATATTCTATTATAAACTGGATTACAATCTAGGTGTCTTCAAGTCACAAATGAATCTGTTTCTTCTAGGCAACCATGCTTCATCATAAACCGCATCATCTCTTAACATCAGGCTTAACATTAACTTACTGGAAAACCTGAATTCAAGGTTATAGTTTCACTTGAACCCTTGAATAGCACTGCCATTTGGCCGTTGACACTGACATGTGGCAGAGCCTCACATGCAGACAGGGATCTGGCACCTGGTTACCTGCCACTTAGAGCGCAAATGTGCCTAACTGGGATTCAGGTTAGTGCCCTGTGCCACTCAAAAGTTTAAAGTTCTGTAGTTTTATCCCAAGACGTAAAGCCAGAAACACTTCTCTCTGTATGTTCCCTACCTCAACCGATTTTGATAAATGAGGTGTCTATTTTTTTATATTTAGGAATAGGCTTGCGTTTGATCGCCAACTCGCCTGATGTTAAGCGATGATGCGGTCTACGATGGAGCATGCTTGCCTAGAAAAAACCGATAGATATTACTGTCAATAGATTCCTCCAAGTTCAGGGATGGTCACTAAAACATCGTCATAACCACAGCTTCACGATTAGCCTATTCAGTTAAAGTGGGAATAAAACACAAACTTTGGCTCCACCACTCCTTGTCTGTCCATCTTTGAATAGATCTATTGTAATGAAAGTTTTGATACAACCATTTTTTTTACCAAAAGTTGTGAAACATGGTCAGCCAAAAATATTGTCAGGTCCATAAAAAAATATATGAAAGAATCTTGCCTTTGTAAATTCCTTTGTTCAAGTAATTAGATCTTATCTGAGATGCTAACAAAGATGAGAATGGAATTAATTTCAATTACCTAGTATCATTGCACAATAGAAAGATGAAAAGAGAACCTTCGAAACAATAACTAATGATTGCTTTTTCCACTCATCAAGAGGAAATGCAGTGCTCACTTAAAACGGAAAGTGACCAAATCTGTCGGAATAATACAATGAAGAGTATTAACCGTTACAAGAACCATTACAAGAAGGTTGGTCTTGTACACTTTTCATTGCCCTTACGGTGCCATTCCAATGCAGGGGTCCAAGGTTTGGGATCCTGGTCATACTACTCGCCAGTAGGCAAATAGTAATTTATTAATCATGGTTGATGCCCAATGGATAGGCACAGAGTGCACCCGATGGAAACTAAGGTGTTCAATACATCAGCACGAATAATTGGCCCATTATAGCATTTCATCATCATCATTATTTCAGCCATAGGACGTCCACTGCTGGACATAGGCCTTCTCCATCGATCTCCAAAAGGGCTGGTTGGAAGCGGCCTGCATCCAGCGTTTCCCTGCAGTCTCCTAGGTCATCTGTCCATCTCGTGGGTGGACGTTCTATGCTGCGCTTACCTATCCGTGGTCTCCATTCGAGAACCTTGCGGCCCCATCGGCCATCTGTTCTGCGTGCTATCTGCCCTGCCCACTGCAACTTCAACTTGCTAATTCGGTGGGCTATGTCGGTAACCTTCGTTCTTCTACGGATCTCCTCATTTCTGATTATAGCATTTACTCGGTCATAAATAAACCATGGTAGGTAGCAAGACTATGGAGGAGCAAAATCATATATTGAATTTGACTTTGACCATTTCACAATTTTGTTTGCAGCTAATCATAATATAAAAAAACTCAAAATATATATATTATACAAATATGTATATACAAATATATTTCCCATACATTCTCATATTATTAAAGTTTCCACTCTGTAATACAAAAAACTGCCAGATCTGATTTAGGTGCCCCTACTCACAAGGATACAGTGGAAGTATCCAGCTGTCCCAACACAGAAACCATAACTGTGCCTTCCATTAAGATTGGTTCATAGATCGCCTTCTCCAGTCTCCTTAGTTGTTCCATACCTAGAGTGAATGAGAAAAACAATTAAACAACTGATGTATTGAATGTAGCACTGCGACAATTGCGCTTTTGTGAGGTGATTTTGATGTAATATTTGCGCACAGACGAGTAGCGCGATCGCGTGACCTTAGCCGCCTAAATAGGAATGGTACCCATACAATTTTCATAGGCAATGGATGAGAAATCATATTTTAGGAAAACAACGAAATCGGCACCAAATTTTTACACTACTTTGACATGCCAAAACTTAAAAATATACATAAGATATACTTTTAAGTTTGACAGGTCAAAAAATTCTGAATATTAGTTGTATTGACCTTACAACTGAATTGGCATAAGTCTGTTGAGCACTTAAAATGTCTTGTTTTACATGCTATTTTTGGATAGGTACAACTGCGTAAAGTGCATAATCATCCAATTTAAACACTTCTTTGTCATCTGCAGACGACATCCTACTTTGAGTTTACACTTTTATTCTTTGTCCTTATGATTGTATTTTTTTATTACTAATTTTGATTTGTTAATCTGCTTCATAAATGCATATCCAGACATGTTTCATTCGAAAAACGTCGAGAAACGTTGATTGTCTCTTAACTCAACATAATGGCCTTGAAGTGTCACTTTTGTAAAAAAAACTCATTGTAAGATAAATGTTAAAATGCCATGTCACCTAGTGATTAAGCACAACTTTTTGCCAGTTCACAAATTCAACATTTTGCAAGACTCGTAATGTACCTGAATTAATTGTCAAAAATCAACTTGATAACAAATGAAATATTATGAAAGAGCTTGTAACACAAGGCAAAATAAACAAATGGCCCTGGATTAAAAATGTTTTTAAAAGGATATCTCCTCATTGGTATTGCCTATGAAATAAATGCACAAGTATTTTGTCCCTTCGGCTTGCACATTAGTTTGGGAGTATCGCATTCAACCTTTGTTCTATTGTTTGTACCTACTTATGATAATTTTATTCACACTGTCATCCTTCATAATGTAATTATGCAGCATTTTATTTGCACTTTAGAAGTACTTACAGTATCCTTTATCTTGTAACTTTTTAGATCTTAGGTTTTTTGGCCTCTCACTTTTTGTTATCCGCTCATGATATAGGTAGGTACATCTATTGTTGGCATTGTAATGTTTTGATAAGTCTCCCACATGTGAGTTTATTATGCCGTGTGCAAGCTAGAAAGCAGTTAACCAATAAAAGCTCCAATGTATGTTGTGTTTAGTTTACACACTAATGCCCTTACTTACAAACGTTACGTTAACCAATGCTTAACGTTGCTCTGTTAACTTCTCGCTGACGGAAATTGTCACACATGAAAAAGAAGATAGCACAATTTTAAGCACTGCTTCACTTAAGTCACATTTATAAGTAAGGCCGTAAGCTAGCTTAAGCGGACAACTTTAATTGGACCTCATGAAGATTAACTGTTTTCTAGCTTGCGCATGGCAGTATTTAAAGAAAAACAAAACCCGACTGCAGCATACAGGGTCAAGCGGAAAGGGTGTACTAAGCCAAAAGGAGTCCATAGTACCCATCATTATGAACAACTTGTACTATGGGAGCAACTCTGAAATCGCGAAAACACTTCGAGTGTGAATGACAATTTTCTGTGAAACAGCAACAGCTAATTTACGGACAACAGCTAATTGCGGCACCTAATCAGCTCAGTTGGAAAATCACGCGAACGTGAACCTTATCGCGCCCAGATACGGTTTGCGGTCGCGTGATTTTCCAACTGAGCGGATTAGGTGCCGCATTAGCTGTTGTCCGTAAGGCCCCTGATATTATTTTCGCATTTTCAGGTTGTTCCTATAGTAAAAAAGTTGTTGACAATGATGGGTACTATGGACCCCTTTCTTAGTACACCCTTTCTGCATAACCCAGTATAGCCTGATAGACACCTCTGGATATACAATTATCAAACAATACCTCCACTTCTAAAATTTGTTAAGCCATTTAGGCCACAAGAGGTAACTATAGAAATATACATACTTACATAACTACAAATAAATACCACTCTTGAGCAGTCGGGTAAAAATCGTTGAGTTCATGAATTATTTCTCATTTGCAACATTACATTTTTTATTTTATTTTTTGTGTTGTTGATTCATAAAACATGCTCACTTCAGTCATGTTGATTTGAAATGTAAACATTATTATGACAACACCCCATCCCTTTTTATGTTAATAACTGCTTTGCGTCGATCTAGTCAAAACTACAAGGTCAGAGAAACCATAGTTTGCCTTTACTCTTTATATTATGAGTAGTTTGACCTTGGAGTTGTAATTTTTCTTACTGGCTGTAAACTTTCGCGGAGGCAGGTTAAGTGCGACAGTGCGAAACACTCGTTGTCTCGCTCGCTCGCGTGATTTTGGTCGCGTGGTGTATTTTGCCCAAGAATCTAAGACTCAGTTCTCAAGTTGTCTTTCGATATAAATCTCTGCAAGAGTGTACAGCGTGGTTACATGTACTCTGTCCAAGTTGTTTTAGTTCCCAACAGCTGCAAATAACTTTTTTTTTTACCTTTTAACCCTTTGAATGTGTTACGCACCGCATGTCGGCGTAAGCGAAAAGTGCTCGACGCGCGTTACGCACCGGAGCGGTGCGTAAGGAAATCACCGCTATTCGTCAATTTATTCCCGCTCGAATGAACGTTCCAAAGACAATTTAAGTTCTTTCGCCTCTAGCTTACTTCAATCACTAGAGAATCGATGCATTCTTACCGTGTCAGGGGGCCTATAGAGGTTTGAAAAAAATAAAATACAACTCCGCCTGACCAAAAAGAATGAACTGACAGTGCGATAGCCATATTGTGAAATTTTACTGTCGAATCGGTTTATGTTTTTATGTCAAGAAAATGTTACAAAGGCGAAAACGGTGAGTAAAAGCTTTTAAATTACTGAAAAATGTGTATAGAGTGTGTTAAAAGTGTTTTAGGATGTATTTGTGGCAAAAATAAATGAGAAAAAACATAAAAACTTTTAATTGCAATAAAACGATCGCTTGGTGCCGGCAGTTTTTAGCTGATAATTCGACAAACTTGCCTGTAAAAATGTAAAATCGCATCCAAGTTTGTAAATAATGTATCTTGAAACATTTCTTGATAAACAGGTTCTCATTTAAGTGCATTAATATCATATAGTAACCTTTTTTCTAAAATAAGAAGTCGGCCATTTCATTTCAACACGGGAAGTACAGTCGACAAAAAAAAATTACGATTGCTAACTCGCCCATACAAAATAGATTTTATAGATCGAGACGTTTAACCTTTTTTTAAACTTTTTTTCTCCGGCAACGCAACTATTAAATTATTTATAAAAAAATATTCAAAAATAAAAAACAGTTCGTTAGATAATTAAAATGTATGTAGCGTATGTATGTTTTGTCATCATCATCATCAATTTTTGAATTGAAACAGATAGATTACATTTAGATAGTACATTTTTATTATATCCGTTTTTTTTTTGTAAAATCAATGTTTTTTTTTTTCTGATAATGAATTCTGCTGCTTGTAGTGTATACCTTGCACGAATTTTTACCCTTTCTTCAATCAACTTTTTGAAAAGTACGTACGTAGTAAATTACTTACTTGTAGAAATGTGTTGGTCGTGTAGATATTTCATCAGACTTATTTTTATTGTTTTTAGATTAGCTAGATTGCGGTCGACGAGCTCGGAGTTTGGGCGTTCACGATCTGTGACGCCCAGCTCCGAGCGCAGAGGCCCACGGCCCTCTGCCGCACGACGTGCTCTCTTAATGGGGCTGGCGGCAGACGCAGCGCCGCGCGACCCTGAGATGCCTCCGCCAGAGGTCCTTCCCCGGTATGCCAACCTTTTTCTGCTTTTTTTAAATATTATTCATGATGCTTATAATCAGGTTGTAATAAATAGAGACTACTGCAATGAAA
Source organism: Agriopis aurantiaria (assembly GCA_914767915.1). NCBI lineage: Eukaryota > Metazoa > Arthropoda > Insecta > Lepidoptera > Geometridae > Agriopis > Agriopis aurantiaria. Next base: position 14,280,627 of record OU611992.1, on the reverse strand, counting down.
GTATCCTAAAAGTTAATTTAATCTAAATTTCGCCATAATTCACAAACTCACTTTTACATAATTGTATATTATATTATATATTGTAAATTTTTCACTTTTTAGGTCATTAGGAATTGCCGTCCAGGTCACTCCTGGCGGTTCTTTCAAAATTACTGGGGACACCGTCCCCATACAACAAACCCCAGGTGGTACCGTCCGTCGAGTCATGGAGTTGGAGCCCATGCCTTCGCTCAGGTACGTTTTTTCATATATATTTTTATTTAACATAGGCTTGCGTTTGAACACATCATGGCTGATATTCTAAGCCTTTGTTTAACATCAGGTAAGTGTTCAAAATAGTTTGTTACAATGTTACATTTCCTTGCAGCACCAGTGTGGTGGAGCGAGTGGAGGCCATGGACCTCACCGACGACGAGGCGGACGACGCCATGGAGCAGGTGAGGCGGTGGGTGGAGGATCAGGGATTTGCCTCACCTAGGCCACTTACGCCTAGCACTGCTGCCGAGGAAAACTTTTGCAGTGCTTCGGGAAATGCTAGTTTCCAACCGCAAGGAACTAGCATTCAGCCTGGAAGCGTAGCGAATGTTTCCTCCGTAGATGCTGATGTTCGTCCGTCATGTTCGGGGGTGACAACCACATCTAAGCGAGTCACTAGGCGCAAGGCATGTAAAGGCAGTGATTTAGATAGCGAGTTTGACGACGAGTTCGACGTAGCTCCTATCGAAACCAACGTCTTTGCTGGCATAGGGAGGGAAATTCCGGATAACGAGGAACTAGAAGAACCTGTTCGAGATATTTTATCTTCTGTTGAGAGGGCAATGGATGAAGCAGCTGATTGTTTGCTTGGCGTCTCTAATACTTTCACGTGGGAAAGTAAATTTGAGTCGTTTCGTGGTGTTCCTGAAGTATTTTCAGGTCCGACCCCGGGGCCACTCAAAGACTACGATACGCCTTATGATGCTTTTACTGATATCTGGAGTAATGACATCATAGAGCTTATCGCCCTAGAAACTAATAGGTACGCGAAACAAACAATCGATCATATGAGGGCCAACGAGACGTTGAAGAAATCGTCTCGTCTTCATCAGTGGACTGACACTGATGCAGACGAGATAATGATTCTTTTTGCTGTTTTCATGTTCATGGGCATTGACCAGCGGACATCGCAGCATGAATATTGGAAGTCACTCGGTTGCCTAACGTTGTCCAATTTCAAGCAACTGATGACTTACGATCGGTATGTTTTGCTGAGCAAATTTCTGCATTTCGTCGATAATGCTGATGTAAGTCAGGACTATGTACGATATGAAGAACTTGAGCTTTCACCGAAACTGGCGAAAATAGTACCTGTGATCTCACACCTCAACGGCAAATTTTCCTCCCTCTATAACTTGCAACGACAAATTTCTATCGATGAGTCATTGACCTTATTCAAGGGCCGCTTGTCCTGGGTTCAAGCAATAAGGACAAAGGCTGCGCGTTTTGGCATAAAGTCTTACGAGCTGTGTGAGTCACGAACGGGGTACTTGTACAAATTTCAAATCTACACGGGGAAAAACTCTGCAAGTACCGGCGACCTTGCGCCTAGTGCTGATTTGGGTGGCAAGAGTACCAAAGTGGTACTCGAATTATTACAAGGTCTCGAGAATCTGGGACACTGCGTAACGATGGACAATTTTTATAATTGCCCAGCGTTAGCGCGGCATCTCAAGAGCTTGGGTTTTGATTGTTTGGGAACTTTGCGCACAAATCGTAAGCACGTGCCTCAGGACATCGCGAAAGTACCGAAGAATGTGAAAAAAGGGACCATCATCGCGCGTCAATGTGGTGATCTTTCCGTGTTAGCATGGAAAGACTCCAAATTGGTGACGATGATCTCCACCTATCACAACGACGACACCTACGTTGGATCGAAGGCAGGTAAACCGCTAGTGAAGCCTGTGAGTGTGAGAGATTACAACAATACAATGGGAGGTGTTGATCTCAAAGATCAAAAACTCTCAATGTATTTGTTGGAGCGGAAGAGATGTGTGAAGTGGTATATAAAGATTTTTAAGAGGCTGCTGAACGTGAGCACCCATAACGCTTTTGTTATGTACGCCAGCTCTTTGAAACGACGTGACAAGCTGCCCGTGACGCATCGTGAGTTTCGTTACGCGCTGGCTAATTCTCTGGTCGAGCACCACCGTCCTGTTCGTCAGGAGATTAGCGAGCCCGTGTACAAAGACACGAGGTTGAGAATGGATGTCATGCACGTACCAAAGTACTTGCCGGGCAAAAGTACCATAAAGCGTTGTGTGATTCACCAAAGACAAGGAATCCGAAAAGTTGTACATACGAAATGCGTTACCTGTGACGTTTTTCTGTGCTTTGAGGACTGCTGGGAAGAGTGGCATTCTCTCGCAGAGCTCAAAGGGCATGAAATTCGTGGGCGGAAAAGACGACGCGAATGAGTCTTCACAACTTTTTGTGTGTGAAAAGTGTGTGAAAGCGAGATTTGATTGGCTTAGTTTGTGATGTTTGTTTCCCAAATAATTCTTGCAATAATTAGGACAATGGTCATTCGTGTTCAATTGTAAATACCAGATTTTACTTTTGGATTAATCATAACTAGGCAGAGTTGTTTTTTTTTTTTGCCGCTTAGTTGGACATGGGGCATTGGGAGGTGGTAAGTAAGTAAGTAAATAAATAATTTAGGGATATTCGTTACTGATATGGGGCTTTCAAACTCATGAACATTTTAAACAGCCTCTGTTTTTGTGGTTTTTATTTCGCTCATTGCCGTCACTGTCCCGAGTAAAATAGAATTCAAAATTTCTCGGCAGGTTTGGCTAGCTTTTCTAGGTAAGTTAGGTAATATTGTATATAGTGTATTTAAGAATCATGTATATTTTCATTGTAATTAATTAATTTGTAATTTTATTTTGATTGTTTTTTATTGTAAATGATAGTCAGCGTTATATTATTAACGTAATATTGTAATCAAACATAAAAATTGTGAACACCATACCATCTACCAACCTATTAATATTAATTTTGGCCACGCACTCAACATTGAATTATATACTTTCCATTTATTTTCCTTTATACATAAGTACATTAATTATTATAACCAAATTGAAATACCGATTAACTTGATATTGTAATCAAACAAAACATGTATGTCAAAACATAATGTATACTTTACCATCTACCGTCTTATTAATATTACTTTAGCCAAACATTCAACATTGAGTTGTGTGCTATGTTTTTATTTTATTTTGTATACTTAACATTAATATAATATCATGACCAAATTCACATGCCGAATGACGGCAAAATAGGAGAACTAAATAAAAATCTTATAGTCAGTGTTATATCATATTTTAATTTGATAAAGTTTGCCCGCGTTGCTTTGCTCGTGTAGAATTATTATAATCTAGAATTTTCATCTTATGGTTTCCTTTTTGTTGTGTCATAATAGAGTTATTGTATTGTATCACGTTATTCGTTGCCATGTGAACGCGCTGCGCATTTAATTATATACAGCTTTAGATAGATAGATTTTTAAATTTTTTTTTTCATAAATTCTTCTTGTGTCTGATGTCTTGATGAATATCTTGCGTTTGATCACCATCTCACCTGACGTTAAGCGATAAATTCAAATTCAAATTATTTATTTGTCAGAACATGGTAGGTATACATACATATAAAGTAGCATACATGGTCGTAAGAATGGAGACGTATCTCATGTCCTTGCTTGTTACAGCGTACAAATGTTAGTTTTTTATATATAATTATATTTTAATCGTTTCTGATAAAGTTAAGAAAAAAAACTAAATTATGTCTGTTAGAATATTGTAAGAATTATATTTTGGTTTAGTTGTATTTTATACCTTAATTAGATGTTTATAACCACCAATATAAGCTATTATTATTATTTTACTTTTTCCTACTACCTAGTCTCGATTTTATGTTAATTATTTAGTCTACATTACATATCATACATATACATACATGTATACGTGCATTATTGTCCCATTTCACCCTCTTGTGGGTCGAATATCGCAAATTCCCTTATACAAGGTACGCATAGTAATAGGAAATAACTGTATTTTTCATTATTCTACCATCAGTAGTTAGGTTGTGCGTTGATATGTATAGTTGTAAGCATTTTAACTTCAGATACATAATTATATATAGATGAATAGCTTCACTCCGTGGTTTCATCCGCGTAGTGATGATGATGATGATGATGAAAAGTAGCCTACGTCACTTTCCTGCACTGTAACTATAAGCAAAAATCAGTTTGATCCGTTGCTCTGTTGCTGCGTGAAAGAGGAACAAACAAAGAAACCAAGAAGCCAACAAACACACTTTCGCATTTATAATATTAGTATGATAGATATTTTGAACACACAATTGAAAGTGTATTTATTTTTAGTGTTTGAATTATATTTTACTTCAAAAACATTTATTTGGTTTTAATTTTACAACTTAGGAAAATCTTTCTCTGCATAACAGTGAATCTAAATATTTTATAATAAAATAATATATATAATTATATATGTATATAGTAGTGATGTAGCGACGAAAAATTGTGATGATGACGATGAAAAGTAGCCTATGTCATTTTCCGGTACTTGAACTATATCCATGCAAAAAGTCAGGTAGCTCTGTAGCAGCGCGAAAGAGAAACAAACAAACCGACAAGCCATCAAAAAAATACACTTTCGCATTTATAATGTTACTTAGTATGAGAGACATTTTGAATACATAATCGCAAATGTACTTATTTTTAGTGTTTGAATTATATATTACTTAAAAAACAATTATTTGGTTTTATTTTTACACCATAGGGAAATCCCTCTCTGCATTACAGAAAATCTAAATATTTATTAACAATAGTATAATTTTTTTGGAAATTATTCACTAGAACACGATTTGATAATTATAAGAATAACCGTTACGATTATTCACATAAACATTTTTTTGGCAACAGTACTTTGTGAGTGGGATTTCCCCGTTTAGCCAGTGTTCGGCAAACTGACATGGCGGAAACATTACGTAAAAATGGTTCGCGATAAAGTTTTAGTTTTTGAAGTGAATATTGACTATTAGTGTCAAGTAGTTAGTGTAAAAGTTGCGGAAATAGTGCTCCCTTGTTGTGAAAGTGGTGTGATTGTAATTTATTGTAAAAAAATAGCATATTTTTATCAACAAGTGCGTGATGGCGCAAGAAAATTCAGAAATTATAATTTCATCACGAGATTTTGTACTAATGGTGAGTAATTAAATATATAATACATGAAAATATCATACAGCAATTCAAGACGATTAATATTATATATAATATATGAACATAAAATGTCAAATTAATAGGAAAAAAATATATTTTATTTTACAGTCGGTTAGTTTTCGAAAATTCGGTTGGACTCTCACATTTCTGGCAACAGAGGCTAGTCAGCCCATTGCGCGGGAAGGGTTAAAGATCGAATGAAAACAAGTTTTTTTAATTCACTGTAGTATTCCGACTACCAGCTACAATCTTACCTTCAAAAACCAGTCAGAATCTATAATTTTTAAGAAGGTTTTACCATCAAACTTGATACTTAGCAGCTATCAAAACTAAAAATACTTGGTCCAAGTATAAATAGTTTACTTAAATTAATGTACATCTAAACGTGGAATCACTTTATTCCAGGAACCAAACCTAGATACCATCGTAGACCAGCTAGCCACTCGAATACAGCACATCAAGGATCCCAAGGTCTCGCCAATAGGCATGCCCATAGAGCAAGCCGAGGCCGTCCGTAGATATTACGCTGCTTTCCCGGCGCTCAAGAAAGGCAAAGAGTCTCCCCAACAGTACTATCTGCCGCCGCCGGCGTGGTGTCGCAAAACGGCCGAAAACAAGATGCAGAGCGAAATCTCCTCGAAAGATTGGAACACGAAAAGTAAGAGATTCCAGGGCAAAGAGCGGCGCAATTCTTACCACGGCCAGAAGAAGAACAATAGGAGGCGCTGTAACGGATACAGCCGGTCTTTTGAAAGCGAGGAGCTGCCCGAGTGGGTGACCAGCGAGGGCGTGTGGGATATGGAGATTCAAGACCCTGTCAGGGAGTTCATACGGGCGTTAGCGCTAGACGAGGGGTACGGCACGTGTGAGAATACTCTCACGGACGACATGAAGGAGCCTGCAGGGGTCAGAGCCGGCGCAGTGCCCGACTGGGACGATGGCCTCGACCTAGATGCCAGCTGGCAGTTAGACGAGGAGCCGGCCGCTCGGTCGCCGCTCGACATAGAGCTGTATGCCAAGTTCGAGGCTAAGTTCGACCGCAGCCTCGAGGCGCTGTGGGCGCGCGGCGAGAACACGCCCGACGACGATTACCAGGAGCTGCCGATAGACTTCGCCGAGTTGCTCGCCTCGCCCTCCGACCGCATGTGGGAGCCGCCGCCGCCGCTGGCCGATGCGGTGTGGACACCCGCCTCGCCGCCGCTGCACGACCGCCTGCGGCCGCTGCACCTCGCCTCACCCCCGCCCCCGCCGCCTCCCCCGCCCGAGCTCGAGTCGTTCGCCCTGTACGACGGCGAGGAGCTGTACTCCGCGCTGGCGAGTGTCGCTGACACGCTGCGCAGTCTCACCGTCATCAACCACAGCCGCGACACGAGCGGGTTCGCGGAGGTACCGCCGCGGCGCCGTGCCGCTCCCGCTGCGCCCCTGCTGCCCGCGCCCTCCCCGCCCCGCTCCCCGGCCGGCGAGCGCGAGGACCTGCTCACGTCGGCGCGCACGCACTTCCGTCCCATCCGGCGCGAGAGCGAGGGCGCCCGGTACGCGGACGGTGACACGTTCACCATCCGCGCCTCGCTGGAGCCGGTGCCGTTCGGGCGCAGCGAGTCAGGGGGCGCGTACCTGGGCGCGGGCGCGGCGCGCGTGCGCTACCTCGAGTACCGCGCAGAGGAGCGCGAGCGCGGCATCGACTACGGCCGGCTGGCGCTAACGGCGGCGCAGCGCGCGGAGGAGGCGGGCGGTGGCGGCGCGCTGCCGCTGCGCTTCCCGCTGCGGCAGCACGACGCCGCCGCGCAGACGGACGCGTGGCCCGCGTGCGACGAGTGCGCCGGCGCCGCCAAGAAGATGCGCTCCGACGCCGGCATCTGGGGCGAGACGCGCGCGTGCGACACGTGCGGCCCGCCTGCGCCGCCCGCGCCCGCCGCTGCGCCGCCGCCGCCCGACGAGCTATCGCGCGACTGGGAGGAGCTGTTGGCGGATATAAGCGCGGCGCACGCGCACTACGCGGCCGCAGAGCCTCCGCCTCCCGGTGCGGTTGTCGGCGCCGCCGACCCGGCCGCGGACCGCAAGCGGCGCCACAGCGCGGCGCTGCGCTGCGCGCGCCAGTGTGCGCACCCGCACGCGCGCTTCCTGCCCTGCTGCGCGCTCGACCGCCCGCTGACGCGCTAGGTGCGCCCCCCGCGCCGCCCCGACCCCGACCGAACGAACCCCTGTCCCGCTATAGATAGCTAGTTGGAGGCGTGATGGATACCGTCGAGTGATGAGGCGCGTACTACTCCCCGGCGGACGCGGGTCGGGCCGCGGCACAGGAGATCTAGCTGCCGCTCGGCGCTCAGTCGACGCCGCATTGTTGTTTCAATTTACATTTTAAATTTCAAATAATCTGGTACTGATGTTTTGTGTTAATTTTCGTAGCGATTTGAGCATGTTTCGTGAAATCCAGTTTTTGCGTCGCTCCCGTAGTTTCCGTAAAAGCTGTTATTTCCCGCCCCCGGCGTCGGCGGCTGCGAGCGGTAGCGCGCTCTGCTCGTCACGGTCGCACCGCACGCTGAGTCTCGGTAGATCGGCGAGGTCTACTGCATTGGCAGTCGTGCCGCGACACGCGTGACGTCACACGGCTCGGGTACTCTTATAATTGTAGTATTATCGGGCATATTGACACGCTGCCTTCACGCAACAGTAACACGAATCGATGCCAAATGTAACAATATTCCGATGCGCAGGAGTTGCGATATTCACCCGATATAAACATTGAGCGTGTTTGAGAAACTACAGTTGCGTAAGCGCCGTGTCAAGGCCTCATCGATTATTTCCTTTATTAAAGTGTACTGCAACTGTATATATCGCCCTAGGAACGTATCTGTTGAACTAAGAAAGCTGGTTTCGGGTGATGTTGATGCCGAACGCTCGCTCGACCGTTCTTTCAAGTGGCATTAGGAGGGAATGTTAGCAATAATAATAGGATTAATTAGCGAAGCCTTAACATTACGCGATCATTGGAATGGTGAAATACTAGAAGGAAGGCTATTTGCTAACATATCTTATGAGTGTAGAATATTGTGGTGGGTGGAGTTAATGTAACTTTAATTTTAGTTCAATGTTTTCTTTGTAGAGATTTCATATTGATGTAGGGGTGTTTGGTGGAATGCTGCCGCTTGCGACGCAAAAACTATAAAACATTCTATGAATCATAATAATTCAAGTGAATTATCTAAACATGTGTTTAAATATTTATTGTTGTACAGTTTTGTGGTATTCAAAACTGTTTATTGACGTATATTCTGTTGCGCCAACTGAACTAATCTGACGGGACAAAATGATTTGCGTCTCTTTTCATTTCAATAAGTGAGAAAAGGATAGCAACAGTTTTGAAGCTGTCAAGTTTTGTGTGAAATGGTACAACAGATTTGCGCCATTGTAATTTGTTTTAATCATACATTGCGAGCGCATTATGGGCGATAGCATTCCACTACGAACAATAGGACGATTCTAATATAATTCTTAAAGTAACATCGTCCCAAGTTGTTTAATGATTTGTTAATATAAAAGTAGGTAAAACTGGTATTTTTATTTTTGTTAGTATTTTTTCGTTTACGTTTTTTGGCTATCTGAATTCATTCAAAATTTTATACAATTGTAAAAGGAAATTGTTCATATTTTTTTTTTTTTTTGTTAATTAGGGCGAAGATTGATTTGAGAAATGCGATGTGTCGTCGTTTCCGGGGGGTGAATGCGCTCTTCGATAGACTCGTCGGAAAGTGCATTCTCGCCCGATCGATATGGGCCTTAATAAAAACTATGTAATATGTTATATGTATTGAAAACATTGGACATTTTTACGGTTCGTCCAATGTAGTTTTACAACGCGGCGATTTTATTGAGTAGCCGCATTATATAAATATAGTATAGCGGTTTGTTGCGCGGTCTGCGATGCCGGCCGCACGCTCCGGTAGGACTCGTAAGATGGATTGTTAGTGGGCTGTATCGCCCGTTTGTTCGACAACTTGTGCTCTGAAATGTTACCGCCGTTCCGACTGACTCGCCCATATCTCGTAAAACACGTTCGTTTTCACATATACTTTGTTATGGCCCGGGGGAGTTTGAACGGGGGTAGTTCGAAATTGTAAATTAATTTGAAGCCACATACCGATGGTCAAGTTTCGAGATCGACGCCCCGACCTCTTTGTGCGGTGTTCGAGACTCGTGCGCCGGTATTGGCGACGGTTCATGTAGGCTTATCTGTTAGTTCATGTAACACATAAGATGTTTATTTTACGTATATTTTCATTTTGTATGAGGGCAGGGCTTCGCCTGACGTCCGCAGGGCTGCGTGAATTCGCAGCCCTGACGGCGTACCCTCACATATTTTTATTTATGTATAAAAAGCCTTGTCTAAATACGATTTCTAAAGAGTAATATTCGTGCAAACTTTGCTACTTTGTGTCGTGTTTTACATATATATTTTTACGTAGAGTGATTTACTTCTGTTTGTACCTATAACTGAAAACGAGAAAACATACAAAAAAAAAGTATTTGCAATTTTTGCAGCGGAAAGGCTATCTGTATATATTATATTTAGTATATCAAATTAATGTATAGTAATTTTTCAGTTTTTTTTTTTTGAATATTTTGTTCACTAATTTGATTAGCCAAAATCTATACCCGGAATACGTTTTTGTGAGATATAATTTGTAATGGCGGACGATTTACAATATGTTGTTCCAGGTATAGGTTTAGCTTTATTCTAAAGTATATATCATTAGTGAGGCCGAGTATCTTTAAACTCATTCAACTAATTATCTCACGTTCATTTTGCGAATCACTTTTACTATTTCATTTTTCTGTCATAAGTTCCACATATTATATTGTACTTATTCCATTAAAGATATTCGCTAAAGGAAACCTCGAAAAACTTAGAAAATCCAAAAAAAAAAGTGTAAACTTAGAGTCAAGTTTGCATATAATATTGTTTCATTGGAGAGATCTAATGCAATGTGCCTATGCACTTGAGTAAATCCGGAACATCTTCGGATTCGTTTTTTGACAATTGCGTATTGTTATAAAAACTGAAGCTTGCAATGGTTTGTAAGGGGATTGAATTAAACATCTGCCCGTTGCAAGCTTTACGCGAGGTGACATCAGTAGCCGGTTCTAGTCTGCTATTGATGTTATTTCGCGACAGAGACGTGCGTCACTTTATTCTTCACGCTAACACCGCAGTACTTTTACATCACCCGACGCACATCTCTACTGCAAATCCCCATTTACAAATCACTTTGTAAGCCACCAAGGTTTGTTTCAGAATGTGCTATTATAGTGTTAACACACGTATGGATTTGGTTGACCTCAACCGCCGTTTGACCAACGGGAGAAAAAGAGAGGGAAATATGATATTCTCACTCTTTCTCTCCCGTTGGTTGGACGGCGGGCCGTCAACCAAATCCATACGTGTGTTAACACTATTAAAGTACCTAGTTGCTAAGCATCACATAAATTATTTGGAAGATAAAACTTTCGGTTATTTCACATCGCGTTTCACAATCATTTTTTATCATCCAGATACAAGGACACTAAAGAGTCGACTTTGATCACCCAGGGATCAATGTGGAATAGGCCTTAGTAGTTCTATATTACTGGGCAGCGAAATTTTTAATTTTTACATTCAAACTCCCTAACTTATACTTGACAAAGGCAAATGCACAAGAAGTGCGATGCCAAAATCCTCAGAGGAAAGAGAAAAAATAATCTCCTTAACCATGTAATAAATGTTTACCACAGAAGAGGCCATTAAATAAGAGTTGAAGTGGAATAAACGTTTATTTGCATCTTGATCACACATAAATGATTAGAAACCTTATCTGACGAGTCCTTTTTAATGATCGTGAAACGCAATCACAGTGTTTATTTAATAGATAAGTTGACTTAACTGGACATTCTGAAACAAAGCCTAAAATCTCGTGGCCAAATGAGCTTTCGTCGGTTAATCTATTGGTATATTAATCTTTCATCTTGTCAGCAATAGCTAAATTGTTTTTGTTTTACACCTTTTGTTAAGATGAGAGCAGGCGACAGTTTCTTTGTTGGACACGTAGCAAATCAGCACACGTTTTAAAAAATGTTCAAAACTTGAACATAATCTTTTATCATTGTCTATGCTCTCGTCTGGATTCAAATAGGTTTGTAACCGACTGCTTTCAGTGGCCTTGGTTACATGCATATTTGTGTCTATATTAAAGAACAATATTTTATTTTATGTCAATCAAATTCTTTCTGTTATGAAAATTTATGGAATTCATTAGATATTAAATATTTCTAAGCCGCAGGGGGGAGCAGTTAGAGGGATAGCACGTCTATAGCTATTCGAGCTCCATATGCAATGCAAATTACAAAAAAAAAACAGCTGCAGGTTTTAAACATTTTATTATTTTACATGGCAACTGCGTCAATTACGCGAAGACAAAAGCCCAAATACGGGGGGAAAACAGCTTATTCATCATTTTGTACATCATTTTGAAATAAATGAAGAAAAAAAAGAATTTGAACTGGTACACAATTAAAAAAAAGACCTCTCATAGTTATGATCGTACCTCATTTTATTGTTCTAGAAGTGTGATTATCCCTGAAAATAGTTACCATTTTCATAATTTAGTTTAATACTGCTCCTTCAATTTGTTTTTTCAACCTGTGGGAAAAAATAAACATAAACAATCCACAATAAAGTTTTTTATTTACTGCTTTCGTATTTTAGGCTCTTCTTGCTTCAAATTTTCAGATTGATTTAAACATAATTAACAAACACCTAATTCTAAATTCTGTACCAACGCCTTAATAATTTTTGCTAAACGGATTTTGACATTTAGCAAGGCATTCAAATTCATTGAAAAATCTTTACGAAAATTATGAATAGACCCAATAATATTATCTTTGATTGGCCCCTTGTGAAAAATGATAATTATCAATCTTTAATATTACGTAAATACGCAATTTCGTTAACTTTGGCGACTTTTTCCCCGAGCTAATTTGATTTAAAACTGCTATTACAGGCACCTAATCCGCTCAGTTGGAAAATCACGCGACCGCAAACCGTATCTGGGCGCGATATGAACCGATTTTGATGATATTTCTTTGGGACCATTCTGAATTCTGAAAGTGTATTATTACAAGTTAAAAAAAACCTTTTTTATTAAAAAAAATTACGTAAAGTCCAACAGTAATGCCAACAGTAAAAAAACAATCATCATTACGCTAAAGGACCTTAATTCTCAAAATGGAAGATGAAGTTGAAAGGAATTACGATAACAATAAAATAGTGGGCGAAGGTGCCTCCACTCAAAAAGCTATATTTGACTGGCGATCTTCCGTCTAGTTCACGCGTACCAGAGCAAGTGAGAGGGCGCTATACAAAAACCACGGTTTACACTTTCATCCATTGAAATGCACGCGGTGCTCCGATGCGGGTGAGTCGCCGGTTCAAAGTAACTGAACCGTCCGGTCTTATCGTCGAACAAAAATAATAAATCAAAGTAAACGGACATTGCAGTGATACGAACTGATTTCTTGTGTGATAGTGCTCGTGACATCAGCTTGCGATCCGGCAGCAAATAAACTCGTGTCTTCTTAAGGTAAGAGATTTTATTTACACACATGACTGTTGAACGAAACTTCTGAATGAACCGAGTCATTGGACTTGATTTTACGACTTCATTATAAGCTGCTATCAACCATAACGAGTTGGCTTTTTGAAAATTTGCCACAGTAGGTACCTACTTAGGTATTGGAACCGTATTTATCATCATGGAATAATCCTAATCAAGTAGGTTGTATTTCATGACCCACAAATGTTTCATAGTCTAGCTAGACATCCAGGCCTTCAAGCAACCTGCAGCACGGTGGGCGTTATAGCCAAACAAGGCAGCCTGAACAGACTAATTTGGGATGATGAAAGACGTAAAAATATATACCTATTCTTTGAGACGTTACACAGAATGATGTAAATCTGAGTTCTCTTGATATAGGTACCTAGTAGGTGGGTAACTGGGTAGGCACTTGCCTACCTCTTATAAATTAATTTTAGTTAGGTAGTCTATATAGGCACTGTAAAGATTATTGCTTGTAGTTTGCCATAATCAGTGCATAAATAATTTTATGTTAGTGACTTCTGATTTCACAGCAATCCTATAGGCACCTTACTAACTATCCTAGCCTTATTTTTTATCCTCATTTCGACACCACGTATAATTAACAGGTACCCTATAAATGGTTTTTATCTTAGATGCTAAGGTTTTTACCTATACCTCTACCTAGTATTTACCCTAAGTCTTAACATCTCGTCTTTTTAACCGACTTTAAAAAAGAGGAGATTATCAATTCGACTATATGTTTTTTTTTTCTTTATTATAATAGTATTTGGTCCATATCTTTTCAGCCATCTCTCATGATTTCAAAAGAAGTAAACGGTTGCATTTTAAACATTATGTTCAAACTAAACTTATTCGAGACCGTCGAAACCTATTTCACACAATAAATCAAAGCACCGTTAGGATTAAATTATTGGGTGAAGCTGTTTATTGCAATGTAAGCTATTGACTATAAAACACTTGGAGACGGCAGATTGTGCCTGACCAGTGACCACGTTCCACCGTTTAAACTGAAAATTAAGGTAAATGCACACTGGCAAATTAAAGTAATCGTAGGTTCGAATTCCTCTTAATTTTTTACAGCGTAAGTAATAATAAGGTTGATACCATTTTCCGAGTGGAGAAATATTATTATTTCCTCAAAATTGCGCTACCGGCACCGATGGGGCTTATCTTATGGGGGAAAATTGTATCTACCTAGGTAGGTATTACCCATAATCACGTCCGTCTGCATAAATTTTTATTGATCATCATGTACCTAGTAAGTATTACTATGGATAATAGGGGGATAATCGCAATCCTATAGCCCTATAGGTATAAGTTTCAGAAAACTTTGGATTAGGTATCTACCTACGTAGTTACGTACTATTTGTATGGTATATTATACCATACAAAATTTGGTTGTAGATAGGTACTTTACTTACCCATACCTCTTTTATTTTTAATTATTTGAGTCATCCGTAAAAAAATAGTTTAAAAAAACAAAAAAAAAATGAGAATCATTTATTGAGCAAAATATGAGGTCTCAGATTCTTATGAGAAAAGTCAGCGGGCTGGTATCATGTTTGTATATTTGATCGACGATAACAGCTGTCGTATCGCTGATCCGATTTTTATGAAATGTTATAGGGACCTACGTATTGAATTTTATACAATTATGAATAAAAAAATGTGTATGGAATTCATTACGTATTTTACGCATTGAATATTCGTACCTAGGTCATAGCCTAGGTACTTCGCTTATAGAACTAGGTAGTACTTAAGTACAACAGTTTACGACAGCTTTAGCTGCGGTCGTTGGACAAAGCTCCGCACTTCAAATTCATTCAAACAGGTCAACGGCGACCGACCGCAGAGTGGGTGCACCTTAACCGGCCATCGGTTTTACCGGCCATAAAAATTTGCTATGACAGAACACGGCAAGGCCAGCCTCAATATGTTTTATGGGACGCCTCTATTTTACATATTTGTATGAACTAGTTCATGTTTGAAGAGCGCCCAACTTATCTGTAAGTTTAGTGGGGGAGCTACCATCGTATTTTTTAAACAAAACTGCCAGCCATCCGTAGATTTTTTAGCTCGTTCATTTGGGTAACTCTATAGATAAGTTGGTAGCACAGTAACTTGGAAATTAACACCGCGGGTCGTCTCGCATTGTCGCGGGAGGTGTAGGTGTTACTTGTTTCGGATAGGCTGCATCCGGTTAAGTTTCAGGACACAGAATGTTGAGTCTCACTAGTAAAGAGTAGAAGACCAGCCCACGATTTGCAATACAGTGTATGTAACCACAGTATCTGCAGAGTTGGAGCACCATCGTATTGAACAAAACCTCTTCATTTCACCTTCTTCATTGGCTCATACTGCTCTTTAAGTTGGTCAAACTGAAAGTAGGTTTCTGTAAAACGGACACACAGGGACTTTAATATTTATGTATAAGTCAAATCTCCGGGGAAATCTTACGAACTCAGTCACATAGGTTACAAGTCCGTAGACCTAGATCTCTAATCTGCAAGCGAGGCCAGCTAGTCTCTTGGAGACTACTTATTGTGAAATTTGACACATTGCTTTTTGTTCTTGCAAGGTATTTAACTCTAGATTCACAAAAAATGTGATCATGGGCATGGGTTGCGATGAGGAAAACCTCTTCATGGTTTATGCATTCCTGGGGCCTTACGGGCAACAGCTAATTGCGGCACCTAATCCGCTCAGTTGGAAAATCACGCGAACGTGAACCTTATCGCACCCAGATACGGTTTGCGGTCGCGTGATTTTCCAACTGAGCGGATTAGGTGCCGCAATTAGCTGTTGTCCGTAAGGCCCCTGGAAGGTACTTGGACTTGGTGAAAAAAACTTCTTAATTAGCAATATTCCACATTCTAATATAAATTGGCCGACACTCAAAGTCAAAATGGTAGAATAATAAAAAATAAAGATATTTACGTAGGTATAACATTTTTGTTTTCACCATACTTTCCTACTAGTTGTTCTATCTGGAATACAATTTGCGTGTCCAAAATGTTCGACTAGCCAGTATAACAAATTGGAAAAAAAACAAACGATTAGCTGATCATGGAACTACTAGTCGGACAGAATGGAATAAGCGCAAATAAGTATCTAAATGAGTTTCCTAAAATAATAAGAAGCACAAATAGGTACATATACATTTACGCAACTTTCTTGGTTCTATAAATATTATACTAGTTAGGTGCCTAATTTAATTTAAACTTGAGTCCTGTAAACTTGGCAACAGGTTTATAGGGCTATGTAAGCCAGATTGGCTCACAAATCAGTAGTTACTGGCTGGCTGCTGCTTATTAGTGAGTATAGATGCGAGATAGCTATAAATACGCCTACGCCTATAATGGAACGCCTTGCCCCTGTCTGTGTTTCCGCAGCATTACAATCTTGGAGTGTTCAAGTCTAGGGTTAATAGGTTATTACTGGGCAAACGTGCTCCATCTTCGACCGCATCATCGCTTTCCATCAGGCGAGATCGCGGTCAAACGTTAGCCTAGTCCGATGTAAAAAAAAAAAAAAAAAAAATAGCCATCCTTGCCCTCACATGAGGACCTCTAATTAGAAGGTACAAAATAGGGACCTATTGTCCATACCATGCCATAAAGAATTAACGGAGGCATGACAGTTACTTGCTACCTCGTTAGGTAGAAACCTTCTGAGGGTAGAAATATCGAGATTGGGATTTAGGATTGGGCAGTTAGCAGTAAGCGCAGCGTAGGACGTCCACCCACAGGCCTGTATATTATTTTAAAAAAATCAGTTAATAAAGATGGACTGACGACGTAAAAGAGATCGCAGGGAAACGCTGTATTTTGGAGATTGATGCATGGGGGAAGCCTATGTCCAGCAGTAGACGTACTATGGCTGAAATGATGATGATAAATGATGTAGCGTTTGGTTTTTCTAATTATTCGTACATGATTCTATGAGTTATCGTGCGTTTTTTTTAAGTTTTGTGTTACGTCTACCTAACTCAAGCTACTTCTGTGGACGAAGGCGAAGTAGGTACGAACTCTACCAATATGCACTTGCGTAAAATACCTACATAGATCGAATTTGATCCATACAAATGTAGAATTTCGAAATTGAAATTTGTTTGCAATCCCATTCGATCTGTTATTTAGACAAATCCATTGATATAATACCTACCCACAAGATGGACAGCAGACCTCAAAAAGACCGCAGGGAAACGCTGGATGCAGGACGCTTCCAACCGGCCCTTTTGGAAATCGATGGGGGACGCCTATGTCCAGCAGTGGACGTCCTACGACTGAAATGATGATGATGATGACGACTGATATACCAAATATAATTATAAACTACGTAAGTACAACAATAATTTTTATACACTCAGCAAAGGTGTTGAATTCTGCGGAGTCTGTGTGCCACGGCAAATCTATCATGAAAAAAAAAGTCAGGCAGCAAGTCGGAAAACATAACATAACTATGGTGAGCTCAGATCAGTTGAAATGAGCAGCAGAAGTTCGGCATTTCCGGTACATACCAATTTTATGAGGAAATTTACGTCACATGCAACGAGATAAATACATAGAGTCACATTCGTACCAAAAAAAACCGAACCAAAACTCGGCGCACGCTACGAATTGCGCCGACTTTTGGTTAGTTACAAGATCCGACTACAACGCCGCGCGATGCTATAGCTACGATGACATAGCGGACAACTAACGTTGAACACTATGCAAGGCATGCAAGCGTCATATAACGTCTAAATTGGAATAAAATTAAGTAATTAATTGTGGCATTGTGAACTATATACCTAATTGATGATACAATGTATGTACAATGACTCTCGGAGGTTTTTTTGACTGTTTTCGCTAGAGATTGAGACTATAGGAATTGTATCTCGATGTCACATGTCATTTCTCAACCCTTGGCATGATGCCAAGGGTCTAGAAATGCTTGCAGCCCTTAGAATATGATTCTAAGATGCAGCCCTTAAAAACTTACAGTTTCTCAACAAAACTGCCGTTTAGTTATTCTGCTCACCTCTCGTGACCTAGGAAGCAACAGTTGTTATTTTTAATCTACGATCTGCTGATTTAATCTCAACATCCTTGCAAGATGTTGAGCAACTCACCTCGTGTTTTGGGCATTAACTCGTATCCCGGTGACCTCGGTAAGGATTCCCTTTCACCGGGGATTATGTTTCGCTTCGTCAAGTCCTTGTCAACAGAAATGATAGCAGTGTGCACAGATAGTGCTTCACAACACCTAAATAATATACGTCTGTTAGGTTTTTGTACTCAAATGGTAAAAACGGGACCCTATCACATCCATGATAACCATGCTATGCGTTCAAACGATGTCTGTCTGTCCATCTGTCCGTCTGTCCCACCTATTAACTGCTATATCATTCGAACCGTAAGTTAGCCAATTGAAATTATCACAGAATATCTAATGTTACGGATTAATTAAAAAAAAAAAAAAGGTCAAAAAGTAAAACTAAATAGCATAAGTACAACAAACGTATAAATAATTATGAATAATGGCCAAGTGCGAGTCGACAAGTTATTTCGTTATTGAATTTTGTGGTGGTACAGAACCCTCAGTGCGCGAGCCCGACTCGCACTTAGCCGGTTTATTATGCCATAGATGGCAAATAGCAGACGGGCTGTCAGTCCAGCAGGCCGGACAGGCCGGCAGTCACTGTCGCCTTATGCCAAGACGAAAGGGCCCATATTATTGGAACTTTAAGTACAATACGAACGTCTTTTTAAAAGAAGTTAGATCTGATGGGTACGGTATCTACACAGACATTGCAGTAGAGCTAACTCAAAACAGTTCGAATCAACTGTATCTCATCTAACTCATCATCCAAATCCTTCTTTTTTAGATGGCATTGCGCACGAGTCGGCCATAATGCTTAGAATCCTCCATGTTAGAATCCGAGATAATCGCAGCCAAAGACGGATGAATCACGAACGATCGACAGATATGTTCAAATTGACTCCCTTTGTCAAACCGCAGTATCAACCAGTACAACTTGACCTCTAAAAGACTACTGCTCAATTTTATAACCACGATTTTTAACCTAAGCCCTTCACGGTAAGTTCTAGGTAATATCTGCGGGATTTTATGTGGTTTTAGATGTTCTGGTTAATGTTTCTTTGGACTCTATGGCGCCGACGAAATCGTGCATTACGGTACCGAAACCACTCGATGTAGGTATTTTACTGCGATTCGTTGCGAAATCAGGACAAAAATAAAGAAGTTTTCGTAGACATGTTCTGACTTCTGGTAGTGCTTATGGAAACCTGGCCTGAAGTCTAAAGCCCGTTGCAGACCATGCGAAGTACAAGTAGCAAGTAAACGTGGGTCTGCAACGGGCTTTACATGCATCGATTTTAATAGTTACTAGTAATATGTATTCTGTGATAGTACCTAGGTACCTAGTACCTACTATGTAAGTACTTGATGAAATTTGCACGTTGAAGTGAACGTGCCACACCACATCGCTCGAAGAACCGATAACCGATGGGGAAGAAAGGTTCTGGAGTGGAGACCACGAACCGGAAGACGCAGCGTAGGTAAGCCTCCCACTAGATGGACCGACGACATTGTCGCGGGCATCCAGAGGATGCAAAAGGCAGGCTGTCGTTCAGTGTGGAGGTTAAAGGAGGAGGCCTATGTTCAGCAGTGGACGTCTTCTGGCTGATGATGAAGTACTTGATGACACAACTGAATCTTTCTGATCTAGTAGATTGAGTTGAAGGAGAACGGTTAAGTGTCGATAGTGCGACTTTTTAAAGTTTTCTAATACTTTGTAGTAGGTTCTTTACGGAAAAAAAATTAAGAAAATTGCGCAGAAAATTGGAAAATTTCAGAAAACTTGACTTCGCGTGTTTGACAGTTCTAGGACAGGACAACGTCTGTCGGGTCAGCTAGTTAAATATACAAATCTTGAAACCTTTAGAAAGAAAAGCCTCACAAGCGATATATCAGCGCTATGCTATCTTTGGTTAGTAAAAAAATCCAATAAGTGAACTTGATTACGAGCAAACGGAGCAATTACTCAGTCATTGACATAAACACATACACGCACATTAACCACCCACTTTAATTTAAAACTACCCTACATAATTATAAACTGTTCATAAATATTAATGTGAAATTACGATGTAACAACGAAAGAGCGGTCTCTCCTAACACAGGTTGTCAAAACTTAACAGGAGAGGCCAAACACCTATGTTTTATAAAAATCAGTTAATAAAGAATTTTGAATTGAATTTGAAGTGAAGCAAAAAGAAATTTACGAGGCTATTTGCTTCCATTTAACTGTCCTATCAAGAATTACCAATGCCATACTGAATATTTACAACACATTAGGAGAATAAAGTGAAACACAAAACTGTTAGAAAGCTGCATCTCAATCGTAACAACCACTGCTCCGTAACATAAGTAGATAGGTACATGTGCTAGGTCCGTTTTGTAATCTATCCGTTCTCACGGCCGGTCGATCGAAGATAGGCATTTATTTACCGCCTGGACCACCGGAGTGACACCTCTGTGGACGCCGGTGATTCTATGACGTCGTAAAGATTGGGATTAAGTTATGACTCCTTCTATATTACGGTGTGGTCGAATATAGTAAAACCGACAAGCTTGGAATGGAAATTTACTCCCAGCTAAATCAGCCTGAACATACAGGCAGGCACGGCAGTTTTCTTTTTACTGGCGTGTCTTTACTAAACAAAATACAAGCTAACACAGAATAATTAATTTTTTGAAAAAAAAAACCGACTTCAAATCTATGCTTACAATACCTACATGTGACCTACATAGTTAAAACAGATTGACATTCCTCGTCATAACTTATGCTGAATCATGCTGAATGGAACCAATGGAACCGAAAACCAAAACGACATTTGTGTAATATTGACAATACTGTGTTTTTTTTTTAAAGCGCTGAATAAATGTTTATATGGGACCTCTGAGGTATGATCTACCAAACAAAAAAGAATTATCAAAATCAATTCAGAATTGGCGGAGTTATCGCGTAACAAACACACAAAAAAACATACAGTCGAATAGATAACCTCCTTTCGTCTGTTAAAAAATAGACTGCCCATAAACCGTTGAAGGTCTAAAGACAATCCAAATGCTCAAGCCCACTACCAGTTGGCAGCGTACCCAAGCATGTTGCCAGCATTACGTCTGAATGGCACAGCAAAAGTGTTGAGCCAGAAACAAGCCAGAATTTGAATTTGACTGAATCAGTACAAGAAAAATAAGTAATTAGGGGTACTAAGGGGTATATACGGGTAGGGGTATAGGTATTAGAGGTAATCTTTTCAAACGAATTTCTTGATCTTTTAGGATTTTAAACCTAACAAGTAGGAGTAATTTTTTAAACATAGTTCCCGATATCTTGGAAGAGTCTATCATACCATAAGTTTCTCAAAAAATCTTTTTAGAGAATAAAATAAATTCAAACATTTCAAAATGTGTTAAAGACAAACAAGACGGATAGATAAACCTGTAAGAAATATGCGACACCTATTTAAATAAATCTAGATCAATATAAATATATTTATACTTATCAAGCTTTCTAATCTAGATTCCAGCGACAAAATTTGCCAGTTAGGGATGGCAAGTCTTAAAAACTATTCATTTCATTGACGACCTGGTAGAGCGTGAGCGTGCGCGTTTATCCTCTTTGGTGCACGTCTGCTGATTTGATTATCTCCTCTAAGTATGTGTGTTAGTTTTTCACTAATCTGGGCGTTATGTTGGCCTTGGTTGTTGTCCATATCTTCGTGTGTGTTCCATGTCGTCCCCGACACAAGGAGTCCTAATTTTATGGGGGTAGCGTTTCCACCATGTTTTTTTTCTCTCGCTTCTTTCAACTCGCTTTTCCTATCTATTCGGTATTTTTTTTAATCGATTTGTAATTTAAAATTTCCATTCTTTTTAATAAATAAATACATATTCGGGATATTTTAACACACACGGTCATCTGACCCCAAACTAAGCAAAGCTTGTGATAAGGCTGCCAGAGACTGATATACATACATATATAGTTTTTAAATACATACTTAAATAGATATTAACACCCAGGTATAGAACAAACACAAATGTTCATCACATAAATGTTTGTCCTAGGTGGGAATCGAACCCACGCCCTCAGGCTCAGAAGGTAAGTTCACTACCAACTGGACCAACGGGCAATAATATTAATATGGTATGTATAATAGAAATAAAATAAATAAAAAATGTACATAAAAGAACAGTGATTTCAACGTCGTACAGCCAACCCTAGCCTGCCAAATACAAGGCAGTTTTACTTAATTCGGCACTAATTTATGATATTGTTAACTCACGTGGGCGGTAATGAATGGCTTATTGTGCAGGTGATTATGCGAAACGTGCATTCTTTGCAGATCGATACCCATTTATGGGTAAAAATCGATAAATTAATTCGCATTGAACGATTAAGACGCCCGCGCAAGTCCGGAGAACGAAGTTGGAAACCGAAACTCGCTTGGTTCTATCATTATTTTTTGTAATTCCACCTACTACTGCACTTAATTCAAATTAAATCAAATCTAATTAAGTATTTTATTTGATGCCAAATAAAATTTCGCATTATGACATATTATGGTACTGAGACGTGGTCTTTAACTGTTGGCCTTTTGTAAAAACTCAGACTCACACGGGCAATGGAGTTATGCTATTATATTAAACTTTATTTATTAATTTATTCATAAAATATCTAGATTTTCGGCCATAAATACAAAAAAAAAATAGCCGTAATTATTGTTAAGACGATTAAATTCACGTAAACCATAACATTGAAATTGTATACCTATTTTATATTTTCGTAAAACTACTTATGTAAATTGGAGGTAATAAGTTGAAATTTTGAGTTTTACCAAATTTTGAAGCCTTTTGAAGCAGATGTGTCTAATATAGCTATAGATCTTTCTATTTGATAGAATCAGAACGCCAAATATCCAGTTTTCGTTGCTTTCGTTGATTTGCAGGTTGCCAGAGTCCGTATTTTAGTCATAAATATTTTTTGCTAGGTTTAAAATCAGTCTCGATCTATTTAAATATGAGTATCTAAGCCCGGTGTACTTTGAGCATAGTCCTGCGTTTACAAGCTTATGGACATAAAAAATACACAATAACTCTTTGGATCGTGCCTGTCTGTAGACCGTTGAACTTGCCTTATTTACAGGTAATTGTAGCTGTTGCGATAGACACGGAATAGAGACAATAGCAATGGACGAGACTACGTGAGATGACGGCAATAAGAAATAACTTGGAAGTTGCTTTTATAGGTACAATTTCTTTCTACGTCTAATTTAATAGACGTAAGAATCAAGAAGCGGAATCAAGAAGAAAGGAGAAGCGGACGACCGAGATTTGTGGAGGGAAATGGGGGAGACCTTTGCCCAGCAGTGGAACAGTATAAGTTAAAAAAAAAAAGAATTAAGAACTTATTTCAACACAATTTTACTTACTGATACTGTTGTGTGTGTTAAATAAAATAAAATAAATAATAAAAACTTATTTAGATAAACATTTTGTGGATACAGTTTTTATAATGCGTCGTACTCCGGACAAGGAAACCTGATTCCCGGAGCCGACTTCTTCCCGCGGTGGGTACTTAGGTGTAATTCCAAAATACAAAATCAAAAACAATCTAAATATACCAAACCATCCAGTTACACTTACCAAAAATATCCTATAAGTATTATAAGTACGAGTAATTGGCAACTATATGAATTCTTCGAGCAATTAATAATACGAACCTTTTGATTACGTAAGTAAGTAATTCCCGTGTAATATAAATAAATTGTGTGGGAAACCACGCCAGTTTCTATAATAAAACATAAAAACGCAAAAAGAAAAGGAGGTACAAGCTATGCTGGTGCTGTCTGTAAACATTTTCTAATGGTTTCTAGTGGTTTCTAATGGTTTTATAACAAAGCATAGCCAGTTTTATTATTGAAAAAAAATATTATGTAGCTCACTAAATACATGGTTGTGAGCTAGATAGTGAGACAAAAAACAAGAAAATTAAAAACTGCAGTCAAATTGATTCTGCCACTCCCCAATACCTATTTATCTCTTGCTAAAGAAACCCAGTAATACGATAGCTTGAAAAAGAAAACATAAATACCTACTTCATTACGTGGATAATTAGGTACCGTAACATAATTTAGTAAATACTTCGTAATCCAATTTGAAAATGTAAATCCTTGTAGCTGATACCTATATTGTCCCAGAACTTACTAATGAGAATCAAATCATCGACTATGCAAACCATAAAATCCAAAATATTTTCAACTGCTTATCAGTCTTTTTTTTATTGGTTCACTAAACTGGCTGTAACATTTTAAATTCATTTTTTTTTTACGTATAAATATGGAATTTACGACCTCCTAGAAGTGAACACTGTATGCACGTGAATTAATATAATAGTAATAAATAATACACTGCTTATAACACTACTTAAATTAAACTAAAGATTGAATTGACTACTTAAATTACAATGTTTTTTGATACTGTCTGATGTAGTATTAAAAATATCCAAATCGTTACAAATGTTATCACAAGTTATTATAAGTCTATATCTATAGGAGCTCTAATACCTGACCCGGTAGTAATGTCAGTCTTCCAAAGGATTCCTTGTAACCTTCTGATTCTGAAACCCTGATGCGGCTACTGTTAGCAAAGACCTTCGAAAAATGGTCACCATTAAAAGGAATAGCAACTAAAAAGGACATAGGGTAATTTTATATGGGTCAGTGGCCTTCGTTCGTTTTGTTGTTTCAGTTAATTTTGTTCACTCCTTCAAATTACCGAAATAGTTATTCTTGGAAAATACTTAGTCAAGCCTCGCGAATTCGCGATCCAATTGCTACTTCGCGCAAAACAAAATGTATAAGAAATATGTCCGCTATTTCAACAATTTGCCTTTTTTAGAAACAAGAAAAACATGATTGTGGTTAGATTGCGGATGTCTAGGTATTGTTGTGTGGCGTATGATTGGAAATCAACGGTCACTTGGCGAGGTCGTTTGTTCACCTCTCATAAACGGCTGCTATAAATACTGGTATCGCTGAATTCATAAATATGTTGGGAAGAGCTGATGCTATCTAAAATTCTTGATAAAGATCTCTTTGCTCTTTGTGGAACCATCGGCTGTCAACAAGGCTATTTTTATTTTTTACGGTTCTCGGGAACAATCACCCAGCCTGACTCGAACTACGTAAATTTACTAAATTTTTAAGCTATACCGACCAAATATAAAGTTCCAAAAACTGTGCCAAATTATCATAATCAGTAGAAATCATAGACAAATTTATGATATTTCGTTGATATCCTTTTCTATTGAGTATGTAGTTATGATTTTATGAATGGTATTACGACAATGCCCAAAAATTGCAGACAACACACTCGAGTTGTTGCATTGCTAAGATTTCTAGTATATATTCTCAGATGAACCAAATGCTGATTGCACTATCTTGGAATTGAGAGTTTTTTTATAAATATGTCTACAAAATTAGTCCACGCAAGTTGCTCTATTTTGTTTCAAACTTTGCGGTAGTCACTTTTCAAGTAGCCTTAATCATAAACTTAATTAATTGAATGAACAAATTTTAAATATCCTAATTGAATTTTACACGTAAGTAATATACCTACATATCGAATAGGTAATCGTACTTTGCCAATAAGGGATTGTTTACATAACTAACAATATCATTATCCATAACAATAAATAAGGTACCTACCTAATATTTAACACAAGATAGACATAATGATTTATATCATGACAAAACGCAATCTCTATGAAAGTTTTGAAACGTCTTAAGTATAAATATCTAACTAAGTAGTTTCTTGGCTAAGTTAGGTCAATTTACATATAAGTTCAAGTAAAACAGGTCCATTGGCGAGACCCGGACCATAATAATCGTTACATTAACATGGAAAATACTTTGTTTGCAGTTATTGCAGAACATCACTTACTCGTTTAAACCTGAAAATGGTAAATTTTATTTAAGTATTTCCTTTTACACAACTCCGAAATGTTATTTTCCGAGGTCAAGCACATAAGCCAATACCTATTTCCAGGAACTGAAAAACTAAAGGAGACATAGCTGTTAAAATTTGCAAGTTGAAGTTGCAATGGGCAGGCCACATCGCTCGAAGAACCGATAACCGATGGGGAAGAAAGGTTCTGGAGTGGAGACCACGAACCGGAAGACGCAGCGTAGTAGGTAGTTCAGTGTGGAGGTTAAAGGGGGAGGCCTATGTTCAGCAGTGGACGTCTTCTGGCTGATGATGATGAAAAACTAAAGGAGAATGCGCAGAAATGTGTCGTGCCTGGCCCACATCAAAATGTTATAATTTTTGTTAGATTTTTTTATATTGTATTTCACTAGTAGGCATTAGATTTATATTATAATTTTAAACATTGAAATACAGCGTTTCCATCTCCATACTACCATCACAGTTCCCTTACGAAAAACGCTAACTGAATCAAATTACCGCACTTAAGAGCAAAACAAAAACCATGCACCGACATGGTTATATAGAACGCATACCAACCAAGATTGAATTAAAGATACATTACAAATCACTTCAATAGAGACCCTCTTATAAAACAAGCCACAATGAGTCTTGTGAAATTGCTAGCACAAAAAATACAGCTCTCTCAGCTAGATTAGACTCTTTAGAGTTAAGTCGTGAGCAATTTTCCTTGGGTATATCAAGACGTTTTATTTAAGCTTCTTGTAAAACACTGGCTTGCAAGTAGGGCTGGCCGATAGGTAAATCTTTGGCGCCCATTATCTCAGGGCTCTGTCAGCTCTATGTTGTTTGTGTAGGCTTCCAACTGTGTTATGAAATAGTTGTCTGAGACGCTTGACTTTTTATGTGCTCATTACAGATGCAGTCATAATTTCATGGCGTAAAAAGACGTTTTAGCATGTGCGGTGCATTTTAAACAAAGGTCACTTTCGTGACTTTTCACTTCTTTTATATCCACTTCTGTACTGCCTCACTTTCTAAGTCAAAACATTTTTTGACTTTGTTAAGTTCTTTTATATTTTTTTCTATTTCGGGTGTTTCTTAATCAGATTGGGGATATTTCAGAGGCAAAACAATTGTCAAACTTTTGTTCAAGTAAATTTCTCGAAAACTATTATCGCCACCAAAAATTACAATAATTGCAATAGGCTATATGAACCTATTCACTATCAGATTATTTATACTGTATTAGATTATTTCTAGTGATTCTAACCTTCCTTTAGATATTAGCAATTTACAAATCATCATCATTTCAGCCATAGGACGTTCACTGCTGGACATAGGACTCCCCATCTATCTCCAAAAGGGCCGGTTTGAAGTGGCCTGCATCCAGCGTTTCCCTGCGGTCTCTTTTAGGTCGTCTGTCCATCTTGTCAGTGTCTCACTGGCTCGTAAGCAAGCTCAAAGTCGTACAGCGAGCTATGGAAAGGAGAGGGCTATGCTCAGGGTTTCTGTACGAGATCGAATCAGAAATGAAGAGATCCGTAGACGAACGAATTTACAAATATTTAGCTATAATTATCACCTCATTTATCCTCTCCAAGATTTTGAGATTAATGCCGTATATTATTCATTAACTCTTCTTTGTTTCACGGCCCTCGATGTTAGCTTTATTATATTCCTACGAATATGTCTAAATACAATTTACGCTTGCCACAAAAGTCAATATAATAAACCTATTGTAGTCTCTACAATGCCGTCTTTGTCAGTGCCTTAATTTTAAGCCAATTAACACCTCCAAATAGCCGCAAGGATTTTCCTACGCTTCGTAACGACGTGTTCTTTTTAGCACCAAATAAAGAGTTGTTATGTACACGCTTACGCTGGCTTTTGTCTGTCTAATGGCTACATAGAATGGAAGAAAAAAAAAACAATGAATCATTGACTCAGGTGTGGTTTATACTGAATCTATGGGTGTGGTGCTTCCTTAGGTGGACGCAATAGACAGATTAGCAATGTTTAAATGTCTGTTTAATTTGTTAATTTAAATTTAATTTTTAATTTTATTGAATTACAATTCATCAATAATTTACAACAATATTTTTGAGACTTTTTAAATATTTTTTACGTACTAAAATAAAAACAGGCACGTACTAACATAAACAAGTAAACAAAGTATTAGTGCAATTAAATTTAGAGTTCAGTTTTAAACTATCACGGTTGTTCACTAAAGTTATATGATATAAAAAATTAATATCCCGGTAAATAACCCGTAAATAATCATATAACTTTAAATTTAGAGTTAACGCTAAAATAACAAATGCAATTCTAATTACATTTATACTACATATAAGTAAAACACAAATCAACATCAGGCTGGTATAGTAATTAATAGTAAAAAGTGATATATTTCTACTGACTTACCAGATTTTTAAAGGATTTAAGTGCCTTTATACTTCTATAAAAAATATACTAGTAAACATCTTTTTTTGTTAACGTGGGCAATCTTCGAAACATTTCCTGGAAATCTTCAAAAAAGAAGCTGCATTGGGGTGTAGCTGGGTTACTTATGTGAGATTGCACTCACTAAAACCTCCTCGGTGGCTGACCTCTGTATCGGAAGGCACCGGGATCTCCCTAGGAACGCACCTAAATAAAATAAATAAAGAACAAGGACTTTTTTTCTTTAGATGGTTGGCATAATTCGCAAAACAGCCTACAGACTAATACCTATCACAGAACACATATTAGTACAACTATTATTACTGAGACTTAGAAATAAAATTCATGAATACATATATTTTAACTTAACTAGCCTTCTTCTGTCATTCCAGGGATGAACTAAGGCATGGGGCAAACAGAGCAAGCGCGCAGTCCTCGCGCGCGGCGCTCGCCGGAACTGCCCCCGCTGCCACCGCCCATACAGCCATGCAGTGGCTTCCTCGGGAACGTAAGTAAACTTTTCCTTTTTTAAATATATCGGTAACTTGTGTATTACGAATTTCTAGTGTAATTCCGATTCTATGTCGTTTTGAGTACAATAAGGATTTTGAAATAAACTATTTTAAAAAATATAATAAAAAATATAAAAAATTGTTTATCCCAAAATCCTTATTGTACTCAAAACGACGTAGAAGCGTAATTTCACTAGAAATTCGTTAAATAGACCGCAAAGTAACGCCTGATTCAATCAACTATATATAGGTAACTCTGTGCGCATGGTTTCCACGGTACCCATAAAAAATGGCAAAAGCTTGACAGATGACAATACTTATTTTATTGATTGAATACCATTGATGATTAAGTACATGAATATCAATATGATGTACATCATTGCATTACATAACGGAGACAAGACATAGATTTCTTCCAATCATCATCAGCATATCATGTTCCCACTGCTGGGATAGAGGCCTTCTCTCAGAGAGGTTGGGATCTAATCCACCATGTTGGCCCAGTGCATGTTGGTGAATGTTATGGTTATGGTTGATATTCCAAAAACTCGTACGAAGCGCTTTGATTCCACATTTATTGTGCAAACTGCTAGTCTGTGGAATGCGCTGCCTGAATGGGTTTTCCCCGATGGTTACAATCGGGGTATGTTCAAATCACGAGTGAATCGGTTTCTTCTAGGCAAGCGTGCTCCGACGTAGACCGCATCACCGCTTAACATCAGGCGAGTTAGTGGTCAAACGCAAGCCGTTTTGTTAAACATGTCTTTAAACTTTGAGTTTTTAGGACATACCGGATTTGGATTTCTTCTGTTCAAATTTATTAAATAAGTTTACTCTACGCAAAGATTCTACGGTTTATAATTTGATTTGGCACGGTTTGTGGTTTAACTGCTCATTAGGATTGGGTAGGTACCTACATACTTAGAATAAGTATATATAATCTAAGCCTCCATATTACATATAGGAATAATGACAATCTGAGTCAACAGATTTCGAAACAAGCATCATAATCAGCGTTGCATGTAAAACTTGATGTCAACTACGCGTAATTATTACCAATAGGTAATGTAATGCCACTTTTCGCAACTGCATAGTGTTGGCGCCATAAAATCAAGATAAAACCAAGTAGGTAGTTGTAAACCATAGTGCACCGCTCGACCTGAGTGACGTCAGCGTACCATTTCACATGAAGTCGCAGCCGCTGCGTCGGTCATTTGCATAAAATTAAGCAACGCGGCAGACCATCCGTCTTGCTCGCCGACTTTCCTCCAACTTATCGCCGGCCGGTTTAAAAGCTTTAACGGTATCGC
The DNA here is from genome assembly GCA_914767915.1 of Agriopis aurantiaria. Taxonomy (NCBI): domain Eukaryota; kingdom Metazoa; phylum Arthropoda; class Insecta; order Lepidoptera; family Geometridae; genus Agriopis; species Agriopis aurantiaria. Next base: position 14,250,437 of record OU611992.1, on the reverse strand, counting down.
GACAAAAGTGACGCGTAAATCAAATCGGGCCGGCCTTGGCTTCCAGCTCAATGGGCCAACAAGCCGACGAAAACGAAGGGCATTTGTGGCGGACTCGAGAATCTAATTTGAATTTTCCAAACTTGCATAATAATTCGGTTGTAAGTCTGCATTTGGTTACTCCGGAGCGTGTAATCTGATTCTATAACGATTTGCTAAAAGCAGAGCGCTATTAGATATCACAAGTTAGCAATTTATAGCGGTGCGGTTTGGCCGGCGGCGGCGGGCATGCGGCAGATTATGGCAAGCGCAATCTCCTTACGTCCATAAATTGCCTGCCCGCTTCCTTCAATGAACGCTGAGCTCTTATTAGGAGCAGCGAGCTGAGCTCCGTGACAGACTCCTTGGGGCACGACATAAACAATGACAGACTTCATGGAATAGTGCTTTTCAAAGAGCTGTGCTTGTAACCACTTCCAAGACTTGTTACTGTAAAAGTATCTATAAGATCAAGTATTTCCAACAATGAGATTCACTTGAACGAACGCAATTTTATTAGGGATATTGTTTTAAATATTGAAAAAGGCTTGCTTCCTCGTTCATTAATGTTTATAAAACCAGTGATCGTGCAAGCGCAGGCAGTGGTTACGATCGACATCCCGCAATCTAATATCGAAGATTAGATGTTATCTGCAAAGGCATCAGTCTAGAACTGCATGCAGGTTACTTAACTGGCATGCTACGTGGCAGACAGTGCACGTTAACTCTACATACTGGGATCACTAATTGGCAAAGAGCAGCTACCGTTACTCTGCTATACTTATTCCACAGATGCATCGCCAGAGCGTGACCGAGATCGGCCTCTCGCGAAATGCTTATTTTTGAACTCATTAATTTCACTTCCTTGAACTTTCTACACATATTACTTCGACAACGTGTAATTATTTACTATCTACCTTTTTTACTGCGTAATTTTGTCCAATTTCGGTACTAAAAAGATGCAGTTTGTTTTATCTTTTCGAGACCATTTCGCGAGACAGTAACTTTAAGAATCTCCTTACAAGGTTGCACACAATGGCATGTGGGGGATTATGGAGTCCAAACGCGGCGTTACCCTGGTATTGTCAGTTTTAGAGCTGGCTGTTTACGGGCAGCTTTGTTCGTCGCCGATGTTCAAGCTTATAGACTACAATGAGGCGGCATTATTGTCTGCAATATTGGAAAACAATGCGGGGCAGTGCACGACTCGACGCCTGACCTCCGAGATTATGCTTATTTGCCTTTTATTTTATAGAAAACGGCGTGCGATCTAGCGCGTCGGGCAGGATGTTGGCCCAATAAGAAAAGCGAGACTGCTAGACATGAAGTACTTCGATGCACTTTTTGTGCAATAAACAGCGGATGTATTAATATACCCCTTCGTGAGCCTTGCTTGCCCTATCTCGTGGGCAATTTTTCTTTGTCAGTCGGATGGGAAATTGCGTGCAGACGAAGTTATGTAATAATCCAATATACGAGTTTGTGAATTAAACGTTTACATAAAACAAATATAAATAATAAATATCCAATTTTGTCGTGGGTTTTGGTTACATAATACAAAAATGTATTATAAATACTTATGCTCTTATATTACAACATCTACACTTCTATATCTATACTGATACATGTTATAAAGCGGAAAAAAAAATGAGATGGTTTTTAGGGTCTCATCTGTGGACCTGATCCAATAAAAAAACACATTACATTGTGTAACATTACATAACGTTTATTCAATAGGCAGATGAAGCTGAGGCAAAAGCTAAATTTTTATAAGCACAATAAAGAATAACGAGATTAAATAAATCAGAAACGTTCGTCGATAGAATTATTAATATTTTTGCGTATGAATTAGCAATCATTTGTTCATCTCAATGCAGACATAAGAATAAGCAATGCACTTTGCAATGAAAATTAAATTAAATTTCAATATAACTTTCGCTTAATGTCTGCTCGAGATGGAGATACATCTTGGTTTGCTTCAAAAGCAATTAATATTGTAATAACATAATGTTCAGTCGTAATAATAACTCCCGGAACATAAACATTAAAATAACTTGGTTATGACTTCTGTAACACTTTGCAAGTCGTTAAGTCGTAACATACAAAAACAAAAGCCTTTTCTCTCAGCTGCATGATGTATGGATAAATATGTAATAATGACTTCAAATCATTTAAGCAAGTGCTCTAATAAACACAGGCAACGTCATAATAGAACGTAAAACTAAGAGTTTTGGTGCCAAATGCGACGTGAAAAAACACCTTGCCTCATTGTATTATTTTACTAAACTTATGTTATTTCGTCTATCTATCTATATCTATATACATATATAAAAATGAATCCCTATTTACCTTGGTCACGCCATAACTTGAGAACGACTTTCTCAACTTATGAGTATTTTCGTGATGTATATCCAAAACTCCACGAAGACTAGTTAGTCTCCACCACTTTACTAGGGCATTATTTTATTAGTAGGTATATATATTTATTAGTGTATAGTATAATACTTCGATTGAAGGAGTATATAATGGTCACGATCCTACTTTCCTTATGAATTTATGAATCCTTTGAGATACAATTGTTTAACATAAACAAATGCCTCTCATTTATTTGTATAAACATTTATACAACGTTCATCATAATTACTTGTAAAAATATTTTCGTACTCAATCTCCTCCGCATAAATATAGGTTGAAACATGAATTATATGGACCTTTTTAGAACAAAAACTCCGTCATCGAGGTAAAGGCAAAGCTTCCTTGACAGACCACCCAGAACAGAACTGTTCTGAACAGACGCATGTGATGGGAAGTCTGAAGAAAACATACAGTCTGTCGTAGACCTAATAGGCACTTGATAGAGCATTTGGTAAGACTAAGATTCTGTACACTTCTTTAGGTGCCAACTTCATCAGGGTAACCTAGGAAGTTATTTTATACCATTCCCCCTCTAAAAAACTTATTTTATTTATTGAAAACAATGAATAAAAAGCTTTTAATCACTATTTTGGTGTTTGAATTTAGAAAACACCAATATATTCGACCTCTATCTCAATGCTGTAGGTACACACCTCCTTTTTTGTTCATTAAATGTCTATTTTCGCTTAAATCTTTCTTTTTCTCGTAGTCATGGTATAAAGCATAGTATGCAACTCTTGAATAAAACGGATTTATATCGAGGGCCATTAATCACTCGCGTTGCTCAGGATTCTAACACTTGAATCACTCGCAATCGAATCATCACTCCCTACGGTCGTGATTCAGTCGTTAGAATCCTTCACTTGCTCGTGGTTCATCTAAATGGCCCTCGCTTTAAATCCGTCCTTTATTCACTAGTTTCATAATATACTATTATTTTATACTGTGTAATAATCGCGAAAACCTAAGAAAGCATTAGTACTATTACCACGCAGTCCGAGAATTGAGGAATTATGGTCTCAAAACATAGATTTTATGATAATTATCTTGGAATGGGTATTTTAATTATGATTATCCATAAAAGCCAATTATATGAAAACAATTTAATATCATATATAAAATTAATTATAGTAACTAATTTAGTAGGTACATAAAAAATACGCGTCGACTAGAGAACATTCCTATTTTCGTCGGTAAAAAAATTTCGACTCCGTGCATTTATTTAGGCACTACTTTATAAAACGCACACGATCAGTCTACAGGGTTACGCATGTAGACTGTACTAAGACGAACGGAGGTCATTGTACTCACCATTATGAACAACTTTTACTATGGGACCAACACTGAAATCGCAAAAAAGTTACAGCTGTCCCATACATATCGTCGAGTGTTAATGACCGTTTTCTATGGAACAGCTGTTTTTTTTTCGTGATTTCAGGTTTGATCCCATAGTAAAAGTTGTTCATAATGATGATTACAATGACCTTCGTTCGGCTTCTTTATGCGTAACCCTGTATAGTGTTTCGATGCACTTATATCTAAACATGTTTTGGTGGAAGTATGCCACAGAACCTGCTGACACAGTTCAGGCTACGTGGGTGAAGGTTGAATGGGAAAAGCTACTATGTCATTTTGTAATTTGCCGTAAAAAATAAACATCGGTAGATCGCTTACCGGTTCGCTGATGTAAAAATACTAGAAATAAAGCTCATAAACTTAAATCTTATTTATTTATAAAAATTATAAAATACACTGCTTTGATTAGATATATCTTTTTTATTAGAATACAGTTAGGTAAATCAAATCTTTATTTTTATTTTTATTGAATAGTCATCATAATAATATTCTGAATCTGTGTGTATAGTTGTATACTCCTATCGATTCACCTTTGGGTCAGAATACCGGGTGCAGTGATAGTTTTTTTAGATAAAAAAATTCTTTTGAAAAATGTGCTTCGGTCATATTACGAGAGTAATATTTCAAAATATGTATAACATTTTTTTATGGCCAGAATAAATGGGAAAACTGTTCATCCCATTAGTATTGTCGTAATAAAAAATATTTAAACAAATTTTTTTTCTAAATATTTTGAAATATTAACTTCGCAAAATGGCCGAAGCACATTTTATCGAAAGAAGACACTGTAATAGGGTATTTGACTACTTTTGGGAAACTATTGCACATTATTGTCTGATATAAAATAATGTATACTGCATTTATATTTTCTGGATATCAGTCGTATTTGCGATATAAATCGATGTTAAAGTTTGAATGAAAAAATTTCGCGCCAAAACGCAGACCTGCGTCATAGCTCCGATCACGTGACTAGTTGACGTCACACAAAACAAAACAACTGCAGCCAGGCTGCAAAAGTATGATGATTAATTAATTTCTAATAGAAGTAATGGTTTATAAATATTGTGTAGTGCCAAAATGTACAAATACTTCCATAAAGACACCGGATAAAATATTTGTTCCTGTTCCAATGCACCCAAAACTCCCCAAAACTCGAAAAAAGTGGTTGGAACCAATCTAAGGTTGGAACTAAGTAGCTCGTAGAGAACCCAAAAGTATTGGAGCTAATTCAAGTGTTTCTATGTGCGAAGATCATTTTGAGGTACATATTTGAGTCTATATATTTCTATTATAATTTGTGTTTTTATTGCATTACTATTTTATGTACTGTTACTTTCTTTTTAAACATTGTAAAGCTCGACATAACCTAACAAAATAGTTATATCCACTTACTACAACATACTTTTTGTACAACTTGATTGAATGTTTTGCTTGGAGAACAATTAAAAATTAATACTGACATTGTAGTTTTTACGTTTTGAGTTCTGCAGCGTAGAAACAATGACGTGGATTATTATTAAAGAAATATGCAACCATAAAAACATTAATTTTGGGTAAGTTACTGCTGTCTGCTTGCACAAAATGTTTCTCCATTCTTCTCACATTTAACCTCCGGAATGTTTTTGGTGAAAATTTCTGGATAAATCGCTCTCAAAATAGCTTTACAACATTAAATTCGCAAATATCAATACAAAATCTGTTTGTTTAGATTTGTGTGACGTCACTAGGGATGAAGCCAGTTACAGACCGTTTTCGATCACGTGATCAAATGTCGAAAATACAGTTATTTTATTCGCGTTTTTTACAAAAAATAAGCATATTTTTATCAAAAAATCAATGAAATATGCTTTTTCATTATGTCATGTTTATGGATGGCGTCAATTGGCATAATATTTTTAATACAGTCAAGTACCCTATTGTATGTTAAAAAAACATCAAATGCGCCAGTCAACAGAGGCGCACCATATTATGTATGGGACTTAAAATATGTTCATATACTACTAGATGTTTAAATGCTTATTGGGACTTATCGCGCATTATGTTACCCCTTTTTGCTACTATGTAGTTGTTGCCCGCGCTTCGTGCTTGTAGGCTTACATCGAACCGGGTGCCGTCCGATTGTAAAGCACATGCTACCGGTCGGTCACCAGTCACCACGCTCTGGGTTTAGTCGGGCCGAACTAATTCGAAATATGATCATATTTTTAATAGTAAGTAGTGGTCATATTTTCCTAGCCGTTTTTTGGCTGTGACTCTTTATCTAATACTATATTACATCATCTAACTTACATCCTCGTATATAGGAATCTTTACTTACCTAAGTACATACAAAATGCCGTTAATCATACTCCACAATATCAATGAGACCATTTTAAAAGATACCATGATTCATTTACCATCATGTAAATGTCACTAGCTTTCAGACACCTTGAAGGATGAAGACAAATCTTCGCAAAGTGAAATTGAATCTATTATTTAACTAGACCACTTGCGTAACAAATGTTTACGAAAATCTTATGCAACGCAACGGACCATGCACAAAAAGTTGAAGTGTACACAAATTGAATACAACAGCTCTTTGAAAAATTGATCTACCGAGACCTTTCAGGTTTCCGACCTTTCAAAGTCTCTCGAGCGCTCTCGCTATTCTTTGAGATTTGAGAGATTGTTTTTTAAAGATCGGACCTTAAAGAGAGGTCTATAGATATCTCGGGCCATCAATCGAGAGAAAGCGTGTATTACAAATAAGAATAACGTTTCGATGGGCATTGTGTTCGATCGAAAGTGGTCGGTGGAACACGTGTTCACACGATCGGAGATCGGTTTCGGTGATTCGTGGGTTTTTGGGCTTTGGCTGCCGTTTTTGATATGATTGTCGGGTTTATTGTAATGGTGACCTGCTTTACTACGTTGCATGCTTCCGTAACTTTGGTTTTCTATTCCACTTTCAACCTAGACTCATCATACTTTATTACAAATGCGAAAATAACACTTTCGTTGTCTTTTGCCCTTCTGTTTCTCTGTTTACTCTGTTGTTGTCTTTTTATTATTTTGTCTCTCTGTTCCACTGTCTCATTTGTCTTCTGTCTCCGTGTATCTTTGTCCATGTTTATCTGTTTGTTACCTATTCATGACTAATCTTCTGAATCGATTTAGCAAGTCAGTAGATAAAGACAGAATTAGTATTCTTTTTATTCCGGGATTAAGAAAATCTGGAAATTAGCATGTAAAGCCACTGATCGCATATCCTGCCGTATTCCCAATGTCTGAGGCTCGTGACCACTATCTTCCACCAATCTCTCCATCGTTTTCTATCCTCAGCAACATCGCATATAGCACCTACTTAATATCTACATTGACAACATATTTGCTAAATGGAACCTGCTATCTGCTAAAGCACGTGTATGTACAATGTGCAATAAGAACTCCTATCTAACGCCTTTCAATTCTAGAGAAACCGATCGACCTTCCAATACTGAAAGGCGTATGTTACACTATCTATCACGATTTAGACATAAGCCTAATCACGAGTCTCTAGACATTCAGACATTTAGACCAATTTGTGCCAATTGTTCTGGTTGAAACTGATTCATGCATCGACTGCAACTTGCATACAAAGGAGACCAGTGGTCCCGTTCACCGTCAGAGCTTTAGGAGTTGAGCTTTGCAGAGAGATAGCTTTGGCCGTTTACATATATTTCGATAAATTTATATTATCTTGTATTTGAGGAAGTAGGTATTCAAGCTATATTAATTTATTCTACAAATAATTTGCTATTAGTATCGCCTGTAGGTGTAACAGCGTTCTCTATATGTTTTCGCACTTCTTTATTTTTAGCAGTTCTGGACTAAAATCTTACTCTGGATTTTTATTTATCTGACCATCTTTATAAAGAACTGCCTGGCTTACGCTTTCTGTATCTAGCTTTTATCATGGACTACGGTATTATTTGGCAACAGTTTGAAACACCTTAGTTCTCGATGTCTCAGTCTGATGGTGTTGGCCTATACCACGTATCACTTCTAGAGTTACCACCAGTGGTTCAGTAGCTTAGAATTCAAGATATAGACTGTAATCAAAACGCCGATTAAACAATACCATTCTATAGAAGTGAAGATTGGTCTGCCGGTGTTGGTGGATCGGTCCAGCTATATATTGGTGGATCGGTCGTGAAAGCCGCCTTAGGCTGTGGCACACCGAGATGAAGGTCAGTTGCATACTTCGACCAGCGAAAGTTTACGGCATAATTGTTGAGCTACCTCACGGTCAAGTGCAAGGAAAGCTCCAGTGTACTTTAGTGCTTTTTTATCACCATTAAAACTATAATGGACTGTTCTCTGCTCGTAAAATGTAAATAAACACCTTGGAATGAGTTGAGCTCTTTGCCTTATATCTGGTTTTGTGAAAACGTTTGCAAAAAGTCTTTATTAGCTGCCGCCGAAAAAGAAGGGTTTAACCCTCGTGTTTGTAAACTATAACCACAAAAATAAATAAATAAATATTCGGGACATTTTTGCACACACGGTTGCACATCTACCCCAAACTAAGCAAAGCTTGTGATAGTTGTGATATGGCTGCTAGAGACTGATATACATATATCATTTTAACGACATACTAAAAAAAACACGAGAAAGAAACAAACGACATCAAGACACACATACACAAAAGACACACACACACACTTCTTTTACATAAAAGAAATAATTGTTAAAATAACTGTCCAAGAGCGTGTCAAGACACGCATGGTAGGGTTCCGTAGCCAAAACAATATCAAATAACTGTGGTCACAAACGTATCAAAGAAATTGGTGATTTTAGAAAAAAATCTGCCAAATTTCCCCATTTAATTGGTATAAGTGGCTCCTTCACGAGATCGTTAAGCAGCCCAGTCTAATCGCTTAATTCAATTTAATTGTAAGAATATTTTCAATTGAGATAGTTAGGCATAGAAGTTTTGTGTTACCTACCATTATTTGCAAAGATCTTTATTTCCTGAGTCATGCAATGTTTACATTGTTAATCTTGATGATGCGCGATATCGGGAAAGGTGATAATGAAGGTTTTCTGATCTTTGTAGCTTTAAGTAAATTTTACAGTTTTCCATATTGTTTTTTCATATTTACTAATTAAAATTATTACTTACGAGTACCTACTTATTAAAGAGCATTTTTTTTTTCTTAGGTCAAGAAATTATTTTCAAACTTTATTAGCCTGTGGTGTTGGAAAAAAATATGGGTTTTCTACCCTAATCTACTGTTTAAGTCCTGTTTGCACTCTTAGAGTAGAGAACCCAAAAATAATTAAATATCAACTGTTATCATCATAACATTTCTTTGAGTGTGTGTGTGTGTATTATTATATGTTTACATAGGAGTTACTGTTTTTTTGCAGTTTCATACTGGTCTGATGGTAAAAACGGTTCATCATGACGATAACACTGAATTTTTTTGTGGTCAGAACCACCTTTTTAGTAAACTTGTACCTAGAAAACCAGGCGACAACGTATAAACGGTCCATAACTTTGCTTTCTTATTATCTATGTTGATCACAAAACTCTTTGTTTATCACAAGACCTTTCTTTGCTCTCTCTGTTCTGATTTCCATATTAAAAAAGAACCATTCAAGATCGGAATCAGAGCAATCGTAACTTTTCTGATTTAAGCGGTGTTCGAAAAAAATGTGTTTTTCTTTTCTTTTAATGCTGATAAGTCCGCGTTTGGCCACTAACTCGCCTGTTGGTAAGCGACGATGTGATCGAAGATGAAGCACGCAGACTTAGAAGATACCTATTCACTTTGGCCTTGAAAAGGCCCAGGTTATATCTCTCAAGAAATAAGGAAGCTACGTTCATTCTCTTCGATTGCGCATAAACAAAAATACTTAATACCTATGTCTTTGCACATAATAGTGTAAGTTAACAAAAATACTTAATACCTATGTCTTTGCACATAATAGTGTAAGTTAACAAAAATACTTAATACCTATGTCTTTGCACATAATAGTGTAAGTTAACCAAGGTTGCTAGCACATGACTTTTTAAAATTTTCATTACTTTTGACTTCTTGTCGTTACTTCTCTTTCGGCAAAAATCGTTTGCGGAGGCATCCTCGGCAAAAATCGTATTTTCTACATTACTTATTGGTTCCAAAACGTTATTAAACCTTTCTATACTCCTGCACTGACTACCTACGAAAAACACGACCTCAGGCTCATTCAGTATTCTTATCTTGATCATTTTTATCGTTACATTTCACTCGGATATGTTACTTGATTTTAATTCAGGTAAAAAAATACGAGTTAAATTAATAAAACAGCGTGTTTTCATGTTTATGCACTCGTATCTACTTACATCGTGTGATTTTTTTTAAATACCTTTAAGTTTCTTCGATTTCAGAAAGGAAACTAAATTGACTCAAGGCAAGGTACGGTTTAGGTACTACCTTCTGAGGATTCCTAGGAATCATGTTTACGAGGGCCTATCTCAAAAACATAACTAGCAAGACATTTATGTATATTATAATTATGTCACAATCCTGTATTTAAGCAACAAATACTTTTTTATATAGAACTAGCTGTGCCCCGCAGTTTCACCCGCGTAGATTACTCCTTATATCATCAGCTATCTGCCAGTAAAAGTCCCGTCAAAAGCGGTCCGTTTTGGAGTCCATAGGGAACAGAACCATACACACATACATACGTACTCAAGCACGCACACACACACACACACACACACTAACACATCGCCTTTTATATATACATATATATTTTTTCACATTTACTAATAAAAATTATTACTTACGAGTACCTACTTATTAAAGAGCATTTTTTTTTTCTTAGGTCAAGAAATTATTTTCAAACCTTATTAGCCCGTGGTGTTGGAAAACACACACACACACACACACATCGCCTTTTATATATTTATAAGAAAGCAGAAGATAGGTCTACGTTTGGCCACCATTTCACCTGTTGGAAAGCGACATTGTGGCCGCAAAGCATTTTAGTCCATATTAGGTGGAGGCAAACCGGCAAAAATTTGCCAAGCGCGTGTCAGACTCGCACTAACGATTCTGAACCGAATGGAAAAAAATATGTGGTTGGTACGTAACGCGCGTGCGCGAGTCCAACTCGCTTTTAGCCAGTTTTTTAAACAAGCAACCGCTACGTTACAGTTACAAATAATGTGAATCCAGTTAACTTAATTATGTAGTAATATGTAAGCTCATGCTCAGTGGAAAACCATAAGAAAATGAAAACAATGCGCATTGTCTAGTCGAGTTGTTTGCTAGAGTTATGTTTGCTGGATATGTCACAGGTACTATGTGGAAAAACAAGTGTGTACGTATGTTTGTGTAAGCGGCTGGACCGATTTTGACGGGGCTTTCACTGCCAGATAGCTAATGATATAAGGAGTAATCCACGCTGGTGAAACCGCGGGGCCCAGCTAGTTGGTTAATAAAATTCTATTGCGTTATTTAACGAAAATTATCTGCAAAAGGTCTCATTATTTTTCATGACAAATGTTTTTTTTAAAGTTTTAGTTTCAAATATCTTGTCTTTTTTGGTAGTACAAGTATAATTTGGAATTGTCAAATAGTTAGTAGTTTCACGTTTTAGAGGATATCTTCGAATAAATCACTTTCCTAAACTCTATAATTATATGGAAGCCTCTAGAAAAGTATTAAAAACTTAATAGGGCATGACTTGGGCTTGACCGTGAATTATTTAGAATGACTCTGACTATAACTTGTTTGACGATATCGAATTAAACTTTTCAGTACTTGACACTGGCAAATGCAGACGTGAGATGCCAAAATCATGACGAGTAAAGAAGTTTTTTTTTTTAATAAGTCAGTGTTAATCCAAGCTAATTTAGAACAAAACATTATGACGATCTTAGTTCTCATAGTTTTTCACCCAGCATCATGAAAACCTTTTCTGGAAACTGGTACAATGGACTAAGTGCGATGCCAAAAAAGATAAGCTCCCTAAGCATCGTAAGCTTCCCTATGCGCTCGGCACTCATACTATTTGATTTACTATGTGGATACTACTACGTGGATGTACTCATACTATGTGGATTGTGGATTTAATATAAAATCGAATAAAAAAATCAAAAAAATCTCTTCTGTGGGTACATAATTATATAATAGCATGGACACATCTAGTCATTCTTTACATTGATGACGTTTAACGTAGGAGGAAGTGAACTTGAACTACCGTGTGAGGTGAGCTTACTCTACCAAAGGCGTGATGGGAATGCTGATTACACTACACGTCGCATTTACATCTTATTTGCTGCGGTAATCACTTGTATTGCGTTTTTTATACGATTAGGTTTTAATAAGCGCAAACAATAGATTAGAAATATAGAAAGAATTTATGTATAAATGTTACAAAGTGATTAATTAGCGATTATACATAATGGCTAGACATTATGCATAATGACTAAGTTGTATAGATAAGGTGATAAATTATTTACTTTATCTAGATATTATTCATAATAGCTAGTGAGAGTTGGTTAAAGTAATAAATAGGTACTAGGTACCTTATGTCCCGCTCACTTCCCCTCCCTTTTCACATTAAACCGCTGCAAGACGCTAAATAAAAGACCATTTTTATATCTTAATCTAAACCTTGCTAGATATTATGTAAAATTGTTGTATAATGTGGTTAATTCTGTCTCATTACTCACTTTATCTAAAACTAGCGGTCCGCCCCAGCTTCGCACGGGTATAGATTATAGCCTGTCACCCGCGGATAGAGTAGTTTCCCAACAGTGAAAGAATTTTTAAAATCGGTCCAGTAATTTTTGAGCCAATTCGTTACAAACATACAAAAATCTTTCCTCTTTATAATATTAGTATAGATGGGTGGTTATTATACATAATTCCTGGATAATTATTATACATAATATCTAGATTATGTACTTTGGCTGGAACATATACACGATTACGCGGAAAGGGGGTGTACTAAGCCGAAAGGGGTCAGTTATACTCGTCTTTATGATCAACGTATAATATGAGACTACCACAAAAATCGCGAAAAAAATTATCATTGTTCCATATATTTTGTCAAGTGCGAATGACCGTTTTCTATGGAAGCTGATATTTATTTCACGATTTTAGGGTTGGCCCCATAATTAAAGTTGTGCATGATGATGAGCATAATGGACCCCATTACAATGTTACTGCATACATATGCCAGAGGAAATGAAAACTTAGACCCAGTTTAGTTCATAGTAACCAATAAATAATATACATGCCAAAATAAGTACAGAAGTTTTGGCGCCAACGTGAAAAAAAAACATGTCACCTCGTTGTATTATTTTCCTTAATTTGTGCTTTTTCGAGTGTTAATGTGTAATAATGGTGAATTAAATATTATTTATTAAGTGATCGTGAACATGCTCAAGTGTGGGTAAGTGACAACAAGGCAAAACATGTATTTTCGTGTTTTTCCAAAACTCCATGGAAGCCTCTTATAAAGCCTCCGCCACTTTACTGGGACATGGGTTTGACTTGACCGTGACTTACTTTGCTTGACTCTGCATGTAACTATGACTTATTTGCCTATATTTAATTCAAATTGAAAATATTTCAATACTTAACTTTGACAAATGCACAAGAAGTGCGACGCCAAAATCCACTTAAGAGGAAGGGAGAAGAAAAAATAAAGAAATAAACATAATGGAGACGCCTAATGCAAGATAACAACAACCTACGTACGAGGAAAACTTTACCATTCAAAATTCAAACTCGATCAAGTGAGTAGATTCCACGGGCTTTTGAACAATCCATGAGGCAGAACAGAACTTTACTATCTCTTTCAGTTTAACTGGACTCCAATTTATCGTTGCTTCACCGAAACAAATAGGTCTATTCTACCATCCTGTGGTACCATCTTGAGAAATCTTTAAAACAATGGACAAACGAATTTGTGAGCCATTTTCTGCAACCAATTTACCTGAAGAGTTGGCCAAATGGTGGAACAAAATTTTCCCTATCAAAATTCTACCAGCTTTGTTCAAAAGTTCGACAGTAGCTCCTTCAGTGAAGTCTACGAATAACTTGGTAGCAATATAGTCATATATTTCTAAACTTTTACCTGTTACATATTAATTACGATTTTATCTTTTCGTTCCCACTATTCCTTTGTTGTTGTGAGATCCGATTTATTCAATCGGGCCATATGTTAGATCGATTTCTATGAGCATTGTTCTTTTGCTCCCTTCTTTCTTTTCTGTGTAATTAGGTAAAATTGGTTTCTCGTATTTTTACACCAATTTCATGCCGTATGTATAATGTGTTTCAAAATTAAAAAAGAGCCTATCATAAGAGACACCCATATTCATATTTCAGATATAAATAAATATTATGAAATGAAAAAAAAATATTATCTATACTTTTTTATTTTTAATAATCTTTATTTTAAGTGCTTTTTCGCAAATCGAAAATGTCGCACATCTATACTTCTATACTATAATAATATTATAAAGAGGAAAGATTTGATTGTTTGTTTGCATTGAATAGGCTCCGAAACTACAGAACCGATTTGAAAAAAAAATTCACTGTTAGGAAGCTACACTGTCCCCGGGTAACATAGGATATATAATATTATTTTTTTAAATAGGGATCCTTACTAAAACTCCAATAATGTAACCCAAGGTGTAAAAAATAAGATTAACAATTTTAACTTTGCGTGTTTGACATTTCAAAGACAGGACAACGTCTGTCAGGTCAACTAGTTCAAAATAAAGAAGAACATCGCGCAGACAAAAACCTGAAATAAAAAGCAATTGTGATTGCTACAGTTAAAATGATATTGACAAAATTTGACAAGGAAATAAAAGTAGATTGTTTGACAAGGGAGCAAAATAATAGTTTGAGGCACAGGAGGCGAAGGCGCTATTTTGAACCATGAACGTAGCAAAGGATTCTAGAATATAATCCCAAACGTAAAGTGCATTCTACGTATTCTTACGTAGAATCCTGAGCAAAGTGCGTCGCCTAAGGCAAATATAATTTTGCGATCGAGTGTTACATTCTATTTTTCATCCGTCTCTATAAGAAAAACAAATAACAGACTACAGATAAAACTTATACATTTATTAGAATGTCAATGATAATTTTTCACAGAGCGGCACAGGCACTGCTTCCTGCAGCCCAGTACCTATGCCAGTACAGTCGGTCTAAAATTTTAAATATATGAGTGCGTCTTAACTTTTCGCACTTATTAAAATCCTACCGGTAAAGGTACCTATTTTGCTTGCACTTATTGACGAACAAAACGTAAATTTTCGAATAAATGGGATGAAAAGACATTTAGACAAAGGACAGAATTAAGGCACTTTTATTCGTGTAAAATGTGTGATAACTGTAAAATCAAGAGGTCAACTAGACTCTAGACTAGCTGTTTCTTTTTCTTTTCCCCTGAAAGGATTTTGGCGTCACACGTCTTATGCATATGCTACATGTTAAAACAAAAGCCGCTAAACGCACAGTTCCAACCTCTCCTGTTTCCCAGCCTATCTGTCTACTTTATTGGTACCACTAGAAGCACTGTTACGGCTCTTCCAATGAATTACAGCATATCCGAGCATCGCAACACGTTTATTTGAAACGGTAGAATAGGCCTTCGTTATAAATAACAGGAACAGTTTAGATTGCAATACTTTGTTGCTGCAGTAACATCTTGAATGCACTTTATTCGTTACAGTACCTTTGAATGTATCGAGAAATACAGGATTATATAGAACGGTTGTTGACCATTACACCTATCTTGGGCAGATTGTTCAGTTAGGTAAGTCCAACTTAGGCAAAGAGGTCGCCCGAAGAATCCAACTCGGATGGGCAGCGTTCGGGAAATTGCGTGACATCTTCTCGTCCAAGATACCACAGTGCCTAAAGACAAGGGTCTTTGACCAGTGTGTGTTGCCAGTGATGACATATGGTACTGAGACGTGGTCCTTAACTGTTGGCCTTTTGGAAAAACTCAGAGTCACACAGCGGGCAATGGAGAGAGCTATGCTCGGAGTTTCTTTGCGCGATAGAATCCGAAACGTGGATATTCGCCAAAGAACCAAAGTCACCGACATAGCTGTTAAAATTTGCAAGTTGAAGTGGCAATGGGCAGGCCACATCGCTCGGAGAACCGATAACCGATGGGGAAGAAAGGTTCTTGAGTGGAGACCACGAACCGGAAGACGCAGCGTAGGTAGGCCTCCCACTAGATGGACCGACGACATAGTAAGAGTCGCTGGCATCCAGTGGATGCAAAAGGCAGGCTGTCGTTCAGTGTGGAGGTTAAAGGGGGAGGCCTATGTTCAGCAGTGGACGTCTTCTGGCTGATGATGATGATGATGATGATGATAGAACGGTAGTACTAAACCGAAAGGTAATTGTACTCAAAATGTTTTTTTTTAATGGGACCAACCCTGAAATAATGAAAATACAATCATCAGCTATTCTATACATTTAGTGTAGATCTGTGACATTTAGTTCAATGAAAATGTTTTTTTTTTTAAATTTACTTTTGACGTTTACTGTTTACGTTTGACCACCAACTCGCCTGATAAGATGCGTTCTACGATGGAGCAAGCTTGCCAGAAGAAACCGATTTACTCGTGATTTGAAGACACCCAGATCGTAACTATCGCGGAAAGTCAGAAACGTATTTTTCTTTGATACAGACAAAATATTGACGTAAATTGACCGAAGCACACTTTTCAAAACTTTTTCCATTATGTCTAAAAAAATAACATTAAATAGGTACTGCACCTGGTATTCGGGTTCGCGCACGGAGGGTGTAAAAAAACCGACTTCAATATTTGTAAAATATGGAATTTCGATGCGGTGAAAGAAATGATAAGGTCGTATAAGTAACCGAATTACCAGTTATAACTTGGTAATGAACAGAAATTTGTCACCGACTCTCACTTGGGCATTATTTTTTATTTGTTGTTATACTTTAGAGTGTGTACTATAATCATGCCAAGTTTGACGCTTGTACGTATTACTGTTTTTACATAAGAGCAATTACAAAAATACGTAAAAAAATACGTTTGTTGTATGTTCAGTTTTTACTTTTTTATTATTATTTAGTTATTTCGCCGTAACACAACATATTCTGTGGAAATTTCAACTGGCTATCTATTGCGGTTCGAAAGATACAGCCGTTTAAAGGTAATACAAACGGACATAGACAGCGTAGGCTCAGGGTCCCGTTTTTATCTTTTGGGTACGGAACCCTAAAAAGATTTCCCATTGCAACTAAGCTTGCATGTGATTTAATAAAATGTCACAGTATTAGTGTGAACAAGCTAAGCCGTCTGTCTAGAAAAGGTGCGGCTTCATAACGCTCTAGTTCATGTACGTGTAACGTGGTACTTTCGTCAAGTCTCAGGACTTACCGTGAGTCATGGTTCGAACGGGTTTAACAGATTGTCTAGATAATAAATCATCAAACAAATACAATTTTATTGGCAGAAAGTTGATCACACCACACCTAACATTGGAGGTGAATTGGTGATCACAGAAAAAATCGAAACAAGCCAAATTTCAGAGGTGCATCATACCAACATAACAATGTTAGATGACGTATGGTAGTCTAAAATAAAACTACTTGAGAAACATTATTTGTTAAGACAAATTTACGAAAAGGTCAATGACCTTTGAACTAGAACGTCTTGAATTTATTACAGTTATCGCTACATCTCAAAAAGTTAAAATAAAAAAAAAATGGGATTTACTAGTAGCCATATAAGAGTTCTACTATCCACTTCTTCCTAGCTCCATGATGAGATCAGTTAGATTGTATTAAATTATTGTATTGTCATCTGAATTACATATTACTTAGACCGCATCATCGCTTAACATCAGGCGAGTTGGCGGCCAAACGTAAGCTTACTAATTAATTAAAAAAGAAAAGAAAAAGTTTCAAATCCAAACGACAATTAAAAGTAGGTTAAAATCGACTTCCAAGAGTTGTTTGCCATTGCTAATTAACTAGTTACAATTCAAGGTAATAAAAAACAGTGTTAAAAATGTTGAAAAGGCAGCGTCTAAAGTTCAACAAGTGATTTATTTCTACGAAATTTGACACTAGACAAATGATAAATGCGGAATTGTGGTAATTTAATGCTTTTCGAAAAATCGGCTCACCTGATTCCTTCGTATTTTAACAGCATTTTTTTACCTGTCTCTGGCAAATGCATATGAAGTGCGAAGTCAAACTTCTTCGTGGAAGAAAAAAACCCAGCAAATATCGTGTTTATGGATGGGCGTAAGCAATTATAAAAGTATACCGCTGAATAAAATACAAGTTTCGATTGATGCAAAAATTTGCAAATTTCTGAATGATAAAATTAATATTCCTTGTATCTTAATAAACTCTATTATAGTCTCAATTATTAATGTCTGGGTCAATAATTTTTACCTCATTAATTGGCCAATATCATAATTATAATTGATAATGTTTCGACCACCTACTGTTTGCAAGTCAGTAAGATAAATTGGAAATATAATCAAATAAAATATCCAAAATGAGGCGAGTTTCAAAACATTTTTGAACATAAACACTATTATTAACCTATCTTCGTCGCTTTATTTAAGCTGACCAATTAAGTATCGGTTTGATAGCAATAGTGCTTGCTATCATTGCAATTATTTATTAAGCATTTTGATAGCAATAACTGATGATGCCAGGCCACAATGCAATTTGTTTCTGAGATAGCATCAAGTTCAAGAAACAAGACAAATTTCTTCGAATAAAGATGCCTGCATGGATCCTAATTAACTGGTACTTCGTTAGTTTATCTGTCTCAGTGGCGGAAATTCGAAAGCACAATGCTAAAACTCAAATATAACTTTTTTTCCACATTACTTTTTCCTTTTTTTTTGGTATACGTATAATGCGAGTCATTCTCATAGGCAACAGAAAAAATTAGTTTCTTTTATTTTTTCTGTGAAGTTCTAGCTAAAACAAAAGAAAATGTTTTATTTTTAAGTAGGTAACTTTTTCTTCCGTGCTTTTTAGTGCAAAACAAGTAATTAGTGTTGTTCTATATTCATCATCGATATAAACGCTATCGATAATGCCTATCGGTATAGGTGTATGATCATGTTGCATGCAAGTACGATCGCAGTGTCTCGTGACTACAAGTAACGAACTTTCAAACAGTAATGACTATCATGCATGCATATTCTGAAATCAAGTGTCGCTGTCGGTGTCAGATAGCATTTGTGATATTCGTCCATCATTTCACAGTTTTTAATGATAACTCAACCAAAGAATTCTAAGAAATTAAAAAGTTGAATTAAAAAAACCTTTAACTATTGATGTTAACAACCTGCAATTTGGTTAAAAAATAAGCGGATTATAACCATGGGTGTGGCTCACTTAATCAGAATCACACAATGAAAGAAACATCGTAAAACTAAATTTTATGTTAAAATTAACGATAACAACAGACAACAAAATTAATACAGCTCGTTTTAATATAAGAATTAAGAGCCGATAAAAATCGATGACACTATCGAAAATCCATCTAGATGACTCGTTTTAATCGATTACTCTAACGATATTAATGATAACAACTTCACATAACATTAAATCTTGCTAGCGCTTTACACCGTTAATATTTATTCAATGCACTAGGTTAGACATTTTACTATTTTAGAGGGCAAGTTTTTTAAACATTATGTTGCTAGACTTGATAGTATTTTTCTAAAATTTTTTGGTGTAGGAAGTACTCGCCTTTATTTTTTTAAAGTCTTCGGCACTTCCTTTCTCTCAAGTTTGTAAACTATTAGCAGTTTTTACTTTAAAGATTGATCAATAAAATAGCATTTCTAGGGGTGCCATATTTTGTGGGAATCTCTAGAAAGTTGTCATAAAAACCGGATTAAACCAGTATTGAATTTGCGAAGAGAAACCCCGCAGTCGAAAACACGTGGTGGGCATTACGAAATGTGTGTCCTTAATTGAGGCTTATTTGACCATAGATTGTATCTCATCGCAAGACGAAGAAGACTACTTTTTTTTACTAACACATAAAAAAAAAAGTTTAATTTTATCTGTAAAAATACATAAATATTAATGAGGTTGGGTTGAACCGCAACAAATCCGTATTTTTTTACAAAATCTGCTGGATTATTAATTATAAGTTGAAATATAACCTAACATCAAAATAAATAACTAGTCCAGATGTCTAAAATTTAAAATGAATCCATTAGAATACATTCACACAAAAAAAAACTAGTTCTTGCCGTTAGAATTTTAAAACTATAATAAGACCAATAATTATTACTGCAATGTTCTGACTCTCCGGATATTATTACAAAGTTAATGCCGCTAGAATATAACAATTTGTTTTTTTTCTTCTGCTAAGGATGCGATTTAGAGTCGGTGGTGTGGCGCCATATAGCACTCAAAGATCGACCGATAACAGTCTAGCACGCTCAGCCTTTCTGGTTGCCGCGAGACATTGCCTTTACCGCAGTCGATATTTTAGCATTCTGTGTATATTCTTAACTAGAATTGATTTATTTCATTGACATTTGCATTTCGCCTAATGAGATGTCTTATTTATCTTGCATAGAGATTTTAATATATACCTACATAATGTAGTAAAAGTTTATATATATTTGTATAATATATATGATTATAAATATATATTCGTACTAGCAATGCCTCGCAGTTTCACCCGCTATTTTACAGCTATCCATTATTATTTCAGGGATAAAAAAGAGAATAAATGATGTGTCAATTCAGGTTATAAGGTACCTGCATACCACATTACTTTCAAATCTGTTCAGCTGTTGCATAGTTAAATGTGGACAAACATACACACTATGTGTTAGTGTGTATGTTTGTCCAAGTATACTATATTTTTATTAAATTTTTTTGTTATATTAATTTTTCATAAACTTTATTTTGAATCTTCTTATAATGTAAGAAGGTAAGTACCGAATAGTACAAATAGGTGATATTTTTTTTTTATTGTATATAATAATGCTAAGAGAATATTACAAAAATACAGCATAATTATTAGTAAACTGAACGACAGCCTGCCTTTTGCATCTATACTGGATGCCAGCGACTCTCACTATGTCGTCGGTCCATCTAGTGGGAGGAGGGTCTATCTAGTGTCGTTCAGTGTGGAGGTTAAAGGGGGAGGCCTATGTTCAGCAGTGGACGTCTTCTGGCTGACGGCGATGATGATTAGTAAACTTACTTGCTTATATCGATATATATACAAGTAATTGAAATGTCACATCACTATAACACTATACCAGAGGTAGGCCATACTCCACGGTGGAGTCTCCACCGCCATGTAATCTATCTATCAAGATCCCTATCTCAAATTCAGATAGGCATTGCATTTCGCCGCAGAATTTATATGGATATCCAACAAAGTCGCCAATAAACTAGCGGTCTGTCTATTCTCGGCTCTTAGTAATTCGCTCCCACGTTATTTTGATAGCATCGATATGATAATCGATTATTTTGAGAGCTTTACGAACGTTGCATGGAAAATATGAAGATGCCTTGCTTGTAAGTGTCATGCACTTGAAATTTATACCTTCATCATTGGCTCTTATTTTCATGATCATTAGGCCATTATTCTTACAGGCAAGACGTAACTTTGTAAGTACTACATATTTTTATTTCTCATGTCCATAGTTTCTTGCTTTGGTAATCTATGTAGGTTACTTAAGAGTAATCTGCTAAGAATGGAGGTTAGCAATACAGGTGATAAATTACCTCTGTTTGCTAACATCTTGCGCAGTTTTTCTGATGATCATCGTCTAGCTCAGAAGACAATAGGCAAAAGAGCTCGCGCGTAACATGGTGTAACGTTACCAACTGTAAAATGACTAGTATCGTAATTCGTAACGGAACAACCTTCTAGGTGGCACTAAAAATGGTAGATTCATTGATAAAAATATAATATTAAATATTTTAGTGAGAACGTGATAGACAACTTCTTACCTTATATGTACATTTATTTTACTTAATAATTAAAATTCACACGGAATCACAAGAGTTCTCATAATAGTTACGGTTGCAAGCTAACGGCAATATTCTAAAAAAGAACAACTCATCTTAAATTAGAAAAAAATAATATTCTTCAATCAAAGCTAAATAAAACAATTGCACATGATCCATTTTTTTTTATCATTATCAATTGTCTGTTCCCGGCAATACATTAAGAATCCAAACTGAATGGCTTCACACCGGTTTTATGACAAATACTCAATCGAATGATCAGTCGTCGAACTCGGATGTCAGTTATCGACAAAAAAACTATTCTGATGCCCCGCACTAGACACAGGCGACGCGATGGTTTTTGAATTTGGATTTATTATCAATATCAATCGATTTTGTGTAAAAATACATAATCTAGGGTGAAGAAACTAGCAGTAACAGCTGGGTCAGGATGTACGGTGACCTCCGAACTAGAATGGTTCATTGAGCACACCAGCTGAGCGTCGTCGTTCATTGAGTTGCCGCCGTCGCTCGTCGCTCAGTGCCGATCCTAAACACGGAACGCGTCACACGCGCACCTCGGGCTGCGTGAACGTGTTTGTGGTTGCCTTTTATTTTTTTTAACATACGCGCTTGGCGGGAACTTTGACAGAACAATAACTTCTAAATTGTTCAACTTGAACTATTTTAATTTGAGAACACATAGACTTTTAAAAAAATAAGTCGTTTAGTGATGTGCTTTTAGTTTGATAGTGATTGCTTTTGTTGTTATCAAACAAAACATTTCGCGAACTGCCATGATGACGTCTCTGTACAATGAGGTGAGTGCACGACATTTCCAACTGACATTTAGGTTTTTGTTGAGTAATTGCAGGCTCTAAGTACCCGCTGCTAACCTTTTTGTTGTTTTTACTACGAAATTGTTGGGCTAACCCGCCCAGGGCACTGAAGTTCATGGCAATCTTTAACGAATTTTATTTAAATTACTCGTTCTCGTCACGTAGTTTTTATTTAATAACAACGCCAAACACACGTATTTTAATATTTTAGAACCCACTAACAATATCCCTGCTTATAGTTTAAAAATAATTATTCTAATTTAAGATGCAATGTAAATTTTGAGAATGTTGATCATGTAAATAAGGTGTCCTGATTCAGAATAAAAACTATCCATGATATATTTTACATGCTTGTGCTACATGCTATTGATTTATTTTTAAACTTGCTTGCTACTTGCTTGCACCCCTAGTTCACATCTGTTCATCATATGTTACACCATTAAGGTTGAGATTCGTTATTTTTTATGATTGTCTCGTATGAGAAACATCATGCTCTACAGGTTCGTATACCGTAATTAATTTGTAATTTTTAAGCTTTCGCGATTTGAACTTTGAAATATTTATCGGAAACTATCATGCATTATTAAAAAATTATGCGTGATAAACATTTATAACATGTATTGTATTAATTAATTACTACTACTACCATCATTACTATTATTTTGTTTTTGTTTGTACCTTTACAAAAACCATACTTAAACCAAGAGTTAAAATGAAACTAATACAATTCCTTTTTTTTTTTATCGAACTCGTAAATTTTCTTCTTTTTCCACCCAACCATTGTAATATGCATCTGATAAATGTGGCGTTATTTTTAAGTGTTCTATTCATTAGCAGTACCTTTACACATAGAAGGTGCTATTGCCGAGTCAGTATTGGCTTTATTTACTTTTTTTCGAATATGAACGTGGTGTTTGAAGATTCTTTGGAATATTTCAAAAATACCTTCACAATTATGTACTTGGTTAGAGAAAACTCTAATCATCAGTTATTCGATTGTTCTTTGTTTTTACTTATCTCGGTTTGATTAGACATCCTTATTTCACAAGTACCTATCTACTGTTTTTAGCCTTTCCCCTGCCGGGAAAAGGTCTTTCCCATTTCCTTCCATATTCAGTTATCGATCATGTTGATAATAAAATTGAAGAACTTGAATCAGTAACTACTCTTAGTTATAATCTAAATTGCTCTCTATTACGTGATTTATTGAAAAATCTTGTTAACAATTATCCTTATCAGACTTTATATCTAAAGGAGTTTTATCTGATGACGAATAATATATTCTTAATACATATATTATAATTCGAATCGAATAATCGTTAAAAGTTTACACTTAAATAGTATCAAAGGCTGTAAAGTATTATAATATTGATTTTTATGTGATTTTAATTCTGTTTTCGTTTAAATTGAAAGTTCGTTATCATTTTGTTCCGTTAAATTTGAATTTATAACCGTTTGGATCATTTTCAATATTGATTTTACTTATCATGTCTTTGGTGAAACGGAAATAATGTTACATGTAAAGTAAACAGATTGAATATTAAGCAAATATGAATGTGGAATACGATAGCATATCTGTTGCGTTATCACAAACAAGTGATAGGTAAAAATAATATGTATATTACAATTGCGAAATGCATATACATATATCATAGGGGTACAGTTATATGATTACTAGAGAGGTTGTTTAAAACAGTATTTCACACATAGATTGTCCCCAAATTCAACGTCAAGCCGGCTATACACGGACACGTATTTAGTGGTTGCAAAAAAAAAACTTTTACTTTTAGAGATATTCTTTAAAATTTGTGAAATATTTCCTTTGTACCACCCTTTATGACGTGGTCATATCAAATTTGTTTCAAAACTACCATGTACAGGTATAATTAATAACTTAGGTATATTTGTTAAACTATCTATATTTGTTACTGTTTCTGCTCGTATTTTGCTTTCGGTTATATCCTTTAGTCCTATGAAATGTTTCACATGTACGTATTATACTATTGTACTATAGTTATGTACAGCTTTAAATCAGCTAGGCGTTCATACAATAACTTTATTATACTTGTTTAATGTTTAATTAATAACTATTTCATCTCATAACACTAGAGTTGTAATAACCATTTCTTTCACCAGTATTACAAAATGAATTTGTATCGTATTGTTTTTTATATCTATAGAAAGTTCCTCGTCCAACACGGGATTTACAAGAGCTGTATTTGGTATATCAACAAGTGAGACAATGATTTTGATTCATGAATATATAACAATAATGATATCACTTTCACCACTTTCAAATTTGTGATAAGGTGTGTTATACTACCTGCTATTATGAACAGTTTCAAAGACGTTTGCAAGCTCAATGGTTACTTTCACTATCATTATTTTGTTTATATTATTATTTTCGTATCAAGCATCATTTGTTACTGTGATCTTATGGAACGTTTTGGCTGTATTACAATCATCATCTTAGATATTGTCGTGGAAGATTACAGCTTATTTTCTGTGTATTTTTTTTTCTTTTGTTTGTGTATTAATTTTTACGCATAGTCTCGAGTTTTAAGTTATTTTGTTTAGGTTTACTATTATTTTTATCATTTGTTAGAGTGATCATGAAACATTTTGGCTGTATTCAAATAAAGCAATTTAGTATAGGTTGAGTGGGCAGTTCTAGTCAGTTTTTCGAGGTTTTTTTACTAGTGTCAATTTCAATAGTAATCTTATATTATATATAATTGTTGATTATTATTAATAATAGGCATGATGACTATTTTTTATTACCTCTTAAAAAAGCCGATCATAAATAGAGCACATCAACAAAAACAAAATTAAAATGTGTTCAAAAATAAATAAGATATAAGCATTTTAATTTAATTTAATTTCATGCTAGACAGAGAGCGCACTATACTGAGCCGTGACGTCACGGCTCAGGAGTGCCATACAAATGCTATACTAACACACGCTTTGCGAGAAAGGGATAGAACATCCCCTCTCCATCCCCACCTAAAACTTTAAATACTCATATCTCAGAGATTTATCAGCCAATTCAAATTATTTTTTCAGTATGTGTAATGTATTTACTTATATTCATCGCTAAGCCGGTTATTTGTAATAAATTAAACATTAGGAATCATGCCTATTGTTAATTGTTGCTTATTCTGCATTTATTTTTAATAGTTATCTTTTGTCAATGATTGCAATAGGTACTAATCATTGATTTATTGTATAAAATTAGAATTGAATTTGACATGTGGCCTCAGACAATTTAATTGTAATTGTTAATTACTAAGTTGTTGATGCTGCATTTATAAATTAAACTCAATAAAAATAGCCTTCATCTCCTATTGCGTTTGATGATTAAAATAAATCACATATGTGGGTGCTGCTCATGGATGTACAAACATTTTAATGCTATTTTACAATTTAAAAAAGAAATCATTGAAAATTCTATTTAATGAGTATGACAAATTTTAATATTTTATTTTATATATGCAAGTTATAATTACTTAATAATAATATGAAATTAAAAAAAAACTTGATACCAATAAATATTACGTTATCCTCCAATATGAGGTAAGTAGATAACGCTTTACCTCAACATAAATACGAATTAACCTACTTGGTTAAAAAGTTATGTCACAAATTCCATTACGTTCAGGTAACCATGATGTGCAACCAGCCTAATGTCATTGTGCAAAGCAATGATAAAAGGTGTGGTCATTAGTTGTCGTATCTTCGGAAGATAGTTTTTTTTATTTAGTTCCGTACTTATTGGTATTATATATTATACTAGCTGCGCCCCGCGGTTTCGCCCGCGTTATATACCTCCTTGAAGCAACCTCCTTGGTAGCAACAGCAACTCCGTTTGACTTAGATGACGATTTCTTTTTTTATCTATGATGTAATATGTGGATGGCATAGTCACTGCGCAAGGACTTTGTATACCCATAGATTCATACTGAATCTATGGTATACCCTAAAGGGTCACTGCGTGACAAAACCCCTTAACAACAAATAAAGATGTAATGTAAATGTATAAGACTTCAATTCTTGTCGTTCCATAAAAATTTATGGGAAAATGATTTTTCTACATAGTTAATTTTATTTTGAATTTTTCCGATATTTTCATTCTTATTCTGCTATTCTAAGCCATTCCTAATTTTTTTTGACTAGGAGTGCCACCTTTTACGAGCATTTATTTTCCCAGCAGCGATCTTTTCTTGGATAAGGATCTGCAGTAATTTGTCATGCCTCATGACAACCGAAGCAAGACATCTTTCTGCGCTTGAGGATATTCATAAATTCCATCTTCTTTAGCGTGTCTATTATTTCAACAGACCGATTGGTAGATTATTTCATCCTACTCTCTAATTAAGCAGAACCTAAATCTAACTTTTTAATGAACGGTATCGATTTCTTGACAATTTTTCGATTTGATCGCGGTATTATTTGTCAATTTATCTTTCTTGTCTTTAAGCCATGTTGCGAATAACTCGAAGCATCTGTTACCCAGGAAAGACGTTTTGATCGAATAATGACCTCGTTATGGCCGGATTTCCTCCTACACATTAGGATTTATAACAGCAATCATTCGCTGTGCACAATACAGTCTCTTAATTTTTTTCGTATTTCACGTTGTGCTCTTAATCGCTTTATTATTCATATCCACTGCCTATTATTGTAATGTGGAATTTAATTTTATTATTATATGATCTCTTTTTGCTTCAGCTTACTGGTTTAATATGCACTACTTCCCACGATGTTTTGCCGCTTGGCAAATCACTTGAGTATCATCATTTTGTGTTATTATTATAGTTTTTGGTGTAAATACAGCTATTCAGTTTAGTATCACATGCAGTGTTATTATTTGCTGCTTATTTAACTTTAACATCATCCCTCATATACTACTATAACGCACCAAAAACTTCTCGCAGGCACCTTCTCTACGTCATGCTTTACAACTTTTGTTTCATCGTTTTTTCGTCGATACAAAAACTAACTCTAACAATAACTTTGCACGGTCTCGAATGTGAAGGAACGCGGCTTCTTAACGAACTTTGATACTCTCACAAAATATAAAGATAGAAAAATTTAATTCAAACTTAAATTAAAAAAAACATACCTATTGGTAAGTAAAGTATTAAGTTTTGTATAACGTCATGGAACAAAAGCTATTAAGTTACGATATAGAGCTGCCTGCGAGAGGTTTTTGGTATGTCAAAACCCTGTATAATTCGGGCTTGTTTTGACGTTTAAATGCTTGTGGAACCATTCTCATCTAATTCGTCTCCACCACGATCAGTTCATGTTTTATCGTTTAAGATACTCATGTTAGCATAAGTATTCTGAGCATAAGCATAAGTACATTCAATACACAGGACATCGTCTGGCCATGTGTTTGTCTATAGATGACGTCATCCCGGATGACTCACTTCACCAGAACCACCAGTCGTCTCTACTTGCTCTTGATCATGTGTGCTTTCTCGAAAAAATCTTTTGATAACTTACTCGCAAATTCGCAACACCACGATCACGACGCCTCGAGTTTAAATTTGAATGTTTATTTCGTTTTAGAGGTTTCAATCGCTTCGTTCTACAATATTTTAGTCTCTTAAATATCTAGCAACTTAAAAGAGGAAAGTCGAGTAGTTTTATTGTTGTTCTCAATAGAAACATGTCACGTAAACAATATCCGAACGTTAATGCGACTCAATTCTTAGAATACCAATAAAATTTCTCCGACACCGGGATCGCTAATAAAATTATCAAGCAGCACAGAAATGCAGGTACTCGCCTGTGTAGCACAGAAACCTCTATATTCCGAGGTTCAGCCGGTTTCGTAGCATCGATTATAGATTACGATACCAGGTCAGTGGGGTTTAATTATAATGTAAAAACATTTTCTATCACTCCTATAATATACGACAGAGAAACTTATGTTTGTGAGAGCTTTCCCTTCTTTCTCACTAATTGGAATAACATGGGGGCAGTCTATTATTCTATTAAAGAGTGAGTCACGAACGTTGACCAGTCCAACTCTAAACATGCTGTAAAAGCAATAAATTATCCAATCTTCCGTTAATTTTCTAATATAGCTCACGCTTCGTCCATTATGGTTAACTGTATCGCTTTTAATTGCTTAACAACACCATGTCTCTTTTCTCTAATAAGTCTGTTATAAATGGCGTCAGGTTTTTTCATGACAATACTATAATATATAATGTCTTATCCATACTCACTTCTCTGTGAACTTCAGACAATGCTTCATAAGGTGATTCATTTATTTCCGTTGACCGTGACACTTGTACCACAACACCTTAGTACAATACTTCACCTAGTTTTCCCATAACAAAGTGTGTCTCTGTCAAGAACTTATTCTTCACATCGACAATGTCTGATTTTTTTTGCTCTTTTGTTAGTCCTTTAGTCACGGCATTCGGCTGTTCGAGGTCAAGAGGCCCCTGAATAGAAGCTTGGATCTCCGAAATATCATTCGCAATTACAATAACATTCATCACAAGTTGGCATTTGCTTCAGTACTTTTTGCTTCAAACATTATAATATCTTCCGCAAAAATTGTCTTCAAATAATTAAGCCCACGCTGAACAACAAGTACACGATGATTGCTATGATTGCCTAGAACAAAAACTCAAATTATTGCAAAAAGCTCGCTTGAAATTGAGTCTGCACTTGATAATTCGAGCAGACAATTTGTAAGTAATTGAAAGCAGAACACAAATGCGGCTTCGCAGCCATGAATCTCAAATCAATAGATAGGGTATTTGACTACTTTTGGGAAACTATTGCACATTATTGTCTGATATAAAATAATGTATACTGCATTTATATTTTCTGGATATCAGTCGTATTTGCGATATAAATCGATGTTAAAGTTTGAATAAAAAAATATCGCGCCAAAACGCAGACCTGCGTCATAGCTCCGGTCGAGCGACGATTGACGTCACACAAAACAAAACAGCTGCAGCTAGGCAGCAAAAGTTTGATAATCACTAATTTTCTAATAGAAGTAATGGTTTATAAATGTTGTGTAGTGCCACAATGTACAAATACTTCCATAAAACACCGGAAAAACTATTCGTTTCTGTTCCAATGGACCCCAAAACTCGCAAAAAGTGGTTGGAACTAAGTAGCTCGTAGATAACCCAAAAGTATTGGAGCTAATTCAAGTGTTTCTATGTGCGAAGATAATTTTGAGGTACTTATTTGAGCCTATATATTTCTATTACAATTTGTGTTTTTATTGCATTACTATTTTATGTACTGTTACTTTCTTTTTAAACATTGTAAAGACATAACCTAACAAAATAGTGATATCCACCTACTACAACATACTTTTTGTACAACTTGATTGAATGTTTTGCTTGGAGAACAATTAAAAATTAATACTTACATTGTAGTTTTTACGTTTTGAGTTCTGCAGCGTAGAAACAATGACGTAGATTATTATTGAAGAAATATGCAACCATAAATACATTAATTTTGGGTAAGTTACTGCTGTCTGCTTGCACAAAATGTTTCTCCATTCTTCTCACATTTAACCTCCGGACTGTTTTTGGTGATAATTTCTGGATAAATCGCTCTCAAAATATCTTTACAACATTAAATTCGCAAATATCAATACAAAATCTGTTTGTTTAGATTTGTGTGACGTCACTAGGGATGAAGCCAATTACAGACCGTTTTCGATCACGTGATCAAATGTCGAAAATACAGTTATTTTATTCGCGTTTTTTACAAAAAATAAGCATATTTTTATAAAAAAATCAATGAAATATGCTTTTTCATTGTGTCATGTTTATGGATGATGTCAATTGGCATAATATTTTCAATACAGTCAAACACCCTATTGTTGAAGCTCATTAGCCCTCTAGCCATATTCAGCGACTTATTTTTCCAATAAAGATAAACTGGATGGTGCAATGCTTTATAGAAGATATTGTTGTGCTCCGTCCCTGACTTTTAATTATCCACACTGTTGCGTAACGTCAAAACCTTTCTGAGAGTAATCAGAGGCTTGTTTGCGTGAAGCAGTGGGATGGGAGTAATTCTCTTGACGGTTGACTGATGTTACCGATCACAAACAAATTAATGACTTGTCTACCGTGAAGCAATCTTTAAAAGAAACAGGTAAACAATGGAGCACAGTTTCGGTAATTGGGAGGTGCATCGTCGATAGAGGTCAGTGGGTAAATATGTTAAACCAAACCAGTTGTGAGGGCCGCAAAAGGTTTATCGACACACATAAAATTAAAAAGAAATGACCCTACACGGTTTGAGATAAGAATCTCATAAACGTAACTTTAAGAGACAGTTTACGAATATCAAAGAGGTTCGCATCATCGCCCACAGAATTTTAGAAGTAAAGTTATATAGTCGGCTAAAGCGATTGACCTCGCCTCAGATTTATTAACGTCCGCATATAGGTATCGTTTTTCCGGATGGCCAACGCCCACAAATCCACCAATTGAGTGATATCGATAAAAGTGGCTTTGGCGAGACCCACATATTAGAAATTCCAAGTTATTTGCATATGTAGCCGATAAGGCCAGCCGATTAAGATAACCAATAGACTGTTCTTACTGCGGTGGCGTCTGTTTTAAAATTCGAACGATATCTGCTAACACATATTGCTAGCAAAATATTATTATAGCTTAAACGAGTATTTAGAAGACAAATCAATTATGGAATAAATCGATCCGCTCCGCACTAAATTGCCATACCCAATCAGGGTTATTATGTGTTAAGTACCTAATACAAACATGCTACCTAACATCTGTATGTGAACTTCATAATAATTATGCAATAAATGATTGAGTATTGAGTACATTTAATGACAACAACAAATTGAAGAGCCGGCGTTTTAGCTGGAATAAACAGCAGCTCCAACACCCATGCAAAATATTCTGTACTTTGAATATTTACGACCATCGGTCAGCGGCTACGGCATGCATAATCGATTTGAGTTGCACTTGACCTTGTGAGAGGTTTGTTACATCACTGAAGCTTAGCGTGTCTGCTGAACTGTGTCTAAATCTAACGAACTGTAATTAATCTCTACAAATTGCATCCTTGAAAATCCATTACGTTGATATGTATTATGTATATAACGAGCTAGATCTTTAAATCTATCAGAAACAATAGCTATTAAAATTATGGCCAGACTTTCCAATTGACCTTTAATGGAGCACAAAGGTGTGTGGAAATAGTCCAAGGCCAACTAGCAGTTGCGGATTTGAGATCTGCTGGTCACGAACTAGAACTCACTCGAGCCTTACCTAAATCTAAATAATTGTTGCCCGAGCATTGAAAGCTTCTGATAAGAGAATGGCTAATGCAGCTATTGATTATTATCATGTAAGATGTATTAAAACTTTTAATTTTTTTATTGAGCATCAACATACATTTTATCGCCTAATAAAACATGCAACTGAAGGTTCTAATTGATAATCCTGGTTGGATGACTTTTGGTACCTAAACTAGGTTTACCCTGTGTAATGGTAGGACCCTCCACCGGTGTTAGAGAAATAATAATGATAATATTATTAATTAATATAATGCTTGCACTGCCCTTTTAGAATAAGTTCGTATTTCTGATTCATGCCATCAATTCTGTTAATAAGGCGGTGCGTGACTAAGATATCAATATCTGAACAACAAGTTTATCCGTAATTGCATTATTGAATTCGATTTACGATAGCTTGTTAAATTTGTTAAACTATTTGAAATCCATGAAAATTGCTCGATTGGGTAACACTAATCGCAGCAAGTGCAAGCAACGGTGAAATCGAGGATTTGCAAGAATTTCGGAGTCAAGATCTTCAGATTAACCCGTGTCGTTTCATGATTTTATCTGTAAGTAACAGTTTTGAGTGCTGGCTCATCTAGAGTTGTTCACGGATTCCAGAACCACGGTCACGAGCGCTCCGCCTTGTGATCGGCCATTCACCGAAACTAATTTCAATTTTATGGAACTGCCTAGCATGAGCCGATTGTCTCATTTCCTACTCGGTTCGCGCGTTTTCCCATAACATTCGATTAATTATCCTGCGAAATATTTAAGTGAAATAAAGGTTGTCGTGAGTAATTTAAAAGTTATCTCGATAATTTCTCTCCTTTTACGAGCCGTGTCTTTGTACGGATGCATCTTTGATGAGGTATCAAGGTGCGTGAATATGCAAATGTCTGAAAGTCCGTTTGACCCACAAGCGAGCCGGTCTGGGCCAGCACGCGCCACGACCGGCCACGACTGGTACACGATATCGAACACGAGATAGCCACTGAACACGATGTTTTATTAATCAACCCCATTGTATGCCTTCGGTTTGAAATCGTAAATCCTTTTATAGCTCGCCTGACTATTCATGGAACAGATAGTGGAATCGTCTGTGTTTTGTTTCAATGGATTCACTTTAATGGTACGGCTTTTGAGTAGTGTTTTTATTTGTATTCTGAACTCTATTATGTGCGTGGAGATATGTACAATTTCAGAGGAAGCACCATTAGCAATAAAATTGATGATACACTTTTGGATTTTTGTTTAAAATTAAAAAGGTGACTTGATCGACAGTATTCTTAGATATGATCAAGAAAACCTGTTCATCCTTTTGAAGATTATCAGTTCTTTTGTCGTATTTTTTATTTATTTTCGGTTGATACTTGTTAGAAAGTATTAAAAGGATCTTAAGTCTATTTCAAGATTTATTACTTCTACAGATTTATTGTATTAAAAACATTTTTTCGTTCGTGAAAACAGTTCATTTTAAAAGCAAATTTGAAGACTGTTATCGACCAACTTAAAAAAAATACGAGAGCCGTTCCAGCCTCCTTGCTCAGTATCTAGCTCAATGCATCAGACCACCAGCGCGACATTAGCATATCTCCCGTACAACCTGCCGGCGGTAAGTGGTATCTATGTTAATCGACCGTTACCGCTCCTTTTTCTGAAATGTTTCGTTTGTTCGCTTTTTCTGCTTGCGTCACTTCCCGTTCGAGTGTTTGATTCTTGTTAGTGTAAGTTGGTCTTGTTTGTTTTGGTTCCTTTCTGCTTTGTTTGTTTCTTATCTTTGAAAATCAGAAGGAATAGTGTCTCAATTGCATGTCATGTATCGGTAAGGCATATACATTATACAAGGTTACGCGGGAAGGGTGTTCTAAGCCGAAAGGGGTACGTTATACTCGTCAAGATGAACAATTTTTACTATGGGACCAACTATGTAATCGTGAAAAAAAAATTACCTGCTCCATACATTTTGTCTAGTATTACTGACCGTTTTCTATAGAACAGGTGATATGTAAAACTAAAAGTATATGATTATTTACGGGATATTTACCGTGGTAAGGTTGTGGTTGTCATATAACTTTAGTGAACAACCGTGATAGTTTAAAACAGTGATAGGTGATATGTGTTTCGCGATTTTCGAGTTGGTTGATAAAGTTAAAGTTGTTCTTAATGTTTGTGGCGTACCTACTATGGACCCCTTTTGGCTTAGTACACCATTTCCGCGTAACCTAGTAGATACCCAAACGATTCGATACATCTGAGATTAATCGATTTGTCGTTAATCGTGTACTATTTTTCATGCTTTTTATTACCACCACTATTACTGAAAAAACTCTAATTCGTCACTTCCTTAACTACGAATACAATATTAGTAGGTAGGTATGTTTTTAGAGTTTTCCTGCTATTATAGTAATTCAAATTGGAATTGAGGCGAGGTCACATCAATTTTGTCTTTGTATAACTCACGATTGCGTAAAATGAGATCATTATTATTATCTAACGCATATCTAAATTGCCCATCTAGACCGCATCAAGATTACTTTACGAAATAAGCCTAAAATCATAGTCCGTTTATTTTACAAAGACGCGTCTCACACCTTGCCAAAACAGTGCGTTTTGAAATTCTCACGTTGAACTCGGAAATTCTCACTTTGAACTCTGAAATTCTCACCTTGAACTCTGAAATTCTCATTTTGAACTTTGTAATTCTTTCTTACTTTGAACTCTGAAATTCTTACCTTGAACTCTGAAATTCACATTTTGAACTTTGTAATTCTTTCTTACTTTGAACTCTGAAATTCTTACCTTGAACTCTGAAATTCACATTTTGAACTCTGTAATTCTTTCTCACTTTGAACTCTGAATTTCTCGCAGGTAACTTGCACTTTAATGGGTGCTCAGATCAGACAATCAAGGGAGATATGGTATGGTGATATGGGTGTTGTGGATGCGAACGCATCAGGCCTTAATCAGGCTTGATGCTTTAGACGACCGAGGCGTGCTTTTTTGCATGTGGACTACTTATTTCATTGGTGTCACTGCAAGTTTCTTGGTGAAAAATTTGTAATTGTGTGGTTTTGCGGTATAGTGAAAAAAGTGGGAGAAAGTTGGAGGCGTTTGAAACATTTATACACGAACGATAATTGTACTAAGACATGTCTCCCTGGTCACAGTCTTTGACCAGTGTGTGTTGCCAGTGATGACATATGGTACTGAGACGTGGTCCTTAACTGTTGACCTTTTAGAAAAGCTCAGAGTCACACAGCGGGCAATGGAGAGAGCTAGGCTCGGAGTTTCTTTGCGCGATAGAATCCGGAACGTGGATATTCGCCATAGAACCAGAGTCACCGACATAGCTGATAAAATTTGCAAGTTGAAGTGGCAATGGGCAGGCCACATCGCTCGAAGAACCGATAACCGATGGGGAAGAAAGGTTCTTGAGTGGAGACCAGGAACCGGAAGGCGCAGCGTAGGTAGTGGGAACTAGATGGACCGACGACATTGTGAGAGTCGCGGGCATCCAGTGGATGCAAAAGGCAGGCTGTCGTTCAGTGTGGAGGTTAAAGGGGGAGGCCTATGTTCAGCAGTGGACGTCTTCTGGCTGATGATGATGATTTCTCCCTAGTTTCTCTAGTCTGAAGGTGGGCGCGTCTGTGTGTATTGAACTGTTTACAATATGTGACTAAATTAAACTGGGTAATTTTCAATATGCAAGTTATACGGTGTAAATGTGAATTTATCTCTAACGCACATTATAACTTACATTTGTCAATAAACAAATTTTTGCTGTTTCAAACGGTTTATTGACAAATGTAAGTAATATGGTGCGTTATGATAAATAGCTGTACATGATAATGTTTATAAAAACCAACAATTTGCGCAAATAATGTGTCATTTTACTGTAACTACCCGGCTTTGCTACAAGGACAAAAACTGTTTGAATTTTCTATTTCCCGCCATAAGTGAAACCACAGACTAGGTAAAACTACTACGGGTAAAACGTACCACCCCAAACTATATAATGATCAAAGCGGTGAAAGGTTAAACGCGAAATGGCAACCCCATAGTGCGACGACGGCGGGAACGTTTGTGACGTGGTGGATTATCCTCGGCTGTCTGCAGTACGCTGGACGGCTGCGCTAAGATTGCCTCGCCTACGCTCCACTGTTTACAGGGTCACACAGAACGGTAATACTGAACCGAAAGAAGGTCATTATACTCAGGTATAAATGTTTCGTCAATTATTCGTCTTTAGGGGCGACGGTGGCCGAGCGGTAGCGTGTGCACTTTTCAACTGACGACACCCGATTTGATCCTCGGCCCTGCACCAATGACTTATAAAAAGTATGTGCCGACACCGCCTGAAAGTTCATCCACACATCATAGATTAGTGGAAAACGCACACTGTGCGATTCAAACTATCTTTCTTGCCTCACACCTGCAAAATGTGGAATGAGCTACCTTCCGAGGTGTTTCCGAGAACCTACAACACGGGTTCTTCAAAAGGCGTGTTAATAGAGTCCTTAAGGGTCGGCAACGTATTTGTGATGCCTCTGGTGTTACAAGTATCCATAGGTGACGGTGACTGCTTACCATCAGGCGGTCTGTCTGTTTGTTTGCCATCTATGGCATTAAAACAATGTGCAGTTTCAATGTTTTCATCGTTCACCTTCACCCTTTTCTGAGCGATTGCGCTTAATCAAGTTTTGTGTTAGAATTGGTTTGAACCTTGTATCTTGGAAGATACTGTACTTTCGCCTCCTATATTGAGAGAGCTAGCACTGACAAGTCTGAGATCGGAACCGTGAGCGAAATGTTTTAAATTAACAATCGTTGATACACCAATCCTTTTGCATCTCTGTACTGATTCACGTAACAATGTATGCAAAAATCTTTGTACTGTTGCAATAATACTGTTAACTACAGTGTAAACTCTATATAGCGACACTCGATTTAACGACAAACTCCTTAAAACGTCGAAATTACTTTTTTTACTGGGCAAGTGCCTTTAATAACTAAACAAAATACAAGCTAAAACTAACACTACAAATACAGTTAGACTGCCCATAGAAATTACTTGACTTTGGTTGGTTTACCTTGTATTTCATACAATGGTACACTATGTAGCATCACACCCACTCTAAATAATTACAACAATACGTCATTATTAAGCAATAAACAGTACTTTCTGACACCTCGTGTCTAAAATACAATACAATATGGAAGCTGCAAAAAATGTCAGTCAAAGATAACATGCTATACGTTGGTATTTGTTTCAATATTAATATTTGTTGTTTGTAAATTTTATACTTTACTGGTAAAGATAAAAATACATATATTAGTAAAATAATATTGATTTTTCTTCTCTTCATTTAACGACAACTCTCAATAACGGCATGATATGCTCAGTCCTGTGTTTCTAAATACAGTTTACAGTGTATATAATTTAGGGATGTGGCAGTCTGCATTGTATGGTTTCGTCGAGATTGTCCCCCAACAATTAAATACCGAAAATTTGTTTCGTTTGACACGATTCGATAAAAACGTGCACCGATGCCGATTACGCATTACATTTATCATTTCAATTTAAATTGCGTCGCATTCGATTCCCGAAACTGATTATATTATTGATCGTGCCTGTATTCGGAATCGACAAAAATTTCTTAAAACGCGCGGCAATTTTTTATCGATTTTATTCGATTGTTTATGCGGTGGACATTCCTCGTCGTTCGTTGCACGCGTTTCATTTACGTGCCCTTAAACGTCGAGATTGAATCGTCAACACATGAGTTGTAATAAAGCTTGATTGGGCTCTCGTAGCTTCTTTGAATCACAATGCTGGGACGGACGCGGAATTTAAATGCAACGGCCTACGCGACTAAAAGTGAGAGTAACGTACTGGAATTAACCTGTTTTTAACGCTTCTACACGGTTGAAAATGAAACCATACCTTTTTTTTTTCGTTATTTTAATGTACGTTTTACCCCTATTTTCCTTCTTCTTTTTCGTATTTGAATTATGTTTTTTTTCATATTCCTTACATCGACATAATAGCAGGTAACTCTACTATCACGATACTTCAAAAGTGTTTGAAGAAATAACAAACATGGGTCAAAAATACTCTAGTGAAACAACTGACAGCCTTATACCGTTATTACTATAATTTATCTCTCCTAGGCAACCTTAAGAGAGAAGAAAATTGTTTTATCGAATAAACACAAAAGTAACGACCTTTTTCCAAAATTTTAGACCCCATAAGGCTTAAACATACATTGTACATACAAAGGCAATTATGATGTGAGTAGCAAAACTTTTCAAAGGCAAATCATCGAAGTTAAAACCACAGCCTTGAACAATATGCCAAACGAAACTAGTCTTTAACAAACACAATAACACTTAGTTCGTGACTTGTGACCAAATAAAGTTCCTTTATAAGCTTATCGATAATAGCTGTAAACTCATGTTCACACAATTCCCATCGGCCATTTCCGCCTTTCCTAACAATGGCTCTTAATAAATCCTCAAGAAAAACAATAAAACCACGACCTTAACCACGGGTCAATCATGCACTTTGTTATAATCAAAAACAATAGATCAATTGTTTTTAAATGATTGTAGATTTCTCTCTAAGTATGCAAACTATTGTAATTTGTAATCACAAAGCGAATTGAATTGAATGGCTCTATAATTATCATTGCTGCTTTTGTTTTCTTGTAAACAAACTAACAACTAGTCACAAACAACTCTTCTTTGTAGCATTGTGTCGCGATGAGCACTGGCTAGCTATTGTCTTATAAACATGGTACCTATACTCCGTTCACAAATCTTAGATATTTTATGTAAACAAAGAAATGTCACGAAAAGTCACTGTCAAAGTGACATGCCAGTTGCTCAAAACATTTTTCACTTATGAAAAATATTTACTTTTTATTTTCCTTGGCTTCGCTATCGCGCGGTACAATGGGGGATTTTCTGATAGTTCAAAAAATAAATAAAAACATTATTAAAATATTATAATAGATGGCGTTGACTATTATGATAGAAAAAATAGAGGTCAAATCAAACGCTGGCCAGAAATGTTTAGAACCTCGACAGTCCTACCAGTATAATAAAATATTTTCTATCTTTCAATACATCATCGCCACAATCATCCTATCGTCCCCTGAACATAGGCCTCTCCCAAGGCGCGCCACACAGCTCGATCATCGGCTTTCCAGTTTCCAGCAACTGCCAGCTGCCTGAAGTATATTGGTATTTCCATTGAGTTGCATTGCAAGGCGTCCTATATTCTACGCACGGAACACTATTGCTCAAGGAGGTTCTACGCTACGTTTGTCGACTCATGGTATCTCACTTTGTAAATACAGGGTTACGCGGGATGGGTGTACAAGCCGAATGGGGTACGTATACTCATCATTATGAACAACTTTTACTCTGCGACCAACCCTACAATCGCGAAAAAAAATATCAGCTTTTCCATACATTTTGTCGATTGTGAATGACCAGTTTCTATGGAACAGCTGATATTTTTATCTTATTGTTCCCATGGTCATCATCATCATCTCAGCCATAGGACGTCCACTGCTGGACATAGCCCTCCCCCATCGATCTCCAATAATAAAAGCTCCCATAGTAAAAGTTGTTAATGATGACAGGTACTATGGACCCAGTACTTGCTCCAGTCAAGTATATCCACTTCCTATCTTGTCCATTTCAAAAATTCGGTATGTAAAGTTTTTTTTTAGTATTTTTTTTATATTTTTATTTCGTAGATAAGGCTATTTTAAGAAACTAATTTCAATATTTTTGTTTTCTATTAAGTAGTTATTTTACAATATTTTTTTGAAAATTATGTGACGTCACCATATAGCACAAAATTTCGTTGCGTTGAGAAGCCTAAAAAAGCACCCCATATTGGCAGCCCTGAAAAAAACCAGACAGTCAAACCACAGAAATGAAAAAATATTCTATTCTGTGTGACGAACAGTGTGTCAAATGTATAATATTTTTATTCTTAAAAGGCACAGAAAATAAAATGCTACAATGTGACGTCATTTAGAGGACAATGAAAGTCGAATGATTTCTTAGTTTTATGTTAAAATAAATGGCATCTTATCGTTTTAAAAGGTCGGAGTAGAAAAATAAGGGTTGGTAAGATAAAATCTCGAAATGGTTTTGGAATTGGCATAGGTTAATTTTTTTAGCATACCGAATTGTCTACTTCCTAATTCGTCCATGTACCTACTGTAAGCAAATGCAATTGAAAAGTACATAGACACCTACTCGCTGCAAACTTAACAATGAGAAATCAAGATGATGTGCTAACTAATAACAATGGTGTTGTTCAAAACATCAAGATCGACAAAGATGCTGATAAATGATGATTTGATAGCTTTGTAGTGGATAGATAAACAATTGGGTGTGTAGGAATTTGGGTGTGTGTTGGGTGTTGGGTGGGTGTGTTGGGTGTGATTGGGTGTGTGGGTGGGTGGAAGGTCTTTATGTTAGAGTTGTAAGCATGAATCTTGAGATTTGAAACCTTGTAAAATCTTGAACTCTTTTCTGTTCAAACAAAACAATAAACATAATCATATAACTTTAGTGAACAACCGTGATAGTTTAAAACAGTGTTCTTTTCTGTTCTTTAGAAAATGAACCCTGGAACTATATTGGAGACTAGCGGTCCGCCCCAGCTTCGCACGGGTATAGATTATAGCCTATGTCACCCGGGGATAGTGTAGCTTCCCAACAGTGAAAGAATTTTTAAAATCGGTCCAGTACTTTTTGAGCCAATTCGTTACAAACATACTTACATACAAATCTTTCCTCTTTATAATATTTGTATAGATAAGGAAAAATTGTGCATTATGAGGAAGGATATTGGATACTTTTTAGCCCGGAAACAGCGAAAAAAAATTAAAAATCTCTGTATTTTTAAACCTCCGATAATAGAGCTATTAATTTTTAAACGGCTTAGCAGATTATCTTGAATCTTGGCTAAGAACACTCGACCAAAATGATGGCCTTTATTTTGCCCAAAGAGTTAGCATTGCCATACAACATACAAC
This sequence comes from Agriopis aurantiaria, assembly GCA_914767915.1. NCBI lineage: Eukaryota > Metazoa > Arthropoda > Insecta > Lepidoptera > Geometridae > Agriopis > Agriopis aurantiaria. The sequence goes on along the minus strand of OU611992.1, from coordinate 14,209,452 downwards.
GTGGCAATGCTGCCAACATGTTGGGAACGCTGCCCACTGGTAGCGGATTATTAGATTAATTTTAGGTTTAGATTAGTTTTAGTTATAAATTTAAATTCAAGATAATTTTTATTTTATAGAACACTCGATCAAGTCAACTTTCCAACAGAAACAACTAAATGAAAATCGGTTCAGCTGTTTGGTAGCTACGATGCCACAGACAGATACACAAACACAGATAGCACCACTTATAACACCCCTCTTTGTGCGTCGGGAGCTAAAAATAATCTAAGAATCTGTCGAAATCGATGTTTATCTTTCTACCCACATTAACGATAGGTAAGTTTGTAGAGGCTATATCGTAAAACAATACTGCTGAAAATTAATACCTAGATATTCCGTTCGTGAGAAATTTAACTATGCAATCAGCCCGTGTCCACCCACAATGAGATAATAATATGCTTGAAGCATCGTCTTCGAAGGTAAGATGAAATGCTTTGAGTAGTCTCAGTACCTAACTACCGCTGAATAAATAATAATAGTAGCCTATATATTATATTTACTTAGTTATAAAGTTATTTTTGCATGGGTGTAACTTTTTTCAAAAAGGCTGTTAATAGAGTCTTGAAGGGTTGGCAACGTATCTGTGATGCCCATGGTGTTGCGGGTATCCATAGCCGACGATGATCGCTTACCATCAGGCGGACTGTCTGCTTGTTTGCCACCTATGGCATTAAACAATGCATAATGCTTACGCCATGATACGGTTTTATAATTAGCTACCTTTGGATTCACCCGCGTGATCATCACGTTAGCGACACATTTCCTCAGCAAATGTCACTTTTGGGCCTTTTTAACTATCTCTACGTAAAAAATCACGTCGATCCGTTGTTGTTGCTGCGTGAAAAAGGAATAAACAAACTAACAAAAAACACACATTCGCATTCATAATTTTATGTATGGAGTAATAAATAGCTCAGATAAAAAAAATATTAAAATATTACATTATATTATCATAATGAAGGCAAGATTTTATCATTTTTTACCGACTTCAAGGTTCTCACTCAACAGTACTTTACTTGCTAACTTAAATTTCATATTTCACTCTTTGAAGTCGGGTTTTAAATTGTTAATTATTTAACGATATTTATAACGTGAGCATTCTATTTTGGTTCTTTACTACCTAATAAATACTTTACTTATTAAAATTAAAGGATTTTAATAGCTTCATAAATCTAATTTGCCGCTAAACGCGTGGGACTTTTATGTGGAGAAGGCTAATTCTTAGGCCAAGTCAGACCCCTCGAGAAGCTTGAAATATCTAGCCAGAGCCAGCCACTAACCTTGACTAGAAGGAACTGACGCTTGCTTGGATTTTACATAGCCGGGAAGGAGAATACCAATAGCATGAATAGGACCATTTGCCATCCCTACACCACCCAAACACTTTTCCTCTCAAAATCCATCCTCTTACTAGCAAAAAAAAATATTATCACGACGGTGCCTTGGACGCTAACATAAATAACTGACAAAAGTGTGGTACTTCCCCAGGTGGACTCTGCAGAAGAGCCTTACCATTACAGGCTCCCGAGAGCTTGAAAACTCTTACGTCAGGGCTGACCAGCCTATACGAGATCTTAAAGACGTGCACAAAATCAGGGAAGCACAGAGAGCCATGGAGAGGTCCATGCTAGGCATCAAACTGATCGAATTCATAATATTGAAATCCGGTAAGTGCAAAGGTTTGATACGACGGAATCGTGATAATGAATCTAAAGTGGAGCTGGACAAACCACAATTATATTTATTATAATTCTAACTTATACACAATAAACTTGAAACAAATTTAAAACTTTTAATTAGAGTACTAATGAGATACTTGAGCTCGCATGCTCTATACCAGTTGGTTGATTCTTGGATCAGTTTTTGCCAGAGCTTTCGCAAAAAGTGAGACGACGCCGCGTTTTGAAACATTAAACGACAGAATCTATGAATGTGATATTGTGATGGTTAATTTACGCACCGAATTTTTCTTTTGAAAATGCATTCGTATTTCGTCCACCTTGATATCTCTCTACGCCCCCACAGTGGGGCACGCCTCCCTAGTGGGGAACTCCTGGTGTATAGGTAATCCAATTGTTTGTTAATATAGTAAGCGTTTTAAGTATTTAGTGTTAGTTTGCTTGTATTTTGTCTATTTATTAAAATCCGTAAAAATCTGAACAAAATCAATTTAGGTTCGTTGCTACTTCATCATCATCATCATCCATAGCCTTCCTTATCCCACTGCTGGATATAGGACTCTCTCTCTCTCTTGCTATGTCATCTACCTCGGTCCTGTGCTAATCGAGTCCAGGTTCGACCCGCGATGGTAATAATATCGTCGACCCATCTTGCAGCTCGACGACCAACGCTCAGCTTACCTTGCCTCGGCCACCAACCTTACTTCACCTGTCATCACTGCGCCTAGCAACATGTCCCGCTGAGCACCAGTTTAACTTCATTACCGCGATTCTTACGTCTCGAATCTTTGTTCTTCGTCGGATTTCGGTATTACGAACTCGGTCTTGGAGTTTGATGCCTAGCATGGATCTCTCTATGGCTCTCTATGCTACACTGATGTTGTGCACAGCCTCTTCGCTACTTAATAGTTAATAAAGCATAAAAGTCAAAATGCTCACCCTGAAATAAGCAATAAACTCCGTAATTTAGCACATAATCAAAGTAACTGCCAATATCAAAACACAATTAAATATAACATCGCGCACACATGCACTCAATATTCTTATATCACATATTACAGAACATAAATAAATACCACCGAGATGAAACTATAGTTACAATGTCTCGATCATTATCTCTATTCATAATGAGCCTCTTGATGATACAACTCTACATTATTTTATCAGAAATCAGAAATCAGAAATATTTATTGGCCATAAAAACATTAAACGTTATAGGCAAGTCACTTTTACAAGGAATATAAGCGTTAAATAAAATCGGCTGAATTATAAAACATAAATACTAAACCACTAAAAACAAAAAACAACAAATCAACAACTGAAAAACTCAACTTCACAAAACTATTAAACTAACCTAAAACTGACTAAACTTACAAAAATGAGGATTCCGTGAGCTTCATTGAAGTATATTCACATAATTTGTAATATGGGTTGTTTTCGAAGAAATGCTTTAGTATCTGCTTGAATTTACTATATTTTAGTTCGGTTATACTATTCGGTAATTTATTGTACATTAATATTTTTGCGAGACGACCTTGTTTCTCAACTTTAACTAACCTAGTCCTTGGCTGGTACAGCTTTTCCTTGTTACGCAGGTTGCATTGGTGCTTATCCTTGTTCTTTGGTAAATTAGCCTCATGTATTTCTAATAAGCTATTATATATATAGAGAGATATCACAGTCATTATTTTATTATATTATATTATTATATTATCAACTTATTGATGAGTTGGTCAAATCACGGAACTAAAATTATCCACGGAAGGCTGTCAGCTTTGTTCGGAAAATACTATGGTGGCTCATGTATTTAACCACAGATTAATCGGTCTGTACTTGATATTACGGTCGTTAAGTACATTAATGTTATGAATGGGCATATTAGTGAAATACCCGGACCTTGGCACGAATGTGGTGGATATCGTGAGTGTTATCTAGACTAAAATTACGCACGATTTGGACGAATTGTGGTTTGGCTGCTGCGCGAAACTAGACTGGAAATATTGTCAACCCAAAACGGCTCAAAAACGTTACAACTGATAATAAAAAAAAAATACCATAGACAGCATCCAAACATGATTGCCATACTGAATCTATGATGATTGCTGACCGGATCACAAACATTTTCATTCGGCAAAAAGGTCTTTTTTATACTAAGACTAATAGATCATGTTACTTCTAGTCATCTAGTGTTATTCTATATCTTCTAAAATGGAGTATTCAAGGCTGTATTCTGTGGATAAGCTTATGTTACATATCGATTGACGTGTAAATTGAGATATAGATACCGTGGGATGTTGGTGGGATCAGAAAAAGTGTGTCTGTGGCGTCGTAGTTTCCAAACAGCTGAATTGATTTTCATTTAGTATTTATTTGTTTGAAAGGTGACTTGATTGAGAGTGTTCTTACGAAATGGTAGAGAACCGTACACTTGTATGATGGTAATGCGGCGTGCGCGCTTTCAAATATTTTCATTATTTATTTTTCTTTATTTATTACAAACAATCTTACGCTTTTACAAAAAACTGCGACCACTAAAGTACTAAAGTATTTGAATGATTGTTAGGATAACAAAAAATATCTTCTATAGAATCTGAATGAAGTTGATTCAATCCATTGAAGGGAACGTAAAAGCGGGTTATTTTTAGGAAAGTTTACGATTTTTTTTCCATCGAACCATATTTATTTAATCGTGTATCGCTGAACACATCCGAATAAAATATTTCAAAAACATTTATTAAACATAAAGAAATAATGTCATTTAATCAATTTTAAAGGTCCACTTTTGAATATTCGTGATGAAGAATCGTCAAATTTGAAGCATATTTCGTCTTAAGCTGATTCAATAAAATCCTTTCAACCGTTTGAAGAATATCAGCACTTTTATCGGGGGTATTAAAAAATTCCAATTTATAATTGCTTCTATCTCCTCTTCAGTCTCGTCCAGCAATATCATCTTAACATAACTTAACATAATGCATGATTATATTTAAGTCTAAAAATAAATAAAACCGGCCAAGTGCGAGTCGGGCTTTCGAGCCCGACTCGCACTTGGCCGGCTTGGCTCGCACTTGGCTTAGTTCGCTAAGGGTTCCGAAATTTGACACCAACTCGCACTTGGCCATTATTTATTATTTGTTGTTTATTGTGTTTTTTATTTATTTTTTATGATATATACTATAATCATGCCAAGTTTGACACTTGTAGGTACGTATTACCGTTTTAACATTAGAGCTAATACAAACATTTGTTTGTTGAACCGACCCACCCTCTTTTCTTTTTTAATTTTTGACTTTTTTTATTAATTCTTAATTATTTCGCAGTAACATAAAAAATCATTTTTCTTTTTCCGAAACTAGTTTCGTAACTTGGTTTCGAATATGGCCGAAGCGAAAATATTCTATGAGAATTTCAACTGGCTATTTATTACAGTTTGAAAAATACAGCCGGACAGACGGACCGACAGACAGACAAACAGACAGACATCGTAGGCCACTAACCGGCCTGGGCGTAGGTTACTAATAACATAGACAAAAGGAATAGTTTTTGTCTATGCTAATAACAAGGATTCAATATGAACCCTTGCTAATAATAAGATCCCGTTTTTACCCTTTGGGCACGGAACCCAAAAAACTTTCTACTAAATTAATATTATTACTCAGAGTATGCACGGTGTAAAAAGTATTTAATAAATTAGAAGAACCAGCCCGCTGAGCTTGTAAAAGTATAATTTGTAAGCCATAGAAAGTTATTTACGAGGGTAAAGAAATTAGTAATTGGTGCTGTCGATATCGTGGACTCTTATGGTATTTTTTGCACACCGTTCACTTCAATATTTGCACAGTAGTCTTTATAAATCTGTAGCTCTAATGCGGTTAGAAATAAAGTTCAGAATTGTATGTGCTTTTGACTGACCCAATCGATTGATTTGATTGAGCTTGACTTTTTGCGCTAGGAAAGTTGTAACTGACAACCGGATCTTTCTACCGACCAAAATTATATGCAGAGTTCAGTTAAGGAGCCACCATCATATTTCTGAACAAAACTGAGAGCTATCAGTGAATTTTTTGTAGTTTCATATATTATCACTTCTCGAGATAAGTTGGTACCACTGTACTGGAGACGTCAGTAATCGTTAGCTTTTTTCATAGATCGTATTTTTTCTGCATTAATGAAGATTACTTTCATAGATGCCCAACGTAGAGTAAAAACAGATATATTTACTCTGCCGATTTTACTCTACAGGGTTACGCGGAAATGGTGTACTAAGCCTAAAGGGGTCTGTTATTATTGTTCATATTGACGGGTACTATATATCCCCTTTCGGCTTAGAACATCTTTTTGCGTAACCCAATATATTGTGGGATTCACATTTTATCGATTTTATCTATTAAATGCATCTATGTAACGATAAATTTTCTCCGACAGCGAAAATGTTATTAATTTTCACAGCCAAACTAGTTTTTAACCGACTTCGAGAGGAGGTTATCAATTCGAATGTATGTTTTTTTTTGTTTTTTTGTTTCTGTGTTCCGTAAGGCAGAGAATAATATAATAAGAAGATGCAAAGTACAATTTGTTATAAATCGCGACAGATGCAATACAGACTAAAACAAAACGTAAAAAAGCATTTCCCTATTCATTAAAACTCATAAAATTGTTACTCCCATATTATTATTTGACCCATTTCTTTGTATGTAGGGTCACAGTAAACTTCGGGCTAAGTATCACCTTTTGTGGTGTCCCTTGCAAAAACACCCCTATCCTTTTGAATGTGGGGTGGCGCGAGTTATTAATTGGAGGGAGCTCAGCAGGGGTGCTTTACTTTATTCTGTAAACGTTCACGTAAATACAGTAAGGACATTTTTGTATTACTTATTATGAACATTCCGAAGCTGGTCGAATCATTAAAATACTCCGCTTGTAGAATACGATACGAGTTATCGAAAGTTTTTACAAAGTTCTTCCAGAATAAATAAATAATTTCGAGAATTTTATGTGTTCATATATCATCATCATTAGCCCGAAGACTGCTGGACATAGGCCTCTCCCTTAAATTTTCACACTGAAGGACAGCCTAATCTCCATCTGCATCTAATGGATGCCCCCGACTCTCACGATGTCGTTGGTCCACCTAGTGGGAGGCCTACCTACGCTGCGTCTTCCGGTTCGTGGTCTCCACTCAAGAACCTTTCTTCCCCATCAGTTCATCATTTCTTCAAGCGATGTGGCTTGCCCGCAATGGGCATGCCCCTTCAACTTGCAATGCTGAGCAGCTATGTCCGTGACTGTGATTCTTTGGCGAATATCCTCGTTCCGGATTCTATCACGCAAAGAAACCGAGCATAGCTCTCTCCATTGCCCGCTGTGCAACTCTGAGTTTTTCCTAAAGGCCAACACTTGCGGATCACGTCTCAGTACCATAATATAATTATGTCATACCTGGCAACACACACTAGTTTCTACATACATAGAGAAAGATGTCCACTACATTACACTAGGCTTTAACTGTAGTCGGAGTAACCGGCCTATTCAAACGTTACTCACGTTTGAATAGGCCGGTTCCCGTGTCATATAAATAAAATACACTAAGCTTGTTTACCACTTTAGGCTTTAAAAATCTTAGATAATACGATTTGACATCATTATTATCATCCACAGCTTGCTGTTGCTCTTAATATGCCATGTACCTAAGTCCTGTGCCAATCGAGTCCAGGGGCCTAACGGACAACTGCTATTACAGGCACCTAATCCGCTCAGTTAGAAAATCACGCGACCGCAAACCGTATCTGGGCGCGACAAAGTTTGCGGTCGCGTGATTTTTCAACTGAGTGGATTAGGTGCCTGTAATAGCAGCTGTCAGTAAGGCCCCAAGTTCGACCCGCGTGGTGAAGATATCATGGACCCATGTTGCAGCTGGATTACCAACTTTCCGCTTACCTTGCCGGACACCTCTCTGTGTCCAACTCCACCTGTCATCGCCACGCCAAGCTACTAACATGACTTACATATTTTGCCTTGCTTCACTTCAGATTCATTACCTCGATTCAGATGTCTCGAACTTTTGGTCTTCGCCGGATCTCGGTAATTCGTGGAGCTTGCCGATCAGGGACCGTGGACATTAGAAAAAGACTTCCGTAGACCCGTAGAGTATCGTCTGATAAAGTTTGTTAGAGCTGTTCCGTACTGAAAAGTAACTTGAAGTAACAAACTAAACTACTAACTATTTTTACCTAACCTATTACTGCGTTAAATGTTGTTAAACTGTTCAGTTCAGTTCAGTATCTTTATTTCAATTGGGTACAAATACAAGTACACTTTCGAAAAATTAAACATTAAAAGTATTCATTTCATATTCATTTATTTCAGCAAGTACATTGTCTCAACGAAAAAAAGGAATAGTTCTACATAACATTATAAAATCGATTACTTACTAGAATTGGTGTTGTCAAGTTCCCGTGTTGGAAAGCTACCAGACTTCAATTTGGTAGATTTACACCAATTAAACTTTATATAATAAAATAAAATAAAATCTACTTCCTTAAAAAGGAGTATTAAATAAATTAAATTTCAAAATTGTATAGTAATAATATCTGTAAAATAATAAAATGTCAAATAAATAATAAACTAATTAGTTAAAATAATATGTGGGATAATTTCATTTCATTCTGTACAATATTAATTAATTAAGTCCATGTCAATATTTACATTTCGCCATGCTTTTTTATCTTTTATAAACTCGTCCACCTTATAGTAAGTTTTGTGAGACAAGAGCTTTTTTAACTTTATTTTAAAACTCCTTTCGTTAACGCATGTCAATGTTTTTGGCAGAATGTTATAAAAATTTATACAATTAACAACAAACGATTTTTGAATTTTTGCATGTCGAGTCTTTTGTAATAAATATTTATCTTTGCTTCTTGTATTAAGACCATTTGTAGCGTAGTTATGCAAGTGTTTTATTGCATACAAAATACACTCGTAAATATATTGACATGGCATTGTCAGAATGTAAATAGTTTTGAACAGTTCTCTCAGGGATTCTCTAGATCCAAGCCTGTAAATACCTCTAATAGCTCACTTTTGGAGCACGAAAATAGATTGAATATCCGCCGAATTTCCCCAAAGGATAATGCTGCTTTCAAATTTACAACGAATCGAAAACCCTTACTGTTAATGTTACTAAAAGCAGATGGTAGAAATAAGAACACATCTGCTCGGCACGTGTGCGCTGTAGACCACGTGTGAGGTTTCACACTAGACCGGTTTCCAACTCGGAAGTGGAACAATATTGGAGAGATATAGGGTATAGAATAAATGATCAAATTATGGTGTTTTGAGGGTTTATTCAATAACTACACGAGGAAATATTTAGACTGTGACAAAGACGTGTCAAATGATAAATGTTTATTTTAGTAAAGCGAATGAGAAGAAGTTGGCTTTGAATACATCTTTTACTTATCTCGCAAATAGCTTCTTTCTGTCAAAAAGCACAGGGTTGACTTTATTGTGTTTTATTTTGTTTGTAGAAAAGATGATTAAATTTCTTTAAATCTATTACAGTACCTGCATCAATAATTGACCTGTTCTTTGATTTGAAAATTGTATTAAGTACATGCCTGTAGGTCATCATCATCAGCCAGAAGACGTCCACTGCTGAACATAGGCAGTTATCTCGGTCGGAAGTTAGTATGAATCAATTCCATAGTCATCCATAGTCGCGGCTATTCTGGGGAAGCTTAGACTAGCAGCAAAACAAAATGCTAATTTATGCAATTTGCTCTTGTTTTTGGTCTTGCCGCAAATCGACTGTCACTTGTTTTAAAACTGTTTCTTTAAAGAGTGCAGTTTTTTCTTCTTTTATTTTCTATGGATGCAAACATAGCATAACTTTATTTAAAGCTTTTAAGCCCTTTGCAATATGTCAACCATCTTTCAATAACCCATCGATTACAAACTTTCTCCATTAAATCGCACGGTCCCAGTGTTGTCCGGTCCGGTATCTCATACATCTCATTGTAATGTGTCCTGTGCGATCGTAATCTCTAATTTATGCCTTGTATGGCTTGTATGGTGTATGGATGTGTCCGGTATGGAGTCTGCATGTGGTCCGAAGTTATATTGGGACCTAGATATTATATTTATACAGTTTATATGGAACCTCGGAGATAAGCATGGTCGATATACCTAATTAGGTGCGTAACACATTAATCTGTATGCACCTCAGAATAAAAACTATAATTCTTAATTCTGAAATATGCACACAATAACTAACATCAACCTGCGACGAAAATAATTATTTTCGTCGAAGCATCAAACTAACTTCTGTGAAACAGAAGGAGATTGCAAATAACATTGCCATTCTGTTCATGTCAAAGCTTAAAGCGCCCACACATTTTTTATACGACTTGTTACCTTGCCTCTTTTGTACGAAAGATTGCCCCATACTTGAAGACAATAAAGATTTGTACAATGCATAAAAACAAGCACTTTGTATGACATCAACTGATAAGAATGCGTGAGTCACATGCCAAAAAGAAAAACTGAAACATATTCGAAATAACACAACAAAATAGGTAATATTGGACTACGTGCAAGCCCAAGAAAATGCTCAATTTGCTAAATTATGACAATCAATAACTAACCAATTTCTTGAATTCACACGGTTTTCAAACACGCTATAATATACCTCAGCTCTCAGAAAATAAGAGCTTTTAAAGATTAAGGCATTGGAGTTAGACATAAACTGGTCAATAACAGTGGAATTGGGGCCTTAGGGTGAACGTCCCGTCCCGTATTTGGCATGCAAGATGGTAATTAGCGAAATGGCTTTGGACAGTCCAGTTGTGAGTTGCAGACAGCCTGGGATTTCGCTCCGGGCTTTTTCAGGTTGTCTTTAGACTCCCGTAATGATGGAGTTAGATCTTTAGAAGCCGGTTTCTGTCCACGTGGTCAGTCTCGCGTGGGATTACGCCCGGGGTGGCGCAAATCGGTCAGTTTGCCTTACAAACTTGGCTCGAAGTTATTAATTCTCCTCGAGCGTTCTGACAAATATTTAATGGATAATAATGTTTGTGAATTTTCTGTAATTGAGTTGTGAGTTTAATGTCATTAATGGAATAAATTTACACGAATGACTGAAAAGTTAAATTTATTTATATAAAAAAAAAAAAAAAAAACAGGAGTTTGAGTAGGATTCTATGCAAAGGAAAACATTAGGAAATAATAATTTTCTGAATGAATATGATATTAAATATTTTGCTGGAACAAAATATATCATTGCTGTTTTTCTAGATTAAACAGACATGAATTAATGTCCACACTTTACCATTGAAAAGAGTCTGTTCTACAAAAACTAGCAAAACGTGATCTGAATTCACGCACCGAAGGTTCCGTAGGTGCACTATGCAATATACAGTGACCTATGTATTTACTTGGAAAAAATATTATTTCGTTCAGTTCGGGATCATACGTTTCCTAAGGTAATTTTCGGTTGAGGTGGTGTCCTGAAAAAAAGATAAAATCACAGGGCGCACCGCGCAGCTAATAAAAAATAAAGTCGTTGAAAAAACACTTTTTGATTGTATTTCTTTTTCTTTATTACTTTTTAGGATATCCACTTTAACAATACATATTCTATAAAAATTTCAACCGGCATTCTATTATCGTTCAAAAGCTACATCCTTTAAAAGGTACTACAGACAGCTTAGACTAATAACAGGGTCTTGTTAAAAGTTATATGATTATTTACGGGATATTTACCGTGGTAAGGTTGTGGAATGAGCTCCCGATATTTCGGCGCAGTTACATGCACCATGTTCACGGGAAGACTGAAGAATGCGGGTGGTTGGAGAACAGTTAAAAAGTTAGTGAACAACCGTGATAGTTTAAAACAGGGTCTTGTTGTCTTCCTATGGGTACGGAACCCAAAAATATTATAATATTGTTATGAAGCATACCTTATTCATAATTTAAAAGTTCATCGACTCGCATAATATAAAATCTACAAAAACACTTGATTTATCACGCCTATCATCTCCTAGTCTACATTATTACTGCTATTATGCCTATTATTATTAGTCTTATTAAACATTATTATTATAATTATGTAGAATCTGTTCTGCTATGCAAATAAATAATTTTGCAAGCATGTTATTATTAGGTAGGCGTGATATATTGCCAATGTCCTGACAGGAATGAGATATGGTATTTGTGTGATGTAATTTTTATGAATTATTTATTAATTTATTCATGCATTGATTTGTCAAACATAATTTTGAGAGTCTGGAATCGTACATCATTTTAGTTTGTAATATAGTTGCTGCAAATTGCTAAATTTGATGCCAACTCACAAAAATCTAATAATAAAATATAAACATTATGTGTTTGAGCGAATTATGATAATTTCAAAACATTATTCTCGTAATTAAATGTGTCAATACTCTTAATCCTATGAAACCTTTGTAAGCCTTATATTGGCAAGATTTTGGTAGTCATTTGAGAGTCATTAACTCTCGAATGACTACCAAAAATCATTAACATCATCTGTCTTACTTATTAGTTAGTTCATAGGTGTCGCTGCAAGTTTCTTGGTGTACATATGCATATTATAATGTCCCTTGTTTGCCTTTTTTTAAAATAAATAACAGGCTTGCGTTTGTCCACCACCTCGCCCGATGCTAAGCGATGATGCGGTCTGATCTGCAGTGCAAGTACCGTTCTTTATCGATCGTCAAATTTACCAGTTGAGATCGTCAAACTCGATAAAATGTTATTTGATTTGTACTCGCTATGATCGATATATGGCATTTTATCGAATTTGACGATCGATAAAGAACAGTACTTGCACTGCAGAGGCTATATTATATTATACAGTAGACTTTATTTTTGAAATGTTTTTATAAACACCTTTCTGATATGATCAGAGAAACATTATCTAACATAAGAGGTAATATTTTCAACCCGATATGCATCAAATCCAAAACGAGAGAGTATCCTCACAATCACATGGTATTGTAACAGTAAAACGAACAACTAATAAAGCAGTAAATGCGCTTTCTAACACGGAGTTTACATCCCATCTGCAAGGCAAAGTAACAGGAAAAGCTCTAGTAATAACCGTTGAGAACTAGAGATGGGCCGTCATTATCGACTGCATCTGTCGATCAAATGGGCAACAGTTACAATTTATCCATTTTTATTTGGATCTCTATCATCTCTAGTTCGCTACCTATCTCAGAATACGATGGGAATTTGCAACCTCCATTTCTGTGTCTGCCGTCTTTCTAATCTGTCTCTCTTACCCAATCCAACCCCATGGATGTTTAAATACTGGATTTTTTTCTACTTTCAATCAAACAAGTATCGATATTATTATCAAATTTTCTATGCGTTCCCAACTTATAGTCTACAAAGATGGAGGGCGTAATACAACACATAATAGCGAGCCACCTTTGATGTTTCTTTCAGAAATTATCGATATCGACTAACAACTTATCGATAGATTTCCACCTCTAGTGAAAAAGAATGCTACACAATAAATCATCTTGAGCTATACTCAGCGTGCTCTATGTGGTATAACTCAACTTTTTTATTTTCTTACTGAAAATATCGATATTGACTATTAGCAGATTATCGATAGAATCCCACTTCTAGTGTACTAAGGTGGAGGGCGCTACACAATAAATCATCGCGAGCCACCCAGCGTGCTCTATGTGGTACACTCTCTACATTGATGTTCCTGCTCTACCGCCGTGGGATCGTGTTTGACACTATTGCTTGCTGTAAACATCGAGATGTAGACATGCTCTGCCATGTAGATTGTATACAATTATTTTATTTTAAGTTCGGAGTATCTGAAGAGATAACCCATACACGTTTCATAAAATTGCATAATTATGCCTACAATCTACCTTTATAAAATGATTCATCATCATCAGCCAGAAGACGTCCACTGCTGAACAAAGGCCTCCCCCTTTAACCTCCACGTCCACACTGAACGACAGTCTGTCTTTTGCATCCACTGAATGCCCGCGACTCTCACAATGTCGTCGGTCCATCTAGTGCGAGGCCTTTTTTACAAATAAAAGGTGTATTTTTTTGAATGTTTTTTACTTGTTTTGAGTTTGATTTATAGTATGTAGGTACTATACTATAAACTGTTTAGTTTATAGTATAGTACCAAAAACAAGCTAACACCCTACAAAAAACGACAAGTATGAGTAGAACTCGAGCTCCGAGGGTTCTGTTAGACGGAATCTACAGAGCGTGAGACCAAACAAAAAAATATTTAGAAACGGAAACGGAAGTACCCTATAGGTTTTCCTCGCAAAATATGTGACAATATAAATAGTATAATATATAATATAGACAGTCATATCTTTTGATAGCGATGACTTAACAATTCTTTTTTTTTACAGCTTAAAGAAACCGTAGCTTTAAGTATTTGATTTAAATTTCAACGTGATATCTTTTCGCGTTCCTGAGAAAAAACAGACGGACAGACGGACAACAAAGAGATCCTTAAAGGTCACGCACGCGTCGCTCTGAAAGATTACTATATCTCTATTAATATCTAGTATACCTACTTACTTTAATGGTATGTTCTGTACCGTGAGATTGTTTGACGATTTTATGCTATAAACATAAAGTCGTCACCCGAGATGGCTGGAGTATTAGGAGACACCTAATCCTTCGGAATTTGCCAATAAAATGTTATGACACTACATTCTCAGTGTGTCTTGACATCCCGGACTTTGACTTGACTGACAGATAGAATCGTTGATTTAGATACAAATGGATATTGAGTCTAGTACCAAATTCACGGAATAGTGCATACGTAAAATTCAGATATATACAAATAGAAATATCGACTAATATGTAGTTACGACAATGTCTAATTTGGCATGTAATAAATGTTCAGACTACCGTTTAAGTTTTTTAATTCGGAGCGCAGACCCGATTTCCATAACATTAAATATATTTGAGGTACTTACATACTGATTTCAAAGAAAGTACTCGTTTAAAGTCACCGACATGGGGGCGTCCAATAATTACTGAAGCAATTTAGGCGATTTTTCGACTACCCCTCCCGTGACACCCTTGGCGAGGTGTCGTGAGATTTGGCTCGATCTCCTCCCTTATGCCCTAACCTAACGTGAGATTTTTAAAATTCGTATTTTTAGTGCAAATCGGTTAATCTGTAATACATGTGTAGGATTTAACAATATAAAAAATTACGTAATATTTGCCGAGATTCAGCTCAACCCTCCTAAACGCCCCACGTAATTAATGGACGCCCCCAAACATGTAATCCAGTATAATATAACTACCACAGACTTATCTAAGAGCTTGAAGTTTATTTAATTGACAGAACAACTTTTATAGGAAACCCAGTAGGCTTCGAGATCATTTCCCGTAGCCATACAATTAGTAAAGTTGTTTCCGATTGCAAAACTTCCTGTGATTATTTAGTTTCCTAGTTGCAAGCTATCTCGAGATGTATTGATTGGCGGGAGATTGCGCATGAGATGAAGATAACATCTCTTGATACCAGCTCTAGCTCCAGGACTGCTTATACGACTTGGCAGAATAATGTAGGACATTTCCGGCTAATTCCGGCAAAACCTACCATACGTATACCTTTTTTTTTTCGGGACATTTTTTCACACACGGTCATCTGACCCAAAACTAAGCAAAGCTTGTGATATGGCTGCCAGGGACTGATATACATACATATATAGTTTTAAATAGATATTAACAACCAGATATAGAACAAACACAAATGTTCATCACACAAATGTTTGTCCTAGATGGGAATCGAACCCACGCCCCCAAGCTCAGAAGGCAGGTTCACTACCAACTGGACCAACGGACTATCCATACGTATAACTATGTAACGTAGAAAAAAACCGACCGCGGAAAAAAAACAGAAAAAAGTGCGAGTCGGGCTCGCGCACTGAGGGTTCCGTAGCCGTACCACCACTATATAGAATAATTATCCATTTTAAAAACCGACTTCAAAATTTGTAATATATGGCACATTTGACAATTATTGTGTGATATTTAATTTAATTTATATAATTTAACATGAATTTTTAACTAATGTAATTGGTATTTACCGTTTTAGTTAATAAACAATAATAATAATAATAATGGCATTACGATTCGGCGAAAGAAAATGAGGTCATCCACCCAATTACCAGTTAACTTGGTAATGAACAGAATTTGTCACCGACTCGCACTTGGCCATTATTTTTTATTATACTTTAGAGTGTCTACTATAATCATGCCAAGTTTTACGCTTGTACGTATTACCGTTTTACATTAGTACGTAAAAAAATACGTTTGTTTTATGGGGACACCTCTTTTTGTTTTTACTTTTAAACTTTTTTATTATTTCATAGTTAACCCGTCGTAATATTACAAATTCTGTGAAAATGTCAACTAGCTATCTATTATGGTTCGAAAGATACAGCCGTTTAAAGGTAGTACAGACGGACGGACAGACAGACAGCGTAGGCTCAGTAATAGGGTCCCATTTTTACCCTTTGGTTACGGAACCCTAAAAAGACAAATAGCTTTAAATAGGACTATTTGTTATCTAACAAGTAAACATCAGATCTAGGCCCCGATTCTACTAAAGAAATTGTTTTTAAATCTTAATTGTATCGATTTTATTTTGTAAATAATGGCCTCAAAATAGACAGTTTAAAAAATATATACTAGAAAAATGCCACCACCTAATATTATAACTTTACTAGAAACTGTAACAACTGAAAATGAAAAAAAAAAAAAAAAAAACTGTAAATTTTGAGGCAATAGGGAATATGCATGTGTTTTTTTTATATTTTTAATTAACTGTTTACATCGTTATATCATAGTAAAAAATATAATTACAGTTGGAAATGCTCAAATTAATTTTTTAAATAATATTTAAAACATTGAATAAATTTGAGCTGTTTGAACGCTGCAATTTTTCGCGGGCCTTGGATGACGTCAGAAGCCACGTTCTGTGTTTGTTTACTATAGACGATACAGTTATTTCACACAGATTTTCAGTTTTATTGATATCCAGACCATGGAAGAAGCTAAAAAACATTTTTATAGGTATCATCTTGTGCCAAAGTGTACAAACACTATTAGAAATACACCCGATAAAGTGTTTTTTTCCTATTCCAAGAGATGCGAAAATACGTAAACAATGGTGTAAGGTTATGAGAAGAGATGAAGTATCTCCAACATCATGTTTGCATTGTTGTGAAGATCATTTCAATGTAAATATGTTATATTTTGATAGCATGGTGTGAGTTAGAAGTATGTTTAGTATTGAATATTATGCACTCAACAAACAAACAATAAGTAGGTACATTAAGTATTTAGAGTAAACAGTATTCACATTTAAAAAAAAAACTTAAAAATTCACGGAAAATTACGGAACATAAGTAATGTTAGGTATAATAACTTATAAATTATTATAATATAGACAGTAGAGCAGCAAATTCATAACAATTTTAATGACCAATGATTATTTATAGGTTATGTTTTGGTAATTAAGTACTGCCGAGTGCATTTATGTGTAAAAACCTATGTAATGGATTAAAATATATCATGGATTATAACAATTACCTTGCAGCTTTCACTCCTTTGATCTCAGCAACTGTAAAATCTGGATTTGATGCAAAATATGCTGTCATTATGAATGCATCTAGATATTTTTGGTAGATTGTCCGATTGTGCTTTGACAAAACCAGTCTCAGTCATCGTCCTAAATGATCTCTAGTCTCACGAGAATGCTAAAATTACACTAGCTAATGGAAAAAACTACAGGAACTCAATATAAAACGATTTTTCTCTCAAACACTACTAAAACAGTATGAATATCGACGCCGCTAAAGGCAATGTTGTGGCTTGGTTGTGGCTTTTGACGTCACGTTTCGTTTCGACCAATGGTGAAGCGTTTCGCAAATTTGAATTTCCCTCTTATATTTTGCACTTTTTATTTAATATTTTAAGCAAATAAAATGTAAATAAATTTAAAAAAAATCTTTTAGATATAAAGTCAGAACAATAAAGATTCGGAAAAAAATTATTTCAACCAGATTTAAAGCACATGCATATTCCCTATTATTTACAAATTAAAATTGAAACAATTAAAATTTAAAAACAATTTCTTTAGTAGAATCGGGGCCCTGCTATTGTACAATACGAAATGTGGAATTACAATATTTTTATAATGTTACATGTTAGTTGAGCTAGAGCAGGTCAATAGATTACTTCTGGATCCGGATTGGATCGCAATGGAATCCAGTGTCGCAATAAGAACCGTATATCATTTATATAAGAACCGCTCACTTCATATCACCAATCATAAGGAAAGCAAAGAGGATAAATTGAATGCTATTATGACAATAGGACTAGAATCGGGGCAGTAGAACGTAAACAAATACATAACAGACAACTATCATTCTAATATCGGCAGAACAAGTGACTGGGTTAGTTTGTGTTTTTTTTTAATGCCATAAGTTGCAAACTAGCAGACGGGCTGCCTAATGGTAAGCAGTCACCGTCGCCTATGAATACTTGTAACACCAGAGGCATCACAAATACGTTGCTGACCCTTT
Organism: Agriopis aurantiaria; assembly: GCA_914767915.1. Classification (NCBI taxonomy): domain Eukaryota; kingdom Metazoa; phylum Arthropoda; class Insecta; order Lepidoptera; family Geometridae; genus Agriopis; species Agriopis aurantiaria. The sequence continues at coordinate 14,191,112 of OU611992.1, read as the reverse complement.
AGAACTCTATTAACTCGCCTTTTGAAGAACCCCATGTTGTAACTTCTCGGAAACACCGTAGAAGGTAGCTCATTCCACATTTTGCAGGTATGAGGCAAGAAGGATCGTGTGAATCGCACAGTGTGCGATTTCCACTGATCTATGATGTGTGGATGAGCCTTCAGGCGGTGGCGGCTAGTGCGATGGTAAAACCGCGACGCCGGCATGTTGTGCCTCAGATATAACAAACAAGGGAGATATGCTTGAATACAATTATCGTTCGTGTTCAAATGTCTGCTTTATTTTCCTATACCGCTACGCAAAAACTGAAAGTACGGCACACTTGCTCATCATTTCACGCACCACGAAATTTCCAGCGACACCAATGAACTAACTCGATAGCCCATTGGTCAAGTTGGCAGTGAACCTGCTTTCTGCGCTTGGGGGCGTCGGTTCGATTCCCGGCTAGGACATCATGCCTAGGTCGCCTACATAACATTTGTGTTTGTTCTATATCTGGGTGTTAATTAATATCTATTTAAGTATGTATTTAAAATATATATGTATGTATATCAGTCTCTGGCAGCCATATTATAAGCTTTGCTTAGTTTGGGGTCAGATGGCCGTGTGTGCAATAATGTCCCGAATGTCCCGAACTAAATCATCCAAAATCAAGCTAGATTTAGGCCTGATGCGTTCGCATCCACCACGTAATTAAGGTGAGGTTTGAGCACATGCAGAAGAAATAACAGTATGTTTAAGTTGTTTGCTATTCGTAGACCTCTAGCGTCTTATTTTACCTCCAGGGCAGGAACCAGTACCTACTAAACAAAATACCTAAATAATGTCGCTAAATAATGTGTTATACAGGGACTTATTGGGATTTTATTACCAAAAACTTCTAAATTAAAGATTTGGGCTATCTTTTGCATTAATTTTGTATTCTCAAAATTTTAAATATCTCTTCGTACGCGAAGATTTTATGTACTTTCTTCCCATCTTTGTTCCCCTTATTTCGGCCCCTTTGCAAAATCCTTTCTTAGCAGACCTCCCTTACTAATAAATTTCATCTTTGTAAGCCAAATAGTTTTCGAGATGTGGTTGTATTTCGCTTTTATATATTTAAAAGATTTTTCAAGACTGATTATTTCATATTTTCAAATATTAAAAGCTGTTGTTAATAAGTTAATACATGATTTTCTATACTAATATTATAAAGAGGAAAGATTTGTATGTAAGTATGTTTGTAACGAATTGGCTCAAAAAGTACTGGACCGATTTAAAAAATTCTTTCACTGTTGGGAAGTTACGCTATCCCCGGGTGACATAGGCTATAATCTATATCCGTACGAAGCTGGGGCGGACCGCTAGTCTTAAATAAAATGTTATGATCGTCACTGTGGAGATAAATTATTGCTAGAAACGGTTCTAGGAAAAACTTATCGTAATAAATTCGTTTCCTTTATACTTCCTGGAATCTTTAGTGAATAAATCTAGGTAGAGAGTAACGAGAATGTGCGCCAGCAATTCGTCTGCTTCTAAAAAGGCCTTGTCAAGTTCCTACACAAGCTTCTCAGCAGAGTGGGTGTCACGTTTCATATTTGCTTTGTGAATAGGCATTAGCTTCCGCGGTGTCGTGTGGCATTCGCAGTAGCCATATATCTGACCTCTTCGTGAATTTATACGTATCAAAGACGAAAATGTTTTCAATGAAAAATGACTTCAAAAAACCACAAATCACAAAAATTCGAAGTCATTATGCCACTCTAAAGATCAAAATAGTATTTTTACACGGGTTTTAAAGTCCGGCGGGAACTTTGTTCAATATTAAAAAAAATATTTAAAAATTTCAATTTTTTTTTGTATTTGTCCCACCCCATTTCAAAATCCGTGTAAAAATATTATATTTTGTTCTTTGTTATATTAATAGAATGTTTGTGTTTTGTGGTTTTACCTTCACCTTTTTACTAGGGCCTAACCAAGAGCGTCGCCGGGGGGGGGGGGGGGGGGGCAAGGAGGGCAGCTGCCCCCCCTAGAGATTTTTTTTGCCTACTGCGAACTGAAAACTCGAATAAATTCACTATCACTTCTTGATTGTACTACAATTCATATTTTTTTTATCCTCCATAGTATTAAGTTGCCCCCCTGGGCCATGGGCTGGCATACTTGACACTTAAATTTTGACAAGAAGAAAGAATTTAAAAAAATCATAGTCTTCGGTACCTTCTACAGGCAGTAGATACTGATGTTGTAAATATACGATTGCCCTTAGATTGCCATATAGCAACAGCTAGGACCACTCATTTCTCACCCTAGTAATATTTTAACTTATAACAAAACGGATAAAAACTCATGGCATTCCCGCTCGACTACTTTGTTCGACATGACTGCTTGTGAGCTATTTAGTTTTTAAACGTCTGCCGATTGTCGCGTCATTCCGCTCGATTTGTTGGCACGCGTTGAATAGGGTTGAAGTTCTGATAGACTCCTAAAGCAAGCAAGCTGTTAGCGTTTTTCTGGTTTTTTCATAATCAACACTAGGCCACTCCAGGTTACTGTGTAATGCAAGTCTTTCAAAAATCTGCCTTATTTTGAATTTACAGAGACCTTTTTATCCAACTCGGCTGGGCAGCGTTCGCTAAACTTTGCAACGTCTTCTCGTCCAAAATACATCAGTGCCTTAAGACTAAGGTCTTCAACCAGTGTGTGTTGCCACACACGGCACTGAAACGTGGTCTCTCACTATGGGCTTTATAAGCAAACTCAAAGTCGCACAACGAGCTGTGGAGAGGGCAATGCTCGGGGTTTCTCTACGAGATCGAATCCGAAATGAGGAGATCGTAGACGAACGAAAGTTACCGACATAGCCCACCGGATTAGCAAGTTGAAGTGGCAGTGGGCAGGGCACATATCACGCAGAATAGATGGCCGATTGGGCCGAAAGGTTCTCGAATGAAGACTAGGGACCGGTAAGCGTAGCGTAGGACGTCCACCCACAAGATGGACAGACGACCTAAAAGAGACCGCAGGGAAACGCTGGATGCAGGCCGCTTCCAACCGGCCCTTTTGGAGATCGATGGTCCCGGAGGCCTATGACCAGCAGTGGACGTCCTATGGCTAAAATGATAATGACTAACCACCAATCCAACTATTGAATCTATTCGATATCAATTCGTTCGTATAGTTAAATTGGTAAAGTGTTGACGCCTATGATTGTTTATAAACAGCTCATCTTTAAAACATGTGACAACAAAACGAGATAATGTTGAATTTTGTTTACAAACAAAGCTTGTGGGAATTTCTCACGCGGTCCATATTTAGCACGACGTTAAATCACGTAATACATTAACTACAGCGTCACGTCTGCGGATGTACTCGTATAGTGCGGGTACTGTCGCTTGCGGAAATGTTTTTCACTTTATGAAATAAATGTAGGTACATATTTTACCCGTAATTAGGTTTATATACTCGATCCAAATTTTTTGAGCTTGCACTTTTGACACTTGCACTAGATCGTAAAAAGCTGGCTGAAAACCGAAAAGATCACATTTTGCTAGAACATAAGATTGGAGCTGGTAACCGATAAATATTATTGTGCAAACTGCTAGTCTGTGGAATGCGCTGCCTGAATAGGTGTTCCCCAAAGTTACAATCTAGGTGTCTTCAAATCAGGAATAAACTGGTTTCTTGGTGGACAATCGTAAGCCATACTTAATAATAAAAAATTAGAAATATTTAAAAAAAAACCTATTGGTAAGCCAGACTATCCTGGACAGTCTCTGCCTTACCCTTGGTATCTTTTCAAATTTATGTTTTCCTAGGTTTTGTTTACACAAACTTTCTTGTTTTCCGCTCTGTTTTATTTCCTTTATTTATACTGTCTGCCATTGAAATTAATTAAGCAACGTTATTTAAATCTATGTGTGTAAGTGACTTTTCTACGCAATAGTAACGACCTTTGCCCTGTGACATTTGTTGCGTCGGCTGCGTACAAATGTCGGTTTCGTGCAGAACTATACCCGATCTCATCAGACGACGCTAAGCGCCTAATCCTACCTGACGAATAAGGTAATAAACAAACCTTATAATAATATACATAAATAATGTACATGTACAAATACAAACCTTAAATGGAAACCTATGTAGGCCTCGACATTCTGAAACCTCGTCTCTGTAATTTTGTTATTTTTACATTTTACTATTATTTTAAGGACGCATTTGTATAATGGTTTCTATCTAAAAAGCGAAATAAAAAAACCATTCCCTAATGATATACGATTTCGATGTTTTTTTGGAAGTGATCGACACTGAAAAACTTCAACTTAAAATCCATATCCTACTCATATCTTTTATTTTTCATTTCGTGATAACTTTAGTATTAGACCCCTAAAATAAACTAGGACAAACTACGAAGAAACTAAGACAAATTCGTTCTTTTAGAGAAACAAAGTACTTTTATGAAAAAAATATTTTTAAAAAAACGAGGTCAGTGTGATTTACTAACCCAGACCATTAAAAAATCGTACAGAATAGAGTAGGTACATACGATTGTATTTAATCAAGCCCCTTGTGAATTATTAATTAATTTGCCGACAGATTCTGAAATTGCATTACAAGCCGACTTTGTTACGCTCAATGAATAGATTAATCGAATCTTTCTGACATAGCGTAGCATGGCGCACGCATGGCGAATCTTAATAGTACATTCTAAATATGCGAAACGAAATAAGACGGGATTCAATACAACCAGTCTGCATGAAGATCACAAGGAACCTATTGTCAGGCAATAGTATATTATGCAATTAGTGAATAAAGGACGGATTTAAAGCGAGAGCCATAGATGAATCACGAGCAAGTGAAGGATTCTAACGACTGAATCACGACCGTAGGGAGTAATTCAAGTTTTAGAATCCTGGGTGACGCGTGTGATTCATGGCCCTCGATATCAATCCGTTTTATTCAAGAGTTGCACACTATACTTTATACCATGACTACGAGAAAAAGAAAGATTTGAGAAGTTTGTATCGAGTGATTTTTGCGTAAGGAGGTTGTATAGCATTGAGATTGAGGTTGAATAATATATTGATGTGTTCTAAATTCAAATACCAAAATAATGATTAAAAGTGATTTTTATTCACTGTTTTTAGTGAATAAAAAGAGAACACCCATTCAGCAGCGCATTCCACAGACTAGCAGTGGCACAATAAATGTGGAATCAAATCGCTTCGTACGGGTTTTCAGAATATCAACCATAAAGCGGTGACTTTTCGTACCCACTCTAGCAGTCCGATAGAAAAATGGGCAGGATCAGGGGAATCAGATCATGTAGATCCGAAGCACACTCTCAGAATTGTATCCGAAAAAAAAAACGATAGACTAACAATTTTACGTCGATGCTTTGTTCTAATGAAATTGTTTCCTTTGTTGCAGGGCAAGTCGGTGATCCGTCCGATAGCGTTCAAGCCGCTCGGAGGGCGGCTGTCGGCGGGCGGCGAGAGGTATGGCTCCACGCCGGCGCTGGCCAGCCGCCCGCCCTCGCACATGACTCTCTATGGCAGTAAGTACTGAACTGATCCATCCGATAGCATTGAAGCCACTCGGAGGGTGGCTTACAGTGAGTGACGAGCAGTGCGAGTCTCCTCTGCCGGTGCTGACTAGCCGCCCGCCATCGCACATGATTCCATAGCAGTAAATATTACCAACTGTTCCATCCAATAGCGTTCAAGCCGCTTCTGAGCGGACGACTGTCGGCGGGCGGCGAGCGGTACGGTTCTACGCCACCGGCGCTGACCATCCGCCCATCCCCGCACATCTATGACAGTAAGTTTTCAAAATAACAAACAATCAACCAATCTACCGAGGTAGACAAACTTTAGTACGCCACATAGACCTCAGACCTCTGATCCTGGACTTCACTCTACCTATTGTAGGCTAGGGGGTCTGTTTCTGGTAGAAAACTAGAGTTACAGACCACAGAATTCGCCTGATTACATAGAAGTATACGAAATTTTTTGACAGCCGATGTTGCTCAAAGAATAAGGAAGCTGAAGTTGGAATGGGCAGGTAACAAAATGTTTTCGCGACCGACTAACCTTCACACCGCTCTGTCAAACTGGTAGTGTTCACTAGTAGATTAAATATAGGCTGACGAGTGAGGATGCCTTTACGGCAGCAGCCTCATAGTTCAGTTTCGCCGATCGTTCATCAGAAAGAGTGATCACATAAATGACGTAATCAAGTTTCAACTCGCCTGATGGCAACGACGCTGTGGCCGAGGATGTAACACGTCGATTTAGAAGAAATCTATTCACTCTAGCCTTGAAGATGCCTAGATTTTAGTTCTCAGGAAACATAAGGAGGACGGCAGGGAGTTCCATTCTAGGGCAGTACGTACCATAAATGCCGACCCAAATCCTTGAGTACGAATGTTTGGTATTTCCACGAGGATGTCCTGTAGTAAAAGGGGGATGGTGGAATAAGGTCATGGAGCTCTTGCGCACTCTTCACACATACGCCGAAACATACCCGATAGAAAATAGACAGATAAGAGTAAGTTCCATAATCTTTATTAGTACCTCATTAAAACAGTGTTCCCGCATGTTCCAGGTTCGAGCGACGTCCGAGAAGGCAGGTGGTGCGGATCGCCGCAGCCGGCGTCGCTGTCAGCGCTACCTCCCGCGGGGCTCTCCGTGCCGCTGCATCAGCGACATCACTCTGCTATTGTGTAAGTAGCTCTACATCTCTGTGCTCTGAACTTCATTAATGATAGTGTTGTGTCTGATCAAACGTTTTCCCATCGTATGCAGACACGGTATCGCGCCTATGGTCCAAGACTAGCGCCGGCGACCTAGCTCTTTTAGACCTGTCTAAAAAAGAGGTTGAGCAATCTGAGCGAATTCTAACAACCAAAGCCTCTAGGGTTGGACTCAGAATTAGCCAAAATAAAACGGAAAATCTCCACATGTCACTCTACAAATATACTAAACTAAGCAAATGCGTAAAGATTTGCTCGAGGAGGTGACTTTTGAAGAAGCCTAAAGAACTATTGCTCTTGCTAAAGGTCGAAAAATATCGGGTGCACCGTCTTCCACATGTTGTAGTCAGACACCATCTGTCAATTAGTAGTGCTTAACTAATTAAAATAGTTAACGAGAAGCCTCACGTGATGCTATTGCCCGCATTGTGCGATTCGTGAATGGTAGCGGTGGTAAAATGACGCTTCGTTGAATCGTTACCTCAACTTTTAACAGTACAATTGCAACAAACAACAACAAATACGATACATTGCAACAAGTGCATTGTACAATTGCATTTACGTACAATTTTCATCTGTGGCTCTTGAATTATTTTGTCAAAAGCGGAAATGCAACGTATTGGACGCTACAACATAACAATCATCTGAATAAGCAATGATTACGGAATCTGTGCGTGCTTTTAGCTCTAAGAAATTTTTTAATGTAGTAAATCCCAAAGTCTAATCAAGATTATTAATATGTATATAAAAGCGACATGATGTAAAACATTTTTTTTCAATTGAGGATGTGATAAATATAAACAATAATAATAATAAAATATTAATTAGATAGAAAACACTAAACTAAATGCAAATAACGATGTAATATGCAAATCCAGTTTGAAGGCGTATGCAATAACTGCATTAATTACATTATGGCTTCCTGATTTTTTTTTCTTTATTTAAATTGTTTTTCGCTAATCGATAATGACGTAATATTAGTAATATAGCCAAAGACACATACTAAAATACTGATCAATGTATAAACTCGTCTACTGCAGTAGATGCAGTAACTGCAATCATCTCTTTATCGTTTCCTGGTCAATTTACAAACACAAAATAACCTACTTGAAGTAAACACACATTTAACACCAGGAAACGATTAACCTCCAAGATTAAGATAAGAATGTTCGTATTACAAAACATAAAAATTAAATGGTCATACGTGATAATTGTCATCGGTTGTGTTACTTTTAATAATGGTTATTATTTTCTGGTAGCAGCATTTTAGGTGCCCCGTATGGCACGCGCTGCATTCACGCGTCTTCGTACTCGACAGGCGGGTGTGTGCCGAGCTTTATTTTATTTTAAAAAGTTTTTAACTTACCGTGAATGAGTGTACGGTGGAGCTAAGATGTGATTTTTTTTATGATTTTGTGGCGAACTAAATGTTTGGATTCATGGATCGGTGAGTGACTAACTATAAAAAAAAAAAAAAAAAAAAAACAGTATGATCATTTACCGCATTTATTTGATTAGGTGTATTGCAAATAAGGCGATTCTCAGTTTTATTTTAATGCGTTGTGGCGTGTTTGTCGCATTCTGTGTCAATGAAAAACCCATTTTAATTATTGACGGTCTTACTTAGAAACATCAATTGATGTCTAGTTTTGGCGCGTTTCATTTTTCTCCTGCGAGATCTTGATTTATTCGTTTTATGCATAAGTATGCGAGAAACTTTCAAAGCACTGATTTAAAATTTTAGAATTTTACAAATGTCAAACATCCTTACACTAACATGCTCGCATAGTTTTTCGTAAAGCCGGTATTTTTTACTTAATTATGAGAAACCCTTATTTTTAGGGTTCCGTACCTCAAAAGGAAAAAACGGAACCCTTATAGGATCACTTCGTTGTCCGTCTGTCTGTCTGTCTGTCTGTCCGTCTGTCAAGACCCTTTTTCTCAAGAACGCGTAAAGGTAGCAAGTTGAAATTTATACTAAATACTTGGGTCTACGGTTTCTTTCGGCTGTAAAAAAACAAAAGTTGTAAGTCAACGCAATCAAAAGATATGAACGTTTATGTCGCATATTTTGGGATTTCACAGGGGAACCAAAACCTATAGGGTATTTCCCGTTGACCTAGAATCATGAAATTTGGCAAAAAGCAAGGTCTCATAGCACATATATAGGAATAAATCTGAAAGTTATAAATATGAAGGTATATCATTTAAAAATGATTATTTTGCTATTACAAACTTACATTTTGTAGTTGGAATGTATGGAAGAACCTTATTGTCAACTACAAACTTAAGTTTGTCTTTCAATATTTTAACTTCAGTTAGTTTTTTTTTTGGTCTCGCGCTCTTAGGGTTCCTTTATGTCGTATATTTTGCGATTTCACAGGGGTATCAAAACCTATAGGGTACTTCCCGTTGCCCTAGAATCATGAAATTTGGCAAGAGGCAAGGTCTCATAGTACATATATAGGAATAAATCCGAAAGTTATAAATTTGAAGGTATTTAAAAATAATTATCTTGCTATTACAAACTTACATTTTGTAGTTGGAATGTATGGAAGAACCTTATTGTCAACTACAAACTTCAAAGTTGTCTTCCCAGAGACTGTGGGATCGGCCGATCTGCGAACTAGCATGGAAATCGCTACTAGATACGTGTCCTAGTATTGCAGATCGCGCTCGTATTCTTGCTGTCTCTGTTTGGGAATCGGGACTTTGGTTGCAAGCCATGCCCTCTTTTAACACAGGTAGCCTTTTAGATCCAACCGCATTTCGTCTAGCTGTCAGCTTACGCTTGGGTGCAAGGTGCTGTGAGGCCCATCGCTGTCAGTGTGGTACTGCTGTTGACCAGCTCGGTCACCATGGTCTCTCTTGCTCGAGAAGCGCTGCATGGTCATATTGGCCGACACGCTAGCCTGAACGACATCATACGCAGGGCACTTTCCACCGCCAATGTCGCAGCAGCTGTGCTCAAACCGAGTGGTCTTGCGCGTGACGATGGAAAGAGGCCTGACGGTATGACACTTGTGCCCTGGAGGTTGGGGCGGCCCCTTGTATGGGACGCAACTTGTGTCGATACTTTGGCGCCGTCACATCTTCCTGAGACACAGGGTAAGGCTGGCGCGGCTGCTAATTCGGCAGAGCAGCACAAGCGTCGCAAATATGCTAACCTCGGCAGTGGTTACATATTTGAGGCGTTTGGGGTCGAGACATTGGGCCCTTGAGGACCGGGAGCTCACCTCATTTTCAACAATCTTTCAGAGCGCCTGGTTAATGCGACGCGTGACCAAAATGCTGGCGTGTTTCTGGCTCAACGCATTAGCATTGCCATTCAACGTAGTAATGCCGCCAGCATGTTGGGTACGCTGCCAACTGGTAGTGGGCTTGAGCATTTGGATTGTCTTTAGACCTTCAACGGTCTATGGGCAGTCTAACTGTATTTGTAGTGTTAGTTTTAGCTTGTATTTTGTTTAGTTATTAAAGTCACTTGCCCAGTAAAAAAAAACTACAAACTTAAGTTTGTCTTTCAATATTTTAACTTCAGTTAGTTTTTTTTTTGGTCTCGCGCTCTGAGGGTTCCGTCTAACGGAACCCTCAGAGCACGAGTCCTACTCGTACTTGTCCGGTTTTTTTTTATACTAAAACTTAAGGCTCATAGTTACAATGCCCTAAAGCCGAAATCTATCTTAACGATATTAGTGTAGACATTTCGAAAACTAAGACTATTTATGGTGGTTGCACTTTTTGTGTGATAATTAATACTTGTTTACACAAAAAATACAGCGGAATTCACAGGACTTTTATAAACGGGATTCATTCCCTGATTTTATACCCTAATATTTTCTTCAATTTAAAATAGGTTCACCCTTGATATTATAACCTATTCAATAACAATAATTATTAGAATCGGGTTACAATCGGTGATATCGTTTAAAATACACACAATAATAATCAATTAAAAAACCGATTTCAAAATGAGTTAAATACGCAACTTCGTTTACTTCGTTGTCTTGGATGACAATATCATTTCATCCATGTAAACAAATTTTCCAGTTATTGTGATTTAAAAACCAAACTACTGCTGCGATTTTGATGAAATTTCTAAGGAACCAATCCGAAAGTATATCCCTTAAATAAAAATAAAACGCAAACGCAACAATATACGCAGAGAGGTACAAACATTAAAAAAATAAAGCCGCCCTTCCCTTTTTGAAGTCGGTTAAAATACAGTCGAATGCAAAACGTATTTTTAAGTCAGTTGAAAATAATAACATATTAGTTTAAAAATAACCTTACATTATAATAAATACCTATACACGCATGTGGTACAAAATGCAGTTTATAATACCACATACTGAAGGTTCGTCCGCCTGAGACTGGGCGCTATGGTAGCTTCCATCTGACTCATATGATCGGTATTCTTGGGCGGAGTTATTACTTTATTGTGGTGACCGTTAACTTCAAAGTGAAGCATTAATAAGAACATCGTTAGTAACTAGCGTGGCAATCTTGCTGGATTCACGTTATGGTACTTATAATAAACTAAGCAGGTGCGACTTAGTACGCGTACGCTTCATTTAACATTTGAACTCCTTTTTGACCCCCTCAAATCTTTTCTGTCGTAAAATTATTTCTTAGCTGATGTTAACAACTCAAGATGAATCTACTTAATAAATTTCAGCTTTCTCAGTAAAGTAGTTTTGGAGGTAATATCTGCAATATGTCTTTATTTACTAGCAGGGGAAATCTTTAAAAAATTTATACAACATTACAGCAAACTTGGTTACGTACGGTCAACAACGGTAGAAAGCCGGCTTGTTGGCTTGTGTATATTATGATGAGTGTGCTGAAAAAGGGATCGAGAAGCAAAAAATTAATTCAAAATTGTAATTCTGACAAAATTTTGCCAGCGTGGGCTAGTTTTAAAAGAAAGTTTCAATGTTAGAATGGGTATGGGTACAAACAGCCTTACTTATAAACATTACTTAGGTTATTCAATGCTTAAAATTGTTCTGTTAACTTCTCGCTGACGGAAATTGTCACAGATGAAAACGAGATAGAACAATTTTAAGCATTGCTTAAGTATCGTTCATAAGTAATGTAGATTAATATTATTGAGATTATTATTAAGATTATTGTTTTACTAAAAAAACGATACCTACTCTAGATTTTATTTTTTGCCCCACCCTAATTAAAACCTGTTTACTTGCATGATTCCGCCTGATGGTAAGCGGTAATATGCTCTATGGACACCTGCAATACTAACGGTGTTGTTGATGCTTCGCCAGCCCGGAGAGATGTTTTAAAATGCTCCATGTTGAAGCTCAGCGGGAAACCTTCGGGGAAAGGACATTCCGCGGAAGGAAGGAGCGACTGAACTGGACAGTGTGAAATTTCCAGCTTTGCAAGATGTGAGAGTGAGCCTTTTGACGTCTCATTTGGTCATCAGAATAAAACATAGGATTCTGTTCATTCTGTAGGATTTACTAGTTTTACTACCTTCATTTTGCAGAACAAAAATAATATTGGAATTCTCCGGATATTATTCATGCATCCGTTGCAATTTATTGTTGTTATCATTATCGACCGTAGTCAACAATGTTTCCGTTGTTTTTGCTATCAGCAGTTACTTCATTCAATAGTTTATAATATGTAGGTATTTGCTTTGGCCTAGTCACAAGAACTTTGATAAGAGAACAATGACAACAAATAGATACCCATAGGTCATAGGTATATACTTATATTTACTTTAGCTACCACACATTACATTACACTAATGTCTTTTAGAACCATCTGTGTCGGGGGTGCCACGAAACACACAAAGACACGCAAACGTTTACATTCACCCAGAGCAAATATTTAAATGTATTTCAATCTCCAACCCGCCGTGAATCGAACTCGAGACTTCCTTCTCATAAGGCAGACGTGCTACTCTACCATACTGAGCCATACCGGTCGTCTACGACCAATACGCATCTCTGATTATTGGTTCCTTCACATAATTATGAAGAAACAGCAGTTCTGAATGGAGAAGCCGCGAAGGAGATGTAATAAAGTACCTCAAAAACAATCTGCCTTATAAATATAACCCGCCTTACAATACAAATATGTGAATGGAACCCTCGTTCTAAGATGTGGTCCTATAATCAATCACGTGAAGTTTTTTTCACCATTCCTGGCCCTTCTCTTTATATGGTAAAATTTTGTGTTGTTCTGCGTTAATATATTAAACAAATGGCGTCGATTCTGATGTAGGTACCCTAAGCTAAACTAAACTAAATTTGACAGCTCTAAAGTTGTTGCCATCCTTCTGTCACATATTAAAATGAAAAGAGAGGCAGATAATTTTAGTCCTGTCAGATTGGTTTAGTTTAGTGAGTGGTATGACAGAATCGACGCCAATAACCCTGATTTTTTGGTGACAGACACACACCTACAACATTTAAAATGTAATGTCCTCGGACCAGATCATGTTTTGGGTGATGCACACGGCTCACTTTACGGTGAAACAATGGCAAATGTGTAACTTTTTTAATTCAAAAAAAAAATACGCGTGATGACGGAAACCGTTGAAATTGCTCGATCCATAGAACACAAGATTTTTGACCCCTAAAATAATCTTAGCTTGTAACCCGATCTAGGATAAATTTGTAAGTTACATAATATTCCAAGGGACAGGATAAGTTGAGAAAACTCTAGGTGGGTATTTATTTCGTTGTTCTTCATCAACATCAATTCATATAAGTCTAATAAAAAACCGCTACGCCTTAATGATCTGTTTTCCAATTTCCTCTTCGTATATGGTTCAAACGAACGGAATTCATATATCAAGTGTCATTGATAGTATTGATACCAACAAGCAAGTTTATTACTTATTACCACACGCGAACTAATCAATAGTTTTCCAGCAATTTAAAAGGTTATCCTTCCTTTAATATCACTGATTGCGTGTGTAATGAACCTTGCAAAATAGTATCACGCACTTTTGCTATGCAAAATGTAGTTGGGTACTACGAGCAGCGCCTTGCATTTTTACCGACTATCCTACAGGAATAGTAGTTTTTTTCGGGTTAAAATGATATTTATTCATCCAAAAATAAGCTACCAACTATACCATACCAAATCCGTTCAGCCGTCAATGAGTTGGGAAAAAACATGCACATTTGCAGACTTCGCACAAACTTGTGATTAGTAACAGAGTTACAATACCAGTGGCGATGGATTGGGTATTATTTTAAGTAAACAAGGTCACATCAGAAGACTCATACATGCCAGTCAGTCGGGACATGGTATTGTACTATCTGCAATATGAATGGGGGAATTTAGGCAGTAAATCTTGGTCTGTTGGCAATGCAATAGAATAGAATACGACATCGATATTCTGTCCCTGCTACAAGACTTCAAGATGTCCTCTGGTGACTCCTACTCTCTAAAGACAAAAAAACACCACTATATGAGGACAATCACTGCATGGGATTTCGCGTGGACTTAGTCGTAGATTAGTTAGTAGAGTCCTCGAGCAGCTAAGCTATCCGGGGAAAAACTGATACAGTGCAGTGGCGTAAGTTAACTTAGGAGATTCTTCATAAATTTTTATGTCACGCCCCCATCGAAACTGAAAGTTATTCTACAATTTTATATTCTCAGCATTATTCCTCCTTCTTGCCGCGATTCTCTAATCCTGAGGGTCGTGTCGTGACCCATCAGGGTATAAGTTTCTCTCTACGATGTTTCGCCATCTGTTCCGGCATTATAGCTTCGGCTACTTTGATGTTGAGGGTGGTGCGGATCTAGTATGTCTGTAGCACATTATGCTCCTTCCTCTCGGTTTCTTACCCTCCTGATAATGATCCGATTTTTGAGGTTGTCTTGCAGGCTATGTTGCCAAATAACTCAAATGTCGTCCAAAGGCACTTGTGAGCAAGCCTTGGCTTCTTGTCAAGTTTGAACTCGTTGAGAACGGATTATATGCACTGTCCATGGGATACGGAGCATTTTCCTCCAGCGCCACATTTCAAAGCTATTAGCATTATTATTTAGTTTAATTTTAGATACGTTGGTACCCCCTAGTTCATGCTGTTTGCGGAGGTACTTTAGATGCGTATGCAAATGAGATGGTTTCGAGCGCGGCAGAGCGTGGATCCGCTCATCTCACATCCCATTGTGAAGGTTGCCGCCAATTTCAGGTTTCTAACGCATTATACGAATACCGACAGATTTACATATCGCTTTCATTGTTATTTACTGACCATACGCAAATTGGCATTTATTTTTTAAATCAGGTTATACCCAGGGATTTTGTACCCAAATGGATTGGATACATAAAAATCGGTTGGGTACAGAACATATTATTTATTCATTACCTAAGAATGTAAGCTCGTATGGGCTGAGTGGTTAACCCTGATGTCAGATATTTTTAGGCCTCCTGAAGAACTCTGACATGGTATATAATATGCCATTACGTTTGTTGTAATAGAACAAACATACGGGACCTACAATTAAATGTGTCAACCGACTGTAGCGTTCAGTTGTAAATGCCACTCTCGGTCACCCATGCGAAGACTGACCTTGTCGTAAGTTATATAGCATTTGTGATTTGTTAAAAATAACTTGATGAGCTACGCTATTCTGTGCCTGAACTAAGATTTTAATTTGAGGTCTTCATGATACCTAAGTAGCCGCCAGCAGCTGGACATGGCCCAAGCTACCAGTAGTCAGGTCTGCAGAGTGAGGTAAGAACCTCACTCTGAGGCTCTGGCCTGTGGCCTCTGGTTCACTGCTACTGATCACTGCTTACTGTTTCTGGCCCTTAACGCGACCATGTTTAACATCTCCATGTAATCTGTCAATGTTAATAACGTTGTAAAGAAAAGTATCCAGTAGAAATAATTTAATTTTCCTGGAACTTTATCAACCTTTATAATACCTAGGTATACTTGTTATTTTGACGTCACGTCGGTTGGCTCTTGAAAATGTCTCACCCTTGAAAGCTTTATTATTTCCTAATTAAAATACTTGCCTGTTATTGTGTTTATTAAAGTTTTGGTAGGTAAATCGTTGAGATGAAACCTAAGTAATTATACTATAGAGAATAAAGGACGGATTTAAAGCGAGGGCCATAGATGAATCACGAGCAAGTGAAGGATTCTAACGACTGAATCGTGATGATTGAATCACGAGCGTATCGAGTGATTCAAGTGTTAGAATCTTGAGCGACGCGAGTGATTAATAGCTCTCGATATAAATCCGTTTTATTTAAGAGTTGCATACTATACTTTATACCATGACTACGAGAAGAGTTTTAAGGATTTTGTTTTGAGTGGTGCGCAAGGTGGTTGTATAGCATTGAGGTGGAATTTGAATATGGTGTGTTCTAAATTAATACATGCTTTTTATTCACTGTTTTTAGTGAATAAAACATGCTTTTTAGAGGGGGAATGGTGTAAAGTAACAGGGATGGCCACTTGGCTTACACGAAACTACGCGCTCACCGGGCCAAGTTATCTATTACACACATTTTCAACATTTTAAAAGATAATAAAAATATTAGTAAAAATACATGCTTTTTAGATTTGCAAACCCTCTAATTTGATATCCATATCATGATGTTATATGACTTTTTGCCCGCCATCTTAGGGCGTCCGCCATATTGTATTTAGAGTGTCGTCATTTTATTTTTCGTATTCTTCTCAGAAAACCTCTCTTTTAAGCGTTACTGTAACTCTACTGGCATTTCAGGATCACCAAAATACAGGCGTAGCTTAGTTTGGGACCCACAGATTACCTCGTATCTTGGACACTTTCGCAAAACAGTTGACAAAAAAATTACCTTTCTTTTGATACCTACCCATATCATGGGGTGCATAAAAATCTTACTGGTCCGCCATCTTTGGGAGTCCGCCATATTGGATTTAGAATAACGTCATTTAGCTAACTATATATACATTATTATCAGACAAACTAAACGTGTATGCAGAATTTCAGCTCAATCGGTTGGGGATAACATTTAAAATTTAGTGTAATAATAATTTGCCTAGTAGGAATAAAAACTATTGATTGGGCATCGATTCTTGGGCATTTTACAAACGTTTTAAGGCCCTCTTTTCCCACTTTAACTAGTACGCGTAGTAGTTGTACTAGTACGGTTGTTACGCTCACTATTTAGTATTCTTATAGATTACCTATTCATTAGATTTACGATAGTAAAAACTTTGCGCGTTGACCGTAACGTTACACTCTGAAGGAGATTAAATTATACACAAAAGTTGGAAATAAAATAAAATAAATAAATAAATAAATAAACAATTGTCATTAATTTTCGCGTTATGAACATTTAGAACGGATTTTTTCTTCAAATCAAGGCTTCTGGATTTATGGCTTTATTTACCAGTAAATTAGGAATAACGCAAAGTATACATTAAGTAATTTTTAAACTTTCGCGATTTTTATAAATTAAGTGTAATATAATATAAATATAAAGTAAATAAAGTAAAATAAAGGGGACGCCCCTTTCGTTTTGTCTTTTTGACTTTTTTACTATTTGTTAGTTAATCCGCCGTTACATTACATTTTCTGTGAAAACTTAAACTGGCTATATATTAGGGTTTTGTATTTGTATTTTGTATTTATTTATTCAATTAACACGGTTCAAACACCAATTACACTAATGACAGACAATAATATTACATAATTATAGAATTTAAATACCTACCAGATTAACTAATTACATGTCCAAAAGTATATTTTTGTCACAATATATAATAACAATAGATACAATTGGTGAATATAATAAAATTACAAAACAAATAAAATGTTGTTAATGTCGTTATACAATAATTAATTATGAGTCAAAATAAATCATCACCATACAATAAATAATTACCATGCAAAAATGTCAAAATAAATGATTGTCTATAAAATAATCAATTAAAAATAAAAATTACATTTTTTCTGTAATTTAATATTACAATACAATAAATAATTACCATGCAAAAAAATGTCAAAAGATATTAAAACATTTAAAAAATAAAATATTTATATAGTATAACAGGACTTAAAGGGGTTGACGGGTTGTAAAATACAGCCGTTAATAAGTAGGAAAGACGGACGGACGGACAGACAGTCTATGACTAAGTCTGCGATGCCTGTCTGCCTGTCCGTTTGTCCCTTTGGGTACGGAACCCTAAAAACTAAATACCTACCACTAAATGACTGACTCATCACAAAATCTCGAAAACTTCTTGATCTACGAAGCTAAAATCTGGCAAGTAGTCATCCTTTTAAAAGCATAAAGTAGATTTCTGATGGCATCGTTTTGCGAAAGGTTTGAATTAGGGGGGGGGGGAGGAGGAGGGAAGGGGAAGAAAGAGGGGGAGCGCAAAGCAAGAAACAGTTGGTATATTTTTTTTTTTTTTTTTAAATTTTTTGTATATATATTTTAGTCGTACATAGTAGTTTTATCGATAAGTTGTATAATATGTATAATTTCCTTGTGTAGAACCTGACGTGGTTTTCACAAATTTTATTTATATTTCACGGGAATGAAAAACATTTTTTAACAAAAAAAAAATTACTACCTATTTCCGTTTAGTATGTACTATTTGTTTATAAACACTTATGTACTTTATCTACTTATGTAGGTACTCATTCTTTGTAACAGTTTTTTATTGTAACTTATCATGCAATTATTGCTTAGTTTATATGCGCATTTGAGCAGTAAGTGAGTACTTACCTCAGTTGATTGCGACCATTGTCTGCCCGGTTTGCTCTTATTTAAATAAATTCAAGGATTTGTTGCCAGACGACTAGACCTTCCTAGCTATGGAGATATCTTGGTGGGTGTGTGGAATAGGTATTTTGATTCATTTTCTTTGTTTTGTGCACTCGTAGCCGCGCCAAGAAGCGTTCTCAAAACTACAGTAAATAGCTAAATATTTGTGTATTATGTCGATATCATGACCGCATCATTGCTTGTCCATCAGGCGAGTAACCGGCCAAATTAACGCACGCCTATTATACTGGGTTACGCGGAAAGGGTGTACTAAGCCGAATGGGGTCCATAGTACCCATAATCATGAACAACTTTTAATATGGGACCAACCCTTAAATCGCGAAAACAATATCGGCTGGTCCATATGTTTTGTCGTGTGAAACAGCAAATAATCTTTCGCGATTTCAGAGTACCTATAGGTAATTTCCACATTTAAATTTGCTGGTAAATTTATAATGGGCTCATGTAGCTCACTACTTTCTTGCAAAATATCATCAAGCTCGAATCAGCCATTTAGTGAGAAAAATTTACAATGCTACTTTTAAAATTCGAAGTTTGACATTTTGACCAACTCCATAAACACCTATTAAATTAAAGAGCATTAACCCCTCAGAAAATATTCCAAAACACCCTTCTCTAACATTTAAATGCTTATTACTAGCACCAGGTTACATAGACACAGTAGACTTGGCTCCATCATACCTCGCCACGCTTCACCGCTGGAGCAAGACGCTCAGTGACCGCGACGCAGTCTTGTATAGTCCCGCCAACTTATATTCACAGTGGATCAAATAAAGGAACTAACACTTCTTCATAAGAGTCTATCAGTTTTGTTCAGAAACTACGACAGTGGCTCCCCATTGAAGTCTACAGAAAATTGGTCGCGTTGTACAGCAAGTTAGAACTGCTGGTTATATAGATTATGTACCGTTGAAACATTGCAGGGAAAATGAGCTATGGAAAAAATACGAAACTTGGGCAATTTATGACTAGGAAGGGGGGGGGGGGGGGGTCGTTTTTGTTGGTGGTCGTTTATCAATCTTTAACCATTGAAGAGGACAGCGGAGGCAGAGAAAAGTAGCCTTCCGTCGAGACGATAAAACTAAACTTTCGATACTTTCCCTACACTAAGTACATAGTTATAAAACTATAGATGATATTGTATGTTCTTGGTGGATACTGTTGATACATTTTATTGGTACTTACTTTACCATCCATGTCGAAAGTTTATACAATAAAGATTTTCTGATTCCCATCGTGTTTTATACAGGGTAGGAATACGGAAAAGGTGGAGTAAACCGATAGCTTATTGCACTAGATATCATTGTAAACAACTTTTACTGTCGAACCAACAAAGAAATTGCGAAAAAAAATCAGCTGTTTCCATAGGCTGTTTCATACATTTCGCTGAGGGTGGATGACATTTTATTTAAGACTAGCAGACCTGACAGACGTTGTCCTGTCTTAGAAAAGTCAAACACGCAAATTCAAAATTGAAAATCTTATTTTATTACACCTTGAGTTACATTATTAGAGTTTCAGTAAGGATCCCTATTTTTTTTGAAAATATAATAACAAACAATCAAATCTTTCCTGTTTATAATATTAGTATAGATAAGATAAGATATATTTATTGCTAAAAACAAACAAAAACAATGGACATATACAATTAGAAACATAAGGAGAAATAATGCTTTGCAATAGGGGTACGCTCAGCGCTGTACTGCGAGGTCCCGAAAGGTCACGCAGGGCTAAAGATAAAGATTATTTATTTGCACAAAACACGATTAAATCATACACACATTTAACGCATGCACAATAGGTGGTTTAAAATATTTGTCACTTTGTATCATGTTTTGCCTAGTTTATAGGCGTACAAATCTTGAGAGATGGTATAAAAATACCGTAAATATTATTTATATAAAAAAGTATTAATTTAATTAACTGTCGAAACAATTTCAAATGTTTAGATATGATGTTATTAATATTATAATAAAATAGTTAACAGATAGACATTACTATTATTGTATGATAAACAAATTGACCTACTGCAGTCATTACTAAAATTTATCGTTTATAAAATCACTAACTTTATAATAACATTTCTTGACTAAAAGATTTTTTATTTTTATTTTTAATTGAGTAGATTTTAGATCCCTTATTGGTTTTGGCATAGGTACCCCTAATAATTTAATAATTAATAATTTATGGAACAGTTGTTTTTTGTGATATAATGGTTGGTCCCATGGTAAAAGTTGTTCATAATGATGAATATAATGAGCTCTTTCGGACACCCTTTCGATGTAATACATTTCAGTTATTTTATTCAGTAGGAGTCTAAAGCTCGTTCGAGAACGAATATTAACAAAAATATCAGTTATCATACGTAGGTACTTGCAAAGATTACGATATATCATCATCATCATCATCAGCCAGAAGAAGTCCAGTGCTGAATATAGGCCTTTCCCCAGAATGACAGCCTGCCATCTACATCCCCTGGATGCCCGTGACAGAGATAGATATTCGTATTTACTTGTTATAGTTCTCCCATCACCAATTCTGCATGCAAAAACGAAGACCAAAAGTGCAACAAAACGCGCAAAACACGTCTGCGAATCTAGGTATTCAGGACGTTCAAAGAGCGCTGGTAGAGCTGTAAACAAACTAATAAAACTACTTAAGGCCCCGTTTACCGTTTCCAGTCGATCGACTGCAGTGCGCAAGATAGCTGCTGATAACATTTCACGAAGCGAAGCGTCTAGATGGCACACTTACGTTCACCTCAGATGCAATAAGTGAATTAACTAGAGATATTTTGGTACTTTAGCTTCAACAGACAACCGGGCTAATTATTTTTATTGTCTTTTATAAAAGCTGACCATACATAGAGCCCAACATCGAAAACAAAATTGACATGTGTTCTAAATTAAGGAAGATATAGGTATGCATTTGAATGTTTTGCTAGAAAGATAACGCACTATACTTACAAATAACGTCACAGTAAGTACGCCATACAAACTCCATCGATAACTAAACTTCTTTTTGTTTTTTAAACTAAATAAAGCTTTGTATTGGAAACTGACGTAGTTTTCACACATTTTATTTACATTACACGCGTAAGATTAAGCCGGTTACTTAAAGCTTATATAGTGATTTTGCTTTGACCAGTTTTTAGATTTGTATTCTCTTTTAGTCGGATACTCTGACAGAGTAAGCATGGTTGATAATACCGTCAAACACGGTGTTCAACAACATCAGTATTCCTGGCGGCGATCACTCATCTTGCAATGCTTCTCCATTTTGATCGGTTCGTCGCATTACGAGAGATTGACGTCTTAGTCAGGTCTATCAAGCTTGGAGACGACCTCTCTTTCCCGCATCCTGGCTTTGGACTTTCCAATATATCTGATGTGCTCGTAGACTAGCAAGGAGACAAGTTTAATAGAAATGAGTAACAGCATTTAAATTTTACGATCCTGTGTACCATTTTCTATGTTTATGTAACTACCATGTTCTGACAAATGAAATAATAATATAACTCTGGAGTACTTCACTATACATAATTGGAGTCACCGAGAGTCTGTTCGCTCCTAAAATGTTAAATTATAAATTAAATCCGTCAAAATATCACGCTCCTAGCGCTTCAAGCTACTTGAAGGTAGCCAGATCCAGATTCCAGAGGGATAAACCTCATCAAATTAACTCTACGTATTTATAAGTTGGAATTGGCTGTTTTTTTATACGAAATCGCAATCAATACCAGATTAACGATAAATAACATTTAATGAAGCAACCTACTTCCGAATGGCTCACGAAGTAATCTTGCTGATTCGCACATAACGTGGTGAATTTATGTGGTGTTTGGTTTGATCACGTTTCCGTGATCATGTTATCTCAAGAGATGATCTTATATAGAAGGTAATTTGGACATTCCCAGAGAGACGTACCTTTTGTAATAGGGAAAAATCTTCTAAAGATATCCAGTTGTATTAGAGTACACCTGGTTTTGTAGGATTGTACCTACTAAAATCCCTTCAATTGTCTGCATTTGTGTCAGACGGAGGGCACTTGGATCGTCATAGGAACGCACCGAAACTCCCATAGCACGCTGCCTTAGGCAACACTCCCGAAAAATGCTCTGAGCATTTCTCCTTTCCTCTACGAACCTACGAACGGCGCGGGCCACAGTATCGCGCTATTTTCTTCCCTAGTCTCGCTTGACTTCAAAAGCCCTTTTGCTATAATCTGGGAATACCGAAGCCGTATTCTAAGAGCCCGGACTCGAGTCCGACCTACCTTGTACTTTCAGTGTTATGTGTCGGGGTTTATTTCAACTCTTGAAAGTTGACATTTAACTACCTATCGCTTTGTCTAACCATGATCTTCTATTTGTTTGCAGAACAAAATCCACGAGTGGTTTGAACGGCCACGACAGCAAGGAGCCTGCGCCGGCGCCGTCACCTGCTGACTCCGGAGTCTCGGAACTGGAGAGAGACCATCATGACTATAGGTTGGTACAACTTTTACGACTTTGGTTGATTCCGCTATTAAGTACAAGCCGTGCCAATCACTTTTGGCATAATGTTTACTGTGAAATTACTATACGCATTCGCTCTGAAACTCAGTGAAAACTTGTTCGGTATCGGTAGGTACTCATTTTACTTTTTCATTCTTAAAAAAACTATATACCTAGATAGAGCCAAACTATACAGCGATGGTTGCCGAGCGGTAGCATTTGTGCACTTTACAATCTGACAGCACCCGGTTCGATCCTCCGCCCTGCACTAATTTAGTACTATATATAATCTTATGTGCAGTTTCGATACTATCGCTCAGCAATGGTGAAGGAAAACATCGTGAGGAAACCAGTATGTCCAAGAGCCGCAATATCTCAAAGACATTCACCAACATGCACGAAGCCAGTATGGTGATTAGGGCTATCTTCTCTCTCTAAAAAAAGGCCTGTGTCCCAGCAGTGGGAACATGATAGGTTGATAATGACAAAAACATTAATTTCTATTTGACAATGACAAGTACCAGTATGTATAGTCGGTAATTTTCGCCTAGGGCGCGTATGCTTATGAGCCGAAAAACTATGCCCGTCACGGTTTGCCCTAGCAGCCCAGCACGTACCAGCTCTTTCATATTCGTAAACAAAACAAACATACCGACCTCAGAGACTCAGATTATTATGCTTTCCAACTCATAACAAACCTGTTTGTTGGTTTAGAAATGCATTATTTCTATGTATTCCTCTATTATTCATCTGGTAAACAGAAGGTACTGTTTTGGAAACAATGGGCCTTTCTACAGTTTCTTTAACCACACGTTGGCTACCAGTCGAGGTTACGAGCTCATTGAGGGCCCATAAAATATTATATTTCACACCTCATTTGTAAAGTTTACGCGCGTAGCTCAATCACGCTCAATGTGTGTTCTAAAGCGTGTTTTGGCATAGTTTATATAAACAGTGCAAAAGCTCAAGCTATGCCTTCTACGAGTATCTTTCGCATAATGTACGGTTTGTACGGGTACTGTTTTTAACTCCCAACGCAAAAAGCGTGTGTATCTGTGTGTCTGTCTGGCTATAGATCCTTCAGGAGGTCATCCCTCGGTGTATGGCAAGAATTATAGATGGCGTCACTAACGCATAGATTAGTTGCAAATAGAAAATTCTAGAATTTGGAGGTTGACAGGAAAGTGGCTAGAACAGTGGGGATACCCGTATCTTTGCACAGATTCTAATTCGAATGTTTGAACTGTTTATTAACATTTTAATTCCTGCTCTTGTCTGAAGAGCGTTTCAATTTTCTTTCCAATTTATAATCTTTCGTCGTCACGTTCATCACGTAAGCCACTCACCTTAGAATAAGCCACTCACCTTAGAATAAGCCACTCACCTTTTTAAGGTGAAAAATCTTTTGGCGAGTCTTGGCATTAAACCAGACTTCAAACGATATGACGCTATCTTATGCCGTCATGTTTCACATCAGCTAGGTGTCCCGTGACGGTCAACTTTTTTTCTTCCTATGTTTAACTTTTATTTTTAATTAATTCCAGCACCACCGACCGTCTCCGAAGCCACGACGCGCGACTCCGAGCGCCACGCCTCATGCTGCAGTCCTACGGAGGGAGGACGAGGGACGAACGAGACACGGAACTGGCCAGAGTCAGGAGAGACCGGGCACTCCTGAGACAGAGGCTGGAAGATACAGAGTGGAACCTGTGTCAGAGAGCGGGGGAAATAGCGTTGTTAAAGACGCAATTGAAAGATGCTCAGGTTAATATTTAAATTTATGACTAGAAGCTAGTTAGAAAAGTGTTCGTGAATAAGAGACATTGGTCAGGATTAGAGCAAGAGAGACCGGGCAAGACTAAGGCTAAAACTGGCCTGCGACTGCTGCGAGTGAGGAAGACTCAGTTAAAAGACTAGCTAGACGAAATATTTAATAATAGAAGAGTAGAAGTGGTGGAATATATGAAATAGATGTGCCTATACGTGTTTTGAAGTGGCATATTCAACCCGTATATTAGTATGCTGGACTCTGCAAAGTTAAATTTTTGGGTGATGTGATTGACATTTTTAAGAAAACTTTACAAACAAAATATATGAAATACCTATTTCAACTTATGCATGCATCTCTGCATGCACCCAAGCTATTTCATGAGTGTGACCTGTCAGCAATTTATCTTGATGCCTTTGTGATGCCTGGTGCTGCTTTTACTAACACCATATTCCTCACGTTTCAGAACGAGCAAACTGCAAAAGGCCACGAGTATCTCACCCTGAAAGCAGACTGCCGCCAGCTCCGCGAATCAGTCGATAAGAAAGAAAAAGAAATCATGAGG
This sequence comes from Agriopis aurantiaria, assembly GCA_914767915.1. NCBI lineage: Eukaryota > Metazoa > Arthropoda > Insecta > Lepidoptera > Geometridae > Agriopis > Agriopis aurantiaria. Next base: position 14,165,763 of record OU611992.1, on the reverse strand, counting down.
CTCCGAACAGAATCCGAGGAAAAGGACAAAACCAATTCCCGCTTGCAGTCTGAAGTAGACAGACTGAGCAACGACCTCCTAAACAGTGTATCTGACATGAACAAAACAAAGGACGCACACAAACTTGAGGTGGAAAGACTTAAGACCGAAATAAAAGAACTTCGACAAGAACTTTCGGACGTTTCTCTCAGTGGCTACGAAGGAATAGAATGCGGAAGAACAATGAGAGGCATTTACGACGTTTGCAAATCGAATGAATACCACTGGAATTCAAGCGATAGTGCTTTGGAAGACGCCGAAGTTCAAAGACTTAACGGGGAACTGCCGGATGGTTGTGGAGAATCTTGCCCAGCTAACGCCATGGTTGACAGACTCAAATGCGACCTCGAAGCGAAAGAAACCCAGTTTAACAACGAGAGAAGAAAATGGTCTGAGGAGAAAGACAAAGTACTGAGATACCAGAAGCAATTACAGCTGAATTATGTGCAAATGTTCAAGAGATCTCGCACATTGGAGGCAGAAGTCGACGGTCTAAGATTAGAGTTAGACCTTTGCAACAAGAATATGAAGAACTTGAACAAACACGGAAAAGCAATAGAGCTGTAACTACCAAAACAATAATAGCATTAATATTTATTACAAGGCTATTGTAAATAATGTATCTTAAGATTTATCTTGCCTTTATTTGGGACGTACCTATCATGTAGCTCACATTAAGTATGTAAGTACTTATAATAAGTTCTAATACTCAATTTGACGTCACATTTTTTGTAAATGCTATTTGTAGATGACTAGGGATTAATTCGTATTAATAGATGTTACTGACGTAAGTTATTGTAGATAATAAAGATTACGAAGTAAATTATATGTCTTGTTCTTGGAAAATCGAAAATATCACACCTAAGTCTTCTACTAGATATTCTTGTAAATACCGTTCGCGTCAAGGTACCTTGACAGGCTTATTTTTAGCAGGTCTGGCGAATGAAAAATACCTGATGATACTACAGAAAAGAAAAAAAAACCTTAAATTAGAACGGCTGTCAAGGCATTTTTGTAAGGAATTTGCTGTAGCGAGGCTGTAGCCTGCCTGCACCCATATAAACGAAATGTCAGTCATTTGAAATCAGTTAGCAACTGTGATGCGGTCAAAGAACTTTGAGACCTAACCCAAAAAGGTAAGGTCCAAGTTCTTTGGATGCGGAGTTCGACGCGTTGACATAAATAAGAATGTTCAATCAAGGTTCGCTCCTCAGAATACAGAAAAAACCAGAAGGCATGAACGAACCCAATAGTGAAGCGACAAAAACTACTCAAATATAGACTAGTTTTACGCGAACGCGATTAGTTACTCTGTGACCATTAATCGCGCGTGACGTGTTTTACCGTTGCAATATTATTTAAGTTATGCCTTCCTGTGTCGTCCTAACGTGTAAAAATTCAGCTGGGCTACAAAAAAAACAAGATGGGATCACATTCCATACGAAAGTAGCGCATTTAGATGTTTTTTTATTTGATAATTGAATAAATTGTTCAGTCTTTCATTGTCGTAAGTAATGATACCTCCATTTTGTCGGTGTTGCCAAATATCGAGAGTTGCAATTTTCCCTAGAATGAAAACTTTTATTGGTTGGTAGTTCTATATTATATACTTATTTTCAAAAAATCTTAACAGCTTACAAATAGTTATACAGGGTTACTGGTAATCACTTAGTCAGCGTGCTTTTAGGGGAATTTTGTCTGTACAACTTTTGTTCAGCTGCTTTTGAAAATTCTACTGAAGAAAAATCTACTGTCCCATACATTTTGTCGGAAATCGGTGAACTTTTTGTATGGGGCAATCGGTTTTTTACCGACTTCCAAAAAGGAGGAGGTACTATGTTCGACTGTATGTATGTTTTTTTTTTGTATGTTCAAGATATTTTCGTCAATTGTGAACCGATTTAAAAGATAAATTTTTAATTCGAAAGGGTATATATACTCCCGAGGTGGTCCTTTCCATCTTATGATGTAATTTCAAGGAAATCGAGGAAAAACTAACTAATTAACAATATTTGACCGGTTTCCCGGTTTCCTATTGCGCTGAAATTTTGCATACTTATGTAAGTTTAGTAACAATGCAATAATCTGGTACTATTGAGCTGATCTGATGATAGAGCCAGGAGGTTGATAGTGGAACTCCTCAACGGCGAACAGCAAAGGCGCGAAATTTTGTAAATCGATTGAACTATAATATAGCATGTTCTAAACTCCATCATGACATGGCTGCCACATCCAGGGTTGACTTCCGGCGAGGGAACTCCTCAACGGTGAATAGTACAGACACAAAAATTTGTAAATGGATTAAAAGGATTAAATATTGTAAACTACCATTATGAATCATATTTTTTGCACTGGTAACCCCTTTGTTTACATAAAAGATCTAAGATTAAAAAACGGAGTATAAGTTAGTTTCACGTTTAATATGCAGTACACGGGTTGTCTGTTTGGGGTGCACTAAGCCACCAAAAAAGAGGTACCATTGTGCTCACCATTATGAATAACTGATTTTTTTCTATGAACCGCTGTTTTTTTCCGCAATTTCAAGTACCATAGTAAAAGTCGTTTATAAAGATGAGTGCAATGATGATGATAATGATGAGTACCCTTTCAGCTTTGTACACCCCAAACATATTATAACCTTGTATATGTATAAAAAGTAGTAGCTAGTAATTATATTTTTATTTACTTATGTTTGTTTTTGTGTCAATCCGATCAGTATATTGATTTCATTAAAAGTGTGTGTGAATAGTATCTGACCTAAAACATTTAACCATAAACGGGTAAGTAATGTCAAAGCTGGCAACATTACGCGGGTGGAGGTGAGACAGGCGCGGGACGTGGGTTTTGTTTTTTGGACTCAGCGTGCGGCTTGCAATCACAGCTTAAGGCGGGTTCTGTCGAATTCTGTGGTTCGCTCATAATGCATGGCGACAGATTTTTCTTCTCATTTCCGTTCTATTTACTTCACTTTTCTGTGGATGATACTACCTAACATGATTACATTATACAATACTTTTTGTTTTTAACTGTCCCCAATAGTCAGTGGCGATTTACATTATCGTTGCATTATACTGGTTTATGCGGAAAGGGTGTACTATATCGAAAGGAGTCCATAGTACCCATCTTATGAACAACTTTTACTATGGAAGAAAGTCTCATATCGCATAACTTAACCCTGTAGTTTGTAGTTAGAGAGCAGTTGAAAAAAACTAGGTTATTATGGTGCCAAATATTTATTGCAGACACACTTGCTTAGGGGCAGAACCTACCTTTAAATCTATATTATACACATGAAAAATACCTTGGAATATAAAACACTCTCTTATTATCTAATGACTAAATATTTTTTGAGATCAGTTTTTCTTCTGTCATGAAAACGTTGGTTAGGTACGTTAGAATTTAGATTTCAATGTAGAAAGGCCTAGGTTTCTAGATCGAAAATTGAAGCCCGCGCCTTTTACGTCTGTATTGTTTCGGGTGGTTTTGGATGGCTCCACCTGAAAAAGAATACTTTGAAGTTTGAATTGTTTTTAGGATTCGATAAACTTTTGTTCATACTTTTTGAGTTCTTTACACTTAGACGATTCCCATATTTTTGCCGACACATTTTAGCAAGGAGTGTGTTTGTTGTTACTTTTGTTGTGTTAGTACCTAGTATCGAACGAGTGGATTTGGTACGCCGGGCCGCGGTCTGACCAACGGAAAAAAATGAGAAAATTTTCTTTCTCTCCCGTTGGTTGGTTGGACGGCGGGACGTCAACCAAGTCAGTCACGACTGTTAGGGATCATCGTCAATAATCGTGCAATTTTAAGGCAAACTCTCCAAAATGTATCCTATAGAAACCCGAGAAAACGGTGTAGCCGAGAAGAGTCTCGGCACAGAGGTACCACAGACCTATATCTAATTAGACTTCACAAGCGGTCCAAACTGTATGAAAACTAGCGTGTCAAATTTTTCGTACCTAAATGTGAAAAGAAATATCTTTATTCTGTTGGCCAACTCTATTTGCGGTATTCTTACAACTCAGTATTGCACAATTACCCACTTTCGTTTCAAACTGACACGTGTTGTCGCGGCACCGATTGAGCAGATTGATTTTAGCCGGACTCAATTATGACGATTAGTCATAATTGTATTGGAAATATGACATGCAAGGTAGGTCTACTTGGATATAGGTATGTGCTGTGTAGTGTTGCTACGTTTCAGCATTTTGGTGCACTTCTCTCTCGATCTTATCCAGCCTCTAGTTCGTACTCCGTGGCCAGACTTACGCAATAAAGCTCCAGCTTGGCATCACCCCATGGTCGTAAAGGTCGTTCTGTTTTGCGCATCGTATGTGGTTTCATAACTAACCTGAGTAACATCTCCAATAACAGACCGCTTCCGCCACTTGTACCACCAGTACTCCACCCCCAGCGTGATACAAGCCAGTCCAATTCCCATAAAGATCACGATGAACACCCCTCCGATGTTCTGAATAGAGATCCCGTCAGACTGGTCATCTTGTTTCTCGCATTTCATCGCGTTGGGATTGTTGTTCCACCAGGTTTCTTTGAGCTTTTCCAACTTGCGCTTGTTTAAGAGTTGGAGGATTCTGAAAGGAGAAATTAAAGGATTCACGTGATTTTACAAGGATTTGTAAAAGGTTTTTTTTTATCAAACTAGTTAGGTTGTTTCTTCAAAGCTTCATAAGATACATCGCACATGGAGAGCGTATCACACGCCCATCACCTAATAATTTTAGTTGTATTAATCTTATTTTTCAATTTCAATTTTAATCATTTTTTAATCTTAATTTTAATTTCAGTTTTAATTTAAAAAAATGTATATATTTTAATTTTCAATTTCTATGTGTAATTTTTGTATTTGAATTTTTAATTTTCTGATGCAAGTCCGGATTATACATTTTTCATTTAATTTCATTTATCAAAGCTTCATAAGATGTGTAAGAAAGTGATCTTGAACTGGTTACACCCCCGACGCAAAAAAGGGATGTTATAAGTTAACGTGCGTATTTGTGTGTCTGTTCAGTGGCATCGTAGCTCCCAAACAGCTGAACCGATTATGATTTAGTTTTTTTTTGTTTGAAAGGTGACTTGATCGAGTGTATTCTTAGCTATGATTTATGAAAATCTGCTCAGCCGTTTGAAGAGTATCAGCTCTTCTTATGCAGCGTGACGCTTACCACCAGGTGAGTGACTTGTTCGTCTTGCCACAGGTGCATAAATAACTGATAACAAACGGTAATTCCTTACCAAACATGAATAGAAAGTGAGTCCAAACCTAACGTGGTCGATGCAGTTTATAATAGTCACAAAGTCAATGTCGACTTGACTCGGTCACCTTTGACTAATATTTGCATAACATTATCAGGTAATTTGTTTTTATATACCTACGTAAGTATAAAAGCGTTCAGTTATGAATTTAAATAAATAAATAAATAGATATGAGTATGGAAGGAAAACATAATATAAAACCGACTTCAAAATTAAAATATATTACGCAATTTTAAAATCATAATTTTTTAGGAATCTTTTTTAGATTTTTAAAACGGTCATTGACACTCGACATAATGTCTGGAAAAGCTGTTTATTTTTTTACCGTGATTTCAGGGTTGGTCCTATAGGAAAAGTTGTTCATAAATAACGATGAGTGCAATGCCTTAACTTTCGGCTTAGTACAGTCTATATGCGTAACCCTGTATAAGTACCAAAATAAAACGGAATAAAAAAGGGGAGACTAATAGAATTATAGAAGTCTAGCTAGATAAAAGATAGCCAAGTAAATGACTAAAGTAAATTATATTCCACACATGAAACAATGAGACAAAATTATAAAAGCAAACTGTTGAATGGATTGTCTCTTGAGTCGTGGATATCTTTGTCAAAGTAATATTGAGCAGGGTCGTTGACTAGCCGTTGGTTTTCAGCAAGAGGTGCCAAAAAAAATATTTACGCTGCTTTTTCGACTAAACTCGATTCCGCCAACTGCGAACTGTAGGTATCATAATTTTAGGGTTTTTTTAATAGAAAAAACCGGACAAGTATGAGTAGAATTCAGTTTTTTTTTTCCTAGAAGTTGAAATATTGAAAGACAAACTTAACTTTGTAGTTGACAATAAGGCTCTTCCATAAATTCCATCTACAAAATGTACGTTTTTAATAGCAAGATAATGATTTTTAAATGGTATAACTTAAAATTTATGACTTTCGGATTTATTCCTATATATGTGCTATGAGACCTTGCCTTTTGCCAAATTTCATGATTCTAGGTCAACGGGAAATACCCTATAGGTTTTGATTCCCATGTGAAATCGCAAAATATGCGACATAAATGTTCATATCTTTTGATTGCGTTGACTTACAACTTTTATTTTTTACAGCCGAAAGAAACCGTAGACCCAAGTATTTAGTATAAATTTCAACTTGATACCTTTACGCGTTCTTGAGAAAAAGGGTCTTGACAGACGGACAGACAGACGGACAACGAAGTGATCCTATAAGAGTTCCGTTTTTTTCCTTTTGAGGTACGGAACCCTAAAAATGCGAAGAAGACGTCCACTGCTGAACATAGGCCTCCTCAGACGACCAAACTGAACGACAGTCTGCCATCTGCATCCACTTGATATATAATTATGTGGGTAACGTCTATAAATACAGGGTTACGTGGAAAGACTGTACTAAGCCGAAAGGGGTCTGTAATACCTACTCATTATTATGAACAACTTTAATTATGGGATCAACCCTGAAATCACGAAAAATATATTAGCTGTTCCATAGAAAACGTTTAATTTAACTCGACAAAATATACCTATGGAACAGGTGATTTTATTTCGCAATTTCAGGGTTGGTCTCATTGTAAAAGTTGTTCGTAATGGACTCCTTTCGGCTTATTACAGTATTTCCGCGTAACCAGGCATGGCGCACTCCGAACTTTAGGTATGTTCGGCCGGTGTCCCTTCCCAAGAGGGTCATAGCAGGGCAATCAGTGACCGCTCGGCCACGCTCCTGACCAATTATTTTCAACAGAATCCGCAAATTAGGGCTCCCAAATGAGGTCTCCGTGTTTCATGTAGTTTTTACCTAAATATGCATCGGGATGATGATCTTGTAATAGGCCTCTTAAACTTATACTTTTGCATGATTGTTATTGGACCAAATTCAGAATTTTGTACAGATTGTACAATTAATTTTGTCGTTTTTTTTGCACAGATTAAATGTCATTCCAATTAAATTAGAATATAAGTAATAGGTACATAGGCTACATAGCTTGTAAGCAAACACTAATAAGTATTCTTTGTAACATGCCTCTCGAAGAGGGAGGCATGTGTTCAGCAGTGGACGTTTACTGGCTGATGATGATGATAATTCTGTGTAAATATCAAGAAGACAACCCTAACGTTACACGTGCCGGGTCAGGAGAGATAGAGCTACGTGATAGAAAGAGGGCGGCCTTCTAAGTGAATATAGCGACCGGTATCTAGCGCTGTACGAGTTGAATTGCTACTTTATTGCCTCGTAGATAGAGTCCTTATTTATTTAAATTTCTTCGCGGAGTGAACCTTCTGTGTCTATTATGTCTTCTGTGGCGTAACCCAGTATAGGGGTAAGACACCTTTAGAATCTGACGTCACAGCCATGCTCTGTCAGCCTAGGTCCTTGGCCCAATTGAAATGTGCACTGGACGTAATTTTACTACTTAATGCAATTGGCACGCATTCCGTATGCAGTCAGTATGGAAAATGATGTCACTGTTGCTTAGACTATTGTTGATTCTGTGAATCTATACGTTACAACTTCTACTGAATTTGTCATGATTTTCCCACGGTAGGAGTTTAAGGTGGTACGTTGGGGTACGGTGGTACGTGTAAAATTGAAAATAAATGAGTTATTCAAGATACAAAAAATAACCCTTTCAATCAAGATGGCGGAAGCAACAACAATTTAGGTATCCCTACTTTTTGAATTTAGACTACCAGCAGTGACCCCCCCCCCCCAACGAATTGCGAAGGAAAATTGCTGCTTCCAATTTTTGTACATCTCAAGCCTGTTTTTAGCTAATTCGACTGGGCTAATAGGCTTCAGAACCCTTTGTCCAGGGAACAATGGTTTTAATAACCCGGGACAGATTAGTTCATAGTTTTTATGAAAGGACCTGAAACGAGAACAGTTGTACCACAGATCAGACAAACAAGAGAGATATGCCGTAGTACAATTATCGTTCGTGTTCAAAATATGTCTGCGTGTTTCACCCACTTTTGTCACGATATTGCTAAACCGCAGTGTACGGGACACTTACAAATTTTTCACGCACATTAAGAAACTTGCATTACAGCGATACCAATGAACTAATAGTCCACATGCAAATAAATGGGGCTGCAGGGTGAGTTTGACTAGAGGCTTGATGCATTCGCACCCGATACGCCACCTTACGATCGCTCTTAGCAATAAGGCCGCCGATTGTTGCACTAGTTTTTAAGCTGTTTTATCGAGTTTATGAAATTTGTGGTGTTAACAATAAAGAGTTTATCTATCTATCAATCTATCTTACCATATCTCCCTTGTATGTTTGATCTGAAGGTGGTACCCACAGACTTAAGGCTTATAATAGGTAGGTAGGTACCTACGTATGTATTTTGGGGTCACGAATTCTCAAGTAACGCCGCGCCGGTAAGGCTTCGTTTAAATTGCCAAGGTCATTTTATTTGATTGGTTTTGTAGGTATTTATGGATAAGAGGCCCCATAAAGGATTCTATCATGTGGCGGATTACCTACCTACTAAGTACGAGTAGATTAAGTGGGGCAAAGACATGGCCTACTTCGTATAAAGGGTAATTAAGAGCCTCTGTAACTTGTTTGCCAGTGATGACATAATTATGGTACTGAAACATGGTCCTCAACTGCTGGCCTTTTAGAAAAACTCACGAGTTGCACAGCAGGCAATGGAGAGAGCTATGCTCGGATTGGACAACCATGGTTGTCCAAAATAAGAAGTTGTAAATTCAATATGGCGGACAGTCCAGGCCAGTTACTTTTATGCACCCCCATGATATGGGTATATTTGCTGAGAATAATACAAAAACTAATATGACGTCACACTAAATACAATATGGCGGATGCCCAAAGATTATCTAAAAATCTGCTACACAGAAAGCACTGGCCGGGAATTGGCAGTATGTATGTGTGGCTGTTGGCCCTAGATGCCAGATTTATATGAAACCGCGTCTGAGAGTTACAGTTGAATGATAAGCGAAGTGTGTATGTCATCACATCACACATCAGCAGCCAGTAAACATCCACTGCTGGACAAAAGCCTTCCTCTAGAGAGGGGTGTTGCCATAATCCCCACGCTTGGCAGGCAGCTTGGGGATCGCAGTACGTTCACCGTGTGCTAATAGGACGCTGCTGCCCATCCTCCGGTGGTTCTGGTCGCAGTTTCAGGACATACCCGGGTCCAAGTATGTACTGACGCGTTATTGAACTGGTCCTTCAGCGGCGATCCCTGCTGTACGGCAATGGCATACGGCTTGCGCGAGAACTCGTCTCCTACCAGCTGCAGGTCGCACGAGGTCAGCACGTGGTAGCGCACGTCTGTCGCATCCCCCAGCCACGCGAACCCTAAAACCAAATAAAGACTTTTATCGGATAAATTTCCGAGAGTATGCATCGGATCTGTATGATCTAATTCCCTCCTGCCCATTTTTCTTTCGGACTGCCAGAGATCCGGCTGCACCCCGATGCAGCATCTTTGAATGATTTCCCCTTCGACAACAAAGCTGGTGGTTTAGGCACTGGTACAAACCTGAAGGAGGTAAGAAACGGACTGATGGCATTCTCTGATGTCATAAAATCAGAGGACCCTGCCCGGCCCTGGGGTAGAGCGAGAGGAGCGATCGCCAGATAGCAAAGAGCGCCAAAATGCCAAAAGAAAGAAAAAAACTTTCGAAAAATAAATTTTTTATGACGCCTCACGCCTTGGCGCGGGGACGGCGTGGCAGGTGGCGGGCACACTTGCATTGTTTGTAACCACCATAAAATGTTGATATGGAAATAGTTTACACCCTGGATTAGCTACATGGACATGGGCTAGTTTTTATTCCGGATTCCTGTACGATAGTTTGATTTATGTAGTTTGCCTAAATGTCTAAAAGGTGAGACGGCCTAAGTGTCAAAATGTACATACAACGTTATATCAAGGTATGATTCCAAACTCGGCAGCACGCAGCAGTGCTGCCGCAACAGTGCTGCCGCAGCCTCGCAATGTAATCTCATATCATCAACTTATATAGAGAACGTATGGGGACCAGTCAAAGATAATTTATATTTACATTGGGACCACGAGGGTTAGACAAGACCCATTTGCTGTTAGCGTTAACGCCTGCGGAAAGATGAAATTGTATGAAAATTAAATTAGCTTGAGATAACATATCTCAAGCCAATGTCATTGTCAATATCATTTAACATTACCATTCAATTTCGTCTTTTCGCAGGCGTTAACGCTAACAGCAAATGGGTCTTGTCTAACCTCCCAGTACGGTAGTGCTGCGGCAGCACTGTTGCGGTAGTACTGTTGCGTGCTGCCGAGTTCGGAATCGTACCCTCACTTAGGATGGATGCTTCATTGCAATAAGTAGATAAGCGGTACCTTCGCTTGAGCTCTTAGAATCCCTGACTCTCTGCACAGCCTCTTCAATGGAGTTGGGTAGACCAGCCTCTCGCATCGCTTGCCACATCTTGCTGTATTTGTCGCTCACTGGGTAGTCCCAGACCGCTAACTTGGCCCGCTCCACGTCGCTCAAGCTGTCGTTTAGCGACATGTCCTTCCATATCCTGGAAGATTGAAGGTATAAAATACTAACAACTTAGAATAATTATTGTAAGGCTAACAATGAGCAAACAATTTTAAACCAAAGTTAATTCAATTATTGACTTTGTGAGAGTCGCGGGCATCTAGTAAATACAAATGGCAGGCTGTCGTTCAGTGCGAAGTTCTAAGGAAGAGGCTTCGACCAAAATAAAATGAATGGACGGGCCCAGGAGAAGCGCATATTTGAAGATTACAAAATGAGCGCCGGCCCTCACTTCGTTTCAGTCGGTATCTAGCCGTAGGAAGTGCAACACGTGTCTTTTGTTATATTATATGACTAGCGGTCCGCTCCAGGGGTGCAAGTACCGTTCTTTTAGCGATCGTCAAATTGACAGTTGAGGTCGTCAAATTCGATAATATGCCATTTTTTCAGTACTCGCTGTGATCGATTCTATGGCATTTTAGCGAATTTGACGATCGATAAAGAACGGTACTTGCACTGCAGCTTCGCACGGGTATAGATTATAGCTTATGTCAGCCGGGGATAGTGTAGCTTCCCAACAGTGAAAGAATTTTTAAAATCGGTCGAATATTTTTTGAGCCAATTCGTTACAAACATACTTACATACAAATCTTTCCTCTATATAATATTATTATATATATAATATATATATTAAATATTAATATGTATTATAATTAGTATAGATATAGAAACATCAGACAAAATTATGCCTTCGTGTGCTTTCCCAAAGTGCAATAACATAACAAAAACCGTTATATTTCTTTTATAACAAATGTACTGTACATGGTTATAATTAGGTGTTGAAGTATATGTCCGACGGTTTTGACTCGTTTTTACTGAGCAAGTTCAATGGTTATGGCCTGTCCATTGATTTTATTTTGGTCGAAGGGAAGAGGCCTCTTTTCAACCGTTAGCGTCTTCTGGCTGATGAAGATGGAGTATAATTTTTTTTTGTTGAGCGATTATCTTCCTGTCCAATACGGTTACTTTATTACCCTTCATGGTTAAAAATAAAACTACGGTTTGATGAGAAAAGTTGCGCGACCGGAAACCGTATCTCGGCGCGTTATGGTTCACATTCGCGTGATTTTCTGAACTGCGCTGTTACAGAGCTAATTCGAGCCCGCGTTAAGAGTTAGTTAGCCATAATAAGGGCCCAGTGCGACCTAATAATTTATAAGATGGCCAAATGTACGACTTAAAATTGCTCCACTCAAGCTACACAAAAAGTCGCTCTGAAAAAATTTTCATCTGAAATAAAGAGTGCTATAGCCTAGAAATTAAAAGTAATTACGTATATCCACGTGTAATAATAAGTGTGTTTGTCTGTTCTTATCAGTCCTTATCGGTCAAACCCACATTACCCACACGTTTGATTTCATATCTCGCGATAAGTGTGGGTAGATCTGAGTCCATCTGCTTAAGTTTCTATTTTTGTATTTTCAATTACAGAGTCATTCAACTTTGCGTTTCTGGAAGCTGGATGTTAAAAATATTATCATAAGTAATTTACGGACAAAACTGGCATCATGGACCTTGTTTTTTTATGTGGCGATTTTCATTTGTTTTTCGTTTCACGTAAGTAGGTAGGTATATAGGTAACACAGAAAAGATTAAACGATTTTTTTTTCTCTTCTGTGGGTAGTAAGTAGGTACATAAATTATGCGTAGGTTAGTTACCTATAGGTACATAATTATCAATAAAAAAACAACTTCAAAACGAGTAAATTGTAAATACCGACGTACGCAATTTCATTCCCTTGAGTGACATATTTTTTCCAGTTAATTTGATTTAAAAACAAAACTACTAAACCGATTGTGATGAAATTTCTGTGGGACCAATCTGAAATATGTATATGTATATTATGTAAAAAATGTATATACCTTAAAAAAAAAAAAAATATTATAAATGACGAAGCTGTCGTGATACAAATTGCATCTCGATAGGTAAAAACATAAAAACAACCGAATTGAGAACCCCCTTCTTTTTTGAAGTCGGTTAAAAGATAGTATAGAATATTCTTTTTACTTATAAAGATGATAGTAGTAGTAGTCTCAACATTAAGAATCTTCGTAATGTAGCGCAAAACGAATAACAAAGAAAAAAAATCTCCGTTTGGGTGCAATGTTTACATGTAGATTGCAGCGGGAGAGCCTTTTAGCTTCTGCGGCGAGTCCCCTTGAAGTAAACAGTGTCTCGGCAACATTTTTAGAGTCTTACACGGCACAAATCACTTTGAAATCCAAAAACAGTGGGTCTCTCACTGAAATTTATTTAGTGAGTTAGAAAACAATAAAAGTTTTGGTAAACGTTTACTTTTACTATTTCGGATATTTATTTTTACTATTTTACTTTTGTTAACTTAGACTGCCAATGTACCGGAAACTACTCGAAAACTTTCATAGTTTTTGTAAACTATCACACGAAATCAGTCTAACTGCCAATTTAAGTTCCTCCGCATTTCCGCTGGAGGCGCTTTACTAAAATGTATGGAACAATACGTAAATGAATAAAGTTTTCGTAAAATATCAAATCTGGGGGCTAAGGGTAGTTCTTACTTTTGGTTGACCGAATTCGTATTACCCGCGTTGCGTTTAAAAAACTGACGATATTTATAAAACATCATAAACTAGCAATCAAACGCATCAATCATCAGCTAAAAGGTCAAGCGGGCTCCAAATAATAACATTACCAATACGTGTAATTCTCAAACTAGAATAAATAAGTTGATTCCCCAACTTATCTGTTCATTTAAAGGTGGCGCTAGTTAGGAGTAACAAAAATAGTTCAAATTTTACCCACCAAACAATTCAGACGCCTGATAGAGGCGCTAGCGTACAATCATTGTTAGTACCAATTTTGCTCACTTGCGTAGATAAGTTTGTAGCGGAGTATGGAAGGATCTTCCAAGGAAAATGCATTTAATAACAGCTCGTGTGGTGGTTTTTGGTCATCGCTATTTTGTATGATGGAATTAAGTTATCTAAGTACAATATTGTGTGTTTACAACACAATAATTCGAGGGTCTAGTTTAATAGTAAGGTAGGTATATTATAGGTACATTATCTAACAGGTTATGCATATAGACTGCACTAAGCCGAAAGGAGGTCAATATACTCTTCATTATGAACAACTTTTACTATGGGACCCACCATGAATACGCGAAAAAAATACAGCTGTTCCATACATTGAAGTTTCAAAGGCCGTTTTCGATATTTTATCGCTACTTCAGGGTTGGTCTCATAGTAAAAATTGTTCATAATGATGAGTAATGATAAATATGATGGCCTCCTTTCGGCTTAGTACAGTCTACCCTGTATAGTTGGTAGCAATGTGTGTGTGTAATCTGTAGTTACCCTGTATAGGTTACCTACCAAAGTACTACCTATGTATGTATGCAATGATTCATGAACAACTTGTGAATTCACTAAAGCCATAAAACCTAAGAACTTAAGTTCAGGGTCACACCGCAGGTGGCCATTCGAAGGGGCAATACATAATCATAAGTCGCCGGGCCGAAACTTTAGGTCCTTTATACGTTCATACATACGATACAAACAATAAGAGATGCGATACTCTCTAGATATTTCGTGTTTTGTATTTATTAAAAGGAAACTAAGGTTGAAATTGTTTTGAAGGAGAGGCCTGCGTCCGCTTGTCTCCCTGTCTTATTTCAGTGTGTTTGCGCCTTACAGTGGTGACACAAAATAAATAGGTACAGAAGGCAAACTGCATACAAAAAGCCTTAACAGGCGCACGCACACACCGATGCGTATGTACACATTGTACACGATCTGGGGTCAAGTCGGTCGAATGCCAGTCGCGAGTGCCCGCGTTTTGGCAATAAACATAATTATCGATTCGTGAAAAATTTACATTATTTACTATGAGTTTTCATATTGCATAAAACTATTTAAGATCGAGGTTTTATTATACTTTCAAATATAATAATCGTGCCTTTCGTACGTGTCGTAATTGACAAAAGTACTTTTCGGTAACCAATTTATAGACTTTTATTTGGATACCCTCTTCTATTAGAAATAAATGTATTTTAAAGTTACATAATTATATATACCTGATTAGCGGTCCGCCCCAGCTTCGCACGGGTAAAGACTATAGCCTATGTCACCCGGGGATAGTGTAGATTCCCAACAGTGAAAGAATTTTTCAAATCGGTTTAGTAATTTCGGAGCTTATTCAGTGCAATCAAACAAACAAACAATCAAATCTTTTCTCTTTATAATATTATTATAGATTATAGATAAATAGTTTTTAGTTGAAACCAAATCTTAACTTTTCACAGAATAATTATAGTTGCTTGCCAGCCTTAGTTGCACGTAGGTTAATATCAAGGTCGGCCTTCTGACCTATTTATTTTGTGCTGGTGAACAAGAGGGAAGCTGAGTTTAGCTAGACGTAGAGTTGCTAACTGTTTGCACAAGAAATAAAGAAGATGAAAATGAACAATATTTGTTTAAACATCTATCGGAGCACCTTAGCAGTAAAACCGACTCATTATGTTGTGGCGGCAAACAATATGACACTCACATGCCGTCATAATCTTCCCCGACGCAACAAGAGGACTGTTATCTCTTCTTCTCTTCTCTTCTCTATCTCTATCTCTTCTCTTCTCTACATAGTATAAATTAAAGTCGCTTTCCGCGTCTGTCTGTGTGTTTGTATGGCCGCTAACTCCTCCTAAACCACGCAACGGATTTAGATGCGGTTTTCACCATCAGTTAGATACATTTTCACGGAAGGTTTATATATATAACAAGCCACCCGCCCCGGCTTCGCACGTAAATTACACTCGTGCGAAGCCCTTCGCTATTGTTTTTATAAGTTTTACGAGTGTAATCTGTGTGTCTGTCTGTAGCATCGTAGCTCCCAAACGGCTGAACCAAATTTGATTTAGTTTTTTTGTTTGAAAGGTGACCTAATTGAGATTGATTCATAAAAAATTGTTCAGCCGTTAAAATATTATTAGTTCTATTAGGTACATGGAGTTTTTTTTAGTTTGTACTTGTTGGCCAACCTCTAGTCTTTATAGGTCACCTAAAAAAAACATACAGTCGAATTGACAACCTCCTCCTTTTTGCAGTCGGTTAAAAATAAGGCCCTGTCCTTATTCAACGATTGTCAAATATTTTTTTTGTAAGTCGCATGTCTACCTACTTAAAGCACTTTTGGCCTTGGCAAGTACAGAAATCACAATGGAAGAAAAAAATCAGTATTGACTATTGACAAAAACGTCTCGATGTTAAGGTCATCTTCAATTTAGCATAGACATACCTACAAATCCTACAATGCTACAAAAAATGATGCTATGAGATGAAATAAGTTGGTTTTAAAACTGATCAGTACTTATAAAATATATTTTGGTAATAAAAACTTATCACGGACACATTGGGATAGATCTTAGATCAGAGAAACAAAGGAGATATGCCTTAGTACAATTATCGTTCGTATTCTAATGTCTCCGTATTTTTTTTTTTTACAATAACGCAAAACCCACAGAAAAGAGAAGTAAATAAAACGGAAATGAGATGCAAAATCTGTCACCAGGCATTATGAACCTTGATTGAACATTCTTATTTAGATCAACTCGTCGAACGCGCCGCATCACAGTTGCTATTGCTAACTGATTTCGAATGACTGACGTTTCGTATATATGGGTGCAACAGGCTACAACAAATTTCTTACAAAAATGCCTTGATACTTAGTCGTAGTACCTACTTAAAACAAAACAAAATTTCTTTCTGTAGCTAAACTGCTCGCAATAACTGTAACGGCTCACCTACCAACTCATATTTCACGCACTGTTCTGATATGAACCCTTGGTAACAGGTGTTTACAATAGTTTGTCATGCAAAAAAAATCGAGCGATAAAATTAATGTTGGTGGCGTCTCGGGGCATGGCTTCCAAACAGCACTTGTGTTGTTTGTAGACAGCATAAATGTTGATGTGGAAATGGTTTATATCCTGGAATACTTTTTATCCCGGAATCGATTCCTGTTCTATAGTTTTCAGAAATTAAACGCGCCGAAAACAATCTCACTCTACCCTGATCAAAGGCTATGGCCGGCGCTAGCTATACGACAATGCTCTACTAAAAAGGGCATTTACAACGGGGAATGTTCTGAAGAACAATTCGATCTGATGCCAGCATTGCGGTTCTATCATCGCACCAGCCGCCACCGTCTAAAAGTTCATTCACATATCGTAGATCGGTGGAAATCGCACACGTTGCGTTTTACGCTATTTTTAGGGTTCCGTACCTCAAAAGGAAAAAACGGAACCCTTATAGGATCACTTCGTTGTCCGTCTGTCTGTCTGTCTGTCTGTCCGTCTGTCAAGACCCTTTTTCTCAAGAACGCGTAAAGGTAGCAAGTTGAAATTTATACTAAATACTTGGGTCTACGGTTTCTTTCGGCTGTAAAAAAATAAAAGTTGTAAGTCAACGCAATCAAAAGATATGAACGTTTATGTCGCATATTTAGCGATTTCACAGGGGAACCAAAACCTATAGGGTACTTCCCGTTGACCTAGAATCATGAAATTTGGCAAAAAGCAAGGTCTCATAGCACATATATAGGAATAAATCCGAAAGTTATAAATATGAAGGTATATCATTTAAAAATGATTATTTTGCTATTACAAACTTACATTTTGTAGTTGGAATGTATGGAAGAACCTTATTGTCAACTACAAACTTAAGTTTGTCTTTCAATATTTTAACTTCAGTTAGTTTTTTTTTGGTCTCGCGCTCTTAGGGTTCCTTTATGTCGTATATTTTGCGATTTCACAGGGGAATCAAAATCTATAGGGTACTTCCCGTTGACCTAGAATCATGAAATTTGGCAAGAGGCAAGGTCTCATAGTACATATATAGGAATAAATCCGAAAATTATAAATTTGAAGGTATTTAAAAATAATTATTTTGCTATTACAAACTTACATTTTGTAGTTGGGATGTATGGAAGAACCTTATTGTCAACTACAAACTTCAAAGTTGTCTTCCCAGAGACTGTGGGATCGGCCGATCTGCGAACTAGCATGGAAATCGCTACTAGATACGTGTCCTAGTATTGCAGATCGCGCTCGTATTCTTGCTGTCTCTGTTTGGGAATCGGGACTTTGGTTGCAAGCCATGCCCTCTTTTAACACAGGTAACCTTTTAGATCCAACCGCATTTCGTCTAGCTGTCAGCTTACACTTGGGTGCAAGGTGCTGTGAGGCCCATCGCTGTCAGTGTGGTACTGCTGTTGACCAGCTCGGTCACCATGGTCTCTCTTGCTCGAGAAGCGCTGGTCGTATTGGCCGACACGCTAGCCTGAACGACATCATACGCAGGGCACTTTCCACCGCCAATGTCGCAGCTGTGCTCAAACCAAGTGGTCTTGCGCGTGACGATGGAAAGAGGCCTGACGGTATGACACTTGTGCCCTGGAGGTTGGGGCGGCCCCTTGTATGGGACGCAACTTGTGTCGATACTTTGGCGCCGTCACATCTTCCTGAGACACAGGGTAGGGCTGGCGCGGCTGCTAATTCGGCAGAGCAGCACAAGCGTCGCAAATATGCTAACCTCGGCAGTGGTTACATATTTGAGGCGTTTGGGGTCGAGACATTGGGCCCTTGGGGACCGGGAACTCACCTCATTTTCAAAAATCTTTCAGAGCGCCGGGTTAATGCGACGCGTGACCAAATGCTGGCGTGTTTCTGGCTCAACGCATTAGCATTGCCATTCAACGTGGTAATGCCGCCAGCATGTTGGGTACGCTGCCAACTGGTAGTGGGCTTGAGCATTTGGATTGTCTTTAGACTTTCAACGGTCTATGGGCAGTCTAACTGTATTTGTAGTGTTAGTTTTAGCTTGTATTTTGTTTAGTTATTAAAGGCAAAGGAACAGAGGCGTGGTAGTGCTGTTCTTTAAGAAAGGTGACAAAACCTTGCTGAAGAATTACAGACCCATCTCGCTTCTGAGCCATGTTTATAAGCTGTTTTCGAGGGTCATCACGAATCGTCTCGATCGCAGGTTCGATGACTTCCAGCCTATCGAACAAGCCGGTTTCTGAAAAGGCTATAGTACCATAGACCACATCCACACGCTACGCCAACTTATACAGAAGACCGAAGAATATAACTTGCCACTATGTTTGGCGTTTGTGGACTATGAGAAAGCCTTTGATTCGTTCGAGACATGGGCGGTGCTCGAGTCTCTCCAGCGATGCCGTATTGACTATCGGTATGTCGAAGTGTTGAAGTGTTTGTACAATAACGCCACCATGTCGGTCCGAGTACAGGAGCAGAGTTCGAAGGCAATTCCATTGCGAAGAGGCGTGAGACAGGGAGACGTTATCTCTCCGAAACTGTTCACTGCCACAATGGAAGATGCCTTCAAGCTCCTGGAATGGCAAGGACTCGGCATCAACATCAACAGCGAGTACATCAGTCACCTTCGGTTTGCCGACGATATTGTGGTCATGGCAGAGTCGATGGAAGATCTCAGCATGATGCTCGAAGGCCTCAATCGAGTCTCCCAACAGGTGGGCCTTAAAATGAACATGGACAAGACAAAGGTCATGTCAAATATCCATGTTGTGCCCACCCCAGTATCAGTTGGGAACTCAGTTCTTGAAGCTGTTGACGCGTACGTCTACCTAGGACAAACAGTCGAACTAGGTAGGTCCAACTTCAAGAAAGAGGTCAATCGGCGAATCCAACTCGGCTGGGCAGCGTTCGGTAAACTACGCAACGTCTTCTCGTCAAAATACCTCAGTGCCTTAAGACGAAAGTCTTCGACCAGTGTGTGTTACCAGTGATGACATACGGCACTGAAACGTGGTCTCTCACTATGGGCCTCATAAGCAAGCTCAAAGTCGCACAACGAGCTATGGAGAGGGCTATGCTCGGGGTTTCTCTACGAGATCGAATCCGAAATGAGGAGATCCGTAGACGAACGAAAGTCACCGACATAGCCCACCGGATTAGTAAGTTGAAATGGCAGTGGGCAGGGCACATATCACGCAGAACAGATGGCCGATGGGGCCGAAAGGTTCTGGAATGGCGACCACGGACTGGTAAGCGCAGCGTAGGACGTCCACCCACAAGATGGACAGACGACCTAAAAGAGACCGCAGGGAAACGCTGGATGCAGGCCGCTTCCAACCGGCCCTTTTGGAGATCGATGGGGGAGGCCTATGTCCAGCAGTGGACGTCCTACGGCTGAAATGATGATTAAAGGCACTTGCCCAGTAAAAAAAAAACTACAAACTTAAGTTTGTCTTTCAATATTTTAACTTCAGTTAGATTTTTTTTTGGTCTCTCGCTCTGAGGGTTCCGTCTAACGGAACCCTCAGAGCACGAGTCCTACTCGTACTTGTCCGGTTTTTTTTGCCTTACACCTGCAATTTGTGGCACAACGAGCTATGGAGAGGGCTATGTTCGGAGTTTCTCTACGAGATCGAATCAGAAATGTAATCCGTAGACGAACTAAGGTTACCGACATAGTCCACCGGATTAGCAAGTTGATGTGGCAGTGGGCAGGGCACATAGCACGCAGAACAGATAGCCGATGGGGCCGAAAGGTTCTCGAATGGAGACCACGGACCGGTAAGCGCAGCGTAGAACGTCCACCCACGAGATGGACAGACGACCTAAAAGGGACCGCAGGGAAACGCTGGATGCAGGCCGCTTCCAACCGGCCCTTTTGGAGATCGATTGAGGAGGCCTATGTACAGCAGTGTTATGGCTGAAATGATGATGATGCAATTTGTGGAATGAGCTCAGCGGCTCCTGCGGCATTTCCGAGTAACTATAACATGGGATTCTTCAAAAGGGCTGTTAGCAGAGTCAGGTCGGCAACGTATTTGTGGTATCCCTGGTGTTGCAGGTATCCATAGGCGACGGTGATCGCTTACCATCAAGCGGCCCGTCAGCTTGTTTGCCACCTATGGCATAAAAAAGTTATAAGTATTCAACTCACTCATAGAACCTGACTTCGATATGCGCCATCCTCTCGAAGTAAGTCATGGCAGCGGAGCCGTTCAGCGGCGCATACTGGATCTTGTACTGCTTGGAGAGGTCGTCGAGGGACTCTATCGGCGTGTCGAGCCGCGACACCGTCAGGAAGGCTGCTAAGTTAGCCGTATACGACGCTATGATGATGAAGCTGGAATATAAAAAAAACTACCTTGATGATAAAGCCTGGACAGATGACTCAGCTCAGACAAACAAGGAAGATAATGGTATGGTGGTATAATGGAGTGGCAGGTGCGAACGCATCTGGCCTAAATCAGACTTGATGCCTTTGTCCTGAGGTTCCCAATATTAGTTTTTCTGCGTACCGCTTCAAGAAAGACCTCAAACTTGCCTACCCCTCGAGCTCGACTCAAGCACACCAAATCCAGTTGCAGTCCGGTCCGGTGCGGAAGTTTGTGAGGAGGACCAGTAAAGTATAAAATTCTATTACTAAGCCTACACTGTCTGTCTGTCTGTCCGTCCTACCTTTTAACGGCTGTAACATTCGAACCGTAATAGATACCCAGTTGAAATTTTCACAGAATAACTAGGTATATAATGGTACGGCGGATTGACTTATGAATGATGCTAACGCGGCGCGCGCAACTATTGCTCTGAGCGTACCGTGAAGTATCATAGCGGGCGGGGGAAGGTGCGCCCGTTTGATTGCGTCACTCGATGCGGGCGTTTGTTACTTCTTTAGCTTATATACAGTGGCGTAGCCAGGTAACCAAAGGCCCTGGTGCAAAAAAAGAGTTGGGGCCCTATCTGAAGAGTTATATTCTGAAGGCGGGAGAAATTTTCGCAAGTTCAGTTTGAGGTTTACTGGTCAGGGTCCGAGGGCCCCCTGAGCTTAATGGCCCCCTGAGCTTGATGGCCCCGGTGCACGGCACCACCTGGCCCTCCGATAGCTACGCCACTGGCCTTTGAGCGTACCGTGAAGCATTATAGCGGGCGGGGGAAGGTGCACTCGTTTGATTGCGTCACTCGATTCGGGCGTTTGTTACTGCTTTAGCTTATAATATCTACTGTGCTTACACTGTTATAGTAAGGTGCTAACACACGTATGGATATGGTTGAGGTCAACCGTCAACGGCGAGCGTTCATAGACAATTTGTCTATGGCCGTACCAAATCCGTCCATGTGGGGCGGTGTTGACGGCATATTGACGGACATAATTATTATTAGCACTGGTCCGTCGCGGTTGAGCGTTTTGCATTGTCAACGCGGTTGAGGTCAACCATCTCAGCCCGTCTGGGCAGCGGTCCGCGGACAAACGGTCGTCAGTCGCTAACGAGACGCTGCAGCGGATGGTCGTGCGTGCTTTTTTCGTACGAGTTTACGATTTTAATAAAAAGTTTATTATATTTAAATAATAGTTCTAAAAAAATAACGTGATTCGTTCACTGGTATATTATTATGCGAAAATCGTCTTCGTCCAAGGTTTTAATATCCTACTCAATTTTATAGGGCTAAATTCCTCATAAATTCTGCGCTCCTATGAATAAAATGTTGCCCTATATCTTATTTTTGGTCTGTATTATATATTCGTAATGCGGTAAAAAAAACGTTGACATATCAGACCTTTGGATCATGGTAATCCCCTGTAATATTATTTCTACAGATCCTCATTTAAACCAGTAGTGTTGCCATAATAGTTTAATAAATAACATATATCGATATTAAATAGTGCTGTGAATCTACTGAATAATCTGGATATAAATTAGCTGTCGCTAGCATAAATCCGTAACCATGATTTATCCGTATTGGATTTCCAATAGTCGTACAGATACGGACACATCTGTGCATTATGGGAACACTGACGGCGGTTCGTGCCGGTTGGTACGATCGTCTGGGACGAAAACTGTCAACGCGGTGCGTGGTTGAGCTCAACCATGTACGTCTCGTGTGATGAAGGACCTCGACCTATTTTCTTACCCAAAAAGCCACCAAGTAGCGGCCAGCAGTCTCCCAGACAGATTCTTTGGCGCCTCACCTCCCCCCTGGGGAGTGAGTGACGTCATGCAGAACCAGAGACACTCTTTTAGGGTAAACTCTCGCTTCTCCTCGTCCTCTTTGTACTTCTCCCGATTGTTCTGGTAGCTGTACGGACTCCATTTGTCGAATATCCACATTAGGAGGCTGAAATATCACACTATCTAAAAAAAATGGGTTTTTCTTAATGCCATAGGTGGCACATAAGCAGACGGGCCGCCTATGATAAGCAGTCACCGTCACCTATGGATACTTGTAACACCAGAGGCATCATAAATACGTTAGCGACCTTTAAGGCCTCTATTAACACGCCTTATGAAGAACCCCATGTTGTAGCTTCTCGGAAACACCGCTGAAAGGTAGCTCATTCCACATTTTGCAGGTAGGTGGCAAGAAAGATCGTGTGAATCGCTCAGTGTGCGATTTCCACTGATCTATGATGTGTGGATGAACTTTTGGCTAGTGTAATGATAAAACCGTGACGCCGGCATCAGATCAAACAGATCTTTAATTAAATTTTCACGACCAAAAGAATCGTTTCTACATTTATATTTTCACGACTAAACAAAATTGTCTCTATTTATGACTAAGCGGATGAGCCGATCTTGATGAAATTTGGCAAGGAAGTAATTTACATCATTTTGATTAGCACCTCTGCTACTTGGCTTACTCGAAAACTGATGTTGGTAAGCACAGAAAGTCGTTTCTCTTTTCTGTGTTGGTCTTGGTACTTACCCGTCAGTTTACCAACATCAGTTTTTCTATGATTACGGAGTATGATTTTGACTTGTAAGTCAGTCAATACATTCAATACCCAGCCAACATTATCATACTCCGTAATATTCCGCCACGAAAATAATAACAATGATTTAATTTTCTTCCACGAAACGTAGCAAGCAGTTTATTTATTTTTGTTCGGCGAGATTTTAAAGTAAGACTAGTGTTCTTTGTGGCATTATGTACCAACTTATACCTAAGTATATATCTACATAATTAATTATATTATGTAGCCTACCTGCATCTCGACTCGCATGGTTTTACGATTCAGTAAAGATATTTCCAATGAAGATATATGATATATGATTTATTATATTTGTATCTTTTTATTTTTTAGTATGGTTTGGTTTGGTTACCGAACTAAAATATAAACACTACCTCCACTAAATAATAATAATACCTATTCTGCAATAGAGTCTGCGTCTAGATTCTAGATCAAGGATTCCCTATTATGGTAAAGAAGGTCACGTGATGAGCAGCACGTTGGTTGCACAAAATGGCGTCTTTCACGTTTGTTTTTGAAAGTTAACGAGCTCGATTGGCAGGAATACAAAATAGCCTACGTGCCGCAAGGAGATCCTAGATGACCCGGCCTCTTTGTAGAGCCCCTATTTCTAGGCCTTGGTCTAGAATAGTCTAGATCCTATGGAAAGGCTCATAGTTTTAGCTATTGGTTTGGAAGATCTCTATAGCTATAGGTTATCCTACGACAATTCGATCACCCAGCAAAACAATAGACAAACCGTTCTTATATGGGTAGATATTAGTTCCATTTATATAGATCAATGGTCGGTCGGTCAGTCCTAACCATTTAGCTAAATAAACCGTCAATTTCCTTGACACGGCCATTAGTGATAATCATAAAATAGTAACGTTCTAGTAGGTAGGTACTGTGTCTGTGTGTATGTATAGTCTATGTGGCTATGTATCGGGTATCGGCCTCGCGCCGCTAATTCAGATAAGAAATAAATCGAAGCAGGTGGGCTCGTGCCATCGATCGACTCTATCGCGACAAATGTCAAGATGTCATCGACTGTCTCAACGGCCAACAGATTTCGATTTGACTAGCAAGTTTTTAACGCTTCATTTTCCGTCTTGTTTCGATTGTGGTAACTAGAAGGAGACGGGAGCGAGTCGTAAAGAATTCGGAAATCAACGGAACACAACCATACGGCAAGGTGAAAGAAACCTGTTTCTGCACCGGCATGACGTCACAGCTTACCTGGTAAAAAAGTATGCGCCCAGAATTGAAAGCCACACGTCGTTCTCCAGTACAGTTAGGAATTTGAAAAGGGATGTCGGATTTCGTGGGAGCTTCATCATAATCGTGATCCCGACTAAGTCGTAATAAGGCACTGTGAAGTCTACAACATTCTCCCTTTCTGCCATCACCGATAGTGACGTCAAACCAATATCAGCTCTTTTTTCCATAAGTTCTTTTATTATCCCATTCCAGTTTCCATTCTCGTCCATAGTTCCGAAGTTCCCATCGGGCGACAATGTTATTTCGTAATCGAATTTGACGATTTGTCGTATCTCTTCGATGAGATCGATACAGTATCCTTTGAAACCCTTCGGCGCGGCGTCATCTCTAATAATAAAAGGTTGTTGCTGCAATCGAATCGAATGGATATTTATTTAGGTTGACATCAAAGCAAAGATGTTTTCGTCATTGCATCAAAGTGTATAAAAAAAATCTTTTGGTATCAAAATTCCAGACGAATGGGAGTAGAAAACGAGACTTGTTTGTACAGTTTGCGTTTGAGCAAACCGACTAAATTTTATGTTGCTAACTGAATTTTAAACATTGCAGAGTTCATTTACCTACCTCGACTGTGACGATCCTGTACACGAGTTGCGCTGAATAATCGCTCATGTTTTCAGGGTCACTCAACGTTAGGGGGTTAGACAGTCCGGCCTTCCAGGTCCCTAGCGCTTTGCTCCCGATAGAAGCACCATCTTTAACGGTCACAGCAGACAAATCCGTATTAAACTCCATGTAACTTCTCCCGTTCATAGGATCATCTTCGGGAATAAAAAACGGAGCATACGTAGGAGTTTCCTTCACCTGCAAATATGATTATATCGCATCCGAGAAGTCATACTATACCCACCTATTATGTATAAATAGATACGTATACCTACTATTTAAATTCTAAAATGAGATGTTTGGACTATGGAACGCACCTCGTGGAAAGCGGTCTTAAGATCCAAGGTCCTGTTAGGTGTATTCTTGCCGTCAAAGTCGTCGCAAGTAATATATTTCATGTCGTTTGGCCACTTGCCAGAGTCCAGCAGGGATCTGGAAATTCATAAACGTGAACTCTCATGGAATAAGCCCGGCTATAAATAGGCAACCGCATAGTACGTGGTGCACTAGATTTGAAAACGCTGGCACTATCGTAATAAGGTCATTACTTGACAGCTAGAAACGTTCTCAGGGACAGGTCGAAGTAGAACGCTGCAGTTATCTCTGGTTCTCCATTCATGCTGTAGGTCGTTTTGATCTTGCCCAGGCGATCTCTGCTAGTCGCATCCGGCGTCGGCCTTTGGTACACTATTGTGGAGTCTTTACAACCGCAACTGATGTCCCCTTTATCCAAAGACAATGCGAACCAAGCTGTTTTTCTGCCAAAATATTGGTTTTCATCAGCCGCGTCTAATACGTTCTTTATCGTTTTTAAACTTCCAACCACAAAGAAATTAACGATGTCTAATTCTCGGAGGCTCCGTAACTGCGTCTTTATTTCATCTTTATTGAAACTCTTCACTGGAGTTATTACATGCCTTGTAGGAATGTTTTGAAGCAAAGACTTGTATTTGTGGTCCATTACTGCGAACAAACGGTCTTTATTAACATTGTTGTTAGCTATTTACCGATAATGGATAAGAATAACACTGAACAACGTTGACACGAGCGAATGCGGGTATTATCGGTAACTTACTACGTCAACGTCTCTATATAAAGACCCAATTTGTGTTGTTTGAAGACAGAATACAAAAAAAAAAATAGCGAGAAATCTTTACCAAAAAATTCGTCGAAAATTATGGCGGCGTTCGTGATGTCTTGTTTTGTAACAATGGCTCGTATCGCTTCCGGCAGAATATCGGCTGGAGGCATGACTTGCAGTAGGAACTTGGTCTGGTTAGCGTCGAGGTTTCTCCATTGCCTGAGGTCGCCCGCCTGGCCGAAAGAACCAGAAATGGTGGGGAGACCCAAAGCGGCAGTAAATGATTTTATAGTTTCTGACCCCACTCCAGTCATCGTAAAATCTAATACCACATGAGGTGTCTTCTTCGCCGAAAGCATGTCGTTGTATTTTCTGCAAACTGGTGAATAATAGAACAATGTTAAGCTTATCATTTCAAGTTACAAAAGCAGGTTTAGGTGGTTTGAAAATACATATGTATACTTACTTACCATTTTCTAAGAATGCTTTAGCGTCAGATCTATTGCCTACTACTATGACGGGGTCTACGGCAAGACCTAAGCTTGGATTACGTCTCACGTACTCCTTAGCAACATCGAATGACTTCTCAGCCAACGAATTGTTCTCTTCATTGATAAGCACTGAAAACAATCGCATTGAAAACTTTTTAACGTAACTAAATTTGGTAATGTACCTACCTACAACAGCAGTAATTAGAATTTAAATCACTAATTAACGTACATAGCAACGAATAATAAAATTAATTTATATTCTAGGAGTAGAGTGCTCTTTGGAAATGGCTAGCAAGCGCCTTCAAGCATAACCAGAAACAGTTATTACACACAACGTTAGCTAAGATAAAGAATTGAATGTACTTACAAACATTTATATTTTGCGTAGTTTGCGACACGGTCACATGAATAATAGAAAATAGAACAAAATTCAAAGCGTGAAAGATCGACATTTCTACATCTTTAGTTCACATAGTTGTCGTGCGGTTACCAGTCAGCCCTGTAACAGACTGATGGGTCGGATGGGGTGTTTTACCCCATGTCTGTGTATTGCCTAGTTTCCACGGCGATATCTGACCTTGTATCGCCCTCGCCTATTTACCTTTCTACTCATCTAATATTTGAACCCACACGTAAACGTATTTACTGAATAAATTTATAGAATATTAATATGTACTTAACTAGTAACAAAACATTTTTTTAACAAGCTTTTACGCGTGATCTATCAACCGTGGAGTTATCGTTAGGAGCTTTCGATCATTCGAAGTTAGGAGCCAACCTAGAGTTAGCCATGACATGGTGACAGAATGGGTTATCATAATTAAATACGTATACACTAACTACTGCTAACCACTGAAGAGTTCCCTAGTCAGAACCCAACCCCGAGTGCAGCAACCATGTCATAGAACTAGGCTCTCATAATAAAATGCGTACACAAAATGTCTGTGCTGTTGACCGTTGAAGAGTTCCTTTATTCGAAGCTAATCCTGGATGCCGATTCAGGTCATGCTTACCATAAAAAGGTATTATCATCGGAACTAAACCAACATGTAAAAACTCAACTCTGTAGGATATCTAGAAAACTAGTGTGCGTGCGTAGTAAACATGCCACTTCCAATGGATAGGACCTTCACAGAGTTGAGTTCACATTGTAGTTATTATAACCTACCTACAATCGGTTAATGAATACGAAAACAAGTTGAGTAGATTGGACTATTTATTGCCAGAAACATTTTACAAACACTCTCTACAAACGAGAGAAAGTGTTACACTGTACACTCCACTATAATCTATTACTATAAAATGTACTATCGAATCAAAAATGTTAAATTTAATTGTTACAAAGTGAAAAAAGTTAGTAACATGACATTTGTATGTAGTCAATATTATTATCTAACAAGGAACACGAGGTGTTAAGTTAAAAATATATTGAAGATTCGTCAATCGAGGTCTGTTAACTATCACATAAAATAGAAAATAAATTAGAAAAAACAGGATATAAGAAAAAATATAGACGTCCATAGAATTACAACAAAAAATAGCACAGCACACACAAGTTAGTTATGTCAAAAAATATGTACTATCACCTTATTTGTAAACTTTGAACTTTAATTAAATTCCAAATCTTAAAATTAGTTTACAATGTGAACGGTGTGTTTGAACAAGACCTGCCCCCAGGTCGATCTGTGAGCGATGTTTGAACGTTCCTGCCCCCAGGTCGATCTGTGAGCGATGTTTGAACGTTCCTGTTCCCAGGTTGATCTGTGAACAAGACCTGCTCCCAGGTCGATCTGTGATCAGTGTGGTTTGAACAAGACCTGCCCCCAGGTCGATCAGAGTTTCCAGCGTTTAAGGTGTTAGAAATCGATTAATGCGAGGTCAAAGTGAACTCCGACCGGCCCTAGAGATGGCTTCACAGCCCACAATGTAAACCCGTTACCAAAAATGTTAAAGGAATGTTTATTAAGTAATATGCCTATTATAAATGTGCGACGTTTAACTGCTAACTTAAATTTACAACTGAATTATTTATTATCTAAACATTTTTAATTAATCTTACGTTTCTAAAAATCCTTGTTTCTCGGAAGCTGTTTTACAAAACGCGCGTCGTTCACAGAACGGATCGTGAATTGAGTTCACACGTGGTGAATTACTTTGGCAGTAAATGTACTGGCTTTACCGTTTTCCGAACACGTCTCTACATCAATTCAATGACCCACCTTTACCTTTGAAATGGACACCAATACGCAAAAACAGCATACACCTAAACCGAAACGCTTGTCGGTTCACTGCGATGCACGCGTCTGTCACGACTGGCAGTTATAATATACAATTTACAGGTACTTCACAGGTAAGATTTAATACGCGATGTATTAACCTAAGCTACGGTCACAATAGAGCTCAACTCAAAAATATCAGGTAATAAAAATATACATTAGTATAAAACTATGGGATTTGGCTTTGTTTGGGGGATATGTGGGTGCGAGTTGAGCTCTAATGAACTTGATGCATTGCAGAGAACCAAGAGACGAGGTATGTTGCGGTGTCTAGGCGGCTGCCTCCTCGGGCTCCGCCGCGGGCTCCTCCGCCACTTTCGCCTTCTTTTCGGGTGTGGTCTTCTCTTGCGCGTCGCCGTTGTCAGCTGCTGAGGATTTCCTCTTCACGGCAGGTTCTTTCTTTTCTGTAAATAACAAATTGTTATTAGTTTTTAAGTGTTATTGTCACCATAAATAAACACTATGGAAAGAATGGTTGTAGTTTTAAAAAAATGGGCAATCTTCATTGAATGAATTTTTAAGTTATTTTTATCTATCTACCTATTTCATATCTTCATCAGTTCTATTGAACTAGGAATGTACTGGGTTAGGCGGATAGGGGTGTACTAAGCCAAAAGGAGTCCATAGTATCCATCATTATGAACAACTTATTACTATGCGAGCTACTCTGAAATTTAGAAGAAAATTTAGCTGTTCCATAGAAAACGGACATTGACACTCGACAAAATGAATGGAACGGCTGCTAATTTCGCGATTTCAGTGTTGGTCCAGTAGTAAAAGTTGTTCATAATGATGAGCATAACGAGTTAGTTTCAGCTTCAGTCACTCTATCTGCGTAACACTAAATGTTTTATCAAAGGTTTCAACTGAAGATACATACATGTACTACGTACCAACCTAACCATTTGTATGTATCTGTGTACCAGTAAGATACTAGGTCTTCCTGATTGTACTGACATTGAAACTTAGCATTTAAATGTTAGTAACAGACAACCTTGTTAATGATGGATTAATAAATAACATTATAATTTAATCATGAAATTTTTTGAGTTCTTCAGATTAATAGCAACCCTAACGGTGGCGTTAGGGTTGCTATTTATCTGGTTTTTCTACAGATAAGAAAAACAAAACCCTGCTCTTTTCTGTAGGTTTTCCCTAGATTTGTCATAGTATGGAGTAATGGAGAGCACCCAGCTGAATAGGGTTCTCCTTTGGCAAACATTGAAAACGCTTCAAGCATGATTGTCTTTATTTTATACTGGGTTACACAGAAAGGGTGTACTAAGCCGAAAGGGATCCATTATACTCATCATTATGAACAATTTCTACTATAAGACCAATATAGCGAAAAAATATCTGTTCCATACATTTTGTTGAATGTCAATGACTGTTTTCTATGGAACAGCTGATATTTATTTCGCGATTTCAGAGTTGCTCCCATGGTAAAAGTTGTTCATAATCATGAGTACTATGGACCCCTTTCAGCTTAGTACACCTTTCCGCGTAACCCAGTAGAAAGAGCTGCATGATAAGTATAATGGCCAGCCATACTCTCAACACTAGTCTGTATCCAGGGGCCAAGAGATTTCGATAACTATGATTTAAGATTTTGTCAGTTTTGTTTGACTTAAGTTGTTAAAATCAGATGTGACCAAAATAATGAAAAAACTCCCTTGATTTTGATATAGAAGCTGTTCTTTTGTGAGTGAGTACCTAAAACTTTGGCTCATTTGCTACGTACATAAATTACAATGAATTTTACTTTATTTCTCAGTTTCAGTCAAGAATTAATGAGGAAAAATGTCATTTTTAACATGTGATAAAACGCCGATGCCTATTATTCAATACAAGTCTCTAATATGTAGGTACCCACAACTGTAAGACACACTAGCGAGAATTATCATTGCGAAAGAATGATACATGATATAATATGGAAAGACTGTAGTATCTCAGAAAAAAATCATAGAAGTGTTAAGTTTCCCCTTTAGCACTTACACCCCCCTCTCTCAGTCATCTCATTTGCAGTTGTGTGCTGCTCAATATTGAAGTGTGTTTGTAGAACTAGTAAGAATATGTCAGAGTATGCAATATGTGTTTACCTCACCCCCGTCAGTTTTTGGCACTTTTTTTGTGCTATTAGAGTGTAAAGCAAATCCAAACTAGGTATATATTATGATCAAAGCATAGTATATAATCTTTGATAGTATGCATGCAGACTAACATAGGATACTTTTTCCCTGAAAAAAATAGGGGAAAACAAAGTCATTACATTATAAATTACATGGTGATAGTTACCTGTGGTACCATTTTCACCATTCTCAGAGGCATCATTGCTCTCTTCGGCATCACCATTCTCCGCAGGGGTCTCCTCTGGGGCATCTCCGCTGCCATTCTCCTCCTTTCCATTGCTTTCAGGAGCCTCTGCCTTTTTAGCTGGCGACTTCTTCACCGGAGACTCTTTGATGGGCTCGGTGGAGGTAACTTCCTCGGGAGCGACTTCCCTGGAAAACATTACAGGCTTATAAGTAGGTAGTTATTTGAAAGTTGATTGAAGTTGACAGAAGATGCTTAATTGAAGATTGCGAGATGTTATCAGTTGTTTACAGAGGTCAATGACAGCTAATTACAATGTTGCTGTGGTTGTAACGTCACGGTTTACAACCCGACGCTGTCACCGGGCCGCAGAACGTTACGTGTGCAGTATGAAGAGTTACCAAGATGCGAGCGATCTAAATACCGGTCGCGGTCATACCGTGCCAAATGCGCGCTCGGGCCGGTTACTAACGGAACATAACAATGCAACAGTTCCAATGTTCACCGGCTAAGTGGGGCGGCGTAAAAGGAAAAGTCTGCCGGAACAAAAACAAGTGGCAGTTGCGCAAGCCTGCATGTGGGAAAGTTTCAACATAGGAAACCGAACGTAACAGCTATCTACCTCGCTCGATGAACAAGTTACCCGCTCCGATGGACACCACGAAAACGACGCTCGCATGCCGTTAAAAATAACTAATGACAACATGCGCACCAAACGCAGCCCGCTGGCGATAACGTAACCGATTTTCCGCCACACTTGCAAAACTGCGAGGTCTCGGCGAATTCAAAGGAGCGCGCGCTAAAGGACGCGATGACGCGCCGGCACGCCGCGCTGGTGGCGCCATCTTGCACGAAACACCGGCCCGCGCCCGCCACCGCCGGCGTGCTTTTTATTTGATAGCATTTTATTTTTAAACGATGCTACTGCTGGAAATTTCTATAATTCTCAGCCTAAAAACGCAACAACATTGCCGATTCCATAAGACTCAGTACAACGTAATATTTGAGAAAAACAAATTACCGGATATTCAAAAGTACTTTCCCGCGTGCTATCAATTTAGGCGGCGTTTACAAAAGAGCGTCCCTAAGCTATTGATAGTGATCATAACAATAATTTTACTTATATCACTTGAGTAAATAGCACCGATGAGGATAGTTATTAGGTCACGCTAACTGAACCAAACACGTAAAACACAATTTCGTTTTAAATAGGAAGCCATTTTGATCACGTTTACAGAAGCCGCCAAAAATTATGTCTTGAAAAAAATCATTAAAATTGAATGAATAAGCTCAAAAACTTACTTGTTTTCAACAGCTGCGTCTGCCATTATTTCTTTTTTGGTAAATTGATATAAATCAATTGAATTGTAGCACGTGTTACGCACAACGCAAAGCAACGTTCACCGCACAAACACCGGAGATCAAATGAAATGAAAGAAGGAAGAAGAGGGAAAAAATGATGCGAGCCACTTGGCGGGGATTTGCATTGGTCGGAAGCTAGCGCGCTTACTTCGCTTCATAGTGATAGCAATGGGGTCAAACCGTATAAGGAAGCAAGACAGCTATACGATTGGTATTCATCTTCAAATCTTCAAATAACCTTGAATTTCATTTGAACTGAGCTTATATACCTTGCTCTTTCTCTCTACCTTATTTGAAAAGTATCGTTGTTTGTGGGCACGACGATATAATAGGTATAATACCTATGTAGGTAAAATAGGTAAATGTTGCTTGCTACCACAGAATACATATTAGTATATACCTAGGTAGGGAATGTTGGGATTAGAATATTATACTAATATCACGAAATAGGGAAGGGGGGGAAGCCTGATACTAGACTACTAACAAGACAAGTAGGTCTAGGTGATGGGAACTCGAACATACTAGGTAGGTAGGTACATACCTACCTACGTAGATGAAGATGCCGGCCGAAGTAGGTACCTAACTACCTAGGTCCATAGTAGGTATTTTAACTAGGCTAGGTCAAACCTACGCACAGTTAGCATCGAAATCAAAATCATGAGCTGAATGAAGTCAACTGAAAGTCTAAAATATCTAGGTACCTTCATACCTACTTCGACCACAATAAAATGATTATTTTGGTCGAAGGAAGCCTACATAATAATATGTACCTACCTACCTATATTACAAAATCAATCATGAGCTGAAAGAAGTTAAGTTGCTAGCTTAAAGTTGAAGAAATTGTGATTGTTTGAAAATAAGTAAGAAAATGGGCTGATGTTTAGATTCCATGACCGGAAATTAAAAGAAAAGTGGCATGGATCTCTTCCCAAGTCCTCGTGTAGGTAGGTACCTAGTAGAAACGCGGAGGACAATATTATGGTTATTCACTACCAAAATGCCATAAAAAGCTGCGTACCTACGTATTCACAGAATAGCTACAGACGAACGAAATACACGAATCATTTTATTTATCGCGTCACATCGTTTGCCGCCAAATCTCAGGTTTTTCACTGAGTCACAGAATCATTGAATCGTCCGACAAAACGTATGCGTGACCTCATTTGAAACATGTAAACAAATTTTGATCTTTAATGCCTAAGGAATAAAGATGTTGTACATTGTGTGACACTACAAATAATAAAATTGTCACGTTGATAGGTCGATGGCTTTTGAAAGAAATCTTGGCACTACTTTGTGATTTCGTCAGAATATGAAATTCGTCAACCAGAACCATTTTGTGGTGGACTAGCGGGCAGGTAGATGGAGGTACTGAACTGCACACGTTCTATTTGGAGCGTAGCATATTTGAAGTGCTGTGTTCACGATGCAATGCTTTTGGGTAGATAATTATGCTACCTACCTACTTGAATCCACTTGAAGGGGTTTAACATGATTTAATCATTGAGAGGTTCAGAAGAAAAAACACTAACTTAAAATGCCTACCTACCTACTTGAATAAAGATGTAAGTCGGTAGGAAGCTTCGACCAAAATAAATTATCTATAGGTACCTAGTTTTAAAAAAAAACAGGCATAATACCTACAGGTAACTACTTAGGTACCGTGAAATACGCCAACTTTGCCTCCAAGGGTATCTTTGCCCAAAGGACAATTTATAAGCATATCTTTGATGTGCAACTTAATAATTATCTTATTAATATGGCAACATTGATTGACTTTGGTGGGAAATAGGTTATATGTCCGGCAACACTGACTATCGTGTTTGTTGCTATTGTACTATTGTTGCTAATTCCACAGTCCACTATTTCCACTTAGACTTAGTAACACGCTGGAACTTTTTTGCGGACAAATTTTAGTGCAAATCTGAAAGCGTGATGGAGAAAACACAGGTGAGTTTTTAAACACGTTATAGAAACGATTGGTAGACTATATTTTTAAGGTAAGTGTCATTGTTTAGTTTCGAGTCTTTTAAAACGTTATGATGATGGGAAAAGTTATCTAGTAATAATCCAACCTAAGATTGACAACATTGCCCGTCATAAAAAAGGTTGGGTTGGCATTTGGCACTTGGGACCTTAGAACATACGATAATTTGTAAAAAAAAAACTTCTCCTTTTTGAATTTATAACGTTTGTGCTTTTTATTTTATGCAACACAACATATAATATTTTAAGTGATTAACAATCTACTGTGTTTTTTAAAATTAATATATGACATTAGTTATTACTGAATACCTGTACCTGTTCCATACTGCCGTATAATTGGAACTTTTTTATAATTTTTTAATATTTTCGTTACTTGGTTTGTTTCAGAAAAATTAACATAAATCTCTAATTCGACAAAGAAAGTCAAGACGTGATATTGGATGCAGAATGTAAACAGAACGGAAAACGTTTTTAAATTAAAATAATTATATAGGTACTTAATAACGTTAAAATAAATAAAATAAACACCTCGTTTTTAGGGTTCCGTACCCAAAGGGTAAAAACGAGACCCTATTACAGAGCCTACGTTGTCTGTCTGCCCGTCCTAACTTTAAACGGCTGTCTCTTTCGAACCGTAATAGATAGCCAGTTGAAATTTTCACAGAATATGTATTGTAATGTTACGGCGAATCAACTAAGAAATAATAAAATGCTAAATTTTAAACGAAAGGAGAGTCACCATACAATAAATGTAATTTTTTAACGTATTTTGTATTAGCTTCAATGACTAAAAACGATAGTACAAGCGTTAAACTTGGCACGATTGTAGTACACACTTTAAAGTATAACAACAAACAATAAATAATGGCCAAGTGCGAGTCGGTGACCAATTACTGTTCATTACCAAATTATACCTTGTATTTACATTTTTGAATTTTGTCGTGGTACGGTCAGACATCGTAGGCTTAGTAATAGGGTCCCGTTTTTACCCTTTAGGTACGAACTCTTAAAAAATCAAGATGATTTTAACATGTGTCAACACTGCCAACCCTAGGGTTTTT
This sequence comes from Agriopis aurantiaria, assembly GCA_914767915.1. Lineage (NCBI taxonomy): Eukaryota > Metazoa > Arthropoda > Insecta > Lepidoptera > Geometridae > Agriopis > Agriopis aurantiaria. Next base: position 14,129,660 of record OU611992.1, on the reverse strand, counting down.
AAAAGTCATATTTTTGTTTTTATGAAGAAAAAAAAGGCAGGGTAACATTGCCCAATCATTTTAGTAGGAAACTTTTTATGGCAAACGTCATACTTACCAAAATTCCTGCTTTAGGTTCAAATAGCCCGTCAACAAAATGAATCAACTATTGAATTAAATGTTGAATAATAATAAATTTAGCTACACCAACACATGCACATGATCTTATAAATGTAGCTGATGAAAAAAATACTTACGTCCTCATACAAAAATCGTATAAAAAAATTTATTATTCGAAAAAAGTGGGCAAAGTTGGCATGTTTCACGGTACCTAGGTTAGGTGGGTACCTAATTTAATTCATACACTAAAAGACGTCCTGTCCAAAATAAAAATATATTATTTGACATAAGTTTTAAATCATACAAAAATCCTATAGGAAAAAAAGACGTTCAGTTTTTCCCAAATTTAAAATAATTCTAGGAACTTTTTTAATAATTTTCTATGCTTAAAATCCTAATTTGGATTATTACGAATATTATAAATAAAAAAATTACAAATGCCGTTCTCAAATTGATGTTATTACCAACGAACAGCATTTCATTTTTTATAAATAGATAAAATCCCATTCAATCCCATTTCAATTTAGAGTTATTAAAGGCGCTTGCAGACGATGCGTAGTACAAGTAGCAAGTAAGAGTTGCAAGTACCTACTACGCATCATATGCAACGTTTTCCTTAGTGCATGTGGCAGTGGAAGTGCACTTCCACTGCCGCTTGTTACTTTACTACACTAAGTAAAGTAACAACTTTAGTTAACTACTTGTAGGTACTTGTAGGTACTCTGCAACGGGCTTTATTTTAGGTGATTTTAGTAGCAAAGACTCTTTTAACTAAATTCTTTCTTGACTTCCGGTTCTATACTAGTTTGTTAGGGTTTCAGCAGTGCAATTTAGTCAATAATAATGATTGTCTTCATATCACCATCATCATCCAAAGCCTTCCTTATCGCACTGCTGGGTATAGGCCTCTCTCTTGTTATGCTATCTGCCTCAGTCCCGTGCCGCGATAGCTGGACGACCAACACTCCACTTACCTTACTTTGGCCACCACTCTAACCTTAAAACCTTACTCCACCTGTCATCACTGCGCCTAGCAACAGTAGCAACGTGTTGCGATTCCGACGCCTTGAACCTTTTTTTTTCATATATTTTATCCAAAATATGCCGGAGTGTATTGCTGACATATTTAAAACAGGCGTTTCGCAATATGGAAGTATGAGGTATTTTGTATGTAAGTACATACCTATTATAGGTATTACTTTACTTTCTAATGTAAGAAAATAACAATGTCGCATTCGGATATTAAAATCGATTAGGCACATAGTTACAATCCATAGAATAAAGTAATATTAATACAAGTTACAAAGTAATTATGGCGTTTGCTGCTAGTTTTTCAATTGCTAGGTAGGTATGCCACAGCCTTGCCAAGGTTGTCTGCTCGTGTGGCTTTAATTTTTTATTAATTTTACGTTATTTTCTTAATGCAACTTGTTTTTTGATGGTTATTACCAATCTACTGTATGTTTTTGTGAAAATCTTGGAACAAAAATTAGCTGTCTGCGATCTTTTTTTCATATATGTAATTGAAAATAACCTTGTTCCAAAATGACACTGAAAGTCGTGTACTATCTACTGAAACTGTTGTTCAGACAGAGCTAAACAAAAGGAAGGGTATATAAAATTAGTTATTTTATATACCTTTCCTTTTAACGGATGTATCAAAGATTTCATACTTATTGGTACTACTATAATCTTTGATAATCTTTGGTACTACGTAGGTACATTCTTTAATCTAAGGGCTGTATCTTTCAAACCGTATAATAGATAATAGCCAATTGAAATTTTCATAGAATAGGTACCTATGTAATGTTACGAAATTACAACAAAGTAAAAAAGTAAAATGTAAAGTGAAGGGACACACAACAAACAACAAACGTATAAATAAACACTACACACTCTAAAGTAGGTAGGTGTACGTACCTATAACATAGCAACAAATAATGCTGGCGTGTTTCTGGCTCAACGCATTAGCATTGCCATTCAACGTGGTAATGCCGCCAGCATGTTGGGTACGCTGCCAACTGGTAGTGGGCTTGAGCATTTGGATTGTCTTTAGACCTTCAACGGTCTATGGGCAGTCTAACTGTATTTGTAGTGTTAGTTTTAGCTTGTATTTTGTTTAGTTATTAAAGGCACTTGCCAACGCTAAAAAATACAAATAATAAATATGACCAAGTGATGATAAGACCAACAAATAAAGGCCAAGTGCGAGTCGGTGACAAACTGCACCGGTAATTTATACCTATATTTATGGATAACTACTTACCTACAAATTTGATCAAAATCGTGCTGGATTTTTATTTCAAACTAGCTGACGCGACAGATGTAGTCCAAACACTCGCATAATTGGTAAATTGAATAGGTACTACATTTTGAATAAATGAATTACTAATCTACCTGTGAAACTACTAGATATATCTACGTCGATGTTACTGTCGTAGGTACAGCATTTTTCACGGACATTACGCCTTTGCCTGGTAACTCAAATTGGATGTAACTTGAGTTACAATATTGTTCGTTGTGGGTGTCGATATTAATAAGTATCATGTAGATAGAAGATAATTTTATTATAGATCGATGCATTTGGTACCTCTAGCATCAGACCGCCTTAGCAGACCGCAATGTACTTATCTGACATAAAAAAGCAGCGGTTTTTTTTAAGCAAAAGCCACAAGAAATGTCACGTGGATTTTTTCAATTAATGAATTAATGTTTTTTTTTTTATGGAACAGAGTACTAGTTTTTATGCAGACTGTACTTTCCAATATACCTTTTTTTTGCGTCGCGCGATTTGTGTTTTATCAATCATTGTGTATCTTGACTTGACCTCTTCACCTTCAGACAACTTATTATATTCTAGATTATCTAGTTTTTTTGTTACCTATCTTTATTAATAATTATCCTACTGAGCCATTGAGTTCTTTCTCAATGTACTGAACCCAGCGATTGACACCGGCAGAATGCAACATGAGAGCGTAGCCAAAAAAATATAAAACTTGAGAGGAAAAGCCAGCAGAATACGGCGAGAAAAAGACGTGTGCTGCCATCTGTTATAATTTTCAAAAACCTCAGCATTTCTTAATGTTGCCAGTTTCCACTTACATCGTGAAGTAGATTTAGTAGATTTTAGAAAATCAAATTACATTATGATGCATTTATTTTCTATCAAAAGCTCGCTTAGTTCGCTTATTAAAAAAAACTTATGTTAATGTAATTACTATCATCATTAAACTATGCTATCACTCTCTTTCAGTTAAACTATGTAACAAATTTGTATTTGTGTTAATACATTTATTTGTTTTTATAAACCTAAACCTATGTAATAATTTCATTATACACACAAACCATTTTTCTTATTTTTAGCGTACCTAATGAACATTTCGATTATAAGTGGTGCTTCTGAATAATTTTATAACATTTATAAAGACTCCTTCCACCTACCTACCTTTCCAATTCTACCTGTAACCACGGACACTGCAAAGTGTTTGAAACGTTAAGAATAAAAACAATCTAAAATTTCATGTGATAAATCCGCTATAGATGTTTCATTCAATGTGTAAAATAATCGCAAAACCCTGAGAAATCATTTTTGAGTTTCCTAGAATTAATTTTCATATAAAATGTTGCAGTAGGCTATGCCTATAGTAGGCTTTTTATTTGCACAGTAGACACTGGTTCAATGTCATAATAACCGTTATAGGTAGTACGTTAATGCAGCAGCTGTCTTATAAGGCATTGATGGATGAACGTGCTATTGCGTGTTGAACGTAGCTCTGGGGCCTTACGGACAACAGATATTGCGGCACCAAACTAACGTTAGATCCGCTCAGTTGGAAAATCACGCGACTGCAAACCGTATCTGGGCGCGTTAAGGTTCACGTTCGCGTGATTTTCCAACTGAGTGGATCTAACGTTAGTTTGGTGCCACAATACCTGTTGTCCGTAAGGCCCCAGGCCAATATACAAGAGTTTATCTGTGCTAAATTGCCAGCTAGGCTTTATAGAGTTTTCTTCTATTTTGTCTTCACGTTGAATTACATTTAAGATATCTTTAATATTGAGTAAGAAACGTTGGTTATGATCGAGGTATCAAATCAAATAACTACCTGACCAATCACAAACCATCTGAATATTTGAAGTATTTAAATAACACGAAATGCGACCGGCTGCGTTCAGAATATCGACAGTTAGATTTTCGTTGTTTTTCGCACTCGTAGATACGGAAACGACCCAATTTCATATTGTTGCTGCTTTAAACTGAAAAAAAAAAAAATGAATTAAATTCTTTATAAATTGATCTGTTTTTCCCAAACCTTGCATTAATTTTTGCAACTGGAACGATAATAGAAACGAAAATATCTTTGGTTTTATAAACGTCAACACGACTGTCAAAACTTTCCATACAAAAATGACCTTTGAACGTCAGATTATTTTTTAACCATCGTTTTCGACGGTTGTTTAGTTGCAACCGAGGTGTACCTGTAGTCTGTACGCTCAAATGCTCGGAACGGCCACTGATGTTATGAACTGAGAAGTAGCACTGTGGGCAAGTTCTGACGCGTTCTCTGAACGCACCTCAGCATACACCTCACAGCCACTAAATCATCGCAGTTTTATAAAATATATATTCACTAATTGCGTTTTGTTCCGGAAAAAAATCTGAAATCTTATAAGACTAGGTAATAATGCATGGTAGAAAAAAAAATTATGGTAATATTTGTCATAAAAAGTGGTAACATAATTTTAATTGACCGCCAGCCTGCCGTGCCGTGCCGTGCGTGAGCGAACCGTACGCTCGCTCGATCTCGCTCTGCCGATTGAGTCCGGTTGTGGAAGCCATTTTATTTCTTGTGGATGTGACAAAGTATTTTTTGTGATATTTTGTACTGAAGATAATCGTGTCAATGTGTGCCCGCAACGATTGTGTTTTGTGACGTGTGATCGTGCCACAAAAATAGAGAATGTACGCGTTTCAACTCGGTCTGTGTTGACCTGCCCCGTTCGTTACGCGGTCGCACAGCAGGCATCGATCAGTGCACCAAGGCGGCCTGTAATAACGGCGAATCGAGGGTGTCGGACTAGTTAGTGGTGTGCGCCATGGGCAACAATGCTACCACCGCCAACAAGAAGGTGGACGCCGCCGAAAGCGTCAAGGAGTTCCTCGACCAGGCCAAAGAGGACTTCGAGGAGAAATGGAAGAAGAATCCTACCAACACCGCCGGACTGAACGACTTCGAGCGAATAAAAACACTAGGAACCGGCTCCTTCGGTCGAGTAATGATAGTCCAGCATAAGCCTACGAAAGAATATTACGCTATGAAAATATTAGACAAACAGAAGGTAGTGAAACTTAAACAGGTGGAGCATACGCTGAACGAGAAGCGGATCTTGCAAGCGATCAACTTCCCGTTTCTGGTGAGCCTCAAGTTCCACTTCAAGGACAACTCGAACCTATACATGGTGCTGGAGTACGTGCCTGGTGGCGAGATGTTCTCGCACCTTCGTAAGGTGGGGCGGTTTTCGGAGCCGCACTCGCGCTTCTACGCGGCGCAGATAGTGCTCGCCTTCGAGTACCTGCACTACCTCGATCTCATTTACCGAGACTTGAAACCAGAGAACCTGCTTATCGACTCCCAGGGCTACCTCAAAGTGACCGACTTCGGTTTCGCAAAGCGCGTCAAGGGGCGTACGTGGACGCTCTGCGGCACGCCTGAGTACCTCGCGCCCGAAATCATCCTTTCCAAGGGCTACAACAAGGCTGTGGACTGGTGGGCGCTCGGTGTCTTAGTTTATGAAATGGCAGCAGGCTACCCTCCCTTCTTCGCCGACCAACCGATCCAAATCTATGAGAAGATCGTATCGGGCAAGGTCCGCTTCCCCTCTCACTTCGGATCAGACCTGAAAGATCTGCTCCGCAATTTACTGCAGGTGGACCTGACTAAACGCTATGGAAACCTGAAAGCGGGCGTCAATGACATTAAAGGGCACAGATGGTTCGCCAGCACTGATTGGATTGCAGTTTTCCAGAGGAAGATTGAAGCACCATTCATCCCCCGCTGCCGAGGCCCGGGTGACACCAGCAATTTCGATGATTACGAGGAAGAGGCGCTTCGCATCTCGTCTACTGAAAAGTGTGCAAAGGAGTTCGCTGAGTTCTGAGAGCACAGTCGTTGCCCAAGAGCGGATGCCCGCCAGTACGTGTTTTGTATTAGTGAATCTTCCGTGACATTGTCGTGGAACGGTGCCGTGGCTCCAGCAGCTGCGGACACGGACGCTCAGAGCCGCTGCGGAGACGCGAGGTGTACAACTGATTTCCGATATTTTGGTGGCGTTCATATGCTTAGTGCCCTTTATACGTTGATAGCGAATAGTGGAGCGATCCCTGTACTGGTGATATTCCTGTGTTAAACTATTATTATCTCATCAGTAGCATCTCAGCAGTCATTTGTCGTTGCTATCCACCAATGTGTTTGTTTGTGGTACTTGTTTGCTGGCCGCACCTTGAGGATAAGGTGAGCATTATTATTACCATTTTTTAATCATATTATTATCAATATTTTGTAAGAACTTGCTTTGTAAAAATGTTTTTACACTTCACAACTTGCATCTTCAATTTAAATTTAAATTTTTACTGTACATTGATCAAATGAAATCACATAGTTCGTATTGAACTTCAAAAGTTCAAAACTTCTCGATTGAACGCTGTTTATAAGTTTTAAATGATTGACATTTCGTTATTGGTTTTTATTTTTAAATTATTGTTGTATCCTTTGATATTTTTATATAAGGAACTATATACTACATCAAATATTGAGGAGATTAATTTATTGTATTTGCATTCATGTAGGTAGGTAGGTAGTTGTGTTCACTCGTGCAATTTGACCTTATGTGTTTGTGATCTGATGTGAGGGTTCATTTAAATGTAATTTTTATTAGTTCCTTATTTTCTAGTTTGTAAGCGATGTTATTTTTATTTTGATAGTCTAAAATCATTCATTATATCTATACCATTTTGTATGGTAAACTTTCATGCTGCTCTTATCATCCTAAAACTTATTGTTAGCATCAGCTCTAACGTAAAAGCAATAAATATTTACAATTTCTGTCCATCAAACAAATTCCTATTTACACGGAGAGATGTTCTATGTCTAACATCACACCAAGTTTTTAATCCTGTATTCAGCACAAATAAAATCACGAGAGAATTTTTACATAATATAACTTAATGGTTTTCAATGTGTCAGGAATATGTTTGTAACTTGTTGTAATAGTTTAAAATCGCCATTTTGTGGCTATATCTTGTAAGTTGAGACTGATGTTACCAGTAAGTTAAAGCAAAGGATCAAATATCATTGTATTTTGGTGTGAACATTCAGTTACATAAAATGGGTGAGAGATACAGCAATGGAAAATTGGCAATTTACTATAAAGATTGTTAGCTATTAGATGTAGGACTTTGAATCCAAGCTGTACAAAATATTAGTAATTCGTAGTGCATTTCACATAGGGCAAGTGAGCTTCAGTTCATAGTACAGATCCCATGATGTGGGTTACAGACATTTGCACATTCAGGTTCTGAAATAATCAGTCTTATTCTATATGTCCAATAGGCTGGTCTTAGCCAACCTTTCCAAGATATCTTAAACTATGGATTTTGGGTCAACACTCAAAAATGTCCAAACCGAAGGTAGACTAAAACTGGAGTGACTATTTGGTAATCGGTGCATTTAGACTACAGTTGTTGCAAGCTAAATTAGAAGTCAGTTTGGCGGTATTTTTCTTGTATATATCTAAATTGAATCTAATCCTAATTCAAAGTGGGGGTGATATAAGACCTGCACTGACATCCTGCTTGGGGTACATTGTGCATTTGCCCCTGCCAGCCTGCACAAACCAGCAGAGCTCCCTAAAATAACGAAGCACGTTTCATGAATATTGTCCAGACCCAACATCCATGTGCTTTTAAATCTATGTAAAATGTTTTCTCGCTTAACTCTTCAACGAGAAGTTGACAGAGAAGTTTGTAGCATAGATTAGCTTATTGAGCATTTGTGAATAGGACGGCTTATATTCTCCATATAGACTGTGTCAAGTAAATTACACCCACAGAACACTGCCGTGCAAAGCCAAAGTGTGTTGGGAATCTCATGGACAAAGTTTTGCTTTGTACAGCGATGTTGTGTAACCCAGAAGACTTCATTCAAAGCGAGTTAGGGCAAGTTACCTTACTGTAGTCAAAGCTTAATAAGAACAACTTGATAAGTGATAGTAAATGTGTAAAATCATATCAAAATGTTTGTAACAAAATAGTGTCATTTGTGAATTGTGCATTGTATGTCATTTGATTCTATTAATCAAATCGTAATCTACTATTTTATATAAACAAACGAAACGAAATTTGTATAGTAAAGAGATACTATGTAATGTACTAAATAAGAACTTCTGTCAAAGCTCTACGCTTCTGCTAAAAAATAACAATGTCTTACTGGTGAAATGTCCTATTTAGATTCACCTTTTTACTATCAGAATTTTATGTTATTAAACAAATAACAAAAGACCCGACTGCAAAATGTAGCCTATAACATTCAAATAAATCTAACTAAACTGTGTACTTCAATATCTGTCAATGAGGTTATTATACAAGAAACAAACATAATAGGTATATATTAAACATATTACCCACGCTATATGCAGTCGGGTAAATATATAATTGGTTCTATTTAATTTAGGTTTATTTATTTGGTGCCATAAAACGTCTATCACTTCAAATGTAAATAAAATCTTATTTGATACTATTGCATATTGTTAAGATTCTTGCTAGGGTTTGTTTTGCAAGAACTATTTGTTCCTAATATAACAGATTGAAGTTAACCTTTCTATTACAGACAGTATTAAATCGTAGTAGCACTTGTTTTGTACCTCTCTGTGCTTTACCTAAGGTAAACATGTTTAAACTCTAGTTCTCTTGGATTCATTAATAGTTACTACCTAGTCACTTTTGGCACGATGTGTGCACCCTTCTATGAACATAGGTTTCTTTAAGCGCAAATGAGTAAGTGATTAGCATGATGTCAAAACGCTTTAGGATTCTTGTTAGAATTAGTAAGTAGAGATATTAGTTTAAATGTATTTAAATGAAAGTAATCTTTGGATGAATGGGTGTATATGTCAACAAAACAGAGATGGAACACCGACTGGGCTACTTTCTACTCTTTGTTCCATCTTACCGTTTTTCTGTGTGAATCAATATGCAAACTTTACCTGCATATTGTGAAGTATATTGAAGACTCGCTGACTTGTTTCGTACTGAATGACATTCACCACTCAGACATTGTTTCACTAAATCTCATTGCAAATGTTACGTTGCTTATCAGTGCAATGTTATGGCAAAGTCAGTTTTTGAGTAACTTTTATTAAAAATAATGTTATTAAAAAATTAAGAATATCACAATTATGTATGCATCCTCTACAGTCATTGTATGATATATTATTAAGTCTAGCTGAAGTGATTGTGTCCCTTGTTAGGAGATTGTGAAGACTCGATGTCAGTTGATATTGCAACTCCATTCCAGTAGCTTGTGACAACTCGATCATCGACACCAGGACATTCTAATGTGAACGTTTTAATCCATTTTGGATATTATGAACATTAGCGTGCCAGTTGTGTACTTGCAAATCGTCTTTTTATATCTGTGCGTATTAATATTAAAATGTTCACGTCTAGATCTATTTATTGAGTGCCTATAGCATTGAAAGTTCAAGTGTAAAAAGTCAGTTTCAGTAATTGTCACCATGTATTGATCTTCCATAAAATTACGATGAAATTAAAATATCGATGTAACAAATACGAAATTGGTTTAATTTACTCTGGAATGAGGTTCATCGAATGTGTAGAACTGATTGATTGAGCTGATCGAATCTGTGCGGCCACTTGGCAAGACAGACTTCATCAGACGATTTGGCCTGGCAACTACTAAAGATAATGTTTTGTTCATAGATAGGTAGGTGTACATATATGTATTGTTTGACGTCGTTCACACGTTTGGTAGAGAGCACGGAGGCCGCACGTGGCGTGGGTACCGCCAGCCGGTTAATACGTGGCTTCCTAATAAAGTGGAATGCTCCTCGCGGCGCATTCCATTCCTCTAACCCCGGGCCCGGACGGCGGCAGTACGAATGAAGCATGGATTTAATACATTGTCCTAATGTTCCCGAGATCAGCAGTGCAAGTACGGCTCGTTCGCATTACAGGGGCCTTACGGCTACCTGTTTTAAGCGATTCTGTTTAGGTGAAGAGAAAAGTTGCGCGATCGCAAACCGTATCTCGGCGCGTTAAGGTTTCACGTTCACGTGAATTTCTTAACTGCGCTGTTTCAGCGCATGTTCTAGCCCGCGTTATGAGAGCCGTAAGGCCCCAGATACTACATTCTCGGCTATGTTTCATTTGTTTATCGTTATCCGTCGACCTTCTCGTTCTCGTTGACGTTGCGTATTTTGACATTACCTACTGTGCATACTTTGGCAACTTTGTGATTTTACGAAAACCACTGAGATAAGGTCGAGAATGAGACAAACTGGGCGGTTATCACGTCGTCTGTAATGTGAACGAATCGTTTTTAACAAATTCGAAATTTTTCATCTACACATACACACACCTTTACCGACTCTGTCAATAGAAAAAAGTCGCGCTTGCGGTGCAGCTTCTGACAGGGTCTCAGAATAATAACAGAGCATAATATTCTGAAGACAGGGTTCAATGCGCTGAGAAGGCGCTGTTACAATGTTTGTCTTTCAGTAAATAGTTCCACTTTTGACTACGTTCATAGTACTGTGTCGCATTAATCCCGTGATCGCCCGTCTTATTGCGTACGTTTCTAAAAATGATTATGTAAACAGAGTTTACAGACCGTCAGTAATTAATCATAGCACTGTAACGTCTGCTTTATTTTCGTCTGATGCAAATATTAATGCCAGCAGACTTCCGTGGATAATTTAATGATCAGCTTGGATTTTGTTTTTAACCTTGGTGTATTCATCAGAAGAGATGTACCCTAAATGTGACGAATGTTTTGTCATTAGTGTTTTCGCTGACGCCAAATCCATCAACTTTAAGAAGGTTGGTAATGAAACGTTTGCTGACGATTTGCTCCGACCGACATCGACATCATGATCATTTCGGCCAATCAAATGGCTAAAAATTCTCATTTTACGATTCGGATTCCTGTTTCGAATGTTGCTTCAGTGACGCAAATTGCTCTTTTAGCGCATTTGAACTTCGAAGAATTTCGTCAAAGTTTGAATCCAAATCTTTACGATATAGGTAAAGAGTTCATAATATTTTGTTTAAGTAAGTAGGTATCTCTAATTTATATCTCTATGGTAACTAAATATAAAATAGAAAGTGTTTTCCTATTTACAAAAGTTTGTACCTACTATCTAGCTATCTATGTTAATTTTAGAAAAAAATAATACCCTCGTCCCAATTTTTTAACATTGGCGCCAAAACACTACCTGTAATTATTTTATTTTGCAAAGTCATTCCAAAGTTTTTTTTTTTTTAAATCTTTTTTTATCCTCCTTAAAAAGGGTTTAACTTTACTACGGTTAACTTCACTAGCTTTGATATTTATTTTTTCTGAGCTCTAGCCACCGTGTAAAACCGTGGCTTTCTTTATTTCCCTCAGATCAAATAGAGTTATTTCCCGTCCATCTTCAGAGGTCGATATAGTAGTACTTACCTCTACCTACTCACTATGAATATTTTTGAGGTCAAAATTCGTGTTGCCTCACGAATTACTATTTAGCATTTGTTCAAGGCCCATGAGCGAATGGCATGCTGGGTGCTGGGCTTTATTAATGTTTAACATTTACTAAGATGATTTTAAATCGTGTGAGGCGATTGGTGGAACCTGCTTATAAATAAATAATAAAAAATAAATATTTGGGACATTTTTGCACACGCGGTCATCTGACCCCAAACTAAGCAAAGCTTGTGATATGGCTGTCAGACTGATATACATACATATATAGTTTTAAATACATATTTAAATAGATATTAACAACCAGATATAGAACAAACACAAATGCTTATTACATAAATGTTTGTCCTAGGGGGAATCGAACCCACGCCCCCAAGCTCAGAAGTTAGGTTCACTACCAACTGGACCAACGGGCTATCTATTATTTATTGGTGCATTGTCTGGAAAGAGCCTACGTGTGGTTTCATATTCGGTGTAGACACGCGATCTCCATTTGTGAGAGCAAAAACCACATTATCCATTGAACAATATATTTTTCGCTGGAATCATTGACTTTGCTTGTAACAGTTATGTAGTGTACTTACTTGCAAGCGAACCGTCTCGTTTTCCTCGAGCGTTACTCAGTTGACATGGTAATAATAATTCATGGGCTCTTATCCGGCTGTGAGTTAATTCGTTTTGAGATGAAGTACTCGCTTCGTAGTTACGTGTAAATATTCTTAAAAACTGGCCATTTATATTGCGAATTATAAAGGTAGGTAGGAGTAATTAAACTATCACAATATTATTCGCAGAGATAGAGCTAATTTTAATAAGTAGCTCTTCGGTCAGAGCTAATTACCTATTTCTTTTGAACGTCTCAAAAAATGGCGCGCCGCTACATCACTCGCACATGTAATATTTCAAATTAAGTTGTTTTTTTTTATTTTTTTATTATGACTGGCCATACAGTTCCCCATTTATTCTAGTCATTATACCTAAAAGATATTATTCTTTGCGCTACTAATTACTATAGAATTTGGAACGAATTATTCGCCGCAGAACTATAAAAGCTATAGCTAGCTATCAATGACAGTTAGCTTTAGCTAAGCTTATTATAGTATCAATGATTTTTTAAACGACAAAGATCTAAATTCACAAATATGGAAGGGTAACAATAAATAAAATAGAAATCATTTATTATTTCTTTTGCGATATATGAATCCAAAAATCTATAAACATATTAATCATTGACATAATAATATTATATAATTGACATTTTTTCGTTTATTTTATTATCTGATATGACAATATAATTTTGGTGGTTTGGAGGTTTTATTAAGTGTAATTTTTACTGATTGCATGCTTTATCAGCGAAAATACAGAGCTTAACTATAATTATTTAAGATCACAATTTATTGTTTTTACCTATTTTGCAATGAATTATAGAACCAGAGTCACGCCATTAAAATTTGCAATTTGAAGTGGCAATGGGCAATCCTCGTGACATCGCTCGAAGAACTGATAACCGATGGGGAAGAAAGGTTCTTGAGTACGAACCGTTGAGATCACGAACCGGAAGACGCAGCTTAGGTAGGCCACTAGATGGACCGACAACATCGTGAGAGTCGCGGGCATCCGGTGGATGCAGATGGCAGGCTGTCGTTCAGTGTGGAGTTCTAAGGGAGAGGCCTATGTTCAGCAGTGGACGTCATCTGGCTGATGATGATGAAGTACTTAAACATAAACGCTTCAATTTACAGAGTGCTGGAGTGTGCGGAGTGCGCTCACTAACATGCCGTTGGTGTGCTACCAATAATGGTATGTTGGTTCGCGCAACTGTCTGTTGCAACCTTGAGGCCTGTGAGAAAGCATTTGCTACGCACACATTGCCCACACATGTGTGGGTAAGCCACGGCAATGCCGAATTTGCCGAACGAACTCATTGCTAATGAACAAGTACCACTTTCAATTACAACATCCTCTTTAAATTCGACAATAAACACGACACGTAGTTTTGATACCTAATTGTAACTTGATAAACTAATTGAGTCACGGCTACGAAAATAAATTCTCCTTGGATTTAATTCCCCGAGATAACATCCTCGGTTTAATGCAGTTGCTAAGGCAAACAAACTGTTTGTGTTCCGAGCTATTTGTTTGGATTGCCTCTGATTTTCTCCCGAGGCGCTCGTTTTGTTGGGCCCTTGTCTATTTAGCCGCTACTGATTTACAGATGTCGGGCTCTATCGCTTGTCTCAGGCTCACTTAGCGTTGAGGCAAGTATTCCATTCAGGCCAGATGTTTTCCTCGGCAGATGTACGTTTTCCAGTACATTTTCATACGTCATCAATCTATAGGCACGTGTTAATTTTCACAGTCGGACGCGGTAATGCCATCCAAGGTTCACAGGCATTCTAGTTCCATCTCGATAATTGCGACGCGACCAGCGTACATTTTATATAATCGCGTCCAATAAATGACTTGCGATTTCTTGATTGGCATAATACTTTTAATTTCGTATGCTCGATAAAGCGGCTCCGAAATTCAACTTTACAATCGCGCGATAGAGCTCGAATGTGATGCCAAGTTTTTTGTTCGTATTTGATTATACTCAACGGTATCGCAGTGGTACCAGTTTTTGTCTCGTCTCTCGTCGAGTTATGTAACATTGGCAAGCCTGCAACTAACACCTGTTGAGAGATAGCGTATTTTTTGTTAAGAATGTCGAGGAGTCTAAGTACATTTAGAGTTGACGAAAGACGCATACTTGCGCTGCGCGTGACTGTCTTGTTACCAGGGGCTTTACGACCAACTTACGTGGTCTCAAATTAGCGCCAAAACAGCGCAGTTCGGATAATCACGTGAACGTGAACCGCAACTTTTTTCATTCGTTTATTCGTTCGTTTCTTTTTTCAATAGTCCTAAGGCCCCAGGTATTACAGAACATTTGTGTATTTTTGACCGATATTCGTAAATATGTGAAACGAAGTGACTGACAAAAGTGACAAACATCGTTTTCAGCGGTGAGGTCGGCAGTCTTTTTCAAGGTTCATAGGAAGCGGCCCGTTTTGTGTTAGCGCTTCTTTTATAATTCAAACCCCATTTAGGTATATCCGGCCAACTCTGGATTTCCCGTTTCTCTAATAGAATCCACTGATTGATCATGCATGTTTGATTGTTCCGGTCTAATCGAAATCCAAGATTGTTATTGGTTTTTGCTTGAAAAGGAACGACAGAGTAAGTTCTCTATTGAACGAGTAGGTAGGTACGTACACATGAAAAAATGTGATAAGACTATAGGTATAGTTCTAGTAATCGAAACTTTCAGATTGGGTCTGTTAGAGTTCTGTTTTGCACTGAGAGTCTGAGTGCAAAACAGAAGTATCGCGGGAAAGCGCGCGGAATGTTTCCCGTAGTCGTCTTACTCGTACCTACCGACTTAGCGAAATTATTAACAAGACTTGAAATGAAAAGCAAGTTGCTCTACTAAACAGATTTATAATATAATATAATTCAAGAATTTAGCAGTTGAAGTCTGGAGCTAAACCATAAAAAGAGCAAAAAGCGAAAAAGTATGCCGATTCAGGCTGGGAGGAAAAATATTATATTGTAACACTTGCCTCAATTTTTCCTTAATGTTATAAAATAACATATTTTATCATTTATCCGCTGGCTAGGATTTATCTTGCGCCGTGTTAGAGTTGCTATTGATTAATTTCCTCATGTATTCGGATAGAAAAGAAACGCAATGTAATGTAAGGTAACATTTTATCTTTTGCTAAAATAAAAATATACTTAACACTTCACACTCTTCACAGACAAGGATACCATGACAAAATGACTTTTTTTCGTGGCCATGGATATACCTACACAGTCCTTCAGTCGGAATAGTAATAAGGTTTATGAGGTATTAAATAACCTGAAACAAGTCACAGGCAGGGTCATGCAAAGTAAGTCACGGTCATGTCCAAGTCATGCCCTAATAAAAACTTCTGCGGATTTTTGGAAGCATCACGAAAATTCATGTTTCACCTCATTATATCACTTGCCTACACTCGAGCACGTTCAAGAACACTGATAAACAATAAATCCACCTAATAAATACAATGAGGCAACATGGTTTTTTTTTATGTTGCCGCCAAAAACTTCGTCCATGGAACTTTCGATTAAAAAATACACTGGAACACGCAAAAAGACATCGACATAGACAGAGCATATTAAATTCAACATTCAAACATCAATCATCAAAAAAAAAAAACTGAATCGAACCCTAGATCTTCTGCTCATGGGGTAATAGCAGTAATAGTGCTACCACTGAGCCAAACCGACCAACCAAAGAAAGAAAATAAATCAAAAGAAGTCCTCCTCTAGCTTTTCTCGAGTCACATATTGTATTGTATCTAACACGTCGTGTAACACAATAATTATCAATAAAAAAAATATCTTTTTTCCAGTTATTTTGATGTTAAATCCGCACTGAACAGATTTTAATGAAATTTCTAAGGGACTAATCTGAAAGTATAATGATATCCCTTTAAATAAAAAAAAAAAAAAAAAAAAAAAAAACAAACCTGGTTACAAATGACAGTTTAAGAGTGCGTATAAAGCGAGGAAAATTTCTGATTTCACCCGCGCGTCTCGCATCACCCGCATTAGTGTGAAACACAACCACGGCAGCGCGGCAGTCGCGCGCAGCTCCAGTACACATAACTCGCGTAGTCGAACTCGTCATGCGGCAAGGAGTAATAAACACAGGATAAGCATAATGTTGGCGTTTTGGCGATTAGCTGGGTTCGGTCGCGGCGCGCAAAACCGTAAATTGGTTATTTCAATTTTCAAAATTGTGTTTGTTGTATATTTTTAAACTTAATTTTTAAGTTTTCTACAATATCAATATAAAATTAATAAATTATATAAATTAAATTGAAATTGCCTAAATTAATTTTCAAATTAAAATTTTACGCTTGAGACAGAGAGTCAGAGATCGTTAAACATTAAATCAAACTAAACTAAACTAATGCTATGCTATGCTATGCTACGCTACGCTATGCTATACTATACTAAACGAAACACGCGAAACGAAATACCCGAAAGCCCGTTGGTCCAGTTGGTAGTGAAAACCTACCTTCTGAGCTTCGGGCGTGGGTTCGATTCCCACCTAGGACAAAATTAATGTGATGAACATTTTGTGTTTGTTCTACGAGTATACCTGGTTGTTAATATCTATTTAAGTATGATTTATTTAATTTAATTTAATGTAATTTAATGCAATGCAATTCAATTCCATTCCATTCAATTCAATTTACTAAAAAATATCATCATCATCCTTCACAGAACCTTCCTCATTATTTGAAGTCGGCCTAATATACCTACTGTTTGACCTACCAGTACCTACCCGAGCCAACCCGGCCGGTCTAACAGTAGGTATTACTACTTACCTTTTTATCCGACTTCAAATAAGGAGGAAGGTTCTCAATGCGACTTGTATAATCTTAGTGTCTCTGTCTACTTGGTCCACAGTGTTGCACCGCAGTGTTGTAAAGCAGTGTTGCACCGCAGTGTTGCAACGCAGTGTTGCAACGCAGTGTTGCAACGCAGTGTGGCAACGCAGTGTTGCATCGCACTGTTGCGCCGCAGTGTTGCAACGCACTGTTGCACCGCAGTGTTGCAACGCAGTGATTGATAATTTTATTGCATACCTACCTTGCCAAAAGATTCGCTTTTTTACCAGCTAAGGAAACATTAACTTTTTTCTGAGATTCGCCACTGTCAAGAAACATTTTACTGTTTAAAGGCAAAGTTTATTTTTATTGTTTCATTCAAGAGCAATGTTTATAACCTCAAATAAGCCACAAATGACAGCACCGGCGAAGGTGGCGCCATCTGAGATAAGTTTTGCCGTGGTTTGCCTGTAGCTTCTCATTACCCAAAATGTATGAAAAATACTGCGTTAGTTCCCTAATACTCACCCTGTGAAATCATTTACCACTGAATAAAACTCAAAATATGTAGTGATGGTCAAAATATTTTCGGATTTGAATTAAATAAAGAAATTTCGTTAGTGAAGCTACTTCTCAAAATCTCTGAAATATTGGTGCCGTCGTTTGGCTTTAGACCTCAGCAGCCATAAATCGATGCCACAGACTTAAAATATTCAAGGATGGCTGAAATATTTTCTGATTTAACGTCTTCACTGAAATATTGAAGATGTCTTCTAGTATTAGAACTGAACAATCTATAATCACCGTTACTGATTTAAAATATGCAAGGATGGCAGAAATATTTTACGATACAAGTCATGATTCTCTGAAATATAAGAAACATTTTACTGTTTAAAGGCAAAGTTTATTTTTATTGTTTCATTCAAGAGCAATGTTTATAACCTCAAATAAGCCACAAATGACAGCACCAGCGAAGGTGGCGCCATCTGAGATAAGTTTTGCCGTGGTTTGCCTGTGGCTTCTCATTACCCAAAATGTATGAAAAATACTGCGTTAGTTCCCTAATACTCACCCTGTGAAATCATTTACCACTGAATAAAACTCAAAATATGTAGTGATGGTCAAAATATTTTCGGATTTGAATTAAATAAAGAAATTTCGTTAGTGAAGCTACTTCTCAAAATCTCTGAAATATTGGTGCCGTCGTTTGGCTTTAGACCTCAGCAGCCATTATTCGATGCCACAGACTTAAAATATTCAAGGATGGCTGAAATATTTTCTGATTTAACGTCTTCACTGAAATATTGAAGATGTCTTCTAGTATTAGAACTGAACAATCTATAATCACCGTTACTGATTTAAAATATGCAAGGATGGCAGAAATATTTTACGATACAAGTCAAGATTCTCTGAAATATAAATGCTCTCATCTAGTGTTGGACGCAAATCACGCAAAACCTCACCTAATCCTCAAAAAAAAACTCACCTATGTTTCCAACCAATTAGTTCAAAATATTCAAAAATAGCTATTTATTTTTTGATATAACTTCACTTTGCTGAAATACTGGTGGTGCCACCTAGCGTTTGATCTGAGAAACTCGTATTTTATGCTACTGATTCAGAATATTTAAAGATGGTACCGCACTGTTGTACCGCACTGTTGTACCACACTGTTGCACCGCACTGTTGCACCGCACTGTTGCAACGCAGTGTTGCACCGCATTGTTGCACCGCAGTGGTGGACTGCAATTCAACCAGTATAAAAAAATACTGGTCGAATTGAAGGTACTCTAAGGTAAATGAGAACCTTCCTCCTTATTTGAAGTCGGATAAAAAGGTAAGTAGTATTTGACTTTGACTAAGGTAAGTAGTCCCGCTAGTGTATTGTGCATTTCCCCTTACCAGCACATACCCGAGCCAACCCAACTGGTCAAACAGTAGGTACTTATGTTTTTAACCGACTTCAAAGAAGGAGGAAGGTCCTCAATTCGACTAGTATTTTTTTATACCGGTTGAATTGAGAACCTTGCCCCTGTTTTGAAGTCGGTTAAAAACATAAGTACCTATTGTTTGACTTTCCACATTTAAATATTTTTTTATTAGAAGATGTTTATTGCTTCCATTATTACCAAGCTATTTTTTGTCTGTTAAAATTGAGAACCTTCCTCCTTTTGCAGAAAGCCGCTTCTCGTAAAAACGTGAGAAAATGTGGATGGAACTCTCAAGTCAAATTAACCATCACATTAATTTAAATGATTTTTAATTTTAATTTTATAAAATTATAATGAATCTAAATTATTTTATAATGTCATTTAATTTTTAGTTTTATCTTTCTGACTCTCCCTCTCTGCTTCTCTCCGTCTCTCTCTCTCTCTCTCTCTCTGTCTGTTTGTCTGTCACAAAGAAACACTCCGACTCTAATAGTTATATTACTGAGCATACATAATAATGGATTCGTTAGGGCCTAGTCGTATCCATTTTATTTGTATCTATGTTATTTTTTCGTAGTAGCTTTACCTAGTCTGTGCTCTAAGGTCATTGTCACCACTTGGTAGCCGCATCAAGTGGTCGCGTTCGAGCCATCGATTTTTTATATTATCCTTTGTTTGAAAATACAGTAGGTGTTGATATAATCGCACTCGGAAGATAAAACCAAGGCGAAAAGCAAGCGCGTGCGTCCTTCCCCGTTGAGGCACAGTGCGGTACTGAGGTTAAACGGAGCATGTTTCGCTATTTAGATGCAAAGCGCAACAGAATAAGACTGAATATCGGACTTGCCGTTTGACCGAATAGTTGCTTAGAACTAAAGGACGTAAGTCTCAAATCGAATATAATTTATTATGAGAGTACTAATTAATCTAGGTAAATTTTGTCTTAACACTGGAAAACAAACTATATTTTCCTTCGGTGAGTATTTATTTTAGATATGTAACTGAAGTACTTTCCAAGTAAAATCAAAAAAATTAGCAAAAAGGCACCATTTTCAAAACATTAAAGTATCGAGTAAATATCTTGCTATTATGTTTCTGTCTTAATGGCGGAAAGAAAATGAATTGAAAATTCACATATATCAATTATTACGGTGATCGGATATTTGGTTTAGTTAGAATATCATGGCAAATTAGCATAAAATTTCGGTTGCCCCCTCTTAAAACAAACATTAAAAATAACCGTATTGAGAACCCCTTCAATTTTTGAAGTCAGTTAAAAAAAGAAATCCTAAGATGTTCGCAAAACATTTCTCGAGTCACATCTATTGTATCTAACACGTTGTCGTGTAACACAAAAAGGCTTTCATGCTACTTTGTCAAGTTGTCAACGTTCTTTGAATGTTGTCACAAAACAAAACTCGAATATTTCTAAATCTATCGAGTTCGCAATATAATTGTAATAATTCAGTTACGCCTAGGGTTACCATATCAACATTTGAAAAGTCCGGACCTAAAGCCGGATATTTCAATAAAATCCGGACATTTTAGTAAGTTGGCTATTAAACGCCAGAAGACGTCCACTGCTGTACATAGGCCTTCCCCTTTGACCTCCACACTGAACGACAGCCTGCCATCTGCATCCACTTGATGCCCGCGACTCTCACGATGTCGTCGGTCCATCTAGTGGGAGGCATACTTACGCTGCGTCTTCCGGTTCGTGGTCTCCACTCAAAGCATTTTTATTACTCATCGGTTATCGGTTCTTCGAGCGATGTGGGGGTGCCCATTGCCAGCTTGCAAATTTTAATAGCTATGTTTGTGCCTGTGGTTCTTTGGCGAATATCCATGTTCCGGAATATTATCGCGCAAATAAACTCCGAGCATGGCTCTCTCCATTGCCCGCTTTGTGACTGAGTTTTTCCAAAAGTTAAGGAACACGTCTCAGTCCCATGACGTGTCATATGTTTTAAATATTTATCGGGATTTTTCAAGATCAAGTGAGGGTAGGAAAACGAAATACCCGCTCATCTCGCCGGACTCACCCGCAGTTTTCAGTCAGCTCGTGACCACGGCCATTGTAACATGGTCGAAACGTCGAGCGAAAGGTACATATTTTTTACCTAAATTAAATAATACGTGATAAGTCCCGATAAACATTTATAACATGTGTTCAAATCGCGAAAGTTTAAAAATTACTGTGTCATATGTGTTTTGTGTTAGACAAATTACAAAGCACAAAGGTCTAAAAGTACGGACATGCCCGGACAAATTCGGACGGATGGTAACCCTAGTTCCGCCATCTTAAAAGGACTGATGGGTGAAAATAGATTACGTTTACTGAATACTAAATGAACCTGCTTTCTAGTTTGGGAGTACATAACAATATTATGTGTACCTATAACGAGATTTAATTATGAGCAGTGAAATATCCACACACAAACAAATGCTATGAAGGGCATTCAGATGAATGTTATGTATTTTGTTCGTGTCCTTTATTACTCTGTAAATATGTTGTATAAACTTGTTCTACGGGTTTTGTTAAATAGTTTTTGTACTAGGTATTTGTCTCAGTTCCTTGATGCTTCTCATAACCATTCCGAGAATTCTAAAGTATATTGAATACGTAGGATATTGGCATAAATTCTGTTGTTCTCTAAACTAAACTAATCTGCCAGGACAGAAGTTATCGGCGTCTATTTTTTTATTATTTATATTTTTTATGTTATGTGGACAAACAAGCGACGGGCCACCTGATGGTAAGTAGTTACCGTCGCCTATAGACACCGACAATACCCGGGGCATTGGCGGTGCGTTGCCTACCTTTGAGGATTCTATTCACTCTTTGCTTGAAGCAATTGAGGTCATATTTTGGAGGAAAAACCGAAGGTAAGCCATTCCACAGCTTACAGGTGCGTGGCAGAAACAATCGATCAAATCGAACAGTGCGAGACTTCCGCATCTTTAATTATGTGGATATGTGGCGTCTATTATTTTAAAATGATCGGCAAACAAGCTTGCTTTCCGCTTGATGGTAAGCCTGCAACACTAGCGGTGTTGCAGGTGCTTTGCTAGCTGCTTTGCTAGCCCGGAGAGGTAGTTATAGACACCATTTTTAAAACGCTTCATGTTGAAGCTCGGCGGAAAGAACTTTGGGGAAAGGACATTCCCATACGTGGTATTGGTATAGTATGAAATCTTTCGACATTCCATACTTTGCAGGTCCGCGAAAGAAACGAGTGGAAAATCGGACGGTGTGTGATTTCCAGCTTTGCAAGATGTTTCATTTCAATTCGTCAGAAAGGGATGGCAACAATTTTAGACCTGTAAAATTTAGTTTAGTTAAAAGAATGGTAGAACAGAAATCAGAATCGACGTCATTGATAGCGAGTTTTCTTTAGAAAACCGCTCAGAAATCGCTTTCCATAAAATTAAAACAGTTTTGAGTACTATATGTGATCATGTTGTCTTGTTATTTTCTCAATTATGTACGTACGCTTATCGACCTCAGTGGCGTCCTTGCCAGAGAACCTGAGCAATAACAGCAATATATTTAAATTTCTGAAGATCCAAGTTGAACGTACGAATTTGTCAGATAATATGAACGTTATCTTTGGGCTCCTTGTCTAAAGACTGTGATATCTTATCACGGCTGATAAAGAACGCTCGCTTTTGGAAGGCACTCCACGAGGTCAGGCGCTTAGTTGTTTTCATAACAATTTCGCAATTAGGTACCACTTTACTTCCATTGTATCATGTTTTGTTTGCGCAAGCAATTTGGTGATATTCTTTTGTTTCTGAGGATCTGCGACGTCTTTTTGCGAATTATGTAAATCGCCTAAGTAGCTGGTTATTTTACCTACTCTGGGAATTAGCTCCATTAAATCTAAGTGAGTCTTATTTTGCTAAGACCCGTGGCAGCATCATTATCTAATTAAACGTACCTTCGAGGCACATAATAATATACATATACCATCATAATCAGCCTATCATGTTCCTACCGTTGGGACACTTGTCTACTTTATCCTTCACCGTTGTTTAGCGATGCCATCGAAACTGCTAAATAAGCCATTGGTGCAGGGCCGAGGATCGAACCGGGTGCAGTCAGATTTTAAATCGCACATGCTACCGCTCGACCAGCATCGCTCTGCTGTCTGCACATCGCGCGCTAGGCACATAGATACATTTCTCAAGCAGTTTTTTTTTTTTTTTTTTTTTCAAGCTTAGCTTAGTACCTTAAGTCCGATGACCGTGTGTGCAAAAATGTCCCGAATATTTATTTATTTATTTTATTTCTATATATATAATCCAGAAAAAACTAAATTGAAAGAGTCTTGGTGCGGTAAGCATAGTCTCAAAATTGATTCCTTCTAGCTAGCAAATAGTGTCATCTAAAATTACGCAAGGTTACGAATATATCTAGCTAAGGTACTTTATTACATTGGATTTAGCACCTTGGTGGTAGAGTCAAGTTGCGTTATTTTTTGTAACAATACAGAACAATATATAATTTGAAAATTTTACAAAAAACCCTTGCAAAAAGAGCCTTGCGTTTGGGGCAGGGGCGGCGGGGCATACTTGCGGTTAGTAACCAGCATAAAAATTTGTAAGTAATTAGTTTTTAGGGTTTCGTCCCCAAAGGATAAAAACGGGACTCGATTACTAAGCCTACATTGCCTGTCTGTGTCTTTCTGTCTGTCTGTCCGTCCTAATCGTTTAAAAGGCTGTATATTTCGAACCGTAATAGATAGCCAGTTGAAATTATCACAGAATATGTAAAGTAAAAAAATAAAAAAGGCAAAAAGTTAAAACTAAAGAGGGGGATTATTACAACAAACAACCCCATACAACAAACGAATTTTTGTATTAGCTCTAATGTAAAAACGGTAATACGTACAAGCGTCAAACTTAACATGATTATAGTACACACTCTAAAGTATAACAACAATAAATAATGGCGAAGTGCGAATCGGTGATAGTTTTCTGTTCATTACAAGTTATAACTGGTAACTTCGTTTTAATTTTGTGGTGGTACGGTACCCTCATTGCGCGAGCCCGACTCTCACTTGGCCGATTTATTAGAAATGAAACTCGCTAAAAGACAATCTCGTTCACCTCAGTCCACTAAGATCTACTGACTAGATTCTACCGTGAAGGCTAGGTCCGACGCTGCACCCCTTGGTTTTTGTCGGGAGTAATAAACGAAGAAGCAATGCAAATGGAGACTTATCGTCACGAGCAAGTAGATATTGTACTTATCTTAGATACTTGTGTATGGAGATAGGATAATTCATGTAATCGTTATCGCTCAGTTATTGAATCAATATCAAGTCGGAGATTACCTCGTCAGTAACGTCAGTGCAAAACGCTACCTTTCTTACGCGTGGAACAATGCTGTCGTCGATACGGCTATCGATAAGACCTCTCTAATTTGTATGAATTCGTTCCGTACGATATTTACCGTCACGGCTATTCGAAAATGGAGGTAGCATTGTGTTGTGGCTACTAGCTGGCTAGGCCATGGAAGATTTGCCAGAAAACGCGCAAGAGAGTAAATAAATTGAGGTACATTTGGTGTGAAAACGCTAAAAGATTGCTTCGGATTTCACACAAAAACTAATCTTTTAATACAATACAATATTACTTTATTACACACCGAAAATACAAATGAAACTTAAACTAACATAAAAAACAAATATACGGCAGTATAATGGGCAGCCTTATCGCCTAAAGCTATTTCTTCCGGGCAACCTTTGGATGGACAGGACTATAGAAGTTGAAAAACGGTCGGTGGTGCACATAAAATATAAATAAATATATATATATATATATATATATATACACTAAATACGCAATGCTGAATACATACCATAATATATATATGTACCAATTAACACAAAGAAAAATAATGTGTATAGACTTGATTCTTAAAAATAGGAAGTGATTTGGCCTGCCTGATAGAAGTAGGCAGCGCATTCCACAGCAGGAGCTTGAAAAGTGAAGGACTTACAGTAGAAAAGATTGACGTAATATGAAGTTTAAGTATGAAGTATATTTTGGACGAGTTGGAGAGACCACCTAAAAGAGACCGCAGGGAAACACTGGACGCAGGCCGCTTCCAACGGGCCCTTATGGAGATCGATGGAGGAGGCCTGTCTAGCAGTGGACGTCCTACGGTTGAAATGATGATATTTTGGAACTTAAAAGAAGATTTGAACTTTAGAACCTTCATCATCATTAGGAGCCTATCATGTTCCCACTGCTGGCAAACAGGCCTTTTCTCACAGAGAGACGATGGACACTAATCCATCATACCGGCCGGCCCAGTGCTTTTGAACTTTTGAAGTTCTTGGACATAACGGTTTCCTCACGATGTTTTCCTTCACCTTTTTTGTGCGATAGCATCGAAGTTGTACATAAATAAGTCATTGATGCAGGGCCGAGGATCAAACCGGGTGCCGTCAGATTGTAAAGCACACATGCTAAGGTCGGCCATCATCGTTCCGATGCATGAGAACCTTACTTATTACATTATAATGTAGCTAGTGTCGTGACGCCCAACGCCAAGGCGACATCAGTTGAGGGGATAATCGTGCTAGAAGTTTGTGTCGAAGCTATGTGCGGTTTGAGGGTTTGAACTACAAATACTACGATGGTTCAAATGACCCTCCTTCCCCTTGATCGGTTGTAGCGCAAAATAAACAGGTAGCTATCTTGTGACCACACTAGCGGTGTTTTGCCAGTCCGGAGTGGTTATACCTATTATAAAACCGAAAATCATTACTTCATTGTCTCTTCGAAATATTCTGCGGCCAACGGATCTTGTTCCGATGTTTGTCACTTGCTAATTTATGTACATTTTATTAACGAAATTATGCGCAGCCATTCTGAAGGATCTATTAACAGGCAAACGAGGAGACTGATGTTTTGCCAAAATGAATTTTACATAAGAGTATTAGCATTTTTTGTCCATTATAATAGTTTCAGTGGTATTGTAGAACATTGTTGGTGTATTTTTGTTCGTCTGTCTCCGTTCGAGATTTGGCAACTTTTCAAAAGATTTTCAATGACGATATACCTTCTATCTATTCCTGGATGACATTGCTCTTGGACCGTAGTTCTGACTCTGAATTCTGCAAGGACAGAGGCCTTATCTTTAAAGTCTATCGCTCGAGCTAAACCTGTTTTCTTACTGATAACACAAGAATTTTTAATAGTGCACGTCTGTTTTAAATCAAGAAGCAGATAAATAGTTATTAATGAATGTTTTTAATTGAATCTGACGGCACCCGGTTCGATCCTTAACCTTGTACCAATGACTTATTTAGTTTTATAAATCACTAGCTGAATCCCGCGGTGCTACCCGCGATTTTCCAATTTTCCCGCATTTTCTGGGAGAATAAGTACCCTATGTCCGTCCATATGATGTACACTATCATCCTGCCAAAATTGGTTAAGATCGGCTTAGCGGTTTAGTCGTGAAAAGTGAACAAACATCCAGACAGAGAAACAGAGTTACTTTCGCCTTTTAACCGACTTCGAAAAGAAGGAGGTTATCAATTCGACTGTATGCTTTTTTTTATATGCTTGTTTCGCTATTACTCCGCCAATTGAGAATTGTTTTTGATGATTTTTTTGGTTGGTAGGTCATATCTCATAGACTCCAAAAATAACTGATTATAAATTGTAAATATGTATATAAGTAGGTAATATAATTTCGTTGGTTGTCCTTTAATGCTCATTGCTTTGAAGTTATTTAAATATAATTTTCTACTTTTTAGTTTCAGTTTGTAAATGAAGGTAAAGCCATGAAGTCGGTTCTTTTTTTTTTCAAAAAAATATCTTTATATAATATTAGTAAGGATGTGCAGTTTTATGCCATCGCTCAACTAAGGTGAAGGAAAACGGAGAGGAAACCGGTACAGCAAAGAACCTCAAAAGTTGAAAGACATATGACATTCACCAACATGCACTGGGCCAGCATGGTGGATTAGGGCCCATCCTCTCTCTCTGAGAGTAGGCCTGAGTCCCGCAGTGCAGGATCATGATAGGGTGAAATGGTGATGATGATGATGATGATGAATGTTTATAAAACCTCGAGTGATCGTAGTAATCGTAGTTTTTCATGCAAATGGTAGTTAATATTAAATTATTCTGCTCACATTAAAGAATTTTTAAGAGCTGTAGATATTACAAAACGCATATATGAAAATGAAATGAAAATGAAAAAATATTTATTACTGTATAAACATTCACAGATATTTTAACAGATAAATTATACTAATGTATAATTATAGTGTATAGTATATATGTATATATATATAGTAGTCTTTGATTATATGGTCCAATTTTAGGTGTCTTGATTTGAAACGAAAAAAATGAAGCCGTAATTGTCAAGACGAATGTGAAACAAGTAAACCATAACATAATTTTTTTTATATACTGACTACTACTACTCTCAAACTTTCTCCCAAAAGTTTTACGAAAAATCACCTTTGGCAAAATTTGAAGTAGTTATTTGTTAATAAAAAATACAGATCTGTTTATTACAGGAATTAAATTTTCTATAGATCTTTCTTTGATAGAATTAGAACGCTAAAATCCAGTTTTAGTTGCATTTTTCATCCAAAACTGTGAGACGTCTCTTAAGAATAAGCAAGCTTTTATAAATCCTGATGGCTTACTAAAATAAAGTTAACATTTTACACAATTTGAAGTCTTAAAACTTTGCGGGCTTCGATCCATTAATAAAATTAATGTTGCCTGCTTTTTAACAACTTAATAATGTAAAGGAAATTCTAACTAATATATCCCTACATCGCTGTAACCTCGTCTAATTCAAGGGCAGTCGACTGTAATTTGTTATTTAAAATTCGAGAGAAATGTTTTCTTTTAAACCGGGCCAGGGTGACACTTTTTGTGGAAAATAATAGGCACTGACTGTCTGTCGTCTGGAAGCTTGTTACTCTTTATATTTCATGCCATTTTCTTGTAAACTGTCATGTCCATATCATCCATGTAGAGTAACGGATATTCCATACTATGACCATGATAATGAAATGCCTACGTGTATACAGGGTGATAAGGAAAGGGTATGCTAAGCCGGAAGAGGTTCGTTATACTTGTCATTATGAACAACTTTTACTATGGGACCAAAAAAAAATACGAAATAATATCAGCTGTTCCATACGTTTTGTCAAGTATGACTGACCGTTTTCTATGGAACAGCTGATGTTTTTTTTCGACATTCAAGGTTGGTCCCATAGTAAATAGTTACGATGACGACCTAAAAGATACCGCAGGAAAACGCTGGATGCAGGCCGCGTCCAACCGGCTCTTTTGGAGATCGATGGTGGGAGGCTTATGTCCAGCAGTGGACGTCCTACGCCTGAAATGATGATTTTGATGATGAGTATAACGAACCCCTTTCGGCTTAGCATACCTTTTCCCTATAACCCTGTATTTCACGATGATGCAATTGTAGAAGTTTTTTTTGTTAACATTTTCATGACCGTGGATTCAATATCCTTTAGTCGTAATATTAACCAGTTTATATTGTCTTAATAGCGTCAAACAAGTCATAGTCAGAGTCAAGCTAAGTAACGGTCAAGTCAAACTCATGCCCCTGTAAAGTGGTGGAGACTTTACAAGAGGCTCCCATGGAGTTTTGGAAACAACACGAAAAGACACGTTTCACCTCGTTATATAATTTCCCCACACTCGAGCACGTTTACGAGCACTTAATGAATAATAATTCACCATTTAGTACACATTAACACTAAAATACACAAGTTTAGGAAAATAATCCAACGAGCCGACATGTTTTTTTCCACGTTGGCGCCAAAACTCGCAATTGTAGTGTTGCTACTTTTCCCAAAATACATATCTTTTTCGGAGTCGTGCAAGACTTCGAGATGCAGAGAATCAGAATGAAGTTTCTGGGGAAAAAAAGCGTGAATTCTAATCGAGTTACTGTGAGTTCATTCGAACTGTCTCGTGATGTAATTATAGTCCAGAGAAACCAAATTGGATAACTGTAAACCCGGACAGCTGTCGGTCTGTAAATACACAGTTCAGGACAGCTGGAACAATGCCGAGCGAGACACTTCCGCAACAACAGATTTATGTGTGGGAAGGTCAGATTTATACGTAGGAATATAATTAAAGGCGCCCGCGCCTTAACGTTGGAATCTAGACAAATCAGAGGAGATTTAACTGATGTTTTCAGGCGCACCAAATGTCTTTATTACCCCAGCAAGATTAACATTTGCCAGAACTCTCGCCGTAGCCTTCTGGTTGCGCTATTTAGATTTTTAGTAGGTACATAGCATATTGATGTAGGTAAAAAACTGTCATTGGTATATAGTTGATTTACCATAAAGCTTTGACAGCTTCATTACAAAAAAATTATATAGGCCCCTGCTTTTAGTTTTTTTTTTACGTTTTCGTCACAAACATTTATTTGTTTAACGTTAGTTAGGCGCTACAAACTTTTGTGGGTCTTGGCGTTCTCAACGATCTTCTTCCAAAACATGAAATAACAATATTTCCATACCTGGAAAATTATGTAACTGTTAAATTTTGTCATTGAAAATGTATTTTTATACTAAACCACAAATATTCTCCATAAACCATAATTATATTGACCAAAAATATTCTGTTGTACCCAATGGTTGTACAACTAACAAAACCAACAGGACTAAAATCATCTGCATATCTTTTCATTTCAATCAAGATATAGGTACACTTTTGTCAAATTTTGTTTGATTTGTAATATTTATCATTTCGCTGATTTGTACCTACAACAAAATAGACGTCGATATTGACAAAACCACAAAAGAGAGGGGAACGAAAAAAAAAATTGTGGACAAAACGCCTACGTTCCAGCCGTTCCACACAGATCCCTGAAAACTAAACCATGTTAGCATGACATTGGGCTGCCATAACAGCCAAATCTATGTGGAATAGGCATAAATGGCATAGTTCTCAAGTCCTGGCGGAGGAATGAATGTCAATTATGTTGCTTTTTAGGTAAGTAGATGCTATAAATTGTATGGAAAACCTGAATGCTCACGGTAGGTAACAGCCTGAAATAAAGAAAACGATCCGGTCATTCTATCCAGAATTAAATTTATAATGCCTAACAGTATGGTATTCACCAGGTAAGCTTTAGAAAAAAGTTTGCAGTCACGGGACGCCTGACAAATGTGAAACATGACGGCGTCAAAGGGCGAAATAGGGGTAGAACAGTTTAGTCAGCGACTCAAAGCAGCGCTTCGTTATTTTAGGGAGCTCGGCTGGTTTGTGTAGGCTGGCAGGGCAAATGCACAATGCACCCCAAGCGGGATGTCAGTGCAGGTCTTATCATCCCCACTTTGAATTGGAATTAGACCTCATTGTGTTCGCTCGTTCTTCTTGAAACCGTTCCAAATTCCTTTGCATTTTGCACATGAAAGAAAATTTATTTGAATACCAGCCACTATCGTAACCATTGACGTAATATTGTAACATTTAGCGGAGTAAGAATTTAGCTAGCCTGTATAATGCAGCCAACGTAATGACGTGACCTAATGTTTTTATAAATAAATACACTACTTGGTTCATAGATGTAGTCATAAAGATATGCCCATCAGAACTATTGCATCCTAGGTATGTATTATCGTTTTTAATTATAATTTAAAATACAAATTTAAAGACTCGAGGGATGTTCTGGTAGTTATTGAAAAGTTACACTATTGACTGCCCCGGTGGGTCAGTTGGTAGCGAACCTGCCTTTTGGGCTTGGGGGCGTGGGTTCGATTCCCACCTAGGACAAACATTCATGTGATGAATATTTGTGTTTGTTCTATAGCTGGGTGTTAATATCTATTTAAGTTTGTATTTAAAATATATATGTATGTATTTGTGACTGAATTATCAGTCTCTGGCAGCCCATACTACAAGCTTTGCTTAGTATGGAGTCAGATGACCATGTGTGCAAAAAATGTCCCGAATATTTATTTATACACCCAGCACCATAATCAGACCCTCGTCACCTAGTGTAATGTATGGAACACAAAATGAGTTCAAACTCGAGGGGTTTACTAGTAGTCATTGAAGAGTTCCACCATTCCTTCCTGGCTCCATCGTCAGATCAGTTCGATGGCACCAAATTATTGTATTGTCAATGTCATCCGTTATAATTTGTATTCATATCCGTAACATATACTTGCTTTCGAATCGATACGGCAATTGGAATTAGGTTAAACTAACTTGTTTTCTAAGATTTGTTTAGATGGTTAGTTACAACTTATTCAAGGTGAAGCTAATAAAAGCGTGTTAATTAACGCCTTCTGTCGAAATCTCTACCACATTGCATCGCTCTCAAGTAGACCAACAAACGAGCCAACGCTTACCAACCAACGAAGTCGACGTGCAACTGGATATAAACGGGCTCGTTTTTTTAATCGCTTGTATTATTTTTCGCACGAAAATATCATGCGAAATTACTGACTTTCGAACGAAATCCCAAACAAAAGTCGCATATTTGAAATAATTAAATCACTCGCTAATCCAACGAGTGGTTTGAACCATTCGAATTTGGTTTCTATCAATAGAAAATCTTTAATTTCGCATGATATTTTCGTGCGAAATCATACGACCGATTCAAAAATCGAGCGCGGTGCCGGTTTGCTGTTTGCTTGGGCGCGGTACCATTGAATAAGTTTAATTGGGCCGGTCCTTATGATATACGTCAATGATATGGTTGGACTCTGATTATGCATTTACATGTCTGTGGTCATTTTGTTTTGATAGCTGTACGTTTATAACAGTCATTATTTTAGTTGATTACATTTAAAAGCTATCTAAAATTTACATGAAATTGTTTCAAAACAACTAAGCTTTTCAACTTCAAGATAAATTGTTGTTTTACACAATCATAACATAACTAATATTATAACTGCGAAAGTAACTGTATGTCTGTTTGTTAGCTTTTCATGACTAAACGGCTGAACCGATTTGGACAAAATTTGGGAAACGAAGTAGACAAGACGAGAATGTCTTGTCCAACGAATTTACGGACATAGACGGATGCAACGGATAAACGGTCAGTGTGCCGAAATCTATAGGGACTGGACTGCCTTGCCACCGTTCTTGTTTCCTGGAAACTAACCTATATCTTCAAAGCCAGAGTGAATAAGTACCTTCTAGGTCTACGTGCTCCATCTTCGGCCACAACATCGCTTTCCATCAGGATAGTTGGTGGCCAAACGTAAACCTACTCTATATAAAAAAGACAGTCATGGGGCCTGCCAACAGAAGTGAAAACTTGAAACTCAGTCTGGCGCAACACGTCTTATTAGCATGTCGGTGACGCGAACCCATATAAGTTTTGCCCCTACCGAAAATCGCTCAACGTAGCTAAAGAAATTTTTTCACTTCAAAAAAATTCGTTCCGTAATTAGTACATTTATGTTACCCAACATGCCAAATTGGCTTTTATCCTGTTGTTGTAATATATGTAACTTTTCCTGTTTGTTCGTTTACTCATCGGTTGATAATTCGAGTTAACTCATTCCCTCGCGTGGGCTGATCCAGTAGGTACTAGTATGCAATACAAACACTGATGAGCTAATCTCCTAGCCATTTCATGCAGTTTTGGGTTTGTTTTCACTAGATACTGGGAAAGAAAAGTTCTTATTAGCAATAAAAAAAAATTTTGGGCCATTTTTGCACATAAGGTCATCTGACCCCAAACTAAGCAAAGCTTGTGATATGGCTGCCAGAGACTGATATACATACAAATATAGTTTTAAATACATACTTAAATATATATTAACAACCAGATATAGAACAAACACAAATGTTCATCACACAAATGTTTGTCCTACGTGGGAATCGAACCCACGCCCTCAGGCTCAGCTGGACCAACGGGCTATCTATAGACATCTTAGTTTGTTTCACGCTCTACCAACTCGATTATATGTACTTCTTTAGTGGATTTGGTGTTGATCAAGTCAAATCACACTGTGTCAAATCACAATCAGTGTGGAGGTTAAAGGGGGAGGCCTATGTTCAGCAGTGGACGTCTTCCGGCTGATGATGATGAAGTCAAATCAAATGAGCAGGGGAGATAGGCGCTTGCAGACGATGCGAAGTAGCTTGCAAGTGCAGGTAACAAGTAGAAGTAGCAAGTACAAGTAGGCTTTCAAACGTAAAGTAGCCACTCGAGTGCCAGTACGTTCTCGCACAAGTGTTCGAACGAGACGAACGATGCGCAGTGGGCGTCGCGCGAGTAGCGTGGGGAAACGAAGTTTCACTAGCGAAGCTACTAAGCACTTTTACTGCCACTTGCACTAAGCACACCGTTGAAGACGATGCGTAGTAAGCACATGCAACTTGTACTTGCTACTTGTACTACGCATGGTCTGCAAGCGCCTTTAGTACAAAATTATCATTCGTGTTCTAACGTCTACGTGTTTTAAGTGTTTCATACTTATTTTTTTACGCAGTGCATCTACCTTGCAGTATGAGGATGCGGTTGTCCATCTTCTGGCGGTTCTGGTACAGTTCTAGGAAACACCAATCAATCCAAATGGTCCAATGGTTAAAATTAAGACTCACTAAAATATACCTTGGTCTGTCTATATGTTTAACTATACCAGTTCTAGGATTGGCAATGGTAAGTAACGCCTTTTAGGTACTAATTGAGTCCTGCACTGCAAGAAGTGGGAGACATACCATAATAGAAAAGAGAGTCCTTCTAAATTACTACACATTAGCTGAAATACAACTGTTTTATTTAAATGAACAAAATGGAAATACGATACATAAATGCCAGAACGTTAGTAACATGGGGCTCTTCAAAAGGGTTTTTAATAGAGTCTTTAAAGGACGGCAACGTATCTGTGATGCCACTGGTGTTACAGGTATCCATTGGCGACGGTGATCGCTTACCATTAGGCAGCGTTAGCGTGTTGACTACTAGAATAGATTTTTATGCAACTGAGTGAGATGTATGCGTTACGTCTGATGGTAAGCGCCAAGCTTGCTCATAACAGATCAATGCCACCCAGAGTTTAGAAGTTCAACAGTTCAGCCCTGCATGGCAATGCACGGTACTATAGTTGATCCAATGAAAACAACTCCTACGCAATGAGTCCATCACGATAAGGATTAAGGACAGTTACACTAGAAATATCTTAATTAAATGTCTTGTTCAACACGCGATGTGGACAATTAACTTGATTGAACAGCTATTGGAATGCGCGGTTCGCTAATGAATAAGCAAAAGCGTACGCTTTAGCTTTTGGTCTACGCTTGAAAATAAAAAAATCTTTCATAATCTTTCAGGTCAAAGCAACCTCTTTTGCACATTTTCAAACTTTTTGAATATAGAAAGAAAGAAAAAAAAAATTATATATATAATATAATTATTTAAAATATCAGTTAAATTTTTTGTAAGATTAATGTGACGTCTCTTGAAATTATAGGCAATCCAATAATGACATCCACCTCATGACATTCACCTCACCTCATTTCGCATGACTGCCACCTCGCTTTGCAGTCTACTATGGAGCAGGATTGGCGCTTGCCTCGAAGAATCCGATTCACTCGCGACTTGAAGTCATAGATTGTAAGTATCGGGGAACACCTATTCAGGCGCTTTCCACAGTCTAGGTGGATACATCTTGGCAGATGTATAAAGTATTTTGGTATTGTATGATTGTTGATCAATAACCGTAAAGGCTGAGATTTGGATTTGATTATAACTTGTAATGATAGTTCTAAGTTGGAAATAAAATAAATAAATAAAATAAAATATTCTTTCTCACGAGATCTTCATAGAAAGAATAGGTACCTATTATGGTAAAAGCTTTTTATCTTCAACGCAAACGTGGCCGCGGGCAAGAGGCTAGTGGATATAAAATACTGGGAATTGGAACGTAGTAAAGATAAGGGTCGAGGTTTATTGTCTTTTCATTTTGGCGCCCACGTCTCAAATGAAATGGAAATGGAATCGAGAGAGCCAAGATTTTGTACAACCCAACTAACTACTTTTTCGATGGAAACAAGGTTTATATTTTGCAAAAGAAAATATATGTCTTTTTTTAATTTACCTAGTCTTTTGGGACCTTTAGGACCTTAGGACTTTAGGACTTTAGGACCGTGAAGTCCCGGCTGCTCTCGAACTGTATATGGACGTTAGGGACCTGGCTATCACTGAGGTAGTATGTACTAATGTACTACGTAGTACATACTACCTCAGTGCTGGATAAACGTATTTTTGAGGCCATTGGTGACCGGAACGCCGCCAGATTCCTGTAAGTTGTGGAATCGCTTACCACCTTCGGTTTTTCCTCCGAATGAGGGACTCTATTCACATAGAGTCGTTAAAGGTGCGTATTTTAAGGCACTGACAATGCCCTGAGTATTGTAGGGTAGGTGCCTACTGGTAGCGGGACCACTTATCATCAGGTGGCCCGTCGCTTGTTTGCTATTTATTCCATTTAAAAAAAGTAAACTCGCAGTGTCTATTTTGATTGGGATCAGTGTTTTCTACCTACATTTACCTAGGTAAATACATAATAGTATATTAATGGAGAAATGTAGTCCATTTCAGTTTCGAGATAAGGTTTGCAAGCGTATTTGTTTATCTGAACAAACTTATCATAACGTGATTGTCAGCTGCAAATGTAATGTTGGTAAATTAACGTGACTCGAGATTTTTACTTTCAATTTTAATTTGCATTTGTGGGTGCATTTCAAAGCCTTTGAGGCCATTTGCCCGATGAGCTGTTTCACACATAACTTTATCTTGCGTACCAAAAAAATTACAAGCTAATGAAAAAAAACACCTGTTTTTAATTTAATTCAATCTTGCGTTATTTTTAGGATACCCTTTATAAGTAGGTTCAATCATTTACGTACTCGTATTGCAACTATTACGCTTACAAACCCGACTTCAAAATTAGTTAATAGGTACGCAATTTTCGTTTACTTCGATGGATGTCATACTTTTCCAGCTATTTTGATTTAACCCCTCATATGTGTTACGCACCGCATGTCGGCGTAAGGAAAAACTGCTCCGATGCGCGTATTGTGTGTAAGAAGACCAATAACCAATACCAATGGTATATAATATTATGCACGTATTTTATACTTTTTTAAAAAAAAAAACCTTTTTTTTTTTAAAGCAATCTGTCTTTTGAAGACAATAAGCTTTATTTTGAACTGTTGTCTTAAGTGACGCGTCTTGTGTGGAAAACGCCCATTGACGCATCCATCATAATTTTTCTTATTTTGTTAAGTCTTGGGGTATCTTCCTTTTAAGCCTCCTTGGAGGCCTTCTTGACATCAACATCTTTGCTAATTCATTTGGATGATTTTGCAGTCGTTTTTGATAAGTTTGGGCGTTAATTCTTATTTCTTCTTCCACTGTGGGCATTTGCAGGTCCTTGTGTAGGGTTACTTATATACAAAACTATCCTAAAACCTGTGTGGACTTATGGAATCGAGCTCTGGGGAACGGCTTCAAAAACCAACCTAAGCATTCTGCAACGTTTTCAGTCAAAATTGCTACGAATGATAACCAACGCTCCCTGGTATGTCACAAATGAAACCCTACACAAGGACCTGCAAATGCCCACAGTGGAAGAAGAAATAAGAATTAACGCCCAAACTTATCAAAAACGACTGCAAAATCATACTTTTTTAAACTTTTTTTTTTAAATTATCTGAAATGTAAGTGAAATCCCCCATTTTAGCCATAAGAAAACTCCTGCGCTCGCATTCGACGGGTTAAAAACCAAACTACTATCTATAAACTGAAAGTATATAAATAAATAAAACCAATCGGTTTATAAATGACGGTGTTCTGAGGTAACAAACATAAAAAGATAACCGGATTCAGGACCCCCCGTTATTGAAGTCGGCTAAAAAAGTATTTGGTGGCGTGTATTTTACACTATTTTAATTCCTGACGTTTCGAACCGGTGTTCGGTTTTTTCCATGTTAAATTTTCCTTGATTTCTTATAATGAATCAACAAAGTTGTTCTCAATGCCTTGTAATGAATCCACAAAGTTATCCTCGAGCCCATGTAATGAATCAACAAAATTGTCTTTGATTTCATGTAATGAATCAACAAAATTGTCCTTGATTTCATGTAATGAATCAACAAAATTGTCCTTGATCCCATGTAATGAATCAACAAAATTGTCATCGATTCTTTGTAATGAATCAAGAAAATTGTCCTCGAGTCCTTGTAAATGAATCAACAAAATTGACGGATTTTAAGTATTAGTCGAGTATTCATTCTATCCCCTCTTGCAATTGGACATCACTAGTCCCACGTAGCGAGTTCAGATTTGATCACACGTTATCGCGCTGTTATCGTGTAATCTACGATTAGACGACCCCGACGGCGTAATGACCACGACACTAAACTAATCTCCATCGATACACACATAATAAACTGGAGAATACTGGCTCAATATACTGGTAACCACGAATTTAACAAAAACAAGGGAGATATGGCTTAGTACAATTATAGTTCGTGTTGTAATGTGTTTCAACTATTTTTTTTCACCATTCCGCAAAAAAAAAAAATGTGTATGTACGGCATACCTACTTACCATCGAGATACAATACATTCATCATCATCAGCTAGAAGACGTCCACTGCTGAACATAGGCCTCCCCCTTTAACCTCCACACTGAATGACAGCCTGCTTTTTGCATCCACTGGATGCTCGCGACTCTCACAATGTCGTCGGTCCATCTAGTGGGAGGCCTACCTATGCTGCGTCTTCCGATTCGTGGTCTTCACTCCAGAACCTTTCTTCCCCATCGGTTATCGGTTCTTCGAGCGATGTGGCCTGCCCATTGCCACTTCAACTTGCGAATTTTAACAGCTATGTCGGTGACTCTGGTTCTTTGGCGAATATCCACGTTCCGGATTCTATCGCGCAAAGAAACTCTGAGCATAGCTCACTCCATTGCCCGTTGTGTGACCCTGAGTTTTTCCAAAAGGCCAACAGTTAAGGACCACGTCTCAGCATATGTCATCACTGGCAACACACACCGGTCAAAGACCCTTGTCTTGAGGCACTGTGGTATCTTGGACGAGAAGATGTCACGCAATTTCCCGAACGCTGCCCATCCGAGTTGGATTGTTCGGGCGACCTCTTTGCCTAAGTTGGACAACTAATCAGTGGTTGTTCAGTGTTGTTATGTTGTTGTTTGTAGCGATAGTGGATGCAAAATGCAGGCTGTCGTTCAGTGTGATGATGATGATGATAAAGAAGTTACACTACTTAGTAAGTAGTAAGTTTTGAACTAAAACGTGTTGCCGGATAGTTATGGTCCACTAGTTTGATAGGCAACCTGCAACTTAATATCCTTGCATGTGCGAGCGCAGTCGCCGTTAGTGGTAAATTTTAGTAACGTCTTATGTTTTTTTAAATCACGAACGATGTGGTCGAAGATGAAGCACGCAGACTTAGAAAGAAAGAAAGAAAGAATTGGCATTGAAAAGGCCCAGATTATATCTCTCAGAAAACAAGGAAGCCGACAGGTTGTTCCAATCCTTGGCCGTTCGGATAAGAAACGTAGAATCAAAACGTTTGGTAGGTATGTATCCAAGGAAAATTTACAATGTATGGGCGGTAGTGGGCCGATTTCCTATTTGTCCTGTAATAGGTGGTTTAAGGAGCTTCAATTGGATGTATATCAAGGTGTTACATCAACAGCAAACTAGATCATTCAGATTCAGATTCTAAAGCCGTATTTCAAAATGTAAATTAGACAGATAATGAGTAAATTATGTATTTTCCTGCACAACAATTCCTACCTCTGCTGATAGTGTTAATGATGTAATCCCTGTTACTAACGGAGTAATAGGATGTTTATTGTTTACATCATCATCACACCATCAGCAGCACTTCCACTGCTGGACAAGAGCCCTCCCTCTTAGAGAGAGGTGTTGCCATAATCCCCATTGTTTACATACTGTATTCTCAATAGGATTAATCTCCGATAACACATTTTGTTCGAAACTAGTTGTTGCCCGCGACTTTAAGTTTCAGTAGTATCCAAAACCATAAGTAACAATACGTCACTGTTACTAAGCCTAAGTTTTCCACCATCAGCCCGTCCTGCCCTCAGATCAGACAAGGAAAATTATGGTAAAGAGGCTAGTGCCTTTATTAATTAAACAAAATACAAGCTAATACTAACACTAAAAAAACAGTTAGACTGCCCATAGACCGTTGAAGGTCTTAATACAATCTAAATGTTCAAGCCCACTATCAGTTGGCAGCGTATCCACCATGCTGGAGGCATTACCAAAATGGCAATGCCAGAACCACGCCAGCATTTTGGTCACGCGTCGCACTAATCAGGCGCTCTGAAAGATTTTTCAAAATGAGGTGTGCTGGAATTCCCCATGGGCCCAATATCTCGACCCCAAACGCCTCAAATATGTAACCACTGTGTCGTGGCAGGTGCGAAGACGTCAAGTCTAAATCCGTTTTTTAAACAGAGTCAAAACTACGAGTCCGACTCGCTCTTGTTCGGTTATCCTAGCCCAGTGCTTCTCCTAAAATAATTCATCCAACGTCTTGATGTTGATACGTCTTCAACGTCTAGATCTTTCCTAGCAATTTATCAAGCCCACTTGCGCTGTCTTCGTTAAAATTTATTATCTTCGCAGTGAATTCGATGCGAACTTGCTTCTCGCCTTGACTTCATTTATCGAATGGGGCGACGATGTTTTGCAATAAACACCGTCGTGCCTGTCTCCATTGATCGTCTCAGGCTTGTCTTGCCAATTACGAAAATAATAAGTAACTATTGATGCTACTGTTTTTGGTCACAGCTGTGTTTTGGTTGAAAAGATCTTGCGAGCGCGAACGCCCGAGTTGGTGTGGTCAGTGTTGCCATTTTAGAGGGTCTACTGGCGTATCTGAAGCGGGCTTGGAATGCTCAAATCTGGATGTAAATAATAGGTCAAGTGCGTATCGAGACACGCGTATGGTAGGGTTTCGTAGCCAAAGTCATATAATTATTGTGGTCACATATAGAGTAAAGAAATTGATGGTTATTTAAATATTCCAATGAACGAAGCTGGGGACTAAGCCAAACTACAGAAATGTAAGTATTATCTCAACGAAAACTACGTACATTATCAGCTTTTCATGTTCCCAGTGTTGGGATACAGGCAGTGCCGGTTTTAGCTCTACCAGCGCCCTGGGTGAGAATTCTACGACCGGCGCATCCCCCCACTCCCTACCCCCTCTCCCGTCTGCCATTCAAACCGAAAAAAGCCAAAGATTACATAGAATAGATCTATTGATTTTTATACCTGCGGCGCCCTTTTTTATCTGGTACCCTGGGCGGTCGCCCAACCAGGTCCTACCCTAACGCCGGTACTGGATACAGGCCTTCTCACAGAAAGAGAGGACGGGCCCTAATCCACCATGTCCATGACCATCCACTGGCCCAGTGCATGTTGGCGAATGTCATAATGTTTCTTTTG
The DNA here is from genome assembly GCA_914767915.1 of Agriopis aurantiaria. NCBI lineage: Eukaryota > Metazoa > Arthropoda > Insecta > Lepidoptera > Geometridae > Agriopis > Agriopis aurantiaria. The sequence continues at coordinate 14,088,933 of OU611992.1, read as the reverse complement.
AGGTTCTTAGACATACCGGCTTCCTGACAATGTTTTTCCTAGCGTCGAAATTCGGAAAGGTAAATGACCTTTGATAACTCAAAAAAGTTGTTATCATAAAATGTTCGAAATAATTTTGAATAAAGGTTTTTAGGGTTCCGTACCCATAGGGTAAAAAAGGGACCCTATTACTAAGCCTACGATGTCTGTCTGTCCTACCTTTAAACGGCTATATCTTTCGAACCGTAATAGATAGCCAGTTGACATTTTCACAGGATATGTAATGTTACGGCGGATTGACTAACAAATAAAAAAGTCAAAAGTAAAAACGAACCCCATACAAAAAACGATAAAAAGAAAAAAAAACCGGACAAGTACGAGTAGGACTCATGCTCTGAGGGTTCCGTTAGACGGAACCCTCAGAGCGCGAGACCAAAAAAAAACTAACTGAAGTAAAAATATTGAAAGACAAACTTAACTTTGTAGTTTTTTTTTACTGGGCAAGTGCCTTTAATAACTAAACAAAATACAAGCTAAAACTAACACTACAAATACAGTTAGACTGCCCATAAACCGTTGAAGGTCTAAAGACAATCCAAATGCTCAAGCCCACTACCAGTTGGCAGCGTACCCAACATGCTGGCGGCATTACCACGTTGAATGGCAATGCTAATGCGTTGAGCCAGAAACACGCCAGCATTTTGGTCACGCGTCGCATTAACCAGGCGCTCTGAAAGATTTTTGAAAATGAGGTGAGCTTCCCGGTCCCCAAGCGCCCAATGTCTCGACCCCAAACGCCTCAAATATGTAACCACTGCCGAGGTTAGCATATTTGCGACGCTTGTGCTGCTCTGCCGAATTAGCACCCGCGCCAGCCCTGCCCTGTGTCTCAGGAAGATGTGACGGCGCCAAAGTATCGACACAAGTTGCGTCCCATACAAGGGGCCGCCCCAACCTCCAGGGCACAAGTGTCATACCGTCAGGCCTCTTTCCATCGTCACGCGCAAGACCACTCGGTTTGAGCACAGCTGCGACATTGGCGGTGGAAAGTGCCCTGCGTATGATGTCGTTCAGGCTAGCGTGTCGGCCAATACGACCAGCGCTTCTCGAGCAAGAGAGACCATGGTGACCGAGCTGGTCAACAGCAGTACCACACTGACAGCGATGGGCCTCACAGCACCTTGCACCCAAGCGTAAGCTGACAGCTAGACGAAATGCGGTTGGATCTAAAAGGCTACCTGTGTTAAAAGAGGGCATGGCTTGCAACCAAAGTCCCGATTCCCAAACAGAGACAGCAAGAATACGAGCGCGATCTGCAATACTAGGACACGTATCTAGTAGCGATTTCCATGCTAGTTCGCAGATCGGCCGATCCCACAGTCTCTGGGAAGACAACTTTGAAGTTTGTAGTTGACAATAAGGTTCTTCCATACATCCCAACTACAAAATGTAAGTTTGTAATAGCAAAATAATTATTTTTAAATACCTTCAAATTTATAACTTTCGGATTTATTCCTATATATGTACTATGAGACCTTGCCTCTTGCCAAATTTCATGATTCTAGGTCAACGGGAAGTACCCTACAGGTTTTGATTCCCCTGTGAAATCGCAAAATATACGACATTAAGGAACCCTAAGAGCGCGAGACCAAAAAATAAACTAACTGAAGTTAAAATATTGAAAGACAAACTTAAGTTTGTAGTTGACAATAAGGTTCTTCCATACATTCCAACTACAAAATGTAAGTTTGTAATAGCAAAATAATCATTTTTAAATGATATACCTTCATATTTATAACTTTCGGATTTATTCCTATATATGTGCTATGAGACCTTGCTTTTTGCCAAATTTCATGATTCTAGGTCAACGGGAAGTACCCTATAGGTTTTGGTTCCCCTGTGAAATCGCAAAATATGCGACATAAACGTTCATATCTTTTGATTGCGTTGACTTACAACTTTTATTTTTTTACAGCCGAAAGAAACCGTAGACCCAAGTATTTAGTATAAATTTCAACTTGCTACCTTTACGCGTTCTTGAGAAAAAGGGTCTTGACAGACGGACAGACAGACAGACGGACAACGAAGTGATCCTATAAGGGTTCCGTTTTTTCCTTTTGAGGTACGGAACCCTAAAAAGTAAATGTAATGTAAAAAAATAGCCGATTCTGGTTGAAATATAGTTTATGGTAAATTGAAAAATCTGTTTAGTTTTATTATATTTAAATATATTTAGGTTTTGCTGTTTTGATGTTGTTTGTACTTATAGCGTTTTATTGGAACAATATTTCTATTGTACAATAGGCATACGTATAATTCAAACAGGAAAGTAAGTACCTACTCATCTAACAAATAATATCCGCAACTAGTAATTGAGCGTGAAAAGAAAATTCCCTTTTCCCGTTCAGTTATAAAAATATCAAACGGAGGAAATAAAATATCGCATTTCTTTTTACCTCTTTGTCGGCATTATATTAATACCAATAATACATTGAAAATATTTAGTATTCCGTGGCAATAACTAGTTCTAGACTACAATGACCCATGATGATACATAGGAATCCTTATTTTTCTTCAGGAGAAGCGAGAATTTTCTGGGTGTGGAAATGAGCGAATTGTGGTGCTTTCTGTAAGATAAGTCTGTATTAAAATACCACATAAAGAAAGATAACATAATTATACATTACAATAAAAAACTATTATCTAGGCTTTTAACAGGCGCTTAAAGCGATATCTTCCAGGCAACCGAGCACGGAAAGGAATTACATTAAGAAAAATAGCTACGGTGTAAATACTACGGCTAATATGTACGTATCCGACTCGCACTTGGCTGGTAACATTCTCGTGTGCGAAAAGTAACAATTGACGATCGACAACTGTGAGTTGGATCCTTTGAGCACACAGAATATCTACACAACAAACAAACAAAACCAAAACCATCGACTCAAATGTTGGTCAAAATGTCAAAATCGTTTTCGTTGGAACCTGATTAAACGTGATCGAAGCAATCGCACCTAACTAGTCGTTCTTTAATGTCTCCATTAGATGACGTATAGCTGTAATCAAGATGAATGAATTGTATTCCATAGGGGAGGTCCTGGCAAAGCGAATAGCCCAGGCAAAACGAATACCCTTATTTTCTCTTCAAAAATACGTCGCAGCACGCACGGCACGCGCCATAACACTTCCCCGCTCCCCCTCAGTTGCATGCAAACAGAGCTAGCCGAGTGTCGTGTCGCGTTCGAGAGAAAAATCGAAAAATACAAATAGTGGAGATTTCTTACGACTTTTCGATGTTAGTAATACTTAAATAACTCATTTATAAGTTAACCATATTGTTTTTTAAAATTGTGTCCACTAATAGTATATTTTCAAGTAAACATTTTGAGAGTTTTGCTAGTTTGTCGTTACTTATTTTGATTTTAGGTTGGGTTTAATAAAACATCTAGGTGTAAGGCGAAGTGATCACGGGCAAAGTGGATACGATATTATATGGTAAAATATAAATAAAGATTTAAATGAAAAAAAAAAAAACTGCTACTAAGAAAAATGTTACAAGGATCAAAATTTAAAAAATAAAGATAAAGTTAAGAATAATGGTAAGGAAACTGAGGATGAAAATTATGTATGCTGTTTTTGCGGGGAGAACTATACAGAATTTAATAAAAAACCAGTTGATGATTGGATCCAGTGTGATGAATGTAATGGAGTGACTAGAAATGCACGGCTTATGAAGGAATAGGCGTATTTCTGTGTGATATTTGCACTGATAAGTTTAAAACCATATCTGTTTAATGCCCTATCATCCTATTCACTTTACCCGGTACACTGGGCAAAGTGGATAGCGGCCCATGTTGCTATATTTTTAATAATTCCAATTAAAGTACTTCTGTTAGGCAATTTTTGTTGATTATATTAAAAACTTTAATAAATGCTGATTCTCATTAAACATTTCTTTTATTGATATGTATATTGGTTCTCTTCTTATAGCCCATCGAATCTTAAGGTGTCCACTTTGCCCGGACCTCCCCTAATCGTTATTACCTATAGGAACTATATAGGAATAACATCGGACTTACCAAGTTTCAGGGTTCGGCTAAATATTTAGATGACGATTTAGACTTTGTATTTAGTCTATTTGGTAAACGATTTACAGTAATTAAACAAATGAGGTCTTAGGAAGATTGATATAAAGGCGAGAAAAATACAAACTCAGTGTGTAGAATGGCATCCACCTGTATCTAGGAATATCCCTAATTAAATAGTCCCGTTATAGTTGTCCCATGCCGGGACTGATGTTTTTTTCCAGAGTTTTCAGTAATTCTCCCGGTGATGGGGCTACAATGTTATGGGGCCTATACTTACGTCGTCGTTATGAAATGCCAAAAGTATTCGGTAACGACCGAAGATAATACGAGAACTAATAGGTATGAAGAGAAATAAATGGCAAAACAACAATTTTCTTACTCTATAAAACTATTTGTCGTTGGCCATAACGACGTGCTATAAAACGACGTTCATTGATCGCCCAGACTCCTTGCGACTCACCAAACAAGATTCCACGCGGATTTTCATTCTGGAATCTAGACATGCTATGATCATAGTAAATGTTTGATCAGTCAAGTACAAGAATAGATCTAACTCTGGGCTCCGTAAATACTAGGTACCTTCGGTCCGTAACCTACCTTTTTATTATGTAATCGCCACGCTACGCGCCGTTCGCTGGCCCATAACTCAAAACACTAGCATACCCAGAATTCCGCACCTAAAAATCTCGGATAAGACTGAAAGATGATTATGGTTCTGTAATAAACCGTATTTTTGAATATCACTGCCATTAAAACAAGAAACAATTTTAAATCGATACCTACCAACGTAGTCGTTGGGAACGATACTCTCGAAGTTGTTGACCATTACACCTATCTTGGACAGATTGTTCAGTTAGGTAAGTCCAACTTAGGCAAAGAGGTCGCCCGAAGAATCCAACTCGGATGGGCAGCGTTCGGGGAATTGCGTGACATCTTCTCGTCCAAGATACCACAGTGCCTAAAGACAAGGGTCTTTGACCAGTGTGTGTTGCCAGTGATGACATATGGTACTGAGACGTGGTCCTTAACTGTTGGCCTTTTGGAAAAACTCAGAGTCACACAGCGGGCAATGGAGAGAGCTATGCTCGGAGTTTCTTTGCGCGATAGAATCCGAAACGTGGATATTCGCCAAAGAACCAAAGTCACCGACATAGCTGTTAAAATTTGCAAGTTGAAGTGGCAATGGGCAGGCCACATCGCTCGGAGAACCGATAACCGATGGGGAAGAAAGGTTCTTGAGTGGAGACCACGAACCGGAAGACGCAGCGTAGGTAGGCCTCCCACTAGATGGACCGACGACATAGTAAGAGTCGCTGGCATCCAGTGGATGCAAAAGGCAGGCTGTCGTTCAGTGTGGAGGTTAAACGGGGAGGCCTATGTTCAGCAGTGGACATCTTCTGGGTGATGATGATGATGACCTACCAACGTATCTTCCTCATATCCAGAATATCATTGATTTAATACGTATTTTATTGTTGTAATGAAGCATGTTATATATGGATGTAAAGTTTATCGGTGCTCGGGTAAAATGGCCTTTTTGGTTTATGTTCCGAATCGTGGACCAGTTGTGGCGACTCTGAAAAAGGTTTGGGGCGTATTGAGGCTCACTACACTAGCACATATAGCACGACCGTATCGACACGACACAATGACATGCTACAAGCAAAAATTGAAAGAAAAGCTAAATTCCTGTAATAATCACCATTGTCATAATCATCATCATTTCAACCATAGGACGTCCACTGCTGGACATAAGCCTCCCCCATCGAACTCCAAAAGGGCCGATTGGAAACGGACTGCATCCAGCGTTTCCCTGCGGTCTCTTGTAAGTCGTCTGTCGATCTTGTATGGACGTCCTATGTTGTGCTTACCGGTCCGTGGTGGTACTCATAATAATAATGACTATAAATAACTAAGCAGTATTTTATATGTACCTATATGCATCGTTTTATGTGTTTTTCATTGGCTTCCTAAATACAACAACCTTAACAGGAAAACAAAGTTTCCTAAAGTTCAAGCAGGTAAATTAACTCATTCCCGTCTATTTATTATGTTTACACATATTTTTAGATTGCAATCCAGTTGTGACTGAGTTTTTATGAACAGAGTCGCACAGCGGGCAATTGAGAGAGCTATGCTCGGTGTTTCTTTGCGTGATAAAATCTGGAACAAAGATATTCGCCCTAGAACTACAGTCAGTGACATAGCTGCCAGGATTTGCAAGTTGAAGATGTAATGTGCAGGCCACATCGCTCGAAGAACCGATAACCGATAGGGAAGCAGGGGCGGATCCAGGATTTCATTTTGGGGGAGGCCATTCAGACAAGGTGCACCTGAATCAAATCGAAAAGTCGAGTCGAATGTATGGAATCGCTAGGTGTTTTGGGGGGAGCCGTGGCCCCCATGCTCCGCCCGCCCTGGATCCGCCAATGTGGGGAAGAAAGGTTCTTGAATGGAGATCACGAACCGACAAACGCAGCGTAGATAGGCCTCCCACTAGAGTCGCGGGCATCAAGTGGATGTAGATGGCAGGCTGTCGTTCAGTGGGGGAAGCCTATGTTCAGCAGTGGACGTCTTATGGCTGATGATGATGAATCTAGTTGCGAATATAAAGAAGATATAGCAAAAATCTATTAATAAATATATGACCATAAAATACTCTCTTTTATGATGGAAATTCCATTCAGTCGCACTGTGCGTTTCAAATCCACTTTATTGAACTGAACAGCAGAGCTGTGGAACTCCTTACCGCGTCTGTGGGTTGTTCAAGAAAAAGTAAATAGATATTTCCTAGGCAAGCGTGCCATCTTCAACTACATCATCACTTCCCACCAGGTGAAATTGTGGACAAAGGCAAGCAGAACCTTAAGCAAAAAAAAAAAAAAACAAAAAAAAAAACTTTCAAATCTTTGGGTCTGTCTGAAGAACAGGTACAATCACATCATCGCTTCCCACCAGGTGAAATCGTGGACAAAGGATGCCCAGAACGTTGCAAAAATTTAACTCATATATTTTCAGTGAATTTTATAGATTTTGGTTGCATGAAAGTATAATGTGTCAATTGGTATTGAGACAGAATGTTTTGACGGCTCGGTCCATTATGCATGACTAGTGTGAGCATGCTATTGGTCTTATATAAGGGTTTTCCAGACATTTTCTAGTCATGCGACTATTGAGGCATGGAGAGGGGGGGGGGGGGGGGGGTTCAACAAGCAAACAAATTTTCCAGTTGGTCACAATTTTTCCAACTGTAAAACAACTTTTCCAGTTGGAAAATTTGTTTGCTTGGCTGACATAATATTGTTATCCAAATAACCGAAATTGCAATTTTACTAATTTTAAAATCGGTTTTAGGGTTCCGTACCCAAAGGGTAAAACGGGACCCTGATTACTAAGCCTACGATGTCTGTCTGTCTGTCTGTCCGTCTGTTTGTCCTACCTATTAACGGCTATATCTTTCAAACCGTAATAGATAGCCAGTTGAAATTTTCACAGAATATGTAAAATTACGGGGGATTAACTAAGAAATAATAAAAAAGTCAAAAAGTAAAAAAATAAAAAGGGGGTATTTACAACAAACGTATTTATGTATTAGCTCTAATGTAAAAACGGTTATACGTACAAGCGTCAAACTTAACATGATTATAGTACACACTCTAAAGTATAACAAAAATAATAAATAATGGCCAAGTGTGTCAGTGTTAAATTTTAGTTCATTACCAAGTTATAACTGGTAAATTCTTACCTGGATGACTTCTTTATCATTTCACCGAACTATATCTTACTACGGCACTGAAACGTGGTCTCTCACTATGGGCCTCATAAGCAAGCTCAAAGTCGCACAACGAGCTATGGAGAGGGCTATGCTCGGGGTTTCTCTACGAGATCGAATCCGAAATGAGGAGATCCGTAGACGAACGAAAGTCACCGACATAGCCCACCGGATTAGTAAGTTGAAATGGCAGTGGGCAGGGCACATATCACGCAGAACAGATGGCCGATGGGGCCGAAAGGTTCTGGAATGGAGACCACGGACTGGTAAGCGCAGCGTAGGACGTCCACCCACAAGATGGACAGACGACCTAAAAGAGACCGCAGGGAAACGCTGGATGCAGGCCGCTTCCAACCGGCCCTTTTGGAGATCGATGGGGGAGGCCTATGTCCAGCAGTGGACGTCCTACGGCTGAAATGATGATGATGATGATGATATCTTACTAATTTTGAGGTCGGTTTATTAAATTGATAATTATTGTATTTTGTGGTGGTAAGGAACCCTCGGTGCGCGAGCCTGACTTGCACTTGGCCGGTTATTAACGAATCAAACACTGGTTCGATGGCCTATTAGCGTAAAAACGTTTTATCAAATACGTGGAAAATTGGACGGTTGGATGGTAGGACGGTGGTTATGGTTAGCTCTAAATAGGTCTAATTTGTAGTTAGGTAGTTTGTCCCACATTTGAAGTAACGCATGTGGAATACATCAGTGACGCACTTCCACCGAATGACATGATGAAGGACTGCTATAATAATAGGAAAACATGGACAAAACAATAATGTCTACTCCATTTGGTTACAGAGACCAACTTATCTGTACGGTTGAATGGGAGAGCCACTATTGCATTTTCTTAACAACATTGAATGCCTTTCAAGGAAAACTTTAGTTCCCAAATTTGTGTATCTGTACGTATAAATTGGTGCCACTGTAGGTAATTTTGTTAGCGTTGTCTCCGATTGTCTATGACAGTATTGGGGGTAGGTATTCGAATATTGTAATTTTGATTCAAATAATTAAACGTTTTCTTGTTGTGTCATACAAGAAGCATACCGCGGTTTCACCCGCTATGCTCGAGGAATCATGACATGTATATTTCCGGGATAAAAAACATACCTACCTAAGCTATCTCCTAGCTACAGGGTAACCCAATAAGAATCGGTAATAACCTACAAATTAAATAAACGGCCAAGTGCGAGTCAGGCTCGCGCACTGAAAGTTCCGTACCACAACAAAATACAATAGTAATCAATGAAAAAAACTGATTTCAAAATTAGTACAATTTGGTAGTGTAGGGCCTGTGAGTCCCACCTACATCACGTCATTGTTATTATAAACATTTTGATAAAAGCGCACCAACATTCAATGTTTAACCAGTCATTCGCTGGCGCTCAAATAAAGCGCAAGTACTTAATCCATCTACTAGAGTTTCAATTACCCACGCACATACATTTAGGATAGCCTTCTGCATCAAATCTGAGTCAGATCACAATCAATCATAAGTCAGATAATGCAACCCAACAATATATCCTAAATTGGTGACCCCGACGTGATTCGGTAAGACGTCAACTAAATAGCAAAATACGTTGCTTAACTTGGTAATGAACAGAAATATGTCACCGACTCGCATTTGGCCGTTTTTTATTATTTGCTGTAATACTTTGAGTTTGTACTATAATCATGTTAAGTTTGACGTTTGTACGTATTACCGTTTTTACATTAGAGCTAATACAAAAATACGTTAACCCCTTAGAATAACTACTCAGAGAAGGTAGGTTTCCAAACAACGCCTTCTCAAAACGTAAGCTACAAATTCGCTTTGTAGCTTACGTTTCGATTGGTATTATAAACGATTTAAGCAAGAAAATTAATGGATTACCTGTGGAATGTCACACCATAACTCTTATGCTGCTTTTCTGATTTGTTGTGGTACGATTTCACCGCACAAATTGTCATAGCAAAAGTTTTATATTTTTTTTGGAGCCATATATGACACCATTCGAATGACTTAAATTTTGCGAATGTACTTGGTTTCTTTGTGTAGTTATTCTAAGGTTAATCCTATCGTTTTTACTTTTTGACTTTAGTAGAGTTGGGTCTAAGAAGACGAGTCTGGTAAAACGTTTGCTGACGGGAAGAGCCGAACGATATCTACGATTTCATGACGTGGGTAACCCTGAAGCTTGTAACTAGGGATCAAATCACTAACATATCGTACTATGTATGATACTAGGTATCAAATGGCTCTATCTATACGCTATCTTCTACGTAACACCTACATATACATTAAGTACTAAAACGTGTAGATATGGATACAATTGATCAAAGTTTAGAAGAGAACTAACTGAGGGGCTTTAGATCTAACAAACAAGGGAGATATGGTTATATCATATATAAAAAATTGTTTTGCAATTACAAACTTAAATTTTGTAGTTGCTATGTAGCACCTTATAGTCCACAACAAAGTTAAGTTTGTCTTCCAATAATTTTTTTGTTGTTTTTTTTTTGACCTAGCGCTCTATATGTACCTTTCAACGGAACCCTCGGAACGCGAGTCTTACTCGTACATGTCCTTTTTTTTTTGTATTTGATCTAATTGTTACTTAGTAGTAGTACTTTTAGGGAGAGGAGGCCTATACCCAGCAGTGGGTTGATACAGGCTGACAATGATGATGATGATGAGTACTATTAGCAAGTTTGTTGGCTCTAATCTCATCCCTCACGACGTGCGAGCCATCGCCGTTTTAGCCTAACTTAGGTATACCTGTTCCAACTAGCTGGCAGCTAATTACTTGCAAGATTGGTCGGCAAACCTTCAAACATGATACCTCGTTTCAGACGCTACATCATCTATACATTTACAAGTAGGTATTCGTTGGCTTATATCATGACTCGACCATTCCGCAAACTGTCTGGGGTGTATCAACCTTGATCGATCATCGTAAGTAATAGGAATGTAAAAGTATATTTAGGCCATCGAGATACAATTCCTATAGAGTCACAGTCCCTCAGTGGAAACAGTCAAAAAACATCCGAGTGTCACTGTAAATACATAGTATCAATTATATAGTTCACAATGCCACATTTACTCCAATTAATACGTTACGTCGCTTGCATAGTGTTCAACGTTAGTTGTCCGTTATGTCATCGTAGCTCTGGCATCGCGTGGCGGCGTTGTAGTCGGATCGCGGTTACTTGTAACTAAACCTAACCAAACCTAACCTAACCAAAACCCGGCGCACGCTACGAATTGCGCCGACTTTTGGTTCGGACATTTTTTGGCACAATTCTGTCTGTTTTTGTCCACGGTCCGTGTTAGGCCTGCTGTACCTAGGTGTCAATAGGGTACTTGACTGTATTAAAAATATTATGCCAATTGACGCCATCCATAAACATGACATAATGAAAAAGCATATTTCATTGATTTTTTGATAAAAATATGCTTATTTTTTGTAAAAAACGCGAATAAAATAACTGTATTTTCGACATTTGATCACGTGATCGAAAACGGTCTGTAACTGGCTTCATCCCTAGTGACGTCACACAAATCTAAACAAACAGATTTTGTATTGATATTTGCGAATTTAATGTTGTAAAGCTATTTTGAGAGCGATTTATCCAGAAATTTTCACCAAAAACATTCCGGAGGTTAAATGTGAGAAGAATGGAGAAACATTTTGTGCAAGCAGACAGCAGTAACTTACCCAAAATTAATGTTTTTATGGTTGCATATTTCTTTAATAATAATCCACGTCATTGTTTCTACGCTGCAGAACTCAAAACGTAAAAACTACAATGTCAGTATTAATTTTTAATTGTTCTCCAAGCAAAACATTCAATCAAGTTGTACAAAAAGTATGTTGTAGTAAGTGGATATAACTATTTTGTTAGGTTATGTCGAGCTTTACAATGTTTAAAAAGAAAGTAACAGTACATAAAATAGTAATGCAATAAAAACACAAATTATAATAGAAATATATAGACTCAAATATGTACCTCAAAATGATCTTCGCACTTAGAAACACTTGAATTAGCTCCAATACTTTTGAGTTCTCTACGAGCTACTTAGTTCCAACCTTAGATTGGTTCCAACCACTTTTTTCGAGTTTTGGGGAGTTTTGGGTGCATTGGAACAGGAACAAATATTTTATCCGGTGTCTTTATGGAAGTATTTGTACATTTTGGCACTACACAATATTTATAAACCATTACTTCTATTAGAAATTAATTAATCATCAAGCTTTTGCAGCCTGGCTGCAGTTGTTTTGTTTTGTGTGACGTCAATTAGTCACGTGATCGGAGCTATGACGCAGGTCTGCGTTTTGGCGCGATATTTTTTTATTCAAACTTTAACATCGATTTATATCGCAAATACGACTGATATCCAGAAAATATAAATGCAGTATACATTATTTTATATCAGACAATAATGTGCAATAGTTTCCCAAAAGTAGTCAAATACCCTATTTGTGCGCAAATCAGTGAGGCGTGCATTTCTTGCAGTGAGTTCCACGCCTTAGGATGTTGAGTAAAAGATGTAACCATAATTTTCCCAAGTTGTGATTTTTGCGGTAAATAGGAATATGTATTCTTTTCTTATTGGAAAGCAGCCAGTACGAGGAAAATGTTAGCAAAACATTTACATAATGGTAGGATCCATTTGTGTGCGTAAGTAAAAATAATATATAAGATTCTTGTACTTACTTCAAGACGAGATATTAACAGGCATCGCACATGCTACTCCTCAGCCACCACATGGCTCTTAACACGTCACCCGACTGCGCAAGAAGAAGGGTTCTGTTTCCGAGTGTTTGTATGTATATATATTGGTTTCTTTGGCACGCCCTACAGCCTACGCCTACAGATTTCGACATGTGAGGTGTCATTTGAATTGTTTTAATAGTAGAAGTGACACAGGATACAAGAATTCAAGGTGGCGTCCGCGAAATAAATATTAAAGGGGTAAATAGTAAGTAAACTTTGCTATATAAGTCAATATTATGTAAAGCTCACTCAGCAGATTTTAAAACTACATAACACTACTATGCAGACTACTAAATACTCAGTAGTTTGCGAGATAAAGCAGTATGAAAGAGCTCTGTATCTACTACGAGTATAGATAGGTAGACAGCGCACCGCTGTTACTTTTCAGTTACTTACCTACTATTTATACAGTATAGATCTATATTAATAAACCGTTTTGTACAGATCTAAGTATTTGAATGGAGTTGACGACAATACATTTTCATAACAAAATGTAAGCCTAAGGATTAACTTTTATTAAGAGCAATTAGTTGATTGATTGACTAATTAACTATTTATTTATTGTTTTCAATCTATAAAATTGCATACAGTTGTAAAGTTTAAAACTGGAGCAAGCTACAGTTTTGAACTTAGGACACATTCCTACCTCACTTTGGACAAAAGAGTTGGATTGGAACAGCACCCGTAACTGATATACATAATCCCGGGTTTGCTGACCTGACTAAGGGCACGGTCTTCCATACTGTTGGAAACCGCAAAATTACAATTACCTACCTCAATGAATCATTACCGATGTTCGTAGCCTCGTAGGTACTTCAACTAACTTACGTAGCTCAGCCAAAACTCTACCTACTTTGAAATAATTTTCACTAACAATAATATGGTAGATGGGCCCACTATTTGAAAAACTTAGATGAATGATGTCTTTAAGGTCTTGACTTGACCATACAACTTTAATCTCCTCTAATATATTCTCTCAAACAAACAATCAACCCCCAATCAATCTCAATCTAGTCTTTAAATCACGAGTGAATTGGTTTCTTCTAGGAAAGCGTGCTCCATCGTAGACCGCATCAGGCGAGGCGGCGGTCAAACGCAAACATACTATTTCACATTAAAAACAATGTGCGGACAATATTTTAATGTGGAAAGATGCAGAAGTACGTTTCAGTGAAACATTCCACATTTGTATATTAGTATGAGAGATTTTGTGACCCTAGAAAATACTTTTTTGCAGGTTTGCAAGCGAGGCGACGAGACGGAGAGACGCGAAGTGCTTTATGCTTTCTTCTCGGTCTTCTTAGGCAGGAGAACTGCCTGCATGGATGTTGGGAAGCACGCACTCTGAGCAATGGTGACGCCGGAGAGCAGGTTGTTCAGCTCCTTGTCATTCCTGTTGCAGATGGAGTGGAATGATCCTGGACTACTTGTTAAAAAACACATTTTCACGTTCGTCAATGAAAGCTTCTGTTGCCTGTTGCTGCAGTACTGAATCTACCTAGTATTAGAATTTATTCAGCTGCACAAAAATAATCTTTATTGATTTCAGATTCGGTCCAATAGAAACGTTATTTATTATGATGAGTACAATAACCTCCTTTCAGTTTAGTATCACCGTTCCGAATATCCCTGGCAATAATCAAATCAGTTAGTGGCAATAAATAATCAGTGGCATCAATCATCATATGAACGGTGTCGTTGAACTTGTTATTAAAATGTTCAGGCCACCAGCCCCCTCATTATTAGCATATCATGTTCCCACTGCGGGACACAGACCTGCACTCGGAGAGAGAGGATGGGCCCTAATCTACCATGACGTGGTGCATGTTGGTGAAAGTCATATGTGTATAAAGTTTTTAGGTTAGGTATCGGTTTCCTCACGACGCGACGTTTTCCTTAATAGTTTTGAGCGATGGCAGCCGAAACTACACATAATTTTTCATTCATTCATTTCAGCCTATCATGTTCCCACGCTGAAACTCAGGCTTTCTCTCAGAGAGAGGATGGGCCCTAATCCACCATGCTGGCCCAGTGCATGTTGGTGAATGTGATATGTTTAATTTACGTACTTTTGAGGTAAGTAATTATTATTACTGCACAAAATTTATTTATGTACTAAAAAGTCATTGGCTGAGGATCAAGCCGGCTGCCGTCAGATTGTAAAGCAAAGCTAGGGTATACAAAGTCCTTGAGCAAAGCATACGTCATGCTACCATTCGTCTATATCTCTTAGGTCAAATGGACCCACTCAAACCGATTTCGCGTGATCAGTTGACATAATGCATATTTTGAATTGGTCTTTTGTACACGTTGCCAAATTTTCATCGTCCTCCTCCTTCTACCAACCTCCTAAAAGCTCAAAACATCACAAATCATTACCAAATTCTACATCACATGAAATTTTAACCTTGACAAATCGTTAAAACGTTATCTATAAAGCAGACCGTATAAAATGGCGCTCAGCACACAGAGAGACAATGATGGAAGCGATGGCAAATACCGTGACAAATCTTTTGACAAATCGACGCGCAGTTTCCGAACCCCGAAGGAAACTCGAGTTAATCTCCTGCTGTGAAAAATACGATATGATGCTTGAGAGTGCTGTTTTTCTATTAATAATGTGAATAGGGCGATATCAGATACTTACTGATGTTTTCGTTTGGGCATTTGGCAAGCATTTGGTAGACCACAAAACCTAACGCGACAATGCAAAGCAAAAAATATTATAAACTCGGTAGATTCCTCTAAGTTCAAGAATTGTCACCGGTGATCGTCTATCTTATATGTTATAGTTATTCATATGTGACAGCGAAATACCACTTACTCACCATTCAATCAGATCGGACCGATTCATCACAAAACTGACTGACTTTGAACTATTTCACCCATGAAGATGAAATTAGGCAGGTAGTTAGAGTCCTTATGGGGTGTAGAAGTCCGTGAAGTATTTCGCGAAAAGGCCAACAAGAGTTTAAGGGGGACAAAAGAGGGTTGACAGTACAAAGAGAGAGAGAGTGTACAAAGTCGCGGGCACCAGCTAGTGTCATTGTAAATACGAAATGGCGACTTGCTTCTAGACAAGTAAAGTGAGGCTGAGAAAACAATTTTGACTGTACTTCCTCTTGGGTATCATTGAATAGGATTTTCAAAAGGAAAATGAGGTTTAGCTTATGATTCAGGTGTAGAGTTTGTGAAATAATGATTGGCTAAAATACTTGTTTATTTATTTCGATAAAGAAAATTGTGTTCATAGCTTTCGTGCTATTATATGTAGCAAATCTAGGTAAATCCGATAATAAGCAACTCTGATATTGGCAAGTCCTCGAATGGTGACCGAGAGTAGGTGATATGAGTCATTATGTGGGTCCTGTTTTTCCTAGAACGTTTTTTCCTATACCTACCATAAATGGCAAAGCAAAGCAAAGGGGCTGTCTGAAAGTAGGTATATATATGACTGTCTTACCTTGGCAGCGTACGGTCGTCCGTATAGCCTATGGATACATGTAACACCAGATGCTTCACAAATACGTTACTGACTTTTTAAGACTATTAACTCACCTGTCAATAAACTTTTTATCTTGTAGGTTCTCAGAAATACCACGGAGCTCATTCTATATTTAAAATGTAAGTAAAGCGTCGCGTAGCGTCTAGACTTAGAATGATTCTGGAGCACTAGACATAGCTTCTAACGCCATGAGGTTACTCCACTACTTCGAGTTTATTTCATTGAAGCTCTATTGTATCATGGTCACAAAATAATATCTATGGACTGAGAATAAGCTCGCAGTATGTACATCATCAAACGTGGTACCATTAGTATGTTATGATTCAGTTTTTTCCCTATAATGCGCAATAACTCTAGAATTTACAACGCTATCTTGAGGGTTAGTTTGCTCTAACGAGAGATGTATTTGTTTACTGGTTTTATCGTTTTGCTTTACAAAAGTCAAAGATCTGAAGATAGCTTGGCTTCATTCCAAATGTCCTTACCGACATTTCTATATTCTATTACAAAGGTGCCCAAACTTAGTCCCGCTCTGCAAAAGCGGCCCGCTAGGTTAATTGATATAGTTATGCCATGGTGATTGAAAAGTTGTTGTCCTGAATAAAACCTCAGCAGAGCTTTTATTATTTTCAACATAAATATACTATTTAAAAGTGTGTAAAATATTAATATAATAAACTTTTATCACAACTATTATTCCCAGTGGTTTGATACACAAATTATGGGAGCAAACTATTCGACCAAAATAAAATTAATCAACGGGCCCAGAAGAAGCGCATTTTTGAAGATTACAAAATGAGCGCCGGCGCTCATTTCGTTTCAGTCGATCTCTAGCCGTAGGAAGTGCGACACGAGTCTATTGTTACATGATAATGAAACATTTGAAAAAAATATGCCTTCGTGGGCTTTTCCGAAGTGTAAATCATTATCATCATCATCATCAGCCCTGAGTGACCCACTGCTGGGTATAGGCCTCCCTTTGTTTATGCCACTCTCCCCGGTCTCTCGCTATTCGCATCCACTCGTTCCCGACAGTATTTCTGATGTCATCAGTCCACCTCATCATCGGTCGGCCTGAAAAAACCGCTATCTATTATTTGTAACAAATGTACTGTACATGGCTATTTAATTTAATTAGGTGTTGATGTAAATGTCCGACGGTTTTGGCTCATTTTTACTGAGCAAGTTCAATGGTTATGGCCCGTCCATTCACTTTATTGTGGTCGAAAAGTGAACTAAAGTATTTAGACCGCCTCTGCCATACCTAGTGGGAATTATTATTAACTAAGTTTAAAAAAAATATCACATTTCATGCTAATAAGTTGTACTTGTATTAAGACAAATGTTAGTTGACTGGTAGTTGCAGACTTCTCTAGTAAAATCGATCTATGTAAAATCGAAATCATAGTCTACCGCCGAAATTGGTTGGGCATCCTTGTTTTATTATGTACTTTAGGCGTAAATATTATGATTATTGATATGGTGTCTATTATGTCTTCTGTGGTTATGGAAGATCTACGAGCTGCTATAAAAAAAAACAGATTTAGAAGAAAATAAATTGGCTACAGAACTTGTATTATTTTTTTCATATCTGGAGGACGTGTCTCTATTTTTGAATGGCCTAAGTGGTAACCGGGACATATTAATTTACGAGCGATGAGGCTGAACGAATATGTATTAAGTTAGCTATGGTGATAAGTGATAACCTGCATTAGGGGGCATACCTACTATATTTTTTATATTTAATGATTGGCTTGCCTTTGACCGCCAACTTGCCTGATGTAAAGCGACGATGCGGTCTACGATAGAGCACGCTTGCCTAGAAGAAACCGATTCACTCGTGATTTGAAGACACCCAGATTGTAACTACCGGGGAACACCCATTCAGGCAGCGCATTCCACAGACTAGCAGTACACAGACTATCTTAGTTAAATAAAACTTTCTCGACCACTATACAAATAAGTTAGAAAAACAGTGGACCATAAGGAGTAGACCACAAACACCCTAAAACGTACCTAGGCCTACTCGCTCAGAGCCCTGATTCTAGGGCAATATGACACTGCTTTTATTACGCAATGGCATCCAAACTACATAATTTAGTCATAGTCGTCAACAGCTTCATCCTCCCAGTTTTATCTTATAGCTGCCCCACATGGTCCCTGACAAAGCAAAATTATGGGAAAATCCAAGTAGGTATGCCAAAACAACATGGAAAGAAGTAGGTATGCAATAACATAAAATTAATCGACAAAGTAAATTTGGGGATAATCAAAAAGAAGACAAAAACTAGAAACATTACATATGTAATAAAACAATAAATTTGGCGTTGGACTGCATGGTCATATGCTCAGGAATATACAAGGATAATGGAATAGGGATATATTGGAATGGTACCCAAGAGAGGAGAAACGAAATAAAGGAAGACAGCAAGTAAGATGGGAAGATGAAATTAAAAAAGTGGCTGGCTTAGATTGAAATAATTAACACAAAAGAGAAATGAATAGAAGCCCCAGGAAGAGGCCTATGCCGGAAGGCAAGTTGGAAATAATACAGCGGAACCGAGGTCAATGACTAATTAATAATATTATAAAAATTTGACATCTAAAATATTTAAATAACTAGCGGTCCGCCCCAGCTTCGCACGGATATAAATTATAGCCTATGTCACCCGGGGATAGAGTGGCTTCCAAACAGTGAAGGAATTTTTCAAATCGGTTTTGTAGTTTCGGAGCCTATTCAATGCAAACAAACAAACAATCAAATCTTTCCTCTTTATAATATTATAGTATAGATAATTAATGAACTTTACAGTACAATAGATAATTGACATCATTCTAAGATGAGAAGCAAGAAACTTAACCAGCATAAAAGGCTATAATATAAAAAATAAAAATAATAGCAGGGTACCGCGGGGCTTGGGATGGCTCGATATCAAGCCTTGACCAAGCACCTAAGCTACAGCGGGAGAGGAATACAACGTTGTCGAGGGCAGAGGAGCCGAAAATTGTCTCGGGAGGAGTTGTAGCGCAGTGCTGAGGGCTCCGAGTGTGTTCCTCTGGAGATTCCGGAGACTTTTTGTGAGGCACTAAGGGTGGTCACCTTGGGGATTTCACATAACCTGGCTACACCCAAATGCAGCCAAGTATCTTTGGTAGATTTCACCCTCGTCAACAACAAAAAAACGAGGTGTGTAGTACCGTTACATTACCGTATTTTTTTGCGTAAAAACGTCTCGACCTCTGTCTTTTTTCTGCTTAGCTTATAACCTGTTAGAGAACCTCTGTTTCCACACGTCGGTGCAAAATTAACACGAGAACACCCTTTGCGTTACGGAGTTATGAAATATATTTGGTCGCGCAGAGTCAAATTCGATTCTCTTTTTCATCCTGCCCTCCCCACTCAATGATATTCAGCGTAAGTTCGCTAATAGGCAACGTACAGTAGTATTTTTTTAGAATATATACAACACTTGGAGATCCAACCCTCTAGTCACGATGTATTAAAGTTTTAGGCGACAACAAAAGTGTTTTATCGTTAACTCTGGCGGGACCTTAGTATGGCAGCCATTTTGAAAACAATTGGCATCGATTCTGAGTTCTGACGCACTCTAAATTAAATTTGACAGCTCTAAAATTGTTGCCATCCTTCTCTCACATATCAAAATGAAAAAAGTGGCAGATAATTTTAGTCCTGTCAGATTGGTTTAGTTTAGTATGACAGAATCGACGCCAGAATCACAATAAAAAGTCCTGCTTTCTGTTGTATTAAAATTGTGCAAATATTTTGCCAAACTTGTGTAGATTTCCTGTTGTATTAATATACTCCTACTGGTTATAATTTATAGAACAGTGTGTAGGCAGAGGTAAATGAATCGAGGGATTACCAACGTATGTTTATTTAAGGTGAAACTTATGACTTCCCGGAAATACACAGTGAAAATATTAAGATTTACTCGTAGCTTTAGTGGGTTCTGTTGAAAATTTAATTATTGCCGGGTATAACTGACGACTTACATCATAGCCCAGCTTAACATCATCAAGAACTCGTCAGAATAATCCAGAATGATTCAATCCTATACTGTACAATAGTTTCATATCTTTTATATACATTCCATATTTTTTTACCTCCACGCTGGACAACAGCCTGCCATCTGCATCAACTGGATGCCCGTGACTCTCACGATGTCGTCGGTCCATCTAGTGGCAGGCCTACCTACGCTGCGTCTTCCGGTTCGTGGTATCCATGCACCTTAGAACCTTTCTTCCCCATCGGTTATCTGTTCTTCGAGCAATATGGCCTGCCCATTTTAATAGCTGTGTCGGTGACTCTGGTTCCTTGATTGCCCCGTTGGCCCAGTCGAGCCCACTTGGGGGCATGGGTTCGATTCTCACAAACATTTAACACATTTATTTTGATGAACATCTGTGTTTGCTCTAAATATCTATTAAAGTACGCATTTAAAAATATAAAATGTAGGTAATTCAGTCTCTAGCAGCCACAGTACAAGCTTTGCTTAGTTTGGAATCAGATGACCGTGCAAAATTTTCCCTAATATTTATTATTATTATATATTTATATCTTCATTTCGGATTCTATCGCGCAAAGAAACTCCGAGCATAGCTCTCTCCATTGCCCGATGTGTGAGTCTGAGTTTTTCCAAATGGCCACATGTCAGTACTTACCATAATTATGTCATCACTGGCAATACACACTGGCTAAAGACCCTAGTCTTGGTATTTTGGACGAGAAGATGTCACGTAATTTCCTGAGCGCCGCCCATCCGAGTTGGATTCTTCGGGCGACCTCTTTGCCTGAGTTGGACTTACCTAACTGAACAATCTGTCCAAGATAGGTGTAATGGTCAACAATTTCGAGAGTATCGTTCCCAAAGACTACCAGCACGGGTACAACATGGACTTTGGACATATTATGGACTGATAGATGGAGAAAAGGACTAAAATTTTCTTCTTAAATTTTAAATCATCACCTTTATTCTCTTTCTATGTGCTAGAGGTAAAATGATGAATGAAATCCATGTTATAAGAGCCTGGTAGTCTGGATTATTTAAAATCCCGTTGAAACCGCACAAAAGCGGCACAAGTGACCGAACGTTTTGCAAATGGCTTCCTTCGCAGCTGCCTAATGTACCGGATACGCGCTTGTTAAAAATTCATACGCGCGTGTAACTGTAGTGTTTATTGGTTTGGCCTTGTTACTGTGAAAAGAGAGCATAAAATATTGTTTTTCAATGATTACTCGAGTGCCTAAGATGGAGAGTCATATTTTCGGGCGTATGTATGTAATAATTTCTAAGTTTTTCACGGTTATTATATACTGGCTGCGCCCTGCGGTTTCACCCTCGCTAAATACCTCCTTGAAGCTACTTCCTTGGTAGCGACAGCAACCTCCTTTGACTGAAAATTTACAGACTCGATACCACTCGATACTTTACGGCCGTGTTCTAGACTAAGAAGTTTCTCAGCCACTAACTTCTCATCGCCTATAAGTCGAGCAGCATGCTGGTCTACCGGATCAAGAGCTTCGAGCTGTTATGAATGATGAAAATGATGTTAGTTCGAAATTCGGAACTTAGAATGACGTTTCTACGAAAATATGACAGACCGATTTACGCTACTTCTGAAGGTTTATTTTTGAGAAAGCTACTTATTTATAATCTTAAAAGCTATAGCGGGGTCATGGTTTCACCCACGATTTCCTTCACTTTCCCGTCACAAAAATAGCCGTGTTATAAAAATAATCTTCCTCTACCATTACATTTCTTCCAATTTGAATAAAGAAGATTATCTCTACAAATCTGTTTTCTATACAGGGTTACTGGTCAGTTAGCATCCTATATACAGATGGCCTCAGTACATCCATTTGAATCTGTTTTCTATACAGGGTTGCTGGTAATCATTTAGCATCCTCCTAAAGATGGCCTCAGTATATCAAACGAAACAACCTTTTTCTACGACTCTTCGAAATTCGTGAAAAATTTGCTGTTCCTCACGAAAAATCATTCACTCTCGTCAAATTATATACGAAACAGCTGATTTTCCCCCCCACGAATTCTGATAAGTTGTAAAGCAGTTTTTTGTTTTGACGTGTTGAAGCCCCTCTTAAGAGGAAGCTGATTTCTATTTCCCAGTAACCCTGTATAAATGTTCACTGCTCAAATAACTACAGATGCTGGGATGTGAAACTCAAGGACGTCTCTGTTAACATAATAAACTTGCTTTACAAAGTGTCTGAATGGTTCATTTTTGTAATAAAGACTTGGCTGGAGAGCAGATGAGGCGAGACGAGACGCAATCTGCTTAGAAATATGTAGCAAGCAGGTGCGCTGTGGGAGTCTTAAATAAGGTTTTGTGAAAGAACCTCAAGAATTCATCTGTTCAGTGTGTACAAAGTAATACATAAAAAAAAACTTTTTTAACAACAAGCGACTCTCTTCCGTCAGGTTTTGAACTAGACAATGGACTCCAGTGGGAAAATCATATACGTAAAGTCTGTAGCAAATTGGGTAGTGCATGTTTCGCGCTGAGTAGGCTCGCTAGAGTGGTGCCTCCAGGTGTAGTGCGATGTTGCTATTATGCGACAGTACATTCAGTGTTGCAGTACGGTGTGGAGGTCTGGGGACGAGCTGCAGACTGGCAGCGTGCATTGCCTTGACAGTATACCGATAGTACTAAAAAAATCCAAAAAGCTTACACATGTGATGAGACCAACAGTATACAATATGTTGCCGGATAACATCACTAATTCTCCGAGCCTAAGTTGCTTTAAAGTTCGCCTAAAACGCTGGCTTGTCGAGCAAACTTTTTATGACTTTGACATATTTAAAGACGCACAAAATTAAAATCAATTTATGTTATTATTCAATAATATTATCCATTCAATTTTAATTTTTATTTCTTTGACTTATTTTATTATTATTTTTTGTGCATGATGTTGATTATGATTTTTTGTGACATCTAATTATTATTATTTTAAATTTTAATGCTAATTATTTTGATTTGATGTTGCTATAAATTAATTGAATTTTTATTGATTTGTATAATTATTGTTATTAAAATGTAATTACGTGCTTAATTAATTATTTATAGTAATCGTTATATTAAGTTCATTTTTAGGGTTCCGTACCTCAAAAGGAAAAAACGGAACCCTTATAGGATCACTTCGTTGTCCGTCTGTCTGTCTGTCTGTCCGTCTGTCAAGACCCTTTTTCTCAAGAACGCGTAAAGGTAGCAAGTTTAAATTTATACTAAATACTTGGGTCTACGGTTTCTTTCGGCTGTAAAAAAATAAAAGTTGTAAGTCAACGCAATCAAAAGATATGAACGTTTATGTCGCATATTTTGCGATTTCACAGGGGAACCAAAACCTATAGGGTACTTCCCGTTGACCTAGAATCATGAAATTTGGCAAAAAGCAAGGTCTCATAGTACATATATAGGAATAAATCCAAAAGTTATAAATTTGAAGGTATTTAAAAATAATTATTTTGCTATTACTAACTTACATTTTGTAGTTGGGATGTATGGAAGAACCTTATTGTCAACTACAAACTTCAAAGTTGTCTTCCCAGAGACTGTGGGATCGGCCGATCTGCGAACTAGCATGGAAATCGCTACTAGATACGTGTCCTAGTATTGCAGATCGCACTCGTATTCTTGCTGTCTCTGTTTGGGAATCGGGACTTTGGTTGCAAGCCATGCCCTCTTTTAACACAGGTAGCCTTTTAGATCCAACCGCATTTCGTCTAGCTGTCAGCTTACGCTTGGGTGCAAGGTGCTGTGAGGCCCATCGCTGTCAGTGTGGTACTGCTGTTGACCAGCTCGGTCACCATGGTCTCTCTTGCTCGAGAAGCGCTGGTCGTATTGGCCGACACGCTAGCCTGAACGACATCATACGCAGGGCACTTTCCACCGCCAATTTCGCAGTTGTGCTCAAACCGAGTGGTCTTGCGCGTGACGATGGAAAGAGGCCTGACGGCATGACACTTGTGCCCTGGAGGTTGGGGCGGCCCCTTGTATGGGACGCAACTTGTGTCGATACTTTGGCGCCGTCACATCTTCCTGAGACACAGGGTAGGGCTGGCGCGGCTGCTAATTCGGCAGAGCAGCACAAGCGTCGCAAATATGCTAACCTCGGCAGTGGTTACATATTTGAGGCGTTTGGGGTCGAGACATTGGGCCCTTGGGGACCGGGAGCTCACCTCATTTTCAAAAATCTTTCAGAGCGCCTGGTTAATGCGACGCGTGACCAAAATGCTGGCGTGTTTCTGGCTCAACGCATTAGCATTGCCATTCAACGTGGTAATGCCGCCAGCATGTTGGGTACGCTGCCAACTGGTAGTGGGCTTGAGCAGTTGGATTGTCTTTAGACCTTCAACGGTCTATGGGCAGTCTAACTGTATTTGTAGTGTTAGTTTTAGCTTGTATTTTTTTTTAGTTATTAAAGGCACTTGCCCAGTAAAAAAAAAACTACAAACTTAAGTTTGTCTTTCAATATTTTAACTTCAGTTAGTTTTTTTTTTGGTCTCGCGCTCTGAGGGTTCCGTCTAACGGAACCCTCAGAGCACGAGTCCTACTCGTACTTGTCCGGTTTTTTAACCTGTATTTGACATGTATCTTTCTGATATTAATAAAATAACTATAACTATGGTTGAGGAGGACGATGGCTGGCACATGTGTCATACTCGTGATCGGGTGCTGCTTGCGGGTCGCTGGTCTGCTCGCGGTATACACACAACACTAGTACCAAATTGTTTAACCTTAGATTAAGATATAACTAACTTTCCTCTCCCTGAATTGTAAATAACTAAGTAAATTCGTTTAAGTTAACAAAATTGTAGTCAAGTAAAATAAAAGTCACGGATCAGTGGAGTAGCATTTAAAAAAAAAATAACAAGCCTTTCGTATTCTTCTCAGCAAAGCTCTTCATTTAATACCCATATGCAACCACATGATGGAGCACGCTCGTCTAGAAGAAACCGATTCACTTGCGACTTGTAGACACCAGTTTGTAACAATCAGGGAACAATCCATTCAAGCAGTAGTGTGCATCTTGAGGCCGGATATTATGATACTTTATATATCGGAAAATTGCATATAAGAAACCTGGAAAACTAATCAAAAAATCTTTGTACCTATACAAAAGTTTTCTTCATAACAAAAATGTCATTTCATTGACCAATTCCCAGCAGTGGGCGGTGCGTGGGTCACCTCGATCCAAATCTCAGATTCTTGTACATTCGTACGGCCTTGTTCGAAATAATTTGATAAACGAAGTCAATCTGTGGTTCGCATCATCCCAATCTCAATGTTTTGGCAGAATCACAAGTTCGTTTAGCATCTAGAGCCGTATTCTAGGACTTATATCGTAGGTTGATCTTCAATTATCTCGATCGATACTTGACGCTAAAATAAACATGGCTACACGTATAGACTGTACTAAGCCGAAAGGAGGTCATTGTACTCATAATTATGAACAACTTTACTATGGGACCAACCCTGAAATCGCAAAAAAATATATCATAGGTAATAGGTTAAAGATAGAAGCAAAACTTAAATCTAGGGCCGTATTCTAGGATTTTTCTCATATGTTGATTTCTAATAGGGTATTTGACTACTTTTGGGAAACTATTGCACATTATTGTCTGATATAAAATAATGTATACTGCATTTATATTTTCTGGATATCAGTCGTATTTGCGATATAAATCGATGTTAAAGTTTGAATAAAAAAATATCGCGCCAAAACGCAGACCTGCGTCATAGCTCCGATCACGTGACTAATTGACGTCACACAAAACAAAACAACTGCAGCCAGGCTGCAAAAGTTTGATAATTAATTAATTTCTAATAGAAGTAATGGTTTATAAATATTGTGTAGTGCCAAAATGTACAAATACTTCCATAAAGACACCGGATAAAATATTTGTTCCTGTTCCAATGCACCCAAAACTCCCCAAAACTCGTAAAAAGTGGTTGTAACCAATCTAAGGTTGGAACTAAGTAGCTCGTAGAGAACCCAAAAGTATTGGAGCTAATTCAAGTGTTTCTATGTGCGAAGATCATTTTGAGGTACATATTTAAGTCTATATATTTCTATTATAATTTGTGTTTTTATTGCATTACTATTTTATGTACTGTTACTTTCTTTTTAAACATTGTAGGCTTGACATAACCTAACAAAATAGTTATATCCACCTACTACAACATACTTTTTGTACAACTTGATTGAATGTTTTGCTTGGAGAACAATTAAAAATTAATACTGACATTGTAGTTTTTACGTTTTGAGTTCTGCAGCGTAGAAACAATGACGTGGATTATTATTAAAGAAATATGCAACCATAAAAACATTAATTTTGGGTAAGTTACTGCTGTCTGCTTGCACAAAATGTTTCTCCATTCTTGTCACATTTAACCTCCGGAATGTATTTGGGGAAAATTTCTGGATAAATCGCTCTCAAAATAGCTTTACAACATTAAATTCGCAAATATCAATACAAAATCTGTTTGTTTAGATTTGTGTGACGTCACTAGGGATGAAGCCAGTTACAGACCGTTTTCGATCACGTGATCAAATGTCGAAAATACAGTTATTTTATTCGCGTTTTTTACAAAAAATAAGCATATTTTTATCAAAAAATCAATGAAATATGATTTTTCATTATGTCATGTTTATGGATGGCGTCAATTGGCATAATATTTTTAATACAGTCAAGTACCCTATTATCCCAATCGATATTTGACGCTGGATGCCACAGAAGAGATAATAGCACACTCATGATTGTGTTATTATGTCTTCTGTGCTTAGATCCCCGATGGAAGAAAAGCCACTCTGGTTCTTTGGTGATTCGAGTATCCTTGTTCCGGATTCTATCGCGCAAAGAAACTCCGTGCTTGTAGTGCTAACAGACGAGACGGACTTGGTTGACGAACCGCCGTCCAACCAATGGGAGAGAAAGAGAAAATTTTCTCTTTCCCTCCCGTTGGTCAGACGGTGGTTCGTCAACCAAGTACGTCTCGTCCTTCAGCACTATTATATTTAGTCTAATCTTTTCTTAGAGTCTGCTTAAATCTAGTTTTGAATTGAATTGAGATTCAATATCGTTCCAGAATACAGCCCTAAATCACAGAGTTAAAGTTGATAAACAAACATCGAAATGAACTAGGAATCATGAACTAATTCTGGATGTGACGATGGCCTTGTTGATCACAGAATTATACATTCTGCTCCACGATTTTCTAGCCTATATCCTAATGATTCATACTACCTCTGTTAAATTTCAAGACCAGAAAAAAAAACTATCTGGTCCCGAAAAAGTAACAAACAGACCGATGACCAGAAAAAAAGATACTTTCACATTACAATATTTAGGTATGTGTGAGTGCAGTGAGTGCGTGAGTGAGGAAACCGTCCAAGAACCTCCCAAGCTCAAAGCATGACATTCACCAACATGCACTGGGCCAGCATGGTGGATTAGGGTCCATCCTCTCTCTCTGAGAGAAGAACTGTGTCCCAGCAGTGGGAACATGTAAGGCTGATAATGATGATGATGAGTGATTGATGTGACCCTCCCTCTTTTCAACATGCTTATATTATTAGCTTCACTGGTAACTATGCAAACACATCTTGGAAATCGGTTTTACTCCACTACTCTAACTGTTATAACTTTGCAAATACAGGGTTACGTATATACACTGTAATAACCCGAAAGGAGGTCATTGTGCTCATCATTATGAACAACTTTTATTATGGGAACATCTCTAAAATCGCAAAAAAAATAGCTGTATCCATACATTTTGTCGAGTATGAATGACCATTTTCTTTGAAACAGCTGATTTTTAGGGTTCCGTACCTCAAAAGGAAAAAACGGAACCCTTATAGGATCACTTAGTTGTCCGTCTGTCTGTCTGTCCGTCTGTCAAGACCCTTTTTCTCAAGAACGCGTAAAGGTAGCAAGTTGAAATTTATACTAAATACTTGGGTCTACGGTTTCTTTCGGCTGTAAAAAAATAAAAGTTGTAAGTCAACGCAATCAAAAGATATGAACGTTTATGTCGCATATTTTGCGATTTCACAGGGGAACCAAAACCTATAGGGTACTTCCCGTTGACCTAGAATCATGAAATTTGGCAAAAAGCAAGGTCTCATAGCACATATATAGGAATAAATCCGAAAGTTATAAATATGAAGGTATATCATTTAAAAATGATTATTTTGCTATTACAAACTTACATTTTGTAGTTGGAATGTATGGAAGAACCTTATTGTCAACTACAAACTTAAGTTTGTCTTTCAATATTTTAACTTCAGTTAGTTTTTTTTTTTGGTCTCGCGCTCTTAGGGTTCCTTTATGTCGTATATTTTGCAATTTCACAGAGGAATCAAAACCTATAGGGTACTTTCCGTTGACCTAGAATCATGAAATTTGGCAAGAGGCAAGGTCTCATAGTACATATATAGGAATAAATCCGAAAGTTATAAATTTGAAGGTATTTAAAAATAATTATTTTGCTATTACAAACTTACATTTTGTAGTTGGGATGTATGGAAGAACCTTATTGTCAACTACAAACTTCAAAGTTGTCTTCCCAGAGACTGTGGGATGGGCCGATCTGCGAACTAGCATGGAAATCGCTACTAGATACGTGTCCTAGTATTGCAGATCGCGCTCGTATTCTTGCTGTCTCTGTTTGGGAATCGGGACTTTGGTTGCAAGCCATGCCCTCTTTTAACACAGGTAGCCTTTTAGATCCAACCGCATTTCGTCTAGCTGTCAGCTTACGCTTGGGTGCAAGGTGCTGTGAGGCCCATCGCTGTCAGTGTGGTACTGCTGTTGACCAGCTCGGTCACCATGGTCTCTCTTGCTCGAGAAGCGCTGGTCGTATTGGCCGACACGCTAGCCTGAACGTCATCATACGCAGGGCACTTTCCACCGCCAATGTCGCAGCTGTGCTCAAACCGAGTGGTCTTGCGCGTGACGATGGAAAGAGGCCTGACGGTATGACACTTGTGCCCTGGAGGTTGGGGCGGCCCCTTGTATGGGACGCAACTTGTGTCGATACTTTGGCGCCGTCACATCTTCCTGAGGCACAGGGTAGGGCTGGCGCGGCTGCTAATTCGGCAGAGCAGCACAAGCGTGGCAAATATGCTAACCTCGGCAGTGGTTACATATTTGAGGCGTTTGGGGCCGAGACATTGGGCCCTTGGGGACCGGGAGCTCACCTTTTTCAAAAATCTTTCAGAGCGCCTGGTTAATGCGACGCGTGACCAAAATGCTGGCGTGTTTCTGGCTCAACGCATTAGCATTGCCATTCAACGTGGTAATGCCGCCAGCATGTTGGGTACGCTGCCAACTGCCAACTGGTGGGCTTGAGCATTTGGATTGTCTTTAGACCTTCAACGTTCTATGGGCAGTCTAACTGTATTTGTAGTGTTAGTTTTAGCTTGTATTTTGTTTAGTTATTAAAGGCACTTGCCCAGTAAAAAAAAACTACAAACTTAAGTTTGTCTTTCAATATTTTAACTTCAGTTAGTTTTTTTTTTGGTCTCGCGCTCTGAGGGTTCCGTCTAACGGAACCCTCAGAGCACGAGTCCTACTCGTACTTGTCCGGTTTTTTATATTTTTATTTATTTATTTTACATGGTAAACAAACAGTTGCAAATTAACACTATAGATACGAGATAAAAAGTGATTCGCGATTTCAGAGTTTAAAGAACAAACTCCTTTCCGCTTAGCATACCCTTTCCTTACAGCACGGTATACTTACAGTAAGACTTACAGCTGTACTCAGAGACGTTACTTGAGTTAAGGAATACTTAAAATTGCTCTGTCAACTTCTCGTTGACGGAAATTGTCACACATGAAAACGAGACAGAGCAATTTTAGACGTTCTAAGTAACGTGTCTGAGCGGCTGTTAGATCTATTGTGGAACAGCTGGGCATGTCAACAGAATCAAAGTTTCTCTAAACTCTAGGCCGACGACCGCGCTTTTCAAATAAACAAACCCAATAGGTATTTAAAACAATCTCTAAAGATAGCCGGTAAGCACTTCATAAAAAGAAAACCGTTCAAATCCACCGATAAGTTAGAATCCGTGTAGTGATGTTACATGACGGAAATTATCGATTATCTAATCCGATTACAAAACGAATACGTAATACAAATGTACATAATATAAATGTATCTATATTAGTTACTTCTTTTGGTGCGGCCGCTCTAAAAGGCGAGTTATTTTTTGGTTCATATACGTGTAAAACTATGTATTTTTATTCCTTCAAGACGGTACTTATAGCTTGGAACTTTAGGTTACATCAAAAGAATGAGCTCGTACGAGTATAACTAAGTGTTTTAGAATATAAATGAGTTACCAAAAGGTTTGCGAGTATCAGTGATTCGTAGATTTTTCTTCTTCTTGAAATTTTGGCTTCAGACGTTTGTAATTTAGGTAAGTTGTGTCATGTATGATTGTATATCATGAATGAAAACCACGAATTCTGATGACTTTCGCCAAGTATTTAACGTAACGGAACGTAAGACTTAACACAGGTCAGGTAGCTACCCGACATACTTAGTGAAATATTAAAATAAAAATGTTTTTATTCAGCCTTTTACCATGTTATTGCAGCTGTCAGAGCTGCCACAGCAAATAAGTGGTTGGATCGAGTTAAATTCACCATAAACACTCCAAAAACACAAGTTTTAGAACAATGCTGCATTGCCCCGGAATTATTTTTCCACGGTTGGTGCTCAAATTCCCCTCTTGACAGGTCCAAGTTTTCTGCCAGTGACAGCGACGGTTGTCCTCTCGGATCAGGCGATTCTGATCACGTCTGACGGGATGGGATATGAATAAGCCAGCCAAGTGCGAGCCGGGTCGCGCACTGAGAGTTCCGAACCACCACAAAATACAAAAAGTAGTGCAAGAAGATAACAACCTGACCTGATTCTAGTACTTACTAAAAAGGATGTGATCCTAATTACAGCTCAGAATGTAATCTGTTGTTAAATTCTAACGTTTGGCGTTATTTATGTATTTATTATTCCAATTTCAAATTCAATTCGATTGACAACACTTGAACTACCTGTTACAACACTAGTCGGCTTATTCACGGGCTTAGCTGGTTGGAGATATACTATACAAGTATGTAGAACATTTTAAAACAGTCACGTAGCCTTTTGTAGTTATGAAATGTATGCAAATACATTTAGGACGTTTACAAGAATCGCTGTCAGCCATTTTGTTTTTTTGAATTGAGAATTTCTCGCGACTTGCTGAACTCTTGCGCATGAATTGAAGATCTCTAGACATTTGGAAAACTTTATCGATTATTCAGATCTGAAAATATTACATTTAACTGGTATGTATAATTTTGCCAAAAATTATACATACTTACCTTAGAATAACTACTCAGAAAAGGTAAGTTTCCAAACAACGCCTTCTCAAAACGTAAGTTACAAATTCGCTTTGTAGCTTACGTTTCGATTGATATTTTAAACGATTTAAGCAATTACCTGTGGAATGTCACACCATAACTCCAAAGATTATATACTGATAACTCTTATGCTGCTTTTCTGATTTGTTGTGGTACGATTTCACCGCGCAAATTGTCATAGTAAAAATTTTATACATTTTTTGGTGTCATATATGACACCATTTGAATGGCTTAAATTTTGCGAATGTACTTGGTTTCTTTGTGTAGTTATTCTAAGATACTTACCTATCACATCATTGAATAAGATATATTGTTCTTCACTAGAATATATAAAAATTTGGCCGATGGCATTTGGATGGAGGGTTGGGTAATTATCTGAGAAAAATGGGGGAAACTGGAACTGTATTTACCTACTAGATAATGAATCATGAAAACAGTATCCCCAGCAAAAACACTTGAAAGAAACTTAGTTACGTATTCAATAGAATTTTGTAAATTACAGGTGGTAATTTACTTGTAGGTAAACAGCTTGTGATATGGCTGCCAGAGACCGATATACATACTTAAATAGATAATTAACACCCAGATACAGAAAAACCACAAATGTTCATCACATAAATGTTTGTCGGGTGGGAATCGAACCCACGCCCCCTAGCGGTAAAGGCAGGTTCACTACCAACTGGACCAACGAGCTATCTGAATTGAATTGAATGAATTGTGAATGCATGATTGCATGTTGAAGGTGACTTGGTATTATGATAGTTTTAATCAATAAAAATGAATACGTTACCATTGCAGCTTAATTAATTTATAAAATTTCAAGGTAAGTGGCACGAGGTATTTATAGAGGTGTATGATTCAATAAAGGAAAACATCGCGAGGAAACTGGTATATCCTACAACCTCAAAAGTTCAAAGACATATATGACATTCACCAATATGCGCTGGACCAGCATTGGATTAGGGCCCATCCTCTCTTTCTGAGAGAAGGTCTATGTCCCAGCAGTGGGGGGAACATGGGAAATGATGATGGTTCAATAGTTTACTGCAGCAGCAGATAAGGGGCTTCTCTTAGTATTTATGGACGTGGGTGAACATTTGAGTCAAAGCCAGCATACCTACGTGAGCCCATACACATCCCAGTCGCCGCTAACATTTGTGTATTACTTTTCTTAAAACATTGCAAGTTTAAGTAACTTTTAAACATTCGCTATTTGATACCATGTTTTTTAGATGTCTATCGGTACCTATTTGGTTGGTTTTTTATTCGGTTTAGTCTATACAAACTTTTATCTAAGTAAAAATAATGCGCGATAAGTCTTTAATATGTATGAATATTTTTAAACATTGCAAGGATATTCACGTAAAAATATTCATAAATATTAAATAAATTAATAAATATTCGGGACATTTTTACACACACGGTCATCTGACCCCAAACTAAGCAAAGCTTGTGATATGGCTGTATTATTATTATATTATTATAATACAGTTATTTCTATAATCATTTAAATAGTAAATCTCAGTGTGGTTTTTCATGTTCAAAAACCGGACAAGTGCGAATAGCTCGCGCTCTGAGGGTTCCGTCAACGGAACCTTTAGAGTGCGAGACCAATTAAATAAATACAAAAAAATTTAAAATATTGAAATAACTTAACTTTTTAGTAGACATTAAGATTCTTCCATACATACCAACCACACAATGTAAGTTTGTAATCGCGAAACTATTATTTTATAGGATACTAGCTGACCTGACAGACGTTGTCCTGTCTTAGAACTGTCAAACACGTAAATCTTATTTTATTACACCTTGGGTTATATTATTGGAGTTTTAGAAAGGATCCCAATTTAAAAAAAATATATAATATAGCCTATTTTACCCGGGGATAGCGTAGCTTCCCAACGGTGAAAGAATTTTTCAAATTGGTTTAGTAGTTTCGGAGCCTATTCAATGCAAACAAACAAACAATCAAATCTTTCCTCTTTATAATATTAGTAAGTATAGATAACTTCAAATTAACAACTTTCGGATTTTTTCCTTTATGTGCTGTTTGACCTTGCTTTTTGCCAAATTTCATGATTCTAGGTCAACGGGTAGTACCCTATAGGTTTAGATTCCCTCGTGAAATCGCAAAATATGCGAAATTATAGGACATGAACGATCACATCTGTTAATCGCCTTAACTTAAAAGTTTGATTTTTTCTCTACTAAAAGAAACCGTAAATTTGAGTATTTTATATAAATTTCAACTTGATTCCTTTACGCATTCTTGAGAAAAGGGCCTTGACAGACGGACAGACGGATAACCAAGTGATTCTATAAGGGTTCCGTTTTTTCCTTTTGAGGTACGGAACCCTAAAAATGTTGAAAATATGTGAAAGAGATTAAACTTGCCTTCGCCAAGCTCAGTTTATTCCTTATGAAAATTCATGAAAATGCTAACGCAGCTCTAATGAATACTTTTTAATTGCATACTGCGAATGCATTGTTAGCGCTACGTAACCGACAACCTTGCCACAGTAGATATGCAGTAGTTCGAATTTAAACAAACGCCCGAATCACGTGACCTAATCAAACGTGCGCCTATTCCCCTACCCGCTACGATACTTCACGGTACGTTTAGAGCGATATTCACGCGCGCTGCGTAAATGAGATTAGTCGTGTGTGTGTGTATCGTCAGCGTAGAAGTAGAATACAAAATAATGAAAATTTTCTTAAAACCCGATAGTAGTAACCCTAGCACTGTGCTGAGACCAAGGCATTGAATTCAAAAACACGCCCGAGTTAAACTACTGCTTTAGTTTATACATCTACTGTGACCATGGTTCGTGTCGCGACGATTGCGTGGGCTGTTAGGAAAATTTTAAAGACAATGAATTATTATAATCTACTGTCCTAAATGGATTCAATTGCAGTCATGATTACTCAGTTAACTATTTGGGTCGGTCGCAGACCCTTATCCTGATACCTAGAAACAGTGAGCACGTCAAGTATGAAAGTAAAGTAAGGTAAGGTAAGGTATGCAGTGATCAGCATTTTAGGGTTCACCCAGTGAGATGTAATTAAGTAAAAAAGGTAAAGGAAAAAATATCTTAGGGTAAAACTTTAACTTCGTCTACTGGGTTGGAATCGGAGCGTACGGACTACGGAGCGTACGGATTTGTTGCTTTGTATTGAGTTCTATGGCGCAGATTTGCCAATCCAGTGTACGCAGTACCATAGAAATCAATATAAAACAACAAACCCATACGGTGCGTACGCACCGGCGTACCCTCCGATTCTGATCCAGTGGACGCGTACCTTATATAACGCCACATGTGCGGGCCGCGCCGCCCGAAGCAACGCGCGATACCCCGCGTCTCCGTAAATGAGGTCTTAACGGCCTCATATACCAAATTTGACGGTTTTAAATCAATTTTATTCAGATAAAATATTTGAGCTGGAAAAAATACATGTCACAGATACATCTGTATTTGAGTTTATGATTTGGTTCAAAAAACGGTAGAATAAACCTTCCTCGATCAAAAAAAAATCTGACACAAAGTCGAGTTAGTTTATTTTTTTCGTTTTATGCTCTAATGAAAGCTCGTAACAACCTGGAAATTGCATGTACCTACTGAAAGGCAATTTTATTCAACATTTTTTGGTTTGGATAGATTTTTGATAGTGAATAGTTTCGTTTTTTAGTCGAATTAAAAGCGCAAAAAGGTCGCGAGAACGGACCTATGTTCGTTTTTGTCGTTGCACTCCCCCCGCGGGCGTCCTGATTCTTGCGTGGCAAAATACATCGTCGCTATAACTTGGCGGGGGCTGAGGGAGCGTTTTGTTGCCTACGCGACTCGGATTCCCGGCCGTTAAGCATAATGTAGTTGGTTTCGCCGTTTCATCCTAACTTTAGTTCTATTGCTTCGTAAACTGTCTTTGTAAACTAACTTCCTCTGGTGGTTCTTCAAAGAAATATGTTAGGAATGCTGAAGCAAATTCTGCTTGTCCTGATTTTGATCATCCTTTTGCTGTTCATTGCCATGCCTATAACTTTGGTATCTTATTAAGATTGGTGAGACCAGTGACCGATAGCAGGTAGGTATTTCTCATGCAAAGGCCGGATATGAACGGCCAAATTATTTCGATGTCCCCTAAACGCAGGGGATTCAGAATTGATGGCCAATTTTGCAATTGTGGCTTCTATTGAGTTTTTAGCCCGATGTCTGTGGAACAGCAATTGTTACTGTGCTGTTGGATGAGTTATTGATCGTGTTATCCTACACAAAACCACAAGTTTCTTTCATTGAAAAAACTAAAATCTATTTTACCCGGATCATCAAAATTATAAATGAAACCTCATTTCAATTTTGAAAGACCTATATACTATGTCAGGGGATGCAATAACATTTATTTTTTCCCTCCATTTTCATGCCGCCGTCTTGTATTTACGACGTGACCCACCCAGTGACCATCTCTGAATCTATACGAATCTATTGACACCTTATTTATCACAAATGGTTGAAGCGTTTAGGCTGGAGATGGGAAACCGGGAATACGCAGTGAGTTATAGCATTTTCTTACGAATGCGAGCGATAACGATACGACTGTCAGTCCGCACGAACGAAACTGTGTTTTATTGCGTTCTCGCACAGACTGACAAATCCATCGTTCGTTCGTGGCACTGGTAGTGCTTAGTAGTACTTCCACTACCATTTGCAATAAGCAAAACGTTGCAGACGATGCTTAGTAGCTACTTACAACTTCTACTTGCTACTTTTACTACGCATCGTCTGCAAGCGCTTTAAGCGGGCATAGGAATGAATTAAATGAATTGTGACCATTGAAGTGCTTTTTATATTAGGTATATCATACATAGATTATTAACAGATTTCTTTCCCAATTTTTGTGTTTCTTGCAGCTGGGCAGTGACGTAGGAATGTGTCACTCCCAGCATGTCAGACCCTGAGCGGTGCAGGATGAGCAACCGTACCGGAATAATCGACATGCTGAAAGGCGGTGCGCGTACTGTATCTTTTGCGTAATAATGTCACCTCATTCCACAGCTCCGCTCCGTCTAGTTTCACTTTGCTTCAGTGAAAACGCACCCTTACTTTTAATGCTTAAGTGACATATTTTCCTCGTGATTATTATTCTATAATCATTGAACCCAACATACGATAATTCACTGATAATTTTACTAATGTAGTATGTCGGTATTGTTTGTTCGTTACGTCAATCGTGGCACACTACGTCAGAGAGCGAAGACCTTGTGACCCTGGCCCCTATTCCGTAAACAATAAAGATGATAATCGCGCTGGATATTAAGTCACTGCTTTATAAATCGTAGGTAGGCAGTCGGCAGGCAAAATTATCAATATTATTCAAGCTGGTTTAAACTACTCAACCAAAACTAATGAATATTTTGTGGGACTACCTCAAGAATTTTCTTTACATGATAAAAAAAGAAACGTGTAAATTGGTTTACAGATGCAGGCGTAATCGACGTACATACAGAAAAAGATACATAGGAGTCGAATAGAGAACTTTCGTCCTTTTTCGAAGTCTGGTGATCGCCAGAAATGCCTTCCGCACATTATAGGTACATCTCGCACTGTTCGATTTAATCGATTGCTTCTGCTAGGTAGGCAACGCACTGACAATGCCCCGGGTATTGTAGGTGTCTATAGGCAGCGGTGAACATCAGGTGTACCGCAGCTTGTTTGCCACTTATTCTATAAAAAAAAGAGGGATAAAAATAAAATTTGTTTACATAGTTAACTGAAGCCAAGGATCCATTCTATGATCGTTCTTGGTGAAGCTTATGATACCGTGTTAAAATATATGAACAAAGTTACAGAATACGACTCACCACTCGCCAGGCTTGTGCCTCTAACTGATTAGATGAAGTCTATATTAGTTAATTGATGTTATTGTGTCATGCCAGCTATAGCAATCATTCTCATTGCGTTTATAGTCTTTTTAATGTAATTGGGCCATTGAAATAATGAAATGGCACGCTTTTGCTGTTTCAATTTGTTTTGCATAGTTTGTTCACTGTGACATAAGTAAAGTATATAATATGTAATGTTTAACGTTAAAATCAAACCTTAATTCAGTTAAGGTAAGGTCGTAAGGTCATAAAGTTCTTTATCATCTTCATCTCCAGACACGTAATAATAGTGTTTGCAGTAGAAACCATAAAAATCCAAGTACAAGTCCTATATCCCAGGGTCTAATAAGGTAGTGCAAGCAAAAATAAATGTGACCAACGCCGTATGTGGGGCACGGCACCAGTCATGTGGGCGGCAGCAGGGTAACCACATGCCACTAAGTTTGTTGAAAATAACTCTAAAAATTTAAGACTTCCTGTGGTGTGTTGGTGATATGACATCCCGGACAAATTAGCAGTTTTTGTTTGTATAATGTGCACTGCTTGTCTAGTTATAAAAATATTGGGAGAGACTGAGGTGCAGTGCTGGCTTTTGGTGCGGACATACCTACAAAATCCTCTGCTGTCGGGCATAAATAATCTACCTCAACACTATTTTTAATCTAAATCTGTTTCGCCATTACAAAATAAAATACCTACCTATACTGTAAACATAAAACCTGTAGGCAACGAAGGCCTATAGATAGAATTGCTGGCCTTGTTGCGTTGCTAGATCGTGGCCTATATTTTGATCAGAAAGTTAGCCTAACTTTCTGATCAAAATATAGGCCAGCATTTTGGTCACATAAAGAATTATTCAGCCTCCCCGCCAATTGTTCCCCACCCACGGTCTAAGTGTTTCTACCCCAAACAAACACAAATAAGTAACCTGTCAAGGCTGGAATGTTAGCGCCGCTTGAGGCATTTAGCGGCGATAGGTGCAGCATACGCCTGTTTTGACGACTTTGGAAGATGAGACGGCGGCCCCAGTGTATCAACGCATGTAGCGTCATTAAGGTCGTCCCATCTTCCAAGGAATGAGAGTCATTCCATCGGGCCTTTTGCCGTCATCACGTAGTAGGCTGTTTGGTTCTAAAACCACTGCGACATTAGCGCTTCCGAAGACCTGACGGATGACATCATTTAAATTGCTGTGGCGCGCTATGCGACCGGCACTCCTACAGCACGATAATCATGGTGACCGAGGCTGTTAACTTTTTCACCACATGCGCATTGGTGGGAAATGACACAATGTGCACCAATGAGCAACGAAATGGCTACCCGGAACGTGTTGTTATCAAACAATCGAAAGGCGAGAAAAGAACCAAACAATAAAAATGAAATTTTACCTCTTATGGCATTGATATAAAGATAATATTACCACAAACCTAAATGTATTAATAAAACTGCTAATGAAAACAAAACGTATATTTTGGAAAAATTTCAGCTATTCGTCAATCTTTTGGTCACCCTACATATCCACACAAGTGGGTAGGTGTAAAGCCTTTGTGTCCGATGTGTCTGTACTATTGTTCTAGTTGGATTTTCTTTTCATCTTCCACACGGTATTGTATCTACGGAATAGAATAGAAATCATTCTGGACGGGTTTTCTTGTGTTTAATTATTATTCAGTCTTGAGCATCGGCGCAAAGTTGGCTAGTCTATCGATAGTCATTTAGTTGTCTTGGGGACAGAATGAGGGGGCAGAAAGGAATAACTCGATCTATTTATATATATCGATATCGATAGCCCGTTGGTCCAGTTGGTAGTGAACCTACCTTCTGAGCCTGAGGAAGTGGGTTCGATTACCACATAGGACAAACATTTGTGTGATGAACATTTGTGTTTGTTCTATATTTGGTTGTTAATATCTATTTAAGTATGTATTAAAAAAAAAAAAAAATTATGTATGTATCAGTCTCTGGCAGCCATGCTTTGCTTAGTTTGGGGTCTAATGACCATGTCTGCAAAAATGTCAAAAAAAAAAAAAAATCCTGTGTGAAGTGTGAAGTGGGCATGAAAAGGAGCCACCGCTTTTATGGTTGATATTTCGAAAACCCGTACGAAGCGCTTTGGTTCCACTTTTATTGTGCGAACTCCTAGTCTGTGGAATGTGCTGCCTGAATGCACCGCTAGCTAAGCACCGCTAGTGTTGAAGGGGTCCATAGGCGGCGGTTTCTGCTTACCATCGGCGGAACGTAAGCTAGTTTATATCAAAAAAATGTATATATGAATTTCTAGTGTAATTCCGCTTCTACGTCGTTTTGAGTACAATAATGATTTGGGACAAACTATTTTACTCTATAGATATTTGTGATGCTAATTTATACCTATTCTGACATAAATATTAATTACATAAAAAGTAAAATTAACCTAACCTGAAACAAATTGTAATTAAATTTGTAACAAAAAAATTCGTTTTAACAATTTGTACTAATGATATTAATTTTATAAAATTTGTTAATCTTGAAATTACTATAAACTTTATTTAATTGAAATGTAAATGAAAAATTTAACAATAAATACTGAAAATAACATAAATTTACTGTAAATATTATTTAATTGAAATGAACTCTAAATTTTTGAATCTATTATGAAATTACTATAAATATTATTCAATTCTATTGTTGAAATATAAATGAAGTAAACAATTATACCCGTTTCCTCAGTGCACCTTGTCGACACGTGTTTCGCCTCGAGGCATTCTCAAGACGTGTTGACTCTCCAAGCGCGATGCCGAGAATGAGTAAGCCGCTATTGCAACGGTCGTTTATATACCGTTACCCGCGCGGCTCGGCGCCTGACTCAGCCCGGCACCAAAACACCTCAGCAATGGTGACGTAACACTCGTTTGGTCATTCAGCAGTGAATCACCCGTTCCTTCATGTTTAAAAATTTCTAAATGTTCGAGAACGCTCATACGGAACCCTTTTTCACACATATGTAGTACACTGAATGTATTGTTGTCACCCAAAACGTGACCAGTTTCCAAAAGATGTTTTGCGAAGTGTGACTTCTCTGGGTGGTCATTTCTGTATGCGGAAATGTGCTCCTTGTAGCGGGTTTGAAAATTACGCCCTGTTTGCCCTACGTAAACACTATCACACTCATCGCACACCAATTTGTAAACTCCTGACTTCTTCTCTTTGCTGATGGTATCTTTACCGTTACATAGTCTTCGCATGTTATGGCTGGTCCGAAAAGCAACGTGTACGTTGTTTTTTCTGAGCATTTTTGCGACTTTTTCTGATGTTGGCCCCAGATATGTCAAACTTCCCACATATTTGTTTATCCTTTCCGGTGGATGAGGATACAGCATTGATCTGATCCTGGTTTGCTGTTTTTTCTTTATCAAGTTATCCACCATTTGACGGCTGTATCCATTTGTTGTTGCAATGTGATAAATGACATCGATCTCCTTTTTGTAGTTCTCTGGCGAGAGTGGAATAGTCGTCAACCTGTGCACGTAGCTCCTAAATGCTGCCAACTTGTGTTGAATGGGATGGTTTGATGATTCCGGGATTGCTGTGTCCGTATGTGTTGGCTTGCGATAAATTTGGAAGTCCAGTTTGTTGTTGGTTCTTGTGATGGTTAAATCCAAAAAGTTAAGTGATTGGTTTTCTTCTATTTCAAGCTTGAACTTTATCTTTGGGTGGATGTTGTTTATTTTTTTCAGAAATATGTCCACTTGTCGTCGCGTACCTTTCCAGCATATAATTATGTCATCCACATAACGGTAATAGAAGTGGATACTTGGCTCGCTCACCAAATGTTTGCACTCAAAATTATCCATAAAAACTTCTGCCATCTGTGGACTCAATGGTGAACCCATTGCAAGACCTTCTTTCTGTGTGTAAAATTGATTATTAAACTGAAAGTAATTTTGTTTCATACAAATAGTTGTCAGTGTCATGAGATCTTCTATTTCTCCTGGGTGTAGACGTTGCTTCTCCAAATTACCGCTCAGTATTCTCAGTGACTCTTCAGTTGGTACATTGGTGAACAAGCTTTCTACATCCAATGATATCAACTTGGCATTTGAAGGTATGTTCACATCTTTAATCTTTTCTATTAAGTCCACTGTATTTTTCAAACTGTATTTTGGTCTAAACGATGACTTTTCCTTGAGCACCCCGTTCAAATGTCTTGCTAGGTTGTAAGCGGGGGCCCCAATATACGACACTACTGGTCGTATTGGGATGTTCTCTTTATGTAATTTTGGCAATCCGTATAAAAGTGGTGGTCGTGGATTCATTGGCACAACATTCCTCA
Source organism: Agriopis aurantiaria (assembly GCA_914767915.1). Taxonomy (NCBI): domain Eukaryota; kingdom Metazoa; phylum Arthropoda; class Insecta; order Lepidoptera; family Geometridae; genus Agriopis; species Agriopis aurantiaria. The sequence continues at coordinate 14,047,183 of OU611992.1, read as the reverse complement.
GGGTGTTCAATGAGATATAGGCAGTGTTTCCAATTGCCTGTTTTATATCTTGAGCATATTTTTTTGATGGGTCCGAGTTTATGGGCTGAAAGTCATCGCCCTGTATTACGTCGTGTACTTTTTGAAGATATGTATCTTTTTCTAAGATGACGATGGTATTTCCCTTATCTGCCTTCGAAAGGATGAGATCGTTTTGCTCCAACCGGTCTCGTATTGCGCGTTGTAGCTGTAACTCTGCATTTGGGGCCCTTGGAGTTTGCATGGTTCTCTTTATCTCCTTGGCCACTTGATGTTTCATAACTATGTCTTGTTTTCCTCTAATGCAAGCTATTTCTGTATCAACCGCCAACTCTTGTAATGTTGTTTGTGTTGTTCCTGGTGCAAAGTTGTATTTCAGTCCTTTTTCTAAAAGTGCGACTTCTGTGGCAGGAAACTGAACATCTGTTAAGTTTTTCACTCTTGGATAGAAAGTATGTGAGATTTCTTGACGCTCAGTGACCGGACGTTCCGATCTTTGTGTTCGATCTCCATGTGTGAGCTGTTCCAATTTCCTTGTCTGCGTTATATATTTCTCATGGGCTTGTCTGGAGGCTAAATCTCGGGCCTTGCCATCTAATATATCGAACTCCACATTGTGTAGGTTGTAACTTAAGTCGGAGTGTAATATTTTTAGGTGGAGTTTGAGGTTATCTCTGACTGAAAACCAGTGTTTACACTCTTCATTCTTTCTTTTGGCTTCGAGAGTGTTCCCCTTACATTCTGTATACAAATTAAAAATAGACTTCCGCAAAGTAACACCTTATTCAATTAATTACCAACTCTTTAGAAACACCTTAGTCCTAAATGAAACAGAATAAAAACTCTAATGCAGTTATTTTTTAAGAGTTTTTTTCAGTGAAAATAGTTCACTATTTCATAATCGTAACTAAGCATTAATATGGTAAATAATACTACTATGTATGTTCTCCACCTCATGTTTCGTACTGAAATCTATAAAGAATAGACAGTAAAGATGTCACTTTCCACTTTCACTGTCATTTTGCAACCGGTGCACAGCTGAAGAGAGCCTTTTGGTATTGTATTTGGTTTCAAGCCTGTTTTTATCAATGTAAAGCACAGCTAGACTAAACAGGGTTACACACAAAAAGATAATATAACCACATTGGTTACACAGAACATAGTGGTAGTAAGAAAGAATGAGGACGTTGTACTCAACATTGTAAACTATTTTCACTTAGGGGTCCAACTGTTAAATGTTGCTTAATCTGTGGTCTCTTCTACCACCGAAGGTATCTATTATCATCATCATTTTCAGCCTGCAATTACCTACCTCTGAGGCTCTCTTCTACGCTTCTCAGGTTATAAGAATCCATGGTACAGGGCTTATAGTTTTATTGGCCTATAGCCTATCTATATATAGATAGAACCTATCTATAGATAGATGCACACCAGAAATAAAATTGCAAACAGATAGAAAACACTTACGAGCTAGTGCCACAAGTGGCGGCCTTATCGCTAAAGAGTTTAATAACTCAATAAAGAGTTTCTACCTATGTAACAGAGCTTTTGTTCACAGAAACAGCAGTTGACGTTGATATGCCGATGGTACACAAGTCTTCAAAAGTCTTTCCAGGCGGTAATCTTGCAATTTTGGAATGTTTTTGCTTGAGAGAACACTATTCTAATGGAGGAGACATAATTTCGTCAGACAGTGTTTACGGGCGTTTTAACAGTAACTCGCTAATGAATTCAGACGACAGATGACGTCACACTGGACAATAGAAATAGTGATATCGACTTTGGACGCCCGTCGCTTGGTCAAATCACACACAGTACATTTTGTGTGTGTCAGAATGTTTGTTAATATTTAGGTCCATAAATAAACCGGCCAAGTAGGAGTCAGGATCGCGCACTGAGGGTTCCGTACCACCACAAAATACAAAAATTATCAATTTAAAAAAACTATTTGGTCCAACTTAACGCCTACCAAAATAGCCAAGCAATCGCTACGCCGTACATAGTTAATATTTTGCAAGTGACGCTCGGTATAACTTTTAATAAACATAAATTTGTCACCGACTAGCAGTTGTCCATTATTTCTTTGTTGTTATGCTTGTACGTATTACTGTTTTACATTAGAGCTAATACAAAAATACGTTTGTTGTATGGGGGGGGGGGGGGGGGGGGGGGGGGTCCTTTCGTTTTGACTTTTTGACTTTTTTATTATTTCTTACATTATACCTATTCTGTGAAAATTTCAACTGGCTATCTATTACGGCTCGAAAAATACGGCCGTTTAAAGGTAGGATAGACAGACAGACACACATACAGACATATATCGTAGGCTTAGTAATAGGGTCCCGTTATTAACGCCGGATGCCAGCCAACCGGCCCTTTTGGATATCGATAGGGGGAGGCCTATGTTCAGCAGTGGACGCTATGGCTGAAATGATGATGATGAAGCAAATTAAAACTTGTATGTAGAAGAGTGAGTAAAACCGCGGGATGTAGCTAGGAGCATGCCGCATGATTATACGGACGACCACAGTGAGTTTCAAAATCTAATGACTCTGCTTGAATAGTAATTAAGTTGGCGCCAGTTTCTACTTCTTTTTGCATGTTAAACGAAAAATCAGGAAAAAAATCGTGAGGATTTTTCACGATTTTGTGAACAGACAAGACAGTCAAGACAGAGAATTACCTCGTTCACACGGTTCGTTCGTTCGTTATCAACATCATAAAAAAATATATACTATAATTATTTGACATTAATTTCGAAACACAGTTAGATATTTTTTTTTTATTCCCGATATTTATAATTTTACAATGTTAACCTAACATTTTTAACAAGTCTAAAATTAACAATTCATTATGAGTATAAGTACCTTTCTGAAGGTGTCTCGTAAGCAGCTGTTCTAGGAAGACCTGTGTTACAGCTGCTTTTTAACCACGTGCTCTATTTTGATGACAGAGCCAGCGAAGGATTCTAAAATTAGAATCCTGAGCGTTAGGGAATCAAAAGAGCACGAGGTGAAAAATCTTTGCACTCGAGTGCACACGCAACTTTTCATCCCATCTCAGCGAAGAAATGACTAGTAAATGAAAAAAAAAACAAAAAACATTTGCGCATTATTAACAGTTTCAGTCAATTCTGTTGGCGTCAAACAAACTTTCTCGTCGCTAAAATCACTCATTTTAGGTTTTTCACTTGTTTTCAAGTTTCTTGTTTTTAACCTAAGGTTTTAACAATATGATGTGAAACGAGCATAAAATGAGGACCGAAACCAGTTTTTTATGCAGGCTAAAACTCTGGAGACCAATCGGGTATAAAACAAAACTAGTTTAAATACCAATTAGTTTAGAATTAAATGTTTGTAATCTTACAAAATAAGTTGTTTTTCTGTAACAGTAGACAAGAACATTTGACGATTTTCAGTTTACATGCCTACCGCCCGAATGTCGTCACACTAATAAAATCCATAGATACTTTTTTTATATGATAGTAGAGAAACAAGCGACGGGCTACCTGATGGTAAGTAGTCACCGTCGCCTATGGACACCTACAATACCCGGGGCATTGGCGGTGCGTTGCCTACCTTTGAGGACTCTATATATTCACTCATCGCTTGAAGCAATTGAGGTTATATTTTGGAGGAAAAACCGAAGCTGGTAAGCCATTCCACAAATTACAGATGCGGGGCAGAAACAGCCGATCAAATCGAACAGTGCGAGACTTCCACGCATCTATAATATGAGGATGGCTTTTATATTTACTTGGTATCGTAATAAATTATTCAATGGAAATATTTAGTGTCTGTTCCACTCTTATTGTGGGCAGTAATAATGATTTATGCAGTGGTTTTATTTTAGATCAGTGCGCCGAGATGCAGTTTACCTTGAAATGTAAATCTGATCTGTAATTCGATAGTTTCATTACCAGTTCCTAACTAATCGAGAGGTCCCTTCGCTTTAAAGATCAATTATAATTGGAAATTTACTTCTGTCTTCCAGCGGCTCCAGCGTAATAATAAATAGAACGGAAATGAGAAGGAAAATCTGTCGCCAGGCATTATGACAGAACCTTGATTGAACATTCTTATTTATATCAACGCGTCGAACTCCGCATCCAAAGAACTTGGACCTTATCTTTTTGGGTTAGGTCTAGGGAATGCGTGATTTTCCAAGATTCAATCTCGAATTTTGTAATCCCGTTCGCGATCTCGACAAAATAGACCAAGATTGTAACAAGATTTCGAGATTTTCAGACTGTCGCGCAAACGCGCAAACTGTCGACCGACCAACTGGCGTTAAAAGCATGTAATGATTGCAACCTAAAGCGATGATTTCTGATAAAATGGACACAATTTTAAAAAAGAAATGAATCTACGAATACGGAGGAGAACGGGGGCAATACCTGAAACTTTCGTCCCTACTAGTGTGGAGGCAGAAAGGGCCTTTTCAACCGCGGGTCATTTAGCCACTGATATACGGTGCCGATTGGGTGATGACACTTTAAGTCTATGATTCTTGAAAAGCCATTTCAAAAATTAAAAAAAAAATTTTTGCTCATCATTACATAATTATAGGTTATAATTTATAATCATGATCTCATTGCATTATTGCATTTGTTTAATTTTAGTCACTAAAATATCCTAATCCTAAAATACTGGTTACTATCAATTTACAGTATTTGATAGAAAAACAACGCCTTTTTCATTTATTCTGCTCAATCTCGAATAATCCCGATAATCTTGATTCGAGATCGAAATCTCGACCCGAATCTCGACAAGATCCCGAACTGACCAATCTTGATTCAGAAAAAAGACTCCAAGATCTCGAATGGTCAATCTTGGTTCGAGATTGCATTCCCTAGTTAGGTCTCTGGGTTAGGTCTCAAAGTTCTTTGTCCGCATCACAGTTGCTAACTGATTCCGAATGACTGACGTTTCGTTTATATGGGTACAACTGGCTACAACAAAGCCTTGTCAGCGGTTCTGATAAAAAAAAAACTTTTCTGTGGTAATAATGCAAGTAATGCAATAAAAAAACGGCCAAGTGCAAATCGAATCGGGCTCGCGCACTAGAGGTTCCGTACCACCAAATAAAATACAACTTAATATAAAAAAAATATCTTTTTTATTATGTTTAATTTCTCAAAGAAATAAACACGATTTCAATAAATAACGGCCATAAGCTCACGCCCGGGCAGTCACCCATCCAAGTACTGACTTCTCGTACGATCACTTCGGCTATCATACGGGAACCGGTGGTTAACAGACATTGGTTACCGACTCGCACTAGGCCAGTATTTATTATTTGCCGTTTTACTTTAGAGTGTGTACTATAATCATGCCAAGTTTGACTCTTGTACGTATTACCGTTTTTACACTACCAAATAATAAAATATGTTTTTATCACTCATACTCGGAAAGTAGGTCTTAAGTTGCCTGAGGAGTGGGTTAAAAGTAATAAATTTCAGCCCTAGGGAGAATCACTTTCAACTGACAGTGACAGTTGACAACTGACAGACATACAAATAATTTAAAAAAACTAGTTCTAATTTCCCATTTGTATTGAACTATGTTCCAACTTTTTTTTTCTCTTTAGAGGATTATGTTCCCGCACTTTTCGGGCATAAGCCAGTGTCAGGATATTTAAAAAAAAAAGATGGCGGGATTCCGATTTTCATTGTAGAGTTTTGTTTATATGCACTTCCGTATAGCAGATGAGTCCATCTGATTCCGATATGGATTTAACGCCTGATTTCATAAGAGAAGAAGCTAAAGCAGTAGTGGAAAACCTTATACCATGTAAATCAAAAGAAAGATACTTAAAATCATACGACAATTTTATGAAATAAAATTCACTCATATTTTCTTTTTTGTTTTTATGTTTAGTTTCCTTGTATTCGTAATGAAAAGCACAGTGTTTACCTCGTGTTTACCTTATTTAGTCCCTCGAACTATTAGTGCTCTCGCTACGCACGGGCGCCAAACCCCGTCTCGGGACTTACTAAGTTACTTTCACCCCTGGGGTAACAATGTACTAATAAAAAACTTTTTGAATTAAAATTAAACAATGTTTTAGTTATAATCTGCCGTAACTGTAAATATTCTGTTAAAATTTCAACAGGGTATCTATTATTACAGTCTTTAGTCAGTATTGTCAAAGATAGACATACATGATGATGATGATGAAATAATCTATCAGGCAGACGCTTTTGAGAAAGTGGTTTATTCGTAATAATAACACTGGTTAATTAACAGAAACAAATGAAAAGTAATTAAAAATCATGTGTATAAGAATTAACCTTTATTTACATATTACCGCGCCGTCCAGGGCCGGACGGGCCCATTCATTGTATTGTAAGAGCGTATACAGGGTTATTGTTAAATATAACAACCTCTCGCAGGCAGCTTCCCTACACTACACCATATTTAGCTAAAAGACGTCCTCTGCTGAACATCGGTAGTACACATAGTTTGCTTACTAAAAATAAAAATAAAAACCTGCTTTAAAATTAATATTATACTATAAACTAAACAAAAAAAAAACTAAAAGCTCCTTGGTGGAAGGAAAAGTGGTCAGTATGCTGGCAGCATATGCGGATAGTTTTGGCGCCAACGTGGAAACAACATGTCGGCTCGTTGTATTATTTTCCTAAACTTGTGTATTTTCGAGTGTTAATGTATAATAGTGGTGGATTATTGTTTATTATGTGCTCGTAAACGTGCTAGCGAGCGGCCAAGTGATATAACGAGGTGAACAAGTCTTTTTGTAATGTTACCAAAGCTCCATAAAACCTCTTGCAAAATCTCCACCACTTTACTGGTGCAAGAGTTTGACTTGAGTGCAATTTACTTTGCTTGACTCTGACTATGACTTGTTTGACGCTATTTAATACTACGTAAACTTGTTTAATATAACGAATGAAGGACTATCTAACCATGGCCATGAAAAAATAAAAAATAAAATGGCAATGCAAATTTTTTGCATAAGCAGATTTAAAAAAAACCGTGCGATTACAAAGAATGTGAAACAAAAGACGATGTTTGGTGCTTTGATTTTCAGTGAAGCCTGGCTTTTTATTGTCTCGCAGACGGTGTGAAAAGTAGAGTATGCTCCTCTGTAATAAAGCCTGACTTCGTCTTGGGCAGCTTGAACCCCTCGCTTCACTCAGGGCTCTATATAACTCTAGAGTCCCTCGTTACGCTCAGGGTTCAATATGCCGCCCGCGAGGTAAGACACTGCTTTATTCCCTCAGTGCATAATCTACTACAATTTAATTTAATTGAAGAAAAAAACACATTAAAACATATTAAGGAAAATGTTGCATGTTGTTGATCTTTCAAGGCACGGACAGAGCCCGGTATAATGATTCAAGATTTATTGTGACTTAATTAACGTTTTTTTCACTAGAAAATTATTTATGAGTTGATAATTCGCCTGCGTACATAAAACATGTGCGGCACAAGGCGATTGAATCTGGTTGCACCACTCTTTGTAAAGTAAGTACATAGTGTCGACTACTCAATATTTTACTAAATACATACAAACAGTCACGTTTGGCAGCGCACCTAGCCTGCTGGCGGCATTACCACGCTGAATGGCAATGCTTATGCGTTGAACCAGAAACACGCCAGCATTTGGTCACTGAACATGAGTAGAGCTGATATGATATAATGTGTACATTATATTAATATTTTTCAATGAAAACTGCAGATTTTTTTCTCTCATGAGTTTAGGGTTTGTCATATTTTAAAAGTTATTTATAACTAGCGGTCCGCTCGCAGCTTCGCACGGGTATAGATTATAGCCTATGTCACCCGGGAATAGTGTAGCTTCCCAACAGTGAAAGAATTTTTCTAATCGGTTCAGTAGTTTCGGATCCTATTCAATGCAAACAAACAAACAATCAATCTTTTCTCTATTTAATATTAGTATAGAGTATAGATAGTATAGATGATGAGAACAAATAACGAATTTCTGCTTTGTACACCTCAAGATAATAACCGTGTACATTCGTATGATTGAGCCAGGGTTGTGGTGGCGAGCCTGGTTCTGAGATCGAGCTGGGCTTGCGGCGGCGGAGGGGGAGGAGGGGGAGAAGGGGGAGGAGGAGGAGGAGGAGGAGAAGGAGGAGATAAAAAGGGGGGGGGAAAGATGTATCAGATAAACTGGCTGAAGAAACAAAAAAGTAAGTGAATATAGAACAAAAGTCTAACAAAGCAAAACTAATTGTGTCGTGCCAAGAACTTCAACTTTTGTTCATGACTTATGTGCGCCGATGGGGCCGAAAGGTTCTGGAATGGAGACCATGGACTGGTAAGCGCAGCGTAGAACATCCACCCACAAGATACAGACGACCTAAAAGAGACCGCAGGGAAACGCTGGATGCAGGCCGCTTCCAACCGGCCCTTTTGAAGATCGATGGGGGAGGCCTATGTCCGGCAGTGGACGTCTTATGGCTGAAATGATGATGGTGTGTGCGCTGTTGCAGCAATTGTGCAAAAATGTCTTGTTTCAAGGCAATAAATATTTTGTAGATTGGCCGGTCGGACAATGCAGCGTCAGCTTCACGCTGTTGGTCGGTGGTATCTTCTTCTTTGTTGAATGTTATATCTTCTTGAAGAAGCTTGAACTAATGTGCTTGGCACTAATGGGACGCTGCTGCCGATCCTCCGGTGGTTCTGGTCGCAGTTTTAGGACATATCCGGGTCAATATCATATTTAGATACGAACACGTGAAGTTAAATAAAAGCTTTTAAAAAAAGAACGACAATAGTTTTAAAATATCAATGTCTTTTTCATCAGGAAGACTGCTGGCGCTTGGGGAGGGTTTGACATACCGCCTGATGTCTCAGAAACGTGGGCACATTGGCTCGATAAATTCAAAGCAGATCAAAAATTATTAAAAGAGATGAATAAAGACGGTACAGCTGTAGATGATACTGATGGCCCGGGTAGTAGCTGGCCAGCCGACTGGAAAGGTAAAAATTTGCATCAGGAGATAAGTACCTCATGGCGTGTAGAGACTCCGAAGCCGATATCCTTGGTACTCTCTTTGCCTCAAACTCGACTCTCGACGACGGGGGCGCCACATCACCCAACATTCCGCGGTGTGCGAGTTCCATGCCTGAAGTACGTTTCTCTCAGAGATCAGTACGGAAGGAACTCATGTCCCTTGATGTGCGTAAGTCGAGTGGGCCAGATGGCATTCCGGCTATCGTCCTTAAAACCTGTGCTCCTGAGTTGACTCCGGTCCTAACGCGTCTTTTCCTGCTTTCGTATTCAACTGGATGTGTGCCGTCATCATGGAGGACTGCCCTTGTCCATCCGATTCCTAAAAAAGGAGATCGGTCTGATCCGACTAATTACAGGCCCATTGCTATTACCTCCCTACTCTGTAAGGTGATGGAGCGTGTGGTAAACACCCAGCTCCTCGGATACCTGGAGAAACACCAGCTCATCAGTGATCGCCAGTACGGTTTTCGTCACGGCCGATCAGCTGGTGATCTTCTGGTATACCTCACTCACCGCTGGGCTGAAGCCGTTGAGAGTAGAGGGGAGGCGCTTGCAGTTAGTTTGGATATAGCCAAAGCTTTTGATCGGGTCTGCCATAGGGCACTCTTATCCAAGCTACCATCTTACGGCCTTCCCGAGGGGTTATGCACTTGGGTCGCCAGCTTCCTATCTGATCGGAGTATTAAGGTCGTTGTCGACGGTTCTTGCTCCGACAGCATGCCTATCAACGCTGGCGTCCCACAGGGTTCTGTGTTATCGCCAACGCTCTTCCTTCTCCACATCAATGACATGTTGCTTTCGAGCAATATGCATTGTTATGCGGACGATAGCACGGGCGATGCACAGTATACCGGTCGTGCTAACAACCCTCATGCCGTAGTTGAAGAAAGTAGGAGTAAACTTCTGTCTGAAGTCGAGACCTCCCTTGAGCAGGTCTCGGTCTGGGGTGAACTGAACCTGGTTCAGTTTAACCCAACAAAGACGCAAGTTTGCGCGTTCACCGCTAAAAAAGCCCCATTTGTTGTAGCTCCTCATTTTCAAAACACTCCCCTCAAGGTTTCAGAAAGCATTGGAATCCTTGGAGTCGACATTTCTACGAATGTACAGTTCCGCGGTCACATCGCAAGTAAGGCCAAGCTCGCATCTAAGAAACTTGGTGTGCTCAACAAGGCGAAGCGGTACTTCACGTCGAGACAAAGACTCTTGCTTTACAAAGCGCAAGTCCGACCTCACATGGAGTACTGCTCCCATCTATGGAATGGAGCACCCAAGTATCAGCTTGACCCACTCGATGCATTACAGCGTAGAGCTGTCAGAATTGTCAACGATCCCAAGCTCGCTGAACACCTTGAGCCACTCAGCATGCGCAGAGACGTCGGGTCTCTTTGTATCTTTTATCGCATTTACAACGGGGAGTGTTCTGAAGAACTGTTTGATCTGATGCCGGCGTCGCGGTTTTACCATCGCACTAGCCGCCACCGCCTGAAGGCTCATCCACACATCATAGATCAGTGGAAATCGCACACTGTGCGATTCACACGATCCTTCTTGCCTCATACCTGCAAAATGTGGAATGAGCTACCTTCTACGGTGTTTCCGAGAAGTTACAACATGGGGTTCTTCAAAAGGCGAGTTAATAGAGTTCTAAAGGGTCGGCAACGTATTTGTGATGCCTCTGGTGTTACAAGTATCCATAGGCGACGGTGACTGCTTACCATCAGGCAGCCCGTCTGCTTGTTTGCCACCTATGGCATAAAAAAAAAAAATAAAAAATAAAAATATATATTAAACACAAATGTTCATTACATAAATATATAAAAATAACAATTTAAAAAAAACAAGTGAGAAGGTACGTTCACTACCAACTGGACCAACGGGCTATCAAAGTTTTCTAGTTTCTTAGTGCCGCTAAAAGTTTCTGAGTGAGCGTACAATAAGAGTAAGTGTGCCGTACCTAATTTTTTTTGCGTTAAGCGGTTTAGCGGTATAGGGAAAAAACGTGTAAATATAAGATAAGATTATTTTTTTATTTCTAAGAGTCAGATACATGAACATTTACACAGTAGAAACTTACACAAGTAAACAATGGACTCGTTTGAACACGAACAGTAATTGTACTAAGACATATCTGCATTGTTTATCTGATCTGCAGTGCAAGTACCGTTCTTTTAACGATCGTCAAATTGACAGTTGAGGTCGTCAAAGTCGATAATATGCCATTTTTTCTGTACTCGCTGTGATCGATTCTATAGCATTTTAGCAAATTTGACAATCGATAAAGAACGGTACTTGCACTGCTGAGTTCCACACTCAGATCATATAAACAAATAAAAATAATACCCAAATAAAGGCTCTCTTGTTATCCTTCGACTAAAATAAAATTAATGGACGGGCCCTAACCAATAAAATTGCGAGTCAAAACCGTCGGACATATACTTCAACACCTAATTGTAAAAATTTACAGTATATTTGTTACAAAAAATAGATCCCGGTTTTATTTGTGTATTTACACTTTGGGAAAGCATATGAATGCATAATTTTGTCCGATGTTTCGTTATCACATAACAATAGACACGTGTTGCACTTCCTACGGCTAGAGATCGACTGAAACGAAATGAGAGCCGGCGCTCATTTTATTATCTTCAAAAATGCGCTTCTACTGGGCCTGTCCATTCAATTTATTTTGGCCAAAGTTGTTATCCACATCTTTCTTCTTATAGGTACCTAATCACTATAAAACAAAAACAAAAAAAAAAGCTTGAATCTAGGAAGCATTCAGTCACAGATATACACAACCAGATCGGCAATATATTTTAGTGAAAGAGACAACTTGATATGGCTCAGCACAAGTACGAAAAGGACATAAATAGATTTTGTTGTCCTTATCGGCGTGACCTGTTTTTGGTACCTCAAGTGTCAAAATCTGTAATAATCAGTGACAAACAAAACGGGTCTGAATTATATTTATTGCCTTTTTTTGGTGATTTAATGTGATAAATGCGTGTTTCCTCTGAGAAATAATTGTAAAAGATATTTTACAATGGTTGGTTGTAGCATTTTGGGCTGCAAGAAGCGCAGTGAGCGAAAATACGATGATGAGCGAGAGGCACTGAGCTAGCCACGCTCATTGAAAATCTATAGGTAGTAGATCTGTGCATTCAGTGGTCAGGGGCTTAGTCCCAGATTTGATAGTTTTCGAAAACTTTTTTCGTTTACGTATTGTTCCATACATTGCTGGGCTGAAAGGTATTCGACAACTTTTTTCGTATTACAGTGAAGCAATCTATACCGCCGATTTTAGTTCCTCCGCGTTTCCACTGGAGGCGCTTTACTAAAATGTATGGAACAATACGTAAACGAAAAAAGTTTTCGAAAACTATCAAATCTGGGACTAAGCCCCCTGGACTGCAGTGTGAGGAACCTCCCGACGATACCTGCCGTGTTGAGGATGATTGCCTTATTATTATATTATATTATGTACCTATCTTTCAGGCGCAGGAGTAGGCCATAAAGGGTTCCCTCCAATGGAGATTCCGCCATGGGGGTACAAGGTCAGGAACACTGGATTACCAAGGTTCTGCTATTTATCTCCAGATAAAGGGCATTGTGGAACATGGCACACACCTGAGAATCTGCAAACGAGGTAAAGTATTTTTAGGTTTCGTGGTTATTAAGGAAATCTTATAATTTCGCCATGCCTGTTCGTTTATGTCACGGTCTTATTCAAAGACTCCGTGGCATCATTGCCTCGTCCGAGAATGTTCTTATTTATAAATATATATTATTCATATTAATTTTATTCCTCAAATTGGTACACCACTATACACTTTTGAGCGTCAGAACAACATTAACACACTGTTTTAAACTATCACGGTTGTTCACTAAAGTTATATGATTATTTACGGGATATTTACCGTGGTAAGGTTGTGGAATGAGCTCCCGATATTTCGGCGCAGTTACATGCACCATGTTCACGGGAAGACTGAAGAATGCGGGTGGTTGGAGAACAGTTAAAAAGAACAACCACAACCTACACAACCACAACCTTACTATGGTAAATATCCCATAAATAATCATATAACTTTAACATTAACACAGTTTTGGAGACCTTTATTATAACATTTATAATTCTACTACAAATAATTTAATATTAATATTAATTAATTTAATTTAATTTAATATTATCCTAAATTTTATTATTCATCATCATCATCATCATCAGCCAGAAGACGTCCACTGCTGAACATAGGCCTCCCCCTTTAACCTCCACACTGAACGACAGCCTGCCTTTTGCATCCACTGGATGCCAGCGACTATTATTATTTTGAAATTTTATTATTAGCACTGTGTAACTTGTCCCTTGAAGAGCACTTCGCAACACAGGGAATCCTATATAGGTAAGAGTGAGTTTTATGTTTTATTCAACAGATGGGCGTTCAACCCATATATAGAAGAATGCAGAGAATTCGAGTACGTCGGGTGTCTTGGTAACAAAAATAATTTCGTAGAGAAGTTGAATTGCGAAAACGCATGTATCAATCCGGACCAAGGCGGGTGCGACCCGGAGACGGGGTTTCCTCTTGGAGGGGAAGACTTCTTCATCAAAGAAGACGTGCCGCCAGAGTACAAAAATCTTAAAAGAAGATGCGGACATGCACCAAATGTGTGAAAAATTGCTGTTTTATTATGGGCTCAATAGAGATAAACTCTGTAATGTCAGGAGTATTTTTTAGGGTTCCGTAGCCAAAGGGTAAAAACGGGACCCTATTACTAAGCCTACGATGTCTGTCCGTCTGTACCTACTACCTATTAACGGCTGTATCTTTCGAACCGTAATAGATAGCTGGTTGGAATTTACACAGAATATGTAATGTTAAGGCGGCTTAATTAACAAATAATAGTTAAAAAAAAAAACGTAATAAGTAAAAACGAAAAGGGGGTGTCCCCATACAACAAACGTATTTTTTTACGTATTTTAGTATTAGCTCTCATGTAAAAATGGTAATACGTACAAGCGTCAAACTTGGCATGATTATAGTGCACCTTTTAAAGTATAAACACAAATAATAAATAATGGCCAAGTGCGAGTTGGTGACAAGTTTCTGTTCATTACCAAGTATAACAGTATAACTGGTAATTTTGTTATTGAATTTTGTGGTGGTAAGGAAGCCTCAGTGCGCAAGCCCGACTCGCACTTGGCCGGTTTATTTATCACAATTAGCTACTAGTCCACTGCTAGACATAGGCTTCTCCCAAGGCATTCCGCTCAGTCCGTTCTTGGCGTTTCTCTTCCAGCTACTTCCAGCCGTCTTACAAATATTGTCACTCCAACGAGCCTCAGGGCGTCCTGCGCTACGTCTACCGTTTTGTAGTCTCCATATGTTCTTTGACAGATATGACCGGCCCACTGCCACTTCAGCTTGCTATGTCGGTGACTTTGGTTCTTTGGCCAATAACTTCGTTCCGGATACGATTCTTCAGAGAAATGCCGAGTATAGCTCTCTCCATAGCCCGCTGAGCAATCTTGAACTTGTGGACCACTCCAACTGTAAGTGTCCACGTTTCAGCACCGTAAGTCATGACAGGTCGAACGCACTGCAGACCTATTCACTAATAAGGGCCCTGGTTAAAGACTTTCGTATTTAGACTTTACGGGAAAGGTGACGAGAAGACTATGTAATTTGCCGAACACTGGCCAGCTCAATAATATACATGACCTCACTCTCAAAATTGTTATTGCCTAGTTCGAGCGTCTGTTTTTTTATATTTTTTATAGTAGATATGCTTGCACTTAGCCGCCATCTCGCCTGATGTTAAGCGACGATGCGGTCTACGATGGAGCACGCTTGCCTAGAAGAAACCGATTCACTCTCGACTTGAAGACACCCAGATTGTAACTGACGGGGAAAACCCATTCAGGCAGCGAATTCCACAGACTGGCAGTTCGCACAATAAACGTGGAATCAAAGCGCTTCGTACGGGTTCTCGGAATATCAACCGTAAAACGATGTCGATGTTTTAGGTATTTTTTTATTACTATACCTTTACCATTTTCCTTCACTCATATTTTCAGTCGAAAGCTAACCTTGTCCATCGTATCTCCCTGCAAATCTCGCAGGATAGAGACGACACTCATTACTATGCAAGTTGTCGGCTCAAACTTGCATTAGAATCTGGTGACCTTTAGAGGCCAACCGGTCCGCTGGGCATTCCGACATTTGGGCTCGCGGTCACTGTACAAATTTGGAGAGCTATGTGTAAAATCGGAATTCAATACCGTTTAATTTCTAGCGAGCCTTCTTAGCACTCACTGAGTAGCTTCATTGTTTTAACTTTTTACTTGCATCTTCTTATTGAAAGAGATGTAAAAACTTTTCTCGAATAATAATAATAAACCACGGAAGCGGTTTCAATCAAGTTTCAATCAATCAAGTTTCGATTCAATGTACGGAGGACATAGGTAATCACTACGTTACCAAAACCACGAAGAAAGATTTTAGGTGTGTACGTTAAATTTTGATGCGGTTTTATTTTTTTGCCGTTATAATGTGGCTTTCATATTAGGAATCTTAATGACATGCTAAAGCTTTAAAAAGAGTTAAAATGTTCATAGAAAAGGCATTAGGGTGCTCCAGTTTCTATGTTATATCACTGTTAATTTAAACAGTTGGTATTTAAAATTAGAGACGCGTGTAGGCAATTTGAATTCTAATTTGGAATAGTTCGTATTCCGACGGCGACAGTTTCGTTTTAATTTGTACAGTAGTCGTAAATATAGTCGGCGTTTTTGTAGTGACGCCCAAGATACCTGAGCTGGTAAACTAAGTGGAAATTTCCAAAAGTGGGTCTTTCGCGATAAATATATCCTTGTAAAGTGCCACTGGCTGCGACCCACGGTTTTAATCACGTGGACATTCTTTCAAGAACCATAAATATTCCGGTATAAAAAGTAAATTTTTTCGCTCTCCGGTTCACCAAATATCTATGCAAAATTACGCCAATCCGTTGCTCTGTTACTGCATGAAAGAGAAACAAACAAACCAATAAAACACACTTTCGCCTTATAATAATTTATCTCGATTAGGCTAGCCATGATGTAAACCAAATAGATATCATAATTATGTTTATCCACATCATCAACATCATCATCAAAATCATTTTCCACCCTCAAAACAGAACTTAAACACACATTTTCTCATCCTGCGCGTCTGAATAATATATCTGAATGAAGACCAAAGTGTACCTATTTCTGTTTACCAAAGCTAGCATGAAATGTTTTTTTTTTTAAACCGTTACATGTTTTTTTCTCTCCTTTATGTCTGTGTTTTTATAACTTCGCCGTTCATTTAACAAATCGATGTTACTATATTTTATGGTCCAGATTTTTTCATAAATAAAAGAATGGAAGGAAAGACGTAGGACGAAGGTGTCGTGTTGTGCTAATTACAAGGTAGGGTCTCTTCATATTTATTACGTAAGCTTTACTCACTACGACCGATTCGATATAACGATAACTCTAATCATTACTGGGGCCTTACGGACAACTGCTATTATAGGCACCTAATCCGATAAGTTGGAAAATCACGCGACCGCAAACCTTATCCCGCCCAGATACGGTTTGCGGTCGCGTGATTTGCCAACTGAGCGGATTAGGTACCTGTAATAGCAGTTGTCCGTAAGGCCCCTAGTCTTAGACCTTATAGAAGCGGTCTAAGTTACTGGCTGGCAACAATTTTCCAATGGTGTCCGAAAGGTTTTTCGAGGCAGTTAGATTAAATATATGTAGTCACCAACGTTTAGATTGTGTGCAAAGATAACTTAAAGATTTGGAGGCTGACAGGAAAGCGACCATAGCTTATCGGAAAGACTGGTCAGGGCGTAAATGGGGATGGCGCTGATTCGAATCCTACCAGAAGGCAGTAATCAAATTATTGAATTAAGTATCTGTAACATTTAAATATAACCCAGCGTAGTATATTCTTCTATGAGTCGCTATGTATTAGTAGTTCAACACCTTTGATTTTGCTTACATTCAAATTTAAACATAGTCTGCATCTGGGCTTCCGGCGCACAACATACTTACAACTAAAAGTCGGGAGTACCAACCTTTTTGTTGCGCATCCTGAGACCACCAAAATTGTGCAACGGTACTCGACATAGAATCACGACTCTGCAGCGAAATCTGATTAAATCGGGGAACGCGTTTTCATTCCTTGAATACCGCTAATACCCAACAACTTCCCGTTCCACTTCAGCGTGTGCCTTGTGAGCCTTAGTTTTGCCTGCACTGCAAATTGCGGTCGTGGATCTCTCCACCAGCTGCTTCAGTCACAGCCAGCTGTACGTGGCCCTGTCCACAGTGAGCGATGCCACAAATTTATTTGTGTACGCTCCAGGAAATGTAACTAACAATATTAGTTACAGAGATTAAGTTCCGTTAACACTATTGTTGGTAACATATTACTGCAACTTCCGGCGACTCCATGTGCAGGGGCTATTTTAAAGTTTTTTTTATTACAGATTACAGATTCTTTATTCATAAATTTTAGAATTTACACGTCAGTGAGTTACAAGGTACATCTAGGTACTTATATATATAATTATAATTTGTCATTAATATACTCTTTGACAGAGTAATATGCTTTATCGATCAATAATTGTCTTAATCTGGCCTTAAATATGTTGTTGGAAGCTGCATCTTTCATGATCCTGGGCAGATGGTTGTATATAATAGCGCCACCTATATACACTATATATTAGTAGATAGGTTTGCGCTTGGCCGCCACTTCGCGACGATGCGGTCTACGATGGAGCACGCTTGCCTAGAAGAAACCGATTCACTGTCAACTTGAAGACACCCAGATTGTAACTAACGGGGAAAACCCATTCAGGCAGCGAATTCCACAGACTAGCAGTTCGCACAATAAACGTGGAATCAAAACGCTTCGAAAGGGTTTTCGGAATATCAACCATGTCCCCGCAAACGAAGTCGCGGGTACAGCTAGAAAGACAAAAAAATATTTGTCCGGTAGCATACATTCTTACCCAAAAATCAGACATTGTAAGTAAATCAACACCTGCCATTACCTGGGTAGGTAAGTTATATAGCCCGAAGGTTATATAACTTCATCGCCAGCTCTGTCCTCAAGTGCCTGCTTATCATAATGGCTCCCCGTTTACTCATCGCGAGCAGTACATTAAAACACCCTCTGAAGGGTCCGTGTCACGTCAAGCAACATCTCAATTTACGCGATTTATACTTGAAAATTACGTTTTCCTTCATTAATTATACTGCCGAGCGAATTCCGACCTTTTTGAATGGATATTAGATTCGTTTTGATATCGAATAGGTGGTAACACATGTACGTTGTCAAAGGTAACACAGTTGGTCGCTTGCTTATACCACAGACCTTTATCAGTATAGATCCCACAAGCACATCGGGTTGTATGAAAACCCAGTGTGCCGCATTTTTTGTACCTACTATGACGTCATGAGAGCAATTTATAGAGTATTTCACAGTATTAATATTATAGTTCTCTAAAACTATGGTTCATCATCATCAGCCAGAAAACGTCCACTGCTAACATAGGCCTCCCCCTTTAACCTCCACACTGAACGACAGCCTGCCTTTTGCATCCACTGGATGCCCGCGACTCTCACAATGTCGTCGGTCCATCTAGTGGGAGGCCTAACTACGCTGCGTCTTCCGGTTCGTGGTCTCCACTCCAGAACCTTTCTTCCCCATCGGTTATCGGTCCTTGGAGCGTTGTGGCCTGCCCATTGCCACTTCAAATTGCAAATTTTAACAGCTATGTCGGTGAATCTGGTTCTTTGGCGAATATCCACGTTTCGGATTCTATCGCGCAAAGAAACTCCGAGCATAGTTCTCTTCATTGCCCGCTGTGTGACTCTGAGTTTTTCCAAAAGGCCAACAGTTAAGGACCACGTCTCAGTACCATATGTCATCACTAGCAACACACACTGGTCAAAGACCGTTGTCTTGAGGCACTGTGGTATCTTGGACGATAAGATGTCACGAAATTTCCCGAACGCTGCTCATCCAAAATTATGGTTAGTATAGTGTTATACTAGATACCTATAAAAAAAAATTTGGTACCTAATAAAAACTACAAAGTAATGAGCTGATTTTCAGACAATATAAAATAAAAATATATCTTTGACATTGATTACGAGACTTTACTGCAAACGCTCTACTGAAGTCGAATGGCCTTATGACGTCACATGCAAGTAAAACAGGCAATAATTGTATGGCGAGTAAGAACTTGTATGGTCGCTTGTCACGTTACTGAAGTCACGTGGCATAAATGTCAAACGCGAATGTCATAAATGGGAGCGTTTACGCGGTACTATATTATAGTAATATCATTTAAATGTTGACTGTTTTTTTAAACTAATTTATGGTACGAATACTCAAAATTATGTGCATTAGATCACAAGATTGCTTGGTTATAATATTATAAACAATTTAAAATGGTTTTGTAAAAACAATGAAATATCCTATTTAGTGGCAGTTTAACTACATTCGCACGGTCAATTACTTTAGAAATGTTTTTACGGTTTACGATAGCACTATTTGTCATTTTTTGACGTCCTACGTGTCATAGCCAAGCCAGCGTGCTAGTTGGAGCATTGTTCCGACTTACGACATGCCAAAGACATGCAAACTAGGTGAACTCACGGTGTCTTTCGTAATAAAGTTCTGTGGCTTGTACAATTAGAGCGTCACAATATGTACACTTCTCTCACGTGACCCGTTTTTTTATAGGCTTGACGCAATGTGTTTATAAACTACACGGTTAGGTAATTTTTGTTCTTGAAGTTATTTTTGTTGCAGTTTGGAGATTATGCTGCATGATAAAGTTAGTTAGGCGTAGCGAAGGGCAATAAACACCTACAAGACTACTCGGAACGGTGGTACGAAGCCGAAAAGAGGTCATTGTATTCATCATCTCTACATAGTATAAATTAATCTCGCTTTTCATTTCTGTCTGTTTGTCAGTATGACCGATAATTATTATTCCTCCTAAACAACGCAACGGATTTTAAAGGTGGTTTTCACAATCAGTTAGAAAAAAATTGACGGAAGGTTTATATAGGTATATAATAATACTTACACCCGTGCGAAGCCGGGGCGGGTCGCTAGTTATAAACAAATTCTATAATGGGATTAACCTTGAAATCGCTATAAAAATCAAATGTGCATAGACACATGATTTTTATCTTTGAAACTTATTATAACAAATTAATTAATTATTGGAAAAATCTTCTACATGATAATGTAGTTTTTGCCAGTCTAAAACAAACCTGCCAAGTGCTAGTCGCGCTCGCGCACTGTAGGTACAACCACAAAATACAAAGAGTAGTATAAAAAGTAAACATCACGCGTTTCATCTTTCCGCAGGCGTGAACGCTAGCAGTGTGTGGCTCTTGTCTAGCTAGACCCCAAGGCCCATCCAAGTACCGACCACGCTCAAGAAATTTGTCACCGCACTTGGCCATTATTTATTATTTGATGTTATACTTTAGACTCTAAAGCATATAGTTTAGAGTAGAGTAGATTTTGGAAGGCGTTATAATAACTGGTAATTCGGTTACTTGGACAACCTTATTGTATTTTGTGGTGGTACGGAACCCTCAGTGCACGAGCCCGACTCGCACTTGGCCGGTTTGTTATGCTACACAAACATACTTTTAAAAAAAATTGTTGTATTGGGACCCCTTTTTTTGTTAACCCGCCGTAACATGAGTAACCTATTCTGTGAATATTTCAACTGACTATCTATTACGGTTCTAAAGAAGGTAATACGGACAGAAGGACAGATATACAGACAGACAGCACAGGCTTAGTAATACGGTCCCGTTTACACCCTGTGGGTATGAAACCCTATAAAAGACACACAGATGTTATGTAGATGCAAGTCATGCAAGTCATGTCGTACCCTATCACGTAATGGCAAAAAAACAGTCTGATAAGTCGATTAAAAAAATCACAGTAGTGACATTTGGGTTTCCCAGATGAAGGTATAATAATAATTGCGGTCGTCAAGTTGTTTTGGAACGCTGTAATAATTCCAGTATTTCAAGGTGACTTGTGTCTTGTGGTTTTAGATAGGTATTTGTTTTCAAGTTTCTTTAAATAATATATAACACTACTATGAAATACTGAGTAGTTTACGGGATAAAGCGGTATGAAAGAGCTCTACTACGAGAATAGATAGGTACGCAGCGCGCGGCTGTTATTTTTTTTACAGTTACTGACCTACTAAGCATTTGTACAATGCAGTCGGTTCTTTTTAAATAATTTTATTTATTGTTACTAAATGACGTCACGCGCGTAACTAGGGGGATAAAAGTCTACCGTGCAGTGTAACGCAGTGACTAACCTCAAAGAGAGCACTAAAGAAAAGAGATTGACGCCACCCCACGAAAACTATCTTTTTCTGAGGCCAAAGTACAACTTACAGCTTATCACACCCACTCATGGCATATTACTAGTAAGCCAATCAAGGCGAGAGTTTCATTCGATTAACATTTAGAATGATAATAATTATTATCTGTCTATTTTTAGATGGGTTCATTATATTTATGGCACATTTAGCATAAGATATACATAAATGGGAAAACTGGCAAGTTATTAACTAGTTTTGACCATATTTGCGATTCTTTATGAGATTTATTTTTATATTGCAAATTGTTTTTATTTAGTATCTACTATAATTGGTTTAGGTTGTCTAATTATAGTTGTGTTTGTGGTTAATTATTCAAGTAGACCAATTAAATTGTTTTGACAATGTATATGTAATTAAAGTTTTTTTCTAAGAAAATTTATAAGTTATTGTTTACATAAAGTGTAATCGCTTTACTCGTATTTTAGCGATTTCTTAGACATGAATTTACGTATGTTTAATACAAATTATGTTAACTATACGACATCAATTTTAAATCAAATATAAACACTAGATAATTAATTATTACTATTGATTATATGTTATTAACAAATTATGATTATTAATTGAGATAATTTTCCTTAAAAAGTTTGAAAACATTACATTAATTTAAATTTACGATTTAGGGAATAAATAAACCGATTTCTAAAATACAAAATTGCATCTACAGAACATAATATTACTGTTTAATGGTCAAAATATTTAGTGAAACCTTAGGTACTGTGCTTTTACGTATTTTGACCCGTCCAGCGTCCACCTGTTCCTACTGTCACTCCATAAATTTTTTATTTTCGCATTAGCAGGTTTGTTTACACGCGTAAAGCGTAAGTGTTCATGTAATGAACGAGTTTTCTATATTATGACCGTTTGTTCTATATTATGGACGTAAATGTTCTAAATAATGGACGAGTGTTTCTGAAACCCACACGGTGACGGGAGCAATGGATAATTTATAGGACAATGTCAGTTGCCGTGTGCAATTTGCCTCAGTATAATTTTATTATGTTTGGGTTGGACATGAAAATACTTTCTGACTCAAACGTTTGATCTTGAAAGTTCTTTTTAGGGTTCCGTACCCGAAGGTTAAAAACGGTACCCTATTACTAAGCCTACGATGTCTATCCGTCCGTCCGTCCTACCTATTAACGGCTGTATCTTTCGAACCGTAATAGATATCTAGTTGAAATTTTCACAGAATATGTAATGTAACTTTACTACAGCGGATTAACTAAGAAATAACAAAATGTCTAAAAGTAAAAATGAAATGTGGTTTGTTTGTGGTGGACTGACTTTGTTGAAACAATCTCTTACCCAAATATCTTAGTTGTACTTATACTTGCTTAAAAAATATTATTTACAAAACGTTTAAGGCGTGGTACAATCGTGAAATTAACCAAAAGAAGTGTTTTTAAACGCTTAGTTTTTTTATAATATCTTATTTCACATTAAAATTTTATACATTGGGCATCTCTAGTGTTAATTAAGTCCTAGAGGTACCAAGAAATGATATAATAATTCGTTTCCAAGCTCAACACTTACATAAACTTATAGCTGGTGACGTAAAAAAATAACTAATAAATTATACTTCAATATTATGTTTGTGAATCAGTTAAGTTAACATTATTATGTAATCTTTAGTATAAGTATTACATTTTTAGCGTTATAATATTGGATAATAAATCGAAAAAACTGACCGAAAGGGGGTAGGTAAATTGAAATTGATACAGCGCTAAGTGCAGCAGTAGGTAGTGAACAACAAGCACCAAGCGAGTGAAGCATGTTATGAATGACGAACGCGCAAGCGCGCGCTGCCGGGCCGGAGTCGCGTGCGCCATATCGCACCACATATCCCAGGATAATACAGGCGCGGCAACAGGCAGCGGAGACGCGCGCCCGCGCGGGCCATTGTCCCTATTCATCGCAGTCGAGAAACCAGTGATGGGGTAATTTGTACCGTTTATATTTGTCGATATAAATTAAATCGGTTTAGCGGGTTTTGCAAATGTTTCTGACCAATTCATTTTTATTCGTGGGGTTTTTGTACAAGTAAAATTGTTTGGATAACTTGAGAATGTATTCTGATATACTAGGTAAGCCTATTTCTAGGTGGATTTTACTGAGGTTAGTATATAATGGGGTGTTATAGGAATATTTCACTGCCTTGTTTTGGAGTACTTGAAGTTTATTAATGTTAGAAGGACAGGTGCTAATCCAAACTGGGCACGCGTATGATACGCAGGGCCGGACCAAGGTGCGATAAATATTCAATTTAGTTTGACTGCTAAGACAGGATCTTCTATTAAGAACTGGACTTAGTGCATTGAGGGCTTTTGTACTTTAACACGTAATTTGTCCGTGTTGTCCGTGTTTAAACGCTTAGTGTGATATGACAAAATTGACTGATAAGATTTAAAACAATACTACAACTAGAAAAAACACCTGTTAATAATCTTAACCGAACAACATTTCGATAAATTATATGGATTCTTAAAAAAAAAAAATTACAAATTGTGCAACAAAAATAGCTTTTGATTTGAAGTACTCTGAATTTTCAGCGAAAACAACATAATTTTTTGTACTAATTGTATAGCCAGACTAGTGTTTTAAAACTTTAACCAGTTAATTGTTAAAATACATTTTTATATTTCGATATATTAAATAAAAACCCTCAAAATAACATAAACACAAGCACAAAGCCATCATTATCATCAAATATTATGATATACGATTTTCGACGTTAAATAAAGCTGCTTTAGATAGTAAATAGGTAATGGCGTGAGCGGGTAAAAAACTAATTTGAAATCGTGATCAGACCGCGTCTTAAGCAGAAAACCCTTATGTAGACTTATTCAAAGGGTCTCCCTATAAAAGCTCAAATGTTCCATAAAAAAGAGAGCACTAGAAAACAAATTACGGAAAATGAAAAACACAGAGATGAAAGCACGAACCTCTATTTAAAAAATTACAAATCTTGTACTTAGTTATGTACCTAGAGTTATTTTTCTTTTAAGAAGCATTTTCAGTATTCTGATAGAATTTTTTGCTTCTTTTGCTATTAAACCCGACGTCTGCGGGTATTTAAAACCGATTTCAATAAGGAGCTTTTAATTTTTAATTACAGGTAGAAGTTTATAGAGAGGTTTTGTTGAGTATATTTTTTTTTTTGTAAAAAGAGCGGTAAACTATCATTCGGCCCGCCTGCAACACTAGCAGTGTTGACGATGCTTTGCCAGCCCGGACAGGTATTTGTAGATGTCCTTATAAAACCCTTTTTGATATAACATAATTTTTTCAATATTTGGCCATGGACACGTTGGGGCAGGGTGGGGTGCACATGCCTCGCCATGGCTGGCCTGACTGAAAAAAAAAATGAAATATACAGCATTTCATACTCATAGGATGGGTTTTCTTTCATCCGCTTATAATATTTGTGTTAATAGAGCCTAAATCATGAATGTGTTGCAGAAGCCTGCTTTTTGGGAATTTCCAAAAAACAAGATTATCTACACAAAACTTGGTTACGGTCAACGACGACAGAAAGCCGGCTTGTTGGCTTCTGTATGATGAGTGATAATTAAAGGCATAGAAAAAAGATTCTAGAAGCGAAACATTTATTTATAAGTGAAAATCCAATAATATTTAGCCGGAACCTTCGTGCGATAGTTTTAATTAAAAGAAAGTTCCAATGTTAGGATATAGTTGTTTATTACCATCAGGTGAACCGCACGCTTGATGTTACTCGCCGTCATCAGTATGATGACTGACGTCATTGTCTTCAAAAGTCACGATTGAATTTGTTTCTTCAAGGCAAGCGTGCTCCATGTATGCTGCATCATCGATATCATCAGGTAAAATAAAATATAAACTGCTACGAGCGCCACTTGAGAAGTGAGTCTAAATTTCATCATACATTTACGGATGGAAGGTCGTATCGTAGGATTCGTAGGTCTTTAATAGCACTAAGTTTGGACATCATCCCGTTTCTGTCCATTTTAATAACTGCGTTTTGTTTAACTGCGTTTGTCAGCACGAGGACCACTTATCTAGACGTATCTAGACCACGTTTAAGGGGACTGTTCCCGTCTGCAGCTCTCTCGCTCGCACATTTTCACATTATGGAAGATATAAAATCAATGAGTGTGAATTTCCAAAAAGTAACAAAATCATGTCTTGGTGTCTATCGTAACATTACAAACATAGAAATGTTTGTTTCGATATCTTGTAATTTGACGGAATAACATGACACGAGAAATAAAAATCACTTGTCACCATTTTACTGTGTCAAATTAAATTATATCAAATTGAAAATTTCTTTGTTTGTAATGTTACGATAGACACGAAGACATGATTTTGTTACTTATTGGAAATTCACACTCATTGATTTTATATCTTCAATTATGTGAAAATGTGCGAGCGAGTGAGCTGCAGAGGGTACAGGCCCCTTAATGCGGCGGTTATCGATTCTTTTGAAAATTGCCAGCTCACTGCCATTTCCTTCTTAGACTTATTAATTACTTGTGCTATTTTATAACAGTTCTTTGTAGGATCGCTTCGTTACGAATTCTATTCAGTAGATAAACCCTGGGCAAAGCTCTTTCTCACAGATCATCGCGGTCTATGCTCTCTCTATAGCTTGCCTCAAACATGTGAACTGGACATACCTATAAACAAACAAACCAACAAAGTAGAACCGATTGTTGCACTAGTTTTTGAGCTGTTTTATCGTGTGTATGAAATTTGTGATGTGAACAATAAAGAGTTTATCTATCTATCTATCTATCAAAGTAATTTATTTTGACAAACAATAAAGAGTTTATCTATCTATCTATCTATCAAAGTAATTTATTTTGACAAACAATAAAGAGTTTATCTATCTATCTATCTATCAAAGTAATTTATTTTGACAAACAATAAAGAGTTTATCTATCTATCTATCTATCAAAGTAATTTATTTTGACAAACAATAAAGAGTTTATCTATCTATCTATCTATCAAAGTAATTTATTTTGACAAACAATAAAGAGTTTATCTATCTATCTATCTATCAAAGTAATTTATTTTGACATATTTTGACATAAATTTAGTTTTACATAACGTGATTTCCCATAGGCTCCCGAACTAGTCTGGGACTGGGTGTCGGGTGCCAGTGGCTTCTCTTATTATAACAGTACAATAATTATGCTAAAGCAAACAGTTTATATCATGATGTTAAAGACAGCGATAATGAATATTAGTTACAGGCTTAGCTTAGTTTGGGGCCCACCGATTTTTTATTATTTGATTTTCTCATTTTGTGTATATCTATTGTAAATTTGCGCTCTTTTTGGAAATAAATGTACTATTTATTAATTTATTTATTAGTCCTACAAAGTCCAGAGAAAATGAAGGTTTTTTGAAGAATAGCTTTTGACGATTTTAGAGCAATATTAAGTCTGATATCCGTTTTAAACAAAAAGGGTCCAATGACAAAGAAACTTTTAATCTTATTAAAACTTCACGCTTTTCCCTTGTTGAAATTTACAGGAAAAAAAAACTGACCCGAAAATTGAAAAGTGACGGTAATCCGAACTCCAATTATTGGATCCTTCAAACTCGAAACTGTTATAATTGGTTTCGTGAACGATCTCAAATGAATTATATATTCATAGAAGAGTATAGGTATATAGATACTTTATAGATTGATTACCGAGGATGTTCCTATTTTACCCTTCGATTTATACCTTACTCTCACACAAACGATAGTTTTTTGTCAACTTCTTGCAAACTGTAGGTGTTACGCGCAAAAACGAAACAAAGTACAACGTCGCTACTGTGCGACAAATTCTTAGTGAAGTTTTCTTTGACAAAAATATAAAGGGCTGTCAAAGCTGCATTGCAAGTACCGTCCTTTATCGATCGTCAAATTCGATAAAATGCCATAGAATCGATCATAGCGAGTACCGATCAAATGGTTTCTTTTCTAATTTGACGATCGATAAAGAACGGTACTTGCACTGCTGGTCCGGCTAAACTGACATGGATGGTCGTGAAGCCGCTGAGAAACTAAAACTCATCAAAATGCCTTCTTGTGTTATTTACATTTTAACAATTAATATTCATGCGTATCAGTCTATCCTTGTCATCTGTCTTGTCAAAGTGGTCGGGATGTGCGCTGAATGACAGTGGTTCAAATTATCTTTGGCTGAGTCCAACCGTCAACCAACCTTGCCCAAGTTTTCTGATTAAATGTTAAAACGTCACTCTTTACACTATTTTCGACAAAGAAGTTATGGATATGTCTTCTATAATAAGTTAATAGATATAAAAAAGTTTTTAAACAAGCATTTAGCCTTAGCATATTCAGATTATTTTAATTCATGAGACCTTGAATATCACCTAGAGGTATAGTACTGGTCAAGACCAATCCAAAGATCCCAAACACAAGACGGTTATTTTGTAGCGTTTGTTAGTTCTTATGAACACCTTCCGACTCCATCATCGGTAAAGCTCCATGATACCATTTGCATTGTCATCTAAGTTTCATAGGTGTACCCAAAGATTGACATGCTTGATATAGTACGAAATCTTTGGGTTTCATCAAACTCACCATCAGCCAGAAGACGACCACTGCTGAATATAGGCCTCCCCCTTTAACCTTCACACTGAACGAAAACCTGCCATCTGTATCCACTGGATGCCCGCAACTCTCATAATGTCGTCGGTCCATCTAGTAGAAGGCTACCAACGCTACGTCTTCCGATTCGTGTCTCCACTCAAGAACCTTTCTTCCTCATCGGTATCGGGTTTCTTTCTTTGGTGTACCAAATTTCAACTCAATTGAACGCCGTAAAGGGGGTCATATTAGGCTTGCAAAATTTGTACTTAACATAAATAAACAAACATACATTGTAAAGTTAAATAAAGACTTGTAAATCAAGGTGTGCTTGTTAAGTCAGAACCATTATTAATAAATATAAACATGATCTAAGTCTATAGCAGAGCTCATGCGACATCTAGTGAAGTTTTCTAATCTATGGATACCTGGAAGTTTGTAACTAAAGTGGTTTCTATCGGAAATTCAATGTCTCGGAAAGCCGCCGAAGTTTTCGATACTATGCTACTTGTCCTTCGTATCTTGCTAGAGTACTTCCCACGAACCTTCCTACCAAGCTATGAAGTATAAGGCTTATTATATTTTTTTCACAAACATGTCTGGCGACAGGAAAGCTGTGGACGAAACTGGCATACGACCGGACAAGACGGCACGCTGAAGAGATGAATTATACCAAGGAAGATAGGATGGATCCTTGGTTATAATAAGTAGGGGGTAGAAAATGGTTGATGCTGAGAAATTAATTCGCATTTCTCTCGTTATATTTCTGTGAAAATCCCCGCTATTTTCTAAAAAGTAGTTAGTTTAAGGTTACACAGAACGGTCGTACTAAGGCAAAATATGTCATGTATTGTACCTCCTACTCATCATTATCTACAGCTTTTAGTATGCGACGTTCAGTACCTGAATCGACATCCTTGATAAGCTCCAGATAAAGGAACTCTTCAACGGGCACACACACGAAATGTTGTGTAGGTACGCATTTTATTATACTTAATAGCCCGTTGTAAGTTTTACCATGATATAGTTGCTGCAAGGGTTGGGTTCTGACTAGGGAACTTCTCAATGGTTAGCAGCACAGACTTGAAATTTTGTATCCGCATTCTATTATTCTATTATAATGAGGTATTCTAAGTGTCAGTTTAGAGCATTTAAGTTAAAAAAATATTTTTCTCGTTTTTTTTTTTTAGTCTTGTCTTTTTTCATATAAATACTTGCACAACGTGTTTCAGGCACAGCCTCAAGGCAGATTTATAAAGGTAGTTATAAAGATAATGAAAACAAAGTCTCTTTTTAACAGTCTCATAAATCGTATCAGTTTAAGGACTTCTGAATAATGGCTCTGCTCAGAATCCTCATTTCCATTACCTTAAACTTGGAAAATCGCAGTCTCAGATCTTAAACTGAGTCTTGAGCAATCTGTGGTTCCTGAAATCCACCGCTTCTACAATACGTCATTACGTAGAGAGCAGCTGGTTGGTTTTTTGAGCAAAACGACATTGTTTCTTTCTTCGCACACTCCTGTGTCTATTTTATAGGGAGTGGTTTTTTAGTGGTGCGTGAACTTTTGAGATGTGGTCTTACGTGGTGAGATTTTTGCAGTCGGAAGGATAAAGATTATGAACTGTAAGTATAGGGACTAGGGCCTTATGGTTACCTGTTTTATGCGATTATGTTTAGGTGATAAGAAAAGTTGGGCGACCGCAAACCGAATCTCGGCGCGTAGGTTCACGTTCGCGTGATTTTCCGCAATTACCTAAACTGAATCGCTTAAAACAGGTGCCATAGTACAGCCACTGGCCAAGCACTTGGAGAAAGCCACTGAAGTCTGAAATAATGACATGTACTTTTGCCATAAACTCAGCATTAATTGCCATTTAGCGTGGCAATGCTGGCGGCATTATGGCCAAATTTCCTTCCGCCAACTGGCAATTAGTTTTTTTTTTAGTTTAGTTATCTTTACTTCTATACTAATATTATAAAAAGGAAAGATTTGTTTGTTTGTTTGCATTGAATAAGCTCCGAACATACTGAACCGATTTGAAAAATTCTTTCACTGTAGGGAAGCTACACTATCCCCGGGTGACATACCATAGGCTATAATCTATACCCGTGCGAAGCTGGGGCAGACCGCTAGTTACATAATAAAGAGAGGATATACATATTATAGCGTTCTCACATAACTAAATCGTAGGCGCCGAAATAACTGTCACCTACTTTATCAATGGTTCGAGTGTTATAGTTACTGCTACACAATCTGTGGTAGATCGCAGTAACTATATTACCTTATGTATGGTCTAGAGTTCCAAGCTGTCTGGAGCGGAGGGTTGAGTGGTGAACTGCCAAGTACTTCCCATAAAACTTAAGGGCTAAGTTCCTCGCATCCCTGTTAATTAGACTGTGTTTGAGGTAATTAAGCAAAGACGCTTTCTTGTTATTATTTCTTAGTCTAAAGATTATCTCGGCTCATTCGGATATCACACAAAAAAGCGGGAGAAATGCATTAAAAAATCCGGTGAAATTAGGTGAAATCGGGAGAAAATGAAGTCAAAGTGTAACATTTTGGTTAAAAATCACTATTCCGATTTTTGCTAGATATTAGGTATAAGGGAAGTCATTTATCGACGAGAAATCAAGTCAATGGATGCATTAGAAAGACTGGTCATTTATTTCAGGCAATAAATAATCATACATTTTTGGGAATCAAAACAAACTAATTCAACAATCAAAAAATTAAACTAAATACACTAAATAAAAATATATTAAACTACACTAATTTAATAAACCGCCGCCCATAGGCATCGTTCCCAAAATGCTAGCCGCATTGCCGCGTTGTATTGCAATACTTACGCGTTGCGCAAGATAATTATAGCTGTTAGAAATAAAACTGAAAAATTTGTAAATGTGAAAAAAGAAAAATCTGGTCATCTTATGATTCTACTGAAATATCGGGAGGTTAAGTGTTCTTCTAATTTTTAAAGATTTATTTACCTACTTTGTCATATTATCGCGTTTTTCAGACTTTAATGGAATGCAGCGCAAGACGTGACGGATTTGTCAGCGTAGTTTGAGTTAAGTAGGCATTCAAAGTACAATAGCAAATCCGTCCCGCTTTACGTATCTAGCAAAAATATGTTTTTTCATTTACGTTATTTTTTTTATACACACGGTTTTATTATTGAAACTGACGTGGTTTTCGCACATTTTATTTATATTACACGGGAATTACTCACGTATCACGTTCAACCGCATTAGGCAGTCTTTTTCAAGGTGAATGCACGCGCGCGGCTACGTCTCGCTTGGCTTCGGTTGTTGATAATTAGCTAAACCTCTCACGGGTTCCCTAAATGGTGAATGGCGAAAAACCCTGATTTCATTTTGCCAATATCGAGCGCGAACAACGCATATTCGTAATATAAAAACATAAAAAGTTTATTACAAAATAATAATGCTCGTAAAAATTCACACCTCAATCAAGTGAGTGAGTCAAAATATGAGTCAAGCTCGTAATTAACTTAACATTTTCGTATTGACCTTTTGCAGCCAAAAGTAATAATAATCTTTGGTAATACTGAAGCCATATTCCTAGACTTCACTAATACAGCGTCCTCTGGGCAGGCAGATCATCGACCTGCAATAGCAACTGACAACGCCTGAGAGCCGTACTGAATGTTTTTAACAACACAGAAACTATACTATGGCTTTGTTTCAGAATGTCCGGTGTCCGGTTAACGTTCCAGTTACGCTAATAAGAACTTATCTATTTAACAAACACTGTGCTTGCGTTTCATTCATCAAAAAGAACGAACTATCAGATAAAGTTTCTATCGGACAGACGGACAACAAAGTGATCCTATAAGGGTTTAGTTTTTTCCTTTTGAGGTACGGAACCCTAAAAAGGATTGTGAAACGCGATGTGATGTGAGATAACTGAAAGTTTTATCTTCCACATAATTTATGTGTTTGTTAGCAATTACCTGTGTAGGCGCAATAATAGCAAATAAAAAAAAATAAAAATATAAAAATCAAAGACCAATGTTTTTTATCTAGTTCACGTATATAAGCGGCTATTCAGCGCGGTAATGCCGCCAGCATGCTAGGTACGCTGCCAACTGGTAGTGGAATTGAGCATTTGGATTGTCTCTAGAACTTCAATGGTCTATGGGCAATCCGACTGTTTTTTGTTTAGCTAAGAACGCTTGCATTTCGGTTAGATAATAAAAGCACTTGTCCACTCTATACTACTGTACTAATATTATACCTATTAGAAGCCGTGTTCCCAAAAGTTTTTTTATCACTAAACAGAAAATGAAGAAATTCATACAAAATTTTAGGTGATGAATTTCCAAAAAACAAGACTTATTTGTAAGCTGAAGCCTAAATACTAACATCCAAGTTTCTTATTTAAAAAAAACTATGAACTTTCATTTAATCATTCACCCCTACTTAGGGAAGTTTTCCCTACCACCTTAGTTATTTAAGATAATAATAATTTGCTACCTTAGTTATCTAAGACAATAATTATTTATTACACCTCACTGTTACTGCTCATATCGTTATAAGGAACACTTGAGCAAAATTGTATGCTTTTAGACCCAGCAGTTTAGCCTATGCGCTGTCTGTCAGTGAATAAATGAATGATTATACGATTTTTAATAGAAGAATATTATTTTTGGCAAAATTAAGGCAATACCACAGAAGCCACGACGAAAAAAAATTAATTGAATAAAAGATTAGGTACGCCAAAATAATAGTGACAACGTTATCACTGACGTATTTATCAATGCTTTCCCTAGCTTTCCCCCACTACATGCGCCTTTTACAAGGGTTTCGTACCCATCCATTTTTGAATAGAGCGGTTAGGGTAAACTTTATGAATAATGCGTATAAATAATAACAAATAATATGCGCCTGGTGAAATTGATCAGTTCACTGCGTCTGATTGATAATTGCTCTACAATTCCATAGAAAAATCCTAACATGACTAGGCAAAAATAATTATTGTGTTTTTTATGCAACTGAAGTGCCAAGTCTCTGCCTGATAATCAGCAGTGGCCCAGGGGGAATGCGAAAGCAGCCAAGCCATAGAGCAGTTGCTCTATGTGCCAGATAGCACCGGTTGCCAAAATACCAAAGACGAACGAAAAATTAAATTTTGATGGCGGCCTGTGCATCTAGGCTGGGGCGCGGCGTGGCAAGCGGCACACGTGTGTTGTTTTTAACCAGCTTAAAAGTTTGATTAGGAAATAGTTTACATCCTGGATTAGCACATAGAATATTTTTTATCCCAGAACCGATTCCTGGTTCAGAAATGTTTCGCGCCGAAAGATTTCGCTCTACCCTAATCAAAGGCTGCTGATAATGGTTGGGCAGTTCAGTGCCACCTAGTTGAAAACTTCAACAGTTTCAAACTCTGCGCAGTACCCTAGGTACATCAAAATAAATACACAAATACTGTATGTAGGTATAATACCATCTACATTATTTTGAGAACCATGTGGCACACCTCTGCAAAAATAGCGACGTTTGTTTGTATGCATGCTGCGAACTAACTGCGAACCCCTTTTACAGACGTAGGTATATATGTTACCCGTAACATCTTGGTTACTTTGATCTTATCTTGGTTGGGTTTGAACGAATAAATGAAGCAATGATCGGTAGACTCAGTAACTGTCATAATTTTCTATTTAAAAGACTTTTAACTAACCAGTCTCAGACTTAAATCACTCTCAATGTTAATTGCAGCGAAGTGATTTGATATTCGACCCAGATTGATTCAGGGGGCTGGTCTGTCTTTGGGTGGATGACGGGTTACCGTCAGTTGTTGTATTAACATCTGATCGCTACTGTTTTTAGGATTGCGTACCCAAAGGGTGAAAACGGGACCCTATTACTAAGCCTACGCTGTCTGTCTGTCCGTCTGTCTATTCGTCTGTCCTACCTGTCAACGACTGTATATTTGGAAACGTAATAGATAGCCAGTTGAAATTTTCACAATATATGTATTGCTACGGCCGATTATATAAGAAATAATAATAAGTCAAAAAGTAATAAACTAAAGGGGTCCCCAATACAACAAACGTATTTTTTTAAACGTATTTTTATATTTGCTCTAATGTAAAAACGGTGATACGTATATACAAACGTCAAAATTAGCATAATTATAGAACACACTCTAAAGTATAACAACAAATACTGAATCATGGCCAAGTATGAGTCGGTGACAAATTTCCATTCATTACCAAGTTAAGCAACGTAGGGCGCGGTTAGTACTTGATTGGGTGACCGGCTGAGCATAGGCCTGGGCGTGATGTTGTCTTTTTGCCTTACTGTTTGTATTTTGTGGTGGTACGGAACCCTCAGTGCGTGAGCTTGACTCACACTTGGCCGGTTTATTTAGTTACCGCAGGTAGAGCAGTCCAAACATTTTTTTTTATATAGAATAGATTTACGTTTGGCAACTCGCCTGATGGTAAGCGACGTCGCGGCCGAGGATAGAACACGTTGATCTAGAAGTAATCTATTCACTCCAGCCTTGAAGATGCTTAGATTGTAGTCCTCAGGAAACAAGGAGGACGGCAAGGAGTTCCATTCTTGGGCAGTACGTATCATAAATGACGACCCAAATCGTTGGAATTTCCACAAGAATGGGATGGTAGTGTGCCTACTTGTCCTGTAGTAAAAGGGGGAGAGTGGAATAAGGCCATGAAGCTCATCTATTCCGGTCTTGTGTAAAGGTATTCTATGGGTATAATACCCATTATTCTAATGGTAAAACTTGAACTTCTGATTGTCAAAGCGACTTACCGATAAGACTGATTTAGCCTGATCGATATTCGGGTACGTTAATAAATAACGCAGAGTTAGAGTTCGGGGCAAAGCTACTTTTAGCTCGATATCTCAGCTTCAAGGCTGAAGGTTCACCGGCATTTCTACGTAAATTACCCACCTGCCTTGCCTAGAGTTCCAATAAGTTAAGGCCATGGATATAGGGGTGGATGGCATAGGGATATTGAACCGAGAGGGGTTTATTTTAATAAGTAGTCAAGTTTGTACAAAAGTGCTTACTATGAAGTTGATAGGTATAAGCATATTTGTATATATCAGCCTCCTTGACGTGTCCGTCAACGGCGAATCTGGCTAGCGCCGGTTATGAGCGCGTATATGGCTGGCAAAACCAAACTTAATATTAAAATTCTTATTGCAAAGCACACAGTGCCACTGTAGGAAGGCTTCGGACGGGTCTTAATGGTAAGGCGTTTTGCATCTAGGTCTTGGATTGGTTTCTCTGCCAGGTTATTAACAGTCTAATGAACAGAACCGCGCCACTCTCGTCTCTGTTGCCCGAGCTCTTTCCAACTCTCGCACGGGATGTCACTTGCGGCGAGATAGCGCTTCAGGACATCCTTGTAACGTAAGTACTGGACTCCAGGAGTGCGCTTTCCCTTCTTTTAGGCAACTAGAGTCATCCATACGTACCTACAAGATGACCGCACAACGGAAAAGAAAAAAAAAGTGCGCACAATTTAAGTTGACCTATTATGAGCAAGGAATCGTTGCGACATAGCTCTGTTCTTGATGAGGACAGTCCAGGAGCGGAGGCCATTACCTAAGGGCCTAATTATTCCCACATTTTTGTAGCGTCAAATCAAAAAAATAAAGATTTGCCGTAAACTTGATAAAAAGATTGGACGAAATATTATTAACAATGTAATATTTTTTACTTCTTTTCAGTTAACGGTGTGTCCTTGATTATGTGAAACTAATTGGATACTTAACAAATATTGTTTTATTACTTTTTATTTTAGCTGTTCTAACTTTATTAAAAATTAAGCGTTGAGTTGTCACCTTAAACACTTAATATTTTCATTTAATTGCTAATACCACGTATTAATAACACAGCGGGTGCAAAGTTATTTGTTCGCGTGAAAGTTTTGATATTATTCCCTCTGTGACATTGAAATTGTTAGGTTTTCCTTTGGCCAAATACCAAATGCGTGTGTACCATGTACAATAAAAGCATTACACCAATAAAAGCATTTCCAAAAAGCATGGTTCAAAAACAAACATTCAAAACCAGCCGCGCAGTATTTTACAATCGTCATCGATGTTAACGTTATCATCGTGATTAATATACTTAGTTCCTAAGAATAAACAATAGTCTTAAATATAATTATAAAAGATATCGCCACGGAATACACAAATAATTTTAGTTACTATTAAGGCTTGGCCACATCACCCAATGCGGTGCCGCCGCTGTCACCGTAAAGCGGTACGGCGCAGGTGGCGTCGTTCCTTAGCATGTTACCGAGTCAAGCAAAATGAACGACACGGCGGTGACGTCACGCTTTCACCGCCGTTGTGACGTGCTACGGGCGACGCGTTTCATATGATAATTATATAATTTTCTGCCACTTCGCAGGTAATCGCAGAAATAGACACGATATGGCGGGGCGTTGTAAAACGGAGCAACGAGTGCCACGATACAGTGCCGCACCGCGGCACTCCGCGGTGCGGCACTGTATCGTGGCGCGAAACCGTATCGATTTACGGTGTCGTGCGCCGAATCGTAGTTATGTGGCCAAGCCCTTACATTCAAGTCAATAGTCATGTCGATGACCCTTGCAATTAGTTACCTCCTCGTCCAAACGTGCCATCAGGCTACCGGCATTCCTGCGTTGTATGGCTAGCGAAATTTGCTGAATCATGTATTGCCTTGACCGAGGGTCTCGCCCCTGTCGTCGTAAGCCTTAAGTGACGCTCGAGATCCGAAATACATTTCTTTGGTTACGAGCCAATACCTTATCTATCCTGTACCCATACGCTGATTCCAGGATAGGTTATTTATGGCGATTATCTTTTGTTACCGTAGTAATATATTTTTGTTAAATTGATCAAATATTTTGTATTATATTTAGCCTGGAATATTTATTTACGGAAAACAAACAGCTATAAACGTAAAACAAGCCTATTAAAAGTTTTCACAAATAAAAGAAGGATACAGTCCAGTTCTGTGAATGCTGAAATAACAATTAAAATAAATATGAAACAGTATAAATATAGTACAGATAAAAATAGAATAAATATCAAAGGTTGAAAAACGAAAGCGACGGGCCACATCAATCTGTTTTTTTTTTAATGGGACGTAATAAGTCTGACTAATAGGTACTCAAACATTGAAAAAAAAAGGTCAAAATGTATAGTTTTTAAAGAAGTTTTGTACGGCTATAAATATAAGTCAACGTCCTTGCAATATTCATATTCATCTATACTAATATTATAAAGAGGAAAGATTTGATTGTTTGTTTGTTTGTTTGCATTGAATAGGCTCCGAAACTATTGAACCGATTTAAAAAATTCTTTCAGTGTAGGTTACACTATCTCCGGGTAAGATAGGCTATATTATATATTTTTTAAAATAGGGATCCTTACTAAAACTTTAATAATGTAACCCAAGATGTAAACAAATAAGATTTACAATTTTGACTTTGCATGTTTGACAGTAATTCTAAGACAGGACAACGTCTGTCAGGTCAGCTAGTTTATTTGATAAAGCCAATTTACAAGTCAATAATAAGTACAATACTGAGGTACAATAATAAATTGCCCGTAGTATAGTACCAAATTACAATTAAAATGAAATAATATTAATATAATTAAAATCGGATAATGTCAATAAAATTAAAGTAAAATATGTCAATCAAATTAAAATAAAATAGTCTAAATAAAAATAATTTCAATTAAATTAATATAATATATCAACATAATAACAATAATCATTATTACAATATTTAGAATTAGTCCTACACAGGATCTCATCACTTTTTCCAGATGGTTCGGTCTTCGGCTTTGATGGTCCATTTTTCGTGCGAGTTCAGTTCTTCATGCCACCGTCGTCTGGGTCAACCGCGTCGGTTTATTTTATGGTGACCCTTGTATACTTAATTTTATAATAACTACAGCCAAACTGATCTAACTGATGAATAGCCCACACTTTTGATCTTCGGTCACTGTTTACCCAGCTGAATACTTCACGGATATCACAAAGGCAATACAAGATTGCGAGGGTGGCGTTTAAACGAAATAAAATTCCCTTTGCTCCGGTTTTCTTTGACCCGCTTTTTCCTTTCGTGTATAAAAGAAAATTCAATTTTCGTTCTTATTGCTACGCCTTAAAGGCTGAGAAGTCAAAGGTATTATATGGTTAGCGATTCTAAATGTATGCTTTCACAACATGTGGAGTAATCTTCTGTTAGTTTGTTGTGTTGTGATTTGTCACTTTGATATAAAGTGACACAACAACGTAGCACAACAATGTGTATCTGTAAGTATGTTTTTGGTTTGATGTGGTTATATTTTTATTTTATTTTATTTTATTTATATTTGGATAGCCAACAGCCTTCTTACACATAAATATAGAAATAGTAAAAACACGTAGGCCAACATAGGTTATCACTTATGGCTACACAGGTCATGGTGCTAGTGCACAAAAGTATAAAACTAAAATATTACAAAATAAATAATTGGAAATATATATATATATATATATAAATATAAATACGAGACTAAAAAACCTACATTAAACAGAGAAATTGAGAAGAAAACTTAGTATTAATAACATTAATGAAGATAGTAATGATAAAAAGATGACAGAGCCGTACGAATTACTTTAATATTAAGAGTTTGTTGAAAAGAACTGGTTATTAATTAAAATTTTAAAGATATTGTGCCTCGATGTAAATAAGTCAACAAGCTGAGAAAAATTAGAGTTAAAGTTAATAAATGTACGCAAAAAGAAAGAGTTTCCACGATAATTCGTGCTATGGCGGGGGATATATAGACGAAGGTAGTTTTTGCGAGACGAGATAGATGGAGAGACAAGCTTGATTTCAGCCAGCAGGGATGAGCAGTCAACTCTGTTCAACACAATGCTGTGCAGAAAGAATAGAGATAGAGAGATATAAAGAAAAAATATTAACTGATACTACAGAAAATACTTAACAGAAGCTACTTAAGCTAAATTTTTACAGTTTTTCTGTATGGTTTGGTAATTTGGGCCAATTTTTTGTAAAATGTTTCAGTTTACATTCCAGTTCGTTTTTTTTTTAAATGAGACATTTTTTTGCACCCACGACCACCTGACCCCAAACTAAGCAAAGCTTTTAATATGGCTGCAAGAGACTGATATACATACATATATATTTTTAAATACATACTTAAATTAATTAATTGATTAAGAAAAAGAAAAAAAAATTGCAAAAAAAAACATCGAGGTACAATTTTTTTTGAGTCACAATCTCTTAGTGAAAATATTCAAAAAAGGTCCGAACGTCATTGTATATACTTCACAATGCCACATTTACTCCAATTTAGACGTTATGTCGCTTGCAGTGTCATCGTAGCTCTGACATCGCGCGGCGTTGTAGTCGGATCGTGGTTATACCTTGTAACTAACCAAAAAGTCTGCGCAATTTGTAGCGTGCGCCGAGTTTTGGTTCGGACTTTTTAGGCACGATTGTGACACTGTATTGAATCTCGATGCAAAAAATGCACAAAAAGAAGTGCACCCGACGCTTTGCTATCAATTTAATTATAAGCCATTGCACGAGCAAGGTCAGTACGCGGTGATTGGCGCTGGATTGTGAATGTGAAGCGAGCAACCTCCCAAAATTATGACCAGCATGCCCAACATGCGCACCGCGATAAAATCTTGTCTTGCGACAAGACACCTACGGTTACGTATACGCCTGTCTAGTTTTGGCACGATAAGAAGAGTCGACTAAATTTTGTCGCGGCGCGCATGTTAGCCGGCCAGTGTCTTGTCGCGTTCTCGCTCTAAAAAGTGACGACAAGATTTTATCGCGGTGCGCATGTTAGGCATGCAGGGCACTATCACGCGGCAAAAAGGTCTGCGAAGAATGCAAACGAGTAACGACTAAGGAGAATCCGAATCACATAAGTACTTTGTTGTAAAACCTACTCGCGGCTACCTATTCAAAGGAAGTTCAAATATATATTTTTTTGTATTTTTATTATGACACCAAAAAATGGGATAAACTGCCTTTTCTATTTATTCTGGTCATTATAAAAATAAATTTGTTCAAAATCTAGACGTCGTAAAATTACCGGAGCAAATTTTTCAAAAGTAGACAGATATTTTATGTCCTTAAATAAATCTAGCCAAGATAATAATTTTATTGTAATGTACAATATATGTTATCCTTGTTTTGTTGTCTTAAGAGTTATCCTATAATATCCTAATAAAGATCAACGGCGTTACTTGTAAACGTTACTTAAGTTAAGCAAAGCTTAAAATTGCTGTCTCGTTTTCACCTGTGACAATTTCTGTCAACGAGAAATTGACAGCAGTTTTAAGCATTGCTTAACTTTTAAGTAACGTTTATAAGTAAGACCGCAAATGCGCGAGCGAAATCGCTCCCAGTTCGAAACGTTGTACTTCTGTTTCTAAGTAAAAGCTATATAGGTGTATCATTTTTTTACTCTTTCCCTAAACCGGTTAGATAGATAGATAGATAGAAACTCTTTATTGTGTACACCAGAAATAAAAATAAGAAAGGGGAAGAAAGTTTATGAAATCTCGTAATTATTTAAAGCTAAAAACGTGAACGTATTTAAGTTTTTGTCTATAAAACGAAAGCCAGTTTCGGTCGTTTTTTGAAAATTCATCCCCCAAACGAGTTAAATAGTGGGAATAAGTTTATATTAGCTTCGTCATTATTTTATTAGCTGAAGGGAAATCCCATCGAGGACACAGCTCGTGTTAAATAAAACATAATAAAGATAAAGATGAAGATTTAAAGATTTTTTATTAATGTTTTCATTTATATTGTTACCTATATATATTCTGCAGCAACTATACAGGGGTTTCATTAAAAGGGCTGTTAATAAAGTATTTAACGGTCGGCAACGTATCTACCTGTCCCTGGTGTTACAGTGTCTATAGATGACGGTGACCACTTACAATCAGGCGGCCCATTAGCATGTTTGCCACCTAGAGTGCTTTTCATGAAAGAAGTCCCCCAGACGCGGCGCTGTCATCGCGTATCAATCACTATCAGTATCATTTCTCGAGTAGAACTCACTAGCGTCCAAACACAGTAACAACACCTGACAACTACAACATGGAAATTTAGTTCCGCTGTTTGCCGTGGGACTTCTTTCATGAAAAAGACTCTATGTATGGCATAAAAAACATACAAAGGTAAATAAGCATAATCATTCTTCTCGAATTCTTCTCTAAGGTATTCGGTTTTCATTTGGTTAAGTGAGTAAGTTCTTCTGTAGTTTCATAACATTACCGAACCGCGACGCGCCGCCGTGAGCGAGTTGCTAAACTCGACTTGACCTTGAGGAGTCGTCCTGAACTTAGCTTCATACTGACTGGATGTGATACAAATAACCTAAGAAACCTGGCCCCTTGTTATGGATGATTCGGATCGTGATCGCGATCGCGTGCCATCTCACTTACGCTCGTGGTGCGAGTAAATAGATGCGAACGGGACGGCATGCAATCTCGATCCCGATCAAAGAACCATAATAAGGCAGCTGTTTGCTGCTACCTGGGCTAAGATTCTTCATCATTATTAGCCTATCATGTTCCCACTGCTGGGACACAGACCATCTCTCAGAGAGAGAGATAGAGTGTGAGATTCACGCGACCTTTCTTGCTTCACATCTGCAAAATGTGTAATGAGCTACCTTCGGAGGTGTAATAGAAGCTACAACATAGGGTTCTTCATAAGGCGAGTTAAACGAGTTCTAAAGGGTCGGCAACGTATTTGTGACGCCTCTGATGCTACAAGTATCCATAGGCAACGGTGACAGCTTACCACCAGGCAGCCCGTCTGCTAGCTGCCACATTATATGGCATAAAAACATAGGAAATAGGGAAACCATATGGTGACTCTACAGTGTCTAGGTATCTGTCCGTCGTTAATTCTCAGCCGATGCTCTCAGGAACTATAGATAAGCTATCGAATTTAAATTTGGTAGTGATCCAAGTAACATTTTCCTAGCATAAAAAAAGTTTTGTCTTTTGCTGAAAATATGGACTGAAAAAGAGAGGGCAAATTAGTTTTGGACACAGATTGGAAGATCCAGTATCGCTAGGTCCATGAGTGACGTAATAGGAAAAGAGGCGTGGAACCACCCAACTCCCCCTATACTTCGAGCCTATACTGATACCATATATACATCCAGACAACGGCTATTCACTCTTTGAAATCGAAATACAAAGAACTAGGAACGACCTCTGAATCGTGGACTACAAACGGTTCTGGATAGAAGTTAATCAACGATATCGTATTATTTTGAGCTTGTTATTACCTTTACCAGGAATAAGTAAATTTAATTTGTATTTGGTAATTAAATTAGCATGGAATAGGTAATTTAAGTTTTTATTTTATTTAAAAAAAATGTGCCTTAGGTGGCAAACAAGCTGACGGGCCGCCTGATGGTAAGCGATCACCGTCGCCTACCATCACGTAAATACCACGTCTCAGTACTATATGTCATCACGGCTGTCCTTTTGGTAAAACTCACGAGTTGCACAGCGGGCAATGGAGAAAGAAACTGAGCATAACTCGCTCAGAGTTTCTTTGCGCGATAAAATTCGGAACGAGGATATTTGCCGAAGAACTATAGTCATCGACATAGCTGCCAGGATTTGTAAGTTGAAGTCGAAATAGGCATGCCACATCCCTCGAAAAACCGGTAAACGATAAATACGTAATTTTATGTATATATGCGTTGTGTTGTCATTGAACAGAAGATCCTGAAGACTCTACCGATCATCTAAGCAAATTGAGATTCCAACGCCCTTAAACCGGACAATCTCCAGAATAAATGTCTACCTGACTCTACACAAAACATTGACAAAATTGCGGCAGAAGCCGCGCAGAAAAAAATAATTAAATAATTTTAGCTATATCGTGGGTTGACTTGAATAACACCTACACGGGTATTAATATTTAAATAAGAAAAACAAGCATAAGCCAAGGCGTATATTTGCGGATCATATGAAAAACAATAATCAACGTCATCATGTAACACCTCTATATTTAGAAGAATGACGTCATGAGGTTTGCGCCTGTCTCCCGTAAACAATCCTGTGCCTACGTAGA
Source organism: Agriopis aurantiaria (assembly GCA_914767915.1). NCBI lineage: Eukaryota > Metazoa > Arthropoda > Insecta > Lepidoptera > Geometridae > Agriopis > Agriopis aurantiaria. Next base: position 14,003,956 of record OU611992.1, on the reverse strand, counting down.
GATCGATAAGGTAACACGTGATTGATATACTAGAGAAACGATATCGAAACCACGTCCATCGTCAACATCGAAACAACCATCGTCTTCTTAGTACAAAATTTTGTACTAGGGTTAAATATTATGACTCGGCCACAACTACTAAAATACCAGACAATTTGGGTAAGCAATCGATATATGTATTAAAATTGATTAGTCTAGTGTCAATTAATCTAAGGTCAGATCAATTGGATAATTTTATTACTAGATTTACTAGTCTAGTGACGGCATGCTGCTTCAGCAAGTAAGTTTATTCAGTAAGACAAGAATGTTACAAGAATGTTTACTTAAATAATATTTTAAACTTAGTCTAGAATATAAAAACTACTTGGTGTGCCCTAGACCCTACACTAGGCGAAGCCTGTGTTGCAGGATCTAGTCTCTTCCGTGAATTTGTAACAAAAAAAAGAAAAAGTAAATTTATTTATTTTAACTAAATAAGTAAGTGCTTAACCGACTAAATCAGACACTACACTTATTAGTGTAGTGTCAGATCAATTGGGTATAGGTAAGCAATCGATATATGTACTAAAACTGATTAGTCTAGAGTCCATTAATCTGAGGTCGGATTAATTGGATAATTTTATTATATACTACATTTACAGACACTACATTTACTAGTCTAGTGACTGCATGCTACTTAAAGCAATTGACATAGATACTAAATCAGATACTACACCTATTAGTCTAGTGTAAAATAATCAATTGGATACCAATTTTAATACTACATTTACAGACACTACTTTACTAGTCTAGTGACTACATGCTACTTAAAGCAATTGACATAGATACTAAATCAGATACTACACCTATTAGTCTAGTGTCAATTAATCAATTGGATACCAATTTTAATAGTACATTTACAGACACTACATGTAGTAGTCTAGACCTTGCATACTGTTTAGAGCTTACTCAATTGATCTGTGATAGGTTAGTAGGTAAAAGGTTCTTGAGTGGAGACCACAAACCGGAAGACGTAGCGTAGGTAGGCCTCCCACAAGATGGACCGACGACATTGTGAGAGTCGCGGGCATCCAGTGGATACAGATGGCAGGCTTTCGTTCAGTGTGAAGGTTAAAGGGAGAGGCCTATGTTCACCAGTGGACGTCTTCTGGCTGATGATGATGATGATGAGGATAGTAGATTTTGAATATTTACGCTCGATATTTATTTTTGAGTAAAAGCCATAAAAGAATAAAATAGCTTAGTTCACTCATGTTAGAAAGTCAATGAGTGTGGACCGGAAGATCACAGGCGGTTTTTAGGTCACTTGCTTAGAAAACAATAAAGCTACGGGGAACTAGCATGCAACATTTTTCTTATAACCAATGTAGACTCTATTTCAGTTCACTACGGTGCAATATAAGTTGAAGAAATCAATCGGTGTATTATGCCTTGATGTTAGGCGTTGAATTTAGTTTCCAGTTTTATTGGATGCCCTTGAGCGAGGTCGGGATATAAACAAGGCTTCGTCTGTGATTTGTTTTCGTAATCAGGGGACGGAACTTTGTAAAAGCTTTAGTTTTAGTGCCTACATGGGATGTTGTAGGTACGTCTCAGATTGCCTGTGTGATGAATTACAAGAAAGTTTTAATTGCTAGTAAGGTCAGATGAACCACATACTCTCAGAAAAAAAATGGAAGCGTTGTACTTACTACCGACATAGCTGTTAAAATTTGCAAGTTGAAGTGCCAATGGGCAGGCCACATCGCTCGAAGAGCCGTTAACCAATGGGGAAGAAAGGTTCTTGAGTGGAGACCACAAACCAGAAGACGCAGCGTAGGTAGGCCTCCCACTAGAAGGACCGACGGCCTTGTGAGAGTCGCTGGCATCCAGTGGATGCAAAAGGCAGGCTGTCGTTCAGTGTGGTGGTTAAAGGGGGAGGCCTATGTTCAGCAGTGGACGTCTTCTGGCTGATGATGATGGTTATACCTACAGTTTCCCTTTTTAGCACTTACATGTGGGTAAGTGGGAGGCCTTTGGTCGTCCATTCGATTACATTTTAAGCATATCGTTTGCAGTTGTGTGCCGCTCTATATTGAAGTGTGCGTTTGTAGAACTAGTAAAAATTATATCAGTGTGTGTAATACGAGTTTAGCTCGCCTTTTTCAGTTTTTGGCTGACTTGTTTCGGTACGAGCTCGAGCTTAAGGCAGATCCAAACTATATATTATCAAATCCCATACTTGACTGGACGAGCATGAGGTCTTTTCGACTTTATATTATCTTATGCGGGGACAGCTTCCAAATCAGGGTGCTATTCATCATTTAGTGCATTGTATTAGCGTTTGTTTTACGTATGAGTTTGTATAGACCACATCTGCGATGGATGTGTGAAAACAAACCTATCCAAACTCAACTAGCGCATCAAAATATGTCACTCTCCGGTCCTTTAACTCTTTATGCAAAAATCACCGTTGCTCTTTTGCTGTGTATTGTATTATCATTTTATTCATCATCACCAGCCAGAAGACGTCCACTACTGAACATAGGCCTCCCCCTTTAACCTCTACACTGAACGACAGCCTGCCCTTTGCATCCACTGGATGCCGGCGACTCAACCATTTTATTGCATTTACAATAAATCAGTGCGATTCTTATTTGGGCTAGCTTTTATGCATAAAAACTATATTTTTATATAGAGTAGGTCTAGGTATTATTATACCCAAGTTATAGCATCAGTGTAGTTTCATTATCGGATTTCGATAAAACAAAACATTTTTCGCATGAAAGTAGGTATTCATGTTGATAAAAAGGCCATTTGAATTCCAATCTACTTAAAGCTTCTCTCTAACGCTATTTTTCATCGAAAATATTCAAAGTTTTCATATAAAATATATTTTTAGATTTTTAGCCTATGAAAGTATAATTTTCTTTGACCTTATTTTCGAACTGTATTATAGAAGTATAGAGGCAGTAAAATATTTGTTATTTAGGGCATAAAAATGAGAGTAAACGGAGGTAAAGCAAGCTGACCTTGATCTTGGGCGGTGACGTCATAGGGTGGGTCGCCCTTCGGCACCTGCGCGCTATTCCGCCCTAACCCTGGGCAGATAAAAAGCGAATGAACCTCTTGGTTTGGTAATTACGTTGGTAAAAAAGCATTTTAGACGATATACCTAATAATAGGTTTATGAACAGACGTTGTTCGTACCTACGTTGATGGATATAAAATTAATAATGTATAAATTGTACAATATTGTTTTGAGACGAATCTCTAATTCCTCTTCAATACTGAAACCCAATGAAAAAATTCCATAACAATTTAAGTTCTATTGATACAACTATTGAAGTCATCATCATCATTTCAGCCTTAGGACGTCCACTGCTGGGTATAGGCCTCCTCCATCGATCTCCAAAAGGGCCAGTTAGAAGAGCCCTGCATCCATCGTTTCCCTGCGTTCTATTTGTTGTGTGGTCTTTTATTGACCGCATATTTTTTTTAATTGTGGTTAAGACTTTTGAAGCATCGCAAAATCATGCTTTTGGCAAAAAAAAAACAATAGTATTGAAGGGTACTTTCCTTTTTTGTTTATAGGCAATTGCCTTTATTAACTAAACAAAATATAAGCTAATACTAACATTACAAATACAGTTAGACTGCCCATAGACCGTTGAAGGTCTAAAGACAATCCAAATGCTCAAGCCCACTACCAGTTGGCAGCGTACCCAGCATGCTGACGATGCCGTCGCCACCACGCTGAATGTTTATGCATTGAGCCAGAAACACGCCAGCATTTTGGCAATCGCAATAAGCAGGCGCTCTGAAAGATTTTTGAAAATGAGGTGAGCTCCCGGTCCTCAAGGGCCCAATGTCTCGACCCCAAACGCCTACATTCCTACTTTATTTGTAAGTAATACAATATATTTATGAAAATGTAAAAAAGCACGATCGATTCGGAGAAGAGCTCATAACTTTTAATATGCTAGGCTTTGATTAGCCACAAGCTAAAAACCCCCGGACAGAAATATGATCTAAAAACCGCATTCCAATAAATCGGTTCCGCCGTTTTGGAGAAAAAAATATAATAGACACACAATCATACAATCTTATACACCAAAGGCAAACCTTCTCTATTCCGTCGTAAATAATGGTTTTCCTGTGTAAAATAATAGTTATTTTGCATCATGAAAAATTTTCATCCTGAAAAATGAACACAAAAAAGAAAAGAGGGCCGCAAGCTATTTCCATAATTGTGAACGAGTTGGTAATTTAACCAAAATTAATTCGATTACAACTTTTGGTTGAGGAACAGTGGCGCCGCCTGTCCGCCACTGGGAGTTAAACAGTCTAAATCTTGGCAGAAACTCGGTAAATCGCAATATATTTGTTCAAACGAGTGCGATGTGCCAAACACTTTACTAGGTATTTTTTATTTTATATGGACATAGGTTTTTACTTGCTTTTATTTAACTTGCAATGTTTAAAGTTACTTTGTTTAGTTCAAATTTTGCATGCTGAATTAGAACCACTTCCTCCTAACCGATCTTGCTGAAATTTTTCATACCTACGCCTTCAGTTCTGGTGACCATTAAATTAGACACTATCCAATAATGTATTCTTTTCAAAATGGCCGCTGCCACAAGATGGCGGATGGTATATATTTTTTATCAACCCTTTTAATATGGATATCAAATGAATGAGCTTGAAGAATGCAGAGCGCGCTCGTGAAAGGGCAGACCCTGCACGAAGACGGCAACAATGCCACGGTGGCGGCAACGGCCACTCCAACTCTTTAGCCCTGGCGCTAGAATACGGCACTGGTAGCCCCCTGCCTGTAGTAATAGGCTATTAAAAGGGGACCTCCAGGCTTGGGATGGTCAAAGTTCTCTGGGGCTCTGACCATCCACTTAAGCGTGCCCAGAGAGAGAACGACAGCATTGGTTAACCAATGTTGTTGTGGGTGGAGAGGCTGAGACAACACGGTTGTCTCGGGAGGAGCCGTAGCGCAGAGCAATGCCGAGAGCTCTCGTGCGTTCCTCTGGAGATCCCTCTTGTCAAGCACTAAGGCTGGTCACCGGAGGGGGTTTTAGTGGGTATAATGCTACATAACCTGGCTGCACCCCAATGCAGCATGCAGGGCATCTTTGGAAGATTACCCCATCGAAAAAAAGGACTATAAAATTAGTATATTTTTTTGAAATGGCTGCGGTCTACGAGATGGAAGTTTTTTTTGTTGTCAACCTCATTGAATCAGGCGTCACGTTGAGGAAGATCATGTTTTATTTGTATATGACGATAATCATCATCAAACGTATTTTTTTAACATATTTTTGTATTAGCTTTAATGTAAAAAAAAATACGTACAAGGATGACGTCCTTGGCATGATTATAGTACACACTCTAAAGTATAACAACAAATAATAAATAATGGCCAAGTGCGAGTCGGTGACAAATTTCTAATCACCACCGGTTCTCGTCGATCGCGGTCAGTAATTGCATGGATGGGTGGAGCATGATGTATTTTTGCACTACTTTTTTTTACTTTAGAATTTAACAATTTATGTGGTGGTACGGAACCCTCCCTGCGCGAGGTTGACTCGAACTTGGCCGTCTTTATTATAATTTAATTTTTGCGCCTTTATAGGCCGCCGGCAGTACCGTAGCTAAATGGAACTTTTATAATGTTGTTTTGTCCGTCGGTCTGTCTGTCTAACTGTCCGTCCTCTACTCTACTCCCCAACATGCGTACGAAATCGTGGGCAACAGCCATTATCATTAGTCTTTAAAATTTTGAAGTATTGAAATAGCTACATATTGAGGTTTAAAGTTATATGATTATTTACGGGATATTTACGGTAAATATCCCGTAAATAATCATATAACTTTAGTGAACAACAGTGATAGTTTAAAACAATATTTAGGTTTGTTTGTTCAAAGCCTTAGAAGGATGTTTCTTCTCATTTTGAAATTACCCGTGGAAAGACAAGACAGAATCTCCTGAATTTTCCGAGCGGGCTACACCCAAGTTATATTGTTAAAAACGTGCAAGATATAAATTCAATAGTCAGCCCCTAACTTCATAGTACAAACTACTTTCGAAAGTCCAGTATAACACGGCACCTCAATGCTTTAAAATAATCGGGAAGTGGATTTCTTTTTATACTGGACACGAAAGCTTTTGAGCGTAGACTCTTCTATTTACGTTTCATCGTAGATTTCTTACGACCTTTGTTCTTTTTATGTCCGCTCGAATATTAAAAGATGTTCATTAAAATTGAAAGGCTGTAACAACTTTTCTCATCCTTGCAAAATGGAAACTTTATTTTTTTCCTTCACTTCTGATAATTAAACTTTTTATTTTTATTTTAACTATTGTCTCGTCGTTACGATGATTGGAATTTGAGAGATCGTTGATTTAAAATGAAAAGACAAGGCGATTTGAAATTTATAAATCTATTTGTTAGTGCTATTTCGTTTGTGCGTTTGTGACTCATCATCATCATCTGATGCCACGTCTTCTGGCATCAGAAAGCGTGCTCCAACGTAGACCACATCATCGCTTAACATCAAGCGAGATGGTGGTCAAAGACAAGCCAATTATTAAAAAAAAAAAAGTCCACTGCTGAACATAGACCCTTTTAACCTCTACACTGAACAACAGGCTGCCTTTTGCATCCACTGGATGCCGGCGACTCTCACAATGTCGTTGGTCCATCTAGTGGGAGGCCTCCCTACGCTACGTCTTCGGGTTCCTGGTCTTCACTCAAGAACCTTTCTTTTGTGACTGTTGTAGCCAAAATGCTTTTGTCACGTTTTCGCGCCACCATTCTCGCTCAACCCATTTTTTACAGTTTCTTTTATTAAATAAATGGATAACAAGTGGCGGGCCACTTGATGGTAAGTGGTTACCGTTGCCTATGGATACAAACAATACCCGTGGCATAATTAGTGCGTTGCCTTCCTTTTGAGGAAAGGCCCTAATACACCCTTCGTTTGAAGTCCAGATGTACTTCAAAGGAAAAACTAAAGGTGGTAAGCCATTCCGCAACTCATACAGGTACGAGACAAAAACCACTGACAGATGGCGTGGGCATAGCTTCACCAAGTTGATAAAGGTTTTGTTCTTGGAAAAAGTCTTAAAGACAGAACAAATGTCACTTTGACAGTTAGCCAGCCTTTTTGATAGAGCCATACGAGTGAAGTATACATTAGTTATCGAAGATATATGAATATGGCTGAGCCATAGATTCAGTCTGAATCTATGGGCTGAGCGTAATATTCTACTCTGTGATTCTACATGATTGCGTCTAATTGTGTGTTTGTCTGTAATATGTCATAAATAGAAAAAAAAATATGAAAAAAATATCTCAATACTCAATATTTTATTGCATAATATCATAATATTATGAATTCACATTCAAAATCAGATCTAATATTATGTAGCATGTTTAAGGTAGGTATCACATAATGACCCTAATTGGGTATGGCAACAAATTGCGGGGCGCGGCGGATCGATTTATTCCATAATTGATTTGTCTTCTAAATACTGGTTTTGGCTACAAGTAACATTTTGCAAGCATTATTTCTTCTTTATGTCTTTTAGGGACATACGTAGTATAGTATGAAATCTTTGCCATTAGGGACATACGTAGTATATAGTATGAAATCTTTGCTTTTAGGGACATACGTAGTATAGTATGAAATCTTTGCTTTTAGGGACATACGTAGTATATAGTATGAAATATTTGCTTTTAGGGACATACGTAGTATAGTATGAAATCTTTGCTTTTAGGGACATACGTAGTATATGTTTTAAACGTTTATCGGGACTTATCACGTATTATTTAATTTAGGTAAAAAATATGTACCTTTCAAATCGCGAAAGTTTAAAAATTACTATACGTAGTATAGTATGAAATCTTTGCTTTTAGGGACATACGTAGTATATAGTATGAAATATTTGCTTTTAGGGACATATGTAGTATATAGTATGACATCTTTGCTTTTAGGGTTTTTGACAAATTTATTTTCATTTTCTATGTATTTTATCGTACTGGTAGTTTACTCCTTATATCATCAACTATCTGTCAGTGAACGTCCCGTCAAAATCAGTCCAGCCGTTTTGGAGTCCATATTTGCGGCAACACCGTACGTACACAAGCCATGAGGAAGTTTTGGCGCCAACGTGGAAAAAAACATGTCGGCTCGTTGGATTATTTTCCTAAACTTGTGTATTTTCGTGTGTAAATGTGTACTAAATGGTGAATTATTATTCATTGGGTGCTCGTAAACGTGCTCGAGTGTGGAGAAGTGATATAACGAGGTGAAACGTGTCTTTTCGTGTTGTTTCCAAAACTCCATAGGAACCTCTTGTAAAGTCTCCACCACTTTAAAGGGGCATGAGTTTGACTTGACCGCGACTTACTTAGCTTGACTCTGACTATGACTTGTTTGACGCTATCAAGACTAAGTAAACTTTTTAATATTACGACTAAAGGACATTGAATCCACGGTCATGAAAATAAAAACATAAAAAAAATACAAGCCATGAACAAAAGTTGAAGGGAACATACATACATACGTTATATACGTACACACACATATATAGGTAGTAGATCTGTGCGTACACACATAGCCTTTTATATATAATAATAATAAGAAGAAGATTTTGATGGGCATTGGATATGGGATTTCTCATTAGTTTTCTTTCAAACATTGTTTTCAAAATGATAAAACAAAAGGTCCTTTCTCTAGATTGTAATCCCACTGCAGCCATATATATGGTACGAAAAGCCGTAGACTGGAGTGTCGTACTCAGCAGTGGATGACTCCTAGTTTAATTTAGGAACTAGGGCGGAGTCATGAATAATGTACTGGCTCAGAATAAGTTCCCGCTAACTTTCTATCCGATTGCGAAGCGAGTTTCCCTAGCAAGTCGGGTCTCGTTTGAGAATCTTCGGAATCGGTTTTACTCGTAGTATAGGTATAATACGATACTAGTCAGCTGTCAGTGGTCATAAGGCTGTAACGCTAGTAGCTGTCAGCGGTTATATCATAGCTTTGGCACTAGTAGCATAATTATCAGCGGTCGTTGCATTTCTGTAGCGTTCGTAGCAAAGTTGACAACAGTCGTCATATTTCTGTAGCGTTCGTAGCATATCTGACAACAGTCGTAGCATTTCTGCAGCGTTCGTAGCATAGCTGACAGCGGTCGCAGCATGGATGTAACGCTAGTAGCTGTCAGCGGTCATAGCATAGCTTTGGCGCTAGTAGCATAAAATTATCAGCAGTCGTAGCGTTTGTATAGCGTTAGTAGAATAGCTGAAAGCGGACGTAGCATTGTGTAGCTTTATAGCATAGCAGACACCGGTCGTAGCAAAGCTTTGGCGCTATTAGCATAACTATCAGCGGTCGTAGCATTTATGTAACGTTAGTAGCATAGAAGTCAGCGGTCACAGCATATCTGTAGTGTTTGAAATACAGCTGTGGATAAAGTAAAGGTATTTGATAGAAAAAAGACGTAAGTATCGTCTTTACAAATATTAAATTTAATTTTGCATGAAATTCGATACATATTTTACGTATCGAATACTCGTACTTCGCGCAGTGTAAAGCTTTACGATTGTCTGTAGTGCTCGAGGAGTAGGTGTCAGTGCTTGTATTTCTGTACAGGCATTTAAACTTCAGCGCTACCGTATTTTGCATGTCCCTAAAAGCACAAATTTCCAGAAAATGGCAACACAAAATGTCAGAAGCGATATGAATAATCAACAGGTGCATTCGTTTCCATTCCAAGCATTCGTGAAATAATTAAAAAGTATTGAAGCGAGACGGCGACCTCGTATGACCTATTTCTCTTCTCATCTAGCCAGGTCAATACAACAAAACTTGTCGCACGAAACTCTTCCTTAAGTCTGCAGGAATGACAGTTTATTTTGGCTCGTTGCGTATTTTCCCGAAATAGATTTGCGAGACATCAAGCTATGGGTATTGATTGTTTGAGGTCGTAGGTAATAAAATTAATGAGCTCCTTATAATTAAATGCTTCTGAATTTTGCTAATGAACGTCTGGACCAAAATAAAATGAATAGACGGGCCCTAACCATTGAACTTGCTCAGTAAAAACGAGTCAAAACCGTCGGACATAACTTCAACACCTAATTATAAAAATGTACAGTATATTTGTTACAAAAAATTGATACCGGTTTTGTGTATTTACACTTCGGGAAAGCATATGAATGCATAATTTTGTCAGATGTTTCGTTATCACGTAAACTCACCACTCGTATCACTCGTGTTGCACTTCCTAAGGCTAGAGACCGACTGAAACGAAATGAGCGCCGGCGCTCATTTTGTTATCTTCAAAAATGCGCTTCTACTGGGCCTGTCCATTCAATTTATTTTGGCTAAAGTTGTTATCCACATATTTATCTTTCTTCTTATAGGTAACTAATCACTACAAAACAAAAACAAAAAAAAAAAAAACACATTTGACTCATTTGTGGCCTTTAGTTTTAAAGCAGCAATGTGTATAACGTGAACCAACCTTAAAATACCTATCTGCTCTTGATATTCTGTGGTAAGTACGCGTAGAAACATCAAAAGATTCTTAAAATAGCGATAGTAAAATGCGTACCAATGGAAAGGTTCCATTTTGTTTGCTTGTACCATCAATCCGGTCCCTTTATAGCATCGTAAAGACGTAAGGGAGCGTGCATACCCGTCTCAAGTCAAATCAAATCATTTATTTGTCAGAACATGGTAGGTAAACATACATAATAAAATTGTGCGTTTCTCGCACAGAAAAGAGAAAAAAAAACGTTATCGTGGTTTCTCGTATACTTTTATTCACTTCTAATGCTGGCAATATTATTTTTATTTGTAGATAGCGTACGTTTTATTTTATTCAATACTAGCTGACCTGACAGAGGTTGTCCTGTCTTAGAACTGTCAAACACGCAAAGTCAAATTGTAAATCTTATTTTTTTACATTTTGGGTTACATTATTGGAGTTTTAGTAAGGATCCCTATTTAAAAAAAAAAATAATGTAGCCTATCTTACCCGGGGATAGTGTAGCTTCCCAACAGTGAAAGAATTTTTCACATCAGTTCATTAGTTTCGCATCCTATTCAATGCAAACAAACAAAGAAACAATCAAATCTTTCCTCTTTATAATATTAGTATAACCTTGGGTTACATTATTGGAGTTTTAGTAACGATCCCTATTTAAAAAATATATATAATATAGCCTATCTTACCCGGGGATAGTGTAGCTTCCCAACAGTGAAAGAATTTTTCAAATCGGTTTAGTCGTTTCGGAGCCTATTCAATGCAAACAAACAATCAATCAAATCTTTATAATATTATTATAGTATAGACGAGCTGCGGCCAAAGTCGGGCCAGCCGTTTTGGAGTCCATAAGGAACATGAAAGGGGTCCACTGTACCCCTGGGATGTTCTAGGTCGGACAAATGAACGGAAACGAACGAAGCGAAGTATTTTAAGGTGACGACGCAAAGTAAGTAAATGGAGGGTGTTGCAATTGTCGTGGTTACGCGGAAAGGGTGTACTAAGCCGCAAGGGGTCCATTGTACTCATAATTAAGAACAACATTTAAGCCTAGCATAGGTTTGCAAGCATATAAAACAGGCATTCATAATCATCATCATTTCAGCCGTAGGACGTCCACTGCTGGACATAGGCCTCCCTCATCGATCTCCAAAAGGGCCGGTTGGAAGCGGCCTGCATCCAGCGTTTCCCTGCGGCATTCACTTGACAAAATGTATGGAACAGCTTGTTCCATAAAAGTTATTCATGATGATACGTATTATGAACCCTTTTTGGCTAAGTATACCCTTTCTGCGCAACCCTGTACAATTGATTGCCGGCGTCCTTACAAAAAGAGGAAGTGTTCAAATAATTATCATTTTTGGCGTCAAAATATTGATATCCTTTCTGCCAATTCGGCATTTACAACTTCTAAACTACATAAAAATATAATGTAATATTTATGTTGATTTAGGTGTGTCACTGCCTTTAATTTGTCGTAAAGATCGCGTAAAAGTTCTTTGTCAAGGCTGTTTCATGATTCACTTTCAATCACGGAATTTTTCCGCTGAAGTATTTTTCAAGTTGTGATTTTGCCCCAACTTGAAAGACGAATATTTTGCGTGGCCAGCCGTTTGGGACATTTTAATGGGTGTTACTTTTATTTCTTTTACTCTATACCGGGCACTTTCTTTGCTGAAATGGAAAAATAAACCAGTCAAGTGCAAGTCGGGCTCGTGAACTAAGGGCTCGGTACCACCACAAAATACAAAAAGTAGTGCAAAAAGACAACATCACGCCCATGCCGTTTGGGTCGGTCACCCATCCAAGTACCGACCACGCCTGACGTTGTTTAACTCGGAGGTGAACAGAAATTTGTCACAGACAGAACATTGTCCACAGTTATTTGTTGTTTTACTTTAGAGTGTGTACTATAATCATACCACGTTTGACGCTTGTACGTATTACCGTTTTAACACTAGAGCAAAAAACGTTTGTTGTATGGGGTTTAGTTTTTACTTTTTAACTTTATTATTATTTCTTATTATCAATCTTCAGATTAGTCCAACGAGTGATCCTGTGAAGCTTGATAGCGGATCGACATTTTTTTGTGTTTTTTTATATTTTCCCTAGAAAAAACAAGAACAAAAGAGGTTCAAAGTTCAAGGTCAAGAGGTTCAAGTCAAAAGAGGTTGCTGTCGCTACCAAGGAGGTTGCTTGCAAGAGGTCGCAATGATTGCATCTTTCACTGGCAGATAACTGACGTTATAAAGAGTAACTTAGGCTACTTGTATCCCGGATGTAACGCGTGTCAAATTGCTAATAATAAACTAATGTTTAGGTTTTGTGTTCCAAGAACGTGTTAAAACTATATTCAATATGTATCTCGATACATATCATACTAATATTATAAATGCGGAAGTGTGTTTGTTTGTTGGTTTGTTTGTTCCTCTTTCACGCTGCAACGGATTATCGGATCGACCTGATTTTTTGCATGGGTATAGTTCAAGAGCCAGAGAGTGACATAGGCTACTATTCATCACCATCACCATTTTTCACCACTACGCGGGTGAAACTTCGGGGCGCAGCTCGTAGGTACATAAATGTAATTACGCATCATTCTATTGCATAGCGGAATCACTTATTTACGCCTTTTTGCTATAAACTAAGCACGCAAATCCGTTGAAATCGATGCCATTCAAACAGTATTTATGTTATAATTGCATATTTCAAGTACACTAATCATTATTGCTAAAAAAACTACGTAAACGCTGGCTATACATTTACTCATATAATGAAATTATAATTCAAAAATTTGTTCGGTTGGCAATCTAACACATCCTGCTCATAAGTGCTGAACAAAACTGGCCATATTCAAGGGATGAATCACTTACAACGTATACAATATTGGCACTCTGCTTATAAGAACTACATTACTTTCTATTACAGTGCGGGTATAGTTTCGGTCCCAACGCTCAAAAGCGGTGAACGATAACATCGTGAAGTAACCGGTATGTCCAAGACCTAAAAAATCATAAACGTAATATGACATTCACCAACATGCACTGGGCCAGCATGGTGGATTAGGGACGATCCTATCTCTGTGTTAGAGAAGTCCTATAAAACATAATAGACTGAAAATGATGACTTGCAAATTTTCAAATAGTTACGGTAATTATTAAAAGTATTTTTATATATTTATATATTTTATTTATATATATATTTAAAAACTTGTTTTATGTCATAAGTGTCAAAAAATTATTAGGCCGCCTGATGGGAAGCGACCACCGTCACCTATGGATACCTGTAACAACAGAGGCATCACAGATATACGTAGCTGACCCTCAAGGCTCTATTAAAAATTATTTGTATTTTAAAGCAAATAACTGAAGATTGATAACGTTTAAAACCAATGATTATTAATACAGAAAGGAAGGTGTGTAAAACGTAACCTAAATAAAAAGCCTTCGCATGCCTACATTGTTGGCAAAATTGTATACAGTGATGCAGTCTACCTGTCTGGGTGTCCGTTAGTTATGCATCAAACTATCAACATTTTCGTATACTTCACGAAATCACAGAACAAGAATCTGTCAAACGCTAACAAATGCTATTCGTAGGTAAGCACGTTACTTAAGAACGGGGGGTCAATTCGCCTATTTTTTTAATGTTTGTTATAAGTAAAATAAGTTATAAGGTTAAGTTTAATAAGTTTTTAAGGAAAAGAATAAATATGGAACCACCTATGATTTATGACCAACCTGATAAAAAAGGAATCATCAAAGAGTAATCGCGTAATAAACATACAAAAAAAACATAGTCGAATTGTTAATCTCCTCCTTTTTGAAGTGGGTTAAAAAAAAGTGAAAGTTACCCTTAAAATTGGAAACCCGAGAAAAATTATGGTGCTTTTTTCTTTGGGATTTTTGTACTATCTCAAAACCAAAACTCAAATTCAAATAAATCCTTAAATCATCATCATCATTTCAGCCGTAGGACGTCCACTGCTGGACATAGGCCTACTCCATCGACCTCCAGAAGGTCCGGTTGGAAGCGGCCTGCATCCAGCGTTTCCATGCGGTCTCTATTAGGTCGTCTGTCCATCTCGTGGGTGGACGTCCTACGCTGCGCTTACCGGTCCGTGGTCTCCATTCAAGAACCTTTCGGCCCCATCGGCCATCTGTTCAGCGTGCTATGTGCCCTGCCCACTGCCACTTCAACTTGCTAAGTTTTATATAAAAATTTAGATGTTAGAAATGAAAACTATAAACCGCGAGGTGCCGGGTATAGGTACCTAAATAGGTACCCACGCGTGCCAAGGTTTCCCTACTCCATTATTGCGTAGTAGCCTTGCCCGTGAAGTGTTTCGATAAATAATTACCGAAGGCCACCCCTAACTTCTTAATTCGCCCTTCAATAGTAAAGTTGATGTGCCCTTTATTGAAACTGTTCACGTGCTTGATTGTAAAAGTTTTTTTGTGCGGTATTTATGAAAATGTTCTTTTAGTCCTTTTGAAGGCGTTTCGAAATCAAGTAAAAAAAATACTATAAGTAGATTGAAAATCAAAAAAATAAGCTTACGTTTTTTGTAAAACCATCCTATAGAGCAGGGATTCCCAAAGTGGTCGATTTCGACTCCTTGCTGTCGACATCGGTTTCCCAGGGATCGACATAAACGAAAATTGATTTTGGGGGTCGACGTTTTATGTCTATTTATTTTGTTAAATTTTGATGAGAAAATGTAGTTTTTAAATTGCCAAGAATTTGAATCAGTAGAAAAAAAATAGAGATAGGATTTTAAAAGTAATTTGGCTATTCTGTAGTCTGAGGTATCAGTTCATTTTGGAAAATGGGTCTCTTGCCCATAATAGTTTGGGAACCCCTGCAATAGAGCCTTTACCTTTTTTTTACATCGGACTAGTTGCTAATCCGGTGGGCTATGTTGGTAATCTTTGTTCGTCTACAGATCTCCTCATTTAGGTTTCGATCTCGTAGAGAAACCCCGAGCATAGCCCTCTCCATAGCTCGTTGTGTGACCTAAGTTGGGCTCGTTGTGTGTAACTCCTTAAATGGTAACATAATTTTTAAAATTTTATATCATTGACTGATATGCTCATTTTCCTTAGTTGTATATAGGTACTTATTTTTTGTAATACAATCCTTTGTACGTACTCAATCATATTCAGTATCAAAATACTTTGATGGATTATACTATAACATTGAATACTGGTATTTCAAAATAGGTTTTCTTGCAAAATCAAATCATGCAACATGCAAAAGTAAGTGTAGAAAATTTGTGTACCTATTTTAAAATAGGTACAATCATTATCTTTGGTAAACAATCAGTATTAATCAGGCTATAAAAGAATTTGATCAGTCAATTTGGTTGCAAAGACGCGCTCGAAGTTTTTAGCATGAAGACGTTAACTTCTGCTATTGTAATTTGTTTGGCTATAGGTGTCAATGGCATTAAATATGACAATGTAACTGTAGAACCAGCTGCTCGGCAACTTTATGATTTTAAACAAGAGCATCCGGTAAGTGACGCAAAGATCACAATTTATCTTATACTGAATCTATGCAATTTATAATAAACTAGCTGACCTGACAGACGTTGTCCTGTCTTAGAACTGTCAAACACACTAAGTCAAAATTGTAAATCTTATTTTTTATACCTTGGGTTACATTATTGGAATTTTAGTAAAGATACCTATTTTTTTTGAAAATATAATATAGCCTATGTTACCTGGAGATAGAGTAGCTTCCCAACAGTGAAAGAATTTTTCAAATCGGTTCAGTAGTTTCGGAGCCTATTCAATGCAAACAAACAAACAAACTAATATAAAATAATATAATAAATAAATTAATAAATAAAAAACAAATCAAATAGTTTGCCAGTGTTAAAATTTGTGAGCTAAAGAGCACACATCTAAAGCTGTATTATTTTTAGCAAACCGTTGGACTTATGACTACAAGTTCCGGTGAGCCTGTAGAAATTAGAGATACCATCCAACTTAACTCGGACCAGTTCACAAGTCAGTACCATTTGGATCTCCACACAACCTTCGACGCTGAGAGAGTTCCTGAAAGAGTAGTTCATGCCAAAGGCACTGGAGCTTTTGGATATCTCATAGTAACCAACGATGTGTCGAAATACACTAGTGCTGACTTATTCAACGGCGTTGGAAAGAAGACTCCTCTTGTGGGGAGATTCTCTACAGCCGTTGAGAGTTTAGGAGGAACCGATGTTGGTTCCGGACTTAAAGGCTTATCTATCAAATTTTATACCGAAGAAGGAAACTTCGATCTTTTATGTCTTCAAACACCAGTGTATTTCTACAGAGATCCTATTCATTTCCATTCCTTTGTGCATGCTTTCAAAAAAAATCCAAAGACTTTTTTGACAGATGTTACAGCAGGCTGGGACTTTATCACATTGAAGCCAGAATTTTTGCATAATTTCCTATGGATACAATCAGATTACGGTGTTCCGAATGGATATAGAAGAATGGACGCATTCCCAATTCACACTTACGAGCTAAGTAACAAAAATGGTGAAAGATATTACGTAAGATTTAATTTCAGAACTGAACAAGGTCTCGATAATCTGACTACGGCTCAACAAGCGGACATACAGGGAAGAGATCTGGATTACTACACAAGAGATTTGTACAACGCCATTGAACGAAAACAATATCCATCGTGGAGATTGGAAATTGACGTATTAACTAAAGAAGAAATTAAAAAAGTTGATTACGATCCTTTTGATGCAACCAGACTTTGGAAAAATGGCACATATAGCACAGTACAAATTGGCAGAGTAATATTTGATCGGAATCCTGATAACAATTTTGCTTCTATTGAACAAGGTGCATTCAACCCAGGAAACTTGGTTCCTGGTATACCAGGTCCTGTTGATTTCATGTATAAAGCTCGCAGGATGTTTTACCGAGATACTCAAAACTATCGTTTGGGGACCAATCATAATAAAATTTTAGTAAACTTGCCGAAATACGCAAATACCTATGTTCGGGATGGCAGACCTCCTGTAAAGGAAAATATGAAAGATGTTCCAAACTATTATCCAAATTCACACAGTGGTCCCATGCCATATGTGGATGAAACAAGCCCAGAAGAAACGCTACTGGTGCTTGAAAGAAATGCGGTAGATCTTGAACCATCATCTGATTTCTATAATAATGTATTAGTAAATGATGCTCAGAGGCAGCGCCTGGTCGGGAGATTGGTCGCATCTCTAGTCCCAGTTACTCCTCCGGTTCAAGAGCGGGCTGTCAAGTTTATGTACCTCATTGACTTGGATTTGGGCAAACGAGTCGATATTGGACTTAAAGCCGCACTTTTAATTGCACAAGTGAATCAGTCCGGATAACTGAAATTTATAGTCGTAATATTTTGTGTTTTTTAACTCTCTGCAATAATTAATATCGATTGCTAATTTTGTAATTTGTGATTGTGTTGTCTGAAGTACTTGTTGTACTTAGAGCGGTAGTACTAAAGGTATAGTGATCAGAAAACATTTTGAACACAAAGTGGCGTTGTGTGCAATGTTGGCGCTCATATATGTATCCACTACAGCTAATCACATGAACCCGCGTGGTCAAAATCGAGAGGAGTACCTCTTCGGTCCACCAAAGAGACGTAAAAAATCGACGATTGCGCAGATAAGGTATTTTTACAAGAATATTCTCTATGCATAACAAATGCAGCGCTGAGCGCACATCTACTCGTAGCTCACGAACGTTATCATTTTAAACCTATTATAATTGGTATAGGTGGTACAGGAAGGTGTATTACTATAATAGCTCTGCATGCTAAATAATTAGCATTGAATTATTTATGATCAATAGGTTAGCTTATCCTGTAGTTTGTCACTGCCACACTACAGAATTTCTGCGTTTGCTTGCATACCCTATATCGAAATCTCATAATGAAAGTCTCAATTTTAAATCACATTTTTGTACAAATCTTATTATTAAATATTTTATAAGTATGGTATGGTAGGTGTGTTACGTATTCTATATAGTTATATATTTCTTGAAGCACATCCTTCGTCAAAGTTTCTACTTTAGTACAAAGTATATAGGTACTGATTTTTCCGGCTAGTTAAGTTAATCTGCAAAAATGAATCCAATAACGTGGAATGAAACTAGTAAGTACCTATTTTAATAGTCAATCATTATCTTTACTAGACTATGGTTATTAATCAAAGTCTATAAATTAAATTCATTGCGTTATTTGAATGCAAATACACGCTCAAAGTCTTGACTATGAAGACGTTAATTTCGGTCATCATATTTTGTTTGGATGTGGGTGTTAATAGCATCAAATATGATAATATAACTATAGAACCAGCTGCACGGCAGCTCTATGATTTTAAACGTGTGCATCCGGTGAGTGAAATCTCAAATAATGAGGATAATACAAATTTTTGTCGCAAATTCATCGTGCAAAAATTGATTTTTGTTATAAAATCAGTAACGTCAAATATTAAATTTCGAGGTATACTATCTTGTTATCAAATCAATCAAACAATAAAATCTTTCAAACAAAAGTACCGTATCTAAAAATTATGTTGAAAATTTTAATGAGAACAAATGATTATGTTGCTGTGTGTATTTTTTTTAGAAAACTATTGGTTTACTGACTACAAGTTCTGGTGAGCCTGTAGACATCAGGGATACCATTCAACTTAACTCGGACCAGTTCACGAGTCAGTACCATTTGGATCTTCACACAACCTTCGACGCAGAGAGAGTTCCAGAGAGAGTTGTTCATGCAAAAGGCACTGGAGCTTTTGGGTACCTGATAGTAACTAACGATGTCTCAAAGTACACTAGTGCTGACTTATTCAACGGCATAGGAAAAAAAACTCCGCTCGTGGGCAGATTTTCCATAGGTATTGAGAGTATTGGTGGAACAGATTTAGGAGCTGGGCTCAAAGGGTTAGCTGTAAAATTTTACACTGATGAAGGAAATTTAGATCTTTTATGTCTTCAAACACCAGTATATTTATATACAGACCCTATTAACTTCTTACCATTTATTCATGCTTTCAAAAAGAATCCCAAGACACTTTTGAGAGATGCTACAGCAGCTTGGGACTTTATTACATTGAAACCAGAATTTTTCCATGATTTTTTATGGACACAATCAGATTACGGTGTTCCAAATGGTTACAGACGAATGGACGCATTCCCTATTCATGTTTATGAAATAAGTAATAAAAAAGGTGATAGACATTACGTGAGATTCAATTTCCGATCTGAACAAGGCCTTGACAATCTCACTATGGCAGAACAAGCTGAAATACAGGGAACAGATTTGGACTACTACGTGAGAGATTTGTATAATGCCATTGAACAAAAACAAAATTCTTCGTGGAGATTGGAAATGGACATATTAACCGTAGAAGATCTTAAAAAAGTTGACTACGATCCTTTTGATGTAACCAGACTTTGGAAGAATGGCACATATAGCACAGTACAGATCGGTAGAGTAATTTTAAACCGAAACCCTGATAATAATTTTGCTTCCATAGAACAAGGTGCATTCAACCCTGGAAACTTAGTTCCTGGTATACCAGGACCTGTTGATTTTATGTTTAAAGCTCGCAGGGTGTTTTACCGAGATACTCAAAACTATCGTTTGGGAAACAATCATAATAAAATTTTAGTTAACTTGCCGAAATACGCAAATACCTATGTTCGTGACGGCAGGCCTCCTGTAAAAGATAATATGAAAGATGTGCCAAACTATTATCCAAATTCACACAGCGGTCCCATGCCGTATGTGGATGAAACGAGACCAGAGGAAACACTACTGGTGCTTGAAAGACATGCGGTAGATCTTGAACCAGCATCAGATTTTTATAATAATGTACTAGCAAACGATGCTCAAAGACAGCGCCTGGTAGGAAGACTGGTTGCATCTTTAGTAACAGTTACTCCTCCAGTTCAACAGCGAGCTGTCAAGTTTATGTACCTTATCGACTTGGATTTGGGAAAACGAGTAGAAATTGGACTTAAAGCAGCACTTATAGCAGCGAGTGCCAACCAATCTGGATGAACGGAATAACCCGTTTTATCAGCTGAACATCTGAATTCAAGTTTTAGTAAAGCTTATCTTCTACGGGATTATTTTACTTGTATGTGCTTTTTAGTAATCGAATATGAAAATTATAGCACAATTGACATGAACTTTTAAGACTTGAACTTGAGAACGGTATTCACGGAATCGTCAAATTCTATAAAAAAATAAACAACATCAAGTTACAATCTACTTATCTGGCTTAAACAGACTTGGCTAAAAGTGTAAAAAATGTGAGCAAATATTCAAATTCTCTAGCTATAAAAAAGTATCCAATTATGTGTCTACAAAACTTAGTGAGTTTTGGTCTCCTTAAATTTCGCTCTATTTCTGGCCTTTCGTCGCTAACATTTGTATTCTTGTGAGATATTCCTCTACCCACACAATCAACATTAAAACCCCAATTTCATCTCCTTAATTCGTTCTTTTTGTAAAAATCATATAACAATATTTGTTATTCTTATCTTTTTAAATCATTAACTTTAACACCAAAGATAGTTGATTGAATCAGGCGTTACTTTGCGGAAGTCCATTTTTAATGTGTATATGAATTTCTAGTGTAATTCCGCTTCTACGTCGTTTTGAGTACAATAAAGATTTGGGACAAACTATTTTACTCTATAGATATTTGTGATGCTAATTTAAACCTAACCTGACATAAATATTAATTACATAAAAAAGTAAAATTAACCTAACCTGAAACAAACACG
The DNA here is from genome assembly GCA_914767915.1 of Agriopis aurantiaria. Classification (NCBI taxonomy): domain Eukaryota; kingdom Metazoa; phylum Arthropoda; class Insecta; order Lepidoptera; family Geometridae; genus Agriopis; species Agriopis aurantiaria. The sequence continues at coordinate 13,982,611 of OU611992.1, read as the reverse complement.
CGGAATTACACTAGAAATTCATATACACTTTTAACACCAAACTTAATTTGTAATTTTTTTAGTTTTATCAAAGATTAAATTTCATGTTCCTAATATCAAAAAATAATTAAGTTTAACCTCCATTTGCTCAAGTAGTTTTCGAAATGTCATGATGAAATGTATTTTGTATTTTAGTTAAAAATTGTAATAGTTTTTTATTTAACATTTAAATTATATGGTACATAATTAAAGATAAACGGGATTACTTATAAACGTTACTTAAGCAATGCTAAAATGCTCTGTCAACTTCAACTTTTCTTTGACGGAAGTTATCACAAGTGAAAACGAGACAGCAATTTTAAGAATTGCTTAACTTAAGTAACGTTTGTAAGGCCAATAGTATTTTATTTTCTAAGCCTCAGTATTTATGTAGTAGGTACCTACTATATTTAATAGTAGACGAAATAATAATAAAAGTTGTTATTTTTTTTAATTATATAATTAATATTACATTTCTAATAGTTTGTAGTTTCCGTAGTAGATTTAATTTTCTTTCTATCATTTTTATTATCAGTACTTAATCAGCACAAGTCTCGACGAAAAATCAGCCGAGTTAGCGGTTAAACGCAAGCTAGCAAGTTATTTTATTTTAAGGGTTCCGTACCCAAAGGTGACCATAAAATGGGACCCTATTACTGATCCTACGCTATCTGTCTGTCCGTCTGTCTTTCCGTCCGTACTACCTATTAACAACGGCTATATCTTTCCAACCGTAATACATAGCCAGGTGAATTTTTTTAAAAGTATTTATTACTAATTAATATAAAATAATATGAGTAGTAGTGAGACAAAATTAGGAGAAAGATAATGAAAAAAATCAATATTTAAAATTTAATAAAGGTAAATTATGATGCTGGAACACAAGGCTCTCTGCACGTTCTGGTAACAGCCTATTCCTTTTTTCTTCATTTTTCTTCGTCGCCGCGCGAACCGGTTTGTACTTGTTACGCGCCCGAAACTGGAATTTGATTTAACCCTTTGAATGTGTTACGCACCGCATGTCGGCGTAAGCGAAAAGTGCTCGACGCGCGTTAGGCACCGGAGCGGTGCGTAAGGAAATTACCGTTATTCGTCAATTTATTCGCGCTCGAATGAACGTTCCAAAGACAATGTAAGTTCTTTCGCCTCTAGCTTACTTCAATCACTAGAGAATCGATGCATCCTTACCGTGTCAGGGGGGACCTATACTTTGTGAGTGGGTTTTCCCCGTTTAGACAGTGTTTGACAAACCGACATGGCGGAAACATAACGTAAAAATGGTTCGCGATAAAGTTTTAGTTTTTGAAGTGAATATTGCCTATTAGTGTCAAGTAGTTAGTGTAAAAGTTGCGGAAATAGTGCTCCCTTGTTGTGAAAGTGGTGTGATAGTAATTTCATGTGAAAAAATAGCATATTATTATCAACAAGTGCGTGATGGCGCAAGAAAATTCAAGAATAATAATTGCATCACGAGATTCTGTGAGTATTTAATTTTTTTAAATTAATGGTGAGTACTTATATATATAATCAATTGAAAATATCATAGAACAATTCAAGACAATGAATAATATATATAATATACGAACATACAATGTCAAATTAATAGGAAAAAAAATATTTTTTATTTTACATCCAGTCAGTTTTCGAAAATTCGGTCGGACTCTCGCATTTCTGGCAACCGTGGCTACTCAGCCTCTTGCGCGGTACGGGTTAACCGAGTTACTCGGCCGAGTACTCGGTTGGAAAAAAATTTAACCGAGTAAAACTCGGTACTCGTTACTCGGCAAAAGTGCTACTCGGCGCATCTCTAATATTTTTATAATTTCTCTAATTTAAAAACAGTAATACGTACAAGCGTAAACATGGCATGATTATAGTACATACTCTAACTAAAGTATAACAACAAGTAATAAAAAGTGGCCAAGTGTGAATCGGTGACAAATTTCTGTTAATTACCAAGTTATAACTGGTAATTCCGTTACTTAGACGATCTTATCATCTCTTCCACCGAATCGCAACTCCATATTTTGATAATATTTAAGTCGGTTTTTAAGATTGATAATTATCAATTTTAAAAAACTAATTATAATTATTGTATATTGTGATTTGTGGTGGTACGGAACCCTCAGTGCGCGAGCCCAACTCGTACTTAGCCGACTTTTGTTAAGAAAACACACTGGCGAACACTATATCTAAACTAGAACGGATTTCAGTGAATAGTCTTGTTTTAGGAGCCTTGAAAATGAAAAAAAAAATTAAAATATATATTTGTTGTTTACAAACGTTGACTATCATAAAAATTTTACAATAGTTTGTTCCTTAAATAAATAATCCATGATCAGGAGCCTTGTTACCCATGCTAGGAATTAACCTGTGTTATGGCGTAACAATACCCTCCGCCGGACAATATACATAATATTATATTATAGTCACGATTAAATACTATAAGACAAAAACTTATGGAAATTCAATTGGGTTTAATAAAAATTTACAATTGGTTTTAGTTAAATTTTACATTGTTCAAAAACTTCTGTAGCTAAGATATTACATGTCATATATCGGAATAGATTTTGAATTCAAGAAAAGAAAATTAAAAACACACTTCTCATTACCAAAGTTTGTAGTTTCCGATAATGACCATAAACTTTTTAAATATTTTTATATCTTGGAAATTAATTGAAATTGGAACAAGCATCAAATATGACAACATTACTGGAGATTCAGCGTCACGCCAACTTTACAATTTCCATGTAGAACATCCGGTGAGTTAATTTTTGATTCTTTAAAAGATTATTACAGATCCACATAGAAGATACATTTTAATTGAATTTGATTATATTCATGCACTCTATAACATATTTGATATGAAACATGTATGCCTTGGCGTGCATGGCGTGCCTTGGCAGTAAAACCAACCCGTATGCCGTGACGGACGTGACGTTTTACATCTGCGGCCCGTGATGGCAATATTTTTTACAATGACTTACCTTATATCAAGGCTCCATTATGTTCCTTGCTTATATACAACTTTCATACACACATTCATTCCAGGTACTCAAAATACTTATGACTACAAGTTCTGGTGAGCCCGTTGAAATTAGGAAAACCATTCAACTCAATTCTGATCAATTCAGCAGTCAGTATCATTTGGATCTCCAAACGACGTTCAATGCTGAGAGGATACGAGCGAGAGTGGTCCATGCAAAAGTTGTGGGTGCATATGGATATTTTACTGTAACTAACGATGTGACAAATTATACAAACGCTGATCTGTTTAACCAAATTGGCAAAAACACGTCTGTCGTTGCCAGGTTATCCATTTCCCCTTCAGAAACAGGAGGTTCAGATGTATCCAGAGAATTAAGAGGCATGGCGATAAAATTTTACACAGAAGTAGGCAACCTGGATTTGTTATGTCTTCAAACACCAGTCTATTTATACAAGGATCCAGTCAACTTCCCGTCCATGGTGCGTGCCTTTACAAAGAATCCAAAGAATAATTTAATCGAGCCAAATATAATCTGGGATTTTATTACTCTAAGACCAGAAACAATGCATGGTTTCTTGTGGCTGCAATCAGACTATGCTATACCAAACGGTTACAGAAAAATGGACGCATTTCCTATCCACGTTTACGAATTAACCAATAAAAAAACCGGACAAGTACGAGTAGGACTCGTGCTCTGAGGGTTCCGTTAGACGGAACCCTCAGAGCGTGAGACCAAAAAAAAACTAACTGAAGTTAAAATATTGAAAGACAAACTTAAGTTTGTAGTTTTTTTTTTACTGGGCAAGTGCCTTTAATAACTAAACAAAATACAAGCTAAAACTAACACTACAAATACAGTTAGACTGCCCATAGACCGTTGAAGGTCTAAAGACAATCCAAATGCTCAAGCCCACTACCAGTTGGCAGCGTACCCAACATGCTGGCGGCATTACCACGTTGAATGGCAATGCTAATGCGTTGAGCCAGAAACACGCCAGCATTTTGGTCACGCGTCGCATTAATCAGGCGCTCTGAAAGATTTTTGAAAATGAGGTGAGCTCCCGGTCCCCAAGGGCCCAATATCTCGACCCCAAACGCCTCAAATATGTAACCACTGCCGAGGTTAGCATATTTGCGACGCTTGTGCTGCTCTGCCGAATTAGCAGCCGCGCCAGCCCTACCCTGTGTCTCAGGAAGATGTGACGGCGCCAAAGTATCGACACAAGTTGCGTCCCATACAAGGGGCCGCCCCAACCTCCAGGGCACAAGTGTCATAACGTCAGGCCTCTTTCCATCGTCACGCGCAAGACTCGGTTTGAGCACAGCTGCGACATTGGCGGTGGAAAGTGCCCTGCATATGATGTCGTTCAGGCTAGCGTGTCGGCCAATACGACCAGCGCTTCTCGAGCAAGACAGACCATGGTGACCGAGCTGGTCAACAGCAGTACCACACTGACAGCTATGGGCCTCACAGCACCTTGCACCCAAGAGTAAGCTGACAGCTAGACGAAATGCGGTTGGATCTAAAAGGTTACCTGTGTTAAAAGAGGGCATGGCTTGCAACCAAAGTCCCGATTCCCAAACAGAGACAGCAAGAATACGAGCGCGATCTGCAATACTAGGACACGTATCTAGTAGCGATTTCCATGCTAGTTCGCAGATCGGCCGATCCCACAGTCTCTGGGAAGACAACTTTGAAGTTTGTAGTTGACAATAAGGTTCTTCCATACATCCCAACTACAAAATGTAAGTTTGTAATAGCAAAATAATTATTTTTAAATACCTTCAAATTTATAACTTTCGGATTTATTCCTATATATGTACTATGAGACCTTGCCTCTTGCCAAATTTCATGATTCTAGGTCAACGGGAAGTACCCTATAGGTTTTGATTCCCCTGTGAAATCGCAAAATATACGACATAAAGGAACCCTAAGAGCGCGAGACCAAAAAAAAAAACTAACTGAAGTAAAAATATTGAAAGACAAACTTAAGTTTGTAGTTGACAATAAGGTTCTTCCATACATTCCAACTACAAAATGTAAGTTTGTAATAGCAAAATAATCATTTTTAAATGATATACCTTCATATTTATAACTTTCGGATTTATTCCTATATATGTGCTATGAGACCTTGCTTTTTGCCAAATTTCATGATTCTAGGTCAACGGGAAGTACCCTATAGGTTTTGGTTCCCCTGTGAAATCGCAAAATATGCGACATAAACGTTCATATCTTTTGATTGCGTTGACTTACAACTTTTATTTTTTTACAGCCGAAAGAAACCGTAGACCCAAGTATTTAATATAAATTTCAACTTGCTACCTTTCCGCGTTCTTGAGAAAAAGGGTCTTGACAGACGGACAGACAGACAGACGGACAACGAAGTGATCCTATAAGGGTTCCGTTTTTTCCTTTTGAGGTACGAAACCCTAAAAAGGACATAGACATTACGTGAGTCCATAGGTATTATACATACGTATCGCCTTTATATAAATATATATTTTAAATAAAAATAAAATCACACAGTAAATAGTTGTTTGTATATAACTAGCTGCAACCCGCCATTTTACCTTCCCTCAGGAACCTTAAAATTTTCTGAGATAGCAAGTATCCCATGTCATTCTCCGGTCTACACAATACATTTTCTCAATGCAAATATGTAATGAATGTTAAGAAATTAATATAAAGAGTTCTGGCATGTGGAAGATATTAAAACTTGACCCCTCAAGTCATGCTCTCGCTACAAAGAGGAATTTAATGGGTACGTGCATACTCGTAATTCGAAGAATCTTTGATTGACATTCTAAACTTCGTCTTAGCGTTACTAAAAGAAAAAAAAACACTAAAGCTGTGCTATTTTGTTCTATGTAAAGTCTTTTCTTGTTATATATGTCAGAACGTTGAGAGGCCTATCCGCATCAGATATCGTGGTTCTACTGCATGGCGAGGCCGAGGAGAATGAGACATCGCACGTACAATGTGACAGCTTATATTCCGTAACACTATGATTAATCTTACAATAGAACATTACTTAAATTACTTAGGGACAAGGTGTTCCGCTTAGTAACGGACGCTGCCACCCTCCAACCAAAGAGTCCAAATTCTAAGTGCCAGTGAGCCTCGCGTGTCCGCGCGCCCTCGCTAACGCCTCTGCTGAACAGTATGTGAACTTGCTAAACGCTGATTGGTCGCCAACAACACATCCGCAAGCAGTGTCAACAGGGTAAGTTACTGCAGCGTTAGCGACCAGTGATGGCGCCACCTCCATCACTAGTCCACCAAAACTAGGCTAGGTGGCGCTTAACTAAATAACCTATGCCGCTGGTATTTGCACCCGAGTGCCGAAACGTCAACTGTCAGTCCCATTTTGTTCCTCTTAAAAATATCGACGCGCCGACATATTAAAATTATTACATGATACGATAATTACGTGTAACGTATACAAAATAGCTAATTAGATTCATGCTTATAATATACGTAAGTATTAACGTTTGTGCGCATGACTGATCATTCTTTTTGCAGTTTTACATCCTGAATTTGCTGTATAATTATTCGTAAATATTCAGTAATGATTATGTAATTATTAATTTTTAAATAAAGATGATATAAGGTTGGATAAACCGATTTTCTCGTATTTGTTCGTCAATAATGAATAGGTTAGGGCCGTGCGTATTTTTGCTGTTGTTTGCAGTGGAATATGGAGCCGGTCATTATTATTTGAATTATACAGGGGATACGGCTGGGCGGCAATTGTGGGACTTCAAACAACGGCATCCCGTAGGTATTATTTTAATTTTTTCATGTGCTTAGAAACGATGACGTTAACACTGTCTGCACATTCCAAAAACTTCTGACTGCTTAAATCAAAATATAAGTATATCTAAATAAAACGGCCAAGTACAAGTCGGGCTCGTGCACTGAGGGTTCCGTACGACCACATAACTTGTTAGCTACTAAAGTACAAAAAAAATAGTGCAAAAAGACAACATCCCATCAACGCCCAGGTGGTCACCCTTCCAAGTACCGGCCGCGCCCGACGTTGCTTCACTTCGGTGATCGTACGAGAATCGGTGGTGAACAGAAATTTGACACCGACTCGCACTAGGCCATTATTAATTATTTGTTGTTATCTTTATAGAGTGTGTACTATAACCATGCCAAATTTGACTCTTGTACGTATTACCCTTTTTACATTAGAGTTAATACAAAAATACATAAAAAAATATGTCTGTTGTATGGAGACCATTTCTTAACATTTCTAAATTTTTTGACTTTTTGAGTTTTTTATTATTTCTAAGTTATACTGCCGTAACACACAGACATAGATTCAGAAATCGTAGACTTAGTAATAGGGTCCCGTTTTTACTCTTTGGGTACGGAATCCTAAAAACTATGATGATGATATATGCGGAAACGTGTATGGTGCTAAGTTATCATTTTTTTTTGTAAATTAAGTATTTATACGAGTATATTACTGTACGTTTCCTAATATTTTTTTTAACCAGATTGTTAATAATTTTTTTTGCCATTTTTCAGTTCCCCGTCGGTGTGCAAACCACTAGTGCTGGCGAACCAGTGGAAGTACGAGATAGCATCACCATTAACAGTGATATATTTAGCAACCAATATCACTTAGATGTTGTGACACACTTCAACGGAGAAGAAGTCCCCGAACGAGTGGTACATGCTAAAGGCATAGGTGCATTCGGCTACTTTGAAGTTACAAATGATGTCTCTAAATATACCAGCGCTGACGTTTTCAATGGAATTGGAAAGAAAACACCAGTGGTCACTCGGTTTTCTATAGCACTCCAAAATTCAGGAGGAACTGATCTTGGTCACGATAACAGAGCTCTTGCGGCCAAATTCTATACAAACGAAGGAAATTTAGATTTGCTTTCTCTTCATGTACCAGTTTACTCCTACAGGGACCCATTAGACTTCATAAATGTTGTTCACGCATTCAGAAGGAATCCACGCACAAACATATTTGATTTATCACAGAACTGGGACTTTGTCACTCTTAGACCAGCTGCTTTGAACTCTTTATTGTGGCTCCAGTCTGATTACGGCAGCCCCGATGGGTATAGAAAAATGGATGCATTCCCAATTCAAACCTATGAACTAAGTAATAAACAAGGTGAAAAGTTCTATGCCAAATTCAACTTTAGAACAGAACAGGGATTGGCAAACCTCACCGGAGCCTTAAACAGGGCCATTTCGCCTTTAGATCCCGACTACTTTAATAGAGATTTATATAATGCCATAGAAGAGAAAAACTTCCCAATATGGAGACTAGAACTTGATATAATGACAGAGGAGGACGTCAAAAAAGCTGAATTCAATCCATTTGATGTCATTAACTTATGGAGGAAAGGTACATACCGTACTGTAACTATAGGAAGACTAGTTTTAGATCAAACAGTAGAAAATAATTTTGCTGACATTGAACAAAGTGCATTCAATCCTGCCAATTTAGTTCCTGGAATTCCAGGTCCAGTAGATTTCATGTTTAAATGCAGACGATTTTCGTACAAAGATACCCAAAATTATCGTCTTGGTGTCAACCACAATAAGATTGCGGTAAATACAGCAAAGTATGCTAAGACTTACAATCGTGATGGTGTACCTCCAGTAAGTAATAACATGAAAGATGCACCCAATTACTATCCTAATTCTTATAACGGTCCCATACCGTATGTAGATGAAAATAGACCGGATCGAACGTTGCTGGTTATGGAAAGTAATGCAGTAGACTTTGAAGAACCCGCCTATTTCTACAATCATGTGATCAAAGACGATGCTCATAGACAGCGGCTGGCAAATAATCTTGCTGTTACTTTGCAGCCTGTACTTCCTAACATAGCCAGAAGAGCGTTGAAATTGTTAAGCATGATTAACAAAGATTTAGGTAAGCGTACTGCTCAAGCACTGAAAGAATTGCAGTTAACCGCTATGAAGGTATCTAACGAAGATAGATGGCAGCAAAACTCTCAGTGTTTCGAAAGGAATCCGACAAAGAGTAAAAATATTAAGTGATTATGTTAATGACGTCCTTAATTTTTTAAGTATACTAATTGAAATATATTATTAAAATGATTAATAATTATACTTCTTTTTTATAATTATATTATGTTTATGATATATTATAAAACTCTTATTATTTATTGTCTTCACAGCATACAATTGTATAATTCAATTGTTTTTAATAAATCATTAAGTATATAACTTTATAGTCATACAGTTTCAACAAACCTTGAAATTGAAATTACACCAATGCAATAATATGAGGTTTCGTAACATGCTACCTACATTCATCACACTAATATTATAAAAGCGGGCTAAACGGCTGCATTTCGCAAACTTTTTCGCAAAATTGTGGACATAGATATGGAGAAAAATTAATCATCATTAACTGGAAAATCATAAATAAAGCCACGTTACGCAGTATATAATATAACTGCCATTATAACATGTCATATGGTGGCTGGGCGAGAGCATGTGCGCTTTACAGTCTGACGGTACCCAGGTAGATCTTTGTCCCTGCACCAATGATTTATTATGTACCTAAATAAATTATGAGCAGTTTCCATGCCATCGCTCAACAACGGTGAAGGAAAACATCGTGATGAAACCAGTATGTCCAAGAACCTCAAAAGTTCAAAGTTATATGACATTCATAAATATGCACTGGATCTGATGATATGTGGTGATCCACTATGATTAGTGGATTAGGGCCCATCCTCTCCCTCTGAGAGAAAGCGTGTGACTCAGCAATAGGATCATGATAGGCTGATAATGATGTTAACCAAAATATAATAATTCAGTTTTATTTGGAACTGATAAACGTGACGCTCGTGTATAAGTGCTACGCTCGCCCATGAGATTTAAGTGCCACTAAGAATTTGAAACTCCATCAGGTCAAAACCTTGCAAGGTGGAACTACGCTGCGCTTGATACCCTTAAATATTAAATTTTAAATCTCTTTATGCTCAGTAATTTCACTGGAAACATTGTCTTTCAATTCGGAGAAATTCAAAACAGAAATATTTCCACACTCCTGTGCTGGCAGTGATGTGGTATGTACTTCCCCAGGCGAACTCTGCGAAAGAATTCTACAAGTACCAAACATGCATTACATGGCTTTCCAGGACGAATTGCTTCTCATAAGATATTCAACAGTAACCTTGTCGATAAATTGACATGAAAATAGGATGCGATATTTGATTAAAATCCCTGCTGATGAAGGTAAGTATCAAATGCCTATCAAATTTCCGGGCTAGAACCGAGCCCTAATCGAACAAGATTATAAAATTAAAAAATTAACATAACAGCTACATTACAATTTTGTGAAAATGTTCGGATATCCTTCATCTATAAACTAGCGAGTATAAACAATGTATTCAGCATTAGGTTTTCAATCATGAAAACCGCTGCAGTGTTTTTCCTCGCTCTATTCGTGACTACGAAAGGATATTACAATGAAAATTATACTAATATTGATGCCGTTGGGAGACAGTTGCAGGACTTCAAAGATCGAAATCCGGTAATTGAGATAATAATAATAAACAGGTCAAGTGCGAGTGCGGGTTCTGTACAACCACAATATAAAAAGTAGCGCAAAAAAGAAAACATCATGCCCAGGTGGTCACCCATCCAAGTATCAACCGCACCTAACGTTGATTAACTTGGTGGTGAACAGAGTCATCAACTCTTACTTGGCTATTATTTATTATTTGTTGTTTTACTTTAGAGTATGTAATGTGTATGGCATGATTATAGAATCATGCCAAGTTTGACGCTTGCACGTATTACTGTTTTTAGAGTAAATACAAATATACGTAAAAAACAACGTTTGGTGACCCCCCTTTAGTTTTTGCTTTAGGTTTTATTATTATTTCTTATCTAATCCGTCGTAGCATTACATATTCTGTGAAAAATCCAACTGGCTATCAATTACGGTTTGAAAAATACATCCGCTAAAAGGTAAGACAGACAGACAGACAGACGGACGAACGGACGGACAGATAGACAGATGCGTAGGTTTAGCGTAGGATAGGGTGCCGTTTTCACCCTTTGGGTAAAACCCAAAAATTAGGTATGGAACCCTCAATATTAATAGTGATTAATGTGAAGTAGATTAATACTTAATATTCCATTCATTTTTGTAGGTTCCTGCAGGATACATAACCTCCAGTGCAGGTGAGCCGGCTGATGTCAGAGACACAATTAATGTGAATAGCGATTTCTTCAACAATCAGTTCTATGTGGACGAGGCAGCGCATGTCGATAGAGAGAGAATACCAGAACGGGTTGTGCACGCTAAAGGAGTGGCTGCTTTCGGATACTTTGAAGTTACCAGCGACGTTTCCGAATACACCAAGGCAGAAGTTTTTAACGAAGTTGGGAAGAAAACATCTATCGCTCTGAGATTTTCGACTTCTAGGCCTCGCTTAGGAGGAAATGACCTTGGCAGAGAGTTTAAAGGCCTCGGAATCAAATTTTATTCCAAAGAAGGGAACTTAGATTTAACTTGTTTACAAACCCCCACATATATCTACAAGGATCCAGTAGAGTTTTCGCACTCTATTCATTCTCTTAGATCGAATCCACGGACAAATCTGGTCGATTGGACCATGCAATGGGAGTTTTCAAGCTTGAGACCAACTAGAATTCTCACATTCTTGTGGATATTTGCTGATTATGGTATTCCTAGAAATTATAGGACCATGGACCTATTTCCTATTCATACATATGAGATAAATAACAAACAAGGAAAATCGTATTATGTGAAATTTAATTTCAGAACTTTACAAGGTTTAAACAATTTCACATCTGCTGAAGCACAGGCTGTGAGTTCTGAAGATCCAGATTATTATTCCAGAGATTTATACAATGCAATTTCTGAGAAAAACTACCCCAAATGGAGGTTGGAAATGGACGTTTTGTCAAAAGAGGATGTGAAAAGGGTTGATTATGATCCCTTTGACATCACAAAACCTTGGAAGGTCGGCACTTATAAAACAGTAACGATAGGTCGCATAGTAGTGAATGCAACCATGACAAATCACTTTAGAGATTCTGAGCAGAGTGCATACAATCCTGGCAATTTAGTGCCAGGTATCTCAGGCCCAGTAGACTTTGTTTTCAAAGCACGACGGATGTTTTACCGTGATGCTCAGAATTACCGTCTCGGTGTAAATCACCACGAAATACCAATCAATGTGCCTAAATATAAAAGAACCTACAATAGAGATGGAGTTCCACCACTCAGAGATAATATGAGAGATAATCCCAATTACTATCCGAATTCTTTCCGTGGATCGGTTCCCATCGTAGATGAAGGTCGCCCTGAACAGAAGTTACTAGTTTTGTCGAACAATGCGATTGATTTTGAACCTATTAAAGATTTTTATGAGAATATTATCCAAGATGACGCTCACAGACAACGACTTGCCGATAACATAGCTACTTCCATGGTGACAGTCCTCCCGAAAGTAACTAGAAGGGTATTGAGATTACTTGAAATGGGTCATCCCGACTTAGGCAGGAGAGTAGCTCATTCATTGAAATTGTTGAAAATTGCTTCTGTAAAACATTCTACTAGAGAGATGTATGAAGAAATAGCTCAATGCCTAGTTAGAAATATGGGAAATCAATATCATTAACATTCACTTTGATTTCTATGACATAAGATTTTGGTTTTGTTACTTGTAGTTTGACCTACCGAATAAGTATAGACGGTTACAGGAGACGGTGGTAATAAACCGACAGAAGGCTATTACCTACTTTTACTATGGATCAACCCTAAAATCTCGTGAAAATCAGCTGTTCCATATTATTTCGTTTAACGTGAATACACTTGTTTTGCGATGTGAACTAAACTTTTCTATGGTACAGCTATTTTTCCTCCACGATTTCAGGGTTGATCCCATAGTAAACGTTGTTCATAATAATGAGTACAATGACCTTCATTCGGTGTATATTTCTAAATATTATTAAAAAATATAACTATGTAATATGTATTTGTTTATTTTACTCAACCAGTAGGCTTAGCACAGAACGTGGACAAGTTGTCTTTCCACCGTTTTATCCCGGGAGAAAAAGACACACATATTCATATTCTAGCTTTGTCGCGTCTACGCGCGGATAAAAACAGTCGAAAGATAATTTGTCCACGGCCCGTGCTATTACAGCAGCCCCCTCACGGTCAACTGTTTACGTGGTATCAAACTAACGTCAAAATCGCGCAGTTCGGGAAATCACGTGAACGTGAACCTTAACGCGTTCAGATACGGTTTGCGGTTGTGCAACATTTTTTTCATCAACTAAACTGGGTTGCTTTAAACAGCTAGCCGTAAGGCCCCAGAAATACATAAAATAAACATTCGTTTAAGTAAGTACCTCGTTATACACAGAAGGAGGCTCAAGATACAAGTTTTTTTTTAATCCTGATAAAAGAGCTGATAATCTTCAAACGGCTGAACAGATTTTCATGTATCAAAGACTAGCTGCACCCCGCGGTTTCACCCGCGTAGTGATGAAAAATGGTGATGATGATGATGAAAAGTAGCCTATGTCACTCTATGCAAACAACCACCGCTTCATGATCATTACGTCGTGAACTTTGGTAAAGTACGCACGCAGCGTTTCCAAAATTCGGAAATATAAAGGTGTTCCCTATATAAAGTACAACTTGGGTATCTTCAAGTCCAGAGACACCTCATGGGCAAGCGTGCCCCATCTTAGACCGCATCGTCACTTATCATCAGGTGGGTTGAGGTCAAACACTAGACCATTTCTTCATGAAATCACCTTTCAAACAAAAATTATAAATCAAAATCGGTTTAGCCGTTTACAAGATACGATGGCAGAGACAGACACACACATACAAACGTTAAAGTTATAATACGCCTCTTTTTGCGTTGGGGTTAAAAAGGATTTATGTAATAATAAAATTCTGCCAAGTATTTTAAGCCGCAGGGAAACGCTGGATGCAGGCCGCTTCCAACCGGCCCTTTTGGAGATCGATGGGGGAGGCCAATGTCCAGCAGTGGACGTCCTACGGCTGAAATGACGATGATGAAGTATTTTAAAACAAATAAATCAAAATTCAAACTGATTAAGTAAGATCCATGCTCACCTACCTCATTGAACTATGTAAATAGGTACCTCCAACCCGAGAAGCCGTTCCGCGCTCATTGTTTCGGAAAACTCCCCTCATGGAGAGGGTGGACCGCTGTCCATTCTACTGGAAGCTAAGCTCGCTATTTATATACGAAGCCTTTAAATGTTTTATGATTCGTTTATAGAACGAAGGTGACCTTAGAGGTCGTGTACTTTATGGGAATATTAGGACGACGACGATGTGTTTTCAAGAAAGCGGACGTAAGGGGTTTTTGAAGTGAAAACTTCTTAAGGCGCGCTGAGCACTTCATTTTGTGGGTATTGAATGAGACCAAATGAGACTGTGGAGAGTTCAGTGTGGAGGTTAAAGGGAGAGGCCTATGTTCAGCAGTGGACGTCTTCCGGCTGATGATGATGATGAAATGAGACTGAGCCGTCACGCTCGGCTATGTAACGCTCGTTTGGGTAAACTCGTCTCGAAGGAGCGAGAGATAGGGATAGTGATTATCCTCGCCTTGATGAAGTTTTCACTTCTGTCACGACAGAAGAACCTTATCGCGCCCAGATACGGTTTGCGGTCGCGTGATTTTCCAACTGAGCGGATTAGGTGCCTGTAATAGCAGTTTTCCGTAAGGCCCCTGGACGTGATGTCTTTTTGCAAAACTGGCTATCTATTACGGTTCAAAAGACAGCCGTTAAAAGGTAGGACAGACATCACATGCAGATAGCGTAGGCTTAGTTAATCCGTAGGTCCCGTTTTTACCCTTTGGATACGGAACCCTAAAAAGGAATAATAAACCCTAATAAGGGTCTAAAACTCCATAGAAGCCTCTTGTAAAGCTTCCACCACTTTACTGGTGCATGAGTTGACTTGACCGTGCATGATTAGCTCTGCTTGACTGGCTTGTTTGACGCTATTGAACACTATATAAAATATTTAATACTAAATACACGACACTATTTAATATTACGACTGAAATACCTGGATCCAGGGTCATGAAAAATTTAACGAAAAAAACAACAGGGCATGGTCGCATCATGGTCGCCATGGAGACACTTCTTTGTTTGTTTGAAGTTTGTTCCTCTATGTTTGCTGTTAAGTTGACAGCGTCGCTAGTGGAGAACAAAGTATGAAATTCACCAAGAAATAACGGTAGTTCCAATGTTGCCCACCTTAACAGCTAAGTTGGTGGCACTGTCCAATGTTTACAATGTACATTCAATTCGTAGATATTTTTGTAGATTTTTCAAAAAGCACTGAATCAATGTCGATAAAAAAATTATGGGACCACCTATGAGATATGACCTACCAACCAAAAAAAGAATCATCAAAAACAATTCTAAATTAGCGGAGTAATCGCGTAACAAAAAACAAAAAAAACATACAGTCGAATTGATAACCTCCTTCTTTTTGAAGTCGGTTAAAAATAAAACAATAAGGCCAAACTTTTCAAGTTCCGGCGGTACAAAAATGTAGAAAATATAATATTGCGTCTTGAGTTGCCACCTTAACCAAGATATTTTTAAAGAGTACAAGTATTTGGACAGAAACATACAGTGAGCCTTTGATGCTGCGCGAAATGTCGCTTAGATACGTCTAGACATCAAAATGTACCTACTCTCACCAGACAGCTCAGGGTTTACAAACTTGACAACCACATTGCGGTCGACGCTAATTCGAAGATACTTAACTAGCGTAGTTTACATCGTAACTACGAATGTTTATTATATTAAATCACCTACGCACTATTACCACCATATTACGGTGGGTTCCCAACAAGTCCCACGAGCAGTGCAAATACCGTTATTTATTGTTCGTCAAATTCGATAAAATGTCATAGAATCGATCATAGCAAGTACTGATTAAATGGCATTTTACCGAATTTGACGATCTGAACTGTCAAATTTGACGATCGATAAAGAACGGTACTTGCACTGCAGATCTTACACTGTCACAGTATAGCTCGTTGGTATTTTTTCATCCCACCGTGTTCGTGTGTGGTAATTAATTATATCGCATCTCTTTATTTCTTTAAGATGACCTGTAATCGCGCACATCAAATATACGAAAAAATTTGGTGTGTGAGCAATAATGAACACACGTCAGCCCTAAATTTTGTGTACCAAGTGACTAAGACGGGCGATGCAGCTTGGTACTGCCACATCCGCGCCTCGTTCTTCACATCCCGCACGATTGCTCTGTTTAAACGGCTTCGTTGGCCGACTGTATGAATTTATAATATGGTTTGGATTTCCAGAACCACTCCTTGTCATGCCTCCAACGTCATTGTGCCGTTATCACAATCAAATACAGCCAGGAATGTAGTTTGCGTAGTAAATGCGTAATCACTTCACCTCAAAGCCTCGGACATAAGGCGGTACTTGCTAGATGGATGGACGTTACTACGTCAGAGCCAAGCCCTTTTGCTCTATTTTCTCCTGCCCCGTATAAAATGAGCCCAAAGATAATTTATATGGTCATTGTATGAACCTAATCTAAGAAAATTAGTTTTCAAACGTCTCCACAAAAGTTATTTTCAATTTAAGGCTGCGCTCACTGCGTTTTAACTTTTAAGCGTTTTCATTATTATAAAGAATCATCATCATCATCATCATCATCATTTCAGCCGTAGGACGTCCACTGCTGGACATAGGCCTCCCCCATCGATCTCCAAAAGGGCCGGTTGGAAGCGGCCTGCATCCAGCGTTTCCCTGCGGTCTCTTTTAGGTCGTCTGTCCATCTTGTGGGTGGACGTCCTACGCTGCGCTTGCCAGTCCGTGGTCTCCATTCCAGAACCTTTCGGCCCCATCGGCCATCTGTTCTGCGTGATATGTGCCCTGCCCACTGCCATTTCAACTTACTAATCCGGTGGGCTATGTCGGTGACTTTCGTTCGTCTACGGATCTCCTCATTTCGGATTCGATCTCGTAGAGAAACCCCGAGCATAGCCCTCTCCATAGCTCGTTGTGCGACTTTGAGCTTGCTTATGAGGCCCATAGTGAGAGACCACGTTTCAGTGCCGTATGTCATCACTGGTAACACACACTGGTCGAAGACTTTCGTCTTAAGGCACTGAGGTATTTTGGACGAGAAGACGTTGCGTAGTTTACCGAACGCTGCCCAGCCGAGTTGGATTCGCCGATTGACCTCTTTCTTGAAGTTGGACCTACCTAGTTCGACGGTTTGTCCTAGGTAGACGTACGCGTCAACAGCTTCAAGAACTGAGTTCCCAACTGATACTGGGGTGGGCACAACATGGATATTTGACATAACCTTTGTCTTGTCCATGTTCATTTTAAGGCCCACCTGTTGGGAGACTCGATTGAGGCCTTCGAGCATCATGCTGAGATCTTCCATCGATTCTGCCATGACCACAATATCGTCGGCAAACCGAAGGTGAGTGATGTACTCGCCGTTGATGTTGATGCCGAGTCCTTGCCATTCCAGGAGCTTGAAAGCATCTTCCATTGTGGCAGTGAACAGTTTCGGAGAGATAACGTCTCCCTGTCTCACGCCTCTTCGCAATGGAATTGCCTTCGAACTCTGCTCCTGTACTCGGACCGACATGGTGGCGTTATTGTACAAACACTTCAACACTTCGACATACCGATAGTCAATACGGCATCGCTGGAGAGACTCGAGCACCGCCCATGTCTCGACCGAATCAAAGGCTTTCTCATAGTCCACAAACGCTAAACATAGTGGCAAGTTATATTCTTCGGTCTTCTGTATAACTTGGCGTAGCGTGTGGATGTGGTCTATGGTACTATAGCCTTTTCGGAAACCGGCTTGTTCGATAGGCTGGAAGTCATCGAACCTGCGATCGAGACGATTCGTGATGACCCTCGAAAACAGCTTATAAACATGGCTCAGAAGCGAGATGGGTCTGTAGTTCTTCAGCAAGGTTTTGTCACCTTTCTTAAAGAACAGCACCACCACGCCTCTGTTCCATGCTTCTGGCGTTATACCTTCGAGTAAGACAGAATTAAAGAGCTTCTGAAGGACTCTGAGTACCGGTGTTCCACCCGCTTTCAGAAGCTCTGATGTGATTCCATCGTCCCCCGGCGCCTTGTTGTTCTTGAGCTGTTTCAGGGCCATCCTAATCTCGTACAGGCTGATGTCCGGGATATCTTCAGTATAGTGTCGGCTCAGCTTGGCTCTTGGGTCTTTGGCCGAGCTGCTCACAGGTTTAGCAACCGAAGTGTATAACTGTCCATAGAACCTTTCGATTTCCCCTAATACCTCGGCTTTGGTCGACGCTACACTACCATCTTCCCTCTTCAGCTTTGTCAGCTGGCTTTGCCCAATAGACATGTCTCTTGCAAACACTTTGGAGCCTTTGTTTTGCTCAATCGTCTCTTTAATACTGTTCGTATTAAAGGTACGTATGTCGTGCCGCAATGACTTCCAAATTTGTCTATTGAGCTGCCTATATGAGTCAGCGTCATCGGAACATTGTAGTTGTAACGAGCGTCGATCAGCCATGAGGTTACGGGTATGGTCGGATAATTTTTGAGGTCTATCTGTGCGCCGGCCAGGTCTAAAAAACTTAGAACCTACCGCATGGACAGTTTCCACTAACCTGTTATTAATCTCATCCACGGAAGCAAAGTTCTCCAGGCAATCAAAGCGATTAGACAGCTCGAGTTGAAAGCTCTCGGGGTTTTGAATATGGGCATGGTTCGGTCGGAGCGTGGACTTCATTAGGCGGGACCTCTCAATTTTAACGTTAATATTCAATGTGCCTCTTACTATTCGGTGATCACTACCGGTTTTCACCCTGTGAATCACAGAGACATCATTGAATATTTGTCTCTTGGTGGTCATAATGAAGTCTATCTCATTTCTCGTAGAACCATCGGGGCTCATCCAGGTCCATTTCCTGTGAGGCGGCTTCTGAAAGAAAGAGTTCATCATAAAAAGTCCCTCTTTCTCCAGAAAGTCGGCCAGCCTCTGTCCCCTAGGGTTCCGTTGCCCACAGCCAAATTTCCCCACTTTCAACTCATCATCACTTCTCTTGCCCAACTTCGCGTTAAAGTCCCCCATAACAACAGTGAAGTGGGTCTCGGACGTATGTATGGCTCTACTAATGTCCTCATACATAACCTCCACTTCATCATCTGGGTGTGACGAGGTCGGTGCGTATACCTGAATGACCTTCAACGAATATCTCTTGGATATTCTGAGTATTAGGTATACAACCCTGCTCGAAACACTGTCGATGGTGATAATGTTGTTAATGAGGGACTTGTGGATGAGAAAGCCGACACCACCTTGGGACTGTTGGTCGCCCTCCCGGTAGTAGAGTAGGTTACCGGATTTCAGGGTTATCGTGTCCTCGCCCTCTCTACGGACTTCGGATAAACCCAAGATATCCCAACGTACCCTACCCATTTCTTCTTCCAGCTCAACAATCTTCTCCTCCTCAGTCCTCATGGTGCGTATGTTGTGTGTTACCAGGGCCAGTCGTCGTCGTTGGGGTAGATATATCGATTATAAAGAATACTGAATCGTAATTTATTTATTCTTACTTAGCATATGTTTTCCTTTAAAAAGATGAAAATCTGCCAAAGAGATACCTCTGGCCGTTGAAGCTGGGATCGTAGGAGGTATGCAAGTGCGTTTATAACTTAGTCAACAAATAGATCTAACTTAGGCTCGACATAGATTTACAATGTATTATACATAGGATTACATGAAAAAATATATAAAAAAATTGTCCTGCAACCTTGAAAACTAGTGCAGAAAAGTAGCAGATCGGGGCATTGGCAGCCTGTTTGTCAAATCACTATAGAAATGCTGGTGAACTCAGAAATAAGAAAATTAGCAATTATGTGCGATATTGAACGGTCAGTTTTCTTGTCGCATGTGTGTGTGTACATATTACAAGTGTATGATAAAAAGTAATTCACACACACATAGGTAAACCCACCTCTTTTATTCACAATAAATTATTCACGGAATAAATAGAAATGAAACACAAATGGAAGCCTGAAACACGTATTCGTTTCGGCAAACTCTCATTAATATTCCGCTCGAATCTGGATCTAAGGTGTTTTCTACACGAGCGATTTTATCGTAGAGACAGACAGATACCGCCAGAGAAGGTCACTAGTACGGACGCGAGTTCTACGCGACGTCTGAGACATTATTATTTAATGCAATTGAGTGTAAAGACGAGCAAGTTCCTTGCCTGATGGTAAGCATCACTCAAAATCTAACAAACATGCTAAGCTAACATTTGTCCCATGTTAACTAAACATGTTTTGTTTCTTTTCCCACTTTTAGCAGCAAATTTTTGGTCATTCAGAACAAGGAGGAACAGACGGTAACAACCCTTCTAGTTTTAGTGTATCTTCTTCCATAATTAACTTAAAATTATAAAAATAGTGTCATATCTTAATTGAATGTTATAGGTATCTAGGAAACCGTAAAAACTGAAACACGATTTTGAACATTTCACTCGATAGAAACAATATTAAAGTAACACTGAATTGTGCTATTCTCTCTGTTTTTTTTTTATTCATTTAAATTATATTTATTATTTCATAAGTATGAAGGAAACCGCAAAAGTAAATTTTAATTTTTTTTGCCATAATTTTCCAAAGATATGAGAAAAACCTCAAGTAGCGAAAGTCTGGAAGTAGTGAAACGCACGACTGTGTGTAAGCGCCATGGTTTAGCTCCGCTAAATGCGACTTAAGCCAAGCCTTATTAGTCTGTAGTTTACTTTATACCAAGGATCCATTTTATACTGTGATTTTATATTATACTAGCTGACCTGACAGACGTTGTCCTGTCTTAGAACTGTCAAACACGCAAATTCAAAATTGAAAATCTCATTTTATAACACCTTGAGTTACATTATTAGAGTTTCAGTAAGGATCCCTATTTTTTTTTGTAAATATAATATAGCCTATGTTTCCCGGGGATAGTGTAGCTTCCCAACAGTGAAAGAATTTTTCAAATCGGTTGAGTTGTTTCGGAGCCTATTCAATGCAAACAAACAAACAAAACAAATCTTTCCTCTTTATAATATTAGTATAGACAACTTAATGTCATTGGAAACATTGCTCATCAATCCGATAGAGTTATGTTAGGCAGTCTTGATGCAAAACAACGATACAAGCCAGGAAGACCTATCAAGACACAAAGTGAGCGCTCTCAAACCAAAGTGATTACCTAATTGTGCACTCGCTAGCTCTATACCTACCTATGTCTATACTGGGGCCTTACGGACAACTGCTATTACAGGCACCTAATCAGCTCAGTTGGAAAATCACGCGACCGCAAACCGTATCCGGGCGCGATAAGGTTTGCGGTCGCGTGATTTTCCAACTGAGCGGATTAGGTGCCGCAATTAGCTGTTGTCCGTAAGGCCCCAGTTCGATAGTTAGCTATAAAACACGTAAAAAACGCGCGTTTGAATCGCTTCCAGACACATCGTTTTATTGGTATAAGTATAACTGGGGATGCCATTTTATCTGCTGTTTATTTAAATCACGATAAAAATCGTATTAGCTCTATTGATTGTGTATTTTTCGATAAAGCTTATTTTAGTGTAAGTTTCACTAAACAAGTAAGAATATTTACGTACGTAATTGCGGAGGTATCGATTCAAATTCGGTTTAAAGCTAGACTGAAATCTAATGCCATTATGTAATTATGTAAGGTACTTATGTAATTAAACGCATCTGTTTGATATTTTATTTAGTAATAGGCTTGAGTTTGACCGCCAACGTGGTCTTCGATGGAGCACGCTTGGCGATGGCGATTTGAAGACACCCAGATTGTAACTATCGGGAAACACCCATTCAGGCAGCGCATTCCACGGACTAGCAATAAAAAATGCTTATAATAATTCCAAAAGTTTAAAACAAATGAAAGTACCTACCTACTTAGTAAACATTAAAGCTTCTCCCAAAAGGCGTATTTATCACACTATCTATACTCAAAGGCCCCAAGTTACTAATTCACCTGCTCTCAAAAGACAAAACTTTGAATTTATCAGTCTAGCCAGCGCTATACCTTAAAACTGAGATGAAACTACACAGGGGGTTGCTAGACAGAACTCTTATTTTACTATTTATGATCGCTTAGTACATCATAATAGGTTTGTGTCCTAATTTTTATAAACTCATCATAAATAGAGCCCATAAATGAAGACAATATTAAAATTTGTCCAAAACTAAATAAGTTATAAGTATTAAAATTTCATGCTAGACAGAGAAAGCACTAAAGCACGTGATGACGTTATGTCGTGCGCGCGCCATACAAATGCTATACTAACACACGTTTTGCGAGAGGGACAGACAATCCGCTCTCTATCCCCACCAAAAACTTAAAACGCTCTTATCTCACAGATTTATCAGCTAATTTAATTTATTTTTTCAGTGTGTGTGATTTATTTAGTTATATCCATCGATAAGCATGTTAGTTTTAGCTTGTATTTTGTTTAGTTATTAAAGGCCCTTGCCCAGCTAAAAATAAAGCATGTTATTTATTATAATAACGAAACATATTTAGGACATATGCCTATTATATATAGGTAATTATTGGACCTTATAACAATCACATATTGAACCCGGGTATATCCTAAAACTACGACCGGAACCACCTCTGGTGGCCCATCCTCTGATGGGCAGCAGAATCCTATTAGTAGGTAATCGGTGAACGTACTGCAATCCCCAAGTCAAGTGGGCATTATCGGCCTTACTTATAAACGTTACTTGAGTTAAGCAAAGCTTAAAATTGCTCTGTCTTGTTTTCGCCTGTGACAAATTCCGTCAACGAGAAGTTGACAGTAATTTTAAGCATTGCTTAACTTTTAAGTAAATCTTACAAGTAAGGCCGTTAGTCAACAACCCTCTCCAAGAGGGAGGCCTTTGTTCAGCAGTGAAGATTTACTGGCTGATGATGATGTGACGTGATATTGGTACTAAGTATGATTTATAAAGGACGGTGGAGTTTTTTTTCTTGATGTAAGGGTAACACTCCCGACGTCAAAACACTACTATTATAGGTACTATATAAACACAATCGAACATGAATAAGCATTTGCCTTCTAATTGTTGTTTTAGTGTTGTTTTTTGTGCTTTTGCAAACCAGCAATGTAAAGCGTACAAGCGTGCGTGCGGCGCAGCGCGGCGCAGGTCGTTCGTTGAGCTCTAGCGTCAGTTGATATTTTATTTGCTTTACATTGCGAATACTTTTTATTTTGAAATAAAACCTCTTTTTGTGGTATCGTATCAGAAATCACCATTACTATCACCAATCTTCGATTTCGGGAGCGTTTCCCATACACCCTATATATAAAAACTACATAGTTCAGTCATCAAACTATTTTTGTTAAATTTTTCATGACCGCGGATACAAAAGTCCTTTAGACGTAATATTAAACAAGATAACAGTATTAATAGCGTCAAATAAGTCATAGTCACAGTCAGAGTCAAGCAAAGTAAGTCAGGTCAAGTCAAACTCATGCCCCGGTAAAGTGGTGGAGACATTACAAGAGGCTTCTATGGAGGTTTGGAAACAATACGAAAAGACATGTTTCACCTCGTTATACCTATCACTTCTCGACACTCGAGCACGTTTACGACTATTTAATAAATAATAAATCACCATAAATACACAAGTTTAGGAAAAAAAAAACGCGTTGGCGCCAAAACTGCAAACATTTTCAAGAAGTATTTATTTGCCAGTTATACAGCTACTAAATAAGCAGCAGTGTGTAAAGATTACTGTGATTCGTAGGCATTGAAGGACAACATTTCCAGTAAAATTACAAGCATAATAGAACATAAAGACAGATAACATTTCTGCGCTGGATTTTGAAGTTCAACATTCTGGGTGGACTCCAAGGATTTTATATATACTTGGTGGACTCAGACAACTATTCAGATAATAATCTGGCAACACTGGCATTACAACGTAACTTTAGGCATTATCTTAGAGCCCGCCTACGCTCAAC
This sequence comes from Agriopis aurantiaria, assembly GCA_914767915.1. Taxonomy (NCBI): domain Eukaryota; kingdom Metazoa; phylum Arthropoda; class Insecta; order Lepidoptera; family Geometridae; genus Agriopis; species Agriopis aurantiaria. Next base: position 13,958,502 of record OU611992.1, on the reverse strand, counting down.
CAATTCACGAATAAAGGTAGGCGAGAAAACGTGTTCTGACTGCTGAAATATGCTTCTATTTTATGTATAGCCAAACTAATAGCCAAGAAACAAAACGCAATATTTTATTTGTATTTTGAAATTCCTTTATTAGAGTTTTGATGAAAGGTTTAGCCTCAATAGCTCATAGAATAATAAAGTACCCATATTTACATGTAGGAGTAATTAGTTGTTTGTTGTTTATTAGTTGTCGCCTTCCGCGTTGTGTCATTTTTTATTTTTTTTTATTTTAAGTAAGTTGATATACCTATGTGGAAATATGCAAGCATACATACTTACACGCTAACTACAATAGTATTTTAGGCTCTGCACCGTCCGACGGGTAAAAAAGTGAAGACTGTTAAACTCCAAACAACATCGTAAACGAAAATACCTTTTATTACCAAAAATTAATTAATAAAACGAAGTGCTCTCAAACTCCACGTAAAACTTTTCCCAACAACATGTGAAGGAAAAGGACGAACGTATAACAGTTTTTAATGAAAGAAAGAGATGTGACAATTTACCTACCTACCCTAAAAACCTTTCTCACGAAGTTTGAACATAGCATGTGATTAATGGGACTTGTGTGCTTAGAATAACTACTCAGAGAAGGTAGGTTTCCAAACAACGCCTTCTCAAAACATAAGCTACAAATTCGCTTTGTAGCTTAAGTTTCGATTGGTATTTTAAACGATTTAAGCAAGAAAATTAATGGATTACCTGTGGAATGTCACACCATAACTCTTATGCTGCTTTTCACCGCGCAAATTGTCATAGTAAAATTTATATATATTTTTTGGAGCCACATATGACACCATTTGATTAGCTTAAATTTTGCGAATGTACTTGGTTTCTTTGCTTGTGTGCTAATTTTTCTCTACATGCTTGTTAGAATGTTATTTTTACGGGCAATGATAAAGAAGCCTTTAATGGGCAGCTAAAGGCATTTCAACGTTTTTTAAGATAAAAATACTGGTTGAGAATTTAAGAAAAAGTGATTGGGCATTATTTTTAGAAGAAGAATATTCTTTAGTGATCTTATCTTCAAAAATGTTGAAAATATGCAATAGAGATTGCTCTAGCTGGATATGTTTTTCAGCGAACGGTATTTTCTTTCCATACTTCCCTATGCTATAGAATCAAGCTTGACAAATTAAATCCATATTTAAAATAGTTTTATTAAAACGCAATTATGAATAAACACGTACATAATCAAAGATAATAACATAAATGAAGGATGAAAGAATCAAGCTTGAAAAATTATAAAACAGAATCAACCGTTCTCGAGCGTCCGAGCGTCCGTTCTATAACAATAAATAATGTATACATGGGATTCTTCTGGTGTTATAAGTATTCATAAGCGACAGTGCCTGCTTACCATCAGGCGGCCCGTCTGCTTGTTTCCCACCTATGACATAAAAAAATTTATGTTCTATGGACTCCGAAACCGCTGGACCGATTTTTATAAAATTTTAAGGCAATCTTAAACTAGCCCAGTGATCCTGCGAAATTAGGTAGCCATCGGATCAACAGTTTTTATTTGTGTTTTAATACTTTCCCGACATAAAACATGAACAGGAATTATTAAAGTCTCTTGAAATTTCATCAAGTCTTTTCCCGGTGTATATATTTCTCTATGCTTTTTCGTCATTGATATTTGATCACTTGATATATTATTTACACCATAGAAAAAAAGTCATCTAAGTCAAAGGAGGTTGCTGCCGCTGCCAAGAAGGTTGCCTCAAGGAGGTATATAGGTATAACGCGGGTGAAACCGCGATAGAAGCAAGATAGGAATATTTTGTTTAAAAAATGATTATTTACGGGATATTTACCGTGGTAAATATCCCGTAAATAATCATATAACTTTAGTGAACAATCGTGATAGTTTAAAACAGTGTTTTATCTATACTAATACTATAAAGAGGAAAGATTTAATTGTTTGTTTGTTTGTATTGAATAGGCTCCGAAACTACTGAACCGATTTGAAAAAATCTTTCACTGTTGGGAAGATACACTATCCCTGGGTGACATAGGCTATATTATATTTTTTTTAAAAATAGGGATCCATACTAGAACTCCAATAATGTAACCCAAGGTGTAAAAAGATAAGACTTACACCTAAGCGAAGCCGGGATGCGTTGCTAGTCTATCTATATATATATATAATTAATCTACTCACTCATTCACTCACTCATCACGAATTCTCGAAAACTATTTGAACTATGAACTTTTTTAGAATTTATAGGCTTGCGTTTGACCACCATCACGCCTGATGATATACATCAGCATATATCACCATCACCTGAGGCAGATATATTCCTTATGGGTGTAGAGGTTTGCTAAGAAAAGATTTTGCGCAAGGGCTGAATAAAGGGGGGCAAATAGGGACTGGAAAGTTTACATAAAAGTCTACGCGTACAAAGTCGCGGGCAACACCTAGTATAATGTATAAAAATGAATCCCTATTTTCCTTGATCACGCCATAACTTGAGAACGACCTTACAGATTTCATTCATCTTTTTATTTAATTTTAGAAAACTTGTACTTTGTAGGAGGTTGTTACGGAAATAAAAATTAAAAAATTGCAAAGAAAATTACAAATTTTCAGATAACTTAACGACGATTTAAATCGCGGGTGAAACCACGGGGCGCAGCTAGTAATAAATAATAATTGATACAACTAACAAAGACGTTTAAGTCAATGCCACCAAAGCAATCATTTCTTATTCTTATACTCTCAAGAGTATGGCGGGGAGTATAGCTCATGTCTAATTTCCCCACCCTCTAACTTTTCACAAAAGCACCGTACGTGCGGGGGTGCAATTTATCGATCGGGGTCGTTGACCTTATGGAAGCCTCCCAAGATGGTAGAATGGCTTAGCTTGCGACACGCCTTATTACCGTACCCTGTGACTGTTTCAAGTATAGGCATTATTATAGCTAATTAAGTTGACTAGACCCTTTTTTGCTCGAGTTATTCTATGATTAAACTAATGGCGAGAATCTACAGAAACTGTGTGAAATTGGACGATGTTGAAATCATAAATTCCCAGCAAATATGTAAACAAAGGGGATATAATATTGTAGCAAAAATTTCAAGGTCGTAGTAGATTCTACAATTTACTAAAACCGGCCAGGTGCGTGGCGGACTTGCGCACTGAGGGCTGTCTTCTGTGCTGAGGGTTCCGTACCACCACAAAATACAATAATAATCAATTAAAAAACCGACTTCAAAATTAAGTTGTAAAATATGGCATTACGATTCGGTGAAAGAAAATGAGGTCATCCAAATAACCCAATTACTAGTTATAACTTGGTAATGATCAGAGTCACCGACTCTCACTATTTATTACTATTACTTGACCGTTTTTACATTAGAGCTAATACAAAAATACGTAAAAAAATACGTTTGCTGTATGGGGACCTCCCCTCTCGTTACAGACACCGTACGCTTAGTAATAAGGTTTTTACTTTGGTTTTTTTACCCTATAAATGTATTTATTGCCTCTTTTTTTTAATTACTGCGAAATGAAGCAAAATAAATTTCCCGTACCGGGAATCGAACCCGAGCCTCCTGGGTGAAAGCCAGGTATCCTAGCCACTAGACCATACGGGATACTGACATGCTGAGTCAAATTATATTATAATTCCTTACCAAAATAAAATCGATCGAATATAATATTGAGAAAATCGGAAAATTATGGTTTCAAGGTCTGATAAACATTTTAAAACAAATTTCTAAATTGGTTATTGGAAACAAAGCAACGACGATTTATTTTTGCCATGGGCGCCACCTGTCTAAATTTTGCGACACCAGATTCAGAAACATGTTCACTATGGTTAGTTATAAAAAAGTTTGGATCTTATTGTGCAGAGGTCGCTAATACAATTTAAGTGATAAACTAAAGTAATTAATTTATTTCAAACTATGGTCTAAACTAAAACAAATAGACTAAACCCGCATTCCTGTAACCGTACCTAAGTATTGAATGCTTTAGTACACATTTGTTGCAAGTTAAAACCATAAAACAATTTGGACATCGTTGTACCTAACAACTTATAAAAAAAGCGGCAAAAAAGTTGGCAGTCACGGGACGCCCGGCAGATGAGAAACAAAACGGTATAAGATAGCGTCATGTCGTTTGCCGTCACGACACATGGGTTGGTTTTACTGCCAAGGTGCACCAATAGATGTTTTACATCAAGAGGCATGCGGTCCGCTTCATGGTAAGCGGTAACCACCGCCTTTTTATGAACTCTTGCAACATTAGCAGTAAACCCAGAACCCATATTTCGTGAATAAATGCGATCCACTACGTAGATGTTATAATGATTATCAATATGTTGGGTAGATGGCGCTTTAATTAATTAAACCGGGTGCATCTCTAGACAAAGCGACGGACATTATTCAAGGATATTTATCATATTGTACTCGTCATTATAAATAACTTATACTTTGGGATCAGACCCACCGTTTATCTGATATCGCGAAATAATTATTTGTTCTATAGAAAAATTTCAAACTTGACGTAATTTATAGAGCAGCAGATTTTTTCGCGATATTTAATTACAGGGTAATTTGTTTATTACAAAGAGTACAATCATCGTCATCAAAATATCGTCTCAAAAGTAGTGTACACTGAACAATGATACAATGGAATAAATCCGTTGTCTAGAGATACACGCGGTAAGTAGGTAGGTATAATACGATGTATTCCATAAAATTTTATCAATTATATGAGCTAATATTAATTAGATTAAGTAGGTATTATCTTTCTTCAGATAAAATTAAATACAGCTCTAGAGGCGCATTTACGAATCTATACTATTTCAACAGCTTAGAATAACTACTCAGAGAAGGTAAGTTTCCAAACAACGCCTTCTCAAAACGTAAGCTACAAATTCGCTTTGTAGCTTACGTTTTGATTGGTATTTAAAAAAAACGAATTAAGCAAGAAAATTAATGGATTACCTGTGGAATGTCACACCATAACTCTTATGCTGCTTTTCTGATTGGTTGTGGTACGATTTCACCGCGCAAATTGTCATAGTAAAATTTTTATATATTTTTTTGGAGCCATATATGACACCATTTGAATGGCTTAAATTTTGCGAATGTCTTTGGTTTCTTTGTGTAGTTATTCTAAGACATCTAGGTATATTTATATACCTATAGATACCTACTAGATCTACGCTGAGAATCGTTTTAATAGATGAAGCAAACTAAAAACCTCAATAAAAACAAGTTTCTCTGTAGTATTATGTAAGTATATTGGCTACCAGTTACAAACTTACGTTCAAAGACTTAAGTAAATTTCTGAATTGAGAACTAAAATGTCAGCATTTTCCAGGGTGGATAATATAGTCTCAGAAATCTCAAAAAAGTAAACTTATCTGGAATATAGGTAAAGAGTTTTATGATTATTTACGGGATATGTGGAATGAGCTCATTCCACAATCTTACCACGGTAAATATCCCGTATATAATCATACCTATACAACCGCGATAGTTTAAAAAACTGCTATAGGAATAGAAGTAAGTAGGTAGCAAAGCAGTGCCATGAACTTATCTGTTGAGTAGTGCCCAAAAGCTGGAACTAACATTTGCCACGGTAATGTATCAATTTTATTCAGAAGAAAAAATAGCTCCTTTCTCATCTCTAGAAGTAAGACTCCCGACGAATCTAAAAGAAAGTAGCAGAAAAGAATACAACTGGTATATAAATATGAATATCTCTTTATTTAACAATAAACTCTAGACAGGAGGACTCTATCATTATCTCTTAACAATAAACTATTTGCCACATAAGTACATACGGTAGGAATACTAACATTCATTATTTATTAATATTCATTTATCTAAATAGCAGCGAAAAGGAACTCTAACAATTATTCTAATTTATAGTTAGAAGCGAATAGGAATATTTTTGACTGAAATATTTAAGCTGTATACTCACAAACGAGTTGTTACTGTAACCGTACCATGTTACTGTTATTAAAATCTGCATTTTTGTAAGTGGTAATAAGCGTTGCTGCAAATCGATGGTTCACATAGACGATTTATAGTTAATTCACAACAGACTCGTCTTTGACCGTACCTCATCTGATCTTAAAATATCACTATTATGATGGTTTACGATAAGGCCAAAAGAACCTGGAGAGAGGCACGGAGATAGAAGACGGGGGAGGTCTACAGTTACGCTTGCTCATGGAAGTTAGGTACATACAAACATTGTTACAGTGTCCGGTTACAGTAATGACTCGCATATGAGTACCAAGCTTTATGTCCTAATACTGCAAAAATACTGGGATGGAATGAAATGTTGATTCGAAATTAAAGATGACATTTAATGCCATAAAATACTACAAATGGAGTAATTAAATGAAAAAAATAACCAAACTACTGACTAATAAGTCATTATTACATATTTGATTCGTAAACAAAATCTTAAGATACATTAATAATGTCATAATACTTATCACTAAAACCGACAATTCTATTGTAATTTTCTTGTTAATCTCTATTAAAGAACCAAATTATAAAACTTGACTAGAAGGACTATGTAAGTATAAAATTTATTTTATTAGATGGCAATGGTTTTCTGATATATCTAAAATGTATGAACAATGTATTTTATTTGTGACAATTATGATATTGACTATAATAATTAAAAGAACACTACTATTTATAATAAGTTGACAAATTAAATCGATTCTAAGTATGGCATTAAAGATTAAATGAACAGTAGTATCGATTATTTTATTATCATTAGATTTATTAGGTACCATAAAAATGGCTATTAAAGATTTAATAGGTACTTATTGAAAATTTATAGTTTTGCATCAAAGCTGAAGAATTGCTATGTACGAAAGCCGTTCTGTATGGAATGAGGGATTTACATTGACTAAACATTGTTTAACTCACGCATTGAGACGAATATTACGGTTTATCTGTCCAAACTTTATCGATTTTATTCATATAGACGTAATATTTGAGAATGAAATTGTATTTTTTTCCTTTTTCCTTCATCAATTAGAACTTTATCTGAAAGACTTCTCTCAGCTCGATTTGTACAACTAGGTATTTTTGCATCAACTACATTTTGTAATGTGTAGCGAAATCCAACCATTTTCGCACAGAAGTAATGGTTTGCAGTAATGACAGTTCTTATGAAAGTTCCCTTAGTATTCTTAATTTTTCTGACACTGTCCTCAGAAGAATCGCAGGCGCGTCTTCTACTTTCTCAGATACCTGTCCAAATGCTCAATTGATTTAAATTCGTCTCAATGCGTGTGTCAATAGAGTGTATATTAGTGTTTAGTGAGCGGTGTCTCTTCGCCTCCTGCCGGGGCCGCCAGCGTAGTTGGCTGCTGCAAGACCCATGAGGTGCTTGGCTTGGAGAGCGCCGGAGTAGCCACGGCTCAGGCCCAGGTCGAGAGCTCGCTTCTCGCTGGAATCGAAGAGGAAGAAAGTAAGTTAATATGTTGGTTATGCCGTAGGTGGTAAACAATCTAACGAGCCGCCTGATGGTAAGCAATCACCATCGCCTATAGATACCTGTAACACCAGAGGCATCACAGATACGTTGCCGATCTTTGAAGACTCTGTTAATAGCCCTTTTGAAGAACCCCATATAGACAGTCATGTTTGTATAGACTTAGGCTGACGAGAGTTTTAAGACCGTTCAAAGTCCCTCTGTTCTTAGAAAAACAACCGAGGAAACACGTCGGGTGTTCCGTTTAAACATTAAACTCTTGAAAATATCATAATAGTTCAAACGTACTAAGAATGAACGGATCGTCTGTTAGTTAGTGTTAGCTCTCTAGTTTTAGCAAAATATTGTTTGTTGGTAGATTTGTTTTAAAGTTTTGAAATGTACGGTAAGCCGTTTTATCTTAATTTTAAGGCAGATTTTAATTGAAGAGTAGGTAAATTAATGACAGAGAATAATGGTTTTAGTAAACATTCCCCCTTAATAGGCTCTAAAATTCTATGCACAAAGCAACAGTAACTTTTAATCATCATCATCATCAGCCGGAAGACGTCCACTTCTGAACATAGGCCTCCCCCTTTAACCTCCACACTGAACGACAGCCTGCCTTTTGCATCCACTGGATGCCCGCGACTCTCACAATGTCGTCGGTCCATCTAGTGGGAGGCCTCCCTACGCTGCGTCTTCCGGTTCGTGGTCTCCACTCCAGAACCTTTCTTCCCCATCGGTTATCGGTACCACATACCACATGATACCACAGTGCCTCAAGACGAGGGTCTTTGACTAGTGTGTGTTGCCAGTGATGACATATGGTACTGAGACGTGGTCCTTAACTGTTGGCCTTTTGGAAAAGCTCAGAGTCACACAGCGGGCAATGGAGAGAACTATGCTCGGAGTTTCTTTGCGCGATAGAATCCGAAACGTGGATATTCGCCAAAGAACCAGAACTTTTAATGCAAAACCTAAAATCAAGAGTCTTTCTAAATAATTACTTTCACGTCACGGTTAAACTCAAACTGAAATCGAGCCAAAGTAGAAGCACGTACTTAAGAAGAATGTAGGGATCAAGTAAATACGATGAAAGCCGAGGGATTAACCAGTTTAGATGTTATATCTTTGCATAATCACAAGCCAAAAATGTCACATCATGCATGAAACATAAGATCATATTCATGCTAATGAAAATAAACATAAGACAAGCGTTGTAAAAATGCTAGAGAGCAAAGTTAAACTAGAAATACCGACGTACCTAGTAATGTCATCTTTGTAGCTGCAAAAACAAAGAAATATTAGAAGAAAATATTTCTATAAACATGATACATGATCTCAAAATGATCATGTCGGCTTACCCAGACATTTACTGATGCTAGATTAAAATTTGCTACAAATTCTAAGTCACTTGCTGTCGTTGGAATAATTATCTTGCAAATTTATAATTTTTAATTCGAAATCTAGGTGTTTTTTGATAGCCCGTTGGTCCAGTTGGTAGTGAACCTACCTTCTGAGCCTGAGGGCGTGGGTTCGATTCCCACGTAGGACAAACATTTGTGTGATGAACATTTGTGTTTGTTCTATATCTGGTTGTTAATATCTATTTAAGTATGTATTTAAAACTATATATGTATGTATATCAGCATAGATAAATATATATCAGTCTCTGGCAGCCATATCACAAGCTTTGCTTAGTTTGGGGTCAGATGACCGTGTGTGTAAAAATGTCCCAAATATAAATAAATATTTTTAGTACTCTATTTCAATTTTATCGACATTTTACACATTTTATGCCAAGTTTTGCTGTTAATCTGATTCAAGCTTTCTATGTTCTTCGATGACATTTTTTTTGCAATAAGTACCCTAAATATTTTCTATTGCATTCAATTCCGGGTGAAGGCGCTGAACTTCAAACCCTCTGATCTTGCAAAAAACATATTTTTTATGTGATATAAGTAATAGTTTTTTTGAGGTCGTACAACTCGTCTGTGCTTAGTTTCCATGCTGACGGTACTCGGTGTAAACATCTGGCGTGAAAACACTATGCACTTATTGTGACTTGGACCGCGTCGCAGTCGAAACTGAGCGCTCCTGAGCTTACGCACACTAAATAATGTGCATGTGCATGCATAACTACAAACATACGCAAATGGACTTCGTGAAATAGAATATCTTATAATTGGTCCTAATTTAGTAATTTAATAGACAATGGGTTTATTAAACTTACTTTTCCATTTTGCGTTCAATTTGGAGGAGGTTGCCGAGGCGGTTCAGCATGTCCATGATTTCTTCTGGCTCGTAGGGACCTTCGTCGCGGTAGTAGTTGCTGGGACTGAAAGTTCAATATAAAAACGTTGATATGATAAAATTCAGTGTATAATAAGGTAGTTCAAAACATGGCCTATTTAAAAGTTATAAGTGTCTTAAGACTTCATTTATCTTTATTCCTTGCGTATGTACAGTAAATTTTGATATCATTTTAGCGGATGGTTTCAGAAAATATTTTCTCTGAACTCCATGTGCTAAGCATAATGTCAGGCGTTTTAGGCCCGACGAAAGCACCCACAAACTAATATATTACAGAAATACAAGGCATTTTGTTGACGTGGGTTGCCAGTTATGACCTTAGACTATGCGAATAGTTTGACTAACTTACCTGCAGAGATGGCACAAGAGAGAATTAGGATTTTCCACAGACATCAATTTTATTCAGAAATAATGATCAAATTGCCTAACTGTATTCTGTAAACTGTAACTGTATGGTGCGGTCGTGACTCTTCTGTCACTTCTGTCACTCAATCTCATGACATGTCATAAGGAGTCTCAGAATAGGAGTCTCAGAAAAGGAGTCTCAGAATAGGAGTCTCAGAATAGGAGTCTCAGAATAGGAGTCTCAGAATAGGAGTCTCAGAATAGGAGTCTCAGAATGTTACAGATATATTGATATATTGATGATGATGATGATGTGTTCCGACTTAGACCATGGTGATCGTTTTAAACGAATTAGGTTACATGGCTGATTTAACCAAATTTTTGCAGCGAAAGTTGACAGTTGCTACAAGATCATGCTGTAGCCTAAATTTGTATTGATGAGCAAGTTCGGTAAAAAAAGTCGAAGAGTATGGAGAATGTACCACTACCTGGGGTAGGCCGAGGAGGGTACGGCGAGAAACAAGGCGATGAGCACGCAGCTCGCGAGCACGCAGCTTACTCGGGCCATTCTGGAACAAACGAAAATAAACTTTTAGCTCTTATTTGACTTGCCTTGCTAGAATGGGTCAAATATTGTAACTGAATTTTGTAACAGTTATCCCCAACCGATAGAGCTGAAATTTTTCATACACATTTAATTCAGATGACAATGCTAGCTAATAAACACAACCTACCTGCGCAAAAAAATATTCAATAAAAAACATTTCTCATAGACTTTGTTTTAAAGTATAGTAAACTCTTGAATAAAATGGATTTATATCGAAGGCCATGAATCACTCGCGTCGCTCAGGATTCTAACACTTGAATCAGTCCCTACGCTATGAATCACTCCCTAGGTCGACATTCAGTCGTTAGAATCCTTCACTTGCTCGTGACATCTATGGCCTTCGTTTTAAATCCGTCCTTTATTCACTAATTGCATAATATACTATAATTTTTATTTTTCTCTACGTAATAAATAACACCATATTTATGGCACCAGTTCCTTTCTCACAAAACTTCCCTAAAACCTGGCGTTCCATCATAATTTAAAATATTAAAGATGCTCCTGTATGCATTTCGTGATAAATGATGCAAAGGAAGAAGGTTCCTCAGAAATCTAAATAAATTGCTCTACCTTATTTCTACTTAGTCACTGTTTGGTGATTTATTTAGAAGAGTGCCTTACATTTGAATATTTTGAAATATTTTCAGGTTTAGTATCACACGTATACAGAGTTACGTGGCAAGGGTGTACTAAGCCGAAAGGAGGTCATTATACTCATCATTATGTACAACTTATGGTCCCATCATCATTATTTCAGCCATAGGACGTCCACTGCTGGACATAGTAGACCTCCCCCATCGATCTCCAAAAGGGCCAGTTGGAAGCGGCCTGCATCCAGCGTTTCAATTGATTCAACGGTTCAGTTGTCTATTATTTTTACAAGCTTCTATTTAACTTGCCTTGTTAGTATGGGTCAAATCCAGTTATCCTCAACCAAAGAAATTATGCATACACGTTTAGTTTGAATGATAATGCATGGTTAGCTAAGTGGCGTCATTCTAAATCTAATATGGCGGACTCCCGACGCTACGCTGTTGGATCTGTTATTTCAAAGTATCCCCACGATATACTCAGGTATCAAATGAAAAGGTTTGTTGAGAAAAATACGAAAAATTAAATGACGTTACACTAAATTCAATATATACCATCGTGATATGGGTATATCTAATGAAAGGGTTTGCTGAGAGGAAAAAATTTCTTGTTTAACAAAAGTTTTTAATAATTTTATAGAGTGTCCACTACCACCCTGCGGTGTGCAAAGCATTGACAACACCGCTTGCCTTACTAAGGTCATCGTCCCGCAGCTGCAGGTGTCCGTAGTGGTTACCGCTTACCATCAGGCGGGTCGTAAGCCGGATCGTTGCTGTTTTATTTATATTACACAGGAATTACTCACGTAAGATTGAGCCGGTTACTCCGACTAAACTCCGTTCTTTTTATTAAAAATAGTAAATGTATATCATTAATGAAACAATCAATGATTGTAAGTAAACGGGTAAATGAACTGTCAAAAACGACAATGTATCAGAAAAAACTTGGAACGCATTCGATAAGTGAAAACGGTTCAATTTCCAATTCTCTCGATAACAATAAAGCACGAAAGGAGTCTCTCTCGTTCCCAAGCTCTTGCCAAAATAATTGGCTGTTTTAAAATCAACATATTTTTTGCAATGATAATTCAGTGGGTGACGTCACGCCACCACCGTAGGGCGTGCGTTCAAATAGTATGATCCATCCACTAATGTGACGAAACAGAGTTCTTTACTTTCATACTGTATACGTTTGCACTACGGGGCATATTTTGATCATACCTAAAAACCACCCCAATTTTTTTTTTTTTTAAATTCATTTATTTCAAATTTATACACATAATTAATTTAAATTAGTATCGAAAAACTAAGCTGTTTGTATCGATACTAAGCTTCACTATACGCACTAACATAATGGCGCAAACTTAAATAAATTTTAAATATTAAATATATAAGAAAACAAAAAAAAATAATTAAAAAATACATCTAACGTTTACAAATAAGTACTTAGGTACTTGAAACCGGTTCCAGTAGATAAGCCACAACAACGCATATACAGGACGCTGTTTATTATTTGAATAACTGTCGATTTAATTATATCGAGTTACAATCGATAGGCTATTCACTTATGTTTGATTAATTATCTGTCAGTAATAAGTATTATAATTATGTTATTATTTTTGTTTGTTTGTTTTAATAAAGTACATTTAGTTAATTAAATTAGTTTCTATACGTTTCTATTATTATTATTATTATTTTTAAGCTTCAGATTATTGTAAAAGTATTTTTTGTATTATCTCTTGCGGTTTTTACTACTCATGTTATTTCTAATTTCTTTCGGTATTCTATTCATGAGAGTGGGATCTAAAAACGCTGTCATTCTTTTCCCGTAAAAATTATTAACCCTAGGTATCTTTAGCATGAATAAAACTTTCTGTCAAAAAAATACATTTATACCACAGATATACACAACCAGATCGGCAATATATTTTAGTGAAAGAGACAACTTGATATGACTCAGCACAAGTACGAAAAGGATATAAATAGATTTTGTTGTCCTTATCGGCGTGACCTGTTTTTGGTACCTCAAGTGTCAAAATCTGTAATAATCAGTGACAAACAAAACGGGTCTGAATTATATTTATTGCCTTTTTTTGGTGATTTAATGTGATAAATGCGTGTTTCCTCTGAGAAATAATTGTAAAAGATATTTTACAATGGTTAGTTGTAGCATTTTGGGCTGCAAGAAGCGCAGTGAGCGAAAATACGATGAAATATCATTTCACACGTAAGTAAACATATAAAGCTTGTAACGATCACCTAAATAAATTCAGGATATCAATTCGCAAATATTTTATTCATAATTAGTCAGTTTTTAGGTCGATTTGTGGTCTAATTCTATGAATTTTATCAAATTATTCACTTAGAAAATAAATTATGAATGTTGCTAGTTTATGAAAGAAATTACCCACCGCAACTAACATAAATTATTCGTTCTGCAGGTTTCCAACTGATCCTGTCACATTGCTGAAAAAAGCTGGCACATTGCAAGAAGTGCAAAATACCGCCCCTTTTATGCCCATATGAATATGGTGAATGTTAATATTAAATATATATTAATGAGGCCACAGTTATGAAGCTGGAAAAGCAAAAGGCGATTTCGGCGAACCGATTCAAAAAGCTACGCGCTGTTCGTGAAATTTGTACTGTAAACATTAAAGAGTCTATTTATCTAATTATTTGGAATGTTATACATAATTCCATTCATGAAAACACTAAACTGACCAAGCGCGAGTCGGGCTCGCGTGCTGAGAGTTCTTTACAATCACAAAATACAAAAAGTTGTGCAAAAAGACAACATCACGCCCAGGCTGTCACCCATCCAAGTACCGACCGCGCCCGACGTTGCTTAGCTTAGTGGTAAACAGAAATTTGTCACTGACTCGCACTTGGCCAGTGTTTATTATTTGTTGTTTTACTTATGTTCACTATAATCCGCTAAATTTGACGCTTGTAGGGATTACCGTTTTTACACTAGAACAAATCCAAAAATATGTTTAACGTTTGTTGCATGAGGGACCCGTTCCGTTCCGTTTTAACTCTGACTTTTTTATTATATTTTATTAATTATAAAAAATCATGCTATGGTTACTTAGCAACCTTTTTTCTAGTACTATATTCTAATCCTAACAAATAATTATAATAAAAACGCAAGTAACTTTCTGTCTGTTTTTACGAGGAAATGGCTAAGTCATGGTATAATAATATACTCCGCCAGGTATAGCAATCAGAGAAAAAATTTTTACGTGGGCGTCCCGCAATGATGTCATGATGTCAATTTACAACAGGTTCGAGAGAGATGACGATACACCACGTAACAGCTGATTGAATAAAGTGGCAACTGGACAGTGACGTCATTGCGGGACCACTCTCAAATTGCTAGACCTTGTGTTCTTAGATCATGGGCTAAGTCAAATTTTGTCAGGACGATAGGGGTGTGTCATGAGGACAGACAACGTACTTTTCTTCCCAGAAAATTGCAGGTAGCTACGCGGGTTGCAGCAGATAGTGTATAAAATATAAATATTTAAAAGGTAGTATTGTTTCCAAAGTACTCATTGAAGATTCGCTACCCATCATAGTAGGTAAATTACCCTAACTTATAGCAAATCATTTTAATGTGGCAACACACCTTGTTGAAGCGAGAGGCACTGAGCTAGCCACGCTCATTGAAAATCTATAGGTAGTAGATCTGTGATTTATACCTTGGAAAAAAGTCATGAAACGCTTATTATCCGTCAAATGTCAGAGTAAAATCCAAAATTATTTGTAATGCGGTGTTGTTTTTTGTTTTGAATGTTAACAATGAATAATACAGTAGGCACAGCGGATCTTTGTGTCTCTGAAGTTAGGCTCTGGGAACCATTGCGAAAGTAGCACATCCCTTGCGACACAAAAAATAGCTACTGCGTAGGTCTTGCAGTCAACTTCAGAGAAACAAAGATCCGCAGTGCCTATTGTACAAAGATTGTCTTCTAAAAAGTGTTTCGTATACCTTAGAAACTGTTTCAATATGTAATTTATTTGCGGTAGAAGCACCTTCAATATTTTATAAAAATTTCTGCCAATCTGTAAATTAGTCTAGCCGTTTTGGACAAAATGGTAACACACATACAAATATACACGCAAACTCTTTCTCGAAATGCTATACCTTCGCCATTCTGTCTTGGGTAAAAAGAAAGTGCCGTGGCGTTGTTGCAGGAAGAAAAAGGTATCACCGAGATGTTCATTAAGAGAACGAGAGGACATAGCTCAGAGCGGCCACAAAATGGCATGGAATGTACTCTCATAAAAAGTGACGCAACTTGTCTTATACCGAGTCAATGGCGGAGTGACGTTATTGTCAAAGAATACTCCTGTTTCTCTTATATGACAGGCTCTTAGCTATGTGGCGATATTGATTTTTTCTGAGATATTTTTGTTACGAGTGAAAACTTGACTTATAAATACTTAATAACACTTATAAATGCCCAGAAGTAGTTTGTATATCAGTGCAAAGCAACACGACGGTGCATAAAAGACACCAGGGTCCTTATGGCTACGTCTTAACGCGGGATCGAAACAGCGCTGAAACAGCACAGTGCGAAAAATCACGCGAATGTGAACATTAACGCGCCGAGATACGATTTGCGGTAGCGCAATTTTTCGCAATCACCTAATCAGAATCGCTTATAACAGGTAGTCTTAATAAGGCCAGGATTAAGGCACGTTAAACCAAAAGAACAGTTACCTACATAACTACGCAAGGCAGATTATAGGTATAAGTTTGCATCCAAGTGTGGCTTACAATAGGATTAGTGCAGCTGTTTGTAGGACATACTCGATCGACCGAACAGGCACCTAATGTGTTTAGACTTGAGGAAGCTACTGGATTACTAGACATATTTGTATTATTACTATTTAAATCTATTAATAAAAGGCGATATTGTGTGTATGTATGTAATATGTTCCCTATGGACTCCCAAACAGCTGGACCGACTTGAAGGGATTTTCACTGGCAGATAGCTGATGATATAAAAAATATAAGTAATAATCCACGCGGGTGAAACTTCGGGGCTCAGCTAGTCTATATTTAAAAACGAAATACCATTCACACATTCATTCGCTAATTTATTTACTCACTCATTTATTCACTCATTCCTCGCTCAATCTCTCACGCATTCACTCGCTCATGAGGGTCACTAAGAAAGAATTTTGCAAAAGGGCCGAATCAAGGGGGCAAATAGGTATTAAAATTTATATGAAAGTCTTTTGTTTTTGATGTTAGGGACGTACAATTTGGTATTCAGGATAATGGTTTCAAATAAATAATCTTCATAGTTACTACTTTCTACACTTTAAAACCAGTTGGAACGAAGCTCTATGCACTCGAATAGCATCCATAGCACAAATGGTTCATGTCTTTGAATACCTTACCGTTATGGCGTATTCTGTGGCACAAGTAGGTTTCTATTGTAAACAGGCTTATGTAGGAAGCTAAGTAGAGTAGTTATATTACCACAGTATATAGCTATATATAAGCTAAAGCAGTATTACGACTTGGATGTGGCCTTGAATTCAATGCCTACTGTTGGTCACAGAGCTAGGGTTGCTACGATCGCATTTTAAGAATTGTATTATTATTTTGTTAGCTATTTCTACGCTGACAATACACAATAATACATATACACGGCGAATTTCAATGACGCGGTGCGGAGTGTACCGTGAAGTATCGGACGAGCGGGAAGAGGCGCTCGTTTGATTACGTCACTCGATTCGGGCGTTTGTATAAAGTCAACCTACTGCTTTAGTTTTTATAATATCTACTGTGATATTACTCTATACTCGCATATTGTATAACAATGATGGCTCAGTGGTTGGATTGGAGTGGTTGGCAGCATTCTAATTCTAAAGCGCAGGTTGTATGTTCAAATTCCTAAAACGAGCTAGAAATGACAGTAAAGGAAATCGTCATGAAGAAAACATCGATCTCCAAAAGGGTCGGTTGGAAGCGGCCTGCATCTTCAAACAAAGCATGGCGTTAAGGTTGCATAATCTCACACTTACATTTGATTTATGTGCGGATTTGAATGCGGTTTTTTAACAGGTTTTATTGCATTGGTTTTAGCTATTTTTGATTAATAATTATTATTGTAGTGTTTGTAAAGTTATGAGGTCTATTCCCCAAATGGTTGTTGGTTTTTTATTTATTTTTTAGCCTTGTTGCAGAAAATGTCCGGGAAGTGGAAAATAACTGGTCAACGGCGGCGCGAAACTGATATTCGTAAACATGTAACATTTCCTCACCACTTTACAAAGAGCTACACTTTAGACTCTAACAAGTAGTAAACAAACGATACTTATCAAGTCGATACGTTCAACTCTGGAGTTTGGTTAAGCTTTCACCGCATCTCACAGATATGTTTAAGAAGTTTCAGGTGAAACGCTTGAAACGTTTTTTTTCTATAGCGAAAAAGCAAGTAAAATTAAAGATTACACAGAATTGTTGTGCTAAGCAGAAAGGAGGCCTCATCATTGTGAACAACTATTAAAATGGGATGGAATGACTGAAATCGTGAAAAAAATATCAATGTATCTATGATGCTCCTGGTGTTGCAGGTAGGTAGGTTATCCATAGGTGATGATGATCGCATACCATCAGGAGGCCCGTTAGCTTGTTTGGTCATCTATGGCATAAAAATAAACTTATCCACATTATTTCAATGTGAATGATTTTTATATTACTTCAGATTAATAAATTTTAAATTCATGCAAATTAAATTATAAATCATTTAATTCTAAATTTACGATAAAGGTATTACAATGATTCAATTAAATAATTTGTGAGTTCCTAATTTCCACATGTACAAAAGCATACTTAAGTATTTCCAGTTTAGTTATGTGTGAAAGTTAGTGTAGTGAGATTGTGTGCGTACCTATGTAGGTATATTATTTTCGACTTAGAGTTAGAACAAGTCTACTTAGTTTTTTTACTACAAGGTTTTTGTCACTATCCATTTAATAAGTTAGGTGTAAGCAGTCGGAAAAGTTCCATTCTATCAACACCTATTTTTCACTAGTGACATTTCCGTAGCCGTCAAACAGTTTTTGTTCTGATTTTATCAATAACCTATCAAAGCCAATCAACCGTGTTGTTGACAAAGCCCTCTTTACTTCTAATTAGGATATATTCCTCTGATAAGAGATAAGAACGTTGATTCCGGGTTAGCCGACCACTTGTACTTGAATACCAGATTCTAACGATATGTTGTACTTCATTCATAAAAGCGATTTGTTGCTCATCAAATACGCGCGGCTCTTATAAAATCGGTAGGGTTCCTACTTCTACATTTTTTGACCGAGCGAAGAGAGATCTCAGATTCTAATGGGATAAGTCGGCGTTTCTATGCATGGTTTGTTTGACTTGCGTATCGTTGATTCGATCTTTATGAAACTTTGTAGTTAGCTAGTTTATTTCAATAGCTACAATTTTAAAGTTCGAATAAGATAAGATAAGATTTTTTTTTCAAATAACGAGCACTCCTAAATACAATTGCCTAAAAGCAATAATACCCATGTGATGCACGCTATGTCTCGTCAAAAACAAAATATAAATAGCTCAAATTCATATTAAAATTATATTAATTAATATGGGCAATATATATCGAGGGCTTCCGCAAGGTCGCAGTTTGGGGCGAACTACTAGATTTTATAGTAGTTCTCCCGAACTGTGACCTCGCGGACACCACATATCATTGTCACGTCCACTTTAATGGCATCTAATAAGGTGACGATTTCGTATAAAAATGCCTTCACTTCTCGTTATGTGTAGGAAAAAAGGGTGAAATAAGTTTGTATTGGCTGAGTGGTCAGCCCTAATGTCAGAGTTTTTAACAGATTTGATAATGCGGTGTCGTTGGATTCATGATATTTATGTGAAGAGTTTATGTTATATGCTAAATAATATTGCTAATGGTTTAAGTCTTTAATCGTAATATTGGTATACTGTTTCAAGATATATATTTGGTGGCAAATTAAGAAAGAAAGAAAAAAAAGAAAGAAAATAAATTTTATTCGACGCCTTTACAAAAACTTATATCTACAGGATACAATCAGTGTCGAATGGGTCCGTCTCAGCATTAATGCTGATAGTCAAGGACTATCAGCGCCGGTTTTCAGACGAACCCTTGAGTTTACACTTAACTTAACACAAATTTACATATATTTTTTTAAGTATCTATATGCAACTTAAAACAAATAGGACAGGAATAGAATAAAGAATAGGAAATAGGAATAGAATAAAGTAGGACACAAAATATAAAAGAAGCTCCTATAGAAGCTCCTATAGATAAATAAAGGGTAAAAACAATTGCTTAGATAACAAGTACATATTTATTTGCACATTTGAGGACCATTGCAACCTTTGAAAGACTTTCTCTAAGAGAAGTTTGACAGTAAAATTAGAAGGTAGATCAGCAGTTTGGAAACTTTCGGGTCAAGAACAAAGAACACTTTGGGTCTCACGCTCAACTACTGGGAATTCGATGTCGACGTGACTATAGTTTAATTCCAGCTAGTAATATGTAACTGCTTAAGGCGAGGTTTTCCGACGAAACAAGGCTTAATATAATTATAGACGCATTTAGTGGAGCAAAACCATGGCGCTTACACACAGTCGTGCTTTACGTTACTTCTATTATTGAGGCTTTTCTCATATGTTTCGAAAAGTATAGCCGTAATGTAAAATGTACCTTTACAGTTCCCTCCATAATTATGAAATCTGTATAATTAAGATATCGTAGCCAAAAAAACAGGAACGAAAGCGTAAGTCAGCGTAACCTTTTTTTTCTTCTATCGAGTGAAATGTCTTTAATCGTGTTTCGGTCTTCTTATTTTTCATCGATAAAACATTAAATTTTGAGATGACACAGTTTTTATAATTTTAAGGTAACTATGGAAGTAGACAACTAAAATTAGAATTACCAAAATTGGTAAAAGTGGGAAAAGAGAGCCTTAAGAGGGCAACTGAGCGTCTCATTTTCACTCTCGTTGGACCAGTTATAACTTGAAAGACACGCCTTCTTTGTTATGTATTTTGTTAACCAACGAAAATACAATGTAAACTAAATGCATTAAAAATCAATAAAAAGTATCTATTATGAGATTCACGCTTCATCATATAACAGCAAAATTGCATCTTTAATAATGGCTCAATGTTTCTACAACTCACATTTTCCATCTCTAACTGCACACTATAAAACAAACTACATAAACAAACAACTACAAACCGGTTGCTCGTTAGACTGCCGTAGCCACTCACGTCGCTACGCCTACGCCGTTACAACGTAGCGCTACGAATCGTAGAGCTAATGAACACGAGCAAACACAAACTTCCGGGATGACCAAAACAAGTACTAGGCGCTACATTCGTAATTTGAAAAGTTAAAAAACCTCATATCTATTAGCATATATTTTAGCATAATACTTATAGCTTCGACTTACTCGCTGAAGAATTTGTCTTACTTTTTACTATTGTTATAAACTGTATGGATGAATTAAATAGCTTCTTATCATTTTGTGAAAGTTTATTTTTGCGACATCAAATTTTATTCTTTGACTTTGTCTGGCCAGGAAGACCTGTGTCCCAATATTGGGGATATGATAGGCTGATACTGTATAGTTTACTAACTTTGACTTTGTTAATATAAATTCTAGCCTAAGCATGATATATTGATTGTTAAATTAAGCAGAAAATAAACATTATAAGAGAATTGTTTGTATAATTTAATTAGTTTATTACAACAGCGACAGGCAATAGCGGCACTTTATTGACGACTGACGCTAATCCTTGAGTCTGTAAATGGTTTCAAACTTCACAAACATTGCATAGGTAAAGCGTAACAACAAGCATAAGCATTTAACCCCTCATATGTGTTACGCACCGCATGTCGGCGTAAGGAAAAACTGCTCCGATGCGCGTATTGTGTGTAAGAAGACCAATACCAATGGTATATAATATTATGCATGTATTTTATATTTTTTTTAACTTTTTTTTTTAAATTATCTGAAATGTAAGTGAAATCACCCATTTTAGCCATAAAAAAACTCCTTCGCTCGCATTCGACGGGTTAAGGGTCATCTGGGCCTATTTAAAAATAAAAAAACAGGTGGTATTGTCTGGTATCTATCACATGAACATCAGCCACAGCCCTCAATAGTAACTTTTTCGCGTGTACTTCAGTGCATGTGCCTCTTTTAACCTCCGAAACAAACAGAGGGATGTTATAACTTTAACATGTGTATCTATCCTATTTGTTAGTTTTTTCGTGTGAAAGGTGACTTGATTGAAAGTGCTCTTATCTATGATTCAAGAAAAACTGTTCAGCTATTTGAAAAACATCAGCTCTATACATGTACTTGTGGTAGGAAAACGTAACCAAATCTCTTTAAACGCTAAAATATTTATGTACGAACAAAACATTTAGAGGGGACAAAAATAAACTGCTATTTTCTCCGGTCTAAGCCTTTTAATTTTCTTCATAGTTTGTTTTTCAAATAAATAACTTCATCATCATTTTCTACATCATGGTAATTTGTGTAAAAAATTGGTATGTATTTTTGAAATATTGCAAAAAAATTGGTACTATTTGTTTTGTAATGTTGATTATTAAACAATAATCATTCTTATAAAATGACTGGCTTCATATTATGATGAAAATGAACTTGTCCTAGAGTAGGTAGGTACTGGTTGAAAATGATTGAAAATTTGCATTTGGCACGTACAATTGCAGCTCGTCTCATCACAAGTTTGGATTTCAAGGCAGGAATTGTTTGTGAATTCACTGCAATACAGAGACGTTGGGTTGCATTTGCGCCTGAATGAGGAAGATTTAATTTGGAAGTTAGGAGTAGACGAAAGCTCAGTTAGATTTGCGTCCCACTGTTTCTAAATCTAATAATTGAGGTCTCTCTCTACCATAAACACTCAAAACTAAAAATTTATGCTTTTTTTTTCCAAATTATGGAAGAAAATATTTAAAAAAAAAATATTTTTTGGTGTAGGTAATGTGCTTTTTTTAACACAGTTTGACGGCTTCAGGGTCACGAACTTTTCAATGACGAAATTTTTAACTTGTACAAAAATTCAATGTATAAAGACGTTTAATTATATTTTTCGGCTTAAAAGAGGCGGATAAACAGGATATGTTGGTATTTAGAGACAAAAATAATTTACATTTCTCGATGGCAGCAGGGACAGGCAACATTCTGATTGGCTCATAGTACGAATGTTGTATGAAAAAGTCAACACAGATTTCACTATTTAAAATAAACAGATGACTAAAAAAAAATACTATTAGTAGCTATGCCATAAGCGTCTAGTTGCACTTATCGCACTGTTTGCTTTTGAATGACTAGTCAAGAAATGAATATTGACTTTTTCCCTGCTTTTATTACCTAACTAGCGGTCCGTCCTGGCTTTTCACGGGTATAGATTATAGCGTATGTCACCCGGGGATAGTGTAGCTTCCCAACAGTGGAAGAATTTTTCAAATTGGTTCAGTAGTTTCGGAGCCTATTCAATGCAAACAAACAAACAATCAAAACTTTCCTCTTTATAATATTAGTATAGACAATCTATTACTATACTGGGCTATGCGGAAAGAGTGTACTAAACCGAAATGGTACCATATTACCCATCATTATGAATAACATTTACTATGGGAGCAAATCCGGAATCGCGAAAAAAAAAACAGCTGTTCGATAAAAAACGCCCATTGAAACTCGTTTTTCTTTTTTAACAGCTGATTTATATGATACATAATATATGTTTTATTTCCGCGATTCTAGGTTTCGTCTCACAGTAAAAGTTTTACATAATGATGAATTAAATGGAACAAACAGCCTTTCTGCTTAGTACACTCTTTCCGCGTAACCCTGTATTTGTATTTATTTGTATAATTTTACCATTTGATTTTTTGTGGGAATAGTTATTTTTAGACTGTTGGTAGCTTTGGATAAAGTCTTCTTTATTTACTTAAGCAGAATTTTTCTCTAACTAGTGAAAGTTATGTTTTCCGGCTACGGTAGCCGAGGTAGAAACGATATCGTCACAAAGTGTCAGTTTCAAAGTGTTAGTATAATGGCCTTCCTGTAGCAGCTCTCTTTGTATCTCCAACTCTATAAACATAGCAAAATACGATTTTTAATGTATTTAAGTTTTTATCTCTCTTTATTTATTGAGTAAGCAAGAATATTAACGATAATTGCAAGTTTATCAAAAAAAATTCGAGTTATGAATAGTTCTTCGTTTGGCCACCAATTTAATGGATTTAAGTTTTCTCTCTCTTTATTTATTGAGTAAGCAAGAATATTAACGATAATTGCACGTTTTTTCAAAAAAAAATCGATTTATGACTAGTTTTTCGTTTGGCCACCAACTCATCTGATGGACAGTGATAAAAAACTAACCTGCTGTCACCCGCGACTTCACGCGTGAGGTTTAGATTTTATGTAGAATCATCACAAGCATTACAAGAACAGAACTATTTTTTTCAGATCAGGTCCAGATTTAAATAAAAATACAATAATACAATACAATACGTTATCATCTTAATGCGTCTCTTTCGTAATAGCCGTAATAAGGCATATTACCACTTAAAATTGCTAAGTAACATAAAAACAAAGTTTCAACGCAATACTTTCCACCCCCGCTTTCGTCTCTTTAATTAACCCGTTTTGTAAAAACATATAAATAACAATACTTATTTATTTTAAACCACTTTAATACCAAATTTTATGTTCCTACTATTAAAATCATACCTAGGCATTTCCTATTACAAACTTCACCTCAATTTGCCTTCCTTGTATCGATTCTTTCGCAAAATCCTTTCTTAGCAGACCTCTACACCGTATAAGAAATCTACCTGCAGGAAGCTACGTAGCAAGCTTTTTGTAAAGAGTCAGTCAGTCAGTTAGTATGGTATTTTGTTTTAGCATAATTTAATTTATAAATTATAACACATGGAAAAAATTCAAATCATTCATCTCATAAACACACTCATTTCAATAGTTGCCATTTTCCACCCACTACCGAATATATTGTTGTTCAGAAGAAATTGAGTTTCCTAAGACACAGTACAAGAAGAGATAAGCCAAAGCTTACTATCTAACGTAGCGTAACACGAAGTGGTTTTCAAATATTTTCCTAGCAAATGTACGACCGCCCGCGGCACTGAAACTATGCATAGTTTTATCTTACTCCCTGTAGACTGGGCAATATCTTAAACAAAGGGGGCTGAAAGAGCCTCGTTTTGTCGCAGATGGATCACGCTGGGGATGGATCACGCTACGTTTATCTCGATGATCCTTGATTGGAAACACTAATCATGCTCAGTGTTGAAATTTCGTTTGATTATCTAGAGTGCTTTGTTCATTTGATTGTCGTTATGTATATTAATTCAATTATACAACTTAGATACAAAATAAGCTTAGGAAATAATCTTTTATCTTCAACGATCTTAGTTAAAAATCGTTGGATTTCTATATAAATTAATACATTTTTAATGGTTTAGATCAAATGAAAAAGTATTTCATTTATTCCATTTCGTTTGGAGGATTAGTTACTCAATCCATTACATATAGAATGATGTGAAGAATGACCAAGGAATGGAACACTGCCTGCTTTGGTGTCACCAATAAAGTGCAATCGTCTCTTCAAGGCAAGAGTAGCAGGCACCTCACAGACAGTGTGCTTCATCTTAGACCAACCACATCGACACTTTTCATCAAGAAAGTCAAGTCAAGAAAGCGGTCAAACTAGCCCACATTATCATTAGAAAACTAATATTTAAAACAGATTTTATTAAATGATGCTTTAAATTTTTATTTAAATGTTTTTATTTTGGCGGCCACTTTGAAAATATTACAATAAATAGTATTGAATATTGAATTGTCACCAGAACTTAAGGTGTGAACAAAATTTCAGCATAATCAGCTAGATGGAACTGGTTCTAATTCAGCTTGCAAGGTTTTACCTAAACATACTAACAAACATTGCACGTAAAAAGAACATTTTTTAACAAGTCCTTAGCTTTAGCAAAGAAAATTTTGTTCTCATCAAGACCATTCCAAAGAGCCCAAACAAGACGGGGTATCTTGTTGCGTTCATTAGATCCTATGACCACTTTCCAATTCCATGATCCGAAAAACTCCATGGTACCATATTAATGCATTGTCATCCAAGTTACATAGGTGTACCAAATTTCAACTCAATTGAACTTGCCGAGAAGTGGGCTTGCGAAATTTGTACTTTACATACAAACATGTCAAGTAGAATAAAAGCTCGTCGCGGTTTTACCACCACACTAGCCGCCACTGCCTGAAGGCTCATCCACACATCATAGATCAGTAGAAATCGCACACTGTGCGATTCACACGATCCTTCTTGCCTCATACTTGCAAAATGTGGAATGAGCTACCTTCCACGGTGTTTCCGAGAAGCTACAACATGGGGTTCTTCAAAAGGCGAGTTAATCGAGTCCTAAAGGGTTGGCGACGTATTTGTGAAGCCTATGATGTTACAAGTATCCATAGGCGACGGTGACTGCTTACCATCAGGCAGCCCGTCTGCTTGTTTGCCACCTATGGCATCAAAAAAAGGAAAAGCAGTTAAACCAAAACCAATACTAAACTTCTTCATGGTTGACAACAAGGAAAAAACAGAGTCATGGCACAAGTACATAATCGTAGTAAAGTAGTATGATAGTACGAGCAAGTAGTAGATTGTATGGTTGCATTAATGATGCATGCAAATCTGGTGCGATAAGATAGACGTGCCATAATATTTCGATGATAATGGTACAGATTTGCTAAATCAATAGATAAGAATGAAATGTCAAAATCAGACTCCACCATTAGGATTGCAATTAAATAATACACACCTACTTATAAAACCCGATATTTGATGAGCATTTCCACGAACGTGATGTTCACTTTACATGGAATAGTGCTAATAAGCCGAAAGGGGGTTATTGTACTCTTCATTATGTAAATATTTTACTATAAAGCCGACTCGGAAATCACGTGGAAAATAGTGGAAGCTCGAACCATGTGCTTTTACAATATCAGCCTATCATGTTACGATGACACAAGCCTACTCTCAGGGAGTGAGAGGATAGGTCCTAATCCTCCATGCTGGCCCAGTGCATACATGTCTTTAAATGAGGTTCTACTGGTTTCCTCACGATGTTTACCTTCACCGTTTTTGAGTGATAACATCGAAACTGCACACAATTTATTCAAGAGTATTGAGTAAGTTATTTATGAAGGGCTAAAGATCGAAACAACGTGCGAAAAGTGGTAATGTGCAGGCCACATCACTCGAAGAACCGATAACCGATGGGGAAGAAAGTTTCGGGAGTGGAGACCACGAACCGGAAGACGCTGCGTAGGTAGGCCTCCCACTAGATGGACCGACGACATTGTGAGAGCCGCGGGCATCCAGTGGATGCAAAAGGCAGGCTGTCGTTCAGTGTGGAGGTTAAAGGGGGAGGCCTATGTTCAGCAGTCGACGTCTTCTGCTGATGGTGCTGATGATGAAAGATCGAAACGGGTGCCGTCAGACTGTAAAGCGCTACATGCTACCGCTTGGCCATCATCACTAACCATGTGTTCTACACAATATTTTGTAGAAATATATTTTTTTTGGTAGTTGTAGATGCGTAAGAACATCGCAGAATATTTTTTTAAATAAGTTAATGGGACTGCTGTTGTTTCAGTGAAGCTATCATTTCATACGTAACAATGCACGAGTAGCTAGCTACGTCTACATGGCCTCATAAAGTACCTGGAACGAATCACCAAAGATTTCGCCCCTTGTTAAGGAAAATGGACAATGATGTAACGTGTAATAATTGAGCAGAAGTAACAGTCTTGCAGGAACTTGATTACTGAATGTAGCCCCTGGGGCTCGTTCATCGGCCGGTACACCTTGTATCAGCTGAATTGGGGAGATTAAGTTCTCCCTTTTCCGTGATTTGTGTCATCCTTGGGCTTCATGCTTTGACCTGGATAAATTCTTTCTCATCTCGTCTCATATTTATCACTTCATTAACTGCATCCCGCGATTGAAACCGCGTGGACAGAATCCGGCCCTCAAAATCCGTACATCTTTTCGGAATAAAAAGTCATCCTTTATCTGGCCAATATTCTGACATTTCATTATCTAAATCAAGTCTAGATCATTCTAGGTATGAATTCTACACGAGTTATTAAGAATCTATAATTCAAGCTCTGACGTACCCCATGGGGTATAAATAGCCGAATTGCTTGTTTTATTTCCTTCTGTTACGGTTTAACCCGTAATGAATCCGTAATATTGTTGTTTATTGCCCTCAAAGTTTATGTTACCCACTAAAAAGGGGAAATTACGCATTTTTGTGCCGCCTGACTTTGAAGTTGGACATGAAAGTAGTAAATTGCTCGTATTGCGTATTATAAGTGAAAATATCAATTCGGGTAGGTTTTCTTTTCAGTATGTGGTCAGAAAAGGCAAAATTAAAACTGTAAGCAATATGTATGAGCAATTGAATATGTATAAATATTCCATTAATTCAACGACAGAAGTATCAACAACTTTTTAAATAAAACAACAATATCAGTTACTTACGAAAATTAAAAAAGTTGAGTATTAAAATATCTCATTGAACATTACTCATGCGGCATTTTCGTTCAACGATCGCCAAGAGAAACAAAAAACATTTGAAAATTGGAAATTTTTGACTTATCTCACAATCTCGGTACGAATGAACAGGCAATAATTTTCCCTGAAATTCAGTTAACTGTGGAATTCTCTGCAGAGATGAAAAAAGGTTTCTACTTCTGACCAATCATATTTTCGGTTACTTTTTTGCTCTTTCTGTTCATCATTGTATGATATCTTTCGGTGACCCAAAGATATCCGTAAAATTGATATTCATCCATGTTTTTGTAACCCGGAGTGTAATTGAAGGTATTAGGGTCACCTTTAGGGTACCTATTATCGTTTTTCGTTATTAGTAGAGAGATGAAATGTGACCAGAGTGTATACCTACACAATTCGTGATGGCTATGGGTACAAATTCCTGCCAATGATGACATACGGCACTGAAACGTGGTCTCTCACTATGTGTCTCATAAACAAGCTCAAAGTCGCACAGTGAGCTGTGGAAAATTGGAGAAGCCTATGCTCGGGTTTTCTCTACGTGATGGAATCAGAAATGAGAAATCCGCAGACGAACGAAACTTACTGATGTAGCCGACCGGATTAGCAAGTTGAAGTGGCAGTGGGCAAGGCACATAGCACGCAAAACAGATGGCCGATGGGGCCGAAAGGTCCTCGAATGCAGACCACGGGCCGGTAAGCTAAGCGTAGGATGTCCACCCACAAGATGGACAGACGACCTAAAAGAGACTGCAGGGAAGCGCTGGAAGCAAGCCGCTTCCAACCGGACCTTTGGATATTGATGGTCCGAGTCCAGCAGTGGATAGAAATCATCACGATGATGATACAAATTCCAATCTCGTGAGTAATGGTTTGTGCTTTGGTTGTACGGTTGCAATAACTACCATGTGAAGTGTAGACTTGACAAATCTTATTAAATGAGCATTTTTAGGGTTCCGTAGTACTACAAGGAACCCTCGTAAGTTCATTCTGTCTGTCCGTCTGTTCGTCCCTCCAAATCCTTTAGAGCGAATTAACTTCTACATAGTATATATAATATGTTTTTTTGTTTTAACGCGGATAACTCCGCGTTTGACTTCCAACTCGTCTGTTGGTAATCGACGATGTGGTCGAAGATGTAGAAATTACTACGCTCTAAACCGTCTCATCATGAAATCCTGAAAACTACTTGACTAATTGAGGAGCTAAAATATGGTAGGTATAGGGGTGAAGAGGTCCGCTTATTAAGGATTTTACGAAAAGTTAAAACTAACAGGGTCATAGGAATGTTAATTTATTTAAAAATCTAAGCGTACGACGGCACTGGCAACAGCTGGTAGGTACTATCTCAACGCTATAAAGTTCAGATCATACAAAAAAGCAACAGGTAAAAGCAACTAAAGATAACACAAAAGAAAACTAAACAAGAACTAATACGACGTCAAAGAGATGGTGACATAGATAAGGCGCGTCGCACACAATAAGGAACGTTGTGCAATGTGCAGCCGCTTTTCATGACAAGTCGATGAACAGATAGGTGAAATGTTGCGCTGCACGGGTTTCTTTGATGATAAAAAGTATAAGTTAGTATATTGTATATATTTCTTAACGATATTAGAGGTTTGTGACGATAGGTTTGCTTCTTAGTCTTGAGCATCGGTGCAAAGTTGCATACATTTCGGAGTGTGCATTGCATCTGTATGATTTAATTCCTTTCTGCTCATTTTTCTATTGGATTACCAGAGCAGGCACGAAAAATCGACACCGCTTTATGGTTGATATTCCGATAACCCATACGAAATACTTTGATTCCACTTTTATTGTGCGAACTGTTAGTCTTTGGAATGCGCTGCCCGAATGGGTGTTTCCCGATGGTTACAATCTAGATGTCTTCAAATCACGAGTGAATCAGTTCTTCTAGGCCACCTTCTCTTCTTCTCCACCGTAGACCGCAACATCGCACAAATCAAGCGAGTTGGCGGTAAATAAAAAATATCTACGGTAAAGGTGTTTGAAGATAATATTATGTTACTGCTCTATGGAGATTTGAACGGTGGTCTTTGTATTTTTTTTTTATCGGAAAATATATTGGCGTATCTTGGCAGTAAAACCGACTCATGTGTCGTGACGACAAACAACATGACGCTCTCTTATGCCGTCAAATTTCACATCTGTCGGGCGTCCCGTGACGGCTAACTTTTTTTTATATATATTTAAATTATTATAACTTATTTGAAGGTGCTTAAATAGGCTTATATATTTGTTAAAAAATATTCAAAGTAAATTTTATTATTGTTCATAATTTTCGTAATATAAACAGCCATAGCCAATTTTTTTTCAAAAACAATAATCTTTAAAAAAAATTGTAGATAAAGTGACGGGCCACTTAATGGCCTGATGATGGGTCTGGTAAGTCACCTTCATCTTTGCCTTCACGTCTTTCGCTTCTGGCATATTTTTGCGTGAGAACTACTAATATTTATTTAAATATAACCGTTTTCAAGCCACTTGCATCCTCGCCCGCACAATCCTAATTGTTGTCATTTAACAAAATACATCTTAATGTATTTAAGTAGTTATTACATTTATACTAAAACCCAACTCCATTATCTAAGTATATGTCGGTTGCGACTAAGTTTTAAGTGCTGCCACAAGCGCATTACATACTTACTCTTCCTACACGATAAGATCTACTTTGTATTATATACAGGGTGTAAACTGAGAGATTTGAGTCAGAGCGGACCTTAATACCTACGCTGTACTGAACCGAATTCGGTGAAGTAAAACAGGGCCATCAGTCACTCGACTTAGCAATTCTGAAACAGTCAGAACGCGCATTAATAAGATAGATAAAAGCCCGCACACGTGCTTCCAGAGGCTTGTAGGTATTTGTAAAGTACTAGCTGACCCGACAGGCGTTGTCCTGTCTTAGAACTGTCAAACGCGAGAAGTTAAAATTTAGTAATTAAGTAACCAGAATTTTTCAAATTTTATGCGCAATTTTCTTAATTTTTCTTTCCGTCATAACCGCCTATAACACTAAAAACCTTTAAAAAAAAGAAAACGAATAAAAAACTATGACTGAAATCCGTAAAGTCGTTCTCAAGTAATGGCGTGACCAAAGTAAATAGGGATTCATTTTTATATTTATAAAGTATTTAGATACGCTTAGCTGCATGCGCTAAAAGTGAGCGATTTTATTGCGATAATCACAAAAATCCAAAATTGCTAATCACAAAATAATAACAAAAAAATAAACCAAAATCAAATCTAATATTACAAAGGCGAAAGTTTGTGTGTAAGTGCGTGGTTTTCTCGCACTCAACTCTGTACCGGCTGAACAAATTTAGATGACAGTCAGTATAAGCGTAGCTTACAATCCATAGCCAAGAATCCACATAATCCTTGCTCCACAGAAGACATAATAGACACTTATACCCAAGATTAATACCTTGTTCACTTTTAAAATCAACGGTTCCTGTATTCTGAAGAAAGCCTAGTGTACCTACTTGTACTACTATTTCTTCTGTGCGGTTGGAAACCACAATCGGTAGGTATTGAAGTATTCTATCGCCAGCTGTCGCTGTTCCATCTCACAGTTAACACCCTGTATACATTTATAGCTACATAGATTGTTATGGCTGTGTGATTGTTCGGAATTCGAGGGAACAGAACAAGCTGTCAATTCGTGATGTATGATTGTGTAACCTAAATAACTAGGAACAACTTGAGTTGAAGGCAAACTTCTTGGAGGCCGAACTTGTTTCAGTTGTGCAGCTTATTGCTAATCCCTGTTGTATTACTCTACTAACCTATAACCAAATATAATCGTATTATGGGAGAGTTTCCATATAATTGATAGCCCGTTGGTCCAGTTGGTAGTGAACCTGCCTTTTGAGCTTGGGGGCGTGGGTTCGATTCCCACCTAGGACAAACATTTATGTAATGAACATTTGAGTTTATTCTATATCTGGTTGTTAATATATATTTAAGTATGTATTTAAAACTATATATGTATGTATATCAGTCTCTGGCAGCTACATCACAAGCTTTGCTTAGTTTGGGGTCAGATGACCGTGTGTGCAAAAATGTCCCGAATATTTATTATTTATTGTCCGAGCGAAGAGAGTTCTCAGATTCTAATGGGACAAGTCGGTGTTTCCATCTACCTTTGTATATTTCTTCGATGATAACTTGCGTATCGTTGATCCGATCTATATGAAATTTTGACTTGAAATGAAGAACTTGTTCATTTCAATACAAATTTAACCCTAAGTGCACTTGCTGTATTCTAATAAACTTTTTTCACATTTCGTTAGTTTTACGAGCGAGCCCTGTCTCAGTACCTTCATGTAGTGACGCGACGCGAGCGACGAGGTGCCGTGTGGATGTGTGCGTGCGCCTCGTATTTAGTGAGTAATTACGCCGAGTGAGTCCCAAGAACTCATACTGATAGTGCTAAAGACCCATCGCACGTTTTTTATGTGTAGAAGATGTTTTTAATTCATTTTGTATATCTTTGAATGTTTAAAAACGTTGAGCATTTTTTTTGGAATATTTACTTTTGATGTACCTAGTAAAGATTACCATTGTTTTTTGAGTCTGATAAGTTTAATATCGTTATTTTACGTAGTTTTTTTTTTGTACTTTTGTTATTTTTTCTTATGATATTCTAAGTAATAAAAATATATTGAGTAGGTAAACCATGCATATAAAGATCAATGTATCCGCGGGGCTCATAGATGTCCCGTGTGTTTACGTAAGTGCATTTCACCTAGTGAATTGAGCAAACCCTCATTTCACTTGAATATGAGCAAATGAAGATATAGGGGTCATGAGGTCACAGTTTGGGTGAACAACGAGTTTACTTAACCTTTTTCTATGGACAACCGCTAAACGTAGATTAAAACTGGCCATTAACAAAACAAAAACGAGCCAAATTAGATTCCTATTTTTATTTAATTAGCTTTGTCACCGAGCTGTTAATTGGTTACTTTTAAAACACCCGGTACAATTTGTTTCTCCGGCGAGTTGACAGATAGAAGAAACAGAAGATAATTAACTTTAGCTATCGCTGTTAATGACTTTGAAATTAGTGAAAATATTATTTATTCTAATATACAATCAAAAGTAAGTAATCTCACTTTTGATTGTGCATAGGTTAGTTGTATAGGCGAGATGGAGGTCAAAAGCGAACTAATACACGAAAAAAAGTAAGAATGTTAGTAAGTTACTCCTAACTCTATAATAAGTTTGTGTAGGCTAAGTATCCATCCCTATAGGCAGATTTTTTTAAGCCATCCGAAGATTTCTAGCATGGCTTAAATGAGAAACAACCGGCACTTACAATTTAATGTATCATCCGACCCACGGTAAGTGTAAATACCACTCGCGGTCACCCATCGAAAAACTGACCACTCGTCCGCTGCGTAAAACTCTCTCTCTATCTCTCTCTCTCTCTCTTTCTCTCTCTCTCTTTGAGAAAAAGCTTGTGTCCCAGCAGTGGGAAAATAATAGGCTGTTAATGATGATGATAACGAAGAATTTTTTTTTTTTTTGCAGACTACCTTTATTTTATGTCAGCACGGAAAAATTCTATAATAGAAAAGCGTAGCAAGTCGTAAAATTCTGTATTTTTTATTTGCTTTGTGACATGACACGTTTTGTGCATTTAGTTACCCTTGTTGTATTCATTTATTCATATTCATATTCATTTATTTTGGCATTCCGTTTCATTGTGATTCAGATCCGTTTATTCAGTTGTGATGCTAAATAATGACATGAGTTGGACTTTTCATTGAAGAAATATAAACACACCGGATTAACAAGTTGAAGTGGCAGTGGACAGGCCACATAGCATGCAGAACAGATAGCCGATGGGCCGAAAGGTTCTCGAATAGAGACCACGGACCGGTAAGCGCAGCGTAGGACGCGACGTCCATATAAGATCCGTCCAGGCCGCTTCCAACCGGCTCTTTTGGAGATCGATGGGGGAGGCCTATGTCCAGCAGTGGACGTCCTATGGCTGAAATTATAATAATGATATAAAAACGCGGAATACGAAGAATGGTTCGTTTGAAAATCGTGTTTCAACTTACCCGGGGTTGTTCATTTCATTCGATTTAGAACATAATAAAATAAACCAATGTTAGACCACCAGAGGCTGTGAAATTAATTTCGCGTAAAAAGAATTTTCAGCGGAAACGTTATTTTTAAAGGTTTTCTGTATAACGTCAAGTATTTTCAGTATGCCTATAAATTGTAGATGCTTCGCTGATTTCACTTTAATCGTTTGAATTTTATAAGAAAATCGCTTTACCGGCTGTTTCTCGTTTGCAAATGTTTCACTTTGTGGCAATCATTTGCAGAAAATTGGCGCAATTTTGAATAAAACCTGGGTAAATTGGACTGAATTAGACAATAAAAACCGGACGGGATTAGACTAAGTAAGTACCTCAAAAAGCTCACAGCGGCGTAGTTTTATCTTCTCACTTAAATTGTTTTGTGGAAATGTTTATTTAACCCACTACTCATTAAAAGTTTAAAGATAAAGGACATTTATGAAATAGAAATCCCGGGACCTTTGTGCAGAATGCTTGTGTTGAAACGAAGGCTGACGAGTGCTTTTGTATACTACCCACACTTTTAGACTTTAAAGAATTAGACATTTGGAAAATTGTGGTTTAAAATGTAGGTAGGTATGCCTTAAGCTAGGGAGTACAGTAAAATTTAGACACTTTCGTACTCGGTCCAAGATTTTTTTAGCTATGACAGCTGCAATAACATTACAAAAGCTAAATCAACATATTTCATTTTGATATATCACTGTAGTAGGTACATCAGCTAGCAGCTTATAACTCTACGTTCAAGCCCCTGGCATAATTGATTTGAGTTTACGGTTTTACTTATGTTTTTTTACAATCTGGTTGTACTGCAGCTAAAAAACTACAATTTTTATTGCGATTTATTCGTATTTTTTCTAACATTTTCCGTGATGATACATTTCCTGTATGTAATTGTTCGACCGATTGATTATAATGCTGTGTCAATTTTTTTTATCTTTGCCTGGCTACAGATTTTGGTCCCAACTAACCCGAGGGCTACCCCAACCTAAAAACATTCTTATTTTAATCTTACATTGAATTTTGTTCTGCTTTCTCATTAGCTGAGATAGCTAATCGGTAATAAGCCCTTATTACCGATTAGTAAAGCAACTGGCAAAGAAACAAATCAGAATTATGGGGTCATATTTCATTGAAAGTAACAGAACCCTGTTTCACTCTAAATAACAACCCTAATTTGTTCCATTATTGAGCGCAATAATTCTTAAAATTCGACTGCAGATGGCTTAAATTGCACCATATTTATTATTTATACTCTAAATTTATTTGCAGCAACAAAATAGAACTCCATTTCGAGTAAGATTGATTGTGGGAAATACATTCTCATTTCTAGTAGTCTATACTAATATTATTAAGAGGAAAGATTTGATTGTTTGTTTGTTTGTTTGTTTGCATTGAATAACACTAGCTACACTACAGGAAGCTACACTATCCCCGGGTAATATAAAATATATAATATTTTCAAAAAAAATAGGGATCCTTAGTAAAACTCCAATAATGTAACCCAAGGTGTAAAACAATTAGATTTACAATTTTAACTTTGCGTGTTTGACAGTTCTAAGACAGGACAACGTCTGTCAGGTCAGCTAGTCTATACTAATATTATAAAGAGGAAAGATTTGATTGTTTGTTTGTTTGCATTGAATAGGCTCCGAAACTACTGAACCGATTTGAAAAATTCTTTCACTGTTGGGAAGCTACACTATCCCCGGGTAACATAGGCTATAATCTATACCCGTGCGAAGCTGGGGCGGACCGCTAGTATTTAATAAATACGATTTTAAAGTGATTCAAAAATATATGAAAACAATTTATTGATAAGCTTCGCGCATGCACTTCTATTGGTTTTATTGATAAGATGAATTTATTGTAATTTGTTATTATCATTACAGGCGACAGTATCAACATAAAATTAATTGATATCGTTTCCAATGAAAGTAAAAACATTTAAATTTATCAGGACTTAACCTTTCCATTTCGCAAATAAAACAATTTCATACAGAAATTTAATTAACTCATTCATTTATTTACTAAAAGGTTTTTTTTAAAATAGTTTATGGTGTTATCAATTCAACTCCTACTGATAAAAAATTATATTATATTATGAGGCCGTCGGCGGCCTAGATATCATAGGAAAGATGCCTTAGAGTCGGACTTGCGTGAGCTTCAAGGATAGTTGAGGGCCGAAAAAAGACTGTTTATTCTGCAAAAATGTACGTACAGTTCCAAAGGGATTGTCTACGTGGGAGAAACCGTAGAGTGCAGGTGGTAAATGTATGTTTACCATAAGGTATGCAGCACGTACCTTAAATTTTAAAACATAGACTGATGAATATTTGTAATTTTAATGACCCAGAATATTGTATGATTTGTACGACCTTTCATGATGACTTGCAGACTTGCGAGATAGCGGTAAAAGCTTAAAAAATTGCGTCTGCAAAAGTTGATGTCAAAACGTGTTCTGCATTAAAAACGATTTCTAGGGCAACTAATGGCATAACAGCGCATAAACATAGAGCGTGCTTACTTTCTTTAAAGAACATAATAGTGTTTTAAACTATCACAGTTGTTCACTACAATTATATGATTATTAACGGGATATTTACCGTGATAAGGTTGTGGATGGAGCTCCCAATAATTTGGCGCAATTACATCCACCATATTCACGGGAAGACTAAAAAATACGGGGAATGCGGTGTATATTTAACTACGCCGAAATATAGGGAGCACCATTCACAACCTTATCACGGTAAATATTTCGTTATTAATCATACAACTGAAGAAAAAAAAAACAGTACCAAAAATGACTACAAAATTCCAGTACGAATCTCCAGTGTATTTTCAAATCAAAGTAAAGCCTGAATCAATCTATTTTAAAAGTTAATGTGAAAAAATTATCAAAAAAACTTACTCAAATGTGCAAAAACGTACGAGAGATAGTTTTTCTCTCAAAGGATGGATTGCAAGGATCGCAATGGGAATGCGCAAAGCCTTTAAGGATTTAAGGAAAATAAATTCACAAATAGAGATTTTCGGAGATGAACAAATCAATTTTACAAATCTACCCCTTTGAGAAACTATATAGTATGTCTTTGAGAAACTGTTTCTCTGACGTATATAGGTATAAATAACTTAAGGAATAGGCAACCAATACAATCAATAAGTGAATGTAAGTACCTTCTAAAATTGCATACTTCATATTTGACCACACTGTTGTTGTCATTGCAAATTGGTTGTCAAATGCGTAGTACAGTAAAAACAACCTACTCGTCTTCTTATTTTTAAGTCTTTTACTTGTGGAGTAGTTTCCAACCCCCGATCTTCTGCCAGAATAACTACTCGTTTTTTTTTAAGTGACGGTATAAGATGTTTATCATACGAACGTGTACCTTATCGCGCCCAGATACGGTGTGCGGTTGCGTGATTTTCCAACTGAGCGGATTAGGTGCCGCAATTAGCTGTTGTCCGTAAGGCCCCTGGAATGGGAACTGACTCTCAAGCGATGCTACCGGAATACACCGTTTGGCGATAGATTTTCCACTTGAAGGTGATATTCCAGCCGGCATTAAAATATGCCCTATCATGGTATGACTTCTTCAAAATGTTTGTTAAATATATAGTATTGGACAACCATTCGTCAACTTAATATTCATGATTATTTATATAACAACTTTTTTTTTTGTTTAAATTTTCATGACCGGGGATTCAATGTCCTTTAGTCGTAATATTAATCAGTTTACATAGTATTAATAGCGTCAAAGAAGTCATAGTCACAGTCAGAGTCAAGCAAAGTAAGTCACGGTCAAGTCAAACTTATGCCCTTGTAAAGTGGTGGAGATTTTACCAGAGGCTCCTATGGAGTATTGGAAACAACACGGAAAGACATGTTTCAACTCGTTGAATCACTTACCCAGACTATTTAACAACTAGCTGAATGGTGCTACCCGCGATTTTCCAGTTTTCCCACATTTTCTGGGAGAATAAGTACCCTATGTCCGTCCATATGATGTACACTATCATCCTGCCAAAATTCGTTAAAATCGGCTTAGCGGTTTAGTCGTGAAAAGCGAACAAACATCCAGACAGACAGACAGAGTTACTTTCGCTTTTATAATATTAGTAAGGATTCAACGCGGGAATGCAGCCAGCGTTCTTATAGTATTTACCCCACGGACCACTTGTTTTTGATTTTTAGTTTTAGCTTGTATTATGTTTGCTTCGTTTGATATACCTTAGTACTTAAATTAAACAAAAATTAAGATTTCATGGTTTTACATATTACCAAATTTTTCCAAAACAAAAACGAATCCCTAAAAAATCACATCCAAAAATAAGTACTAACATTTTGCAATGTAAATAATACCACGGAGGCGTAAAAATGTCTATTTATTCTACAACGCAACTTGTGCCAAAAATAGCAATAGATCCTTTTATCAGTAAATAGAAAAGGGGACAGAAGAACTGTCCACTTTTATATCTCCGCTCAAACGATGGATTTAACACATGATCAAATCCAATTTACTCGTAGCTAATAGCTCATTTTTGATAAGCTGGACTCTTCATAAAAACTCGCTTATAACGGTCCGAGGACCCGGATAAATTAATTGGTTTTCTATTAAAATAAATATGACAGTTAAGGTAGTTAAAATATCCTAATAATATTTGACAACAGAATTTGGTGTGTTCTCGATTTTTAATGGTCTATGGGCAATCTGACTGTTTGTTTGTCTATTAGGCTATGTAATTTAGGTTTATAAATTTAGCTGGTATTTTGTTTCCGATTTAAAAAAAAACATTTTGTAATGAATGCAGCTTTATCCGCATAAAATCTTTTTAGGTTTTCACCAGTACTTTTTTTTTAATGGAAACGTATCTCTTTTTCGGCAACATATACAATTCTCCGGGAGCCGTGGCTAATTCAATCTGATACCGGGATCCGTGGACCCTTAAAAGTCAACAAAAAATCTACAAGCATGTCTATACAGGGTAACGCGGATAGGGTGTACTAAGCCAAAAGGGGTCCATAGTACCCACCATTATGAACATTTTTACTGTGGGACCAACCCTGAAATTGCGAAAAAAATATCAGCTGTTTCATACATTTTGTCGAATGTGAATGGCCCTTTTCTATAGAACGGCAGATATTTTTTTCATGTTTTCAATATTGCTTCCGTTGTAAAAGATGTTCATAATAATGGGTACCATGGAAAGAGTGAACTAAGCCGAAAGGGGTTGCGGCTTAGTTCACTCTTTCCACGTAACCCTGTAAGTATACGAAGAAAGATATGAGGCACTAACATTGAGCTATGAAAAAAGTTGTCAAGAAAGTAAAAGTGCACTGACCCGGAACAAGCAGCATTAAGTCTTAGTTATAAATAACAGAAATAAAAAGAAAACTAACTTCCCCAACAAAATCTATTATAATTTTCTTGACAGCCCTCCCTCATCATGTCCTTCCATATAATATATTTCCATTGTAGTAAAAGGTATCCAGGTGCAAAATAATATTTTAAACAATGCTCAAAGGACTTTAACACGAAAAGTTTCGGGAAAAAAGTTTTAATTTGAATTGCTTAGCCGCCGTTTTATTTCGTGGCTCGTTTGAGTTTGGTTTAGTTAGAAGTTTTTGTCTCTTATAAAATTTGAGACTAGAAACATTTTAGAAATAAGCTTATTATAATTATACAAAATAACCAGGGTACATAACAACAAACATATTGTACTAGCCGTGACTTCGTACGTGTATACTTTAATAATATAAACTTTCAACCCTGAATTAAGCGGAGCAAAAAGGCTCCTTTTAATTCAGCCCTAACCCAAAATCCTTTCTTTCCAGCTCAACCAATTTTCATGTAATTCAAGTATGTTCAAGTTTTTTAATGCGTCAGTGAGTATTTCGTCAGGTAGTTAGTAAAATATTTAGTTTTTGTATATATACATATTTCTGTTATGCCTAGCGAACTGAATCGAAATATTAATACTTACGTCAAATTCTATGAATATGCTAACGTTTATTTGCAGTATTTTCATAAAAAGTTTTAAAATGCGAAAAAGTACGTTTGCCTTCGTCGGTTGGTTAATTGACGCATAATATTTAAACTTATTTCAAAACGTAGGTATAATAATTTACCAATTTCTTACGAAGCATCATAAAAGTTTACTCAAGTAAGGTACTCACACTGAGAAAATTAAACAACATTTGTAACTTCAACCGCTTGTATAATGGTTTTAGATTTGTTTTAGAATTTCCCTGGAGTCGAAAACGAGATTATTGCGGGCGATTTCATCGTTGAGAAACAATTTGCATGAATACCAGCTACCTGGTTTGATACGTCATCATTCAAAGAAGCATATTTCAAATTGCCACCGCATTTCTCTTTCTTGTGCATATAAATATACTTACCTATTTATAGAACAAGATAACAGTTGAATAGTCTGTAAAAAGGACTATCATTAGTGGAAATAAGATCGCATACATTTCGTTGGTTGGGATACCTTGCGATGCTCGGACACCTGTGAAAGAATGGATGATTATACAAAAAATCCATCGACGGTACCCAGGTAAGTACAGATGGATAGATGAAGAAGCAAAAAATCTCCGGAAACTTGAAATTGATGCTTGATTTGAACTTGTTCAAGATCGACATAGGCGTCGTCTTTTAACATCGCATTTTTTGGGTCACTGCGTCTATAATACTAATAGTAATTAATAAAAACAATAGGAGTCAAATTTATCTGAGAGAAGGCCTGTGTCCCAGCAGTGGGAACATTATGGGCTCATAATAATGATGTGGATGATGATGATGATGATGAATAGAAACCACCAGTATAAGGTCTAACTGAACAAACTCATCGAGGAAGTGGTTTAGCTATTGTAGCATGTAGAAAGGCATTGTGCCGAAGTCATCCTTTTGATATCCACCGTGGTCTGTGATATGCCAAAATATCAGATTGGATTGATTGATCTTTGGCTTAGACCAATAATTTCTTCAATAATTAATGAATATCAATAACACTAGCTTTAATCTGTCGTGCACAAGTTACCACATTACTGCGGAGACGAGGGTTCGAACCCCAGACTCCAACGAGTAAGGGTTTGTTACAAATTGTGACGGTTCAAATATAAATCCAACTGGATCATTCGATTGGACAGTTCCAATTGATTTATTGACGGGAGTTATCGACATATTTTATGCACCATATAAACAAAGTTTTATTAGTAAAACTGAATTCAATGAATTTTATGAAAGTAGAGCTAAGTCGAAATACCCGTAACGTACAAACGATTCCATAGTGCCATAAAACTTCAAATTTCCATATAATCCATTATGGAAATTCGTTGTCGAGTGAAATTAATTGCTGTTTGTTTCCACTAGTGATTCAATAAGTCATTTCAATTATCGCTCTGTGGACAAAAGAGTCATGAAAATACGATTAAGTTTAATACTTGTACATGTCGAGTGAACTTTAAAACAACATTAAAACAAAGTAAGCATTATCATCATCAAACACAACTTGCATAATGTTAATTGCACTGTTAGATTTCCACGGTTTAAGGCGGTCTTTCAGACAAAAAAGGCTTCACAGAAAAAAATATTAAGACAATATATTCATTTTAAAGCAGTAAAAAAAATATGTGGTAATCTTGATCATATTTATGAGTGTACCATTAGTTCCAAAACACGTTTCCGATAAATTTTCTCGATAGAAAAAAATCATGAAATAACCTCTAACCTTGAAATTTACCTAAACGCATACAATTTTATCTCGAGTATTAATGAACAAATCTTTACAAAATTTACAAGAATGATGTTAAATATTGTAACAAATAACATCATTAATTTTATTTATTGATAAAAATTCAATTTTTCTATCTATTAATTAATTTAATCATAAATTGGCTCGAACGTGTCGAACGAAACGTCGTGCCGCCGCGGCGCCTTTTCACTTCTCTTTTATTTTTACGCGATGTGACAGAGACCGCTGAGGCGCGCTGCTAGACGGACGTGTGTCGCTTTGTTCCGCTAACCGCTCCAAAATATAATCTCAACTTTATGACACAAAAACACCTTGACGTAAGTTGTAAAGTAAGTACCTACCTTATCTGCAATGTTTTCTTGCATTATAAGTACTAAAAAGGCAGGCGAATGAAAATTACATTTTGTAACGATTTGTTTGTATATATTAGTTTACGAAGGATAATTTCACCAAAATCGTCATAGTCCAGTTGGCCGAATGGTTTGACGCAATGGATAAGTTCTCTGCGACTCTGTGAGTAAGCTCCGGGTTCAAATCTCATAGTCACCAATAATTTTAATTTTTGTAATTTTTCTTATGTTTATAAAATAATTCGTCATGTTCGTGCGTGCGTGCGTGGGTGTGTGTATGTTTGTGTTTGTATGCATGTGTGTAATGTTCTTTAATCGAAAATGGTAGGGACGGGATTTTCACTGTCAGATAGCTGATTCTATGAGGAGAAAAAAAATTGGCATCTTTTTTATCATCATCATCATCACCATTTTTTCATTACTTCGCAGGTGAACCCGCAGAGCACAGTTAGTCTACTTTTTTAGGGTCCCGTACCTCAAAAGGATAAAACGGAACCCTTATAAGATCACTTCGTTGTCCGTCTGTCTGTCCGTCTGTCAATACCCTTTTTCTCAAGAACGCGTAAAGGTATCAAGTTGAAATTTATACTAAATACTTGGGCCTACGGTTTCTTTCGGCTGTAAAAAATAAAAGTTGTAAGTCAAAGCAATCAAAAGATATGAACGTTTATGTCGTATATTTTGCGATTTCACAAGGGAATCTAAACCTATAGGGTACTTCCCGTTGACCTAGAATCATGAAATTTGGCAAGAGGCAAGGTCTCATAGCTCATATATAGGAATAAATCCGAAAGTTATAAATTTGAAGTTATATCATTTAAAAATAATTATTTTGCTATTACAAACTTACATTTTGTAGTTGGAATGTATGGAATAACCTTATTGTCAACTACAAACTTAAGTTTGTTTTTCAATATTTTAACTTCAGTTATTTTTTTTTTGGTCTCGCGCTCTGAGGGTTCCGTCTAACGGAGGAGTGACATAAGTGGAGAGGCATAGTAATAATTTACTTCCAAGTATCGGTGGTCGGTGTACCAGGGCAATATAAGAACAAAGCAGTCTCGAGCATTTGCAGAGGTCACACAAAGTGGACAGTCAGCGACGTTATCATACAAAATAGCTTACCGTCCAGTTTAATTAGACATTCCAGTTGATACCTTGAGAAGTACGTAATTTACGCGTAAAATTTACAAATTGGTCTCACCCTTACTTCCTTTGGTCAGGCTTCAAGTAAGTACTTAGTACTAAACAGGCAGGCGAATGAAAATTACATTTTGTGACGATTTCTTTGTACATTTATATTATTTTATAGATTAGAAGCATAATTTCACCGCTTGCGTCATAGATCAATTAGAAGAGTGGTTGACGCAATGGATTAGTTCCTGTGACTCAGTAGGCTCCGGGTTCAATTCTCACATATCCATGTTATTTTTATAATGTTTTTGAAATATTTCGTCGTGTGCGTATGTCTGTAATGTTCTTTATAGACTCGAAAACTGCAGGACCGATTTTGATGGGATTTTCACTGTAAGATAGCTGATGTTGAAAAAAATTCGAGCAACTTTTCATCATCATCATCATCACAATTTTTTCATTACTACGCAGGTGAATGCGCGGGGCGCAGTCTACTATAATGGTTAGGAAATCCTAAACAACTTGGGATGGACAGACAGAGACGGATGGGCAGAACGAACTTATATGGGTTCCTTGTAATTCTACGGAACCCTAAAAAGGTGTTACAGTCTTCTTTGAGTATATCTTTCTTCTATATACATATAAAAAGCGATGTATGTATGTTCCCTATGAAGGATGAT
The DNA here is from genome assembly GCA_914767915.1 of Agriopis aurantiaria. Classification (NCBI taxonomy): domain Eukaryota; kingdom Metazoa; phylum Arthropoda; class Insecta; order Lepidoptera; family Geometridae; genus Agriopis; species Agriopis aurantiaria. The sequence continues at coordinate 13,914,423 of OU611992.1, read as the reverse complement.
GATGATGATGATGATATTACGTATAAACTCCAAAATGGCTGAACTGATTTTGATGGGATTTTCACTCTCAGATAGCTGATGTTATAACGAGGGGAAAAAATGCTGCTTTTCATCATCATCGTCATCATCAGCACCAATTTTTAGTTTAGTTTAGTTTGAGCTAGTTTGGTAAGTCGTGATGTTACTTTCTCCAGAAACGGATTAACTGACCTGATCGAGGACTTCGGAGTCTGCTACGGAACTGCTAGACGGATAGAGCTAGAAGTGTCGAGTTTGGGCTTGTTTCATTAGTCGTGATGAGATCTTCTTCCAGGAATATTTTGACTGACCTGATCGAGGACTTTGGAGACTGCTACTGGAACTGCTAGACGGAAAGAGCTAGAAGTGTCGAGTTTGGGCTCGTTTCATTAGTCGTGATGAGATCTTCTTCCAGGAATATTTTGACTGACCTGATCGAGGATTTCGGAGACTGCTACTGGAACTGCTAGACGGAAAGAGATAGGAGCGTCAAGTTTGGGATTGTTTCATTAGTTGTGATGAGATCTTCTTCCAGGAATATTTTGACTGACCTGATCGAGGATTTCGGAGACCGCTACTGGAACTGCTAGACGGAAAGAGATAGAAGTGTAGAGTTTGGGCTCGTTTTATTAGTCGTGATGAGATCTTCTTCTAGGAATATTTTGACTGACCTGATCGAGGATTTCGGAGCCTGCTAGTGGAACTGCTAGACGGATAGAGCTAGAAGTGTCGAGTTTGGGCTTGTTTCATTAGTCGTGATGAGATCTTCTTCCAGGAATATTTTGACTGACCTGATCGAGGACTTTGGAGACTGCTACTGGAACTGCTAGACGGAAAGAGCTAGAAGTGTCGAGTTTGGGCTCGTTTCATTAGTTGTGATGAGATCTTCTTCTAGGAATATTTTGACTGACCTGATCGAGAACTTCGGAGACTGCTACTGGAACTGCTAGACGGATAGAGCTAGAAGTGTCGAGTTTGGGCTTGTTTCATTAGTCGTGATGAGATCTTCTTCCAGGAATATTTTGACTGACCTGATCGAGGATTTCGGAGCCTGCTAGTGGAACTGCTAGACGGATAGAGCTAGAAGTGTCGAGTTTGGGCTTGTTTCATTAGTCGTGATGAGATCTTCTTCCAGGAATATTTTGACTGACCTGATCGAGGACTTTGGAGACTGCTACTGGAACTGCTAGACGGAAAGAGCTAGAAGTGTCGAGTTTGGGCTCGTTTCATTAGTCGTGATGAGATCTTCTTCCAGGAATATTTTGACTGACCTGATCGAGGATTTCGGAGACTGCTACTGGAACTGCTAGACGGAAAGGGATAGGAGCGTCGAGTTTGGGATTGTTTCATTAGTTGTGATGAGATCTTCTTCCAGGAATATTTTGACTGACCTGATCGAGGATTTCGGAGACCGCTACTGGAACTGCTAGACGGAAAGAGATAGAAGTGTAGAGTTTGGGCTCGTTTTATTAGTCGTGATGAGATCTTCTTCTAGGAATATTTTGACTGACCTGATCGAGGATTTCGGAGCCTGCTAGTGGAACTGCTAGACGGAAAGAGCTAGAAGTGTCAAGTTTGGGATTGTTTCATTAGTTGTGATGAGATCTTCTTCTAGGAATATTTTGACTGACCTGATCGAGAACTTCGGAGACTGCTACTGGAACTGCTAGACGGAAAGAGCTAGAAGTGTCGAGTTTGGGCTCGTTTCATTAGTCGTGATGAGATCTTCTTCCAGGAATATTTTGACTGACCTGATCGAGGATTTCGGAGACTGCTACTGGAACTGCTAGACGGAAAGAGATAGGAGCGTCAAGTTTGGGATTGTTTCATTAGTTGTGATGAGATCTTCTTCCAGGAATATTTTGACTGACCTGATCGAGGATTTCGGAGACCGCTACTGGAACTGCTAGACGGAAAGAGATAGAAGTGTAGAGTTTGGGCTCGTTTCATTAGTCGTGAATCGTGATGAGGTTTTCTTATAGGAATATTTTGACTGACCTGATCGAGGACTTCGGAGACTGCTACTGGAACTGCTAGACGGAAAGAGCTAGGAGTGTCAAGTTTGGGCTCGTTTCATTAGTTGTGATGAGATCTTCTTCCAGGAATATTTTGACTGACCTGATCGATGATTTCGGAGACCGCTACTGGAACTGCTAGACGGATAGAGCTAGAAGTGTCAAGTTTGGGTTCGTTTCATTAGTCTTGATGAGGTTTTCTTCCAGGAATATTTTGACTGAGTTGATCGAGGATTTCGGAGCCTGCTACTGGAACTGCTAGACGGAAAGAGATAGAAGTGTAGAGTTTGGGCTCGTTTCATTAGTCGTGATGAGATCTTCTTCCAGGAATATTATGACTGACCTGATCGAGAACTTCGGAGACTGCTACTGGAACTGCTAGACGGATAGAGCTAGAAGTGTCAAGTTTGGGCTTGTTTCATTAGTCGTGATGAGATCTTCTTCCAGAAATATTTTGACTGACCTGATCGAGGAGCCCAAACTCGACACTTCTAGCTCTATCCGTCTAGCAATTCTAGTAGTGGTCTCCGAAATCCTCGATCAGGTCAGTAAAAATATTCCTGGAAGAAGATCTCATCACGACTAATGAAACGAGCCCAAACTTGACACTTCTAGCTCTTTCCGTCTAGCAGTTCCAGTAGCAGTCTCCGAAGTCCTCGATCAGGTCAGTCAAAATATTCCTGGAAGAAAACCTCATCAAGACTAATGAAATGAGCCCAAACTCGACACTTCTAGCCCTATCCATCTAGCAGTTCCACTAGCAGTCTCCAAAATCCTCGATCTAGTCAGTCAAAATATTTCTGGAAGAAGATCTCATCACGACTAATGAAACGAGCCCAAAGTCGACCATTCTATCTCTATCCGTCTAGCAGTTCCAGTAGCAGTCCCCGAAATCCTCGATCAGATCAGTCAAAATATTCCTGGAAGAAGATCTCATCACGACTAATGAAACGAGCCCAAACTCGACACTTCTAGGTCTTTCCGTCTAGCAGTTCCAGTAGCAGTCTCTGAAGTTCTCGATCAGGTCAGTCGAAATATTCCTAGAAGAAGATCTCATCACGACTAATGAAACGAGCCCAAACTCGACCATTCTATCTCTATCCGTCTAGCAGTTCCAGTAGCAGTCTCTGAAGTCCTCGATCAGGTCAGTCAAAATATTCCTCGAAGAAGATCTCATCACGACTAATGAAACGAGCCCAAACTCGACCATTCTATCTCTATCCGTCTAGCAGTTCCAGTAGTAGTCTCCGAAGTTCTCGATCAGGTCAGTCAAAATATTCCTGGAAGAAGATCTCATCACGACAAATGAAACGAGCCCAAAGTCGACCATTCTATCTCTATCCGTCTAGCAGTTCCAGTAGCAGTCCCCGAAATCCTCGATCAGGTCAGTCAAAATATTCCTGGAAGAAGATCTCATCACGACTAATGAAACGAGCCCAAACTCGACACTTCTAGGTCTTTCCGTATAGCAGTTCCAGTAGCAGTCTCTGAAGTTCTCGATCAGGTCAGTCGAAATATTCCTAGAAGAAGATCTCATCACGACTAATGAAACGAGCCCAAACTCGACCATTCTATCTCTATCCGTCTAGCAGTTCCAGTAGCAGTCTCTGAAGTCCTCGATCAGGTCAGTCAAAATATTCCTAGAAGAAGATCTCATCACGACTAATGAAACGAGCCCAAACTCGACCATTCTATCTCTATCCGTCTAGCAGTTCCAGTAGTAGTCTCCGAAGTTCTCGATCAGGTCAGTCAAAATATTCCTGGAAGAAGATCTCATCACGACAAATGAAACGAGCCCAAAGTCGACCATTCTATCTCTATCCGTCTAGCAGTTCCAGTAGCAGTCCCCGAAAACCTCGATCAGGTCAGTGAAAATATTCCTGGAAGAAGATCTCATCACGACTAATGAAACGAGCCCAAACTCGACCATTCTATCTCTATCCGTCTAGCAGTTCCAGTAGCAGTCTCTGAAGTTCTCGATCAGGTCAGTCAAAATATTCCTAGAAGAAGATCTCATCACGACTAATGAAACGAGCCCAAACTCGACCATTCTATCTCTATCCGTCTAGCAGTTCCAGTAGTAGTCTCCGAAGTCCTCGATCAGGTCAGTCAAAATATTCCTGGAAGAAGATCTCATCACGACAAATGAAACGAGCCCAAAGTCGACCATTCTATCTCTATCCGTCTAGCAGTTCCAGTAGCAGTCCCCGAAATCCTCGATCAGGTCAGTGAAAATATTCCTGGAAGAAGATCTCATCACGACTAATGAAACGAGCCCAAACTCGACCATTCTATCTCTATCCGTCTAGCAGTTCCAGTAGCAGTCTCTGAAGTCCTCGATCAGGTCAGTCAAAATATTCCTAGAAGAAGATCTCATCACGACTAATGAAACGAGCCCAAACTCGACCATTCTATCTCTATCCGTCTAGCAGTTCCAGTAGTAGTCTCCGAAGTTCTCGATCAGGTCAGTCAAAATATTCCTGGAAGAAGATCTCATCACGACAAATGAAACGAGCCCAAAGTCGACCATTCTATCTCTATCCGTCTAGCAGTTCCAGTAGCAGTCTCTGAAGTCCTCGATCAGGTCAGTCAAAATATTCCTAGAAGAAGATCTCATCACGACTAATGAAACGAGCCCAAACTCGACCATTCTATCTCTATCCGTCTAGCAGTTCCAGTAGTAGTCTCCGAAGTTCTCGATCAGGTCAGTCAAAATATTCCTGGAAGAAGATCTCATCACGACAAATGAAACGAGCCCAAAGTCGACCATTCTATCTCTATCCGTCTAGCAGTTCCAGTAGCAGTCCCCGAAATCCTCGATCAGGTCAGTCAAAATATTCCTGGAAGAAGATCTCATCACGACTAATGAAACGAGCCCAAACTCGACACTTCTAGGTCTTTCCGTATAGCAGTTCCAGTAGCAGTCTCTGAAGTTCTCGATCAGGTCAGTCGAAATATTCCTAGAAGAAGATCTCATCACGACTAATGAAACGAGCCCAAACTCGACCATTCTATCTCTATCCGTCTAGCAGTTCCAGTAGCAGTCTCTGAAGTTCTCGATCAGGTCAGTCAAAATATTCCTAGAAGAAGATCTCATCACGACGAATGAAACGAGCCCAAACTCGACCATTCTATCTCTATCCGTCTAGCAGTTCCAGTAGCAGTCTCTGAAGTCCTCGATCAGGTCAGTCAAAATATTCCTAGAAGAAGATCTCATCACGACTAATGAAACGAGCCCAAACTCGACCATTCTATCTCTATCCGTCTAGCAGTTCCAGTAGCAGTCTCTGAAGTCCTCGATCAGGTCAGTCAAAATATTCCTGGAAGAAGATCTCATCATGACTAATGAAACGAGCCCAAACTCGACACTTCTAGCTCTTTCCGTCTAGCAGTTCCAATAGTAGTCTCCGAAGTCCTCGATCAGGTCAGTCAAAACATTCCCGGAGAAAGATCTCATGATGACTAATGAAACCAGCCCAAACACGACACATCAGGCCTTCCCCGTCTAGCAGTTCCAGCAGCAGTCTCCGAATTCCACCATCAGCTCAGTCAAATCATTCCTTGACTAACAATTCTCACTAAGACTAAAAAAACGAGCCCAACCTTGACTTATCTCGCTTTCCCTATTTAGCAGTTTTAGCAGTCTCCGAACTCTACCATCAAGTTAGTAGAATCATACCAGGAGTAAGTCTATAGATAAACTATAAATATAATAGGTAAAATATTTGGTACAAAAAAGAAACATAAAATATTGAAACGTACGACGAAAGTAAATTTTAATAATTACAACTAGCAAGTTGGTTTGATTGAATTATGGTTTGTTTGTTCTCCGTCGTCCCGTCGCTGTGTGCGTGATAAAAAATTGAGTCCAAAAATATCTACATAGCACTAGATTTGAACCGGGCATTCGTGGTTTACCAGCGCGGTGCCAGACCACTAGGCCAACAGAGCTTTGCTGTGGACCGACGAAATTACTTGTGTTTAGCTGTGTATAGGTGAAGGTCGTCACGTTTCTGCGAGATTCACGCGGTGCGCCCCGCTGTAGTCGGCCGCCACTGCCTCTGCTTCACCCCCTCAAAAACATAAAAGTCAGCTAGTCACGGCGCCTTAAAAAACGTCTCTCACACTACGTCATCTGCATGAATTAAGTTAAAATATTTTCTTTTAAATTCTACACACCGAATATCTTTCAAGTATAACAAAAGTTAGTATAATGCAACATTATTTTCATCAATTTTTTTTTATCCTAATGCTACCCAGCATTCTTAGCATTCTAATTCCTTGTGTGGTGGATAATGGCCCATTCTCTGTCTCTGAGAGAAGACTTGTGTCTCAGCATTGCAATACGAAAGGCTGATAATGATGATTCTTATCCCAATATCTGCGTATATTTCTTTTCTTCTCTCTATCTCTTTTATTATGTTCTTTGCCTGTATTATGTTGCTGGTTTAGTTTATCTATACTAATATTAAAAAGAGGAAAGATTTGATTTTTGTTTGTTTGCATTGAATAGGCTCAGAAACTACAGAACCGATTTGAACATTTCTTTTATTATTGGAAAGCTACACAATCCCCGGGTGACATAGGTTACATTATATTAAAAAAAAATATTGGAATCCTTATTAAAACTTCAATAATGTAACCCAAGGTGTAAACAAATAAGATTTGCACTCAAATAAGATTTGGGGTGCGTTGCTAGTTTCTAATAAATTCTAAAGTTAGCTTTCGCTGGCATCCAGTGAATGTAAAAGGCAGACTGTCGTTCAGTGTGGAGGTTAAAGAGGGAGGCCTATGTTCAGCAGTGGACGTTTTTTCGCTGATGATGATAAAATTCTAAAGTTTGAAATCCACACGAGTAAAATAAGTGTTAATATTCACAAAGTATATCTAAAAAATCTTTCCATTTGTCCTCCGGTAAAAAAGACAAAAAGTCTGAAAATTATTGCACAATTCCAACTATGTACTGCCGCTACCACAAAGCCGTTTTTAACGAGAGAATATTCTAAAATTTCTTCTGTAAAAATACTCGGCTTCATGTAAAATGAATATCTATATTATTTTGTGCCCCAACTTATTTCATTTATCCAAGAAGTTGGTGCAGTAGGACAAAGTCTTCTTTATTCTTTGTCTAAGAGAGTTTTCTATTCTTTTTTGTATCTTTTGCATACATTCAAGTTACTTTATTAGATACGCCGTTGTGTTCTTTAAGGCTTCTTTGACTTCAACATGTAGTTAGATTTATTATAAATCATATTAAAGAAAATCGGAGAATAGAAAATAGAATTTTCCTTGATATAAAATAAATAAGAAAATAATTTTTCCCCAATCACTAAATTTATTTTTATATAGTGCCTACTAACAAACTTGCGGTTCACATAAAAAAGGTAAACTCAAAGCGCTTCGTATGGGGTTTTGGAATATCAACCACGAAACAGTCGCCTTCTCTTGAAAAGGTAAAAAGAAGATTCTGGTCAAGTTAGTTTCGCGCGTTATTATTTCAATAAATAATCGCTTTCTCACGTTCAACGTTGAAGATACAAGTACTGCTGTCATGACCTAATTTCTATAATAATGTCACTTTCAGAACCCTCTCTGCCTTTGCAATTACCAGGTGAGAATGATTCGATTACAACAAAATTTACTAAAGAAAGTCCTTATAGCATCTGGAATGCAAAGACTGAATACCGTTTGGATATTGATATTGAATTATCTCATCAAGTAGATATATTACCGGGACTAATATTTTTTTAACAAGGTTTATTAATAAATATTTTTTACAGCCATCAAAGGTGTTTAAATTTTGGCCTTGTTACAAAAAAAAAAACTTTACCTCTATTTAGGTTTTTCGTCATAATGGATTTCTATGACTTTGGTACGCCGAAGCCATCAAAATTCTTTATTAATACGCCTCGTTATAAAAAAACTAGCAACGCACCCCAGCTTGTGTGTCTTATTTTTTTTTACACATTGGGGTACGTTATTGCAGATTTAGTAAGGATCCCTATTTTTTTTAATATAATATATCCTGTCACCCGGGGTTAGTGTAGCTTCCCAACAGTGATAGAATTTTTTAAATGGGTTAGTAGTTTCGAAGCCTATTCAGTGCGAACAAACAATCAAATCTTTCCTCGTTATAATATTAGTAGTATAGATATATAGTAGTCCTGATACAAACTAAAAATAATACCGCAAAATGTTATCTAACGTTTGCAATCCCTGTTAAAGCTGTTTGCAGCGTCGCATTTGCCAGACCTTGAGGGTGAGGCAAGCCGTTACCGAGAAAACAACCAGTGCAGCATCAGAAAAAATAAAGAAATTTCTACTTTCTACGTCTGTTTTATCTTTCATTGCGTGTCGGTAATGAAGCAAACCTCTCTTTGTGAGCAAATTTTTTGCCTCAAATTTTTCTTCTTTAGCTTCGTTGAGATAGTATTGCCATATTTTTTTATAGATAATTTATACAAATACATTTTATGTCTTTAAAATATAATTAATCTTGTCTTCGTACTCCGAGATTTATAATTACCATGTAGTTAGCCCTGCGACACTTGGATCTACCCGCACACAGTATTTAGAGCAGAATGAAAAGAACTTGTCTGTTCATACCTACTAACGTACCGTCGGCCGTGCCTACCTCAGAGCCTCATTCCTGTTCTGTGCGCGCTCGGCATCGCACGCAGTTTCGATACACACGGATCGATTTATTTTCTCTAACTATATCTTCTGATAATGCCTAAACGCAAACGTGACGAAAATAAGGAAGAAAAGTGGATATGAAAATTAAAAAAGTACGAAGAAAAATGAACAGTACAAGACGGAAGAGAATCATATACATATTCAAGCGACGAAGAAAATTTCAAGGTGTTATTTCCGAAGGTTGGTTACGAAGTGATCCAGCTTTATTTAATTTGTTTGCTTCGAGCTAATACGCGAGATTAGCCTATAGCAATATTTTATTCACTTATTTGGCTCCGAGTTAATACGAGAGATTGACCAGTAGCTATAAAGATAAGCGCGCTCCGCGCAATGCTACCCACATTTTTGTTGCAAAAAATTATATTATTTTTTGCTGTTACGTTATTTAGAACTAATACGCGAGATTAGTCAATAACAATACCCACATTTTTCTGCTTAGAGTTAATACGAGAGATTGACCAGCAGCTAAAAGTTACTAAGTAGTTTATGGAGAATATTTATATTTCAAGAACAACTCGAGTCTGAAGAAACCACAAATAGAAGGTATTTGTGTCGATGAAGTTTCCAACTACGCAGCTGACCATACTGAAGTAATAAGCGTTATTCCTACGTCTGAAGAACCTAGTACGATTCCGACGGTAGAAGTTCCTGCAGATTAACAGACTAGGGATATAGATCCCGAAATTTTTAGAAGCCCTTGGTGTTTGTGCATGAAATCGAGAAAGATGAGTGGGGTGAAAATGTTCACGCCGAAATCGCTCAAAGATTTAAACAAATATTAATTAATAGATTACAATAAAGAACAATGACAGGAACTATTCAAGACGTATCTTGTTCCTAAAAAATCTCCTCTTTCTAAGCACCTACACTTAATCCCGAAATCGGGGCCATGTTATCTGAGACCTGTAAGAACAGAGACAAACGCTTGTTTGACAAGCATCAAGAACAACTCGGAAGGGCTCTTTCTACGCTTCAAATAGCGATGACAGCACTGTTAAGAAAAGATTTTAAGGTACCCGAAATTATACGTAACCTAAATGATACCGGGAAGTTAATAGCCGACTCTCACTACAGTGAGACCGAATCAAGGCGGTTTTTAATTGTTCGTTTTATTGACAAGTCATGAATTGAACCGTTTAAAAGCAGGAAAAGAGATAAGTTCCTCTTAGGCGACAAGCTCAAGGAACAGGTGAAATGTTCAATAAGTATATATAAAAAAAAAAAAAAAAAAATATAAAAAAAAACAAGTCAACATATCGAAACGACTCCGTCAGCTTCCTCCTCTACGGAAAACTGGAAAGGCCCATCGGATCGTGGTCAACAGCAACGCGGCGGCCAGCCGTACACTACTCAGCCCGGTGTGCAGAGAACAATGTTCCAAGCACGCGACCGAGCGACCCCTACGCAAGCGCCGCAGCCGCGGCGCTGGACGCAACAGCCGCTTCCGCCAGCAGCGGCGAGAGGCCCACCGCCGTTGCCGCCGCAAGTGTTGCGGCCGCCTCCTCCGCGCCCGCGTCACCGCCCTCAGCAGTAAACGTGCAGGTACCTGGGAGTCTATAACATTATATAAATGTATGGATATCAATGATTAATGACGATTTTATACTAAGTGCAGTGTCAGGGTACTCGATTCCGTTTCATACTACACCGAGGCAACGCCCGGAGGAGTATCCTAGGAGATTATTTTCACATAATGAATCGATCGCAGTCAAAATGGAGCTCAAGCATTTATAAAAAAAAAAAAAAAAAAAAGGTGCTATGACTTAATGCAGTCCAGAGTTAGGGCAATTCCGAAAAGTGACGGTGGGGTTAGATTCATATTGAATCTCAAAAAATTCAATAAACTCGGTAATATTGAACACTTTAAGATGGAAGATATATGGACGGCGACTCGACTTATGACAAAAAAAAAAATTTGTATGCTAAAAATAGACTTGAATGACTATATTTTTCAGTCTCAATTAATATATCACATAGAAAGTACCTGCGTTTTTATTATTAAAAAAAAAAAAAAAAAAAAACTTTATAAGTTTACTGCACTGCACGGTCTATGTTCCGCGCCTTACATTTTCACAAAAATATTACAACCGGTCGTTTCATATTTAAGGTTTCGTGGTTTTGCATCTGTAAAGTACATAGATAATGTACTATGTTTAGGAAATACCAGAATAAACTGCTTAGAAAATGCCATCCAGATCATAAATGCTTGTCAAGTTTATGTTTCGTCATTGATTATAAAAAATTGTGTCTTGAACCAAGTAATGTTTGCGTATTTTTAGGTTCTATCTTAAACTCAGGTAAAAGGACTCTGCAGCTACCCGATATTAAAAGAAGAAGTATTTTGCAGCGCACTCAAATATAACTGAACGGTAACAATAATTATTAAGATAAGGGAGTTTGCGCGTTATCTTGGAACTCTCACCGCAGCTTGTCCCGCGGTTCAATATGGATGGCTGCATACAGAGTCGTTGGAACGAGCTAAATATTTGGCACTACTTAATAGTAATGATAATTATGACAAAACTATGGCAATTCCATCTAGTTTATATGATAATCTGTTATGGTGGAAAAATAATATTTTATCAGTCGAAAATCCAATTCTAGAAAACTAATAAGTACGTTTAAGAATTTTTTTGCGATGCATCTTCTACCGGATGTGTAGCCGTATCAGGTGGTGAAAAAACTGGGGGACAATGGAGTCGATGAGCGACGTCATCATAAATAAACTATTTGGAACTACTCGCTGCCTATTTTAGTTTAAAATCATTCGCTGGTGAGAAGAAAAATTGTATATTGTTACGTATCGATAATACCACAGCTATATCTTACGTTAACAGAATGGGTGGTATACAATTTCCATATTTACGCTATGTTGCCACCATTGTATGGAATTGTTGCGAAGAACGTAATATCTATGTCTACGCATCATATATCAAGTCCAAACTTAATGTAGTAGCGAGTCACGTCGATTAAATGTTGACACGGAATGGCAACTGAATAGAGATGTGTTTGCAAAAATAGTCACTTAGGTCGAAATCTCTTTGCGTCTCAATGCCAAATGCACTAAGTACATTTCGTGGAAAAGAGATCCTATGCCTTTAACATTGACGCTTTCACCATAGAATGGACACCCTTTTTCTTCTATGCCTTCCCAACCCTTCGCACTAATTTTAAAAACTCTTAGTAAAATTATCGCTGTTAGGGCAACTGGAATAGTTGTAGTCCATTATTGGACATCTCAATAAAGATTAATACATCACCTGCACTGCCACCTTGCCCTGGCAGTGAGTGTTATCCGGGAAGGATGCAAAAGAAAAGGCGTCCCAGATTCAGCTTTTAGCATTATGCTCTCTTCTATTACAGACAGTACTAAGTGCCAATATTCTGCAAGTTACAAAATATGGTGGGCTTATTGCAATAGAAATAATATTGATTTTTATAATATTAAATGATATTCTATATTAGATTATTAGACAGAGTGCTTTGAATCAGGGTCATCATACGGCACCTTAAACAATCACAGGTCGGCTTTATCTTTGATTTCCAATAATAACATTGGTTAAGATGTGAGAATAAATCGTTTTTTCAAGGGCATATTTAAGTTAAGACTTACATTTCCTAAATATTCTACCACATGGAACCCAAGCGTAGTACTTGATTACCTAGCTGATTTTTATCCATATGATGTAATTAAAATAGAAATTTTGGCTAGAAACCTACTTACCTTGTTAACGCTCGCTACTGCTCAAAGAACTTAAACTTAATCTCTAATAAAGGTTTCGAATATTCAGATTTACAATGATATGATTGTAATTCCAATCAAAGATTTGATTAAAACTTCTGGTATAGTGCGAGCGTAACCTGTAATTGATTTACCATTATTTACTCAGAGACCAAGTATTTGTCCAGCAAGTGCTTTACAAAGCTACTTGAGCTACTCAGAGTTGTCAGTAACATCGTCGTATAGGACAAACACCGATGATAGATTGTTGTTAACCCATAAAAAACCTATAGGCCTGCTTCGGCGCAGACTATTGGACGCTGGATTAAACATACTCTAGGAGATAGTGGGATTGACACTTCAATATTTACCGCCCATTCAACGCGGCATTCTTTATCTCGGCAGCACCTCTGGCAGGCATGAGAGTCAAAGCCATAAAAAAATAAAAAATAATAATAAGTGCAGGATGGTCTGGCTGGTCTGTCAGTAGTATTTGCCACATATTATAATAGGCCGATTATTGATCTCAACACCAATATATTAAGTATTCTAAAGTAATTATAGAACTCGATTGTATAAATGATTAAAGTAAAACTACTTTACACAGGTAGCTTTAATAATTAATATTATTAATAATATACCTAGAAAAATAAAAGAAATGATTTATTAAGTATAATATCATTCGTATTTTTTTTATTTTTTGTCTCCTCAAACTACACTGTTTATCTATTTTACCGACAACATTGATCAATTAGGCATTCTCTGAACATCTACATGGTAATTATAAATCTCGGAGTACGAAGACAAGATTAATTAATCGATCAAACGAACTTACCTGAAGTGAAGTTCGATCTTAATTATCTTGTCTTCGTCGAAGAGATTTAAGGTCCCTCCCTACCCTACCCTCAATACCTAAGTAATCAATGTTTCTATTTCCTCTAAAAAGAATGAGGCTCTGAGGTAGGCACGGCCGACGGTACGTTAGTAGGTATGAACAGACAAGTTCTTTTCATTCTGCTCTAAATACTGTGTGCGGGTAGATCCAAGTGTCGCAGGGCTAACTACATGGTAATTATAAATCTCTTCGACGAAGACAAGATAATTAAGATCGAACTTCACTTCAGGTAAGTTCGTTTGATCGATTAAGTATTATTGAATAAGGAATTTCATGTTAAAAAATCATTTCATCGTTTCATGTAAAAGAACTTTATTTTCATCTACAATTTAATTGGCTAGTAAATAAGTAGTTTACTACAGACATTGATTTAGCAACGTCTATCTATCTAGGTTACAGACTTTGAGCGATGAATGGCGGTGATACTAACAGAGCGTGACCACAACCTTTACTCCTAGTCCACGTGAGTAAAGAAATTGTAGCTAACTTTCTATGCAGGTGGTAACTACGCACGTCGAATTTAAACTTAATCCTCTAGAATTAGAGTTCATTTCTTCTTTAAAGGTAATAAGTAAAGTAGAGTATGTTTTTATTTTTAAAACGCTTTTACATTATTACATTTGTAAGTATGATATAATAGTGACTACTTGTGTCTAATATAGGCTATATTTATTTAGACTTAGGCCCAAACTCGGCTAGGCCTGTCCCTTGATAACGCGGAAAAGATTTTGCGTGCGTTTAAGAGTATAAACATAGCAATACTAAATTAAAATTGAGTTAATATTACAAAGATTTCTAAAATTTTAAAAGCGATTATTACTCAGTGAATTACCCCATCACTACATTCGTTTTGGTTATCCTCAAATCCCTACAAAGAGGAACCGGGTAAATACCAAGGATGCTACGCGAGGCAATTGAAATTAAGAATCATACAAGTTTTAATAAAGGATGGCGGGCAAGTATCATCTGCTCGGGAAACAGACATCAAATTAATAAAATCTCAATTCCGGTGCAGAACTAAAAAACCTCTGAGTAATTATTGCATACACAGAGAACATTTAAAATTACTGACGGTACTTCTAAATAATTTACTATCAATATATTCTATATACAAGCATAGATATCCGTCATCTAGTCTACCTGTGAATGTGAACACAGACACTGCAAAGTGTTAAAAACTTCAGAAATTAGAATAATGTAAAATACACAAGTGGAATTTCAATTTTGTACAGTAAAATAAAAAAATAAGTATGTAAAAAGTAGTCTACGAACATTGTCAATAACATTACGTAGCCTTTTCAAGTTATTTCGAACCTAAAGGTATAAAACTGAGCCAAAGGCAACGTTTCCAGTCTCAGCCATAAAAACCTAACTCAAGGTACATTATTGCATTTCCGTGGCAGTAAGTATACCTGGCGGAGTCTGGAGTGCATTCGCACACAATAAAAGTAGTTTCTTATTCTTTGGGAAATTTTTGTTTGGTTGCTAAAAGAATAACTAGTAACTACATGGAACTACCTTGACAATATTTGACTTTATATTTTTGTCTATTATTTTCACATTATAAACGTATTGGTAAATTAAAAACAAAAATATATTTGCAATTCTTAAAATACACGATCTAACTGTCTTTTGATGATACTTACTCATTTGTCTCACTTGGACCACTTGTTTCATTCGTTGGTCGTAATTTCTTATGCAATGATTGCCGATTACGAACTATATATGTATGTATATCAGTCTCTGGCAGCCATATCACAAGCTTTGCTTAGTTTGGGGTCAGATGACCGTGTGTGCAAAAATGTCCCGAATATTATTATTATTTTTTTTTTTTTATTGAGGCAAAAAAATACCTCTTTTTTTTCTTTAAATTAATAATTGGCAAACATTGGTCAAGCCTGTTGGCTAGTGGCGCTTGACCGCCACTTTGCCCGATGACTTGTTCAACGATGGAGCACGCTTGCCTAGAAGAAACTGATTCACTCGCGAATTGAAATCACTCATAATATAACTATCGGGAAACACCTATTCAGACAGTTTACCATTCCTTAGATATATTATTTGAGCTGGTTTAAAAACTACTGAGCCCTAATTAATGAGATTTTTGTGGGAATACCGCGCGGGTTTCTTCTACATGAAAAAAAAAATACGCAAATTGGTGTACAGATAAAAAAGAGCCGACTTGAGAACCTTCCTCTTTTTTTCGAAGTTGGAAAAAACAACGGAAGATGAAAATTGAAAAAAGAAAACAATGGAAAATATATTTTACACACATTCCACACAATATTAGATAAAGAAGAGAATTTATGCAATAACAATCAATCACATTTGATTGATCAACTCACTTTTTTGTTTTAGCGCCTTCCTTCCTATGGGACAACTGAATAAGTTAGGAAGGAGGAACGTATTGTGGGAACTGCGAAAATTCCATGTTCACGTGGGCCTACAGCAAATATTCTGCAACCAGACACACTGATATACATCACTGTAACTATTTACTTATGTAATATAGTTACACTTTAAAATTAGTAACTGTATTTTAGCGAATCACCTAAACCAAAAAAAGATGCACCAATCTTCACTTTCATAAGATACCTATTCGGGAACTGCCTTTATTAACTAAACAAATTACAAGTTAACTTAAACTGCAAAAAAGACTGTCCATAGACCTAAACTATAGTCGGAGTACGTGAGTCATTACCGTGTAATAAAAATAAAATGTCCATAGACAAGACAATCCAAATGCTCAAGCCGACTACTAGTTGGCAGCGTACTCAACATGGTGGGGGCGCTTATTTGAATGCATTTTTAGGGTTCCGTACCTCAAAAGGAAAAAAAACGAAACCCTTATAGGATCACTTCGTTGTCCGTCTGTCTGTCCGCCTGTCTGTCCGTCTGTCTGTCCGTCTGTCTGTCCGTCTGTCTGTCCGTCTGTCAAGGCCCTTTTTCTCAAGAACGCGTAAAGGACGCAAATTGAAATTTATACTAAATACTTGGGTCTACGGTTTCTTTCGGCTGTAAAAAAATTAAAGTTGTAAGTCAACGCAATCAAAAGATATGAACGTTTATGTCGCATATTTTGCGATTTCACAGGGGAATCAAACCACCTTTATACAACATAGTATAAAATATGTCCAAGCGAGTGATTCCCTACACACACATAACCTTTATGACCTGTTTACACACAAGGATAACTATGTTTATCCCACCTCAGTCCATCGGTATTTGCGATGCTGACCGTCTGATTACGAACAGAACAAAAGCAGAATGCTAAGATATTTTCAGGAAGAAGTATTTGCTTTGTGCCTTAGATCTCCTTCGGCTATTGTTTTCTTAATTGGGACAGGTCTGATTAAAGTGGGCGACAATAGGGCCTTTATAGTTGACTAACATTCATCGTGCGAGACCAAGATAATAATTGGAATCAACTGATTGTTACTTGTAAGAGATATTATCGTGAAATTCTCTAAGGTGCAGTTTATTTTGGAGACGTTTCAGGGGGATCTTTAATTTTTATTCTTAATCGTGCAAGTCATACTTTTCTAACGCTTTAAGTTAGGTCACTTTTAGTTCAATCGCTGACAACATCCCCAAGGCCCTCTTTAGTTACGTGACTATTATCTCTGCTTATTACGTGATGATCATACTAGCTAGGCCTAATATTATTTAAGTGAAGAGGCAAAGCTTTTAATTATTTTTTTAATAAATTAAAAAAAAAAACTACTTCAAAATTATTATACACGCAATTTCGTTTACTTGGATGACATATTTTTCCAGTTATTTTGATTTAAAAAGCAATCTTCTGAACCGATTTTGGTCTAATTTCTATGGGAACCATCTGAAAGTATATATTTTAAATAAATAAAAAACTTAATCGGATTATTAAAAGCGAAGTCCTGAGATAACAAAAAATTATATACCTACAACTGAATTGAGTGTACTGAATTTTTCCTTTTTTGAAGTCGTTTAAAAAGGTGTACAAACACGTGATTAAACCTGTATACATAATGTTACCATATAGCCTATACGCCTCAACTCATTGTGATAAATGAGGAGTCGGTAGATTCCTCTAAGTTCTAGAATGGTAACTAGATCTGGGGTATAATTTTACACTAGACAATGGGATTAATAGCGATGAGCTCCCAGGTATGGTGAGGAGGTAAAAAAAATGTTGATTGAAAAGATTGTACGGAACCCCCATATGTAGAGTATCACTGAATAGATCTCTTAAATATTGATCGAATTCAAACCCTTTTTTTAACCGACTTCAAGAGGAGGTTATCAATTCGACTGTATGTTTTTTTTTTGTTCCTTTTTTTTGTATGTTTGTTACGCGATTACTCCGCCAATTTAGAATTGTTTTTGATGATTCTTTTTTTGATTGGTAGGTCATAGCTCATAGGTGGTCCCATAATTTTTTTATCGATATTGATTCAGTGCTTTTTGAAAAATCTTCAAAAATATCTACAAATTCAATGTACATTGGAAACATTGGACAGTGCCACCAACTTAGCTGTTAAGGTGGACAACATTGGAACTACAGTTATTTCTTGGTGAATTTCATACTTTGTTCTCTACTAGCGACGCTGTCAACTAAACAGCAAACATCACAGATCTACTACTGACAAACATAGAGGAACCTCAGAATACAGAAAAAACCAGAAGGCGTAAACGCACCCAATAGTGAAGCGACAAAAACTAATCTAGTAGAGAGTAGTTTTACGCGAACGTGATTAGTTTACTTTGTGACCTTAATCACGCGTGACGTGTTTTACCGTTGCAATATTATTTAAGTTACGCCTTCCTGTGTCGTCCCAACGTGTAAAAATTCAGCTGGGCTACAAAAAAAACAAGATGGGATCACATTCCATACGTAAGTAGCGCATTTAGATGTTGTATTATTTGATAATTGATTATTTACAATTTATAATCAGTTATTTTTGGAGTCGGTGCCAGCCAAAGCAAAAATAACCTTAATAGATACCTACTTGATTAATCTATTAATATTTATGATATGAATGTGAAATAGAGATAAATATAAAAGAAATCGAACAAAGGCTAATAATTGAAAAGAAGCGCATCAAAATTTATATGCATTTAGACACAGCCGTCAACGGGAATTCCGCACATCAGCTGTAAGACTACGGTGCCAAAAATTAAACTTCAGTGCAGAAAACATAATATCAAAATAGACTGTAGAAAAGTATTTTCCTACAAAGGCAGGATTAACCCTTTGCTGGCACCGACTCCAAAAATAACTGATTATAAATTGTAAATATGTATATAAGTAGGTAATATATGTATTAATAATTTCGTTGATTGTCCTGTAATGCTCATTGTTTTGAAGTTATTTAAATATTATTTTCTACTTTTTAGTTTTAGTTTGTATATGAAGGTATAATCATGAAGTCGGTTCTTTTTTTTTCTAAAAATTATCTTTATTTAAAGTTGTTTAAGGAAATTAATGTTTTATACATCATTTTACGTATCGTCGTACATGACAAAAATTATCATAGAATATCGTTTTCGAGTTTATTCATTTGTTTCCAAGTTAAAAACATGTTACCGACTATACTGGATAGCCCGTTGGTCCAGTTGGTAGTGAACCTGCCTTCTGAGCTTGGGGGCGTGGGTTCGATTCCCACCTAGGACAAACATTTATGTGATGAACATTTGTGTTTGTTCTATATCTGGTTGTTAATATCTATTTAAGTATGTATTTAAAACTATATATGTATGTATATCAGTCTCTGGTAGCCATATCACAAGCTTTGCTTAGTTTGGGGTCAGACAACCGTGTGTGAAAAAAATGTCCCGAATATTAAATTCATCATTATGCAAGTAAATAATTCAAATACAAGACAAATTCAAAACGAGTAAAAGATCCAAAACTATAAAGTAAAACTATAAAGTAAAACAATTACAACAATTTTTGAGTACTCTCTGATAATATACTAGTAACTTTATCATAACGATACTAAGTAAGATTCAGAAACGATGATTTATTGCTAAGATATTTTCCAGAATTTTAAAGGCTACAGTGAGATATTTGTAGTCCTGTAGTCCTCTGGAACCATAATTCATTCAAACTGAGACCTGCCTTCTGATTAAATCTAAATTAAATAATAGGTACCATGTAGAATGTGGATAAATTATTCCGTGACAAATTAAATCCTCAAGGACTTAATAACTTTCAGTTTGAGATATTGTATTTCAGATTTATTGAAACAAATATTCTATAGTACGAACACAGAATGATCCAGTAATTTTTAAACTTTCTCGATTTGAACACATGTTATAATTTTTTTTTTTTTTTTTTTTTTTCGGGCAAGTGCCTTTATTAACTAAACAAAATACAAGCTAAAACTAACACTACAAATACAGTTAGACTGCCCATAGACCGTTGAAGGTCTAAAGACAATCCAAATGCTCAAGCCCACTACCAGTTGGCAGCGTACCCAACATGCTGGCGGCATTACCACGTTGAATGGCAATGCTAATGCGTTGAGCCAGAAACACGCCAGCATTTTGGTCACGCGTCGCATTAACCAGGCGCTCTGAAAGATTATAAATGTTAATATTATTGTTATAAATGTTTATCAGGACTTATCATGTAGGTAAAAAATATGTACCTTTTGCTCGACGTTTCGACCATGTTTTCACCAACGTCGAGCAAAAGGTACATATTTTTTACCTAAATTAAATAACACGTGATAAGTCCCGATAAACATTTAAAACAGAATAATCTAATCATATTCTTTCTTTATTGTTATTCAATACATTGTTCATATACGATTTATAAAAATGTAGCACCAAAAACCACGGAAGGTTTGATTTGGCACACAGATTCACCCCGCACACAAAAGTGTGTGTGTTTCATATAAAAGTGTGAAATCCACTTACTGATTGACTGACTCGTCATAAAATCTCGAAAACTACTCTATTTATGAAGCTATATAATTATGGCAAGTAGATAGATTCCTCATGGGGTGTATATAATTCAACACCAAAAGATTTTGCGAAAGAGTTGAATTAAAGAGGTAAAACTTTATATGAGAGTCTACGCGTACAAATTCGCGGACAACAGCTTGTTTGATAAAACACAGAAGTTTTAGGACTTGATCATAATTTTAAATTATTCTGAATAGGTATCTTACAAGTCTGCGTGATTCATCTTCGACCACAGCGTCGCTTACCAACAGGCGAGTTGGGGGTCTAACGCGGAAATATAGGCGTTAAAAAAACTAGTAAAATTAAAAAGTTTTGTAATACTTTAATGCTTTGTTTGAAATTGATTTCTTTTAAAAGCAGTTTTGTCTATCAAAAGTAACATTAAGCCACAGTCATAGTACCTACTATCCAGTTGCAAAAGCTTTAATTCTTAACCTTTATTAGAAGTGCACTAAAATATAACGTCCAGACATTTTAAAAGTTTAATATCCTACTGAACCTTGGAGCAATAAAGGCGTACGTCGTAAAGATACGTCACGCGACACGTTGTCAGCACATCACAGGGGCGTCACCAGGAATTTTTCTAAAGGGGCATTGCATCCTAATCCTAACTAATATTATAAAAACGAAAGTAATTCTGTCTCTCTGTCTGTCTCTCTGTCTCTCTGTCTCAGTTCGCTTCTAACGACTAAACGGCAAGGCTGATCTTAACGAAATTTTACAGGATGATAGAGTACATCATAAAGGCGGACATAGAGTACTTTCTCCCCCAGAAAATGCGAAAAAAATGGAAAATTACGGGTAACACCGCGTAAATCAGCTAGTGTTTAATAAATTAAAATTTAGCCAAACTGCCAGTAATTTAAGCAACCATTTTTTGTATTTTTATTTTAGCTGTATTACTTTTAAGTAGTAGTTTTTACCACGGTTATTAAGGGCTTAATGCCTGACTCTCGCACAATTTTGACCAGGGAGCTAGACCAATATACTTTGTTTTCTATCCTACTAGACAAGAATATCCGGATAAGAATACGATATAAAAATTCGCAAAAAACTCAAACTGTTCTTATAACGCAACTGTTTTTTTTTTTATTTAATTTTTATTATTGTATGGTAATAAAATAAAACAAAATTTATATACTTTTCAAGCTTTTACGGGATAAAACTGTGTGATATTAGGTATCTGATGCACTCTGATGAATGTTTTATTTAGGGGAAAAAAATTCATTTCCCATAAATTTGTGAAAGAATGCTATTTATACAGTTTAAATAAAACGTGTGTAAAAAAAACTTTCAGCCTGAACTTTGTCACTAATTCCATCAGCATATCTTCAAAATAAAGCTGTAAAAAAGAAGAAACTTATTATTCGAATGTGAATGTAAATATTTCACGCATTTTACTAGAAATAGGGCAATTGCCCCTGCTCGTCTATTAACACATAACTTGTCGGACGCGGTGTCACGTATGATATTCGGCTGTTGGGCTTTAACTCTTGAATTACGACATAAATCATGTGCAAAATGGCGTCATTAAGTGTAAACGAGGTTGGTATAATAAATATAGTTGCGTGTTTGTAAATACAGTTTACAATAAAACAAAAATCTAACTGAGTCAAAGTAGGAAGAAGCATACTATAATTTTATCTCGTAAGTATTACATAATACAAAATAACATCTGACTTAAATGTATCACTTCTTACTCCTACAAGACAGGAAAAATTGTCAGTGGTCTACATTGTCAATGGTAGTTGCTAGTAGTAAAAAGTTTGTAGTTAAAATCCCAAGGAACCCTAGCGCCGTCCAAATGTATGTTTACATGTGAAAGTGGCGCGGCGAGTCCAACCCATTACTGAATTTGCTGAAACCGTATATTAACGAGTAGTAGGCATGCATTGTAGCTGATTTTGAAATTTTATGCATAAACTAAAGCTGAGCAGACTAGGTTTCGTCTATCCGTAAGGTTGATTTTTACAAGCTTTTATTTCACTTGCCTTGTTAGTATGGGTCAAATTTTGCAACTGAATTTCAAAACGTTAGAACGTTAATTTTATTCCGGTATTTCCTGATCACTCTACCTTTTGAATGATGTTTTGTAAAAGAACCATCGTTATTTTACCGAAGGATTAGCCTAATGCTACGCATGGTAGGTACTAATAGTAATATGAAGTTTATCTAGAAGGACGAATTGGTCTAATTATTATGATAATCCTTTAGATTTTTAGGAATAGGCTTGCTTTTGACCGCCAACTCGCCTAATGTTAAGCGATGATGCGATCTACGGTGGAGCGCACTTGCGTTGAAGAAACCATTTCACTCGTGATTTGAAGACATAGATTGTAACTATCGGGTCGGACAGCGCATTCCAAATACTAGCATTTCGCACAATAACTTCACCAAAAGCAAGTTTGTTATTTGGGTGTGAATTTATACATACCGTAACTAGAGTTGCATGTTTCGTCATTGTTGTTCTACTTTTATGTAACTAGTAACTAAATACTGCTACTCACAATAATCACCCACATGATGGACAAACGACCTAAAAGAGACCGCAGGGAAACGCTGGATGCAGGCCGCTTCCAACCGGCTCTTTTGGAGATTGATGGGGAAGGCAGTGATAAGAGAGATGGGTATGTCCAGCAGTGGACGTCTTATGGCTGAAATGATGATGATGAAGTAAATACTGTATAACGTCGCTACCTTTTACATAAATCTGGGTAAAGGGGACAGATTATTCTAATTCCGATGATAACATCCAGATATCTCGATTAAGCAAACATTGAAATTGTCGCCATTCATAAAGGTGTAGAGATTAATGAATATAAATTAAAATTATTTACGTAAATAGGATTAAGGATAACGCCCTCGATCTTGATTCTTTTTAGATTTATGGATCGTTCGAGTTTTTGATCATCATAAATTTTCATAAAGGTTGTTTTTATGATGATATTTATGTAACACGACAATGTTATGTCGTATGAGGGTATTTTTGGCGATGCTTAGATATGCATGTCTAATCAAATTGTACCACGAGGGACAATGTTTTTACAGGGTAACTGAAAATTTGTAATCATTCGCAAGCAGATAACCTACATCAACTTTAAAGGGCAAGTGCCTTTATTAACAAAATACAAGTTAGCACTACAAAAACAGTGAGACTACCCATAGACCGTTTAAGTTCTAAAGACAATCCAAATGCTCAAACTCACTGCCAGTTGACAGCGTGCCCAGCATGCCAGCTGGCGTGGTATTATCACACTGAATTGCAATACTTGGGTTAGAGACACACCAGCAGTTTGGTTACACGTTGCATTAACCAGGTGATCTGAAAGATTTTTAAAAATGAGGTGAGTTTCATTTGTATTTTCGGTGTGTAATAAAGTTGTATTGTATTGTATTGTATTGTATTGTGAGTAGGTCTCTATGGGCCCCATGTCTCGACCCCAAACGGCTTTAATTTGTATACTTTATACTTATTCTACCGGATATACCGGATAGCACCACCGATCCGTCTAACTCTAAAAATGCCGAACAAGTCATGACTTATCCATGCTTATTAATTTTTTTATTTCTTTCATTAGTATATTTTCTCTATACACTGCATCCTAAGTTTTTGAATAGATGTAGGAAACAGAAGCTAAAATCACTTCTTCACCCAAATTAGGTACCTAAAATACCTATATTTATAAAAGTAAAGCTCTAGCCATGTCCCACGACACCCTCTTGCTTACAAATTTTTAATCTTCACCAGCATCTTTCTAGAGTTAATTGCCTCGGAAAGCTGTTAGGACGTAATTTCAGAGCCACCAAGGTTCATGTTAAAACATATTTTTAATCTGTTTTTGATTCGATGTGTTTACTTTCAATTTCGTTGGGTTATCTACGGCTTCTTTTAATATAACCTTTGCTCTTGTCGATTTTTATCTTGTTTGTTTTTGGTACGGGCGTTGTTGGCAGAATTTATTAAACGCGATACACATATTGTTATCGTTCTATAACTATTCTATATAACCATGTGTTAATTTATAAAATAATAATATTTTAAATGCAAAATAAATCTCTCTCATTCTCATATTCTTTTTCTCTCTGCTCTCTGTCTGTTTGTTACCTTTTCACGATTAAACGATAGAACCAATTCAAATGAAATTTAGTAAAAATAAATGCGTGGCATCCATCGAGATACAATTCCTATAAAATCACAATCTCTCAGTGAAAACAATCAATAAACGTCCGAGCGTCATTCTACATACATTGTATCAATTATATACTTCACAATGCCACATTTACTCTAATTTAGAAGTTATGTCACTTGCACAGGGTTCAACGTTAGTTGTCCGCTATGTCATCGTAGCTCTGGCATCGCGCGTCGTTGTTGTCGAATCGCGGTTACCTTGTAACTCACCAAAAAGTCGGCGCAATTCGTAGCACGCGCCGAGTTTTGGTTCGGACATTTTTTGGCACGATTGTGACTCAATATGTATTTCATCTCGATGGTGGCATCGTACTATGATCCTAAAATTCTAGGTATATGTACTGAAATATCACGGAAAACCTTAAAATCCCGTGTAAAACAGCGAAAAGCAAGTATGTATAAACATTTATTTAAAACCAAATAACGAACAATAGCGTGGGTTTTCAATCTTATGAGCAAGGTATCAGATGCCCACAATAAATGACTCGCACGTTTTGTAAAAAAAATTGCAAGAGAATACCGGATATACTGGCAATGTTTTTAAAACCAGGTCACGGCGGTTTTCTTCAAGCAAATGTTTTTTTGTTCACACGGGTCTTAACACACCTTTTTGTGTCCGTATACATAATATAGCAACGTACATAAATGTACTATATCTATGTGAGTACTTTATGTGAAGGCTACGTGGGTGCAATCTCTTTATACGAATCAAAGCCTGTTAAATTCAAAGCTATGGATTTAAAAACCCTATTTGAATGGCTTTTGCTTGCAAGCACACTTTTACTCGTATAAAAACCCTGATGAAACTTCTGTGTAAAAGAGCGCTAAAAGAAATTAAACATTTTTATGGATGTCATTTGTAAAGATTAAGTTGACAAATCAGTTGAAAATATACTCCTAATTTTTCACTCGGTTATCAAAAGTGCCTTTCTATACGCAAAAAACAGTAAATATTCACCTAATTTTTAACCGACTTCAAGAGGAGGTTATCAATTCGACTGTATGTTCTTTTTTTTTTTTTTTGTATGTTTGTTACGCGATTACTCCGCCAATTTAGAATTGTTTTTGATGTTTTTTTTTTGGTTGGTAGGTCATAGCTCATAAGTGGTCCCATATTTTTTTTATTTTTAAATCTTTCCCCTGTGAAGAGTTTGGCGTCACACTCCTTTAAATTTTCCAGTGTCAATTATTAAAGATGAAATGTAGTCAAACAATTCAGTCATGTCAGAGTCAAATAATGTACGTCACAGTCAGAGTCAAGTAATGTACGTCACAGTCAGAGTCAAGTAATGTACGTCACAGTCATAGTCAAGTAATGTAAGTCACGGTCAAGTCAACGTCATGCCCTTGTAAAGTGGTGGAGACGTTACAACAGGCTTCTATTGAGCTTTGGAAACAACACAAAAATACACATGTTTCTACTCGTTATATCACTTCCCTCACTGGAGCACGTTCACGAATAATACGATAATTAATAATCCACCGCTATTACGCAATAACACTCAAAAATATACAAGTTTAGGAAAATAATAAAGCGAGACATGTTTTTATCATGTTGGCGCCAAAACTCCCTAAAACGTTTTAAAAATAATGAAAAAAAAGAATTCGGAAATTATTACAAAAAAAAAAACAACGAAAAAACGATAAAACGGAACGATAAAATTACACTTACTATTTTGTTACATGAAAAAGGTTATTTATTATTAACTAGAAACGTCACTATTCTATGAGAAAAGATCGTGTTCATTCACCCTAATGGTTGAATTGATACAAGATGTCGCTTATTCGTTAATAGAGCTGTAATTAAGCAGTTATTTAGTGAAAATATGTACATGTGTTAGTCTGATGAAGTACGGAAGGTTGTCTATCCTATATAGACAGAATCAATTTACTGGAAACATTATCTTGTAATGATTCCATTACTCAAGTTATTTTTCCTAATACAATTAATGGGTCTGTTATCTGGATGTGGCTCTAAGAAAATATATCTTATACGTTAAAGTACGAAGTCCTAACGACTCTTCGGAGCTTTTCGGAGCTTTTGGGCTTGAGCATTTAGATTGTATCTAGATCTTCAATGGTCTATGATCCAACTATTTATTTCAGCTTAGTTATTAAGCGCTGGTATTTCGTTTGATCAATATAACACTTGAATAGTTTGATGAATAGTTTGCATGTCAAAAGAATAATGTGCGTAGTTTTTTTTTAATAGATTTACTTTGTACTAGTTCTACATGCATTATTTTTATTTTATTCTTTATTTCAGTGTAGGTACTTACGTATTGTTTTTCAGTGCGGGGTGAATCTGTGTGCCAAGACAAACCTTCCGTGGTTTTTTGGTGTTAAATTTTTGTTAATTGTATATGAACAATGTATTGAATAACAATAACATACCTTTTATAAAGTGTTATATACATTTACAAGTACTTTATTACAAGCAGTGTTTTAGTAAGAGTTTAGTATTAAATTTATTAAAATACCTGTAAAAAAAATTACCAGTTTGAAAAATTAAGGTCAATATTGGAACACGCTTATAGTAACTTTTTTTACAAACAACATTGTTTTCTCGCTTCCATCATTACCCTAATGTATCGCAAATGAAAATTTTATACAATTTCGTGCAAAGTGAAGGAAAATTCACCTCACTTTACGTAAATGGTTTGGTGAAATAAATAACTTTGGTATTTTCAGATGTAACTTTGAGATTTTACTAAGTACGGATAGATTCATTCTTAAAACTTTTTTCATGAGGATTTTGGAATCGGTAATTTTACATATTATTTATTAAATGAATACGTGGCGAATCATGTATTTTAGTGTTGATTCCAAAACTCCATAATTAGAAGCCTCTAGTAAAGGCTTCACCTCTTTACTAATGCATTTTGACTTGACTGTAAATTACTTAGCACGACTCTGACTATGACTTGTTTGACTAGGTATATTTAGCTAAACTTGAAAATATTTCACCACTGTACACTGACAAACGCATAAGAAGTGCGACCCCAAAATCCTGTCAAGATAAAAGAAGAAAAATTTAACTGTATACTGTAATGTGGGTATACGCTAACCACGTTGGTAATTAAGCCTACATAACTACACATTACAGTAAGACAAGGCGTACTTAAACAACCACTTACAGCCAAGATATGGTACTTAAGGCGTACCTCAACAAATCCTGTGTCTATGAGCACAGAGGGAAAATTACTAGCATTCTTGTATTTTATTTACAACATGTGCGACCCCTGAGGAATACTTGCTGAAACTATTTGAAATAACGTGCCGTATATCTTTATCTATATGTTTGTATATAGTTTGTCCAGCCTACGTCCGCCTTTTGTCTTTTTAGAGCTCGAAATTTAAAAGCGAAAGAGTCAAATCTCGGTATATCCATAAGTATTATAGAGCACTACACTTTTATTGAAATAATAATCTATACTAAATATTATAAAGAGGAAAGCTTTGATTGTTTGTTTGCATTGAATAGGCTCCGAAACTACTGAACCGATTTGAAAAATTCCTTCACTGTTGGGAAGCTACATTATTCCCGAATGACATAGGCTATATTATTTTTTTTTTTTAAATAGGGATCCTTTCTAAAACTCCAATAATGTAACCCAAGGTGTAAAAAAATAAGATTTACAATTTTAACTTTGCATGTTTGACAGTTCTAAGACAGGACAACGTCTGTCAGGTAAGCTAGTAACTCATATACGTAGTAATTAACATGTTTTTTTAAAATTTATCTAGGTATAAAATAAAAATTAACTATACATAATTATTTAAAAAAACGAATTCTAGACTACCCACATGTATTAACTTAAAAAAAAAAAATTACAGTAAAACAGAGGTTACAGGTCCTCATCAAAACTTTTGCTGAAAGGAACCACAAACCAAAAGTTCATCTACGATGTGTATATATTTTTGGTTTTTGTTGATTATGCCGAAGAGTGCTCAAACTAATACGTTTAAAAAATATGGCCTCTTATTACTACCTCCCAATTGTGACCTAACAAAAAAATTATCATTAAAATAATTTCATAATTGGCGGAGTAATCGCTTCACAAACATAAAAAAACAGGCGAATTAAAAACCTCCTCCTTTCGTCGGTTAATAATGAATCGCGTTTTCTATGTGTTTCTACCACAATAGTAACGCTAACGCCAGAATGTTGGGATGGTCATTTCTATTTTATCTCAACATTCTATGGACTGTTAGGAGAACATTTACAAGTAGAAAATAACGATACAATCAAGGGCTAGACGTCCTACAATTCCGAAGTTTAATATTACGATGAGTTATGTATTGAGTTGGTACATTTACATCACGATTTTTTCTTTGTTTTTTTTTGCACAATACCTGCAAATCAACTATGCAAATCTGCGAAATGCTATTCTGCAAGAAATTAACCAAGTGAGAGTGTCTTGTTTAGACTGTTCGTATATAAGGTGAACAAAACATCGTATACTCGGTGACTGGACCGTAGCGACTCTCATAATGCTCCTGAAAAGCACACGTCAGCGTCGCCTACATTTTGTTCGCCCAGAGAAAGTCACGGCATTACTCGAGTAATCAAGTATCCGATACTTGCATCACCTCGTGTACGAATAGCCTTATTTTGCCGGTGGTACGAATTACTCCAGCAAAGCGGCAACTACCGGCGGCTTCCCGTTGATTGCGCGGTGAAAATTGCGGCGCTTTACCATCTGAGTACGGTATTCGATTTGCAACCTTCTTGTTTAAAATCTAACTTGATTTCCAATATGCATTGCTGCGCTATACGTAAATAATTTGTACCTATAAATAATAAAGTTTCATTTCATTTGCGACCTTTATCTGTAAAGGTAAATTAGTAATTCAAAAAGCAAATAGCACTAAAATTTGAGAAATTTTCGCTTGCCATAAAGGATCGACATGGTAATCAATGTGACCTTTGAAGGCAAATAATGATTTACAAAATGCATTTCTGTACCAAGAACCTTAAAAGTTCAAGGACATATTACAACATTGACCAACATGCACTGAGCCAGCATGGTGAATTGGGCACATCCTGTCATTCTGAGAGAAGGCCTGTGTCCCAGCAGTTACCAAAATAGGCTGATAATGATGATGATGATAATGATTTCTGTACTAAACTTAGAGTAAATTGACCCAGTCTAACGCAATAGTTATTTGTTACACAAGAGTGCAAAGTTGCTTTTTAACCGCGTGCACAATTTTGATGACCGAGCAAGCTAAGGATTCTAAAATTGAATCACGAGCGTAGCAAGTGATTCAAAAATTAGAATCCTAAGCGATAGCGAGGGAATCAAAAGTGCAACACGTAACTTTTCAGCCCACCTGAGCGAGGAAATTACAAAATGAAAAAAATAAAATTGCGCATTATTAACAGTTTCAGTCAATTCTGTTGGCGTCAAATAAATTTCCTCGTCACTAAAATCACTCAATTTAGGTTATTCACTAGTTTTAAAGTTTCTTGTTTTTAACCTAAGTTTTTAACAATATGACGTGAACAGAAAATGGCGCGCGCAAAGCAAATTAAAATAAAGTACACCAAGAAGTTTCCGAGTCTAAGTTTTTAACAAATTAAAAAAGGTTGTATGATAAATTCGGCACCATGGAAGTAGAAGTAAATAGGTTTAATGATGTTTTGAATTCACAAACTTAGTGCACACGATGTTCTAAATTCAATTTTACTTTTATCCTCTAGCGAATAAAAACGGCTTTTGCACACAGACATCGAAGAGCAAAAATACTAAATCATATAACGTAAATAATCATATAAGTTTAGTGAACAACCGTGATAGTTTAAAACGGTGTTTTAGCAAAAATACTCTTTCCGAGGTGGTGGGATGAAAAACGAATTAACTTTCTACAACAAAGAAAACAATATATGTGATGATACCTGAGTAACTAACTTTATTTCGTAAGAGCTCACCAAAGTATAAAATGTATTTAGGTAATACCTACCTATACCTAATATTTTATGTCAAACAACGGTCAATAGAAATACCTATTGATATTGTTTTGCTCAGCCTGAAGCAAAGCCAAAGAAATTCCTACTAAAACCTACAGGTTTATTTCGTAATTTCAGAAAAACCTACATTCAGTAAGCAGTTTATGGAATCGTACAAAAATGTAACTATTCGTATCTAAGCTTGAGTAAAATCCGAATTCCTATTGTACTTTGTAAATAAATCATCCTTTTTATTCGCTTTTCAGCATTGACTTTTTAGAAAATCACATTTATTCTTCTTTTTTATATTGAAATAGCAAATTCGAATCAATTATTCATGATCATCATTTCAGCTATAGGACGTCCACTGCTGAACATAGGCCTCGCCCATCGACTTCCAAGGGCCGGTTGGAAGCGACCTGCATCCAGCGTTTCCCTGCGGTCTCTTTTAGGTCGTCTGTGCATCTTGTGGGTGGACGTCCTACGCTTCGCTTACCGGTCCGTGGTTTCCATTCGAGAACCTTTCGGCCCCATCGGCCATCTGTTCTGCGTGCTATGTGCCCTGCTCACTGCCATTTCAACTTGCTAGTCCGGTCTAATTAATTAAGTTTAAATAACCAACTCTCTTAACTTATTTTTCTTGCTTTTTTTCTTCTTTTTTGTGAGACATGATTTAGGGCTTCAACGATCTTTTATCTTTTAAGCGCACAGATTATTTCTAACAATTATAACCAACCCAAACTATGTCCCGGCATTTATGTAATTAGACCCAAAATGAACCCCTTAAAAGGCCCACACGACCGACAGTTTCCTCGTGTTTCGGTTTAAAACCGCAGACCTGGCAACACTGGGGTATCAGGTCATCAATCATTCCATCTCATCGCACCACACGGTTTCGTTTACCTTACATTTCGTGTGATAGGTATTTTGTTGAGTGCTTAGATTGGGTAAACATTTTTAATGTGAAATATGTTTTTAGGGAAGAAGTAGGCCAACAGATGCCAAAAGATCCTGGCTACGAACTCAAACATTCCTAAACAGGAATGTGAAAAAATTACTGATATTTCGATCCATACTTTTTATTTTAGCGAAGTTTGAAGAAAAAGAAAAATGAAAAAATGTGGGAGTTAAAAATAAAATGTATGTGTGTAAATGTGGGAGTTAAATGTGTTTAGATAGATGGGACGGAAACCGGGCTATTATATAGTAAAGGTTATTTCTAATGTATAGTTTAGTTAATGTTACCCTGACAGATAATTATAACTCAGTATGTATGTAATATCAGTAAGATATCTTGCATTAAAGTTGCCATAATATTTTCAATAATCATATAACTAAAACTAAAATTACAAATTTAATGCCAAAGTGTGTTTGTTTGTCGCACAGTATTAGAGAAACTAATTAACGTGACTTACAGCATTGAGATCTTCGATCAAATAAACTAAGAGGATATTGCATCAATCGCCCGACCATGTCCTTTCTAAAACTCCGCCGCGCCGCATCGGTGCAGCAGTTTGCATTCAGTTACTCGTTACATAACGATGCGTAAACATGATGTGCTATAAACAAATGTATAGATAATATGTATTTTTACAGTGGACGAACGGCGTGCGATGTCTTCTACTTTTTAAATTAAATATTGAGATAGTCAAGAGCCGAAGAGAGCATAAAACGCGCACGGTTCCTGAGATTGTATAATTATGCGAGTGAAACCGCAGGCCACAGCTAGTTATATCAACTCATATAATCATGTGATCATGTGTAAAAATTTAAACAATTGTGTGTACACACTTAAAAAGTTAAAAAGTATGCTCTAACTAAAACATACGCATTATTTCTTGCTATAACAATTCCTCAGGAAATATTTACTTGTCCTCGCACTCCGTTGGGATTGGAACTAATATTTTACTACCTCGGAATGTTTCCTTGAAAGTTACACAATCATGACAATTGCTAGAATAAAAAGAATTAGTTCTAGCCTTCCAAGTTGATTTCTGAGTTTTTCTGCAGACAAGTAGTGTAATAAACATTATTATCTATATAATTATAAAAGCGAAATTCATCTACTCACTCACTCATCACGAAATCCCGAAAACTACATAACTTACGAAGCTGAAATTTGGCAGGTAGATTTCTTATGGGGTGTAAAGAACTTCTAAGAAAGGATATTACGAAAGGGCCGAATAAAAGGAGGGAAATGGGGGTTGAAAGTTTATATTAAAGGCTACGCGTACAAAGTCGCGGGCAAGAGCTAGTATTATATAGAACAAAAAAGCAACCGTCAAGGTTTGAGCATTTATGCAACCTTACGTCGTAGGTGCAAATGATTATAATTTTCAAAGCATGAAAACCAAATTTAATAGCATTTGCATCAAGCTATTTAAACTAGGATTTATTTTCTGAGCAAAACCCACCTCTATACAAAACAAATAATAAAAAATTACAAAGAATACCCATCAAATGAAAGTAAAATGTATATATTTTAACAGTACCTCTTTTGTGTTGATTTAAATATATTTTTTTGCAGAACTGCAACTATTAAAATAACACGAATTCTTTCGTTCAGAATCGTTTAAATTTTAAATTAATAATATCGTGAGAAAACAGAAGAACAAGACTAAATCAGAATACTTTTCTGAAGCAAAAATACCAGCAAAACTCGAGGCTGCTGTTGCGATGATGGAATGAAATGAGTTTTTCTTTTTAAAGACAATCAAATCTTAAGTAAACGCAAAGTTGAATCAAGCTTCTAAACGATTGTTTAAAAAAGTAACTTTTTAGTACAAATTTTTCAATTGTCAGGCAAGCTTTAATGAAGTTTTAAATTTAACAATATCGAAGCATTGGCAGCTGCTTTTGTATTGAAACGAAAACTGACAAAATAAACTAATATATATATATTTTTTTCTGAATAAATTCAAAGACTCCCTTGAACAATCGAGTGCATCTCTAAATAGAAGTAAAACATTATCTTAAATCGTTGATTTATTAAATCACTTTGCCTTAAATGTTAATTATATTTACCAGTTTTTCTACTGATTATTTTTCATCCCGGCTATCTTTCTCTTTATTTTCTTTCCAGATGAAAGAACATTTCATCAAAACACGTTGGAGTACCAGGTTTGCAACATTAATGAAGCTAAAC
This sequence comes from Agriopis aurantiaria, assembly GCA_914767915.1. NCBI lineage: Eukaryota > Metazoa > Arthropoda > Insecta > Lepidoptera > Geometridae > Agriopis > Agriopis aurantiaria. The sequence goes on along the minus strand of OU611992.1, from coordinate 13,880,840 downwards.
TCAGATCATACAAACAAGGGAGATATGCTTTGGTACTACAGGCTTATGTCCACCTGGAATAAATCGGATGGATTAGAGTTTCTAATTACTAATTATGATATAATGTGAACACCGACATATCTATTAAAATTTGCAAGTTGAAGTAGCAATGGGCAAGTCACATCGCTCGAAGAACTGATAACCGATGGAGAAGAAAGGTTCTTGTGTGGAGACCACGAACCGGAAGACGCAGCGTAGGTAGGCCTCTCACTAGATGGACCGATGACATTGTGAGAGTCGCGGGCATCCAGTGGATGCAGATGGCAGGCTTTCGTTCACTGTGGGGGTTAAAGGGCTTATGTTAAGCAGATAACGTATTCTAGCTGATTATAATTATGTAGATAACCAAAAACAAAATCGTTTACCATAAACAATTAAGATTATTATTATTTTTAGAAAATAAATTCAGCAAAATTAGGCTTTCAGTCACGTGACAGTGAACACCAATGTTACATCATCAGGTCTAAACACCACTGTCGTTGTTGACATTTTCGTTGAACAGAACAGTCTAGTTGAGAACACGCCACCTTACCACATCTCCCTTGTCTGTCTGATCTGAGAAGCTCAACAATAAGGTCCCTCCATCAGGCATCCCGAAGGCTTTTACTGCGGCTCACTGCGTCTGAATGTAGCCAGGAGAAAGATGCTTCTCGCTTCACCGTTCATACATCGCAATAATGACTGGTTAGAATATTATTATTTGAAAATAATAGAATAAAAAAACAGAAAAACCCAATTGCTAAATATACCTAACAACGCAACGGGTTTAGAGACGAACCGCATTTCAAAATTTCGCAAGCCGTTTAGTATACCTACAGCAGGCCTAGCATGGATTAACAAGTTGAAGTGGCAGTGGGCAGGACACATAGCACGCTGAACAAATGGGCGATGGGGCCAAAAGGTTCTTGAATGGAGACTACGAACTGGAAGACGCAGCGTAGGTAGACTGATGACATTGTGAGAGTCGCGGGCATTCAGTGGATGCAGATGGCAGGCTGTCGTTCAGTGTGGAAATCCTTCTTTTTTGAAGTCGGTTAAAAGAAGAACTCTGCTAATAACACGGGTGTTGGTTTTCGGAGCTTACATCTCGGTACTCGGGTAAAAGGTATATTGGTTGACTTAATTGACGATTTGATATAATTTTTCTGCCGTTGTAAGAATGCAGGGAAGATTAAAAAGCTTAGATTAACTACATATATAGATCATCATCATCATCATCAGCCGGAAGACGTCCACTGCTGAACATAGGCCTCCCCCTTTAACCTCCACACTGAACGACAGCCTGCCTTTTGCATCCACTGGATACCCGCGACTCTCACAATATCGTCGGTCCATCTAGTGGGAGGCCTCCCTACGCTGCGTATACATATATAGTTATTCTAAGTTATAAAGAAACTTAAATGTAAGTAAGTAGGTAGGTTTGCAATTTTAATGAAAGTGAACAATAAGGTCTGCAATCAGGCCTCCAAAGGCTTTTATTTCGGCTCTAATAACGGTTACGCCTTTATATACCTTCTTGGAAAAAGAGATGCCTGCCTCTTGACTCTATATTCATACTGGTACATCACAAAAATGAAAAGGTAAAAAAGTTAAGTCAACTTTTGACTTAATTGTCTTTTTACGATTTTAGTTATAAGAATGCAAGGGAGATTTCATTTTCTCAGATGACGAACTATAGCGTTTTCTTTAAGTTTACTAGAGTTACCTAAGAGTAATTTTAACATTTCATGTAGTAGGTAACTAACTTTTATTTTTACAGTGCTGTTTTTTACTACAATGTACAATACATCTACACTCTACAATATATTTATACTGTATAATTTAAGGGCAATAAGAGTTCCGGCTCATTGTATGCCAATAATTTTTTTAAATTTATTTAGACAATAGGTTATGAAGATATATCAATTTATAACATGATAAAAATATCCTGGACTGAAATTTGCTAGGCAACCCATATGCAATATATTTTTTGATATATTAAATTACATAAAAAATATGTTTGATCCATTAACCAGCTCGGTGAAGGTCGTTGTATATCGGAATCCTATACTATTATGCTTTAAATATAGCTGATTTACGAGAGTTTTTCGGTTTTATAATATTATCGTGAAGAAGTAAAACATATTCCGTCTTACCACAAAAGATTTAAGCACGCTTTAGACAAGTGTTTAGCAATTGTTTCCCTGCGAAAAATATGCTAAACACTTGTCTAAAGCGTGCTTAAATCTTTTGTGGTAAGACGGATTGAGGTTTATTTCCTTTCGCTGTTTATGTATTCTGACATTTAGACGTGGTGATAAGTGATCCATTTGACCTTACAAGGCGAAAAAGATGGAACATTCTTCATTTGACAGACTTATAGATATCACAATAGGTATTCTATATTGATGAGCGGAAAAGAAATAACGAAATTTTGAAGTAAAAGTGTAGCAATGTAGTAATGGTCTATTCCACTTTAATCACCTGGGTGATAAAAGTCGACTCTTTAGTCGACTTTGATCTCCTGAGAATATAATCACCTGGGTGATAATAGGCGACTCCATTTAAATTATTATTTGAGTATCCTTTGATCACCTGCACCTAGGTGATCATAGGCGACTCGATTCAAATTATTGTTTTATAATAGTTTTAGTAAAACTTTAAAATACAAGTATGTATGAATTCGGTACAAGCTTTTATTTAACTTGCCCTGTTAGTATGTGTGGGAGAAATATTGCAACTGAATTTTAGACCAGTTATCCACAACCGATTAAGCTGAAATTTTACATACTTATGTAAATTTTGTGACAATGCAATGTTATGGTACCATTAAGCTGGTATGATGATGGTGACAGAAGGTGGCCGTGGGAACTCCTAAACGAAACGACGTAATGTTCCTTGGATTTGTTTTCCAAGCACTTTAGTCCTAGATGATGAGCGAACGCTTAAAAGCTTGTTTTAAAAATAAAAAAAATATTAACTGTGACAGCTTACCTGCAGCTGTTGGTTTGTTTGTTCCTTTTTCACGCATCAATAAAGCAATGAATTGATGTAATTTTTTGGCATAGAAATAGTTGGATGGCCGGAGATTGACATAATATTATAGATTTATCTCAGACATTTTTATCGTTTCTAATGGATTGTATTGTTGCATGCAAGTTTTCGTACAGCGTCGCTAGTTTTTTAATGAACGAATAATCTACATTATTTATTGATATATTGCAATGGACATTATCTAATTGCAACGAGCCAATCACGAATCTATTTGAATTTAAGCAACCGATAGCAACCTCCTTTGGCTAGGATGGCTTTTTTTTCTGTGATGTAATATGTCACTGTAGACTTCAATTCTTGCCTGTTCTTGCCATTCCATACAAATTGTATGGGAAAATGAATTTTCTTTATAACTATTATTTTCGTTTTTTTTTTCGGCATTTTAATACTTATTCTAAGCTTTTCGGGGCGGAGAGAAATCCAACCAATCAAAGATCATGAAAATCGGTCCTGCCGTTCTTGAGTTATAAATGGTGTAACAAACCCGACTTTGTTTTAGATATAGATGTATTTCACTATGCGCTCGTCTGACAACCATTAAACGCAAATGTTTCGCACCCTGCCATTGTCAGTTGTCGTGTCGTCAACACTAACCCATTTCTGTATTAAAATAGACAATGTTAATGTGCATGAGCGTGAATCAGAATTACCAATATTATCACCATTATTATCTAATTCAGAATTACTTTCCTATGTACTTTAGTTCTTTCTACACTAATATTATAAAGATTAGAATAAACCGGCCAAGTTCGAAACGGGCTCGCGCACTGAAGATTCCGTCCCACATATAAAATACAAAATCTTTAATATAAAAAAAAAAAATCGTTTTTAATTTGGCTGATTTCTGGACAAAATAAACACGATTTCAATTAATAGGTACTTCAAATTGTTAACTACTAAGGTACAAAAAAATCGTGCAAACACACATTGGCGGATCCAGGAGGCATGAGGGCCATGCGCCCTCCCCCCCCCCCCCCCCAAAACACCTAGCGGTTCCATACATTCGACTCAACTTTTCAATTAGATTCAGGTGCACATTGTCTGAATGCGCCCTCCCCCCCAAAATGAAATCCTAGATCCGCCCCTGCAAACACAACATCACGCCCAGGCGGTCACCCATCCAAGTACCAACCATGCCCAACGTTGCTTAGCTTCGGTGATCGTACGTGGTTAACAGAAAATTGTCACTAACTCGCACTTGACCAGTATTTATTATTTGTTGTTTTACTTTAGAGTGTGTACTAATATTTATGTCAAGTGCCAAGTTTGACACTTGTACGTATTACCGTTGTTACACAAGGGAAAAATACAAAAATACGTTTGTTATACCCCTCCCTACTTTTTATTTTTTATTTCTTATTTAATCCGCCGTATCATTTCATATTCCGTTTACAATTTTAACTGGATATCTATATTACAGTTTGAAAGATACAACCGTTAAACGGTAGGACAGACAGATAGCGTAGTAATAGGGTCCCGCCTACACCCTTTGGGTACGGAACCCTAATAAGTAAAGTTTGTAAGCTTGTGACTTTGTATAAGGTCTCTGGAACTACTAAAGTAGGTAATTCTGAAAATTATATCGTGATAGAAAACAACACTATCTCTGAGTGGAATAGACTTTTTGGAAATTAAGCAGGCGAGTCCGCGGTCAAATACTAGTTTAAGATATTTTTTTTAAATTGTTGATTTCGAGAACTTGGCTTTCACGATGCCTTATCTTGCTTAAAATTGATTACAAGACAAATTATTTACAGTTTCCATTAGCCTTAAAGTATGGGATCCTCACATATCCTGCTCAAAGCTAAGTGAGATAAATTGGGATTTCCACTATTTTTTCGAGGCACATTTCTATATAGTCTGTAGCTAGGTACATAACAATACATGGTAACGTGAAGTTGACTGTATCTAATGTTTTTACAAGCATTTAACTTGCCCTGTTAGTATGAACCTATGTGTGGGACAAAATTTGTAACTTTATTTTGACCCAGTTATGCTCGACTGATTGCGCGGAAACTTTGCTAAATGACTATTCAAAATCCAATATGGTAGATTCCCAAAGATAGCGAACCAGTTATTTGAGGCACCTCCATGATATGGGTATATTGGGTATCAAATAAAAGGGTTTGCTGAGAAGGATACGATAAGAAAAATGACGTCACACCAAATTCAATATGGCGGATACCCCACGATGGCGGACATAATTTTCTTATCTACCATCATGATATGGGTATCAAATGAAAGAGTTTGATGAGACGAAAAGCTTGTTTTAATAATTTAATAATAATTATTCGATATTTTGGTTCCAAAATTATCTGCAATGTTCTGATTCTATTTCTAACTGACAATAAGTGTAGTTTATACACTCACTTATTTCAAAATCAAGTTCTACAGTAGCTTTGTGGCAACATTAGATATACCTACTTATAAATATGTTATTTTAATTTACAAAGACATTTTAGAGACATACCGCTTGGGGAGTTTGTCAAAGAACCCGGAATCCGGGTCTACACTAGTCGGCAATGTTCAAATAGTTATCTTGGTAATTTGTCGAGATCATCTTCCAATTTGTTTCAATTCAAAGGCCATTTTCAAGTATTTTAATGTAATTTATGAAGAATGGGCAGAATGAAGACACCGTTGAAATCAAAGCTATTTTAATTCCGAGATCTAAACCTGGTTCGTAGGTCAAATTTTTTCCTTTCATATCATTTTAGTCTGGATCCGACAGCCAAATTGCTTTTCTACTGATATTCGCGGCTGACAATGACTACAATTTTAAGTATCCTCTTTGAAAGAACTAATCATAATCACAGAAGATCTCATCAAAGATTTACCAATCACGTTACATTTCTCTACAATGAAATTTTGAAATTCAAAATTCAGAAACGTAAAAAAATTGTTGAATGGCACTAGTCCCGTTGATTTCTCAAAAGCAGCTTCCCGCGCAGTGATGAAAATTGGTGATGATGATGATGATGAAAAGTTCGGCCCTCCGGAGAGTGACATATAACATACATAATTTAAGATAGTTTTTATTTTACTTGTAATTTTTATTTATTGAATATACACATACATAGTTACATATGACATAATATAAGGGAGATCCGCTAAGAAAGGATTTTGCGAAAGGGCCGTATTAAGGGGAGCAAATGGGGACTGAACGTTTATATGAAAGCCTACGCGTACAAAGCCACGGGCAACAGCTAGTCCATATATGTAAGCGAAAATCATTCACTCACTGACTCGTCATGAAATCTTGAAAACTGCTTAACCTACGAATTAGAAATTTGCCAGGTAGATTCCGTATGGGGTGTACGCGTGTGAATTCACGGGCAACAGTAAGTCACTGTGTAAATAAAACAAAACAAAATGCCCTAAAAACTGTAAAAAAATTATGTACTGTTTACTTTATTACAGGTAGGGCTACTCTACGGCAAAAGATAGCAAGAACAAATAAAGGCAACGTAATACTCTACGAATAACTCTGAAGTCCCAAACTATTTATTATTGACAATTGATCGAGTGGGCAGTTTTTCGCTCGTTAGACCAACACGAGGCGATTTATTTTGCCCAACTTTTTTATAACTATTGTAATAATTCAATGTGGTAGCAGCTTTTTAACCGACTTCGAAAAGGAGGAGGTTATCAATTCGACTGTGTTTTTTTTTTTTTTTGTTTGTTTGTTACGCGATTACCCCGCCAATTTATAATTGTTTTTGATGATTCTTTGGTTGTAAAGATTTCGTAATCCTTTTGTTTTATTAATTCTATCATTTTGATAAGTCACAATTGTGAGCGAATTACAAAAATTCACGTAAGTAAAATACGTATCGAATTCCATACAAAAGTTTGAATGTTTGGAATTCGATACGTATTTACATTTTGCACTCGTAAATATTCGTACTTCACTGTCTTCAAAATGGAGCATATCGGCAGCAAAACAATAGAATCACACAACAAGGGTCTTTCTTTAACAACATCGAGACACAAACCATAAACAACACATAATCACACAAACACAATCTCTAAGTGAAAACAGTCAAAAATCCTCCGAGCATCGTACATAAATCATCATCATCATCATCATCATCAGCCAGAAGACGTCCACTGCTGAACATAGGCCTCCCCCTTTAACCTCCACACTGAACGACAGCCTGCCTTTTGCATCCACTGGATGCCAGCGACTCTTACTATGTCGTCGGTCCATCTAGTGGGAGGCCTACCTACGCTGCGTCTTCCGGTTCGTGGTCTCCACTCAAGAACCTTTCTTCCCCATCGGTTATCGGTTCTCCGAGCGATGTGGCCTGCCCATTGCCACTTCAACTTGCAAATGCACTTGGACCCGGGTACGTCCTAAAACTGCGACCCAGAACCACCAGAGGATGGGCAGCAGCATCCTCCTACTTTAATGGTGAATCCTTCTGCGATCTCCAAGCCGCCTGCCAAGCGTGGGGATTATGGCAACCCCCCCCCCCCCCATGACAGACAAAATAATATCACGGCCCCTAGTCCCCGGCAGCTCCTCTATCCCTGACCAAGGTAGCGGGTCAGGTAACGGTGGAGCAGGGGGTGCGAAAAATCTCCGGCAGTTGCCCCGCTACCACCCCCAACATAATTTGGCCCTGGTAACGCACAATGTTCGCACACTGAGGACCGACGAGAAGATTGTAGAGCTGGAGGAAGAATTGAGCAAAATACGATGGGACATCATAGGACTATCAGAAATCCGACGAGAGGGACAGGATACGATAGTTCTGGATTCCGGGAACATGCTCTTCTTCCGGGAAGGAGAACGAAAGTCCCAGGGTGGTGTAGGTTTTATCGTCCGCAAGTCACTCATTAACAACGTGATTAAGGTCGATAGTGTGTCGAGCAGGGTAGCATACCTTATACTCAGAATAACCGATCGTTATTCGCTGAAGGTCATACAGGTATATGCGCCGACCTCGACATACCCTGACGATGAAGTAGAGGCTCTGTATGAGGAGATATCCGAAGCCATACATTCCTCCGAAACATACTTCACCGTTGTTATGGGTGACTTTAACGCAAAGGTGGGCACACGGAATGTCGATGAGTTAAGAGTGGGGTCATATGGGTATGGACGGCGGAATCCGAGGGGCCAGCGGCTGGTCGACTTCATGGAGAAGGAGGAACTCTATTTGATGAACTCCTTCTTTCAGAAGCGACCATCCAGAAAGTGGACGTGGATGAGCCCAGATGGTTCGACCAAAAATGAGATCGACTTCATCATGACGACCAAGAAGCGAATATTCAATGATGTCTCCGTGATCAGCAGGGTGAAAACCGGTAGTGATCACCGTATTGTCAGAGGCACATTGAATATCAACATCAAGCTAGAGAGGTCGCGTCTGGTGAAGTCCACGCTCCGTCCTGGTCATGCCCAAATCCAAAACCCAAATGACTTCCAACTCGAACTGCATAATCGCTTCCAGGGCCTTGCCGAAAGCGGAACTGTGGACGAATTAAACAATGGGCTGGTGGAAACTGTCCAAGCAGTGGGGTCCAAGTTCTTTAAGACCCCACCCCGAAAAAGACCTCAGAAGCTCTCAGACGAAACCATTAAGCTAATGAAGGACCGGACTGAGATGAGACTGCAATCTTCAGCTGATATGTCGGAATATGGCCAACTTAATAGACGAATCTCGAAATCGGTGCGACACGATCTGCGTTCCTACAATACAAGATGTATTAGGGATGCAATTGAGCGGAACCAGGGCTCGAAAGTGTTCGCGAAAAATTCGTCTATTGGGAAAAGCCAAATGACAAAGCTGAAGATCGAGGATGGCAGTATCATTTCGTCAAAGTCGGAGATTCTGAGAGAGCTTGAGAGGTTTTAAGGACAGTTGTACACCTCGACACGACAGCCTATTGTCAGTACAGCTCAGGACAAGAGAGCTAAACTGACCCGACACTACACTGAGGACATCCCAGACATCAGCTTGTACGAGATTAGAATGGCTCTGAAACAGCTTAAGAACAACAAGGCACCGGGTGATGACGGAATCACGACAGAACTACTGCGAGCGGGTGGAAAACCGGTACTGTTAGTCCTCCAGAAGTTATTTAATTCCGTCATACTCGATGGTACTACGCCTGAAGCATGGCACAGGAGTGTGGTGGTGCTCTTCTTCAAAAAAGGTGATAACACCTTATTGAAGAATTATAGACCCATCTCACTCCTGAGCCATGTGTACAAGTTGTTCTCTAGAGTCATTACGAACCGTCTCGAAAGCAGGTTTGATGACTTTCAGCCTCCCGAACAAGCCGGTTTCCGTAAAGGCTGGAGCACCATAGACCACATACACACCCTCCGCCAGATTATACAGAAGACTGAGGAGTATAATCGGCCATTATGCCTGGCGTTTGTGGACTATGAGAAAGCCTTTGATTCCATCGAGACCTGGGCAGTATTACAGTCCCTCCAGCGTTGTCATATCGACTATAGGTATATCGAAGTGTTGAAGTGTTTGTATAGAAACGCCACCATGTCGATCCGATTACAGGACGAGAGCACGGAACCAATCCAATTGCAGAAAGGCGTGAGACAGGGAGATGTTATCTCTCCGAAACTGTTCACGAACGCATTGGAGGACGTTTTCAAGCTCTTGGACTGGAACGGATTAGGCATCAACATCAATGGCGAATACATCACTCACCTTCGTTTTGCCGATGATATAGTCATCATGGCAGAGTCGCTGGAGGACCTAAATACGATGCTCAGCGACCTCAGTAGCCTTTCCCAACAGGTGGGTCTTAAAATGAACATGGACAAGACAAAAATCATGTCCAATGTCCATGTTGAACCCGTGCCGGTAGTCGTTGGGAACGATACTCTCGAAGTTGTTGACCATTACACCTATCTTGGACAGATTGTTCAGTTAGGTAAGTCCAACTTAGGCAAAGAGGTCGCCCGAAGAATCCAACTCGGATGGGCAGCGTTCGGGAAATTGCGTGACATCTTCTCGTCCAAGATACCACAGTGCCTAAAGACAAGGGTCTTTGACCAGTGTGTGTTGCCAGTGATGACATATGGTACTGAGACGTGGTCCTTAACTGTTGGCCTTTTGGAAAAACTCAGAGTCACACAGCGGGCAATGGAGAGAGCTATGCTCGGAGTTTCTTTGCGCGATAGAATCCGAAACGTGGATATTCGCCAAAGAACCAAAGTCACCGACATAGCTGTTAAAATTTGCAAATTTACATAAATCATCAATTATCATCAATTATAATAGTCCGCAATGCCACATTTACTCCAATTTTAGACGTTATGTCAGTTGCATAGTGTTCAACGTTACTTGCCGCTATATCATCGTAGCACTGGCATCGCGTGGCGCTGTATTCAGATCGCGGTTGCACAACTAACCAAAAAGTCGGCGCAATGCGTAGCGTGCGCTGAGGTTTTTTTTTTACGTTTGTGACTCTATATGTATTGTATCTCGATGTTTAACAAGTATACATTTAAATTGTGACGTTAATAAATGCGGCACGCTGGGTTTTCATAAAATTTGATGTGCTGCCGGGATCTATACTCGTACAGGTCTGTGGTTCTTGTAGGTACGTGATATTGGGACGTCTACAGGAGAACAAATGACCTAAGTAGTTTCTCAAGGTTCACGTCACACAGTCCATCTTGTCTTAATACTTTTTGCTATCAATCCAATCATTGTGTCATTCCATTCATTTTAAAAGTGTTCTATATCAAGAATTTATTAACCACCGACGCAAAAAGAGGGATGTTATAAGTTTAATGATACACATCTATGTGTCTGTGTGTCTGTCTGTGGCATAGTAGCTTCCAATCGGGTGAACCGATTTAGGTTTTAGTTTGTGTTTGGATGAAAGTTGGGCATCCTCCTACCACACAGCTATGAATCAAAACGTGCACTTTTTATATTTTCTTTGATAAGCAACTGTCTTTTGAAGACAATTAGCTTTATTTTATACTGGTCTTGTGTCGAATGCGCTCATTGACGCATCCGCAGCCTTATCAATATTTCCTAATTTGTGAAATCTTGGGGTACCTTAAATCTTTTCTTTAAAATACTTCCTTCGAAATACACCTAAACAAATATACCTATTATTTTTTCAAAGAACGTCATCGAACTGATAAAAAGAAAAATGCTTATTGAAATTCTGAAACAGCTTCTAAAACGGTGCCAATTAGAATATTTGTTAAGGAATTAAGTGGGCTGTTCTCGTTTGGTTTCGATTCTCTAATTAAATGTTTAGTTGAAGTAATAATGACATCAAACCTATAGACAAACTTTCATAATGATTATGTAGAAACTTTAAAAAAAAGGTCTTTCATGAAAGCCTGTTTAAGAAACTAAGAAAATACCAATCAATTACAACAATGTCAATTTTCTACATTGATGTAAGTAATTTTTAAAACTGTTTGATTTTCTGAGTATTTTTGTTGTTTACTTCTTGTAACTAGGGATCGCTCGAAAGTATGTTCACAGGCAGTCGCTAGACGCAGACTATAATATTGTTTTTATATTTACTTAATTTAATTTAATTTAATTGTCATTATGAGAAGAATACAGTGGGTTTGGGCAGTGTTCAGGAAACTCCGCGTCTTCTCGTCAACTATAAAGTCTTTAACTAGTACGTTCCATTCTATATCTGTCATGAATTACGGTGCTGAAACGTTGCTGTACTTACAGTGAATTTATAATTGTATAATTTTCTATTTTGTATTTATAACTCAATTTGTGTTATATTTGTATTCTAGATTATTCAATTTTTTTTCTAAATTTTGTACTAATTAAATTTAATTTTATATCTTTATTTAAGACATAATATTTAATTTTTAAATACTGGGAGAGCCACTGGCTTCCGAAACACAGTTTTTTACTAGTTCGGAGCCAGTGGATTCAATTATTTGTTTGTATTTTTCCTTGTGCCAAATAAAGATAATAATAATAATTATTATTATTAATTATAAACGTTACAGCTGGAGCGGTCTTCAAATTGAAGGTAACACAGTGAGCTAAGAAGAGAGCTATGCTCGGCGTTTCTCTGAGAGACCGTATCCGGAACAAAGTTATTCGCCAGAGAACCAAACTCACCGACTTGAGTCAGCGTATTAGCAAGCTGGAGTGGCAGTTGGCTTGTTATATCTATCGCAGAACCGATAACCGTTGGGGTATATAGACGTATTTTATGGTTGAGACCACTAATCGGCAAAAATTGCGTACAAGACGCCCTGACACTCGATGTAGTGATGATGTACATAAAACGAGTGACAGATAAGGCTGAGCGTAGTGTTTTGGTAGAGGCCAATGTCCAGCAATGGACTAAGATGATTATGACGATGATAATGCCAATGAATCGTGGTGGTACTCGCTACCCTAACCTACCTAAGACCAAGGCATACAAAGTCCTCTCTGCTTCACACGTGGATCCGGCCAGGATACCTTGAAACATGCCAACATCTCGAGGGTTTACACCTACTCATGCAATCGCTACCCTTTATAGCAAGTCGCACCCACTTTACCTATAAAACTTTCTAAACTTTGCCAATAATTTTACTGTAACAGTATGTACTTTCAGTTTTTTATAGTTCCCGCTTCACACTTGGGGCAGTTTATTAGTTTCCAACTGGAGTTAAGCCGTAAAAAGCACTTACAGTCATTATGACTATGACGAGCCGGCAGATATCGTATAAATTGATAACAGACTCCAGATCTGACCAAATATTTTAATGGAACTAAGGGAGGAAAAGTTTTTATTTTTTTACTGACCAGCCACCAAAAATGAAGCTGGAATGAAGTATAATTTATATTAAATATATAATTTTAAAAATAAACTTCGCCAAATTTGGGTTATAACCTTTTACTTTTAAACTGCTGGCCAGAATTTGATATAAGCATAGGTAAAATGATATGGAATTTTAAGAAAAAACGCTTTCAAATTGGTTCACCTGTTTTGGTGAAAAATGGTAAAAGATTTACAATCAACCTCTTACCCTAAAACCTCTTTATTACGTTGTCGTGGTTAAAAATGACGATTATTTTGTAACGTTTTTATGACGATTACATACTAATATTTTTAGCGTTATAGAAAACTGATCAAAATGATTTGACGATGAACATGTATTAAAGTAGTATTAAAGTCAAAAGGTAATCGGCAAAGCTTTTATTTTACAGCTTGTTTTCTCGTTATACGTTTTTTTGTACTATAGTTATCAAAACAAAAAAAAAGAGTTCAAGAAAGAGTTTATAGATTTACTCGTACAATCCTGTCTGCTAATAATTTCGATAGGTTATATGCCGGATCTTATTGCATGAGAGGAAATAGGTCTTCTAACTCACAGTTTTTTTTTTTTGTTATATTTTTTTTTTTTTTTTTTTAATAACCATCATGAGTACGCATTTTTTGGGATATGGGTACACAATTGTCAACACACTTAATTTAGTTTTTGTTATGACTGTATCCTGTTTTGTGTACCTTAATAAATAAATAAAATAAATACTAAGCTAAACTTCTAACTAGGTGTGAAGGAATGTTAGAAACGATTAGTTAGTAAAGGCTAAGAAGAAATAATAGTACGTAGGACGTTTTTAAGTAGCTAGCTTCAGTGCCTTACCTTCTTTTGCATAAAAGATTTTTTTCCTTTTTATTACAGGTAATAGTTTACCTGCTTTCACGCGTGACATTTCTCGTTGGTGAAAAGCTTACAGATATCAAATTTTTAGGTATATTTTACATATGATAATATAATAACAAATATTATAAAGAGGAAAGATTTGATTGATTGTTTGTTCGTTTGTTTGCATTGAATATGCTCCGAAACTTCTGAACCGTTTTGAAAAATTATTTCACTGTTAAGAAGCTACACTATCCCCGGGTAACAAAGGCTATATTATATTTTCAAAAAATAATAGGGATCCTTATTAAAACTCCAATAATGTAACCCAAGGCGTAAAAAATTAAATTTACAATTTTAACTTTGCGTGTTTGACAGTTCTAAGACAGGACAACGTCTGTCAGGTCAGCTAGTCTTCTATACTATATAATATAATAATTATAAAGAGGAAAGATTTGATTGTTTGTTTGTTTGCATTGAATAGGCTTCGAAACTACTGAACCGATTTGAAAAATTCTTTCACTGTTGGGAAGCTACACTATCCCCGGGTGACATAGGCTATAATCTATACCCGTGCGAAGCTGGGGCGGACCCTTAGTATTACATAAATTAGCTTATCGAGCGTTTCTGCATAAGGAACAAAAAAATGTAGACCGCCGAAAGCTTTTGGCACTATGAGTAGCGTTGCTGGAGCATTCGACGGTTGAAATTTGCGACACAATTATATCTGTTAAAAATTCCTATGGTATCGAAAGGGTTCTTTTGCCATCGATTTTGTAAGTAAATTTAAGTTTTGATGCATCGTTATTCTCGACTGATAATAATAATATTTTGTTATCGAGTATTCAGCTGATAAAGTCTAATTTAATATAATATTATTACGTATGCATGTCAAAATTTCCACGATCATAACGTAGGTTCAACATTCGACCCTTCAAACATGTTAATAACCCACCAATTACCCACCCAAGTATGTAACAATAGTTTGACACGGATAGCTAATTTTGTACAGAACCCGACAGATATCAGTTTCAGCAAACATTTTGACATCTCTAGCAGTAAATCCAGAATTATAACAATTAAGTTTATTCATATCGAAAGTAATTCAAGTTCGGTTAACGTTTATTGTTGGAACTTGAAATTGTTCAGAGAACGCTTTGAAGTGACATTATATTTGGGTAATAGCGTTTGGATTTCATGAACAAACGGATATTTTCAGGGAAATGTGAGTTTTAGAATAAGATTGTGATATGGGTATTAATTTTGTAGCCGGCTGCTTTACAATAAGCTAGCAAGTAGTTAGAATGTAACAAAATTCTTCTACTACGACCTACGACTTACATAATACAGCCATTCTGTAAACGAGAGCTTGCAATTATCTTTGTGATTAATTTATTCACAGAACGGATACCGTGGCTAGGCAAACGTAGTGTAGGACGCGTTTCGGCCTAGAGTAGAAAAACAACGGACTGAAACTAAATGCAGAGCTCTGAAGACCATGCTTGTGCAGAGGTCAAAGATTACAAGTAAGGATATGCTCATTGGAACATTTGCGTCGTTTTATGTTTTTTATTTTATTTAATAAGAGGCTTGCGTTTGACCGCCAACTCGCCTGATGTGAAGCGATAATGCAGTCTACGGTGGAGCACGCTTGCCTATAAGGAACTGATTCACTCGTGATTTGAAAGCACCCAGAATGTAACTATCGGGGAACACCCATTCAGGCAGCGTATTCCACATTATAGCAGTTTGCATAATAAAAGTGGAATCAAAGCGCTTCGGTTGGGTTTTCGGAATATCAACCATAAAGCGGTGTCGATTTTTTGTGCCCGCTCTGGCAGTCCGATTTAAAAATGGGCAGGAAGGAACTAGATCGTCCAGATCCAATGCACACTCTCCGAAATGCTAATTACGTTTCATCGTTCTCTACTACATCGTATTGCTCTCAAGTACAACAACAGATCACCGACAAAACGAGCGTGCAATTGAGTTCAAACTGGTGAGCAATATTATTACACGTGTTCACCATAGTCGGTAAATTTGGAACAGTTGCATTGGTCTGGTCCTTATGAAGTATAATCTAAGTCAGTGTCAGTAGCGTATAATATAGGGGCGCTTGCAGATGTTGCGTAGTACAAGTAGCAAGTAGAAGTTGTTAGTAGCTACTACGCATCGTCTGCAAGTTCTGCAACGATTTGTTGCAGACAAGTAATACGTAAGTGGCAGGGGTAGTGCTTAGTAGTACTTCCACTGCCACTTGCAATAAGCAAAACGTTTTTGCTACTACTAGCTACTTACAATTTCTACTTGCTACTTGTGCTACGCATCTGACGACGCGTACTACTCATCGTCTGCAAGCGCCTTAAGAAACGGCCTACTACGTCCAGTACTAGATGAATATCGGCTGATAACGATTATGACTACTTATTCCGTATAACGTACTTATTCCGCAAATATAGTTTACGAACACAAAAATCCAACTACACCGATAAGAAAAACCTGATACTTAAACATAATTAAGAGCACATTTTTAAAGAGTCTGCTAAGTTTATGAGTTTTAATTTAAATATAGTGGCGTCTAAAGAAATAGTTTTAATAACTTGCTGTTTAATCATGATCTGGTAATACGATTCTTAAAAGAAAGACCCTGATTATTCAAACAATAGTTTAGCTTGCTAAACCTTCACCGATTCATTCGAGTACTTTAATCAAGCCGCTTTGTGATAACATAAAACAGAAATCATAAAGTTCTTACTTTTAAATTGGAATATGGTTTTGACCATCGCTTTTATAAGAAGTTCCTTAATTTTTGCCTAGCATAAAACAAATTCACTCAATTCTTGTTTCTATGTACAAAATCTGAAAACTTTTTATCGGATGTTTTGCAAATATACGAATTAAAATTGTAGAATCAATTAAACACAATTTTAGTAACGTACAAAATCTACGCAAGTTGTTAGTCAGTACTAAATTTGTTCTCCTTTTTTAATGCCTTATGTGGCAACAAGCAAACGGGCTGCCTGATGGGAAGCATTCACCGTCGCCTATGGATATCTGTAACACCAGAGGCATCACAAAATGTTGCCGACCCTTTAAGACTTTAATAACTGGTCTTTTGAAAAACCCCATGCTGTAGCTTCTCGGAAACACCGCGCAAGATAGCTTATTCCATTTTTTTTAAACTATGACGGTTGTTCACTAAAGTTATATGATTATTTACGAGATATTTATCGTGGTAATGTTGTGGAATGAGCTCCCGATATTTCGGCGCAGTTACATGCACCCGCATTCTTCAGTCTTCCCGTGAACATGGTGCATGTAACTGCGCCGAAATATCTGGAGCTCATTCCACAACCTTACCACGGTAAATATCTCGTAAATAATGATATAACTTTATCCCATATTTTGTTCCTCATTTTGATGACAGAAAATAGCTGCCACAAAACCTATTATGCATCGTAAATACTGTAGAATTACTTGGCGTTCGCACATTCTTAACCCTTTATTATGCAAAGAGAAACACTTATCCCCCGCATTGTCCCGTTTCAGGCAATTATTCTCAACACTTTTGTAAGGGAACCATTATTCTTAATGTGATCTGTACTTCTGATGACCTTTTCGGGAATCAAATCAGCCTTTTAAGATCATCGGATGTTCGTATAAATGGAACACATAAAGTAAACAATTATTATTATTATCCGTTACGGGAGGTGTTTGTAACGTTTGATTGTGATTTAAGTTTTTATTAATTTTAATGTAGAAGATATCTAGAAATAAATTTAATGGTATTTATTTAAGACGCACTTACAGTCAGAATCATTTCTTACTCACCTCGATAACCTCTTGATAATCACTTCTTGTTCTTGAAATCACTTGGTAATTTTGTCAAATATGAACTGTGTAACTGTGTTGTGTATGTATTTTTAATCTTAATTTGTTTTGGCTTCTGTTTTATTTATTTGTAGAGAATTGTAAATAATGATTGGATACTTAATTATTCATTATCCTTTGCCACTCTAAAAAAAATATATATATATACTATATTATACGAATTGTGCTATTTTTTTTTAAAATGTCATATCCGAAGACATGTCATCTCATTACAAATCCTTTAGTTTAATATTGATTGGTGTAAAAAAAAATACAAAACGGTAGCTGAAACGTTTAAATAACAGAGAAAAATTAAACAGGATTCTGGGCTCCTTAACTTTTTAAAGGAGTAGGTAATTTTTCCTTTGTCCCTTTGAGTTGAGAAGTAACTAGAGTGGGCTCGAAATTTTTATTCCGTTTTAACTCCATTTGCTGTTATTGTACGTTTGTATTTTAATAATGACTAAATGAGTGGCAAATTATGTTTGTTGAGTTGTAGATTCTAATTTTACTGGAGATAAGTAAGATTAATTAATTGAATATAGTTAATACTTGTTTAATATAAATAATATTTACGGTATTTTTATACCATCTCTCTAGATTTGTACGCCTACAAACTAGGCAAAACATGATACTTGGTGACAAATATTTTAACTCACCTATTGTGCATGCATTTTAAATGTGTGTATGATTTACTCGTGTTTTGTGCAAATAAATTATCTATATCTTAAATCATGTCAAGTATTTTAGATAGGTGTTTTGCAATGCCAACTTCGTTATGAATTTTCGCAGTTCACTGCGTTCTAGTTTTTTTGCAATACGTATTGCACTTGACAAGGCTTAAAATTACTCACATAAATTATGTTTGAATTGATTGCTAAAAATAATTGCTATTCGTATCGATTATGCGAAAAACATAGTTTCCAAACATCTCACAGTTTAACAACTGGATTGTCCCTTGCCTTTAAACATCTTATCTAGCACTCACCTGATCGTGCAAAGTTGTCACCACGGTCGACTGACAGACACCACTGACCGCAACAAGTGTTGTGTCGCCCGCCCGCCCTAGCGTTCGCTTATATACCGTAGCACGGCGCCGCCCAATGCCGCCCACTGCCTAATCATCGCCGGAATGCGACTAACATAGTTTGCATTTCAATTTCACGAATAAACATTTTAAGATGTTATCTTGCTATACGTCACATCCTTGGATGAGGTCGGGTGTGTTTTTTTTTCTTCAGATTTGTGTAAATAAGAATGTAAGAAGAATGGACCAGAATGCTGGCGCCTACTTTGGCCAAAAAATTACCATTGCCATATTTTAACGAGGCAATGCTGTCAGCATTCTGGACACTTTTTTAGGGTTCCGTACCTCAAAAGGAAAAAACGGAACCCTTATAGGTTCACTTCGTTGTCCGTCTGTCTGTCCGTCTGTCTGTCCGTCTGTCTGTCTGTCCGTCTGTCCGTCTGTCAAGACCCTTTTTCTCAAGAACGCGTAAAGGTAGCAAGTTGAAATTTATACTAAATACTTGGATCTACGGTTTCTTTCGGCTGTAAAAAAAAAGTTGTAAGTCAAAGCAATCAAAAGATATGAACGTTTATTTTGCGATTTCACAGGGGAATCAAAACCTATAGGGTACTTCCCGTTGACCTAGAATCATGAAATTTGGCAAGAGGCAAGGTCTCATAGCACATAATATATAGGAGTTAATCCGAAAGTTATAAACTAGAAATTATATCATTTAAAAATAATTATTTTGCGATTACAAACTTACATTTTGTAGTTGGAATGTATGGAAGAACCTTATTGTCAACTACAAAATTAAGTTTAGCTCTCAATATTTTAACTTCAGTTTTTGTTTTGGTCTCGCGCTCTGAGGGTTCCGTCTAACGGAGTAGCACGAGTCCTACTCGTACTTGTTCTTCCATAAAATAGCTTTTAGATTAGTCTTTGATGAATCCTGGTTATCGAATTTCACCTTATGGAATATACTTTTTTTTTGTAAAAGTTTACTTTATTAAAACTAACTTTATATTTAGTTACGAATTTTACTGAAGAAATATAATAATCGAATTTTAGTTTGGTGACTTTTGCTTCTATGATAATACATAAAATTGTGTCACCGTTTAAAACCGTGCTTATCACAAGATCGGCTGGCTTATCTGTGGAATGGATGGATTAATAGGCATTTTGATAATTATATACACGTATTGTTAAAAATATAGGGTTACGCGGAAAGGGTGTCCTAAGCTGAAAAAAGTCCGTTGTACTCGGTAATCGTTTTGTCTGCACCTATCTTTTTAAATGTTTGACCAAGCACCCGCATTCTTTAGTCTTCCCATGAACATGGTGCATGTAACTGCGCCAAAATATCAGCTCATTTCACAATCTTACCACGGTAAATATCCCGTAAATAATCATATAGGTAACTTTAATTTTGTAGTTTTTACTTGTGCATTTCCATCACCATTATATTATATCACAGACCTATATGTGATTCATCATCATCATCATTTCAGCCGTAGGACGTCTACTGCTGGACATAGGCCTCCCCGATCGATCTCCAAAAGGGCCGGTTGGAAGCGGCCTGCATCCAGCGTTTCCCTGTGGGCTCTTTTAGGTCGTTTGTCTATCTTGTGGGTGGACGTCCCACGCTGCGCTTACCAATCCGTAGTCCATTTGAGAACCTTTCGGCCACATCGGCCATCTGTTCTGCGTGATATGTGCCCTGCCCACTGCCATTTCAACTTGCTAATCCAGTGGGCTATGTCGGTGACTTTCGTTCGTCTACCTCATTTCGGATTCGATCTCGTAGATATGTATTATAATATTATATTGATCTTTGAAGAAATATACATTTGCTCGATGGCTATAATATAAAATATCGACAAAAAATATTTAAACCATTTGCAATGTTATTATGAAGATAATGCTTATTGTTATTTTTTTATTCCCACTTAGTGATTTTCTATAATGTATGAAAAAAATTGATCTTGGCTGGGAAGCGAGCTCTGATGGTTGATATTATGAGTAGGCGTGGCGCTCACCATCAGATAAACAAACGTGCTCGTCTCGTCACTCGAACTGAAATTTTTTGTGTAAATATTCTAAAAATCGACAATCGATCACAAGAAAATAGAACACTTGTTTGATTAAAACGATTATGTATTACACAAGCAATTTGTGTATGACTGATCACACTGTTACGATGTCGCCGGTTTGATGTATTGGCTGTTTTTTAGTTTAAAATATAGAATAGGATACAACAAATTTTAATTAAAAAGCTCTGACTAAAAAAATTGGAATTTTATCTGAGATGCCGGCGTCGCGGTTTTACCATCGCACTAGTTGCCATCGCCTGAAGGCTCATCCACACATCATAGATCAGTGAAAATCACACACTGTGCGATTCACACGATCCTTCTTGCCTTGTCACGGTTTTAGGGTTTGTCCCATAGTAAAAATTGGTCAGAATGATGAGTAGAATGACCTCCTTTCGGCTGAGTACAGTCTATATGCGTTACCCTGTATACTTGACGCTGGTTAAATAGAATAGAAAAGAATAGAATAGACTAAAGCCAAAACTTAAAAGAAAAAAGTTCGGAGTAATTTCTAAAACTCATCTAATCGCTCGATAATAATATAATTTATAGGTAGGTTTTAATAGGTCGATCCTATATAAAAAGTACACCTTCAAATCTCTTAGCAGGGCGTTCTTTCACAGGCAGACAATAACGATGTCCGGCTTGCAGGAGACTATGGGCAAACAAAGAGAAATATGATTGGTGAGACGCCGACGGTGAGGCACCCACGTCTCTGCTCGATAAACTTTGATACCATAGACCTTGGATATCCAATGTAACCACGGTTTGGTTTTATAAAGATACTGAAACATAAAACATGGTATCTATATGTATTTATTGAGTGTGAGCAGTAATATAACGCGGCGAAACGTGTATTTTCGTGTCGTTTCCAAAGCTCTACAGAAGCCTCTTGTAAAGTCTCCTCCACTTTACTAGGGCAACCGTGACTTACTTTGCTGGACTTTGACTGTGACTATGAATAAATATTTGGCGATATTTCATCAAAGATCTTAATTATATTGTGTCAAACTTGATCATATGTTAATACTTGATACTGGCAAACGTGCAAGAAGGTCGACGCCAAGAAGGAAATAATAAAAGAGAACTTGTGGCCCGCCCAAAAGATTTAATATTAGAACGCGAACGGGAATGGTTGTTACATGGTGGTATCGAACTCATCGCATTTCCGTTTAGTAATCCGGCTAGATCAGTGCAATCGAGTGTTATTTTTGTAAACTGATTATTTGTACACACAAATAGAACATGGAACTAAGTGTCCGACGTATTATTTTGGATCCTCTGTCATGAATCTATTTAAATAAATGTTTCCATATTATGTACATTACAAAGCTCACCCCACATTTTGAAAACCTAGAAATCCCATCATCCAGTTTTCCGCTCCTTTCTTGTCATTCCCCGGAAGGTATTCTCGTTAGTGCTGCAGATGTCCATAGGCGACGGTTTCTGCTTGCCATCAGGCAGACCGTAAGCCTGTTTGTCGCTCTTTTTATATAAAATAATGATAGCAACTCATCAACACAATATGGGTTATTTTATTTTTATGATAACAACTGTCCCGACCACGACTAGGTACACCCAACGAATCTATCCCAAAATGCGAATTATATTTATATTCTCAGAACGTATATTCGCACTTCAAAGCTTTAGGATTTCAGGATCAACAGGAAAACTTCGATAAGATACTCGTAACGCGAGCTTCATCCGGAAACTGCCCGGCCTTATTAAGTACCCACTGAAATATCCCATACTTTTTAACCGACTTCAGGAGGAGGTTATCAATTCGACTGTATTTTTTTTTTTTATACTTTTTTTTTTCTTCAATAATTTTGTAACACAACCCTAAGTCTAGAGTTTTTACAAATGTCAGCCACTCGCACTTGGCCATTATTTATTATTATATTCTAGAGTGCGTAATATAATCACGCCCAGTTTGACGCTTGTACGTATTGGTGTTTTTACATTAGAGCTAATACAAAAATACGTAAAAAAATACGATTGTTGTAATAGTATGGGGACCTCACTTTTTTATACTTTTTTATTATTTTTAGTTAATCTACCGTAACATTACATATTCTGTGAAAATTTTAACTGGCTATCTATTACAGACGGACTGACGGACAGACAGACATCGTAGGCTTAGTAATAGGGTCCCGTTTTAACCCATGGGGACGGAACCCTAAAAATCATTCACTCTCGACAAAATTTATGAAACAGCTGATTTTTCCCTATTTTATTTGATACGTAATAATATTTGACCTCCAACTCGATATCCATAGTTTTAAATATCTTTGGGTACCTACTTACAAGTTCATATTATATTTTACTTTACTAAACAAAATACAAGCTTACTAGAAAAACAGTTAAGACTGCCCATAGACCGTTGAAGATCTATGAGCAAGTTAGTCTACTAGTTCTTACCTGCCGAATGAAAAAGATAGGTTTCAGTGTTAGTAAAACTTTTACCAAAGAAAACTTGAAGCAATTTAGTTACAATCTTCCCCTGTTTCTTCTAAGACCAAGTTATACTTACAAAAGAACACAATACAAGCATGTTTGCTGCTGAAATTAGTTTAACAATGAACCAACAAGGTGAGTATCGTGATAAGTAAAACCGAGACGCATAAGTAAAGAAGTATAGATTCATGTATATAGGTAAGATTTATTATCTAACGGGATGGATTATGTAGGGGGATTTTAAAGGGATCTAGAAGATATCGTAAAATAAAAATGTATATATATTACTAATAATTATCAATTAAAAAAACCGACTTCAAAATTTGTAGGTAAAATTTCTGTTACTTGTATGACATAATACTGTCATCTAAGTAAAATTATTTCCAGTTATTTTGATTTAAAAGCCAAACTACTGAACCGATTTTGATGAAATTTCTATGGGACTAATCTGAAAGTATCCTCTCAAATCTATATCTCTACGTATATAAAAATTAATCCCTATTTACATTGGTCAGCCATAACTTGAGAACGGCTTTACCGATTACATTCATCTTTTTTCTAATACTTTGTAGAAGGTTCTTATGGAAAGAAAAATTAATAAAATTGCGCACAAAATTGGAAAGTTTCAGAAAACTTAACAACGATTTTAACTTCGCGCTTTTGACAGTTCTAAGACAGGAAGTCTGTCGGGTCAGCTAGTAAAATATTATAAAGAGGAAAGATTTGAGTGTTTGTTTGTTTGCATTGAATAGGCTCCGAAACTACTGAACCGATTTGAAAAATTATTTCACTATTGGGAAGCTACACTATCCCCGGGTGACATAGGCTATAATCTATACCCGTGCAAAGCCGGGGTGGACCGCTAGTAAAAAATAATTTTCCAAAATTCGAATCAAAAAAATCGGTTAATAAATGACTGAAATTATTTATTTTGACACGCCACGTGTTTTCTCGTACATGCTTGGACAATCTTAAGAGCCATGCGCGTTTCGGTACAGCCCTAGAACTAAGTATAAACCCACCCATGCCAAAAAATCATGTTGAACCGTTGTTTTGTTGCTGTATAAAAGAAAACCAACAAACACACTTTCGCATTTTAAATATTAGTGGAGATATTAAGAACAGGATAGAGGTATGATGGTCTTTTTGTTTATTGTCAGCAGTTAATCTCATAAGAAATGCCCATCTAAAATTCCATCATAAGGAGAAAATTATCAGTGTCGGTACTTTCAAATCGACGCCACGTAGGCTCAGCCCTGAATGGCTGTAACTCTTTATGGGCTGTAAACTCTTGTAGTGCCCACATTGTCGCGGGTAGCAACCCTGGGGTATGAACGCACTAGGGTGCATGAGCGCGTCCCTGAAGCCAGAATCTTAGAATACCGTCTTCTTCCGAGGAAACGGTCTAACGCAAACATATTCTTCAATAATTTTGGTATCCATTTCGTCTTGATTTCGTCCAACGTCTGGCAGATATGGTCAAAATTAACTAATGGTATCACTGCTTAATTAATCCCAATGCAACCCCTACCCTGCTTGAGCTTGTGATGGAAAACAGCGCTAGGAAATCGACAGTATGTTTGGTAGAAACTTTCTAGTACTTGGCTGGTTAGCCCTACCCCGCGTCCGTACATTGAGGCCGTGGTTGTGTGGCTTACCACCTAACTTTTTACGTGTTAGTCCTATTTCGATTATTCTTTTCCATTGGATGCTGGATGCTGATGCTGAAGTTGGATCCATGTATACGGTACTGACAAATCCTTATTTATATTTTTGACTATTTATTTATTTCTAATAGTGTTTGTTCAGTTTACACAGCCTCACATGAGAGTCTTTCAGAAAGAATTCGAAAAAAGATTCGGGGCCTACTTCTCGTCCTGGCTCCTTTAAAAGAGCTATCGACAATCCGTGTAATATCAGATCGCAATATAGGCATAAAACGCAAAATAATGAAGCGAACCTTAATCTGATAATTCATAGTTCTAGCCCTACACCAAAAAAAAATTCGCAATTTGCCAAATAACATAAAAGAAGAAAAATAAGAGGCTTCACGAATGTTCTCAAAAACTACTCAGAATCCAAATGTTACTAAACTATGGAAAAAAAAACAGGACAAGTACGAGTAGGACTCGTACTCTGAGGGTTCCGTTGGACGGAATCCTCAGAGCGCGAGGCCAAAAAAAAGTAGCTGAAGTTGAAACATTGAAAGACAAACTTAACTTTGTAGTTGACTATAAG
Source organism: Agriopis aurantiaria (assembly GCA_914767915.1). Lineage (NCBI taxonomy): Eukaryota > Metazoa > Arthropoda > Insecta > Lepidoptera > Geometridae > Agriopis > Agriopis aurantiaria. Next base: position 13,855,483 of record OU611992.1, on the reverse strand, counting down.
GTTCTTCCATACATTCCAACTACAAAATGTAAGTTTGTAATAGCAAAATAATTATTTTTAAATGATATAACTTCAAATTTGTAACTTTCGGATTTATTCCTATATATGTGCTATAAGACCTTTCTTTTTGCCAAATTTCATGATTCTAGGTCAACGGGAAGTACCCTATAGGTTTTGATTCCCCTGTGAAATCGCAAAATATGCGACATAAACGTTCATATCTTTTGATTGCGTTGACTTATAGCTTTTATTTTTTTACAGCCGTAAGAAACCGTAGACCCAAGTATTTATTATAAATTTCAAGTTAATACCTTTACGCGTTCTTGAGAAAAAGGGTCTTGACAGACGGACAGACAGACGGACAGACAGACGAACAACGAAGTGATCCTATAAGGGTTCCGTTTTTTCCTTTTGAGGTACGGAACCCTAAAAAGGAGTAATTGGATGTACTAATAGACCGTTCCGCTTTTTACGGTCGCCATCAGGGTCAAATATACTACTAATTTACTAAATAAAATTTGTTATTTAAGATCTGCGTGCATACATAATGTCGTAATTTAATAAACACATTGATTATTGAGTACAGACTACATGTTATGCTTTAAAAATAAATAGTTATCGGGACTTATCGCGCATTCTTTTATTTAGGTAAAATAGCTACCTTTTGAACGACGTTTTGACCACGGAAGAGGGCCTTTCCTCTTCCGCGGTTTAGTTTTAACAATATCGATGGTCGTGGTCACGAGCTGACTGAAACTGCGGGTGAGTCCCGAAAACAAGATGTGTTCAAATAGCAGAAGCTTAAAAAGTTACTTTTTAGTACAGTTATAGCCTTGTTATCATTCTCGGACATATCACAAGGTCTCTTGTGCGGTACTACCCTAAGATTTTACTACCCTCTAACGCGTTCGATTTACAGCCAATAACTTATCTGCATCTCGCTTGCATTACATTTGCGGATGTAAATGAGCTGTTTTGTTGCTCTGAACTACAACGCTGATTTGAGTGGCGTACGAATTAAAAGCTATTTGAGTGCGTGTTTGATTGGATGGCTAGGATACATTTGAATACTCATTTTTTTAAGCACATTGTGAAATTCACATACAGATCTTAAGTACCATAGAATGTTTAATAAGGTAGGTATCACATAAAATTCGGAGCGGATCGATTTATTATATAACTAGCTGTTGCCCGCGACATAACATAGCCCATACTTCAATCTGGTCATATCTAAGCATATTCGTGAAAACCGCATTTAAATCCGTCCAGTGGTTTAGGAGGTGTGCGTGCACAAACAAACAGACAAAATATCTAAAAATTATCTTAACGTGCTCACTAAACTTGTTCAGCTTTTGTTGATATTTCGCAATTACAGTTTTTTTTTTTCATTCTACGATTTTATTATATTTATATACTAGCTGTTGCCCGCGACTTCGTACGCGTAGACTTTCATCAGGCCCTTCTTTCCCACTGGGCACTCTGGGCACGTGCCCAGGGCCCCGCGATGGACAGGGGCCTAGTTCCTGCCAGATCACCAAATGATAACCAATATTTACTACCGACAAACATATTTATTTAGAAAAAATTATAGGATAATGACTGACTACAATACCTACTTGCTTATTAGCTTTACTCTACTCTCGCCTGAAAATCAGCATATCAACTTTCTTTGTCTATTCGAACAAAATAGTACTTTGTCAAGGTCATAGGGGCCCCATTATTCTAAAGTGCCCAGGGCCTCTAATAGGTTAAAGACGGCTGACCCTGACTTTCATATAAACTTTCAACCCCCTTTAGTCATCTTTTATTCGGCCCTTTCATAAAATCCTTTCTTAGCGGACCTCTACACCCCATAAGGAATCTACCTGCCAAATTTCAGCTTCGTAGGTCAAGTGGTTTTCGAGATTTCGTGTTTAATGAGTGAGTGAGTGAGTAGATGAATTTAGCTTTTATATATATATATAGATAGATATGTATGATATGATTATAGATTGATATGTCTTATAAATACTCATCAAGGCTATAGTAACATTGTAAAATATCGACGACCGATCTCGATGGAGACCAACTCTCCTCTTACCTTGTCTACTTGAAGCCTATAAGTACACGTTATTTCAAAAGTTGTGAAAAGGATACAACATTATTTTACATCTAAGTAGTAATTTTTCGTAGCCTGGAAAAGTTCTTTTAACACGTGTGCCTAAAGATTTCTTTAAATAAAAACATACAAAATAGAAAATTGGAGGAGACCCTTTAAAGGCGTCCAGCCTTTAATCTGAGGACAGCAAAGGAAATATTTACATACCATCTCGGACCTACAGAAGGGTGTGACGACGCTCGGCTGATTTTTACTTTTTGCCTCTTTTACTATGAATTTGTGGAAATTGAAATGTTAAAACGTGCACCAAGAGATAGATAAGTTTAGGTAATTACCTACTTTTTATGGTAGTTTTTTTATGGTTGACAGACTAGGTTGGTTGGTATTTCTTTTCAATTAGTATAAAAGGAGGATTAGGCTGTCTTATTTTTTGTGTATTTTACGCGATGTTTTTGCTGATTGTGAACAAATTTATTGATTCTTTATTGAAAAGGCTCTATACATTATTGGGAGTTATTGAGAGCGGTTCCATTTAAATTTGAAAATATTCTACCTCTTACTTAGGGTAGAAAGTTAGGGGATGAATCCGATTATTAAACTTCCCGAACGTCCTTTCAAAAAAGGAAGATGTTCTCAATTCGACTGAATGTTTTTTTTGTGTTTGTTACGCGTTTGCTCCGCCAATTATGAAATGATTATTTTTTTGTTGTTTGGTAGGTAATATTATAGAGGTGGTCTCATATAAATTTTATTAAAATCGATTCGGTGTTTTTTTACAAATACCAAAAATATATGACGTTTTGGTTTGTGGTTCCCTTCACTAAAGTTTTGATGAGGACTTTCAGTCTCTGTTTTAACTGTAATTTTTCTATTTTCTATTGACTTTGAAAAAGGAGGAAGGTTCTCAATTCGGCCCGTATTTTATTGTTATAATTTTTTATGTATGTACAGCAATTACGCCAGCATCTGCATACCAATTTGCGTGCTTCTTTTTTTATTATGTACACAAGAAACTTTCAATGTGGTCCCATAAAAAATTCATCAATTAGGGCTGAGTAGTTTTTAAACGAGCTCGAATAATATGGATAATTTTGCTAAAGCGCCTACGAATTTCGCGATAGCAAATAACTATACCTACAATACTTTTGTTTTGTCTTTTGTTCAAGAGCTTTATTCGAGTCAAAATAAGGAAGTATTCATGTGTAATCGTATCTATAAATAAACTAGTAGTTCATCCCGGACTGAGTTAAAGGTTTTAAGCATTCCACTATCATAGAGTGGAATGCCTTTGTATCATATCACTACCAATACTAAAATAAATTAGCATATCATCAAAGACTTCATAAAAACCACAAAACAAACATTCTAAGTTAATATGCCACTTCAAAGAACAAAATAATATTTTTACACGGATTTTGAATTCGTCGTCGTCAATCGAAAGAAGGGTTGAATGTCCATGTCTTTGATCATGCGGTTCTTGGACATACCGGTTTCCTCACCATGTTTTCCTTCACCGTTACGGCATCGAAACTACACATAATTTGTTTGGGTACTAAATAAATGATTGGTGCAGGGCCGAAGTCGTTCTTTATCGATCGGCAAATTTGACAGTTGTGGTCGTCAAATTCGATAAAATGCCATTTGATCAATACTCGCTATGATTGATTCTATGGCATTTTATCGAATTTGACGATCGATAAAGAACGGTACTTGCACTGCAGCCCTTATTAATTCACTGACAGACATAACCTATTCATAGCACATCATACTTATTAAAATATCCGAAACTAACTCTTTTGTCGTTGACCCTACAACTCAATCTGAGTTTTCCATCCGCACGCAATGTTTGCGAAGACATGCGTCACCGCGTTCACATAATTGCGGCGACTATTCTTCTCTGAGGTCGTCTTTACGACGCATAAAGTGTGAGCTCACGCCAAGTGATCACTTCTATGTGCACGCCCTTACGCGTCGAGACGAACGTAAAAGGCTGTGTAAATGCCGACTGCGCTGCGGCCTGTGTGAGGAGGGAAGCGATTAGAGCCGAGACGAGTAAAAATTAAGTAAGTAATGTTGTTGGCATTTTTTAAAATTAATTGACAAAGGGCATGGAAGCTTTCGTGGAGGTTTAAATTAAATAAGAAATTAGTAAAAAAAAAACATATTTTTATTAATAAGCTTTTAGCTTAAGCAATGAAAAATCCGCCATCTTGGAGCGTTGTGATGTCACTCACTTTATCGTTTATTTCAAGCTTTTTCATTTGATACCAATATTTATTTGATACAGGGTTACGCTGAAAAGGTGTACTAAGCTGAATGGAGTCCATTGTACCCTAAAAAATATCAACTGTTAGTTATAGAAAACAGACTGACCGTTTTCCGTCGAACAACTGATATTTTTTTCGCTATTTCAGGGTTGATCCCATCACACTAAATTGAATATGGCTGCCGCTCCAAGATGACGGATTACATATTCTTTGAATAAGCTAAAACTTGTTTTTTTTCTATTACCTTTTTTTTCTAGCTCCACGGCTACGGACTCCCGGGTAAGCGTAGCCCTACAATAATGTCATGGACAACCAATTTCGGATTAGATAACTGGTCGCGATAATAACTATTAATGTTACAGGGTTCTAAAGAAACCTTTTGTTATCAGTGCCGACAAAAGTTCACCAGAATGCAAATCATGTTCGCTACATGGAGTACTACAAGCGCACCCTAATTACCAATTAGAGTTATCGATGGACATGTTAGTACCTTATTCCCGCTAGCTGTGACCTAATCCTAGATTTGTTAATCATCGAACGGCTTAACAAGTCACAGTTAAGTGATGACTTAGTATGAGTGGGGTATGGTGGTCAATGTTTCTATTGCTCAGCTACTATATCACTAAGGCAGACTGTCGTTCAGTGTGGAGGTTAAAGGGCCTATGTTCAGCAGTGGACGTCTTCTGGCTGATGATGATGATGATATAACTAAGCACTTATCAGCATGTTCCGAGAACTTCACTTAAGAGCCAGTTTCCAATTCAAGCTACGTCTTTTACCACACCGCCTAATAGTGAACACAACAAGGAAGTTCAAGGGAAACTGACACAGAAGAGCCAAAGATTTTACTAAATAGCATACATTGGCAAAAATCAAAATCAAAAATATATTTATTGCAGTTTGTTGGTAGACCTAGATGTAACATACAGAATATAATATGTTCTTAAAGAGCACCGAAAACAAACTTGTCTCTAAATAGACATGCAATATTAGCACTGGCATATTTATAACTCACTAAATCTGAATATAATTTATCGTATTGAAAATATAAATAATTATATATATAAAAATTCTGGAATGAAAGGTTCTGGAATGGAGACCACGGAAAGCGCAGCGTAGGACGTCCACCCACAAGATGGACAGACGACCTAAAAGAGACCGCAGGGAAACGCTGAATGCAGGTCGCTTCCAACCAGCCCTTTTGGAGATCGATGGGGGAGGCCTATGTCCAGCAGTGGACGTCCTATGGCTGAATAGGTGATGATGATGATGACGATTCAAGTTCTAGTTAGAACGTTTTGAATATAATATTATTTAGTTAAAGCTTAAATACCTACTTGGAAGATGTAAGTAAATCTTTTAATTAGGTGTTTAATGGGTAGCCCTGAAAGGTACTTACCAACTTTTGTTGACCCAAATTTCAAATAATTCCTTTCGTTAAATTGCAACAATAATTCTCACAAACGTGATTACTTTACAGATAACGCAGAGGCAGGTGTTTCTTGTTAATAATCCTTAATAAGCATCTCATCAGCAAATTAACGAAATACACCAGCCCGATAATTTAAAAGATCAAAACAAGAAGCAAATTAACGCCTACGACTCATTTTTATCCTCCGCTGGAGATAATTCTAAAATTAAACTCAGAAGGTAAGGAATTAAAGTGGTTTTTAATCCCATTTCCTTCCTTCCTTCGATCTCTTCCAGGCAACCTTATTATGGAAAGGACATGATTGCTGCACTCAGGGTTGGGTCCTGACTGGGGAACTCAATGGATTAGCATCATATAGGTTTGGTTAGGTTAGAAACAGTGAAATGCAATGTTGTATACCTTTACCTACGCATAGGCATGATTCCTAATGTTTAATTTATTACAAATAACCGGCTTAGCGATGAATATAAGTAAATACATTACACATACTGAAAAAATTATTTGAATTGGCTGTTAAATCTCTGAGATATGAGTATTTAAAGTTTTAGGTGGGGATGGAGAGGGCATGTTCTATCCCTTTCTCGCAAAGCGTGTATTAGTATAGCATTTGTATGGCGCTCCTGAGCCGTGACGTCACGGCTCAGTATAGTGCCCTCTCTGACTAGCATGAAATTAAATTAAATTAAAATGCTTATATCTTATTTATTTTTGAACTAATTTTAATTTTGTTTTTGTTGATGTGCTCTATTTATGATCAGCTTTTTTATGAGGTAATAAAAAATATTAGTCATCATGCCTATTATGATTATCCAACTTGTTATTTTTTTTTAATATTAGCTTATTTTCATCATAGTCATCGTCATCATCATCATGGTCATCACCATTATCATCATCAATCATCCTTATCATCATCAACCATTTTCCACCCACTGCTGGGTATAGGTATCCTCTTCTCTGGTCTTTTCTCTTTTCTCTTTTCTCTCTCTTTTCTCTTTTTTCCGGTCCTGTGACCTGTGCTAATCTTGTCCACTGGTGCTGGTGGTCTGCCCGGTGGTAGCTTTCCGTGCCGCAGCCACCATTCTGTGACTGCTTTGGTCCACCGTCCATCTTCCCTTCTGACCAAGGCAATATGGATTAACTTAAGTTATTTTAAATACAATAAATCCTATAAGATCGCTATGCCATTTGTAAAAAGTTTCTACCGCCCAATCCTATTGTCCTTGTTTTATACTCTTAGCGCCATCTTACGAGCTAACTATGAACCATGACAAACGAACCGGCTACGAATGAAAGAATGTGCCATAGTGAAAATTCTCTTCGCACATCGTGAGTTCAAGACCAACCAATATGTGGAGCCTTTATCAACAATTATGTAGTTCAATTTCTTAACAACAAAGAAAATAAAATGTAACCTTTTCCTCTTTTCCTGTTTGGATGAGAATAGTTCGACTTCGTAGAAAAAAATTGTTTGCTGTATCAGGAAACAATTTTTTATGCTCGTAGTGAAAAGATACAGATATTCTTTATTAGTTCTAAGAAATTAATATAATGTATTATTAATACATATTTTATCCTAGATTAAAACAAAAGCATGCCTACTGCTTTTGTACCGCCAGACCTCCAGTAAGTACATAATTTCATAAAATTAAAATATCTAGAGTAAGGCAGGCGTCCAACCTACGCGCAGCCACCGCGAGACCGCCAACTAGTAAAATATGACAGGATTAAAATTGCTCTTAGGCCCGAACCCAAAGACGAATAGGTATATATTATCTTTGCCCGAAACCCATCTATATGACCAAAAATCGTCATTGTATAATTATAACGTGACTCGTGATCTGAAAAGTTTTCTTTGCGCGTAACCTGCCACTTGCCACGCGGTGTATGGAGATTTGTCAGATCAAGTGTCACGTCACATAGGTGGGTTTTGGGCCTTAGATTTAAAAGGAACTTACACAGCACTTCAGCAGGCACTTGCCCTGGCGACGCCGAGGGGGCCTCAAACTCACCGTATGAAGCTCAATGAAATGTTTTAACGGAAACGAGGCGTACCTACTAAACATCCCTGCCACTTGGTTGGCCGATCACAACCTCAAATCATCTTCCTGTCAATTATGTAGGGCCGACGGATCTCGAAATCACGGCCTAGCTGAACGTTTCGAGCTAGAAAATTCTAAGAATATAAATTATTGTAAGCCAACAGTGTGGCGGCGGTGGGACACCTACCCTTTTCTAAAATTGTTTTCTGCAGACAGTTGCACTTTGACATTTTTGATATAGGTAATTAATAGGTATGATTACTGCGTATTCATAATTGTATGCTATTTATTTATAGCCGCACGAAGAAAGTATAATCATTATTTACTTTGCTCTCTCAAGCGGTCAGTAGTGTCTTTGGACGTCTTATCGAAATGAAGCTATTTTTGTGTATTGTTTTGTTTTCATTGGTGAGTAGGTACCTAATAAGTATAAGGTGTAGTTTTATTATAATTTATTTTATTACTAGCTGCGCCCCGCGGTTTCACCCGCATGGTGATGACGATGATGATAAAAAGTAGCCTATGTGTTAATCCAGAGTATTAGCTACCTCCACACCAAATTTTATCTAAATCGGCTTAGCAGTTTCGGCGTTGAGTCCAGCCAAACATACACACTTACACACAAACTTTCGCATTTATAATATTAGTATGATAAGATTGCTTTACTTACCTACTATACGGGGTTACGCGGAAAGGGTGTACTAAACATTATGAGACCTTTAGCCATTATGAGAAGATAACAAAGAGACATAACGACAAACAAACGACAAAAATTATATCATAATAGTTTGTATTCTTATGCTTGAGACATTGTTTCTGTCTCCTTTCCACTTACATTTATCAGATTGAGAGTAACAGGGACAAAATATCACAGGGAATAACCCACTAAATAGAGAAAGTAAGATAGTGTAAAATAAATAATTAATATCCGCTACCCAATTTTTTACAGACTTATGCTGATTTACTAGGTAAATCAAGAAATAAGGAAGCTACATTGGTAAGGATCAAAATTCTGTCATTTTAGTTTGGCCTTAACGTTTACCCTATATACTTATACTACCCTATATACTTATACTACCCTATATACTTATACTACCCTATATACTTATACTATAGAGTAAATTTTCCAGAAACCCATCTCAACATGCTGCGATATACCAGAGCTAGGTGACTCCAGACCTTTGTTAGAATGCTCCGACCCTAAATTGCCTGGACCGGTAAGAAAAATGACATTATTGTTATCAGTATAATATATTACATTAGTCCAATACTAGATATAGCTTAGTTTTTTTTTTTTTATGGAAGTTTTATATCTAAGTTAACCCTTTAGTTCTCAAACCCCTCTTTGGTCGTCCGTTTGATCATCTCGTTTGCAGTGTGCCGCTCAATATAGAATTGTGCGTTTGTAGAACTAGTTAGAATGTCAGTGTGTGTAATACGTGTTTACCTCACGTACTTTAGTTTATGGCTGCCTTTTTTCAGCTATATTATGATAAACCGGTATAGCTACTCTCAAGGCACGTCACTTTTCGTTACGCAGAATTTCTGCAAGTCGGCTGTGGCTCGCAATACTATTTTTATCAAAAAGCTCTCTTTCGCTTAGGATTCAAATAACTCGACTGCCTAATGTTAAATGAGCACCTAATTAGCATCGTGTACAACTCAATTGTTTTAACGAGTTCACAATTAACATCACGTATAACTCAATTGTTGTAATGAGTACTCAATTAACATCGTGTATAACTCGATTGTTTAATGAGTACTCAATTAAATTCACGTATAACTCAATTATTTTAATGATTACTCAATTAAGATCGCGTATAACTCAATTGTTTTATGAGTATATACTCAATCAACATCGCGTATAACTCAATTGCTTTCATAAGAACTCAAATAACACCACGCAGCACTGAATTAGCATCGTATATATTAACGGCCTCACTTATAAACGTTACTTAAGCTAAACAATGCTTAAAATTGCTCGGTCTCGTTTTCGCCTGTGACAATTTCCGTCAGTGAAAAGTTGACGGAGCAATTTTAAGCATTGCATAACTTAAGTAACGTTTATAAGTAAGGCCGTAAATGTCTATATAATTGTTTTTTACCTCACTTACAGCCGCATGCAACTTCTTGTTGACGGAAATTGTCACACATGAAAACGAGACAGAGCAATTTTAAGTATTCCTTAGCTTAAGTAACGTCTCCGAGTGCGGCTTAACTTACTGCCAAAATCTGCGCGGTTCCGGTGAGGTTTGACAGCTCAAAGTGATTCAATATAATAATCGGGTTATAAAAGTCTTTTTTTGATTACTAATATTGAGGAACTTACCCACAAGCTATATAGGCAAATATGAGGCCGAATTTGAGTGTAGGAGTTACAGGCGTCATAAAACGTTTATTCGCTCTTAGGACGAGAATGTGGTCTTATTGCCTCTGGGATTAAGCTCTAGGTATTAATGTGATTGATGTAGAGGGTATCTAAGGTACACACATACCTTTTGACTCATCGTTTCCATAACAAAGCAAGGCATTTTTCTAAGAACTACTTATTTTAATTGATTATTTCAATTAAAAGAAAAGGGTTTTGAATTATTAAAGTTTTGAATTCTGAGTGGCACTGAACTGTTTTGGGCAAGCTTTGCGCTTACCATCAGACGAACGAATAGCTCGTCTTTTTACTCAAGTGAAGTTCGTTCGGTGTAAAGTGGTTCATGTAGTATAATAGCTGTTCAAGCTGTTCAAGCTGTTCTGTTGCTAACACGCTGGTCTGAGCAAGGTTTTAGTAAAAGTTGCGTGTATGATGATGGCCGCAAAATCAACTCACGTAGATTTATCGTTGGTGCAACGTTATGCACTCTGTAGAACAATTATAATGCACCATAGAAGAATACTAATCACATCATCTCCTTTAAATATTTATTGGTCAACACAATCACTAGAAAGAAAACAAAATTATTTCTAACTAACCTTTGGATAGTTTTATCAAAATCCTTTGAAGATAGGTATATCACAAAAGAGATAATAATGTTAAATAACTTAAAATTCGGTCATGAATGGAGTATTTACTGTTCGCACCTTTTGGATGGATCGACTAGGTAGAGGTACTGGCTTGAGCCGTTGATGTCAATTGAGAAACGTGCCAATAAGCTCGTCTCCCTGGTCCAGACTTCGCTCCAAAGTTTTGAACATTGACGCAAAGTTGCTAGTCTATCAGTTTTTATCGAATAAGTTTAGGAGAGTAAGATCAGACCAGTATGTTATATTCCCTCCTGCCTTTTGTAAAAGGCAGGAGGGAATAATGTAATCGAGCGGACAGGAAGGGCACGAAAAAGCAACATCATTTCATGGGTGACATTCCAAAAACTCGAACGATGCTCTTTTATTCCACTTTCATTGAGCGATTGGAGTAGAATGGAGAACATTCTACATTTAACTTAGATTATATCCTTCTATTGATAATTATTCCTACATTTTAGTGCAACGACGTCCAATGCATCTTTGAGAAGTCAGGCTTCCTCATCGATAAGAACACCTTAAACAAAGATGCGTACAAGAATCATCTCCGACAGTGGGCCGAAAAACACAAGGACTGGTCGGCGGCCGTCGAGAGAGCCATAGAGGACTGTGTGGATAAAAACCTGAGGCAGTACCTTAGCTACTCCTGCAGAGCTTATGATGTCTTCACTTGCACTGGGATTGCTATGCTGAAGGTAAAATTCTATAACACCATAGACCTTTGGATTTGTTACTTTTGAATTCAGCGATAGCCTGCAGAATCCGCACGGGGAAGTATCATGCCTTTGGTAGTATTTTTTAGCGATTATCTTTGCGTTTGTGTACGGAACACTTACTCGACTTACACGACTATGAGTGTTAACAAGGAATAGTGTGTCAATTTTACTTTGCTCTGAATTAAAGTGCTTTTAGTGAAAGAGAGCATATTAGACAGCTAAATTTTTCAGGGGGGGGGCAGAGTGCAGGGTCACGCAGTCCTCCTCGGACCTGAAAAAATTGCATTGGCGCTCAATTTTGTGACCTTTTATCAGATCGAAGTTTATGGTTAATTTTTTTAATTTTAATTTTTTATTCGGGTATGAAGAGGTCAGATAAATTCTTACCATGGTGCTTACCATCATCATCATCCATGGCGTTGATTTGCTCGCCTTTTCATTCAGTTGTATAAGATATCCTAACGTAGAGATCCCTTTTTTAGTAGATGTCTAACTTTTGGAAATAACAAATATTTGGAAACACAAAAATAGAAACACTAACAGAAAGGTTTTCTTAATGAGAATTTTCCTTACTTTTGTCCCGTAGCAAAAGTAATAAAGTACTTCAATATTTATCTTTCCACCTACGAAAGACGTGTTAGACTAATCTGACGTCATCAATCGTGATGCCAGATGGCACGGAATAGGGCATGTAGGTATTTATTTATTGCAGATCCAAACAATTTTCTTCTTTGTTTACTTTCTTGAAAGGTGACTGCTTACAAATGATATCGTATCTAGAATGAATGAGAAGGTCTGCAATGAACGATCTTGTTTGAATTTTTGAAGAGCAGTGAAATGAGAACGATTTTACATTGGGTCATAATTTCAAAAGAAACTTTTACAGATGTATTAAGAGATGACCACACTGAATCGTCGTTCGCAAATTCACAACGCAGGATGCGAGATGCTTGAGGAGGGAAAATAAAAGGTGTTGTGAGATTTCTTTCTGTATTATCCTGACTTATGTCAGGAGAGTACATCATTTATCTGGGTGGCACTTCAGGGGACAGCGGCCTGAAGACATATAGCATAAAGTTAGATCGCCTGTAATGACTATTTGAAATAGTTTAACGTTGTATAAAGTAACTTTTTTTTTTCAGAAATGCCCCGATTCATCATGGAAGTGTTAATAAAGTTATGTTAGCATACCATACCTTTGTATTAACTAGGCTTTTCTAATGGAAATAAACTTTACTTAAATATGCACTTGCCTTAAATTACACCACTACTACTTACTATTTACTATTACTTTCCTATGGAAAATTTATTTGTTTTTCCTTATGAGCTGTATTACAAAATGAAATCTTTAAATTTTAGGTATCTTTATTTTCGGTCATAAGGCAAAAAAAATAATCCGTTATTGTCAAGACGAATATATACAAGTAAACCATAACATTAAAATTGTTTATTTTATGTCAGTAATTTAATTTTACGAAAAACTAATTTTTAAAATTGGAAGTAATAAATTGATATAAAATATGTTGGATTATTCCAATCCGTAAAGCCGTTATTTTCTTTAAAAATACAATTATATATTTATTACAGACATTGAGATTTCTATAGATTTTTCTATTTGACAGAATCAGAACACCTAAAATCCAGTTTTCGTACGTAGTACATATATAGGTCAAGGTTTACGTTACTCTCGAGTTTGGACTCATTCATATGGTTATAACGGGTACCATACACCAGCTCGTGACCCCGGCCATTGGAAGATAGTCGTAACGTCAAATTATCATCATCATCATTTCTGGACATAGGCCTCCCCCATCGATCTCCAAAAGGGCTGGTTGGAAGTGGCCTGCATCCAGCGTTTCCCTGCGGTCTCTTTTAGGTCATCTGTCCATCTTGTGAGTGGATGTCCTACGCTGCGCTTACCGGTCCGTGGCCTCCGTTCGAGAACCTTTCAGCCCCATCGGCGATCTGTTCTGCGTGATATGTGATCTGCCCACTGCCACTTCAACTTGCTAATACGGTGGGCTATCGTCTACGGGTCTTCTCATTTCTGAACCCTTGAATAGCTAACAGTAAATTCAGTTTTAGTTTTTTTAAACGACAAATAATATACATTTTAGGTCCTCTTTTCCTTTTATTTTCTTTATTTATCCTCCTATTATGGTCATTCTAGTTTTAGTTTGTCTTAAGCTTTATGATAATCTGTAGTAACAAGCGTTGCTTTAAATTGGGAAAACCTCGCCTCAAATAAGTAGTCTTTTTTGTTTATCGGAAGTCGTATTTCTCGTCAATACGAGATTGCAGCGGTAGTTTGTCAGCAAGTTTCTTCTAAGCCAACCCTTCTTGTGGGTTGGATTTTATGGTGATCCCTTCGAGCACATTTTATAGTGGTTTTATAGTTTGATCCATCACTTCTAAGCCTGTCGAGATACGGCAGAATAGAATAGGTCTCAGTATTTTCGTATCATTTTCCATCACACGTCATACTAATATTATAAATGCAAAGGTGTGTTTTTTTGTTCCTCTTGTGGCGCTGCCTGAATGGCGTTCTCCGATAGTTACAATATGGGTGTCTTCAAGTCGCGATTAAATTGTTTTCTTCTATGCAAACTACGAAACTGATCTCAATAAAATTTGGCGATAAAGTAGTGGGGATCGTGATGACGAACACACCACAAAGGAAAATGTAATTTGCGGGTAAGACCGTAAGGTTACTTTTTCTCAGTTAATTTAACTACAAAGTGCAAGGACATTGCACTTGTGCTACAATCTCAGATAAGGCAAACAAAGGAGATATGGCACGCGGAGTCATCATCATCATTTTAGCCGTAGAATGTCCACTGCTAGACATAGGCCTCCCCCATCGATCTCCAAAGGTCCGGTTGGAAGCGGCCTGCATCCAGCGTTTCCTGCGGTATCTTTTAGGTCGTTTGTCCATCTTGTGAGTGGACGTCCGACGCTGCGCTTACCGGTCCATGGTCTCCATTCGAGAAACTTTTGACCCCATGGCCATCTGTTCTGAATGATATGTGCCCTGCCCACTGCCACTTCAACAGGCAGGTTGAGTGGCGAGTACGAGCGCATCTGCCCTAAATAGCTTGGAACTCACGCTGCAGACGACCTTGCTGACCTTGCTTTATTTACATTATCATTATTTTAGTTTTACATTAGTGTCGCTACAAGTTTCTTAGTGTGTGTGTGTAAGAATGAGTAAGTGACTTTTGTAAAGAGGGGCAAACAAACGCATGTGTTACGCCTGATGTAAGCAGAAACTGCCGACTATGGACATCTGCAACGTGAGTCATAAAAGTTGGTGAAACACGGAGACATTCAAACACGAACAATAATTGTACTGAAGCATATCTCCCTTGTTTGTTTGTCTGTCTGATCTGAGGTTACAATTATCTTTCTTATCGTCATTATTAATAACAGACAGAGTAATAAACAACTCAGCAGACAGTTCATTGTTCGAAGATCTACATGTTTTGTGGACCATTATACCAATGACCACTCTATACATTGTAATATAACGTAATACTATTACGTAAATACGTAAAACAGAAAATTGTTAGAAAAATAAAGATAATTATAAAAAAAAAAAAAAAAGAACCGACTTCATGACTATACCTTCATTTACAAACTAAAACTAAAAAGTAGAAAATATTTTTTTTAATAACTTCAAAGCAATGAGCATTACAGGACAATCAACGAAATTATGAATACATATTATAAATTTACAATTTATAATCAGTTATTTTTGGAGTTGGTGCCAGACAAAGCAAAAATAAGCTTAATAGATACCTACTTGATTAATCTATTAATATTTATGATATGAATGTGAATTAGATTGGATTGTAATTAGATATATTATATCTAATTATTGATTGACAAGTTTAAAACTATCTAAACAATTGGCGGCCTTATCGCTATAATTGGTCTTTATAATCTTTTCTTTTGATGTGTTTGTCGTGTTTTGTGATGTTTTTCATTCAGTTTTTTTCTATCTTTCTTTCTTTTTAGGGTTCCGTACCTCAAAAGGAAAAAACGGAACCCTTATAGGATCACTTCGTTGTCCGTCTGTCTGTCTGTCCGTCTGTCAAGACCCTTTTTCTCAAGAACGCGTAAAGGTATCAAGTTGAAATTTATACTACATACTTGGGTCTACGGTTTCTTTCGGTTGTAAAAAAATTAAAGTTGTAAGTTAAAGCAATCAAAAGATATGAACGTTTATGTCGCATATTTTGCGATTTCACAGGGAAACCAAAACCTATAGGGTACTTCCCGTTGACCTAGAATCATGAAATTTGGCAAGAGGCAAGGTTTCATAGCACATATATATAGGAATAAATCCGAAAGTTATAAATTTGAAGGTATATCATTTATTTTGCTATTACAAACTTACATTTTGTAGTTGGAATGTATGGTAGAACCTTATTGTCAACTACAAACTTAAGTTTGTCCTTCAATATTTTAATTTCAGTTAGTTTTTTTTTTGGTCTCGCGCTCTGAGGGTTTCTTTATTTCGTATATTTTGCGATTTCACAGGGGAATCAAAACCTATAGGGTACTTCCCTTTGACCTAGAATCATGAAATTTGGCAAGAGGCAAGCAAGGTCTCATAGCACATATATAGGAATAAATCCGAAAGTTAAAAATTTGAAGGTACTTATATTATTTAAAAATAATTATTATGCTATTACAAACTTACATTTTGTAGTTGGAATGTATGGAAGAACCTTATTCATCATCATCATCAGCCAGAAGGCGTCCACTGCTGAACGTAGGCCTCCTCCTTTAATCTCCACACTGAACGACAGCCTGCCTTTCGCAGCCACTGGATGCCCGCGACTCTCACAATGTCGTCGGTCCATCTAGTGGGAGGCCTGCCTACGCTGCGTCTTCCGGTTCGTGGTCTCCACTCCAGAACCTTTCTTCCCCATCGGTTATCGGTTCTTCGAGCGATGTGGCCTGCCCATTGCCACTTCAACTTGCAAATTTTAACAGCTATGTCAGTGACTCTGGTTCTTTGGCGAATAACCACGTTTCGGATTCTATCGCGCAAAGAAACTCCGAGCATAGCTCTCTCCATTGCCCGCTGTGTGACTCTGAGTTTTTCCAAAAGGCCAACAGTTAAGGACCACGTCTCAGTACCATATGTCATCAATGGCAACACACACTGGTCAAAGACCTTCGTCTTGAGGCACTGTGGTATCTTGGACGAAAAGATGTCACGCATTTTCCCGAACGCTGCCCATCCGAGTTAGATTCTACGAGCGACCTTTTTGCCTAAATTGGACATACCTAACTGAACAATCTGTCCAAGATAGGTGTAATGGTCAACAACTTCGAGAGTATCGTTCCCAACGACTACCAGCACGGGTTCAATATGGACATTGGACATAATTTTTGTCTTGTCCATGTTCATTTTAAGACCCACCTGTTGGGAAAGGCTACTGAGGTCGCTGAGCATCGTATTGAGGTCCTCCAGCGACTCTGCCATGATGACTATATCATCGGCAAAACGAAGGTGAGTGATGTATTCGCCATTAATGTTGATGCCGAATCCGTTCCAGTCCAAGAGCTTGAAAACGTCCTCCAATGCGTTCGTGAACAGTTTCGGAGAGATAACATCTCCCTGTCTCACGCCTTTCTGCAGTTGGATTGGTTCCGTGCTCTCGTCCTGTAATTGGATCGACATGGTGGCATTTCTATACAGACACTTCATCACTTCGATATACCTATAGTCGATATGACATTGCTGGAGGGACTGCAATACTGCCCAGCTCTCGATTGAATCGAAGGCTTTTTCGTAGTCCACAAACGTGTGAATGTGGTCTACGGTGCTTCCAGCTTTTACGGAAACTGGCTTGTTCGGGGGTCTGGAAGTCATCAAACCTGCTTTCGAGACGATTCGTAATGACTCTGGAAAACAGCTTGTACACATGGCTCAGGAGTGAGATGGGTCTATAATTCTTCAATAAGGTGTGATTACCTTTTTTGAAGAAGAGCACCACCACACTCCTGTGCCATGCTTCAGGCGTAGTACCTTCGAGAATGACGGAATTAAATAACTTCTGGAGGACTAAAAGTACCGGTTTTCCACCCGCTCTCAGTAGTTCTGTCGTGATTCCGTCATCACCCGGCGCCTTATATCTGGGATGTCCTCAGTGTAGTGTCGGGTCAGTTTCGCTCTCTTGTCCTGAGCTGAACTGACAATAGGCTGTCGTGTCGAGGTGTACAACTGTCCGTAAAACCTCTCGAGCTCTCTCAGAATCTCCGGCTTTGACTAAATGATACTACCATCCTCGATCTTCAGCTTCGTCATTTGGCTTTTCCCAATAGACGAATTCTTCGCGAACACTTTCAAGCCCTGGTTTCGCTCAATTGCATCCCTAATACACCTAGTGTTATAGGAACGCAAATCGTGTCGCACCGATTTCGAGATTCGTCTATTAAGTTGGCCATATTCCGACATATCAGCTGAAGATTGCAGTCTCATCTCAATCCGGTCCTTTATTAATTTAATGGTTTCGTCTGAGAGCTTCTGAGGTGTTTTCCGGTGTGGGGTCTTAAAGAACTTGGACACTGCTTGGACAGTTTCCACCAACCCATTGTTAATTTCGTCCACAGTTCCGCTTTCGGCTAGGCCCTGGAAGCGATTATGCAGTTCGAGTTGGAAGTCATTTGGGTTTTGGATTTGGGCATGACCAGGACGGAGCGTAGACTTCACCAGACGCGACCTCTCCAGCTTGATGTTGATATTCAATTTGCCTCTGACAATACGGTGATCGCTACCGGTTTTCACCTTGCTGATCACGGAGACATCATTGAATATTCACTTCTTGGTCGTCATGATGAAGTCGATCTCATTTTTGGTCGAACCATCTGGGCTCATCCAGGTCCACTTTCTGGATGGTCGCTTCTGAAAGAAGGAGTTCATCAAATAGAATTCCTCCTTCTCCATGAAGTCGACCAGCCGCTGGCCCCTCGGATTCCACCGTCCATATCCATATGACCCCACTCTTAACTCATCGACATTCCGTGCGTCCCACCTTTGCGTTAAAGTCACCAATAACAACGGTGAAGTATGTTTCGGAGGAATGTATGGCTTCGGATATCTCCTCATACAGAGCCTCTACTTCATCGTCAGGGTATGTCGAGGTCGGCGCATATACCTGTATGACCTTCAGCGAATAACGATCAGTTATTCTGAGTATAAGGTATGCTACCCTGCTCGACACACTATCGACCTTAATCACGTTGTTGATGAGTGACTTGCGGATGAGAAAACCAACACCACCCTGGGACTTTCGTTCTCCTTCCCGGAAGAAGAGCATGTTACCGGAATCCAGAACTATCGTATCCTGTCCCTCTCGTCGGATTTCAGATAGTCCTATGATGTCCCATCGTATTTTGCTCAATTCTTCCTCCAGTTTGACAATTTTCTCGTTGGTCCTCAGTGTTCGAATATTATGCGTTGCCAGGGCCAGATTTTGTTGGGGATGGTAGCGGGGCAACTGCCGGAGATTTTTAGCACCCCCTACTCCACCGTTACCTGGCCCGCTACCTTGGCCAGGGATAGAGGAGCTGCTGGGGACTGGGGGCCGTCGTTTTTGTTTGTCTGTCATTTGAGGGGGTTGCCATAATCCCCACGCTTGGCAGGCGGCTTGTGGATCGCAGGAGGTTCCACCATTTCAAGCAGGAGGATGCTGCTGCCCATCCTCTAGTGGATCTGGTCGCAGTTTTAGGACATACCCGGGTCCAAACCTTAATTTCAATTTTAACTTCCAAGAACCTTATTGTCAACTAGAAACTTAAGTGTCTCTCAATATTTTAACTTCAGTTATTTTTTTTTTGGTCTCGCGCTCTGATGGTTCCGTCTAACGGAACCCTCAGAGCACGAGTCCTACTCGTACTTGTCCGGTTTTTTTTACAATCAAACAAGCGACTTACTCGTCTTAACTCAACATAAAAAAATATATATTTCTAAGATACTAGGTATATGTTTGTAAGCCTGAAGTCGTATTATAAACGCCAGGTGTAATCTTCAAAAAACAAATAAATTATTTCTAGAAAACAGTGTGCGTTTTTACAATGTCATCCCAGATATTAAAATATTTCAACTATTAGGTTTCTATGTATTAATAATAGGCTTGCGTTTAACCGCCAACTCGCACTGATGTTATGTGATGTTGCAGTCTACGGTGGAGAAAACTTGCTTGGAAGAAATCGATAAAAAAAATTAAACCAGGTCTCGGCGAAAAGAAATTTAATATTTGAAGTGCCAAGCATATACTACTCTGAAGACAGAGTACAATAAAAAAATCCGTATCAAAATCATTACAGCAAAATTTGCCTTTACAATTACAATAATATTCCGACTTAATTATTATAAATGTATTTTTTCAATTATTATTAATCAGATAAAATCTCATTTTTATTATTTTACTATTAAATTAGCCTGCATCGTCCCACTGCAAGGCAAAAACCTCCCTTCCCTCCTTCCATTTCTCTCTGTTTTGGGCAACTTGAGTCCAGTCCTTCAAGTAGGAGTCCAGTGCATCCATCCAAAA
Organism: Agriopis aurantiaria; assembly: GCA_914767915.1. NCBI lineage: Eukaryota > Metazoa > Arthropoda > Insecta > Lepidoptera > Geometridae > Agriopis > Agriopis aurantiaria. Next base: position 13,835,346 of record OU611992.1, on the reverse strand, counting down.
CCTCTTTACAGCAAAATTATTTACAAGGCCATTTTACAGCCACCAATGTGTACCTATCTATTTATATTGTATTTTTGTTTTATGTTGATTTTAAATTGTATTTTTTATTCTGTAAATGACCTTGTCAACTGTATATTAGTTACACCTCAGACCCGAAATAAATAAATTGAATTGACTCAACATCACTTCATAATTAAAGCCTCTCTATACACTTAGCGAAGGCACACGAGGTCTCCACAGCTCTTGACACTGATCACCCACCGTGATGTCGCCTTGAGGACATCCGACACACTTCCACTCCGTGATAATTGTCATCACGTCCGATTGTTCCGCAATTACCGTCTGCGAATATAATTTGATAGATAAATACCATTCAAATTCGTGGTGTTAGGGGCTAATGAGTGCAAGTTGAATGAGGATAATCAGAAATTTAATTAACACCACAAGATAAAATAAAATAATTAGCTGTGTTTTTTCACCCGCTATTATTGGCAGGCCATATTACGCAAAGTAAACACTCGATAAAAAAGTGATATATGAAACCTTTCCCCTTATTTTCAAAGTCCTATTCAGCGATAAACCCACACGAAGCAGTGAACTTTGGCAGAAGTTTGGTGACTGACAGAATTTGGTGGAGAATAAGGATGCGTGGAATGAAATGGAGCCTGAGTAAAAAACATACTTTTCTAATTCAATTCAATTCAATCTCTTCTTCGTGGCTTCGTGCGGTATTGCCGCAACTTGACAATGTCTTGTGTAGAATAATTTCCTAATTACATGAGCCTAGATCTCCGATATGACAGACAGTTCAGCCGTGCTGACAATGCATTCTTGGCTGGATCGTTCTCAAAAATGTAGTAGTTCCTCAAACTAAATATCAATATGACTAATTTAGTACTAAAAAACTCACACGAAATGACAGAGAGAGGAAACAAGTAAAAATTGTGTTCACGTTCACCTATTCATAAAGAACCGTAATCTAGCATTGATGTAAGTAAATTATAAAACTGTCATTGTAATACATTTGGACTATTTTTCTTGTTCAAATAGTTTAATATACTGTTGTTTCTGTTGTTTTTAGTATAATATAATTCCTAGTTTAATTTATTTTTACAGAGAAAATAATATATTAGAATATCTGAATAGCTTATTCTTAGTTTTTGCACGTCCCACAGGAGGCAATTATGAAGTGCTTAAGGACTAAGAAATGCAATGCTAGGTGCTAAAGACTAAAGCCTAATTGCAATCTAATTACACGATAAAAAAATGGATCACTTTGAATGACACATTTTAAAAGTATTTAGCTGTGAATACTAAACTTAAAACTGTGTTTTCGTTGTAATGTTTTGTTTAGATAAATACATTATGCTACAGTAGCAGTGGCAGGTAAGTAGGTATGTATTTAGTTTTAGACTTAGTGCAATATTTTTATATTTTATTTTACTTTACTCTTGCATCCGTTGTGATTTATTGCGATTGTGATAATTATGGATCTAGTGTCTATAATAAAGTTTAATTATTATATTTCTTTATTTGTCTTAGTAATCGGGTCTAGTCTGGACATTTATAAGGCATTGGTGGTGGCCAAAGTCAACACCAAGAGGTCATGTTGAATACAAAATACATTATGGGATGTGTGTCAATATTTTATTTAGCTATAGATTCGTCAAAGTATGTAATAGTTTTTATCTCTAGACCTTCAACTGTCTATAGGTAAGCCAACTTTGTTTTGTATAATATGCTAAGTAGTGTTGGTTTTAGTTAGTTTGTATTTTATTTACTTTTACCTGCATGTGCAACTGACACTTATTGATATGTGGAATTCTATTGGAGGAAAAATTTAAATTATAGTGTATCGATATAAAAAAATTATAATGTATCGATATAATAAAATTATAGTGTATCGATATAATAAAATTATAATGTATCGATATAATAAAATTATAGGGTATCAAAGGGAACCGCGTGCAGTTACCTGCAGGTGCATGATCATCAGAAATAAGTATATTAGGAAGTAGATTTATAATATCTTTGTTTGTACCTTTGACACGCATATGAAATGCAATCTACGTGTGTACGATCAATCAAATACGATGTGCATAAAACTGAATGTCACGAGAAAAATAAGTAAAGTAAACAATAGGCTAGTTGACTGGTGTTTCATTTATTACAAATAACAGGCTTAGCGAATGATGTTATTAAATACATTGCACATACTGAAAAGATAATTTAACTGATAATTTTCTGAGTGTTTATTTTTTTTGTAAGTTTTTGAGACATGCTCCATAATTTTTTAAAATCTTTAATAGGCTTGCGTTTGACCGCCTAATGTTAAGCCAGGATGTGGTCTACGATGGAGCACGATTGCTTAGAAAAAATTGATTCACTCGTGACTTGAAGACACCCAGATTGACTATCGGGGTACACCCGTTCGGGCAGCGCATTCCACCGAACAGACTAACACTTCGCACAATAAAAGTGGAATTAACGCGGGTTTTTGGAATATTAACCATAAAGCGGTGACGATTCCTCTACTTTCTCTTAACTTTTTAGTTTAAGTTTTTACATATAGCCAAAGTTTTAAAGTCGCTTATTTATTTTATATTTTAAATGTTAATCGGGACTTATCACGTATTATTTAATTTAGGTAAAAAATATGTACCCGATTAACATTTAAAATATGTGTTCAAATCGCAAAAGTTTAAAAATTACGGTTATTTATTGTTATGTAAAAATATAATTTACTATACAGTCGGGTATAAATAGGTGTACCTAAACTATAAACTAGGTGACGCGGAATGGGTGTACACAGCCGAAAGGGATCTATAGTACTACCCATCATTATGAAAAACTTTTACTGTGGAAGGAACTCTAAAATCACGACAAAAATATCAGCTGTTCCATAGAAAAAGGTCATTCACATTCGACAAAATGTATGGTACAGGTGATATTTTTTGCGTTTCCAGGGTTGGTCCCAAAAATAATAAAACCACTTGATCGCGCATGCAGTAAATTTTTTTGTTTTGCGAAATGATGCCACGTCGGTCGCGGGGGGCAGCTTGTGATTGGAGACTCGACGTGACTCGACGCTTGTGATTGGAGAATCAAAAGTGATTCATTCAATTCGCCTAGGATTGGACCCGCTCGAAATAGTTTAGGTTGACATTTTAGAACCTTGGCATACGGCGGGGTAAAGGATGAGCAGTCAAGTGGTTATATTGTCATTGGTTGGTCCCATAGTAAAAGTTGTTCACAATGATGGGTAATATGGACCCCTTTCAGCTTGGTAGGTACACCCTTTCCGCGTAACCCTGTGTGTAAAGTAGGCAACAGACAGTCTGCCTACATTTTAGCAGTTTCCCAACGATCTATGCCGACGATTGTTCCTGCGACAATAGTCACGGTCCGTGGAGGCTATATAACTACTGATGGCCACGTCACGCCATCAGTACGCCATGGTGGGACTCGACTGTTTGTTGGTTCTGGTCGCGGCTTTTCAGGTAAGTGTCATATTCAAAACTATTATATAAACGAAATAAAACCGGCCAAGTGCGAGTTGGGCTCGCGCACGGAGGGTTCCTTACCACCACAAATAACAAACATCAGCTAATGTTCAGGCTTAAAGCTTTCCGAAATAGTGGAAGCAATTGCTACGCAGCCACAAATATAGTTAACTAGCTTTTGTTCGCGGCTTCAACCGCGTATCGAAAAATTATTTGCTACAGTGACGCTCGAGTATAACACAATTAATATAACTTGGTAATGAAAATAAATTTGTCATCGACTCGCACTTGGCAATTATTTATTATTTGTTGTTATACTTGAGTGTGTACTATAATCATGCCAAGTTTGAGGATTGTACGTATTACAGTTTTTACATTAGAGCTAGTAGAAAAACATGTTTGTTGTATGGGGACCCACCGCCCTTTCTTTTTTACTTTTTTATTATTTTTTAGTTAATCCGCCGTAAAGTTACATATTCTATGAAAATTTCAACTGGCTATCTATTACGGTTCGAAAGATACTGCCGTTAATAGGTTGGACAGACAGACAGACAGACATCGTAGGCGTAGTAAACGGAACCCTAAAAAGCAACGATAACTGGATTTATGGCATTCTAATCCTATCAAATAGAAAGATCTACAAAAAATTCAATATATGTAGATAGTGAATCTGTTTTTCTTTTTAATAACGGCAATTTTTTTTTTGGAAAACTTAATATAATATCAAGTTATTACCTCCAATTTAAAAATTTCACGTAGGTTTACGAATGACTCTCGGAGATTTGTAAGAGAGCGGATTCCTGATATAATATGTACAATTACAATGTTATGGTTTATTTCTTTGTCGTCTTTACAATTACGGCTTTTTTCTTTGCAATTTGTATGTAAATCAGTTTTTTTTATTGCTAATTATTTAGTATTCACATTTTATGAAAATAATATATTCAACTTGAAGCTCATATCTATATATTCAACTCATTAAAGTTGGTATAACAATCCAAACTTCATGGTTTACTTTTACGTTATAGTGTGGTTATCATAATCATTTTTAATTAAAATTTCATAGTTACCATGACATTGTCGTTTATTGTTTTCTAGCTCAGCACATCTCAAGAGTACGAGCAAGGTCCACTGCGTGGTCCACCTACAGAATGGGCGAACCACAAGTGTGCTGGTCCACCTCCTGGCGTGGTAAGAAGTCATAGTTTTATGTAGTCAGAGAGCGTATAAACTCTTTGTGAGAGACATATGAGCAAGCTGTTTAGCATGCGTAGGGAGATAGGATCTCTCTGTATTTTATCACTTCTATAACGGGTAGTGTTCTGAAGAACGGTTCGATCTAATGCTCATAATAATATAATCCAGCGTCACGGTTTCATCACCGCACATGCCACCACCAGAAAGCTCATCTATATAGAATAGAATAGAATATTTTTATTGCCAGAAGTAATATACACTAACCTTAATTTTATTTAGAAATAGCAAACACTAGATTTTTATTGTCTAGATAGAATTGTCGGCGAGCCTCAAACCAAGCACGAGGCCTGTATCTTGAGGCTCGAGTGCAGTTATACAAGACAAGTTGTTGACAAACTGTTAGAGAATATATCAATATATATAGGAATATGATTGATTTGTGAAGATCTCACACTGTGCAATTCACACGATCTTTTTGCTTAACACCTGCAAAATGTGCAATGAGCTACCTTCCGCGGTGTTTTCGAGAAGCTACACCATGGAGTCTTCAAAAAGGAGTTAATAAAGTCTTAAAAGGTCGGGATCGGGAACGTATTGGTGATGCCTCTGGTGTTACAGGTATCCATAAGCGACGGCGACTGCTTACCATCAGGCAGCCCGTCTGCTTCTAGGCAAACATGCTCTATCGCCGTGATTAAAGTTAAGACATTTACTCGTTTTTCATCAGCATCATCATAATCAGCCTTTTAACACTCCACTGCTGGACTTTTAGCCTACCCCCGAAAGGGTTATTGGGCCATATCCACCACGCTGGCCCAGTTGCAGGTTGGTGGATTCACATACGCCATTGAGTTCCTTCTCCGTACGTAAGCAGGTTTACTCGATTTTACTATTGCATAATTTGTATTGTAATATTAGTGGAAAGTATAACACATCATCAGCCAGAAGACGTCCACTGCTGAACACAGGACTCCTCCTTTAACCTCCACACTGAACGACAGCCTGCCTTTTGCATCCACTGGAAGCCCATGACTCTCACGATGTCGTCGGTCCATCTAGTGGGAGGCCTACCTACGCTGCGTCTTCCGGTTCTCCACTCGAAAACCTTTCTTCCCCATCGGTTACCGGTTCTTCGAGCGATGAGGCCTGCCCATTGCCACGTCAACTTGCAAATTTTAACAGCTATGTTGTTAACTCTGGTTCTTTGGCGAATATCTACGTTCCGGATTCTATCGCGCAAAGAAACTCCGAGTATAGCTCTCTCCATTGCCCGTTGTGTGACTCTGAGTTTTTCCAAATATAACATATATTTAATTTTCTTCCGTGGTTTAATATGATGTGAATTATTCCTAAGCTCTTGACAATTCTTTTCAGAAACATCCTCAAAGTTGCTGCCAAGCCAAACCAGTGTTCACAGAACAAGAAATGGCTGCTTGTGGCTTCCAGAACATGGAAGAAGAGTACCAGAAAGGACCACCTGATGTAAGTACAAACCTGGTATTGTACGATGATGCATTTTAACATTCCGGGTATATAAAAAATATCACGTCACTTTAAATCCAATATGGCGGATTTATAACCTAACTTCGAAACCGGGAAAAAAATTGACAAAAATATATCGTGTTTTGTATATCATCATCACCATCATTTCAACCATAGGACGTCCACAGCTGGACATAGGCCTCCCCCATCGATCTCCAAAAGGACCGGTTGGAAGCGGCCTGCATCCAGCGTTTCCCTGCGGTCTCTTTTAGATCGTCTGTCCATCTTGTGGGTGGACGTCCTACGCTGCGCTTACCTGTCCGTTGTCTCCATTCGAGAACCTTTCGGCCCCATCGGCCATCTGTTCTGCGAGATATGTGCCCTGCCCACTGCCACTTCAACTTGCTAATCCAGTGGGCTATGTCCGTAACTTTCGTTCGTCTACGGATCTTCCCATTTCTGATTCCATCTCGTAGAGAAACCCCGAGCATAACCAACTATATTATAATCAACTATACTCCGTTTACTAATCTTAGATATTTTATGTAAACAAAGGGGTTACCAGTGCAAAAAATTTCTTTCATAATGGTAGTTTACAATATTTGACCAATAAAATATTTTATTATATTTTTCTAGTCGTAATATGAACAATTATAAAATTAAAATCGTTTTGTACTACTCATTTTAACGTAATATCTGTTCTATAAAATCTTATGATAAAAAAATATATTTTTGATAGAAAATATTTTATTATACTGGCAGGACAGTAAACATTTCTGGCCAACGTTTGATTTGACCTCTATTTCTTCTATCGTAATAGTCAAAGCCTCTATAATCAACGCCATCTATTACAATATTTTAATGTTTTTTAAGAATTTTTGGAACTATCAGAATATCCCCCATTGTACCGCGCGAGAGCAAAGCCGAGGAAAATAGAGAGTAAAATATTTTTCATTGGTGAAAAATGTTTTGAGCAACTGGCATGTCACTTTGATAGTGACTTTTCGTGACATTTCTTTGTTTACATAAAATGTCTAAGATTTGTGAACGGAGTATATATAAAATATTATAATTTGAATTATTTCAGTGCAGTAAACAAGAATGTCTGCTCAAATCGAAGAATATGCTGAAGACAGATAACACAGTCGACCGCGATGCTGCAGCGAGGTTCTTGAGAAGCTGGGCGACGGAGGATAAGTGGAAACCTGTTGTGGACGAAGCGATAGGATATTGTTTAAATTATAGTGGAATTCCTGGTCCTCCGCAGATATGCGAAGCTAACAGGATGATGTTCTGCGTTGGAGGTCGTATGTTCAATGTAAGTATTTTCGTAACAATAAAGCAACCACAGATCAGACAAACAAGGGAGATAAAGCCATCATCATCATTTCAGCCATAGGACGTCCACTGCTGGACGTAGCCAGAATCCAGAATCTTTCGGTCCCATCGACAATCTGTTCTGTGTGATATGTGCCCTGCCCACTGCCACTTCAACTTGCTAATCCGGTGATAATGCTTTAGTATAATTTTATTATCGTTCGTGGTCTAATGCCCCTAATTTTCATTTTTTTAAATTCACTATTCCGCTAAACCACTTAACCCAAAAAACTATAAGTATGGCTCACTTACAAATTTTTCATGAATATTAAGAAACTGGTAGCGACACGAATTAACTAAACATTAGTCCACGTGCAAAAAAACACTCGGGGGTGCTTGGTTGCTGCACTCAGGTTTGGTCCTGACTAGGGAACTCCTCAATAGTGAGCAACACAGATATGAAATATTGTATACACATTCAATTATGATAACCCAGGCTCTGCACTCAAAGTTGGCTCCTAAAAACTTGTTTAAATTTAAATTTTTAATATTTCATTTCACGTTTGCGCCAAAACTCCACAACAATGATCACTAATGCGATTAGTTCTGCCAATCTTGAAGGATTTTGGTTAGAACAAGAAGTAAGTACTCATTTTCAGAAAGTCGGCTGCTTTCATGTCACCTTTACTTTTTCAGGACTGTCAAGACTGGCAAGAAACAGATGACTGCAAACAGTTGAAACAGCACATAGAAGAATGCAGAGCCATTTTTTACCCTCCACCAAAATAAACATAAACACAAACCTGTAACTTCCAAATTACTTCTGTAACAATAATTATAATAGCATTTTACTTACCTACCTACTGTAAATAAAGGTTACTTTTCATTAGTATTCTATTACTTAGTAGAGGCTTCTTTTTAGATTGTTTTCATAACATTAGCACACCTGTCAAATGTAATCATTTTCTCACTTTACCAATATTTCCTAAACAATAGGAGGTAACAAAAGGAATAGTTAGATGCGCTTTTTTATTCGATATAAGCGAAGGCTAGAGTTTACACGTGCAACACTGTTACTGAACTACTCAACTACAAATGGAAGAAATAATGTTTCTATTACTACTTATTGCCGTGAGTTTGCAATTATATGTGATTCAGATGACAATACAATAATTTGGAGCATCGAACTGATCTGTTGTTGGAGCTAGGATGAAAGTGATGCTAGTGATGGAACTCTTCAATGGCTCTGGTAAACCTCTCTAGTTTGGGCGTATTGGGTTTGATTTCACGAGTCTTATATCAAAAGTTCCACCATCCACGTTCAGGCTCCATCATCAGAACCTCGTAAGGTGTAATGACCCCTCGATTTCGGTTTGTTTTAACAAGTCACATGCCTAAATGTGTTTTTGTAACTATAATAATAAATGTAGAACAGATTAACATAACCACTTGATCGCGCATGCAGTCAAAATTCCTTTTTGCAAAATAATGCCACGTCGGTCGGCAGCTTGTGATTGGAGCCTCGACGCGACTTGACGCTTGTGATTGGAGAATCAAAATTTAAAGTCATTCATTCAATTCGCGCCTAGGATTGGCCCCGCTCGAAATAGTTTAGGTTGACATGTTAGAACCTTTGCCTGATGCGGGGTAAAAGATGAGCAGTCAAGTGGTTATTGCGCGTTTATGCATAAGAAGGTTAGACACAAGTTAGATATTATAATTTTTTGTTTCTTAGGCTAAAGGTCAGGAACCAGATCAGATGCCGTCCCTTAATTTACCACCCAAGCCAGATAAATGTAACAGACCAGCGGAATTCATGGTAAGATAAATATGCCTTATAACAGGGAATGCATTCTTTGACCTCAACCTTCTGTCTCGGTTTTAACACTCTCGCATTGATCAATTTAATCATTGTTTCTTCCACGTACCTTTAGAGTATGAAATGGCTTACCTCCTTCGGATGTTCATCCGAATTATAATCATAAGCTTTTTCAAACGAGGAGTGAATAAAGTTATCCTGGAAAGGCATTAAAGTGGCAATGCCCCGAGTATTGTAGGTATCCATAGGCGGTGGTGGCAAATTACCATCATGAGGTTCGTCACTTCTTTACCACTTACTTAAAAATATATTCTAAAATCAGTGACGCACGTTTATAAAGTAAATTAAGGTATTACGTAGGTTAGGGAGAGGCATAATTATGTTCAGCAGCGGACGTCTTCTGGCTGATGATGAAGGTATTAAGTGTCAGGTACTCGATTACACATCATTTTATTACTACAAAGATCGAATTGAATCGAGAGAATAAATCTTTAGAACTAAGATTATAGAGATACGTAGTATACTATGAAATCTTTGCTTTAGAATTCAATCTGTTTCTTCTTTGCAAGCGTTGTCAATCATATACCGCATATTAGGCGAGTTGGCGGTCAGCCACAAGTCTATATAAATCTTTAAAGCGAAAACTTTGCACCCATATATCAGCTTAAGAATACATCTTGAGTAAATTATGGGACTGGCATAAAAAACAGACCTACTACTTATGACTGTGATTTTGTTTGGAGATATTTAATATATTTAAATACTTGATACTGGCAAATGCACAAGACGCGCTATGCCAAAATCCAGTCAGGGAAACGAAAAAATACTATAGTTACTTATAGTGACGAAGCGTTCAGTGGGCGAAGTTCGAATATTTGCTACGTAAAATACGTATCGAGTTTCATACACATTTTGATATTGAAATTGAAATTTGTATGGAACTCGTAAAATGAAACCGTAACGTATTTTACGTAGAGTAAATTCGTATTTCACCTACTGTTGCTTGGAAGATCTCTACTTACCTACTCAAATCTATCAGCGTGTGGCGATTAATCAAAACCTTAAAATGCTCTGTTATTAGGCCGTATAAAACCAGTAAGTACTATAAAAGGAATAACAACCAACTTTAGTACCGTTTTTGGTCAGGAGTTTGATAGTCCCAAATTCTTACTGAACCTTTTATGTACATTGTACAAACCATATTGATACAGATTCTAATACCAAATATTACTATCCAGTACAGACAATGCTGTGTATTTCCTCCTTTCTTCACGCGAGAAGTGGCCAAAGTATGTGGAGCCTTCTTCGAACTAATCTCAACTGATAAGGTCAACAACATCACCGCAATGCGAAGGCATCCGTTGACACTGGTAGGTACCAATACCATTCCTTTTCTGATGACCGGTATCTGTGTCTGCTTAACCCTTACCTACTCGCACGAAGAAAATGATACGGCTTAACTGCTCGCACGGGGTCTCCCGGGACCCCAATTTGTTTCGGAAATTTCTGATAATCTAGTAATAGAATTAAATAATTAAACTTAATACAAGTTTCACTAAAACCTCAAAACAATTCAAAAAAAAATTTACTTTTGAGGCGCAATGGGATCAACATTGAGATATTTTTAATTCTTACGAACGAATTGGACTCACTTCCATCACAGGTTAGACAATAGATCCTGAGAGAAAATTTCATGCGATTTTCATTCGGACTCCAAATTTCATTCATTATACTTGATTATACTTACCTCAGACGAAAAAAGTAATTTTTTACATGTTTTACTAGCAAATTAGAAAACTGGAACTGAATATTTTTTTCTAGTGTGACCACTGGAAGTGCGTTCTCCAGAAGTATAATCTTCTCAATCAAGACGAGACACTAAATGACGAGAAATATTACAGCCATCTGGACAGATGGACAGCGTTGAATCCAAGCTTTTCCGACGTGATGGTAAAGGCCAAGGATCACTGTAAGAATATCTATCGCATGTTCCTGCCCCTGAGAGTCTGCGAGTTCTTTAATATACATGGCTGCATCAGAAACTTTGTAAAAGTGGTAAGTTTTTTTTTACATAAGTATACTTCATATCATAAGTGGTGGTGACCTTTTATTATTATCAGGCTCACCTGACTGTTTACCACCATAGTGACCTTCCTACGTCAGGGAAAAGGCCTTCCTTCTCTTCTTGTCGTCCAGTTGCTGCAGTGGGAGTCAAGCGCGGCTCCTTATCTGTTTTAGAGCCTGCCGAAGGCTTTTTGACATTCGGTAACCACAACGTTGGGTTTTTTGAACTCAATATTGTCTAATACTCTAAAACAAAGATCCTTGACGTCGGACAAAAGGCCTGCCATTGTACCGGACATATCTGTCGGATACCTAAAGAATTCTATTTTCCAAAAAAGACATCGCTCGTAGTGCAGGTGTGGAATTTGTATACTAAAGATTTTAGAAACTTAAACATAATAATTTGGCCCAAATAGATAAAAAGTAAGAAGAAATGATAAGATGATGTAAAAGGTAAGAAGACCACGAACCGGAAGACGCAGCGTAAGGAAGCCTCCCACTAGATGGACCGACGGCATTGTGAAAGTCGCGGGCATCCAGCGGATGCAAAAGGCAGGCTGTCGTTCAGTGTGGAGGTTAAAGGGGGAGGCCTATGATCAGCAGTGGACGTCTTCCGGCTGATGATGATGATGAGATAAAAAGTTTATGACGACAGAACTAATACACCACACTATTTCATACAAGCAGACCATTTCAAACATGCACTGAAAATAAAGGTGAAACGCGTCTTTGTAGCATAAACTATCTCCCCGAAGTTGATTTATTGTCAATTTTGATTAATTATAATAATATACAGGGTTACAAGAACCAAAGAAGAAAGAAGCTCATTGTATTCGTCATAATGAACATCTTTTACTTTCTAAAAACCGTAAATACTAAAAAAGTTATTCTATATAAAATACCATTCAAACTCAAGGAAATAAATAATATAAATAAATTAAGCTAATATTTATTTCGCTATTTTATGGTCCTATAGTAAAGATGATTATAATGAGCTCTTTTCGGCTTAGTGCAACTTCTCCGAGTAACCATGTAAACCATCCTCAACTGTAACGTTTGTCTACACTTCGGCCATTAATACAACTAGATTGATAGATTGAAAATGTTTTAAATCGTTTGAAATGTTTATTAACATTTGTTGCAGCAGTGCCCAATAGTGTTCCCTACTAAGGACTGCCATGAATTAAAAGTGTTTTTCGACGAGTGTAAAGAATTTTATATATAACTAAGATATCTCGAAAGGCATTGCAAAATAAACGTGAGTATCCAACCATGCTGTTTCATTTACCACGTAACATCAGAGAGTCCTATTATTCCACCAGTCTTATTGTTTGGTCAACAAGTTTTCCACCATTATGATATGAAATTTAATCATTTCTGTCATGCAACGAGATCATGCAAACATGGTGTTGATAGTAATAAAATAAAATCCACAGAAAATTATACAGACATATTACTCTAATTTATTCTAAAATCATCAAAACTAGACGATGGAACAGCATTCATCATCAAATCTTATAAACTAGATTATCTTCTAATACTTAAAACATCTTAGAAATACATTCAAATTTGCATTCATTTATACACACTTGATATGGGATCAGGATACTGCCGGGCGGTAGATCGCATTGTTTGGCAAACCATCTGTGATACACTTATTAATACTGTCACGTAAATGCTCATTGAACCACTTTTATCACACGCACCAGTATCGTCTTATCACTTTCCTTTAAGGAATGTATTTAACTAAACTAACAGTCTTTTGATCCTTCAAGGCAGAAGCCTCGGGTTGTATCGGCCGACGTAGAGAATCATACCTGAAGGATTATGTCTGACGAAGAATAGGAATGGTCGATCAAACTTTAAACGAGCGGACTGTACGCTCCTCGTAGGGACACGGGCTTGCCTGGGTCGCAGATGTAAAGGTAAATGCATCGCTTCGCCAACGTCATGGGGATCATGAAATGCTCTCTGGTAGTCCCTTGGCTCATCCCAGTCAGCCCATCTTGATGTCCTGCGACGACCACCTGATACAGTCTCAGGATACTCCTCAACATGATGCTGGTTGTCAACAATACCTTCACCACAAGTCACAAACGACGTCAATTGTATCATATCAGAAAGGTACAAATCTTTTGATGGTCCATTTAGACCACCCAAATCAGCGTGGTCTGCGTCAAATAAGTCCTTCAAACCCATTTCTCTCAAAGTCGAAGAAACATTGAACACTGATTTGTGGGAGAATCTGGGAATTTGCAGTTCTAGGCCAAGTCTTGGCAGCAAAGATTTGAGAACACGACTCCAAACAGGTGTCGTTGGTTCTGCATCTAGCAGCCTTTGTTCAAGTTTTTCTAAATCATCGGCGTGTACAATGTTTCCTTGTTGTCCAGGCATGAGGAAGATCGTGCTAACTATGGTATTAGTGTTTCCTAAGGCCGCAGCTGTAGCGTCGAGGACTGGATCGTAGCCAGCTAGGAAGCCACTCTTGTAGACTACTGCTGGGACGGGCACGAGGCGCCTTTGACGCACGTTCGGTGACACTACGAAGTACATTTCGCCGTCTCTACCGTCCACTGATGTTCCGGAACAGTCAGTCTGGAACATATAACAAAAGAATTAGACAGAAAAAATACCTTACTATTATAGCGGCTCCACGTTAATGCCGTGAAACTCCGTAAACAGGCGTGAACATCAATGTGGACGGCTTTCACGGGGTCCACGCGCGTTCACGTCTGTTCCCCTATCAGAGTTGGCATTTTGTCCCGGAACAAAGGGTTCACGCCCTCTCATCATCTTCTCATCCACATTCACGGCCCCGCGCAGGTTTACTCCGGACTACAAAGGCGTACGGACGTCGTGTTTCAGACACCGACCATCTTCTTTTTTTCCAACGCTTTCTAATAACTTTCTTGTTTTGGACGTTTAAATAGCAATATTAATGTTGCCACATAAAACAAAGTTATTGCAACAGCAGCTTCTACGTCCATTTTTCGGCGGGTTTCACGAACGATTGTGAGTATCCCGTAAATGTGGAGGACACGAGTTGTGCTGTGAATTCATGGCGTGAATTCGCGCGTGAATTCAAATGAATTATTTCATAGCTATGCAATAAAACCACTAGAAACTAATTGGTCCTTAGTTTTATCATCACAACATGACACCATAATATTTCGCCAAAGTATAAAAGTACAATCGGCTTACCTGGAAAATATTTGTTGAAAAAGCAGCAAGCGGTGGTTTCATCACAATACTGTTGGTCTTCATAAATTCAGGAATCTTCCCCCAAGTATGTTTCTTGACGAGCAAGTTGGTTCTACGTCGGATGATGTCACTGATCAGTTTGAAATTAATTTCTTCCACATGTCCGCTATAGAAATGTTGAGCTCTCTCTTTATAGAATGTTAGTATTTTGCCTTTATTTCTATCGCTAAAAAGTTCTCTGACAAATGCCGAGACTGCAATTCCAGAGTTAGTTGCCTGATCAATAGAATCTGAAATATTTTTCAAAGTAAAGTGAGGATTAAATGTTACCATGTCGTCCAATTTTAGTATTTCATTCATTTCTCCTGAAGTCGCTCCTTTTGCTCCCATGAACATCATAGCAAGCATCGATGTTATTGAATATGGAGATAAAACAAAGCTTCGGTTTTTGTCCGTGTTCTCAAATATTTTATTCCAATATCTGAATGCTAATTCGTTACACAGTTCTGTGAACTGAGCTATATCTTCTCCCAGGTCTTTTGTAGTTACTTCCAGACCTTGATTTTCTTTGAAAAATTCTAACAAAACGTTTTTATTTTCCTCGCTACTTGAGTTAGATAATCCATCTGGTTGAATCTTGTCTTTTGATATGTCATTTCCTTTAGGAGGTATTACAGTGGGGATTAGTTTCCATGGTTCATTTCTATCGTTAGTTAGTTCTTCATCATTCACTTTTTGAATTTTCTTTTTAAACTCTTCTACTTTAGGTATTGAGTCAGAGAATTTGTCTTTTTTGATGTTCGAATTTGATTTATCTTCTGTGGAAATTTTATTCTCATTTGATTGAGTTGTAACAACTGTTTTATTTTTAATACTAGTAAAATTCACTGGCTTGATTAATATCTCTACTTTGGGCGTGGTAGTAGTACTTAAAATTTCCAAATTAGGTTCTTTGTTATTTTTTTCTTTCTCTATAATACTTTCTTTCTTAATATTTTCTTTCTTATTTTCAATATCTTCTTGTGTTTGTTGTTCAATTTTATTGTTTGTAGTACTATCTTTATCATTTATTTTGATGGCTTCACTTTTTTTTGTGCTGGAAAATTCATTATTTGACAAATTAGTGTTTGAAGATCCGGATATTTTAATAAAATCTTTAGAATCATCATCTTTTTCATTCTTTTTATCTGCTGTGTTCACTTTATTACTAGTATGAGACATAATTTTTGTGTTGTTTTTCATTATTATAATTTTTTCAGTAGGTACAATGTCTGATTTTTCAGGAGTCACTTTTGTAGTTATCAGTTTTTCAGTGGTAGCTTCGAAAAGTGTTTCTTTTTCAGTGGTCACTTTAGTAGGTATCTCATTTTCAGTATTTAATTTGTCTGGTATTACTTTTTCTGGCTCTACAGCTGTTTTTTGCGTAGTGGAAGTAGTATGCTCTGATAATGATATTTCGGGAATAGTATCCGCAGATATGTGGGTTGTAGTTACAAAGACTTTTTCTGTAGTTACGTCCTTGTCATTGTAAATTTCAGATTCTAGTTGTGGGGCCTCATTTACTACTTGTGACAGTAAATCTTCCATAGATTCCGTTAAAATGGGATCTATAGTTGAACCTTCTGACAAAATTGAAGCAATGGTGGTCAACTCCAAGTATTCAGTTGTGGTCACTGTTTCAGTTGTAGTTTTAATATTCTCCTGTTCATTTATTTTTGTGTCTGTTTTTTCAATTTTTTGTTGTGGGTGAGGATCAATTGTTGAAATTTTAACAAAATTGTCTTCATTTTTATTTGTTTTTTCGTCACTTGGAATATCCATGTCTAAATCTTCTTTGCTTTCCAGATCGACTCCATTACCTTTAGTGGTATCTAATAAGTTACTGCTAGTTGGTATAGGTTGATAATTATTACCGAGATCAGATGCAATTTGACTAATGCTTTGCGCAACATCAAATAAAGGTATATCTGTTTCATCATGATTAACACCAGAATTTGCAAAACTATGCTGAGAATTCTCAAGTGACAGAAATTCTGTAGATGAAGCAGTTGTTGAAGGAGACACTGATTGTGTGGTTATTGTAGTAATATTTATTTTTTCTAATTCTGGATCTTTAGTCGCAAGAGTAACGTAGATTTTCTTTGTTGATAACGTTGGTATTTTTGTAGTAGTTTGTATCTTTGGAAGTTCAGTTGATGAAATTGGCTGCGGTGATTTAGTTGTAGTTGATGGAGATCGTTTAGTTGTAGGAGCGTAGACAAAGGGCGCTTTAGTGAACTCAATTGGTTTTTGACTCGTTCTTTCTGTTACATATTTTACAGTAGAAATAGGTATAAAGGTACTAATTTTCTCAAATTCTGTGATAGGTTTGGCCGTGGGGATATCATTAGAGATATGTTCCTTAGTTGTTGGAGCAACAGTAGTTGTGGTTTGTTTCTTTGGGGTTGTAGTAGTAGTAAGTTTTGCAGTTGTAGTTTTTGGAACTGACATAGTAGTTGTTGTTGGTGTGGTTGTTGCTTTTGTAGTTGCGGGTAATTTAGTTGTTGTGGTTCGAGGTCTAATAGTAGTGATTAACTTATTTCTGACCGTTGTACTTGTTGGTTTTGGTTTAATCGTTATCTTTCGTGTTGTTGTTGTTTTTTTTGTTGTTGTTGTAGTAATTGGACTTGCGGTGCTTGTTTTTACTGATTCTGCCATAGTTGTTTTAAGTTCGTTTTCATTTTCTCCTTCAGTTGTTGAACTTGAGATTTGGCTGCCCCCTTCTTTACTCAAAGAATTTTCTTCATCTATATTTAGACTTTCTTCGATAGTTTCAGTTTCTGGAGTAAAACTGCTTGCAGCTTTTTCGGGAACGATGTCGACTCCAGAATTCCCAAATATAGATGGCAAAATCAAACTCCAAGTATCTGAAACATCAGGAGTATCCAAAATTGGTTGTACTGGAGGTTTATTTTTGTGTGCTTCCATTTGAGCTTTTAGCACATTCTGAACATTTGTTACCACACTGTGTACTTTGGTGTACGGAGGCTGACTAAAATTGAATGCTATTGTTGGCTGGTTGTCATTCGCAAAAGTTACTAGGCCTTCTGAATCTTCTCCGGCGGCTACGATTGCTTGTATTTCTTCTAAAGTCATCAGCCGTTTGACAAGCTCTCCAGATTCATCGAAGGTATAGAACTCGTATTTGTCAGGAGTTAGGAGACTGATCGGGCTGCCAACGGTCGCTGGCACATTCGATGGCGGCGGCAGCGTATTCCCGACTGCATCAGCAATAAAAGGCTTGGTGCGTCTGAAAAGTAGGAAAACATCGAATTTAGTTATTATCGTAAGAGTTCGGCATAACTTAAAAATACTTAAAAATTTACGAATTATATTAAGTTGGTGTATCTGTATGTAGCAAAATAAATGTAACAGATTTGTTAATTTAATCTGAAAAATTTATTAGCGTGATTTGGTTTCATTTTGCAAACTTTTGCAAAACACCTAATTTGATCGATAATCAAAATTCTAATTGGCTCAATTAATTCAACTGCAGTATGATTGCTGGAAATGAATAAATGGAAGGAGAACAGCTGTAAAAAGAACTTTTGAGAACAAGTAGATGCACTAGCGAGACACTGGGGAGAGTGGAATAAACAAAGGGTGGCCTATACCCAGCAGCGGGTCATTTAGGGCTGATGATGATGATGAAGTTAATAAGTAACGATAACTTTACAACCATTTATATCTGTTAAAGTAACCACACTCTTACTTTAAGGGCTTACAAAGAAGGCAAGTCATGCTTAAAATAATTGCAAATTACCTACTGATTTTGATTAGATTTTTAAAATTATTTTTTGTTTGAGATATGAATTTGCACAACTCAGCTTTTGTTCTGATTAATTTACAAGAAATCTAATAAGGTCGTTTTGAAGGCCAAGAGTGCCGTTTACACATTGAGAAAAACAATTTTTTTTTACGTTTACAAACATAAGTTGAGGGGTAGGTTGTAAAACTTACCTATTAGTATTTCCATTTTTATCAGCCAGCACGTAGACCGCAGAGAGCAGCAAACAAAGAGTCACCCGCATCTTGACCGCCCATACAACACCATGCGCCTGAAACTGATAACATAGGACGTTTTAGTATTCAATCAAAATAAAATAATTACATCATAAACTACAGGTAATTTAATTGGCACCAGTATTTCTAGATAAAATCGATAATATAAATAGAGTATAGATATCGGCAAACGAGAAACGAGTATTAATTGTTTTCTTTAAACCTCCAATAAAAGAGCTGACAATCCTCAAACGTTTAAACGAAAAAATCTATAACAGTTTGAAAGATACAAGCATTAAGGTAAAACAGATCGACGGACGGACGGACTGATAGACGGCGTAAGCTTAGTAATAGGATTTTATTTACACCCTTTGGGTACGAAACCATGATTAGGCGTTCATCATCATTTCAGCCGTAGGACGTCCTCTGCTGGACATAGGCCTCCGCATCGATCTCCAAAAGGGCCAGTTAGAAGCGGCCTGTATCCAGCGTTACCATGGTCTCTTTTAGGTCATCTGTCCATCTTGTGGGTCGTTTTATGCTGCGCTCACCAGTCCGTACATAGCCCTCTCTCCATAGCTCGTTGTGTGATTTTGAGCTATAAGCCCATAGTGAGAGACCACGCTTCAGTGCCATATGTCATCACTGGCAACAGACACTGGCTTATAACACATACGCGTTGTAAGCCATTAAATAAAAGGCCTTAATCACAATTTTGCAAAAAAACTATCACGTGCGTAAATACCAAAGAATCTGTAATTGAGTTTCTTATTACCTTTAACGATCAGTAAGTTACAAAACGAACTGTAAAATTGTGAATAAACCAGTTAAACGAGATAAAACCACGGTCATTGTCGCGTAAACTAGAACTAGTTTTATGTTTCTATCACGTCAATAGCTTCTTTTTGTCGAACCAACGCTGCTTTTACATTGACATCTTAATAAAGTTTCTCGTTTTTATGGTGATGGATGTTGTACTATTCTTTATTGCCGTATTTAAAAGTCATTTCTCCGAACTCTCGCTGAGAAGTGCGTCTGTTCCGTTGTGTTTTGACAAGTTGTTTGCCCACAAAATATCTGGGACACCTGCTTTGTAGGAGGTCAATAAACTTTTGTGAAGTATAAGATTGTATTATGTAAGATGAGATTAATTACCAGCTTAATAATAGAATGTATCGATTGCGTATTAAATTGTGATTGTGATGAATGCAATGCAACTATGATCGCTATGAATTGTATAACAGTGTGTCAGTATAAAAATAAAATTAGTATAAGAATACTAATCTTATTTTTATACTTTCGCGATTTGAGCACGTTTTAATGTTTATCGGGACTTCTTCTTCTTTCGAGTCAATGTTCCGCAAAATACAATTCTATTTTCAAATCAAGTTTCTAGACCAAAACTTATATTACATATACTTAGACTTATCACGCACGACCCGATGGTCCTCTCCACTCAACGACATAATTTTTCTAGAATGGTTCGTGAAATGGTTGAAATTAGAAAACATCGCAATTTCAACCAGGAAAATTGATTTAATTTAGCAGCGTCGTGGAATCCCATAGTAAGCAAGTGTATAAACAAAATTGTGGTGTAGGTACTAGGAAATTTACCGATACAATCATTGTTGTCTTGTAGTGACAACCCTGCAATTTTTCAAGATCAAGTGTGGGTAGAAACAGCCACTCTTCTCGCCGGACTCACCCGCAGTTTTCAGTCAACTCGTGTCTTGTAACATTGTAACAGCGGTCGTGGTATACCTAGCAAAAGGTACCTATATATACCTAAATAAAATATCTTATTTTACCTTCGAATGTTCATTAAATTTCGAATTATTTCAAATGTCATCAAATATTACAGAAATAAATGGGCGAGAATAGCGTTAAGCTGCGCATCGCCGATTCTTTCGCACATTTTAAACATTTTCAAAGATAAAAAAATATGGATTTGGAATGGCGTCACTTAAAAATTGCATTGCAATCCAAACTAAACGTGTATGCAACAATTCATCTCAATCGGATGGGGGGAAAAATCGACGCTGCTTTATGGTTGATATTCTTTGATTCCACTTTCATAATGCGTACAGCTAGTCTGTGGAATGCGCTGCCTGAATGGGTATTCCCCGATGGTTACAATCTGGGTGTCTTCAAATCACGAGTGAATCTGTTTCTTCTAGGCAAGCGTGCTCCACCGTAGACCGCATCAACGTTTTACATCAGGCGAGTTGCCGATCAAAGGCAAGCCTATTATTTAAAATAACCCATTAAAAAACAGTTGAAATAAAAATGTTTTTATTCTGGACGACATGATATCTAACTAGAAAAATTAAACTTATAAGAATGTATAATATTGTAAAAGCAAAATTTATTTGATTAATTTTATTTTAATATTTTGTGCAGACAACTTTACAACGTCTACGTCTTCTGTGCTACAGTTTTTAGTATGATGTTGTTACGACCCCAAAGCCTACTCACTAACAAAGACTCCTTTATTGAAGTCACTTGATAAATAAAAATGAGTCCAACATTAACTAGATATCTCGAAAGATCCCGTCGAGCTTTATTTTCAACAGAAGCAGTAGCAGGCAGTAGGGTACCGCAACGCCACGCTTCGCCGAGCGCCAACAATCGCACGCAACCCGTTAGAGATGCGCCTGCTTCGTATGAGAACCTGTCATGAGCAACAGTCGAATGACGAGAAAGCCTTGTTTACGTAATGTCAGAATAAAAGCTCAGTATAAACCTTATCAAAATCGTTTTCTAAGCTACCTTTGTACCAAAAGTGTGGGTATGATATGTTTGTATTGATTTGATGCCGAAAACACAAAAAGAATACTAAAGCAGAAATCTATTAAGTATATTTTTTTTCTGTTAAGATAATTTTTGGTCACACGTCTTGTGTATTTGCTTATGTGCACAATATGGCTTATGTTTAACTTATCACCAGATATAGTAAAATATAACGTCAAAAAAATACTTACTTTATATTACCTAAAATTGAAAATTATCACTAAAATTAAAACCCCATTTAAATATGAAATTATACCCATATATTACAGCAAATGACTCCAAACTAATCATTGTTACCTTACCCCCTTATTAATAAACGTGGAGTAGGCTTGGAATAGTTACTTCGTCTTTTGTCTTTTTCGATCGAGTTCAAAATGTGAAAGAGAGAACAAGACAAAACACGGCGTAACTATTCCAAGACTACTCCACGTTTATTAATAAGGGGGTTAGTGTTTAGTATAATTTTGAGAGTAAGTATTTTATGGTGGTCAATATAATATTTGTTGCCTTAAAATATTTTCGAGATTGTTAGATATCGTAAAATAAGTCAGAGTAAGAGTCACGGTCAAGTAAAAGTCATGCCCTGGTAAAGTAGTAGAAGAAGTAGTTATCTATAGTATAAGAACAAAAATAACAAACAACATGAAAACTCTACATTTTGATTCGAATGTTTAAATGTCTCCAAGTTATAGTACTGACTCACAGTACAGCATTATTTGACCCACCGTCTAATAATGACGGTCTGATCTGTCATAATGACTGACATTGACACGCAATGACGTAACGGTTATGTGGGTCGTAAGGACAATGACTTGTTGGTTTTTGTTACTAAACCGTTGGAGCCTAATTAGTAAAGTGTGTGAAATAATAAAGCATTTGCGCATTAATCAACAAACGTCGCTTATGAATACCTGCTGTGTTTCTGAAAAAAACACCTTTACCTGAGTATTCTTCAGAAAATGACTACTTTATGCACTGTTTTTTTAAATGTATTTTTAAAGCGACTTTAGCTTAGTGACTAGAGCAATCGGAGCGTTCACCTGGATCTTTGCATAAGTTCAAATTCTGCGTGTTGTAAATTTTTTAAATTGTCTTTTGCAATAATAGGCATGTGTACTAAATACATTACACATATTTTAAAAAATGGCTGATAAATCTCTGAGATATGAGCGTTTAAAGTTTTAGGTGGGGATAAAGACGATACTCTTTCTCTTTCGTCTGTCTCTGTTTCTTCGTATATAGCATTTGGTATGGCGCGCCTGAGGCGGACGTCATAATTCAGTATAGTGCGCTCTGTGTCTAGCATGAAATTAAAATACTTATAAATTATTTATTTTGAACTAATTTTAATTTTGTTTTTGTTGGTGGTCTATTTATGATTAGCATTTTTATGAAATAATAAAAAATATTTGCCATCCTGCCTATTATGGGGCTAAATCTAAAAACATTTACCCACCTTGTAAAATAGGATAGCACCATTATTTCATTCAAAACATTGCAATGAAATTTTGTATGCAAACTCACGAGGGAAATGTCAAGAGTGCTCTGTATTTTTAATTTTCTCTTTATGTAAGTTGTAATTTTATGGAAATGTGGTTCACTGTTCGTACATGCATAATGCGCGCTCGTATATGCAAAATAAGAATAACGTTAATTTGGGTAACGTATTGCGATGTGTTTTTATTAAATAATGCTTATCATTTCCCTGCAATGAAATTAGGTAGCTTAACCAACACAGGCAAGCGGTTAGCAAGATTAGCAAAAGAGGCCTCGTAAGTACAATTACATATACCTACCTATATTATACGCCAGTACCACATAAGAAATAATAATTATGATCAGGAAATATTGGAAGCTCCATCCAAAACCTAATCCCATAAATAATCATATAACTCTTTTGTACTTTAAAATACTTTGGATATCAGCCAGTCTTTTAATGTGAAGTAATACATTTTAATCATAGAAAACTAAGTAAACACATTAGTTGGTATGGAGAGGTTTCTTTGCAACTAACTTTGAAACTAACTTCGGCTCCCTAATTACAGTAGTTTAGGACATTCTACACGGAGCTTTTGCTAAGAAGTTGCATAGACAACATGAAACTAGCAAGATGTACTCGGAGTGAGGCTGTTCGTATTTCCGAGTAAGTTGGGAGGGACATTTGAAGCTCAAGTTACAATGGCTCAGAGTAATGACGTTGTTAGTGAATAAAGGAAAGTTTTTTGTGAGATGTGGGCTAAGAAGACCTGTTTGTTTATATCTACACTTCTAGGTTAATTGTGGCAAGTGCCTTTATTACCTAAACAAAATACAAGCTACCACTAACACTACAAAAACAGTTAGACTGCCCATAGACCGTTGAAGGTCTAAAGGTCTAAAAATCCAAATGCTCAAATCCAGTATCATTTGGCAGCGTACACCCAGCATGCTGGCGGCATTACCACGCTGAATGGCAATGCTTATGCGTTGTCGCATTAACCAGGTGTTCTGAAAGGTTTTAGAAAATGAGGTGAGCTAGGTCCCCAAGGGCCCAATGTCTCTTACCCAAACGCCTCTAATGTGTAACCACATTAATAATAATGAAGAGGTAAAATATGTTTGTATGTAGAGGCTTCTCATATTGGGTATCAAAAAGCAGACAGAATAAATAACCACAATTATTAAGAATAAAACCAAAGTATAGGATGTAACAGAAAGAATACGATTACTAAAATATTAATGGCCAGGCCACATCTGTTGGCTCAATAATACCAAATGGACAAAAATGGCAATGGAGTTGATTTCACGAGACGGAAAAAGAAGTCAGAGAAGACAAAAGAAAAGATGAAGAGATATCTTCACAGAAAGATAATTTTGTACCGGAGTCGATGAGGAAGGCGAAATGTTTGGTTCGATAACAAAAAAATATATAGCAAGAGACTTCATGGAAAGTTCAATAAACGTGATTCATCGCCTAATTTTTCACCCTTAGAGGTGGAATATTTATTTTATAATATAAATTTTTTTGCTCACATAAATTATTGTGACACAATTTTATTCAAAGTCTAAAAAGAATGTATTGTATGCCATCTAGATTAGCCATGAAATTTGAAGTTATGATATTTCAAGATTGCAATAAATTATATCATAACAAAAATACGCAATCATGGGTAATGTAGCTTAATAAATATGAAATTGCGAACTCCTAGCTGCCAAGCTTAGAACCCATCGGGCTTACTTTGAGAATAAAATTGCAACTCGAGTACATTGACCTATATACATTAATTTCTTTGCTCGAGTACCTAAAATATTAATTCACATGACTCTGCATACCTTTTCTATTTATCACAGAAGAAATAATAGTGTACAGAATCACTCCGAAACGTCATATAAATAAAACTAATTTCAGCACTTACGTTTGTTTTTTGGTTCGATATGCCAAAGGGACAAACTCGCGCTAAAATCATACAGCTATCTCGCTCTTATAAATTTCGTCGCTTTCTCACGTCTTCAATTCTTAATTTTACTTTACCATATAGAGAAGTATTTATTTATATAATAATACTAGCTGTGCCCCGCGATTTCCCCGTGTGGATTACTCCTTACATCAGCTATGACAGCGAAAGTCTAGTCAAAATCGGTTCAGCCGTTTTGGAGTCCATAGGGAATATGCATACATACACATACCGATTTATACAGATTGTTTAGTCTAAAAGAACATGTTTAGTCTAGATTCCGACGCTCTGAAAGGGTACAGGTACACTCATTTCAAACTTGTCAATCTTTAATCTTGTCATGCCACTGTCATGTGTCAAACAACTCCTTTGAGAAAGGCGTAGGCGTAGAGGGTACCTAGTATACTTAGCCTATGGAGAAAGGAAGATAAATCTGACAATCGAGCTGTTCTAAGAGCGCGTTTCGAATCACGTCAATATAGAGCCAACAACGCCAATAACGCTAAGACCCAACACAACTCATTATTAAAGCCCTATATAACAGACGTGTGGATTTGGTTGACCTCAACCGTCATCTGACCAATAATATAAAAAAAACCTTTGTCTCTCCCGTTGTTCAAGTTGAGTTAGTTATGGACACTTTGTTGTTCTATTTTGGCATTTTGTTTTAGTTGTAATAGGCTTGCGTTTGACCGCCAACTCACCTGATGTTAATAATGAGGTCTACCATGGAACATGCTTGCCTAGAAGAAACCGATTCACTTATATTAAATATTTATCGGGACTTTTCACGTACCTATTATTTTATTTAGGTACATAAAAACATTAAAACATTCTTGTTTTAAACTATCACGGTTGTTCACTAAAGTTATATGATTATTTACGGGATATTTACCGTGGTAAGGTTGTGGAATGAGCTCCCGATATCCCGTAAATAATAAAAAGATTTAAGAACGCTTTAGACATGTGTTTAGCAGTTGTTTCACTGTGAAAAATATGTTAAGCACATGTCTAAAGCGTTCTTAAATCTTTTGTAGTAAGACGGAGTGAGTTTAAACCCTCACGATGCGATGGATTGTTTGATAAACTCCATTCGCTCGCTCGTGAGGGGTTAATATTTGATTGCAAGATTGAATACGTGGGAAGGAGGAGCACGGGCGTGTCTTTGCAATATAAGATTTAGAATCGTTTTACGCATGAACTGTTCTAGTTTGCCAAATATTTATGGCGTAATATAAAAGAAGATATCAATCTCTTTGTAGTGTTAGAGAGGTTGAATATAATAGGCAACTAAAGTCAATGTGATCTGTTACAAAACATATCGTAATTTATTGTGAGCTAATCATTGCAAATGCATAAGTTAAATTGTTGCAGCTTTAACTGCTTTGCAAGTTCAGCAACTCTCGTTGTAGCAATAAATGAATAAATCACAAACTAAAGCACCTATAACTACGGCGATAAAAACCAAAAATAACACATAACAGTAAACTGAGCGTAACAAGAGCAAATACTTCATTCACAAGCCTTGCTCTACTAACCATTTTTACAAACTTCTATCACCAAAGCAACGGTTTTCGGGCCCTAGTTACCAAAAAACGTGAAATAACGTTGACACAATTAAACCGTTGTTGTTTTAACAAAAACTTGAACAGAAAATCTACTTAGAACATAAGTCACGCTATAATACAGAGATTGGGATTGCAGATTAAAATAATATCTGCAATTTAAGCTTGGCTATTTGCTATTTGCGATGGTGGCCGACATATAATATAATAGTAAAAATTGTACCATAATATTGGAAAGAAAAGATATATGCTTTGAGAGTGATAGTGGCCGGGAGCAGCATGTGCGCTTTACAATCTGACGGCACCCGGTTTGATCCTTGGCCTTTCAGGCCCTTGCACTAATGACTTATTTAGTACTTAAATAAATCATGAGCAGTTTCGATGCCATCGCTCAATGACGGTAAAGGAAAACATCGTGAAGAAACCGGTATGTCCAAGAACCTCAAAAGTTCAAAGACATATGACATTCACCAACATACACTGGGCCAGCATGGTGGATTAGTGCCCATCCTCTCTATCTGAGAAAAGGCCTGAGTTCCAGATGTGGGAACGTGATAGGCTGTTTAGCTTTGCTGTTGGATTTGTATTGTTTTAGTTTGTCAATAACATGACATGCATCTAAAGTTTATATTGATCTATTCCGTATATTTTTTTGTATACTATACTTTTGTCTTCTGTAGTAAGTAGATTGGTTGCATTGCAGTTGAGGTGATGAATTTAACACAAACGTTTTTTCTTCTTTTTTTCAAATTGCGTAAAACAGGGAAAAACTTATGAAGGAGATAGATAGGCATTTTCTCTGAAATGGGACAGTTAATATAAAAATAATAACCCCATCAAGGCCGAGGACAATTTCAGCAAGGACCTTGACTTGGCTTACTAGATTACCGCCATGTGGGATGTTGACTCAACGAGCATTGTCTGATAGTCGTCACGGTGAATGATCTTATAGCGAAGAGCCTTGACCGACACCTTCAGAGGCTGTCTCTGGACGGTTGGATCAAGGGTCAAATACAGAATGCAGTCATGGACACGGCACGCATCGTCAGGAGGTTCCTCACTCTGCGGCCCTGACCACCAGGCCCTGCCCCGCTGCCGGCGGCACCTAGTTTTAAAGTTTTTTTATAATATACTAGCGATCCACCCCGGCTTCGTACGGGTGTAATTTACGTGTGAAGCCGGGGCGGGTCGCTAGTTATATATATAAACCTTCCGTGAAAAATCTACCTGATTGTGAAAACCGCATCAAAATCCGTTGCGTGGTTTAAGAGGAGTTAGCGGTTATACAGACAGACGCAGAAAGCGACTTTAATTTATACAATGTAGAGAAGATGTAGAGAAGAGATAGAGAAGAGAAGAGATAGAGATATGTTGTATACGTTATTTTTAAAAGCCTATGTTCAGCAGACGATGATTTCTGGCTGATGATAATGATGACGCAATTTATTAGATATTAAAATTAAAATACTAGAAAATTATTTAATTAAATATCTGGATAGTAATAATAAAACCATTGCCTCACAATAACGCTCCAATCTTTATATTTCCCGACCCATCTACATAGTTTTAGTTTCCAATTTCTTTCAACCTCATGAACTGTCTGCACAAGTACTAACGCCAGCAGTCTAGCTGAAAGTAAAGGCTGGTAACGGTACTCCGATCGTGACAAGGGTGAACGAACTACGCGGACTCGCTTCTCGTATTTGTGGAAAAAATATAATTACATAGACAGCATCGCTGGGTCGGCGAGGCAGGTGCAGTATGGGAACTCACAGTAGTTATCTATTATCTATCTAAGTATATATATATATAAAAAATTAATCCCTATTTACCTTGGTCACGACATAACTTGAGAACGACTTTACCGATTTCATTAGTCTTTTTTTTTCTAAAGTTTTCTAATGTTTTGTAAAAGATTCTCACGGAAAGAAAAATTTATAAAATTGCGCAGAACATTTGAAAATTTCAGAATATTTATACGACGATTTTAACTTGCACGTTTGACAGTTCTAGGACAGGATGTCTGTCGGTAGCTGATAACTAGATTTTGATAGGTTTAAAATAAAATCTTTCACTTTCACAAACCAAATACCTACAAGCTAACACGAAATTATTAATACCTAACAGTTAAAACAGTTGAATTGCCCATAAACCGTTGAAGGTCTAGAGACAAACCCACTAGCATTCAAGCTCAAGCCCACAGACAGTTGGCAGCGTACACCGCATGCTGGCGTCATTACCACAAAAAATTACAGGATTTTGGTTACACATCGCATCAACCAGGCGCTCTGAAAGATGTTTGAAAACGAAGTGAGGTTCCAATCCCCAAGGGCCCAATGTCTCGAAAAATAAAGGAATTGACTGGACTTCTTTAAAATCAAACTTTTTTATTACGCATTACAAACTATTTCTAATACACACCTATACCACTACATGGCTTAGGCTCTTTTGGAGAGTCCGTCCGAGGAAGTACCAAACCTTTGCCAGTTATTCAAACGTCAAACGGTAGTGTGCATTTTTTTTTTTTTTTTTTTTATTTATATGCTTTGTTTCCAGTGAGTAAAGAGATTCTCGGGGTAACGAGCTTAGCCCATTGCCACGCAGGTTTTTGAACTGTTGACATTCTTACTGAACCGTTATAGACAAGTGAACGCTTACCATCATGCGAGCGACTTGCTCGTCTCATCACTTAGTTGTATAAAAAGCACCGGGATTGGGAGTATGGATTGACTATGAATAAGGATAGGCTTGGAGAGGCCTGTGAGAGGCCTGCAGTGCAGAGAAGAGGCTTAGAAAGGAAGGAATAGGCACGTGTACTAACCGAATAGTAGCAGTAGGATAGCAAAATTATGATTAAACACCAAAAAAACACACCCCACAAAAATTTATGAAACAGCTGTCGTAGAACAAAAGTTGACGTATTGAAGCTGCTCTTAAGAGGATGAACTAATTACCAGTAACCCTGTTTATCGCAATATCTTTTATTCTATGAAACTTGGTGTCAATCCCACAAAGCATCCTACTTTCACATTAAGTTCTACAAACTGAAAATTAACTAAATGTTACCAAACGTGAAACACCGTATCGAATTCACAATTACACTAACATCGTGTTTCCGATCGCGTAACTGATCGGAGTGTTTATCTAATCGATCAACAGTTCATATACTAGAAATATGACTAAGCACCGCACGTTGATTTCTACTCAAGATTGTAGCGAAAGTAAATTTAAAAATACTAGATTTATTTGACGAGCCAAGCATACTACTCTGAAGATAATAAAAGTTATTATGTTTATTAAACACATATAATGGTAAAAATCCATAGCAAAATCATTACAATAAAATATGCCCTTAAAATTATTAGTATTACAATAATTACAATAACATATTATAAACTTAGTTTTTTAATCATTTTTTTCTTTCAATTATTCTTTTATTTTACATGGAAAACAATAAGATGCTAACAACACAATAGATATGAGATAAATAGTTACACAAAAGCGTAAATGTAGCAATTATGACAAAGCCTCTTTACAGCTGCAAAATTATTGACAAGGCCATTTTACAGCCGCTAAATGTGTACCTATATTATATATTTGGTTCATGTTAATTTTAAGTTGTTGTTTATTCTGTAAATCACACCGTCAAGTTTATATTAGATATTAGTATACCTATTTAAGACCCGAAACAAATGATTTGAATTGAATGGTTAGCGCGCAATGTTTTAAAATCATTTTCTACCGACGCCTTCTCATTACAAGACGTCGGCAGTCTTGTCTCGTTACTTCTTTCATTACTCTTTGGTACTGCAAAGAGTAATAAAATAAACCTCCATGACTTATTCTAAAAGCTCACTCTTAAGGTGGTATGTTTCACATATGGCGGGAAATCGAAATTTTATACAGATCTCTTGTCCGTGTAGCTAGGCCTGGGTAATTATTGTAAATGACACAACGTTTGCGCAAATTGTTGGTTGTTCTTTACATTATATTGTACATTTGTATTTATTAGTAACGCACCATATTGCTAAAATTTGTCAATAAACCGTTTGAAACAGCAAAAAAATTGTTTGTCGACAAATGTCAGTAATAATATTCGTTAAAGATTGATATCTTTACATGTTTTTGTAAAGAATAATAATCAATTTGCGCAAAAACCATGATCGTTTACAATAATTACCCGGCCTAACTATAAATACAAAAAAAAACTGTTTGAAATTTATATTTCCCGCCATATGTGAAACGTACCACCTTAAACGAGTAGTCTTTAAGTCTTACTAGTGCATGCATTAAGTTAACAGTCAAGTGTACCGTACTAAGTGGTATTGCTAACTTAAGTAGCGTCACTAACTTAGCATCGCTAACTTCACTGGCGTGACTAAATGATAAACTGTAGTCTGTGGATCGATCCTACAGGTTCGTGATTCACATTGAAACAGCTTTGAGAGTAAAGTTAGTCTTCTCGAATATAGCCATTCTTGTCTTGTCTACGATAATTCCAGTCTAAAGAGAAACTATACTATCTACAGATCTATATCAAGTTAGAAGCAAGCACGTCAAGTTGTATGAAAACCCTGCTTGCCAATTTTTTTGAGTTCCGTACCAAAAGGGTGAAAACGGGACCCTAATACTAAGCCTACGCTGTCTGTCTGTCTGTTTGTCCTACCATTTAACTGCTGTATCTTTCGAACCGTAATAGCTAGCCAGTTGAAATATTCAAAAAATATGTAATGTTACGGCGGATTAACTAATAATTAAACAAATAATAAATTCAAAAAGTAGGTAGCAGCGTAGGTAGGCCTCCCACTAGATGGACCGACGACATAGTAAGAGTCGCTGGCATCCAGTGGTTGCAAAAGGCAGGCTGTCGTTCAGTGTGGAGGTTAAAGGGGGAGGCCTATGTTCAGTAGTGGACGTCTTCTGGCTGATGATGATGAAATTCAAAAAGTAAAAACTAAAATATAACAAACGTTTTTAAAACGTATTTTTGTATTTGTTCTAATGTAAAAACGGCAATGGGTACGTAGAAGCATCAAACTTGGCATGACTATACGATACCTACACACTCGAAAGTAAAACAACAAATAATAAAAAATGACCAAAGTACGAGTCGGTGACAAATTTTTGTCCACCACTAAGTAAAGCAACGTCGGGCGCGGTCGTTACTTGGATGGGTGACCGCCTGGGCATGTTGTCTTTGGCACTACTTTTTGTATTTTACGGTGGTAAGGAACCCTCAGTGCACGACTCGCACTTGGCCGGTTTATTTTTTGTACGTCAGTGCGAGAGTAATTTAGTGGAACTCCATTCGTAAGGTAAACTGCTTTTGAAGGTTTTTTTTTTTTGAGTTTAATAGAGTGCAATTTGACAGATTTGTTTTGACGTCTGACATGCTGCGCCTAAGACGATGGATATCAAACTAACTACTAACTAACTGAATTAAGTTAGAGCACTGGTACAACTTAAGACAGAAAACAAACACGCAAAGTAGGTGAAAAAAGTACCAATCATTTATTTATTTAAAAACACTACCTAATCTTGTAATAAACCTAAAATTGTCTAGGGCTGGCAAAAAGTGGATATAAAACTTTACCTGTCTGCTGGTTAGATATTGTCTCCTCTGTGGAAATCTCGGTTGAGCAGAAATGGTATACTTTCTGCTCACTTGGCCAACCATGGATACAGATTCCTTCAGTCGTAATATTAAACAAGTTTATTTAGTACTAAATAGCGTCAAACAAGTCATAGTCACAGTCAGAGTCAAGCAAAAAAGTCACGCTCAAGTCAAACTAATGCCCCAGTAAAGTGGTGGAGGCTTTACAAGAGGCTTCTATCGAGTTTTGGAAACTACACGAAAATACATGTTTCACCTCGTTATATCACTTGCCCACAGTCGATAACGTTTACGAGCACTTAATAAATAGTAATCCACCATTATAACACATTAACACTCGAAAATACATAAGCTTAGGAAAATGATACGAGCCGACATGTTTTTTTTACGTTGGCGCCAAAAACTCCCTTTTATTCATTTACTACATAGTGATGCCAGTTTCATGTGCGTACAAAACTAATTTGAAGGCGGCAACTCTGTTTACGTTTTAATTATACTCTCAGTTACTCGGCAATGCTTTCATAGTTACAACAACATTGTTAATAATGCCGTTGTGACAACAACTTCTAAGCCGAAAGTTTGAGCGTGAAACTTTAAGTATTATAGAGTTGTTTGGGGCTCGTTCTTAACACATGATTTAGGGTGACGTGTTGTGTGATGATGGACCCACTTTAAGATTAGAATAGAATATCATTTATGTTACATTAGTAATAATTTTTAAAATAAAAATAAATACTACCAATGCTTCTATTATGGACTCGTCAAATGATGACTATTATTTTTTTATTACCTCATAAAAAAAAGTGATCATAAATAGAGCACATCAACGAAAACAAAATTAAAATATGTTAAAAATAAATAAGTTATAAGCATTTTAATTTCATGCTAGACAAAGAGCGCACTATAGTGAGCCGTGACGTCACGGCTCAGGAGCGCCATACAAATGCTATACTAACACGCGCTTTGCGAGAAAGGGATAGAGCATCCCCTCTCTATTCCCACCTAAAACTTTAAACACTCATATCTCAGAGATTTATCAGCCGATTTAAATTATTTTTTCAGTATGTGTAATTATATTGTGTAATTTATGTATATAGTTATATTCATCGCTAAGCCGGTTATTAAATTAAATTATGCATTAGGACACATGCCTATTCAATATTTTGAAAATAAGTTAAGGATCTTGTTATTGCTCAATGGTTCAATATTTTACTAATTTAATAATTTATTGGACAGGTAAAATTAATAATTTGAATTATATTTACATCTCCAATGGTTTATAGGCAATCAAACTACTGTTTAAAAAGAGTAGTATAAGTTTAACGTGTAAATCTGTGTCTGCGTATCTGTGTGTATGTTTGTGGCATTCTAGCTCCCAAACGGCAGAACCGATTTTGATTTAGTTTCTTTTGTTTGAAAGGTTACTTGATCGAAAATGATTTAAGCTATGATTCATGAAAATCTGTTTAGCTGTTTGAAGATTATCAGCTCTATTAACGGGGGTTTAAAAATCAATGTATCGTATACTTATTCAACACGCTCATATTAGATTAACTTGTAATTAACTAGCAATGTAAACAAATCTTGGAAATTGATTTTAATCCACTCCTAATTGCAGTGGTCTCAAATGGAGAACACGGAACGGTAAGAGCAGCGTAGGACGTCCACCAACAAGATAGACAGAACACCTAAAAGAGACCGCAGGCCGCTTCCAACCGGCCCTTTTGGAGATCGATGGAGTTGACTTATATTCAGCAATGGACGTCCTATGGCAGAAATGATTATAATGATGATCGAACTGATCTGATGATGGAACCGGTAGATATAACTATTCTATAGTATAATTTTTCAATAGTTATGCGTGTTTCGTTTTTATTGAGCGAATGTATGTGTCAGATTCTAATAAGAGAAGTCGGCGTTCATACCTATGTGTGTTTGAATATTTGGTCGAGAATTGTTGATGCAACCTTTATGAAATTTTGTAAGCAAGTAGCTCATTCCAATACAATTTTTAAAGTCAAACGTGAGCTAAATCAAGATTGTGAAGATATAGAGGCCACGAAATACCGGTTCAAACTTCTATTTTATGTATTTGCTGTTTGTTGAAGTATTAAATAGGTCATTACGATAAAATAGCACTCTACTGTCTCCTGTGTCTATAAAATACATAAAATACATATTATCATCATCATTATCAGCCTGTTATGGTCCCAGTGCAGCCTTCTCTGAGAGAGAAAGAAAGAGAGAGAGAGAAAGAGAGGATAGACCCTGATCCACCATGCTAGCCTGCTGCTGCATGTTGTGCCCATCTACTGTAGTTCTTCGGTTCATTGTTCTGTCTATTATAATAAAGAATATACGATATAAAAATATTAACTAAGTTATTAGTCAATATCTTTATAACTCCATCTTACAGTAACATTATTAAATATACAGTAATTAAATAGTGGCTTTTCAGTACATAGTTGATGTACCTAACTAATTATTTGGGTCTCACTAAAATCAAACTTATTAAATATTCATTTTGTGTCAGCTCTACTTATAGTTTCGAAGTGGAAAATTAGGTCGAAAGTTCGGAACATGCTACGATTTTGCGGTCCAGTGACGTCAGAGCCGAAATCGTGACACAAGCAAGAAAATAAGACGCTATTTTGGTAGTAGACTACTTTTAGACTGGAAAACATTAACATCAGCCATGAAGTATCCTATAATTGAATTAGGTTTCCATGAAATTTAAACGCTCTTTGAACCTTTCACTATATTCGTAATCCATTATTCTACCCGTCTTACCACAAAAGATTTAAGCACGCTTTAGACATGTGTTTAGCATATTTTTCGCAGTGAAACAATTGCTAAACACATGTCTAAAGCGTTCTTAAATCTTTTGTGGTAAGACGGTATATGTCGAGATTGCAGAGTTAAACGTTGTCAAATGTCGATTAAAAATTACATCATTTTACAAGTTTTTATTTGACTTGCAATGTAATGTATGTATATATATGGAATCTTGTAATTCAATTTTGAAGCAGATATCTTCAACTGATTGAGCTGAAATATGGCATAATCTAGGTAAGTTTGATGGCAATGCAATGTTATGGTACCTTTGAGCTGATCTGATGATGGAGACAGAAGGTGGCTATAGAAACTCCTAAACGAATCGACATAATCCCGTCGAGTTTGGGTTCATTGGATTTATCTTCCCCAGCAGTTTAGTCCTAGATGATAAATTCAATATGGCGGATGCCTCAAGATGGCGGACAAAATATTCATATCATGATATGAGCATCAAATGAAAGGGTTTGCAGAGTAGAATACGAAAAAGCTTGTGTTTAAAAAGATATTATAAATTAATAGAGCTTATTGAATGATTGCTCAGCCTAGCCTATGGAATATGCTGCATAGCTATCCAATGATGTTATATAAACTGATTAGTAAAAACTCATTGAAGCTTTCTCATAAATTTTCTATCAGCAACTTCCTCACTCTAATGGCTATTTCTAGTACTGTGTATTATATAGCACTGTTTTATATTATTAGATTTTGTTTAATGAGTTTAATACGTGATGAGGAGAGATGATAATTATATGACTAAAAGAGTCGTGAATAATTGTAGAAGACGGAAAAAGAGGCCGTGGACGACCACAGACATAACCTGGCTACGAACAACAAAAGAGACAACCCACAAGCGTACAGTGTGGCGTAGAAGTATTTGGAGGGCTGACCCCAAATAAATTGGGATAATAGCCAGGAGAAAGAAGAAGAAGTTTAACACGGAGATAAACAATAATAAGGAACAGATTTTTTGGAAAAAAAACCTTTTTGAATCGTATTTCATGTATGTCTCATATACAAAACTATAAGCCTGAATGTGAACTTATGACATGTAATTTGCTATACTAGACCAAGACACTCGGGGTAATGCAAGGATTTTAACGATACTACTCACAATATCGGTCAGGTCGGTCAGGTATTTAAAAGTTATGGTAAAATTAAGAGTGCGTATAAAGCGAGGAAAATTTCTGATTTCACCCGCGCGTCTCGCATCACCCGCATTAGTGTGAAACACAACCACGGCAGCGCGGCAGTCGCGCGCAGCTCCAGTACACATAATTCGCGTAGTCGAACTCGTCATGCGGCAAGGAGTAATAAACACAGGATAAGCATAATGTTGGCGTTTTGGCGATTAGCTGGGTTCGGTCGCGGCGCGCAAAACCGTAAATTGTTTATTTCAATTTTCAAAATTGTGTTTGTTGTATATTTTTAAACTTAATTTTTAAGTTTTCTACAATATCAATATAAAATTAATAAATTATATAAATTAAATTGAAATTGCCTAAATTAATTTTCAAATTAAAATTTTACGCTTGAGACAGAGAGTCAGAGATCGTTAAACATTAAATCAAACTAAACTAAACTAATGTTATGCTATGCTATGCTACGCTACGCTATGCTATACTATACTAAACGAAACACGCGAAACGAAATACCCGAAAGCCCGTTGGTCCAGTTGGTAGTGAACCTACCTTCTGAGCTTCGGGCGTGGGTTCGATTCCCACCTAGGACAAAATTAATGTGATGAACATTTTGTGTTTGTTCTACGAGTATACCTGGTTGTTAATATCTATTTAAGTATGATTAATTTAATTTAATTTAATGTAATTTAATGCAATGCAATTCAATTCCATTCCATTCAATTCAATTTAATTTACTAAAAAACATCATCATCATCCTTCACAGAACCTTCCTCATTATTTGAAGTCGGCCTAATATACCTACTGTTTGACCTACCAGTACCTACCCGAGCCAACCCGGCCGGTCTAACAGTAGGTATTACTACTTACCTTTTTATCCGACTTCAAATAAGGAGGAAGGTTCTCAATGCGACTTGTATAGTCTTAGTGTCTCTGTCTACTTGGTCCACAGTGTTGCACCGCAGTGTTGTAAAGCAGTGTTGCACCGCAGTGTTGCAACGCAGTGTTGCAACGCAGTGTTGCAACGCAGTGTGGCAACGCAGTGTTGCATCGCACTGTTGCGCCGCAGTGTTGCAACGCACTGTTGCACCGCAGTGTTGCAACGCAGTGATTGATAATTTTATTGCATACCTACCTTGCCAAAAGATTCGCTTTTTTACCAGCTAAGGAAACATTAACTTTTTTCTGAGATTCGCCACTGTCAAGAAACATTTTACTGTTTAAAGGCAAAGTTTATTTTTATTGTTTCATTCAAGAGCAATGTTTATAACCTCAAATAAGCCACAAATGACAGCACCAGCGAAGGTGGCGCCATCTGAGATAAGTTTTGCCGTGGTTTGCCTGTAGCATCTCATTACCCAAAATGTATGAAAAATACTGCGTTAGTTCCCTAATACTCACCCTGTGAAATCATTTACCACTGAATAAAACTCAAAATATGTAGTGATGGTCAAAATATTTTCGGATTTGAATTAAATAAAGAAATTTCGTTAGTGAAGCTACTTCTCAAAATCTCTGAAATATTGGTGCCGTCGTTTGGCTTTAGACCTCAGCAGCCATAAATCGATGCCACAGACTTAAAATATTCAAGGATGGCTGAAATATTTTCTGATTTAACGTCTTCACTGAAATATTGAAGATGTCTTCTAGTATTAGAACTGAACAATCTATAATCACCGTTACTGATTTGAAATATGCAAGGATGGCAGAAATATTTTACGATACAAGTCATGATTCTCTGAAATATAAGAAACATTTTACTGTTTAAAGGCAAAGTTTATTTTTATTGTTTCATTCAAGAGCAATGTTTATAACCTCAAATAAGCCACAAATGACAGCACCAGCGAAGGTGGCGCCATCTGAGATAAGTTTTGCCGTGGTTTGCCTGTGGCTTCTCATTACCCAAAATGTATGAAAAATACTGCGTTAGTTCCCTAATACTCACCCTGTGAAATCATTTACCACTGAATAAAACTCAAAATATGTAGTGATGGTCAAAATATTTTCGGATTTGAATTAAATAAAGAAATTTCGTTAGTGAAGCTACTTCTCAAAATCTCTGAAATATTGGTGCCGTCGTTTGGCTTTAGACCTCAGCAGCCATTAATCGATGCCACAGACTTAAAATATTCAAGGATGGCTGAAATATTTTCTGATTTAACGTCTTCACTGAAATATTGAAGATGTCTTCTAGTATTAGAACTGAACAATCTATAATCACCGTTACTGATTTAAAATATGCAAGGATGGCAGAAATATTTTACGATACAAGTCAAGATTCTCTGAAATATAAATGCTCTCATCTAGTGTTGGACGCAAATCACGCAAAACCTCACCTAATCCTCAAAAAAAAACTCACCTATGTTTCCAACCAATTAGTTCAAAATATTCAAAAATAGCTATTTATTTTTTGATATAACTTCACTTTGCTGAAATACTGGTGGTGCCACCTAGCGTTTGATCTGAGAAACTCGTATTTTATGCTACTGATTCAAAATATTTAAAGATGGTACCGCACTGTTGTACCGCACTGTTGTACCACACTGTTGCACCGCACTGTTGCACCGCACTGTTGCACCGCAGTGTTGCAACGCAGTGTTGCACCGCATTGTTGCACCGCAGTGGTGGACTGCAATTCAACCAGTATAAAAAAATACTGGTCGAATTGAAGGTACTCTAAGGTAAATGAGAACCTTCCTCCTTATTTGAAGTCGGATAAAAAGGTAAGTAGTATTTGACTTTGACTAAGGTAAGTAGTCCCGCTAGTGTATTGTGCATTTCCCCTTACCAGCACATACCCGAGCCAACCCAACTGGTCAAACAGTAGGTACTTATGTTTTTAACCGACTTCAAAGAAGGAGGAAAGTCCTCAATTCGACTAGTATTTTTTTATATCGGTTGAATTGAGAACCTTGCCCCTGTTTTGAAGTCGGTTAAAAACATAAGTACCTATTGTTTGACTTTCCACATTTAAATATTTTTTTATTAGATGTTTTTTTGCTTTCATTATTACCAAGCTATTTTTTGTCTGTTAAAATTGAGAACCTTCCTCCTTTTGCAGAAAGCCGCTTCTCGTAAAAACGTGAGAAAATGTGGATGGAACTCTCAAGTCAAATTAACCATCACATTAATTTAAATGATTTTTAATTTTAATTTTATAAAATTATAATGAATCTAAATTATTTTATAATGTCATTTAATTTTTAGTTTTATCTTTCTGACTCTCTCTCTCTGCTTCTCTCCGTCTCTCTCTCTCTCTCTCTCTCTCTGTCTGTTTGTCTGTCACAAAGAAACACTCCGACTCTAATAGTTATATTACTGAGCATACATAATAATGGATTCGTTAGGGCCTAGTCGTATCCATTTTATTTGTATCTATGTTATTTTTTCGTAGTAGCTTTACCTAGTCTGTGCTCTAAGGTCATTGTCACCACTTGGTAGCCGCATCAAGTGGTCGCGTTCGAGCCATCGATTTTTTATATTATCCTTTGTTTGAAAATACAGTAGGTGTTGATATAATCGCACTCGGAAGATAAAACCAAGGCGAAAAGCAAGCGCGTGCGTCCTTCCCCGTTGAGGCACAGTGCGGTACTGAGGTTAAACGGAGCATGTTTCGCTATTTAGATGCAAAGCGCAACAGAATAAGACTGAATATCGGACTTGTCGTTTGACCGAATAGTTGCTTAGAACTAAAGGACGTAAGTCTCAAATCGAATATAATTTATTATGAGAGTACTAATTAATCTAGGTAAATTTTGTCTTAACACTGGAAAACAAACTATATTTTCCTTCGGTGAGTATTTATTTTAGATATGTAACTGAAGTACTTTCCAAGTAAAATCAAAAAAATTAGCAAAAAGGCACCATTTTCAAAACATTAAAGTATCGAGTAAATATCTTGCTATTATGTTTCTGTCTTAATGGCGGAAAGAAAATGAATTGAAAATTCACATATATCAATTATTACGGTGATCGGATATTTGGTTTAGTTAGAATATCATGGCAAATTAGCATAAAATTTCGGTTGCCCCCTCTTAAGAAACCCACTTACAACTATGAACTCTAAAAACATAATATTCCTTTTTGGGAAATCTATCGAAGTGTGTATTTTCCCTGTGGACTCCGAAACAATTGGCCCAATTTTGACGGGACTTTCTCTGGCAGACAGCTGATGTTATAAGGAGTAATACGCGCGGGTGAAACCTAGGGCGCAGCTAATCGTGTATAAAATCATTTGAATTGGAATAATAATCATTGGAATGAATATACAATTAAGTAATTGACAGAGATATACACAGTATAATGTGGAACATTCATTAGGCAAATCAGTCGCGTTGATTAGCTTCTCTTTTGTTATTGTCAAATAATACTGGCCAGTGAGAGTTGGAACGTAGGGTTGGTACTATGAGATCAACGACACAAATTCAACGCTTGTTTGCCTAGCGGTTAAGGTCAAGCGCACCTTATTGTTGAATCATAAAGAAAGTTCTTAGATCCCCAGAAACAATGGTTTCTGTTTCCTAACGGATATTGGCAGCTAAGTGTTTCCAATTAGCCGACTTCTGTGGCCGGGCGTGGGTTGATGTGGGTATGATTTCCTCAATTTATCCTCAAGTCAAGTGCAAGTAGAAAGTCATTAATAAACTCAGGCTTTTTGAAAAGTTTTCCTGTTCGGTCAGTAAGCTCTGTAATCGAGTTATTATACCTATACTCGTAGTTACAATAACTTGAAAATAAAAAATAAAAATGGCCTTTATTTTTACTACATGCATTCATACAGATATATAAAATTTTATGTTGTTTAAAATAATAAATTAATTTGTATCTTTCAACATTATTGTTTCTTGCATTGTCACAATAATATTATAAATAAATAAAAAAACGACTTTACAAAATTTGTAAATAAACAATTCCCATACGAATTTTCTGGCTATTTTGGGCTAAAGCCTAAACTACTAAACCGATTTCGATAAAATTTCTATGAGACTATGAAAATATATCCTATCAATAAAAAAATTTTATTCCAATCGGTTCATAAATAACGGAGTTCTGAGGTAACAGACAAAAAAAAGAAATGGAAAATAAAATCAAATCAAATTATTCATTTGTCAGAACATGTTAAATACACATTAAAGATAATTTATATTGTCATTGGAACACATACTCGAGAAAACCCCTCCTTTTTTGAAGTTGTTTAAAAAGGAAAGATTATGATCGCATAACCGTTCAAAACTCTCTCGAAAGACACTTTATTACACACACCACTCTGGTTCCACAGAAGTAACTAAACGTAGCAGCACTATCGATGGCTCCCCAAAGTCTATCTATAACTAGAATTGTATCTAGAGCTTCCGAGGAGCTCTACGTCAAGTCCTCCATTACTCCTCCGGGAAACTGAAAGCCCGAAGTAGGTAGAGGACGTCATCTCTAGTATTGCTTTTAGACTTTTTATTGTTCTCATATCTAGTTTACTATTCAGTTAGCAAACAACAAGGATATCAAAAACTTTCTGGCTAGCAAGCGTAGATATAATAAAAGAGTTATTACCGTGCCAGGTGAAACGTAAATCGTGTTGCTAGACTATTTTGTCTTAAAACCTAATTAACGCCAAAACTATATAATTACCTATATTATTTTTCTAGAACAGATACAAATACTAGAACAGATACAGCGTTCAAACGTTCACACACATCATCAGCCATTAAACGTCCACTGCTAAACATAGGCCTCCCTCTTAGAGAGGGGTGTAGCCATAATCCCCACGCTTGGCAGGTGGCTTGGAGATCGCAGTACTTTCACCGTGTACTAAATATTGTCTATTGTCTACTAATAGGACTCCGGTAGCTCTGGTCGCAGGTTTAGGACATATCTGGGTCCAAAAAACGTATAATAATGTTTATTGAGTTATACCATAGGTTATACAAAGATAAAATGCTATTAACTAAAATGCAAAGAGATTCCAAAATAACAAGAATGAAATTTTTTATCCATTCTTTTAATCTCTATCATTTTAAATATACTGATTCACTTCGGTTTAATTTCAAGAAGATTAAGATGCCGGAAGGCTTTCTAAATCTGGATGAAACCCATTAATTTTAACTCGGATTCCTGTTTGGAAATAAATAAGTAAAAGGTTTTTTGTATTGTGCCTACAGCCTACAGCAGATCTACACAAAGGCGACCGGGAACTTTTAATAAAATTTAACAATAGGCAATATACTACTACTTATTCAAATTGTTCATTGTTTTTCTTTGTTTACACGTTTCATCGGAATTGGTACTGGGCTAGTCTTAAATCTTTATGCTAAAGTAACAAAGTATTAATACCTAATTATTGTCCACTCAGTGTAAATAACTAAATACATTCAATAAAAAACTTGAAAGCAAATGCACAAGACGTGAGAAGCTAAAATCATATCTGGTAGAAACAAAAAAAAAATTAAGGCTTATTTTGTCAGACTTTATAAAAAGTTCATCTATATCATAGATTCAGTGTACTATACTGAATCTATGATCTATACTAATATTATAAAGAGGAAAGATGTGATTGTTTGTTAGTATGTTTGCATTGAATAGGCTCCGAAACTACAAAACTGATTTGAAAAATTATTTTACTGTTGGGAAGCTACACTATCCCCGGGTGACATAGGCTATAATATATCTATACCTGTGCGAAGCTGGGGCGGGGCGCTAGTATATTATAATTTCAACACTGTTTCAATTTCATACAAATTTTGAATTTAAAGTTTTTTTAACTTCATTGGTTATCCTGGTTTATATGCAGATGCGTTTCTCTTACGTCACCCAAATTATTTGGTATAATTATCTCATCTTAGAGATGTGATCGTGTTTTGAATGCCAGGCAATATTTAACTAGCATCATTACTTAATTTTAGTTAACACTTAAACCTACAAAACGTTCCAGCATTGAGCGTGTCATCTGTGAGCGAGAAACAACCCCTGTTTGTCGTTATTGCCCTCAATATAGCTTCAGAAACATCGTTCGAGTGCAATCTCCGGTCTTCCCGTACCAAGATGTAGGATGCTATCGTACGTTTATGTACTACATACCTACATAGGCATGCACTAAACTTGTCTGCATCGTAAGGATCTACTTACTAATCTGTGGCAGCGTATTACAGCTTAGTAAAAAGTACGTATGAATTCGAAAAAAATCGATCCGTCTCGATGTGGACAAGTAGAGGTCTCCTACCTACTAATATTATAAATGTAAAAGTGTTTGTTGGTTTGTGAGTTTGTTGGTTTGTTTGTTCCTCTTTCACAGAGTAACGGAGCGACTTGATTTTTTGCATGGGTATAGTTCAAGGGCCGGAGAGTGACATACTAGTTTTCATCATCATCATCATCACTGTTTTTCATCACAACGCGAGTGAAACCGCGGGGCGCAGCTAGTAGTGTATAAAGTGTAATATTCGTCTATTATCTTC
This sequence comes from Agriopis aurantiaria, assembly GCA_914767915.1. Classification (NCBI taxonomy): domain Eukaryota; kingdom Metazoa; phylum Arthropoda; class Insecta; order Lepidoptera; family Geometridae; genus Agriopis; species Agriopis aurantiaria. The sequence continues at coordinate 13,791,900 of OU611992.1, read as the reverse complement.
TGATACATTATATTTTTTCCATTAAACGGTTGGCTAGAAGAGATCGCTTTTAGCGATAAGGCACTGTCACTAGCTTACAAATTTCTCTATCTGTTAGTATTTTTACAAGCTTTTCTGCTAATATGGGTCATATCTTGCAACTGAATTTTAAAACAGTTATCCCCAACCGATTGATTTGAAATTTTGCACACACGTTTAGTTTGGATGACAATGCATGGTTAACTAAGTGACGTCATTATATACCTATAATATGGCGGATTCAAAAATATTGGAAACAGATAAAAACCTATTTATTTATTAACTAATACTATACTTGCCTGATCTTAGGCTACAACCAAATAAAAATAAAATAAAACCAAAAAATTCGTTATTAGTTATGCAAGACAAAGGTGTCAGAACAATTCTCACAAATTATATGTACTTACTAGGAAAAGCGTGTAGTGCATACTATACTTGCCTGATCTTAGGCTACAACCAAATAAAAATAAAATAATACCAAAAAATTCGTTATTAGTTATGCAAGACAAAGGTGTCAGAACAATTCTCACAAATTATATGTACTTACTAGGAAAAGCGTGTAGTGCAAACATACCGGCCCCAAGTACCGTTCTTTATCGATCGTCAAATTTAATAGAATGCCATAGAATCGATCATAGTGAGTACTGATCAAATGACATTTTATCGAATTTGACGACCTCAACTGTCAATTTGACGATCGATAAAAGAACGGTACTTGCACTGCAGGAACGGCTTTCTACGACATCTTTTAAAACGGTTAACCGATAGTTAACTGACCAACGGGTCTAACGTCAGTTTATAATTAGTAGTTACCAAGAAATTGCCGGAAGACTGACCTACACCATAGATATAGCTAAGTTCAGTCTAAGAACTTTTCCATTGCTATCATCAATGATTTTATTATCATGACGAGGATTCTTCCCTGACAATAGACGTCTTCTATCCTGAATAATATTGCCTATCAATACTTTATCAAGTACCATCAAACCTACCTTGAGAGCTATTCAGATGAAGTGGCTTTTTAGACCAAAATCTGATGCCAAATTTTCCTTAATGGAATTTTGTTAGAAGAACATAAATTTATAAAGCTCGAGACTACGCTTGACTAGTTCTTCCTAAAATATCATCAAAGTTGAAGACGAATCAGTCTTCGCAAGGGTGACCGCGAGTGGCATTTACAACTAAACGGTATCGGTTCTTTTTCCGATGACAACCACCGTTTAGACATATCAGAGATATAAAAGCGCTTTAAGTATGAAACTTCACTCATGTTGTGGCCATCAGTATATGGTAAGATACCATTAGAGTAACACTAGCCTTGATTCCACTTTTATTGTGGTAAGGTTACAATCTGAGTGTCTTCAAGTCGCGAGTGAACTCGCCGGGATCCGTGGCTAATTCAAACCGATACCGGGATCCATGGATACACACCCAATGCTGAACTGATTTGAGGGGTTCTTTCACTGTTGGGAAGCTGCACTATCCCCGGTTAAAAAAGGCTATATTATATTTAAAAAAAATAAAAAATAAATGGGATCCTTACTAAAACTCCAATAATGTAACCCAAGGTGTAAAAAATATGATTTGTAATTTTGACTTAGCGTGTCAACGTCTGTCAGGTCTGCTAGTATTGTATAATTGTGTCATTTTAATTTTAAATTCTGATTTTTATCCTGTAAATGACGTCGTCAAGTGTATATTAGTTATACCTAAGACCCGAAATAAATGAATTGAATTGAATTGAATTGAATCTTCGACTAAAATAAAATGAATAGACGGGCCCAGAAGGAGCGCATTTTAAAGATTATAAAATGAGCACCGGCGCTCACTTCGTTTCAGTTGGTCTCTAGCCGTAGGAAGCGCAACACGAGTCTATTGTTACATGATAACGAAACATCTGACAAAATTATGCCTTCGTGTGCTTTCCCGAAATGTAAAAACTCAACAAAAACGGCTATCTATTTTTTGTAACAAATGTACTGTACTTGGTTATATTTAGGGGTTGAAGTATATAATAATTATGTCCGACGGTATTGACTCGTTTTTAACCGACTTCAAAAAGGAGGAGGTTATCAATTCGACTGTATGTTTTTTTTTGTATGTTTGTTTTTACTGAGCAAGTTCAGTAATTATGGCCCGTCCATTGAATTTATTTTGGTCGTGGGAGTGAATTGATTTCTTCTAGACAAGCGTGCTATTATATGTAGACCGTATCATCACTTAACATCAGACAAGATAGATTTTAAAAGCAAGACTTCAATGAAACAAAACTTAATACTACGATGTTTTTTCTCCTTAAATTTTATGCCTAACAAAGCATTTTAATTACCGCACCGCGCGCACCGCCCTGCACCGCACCGATAACGCACTGGTGGCTGCGGTACGAGAGTGGCACACCAGCCCGATACATCGCACATGGAGAGCGTATCACACGCCCATTACCTAATTATTTTAGTTGTATTAATCTTATTTTTCAATTTTAATTTTTATGTGTAATTTTTGTATTTGAATTTTTTGTATTTTATTTTAATTTTAATTTTCTAATCATCAATTAATTAATGTAATTTGTATAATAAGTCATGGATGCAAGTCCGGATAATAATAAAAAAATCATTTCATTATAGCAATGCAACAAAATTTTGTTTACGTTTTGATGAAGATTATGATATTATGATAGCCATTTATGTATTAATTGTTAGGCTTGCAAAGTATTTTTGTACTGCCTCTCACCTGCCTCATCTCGTAGTGCCTCGTAGCCTGGATAGAGTAGGTACTCGTTGTCAAGAGACCCTGCTGATTGATACCGCCAGGTCATTGACTACCGGTTAAAAAGCTTAAAAGATTTTGTTATTACCTGAAACAATAAAAAACCAAATGAATATGTTGACGGTACTTGGTGATCTTCGATGGCTATTTCATTACTAGGTAGGCATCTGGTCATCAACACACTCTCGGTACCAAGTTTAATGACCTCGGGCTCCTTTGATTTGTTTTAAAGAATCACAGAAAAACGTTTTTACTTTTTTAAATACACTAATATAAAAAATACTAGCTGCACCCCGTGGTTTCACCCGCGTTATTATACCTCCTTGAAGCAACCTCCTTGGTAGTGACAGCAATGTTCTTTGACTTAGATGCAAGAACCTTATATATTCCCTTATAGCACAGCTTATAGGTAAAACGTCCTTGCTTAGATGATATTTTTATTTATTTATGATATTTTTATTATGTCAATTTCTTGTTCTTGTATTTTATAGGGAACATATTTAAAAAACCAAAAAAATATGAAATTTGATTGCTACCAAACTACACAGGCTACATCACTCGCTGGGCTTATCTGAAGGATGTCTGAAAATGTCATCAAAATCGGTCAAACTGTTTCGGCGTCTATAGGGAACACACACACATACACACATCGACTTTTATATATAGATAAATAGATTAACTAAAAGTTTTTTATTCTTATTTATTTAAAACACATTGTACGTTACGTTTCAAGTTAGTAAGTTGTCTTAAAATCTATGTTAGATTTATCCAGACAATTGGTTCTCGGTAAGGTATTTTTTAAATCTAATTACCTACATTGCACAAAATGAAGCGGGCGAACACACCAAACTGCTGCTGTTGTAGGCATAAGCGTATCGCGGAGTATAACCGGTTGTGAATCGTTTACTACAGAAGTTAAATCAATGAGTTAAAAGATAATGTTTAAAACGTGGTAATCCACTGTTTCGGACAGCCTAATACTCTTCCACTAAAGTTAGCCAGCTTATTCTGTACGAACTTATATAGAACTTATAATATATCTTAGACGTAAGATGAAAAGGGAATGAAATCGAACGTGATGTTGCTCGTCCTACTTCGGAACTACCGCGATCGACTTATTGAAGGAGGCAATGATAAAGTGATAAAGTTAGGGTACTTTTAGATTGCGAATGGGCGTTATTCGTAGCTTTTATGTAGGTCTAATTTATTTCTTAATATCAAGTTTGTGCTTTCAAGGTTAAGCCCCAAATGCGTTACGCACCGCATGTCGGCGTAAGCGAAAAGTGCTCCGACGCGCGTATTGTGTGTAAGAAGATTTATACACAATACCAATGGTATATAATAATTACGCACGTATTTTATCTTAAAAAAAAAAAAAAAATACTGAAAGGTACGCGGGGTGAAGTTCCCCATTTTAGCTGTAAAAAACTCCTGCGCTCGCATTCAATGGGTTAAGTTATATCAGATGTATGTAACATGTAACAATTTAACGTAGGTACGTTACATTGTTAAAGATATTTAAAAATATTTCGGCGTCAGCCCTCATAAATGTTCTAACCAAAGGTTAACTTAAATCAGTAACTATTTACTAATCTGTGCATTTAAACTACATTAGCAAGCTAGATTAAATTTTGTTACAACGGCATAGGATTTAAAAATAGTTAGCGGTAGGTATTTCTATGAATTTTGTACTATACCCTATATCCATGTGTTTTTAAATCGAAGTAGGTAGTTATTATTTTGTATTAGTACTTATTCAATGCAAAACGAGGTTACTAACTTTTGAAGTCAGCTTTTAACGCAATGTAGTATTTAGTTATTTATTATTATTTAAGTCCTCTCTTCGCTGGATCAATTATTTAAATAGCAAATAATAAGGTTCCTTTTAATATAATTTAATTTTAAACCCTAATAAACAATTTAACCTAACAAAGCTTAAACTAAAAATATCGCTATACCAAAGTTGTATCTTTATTAATACCTCTTTTGGGACTAAGTACAATGAGAGCTTTTACAACAGAATACCTAATGGTCTACTACATTGTTTTCGATGTACCTAAGTATAAGTATAAATCATAATAATCCCCAGTCGGCAGTTATCTGTCGTAAATAAGAAATGTAATAAATAAATACTTATTTTCTAAGCGGTATTCTGTTATTTTAATCTCATTTTTCGGGATAAAAAAATTCTAATTTCTATCTTAATAAAATACTCTAAGCTCCTTTGACGATGTACATAAGCTAACCTCTTTAAAAAAATCATAAAAGTCAAACGTTCAATCGTGAAAGGGTTACAAACATACAGATAGAGTTAGGTAGAAATTATCTGTCGCAAAGAAATTAATGCCAATGTATGTGTGTTTCTGGTTTCTTTATTTCCGTTTCACGCAGCAACAGAGCAACGTATCAACGAGATGTTTTGCATAGACGTCGTTGGAGGGCCGGTGATTGACATAGGACACTTTTTATCCCGGAAAATGTACGGTTTCTAAAGCAATGCCGACGCAGGTGAAGCAGGCACGTGTAGCTAATTAAAGAAACATTTATACGTAATTGCTTATTTATACCTATTGTTTTTAACATAATCTGCCTACAGATTGTTTTGCGATCACAGACTTTCTCGACCCTCACATCAAACTTATGCGGGCATTTTCCGAGGCGATAAATGCTCATGAATATTTAAATCCGTATGAATGCTAATGCTTAATTAACAGTTTTACATAAAATATCCTTCGCACTTTTTGTATTTTGGCAATTATTTCTTTGTAAGTACAATGTTTCTCAATGTTGTTCAATTGTTTCTTTGTTTTACTTACATAAACATGATGGACGGACGATCTAAAAGAGACCGCAGGGAAACGCTGGATTCAGGCCGCTTCCAACCGGCCCTTTTGGAGATTGATGGGGGAGGCCTATGTCCAGCAGTGGACGTCCTACGGCTGAAATGATGATGATGACTTACATAAAATGTAATTCTTATTTTTTTTTTTATAGATAGACATCTACTTTGGCCACAGAAGAGAAAAAAAAATCTGTGACATTGGCTATCAACAGTTGGTGACTAGTCATCACCAACATACTAGTCTTTGTGACAAGTAAACACAAAATTTTCATCATGATAAACATTTTATGTAATTAATGGGCTACCGGACTGATTATTTCCTAATTGTCTTATAAAAATGCTGACCATAAAATAGAGCCGAACACCGAAAACAAAATTAAAATATATTCCAAATTAAGACCGATGGGAATGGTAATTATGATGATGGGGATTATGGCAACACCCCTCTCTAAGAGGGAGGCCTTTGTCCAGCAGTGGACGTTTACTGGCTGATGATGATGTGTGTGTGTGTGTGTATGAGAGAGAGTGAGTGTGTGAGTGTGTGTGTGACGGCGATGGTGTTCTGTTTTGTTGGAGGCCAAGACCTACTTTGGGTCGCTGCGCCAGCGGAGTATAAAGCAATATAATGTATTGATAGAGAAATAACGCTCTATTATTGATGCAAATACGTCACTTGTAAGTACGCCATACAAACTCCACACTGACTTTACGTGAAAGGGATAGAGCATCCCTTGCTAAACCGACCAAATACTTTAAACGCATAATTCTCACAACTTTAGTAGCATATTTCAATATATGTTTTAGGCAAAGAGGCTTTGTTAGAAATCTAATTATTGAATTGGGTAACTCACTCAGGAAATCGTTATAGTTAGTTAATCTTAAAGGCAAATTCTTATGTAGAGTTGATTTTGATACGGTTTTTTCCATTGTACCATTTTTAACAAACATATCCAAATTGTAAGTAAATTGCAGAACGCAGCCAGTTTGGTCAAAATTTGTGGCACCCAAAGGCAATCCAAATAGACTAAGCGCCCTAAAACCACAGAGCACCCAATAGTTACAGCCAACTCCAGTTCTTTTATTTTGCTCGCACTGCTAACACTACCAAAGCCACTGAAGCCCAAGATTCAATTTACGCTCCATTACCGCGGTTGTTCAATTTGAACAAACTTGGTACTGTTCGTACGCTCAAAGGTATATCTAATACGGCTGTGTTTACATCGATGCTTGTATGTTGTACCGGTTCAAACCTTGGTAGTGCACTGCATGGCAATCTACAAGACATCAATTGACTTTAATCTTAGCTTCCAGCCTAGATTTGTAGTCTGTGGCCCTAGGTGACCAAACTATGGAGCGGCTGTACCTAGCAAACATTATGAACGGTGTAAAAATTCTGAACAAAAACGTGGATGCCAGTCATTGATGTCCAAAAAATGTCACCCGCTCGAAATGGCACTGCAAAAAAAATGGCGAAAAAGCTGCCTGACAGCTGTAAAATTCATACAAATTAAATAACAATTGGCTCTTTTTATAATTCCTACCTACCTTCTGTGGCTCTAGCTGCTATGGTGCGGATAAACTTTAATTGCCAAAAATGTACCAAACATATTTAGACTTTATTTCATTGTTATAATGATCTTATTCCTTTAATAGTTCCAGAAAATTGTTAAGGCCTACATAGTACGCAAGAGGCATGAGTATACCCCTAGGTAAACACGAGTAACCTTGTGCCGCCTAATTGCGGAGGAGATGGTCCGAAATTGCGTTTACGTTATGGCCGCTATTACGCTTAATGTGGATATATCCGAATTAAAATCTGAGGAATGAAAGAAATGGGTATAATCTTCTATGGAAGTGGTTGTTTCAAATAATATTTCTTTTGTGATTGTGTGAGATGATGGTTTCTGTGTGTAGTACGCTATTCATATATGGTACTTATAAATACCGGCAAACATCTTGAATAGAAAGCGACGTACGAGGGAAGTTGGCATACTTACATGCACACACTACAATCAATCACTCGGACGGTTGAAATTACTCGAAATCCCCTCTTTCTCTTTCGGTCTACCAAAGAGCTCACACCACTTACCATCAGGTGAGTTGGTGGCCAAACGTACATCAATTCTATCTAAAAAAATACCTAAAATCAACCTTTGCGGTGCCAACCAATGCCAGCCAGTGCAGTGGTTAGCAAACATCAAAAAGTGCATGCATAAAATGTAGGGAGTATACATTTATCTGCCAACTTATCTATATTATAAACTATCCAGCCCCTTGGTGGAAGGAAAAGTGGCCAGTATGCTGGAGTAGGCAGCATTGCCACGTTGATTAGCAGTGCTCATTTTTTGGCCAAAGTAGGCGCCAGCATTCCGCTTACCAGTCGCCTCCACCAAACGTTTGGCCAAGTCCCTATTGTTGTATCAAATTAAAACTTTGCAAGTAAGTATATGTAACATGGCAATGCATTTTCGGTAGAGTTACTAATGTAATTTATAGCGCCGTAATAATGTACTATATTTTCACCTTTAAAGCTTTTAAAATAGTTTTATACACGGAAATAAAAGTTTATCTGTGTCATATTTCATTTTAAGTAGCATTTGCCGAGTTACGACCAGTTTCATGGCGCAGTCACACTCATGCTTGATGCAGTCAGGGAAAATTACTTTTCATCTTAAATTATAAACAACAACGCCACTTACAATGGTTGCCTGGAAGAGATCGCTTGTAGCGATAAGGCCGCCACTTGTATTAGCTCTTAAGTTTCTTTATCTGTAACTTTTATTTCTGGTGTGCTCATTCGTTTCTATATAAATTCTTAGATCTCTTAAATACCCTCTAGTTATGTAAGTATTGTTAACCGACGAAAAAAAGGAGACAGTTATTTAGTTGCTCATCATCATCAGCCAGAAGAAGTCCACTGCTGAACATAGGCCTCCCCTTTAGACCTCCACACTGAACGACAGCCTGCCATCTGCGTCCACTGGATGACCGCAACTCTCACGTTTACGACTTATCTTAGAATTGTATTTAGGGTCAACGCACACTATCAGCATGTTAGACCACGTCTTTATTCTCAAAAGATAATTATCTGGTAAGGTCATAGTGCACTATCAGTCTGCAAGACGTTAATTGACCACGTCTATCTTCAGGCGATAATATAAATCGATGTGACGTGCTCTCGCGTCGGCGGGCGGTCGTGTGTGTAGTGGAAATGATGGGAAATTGCCCTGAAGTAAATGTGATCAATATTCGGTAAGTCAGACCCCGTAAGTTGGTGCCAGTCATGTTCAAGTGACTATCACTTACTAACCTGGTGGATGACTGGTAGAAAATGTTTAGCATTAAGTCCTCCATTTGTACATGTCTATACATAATGTGTAAGTGTGCAATAAAGTATTAAATAAATTTGACCTATCCGACAATATTGATCTGACAATAAAAGGCGCCAATCTTTACGGTACTGTACCCTGTGCCAGTCGTACAGCGAGCTCTTAAGTGATAAAAAAAATGTTACGCTACCGCAAACCTATGTTCGCGTGATTTTCCGAACTGCGCGGTTTTAACGTTAGTTTGAGACCACGGAACGAGTTGGGAGTAAAGCCCCTGCGGTACTTGGGACGCCTTACAGGACGACGTCACAAAATAAATAGGTACAGAAGGCCAGCTTCGTCTGACCATGTATTTAACCTACGCGCAACTGTAACTCTAGGATTGGAAAGCCACTATAAGGTTCTGTGAAAAGTTTAGATTTGGTTGTTTAAATTAAAACCCATTAATATGTATAATTATGTTACTTTAAAACACATTTATTTCTTATAGAAAAGAGTAACCAAATTAAAGTCTATAAATTGGTTACCGAAAAGTACTTTCGTCGATTGCAATACGTACGAAAGGCACGAATATAGTATAATAAAGACTCATTCTTAAATTAAGTTTATTGCAATATGTAAATGGAAAAATCGTTGTTAATTATGACAATTGTCACACGAAACGATAATTACGTCGTGTATTGCCAAAGCACGGGCACACCAGTAACCGGAGCTCGACTTACTTGATCCGAGATCCGTGTACGTACGCGTCTTTGTGTACGTGCGCTTGTTGATGCTCGTTGTATGGAGCCGGCCTTCTGTACCTTTTATATGTTGATGTCACGTTCTGTCAGCCTTCTCAAATGAGCTTTTTTCACTGCCCGATCCTCTTCCTTCCGCGCAATATGACTACAATTACGGTTTTAATCATTCAAAACATCGGTGTAGCCGCAATTTGCAACAGACATCACATTAACGCAAAGGGAATAACCCGCCTTTGCTTAACGTAACCCTGCCTGATTAAGGTGGTTCGTTTCACAAATGACGGGAAATTCAAATTTCAAACAGTTTTCTTGCCCTTGTAGCTAGGCTGGGTAATTATTGTAAACGATCATGATGTTTGCGCAAATTGATTATTATTCTTTACATAATGATGTAAAGCTATTTATCAGTAACGCACCATATTACTTACATTTGTGAATAAACAAATTTTTGCTGTTTCAAACGGTTTATTGACAAATGTAAGTAATATGGTGCGTTACTGTTAAATGGTTGTACATTATAATGTAAATAACAGCCAATATTTTGCGCAAACACTGTGTTATTTAAAAATAATTACCTGGCCTGGCAACTAGGAACAAAAGACTGTTTAAAATTTGAATTTCCCGCCATAGGTGAATCGTACCACCTTAAATTCCGATTTCAAGTTCTCAGTTCCCAAAACATATGATTAGTATTTTTATTATTATTTATAATAGGCTTGCGTTTGACCAGTTTACATTGAAACTTATTGTGTGGACACTGAAACATTGTATTAAAATACATAGTGTTTTTTTAGGTTATCGCGATTGGTCCAGTTAGTGAACCTGCCTTTTGAGCTTGGGGGCGTGGGTTCGATTCCCATTTAGGACAAACATTCATGTGATGAATATTTTGTGTTTGTTCTATATTTGGGTGTTATTATCTATTTAAGTATGTATTTAAAAATCAAGTAAATGTATGTATATCAGGTTCTGGCAGCCATATTAGAAGCTTTGGGGTCAGATGTCCGCGTGTGCAAAAATGTCCCGAACATTTATTATCATTATTTTATTTATATTTATTAAATTATAGGCTTGCGTTTGACTGCCAACTCGCATGATGTTAGGCGATGTTGCAGTCGGCGATGGAGCATGTATTAAACACATTAAAATAAAATAAAAATTTATAGCGGAATTAAAATTTATTTTAATTCCTAATTTTTCGGAACAGGTAGATTAGATGACGAATGTCAATTGAAATTTTATGACATACCGCCAATAAAAACACGCACGCATCAGAAGTATTTTTTGCATCGAGATCGTTGTGAGGCCAGAAAGTGAGACTTTTTGTCCTGGTTAATTTTACGGTTCCAGAAGGCTCTACGCGGGTGAACCCTGAGGCTTATACTTTAAAATGTCTTAACTCACTGAAATGGTTATAATGTAAATACTGAAATAGTTAGGTACTACCTACATCAGATTCCATATAAATGCAAATAATTAAGTACCTAACCTGACATTACCTCTGAATCTCTAGTAGGTATAGGTAATCCATTAATAATATGTCACTATAACACAAAGGCAATTGAACGTGAAATACGAATAGGATAATTAATACATGGACCATTTTCAATTTATTTACATGTGTGGTCTATTTGAAGCCAAAATTCCATAACGATTTTCTGCTATAGATGAATAATTCAAGCTTCAAACGCCGTGCTAACATAATTAGAGTAGAACAAGCAACTAAACAATTTGTTTCATCTCTGTCGTCAAACAGCTTTGTTTATATTCATCTCTACGCGTTCTCAATTCGAAAATTCAACATGGTGGCAGTCGTCGAGAATTCCGGAAGTACCTACTTGCGTTCCGGAAGTATTTCAGAAAGGCGGTGGCACAACCAACACTTTTTTTAAATAGGTAAAATAATGAACTTGGCTTTATTATATTGCAGTTTTTTTTAGGCAAGTCTTTAATTTACTAAACAAAAAACATACAACCTATACTGGGTACTTAAGTTATAAAAAAAAACACGTACATTTGTACTTTTTTTTTAAATAGATACAGTATGGAAGATCATGATCATGAGAGTCGTCAATCAGAATGTGAAGCCTTACCCCAAAAGCCAGCTATCATCAATATTCGTTTAACTTTTAAAACATTTCTCGTGTATGCCATTACGAGTTTCTCAGTAATAAAAGCATTATTTTTATGGAGACAAATATGAATTGATGTGGACACGACCGAACGCTGTCAGAGGTGGGACGCAAATGAGCTTTTATACGTGTTATTCATACCTCCACGCTTTTATGAAGATGTATGAGAATGAATGGGTTATAAAATTATGTGGTTGATTTTTATGATTTTTTTTTCTTTTACGTAGCAAACTTTATTGTGAGAAAACACATGTTGGTCCTGTTTGCAACATTTCCCTCTTGATGGGAAATTAAACGTTGTAAGTAACTCTAAAGAGTTCGTTTTCATTTCAGGGGATGTTAATTTGTATAGGCATTGCCACAGATAGTCTGTGGGCATTACTTTCTTCAATAGAAAGCCATAGTTTTAATTAACGTTCTAATAATTTGTATAAGATCACTATTTATTATTATTATACTATTTATTATACTATTTATTATACTATTTATTATAGAATAGTTTAGTAATTTTGGTCCAAGCATTTATTTGCTCTGACAGCTGCAATAAAATTGTAATAAGCTGAATAAAAACATTTTCTTTCAATAATCTGCTGAAGTATATTGGGTACCTGCTACAGTAGTAGAGGCTTAAGTTCAAAAACCTAACGGAAGTGAGCAGAATTCGGGTTTTTTTTAAAAAAAAAATACAATGTTATTGCAGTTGTCAGACAGAGCAAATAATTGCTTGGACTTTACATAATCAAAACTGTATAAAAGAAACACTAAATTTAGAATGTTAAACTTATGACATTGATTTAATTCTAATTAAGTAAGAAAAGTTTAATTGATTACGAAGTTATGTTTTTCTAAACTTGAAGGGTTTGTTTAGACCCGAAGATCTGGACCAAAACGTACTAAGAAGCTCAAACCTTCTAAACAACAAGTTGAAAATAAACTTAGCCTAGAACAAGTAATTTGGTCTGAAACGTAGCAAGTCAGGTTTTCAGGAACATGTTGTGCTTAATTTAACGATACAAAGCTACTTTTAAATCTTTATTTGGGGTATAAAATCGTTTTAGATCAGGTACTTTTAGATCAAATCTCGGGTAGAAATCTGAATCTCTTATTTAAGCACAAAGTGAAAACCTTCCCTTCTTTAAAAAAAATTAAATACCCGACCGCTGTATTATTTTCAAAACAAAAGGTGAAATGATACCATTTTTTTTTAAAGATCTATTATATTTCAATTGTCATGTAGTGGCCACTGAACCCGTGAACTTAGAGCAATCTATTGACACTTCATTTATCAAAATCGGTTAAGCTTTTAGCTGCAAGTTAACATCCGGTAATACATACACGTTGTACACAATACCGGCCTTTTTGCTTTGTGTTATCGGTAAAAAAAAAAAAAACTGCAAGTAACTGAAAACAGCAAGTGAAATCTAGTAAGTACTCCGATAAATCACAATGCCAACCATTGAACTGACCATTGACATTGAATAAGGACGGGGCAAATTAACTTGTGGTCCCAACTCAGTGGTGCTAATAATTATACTGCGCACCAGTGTGTAGTCAGTGGCTATCCAACTTTGTTGCCGCGCAGTCGTTTCACATCGGAACCATTTTCAAAGGAAACATAAATATGGATATCTTTATTAGGTACTAGCAACGCACCCCGGCTTCGCACGGGTGTAAGTCTTATTTTTTTACACCTTGGGTTACATTATTGGAGTTTTAGTAAGGATCCCTTTTTTTTGAAATTATTATGTAGCCTATGTCACCCGGGGATAGTGAAGCTTCCCAGCAGTGAAAGAATTTTTCAAATCGGTTTAGTAGTTTCGGAGCCTATTCAATGCAAACAAACAAACAATCAAATCTTTCCTCTTTATAATATTATTATTATTAGCATAGATTTAAACTCGTACCTACTCACGTTATGACAACGCGACGTAGGTACTAATGCAGATTTGGACAGATGGCGGACATTTTAAAAGTTTTATTACTATTGGAGCGCAGTCTTTAGATAGGGCGATCTAAAGACTGCGTTCTCTTGATATTTATCTCTATTTTACCAACGTATTAAGTTTATGTTTACTCTTGTCATTACAAGTCAGCTATTACCAACGATAGAACAGTAGGAAAACCTCTTTCTCCGTCCCTCAGAAATAGTAGGGCACGTAAACAACATTATCTAGTCTACGGTTAGGGCTGGCAACCTTAATCTGGGAACCTTCTTAACTTGAGGAGGGTCATCGCAGCGTTATGTTTATGTATACCTACCTTCCGCTGTAATACACTCTTAGATCTCTAGGGTCTTGGTAAAAGAAGGATGTTTTTCGTGTCCTTTGAGGTTTGGTTTTTTGCTTTTCGTAAATAAGGGACGAGATGAAAGGAAAACGCAAAAAAAGTCTTTACTATACTCGTATTTAATTAAATGTTTGTAGAGAAATTTCGAAGAAATGTTGCAAAACTTCTAGAAGATAATTGTAAGTGTAGATGCGTCTACTAATTTAAATACTCTCGTTTGAAGAAGTACTCGTAGGTATATACGTTCGTAAATTTAAACTGGAAAAGAAAAGGCTGAACATCGTAGATCAAAGAACATTTCCGGTAAAGTAGGGTCCGATCTGAAATAATTTAGAGACCTCATTGTTTCCAATGGTTTGTGACGTCATTAATTCTATATTTTTTGTGCCATACTATTTGCGGGTCGCGGTTTCTTTTGCGCGGACATTCTCTTACAAACTGTAAATTTTCCGGGATTAAAAGTGTCATGTGTTGTGTCACTCTCCGACCCTCAAATTAACTCTATGCAAAAGGAGTATTTATTATGTACGCCAGTTTAAAAAAAATAAATTATAAAGAGTTATCTTAATTTAAAGGTTCAACATAATATAGTAAGTATATTTACGTTGTTTTACGTTTTACGTTGTGTAGTACGTATATTTATAAGTAGTAAGTAGGCAGCGCGACGGTGTGGTAAGTATTTAATGTTTAGTAACAATACTGTTTTTTGTATGCCATTGGTGACAAACAGCTGCTTCCTCGATCTATAAATATTTTAGTAAATAAGTATGTATGAAAAGTTTGATATGTACCTTCCTATTTTTATTTTTTATTTTGTAAGTGCGCGGTGAATGTGAGCACCATGTCAAACCAACTGTGGTTTCTTGGTGCAACAATATGCTATAAACTGTATTGATTGCGTAAAGTAAATAAAAAAAAAAAAAAAAAGTCGACTGCCTGATTGTAAGCAGTCACCATCGCCTATGGATACTTGTAACAACCAGAGACATCACTGTATACCTGTAAACCTGATTAAAATGTTACAGTACTTTTCCTGACCGCAATAATTTTTGATCTGTTCTAACCAAGATAGCACTTGCGCTCTGCTTGGTCACGCGCTATTCTACAGAGAACGTAAATTTTTCTGGAATAAAAAAGTCACCTCTGTATTTATTCAATTTGGAGATTTATAGCATGATTATGATGATGATTAGCCCCTCTGAGTTCGATAGAAACAAACTCACACATTTACACACCAACTTCTTGATTTAAGTCTCACAGATACACACCTGACACAGAACAAAATTACACAGAAAGGACATTTAAAGAAAAATATATTAAATAGAGGCACAAAAGGCGGTCTTATCGCTAAAAGCTCGACCGGCTCGGTCAGTTGATAATATGAGATGGTGGTCAAACGTAGATCCCATACAAAAATATATATTAAAAAATTGTTTCCCTGACCAAGGTGAGCGCAGTAGCAGCCCTAAACGCAACGAGTCAACGCGTCGCCGAGTGCCCCACATCCGTAACAAAAGCTGCCTTTGATGAGACTGGGACCAATTTAGTTCTCGTATTCAGAGCTGTTTCCATCAAATTCCACCGTCGACGTGTCTTCATTTGGGACGCTGAGTTTTGGCTTTATAAAGCTTCGGAGAATGATAGGTAAGTATACATACTATTGTGACGTTCGTAGCGTAAGCATTTTAGAGTTCCGTCAGGCTTGGCGCACTCCGCACTTTAGGTATGAAGCTACAAGTAGCTGACTTGTCGGACCTGCCGCGCCCGCTGCCGCCTGATAGACAGAGATAACGTGACAAGAGTTACGCGTTAAACAGAGACGCAACTTCTAGGTTGATATAGCTGTAGTTAGCTTTCGCGCGTCCTGAATTGCACTTTATTGTGTAGTAGCAAGAGTCGCTACTTAATTTAATGATTTTGCGGAGCGAATCTGCTGTACTTGTACTAATATGTATTCTGTGGTTCCGTACCCAAAGGGTGTAAATGGAACCCTATTACTACACTGTGTGTCTGTCTGTCCATCCGTCCTACCTTTTAACGGGTGTTAAGTTGAAGATAAAATGTCTAGACACATATAATTTTTTTGGAGTCTAATAATGATCCGGCTGGGAAGGATATCGAACACTGTGACCAAAAATCCCGGGAGCGCGTCCTTAAAGGAAAGGACCACAGACCTATGCCTATTATAAGTAGACTTCACAAGAGGTCTAAACTGTATAAAACTAAGACTCATATTTTTCGTACCTGAAAGTACTTACCTGTGAAAAGAAATATCTTTATTCTGTCGGCCAACTCTATTTGTGGTATTCTTACAACTCAGTATTGCACAGTTACCCATTTTCGTTTTAAACTGACACGTGTAGTCGCGGCACCGATTAAGCAGACTGGTTTTAGCCGGACTCAACTACGACAATTTATCGTAGAAATGCGACATGCAATATTACGTAGGTCGACTTGTGGCGTCTATCTTGGATATAGGTCTGTGGGACGGACAGCGTAGGCAATAGTTACTTTGTGATTCTAATACTATAATTTTATTGTAACTAATTTGAGTTTCAGACCATCTCCTGCTTCCTTATCTATCCTGAATCTTTTAATCGTTTCAATAACTGTTAGATGGCAGGATGTTTTGTAAAGTTTTCTTTACCAAAGTGTGTAACTCAATTGAACAAATATAAATTACAATCATCTGCCGTCCCGTCCTAGTGTGCGTTGGCCTTTAGGTGCTCGAAAAAGCTTCAACAATAACTTTTGCGAGAATCCGGCTAAATTTCGAGAAATCAGAGTAAGTAATGAAATAAAAGCGTGACAATGCACATAAAATAAATGTACAAGCTCGTTTTAGGATGAAAATCACAAACCGCAATCTCAAATTTCATCTCGAGATCTTGGCCGAATCTCCGAGGTTGCAAGATTTGAAAAGATAACTATATGGCGATACAGTGGAACCGTCATAATATCTAAAAACTTGTTTTATCAAAAAAAGATTACAGGGTTACATGGGTGCTCAGAAAAACAACGAAAGCATAGAAGTAGTGCTAATTTAGCATAAACGTTTTTTTTTAATAAGTATTAGGCTTGCGCTTGACCGCCAACTCACCTGATGTTAAGCGATGATGCGGTCTACGGTGGAGCACGCTTGCCTAGAAGAAACCGATTCACTCGTGATTTGAAGACACCCAGATTGTAACTATCGGGGAATATATTCAGGCAGCGCATTCCACAGACTAGCAGTTCGCACAATAAAAGTGGAATTAAACATGTTACATTATTTACTCATATTCCAAAATTGTTGTTGCCAGAATGCAACAGATATATTTTTGACAGGACGACAAATTGCAACCGGTGTTCACTATTTTAATGTACTAGGGACCTGTAAAAAGATTCAATGGCTACATACTATTTGACAGATGGCCTTGTACGCTTTGTAATTCACGTGACGGATTCTATGCTACTTATTATTCTGTGGTGGGTGGTACCTAAGCTGAAAGGAAATTATCGTAGGTACTCATGATAATGAAAAACTTTTACAATGGGACCAACCTTGAAATTGCGAGCTTTACCGTTCCGTATATCCACGGACTTTCTTAAAGTTTTTTTTTTTTCTGTAGTCAACTATCTATACAATAGGCATGTGTCCTCATGTTTAATTTATTACAAATAACCAGCTTAGCGAGGAATATAACTAAATACATTACACATACTGAAAAAATAATTTTAATTGGCTGATAAATCTCTGAGATATGAGCGTTTAAAGTTTTAGGTGGGGATAGGGAGGGGATGCTCTATCCCTTTCTCACAAAGCGTGTGTTAGTATAGCATTTCTATGGCGCTCCTGAGCCGTGACGTCACGGCTCAGTATATAGTGCGCTCTCTGTCTAGCATAAAATTTAAAAGCTTATATCTGCTTATAACTTATTTATTTTTGAACTAGTTTTAATTTTGTTTCGTTGATGGGCTCTAATTATGATCAGCTTTTTTATGAGGTAATAAAAAAAATATTAGTCATCATGCCTATTCATTTATTCATTACAAAATAGGTAAAAACAATGTATTGTTATCTAGCACTCTATTAGTTTTAGTCGTATAAAAATATTTAAATTTTATAAAACCACCAAAACACCAAAATTATATTCAATCCCTATAAATTCATACCAACGTGGTCCGACAATATGTTGCAATGAAATATGCCAGGACATCGAACGTAAATAACAAAGATCTTGATAAAAGCCCACGTAATCGTTATAACTCGTCCAATCGCTGTAATAAATAACTTTTGTATCAAATATCGGTTTAGCACGTCCAACTCATTGAGATAACTGATAGAGTCAAAGTCGCTTCCTAGTTCCACTATTGAAAAGTTTGTTATCACCACTTTAGGTATTGGATTTTATCGTTTATCGGGACTTTACAATCTTTAAACGATTTTGAAGCTTATTGAAAAGCTTTTTATTGGACGTAAAGGCGAAAATAGCCTGTTACATCAGCTCAAATGTGCTATAACAAGTGTTAGGTTTAGATTAAACCTCTTTTTTAAAATCGAAGTTCACAGTAATAAATTCGTTGTTGGATATCGGGTAGTTACGAATTATTTAACGTCCTGGCATTAATTTATCAGAAGCGTAATGGGAATAAATATCGTTATTTCATTTTGGCAAGCATACACATTTAATGTTTATGGCTTTAATTGAGAATTTTATTCGATAATAAACAATGATGGGTCAAATAGGTAAGGGGCCGTCCATTAATCACATGATGGTTTTTTTGCATTTTTTAACCCCCCTCCCCCTTGGTGATACATGGTGAGGTTTAAGACTAACAAATACAAACTACAAATTGAATTTTCGCTTCAAATCTATTCCTGTTGAATTCTGTATAAAGAGAAATGTTCCAAAGATAACAAGCACCAGTGTGACCAGTGGCTAGTATTGCCAGTTTGATTTCAGATTTGTTTGAACAGCAAATTGTAAGCTACGGAACCTTTCACTACGCGTGATCCGATACCTTTGTTCTCAATCTTTCGCCCATTCACGAACAGCACAATTTTAGCAAGTTTTATCACATTTTCGACTCGGATTCGTAGTTTTTGTGAAAAGGATAATATCGTAGTAAAAAAAAGAAAAACGAAGATAAATATAAAATTAATTTGTTTGCACACGAGCACATCATGTATATATTTAAAAACACATGCACCATAAAAAAACCGGACAAGTGTGAGTAGGACTTGCACGCTGAGGGTTCCGTACAAACTTAATAAATATGTATGTGAAGTAACTTCAAATTAACTGCTTTCGGATTTTTTTATTTATATGAGCTGTGAGACCTTATATTCACACACACACATCATCAGCCAGTAAACGTCCACTGCTGAACAAAGGCCTCCCTCTTAGAGAGGGGTGTTGCCATAATCCCCACGAGACGGACGGACAGATACCCAGACAGATAGAAGGACGGACGGACAGACAGACAGATATACAGACAGACGGACAATGTTGGCTTAGTAATAGGGTTCCGTTTTTACCCTTTGGGTACGGAACCCTAAAAATATATCGAATATTCCGATTTTTTTAAATACCTATAGATGTCTGAGTAAGGTTCAGTATCTTCAGAGGAACTCAATCTAGCCCCTGATATGGCTGAATGATGCCGATTCCAATAAAGTACCCTATGTATGTATATGCTTTCTAAGTTACTTTCTAGCATGTCTACACCTACGTGAGTACACAACTACCTATGCTTACTCCACAGTAGATAAGTACGAAACATTACCTCTGGAGAGCAACAAATTGGATCCCGGAAACCGCAAACTGGTTTCGGTCAGTTCCCTCACGTAAACCGCTCATTGATTCCCGCCGATGAATACCTATTACCGATTTGTGGGTAGATTTAAGTTAATGCTGGTTGAATGTGTACTACTTCAGTAAGTGGTGAGAAATTGGCACTTAAGCTATTTGTCACTGCGTTTCGTTTTGAGGTGGAGCAATGGATTTTACCGCTCTGGCCGCTTTGGCTCTCGAGTTCACACTCAGATCAGACAATTATTGGAGATATGCATTAGTACAATTATCGTCCGTGTTCAAAAGTTTACCATTTTAACCACTTTTTTAATTATACCGCTAAAGACGGCACACTTCAAATCACGAGTGAATCGGTTCCTTCTAGGCAAGCGTGCTCCAACGTAGACCGCATCATCGCTTAACATCAGGCATGATGGTGGTCAAACGCAAGCCTATTAATTATTAAAAATATAAAATAAAATAAAAACACTTACTCAATTTTCACGCACACCAAAAAACTCGCAGTGGCATCAATGAACTAACTAAATAGTCCACATGCAAAAAAGGGCGGCAAGGTCGTCTGCTGGGTGAATCCGACCAAAGGCATCAAGACTGCTTTAGTCCTGATGCGATCGCACTCACCACGCTTCTTTACCATATCTCCCTTGTTTCATGTTTTGATGAAGTTTCCGTTGTTTGAATATTCTGAGAGTTCAGATAATATTGGTTTATGTGGCTCGTAAATCCTTCACATAAAGGAAAATCTCTTGTCGGTATATATAACAAACTTCTCCTTACAAATGGCACTTCATTTGATCTTCTGTTTTACAAATCCAGTTTATCCAGTCGCGTTAAGAAGGGTACCTTATTCTATTTTTGCCAATACGCAGTCTATAATCCAGAGCTCCATTGTTATTTGTTTTAATATGTAGAATTACACACACACATTGATCTTCATCATCATCATCATCATCAACCAGAAGACGTCCACTGCTGAATATAGGCCTCCCCCTTTAACCTCCACACTGAACGACAGTCTGCCTTTTGCATCCACTGGATGCCAGCGACTCTTGCTATGTCGTCGGTCCATCTAGTGGGAGGCCTACCTACGCTGCGTCTTCCGGTTCGTGGTCTCCACTCAAGAACCTTTCTTCCCCATCGGTTATCGGTTCTCCGAGCGATGTGGCCTGCCCATTGCCACTTCAACTTGCAAATTTTACCAGCTATGTCGGTGACTTTGGTTCTTTGGCGAACCAAACACATTGATCTTGCCTTACGATAATGCAGACAAGTTTTCAGGTGAAACACGCTTCATCATCGTCATCATAATTTCAGCCGTAGAATGTCCACTGCTGGACATAGGCCTCCCCCATCGATCTCCAAAAGGGCCGGTTGGACGCGGCCTGCATCCAGCGTTTCGCTGCGGTCTCTTTTAAGTCGTTTGACCATCTTGTGGGTAACCGTCCTATATACGCTGCACTTACTGGTCCGTGGTCTCCATTCGAGAACCTTCGGCCCCATCGGGCATCTGTTCTGCGTACTATGTGCCCTGCCCACTGCCATTTCAACTTGCTAATCCGGTGGGCTATGTCGGTGACTTTCGTTCGTCTACGGATCTCCTCATTTCTGATTCGATCTTGTAGAGAAACCCCAAACATAGCCCTCTCCATAGCTCGTTGTGAAACACGCTTGCTCAGAATATATTCACTCTTCAATTTAACAGTATTCTATCTGTCTATTTAGTAGGTTTCTACGAGAAGGTATCTCCATTTATTCCGTTCAAAGGATTCCCAGGCAAATAAATAAATCAACAATACAATAAGGCCCGTGACAGTTAATTAACAAAATTAAATTAGCACGAGACAATGGCAATCCAAAGCTTTTGTATCTAAATCAGAATTTCAGCTTCTTCATTTAATTTCTTGATTAACCCCCATATTTATAGACGCAATAAAGGTACCTCGAATCCTCTCCTTGAGCTCACTTTGCTAAGATTTGCCTTTGTTGGTTCTTTACTTTCTTCATGTTTGGCATTGTCAGTTGTCTCTCAAAGTCCTTCACTCCTGCTCAAATGAAAACAAAGTTAGAGATTGTGTTACTATTTTGAGGTAACCTTAAGACGAAATATGCTTCAAATTTGACGATTCGTCATCACGAATATTCAAAAGTAGACCTTTAAAATCGTTTTTGACATTATTTCTTTATGTTTAATAAATGTTCTTGAAATATTTTATTCGGATGTGTTAACCGATACACGATTAAAGAAAATTGGCTCAATAGAAAAAAATCGTAAACTTTCCTAAAAAACACCCGTTTTTACGTTCCCTTCAATGGATTGAATTAACTTCATTCAGAATCAATAGAAGATATTTTATCCAAAAAAAAATGTGGGTTATCCTAACAATCATTCAAATAGTGGTCGCAGTTTTTTGGAAAAGCGTAAGATTATTTGTAGAAAATAAAGAATAAATAAATATTGTTTTTTTTTTTATTTTTTTTTCATTTATTTATTATTTAAAAAAGAAATGTATACAAATAGGATATAACAGCATTTAAAAACCACTAAGGTTTATTAGTAATGCCATAATTATGGAGTTTTAGTCTACGCCGATTTACTATATAATAATGTTTTAATATCTAAGTAAGTACACAACTGGCAGCGAGCGAGGCAATTAGATTAGAGATTGTTAAAAAGTAGGATTTTAATTTTGTTTTAATATTATATGGAGTAATTTGTTTACATAAATCTCAAGGTAGGTTATTAATTAAACGAGGGTGAAAGGGTGTACGCCGCATTACCATCATACAAGTGTACGGTTCTCTACCATTTCGCCTTAAGGTTACATTGTTATAAAAAATCTTCATATTATGGGCTTTGAGCCCATATGGAGCAACTGTTGGGCTTTGTAGGGCTGCAGGAATGCTGGAAATTGTCTTCTTTATTTTAAGTGTATAATTTTGGTAAAGAGTAGTTAATTTGTACTTTTGCAATTTACATTTATCTCATCTTTTATCGAATAAAAATGTTAATTTAAACATGACTTAAGGAAACTTTTAGGATGAGGATAGGGAGAGGTAACGACTTTAAATATGGGGGTAAGAGTACGGCCCTATTTTAGTGTGCTACTGTTTTCTAGATTGGATATTAATTATTCATTTTAAAAGCCTGCTGGGTAAGAAAATAACAGATGAAGCTTTTGCTAAAATTGTCTTGAGAAAATATATTTTTCACATAGTATCTAAGGCACTAGTAAGATAATAGAGAGATGAGATAATACATTAATATAAATAAAATTTACTTACTCGTAGCTTTGCATTAATTATGCATAAATTTAGATAAATATTGGAAATACCGACGAACTAAATTAAATAATCCTATGTAACAATGTTCCATTTAGCTTGCGACAAATCTAGACTTACACAGATTTCCATAGTAATAAGTTTTTCAAAAGCTTGAAAATTGTTTTAAGTATGTAAATCTATTTGTCTATTTGGGACCCGGGTATGTCCTAAAACTGCGACCAGAACCACTGGAGGATGGGCAGCAGCATCTCATTAGTACACGGTGAACGTACTGCGATCCCCAAGCTGCCTGCCAAGCGTGGGGATTATTGGCAACACCCCTCTCTACGACGGAGGCCTTGTTCAGCAGTGGACATTTAATGGCTGATGATGTGATTTGTCTAATGCTTTTCTTTTTCATAGTTTACAAAATAAGCTTCTGAAGTTTGATACCGAAAACTGTTTCCAAAGTTCAGCGGTCGGACTCTGGGTCACATGTTAAAATTTGAAACAACAAAGGACATCGTTCGAACTGAACAGAATTGTGGGCAAAACTCGTATGTAGCTTGTAACTAAACCTTACTATATTTGGGTATATTGGAAGCCACAGTAGTTTGTACAAGAGCTTGGTTCGGACGTCCAAGGATATCTTGTGGCTGCATCTTCCCCAGAAATTGTACTGAAATATTCAAATTCGGAAATTTAGTGTTACCATCTTAGCCTCAATGAAAATAAACAGAGCGGAATACTTAATGAAACAGGCAACAATAGCACGCTTTCGAGACCAAATAATGACGAAACTTAATTAAGATGTAAGGAAATGACAAATTTTATGCTTTCCCTGATAAAGTTCCTATGTTGCGAGGAACAAAGTTGTAGGATGTTTTTGAAATCTTTTCTATTTAATAAAAAGTAGAGGTTTGTCTCGGAGATGGAAGACTTATGGGTAAATGCAAAGCTCTCGTCTTCTCGCCTGCCTACATCCACAGTCGAGTCAAGAAAAGACCCTGAAGTTTTTCCAATATACAAATAGTCTTGGCAATAAATTTGTAACTTAAAATATACAAAATATTATTCCCGCACGTCCCGAGAAACGGCTTGCAAATTGCGGGAGACCGTTTCCCGAAGAGACCTACAGATTACATTTTATGAGCGACTCTACGGGATCGGGAATTCAGTATCGCTCCTCGTGGAATATCAGTGTCTGGAATAGCCAAATATAACCAAGCATATAAGCAAATCATAACGGATTCAAGTTCTACCAAGAAACATGTCCAGAAACTTTCCTTTGCAATTTTTCATACAATCCATTTATGTATTATGCATATCTAGAAAACATTTGTATTCTTTGATGCTATTTCTTTTTGATAATCATCACAGAACTAAGGAATTTTAAAATATTTAAGTAGGTTTGTATTTATTAATTATTATGGCAGTATAGTTGGTTTCTCACAAAAGTACTTAATAATGCTCTTATTTTTTAAGTACGTTTACGTACTAACATGCGCTATGCGTCCTCTATCTCGCACGCGCAATTCGTAATTTTCGAAAATATAAGATAATTGAATGTACAATTCTATAAAAATACAGAATATAACATTACTAACGATCAGTGAAATTTTCATTTTTGATTTAAAAAAGTTTTCAACTGTAATTAGGCTAATAGGTAAACCAGGAAACGCAATTTGAGTGGCTTTCCAAGTTGCTTTTGTTCTGTGGTTCCACACATTTGACATCTATTCGGTGACTTTCGTTTACATTGTAAGCATCGCTTTTTTACTTTGACGGCTCGATTTACGATTTCGCAGAAGAAAGAAATAAAATATAGCATCGAGTCAAGCTTTCAAGTTCTTACGAGCGCATAAAATTATTTATACGTTGACAGTTTGCGAACGTAAAAATCTGAACGCAGAGAAAAAGCTAAATGGCTAACTTTAGGTGAGTATGAAACCAAGGATTCTCTATTATGGCTATGGGGAACAAGATCATGTGATGTGCCGCACATTGATTGCACAAAATGGCGTCTTTAACTAGGGATGTGCATTGTTTTTGACAGCTAATAGGTATACCGCTTGGCAGGTATACAAACATGGCCGATGTCTCGCAAGGAGATCCTAGCTCTCTAGGTTATATTACTATATGACACGATCATTGTATGGAACGTCAAGATAATACGTATAACCAAGGAACGTAAAACAAATAAATCAATTACTACATTTAAAACGTTTCCGATTTATTCAATACTAGCTGACCTGACAGACGTCTTAGAACTGTCAAATACGCAAAGTTAAAATTGTAAATCTTATTCTTTAACACTTTGGCTACATTATTGGAGTTTTAGTAAAGATACCTATTTTTCTTGAAAATATAATATAACCTATGTTACCCGGGGATAGTGTAGCTTCCCAACAGTGAAAGAATGTTTCAAATCGGTTCAGTAGTTTCGAAGCCTATTCAATGCAAACAATCAAATCCTTCCTCTTTATAATATTAGTATAGAAATGTTAATTAAGGTCAAAAAATTTTGAAAGTAAAAACAGCAGCTTTATGATATGACAACAACTGTCATTAGCAACGTTTGCCTCAGTACCTAGTTGCTTGTTTACGAAAAAAATACAGTGAGTGACCATTTCAGACTTAAGCAATTTCAATAAAGTTATAAAGAAGCAATTTATTCCATAAAGTTAATTGATATAATAACAATGATCACACATGCAACAACTTTTAACACAATGGCTTTATAATAGATTGACCCAATCATAATCATAGGCATTATAAAAAGTACAATGCATATCGAAATATATTTTTGCAATGTGCCATTGAGATCGCAATCTTCACTCCCGTCTTGTGACGAAATAACACATCAGAAACTTATTCAAAGCACTTCATCACGATATGAGATATTGTAATATGTTTATTGTCTAATATAAGTACTTACCATTAAAGTAGGCATAATATACAAATGTAACAAGTCAGGTGAGGTTTCAGACAGTAAAATATGCATTGAAATTCTACCCCGCTGGTATTGTTCAGTCTGTTTTAGATTTTATATTTTCTGTGTGTAACAGATTTTGTATTTGTGCAACATTACTTTGTATTTTGGTACCCTATTACTAAGCGTACGCTGTCTGTCTGTCTGTGCTTCCGTCCGTCCGTCCTACCTTTTACCGGCTGTATCATTCGAACCTTAATAGATAGGTAGTTGAAATTTTCACATAATATGTAATGTTACAAAAATAATAACTAAGACAAAAAGTAACAACTAAAGTTCCCATCCCCGTTTAACAAACGTTTATTAACGCATTTGTATTTGCACTAGTGTAAAAACGGTAATACGCACAAGCGTCAAACTTGGCATGATTTTAATACACATTCTAAAGTAAGACATCAAATAATAAATACTGGCCAACTGCGAGTAGGTGACCAATATCTGTTTACCAAAGTTAAGCAACGTCGGGCGCGGTTGGTACTTGGATAGGCGACCGCCTGGGCGTGATGTTTTTTTGAACTACTTTTTTGTACTTTAGTAGTTAACGATTAATGTTATGGTACGGAACCCTCAGTGCGCGAGCCTGGCTCACACTTGGCCGTTTTATTTATCAGTAGCACGCTTCTCGGTTAACGATATCTCGCACATTTTTGACATAAAAAAATCATAAGTGGAAATTAAAAACCGATTTAGCTTTATCTTTAGAATAACATTGCTTTGAGCAATGACAATAATATATATTATGTTTGAGTTTGAGGTATTTGTTTATGTTGATATTTTATATGATTGTGGAGGTCTAAAAATGTCTAGGGTACAAACCCAGAAGCAAAAAAGGGGGAGTTATAAATTTAAGTTGTTTTTTTTTATCTTCAACAAATACTCGTATGTTAAACAGTGAGCGAGACATCTGTGATGGGGAGCGGGCTTTAAACATTATTTTTAAGATAGTGTACAAATCTCATCTATAAAAAGTTATCTCGTCAATTCTTATCTGATAGCATCCGTGTGATAAATACAGGTGTTCTAGAAACAGAAGTTGTATAAACGCCAAGATATTAATTAAAATTAATATCGAGTTGGCGCGTTGAGATGTCCAAACCAAAAGGAGACTAAAGCCATACAATCAGGATAATCTGTACCAATATTTAGTTTACATTTGCAACAAACTAAACCAGACATTGTTAAAACGACATAGGATTTAAATTTGTACATATCTAAATTTACATAAGTAAGCTCATGAACTTTTTTGTGAAATTTATTCTATAGACCTAACATATTATGTGTTTTTATAAATTATCGTATTAGGCACATGCCTTTGAACTCTGAGAATACGAATTTAGGCAATTTGCTTTAAATTACAAGTATAGGGACTAGGTTTTGACATAATATCAAAATGTTTTCAGTTCTCCAACCTTTTTTGTAGCTTCATGCTTCAGTAGAGTATTGTTACTTCGGCTCGTGTTAACATAAAAGTTAGTTTAGAAAGCTTCATTTAATTGTAAGTGCCCTCAAAATGGTCTTAACTGTCAACAGTTTAGAACGCAGCATTTCGCTTAATTTAAAGGCTTTAAAGCAACTACAGCTTTTACTCACGACCTATCCTAGTTTCTGGCGTAAAAGCCACGGCAGAGCGAATGAAATACTTAGTGAGCTAATTCTAGAGCATTTGACTTTGTTATTGTCTGCCTCTCTCTCATTTAATGTCAAAGAGAAAGACAGAAACAGTAATATTATACGTTATCCCAGAATCAGCCTGCAGACTGCACGGTTTAATGTCGCAGCAAATACTTAAAATGATAATAAATTAAGATACGTAGTTCTGGTAACATAAGTTGAGTAAAACATGAACATGTTCCTTTTATATGACTGTACTAGTTAGATGGACTTTTTTGCACAAAACAAGACAATTATTATTATTATTAAAAATATCATTGACTTGGAAAACGAGAAAATAGACAGAGTCAAAGAGAATATAAATACGACAGAGTAAGCAATGGGAATGCCATGTTATTTTCTACAAAATATAGTCAATTTCAAAATAATGTTTTAAATAAAAAAAACTGTTTTATAAGATTTTGAAACTTGAATACGCGATGATGTCAGCTTTACCGGCATAATAAAAGAACGTGGGTTGCCAAAGCTGTTAAAAAAATAAACCTTTTTCATCTGTCAATGTCATTAATAAGATTTTGGCAAGGACATTTTAGATTTTGGTTACAGTTTGGTATGTTCAGTTTGTTTCTTTTTCTCCCTCTACGGTTTCTTTTAATAAGTAGCAGCAATGACAGTTTTAAAAATTTACTTACATCAATGAGTAGCAGTGAACAATTTTAATATAATACTTGACTAATAATCCCTCCACTAAAAGTCTTTAAATTGTGTTTTCATGTTTTTATTTAGTTAGGTATTTAAAGTTTTGTTTTTATTAGGTAGTATGTACTGTGAGATATGGATTGTGATTATCTCCAAATGGTTTTGTAATCACATTACAAAAAAATAAAGTTGACTATCCTCATTACTCGTAATCTATAGAGAACTTCAGAAAGGTAATTATCTTCCTAGTAATTATGTTTCAAGCTCTCGCTAAATTTAACCTCAGTTTACCACATTCGTGATCATAACCGTGAAATCACTCTGGTTAAACCACTCAAGAAACTTCTCAGATTGTTTCTCACTCAAAACGAGACATATTTAGCTTTTGCAAATAGTGTAATTCCAAGTCACAACAAAATCGAATCTCAATTCAAAGTTCCGAGAGGATTATACAAACGGCTTGGAATCCGCAACGTTGGAACTTGATTACACTAACAAGTATAATTTGTTTGCCCTTTCAACTCCTTTAATAAGTTTATAACTCTGTCGTAGATGCAAATCAAAACTTATTTAAAAAGCTAAGGAGGGATATAAGCAAGAGCCAAATTATGTCTACGTACAATAACTTTGAAATTAGGCTCTGGAATGAAATGTTACAGAAAAACATATTTCTGAACCTGGTTTTGTATGTGTACATAACTTGAAGAATCGTCTTCGACGAAAAGTAGTAATTGGCGGGCAATTTTGCCTCTTCTAAAATCGTGTGGTGGGTCATGGCTTTTTCATTATAGAAATTATTAATGTGTTTAAATTAAAAAGAAATTTTAAATATGTCATTCAAATGTCTTCAAAAAATTACATGATTTTTCAATAAGTATCACCCTTTCTTTATTAATAACTAGCGACCCGCCCCGGCTTCGCACGGGTGCAATACTAATACTAAATATAATTAAATTATCTTTGATATAATACGGAATGTCTTTATATACAACGTTCACAGTTTTTTCAAGGTGTACAATACTGTAGTGCATTATTTTGATATATCTCGTAGGGTTCAGCCAGCGTTTGCAATGTAAGCGCAAAAAAATATGTGTTTATTTACAACATCACATTAGAAACCTCTAAAATTATCAGTGGTTCTCTTCTATACTATGCATGTATTATACATATAAACTAATAAACTTTCCTCTTGAATCACGCTATCTATTTAAAAAAATGCATCAATATCCGTTGCGTATGTAGATAGATAGATAGATAGAAACTCTTTATTGTGTACACCAGAAATAAAAATGTTAAAGATCTAAGCATATATAGGGACAGACATACTTTGTTTTCTATACTAATATTATAAAGAGGAAAGATTTGATTGTTTGTTTGTTTGCATTGAATAGGCTCCGAAACTACTGAAACGATTTGAAAAATTATTTCACTGTTGGGAAGCTACACTATCCCCGGTTGACATAATCTATACCCGTGCGAAGCCGGGGCGGCCTATATAGTGACTTTGCGATATAGACAATCGTACGAGTAATCCGTCCACGCGTTTTAAAGTTTTTTGATTGGACTCAAAGATATTGTAAATTGTCATTGATTGGACTAAATATTGTAATGGTGTTGTAGTTCTTATATTTTATTCGGTAAGGTGCCGTATCCCCAGGGCCATTTCACAGAATTGTATACCTACTCAACTTTTTTTGTGTTTAAAATACTCAAGTAAAAAGTAAATTATTTTTAAAGTAAATACCATCGAGATACAGCTCCTATAGAGTCACAATCTCTCAGTGAAAACAGTCAAAAAAACGTCCGAGCGTCATTGTACAAACATTGTATCAATTATATAATATATAGTTTACAATGCTACGTTTACTCAAATTTAGACGTTATTTCGCTTGCATAGTGTTCAACGTTAGTTGTCCGCTATGACATAGGTAGTAGTTCTGGCAACGCGCGGTGTTGTAGTCGGATCGCGGTTACCTTGTATTGTAGCTAACCAAAAAGTCAGCGCAATGCGTAGCATGCACCGAGTTTCGCTTTTTTTTCACGATTGTGACTCTATATGTATTGTATCTCGATGGTAAATACTAATTATTTTCTAATTTACTTCATCCGGGTACAACTGTAAAACTGCTATCATCCCGTGCTAAGATATTCATAACGGAATCTAAACTACCAGGATTCCATAACAGCTCAGAAGTTGATAGCTTAACACCGTTTTGTAGCGGTCTCTAACCACAAGTTCACGGTCCACAGTGTAAACTGATTTGACTTCCTACACTAACACTAATTGCTAATCTGTGGCGCCGAGCAAACATTCCAGTGCAGTGCAGACCATGGTGTCTTGGCAAATATTTCCAACATTCTCGAGAATATTCTGTGACTTTTTATCAAATTGTACACACTGGGCATACACTAGATGCTATTCTGTGGCATGTAGGCAAAGAGTAAAGTCTCCACTAATGAGCACGTGCAAATTAACGTCTATATATGTTTGAATATGAGGCTTACCATGTCAAGAATGTTCTTTGAGATTGCACGCTTGTGAATGAAGCTTTAGCTGCCATAGTGAGAATATTTAGCGAACGTCGTTTAATTTTTCAAATGAGATCAACAAGGTTGCGAGTATGTCATCATCATCATCATCATCATTTCAGCCATAGGATGGCTACTGCTGGACATAGGCCTCCCCATCGATCTCCAAAAGGGCCGGTTGGAAGCGGCCTGCATCCAGCGTATGTGCAAGTAAAGCAGCCAGGATGTATGTGTTAAGTATGTATTTTATATGAAGACTAGCGGTCCGCCCCAGCTTCGCATGTGTATAGATTATAGCCTATGTCACCCGGGGATAGTGTAGATTCCCAACAGTGAAATAATTTTTTAAATCGGTCTAGTACTTTTTGAGCCAATTCGTTACAAACATACTTACATACAAATCTTTCCTCTTTATAATTTTAGTATAGATAGTATAGTTATAGATGACGAATTAATGTTTTTTTTTTTTCGTAATTAGCTCTAATCCAGATCAGTTGAATGACGCCAAAATTGTGATCTAATAAGAGATACCCGATTGAAATTTGTTTATTTCATTACAGTACAGTACAGTAAATACAGTGCGTAAACCAACTAACTCATCTGTACGGGTGACCAAAGGAGTCAGCTAAAAACTTCGTCAAGAGCTCGAAATAGCCCCAGTCCTATTCCGTGGTCAAGAAGCTGTTTCTTTTTTTCATTTTGAGAACACAACAGTGGCTCACAACTCAACAGTTGAGTTGGTCGCATTCTTTGTAAGCATCCCTATTTTTTCAGTGTAAAAATCTCTTTCAGTATAATCAAAATACGCTCGAATAAATATCTAAAACAGACATGGTACATTTCTTTCATCCGTACAAGTGTTAGAAAATAAAATTCTTTTTGAAAACATCGCTCAAATAAAACTCTGTGGTTACACAATGCGAAGCGTAAGCGAGGCGCTTTTCATTTCTACTTAATTTGTATATACTATCAGACAGGTCTTTTTTTACAAATAACAGGCTTAGTAAAAAATATAGTTATATCTAATA
Source organism: Agriopis aurantiaria (assembly GCA_914767915.1). Classification (NCBI taxonomy): domain Eukaryota; kingdom Metazoa; phylum Arthropoda; class Insecta; order Lepidoptera; family Geometridae; genus Agriopis; species Agriopis aurantiaria. The sequence goes on along the minus strand of OU611992.1, from coordinate 13,759,866 downwards.
CGTATGAATAAACTATATGAATCGACCAATAAAGTCGGAGATATAACCGTTTAAAGTTTTTGTTCCCCTTTCCGCCAAAGTCAGTCAAAGAGTGTCGGTATGGAGTTTGTATGGAGTATTTACAGATGACGTCATTCTTAAGAATAGTGCGCTCTGCCAAGCAAAAAATTTAAATATAACACATATTTTTTTGTTCTGCTCTATTTATGGCCAGCATTTTATAAGACACTAGCTGCGCCCCCCGACACTAGCTTATGGATACAATATTCTGGCACAGAATCTGTAGATTATCTACTGTTTATTTTAATGCAAGTAAGTGACGAGACTGGCGTAGTCACTCGCCTGATAGTAAGCGCCGGGCTTATCCATTAGCAGTTCAGTGCCACCCAGAATACTCACTATCTCTTCTATTCGCTATCTCTTAGCATTGGGTTGGAACAATCTTCAAGGCCATCTCGCCTAAAGGTACTACATCAAGTTTGACGCGCTCCAAAGGTATAAACGGTTCGCAATCTGCAGATACTATTAAATATTCATGGCACAAATACTTGACGTATCAAATGGGGATTCGGAGTAAAACGTTCTGAAGATGTATAAAGAGTTACAAGAAGCGGTAGTACTAAGCTGAAAAGAGGTTAGCTCTAAAAGAGGTAAGCTGAAAGGAGGTCATTACACACATCATTATGAACAACTTTTAGTACGAGTCAACAGCTTTGACCATAATTATATAGTTTGGATTTGCCTTAAACTCGACCTAGTATCGAAAAAAGCCTGCCAAAACTGAAAGGGGTGAGGTAAACAGGTATAAGATATTCTTACTAGTTCTACAAACGCACATTTATAATTGGTATAAGTGCTAAAGGGAAAACTGGAGGTATAACACTACCATTTTTTTTTCTGGTGCCAACATTCTTGGCGGAAAAAACCAGCTATCCAAAAAAAACGCACTCAACGAAATTTGATGAATCTGCAGATATTTATTGACCGTGATGTGTGATGATGTAATATTTATATTCAGGATTAGTTCCATCCCCAAAAGCTCTTCATAACGATATGTATAATGACCTCCGTTCAGCTTAGTATCACCGTAAAGTGTACATGTTTCCATTTTCTAAACTTTTTTCTTCAATTTCCTATTCGTTACAATAACCTCCTCTCGGTTCAGTGCCATTAATTCGTATAACCCTGTATAAGCAGATAACGATATTTTCAGTAAACTTTCGAAGCAGGGCTCTGATTCCGTAATTTTAACGGGCACGTAACGCGCTGCGTTAAGTTAACCTCTTAAAATTTGGACTCTATTCCTTAGGAATATAGGCCAACTTTTTGAGGTAAACTTAGCACGGCGCGTTACGTGCGTGTTTGTAGTTACAGAATCAGGGGCCAGATTGGATAATTGTGAGCTTACCAGTGTTGAAGAGGCAGGCAGTTTGTTTTGTATGTGAAGCAAACGTACTGGTACATACCTGTAACGAAACAAAAGTACGTGATGAGTTATACGGAAACATAAAAATCTACGACAGTCACTGCAAATGCAACTAAATATTAAAAGAATACAAGCGTTAATATTATTTACTAGCGACCCGCCCGCCTGGCTTCGCACGGGTGTAATTTACGTGCGCAGCCGGGGCTTGTCGCTAGTTATATAATATATAAACCTTCCGTGAAAATGTATCTAACTGATGGTGAAAACCGTGAAACGTACCCCAAGTGAAGCTTGGGTTATGTCCTACCTAGCAGTGGGCAGGCGCTTCAAAGAAAGATTTTATGCGAGTATAAGTTAAAATTTAATCAAGAAAAAATTTAAGTTAACATGCAAGTAAGACTGAGGGTGGTGAGCTCGGAAGGTGGTGAGAAAATATGTTGGTCTCTTGTTAGGAGACTTAGCTTGAAGAGCGTAGGCGCCGATCGCCGCGTGGCTCGACGCGGCTCGTGGCACGTAGGAAGCTCAGCTGGGCAGCGTGACTCGGAGACAGCTCCGTGTGCGGCCGGGCAGCGTGGAGAGAAGTGTGCGGCCGGTGTATGGTCATATTTTTAGAACCGTTACAACCCCATCAAAATCAGTTGCGTGGTTTAGGAGGAGTTAGCGGCCATACAGACATACAGACAGACAGACGCGGAAAGTGACTTTAATTTATACTATGTAGAGATATCGCCGCTAGTGTTGCAGGTGTCGATAGGCAGCGATTACCGCTTACTATCAGCTGAATAGCCTAGGTAACTGAATGGCTCGAAAACCCCTTTCATTTGATACCCATATCAAGAAGGTGCATAAAAAATAACTGGTCTGCCATCTTTGGAAGTCCACCATATTGAATTAAGGATGACGTCACTTAGCTACATACATTGTTATCCAAACTAAACTAAACTAATTGTTATAAAAACTAAACTATTTTGCATACTTGTGTATGTAAAATTTCAGCTCAATCGGTTAGAAACAACTGCTTTAAAATTTTGCAAGATTTGACCAATACTAAAACGGCAAGTTATATAGAAGCTTGTAAAAACAAACGCATTCAAATCGATCCACGTGTTTTGAAAAAAGATGGTAACAAAAAAATTTATTATACACAACTTATTACCCCAAACGCATATAGGTTACTTCTCCGTTCAAAAATGTGATGTAATTGAAAAAAGCACTAACAAAACTATTAGCACCTAAAACATTAAGCATCAAAATATAACAACAAATTAAAAATATATATTTTTTTGCTCAGCCTTTAGGCTCCTGGGCGACATTCTTTTTACAAAATAGTCCAATCAGAAACGCTAACAAAGCATCGAACAAGCCGTTTGCACTTGTCGTTTCCAACAAATAATGAGAACAAAAAGGAATGCAAGAAATCTAGCCCCAAGTGACTGCGACAGCAACTACGTAATTGAATCAACAATAACGATTTTACAGCTGATGACAGCTGTTCAATGGCTAGAAGACGATGAAATAAACTTACTAGAGGAGCATCGACATGCTCCATGATTGCTAGAGGAAAATGTCACTTATTAAGCTTAGTAAAAACAGCAAAGGTGCACTTATCAGAACTGTATTAAGGGTCCTATCACATTTTTTGGCGAAAAAAGCATCGAAATCTGGATTTTTGGTATTCTTCTTCTATCAATTAGTAAGATCTGTAGAAAATTCAGTTTCTGTATTAAATAGATCTGTATTTTTTATGGGTGATCGCACTGTCTGGAAAGAAATGGGGGAGACCTTTGCCCAGGAGTGGGTCAGTATAGGTAAAAAAAAAAGTATAATTTATTGAATGTAGGGGCTTCAGATTTTGGCAAAACTCAACATAATTATTCACTTGTTACTTCCAATTTACAAAAGTAGTTTTTCGTAAAACTTTAGGAAGTAAGTAAGTTTAGTTTTTTTAGTTTCGTAAGTTTGAGAATGGATTTCGTTAAATTACTGACATAAAATAAAAATTAAATACGTTATTGTTCACTTATTTTATATATATAATTATATATATAAAACAAGTACACCGATTTATGCCCGAAAATGCAAATACTTAAAATTGAACGGTGCATTTTGTAATACACCTCTTAAGTATAAAAAGTGTAATTTGTATTATTTAATATGTGTACTGTTGGTGTTTCTGTATGAAATAAATAAAAATAAATAAACAAATCAAGAAAACATGTAAGAATCATTATTAGCCTGCCATCTTCCTACTGCTGGGACACAGGCATTCTCTCAGAGAGAGGATAGACCCTAATCCACCATGCTGGCCCAGTGCATGTTGGTGAATGTCATGTCTTTGAACTTTTGAGGTATTGGACATACCGGTTTTCTCACGATGTTTTCCTTCACCGTTTTTGAGCGATGCCATCGCAACTACACATAATTTACTAAAGTACTAAATAAGTAATTGGTGCAGGGTCGATGATTGAACCGGGTGCCGTCAGATTGTAAAGCGCACATGCTAAGGCCCGTCCATCATCCCTTCAAAAACAGTAGGTAAGTTTCTAGCAAGGATTATTGAAAGTTCTATAAAACACTAGATGCCCCATGAAGATACGCCCCATGTTTTCACCCGCGTGGTGATGAAAACAGTGATGGTAATATTGAAAAGCAGCCTATGTATTAATCCAGGACATAAGCTATCTATATTCCAAATTTCATCGAAATCCGTCCAGCCGTTTCTAAGTGAAGAAGTACACACACACACACACACAAACACACCCCCTTTCGCACAAACTCACACTCACACAAACTTTCGCTTTTATAATATTAGGGTGATTTTCAAAATTCAGCGCATTTTAAAAAGTTATTTATTTCAGGTCTGTTTTCAACTTTTCATAAACAAGCAAAAGTTTCAATATGTCATGTTCGCGCCAATTGAGTGAAACCGAGTGTGAAAAATATTGTGGACACGGACTTTTACGGCTTTTACATTACAAAAATAAATTGAATTTTTCAACGTGAACACAATTCTCTCAAGAGCGTTAATAAGAATTATAATAAGGAAATTTTATGTTTCCATTTGTTTTTCGAAACAAAGCTATTATGATATTATAAGATCCAACACCTACTAGCCGTGACAGCGTCTTCTTTTTGTTGTAGGGATCACATTTCAATCATCATCATCACTATCATTTCACCTTCCTTTCTATAATATAATGAACCTTTTTTTTCGCTATAGGCCACTTGGAGAACACTTTAATGACAGAACAAAAATTAAAAAGACGAGGGATGGAGCCTAGCTAAAGCTGTGGAGGTAAACGGTCGAGAACTTGGAAAGAAAAGTGTGATTTTCATAAGAAGTATGAAAAATTACTTACATTTTTATTAAATTATTTAGTAATAGGCTTGCATTTGACCACCAACTCGCCTGATGTTAAGCGATGATGTGGTCTACGATGGAGCACGCTTGCCTAGAAGAAACTGATTCACTCGTGATTTGAAGACACCCAGATTGTAACTATCGGGGAACACCCACGTTTGCAGCCGTACTGCTCCGTTAGTGGTTCTACTGATACAACCCATGTTGGCATACATTTGTACAACATGATCTAACTACATGCATGTCTCAACAAAGTATATCCAAGCTAATTTAAAACTGGATCGTGGCCAAAACCACCATCCAATTAGAGCAAGAGCTCGACCACAAGAGCCGATCGAAAAAAGGGTTGGAAGAGGTTGTGACCGCAATTTTGGTGAAAATTACATTAGGAAACAAGTGAGAAAGTTTAAACTGATTTTAATGTTGCAAATACATTCCATTTGATACCATACAGACAATGACGTCATATAGAAAATCTTTGCATACAGATTAAAACGAACCAAAAGCTTTTTTGATGGAAATTTAATTTAATTTAATAATTTGTATCATACTAATATTATAAATACGTAAGTGTGTTTGTTTGTTGGTTTGTTTGTACCTCTTTCACGCTGCGACGGAACAACGGATCGACCTGATTTTTTGCATGGGTATAGTTCAAAAGCCAGAGAGTGACATAGTGACATACTTTTCATCATCATCATCATCATCATCACCATTTTTCATCACTATGCGAGTGAAACCGCGGGGCGCAGCTAGTTTACAGATAAACACAATTACAGGTAATGCTGCAATCGTTTTTCATACGTTACCACACGGGAACCAACTTCATTTTGATATTTCGTTATTTACATGTAAAGATAAAGGTTATTTATTTGCACAAAACACGAGTAAATCATGCACACATTTAAAACGCATGCAGGATAGGTGGTTTAAAATATTTGTCACTTTGTATCATGTTTTGCCTAGTTTTGTAAACGTACAAATCTAGAGAGATGGTATAAAAATACCGTGAATAGTATTTATATAAAAAATTATTAATTAAATTAACCGTCGAAACAATTTCAAAAGTTAAGATATGATGTAAATAAGGTAATGTACTATTTCTGGTGGTTTTTCTGGTAATACAAAATAATTTGGTTAATTAGTTTACACCTAAACAACTTGACAGCTCTAATCTTCACAAGCTACCATGTAAAACGGCCATTTACACAAAAAAAAATGGCTCAGCTCAAAAAATCAGCTGATATTTTTTTCGCGATTTCAGGATTGGTCCATAGTAAAAGTTATTCGTTATGATGAGTATAACGGACCCCTGTCGGCTAGTACGCTCTTTCCGGGTAACCCTGTATGTAAATATCCAGGGCCCCGATTCTACTAAACAAATTGTTTTCAAATTGTAATTGTTGCGATTTTAATTTTTAAATAATTGCCTCAAAATAGACAGTTTTAAATTTTTTTTTATACTAGAAAAATACAACCACCACGATAACTTAGTATTAAAAAACTGTCAATTTTGAGGCAATTATTTAAAAATTAAAATTGAAACAATTACAATTTAAAGACAATTTGTTTAGTAGAATCGGGGACCTGTACTGTAACAATTACCAGTATGTACAATGGCTTTCTTATGTAGCTAAGTGAATGTGACTATGTTAATGAATTAAAATGACTAGCCATAACAGTTACCAGCTAGCAACGGGTAACGTTAGTTACTGTAGTTAGAAATAATGGTCTTGTTAGTGAATCCCACAGTAAAAACTACGTAGAATCCAAAACAAGTCTTAAAACCAAGAACACTTATCTGATACTGCATTTTCAACATGCCTACTTAATCACACTTACATTTATTGAAGAACTAAAATTGAAACCTCAAGCTACATCTTATTAATATCAAGAAAAATAACTAAACTGAATAAAAAACTAGGTAACTATACACCGACTCTAATAACTGATTATAAATTATAAATATATAAGTAGGTAATATATGTATTAATAATTTCGTTGATTGTCCTTTAATGTTCATTGCTTTGAAATTATTAAAATATTATTTACAACACATTTGCTCAAAAAGTGCACTTACGAAGCCTGTATACATCGTTCGAAAGTTAAACATTACGGATCATACAACGGAGCGTGCGGTAACGAAACGCATCATACAACGGAGTGTGCGGTAATGAATTTTACCACACGCTCCGTTGTATAGCACCGTGCGTGTACTTTACGGTATTTTTTTAATTTCCATTTTTTGTTTTTTTCTCGCAAATGTGTTGTAAAACGTTGTATGGCACACGTGCGGATTGGTTATTACAAACTCGTGACTATGGTAAGCCCTCGACTTCGTCTCGGGCTTACATTCGTCTACTCGTTTGTAATAACCAACTTACCGCACTTGTATCATAAATAACTATTTCAACTTTATAGTTTCAGTTTGTAAATGTAGGTATAGTCATGAAGTCGGTTATTTTTTTTTTCTCGTAAAATTATTTTTAAATTAGAAAGTATTCAAAAATGTTAGTAAGTACAACATTTTTACTCGTGTTTCTTTTGAAACGAAACCAAATTATCGACACCCAAAAATCTTTCTTAACCATAACAATTTTTATCCAAATGACAATACCCTGCCTAATGAGAAATACCGTTCTACCAAAGAACACGACATAAACAACAAGATCTCATAACAAAAGGTATATAATAATAAATATTGAAAGTTCTCGACCTCGCTCTGGGCAATAGCCAGTGATTTTGACGACTCATAAATGTATAATCAGGCACGAACGGCTCTGCCTTTTCCACTCAGCTCGAGATTTATTTATCCATGGTGTTGACATTAGCCAAACCCTTAAAAGTAATATATTAAGGGATTGTTACATAACTTAGTTTCATGTCATCCAGCTTTGTGCTATGGGCTATTATTAAAATGGTCAGTTATTTATAGATGTCTTAGAATTTAGATAGTTTTTAGGGTTACCGTTCCGTACCCAAAGGGTGTAATCGGGACCCTACTATTACTAAGCCTACGCTGTCTGTCTATCCGTCCTACCTTTTAACGATAGATCATTATATACACTGATCTATGATTATCCATCTCACACAATCACACCAGAATCGCTCCAGGCATTCACCCACATACAGTCATACAAACATGAACCGTAAAAACATAATACGAACTCCTGTTTTTGGGCAGTTGTGTGAAAATAGGCTATATTCGAATCTTGGTACCCAGCTCTGGTCGATGGAGCAGCTACTTTTGCCAGTTATTTGACCATTGAAATCATCATCATCAGCCAGTAAACGTCCACTGCTGAACAAAGGCCTCCCTCAGAGAGGCGTTGCCATAATCCTTACGCTGGACAGGCGGCTTGGGGATCGCAGTAAGTTCACCTTGTACTAATAGGACACTGCTGCCCATCCATCAGTGGTTCTATGGTCGCAGTTTTAGAACATACCCGGGGACCATTGCAATCAATATTGCGTATTAGTTACGAATGCTTAAAGGAAATAAATGGAGCAGGGTCTTTAACCAATCCTATTTCACCATCTGTTTTATTCATCAGACACAAATGTGGCCTTTTAGCAAAACGTACTGGTTTGACTATGGACATACTAATTTAATAATATCTGCTCGATGATTTGATCTATTGGTAGAGCAAACACCAGAACAGGTGGTAATGACCCGTCTAGATGCCTATTGAATAATAAAAATATATTATTTACTCTTAGATATCTATATTGAAAAGTTATTTGCGACCGCAGCCCTTAGCCGCATCGAACAGTTTTTGCGTCCAGAACCTCATTATAAGTTGGTACGTGTTTTCATTATATCAGCTCCGGGAACGCTATTATCGACGCCATTGGTTACCCAGAGTGCGTCATTTGTAAAGCGCATCCAGCAGAATCGAGTAAAATATTCATTTCTGTTTGGTACTTATTTATTTTTCCCCAATTTTCCCTATCAATTTTCGGCTTCAACAATAAATTAATAAAGTTATATGATTATTTACGGGATATTTACCGTGGTAAGGTTGTGGAATGAGCTCCCGATTTAATCATATAACTTTAGTGAACAACCGTGATAGTTTAAAGCAGTGTTTTAATAAATTAATATTATTCGATTATACAGAAATTAAATTTTACTTGATTGTGCAGGGTTTGCTTTACAAATGACGTACTCTGGATAACCATTGGCATAATAACAAGATAATACAAAAATATACACTATTCAAGTTTTGGTGGGTCAAAAGTGTGTGTTTGGTGTGGTTTTCGTCTAAAAAAATTACACGTTGAATTAAGCGCCTAGATCCTAAGCTACTATATATATGCAAATAAGCTTTATTAATTTAAAGATCTTTTCAAATGTATTCTTCCCAGCAAACCCTTTCATTTGGAACATTTTGTCTGCCATCTTGGGGCGTCCGCGGACGCCCCAAGATGGCAGATTGCAGATATATTCAATATGGCGCGCCATATTGAATATATATCTAGGGTCAAAGTGCTTGGGAAGACAAATCCAACGAACCCAAACTCGACTGGACTACGTTTAAGAGTTCCTATGGCCACCCTCTGTCTCCATCATCAGACCAGCTCAACGGTACCAAAACATTGCATTGTCACCGAACTTTCATAAGTATGCCAAATTTCAGCTAAATCGGTTGAAGAAATCTGCTTCAAAATTGAGTTGCGAGATTCCACCCGAACAAACATAGTTACATACATACATTGTAAGTTAAATAAAAGTTTGTATAATAGAGCTCTTAGTTTTTTAACATCTTTTCGGAAATACATTTATGAAATTTCAGAACAAAAGTTGTTTCTTTTTTTTTTTCTGAATTATTATTTTCATTTGTCATGCCCACTGTAATTTATACATGGACAAACAAACATCAATGCTGAGTGCTTTGAATCCTACATGAATAAATCTGTATCATCATCGTGCCGTGGTGGAAGGTTAGATCCTTTGATCCTCAGTACAGTTTCGAGCTTTGATCACTAAGCCGTGAATCGCTCTGATCGCTTAGAAATGTTTTATCGAGTTTATTGGGAAGGGTTTATTTATTTGTTTGTTCTTTGGTATGTGGAGTAACTTTTCCTGTGACGACGTAGATCTTAGAAAGGTAGAGTAAAATGCGGAAAATATTTTGGCATAGTTTATTTAATTATTTATTTTACACTGCGTTTCATTTTAACTTTGTCAAACGGATTTGGAAACTTTCCGGGAAAAAATTAAGACAGTGGAAAGTGCTGGATTGGTGTTCCCAGATGGTTACAATCTGGATATCTTCAAGCGTATTTTTATCCGTATGTATTGGGTTTCCTTGTACGGAGGCAGAGATTAGGTTCACAAAATTACAATAGTGCACTTTGCAAATACCGAAACCGACGAAATAAAGGATGTTAAGTATGTGATACTATAGTACCTATTTATATTTTGTTTTGTTAATGTAAGTTAATTTAAGTACCTATAATTAGAAGTAAATTTGTTTGTAATTTGTTAGCTAATGAAATATGTTGCAGGTGATTTGTTTGGATCCATAGGTTGATGAATTGGGGCCCGTTAATGCCCGTAACGGCAATTTAAAAAAATAAAAAAGTCACGAGTGATTCTTTCGTTTTCTTCTATAGGCAAGCGTGGAGCACGACCGCTTCATCGTGGTCGCGGTCAAGCGCAAGCCTAAAAATATTTAATGTAGGCTTAACCAAATGATTAATCTTTTTTTTCTATTTTATCTGTACTTACTAGATACGTATACCTTTTGAAAATTCCAGCCGTGCTAAACAAATCAAAATAGACGAGTACGGCAGCAAATATACATTTATATTACAAAAAAGCCTTTTCCAGGAAGAATTACATATATTATTCTAATTATTTTATTACTTTGAAAGAAAGGAAGAAATATAATTGTATTTTGTAACAGCGACATTAATAAACGTAAGCAGATCAATATTAAATAATTAAATTTTTTAATTTTGTGTCACAAAATGGCGTCATCTCAGCATAATGCAGTTTACCAAACAGCGCTGATCTTCCGTTGAAGCCGTTCACATTTTTTGTTATGTTTTATATTTTATAAAGTGTTACACATATTGACTGTACTAAGCCGAAAGGAGGTCATTATACTCATAATTATGAACAACTTTTATTATGGAACCAACCCTGAAATCCCGAAAAATATCAGCTGTTCCATAGTAAACAGTCATTGATACTCAACAAAATGTATCCTCTTTGAATTACCTCTTTTCGGCTTAGTTCAGTATATATGCGTAACCCTGTATATGTATATTCCTTCTATAGATCCAACTGTGCTAAATCAATCAAAATGAATACGGTATAAAATATACCTTTATATTACAAGAAAGCTTTTTCCTGGAAGAATAACGTTTATATGTAGATTATTATGTTTGTCTTGTCAGAAGTCACAAAATACCTATTATAGGTCACGTATTCACGTTTGCGGAAAACTGACCGATAAGTAGGTACGTAGCGACCATTTTATCTGTACAGTTGGCTAAGTGATGGAACTAAAATTTTCCCTGAAAAGATATTGTTGTTGCTTGGAAAATACGATAGTGGCACCCTAGCTCAACTTAGTGGTCGCACTGTCCCAGACAGAGTCTCTGGCCATTTGGTCCCAGAATACGTGATACGTGAAAGGAATACAAAAACCGGTAAACCTTATGACTACGAAATTTAGATTCAAAATTCACGTGTTTTATTTCTTAACTTTACAAAGTATCACGGAAACGTAGTAGGTATGTACAGAAGAAATCTGAAATATTTTTACAGTGAAATGTTTTTTATTTTACTTAGAGAGAAAAAGTTAAATATTGATACTTTCCTTACTTACTTATTAAAATCCTGGTATTTACTGGTATTGTGTACGTGGGTCATACTGAAAGTTTCTGGAAATTATACTGTATTTGTAAAAAAAAACAATTACGTCAGACCCCCTTTACCAAGTGACTGTATGGGATTTGAAATGAGCCCAAACTAGAGTTGGGGTTGGCTCATCGCCATTGAAGAGTTCCACTATTCTCCTCCTTCCTGGTTCCATTATCAGGTCGTTTGATGGTACCAAATTATTGTATTAACATCTGGATTACATAAATTTACAAAGTTTCAAATCGACACGACTTTTACTCCCCTATTCATAAACGCTACCTTTTCTCTAACCTAAGCCTTAAGGTGCTTGGAATTGTTAGAAATAGGTTTTTAAAAACAACTTATTTATTTATTATTTGCATAGTTAGAAGTGAAGCGTGTATAATAAAGCTTAGAAACTTTGCCAAGATCCTTTTGTATTTGCACAAAACCACTGTTACCCATCGTTAAAAGTTACTAACTCCATAAATACTTACTCCGCAATAAAAGTCAAAATTAAGCCACCCACTGGCCGACAAACGTTACCTCTATAATCCAAAACGAAATAGTAAATCAAAATCCGTTATCCAATAAAACAAACTAATAAAATTTTACATCAAATAGCGCCTATTTCAACCCGTATAAAGCACTCTTCACACTATCAAACAACGGGATCAGTAATCGACAAAAAGCCTTCGGCAATCAAATCTCGACGCATCGAGCAAAAACAAAACAAATGCACTTACTTCGGTGTGAAAGAACTCACGGCTATTTGTAAGGCCTCTTCAGACTATGATATTTTATTCAATTTGATAATATTCCATTTAAAATCTTACGCATAGTTTTTTTTTTTTCATTTTATATTAAAAATATAGCTTATTTCTGTACTAGTCCGTACTAATTATTATAGTATAGCTCATACCGACTTTATAGAGCTCCGGCGGGTGGTTTTTCGTTTCTTTCTTTCTTTCAGGACTATCTCTTCCTCTAATTAAAGTTTGCTAAGATACTTAAGAATCATTGGTGGTACTTGTGAATAATTTCATAACATTTCTATATACATCCGTACCGCTGTGACCATGGACACGGAAGTGTTCGAAACTTCACGATAATTTTTAAATGTAATAATCGCGAATGTTCCAATTCGAATATTTTTCCATCATAACCTTCGACATCAAATTAATTCGGAGTTATTCGGGCTTGATTTATCAGAGTTTGAAAAAGTTGGATATTGCCTTTTAAATGAGTCGGGGAGAAATTTATTGTAATTTTATTGGTCGTTCCATCGAGGCTAGGTAAGGCTATAATCGGGTTCGGCTGAGCGCGTACAAAAAGGATGAATGTTGTGACACCTCGTAAAGATAGGTTATTTTATAAAAAGCTGTACCCTTACTTAATTAGCTTAGTTTTGATAGTTTTCGAAAAGTTTTTTCAGTTTTCGTATTGTTCCATGCATTTTAGTAAAGCACCGCCAACGGAATCGCGGCAGAACTAAAATCAATATAGTAATCAGCAGTATTTACATAATTATGTATAGGTTGCTTCACTCAAATACGAAAAAAGTTTTCGAAAAGCTTTTAGCCAAGCAACGTATGGAAAAATACGAATACGAAAAAAAAATTCGAAAGCTGTCAAAACTTGTACTAAGGGTATTAGACTATTTCTTTCGCGCGTTTTAAAATTTTGAAGACGAAGATGATTAATTTTAAAAAATCGTGGAAACGTGATGTTGCAAGAATAATCTACGACCAAACTTCTATTCCCAACTTAATAAAAAAATACATTTTTATATACAGCGTTAAACGGAACGGTGGTACTTAACCGAAAGGGGGTCATCATACTTATCATTATGAACAACTTTTACTGAGGAACCCAACACTGAAATCGCGAAAAAAATCAGCGGTTCCAAAATGAATTATATTTTCTTATAGTTGCTGTTTTTTTTATCGCGATTTCTGAGTTGGGTTCCTCAGTAAAAGTTGTTCATAATAAATATAAGTAAAATAGTATATATTAATAATTCATGATAAAACAATGTTCTTAACTATCACGGCTGTTCACTACAGTTATATAATTATTAACGGGATATTTACCGTGATACGATTGTGGATGGAGTTCCGATATTTCGGCGCAGTTACATGCACCATCTTTCGGGAAGACTGAAGAATGCTGGTGGTAAATATCCCATCAATAATCATAATAAATAATGTGATTAATAATGAAAATGATTTTAATGATGATAAATATAATAACCTCCTCTCTGTTAACCAACACCGTTTTGTGTATCCCTGTATAAAACAATAATGTAAATATCTAATATTTACATTATTTTAGCTACAAAACTCGCACATCTTTCTCTTAATATTATCAAAGGGCGAATGTATTTTTTCTCCCCTGTCCTTGGGACCTGCTCGACCGCTTTTATTGTCGTTTTACTGTTCGCAATCTAACTTGACGCGTTAAACTCGAATGGCGAGCAAACAGCAATAATGCGAGTTGTCAGGTTTCACGTCGGTGCGGTGAAGACATAAGAACCCACATGTTTTTTATTACTATTTGATACAAGATGCATACAATGTTTCAGTCTTAGAATAACTACACAAAGAAACCAAGTACATTCGCAAAATTTAAGTCATTCAAATGGTGTCATATATGGCTCCAAAAAAAATATAAAAATTTTGCTATGACAATTTGCGCGGTGAAATCGTACCACAACAAATCAGAAAAGCAGCATAAGAGTAATGGTGTGACATTCCACAGGTAATCCATTAATTTTCTTAATTAATTCGTTTAAAATACCAATCGAAACATAAGCTGCAAAGCGAATTTGTAGCTTACGTTTTGAGAAGGCGTTGTTTGGAAACCTACCTTCTCTGAGTAGTTATTCTAAGGTTTCAGTTGTATACAGGCCACGTAATGAAAAATTATATAATATGTATAATTTAAAAACAAAACCGGCCAAGTGCGAGTCGGGCTCGTGCACTGAGGGTTACATACCACCACAAAATACAATAAGGTCGTCCAAGTATCCGAATTACCAGTTATTGTTCAGTCTTAACGCCTTCCAAAATAGTAACAGTAATTGAAAATTAGTAAATATGGCATTTCGATTCAGTGAAATGTTATTATTCGGTGGTCGAAGTTACAATAAGGTCGTCTAACTAACAAAATTACCAGTTATAACTTGGTAATGAACAGAAATGTATCACCGACTCGCACTATAATCATGCCAAGTTTGACGCTTGTACGTATTCTCGTTTTTACAAAAATACGTGCAAATATCTTCTAGGCACACGTGCTCCATCGTAGACCGCATCATCGCCTAAGATCAGGCGAGTTGGCGGCCAAGCGCAAGCCTGTTTATAATAAAATAAAAAAAAAAGTTTGTTGTATGGGTACGCCCCTTTCGTTTTTACTTTTTGACGTTTTTATTATTTGTTAGTTAATCCGCCGTAACATAACGTATTCTGTGAATTTCAACTGGCTATCTATTACGATTCGGAAGATACAGCGGTAGGACGGACAGACAGACAGACAGACACACAATATAAGCTGAGTATTAGGGTCCCGTTTTTACCCTATGGGTACGGAACCTTAAAAAGAGTATTTTGTTTGGTACAGATTACACACACCGCCGAACTTTTTTCCTTTCTGAGCTGCATTGAACGCCAGCCGCGTTTAGCCAAAACGACAAAAATGCCAAAACGAAAACGCTCTTCAAACACCGCTCATACTGTACTGAAATATAACCTGCACCAAAAGAAAAAACCGGACAAGTACGAGTAGGACTCGTGCTCTGAGGGTTCCGTCCAACGGAACCCTCAAAGCGCGATTCCAAAAAATATAAAAAACTAACTGAAGCATTTGGATTGGCTTTAGACCTTTAACGGTCTATAGGCAGTCTAACTGTATTTGTAGTGTTAGTTTTAGCTTGTATTTTAATACAAGCTAATGTTTTTAATGTTTTTAATAAAGGCACTTGCCCAGGAAAAAACTAAAGTTGAAATATTAAAAGACAAACTTAAGTTTGTAGTTGACAATAAGGTTCTTCCATACATTCCAACTACAAAATGTAAGTTTGTAATAGCAAAATAATTATTTTTAAATGATGTAACTTTAAATTTATAATTTTCGGATTTATTCCTATATATGTGCTAACCTCTTGCTAACACCTTGCCTCTTGCCAAATTTCATGATTCTAGGTCAACGGGAAGTACCCTATAGGTTTTGATTCCCCTGTGAAATCGCAAAATATGCGACATAAACGTTCATATCTTTTGATTGCGTTGACTTACAACTTTTATTTTTTTACAGCCGAAAGAAACCGTAGACCCATGTATTTTTTTTAAATTTCACCTTGATACCTTTACGCGTTCTTGAGAAAAGGGGTATTGACAGACTGACAGACAGACGGACAACGAAGTGATCCTATAAGGGTTCCGTTTTTTCCTTTTGAGGTTCGGAACCCTAAAAAGCGTATAAAAGCAAGATTACGTGAGCGTATATAACGTAAACCATGTTTATTCACTGTAGCTACTTACAATACACGTTAAACAAAACCCTCCTCTTGGCTCAATATCGTCAAGTAAAACGCCGAGAGCCGTTGAGTTTTAAATGAAAGTATCTGCCCTCACGGCACGTGAAATATTACCCCGTATCGGGTCTAATACAGCACGTAGCCACGTAGGCAGAATTTACGGTATCGATGTGCTGTCAAATCTTCCGACTCGGCGGCTTACGCTGACCTAATTTTTGCCCGGGCTGCAATGCAGTTATAACTGTCTAGCGTAACATGCAATAAATGCCCAGTTTAAGGGCTAACAAGCATACTGTAGTTTTTATTTTTTTGTTAGCTTTGTTGTCGTTTTTACTCGACGATACGCTAAGCAAAACTGAAGATATTTTGTTTCACGCGTTAATCTACAGTTTAACCAATTTTGATAAATGAGGTGTCGATAGATACCTAAACAAACTTCTTTCGAAAAGTCAAAGTTTTTTTCTTTCTCTTTTTTTATAGCGGAGGAGATAGATAAAACTATTATACCGAGTTTTTAGGGATGAAAAATTAATTTGACTGCACCCTTTCTGTGACTTATCATTTAGTAGGTAATCTAAAATGAAATTGGGGTTTGATGTATCAGTATTTTTTTAGGTGTGCCGTTTGCGAAATATGATACAGTCAAACATATCGTTGTCAGAAGAAACTTGACTTCGTCTAGATAAGCCCTTATTTATACAGCAAACTCTATATGACTGTTTGCTTCTCATATCAGACAAAAAAGTGAGATGTGGTGATATGGCGAATGCGAACGCATCAGGCATAAATCAGGCTCGGTGTCTTTAGTCGAAGTCACGCTGCAGATAACCTTGCCGCCCTTTGCATGTGGACTATTAGTTCGTTCATTCGTGTCGGGACAAGTTTCTTAGTGTCCGTGAAAAATTAGTAAGTTGACAGTTTTTACGTTTAGCGGGTTTGAGAAAAAAGTGGACGCGAAGACATTTGAACACTGACGATAAATGTACTAAAGCATGTCTCCCTTGTATTTCTAATCTGAGGTTTGCATCATATTATCGTGTAAATAGTTTGTCACACTAATTACAACGTAACGACATAATGAACAGAGGTTGCTCCTAGTTAAGTCATTGCACCTTAAACACGTTAAGTAAAAGCCTCCAGCAGCCCGACATCCGTATAAAAACACATAAAATTATCCGATCAGTGTGTCACTAACCTTATGAATTACAAGTTCATCTGTCAAATAATAGATGTAGCAAGTTTCTCATGTTTGTTTTCAATGCTGGCGTGTTTCTGGCTCAACGCATTAGCATTGCCATTCAACGTGGTAATGCCGCCAGCATGTTGGGTACGCTGCCAACTGGTAGTGGGCTTGAGCATTTGGATTGTCTTTAGACCTTCAACGGTCTATGGGCAGTCTAACTGTATTTGTAGTGTTAGTTTTAGCTTGTATTTTGTTTAGTTATTAAAGGCACTTGCCCGAAAAAAAAGTTTCTCATTACGTTGTCAATATTTCGTGACTTCACGTCGTATTGTTCGCGAATAGTGTGTTTTGACCTCAGAAAAAGCTCTAAAGGCAGTGCTAATTTAGCATAAACGAATAAAACATGTTACATTCTTTACTGAACGAAACAGATATATTTTTGACAGGACGGCAAAATGCAGGGTTGTACATTGTTTTAATGTACTAGAGACCTATGAAAGGCTCCAAAGGCTACATACTATTTGACAGACGGCCTTGTACGCTTCGTAAATCACGTGACAGATTATTTGCATTTTTTTGTTCTGTGGTTTTGACAAACGCTGCGCGGGAGGAAAACGATACATTGTATCTGATATTGTTACCAATGTTGGATGACCGTTATTTAAACCGACGAAAAAAAAGAGGTTTTCAACTCGACGCGTTTTTTTTTAATGAATCTTTTTCAGAATAGTCCAATTTTAACGTGTTTTTTTGCGTGAACTGAACTCGATTGTGTGCAGTAATAAAACACGCCGTAAATATTATTTATCAAAAGATCGTAGCACTTGCTCTATGGAGAGCGTTGTGGCCCAGATACTTAAAAAAGGTTAAACATACAACACTTAAGAATAAAATATAACAACTTTGCCAAAAATTATTGCCTAAAAATTAGAACCATTGCCTTAAAGTGGAAGCGCTTCTAAGTGCATTCAGAGAGTAAAAAATAACGTCGTAGTCGTATCGCAAGTACAGCGTAGCGCTAGCCCAGAGTTATGACAGTTATGTGGGCCTCTGGGAGAGACTCCACTTAACCCGATCTCTCTACCTTCTCCCCACATCCATTTCGTCGTTCACTTTGCTAGTAGGCGTCCTACATTTTCTCATTTTACAATACTTACCTAAATACGAAAGTGCATTTTGGTTACTCTATACTAGCACACTAAAAGCTTCGCTGAATTTTATTTCATTGTAATTTTTCGTTGAGCTATAACTCGTACGATTTCTTTAAATCATACAAACAATGCATTACTGATGCAAATGTGACGTGTTTTAGGGTTCGGTACCCAAAGCGTAAAAACGGGACCCTATAACTAAGCCAACGATGTCTGTCCGTCTGTCCGTCTGTCCGTCTGTCCGTCTGTCCGTCTGTCCGTCTGTCCGTCTGTCCGTCTGTCCGTCTGTCCGTCTGTCCGTCTGTCCGTCTGTCCGTCTGTCCGTCTGTCCGTCTGTCCGTCTGTCCGTCTGTCCGTCTGTCCGTCTGTCCGTCTGTCCGTCTGTCCGTCTGTCCGTCTGTCCGTCTGTCCGTCTGTCCGTCTGTCCGTCTGTCCGTCTGTCCGTCTGTCCGTCTGTCCGTCTGTCCGTCTGTCCGTCTGTCCGTCTGTCCGTCTGTCCGTCTGTCCGGTTAGTTAATACAGGCACGTACCTGTATTAACTAAACAAAATACAAGCTAATATCTAACAATTATTATTATAACACCGGCTTGCATTCACGATTATGTTTCTATCGGTCGAGACGATCGACCGGTTTCGGAGCCATTAGAGCCCCTTCATCAGGGAATACGCCGATAGAAACATTATCGTGAGTGCAAGCCGGTGTTATAATAATAATTGATAATGAATCCTCACGCGAGCTTTGATGAAGTAATATCTAACACTACAAAAACAGTTAGATTATGTTTGTTTATTGATTTGTTGATATGTTTGTTTGTTTATTCCTCTTTCACGCAGCAACAGAACAACAGATCTATGTCCTTTTTGCATAGAGATAGTTAGAGGGCCGAAGAGTGATTGTATAGAGTGTATTGTATTAGAAATGTTTGTATTAGAAAGTATTGTACAAGCGTCAAACTTGGCACGATTGTGGTACACACTCTAAAGTATAACAACAAATAATAAATAATGGCCAAGTGCGAGTCGGTGTCAAATTTCTGTTCATTACCGAGTTCGACCGCCTGTAGCAAACTGCGTAGCAAATTACTCCAACGATTAGAAGGCGTTACGAAAGGCCTATTGGAATAACTGGTAATTCGGTTACGGTCGGACATGGACAACCTTATTGTATTTTGTGGTGATACGGAACCCTTACTGCGCGAACCTGACTCGCACTTGCCCGGTTTATTTTTCTGGATTTAAATCTGTTTGTAAAATACCCTGAACAATCCTTTAATTCAGTTAATTATCGTCGATCAAAATCTACAAAAACAAACAACAGAAATGCATTTATGTCGCCGCCGCTTGAACATTTCAAGCACGGAATCCAGACCAGACGGGACTTGTACTGTAATTCAGTTTTTCTGTCTTTTTAATGAATATTCAGTAACAAATTTTTACTATGTGAACTATGTATTAAACTATCACGCTTGTTCACTATAGTTGTGTGATTATTAACGGGATATATACCGTGGTAAGGTTGTGGATGGAGTTCCAGATATTTCGGCGCAGTTACATGCACCATGGTCACGGGTGTTCTTCCCTGAACATGGTGCACACATTGCATAAGAAGCGTATTACAAGTAATTGTATATTCGGGCATAAAACGAAAAAATAAAGCCGTAATTTACAAGATAAATATAAAATAAGTAAACCTTAACATAAAAATCTTTATTATATGACAGTAGTTTAGCGAAATCCATTCTCAAACTTTCCCTCCTAAAGTTGTACGAAAAACTACTTTTGTAAATTGGATGTAACAAATGGAAATGTTGAGTTTTACCCAAATCTGAAGCCGCTACATTCAATAAAAAATACAGATCTATTTAGTACAGCAACTGAATTTTCTACAGATCTTATTAGTTTAAAGAAAAATTATACTAAAAATCGAGTATTCGATGCTTTTTTCGTCAAAAAATGTAATAGGACCTTTAAGAAATCATATTAATGTTATAAATACTAAAAGCTTTGTGTGTTTGTGTTATTTAATCAAAAATGCAACTTTTAATAAAACCGAGTAAATGCTAAACTCCGAAATATCGAGAACATTGCAGCACGTACTTAACTTACCAAAGAAAAGCTACAGAAAGTAACTTACCAAGGAATCCCAAAAGGAGATTATACCCTGACTAAACAAGACCGTAGTAGAAACATGTGTAGATAAAACCTTATGAGCACGCACATCTCGGCATAAAACAGTATATGAAGGCAAACATTATTTTCTATGAAATAAACCGCGTCGCTTCATAAAGAGTTCATTTCTCACGGATGCAAGTCAGAGATCAGAGAAAGACAGATGTACAACTTTGAAGAAGCGGGAAAATCTGTCACACAATAAATATGACAAATGCTTTTTCTTAATATAATTCCTTTCCGTGCACGGTTGCCTCGAAGAGATCGCTTTAAGCGATAAGGCCACTAGTTACAAGCCTAGATAATAGTTTTATTGTAATGTTTACGTTATCCTTATTTTGTGGTATTTTGAAAAAGAGTTTTTGTATTGTATTGTATTGTATTGTGTGCTTATTACAGCTAGCCGTATCACTCAGTCTCTATATACTGTGGAACATTTTAAAACAGCTTAAAATAAGCTATGCTTCTTTTTACCTGACTACATAAAGCCAACAAAACGAAGGTCTTGTAAAAGACGTAAGGTAGCGTTGTAAAGTTAGCGTATATGTATGTAAAAATAAATAATTTGTTTGTTCCCTACAGCTACCATCTACAGTCTAAACGCCTCGACTGATGTTGATAAATGAGATTTTGATATAAATAAAAGTTCATGGCTGGCCACAGAAGCTCACATGCGATAATCACAAACAAAATAACAAATACATATAACCATCATATCACCTGGAAGATTGATTTAGATGGAAAAATCTGGGTATACTCAAGTCGCGAGTAAATTGGTTTCATCTGGGAAAACCAGCTACATTCCATTGTAGGCCGAACCATCGCGTAACCTCAAACGAGATAGCAGTCGAGCTCCAGCCTATCTTCTCTATCTCCACATAGTATAAAATGAAGTTGCTTTTCGCGTCTGTCTGTATATCTACTGCTCCTCCTAAACCATGCAATGGATTTTGATGCGGTTTTCACCATCAGTTAGATAACTCTTCACGGATGGTTTATCATTATTATAATAAAACTTACACCCGTGCGAAGCCGGAGTAGGTCACTATAGTTCAATAAATGTAAAAAATCTATCCCCAAGTGGTGATACCTGGGGGCGTATGTGGAACAGGCTGTTTTTCTACGATACGGAGCTTTCCACCACCCAAGCGAAATAATCCATCTGCCGTTTACTACTCCGTATTAATACAAAGAGCCAGGAGATTTCCAGAGAAGCCAACAACAAGAACTAACTCACAATACGAGGAATTTAAAGCTTATAGAAGTCAAGCTCGGATCAGTGACGTATACCAAACCGACGCCTTCATGTGAGGGTTGCCACTTGCCACTGTTGTCAGTTATGGTTTTCGGGAAAGTGGAAAAAACTTTTTTATAGTCCGCGTTTGACCTCTAACTGGCCTATTATCAAGCAACAATTAAGGGACCTACTTACTTGAAAGAAAAAAGGTATAATTATTGTACTATTTATGAGGTTTTCACAAGCCAAGTTGTGTGAAAATTAGGCGCTCTTAATTTTTTTAGACAATTTCCAAAATGTCAAACTATTTTAATCTAATTATAATAGCTACTCAATATCTAAAACGCAAAAGTTACGAGAGTCGTTATGCCAGCGCCACACATTGGGTATTTTTTCACCAAGTTGTGGTTTTGGAGCCAATGCACCAAAGTGAGTATCGATCTCCGACATATATTGGACACAACGTAACCTTGCATCCAATAGCCAACATACAACACGCGCTGTGTCGGTTTTTGTGACATGATCAAAGGCGACGTGAATTAAGTGTTGATTCGAAAGGTATTGGAACCAATGTGTGGCCGCATACTTTGTTTACTACTATTGGCCATTCAATAAGAAGCAAAGCTTGGATCCAAGTCATATGCCAATGTGTGGCGCCGGCATTAGGAAGGAAAGTTGGTATTCAGAATCTTTATTGAGAGGGTAGATAATAAACCTTCACGGAAACACAGTAATCAAGTTTTGAAATAAATTGTTCAAGTAGATACTCATATATAAATACGTTCTGAAGTATTTCAAGGTACCTACATGAAGTCAAAGAATTAGGTACCTATTACATTTTCGTAGCAATTGTTGAAGAAATTTGATAATATTGGCTTGTTTGAAGGAATGAATCAAGTACCTATTATGTACTTAGCAAAGAAGTTAGATGAGGCTTTGAACAAATAAGGAAAATACTTACTTTAATAAAATGGTTCAAACTCCCAATACATTTGTACTAATACGGAAATAGTTCGAATGTGTAAACGAGCCCTTTTCAGTATAAACTAATAACGATAGTAGTACCTAACGATAAACTGTGATCATTAGACCGCAATATAATATAGCGTCGCAAAAAACATTAGAGTTTTTAACATTAGTGACGAGGCGTCTAAAATGTACCAGTAAAAACTTTTTTTAAATAATTGTTAGTGCATTATTATATATTGCGCGATCTCTTTGCAATGATATGAAAAAAATCAACGTAACTTTTTTTTCACAGTGCTTTTTGCAGTTTAAAATTCGAAGACGAAAGACTAAAAAGTCAAACCGACCCGTTTTACGTGTTTGTTTTGAAAGTTCTGACATTCGACCGTTCCATTTCTAACCCAATAAAGCTCACGAACAAAATAAAATCAATATAAATATAGGTAACAAGCTTTGAGATTCTTCTTTTACCAAGTTTGATACTTCCGTAACTTGATCGTAGAGTTGCGCCTTCGTAAGTTTAGCACCGCTGCGCCGTGGAGTTAAAAAGAAGGTACATAATAGGTAGTCAGTGCTATTTTATTTGCCTTTTTCATACTGGCCATTAAGCATTCTTACTCAAAAAAGTATTTTAACTTTCAATTTTTTTTAAGGTAAGTAAGTAAATACTTACCTGTACCTACGCAAGGTTTATGTAAACTTTTAGGACTTATCAATTAGAATAAAAAATATAAACCGTCGATTTTCGTTAAAATATTGAGATGAAGCGTAAAAATATGTGAAAACCAATATTGGCTGGTTAAAAAAAATGCCTAAAAATTGAGAATAAATACATTATTTAACAGCTTACCGGTATTACGAAGACTTGCCAACTTCAAAGCTGCAGCTCAACAGTGAACCTCCTTCTTTTCGGAACACGGGAAAATGCCGCCAACTTTGATTTTAATACAACTTTTTAATTTAAAATTCGAACAAAAAGTCCGTACCGCGAAGAAAACGAGACGCGCGAGCTTCCGCGAGTAAAGGTAGCCGCACACTGCGAGTCAGTCGGCTGTTGGCCTGCGCCGCTGTCCCCTCCGGCTATCACTCTACTTTCGGTTATTCTCTCGCCTCCCTCAAGACTAGGCCCGATTTATCACGGTGCCGTGTCTGTGTTAGCTCCTAGACAATCCAGACTCGACTAGACCTCATCTCACCATCATTCTTATAACATTCTCGCGCGCAAACGTCACTGACCGCATAATGTCACAGATAATGACTTTTTGAGCTCCTCTGGAGGCGTACAAAAATTATTTTGCGACCAAAAATGGCTTCTTGAGGTGCAATCGTGTCATGCTTTTGTGGTAATCATTAATTTTATCAGATTTTTAGGCTGTGCTGAGGTCGACGACCTTTGCGATAGGTCAGTCCAGTTACAACGGTTCTGGCGTGTTAAAAAGAAGAAATGTAAACAATTGACGACGGCTGCCAAGCGGCCGTGTTTACGTCATTCATAATCTAACTATTCCGATGTAGCAGTGCAAGTACCGTTCTTTATCGATCGTCAAATTCGCTAAAATGCCATAGAATCGATCACAGCGAGTACTGAAAAAATTGCATATTATCGAATTTGACGACCTCAACTGTCAATTTGACGATCGATAAAAGAACGGTACTTGCACTGCTAGTTAGATAAATTAAATTCTGATTGCAATAAGTAATAATTTGTCTACTGCACATTTTTTGTAACAGAAAAATCTTGCAACTAACCTATCTTTATTGTGTTTACTTCATTCATAATCTAACAATTCCGATGTAAAATCTGGTTTAGTAAATCAAATTCTGATTGCAATATAAATAATTATTATTGCAATCAGAATTGTGCAGCAAAAAATGTGCAGTAGACATACATTATTTATGTCTCGAGCAGTAGATTTTTTTTTGTAAATTAAAATGTTTGCACGTATGTAATACGTAATTACGTATCTTCATTATACATTATGGTGCTGTTCTTTAAGAAAGGTGACAAAACCTTGCTGAAGAATTACAGACCCATCTCGCTTCTGAGCCATGTTTATAAGCTGTTTTCGAGGGTCATCACGAATCGTCTCGATCGCAGGTTCGATGACTTCCAGCCTATCGAACAAGCCGGTTTCCGAAAAGGCTATAGTACCATAGACCACATCCACACGCTACGCCAAGTTATACAGAAGACCGAAGAATATAACTTGCCACTATGTTTAGCGTTTGTGGACTATGAGAAAGCCTTTGATTCGGTCGAGACATGGGCGGTGCTTGAGTCTCTCCAGCGATGCCGTATTGACTATCGGTATGTCGAAGTGTTGAAGTGTTTGTACAATAACGCCACCATGTCGGTCCGAGTACAGGAGCAGAGTTCGAAGGCAATTCCATTGCGAAGAGGCGTGAGACAGGGAGACGTTATCTCTCCGAAACTGTTCACTGCCACAATGGAAGATGCCTTCAAGCTCCTGGAATGGCAAGGACTCGGCATCAACATCAACGGCGAGTACATCACTCACCTTCGGTTTGCCGACGATATTGTGGTCATGGCAGAATCGATGGAGGATCTCAGCATGATGCTCGAAGGCCTCAATCGAGTCTCTCAACAGGTGGGCCTTAAAATGAACATGGACAAGACAAAGGTCATGTCAAATATCCATGTTGTGCCCACCCCAGTATCAGTTGAGAACTCAGTTCTTGAAGCTGTTGACGCGTACGTCTACCTAGGACAAACAGTCGAACTAGGTAGGTCCAACTTCAAGAAAGAGGTCAATCGGCGAATCCAACTCGGCTGGGCAGCGTTCGGTAAACTACGCAACGTCTTCTCGTCCAAAATACCTCAGTGCCTTAAGACGAAAGTCTTCGACCAGTGTGTGTTACCAGTGATGACATACGGCACTGAAACGTGGTCTCTCACTATGGGCCTCATAAGCAAGCTCAAAGTCGCACAACGAGCTATGGAGAGGGCTATGCTCGGGGTTTCTCTACGAGATCGAATCCGAAATGAGGAGATCCGTAGACGAACGAAAGTCACCGACATAGCCCACCGGATTAGTAAGTTGAAATGGCAGTGGGCAGGGCACATATCACGCAGAACAGATGGCCGATGGGGCCGAAAGGTTCTGGAATGGAGACCACGGACTGGTAAGCGCAGCGTAGGACGTCCACCCACAAGATGGACAGACGACCTAAAAGAGACCGCAGGGAAACGCTGGATGCAGGCCGCTTCCAACCGGCCCTTTTGGAGATCGATGGGGGAGGCCTATGTCCAGCAGTGGACGTCCTACGGCTGAAATGATGATGATGATGATGATTATACATACAACTCTCTGTTGGACAACCTTCGAAAAATAATACATAAAAGCACAACGCATAGAAAATTATAGTAATTATAGAAGTGGACAACTCACAATTATATTTTTTTGCATAATTGTTGAATAGACAACTAATAGTCAACTAACTTATATCGTCATAAAACGGCGGGAAAAAACTTTTATTCCTTCTTGTAAGAGGATTTTGACGTTCCACGTTTAGTGCATTTTCCAATGTCAAGTATTGAAATATTATCAAATTTAATAAATATTGTCAAACAAGTCATAGTCAAACAAATTAAGTCACTGTGAAATCCAAGTCATGAACTAGTAACGTAGCCTTGGCGAATGTTGTACCTTATCTAAGTAGCGTAATAGATGCTTTTATAGAGTTTCGGAAAAGAGTTTAAAATACACGTTTGACTTCATTAAACCACTTAACCACAATCGAGCATGCTCACAAACATAAAAAAAAAAACATGGTGGTAATCGAGCATGCTCACAAACATTTAAAAAAACATGGTGGTAGATCTGTGATTATTACACTCGAAAATACACAAGTAATGGGGTGATCTGTTTTTTTACTTTGCTGTAAAACTCATTGACATATTTATTTCTTATATAAGTTTTAACTTCAGGCATCTTGCCTATTTAGCCAGTGTCAAGTACAAAATGAGGTTTGTATGTTTAAATTTAACCTAAACGAAATTGTGGCCAATACAGAGAAATTCCGTACGACAAAATATACTTAGTTTGACTTTAATTAAGTAGTTCTGTAACAATTAAAACAGTTTCTTCTACTCGTATCATCACAAATTAGGCAATAAGTATTTCAGACACATATAAAGTGAAAGTAGAGATCGATTTGTTTGAACAGTTTACACGTTCATTTCCTATTTACAGTTCATTTTTTAGAGACAGTAGGTATGTGACCCAATTTCTTGGGTTCAGGTTACATAACTTGCACGTAATCTGTCGTGCAAGTACCATTGTCTTAGATACAGCTGGACGAAAGTAAATTTCTCCTAATGGGTGTGAATTTTTCATAACTAGAGATAGAACTGGTCCGGCAACTGATCTGTGTCCGAATATTTTTCTAGCCGGGCAAATGCACAAGTTTCACGTTTCTTACAATATAATTTTATTTTCATAATATAATTTTATTTTCATAGCAAATTCATATATTTTACATATCTACTTACTACTCACGTACGTACTGGAAAATATTGTGAATAAAAAAAAAATGCTAGCCTTCGCAAAGACAATGTAAACCGCCATCTTGGAGCGGCGGCCATGTTGAATTTAGTGTTATGTTACTTTATCGTTTTCTACTCTTCAAGCTCTTTTATTTGATACTCGTATTAACAGGGTTGCCAAAAATCAAGGACTTTATATAATCTAAGTAAAAAGTCCTTGCAAAAAATATACACCATCCGCCATCTTGTGACAGCGGGTATTGTCACTAGAACTAAAGGTTTATGCAAAATTTCAGCTAAATCAGTCATGAAGAACTGCTCTAATTCAGCTCGCAAGATTTGACCTAAGCAAACATGGCAAAGTAACATACAAACATGGCTAATTGAATAGAAGCTTGTAAAAAACAGATTATGTACCGTGTGCAATTATTTATTTTGCAGCTTTTTCAGAAAATAGGTCGACTCAATAAAAATATATGAAAAAGAATAGGTTTATGTTATGCCAGCCATATTAAAGGCAGTTCAGGCAAGCATTACAAATATGGAAGATTTATAACACCGAATATTAAAGCTAACAAATTAAATTAAGCACGTATACAAAGTACACACAAATCTCTAAAAACTGCTACAACTTAAGTAGTTGTTTGGTGTCGTACAATTAACAGAATCAGCACTGACAGCCGTGTTATCGAGCGAGTGGTTTGAATACATATTCATGGAAACAGCTTGTTGGGATTAGATAATTGAAGCTGAATACTTCAGCCACGCAAACGTATTCGATGTCTACTAGCTAGGTACTATTTCAGTGGAGCCTGATTAATTTAGACGTGTTCTTAAAACCAAAAAGTTTCATAAAAGATTGACTTGGATAAAGATAAACCGTATCATGTATATGTTTTAAGCGATTCTGTTTAGGTGATTGCGACAAGTTGCAAAATCGCAAACCGTATCTCGGCGCATTTAAGGTCCACTTTCACGTGATTCTCCACAATCACTTAAACTGGGTCGCGACGGTACGCCCCCGCTCTCTGTTGTTTAATTATATTTATAAACTTTTACAAAAAATATTCTTAACTCTGGATATAGGGACAGTGCCCTAAAATGTCCAAACCAGCTATTACGTTATCCGTGAATTCAATCGATATTATTATTTAAAAAAATTATTAAAAAAAGAGTGTACCTGCATGTAAAAGTTGTACCATAAATAGAGTTTCAAAGTAAAATTGCAATTTCCCCAACCAATACAGCCAACTTTAAGAAACTGGTAACATACTAACATTTCATCTATGGCATCACGCTTGCAAATGTCAATTGTTTTTAAGTTTTTACTATTACTGTTATTCTCGTTAAAAGTTTTTTTATGTAAGCTTGCTTATTGAATAACATTATTCAATGCTTCTTTTTCACGTTTGTGTTCACAATTTGTGAAAGTAATTTCATGCAAGTATAAATTGAATGAATTTCAAAACCTCTGATTTACGATTTGATAATCTTAAAACGGTTGAATAGTTTTTCTTGAATCCTAGCTAAGAACACCATAGAACGTTACCGTTCAAACAAAAATTAACAAATTAAAATCATTTCAGCTCTTTGGGAGCTATATGATACCACAGACAGATACACAGACACATTTTAAACATAAATAAAACCCTTTTGTTAGCGTCGGGGGTTAAAAAGGACGACATAATTGATTAACCTAATCGATACTGAATATTGCCTTCGCAGGTAGACCACGACTTACACAACACCCTGTATTCGGGTTAAAGAGCTTTATTTTCTCAACAAGAAATTTACAATTTCACTTATGTGAGAAATTAAATTAATTTAGTAACTAATACTTCCACATGTTGGTAAACTTAAATAAACTAAAATAATAATAATAATATGTTTAACAGTATCACAAACACAAGCACTAACTAACATTATTATATTGTATAATAGTTTATTTTATTTTGTTTTGTATCTACCCTACATTTAATTGACAAAAATGGTCAGTTTTAAACGGTCGCTTTAGCACCGCGCGTTATCAGCTAGTATGCAGGTACGCGCCGCGCCACAGTGCAAATGCACGCAGATAAGAAACTGAGATTGACTTTATTTACCCAATAGTGTTGTGTCGTTTAAAATATAGTTCTTTAATTTATTTTTGAAAACATTAAATGACGTTGCATTTTTCACCTCCTTCGGTATCTTATTATAAATTTGTACTCCTGCATAACTAACACATCGTTCTCCATGAACCGTTCGGACTCGTGGAAGTATGATGTGATCCTTTCGTCGACTACTTCGTTTTTGAATTTGGTGTATTTTAGTAAATGTTATGTTATTTATGTGTATTGTTTTGTCAAGGATTTTACGGATAAATATGCAGATACAGTAATTATGTAATTGTTTTATATTCATGTACTTTGTTTCTTTATATATTTTAATTGTAGGTGTTAGATAGTCGTAGTCAAATAGCATTTTGACTAATTTATTTTGAGTAATCTGTAGGTCTTTGAGATTAGTTTTTGGGGCACTACCCCAGATCTCTATTAAATACAAGAGGTGGGGCTTCACTAAGGAATTATAAACATTGTGGCGAATCGATTGAGGAAGACAACGCACAACTCCACGCAGGGAGCCTAATAATGACGACAACTTTAAACGAATATGATCTATGTGTATGTCCCAGTTTAAATGACTATCTAATCGTAAGCCAAGGTATTTTTCGGACTGTTTTTGATGAAGTATTTCCTGACAAATTGTTAGAGGTAAATGTGGAGGTATTTTTTTATTTTTAGCCTTAAAAATCACATAGCAAGTCTTTGCAGCATTTATGGTAAGGAGGTTATGTTGGAACCAGTGTTCTAGTTGGTTTAAGTCTTCTTGGGCTTTGTTAATAATTTCGGTTATAGAAGTCCCAAAATAGAAGAGACAAGTATCATCTGCATATAGCGATACGTTTCCGTGAAGTGATACCTCATGTATGGAGTTGATGTAGATTAGAAACAACAGGGGGCCAAGTATGGACCCCTGCGGGACACCGAAAGATATATTATGTGAATTACTCTTATAATTTCCAATCTTAACCACTTGCGATCTGTTAGACAGGTACGATTCGATCATTTTAAAGGCAGCCCCCGTCACGCCTATGTTATTTAGTTTTTGTAAAAGGATAGAGTGACTGACTGTATCAAATGCCTTTTTTAAATCAATGAAGACTCCTAGACCTATTTTTTTTTCATCAATATTAGTTTTTATTTTAGTAATTAAGTCTGCTGTGGCCGATAGCGTGTTAGATTGTGACCTGAAGCCATATTGGTGTTCAAATAGAAAGTTAATAGTCGTTAAATAGTTATCGAGCCTTGAGTGAATGATTTTTTCGAAAATTTTTGATATCACTGGCAACACTGAAATTGGACGGTAATTACTAGGATCAGTTTTAGCACCTGATTTATAGATGGGAGTGACTTTAGCAACTTTTAGTGCATCAGGAAAGGTTCCCTCTGCTAGACATGCGTTGATACAGTCAGTCAACTCGTCTATCATTACATCGCTTATGCATTTAATGACTTTTGTCGAAATTCCGTCTATTCCTACACTACAGTTTAAGTCCAGATTTTTTATTATTTTAATGATTTCGTCTTTTTGGCAAGGAATAAAAGTATCTAGTTGGTTTAGATGTCGTTCTGGATTAAGTGGCATTGTTGTTTGTTGATGTTGTGTAAGAATTGAGTTAGCTAAAGTTGCACCAATAGTCGAAAAGAAGTGATTAAATGTTTCGCAAATCTCGGTTGCGTTAGTTATAGGACCCAATTCAGTTTCAAGTTTTGGAGGAGTACATTGTGACTTAATTTTATTATTAGATAGAGTATTTATTAACTTCCAAATCTTTTTTGGATTTTTATTGCATTTCGAAAATTCATTTAAGTAATATTTTTTCTTCGAGTTCTTAATTTTAATGGTAGTGTAATTTCTTTCCTTACAAAATTGTTTTTTCAGTTCTTCATTTTCAGGGTTTTTTTGTAGTCTATACCATATTTCGTTTCTTTTCTTTATTTGTGAAGTAATTTCTTTACAAATCCAGTCTTGCTGAGGTAAGTTTTGTATTTTAGTTTTGAAGGTCTTACATTCATTTATCTTGCATTTGATTAAGGTTTCTAAGTTCTCGTAGCTGTGGTCATTACTATTTTTAGGTGCGTCATTAATAATATCATGTAGTTTTTTGTAATCAATGGCTTCATAGGTCATGACTTTCTTAGGAGGAGGCCTATATTTATTCATAGACAAGATTATCTGCTTATGGTCAGACATCGAAGATTCTACTAGGGCCATATGAAAACTCTTATCCTTTAAATTTGAACACACATGATCGAGTAGTGTTTTGGTCTTAATGGTTTTCCGCGTGCAGTAATCTACACTAATTTTATTTATAATTTCGTATCCACATTCATGTAGCATTTCTCTGTACAGCTTATTATTACGGTCTTTTGTAAGTAGGTCAATATTTAAATCTCCAAAAACTAGAGCTCGCTTTCTTCTGAGTAGTTGATTCGAGTAAAAAGCCAGAAAATCCTTATAGTTAGTTTTTCCAGGATAGTAAATTGCGCCAATATCTAGCGAGTATTTTTCGAGATGAACCCATAGATAATGGTTGCCGGTCATGTAAGTCTCTCCCTTCAACCCATGATCCAGATCATTGTGTACGTAGATAGAGACGCCACCTCCAACAGTATCGTCTCTGATATTATAATAGTGGGTATAATTTGGGAGGCAATATCTCATGGCTTCTTCGTTGGACTTCAGCCATGTTTCAGTCAATATAATTACATGGATAGCGCTTTTAAAAGATTGAAGTATGCATTTCAGTTCATCAAACTTCCCAGGTTTGCATATGCTTCGTACATTGGCGTAGAAAAAATTTAGACCTAATTTAGTAAAATCTTGATAGTTATAGCTTAGTTGATAGGTAAATCTATCTTCAGAGTCTTTATTTGCATTTGAGAGAGTTATTTGGCCGAGCAGTTTTTTGGAATTTCCTTTACAATCTTTGGTGTGCCTTTAATGAATTTTATAATAAGGTCTGTGTCACCTTTTTCTTTGCGCTGGGCCAGTTCTTGGCTTAGTTCGTTAAGGAATTTTCTTTCAGTAGGAGTTTGGTCATGATAAATTCTTATGTCACCCTGGAGTTTGTTTTTGTTCCTCAGTATGTTTCTGGCTTCTTGAGAGTCTTCAAAGCTTACTTTCAGAGGACGAGTTTTTCCATGCAAATAGGAACCAAGTCGCTGTACTCTAACTATTTTAGAACTTACCATCATTGTATTTTGAAGAACCTTTCTAGTAGAGTTGATATCTTCAGAGTGACGCTCAGACTCGTTAACGTTGATCGATTCCGGTACACCAACCATTATAACATTTTTGCTTCTTAATGTCCGCTCCTGTATTTCATTGATAATTTTTTCGTTATCGGTTATTTGTGATTTCGACGATGTAGTCGGTGTAAATTTTAGTTTTTCGATTTCAGCTTCAATTTTTTGCATCTTAGACTCTGTAGCTAAGCTGGTATCTTTAAGTTGGGAAATTTCATCCTTCATGATTTTGTGCTCAGTTAGTATTTTTTCAGTCGAGATTTTAATGTCATTCGTTTGGTCTTTCATAGTTGTGATATCTTCTCTCATAGACTTCAAATTAGTTTCAAGAGCAGTTATCATTTCCGAGCGGAACGCGTTTAGAGTACTTATTAAAACTTGACTGCAAGTACAATCGCACTCCCTCTGCTTCCTCTTCCGGGGTTTCCTGTCAGCGGGTTGGATGTCGGAGTCTTCCTCAGTTTCATCCGTCTTAGACAGATCTGGTTGCGAGTGTGAGTAACCTGATCCTACCAACATGTTTATGCGCTGTGGCTTTTGCTGGTTACTCATGTAGACGCTTGTTTTACTATGTCCGGGTGAGTGATACACAAACGTGTATTTTTGCGTAACTGTGGCACAGGTGCGAAGAGTACAAAATATGAGGCTTTCTTTACCGGCCGTGTGGTGGGGTGTAGCTGTCGCAGGCGCAGCGGAGAATCGGCACAAGTCCTCTTCAAGCAGGCACAAATGGTTAGATGCAGCTCACTCTGGTTAGGCGATTTTGTGTTTAAGCTCTGACTGTTATGACTTATATTTATCTGATACTATTATTATTATTTTTTGAAAATAGATCGACACGTCTGCTCAGTTCAACTGTCGAAGTCGAAGTCTGTATTTGTAAGTACTTAGTTTGTAGTGAAATGATTTATCGTGATGTGGCTTTATTGTTGAAGAATGAAAAGAGAACTCTAGATTATGCATTTGTGATACACGGTAGGTACTAAACCGAAACGAGGTCGTTCTACGCATCATTAGAAACACCTAGGTACAGATATGGGGATCAGAAATGAGTCCGTAAACGAACGAAAGTAACCGACATAGCCCACCGGATTAGCAAGTTGAAGTGGCAGTGGGCAGAGCACATATCACCCAGAACAGATGCCCGATGGGGCTGAAAGGTTCTCGAATGGAGACCACGGACCTGTAAGCGCAGCGTAGGACCGCAACCCACAAGATGGACAGATGACCTAAAAGAGACTTCAAGGAAACGCTGGTTGCAGGCCGCTTTCAACCGACCTGTTTTTATATCGATGCCCGGGAGGCCTATGTCCATTAGTATACGTCCATGGCTGAAATTATGATGATGATAGATATGGGGCCAACTCTAAAATCACGAGATCTTCGTAAACTCTGAGTTTTAGAATTATTATCTGCTTATCAGACTTATCGATTGTCCTGCTTAGAACTAAAAAAAACGGAAGTTTTATTAGGTGCCCGCGAGAAACTATAGAACTTAACTATAGAAATATCCTTTGAAATTGCAAAGAAATTGGCGACTCCGCGATGTATGGTTCGTGTCTCATCCTAACTAATATTATTGTAAAAGCGAAAGTAACTCTCTCTCTCTTTCTCTCTCTCTCTCTCTCTCTCTCTCTCTCTGTCTGTTTGTATATTTGCTTCACGACTAAACGGTTAAGGAAATTTGGCAGGATGATAGTGTACATCTTAAGGACGGACATAGGGTACTTTTCCCCCAGCATGCGGAAAAACTGGAAATTCGCGGGTAACACCGCGGGACTCAGCTAGTACAATATTTAGCGTCACCTAAACTTCTATCTACACTTTGTTGACCTAACAGTAAAGGAGTTATTATTAAGTCACAGAAGTTAGTCAAATTTCTAATAAAAAGTTACTTTTGACTTTAATAAAATGTTTAGGTCAGTTATAACTTTAAACACCTTAGTTCCAATCTCAACCAAGGCTATCTCATGAAAAATGACTTCTAAACTTTTCACTAGAATATTCTGCCTTAACTTTGTGACTTTCGGTTATAATTTTCTTTGTGAACCGGAGGTATAATTTCTGCGCTGTACTTTGTGAAAAAACTGCATTTCAGTTTATCAACTTTATTCCTAAGCGTGTTTTATAAAGTAAGTGCATGGAAACCGCAGTCTTTCATCTGAAATTTAAATCAGTCCACACCGCAAGGCATAATTGTTGCAAGCTGATTTACACAATGTGTAGATATGTTCAGTCTCACATTCATAGAACATCTAAACATCTAAAGGAAATAAATGAATAAATGAATTTAGATAAAGGAGATCCAAAAGATAATAATTTTATTGTTTACATGTTTGTATCTTGAATTTTTTTGAGGGATGTGTTTTGTTTTTGTTTAATTAAAAAAATACCTCGTTGCTTTTGATCTCCGATAATTCACAAAATATAAAATGTGATCATGAAAATTGCTTTAAAACACTAACTATACTATAAATAACTTTTATTGTGCAAACTGCTAGTCTGTGGAATATGCTGGCAGCATTGCTACGTTGAAAAGCAATGCTCATTTTTGGCCAAAGTAGGCGCCAGCATTCCTTTTCTTTTAGTCGCTTCCACCAAACTTGTTGTGTGTTCCCCGATAGTTACAATCTGGATGTCTTCAAAGCACGAGTGAATCGGTTTCTTCTAGGCAAGCGTGCTCCAACGTAGGCCGCATCATGCGAGTTGGCGGTCAAACGCAAGCCTATTCAAATATAGCCAATTTTTTTTATAATATTTTTTTTTAAACTTGTACACAAAAATGCCTGATGGCGTTATTAATTAGGTACTAATAAAAAAATCTGTTATAAACTTTTAATTTTACAAACAAATAATTAGCCTAGTTTTTGAGTTTATCGCGGACATTAAAAAAAACCTTTGGCCTTTACCTGTTCTTGCCTGAGCTGTTTTTTCAAGTGGAAATAGTACACAAACAAATTCCAATAAATTACTTATATTACAAAAATTACGTTTAAATTAGTATCAAGTTTGTTCTGTGAATTTGTATTTGTATTTGTTTATTCAATTAGTACGGCTTGCGCCAATTACACCAATGAGACAATGTTACACAATGTTGAACAACTTGCAGGAAATAAAAGACTTTTTTATCGCGAACATATACAGATGTAAACATAGATGGCGTTCTAAAACGTATGCATATGACGAAAAATAAGGAAATAAAAATGTATTAAGAATAAACAATTCCTAAACTCATGAATTAAAATAAAAAGTGCTTCTAATCAAGGTATTTAGGGCACTTTACCTGAATCACGCAAACGGCTTTTTTTTAAGATCAGATACTTCTATTTGAGTAGAAATATCTATAATATATAATATACCCAATATGTATAACAGATAGACAGCGTAGGACGTCTCCCACAAAATGGACAGACGATCTAAAATATACCGCAGGGAAACGCTGGATGCAGGCATCTTCCAACCGGCCCTTTTGGGGCGAGGCCTATGTCCAGCAGTGGACATCCTATGTCTGAAATGGTGATGATGATGGTGTAGGGAGAGGAAGAATATCATAGCAAAAGTAAAACAGGTGTGTTTATGTGTACTTTTCAAGAATTTTGGCAGCTCTAAGTTGTGTCGCAATTAGAAGCGGTGCTAATAAAAACTAACGGAGCCGTAAAAATGGCTACAAAAATTACAAGTAAACGCAAAGACTACCAATTAATTTAGCAATCTTACATCTTATCCATGTCGTTATTTTACAAGCCTTTGTTTATTTACCAAGTGCATGTAATAGCACAGAATAGAGTACCAATAGAGTACGTACTAACTCATAATGGTGTATTGAGACATCTTGCAATTTGATTTTATTGTCTGAAATACCTGTTACATTATTTACTATGCAATTTTATTAATGGTTACCTACTTATTGATAACCTTGAGAGTGAAGTTTCAACTGTAGGTGCGTAAAAAGCATTTTGTTACGATAGATACAAAATTACAATATGTAATTTACATATTGTAATTTTGTACCTACATACCTACTTATAAGTAAGTACAATATTTGATCCAAATGGGCATATACCCTTGATGAATGTATACTTAAAATTTTACTGTCTTACGGTTTGTTATTACAGTGAAAATTACTTTCGTAGGGATCCAGCGTTGTCGTTCATTTACTAAACAGTTATATAGTAATAATACTTATTATTCAATTGTTATTTTACACCTGCTTATCACTGTTAACAATAAATAATACTTAATTAATAATACTTACGTGTAGATAAACGATGTAACAAACGAGAATGTAGTTTTTTTAAATCTCAGTTAGGTACATTAAAGTTTTCCAAAGAAAAGCTTGCTATTTGTTTCGATACTAAACAATGTAATTTAAAAAAATATTCAATGCCATTTTCCTGACTGGGTTTCTTCGATTGCAAATGAGGTGGTCCCCTAACAAGGTGTTCGTCAGAAAGAAGGTATCACAATGCGGAGCACGTTTCTTAAATGTATGGAAATTAGAGAGCTCGGCACAAAGACTCTGTAATTCAATGATTTATTGGTACCTACTACTGGGCCAGGATAATTTGGGCCGAATATAGTAGTTCAGTATGACCCATTTATCTTTAGATCAGCGTAGAGAAATCACCACCGTAATTTGTAAACTATATTTATATAAAATTATTTCTTGGGTTTTCGCAATTATTATACATACACATTGAAATTAAACACTTTTAACGTATACTGATAATATTACTATTATTTTTACTTTAACTCACGGGTCTATCCTGGACCTTTAAACGGCATCAATGGAGCTAAAGCCAACACAGAGAGGACTTTTTGAGAATTAAAATAAATTAAGCTATGCGGATGATCTTGGTAAATGTGCTATTGATCCTAAAGGGTTATAAATTAACTGGGCTATTGAGATGAACAACTTGTGGATAGGAGAACAAATCTATAGGATGAGAAACGGCACCTGCCCTATCCTGTCTCATCTCAAAATACATTTAGGCAGGTGATGATTTGCCACCCAGTAAATGGGCCCCCAATAAAGTTTGTTTTATATTGGCATCCGAGGGGCAACATTAACGTGAGTGGCTTAGGGTGTCGAGAGGTGTGCTGCACTTACACTTTAAATTTTTCTTTATTACTTCATCTCTTGTACATGTAAATAGGTTGATCATGATGTCACTAGATAATTCACACGAGTTAACTTCTTGTAACAGTTAGAAACTACAATACCGTAAAGATACGGTCTGAGGCGTCGATGCTTCACGCTTGACTTGCCCCAAGGGACTGGGCAGATGGAAAAAGTTAGGATATACCTTACTGCTGTACCAAGATGCCGAAGGAAAAACTTTCGTTTTAACTTATTTATTTGTGGACTGTCTGAGAAGGCTCTATTCCGAGCATTTTCTTACAAGCTTATAGTTAAGTAGTGTTTGAAGTATCATCTTGCTAGTTTATCGCGACTACTCGGCAATGTGGGCATAGGCATACTGGACATTATCATTTTCTTGGACACATGATTGTTCTACGCTCAATGGGCACTGCTATCTCTTTCGCGTCACAAGTCACCTTTCAAACAAAATAAACTAGCCGATGCCTCAGCTTTTGGGAGCTACGATACCACAGTAAAAATACGCAGATGGAATGAAAAGGGGGTCAAACACGGTGACATTTATATGAACGCGAACAATAATATATATATATAAATAAAATAAAAATAATAATAGGTAATTGTTCTAAAGCAAAACGCTCTTATTTTTGAGTATGTACCACAGAAAAGAGATGTAAATAGAACGGAAATGAGAAGGAATATCTGTTATCAGGCATATGAGTGTACCTTGATTGAATATTCTTGTTTAGACCAACGCGTCGAATTAAATTGACAGTTACTAACTGATTTCGAATGACTGACGTTTCGTTTATACGGGTGCAACTCTCTGAGAAAGGACGTCATTGGTGCAACTGCCAACAAAAAAAATCTTACAAAAATGCCTTGACAGAAAAAAATAATCATTTCTGAGTTATGTACCTATACTTACTGAAGCAATTAATTATTGATGCACTCTAGTCTCGATCAGGTGTCTGGATCTACTAACCCGAGTCTATTGTTGATGCGGATTGCCCAATCCTGCCAAATTGCTATCCTAATTTATCCTAACACCTCTGAATAGAACATTACGTACCTCTGTAAAAGCTAAATTATGCCAAACGAGGTTCTCAGATCTTAACTACGAGTTACCTTTCCCCAATTAGGAAGGTAATTTTCGAAGTGGCAAGGATTTAGAATGTCTTTTGGAACACTTTGGTCTGTGGTGTAGTGATGAGAGATGAGGAATTGCCATGTCAATCAATATTCAAGTTCTGGAAATTCAGTTGTGAAGAATACATTACGGTGGAGTAGTTTTGGAATAGGGAAAACTACAATAAACAAGGGAGATATGTACAAATAGCCGTAGTAGCCCATTTGGGAAACCGCTAGACTTGAAAGCGCGAGGTCTCGGGTTCAAACCCCGGGCCCGTACCAGTGAGCTCTTTGGAGCTTATGTACGGATTTTCATACCACTGGCTTTTCGGTGAAGGAAAACATCGTGAGGAAACCTGCATACGTACGGAGAAGGTATTCAATGGCGTATGTGAATCCACCAACCCGCAACTGGGCCAGCGTGGTGGATATGGAATATATGGATTATTAAAAGGCTGATTATGATGATTATGATGATATTTACATACAAATTATCGTTCATGTTGAAATGTCTCCATGTTTCACCCACTTTTTCACTATACCGCTGAACGCAAGAACTGTAAGTACTACAACACATTTTTCACGCACACTAAGCAACTTGCAATGAACTAATAGTCCACATACAAAATATGGAGGAAGGTCGTCTGCGGGGTTAGTTCGACTAATAGCATCATGCATGATTTAGGCCTGATGAGTTCGCACCTGCCAGGATACCTTCCCATATCTCCCTTTTTACCTGATCTGAGAGTTACACCGTGTTTTGTCTTTATTCATAGAGTTTAAAATTTCCTAGAGAGAATAAGACAAACGGAATAACTATTCCACAGCGTGTTTATTAAGCAGGTAGGTTACAATGTCGCATTTATCAGACGCTATCAGCTTACATTCGTTTCCAATCGTTCATTTTACCCGTAAAATTTCATAACCAACACCAACTGTTGACAAATCAGAAAATGTTTGGTCTCCTAACATCCTTAGCTTCGTCATTGATAATGCAAGACGGTTACTTGAACCTGTATCACTTAAGCCATACACAAAGGAACTTGCCATACCCATACTATTTTCTTCGCAACCCTCATAAACCTTCAAATAATCTTCACTAAACCAATATGTAATTCAAGATCCAAAAACCTTTTACCTAAAGGTCTACGCTTCCAATACTGCCAACTAAATTAGATAACGTTCTGTATACGTACCCAAAGGGTTCCTTATATCCGTAACGAATGTTGCAATATTGACGTAACTAGGTTTTTCTGGATAGCAGCCAGACAGGGACTTAGTAACCGAAAAATAACGGTATATTCATGCTTACTTATCAATTCTGCAGGAAATTCTGTCAAGATGCTGGGTAGGCTGCCGACTGATAGTGGGCTTGAGCGTTTGGATCATATTTAGATCAACGGTCTATGGCAAATTTTTTTTTTTTGTGTAATCTGCTAAGTGGTTTATTTATTGATTAAGATAGCCCGTTGGTCCAGTTGGTAGTGAACCTGCCTTCTGAGCTTGGGGGGCGTGGGTTCGATTCCCACCTAGGACAAACATTTGTGTGATGAACATTTTTGTGTTTGTTCTATATCTGGGTGTTAATATTTATTTAAATATGTATTTAAAAATATATATGTATGTATATCAGTCTCTGGCAGCCATATCACAAGCTTTGCTTAGTTTGGGGTCAGATGACAGCATGTGCAAAAATGTCCCGATTCTATTTTATTTTTATTATTGTTAGTTACTTTGCTTGAACTTTGAAGATGTATGTGCAGTAATAATGTCTATGTTGTTTCCCTAGTGTGCTGCAAGTCACGTGTTTACTACGTCTCTACACCCAGTAGAATTATGTGTAGGTCACATCTCCGGGAATAAGTTATAAGTACTCATAATTTATGATTAAATCTCGATTTGTTCCGACAAAATAATGTGCCTGTCTCCTTTTGTATACAATTGCCAATGGCATAGCTAAGCCGTCATCTATCTATTATTATCTATGTCAATGGTTACAATCTGGTTTTTCCTATTAGGCAAAAGCGTCCATCGTAGACTGTACAATGACAACAAGCGAAATGGCGCATGGCTGTCAAACGCAAGCCTATTGTCAATTAAAAAGTTGCCTGTTCAGGCTCCAAAACTTACATTTAATTTAAGATTCATATAGTCGTTATATGAAACGAGCCACTTGAAATTCATATATTTAAAAAAGCTACTGAGATACATAAATCAATATCCCCTAACCCTCAAAAGTACCGTACAATATTTACTGTTTCTGGTCCTTTTCAAACTCGGGCTCTCAGCCAACTAGGAGACCAACCTATATTTTTATAGGCTCACTGCGACACAAAAAATAGAGTGAAGCAAAGATATAAACAGTTACACTACGATATATCCAATCCTACTTGGACTTGCTACATATAGGATATAGAATAAGTAGAAGTATCCATTTTGGTAACTATTTATTTTTATACTTTTTAACATAATATTCTATTTGCATTAAATTAAATTAAATTAAATTAAATTAAATTAAATTAAATTAAATTAAATTAAATTAAATTAAATTAAATTAAATTAAATTAAATTAAATTAAATTAAATTAAATTAAATTAAATTAAATTAAATTAAATTAAATTAAATTAAATTAAATTAAATTAAATTAAATTAAATTAAATTAAATTAAATTAAATTAAATTAAATTAAATTAAATTAAATTAAATTAAATTAAATTAAATTAAATTAAATTAAATTAAATTAAATTAAATTAAATTAAATTAAATTAAATTAAATTAAATTAAATTAAATTAAATTAAATTAAATTAAATTAAATTAAATTAAATTAAATTTGGTTATTGAGATAAAAACTATATGATCAATTACATTTACCTCACACAATAACACAAGAACAATCTCTTCTCTATCTCTATCGCTACATAGTATAAATTATAGTCGCTTTCCGCGTCTGTCTGTCTTTCTGTATGTCTGTATGGCCGCTAACTCCTCCTAAGCCACGCAACGGATTCTGATGCGGTTTTCACTATCAGTTAGATACATTTTCACGGAAGCTTTATATATAATTATAACTAGCGACCCGCCCCGGCTTCACACGTAAATTACACCCGTGCGAAGCCGGGCGGGCGGGTCGCTAGTTAGTAATAATAATAAATTCCAAAAATACAATTCCATAAAAAGTTATATACATTGTCAGGCTTATAATCTAAATCTCAAATAAAATTATAATCAGTACATTTATCTAAATTTCAAATAAAGTAACAATAAAAAGAATTTCCTAAATGTCTAATAAAATAAAATTAGATACAATTATTTTCTATCAGTCCAAATCTGGGTTATTTGCCTCTATCCTCTATCCTCTATCGGGTTTTTTGCCTCTATCCCAATGGATTCTAAAATTCAGTCAGAATATTTAACTTAGCTTTTTATTATGTACTAGCAGACCTGACAGACGTTGTCCTGTCTTAGAACTGTCAAACACGCAAAGTCAAAATTACAAATCTTATTTTTTACACCTACCCAAGGTGTAAAAAATAAGATTTCTTTATATAAGAGAATTCATTATTGGAGTTTTAGTAAGGATCCCTATTTTTTTTTTATATAATAAAGCCTATTTTAACCGGGGATAGTGTAGCTTCCCAACAGTGAAAGAATTTTTCAAATCGGTTCAGTAGTTTCGGAGCCTATTCAATGCAAACAAACAATCAAATCTTTCCTCTTTATAATATTATATTATGTATAAAACTAGGTGAACCAATTGATGATAATCTAATTAAGTAACTCGCGTGATAATCCTCTGTAATCTAATTTGGTAATGTCGTGAGAGAAGAGGCGCACGTTTTTGTGCAACTTGTGGATGACATTCGTTACCTACATTGTAATGAGCTTAATTGGGCTTCTTCTTGAATAATGGTGTAATATCTGATTACTGTTACGTAGGTTACATACTTCGTTCATGTTTGAATACCGGTTAATACAAGTTTGATTCTCTATAAAACTTGACTACTATATTTTTGTTGTATCATATTTCGCAATTGGTTCATTTGAACAAATAAAAACCGGCCAAGTGCGAATCGGTCTAGTGCAATGAGGGTTCCGTACCAACAGAAAAATCCAAAACACGCCCAGGGGGTCACCCATCAAAATACCAACTGCGCCCGACGTTGCTTAACTTGGTGGTGAACAGAAATTTGTCACGAACTCGCGTTTGGCCATTATTTATTATATTTTGTTTTATTTTAGAGTGTGTACTATAATCATGCCAAGTTTGACGCTTGTACGTATTACCGTTTTTACATTAGAGCTAATACAAAAATGGGTAAGAACCAAATTCTTTGCTTCGTTGCACAGCGGAAATCACATCTGAAAGTATCACAACGGAACTAACGTAGCACAACATAATTTGTTAAGGTTTGTGCACATGAGTATTAAAAAAAAAGGGTCGAAAATCCTTTAAAAAAAGTTTGTTGTATGGGACCCTTCAGTTATTACTTATGGATTTTATTATTATTTCTTAGTTAATCCGCCGTAACGTTACATATTCTGTGAAAATTATAACTGGCTAAAATCGTTAATTAATTGTTATTTACTTTAGAGTGTGTACTATAATCATTTCAAGTTTGATGCTGCGCCGGTACGTACTATCACAGTTTTTAAAATAGAGCGAAGTTTTTTTTTTTACTTTTTGGTTTAACTTTTTTTTTTAGTTAATCTGCCGTAACATTTCATAATAATTATTCTGTGAACATTATAACTGGCTATCTATGACGGTTCAAAAGACATAGCCGTTAAAAGATAGGACAGAAAAAGTTGAAACCCAAATGAATCGGGTAATTTGAAGAAAAAAAACACGATTTTCTGGAGAGACAACTACAAAAAGCAAAAGGCATTACTATTATGCGAGCTGTCGTCTCTAAGATCCTACGCCCAAAATCACCCCAAAATCCTCTTGGCCGAGGTTGACAGTCTACAGCGAGACCGTGTGACATCCCATCCAAATTATTTCATGGAATCTATCAAAATATATGGAAACTCCTTCCACGGGACATATTTTATAGGAACCGGCTTTTTGTTTAAGTTGGTTTCGTTCTTTGCTATAGTAACGAGACGAATGGCTGCCCATTTGTCTCAATTTTTCAGACATTAGAGAATTTAGACTCTGCTAGACAACGACTCTTCACCACGGAACACTATTACTCGCTCTGCACCGCATAGCTGTGTCGGTAATAGAGGTGAAATCAGTGCTAGGTAAATGCATCCGAAAAGGTTTGTAAATGTATTTTACAAAATAAAATATTAACAAAGAGTGTGATGTAATGTGTAAGCGTGTTTTAAGGTAAACCAACCATCATCATTATCATCAGCCTATCATTTTTCCATTGCGATACAGACCTTCTCTCAGAGAGAGAGAGAGAGGATGGTCCCTAATCCACCATGCTGTGCATGTTTATGAATGTCATATAAGTCTTTGAAATCCAAGATATATATTTTAGATCCAATCTTGTTTTTTTTTGTAGCCCAGATGAATTTTTACACGTTGGGACGACACAGGAAGGCATAACTTAAATAATATTGCAACGGTAAAACACGTCACGCGCGATTATGGTCACAGAGTAACTAATCGCGTTCGCGTAAAACTACACTTGCTTACGAACGTCTAAATAGCAGTCAGACGATTAAAAAAAAGGGTTTTCTTTTCTTGCTCAGTCTTCTGAAAAAGCCCTTTTTCC
Source organism: Agriopis aurantiaria (assembly GCA_914767915.1). Classification (NCBI taxonomy): domain Eukaryota; kingdom Metazoa; phylum Arthropoda; class Insecta; order Lepidoptera; family Geometridae; genus Agriopis; species Agriopis aurantiaria. Next base: position 13,715,163 of record OU611992.1, on the reverse strand, counting down.
AAACCACAGGATTTCATACAAACGACTGCACAGCGCCGTTTGAACATTTCATTGTAATATTTATCTAACCGATGGCATTGAAACTGCACATAATTGATTTAGATACTAAATAAGTCATTGGTGTAGAGCCGAGGATCGAACTTTGTGCCGTCAGATTTAAAAGAGCACATACTACCGCTCGGCCACCATCGCTCACCAAAACCAACTAACTATGAAATAATTTCATAATTTCTACGTTCTAGGAAGTTTGTCGTTATTACGAACGACGTTTTATAGTTGACAAGTAGAACATTAAATTTTTTCTTTGTTGACGCAACATGGGTTGGGGACACTAATATTAGCGGTGTCAAGTATACTAGAATCACAGAATTCGACAGAACCCGCCTTAAGCTGTGATTGCAAGCCGCACGCTGAGTCCAAAAAACAAAACCCACGTCCCGCGCCTGTCTCACCTCCACCCGCGTAATGTTGCCAGCTTAGACATTACTTACCCGTTTATGGTTAAATGTTTTAGGTCAGATACTATTCACACACACTTTTAATGAAATCAATATACTGATCGGATTGACACAAAAACAAACATAAGTAAATAAAAATATAATTACTAGCTACTACTTTTTATACATATACAAGGTTATAATATGTTTGGGGTGTACAAAGCTGAAAGGGTACTCATCATTGCGCTCATCTTTATAAACGACTTTTACTATGGTACTTGAAATTGCGGAAAAAAACAGCGGTTCATAGAAAAAAATCAGTTATTCATAATGGTGAGCACAATGGTACCTCTTTTTTGGTGGCTTAGTGCACCCCAAACAGACAACCCGTGTACTGCATATTAAACGTGAAACTAACTTATACTCCGTTTTTTAATCTTAGATCTTTTATGTAAACAAAGGGGTTACCAGTGCAAAAAATATGATTCATAATGGTAGTTTACAATATTTAATCCTTTTAATCCATTTACAAATTTTTGTGTCTGTACTATTCACCGTTGAGGAGTTCCCTCGCCGGAAGTCAACCCTGGATGCGGCAGCCATGTCATGATGGAGTTTAGAACATGCTATATTATAGTTAAATCGATTTACAAAATTTCGCGCCTTTGCTGTTCGCCGTTGAGTTCCACTATCAACCTCCTGGCTCTATCATCAGATCAGCTCAATAGTACCAGATTATTGTATTGTTACTAAACTTACATAAGTATGCAAAATTTCAGCGCAATTGGAAACCGGGAAACCGGTCAAACATTGTTAATTAGTTAGTTTTTCCTCAATTTCCTTGAGATTCCATCATCAGATGGAAAGGACTACTTCGGGAGTATACCCTTTCGAATTAAAAATGTATCTTTTAAATCGGTTCACAATTGACGAAAATATCTTGAACATACAAAAAAAAAACATACATACAGACGAACATAGTACCTCCTCCTTTTTGGAAGTCGGTAAAAAACCGATTGCCCCATACAAAAAGTTCACCGATTTCCGACAAAATGTATGGGACAGTAGATTTTTCTTCAGTAGAATTTTCAAAAGCAGCTGAACAAAAGTTGTACAGACAAAATTCCCCTAAAAGCACGCTGACTAAGTGATTACCAGTAACCCTGTATAACTATTTGTAAGCTGTTAAGATTTTTTGAAAATAAGTATATAATATAGAACTACCAACCAATAAAAGTTTTCATTCTAGGGAAAATTGCAACTCTCGATATTTGGCAACACCGACAAAATGGAGGTATCATTACTTACGACAATGAAAGACTGAACAATTTATTCAATTATCAAATAAAAAAACATCTAAATGCGCTACTTTCGTATGGAATGTGATCCCATCTTGTTTTTTTTGTAGCCCAGCTGAATTTTTACACGTTAGGACGACACAGGAAGGCATAACTTAAATAATATTGCAACGGTAAAACACGTCACGCGCGATTAATGGTCACAGAGTAACTAATCGCGTTCGCGTAAAACTAGTCTATATTTGAGTAGTTTTTGTCGCTTCACTATTGGGTTCGTTCATGCCTTCTGGTTTTTTCTGTATTCTGAGACTAGAATCTAAGAAAATGAACTAGCGTAGAATCTGTCACTTGATTTATAAAGCGTAGCACGCCATCTGTCGAATAATATGAAGCCTTTGGAGCCTTTTGCAGGTCCCTAGTACATTAAAATAGTGTAGAGTGCTTTTCATGTTTGAAGTCCCCCAGACGCGGCGCTGTCATCGCGTATCAATCACTATCAGTATCATTTCTCGAGTAGAACTTAAACAACTTTTGGCATCGTACACGACCCTTTAACGATGGAAAATTAATAAAAATCTCACTAGCGTCCAAACACAGTAACAACACCTGACAACTACAACATGGAAATTTAGTTCCGCTGTTTGCCGTGGGACTTCTTTCATGAAAAGCATTCTACAATCCTGCATTTTGCCGTCCTGTCAAAAATATATCTGTTTCGTTCTGGTAACAACAATTTTGACATACAATAATATGAGTAAAGAATGTAACATGTTTATTTATTTTATACTAAACTAACAACGCCTCCTGGCTTCGCACGGGTGTAAGACTTATTTTTTATACACCTTGGGTTACATTATTGGAGTTTTAGTAAGGATCCTTTTTTTTTTTTGGACAATTTAATATTATAGCCTATGTCACCCAGGGATAGTGTAGCCTGTTGGGAGGCTTGAAAGAATTCTTCAAATCGGATCAGTAGTTTCGCAGCCTATTCAATGCAAACAAACAAACAATCAAATCTTTCCCCTTTATAATATTAGTATAGATAGATAAATTATTCCTTCTATGCTACTACTCCTTATTCTGTGATTATAATTTTCAAGTATTCGATTGGTCCAAGTTTGCAGCAGAGTAATGTAATGCCACCTGTCAAATAGCCAAATGGAGGTCGTGAACTCTCTCCCAAGAGTTTGACCTAAAGAGAGGCATGCAACCCGCAGCTTTGTCCCACATTAGCCTAGCAACAGACAGTATTGTCCCCACATTCTCCCCGGTACATTGTGGTCCACACATTGCGTTGAATAATTAGTTCCGATAGTTGTTCCCCATTCGTTCCAGAGAAAGTTCTACGGCGCACATCAGCGTTTCTATTGGTCGATGTTCCCATTACTGGGATATGATTTGCGCAATACGGTTTTCTTTTAGGTGGTAGATAAGTACGTGAACTGAAGCTTTCCTTTTTTCAGAGTGCCTAGTGTGAGTTTTTCCATTAACGTTTACCTAAACGCAACGGGGAAAACTCGCACTAGGCACTCAATATCCGGAGTGATTCCTATCAGTAAGTTAATTTTATCAGTTCGCTTCAAACGTATAATAAAGTTACAGCACAAGTCTATATTCGACACATAAAGTACCATTTGTGTTTTTAGATTCAGTTTCCAGCCATTTCCTACCACAGGAAAAGCAGGTAGGTATACATTATTATTATATACGTATACATATTAGTACATACGAGAATAAATACTAACCCTCTCATGCATAAATACTCGTAAAACCAATCTATATGAATTTCTCATGAGGAGAAATGACTTGCACAAAAGCGATACATACTAAGGTTTTTTTTTTTAATTTAAAATGCAACTCCACGGACTCCAGGTTCCGTGACTTTTATTATACTTGACTACAATTTTGTTAACTTAAACGAATACGTATTTTTAGGGTTCCGTACCTAAAGTGTAAAAACGGAATACTATTACTAAGCTTACGCTGTCTGTCCGTCCGTCTATCCGTCTTACCTTTAAACGGCCGTATCTTTCGAACCCTAATAGATAGCCAGTTGAAACTTTCACAGAATAAGTATTTTTACGGCGGATTAACTAAAAAAAATAAAAATAAAAACAAGTTAACAATAAAGGGGGGTTCCCATACCAAACGTAGTTCTAAAGTTTTTTTTTATTTGCTCTAGTGTTAAAACAGTATTACGTACAAGAGTCAAACTTGGCATGATTATAGTACACACTCTAAAGTATAACAAAAAAATATTTTTTTCACTTTAGTGCTTACAACGTACGTAATTACCTTTAAGTGTATGACGTCCACGCATGGTCCATGCGTTGTATCCAATGTACACATAGGCTAAGTATACTCCTCTACGGTTGTACACCTTAGCTCACAGATTTAGCCTTTATTACGAAGTCAAACTTCGCCAAAAAAGGTAAACAAAGTGTATAATAAGCATAGATTCAGTATAAGCCTCTACGACACAGATATACACAACCAGATCGGCAATATATTTTAGTGAAAGAGACAACTTGATATGGCTCAGCACAAGTACGAAAAGGACATAAATAGATTTTGTTGTCCTTATCGGCGTGACCTGTTTTTGGTACCTCAAGTGTCAAAATCTGTAATAATCAGTGACAAACAAAACGGGTCTGAATTATATTTATTGCCTTTTTTTGGTGATTAAATGTGATAAATGCGTGTTTCCTCTGAGAAATAATTGTAAAAGATATTTTACAATGGTTGGTTGTAGCATTTTGGGCTGCAAGAAGCGCAGTGAGCGAAAATACGATGAAATATCATTTCACACGTAAGTAAACATATAAAGCTTGTAACGATCACCTAAATAAATTCAGGATATCAATTCGCAAATATTTTATTCATAATTAGTCAGTTTTTAGGTCGATTTGTGGTCTAATTCTATGAATTTTATCAAATTATTCACTTAGAAAATAAATTATGAATGTTGCCAGTTTATGAAAGAAATTACCCACCGCAACTAACATAAATTATTCGTTCTGCAGGTTTCCAACTGATCCTGTCACATTGCTGAAAAAAAGCTGGCACATTGCAAGAAGTGCAAAATACCGACCCTTTTATGCCCATATGAATATGGTGAATGTTAATATTAAATATATATTAATGAGGCTACAGTTATGAAGCTGGAAAAGCAAAAGGCGATTTCGGCGAACCGATTCAAAAAGCTACGCGCTGTTCGTGAAATTTGTACTGTAAACATTAAAGAGTCTATTTATCTAATTATTTGGAATGTTATACATAATTCCATTCATGAAAAAACTAAACTGACCAAGCGCGAGTCGGGCTCGCGCGCTGAGAGTTCTTTACAATCACAAAATACAAAAAGTTGGCTGTCACCCATCCAAGTACCGACCGCGCCCGACGTTGCTTAGCTTAGTGGTAAACAGAAATTTGTCACTGACTCGCACTTGGCCAGTGTTTATTATTTGTTGTTTTACTTATGTTCACTATAATCCGCTAAATTTGACGCTTGTACGGATTACCGTTTTTACACTAGAACAAATCCAAAAATACGTTTAACGTTTGTTGCATGGGGGCCCTTCCTTTGCCCTTCCGTTTTAACTCTTTGACGTTTTTATTATTTTTAATTAATCATAAAAAAATCATGCTATGGTTACTTTACAACCTTTTTTCTAGTACTATATTCTAATCCTAACAAATAATTATAATAAAAACGCAAGTAAGTTTGTAACTTTCTGTCTGTTTTTTTACGAGGAAACGGCTAAGTCATGGTATAATAATATACTCCGCCAGGTATAGCAATTCGAGAAAAAATGTTTACGTAGGCGTCCCGCAATGATGTCATGATGTCAATTTACAACAGGTTCGAGAGAGATGACGATACACCACGTAACAGCTGATTGAATAAAGTGGCAACTGGACAGTGACGTCATTGCGGGACCACTCGCAGATTGCTAGACCTTGTTTTCTTAGATCATGGGCTAAGTCAAATTTTGTCAGGACGATAGGGTGTGTCATGAAGACAGACAACGTACTTTTCTTCCCAGAACATTGCAGGTAGCTCCGCGGGTTGCAGCAGATAGTGTATAAAATATAAATATTTAAAAAGTAGTATAGTTTCCAAAGTACTCATTGAAGATTCACTACCCATCATAGTAGGTAAATTACCCTAACTTATAGCAAATCATTTTAATGTGGCAACACACCTTGTTGAAGTGAGAGGCACTGAGCTAGCCACGCTCATTGAAAATCTATAGGTAGTAGATCTGTGCTCTACGATAATAAGCAATTGTCATAGTATAGTGTCATCTGTGTCATATGGTAATTGGTGTCATTTGGAGCGATAGAGCTAAGTTTTAATTTAATTTAGATAATTTATATAAGTGGAAGTGAGACTGCCTGATGAAGATGCCTTGGACAAAAGACAAAACTGACCCAACAACTACTATCGATGACGAAGAACCAACGTCGTCTTCAATTGATAGCGATAGTACTGATAGTAGTGAGATCATCAGCAGCGAACCAGAGCTGGTAGGAGTTCTATCACCTCAGGAGGATGATGGTGACGATCACTATATGCCTCATGAGAGAACTGCGTCTGGGAATTTCCCAAAAAAGATATCAAAGTCCAAAGCCATTAAACCAGAACAAGAAAAAAACGAAGACAACGGCAAAAAACATGATAATAAAGTTAATATAATAAAGGATCTAAAAGATGTAAATTCAGAAAAACGAAACGTTAAAAGGGATACTGTTGGAAGTATTGCAACAAAGATTATAGAAGACAAACGCTCTGAAGAACAAAACGGTACAAAACATATTCTCGATGGTGATTCAACTGTGAATGATGATGATGATCAGATCGCAAGATCTGTGTCCTTCTATGCAAAAAAGTTAGAGGACTTAGGTATTGTTCGTACTTTTAGCATTTATACTTACAAATACTTAAGAGATATGACCATAATGTATGTACTAGCCGCATTCCATGTTTTTTTTTTACGATATTGCATTCATTGCTCGCTACTATATAGCCTGCTATGGTTGCTGGCTGGCTGTGAATAACGGCAAATTTAAAAAATCTTTTACTTAGCATCTTATAGTGTGTTTTGGCAGCCTAGCTTAGGAGCCAGTTCGAGGCTATGCGTGTTATTTTATTAACAGTACAATTTTTAACCATACATCAACTAATTAACATCGGGCAATCGTGAGTCAGGCGCGCACTAGAAATCCTCAACTGAATGAAAGAAAACACATTTTTGGGAGCGGAACCTTCAGTGCGAGTGCAACTCGTACTTGGCCGGTTTTTATTACTGTGTTACAGATGATGATATAATTTCTTTTAAGTTTTGGTGCGAGACACTACTTAGATAATTGTCTATTTGTGTTAGAATTGTCAAGTTCTAATAGAATATCGTTAATCACGCAGAAAAGTTTTAAGCAAGTCAAGCAATATAAGGCATGGTCAAGTCCCGGTCATGTTCAATATATTATGTGCAAGGTTCATATCCAGGTCAGTAAAACGGTGACTTTACTAGAGGCTCCTATGGAGTTTTGGAAACAACACGAAAAATATATTTCACCCAAGGACATTTTACCTTTAGGGTATATAAATATAATAATAAAATATTCGGGACATTTTTGCACACACGGTCTTCTGACCCCAAACTAAGCAAAGCTTGTGATATGGCTGCCAGAGACAGATATACATACATATATAGTTTTAAATACATACTATAGATATTAACAACCAGATATAGAACAAACACAAATGTTCATCACATAAATGTTTGTCCTAGGTGGGAATCGAACCCACGCCCCCAAGCTCAGTAGGCAGGTTCACTACCAACTAGACCAACGGGCTATCTCTATAATATAAGGTCATTGATTTCACCTTATTATAATGTTACTAAAAAACATAGTATTTCATGCTAGTTTTATCCTTGTATTATTTAGCATCTTTTCTGAGTTTTTATCACTTTATTCGTAAGGCAGTAAAAACTTTTTGCTCAAGTATCAACCAATAAAATAAAAGGACTGACAGCTACTAACATGACGTGGTAGTCACTTTTTACTGTGATACATAAAATTTTCATTACAAGACAACATTGTACCTTATTTTCCGAAATACATGTTTAATTATTGCTAGAATCTACATAATATTTATAAAAACAAATGTTCTTGCTTTAATACGAAGTTTTCTAGACGTATTTATATTTCTACAAGCAAAGTATCGCTCCACAATAAACTAAGAAGGTATGCGTGTAATATCGTAAATATATGTGGTCGTAAGAATACCTACATTTCTTTCGTGGGTGAAAAAGTGGAACTTTGGCGTATAAATAAGTGGTTATGGTTATGAGGGTAGCCGACAATATTATGTAGATCTGAAACTTGGGCGAGCTTTTGAGCCAGATTACGAAAACCCTGCGCGAGCCTACGATGAACAATAGTAGTAACGGTGTATTTACTTACGTGCGAATGTTATACAATGGTTTCAGACAGTATTGTTTGGTTTAAAAGCTGTAGTTTTTACACATTGTAAATTTGGAATACTTTGCGTTGTGTATTCGAACCATTTTTAGGGTTTCATACCTCAAAAGGAAAAAATTTAACCTTTTATTTATATTCACGGGTGATCAAAAGATACCGAAATAATAATTTGAATGGAGTCGCCTATGGTCACTTAGTTGATTATATTCGCAGGTGATCAAAGTGGAATAGACCGTAAAAACAATATGACTTTTAAATTGCACTTAGATTAAAACAATTTTCAGGTCAAATTACCTTAAAAGCAAACACACACCCTGCAGCTCTCTCTTCGATAGACAAATGGAATTTTGGCTGATAGCCCAGCTGATAAAGAATGCAGTACACACACTTACCAGTTCAAACCGCAACTGCAATGCAGAGCTACCTCATCACCAGATGTCTTTATACAGCTGTATATTTTTTAATTCTTTCCTCTGGGGATTTTGGCGTCTCACTCTTGTGCGTTTGCCAGAGTCAAGTATTAAATTATTACCAAGTTTGATAAAATGTTGTCAAGCAAAGTAATTCACAGCAAGTCAAAGTCATGTCCTAGTAAAGTAATAGAGGCTTCTATGGAGCTTTGGAAACAACACGAAAATACATGTTTCGCCACATTATATCAATGACCACACTCGAGCACGTCTACGAACACTTATCTTAATAAATAATTATCCACCAATATTAAGCATTAACACTCGAAAATACACAAGTTTAGGTAAATAGAACAATGAGACGACCAATGAGGTAAAATATCTTTGGAGACGACATATTTTTTCAAATTGGCGCTAAAACTCTGAATTTATTTGTTCTTGTAGTTTTGTGGTAAACGTGTGGTAAACAATACATTTACAAGAGAACTTCCAAAGTAAATACTTCTTATATTCATAACTACTGGCAGAAGAATGAGGATTATAAAAATATTGGAGCAAAAAGTTTTGTAAAGGCACTTAGGCACGAAGTGGAAACAAAAGTAATTTCAAAGCAATAAGTCAGCTCGAGTGAATATCAGGAATCGATGGTTGAGTAATGGGAAAAGTTGGCAGAGAATGGATTTCAAATATTGCAATTTTTATGGATCTTAGAAGTTCTATAGCGAAAGTTTACGTTTTTCCTAGTTTTTGAAATTGGTGCTTAAATTGTTCGGTATTGTTTTCATTTTATGTTCAAGAACCAAGCAAAAGTTATCAGAATAATTTACAGTTTACGTTCAGCTTATTAAAATCTACTGCAGCGGCCCGTTTGCACTTTGATTAGTGCGAGTGCAAGTGATTATTGATTAGTAATTTTGCGAGTGATTAAAGTATACTCGCACTAATCACCATAAGGACCATAAGGTCCAAATGTGCTTAGAACTAATCACTAAGCATCTGCATTAATCACTTGCACTAATCACAATCGGGCTTTTTCACACGGTGCTAGTAACCCGCGCCTCTTAGAACAAGAGCAAGGGCGCGTGTTAGACAACAACATACACCTCAGATCAGGCAAACAAGGGAAATATGCCGTAGTACAATAAAATGTCTAAATGTAAATGTTTAAATGTCTACATCCTACTAATATTATAAACGCGAAAGTTTGTATGTATGTATGTATGTATGGATGTTTGTTCCTCTTTCACACTGCAACGGAACAACGGAACGACCTGATTTTTTGCATGGGTATAGTTCAAGAGCCAGAGAGTGACATAGGCTGACTTTTATCTTATAGAGTGACTTTTCATCATCATGATTACCATTTTTCATCAATACGCGGGTAACCGCGTGGTGCAGCTAGTGTTTCATACATTTTTTGCACTATACCGTTAAACAGTGACGTTATAACTACTTGACTGCTCATCCTTTACCCCGCCGTTAGCCAAGTTCACTCTTTCAGAATTAAAGAATGACTTTGAGTATCCAATTTCCAATCACAAGCGCTATACGATAAATTATTTACGATAGTATTTTTTTTTTATCGAACATTGAAATAAGACAATTTGTACTGTCTTCTATATGGTCGGGCCATTTGAAGGTTTTTTTAATTATTATTTGCGTGTTTAATTGCGATGGTTTCGCTGAATTCGCTATGTTTGTCCAAAATCAGTCCAGCGATTCAGAGATAAGCTGTTTTCTGAATTAATCGTGTTTTTTTATTTTTTTATTTTCCTGTATATACGACAAATATAAATTTTATTTTAATTAATAAAGACAACTTACTCGTATTTCTCCGGACACGACACATCCAAATAATCTATAATGTAGGTGATGTAAAAAAGTCAACTGACTACACAGAGCTCGTGACGAAACAATCCATTGAGTCATTGATCGACTCAATTTGTGTATCAAGGTTACCGATACCAATACAAAGATCTGTGGAAATCTACAGGAGAAATGCACTCTATTGTGTCCCTTTCATTAGCATGCATGGTATAGCATGCACGGTCATGGTCAAGTCGCCGCATGCATTATTTATTATAGAAAGAGTGAAACTTGCGGACAATACGTTTATTGAACATAAAAGGGAACTAAGACGCATCCGGTAGGTAAGAAACAGAAATTATTAATTTTTTGAAAAAAAAAACTAAAAACTTGTACCTACTTCTACAAATTTAAACTAAAACAGGAGAAAAAGAACAGGGATTGAATGTCCTCATCAAAACTTTTGCTGAAAGGAACCACAAACAAAAATGTCATCTGTGTTTATATTTTTGGTTAAGCGCTCAAAAAGCGCTGAATCAATTACTTACTAGCACTTAGTATCACTTACTCACGCTCTGAGGGTTCCATTCAACGGAGCCCTCAGAGTACGAGTTCTACTCTTACTTGTCTGGTTGTCTGTTTTTTTAATCTGATGTGCTAATATCGTCACCTCACTCTATATGCGTTTAAAAACACTTCTTTTGGTTAACTCAACGAAGTGTATGGAACACAAATAGATTAATTGTTTTTTTTTTTTTATTGTAAAATTCTTCTCCTGTCCTTTACAGTACTAATACGTAAATTCTTTCCATACAATAACCATTGTAGGAAGAGATCGCTTTTAGTTATACAAAGACCGCTATTTGTGGCCCTAGCTTGTACCTAAACTCTATCTATAAATGTCAAACGGACAGACGGACAGAAAGCCAACGTAGGCTTAGTAATAGGGTCCCGTATACATTCTTTGGGTATGGAACCCTAGAAAGCCGCTAACGGTATTGTTTTTCAATTTCAGCACATATGGCAGCTGAAACAAAACTAGAAGTATCGTAAGTTATTTACAATTTTTTTCGCAAATATTTGGATGTTATAGTTAGAACAGTCCACTTACACTATTTCCATTCATTTATTTGCTCTGACAGATGCAATAAAATTAGTAATTTTTAAACTTTCGCGATTTGAACACATATTTTAAATGTTCAAAAGTGATCAGCATTCGTGGTTTTTATTCAGCTTTTTACAATGTTATTGCAGCTATCAGAGCAAATAAATACTTGGACCGAGTTTAACTGCAAGACTGAACCTGTCAGATGTTATCCAATCATTTCCGTACCAAATGCAAATTCTAATGGTATAACTCTATGAAATTGTGAAATAATCTCTCGGTCACAAATAAATTAACGTTGCAGGAGCAGATTATACACCGATCATATAAAGATTTCTGTATTTGTAAAAAAAAACTTAACGTCACTATATATTATGTATCTTACCATAAAGCTTGTTCAGTACCTATCTGCAAATGTTTAACTACTTTAGCCGCACCGAGAAACGCACATCGCAATGGGAAGAACTTATGAGGAAATTCTCAGAAGCGCACAAAGAGGAGTGCAAGTAAGTTCTTAATCCTTACCACTATTTGCATACTTTGCCAAGGACTAAGGAATAAAAAACTGGTAACTTTAGGAGACGGAGCCAACATTTAACTTGTCATCAACAGATGGTAAAGAAGCTCTGATTTCGAGTAACCGTTTGTTGATTTGTATAGTTTTATCCTCTCAGTTTTATCGTTTGAGCTTATTGAGCATCGGTTGTGCAAATGGACGCAGTTTTTTATAAGGACAGGCTTTGTCCTAGTGTGGGGACCAAAAGTAAAATATTATTTTTAAAGTGTTACTTTGAAGCGATAAAAAAATCTTTAAATCTTTTATCTATAAATGTCTTTTTAACGGTGTTTCCGAGAAGCTTCAACATGGGGTTCTTCAAAAGGCGAGTTAATAGAGTCCTAAAGGGTCGGCAGCGTATTTGTGATGCTCTGGTGTTACAAGTATCCATAGGCGACGGTGACTGCTTACCATCAGGCAGCCCGTCTGCTTGTTTGCTACGTATGGCATTAAAAAAACCAGCTGCTTAAAAAGAAAGGAAATGTTTTTCGGGTGTGTGTAAGTACCTATGTTTGTAGGTACATTCCTGAAGCTTGAAACGACTTGACTGATTTGAAGAGCGAGGTGTCGTTAAATTGCTTCATTTTGCAGCAGATTTTTTTAGGGTCGTGGATTCTTTGACTTGATTTTTTAAAGGTTTGACATGGTGGCTGGGGTTAGCATGTGCGCTTTACAGTCTGCTGGCACCCGGTTTGATCCTCGAACCAATGACTTACCTATTTAGTACCTTAATAAATTATGTGTCGTTTCGATGAAAAGTGAGGAAAACATCGTTAGGAAACCGGTATGTCCATCAAGAACCTCAAAAGTTCAAAGACATAATTATGACATCACCAACATGCACTGAGCCAGCATGGTGGATTAGGGTCCACCCTCTCTCTCTGAGAGAAGGCCTGAGTCCCAGCAGTGGGAACATGATAGGCTGAAATTATGATGACGATTTTTTTTTTCAATGATCTCCTGTGATCTGTATTTTGACTGCCCTAAGTAGTTAAGTATTACAGTAAGGTTAAATGTTGGTGAAGCATTGCCTTTAAAATTGTATTAGTGAATTCGTCTCGTATATCTGCGTATATAGGAACTGTATAGCATACAAATTAATACGCTTCACTTGTTTGTTTTGCAAAGCACACTTTGTTCATTCATCGCATTCACTTTCAAATTATTTCGAATGTGGTCATTGAACTTTAACAAAGCACTATTGATCAGTAGTGACAGTAATTTTAGTATAACAAAAGGAAGCTATCAATAAAGGATGCATTGAATTCTATTGAAAGTTAGATCTTGGCTAGATTCTAAGCACGTAGAAGGCGCTTGAGTAGCATTAGGTATTTTATTGAGGGGGTTTGTAGCTATAGATCTTGATATTCAATTATTGTACAACAAAGCACAAATTGTTGCAACAAACATCTGTATTGCAGTATTAGACATTTCAAAGTAGTTATACACGTCAACTGTAATTTATTTATATTTCCTTCTAGCTGACCGAGAAACGTCGTCCAAATTCCATAGAAATACACTTTCAGTTTTTGCCGAATTTTCCAATTTTCCGGGCAAATTTTCCGGTTTTTAGGGTTCCGTACCTCAAAAGGAAAAAACGGAACCCTTATAGGATCACTTCGTTGTCCGTCTGTCTGTCTGTCCGTCTGTCAAGACCCTTTTTCTCAAGAACGCGTAAAGGTAGCAAGTTGAAATTTATACTAAATACTTGGGTCTACGGTTTCTTTCGGCTGTAAAAAAATAAAAGTTCTAAGTCAACGCAATCAAAAGATATGAACGTTTATGTTGCATATTTTGCGATTTCACAGGGGAACCAAAACCTATAGGGTACTTCCCGTTGACCTAGAATCATGAAATTTGGCAAGAGGCAAGGTCTCATAGCACATATATAGGAATAAATCCGAAAGTTATAAATTTGAAGGTATATCATTTAAAAATGATTATTTTGCTATTACAAACTTACATTTTGTAGTTGGAATGTATGGAAGATTCTTATTGTCAACTACAAACTTAAGTTTGTCTTTCAATATTTTAACTTCAGTTAGTTTTTTTTTTTGGTCTCGCGCTCTGAGGGTTCCGTCTAACGGAACCCTCAGAGCACGAGTCCTACTCGTACTTGTCCGGTTTTTATTTCTTCTTCACCACACCAGTATACATAGGTTTTTTTCTTATTGCCCGCTTATTTCGTCCACCTCGGAATAGGCAGCCAATTCTACGCTTATATTTTTTGTCATAATTTCAGGTCCGTGTCACTGGATATCCCCCGAGCACAGCGCTCGATAAAACAGTTCCCCACCGGATCCACGTACGAAGGCACTTGGGATCTCCTAGGGATGAGTGGTTACGGGACTTACACGTTCCTTAATGGTAAGTATTATTTTTATTTCTGTAAACCATTTCAGTACAGGTCCTATCAAAGCTTCATAATTATGAATATGAAGCTTTGATAGGAAAGAGCAGAGTGTAGTGTTCGAATCCGTAATAAAGTTATAATATGATTATTTACGGGATATTTACCGTGGTATCGTAAGGTTGTGGAATAAGCTCCCGATATTTCGGCGCAGTTACATGCACCATGTTCACGGGAAGACTGAATAATGCGGGTGGTTGGTCTTTGGTTCGAGTTCGAGTTCCAGTGATAACCATAGCAAAAGACTAAGAAAGAGGGTAGATCGTTATGTCTGCACCTAACTTTTTAACTGTTCGACCAACCACCCGCATTCTTCAGTCTTCCCGTGAACATGGTGCATATAACTGCGCCGAAATATCGGGAGCTCATTCCACAACCTTACCACGGTAAATATCCCGTAAATAATTATTTAACTTTAGTGAACAGCCGTGATAGTTTAAAACAGTGTTTTATCGGGGAACATGTTCAAGCAGCGCATTCCAATGACCGCAACAGTTCGCATTCTATAAGTGGAATCAAAGCGCTTCGTACGAAATATCAGGAATACAGGAATATCAACCATGAAATGGTGTCACCTTTTCGTGCCCACTCTGGCAGTCCGATAGAAAAATGGGCTGCAAATCCGATGCACTCCCTCTGAACTTATCTTGTTCACTTCCTCAATTGGACATAGTGCCAGATAGTGCTACTTTTTTGTTTGTTTTTCTTATCCCACATTATCACATCATCAGTCGGTAAGCATCCACTGCTGAACAAAGGCCTGAGGGGTGTTGCCATAATCCCCACGTTTGGCAAGCGGCTTGGGCTTGGACCGCAGTACGTTTATCGTGTACTAATAGGACGCTGCTGCCCATCTTCCGGAGGTTCTGGTCGCAGTTTTAGGACATACTCAGGTCCAACCGGGTGTTTTGCTTATATCTACAGGATATTTTTATTTGGCTATCAATTTTGTTACAGGAGTAAAATACGTGGGTGATTTTGAAGATGGCATGTTCCATGGCAGCGGGGAACTGCGCTACCCCGAGGGTGCTATTCTGCGCGGCACCTGGAAGAAGGGCCAAATGATTGAGAAAACTCTGCATTTCGCCGATGGGCTCGAATACAACCAGTACGACTGGGGGTACTGCAAGATGCCTGACAGAAGGTTAGCCAACTTTTAGAAGTGAAATTTTTAAGCACTTTTTGGGATGGAGAAAACGGTCTGAACGAATGACCGTCACTTTTTTCGAGCTTATTCCTTCTCCTCGCCATCCTTAAAAAATACACACTAAAATTAGTTTATACTATTTGCAATGTTGTTCTGAAGATAATTCGAACAGTAAATTTCAAATGAGTACATAATATGGTCATCACGCTAGCTCGGTCACTGAGTCCAGTGTAACACAGTTATGATGTTCCCGAAAGTTCAACGCATATGACCTCGGGAACATTTTGCAAATTGAACGAGAATCTGATTACAATCTAGAACGGCATCGCGTCAGAATGTCCCGTGTGGACGGAGCCAGGGGTACTTTGGCTTTAATTTAATGTGTTTGTATGGTACCTACTAAGGATGATTTAAAGATAATTTAATAAATAAACCTATTTACCTTGGTCACGCCATATTACATTCATCCTTTTTTTTAAGTTTTCTAATACTTTGTAGAAGGTTCTTACGGAAAGAAAAATTAAGAAAATTGCGCAGAAAGTTGCGCAGAAAATTAAAAAAAATTCAGAAAACTCAACGAAGATTTTAACTTTGCGCGTTTCACAGTTCTAAGACAGGACGTCTGTCGGGTCAGCTAGTAATAAATAAATAATATCGCTAATAAACAATACATGATATTTGTAAATAGAAATTAATATTAGGCTACCCCACGTGGTTAAAGTATTTGAGCGGCCGACCTGGATTTTAAACTTGTGTCTTCCGGCATACAATTTACTCTCCAATATACATGTGCATGCGGTAGAATCCGGAACGTGGATATTCGCCAAAGAATCAGAGTCACCGACATAGCTATTAAAAGTTGAAGTGATAACGGGCAGGCAACATGGCTCGAAGAACCGATAACCGATGGGGAAGAAAGGTTCTTGAGTGGAGACCACGAACCGGAAGACGCAGCGTAGGTAAGCCTCCTACTAAATGTACAGACGTGACGACACCGTGAGAGCCGCGCGCGTCCAGTGGATGCAGATGACAGACTATCGTTCAGCGTAGAGGTCTAAAGGAGAGGCATATCTTCAGCAGTAGACTTCTTCTGACTGATGACGATGATACCTACAGTGCAATTTTTTTGTTAACATTAAGGATGAAAAGTACCCATCTCAACTTCTGAAGTCCCTTCGTACAAGCTAATTAATTCACCTAATTATAAAACAAATGTCCAAAACATACAGAAAGAACAAATTACAGGAATTAAACATCAAAAAGCTTTTCAACTAATTGCGAACAGTCCATAAAAGCTGACGAGTAGATTACAAATCCCAACAAAAAAAGGTCCAGTGGTTTGGTTTACGTTGACCTCATTCAGCCAAATTAGAAACAGAAATATTATTTTATAAATTAAATTTGAATAACTTTACGACAATGTAGCCAAATGTTTTATCCTAAAAGAGCATTGTATTCTTCAATGTAAGAAGAACAGAAAAATGCTTGGTTTTAATTTGTCTAATTATAGCTATAGTTAGACATGGTACCTTCTTTTCAATCTTCTATTTAATTACTGGTAACACAGAAAAGATTTGTTTTTGTTTAAATTAAAACGGCTGTCAAGGCATTTTGTAGCCAGTTGCACCCATTTAACGAAACGTCAGT
The DNA here is from genome assembly GCA_914767915.1 of Agriopis aurantiaria. Classification (NCBI taxonomy): domain Eukaryota; kingdom Metazoa; phylum Arthropoda; class Insecta; order Lepidoptera; family Geometridae; genus Agriopis; species Agriopis aurantiaria. Next base: position 13,697,858 of record OU611992.1, on the reverse strand, counting down.
CATTCGAAATCATTTAGCAACTGCAAAGCGCAGTTCGACGCGTTGATCTAAATAAGAATGTTTAATCAAGGTTCACTCATATGCCTGGTAACAGATCTTCCTTATCATCATCATCAGCCAGAAGACGTCCACTGCTGAACATAGGCCTCCCCCTTTAACCTCCACACTGAACGACAGCCTGCCTTTTGCATTCATTGGATGCCCGCGACTCTCACAATGTCGTCAGTCCATCTAGTGGGAGGCCTACCTACGCTGCGTCTTCCGGTTCGTGGTCTCCACTCCAGAACCTTTCTGCCCCATCGGTTATCGGTTCTTCGATCGATGTGGCCTGCCCATTGCCACTTCAACTTGCAAATTTTAACAGCTCTGTCGGTGACTCTGGTTCTTTGTCGAATATCCACGTTTCGTATTCTATCGCACAAAGAAACTCCGAGCATAGCTCTCTCCATTGCCCGCTGTGTGACTCTGAGTTTTTCCAAAAGGCCAACAGTTAAGGACCACGTCTCAGTACCATACGTCATCACCATACGTCTTCTTTATCATTTCTGTTCTATTATTTACTTCTCTTTTCTGTAACTGGCAAAGCAAAATTTATACTATACATTATGTTTTTTTGTCTGTGTCTCCATACATTCTCGGAAAATGTTCATTTACATTACTTTCGTAATAATTTATTTCATTTCATATTCATAATTTTCTTTAACATTGCAAAGAAACCAAACGGTCCGTGTTTCCTGGTAGCTCGCACGGTAAAACAATAGCGACACTTTCATAGCAAACAAATGCATCGTTAAATGGCAACTAGTTAGCATGAAACAACTGAAATTTACTGAGCTTTTTATGTGCAGTGTTTTGAAAATAAAACACTCTAAATTATAGCACTCTAGCACCACCTTGCTCTTACGTAGGTAATTAGAAAAACATAAACTCATAAGCAAGCTCAAACTCGCACAACGAGTCATGGAGAGGGCTATGCTCGGAGTTTCTCTACGAGATCGAATCAGAAATGAAGAGATCCATAGACGAACGAAAGTTACCGACATAGCCCACCGGAATAGCAAGTTGAAGTGGCAGTGGGCAGGGCACATATAACGCAGAACATATGGCCGATGGGGCCGAATGGTTCTCGAATCGAGACCACGGACCGGTAAGCGCAGCGTAGGATGTTTATCCACAAGATGGACAGACGACCTAAAAGAGACCGCAGGGAGATGCTGATCGATGGGGGAGGGCTTATGTCCAGCAGTGGCCGTCCTATGGCATCGTCCTATGATGATGATGAATTAGAATAACTCACATTAGGCACTCTGGTGTTGTTCCAGGTTCACGATAGAGTACGAAAACGGACTGCAGCCAAGCGGCAAGTCGTACCTGACCGCAGACCAGCCGACCAGGGACATACCGAAAGGGTACTACGACACGGGTGACGGTTTCTACGACCCGAAGACCAAGATTGTTTACAGCGCGGAGAACATCACTAATATTGTTAGGCAAGTTTTTCAAATAGAGTGTTTATTATGCAAGCAAATAAAAGCTACAGTAATGCCAAACTAAGAAGCCACTATTGACATAAGCACGCCTATGAAGTTCCATAATTTATTGACAAGCAACCAAGCCAAAAGAAAACCATATTTCAAGGACGCTGTTTTTTTTTTACAATATTGTAGCGACGTTCTCTTTAGTACCGATATTTTTATCGAGTCCACAGATTATGTAACGACGATTATTTAGTTTTGTTTTGACGTTCCTACCGAAAGTATACTACGCGCGCTCTCGTTATAATTATAAGATAACTTTATCGATATGACAGTTATGTCGAATCCCATTACTTTCAGCAAACGTCATAAGGACATGGTAACTTGGTTTTACTTTAGTGGGCCGCTTCATGTTTTGTGTACCATGACTGCGCCTCAACCATTGATAGTACTATATTATACCATCAATGGCCTCAACCCACAATTTCCCTGTTTTGTTTACTATGTTCCTTTATAGTCGCTACTGCAGTATGTACCTCGTATTGTGTGTTTAGCCCCGTTGGTCCAGTTGGTAGTGAACCTGCCTTCTGAGCTTGGGGGCGTGGGTTCGATTCCCACTTAGGACAAATGAACATTTGTGTTTGTTCTATATCTGTTAATAATTATGTTTGTATATCAGTCTCTGGCAGCCATATTACAAGGTTTGCTTAGTTTGGGGTCAGATGACCGTATGTGCAATAATGCCCCGAATATTTATTGATTTATTTATTTACCTTTACCTAGTACGTATACGTAGGTACTTTATTTATGCAGTAGCAGATAATGGACCTAACCAATCTAAAAGGTTTACTAGCTGTCTATGATTGCTTTCGGCTCTCCGAGAAAGCCCTGTGAAAGTAGCCGACACTGGACAAGTATCTATTAAGATCTATCAGTTTTTTTTAACTAATTACAATCATAGACTTTTTTAATGTTAATTTAAGACATCGTTTGTATGGACGTGAAAAAAAAACGAACTAGCACCTTGTACTTTTATTGACCGAGCAAAGAGAGGTCTCAGATTCTAAATGCTGATGGGACAAGTTTTTTCGCCAATAACTTACGTATCGTTGATCCGATCTTCATGAAACTTTGTAGGCAAGTAGTCCATTTCAATACAATTTTTATGTTTGAATGTGGGCAAAATAGATTAAGTGGTTCCGAAGATTAATGGGTTACGTCACAGTTTGCGGCGAACTACTATTATATTCTGTGCCAAAAGCCAAAACAAACACTACATGTGTTGGTAGTACCCCGTTTTAGCTAATGGCACGTTCGTTGGCCGTCAATTGGTTTGTTAATTGGCTTGTCGATTGGCCAGCGCGCCCTTTAATCGATTGTCGAAACAAGGGACAAACAAGCTGGTGATTCGTCTGATGATAAACAGTCGCTGTCGCTGGATACTAAAGATAATATATCTAGTTATATATCATAGTAGGTTTTGTTTCTACTACGGTTATATATCATCATTGCTTACACACACACACAACACCGTAAACGATGTGTTAATGCGTTGTCGACCCCTTGAAAGTAGGTTCTGGTGAAGGAATGCTTGCTAAACTATTGCTTTTTATTTTATTGAATAACTGCGTAATATTCCTTCATAAACCATTTTTTTCTGAAATAAAAAGTCACTCTCCGAAACACATCACAATATCACGAAAGTAATTAATCATGATTACTATCATAAAAAGTATTTTTTTATTGAAGTGTTGTTTCCACGACATGTAATTTTATTTTATTTTTATTTTAAAAAAAATCTAAAATGTTTAATGATGATTTCTCCCGAGCTCTTTGCTTTTAATTACGAATGAAAGGAAATAATAAACTTCAACAACTCTAATTTAATGGAAAATAATAAAAAATCCTATAAACACTGGCAAAATTCAATAATCGTGTAGTGCCAAAGAAAGCTGCGAGGTTCATTGTTCTCAATTTAAAATTAAATTACTTAACAATAAAGGTTTCAAACCGTTCATGTGTTGAATGAAATGTGGCACTTTGAACGAGGTTTTTGGCGGTGATAACCTTTCGCTTTTCCTAAAAAGTTTGACATTATGTTTTGGCCTAATTTTGTTAACAGGCGCAGCGCACATGCGTATTTTTAAGCGAGATTACCCAAGGCATCAATTTTTCCGGTAATTTTCACTCAGGCCGTACCGCCGGGGGTGCCGTTTTGTTAGGAGACACAAAAAGTAATCTACCAAGGTGTAGCTCACAACATTTTACAACTACTAGGCGCGTTTATGTGTCCCTTGATGTAGTACGATTGGCGCAGATTAAATTCCTTCACTGAAGCGCCTAATAAAAATGCGGTTGTTCCTCGGCTCCAGCTTATAAATTTCAAATTTTTTTTTTTTATTATTTTTACTAATATTAGTCTTGCGTTTGAGCATCACATCACACATCACATCAGCAGCCATTAAACGTCCACTGCTGGACACAGGCCTCCTTCTTAAAGAGGGGTGTTGCCATAATCCCCACGCGTATTGCGTTTGAGCATAATCTCGCCGAATTTTAAGCAATGATGCGGTCTACTTTGGAGCACGCTTGCCTAAAAGAAACCGATTCACTCGTGATTTGAAGAGAACAGATTGCGGGGAACAGTATTCAGACAAAATGTAAACTTTTCGCATTTATAATAATACTAGTAGGCCGCCCCGGCTTCGCACGGGTAAAGATATATTATAAAACCTATGTCAACCGGAGATAGTGCAGCTGTGAAAGAATTTTTCAAACCGTTCAGTAGTTTCGGAGCCTATTCAATGCAAACAAACAAACAATCAAATCTTTCCTCTTTATAATATTAGTACTTATAGAAGTATAGATTAGTATAATTTCCCAGGTCCGCCGGCCCACTCGAGGCTAAGTGGATAGTGGACAACTGCCGCACCAGCTCCGACGAGGCGGTAGGCCCGCGCCAGGAGTTGTACGAGGAGTGGTCGGAGCCCCAGACGAACCCTGAGCCGCCGCCGCCAGCCGCCTGCACGCGTACCCACAGGCGAAATACTGACTTCTCCGATGAAACCAATTTCGTAAGTACCCGCATTTTTTTTTTCTTTTAATTTTTTTACTTACACCTCAATAGTATACAAGTGAACAATTTATTAGGTGACGGCCAATTAGAAGTTTCCGGAATTTAGCATTTATGGCCATAGAACTTTTTATAAAACAATATCATTAGGGTGACCTCAGGTCATCACAGCTTTTGATAATAGGTATCCACTAAAATAGGCTAGAATATTTTCTTTTTTCTTTGTTTAAATCAGGAGACTCGTGGTGGTTTGTCCAACTAATCCGACTTTAGTTTGACAATCGATTACAGTTTTATTGGAGTTAAAAAAAACCTTGATTAATCAACGCGTAGTCCCTGGAGTAATTATATCTTGTTTAAACCTTTTCTCATTATTTTCTTTAACTCGCTTGAACAAGACAAAAGATACAAAAAAGAACTATGCCATGACTACATTGCGTTTATTAATAATTATATAGATATACCTCCAGGGTATACCAACGAAATTGTTATTATTTCGCTGGGGTATACAGCTAGCTAGAGCAACGCAGTCAACCTTTTTAATAGTCAAGCAAAATATTATTGGTGATTTAAAAATTAGACTGCTCTGACCACTGAAGATTTCTTATTTTGTTACTTTTGATAACAATTTAAATTTATGTATTGTGCAATAAATATTTTTTTACTACAAGTGATGCGCAAACATATATCAACTTTAAGGAAATTTTGTAACTTGTTCACGTGGGCCATTTATATATCGTTCGCGGGCCACATCGTGGGCTACGGGCCTAGGGTTGGCCAGCCTTGAGCTAGAGCTGCTAGAGCATACCGGTCGTTGTGACCATTGTGTACAGTTTCTTCGTGTTCGGAAAACCCAGGGAAGGAAATTTTGTTTAAACAGTGCGTGATTAATTTTAATTTTGTTTAATGAAATATGCGTTAATACTATTTAGAACGCGTTAAAGTGGTTTTGTGTTTTAGTTTTTGTTGTGGAACCATTTTGTAAAATAAAAACAGCTGTATTGTTTGTTTTTATAAGGTTTTTTTAACAGTGGACAGTGCAAGTACCTATTCTGCGGTGCAAGGATCTCGTTGCTCCGGAAGTTTACACCTATTATTGTAATGGACATTTTGGTGATGGTTTTATCTTGTCCAGAGAATTCAAAATCGTCATTAACTGCAATATTACGTGATTATCATAAACGATGCTACGAGCCCGAAGTGAAATGCAAACGGTTATGATACCAAGGGTTGCAAGCGTTACAAACGAAACGAAACGATTTTACAACAGATCTACTCAACAAAAAGGCCAAGAATTAATAAATAAATATATCATCATTAACCATTTTCTGGGTATACCCAGCAGTGGGTGGGTGGTGGGTGGAACAGAAAAGATGGCGCGCTGAAGAGGAGACCTATACATAGGTCCATCTTTTCTGGTCCTGTGCCAGTCTCGTCCACTGCTTTCTTGCTGCCTTAGCGATGTCGTCCGACCATATTTATGTATCATAAATATAGTGCAAGTACAGTGTGACCAACTCATCTGCAGAACTGACTGAGGACACCACTGCCGTATTTTCTTTTATTTTTATTTTTACAGTCTTGCACTTGACCGCTATTTCGCCTGATGTTAAACGATAATGCGATCAACGATAAAGCACGATCGCCCAGAAGAGGTTTCTTCTAGGAGATCTAATTCGACTGATTTACTCGCGACTTACACCCAGTTTCTGAAAGCTACTCATGGTAAGTGACTTTATTGGCTGTTTCTATCAGGCAGGCCAAATCTCTTCCTATTTTTAAGAATCAAGTCTATACACATTATTTTTCTTCGTGTTAATTGGTACGTATATATATTATGTATTTTATTTATAATATTTATGGCATGTATTCAGCATTGCGTATTTAGTGTATATATGTATGTATATATTATTTATTTATATTTGATGTGCACCACCGACCGTTTTTCAACTTCTTTAGTCCTGTCCATCCAAAGGTTGCCTGGAAGAAATCGCTTTAGGCGATAAGGCCGCCCATTATACTGCCGTTTATTTGTTTTTATGTTACTTTAAGTTTCATTTGTATTTTCGGTGTGTAATAAAGTTGTATTGTATTGTATTGTATTGTATCATTTTGATACATAGCATAATCAGCAGGCCTAACCCCGAAAGGGCGATTGGGCTATACCTATCCACCACTCTGGCCCAATTGCGGGTTGGAGGATAGAGAGGTGGATGGAGATAGTGAGGTTATTTTGATACGACATGTGGTTATTACCCCAAACTTATCAGAGATGTAATTGTCTTCAGGTTCCCAAAACTGACGAGAGCCCAGAGGACTCTGATTCTTCTACTAGCTCTAGTTCGCATGAATATAATTAAGTCAGGTTACTGTGAACTTGATTTTCTTGGTTAAATAGTTTAAATATATCAATTAGGTGGGTAATTAGGTGCGTATACGATATTTTAGTATTTATTAGGTACTACGTAGAGGTGTGTAGGTATACTTTTTTTAAGTACTTAATTGAAATTTTAATGTTCGTATTTTTGTTTATTTTTAAGTTTTAAAATGTTTGTAAGCATCAAAAGGGTTGTTTTTATGTTTGCGTACTCATACTTATAGGCAAATTTATACCTACTTACTTGATTATGTGCTAATTTTGATTTCGTTTCATAATTTTATTGTAGTTATTGTAATAGTAGTTATCAGCACTTGCCTAAAGGCTTGCATATACTTAAATGTGATATTTATTAATCTACGTTTTTTTTTAAAGCACAACTTGTTATGAATAATTATTTAGATGTGTACTACTATAAACATTGATGAATTGTTTTATTGGAGTAAAGTACGTAGGTTTTTAATTCGTTTACAAGGAGAATAATTTAGTTATCTAATAATTAATTACTGATTTAAATGATCTGCAAAAGAACGGTAAAGAACGGTACTTGCACTGCTGGGTCGGTAAGTAGTGTAAGTACTATATTTCTATTTGTAGATGAGATGAGATGTATGATAGGGACTTGAATTTGTTTAAGTTTGTTGACTAGATTTACTTCATTCGGCAATGCATAATAAAGAAACTTAAACAGAAATTACACGCTGACTTGTTCTTTTAAGAATATGTTAGGGACTTTTATGAGTATCAGACAAGTACTTAAACTCGGTCTAAAATAAATCATTTAAAGAAAATGTTTTCATTCAGTTTTTTACTGCTTTTTTGCAGCTGTCAGAGCAAATAAACGAATGGAAATATAGGAGAAGAGCTATCCTGCTGTCTCAAAAGATAGCGATACAATTAACCGCTACTAAATCTGTGATATGGTCTTAAAGGAAATTTAGGCCTTAATTTTCTTTTGGATTTTTCCCCAGTCGTCGAGTTGAATTATGAACACCATCTAGTAAAGTATTTACTAGTAGTAGCTCTATATTTGTAGTTTGGGTGTCGTCAAAAGATGCGCTAAGTCATATTTAGTTTTTGAATCTTGAAGTGTTGTGCTCCATCTTCGACCGCATCATCGCATTCCATAAGGTGAGATTTCGGTCAAAATTTGGCCTAGTTCGAAGTAAAATATGTTATAGTACCTATAAAATATAATATAATTACTATACATATTTTTACAATCCAATTTTAGTTAAATTTGATCGAATTATACTAAATAATACCTCATATTTTTAATTATTAAATAAACTCATTTTCTTTTTTTATAATAGGCTTGCATTTGACCGCCCACACGCCTGATGTTAAGCGATGATGTGGTCTACGATGGAGCACACTTGCCTGGAATAAACCGTTAAAAAATCACTAACCTTTTGGCTACTATATTGATCTAGTAGAAAACTAAACTACTGTAGAACGTGGCCCCTACTCCGTTGACGTAAGGTATCGTCATAGAAAAAGGACTAATATTATGAGATACTGCAGTATTATTGTTTTCATACTTGTGGTATTTAACTAGAAATTTATGTATTCTAGGAATATACTCTACATGCAAACTATGACATAGCAAGAGATATATAAACCTATACCTAGCAGTGTTATAAGGAATGTTGTGGATGATGATGATGATGCAATCGATGATATTCTTTCAGGATGATGACGTTTTCTACGAGACCCTGCGCAAATCGAGAAACTCCAGCGTTGCGACAAGGTCCCACATTGACTACAGAGATCATCACCCTATTACCAGATTTCATTTTACGCCTTTTTATGACAGTGGCACTAGCTCATCACTTCGTGTTAACGCTACTTCGTTGACTAAAATTTCTACAGCACCGCGTTCATCACTTAAAATTTCTTCAGAATTGCGTTCATCAGCAAAAAATTCTTCAGCATCGCGTTCATCAACTAAATTGTCTAAAGAGGCTTAATACAACTACGGTAACCATGTAACTATATACATATATACAAAATATATGCGCGCGCAACATTATTGTAAAAACTCTCGCGACTCTGATCATCAGCGTCGCAGTGTGGTACCTAAGGGCGCTTGCAGACGATGCGAAGTAGCTACTTACAACTTCTACTTGCTACTTCTACTACGAATCGTCTACTAGCGCCCTAAAAAGCTATGAATAGGTACTCGTAGGAGCGCGACTGACGTAGATGACCGACGTCATATTTAGGATTGCCAATCATGCTGTTAAGCCGACATGGTAGAAAACCGTACACTTTTATGACGGTAATGCGACGTGCGCGCTTACAAATATTTTCAATATTTATTTTTTGTTTATTTTCTACAAATAATCTTACGCTTTTACAAAAAAACTGTAACCACTAAAGTATTTGAATGATTGTTAGGATAACACACAATATAATAAAAATATCTTCTATAAAATTTGAATGAAGGGAACGTAAAAACTTTTTTAGGAAAGTTAACGATTTTTTTCTATCGAACCAAATTTCTTTAATCGTATATCGGTGAACACATCCGAATAATATATTTCAAGAACATTTATTACACATAAAGAAATAATGTCAATTAATCAATTTTAAAGGTCTACTTTTGAATATTCGTGATGACGAATCGTCAAATTTGAAGCATATTTCGTCTTAAAACAGTTTTATACTGTTTTAGATCTATAATACTGCTTACTGTTCAACAAAAAAAAATGCGTAATATTGTTTATTGCATCGTCACTTTAACCTGTTTAAATCACAGAAGAGAAAAATTTTTCGTTTAAAATAGAACGGCTGTCAAGGCATTTTTGCAAGAAATCCGTTGTAGCCAGTTGCACACATGTAAACGAAACGTCATAATATAACTACATAGGAAGGAATGCAATAATTCGTCAAGATTATTATTAATCCAAAAGGTTATGAACGCCATTTTGTTAAAGTTTAAAACTGACCTTCTCGTGGTGCAATACGGTTCAGTTCCCTGTGCATTTTGCGCAATTATTTCGGTAAATGCTGCTATTCCAAAAAAACTGCACGATTTTTGTGCAGTTCAAAAAACTAGTATGAGTTCAACAGTCCTTAACGTAAATTTATCTACGACATAGTTAAAATAGTTCCAAATTAAACTGCACGATAAGCACGAGGGTTAAAATAATTTAGCTGAGAGTTTTTCATCGATTTTGCTTTTTTTATTTAACAAAACTAGTGTATTAATGCATGTGCTTGTGTAATAATATTGAATTATTATCCGTTAAATAAGATTAAGGCAAATTTGTAGGTTTGCGTGAGTGTAGGCAAACAATGGGAAGTTGCAAATGTGATTTTTTTGTTTTGCCCCAAAACTCCATAGAAACTTGATTAAAAAGTTTCCATGACCTTACTAGGTCATGATTTGACCATGATATTGACGTAGGCTATGTTTAGAGTTCGTTTTATGTGACTTTAAATGGGTAGAAAAATAAATATATTACTTGATACGGTTAAATGCTATTTTCGTGAGGAGCCATTAAAAAAAAAACCTTATCCTAAAATTTAGAATGTGGTATCACAGCTAGTGATGGGAAAGTTTTGTGTGCAGTTTTAATTTTATCGATAATCTTAATAGGCATGATGACTATTTTTTTTTATTACCTCATATAAAAGCTGATCATAAATAGAGCACATCATCGAAAACAAAATAAAAATTAGTTCAAACATAAATGAGATATAAACATTTTAATTTCGTGCTAGACAGAGAGCGCACTATACTGAGCCGTGACGTCACACCTCAGGAGCGCCATACAAATGCTGTACTAACACACGCTTTGCGAGAAATGAATAGAGCATCCCCTCTCTATCCCCACCTAAAACTTTAAACACTCATATCTCAGAGATTTATCAGCCAATTTCATTTATTTTATCAGTACCTATGTGTAATTTATTTAGTTATATTCATCGCTAAGCCGGTTAATTGTAACAAATTAAACATTAGGACACATGCCTATTATATACTTTAGCATATTAGATGGTAGGAATTCCACTAGTCGATTAAAAAAAATAGCAAGATTGACTTGCTTCGTTTAGTCACTGACTCGCATTTGATCATTATTTATTATTTTTTGTTATACTTTAGTTAGAGTGTGTCTGTGTACTATATTCATGCCAATTATTACGCTTGTACGTATTATCGTTACACTACATTACATATACATTAGATCTAATACAAAAATACGTTAAAATACGTTTGCTGTATGGGGACGCCTCTTTCGTTTTAACTTTTTGACTTTTTAGGGTTTCGTACCCAAAGGGTAAAAACGGAACCCTATTACTAAGCCTACGAGTCTAAGTCTACTAATTTACTAAGTCTGTCCGTCTGTCTATACCATTAAATATTATGGAATCGTGGGTGTGACTTATTTAAAAACGTGGAGTTTTAGTACAGTTGTATGATTATTAACGACTTATTTACCGTGATTATGTTGTGAATATGGAGTTCCTAATGTTTCGGCACAGGAAATGACTCAAAAACGTTATAAATAATGTGTAAATATTCCGTAATCATACAACTAAATAGTGAACAACCGGGATATTTTAAAAAGTGGAGTTTAATGTTTCGGGATCGCAATTGAAGCTGGCTAGGTTTTTTATTGAATAAAATTATCAATAATGAATATCAAAGTTAGTTGATTGAATCAGGCGTCACTTTACGGAAGTCTCAAATGTGCATCACAAATATCTATAAAGAAAAATAATTTATAACTTTATAACTTCCTTTAGTTTGCGTTTTCTTGGGAGTCGAAGAATTTGAACAGGCAGGTGAAGCTATTTTAAGTCTCTATGGAGATTCAAATGAGGTTGTCTGAGAGTAGTATGAAGACGTTGGTGTTGGTGATATGATTTAATTTTTAACCACTGAATGTAAATAAATAATTTATTTTTGTGATATTGCTAATGGCTTCAAGTATCTTTTATTTGTCGTGATACATATATGTCCAAAATTTTTTTTGAACAATTTGTGCTTGTTTAGTAGGAATCCAATCACGTCTTCCTGTTGCATCAATCCATTTTTGCCTAGTAGACGGATTGCCTGGAAAACTGTAATAAATTCAATGTCTATTTATACAATAGAAAATTACGGGAAATGTAATAGTGCTAATAGACGAGACGGACTTGGTCCATACGTCTGTTAGTACTATAAGAAAAATCTAAATGTATCGATATCGATAAAATAATGGTAACCACTATTATTGTCAACGGCTTGTCAACAGCTTTGTAATTAAAACACGGTGAAATAATAAAATTATAAACAATTTAGACATACCGGTGATAGGATATGCTTCCTTTTTTTTAAATAAAATCTTTGCTAGCTAGGCGACACGTAATTACAGCGCAAGAAGGCATTGTGGAATAAATTCGATGGAGCAGCTACGCGTTCAAAATCAGTTAACAATTGTGATACGGAGTTCAACGCGTTGACGTAAATAAGAATGTTCACTCGTATGCCTGGTAACAGATGTTCCTTCTCTTTTCCGTTCTATCTACTTCTCTTTTCTGTGGTTTAAATCAATAAGTTTCGGAGCGCGCATGCAATAAAACATTTTTGGGGACCAAAAATAAAAAAAAATCTTTAAAAAAATTATTACAATTACTGTTTACTCCAAAAATACTGTATTTTGTTTTCTTTCTATTTCTTGTGCAAAATGCTACCTAAACGTAGGAGGAAGTCAAACCTTAAAATCACTTAATCACGTACCTACCTATACTTAGCAAGTTTTGAGATTTTCTATTGTATATTTTTAGAGAAATCTTTACCTACCATTTTTAAACCATTTTACAATTTTTATGGTAATCATTTTCACTATTTTAAGCTTTAGACTGTATTTAACTTTTATATTTATTACATACCATTTATATTTAGATTTATCTTTTACGTTTAGATTTACATTTATCATTTTCAAATTATTTTTCAATCTATATAATTGTTTATCCACTATCTTTATTAAAATAAAAGATTTAAAATAGTCCTATCTCTCTTTTTGTAAAGTTTTTTACAAACTGTCTTACCTAAATTTTTTTTTCTACGCAGGCGTAGTTCGGCTGGGGTAAAGTTTGGTACCAAAGGTCAACGCTTCAGATGGCAAGATTAAAGTGCATCAGTTACAAATCAATCTTAATTTATTTATATCTTAATTTTAATTTATTTACACTTACTTTTAATAGTTTTAATCATTATTGTTAATTCCTCATAGTTACTATAGTATTAAACTAGTGCATACTTTACTGTGATGAAATTAGGTTTTCTTTTTTAATTTGTTTACTTTATTCCTACTGAAACTTCTGCAAATGTCTTGATAACGATTACATAATCAGCTTTTAGTCCACTGCTGAACTTTTGGCCTACCCCCGAAAGGGCGATTGGGCCATATCCTCAGCTTTTAGTCCACTGCTGAACTTTTGGCCTACCCCCGAAAGGGCGATTGGGCCATATCCACCAGCTGGCCCAGTTGCGGGTTGGTGGTATCGCATAGGTACGTCATTGAATTTCTTCTCCGTACGTATATGCAGGTTTTTTTACATAGAATAGATCCACGTTTGGCCACCATCTCGCCTGATGGTAAGCGATCGTGCGGCCGAGGATAGCACACGTTGGTATACAAGAAATGAATTCACTCTAGCCTTGTAGATGTGTTTATTGTAGTTCTCAGGAATCAAGGAGGATGGCAGAGAGTTCCATTCTTGGGCAGTACCTAACCTACGTATCATAAATGACCAAATCGTTGAATTTGAAACTTTGCAATTTCCACGAGGAAGGGGTGGTAGTGTGCAGTCCCACGAGTCCGTCGTCTAATTTTCCTGTAGTAAAAGAGCCTATTTGTCCTCCACTGAAAGAAGGAGGGACTCAAGAAGCTCTTGCGCATACTCGCTGAAATGTATCTGATAGATAATAGACAGACAGGTTACTTTACGGCGGTGGTTCTCGTGGCTTTGCGTTTTCCTCGCGATGTTTTCTTTCACCTAAAAGCCAGTGGTATCATCTTTAGCGATAATCGCTTTGTCTAAAAATAGGGGCTAAATAGTTGCTATGGTTTTAGTCTCAGACCAGACAAACAAGGAAGATATGGTAAGGTGGTATCCTTTTTTGCCACTTTATTATCTTCCTTTTTATCCTTTTTGGGCTATCAAAAATAAAGTCCCGATATATTTTTAGAAAAATACAAAATAAAAATATGTTTTTCTTTGATCACGTGACTTGACTGCAAACACTATGCAGGTCGAATGTCCTTATGACGTAACACAAAAGCTTGATCCAAGATAACAAGGTCTAACGCTCTGGGAGATGTACCGCAATGACGTCACTGTCCAGTTGCCACTTTATTGTAACAAACACAGATTTTTTTGAATAATCTATTAAATAAAATACAAAAAGCATTTCAATTGTCATTTGGTTTGTCCACTCAAGCAAGTTAAGCACGACTTGAATATATTAAACACAATTTTATCAAAACCACATTGATTTATTGGATTCCCACAGGTAATATACGGATATTGGGGAGTTATAATATCACGCTACTGTTAACACAGAAAATCATAGAGAATCCGCCATTGTTTCGTGTATCGTCATCTCTCTCGAACTTGTTGTAAATTACTTATTCTGCTCTTGCTTATGCACGTGTACGTGTATCCATGACATTGATGACATCATTACGGGACGCCTACGTGACATTATATCTCGAAGCGCTTTACCTGACGGAGTATATTATTATACCATGCACAAAAGTAAATAGAAGCAACAAATGTATGGCAAGAAGAACTCGTTTGCTTATGTGTGACGTCACTAATGGCACGTGCAATAGCACGCACTATATGTCAAAGGAAACTTTTACGCGGTATACTTTGATTTTGATCCGCCATTTAAAACACAAATACTGAAAATTATGAGGATCAAATCACAAGGTTGCTTTATTTTAATATAATAAACAATTTGAGATGGTTTCCTAAAATAATGCTAATACCTTATTGTAACAAACTTTAGGATATTTTGTTGGGTTGTATTTATCTGACTATAGTTGATTGTGTTCTGACTTAGATTTTATGTAGAAGGCTATCCTAAAATCGTTTCGGACCCTAGAGTTTGTGTGTAATTGTAACTCTAGTACGTGCGCTTTATTTGAGCATCAGCAAATAATTGTCGGTGCGCTTCATCAAAATGTTTATAATAACTATATGACGGGATGGAGGTGGGCCTCGCAGGCCCTACAAAACAAAACTTACAAAAACAATTGCAAATTAAAAACAACTTTAGTCCGAATTCAAAATAGGAACCGAACCGCTCCCAGCCCCAGCTCAATTTACTCGTGGTCGTGCGTCGTGACGATTCGTCACAGGCGCGATTACTTTTGCGAAAGATAATTACGGGAAAACAGCTCAGGGCTATACCTGAGACACTGCTTAGAAGAAAAATTATAATTCCAATTTGCATACCTCGCTCTGAGTAATTTGTTGTGGGTACCTACTTAATCGGTGAACGTAGGTAGGTAAGCCGGCACGCTGAGCTTAGGAAGTTACGAAAGGACACAGAGCTCAAACTCTAGGGGTTTCATCATCATCATCATCAGCCAGAGGACGTCCACTGCTGAACATAGGCCTCCCCTTTTAACCTCCACACTGAACGAAAGCCTGCCATTTGCATCCACTGGATGACCGCGACTCTCACAATGTCGTCGGTCCATCTAGTGGGAGGCCTACCTACGTTGCGTCTTCCGGTTCGTAGCTTATATAAAAATTAGGCATTGTCGGAATCGGGACAGGTTAACTAAATAAGTAATATGAAAGTTGTTCAACTTGCTTGTGTTGAATTAAGGTTTATAAAAATACAAGATATTTAGTTGATAAATTGTGATAATGATACCTACCTACTTAATATTATAAGCTGACAGTCTCAACCCGACTCAATGTTTTTTTATTTGTGATTTTTATTAGAGTTGGCATCGATTCTGATGCACTCTAAACTAAACTAAACTAAATTTGACAGCTCTTAAATTGTTGCCATCCTTCTCTCACAATATTAAATTGAAAAGAGACGCAGATAATTTTAGTCCTGTCAGATTGGTTTAGTTTAGTGGTATGACAGAATCGACGCCATTGTAGGTAAATGTAGGTATACCTAGGAACCTACCTATGTATTTTTTTATTTTATTTAAGTGAGATGGAACTAATTGTAATTCAAATATAATTAGTTTAACAAATTCATGAAATTAGTTTATAATAATAACCACAATCACAGAAAAAAAAAACTGTGTTCACGTGGTGTTCACAATGAACTTGACTTTTGAGATGGATATGACTGTTAATTGAGGACTAAAAGAATAGGGTACTTGACTGTATTAAAAATATTATGCCAATTGACGCCATCCATAAACATGACATAATGAAAAAGCATAAGTAGATACAATATCCCAATACCAATTCACCTTTTATTTGCGGCTGGAAAACAAATTTTTCTATACAAAATGTATGGGGATTGTGTTTAATCAACCGCAAAATAACCCTATTTCGGGCCGTATTTTGGTAATTTATCGTGACGTCACACACATCGTGTTGTATGGGGCTCCGTTAAGGGCTGGGGCTTCGCCTTGGGGCGGTATGAGCTGTAGGGCTTCGCCGACGCCTTCGCCCCGGTCGAGAGACATACGGGGCAGTATGGTAGAGGGCTTCGCACTGATTGAGAGAGATAGGCTGTGGTGGGGGGGCAATATGGGTCATGCCTTTGCCGCCGCCGCGGGCTTAGACGTGGCTGGCATACGGGGCAGTATGGGCGTCGCCAGCGTTGTTTTATTACCAAGGCGCCACTATCGCATGGAGGGCTTCGATACCTCCTAGTTTTATGCCAGTATATGTAATAGTATGTATAGATGACGTTTTGCTTTAGATGCCTATATATATAACTAGACTCCTATAGATTAGTACAAGAGATAGCATAGCGAGAGAGAGAGAGAAACCTATACCCAGCGGTGGGGTAAGGAAGGCTGTGGATGATGATGATGACCTATATATTAATCAACTAACTGTGAGCGTGAGCAGGATGTTACAGCGAGATAACGTATTTATAAAACGTTCTCAATGATAACTTTGACAACTTTGTTTCACCTGTTGTGGTTTGGCATAGTTGATTATTACAAAGTCGAGCAATTCTGAGAATCTGGAAATTCTAGCATATTCTTTACCACAACACCGTTCGTCGGTACCTACTACTACTACTGCAATAGTATATCTATAGCACAGAATACGTAATAGTATCTATAGACGACACGTCATGCAGCTTTAGATAAGTACTTAAATTAACCAACCACAGGCGAGTGCGTGCAGGATGTACCGGTGAGAGACATACGGGGCAATATGGGCCCTTAGGCCTTCGCCACCGAGACGCCGCTAGCATATGGGGCAGTATGGGCTATGCCTAGGGCTTCGCACTGATCGAGAGATACGCGGGGCAGTATGGGTCCCTAAGCCTTTGCCGCCTAGACGCGGTTGGCATACGGCGGGGCGGCCCGCGTCGCCAGCGCTGCTTTATTACCTAGGCTTTCTAAGTACTTAGAGGTGATTTTACTAAGTAATCGACTAACCGCAGGCGAACGCAGGATGTAACGATGATAAGGGCATTTAGGTCATTGTACAGGGTTACACATGTGGACTGCACTATGTAGATAGGAGGTCATTGTACAGGGTTATGCATATAGAATGTTGAAAGGAGGTATCGATGGGATCTAAAACATTGATACTTAGGCATTAGGTCTCTATATACCACGCGGTATCAAACTAACGTTACAACCACACAGTTCGGAAAATAACGCGAATATTTACCTTAACGCATCCAGATACGGTTTGCGGTCGCACTACATTTTTTCATCATCTAACTGAACTCGATTAGTACAAGAGGTAGATAGCATAGCGAGAGAGAGAGAGAAACCTATACCCAGCGGTGGGGTAAGGAAGGCTGTGGATGATGATGATGAGTCTGTGTCAATACATCTACATATATCAATAAAAATTGTCTATGGTTAATGTATTATTATAATTATAAGGTTAATTGAAATAAAAAACCCAAGTTTATGTATACGTATAATTTTATTTAATATTAAAATGACCCCAAGCCAGAGTGCTTATACCATCACTACAAATATACCTTTTATCGTCGCTACCAGAGATGATCTTTTTCCTTGAAACTTTTGTATATACATTATGTTTATGACTAGTAAAAGAACTAACGTTATCATAACATTCATATTTAAGGTCAAGAGCGTTTTTATAGTTTTCAAAGTTTAATTTTCTAACAACAGCGGCTGGTGTACCCTTGTTTTTCTTAATAGTAATATCATCCTGTAGTACATAGCTGTACATTTTGGCGCGCAGGCCAACAAACTCCTTGATGATGCAACCATTGCTTTCGTCTTTCATAAGACCAACAACTTTTTTGTTTATTAAAGGTAGATTGTACACATTATCGATGGGAAGATCAGAGGTGTCAAATCTACTTTGTAAATCACATCGAATATCTTCATAAAAGTTCTCAGTTTTAATTTCATAGACAAAAGAGTCGGTGTCAGTGTAAAGTAAATGTAGGTTATCTTTGTATTTAGGTAGCATATAGGAGTAGTGAAAATCATACATTACACGTTTTGAAAGCTCTAGTACAGTGAATCCTACATAAATAGGCTTATCGTATAATATTCTTGTTTTATTAAGTTGCACAGCTACTAAATCTTCACAGAAGATTGTACAACTGTGAAAGTTTGGGCGTGCTATATATCGTCCAGCTCCATATTTACATTTACACTTTGTTTTCTTATCTTCCCATGTATTGCACAGTTTTACATCAACCCTTTTCGCAACATTCTCCATAGTTTTGCCAAAGACTGAATTGTTCATAAGTTTATAAAAGTCTTTTTCGAATGAAGTAGTTGCCACCGTTCTTTTGGCCGTGTTCAATTCAATGTAAGATTTGAGCCATGGAGATTGTTGAAAAGATAAAATTCTGTGATTTTTTTTGCAAACTAATCCGTTGTCTATACATTGCTTTAAATTCATATAATGAATAATATGATTTTGTTTCTGTTCAAGGGTGAGCAAAAGCTTTTTAGTTTTACCATTGGGTGGATTTTTTGTTTCAGCGGCAAAGGGATAGTCATTGTGTCTATCATGAAGAGAGGGAGGATACTCCAAATCTACTTCTAAAATGTAGCCTATATCAGAGTCGGATTGCTGAGCGAGTATGTCAAATGTCTCGATTTCACAATCTTGCAACCAAATAAAATTTGCATAGGGCAAATGCTGACTCATAGCATGGCCATATAAATTGTTAACATCTAAGTATATGATGAAATTACTATCTTGAGTGCGATCATATGTCTCCATAAACTTATTGTTTGCTTTAGCATGTCTTTTGGATACTTGACTGATACCACCTCGAATCCCCGATTGTAAGAATTGAATCATTTCATAATCAGTGAGGAGTTCAAGACGTACTTTTGTCTCTTTCAACATAGCATCCCATGATAGGCCAGGTGCTGTAAGATACCTACAAGGATCTAATTTGTATGCATTCAAACAAACACTACGAAAGTTTTCAAATACTTCAGCCAGTAGTAGAACATCTGTTTGGAGGTATAAGTCAGAGTACTCACCCAGAGTCTTTAATTCAAATGTTTCCCACACTTTTTGTGCATGTGCATAGTCTTGATCGGAAATGTGCATTTGTGTGAATTTGCTATAGAAAGATTGCTTATCAGGAAGTGCTTTTTCGTCAAGTTTTTCCCAACCGTCGACATACTCATATGGAAACACACCTTTACGCGTCAAAAGAGACATTTGCTCAGGGTTTGGATAGTATCGTTGTAACATTTTAAATTGATCTATCGATAGGTTTTTGACTAATTTATCCAAACTTGAGGACATGAATTTGAATGAGTCTACAAACCGTACAGTTATTCCTTTTACAAAATCACTAATAGTGTCGTTTGCAGTGCTGCTGCTGGTTTCCTCATCTTTAAAGTAAAACTTTTTACTAAATGAAATGTACTTTTCCTTATTTTGGGGTATACAATTAATATTTTCCCCACCCTTTGCAGCTAGTTCCTTGATAAATAAGTGACTATCGTAGCCGCTTAAATTGTGGAAAAATATGGGGACAAAATCAGGTTTTGCATATTTAAGATTACATTCTCTGTGTGCTATACCTCTGATTTTCCCTGTAAAATGACAATGATCAATTACCCTATCATCTGCTGGTGATAAAGGTTGCGTGCAAATATGACAAGATGTTGATGATGATAATAATTCTGCATGCTTTAGAGCTGAAATTTCATAAGGGACAGTAGTTAAAAAAATGCTCGCTATATCCCTAAGGTCAGAGTAAATGTTATCAATAAACTTTTGTACACAATCTTCACCACGGTACTTTACAAATTTCGATAATGATTCATCATAGTTACAATGTATATAATATCCGAAACTACATGGAATGTGTTCATGAGTATGATATGTACTTTTGTCATTGTTTATATTCCTACTCAGAGGGTTTAATATTGATTCAAAATCAGCGTATATCACGAACGGTACTGGAAGTTGATGACTCACATTTTTAAAACTCAAGTATTTGTTATCAACAGTAGGCAGCTGAATTAACACCTCTTCACATCCTATTTTCCTATGAAGTTGAAGTTTATCTTCAGAATCAAAACGTTGTAAGCATCCATCACAAAAATATTGACGATGACCATCTTTAGTGGTTTGACTTGTAATCAAGCGAGATAAGTTTTTTATCCAACAGTAGTGCCCTTGTGTGCTATTTTTAGCATCATAAAACAATACATTCACATGTTTATCATAGGATCTCGATGATATATACATTGGTACGATGTGTTTGTCTCTATGTTTGTCAACACCATATACATTAACTTTAATTTGATTTAGCACCTCAAAGCGTTTGATGTCTTTTACAGTTATAGGTTGTGAAATGCCTTTTGTTTCCAAAACTTTTTCATAGAAGGGATAAGATGTAACACGATGTGCATTCTTTTCACTAGGATAAAGAGCGCTTACAATAGCCCATAAAAAACATGCATTATCATTGTTCATTACGTTTATGCAAGCGCGTTTATTTTGTATCCAACTGGGGAGTGGTATATAAGAGCTACCACTAATTGGTATATATTTGTTAACGTTCAACTCTAAAAATTCAATCTTTTCCAATGCCCATCCACTATCTTTTTCTTGAAATTCTTCACTCTTACGCATCATCTGGCTGCAAAGGTCTTCATAGATATCGCATATGTTTGTGGAAAAATCTAAACTCACATTTTTTGTGTTGAATGATTTTAAATCTCTAATTATTTCACCATCACTTTTTGTTATGACAAAGGTGCAAAATAGTTCCGTGTTAATCTTCACCTGACTATGGATTTCAAGTTCAATATCACAAAATTGTTTCACTTTTGATAATCCTTTTTTTAAATATACTTTTGGGTTCAATATCTTTGATGATCCATTAATTCTGTATGATATTATTCTGCACTTGAACGCAGTGTCGATGACGTATGTGAAGTAATCCCCTTCATCTTGCTTACATAATAACTTGTGACGTTTTGTCCTTGAGTGAGCAATCAACTCATTACTTTTCACTTTAACATTACAAAATTGACACTCTGCCATTATAGAAACTGCATCACCACAGCATGATAGATATAGAACTAACAAAATATTACTTGAAAAATGTCTTTTATAATAAATGCATACAGCAATTTGCAATAGGATGTGGTTAAAATGTTGGTAGGGCGGAGGAGATAATAACAATGTAATTATGAATGATGTAGTTTATTTTTATTAAAGTAATAGTGAACTTAAATTAAACAAGAGTAAAACAGATATTCTAATGTAAAGTACTTAATTTCTACATTCACAAGAGACTTTTCATCATATACTATTTAGAGGCATCATACAATGTTTTCACTTGTCTTAGTTTAATTTGTATTTTTTTTAATAGGCTTTCGCTTGGCCACTAACTCACCTGATGTTAAGCGATTATGCGGTCTACGATGGAGCAAGCTTGCCTAGAAGAAACCGATTCACTCTCGGTTTGAGGACTGTACCTATCGGGGAACACCAATTCAGGCAGTGAATTCTACAGACTAGCAGTTTGCACAATAAATGTGGAATCAAAGCGCTTCGTATGGATTTTCGGAATATTAACAATAAAGCGATGTAAATTTTTAGTGCCCGCGCTGACAGTCCGATAAATGTATCCGATAAAAACCGATAGACTAGCAACTTTATGCCGATGCTCAAGACTAATAGGCCAGATCATAATATGATCAGATCACTCACATGAACAGAGTCGCTTATAAATCACTCAGCACATGAACAGAACAGATAAATTAGGCCAGATCATAATATGATCAGATCACTCACATGAACAGAGTCGCTTATAAATAACTCAGCACATGAACAGAACAGATAAATTAGGCCAGATCATAATATGATCAGATCACTCACATGAACAGAGTCGCTTATAAATCACTCAGCACATGAACAGAACATATAAATTAGGGTCAGATCATAATAAGATCACACCATTCACTTGAACAGAGTCGCTTATAAATCACTCATCATCATCATCAGCCAGAAGACGTCCACTGCTGAACATAGGCCTCCCCCTTTAACCTCCACACTGAACGACAGCCTGCCTTTTGCACTCCATACTGCCCCGGCCCGAGGGGGGCCCATACTGCCCCGGCCCGAGTCGCTACCAGAGATGATCTTTTTCCTTGAAACTTTTGTATATACATTATGTTTATGACTAGTAAAAGAACTAACGTTATCATAACATTCATATTTAAGGTCAAGAGCGTTTTATAGTTTTCAAAGTTTAATTTTCTAACAACAGCGGCTGGTGTGCCCTTGTTTTTCTTAATTGTGAATGTTATGATAACATTAGTTCTTTTACTAGTCATAAACATAATGTATATACAAAAGTTTCAAGGAAAAAGATCATCTCTGGTAGCGACTCGGGCCGGGGCAGTATGGGCCCCCCTCGGGCCGGGGCAGTATGGAGTGCAAAAGGCAGGCTGTCGTTCAGTGTGGAGGTTAAAGGGGGAGGCCTATGTTCAGCAGTGGACGTCTTCTGGCTGATGATGATGATGAGTGATTTATAAGCGACTCTGTTCAAGTGAATGGTGTGATCTTATTATGATCTGACCCTAATTTATATGTTCTGTTCATGTGCTGAGTGATTTATAAGCGACTCTGTTCATGTGAGTGATCTGATCATATTATGATCTGGCCTAATTTATCTGTTCTGTTCATGTGCTGAGTGATTTATAAGCGACTCTGTTCATGTGAGTGATCTGATCATATTATGATCTGGCCTAATTTATCTGTTCTGTTCATGTGCTGAGTGATTTATAAGCGACTCTGTTCATGTGAGTGATCTGATCATATTATGATCTGGCCTATTAGTCTTGAGCATCGGCATAAAGTTGCTAGTCTATCGGTTTTTATCGGATACATTTATCGGACTGTCAGCGCGGGCACTAAAAATTTACATCGCTTTATTGTTAATATTCCGAAAATCCATACGAAGCGCTTTGATTCCACATTTATTGTGCAAACTGCTAGTCTGTAGAATTCACTGCCTGAATTGGTGTTCCCCGATAGGTACAGTCCTCAAACCGAGAGTGAATCGGTTTCTTCTAGGCAAGCTTGCTCCATCGTAGACCGCATAATCGCTTAACATCAGGTGAGTTAGTGGCCAAGCGAAAGCCTATTAAAAAAAATACAAATTAAACTAAGACAAGTGAAAACATTGTATGATGCCTCTAAATAGTATATGATGAAAAGTCTCTTGTGAATGTAGAAATTAAGTACTTTACATTAGAATATCTGTTTTACTCTTGTTTAATTTAAGTTCACTATTACTTTAATAAAAATAAACTACATCATTCATAATTACATTGTTATTATCTCCTCCGCCCTACCAACATTTTAACCACATCCTATTGCAAATTGCTGTATGCATTTATTATAAAAGACATTTTTCAAGTAATATTTTGTTAGTTCTATATCTATCATGCTGTGGTGATGCAGTTTCTATAATGGCAGAGTGTCAATTTTGTAATGTTAAAGTGAAAAGTAATGAGTTGATTGCTCACTCAAGGACAAAACGTCACAAGTTATTATGTAAGCAAGATGAAGGGGATTACTTCACATACGTCATCGACACTGCGTTCAAGTGCAGAATAATATCATACAGAATTAATGGATCATCAAAGATATTGAACCCAAAAGTATATTTAAAAAAAGGATTATCAAAAGTGAAACAATTTTGTGATATTGAACTTGAAATCCATAGTCAGGTGAAGATTAACACGGAACTATTTTGCACCTTTGTCATAACAAAAAGTGATGGTGAAATAATTAGAGATTTAAAATCATTCAACACAAAAAATGTGAGTTTAGATTTTTCCACAAACATATGCGATATCTATGAAGACCTTTGCAGCCAGATGATGCGTAAGAGTGAAGAATTTCAAGAAAAAGATAGTGGATGGGCATTGGAAAAGATTGAATTTTTAGAGTTGAACGTTAACAAATATATACCAATTAGTGGTAGCTCTTATATACCACTCCCCAGTTGGATACAAAATAAACGCGCTTGCATAAACGTAATGAACAATGATAATGCATGTTTTTTATGGGCTATTGTAAGCGCTCTTTATCCTAGTGAAAAGAATGCACATCGTGTTACATCTTATCCCTTCTATGAAAAAGTTTTGGAAACAAAAGGCATTTCACAACCTATAACTGTAAAAGACATCAAACGCTTTGAGGTGCTAAATCAAATTAAAGTTAATGTATATGGTGTTGACAAACATAGAGACAAACACATCGTACCAATGTATATATCATCGAGATCCTATGATAAACATGTGAATGTATTGTTTTATGATGCTAAAAATAGCACACAAGGGCACTACTGTTGGATAAAAAACTTATCTCGCTTGATTACAAGTCAAACCACTAAAGATGGTCATCGTCAATATTTTTGTGATGGATGCTTACAACGTTTTGATTCTGAAGATAAACTTCAACTTCATAGGAAAATAGGATGTGAAGAGGTGTTAATTCAGCTGCCTACTGTTGATAACAAATACTTGAGTTTTAAAAATGTGAGTCATCAACTTCCAGTACCGTTCGTGATATACGCTGATTTTGAATCAATATTAAACCCTCTGAGTAGGAATATAAACAATGACAAAAGTACATATCATACTCATGAACACATTCCATGTAGTTTCGGATATTATATACATTGTAACTATGATGAATCATTATCGAAATTTGTAAAGTACCGTGGTGAAGATTGTGTACAAAAGTTTATTGATAACATTTACTCTGACCTTAGGGATATAGCGAGCATTTTTTTAACTACTGTCCCTTATGAAATTTCAGCTCTAAAGCATGCAGAATTATTATCATCATCAACATCTTGTCATATTTGCACGCAACCTTTATCACCAGCAGATGATAGGGTAATTGATCATTGTCATTTTACAGGGAAAATCAGAGGTATAGCACACAGAGAATGTAATCTTAAATATGCAAAACCTGATTTTGTCCCCATATTTTTCCACAATTTAAGCGGCTACGATAGTCACTTATTTATCAAGGAACTAGCTGCAAAGGGTGGGGAAAATATTAATTGTATACCCCAAAATAAGGAAAAGTACATTTCATTTAGTAAAAAGTTTTACTTTAAAGATGAGGAAACCAGCAGCAGCACTGCAAACGACACTATTAGTGATTTTGTAAAAGGAATAACTGTACGGTTTGTAGACTCATTCAAATTCATGTCCTCAAGTTTGGATAAATTAGTCAAAAACCTATCGATAGATCAATTTAAAATGTTACAACGATACTATCCAAACCCTGAGCAAATGTCTCTTTTGACGCGTAAAGGTGTGTTTCCATATGAGTATGTCGACGGTTGGGAAAAACTTGACGAAAAAGCACTTCCTGATAAGCAATCTTTCTATAGCAAATTCACACAAATGCACATTTCCGATCAAGACTATGCACATGCACAAAAAGTGTGGGAAACATTTGAATTAAAGACTCTGGGTGAGTACTCTGACTTATACCTCCAAACAGATGTTCTACTACTGGCTGAAGTATTTGAAAACTTTCGTAGTGTTTGTTTGAATGCATACAAATTAGATCCTTGTAGGTATCTTACAGCACCTGGCCTATCATGGGATGCTATGTTGAAAGAGACAAAAGTACGTCTTGAACTCCTCACTGATTATGAAATGATTCAATTCTTACAATCGGGGATTCGAGGTGGTATCAGTCAAGTATCCAAAAGACATGCTAAAGCAAACAATAAGTTTATGGAGACATATGATCGCACTCAAGATAGTAATTTCATCATATACTTAGATGTTAACAATTTATATGGCCATGCTATGAGTCAGCATTTGCCCTATGCAAATTTTATTTGGTTGCAAGATTGTGAAATCGAGACATTTGACATACTCGCTCAGCAATCCGACTCTGATATAGGCTACATTTTAGAAGTAGATTTGGAGTATCCTCCCTCTCTTCATGATAGACACAATGACTATCCCTTTGCCGCTGAAACAAAAAATCCACCCAATGGTAAAACTAAAAAGCTTTTGCTCACCCTTGAACAGAAACAAAATCATATTATTCATTATATGAATTTAAAGCAATGTATAGACAACGGATTAGTTTGCAAAAAAATTCACAGAATTTTATCTTTTCAACAATCTCCATGGCTCAAATCTTACATTGAATTGAACACGGCCAAAAGAACGGTGGCAACTACTTCATTCGAAAAAGACTTTTATAAACTTATGAACAATTCAGTCTTTGGCAAAACTATGGAGAATGTTGCGAAAAGGGTTGATGTAAAACTGTGCAATACATGGGAAGATAAGAAAACAAAGTGTAAATGTAAATATGGAGCTGGACGATATATAGCACGCCCAAACTTTCACAGTTGTACAATCTTCTGTGAAGATTTAGTAGCTGTGCAACTTAATAAAACAAGAATATTATACGATAAGCCTATTTATGTAGGATTCACTGTACTAGAGCTTTCAAAACGTGTAATGTATGATTTTCACTACTCCTATATGCTACCTAAATACAAAGATAACCTACATTTACTTTACACTGACACCGACTCTTTTGTCTATGAAATTAAAACTGAGAACTTTTATGAAGATATTCGATGTGATTTACAAAGTAGATTTGACACCTCTGATCTTCCCATCGATAATGTGTACAATCTACCTTTAATAAACAAAAAAGTTGTTGGTCTTATGAAAGACGAAAGCAATGGTTGCATCATCAAGGAGTTTGTTGGCCTGCGCGCCAAAATGTACAGCTATGTACTACAGGATGATATTACTATTAAGAAAAACAAGGGTACACCAGCCGCTGTTGTTAGAAAATTAAACTTTGAAAACTATAAAAACGCTCTTGACCTTAAATATGAATGTTATGATAACGTTAGTTCTTTTACTAGTCATAAACATAATGTATATACAAAAGTTTCAAGGAAAAAGATCATCTCTGGTAGCGACGATAAAAGGTATATTTGTAGTGATGGTATAAGCACTCTGGCTTGGGGTCATTTTAATATTAAATAAAATTATACGTATACATAAACTTGGGTTTTTTATTTCAATTAACCTTATAATTATAATAATACATTAACCATAGACAATTTTTATTGATATATGTAGATGTATTGACACAGACTCATCATCATCATCCACAGCCTTCCTTACCCCACCGCTGGGTATAGGTTTCTCTCTCTCTCTCGCTATGCTATCTACCTCTTGTACTAATCGAGTTCAGTTAGATGATGAAAAAATGTAGTGCGACCGCAAACCGTATCTGGATGCGTTAAGGTAAATATTCGCGTTATTTTCCGAACTGTGTGGTTGTAACGTTAGTTTGATACCGCGTGGTATATAGAGACCTAATGCCTAAGTATCAATGTTTTAGATCCCATCGATACCTCCTTTCAACATTCTATATGCATAACCCTGTACAATGACCTCCTATCTACATAGTGCAGTCCACATGTGTAACCCTGTACAATGACCTAAATGCCCTTATCATCGTTACATCCTGCGTTCGCCTGCGGTTAGTCGATTACTTAGTAAAATCACCTCTAAGTACTTAGAAAGCCTAGGTAATAAAGCAGCGCTGGCGACGCGGGCCGCCCCGCCGTATGCCAACCGCGTCTAGGCGGCAAAGGCTTAGGGACCCATACTGCCCCGCGTATCTCTCGATCAGTGCGAAGCCCTAGGCATAGCCCATACTGCCCCATATGCTAGCGGCGTCTCGGTGGCGAAGGCCTAAGGGCCCATATTGCCCCGTATGTCTCTCACCGGTACATCCTGCACGCACTCGCCTGTGGTTGGTTAATTTAAGTACTTATCTAAAGCTGCATGACGTGTCGTCTATAGATACTATTACGTATTCTGTGCTATAGATATACTATTGCAGTAGTAGTAGTAGGTACCGACGAACGGTGTTGTGGTAAAGAATATGCTAGAATTTCCAGATTCTCAGAATTGCTCGACTTTGTAATAATCAACTATGCCAAACCACAACAGGTGAAACAAAGTTGTCAAAGTTATCATTGAGAACGTTTTATAAATACGTTATCTCGCTGTAACATCCTGCTCACGCTCACAGTTAGTTGATTAATATATAGGTCATCATCATCATCCACAGCCTTCCTTACCCCACCGCTGGGTATAGGTTTCTCTCTCTCTCTCGCTATGCTATCTCTTGTACTAATCTATAGGAGTCTAGTTATATATATAGGCATCTAAAGCAAAACGTCATCTATACATACTATTACATATACTGGCATAAAACTAGGAGGTATCGAAGCCCTCCATGCGATAGTGGCGCCTTGGTAATAAAACAACGCTGGCGACGCCCATACTGCCCCGTATGCCAGCCACGTCTAAGCCCGCGGCGGCGGCAAAGGCATGACCCATATTGCCCCCCCACCACAGCCTATCTCTCTCAATCAGTGCGAAGCCCTCTACCATACTGCCCCGTATGTCTCTCGACCGGGGCGAAGGCGTCGGCGAAGCCCTACAGCTCATACCGCCCCAAGGCGAAGCCCCAGCCCTTAACGGAGCCCCATACAACACGATGTGTGTGACGTCACGATAAATTACCAAAATACGGCCCGAAATAGGGTTATTTTGCGGTTGATTAAACACAATCCCCATACATTTTGTATAGAAAAATTTGTTTTCCAGCCGCAAATAAAAGGTGAATTGGTATTGGGATATTGTATCTACTAGCATATTTCATTGATTTTTTGATAAAAATATGCTTATTTTTTGTAAAAAACGCGAATAAAATAACTGTATTTTCGACATTTGATCACGTGATCGAAAACGGTCTGTAACTGGCTTCATCCCTAGTGACGTCACACAAATCTAAACAAACAGATTTTGTATTGATATTTGCGAATTTAATGTTGTAAAGCTATTTTGAGAGCGATTTATCTAGAAATTTTCACCAAAAACATTCCGGAGGTTAAATGTGAGAAGAATGGAGAAACATTTTGTGCAAGCAGACAGCAGTAACTTACCCAAAATTAATGTTTTTATGGTTGCATATTTCTTTAATAATAATCCACGTCATTGTTTCTACGCTGCAGAACTCAAAACGTAAAAACTACAATGTCGTCAGTATTAATTTTTAAGTGTTCTCCAAGCAAAACATTCAATCAAGTTGTACAAAAAGTATGTTGTAGTAAGTGGATATAACTATTTTGTTAGGTTATGTCGAGCTTTACAATGTTTAAAAAGAAAGTAACAGTACATAAAATAGTAATGCAATAAAAACACAAATTATAATAGAAATATATAGACTCAAATATGTACCTCAAAATGATCTTCGCACATAGAAACACTTGAATTAGCTCCAATACTTTTGGGTTCTCTACGAGCTACTTAGTTCCAACCACTTTTTGCGAGTTTTGGGGTCCATTGGAACAGAAACGAATAGTTTTTCCGGTGTTTTATGGAAGTATTTGTACATTGTGGCACTACACAACATTTATAAACCATTACTTCTATTAGAAAATTAGTGATTATCAAACTGTTGCTGCCTGGCTGCAGCTGTTTTGTTTTGTGTGACGTCAATCGTCGCTCGACCGGAGCTATGACGCAGGTCTGCGTTTTGGCGCGATATTTTTTTATTCAAACTTTAACATCGATTTATATCGCAAATACGACTGATATCCAGAAAATATAAATGCAGTATACATTATTTTATATCAGACAATAATGTGCAATAGTTTCCCAAAAGTAGTCAAATACCCTATTCGAATGTAATCTCTAAGTAAGTAGGTAGGTAATTACATAAAATTAATAGATACACGTCTACGTATTTTTCTATCGGTCAGTGTATCTAGGACGAAGTATATTGCCAACGACTATAACCCTCGAAAAAACAAGTTTTCTAATAGTGTTAACACACGTATGGATTTAGTTGACGGACCGCCGTCCAACCAACGAGAGAGAAAGAGTGAGAATATCTTATTTCCCTCTCTTTCTTTCCCGTTGGTCAGTCGGCGGTTGAGGTCAACCAAATCCATACGTGTGTTAACACTATAAGAAAAACAATGTCGCATCGCATCATTCACGCCCGCGCTCACAGCACGCTAAAACTTTTTAAACACGCCCCGGAAATCCATAGTTTTTGACAGTAAGATCCTGTTCCAAATCGTATCAATTGC
Source organism: Agriopis aurantiaria (assembly GCA_914767915.1). Classification (NCBI taxonomy): domain Eukaryota; kingdom Metazoa; phylum Arthropoda; class Insecta; order Lepidoptera; family Geometridae; genus Agriopis; species Agriopis aurantiaria. Next base: position 13,667,097 of record OU611992.1, on the reverse strand, counting down.
GACTATAGTGATCGGCAAACCAAAGAGAATAATTATTATAACCGCTAACGCAGCAAACTAGCACTGGCCTGCGATCAGGAGATCAATAACCAGTTTTTTCGTTGTTTTTCGGACTCGGCATAACGGTACTATACGGTGTATATATTTCTCTATGGGTACGACCAAGTTGTTTTCTAACCTCATAATTTATTATTGTTTGCTGCAAAGAAATTGGACCTTCTAGTAGGTCTAATTTCTTTGGTTTGTTATCACATAAAACTAAGTACGTTGAAATATTATTGCAATAATAAAATGTGGATCTGTTTTTGGAACGAAAATAGAAAAAACTTGGTTTATGTAAATTTTTGCACGAATAATTTTAGTAATCTGTGGAAGTTTAAAGATCTTAATTTCTGAACGAAACAAAATTGACTGATTGTAAGTGAATATTCTGAAGATCAGAAGCTGAAAAATTGAAAATTCGATATATTTTGCAAAGAAAATAGCCAATGTAGTGGAATAAAACTTTTATATCGCCCTATAATACATGCCTAGCACACTAGCTAGCATCTAATTCAGCTTTGCGTAGTGTCCAATCGTCAATAATCTAGGTTATTTTATTTACAACAGGCTGTGAAATATTGTGAAAGTGTATGTAGGATGTGCAAAAATTGGTAAAAATGAAATGCCACTACGAAGTTTTGTCCATTGAGAAAGAAGCGAGCGCTTCAGAGATTAAAAAGGCTTACAGGCGGCAAGCGCTACAATGGCACCCGGACAAAAACCTCGAGAATTCGCAAGAGGCAAAAGAGCAGTTCCAGTTGGTGCAAACAGCGTACGAAGTTCTCTCTGATCCTCAAGAAAGAGCTTGGTAAGTCATGATCAATAAGACTCACATTATTTTTATATCTTTAACAGTCTAATGTACATAATCAATAATAAAATATCCAGAGGATTTTTTTCCAAATTTTAGGTTACAGACTTACAAAGTAGTTTTATAACAGCTTAGCATTTCAATCTCAATAAAATATCGTATTTTATATATTTAGAATAGGACTAATATAGAGCACGCAGACCTAGAAGGTACTTAGTCACTCTGGCCTTGAAGATACACAGGTTATAGTTTTCAGGAAACAAGGATGTTGCCAAAGCATTCCAGTCCCTGGCGGTTTGCATTAATAAGGTGGAGGCAAACCGGCTAGTTCGAGCTGGTGGCATGTCGACTATGTAAAGATGGTATTTATGTGTTCTCCGACTTGCCTGTTGTAGAACGAAAGAGGGATTAGGTTGTGTTGCTCAATCGCACACTCACTGAAACGCAGCCTGTAAAAAATTGCCAAGCACTCTTTCTTACGTCGAAGCTTCTTGATTTCTTGGATATTACTTACTATAAGTTACTTTATTACTCATATGTCCGAAGCATTTTAGAATATTGCAGTACCATATGGAGTCCCTCTTACATTACATATATCAGGCATATGGAAAATATTCAATACAAGTTTATTAAACATCTTAACTATCGAACACATGTATATTCATTAAGTTATGAAGATTCTTGTAAATATCACCAAATAACTAGCCTCGAGAACAGACGTACTATTTTGGATATGGCCTTTCTACATGGCTTATGTAATGGATATATTGATAGTCCTGACCTGATCAGTAATGTTCTGAGTTTTCGTACACCAATGAAACGCACTAGACATACCAAATTATTTGCTGTCACACTATCTCGTACTAACTACGCGCAGAATTCAATTATTAGTCGTCTACATAGAACTTACAACATGAAATTTAATAATCTAATTGACATCTTCCACTCTAAAAAGCAAGTTTTTAAAAGTGACGTCTTTAAAATTATACATGACAAAAATGCAAGTTAAATATCCACTCACTCACACACGCACACACACACACACACACACACACACACACACACACACACACACACACACACACACACACACACACACACACACACACACACACACACACACACACACACACACACACACACAAACACACCCTCATGCACACTATCACCCCACATACTCCGCCTCCTACACACGCACACATAGCCACACACATGTACACATAAATTTATTATAGTATACGACTGTAGGTATTTATTATATTAGTAATATAATGTAAATCCATTATTGGCCTTAAGTTAAGTTAGTAGTTTATTGTTTTGTTTTTAAAGGGCTGTGGATTTTGTTAAATAAATAAAATAAAAATAAATAAATGAGGCTTGGTCAGTGCACAATGTCATTCAATGGCCTGGGTCCAGAGATAGCGTACTCAAAAAGTAACAAGTATGAGGCTTGTTACTGTTTGCACATAAAACAAAATAAAATTATACAATTTCCAGGTATGACAACCACAGAGAGCAGCTACTACGCGGTGCAGGCAGCTCTTACAATGATGACAGCTTAGATGTATTCCCATACTTCAGTCCTTCGTGCTATAAGGGCTTTGGAGATGACCCACAGGGATTCTATGGAGTTTATGCTGAGGTAAAGTAATGTAATCTGATAAAGTCAGTACTTACAAAGTTTGCTTAAAGCTCAAAGTTGGTATTACCCGTGGGAGACGCGTCTCCCCGTCATCTACTGGGTCGAATTCGGAGCAAACAGAGAGTATGGACTTGTTGCTTTGTATTGATTTCTATGGTACTGCGTGCACTGGGTCGGCAAATCTGCGTCATAGGACTCAATACAAAGCAACAAATCTGTACTGTGCGTACGCTCCGTTTCCAATGCAGTGGGTGAACCTTAAGAGATAAAGAGATAAGATGAGGCATTTCTTCTTGAATTTAGCTGACTTTACTTACCTATTTACTATTCCCAGATATTCTCAAAGCTGACCACAGAGGAGACAGACTTCCTAGATGACCCGACAGATGTGGAGAAGATCCCGCAGTTCGGCAATCCCTCCACTCCATACGAAGATGTGCATGAGTTCTACGCATATTGGATGGCATTCTCTACTAATAAAAGTAATTGAATCATTTTCTATAAACAATTATTTGGTAAAGCAACAAGATTATTAAATGAAAATAAATTACCTGAATGGAAAATTTAGCCTAAGCAACTCTGGGCATGAAGACGAACAGTAAAAAATATGCAAACAAACATTCGTACATATGCCCAAAACATTAACTTCCTTCTTGTGCATTTTGTAAAAAGGAAAATGAGAACAAAAAAAACTAGTTCCAAATAAAAATCAACAAGTCCCCAGAAAGTCACAGCCATTATTTCAATGGTGGCCCACACAAGGTGTAAACAATCATGTGGCGTTGTAAAAGTGTCCATCCTGCTGGCATATTACAGAAAGTTGGTCGGGATTGGGGTCTGTGAATTAGCGATCGGGGTTTGACCTTTATCAGCTTGTTGGTATTATATAGTGTTTTCGCTCGTGATCGTTAATGAACAATGACTACAAGTGAAGCAAGCCTGCTCAGACACCCTAATAACTTGGCTGCTGAACTAACTGAACAAAAATACAAACCCAAGCTAAAAAGAAAGTGCGTTATCCCCAGCGATTGACCCCATTCGGTCATCAAGAAAGTACATAAAATGAGATGTCTTCACTGGAGGGCACACTTTACATGACACATATTGCTCTCAAGATATCTGTTTATATTACATATAATTGATCGCAGATTAATCAGAACAGAAAAAAAAAACTGAAACAAAATGGTACTTATTTGGCGTTTCGATACTGAGAACCTATGTACTGGACATTTTTATGATGGGCTGGCACTATATTATGGTAAAAGATAATCTAATAAAACCGGCCAAGTGCGAGTCGGGCTCGCGCTTTGAGGGTTCCATACCACCACATAACTTGTTAGCTACTAAAGTACAAAAAAATAGTGCAAAAAGACAACATCCCATCAACGCACAGGTGGTCACCCATCCAAGTACCGGCCGCGCCAGACGTTGCTTAACTTCGGTGATCGTACGACACACGGCGGCGAACAGAAACATGACACCGTCTCGCACTTGGCCATTATTTATAATTTGTTGATACGTATTACTACACACTTACAAACTTACGTGTGTACTATAATCATGCCAAGTATGACGCTTATACGTATTACCGTTTTTACATTAGAGCTAATACAAAAATACGTTAAAAAAAATACCTGTTTTATATGGGGAACCCCAATTCGTTTTTACTTTGTATTTTTTTTTCTTAATTAATCCGCCGTAACATTACATACGAGTAGTTTGTGAAAATTTCAACTGGCTATCTTCTACGGTTAGAAATAAGTTTGGTATAGTTATTAGGATAGTTAGTAATCTACCGTGTTACAGTACCATTTACTCTAACTGTGTACAGCACGCTTAACAGCTGCAGTAGACTGTAAAAGACTGAATCAAAACCAAATCAAATATAATTCTGATCATACTAACCTCTCCCAATGAAACTTCCAGGCTACGTATGGCTCGACCAGTACGAGATCTCCCAGGGCGACAACCGGCGAGTAATCAAACTGATGGAGAAGGAAAACAACAAGATACGGCAGAAAGCGCGTAAAGAACGCAATGAGGAAATCAGGCGGCTCGTTAGCTTCGTCAGGCGAAAGGACAAGAGGGTGTTAGAACATACCAAGTTACTTCAAGAGAAAGCAGAGGAGAATAAGCGAAAGGTGTTACAAGCTTCCTGCACTTAATATCCTCTTTATGGTTGATATTTCGAAAACCCGTACTAAGCGCTTTGATTCCACATTTATTGTGCGAACTGCTAGTCAGTGGAATGCACTGCCTAAATGGGTGTTCCCCGATGGTTAAAATCTGGGTGTCTTCAAATCACGAGTGAATCAGTTTCTTCTAGGCAAGTGAGCTCTAACGTAGACCGCATCATCGCTTAACATCAGGCGTGATGGTGGTCAAACGCAAGCCTATTAGTTATAAAATAAAACAAATACTATTTGGGGTGATAGAGTGCTGTGGCATTGTGAAGTCACAGAAGAAACCGCTACCAGGTTGCATGAGGCAACATTGCCTTTTTCATCGACATCATCACAACAGCTAAACTGCTTTTCAACGTCATTATCAGGTAGATGCTGGTAGGGAAAAATGCACAATCAACCCAAGCGGGACGTCAGTGCAGGACTTACTGCCCCTCATCTCGAACAAGAATATGAATGCTATTTGGGGTGTATTCATCTCCCCTCATTGAACCAATCATCATTAACCCTGAAAAAAAACCTGGGACATTTTTTTGCACACACGCTCATCTGACCCCGAACTAAGAAAAGCTTGTGATATGGCTGCCAGAGACTGATATACATACATACATAGTTTTAAATACATACTTAAACCAACAAATTCTACATTCACTTTCATGGCATGCATATGCATTGACACATTTTTTTTTTATTATTTCAAAATATATAGACATAAATTAATTCCTAACTTTACTTCTATTCCAGGCAGAGCAAGTCCGCCGAGACAGAATATTACAACGACAGAAGGAGATAGAAGAGGCAAAGAAGAAGGAAGGAGAGACCTCGTTCCTTCAAAGTGCGGATTATCAGAAGAAACTAAGTGAAATAGAGTCGCTGTTAGCGGAGGAGTTTGGACTGTCGTCTGATGATGACACAATCAGCGAGGGCGGGATGGAAAGCAGCAACGAGGAAAGCTCCAAGACTGAAGAGGTACTTATGAAATATAATTTGTACTTTTTGAACGAGACAGGCCTGCCCTTACAACACCATCTTTTTGCGTCAGGTGTTAAAAACAGTTTTTGGTGGGTTTGTAAATTCCTTTAACATTCAATACATATAGTCACAAAAATGCAAATAAAAATTGTTTAGTTGTAAGGCAACCGCGATCTAACTACAACGCCGCGCGATGTCAGTGCTATAACAATGTCATAGTGGACAAGACATTAAACACTATGCAAACGATATCCGTCTTACCACAAAAGATTTAAGAACGCTTTAGACATGTGTTTAGCAATTGTTTCACTGCGAAAAATATGCTAAACACTTGACTAAAGCGTGCTTAAATCTTTTGTGGTAAGACGGTATACGTCTAAATTGTTACGTTAAATAATTTAGATACGTTTCTTTTCAATTATCAGCTTTTTTTTTTTAGTCTTAATCTCTATTTCCCATTAATATCATACATATTAATAGATTAATCAAGTAGCTATTAATTTAGGTTACTTATGCTTTGGCTGGCACCGACTCCAAAAATAACTGATTGTAAATAGGTAAGGAGGTATATATATATATATCAATGATTTCAATTAATGTATCAATAATTTCGTTGATTGTCCTTTAATGCTCATTACTTTGAAGTAATTTTAAATTATTTTTTACTTGTTAGTTTAAGTTTGTAAATGTAGGTATAGTAATGAAATTGGTTCTTGTTTTTTCCCCAAAAAATTTACTTTATTTTTTATTATCTTTAACCCTGTTTAGAAATAAGAAACAATTCGTCAAGATCACAGTACTTTTGCAGTAGAAATAATATGTTGAAATCTCATTCCAGGCCAGTGAAGCATCAAAAGCGACACCAAAGGCATCGAAATCGAGACAACAAATGCGTAACCTGTACTGTACGGCATGCAACAAACTGTTCAAAAACATTAATTCCTTCGAAAACCACGAGAACAGTAAGAAACATAAGGAGAATGTTGCAAACATGCCGCTTGAAGACGACATCGGCATTTCCGACAATGAAATAGATAATGATGATGTCAAAGATGATGTCGATGATGAAATAGATCATGAAGATGAAGTCAAAGTAGAAGGAAGTAAGGTTAATGGCACAACAGAAGAAGATGACCAGAAGGGTACTTCCACATCGGATATAGAGGATAATGATCTTAGAGAGACGTTGAGTGATGACTCCGATCAAGTTCAGGTAAGGTCAAGGTTTATGTACAATGTACTGTCTAAAGTTAGTATCCATTCCAGTCTCGGACCAGACAAACAATGGTAGAGGAGCATCAGTACAATAGGCTTATGTCCTTATATTTAAGTTACTACAAACTAGCTGCGCCCCGCGATTTCACCTGCGTAGTAATGAAAAGTGGTGATGATGATGATGATGAAAAGTAGCCTGTGTTAGTCCAGGAGATCATCAGGACGCATCGTCGCTTTCCATCAGGCGAGTTGGCGGTCAAACGCAAGACTATTATTAGATTATTTTTTTAAAGGACACACACATACACACACAAACTTTCGCATTAGTAATATTAGTGTGATATCAGGCTTAATAACGAATGATAACGATCAGCCCAAAGTTGCTAGTTTATCGGATATGTTTCGGAGAGCGCAGTGCGTAAAAGCTCGTATTTCTGTGCTACCCACACATAATCATTTGCTTCCATTTTACAGGCCTTGCCAAAAAGTCAGAAGAAAAAGAAAAACAAAAAGAAGTCATTTGTGCCAATGCCAGAAAGCGAAGGCAACGACAGCCACGACGAGATGAGTTTTAATGAAATAGAGGGCCCTTCTCGCAGCAGGAAAGCTAAGAAATTCAACATGCTCAAAAGCCAGATACAAGCAAAGAAGGAACTAGATCTCAAAAAAGGTTCACAGTCGCAGACTTCTACAGAAAATTTGTATGAAGTATCTAGCACAACGCCCACAGATGGTGAAGCAGCTTTGCCGAGAGATAGGCCGGCATTGCCCAAGTCTCAGAGGAATGTTAAACCTAATATCAAACCCAAAAAACCGGTAGAAAGAAAACCACCTAGAACAAAGACTAGCGAAACAGAAGATTCTAGCACAGCACTGAATCTTCGGTGTGCAGTCTGTGAAATAGACTTCCACTCTAAGAATAAACTATTTGAGCATCTTAAAAAAACAGGCCACTCCATTCCATTACCCCAGACAACGCAACATAGCGTCACATCTAAGAAAGGAAAGAGGGCCAATAGGTAAACGTGCAATGAATTAGATAGGACGGAATGTATTTAATATTTATTGATATCATCGTGAATCAATGTGATTTACTTAAATCTCTCTACGAGCTGTGTAAACTGACTTTATCAATCTATTTATTGAAACTATCAATTGATGTCATTACAATATGCCTAAATGAAATGTGTACTTCATTTTTTATTCTCACCTTTGTTTCAATATCTCTTCAAGATCTTGTATTTTTGCTTGCTGTGGTTTTACTTTACAACTTTTTTACTACCTATGGAAACAATATCTTTAAAACAGACTAGTCAAAATCTGCTAGTACGGGCAAAGATTATATACTAGAGAGGTACGGGTAAGACAAAACATCTCAAAATGTTTGAATAATGTTTTATTTAAAAACCAAACTACAGAACCGATTATGATGAAATTTTTATGGGACCAATCTGAAAGTAAAAAATAAATTTAAATAATTACATAACTATTGAAAAAATACAAACGAATTAAGAACCACCTCCTTTTTGAAGTCGGTTAAAAATATACCTTTTCTCCCAGTATTTGGACACAGCAACCCCACAATTCAATCAATTTCAATGTTTTGGATTGCAAAACATTGAATTTGATTGAATTGTGGGGTCAAGGCCACAAGGCCACCTAGAGACCAGCCTAGCTGAATTTGAATTCCACTAAGAGTACACTAGCCATAACTAACTATATCCTTCATTGACATGTAAAACCTCTTTGGAAATATTTTACATGTAGATGCTGCACTTAGAAGGACTACATAAGATGCTGCATGGATTGTATTGTAGTCGCACTGTGCTGCCGGTATGAGTGTCCCATTGAGCCCAGATGCTTCTGCAATGGCTCACTTGGGTCCAGAATCAGTTAACAGCGGCCGCGGGAGGTCGCCGGTCTTCCAGTTGTTCAGTAGGTAGGTTATGTCACAGAATACATAGTTGTGTAGCCTATGTATAGCCGGGGGTGCATGTGTGTTGTGTAGGAACACCAAACATTAAGTTTAAAACTATAAACATTTATTAAATTGCTCCAATTCATATCACATATTGGCATAATTAATAATTAGGCTGTACATGTAAGATTCAAACATTTGAAACCAGTGTTTAACTTGACTTGGTTTGGTATCTAGGTAAACTCGAGTAACTAAATCTTTTAATCCTAATGAGATAGTTTAGGAATGACCAAAATTTCAGGTTGCTAAAGGTCGTTCATTAATCATGTGAATCTCGTTAGGGGGTATGGAAAACATCACAATAGATCTCAATCACAACGTAAAAAACCTCAAAAAGTATCACCTTGGGGTGGAGGGAAAATGTTAACAAAAACCTCACATGATTAATAGACATTTAGATACCAATTTGCAGCGCCAGCCCAAGGATAGAGCGAAAGGAGCAGTCACTCTATAGCCAGGTGGCAAGGGGCGCCAAAATGGAATACATGTCGAGCAATAAATTAAATTTTGTATCACACTTCGGGGCAGGGGCGGCAGGGATACTTGCATTGTTACTATCATGCTACTATAAAATGTTAATTTGGGAATAGCATTGATTTAGTTTCAAATTTCGTTGGAAAATCTATACTAATATTATAAAGAGGAAAGATTTGATTGTTTGTATGCATTGAATAGGCTCCGAAACTACTGAACCGATTTGAAAATATCTTTCACTTTTGGGAAGCTACACTATCCCCGGGTGACATAGGCTATAGTTTATAATATACCTATCCTGGATGAGCACATGTTTTCAGAAATGAAACACGCCGAAAGACAATTTCGCTCTACTTGACCAAAAGGCTTCAAAATGGCGCAACAAATCATATTTAAATAATATTATTTGAGATCTTTCCTTGTGTGCAGAAAAGATGGTAGTTTGCACAATTGCATTTTCAATGATGTTATAATGCATGGGATTATAGTACAATATTAAAACACCTATAAGTTAGCAACAATAGATAAAATCTAATCCGTTACAAAAAAATGGAAGTGTTATTATAATAAGCCTACTCTGATATAATAACATTTCATATGCACTAGAAAAACATTATCAAGGTAGTAATAGAAATATGGTAAGTATAGTTACATTTTTTTTTTTTTTATAAATAATAAAACTTTCAACATTCAACATTGTAGCTAGAGAATGGGGTAGGCCAGTACAAACTTACTGATAATGCTAGCATAGATACTAGTAGTACAGTAGAGTGTTGATTATCTGGACTAATTTGAGGACATGGGTGTTCGGAAAACTGGTTTATTTGGATAATAGAGTTGTACTTTTATTAACTAATTAAAACTACACAATCATTAATATTTTTTTTTAGGTTTGTTGCTGTTCCCCTGTGGTGGTCAGCAACACAACTTTTTAATAACAAAAAATCATCTTTTATTATTATAAAGGCAAGTCACATGGCAAAAATTACACAAGTGACTAGTATATAATCTTTGTCATAACACAGCACAAACTGTTACTAAGTATTGACAAGGAAGATCGTAGCGATGCATGCATGAGTAGCAGTTCGGTTAAGTGTTCATTCAGATAAACAACATTCTGATAATCAATGCTCTACTGGACCTTTTTATAAGAGCTCTTTGTATTTGTCAAATGTCATAATGACGTTCCCATGTGTGACAACTATGTGATACTTGTTCAGTTCAGTTACCACTAAGTATTTAGATATTTGCCAAGTTCATTTGAGCGAACGATGTTGTACTTCTAACAAACAAACAAAAATACACCATGCTACACTAATCTGCATTATCACCTATCATCTTGTGACAAAAGATGTAAAATCACCATTTTTATTTACTCATAAAATTTAAATGCACTACACTGTTTGTGTTTCTTGGGGCTTATAAGGAAAACTATGTCAATAATACGTTAAAAATTATTCTAGTTCAGGTATATCATTAAAACTAAATCCAGGATATTCCTTGTATGCATAATAAGCTATTCTTATGTGATATGCTCCAGGCAAAAACATGATTCCACCTAAAACTATCATAGGCCACAGGCGGTCCGAATACTTAGTATCTATGTGTCCAGTAACGATAAGACTGCCGACTATAAGTAGGGTTGTTCCTACAACAAACAGGAATGCCGCTAACGTGATCGCTTTCCATGGAATTCTAACTGGAGGTTCTTCGAATTGTGCATCGGAAAAACCGCTGTCGTCGTTAGAGACTAGGCGATACCCGTCGTGTTGTCGCCCAAACCTGAACCTGGACATGTTCAGGGCCTTTAATTTCTCTGTAAACAAATGGAAACGTCGGAAAATGTAAACATGCTTGTGTAGCGTTCGTACTTACAGATTTGTTAGCAGAATAGCCTATCAACAATTACGCACCGAAACTAGCCGTTAAAGTCAGAATGAATAATTAACATGTACTTAATTGGCGGTGAATTTGATTCGATATTACTATTTAAATTGTTTGATCAAGTTTTCTCTTGCTGAGAAAATAAAATTCTGTGGTAGAGAGAGAGAACCGAACCGACCGTTTTTCGTTACGCTTTCGATTTATTTTATTTTTCTTCAATGAATGTTGTTTTCAATTTCAAGTTCAACAATTCAATTTCTTTTTCGTGGCTTCGTGCGGTATTGCCACAACTTGCCAATGTCTTGTTTAGAGTCGAGTAGGCAAATATTCTGGAGATTGTCCGGTTTATTGGTGGCGGGATCCCAATTTGTGAAGATGATCGGTGAAGTCTTGGGTCTTGAAGATCTTCTGATTTGTCTGATAGTGATTTAATCTTGATGACTGTCACCCGCTTAAAAGGACAAACACATGACAACACAACATAAATAAACATAAAATTAGTTTTTTTTTTTTTTTTTTTGCTACGGCCTAGTTATATATTAAAGTTCAACATTCAGTCCATAGAGTAATATAGACACCGGATTCAATCCTTCAACATCAAGTTTTCCGGTTTTTTCTTTAATGTCAAATGTGTCATTTTCTCTCTTTTTTAAATTCTTTTCTCTCTGATGATTTTGGCGTCGCACTCTTGTACATTTGCCAGTGTTAAGTATTATTATATTAAGTTTGATGAAAATGTAGATAAACAAGTCAGTCAGAGTTAAGCAAAGTGAGTCACGGTCAAGTCAAAGTCATACCCTAGTAAAGTAAAGTTGTGGAGACTTTACAAGGGCTTCTATGGAGCTTTGAAAACAACACGAGAAGACACGTTTAAGTTTAACCGCATTATTATCACAATATAGAACACATCCACACTCGAGCATGTCCACGAACACTTAATAAATAATAATCCACCATTATTAAGCATTAAGACAGGAAAATACAAACACACTTAAAAAAAATTTTTCGTAAAATATCATCAATATCATGTTGGCGCCAAAACTCCATAAAATCCATTTATCTGTTGGAATGTCATTAACTTTGAGAATTCAGAACTGTTCTCTCAAAGATCCTTGTCATTTAGCACCAGAATGTTTCAAGGTCACGCCAACCCAACGTCAAAATTTCTAAGTACCTATATCCACATGCATGCACCTTTCATCTGTTGGAATGTCCTTGTCATTTAGCACCAGAATGTTTCAAGGACAGGCCAATCCACCGTCAAAATTCACCTTTCATGTGTTGGAATGTCCTTGTCATTTAGCACTAGAATGTCTCATGGACACGCCAACCCATCGTCAAAATTTCTAAGAAACACGCCCTTCATCTGTTAGAATGTCTTTTTCATTTAGCACCAGAATGTTTCATGGACACGCCAACGTTGCCAACCCAAAGATCTTGTATAAACCCTAAACGAACTTCCTTGCGCCAACCACACCGTCAAAATTTCGAAGTAACCACTGACGTATATAGCTCGATGGAAGTAACACACCTTTCATCTGTTGGAATGTCCTTGTCATTTAGCACCAGAATGTTTCATGGGCAGGCCAACCCACCGAAAACCGCCACACCCACACCTAAAAACAAATATAAATTGGGTTCACGACCACATTTTTTTTATCGAATTATTTATAGTTAGCGCTTGATCTCTACCAAAACCTCAAAAACATTATATAATCTTACACTGAGCTCTGTCTCGCTCTGTCGGCTAATGAGAGAGCAAGACAAAATTCAATGTCAGAATACTATCATATACCTACTATCAAATGTGACTTAAAATATAAGAAACCGATTCACGACTTGGAGACATCCAGATTGTTCCTACCAGGGAATACCATTTTCTGGGAAGACTTGTCACATCAGCCGCGATGCACGGAAGTCAACCTTAGGTATAGTGAGCCTGGAACTGGATGCCTTTAGTCGAACTCACCCTCGCCCCGTGCTAGAGACGAACTTGCCGCCTTGTTTAGGTTTCCGTACCCAAAGAATAAAAACGGGACCCTATTACTAAGCCTATGATGTCTGTCTGTCTGTCTGTCCGTCTGTCCATCTGTCCGTCTGTCCGTCTGTCCTACCTATTAACGGCTGTATCTTTCGAACCGTAATAGATAGCCAGTTGAAATTTTCACAGAATTATGTAATGTTACGGCGGATTGACTAAGAAATAAAAAAAAAAACTAAAAACGACACTTAGAAACGTAAGTGGTATAACCTACTTACCGTTTTTGCGCGGTAGATATACTTGTGTTTTTTTTAAATGAAAAATGTAGACATTCTAACACGAACGATAATTGTACCTACTATGGCATATCTCCCTTGTTTGTCTGATCTGAGATACAAGTTATAGCTACCTAACTACCTACCTACCTATTCTAATGAGGGCTTTTATGAGGTGAGTTTCGCCAGTAGGTAGGTAGAGGTACTAAAGCTAACGTACGTACCTATATGCAGACTAATTTATCTACACGTAACAGCGTAGGTACACTGCAATGAGGCCTGCGGATGCGGAATGCATCGCCCTTGACCCGATGCGGTGATCCGACGCGCACACATGGAGCCAAAGGACGTCCAAGCCATTATTGTTTGGCGCAACATCCGAATAATAGTAGCTACTATAGGTATAACTATGCTAACAATTTGGCGGTTTTGACTAAGATGTTTAAAACCATGGATAAGGTAGGTCAGTGCTATGCATATTAGTCTACATTTGTTGCCAGCAGGGGGGGTTAGACAAGACCCACTTTCTGTTGGCGTTAACGCCCGCGGAAAGATGAAATTGTATGAAAATAACACTGACAATGACATTACTTTAAAAGATGTTATCTCAAGCTAATGTCATTTTCATACAATTTCATGTTTTCGCAGGCGCAGAAAATGGGCCTTGTCTATCCTCCCAGGTAACCGGGGGCCTTACGGCTACCTGTTTTAAGTGATTCTGTTTAGGTGCTGAGAAAGGTTGCACGACCAAAAACCGTATCTGGGGCCTTAGGTACGCCTAGCTGTTTAAAGCAATCCAGTTTAGGTGATGAAACAATGTTGCGCGACCGCAAACCGTATCGGTTCTCGTTCGCGAGATTTTCCCAACTGCTTTGTTTCAGCGCTAATTCGAGCCCTAGTGTAAGGCCCCTGTGCGTAGTCTAAAAATTTTGTTGCAAATAGATATTGCGGGTGAAATGGAAGGGTTTATCGATGGGCTAACCATTCATAATGTAAAAATAAAGTTGGTTGAAGTGAAAAGTCCACAAAGAAAAAAGATCTAGCAGTAGCGGCAACATTTTTTTTTTTTTTCAAAATGCATCTAAATTTAGTTACTATTAAATAGGGTATATGTCTATATATTATGGATAAACTCACGATACCTTTTCTTAGGATTCCGTACCCAAAGGGTAAAAACGGGACCCTATTACTAAGCCTACGATGTCTGTCTGTCTGTCCATCTGTCCTACCTATTATAATATGTAATGTTACAGCGGATTAACTAAGAAACAATAAAAAAGTCCAAAAGTAAAAACGAAAGGGGGATCCCCATACAACTAATGTATTTTTTTACGTATTTTTGTATTAGCTCTAATGTAAAAACGGTAATACGTACAAGCGTCAAACCTGGCATGATTATAGTAGGTACACACTCTAAAGTATAACAACAAATCTATACTAATATTATAAAGAGGAAAGATTTGATTGTTTGTTTGTTTGTTTGCATTGAATAGGCTCCGAAACTAGTGGACCGATTTGAAAAATTCTTTCACTGTTGGAAAGCTATACTATCCCCGGGTGACATAGGCTATAATCTATACCCGTGCGAAGCTGGGGCGGACCGCTAGTAATAAATAACAACCAAGTGTGAGTCTGCGTCTTTTATGGTAATTCACTAATTCCTTACCTGGATGACCTCTTTATATTCGCCGGATCGAAATGCCATATCTTACTATATTTGAAGTCGGTTTTTTTATTGATAATTATTGTATTTTGTGGTGGTACGGAACCCTCAATGCGCGAGCCCGACTCGCACTTGGCCGGTTTATTTATAATGTAATTTTCATGTTTCTACTTGCCCTTTGATCAAAAATACTATGAAGCTTATTTCGTTCAATGAGTTTGTAAATAGGTAAACAGAAACAAAACCAAAGTTCAACTTTATTTCGCGTGACTCTAAAATAATCGTAAATGCACGAACGAACCGTTGAATAGCGAATCAAAAGCCATTCAAAAGCTTTTATTACGCGATCAAATTCGCTCCTTTTCAAAGACGACGTTAGGGAATGCACTTTCAAAAGATTAATGCACAAAGAGCACTGAACAATCGAATAGGGATAAGGGTATTTTTAATCCCATAGGGCGTATACCTATTCTATCTTAGTCGTTAGTTTTGACCCGAGATTGCATGATGATAACACAGGCATGATATGGACAAATCAACGCAAGCCTATTACCAACTAGGTATTAAAACAAAAAAAAAACAATGTGCTTGCATTTTCCAGGACACAAGTCTTCAAGTTCTTTCTCATGATGATCACTACTCCCTTGTCTCTTATTTCCTGCCAAAATTCATCATATCGCTTCAGCAGTTTCAATAGTTAATATATTTATATTTTTAATCCAAATAGGGCGTATATTCTAATTTCTATCTTAGTCGTTAGTTTAGACCCGAGATTGCATGATGATGACACAGGCATGATATGGACAAATTACCGCAAGCCTATCACGATAAAAAAATAACATTTTCCAGTTTGCTTGCATTTTCCAGGATTCAAGTCTTCATCTTAGCGTAGCGTTACATTCTCTTTGGTCTTCATGTTCTTTCTCATGATGCTCACTACTTCCTTGTCTCCTACTTCCTTGCCAAATTTCATCAAGATCGGTTCAGCTGACTGAAAAGGTAATAAACACATCAAGGGAATGCAGACGGGCCATCAAAAGATAGCCCGTTGGTCCAGTTGGTAGTGAACCTGCCTTCTGAGCTTGGGGGCGTGGGTTCGATTCCCATCTAGGACAAACATTTGTGTGATGAACATTTGTGTTTGTTCTATATCTGGTTGTTAATATCTATTTAAGTGTGTATTTAAAACTATATATGTATGTATATCAGTATCTGGCAGCCATATCACAAGCTTTGCTTAGTTTGGGGTCAGATGACCGTGTGTGAAAAATGTCCCGAGTATAAAAAAAAAAAAAAAAAGTTTATCGCGGACCTACCTAAATCAAGGAGAATAGAAAACGAAATAGTAGGTGCTATCTGATACATTACTATTATACCTATTCTTCGGTCTGTTCGTACCGGCATGTACAGTCAGCGAGAAAAATAGCTAATACATATTATATGCTACTACACACTGAACAGTTGCAGTGTTAGTACATGTAGGTATTTGGAATAGATAATATAACATTCAAGCAATACTTACTTCACTAATAATAAAATTATTTGTAATAGTATTTAGGTTCAGCCTTTAAATAGATATGGCACGTGTAACAATATATTATTAAGTATATATATAGGTACGTACCTACTTTTCATCAGGTTTTCCGGTTACAAAATTATCCCGGATACCCTATCAGTGCCTAGACCTACCTAGTCTACTTACAGTCTTTACGTAGTAGTTAGTCTAGTCTAACTACAGCGATCGAAGCGGTTAATTTTACATTACCTACACGTCTATGTTTTTAGGGTTATGTGTATTTTGTCTGTCTATTCTGCCATATCCAAGCATCTATTTCCATAAATGTCCCAAAAAAAATAAAAAAATATATAGCTTTTTACAATTATTGCAGCTGTCAGAGCAAATAAATGCTTGTACCGATTTTAATCGAATTTTTATTAGTTAACCTCGTTGTTTCAGCCATCCATAAAAACATATTATGCTCTAATTAATATGAGTACTAGCTGCGCCCCGCGGTTTCACCCAGGTAGTGATGAAAAATGGTGACGATGATGATTAAAAGTAGCCTATGTCACTCTCCGGCCCTTGAACTATACCCATGCAAAAAATCAGGTCGATCCGTTGCTGTTGCTGCGTGAAAGAGGAACAAACCAACAAACTTTTCGGATTTATAATATTATTAAAGTATGATGATTTACGGTTTTAAAAACAGAAATCGTTAGAAGAATAATAATGAAATGAAATGGTATGTTTTATAGTTTTACTCACTCATATTTTAAATTATTTATACAAACTATTTACTATATAATTATTTGCATAAATTTTATATATAATTATTTGCATATGCTCTCATCTTTGCACAAAGAGCACTACTTAAAGTCATGTATTTTAAACCACGGCGCTATCCCACACATTGTCTGTATCAGGAAACGAAGGTTCTTACTATAAGACAACTATTTATAAAACTTCTCTTATTGCGACAACATTCAAAGGTTGACATGGAAATAATAATTGAAAAGTCAAAGAAAAGAAGATCAGACATTATTTTTAAAAACATAAAATCTCGTACGAATTATGTAAAGAAATCATTTGTAGGACTAGGCCCCGCTCTATACAACCGCATTAACAAATTTAAACCCATCTTAAAACTAAATCGTAACGCTTGCAATAAAACCTTAACGGACTACTTAATACAGCTTGACTATAAATTAACTGAGAATTTGCTCAACTGACACACATTAGTGAAACCACGACTCATTATGGCTGTTAACCTTAAATATTATAAGTACCAGATGACTGACCACTGTAACAATCACACCAACATACCACACAAACAAGCAACACTCAACTATAAACACATCCAAACTAACAGATACACTCTCTCACATTCATATACACACGTACACAAAAAAAACTTATCACACACACATAAAAACACACACATACACTAAGTTGATAAACATTATTAGTAATTTACCAAAAGGCACTTATTGTTTAAGTAAGTTAATATTATTTTTGTCCCTTTTACATACTTCAACAACATGCTTATTATTATCTATTTATCTCTTATCTCTATTTACCTACTTTAAGTTCACCTCTGCGGGGAAGACAATCATGCCCAGAGTCGAAAACTGTGACCTCACGACACAGGTTATCCTAGTGTGGGGGACAGTGTTCCACTACGGTACATAATTGTTTGTTTATTATGCTCACCTCTTCTTACAACATTTTGTACACATGTAACTACCTACTTAAGATTTTTTATGTACCTATAGCCCTTTAATGAATACCAATAAACGTTTTTGAATTTTTGAATTGAATTTTTTTGAATCTTTATCAGCTTATCATGTTCCGGAGCTGCTGTGACACAGGCCTTCGCTTGGAGGGCGAGGATGGGCCCTAATCCACTGCATGCTGGTTCAGTGCATGTTGGTGAATGTCATGTCTTTGAACTTTTTAGTTCTTAGATGTACCGGTTTCCTCACGATGAAGAGCAATGGCTAAATAATTAATTGATGCAGCCTAGGGCCTAGACTCGAAGCTACTGTCGTCAGATTGGAAAGCGCACATTTTACCGCTCGGCCACTATTGCTCCTGCCTATACCTAACCTAAATGCCTCTAAATATCTTAGATAGCTAAGAATAATAATTTTTTTGCGCTTCTGAAACTCAGGAGGGTTGTACCTACTATACATTTTTACATAGAAATGTTTCACTTTTAATCCTTGACCTGATTTAGCTAGGTATATCGTGTACAATGACGATACAACCATATATTAGTTATAATTATTATGTTTGGTCGTGTTACCGTAGGTAGGCTACTTTATCACTGCCAAAGAGTACCTTTTGATCACTGCATCCAGTTGGATGACAGGCCCAGTAGAAGCGAATTTTTAAAGATAATAAAATGAGCGCCGGCTCTCATTTCGTTTGTCGGTCTCTAGCCGTAGAAAGTGCAATAAGTGTCTATTGTTACGTGATAACGAAACATCTGACAAAATTATGCATTCATAATTATGCTTTCCCGAAGTGTAAATACACAAATAAAACCGGGATTTATTTTTTGTAACAAATATACTGTACATTTTTATAATTAGGTGTTGAAGTAGGTATAATGTCAAACAATTTTGACTCGTTTTTACTGAGCAAGTTCTATGGTTATGACCCGTCCATTCATTTTATTTTCGTCGAAGGTAGTACGTACTTTATCACTTCATCCAACCCTTTTAGACCGAGCGAAGGGCCTTTGTTTCGCTCAGTCAAGTCTCAGGGGCAGACAGATCGGCGTTTGTATACATGTATGTTTGTGAGTTTGTATGTTTTTTCAACGATAACTTCATCGTCATCATCGTCATCAGCCTGAAGACATCTACTGCTATATTGCTATACGGCTCTACTAGAATAAACAAAGGATTATTCCTCCCCATTAGAAAAAGGGGAGGATGCCATAATCCCCAGGCTTGGCAGGCAATCCCTAAACGATAACTTAAGTACGATTAATCCGAACTGGTTTTCAATAGAGTTTTAAGTTTTTAAGTTGGAATATGAGGAAAATCGGTCAAGGGATTTCGAAGATAATAAGAGTCGTTAGCGAACAATTTTTCTCTTCTGTGGTCGCGAGGTCACAGCTCGAGTGGCCGAGCGGTAGCATGTGCGCTTTACCATTTGACAGCACCCGGTTCGATCAGCGGCGGATCCAGGATTTCATTATGGGGGGGGGGGGGGGGGGGGGGGCATTCTGACAAGGTTCGAAGGAATCAAATCGAAAAATTTAGTCGAATGTATGGAATTGCTTGGTGTTTTGGGGGGGCCATGGCCCCATGCCCCCCCTGCATCCGCCAATGGGTTCGATCCTTAGCCCTGCAATGACTTATTTAGACTCAAATAAATTATCTACAGTTTCAATGCCATCGCTCAAAACAGTGAAGGAAAACATCGCAAGGAACCGGTATGTCCAAGAACCTCAAAAGTTCAAAGAAATAAAATTAAATTCGCCAACATTTTCTGTGCCCATACTTTCCCTCCGAGAGAAAGGCTGTGTCCCAACAGTGGGAACGTGATAGGCTGATAATGGTGAGGCCACATTTCAGGGCAACCAACTGAACTAATTATAGCTAAGTATATACGTACTAAACAACATTAATAATTAATTAACCCTGTCCAATTTTTTTTTGTGAACTTAACCTGGAACATTATAACTTATCATTATAACTAATATTTATGAACTGGGGTTCAACCACACTTCAACTAACTTTTGATGCCATCTGTAATTACATACGATGGAACAAAAAATTTAACAAGCAAAACCCGTCTCCAACTTACACCTGCGATTCAAGTTGTTTTTTTTCAAAAGATCTATTTATTATGCCCTTATGAATGAACCGTCTATCATAGCTTGCGTAACAGTTACTACAACAAAAGCTCGTGAAGGGTGAAGGCACTCTTGCGCATTGTAAATCGCGTCGTCGAAGCAAGCTCAGTCAGTCTTGCGTCGATTGTCGTAGCCGTTGGACGTATAGACTCAAACAAATCGTTACAGTCATTATTAAATATTATATCGAAGTGTTAAAATGTCCGTGTACGTAGAGTGTTTGCCCCAAGTAGACAACCATGGTTGCAGTTGTGAGGTGGTCGATAATGCAGTCTCCAATATTTTGTTCAAGCAACAAACTATGCATTTGGCTCTATGTCTGCGAAAAGGTACGTGGAATTGTAAATGACTTTTAAGTTTAAAAAAAAATTATTAGACATCTTTTATGAGACTGAATCAATAAAAAAAATCTAGGTGCGTTAATTAGATCTTTTTATGTAAATTAATCCAGCATTGGTATAAAGAAGGCTGTGGATGATGATGATGATGATACAAATTGAAATTTTATTCAGACTTGAAAGTTTATTCTGAAGATCTGAATGTATTTTTATCATTATTCGGTGAAATGGCAGCCAAGCCTTGACATTTAAAGTTGTTTTTCCTAGAATTTCATTTTCATATTTGTGTAACTTGGCAACTTTTCACACAAGTTAAGCGTTGTTTGTAGTACCTAATAACATGTAATTTGCCAAATTAAGCAAGAAATATCACATTGTCGGTCTCAAGGTAGCCTCATTCCCTAAAGGTTCCAGACTGCAGATGCCGGATAGGTCTGCTCATTGGAAATCTTCCAAAGGGTAGAGGAAATTAATTACCTCCCGCCTGCCAACAAGGCCGGAGAAGGTTACTGGACTGGCACGGCGGCGGGAAATCCCTGTGTGATTCCAGGCTATAAGGACACAAGGAGGTCTTTATGTCAGGTGGCAACTGGCCGATAAACCCACTCCCCAACGGCCAAGTACAATAAAGAGTTCGGTTTTTTCTAGGCAAGCGTGCTCTATCGTAGACCGCATCATCGCTTAATACCAGGCAAGTTGGCGGTCAAACGCAAGTCTATTACTAAAACAAAAAGATAAGTTAATACTAGGTCGTCCCCTCAGGCGACGGCTGTGCTTTAAATGGGAAGAATGCTACAAAAACCATTAGAACATACTACATTAGGGCCGTAAGCGACGTTATTAACAAAAACAAGCATTTGCAACAGCTACGCATATTGACGTCAATTCTAGCACTGACCGAGAACAAGAACCAGCACTCATGTAAAGGGCGTTTACCCTGTACAGGAGAGGAGAAACGTAAATACAACTCCTATCTACAATAACTCCAAATCAATTTGGGTTTACTCCATAAAAATTGACGACTGCTGCAATCAAAACTATACGAATACTTATAAGAAATTAGGAAAACCAACTAAATAAGAAAGATCTGCATTTTATACTAATCGATTTGGAAATGGCATTTGATATGGTGCGTCAAAGACGCGTTTTGGCAAGCGATGATGGCCTAAAACCTGCCGAAACACTACATCAGCCTCGTAATGGAAATAAAAACGCAGGTTACAAATCCAGCTGGTCTGCAGCTTCGATGTGGAAGTCGGGGTTCATCAAAGTTCAGCACTTAATTAAGTTATAGACTATCTCACAAAAGACATTTAGGCATCTTTCCCATGGAGCTTATTTTATGCAGACATCATTGCACTCATTACCAAGCAAGCCAACTTCAAGAGCCACCCCCTCTAAAGAAGTAACATACGACTTTGTGTCAGTATACCTACGTCCAAAAACACATGGAGTGTAAATACTGCAATAAAATTTGGTATGGAAGTAGCTCATAATTCGGGAATAACATATAGGTTTTTAAATCCGAAAAAATAAGCAGATCCTGTATTATAGAGGTTGAAATTGTGGGAAGCTGCTAGTAGTTCCATAATTCAGTAACCGTAATAAATTATTGTTTGTAAGTATTCCGCTGATAAGTGATTCAGCGCCGTTGGGAATTCCAGCCTCAAATTCAGCCAGATTTTTTCATGTTTATTATTTTTTTATTATCTCATACAGTTTAATGTTATAGTAAGCATAAAAGAAAAAGAAAAACAATAAATTAAAACCTAAACACTAAACTAATCGATTAATCCGCTACCAGTGGGAATTGTTTCCAAAATGCTGGCCCCATTACCACGTTGTATGGCAATACTCACCCTTTGAGCAAAGTAGAGACAGTGGCGTCCCTATGGTAGAGCGAGAAGAGCGGTCACTCTTGGCACCAGGTAGCAAGAGGCGCCAAACTGCCAAATGCGAAAAATATAATTTTAATGGCGCGTTTTAAGAGGCGCGGGGCAACTTATGGTTTGAAAGCGTCGACCGAAACGTAGAGTAGAGATGAATGAGAGAGACCGGTATTTTGGTCACCGGATGCAAAGACCAGAAGTAAAGAATCTTAAAAAAAAATTGACCTCTGATCCCCACGGGCCGATGGTTTCGACCTCAAAAGGCTCAAAAATTTACAACTGTCCAGGG
The DNA here is from genome assembly GCA_914767915.1 of Agriopis aurantiaria. Taxonomy (NCBI): domain Eukaryota; kingdom Metazoa; phylum Arthropoda; class Insecta; order Lepidoptera; family Geometridae; genus Agriopis; species Agriopis aurantiaria. The sequence continues at coordinate 13,644,092 of OU611992.1, read as the reverse complement.
TACTATATTCGCGCCTTTTGAGGTCCTTTCTCTATTTAATGATTAATTTAAATATCAGTTCTGGGTCTGGATTTTTGTTGTGCTAGTAGGTCTGTGTTGTATCTCATGGCATTCCGACACAAAGCCACCTGGAGTTGAGCTGAGTTTTATAAACCAATCTACTCCTGTGTTACGTCTCCCGCCCGCCCGCGATCATGGCGTGTGTCACGCCAAAATAATGGGATCACATAAATAAAACTAACCATGGTGCTAATCCCTAGTTGGTATAATCACAGCTTAGTATTTCTAAAAATCGACCCATTACTTACATACAAAAGCGTGGAGGGTGCTGCAGAGATATGACTCGGTCGAAGAATATCATTAAATGGCACTGGGATAAAAAGGCAAGCCAGATGATCTCATAATAATTGCAGGCTACGTTAATACCTTTATTCCCATAGAACAGTCAAATTTATAAATTTAAACCCCTACTGTGATAGTTGATAGTGATTGTTCGAGACAGAACTCCACTAGATAGATTTTTATCAAACATAATTAAGAACAATTGCGATGAAATTGGCTTTCAAGTAAACCAACCGTATTTAAATCGGTTCAGCCATTTTGGAGAAAAATAGTTACATATACAAACGTACACTTGCACCCACACACTACATCTCACCCCAAATGCATGAAAAATTGCTTACTTACTTAACAATATTCAGGGTTACGCGTGTGTACTAAGCCGAAAGAGATCTATAGTACCCACAGAAAAGAGAAGTAGATTTTTCTCTTCTGTGATGGTACCCATCATTATAAACAACTTGGACTATGAGAGCAGCCCTGAAATCGCGAAAAAAATATCACACTCGTCAAAATGTATGGAACAGCTGATATTTTTTCTTCACGATTTCAGGGTTACTCCCATAGTAAAGGTTGCGTTACCCATTACATATTGTACAAATCCTCAAAAAATAAATTAATCTCAAAATGGCCCTTTTTGGAAAGGTGTGATCTGGCCTCGTTTGGCAGAAATGTGCACTACGCCACAGAGCTGTAAGCTTACTGAATAAACAGCAAATCAACTTATCCATTAACCTTCGTATGGTCAAGCTATTCCCTTAGTCCATAAACATGGCGTCCTTAGCAACATGGCCGCAAGGACGCCGGTCTGGATGTACGCCAGTTAGCGCGGGAAAAGTAGCGCAAATCAATACTCTAGATAACCTCTACCTACATAACAGCTGATTTTGCATTAGGTATGTAGGAAAACTGCTAGATACACTGTGATAAACGAAATTTCTAGGGCATATTTTTTTGTGTAATATCGTACATAGATGTGATTAGTATAGTATAAAGGGCCACCTATATTATATACGAAATACTCATTAGCCTTTCTATATTATGGTCAGTGGCTGCGGATAGCTAATTTACCTAAGCAAGGTTAGATTACGGACCGTGGTCAAATAGATCGGATAGGTCAATCCTTTTCCGACGGTCTATCTACTAGGTAGATAGATCGAAAATATAGAGTCACTTAACTAAAGCAGTAGAAAGGTAGTACAGACCAACAATATTACTTGTCTATTCTTTCTTTGGTTATCTATATCGGACTACATTCTATACATACATCTCCTACGCCAGCGTGCTCTATTTAGTCAAAGTTGGTGCTACTTATCTAACTTTAGCGAAAGACCATACATCTAAAAGTGCTCACGCAGCCCTTCCCAATGTTTGCAACGACTCCTGCTAATTGTCAAGTGAATGATAAACATTCTTCGTTCAGATTACAATAGCATGCAGTTGCCCCATCAACGTAGACTGAAACCACTTCTCGAATCAATGTCAGTAAAGCAGATCATAAAAAACATGGCTCACCTTAGTAAGTATGCAAAGTGGATAGGAGGTAGCGGCGCTGGCGTGTCGTAGACACTTAGTAGGTTTAGTACGTAGCCGTGGGTACTGTTGGTACGCAGCCGGGGTAGTGGCGCGTGCTTGCGGTAGGGCGGCGCGCGTGCGCGGTGGTGCAGGCGCGCGCAGGCTGGCCGGCTGTCACCCAGCTCGGCCACTCCGCCGGCAAACCGCACCAGGACCAGACGCGCGCCATCGCTCGCCCAGCGCACCAACGCCGGCCCCTAGCGGCCAGGAGCCCTCCTTGGCGCTTCCATCACCCTTCGCTCTCTACTCACCACCGGGGCAGCGCCACGGACCGGCGTTCAGACACAACCGCCCGCCGGACAAAAGGTACACCTTTCATTACGCTACGAATGACATGTCCGCCCTGAATCGCTATTCATTTGCCGCACAATACCTACTATTTTAATTGTTCACCATGAGGAATACAAGTTTTTGAAGCAGCGCATTGAGGTTGCTGCATTATGACAAAAGAGGGGGTCAGCGATATCCTCGTTCTTTTGTCTGCGGGACGCGTATTGCGTTAATCCTCTGATAAGTAAGGTAAATGTGACCTTCCTTCTTTCATTACGGCTTCCGTTGCACTGTAAAACATCTGATTCAAACATGTGACTCGTTTTCTTCCTATAGACATCTATTCATTTGCTAGTACCTAGTACCTACCTTTTATTATACGCGTGCTCTACCGGGTCGCGCGGAGAGCCATACGTAATCAGAAATAGGTAAAGTTTGCGACGGCACCTTTGAGTGAAACCATGGACACAATGCATATTACAAACTACTGACCGGTATTGAACTAGATATATAGCTAGCTATTTTGGCCATAATAGATTTTGTTAATTTTAGTAAAGCGAAGCTGTCAAAATTAAAGCTTTTGAAACATCGTTATGAAAGATTTTAATGAAGCCCCAGATAACAAGTTAGTACATAATGACATGTGTACCTACTAATCATGGTATCATGGTATCTCATTGGTAAACTGCACACATACAGCCACATTAATGCAACGAACCATATGGTTACATATTGCAAAGAATATATTAATTCTCTAGTACAACACTATAAACATACCTACTTGAGGGAAAATATATTGGTATAATCTCAATCCACGAGTCTTGCAGAATAGTTTTATCACTGAGACTGCTGGGAACTTCTTCCCAATATAGTACGAAATATTCTTCCTAATGGTACTACGTATTTAAGAATCAGTACTATTACGTTGGCGTTACTATATTTTACCACTAGTTTCAATTCTATATACTTCTCCACTTAGACACGTAAAGTACCTATATTTGGAAGCAATTAAATCACTACTGAGAACACTAATGTTTAAATTCAATTTTGTCTTTTCTTTAAATACATTTTGAGGAGCTTTAGGTTTTTAATTGTAGGTCTTTATGTAATTTTTTCTGTAATTTTTATTATAAAGTATTCAATACATTAAATATAATTTAGATTTCCAAATCCCTGGACGAGCCAACTTCCAACTATACTACTACGTTACCAGAGACTAGAAAAGAAAATGTCTAGTCTCCGATATTCCTATTATTTTTCATCTATGGTCCTGACTCGTTACGAAGGGTGAGACGGCACAGCTGATGTTATGACGTCACTTTTACAGTGCGTCCAACTTATCTGTAGAGGGAAGTAAGGGAGAGCCTTAAACGCATTTTCTGAATGAAACCAAGTCTCCAATGGAAATATTTAGTTAATATACTAAGACGTGTGCCCTTATTTGCTAAACAAAATACTACCGACACTAGCTCTTCAAAAACAGTTAAACTGCCCATAGACCGTTTAAGGCCTAAAGACAATCCAAATGCTCAAGCCTACTATCAGTTGGCAGCTTACCCAGCATGCTGGCAGAATTACTACGCTGAATATGCTTATGAGCCAGAAATACGCCATCATTTTGGTCACGCGCGCTCTGAAAGATTTTTGAAAACGAGCTTCTGGGGCCTTACGGACATCAGCTAAATGCGGCACCTAATCCGATCAGTTGGAAAATCACGCGAACACAGATACGGTTTGCGGTCGCGTGATTTTCTAACTGAGCGGATTAGGTGCCGCAATTAGCTGTTGTCCGTAAGGCCCCTGGTCCCCAAGCGCCCAATGTCTCGACCTCAAACGGCTCAAATATGTAACCACTACCGAAGTTAGCATATTTGCGCAGTTTGCACTGCTCTGCCGAATTAGCAGCTGCACCAGCCCTTACTCCCTTCCTTTAACCAACTTTACGGATAATTGAGTCGCTCTATGGGTAGGTTGTACTCTTGTTTTCAAGTTCTACAGATTTTTGTAGTGATCTTCTGATCAATGCAAATTTACTGAACATTTTGTAGGGCCTTTTTGGGGCTTCACTTCAGGTTCCTTTTCCTCATAGAATTGTTCGTGTTTTTATTTCCTTCCTTATTTATAAGTGGCCATCCCTTGTCTCTTGTACGGATGCCAGGTGTTTTTATTTATACCTGAAATGTTTTTTTTTAAATATTTATTGAAAGGATATAAGTAGGTACTTTCAGATTGTAGTCAGTAGTTTAGCTTTTAAATCAAAATGTTGTTACTTGGATGACAATTATGGTCATCTTACTCTTACGTCTTACTTGGTCTTACTTAGTAAAACTATTCTATCATTGTAAGCGTTCAATCCAGTGATTATGGATTTTTCCTATCCCGATCTTTTGACCTTTTACAAAACAAACAACAATGATATTTGAACTTGTTTATTTTCCCGGCTGAGTTATTTCCATCGCTATGTAAATGTCAAATGTTACGTGAAAACACGGACTTTATTCGGATTCCGGGAGTTTAATCCAACGACGCTCAGTAAAACTTTCACTACGTTATCAATAATAATTGTTGGCGTCATCAGTGAAAAGGCCGGCAGTGTAAATAGAAATTGAGCTGGACACAACTATACCGCATTTCCAAAGATCTACGGACCATGACCACAACATGGAAGCTACTGCCCAATAATGGAACTCTCTGCCGTCCTCTGTTTCCTGAAAACTACAATCTAGGTTAGGCTAGGCTCTTCAAAGCTAGAGTGAATCGATTTCTTCTAAGATCAACGTGTTTCATTCTCGGCCACACCGTCGCTTACCATCGGGTGAGTTGGTGACCAAGGGTAGAGATCCATGCAATATTTTTTAAACAATCCCGAAAAGGCTGCAGGGCCAAAATGAGGTGGAAAGAAAAGCTTGACTATAACGGTCACAAAAACTCTTGACCGCGAATGGAAAGAGGGGAAGGAGGCCCTTTGCCCTGCAGTGTAACAATAATGGCTAAAAATACTAAAATGTTCAATGAAATACTTGATTAAAATCACGGCGAAGATTATTATCGTCATCCATCTAGAGGAATTTATCCCATTACTAAATTATACAAAAATAAACTTTACTTCTGTGCCCGAACTGCATTTACAAATATACAAAAAGCTCTGTGCAGTCGACAACTCTCCGTTGAACTACGAACCAGGCTCCTCTAATGCTACATCGGGCCCGTTGTACTATATGGATGTGAAGAATGGACCATGAAAGCAGAGCTCCGAAAAAAGGTTGAAGCATTTGAGATGTGGTCTTACCGCCGCATGCTTTGCATCAGTGGATGGTAAAGTTACCAACATAGAGGTCTTAAACCGTATGGGGAAAAACTGGAACTCGTCCGGACCATTATACGGACATGTACTGCGGCATGACTGGTATTTTGTCCTACAGACCATCATGATGGGCAAAATACTAGGGAAGTGTAAGTTTGGATGACGCTAGATGTCGTGGCTCCGTAATATCAGGGAGTGGATGGCGATAAATACGACTGTTCAGACTTGCGCTGGACAAGGAGAAATTTTAGGATGCTGACTGCCGACCTTCATCAATGAAGAGATATTAATAGGAGAAAAAAACTTTACTTCTCTTGTGTATTGTATTTGTTTAAATTACGTAACTAGTAATTCTTCGAAATCCCGCAAGATAATGAACATGTCAAAAAGACGAGCTATTCGTTTCGAATCCCTTGTATCCATTTATGTATTCTTTACCATTGTCTCTACCAACAACTTTCCTCTGTTTTTATTGTCTGCAATTTCACTGTGAACACATCTTTTATACTGCATCGCGCAGAACCATATATCCATTTGTATTGTCGACGACTTCCCCTCCTACCTCTAAACCGCATGCCACTGTAAAGCCACCGACTTAAAAACAAATTTCCCACTGAAATCTTTGATAGATAGATAGAAACTCTTTATTGTGCACACCAGAAATAAAAGTTACAGATAAAGAAACATAACTGAAGAATAACCTGATTTACCTGATATTTTCGTGACCGCCCATCAGTCTCTCCATAATGATCTTGCAACTGGCTCTACCTATAATTTCTAACTCTACCTTTATCAATAAATAAAAATTATGATGCTATTTGTTACAATATTTAACATAATTCTTGTAAATTATGTAAAGATTTGTTCGTAAATAGTCGAGATAAAATTGTATGCGTTTAGGTAAATTTCAAGGTTAGAGGTTATTTCATGATTTTTTTCTATCGACAAAATTTATCGGAAACGTGTTTTAGAACTAATGGTCCACTCAGAAATATGATCAAAATTAACACATAGTTTTTTTACTGCTTTAAAATGAATAGATTATCTTTAAAAAAATATCTGTGAAGCCTTTTTGACTGTAAGACCGCCTTAATAATTGTCATTCAAATACAGCTTCGATTGCAATGGATAAACTAAAGGATGGAGAGAAGCATAACTTTTCACTAGCGTAACCAAAACCATTACGTATACCAGTATAATAATTCGCGCTAGATTAATGGACTAGATAGAGATAGCTTTGTCCTTGGCCTTTGGACTTTCAGTGTGGAAAACTGGGATGTAGCAAAACCGAGCTGCTCTCGTTTTTCTTTCGATCTGAGAGCTCTTATCTTAACAAAGAGTCTAAGAGCCATATAACTTTATTTTAGATATCGAGATTTTTATCACGCAGCCTTGACTCAGAAAGCTTGATTCAAGGGTGCACTATATAGAATACAGAATGATATGCATCTACAAAAGCGAAATGAGAAATAATTTTGATGTTTTGTCTTCGCATAAATTTTGTTGGTGGTAGTCTTAAATTAGGGCTCTATATGTTATTCAGAACTAAGAACAATTGTTTGGTAACATTTAGCACTATTTCCACAAGGAATCGGCTTTTTGAATAAGCTTTTTAACTAAATAGATACGATAAACGATAGGGAGGTGGCTAGGAGAACTTTGTACCAAACATACCAAACAGGTTATATATTAGAAAAAAATACGTAGCCACTTACAGATAATTGTTTACCTATACATCAATCAACTTTGTATCGTTCCTAAAAGCCTTGAAACTCTATAATGATGAAATAAAAGTAGGTTGGTTCACGTGATCCCAAAGACTTTCAGATCTAATGAAACAAAATCTGTGTAATTAATTTTAGGCTCGCTAAGCTTCCGATAAATCAGGAGGAAGGTAGTAATCCCTTTTTAATGGATGGAGGCGTCTCGGCAATCGTTGAAACCTATCTCGGTATCTTAACATCAAAACCTTGAAAAAGTATCACTAGAGATAAATTAAGCTAAAGGTTTGTGACACAATTAGTGCTTAGCTACAAGAGAATGACACAGTAAAACAAATGTATTAACTCGTCTATGTGTAGCTTAAGTTTTTACGAGTTTGTGAGGGGGTTTGAAATTTTAAAAATGTTAACATAAATCGATACTACGTTAAATCCTTAGAACATTCCTATTATTTTTTATTTCCTATTATCTTCTTCTTAGTCGTTTCGCTCTTGGCAGAGCGGTCGTGGTCGTCATGTAGTAGTATTGGACGGGGCAGATAGGATGCGCTTCACGATGTCTCGCCATCTCTCTCTGCTGGAAGTCATCCTGCTGCACTCGTTTAAGGGATCTTTATTTCCTTTTATAATCCACGGTATAAAATGAAATGTGTAAAAACCAAGCAGTTCGTTAGTCACGTCTCGCCATTGGCGGATCCAGGTGGCATGGGTGCCATGCCCCCCCCCCCCCCCCCCCCAAAGCACCTAGCAATGCAATTCCAACTCAATTTTTCGATATGATTCCCTTCGAACCTTGTCAGAATGGCCCCCCCAAAAGAAAATCCTGGATCCGCCCCTGCGTCTCGCAGCGCTGTAAACTTCTATATAAAATAAATCCCTATTTACCTTGGTCACGCCATAACTTGAAAACGACTTTACCGATTTCATTCATCTTTTTTTCAAGTTCAAGCTTTCTAATACTCTGTAGAAGGTTCGTACGGATTTTTTTTAGAAATTTGAGAAGAAAGTTGTAAATTAAGAAAACCTAAATACGATTTTAACTCGCGGTACTACTTTTTATGTATTGCAACAAAATTTAGGATATTTTTCATTATTGTTCACGCGGATGAAACAGCGGGCGTGGCTAGTTCAGAAATAGAGTTCTAAAACTAAAAGGTATCGATAGGTCGAATACCTACTCGATAAAAAACAATGACCCGTCTCTATTACACTTCAATTGTTTTGCCACTAGATTCCGCTCCCTATTTATCACAAAAACCTAACGCGTTATACCTGAATATTGACTTACCCTAAAAAAACATTATAAAACCTGTAAAGCTTTGAACCCTTTCCTCAGCCAACCACCATTTTATTTAACATAATATTTTGAATGCAAAGACACGTACACGTCCTAAAATTAAATTAACTTCTGCTTTCAAGCTCGGATCTTCTAATGGGGCATTAATTAGCAAATTAAAATAAACATGGCCTAAAATGAGACTGTTGAAATAAGTACGATAGCTTTTAACCAAGACAGTTCATAAAAGTGTTTTAACGCATCGTTCACATGCATCATTTACTGTAAAATATAAATACAAAATATTTGGCTTTCCCATGGAGATACAATTCCTATAGAGTCACCATCTCTCAGTGAAAACAGTCAAAAAACGTCTGAACGTCATTGTACATACATTGTATCGATTATATACTTCACATTGCCACATTTTCTCCAATTTAGACGTTATGTCGCTTGCATAGTGTTCAACGTCAGTTGTCCGCTACGTCATCGTAGCTATGGAATCGCGCGGCGTTGTAGTCGGATCGCGGTTACCTTGTATAACTAATCAATGAGGATCAGTAACGTTTTTAGTTGAGAATGCAGATTTATAGAGCTAAGAAATCCTTAACATACAGTGCAAAAAATATTGTTCTACGACAAAAAATAACGAAGTTATGACCAAATTACTAGACACCTCCGCCTTGCTTGTCAGCCCGTCCAAGAGTGAATCCGGTGTATATATTACTCTATGAGTGAATCTCTGGTTATTTTTTTGTTTCTCCTTTCAAATTTCAAAGTTATCGAATCTTAATAGTATAAGTGCCTGTGTGTAACAAAAAAGAGTTACTTAGCATAAGATAAAAAAAAGGTTTGATGAAGGTTTGATGATGATGATGATGACATAAAAGATATACTACAAAGTAGGTACCTAGTCAAGTAGGTAGACTTGCGAAAGTCAAGTGCGGAAATGTTTTGAAAAATATTTAATTTTTTATTTAACGGCCTGTTATCCGAGGCGCGTAGGCAACAAAACGCTCCCTCAGCTCGCGCCAAGTTAGAGCGACGATGTATTTTGCCGCGCAAGAGTCCGGAGGCCCGCGGGGGGAGTGCAACGACAAAAACAAACATAGGTTCGACCTCGATGACGCCTGGCGCGGGGTACTTTTTTCCAGCTCAGTAATTTAACGAATAAAATTGATTTAAAACCGACAAATTTGGTATACGAATGTGACAATGAGTCTCCGAATACAAACTAAGCTTACAAAAATAGGGCTACAATAGGCATGTTTAATTTATTACAAATAACCGGCTTAGCGATGAATAAAACTAAATACATTACACATACTGAAAAAATAATTTTAATTGGCTAATAAATCTTTAAGATATGAGTGTTTAAAGTTTTAGGTGGGGATAGAGAGGGGATGCTCTATCCCTTTCTGGCAAAGCGTGTGTTAGTATAGCGTTTGTATGGCGCACCTGAAGCGTGACGTCACGGCTCAGTATAGTGCGCTCTCTGTCTAGCATGAAATTAAAATGCTTATATCTTATTTATTTTTCAACTAATTTTAATTTCGTTTTGGTTGATGTGCTCTATTTATGATCAGCTTTTTTATGAAGTAATAAAAAATATTAGTCATCATGCCTATTGCTACAAAGGATGGACTTGCCATCTCAGCAATAAGGCAGGTGCGGTCGGACGATAGTGCGTGGGCGCTTAGTGAGAAGTACTTAGATGAGCGCGCAATAAGAGTGAAATAAACATGGCGTGACCAACGTGGCGTCTGGTGCTGCTGACATGACTGGCGATAGTAATGTAGGTAAACAGACAAACAGATGTCAGGTTAGGCTTAGTAATTGGGTCCCGTTGAAAGCGTTTTGGTACGAAAGCCTAAAACACGCCATCGCCCATGGGCGTATGATGTTTTGAACAATAAAACTAATATTGAACAAAAAAAAACATACCTTAAGGTACTCCGTTCCCTGTCAATGATCACTGACACTGACAGCTGCATAAAGTTGCAAGAAGTTGAATGATAACATTATTTTTTTTTACAAGCTTTTATTTAACTTGCAATGTCATCATCATCAGCCAGAAGACGTCCACTGCTGAATATAGGCCTCCCCCTTTAACCTCCACACTGAACGACAGCCTGCCTTTTGCATCCACTTGATGCCCGCGACTTTTACAATGTCGTCGGTCCATCTAGTGGGAGGCCTACCTACGCTGCGTCTTTCGGTTCGTGGTCTCCACTCCAGAACCTTTCTTCCCCATCGGTTATCGGTTCTTCGAGCGATATGGCCTGCCCATTGCCACTTCAACTTGCAAATTTTAACAGCTATGTCGGTGACTCTGGTTCTTTGGCGAATATCCATAACTTACAATGTATGTATGTATAACTATGTTTGTTCGGGTAGAATCTTGCAATTCAATTTTGAAGCAGATATCTTCAATCGATTGAGTTGAAATTTGTCACACTTATGTAAGTTTGGTGACACTGAGCTGGATTGATGATGGAGACAGAAGATGGCCGTTGATGATGGAGACAGAAGATGGCCGACCATCTAAACAAAACGACGTAACCCCATCGAGTTTAAGTTCCTTGGATTTGTCTTCCCAAGCACTTTGGTTGGTCCTAGATGATAAATTCAATATGGCTAAAATATGATATGGATAAAAATAATAGTACCCGCCATAATCGTGGAATGCCTAAATAATAATATTACAAACATGTTATTAATGTAGAACAAAATTACCCTATCACTAGCCAGATCAGATTGTACCTACTTACCAAGCAGTTTAGGTCAGGAGTGTGCGGTAGTTAAAACTTACTAAAGTTTTTTTACAAGCTTTTATTTAACTTGCCTTGTTAATTTGGGTCAAATTTTGCTACTGAATTTTAAAATATATAGTTATTATTATAATTTAAGATAATAGTATATAATAGAATATAGTTATAAATTATGTATATGTGTTAAAATAAGTTAAATTGCAGCGCCCTAACAGGGTCTGTGTACCGACATGTAGTGTTAAGGATCTCATGTAATGTGTACACTGGCAAAAAAAAAACAAAAAAAAAACTATTATGCCTAACCGTTTGAGATGGAATTTTGCATACACGTTTAGTTTGGATGAAAAAAGCTAAATGGTGTCATTTTTAATCTAATATGGCACTCCCAAAGATGGTGGACCAGTCATTTTTCTATGCGCCCCCATTATATGGGTATCTAATGAAAGGGTTTGCTGAGAAAATGCGAAAACATGAAAAAACTTGTAATAAAAAAGTTATTTTATATTTTAATTACTAGGCAATTTTATTTAAATTTTTTCTGCACAAGTTTCTTCAGTTGTTTGATTTTTATCTTAGGAATAACCTGTCAATCAATGTAGCATAGGTACTTATTTTTATAATATTTCTGTTGAACTACTTTCACAAGTAGGTAGTAAAAATAATTGTAAACCATTTTTATGTACGCGATTTTCATGTTTTCGCATCACTGAAGGTTTTTAGTCAATTTTATTTACAAATAAAGCTAATAACTACTTAAATGTTTTTTTTAATATAATCTATGTAGCATCATTTTCACAAAACTGAAAAAGTATTAGAGCAGCACACTTCCGTTGAGCTGGAGGTTCTTGGTGATTGCAATGCGTGAGCATTGCGATGACAAAACCGCGATGCTGGCAGGTGACTGCCATCATCGCAGTTTTATCATCGCACGAGCCGCCACCGCCTATTATCATAGATCTATGTAAATCGCAACGGTGCGTTTTACGCAACTTTTTGCCTCACATCTGCAATTTGTGGAACGTACTCCCTCCTGCGGCATTTCCGAGTAACTATAACATGAGGCTGTTAATAGAGTATTTAAGGGTCGGCAACGTATCTGTGATGCCCTTCCTTGGTGTTGCAGGTTTCCATAGGCGACGGTGATCGCTTACCATCAGGCGGCCCGTCAGCTTGCTTTCCACCTATGGCAAAAAATAAGTAATCTACCAAAAAGTTATAGCGCCTAAACCCCACGGTCCTAAAAGATTCAAAAAGGAAATCAAACTATTTCTAAAAATCAATCAATACCTAGAGTACCTAATCATTTTAAACAATAGCTCCCGTTCTATAAACCGCGGGAACATGAAAATCTTATTCATGAAAACACGCTAAGACGGGTCACGCTAATATTCGTGTAAAAATTATAAAGAAAAATATCAAATTAGCCACTTCACCTTGTGGGAGAGTGAACTTTGGATTTGACACCATTCCAACTGATAAGGATCTCTCTTCAAAATAGCTTTTGCGGAGCTTTCATGTGGTCAAAAATGTTGTTTATTTATCGGGTTCGTCCTTCTTTCTCGGGGCTTTGACATCACAGTTTTTGATAATAATCTTTAAATCTCGTACAGTAGGCACAGTGGATCTTTATGTCGACATTGGCGGATCCAGGGGGGGCATGGAGGCCATGCCCCTCCCCCCCAAACCAAGCAATTCCATACATTCGACTCAATTTTTCGATTTGATTCCTTCGAACCTTGTCAGAATCGCCCCCGCAAAATAAAATCCTGGATCCGCCCCTGTGTGTCGAAGTTAGGCTCTTGCGAACCAACGCGCTAGTAGCACATCCCTTGCGACACAAAAATCCGCTGTGCCTACTATAGGTAGGTCGGACGTCCCAGGTCCTACTGCTAGAGAGAATTAGTGAAGAAGGGCCTGTAACAGCATACTCCATAGCTGTGGCGGATAGTTGTGGCGTTTCTAATATCAGAAGTCAAGACCTACTTTTGGTTGCTGCGTCAACCTAGTTTAGTCAGGAGTACCTTTACGTATAGCTAGGTATTATACCTGGTTTCGCCAAGTTACGGTGGGGCAATTAGGGCCCCTAGAAATGAGTGGACTGTATTTGGTTGATTTGAAGAGTGGTACACACAAAACAAAGAGAGGGATTCGGACAGACGGGAACAGCACTTACTTGGTATTCCTCGTTCTCCGCTCCAAAGGTCCAGTGACGCCTTCGACACGTGTCACTATTTAGGCTCTTCGTTTCACACACCACAGTTATATATACGGCGAACCACAATATTGTTATATGCCAGACCACAATGGTCAGCCGGTGAAGTATTAGATCACCAAGATGAGTGCACCAAAACGCGAAAGCAGGTCAAAATTACACCTTAGTGCTATGCGCGCGGAAGTCAATGACACACTGTTTTACGGATGGCTCTTGCACTGCGCGCTAACCTGCATAGGTACATAATGTCCGTTGCAAATATAGTTCACGAAGCAGGTTCTTGTTAGTGCTGTTTGAGGGTAAAGGAGGAACATAGGAAATGCACCAAAATATAAACAATAAAAAATTTTAACTATAATCTGGCGTAACCATCCACCCGCCCTTAAAGGGTCACCTTTAAAACAATTATAAGGCGAGAGATTTAACTCTATTTATTGAAGAGTAAGAATAACGCTCAATGCGTATGAAGCACTAACAAGGAATCCGTAAAACAAAATGGGAAAATATAAATAAGATATGGCATAATGCAATATGATATAGTATATAATGTAATATAAACTTATAATATAATTATGTTAAATTAATGTAAAACGCGAAGCGATATTCATTTTACTACTGCGTTGGAAGAGGGCATAAGCGAACGACTGGACGGAGGTAAGTTCTCCCGGCGAGTCTCACAGTCGCTACCCGTATGATACCATCCTTGGAAGGATGCACTTTCTCTACAATTGCTAAAGGCCAGGCTAGAGGCGGCACGTTATCGTTGATCACTACTATGACAGTACCCGGAGTGATAGGCGTGGAAGGAGTATTCCATTTCTGTCTAACCTGTAAGCCGTGTAGATATTCCATCCTCCAGCGGTTCCAGAAAGACTGGACCAAATTGTCCAATAACGCATGCCTATGAAGCAAGCTGATATTTTCAGTGCTTACATCAGGCGCTGGCAACGAAAGTAGAGGCACAGTGTGTAAAAAATGACTCGGCGTAAGAGCCGAAGGCTCCGCGGGGTCTGAGCTTAGTACTGTCAGCGGGCGTGAATTTAATAAACACTCAACCTGCGTAAGAACAGTACAGAGCTCTTCGTATGAAAGCAGTTGCTGTCCGATGACTCGGAACAGAATTGATTTCGTAACCTTAATCATGCTTTCCCAACAGCTACCAAAATGCGGCGCGTTGGGGCATATTGGCTTCCAGGTTATGCGGCTTTCAGCGCACTCCACCTCAAGTTTCGGGTAATAATCATCCCTAAGAAACTTATAGAGATCGCGGAGATACGATGCGGTGCCCTGAAAGTTCGTAGCGTTGTCGCTATGAAGAACCTTAACAGGTCCTCGTCTAGCGAGGAACCTCTTGAACGCGGCCAGGAAGCTGGGAGTGCTTAAAGACGTAGCGACCTCAATGTGGCAACTCCTCGTGGTCATACATGTAAAACATACAATCCAGGCCTTCTCGCTATGCACACCACGACGGCGTACAGGAGTGTAAGCAATGGGTCCTGCAAAATCGCAACCTGTTTCTGTAAAAGCTTTAACCGCTGGACGTGTACGTACACTAGGCAAATCAGCCATTAGTGGGTAAGTCGGACGCGGCTTAAGACGAAAACAAGTGTTGCATTTGTGAACTCTTTGTCTCACTAGGCGGCGTGCCGACAATATCCAAAACCGTTGTCGCAGCAATGACATTAATGTCTCAGGTCCAGCATGCAAGTGTTTTACATGATAATAATCAATGATCATGTTCACTACATGATCATTGCGTGGCAAAATAACTGGATGCATTTGAGCATAGTCCAGCGACGAATTGACAAGGCGACCGCCGACGCGGATGAGACCGTTGTCAATAAAAGGCCTCAAACGATTGAAAGCCGGAGAACAAACCTTGTTGTTTTCAATATTATTATATTCCTCTGCAAAGTACTGACTTTGCAGAGCGCTAAGCATTTTATTTTCAGCAAAATTTAAATCCTCGGCAGTCACTGCAGTAGTGCCACGGCGAGGTATCAATTTTGCGAATTTACATACGTACGCAATTATACGCAGTAACTTGCCCCACGATGAAGTGCGTAGAGCGAGACCATGTAAAGCGCACTGCTTTACAGGCGTGCACACAGTGTGCGTTAAAACCTTTTCTTCTGGTATGTCAGAAATAGGTTGCCCATCCAGGCTCTTGAGAGGCCACTGAGACGGGTTTAACGAGGCCCACGGAGGTCCATGGAGCCACAGAGGGTGCGAGATGAGTTTCTCGGGAGTCACACCTCTGGACAAAATATCCGCACTATTCTCAACACCGGGACAGTGGAAAAAATTATCAGGTGGAATGTTTTCCGTTATCTGTACGACCCGATTGGCGACAAACGTTTGCCACCGGTGTGGCGAACTTTTTATCCAATACAATGCAACCTTAGAGTCAAGGAAAGCATAAGTCTTGATAGGTATGTGATCGGCGTAATTGTCTTGGACAGTGCGAAGCAACTTGGATAGCAAAAGTGCTCCACACAGTTCAAGGCGCGCGATCGACATTGGTTTCGTAGGCGCAACTTTACTTTTTGCACATACAAGGCGTACATTGTTACCGGCAGCGGAGCTGGTGTGCATGTATACCACTGCGCCATAAGCTCTAAGACTGGCGTCGGAGAGACCCAAGAGGGTGACGTCACAGTCATCCGATACGCCCACATGACGTGGTATACGAAGCTTATTAAGTGCCGGTAACTCGGCGCAGAACTGTCTCCACATATTAATAATGTGTGCAGGTGGAACTTCGTCCCATTCTAAATTTAATTGCCAAAGAGACTGAATTAATATCTTCACGTAAACCACCGTCGGCGCTACGAAGCCCATAATGTCCCAAAGACGGGCGACTGTAGACAATATCGAGCGCTTTGTACAAGTGTCATCACTCGGCGGGGTAACTTTGAAGTAAAATGAATCATCTTCAGTAGACCAATGGAGGCCTAATATTTTATTGGTCGATTTATCAAACTCCACTTCAGTAGGGAGCTTGTGCGTATCGGGAATATTATCCAACACCGCGCGGGAATTGCTGTTCCATTTCACAAGGTCCCACTGTGCGCCCTTGAATAGTTCAATCAGCTCATGTGACGCGGCTACTGCTTCACCCTCATTGGGCAGCGAGAAAGCAACGTCGTCCATGTAGAGTGAAGGTAGTACAATACTACTAGCGAGCGGGTATTTCGCGCCATCGTCTTGAACAAGTTGAGTTACCGTGCGCAATGCATGGTATGGACTCGACGATAAGCCGAAACACACGCGATTGAACTGGTATAGCACGAGAGGATCTTGTGGATTGAACCGATATAAGAAGCACTGATAACGACGGTCAGCTTCACGCATAATTATTTGAAGAAATTGCTGACGGCAATCCGCGGTCATAGCGACTGCGTGCAGGCGAAAATTTAAAATAATTTTAAATAAATTACCTTGCAGGTTCGGACCGGTATGTAGGATGTCGTTTAGTGACCGTCCGGAAGTGGAACGGCTACTAGCATCCAGTACTATGCGAAGCTTTGTCGAGGCTTTATCTTCGCGAACGACTCCGTGATGGGGTATGACGTAGATCGGCGCAGGGTCCTGCGGATCGTACGGCGGCGCCGGAGACACGTAATCTTTCGCGAGATAGTATTTAATGACGTCATCATATGCCGACCTCAATTGAGGCGAAGCTTCTAGCTTTCTTTCTAAGCACATAAAACGTTTACGAGCTGCTTCTATAGAATTCCCTAGGGAATATGGATCGTCCTTAAATGGCAGGCCGACTACGTATCTGCCACTAACAGGATCGCGTGTAGTAGTCGATGCATAAAAACCCTCGCATTCAATATGCGTTGGATGCTGAACGGGAGCAGAAGGAAGTTCTTCTAGTTCCCAGAATCGCCTGACTAACGAGTCAATAGCGGTAGGCTCTTGAACGAGGCAACATGTCAAGGCCATATGTATACTTGTTGTAGGTATAGTGGGTGCTGATCCTATAAGGATATAACCCAGAACCGTGCGCAGTGCAACGGGTATTGACGCCTCGCGCGAAACATGGACGTCAGGTAATAATAAATGCGGAAATAGGGAAGCTCCAATTAACGCATCAATCCCAGCAGGTACGCCAAAGCTTGCGTCCGCTAGGGGTAGACCTTTCAAGTGTGATAGTCCAGACGTATCTACCACAGCTGTAGGTAATAAATCAGTTACTTTCTCCACCACGAGTGGTGAAATTTCAAAGTTTATATTGTCATCAAATCGAGAATAAAACTTTATATCGATCGAGTTAGTTTGCAAGACCTTCTCCGAACCACCAAAACCTCTAATAATAGTACGTTCCGTGTTAAGAAGTCGGATGCCTAATCGATCGCAACATTCTCTTGTTATAAAATGACTTTGTGAAGCGGAATCCAATAAAGCCCGTATTGTATGACGCTTTCCATCAGAAGCGTATACTATAATTTGAGCAGTCGATAATAAAATAGTATTGTGCGTAGCCTCCTTCCGAATAGATAAGCTAGAATCTTTAGTACCTGCGTTAGTCGTGCACAATGCAACGTCTGAACGCGGGACTGCAGTAGGTATCGAAGCAACAGGTGTCTTGCACGACTCATTCGCCTCCTGCGCCGGCGGTGATAAGACGCTCGCAGCGGGTGCCCTACGTCTAGATAACGGCGGCGGCGGCGCGCGGCTACTGACGTCCGTACGCACGAAATGCAATTTCCCATGATGCGCTTTTGCACATACTTTGCAGTTTGGTCTCACTGTACAACTCGAAAGCTTATGGTTTAGTGCTAAACAATTTACACACGCATTATTATCTTTGACGCATTTGTAACGCTCCTGAGGACTTGTAATTTTATTAAAATCAGCGCACTTATATAAGTGCGTGTGCGTCACGTTGGCGCATAGACATTTAAAGGCAGTAGATGCACCAGGCTTATCAATTGTACTTACATAAGCCTGATATTTAGGTACTTTAGAAGTAATGCCAGTGTTAGGTTTTTTATTATTATTATTTGAAAGAGTGTTTGAAGCGCAAGTAGTTCGTTCAAACACTTTGGCACGAGTTGTAATAAATTCAATGAACTCGTCATATGTTGGCATTTTATTACCATGCTTGGTTTCAAACGCGCGGACCGTTTCTGAATCTAGCTTCTTCAAAGCAATGTGCAATATTATAAGATCGGATAAGTTATCTAATTTTAGATTCTTTAAAGCGCTCACTGCACTTGAGAAGTTATCCATAAAAGAATCGAAGCTAGCTGCAGAAGCGACTTGGAAAGGTTTGAAATCAAACATCTGGGCCAAATAGGCGGAAATAAGCATCCTCTTATCCTCTAATTTATTGATAAGCGTCTGAAGAATCAATTCATAATTTTCAGCACATGGAGTGATGCCTGAAATCGCAATTTTTGCACGCCCAGTTAATTTAGGCAAGAGATAATATAATTTCTCACTTGGCGTTAACATCGGATTTTCATGTATGGTAGATTTAAAAGTCGCATAAAACATCGGCCAAGACTTTATATCACCATCAAATTCCAATAGCTGTATCGGAGCCAACCTAGGCCTAGCCTTGTGCAATGCAAGAGAAGTACCCTTATCATCCCATGATGGGATACCAGGACAGACGCACTGAGTATGTATTCTCTTTATTTTACTATACAGAGACTCAAATGCAAAAAGGCATTTATAGTCTGGCTTCGCTGTTGGAGTTAATAGCAAAGTGCGCGTATTATAGTCGTCGACAATCTTTTCATATTTATCACGCAACGAATCGATCTGTGAAGACTGATTTAGAAAATGTTCCCTTTTTGCGTCATTCGTAAGAATGTCACTCGCGGAAGCTAAGTCACAACACTGTTGTACTATGTCGAATATCGCTTCGCGTTTTGACAATAACATCGCTACCTTTGCATCGACGATTTCACTACTTGTCGACATTTTTGCTATTTTATATACTACTACTACTATAGGCAATTAAAACTGGACACTAAATAGCAGATGATACAAATCGATGCATGGATAAAATGTCACGAGTATACAATATATTAGTATCTTGCGAATCGCTGATAAGAATATGGTAAATGTTATACGGACAAATTATGTAGGTTATTATTAGCAAACGCGCGACAAGAGCGCTGTGCCTGCGACGGCCGAACTACGCTACGCGGTCGGATAATATCGAATGACTCGCGAGGTTCGAAACGACGGAACACGTAAGCACAACGTTAAATGCACGCGAGGGTAGTTAATAAACTTGTAGTATAAGAGTTAAATTTTGGTTATTTTACTTATATAAATGTAATATTTATGTAAAATATATATAAATATGGACAGATAAATATTATATCTGGCTGATTTTATGCCTAGCTCAATGCTTACGACGGGAAATCTAAAGATTTAAGGAGATAAAATAGACGACGCAATGTCACGCTATTTATATCAAAGTAATTTATAATTATATTCGCAATGAATAATAATAAGCTTACTAGGGCCTATAATATATACCTTAATAAGAGAAAAGAAGCCGGAGCGCAATATCCGGCTCGAAGGAAAACTATGGTTTCGCCAAGTTACGGTGGGGCAATTAGGGCCCCTAGAAATGAGTGGACTGTATTTGGTTGATTTGAAGAGTGGTACACACAAAACAAAGAGAGGGATTCGGACAGACGGGAACAGCACTTACTTGGTATTCCTCGTTCTCCGCTCCAAAGGTCCAGTGACGCCTTCGACACGTGTCACTATTTAGGCTCTTCGTTTCACACACCACAGTTATATATACGGCGAACCACAATATTGTTATATGCCAGACCACAATGGTCAGCCGGTGAAGTATTAGATCACCAAGATGAGTGCACCAAAACGCGAAAGCAGGTCAAAATTACACCTTAGTGCTATGCGCGCGGAAGTCAATGACACACTGTTTTACGGATGGCTCTTGCACTGCGCGCTAACCTGCATAGGTACATAATGTCCGTTGCAAATATAGTTCACGAAGCAGGTTCTTGTTAGTGCTGTTTGAGGGTAAAGGAGGAACATAGGAAATGCACCAAAATATAAACAATAAAAAATTTAAACTATAATCTGGCGTAACCAATACCTATATGTTTAATATGTAGATAGAGAGATAGAAACTCTTT
Organism: Agriopis aurantiaria; assembly: GCA_914767915.1. Taxonomy (NCBI): domain Eukaryota; kingdom Metazoa; phylum Arthropoda; class Insecta; order Lepidoptera; family Geometridae; genus Agriopis; species Agriopis aurantiaria. Next base: position 13,623,485 of record OU611992.1, on the reverse strand, counting down.
ATTGTGTACACCAGAAATAAAAATTACAAACAGATATAGAAAACATTTACGAGCTAGTGCCACAAGTGGTGGCCTCATCGCTAAAAGCGACCTCTTCCAGGCAACCATGTATCTAATACTTACCTTTTTTTCTTGTGTAAGAAGTTTGGTTAAATTATTTTATATAAAAAAAGGGAAATAGGAATGTGTACCAGCAGTGCCAGTACCGTTCTTTTAACGATCGTCAAATTGACAGTTGAGGTCGTCAAATTCGATAATATGCCATTTTTTCAGTACTCGCTGTGATCGATTCTATGGCATTTTAGCGAATTTGATGATCGATAAAGAACGGTACTTGCACTGCAGATTCGCGTTTTTTTTTCCGCAAAGAATTCGAGACCCTGAACGTCTTTATTCCCGGACCCTTCTGAAGTTTTATAGGATAAAGATCAAGGTTACTGGAATGCGTAATTCATGTAATCCACATTCTGTATTTGGCTCTAGTTTTTATGACTTTCACATATAAAACTGAGTCTTCTCATGAATACGCGGTTCAGATTACGAAGGAGGTCCCAATCTTTATTCTGACTCAGATCAAATATTTCTCGTACAGAGATACTGGATACTGATACTGGTGATAGGATAAATTTGTACAGCAGTGTTCTGAAAAATCATTTCTCTAGCCATGTCGCAAGCTTTTACAAAAGACAAAACCAACCACCTGATTTAGATGGTGACTTTTTTAAGACAACTGAAACGGCGTCAATAAATAGGTATTTCACTGAAATAATGTACTCCTACAAAAATGGGTTTCCACTTATCCCGTTATTGCGTATCGTTGGCTTCCATTTGGAACGGCTCATTGATCGCAGATTGCAGAGCTCTAGATTCAAGGTCGTCCGGACGCGGCTGCCAGACAGGCCCGGCTTAGCTCGTAATCGGGTGACAGTTTAGCCTATTAATTCACATCTATTAGCGACCTTAGACCGTAGGTGTCCATTAGGACAAAGTATAATGGATATAGTACAGATAAAGTACAACAACTTCGAAAGGTAGAGTCCTTCTTCATAAACACAGAAAAGAGAAGCAAAGAAGTAAATATTACAGAAATGAGAAATAAATAGAACGGAAATGAGAAGGAAGATCTGTTACCAGGCATATGGGTGAACCTTGCTTGAACATTCTTATTTATATCAACGCGTCCTCCGCATCACAGTTGCTAACTGATTTCGAATGACTGACGTTTCGTTTATATGGGTGCAACTGGCTATCTTACAAAAATGCCTTGACAGCCGTTCTAATTTTATTTTTTTAATATGCTAACCTCGGCAGTGGTTACATATTTGAGGCGTGTGGGGTCGAGACATTGGGCCCTTGGGGACCGGGAGCTCACCTCATTTTCAAAAATCTTTCAGTGCGTCTGGATCTTTCAGAATGCTGGCGTGTTTCTGGCTCAACGCATAAGCATTGCCATTCAACGCGGTAATGCCGCCAGCATGCTGGGTATGCTGCCAACTGGTAGTGAAATTGAGCATTTGGATTGTCTTTAGACCTTCAACGGTTTATGGGCAGTCTAACTGTATTTGTAATGTTAGTTTTAGCTTGTATTTTGTTTAGTGCCCAGTAAAAAAAATTAGGTACTTATCAAATAAGTCATTGGAACAGGGCTAAGGATCGAACCGGGTGCCGTCAGATTGTAAAGCGCATATGCCACCGCCCGACCACCATCGATCCTGGGGTCTAGCGGGTAAGGGGGGCGTCTTGCTTATTTTTGAAGACATCGGAGACGGGGGGGGGGGGGGGTCTGGATGGTGATTACGTCAAAAATAACTTTGATCCGTTGCTTTGTTGTACTTTTGCATTTATAAATTAGTAATATCCTTGTAACCATGAAAACAGTAGCTAGTGTCGCACGAATAGACACAGATACATTGTGCCTCAAGGTCGCCGGGAGCTTCGACCAAAATAAAATTAATGGAAGAGCCATAACCATTGAATTTGCTCAGTAAAAACGAGTCAAAACCGTCGGTACTTCAACACCTAATTATAACCATCTACAGTACATTTGTTCCAAAAAATAGATAGTGGTTTTTTGTTGTGGTTCGAGAAAGCACACGAAGGCATCATTTTGTCAGATGTTTCGGTATCATGTAAGTGTTGTGTCGCTCTTCCTACGGCTAGAGACTGACTGAAACGAAGTGAGCGCCGGCGCTCATTTTGAAATCTTCAAAAATGTCCTTTCCCGTCCATTCATTTTATTTTATTTTATTTTATTTTGGTTGGTTTTGCCAACACGAATTTACTGTGCGACTAACTTAAATGCATTGAAAGAGAGCCAATATCGTACATTCTGTACCAAACTGACAACTGCCCGTTGAAAATTGTTCATTCCCTCATTTGGCCACCTCTACAGATAAAGTTGGTCTCACTGTTACTGTACAGTCTGCCATCGCGGTGCTTTGTGCGTTTACTAGCGCTTACCCTGATATTAATGGAGTAGGATTTTAGTTTCGTAAACGCTTTGTTAAATTAATTTAGAGAATGTATATTTTGAATGATATGGGAAGTAGACTGTTTTAGCACATCTTGCTTGATTTTTTACCCAATGACGTAAAGAATGGTAACTGTCACTGGTAAGTGACGTCATTATAAACAGAAGATGGCGGCATACCTAAGAGGGGGGTCAGCAAAAAAATGATCTGTGGGATTTTTTATTGCATCTTTTCAAGTAACGTATCACTGAATAGGTGTTATAAAATAAATGCGAAGTTTGGTACAGTATTTTTAGTTCAGGTACCGTTTGCTAATTATTATCTGCCATAAAATCTCTTTTGCAGGAGACTTGTCTTAATCCATTTGTGAGAACTGCGCTGGCTCTGATGCTGATTTTCTTTATTATTATGTTTATACCATAGGTAGGTGGCAAACAAGCTAACGGCCCACCTAATATTAAGCGATCTTCGTCACCTATGGATACCTGTAACACCAGGAGCATCACAGATACATTGCCGAATTAACAGCCCTTTTCAAGAACCCCATGTCACTCGAAAATGCCGTAGGAGAGCTCATTCTACAAATTGCAGGTGTGAAGCAAAAAAGATCACGTAACACGCGATCGGTAATTTCCACAGATCTAATCTGTGGATGAACTTTCAGGCGGAACTTTATTATAAGTATAACATAAATATTGGTGTGAGCCTGACATATCGATCCTAGTAAATCCAAGACGCTCTGAGGTCTTATCAGTAATCCGCATTGTATCTCCATAGATACGATGCGGATAACGGATAACTGTCTGCTATCTCCTAGATATCTCACATCCGTAAAGGATCAAAAGAATTTGTGTCAAATTTTATCAACATCGATTGAGCCATTTTGTCATGAAAAAATACCAAAGCTGTAATTTTTTTTAACGCTGTCGAATTTTATGTACATGAATTCAACCCGTTAATCATGAAAAAGTAACAAATAGACATACAGAGAGGGATAGAAACAGGATATGAGGTGAAAGGGGTGATACTTTTGTATTTAAAATATGTATTAGCGTGACAATGATAATATTGGTGCTTACTCATTCACCAGCAATATAAAAACAAATAGGGTGTCCTGAAGACACCCCAACAGGGGTGTATCCCCAGTTTACCGCACAAATCGACCGAGTTATTTATGCGTCTGGAGTCGCCCATTTTCGGCATTGTCATATGAATCACGGAACGAAAAAGTGCTTGGGGAAAATTTATCGCTCGCATTTATAACTTTGTCCCTCGAACAGTTTGGAATATAGTCTCAAGGTCAACGCTGAATACCAGGCATAAGTATAGTGTTCTTTGTAAGACTTAGATATATAGACCACAGAAAAGAGAAGTAAATAGAACGGAATTGAGAAGGAAAAACTGTTACCAGGCATATAAGTGAACCTTGATTGAACATTCTTATTTAGATCAACGCGTCAAACTCCGCATCATAGTTGCTAACTGATTTTGAATGACTGACGTTTCGTTTATATGGGTGCAAATGCAGCTACAACAAATTTCTAAAAAAAATCGAAAATCTGCTACCAGGCATATGACTTATGAGTGAACCTTCATTGAACATTCTTATTTATATCAACGCGTTGAACTGTCCCCTATGGATTCCATAACGGCTGAAACGATTTTTACGGGATTTTCATTGGCAGAGAGCTGATAATATAAAAGTAATCCACGCAGGTGAAACCACGGGGCGCAGCAATAATAATATCTTATTCTATAATTTTGTATTACTTTTGCATTACAAGGTAACTAACAGTACAACAAGACTATAGAATATGGATGGGCTATGATAATAGCATTGAGATAAAACTCCTATAGAGTCACAATCTCTCGGTGAAAATAGTCAAAAAACGTCTGAGCGTCATTGTACAAACGCCACAATACATCTACTCCAATTTAGACGTTATGTCGCTTGCATAGTTCAACGTTAGTTTTCCGCTACGTCATCGTAGCTCTGGCGCGGCGTTGTAGTCGGATCGCGGTTACCTTGTAACTAACCAAAAAGTCGGCGCAATTCGTAGCGGGTGCCGAGTTTTGGTTCGTTTTTTTTTTGGCACGATTGTGAGTAGTTATGTATTATATCACGGTGGGTAATAGTATGGACTCTATGATTATGGCAATTCACTCCTTCACACTTATAATATAACAAGTGGAAATGTTGCACCAATAAACACCATTTTAATATATTAAGCAGTAACCAAACTGCGAACTGTTCAGTTGTTCACGTATGCGGATATGACGTCACGGTTGTCCTTGAACCCCTGCATTTGCTTCAACCCCTCCCGTGGGGGTGAAACGGGCAAATTCGCGCCTGAATTGGTGCTTGCACGCAACTCGCATGTGCAATTAAAAACTGCAATTAACATTAATATTATGTTAGTCATGGAGTTTACCTTAATTGCAATTTAGGCAGGATAACGCATATAGACTGTACCTACTAAGCCGAAAGGAGGCACTATTCTTATCGTTACGAACAACTTTTACAATGGGTCCAACCCTGAAATCGGGAAAAATATCAGTTTCACCCACATTTTGTTGAGTGTGAATTTATTTTTTCTATGAAAAAGCAAATATTTTTTTCACGATATTTTTTTCATTATTTTTTTTACATAATAATAAATACAATGACATTCTTTCGGCTTGTTACTACCGTTCTGTGTAACCTTATAAATTCCGTAACCGTAGCAAATGCCGTAGATCGTATACACCGTAGGTTCGCTACGCAAGCTTGTAGCAGTTCGTAGCCAATCCGTATATTATAATGTACGTAGCAATGCTACGCTTCCCGCGTAGCATTGCAAAAATACTTTCTCGAATAGCTACATTTCTACAAGTATATAATATTATTATTTATTACCAGAAATATGGTTAATATGTCGTATCCTAAATGTTACGGGTCAAGTTATGGCCATTAACTTTTCGTAAGTTATTTAGTTTGGGTAATAAATACCACACAAAACCTAAGTAGGTAAGATAAGAATAAAAAGAATAAACTCGATAAGAATTAACGAGCCACGCTGTTCCCAATTTTCCTCTTTTCTAGGATTGTAAGGTTTATGTTTGTACGCAATATGCTCACTTTTTACATGCATAATTTCATTACCGCAATAATTTCAACCGTCTAACTAACGTCTATAACTTAAGTAACTGTTAAGTAACTGCAAACATTGGCGTAAACGCCGTATACGCCTTTTGAATTTTATTACTAGTTTGCAATGTATGTTTGTTTGTTCGGGTGGAATTATTATCTTAAATCCAATACGCGCGCATTCTTACAACAACCAATCATGGTTAAAATCTCCTCCTCCGCTATGACAAAGAAATCTGAAAAACTACAGTTATGTAATAACAAGGGAATGGTGTGGTACTTCCCAAGATGGAAAAAGATTCTAAGCAAGAGGTCCTACCACTACAACTGAAAACCCATACTAAGCCTTCAAGCAAAATAAAATTTTATTTTGGTCGAAGTACTAAACTGTATTTTTACGTAGGTAAATAGAAATTGTGCCACAGCGAAATTTTCGTAATAAGTTACGTATTTTGTTCATTCTCGTGTGCCGCCCGACAGGCACGATTCCATTTGACGCACCTCGGGAATTATTGCGTTAGGAAAAACGAGAATACTCTTACCTTTAGAATTTTACCTACACTTTCTAGAAATTGATTGCTTCCCGCTGTCTGTCTGTCCCTATGTATGCTTAGATCTTTAAAACTACGCAACGGATTTTAATGCGGTTTTTTAAAATAGATAGAGTTATTCAAGAGGAAGGTTTGTATGTCTAATACATGCATAATAATATTGTGCTTATAGTAGAGAAACACTTATAATTTTAGAGGTTTCTAATGTGATGTCGTAAATAAACACATTTTTTGCGCTTACATTGCACAGTAATATATAAAATGAAAGTAAATTCATAAAGTAACGAAGGACTTCGTGTTTGTGGTCAGCCTAATATTGTGAATTCGAAAGTTTGCGTGTATGTAAGTTTGTTGTTTGTTGGTTCTTGAGTGGAGACCACGAACCGGAAGACGCAGCGTACCAGACCTCCCACTAAATGGACCGACGACATCGTGAGAGTAGCCGGCAAAACGGAAGCAGTATTTAGGCGAAATGGAACCATGTCAAGCATAGTGTGTTAAAGTATTTCTGACACGAGAATATTGGATCGATGAATCTAAGTGCTACTAAACTAAGTTGGTATACTGTTGTAAAGTCGATACAACAAAAATAATATGAAGCCCAATATTATGATACACCTATTTATTATTCAAGCTTTTATTCATATTAGAGCCGTTTGGGGTCGAGACATTGGGCTCTTGTGAACCTAGCTCACCTCTTTTTCAAACATCTTTCTCAGCGCCTACCCCCCGATTCTACTAAACAAATTGTCTTTGTGGGGATTTTAATTTTTAAATAATTGCCTCAAAATTGAGTTTTTATTTTTTTTATACTAAGTTATAATATTAGGTGGTTGTATTTTTTTAGTATAAAAAAATATTTAAAACTGTTAATTTTGAGGCAGTTATTTAACAATTAGAATCGCAACAATTACAATTTAAAAACAATTTCTTTAGTAGAATCGAGGCCCTGGTTAGTGTGACGCTTGACCAAAATTCTGACGTTTCTGGCTCAACGCATAAGCATTGCCATTCAGCGTAGTAATGCCGTCAGCATGCTGGGTACGCTGCCAACTGATAGTGGGCTTGAGCATTTGGATTGTCTTTAGACTTTCAACGGCCTATAGATAGTCTAACTGTTTTTGTAATGTTAGCTTGTATTTTGTTTAGACAATAAAGGCACTTGCCTGCCCTTTAAAAAATCTTTGCAAATAATCACGTCGATCCGTTTATTCATTGCTGCTTCACATTTATTATTATTATTTTCTGGGATAAAAAGTATTTTATGTCGATCTCCGGCCCTCCAACTACCAGAGTACTACCTCTTTGCAAAAAATGTCGCATGTCGATCCGTTGCTTTATTACCAAAGATAATATAAATTGTCATTGTCTATTACCACTCTATTACACTAATAAATACATGAAAGAGGAACAAACAAACGTACAAACTATCTACATATTATAATACTGGCTGAATCCCGCGGTGTTCCAGTTCACCGCATTTTCTGGAAGAAAAGTACCTATCCTATGCACCTTCTTTATGCACACTATCTCCCTGCCAAATTCCGTTAAGATCGGCCTTGGCATTTAGTCGTGAAAAGCGAACAAACAGACAGACAGACTTACTTTCACTTTAATAACATTAGTTCGTATTAATAGTAATAGTTTATAGTTTATTGATCGAAAATTAAAAGACAACAATATTGTTAAAAAGCAATCGAACTGGACATAATGATAACATTTAAAATGTACAATGTTGTTTGTGTGTGGAACTGGCTGGCACCCGTACTAGTAATTAAACTGTGCTACAGGCACCAGCGTCCTCCGTTTGAACACTCATTAGGTTTAGTTAAAATTAAACAAAAATCACATATATTACATAAATTAGGTCACGTAACATATTTTTTTCCAGATACAATTAACATTTTTAATTAATTAAGAATTTTAACAATTTATATGTAATCAATAATTATAAATTATTTCAGGAATAAAAAAATTTTACCTCAAGCATTATATTATAAAATAAGCATGCAGTGTAGTAAACTTAATGTCGAGGTGAAATAAGATGTGTGTGTGTGTGTGTGTGTGTGTCTTTAATAACATGTAGGATTATCCCACATAGCCACATAGCTCCGATGGATTCTCGCCCTAAGGGACAGTCTTTTCATTGTTTGTTTTAGCTAAACTTGTAATGTGTTTTGTTCCAGAAATGGAAATCGTGCCAGAGGGGAAAAACTTTCGATTGGTTACTGAAGACGAGCTCCCAGCTGTGGCAGATATCTTGGTGCAGTATATGCCTGAATCTCTAAAGGTAACCAAACAAAACCACGCATATTATTATATTCATTATAGTTTGCAACTGACTTTTTGGATTGGATTTTTTTATTTAGGTGTTTTTTTTGTGCTATAGGTTGCAAACAAGCAGACCGGCTGATGGTAAGCAGTCATCGTCACTTATGAATGCTTGTAACACCTAGAGGCATCACAAATTCGTTGCCGAACCTTTAAGAATCTATAAACTTGCCTTTTGAAGAACCCCATGATGTAGCTTCTCGGAAACACCGCGAAAGGTAGTTCATTCCACATTTTGCAAGTGTGAGGAAAGAAAGATCGTGTGAATCGCAATCGTGTGTGATTATATACACAATCAATTACATTGTAGGTGGTGCATTTGTTTAGCATTAAACACTTATCCATCTTGCACACGGCGCATCTAATCTGCGCAACTAGAGCAGGATGAACGTATTATTCACAGAAAAAAAATTCTCTCTTCTGTGGTATTATTAGACACTTGCATCCTGCTCTCGCACGCTTGTCCTTGTTCTATAACCCGTTGCAGACCATGCTCAGTAGGTATAGCTTGCGCAAGTACTCGCGCCAGCGCTCAAACGTAAATATAGTCACTCGCGTGGAGACGCGCATAACTCTCGTGCGAGTACGTACTACTCGCGCGAGTGTTAGAACGAAACGAACGATGCGCAGTGGGCGTCTCGTGAGTAGAGGAAACAAAGCTTCACTTGCGCAAGACCAGCGCGTGTTCTCCTAAGCCCACTAAGCATAAAGTGTTGTAGACGATGCGTAGTAAGTACTCGCGCAAGTACTTGTGCAAGCTACTGGGCATCGTCTTCAACGGTCATAGGAGTAAGGGAGTAAGTTGAGTGCCTAGGTTACTTGCTTAGAGAATTTAGCTAAGGTTACTTGCACCGTGTGCAAGTCGCATTAGTCTATAACGGTCAAATGAACTAACGCTATTATTAGGTAAAGTAGTTATTTTGTATCATCATCATGCGCGCGCGCATTCACCTTGAAAAAGACCGCCTAATGCCGTTGAAACTATAGTCGGAGTGATCGGCTTAATCTTTCGTGAGTAATTCCCGTGTAATATAAATAAATCAGTTTCTATAGAAAAATTCTCTTTATTCTTGGGTAAAAACAAACTTAGAATGACTTAAACAACAGGTGAATGTAAGTGGGATTTTAGTGTGGGTATTTCTTTATAACATGATTATTATTGAAATTAATAATTGTAGCTTCTTTATCGGCAGTAGTGTTGTACATATTGAGTTTTTTTAAATGTTATTTTGAAGGTATTATTGATTTTTCAAATTTTAAAAGTATTTATTTGGTACAACTAAATTCATTGTGTTAAGTCAGATGTTATAACAAAAAACTTGTAAAAAATTAAGTGATATACAAGTATTACACACAAATTAATTTAAAAAAATCTAAAGCTTTATTTTTTTTACTTCTATCATAATCTAGGTACTTAATATTATACAGGGCAAGTGCCTTTATTCATCATCATCATCATCAGCCGGAAGACGTCCACTGCTGAACATAGGCCTCCCCCTTTAACCTCCACACTGTACGACAGCCCGCCTTTTGCATCTACTGGATACCCGCGACTCTCACAATGTCGTCGGTCCATCTAGTGGGAGGCCTCCCTACGCTGCGTCTTCCGGTTCGTGGTTTCCACTCCAGAACCTTTCTTCCCCATCGGTTATCGGTTCTTCGAGCGATGTGGCCTGCCCATTGCCACTTCAACTTGCAAATTTTAACAGCTATGTCGGTGACTCTGGTTCTTTGGCGAATATCCACGTTTCGGATCTTATCGCGCAAAGAAACTCCGAGCATAGCTCTCTCCATTGCCCGCTATGTGACTCTGAGCTTTTCCAAAAGGCCAACAGTTAAGGACCACATCTCAGTACCATAAGTCTCAGTGCCTTTATTAACTAAACAAAATACAAGCTAACAATAACACTACAAAAATAGACTCCCCATAGACCATGTAAGAGATTTTTTACATGAACAAGAGGTTCTCGCTGTTAATAAGTTGCCGTTTGTTTTCCTCTATATACCTACATTGCACCTACTTAAGTATTTGAATCGAGAGTGATGAGGACAAATTCTGATCGAAGGGAAAACCAATAACTTAGTCTATATACTATAACTATTAAATTCTCGGTAATACAGATGTTGGTTTTCACTACCATTTTGGTACTTGCATAATAATTTCAATATATTTTACCTGTTTGCGTAATAAAGCAAAAACAAATACAAAGACAGGGTAATTTAAATAATGATAATAAATAAATATTCAGGACATTTTTTTGCACACACGGTCATCTGACCCCAAACTAAGCAAAGCTTGTGATATGGCTGCCAGAGACTGATATACATACATATATAGTTTTTTGAATTTTTAATGCGTACTAGATATTAACAACCAGATATAAGTAGAACAAACACAAATGTTCACAATATAAATGTTTGTCCTAGGTGGGAATCGAACCCACGCCCCCAAGCTCATAAAGTAGGTTCACTACCAACTGGACCAACGGGCTAATAAGATTGGAGCATTGATTGATTCTTCTTCCTCAGCCCAGCAACAATGACTTATTTTATACCTTATTTTATTTTGTACCTATTTAAATAAATTAAACGGTGAAGGAAAACATCGAGAGGAAACCGGTATATATTAGAACTTCAAAAGATCAAAGACAATATTATGACATTTCACCAATATGCACTGGGCCAGCATGATTGGATAGGGCCAGTCTCTCTCTCTCTCTCTCTCTCTCTTTCTGAGAATGCCTGTGTCCCAGCAGTGGGAATATGATAGAGTGATAATAAAATTATTGATTCTCTGACGTTGTTTGAAAACTAAAGAGCAATTACAATTCAGTCCGCTCCACTGCTGACCACCTCAGTTAGCCTGACCTCGCTCTCTAGTCACAATCAGCGGGGTCGTCCATTCGTTAATAAATCAACTCTGATTTGCAAACGCGTACATTTGGTGGCCCGAGGGATCAGATCATTCAAATTTTGATTGATTAACTCTTTGAGTTGATACTTTGCAACTTATTTTCAACAATTTTTAGATAGGGTAGAGCCATAGAAAAGATAGGTAAATAGAACGGAAATGAGAAGGAAAATCTGTTACCAGGCATTATGAGTAAACCTTGATTGAACATTCTTGTATAGATCAACGCATAGATAGATATATACCATCTATGGATCATCGCGTCGAACATCACTGTTGCTGATTTCAAATGACTGACGTTTCGTTTATATGGGTGCAAATATCATGGAACTATAGGGTATATACTTACAAGATCTTTGGCAAATATAGATCGATGGTGCAACTGGCTACAACAAATTTCTTACAAAAATGCCTTGACAAATACAAACAAAAAAAAACTTTTCTCTTTGTAGAACAATAGACGGAGTAATCAAAATATCACAGAAAATCACATATTTTTCTAAAATTTTAAAAATATATGTCGTCCATGTAAACAATGTTGCGTATTTCTCTTATCTTATCTTATCTATCTCTATCTATCTTATCATTTACGAATTTTTAATGTCGGTTTTTTTTAATTGATAATTATTTTTATGGGAGCGTTTCTTCTTTCTGTAAGCAGCGTCATTATTTTTCCTTTCAACGACCATAATTGTAATCTATCCGTATAGCAAACAGCGGTATGGTGTTTAATCTCTGAATCAAGTGACCGTGACATACAGGAAGACGGACGTACAGATGGACACGGCGCGGCGACGAAATGACGCTCCGAGCTGATGGTCATTGATGCTCTGAGCTTTGCATCCTTCAAAAACAAGTTCAATAAGTGACTTATTATATACGCAAGCGTTTTATGAATACAGTGACTTTTTCGATATTAAGATAGCGCGTATTACTATTGTATAACAATTTTTTTACATAATATTATTTTGTACTAGCGACCCGCCCGCCCGGCTTCGCACGGGTGTAACTTACGTGCGAAGCCGGGGGCGGTTCGCTTGTTACATATTATATAAACCTTCCGTGAAAAATTATCTAACTGATGGTGAAAACTAGATCTAAGCATACATAGGGACGGACAGACAGCGGGAAGTGACTTTGTTTTATACTATGTAGTGATAGTGATAGTGAAGTGATACTGCCTGACTTGTAATTCCTATAATTATCAATAAATATATGTCTATGTCTATAAAACTATAAGAGTTTCGTTTTACAGAAAACGTTTTGTACCTGTCGGATTAACATTCATAGACCAATATATTATAGAAAAGTAAGCACGTGGAAAACAATTTCCCATTACGGTTTGTGAAAAGACTAACCCCCATATTCATAGACGTAAAAAAGTTACCCCGAATCCTTACGTCACCTTCAAGCACAGACTAGGTAAAGCTACCTTAGAAATTATTTGCTCTCAATTGATGGTTTGACTGACATATTAAAAGCGGTGTTTTAGTTGGTGTTTCATCAGGACAATAGGTGTTCCTATTTGATAGCCCGTTGGTCCAGTTGGTAGTGAACCTGCCTTCTGAGCTTGGGGGCGTGGGTTCGATTCCCGCCTAGGACAAACATTTATGTGATGAACATTTGTGTTTGTTCTATATCTGGTTGTTTATATCTATTTAAGTATGTATTTAAAACTATATATGTATGTATATCAGTCTCTGGCAGCCATATCACAAGCTTTGCTTAGTTTGGGGTCAGATGACCGTGTGTGAAATAATGTCCAGAATATTTATTTATTTAGAATATTTTATTTTCAATTGCATAAAATAATATTTTTATTTTCAGTTTCATCAGACGATTCAAACATATCTAAACAACAAGGTGTGGAACTTCCATTTTTATGTAGCGAAGAATTGGCCGGAAGATCCGATCTGTCTGCATTTCCCCGGATGTACTAGTACGGTTAGTACCCTCACCATTTTTCTTTGACGAACACTAAAAAAGCCAATAATTTAATGTTGTCCTAGGTGATGTTACTAATAATGCGAAATTATATCATCATTTCAGCCATAGGACGTCCACTGCTGGATATAGGCCTCCCCATCGATCTCCAAAAGGGCCGGTTGGAAGCGGCCTGCATCCAGCATTTCCCTGCGGTCTCTTTTAGGTCGTCTGTCCATCTTGTTGGTGGGCATCCTACGCTGCGCTTACCAGTCCGTGGTCTCCATTCCAGAACCTTTCGGCCCCATCTAAAGTATATAATTATCTGACTATAAATTACCTTATCACAAATAAATGTCTGGGCCGACTTTTATAAAATTTTGGTAGTTACTTACTTATACGAAACGGGGCATCGTCTCGTGTGGCTTCATCACAGGAAGCGCAACAAAAAAAAACTCAGTTTTACATGTTACTAGAGCCATCCCTAAAATGCAAAATTAAACTTTCAAAATTGTTAGCAGTACAAAAAAAATTATCTTAATAACTAAAGAAGTTAGGTTTTAAAGAAAAATCTCTATTAATATTTTTTTTGCTAGATTTATTTCCTACTTTATTGCCTAACATAATATGACACCTCTTTTGTGTTTGAAAGACTCCTACTTGGTAAGATATATTGCTAAAATACCACACACACCTGTGCTCCGATATTTTTTTACAGGGTTGTCTTTTTTATAGTTAGTGATAAAAAAATATTTTATCAATGACAATATGTCAATAAAATTTATTCTATTTTAACCTCATAAAGTATGCGACATCGAAAACTGGACTGGACACATTGTATTAGATTCCTGAAGGATTCCTGTCCTCGTGGGTAAAACCGCGGGGCGCTGCTAGTATGTAATTATTTCATATCAACTGAACGTAGATTTCATAAAACAGATAAAGGGTAAGCAAGTAATTAAGAAACGGTACATAAATTACTTATAAGTTCTACCGCGGTAGGTTACAGTAGATACTGAAGGATTTACAGTCACGGAACAGTGAACAGTTTTACAGCATCCGGATGGCAACTCAAAAAATAAGGACTTTGTATCCATAGTCATAAAAATTAAAAAGCCAGAAGTCCCGCGAGAATGTTAAAAATAATATAAAAAATATTCGCTACGCCAGCTGTGTAGCACACCGCCACAGCACACAAACGGGTTACTTTTTTCTTTTTTGTCCGAGCAAACAGGTCAAGGCATTTTCAGTCTAGAAATTCGCTTTAGAGACTGCGCAGATACCATAACTGGCTCGGACTTTTCTGTTTTCATCTTAATTAGTTTTCGAAAAGAGAGCAACATAACTATTATACTACTATTCGATTCTCAGATCAGACTAACAAGGGAGATATGCAATAGTGTGTGTGTTTATATTTGTTTTCTTTCTTAGTGTCATTATAAATCGTATTCAAATCTGTAAGTACTTACCTACGGCACCCTTAGGTACCTACCCACCAATGAACTAATAGTCCACATGCAAAAAAAGCGCGGAAATGTCCTCTGCAGGCTGCAAGGTGAGTTCGACTTACCATGCCATCTTACCATATCTAAATTTTTTGTCTGTTCTGTACGATTATTATCAACAGTTTAGCACAGCTACTTCGGAACAAATCATTAAAAAAAGCTCTACAATAATCAAATTAACTTTCAACACGTTAGAAACCCCAGCAATGATATAAATAGGTTGGTAGGTATGTCATGAAACCTCTGCCAATTTGTACATTCAAACGCTGAGGAAAAGTGGGACAACTTGAAAATAAACGGAAAACGAGAAAACTTTAACGTCCCTCTCGTACCGTAAATATTTATCGTGGAAAAGTAGGCGATGGTTTGTTTCCCATTTTGTATATAGGTACTTATTAATTTCCAAGTGGTGCTTAAATCTAAATTTATGGTGGAATTACCTACCTTCCTTCGGAAAAACTGTTTAAGAGCTCTGTTTTAGACCACATTGACACTTATTTTTTTATACCGTTTGTAAAAAGATAATTACGTTATATTGTAACCTGTTTTTTTTTTATTGAGGCTTGCGTTTGACCGCACCTCGCCTGATGATAAGCGATGATGCTGTCTACGATGGAGCACGCTTATAGAAGAAACCAATTCACTCGAGACTTGAAGACATCTATTACAACTATCGGGTAGGATTGCCAATGTTGCCATACCTACGTCTGTAATTTTCCGGATACGTTCACAAATTCAGACTTATATCCGGGAATTCAGGCTTTTGTCCGGAATGCGGGGGGGAATTCTGAATCGTCCGGAATAGGCATGTGTCTTACAAAGTTTAATTTATTAACCGACTTCGAAAAAGAGGAGGTTATCAATTCGACTGTATGTTTTTTTTTAAATAACAGGCTTAGCGATGAATATAACTAAATACATTACACAAACTGAAAAAATAAATTAAATTGTCTGGTAATCTCTGAGATATGAGCGTTTAATTTTTTTAGGTGGGGATAGGGAGGGGATACTCTGTCCCTTTCTCGCAAAGCGTGTGTTAGTATAACATTTGTATGGTGCATCTGAGGCGTGACGTTATAACTCAGTATAGTGCGCTCTCTGTCTAGCATGAAATTAAAATACTTATAACTCATGAATTTTTTAACTAATTTTAATTTTGTTTTCGTTGGTGGGTTCTATTTATTATCAGCTTTGTTATGAGGTAATATAAAAATATTAGTCATCATGCCTACTCTAGAAATGAATTGAATAAGAACGCCACACGAGTTCAGCAAAATATAAACTTTGAAGAAAATGTCCTGAAAGTTCTTTGAGCGTCCGGGTTTTTGCCTGGAGATATTTATTTCATCTGGTAACCCTACTACCTGGGAACACACAATCAGGCAGCACATTCCATAGTCTAGCCGTATCTCTTTTTTCCAGCCAAACAAACAACCATACGAGAGCGTGACGGTGTTCTGTCCATCGGAGCGGGCAGAGCTGGTCGACCTTCTGACCTCAGAGGACAAGCTCCTCGATCTCACGCAGCCACTGTACCTGAACTTTACCCATGAGGCCATCGTTAACCGGTTCGAGCGGCGCTATGAGGCCCACGACAAGATTACAGGAGATGTCTACGTCTGCGACAATCCACCGGAGGATGCGGATACTGATGGGTAAGTTGATCAAGTTTTAAATTCAGGATACCTACATGATAAAATTAACTAAAGGCTTCTTTATAAAGTGCACCTGGATACGGCTGATAATGAAAGAGGCAAGCTAAGGGTAATAATAACAATCAAGAATAAAAGAGGTTGTCGTTCTGGTCATCATCATCATCACCAGCCAATAAGCTTCCACTGCTAAACAAAGGCCTGTCCATGTCACTTATATGGGTTTCGGACCTTATACAATAGCCAGTTCGTTTTCCAGACTGCCATCGGACGTGGAGCTAGTGCGCCTCCAGCCAGAGCACATGAAGGCCGTGTACGACCTGTACCCGGCTAGCGACATCGAGTGCCGCGAGGTGTTCGAGAAGCTGGTGGCCGAGCTACCGGCTTACGGCATCTTCGTGGAGGGCCAGCTTGCCGCCTGGATGGTGCAGTCCTACTACGGAGCCATGTTCTCCATGCAGACCCGCCCGGAGTTCCGTAGGAAGGGGTACGGGATTTACCTCGCAAGACGACTTACTAAGGTACCTAACTACTAAGGTACCTAACTTAGTGATCATAATTATTTTGCTGTCATTTTTAAAAGCTTCAATTGTAACTAACTACTTCTAATAGTCTTATCAATTTGAACTTTATCTGATGATAGAGCCAGGAATTAGGTAGTGGAACTCTTCAATGGCTACTACTCGTTTGATTTGTTTTAACGAGTCCCGTACAAAGAGTTCCACTATCCATCATCATCAGACCCTCGTCACCAAGTACGTATAAGATTTTTTTTGTTTTTTTTAACTACTTATAATAATATTAGTTCTGGACACATGTCAAGACTTTGGACGTAACACACCGAGAGTCTTCAAAAGTTTAATATAGGTTAGATAAAGGTATATGTGAGAAATACAAAGAGGGTAGGCGACACTAGAGAAAACCATCGGTCAGCCTCACCTCCTCACCTTACGAAAAGGCTTTGGATTTATTTATTTGACGACCTACTTATTTCGAAAGAGTATACAAAAGGAGAAAAACACTTCTGTCCTATTCGTTGTAGGTATATCTAAATAGCCGGGAAAACCTAACTAAATACATTATCTAATTGGCATTTTATAACTGCTCTTTCTTTCGACTTGGCGTGACAGAAACCTCTGCCCGCAAAGTTGGAAGAGTTGACACACGGGTAGATAGGTAGGTACATAATTAACTCTGTAAGAATATTTTACATTGTTCACAGGGTGCAGGTTTGTAATGTTTTCTGTATTGTATTGCAGGAAGTGGCAGCCCGCGGCTACAAACCGTTCGTGGTGATCAGGCCCGAGAACGACGCCTCCCGCTCCCTGTACTGCAAGCTGGGCTTCGCACGCGCGTTCCGGACAGTCCGCGCGGTGCTGCGCCCGCGCTGAACAACGTTGATCTTTAGCAGATTTTATTTTTTTAAGACTTTGAAATATTCAAAATATAGCTTGCGGTCT
Source organism: Agriopis aurantiaria (assembly GCA_914767915.1). NCBI lineage: Eukaryota > Metazoa > Arthropoda > Insecta > Lepidoptera > Geometridae > Agriopis > Agriopis aurantiaria. The sequence goes on along the minus strand of OU611992.1, from coordinate 13,605,554 downwards.
TTGATCGCTTAGAGAATTCTAGTAGTAGCTTTAAGTCGGGCGGCTAGCGTTCTCGATCTGAGGTAATAAATGACGACAGGGTGAAATCGAAAACAGATTTATGTACCTAGTTGGCAAATTTTCAAGGGGTTCTTGGTATTACCAAATTATGAATACTATATAACTATTTCTAATAATATCATGCTTCTCCCAGTGGCTAAGTAGAGTCAAGGACTCAACCAAGTTATTGGGTGAATTAGCAAGCTGCTATTGAATTTATTTAGTAGATAAATAGTCATAACTTGTATTTTTAGTAAGACCGTATAATTGGTTCTGAGGACGCCTAAAAAATTATCTCTTCTTTTCGAAATCTTTTCATTTTGACATTACATGACTGCATTACCTAAGTAGCTACCTACAAAGGTATTTTGTTTTTATTAGTATCATAAATAAGCCCCATCTTAAAGTTAGTTGAATATAATCGATTTCACCCTGTGTGTTGCGATATTTTCTGCTGTTTTTTAAACTCTTTAGAGTCTATTTCGAGTCTTCGAATGGCTTTCTTGTTGAATATTTCTTAATACGATTTGATACTTATTGATTCGTAGCTGACGTTGGATTCATACGCTTCTTAAATGTCACCAATGTAGGTTAAGGCCGTCGCCCATAGACTCACTCAACCCCAACTTGGCTAAAAGACAAGCCAAAAATGTGGTCCCTAAATCTTAGGATGTAGCTACAATATGAACATTGAGTGAAGCCGCGATGACACTCGTGTCTGTCTATTAAAATTCTGCAGTGCATTTAAAATGTGCGCCCTTAAAGGCTTAAAGGCAAAAAGCATACCTAACATTCTTTTAGTCGAATATGTGAGAAATGGGTCTGATGAGCGATGACCTTTTTCATCTGTTCAGTCGACGGCGGTTGGTTCCAATTTTAACCGCCTGAACGACAGCGTCGCTATAGTCGTCAAATAGTTTTAAAGTTGTATACTGAACAGATAGGCCCAACACCCACTGTAGATTCGAGGCAGCGGCGTCGCGGCATACAAGCGGCCGTGGTAAAATCAACTCTTCCCGATGGACTGTAGGATTAAATTTATTGCGGCGCTTCCGCCTCGTTTCGTCCCAAACTCTAGCAGAATGAAAAACAATTTTAAACCTAACACAAACCTAAAAGGGATTAGTTTTTCATGTCCGCTTGTATACGACGCCGCGGTACCTTAATTTTCTATTCGGCGTTGGGCCTTAGATTAAGAGGCCACGTACAGATGCGAGAGCGATAGCCGTTGCTGCGTCTTCGGGCGTAGAATAGTTACCTACGATCTCAACGATTATAGCGTTTCGACAACAGTTGGAACCCTGTCGCTATTTGATTCTACAGCGTTCTGAAACGTTCACCGTAGAAAGGTTATAAATGTTGAATGCGACAGGGTTCCGTTTCATACAGCGAGTCATTTAGGCGAAAGCTTAGGACCACTCGTTGGCCGAGCGGAAAAATTGAATCTCATTTATCATTGTACAAATATTTTTGGGACCCTAATGATTTGTGTGATAAAAACTTAGAACCATCAATAACTTGGTCATTGATGTTAAAAAACAGTAAACAGAATTGATTCAAAAACCCTTCGAAAATGTATTTTTTGATTGATGTAAAAACCGAGTAAGAGAGAAAGGTCCATCACATACATCACTGCAGCTTGCACAATTCGATTTTGATTCATGCACTATACCTAAGTACTTACCTACAACTATATAATTACATGTTAGTATGTTACATGATTTGAGTTTAAAATCTGAAATTTACATGTCCTACAATTAATGACATCTATATATTTTTTTATTATATTTGCTGCAATTTTATTCACTGAAAACTAGCCTTAGAATTATAAAACGTTCTGAAACGTTAGGTAGGTATTTCCGGTCTTTAATCCGTCAAAGATAAGAAGGTAGATAGATGGATACTCAGCGTCTAGTTTTCAGAATATGTACCTACGCGTAGTTTTTTTTTAATCAGCCCAGTTTTTATACGTCAAGGATAGGATGTTGGAATATTTATGAAGACAATTTGATACGAAAACGTAGATAGGTAGGTATTTTAATACGGGAATGTATTTTACATCTAATAACGACGTATTGTAGGTATTTATATGAAAAATATTTGCTACTAATGTATTCGTAGGCGTTTATTTTATAATTATGATTATTGTCGACCTATAGGTATTCTTAATTATGTCAAAGATATTATAGTGTGATAATAATGTATTATTTATAATGATTGCTTCTATTTAAATGATGTCTGACCATAAACATTTCGTCTTCCTGCAGACAAAAAGTTATGTAAAAATATTAGACGAAACAATTAACATTTTGCTTTATAGATTTACGTAATACTTAGCTGAAATATTTAATTTTAAATGCCTTATTCATTTGCTTATTTTCCAGCAAAAATTACAAAATAATACAAACTTTGATAATAAAAGAAAAAGTTTTAAGTTTAGGCACAGATGCAAATTTTGCTCAATCGTAATGCTTCCAAGATGATTTTTTTTAAAACGCCAAATTTTATTCTTCATAGAATTGGTAGAAAAAAGATTGATTGCGGAACGACAGCGTTAATTTTTTGAAAGATTGTGAATTGAAAAAATTTAATAAATCTGAGACGTGTAATATGGCACTGCAATTGTCGTCAGCGTAGTGTTATTATTTTAATCCAACAAAAATTGATTGTTTTGGATATCGTCATACCAAATAGAACACAAAAAAAAAAAAATTTGAATGGGTCTATTGGTAAAAAATACAACAGATCATAATGCACAGTGCTGTTTCTAAAATTCATTCAATCATGCAGTCATGCTAAAGCTTGCCTACTAAAAGTGGGAACATGATACATTGTCGAATAGGTCAAGTTTATTCAGATTCCTAATTGTAAGAACATTTTGCTGTACACATTCCTGTCTACTCACCTTAACAAAAAGGACACTATTCCGTCCTAAAAGATGCAGATTGTAAGTCACAAGTGAAAATTGTTTACCAACAAAGAATGTGAAAGTTGTAGTGTCCCTTCTGTACCGTTAATCAGTTTATCACTTAACTACCTTGTAAAGGTATTGAGAATACAATAAAACATCTAACTAATTAAGGTCTATTTTATTTAGAATATTATTTCCTACCCAAGTCTCACATACCTAGATAAGTAAAAAAAAATTAGCAAATAGGTAGCTAGTAGGTAATAATTTTATTATACCTACCAACTTAGAATGTTTAGCTTCTGAAATTTCGGAACCAAAACGAAAGGGCATATTTCACTTCTATAAATCACTTACCCACAGTGTGGGTGTGGGATCCACACTCGAGCATGTGCACAAACACTATAAATATTATCACACCATTATTACAATACATACCTATACCTACGTGAAAATACACAAGTTTATGAATATAATGCAAGAAGAGGAAACATGATTTTTAGGGTTCCGTAACCAAAGGGTAAAAACGGGACCAACAAAAGCATTTAAATAAAAAGTATTTGAGAATGTAGTTGAGTGAGGGTATCGTATGGACAGACAACCTAATAGGTAGAGACACGGAACACTTACTCCTAGCGGAGGGTAGAGACCGCAGGGAAACGCTGGATGCAGGCCGCTTCCAACCGGCCCTTTTGGAGATCGATGGGGAGGCTGAAATGATGAGGGTAGGTATCTTAGAATTTTCAAGTTCACAGTCAATAATTTCAAGTTTTTGAATACCAAACAACTTACAGTCAAGCTAAGTATAAGTCTGTGGTATAAGTTCTAGTTTATCTATGGTATAAGTCACGGTCAACTCCAAGTCAGGCCACAGTAAAGTGGTGGAAACTTTTCTAGTTAGTCACTCATATAATATCACAGATCTACTACCTATATCTGTGTATAATATAGAAACAACTTCGTAACAAAAGATACAGATTTCGCCTCATTGTAGTATCACTTGCCCACAGCGAAAATAATAATTAAATATAGCTATGTAATATTATAAAAATTAAATAAATATTATTTTGTATTGGTTTTATAATATATTATAGGAAAATATAAAATAAATAGGGCAATATGTATTTTTCTCAGCCAAAAAATTGCCGCCAAAAACTCTCGTCTGCAAATAAGATAAACCGGTAAACTTACCGGAAAAAAGAAAATACCAAATGGGAAAATCGGTTGGAATGGAACCACCCTAATCACAGGAAATGAGGCCCCATGCCCCAATATTGATTTTGTGTTTGTTTTATTGGTTAAATTTCTTTTCACATTGATTAATAGAAAGTATGCCGGTTCAATGAATGACAGCCCTTTGTTGGGCCGTGACGGAGGTTATAAAACGCAAGATGCTAAAAAAAATTGCGACATTACCACGATGGATAGCCAAACATATTGTTTGGCCAAGGCACGTGCCAGGCCAGCACTTTGGTCAGCGGTCAGATCTACGAGGCGTCTGGATACGACAGGACCACAGGACCCATGACTTTAACTCCAAATCAAAAGAAACTTTCGCTGCTGCACCAGCTCCTCTTGATGTGCTTTGGAAGTGATTAGGTGCCAGAGTATCTATGCCAGAATAGAACAGAATGTCGTTTCCAAAACTCCACTAATATATTATAATTATCTACTATAACTGTCATACTGGAGGTAGTATGAATTTAATAGCTTTGGCCTGTCCAGTAATCGGCGAGAAAAAGAAGGACTGACAAACAAATTTGACAATGACATAACAAGATTAACAAAAAAAAAAGAGAAGAGACAAAACATGGCGAATCCAAGCAAAGTTCATGTTTGTAATTAAATTATTTTGTAATTTTGTCAGAAATGTGAATTATTTTCTGATCCGCAATGACGACGAGCTTAATAGATAAAATAGAATTATTGATTAAGAGGGAGAAGACGACTCCAGACCGTAAGAAAAATGAACCTCCAAAGTCTTCTAGCGAAATCCTCTCCGAACTATTCAGTGCATTTAACGCGGATCCGCCTAAAATTGACGATATTGCTGTGAAGAAATCGAAGAAAAGCAAGAAAAAACACAAGAAAGACAAGAAAAAACGCAGCCATAGCTCAAGCAGTAGTAGTTCTAATGATGACTCCGACTATTCCCACAAACGTAAAAAGCGGAAAAAAAGTAAGTCAAAAAAGCATAAAAGTCGCTCACCCTCGAAACGCCGCTCGAAATCTCCAAAATACAAACCTGACCCCGAACCTGTGCGAATCAAACACGAGCCCAGCATTAAAATTGAGGATGTTAAGGTTAAGAGAGAGGAAGTCAAATATGAACCCAAGACAGTACCAAAGAGGCGAGTTTCAATCAAAATTGAAGATAAGCCCGAGACTGACTCGATTCCAAGCATTGATGCAAGTCTCATCCCTATGCCAGACTCTCCAAAAGAGTATAAACTAGAACAAGGGGATCTACGACAAAAGCTGGATAGTAAAAAATCTGAATCTGAGAGTGATAAAGCTAAAGGTAAAATACAAATCAAGAATTTGAAATTTAGCACTGTTTTTGAGGAAACTGTAAAGAAAGCTGAAGAGGAAGCTAGGAAAAAGGCTGAAAAGTATGAAGAAGGAGAATACACAGATTCATCAAGTGAATCAGTAAAAGAAGTCATTACTAACTCACAGTTTCCTAAAACATCTGATCCTGGAGGGCTAAAAAAAGCAGCTGAAGATAAAGTGTAAGTTATGAACTAAGTACATTTATTAATAACACCGGAATACGGCGAAGAAAAAAGGTTCGAAACGTCTGAATCACAGTAATGAAATTAAAGTCATAGTTTAATCTAGTTCGGAGGGTAGCATAAATCCTAATCAAATACCAGCCTATTACAAATCTGTTAATACTTACTAGTTATAAGCAAAAAGATCTTTGAACCTCACTTTTGCTATCGAACGTTTTCAAATCAATCCATGATGTACCTACTTGTTAGTGAACGCCTTGTTATCAAATTTTGTCTTTTCACTTTAAATTAGTGCATTGTGAGTTCACTAACTTATGTGCCTACAATGGAAAGTGTTTTACCAAACAAAAATTCAAATACCTATCAGCTAGGTACAGCAAACATAAATAACTTCCGTGAATGTAGGTATGTTTTTATCTAATGTCTGTTTACCTACATAGCTAGTATTTATAAGTTAACTACGAGTTTACCAACATGCTTGTAAGTAATAGGTTAAGATTATTAAATAAACTTATGATTGAAGAAAAAAAAATATTAAAAAAAAGTGGAGCTGGAACGGACACTTTACTAAGAGCAGTGATGACAGGTGGAGTAAGGTTTTGACAGAGTGGTGGCCGTGGCGAGGTAAGCGGAGCATTGGACGTCCAGCTACAAGATAGATCAATAATATTGTCATCATCATGGGTTGAACCTGGACCCGATTAGTACAGGACCAAGGCAGATGGCATAGCAAGAGAGAGGCCTATACCCAGCAGTGGGATAAAGAAGGCCATGGATGATTATTATCATTTGTTTAGGACAGATACTTGACCTAGGCAAAACAATTTTGAGTAAAAAGCCAACCGAAGAAAACAGTTGGGCTGGGCAGCAGTACAGAAACTACATCGAGTCTCCTTGTACCTATACTCCATGCAAAAATCTTAGATATTTTATGTAAACAAAGAAATGTCACTAAGAGTCACTGTCAAAGTGATATGCCAGTTGCTCAAAACATTTTTCACTTATGTAAAATATTTTACTCTCGATTTTCGTCGGCTTTGCTCTCGCGCGGTGGGGGATATTCTGATAGTTCTAAAATGCATAAAAAACATTATTAAAATGTGATTTAAACATGATTATAGAGGCGTTGACTATTAAGAAGTCAAATCAATCGCTGGCTAGAAATGTTTAGTTTTTTTTTTCAAAGATATGATTAGCACCCCTACTGTCCTACCAGTATAATAAAATATTTTCTATCAAAAATGTTTTTTTTATCATAAGTTTGTATAGAACAGATATTACGTTAAAATAAATAGTACAAAACGATTTTTAATTTATAATTGTTCATATTACAATACAATACAATAGCCATTTACTCCGAATAAGATTTTAACACAAATTATTTCTACAGTTTTATAAAATGTCTCTTAGTTCGGTGTGCCTTTTGGCATAGGCCTCCTCCAACTGTCTCCATTGCTCTCTATCATCTGCCACTCTTGTCCAGTATGGCCCAAGGGTCAGTCGAATGTCATCATCCCATCTTCTTGTGGTGTCCCTTGGGTAGCATAGAGTGACCAGCTTACTCCATTTATTAATTTTACAACGTAGCATGTGTCCTACCCAGCCCCATTTTTGATGGTCAATACGAGCAAGAACATCTGTAAAATTGTTCATATTACGACTAGAAAAACATAATAAAATATTTTATTGGTCAAATATTGTAAACTACCATTATGAAAGATATTTTTTGCACTGGTAACCCCTTTGTTTACATAAAATATCTAAGATTAGTAAAAGGAGTATAGTATTGTATTTTTTAGGGTTCCGTACACAAAGGGTAAAACGGGACCCTATTACTAAGCCTACAATGTCTGTCCATCTGTCTGTCTGTCTGTCCTACCTATTTAACGGCTATATTATATTAACGGCTGTATCTTTCGGCCATAATAGTTAGCCAGTTGAAATTTTCACAGAATATGTAATGCTAACAAATAATAAAAAAAACAAAAAGTAAAAACCAAAGGGGGATTACCATACAACAAACGTATTTTTTTACGTTTTTTGTATAAGCTCTAATGTAAAAACGGTAATACTTACAAGCGTCAAACTTAACATGATTATAGTACTCACTCTAAAGTATAACAACAAATAATAATAAATGGCCAAGTGCGAGTCGGTGACAAGTTTCTGTTCATTGCCAAGTTATAACTGGTAATTTCGTTATTGAATTTTGTGGTGGTACGGAACCCTCAGTGCGCGAGCCCGACTCGCATTTGACCGGTTTATTTCTGTGTAGCATTAATATGGGTTTCATTCCTAAAAAAAAGATTTTTTTTATGTTTATTTATTTATGTTTTAAACGTTTATCGGGACTTATCACGTATTATTTAATTTAGGTAAAAAATATGTACCTTTCGCTCGACGTTTCGACCATGTTACAATGGCCGTGGTCACGAGCTGACTGAAAACACTATGAGCTTTTTATTTATTTATTTTAAAAGTTTACTATTAATTTGGCTATTTTAATGAGAGATTCCTATAACTTTAAATATTACACAATGCTTGTATTGTGATTTTTTTTTCAGACCTGAAGATGATAAATCTCATAGAAAAAGTAAAAACACAGAGTCTTCACATAAATCATCCAAGAAAGACAGAGACAGAAGCAAATCTAAAAGGTAAATTGTCCTATTTACCCACAACAGAACGGAGAAGGTATATGTTGTACTAGCTGTTGCCCGCGACTTCGCACGCGTAGAGTTCCACAATTATAAACTTTCAACCCCCTTTTGTCCCGCTTAATTCGGCCCTTTGGCAAAATCCTCGGCGGACCTCTACACCCCATAAGGAATCTACCTGCCAAATTTCAGCTTCGTAGGTCAAGTAGTTTTTGAGATTTCGTGATGAGTAAGTGAGTGAGTGAATTTGGGTTTGATATATATAGATTTGGGATGAGTTTGTGTGTTAGTAAGTTTGTATTTCTATAACCATTATTCCTTGCAAATAGCAATTAGTTGTACTGCGATATGGCCTAGTTGCGGAAAATGCCCGCTACACAAGTAACAAGTGTACTGCGATAAGATGTTTCTTTGCGCTTGAGCTTTATTATGCCGACTGCCCCAGTAGCCTTGTTGATAGTGAACCTGCCTTCTGCGTTTGGGGGCGTGGGTTCGAAGCCCACCTACAATCATGTGATGAACATTTGTAGTTGTTCTATATCTGGGTGTTGAGTTTGATTTGTTAAAAATAACAGGGCCCTGATTCTACTAAACCAATTGTTTTTAAATTGTAATTGTTTTTTTGGGGCAATTACCCAAAATTTAAACTTATGACACTTAAATTATTTAAAAAAACTGCCAATTTTGAGGCATCTTTTATTTTTTTATTAAATAACAATTAAAATTTAAAAACAATTGGTTTAGTAGAATCGAGGCCCTGTTATTTTTAATAAATCAAACACCTGTCCGATTGCTAAGAGACAAACAAAGACGACCCGTGACAATGAGGGAGAAAAACAATATGTTCCAGTCAACATTAATTAGTCATTTTTAACAGCCCCTAGATGGGAGGAGTCATTTCATCTTTACGTACCTTATTCGTAGCTGCCAGTTCCGAACAACAAAATTTAAAATTATTCACTCTTAAGTTGAGAAGCCCTCCCCCCCCTGCTGGTACCTGGCTACGCCCTTGTCAGCAGCAATGAAATGAATGTAAAATATCATCACCAGATCCACGAGCAAGTCCCGTCGCTCGCGGTCTCGTTCGCCCCGCAAGCACCGTCACCAATCGCCATCAAAATCGCGGCGGAGTCGATCGCGGCATCGCTCGTCCTCGCGATCTCGTCGACGGTCCAAATCCAGGTCGAGGATGTACCCGCGACACCACTCGCCGCTGCCGCGGTACCGTGGACGGGATCGAGATAGGGGGAGATCGAGGTATGTCATGTAGTCAATGAAATTAAACTGAAAAAATGTAATTGTAAATTTTAAGGAGACTTTTTAAAAACAATCTTTTCGTTTTCTTCTCAGCAAGCCCTTTCATTATATGTTTTTTGTTAAGTACTAAGATTTTCATGTAAATTTTTAATAATTTTTTTTTTTTTTTTCTTTTTAGTTATCCCTTTTATTTGATACCCATATCATGGGGTTGCATAGAAAATAAGTGGTCTATGTCATAGGCTGAAGCTGCACTGTCAGGTAGCTTACTTCGCGCCTAACACCAGTTGCCTGTCTAATCGTGCCTTGCCATACCTAACTTGAGTTTCAACATTTTGTTTTATAACTGAGTAATCAGACGCAGGCTCTAACGAGAAGCAAGTCCAGTTTCGGCCATAGTTGAGGTATATTAAACAAATTCAGATATAGGATGGTGGATGTAGCCCAATCACCCTTTCGGGGGTAGGCTAAAATTCCAGCAGTGGACTGTTAGAAGGCTGATTATGATGATGATGAAACAAATAAAAAGAGCTACGATGCCACAAACAAACACAGCTTATAACACCCCTCTTGCGTCAGGGGTTAAAAACTGGAAATATATGTACCTATTAAAGTAGTATTGAACTTAGTAATTTATGTAGGTCACCAACTGGCGTGAAGTTAGCAGACAGTGAGAAGAAGCGCCTTCTAGAAGTGGCTCGACGCAACGCTATCAACATGTTAAAGAATGGCGCAGTGCCAGCCGGCGCAGCTGCCCTGCCGCCGCACACCAGGAGCCAAGTTATGGCTGCCATACAGTCAGGAGGTAACTTTTAGGATGTGTACTAGCAAAGAGAGCTTCAATTTTTTATTTTTTTTTGCTTCAATATTAAAGAACCAAATTCTGCTCTCATCCAAAACAGTCCATATAAATTAATCTGTAATAATAAAATAAAAACCTGCCAAAGATGCTATGGTATCCTCACTTCACTCACTTCAATTTACAAACCACAGCCCAAAAAAAAAAAACCCAAAGCCCTATTGTTGTTGGGCTTTGAACCCATACAGACCCTGTGGTTTGGAAATCGAACACGCCAACCACTAAGCTATCATCATCTCTACCTACAAATTTAGCACAAGTTCGATAATGCTCCAACATGTGTTATCATTAATAGTTACTTACACGGGCATTTTTAAAACATTGACAATGTACAGTTGCATCTCATTATAGTAATACTTTTTTTACAGGGAAGTCGGTGGACGAGCTCACAGACTTTTGCAAACACCTGTCAAAGAAAGAAGCACTCGGCGAACTGTCTTCTGTCTCATCTCACGACGAAGACATGAGCGAGAACGAAGACACGCTCGCTTTCCACCATCCGTTCTTAGTTAAGGAAAAGGCTCCAATTATAATGAACATAAGGGTATGTCTTTTTTATTACCATGAGCTCTCCAAAAACATTTGCTAAACTCTCCATCACTTAACTGGCGCATGACTTGACTACAACTGTGGCTAAAACTTGTATTTGATTTTGATTACTATTTTGGTGACCATCTCTGGAATACTATTAAAAAAAAAAAACGCAATTACCTTGGTATTTTTTATACTACATCACGCGTCATGAGCAGGCCACCCCAATTTTTGATGGTCTGTTATCTTTGTTGCCTATGAGCTTTCTTCTCCATCTATTCAATGAGACTCAGTTCTCGACTCTTCTTGACAAGAGTATAGCGGGTTGTAGCCAAAGTTTAATTTGTTTTGCTTATAATAATACTAGGCTACATGTAACGGTGATACTAAACCAGAAGGTCACTTACCATGTGATCAACCCTAAAATCACGAGTCACGACTAATCACTGTCACATGCAATTCATTGCGTGGTATTGCGCTACCTGGGCTAGTTTCATAGTCGCTCTTCTCTTAGTTGGACACTCTTGGCAGAGTGGTCGTGGTTGGTAAGACGGTGGTACACGGTACGTCTTCAACATCGTCGGTCTTCTCAGAGGCGATCACTGATTTTGCAATGCTTCTCCATTTTATTCGGTTCGTCGCAATACATGAACACTGTTATGGTAGACTTAGTTGATGTCTTAATGAGGTCCGTCCAGCGTGTAGATCTGCGCCGACCTCGCTTTCCTTTTACTTGACCTTGGACTACTAGTCTTTCCAATGACTCTTCGTTCCTTGGAGATGTGCCCGAAGAACTTCAATATTCGTAATTGTGCATATCATTTGTTGTTATACTTTAGAGTGTGTACTATAATCATGCCAAGTTTGGCGCTTGTAAATATTACCATTTTACATTAGGGCTAATACAAAAATACGTTTGTTGTATGGGTGGGTCCCCTTTCGTTTTTAGTTTTTGACTTTTTTATTCCGCCGTAACATTACATATTCTGTGAAAATTTTCAACTGTCGTATCTATTAAGGTTCGAAAGATATAGCCGTTTAAAGGCAGGACAGACAGACAGACAGACATCGTAGGCTTAGTGAAAGAGTCCCGTTTTTACCCTTTGGGTACGGAACCCTAAAAACAGACAAATGCACACTTGAAAAGATTATGTATGAGCAGTAAGGTAATAAAATCCTTCCACATTTATTTCGTGTAATATGTACTACTTATTCCATCATGTCTGATATCCGCAGGGAGGAGCGCCTTTGCCTATAAAAACCAACGCATTACCGGTCGCAAACAAAGAAGAGCTGAGGCTGCAGTTTCCCGTTTCTTCGGGGTCACAACATCGGGATAACGAATGGAGGCCAGTTTCACCTAAAAAAGACAACATGGTATGTAAATAACTCTCAAGGCCCTCTTTTTCCAATTTTAGCAGTTTTGGTAATTCTAGTTGTAATTTATGTACTTCAATGGTTAGCTTAAAATTATAAATGTCATTAAAATTTAATGTTTTTCCTTCGACCAAAATAAAATTAATACATGAACAAAATAAAATTAATGGACGGGCCATTGAACTTGTTCAGTAAAAACGAGTCAAAACCGTCGGACATATACTTCAACACCTAATTATAGCCATGTACAACGCATTTGTTACAAAAAATAGATAGCGGTTTTTTTGTTGTTTATTTACACTTCGGGAAAGCACTCAAAGGCATATTTTGTCAGATGTTTCGTTATCATGTAACAATAGTCTTGTGTTGCACTTCCTACAGCTAGAGACCGACTGAAAAAAAGTGAGCGATGGCGCTCATTTTGTAATCTTAAAAAATTCGTTTCTTGGCCCGTCCATTCATTTTATTTTGGTCGAAGGTTTTATCTAGGAAACCGTAAATACCAAAACACGATTGCGGATATTTCACTCGATGAAAAAAAAAAAGTAACACTGATTTGCGCAGTTCTCTTTGTTTTTGGATTCATTCAAATTAACTTTTTACTAAATGATGTCTACGATATCTTAATATACAGATTTCATAATTATGGAGGGAACAGTAGAGGTACATATAACATTACAGCTATATTTTCGAAGAATATGAGAAATACCTCAATAATAGAAGTAGCGAAACGCACGACTGTGTGTAGTTGCCATGATTTTCCTTCGCTGACTGCCCGCACCACAAGACAGTCAGGGCCCACCGGGTAGACTGGCACCAATGGACTGTCCGGCAACTCAGGACAGTCGAAGACCACCGGGCAGATCGGCACCGACGGATAGTCGGACAGTCCGGCAAAGTTTTAATGTTAGGATAGTTGTTTATATGGTTATTGTCCAAATAAAGAAATTTTCGGACCTACTCATAAATTTTATTTTTTGTCCTACTCTAAACTAAAACCTGGCTACGCCCGTGGGCTAAGCCAGTGGTTCCCAATTGGTGGTACCCCTGGGGGTACGCGAAGTTGCATCAAATACGCGCCGTGCGGCAATTTCTTGCCAATATAATTTAATCAATATCCCGGTACCCGTATTAAATTTTTTGTTTATCATTTCTGCAATAAAGCCTGGTGCGGACCAAACCCAGTTGCAATCCGGTCCGGTGCAGACGCAGTTTGTGAGAACCAGTAAAATATAAAATTCTATGAAAGACGTCACACCGTATGCAGTCCGTTTGTAGTCCGTCTGCACCGTCGAATTGGGAACCACTGGGCTAGGCCAAACAGCATAGCTCAGGCTTACCTATTTAGTTTGGCCTCGTCGTGTAAAAAGAACGTTAAATTGTTTAATTTCATTGCATTTCCCATGCCATTGCATTGTAATTTTCTTTGTTTTCAGCAAGTGGCAAAGTTGAACACTAAACATTCAGTACCAACTACACCCGCGCCAAAGGCAATTGAAAGCAGCAGCATTATTGCAGCTAGCACTAAGTAAGTTTACAGAACCTTCACAATTGACTTCAATAGGCATCATGACTAATATATTTTTATTACCTCATAAAAAAGGTGATCATAAATAGCACATCAACAAAAACAAAATTAAAATTTATGTTCAAAAATAAATAAGTTGTAAGCATTTTAATTTCATGCTAGACAGAGAGCGCACTATACTGAGCCGTGACGTCACGGCTCAGGAGCGCCATACAAATGCTATACTAACACACGCTTTGCGAGAAAGGGATAGAGCATCCCCTCTCTATCCCCACCTAAAACTTTAAACACTCATATCTCAGAGATTTATCAGCCGATTTAAATTATTATTTTAGTATTTGTAATGTATTTAGTTCTATTCATCGCTAAGCCGGTTATCTCTTCTTCTCTACATAGTATAAATTGAAGTCGCTTTCCGCGTCTGTCTGTCTGTCTGTATGGCCGCTAACTCCTCCTAAACCACGCATCGCAGCCTAAACAACGGATTTTGATGCGGTTTTCACCATCAGTTAGATACATTTTCAAGGAAGGTTTATATATATAACTAGCGAGCCACTAGCCAGTTGAAGTTTTCACAGAATATGTAATGTTACGGCGGATTAACTAATAAATAGTAAAAAAGTCAAAAAGTAAAAACTAAAGGGGGGTTCCCCATACAACAAACGTAATTTTTTTACGTATTTTTGTATTAGATCTAATAGAAAAAACGGTAACACGTACAAGCGTCAAATTTGGCACGATTATAGTACAAACTCTAAAATAAAATAATAAATAATGACCAAGTGCGAGCCGGTGACAAGTTTCTGTTCATTACCAAGTTATGACTGGTAATTTCGTAATTGAATTTTGTGGCGGTATGGAACTCTCAGTGCGCGAGTCCGACTCGCACTTGACTGGTCGCACTATATTTAATGTATTAATTAGTTTGATTGTGTCTCTTGATAGGCCTGCGCCGCTGGCTCTGCCCGCGCCGCCGCCCGCAGCCCCGGCTCCGACTCCGCCCGCGAACGCCTCGCCGGCTTACTTGAAAGCATTCACTACTGCATCTCGTGAGTTGCATTGCCTTTTATTATTCACGCCTATAGGTAGCTTGCAATATTTAGCGAAAGGCAGAAGATCAGGCTGATTATGATGATGGATCAAACAAATCAGAGTCACGTTTCATGTGTTAAGCCCTTCACCTCATCTCCTTGAAAACTTTTGCAACTATTTATCCCCGTAGCTACTTTTCGACTTGTGATCGCTGCCATTATGTTTTACTTTATCATCATCATTGCTGGACATAGGCCCTTTTGGTGACCCTATCGATCTCCAAAAGGGCCGGTTGAAAGCGGCCTGCATCCAGCGTTTTCTTGCGGTCCCTTGTCTATGTTTTACTTAATTAATTATAATATTTCCTCAGAACTAGCTTCGGTGCAACTAGCGTTGGCCGCTCCCGGACCGCAAGCCTACCCGCCTGGTGTAGAACCACCAAAGATTGTGAGTAATTTACAGCTACCCTCAATTATTTACTAGCGGCACAGAAGACATAATAGACAAAGAAGGTTCACTCTACGAAGAAATTTAAATAAATAAGGACTCTATCTACGAGGCAAAAAAGTAGCAATTCAACTCGTACAGCGCTGGTTACCGCTCGCTATATTTACCTAGAAGGCCGCTCTCTTTCTATCACGTAGCTCTATCTCTCCTGACGCGGCACGTGTAACATTAGGGTTGTCTTCTTGATATTTACACAGAATCATGATCATTATCAGCTAGTAAACGATTTTGATCGCAGGAACTCACCTTAAGTACCACAGAAGACATAATATTACAAGTACAGAAGATTCACTCGGCAAATTCATTTAAATAAGTAGCGACTCTAGCTACTACACAATAAAGTGCAATTCAGAACGTGCGAGCGCTAACTACCTACAGCTATAATTAACCTAGAAGTTGCCTCTCTGTCTATCGCGTAACTCTTCACGCGTTATCTCTATCTATCGCGCGGCAGCCTACTATATTGGCGCGACAAGTCGGAGCCCGCCACGTACTTTAGCTTCATACCTAAAGTGCGGAGTGCGTCAGGCCTGGTAATACCCAAAGAGTTAATTACACTGAGTTACTTTCGCATTACAATATTAGTGTGAAAACTTGTCCGAAGGGTTTTCTAACATTATTATTGTACAAATAGCAGCGCCTAGGTTTCTGAACATTCCCAAAAAAATAATAAACAAATTCTTTATCCAGGGAATAAGCCAATACCGATTTTTTTTCAAATCCGTTCTGCTCTTACGTGGTTGCATGTGGACAAACATACACACTTACACACAAACAATTTTTTTTAACGCAAATAATTCTGCGTTTGAGTACCAACTCGCCTGTTGATAAAGGTCTAAGATGAATCACGCAGGCTTATAAGATATACCTATTCTGGCCTTGAAAAGACCCAGATTATATCTCAAATCGATCGAACAAATCGAACAGTGCGAGACTTCCACGCATCTATAATATGAGGATGGCTTTTTTGGCGATGGCGGCCGGTTCGATAGTAAAACCGCGATAAGGGGATGAGGTCAATGAGGTTCATCATCAGCCGGAAGACGTCCACTGCTGAACATAGGCCTCCCCCTTTAACCTCCACACTGAACGACAGCCCGCCTTTTGCATCCACTGAATACCCGCGACTCTCAATTAGGTTCATGTAGCTCCAATCCTTAGGAAATTGACAGACGCTACTTTACGGCGGCGCTTAATATTATTGTGATAATTATTTCCAGGACTTGGCGAAAATCGTGTCTCAGAAGCTGCAAATGATCAGAAAAGAACAGGAGCAAAACGAACTGACGACTACCAGAGGCGTGAGTTATGTAATGTCGCGCTTTTTTCTCTTTATTTTACTAATAATTTAATTTATTATTAATTTTAATTGTTTTCTTTATCCTATACGGAAATATACTCACGTATGATTAAGGCAGTTATTGTGACTAGTTTCAACTGCATTTGGCTGTATTTTTACAAGCTTTTATTTAACTTGCAATGTTTGTATGTTAGTTTGTATATTTAGTTCAAATCTTGCAAGCTGAATAAGAACCTTACCGAGAACCAGTTGTCTGGATAAATCTAACATAGATTTTAAGACAACTTACTAACTTGAAACGTAACGTACTATGTGTTTTAAATAAAAAATAAAAAATAAAAAAAAAACTTCCTGTTAACTGATTTTGCTGAAATTTTGCATACGCCTTCAGTTCTCGTGACAATACAATATTGTAACATTTTCAAAATGGCCGCCGCCACAGGATGGCTAATGGTGACTATTTCTTGTATGGGTATCAAATGAAAGGGCTTGAAGAGTAGAAAAAGATAAAGTGAGGTACATCACACTAAATTCAATATGGCTGCCGCTCCAAGATGGCGGATTACATTTTCTTTGCTAAAACTACTTTTTTTTTTGTGTTGCGTGGTTTTTTTAAACCTATACCTACTGCTGGGCAATTGTCTCCCCACTTCCTTCCACAATATGTTGCGTTATTAACCGTCTTAATCTTAGTTTTCATGAAAGAAGTCCCCCCGAAATCCCCAACTGTCATCGCGTATCAATCACTATCAGTGTAAGTTCTAGGGCAGCACTTTTAACAACTTCAGGCATCGTACACGACTCTTTAATGATGGCAAATTAATAAAATATCACTAGCATCCAAACACAGTGACAAGGCGAGTTAATAGATCAGCAACGTAGTTGTGATGCCTCTGGTATTACAAGTATTCATAGGCGTCGGTGACTGCTTACCATCAGGCAGTCCGTCTGCTTGTTTGCCACCTATGGCATTAAAAAAAACTACAACATGGAAATTTAGTTCAGCTGTTTGCCGTGGGACTTCTTTCATTAAAAGATTATTTTTTTTCTACATGAATAATTCCTGTATAACATAAACAATATTTGTGAAAACCACGTCAGTTTCCACTTTCCATAGTACAATATTATTTATTATTTTGCAATAGTGTGCTAGCAACATTCTGAGTGTTTGTCACATTATATTTTACCAAATACATTTGTGTATTGCGTTATAATTTGCAATTACTTTATTAAAACTGATAGATAAAATCCCTATAGCCCTTCATTACTTAGTAAGCCGTGGTAGCCCATTTGGGAGACCGCTACACTTGAAAGCGTGAGGTCGCGGGTTCAAACCCCGGGCCCGTACCAATGAGCTCTTTGAAGCTTATGTCTGGATTTTCATACCACTGGCTTTTCGGTGAAGGAAAACATCGTGAAAATCTGCATACGTACGGAGAAGGAATTCAATGGCGTATGTGAATCTACCAACCCGCACTGGGCTAGCGTGGTGGATATGGCCCAATCACCCTTTCGGGGGTAGGCTAAAAGTCCAGCAGTGGACTGTGTTAAAAGGCTGACTATAATTACTTAGTTTATCTTCCATTTGTATAACAGCAAAATACACTCATTGATGTCTGACTTACTCATCACGAAATCTCGATAACTAATTGACTTCGATGCTGAAATTTGGCAGATAGATCCAGTGGTGGAGAGGATACAAGCTTTTATTTAACTTGTAATTTTTGTATGTTTGTTTGTTGAGGTCAAATTTTGCAAGCTGAATTAGAACTAGTTCCTCCTAACTGATTTTGCTGAAACCTTTAGTTCTGGTGACAATACAATATGCAATACCCAATATTCTATTATTTTCAAAATGGCTGCCGCCACAAGATGGTGGATGGTGTATATTTTTGTCAACCCTGTTAATATGAGTATCAAACGAAAGAGCTTGAAAAGTAAGAAACGAGAAAGTGACATCACGCTAAATTCAATATGGCCGCCGCTTCAAGATGTCGGCTTAAATTTTATTTGCTAAGGCTAAAAGCTTGTTTATTATTTACAGTTTGGTTGGTCAAAAGAATCTACATCCCTCGGCCAGTTCACTGGATCCACTGGTGCTCAAATCTTGACTCCCCGCGAGCTCGCCAGCGGTACTCAAGCGTGGGCCAAGAAGGTATTTATATCGTCACGGCAACTCCACTACTTCTGCCTAGCTGATTATAATGCTCCATCTGGCATTTTAGCCTTCTTTTGCCGAATATACACGCAGTTTGTTCGTGTGGTTACACTTGGGTTTTTGATTTTGTTCTTTGGTTATCACAGTTTAAAGTTTATTTTTGAATGTGACACGTATTATATTCTTTTGAAACAATTGCCTTTCAGACGTTCAAATTAAAACTTATTTACCAAAACTTGAAGGTGAAGATTAAACCTATGTACCAACAAGAAACAAAATGGGGTTCCATATTATAATTATCTTTTTCAAAAATGTGATTACCGAAAAACAACCTTGTTTACCTTTGAAAAGGTAAAGTTTTAAGTTGTATTAAAGTGTTCAATGAAACCTACTAGGCTGTGGTATTTCATACAGTAAACTGTTCATTCAAATATGTATATGTAATTGTATGTATAATTTTATTAAATCGTTCTGGTACATTCTTAAAACTAAAAACATATTTCGATTAGTAAGTTATTTCGTCTTGATTTTAGTGAGTTTTATCTATTTATTATAAGTATTTTATATCGCAACATGTATCATAAGATGTTTAGGAACGAAAGAATGAATGAATTGATGAATACTATTTGAATTTCACCCCCATATGAATGATATTCAAAGATGATTCAAAGGGGGCCCTTTGAATCCGACATCACGGGGGTATCATAGAAATATTTTCTGCTACATTAGGCATGATGACTAACTGTATTGACTAACTGTATGATGTTGTTATAAGTATAAATTTTTGATATTGTTTAATTAATTTTATTTTTTTAATTTGCGCCATGAACACTCGCAGGCGATAGCGTGTGCTTATGAAGTCACGGTCTTAAACAGTTCATGTCACCTTAAATAAGTTTTCTGCAGACTATCAAACAAAATAGTGTTTGTTTTCATAATCGTGACGTCATTTGCTCTGATTGGCTTTTAACTTATCATGGCGGATCGCTGGTTTATATTTTTGTTTTGTCAAAATATTATTTTGATCTTGCTGCACTTTTGGTCCTGTTTCGGCACGCGGGGGACCTTCTGACCAATGCGCAGTAATTTTTTCTGAGTTTTTTTGTTTTATAATTTGACATACCAGTTCTAATATAAAACCGTTTATGGAAACTATTTAACCTATTTAATTATTCAAAAAATTATGCATTTTTGTTACTGTCATCATGCCTATTATAGTTTGTGAGAGAAAGGCAGAAGACCGAGACCGCTAGTTGACCTAACCTTTTCTCTTGTCTAGGTCTCGCTCGCAAACCAACACTACAAAAGCCGAAAATTTTGCAGTAAAATACTCTCAGTCTTCTGTTTCTGTCGATACTAAGTCCATCTTAAAAGGGCCCCCAAAAAGGCTCTAAATATCAGGGGTCCTAATAAATTCAGGTGATTAGCCAGAATAGGCTGGTGCAGCTCTCGCTCGCGCATTTGATTATATTTAAGATATAAAATGACTGTCTAATTTTGTCTTGTCGTTTGCTACTTCATTTTATGACGTTAATGTTTCAAATATGTTTAACCTTAAATTAAAATAGGTATATAACTAACTTTCCTCTCCCTGTATTGTGAATAACTAAGTAAATTCGTTTAAGTTAACAAAATTGTAGTCAAGTATAATAAAAGTCGCGGACCCTGGAGTCCGTGGGTTGCGTGGAGAGTTTAAATAAAAAAATAATATTAAAAAAAAATTATGTAATATGTTTTATAATGACAACAATAAATGGATTAAACTATTTCTAACAATTTGTGGTTATAATAAAAAAATATTAAAACAATAATTTGTTCAAAATATTTTGAAATATCAACATCATAAAATGACCGACGCACATTTTTCAAAAGTAGACACTCATTTTATATTTTAAAAAAAACATCAACGCGTGTGAAATAGCGGTGCGCTATATTCTGAGCCTTAAAAGAGCCCCCAGAATTTAAGGCTCCATATATCAGGGGCCCTCAAAATTAAGGTGATGGGCATTATTAAGTATGCAATGCAGTTTAGTATAAATCCACAGTCGGTTCCGTTGA
Organism: Agriopis aurantiaria; assembly: GCA_914767915.1. Lineage (NCBI taxonomy): Eukaryota > Metazoa > Arthropoda > Insecta > Lepidoptera > Geometridae > Agriopis > Agriopis aurantiaria. Next base: position 13,584,608 of record OU611992.1, on the reverse strand, counting down.
ATACTTTAAAACGCACTCGCCTAATGTTTTCTTGCAGCTGGGAGCGCCGCCCTGGGTTCGTTGGCATTGCAGCGCCGCGGTCAGAACTCCTAATACCGCGCGTATTAAGTTTTCTGACCTTCTGTTTGATACGTGTGATGGTTGCAACAACATTGCTGTTTTCATATCATGCTCTATCTATTTGAATGAGAAATCAATATAAAAACAAACAAACAACTTACACCATTTATAACTCAAGACCGGCTGGACCGATTTACATGATCTTTGAATTGTTGGATGCTTCTCCACCCCGAATAATAGTATATGTAGGTATTAAAATATCGGAAAATAATTGTGAAGAAAATTCATTTTCCCATACATTTTATATGGAACGGCAGGAATTGAAGTCTTTACATTGATATATTACATCAAAGAAAAACAAGTCATCTAAGACAAAAGAGGTTGTTGTCGCTACAAAGGAAGTATATATATATAACGCGGGTGAAACAGCGGGACGCAGCTAGTAAAAAAATTCAATAGAATAACAATAAAAAACATATATGTAATATCAATTTTTTATAAATAAGAGTCCAAATAAACTTTATGACCACTCTGGGGGCCTACCACAACCTCGTATTTTGAACCAACTACAAATAATTATTTAAAAACCCGACTTCAAATTAGTAGATACACAATTTCGTTTACGACATATTTCTTCCAGTTATATTGATTTAAAAACTATACTATTGAACCGATTGAGATTAAATTCATATGGGAACAATCAGATAGTATATCCTTTCAAATAAAAAACATATTTTCCAAATCGCCATTTTTTTATTTGTAAGTGTGTATTACATTGAATTCACAAATAAATATGATTTTCTCATAATATACAACGTACTAAGGCGTACCAATTCATCGTGCCCGAAGTTGTAGCTGTAGATTAATTATCAATTCAAACTTTTGATTAGGATTTCATTTATTTTGTTGTTTTTGTACTATCATACAATATTTAATTTCATCCTGTTGTTACAAGCATGATCTATCTCGCATTGTCCTAAAATAAAAATCATGTCTGATAATCCAACTTGTATCCTTCCTGGGGCCTTACGGACAACAGCTATTGCGGCACCAAACTAACGTTAGATCCGCTCAGTTTTCCAACTGAGCGGATCTAACGTTAGTTTGGTGCCGCAATAGTTTTCCAACTGAGCGGATCTAACGTTAGTTTGGTGCCGCAATAGCTGTTGTCCGTAAGGCCCCCGAATTCGTTCGGCGATAAGATCTAGTGGCCTCAAAACTAGACTCTAGGATATAGGATGGGATATGGTCACTCAACCTACGAACTTATATACTTCCAGTAGGATGTTGCAGCAACCATCACATAAAAAACCGTTATTTCTATTTTCGTGTAAGACGTGAACTATTCAGTTCGCTCATTACACTCCAAAAATTATAAAAAAACTAATGGTAACTGACATGCCATACCTTATGGCATGCCAATCATCATTTTCGAATGGCAAACAAATATTCAGTTTTCCCCTTTTATTTGACTGACTTTTCATTTGGCATCTATTATTCTTTCAATCGATTCAAAAACAGTTGCAGACTAGGATGAAAGATATAATGTTTAGATCTGGCGTCCGCATGTCTATGTCAGGAATAAGCTAAATAAAGCTATACAGAAATACTGGTAGTATGACAAAGACAGACAATATTTAACCTTATACTCGTGAGTGCTAGCCGTATATTAGCTTAAATAATTAATCACGCTCACGTTAGTTTCTATTGTAATGAGACAGACAGTATTTAACCATAGGATACAGGATAAAATATAGATCTGGCGTCCGAATGTCAATGTCAGGAATGAGCGAAATAAACCTATACAGATATACTGGTATTATGACAAAGACAGACAATATTTAACCTTATACTCGTGAGTGCTAGCCGTATATTAGTTAAATAATGAATCACGCTCACGTTAGTTTCTATTGTAATGAGACAGACAGTATTTAACCATAGGATACAGGATAAAATATAGATCTGGCGTCCGAATGTCAATGTCAGGAATGAGCGAAATAAACCTATACAGATATACTGGTATTATGACAAAGACAGACAATATTTAACCTTTTTTAGTGTGTGTTTTGCTGGGCTCAAATATTTTCAGATTTTGTTTTCAACGTTATTACAACACAGAAAACATGTTGCACTGCTATATTATTTGTCCGGAATAGCCAGAGTACGAAAATTAAGGTTAAAACATAACAGTGTGGTACTAACCGTCCAAATGCAGAAGTCATCGTAACTATAAATGTAACTTTCAGGGGGCCATTTTGTACGTCTTAAATTTGTCGGATATATCAGTCAATGGCTGTTCCCTTACGGGTATATGCAAACGCCAGATCAACATTCAACATCCTAGCTTGTAAATTTCTTGATACCTCAATTTTGTATGTATAATGTCGTGTACAGACCAAGCTAAGAACACCACAGATAGCGTGCGAACAAAGGATTCGCTTGCGTGCGCCAGTGCACACCCAGTGGCGTAGCTATTGGAGGGATAGGTGGTGCAGTGCGCCGGGGCCCTCAAGCTCAGGGGGCCCTCCGACCCAGACCAGTAAACCTCAAACTGAACATGCGAAAATTTCTCCAACATTCAGAATATAACTCATACACATACAATCATACATGAATCTAATAAGTAGCTTTGCACTTTTCAAGTATTCATAAAAAATATTATTTATACTTGATAAAACCCAACCAGTTCAGATAGGGCCCCAATTTTTATTTTTATTTGCATCAGTCCGTTTGGTTACCTAGCTACGCCACAGTGCGCACCGAATGTGTCTAGCGACGCATGCCCTACGTTCGCTCGTATTCTTTCATCCGCTGCTAGGTCTTCACACTGCCTAAATTATTCAACATGGTATCATTAAAAATGTTCGAATCGCAAAATTATATAACAATCAATGATAAGGTGATAAATCATTTTAATATGATCTCCATCACGTACAAACAAAAAATTATCAGATGGAAGATTGAAATTACGCTGAGTAATTATTATCACTATAATTTGCGTGCTGCATACGTCAAACGTAAAGATAAAAAGCAATGATAAATGAATGATTCACCTTTATTTACGTCAGTCCTATAGTTTATTAATAAGCCTAGTGATTCTTTGACTGTGAAATAGCTCAAAGAAAAGCATGGCTTATATTGGGGAATCCATGAATATTTGTTGCAGTTTTTAAAAGATATGAAGCAGACTGTTTTCCGCGCGACCGTACTGCGATAGGTGCAATGCTAGCAATGCTCACGCCCTAAAGAGGTAAGTATAAGGAAGAACAAAACAAATTGGATAATCAATTTGAATTTTGTTTTTGCAAGCATCCAAATGAGACGTCATCCTGAAATTCTGATAACTTGAATAGCCTCGAGTGAGCTGTTGGTTCCAGTGTCAAGATATTTGTACCTATTTCAATGATATTTTTAATACAGTTTACATTTTCAAAGCTGTTTATAGGTACAATATCACGGGTCACTTTGTTTTATTATCATGTGTTTAGCAAAATGTTTACAATAATATATATTAAGTACTATACATTGCAAATTATTACTGTTGTGTGTATTTATGTATTAACTGTTTATTTCGATATCGTCTAATAGCAGCGCCCCGCGGTTTCACTTGCATTCCGACAGAAACCGTTCCTTTTTATAAAAAAATATCGAGATAAAAACCATCCTAAGTGTTAATCGGAGTATAAGTAAACAAAAAATTTCATCCAATTCCGTTCAGCAGTTACGGAAACAAACCCAAAGACCCAATGGTCACGAAAATTATGTTAGTACAAGTGCGTATAAAAGACATAGGACATGAGAATAAATTTGCCAAAGCCCTTAAGACATACATAAAGGCAGCTCGCAAATGTTACTATAGTCGATCGGCTATAGCAAATCGTCTAAAAACAAATCAATTATGGAATAAATCTATCCTCTCTGCGCCTTGTTGCCGTACCCAATCAGGGTCATTATGTGATACCTACCTTAAACATGCTACCTAAGATTTGTATGTGAATTTCATAATGCAATAACTCATTGAGTATAGACACACACTTTTGCCTTTTAAATATTAATCATTTTACCAAACTTGGCATGTTGACTTATTATTTTTATTGCCTCATATAAAGGCTGATCATAAAAATAGAGACCATCAACGAAAACTTTTTTTAATACTTTAAAAAAAAATGGATAGGCTTGCGCTTGGCTTAATATAATATCAGTAGTTTAACTTCATGTTAGACAGAGAGCACACTAAACAAAGTTATGAAGTCAGGCCACATGCGTGCCATATAAATTTTAAACTCACACTTTCTTTACATCCTCTCTTAAAAATCCACCAAATAAATTAAATGCTTATATCTCAGAACTTTATCAGCTGATTTTTATTATTTGTTCAGTATATCGTATTGTAGGTATTTAATTATATTCTTCACTGGGCCAGTTATTTGCATCAAATGAAACACCAGTCAACTAGCCTATTATAAAATCTATAGAAAACAAACACTTCTTTTATCTGGCAATTCCAACATTCTACTGTGATAACTATCTAAAAGTTTATTTATATAATCACACTAAAATACTAGAAAAATCACATACAAAAAAACTCGATACAAAAATTATACAACCCAAGTGTTACACAATATTGATCACGAGATCTAATACAGTGTCTAATTTAGGATCAACTCCAACGGGCGGCCCCCGTTGAGGGCGGCATGGGAATGCACCTTCTCCAAAAAATGGGCTGGACTCCAGGCCGGGGGCTGGGCAAAGAGGGCACAGGGGCCCTGCAGCCGTTACTTCTTGAGGTCAAGCTTGACACAAAGGGGCTTCAGTCGAAAGAAGAGGTCAGTAGCAGGAGTAGCAGAGGAGTAAGTCACATTTTTATAATTTTTGGTTGGTTTTGTGTGGATTAAATCACCAATAACAGTAATCTTATTCCATTACCACACACATGCTCATTATATTCATATAAATAACACATAACTAGCATGATTATAACTAGTTGTTCATCTTTCTAATCTATCTAGTCTTATTATCTCCTGAACCAATTTTATTTTGCTAATATGTGAGCTTGAATATTGTATTTATTTGAACTATATGCGAGTTAGCTGCTAAGAATCCCCTTACCAGGGGTGCTAAGAATCCCCGGCAGACGCTCGGCTACCAACCCCAACGACGACGACTGGCCCTGGTAACACACAACATACGCACCATGAGGACTGATGAGAAGATTGTTGAGCTGGAAGAAGAAATGGGTAGGGTACGTTGGGATATCTTGGGTTTATCCGAAGTCCGTAGAGAGGGCGAGGACACGATAACCCTGAAATCCGGTAACCTACTCTACTACCGGGAGGGCGACCAACAGTCCCAAGGTGGTGTCGGCTTTCTCATCCACAAGTCCCTCATTAACAACATTATCACCATCGACAGTGTTTCGAGCAGGGTTGTATACCTAATACTCAGAATATCCAAGAGATATTCGTTGAAGGTCATTCAGGTATACGCACCGACCTCGTCACACCCAGATGATGAAGTGGAGGTTATGTATGAGGACATTAGTAGAGCCATACATACGTCCGAGACCCACTTCACTGTTGTTATGGGGGACTTTAACGCGAAGTTGGGCAAGAGAAGTGATGATGAGTTGAAAGTGGGGAAATTTGGCTGTGGGCAACGGAACCCTAGGGGACAGAGGCTGGCCGACTTTCTGGAGAAAGAGGGACTTTTTATGATGAACTCTTTCTTTCAGAAGCCGCCTCACAGGAAATGGACCTGGATGAGCCCCGATGGTTCTACGAGAAATGAGATAGACTTCATTATGACCACCAAGAGACAAATATTCAATGATGTCTCTGTGATTCACAGGGTGAAAACCGGTAGTGATCACCGAATAGTAAGAGGCACATTGAATATTAACGTTAAAATTGAGAGGTCCCGCCTAATGAAGTCCACGCTCCGACCGAACCATGCCCATATTCAAAACCCCGAGAGCTTTCAACTCGAGCTGTCTAATCGCTTTGATTGCCTGGAGAATTTTGCTTCCGTGGATGAGATTAATAACAGGTTAGTGGAAACTGTCCATGCGGTAGGTTCTAAGTTTTTTAGACCTGGCCGGCGCACAGATAGACCTCAAAAATTATCCGACCATACCCGTAACCTCATGGCTGATCGACGCTCGTTACAACTACAATGTTCCGATGACGCTGACTCATATAGGCAGCTCAATAGACAAATTTGGAAGTCATTGCGGCACGACATACGTACCTTTAATACGAACAGTATTAAAGAGACGATTGAGCAAAACAAAGGCTCCAAAGTGTTTGCAAGACACATGTCTATTGGGCAAAGCCAGCTGACAAAGCTGAAGAGGGAAGATGGTAGTGTAGCGTCGACCAAAGCCGAGGTATTAGGGGAAATCGAAAGGTTCTATGGACAGTTATACACTTCGGTTGCTAAACCTGTGAGCAGCTCGGCCAAAGACCCAAGAGCCAAGCTGAGCCGACACTATACCGAAGATATCCCGGACATCAGCCTGTACGAGATTAGGATGGCCCTGAAACAGCTCAAGAACAACAAGGCGCCGGGGGACGATGGAATCACATCAGAGCTTCTGAAAGCGGGTGGAACACCGGTACTCAGAGTCCTTCAGAAGCTCTTTAATTCTGTCTTACTCGAAGGTATAACGCCAGAAGCATGGAACAGAGGCGTGGTGGTGCTGTTCTTTAAGAAAGGTGACAAAACCTTGCTGAAGAATTACAGACCCATCTCGCTTCTGAGCCATGTTTATAAGCTGTTTTCGAGGGTCATCACGAATCGTCTCGATCGCAGGTTCGATGACTTCCAGCCTATCGAACAAGCCGGTTTCCGAAAAGGCTATAGTACCATAGACCACATCCACACGCTACGCCAAGTTATACAGAAGACCGAAGAATATAACTTGCCACTATGTTTGGCGTTTGTGGACTATGAGAAAGCCTTTGATTCGGTCGAGACATGGGCGGTGCTCGAGTCTCTCCAGCGATGCCGTATTGACTATCGGTATGTCGAAGTGTTGAAGTGTTTGTACAATAACGCCACCATGTCGGTCCGAGTACAGGAGCAGAGTTCGAAGGCAATTCCATTGCGAAGAGGCGTGAGACAGGGAGACGTTATCTCTCCGAAACTGTTCACTGCCACAATGGAAGATGCCTTCAAGCTCCTGGAATGGCAAGGACTCGGCATCAACATCAACGGCGAGTACATCACTCACCTTCGGTTTGCCGACGATATTGTGGTCATGGCAGAGTCGATGGAAGATCTCAGCATGATGCTCGAAGGCCTCAATCGAGTCTCCCAACAGGTGGGCCTTAAAATGAACATGGACAAGACAAAGGTCATGTCAAATATCCATGTTGTGCCCACCCCAGTATCAGTTGGGAACTCAGTTCTTGAAGCTGTTGACGCGTACGTCTACCTAGGACAAACAGTCGAACTAGGTAGGTCCAACTTCAAGAAAGAGGTCAATCGGCGAATCCAACTCGGCTGGGCAGCGTTCGGTAAACTACGCAACGTCTTCTCGTCCAAAATACCTCAGTGCCTTAAGACGAAAGTCTTCGACCAGTGTGTGTTACCAGTGATGACATACGGCACTGAAACGTGGTCTCTCACTATGGGCCTCATAAGCAAGCTCAAAGTCGCACAACGAGCTATGGAGAGGGCTATGCTCGGGGTTTCTCTACGAGATCGAATCCGAAATGAGGAGATCCGTAGACGAACGAAAGTCACCGACATAGCCCACCGGATTAGTAAGTTGAAATGGCAGTGGGCAGGGCACATATCACGCAGAACAGATGGCCGATGGGGCCGAAAGGTTCTGGAATGGAGACCACGGACTGGTAAGCGCAGCGTAGGACGTCCACCCACAAGATGGACAGACGACCTAAAAGAGACCGCAGGGAAACGCTGGATGCAGGCCGCTTCCAACCGGCCCTTTTGGAGATCGATGGGGGAGGCCTATGTCCAGCAGTGGACGTCCTACGGCTGAAATGATGATATGCGAGTTATCGTCGAACAAATATACAAACATACATACAAACGCCGAAAGAAAATTGAAAAAGACTTGCTTAGCTTTATCATTTAAAATGCACTGTGTTAAAAGCGGCTGTCACTTTCATGTTATTGTTATTTCATCATTTTATTGTGCTCATTGATATGCGAGTTATCGTCGAACAAATATACAAATATACATACAAACGCCAACTTGTTGGAGACTTGCTTAGCTTGGTCATATAAAATGCACTGTGTTAAAAGCGTCTGTCACATTCATGTTATTATTATTTCATCTTATTATTGTGCATTTTAATTATTTTTTTCTCCTTATTACGTTTTAAAAATATCAAAGTTCATACCTGCCTTATGTTGCTTTCCTCGGTTTTGATTTAGAAAAATATATCATTACAATTGAGCAAGAATCACATTTATTGTGATTTCCAGATGAAACCTCAACGAGGTCGGGGCTTGGGTAGGGGCAGTGGCGGCGGCGGCGGCGGCGGCGGTGGAAGCGGAAGCGGCGCCGGCGGGGTCACGCTAGTCGCGGGGGGCAAACACCCCGTCTCGCTACTGGGTGAATACTGCTCCAAGCAAAAACTGGGGCCCCCCGAATACAACCTGTGTTTTGAGTGCGGCCCTGATCACAAAAAGAACTTTTTATTCAAGGTAGGATTATTATAAAAATTACATTCACATTTTGAATACAAAGTCGACGAACTTTTAAAATAGGCAACGCATTTTAAAAATTTACTTACTTCCTTATCGACCAGAGATATACAAATAATACTTCTAAAGCCGTCAAACAAATAGGACGAAAACTAAATACACCGGTTTGCTCGTACCCGTCCAATCAATTCGGATGAAGCACTCTAGTCTTCAAATATCATAGTAGTCACGTCTACGAAAGCAGATAGTAAATTATGTAATAAAACTATTTTCAGACCACCTGCTCGACAATGGCTAAGTACCAGGTTGGCGCGTCTAGGTCAGGTTGGTCTATTGAGAAACGTGCCAAGAGGCTCTTCAGCAACGAATCCCTCGTTCAGACTAAGTTCCTTAGTCTTGAGCATCGGCGCTACTCGGCGCTAAGTTGCTACTCTATCGGTTTTTTTCATCGGTCACATTTCGAAATGTGCATCGGATCTTCAGTTTCTAATTCTTCCCTCCTGTCCATTTTTCTATAGGACTGCCAGAGCGGGCTCGAAAAACGACACCGCTTAATGCTTGATATTCCGAAATCCCGTACGAAGCGTTTTGATCCCACTTTTGCTGTCCGAACTGCTAGTCTGTGGAATGCGCTGCCTGAATGGGTGTTCCCCGATAGTTACAATCTGGGTGTCTTCAAATCACTAGTGAATCTGTTTTTGTTAGGCAAGCGTGCTCTACCGTAGCGTAGACTCCATCATCGCTAGACATCTGGCGAGTTAGTGGACAAACGCAAACCTATTACTAAATAAATAAACGTGCTATATTGCGCTCTCTGTCCAGCATGAAATTAAGATACTTATTCAATTTTGATTTCATTGATGGGCTCTATTTAAGACCAGCTTATTTATTAGGTTGTAAAAAAAATTGGACACAGGCCTATTATAATTACAGTAAATACATTTCTCATTCCCCAGACAGTTCTAGTTGTTACATATTTATGTAAATGTGATTTTCTGTTTTAGGTTAAGGTAGCCGGTACAGAGTATCAGCCAGCCGTCGCGAGTCAAAACAAGAAGCAGGCTAAAGCCGACGCGGCGCAACTGGCGCTGCAAAAACTAGGCATACTGACATAACATAACTGATATGTGATTTGATTGACTACTTGTATGCTAGTGTTTATTGCTAGAATTAAAAGTTTGTGAATTATTTCTTGTTTCAGTTTACAGTATTATCTACTAAACAGAGATGGTGTTTGTATCTTGAATAATAATAGGAATACCAAACCCAAGGTTCCGCCTCTTTATAAGGGACCATCCATTAATCACGTGAGGCTTGAAAGGGGGGGAGGGGGTTTAGCAAAAATCACGAAATATCCCAATCAATACACAAACAATAGTCTAAAACCTCACCAAGGGGAAGGGGGGTTAAAAATGCAAAAAAAAAACATCACGTGATTAATGGACGGCAAAAGTAAGAGCTAAGAGTATTGCATTCAATGCCATTGCTCAATAATTATCGAGCGAATAAAAAAACTGGCTTCAAAATTAGTAAAAATACTTCCACAGTTTCGTTTATACTTCGATGACAATATTTTGTAAACCAAGTTACCAGATTTTTCGGTTGTTTTGATTTAAATGCCAAACTAATGAACCGAATTTGATGAAATCTTAAAGTACGTATATATCCTTTTAAATAATATTTTTTCAAATCAGTTAATAAATAACAGAGTTCTGAGGTAACATTAAAAATACAACCGAATTGACAAGCCCTCCTTTTTGGAAGTCGGTAAAAACAGTGAAGGAAAACATAGCGAGGAAACCAGTATGTCTAAGAACCTCATAAGTTCAGACATGACATTCACCAACATGCACTGGGTCATGTGGTGAATTAGGGCTCATCTATTCCACTCTCTGAGAAGGCCTCATCCACTCTGCGAGAAGGCCTCATCCACTCTCTGAGAGAAGACCATGCTTTGCTCATGGTTTAATCTAGAAACCGTACTTAACTGGATTCAAAAATACAGGCAGACACATGCGTAAAATGGCAACTTTGCAGCCTAGTACAACAAATAACTATACCGACTATAAAGTTTCTAATGGAGCACTAAATATAATATCCACCAGTACCATACCCACTCAGTTGAAGGTCTCATAATTATCACTGCTGCTTTGGTTGTAGGAACATATCCAAAGTTCAGAATCATTACTCATACCAATCAAACAAATATTTGATTAAAGTCATTGATTTTATTCTAAATCAACATTAGCCGCTCAGCTCAACTTTATCTTCTACCTTCAACCTAATCTTGTCGTCTCTCTTCTATAGAAAATAACGATACTACGTAAACTGCTACTAGTTCATGATGACCTGCATTTTTTCCTATGATAAGTCATCCATAAGCTATAAATAGTTGGTTGCATCACTATTTATCTGATATTCCAAAGTTCTGTAGATCCAAAGTTCAGAAGTATTACTCATACAAATCAAACAAATATTTGATTCAAATTATTTAATTTGTTTAAAATCAACATTACACAGCTAAAATATTATCATCTACTCAACTTGGCCGTCTCTCATCTATAGAAAATAACGATACTACGAAAACTGTTACTATGTAGCTCTTCTATAGCCAAACTTCATGATCAGCATCTTTTTCCCATGAAGTCATCCATAAGCCATATTGGTTGGTTAGATACTGATATTCTATATTATAGATATTGATATTCAAAATAAGAACGTCATGGTAGGTAATTCAATTTCTTCTTCGTGGCTTCGTGCGGTATTGCCGCAACTTGCCAATGTCTTGTGTAGAGTCAGGTAGGCAATTATTCTGGAGATTCATGGTAGGTAGGAAGACTGGAGCAGCTCGGCTTATATATTTGTACAGATTTGACATGTGTCATGTCATAGACATTTCACCATTTTTTTCAGTTGCAGGTTGGAAGGATTCGCGCGAGTAGCAGGTGAGCGAAAATTATTAGGACATTGCGGACTGGCGGCGCCATCTTTTGCGCAGACATTGTACACCGTATTTTTTTTTCTTTTTTTTTAGTTTTATAGCCGTTCCATAGTCTTGCTAACCACTGTAAAAAAGACAATGCTGACCCTTTTTCCTGATTGCTTATAGTGCTAATGTGCAATGTTCTACTTGTGATTAGCCAACAGTGCATTTGTTCACATACAATCTGTTTGGGTAAACAGACGTGGAATTTTTCATTCAATGACAGTTCGTTATTTCCTTGCTTGTGATTGTCATTGTCAGTCTGCCGTGTATTTATTTACATGGTTGGACATCTAAAATGAAACTGAACTATCAGAACATTGCACTTGCACTTCAAGAGATAATGATTCAGGGTGTGTCTTCACAGATTAAACTATCTATAATTATAATGGAATTACGATGATCCTATTACGGTTTATGGACTTATGGACAACCTATTCTATTCAATCACAGATCTGTTCCAACATTAAGTTACACTGTTAAGATACACTTTATTCCTTTCCTGGTGTTTCTTGCTGCTTGATCCTGTAGTCAGATAGAGCTGCTTTGATGGCATCCTCTGCAAGCACTGGAATGAGATGTTTTTATGAAATTCATTAATTTACGACATCTTAAGGACTCTGAGCTACTACACCAGACCATACTATGAATTATGGATATTACGGAGGGTCAATTCCGATTTAAAAACTCTGTACTTCCGATTGATATTACACCTCCGATTCCATAGGCGAACAGCAAGGGTATGTGCGGGTAGCGAGAGAGGAAAAAAACAATCTGATCTTAATCTACTTGCCGACGAAGTGCGTAAGTCAGTAAGTTACCAACTTACTACTTACAACATAATTAACTGTTTACGCAGTCAAATTTAGTTGACTAAAGCACTAAGTCACAATCTTCTAACAAAGTGTAGGTAAATCAAGCATTACTCTTTCACTAACTTGCCCTTAACACATCCCTTCTGCGTCTGCCTCTGACTTTGACTAGATTCCGAATCCAACAAGCCAAATTTGAAAAATTCGATTTTGACTTTGTTTCTGATAAAACCACCTCCGTAACATCCCTACTATATCAATTATCCACCCCGCCCTTTATTTTTAGTTTTTGATTATAATATAATTTTTTTGCCATAATATTTATTATACATATTCTGTGATCATTTCAACTGGATCACTATCCTGCAGTGCAAGTACCGTTCTTTTATCGATCGTCAGGTCGTCAAATTCGATAAAATGTAATTTGATCAATACTCACTATGATTGATTCTATGGCATTCTACCGAATTTGATGATCGATAAAGAACGGTACTTAGGGTCATGGTTCAAAAGATACAGCCATTACAAGATCAGACAGACAGTAACGGCTTAGTAATAGGGATCCTTTAACCTTAACACCCTTTGGATACTTAAATGTTTTTCCTATAACTTGTTTACTTACTGGAGCAATGTAACTTGACTGGCGGAAGAGACAGCTCCTTTGCAATATCTGTGTTCTTTAGCTTCAAAGCTTCATCAACAGTCTTCCCCTTTACCCATTCAGTAGCGAGAGAACTAGAGGCAATCGCAGAGCCGCAACCAAACGTTTTAAACTTGGCATCAATGATCTTTCCATCTTCATCAACTTTGATTTGGAGTTTCATTACGTCTCCACAAGCCGGAGCGCCAACGAGCCCTGTGCCGACGCTCTTGTCTTTCTTGTCGAGAGAACCGACATTGCGGGGGTTTTCGTAATGGTCGATTACCTACAATTAATTATAAAAAGTAAGTTATAGTCGCATCCTATTTGCGTGATATTACACATTACGTCATGATACTTTAAAATAGTACACTGTTGTATAGAGATACAGATTTGTTATCAGATTATTGATTGAGATTCAAGGCTTCTGCTGAAATTACGTCGTTGGAGGTGAAATCAATATTTCTTGGCATGGGTACACAACTTACGTTCGCATGATATCCAGCAGTCTGGACAATATTAGGGTTGTTGATGCTTTTTAGGCAGATGCACCTACGCAAGCTTGACAACACAAACGCCATTATGCTGAAAAAGACTCAAGACTTTAAAAAATTAGCAGAACTCCTACAACACTTGTGCAATGTGCAATATTTTTGAAAACAGAAAACCGCAATCAATCATCTGAAGGCTGAAGGGAAAGAATGTTGACTTTGACATTGACATCACTTGACCATCTGACAGTAACAGCCAGCGAGCTGGTAAATCTATGGAGAAGGCTTAACTATAAAATACGGGTGCATACCTACAACACAAATGAACCCTAGTGTGGATATGCCATTACTAGGGTTAACTAGGTTAGGTTGTAAGTATCGATATTAAATCCATATTATTCGCCAGGGGATGTCCTCAGAACAAATAATTAATGCAAGTGTTACATACTTACAGTTTCCCCTGTAGCACTTACATCCCCCCTTGCTTGGTCGTCTGTTTGATCATCTCGTTTACAGTTGTGTGCTGCTCAATATTGAAGTTTGTGTTTGTATAATTATCTAGTAAGAATATGACAGTGTGTGTAATAGGTTTTTACCTCGCCTCCTTCAGTTTTTGGCTGACTTTTTTCGGTACTAACTCGGGCTTAAGGCAAATCCAAACTGTATATTAAAATATGATAGTACAAAACTTAGATAACAATTATACCAAACATTGTTTTTTTACAATAAGGGGTCGTCCATTAATCATGTGATGTTTTTTTAGCATTGTTTAACCCCCCTACCCCTTGGTGATACATGGTGAGGTTTAAGACAACCCCCCCCCCCCCCCTACCCAAAATCACGTGTAGTTTTAGTACCTACAAAGAATCCTATTTATTTTTTTAAGTATAATCTAATTTTATTCTGAAATTAAGGACCATGACAAAAATGTCTAGACAAAAAGGTTGCAGGTTATTTTTGATTGGCGCTTTTCGGTTTAGAAATCGCGCGTTTGACGAAAAAATAATACACGTGATATCTTATTACACCCACCTCCCCACTTGTGATATTTCGTGATGTTTTCTAACAATCTGGGAGTGGTCCCGCAATGACGTCACTGTCCAGTTGCTACTTTATTCAATCAGCTGTTACGTGGTGTATCGTCATCTCTCTCGAACCTGTTGTAAATTGTATTGATGACATCATTGCGGGACGCCTACGTGGAAATTTTTTCTCGGATTGCTATACCTGACGGAGTATATTATTATACCATGTCAGACGTTTGGATTTGATTGATGGACCGCCGTCCAACTAACGGGAGATAAGAGTGAGAATAACATATTTCCTCTCTTTCTCTCCCGTTAGTCTGACGGTGTTTGAGGTCAACCAAATCCATATTATCTGCGAGTGCGAAAATTACTAATCCAATTGCTTGCTGCACGTAATAATGCCATCAGACATACCGGAAAACTTGTTAAAGTAATAATTTTCTTGGTTTGATCAAATCACACTAGACATTATTTTTGACAGCCTGTGTACCACAGAAGTTGCACCCACTTTATATGCCCGCTATATAATTTTATTAATGGGCATAAAAAACGGGTTCAGCTGGTCATCTCCGTAGGGTTACCAGCTCGATGGTTGCAGGCGTTGCAGCTCCGAAGGCACAGTCCGAAGGAGTAAATTGTTTTGACATTACAGCTCAAAGATGTGCTCAAAAAGTAGAAAACATCACTATAGTCTTTTTTTCTAGTTCTTTTTTTGCCTACCTCTATATATTTTTTCCTGTACGCGTATGACAAGTGATTGTCTCCTCTGTAAGTAGGTACATGACGTCAACTTACGTAAACTTTGATTATGACAATTCGGTATGTAAAGTTTTTTTTTTGGTATTTTTTTTATATTTTTATTTCGTAGATAAGGCTATTTTAAGAAACTAATTTCAATATTTTTGTATTCTATCGGGTAGTTATTTTACAATATTTTTTTGAAAATTGAAATTATGTGACGTCACCATATAGCACAAAATCTCGTTGCGTTGAGAAGTCTTAAAAAGCACCCCATATTGGCAGCCCTGAAAAAAACCAGACATCAAACCACAGAAATGAAAAAATATTCTATTCTGTGTGACGAACAGTGTGTCAAATGTATAATATTTTTATTCTTAAAAGGCACAGAAAATAAAATGCTACATCGTGACGTCATTTAGAGGTCAATGAAAGTCGAATGATTTCTTAGTTTTATGTTAAAATAAATGGCATCTTATCGTTTTAAAGGGTCAGAGTAGAAAAATAAGGGTTAGTAACATAAAATCTCGAAATGGTTTTGGAATTGGCATAGGTTAATTTTTTTTAGCATACCGAATTTGGCAAGGAATTTTTACCATTTAGTTAGGGTCAGATAAGGTATATCTTTGACAAATATACCTTGATCTAAGGCTGTGATCTAAGGGGTATATATAAAGTCCAAAGATTATAAAGTCCTTGCAATTCGGTCAAATGCCGCAAGTTTTTTTAAAAATTATTTTCATACATAATACTAAAATAGGTACTAATTTATTTTTTAATTACTCTTTCAATCTATGTCTTAGTCTCAATAACACTTTCAAATTGAATGGTAGCCAACAGTCTTCCCGTGGAATAGGATTTCAAATTAAGCATGCAAAAGAAGCCAGTAATAAATTCAAATCCTAGCAAAACAATACATAACTTGCATTGATGTAATCGTTGCTGACAGAACTTGTGAAAACAGAGAACGGGCCAACCACAGATCTACTACCTAGGGCCAACCGACCGGTCCGGTGCATATATGTAGATTGTATCAAGGCATTATGATAATAAAGTGTTTTAGCGTATTGTTTGTTTTTTTAAATAAATAGGTAGTTTTTCTTAGTTTTTGAACAAGCGTTTTACCTGTATATATAGTATATTTTTGTGGTAAACATGACAATCGCATTTCGGACTATTTCAAAGCTAATAGCACCAGTTTTAACTAACGTTTTCTGTATTACTCGAGCTCAACTTAGTACAATGTAAGTACCTATATTGAATACAATAAAATGTATGCAGTAGAAAAACATCTTGATATTATCAAAGATAATGATATTATGCAATAACTAACCGCTAGTTGCTACATTCAGAGATGTTTTTCTTTTAGCTCGTCTTAGTAACCGTAGGGATGGGCAAAATTTTATGTGTTGTTAACGGCAATTATTTTTTTCTAAACACGATAAGAACATTTATTTGAGTCCGTGCGCCAATACTCATAATATATGTGGTACGAGAATAAATCCTAATTAAATATTTTTAAACTGTGTCAAGTTATACTTAATATAATGTGTTGTGTATTTTAAGAGTACGTGGGTACTTGTTTACGCCTGTTATTTTATTTTGTTAAGATCTTGGGTAAAAATTATTACATTTAGGACGAGTAGGTACTACAATAATCAGTTTTCAATTTCGACTATTTTACTGTTATCATTCGAAAGTTCTTCGTTTTTCTAAAATCGTGGTAAATTCTACTACCTATAGTTAGTGTCGTAATAGGCCTAACAGACGCATGGATTTCGTTGACCTTAACCGCCGTCTGACCAACGGGAGAGAAAGAGAGGGAAACATTTTATTCTCACTCTTTCTCTCCCGTTGGTTGGACAGCGGTCCGTCAGCCAAATCCACACGTCTGTTAGTAGGTACTTTAAGACAGTACAAAACATATTATACCTACCTACCTATAATGTCTTCATGTTTATTACCAGAGTGCCCAAGAAGGGTAACGTTTTATCGGGTGTGTATAGGGCTTGCAATCCGGATATCTGGATATCCGAATTATCCGGATATCCATTGAATTTGAAATCCGGATTTACTTGTATTCAGTATCCGGATAATTCGGATTTTTTGCCTGTACTGTCTGTACCTTTGTATACTGTATTTTTATGTTTCTATAATATTACCTGGGGCCTTACGAACAACAGCTATAGTGGCACCAAACTAACGCTAGATCCGCTCAGTTGGAAAATCACGCGACCGCAAACCGTATCTGGGCGCGTTAAGGTTCACGATCGCGTGATTTTCCAACTGAGCGGATGTAACGTTAGTTTGGTGCCGCAATATATGTTGTTCGTAAGGCCCCTGTTAGTTTCTGTAGGCTTCTGCTTAGCAAATTTTAAAGAGCTAAATTTCAACCATCATCTGCAGCTGAGTTTCATAGGCTATATTTTTCTTTCAACTTGTTTTAAATTATTATTCTAGCAAGATGGCTGAGAATCCTGACTATAAATCCGCTACATCTGTTCACGAGTTTACCGTGAAGAACATAAAGGGTGAAGATGTGAAGCTTGATGTGTACAAGGGTCACGCATGCCTCATCGTGAATGTTGCTTCTAAGTGCGGCCTCACAGCCAACAATTACAAGCAACTAAATGAGCTTTATGAACAATACGGGGAAAGCAAAGGTGAGATTTAGTTTAGCAGATGCACTTCTTAAATTAATTAAAAACCATTGATATATTATATATTAGTATTTACGGTGAAATAACATTCAGCAATGATTGTCAACGCAACAAAAACAGTAAATTAGTATGCTATCCTCAATTACTACGACGCTTCTCTTATTGCACAGACTGTAAGCGGGTAGTTACAAATTAGTTACTATTGTAATCCTTAAAAAAGTTACTTTGATAGCAAAAATAATATATGGATGTATTGTAAAACATTTGTATATTACACTTACAGACACAATTCATGTGTGCCTGAAGAGATCGCTTTTAGCTATAGTGTAAAGTAGTAGGTATTGCTTCTTGGGTTTTTATTTACGATGCGAACAAAAATAAATACTGTTATAAATAGTTACTTAGAATATCAGACCAACAATAACTGTTAAACTGTTTCAGGTTTACGCATTCTGGCGTTCCCCTGCAACCAATTTGCTGGTCAAGAGCCCGGCAACTCTGAAGATATTGTCTGCTTCGCGTCTGAACGTAAGGTGAAATTCGATCTGTTTGAAAAAGTCGACGTCAATGGCGACACTGCCAGCCCACTTTGGAAATTCTTAAAGGTGAATATTGTCTTAAAACTAGTTTTTTTTTACCAGATATATTTATAAAAGGCATTTTGAGTTGTCAAACCTCATGAGCGGAAATCTTAGTGATAGGTAGTGGAATAGAAGTGAATTAAAATTTAGACGGCTATTTGGCATTTCGTCATCTTTCAACCTGTATCAACTCCCTGCTGGATATAAGCCTCTCCCATTCAGTTTTGAGACGACTATTGAAACTAAATAAACCTTATTTCAACATCAATAGAATACAAGCCACAGGAAACAGACGAAAGGATGATCATAAAAAAATAACATTTCAAGGACAGATAAGTGGGGAAAATTCTTTCTAGAACTATAAATTATTCGATGAGAAAACACACATGTCAGTGTAATGGGTATTGATTGCCAGCAGCCTTGGAATATTTTATTAATGTGATAGCTTTGTGTTCGTATACATAATCGCATATATCTAATTGACCTATTAAGCCAAACCAATGAAATAGAAAATATAGATGAAGTATTTCCGGAAAGTAATACGAAACTTTGACCTTGTATTTCTATGACTCGAGTTACAATGTTAAATAAGAGATTAGGAAAAACATTGTTATAGTTATGATACAAGAAAACAAGGTCTAGCGCTCTGGGAGTTGACACTCAATTACGTCACTGTCCAGTTGCCACTTTATTGCAACAGCTACAGATATTGGGAAACAAATTAGCTAATAATCTATTAAATTAAATACTTAAAGCATTTCAATTGTCATTTGTTTTGTCCGCTCAAGCAAAGCAATTCAAGTTAAAGACGAATTTAGATTATTTATATCAAAACCACATTGATTTATTGGATTCCAACAGGTAATATACGGAGATTGGGGAAAGAAAATTTCACGCTATTGGTAATACAGAAAATCAGCTGTATCGTCATCTCTCTCAAACTTGTTGTAAATTACTTATTCTGCTCTTGCTTATAAATTGATGACGTCAGTGGGTGTCACCCACGTGACACTTATTCTCGATGCGCTATACCTGGCGGAGTATATAAATACCATGGTTCTTGGTTATAGTGTATTTTTATCTACCTACTGATATGGATTAGGTATGATAATTGACAACAGATATAAGTAATAATAATATTATGTGATTAGTAGTAGTATTTTTATAATGTACTAGCGGTCCGCCTCAGCTTCGCACGGGTATAGACATAGCCTATTTCACCCGGGGATAGTGTAGCTTCCCAACAGTGAAAGAATTTTAAAAATCGGTCCAGTACTTTATGAGCCAATTCGTTACAAACATACTTACATACAAATCTTTCCTCTTTATAATATTAGTATAGAAGTATAGATAATAATCAATAGACAGATTAGACAGATAATAATAGATAACGTACATAATTATACCAAATTATATTTTATATTCAGATTTTTTATATTTATATTTCAGCACAAGCAAGGCGGCACCATCGGCAACTTTATCAAATGGAACTTCACTAAATTCATTATTGACAAAAATGGTGTACCAGTAGAACGACACGGACCCAACACTGACCCTCTGGATCTCGTTAAATCCCTTGAAAAGTATTGGTAGGCAACAAAATAATGTAGGTACGATACGTAATTTTCTCTGCAATTTGTGCACTACTTTTGCATTTATCTTATTTTTGTCACTGACTGATGTACCGGAGGGTCCGGAGGTAGTTAACTTCGCATCCTAATATATTTTTTACAATGTTATAAATCGTAAGTAGGTGTAAGTATTACCAACATAATTGCTTAATTTTGGATAGTAAGTTTTCTAGCAATTAAATATTGTGTTCGTTCGTACTTAAGTATTCGTTCGTACTTAAGTATTACCTCCTATTATTTCACTGAGTTAGTAACTTAGTATGTACTACGCTACGTATTTTTGTTTTATTTATAATTACATTATGGCTATTTCACTTTAGATACCACACAACGATTCATTAATTCAACGATTCCATTTGTTTTATACTTTTTCTGAACCAAACTAAATCACGTTTGCTGTGTGTTTAGTGATAATTACAATGACTGTTTAAACAAAAGGGGAAGACGCGTGACATCCAAAGTCCAAACATTGCACCCAATAAATATGGCTCTGTTTCGGCTCGAGTCAGCGGCGATGTTTTTAAGTATTTACGAGTGAAAAGTAATGCCGTGAAATTTGTTTTTTGTCTTCGAACTAATGGTGCACTTTGTGGAAACGCAGGAAGTCATTTTTGCTGCTTTATTGAAACACAATTTTGACAAGTAATTCACGTGCTATCAAAACGCCAGTTCGATTGTGACTGAAGTCGATTGTGCCCGGGAGCCCAATTTGTGCGGTCCACGTCAAGGAGTTCGTCCCGTATCTTCCCCGTATTTACTTACATCAATGGATAATTATAATTAAATATATTAAAGAAATATCTCCTAGCTCTAATGTAAGAAAAGTAATAAATAAAGAAAGTTGTTATTTTTTTTTTGTTTCATTTATACAATACAAGCGGTCCGCTTCAGCTTCACACGGGTATAGATTATAGCCTATATCACCCGGGGATAGTGTAGCTAAACAGTGAAAGAATTTTTAAAATCGGTTCAGTTCTTTTTGATCCAATTCGTTACAAACATACTTACATACAAATCTTTCCTCTTTATAATATTAGTATAGATATCTATATCTTATATAATCTATAGATTATATTAGTATAGATGAATTAAGTATTATTACCCAATGACAGTTTTACTATTTACTTACATCACAGATATACACAACCAGATCGGCAATATATTTTAGTGAAAGAGACAACTTGATATGGCTCAGCACAAGTACGAAAAGGACATAAATAGATTTTGTTGTCCTTATCGGCGTGACCTGTTTTTGGTACCTCAAGTGTCAAAATCTGTAATAATCAGTGACAAACAAAACGGGTCTGAATTATATTTATTGCCTTTTTTTGGTGATTAAATGTGATAAATGCGTGTTTCCTCTGAGAAATAATTGTAAAAGATATTTTACAATGGTTGGTTGTAGCATTTTGGGCTGCAAGAAGCGCAGTGAGCGAAAATACGATGAAATATCATTTCACACGTAAGTAAACATATAAAGCTTGTGACGATCACCTAAATAAATTCAGGATATCAATTCGCAAATATTTTATTCATAATTAGTCAGTTTTTAGGTCGATTTGTGGTCTAATTCTATGAATTTTATCAAATTATTCACTTAGAAAATAAATTATGTATGTTGCCAGTTTATGAAAGAAATTACCCACCGCAACTAACATAAATTATTCGTTCTGCAGGTTTCCAACTGATCCTGTCACATTGCTGAAAAAAGCTGGCACATTGCAAGAAGTGCAAAATACCGACCCTTTTTGCCCATATGAATATGGTGAATGTTAATATTAAATATATATTAATGAGGCCACAGTTATGAAGCTGGAAATGCAAAAGGCGATTTCGGCGAACCGATTCAAAAAGCTACGCGCTGTTCGTGAAATTTGTACTGTAAACATTAAAGAGTCTATTTATCTAATTATTTGGAATGTTATACATAATTCCATTCATGAAAAAACTAAACTGACCAAGCGCGAGTCGGGCTCGCGCGCTGAGAGTTCTTTACAATCACAAAATACAAAAAGTTGTGCAAAAAGACAACATCACGCCCAGGCTGTCACCCATCCAAGTACCGACCGCGCCTGACGTTGCTTAGCTTAGTGGTAAACAGAAATTTGTCACTGACTCGCACTTGGCCAGTGTTTATTATTTGTTGTTTTACTTATGTTCACTATAATCCGCTAAATTTGACGCTTGTACGGATTACCGTTTTTACACTAGAACAAATCCAAAAATACGTTTAACGTTTGTTGCATGGGGGCCCTTCCTTTGCCCTTCCGTTTTAACTCTTTGACTTTTTTATTATTTTTAATTAATCAAAAAAAATCATGCTATGGTTACTTTACAACCCTTTTTCTAGTACTATATTCTAATCCTAACAAATAATTATAATAAAAACGCAAGTAAGTTTGTAACTTTCTGTCTGTTTTTTTACGAGGAAACGGCTAAGTCATGGTATAATAATATACTCCGCCAGGTATAGCAATTCGAGAAAAAATGTTTACGTAGGCGTCCCGCAATGATGTCATGATGTCAATTTACAACAGGTTCGAGAGAGATGACGATACACCACGTAACAGCTGATTGAATAAAGTGGCAACTGGACAGTGACGTCATTGCGGGACCACTCCCAGATTGCTAGACCTTGTTTTCTTAGATCATGGGCTAAGTCAAATTTTGTCAGGACGATAGGGTGTGTCATGAGGACAGACAACGTACTTTTCTTCCCAGAAAATTGCAGGTAGCACCGCGGGTTGCAGCAGATAGTGTATAAAATAGAAATATTTAAAAGGTAGTATTGTTTCCAAAGTACTCATTGAAGATTCACTACCCATCATAGTAGGTAAATTACCCTAACTTATAGCAAATCATTTTAATGTGGCAACACACCTTGTTGAAGCGAGAGGCACTGAGCTAGCCACGCTCATTGAAAATCTATAGGTAGTAGATCTGTGACTTACATCAATGTTATTACCTATCAAAACAAAACAAATACCCGACTGAACGTATAATTTCGGACATGAGAATACGGTGTGTTTGCCTCTCAGATTTCAGTTCATAAAAAGTACTCTTGCCATAGATTCAGTATAAGAATCTATGACTCTTGCCCTCAATTTAGCATCTATGTATCTATGTATTCCATTTCATGTGACGCACAGATTAGTATATTCATGTGAAGTGAGTCGTGCGTGACATCTCCAAAGTGAAATCTGCAGTCTGTGTGTGCAGTTATTGTTTTGACATTGACAGCGAAAGGTACGGTTAAAAACTAAGACGCCATTTTTTGGCATTAATTATTATTTGGAAACTAGTTCTAAGCTAGTTCTAGAACAAAATAATGTAGAGCATTAGTTCTATTATTATCTATGAGTCAAATTGGGACAATGGCACACCAGCCTTTTGCAAAGCTATTTTGACTTACTGTTATGCAAAAGACATCAATGAATAAGTCAATGTGCAAGAAATGCTCATAGAATTTTTCTCAGTTTCTGAACAAGTGGATATCAAATCTACCTACCTACCTACTAATATATTTTCCTGTAAACATGACAATATTGACAATTGCATTCCGAAATGTTATAAAGCTAGCACTTATTTTTACTAACTTCCACTGTGTCTCCCAAGCTCAACTTAATACCATATTGTAAGTATAGCAACTACTATTTTAGTACATATTTTTTTTTCCCAATTCTTATGCAATAACTTTCCGTTACAGAGATGACTCAGATTTCAGAGCATTTCTTTTGAGATGAGATGGGACAATTTTTATTGTGATGTACGGCCAACTTATCGTTGTATTGGTGTATAGGAGCCACCATTGTATTTTTTTTTAACAAAAGTGACGTTGACGTGTTGTAAACTTTTAATTATTTTATTGGCCTACTTTACAGATAAGTTAGTCGCAATTTTTTTGTACCTACTGTGCGACGAGTACTCGCTCGCAAAGGCAATACGATAATTTCGCACCGTAGGCACTGAGATTTATTCAAGCTCAGTCATTTTTCCAACAAAGTCTAAAATCAAAGATTTGATAGGTATAACATATCAGTGTCTAACATATTTACTGCGAAAATGTTTCCATACAAAAATTATGTACTTACCTAACAAATAGTTCTCTCTCTCTCTCTAGTTCTCTGACTTCGAGAAATTTTAATGCCTAATTTTTAGCCTATCTATTCGAAAAACGATGAATGGTTCTCCATTATGTGCGAGCAAAGTAGGTCTTTTCTCCAATCCAAAAGTCATTTGAATTGGGAACGTCGATTTTTGTGAAACAAAAAACATGTACCTACCTATCTTTATACAAATAAATAATTCTGCTGTACGTGTGTTTGTCACTGAGCTCTTCCTAAACAGGCTGGACCAATTTTGTTGGGTTTTTGTGTGTTTTGAGTACCTTGATGGTTTAGATTCGCAATTGGACTCGGTAGATGACGCGAGTGAAACTGCGAGGCGTAGCTAGTTGGATATAACAAGATTAACAAGTAACTGGCTGGATGGTGCGGTGCGGCGCGTTGGTACCCGACATACTTCAGTGAAATATGAAAAGATAATGTTTTTTAACAGCTTTTTACAATGTTGCTGCAGCTGGCAGAGCTTATAGGTACTTAAGATAATAGGAGGATTTGTTTCTCTTTCTCTTAAAGGAGGACAACACGTGGAAAGTTTCACTTGCCTGAAACTCTCGTATTTGAATCCCTCATTTGAACCATTAAACAATAATATACTTAGGTATATTTACTCGATACTGAATTTAAAATAAATTATACTAGGTATACGACCACACTATATAAAATAAGAAATACGAAATTTGTATTATTCTAGCGAGATGGCTGAGAATCCTGACTATAAATCCGTTACATCTGTTCACGAGTTTACCGTGAAGAACATAAAGGGTGAAGATGTGAAGCTTGATGTGTACAAGGGTCACGCATGCCTCATCGTGAATGTTGCTTCTAAGTGCGGCCTCACAGCCAACAATTACAAGCAACTAAATGAGCTTTATGAACAATACGGGGAAAGCAAAGGTGAGATCTTCCTGGATTGAAAAATAAGATTTTATAATTTTAATTTTGCAAATAAATCTAGATAGAATGATAATAATAATTCAGCAGGAAAATGCAAACCATCTTTTCTGTCAAAACTCGCTAGCAAAACTTTGCCGTACCTACTCAAGTCAATATTATAATAGTGCTAACAGACGCTCGAACGCGGTTGACCTCAACCGCCGTCTGACCAATGGGAGAGATAGAGAGGGAAATATGATATTCTTACTCTTTCTCTCCCGTTGGCTGGACGGCGGTCTGTCAGCCGCGTTCGAACGTCTGTTAGCACCAGGGATGTTATGGAGTTTCGACTCCGGTTCCGTTAAGTCGGAACTTCCGATTATTATTACACCTTCGGTTCCGACTTCGGCTCCGACACTTTTAAATTGAAGGTTTTAATCGGAAGTCAAAGCATAACATAGCGGCGGCGACGGCCTGTGTCGACTGTTATGAACAGGTTCATACACGTCGCGCGGGGAATCCCCCCGACTCCACTACGTGCACTCTATCGTCAATTATTTTTTCACTTGTTAATTTGTTACGCACACGACACGTTCACCTCCACCACACGTTGCCTCCGACTCCGATTCTGACTCCGATAAAGCAAATTTAAAAACTCCGACTCCGCCTTCGGTTCCGATAAAACTACCTCCGTTACATCCCTGGTTAGCACCATAAAGGTGGCGTGTCGTGTGTTCGCATAGGCTAAGTTTCTCCCTCTACGTGTGTTCTTATATCGAAATATTATTATCTATGGGGAGAGTACCCAAGCCAAGTTTGTAGATGTAAAGTGTGACGATGAAGTACTTCTATTAATTTTATTGCAAACACTTACCAATTAAAACTCGTTGGAAGCATTCATATATTTTGTTCTATAACTATCAATTAGGAGTAATGTTGAGCTTATACTCAATTTAATATAGAGCTATTATTTCAGGTCTACGCATTCTAGCATTCCCCTGCAACCAATTTGCTGGGGAAGAGCCCGGTAACTCTGAAGATATTGTTTGTTTCGCATCTGAACGTAAGGTGAAATTCGATCTGTTTGAAAAGATCGACGTCAATGGCGACACTGCCAGCCCACTGTGGAAATTCTTGAAGGTGAATTTTATAGTCTCTTTCTTTCATATATTTAGTTCATAATCATATTACCTATATCATCATTGATAGGAGCTAAGCTAGTCTGCGCCGTGATAATAATTAGCCTCAGGTATAACAAATATGTAGTAGGTAATAATGTATTTTCGATGTGAAACATCTTATGGCACGCCTTGGCAGTAAAACTGACTCGTATGCCGTGATAGCAAATAATATGACGGGATAAGAATGCCGTCATGTTTCACATTTGCCGGGCGTTCCGACACGCACGACTCACGGCCAAGTGTATTTTTACAATATAATTATTATCTCGAATTTAGCAAACTTGTGTTCTGCAAATTGTTCGATTTGATGTGTCGATCAACACTTTTATATTGTATTAATAGTTACTACACCTTTAGTTGGTACACGTATAATTATGTATAAAAATTCAAATTACAAAATTATGTATTTTGATTATTTTCTTATCTCTTCTCTCATCTTAGTGCTTCTCCATTAATAAAGGTCAGCAGTCAGCTTCTTTAGTTTCCTTGTCCAGCGCAAGTCTGAACAGTTGTTCTACCGTCTTTATCCATTTACCGTCAGTCCACTCACTGATATTACGGAGCCACGACATCTTGCGTCTGCCGTTCTGACCTTACGCTTCCCTGGAATTTTGCCCATCATGATAGTCTGCAGGAGAAAATACCGGTCATGCCGCAGTACATATCCGAGTTAGGCGATCTTTCGCTATATAATGGTCCGGATAAGTTCCAGTTTCGTCCCCATACGGCTTAAGACCTCTAACACTGGTAATTTTATCCGTCCAACTGATGCGAAGCATGCGACGGTAAGTCCACACCTCAAATGCTTCAACCATTTTTCAGAGCTCTGCTTTCATGGTCCTCGCTTCGCATCCATACTGTACAATGGGCCAGACGTAGCATTGGGGGAGCCCAGTTAAGTAGTTTAATGGAGACTATGGAGAGTTGTCTACTAATGTCGACTGCACAGAACTTTTTGAATACTTGTAAATGCAGTTAGGGTTATTCCGATGCGTGTATGAATCTCTGTATCGCTTTCCCATGTGTCAGTTAGCCACGAGCCTAAATATTTGTATTTGTCAAAATTCTCCAGCATGTTACCACCAACCTGAATTTTTGCTCGGATTTTGCTCTGCGAAGCCGATACCACCCCACCATGAATTGTCTTCGAGATATTCATATTTGATTCAACTTTTTTGCTAAGCAACGAAACTCTGTTAACTATCCCCTCAAGGCCTTTATCAGTGTTTACTATCAAAACGGTATCAACCGCATATCGTAATTTGCGTATTTGTAGGTTGTTAATGATCTCTCCGTTGATTATGATAGCGTGTTCTAAGTCTTTAGTAAGCGCTTTTTTGTTAACTGATTCCGAGTATAAGTTTAATAGAATCGGAGACAATACAACCTTGTCTCACACCTTTTTGTATAAAGAGTCTGTTCGCCATCTACACGCACCGTGTTTCGGCACTCTGTTTCTCATACATATTGCGGATAATTCGCAGATCCTTGCTGTCTAGTGCTATATCTTTCAACAAAAACATTATTATCTCGTGCTTAACACGGTCAAAGGCTTTTTCATAGTCCATAAAACCAAGGATTCATATTAATTTTGTCTATGGTACAAGTAACAAGTAGAAGTAGCAAGTACAAGTAGGCATTCAAACGTAAAGTAGCCACTCGCACGGTGCGGTGACGCCACAACTCTCGTGCAAATGGCAGTGGAAGTACTACCAAGCACTACCGCTGCCACTTGCACTAATCAAAAGGTTGCAGACGATGTGTAGTAGTTACATAAAACTTCTACTTGCTACTTGTACTACGCATCGTCTGCAAGCGCCTTCGATGTGCTTAAATACATAAATACAGGGTAAATGTACATTCCGTGTCATCTGCACTAGCAGGAAATAACTTTTAATAAGTAAAATGATTCACGGGAAACCAACATCTCAAGTCTGATCAGGATAAATCAATTGTAATAAGGAAACTTTAACCATATACGTGTATAATTTGTTGAATAATTTCAATGATTTATACTGTGACTGCGAATAACACTGTTTTTTTTAAAATATGGATAGTGAACCAGACATATATTTTTTATCAATATTAAGACTTCTAACTAGAATAAATTAATAGACAACCAAATTTTTTTTTTTTATATTTCAGCACATGCAAGGCGGCACCATGGGCAATTTCATCAAATGGAACTTTACCAAATTCATTATAGACAAAAAAGGCGTCCCCGTTGAACGACACGGACCCAACACTGACCCTCTGGATCTAGTAAAATCTCTTGAAAAGTATTGGTAGGCAACAGAATAGTAGACGTCATTTTCAAAAAGTATCTTTTGCATTAATTGTTTTTTTACTGGTCTGTATGTTAAAATAGTTTAACATTATTGTAATAATATTATAATATTACTTTTTAAAAAAATTACCTACCTAAATATATATAGGTATTTTGATTATATTGGATCTATTTTTCTCCATGTTAGGTGTTTTTAGGGTTCCATACCTCAAAAGGAAAAAACGGAACCCTTATAGGATCACTTCGTTGTCTGTCTGTCCGTCTGTCAAGTCAAGACCCTTTTTCTCAAGATCGCGTAAAGGTATCAAGTTGAAATTTATACTAAATACTTGGGCCAACGGTTTCTTCCGGCTGTAAAAAAATAAAAGTTGTAAGTCAACGCAATCAGAAGATATGAACGTTTATGTCGTTTTGCGATTTCACAGTAGTACTTCTTGTTGACCTAGAATCATTAATTTTGGCAAGAGGCAAGGTCTTACAGCAGTTTTTATGGGCAGTCTAACTGTATTTGTAGTGTTAGTTTTAGCTTGTATTTTGTTTAGTTAATAAAGGCACGTGCCCAGTAAAAAAAATCAGAACTGAAAAAAAAAAATACTACAAAGTTAACAGCCGCACTCAGAGACGTTACTTAAGCTAAGAAATACTTAAAATTGCTCTGTCAACTTCTCGTTGACGGAAATTGTCACACATGAAAACGAGACAGAGTAATTTTAAGTATTCCTTAGCTTAAGTAACGTCTCTGAGTGCGGCCGTTAGTTTGTCTATCAATATCTCATCTTCAGTTACTTAGTTGTTTTTTTTTGGACTCGCGCTCTGTGGGTTCCGTCCAACGGAACCCTCAGAGCACGAGTCCTACTCGTACTTGTCCGGTTTTTTAAAGTTTATCTTATCCCAATACCCACAGAAAAAAGAAGTAAAAAAAAAAAAAAACTTTTCTATTCATACCATACCCAGTTATATAAGAGCTAAGTGCTGAAAGGGAAACTGTAGGTTAACACAATTTATCGCTTCCATTTATTTATTTTGTCTGAGCCGGTAGTTGGGGTTGCGAATAAAATTGAGATTTATGTGTGCTTAGCTTAAATTAAAATAATAACGATAAATTAGTCTTGATGCAGTTTTACCCTGATTTACCCGATAATTTATTGACTTCTCAACTAATCGCTATCCATGTGAAAAGTATCGAGTATCAAATAATCGATTAAAAAAACCCTAAGCTACCGATTTAAAAAAGGTACAGCAAATGTAATAGGAAGTGGAGCCAACATGTCCACAAGACCTTTTTAAAATCTTTTTCTCGCTCATATTCAGTCCATAAAACAGAGACAGTGTGATCTAAATCTGCTAAACATAGTGGCGCTATTTTTAGCCAATCAGAGGTGGCATTTTGAATTTATTCGAGCGTCGTCGTTGGCGTTTGGCTTCGTTTCGTTTCATTTTCCTTTCCTTCCTTCATTCACATTCGTTTACGTTACGTTGTTTTGATTCATTTTGAATAAAAAATTTATGATTAAAGTAAACAACAATTGGCGCAAAGACCTAATTATCGGAATTGCTGGCTGTTAAAGTATCCTATGTAGACACTGATTATCAACGCGTGTGGTTGTGATAATTTTAGAAGTTGAAAAAAGTGCGGTCTACTTTTCTGTCTTATTTTCTGGTTGTGACTTTTTGTTGCTGAATATTTTGCAACATGTCTACAGTTTCTACTAGGAGCGGTCGAATACGATCGAGCGACGTAACAACAAACCCACCTCAGCGTCGGCCTTCGCGCTCGCCTGCTCGGGCGCGGAAAACTTCGCCAGTAACATCGGCAAAGAAAAGCCCGCCTGCTCGCCAATCTGGGCGCAAGTCGCCCGCACGAAAGTCCCCTGCACGTAAAACATTGTCTCCGAGTCGCAAAACACCGTCCAAATACCCGGCACGCAAGTCGCCTGCCAGAACTAAAGAATTTAAGGAAGCTGCCGAACCCGCCGCTTCGGAGCCCCCAAAATCGCCTGCAAAACGTCCGGGAATAAAATCGGATGTGGCCGTTAGACTCGAAAAACTCGATGCGTTCCGCAGCACCCGTTCTAAACGCATAGAATACTCCGTAAAGGACATAACGTTGACGCAGAGCGAGTTTTCACTTGAATCGTTGAACGGAGAAACCCTTCCCGAAATTTATGGCTTGAGACATAGGAAGTCTGTAGAAGAAATTACGCCTCGTCGATCTAGCAGACTTCGAGAGCACATTGACACAGTTCCAGTACTGGACATGAGAGGACTAGAGCCTGATATAAGACGGAGTGCTAGTAAGTCAAACAGTCTGAGTAAATCTATTAGTAAATCGGTCAGCAAGTCCATGGACGCATATTCAGAAGAAGATAATTCATCAGACGAATTTGTCCGCGAAAAATCTAAATCGATAACCAGAAAGTTATCTACGCCTATAAGAGATAGCTTTAACAACATGCACCAGATCGCAAGCCGGTATGAGTTTGGTGGTCGCATTGGCAGCACTGCTTTCATGATTCTTATACCCCTGACTGTCGTATCGATTCTAACATCATGTATGAAATCCTGTTCTTTTAACACACTGATAATTGCCTCGCCATTTAAATCATTGGGGTTGTGGTTTAGCATGCCTGTAGCTATTATTGTCGCTACGCAAGTTACTTTACAAGCAATCTTTTCTATTGTACCTATTTTTGGTCGCTGGGCTGATCGTATGGACGGTACTGAGAGAAGGCAGTGTTTCAATGCACTATTCGCTGCAATTATTACAGCTAGCATTTTCTACTGTTTGGATTTCTTGAAAATTATCAACACAGATGCTGTACTCAATGATTATCTGAGGCTTGCTACAGGATCGTTCATTTTTGCTGTATTACTGAGCATTCGATTGTACATAAAGAGTGGAAAAGCCAAGATAGACTTGAATCCGCATGGAAACACGGGATATTTCTTGTATGATTTCTTCATGGGACGGGAGATACATCCTCACTTTGGCAAACTCGATGTCAAGATCTGGATATCTAGAATTTGCAATATCACTACAGTAAGTAATAAACACTTCTTCATTTTTATAAACTGTCACACTCCTTTCGTTCTGTTTTCTAGTACCAACTCATTGATTTTAAATGCTTAATCAAACAGATATCATACTAACATTATAAATGTAAAATCGCTTTTGTTTGTTATTCTTTTAAGCAGTAAGAGAGCGATGATGTGATTTTTATAGAGGTGAGGGCTAATGACAGGGTTTTTATCTAAAATATGGATGATTCCTAAGAGAACATTCACTCGGGTGAAACCGTGGTGTGCAGTTGGTACCATATACAGCGTGTATTTGTTCATTATTACTGTTTATTTAATGTTTAATTTTCCTACCTAAACAACATTCAATCAGGCTACTGATAAACTATGCAGGAATTCTAATGTGCGTAGATTAGAATTCCAGTGTTATTATGTTTTCTATTAATAGAACTATTCAGCTTATAAAAGATATAGATTATAGACACACAGCACAGTTATAAGTTAGTTAATCGTTATGGGCGACTGCTAAGGTTATTCTAAGGATTTAGGGTGCGTTTCCATTGTGGCAGAGTAGAGC
Source organism: Agriopis aurantiaria (assembly GCA_914767915.1). Classification (NCBI taxonomy): domain Eukaryota; kingdom Metazoa; phylum Arthropoda; class Insecta; order Lepidoptera; family Geometridae; genus Agriopis; species Agriopis aurantiaria. Next base: position 13,552,248 of record OU611992.1, on the reverse strand, counting down.
CGTCTAATGGAAACGAGTAGGGCTGCAAAGCAGAAACAAGTAGACGTCTTGTGTAGCAGATTCAAGGGGAACATGGCTCAATACATCTTGTGTGTAGTTAGTGAATCACTTGGCGTCAAATAAATAGAAAGCTCTTTTATATGTTTCGCATGTTCCTTTTATGTTTTTTATATGGCTCGCATCGCATCGCATGGTTTGTCAGTCAAAGTCAAAGTTTTTATTTGCTTGCCAATGGGTATACAAGGTCTTAAAATATTAAATGTCCACCATTAACAGCCCTTAGGGTAATGGCGTGCAAAATTGTGCTAGTTTATAAATATGTCAAAACAATTATCATAAATAATTAATTAAAATCTATTAATTTATCTACAAGCCAAATCATAGGTAAGAATAAAAACATGCCATTTTCTTTAGGAATTCTTTCACTCCATAAAAGCACTCCATTACCAACCAATTCTTCAACTGCGTACAAAAACGCCTATATGAGAGATCTACCACTTCTCCTGGAAGAGAATTAAAAATTAAGGCAGCCATGTGAACACAGTTATTTCTAAACACCTTAGTTGGGGTATTTTGAGATGAACTTGAGGAGCAGATCTTTTATTAATACTGTCGTAAAGATCAAGCAATGTTGGGTTATTTCTTACAAACCTAGCAATCCCATATATATATAAGCAAGGAACTCGCTTTGCCTCGCTTCGCTTTGCTATAAACTACTCTTGGCCACTTTGCTCTGCACTCCTCACCTTGCCACAAAATTTGATACAACTCTTATCGACCCCATTATGACTGTTTCTGTTGAAGTGGAGCAAACACAAGAAGTTGATTTCAACCAACGTGATTGATCGATTCATGCAAGTCTCCTTTCTGTTCTGCTCATCTTCGCCTCAGTGGAAGTGCAGCTATATTATTATTTATGATATTTATTATTCATAAATTTTTATTACAAATCATTTGCTTTTGACGTTCAAAAGTGTACATAACTGTACCAAATTGATAAAAATAAATGATTGATTGATATGATGGGAACCATTATCTGATGAAAAAATATCTTTTGTATATAAAATATTAGTACCTTCTATAGTACGTAATACCTACCAAACTTAGAGATTGCTTTATCTACTGTTGTTTGTAGTTATTGTATGGAACATGAATCCCTTACAGTGGTAAGGAAGAGGGGGTGGGGGGGGGGGTGGGGGGTGGTTATGGGGGTTTTCAGAGAGAGTGATCTGTGAGATAGCCAGAGACCATATTATCCAGACAATTTAAAACAGCGAGTGACATACATTAGCATATTGCGAGCAAAACTTATTATGTGTCCATAGAATAAACCCTATATATTTATTGACAACAATTCTATTTTCTTCTAGTCAAGTCAGTTTCCTAATAAACTTTTTGTTTTCAGCTAATCCTTGCAGTGCTGATTTTCTCAAAAGGAATAAAACTGAATCTACTGGATGATGAGAATCTCGATCTTACCAACTACCAAGAGCTCTGGAACAAAATATCTTTACAACCGACCATCTTACTATTTTCCACGCTCCAAGTAACTTACATACTGAGCTATATTATGAGAGAATACAGAATCGCTTCGACCTTCTACTGGCACTCTGAAGGGGTAGGATACTTGCAGACTGTTTCAAGTGCACTATATCCTTTCTACTTCACAACTATATCCAAATATGTGGCAGATACTAACATGATGTTGCCGACCCTAACATTAGTATTTGCTTTTGGGCTATTCACACTTGGACTGATCATAATGGAAGCCAGTAACTATGTTAAATATGAGTTTAGAAAGAATCCCTTGCAGACCAGCTTGGCAAGTAAGTAGCATTTTTGTAGTTATTGCATACGACACATACACCAGAGTCAGAGATACCACAGGGGCCTTACAGCTAACTCTTAAAGCGGGCTCGAAACAGTTCAGTTCGGAAAATAACGCGAACATGAACCTTAACGCGCCGAGATACGGTTTCAACAGGTAGCCGTAAGCCCCTGTTTTGTCTGTGTCAATATAGAACAAACGGTACGCCCGGCACAGAGGGCTCAATCCTCTAGGCACTCTAACTTTCAAGTAAGTCAGTATTTTGAATAATGCTTAAATTTCTTCGGTATGTATATTTTTTAATGATGATAAAAATATACATACTATAAATGAGCTTGAGCTGCGGTGAAAGAAAACGTATTGAGGAAACCATAGCATGCTGGTAGGTGGCAGGGCACTTTTTGATGCCCAGTTGGCCACCACCTATAAATTCTGTCGCCAAGCACTTATCGGTGAGTGCTAGATGGTAGCCTCACTCACGGTTCCCATTCCAGTCTAGGCAATGTTTTCATCTGCAGCCACACTGACACTGCACTTAAATAGACAATACACAGATTTTTTTGCAACTGAACTGTGATCGAATTCCTAGCCTGTCAACTATCAAATTATATTCGAAGACAATCCACTTGCACCAGGCAGATGGTTTTCCACTGGATATCTCAAACAAAAAACCTGTGAAACGAGTACATATAAACGGTTTTTTTAAACACGCAATAAAAGAGCTGATAATCTTCAAACGGCTGAACAGATTTTCTTGAATCATAGCTAAGTACACTCTCACCTGATGGACAGACGATCTAAAGGAGACCATAGGGAAACGCTAGATGCAAGCCGCTTCCAACCGACCCTTTTGGAGATCGATGGGGGGAGGCCTATGTCTAGCAGTGGACGTCCTACGGCTGAAATGATGATGATGATGATGACACTCACCAAACAAACAAAAAAATCTAAATCAATATCGGTTCAGCCATTTGGGAGCTACAATGTCACATACAGATACACAGGTACTAACATTAAACTTCCCTCTTCTTGCATCTGGGGTTAAAACTGCTCTTTCATCATGCTTGCGATCGTTTTTAATTACCACTACCATTACTTAATATCTGGACAGAGTAAGGTATAAGTTGCCTAATAATGAAACTTCTAATCACTACTCAGATAACTTCTTACGAGTAAATTAAACTTCCCTCTTCTTGCATCTGGGGTTAAAACTGCTCTTTCATCATGCTTGCGATCCTTTGTAATTACCACTACCTTAATATCTGGACGAGAAAGGTATAAATTGCCTAATAATGAAACATCTAATCACTGCTCAGATAATTTCTTAAGCAGGTAGCAGGTATATGGGCAACAAATACAAATACAAATATCTTTATTTACCTTAAAAATGAAAAATAAGTATACAGGTTTCTAGTAGACCCCGCACTAGGGCTAGCCTGTATCGCGGGAGACTGTGATCGATTACAAAGAAACTATGAATAAAAGAGAACTTAGTACTATTTTGATTACTATTAATGTTTTAGGCTAATTATGTTTGTGATTGTATGTGGATGTGTGTTTGTGTGTGTGTGTGTGTGTTGGTGTATGTGTGTGTAATGGTACATAATTATTGATAATGGTAGTGAGTGTATGTGAGAGTGTAAGTATAAAGTGTTCTAAAACTTATATAATTATATATTGTGGTTATTAATAGTATTATTCAGTATTGAATGATAAACAAAGCCTCTGTGGCATCGTAATCTAGTGTTAGGAGCCATTTTTTCACTTTCTCCTTGACGCCGTAAGTGGAGATATCACTAAGATTACAGATCTTCATCATACGCTGATACAAAAATGGAAGAGTGTAATGGGTAAAACGTCTTGCAAAGGAAGACTTAACAGCAAGTAAAACTTGTTTGGAATATAAAATAAAGAAGCTGAATGCTGTCGAAACTTTTAGTGCTGTATAAAATCTGGGTACAGGGTTATAAGGAAAGGGTACAATAAGCCTAAAACCCAAATTCTGAAAACCTAAAACCCGTTATTCTAGTTAATGCGGAAAGTTAGATAAAATGCAATAGTGTTTCTTGGCAGCTTATCACTTGTCTTATATAAGCAGCATCTTCATATAATAATTAATTATAATTCTACTTTTTATAGAATGCATAATAACAATATGATGTTGACATTTGGTGGGGGGATCTTTTTATTGCATTAGTAATTAGGTTATCTATTTTTATTTTAAGATAACACCCAAGATGGTATTAAATTATAATTTGTCGCGTACTATGTATATCACAAACACATGTTACTAATCGTTTCTGAAAAATAGTAACTATTAATTCACAAACGTTCAAAAGATAATCTATGTCATAAAACAACTAAACATATGTACAATGTTATACTTTGTCAATTTGTTCCTTATTAGAAGTACCTATAACTAAAGAAAACAAATCTCTGCCTAGAGTATTATGTTCCTGGAAAAGCATTCCCAATTAATAAGTTAAATATGTACAAAATAAATTTAAAATAAATCTGTCATTTTAGATGTGTGCAATTTTTTTTTTAAAGAGGTATTCATTCGAAACCCATTTGGAGAGTATCTAATAAAAAGCTTAAATAAAAAAAACCTATTTTTCTCTTTTATTTTTCGAGATATTTGAAAATTAGGAAATAATATTACACATGCGCTCAATCAGGCTGACTCGCTATCATATCATTGATTAAAATTGTGTATTCCATTACCCCATGAAAAGATACCACATGGTATCAGTCGAGACTGTCATTAGGCGAGGTGGCAGTCAATGGCATGGCTTGCTGTAATGTGTAGGCTTTGTCATTTGAACTAAAATAAATAAGCAAGCCTATACATTAAAAAAAAAAAAAAACTGAAACAATAGTAACCATCTACACTACTGGAGCAACTGCTATAAACTAAACTTTTTTTTCAGAGCTAGAATCGATGCCGACTTTCCACGGGAACAAACTGCTCATTTCGGGACTGTGGGGCGCTCTCCGTCATCCGAACTACACTGGTGATATCCTTATCCACATTGCTTTATCTCTTCCGGGCATTTTGTCTGGTGAAATCATCGCCGCATCACCGGCTTTGATCACGGTTCTCGTACTGTTGCACAGAGCTTGGCGGGACCACGCTCGGTGTAAGAGGCGCTATGGTGCTGCCTGGAATAGATACTGTATTAAAGTACCATCTCTTATTATACCCAAGGTACTGTAAATGAGAATATCTAGGGAAAAGCATTATCAGGTTTTTCTTCATCAAATATCTATAGAATAAAGCATGCTATTGCATGTCTTTCAGAGGTAGGTCTAACCTATCCATGATCCTTGGTCTAACAGAGTAGGTATGTATTGTATTTTGCTTTGTGAATTATGAAGGGAGTATAATTATTATTGTTAGTTATATACATTAATTCTATACAATTTCATGTTGGTGGAAAATAGCGGTACTTCGTGAAAGATAGGGTTAAGTTGCGCTCAATACAACCAAAAACATAGTTCGTTAAATTCTAAGCCATATAATAGTAGTTTTATTTTAGGGCTGTTAAGAGCCCGCTCCCCGGCTCAAACAATCTCTTTCAAACATTTTCAAAAAAATTGAACATATAAATTCTATTTGAAATTAAAAAACGATAAGGCATTATCTTTATAATGATATTGCAAATTTTATTATAGAAACTGACGTGGTTATCACACATTTTATTTATATTACACGGGAATTACTCACGAAACTATAGTCGGAGTGACCGGCTTAATCTTACGTGAGTAATTCCCGTGTAATATAAATAAAATATTGCAAATTATTTAAAGCAATTTTTTTGTTTTTATTTTGTGGGATGGCAGGAAAAATCTGAAATAAAATAATTAATTATCAAAAAAAATACTTTAAAAACAAGCTTTTCGTCTTTCTTCTCAGCAAACCCTTTCATTTGATACCCATATAACCTATATCATGACGGTAGATATGAAAGTTGTGTCCGCCATATTGAATTTAGTGTGACGTAATTAAATTTTTCGTATTCTCAGCAAACTTTTTCGTTTGTTACCCATATCATGAAGGTGCACAGATCCGCCATCTATGGGAGTCCGTCATATTGGATTTCGAATGACGTTAGTTAGCTAATGCATAGTCATACAAACTAAACGAGTATTCAAAATTTTAGCTCAATCGGTTTAACTGGTCTAAAATCATGTTACAAGATTTGTCCCACACATACATACTAACAGGGCAAATTAATAAAAAGCGAGTAAAAAAACAAAAAAAAAAAACTACCAAAATAAAATGAAGAAATTGCCATAAAATATTTCAAAATTAGTTTTAAAACGTTTGCAATGTTATTCTAAAGCTATTGCGTAATAGGTAATTTAAATTCATATTCAGAAGATTTTTATCAAATGTGCAAGAGAGATAGCTGTTACGTGGAGTGCTTACATATCAACTACCTTTTAATGTTTATACTTCCTAATTATACAAACAATATAAATTAAGGTTGCGTCCCAATCAAGTTAAATCGAGTTTAGAAACTATGGTATTCTACTCGAAAGCTTTTTATTTATACTTACCCTTTTATATACATAAACGCTCGATAAGGTAATCTATACATTACACATTAGTCTCTTAACTTCGCGATTAGCTTTTTCTTGACAGGCTTGTAAAGAAGCTGTTTATACTGTCTATAATTGTGATTCTGATAGCCGAATGAATTTCAACTCTGATTTTACTAGGGTGAATTGTTTCAACTGCCAGTTGATATTTGACTTTTTCGGAGGTGTTCCAAATTACTAGGTGAAAAGTTCACAAGGTGTTTGGAACCAGCGGCGTGTGAATTTAGCTGTACGGGTAAAATTTGCCTGTATTGAAACGCAACCTAAATATAATAATATAGTTGACAATTTATGCATCAATTAAGAAGTCGTTATGACAACAATCTTGTGGTCCACGATCGTATTGTACACGTCTTTAGATAAGTAAATATGTATTATTTTTGTACATAGAAATTATGTATTGAAAGGTTCATCACAATTTTCTATATTATTCGATATTTTTGATGGTAAGTATATTAGGTTTAGGTAACTTTATTTTAGTACATATTAATTTTGAGATTGACTCTTCCTCTTTGTCATTATAGCACTGTATTTTTAGCTCTCTATTTTTTTTGGTTAGATTTAATGAAGTAGGTAAATACAAACTATCTTCGGACTTAAAAGACTTATTAGGGTTTAAAGGTATTGTTATAAAATTGTAGTTTCATGTTTATATACATAAAATTATAGTATTATGTGAATTATGTCTCAATATACAGTATGTGTCTATGTATCTCAATAAGCAATCTGAAGATGAATTGGATGAGTAGTTACGTATACAACTTACTGTTAGGTACTTTACATTAGATAAATAAATATTAAATTAAATGTTGGTGTGCCTATATTTTGGCTTATAAAGCGATATTTTTATCAACTTAGAAGTTGGTTATAGATAAGGTTTGTGCCATAACTTATAGGCAAAAACGCTTTAATCCTTTTTTAAATTATATAACAGTTCTATCTTCCCTCGACCATCCAACAATGTATTTACTAAATATTATGCCACTAAAAAATTTCATGTTTTTACAAAATTTTATAGCCTAGAAGTTTTAGACTTTTACAGCACAGATAAAATTATTTACACCACCACCAACTAACTATTCACTACCACTGCACCAATAATTAGGTTTTTTAAATATGCATGAAAGTAATTTTACTTAATTTTGCCTGAATTTGAGATTATTTTGTATAAATACTATCCCACTTAGAACTTGCCATAGTATATTACTTCTTTTTTTTTTCAATTAATGACCTATATTAAATCTTAAGTACCTAGGTAGTTATAAACTATAGTTATAACTACGTGAAAATCTGAAATTATTGTTTGAATTGATAGTATTTACCTATCTATCTAATTATAATAACATTTAATGGTTTAATAATAAACGTTTGACATATAACTATTATTTCAAAAGCTTTTTATTTTAGTGATTATGTACTAATAATATGTCTATTATTTATTTTTATAAGAGGTACCCTCAGTTAAGCTACTCTTTCCTTAGGTAGGTTATTTAAGTAAGCATTGTACTATAAACTTTCAAGAAGGCTTAATTTCGATAAAATAAAACTATATTCAATTCCATTTATTTATTTTTCTATAAAATACACATACAATTTGTAAATAAACAATTCAATATTCAAATATCTAATTTACAGATTTCGTACCTAACATTACGTCCACGCTATAGGTACTATTGTATGAGTGGTACAATAACCAAAGTTGAAGTCTGATTAAATAATAATAATTAAAATAAGACCTCTGTAGCTGTAAAAACTCAACCCACTGATGCTTACGCAGGCGATGGAGGTAGGATGAATGCATGATGAGAATGGTGAGCAGATCAAATTTTAACAGCTCCAGGAGTCATTCTAATAATCGACACCAATTTACTTCATGACCTAAAAATAATTAACGTAGTGAACTGATGGAGACCACAAGTGTCTGATATGTTATTTGATGCCAGCAATTGATGAAAATGCAATATTTTAAAGTATAATCCACATAATGGTGTAAATGCCAGCCATGAAAGTAAAAGAAATCACGTGTTTGTCATTTTCATCTACAATCTATAAAAAAGATGATGAAATTGTTCTTTAAATCGTACAACTTGTGTTTTGTTTTTTTTTAAATTTTAGTAGGTTTTTTTTTCTTTGATTCAACTAACCTTTACGAGAAAGTGCCTTAATTAAATATACGAATGTTTTATAGACTTATTATATACGTACGTTAAGTACCTATAACATGGAAGTAAAACATACACATAATTTAATTTACCTTGTGGTTCGTGTTTACACCAGTAAAATAAACTGCCAAGCTTAGATATGACACCGCATGCAATTTAAACATCCAAGTCCTTTAGGACTAGCATCTACACTAATAGCTAACACCGAATACCTGTATAGACTAGAACATGGACCTTAATTTACCTAATAGGCCTATAAACGATTAATGAAACCTTAAATGTATGTTGGAGTCATGCATTTTGCAACAGGGATGCAATTCCACAGGTTTTGGCACTAAATTCTTAGTGATACGTCAACTCTTCGTAGGAATTAGCTTAAAGTTCCAGGCTGCCAACTCTTTAATTTGGGGACGATTTTATTGTTTGACTTATAAAACTTATAGTTTATCTAATAATTAAAGTAATTTAAAACGCAGGCAGCCTTATTCTGTACTCAGTTTTTATGGATCGAGGGAAAACTTGCAAATTTTTCTAAAACACCTAAATTTGATCATAAGACTGTTTTAATCCTTACCTAACTACAGTGACAATGATAAAGATTTTTTATAAGTAATATCTACTGTAGATTGTTGCTCGTGAAAAACTGTTAAATTAATAAAGGTCATATGGGAAGACACACAATCTTAACTATTTAAGCTCGATCAAGAAAAGATGGGTACAATAAAATTATTATAATAATTGATCCGTATAGCCATTCAAAGCAGTAGCCTAATTCATTGATGGATTGGAATGAATAGAATTTTGAGAATGATTAGTAAGGTAAATATGAAAGATACGTAAAATACGTACCGAATTTTATATAAATTTATATTTCGAAATTTAACATTTGTATGGATTTAGACAGTACCGGCGTTAGGGCAGGGACTGGTTGGGCGACCGCCCAGGGCGCCAGATACGTAGGTATCGAATATTTGTATTTCGCCTACTGCTTTTTCGTAGCAGACATAATTATTCATAATAGCTCTCAATAATATGGTTTTACTATAGGTAATTTAATTTTGTTAACAGACACAAATTTTCCCAAATTTCGTTAATTTCATCACGTTTTAATCACATCATATTACATGCCTACCATTTACCAAGTTGTTCAGATGTTTTTAAAATAAACGTTTTATGCATTCTAGTTATTTGGTTCCTTTTAACATTTACTATGAAAATATACATATTTAAATACTATAAGTTATTTACAAATCTATTTACACTCCATGATAAATAATTGGGTAAATATTTTCGATTGAAACATCCATCTGAAGTGTAAGATTGGGTAGATAAATAGGATATCCTTACTAGAAAAATATGAATAAATCTAAATAAAACTTACATTGAGTTTCACAAATGTGTAGGTCACAGGTAAATAGAGTTTTTTTCCCATTTATTGTCATTATGACCGAAGCGACTTAAACTAGAAGCAAGCAAGTATTGAAGTGTTTGTATAGTCATAGTGTACTAAACTGTGATAGTAAATTTGGTATATTCTACCGCTTCAGGGGGCTTAGTCCCAGATTTGATAGTTTTCGAAAACTTTTTTCGTTTACGTATTGTTCCATACATTTTAGTAAAGCGCCTCCAGCGGAAACAAGGAGAAACTAAAATCGGCGGTATAGATTGCTTCACTCTAATACGAAAAAAGTTTTCGAATACCTTTCAGCCTGTATGGAACAATACGTAAACGAAAAAAGTTTTCGAAAACTATCAAATCTGGGACTAAGCTACCTGTTCATAATGTCAAAATTTTACATAAATATTTAATAATAATAAGACAATGTGCATAACAATTATTTCCAGGATAAACTAAAACTTTTTTATGTTTTGTACGTTGCAAACATTACTTTTCTTAATTAGGCAACTGTAAGAGATATAAAACTTGGGGTAGTATGTTATATTTACCACCAGTAGATACGTAGTAACGACTGTTTCACACTGCACAGTAACTTGCGCAAATAATTAAAAATATAGATTACTAGCGGAATATTTTTTCCATACGACGAAATTTCTTGCGTTTACTTGCGCAAGCTACATCTCATCTTGTGCAACGGGCGTTACGTTGTAAACCTTAAATAAATATTTAGTAGGTACCTAAACACTATTATAAATGGCCGGAACGATTTACAAATTAAGAAAATAAAGCAAATTGTTGTAGGTATTTAAAAAATTTAAAAGCTTAGGCATATATCCTAGCTAGAATAAGAAGTGAGAAGATAGAAAGGTAAATACGTCTATGTATTTTAGTACTAGGATCTGTAAGTTTAAAGTTTTACAATAGTCTAAATCGGAAATATACGTGCTACGAATTTCGTACTAAATTATCACATTGGTGACAAGAAAAACAGTCGTCATAACAGACTTGTAACTTATCGAAAATGTTCACTAGAAAAAAGCATGATAGACCAAAATTAAATGCTTTTTTCTAGATACTAAAAGTTTTTAGGTAGTTTATACATGATTTTGACGATTGAATGATGTAGTATCAAAACACCGTGAACATGTAGGTATTAAAAAGCTACCTACTCAGGTATAGCAATACAATTGATTTGTAATAACTAAACAATTTAGTAGAATAGGCCTGTGTCGTAATTTTTCATTTATTACAAACTAATTGTAAACGGGTGTAATTTACGTGCGAAGCCGGGGCTGGTCGCTTGTTATAATTATATATAAACCCTCCGTGAAAATGTCTATCAGATGGTGAAAACCGGATCAAAATCCGTTACGTGGTTTAGGAGTTATACAGACAGACAGACGCGGAAAGCGACTTTAATTTATACTATGTAGAGAAAGAGAATAAAAGGCCGAAGAAAATAATTAAATACTCACATACTGAAAAATTTGTTTAAATTGGCTGATAAATTTCTGAGATATAAGTTTTTGGTGGTCTGTTCCTCTCACGCAAAGCATGTGTGCGTTTGATGGCCCGCGCAAGGTTTGACGTCATTAAGTGCTATGGTGCGCTCTCTGTCTAGCATGAAATAACTTATTTATGTTTGAACAAATTTTTATTTTATTTTCGTTGATGTGCTTTATTTATATCATCATCATCAGCCAGAAGACGTCCACTGCTGAACATAGGCCTCCACCTTTAACCTACACAGTGAACGACTGCCTGCCTTCTGCATCCACTGGATGCCCGCAACTCTCACAATGTCGTCGGTCCATCTTAGTAGTTATAATAGGACTCTATTTATATATTATGACCAGCTTTTTATGATGTAGTAAAAAATTAGGACACATACCTACTATGCCCAGATGATCGAGCTACATATTTTATTAGCTACATTATATTACCATCATCATCATTTCAGCCATAGGACGTCCGCTGCTGGACATAGGCATCCCCAATCGATCTCCAAAAGGGCCGGTTGGAAGCGGCCTGCATCCAGCGTTTCTCTGCTTTTTATGCCATCGGCGGCTAACAACGGTCTGCCTGGTGGTAAGCAGTCACCGTCGCCTATGGATACTTGTAACACCAGAGGCGTCCAAGTACGTTGCCGACCTATTAGGACTCGATTAACTCGCCTTTTGAAGAACCCCATGTTGTAGCTTCTCGGAAACACCGTAAAAGGTAGGTAGGTAGGTGCTTATTTTTTACATAATTATATGAAACTCATTTGGGACCACAAAATAGGCCCTGAAACATAATTGTACCTCATCGTAGTTAAAATTAGATGTGAGCTAATGAAATAACCAGGAATGTACTAGAGATAGGTAAAGCCAAAAGTTCAAGACTAGCAGGAATTTATTTACAAATTGTAGGTAGGTAATTATTAATACTAATGAAGTAATCATTTTATTATAGTCCATCATTAGTAAGATTTATCTACAATAGGTACCTTAATCTAAAGACATGTAGGTAAATATAACTTACAATATTATAGTTGCCGCAGGTGTGATAACTGGTTCAAATGGCCGTATGTTTTCAAACACCACATTTGGTAATACACTAAATGGTAGGTAATGCAATGTGCTATCTGGGAATTCAGCATAACCTATAATTCTTATTTTACGCAATTACTTGAGTATTTTATCAGGGTGAGTAATAGAAATTGTATCTGCTTAGATTGCTGTCTTCGAAAGTAAAAAACGGATCTGCCCTTTACAATTTCCAAGTCGGTTAAGTGGTATGCCCTTTACCCCACGATGCAGAATAGATTGTACAATCATTTGTGATATTTACTTGCGCCGGGTACAAAATGTGACCATTCGCGCTAAGCAGAGATGCTAGAGAAATGTTGACATGATGGACTTTTATGTGCAGTAAAGATAGCATTCCGACCTTGGCGACCGTGGCAGCGTCGCGCGACTCAGCAAAGATAATTATAACCACTTGATCGCGCATGTAGTCAAAATTACCTTTTGCAAAATGATGCCACGTCGGTCGCGGCGTAGCTTGTGATTGGAGACTCGACGCGACTCGACGTTTGTGATTGGAGAACCAAAAGTCATTAATTTAATTCGCGCCTAGGATTGGCCTCGCTCGAAATAGTTTAGGTTGACACGCTCATGCGGGGTAAAAGATGAGCAGTCAAGTGGTTATATTGTCATTGCTGCTCAGTATGAATTTATATAGAGTGCTAAACAATGCAAGCGACCGCGTCGCACGACGTGTGGACCGCTTGCATTGTTTAGCACTCCATATAAATTCATACTGAGCAGTGAGACGCGCGACGCTGCCGCGGTCGCCGGGTCGAAATGCTATCTTAAGTACCCACTAACTCGCGCAAGCAGCTGCGCATCGTGTGAAACGGGCTTTACAGTCAAAGATATGAGATAGGTCAAGACAAGTATGGCCTATGTAGGTAAGCATGACCTTCATAGTACGTTACAGAAGTGTAGCCGCATAGTGGTCAGTAGTAGTATGAGACGCGGCGTTTGGGGCGCGCGCCACCTGCGGGCCGTCAGAAGTTGCTGTCGAAGACGCCCATGGAGCGCGTGATGCAGTCGTCTCGCAGGCAGCAGTCCAGGAACTCGTCGATTGTGAGCACACCGTCTCGGTTTAGGTCCATTTTCTGGAACAACCACCAATACTGATAAGAAAAGTGAAAAAAATAATTATATTTCCCATAACTATTGACTAAGTGGTAGGTATAGGTATCTATATTAAAATAACATGACAGACTGAGTTGAAATAAGGCACCTCTCCCCCAAACGATCCACTGAGAACCTAAGACATTAGAGTAGGTAACTTAGATTTTAGGTGCATTTTTTATAGGCACAGCGTTCTCTGCCGGAGTCTTGTGTTCCCCGAAAAGTACAACAATTATGGGTGTCTTCAAATCAAGATTAAACAGGTCCTTTTAGTCAGCGTGTCTCTCTATTTCAACTCACCTCTGTATGAGTTGAAACAGAATGACTTCGTTACGTTAAAGTTGATTTTTCGTCACAGAATACACACTTACACGTGTCTTTCTTTATGTCACTCATCTGAAACTGTAAGAAATTAACTAATTTCATAGGTACTATTTGTGTCAACATTTTGTGTATGAGGCAAAATGTCGAAGTTGTTTCAACTCCCCTACCCATTTCCCGCCCACTAAGAAACGTGTAGCGACACCAAGGAACTAATTAATAGTCCACATTATGCACAAATAAGGCAGGAAGGCCGTCTGCGGTAAATTCGACTAAAGACAAGCCTGATTTAGGCCTGATGCATTCGCAGCCACGACGCCATTTTACCATCACACAAAAACACACACGTCACATTAGCAGTCATAAACGTCCACCGCTGAACAAAGGCCTCTCTTAGAGAGGAGTGTTGCCATAATCCCCACGCTAGGGGATCGCAGTACGTTCACCGTGTACTACAAGGAAGCTGCTGCTTTACCTTATCTGCCTTGTTTGTCTGAAGTGGTGCCCTATAAGACTTTGTCATTCCAATTTTCATGTGGCCAAAAATTACACACTGCCTTTACAAAGAAACAACTGACCAACCTGAAACAGTTTTTCAACCTTTTCCCTCACAGCCTCGTCTTCGATCATAGGCTCGTTGACTCGACCCATCAGGTCGTATATGGCAGCGACGATCTCCGTCATCTCTTCCTTCGTGATGTAGCCGTCTCCGTTGATATCGTATAGGGAGAAGGTCCAGCGAAGCTTCTCCTCTAAGGTCCCTCGGGATAGGACCGACAGACCGATAACGAATTCCTGGAAACGAGAATCCTGGTTTTAAACGTTTATCGGGACTTATCACGTATTATGAGAATCCTGGTGTTAAACGTTTATCGGGACTTATCACGTATCATGAGAATCCTGGTGTTAATTTTAATTAACATCATATCATACTTATACTAGCAACGCACCCCGGCTTCGCACGGGTGTGTCTTATTTTTTTACACCTTGGGTTACATTATTGGAGTTTTAGTAAGGAACCCTATTTTTGTTGTTGAATATATAGTATAGCCTATGTCACCCGGGGATAGCGTAGCTTTATAACAGTGAAAGAATTTTTCAAATCGGTTTATTAGTTTCGGAGCCTATTCAATGCAAACAAACAAACAATCAAATCTTTCCTCTTTATAATATTACTGGCGGTCCGCCCCAGCTTCGCACGGGTATATATTATAGCCTATGTCACCCGGGGATAGTTCAGCATCCCAACAGTGATATTTTTTTTCAAACCCTTTCAGTTGTTTCGGATCCTGTTCAATGCAAACAAACAAACAATCACATCTTTCCTCTTTATAATATTAGTATAGATTATACTTAGTAGGTATAGATGAAAAGTTTGTTGGTTTGTTTGTTCCTCTTTCACGCAGCAACAGACCAACGGATCGACCTGAATTTTTGCATGGATATAGTAAGTACAATGGCTGGAGAGTGACATAGGCTATCATCATCATCCTCATCACCATTTTTCATCACTACGCGGGTGAAACCGCAGGGCGCAGCTAGTATTATTATAAATGTGAAAAAGTAGTATTTCTTCTTCATCTGCCATCTCTTACGGAAGGTCGGCAGTTAATACTTTCTTGATGAAATTTTACAAGATCTAGTGTACACAATGTCAATCATGAACACTGTCAAAGAATAAGTAAAGGTACTTTATTCTTCAGTGATAAACGCAAGGTCTATGTTATTGGTCCCGATGCAATGACTAATAACATACTAAGACAGGTCATAGGAGAGATGCAATGACCAATAACATACTAAGACAGGTCACACGAGAGATGCAATGACCAATAACATACTAAGACAGGTCACACGAGAGATGCAATGACCAATAACATACTAAGACAGGTCATAGGAGAGATGCAATGACCAATAACATACTATACTAAGACAGGTCACACGAGAGATGCAATGACCAGTAACATACTAAGACAGGTCATAGGAGAGATGCAATGACCAATAACATACTAAGACAGGTCACACGAGAGATGCAATGACCAATAACATACTAAGACAGGTCATAGGAGAGATGCAATGACCAATAAGATACTAAGACAGGTCACACGAGAGATGCAATGGCCAATAACATACCAAGACAGGTCACAGGAGAGATGCTATGACCAATAACATACTAAGACAGGTCACAGAAGACAATTTTCAAGTTGAAAATCTGTCGCCATACACCTAACGAATGTGTTCCGGAAGCCTAACTTAAAAGCCAGTTCCCATTCCAGGTCACTAAGCTGTGGTCAAACGACTAGCCTATCAGCCATAAAAAAATATTCAGAACTGAAGATTACCAAGAAGAGCTTTCACAGGTCCAAGTAAGATGGTTGTTATTACCTCAAAACTTAGTAGGCCACTTCTGTCTTGGTCCAACGAGTTGAATACGTAGTGTGCGTACTGCGCTGTGTTTGCTGAAAAGAAAAAAGTTTAAATTTAAATTTAAAACATCGGCTCCTATTAGGAAAAGCACTTTTAAACAGCTGGACAAATATTCATCAAACAGTTGAGAACGGCAAGGAAACCTCCTCTCAATAAATAAACCGGTCAAGTGCGAGTCGGGCTCGCGGACTGAGGGTTCCGTGCCAGCCGTACCATCAGATACTCAAAAATTTAATATAATAAAAATATTTTTTTAATTTGGCTGGTTTCTCTAAGAAATAATCAAGATAGGCCACAAGCTATTTCAATTGTTAACTACTAAAGTCTTCGATCAAAAAATAGAAAACGAATAAAAGTACAAAAAGACAACATCAGGCCCAGGCGGTCACCCATCCAAATACTGACCGCGACCGACGTGATCGTACGAGAACAGATGAACAGAAATTTGTTACAGAGTCGCGCTTGGCCAGTACCTATTTATTATTTGTTGTCTTACTCTAAAGTGTGTAGGTAGTAGGTACGTATTACCGTTTCTACACTAGACTCTAGAGCAAATAAAAAAATTAATAAAAACCATTGGTGCAAAGACCCCATTTTAGTTTTTACTTTATTATTACCTAATATTTCTTAGTCAATCCGCCTTTTCTGTGAAAATTTCAACTGGTTGTATAAGGTTCCAAAGATACAGCCGTTACAAGTAGGGCACCAACAGATAGCGTCGGCATAGAAATATGGTCCTAATTTTAGGTACGAAACCCTAAAATTTGGGACGGACAGAACGAACTTTTAAGGGTTCCTTGTAATACTACGGAACCCTAAAAATTATATACCAAACCTGGCTTTCTTTTTAAAACCTATATAGGTAGGTACATCACAGGTTTCATTGTGACCTAAGAGAATATAAATACTTTGTGACGTGCAGTTAATTTTATTTTTTCATCCTCACTTTACATCTCGCCATCTTGTATTTTTGATGACGTCATCTACATATTAACCATTGATCGTCCATAGACTAGAAATGTGTCGACACCTTAATTATTATTAACCTCTTTTTTGCTTTGCGTATTGTCCGATCAAAAAACATAGTCGAATTGATAACCTCCTCCTGGGGGCCTACCATAAGGTGTATAAGTAATGTTATTTTGATAATACTTTCTAATTTCGTACCATAGACTTTAAAATACATTATCATTATGTTATTACAACGGCTAGGAAGTTTTGATGACGTCATTCTATTTCGTTCACTCATATTTATGAATTTTAATGATCTGTGGTCATTGCTTGTTTTTTTTTTTTTGGGTTTTGGTCTGGCTACAAAGGGTGTTACACTCGTAGGTAGGTTCACAAATAACAACACACTGTATACCGTAGAAAGAAAAGCAATTTTATTTACAAACATTGACATGGCCTTACATTGCCGCGAACGAAACACTTGCGCGATCTAATTTTTCCTATGGCGCCATCTAGCGATATTACTCGGAACTAAATAAAGAATGCCAATAGATTTTACCATGCAATGCGCTCTGGGTTTGGACAAAGGCCTTTGGACCATGTCTTTATTTTGAATCACGGCACTTTATATCATTGCTTGGTTCATTGCCGCAGTGATGCCAATTTAGGGTATTTTACCCTAGATTTAGAGTAAACATTATGTCGCAGAGTAATTTTTAGGGTCTAGAATTGTTTAGGGACTTTATAATCTTGAGGGTATTTTTTTTTGTTACAATCAACAATTCTTGTAACCTTGAAAACTGATTAATTATGGCTACAGATATATTAGTAGTATTGTATTGGGGTATTGTACTAGTATTGTACATATATAATATATTAGTATTGTACCATAATGGCGTGTGTAAATCAGAACGCACGTTCGATAAAAATTTAACCATTAAATATAAAAGAACTTGTTGTATTAATTATCTAAAACTAAAACTTTAGCCTTAGGGTATTTTTATATAAATAATAATGGTTTAAGGGTAAAATTAATCAGGCGTTGGGGTAAAATGAAAATCTAGCTTGGCATCACTGCATTGCCGTCAGATTGCTAGGGAGTTTTGGCGCTAACGTGAAAAAAAACATGTCGGCTCGTTGAATTATTTTCCTATACTTGTGTATTTTCGAGTGTTAATGTGTAGTAATTGGTGAATTATTATTTATTAAGTGCTCGTAAACATGCTCGAGTGTGGGTAAGTGATATAACGAGGTGAAACATGTTTTGGAAACAACACGAAAATACATGTTTCATCTCGTGCATTCTGAAATGCACTGCACGTCGTAAAATGAAAAAAAAAAAAGGAAATCAAAAATATTTATGTCAATGACAGTAACAACAAAGAGCATGTTCCTATTTACATCTTCAGTGTTACGAGAATCAAGATGGCACGGATTCTTTTTTTGCATCGGCACTAATGGTGTGATTCAGAACTCTTAGATGTTTAATAATTTACGAAGACCTGTGACGAAGACAATGTAGACAGTTTTTTTTCCTCCATGATGATTTTCGCGTCGCACTCTTGTGCGTTTGGCAGTGTCAAGTAATTATATTGATATCAAGTTTGCTAAACATTATATGTAGTCAAACAAATCAGTCAGAGTCAAGCAAAGTAAGTCACGGTCAAGTCAAAGTCATGCCCTAGTAAAGTGGTGGAGATTTTACAAGAGGCTTCTAGGAGCTTTAGAAACAACACGAAAATACACGTTTTAGCGCCTAATATCACTTTCTCAGACTCAAGCACGTCCACGAACACTTATTAAATAATAATATATCAATAATACCCTTTAGCACTTAAAAGTGATTGTTTTATTAATTAATATAGCGTATCGATAAATAATAATTTAAAAATGAAATTTATTTATTTGATTTTTCATAATGACTGCGTGTATCGGAACGCGATTCGAAACTTTAGTAAAACCACAGATATACACAACCAGATCGGCAATATATTTTAGTGAAAGAGACAACTTGATATGGCTCAGCACAAGTACGAAAAGGACATAAATAGATTTTGTTGTCCTTATCGGCGTGACCTCTTTTTGGTACCTCAAGTGTCAAAATCTGTAATAATCAGTGACAAACAAAACGGGTCTGAATTATATTTATTGCCTTTTTTTGGTGATTAAATGTGATAAATGCGTGTTTCCTCTGAGAAATAATTGTAAAAGATATTTTACAATGGTTGGTTGTAGCATTTTGGGCTGCAAGAAGCGCAGTGAGCGAAAATACGATGAAATATCATTTCACACGTAAGTAAACATATAAAGCTTGTAACGATCACCTAAATAAATTCAGAATATCAATTCGCAAATATTTTATTCATAATTAGTCAGTTTTTGGTCGATTTGTGGTCTAATTCTATGAATTTTATCAAATTATTCACTTAGAAAATAAATTATGAATGTTGCCAGTTTATGAAAGAAATTACCCACCGCAACTAACATAAATTATTCGTTCTGCAGGTTTCCAACTGATCCTGTCACATTGCTGAAAAAAGCTGGCACATTGCAATAAGTGCAAAATACCGACCCTTTTATGCCCATATGAATATGGTGAATGTTAATATTAAATATATATTAATGAGGCCACAGTTATGAAGCTGGAAAAGCAAAAGGCGATTTCGGCGAACCGATTCAAAAAGCTACGCGCTGTTCGTGAAATTTGTACTGTAAACATTAAAGAGTCTATTTATCTAATTATTTGGAATGTTATACATAATTCCATTCATGAAAAAACTAAACTGACCAAGCGCGAGTCGGGCTCGCGCGCTGAGAGTTCTTTACAATCACAAAATACAAAAAGTTGTGCAAAAAGACAACATCACGCCCAGGCTAGTCACCCATCCAAGTATCGACCGCGCCCGACGTTGCTTAGCTTAGTGGTAAACAGAAATTTGTCACTGACTCGCACTTGGCCAGTGTTTATTATTTGTTGTTTTACTTATGTTCACTATAATCAGCTAAATTTGACGCTTGTACGGATTACCGTTTTTACACTAGAACAAATCCAAAAATACGTTTAACGTTTGTTGCATGGGGGCCCTTCCTTTGCCCTTCCGTTTTAACTCTTTGACTTTTTTATTATTTTTAATTAATCATAAAAAATCATGCTATGGTTACTTTACAACTTTTTTTATAGTACTATATTCTAATCCTAACAAATAATTATAATAAAAACGCAAGTAAGTTTGTAACTTTCTGTCTGTTTTTTTACGAGGAAACGGCTAAGTCATGGTATAATAATATACTCCGCCAGGTATAGCAATTCGAGAAAAAATGTTTACGTAGGCGTCCCGCAATGATGTCATGATGTCAATTTACAACAGGTTCGAGAGAGATGACGATACACCACGTAACAGCTGATTGAATAAAGTGGCAACTGGACAGTGACGTCATTGCGGGACCACTCCCAGATTGCTAGACCTTGTTTTCTTAGATCATGGGCTAAGTCAAATTTTGTCAGGACGATAGGGTGTGTCATGAGGACAGACAACGTACTTTTCTTCCCAGAACATTGCAGGTAGCTCCGCGGGTTGCAGCAGATAGTGTATAAAATATAAATATTTAAAAGGTAGTATTGTTTCCAAAGTACTCATTGAAGATTCACTACCCATCATAGTAGGTAAATTACCCTAACTTATAGCAAATCATTTTAATGTGGCAACACACCTTGTTGAAGCGAGAGGCACTGAGCTAGCCACGCTCATTGAAAATCTATAGGTAGTAGATCTGTGAGTAAAACGATAATGTAGCGTTGTCCGTTTTGTTTTATCTTACGTACCATAATAAAAAAATGTATTATGATTATATTATCGTAAATGAATGTAAGTAAAAAGAACGGTAACGGCTTAGTAGAGCAAGACAGCGCTATAGATTTGTGTTGCCGTTTCTACTTTCTTGGACTTGTCTGAACGCGTAGAAGTAGCTATAGGCATATATAGGTGAGTATACGTACTTAATTATTTTATCGCACTGTGTTTTGAATATTTTTCAGAATAATTTCCCAGTGAGAAAATTTTGGCGTTGCACGTCTAGTGCGTTTGCCTGTGTTGAGTATTGAAATTATATCAAGTTCTATTAAATATCGTCAATTAAGTCAGAGTCAAGTAAAAAAGTCACGGTCAAGTTCGATAAAGTGTCACGTTTGATTGTCGGAGGCCTAGAAGCTCTAACACTAGGGTTGGCAACTCAGCCTGTACTATTGTGTGCCTACTACAATATTATTCTAGTGATATATCTATTTATTCATCGGAGTCCTTTCGGTGGCCTAAGATTCTGACACTAGGGTTGGATAATACAACCAATATTTTCATGCCTCCTACATATTTTGGTGACTGGAACACACATTTGTTGGAGGCCTTCAGGAGGCCTAATAGTTCTCACACTATGATTGATAATTCAGCCTTTACTATCTTATCTACTACATATTCTAGCGATATAACTACATATTCGTCGGAGGCCTTCGAGTGGCCTAAAGTCCTAACACTAAGGTTACCAATACAGCCAGTTGTTTAATGCTCCTACATATTTTGGTGACTAAAACAGAGTTTTGGCGGAGGCCTTCGGGAGGCCTAATGATTCTGACGCTAGGGTTGCCAATTCAGCCTGTATTATCTTGCTTACTACATATATTTTAGTGAATGACACGTATTTGTCGGAGGCCTCCCAGCGGCCTAAAACTGACATTTGGATCGACCGCTTAGTCTTTATAAACTTGGTTTATGATTTAAGTATTTGTCAGAGGCCTTCGGGAGGCATGAAGCAGTTTTAATTTCAATGCGATAGTAAAAAAGTTGGTCCTGACTAACTTTTTTATTATCGCTAGAATGGAGCCTCATGGACGCAAAAATAATGTTATTCGCGTTGTTAAAACCAACTATGGTACGGGTTTAATTTAAAACTTTTGTATTACGGAATAATAGATAGATAGATAGATAGAAACTCTTTATTGTGTACACCAGAAATAAAAATTACAACACGATAGAAAACGCTTACGAGCTAGTGCCACAAGTGGCGGCCTTATCGCTAAAAGCGATCTCTTCCAGGCAACCATTGGATGGAAAGAATTTACGTAACAGAATCGACGGGGGATGCTAAAACACTTTTAATGATACCATTAAATAAATACTACTAAATGATACATAGTATAATATATATGTATAATAATGAACGGAATCTAACGAACTATGATCGGGTGTGTGAGTGAGAACTCTGTATTAACGTAGAGCGTCGTCTCGTGCTTTCATAATAAAGCGGAAACGTTTTGACGGCTATGGTATGGTCAAAAGTAAAAATGTTTTGCGCTCGGAACGCTATGTTCACGCAGCATTGTTATTTTGTGTAACGCTTATGGTAAGGCCCCTGAAGTCAAAAAATAGTCTTCAACGGTGAAATATAATTATAATCGTGATAACATCGTCAGTCTGCGGCGAGCTTTGGTAGAGTTGCTAGGTTTATACGAGTAGAGGGCGCACGTGTGTATTCTCACAATTCCCACTGGTAGGCTGATCATGGTGGTAATTATGGAAACGAACCAACAATATTCACCTACCGCTAATACTTAATTACTGCGCACAAGCACAAGTGCGGACCCACATGGAGTATTGCTCCCTCTTTATTGTATTCTCTTTGGCTCCCACCTCTGGAATGGCGCACCGGTATACCAGCTGCAGCCTCTTGACTGCAGCGGCAAGCCACTAGAATTGTTGACGATCCCAAGCTCACTAACAACCTGGATTCACTTAGCCTCCGAAAAGATGTGGGTTCCATCTGCATTTTCTACCTAATGTTTTTTTGGGGAATGCTCTGAAGAACGTTTTGATCTCATTCCTGCGTCAGACTTCCACTACCGCACATCCCGACACCGTCAAAAAGCTCACCTCCACATCTTGCAAAGCTGGAAATCCCACACCGTCCAATTTTTCCGCGGACCTGCAAGGTGTGGAATGTTTTCCTCCAAAGGTCTTCCCGCCGAGCTTCAACAAGAAGAGTTTCAAAAAGGGTGTCTACGACTACCTCTCCGGGCTGGCAAACACCTCTAGCGTTGCAGATGTCCATAGGCGGGGGTTTCTGCTTATCAGCAGGCGGACCGTATGCTTGTCAAGGGCGGATCCAGAGGGTGGGCCATGGGGGGTCATGACCCCCCCGTGAGCTGGGTCCAGGACCTACGTGGACCACTAATTAATATGAAAATTAATTATAACTTTTTGTGTATTGACTACGACTATGTGACCAAAGGTGACCAAAGCACACACTTTGGCACCAAAGCTGGATCCGCCCTTGATGCTTGTATGCCGCTATTATATATATTTAAAAAAATAAGGTTTACTTACGTTTGGCTGGATGTATCTGCCATTTTACAAAAACGCCAGGCGGAGACCTGACTCGCTAGTTACCATTTGATCAAAGTCTATTGTCCATTAGTTTTGATTTTTTGCCACATAGGTAAGCTATTTTTAAACCCTTTTAAAGTAAATAGTGGAAATCGCACAACGACATAACCGAGAAAGCAGTACAGAAGAAATAATAGTAGGTACCTAGGTCCGGGGGCTTACGGCCAACGGCTAACTCGGTATCAAACTAACGTTAAATCCGCTCAATTGGAAAATCACGCGAACGTGAACCTTAACACGCTCAGATACGGTTTGCGGTCGCGTGGTTTTCCAACTGAGCGGATTTAACATTAGTTTGATACAGAGTTAGCCGTTGGCTGTAAGGCCCCTGTACAAGGCAGCAGTAGGCAGTTTCAGTGAAATGTAAATACATAATTCTTTAATATACGCGCTTAAATCTCGGTGTGAATTGGACCAATACAGAGGTCGTGGCACATACATACCTATACCTAATGTAGCATTTACTTGTAAATTATGAATAGGCAGTGGTGCAAAAAGAGAAGCGCGTAGGGTTGAGGTAGCGCGTGCTAATTTACTGTTTTTAGTTCACTGTTTTGCCACGACGGTTCTCTTTTTGCACAGACACCATTAAGACCTAACTACACAGGGTTACGCGGAAAGGGTGTACTAAGTCGAAAGGGGTCCATAGTACTCATCATTATCAACAACTTTTACCTACTATGGGATCAACCCTGAAATCGCGAAAAAATATGAGCAGTTCCATACATTTTGTCGAGAGTGAATGACCATTTTCTATAGAACAGCTGATATTTCGCATAGTAGATACTATAGTTCGTTGCTCACATAGCAAAATTGCTGTCGAATTAGCTCTAACTAGCAAACCCGGTAAAAATAGAAGTAGCAATTTTCCTTCCGAATTCGTTGGGGGGGAACAGAACAGAAATTTCAATTTTTCATGTTTTTTTTGTTAATCGAACAAAAATTCACCCCCTTTTTTGGGGTATAAATCGGAAAATAGCAATCCTAGGAAAAAATGGATTTGAACCAAAATTGTAGGAACTTTATTCTAAACAACTTTTTTATTACCATTTTTCGTGTAAAATTGGAAATAAACGAGTTATTCAATAAACAAAAATTAACACTTAATATCAAGATGGCGGATAACGCAACGGATCGAGTACCACGCAAAACAACATTTTGACTGCCAGTGACACCCCCCCCCCCCCCCCCGCACAACGAATTCCGAAGGAAAATTGCTACTTTTAATTTTAACTGGGTCAAATCCATTTCGACTGTGCTAAAAGTTGTTCATAAGGATGGGTACTATAGAACCCTTTCCGCGTAACCCAGTATGTATACACGCATCAATGACATTTCATCAACCTGTCTTTTTCAGAGGCGGCGTCTTAGTTGGCAATCGTTCGTACGAACCAACGATCCTATTTCGCCACTTTCAAACGTCACGCAGTAATAAGAAGACACTCGATAACGACTATACAGGCAAGAAAATGTGCCCATTTACTATCAAGTTTGTGCAAACGATGGCAAATTAGGGTGCCTTAGAATAACTACAACCTTTCTGAAAGAATGTCTAAACCTCAGATCAGACAAACAAGGGAGATAGGTATGAGTTTGATTGAAAAGTCTGTTCCTACAAAAAAAATTCGCTACACCAATGAACTAATAAATAGTCCACGTGCAAAAATGTACGGCAGTCTGAGACTAAATGTATCAAGCATGGCATGATGCGTTCGCACTCGCCACGCCACCGTACCATACTTTCCTTGTTTGGCTATTCTGAGTTCTAACCATAAGTTATAACTTTCCTTTTTCTGTGTCTATCCTAACCTTGAGTGCTAACAGGGCCCTGATTCACTAAAAATATGGCATCTATTTCCTAGGGAATAAAGGCCTACTTTTAGAGGTTAACGCGCCGCGTTACGAGCATTTTTGTAGTTAGTGAATAAGGGCCGTGACGTGTGGATTTGGTTGACGCTCTTTGGCTTCCAACCAACGGAAGAGAAAAGTGAGAATAAAATTTCCCTATTTCTCTCCCGTTGGTTAGACGGCGGTTGTGGTCAACCAAATCCCTAGCTGTTAGTTAGTTAGTTAGTCTGTTAGCACTTTTAGACTTGTATGCAAACTGTACCTTTCTGGATGCTTAGGGGTCTTAAAACTATAATAATAGAAACATCTAATTTAGTACATTTACTTTATTTAAGATAGGTACAATCAGCATTAACTTTGATAATCGGAATGGACAAGTCCAATAAATTACTATTTATGCTGTGAAAGACGCCATACATCACTGCCATGTTACAAAATACTATCTCCGATGTCAACTTAACATTATCACATTGGAATAAGTTGTTGAAGTTTACCTAACGCATTTGGTTTCCCTCAATTTATCTTAATTTATCGAAATCTCTGAGATGTTCAATACGTGTGCCAACAGCCAAGAAGCTTGGCAATGTGATTATGCATCTCAAAAATTTCACCTATCAACACAAAAAGTTACAAATGTTTAAAATTAACTTAATATTAGAGTTGAGATGGGCACGCCACTGGTATCCTGATGGAATTGGACAGTTCTTAGAGTAACAGTAGGAGAGCGCCGCCTGTTTGTTGCTGGTAAACCTCTATTGTGTCTCCTTCCTCCATTTCCAGTGACGTGGGAGTGTCATTTTCATTTATGGGCTGCCCGTCGAATCGAAATCGCACTACTTGCATTGACAATCCCTGGAAAGAATGACAGATGCTGTAATTAAATGTCAATACTGGAACAAATGAGCGGTGGTGGCAGAGCGGTAGCTTGTGTGCTTTACAATCTGACGGCACCTGGTTTGATCCTCGGCCCTGCACCAATGACTTATTTAGTACTTAAATTATAACCAGTTTCGATGGCATCGCTCAAAAACGGTGAAGGAAACATCATGAAGAACCTCAAACAGTTCAAAGACATATGACATTTACCAACATGCACTGGGCCAGCATGATGGATTAGGGCCCATCGTCTCTCTCTGAGAGAAGACGTGTCCCAGCAGTGAGAACATGGTAGGCTGATAATAATGATGATGACTGGGACGAATCTATTATAAATGACATGTGTTCCTTACTCAATTACTCATCCCAAAGCAAATAGTAATGCATCTACGGTTACCATTAGATAAGTCCTACCAAAAAGCAAAACATAAAAAAAAATATCTGCAGATGCTATAGTCTATTCAAAAGGCATAGCGAAAATAGGCCATTGTGCTGGGTATTATGTTAACACGGATAGAACCGTTCTCCATACATTTATGCATCACTTGCACGTAGGTTTACACTTTTACCACTTTCGTAGACCGGCGAGTCATTTATTCCACTGCGTACTACAAACGCAGTAGAACCGTAAAACAACAAGGGAAGCCATGTATGGGGAACAATACTATAGTTTTCTATCGGTGCTAACATAATACCTAGGTCAATGGCTGTTTTCGCTGTGCCTTTGGAATAGACTATACTATAGCATAACAAAATAAACAAGACAGATTCATGAGTGTAAAGGTGTCATTCGTTTGATCTTATGGTAGGTAAACCTGCAGATCATTGCTAGTGAAATGACAATGAGAAATATTTTACTAAGCTGCCTATAAAAGTGACTTGAGGATTTTTGTTTCAGAATGCTTAGTAACAAAGATAAATCCAATTTGTGGATACATAAATATATTTATTCCAAGTAGGTATTGCACCATTTTGTGCAAGTTAAATAAATTGCAAATTTAATAAATTTGTATGACTCATGTCAGTTTTAGACCAGTTTTGGCATACCACTCACTAAACTAAACCAATCTGACAGGACTAAAATTATGATTACCTTTTTGAACCGCGCTCAAATTGTGTTGTGTTTTAGGAAGAGCACCTTTATCAGCGCAATAAAAATCTATAACTTCTACCAAAAGCTATTACTGACATTCCTAATACTATACAATTTAAAACTAAACTAGCTACTAATCCTTACTATTATAAAACCGAAAGTAACTCTGGTCTCTATGTCTATATGTTCGTTCATTTTTCACGACTAAACGGCTTGGCCGATCTTAACGAAAATTTGCATGATGATAATTTACATCGTAATGGCGGATATAGGGTTTTTTTCCCCCCCGAAAATGCGGAAAACTGGAAAATCGCGGGTGTAACCGCGGTATTTACTAGTATTTTATATAAATGACATGGCTAATTTACTGCAATTATATTTTGTTTGGTTATTCGCTGTTGACATCCTAAATAGGTACCTAATTAATTTGACATACTATATTAGATATTGTATAAAATTAAATTGTATTATTATTGTAAATGTAAATTTTGAATGCCGATACATACCGGTAGACTGATAAATACAATTGTTGCACCAACATCTAGCATAATAATCATGTATCAGTTGTTCAATAAATGTTTTCTGATTCTGACATGAAAATCCGACCTGCTACGCCCCAGCATAATGTGCAATACTTCATAATGTATAAAAACAGTTTTGCAATGCGACCTGGCCCGTAGCGACCTGGTATAATGTAAAAGTACCTGAAGTCACAAATCTCTACACTTGATCTGTTGACTTAAGTTTCCAATTCATCAACATCATGCGCAATGTGAAGCAAAGCCAAGGACTAGGATGGAACATAATTATTTACCTACAAAGAACTTATTTACGAGTATCTCGATCATACTCCATCAGAGTTCTAGATCCTCGCTGCACTATTTTTTATTATTATTTTATAGCCTTCTATGCTGGTCAAGTTTCTTGCTTCTCATCTTCATCTTGCAATGATGTCAATTATATAATTTACTGTAAAATTCATTAATTATTATATTTTTGTTATCGTAATATTTTAGATGTCAGATTTTTATAATATTATTAATTAGTCATTGACATCTGCTCCGCTGTAATCTTTCCAGCTTGCCTTCCGGCATGGGCCTCTTTCTGGGACTTCCATTCATGTCTCTTTTGTGTTAGTTGTTTCCAATTTATGCCAGCCAATTTTTTTATTTCATCTTCCCATCTAACTTGCTGTACTCCTTTATTTTGTTCCCCTCTCTTGGCTACCATTCCAATATACGATGTACTATAAACAATGTGAAATCAAAGCGTTCATCCATATTATGTGGGAAATGTCACCACGTACAGCTGGTGCATGGCTCACAGTTGTTTGGGTGTCCAATATAAGGAAAGGGTCAGCGTACAACTCTAGGGCACACCCTCTGATATAAAAATGATAAACATGCAAACTTAGATCAATGCTCAATGCTCTAGGCTTTGCAACAGACGTAAACCAAAAAGAAACTTTGACATCCTAAATCGTGAGTCTTTGACAAGAGCATTACTCCATATACAACATTTCATACAATTTGTAAAAGCCAAGCATCTATTCTTGTATGAAATACCGTCTCACCTTAAAGAAGATGCTAGACTTTTTTGCAGTTGAGTTTTTAACTCTATAAGTATATATTAGGCAAATTAGAGTGTAACGCTATAGCTCAAAGTGGTCTGTAATACCAGAAAAGGGAGACAGATGAATTAGCCTCTTTTAGGTGGAAAACCAGGACGCCACGATCTCGGTAACATTGAACTTGACCAGGTTGGCATCACCCGAATCGGAGAGTGCCTTAAAAGACAAGTACTCGACCATAGCCTGAACTGGTGATTGAATTTGTGGCCCACTGGCTTGTGCATAGGATATGTAGCTCTCTAAATCTATTCGGTTAGTTTTTCTCTCTTCTTTCTGCCTAGCGTGTATACAACAGACTGGGGTCTGCTTTTCTATTGTGACTATTCCATTTTGAACGGTCGTCAGCTTCTTTATTGGCAAGTTCGTTGACTCTCATGTCATCACTTACAATGTTAAGCCATCACCGCTTTGGCCGGCCAGTAGGTCTTGCTTCAGAGAACACAAGCTCCACGAGTTGATGGCCAACCTACTCTGCCAGTCTGCATCGTACGTCTTTCCACCTCAGGCTATTTTCCTGAAGCTTAATCACTACCTTGTACTCCGAGGCTGCTGCAGATCTATGTACTTTTTATGAATACGATCAATATGTGTAACACAGCCAATCCACATCAGTCTATCTCGGTGCCTCGAAGCTGTTGGACACAACATTGCAGAGCAGGCCAACTCTTCCTACCATAAAGAAGCACAGGTCGGACACAGGAGCCAAGCCAAGGCAGGACTTATGAAGGAAGCTTGCTAATAAGGCTGTCATGCCTGGTCAACTATTTTTTGTTAACTGTACCGAAATAGTAGTCATAATCAGCAATGAATCATTTTTGTAAATGTTTTTTTTGTTTTTGTTATCTATTTGGTATATACATTCACACCAATATGTACATCAAATTTTTTTTTTTTTTGTTTTTTTGTTGATTCTAGCCCTCTATTTGAATCTATTTCATGACTGAGCACTGGAGTTAATCAATGAAAATGTATCAGAAGAATATGACTTTCTTTTGTTTGTGTCTTTAAAACTAAACAAAATGTAAGCTACTAGGCATGCCTTTAAGTTCTGTTGTTTCCATATTTCCCGGCAATTTTGAATTTGGAACTGTTCTACATTCGAATGTGTTTAAATTTTGAATCTCAAAACAGTTCACAGTGTTAGGATTAATGCTATAGTTTAGTCACAGCGTCGATTGGAATCTGGCAGGTTACGTACGAAAATGGATCATTCTAAGGAAAATGTTCGTGCAATAATTTTGTACAACTTTAGAAGAGGCCTGACACGGCTTCAGTGTTTTGAAGAGCTAACATCTGTGTTCAGTGATGAAGCCCCATGTCTGCGGACTGTCGAACGCTGGTATTTAGAATTCCAGCATGGACATACTAGTGTTAGTGACAAATCTCGCGAAGTACGCCCAAAATCTGCCTTCACTGAAGATAACGTCATTGTTGTGAGACAACTAATTCTCGAAGATCGTCATGTGACGTATCATGTGTCGTAGATAAAGGCTCTATTAGGCATCTCAGGGAAAACCATTCAGAAGATCTTGCATGAAGCACTTGGTGTGAGAAAGCTAGTTTGCCGTTGGATACCGCATCTGCTTTCCGACGATCACAAGGCGGCCCGCGTCAGATGGTGTAAGAAAACTCTGCAAAGGTTCAACCGAGGAGAGTCAAATCACGTCTACGACATCATCAGTGGTGACGAATCTTGGAGCTATGCCTACGATCCTGATTCCAAACAACAATCTACAATCTGGGTCTTTCAAGATGAGCCAAAGTCGACTAAAGTTGTTCGTTCTCGAAGCACTTCCAAGAAGATGGTGGCCACGTTCGTTGGAAAAACAGGCCATGTTGAGACTATTGCACTTGAAGATCATAGAACGGTTAACGCAGAGTGGTATACCACAGTTTGTTTACCACAAGTCATCGCCGAAAATCTAACTCAAAGCAACGCATCATCCTGCACCACGACAACGCAAGCTCACACAGCGCTCGTCAAACGATTGAGTATTTGAAACAGGAAAAAGTAGAAATTCTTGACCATCCTCCATACAGTCCTGACCTAAGCCCTAACGATTTCTTTACAATTCCTAAAATTAAGAAAAGTCTTCGTGGTCAAAGGTTCCAGTCCGGTGAAGAAGCAGTGAACGCTTTCAAGTCAGCCATTTTGAACACCTCCACTTTAGAGTGGAATAGATGTTATAATAACTGGTTTAAGCGAATGGAAAAGTGTATCAAGCTACGTGGTGAATACTTTGAAAAACAATAAAAAGTACTATAAGGTTCTAGTTGTGTGTTTTTCTTCAAACGACAAAACTTAAAAGGCAAGCTACGTAGCTAACACTAAATAGGTACTTAACATTGCAGCTAGCGTTCTTGGTACTTTACCACACTGGTAACTGGCACATTTTGATTTTTAGTTAAGTGTAATTAGGATTTTTGTTTCAGATGTAACTTTGTATACTATTAATAGATTGATATTGTAAATAATAAAATAATCTTTCAACACAATACCTAAACTACTTTACCTATTATACAAGAACAGATCGACTGCCCTTAGACTGTTGAAGGTCTAAAGATAAACCAAATGCCCAAACCCACTACCAGTTGGTAGCATACCCAGCAAACACACACAACCACACAACAATCACACACAACCTGCAAACACTGGAAAGTCATAGGGAGCTCCTTGTAAATACTTATTTAATATATCTTGGGCCAGGAATAGACACTTGGTAAACTTTATTTTGGATTGATCATTTCGATAGCACGGAATAAAAATAATAATTGCCAATAACTTATTCAAATATTGCTTGTACAGCAAAACTGTTTTATTTGAATGAAGGTAAGGTAGTAGGCAGAAAAACAACCATAGTCACAAAGGCCATCAAAACAAAACAGCTACTTTTAAATATTTCTGGATAATATCTAGAAATAAAGTTGTTAACAATGTGTTATATTATAACACATCGTTAACAAAGAATACTGAATGAATTTGTAGAATTAACTCTTGAACATGGTTCAAATAACATTTTGTAAAGGTTTCTAGTATGTAGATGGGTCATGGATGCATGGAGGACAGTTCATGGAGTCAGTGTATTCATATTTTATTTGTATGATATGTACACAAAGAGCCCAGACAGCATAGTTTTGGCCTTCTGAATATTTTCAGGGTATGATAAGATTAAGTGGCTCCTGCATGACCTAATGAGAGGCAAATTTGGGTGGGTAAAGATTCTCTCAATCTATGTCTGTATCTATTTTTAAGTGTCTATAGTGAGTTATTTGTACAGTTCTAGGTAGAGCCGATGCTAAGCATAGTGAAAAACTGAAAAAATAAGTGTACTTACAGCTCTATCGCAGTACGCATTCATTAGCTTCCTGAGTGGTGTGTGTTTCTTTATTTTGAATTGAACGATGGCATTATCTTGGCCTAAAACTTTCAGGTTGATATGTTCGCTTTCGCCCTGAAAATGAAGAAACAATCGCGTTAAATTCACGTATTTACCAAAAAGGGCGGTCAGTCCTTTTGAATAGACGGCTAACCACATTTATCGCCATGTCGGTGAAGCACTATTTCTTTATTCACAAAACACACTGATAATACACCGCGTCACATACCTTTTTCTCGTCAGACATAGTGATTTAAGTTATTCTTCTAGTTAAAACCAAAACCGATATTACAAGGGACTATGGATTTATTTCCGTTATTGACAGATTCACTTCACTCCGGTGGCGTGGTAATGGCGTCCGACTCGAATGGCCGTGGCTTGGAGGAAACAGTGCTGCCAACCTCGAGACCTGCGCGATGTAACGGCAAAATGGCGCGCTTTTGCGCATTGCATTTCCCAACACTAGCACGATGGCAGCAAAATCGTAAACGTTCGAATTACTCGATTAAATATTTGCAAAATAATCTTCTAGTTAATAATTTATCTAACTGGGTTCGATTTTTTAGTTAGTTATGAATATAATTGGTTTATTACTAGTTAGGTTTGGTTGGTTTATTGGTTTAGTCTTATCCTCTTATGATTCTAGAATCATAAGAGGATAAGACTGCTTTGGCTGAATTCTGTGTTTATAAGACGTTACATAATGATAAAGGGAAAAGGATAGCTGTCTGCGATAGGTTTTTTTTGGAACAGTTTTAAGCATTAGTTTATACTTTATTTACATTAAAAATAACCATGTAGAGTTAAAAAATAAAAATATTTTTGAGGAGTAGGTATTTCGTTTTCGTTCTCATAATAATAATAGTAACTTTTCCTTTAAATCCACCATTATTACACATTAACACTCAAAAAAACACAAGTTTAGGAAAATAATGTAACGAGCTGATATGGTTTTTTCCAAGTTGGCGGCAAAACTGACATGTAATTAATTTTTTTAGTAGAGTTGCCACATCATCGATGTTGTAGAAAATCGATGCCACGTAGTCGGCCAAAATAGGACATGTTTTATTCGATTTTACAAGAAACCGGAAATAGCTAGTGTTGTGAATCGGTTCAGAGTCATAATAACATCAATAACGCTTAGTCATTAGCAAAATATACATCATATATTTATTTAAAATAGAAAATTCTCGAATGACCAAACATTGCATTTCCTTTAATTAAATTATTGTATGTAGCCACAATAATTTTTCAAATGCTTAAATAAAAACCATGTAAACACTGTATTTTAATATACTGAGATGGAAAAATGAGCGTAATTGCATTTTTTGGTCTTTTTTGCAGGATCATCTGAGCTTTGTTAATATCCAGAAGAGGACTTTTTCAAAGTTCTGACTACCCTAGATTTATGCCTAAATAAAAATAACATTTAAGAGATAATATGTAATTGATCTTTATCCTTGTTCAAGGATGAGATAACATTACGGCAAATCCGGCAAATAAAATAACTGCGTAGTTGGCTTTTATTTTATTCTAAGTAATTCTAACTTATTGCCAACCGTAATAACGTTTTTCCGGTATAGTGATGTAGCTTACAAAATTTGACCGGATAATAGTAATGTGATTTGACCGAATAGTAAATCTTTTTTTTGTGGGCAGCACCGTAGGAAGTTTTCTCTATGGTTTTGGCTTTGCACAAATTGTGTTAATAGCCAGTTTGGTATTGGTATTTCCGATTATCAATTATACAAGGACGTTTTATTAATTAGCAAAGCAATTTTAAGTTCTGGTTGACAACAAAATTCAGAGTAATCATCTCTAAATACTCCATCTACCTAGGTATGTATAAATGAGATGCTCAGTAAGTAATTACGTTTCTTCGTAAAATATATCGGATGGTGTTTCTAAGCATATAAAATATATTTTATATACTTAAATTTTTTAGCCTTTAATTATTCTTGACTCGGGCTATACGTGATAAGAATGAAGGAGCTAAATATTTCTATTACGGCTTATGGCCGCTAGTTTTAACTAAAATGTAATATATTAAACAAAAAAAAAAAAAAAAAGTGAATCGTGTCTTTTCTTGTAGTTAAACACAGTAAAAACTTAATAAAGTATTAGTTGATCATTTATATTGAATATAAAAAATAAACGGAAGTCAAGGTTTTATAATGGTTCTAGGTTTCTTATAGTGCTAACTGACGCTTGAACGCGGCTGACGGACCGCCGTCTAACCAATGGAAGAGAAAGAGTGAGAATATCATATTTCCCTCTCTTTCTCTCCCATTGGTCAGACGGCGGTTGAGGTCTGCCGCGTTCGAGCGTCTGTTAGCACTATTAGACTTATGGCTTCTAGTCTGCCCATTGAGTGAAAAAAATTATTATGTTTTCTCAAGGCCGGATTTAGGGGAGGGCAACCGGGGCGAAAGCCCCGGGGCCTCCACAAACGGGGGGCCCCCACAATAGAGACTTCGGAAAAAAAATCTTTCAATTTCCAACTAGTTAACACTAGTAAGCATCTTTTCCTTTGATATTTGTTTGACAAAACCGTCTATCGAAGCTTTCTCTCCTGAGCATTGAAAGCGATTTACTCCGAGAACTGGATTTCAACGAAATCATCAACGATTTTTCGGCGAAAAAAGCTCGAAAGGTTCCGTTCGTTAACCCTAAAATTTAATTTCAGATAATTCTTGTTTCCGTTTATATTTATATGTGTTTGTTCAATACTAAGGGAATCTACTTGGTTTCACAATAAATTATTTATTGAAAAACTCGACTGAAAAAAAATTGTTTACTTTATTTGGAAAATAATTTGGGGCGAGGGGGCCTCCGCTCCTTTGTTGCCCCGAGGCCTCTGGATCTCTAAATCCGGCCCTGTGTTTTCTGAAGGCATCTGGAATGGCGTTGGGCGTTGCGTTGCGTACACCACGTAGCGTTCATAATAGTTTTTATTTTATTTATCGGCAACTGGATACGATGTCCTTAATGCCATTCACAATAGTTTGTGCGTTGTGTTGCTACCTTTCACAAAATATTATTTCTAATTTTAATATTGGTTATCTTTATATATTTTTTAAATATGCATTTACTTTCCCCCTAAATACTTTAGTCACTCAGTGGACAACTGCAAAATGTTTAAGTATCGTCGAAAGTCTGTCAGTTACATATTTAGTAGGTTACTTACTAGTGTTAACACACGTATGGATTTGGTTGACGGACCGCCGTCCAACCAACGGGAGGGAAAGAGTGAGAATATCATATTTCTCTCTCTTTTTCTCCCGTTGGTCAGACGGCGGTTCAGGTCAACCAAATCCATACACTATATTACTACTACTCAAAAACCAATCGGCGGATTCGGCGGAGCCCGTAGGTATCTTTAAAAACTACCTTGACGCTTACAGTTAGACGTAAATTTCGAGATGAGTTTTTTCACGGTTCGTTATTGGCTTTTTGCGTCTACTCCCAACATATCCAGTAGGTACCTACTGAACGTTTTGCATTTTAAATTAGAAGTCAAAATTGGGACTCAAGAATAAGAAATCTTTTCTAGTTTTAGATTTTAGGGTACCAAATGGTAGTTTACCCAAAGGGTAAAACAGGACCCTATTACTACTAAGCCTACGATGTGTGACTGTCTGTCTGTTTGTCTGTTCTACCTATTAACGGCTATATCTTTCGAACCTTAGATAGCCAGTTGAAATTTTCACAGAATATGTATTGTTACGGTAACGGCGGATTAATTAAGAAATAACGAAAAAGTCAAAAAGTATATGTATAGGCTATATAGGTATACTTTTATATAATTTTTATGGGACCCGGTTATGTCCTAAAACTGCGACTAGAACCACTGGAGGATGGGCAGCAGCGTCCTATTAGTACACGGTGAACGTACTGCGATCCCCAAGCCGCCTGCCAAGCGTTGGGATTATGACAGCACCCCTCTCTAAGAGGGAGGCCTGAGTTTTTTGGCGCCAACGTGGAAAAAAACATGTCGGCTCGTTGGATTATTTTCCTAAACTTGTGTATTTTCGAGTGTTAATGTGTACTAAATGGTGAATTATTATTCATTAAATGCTCGTAAACGTGCTCGAGTGTGGGCAAGTGATATAACGAGGTGAAACGTGTCTTTTCGTGTTGTTTCCAAAACTCCATAGGAGCCTCTTGTAAAGTCTCAATCATTTTACAGGGGCATGAGTTCGACTTGACCGTGACTTACTTACCTTGACTCTGACTGTGACTATGACTTGTTTGACGCTATTACGACAAAGTAAACTGTTTAATATTACAAGTAAAGGACATTGAATCCACGATCATGAAAATTTTAACAAAAAAAAAGAGGGAGGCCTTTGTTCAGCAATGGACGTTTACTGTTTATGTGATGTGATGTGTGTGTGTGTTTGTATTGAAATACTTTAAAGTAAGAATTAATGATTTCGATCAAAATCACAGTATGCAGTTCACTTGAATACTGTTCGGGTTATTATGAAAAGTGCTCTCAGATCGGCGATATTTATCCGAGCCATATCCGGGGCTCCGGGCGCATTATTACTTCTCGCAGCAGTTTGCTGCATTCTCCAACCGAGTGCGCGATTACCACAAATATGCCCACATTACTTCCGCATCAGTACAATAAAATCCAAATAGCACCTATTTTATTTGAATAAGAAAAATTCTGTCTGATTTCGGGAAATTGCGTGACATCTTCTAGTCCAAGATACCACAGTGCCCAAAGACAAAGGTCTCTGACCAGTGATGACATACCTATGGTACTGAGATTGGCCTTTTGGAAAAACTCAGAGTCACACAGCGGGCAATGGAGAGAGCTATGCTCGGAGTTTCTTTGCGCGATAGAATCCAGAACGTGGATATTCGCTAAAGAACCAGAGTCACCGACAAAGCTGTTAAAATTTGCAAGTTGAAGTGGTAATGGGCAGGCCACATCGCTGGAACAACCGATAACCGATGGGGAAGAAAGGTTCTTGAGTGGAGACCACGAACCGGAAGCCGCAGCGTAGGTAGGCCTCTCTCTAGATAGACCGACAACGTTGTGAGAGTCGCGGGCATCCAGTGGATGCAAAAGGCAGGCTGTCGTTCAGAGTGGAGGTTAAAGGGAGAGGTCTATGTTCAGCAGTGGACGTCTTCTGGCTGATGATGAGCTGATGTTCCGCTAGGTATCCCAGGTATAGCTGGATGTTTACTGGGTGTCACTCGCTCCATCAAGTTACAGAGTAGAGAGGTAATAGCTATGGGCCTGTAGTGAGACGGATCAAGCCAATTTCCTTTCTTAGGGATCGGGTGGACCAGGGCATTCCTCCACGACGATGGCATAATCTTGTTGAGTATGAGAGTTGGAAAAACCACTATAAGACCGGGGCCAACTCGGGCTCGGGAGCACATGTGGACGATGGCCGGAATGTCATCTGGTCCACTTGACTTTCGCACATCAAGGGACATGAGTTCCTTTCGTACCAGCTTTCTGAGAGGAACGTACTTCTGGCATGGAACTCGCACACCGCGGAATGGTAGGCGATGTGGCGCCCCCATCGTCGAGAGCCGAGTTTGTGGCAAAGAGTGTACCAAGGATATCGGAATTCTCCTTTGCGCTGTGGACCAAAGTGTCATCCAGCCTTCGCAGCTTTCTTATTAGTTGATTGCATCTTATTGTTCCGATATAGAGTACACAACGTAATGTCATCATAATCATCATCTCAGCCGTAGGACGTCCACTGCTGGACATAGGCTTCCCCATCGATCTCCAAAAGAGCCGGTTGAAAGCGCCGGCCTCCAACCAGCGTTTCCCTGCGGTCTCTTTTAGGTCGTCTGTACATCTCGTGGGTGGACGTCCTACGCTGCGCTTACCGGTCCGTGGTCTCCATTCGAGAACCTTTCGGCCCCATCGGCCATCATTCTGTTCTGCGTGCTATATGCCCTGCCCGTAATGTATTACGTAATGTATTACTACTTAATACTTTTTAACGGAAAATACAATCTAGAAAATCTTTAATAAAACGTAACAAGTAAACTCAATCGTAAATGCAACCTTTGAAAACTACGCTTAGCTAAGCATCACCAAATTATGACTAAATCAAATTAGATGATTCGAACCAATCTGATGTGGGAAAATGCTTAAATAGTGATTATTTTACTGTACTCTCTGTACTACGCAATTCTGTGTCCTATCACAACGTTCCAAGGGCGAGATTTGATTTTTGATGCGAAGGTGAAATGCTCGAATTTCGGCCTCCTGGACAATTTGGGAGAATGTAAAGCAGCCCGAGACTCCCCACTCAGCGTGATGGGATTATATGATTATGGGATGTGTTTTTCATGTCCCCGTTTTATTCTTGTGTACGGTCGGTATACTTTATCGCTATTCATCGCGCAGATAAAAGTTTTGACCTTACCTCGCAAAAGGGTAGCTATGTACCTTATAATGTACACAATCTGTCCTGGTTTGGTCACATATTTTGAGTGTTAAATATGAATGATTGTGTCGTCTATTATGTACGAAATGCCTTGGAAATGAGGTGGTAGGGCTCTTTTGCAGTGCCCCTGGGGAATGACCTTTGCCAGTTATTCAACAGTCAAACAGTAGTGTGCAAATTAACATTAATGTTGTTTTTTGTGTATGTTCACTAATTTGTTGACACTATTGTGTTGCGGATTAATGAAGACCAATATTTCCAGTGAAGTTACTATGAATACAGATATTGAACATTTAATTATTTCAGGGTGCTGCCAGTGCATTGCTCAGAGTTTTGAACTGTTAAAGTTCTACATTCTAGGTGGCAATGAACTGTTAAGAGCAAGCGTGATGTTTACAATCAAGCAAGAAACTAGCTGGTCACTTAAATTCATATAGATCAGAGAAAAGTTTTAACAGGTTCTAGATAAAATATTTTTTACTTGTAGTGTGACCTTATGTACTTGCAGAATTGAGTTTGCCAGTTTTTGCGCCACTTGAGTGGGCCATATTCCGAACGAAACTAATGTAGCCTCACTCGGGGAAAGTTTAGTTTCTTAACTTGGTTACAACTTATATCTAGAGATACATTGGTCACAGAGTAATTATGTAGGACGTAGGTATACGTGCATATAAAAGTATATCTAGAAGTTTGGAAGACTATACCAAAAATAGGGATGGGAATTTAATGTGGTATTATTATCGACATAGAGAACCTTTTTACGTTACTGCACAGTTATCATAGCAATGCAAGTTTTTTTTTTTAAACTTATAATATTACCATAATAGGTATATGATAAACACTTACTTTATTTTTGAACTGCTGTCTTCTTGCACCGGTTTTTATTGCTGCCTGGATTAAGGATTATGCCAGGACAGGGTAATTAAAACAACAACATTTTATTTTAATACACATTTTTTTTGCTGGCACTCTGTTTTCAAACTATCATTGTACTAAGAGTAACTTACTTTCCAGATTCCCAATACCTTGAAAACTTGAGCTTTTAAACCACTGAACTAAACCGTCTATTTAGATTCTATGACTTCCTTACAGGAAAATCTTTACAGTAAATAAAAATATGCCCTTTTCTTTTCAATTACTTGCTGTACTTCCACGGGCTTTACACGTGCACCGGGATAAAATGTTGATCACCCTTTTATCCGTGCGTAAACGTGACAAAGCTATATGAACATGAATACATCTGTCTTGTTCACGCAGGACAAGGAAGAGTCAGCAAAATTTTATCGCTCATCGCGAGCTATGTCATTGTATAGATCTAAACTCCACACCCTGTCAAAAACACAGTCAAGTCAAAACTCATTGAAAAGGCCTACTACAGTATACAAGACTATGGACGATAAGTGGTTGAAAATAGCAAATTTAGCAATAGATAATTAATATTAAGCTTATAGTTTTATTTTGTTTTTATTAATAGAAACGCTTTTGTTTTATAGTTATTATTATAATTTAGGATAATAGTATATAATAGAATATAGTTATAAATTATGTATATGTGTTAAAATTGCAGCGCCCTAACAGGGTCTTTGTACCGACAGGACCTCATGTAATGTGTACACTGGCAAAATAAACAAATAAAGTGTGAATTAATAGGCTTTGAAAGTCTCTCCCTGTCGTATCCCGTAGGCACTCTATCTGGATGTTCTTCCTGGTATTGATTCTTCTAGACATCACGTATATAAGTTGGGATTCTCAAAAATAGTTCTAGACTACGTTTATGTCTTACCTCTTTGCAGGAAAAACTGTGAATAAATAAGGTTGAAGGTACCATGGCGCATTCTATCTTGTATACCTGTTAATGATAGGTAGGTACTTCAGACCTCACGTGCTTACGTCAGGTGAATTTTCGCAAACAGTTCTTAACTGAGTTCTTACCCACCGTCCACCTTCTGAGATCACTGGGTGTACAGTGGAAAGTTTTTTTTTTTACAATGGCTTACCTCTCAGATAAATCTTGGATGCCCTTAACTTTATATTGGTGACGGTACACCTCAGAAATTTGGTGCTGGCCACTAATAATATCTATGGGTGTCCAGTATGTTGTATTTGCGCCAGCAAATTGACAGTATACCATTTGACCTATTAAAATCGACGTTCCTGAATCCATTTTGTGTAATTAGTTATTCATCTCACTTTTTTATTATTAATCATATGTCTTAGGTCTGTATATTACCTCTTTGCAGGAAAAACTGTGAATAACTATTCAGCTAATAAGCTTGAAGGTCTTTTCCTTTACCATGAGGCATTCTATCTTGAAATCCAGGCAACGAGCTATGGAGTATTCCAAACATCACGTGGTTATGTTGCAAGAATTTTCGGAAACAGTTCTCGACTCTAGTGACTATGTCTTACCTCCTTGCGGGAAAAACTGTGAATAAATAAGCTTGAAGGTCTCTTCTTTGACGACGCCCGTGGGGCATTCTGCCTTGAAGCCCCGGTAAAGGCGCTTTAGTTCGGGCTCCGTGAAGCGGGTGGCTCGCTGGAGCGCCGCGATGGAGTCCGGCCGGTACCGGGGCAGCTGCTCACCCAACTCCTCGAGCTCCGAATCTGGAATGACGATAATGTTTTTTTAGGGTTCCGTACCTGAAGGGTATAAACGGGAGCCTATTACTAAGCCTACGCTGTCTGTCTGTATATCCACCAGTCTTTTTTTCCGCCCTACTATGCAGTATGCATACAGAGGTTATAAAGTTTTTATCTATTTGAAACTATGAGCTCCTTTCGATTTAGGTATATCTAGGTAGCACAATTGGCATTAAAATGACTCAGCTCAAACTTTGTTCTCTGTTTTCGCTCTGAAGGATTATACAACTTGCATGCATTATACTTGCATATAACTTGCAGAGTGGTTTATGTCGTTCCGGAACTT
The DNA here is from genome assembly GCA_914767915.1 of Agriopis aurantiaria. Classification (NCBI taxonomy): domain Eukaryota; kingdom Metazoa; phylum Arthropoda; class Insecta; order Lepidoptera; family Geometridae; genus Agriopis; species Agriopis aurantiaria. Next base: position 13,510,263 of record OU611992.1, on the reverse strand, counting down.
TGTATCTAACTGAGAGGTGAGCTTTTACCCGGCACAACAAACTTTTATCGTTAATTATGTGATATAAAACCTTTCTTATCATAAAGATATATGCGTGTGTAGTAAAATGATAAGTGCAATTTAATGATATTGCTAACTTTGTCTACGGTGAATTCTGTGGCCGCAAGACGCTTAGTAATTTAGCAATTCGGTGCCCCATTTTCACACAACCTCAGTTTGAAAAGTATATATATTCTCTTTTTTTTTTTTATTGTTTCCAGTGCAGCTCTTCGGACCCTGGAGTCCGTGCCCTTTGTCGAATTATACACTATACAGTTTTCTCCTATTTTATTTTGTTATCTTACTAGTCATACTAATAAATGCTGAGCAAAATATACGGTTCTTAAAGATTGTCCACACGGGTTAAACGATGGGGCGCAGCTAGATTTACATAATCTCTGATTATGGAGTAAAATAAATATTAATGAAAATTGCATAAGTATAAGAAATTTTTGGTTTATTTTCTGTTTACGGCATGCCTTGAATAACGAAAAAAAAGGGTTAAAACAAGTAGAGGAAAGTCACCAAATAAGGAATAGTATCCTAATATGGAATACCTATGAAACGCAACACTCGACCATCTTCTGTTTCATTCGGTCTACTACCGACCGGTCTAGGTAGTAGACCGAATGAAACATTAGGATACTATTCCATATTTGGTGACTTGCCTCTACAAATTGAAATTTAAAAAAATATGAGAATGTACCTGATAATCTTTGGACGGCTGAACATATTTTCTTTCAATCAATACCTACTCTCGATCAAATCACCTTAAAAACGAAAAAAACTAAATCAAAATCGGTTCAGATGAATCGTACAGAATAACGTACAAAGTAACAACTACCACGGGCCTTACGCCCAACTCCTTACGCGGTTTCAAACTAACGTTAAAACCGCGCAGTTAGGAATGTGAACCTTGACATATGGCGCATACGGTTTGCGGTCGCGGAACATTTTTTTTATCACCTAAACTGAGCTAGCTGTATGTCCAAAACTGCAAACCGTGTGGTTCGCGTGATTTTCTGAACTGCGCGGTTTTAACGTTAGTTTGATACCGCGTAAGTAGTTAGCCGTAAGGACCCTGTACGTTAATCAGCAAAAGGTTCTCATATTAATGCTACTGTTATGGCACCACCACTTCCTTTACCCACCGTTCACTTTATCTCGTCTACGTTTAACTCTTGACAAAAACTGAGTTCGGTTATGACATCGATCGGGGTGAATTGATACCACAGACTGGAGTCGGTAACAGCCATTGTGGTTCCATTGTGATCGCTGATAGAGCACGGAGCCTTCGAGGTAACAAGAAACGGTTGTCCGGAATGGAAGTGTCTGCCGTCGCCTGTGACAAAGTATGGGACATATCGTTTTAACCCCCGACGTCGAAAAACGAGGTATCTTAGTTACAACTTTGACGCCTGTCTGTTTGTATTACCTGCCAAATTGATAGACCGATTTCAATGCAGTTCAAATAAAACACAGTCGAATTGATAACTTCTTTTCGTCGGTAAAAAAAAATACAGTTAAATTCGATATTTTTTTTCTTAAACTCGGGTGACAAAAAAAACCTGTTGCAGAAAATTATTTAATTAAAACATCCGACGATCTTTACAAAGAGCTAGCCAACGGGGATTTTCGAAATACTCCAGATGGAACCGACACCAGCATTAACACAATAAAGAGATTTATTTAACAGCTAGGTACTATTCAGTAACTTGTAATTAAATAGTTCTTTTATCTAAAAGCCAAAACTTGCACTATTAATAACTAAGGTAAAAGGTTTCTGCTTCTAATGAGCTAACTATTTTTATTGTTTGGATGGTTTAAAAATGGAGGCTAGTATTTTTTTGAGGTTATAATATTTTAGTTTTTAGGTAAGTACCTAAGCATTTCCTAAGTGATTATTATTCGAGCGAAAAACTAAACTTAAAATGAGAGTATGTAATATTACTTGGGTGGTATTCAATTATTTTTGCGGTAAGTTAAATAAACTGTCGACTAATATTGATTAGTAAAAAAGTGGATAATGAGTAACTAAAATGACCAATAATGCACATTAAAAATTTAAGTGACAGTGATATTACTGAGGGCGACTGTAATATTTTTATATACCTGACTACGCAAAATCTTCCCTCCCTACGTAGTAGCTTTACCTAGTCTTTGCTCCCGACCCCTCACAGGGCAAATTCTTTCAGTTAGGCTACCTCGATTAAAATATAACGCAGCATTCTTGAAATAAAATATATGCAAAAGGTTGAATACAATGTGAACCATTTTCAATATTTGTATTCGTCCACAGTCTTTCGCTATGCTAATGTTTCGTAATGGTTGCCTGGATGAGATAGGTAGGTTTTAGCGATAAGGCCGCCACTTGTGGGGTTTCTATCTGTTTGTAATTTTTATTTCTGATGTACACTATAAAGAGTTTATATCTATCAATCTATCTATTTCAGTACGTCATAGGTATACAGTATTTTTGACACCTTTTATTAGAATTTAAATTCGCTCGTTTAAATACTCTACCTACTAAATATTAATGTTCGCAGTACTCAGGTACCTAATTGATCAATAAACTACTAAGTACCCATTATACGTTTTGTTTCCTGAATTAGATTACCTCCAATTAAGCTTTACGTAATAATTTTAAATATGAGGTTCCCACGACACGGGCCTAGAGCCTAGTGTGGGGCCACTGCATATACGAAACCTAATTTTATCTTTTATAATATTGTAAATAAATTGTTTAAAGTTCTCTCTGATATTTGTTATAATAATATTTCCGACTGCAGTAGTGCGTCTTTAATAGGATAACATAAGTTGACTGCACAGCAACCGCCTATTCTGTAAAGTTGTTTGTGACAACTGAAATATTCAATAGGTCACTTGACTGCAACCGCGCCTGATGCTGCCGATGATAACAGTCTGTGATGGAGCACGATTACTTAGAAGAAACCGAGTCACTCGTTCAACAGTTCACAGCTACAACCAGATTGTAACTATTGGGGAACACCCATATTCCACAGTCTATCGGTTTGCACAACAAAAGTGGAATCTTAATGATTCGTTCGGGGTTGGAATATCAACCATAAAGCGGTTTCGTGACTGGCGGTTAAAGGTAAAAAAAAAAAAAAAGAATTTTGTCTATCCATATATTGGACTCTACAAACAAGTTTGTTGCTTCTATACTGGAATATGAAATAGCAATAATAGTACCAGTAATAGCCCCACCATCTGTTGCTTCAAAACTATAACATAATGTAGAATTGTAGGCTAACGTTCCATTACACGCGACAAATCGACGACACAGTTGTCGTTGGACTAATTGCCACCAGAATGTTCTCGTATCTACGTTCCGTTTCACTTGCAATTAGGGAAGATAACGGATAATTTATGGCGCCTTTGTCAAACCTTGAACTGCCATGTGTTCTCCTTTTACCCAGGCTAATTTCGTTTATATTAAGGAACGTAAAAAAGTTTTGACGCATTTACTTGCTTTAAATATCATTATTTTGAGTTTTATATCGTACGGCAAATTTTTAGTTTCGATTTTGTGGCTTCAAAGGCTTGCTTTTAAATAATACTCTTATTACCTTTTAGATTGTTTTTAGGAATCATATTGACAACTCAATAGCTACGTATATCAAACGGAATTTTACGTATACTCTACCTGTATAATTATATCACATTTTTTGTGATAGATATGTAAGTCCACAACTAGGGTTGCTAGATGGAATGCGAGCCTATGTCCCGAGTCCCAGAATTGCCAAAAATGCCTCGTAAATTTAAAAATCGCATCAAAAGTATTCCTGCATTAGGTAATGGTTAAATTTCGTGTGTCTCAATGGCACGCTGGTCAACCCACACCATGTCAATAACAAGTCAAGTACCTACTATTGTTTGTTCTGTGACTTTGTTGTGCGTCGGCCGTTCCCTTCCCCCGGTACAAACGGTTGTTTTTTCGTATTTGTCTTTCGTATATCCTGTTAAATCAGGATACAAGAAAAAGCTTCTTACTGCTTAAATAAAATATGTGAGCTTAATAATCCCCCGGAATTTCCACCAGCTGGTCTGGCAACCCTACACAATAGCGGCACAACAGTCCTTCTAGCAATAAATTACCTATACTATAAATACTGTAAAAATTATACCTACAACCTAATAAATAATGGTAGCCCTAGATTAATCTGTCAAAGCCCCAAGTTGTTTCCTACGAAAGCGGTAAAATAAGGGCCGTTTAATGATTTCTTAGCATCGTCGCTACGTAGTAACTTGGCATATTCCGCCCTAATTTATAGTGGTATTAAATCACTTAGCCGAATAGGCCTGATGTTAATCTTACAGCTGACTGTTGAAAGACAATGTAAGCTCAGTTTGTGGTGATCTGATAGTCAGGGTTTATTTTGGTCCTTTTGCTGTGGGATTTGGACTAAGACGGGAAGTCGGGTCATTTTATACTTTTCTTCCAGATGTACAATTTGATATTTACTCGTCCGATTTTGACAAAACATGGCAAGTAGTAAGTAACTAAGTATGTTCAAATTTATTTTGCAACCTAGTTAGATATTAATTTTTTCAAAAAGAAAAGCTTATTTTAAATTTATAATGTTTATTTTAAATTTACTTAATAGTCTCATAATGAGCGCTAGATAAGTATACGCCATTTTAACTGCTTAGTACGTTTGTATGATTTTTTAAGAAAGAAGGACGTACATGTCTTCCTGACCATTACAATGGTAAAATTTGGCAAATAATCATGTCGAATTCTTAGTAAAGTTTTATAATGACTTTCTTGACCATTTTGGGGTCATAATATTCATTCAGAACCAGAATACGATCACTGAAACCCCGACCCGCATCTCACGTATTTTGACCTAGAAAACTCCGAATTCGTTTAATAAAATATGTTTGTCTCAAGAAAGGGTAAACCATTTCGGGGACATGGCAATCTCCACACAGATGGCGAGCCAGCATCTTTCAGAACTTTACTAACCGCCAACCAAAAACGTTTCACTTTAATTAAAACGCAAAATCGAATAATAATCAGCACAGATTTGGCTCAACAATAAAATACAGGATTGGTGCCGATTAGAACCCGTGATTTGAATATAAAATTAACGTTGGAGGGACACGAGGAATCCGAAATTAGGCAATTCTAAGGTCGAACCACGTGCCTCCTGACCCGCTTCAAATCCCTGCCCGCCAAAATTTAATTTTACTCTCATTTCTATTAAAGGTGCAAAAGCCCCAGTGTTGCGGATTATGGAGAGGAAAACATCGGCCACTAAAATTGCAAATATTAGAAACCTCATTAAACATGCATATATACACACACACATTTACATTTTGATGAAGTATATACACACACTTCATACTGATAGTCAATACAAATTGTTTGGGTCAGTATATACTTTTCTTAGAAATTAGTTGATGATACACCAGTACGGTGGTACAGCAACGGTCATATCTGTCATATCTGTGTCTGGGAATATGCCTATCTAAACATTATCTCATTGTAACATTGATGATGAAATATGGTACTGAGACGTAGTAGACTTACTGCTGGCCTTTGCAAAGGAGCAATGGACAGAGCTATGCTCGGAGTTTCTTTGCGCGATAGAATCCGGAACGTGGATATTCGCCAAAGAACCAGAGTCACCGACATAGCGCAGGCCACATCGCTCGAAGAACCGGTAACCGATTGGGAAGAAAGGTTCTTTAGTGGAGATCACGAACCGGAAGGCGCAGCGTAGGCAGGCCTCTTTCTAGAATCTAGACGGACGACGAAATCTGGTGAGTAGCGGGCATCCAGTGGATGAAAGTTGCAGGTTGTCGTTCAGTGTGGAGGTTAAAGGGGAGGCCTATGTTCAGTAGTGGATGTTTTCTGGCTGATGATGATGATGATGAAAATACAAATAACAGATGGATTATACTCATCAAGTACATAAGTTAAGAAATGCCAAGACAGAGTAGATTTGCTCAGAATGTATCAGTTCAATTGCGATTTGTAGACGCCCATGTTGTATCTATACCAAGAAACCAACAATAAACTAACCAAACTGGGTACTTCGCCCTGCAATTTTCAAACTTGCATCTCCCATTTCTACCAAACTGTAACAAACTGGTTCAAACCAATATCACCCGGATCGAAAGCCAACTTACTACAAAGTAACGCCCCCGGCGCCAACTGAATTAAGTCAGGGATGGCACGTGGCTGGCGTGCCAACCGCACTCATGAATATCTACTGCGCTGCGTTTGACACTCCACAGCGACGTGAAAACGTCGTAAATGGCACGCGTACAACCCTATTGCACTCCAACTGTGTGTTATCGTAACTTGAGACGAGTGTTGAAGGTTATACGTACCCATCTGCTCTTTTATTCTGTATTTATCGAGTGTGTGTGTAGAATTCGGATGGTATTTCTATCAGTAAAATATCAATAGACTGTCTATCAGTCTATGGGAATTGATTCTAGAGTCTAGCTAGAGCAATCGATATGTATTGTTTCTGTGAGCGCGTGGGTCAGTTTGGGAGATCTGACCTCTCATTCAAATGAGCCCAGGGAAGACATCAGCACGGTGTCGTTGTAGAGGGAAGAGAGGGAAATTCTCCGAGCATTTTCTGGGAGTGTTTTCACAGGCAGCGTGATGTATCAGTGCATGGTGGATTAGGGCCCATCCTCTCTCTCTGAGAGAAGGCCTGTATTCCAGCAGTGGGTACATGATAGACTAATAATGTTGATGATTACCTTTAGGCTGGTTTCACAGCTGTGCGGGAGACACGTGCGGGTCGCCTGTACTACGGGAGACGAGATCTACGCGGAGGCAAGTCCCGTACGGAACAATTCGTGTATAGCTGTGAAACGATGTTCTAGCGCCTCACGTATGTCTTCGCTCCGGGATTCCGTACGGGCGACCCGCACGGGTTTTCCGTACAGTTGTGAAACCAGCGTTACAATATTTCACCCCGTTTTTTAAAGTATTGTTTCCTTTTTATACTAGATCATACTTTATGACCATCTCAATGAGGGTAAAATTCTAACATATGAAAGAAATAATAACTACTGTCTAAGTAATCGTGCAGACGGAAAAATAAAGTTTCGACAATTACCTACATATTTATCTATTGGTAATACATTCAAGCATATTTAGTAATATTCCAATTCCCTATCATCCTATCTGAAGTAATTCTATTAATACAAATAACTAATCACTTAAATGTATCGGCTAGCCAAATCTTTTATAGGTCCCAGAGCGGCCCAATTCCCAGAATAATATCAATCGATACGCTCAGTGAGCCGAACATCTGTCGGTGTTTTGATACCTTCTATCTAATTGTATTGGGCTCAGGCAAAACGTTTATGTAAACTTTGAGACACAAAGTCCACAATTGCTATAGCTAAATTAAATTGGTTTTCCATTTTGTTGAAGCCTTAACAGTATAAAGACTTACGAATATGTATTTCAAACCTATTTACTTTATACCAAAACAATTGAAGTTCATGGCATGATGACTAATATTTTTTTATTACCTCATAAAAAAGCTGATCATAAAGGTAGCACATCAACGTAAACAAAATTAAAATTTGTCCAAAAATAAATAAGATATAAACAGATATAAGCATTTAAATTTTATGCTAGGCAGAGAGCGCACTATACTGAGCCGTGACGTCACGGCTCAGGCGCGCCGTACAAATGCTATACTAACACACGCTTTGCGAGAAAGGGATAGAGCATCCCCTCTCTATCCCCACCTAAAACTTTAAACGCTCATATCTCAGAGATTTATCAGCCAATTTTATTTATTTTTTCATTATGTGTAATGTATTTAGTTATATTTTTCGCTAAGCCGGTTATTTGTAATAAATTAAACATGAGGACACATGCCTATTCCATAAAGTTAAATAAAAAAATTAAAAAATTGGATTATTCATCTACAAAAGATAATACTAGTAGCAGGCATGCATAACACCCTGAAAAATCAAAGTTCATATCGACTCAAAGCCAAATAAGCACATAAGAAATAAAAAGATACAAAATGTAATACCGATCGTAATTATTATGTCCATATCGACAGCAGTAAAAGCATCGTATGCGCAGTATGATATACATGCAAAATTTCTAAACTTCATGATATTTTCGTATTTATCATTACCAAACTTCTTAAATAACGTAAAATTAAGTTACGCAAAGTTTCAGTTACTAAAGCTGGCCGTTATCTGCGCCAGGTGCTACGAATTTAACTCTCGTAGCAATCGGTGCCAAGTTCGTAGCTTTATGCGTAGCCGTAGATGTAGGTAGGTATAAAGTTGCTGGCATGGAACTTAAAATTGTTTTTTATTTAATTTGCTGAACAAAATATAGTTTTAGCATCTCAAAGGTATTCCCAATAATATAAATATATAAACTTGTGTGTGAGTGGTCGGGAGAGAAGGGTGTATATTTGTTACCACTCGGAGAGTTTTTTTTAATTAAGCCAGTCAGGTTTTAACAAGCTGTAAAATAAAATAAAATATTACACATCACAGCTAGATTGATCATCAAAAGCATACCATTTTGTAACTTGGAGTTATTTGAAGGCGTGTTCTTTAGTTACAATGTTACAAATGGAACAGACAACGTTGTTTTACCTTATGACGCTGGGTTGTAACATTCTAAAATTTGGATAGCAAATCTGCGAGAGTAAGTTGAAATGTTTGTTTGTTTGTAGTAAAATTCTAGGAACCGTATTCCGTTACAATGTTGTTTATGCTGGGGTAGTTTTATACTGCTCACGCGTGAATTCATTTTAAGGTTAGCTAAAAGCCAACAAAGTAATAAGGAAAAGAGTATGAAATTGCTCTAATAAAGCTCACGCACACATTGTAACAATACAAACAACTACACATACAATATACATAATTGCTATACATACAATATCAAGTTAAGGGAAAACTTCCCGAAGTCGAAATTAAAAGAAAAAAATAGTTCACACACACCCACACACACACACACTTACTAGGATAACCGTAACTTTAAATATTCGATAGGATGCCTCCTAAAAAACAAAGTTATATTGTTTTTTGTTTTGTTGGTGTCCATATTATGGGCACCAACAAGTGTGGTGCAACAACGCCTAGTGTGGGACCGTAGGAATGTCTGCAAACTGTCTACTTTTAGTGTACTTTTTTATTATTTATTTATTTATTGGAAAATCAATAGATTTTTATACTAAAATATACAATGGAAAAACGATAGGAATAACTACTAGTATAATTATTTTGTTAAAATGTAGGTAATTCGTATTTCTGGGAAATAAATTATCTTACCTTAGTATCTCTTTCGCAAAAACAAAGAATTATATCAGTTATGTTGATATTAAATTAAATTAAATTTAATAAAACCTACTAGCAATTCGGGAAAGATATAACCATAAAGTTTTAAACGTTTATTCTGTTCTGTACTAGTGGTTCGATGATCTAACTGTTTGAACAAAAATATTCCAATTTGTTATGGTGGCTAGTCGAACATTTTGGACCCCTTGACGGATTTTGATCAAACATAGCTAATGACAATTGAAATGAAACTTGCTTTCAAATAAAAAGCCGCATTCAGATTAGTTGTCAACACAGGTTGTCAAGAATCTGGAGAAAAATTGTATGAGCACTAAAAGCATACACTAACACATAATTTATCTTATCCGAAATGCATGAAGATAAACAAATTGACCCTTAGCTTGAATAAGTGATTAGTTCTGAAGATAATTAGATTATTTTTTAATACGTACTGTCTATTTATATCTACAAAAATGTACATAATGTGTGGGCCTTAAGTTATCTAAAAACCTGTCTATTACCTAAGTGTAACCTATCTGTAAACGATATTAGTACGGAAAGTCTCTCGGAAGCTCGTATAATTAAGCAAAAGGATACCTTTTTCAAAATCCGCTCCATAAAACGTTGTATTTAAAAATCAAACAATTAAACAATAGTAAACCTTTTCTTTGTCTACAAGCAATTTTCCCATCCCTTTACCCAAACACGGACACGATTCTTTAGAAATCCACAAAACAAGAGCAAAAAACAATACATACATCGATTATACGCCCTTTTTTCACGATTCGGTTAATAAAAGGTTTTCAAAAAAGTTCGTAACTATAAATCAACTCGCGAAAGACGTATTAACTCATTCGTTGGACAAAAGCGCGAGAAATCTCGCAGAAAGTGAGAAATGGAGCGAAAAGTTTGCACAAAGCACTGAGATCGAACCCTGGACATTATTCAAGGGATATATTAAGTCCTAGTCCAGAATTTATAGCTTTTACGAATGTGGCAGTTGTATTTATATTGATGAAAATTTTAAAATAGTCATGCATTGGTTTTTATCTTTACTTACAAGCTAATCAGTCTTTGATTAATTAAACAAAACAGTTAAACCAACGATTTAGGATGATGTTTATAAATCCAAAAAATCACCAGCAATTCAATATATATATATATATCACTATCACTATCACTACATAGTATAAAACAAAGTCGCTTCCCGCTGTCTGTCCGTCCCTAAGTATGCTTAGATCTATAAAATTACGCAACGGATTTTGATGCGGTTTTCACCATCAGTTAGGTAATTTTTTACGGAAGGTTTATATATGTAATAAGCGCCCCGCCTTGGCTTCGCACGTAAGTTACACCCGTGCGAAGCCGGGCGGGCGGGTCGCTAGTATATGTATAAAGTGCAGTAAACAAGTATGCGGTAAGCAGAAACCGCAGCCTATGGACACCGATAATGCTATCAGTGTTGTCGGTGTAATGCCAGCCCGGAGAGGTTGAGAATAGATGTAGACACCCTTTCTGAAACGCTCCATGTTAAATTCAACGGCAAAATTACTAACGCTTTAATTTATTTTACAAGGTATTGAAATACTTTGAAATGACAGCAACAATTTGCGAAAGGAAGAATAGTGAAGTTATTAGACAGAAATTCTATAAAACAATAGACAATAATTTACAAAATTTAAGGTATTTTCGGTTTACTCGTTATTTTAAAATAAGTTTATAATTTCACTTATCACTAGAATTATTTACAGTGATAAAGTGACTTTACCACGACATGTTTCCGTTTTCCTTTTATTTACTCCAGTTTTGTGGTTTTAATTAAACTCTACTCGCAAATTCAGAACTTCGTTCGGCGAAATCCGCAAACTCGGCGCCGCAGTGTATCTCTGAATACTTTTTAGTACGGATCGTTCTTATCTGCAGAGGTACGTGATACAATACAAGGACAGTAAGGATAAAATATTAGACACTTGCGTATTAGGCTACCGGACAAATATTTTTTTATTGTCTTATAAAAAAGCTGACCATAAATAGAGCTGATCACTTAAAACGATATGAAAATGTGTTCAAAATAAGGGAAGATATAAGCAATTTAATGTTTTGCTAGAAAGAGAGCACAAATCCATACTGACACAGTTTGTGGGAAAGAGACAACATCCATTCGATCCGAGCAAAAAATTTATGCGCTTATAATTATCTCAGAAGTTTGTTAGCCGATTTTTCTCCAGTAATTTTATAACATGCATTACATACATTTTATTTGATCATCATCATCATTTCAGCCATAGGACGTCCACTGCTGGACATAGGCCCCTATCGATCTTCAAAAGGGCCAGTTGGAAGCGGCCTGCTTCCAGCGTTTATTATTTATATTATACATATTATTTTGTTTGATATTTTTCACTAAACCTGTTATTTTAACAAATCAAACACCTGTCCGGTATATTGAACACATTTATATCATTATCAGCCTTTCATGTCCCATTTATTCATAGTAAAGTTAGTTAATATTTCTGTTGGGAAATTTAGTAGGAAAACCAGTTTTATGTAGGTAGGTAGGTACATCCTATTTTTATTTGAATTATTTAATTGAACATAATTTGGTAGGTACGTGTCACCTGTAAATCACAGGTAAGTACAGTTTATTTTTAGTGCCTGACAAGCTATGCACTGAAAATTCTAAACGACAAGACCGTAGCTACTGTTTGTATACGTATTGCGACATTGACAAATCTAGGCGAAGTGCCTTCGGATTGCATTCACGTCGCGACGTCCGCGTCGAGCCGATTATTCGATATGAGACTCGGAATTGAATTTGGGAACTCTCGAAAGAAGTGCGGAGTTTCAGCGTCACAACGCTTGTCGCAACTTTGTGGCTAGCAACTTTGTGGCAGTCTACTCGGTAGTGGACTTGTGTTCTCGATCAGAAATTGTAGGTGTACTTTGTGGTTTATGAATGGGATTTCAAGAGATAAAGGTTTGAATTGCGGGATGGTTTCATTGGGCACTTTTAAAATTAGATATACATACAATGTGAATTGTTAAAATATATTATGTTTTGAACCCTCACGCAAACAGAGGGGTGTTAGAAATTTTACGTGTGTATCTGTGTATCAGTGTGTATGTGTATTTGTGTCAGTCTGTGGCATCGCAGCTCCCAAACAAATAAACCGATTTTGTTTTGTTTTTTGTATGACAGGTGACTTGATTGAGTGTACTTAGTTATTATTCAAGAAAATTTGTTGTCGTTTGAAGAATATAAGCTCTTTTATCTCTCACTTAGCTATTGGGGGTGAAAAAAAAAACTTATACTTGTAAGGAAAAAAATCAAGGATTAAAAATCCGATCATTAAATACCATTTGTTTATGGTACTTATATTAAACTTTGATTTTGAAGGGATTTTGCCATTTATTTAACTGTATCAAGATAAGCCCAAACTTGGCCCAAACTTTGTTAACTAAAGTTTTTGAAAGCAATCCCTTTGCAAGCTCCCAAGTTGTCATAATTATCTCAGGTCTTAAAATTATAAATGCTAATTAAGGCCTTAAGCTACAAGGTACCTAATCAAGAGGTTTGCTGTATAATAATAATGTAGATTGGCACACAATACCTACAGACAACGAATGAAAATACTGTGATGGAGGTGGAAAGTAAGGAAAGAACTAACTACCATGCACTATTTTTGCATTGGCAAAAACAAAACACTTAAAAAAAACTTAACAAAAGAGATACAGTTAGTGGCTATGTGACTTTGTTTGTATTATGAAAATTGAACGTCGGTAGAAGAGGCGAATCATCGTGACCTATTTAGTTTTAGTTAAAATATTCATCAAAATATGTTAAAATAAAAAAATAAAAACGGATTTTATCACGTGTAGCTTACATTATTTTAATTCCTAACGTTTGGAACATTGCAAAATCTGTGATCACAGGTAGAAATTATTTAAAAGTACCGTCAATTTTTTTGCTACGCGAGGCTATTGAAAATAAAATAAAAACGAAATTTTAATTGTCCCTCTATTTGGAGGTAATCTCTAAAAAATCTTTTAAATTTTTTATTGGCATAGTTATGTTATGTATTTTTGACTACGTGTTTGAAGGCGGAGGCAAAAGCTAGTTGTTTTTATGTAGCATTGTATGTAGTATCAGTATTGGTAACGGTTGTAGCTCAAGCAGATTTGTGCGTTGAAACAACGGAGAAACCTATAGACCAAACAATTAATTCATGTAACTTCTGTGACACTTATCGCAAAGTCTTTACTAACTGTAAAGTTTTAAATAGAGTTTACAGCTACAGGAATTAGCACCGCTGAAAGAAATACATTAATGATGAACTGCATAGATATAGCACGGTAATTAAGGGGTTTGCTTATTCAGTGCACCATCGTGCAGCAAGAGCAAGCCGGAACAATATCCGTGGCCGCATACGCTTGAGGGACTCTACTCATTGGACTTTGTTAGTGGGAGTGAAAACTTAGTACTACAAAGTATGATACATTTCACGCAAAAAATAAGTTTTTTCCCTTAGAATATCTACACAAAGAAACCAAGTACATTCGCAAAATTTAAGCCATTGAATGGAGTCATATATGGCTCCAAAAAAAAAAAAAAAATTACTATGACAATTTGCGCGTTGAAATCGTACCACAACAAATCAGAAAAGCAGCATAAGAGTTATGGTGTGACATTCCACAGGTAATCCATTAATTTTCTTGCTTAAATGGTTTAAAATACCAATCGAAACGTAAGCTACAGAGCGAATTTGTAGCTTACGTTTTGAGAAGGCGTTGTTTGGAAACCTACCTTCTCTGAGTAGTTATTCTAAGCTTTTTCCTCTATTTAGTGAAGAGTGTTGACGCCAACGTGGAAAAAACATGTCGCCTCATTGTATAATTTTTCTGCATTTATGTATTTTCAAATGTGTATGTATAATAATATTGCATTATTATTTAAGCCTGTTGGTAGGCGTTCAAACATAAATAGTCACTCGCGCGGTGACGCGCGTAACTTGCGTGCGAGTATGCGCAACAAGTCATCTTCATAACAATTTATATTAAAGCACATATACAACTTAGTCCGTAAGTATATACATACTTACGTCCGGGGACAAAGCCCGAAAATGCTTAGAATTTCACGCGTTTCGGAATTTAGGAAGTTTTCATGAAAAATTTAATAAAACCTGATAAGGACTTTTGTTAACTGAATTACTGCTACACCACAGTAATACAATATTAATACACTGGATTTTTGTATACATTTTAATTTTTGAATTAAACCATAATGTGTGAAACATTACATACTTTCTTGGGCAATTGCGTTAAACGAAATGGACCAATTTCAGTACCTATAATAGTGGTTGTGCAGTATTGTCAGGTCCGTCTGTAAATACTAATAAAAGCACTTCAAGTTTTCACGAAAATTCGTTTTTTAATTGCCTTAAAATACATTTTCTTTTTTATCGTACTAAACTAACATACTTACTATCTACTGTATTAATAGCAATAGTTGACAAATAAATTGTTTAAGTTGTAAAAAGGCAAACTGCACTACAAATAAAAAAAAGTGTGTGCTTAACACCTTCGACTAAAATAAAATGAATGGAAGGGCCCTAACCATTGAAATTGCTCAGTGAAAACGAGTCAAAACCGTCGGACATATGCTTCAATACCTAATTATAAAAATGTACGGTATATTTGTTACAAAAAATAGATCCCGGTTATATATGTGTATTTACACTTCGGGAAAGCATGTGATGCCATAATATTGTCAGATGTTTCGTTATCACGTAACAATAGACACGTGTTGCACTTCCTACGGCTAGAGACCAACTGAAACGAAATGAGAGCCGGCGCTCATTTTGTTATCTTCAAAAATGCGCTTCTACTGGGCCTGTCCATTCATTTTATTTTGGTCGAAGTTTAACACCACACTAAAGAAGTGAAAACTTCATCAAGGTTGACTATATAAATATATCTCGCTCTCTTAGTTGACTCGAGCTGACCTGAACGAGTATCTGAGCGTGACAGTCACGCGAGTTTAGTGCTTTTTTCTCATACCAAAAAGTGCTTAACGTGCCTAAGAAGTTATCACTTCAAAAAAGTGTGTTTTAAGGTTGAAATTATCAAAATCTGCTCAATAAATATACAATAATATTTCGAGTACCTATTCTCGTAAGTAATATCAATAGAAAACAAAACAATTTATCATGATTTCCACGAGGTAATTCCCCGGACAGCGATTCTTCTCATTATTTATTTTCGCGTGTACACGCACCTTTGTTTTGTTAGTTATTATTCGTGTTACTTTTTCTTAGCTCAAGAGACTGTTCTTGAATTGCTTGCTATATTAAATATAATTTTGATATCATTATAATAATTTGCCTCAACTTTCTGAGATTTAAACATGAGATGCTCTAAGATATAACATCGTATAATGTATATCATCTTCTTTATTTATAAAAAGAAATGCTCGCTCAGTCACTGACTGCATGAGCCATCACAAAATCTCAAATACACTTGACATACTCATCTGAAATTTAGCAGGTAGATCCCTCATAAATAAATTATTTATTTATTCACTTATTAAGGGAGCAAATGGAAGTTGAAAGTTTACGTACGAAATAGCGGGCAACAGCAGTCTTACATGATTTGAACTGTTGAAGTCCTGGCACTGTTTTGCTATGACCAAAAGTGACGCTTACTATCAGGCAAGCGACGTGCTCGTCTCGTCCCTTATTTGCATAAAAAAAAGCTTGACTAAACCTTAACACCATAAAATACAAGTGTCAATTTGTTAGTTTTTGCAGACACCTTTATGGCGGTAGAGTATTTAATAAATCAGTGCAATGGTTCGTACTTGGGGTTAATTATAACAACACAAAATTATAATTTTTAAAAAAAATATACAATAAAATTTACTTCGAGACTATACCATAAGCTTAAACTTTTGCTGAAGAGAACCACAAACCAAAACGTCATTTATGTATATTTTTTGTTTTTGTTGATTAAAAAAAACGCTGAATCATAATATATATAATATGTATATGGAACCACTTTCGAAGTATGACCTATCAAACAAAAAAATAATTATCAAAATCAATTCATAGCGAGCGGAGTAATCGCGCAACAAAAATAAAAAAAACATACAGTCGACATGAGAACCTCCTTTTTTGAAGTCGGTTACAAATAAAATCTTTGGTGCGGTTCTCTTGTATCAAAGCAATTCTTCGCTTAAAATTAGGCGAGTTAGCGATCAAATTTTTCGATTTGATTCTTTCGAACCTTGTCGGAATCCCCCCCCCCCTAAAATGAAATCCAGAACCCCCCCCCCCCAAATGAAATCCTGGATCCGCCCCTGTCTTTCATATGATATCTTGTATGATATTAAATCATTATTATTATATTCTTCGCACATCACATGATTTGTGTGCGAGTTTCTTTACTCAACGTTCGCTAAGTTATCTCGAAGCTATATAAGGAAAACATTTACGTAATACGTAGTGGGGAAAATAATCAGAACATTATCGCACATGGGCCCTCTGTTATTGGATAACTCGATTGTACAGCTTATTGTGGCCTATAAGTGATTTCTGGCCTATTTTGGGAATGATCGAACCGGGAATAGTTACTTTGATGTTTTGTTTTGGTTAGAGACTCGATATATGTAAGTAAAGTTTTTACTTTTGGGGAATCTTTGAGTTTTTTTTTTGTATATGACGAATTTCTAGAGTAATTCCGTTTCTACGTCGTTTCGAGCACAATAAGGATTTTGGGATAAACTATTATCCCAAACCCTATTATCCTATTATTATTGTACTCGAAACAACGTAGAAGCTGAATCACACTAGAAATTCGTCATATACAAATTAAAAATGGACTTCCACAAAGTAACGCCTGATTCAATCAACTATCAAATTTTCATATTATCGAAACGAAAATAAAGTTTTCATATTTTTTTAGCAAGATGAAAGTGGCATTGGGCAGGGCACATAGCACGCAGAACAGATGGTCGATGGGGCCGAAAGGTTCTCGAATACCACGGACCGGCAAGCACAGCGTAGGATGTCTACTCACAAGATGGACAAACTACCTAAAAGAGACCGTAAGGAAACGCTGGATGGAGGCCGATTCGAACCGGTCCTTTTGGAGATCGATGGGGGAGGCCTATGTCCAGCAGCGGACGTCCTATGGCTGGAATGATGATGCTGATATTTTTTCCATATTAGGATTATTGGGTACGGAACACTAAAAAGTTTACGCAAATAAAATCTCCTCTTCCTCTTTCTATACTTAATTCTATTCCCATCTTCGAGAACAGACGTATTTTCTATTTCACAGCTACCTAACTCGGTCTTATCTCCCAAAGTAACAAACCTTCAACAGTTTCTATCTCTATTATCTCCCAAAAGGCGCCAGGAGCGAATTGGCACGATATCAACGCAAAACGCTTAGTAACTGTGTAAGTTACGGAAATTACCCAAGTGACTGTTGGTTTTCTTCGGTTATATCTCCACTGAGTTTAACAACATTGTCGCAGTTGGCAAATTGGAGAGAAACGAATAGATTGTAGGTATATAGATTGGTTCAATTTGGAAAATATTTTGTCCCAAGTTAATTAAACCTGTGAGTATATTTTGAGTAGAAAGGTTGTGTTAAAAACATTAAGATATAATAAGATAAGATAAGATCATTTTTATTTGCACATAAACACGAGTATTTCATATAAACGCAGGCACAAATTAGGTGTATTAATATATTTCTCGGATTTCGCCTCAAAAACTAATGAGCTTCCGATCCCTAAACTAAGCAGTAGCTTGTGCTTCAGGGATCCGTGCTCCCCCTGCTACGTTGACGATACTTATTAAGTTATGCTATATTATATAGTTAAGTTGACCGTTTAATAAATCCTATGTAACATAATTTATATAGTTAATGGTCGTGTTGTGACAAGATATGAATACATTAGCAAATAAAAGTTCTTAAATAAGAATCTTTTGAAACTAAAATCTAGAGTCTAATTATAAAATAAAACCTGTTCGGTCTGAATTTTTATAAAAACATCGATTATAATATATTGTATACATATTAGGTATGTGAGTATTATCTTTGCGACACCGAGTCCTCGTTAGAGTGTTGGCAGAAGTGAAGTGTGAGTGTTGTGTGTGTGTGTGTGTGTGTGTGTGTGTGTGTGTGTGTGTTGTGTGTTGTGTGTGGACAATACATATAGAGTCACAATCGTGCCAAAAATGTCTGAAGCCAAACTCAGCGCACGCTACGAATTGCGCAGACTTTTTGGTTAGTTACAAGGTAACCGCGATCCGACTACAACGCCGCGCCAGAGCTACAATGACTTAGCGGACAACTAACGTTGAACACTATGCAAGCGACATAACGTCTAAATTGGAGAAAATGTGGTCGTTTGTTTTTCTACACTACATTAAAAGGAAGACGATTTTTTAATGCTTAATTGACAAAAAAAGATGGTCCACCGGATGATAAGCAGTCACTCTATATCCATAGATACATAGAAGCATAGTTAAATACGTTGTCAATCTTTATAAAAACCTCAGTAGCAGTGTAGGAAAAAGCTGTATCTCTTAAATTTTGATTATCAACCTAAGTGGTGGTTAAATATAACCACGCTTTAATAAGTTAACAGCAGTTAATATAAACGTTTTAATTTGACAACAGCATAATATTTAGCAGCTTAAAGATTTACTGCTCAAAGTTCACAAGTTAACAAGTGGTTTGGCGCCTCCATCGAGTTGTAATAAAGTTGACAAATGCCGACCTACACGCGATTGCGTGGCAGTTTTCATACTTCCATAGGCCCCGGCGAGACAGGCGCGTGAAGCAAAATGCAGTAAAATATATTGTGAAACGATATGGGTGTTCAACCCTGGGATATCCATAATCGACTGCGCCAAGTTGGTGATAAAAACAAGCGGGGTTGACACGCTACAACGTGCTGATACTGTCGCTGTCTTCTTGGAAATAGTTGTATTGGCAATCGTTTTTTTTTTAATGTAATAGTAGACAAACAAGCTACGGGCCACCTGATGGTAAGTAGCTACCATTACCATTACCATTACCATTGCTTATGGACACCTACAATACCCGGGCGCAATGGCGGTGCGTTACCGCCACCGTTACCTTTGAGGACTCTATTTACACTTCGCTTGAAGCAATTGAGGTCAGGAAAAACCGAAGGTTGTAAGCCATTCCACAACTTACAGGTGCGTGGCAGAAACAGTCTATCAAATTGTTCGAGACTTCCACGCATCTATAATATGTGGATGGAGATTCAGGTAATTCTGATGGAAACAAATAAAGATACCGCTTAGTGGTATAAGCAATATTATAGCATAGATATCAGTGACAGTGACTTTGCTGATCTTTCAAAACATCAAAAGCCTTATTGAAGTAATCTACTTTTTGGTTCTCAGGAACGCCGCAAATGGGAGCTTATTTCACATTTTGCAGAAACGAAATTGAAACCTTGCGTTGTCAGTTTCATTATCACCGACAACATCTACCTAAGTCTACTGCTGGATATGGTCTGTTTTAAGGACGCCACTTACCTTATCTTCAGCTTTTAGCTACCATCTACTGACAACTACCTTATGTATACCGTCACTCTATCGAGTCTTAGGGTGGCGTACATCAAGTTTGTCTCCACCCCAGTGGTTTAGTTCTGCGAAAGATATGACCTGCTCACTGCCACTTCAGCTTGCTGATACGCTGAGCCAGATCGGTGACTGGTTCACTGTATTTTTTTTGTGTTCAAGGTGCAATCCCTCAGAGAAATCGCCGGAAATATCTTTTTCCATAGCTCACGTCAGCTTCAATAATTATTTGTACATTTGAACCTATTATTCGTACCCATTGTTTGGAACATAAAGCGTAGTTTGTTGAGAATAGAATAGAATAGAATAGAATTATTTATTGGCCTTATAACTAAATTGTCACATTAGGCAAGTCTTATTACAACATTCCAGCATAAAATTATATGGAACAATAAAATAAGTATTTAAATTTTTTTATCCTCATAATAATTAATGTCACGAAAGAAATCTAAAATAATAGCTATAAAATTATTCTATTAATGTCAATTATACTATTCTAATCACATAAGAATGAAGATTCATTTAGACGCATTTTCATAAATTCGTTTAGTGTGTAAAAAGGGTTCATCTCAAAGAAATGTTTTATTTTTCTCTTGAAATCATTGGCATGTAGTTTGGTGATATCTTGCGGTAATTTGTTAAACATGCAGATTTTATTGTATATCCCTTGCTTTTGTACTTTCGTTAATCTGTTCAGAGGTTTATATAGTTGATCATAATGTCGACACTTACGTGTATACTTGTTTTTGGGTTTACTTAGTTTTTCTTTTTCATCATAAATTTCTAGAATACAGTTATAGATGTATAATGACTAAGATAATACTCGAAGACTCCGACGTGAACTATATATCCTCGATGTTCTATATATATATATATATATCTCATATCTCGAGCTACGAGTACAACGTGGCATATTTATTTGTAGCTAAGTATACATTTTACCTAGCTATAAAAACACTCAAAAGACCCTATTCATCGTTCACTAAATAAAAGGTTTCAACTATAGTGTGTCGAGTTGACGATAAAGTCGAAAACTGTGAAACTGTGAAACTGTGAATCTGCATGCGATCGCGTGGCAACTCTGAAGGCTTACAGAAACGGTAGACAAAATGATATGCAAATACAGTAAAAACGTACACATTATTCGTCCTTTTTGTCCATCAAAATTTCATCAGCCGGGAACAAATAAAAAATTATTTAGATTTTTTTTAATCTAAATTTCATCATAATCAGATTAGCACACTCCGAAATGTATCCGATAAAAAAAACAATAGATTAGCAATTTATGATTTTGTAAAGTGTCAGTGTTCTAATCATTCTACTGTAAAAAAAAAAAACGCATAAACTGGTTATATATGTGTGTTTTTGTTCCTGTGTTTTGTTCTATAAAAACCTAGATCTAGAGCCATGAATCTATGTCTAGAGCAGATATTAAAGTCACAATTAAAGTATTCTTTACAACAGATTGAGATAACATTTCTATAATAATATTTGTAAAAAGTTTTTGTTTATTTTGTCTATGGTACGTATACTCTTTCGTGCTACTCCGTTTCTATATATCTTATATCTTCTTAAACTTTGTTGTATACCTAAAATATGTATTAATATCTTCTACAAATTTTATTCGAAGCAGAATTTCCATTTAACAGCCATTCTTTGTATCGCTACGGTACCAACTATTCTTTAATAATAATAATTCTTTAGTAAAATCCCACCGTCTTGAGAAGATGTCGAGTCAGTTTTATGTTTCGCAAAGAAAATACTGTTGTTCGAGAAAATGAATAGTGAAAACTGTTTTCAGCATAATGAGAGTACACAGTTCGAGGCTTAAAATGTTAAATTAGATTTTGATTAAACTTTCCAGACGCTAGGTATACTTAGTTACGACAGTTTCGGAAAATGTATATTGATAGTGAACTTAAATAAAGCTACGTAGAAATACGCATACATATAATTACGTATTAAGCTAACAAAGAAAATAATGGAGAAAATATCGTACAATATATTTGGACTCATTGAACACAGATCAATAGGCACTGCATGGATACTTTGATTAGACTTATACATAATCAAAGCATGTTTAGCAAAACGACGTACTTACAAAAGCTAGATGTTTTCAAAATGTTCGTATTTTTGAACATCAGTTTTCCAATTGGTCCTAATCGTGAAAAGTTTTCACGATTATAACAACGATTCAATTAGAAATGATACAGAACGAAATATTGGTTTTCAGTTCACTTTAATGATCTTTTTGAACTAGGTATTAGAAAAAAATTTGCTAAGTGGCAAAAATTGTAGAAGCGACGATAAAAAATGCAAACAAAGAATAGTCTGGCGTAATCAAATAAATACAAGTACTATAAGTGCCAATGAAAATGGTTTCATGGAAATTCTAATAAAACACCGTGAGCGTGGATATAACCTTTTATTATAGCGCTGTATAGAACTTAGGCATTAACCGGATAAAAGTTTTTCTTGGGCCAGGGTTGAAATAAAGACCTTGAAGGCATCAAAAGTACGATTGGTACTTTCAGGTTATACTATCAGGTTTTCATCCTGATAATCGATACTGGATCTTGGGATAGTATATGAAATATGTTTTTTATTATTATTGTGAGATGTACCCCTTGTACTGTGTACCTTTGTGTTACTTTACATTTGCTGACATCATCATCATTTCAGCCTATCATGTATTGTTCCCACTGCTGGGACACATGCCTTCTCTCAGAGTGAGAGAGGATGGCCCCTAATCCACCTTACTAGCCCAGTGTATGTTGCTGAATGTCATATTATGTCTTTCACCATTTTTGAACAATGGCTGCTATTATGTCTTCTGTGCAATGGCAACGAAACTGCACATAATTTATTTATTTAATTAATTTAAGTAATAAATACCCGTACAAAGCACTTCAATTCCACTTTTATTATGCGAACTGCTAGTCTGTGGAATGCGCTGCCTGAATTGGTGTTCCCCGATAATCAGGGTGTCTTCAAATCACGAGTGAATCGGTTTCTTATAGAAAGTGTGCTCCACCGTAGACCGTATCATCACTTAACATTAGGCAAGTTGGCGGACCAATACAAGCCTATTAATACATTTAAAAATATAAAAAAAGGTCATTTGTGTAGGGCCGAGTATCGAACCCGGTACCGTCAGATTATAAAGCAAACATACTTGGCACCATCGCTTTTTGCTGACATACGAGTAATTACACATTATCTCACTGAAGTAAAAACTCGAACTACAAGTATATGTAGGAAGGGATTTTACCCACGCGCATATGCAGCGCCTGAATTCTCCCCTGTTTAAGAGAAGAAACAAAACAGTCTGTTTCTAGTTCACAAAGTTATTTATTGTTAGCAGACTACGAGCACATATTTATTTACCGCTCTTGGCAGATACCTAAATTCTTAGTACTAGGTAATTAAATCAAGAAACACCGAAATAAGTTGGCAAAACAAACCAGTCTAGGCGAATAATTGAAGCCCTTTTTATTAGCTTGGCTTAATTTACTTGCTTTTATGTAACTTTTCCAAGTATCCTAAAACAAATTGCAAATGTAAATTAGAAGGTATATTCCTTGTTTGTCTGATCTGAGGTATATATCTACTTACCTTTTTAAATGTACTTAATTGTACCTATAGAGGCACCTTATAGGTATTGTATTGGATGAAGAGGCTTGTGATTTTAATTGCCATTTTTTTACAGAAATGCTGGTTACATTTTGACTATTATGGGCAAACGTGGCGCTAACCATTAGGCAAGTGTTCTCATCATCTAGTTAAAACATTAACCCTTTTCCCGCCCGCGCAGTGTGCTCTGTACGCCGAACCTTTTTACGTATTTACAGATAGTCTCAAACAAATTTAAATATCGAAATTATACGCCAAAGAACAAGCTTTTATTTTATTTACTTCGAGTATTATGAACTATTAAATAAAAAATATTGATAAAATAATAATACTTAATAAATAAAATAAATATTCGTGACATTTTTGCACACACGGTCATCTGACCCCAAACTAAGCAAAGCTTGTGATATGGCTGCCAGAGACTGATATACATACATATATAGTTTTTAAAATACATACTTAAATAGATATTAACAACCAGATATAGAACAAACACAAATGTTCATCACACAAATGTTTGTCCTACGTAGGAATCGAACCCACGCCCTCAGACTCAGAAGGTAGGTTCACTACCAACTGGACCAACGGGCTATCTCGGGGACATTGGTGTCGCCTAAAGGCGTTTTGGTGGTTTGGGCATGTCTGGGGATAAAATATTTGTTACGCCTATAGGCGACGTCGGCACTCAAAGGGTTAACACATTTTTGCGAATGCACGGTGTGTTAGAAGTTCGCCAAGCGGCAGAAACACTGTTAGCCGCTTGGTGACCTTTTAACTCGAGCCGTCGTTTTATTTATTTGTTTACTTATACAATTTTAGACTGCAACAATGGCAGCTATCGGTACATCGCGCGTTTATAGCCGTCGTCAAACGCCAGTAGCCGTGGGCTGTAAATCACGTGGTTTACGATGGAACCAAACGACGGATTAGATGAACGATACTCCTGTGTATGCGGGGACCTGTGACGAGGTGGAAAAGGACTGGTTTTATCGTGTTGCTTATAGCATACACTATAACGCTCTTTTAACTGTATCAAGAGAACAAAAGTAAACTTTCTTAAGGACAGTTGATTGAATCTGGCGTTACTTTGTGGAAGTTCTTGCAAACGAAGATAAACTTACAATTGAATTGTTGTTAAATCGAGTAGGTTCGCAACTTTGCTCAAAACCAGTTATAATGAAGGCAAAAGCAAGTCTAACATGATTTAAAAAAAAACAATTAAAAAAAAGATAAAGTTTACGATCATAGCGGTTGCTCGGTAGATTATAAACTTTGTAGAGTAGATACAATGACCACTTTACACAGTTCTGCAATACCGTCGGCGGGCAATAAATGAAATACTGTGAGAACTTGAATATCGAGGCCGAATGTTCACCCCCAAACGATTTGGGTTGACATTTGCAAATAGCATTATTGGTACAATGTTTATGGTATCCCCATGAGGTTGTGAACTCAAGGCAATTACGTATTGCGGTAAACTACCCTATTGAGCAAAAATTTGAACTCTTATAGGTAAGCACTACATACTAATTTGCTGTTGGCTAGTAAGAGCCGAATCACAAAATGCAATCGTTCAATTTAGATACATATTTGGATTTTCGGGCATAAAACGAAAAAAACAAAGCCGTAATTGTCATGACGAATATAAAATAAGTAAAACATAACATTAAAATTGTTGTTAATATATCAGTAATTTAACGAAAGGCACTCTCAAACTTTTCCTAGAGTTTTACGAAAAACTAATTTTGTAAATTTGAAGTAGGTAATAAGTTATTTATTTAGCTTATTTTGCAAAAACAGTTAAAATGCTTATAAACCATTAAAGGTCTAGAAACAATGACAATGCTTAAACCCACTCCCAGTTGGCAGCGTTCCCAGCATGCTGGCGGTATTGACAAGCTGAAGGTATTGGCATACTGAATGGCAACGCTTGGGCGTTAAGCCAGAAGAACGCCAGCATTTTGATCACGCCAATCACGCTAATATTATAAAATATGCCGAAGTTTATGAGTATGATTGTGATGAGTGTTAAGCAGTAAAAATTTATAGAAGAAAAAAAAACAGTACCTTACATTAATCCGTGATAAAAAGCGACATACCAGGGGCCTTATTATGATTCTTTGATCAGGATCGAAATTGCATGCCGTCCCGTTCGCATCTATTTACTCGCACCACGTGCGCAAGTGGGATGGCACGCGCTCGCGATCACGATCCGAATCATCCATAATAAGGCAGCTGTTTACAAACTACCTTATTCAAACCCTAAGCCATATCAACAGAAACAAACATGCAATCTTTCCCACAGTAAATTTCTCAAATATGCTCGCATATCTATTGGTTTATCGTTGTCCTGGTATATTCATGTTCTATGATCGGTAAGAGTATTCAAACCTTCGCAGTATGAAGGTACTGATTGTCTCAGGTTATAAATGTACCTACATCTTTAGGGTATAAAACATCCTTGACCTACATCGACTTCACTTCGGTCTACATTTATTACGTCCGTCTGTCAAAAGTTCTTTTTGACTGCCTCGAAAGCAATGACTAAAAAATACCATAAAGCTCTTTGCTCGAAAGTAATGTTTGATTTGATTGTTTATACTTTGTTTTTACAACCTTTTATTTAGTTTCACCTGTCCCGGTGTCGATTTGATTACAGACAGACGTCTGTAATCAAATCTTGCAAGTTAAATTTGACCCATTTACCGGTGTTCGATTGAGCTGAAATTTGGTATTCTTGGCAAGTTCCTATGGTAATACAATATTATGGTGACAACGAGCTGTTTTTTTTTCGACAACGAGTTGTTTTTAATGTTAATAATAGTCCGAAAAACTAATTGGTTGGTAAAAAATTTAAAATCTGATTAAAAAATGTTTTTTTTTTCTATGTGATTTTTATATAAACTTAAGACAGTAAATTAAAAATATATATTTACATTTGGACAGGATAACCACTGCTGGGTCAGCTAGTCTATACTAATATTATAAAGAGGAAAGATTTGATTGATTGATTGTTTGTTTGTTTGTTTGTTTGTTTGTTTGTTTGCATTGAATAGGCTCCGAAACTACTGAACGCATTTGAAAAATTCTTTCACTGTTGGAAAGTTACGCTATCCCCGGTTGACATAGGCTTTATATCTATACCCGTGCGAAGCCGGGGCGGCCTACTCGTAATATATAAAAAAGTAATCGTATAATTGGTTGATTCCTCAAAAAAATAGTAAAACCGTAACATACCACAGTAGCATCTATCCAATTTATCCTCATGTCCCGCAAGTCAACCTTTCTCGGCCGTGTCGAGATGTCAAGCTGTCACCACCTGTCCCCAGCACCCGCCCGGGAAATTAAAACCACTGTGACGTGCCCTAATGTGGAGAATTAACTCGCGGCTTCACTAATTTATCGCTCTCAAGTAGTGTGATACGTTCCGTATTATGGCTGTGGAAAGATTTGGAACGTTAAAACAACCTATTATTAATTGATGATAATATTTTAATTAAATGTTTTTATTTTTACAGCCATTTTGTAAATATTACTATATTGGGTATTGCATATTGTATGGTCACCAGAACTAAAGGTGTAAGTAAAATTTCAGCTAATTAAGTTTGAAGCAACAGGTTCTGATTCAGCTTGCAAGATTTGACATAAATAAACAAACATTGTAAGTTGAAAGCTTGTAATAGTTTTTTTCACAATTGGCCAAGTTATCAAGTAAATAAATTAATAGTAAAAAAAACTTTTCTTAAACAAGCTTTTAGCCTTAGCATTTATTAAATACTAGCTGAAACCCGCTACTTCGTACGCGTAGAGCTCGGCCTTCGGCCTCGCTACTGCAACCCGTTATAGCCTATGTGTTGTTCTAATGTATAAGTTATATTATTGTAAACTTTCATTAAAATCCATTCGGTAGTTGTTACGTGAAAGAGGTACAAATATCCATACATCCATACATACAAACTTTCGCGTTTATAATATTAGTAGGATTCAGTTAAAATAATAATTTTAATGGGGTATCTTGTTGCGTTCAGTAGTTCCTATGGCCATATTCCGTCATCATTATCAAGCCTTGAATATCACCTAGGGACAGTACTCAGACCATTCCATAGAGCCCAAATACGAACGGGTTATCTTATTGCGTTCATTAGTTCCTATGACCACCTTTCCGACTCCATCATCAGAAGAGCTCCATGGTACCATATTACTGCATTGTCATCCAAGTTACATAGGTGTACAAATTTCAACTCAATTGAACGCCGGAATTTGGGTCAAATTAGGCTTGCAAGATTTGTACTTAACATACGCAAATACAACAAACATGTGAAGTTAAATTAAAAGCTTGTAAACATAGGTTAAGTTAAAAGCCTTGTTTTTGAAATCGTATGAAATAACCATGTTTCTCTTAACATCGAGGTCCCTATACCTACTTAATCTTTCATATGAAAACGTTTAAGTTAAAAGCAGACAGAAGGCTTAAAGCCAGAGTGCATTGAGAATGGCCACAAAAGGGTTCGGTCGACTCTCGTTAACGAGTACGGTTCTATAAATACGTGCGGATATTTTTGCCGACTCAACGAGTCTGGACACAGCCATCAGCTCCTATGAAGCCATTTGATATTGCAAATAGCCTTTTTCAAATACCTGTGTCCCTCATGTCGGTCACGTTATTACCGGTCAAACAGGGCTGGATCGTAAACGCGTTTACGGGCTTTCCCACTCGCGCCCATTGCCGGATTGGGCCGTAAAATAAAATGTCAATAGCCCCTGAGTGGAAAGAGCTTTCAGATTTTAAGATTTACGCGTACCTACGTAAGAATACAAAGGGCTCAATTAGCTTTCATGCGGAAATATGGTCAGAGGGAAACATGAGGTTACAATGTAAATGAAATAGGTACTAACTGCGTCATTATTCTAAAAAAGAGTCAGGGTTTTGTTAGTATTTTACGAGGATAATTTGGCTTTTCAAAAAAAAATTTGGTTTGGCTTTTTGGCTTTTGGCTTTTTTTTTTGGCTTTTTTGTGACTTCAGTATTATATATTCCAAACTGTTTCTTCGAAGAATCTCGCTTCGAAATTGAACATCAGATGAATTGGCGGTAAAACGCTGTAGGGACGCCCCCCCTCCCATAGTTCAGCCCTTCCACAAAATCTTTTATTAGCGGAATCTACACCCACAAGGAATCTATCTGCCAAATTTCAGCTTTAAAGGTCAAGAAGTTTTGATCTGATGAGTCAGTCAGTGAGTCAGTCTTACAATAAAATGTATTCTGCACATGTACTCCCGAGAGCTACAAAACGTTCCGAACAATTTCCCTGATGTGCAATGCAGTGTTTCGAATCGCCAACGGAGCCAAACCGAGCCGGTTTCTGTTTGGACTATTTGTTTATTCAACTTGAATCTTTTCTCATCATTCCTGCTTTTGTTTGGACCCTACTATAGAAAATAACAAGTAAATTAAATTATTAAAAAAATATAACCCGACTGCATTGTATAGAGTAGGTAACTGAAAAGTAACAACGTTGCGCTGCGGACCTATCTATACCAACTCGTAGTAGATACAGAGGTCTTTCCTACCGCTTTATCTCGTAAACTATTAAATATTTCATAGTAGTGTCATATACTTTTTGAAATCTGCTGAGTGAGCATCTACATAATGATGGTAATATTGACCTATTTAGCAAAATTCACTTACTATTTTTAACATTTTTTCCCGCTGATGCCATCTTGAATCTTGTACTCATTGTCATTCCTGCTATTAAAACGATACAAATGACACCTCACATATTGATATCCATTCAGCCGTTTAGGCTGTAGGGCATGCCAAAGAAACAATCATACATGCGTACATACATACATACACTCGAAAAACATAACCTTACTTCTTGCGCAGTTGGGTAAAAAGGTAAAACTATGAGTATGTTAAAACATTTTAACTCCTCTGTACCTTATTTTTAACATAATTAACATAACATAATTAACTTTAATTGAACGTACTCTTAATCTACCTACTTTAGTTTTAATTTAAGTATTTTAGTTGTATTTGTAACTACTAAGCACGCGCGTTAAGTTAAAATTGGAAAATCTTTTTCGGGTCACCAAGATACCGGCCTAGCCGAGTTTGGGGCCCACTGCTAATTCAATTTAACCTAGTTTAGATATTATTTGTGGCTATGTATACAATATAATTATGATAATGTTAAACCGTTTCAGAAATAAATATTTACTTTACTTTACTTTATTTACTTTACATGTTACAGTTTTACGAAGTTACGGAGTTAGTACAAATATACCTACATACACACGCACACGAACAAAATTTCGCATTTATAATATTAATGAGATAAATGCAAAAGCGATATGTTATTTTAATTATTTATTTCAAATTATTATTTATTATTATTAAATTATTATTATTAATTATTAATTATTATTTTATTAATTAATAATTAATTATTAATTTATTAATTATTATTATTATTTTTCAGATATTTATTTTCCTTCTTAAATTTACGTTTTTTTACAATATTTCCTATAAAAACAAAATATTATAAAAAAACCTAAACCTAGAGTGCCGCCGGCAGCGGGGCAGGGCCCAAGCTACCGGTGGTTAGGGCTGCAGAGTGAGGAACCTCCTGACAATACGTGCCGTGTCCAGGATTACCGCCTTCTGCATCTGACCCTTGACCCAACCATCTAGCGAGAGCCTCTTAAGATGTTGGTCGAGGCTCTTCGCTATAAGACCGTTCACCGATACGACTATCGGGACAATGATCGTCGAGTCAACATCCCACATGGCGGTAACCTCGTGAGCTAAGTCAAGGTACTTGCTGAGTTTGTCCTTCTCGGCCTTCACGAGGTTCTCGTCATGTGGGATGGTGATGTCGGCGAGCACTGCCCGGCGCTGGGATCGGTCGACCAACACGATATCAGGCTTATTGGCGACAATAGTCCTGTCCGTGATGATAGAGCGGTCCCAATAGAGCAAAGCACGACCATTTTCGAGAACTGGCGCT
This sequence comes from Agriopis aurantiaria, assembly GCA_914767915.1. NCBI lineage: Eukaryota > Metazoa > Arthropoda > Insecta > Lepidoptera > Geometridae > Agriopis > Agriopis aurantiaria. The sequence continues at coordinate 13,479,644 of OU611992.1, read as the reverse complement.
GGTGCGTACTTGTAGTACGGCACCTCAGACTCGACAAGGCTATATCGAAGGGCAAGTTGCTGGTGGATGATCCTGGCCACTAGGTTGTGCCTGTGCAAGTACTCGCCGTTAGCAAGATGCGAACAACCGGAAATGATATGACGGAGAGATTCTCCGGGACGGTGGCATGCCCGACAGATGTCGACCGTACCGTCCTTCATGATATATTTCCGGTAGTTGTTCGTCTTGATAACTTCGTCCGCAATTGCACAGGCAAAACCCTCGGTTTCCCCAAAGAGATCACCGAATCGTAGCCAGTTCACCGACGCAAGCAAGTCCACATCGGGCCCTGTTAAGGCCCGATAGAACCGCCCGTGCAGCTCCTTGCCCTTCCATACATCCCTGCGATCTTCGATGCTCAGCACCGATGGTTTACGCCAATTCTCGTTTGCCAAGGAGAGCGCCGTGAGGCCCCTGTCAACAGCCACAACATCACGATGCATCCCACTCTCGCTGTTACGGAAAAAATCCCTGAGACTGCACACTTCGCGGTTGTGTAGGTTCTTGGCATTTAAAAAGCCTCGACCCCCCCACTTCCGCGGAATGTACAGTCTCATAACAGACGAGCGTGGGTGTAGCATGCGATGTGATGTGAGCAGTTGACGGACCCTCCTGTCCAGGGCGTCCAGCTCAGTTTGAGTCCACCTCAATATGCCAAAGGAGTATATCAGCAAAGGCATCACCCAACCGTTGAAGGCACGCACCTTGTTGCCGCCAGACAAAAGACTGTTAAGTACTTTTGTAAGGCGACAAAAGAAGCGTTCCTTCACCGATTTCTTGATGTTCTCTACCGATATACCCAACGACTCTGACATACCGAGGTACTTATAGGTCTCGGCTTCGGAGAGAGATCTGAGAGTCATCACCTCAGAAAGCTGTAAATTTGGAGAATTCACAACTTTTCCTCGCTGTACATGCATGACCGCACACTTGTCTACACCGAACTCCATCCTGATGGCACTGCTAAAACCCTCTGTGATTTTTAGCAGCTCCACCAAGTCTTGGCGTTTCGGTGTGAACAGCTTGAGATCGTCCATGTACAGCAGGTGAGAGATGACTTGACCATCTCTTCGAAGTCGATAGCCTAGTCCTGAATCCCTCAGCAGAGTGCTGAGAGGGTTCAGAGCTAGGCAAAACCACAATGGACTAAAACTGTCACCCTGGAATATGCCCCGCTCAATCCTTAACAAGTCCTGCGGGCCAAAGGCGCCATCCCCACCACCTGGTTGACGAAGGACTGTGGTCCATTGCCTCATACATGCGCCTAAGAATGATTTTAGAGTTGTATCAATTTTATACAACTCTAAAACCCTCTCTAGCCATGAATGAGGCACTGAATCATAGGCCTTCTTATAGTCAATCCAGGCAGCGGAAAGGGCTCCCTTGTTACGCCGGACTTGCTGACTAATGGCGGTGTCGATGAGGAGGAGCTCCTTAGTACCACGGGACCCAACCCTACATCCATTTTGAGCATGGGCCAAAACGTTGTTCGCAACAATGTGCGCGTTAATTTTATTTCTCAAAATGGATGTAAGGAGCTTGTAGATGGTAGGCAAGCACGTGATGGGTCTGTAGTTTTTGGCTTCCGTGGTACTACCGGACTTATGGAGCAGGAAGGTGACACCGGTGGTCATGAAGCTGGGAAGGGAACCGAGCTCAAGGGCTTCTTGGAATTGTGTCGCCAAGCGGTCATGCGAGCATCGAATCCATTTTATCCAGAAGTTGTGCAACCCGTCCGGCCCAGGACTTTTCCAGTTCTGTGCCGTACGGATCGCACAACTAACGTCTACGGGGTCTATTAAAATAGACCCCATGGGTTCGATGGACTCGCATTCCCGCTCGACAACACGCATCCAATCACCCTCCGTGTGCTCGACGGGCACCGACCAGATACCGCGCCAGAAATTAATCATGGCGCTTGCATCCGGCAGCTGCCCGTCACTCACACGTTGGTCAGTTTCCTCCCAGCCTCGGTACACCTTCCTCTGGTCACTTTGGAAGAGGCGATTTTGCCAATATCTATCCACACGCTCTCTGTAGCGGCGAATACGGTTTGCCCATGCATAGACTTTCTGCTTCAGATAGTCGATGCGTTCCGTGACATTGGCTAGATAGTGCTGATGCCTTATATCGGTCCCAGCGAATGCCTGAGTCACGAAACGCATGACTCGGGGGCGATTATTCCCCCGCCTGAAGCAGACTAGCTTTGCAATGAGAGTCCTGAACGTGCTGATACGCCGCTCGATCCGCACTTGCCATGCGGGTATCCCCCCGGCGGTTCGCGGTGCACGGTTAGTGTCCGGGAACTTAACACGTGCAACGCGACACGCCGCGATGGCACCGCAGTACAAGATCGAGTGAGTATCAACTAAATCTTCGCTAGCCCGCAAATATGGAGCTAGCAAAGCATTCAAGGCTCCCATTAACGCCAAGTTACGCCTATGGGTGGACAAACGTGGTAGTCGCGGCCTAGAATCGGGTGTGAACCGATACTGTGAAATCGCGTCCTCCAAAGCCCCCCTCAGTTGCTCTCTCACCTGGTCAGAAACACCACTCGCCAAATCTCCCTCATCGACTACAGGATCCGCCAATGCCGCTAGTGTCACCACCGACGCCGGCACTGACGCCAATGTCGGGGCAGACGACGCGACGGGCGGATCCCGCGTCGAGACAGGAATTGGGCGAGCACGTAGTTCTTCCTGGCGGAGCCGATCAAGCACAGAGTCATCCAGCAGCTTACACCGGTGGATAGCCCGCACTTGATCCGATAGTCGCTGGGCGGACACGGTGATGGTTGGTTGAAGAGCCTGAAACAAAGGCAGCATCCTGGCACAATACGCTGACAAGTTTGTTCCTCCCTCTGTAGCCCTGTAATAGGCGCGCATGCAGTCTTCATTCATTATTGTAGACCATCGCATGCGACGCACTACACCACCGGTAGCGGGGGCCGGGCGTGCGGCAGAATGCCCCACAGGCCCCAAGCGTGCCGGCAGCGGGGGACGTCCCCGTCGCGCAGGTGGAGGTGGCGGCGGTGTCCCAGGCCCGTTCGTGTCGCTCGACGAGCCGCTTGCCTCGCGGGTGGTGTGGTACTCATCTTCACCCGACGAGGTGCTCGGAGACGACGACGAGGCGGGCGGTGATGGAAGGCGTGCGCTCTTTGTGTCCGCTTGTTTCGTCCGTGATCTTGTGATCATTATTTATTGGTATTTCCTTGTTATTTCATATATTTTTCATTTTCCAAATTTTGACAACATGTGTCAAAGTAATAAAATTTTCTTCGTTTCTTCATTTTTAATGTATTTTGTTGGTTGTTTGGTTGTTTAACTGGTGTACAATGATCTATTATGTTTATTTTCCTTTTGTATAGCAATATCTTGTTGATTGTGATAATCTTTATGGCAAAAAATAATTTATAAAACTGAACTGTGAAAAAATGGACTTTCGATGACAGCGGTTATTTTTTTATTATTATTATTATTATTATTTTTTTTTTATTATTTATTATTTTTTTTTTTTTGCAAATAATAAATATTAGCAAACAAGCCAAAGTTTTCACAAATAAAAAAATATAGTCCACTTCTGTGATTGTTGAAATAACAATTAAAATAAATATCAAACAGTATGAATAATATTAAAATAATCAAAGTTTGAAAAACGAAAGCGACGGACCACACCAATCTAACAATAAAAAAATATATAAGAAAAATGAGGGAAAATAGATCAGACTATAATAGGTACTCAAACCACTGAAGAAAAAAGGGTGACATGCATTATTAAGAATTTTTGTCCTACTTTGTATCCCAAAGACTTTACCTAGCTTTACCTAGTCTGTGGTATATCCTCATATTCACAAGAACATCTCACGTACATTATACAATATAGGAGGGTTTGTGACACGGTTAGTGGTGGGGTTATGCGTATCAGCTAAGTGAAATGGATAATATGGAAATGGAGACATGCCTCGATAATCGTCTTCTATGGAGTTGGAACCATTACATTTTGGGTACAGATGAATGCATCAGTATTATACGGAAACTAGCTGCGCCCGCGGTTTCTCCCGTGTAGTCAATCCTTTAGATCGTGCATATTTCTGATGTAAAAAATCACGTCGATCCGTTTCGATGTGCAGTATCGATGTCATCTCTTAAAACGGTGAAGGAATACATCGCGAGGAAACTGTGTATGTCAAAGAACCTCAAAATTTTTAATATATTCAACAACATGCAATGGGCCATCCTCTCTCTTTCTCTCTCTCTCTATCTCTCTCTCTAAGAGAAAGCCTATGTCCCAGCAGTGGGATCATGATAGGCTGATAATAATATTAATGATGTATGATTTAGAGCCAATGTTCAAGCAATTTGAAAAATCTCTCGCTCGAACATTTAAATATCTCTTCAAAATATTTGTAAGTTATTCTGATTATGAAAGATTTAGTTCTGGACAAGAAGCGATTAACTAAAACTTCAGTAAGAATAGTCAAAAGTTGTGTTACCTGAAGATATTGTGATGCACGGATGGCTAAGAAGTTGACTTGAAATTGAAAAAGAAATATTCGAGAACACCTAGTAGTCTGCTGCAACTGTATATTTCTAGCGACCTGCCGTTTCAATATTCATTTGCATTCAAGCATTGAGCTTTGTGACATAAGACAATAGAAGTGCAGTGCCTCTACGTGAACAAACTGTTGAATATCTAACTACTTGAGAAAAATGCTATACAATATAATAACATACAATATAATAACAGTTTTTAGATTGCAAACATTGACCTGTATTAAACGATAGATTTGAACGAGATAGACGTGATAAACATAAACTTCTCATTGATAACCGTAAAAAGAAGCTAATGGATGTTGCGATATATTATTTCTTGAACAAATTGGGACGAAATGTTCTCATCATCTTCTCTTGATTGTATCCTTTAGATAGAAGTTTTTGTATAGGTGTCGAATAAAATTTATTTTCTTTCTTTTCTTTCTTTCTTTCTTTCTTGATATTTAGCTCTATGATATATATATCGATTCTGTCATACCACTCACTAAACTAAACCAATCTGACAGGACTAAAATTATCTGCCTCTATTTTCATTTTAATATGTGAGAGAAGGATGGCAACAATTTTAGAGCTGTCAAATTTAGTTTAGTTTAGTTTAGAGTACATCAGAATCGTTGCCACTGTTTACTTTATAATATTTATATGGATGATTTGGACCAGCGCGAGCAACAAAATAAATCAAAAGTACAGTACGGCAGTACACCAAACAAAATCAACTCCAAATGAATGTATAAAGATAAAGATAAGTACTACTCTATATGGATATAGATAAGTACTACTCTATATGGATAAAGATAAGTACTACTCTATATGGATATAGATAAGTACTACTCTATATGGATAAAGATAAGTACTACTCTATATGGATAAAGATAAGTACTACTCTATATGGATAAAGATAAGTACTACTCTAGTCAACTGTTAGATCAAACGTATAGTTCCCCAACTGCAAATGCCATAAGGAAATTTTCACACGATTCCGTGATACTCATCCGTGATGCGAGATAATATCATAGAATATTCGATCGCAATTAGGTCTGTAGCACACTTGTTGCGTGGCTCTGATCATTGTGCCCGTGGAAATGGATCCATGTAGAACTGATTCCCGTTGGTCCAGTTGGTAGTGAACCTGCCTTCTGCGTTTGGGGGCGTGGGATCGATTCCCACCTAGGATAAATATTCATGTGATGAACATTTGTGTTTGTTCTATGTCTGGGTGTTAATATCTATATATATAGTAAATATATATGTATGTATATCAGTCTCTGGCAGCCATATCATAAGCTTTGCTTAGTTTGGGGTCAGATGACCGTGTGTGCAAAAGTGTTCCGAATATTTTATTTATTTAATGTGTTTATTGATTGCAATTATGATCACTGCAATACCTACCTAGACTCATACAAATTTTATTCAGTCACATCATTCATTCATTCTGATTTATATTTCTTCATACAATAATAATAAAAATAAGAGTAGGTACGAGTACCTACTTAAATACTTCGTAACTTAGTTTCATTTATTTCTTTGGTCTCTGGCATTTTTAAGTGTTATGATTCTCTACACTCTATCGTCTTTATGTAGAAATGTTAGGTAAGTTCATACTTAATAAATACTAAAAAGAGTTTTTTTAGTAATAATTGGCCTGCTATTGACCTCCATCTCGCCGATGACGTGGTCTACGATAGAGCACGCCTACCTAAAAGAAACACAAATTTCTCAAGTTCAAGTTTTCGCATGTGGAAATCGTCACGCGTGAAAACGAGACTGAGATAATTTTACTGTAATAAGTAAACGCTTGTAAATCTGACCATATTTATAGTTTATCCTTGAAAACAACTGGAAATTATCCCCACAAGGTTTACATTGTAAACCCTAGTACTATCAGTACCTATCTATTAAGATCGTTATCACCCCCTGTTTTAAATGCGAACATTACGGATCTACTTAATGGTGCTCACGAACATTATCAGCTGATTGCGGAATTGAATGTAATTCACCAAATTGTCATTGGATTACATGGATAACATTGTTTTTAGTAATGAGGCCGTATAATTAGCAAGTAGCTTATGGCCTTATTGAAATTGTGTTTGTGTTTGAAATCAGTTTTGTTTTATACTAAGTTTTGTATTTTATGTAGAGGTCCGAAACCCTCAGTACGCGAGCTCGACTCGCACTTGGCCGGTTTATTTTTTCAATGTTTCTCTTTTACTTGTTTTTGTGGTTTTTAAACAGTTATCTTGTAAGTTGACAGAGCTTATGTTTTTAAGGTAAGGCCGTTATTACCTCGATGTTTTCACTTAGATTGTTATGTGGGCTAGACGGTTAGTACTAGTAAAGCAACAGTAAGTAAAATTAACCGCTAAAGCAGTAGGTAAGCAGTGGTCAAGACCAGCACAGGACCTGAACTGATGGCGCGCTGAAGAAGAGACCTATACCCAGTAGTGGATGGAAAATGGTTGATAATGATGAAGTAAAATTAACCAAAAAAAAACTAGTTATATAAAATAGAGCAAATATATTTTCCTTATCAAAGAATTTGCAGGGCCAAATGAACACAAATTAAAATACTACGGGTAACAGTGAAAATTTAAATATATTACCAGCATTATTAAACTCTAGATAAAAGAATTTGGCTAGTCATAAAACATTATAACATTATATTAGTACAATTTTCATGTGGACGTGTTTTTAGTATTTTAGTAATTTAAAACCACAGAGCGTGTTTTCATTTGAAATTACGCTCAGTACGTGGCTGCGAATATTGTTCACAATCTGCGGCGCCAGCCAGAAAAGCTTGAATTATTGTTATTGTTGTTTAGATCAAATGCCTTATGAATGCCACATGGAGCACGTACTGCTAAAATAAAATAAAAACTCCACACTGAACGACAGCCTGCCTTTTGCATCCACCGGATGCCCACGACTCTCACAATGTCGTCGATCCATCTACTTAGTGGTAGGCCTACCTACGCTGCGTCTTCCAGTTCGTGGTCTCCACGCGGTTATTGTTTCACTATAGTTTTAAGTTGTTTTTGTCTTATGTATGTAATTTCTGGTGTAAACAATAAAGATTCATCTATCTATCTATCTCCACTCAAGAACCTTTCTTCACCATCGGTTGTCGGTTCTTCGAGCGATGTGACCTGCCCATTGCCACTTCAACTTCCCTGGTTGTTTGGCGAATATCCACGTTCCAGATTCCATTGCGCAAAGAAACTCCGAGCATATATAGCTCTCTCCATTGCCCATTGTGTGACTCTTGAGTTTTTCCAAAAGCCCTAGTTAAGGACCACGTCTCAGTATCATAAGTCATCACTGGCAACACACACTGGTCAAAAGACCATTTAGGCACTGTGGTATCTTGGACGAAAAGAAGTCACGCAATTTCCCGAAAGCTGCTCATCCGAGTTGGATTCTTCGGGCGACCTCTTTGCCTAAGTCGGCCTTACCTAACTGAACAATTTGTCCAAGATAGGTGTTATGGTCAACATCTTCGAGAATATCGTTCCTAATAACGTAAAAACGTAACATAACGTTCCTTAAATTAGAATATAATTATATAGTTTTCCAAGCTTTTAAAATAACTATTAAATTTTGCAGTGGACCCAATGTCGATTTATATTATCTTTGAGTGAACCAAATTACAAAATACCTTTATTATAAAACTCTACAGCAAAACCACATATTTACCTACTATACAAATCTAAAAATTACTTGAACGAAAGTTCAAAGAACAAAATTGTAAAAAACTTTAAACTTTTGTATACTTAACGCTTGACATTCGGAATCTGGCTTCTCCCATGTATATTTTCCTTGTCCGAAATGAGCTATCTTTTACGTCGTTGGCAAACTTTTTATTCAGTTACGGCAGAGAAAGTTATTTTCGAGACGGACTGTTTTATTAGCTTTATTTGTGGGTATTGGTGAAACTCTGGAGGGTTGAAGCTGTGTTGAAATGTATCGTGAAATATTGTGGTCTTGAGTTTTGCTACAGATATACAGCTGTTGTAGGAAGATCGTAAGGGTCCATGAAAATACCTCGCCTAAACTGAACTGTCACATTTAGCATAGCACGGTTTTTGCTATTTGCTATTTGAACACGCACAGACAGGAAATATAAAAATTTGTTAAAATAGAAAATAAGGTAGTGTAATAACTATATAGTGATGCAAAAGTTTTGACTGTCAGACAATTAATCTATATCTATACCATAATAATTTAATAATAATATTATAATGAGGAAAAATTTGATTGTTTGTTTGCATTGAATAGACAACGAAACTGCACAACCGAATAGAAAAATTATTTAACTGTTGCAAAGAAAGGTTGATGCTAATCATGCCTTAAGTATTTGTCGTTTCATCAATTGTCATCCCATCGAATCTCAGGGTGTCCTAGGCTACACGTCTACTCCAACGGATCGCGGTTCTGCGACCAGCCCACTACCATAAACGCTGAGCGTAGCCATGAGCGGCCTTCACCAGTTGATTTACTGGAACTGATATGTAAAAATCCTAACCAACCCAAATCCACTGACAATTGTTTCCAATTTTTTTAATATGTGTTTTGAAGCTATTGTTCGATGGCAATTACAATTCTGGCAACACGCGGGTTTCTCGTTAGGTCACGTATACCCAAAATGCTTTGCACGTGAGGAGCATATCACCCTTCTGCTAATAGGATTAACGTCAGTCCACGTTCGGGAAAAGAAATGGAGCCAGCACGCGTCGCTTATGAATAATTTGGGTTTTATACGTGTCAATTTCATGAACATAATTCGGTGGGTGGGAACCACACGATTGGTTTTGAGGATCGAGTCGTTTTCTTCATCATCAGCAGCCAGAGGACGTCCACTGCTGAACATAGGCCTCCCCCTTAGAACTCTACACTGAATGACAGCCTGCCATCTGCATCTGGATGCCCGCGACTCTCACAATGTCGTCGGTCCAACTATTGTGAAGCCTACCTACGCTGCATTTTCCGGTTCGTGGTCTCCACTCAAGAACCTTTCTTCCCCATCGGATATCGGTTCTTCGAGCGATGTGGCCATTGCTACTTTAACTTGCAAATTTTAATAGCTATGTTGGTGACTCTATAGTTCCTCGGCGAATATCCACGTTCCGGATTCTATCGCGCAAAGAAACTCCGAGCATAGTCGTTTTACTGTATTAGATTTGCTTGGTATGTTAGAGAAATCTTGTAATGGAATCTGTTAATAACAAAAACTTTATAAAATCGACCGGCACTATACTTAAAAACATTAACAAAAAAAAAACCCACGAAACAAGAAACTAAAAACTGAAAACTAAAAAACTTTAGTAAGTAACTTTGAGTCGACGCCATACAAAATAAATGGATTTTACATTTTTTGTAAAGTAAAAAATATTCTACAACTATTTATTTATTTATTATTTATTATTATTAATTCAACAAACCGCGACACAAATCGCGACAACTAGAAATCCTACTTTTTTCGGCGGTTAAAAATGACGTGGCTGAAATTATGGTGAATCTTGATATGTACTAATGATTTGTAAATGCTGATAAATATGGAATCAAAATTGAATTCGATAAAACTGGGCTAAGTGATCGACTTAGCCAAAGAAGGAAGGCATTGTCATAACACTCAAAAGTAATACCTACCCCGTCTTTCTAGGTACTCAAAATCTCATTAAGAAGATGAGATCTCAGGTTTCTACTTCACAGATTAAATTACCTTCAAACTGAAACGACAACGATAGTCAGGTTTAAAGAAGTTTTGAAGTAAAATCCATTTTTTACAACAAACAAAAAAAAAACTCTCCTCATTCCTATTTTGCTGTGTTATTTTATTGTTACTACAAATTGCAAAACTTTGTTTATTTTCCCAAAAAGCCTATATTTGCCTTGAAATGTAAGATAGGACGTTGCCATTTTACTGTCTCTAATATTACCCAAGCAGGCCCATATCGAAGGACGATGGAATAAAGATTGCCCTTTATTTTACTGCTAGCGGCAGCTTTATTGGGATTATCTCGTTATAGAAGTGAAAGAAACAGAAAAAGATTTCGTATTTCAATACTACTGATTTACGGTTAGCGGGACTGTTATGGGAAAATTATTTCTGTCAGCTGTCTCTTATTGAGATGAACATTAGAGTGACAGCGGCAGAAGCACTCTTTGTCATCTTTGTACTTTGAATGTATGTATGTATGTACCAAATTTTTTTTTCTGACAAATAAGTGATTTGATTTGGTTTGAAGCAATGTGAATCGTTTACCGACCTTACCCAGACAAGGAAGCACGTATAATTTATTAAATGCTCTACGTAATAACGTAAGTTGACACTCGATATCACTATCTTATCGTCCCACTGGCACGTATGGTTTCTTATAATTTAATTTTTACTTGCGCTTGACCGTCACCTCACATGATGTTAAGCGATGATGCGGTGCGCATGGTGTGAGTAAGTTGGCGCAAACCGGATGACACGATGGCGAAAACGAGTGACAGCTTTTATAAAAACTCCGCCGGTTATATGCACCGTATGCAAGATCTATAGCTTATAAATTTTCTATCATATGATATTAGATCTAGTTTTTTTTTTATCAGACCTTTATTAACTAAACATAATATAAAATGATTTAGCCTTTACAAAGATCAGTTAGAAACGGCCTGCATCCAGCGTCTCCCTGCGGTCTCTTTTAGGTCGTCTGTCCATATTGTGGGTGGACGTCCTGCGCTGCGCTTTCCGGTCCGTGGTCTCCATTCGAGAACCTTTCAGCCATTGCGTGCTATGTGCCCTGCCCACTGCCACTTCAACTTGCAACCGCTTCCGACCGGCTTTTTAGGAGATCAATGGGTGAGGTCTATGTCCAGCAGTGGACGTCCTACGGCTGAAATGATGTTGATGATGAAAGATTAGTTGTATTGCCACGATAGAATTTAGTTATCAGCATGAACATTTGTTTTGCCAATGATACCGTGTTAGCCAGAAGCTAATTCCTGGAAACGCGAATAAATGTATGCCAGCATATTTAACTATGTAAACCATCCGACCTAATATGACCTAAAATAACAATGATTGCAGCATTTTAAGATCCTTCGATCGAATATTATTTTATTACCGCCCTTATTTTTATATTCCTGGGTGAAGATAAAACAATGAATGCTCCAGTTCTTCGAAGTCTCTCCCTAAAATGTGCTTTACGTACGTTTTATGAGCTTTCCAATAATAAACCTGTGGTTAAAATGTTCATATTTTTGGTTAAGTGGGTTCCATTATTTAGTTGATACTTAATAAATTGTAACTCTTTTAATACGCATAAAAACTCAATAAGCTAAATAAGTTATTAGAAAAAAAAAATTTTAAACAAGCTTTATCTAAAAAAAAAAATCGTCATCTTGGAGCGGCGCGCGGCGGCCACATTGACTTTAGTGTGACGTCACTTTATCGTTTCCTAATCTTCTGGCTCTTTCATTTGAAAACCATATTAACACGGTTGACAAAATTGAAATATAGGTACGTACACCATCCGCCATCTTGTAGCAGCGGCCATTTTGAAATTTGAACCTAATTGTCGTATTGATTTGAAACTTTGCAAGTATAATGTAATCTAGATGACAATAGAATAATTTGGTGCCTACCATCAATCTGATGTGGATGTGGATAGAGGAATTCTTCAATGGCAGCTTCTCAAGTTTGAGCTCATTTTGTTAGCGTGTTTTTTAGATTTTTTCAAACTGTTAATTCTTTCTCGCCCAGCTAAACTTTGTAACAATTACAACAGTGACAATAATATATTCTGTGCTCCATCTTCGAAGTGTTGTAACAACCTCGTTCAAAATGTAATTAAATCGCTTCTCCCTGACGACACAAGGCGAGGAAAGTTTGTTTCTAGACATTTGACAAGGGTTGGTGAGTCCATCACTCACTGGAACATTCAATCACTTTCACTTTTTAAAGACCTTTTTTCGTTAGCTTTAAGTTAAGTGATTAAAGTAGTGCTGTAGTAGAAATTCGACGCAGGAATGAGATCGAAAAGCTCTTCAGAGCATTCCTTAAAAAACAAGCGGTAGAAAATACGGACCCACAACTATTCGGAGGCTAGAGTAAGTTGACAAAACAAGCCCCTTAATGCTTCATTCAGAAATAATAGTCTATATTGGGTGGATGGCCAATCAAGTCGTCTTTTCTCCGTTAATCGGATGAGCCGAACCTTTCTACTTACCGACGGCTCCACCCAATCAGTTCGCAGAGAAAAGTTATGTTTTCGGATAAATTGCGGCCCAATTCATTAGGTACAATTAGTACCTTACTTCCTCTAGTTACTAATGAAGAGCAAAATAATAGTACTGAATAAACCCACTAACTAATATACTTATACTAGCTGTTGCCTGCGATTTCGTACGCGTAGACTAATTATAAATTTTCATCCCTTATTGAACCTATCCCTGATTGAGTTTTCAAAGAACAATTATGATACTTTTTTACTTATAAAGAGAAGTCAAACTTCCAACTCTTCCAAGTTTCTAGCTCCAAAAATTATTAATCTCTATACAACATTTCTTAACTTATGACACTCAAATATAGTGTAGTTTAAGCACAGAAGACATATTCGTACAAGCACAGTTTCTACATCTATATTAACCTAGAAGTTGTTTCTCTGTCTATCGCGTGACTCTTGTCGCATTATCTTTCTCTATCGCACGGCAGGTCTGACAAGTCGGCTACTTGTAGCATCATACCTAAAGTGCGGACTGCGCCAGGCCTGGTTTAAGGGAAACGCTCTCAAAAACGAAGGATGGTTATAGATGATACGATAACACAAAAAAATAAAATTGTTTTAACATATAAATAAAAGTTCGCAATGTAATGCAAATAAAATATCAGCTGATGCTAGAGGTCAATGAACGACCTGCGTCGCGCTGCGCCGCACCCACGCTTGTACGCTTTACATTGCTGGTTCGCAACATTCCAAACCTCAATAACAACAATAAAACAAGTAAGTAAGTAAGTAAGGCAAATGGTTATTGTTATTCGATTGTGTTTAGATAGTGTAATAGGTAATAGTAGCGTTTTGGCTTCGGGAGCGTTTCCCTTATACCCCGTATAGTTAAAGAAATATCAGAATCGTCTCGGTAGTTCCAGAGATTATCTCCTACAAAGTCACAAACTTCCCTTCTTTCTAATATTAGTGTAGAAGTATATATTATAGTGTAATGCACAGACTAGGTAAAGCCCTTTGAGTGTAATGTAATTCTAGTCGGTTTGTACTAAACTATTCACTCAGCTCAGCTTTCACCTAGAATATAAAGCGGGTTCGATCCCTTTGTTATTACCACTGTGTATTGGGTGCTTTGTACTGGTTACATAAATTAAATTGCTTAATTCATTTATCAGCACTCTCTTAGTATATTTTTTTATGCCATAGGTGGCAATCAAACAGACGGGCTGCGTGATGGTAAGCAGTCGCCATCGCCTATGGATACTTGTAGAACCAGAGGCATCACAACTACGCTGTCGGCCCTTTAAGAATCTATTAAGTCACATTTTGAAGAACCCCATGTTGTAGCTTCTCGGAAACACCGCGGAAAGTAGCTCATTCCAATTTTGCAGGTGTGAGTCAAGAAAGATCGCGTGAATCGCCCAGTGTGCAATTTCCACTGATCTATGACATGTGGATATATTTGTGAATTTGAACTTCAAATTTAAATTGGTGCAATAAAAACTAGAATAATTAGTCAAAGTTGTAGGCGTGGTATTGGTTGGTGGTTTGGGTTTTTAAAATAGGTTTTAACATTAAACTTACAAGAAACTTTTAGGAATTACAAGCACATACCAAGAAAAATCTTAACAGTTTGAGATTGAGTTTGAGTTTGCTTCACTTTTGGCGTTCTCCTGCTTTGGAGTTTCTGAGTTGAAAATATTTTCTTAGTATATTTTTTTAATTTAATCATTGCCATTTTTTCCCCCTTTATACACATATTTTTTAAACTCTACAATCTCAAATTTAATCGTAATAGTTTGTGTGTGTTATAGTTAAATGTTATGTTATCATAATTATCTTAACACTGTTATTATCTACTAGCTGTGCCCCGCGGTTTCACCAGCGTGGTGATGAAAAAAATTGGGATCATGATGATGATGATTATGATAAAAAGTTGCCTAAGTTACTCCTTATAGCATCAACTAACTGCCAATTCCATCAAAATAGGTCCAGCCGTTTTGGAGTCCATAGAAAACATACATGTAAACTCATCTATAATATTAGGTTATTTTTCACAATTACAATAAAGCCACCGCAATATATAATATAATATATATAATCTTCAGTAGATCTTTATACCTACTCATAAACAAGAAACCTAATATTCGCGTGAAAGACGCCGTCTCCAGCGACATGTTAATTAAAATCAGCGCGAATGAAGCCAGCGCGAGATCATTGCCGATTTAATTGAATAGTGACTATTTGGCACTGCTTGCTGGCAGACGCGGCTTACTGGCTGTCAGAATGAGGTAGTGATTCGATAGTTTTGAAAGTTGAAACTGAGTTAAGGCTGGTCGTACACAAAAATGAAAAATTTAACAGATTCTCGGCGATTCAAGTATCGTCGCGTTGGTGTCGCCACTCTTAATATATAGCCCGTTCTTCAAGTTGGTAGTGAACCTGCCTTCTGCGCTTGGGGGCATGGGTTCGATTCCCACCTAGGACAAACATTTATCTGTGATTTATGTACATTTGTGTTTGTTCTATATCTGGGTGTTAATATCTATTTAAGTATATATTTAAAAATATATAGGTATGTATGTCAGTCTCTGGCAGCCATATCACAAGCTTTGCTTAGTTTGGGGTCAGATGACCGTGTGTGCAAAAATGTCCCGAATATTTATTTTATTTATTTATAGTCCGCTTGAAAGTGGAAAAACTCGCTAATTTAAGTATCGTTGGTGGACGTACTCGATTTAAGCATCTTCGGTATATAGTCCGATTGAATGGAACTTTGTACACGGACCGGAAAAAACTCGGTGATTTAAGTATCGTAGGTGTCGCCACTCTTAATATATAGTCTGCTTGAATGGAAATTTGTACATAAAGCGGAAAACGCATCGGATACTAGGCGAGTTAAATATCGTGGGTGTGGCTACTCTCAATATGTGGTCCGCTTGACCAAAACTTTGAACACGAACTTTGATACTTGTGAACTTTGTACACGAAGTTGACTAAATGTTAGCGATGGCAACGCAAGTGCACAATGTTAGTTGTTCGAGCATACGATATGCGTCACCATGATCGAATGGCTTGAAATGGCGCAGTTACTACGTAGTTAAATGGTTGTAAGCACTTGCTTGCATTATAATAGTGCCAGCATGAAAACTTAGTATTTCGACTATTGATTGAAGAAGCTATCGAAATGACTATGTAAATCAATTTATGATTAATTTTTTCAGTATATCACAAAGTAGCACTTATAGAGTGTTGTAGCTTATAATTTATGTAGCCCATAACTCAGCCGTAGCATAATCATAGCGCTTCGAGCTTCGTAGCAAACTCGTAGCATAGACGTAGCATAACCGTAGCACCTAGTGTTCATAATTTAACCGTAGCATAATCGTAGAACCGACTCAGTCATAAAACATTAATAATCACCCTAGATTTCATAACAGCGGTTCAGTCACTTTGTCACCTAACATTAATTTTAAATGGCGGCAGACTTTGTAAGGAAATATTAATTTAGACTTTGTGACGTTGAGGTTGATATTGTATCATTAAATATGATAACGACGATGAAAGGATTAACGCGTTTATTAAATTATTTTTAATACACAGAGCGTTTCTTATAAATATTATGGTATTAAGATTATGGACTGTTTAAACATATTTACAATAAAAGTTTATTCTATTCTATTCGTGTGATTGTAGTAATTCTAGTAAAATAATAACTACTGGAATTTATGCTAGATTTAAACTTTATTAGTAGAAAGTAATTGAGTGCTTTAGTGAACTAAACTTGACCATGTAAACAGTCAATTTAGTGGTAACTTACCGACTAGTTGGTACCGTCGGCTAGTTGATTAGGATCAGATCTATTTTTTGCCCCTCCCACTCCCCGCACGTACCCTTGCCGCCAGTACGCGCCTCGTGCAGCGTCGACTTAATGGCGTACGTGTGTGAACACCACTATCCTACTGTCCGACGAACTAAATGTCTACTATTTTTTAACGTATTTTTGTATTAGCTCTAAAAACGATAATACGTACAAGCGTCTAACTTGGCATGATTATAGTACACACTGTAAAGTATAATAACAAATAATAAATAATGGCCAAGAGCGAGTCGGTGACAAACTTCTGTTCATTACCAAGTTATAATCGAGAGCCTGTAGCAAAATAATTAACTGTGGCTGCGTAGCAATTGCTTCGACTATTTTGGAAGGCGTTAAAATAACTAGTAATCCGGTTACTTGGAACACCTTATTGTAATTTGATGTGGTACGGAACACTAAGTGCACGAGCCCGAATCACACTTGGCTGGTTTATTTCACGTTGGCGTCAAAACCTTACGTTAAGTGGTTTGATACAAAAGTTTTTTTTTTCATAAATAAGTTCTCCGCTGGCAGTAAAAGAGAAGTAGTACTTGAGTGTCTATGGCCGACAGAGTTCTAGTAGGTAGTCTCAAGATGGTGCTCAGAACTAGGGTTTGAGTACGTTCTCGGCTTTCACGCAATACCAAACTACTACGAGGAAGCCGAGCTAAATAGCTTTTACAAAAGTTTGTAAGTCGTATTTTCTTAAAATTTGGATCGCGTTAAGTAGGAAAGGGGTAGGGGTTTCTGTCAGCCTAAGTTATAGCGATTACGCTTGCGAGTCTGGAACTTTAAAATTGCAACGGAAAGGTGCAAAACTTTGATTCTTCCTTATTTTTTAGGGTTCCGTAACTCAAAAAGAAAAAAACGGAACCCTTATAGGATCACTTTGTGGTCTGTCTGTCCGTCTGTCCGTCTGTCCGTCTGTCCGTCTGTCCGTCTGTCCATCTGTCCGTCTGTCCATCTAACCATCTGTCAAGATCGTTTTTCCCAAGAACGCGTAAAGGTATCAAGTTCATGGAGGATTGTCAACGCGGGTTAAACCGCGAGCCGCAGCTAGTATTCTTATATTAGCACTCCATATAAATTTTTACTGAGCAGTGGTTCGTACGACGCGGCCACAGCTACTACTACTGATACGATTTGAAAAATACTTTCACTGTTGGGAAGCTACACTATCCCCGGGTAACATAGCCTATATTATATATAAAAAAAATAGGGATCCTTACTAAAACTCCAATAATGTAACCCAAGGTGTAAAAAAATAAGATTTACAATTTTGACTTTGCGTGTTTGACAGTTCTAAGACAGGACAACGTCTGTCAGGTCAGCTAGTATCTAATAAAAACGAAAACGACGCATAATACCTATAAAAACGTATTAGCACAAATCAAATCGATTGAAGAATTCTTTGTCACGCGGTAACGAGTCCTCTGCTAAACAGGCAGTGAATGCCAGATATATCAAGATTCCTCTCGAAATGCTTCGCATCCTAGACATATCCGAATACCAAATGGCGAATCATGCGGATGCTCGCGCGTTCTGCCAGTGACAGCCGTGACGTCACTCGAGAGTACTACAGATGCCTGGAGCTTACTGTCACTAGCAGAGATTTGGTCCTCTATCTGAGTACCTACATATTTATTTACTGTATTAATGTAGTTCGTTATTTTTGTTCATTATACAGGGTACTATGGTACTAACTTGAAACAAAGTCATTGCAATCATGATTGTAAACTACGACCAAAATAAAATGAATGGACGGGCCATAACCATTGAACTTGCTCAGTAAAAACTAGTCAAAACCATCGGACATAATTATACTACAACACCTAATTGTAACCATGTACAGTACATTTGTTACAAAAAAATAGATAGCGGTTTTATGTTGTGTTATTTGTCAATTGTCACAATTTTGTCAGATGTTTTGTTATCATGTAACAATAGTCTTGTGTCGCACTTCCGACCGATTGAAACGAAGTGAGCGCCGGAGCTTATTTTGTAATCTTCATAAATGCGCTCTTAGGCCCGTCAATTTGTTTTATTTTGGTCGAAGATTGTAAACAATTTTTAACACAGGACCTTAACTCAAAGTAAACTTTATTTTATCACGAAAAAAAAAAATCTGTTGTTCGTTAGCTGCATTTTTTTCCAGTGCTCTGGTGAAATTATATTTCACCCAAAATATAATAAACTAATTTGCACAAAGAAAAACAGCTACGATCATTTATTAAAAACTAGCTGAGTTTCGTGGTTTCACTCGCGTGGTGATGAAAAATGGTGACGATGATAATGATGAAAAGTACCGTATGTTACTTCTTATAACATCAGCTATCTGCCAGTGAATGTCTCCTCATCCTCTCCTCCTCTCTCTTGTACGGTTATCTCGATGTAAGGTTTTTGCTTTAGATGATGGGTTTACTGTGATCAAAAGCTAGCTTTTAAAACAGTAAAACGAAAAAAAACCTTCACAAACAGCAGAACGTTAAAAAAAGCAGCGAAAGGCATGCGCTCTCTCACATGAACGATGTCGACGGGCCGATGCACATGGATTCCAATTTGTACATTTGTGGGCCCTGCTCAGCTTTAGAATGAATTTAATGAAACACCCACAAGGTTTTACTCCCATAAAAGTTTAGAATTTTTTACCGACTTCGAAACAGGAGGAAGGTTCTCATTTTGGCCCGTTTTTTTATGTATCTACGTCGATTTCGCCGGCATCTGTAAACCAATTTGCTTTTCTTTTTTAATCATGTAGTAGAAACTTTCGAGGTGGTCGCACAAACGTTTATTACTTTGGGCTCAATAGTTTTTAACCCAGCTCGAATAATACGGAAAATTTTGCTCTAGCGCCTAGCTATTTCGCTACAATATTACGAACTGTAATTACAATAATTTTGTTCATGCGCTTTGTTCGAGTCAAAACAAGGAGGCATTCATGCATGAATGTGTAAATATGACATAATATAGTATCACGACAAATAAAAAAAAAAAATGTTTTAAAAAACCGACTTCAAAAAACCATAAAACACAGATAAAACCACAGATATACACAACCAGATCGGCAATATATTTTAGTGAAAGAGACAACTTGATATGGCTTAGCACAAGTACGAAAAGGACATAAATAGATTTTGTTGTCCTTATCGGCGTGACCTGTTATTGGTACCTCAAGTGTCAAAATCTGTAATAATCAGTGACAAACAAAACGGGTCTGAATTATATTTATTGCCTTTTTTTGGTGATTAAATGTGATAAATGCGTGTTTCCTCTGAGAAATAATTGTAAAAGATATTTTACAATGGTTGGTTGTAGCATTTTGGGCTGCAAGAAGCGCAGTGAGCGAAAATACGATGAAATATCATTTCACACGTAAGTAAACATATAAAGCTTGTAACGATCACCTAAATAAATTCAGGATATCAATTCGCAAATATTTTATTCATAATTAGTCAGTTTTTAGGTCGATTTGTAGTCTAATTCTATGAATTTTATCAAATTATTCACTTAGAAAATAAATTATGAATGTTGCCAGTTTATGAAAGAAATTACCCACCGCAACTAACATAAATTATTCGTTTTGCAGGTTTCCAACTGATCCTGTCACATTGCTGAAAAAAGCTGGCACATTGCAAGAAGTGCAAAATACCGACCCTTTTTGCCCATATGAATATGGTGAATGTTAATTTTAAATATATATTAATGAGGCCACAGTTATGAAGCTGGAAAAGCAAAAGGCGATTTCGGCGAACCGATTCAAAAAGCTACGCGCTGTTCGTGAAATTTGTACTGTAAACATTAAAGAGTCTATTTATCTAATTATTTGGAATGTTATACATAATTCCATTCATGAAAAAACTAAACTGACCAAGCGCGAGTCGGACTCGCGCGCTGAGAGTTCTTTACAATCACAAAATACAAAAAGTTGTGCAAAAAGACAACATCACGCCCAGGCTGTCACCCATCCAAGTACCGACCGCGCCCGACGTTGCTTAGCTTAGTGGTAAACAGAAATTTGTCACTGACTCGCACTTGGCCAGTGTTTATTATTTGTTGTTTTACTTATGTTCACTATAATCCGCTAAATTTGACGCTTGTACGGATTACCGTTTTTACACTAGAACAAATCCAAAAATACGTTTAACGTTTGTTGCATGAGGGACCCCCGTTCCGTTTTAACTCTGACTTTTTTTATTATATTTTATTAATTATAAAAAATCATGCTATGGTTACTTTACAACCTTTTTTCTAGTACTATATTCTAATCCTAACAAATAATTATAATAAAAACGCAAGTAACTTTCTGTCTGTTTTTACGAGGAAATGGCTAAGTCATGGTATAATAATATACTCCGCCAGGTATAGCAATCCGAGAAAAAATGTTTACGTGGGCGTCCCGCAATGATGTCATGATGTCAATTTACAACAGGTTCAAGAGAGATGACGATACACCACGTAACAGCTGATTGAATAAAGTGGCAACTGGACAGTGACGTCATTGCGGGACCACTCTCAAATTGCTAGACCTTGTTTTCTTAGATCATGGGCTAAGTCAAATTTTGTCAGGACGATAGGGGTGTGTCATGAGGACAGACAACGTACTTTTCTTCCCAGAAAATTGCAGGTAGCTCCGCGGGTTGCAGCAGCTAGTGTATAAAATATAAATATTTAAAAGGTAGTATTGTTTCCAAAGTACTCATTGAAGATTCACACCCATCATAGTAGGTAAATTACCCTAACTTATAGCAAATCATTTTAATGTGGCAACACACCTTGTTGAAGCGAGAGGCACTGAGCTAGCCACGCTCATTGAAAATCTATAGGTAGTAGATCTGTGGATAAAACATAAACATTGTGCCACTACAAAAAAACATAAATGACGGTCAATGGCCTGCCTTGTCCTTTAATATTTCAACCTTCTTACTCGACCGCTGGAAAGTAATTTGTTTTGGGTATAGTGTGACATATTAAGCAATGTAAAATTTTATTAAAATTACAATTATGTTGTTTTGTATGGAAACTTTAGTAAGCGAGCTCAACACACGTTTGACTGGTTTGTTTGCAGTTTGTTTCTCGGATAGAGTGAGAAGATATGCCTTTGAAGAAATATATGTAACATAAAGAAGAGGTGCGTAATGCTCAGCATCAGGTCAATACACGCTGACTATGAAGATGGCCTTTAGATGGTCTTACGATTAGCGCCCTAATCTAGTGCCGCAGAGTTGAATCTGACTCGCAGTCACTCATGCAAGAATTGACCGGAACGATTGTTCCTAACCTCTTGATTTGTTAGGACCACTCAGTAAACTTTCAGCCACACAAAATGCCTTGTCAGAGTTCCTTGAATCTTTTGTTAGTGACTCTTATCGTTAAAAATCTGCTTAAACTACGAAGTTAGAACTTTTTTAAACTAGCACAGCAATGGCCACTGTCCAGCAAATCACTTAAGTCGTCTACATTATTGCCGGGACCGGTTAACTTTATACACTTACTTCTGGATGTTACCGGCTGCAGTTGACGACTTGTCCGGGGCGCGTCTGCTTAATCGTTTCTTGGAGTTCTCCACTATTACTTATACTTATATCTTACACTTCGTGGGTACAACATGGTCTATGAAACGTTTTCAAGTGTTCAAAACTGTTTCTTTTACGAATCTAGTGTGTTTCCGCTTCAATGTCGCATTAAGTACAATAAGGAATTTGGGATCAATTATTATACTCTACAGAAAATGTTTTATCGATGCTCATGTAGCCGAACTAGAAACAAAAATGTATTACATAGTAGAGAAAATTAACACGTAACTTAATGATCTTTGTTAATAGTAACGCTTTATTCAATCAACTATTCGAGTGCTGATTAAAGTTTGTCTGATTTTTTTTTGTTTTATTTCTTTATTTGTAGTATGTTCTTAATCTATCTTCAATATAATCATATAAAAATTAATCCTTATTTACCTTGGTCACGCAATAACTTGAGAATGACTTTACCGATTTCATTCATCTTTCTTTTAAACTATCACGGTTGTTCACCAAAGGTTTATGATTATTTACTGGATGTTTACCGAGGTAAGGTTGTGGAAAAAAACCACGGTAAATATCCCCCGTAAATAATCATACACCTTTCATTCATCTTTTTATTTAAGTTTTTTTGTTGAAGTTTCTTACGGAAAGAAAAATTGAGAAAATTGCACAGAAAATTGGCAATTTTCAGAAAACATAACGATGATTTTAACTTTGGCGCGTTTGACAGTTCGCTCCTTTGATGAATGTGAATTTACCAGACAGCAGTTTTATTTTTATTTTTGGACATTCATAGCTAAGACAGAACAACATCTGTCAAAGAAGAATAAAAAAAAAACACCATAGATTGAAGCACGAAAAAGACAAAGCAATTTTTAGAATTTTGTTTAAAAATATTATGAAATGCTAATAATAAGGTCCTTGCGAACATAGTCTACACAAAATCTTCAAAATCTCTCTGGCAAGAAATTAAAAATTTGCATCAAATTCAATTAAAAATTATTTGGAATTATTCAAATTCCGATGTCCAAACAGGAGAACTAGGAAAGCGCAGACACGGCACGTTCGTAATATTTCACGGAAGGCCGAATTTTCAGATTCAGTCGGCCGAAAGCCTCTGCTTCCTGTCCACAGAATTGTACAGATTCTCCCCTCTTTCAACATCATTGCAATTTATCAGACTAAAAATGAATACGCAGATTTTCCATTCACAAATTGCGAGATGGTATCACGTCGGAATGAGAAAAGTGATAAATCGAATGGAATAAATTATTTTGTCTGTTATTATGTCGCGATGATTTTCCTTGATAGCCGTTTGCTCGGAGGCAAGTGAATGATTACAGAACGTCTGTTTTTGGTAAGTTTATTTTAGGAGGCGTATATGCAATGGGTTTTTGTTTATACAGCTGAGTTACAGTGTATTAAATCAAAATTGTAAAATTAATATACCTCAGTTTTATATATATTTGTAAAACATTTTATTTATATTACACGGGAATTACTCACGTAAGCCAAGCGAGACGCAGCCGCGCGCGCGCATTCACCTTGAAAAGGACTGCCTAATGCGGTTGAAACTATAGTCAGAGTGACCGGCTTAATCTTACGTGAGTAATTCCCGTGTAATATAAATAAAATGTGTGAAAACCACGTCAGTTTCTATAATATATTTGTAAAATTTATCTAAAATTATTATTTACATAACATTAATTCATAATTGCCTCAGATCACACAAACAAGGGAGAGATGGTAAAGTAGCGTTGCGGGTGTGAACGCATCTGGCCTAAATTAGGCTTGATGCCTCTAGTCGAATTCATCCAGCAGTCGACATAGTCGCCCTTTTGCATGTGGATTTTTATTTAGGTCATAGGTGGCACAAGTTTCTTAGATTGCGTAAAAATGAGTAAGAGAGCCGTACTTACAGTTGTTGCGTAGAACAGTTTAGTAGTATAATGAAAAAGTATTAAAAAAAAGAGATGATAATCTCCAACGTAGACCGTATCATCGCTTAACATCAGGCGCGAAGGTGGTCAAACACAAACCTATTATTTAAAAAAAAAAAAAAAAAATGGCTTAACAGATTTTCGTGAATCATAGCTAAGAATTCTCTTGATCAAGTCAAGGTGACTTGATACATACATTCAAACAAAAAAAAACTAAGTCCAAGTCGGTTCAACCGCTTGGGAGCTACGATGCCACAGACAGACATACAGACACACGTTACTATTATAGCACCCCTCTTATTGCGTCAGAGGTAATACATTTAGACATTTGAATACGAAAGATATTATTCTACCTAATATACTAAAGCATATCTCCCTTGTTTGTCTGATCTGATATCACAACTAAATTAAAAATTCAAATGAAGACTCTTACTTACATGCAATTGGCTTTCATAGCCCGCATTTTATAGTTTTAATAAAAGTTATATTGGATACAGCTTAGGATCCTAACCACTTTTTACATCTTGCCCTGTTATTATGTATGTATGTATGTGTGGGATAAATAGTGCAACTAAATTTTAGACCAGTTAACCTCAACCGATTGAGCTGAAATTTGACATACTTTATGTAAATTTGGTGACAATGCAATGTTATGGCACAGAAGACATCACGGTTACGGTACCATTGCGCTGGTCTGATGATGGAGACAGAAGGTGGCCATGGAAAATCTTAAACGAAACGACGTTGCCTCGTCGAGTTTGGGTTCGTTAGATTTGTCTTCCCAAGCACTTTGACCATGACGAGTGGACGCCTAAAAGGTAGTTTAAACAGTTTTTTTAAAATTAATATCTAACTTTTACTCGTTCTCTTATTGTTTTTTTATGCATATTTCTTTCGTAACTATAGTTTTGAGTTTACAAAATATAAACTATCACCACCATCCACCGCCAGATATTTTTCGATAACGAAACCACAATTTTTATATGTTAAATTTACATATTAATTCTGAGTTTTATATCTCAGTTACGAGTTTAAAACGGTATTAAGATGCGTAAAACTCCTCAGTTTGTACCAGTAATATCTATCTCGGCCCTTTCTTGGCGCCGGTCAAATACAAAGATCCTTTCAGTCAAGTTATCTCTAGATCTCCACTCGGCTAAACGTTTGAACCTTGATAATTGGGTACAAGCGATTAGGATGGAGATAACACAGCGTTCTACTAACTTTCCTCATAGTTTTTTTTTTTTTTACGTAAAAATGTTTGTTCATGATTTTTACTCAGCGTAACTTGCTTTGCCACTGTTGAATAATCTTGAACGTTATCCAAAACTAAACTATATATATTATGCTAGTTTTACTGGTTATATTTTCAAGCCAAGTTGGGAAACTTTAAATTCCAATGGAATCACAACTCATTCTACCAATGCTGAGGTGCGCAGTTATTGCAAAACCAACATCAATTTATCATGAAAAACCAGCTCTCGAAAACCGGCCGTTTACACGACATAGGTACTGTGAAAATTATAACAACTTTTTTCTCATTAAATTGATGAATATATTTTATTTACAAAACTTATACATTGTTGGTATAATAAATATTAAATCTACTTACAATTAATATACAGAGAACCAAAATCCACAAAAAGACCAAAAATCCAAAAAGAGATCTAAAAGACTAATATAAAAGCCATAAAAAGTGGTGGAATGACAAGGGCCAGTGATAATAAGCCATAATGATAATATATACCAATATGATAATAAGTAATAAGTGACAATTATAGTTAATTTATATCAACCTTGTCAAAACGTAACTGTTTAATTTGATGAAAACTCACCTTACGCATATACTAGAAACTTATAGACACAGATATTTTAACTCATAGAGCATAGAACAACTTGAGAAGTCTTAGAACAATGAAACCGAACATTTCCGATCCATCCACTGTCAGAAGAACACAGTGCACTTTGCACATGTATTATTCAACGTATACGCAAGCCAGTCAGTATCCGATAGGTAATGTAAACAATAGGGAAGCTCTGATTTGATGCGAGTAGTGCTCTAGTTTGTTTCACAATTTTATATACAGCGGTTTTTTTCGTGACAAAAAATCTTCTCCTGCTATACAACTCTAAAGAAGGCAAAGAACCGATTTCATTCATGTTTTTATTTTTAGATATGGTTATTATAGTCGAGCCACGTCTGGGTGGATTATCCTAAAAAGGACAGTGTCCATTTTAGAGAACAATAAGTTCAAATGAAAACAATATTGAACTTCTAGTATCTTCCCGCTCTGGGCAAAG
Source organism: Agriopis aurantiaria (assembly GCA_914767915.1). NCBI lineage: Eukaryota > Metazoa > Arthropoda > Insecta > Lepidoptera > Geometridae > Agriopis > Agriopis aurantiaria. The sequence goes on along the minus strand of OU611992.1, from coordinate 13,453,226 downwards.
ATACATATCAATAAGTGTTTTTTTTAAAAGATTTTGTTTGTATGTGTGTTTGTTTAGGTCAAATCTTGGAAGCTAAATTAGAACCACTTACTCTTAGCCTATGGAGTTGAATTTTTACATGTGGGTTCAGTTCCGATGACAATGCATTTTTATGGTAAGCATGACCTGAATCGACATCCAGAATTAGCTCCAGATAAAAGAACTCTTCAACGGTCACCAGACAGATAAAAAAGTTTGTGTATGCATTCAATTATGATAACCCATTTTAAGTGTCACCATGACATGGTGGAATACATATTCTTTGCTAATATAAATATAATATAAATATAAATTCTGCGATGGAGCACGAAATCATGCCACATAACGATGCTTATAGCTCCAGAGGCTTTGGAAATTGAGGCATTTGAAAAAAAACTAACTCCTTTATGTTTGACTATTTGTTAAGTGAAAAACTGGTATGATACTATGAACACTTAAAGAAAAAATAAATTCGCAACGAATATAACAATACTATGAACTATAAAGTAAAGTTTGAGAATCAAGATTTCTTGTCAGAGAAAAACAAATGCTACGGCACTCTAGTTATTTGTTTTGTCACATAAAATAGGCAAAAAACACGTATGGGCGAATAAAAATGTGCGGCCATTCTTTTTACGCAAAGTTCCATTGGCATTGTACGAATTCGTACTATTGGCGTCCCGGAAGTACTTCGTACGTGTCCCGATTTGGAATTCCGACGAAACATCGAGGCCTCGATCAAAGGGCTTCAAAGGAGCCCTGAGATAATGCTGCGCGGTCGTGCACGGTGATTATGGACCCACTTTTGGGAACTGTTTGAAACTTATAAAAAAAAAAGTTTCATTCGAAGGGATGTAATTTATAGCCACTCGTTTGTGGTTTACAATGAAGTCACTTTCACTAGTAAATATGTTCTTATTTGCTGAGTGGATAGTCCCTAATGCCAGGTATTCGTATTCTGACATGGTTGAAGAGATGTTGTTATTGGACGACCAAGCCCACATAAAAAAAAAAAATATCTACTTTTGGAGGCATGATGATTAATATTTTTTTATTACCTCATAAAAAAGCTAATCAGCTATAAATAGAAGCACATCAACAAAAACAAAATTAAAATTAGTTTAAAAATAAATAAGATATAAGCATTTTAATTTAATTTCATGCTAGACAGAGAGCGCACTATACTGAGCCATGACGTCACGGCTCAGGAGCGCCATAAAAATGCTATACTAACACGCACTTTGCGAGAAAGGGATAGAACATCCCCTCTCTATCTCCACCTAAAACTTTAAATACTCATATCTCAGAGATTTATCAGCCAATTCAAATTATTTTTTCAGTATGTGTAATGTATTTACTTATATTCATCGCTAAGCCGGTTATTTGTAATAAATTAAACATTAGGAATCATGCCTATTTCCTAAGATAGATCGAAATTCTGAAGGGCGTGCACAAATTACATTACCTAACATTTTTTTATTTATATTTTAGTGCCTACTTATGAATCAGCAACTAGGTAAATACACATTTATATCGTGGTAAGAATATTAGTTTTACTACATTTTCTTCGAAGCCCCGTACACAGCAAAAACTAAAGTTGGCAAACGAAACTCATCTAATGTACCGCACCGAGAAAATTCTTAAAAACTGTCATTATAAGAGTTTTTGCTTTTTTCGTCCGAGTAAGTTATTGCTGAGATTTTGTTGTAGCCACAAAGCCAGATCATCATCATCATCATCATTTCCTACGGCTGAAATGATGATGATGACAAAGCCAGAAACCAAAACTAACGATCATATTTTGTTAAAATAAAACAGGTATTGCTGTCACAGTTAATAACTGCTCATTTTATGACACCGGGGCTGTCATAATCGCATAGCGACTAAAGCACCAAACAAACATTTGATTTAAAAAAAAAAAGATACCAAATCTTTGTCCCCAAATATACGTACATTTTTTACTTATAACTCGTACCAAACTCACTTTATAAACTATGCGTCATAAAAACGGATGAAAAATTATTAGTTTGAGTGCTCTGTCAGTTTTGAGGCCACTGGAAAGCCTCCGAATTTTTGGCTAAATTGTGGCAATACCGCAGAAGCCACAAAGAAGTAAATAGATTAATCGGCTTGCGTTTGACCGCTAACTCGCCTGATATTAAGCGATGCTGTTGATTCTGGGGTGCAACCTAAACTTGCTGGCGTATTCCTCAAATTTCACGTACCAACTGCCAACCGAAACCTGGTAGCATTTTGTTATAACTGCCATTCGCAGTCATAACCAACTGGATTGACCGTTGCATAATGAATATTTGCATTATGCATTCTCAAGTAAATTTTAAGTCATCTTCATTCTAAATCTATTACAGGCTCATCGGAGCTCAAATATTTGAGCCAACCATGATTGCGAGGTTCACAAGCCAAGCTAAAGCTGGATGAGTTTCAAGATTCAAGCCAAGGCCTCTATCTAGCCTAGTGATGGCCATTATTGCCATGTTTTATTAATTTAAACTACATTACATTTTAGTAGCGTGCATTAGGAGAGGTCTATGTCCAGCAGTGGACAGTAAAAAAACTGTGGAAGATGCATTTTTAGGGTTCCATACCCAAAGAGTAAAATGGGACCCTATTACTAAGCCTAAGCTGTCTGTCTATCTGTTCTACCTTTAAACGGCTGTATCTGTCGAACCGTAATATACTAATTGAAATTTTCACAGGATATGTAATGTTACGGCGAAATAACTAACAAATAATAAAAAACTCAAAAAGTATAAGCAAAAGGGGGTGGGTCCCCATACATCAATCGTATTTTCTTAACGTATTTTTTATAAGCTCTAATGTAAAAACGGTAATACGTATAAGCGTCAAACTTGGCATGATTATAGTACACACTCTAAAGTATAATAACACGTAATAAATAATAGCCAAGTGCAAGTCGGTGACAAATTTATGTTCATGTTATAATTGCGTTATATTCAAGTGCCTGTAGCAAAATAATTAACTGTGGCTGCGTAGTAATTGCTTCGACAATTTTGGAAGGCATTATAATAACTAGTAATTCGGTTACTTGAACCACCTTATTGTATTTTGTGGTGGTACGGAACCTTCAGTGCGCGAGCCCAAATCGCACTTGGCCGGTTTATTTTATTCTTTCCTCTGTGAGGAGTTTGGCCTCGCAATCCTGAGCATTTGCCATTGTCAAGTATTAAATTACTATCAACTTTGATGAAATATAGTCAAACAAGTCAGACACAGTCAGAGTCAAGCTAAGTAAGTCACGGTCAAGTCAAAGTCATTCCCCAGTAAAATTGATAATTTACAAGGGCCTTCTATGGAGCTTTGGAAACAACAAGAAAATACATGTTTCACCTCGTTATATCACTTCCCCACACTAGAGCATGTCCACGAATACTTAATAAATAATAATCCACCATTATTACGCATCAACACGCGAAACACAAATATCATCATCATCATTTCAGCTATAAGACGTCCACTGCTGGACATATAGGCCTCCCCATCGATCTCTAAAATGGCCGGTTGGAAGCGGCCTGCACCCAGCGTTTCCTTGCGGTCTCTTTAGGTCGTATTGTTAATATGTAAACTTGTGTTTACATATTAACAATACAAATTTAAAATAAATTACGACCGAGAGGACGGAGGCCAATGCGTTGGATAGATCAAATCCGCACCAACCTTGACATCAACATTGCCAAAGCGGTTCACGCTGCTGAAAGCCGGAACAGATGGCGGAACATCATAACGGAGAAGTTGATGCCTTGATGGGTCACAGGAAGAATCATTGGGGAATCGAAGAAAGGACGAGGATTATCAAATACATGTATGCTGCCTGAATGGGTGTTCCCCGATGGTTACAATCTGGGTGTTTTCAAATCACGAGTGAATCGGTTCCTTTTAGGCAAGCGTGCTCCAACGTAGACCGCACCATCGCTTAACATCAGGCGTGATGGAGGTGTAACGCAAGAAAAAAAAACGTTCATTAAAAAAAAAGAGATGTGTGTGTTTTTTTCACATTGGCGCCAAAACTCAACTAGTTAAATACTTTCATTATTTTCACGCGTAAAGTGTTTATGCGAATGCTTAATAATCCAGCACAACCCTAGCCGCAGAGACTGGCTCCACCGAGCCAGATAAGAATGCAATCTGTCTGCACACTGATATTAAATTAAACTGGAGATGGGGGATTATTTTAGTACGGAATTTCTTATTGGAATTTTATTTATTCCGATATAGACAGGTTCTTATTGTGTTTACATTGAACATGGCTAGTAAATGAAAATGGGTATTTTAGTAAATAATATTTTACCACCAACGACTATTAAAATTTGTTTTAGGGTGCCGTAATAATACAAGGAATCCTTATAAGTTCATTCAGTCCGTCCTTCTGTCTGTCCATTTGTCCACCCGTCCTAATTCTTTAGATCCTTCTAACTTCTATAGCTACATACCTACATGAAACTTTGGACAGTTACAGTTATTAATATAAATGTTAATTTTATAAGCAAAATTGTGATACTATGCAACGCGATGCTGCAGTGCAAGTACCGTTCTTTATTGATCGTCGAATTCGATAAATGCCATAGAATCGATCATAGCGAGTACTGATCAAATGACATTATATCGAATTTGTCGTTCTCAACTGACAAATTTGTCGATCGATAAAGAACGGTACTTGCGCTGCTGGTTTTTTGGCGCCAACGTGAAATAAACATGTCGCCTCTTGGTATAATTTTTCTATACTTGTGTTTTTTCGAGTGTTTATGTGTAATAATGGAGAATTATTATTTATTAAATGTTAGTAAACGTGCTAATATGACTTGGAGAAACATCTCATTTCGTGCTGTTTAAAGATTCATGATATGAAAGGTCATGATTTACACTTGACCATGACTTACTTTGCTTTACTGACTTAGGCCCGTATTCTAAAACGACGCTCAGTCAAGATTCTCTACTTAAAACTAGTTTTAAGTAGAGATTTTATTCTAGAACTAAACTTGGGTCAAGATTCTACGATCGTAGTTCACCTGTATTCTAAAACGTCACTCAGTTGCCAATCTGTACTCAAGTTGACATATGATCTGCGATCAAGCAAGTGACGTCTGTATCACGCTTGAGCAGAGATTTCTGTGTAGTGTACTTGGTTTGGTTGTTATTAAACTTGTTATTATTTACTTTGCACCATGGATATTTCTGAAGATATCGAATATTATGATCAAAATTTCCCAGTGAATAGACAGATCACTGTTAGCATTCCAATGCGACACTTGAGAGATGCTGAAGATCCGTATGCAATGGATGCAAATAATTTTAAAATGCGCTATCGCAGGAACATCTGATAGGTTTGCAGTTAGAGCTTCCATTATTAGCAGTTTTGATTGACTGAAGCATGGTCTCCTATACAACTTTAACAAATTGGTTAAAAAAACTGTCTGTATTAATTAACTCATTTGTTAATATAGCTTTTAAATGAATATAAAAATTAAACAAAACTACTAAATAATAAGGTCAGTCTTTTATTTATAATCATTTTAATTTTATTATAGAAACTGACGTGGTTTTTACACATTTTATTTATATTACACGGGAATTACTCACGTAAGATTAAGCCGGTCACTCCGACTATAGTTTCAACCGCATTAGGCAGTCTTTTTCAAGGTGAATGCGCGAATTTTAATTACTAGGAATAGTAATATAATAATACTAATATTTTTTTAATAGACATTTTTCTTTCCAAACTGAAGGGGAAATCCTAAAAATATCCAAATATAGGCAGGATAAGATACTACTATTTCGTAGCACAGTTCTTTACTTCCTTGATTTACTTGAATTGAATTAAATTTCCAAAGAAAATCGCGAAAAAATAAACAAGACTAATGTGACATTTCACAATACATTGACATTGTTGACGTTCCGTATTACATAATCTTTTTCTTGAAATTATTTGACGAAAAATGCTTTGTGTAGATTCTAGGGTTTTAAGCATAAAAATGTATAAAAACTTTATGATATAGTGTAGATCATTACCTAAATAGTTAAATACTTAATAATTTCAAACTACATTACTGTTTATTTAATTAATTAAATTATTGTAAGATTTTTAATTATGCGTTACGCGGAACGACATTGTTAAACTAAAATAAAAATGTAAACGAAAACAGACTGATTCATAGACAAAAAGAATATCCGCTTGAAACTCTACTTAAATCTAGATTCAGCTGAGTTGAGTTTAAGGGCAGTTTTGGAATAAGAACAATACTTAAGCAACGATTCTAGGCTCAAGTAATAATCAGGTAAACTAAGATCAAACGATACTTGAGTCTTGTTTTAGAATACGGGCCTTAATATGTAATAAAATGTGTAAATATTTCAATACTTGTCTTGACAATGGCAAATGCAAAATACGTGCGATGCCAAAAACCTCATAAAAGTAAAGAAGAAAACAAAATGCGATGCTGTTCCGACCACAGAGTTATATTTAATAGAGTTATGTTTTATAGTTTTTTTTTTGCTAGACAGCGTTACATTGACGATAGTAAAGGAAATAGCTTTAATTTAATCCGTCTGGTGGCACCACTTTTGTAACAAAGCAATTCGTAATTATCTCTGGGAATATTTCATCTGCCACACGGAACAGTTATCGGGTCACAAAGCCACGGCGCATTGTTCCGTCACCATTTCGAGTCTGTTGCCACTTCCGCTTCCGATCGCTCTAAATTGTTCATCCCCGGAGATAAACCCGAATATCGTGATTTAATATGCTCATTGAGCACAAGAATCATGCTTGTTCATAGGTTAAAGTAAAGAGAGATGATGTAATTTCTATCTCAGTAAGACAATGTAGCTTCCTTTCGTAGCGCTTGTGGCGTAGCTCCAAAAGCTGTAGCACTCGTGGCGTAGCATGACTAAATGATTATAATATATCACCGAATATGTCAAACTACGGACAATCCTATAAAACCATTATGTCATGTCGAAGGTTTTTACTCAAACTAAAAACACATAAAACTTACAAATACGGTTCTAACCGGTTCTTAAATAATTATTTTTTAAGTCAGGTTAATTTAAGTTTACTTATGATCCATGATATAATTAGATAGATAACTCTTTATTGTTCACACCAGAAATGACATACATAAGTAAAAACAAATGAATAAAAACCATATAAGTTGAGGCTGTAACTACTTTGTAATGGGCTGTATTAATTAATATGCTAAATATGTTTATGTTACCTGTTTTTTAAGTTACCTTTTCAGCGGCAGAGAGCTGATGATATAATGAGTAACCCAGACGGGTGAAACCACGGGGCGCAGTTAATTATAAATTAAAAAAGAGCCTACAACATTTTAAGCGTGGTAATTGTAATGAAAGTCACGCTGATTTGAATCACGTGCTCAAAACAAAGTACAAGAAATAGATAATTATAATTTATCTACTAGAGACAACAAGAACATTCAAATCAGATCGAACGCAGGTACCTACTCTTTTCACACTCTTAATTTTATTTCAGCTCAGCGAATACGAAATAAAAGCAAATAAAAATGAGAGTGTATTCATACCTTTTTACGATGAAGGATGTTTTTGCCGTTCTTCGCCGCGTTCACACTGAAACGCAGCTTCATGCGTTCTACTTACTGAGTATATTTTGTTCTCGCCTTTTTTTCAATCGCTCTTAAGATCTTATTTGTTTAATGATTTGTTTCTCGCACGTTGCATAGATTGTCAGTACTGTACATAATTTGGTTTTGATGTATAATCGTTTTGGCAAGTTTATTACTGACTAGCGGTCCACCTCAGCTTCGCACGGGTATAGATTATAGCCTATGTCACCCGGGGATAGTGTGGTTTCCCAACAGTGACAGACAGTTCATTGCAAACAAATAAACAAACAAACAATCAAATCTTTCCTCTTTATAATATTAGTATAGACTAGCGGAATCCCGCATTGTTACCCGTGTTACACTATCATCCTGCTAAATTTTGTCAAGTTCGTTCGTCGTGTTTTAGTCGTGAAAATCGAACAGACACAGAGACAGAGCTACTTTTGCTTTTATAATTATTAGTTATCATTAAGTTCACAAACACTAAAAAACTAAACTACTTGACCTACTATTATACAAAAACAGTTGTATTTCCCATAAACTATTCACGGTCTAAAGCTATCTAAATTAGTATTGATAGATCAGTTAGTTATTGAAATAAAGTCGAGAATTATAAAAAAAATGTGTTTTTCGCGAACGCGTGTAAGTGCATCCGTAATGTGAATGATGAATTGTGCGTCATTCAAAACAAAACCAAACAGTTAGATGATTAAACAAAACAAGATCGTAAAAGCAATTGAAATAAAGGCTAGAACAAAATAAACCCAAAGAATAGAACGCATCAAGTTATTGAAATAAAGTCGAGAATTATAAAAATTTTGTGTTTTTCGCGAACGCGTGTAAGTGCATCCGTAATGTGAATGGCGAATTATGCGTCATTCAAATCAAAACCAAACGGTTAGATGATTAAATAAAACTAGATCGTAAAAGCAATTGAAACAAAGACGAGAATAAAATAAACTCAAATGCATTGACCTGCACTTATAATGCGAATGGCGCGTTAGAATACAGCTGAGAAGACGAAAATAGATGAAACTCGGATACCGATCGTCAAAGGACGACAGGAATGTTTCGGATCTTTCCAGATATTATCTGGATTCCGTCGAGCTCTTTACGTTATTTTATGAGCCGGAAATAATGGCTATTCGAGAGTATTGCAAGTGTGTAGAGAACCTTTATCCTGAGTCAATTGCAATTTGCTTAACGTAATAAGAATTTATTACCATTGATTGTTTCACTGGAATAGAACCTTACCTAGTTATATAATACTCATGTACCTATATGTTTCTAATATGCTAGTTGTCCCTCGCGTGGACAATTCCTTAGGAACCGTAAATTTTTCCAGGATAAAAAGTCAGTAGTCCTTCAGTCATTAGGATTACCCTATTTCACTCTACAGTTTTTCAAATATCTTTAAGCAAAATACATACATTCAAACACGCGTACACATTCCCACACTCACCAACACATACACACATGAATGCACCCTTCCATTATCAAACATCACACTCTCATCCATCTCATAATGCATAATATGATCCTTTGATTTATTATGTACATCTATTGTTTTTTATTTATTTGAATTTACACGCATTTATATGAACTGAATATATTCATTGTTAATATTTTAGGATCTATCTGTAAGTTAAAGTAAATGTAATACCTAATTCATGCAAATTTTTACTCAGCTGGTTTTATATAACTTTTTTTCCTCACACATTTTTGTTTTGTTTCCTGAATTAGATTACCTCCAAATAAACTTTACATAATAATGTTAAATCAATGAGGTTCCCACGACACGGGCCTAGAGCCTAGTGTGTCACCACTGCATATTCAAAACCTGATGAGTAACCTTTTATTTGAATAAAGTGTTTAAAGTTTATAAGTTTAAGTATTCAAAAATCATCTCGACATTTAGAACGACCTTTTCTTATGTATTATCGATGAACACTTTAAGATCTTGCATTCTAAAAACCTCTTTATAAGCCAACACAAACAAAGTCATCTAAAAAACTTTCCACACTAATACCTATAGTAACATACGAGTTTCTAAACTGATAAACACTTACGCTGCGACAGAAAAAGTTCCTACAAGTTGGTAAATTTACGAGAAAAACTCCGAACTGCGATCCGAGATGCAGGTTATTTGTACTCAATTACAATTAAGGCGTTTTCAGACTATGCTATAGCATATCGTATCGTTGCTTTCCCCGTATACACTATCTCCCGTCTGCCTGGCGATATACAGAGAAAGAATATAAAAACTGACTTCACGGGACATTTAATAAACGGACATTTTTTCCCTTATTTTCCACTTTTTGAAGTGGAATATTTTCTTTAGTTTTAAATGGGACTACCCTCGAGATATATCTTACGTTCTAGTTCAAAGTTCATTGACCTTTTCATAAAATTATTCTACAAAAAAAAAACGACTTGTTTTCTATTTAGATAAGCCATAAAAAGTATATATTATGTCGGGATGATATTACATGCCCAAAATTCCATCTAGCTCATTAGATAGTTTTTTTTTTTTTTTTGGCTTCGGTGTCCTACTATCTGTGTGTCTATATACGCTCTTAGCCATTTATTTCGTTATGATAAACAAGTATGTTTTTTTAAACCCCGATAAAAGATCTGATATAATCTCCAACTGCTTAATAGATTTTCTTGAATCATAAACCTCACCTAAACAAACAAACCCACCTCCCCACCTCACTCTACCAAAAACGCAAACAACAAAAAAATATCGAAATACTTTTCCTATGTAGGTATTGTATCACAATGCAAAAAAACTAAGCAAATCAAAATCGGTTCAGCCGTTTGGGAGCTACACCCCTCTTTTTGAGTCGGAGATAAAAACTCACAATCATAAGTAATTGTAACATAGTCTGAACAAGTCACCAGGTCTATTCTTGAAGTTGACGTCATAAAGTTTATTAAAAAGTTGACGCCATAGTTTATTCTGAAGTTGGCTGTAGGAGTTCATTTTGAAGATGGATGGAGGAAAGTTTGAGCTGCGATTCGTCAACTATTCGTCGACAAGAGCAAGTTTAGGCATCTTGCCGTATTTCTACCAAATTCAATTTTAAGTTTTAAAAATTCTGTTAAGGCTCTAAAGTTTTACGCGTACCTTTAAAATGAGCATGACTCATTACAAGCTGTTGTTTAACTTGTTTATTTGTTTAGGTCAAATCTTGCAAGCTGAATTTGAACCACTACCTTCTTATCATACGAAGTTGAATTTTTACTTATTGGTTCTGTTTCGATGACAATGCATGTTATGATTTAAGATTTTATTTCCTCAAAGACTAACAATAATTCACTTAGATGAGAAATACATGTTTTACTTAACTAAGGTACTTAAAGATTGCAAACATTACAAGCAACTTAATAATATCGGACAGTTTTTTTTGTAGGTTGGTGGCAGCTTAAAACTTGGGTTTGATTGCGTGTCGCGAATCGTCCAAAGCGTCATAGCAATATCGGTTATTAGTACTTGCCTATTACATTTTTTTTTAAATTTATGTTTATGGTAAGCATGACCTGAATCGACATCCAGGATTAGCTCCACATAAAGGAACTCTTGAACGAACGCACAGACACGCGTGTACGCATTTTATTATGATAGCTGGGTTCAAGTTCGTGGATCAGCACGGTATGATCATGCTGATTTGTTTGAGACTGAAAACAACTGTTACCTCAAAACAAAACCTCAAAATACCTCAGTGTCTTAAGACGAAAGTCTTCGACCAATGCGTGTTACCAGTGATGACATACGGCAGTGAAACGTGGTCTCTCACTATGGGCCTCATAAAAAAGCTCAAAGTCGCACGAGCTATGGAGAGGGCTGGGATATCCCGAGCATATCTCATTCTCTACGAGATCGAATCAGAAATGAGGAGATCCGTAGACGAACGAAGGTTACCGACATAGCCCACCGGATTAGCAAATTGAAGTGGCAGTGGGCAGGGCACATAGCACGCAGAACAGATGGCCGATGGGGCCGAAAGGTTCTCGAATGGAGACCACGGGTAAGCGCAGCGTAGGACGTCCACCCACAAGATGGACAGATGACCTAAAAGAGACCGCAGGGAAACGCTGGCTGCAGGCCGCTTCCAACCGGGCCTTTTGGAGATCGATTGGGGAGGCCTATGTCCAGCAGTGGACGTCCTATGGCTGAAATGATGATGATGAAAACGACTATACTGTTTACAAACTAAAAAAAGTTACTGAAATTAAACGTGATACGATATAGGATTGAAGGGCGATGGAACCAGTGAAATTACTCGGCATAGAAGATTTCACGGCAGGGTGACGGACAGGGTTATGAACTATTGAAGTTGACATTAAACTAATATCCACTTGTGTAGTTCTGCTGACTACAGTAACCACGCATTGATGGCTCTGGACAGCGCTGGACACTACAGTTACCAACCCGTCGCGCACGGTGACAAAATCACCTTATCCTGTTTTTTCTTGAACAACTACGCATATGAAACTATTTCTATCCTATTCTACTTGAACTAAGGTACAAATTTTGATAGAGCAATCCTGCCAGATTTCAAGGTCTATGATAAAAAAAAAAAAAACGGCCGTACGAAAGTGGCAGTGTGTGCTCCGACTGCTCGGGTGTCAGAGAGCCGTGAAGGGCCGCAAATGCAAGTGGTTATAGGCAAGTGGCGCTTACTATCAGGCGAGCGACCAGCTCGTTTCATCACAAAGTTGCATCAAAAAGTTACCCCTGAAAAACTCTGAAATGAATTTTGTGGGTAGCATGTCTCCGTTCGATCGGCCCATTACCATTTTTACGGTTGAAAAGTGGTGAACAATATTTTCACACTCATTTATTTAACAAGCGCTAACGAAGCGTACTTTAGTTGACGTTGATGTGCCCCAAAAACACAGGCCGTGATATTTGAATATATTGTTAACATTTATAATCTATATTCTATCTATATAATATAATATATTTAATTTTTATATATTTGTAAGGCCGCCCCAGCTTCGCACGGGTATAGATATATAGCCTATGTCAACCGGGGATAGTGTAGCTTCCCAACAGTAAAAGAATTTTTCAAATCGGTTCGGTAGTTTCGGAGCCTATTCAATGCAAACAAACAAACAAACAAACAAACAAACAAACAATCAAATCTTTCCTCTTTATAATATTAGTATAGATTACTAGCAGACCTGACAGACGTTGTCCTGTCTTAGAAATGTCAAACACGCAAAGTCAATATTGAAAATTTTATTTTTTTACACCTTGGGTTAAATTATTGGAGTTTTAGTAAGGATCCCTATTTTTTGGAAAATATAATATAGCCTATTTTAACCGGGGATAGTGTAGCTTCCCAACAGTGAAAGAATTATTCAAATCGGTTCAGTAGTTTCGGAGCCTATTCAATGCAAACAAACAAACAAACAATCAAATCTTTCCTCTTTATAATATTAGTATAGATTACTAGCAGACCTGACAGACGTTGTCAACGTCTGTCATAGGTCCGTCCGTACGTGTGCAGGTTTCATCACCATTTTTTCCTTCACCGTTTTTCGGTGGTATGCAAATCCGTAGATAAACTCCAAAGAGCTCAATGGTACGGGTTCGGGATTTGAACCCGCGACTTCACGCTAGTGTTCTCCCACATAGGCTACCATGGCTTTTAAAATTATAATTATTTTATAGTAGAAACATTTTATTAATCTGTTTGAGCCTAGATGTTCCCTAAAAACAGAACGTGCACCATTGAATCACTTGGATATTGTTTGAACTTTTAAGTTGCAAGAAGAGAAAACTCTAGACGCCGCCACAGGAAGTAATTCATCTTGTATGGAACTTCAAATGACTTCGTGAACATCGCAAAGTTACAACTTAGTAGAGGCACAACATCACCGTAAACGTTCGAAAATCAACCCAATTACAATTGAATAAGTACGTGTTCGGATTTAAACATGAACATTTTAATTGGTGTTAAGTTTTTTGAGTTTAGAAAGACTGGCTGAACAAGAGTTGCCAACATTTCTTCGGGGAAATATAGTATTTATCAAAACAAACTATTTCGTAAAAATATCGTAAAAATCAAAAAATTATAGTATTTTATGAAAAAAGGCATAAAATATGCAAATATATTATTTGTTACTTATTTGCGGAGAGTTTGAGTTCGGAAAAATTTGCGTAGGACTCCCTGAGACTCGATGAAGTGACAATCTACGTAAGGCAACTAGCAGTGGCTAAAAGCGTACAGTTGAAGATCAGGCTGGAAGAGGCCTTTGATTATGATGCGTGTAGTTTTACTTTTGGCTTTGATGTCTAATTGAACATAATTTAATGACGATAGAAAAAAAAACAAAAAAAAATTGAAATAAAGAAAAAAAAAGTTTAACAACTCACTCAGTAGTTTGATCAATTCCTGTTTGGTGGTCATCTTTTACATAAACACTTTATTCTTCACAAGAAATAGAGATCACATTACAAATACAGCATTGAATCTGTTGAAGCAAGCTCTATAATGGTTTTAAAACACTGTTTTAAACTATCACGGTTGTTCACTAAAGTTATATGAATATTTACGGGACTTGTCTTCCCTTGAACATGGTGCATGTAACTGCGCCAAAATATCAGGAGCTCATTCCACAACCTTACCACGGTAAATATTCCGTAAATAATCATATTATAACTTTTTAAATAGTTTTAGTATGTAAGTCTAAGTTTAGGAATAGCTTTGTTCGCCTAAAATTTTAATAAGCTCACTTAATGAGCCGCAATTCAAGGTAAGCTTGCCCACTATTCACGCGGTCCACGTTATGTAGCAGTTAAAGTAGGATTACGAGCGTTTCACATAAAAACCAGCTTATTCCTGGCTTATTCGTTCATTATTTTCTCTAGGGAGAAGCCGCAAAGAGTTGCCTCGTTGGGTTCAAAAAGGTTTCACGGTTTCACATATTAAATTTTTCTACGGTCTAGTAATGTGCAATTAAAACTCTTTGGCAAAGAGAATATAACCGCTAACTCTTTGGTACATAATTATGTGAAAAGAATAAAACCTTGCACTGGAGTTTATTACAGGGTTATACAGATCAGTAGTACTAAGTAATCAGAAGGACATCGGCCAGTGACAAGTATTAGAAAAAAAAACGATAAAAGAGATGATAATCTTCAAATGGCTTGACAGATTTTTTTGAATCATAGCTAAGAATTCTCTTGATCATGGTATAATAATATACTCCACCAGGTTTAGCACTCCGAGAAACAATGTCACGTGGGCGTCCCGCAATGATGTCGTCAATGTCATGGATACACGTACACGTGCACAAGCAAGAGCAGAATAAGTAATTTACAACAAGTTCGAGAGAGATGACGATACACGAAACAATGGCGGACTCTCTATGATTTTCTGTGTTAACAGTAGCGTGAAATTATAACTCCCCAATATCCGTGTATTACCTGTGGGAATCCAATAAATCAATGTGGTTTTGATAAAATTGTGTTTAATATATTCAAGTCGTGCTTATCTTGCTTGAGCGGACAAACCAAATGACAATTGAAATGCTTTTTGTATTTTATTTAATAGATTATTTAGAGAGATTATTTAAAAAAAGAATTCCCAGTATCTGTATTTGTTACAATAAAGTGGCAACTGGACAGTGACGTCACTGCGGTACATCTCCCAGAGCGTTAGACCTTGTTATCTTGGATCATGCTTTTGTGTTACGTCATAAGGACATTCGACCTGCATAGTGTTTGCAGTCAAGTCACGTGATCAAAGAAAAACATATTTTTATTTTGTATTTTTCTGAAAATATATCGAGACTTTATTTTTGATAGCCCAAAAAGGATAAAAAGGAGGATAAAAAAGTGGCAAAAAAGGATACCACCTTACCATATCTTCCTTGTTTGTCTGGTCTGAGACTAAAACCATAGTGCGTAAAACATCGCGAGGAAAACGCAAAGCCACGAGAACCGCCGTGAATAATAGATTATTTAAAATAATGTTTCCCAGTATCTGTGTTTGTTACAATAAAGTGGCAACTGGACAGTGACGTCATTGCGGTACATCTCCCAGAGCGTTAGACCTTGTTTTCTTGGATCATGCTCTTGATCAAGTCACCTTTCAAACAAAAACTTTCAAACAAGAAAAAAACTAAGTCCAAATCGGTTCAACCGTTTGGGAGCTACGATGCTACAGACAGACACACAGATACACACGTTATACTTACTAGTAGTTCACCCCGAATTGAGAAATCACGATGTTCAAGCTTTTACTTCACCTATACTCTAAGGTACACCCGTGCTCACAGATAAGGTAGATCTGTGCCCGTGCTCCATAATTTTCCTACCTACCACCTTAGGTAGTAGATCTGTGACCTACAATGATCTTGATTGAAAAACAACAACAGTTGATGGCAGTTAACAGCTACGATCACGCTACGATAATCAACTGACAGTTTTCACTTCAGACATACCTACTGACATAATTTTTACAAAATAAGTTCATTTCGGATTCATTAGCAACTCCTTCCTTTAACTAACGGTATTTTATAACTTTGTTATTTTAATATCTATATAACCCCTGCATCGGATTCACTCATATACAAACAAAAATTATATTTACTTGAAATGTCTAACAAATTTGTTTAAACGCCGATTTGTCCCACTGTAAACTTTTAGACCTCACTTCGTTCGGTCAATAGCACCCTTCTGTTTGCGTCGGGGTTTAAAAGTGTACCTTGGTAATTTGGTAAATTAATAATTATAAGGAGTATTTTCTACCAAATGCTTGGGTGCAAAATTGGAGATGTGCTGAAAAGGTAGTGTTCTAGTATAAAGTACATTTATATTTTCTAAGACCAAACTCTCGTTATGTAACCACGGTCGATAACGAGAAGCTTGAGGTAGTTGACGATTACGTATATCTTGGACATGTTCTTTCTTTTGACAATGAACCTCAGAGCAAAGAGATCGCTAGGAGAATACAGCTTGGGTGGGCTGCGTTCGGGAAGCTGGAAGACATTCTCCGATCAAAAGAAATACCACAGTGCCTGAAGACTCGTCTCTATAAACAAAGTGTCCTGCCCACCATGTCCTATGGTGCTGAGACATGGACGCTCACGGAGAAAACGGTGCACAAGATAGCCGTCGCACAGAGAGCCATAGAGCGAGCCATGCTCGGCATCAAATTGCAGGACCGTATCCGAAACACTGAGATACGACGTCGCACCAAAGCTGCAGACGTCGTAAAAAGGGTGAAGGAACTTAAGTGGAACTGGGCAGGACACATGGCCAGACGTAGCGATGGGAGGTGGTGTACAACATTAACTGCGTGGTGGCCAAGACTAGGTTGGCGGAACCCAGGCCGACCGAGGATGAGGTGGACTGACCACATCAAAAATACTGTCGGGAACGAGTGGATGCGAATAGCGAGAGACCGGGGAGAGTGGCATAAACAAAGGGAGACCTATACCCAACAGTGGGTCACTCAGGGCTGATGATGATGATGATATTTTCTAAGTACGGAGCATCTCATACTCTCCAGCTGTGGTGATAAAAGTATCATAAAATCTAAACGCAAGCACACAATAACTGTTATTTGCGAAGTGCTACCACTTCAAACATTGCGAACATTGTGCTCTCTACTGTATAATATATATAACACTAGCTAAATCCCGCGGTGTTACGTGCGTACTATCTTCCTGCCAAATTACTTTAGCCCCCCAAATGCGTTACGCACCGCATGTCGGCGTAAGCGAAAAATGCTCCGATGCGCGTATTGTGTGTAAGAAGATTTATATATACAGAATACCAATGGTATAATATTATGCACGTACTTTATACTTTTTTTTATTATGTGTAAGGTAGGTGAAATTCCCCATTTTAGCCATTAAAATACTCCATCGCTCGCATTCGACGGGTTAAGATCAACCTAGCTTAGCCTAGTTTAGTCGTGAAAATTAATAACCAAATTAAAATATTCTATGTGCTATTTGAACTTTAATAGCTGCGTATACCATCTCCTGTAATCACAGCTTAAAATAATAGGTAGTTTCCGTCTCTAGCGGCCCGATACAGCCTTCAAGTTGGCAGTGAACAGTACGGACTGATTGCATCAGTAGACTGATGCTTAGATTTTGTTTCATAACATATGAGTTTAGTTAAACTGCCAAGAAACGAGATGGGAATGTCTGTCAGATCATGACCCTATGACCAAACTTCACTATCTAAATTTTAATTATGACCATACGCCCAATTCGTTACGCGGGACCAAATTAACGTTAAAACCTCGCAGTTCAGAAAATCACGCGAACGTGAACCTTAACGCACCCAGATACGGTTTGCGGTCTCGCAACATTTTTTCATCACCTAAACTGGATTGCTTTAAACAGCTAGGCGTAAGGCCACAGTTGTGTTTATTGCAGTATTTTTGGGAACTAATCATCATTTCATCATCATTATCAGCCTATCATGTTCCCACTTTTGGGACATAGGGCTTCTCTCAAAGAGAAAAGGGATGGGCCTTACAATAATCCACCATGCTGCCTCAGCTGAAAAAAGAAGTGGGTGAAACAAGGATAATTTTGATAAAGATTTTGATCAAACGCTAATTGTACAAAGGCTAATTGTACCCTGGTTTGCTTGAACTGAGGCTTTTTAATGATAATTATCTAGTTTGGCGTGAAAATAATAAGTAGCGTTATATAAAATACAGAATTGTCTGATCGGGTGATCGGGTGATTCTTATACGATACGGCAAATAGACGCTACATCGATAAGTACAAACCTCGTAGAACGAAAATCCTTGCTATTTTGCTGCTATTGGAATAACTATACTGCCACGAGAGCTTCGCTGCACCAAAAGTCTCGTTACTGCAGCGAGAGTTTATCAGTACCTACAGAGATAACACTTCTAACAAGAAATCCCTGCGCTGCAGAAAGATCCCTTTGTAAGAAGAATCGATTCTCAGTACTAGTTTTACTAGTCTTATAAATTAGGGATGTAGTCGTTAGGTACATATTTCTATTTACAGAAAAATCTATTTTAATTAAGATTTTATCATTTTAGCATTATTATCCCGCGTCTACCAAGCACTTATCATTAATTTTCATAAACGGCAAAATTGTCTAGATTTCAGGTTATTTTATTAAATAAATGTCCCAACAAAAAGCGCAGAATGTTTCTTTGTTACAGTTCTGTAAGATCATCAGAATAATTTCTCTAGAGTCCTATTTGGTAGGCGTTCTGGAAACATGGACCGTTTTGCGGCGTGAATTTTAAAGGAGGGTAATTCCATAATAATACTTTGTTTACTGGGAAGTTTGTTTTTGAAAAAAAAATTGGTATAAAATATGAATCTATGGGAGTTTCTGCGCTTTTGGTTCGATTTATCTAAACATTTATTTTAATGTTTTTTTTTCTCGTGAACTATTTAGTTTTCAATTTCTACAAGTAGTCTAACAATTTTATTGTAGCCAATATTTCGATTTTAAAACTTGTTTTGTAAAGGTGCCGAATGGTCACGTCATCTATTAGCAATCAAAAAGCACTATAGTTGCGACAGCCATAATCCATAGCAATTTATTTTTGCTGTCGGTAATTTACAAACATTATTTCTGAAAATACTCCTAAAATAAAATTGGTACATAGACATACGACCTCAAAATATTTTGATGCGACCAAATTTTTCACTGGGTTATTTACCCTACTTTCTTAGCACCACGTAAAGGCGAAAATTTGCCTAATAAACTGTCAGTATGACCGTTTTCCCTTTACACCGGAGATACCGATGGAGAGATAAGGTCTTCACTACCGGTATCTTTTTAAAAATAAAAGCCAAGGCAACGCTGGGAAATATCTACAACACACCCTGAAGCGTTTTCACGATCAACAAACTTTTGTATCTAAATATCTCTGTAGGGATGAGATATTATAAATCTTGGAAATGAGTATCGTAAGTATTTTTTACACTTGTTGTGTAACTCAACATTAAAAACAGATTTTTGTTGACTGTACAATTACGAATCGTGTGATTTTTCGGGCTCATCAACGAAGACTCAACGGGAAGACTAGTAGTCCAAGGTCAGGTAGCAAGAAAGAGGTCGAGGAGATCTCCCACACGCTGGACGAACCTTATTAACACGGCAACTAAGTCTTCCGCAATAAAGTGTTCTCGTAATGCCGAACTGAAACCGAAGTAACTCGAAATCGAGTAAAATTGAGAAACATCGCAAGATCATAGGTTGTCTTGGAAGACTAACCACGTTGAAGATCCGCTGTCTTACCAACTACGACCACTCTGCCAAGAGTGTCCAAGAAGAGAAGAGAGAACACACTCGTGTTGATAATTGCGGGATTTTAGTGCTTATTTACAGGAATCGTATTTACCCAGAATAATAATTATGGTATTTAGGCATGTATTGGTTATTGTTTAGCTCTATATTACATTTAAGATAAATCTTGTGACAAAATAAATGTTGATTTAACATTCTGGGTTCTATCACGTTCGTGAAAACATTTGTCATCGACTTGTTCCCAGATATTATGCCATTGAAGTGTTATGTATCTATACGGCTCGATATTGCTTCCTCAATATTTTTATTAAAATCCATCGTAAAAAAGTATCGATATTTTTGTATGGATAACAATTTATCCCTATCAGCTTGTATTGCTTCGGAGGAAATTATGAGTTCTTCATTAGCCTTTGTATTCCCTCAGCGAGTCTTTACATTGTCCCTAACAAAGCTTATTAATATCCGTGGCATTTTCGTACAAAATATGCAAAATACACGCACATAATGAAATTAAAATTTAATATTGGTGGCTAAATTGACCATTTTAAAACCTATGTTGTAAAACGTTTATGTAAGTGACCTAGTCGAAAAAATATTTGAACATTCTTTCCAATGAATCATTGGAATAAGTTTTACAATAAAAATTCCGTATCCGAGTACTTACCGTTAAATTAATAACGTTTAGTTCCATTCACGCTCGCCGAGCTGAAAACATACTCTACCACTAACATAATATAATTACTCTCACGTACACAACTATCTGTATATGTGACTACGTAATACGTGTACACGCATACACTTGTAGTTGTGAGTACAGATTAAAAACGTTCAGATTGCCAACTTTGAAGAGGCAGTTTAGATGCATAAATAGGCGTTTGTTATAGCGAATCCGGCCACAGACAGCTGCGCAAGTGCGCACGGCTACGTGTTCAGTGTGTCTTTAGCTATGTTCAATACGGTCTGCCATATATATCGACACATAGCGGGCCACTCTACGCGGGTTACGCGGAAAGAGTGTACTAAGCCAAAGGGGTTCATAGTAACCATAATTATGAACAACTTTTACTATCGCTAATCACGTAAAAAATAATAGCTGTTTCATAGAAAACGGTCATTATCACTCTACGGAACAGCAAATTTTTTTGAGATTTCGGAGTTGATCCCATAGTAAATTGGTCATAATGATGTGTATGACGGACCCCTTTCGCATTAGTAAACAATTTCTGCGAAACTGTATACTGGCTGCGGGGATTGTGTGACGTGAACATTCGCTGGCTGAGTGAATTTCGCAGTCACGCAGCCATGATTCCTCGCCGTCTTACTCGCTACCGCCTACTTTTCCCCCCGTTGTGAGGTCACGGGCGTGCATTATCATGTGAGAGAGATGTCTGTGGCCGGCTATGTCCTGTGTCACTTATTCTACAATTCTGAAATTATCTATAACAAACGCCTATTTGTAGTCTTGTTGTTTTCACAGGTTCTGCAGAGTTAGGTCTCTGTTTTTTTTTTGTTTTATATTGTGAGTGTAGACGTTTAATACTACGTCATGCGATTGCTAGGGGTGGGTCTGGAAAATAAAATATCGATAAATCTAACGAATAAGGTTAACTATGACACTTAGTTGCTTATCGATATCGTTTATCTGTTTTTAGTATCTCTAAATAGGTACGTAGAAATTAATGCTGAACTTAGAAAAAATACGAGCTTACGATGTTCATACTGATAAAATATCGTTTTTACGTATCGAATGGTCAAATGTCATGCATCCACTTAATTTTAGCTACAAACCCTACGAAAGGAAATTGGGTCTCGTTTATTTGAAAAGGTCGTGAAGCGAGAGATCGGCAAACTAAGTCCATTTTCGACAGTTGTCATCGGAAACGGGTGTTTAGCAACCGACTCCGAAAGTAGGTTGTACGAAAAAACGTAAGTACCCTCTATCCAATATAGAAAATATGTGGGACGAACAGCGTTGCCGGGAAGGTCAACATATCGATTTGCAAGTAAGTGTATTAGAAATAGTAATTTACGTTAATGTACTACATTCCTTTAGTACTACAGAGTAGGTGTGACAGTGAAATGTCTAAATAATGAGTCAGAGTGTGAAGTAAGATGGAGTCTCAACTTTAACTAGTGAAGTACATGCTTAGTTTGGATTCTGGCTTACTTTCTGACTGCTCTGTGAGACCTGGGAAATATAGCAATGTGTTAGTATTTAGCTAAGACTAACTACATGTTAGATGTTAGATACTCACACATTTATCAGTACGAATGCAACAGTTAGGTTGTTGATTGCACCACTAACGAATTGCGGCGAGTACAATAGGTTTTTCTTTGCTAGCACGGAACACTTTTCTGTTTGTTTTAATTTTTGTTAATTTCCCCTGAAACCTTCCCTCTTATTAATAAACGCGTAGAAGTTTTGGGATAGTTAGTACGTGTTTTGTCTTTTTCTTTCTTTCTAGTTTCGAACTTGATCGTAAAAGACAAAAGACGAGAGTAACAACAAAGGTTATCAACAAAGGTTTAAGAAGGTTCAAAACACAATTTGAACTTGCAATCATACTGAATAACGTGTGAGACAATGAAAAGGTTAGAGACATAGAATGTTAGAAAATGAACAAGCCAAATATTATACTTGTATTTCTTATTATCTGTAACCAATAAATGTAGAGAATGTAACGATTTTTATCTATCAACTCTGTGTTCAATATTCTAGTTATTTGTATTGTTTTGTTTGTTTAAGCTTTTTTTTGGATTTAAAATGTGTTAGGATGTAAACGTATTGAAATAAGATTTTTTATAATTTGTTTAATGGTTTACGTTCCGTCACCAACTCGCTTGATATTATGCGATCGGCGTGATGGTGTGGTCAGGGATAGAGCACATTAATCTTCGAGAAATCTATCCACTTTTCCCTTGGCAATACCTAGATTGGTCGAGCAACACAGAGAATGGCGAGAAAGTTTTAAAAAAGGTAGGCTTTAAGTAAAAAGCTTATCGATCTGCATATTAATATTGAATCATAAAATAATCAAGACATCACAAAAGAGAAATCTATTCACGTAAAGTAAATAACCATAATGGATCACAGAGCACAGTTATAACGTTGTTTGTGCTACGAAGAATCTTACAAAAATAAACACGGCGAGCATGGTTAACAGTAAATTGATTGTTATACATCAGTCAAGCGTAGCGCGTAAGGGGCATAATCGCAGGGCAGCTCTGAAATATTACTGTGGCAACAATGAAATACGAAATATCTTTGAACGTGTGCAATCAATCAAGTTCGGTGTCGTGTTACGAATCAATACATCAAAATGGGCCCGTAGTGTGTGGACAGATACACGTGAGCGTGGGGCGCGACTGCAGGAGGACCACTAGACTTATGACAATGCCTTCCTCTCAAATATTTATTTCGTAATGAGCTTGTCATGTTTAAACATATTTATACTCATCACTGGTTTTGAATGAGCACCTTTGTTTAAAACTACCTACTTAATAACATGAACAATATATTATGCTAACTAGAGGCAAACAAAATTTTGAGTTGGATAAACCGTATCAACTTCCTGCGATACAGGCCTAGCCTAGTGCAGGAATCGCAGTATAAACAATTAGTATTTCTCCTTCATAGATATAAGCCCGTGTGTATTTAGTTATTCTAGTTGATAAACAAGTATGTAAGTTATATGCAAATATTTAAATATAATTAATAATACATAATAATAATAATAATTATATGCAAATAGTTATATGCAAATAATAAAAAAAGAAATTACATTTCATTTTTTCATTAACAATTTACTGAGAATAATGTACCAAAGTTGACATTGTGAGAGTCGCGGGTATCCAGTGGATGCAAAAGGCAGGCTGTCGTTCAGTGTGGAGGTTAAAGGGGGAGGCCTATGTTCAGCAGTGGACGTCTTCCGGCTGATGATGAATGTACCAAAGTAACAAAAGATTATTTTAATAAATTTTATTTAGTACTCATGTTAGTACAAAAACAACAAGTAGTTGTCACTACTTGTTGTTTTTGTACTAACATGAATCTATGGTCAGACGCATCGCGTGGTAGTAGTTCTTATGAAATATGTGAACGCCATCATAGTCAAACATTAGTCATTACCAGCAGTCGTCTCGATCGCGCAGGTTTTGCCAAAGCTCAGTCCATTAATCATACGTATGAGAGGTATTTTTGTGTGTAATTAAAAACATCTGTCCGTGGAGTGGACAGCGAGCACTGTAGGGTTTTTGATGTAGTCTCTAGTGGCTGTGGTCGTTTTGTCCCGAGTTTTTGTGATTAATTGGACTGGTCAGAAACGCCTTTTTCATTTTGTGTAGGTCGTCAGTTCAAACATAAATCTATACTTTGGTGTCATCATCATCATCACTGCATCTACTTACTAAAGGCCATACCTAGGCCTCCCTTTGATTCTGTCACTGTCTTTGGCCCCTCAATAGTCGTTCCAATGTCGTTTTGTCCCGAGTTTTTGTAGTTAATTGGACTGGTCAGAAACACGTTTTTCATTTTGTGTAGTCGTCAGTTCAAACCAATATCTATATTTGGGTGTGATCATCATCATCATAACTGCATCTACTTACTAAAGGTCACAGGCCTCCCTTTGATTCTGTCACTCTTTTTGGCCTCTCAATAGACGTTCCGATGTGATAAGTACTTATAGTGCTTTAACAGGTGGTTTTACTCGCTATCCAATCAACCAGGTAGGTAGTACCCTTCCCATCCTACCTAGGTTATACCCTGTACTAGGCCAAAAGGAGGTCATTGTTATCATCATTATGAACAACTTTTACTATGGTACCAAACCTGAAATCACGAAAAAATATCAGCTGTTCCATAGAAAACGGTAATGAACGGTATACAAAATGTATGGAACAGCTGATTATTTTTTCCCCGCGATTTCATGGTTGGACGCATAATCAAAGTTAAACACTGTTTTAAGCTGTCACGGTTGGTCGGTAAATATCCCGTAAATAATCATATAACTATAGTAAAAGTTGTTTATAACGATGAATACAATGACCTCCTTTCGGCTTAGTACAGGGCACAGGATGTATGTGAAACCCTGTATATGTTAATCAAAGGTGTAAATCTATATATATTAAAGCGAAATTCATCTACTCACTCATTCACTCATTAAACACGAAATCTCGAAAACCACTTGACCTATGAAGCTGAAATTTGGCAGGTAGATTCCTTATTAGGTGTAGAAGTCTGCTAAGAATAGATTTTGCGAAAGGGCCGAATTAAGGGGGGCAAATTGAAGTTGAAAGTTTATATGAAAGTTTACGCGTACGAAGTCGCGGGCAACAGCTAGTTATGTATATATAAGCTACCTCCAGATTCCTCGTTAAACTAATTTCAACCTTTCTCGTATAGTTGACAGAAATACTGACCATTGTCTTGTACTTAGCCACTTACTCAAACTAATGATGTGATTGTGATTATTTGGTAGTTTATAAAGCCAGCTCGTTATGATACCGTATTCGAATCTCACACTATTGTACAAGCTCATAGAGTTATTCCGTGAGTAGGTACTTCCTATACATATCAAGGGAACTCCTGACCCGCCCTCTGTGGCCCATCGTGACTTATCACATTCAGCCCGCTCGGGCCCATTTTCCTTTTCTTTGTATACGATTTACGATATTCGGAGTAAGGGCCCTTTAATAGAATATTTATAGGCGAATAAAATAATGTACTTTCTTTGCAGATAGTTCGAGATTTAATGGATTGTTGAAAAATGTTATTTGGAGTGCTAAAATATTTACTATTATGACATTTATAATCTTTTAAGGAAGATTAGCAGTATTATTTATTTAAACATAGTTATGATCTATGGTTAAGAAAATGCTTAGCATTAAGTCCTCCATTTGTGCATTTCCAAATGTTTGTAAGTGTGTCATAGAGTATTGAATAAAATAATAAACGATTTGCTGCCAATAGAACATACGTTGATTATGGCAGGCGGGCTAAGCTGTGACCAGCGAAAGGCAAATCGTGCCATGTGGCGTTTTAAGGACACCCTTACGTCAAGCAATCAGCAAAAATTCCATAAGCTGATGATGTCTTAACTGAAACCTTACTAAATAAGATCTAATCAATGATTAGAAAACCTCAAAATTATATTCAATTCAACGTTACGATAATTTGTTTTACTCCATGAATACTCAATAGAGTCAAAAAGAGCAATTTAATATATTGGCTTAGTTGTGAAAGGGTTGAAACACAGTTTTGGGTGTTATGAGTAAACTGTAGCAGGAATGACGTCACATCATTCTGTTGTTTTGACGTACAAAATTATGGGGTGTGAAAATAGAGGCAATTTATATTAAAATCATTATTGCAGCGTGTTTTAAAACTTATTTTCTGGTGTCATATGATTATTTACGGGATATTTATCGTATTTGAGGAGCTCATTCCACAACTTTACCACGGTAATTATCCCGTAAATAATCATAATATATAACTTTATTGAACAACCGTGACAGTTTAAAACAGTGTTTTATTTTCTGGATTTCGTAACTATGCTATTCGTATTATGAACTTAAAATAATTAATTATGACTAACTGAAGTTCGGCGCTCCTTGATAATAGGTAGGTAATCGTTTATATAATATATGTTATACATAATGCTTTAAAATTTGAATTTAGCTCAAACAGAAATAGTTGCAATAAAATTTGGTATTTATTCTATAAAATTTTCATTGCGAGCTCACCCTTGAAAAGATTTCTAATTTGACGGCAATGGTTCAACTGAAATTAGGAAATTACGAATAAATAATGATTTTATATCTTAATGAATAAAATGCGAAACAAATATTGAAATTAATTTTTAGACGCCAAAAGTACTACTTTCCCCTTAATATTTCCGAGCGAAATATACAAATTAATAGCAGCCGTTGCCAACGTTCTTTTGAATATGAAAATCCTTTTAATTTTTTTATTAATTCATATTTTAGATGATGAAAGCGAAGGGCAGGGCCCTTGGTAGGAGCCAGAATACCTATTAATGAAACAGTGATAATTTTACGGTTTTCAATTAAGCTATATTTTCATTCGCTCTCGCCGACTCAATATTCAATTTTACGTAAAGGTCGGAAGTTCAAGGGTATCTTATTAGGAACTTCTGTAACCGCGTGATTAGGACTTTCGGACGATTCTTTACAATAGCTGGGATAAGGTTTTGTAATTCCAGAGGAATTAATAAGAGAAGGTAAATTAAAATGGTTATATTTTGTTATAAAAAATAAAAATAAAACAAAGTCAATATTTTTTATTAACAAATAAAAAATAATAAATAATCTATAAATCGCCACATTTAATCGACGCAGCTGGTGATAGGAGAGCTGGCTCATTCCTCGCGCAGAGAATTTCTTTAGTAATTCAACGCGGGAATGCAGCCAGCGTTCTTGGCACTTTACCACACGGACCACATCTTGTTTTTGATTTTTGATTATATTAGTGATAATTAGTAATAAGTAATAATTAAGGCTTTTTTATTTTCTTTGTTTGATATACCTACCTTACTTAAATAAATAAAATTGATAGATAGATTTTTATAATATACAGGTGTTTGGCCTCTCCTGTTAAGTTTTGACAACCTGTGTTAGGAGAGACCGCTCTTTCGTTATAAGTGCGTTTTTGTTGTTTTGATTTTTTTCTTCTTCTTCATATATATAAAAAGCGATGTATGTATGTATGTTACATATGGAATCCAAAACAGCTGGACCGAATTTGACGGGACTTTCACTGGCAGATAGCCAATGTTATTAGGAGTAATCCACGCGGGTGAAACCACGGGGTGCAACTA
The DNA here is from genome assembly GCA_914767915.1 of Agriopis aurantiaria. Taxonomy (NCBI): domain Eukaryota; kingdom Metazoa; phylum Arthropoda; class Insecta; order Lepidoptera; family Geometridae; genus Agriopis; species Agriopis aurantiaria. The sequence goes on along the minus strand of OU611992.1, from coordinate 13,425,474 downwards.
ATAATTAATTTTAATATTTATAGGTATTCAGCTTCATTTTATTGGTTGGAGTGTAAGTAGAGAGAATGCCGAGTCAGCTCATTTCCGATCCATTAACTGCGACTGCGCGTTTCAACGCATTAAAGTTTATAAGTTATCTAATATTTCACTTCTCAGCCATTGGATAATGCAAAGATTACTCTCATGATCGTCAGTTCATATGGAAGCAAGCTAACGACTATAACTTCAAAATGTGTTACCGCAACTTTGCAAGTATTCAAAATTATTATCACATTTGCTTAACTTTTCGGGGTAATAAAGTACCATTTGATTTAAACTAAACCTAAAAAAATATTTCAGAGATATATGAAATTAATTCCAACCAAACGAGAAGCTTTAACATCTTATTTTTAAATTCTTTACCTGCAAAGCCGTCTGCAGGGTGATTGCGACTAAAAGCAGAAACTCCCATCAAGCCTGATTTTAGGTCTGATGTGTTCGCAACCATCTAGCTCCCTCCGTTACCATATTTCCCTCATTTCTCTGGCCTTGAATGTTTGCCGCTCCTTTTATAAAATTAAAACAAAACGGGCAGTCATGGGACTACCGATTTTTGATCATAATATATAGTTTGGATTTGCCTTAAACTCGAGCTTGTACCGAAAAAAGTCTGCCAAAACTGAAGGGCACACAGACACACACACACACACACCAACTCACACACACAAACACATATTGCACACACTGACATAATGCTTACTAGTTCTGGGTGTAAGTGGTAAAATTTATTTTTTCTGAGCTGCCGTCAGAAGTGAAAACCAATACGTCATTTATTAGCACGTAGAATTTTCATTAAAAAACCTGATAACAAAAAGTTAGGTAATGGTTATAATAGCGCTAACTGTAAAAAGTGTTTACCGGCAAACTCGTTTAATCAAAATCCATTACTCAAAATACTTCACAAGATTAAACAATGTTTTCCGTACCCATCCGTAGAAGTATCACATTCGCTTTGAAAACAGTCGTACGTTACGTAAAGGGTACCATAAATACTGTCTGCCTGACCTGTGAAAACAACCGTTTGTGCTGCTCTCACTGTGATTGCGGGCTAGTGAAAATAAACGGATATTGGTAGAGATCTTTCATTCTAAATGTGCACACCCCTCCACCGCACTACGCATACGAAATACTACGAAAATACGGTAGAGGCGAGTGCATATTTAGAAAGACATATCTCTACTACGGTATGGGAAAAGCTTTTATTTAATTGTACCCTAAGGCTTGGTTGCACCATAGTAGCAGTTAAAATTAAGGTTTATGACAAATTTGTCAAAAACATTAACGCTGACTTTAGCAAATACTGCGAAATGCGTTGCAACAGTGTATTCCCTAGCATAGTTAAAGTCATCAGGGTTGCAAGTCAAAATGATACCTTATTTACTCTAGATTGTATTTTTTTTTTCTTTTTTTCAGTACTATATTCTTATAACAATGTCTATTTTTAGATGTAGAAATGCATAATTACCTTAATAGTAAGGTAGTAGTCTACTTGATTCATACTGACCCGATATCAAATTGTTTTAAATTATCTTATAATCGCTAAGGGTGGGTTGCACCATCTTACTTTAGCTTTAACATTTCAATTAAAGTATCGGTTAGGCAAAATTTTTTTTACACTATCTACAAATTGTTATATGACGTCATAACTTTTACTGTTAACCGTAACTGCCCACGCTTCGCTAATGTTTAATTTAAATATCTGTCGGATGCATCTCTATCTTCTCTACATAGTATAAATTGAAGTCGCTCTCCGCGTCTGTCTGTCTGTCTGTATGGCCGCTAACTCCTCCTAAACCACGCAACGGATTTTGATGCGGTTCTCACCATTAGCTATACACATTTTCACGGAAGGTTTATATATATAACTAGCGACCCGCCCCGGCTTCGCACGTAAATTACACCCGTGCGAAGCTGGGCGGGTGGGTCACTAGTAAAATATAATTTCAGATATGCACCTGGAGTAAATAAAGTCTCATTTGACTTGCAACCCTGGTAACTTTAACTATGCCAGTGAGTACGCTGGTACAACGCAATTTACAGTAACTGCTAAAATCAGAAATTTGTCATAAACCTTAACTTAAACTACTACTATGGTGCAACCAAGCCATAGTCTACTTGTGACCACGGACACTGTGAATTGTTTAAAACGTAAGGAATTAAAATAATGATCGCGATAAGGTTGTGTTTTGGTGTACTAAGATTAACACAGTTCCGTAATGGCTAGACGGGTTTAGATGAAACTCGATACGAATACACGTCGTGGTTTAGATATCACATAGCAGGAATATTCTAATTGGTTTAGAATCATTAGCCACGGGGCACAACTGATATAGTAAACAATCTAGATAGTTCCACAGGAAAAAGTTACAAAGGAAAACAAAAACAAGAGCTTGATACAACTTTTCCGTAGAAAATAATTCTATTAAAGGCTGCATTTTCTTCACTTTAAACGGTTTTATACAAAGCCCGGTTTTCTTTCTCCTGTCATTTACAGTTTTCTAGAAAACTACGTTATCCTGGAACAAAGTGAACTAACGAGTTTCAAAACCAAGATGCGCCGAGTACTTTTAAAGGTGTAAAAAATATCCAAAAATATGGCTTGAATCAGTGACAGATAAACCAAATATTATGTAGGTATGGTACAGACAAGTAAGTAACTAAGTATATAATATGGGCAGTCTAACTGTTTTTGTAGTGTTAAAATTAGCTTGAATTTTATAGTTTAAAAAAATATTATTAGACTTGCAATCGACCACCATCTCGCCTGATGTTAAGCGATGATGTGGTCTACGCACTACGCGTTAATAAATGCACTTGCCCTATTAGTAAATAATAAAGAAATATGCAAGTAAATAATAGGTATATAGGTATAATCTATCTATATCGCTTCTTCTCTATCTCTATCTCTACCTACATAGTATAAATTAAAGTCGCTTTCCGCGTCTGTCTGTCTGTATAACCGCTAACTCCTCCTAAACCACGCAACGGATTCTGATGCGGTCTTGAGCATCAGTTAGATACTTTTTCACGGAAGGTTTATATATATATAACAAGCGACCCACCCCGGCTTCGCGTAAATCACACCCGTGCGAAGCCGGGCGGGTGGGTCGCTAGTATATATATAAAAATGAATCCCTATTTACCTTGGTCACGCCATAACTTGAGAAGGACTTTACCAATTTCATTCATCTTTTTTTAAAGTTTTCTAATACTTTGTAGAGGGTTTTTATGGAAAGAAAAATTGAGAAAATTGCACAGAAAATTTGAAAATTTCAGAAAACTTAAGACGATTTTAAGTTCGCGCGTTTGACAGTTCTAAGACAGGACAACGTTTGTCGGGTCAGCTAGTACCTTAAAGTTTCTATGAAGTCTTAAGAACCACAATGATGAAAGATGGATGTCTAAGGCTTGGTTGCACCATAGTCGTAGTTAAAGTTAAGGGTTATGACAAATTTGACAATAACATTAACGCTGACTTTAGCAGTTACTGCAAAATACGTTGCACCAGTGTATTCACTAGCATAGTTAAAGTCACCAGGGTTGCAAGTCAAATGAGACCTTATTTACTCCAGATACATAACTGGAATTATATTTTATGCGTCTGACAGATATTTAAAATAAACAATAGCGAATCGTGGGCAGTTACGGTTAACAGCTAAAGTTATGACGTCATTTAACAATTGTCAGATGGTGCAACAAATTTTTTGCCCAACCGGTACTTTAACTGAAATGTCGACGTTTGTTAAAGCTAAAGTAAGATGGTGTAACCCACCATAAGTATTTTATTTTAGTAGGATCTAAAAATAAAGGCCTCAAAGTTTAAAGGCTCTTGAACAACTACTTAAAACTAAAGTGAAGTACCTGCCTTTGTTCAATTTAGGCATTCAAAACTTGAGCCCGTATTGTGCGCATTTGCAATCAAAAGTAGGTAGCTTACACGTTGTAAAATCTTTTTCGTCTCTCTTGCGAGAATTGGTCAAATAGGGCAAGCGAAATTCTTCGATTATCTTTTACATAAACTAATGAGAATCCCTTCAAACTTTGCAATATATTTAAAAAAAATAACTGGAATTACATAGTAAATATTTACAGCTGTATGCGAGTATTATACCCCGTGCGAGTAATTAAGTTATTTTATCCGAATAATATTATCACTCCAGGATCTATTGTCTAACCCAGGGGTGTCCAACATACGGCCTGCGGGCCACAATGCTGCCCGCCAAGGTTCCTAATCCGGCCCGCGAATGAGTCAAAACTTGGGTAACTTTTAACTTTTTTCGAAGTAATTTTGTAAATAACTGATATTCATATCTATATCATCTACATATCAGTATGCCTGTGCATGCAGTTACAAGTGACACCTGCTGTGAATTCCGCCAAAAAGTTAAAACTATACCCTTTCTACCATTTTACTTATTTTAGTCTTGATTTGCTCAGTTACGAAGCTTCTCTTGGCTCGCCATAGTGACAAAGTTAATAAATCCGGCCCGTCACAAAATTTAGTTGGACACCCCTGGTCTAACCTGTGATAAAAACGAGTCCGGGAACCCACGTGCGACCAGTTACGTATTTTCTTCGTGCGTAAGTAAAGGAATACATAGATACGGACAACGAACATACCATGTCACATTCTGTAACGTCCCAAATAACATTTTATAAGGCCCTCCGTAGGTCGGACGGTCCGCAGTTGCAATCGGTAGTATATTGCGTCCTGCAGACGTTACGGCCAATATTAACCGGACGAGGGGTTAAGTGTCATGTAAGGGCGCTTCGTGTCATGCGGTCTTTATGTGAAGCCGGTTAAGGCAAGGGTCGCGAGTTTTGGAAAATTTAAGAAAATTGCCTTGTTTACTTGATGGCCATGCGGATGTTTTAAGGAATAAGGTCGCTGGTCATTATTGTTACAAGTTATGGTCACTCAATACTCAATTTCTCCTAATACCGCGGCTTTGGTCGACGCTACACTACCATCTTCTCTTTTCAGCTTAGTCACTGGCTTTGACAATAGACATGTCTCTTGCAAACACTTTGGAGCCTTTCTTTTGCTCAATCGTCTCGAAGTCACTCAGAGATTATTTTGTCTCGGTTTTATTTCAATAGCACGCAAATTGCCTAAATAAGCCCATTGCTGTCCAAATAAGCAACGTACGAGAGAGACAAACCGGTTAAACGGTTAACCAAAGAAGACCTTGAGAGCAATTGAAATAAAGGCTGCGTTTTACTCGTTTTAGTCTATCTGCTTCTGGAAAGTAATGGAGCTTCTTACATGTATAAGTATTTATCTTTAGGTACTCAAACCTGGAAAGGAATGTGGTAGTTATCTGCTGCAAAAATTAAGAAACTTGGCGTAAGTCAGTCCGTTAACTTAATTGAAGTAGGGAGCGCAAGTAGGATCCCATTTAAGTTATAGCTGTGTTCTGTGTGTTGTAAGTAAAGTATTTCCATTTCGTATGAGAATAAACTAAAACTATTTGCGTATGCACGTACCTCTGCACTTATAGCTTTCAGAAAACGTCTGGTAAGTTCTAGAATTTCAATCATGTCAACTTTAAAGTGAACGACTCATGTATAATGTTTAGCTGTCATAAACTTCATAAACGAAGGGCTGTAATCTACTCTTTAATAATATTTCATGCAAGTGATATGCAATAAAATGCCACGATTAATAATTATGTCATACATTGAATAGTTTCATGGATCTCAGAAGTAAGGATATGCTCATCCAAATATTTGCATAATGTTTTAGTACTTGCAAAATGAGCGCCATCTGTAAAACTATATTCTAACTACGTCGCATCGTTGTCTACTAGCTATAGACTATCCTTGTTTTTGCGGTATTTTAATAAAGAGTTATCTTATTTTACATCGCTTTGCTCTCAATTACATTAACCGTTCATAGACGAAATCGGCGCAACAATTTAGTCGGAATCTTTGATAAAGTTCCATTGGACCGGTCCTTACGAAGTAATATATATAAATCAATGGTAGTTCTACCTTATTCACGGAGCATCTGCTCAAAAGGTTATTTTTACAATATTTAAAATTGTACAAAACTCTTTAAAAAAAAACATTGATAATTAGAATTCAGGTAATTTATCAGACTTTATAATTAATACAAAATAAATTTGAAGAACTTGTAGTAAATGTATAACCATGTCTTCAAAAATCTTAACCGACACTTTGATGACAAGACAATAAATTAGATAATTCAGTGCATAATGACAGTAACTAAAAATATATAAGAAATAAAATATACTAACCAAAGTTATTCTTTCATCGTAACAACCAAATATTTAAGCTCGACAACTCCCGTCACGTTTTAATCCCTTGTGCCGAAATTTTAATCAAGCGTTGCAGTGACAAGTCTCCCAATTTATATAAAGTTGCGTCAGCTACCGATGTTTCTTCCCGACCCTAATGAGTTTCTGCTGGGTGTCATTCGTACAGTTTTATTAGAGTAAAATAACAGTTAGAGAGGATCTTGAAACTAATTTCAACTGGATAGAAGGCACAATTTATCGATGTTATGGAATGACCTGTCTAATTTCAATGTACAAAAATTTGCATTTAGAGATGATGTGAGCTAAACAGTGAAGTAGTCTTGAATAGTAAAGACGTGTTTTGACTTTTTATCTCTTTAAAATTTTAAACTCGATCGTAAAATACAAAATGTGGAGTAACTATTCCAAGGCTACTCCACGTTTATTAGTAAGGGTCTTAGAGTATACATGGTTGGTTATGCAGAAAGGGCCCTTTTTACTCATAATTTTGAATAACTTTTGTTATGGGCCCAACCCTAAAATAATATCAGCCCGAACCCGAAATAAATATCAACTGTTCCATAAAAAATCGAGTGTATATGACATTTTTCTATGGAATTTTTAAATTTTTTTACGATTTCAGTGTTGGTCCCATAGTAAAAGTTGTTCATAATTATGGGTATTAAGGATCCCTTCTGGGTTAGTACATGACCTTGTGTAAATGTTCTAATTCTTGAGTTAGGTTTTTTTAAACTGTTGATAATTATCTAACCTCTCGCAGGCAGCTATCCTACCTCATATCTTACGACTTTGGACTTGTTATTTTATTTACAAACAAAAACCTAAATATTTAAATTAGAGTTCTAAATTACAATCATTTTACGCTATATCTGATGCTATATCGTTTGACGCTATTTTTTAATGCGAAAAAACTTGCACCTACAATGTACCTACACAATAAATAATAACATACAAACTCAATAATTAAGGTACTTTTAAAGTCGTAGTACAACAGTTATTAAGTATATTGTAAGGAAGCTGTGTACTTTGTGTTATCAGCTAATTTATCAATAACCCTATATAACACTGCTACCAAGGAAAAGACAAGTATTCTTAGATGTCCCTTTCAAAATGAGGTTCACTTTTTACAATCTTGTTAAGACGCAATAAGGGATCAACCAAACATCTTAGTCACAACAGTCTCAACCCAGCATCAGCAATAAATTATAATAAGCCGTAAACCTTAAAACAGCGTATTTTAGTGAATCAAAACGCCTTGTCGGCAAATATAGCGGCAGAGTGGGGGCAACGCGGAGCATTGAAATTTTCATTGAAGAGAAAATGAAGGGTGCTTCGCAAAACTGATGACGTGTAAAAAGCTGATAGAGCCATCGGGGCTCATTTAAATGATGGGAATGGGACAAGAATCTCTTAAGCACCCCGCATAATGTTACGGGCAAACGCAATTTCTTAGCGTAAAAGAATTTAGGGCGATAAAAAGATGATTCTAATGCGAACATTAGAAATGATGATGCTTTGTTTCTTGGGGGTTCTCTCATTTTAAAGTTGGAATGAGTTTTTTATTGCGTAATATTTCTGAGGATACTATGCGCTAGGGGACTGTAAGTAAGACTATATATTATAATTATGGTGTTTGTGAGGTTTTTTGCCAGCGCCACTAATGTTGCATGCCACTTAAGGCGGCAAGTTTGTACACAAACCTAAAAATAATTATTGGTAATTAATTCTGCACTAATACCTAATACTAATACCTACGTATAATGTACCTACAAACTGCAATAAATGATTTTATTTGATTTAGAAGCATTAAAATAAATAAATAAATATTCGGGTCATTTTTTCACATACGGTCATCTGACCCCAAACTAAGCAAAGCTTGTGATATGGCTACCAGAGACTGACATACATACATATATAGTTTTAAATACATACTTAAATAGATATTAACAACCAGATATAGAACAAACACAAATGTTCATCACACAAATGTTTGTTCTAGATGGGAATCGAACCCACGCCCCCAAGCTCAGTAGGTAGGTTCACTACCAACTGGACCAACGGGCTATCCAAATAACTAATAGCTTTCTTAAATGATTTTTTATTGCTTCATACTAGTATAACGAAATACATGTTTCACATTTAGACGTATTCACAAAAATCTCGATACAAAGCGAATAAGTTTGTACCTAAGGCAAGTGTTTAAGTTTAGCCGATATAACATTCTTGACTTTCGAGAAGCATCGTCAAACGTCAAACGACGAGATATTTCATAGCACGTGTTATTGGCCAAACTTTGTCTCAAGCTATAGTCAGTATTGTTATATCGTCACCCCTTAAGAACACAAGTGCCATTGTGATAGTTGTTTATCCAAACAATACACTGAAAATTGGCGACACGCGACTCCCGAGTCTTTGTAGCATCATTATCCACCGAATATAGATCTCATTCCAATTCCATAGAGTTGAATTTTGAAGAGGTTAGCTTAGTAAATGCGCTGTACGTATTTAAGATTCTACGATCTTAGAATATCAGTGTAATGCCAATAACGATGCTAGCAGGTAGCACTCAACGTAAGATATTTACATTACCGAGACTTAGTTGCCGTTGTAAAATTTTAGGAGATAGTATAACAAAAGCACAGTGTTTCTATATTATTAGGTGTGAGCTTATAATCTGCTGACCTCGGTTAGCGCTTACACTGTAAGCTTACAGTTGTATGAAGTTGACCCAAGACAACGGTACTTTCTAATGCAGTAAAGTAGGCGAGCTAGTGTTATGTATTCCATGGTCACTTTGGTTTCAAATGCAGAACGTAAAATCTATATACGAGTACCTATAATTATAAAAGCGAAATTCATCTACTCACTCATTCACTCATTAAACATGAAATCTCGAAAACCACTTGACTTACGAAGCTGAAATTTGGCAGGTAGATTCCTTATAAGGTGTAGAGGTCCACTAAGAAAGGATTCTGCGAAAGGGCTGAATTAAGGGGGGCAAATGGAGGTTGAAAGTTTGTATGAAAGTCCTTTGTTTTTTATCTTAGGGACATCAAAATTTGGTATTCAGGCTACTGGTTTAAAATTAATAAGTACTGTATAAAAAAAAAAAAAAAGACGGATTAAGGAAGAGAAATAAGGGTTTTAATAAATATTTTAAGTTTGGTAATTACGAATCTAAAATTAGGCAAGTAGATTCCTTATGGGGTTTAGAAGTCCGCTAAGAATAGATTTTGCGAAAGGGCCGGATTAAGGAGGACAAAAGGGGGTTGAACGTTTATATGAAAGTCTACGCATACGAGGTCGCGGGCAACAGCTAGTACATAATATATAAATGTTAAATAATAAAACAATTAGTACGAACGCAGAACATGAAGCTATACTACACACAATATGCGGTAAGGTTTCATGTATGACTAGTTTTTTGCCTTCGGCTTCGCCCGCATTGTGAACAAAGCATCCTATGTCAAGGATAGTGAAGATTTAGTTCTATCAGTGAACTATTTTTTGAAATCGGGTAAGCGTTTTGGACATAATCTCAAACACACATACAAACTTAACCTGTTTATAAATTTAACGTAGAAGTTTAGATAATGCAGATAGAACTGAAACTGATTATAATTATATATTATTTTTACAACAACAAAAAAAAAGTATTCGCGGGTGTATAAATATTATTTTGTTCTTTGTAGTGGCACAATGTATGTGTTTTGTGTGGTTAATTCACACCGCTGTGCGAACACATTGCGGTGCGAATAACTGCATTATCCGGCTAGTAAAGGAAACGACTATGTGGCCTCTAAATACTCTCTTATATTTTTCGTTGTACAAATCTAGTACTAATGAATCGGCGACAAACGTTTGCGCGTTTTAACACCAGTCAGCGCCATCTAGTTTAGTTTAGAGTAAACTTTCATAAACATTCCGCCCCTCAAAGTGCGTTAGAACTTTCAAACTAAATGTGAAATAACAATAACAACTGACTGCAAGCATAAAATCCAAAAGGGTTTAACATAACTAAAATTCTATAACTTTACACTATAATTTCAGCAAATCTTTAAGAATATTTGAGGGGGTAAGCTAACTAATTAGTTATATTCAAGCAAGTAACTATGAATAAACTTTACTAGAATATAAACAAGTGCTTAAAACTAGATATATTCAGAACAAGTGGACTGTAAACTTGTATATTTTTTTAATGCTATTTAGCATACTAAAATCTAATTAAATAATCTAACAGTATCACTTAAATGACAAGACTCGGTTCTGTTGGAAGTAGACACAATTTATGTATAGGTCGTTTTAAAATTGAGTCTTTACATTTAAGGGAGACCACCCTGACCAAACCATCTGAACCAGGGTGTGTAGTGATTACCTTGCCCATGAGCCATTTAGTGGGGGGTAATCGGTCATCTTTAACTAAAACTATATCACCAGGCTTAATATTATCCTGACTACGGTTCCATTTATATCCTTTTTGTAAATTGACAAGGTATTTTTGGCTCCATTGACGCCAAAACTTTGAAGCTTTTGTTGTAAATAGATCCATCTTTTGTTATAAGGTATATTTTGATTGTCTAAATTTTCATCTGGAACCACTATTGGTGGTTCACCAATAAGAAAATGACCAGGTGTCAGAGCTATAGTGGTACCAGACTTATCATCATCTAAAGAAGTTAATGGTCTAGAGTTTAAACAACTTTCTATTTGGCACAGCAAAGTGGAATATTCTTCATAAGTTAATTTAGTGTCACCTAAAACTCTGTTTATGTGTTTCTTCGTGGATTTGATTGCGGATTCCCAAAGTCTTCTTATATGTTTAGGTAGATTTCTTAGTAATTGGAAGTTACACATACACATTATCGAATTACTATTTTGTTCAAATGTTTTACAGCAATTATGTGATATTTATTTCTAATGTAATTTAACAACAGCTGATTTCCACCATGCAAGGTAGTGTCAGCGAGTCTTTTACCATCAGGTAAGCTAATTTACTATTATTGGCTAATATTACAGGATGTTTAGTTTCGATGTTTACAATTGCATTTTGTATTCTACCACCTACTTTTAGTATACCGTCACTATCTTCTATTGGGTTTAAATTTACTATATCTTTTTTATTTACTATTTCAGATTTCTGCGACATTTTTATCAAGAATTTTGCTGAGTTTTGCAGTTCTTTGGAGTTCAGGTAAGTAGTATGTATAAAATCAGGTAAGTTTTCTTTTTTAGCTTTGCTTTTACATGTATAGTAGAATCGTAGACAATAGCTTGTTACTCTTAACAATTTTCTATAGCTAGAGTATCTATTAATAATGTCATTTGTTTCAGGTTCCGATATAACTCCACAATTCACTAGCACTTTCACTTCAGGCCTTTTTTCTAACTCTGTAGAACTAACTATTTCACTTATGTCTTTCACAGGTAATGCACTATCTTCTCGCAGCCAGGATGGACCGTTCCACCACAGCGCGTGTGACTGCAGCTCAAGTGGAGAAATTCCTCTGGAAGCCACATCTGCTGGATTGTCAAGTGATGCTACGTGATGCCATCTACTTGTGTCTACGGCATTTGTGATCTCTGTCACTCTATTTGCCACAAATGTGTTCCAGTAACTAGGTGGGCGTTGTAACCAAGCCAGAACTATGGTTGCATCTGTCCAAGCGTAAGTGTCGTTCAATGGAACATTGAGTGCTGTTCTAATTCTATCTATTAGTTTTGCAAGTAATACTGCGCCACACAATTCCAATCTAGGCGTAGATATCTTTTTTACAGGTGCCACTCTAGTCTTAGCTTCTATTAAAGTCACCTTAATGGAGTCTGGTGAAATTGTGCGACAGAACACAACTGCTGAATAGGCGATATCTGAAGCGTCTGAGAACCCGTGGATCTCTAGTTTTATCGTGTTATCTGTTATGCCAATCCATCTATCAAGTTCTATCTTAGACATTTCGCATAACTGTTTGCGAAAGGTCAACCATTCTGCCTCTAAGTGTTCGGAAATTTCTTCGTCCCAGTCTAAACCTTCTATCCAAAATCTTTGCAGAAAAACCTTTGCTCTAACTACTATTGGAGCTAACCAACCTGCTGGGTCATATAGCTTGGCTATGTCTCTCAAGATTGAACGTTTCGTCGGCTTTTGAGTAATGTCTTTGATGTCAAATCCTAGTTCAAATTTATCTGTTCTATTGTTCCAGTCTATTCCAAGTATTTTTCTATTAATTTCTGATAAATCTTCTGTGTTGACCAAATTGGTTGCCCATTTATGCAGCGTGAAACCACCTTTCTTTAATAATTTCTTTAGGTTTTCTTGCAGTTCAAGGACCCTTTCAGGTGTTGATGCTCCACTAAGTAAGTCATCTATGTAGAAATCATTGGCCAATACATCAGTTATTTCTTCAGAGAAGTTATTCTTTTCATCAACAGCTAACTGTTTCAGCGTTTTTATTGCGAGGTATGGTGCACATGATGTACCATAAGTCACCGTGGAGAGTTCAAACTTCTGTACCGGTTCGTTGGTGTTGAATCTCCATAATATCCTTTGGAAGGCTTTATCCGTTTCATGTACTACTATCTGTCTATACATCTGTCGAATATCTCCTACTAGTACTACAGCATGTCGTCGCCACCTTAAAGTGATGTCACGGATGTCGCTTTGAAGCGATGGTCCTGTCAGTAAGTTGTCGTTCAGGGACTTTCCGTTGCTAGTATTCGCGGAAGCGTCAAAGACCACGCGTAGCTTGGTAGTTAAGTGCTGTTCGTTAATTACAGCATGATGCGGTAAGTAACAACTAAGCTTAGTATCGTTATCCGTTGCAACTAGTTGCATGTGATTCTTTTCTAGGTAATCTGCCATAAATTCATTGTATCTATTTCGTAAATCTGGATGTCTTTTAAATTTATTCTCTACTCCTAATAATCTTTTCATTGCAATTTTTTCAGATTCACCGATGTCTGGAGGGCTAACGGCAAAAGGTAATTTAACTTCATATCTTCCGTCTTCTTTTCTACTATGGTTTGTACTATAATGCTTTTCACATTTAATCTCATCATTTGTCAGTATCTTTTTTCCAGGTACTGCTTCTTCAATTTCCCTGAATCTACGAAGTTCCGCATCTAGTTCTAGTTTCACATGATGAGTGTGTACTTGTGTGTGTTTTCTATTGCTTCTATTGTTACTACCAGATATCAACCATCCTAGTGAGGTCTCTTGTGCCACAAGTGAGTTTGTATCGTTTCTATATACCATCAGACCTGGTTGAATAATGTCAGCGAAGACCTCTGCTCCTAGGAGAAGATCGACACGACCTGGCTGTGTAAACGACGGGTCTGCTAGTTGTATGCTATTGAGTTGTGGCCAATTGACTGTTTGAGTTCGTTGTGGTAGTTGTGATGTTAAGTTACGCAATACATAAGCGTTGACCTTAACTTTCGTCTCTGGGTTGTGTAGGGACATTAATTCCAGTTTTACTAGTGCTTTAATGGTTGTGGGCTTGGAATTAATACCGACTATGTTTCCTTGAATAGATTGTTTCTTCAATCCTAACTCTTGACACGCACCTTCGGATATCAGCGAGGCTTGAGAACCTTGGTCTACAAGTGCGCGAAGGGTGTGTATACTATTGTTTCTATTTGACTGTACTGCTACGAGCGCAGTGGCTAAAATGACAGGGCTCGTCGTGCTATTACTATTGCTATTGGAGGTATTTAGGGTGATGTTATCTAAGGTTCCTATGTTTGCTAGTGGTGCTTCGTGGGTTTCAGGCTCTTTTGTGCTAGGTTCGATGGAATATCCATGCAATAATGAGTGATGTTTTCTATTACATTTTCTACAGGTTGTTTGCTTGCAATCTTTCACCGAGTGACCTCTCTTCAAGCAGTTAAAGCAGAGGTTGTTTTTCTGAACGTACTGTTGCCTTTCATTTACTGGCAGCTGGCAAAAGTTTTGACATGTATAAATTCTATGATCTCCTTTGCAATACGAACAGTTCACAGTTGAGGAGGTGACGCTTGTTGCAAAAGTCTTAGTATTGTATTGAGTGTTTCTATTTTGTGGTGGTGCATCTTTGTATTTGACTGCTTCTAAGGTTCTAAACCGGAATTCCAGAAATTCTGACAAATCTTTCCATGTGGGTAGATTTTCCCGCCCTTCTATACGTTGTTCGAACAGCTTGTGTGACTCTGAATCTAATTTCTGTATAACTACGTAAACGACTATGTCATCCCAATGTTCTGTGGGAATATCAATCGTTTTCAGAGATATTAAACATTCAGACGTGACATCTAACAGGTCTTTAATAGCTTTGGGGGATTCACTAGTTATTCGTTTCTGGTTTAATAGTTTTCCGATATAGGCATTAACCATGTTTCTACGGTTATGGTATCTTTTATTGAGTATTTCCCATATAATATCATAGTTTGACTCTGTGACCGAAATTTGTTTAACTAGGTTTTCTGCTTCTCCGTGTAGACTCGACTTTAGATATTGGCATTTGTTGACTTTGCTTAATTTTGCATTATCATGAACTAATGACTTAAATAGATCACGAAATGACAACCATTCTTTGTAGTCTCCCGAGAATTTAGGCAGAGTAATTGGTGGCAATTTCGCAATAGGTCTAAGTGATTCATCACTATTTTCTATGTTCGCACTCGACTTATTAGCAGCTTGACTTTTTTCTACAAATGAATTTAATTTTTCTTTTATTCTAGTTTTCATATCAAAGTAGACATCTAGGCACAAATCGTATGTGTTTTTGCTGAAATAGTCTGACTTGGGATCTTTAGTTACTGACACCACTAATTTATCATGACTCGATTGAAATTTGTTCCAATAAACTTCTAATGTTTCTAGTCTAGTTTCTAGGTATCCTTGTGTTAGTCTATCTCTCGGAGATTTCTTGAAGTTTTCTAACAAGTTCTTGATTTGGGTAAAAGTTGCTATTTGTAAATCTTCCATTATGTAGTATTGTGGTAAATAAAATATGTAGGTAGTATTAATAATTTATTTGGAAACTTTATTTTTCTATTTACTGCAAGTTGGTCAAATTTCACTTTTTATTTACTGTTCTATGATTTATATAGTTCACTTTATGTATTTAATGTTCACTTCTTATAAACTATGTACTCACGGTTACCAGTCCAATTTATATTCACTATAATTGTAATCCAATTGACAGATGCACATCACGATATTTACTTCACTGTATAACCACAGACAGCATTATCATGCACGGTCCATGCATTGCAATCCATAGTATTCACTCACAATAAAACCCACTACTATACACGCGTATTACTTTATCCGGCAGAAGGATCAATAGTAAAGGAAACGACTATGTGGCCTCTAAATACTCTCTTATATTTTTCGTTGTACAAATCTAGTACTAATGAATCGGCGACAAACGTTTGCGCGTTTTAACACCAGTCAGCGCCATCTAGTTTAGTTTAGAGTAAACTTTCATAAACACCGGCAATCTAGGTCTAAAACAAGTAACAAAGTTTTCTATGCTTGATTGATTTCTCTACCATGAACATTTCTTAAAACCGTTACTGTATGACTGATTTATAACTCACAATTGAAATATAGAAAAGGAATGTTAGTAATTTCAAAACATTTAGTTATCTACAAGAGGTGACTCTACAAATACACAGAAGACGGGTAGAAAACCCCTATCACCGATCTAAAGCCGGGAAAGCCAGTCGTGGCATATAGTGTAGCGTCCGGACTTCGCATCACACGCGGGATCTGTATCAAGCTTTGTACTGGATATATGAGTAACGTTGCCTCGGACAATGGACTTAGCTTTGTATAAGTAAGTCACTTTGCCGCACAAAGTTGTAATTACTTAGTGAACAATCTCTCGTAGAAAAGCTAAGACTGTAAGTATTTATACTGGGAAACTAGACAGACAATTTTACTCATTTGAACAATTTAAAATTCAAATTTCAGTTTCTTCTAGGCAAGCGTGCCCCATCGTAGACCGCATCATTACTTAACATAGTAAAACTGATTTTTAATGATGAGTCGATAATTACCTCCTTTCAGACAGTTCCATGTAACCTAATGAAGCCTTCACTAACACTTTCAGAAAGTTTGAACACACGCATAACTCCGTAAATATGCAGAGAGCAATCTTTCAATCCATTCACTTTGTCAGCTGAATATCATTTTGATGTGTTGCTGATCCTTTCCGACCTGGGGCCTTTCAGCTTCCTGTTTTAAGCGATTTTGTTTAGGTGATGAAAAAAGTTGCGCAACCGCAAATCGTATCTCGGCGTGTAAAGGTTCACGTTCGCGTGATTTTCCGAACTGCGCTGTTTCAGCACTAATTCGAGCCCGCGTTAAGAGTTAGCCGTAAGGACCGTGACTTGTAAACATTCCGCGCGAACAGTGACTAATGTAATCGATTTCTGAAACGCCGCTCGTTTCCCACGACTGTCTTTGATGTTAGGGAACAAAACTACTACTTTCAGCGGCAAAAATAAACTACGCAGCTTACGAGAGCACGTAGCAGGAAGGTCTCGAGAAAACGCAGTCCAAATAGGCTTAAGGCGTGGTTTTCCAACTTTTTAGCAACGTTTGTTACTACAGATAACCATAAAGCTTAATATATTGTATGAAAGTCGCATTTAGTGGAGCAAAACCATGGCGCTTACACAGAGTCGTGCGTTTCGCTACTTCTATTTTTGAGGTTTTTATCATATTTTCAGAAAAGTATAGCTATGATGTATAATATAATTTTGCGGTTCGCTCCATAATTATGAAATCTGTATATAAAAAAAAAATTGACATCATTTAGTAAGCAGGTATTTGAATGAATCCAAAAAAAACAGGGAGAAAAGCGCAAATTCGTGTTACTTTCATTTATTTTCTATAGAGCGAAATGTCCTTTCGGTATTTACGGTTTCTTAGATAAAACATTAAATTTTGATATGACACCATTTTTACAATTTTAAACTAACTAATCTAACCATCAATGGAAGCAGACAAACTAAAACTAGAATGACCAAAATTGTTAAAAGTGGGAAAAGTGGGCCTTAAGTAACAAGAGATGTATGCCGAAAGTGGGTTAAGTGAAATATATTGTTGTTCATAGTTTAATCAGTTTAATGTAACGTATTACTTGCTCAGTTGTGGCAGTACGCAAGCGCAAGCACGTATTTCTATTTCGCGATGTTTACGATCCACGTCATAAGTTGGCGCAGAAGCTAAATTAAAATTTGCCGCGCTACGAAATGCGGATTTTCCTTAGTTTCGTTTTTATTGCATTAAAGCTTTGGAAAATATGTTACGGTTTTTGTCACTCCGGTAAGTTAAGTGAATTTATAATTAGTGCAAAGAAGACGTTCAAAGCTAAAATAGAGCGCTTCATCTTTTGTAATGGAATTAAAATAGGCAGTCATGGGGACTGCCAACAGAAGGGAATACTTAAAAGTTACCCTCATATTCATAGACGTAATAAAGGTCACTCAAATCCTCACGTCACCCTCGAGTGATGTTTTTTATCTGCCAAAACTCTATGAGGGTGATGTGAGGATTCGAGTGACTTTTATTTACGTCTATGAATATAAGGGTTGGTATGGCGAAACACGTCAGTTTAGTATGTCGGTGACGCGGAACCCCCAAAAACCACTCAACGCGGCTAAAGTTTTCAAAAATATATGTATGATGTATATACGAGTGAGTGATTATAGACACGTAGTTAGACACTAGACACTGATGCTTTTAAATAATGTTCACGTAAAAGTCTCTTAAAAACTGTAGGGTATTAGCTTAAGTATATTGTAAGGTAGGGTAGTTAGGAAACTTTAGTCTCGAATAACTGAAGTACGCTACGGACGTGTCGTCGTATTATTTACTAGATAAGTACATTCTGCTTAATACTTCTCAAAAACAGCTTTTGATGGCGCTTGCCGAATAATTAGAGGGATCTCATTCCACAGTCGCACCGCTACAACTCTAAAGAGTCACCTACAAACGAAGTGCTGGGACTAGGGTTTTTGAGAAGTAAGGTAGGTACGATAAAGCATATCTCCGTTGTTCGTCTGGTGTGAGTCTATCACAGAGCTAGTTCGTCGTTGGTACACGCTGCGAGTTAATTAAAAACTCGGCTTGGTCGCATAGGACACTAGGGGGCACTTTGCAGGCACCTCACACTTATTTTTCGCTTTGCCCGCTCTGACGGCCGTTTCAGTAACGGATGAGTGAAACTTGACGTTAGGTATTTTCAGCTATTTTCAGCTTGACCGCTTGGAGAACCTTTAACGAGCCACTGATGCGTTATAATAGCATTACGTAGTCTGAGAGTTTGAGTGATTTATTTTATACGGTGTTTTGATTCAAACCCTTTTGCGTTAAGTAGAATAAGTTTCAAAGCGTAAATAAAACACTTTGCAAATAAATAGAAATAATAATTTGAAACTGAGTTGGTTTGTTTATTTATGTAGAATATTTTTTAACCAACTTCAAAAGGCAGGATGTTATCAATTCAACTAAGTTTTTTTTTGCTAAGGGCCCTTGTTTAGCGCTTTTTCTGACTCACTTGGGCATATACCATTTTTTTTTGAAAACTTGTATTATTGCATGTCATCGAGATTAATTGATTTAAACTGTAATATGAAATTTTGGTTAAAACTAGTTTTCATGCCTTAAATTTTATTCTAGTACTTTTTCTATTAATTTTTGACTTTAACATTTGCAATGTTATTCCCGTTAGTAATAAAAAAAAAATTTTTTTTTCATTATATGCATATTTGATTTTAGCTTATTTTTTTTTTATTTTCAGTTTAATTTTAGAACATACCTAACCAATTAAAATAAAATTATAATGATTCATCATCATCAGCCAGAAGACGTCCACTGCTGAACATAGGCCTCCCCCTTTAACCTCCACACTGAACGACAGCCCGCCTCTTGCATCCACCGGATGCCAGCGACCCCCACCATGTCGTTGGTCCATCTAGTGGGAGGCCTACCTACGCTGCGTCTTCCGGTTCGTAGTCTCCACTCAAGAACCTTTCTTCCCCATCGGTTATCGGTTCTCCGAGCGATGTAGCCTGCCCATTGCCACTTCAACTTGCAAATTTTAACAGCTGTGTCGGTGACTTTGGTTCTTTGGCGAATATCCACGTTTCGGATTCTATCGCGCAAAGAAACTCCGAGCATAGCTCTCTCCATTGCCCGCTGTGTGACTCTGAGTTTTTCCAAAAAGCCAACAGTTAAGGACTACGTCTCAGTACCATATGTCATCACTGGCAACACACACTGGTCAAATACCCTTGTCTTTAGGCACTGTGGTATCTTGGACGAGAAGACATCACGCAATTTCCCGAACGCTGCCCATCCGAAAATGATAATGATTGTTTTTATGAAATTATGAATAATATGATATTATTGAAAATACAGTCAACTGATCCTAAGCACAGACTATAGATAAAAAGGTCGCTGTCTTCGGGTAAGGTGCCCAAAAAGATTGTGACATTACCACGTTGAATAGCCAAATTATTCTTTGGCCAAGGTAATCCAGCTTTTTGGTCACCTGTTACATCTACGAAAAACGTAAATTATAATGTCTTACAATACCTATAGATTTGCATTTTATTTGCTTATCATCAGAATAATACATAGTTATAACACAGACAAGATTTACTTAGAATATCAATAGAATAAAATCACTTAAAGGTTTATGAAACAACCCTTCAAGCACAGACAAAACAATAACCATCTCAACTGCAAAGCCGTCAGAATTAATAGCTGCTCTTCACGATTAATTACCTCAGCTGCCTACTGAAGATTAGATCTTTATCGCGTGTTTGAAATTAACTAATCGGACGCACCTCCAGCGTCTTATCTCGGATGTTAGAGACTATTAGGTAAGCTTTTTGATTTGATATATGGAAGCCTGAAAATAATATTTATTATGTTTATATTTCGTTCATAAAGATTTTCTCTTGGAAGGACCGCTCTTCTTATATTTTTTTTGCAAGTTCCTTTATTAACCAAACAAAATACAAGCTACTAACACTAGAAATACAGTTAGGATGCCCATAGACCGTTGAAGGTCTAAAGACAATCCAAATGTTTAAGCCCACTATCAGTTGGTGGCCTACCCAGCGTGCTGGCGGCATTACCACGCTAAATGGCAATGCGTTGAGCCAGAAACATGCCAGCATTTTGGTCACGCGTCGCATTAACCAGGCGCTTGGAAATATTTTTGAAAATGAACTGATCTCCCGGCCCCCATGGGCCTAATGTTTCGACCCCAAACGCCTCAAATATGTAACCACTGGCTAGCATTTTTGCGTCGCTTTTGCTGCTTTGCCAAATTGGCTGCCGCACCAGCCCTATCCTGTGTCTCAGGAAGATGTGACGGCGCCAAAGTATCGACACAAGTTCATCAGACATCGTCCCATACAATGGGCCGCCCCAACCTCCAGGGCACAAGCGTCATACCGTCAGGCCTCTTTCCATCATCACGCGCAAGACCGCTCGCTTCTTTTGTTGTTTGACGATATTACTTTGTGGTAACTGATAAACTGTTTTGTGTAAGACAATAAATATGCACAACTATACGACTAATATTGTCATTTTGGAGTTTAATTTGCTTTTTGACTGGTCAACCCTATTGTTAGACTTGTTTAAGCTGTATGAATGCTTCCAATATGACGGTTGACGGTTGTTGTTATATGCAAAACAACCTGGACCTACAATGACTACGTACATCTGATACACCAGGATGACAAATAGCAATAGCGCGCTGGCTAATGAAGTTTCAAATTCAAATGGTGCTGCAAATGTTAGGGCATAGGGTGCTTACCATAAGTTTTTTTTTGTAAAAAGTTTGTGCACATTGACTTTTTGACTGTAAATCCGACAATAAAAGTAACTTTTAAAAACACTTAGTACCCTCTTATCTTTTTAACCCGTTTTTTTCCGATATATATTAAAATATATCTCACACAACTCATGTGAAGGGTTATGCAGATGATTCATTTAAAGAGACCGAGAGAATTATCCCTGTTTTTTCAATGTAAGAATCGATATGATATCCATGAATTTCCTCCACTCCCAAATTCATTGAGAATTACAGATTATTTACGCCTTAATTTTCACAACGAGCTCATGGGGCTTGTTGTACCCTCGTCTCGACTTGGGCAAGGTTAATCTAAACCCGGAGTTAGGTATAATTTGGGAGATTTTGCACAAATTATGCTGAGTAAATCGGTGCTTAGCTAGGGTAATTTAAAAAAAAAATGTTCTACGCCTGGACTTTATTATCAAACGAAATAACTTTTAAGAAAAAAAAAACTTTATTTCAAAGAATATTTAGAAAAATAAAACACCTTAGTCCATACTGGGCCACCAACTCAATTACTTCAGTTATTTTTTTAACATATTTTTTATATAATTAACTTGTTTTTTTTTCGGTGCACAATAAAGTTGATTTATGATGTGAAAATACAAGATTTAAATGCTCAAAATTTTATCACATAGAAATATTTGCTAAAAATTTACTACTAACAACTTTACTGTTTCGTCGCAACCAAATATTTCCGTTCCGGCTGACACCCTCGAACAAATTCGATAAAAAACCCGGCCGTGGAAGTTTTCGTATAAAACCCACGTTTATTAGTCGCAACTAAAACAACAGCCATCCAACAACCGAAGCGATTCAAGTCGGGAATCCATAATCGAGTACAACAAAAGTTAGATTCTGTACACTCTAGACTAGTTTGACTGTTTTGTCGTCTGAACTGGACCGAATAGATGCATTGTTTGAAGCTTCCGCTGCTGACGTCAGTAGCTATAATTTGCGATTTGGTTAATATTTAACGTTGGGAACAAATGTTTTTGCTGAAATTTTATCTTTTCATCATTTTAATATTTTACCAAGATCGATCGTTTTCTCCACTAGATTTGTAACGCACTTATTTATACATGCAGACTGTTATAATGCATTGACAGTGCATGTCATCATCATCATCATCATTTCAGCTGTAGGACGTCCGCTGCTGGACATAGGACTCCCCCATCGATCTCCATAACGGCTGGTTGGAAGCGGCCTGCATCCAGCGTTTCCCTGCGGTCTCTTTTAGGTCGTCTGCCCATATCGTGGGTGGATGTCCTACGCTGCGCTTACCGGTCCGTGGTCTCCATTCGAGAACCTTTCGGCTCTACCGGCCATCTGTTCTGCGTGCAGTGCATGTGACAATGTGTAACTACAAACTACTCAAGTTAATTAGGTTAGACCTTCGTCTAATGATAGGTACCATCACAGGTCACTGTGAACTGAACAATCAATCACAAATTGGAGGCACAGACAGTCCTCTGTGCCGAGGCTGTCTACAGGAGAACGAGACCGTGAAGCATGTACTACTGCGTGCCAGGCCACAGAAGACAGGTACGATTAAGGTCGGGACTCCTTGAAGAATCTCAACAACAACAAGTCTCCAATACCACAACACCTGGTGAAGTAGGGGTAGAACAGTTTAGTCAGCGACTCAAAGCCGTGCTCCGATATACAACTGCCAGACTAATTTGGCTGTGAAAGTGATGGAATCTTGTTTGCCTAGGTGTTATCTGTAAACTAGTTTTATTGTTTCTCCATACCCTAGAAAGCTGTAAAATCGTTTCAATAAATCGTAAACTTTTGATTACACACCGCCGAAAGCTATTACAATTGATCTGATCAAATGTGTTCGTCCAACTATAATCAGTTTTCAATCTAGGACAGGAGCTGGGAAATCAGACCGAGTGGCATTGTTCCTAGAAACGTAGGTCGTAATCTGAGATGAATTTTATAGTAACTGATAGCTAATCTGTGTGATTGTACCTACGCTGGACCTGATTCTACTCAACTAAACCAATTATTTTTAAATTGTAGTTGTTTTAATTTTAGTTGTGTAATGAATAGTCTCAAAAAACTTTTTTTTTACTTTAAGTTTTAAAGGTGACATATTTGAGCCAATTTATTAACAATTTAAAAACAATTGGTTTAGTCACATAAATTGTCGCTTACGACATTTTTTTATACTTTAACTGTAATTTTTCGGGCGCAGCCAGCATGCTGTTGGAGCTCCCCCTCACCCGCCGCACTAGCGAAGTGCCTCTCTTCCGCATCGTCGCATAAAAGCAGTCTACGCGGGCTTCAGCAAACATTGTCGACGCACTGCAACATCATTCTGAACGCGTTGTTGAACTGGACGCGAAGGGCGTTGTATGATTTTTGCGTGTAGTCAGCCCACATGCTGCATGTATAAAAGGTGGTACAGTAAGCCCTAAACAACTTTATTTTAACCTCCGTCGAGCACCGTGCAAACCTGCGGATCACCATATTCGCTCTGACCACCAGCGCCCTCCGCTCCCGCTCAACATCCGCATCATCTTTTAGAGAAGGCGTCACTAGATGGCTTAGATATTTAAACACATGTACCCTTTGTAAAGACCAAAGAAGATTATGGGTACATCAAATAAGTTTCTGTCAGTTATTAATATTACTATCATATATTATATAAATATGTACACTAGCTGGACCCCGCGGTTTCACCGGCGTGTACTATCTTTTAGTAACCATAAAATATCCGCAATAAAAAGTCACGACGATCCGTTGCTCGCAACAACGAACCATTTGTTGGTTTGTTGTGTGTTGGTCAAACACACTTTCGCAATTATAATAATAGTATAGTATGATAATATTATGAGCACTGTTAGAAAAATTTGTAAGAAAGCTAGCGGAAAAGATTGGCGACGACACAACCTTAACTTGCAGTATTGAAAACAACATATACACTTATATTTTTACCTAAATACGTCTCTAAAACTTATTAGCAGTACATCTTTTCAATCACATTAAACACCTACCAGTTTAAAACCCATTCGGAATTAACATCAAATTAATTTAAGCGAAATTGGGGCGTCCTCAATAATTTATTCATCAATTCCTCACGATGGAGCGGGGACCGCTCGGCTGACTCAACTCGAATGCGCCTCGGTGGCATAGTTTCTACGAACTCGAGGGTTATTGAATATAGCTTCGTACGTTTTCGTCGTTCGTACCTACTTAAAATAGATTTGTAAGGTTTTTCCTGTTGACAATTAATACTTTACCTCCTCACGAAACGAGCTTAGCGTGCACTTTGGTTTGTTCTTTTGTTTGGACTGTGATTTAGCAGAAAATTAGAAAACTTAAGTAAAAATGGCGTCTCATATTATCAAATGGCATATTATCTTTGCATGGGACATACAGACATGCACAACTTATCTAGACTAGATGACAAATACATCATTCAAAGATCTGCCTGGTGAATTGAACTGAACCTAGGACTTAATCTCAGAAAACGGATTACCATACGCCATACCGTCGACGTGAAAAGGTTTACGTTTGACCACCAACTCGACTAATAATAATAATATATAAATACGCAGGGGCGGCTTTATGGCGAGCCGTCGGTGTGTGGCGACACCGCGTACCCCGATTCCATGGGTCTAAAACCCCAGAGACCCAGACCCCTGGCTTGCCTTAACCAGCCGTCTGGGGGTGGAAACCGCAAGAGCTAAAAACCTAAGCTCCAGGGTGGAAGTGTTAAAGGGCATAACGCCGCTAGTAGCTCTTAGTGAAAGTTCAGCACACCTCTCGACACCCTAAGCCACCCACGTCAATGTTGCCCTTCCGGTGACAATATGCGGCAGCCATTATGGGGGGCCCATTTAGTGAGTGGCAAGTCATCACCTGCCTAAGTATTTTGAAATGAGGCATAATTGGCAGGTGCCATACCTCATACCATAGATCTGTTATCCCATCCACAAGTTGTTCACCTCAATAGCCTAGACGTTTTATATCCTATACTGTACAATAGTTTTATAATCCATTTTATACGCATTCAATAATATTGTATTTTATATTCAACGGGGCCTCTTGGTGTTGGCTTCAGCCCCACCAATGCCTATCAAAGGTCCAGGCTAGACCCGTGTTTATATTGAAATAAAGTGAAATAATATATAATAATAATAATTGTTTATTCATTAATCATAGTACAAAACAGTTTCAAATGACCAGGAATTCCATTTAGACAAAAAAATTGCCTGTGTTAGGAGTCCCTGCTCTTCTTAGAATAGAACATCTTTGACTTAGCTATCTAGTGTGTGTGTATGTCTGTGTGTGTGTTTGTGTGTGTGTGTGTGTGTGTGTGTGTGTGTGTGTGTGTGTGTGTGTGTGTGTGTTGTGAGTGAGTGAGAGAGAGTGAGTGAGTGACAGTGTATGGTTGAGTGGGAGTGGTGGGTGCGATCGTATGTGTGTACATGTAAGTAGTAAGTGTAGATGTGTGATTCTGAGTGTGGAGAGGATGTACACGTAAATGTATGAGAGGGTGTACAAGTTAATGTGTGAGAGGATATACCATGTTAATGAGTGGGGGGGGGGGGGGGTGTGTGTGTGCA
The DNA here is from genome assembly GCA_914767915.1 of Agriopis aurantiaria. Taxonomy (NCBI): domain Eukaryota; kingdom Metazoa; phylum Arthropoda; class Insecta; order Lepidoptera; family Geometridae; genus Agriopis; species Agriopis aurantiaria. The sequence continues at coordinate 13,399,716 of OU611992.1, read as the reverse complement.
CGTATTAGAATATATACGTTATTGAACCTGTAGTAATAATCTTTCTGTTTCATCGTAGCTAAACTAATGGTAACTAATGGTAAGTGATGAAGCTATCAACGATAAAAGATGCACAAATAATAAAGCTGGCCTCTGCAATAGGCGTCTAGGTTTCAATATTTCCCAAAAAAACAACAGTGCATCATTCCTTGCAACATCTACAATGCCACACCTTGTACAATCTTCAAAAAAAATCTTAACTGTTGGCCTTTTGGAAAAACTCAGAGTCACACAGCGGGCAATGGAGAGAGCTATGCTCGGAGTTTCTTTGCGCGATAGAATCCGAAACGTGGATATTCGCCAAAGAACCAAAGTCACCGACATAGCTGTTAAAATTTGCAAGTTGAAGTGGCAATGGGCAGGCCACATCGCTTGGAGAACCGATAACCGATGGGGAAGAAAGGTTCTTGAGTGGAGACCACGAACCAGAAGACGCAGCGTAGGTAGGCCTCCCACTAGATGGACCGACGACATAGTAAGAGTCGCTGGCATCCAGTGGATGCAAAAGGCAGGCTGTCGTTCAGTGTGGAGGTTAAAGGGGGAGGCCTATGTTCAGCAGTGGACGTCTTCTGGCTGATGATGATGTACAATCTTCAAAAGTATTCTTGAATAGTGAGTGGTTTTGTATTGATATTTCCTTATAGCATCTGGTTTTACACTGGGGAAAATATCTATTCGCTGTCGGGAATTGCGGGGTCTATACCTTGCAAATATCAAAGAAGTCGCTAGGGAAAGGCCCTTCCTTATTCTGCGATTGAATTGTAGGCAGTCAAAGCCTTAATTGACTTTAGCTACTGACAATTAGTAAGAGACATTATTAGGCACTTTTGCAAAGACCCAATTAAATGCACGACCATTTTAAATATCGATTCAAAAAAATTCAAATGTCGAATCAATAAAATCCAGATTTAAACCAGATTTAATTTGTTGTGTAAGCCAGCCTTAAAAACTTATATTTTAAGGCTAAGATCACAATGCTAAAAGTTTAACACTTTGTAAAAGTTTTCTATCAGACATAAGTATCGGTTTACTTAGTTTTGTTTTGTCCTACACCTAAGGTCAGCTATTTAGAACCAAGGTCAGCGAAGAAGAGTATTGACTCTAAAATTTAAATTCTTTTGGAGACTCGCCCCTTTTTAAACAAATTGATGACGAGTTTCGTGATAGATGGCGCTAGGTTAGCAATAACAACGTTTTGTAAGCCGGGCACAGGCACTCGGAATACCCACCGAATTTAAATGACTGACGGCTCGCTCTAGGGATTTCTGTGGCCTAAAAACTTTTTGGTCCAGTTGGAAAAGACCTCTTTTACTTTTTGTACAAGAAACGTGACATTTGAAAAGACTGTAAGAAACGTAAACTGCAGGCTTTACACCTGCAAAAATTTAAAATTAATTGGAAACAAGAGGAAAAAGATTGTTTTATAATTATAAGATTTCTATCATTTTCCGGAACATGGTTTGGTTGTAATTATTTTATTTTGCTCGAGGAGGGTTGTTTATTCCTGCCTGTTAATTGATCTACCTACTCAAATGACGAATTTCTTAAAATTCTATGCAAAACAAGAGCGGGTTTTCAAAGTTGTTGCTAAAATTTTGGTAATGAATAAAATTATCTTTTAAAAAACAGCCTTAAAAAAACCACAAAACGCAAACATTCTAAGTTATTGGTACTACAAAGAAAAAAATATTTTTTTTACACATATTTTGTAGCGTTTTTTTTTTTAACTCGGAATGTTTGCGTTTTGTGGTTTTTTGAAGTCGGTTTTTTTAGAATGTGTTGTGATACAGCAGTGCAATGCTCAAAACCTTATTTAAATCTGTTCGGGGTGAACTACTAGTTTATATAAAGATACGATTATACATCCATGCATGAATACCTCTTTGTTTTGACTCAAAACGCCTGAATAAAAGACAATACAAAAGTATTGTAGTTATAGTTATTTGGTATCGCGATATTCGTGAGAGTTCGAGCAAATTTATCCATATTATTCCAGCTGGTTTAAAAACTACTGAGCCCTAATATAGTAATAATTTTTTGTGGGACCACATTGAGAGGTTCTTCTACATGATAAAAAAAAAGAAATACGCGAATTGGTTTACATGTGCCGGCGTAATAGATGTAGCATTAATAAAAAATACAATAAAATAAAAAACTGACTGAATTGTAAACCTTCCTTCTTTTTGAAGTCGGTTAAAAGGGGGCTATATCACGCAATATTTTATTAAGCTTCTTTGTGCTTAGAAAACACACACTCGAGTTCGAACTCTTAATTCTATCGTTGAGAATACTCAATTAAATTGAAATGTAACACAAGCATCTTGCAAAATTACGTTCGGAGTGGAAGTGGGGAAACACATGAATATTTATGTTACTTCAGCTTTAAACCGTGTTTATAATTTAATCGTGCAGTCCCGATTTGGGCTGCGCTATTTGCCAAGCAAAGTTTGCGGCTTGGTAAATCACGAGCCGAGTTTGCCAGCTTGCGATCATTACGCGTTTATATCTGGCAATGTTGGAAACCGCCTTTTGCATGTAGGATAAATTAAAGTAGCTGCATGTACCTCTGGTAAATTTATACACGTTCTGTGCTCAGCTTGTCAGAATCAATGTAACTTATACAAGTCGAACACCTAAATAAATGTAATATATATAGATAGATATATATCTATATATATTTGGATAGCAAAACACGTGTTAAAATTTCTAACTAGCACGTGCTCAAAATGATAATGGAAACTTTCATGAAAGGTAATAATATCTTTACAAACAAATTATCTTTTCAAAACACAAACAAATTGTGAAACAATACTCAATTCAAAAGCAATTATTTTAATCCAGAATATAGAAACCTGAAGTGCCAATAACAATCCAAATTGAGGAATAAGATTTCTATTAAATATGCAACAGTATTTACTCGGAAGCTTTTAGCAAAATGGGGTTTATTTATGCAAATCTATTCCATAATTCATTCCCAACCGAGTACGGCCGATTGTAACGTCAAATCATTCGAATGGGACAATAGCGAATTATCCGTGTTCATTAATAAATGTCAAGATTTGGCCTAATTTCTAAATCCAAGTATCTCTCAGTGAAATGTAACGGAGAGTTTTCAAGGGTATGATAGACTCGGCAAACAAGGCACTTGCTGCGGAGTTCGCGAGCCTGCTCGGGACGCGAGCTCGGGCACAATGGCTTCCTTCAGCTTCTGAATGACACCTTCATTATAGACGCTGACGTTTCACAAATACTCAGCGAATTGTTATAGCCGTTCTCGCCCTCGAGTGGCGTGAAAAGTAAGCCGTCGAGTCTAATGGTCTCCCAAGTTCGCTCCCGCCGCAAGACCTTCAAACTTATCAAGAACAGTATGTAAATATTAGGCTTACGTTACACGAATTTGAATAACGTAACTGGGTTTGAAAAGTTAGAAGAAAATATCATATTTTATTCACCTTTGATTTGGTTCTGCTTTAGCTTGATTATTAATAAAAAACGCAGGAGTGGGTTTAAGGTGAGCGCCGTTGATGAGTGGCAACACCACGGACCCTGATTCCTTGGGGCTAAATGAGACCAGACCCTTGGCTTGCCTTGATCGGCTGTCTGGGGGTGGAAACCGCAAGAGTTAAGAACCTAACCAAGGTGGAAGTAATAAAAATATAAAGCCGCAAGTAGCGTTTTGTAAAAGTGCAGCATATCTTTCTAGACCCTAAGCCACTCACGCCAATTTTGCCCTTTGCCAATATAGGGAAGCCATTATGGGGGACCCATTTAGTGGATGGCAAGTCATCATTCGCCACAATATGACATGAGCCAAAATTGGCAAGTACCATACCCCATACCATAGACCATTTCAACACCATCAAGTAATCACCACAATAGCCAAGGATTTTACAACAATAGTTTTTTATTCCCTTTTATACACTCTCAATAATTGTATTTTATATTTAACGGCCTTTTGGTTCTGGTTTTACCAATGCTGTTCAATATTTCGGGGTAGACCCGAGAATGAAAACAAGCACTTTGAAATAATAAAAAAGTACCTAATTTATTTCAGATAATGTACGTCAAATTATTTTAGCAAGTTGGTTAAATTAGGCGTCACTTTGCGGAAGTCCATCCTCAAAACTATTTTTCTGAATCAATATGGAATTTGGGATAATTTATTTTACTCTATAGATAGGCTAGCCTAGCCAGTTAGGCTTTCAAAGGCTAAATTAGCATCACAAATATCTATAGAGTAAGATAGTTTATCCCACATTCCTTATAGTACTTCAAGCGACGTCGAAGCGGTTCGTCAGATAACCGCAGTTATGATATTTTAGCAAGCTAAAAGATTTTCACTGACTTTTTAAGTTCAAATATTCAATTACTCGTCTATATTCCGCTCTCTACGATATTAAAGCAATCCATCATACTTTACGTCGCACGCGTCGAAACCACCACTTACAGGAAAATAGTTACTTAGTATATGAGAATCTTATATCTCAACGTACATTTCGTGCTCTTTGATCCGGAGCTTAACCCTTACAGCGCCCTTTCTCAAGTACACGTGTCTTGTCAAACGAGAAATTCTAATCCCCACTGAGCCAAACAAATGCCTATTAGCGATATACAACTTATCCCGGCTTTAGCAGAATCTATAGTCTTGAGGCAAAACAATCACACTGAAAATGTCTTGAAGGCAGAATCTAAAAGCACTTACTTGCTATTTGCTTCAAAGCCGTCACAGCTGACTTAAGTGTATTCAAGGTGCGCCTTCTCAAATTTTTTTTCCGCGAAAAACTTTCCATGTCTATGTTTACCGACATTGTATGTTATGTTCTATCACAAAGCATTAAGATTGTGTTTACGTTGGCTACATAGCGACGCGAGTGGGTGTTCCTTTTGTTTCGGAAGCCGGGGTTATACTGTGGGTAAATGCATATCAGTAGCAGTCAGCCGACGTTCGACATTCGTAGTCTTTATAGCGAGCAGTGAAATGTATGGAGCTGAAATACTTATCGTGGTACTACCGTTTAAATAGTATTATAAGGGTGGGTTGCATCATGTTACTTTAGCTTTAACAAACATCGACATTTCAGTTAAAGTACCGGTTAGGCAAAAATTTAGTTGCACCATCTGACAATTGTTAAATGACGTCATAACTTTAGCTGTTAACCGTAACTGCCCACGATTCGCTATTGTTTATTTTAAATATCTGTCAGATGCATAAAATATAATTCCACTTATGCATCTGGAGTAAATAAGGTCTCATTTGACTTGCAACCCTGGTAACTTTAACTATGATAAGGAATACGCTGGTGCAACGCATTTTGCAGTAACTGCTAAAGTCAGCGTTATTGTTATTGTCAAATTTGTCATAAACCTTAACTTTGACAACTACTTGGTGCAACCAAGCCTTAGAATCCTTTAAATAACGTAATGGCTGAAAATCGTATGTTACGTTACGCATGACACTTTGAAAGGAAAACAAGTAGCTATATACAAGTAAACTGGCCAAGTACGATTAAGGCTCGCGCCGAGGGTTCCATTCCGTACCGCCACAAATTACAAAAAGTAGTGCAAAAAGACAAGGTCACGCCCAGGCGGTCACCCGACCGCGATGGGTACACCCGACCGCACCCACAGAAATTTGTCACTAACTCGCACTTGGCCTTTATTTATTATTTGTTGTTTTACTTTGGAGTGTGTACTATAATCATGCCAAGTTTAACGCTTATGCGTATTACAATTTTTACACTAGAGCAAATACAAAAATACGTTTAAAAAAAAGTTTGTTGTATGGGGACCAACCCTTTTTAGTTTTATCTTTTTGACTTTATTATTAGTTAATGCGCCGCAACATTACATATTCAGTGATCATTTCAACTGGCTACCTAATCTAATCTCTCTGTTCCAAAGGTACAGCCGTTAAGAGGAAGGACAGACCGACAGACAGCGTAGGCTTAGTAATAAGGTCTCGTTTTCACCATGTGGGTACGGAACCCTAAAAAGCACTCAATACAAGTGCTGCAATTTGGCTGCAATATTTGTATCGTAATTTCAGTGAGATCGTGACAGTGTGTTTACGATTCGATTTAGAAATGGTAGACAAATGGAGGATATCCACAGAACGGAAGGCATTTAGAAACATCGCCCTCTGGTCAGGATCACTCAATCAATTTCACCGGGAGTATTAACGCTTTCGGAACCTAATTTTTTTGGCCAAATTAATGGCGAGAATTCTTTAGGAACTGTTATTTAAACGTTTCCTGTCCATGAGGGGTATTGCATACTTTGAGTTGTTAAACACTGTTCAATTACGAGTTTATAGCAAACCTTAGTTGAAAGATATTGAATGTGATATTATTATGATACTTCTAGTTTAAAAAATAAAAAGAATAGGTAAATATATGTTAATAAAAAAAAAAAAACACGCTAATATGATTTAAATGTTTATCGGGACTTATCGCGCATTATTTTAACTACGAGTAGGTAAAAATAGCTACCTTTCCGAATAAACATCCTGCTGGCCCAGTGTATGTTAGTGTTCATTTGAAGAAAAAAATATCCTCTTTCTTTCTCTGATAGAAAGCAGTGGAAACAGTGTCCCAGCAGTAGGATCATGATAGGCTGATAATGATGATGATGAGGTACCTTTCGCTCGACGCTTCGATCAGGTTACAATGGCCGTGATCACGAACTTACTCCCGATAAACATTTTTAAAATGTCTTCAAATTAAAAGTTAGCCTAATATGACTCATTAAAACAGAGCAAAGGAACCCAAACTTGAGGGGTTCACTCAATAGGAAAGCTATTGAAGAGTTCTACTATCCACCTGCTGGCTTCTTCCTCGGACCCTCGGCACCAAGTGTAATGTGTGGGACTCGTTAAAACCAATCATATGAGTCCAAACTCGATATGTTTACATTGTAGAGTTCTACTATCTACTTTCTGGATTGAACAATCAGTTCGATAATACTGTATTTTCATCTGGATTAGATAGTTATACTTGCAAAGTTTCAAATCAATCATCATCATCATCATCAGCCAGAAGACGTCCGCTGCTGAAGATAGGCCTCCCCTTTTAACCTCCACACTGAACAATTACTTGATACAAATCAATACGACAATTTTATAAGAAGTAGGTTAAAATTCACTTCCAAGATTTGTTTACATAGCTACTAGTGAAGTTAATAAGTACATATTAAAAAAAAACATGTTAAAACATAAAGTTATATGATTATTTACGGAAAAAAATCCATGGTAAGGTCGTGGAATGAGCTCACGATATTTCGGCGCAGTTACATGCACCATGTTCACGGGAAGACTGAAGAATGCGGGTGGTTAGCCGAACAGTTAAAAAGTTAGGTGCAGACAAAACGATCTACCCTGTTTCTTAGTCTTTTGCTACGGTTATAATTGGAACTTGAACTCGAACCTAAGTCCCAACAAAACACACAACATTTTAATGAAATAAAACTGACATTTTTTTCGCGATTCGAATGTTTGTCCCATAGTAAAAGTTATTCATAATGATAAGAATAACGGTCCCCTTTTGGCTTAGTACACACACCCTTTTCGCGTAACCCTGTACTGGATGCGATGTCATTCTATTTTCAATTTCAGTTTCCAACCATCCTACGATGTGACAAGATGAATCATTCCGAGTGGAACTATCGACCGGGCAGGTCAGCTAAAAGCAAAATATCACAAACTTGCTTGTGTAACTGGAGTTGGAAAAAACAACCGCAAAACATGTCGAGTATGTACATTTATAGATCCTCTAGTGAAGGAAAAGAATTCTGCAACTTCACATTTATCTCATCGACTGGTAAATGGTTTAGCTGTAGAAACTTTACGCATAAAAACACTAACTAGATATTCTTTCGAAAAACAAAAAAATAAGCAATGGTTACCAAAGTAATCTGGGCTCATTTACAGAATTTGGCGAAACAGTTTTTATTATTTTGCAACTTTTTTCTTTTTTGCCAGGACTCTACGAAAAATATGCGAACGAGTCGTCTCTTTTCATATCCCTCCAGGAAGCAGGTTGAGTTCAAACCCAGCTGTAATTCATCGCATTAACAGCTGATAAATCACAGTACTCAGACTGATGCGTACAACGTACTATAAACACTTCTATTCCTGGATCGGGTAAATCAGAAACACTCTATTCTTGCTCAGGTTCATTAACAAAAGACGAATCAACGTGCGGTCAGCCTTTGAAACAACGAACGTGGCTTTACGTGTGGGCACGTGTTTTTGCATGATTTCTGTGTATAATGATTTCTTCTTTTTGGGTCAACTAAGTATCTATTTACGTAGACCCCAAGAATATTGTATTATATATAAAAATACTCGTATAATATGCCTCGTTCACTGAATTATTAATTACTGACTCACGAAATTTTGAAAATTGAATCACTTAAGAAACTGAAATTTGGCAGGTTATATTCCATGTAGAGATCCACTAAAAAAGAATTTTGCAACAGAGACAAATTGGGGACGGACAAAAAGGGTTTTATATAATTATCTAGTCTACGATCGAGAAACGCAAACGCTAACGATAGACACAATATTCCTCAAATAGTATAGAAGTACACTATACATACAAAAAGAATAGAGGTGGAATCCACGAAATTTAACCACCAAAGGGGTGAAATGGACTCCTAAAATTTGTATGGAAATAAAAAAAACAAAATCATCACTATCAGTATACGCTATTAAAACTCAGTTATAAAAATAAATGAAAGGCATATTTTGATGATTTCTCGAACATTATCCCCAAATTCATTTAACGAAATAAAATGTTATGAATGTTGATGAATGTCATCAGTGATGAAATTTTGTGAACATACTAAGAAAATAAACAAGTGTAAAAACATTAGCTTGAAAATCACCACAACCGACTGAAAGCTCATCTACACATCATATATCAGTGGAAATCGCACACTGTGTGATTCACACGATCATTCTTGCCTCATACTAAAATGTGGAATGAGCTACCTTCCACCGCGTCTCCGAGAAGCTACAACATTCTTCAAAAGGCGAGTTAATCGAGTCGCCTTTAGGTCGGCAACGTATTTGTGACGCCTCTGATATTAAAAGTATCCATAGGCGACAGTAACTGCTTACCATCAGGCAGCCCGTCTGCTTGTTTGCCACCTATGGCAATAAATAAAAAAACAAAAAAAACTGCGAAAACGTTTAGCGTAGAAATTGTCTAGGATGGTGACGAAACGGCGAAGTGCGAATAGTGTAATTATTGTAAATATTAATAGGTATAATATTATAATATACGTTCTTGAAAGTAACAAGGTAGAAGAGGTTAAAAAGTTCTGATATATTAGTACCTCAGTCAACCACAGGAAGCTAATCAACGAATGTAGTAACAAATCAAAAGATTTACGACGTTTGTGTAAACCGAGCGTAGCAGAGCGTAAATTATTTTGAAACATTTTGTACTGCGCCCGTAACCAAACGTTTGCTGGCAGTTTACCACCACATTGACAAGGTCAGGAACAGTAAGTATTAGTACAACAAATGTGCAAAAAATTATCAACTGTATAAGGATAAGGAATAAGAACGTATATGTATTGTGATGCTCCTGGTGTTACAGGTATCCACAGGCGGCGGTGATCGTTTGCCATCAGGCGGCCCGTTATCTTGTTTGTCACCAACAGCATATATTTTTTTCTAATAGTTTTTAAATACAATTATAATAATTTCAGTTTAATAACAAATTTGTTTCAGTTAAGTTATTTGTTTTTTGTCCCAGGTTGGAATAAAATGGAATACATTGAAGATAAATTGGGATACCTACATAATATAAATTGTTTGGGATACTCTGGATTGGAATTGCACTAGAGATTCGTTTATGAAACAGTTTGAAGATGAATTTTAGCAAAGTAACCCTTGGTTCAATCAATATATAGCAAAAATAAATATTTACAAATACGAAACTAGAAAATTAATAAGATTATTTCGTTTATGTTGGTTAAGTGTGTAAAAATAATATTTTATATTTTGTTTATATTACGCGGGAATTACTCACGTATGATTAAGCCAGTTATTCCGACTATAGTTCAGCAGCCGCTATCACGTGCGCGTTACGCGGCAGCCCGCAGTGAAAAACGAGATGCATTCAGTCGTGCGTGCGCAGTCATGTTGAAAAAGACCGTCAAATGCAGTTGAGTATAGTCGGAATAACCGGCTTAATCATACGTGAGTAATTCTCGTGTAATATAAACAAAATGCGTGAAAACCACGTCAGTTTCCATAATTATATTTTATATATATTATATGAGAATTACTGACGTAAGAATAAGCTCATTGTTCCGGCCGGTTTTTTTTTAACTAACTTAAAAAAATGAGGGGATCAAAGTTTTTTATATTTGTTACCTCAGAACTTCGTCATGTATGTACTGATAGTTTTTTTTTAAAGTAAATGTATATACCTAACTATTTTCATCACATATATTTCGTGACATATATTATGGTATTAAGACGTGGTCCTTAACTGTTGGCCTTTTGGAAAAACTCAGAGTCACCAACGGGCAATGAAGAGAGCTATGCTCGGAGTTTCTTTGAGCGATAGAATCCCTGGAACGTTGATATTCGCCTAAGAACCAGAGTAATCCACATAGCTGTTAAAATTTGCAAGTTGACATAGACATAGACATAGACATAGACATAGACATAGACATAGACATAGACATATATTTATTGATAATTATAAGAATTACAAGTCAGGCAGTATACAAAATAATATTATGTTAAAAATTTGCTATACAATTAGTATTACGCGCTATCTTGATATCGAAAAAGTCACTATATTCATAAAAAGCTTGCGTAATAAGCCACTTATTTAACTTGTTTTTGAAGGATGCAAAGCTCGGAGCATCAATGACCGTCTGTGGAAGTCTGTTGTAAATATCAGGTCCCATTACGTGGAGCATTTTAGACGATTTGACCAACGACCGTTTTACGGTAACTAACTTATTTTCGTATCTGCTACGACGTGGTAGCCCTTCAAGTGATGGTTTCCTTGAAGTGGCAATGGGCAGGCCACATCGCTCGAAAAACCGATAACCGATGGGGAAGAAAGGTTCTTGAGTGGAGACCACGAACCGGAAGACGCAGCGTAGGTAGGGCCTCCACTAGACAGACCGACGACATTGTGAGAGTCGCGGGCATCCAGTGGATGCAGATGGCAGACTGTCGTTCAGTGTGGAGGTTAAAGTGGGAGGCCTATGTTCAGCAGTAGACATCCTCTGGCTGATGATGATGACCTACCTATGTTCAGATTCATCATCATCATCATCATTTCAGCCGTAGGACGTCCACTGCTGGACATAGGCCTCCCCCATCGATCTCCAAAAGGGCCGGTTGGAAGCGGCCTGCATCCAGCGTTTCCCTGCGGTCTCTTTTAGGTCGTCTGTCCATCTTGTGGGTGGACGTCCTACGCTGCGCTTGCCAGTCCGTGGTCTCCATTCCAGAACCTTTCGGCCCCATCGGCCATCTGTTCTGCGTGATATGTGCCCTGCCCACTGCCATTTCAACTTACTAATCCGGTGGGCTATGTCGGTGACTTTCGTTCGTCTACGGATCTCCTCATTTCGGATTCGATCTCGTAGAGAAACCCCGAGCATAGCCCTCTCCATAGCTCGTTGTGCGACTTTGAGCTTGCTTATGAGGCCCATAGTGAGAGACCACGTTTCAGTGCCGTATGTCATCACTGGTAACACACACTGGTCGAAGACTTTCGTCTTAAGGCACTGAGGTATTTTGGACGAGAAGACGTTGCGTAGTTTACCGAACGCTGCCCAGCCGAGTTGGATTCGCCGATTGACCTCTTTCTTGAAGTTGGACCTACCTAGTTCGACGGTTTGTCCTAGGTAGACGTACGCGTCAACAGCTTCAAGAACTGAGTTCCCAACTGATACTGGGGTGGGCACAACATGGATATTTGACATAACCTTTGTCTTGTCCATGTTTATTTTAAGGCCCACCTGTTGGGAGACTCGATTGAGGCCTTCGAGCATCATGCTGAGATCTTCCATCGATTCTGCCATGACCACAATATCGTCGGCAAACCGAAGGTGAGTGATGTACTCGCCGTTGATGTTGATGCCGAGTCCTTGCCATTCCAGGAGCTTGAAAGCATCTTCCATTGTGGCAGTGAACAGTTTCGGAGAGATAACGTCTCCCTGTCTCACGCCTCTTCGCAATGGAATTGCCTTCGAACTCTGCTCCTGTACTCGGACCGACATGGTGGCGTTATTGTACAAACACTTCAACACTTCGACATACCGATAGTCAATACGGCATCGCTGGAGAGACTCGAGCACCGCCCATGTCTCGACCGAATCAAAGGCTTTCTCATAGTCCACAAACGCTAAACATAGTGGCAAGTTATATTCTTCGGTCTTCTGTATAACTTGGCGTAGCGTGTGGATGTGGTCTATGGTACTATAGCCTTTTCGGAAACCGGCTTGTTCGATAGGCTGGAAGTCATCGAACCTGCGATCGAGACGATTCGTGATGACCCTCGAAAACAGCTTATAAACATGGCTCAGAAGCGAGATGGGTCTGTAGTTCTTCAGCAAGGTTTTGTCACCTTTCTTAAAGAACAGCACCACCACGCCTCTGTTCCATGCTTCTGGCGTTATACCTTCGAGTAAGACAGAATTAAAGAGCTTCTGAAGGACTCTGAGTACCGGTGTTCCACCCGCTTTCAGAAGCTCTGATGTGATTCCATCGTCCCCCGGCGCCTTGTTGTTCTTGAGCTGTTTCAGGGCCATCCTAATCTCGTACAGGCTGATGTCAGGGATATCTTCAGTATAGTGTCGGCTCAGCTTGGCTCTTGGGTCTTTGGCCGAGCTGCTCACAGGTTTAGCAACCGAAGTGTATAACTGTCCATAGAACCTTTCGATTTCCCCTAATACCTCGGCTTTGGTCGACGCTACACTACCATCTTCCCTCTTCAGCTTTGTCAGCTGGCTTTGCCCAATAGACATGTCTCTTGCAAACACTTTGGAGCCTTTGTTTTGCTCAATCGTCTCTTTAATACTGTTCGTATTAAAGGTACGTATGTCGTGCCGCAATGACTTCCAAATTTGTCTATTGAGCTGCCTATATGAGTCAGCGTCATCGGAACATTGTAGTTGTAACGAGCGTCGATCAGCCATGAGGTTACGGGTATGGTCGGATAATTTTTGAGGTCTATCTGTGCGCCGGCCAGGTCTAAAAAACTTAGAACCTACCGCATGGACAGTTTCCACTAACCTGTTATTAATCTCATCCACGGAAGCAAAGTTCTCCAGGCAATCAAAGCGATTAGACAGCTCGAGTTGAAAGCTCTCGGGGTTTTGAATATGGGCATGGTTCGGTCGGAGCGTGGACTTCATTAGGCGGGACCTCTCAATTTTAACGTTAATATTCAATGTGCCTCTTACTATTCGGTGATCACTACCGGTTTTCACCCTGTGAATCACAGAGACATCATTGAATATTTGTCTCTTGGTGGTCATAATGAAGTCTATCTCATTTCTCGTAGAACCATCGGGGCTCATCCAGGTCCATTTCCTGTGAGGCGGCTTCTGAAAGAAAGAGTTCATCATAAAAAGTCCCTCTTTCTCCAGAAAGTCGGCCAGCCTCTGTCCCCTAGGGTTCCGTTGCCCACAGCCAAATTTCCCCACTTTCAACTCATCATCACTTCTCTTGCCCAACTTCGCGTTAAAGTCCCCCATAACAACAGTGAAGTGGGTCTCGGACGTATGTATGGCTCTACTAATGTCCTCATACATAACCTCCACTTCATCATCTGGGTGTGACGAGGTCGGTGCGTATACCTGAATGACCTTCAACGAATATCTCTTGGATATTCTGAGTATTAGGTATACAACCCTGCTCGAAACACTGTCGATGGTGATAATGTTGTTAATGAGGGACTTGTGGATGAGAAAGCCGACACCACCTTGGGACTGTTGGTCGCCCTCCCGGTAGTAGAGTAGGTTACCGGATTTCAGGGTTATCGTGTCCTCGCCCTCTCTACGGACTTCGGATAAACCCAAGATATCCCAACGTACCCTACCCATTTCTTCTTCCAGCTCAACAATCTTCTCATCAGTCCTCATGGTGCGTATGTTGTGTGTTACCAGGGCCAGTCGTCGTCGTTGGGGTTGGTAGCCGAGCGTCTGCCGGGGATTCTTAGCACCCCTGGCCCCGCCGTTACCATGACCGCTACCGTAGCCAGGAATAGCGGGGCTGCCGGGGACTGGGGGCCTGGTCCTTTTTGTATTCATCATATAATGGGGGGGGATTGCCAATACTCGCCACGCTTGGCAGGCGGGTTGGCGAGCGCAGTCGGTGTTTTTATACTCAGAAGACGCTGCTGCCCGTCTTCTGGTTGATCCCTTAGCCGACTTCTACGGCACCCACGGTAAGAGAAGGGGGAGGTCTATTCTTAGGCCGGACCTCCACAGCGCAACCAGCTCCATGTTCAGATTAGTCCGATAGAAATTTCATCTAAATTGGTTTAGTAGTTTGGCTATAAAATCAAAATAACCGAAATTGCGTGTTATTCTAATTTCATGAAATCGTTTTTTTTTATTGATAATTATTTAGGAATAGGCTTGCGTCAGACCGCTAACTCCCCTGATTGTGTGCAAAGTAATCCGTAACCTTCCCACAGCAATGACGATATCAATCAGCTCACATCGGGTATTCATCAGCATGTGTTAGTAAGCTCAGGACAAGCTCATGCAGGCTTGACAGCTCATCAAGCAGTGTTGACGGAACACGGAACTTACCGCCCACATATCAACGTCACGACGGGATTTCTGCACGTGACCATATTAGACAGTGGAACTTTGTGCTGGCACAGTAAAAGTATAATAATTGTGTTTATATTTATAGCCAAACGAGTCCATACTTCTCATATTATAAATCCAACAGTGTGTTTGTTTTCCGCCTTTCACGCAATAACAAATTAACGTGTGATTTTTTGTATAGAGCTCTGTAAAACATTTTTTCACACCACCTGCTCGACAATGTCCAATTAAATATCATGCAACCTCAACGTAAAGTAAAGCATTATCTCTTAAGGGATATAAAGTTGTATGAAACTCCCTAGGGAATAAAGTGATTTGAATTGGGAACGTCAAATTCGTGTGAAAACTCGTGGAAAACTCTTAAGTAAAGAAATGCCCATATGGCATTGTAAAGAGGTTTGTTCGAAAACAGAACTAGCCACCATAAGCAGAACTCAAAAAAAAAGGTGCGTTTACAAGGACTGTGAATCAAAAGACGGCGTTTGGTGCTGTGATTTTCAGTGAGACTTGGCTTTTTATTGTCCCGCAGAAGGTGTGAAAAGTAGAGTATGCTCTCCTGGAATAAAGTCTGTCTTCGTCTTGGGCAGCTTGAACCCCTCGCTTCATTGAGGACTCTAGAGTTAACTCTCTCGCTACCTTCGGAAGTTAGCTCTAGAGTCCCTCGTTACGCTCAGGGTTCAATATGCCGCCTGCGACGTAAGACACTGCTTTATTACCTTAGTGCATAATCTACTATTATCTGTCGTGTCGCAGTTGCCACTTTGTTGACACTGTTATTGTTTAATTAAATATTCATATTTATTTACTTTATACTTTTATGTGTATATTTTTTACGTAGTTGTATTTATATGTATAATTACATACGTTATTTTTCCTTTTTTTTAAAACAATATTTACGTATAAAACATAAAATATTATAAAAACACCTAAACATAGAGTGCTGCCGGTAGCGGGGCAGGGCCCAAGCTAATAATGTATGATTGTTATTAGAATGTGCGGTTTATATCAGATCATTTTATTCAGTGTCGCCCTGCCTGCTACCTCCTATATGAATCCTCTCCATACTTTCAGGTAACCTGCTCTTAGCGATAACGCCGCCGATTGTTGTACTTACTAGTTTTATTAAGCTGTTTTATCATGTCTATATAGTTTGTGGCGTGGAAAATAATGAGTTTATCTTTCTATATAACTACCTTTTTATCCTATTTTCTATGTTTCAGAAATCCAATCTTAAGCAGAATTTAAAAGAAGCAAATCGTCTCATCGTAACTACAAGAATGTGTATAGCTTATGTTATACCTAGGTACTTATGTTGTAACATTTGTAAGGGCAGCAATAATGGTCGTCGACAACATTGGTGTTTCCATTTCCCCCGGTATCGGGCCGGAAATTGGAAAGGGCCGATTTGCCTTCGCAGACGAACTTATAATAGGTGCTTCGGAACTTGGAATGATTAATTCGAATTCTTTGTTTCGACTGTATCGAGCGATTAGGGACTAAGTAAGTTATCTACAAATTTGTTTGTAATTACCATGTTCTTCTGGACCTTTCGCAGTCTGCCCTCAGATTTTGAGACATTACTAGGATAATATACTATACAAAGTCCTGGGCAAGTGCTTTTATTAACTAAACAAAATACAAGCTAAAACTAACACTACAAATACAGTTAGACTGCCCATAGACCGTTGAAGGTCTAAAGACAATCCAAATGCTCAAGCCCACTGCCAGTTGGCAGCGTACCCAACATGCTAATACATAATATACTTGTTTGTAAAAATATTTTTTATCAATATTTGCTATGGTAAATACTATGTAATTTAAAAACTAGGACAGTGATTACGTTTTTTTTTTTAATTTTTTTTAAGCTATCATAGTTTTTATTTATTGTACAGATAAATTAAGTGAATTTCTATCGATTGACACTTTAATCATCAAAAACGGTGAATAGCGGGTGCAGTATTTTTAAAAAGATTTAAGAAGTGGTGCCATCGCTTTTTCTAAGGGGTGAAAGTTTTGCTGCTGCAGTTAAATTGCTTATTTTGGTCCCTACTATCACTGTGCAAAGCGGCTTGCTTCCATCACTCAGTGCAGCTTTTTTCATAATCACCATATACGGCTATTAATGAAAGTGAGATAGATTTAGTACATTACTTTCTGATCAAGTGAGTTTTTATCCTTTTAAAGAGTGACATATGTCATCTTATCTTCACTTATGATGGACATGGTGTGTGCATAATAATATAGTTCTGGAGACTTTGACACGTTCACGCGGTGTCTAATTTCCTCTACGTGTTTAAGCCACATGTAACTTCTGCTGCAGGCGTGATCACCATTTAGCCAGTGATTAGTACACTCGGGTAATTGACCTACTATTGGCCATTAATCTTGACATCGAGTTTGATATATCGGTAGCTACTATTGATTTGATGAAAGGACTGCCAAGGCAGTTAATTATATATGAAGTGTCGCCATATTACTATTCTATATGTTATAGGAATTTTATTTATTTAAGTACAAAGGCATATCAAACGAAGTAAATAAAAAAGCCTTAATTATTACTTATTACTAACTAGCTGCGTCCCGCGATTTCACTCGCGTAGTGATGAAAAATGGTGATGATGATGATGATGAAAAGTAGCCTATGTCACTCTCCGGCCCTTGCAAAGAACAGGTCGGTCCATTGCTCTGTTGTTGCGTGAAAGAGGAACAAACAAACCAACAAACCTTTCGCATTTATAATATTAGTATGATTATCACAAATAAATTATTAAAAATCAAAAACAAGATGTTGTCCGTGTGGTAAAGTGCCAAGAACGCTGGCTGCATTCCCGCGTTAAATTGCCAAAGAAATTATATGTTATTAGATGTTTGAGAAAAAGTTACATAATTATAAGCTGGAAAGAGAAAAACAATGGAAAACAATGGAAACAATGCAAAACAATGGAACGCCTTGCCCCTGTCTGTGTTTCCGCAGCATTACAATCTTGGAGTGTTCAAGTCTAGGGTTAATAGGTTATTACTGGGCAAACGTGCTCCATCTTCGACCGCATCATCGCTTTCCATCAGGCGAGATCGCGGTCAAACGTTAGCCTAGTCCGATGTAAAAAAAAAAAAAAAAAAAAAGAAAGAGAACGTTGTGCTCATCATTATGAACAACTTTTACAATGGGACCAACCATGGATATGCGAAAAAAAAAACAACTGTTCCAAAATAATGTTATTTTTTTTACAAGCGTCAAACTTGCCATATTTATAGTACATACTCTAAAGTATAACAACAAATAAAAAATAATGGCCAAGTGGGAGTCGGTAATAAATTTCTCTTCATTACCAAGTTATATCTGGTAATTTCGTAATTGAATTTTGTGGTGGTACGAAATCCTCAGTGCGCGATTTCGACTCGCACTCGGCCGGTTTATTTGACATTAGTCGTGCAAATCGAATAAAATAAGGTTTTTGTAAAATTCATTATCGATAAAACATTATATATGCCGATAAAACGTAATCTTTACATAGTATAAATTAAAGTCGCTCTCCGCGTCTGTCTGTCTGTCTGTATGGCCGCTAACTCCTCCTAAACCACGCATCGGATTTTGATGCGGTTTTCACCATCAGTTAGATACATTTTCACGAAAGGTTTATATATATAGCTAGCGACCCGCCCCGGCTTCGCACGTAAATTACACCCGTGCGAAGCCGGGCGGGCGGGTCGCTAGTTAAGAATAAGATTGCTTCTTGTAAAATGTATACCAATCAAAACCAAAACGAATTACCTTGCCGCTATAATTCCCAAAACAAAATAAATTGGCTACAAAATACAGACAGTCGTTATAAATTAAGAAAGTAATTTACCTAGCCAGTGTGAAAATGATTTAGGGGACATTACGTTACGCTAATTCAGAAGTATTGTTCCATAAATTAACGCGTTTTTGCGTTGTTCGGTCATGATCATAAAGTTTTGTGCTTTTTATTGACCGAGCGAAGAGGTATCTCCAGGGTTTTAGCACTACCACCGCCCTGGGCGAGATTTCTACGGCGCCGGCAACCTGCCCATTCAAACAGAAAAAGGACAAAAAATTGTTTTTACAACACATTTGCTCAAAAAGTGCACTTACGAAGCCTGTATACATCGTTCGAAAGTTAAACATTACGGATCATACAACGGAGCGTGCGGTAATGAATTTTACCGCACGCTCCGTTATATAGCACCGTGCGTGTACTTTACGGTATTTTTTTTATTTCCATTTTTTGTTTTTTTCTCGCAAATGTGTTGTAAAACTTTGTATGGCACAAGTGCGGATTGGTTATTACAAACTCGTGACTATGGTAAGCCCTCGACTTCGTCTCGGGCTTACATTCGTCTACTCGTTTGTAATAACCAACTTACCGCACTTGTATCATAAATAACTATTTTAATGCATGCGGTATAATATGGCTACGGGCGCCCTGGGCGGTCGCCCAACCAGGCCCTACCCTAACGCCGGTACTGGGTGTCTCAGATTCTTATGGGACAAGCCGGCGTTTCTACGTAATAACGTATGTTTGTACATTTATTCGACGATAACTTGAGTAATCGAGATCCAATCTTCATGAAGTTATAGGGAAGTAGTTCACAATAATAAAAAAATCAATTTCGAATATGTATAAAATCAATAAATTTATGGTCTGTCACATAGCAATGATAATTTTGACGGGTCACGCCCAAGAAGTTTCGTATTTTTTCCGGTAAAATGTTTTTTTTTTTAAATTTTTTAATTTGTAAATAGGCTTGCGCTTGGCCGCCAACTCGCCTGATGTTAGGCGATGATGCTGCCTACGATGGAGCACGCTTGCCTAGAAGAAACCTATTCACTCTCGACTTGAAGACACCCAGATTGTGATAAGGGGAACACCCACTCAGGCAGCGAATTCCACAGACTAGCAGTTCGCATAATAAATGTGGAATCAAAGCGCTTCGTGCGGGTTCTCGGAATATCAACCATAAAGCGGTGTCGATTCTTCGTACCCACTCTGGCAGTCCGATAGAAAAATGGGCAGGAGGGAATCAAATCATGCAGATCTGTAGCACACTCTCCGAAATGTATCCGATAAAAAACCGATAGACTAGCAACCTTGCGCCGATGCTCAAGACTAAGAAGCTTAGTCTGAACCAGGGATTCGTTGCCGATGAGCCTCTTGGCACGTTTCTCAATAGAGTCCAACGCCCCAAGCTGGTACTTAGCTGATCCATCCCAAAGGTGAGAGCAGTACTCCATGCACGAACGAACTTGTGCTTGGTAGAGTGAAAGCAACTGTTCCGACGTGAAATACCGTCGCACTTTCGATAGGATACCCAGCTTTACTACTAAATGTACTAGAAAATTAATGTCGTACTTCATTGGTAGGTACCGCCTACTTAGTGAAGTGCCACGCATAATGAACAAAAGCATACTATCAAAAATCGGTTTAAAATAAAATAAATCAAACAAATAATAATTCATGTATAGGTAACTATACTATTTTTGTAAATAATAATCGCTTGATAATTATTTATTCTAAGATAATTATTTATTCTAAAATATGAGAAAACGGCTTACATCTGTAAGCCGTTTTCTCATATTTTTATGTTTATTGGTCGAGACGAGCTCCCAACTGGTCTCAGAATCAATAGAGCTCCTTCATCAGGGAATACGCGTGCTATTTGTTTGATATTTTTATACTAGATAAAATAACTCTTCTGTGGTAGATACCAACCATTAACACGGACTCAAGTACTCAACGAGCGCGTTACAAATCTCCGCTTACGTGTAGAGTGGAGAAACCGCTAAGAAACGTCAGAAAGATAGTTTTTAGAGAAAACTAGGGAAAATATATTAGTTTTGCAGACGTGAAGATTCTTTGAAACGTTTGTAACCACAACGTTGCTTTTAATTTACTGTGGAAATGCTTATTACAGTCATAAAAGTAGACCTACCAGACATGGCAACGTTCTTAGGTACTAAATTACTTTGAAAAGTAGAAGTAGCTATTAGAAGTAAGGATTGGAATCGTTTACGTTTTCCTGGTGTCTTCATCTTCAAGGATAGAGACCTAGGTTTACGTGTTCATCTTTGGCCACAACATAGATTTATATTTTTTTTAAAATATACAGATTTACGCATATACGTCCCTACCCTGCACTAAACCGAAAGGAGGTCATTGTACTCATCATTATGAATAACTTTTACTATAGAATTAACGCGTAATCTTGTACAGGTATACTGAGGCTTCAAGGAAAAGCACACTCATCATTATATTAAAATGTAAATACCTACTTTGGTATTTATTTATATTTTAGTATTTTTAGCTGATAACATCATAAGGTCATAAGGTTCTTGAGTGGAGACCACGAACCGGAAGACGCAGCGTAGGTAGGCCTCCCATTAGATGGACTGACGACATAGTGAGAGACGCTGGCATCCAGTGGATGCAAAAGGCAGGCTGTCGTTCAGTGTGGAGGTTAAAGGGGGAGGCCTATGTTCAGCTGTGGACGTCTTCTGGTTGATGATGATAATGATGAGCTGATAACATTATTTGTAATGATATTTGTTGAAATCTCATTCACCATCATTAAGATTTTTATATCTATTTACGAAATCTATGTGAATCTTGTCAATACTTAATTCACAAGTTCTTTTTGGCTTATAATCTATGTAAACGTAATAGTTCGTTCAATTATACCATTCACCATCTCGTTCGTAAAAGAAGTTCTATGAATGACGACCTCTTCTATATTCCTATCAAATAAACATTTTCCTTGAATAGCCTCGCACGGGTCACAAGGGTCTGAAAACGTGACCAGTACACTCGACGAATGAAGTAAATAATGAATTACCTTGTCACAGTAAATACCATCGGGGATTCATTAATATTGAAGAAGCTAAGTCCTATATTTTTAATGCGATAAAGTTTCATAGAAATGGCATTACGTTTGATCAATCTACGTAATTTTAACGCACCTTCACTTAAATATGTATACTATTAAGTAACAATTGACCGCATTTCAATATCGTTTTGCTATTTTTCCATACCGAACAATTTTTTTATGTACTTAAGGTGAGGTTTTCCCACCTTTATGCAACGCTTGTTACTACAGAAAAAAGGCGCTTGCAAGACGCTTGCAAGACGCGCGTTTGCAGGATGCTTGTTAAGGCTTAATATATTGTATTATAGTCGCATTTAGTGGAGCATAACCATGGCGGTTACACACATCGTGCATTCCGCTACTCATATTTTTCTCATATTTTCGTAAATTATAGTTGTAATGTAAAATGTACCTCTACTGTTCACTCCATAAATTTGAAATCTGTATATTAAGATATCATAGACATCATCTAGTAAATAGGTATTTGAATGAATCTAAAAAAACTGGGAAAAAAGCGGAAATCAGTGCAACTTTCATATATTTTTTTCCATCCTTCACAGTTCCCTAGATAAAACATTCAATTTTGATATGACGCCATTTTTATAATTTCAAGCTAACAATGGAAGTAAACAAACTAAAACTAGAAAGAACAAATTTACTAAAAGTGGGAAAAGAGGGTCTTAATGATATTAGTTCAAAAAGGAGACAAAGTCCAAAAAGTAAAGCCAAACGATAAAAGCAAAAGAAATACCAATCAATTGAGAACAAGCTAAAGATAAATTCCACAAATTACGGAGTCGATCGTCGGCCTTTATTCAATGACCACAAGTCACGAGGGGTCTCCAGAGTAGCCGTTACAATCGGTTTCTGTTCAGTAAACTGCCTGGACTTTATGTACTGATTATACAACATCTTTACAAACGTTTTTTGGATGGAATGCTACACTACGGATGACCGCGTTGCCTAAAAATAATCCAATTATTTTTACTGTAGGCATCATTGCGTGGCCAGCGACAAAAAAGTGAAGAAGAAAAAAAACAGGACCTGCATACTTGCGGGAAGATCTTGGTATCGGAAATTGGAATAAACTAACTTTAGCAAAATCTTAAAATCGTAATTTTTAGAGAAAATAATGTTTTTTTTATTGAGTACAAATGTCACGCAAAAAATACCAGTATAAAAAGTATTAAAAATTCCATGGACGAAATAATGTTTTATTTGAAATTCAATAAAATTGTAGTACTGGTATTTTGGGGTAATTTTCACATTTACTCAAAACATTGCTAAGAAACCAATATAAAAGGTTATGGCTTATATTATCGCCAAATCCCAGTAGTCTTACCGAGTAGTCTTACCAGTTGAACTACTGGAAACTTTGTATCCAGTTATGAATCAACCAAAATCAACTGGAAGTTTTAATAATTTTTGTCTGTAAATTATAACATAACCTCAGTTTATTCGCCTCTTTATACTGGACTAGCTGACCTGACAGACGTTGTCCTGTCTTAGAACTGTCAAACACGCAAAGTCAAAATTGTAAATCTTATTTTTTTACGCCTTGGGTTACATTATTGGAGTTTTAGTAAGGATCGCTATTTTTTTTGAAAATATAATATAGCCATGTTAACCGGGGATAGTGTAGCTTCCCAACAGTGAAGGAATTTTTCAAATTGGTTCAATAGTTTCGGAGCCTATTCAATGCAAACAAACAATCAAATCTTTCCTCTTTATAATATTAAGTATAGAAAAACGCAATCTTACCTGTTAGTATGTTGAAACATTGCAAGCAACGCACGTACCAAATAGAATATAACGCTGAAGAGGAGGGACTTCCATAGTTTTTTTTTTTTTATGAAACGAGTGCTAAGAAAATAGACTAGCATAGAATCCGTCCTGTGATTTACATAGCGTAACAGGCCGTCTGTCAAATAGTATGTAGCCTTTGGAGCCTATAAGATGAAAAGATCTATGAGATGGAGAGTATAAGATAGAAAACGTAGAAGTTTTAAGACCATGAAGTCAAATTTTCGGTGATAAAAATTTCGTTTAACATTATTTTACGATATTATTTTAATCACACATTTAACACCTATCATGTTTGAGAAAATATTATATTATTGTGCTGGCGTCAATTCGGTTATTGCATATTTACAACGCTTGATCAAATGAAGAAGCGACAAGTATATATAAAGGTTTACGAGTATCTTGGCAAAGATACTCGTAACTTTCCGCTTTCAAAGTATCGTAGTTGTACAAGTGGGCAAATGATACATGTCTCTTAATCTATGAGGGACGAACCTTCGAAGTAGCTACGGAGCAAAGTCGACCGGCAATTCATGTCGTCTACAGAAACCCCCGGGAATTGAAATGGCTCAATTTGGGTGACGTGAAAAATGAGACATGTGGTAATACGCCCGTACCAGTGCTGACAGTAAGGTAGCTTCAGGAAATGTTTTGAAGAAAATATTCACTCACTAGCACTGAAACAAGCTGCTTTATAGTCAAATATTATATCATATTGACCTATATTGACGTGTCAATGACAACCTGGCTCCGGGTATGAGCGCGTATATAGCTGGGAAGCCAAATTTTATTTTAAAGGTGGCATGCCTTGCAATAAGAGATGGTGTAAGTCTAGTAAGAAAGGCTTTGGAGTACCTAATAATGGATAATGGAAAAAAGTCGAAAAACCTATAGCAAACTAGATAGAAAATTTTATTAATTTCTACTTCGTGGTCACAAGTTTCGATATTTTGGGATTAATTAATAGTGTTTCGCTTTAAATTAAATTTCCTATTTTTTTCTGGAAATTCCATGAAAAGACTTGTTTTATCGTGTTTTTATGCGGAGTTTTTTTTTTTTTTTTTTTTTTTTTTATGCCATAGGTGGCAAACAAGCAGACGGGCTGCCTGATGGTAAGCAGTCACCGTCGCCTATGGATACTTGTAACACCAGAGGCATCACAAATACGTTGCCGACCCTTTAGAACTCTATTTTACTTGTATTTATAAACTTGTGCTACTGCAATTTCTGTGTTTTTCCATGTTCACATCTACATCGATTATTTCAATAAGTGTAATAAATTGCGGTATAAAAATAAGAAGCATGTCCGTTAGTACGGTGTGTTACTGAGTAATGTAGCTTTTTAAAATATTTCGATTCCATTTTGTGAATTAGCATACAATCAACCACAAAAAAAGCTGTAGAAATACAATTCTTATAACCCTATTTTTATAGAGTCTTTAGATAGATAGATTCTTTATTATGCACACCAAAAAAAGTGTGTGCTTACCACACAATAGAAATGAAAACTTCATCATGGCTGACTATATCTCTCTCGCTCCCTCAGTCGACTCGGTCCGACTTTACCCGAACGAGTATCTGAGAGTGACGGTCACACGAGTTCCGTGATCTTTTCCCAACGTGCATAAAGAAGTTTTCACTTCAATTAAATACAAAATATAGTATAGTACATATACATAGTATAGTACTAAATAGGGGGTTAAAAAAAAAAGGTTGTCTGTAAAGTCTGTTTACGGACGATAATTTTACGTGATAACACTTAGGCCGATCGTGCCTCTCTATCGCTTGTTCCGCGCTCTCGCTTGCACGCGCGCCTCAGGCGGAACGTGACAATTTTTCGTGCGTGCAGTCGGCGTTCTTCGATTCATAAGACGTTATCACGTCAAAATTTATACATTCACAAGCTAGTGCACACAAGCGGCCTTATCGTTAAAAGCATTTTCTTTCAAGCACGCAGTATGCGACCAACAAGACGTAAAATTCATGCTCTAAATTTGTGACTGAGTTCGAGTAGTAGCGCACCGTCGGAAATTTCATTAAATATTACAAATTGTGAAGTTCATCGTGGAAGTTAGACGTGTGCGGCCGTTGGGTGAAATTGTTTAGCAAATTGATACAGTGATATTTGACAGTATTACTGGAATGCTTGTAACGTGACTTAATTATCCCGAGTAACGTCGAAACAATTCTGGCACCTTAATTTTTGTTTATCGTCATCATCCTAGCTTGTATTAATCTATAACAGTGAGGAAGCATGTTTTTGGGGAGATCATTATTTCCAGTCCTGTGCTGTCCTTACATTGTGACTGGAATTAGACGACATCTATCAGAGCAGACTGTAGCATTCTTCCTAGCGGTCTTTTCGCTTCCTTAGTGCCATTCTGTGCATTTAGATATTATCTGCTCTAGCTTTAAGTGTTAGTTGTGCGTATTTTTCATGGTATACCATACTCCTTCCATCGTCACGCGTAAGACCGCTTGGTTCGAGTACAGTTGCGACATTGGCGGTAGAAAAAGCCCTGCGTATGAAGCCGTACAGGCTGGCGTGTTAGTTGATTCAACGAGCACTTTTCGATCATAACAGACGGTGGCTGAGCTGGTCATCTGCAGAACTACACTGACAGCGATGGGCCTCCACAGCACTTTATTACTATTTAAATTGACGGTGTGATTTAAACTGATCTGAATTTAAATTGCACAAGTTAAGGTAACAGTTTTCAAAATAAAATTGTAAGGATAGTGTTGTAGAGGATGTCCATTATGTCCAATATCTTGAAAAGTTTCATTCATTTAACATGTCTCGCGAATTTTCCGGACAAGGAAGTTTAGTGTTGCCATTTTATGGAATTGCTCGTTTCAGTGTTATTCGTCATAAAATTAAATGTCAGTCGTATCGCGATGTTTATTCGGCTTCTAATTTCAGTTTCATGCTGTAAACGCCAAATGGCATTTGTTATGTTATATTAATTTTATGTCTCGGAGTAATTAAACATTTTGTTTGTTTAAGATTACGAGAATAGACGACCTAGATAAAACACTATTATACGAACGGGTCGTTGAAATTACAAAGCAGCCATAGATAAATTCAATTTTATTTATGATGCATATTTAGTCATAACGCCAAAACGTCGGCATTCAATTTAAATTTTCGAGAGATTTAGTGTAAGAATAAGGGAAAAATGTTCCTTTGCTCAATTCGTAAGCGTCAATAAATTCAAAAGAAACAAGTGTTTCTCGACAAAAACAAAGCCTCATCCGAGTAAAACAATGTTCAAACAATAAAGGCAGACTTACTCTTACTTAAAACTGTCTTCACTGTTCTCGTACAACTCAGAAGAAACCGGAAAAAGCGTAAAAAGCGATTGCAAAACGAGTCTGTCGGTATCTGCTCGTCTAAGAATCTCACTCGTTTCTTACACCTAGTACTAAATATCCTTGCTTTTTTCGCCTTTGACAAGTTAGATTTAACTACTTTCACTTCATCAAGGGAAATGCTAGAAGCATGTACGGCGGAAGGCGTTTCGTCTTCAAAAGCACACGTGTTCACTACATTTTTGGTCATACGTTTGTTTTGTATCACTTTGATGATTTTCACATCGGACACTTTGAAATGTTTTAGCTCCGTGCTTGAAAGTCACAACACAGTTCCAATATTTTAACGTTGTAGTATAATATATATCATGATCAACAGTATTTTTTTCTCTATTGTTTATTGTAGACACAATATGACACTGAGAACGCACATACAGCTATGACGCGTATGATTTGCAACTCGAAGACGAAATTGCGCGACATTTGGCTTTGTTTCAAATATCGACTAAGAGAGCGCTTAAATAACAGATAAATACGATGTAAATCTATTGTAAATTAATAATATACGAGTATGTTCATAGGTTTTCAGACGCTACTATTGTCTTAAAATCACGAGTGTATTCCGGTACGTGTTTTGTAAAGACTTAGTAGGTAGTAGGTAGTTTTTGTGTGGGTGACCATTGAGTTCTAATGAATGCAAATTACTGTAATGTATCGTATACGTATTCTTAAAAAATTTAAAATGTAGGTACAGAATGTCATAACCAATACACAAACAACTTCATGCAAAGCATTTGAATTGGGAGGTAAATAATGCTAATGGACATGAATATTCCAAAAAGAAACCGAACTTTGCGCAAAGCGTTTGAATTGGGATGCACACATAGTAAGTTGTCATCGACATTATTTAAAAAAAAAAAAAAACCTTCAAAGCGTGTGAATTGGGATGTGCACATTGATTAAGGTGAAGAATGATTGAAAAAAAAAATGCTACAATTAAAATTTATGCAAAGCGTTTAAATTGGGAAGTAAACAAAAAAATGGTCAAAAATTTTCTTAAAAAATAATTGAACCATGTAAAGTATTTGTATTGGGATGTAAACAATGGTAGTGGTCATCAACATTCCAAATACGAATAAAACTTTATGCAAAGCGTTTGAATTGGGATGTACACATTGATAATGGTCACGAATATTCCAAAAACCAATCGAACTCAAGCCCAAAGAAGAATGAAGCGGTAGGCCTGAAGTCCACCCCGATGACTTCACTGAGATTGGTGCGGAGCCAAAATGTTATTATAAGATAATTTAGTTGCGAGCCAATAATAAACAAGAGTGAACTGCACTGTAATTAGAAGCACAGACGAAAATAGTATTTGATCGGATTCGATAACATCACATGATAAGACCAAGTGCGCACAAATTTTAATCATTATAATATTCTTGTCACATTCTGACTATTAATAAACTGATTTTTAGCGAAAAAGTCTAGAAACGGAAATATCATTTTAAACTGTCAAATGCCAGAACATCCAAAAATAGAATGTGGAGATATTTAATTGATGAATGCAAAAATTCTCATTTTCAAATGAAGAGTTTGCTATTTGTATACCTTACTAGCTAATGGCGTTCCCAGAATTTTCTATAAATGTTTTTGCCAATGTACAAGATAATAGGTAGGTACGTATATTTTACCATGATGTGCTAAAATATTATTTCTTATATTAATTTGTATCTTTTTGGTAGAAAGAACACCACAGTCAAACTAATCGTTTGGTTTGTATTTTCATTTAATAAGAATCTTTTTGCCGGGCAGTAACTAGGCAGGTATAAATATCTTAAGGGCGCAGCGTCTATTTTTTTTCAAACTTTATTTTATCTCTTTTTTTATTTTGTAATATATTTTGTTAATTAATCATATGTTGTTATTATTATTATTTTTTGTTTATATTGTGTTGTTATATTTTGTTATTTGTTGTTTTTTTTTGTCAATTAATCTAGGGAATAAACCAAACTTTTATTTTCCGTTTCGGCTGGCGACATGTTATTTATTCTGTGATACTGGTAAGATGACAAATTAAAACAAAAAGGTTTGATTTTAATGTTTTTGTATTTCGAAGTCGTGTGAAAATTAAGATACTTTGATACCTTGATAAGGGCCATTCACTCTCTACGGTGACGATGACCGGGCGTGGGACTGCATAAATTGTTACCTTAACGAATTCTTGAAAATGTGTCTGAAATAGATTTCTTCTAGATCAACGTGTTCCTTCCTCAGCCGCAACGTCGCTTACTATCAGGCGAGTTGGTGGCCAAATTATTATGATTATTGTTTTTATTACTCTGTCAATAGGCTACAACCACCTGCTTGCCACATTTTGCCTCACACGTGCAATTTGTTCTGTTGCGTTTCCAAGTAACTATAACATGGGGTTCTTCAAAAGGGTTGTTAATACAGACTTTAAGGGTCGGCAACGTATCTATGATGCCTCTGGTGTTGCAGGTTTCCATAGGCGACGGTGATCACTTACCATCAGGTGGCCCGTCAGCTTATTTGCCACCTATGGCATAAAAAAGTCGAATTGAGACTTCCTTTTTTTTAAAGACAGTTGATAATCAAAAGAATATGTTTCTAGTTTAACTATATATGGTATAGTGTACCGGTACACTGGGGGCCTCCGTACAGTGTGATATTTGTGGTAAAGTCATGGAGAGCTTGTTTGCAGATTTGCATCCCGGCCCAATTTCGGCGAAAGATACGCAGGATATCGATTCGTGCTACAGCGTTGAAATAATACTGATAGCAAAGTATTGGAGGTGAAAATTTTAATATCGCTACAGAATACATAAGCACCTACAAAAATAACGCCAAGTGAGAATTTTCATACGTGCTGTTTGTTTCATATTTCAGTATTAATAAGATATCGAACTGATGTTGATTTGTTAAAAACAGGCTTAGTGAAAAATATAATTAAAGTTCCTGAAGAAAATAATGTAAAATAATTGGCTAATAATGTTCTGAGATATATAAGCGTTTAAATTATTTGTGCCACAATTTGTGCGAATTAGGAAGGGATACTCTGTCCCTTTTCTACAAGGTGAGTGTCACTATGAAGTTTGCATGGAATACTTTCATGTGACGTCATTCGTAAGTATAACGTGCTCTCTGTCAAGGTCTCTGTAATTTTGAACACCATTTCAATGTTGTTTTCGGTAATCGGTTCTATTTATGGTCCGCTTTTTTAAAAGACAAAAACACAGTATACTAAAATATGTATAATCAGTCGCCCTATTGGTACCAAAATTAGCTCTATTATAAATATTTCAAAATCCAGAAACTAAACTTATTGCTAAACCCCTACGGGATAAGGAACGGTAAATAATTGTTGCATCTACGTTTATGAAAAATAAAAAAAGCGATAAAAAGAAAAATGTGAACGAAATGATTACCACACTTTTCTACAATAAACGCCCCCTGAATAACAGTTTAAGTACTGATCAGAACGTTTTCTGTTCCAATAACTGTGAAATTAAATTCCATTCAATAAGCCGAAAAGGAAATGGCGAAGCAATAAACATAAATTATTCTACCTTCAATAATTCATTGCCAAAATTCTCAATAAAGATTTTTTTCATAGAAATCATCCTCCGATTGAAACGAAACGACAGAGACGCGACTGAACAATTTGGAATTTCTTTGAAGGGCTTTCTTGTGAAAATTAACTGATGCTCAGCGATTGCCTTCAGAGGCCCCAAGTTTTACTAACCTTTGGGCGAAATGTTCAACCATTAACTCCAAATTATTGCTCGAAGCCGTCTTTTGTACGGAGTTGCGAAAGGTCGAAACGTTTACGGCCTAATTTTGAATTTGGTCGAATAGCTACGGCACTATCTCTTGAAGAGACCCTTGTATTACTTTCACTGAAGTAACTAAACAAAAGTGCCGCGTTAAAGACGCCGTGTTGCCTGCCGCTTACGCTGTTCATTCTGCAAGTGAAGAAAGTATCCGATACTCGAATCAGTGACTCGAGAAGCGTAGCAGCATACAGCTTTACATATGTACAAAACTCCATTCAAGCGCACTTGTCATCATCATCATTTCAGCATATCGTGTTCCCACTGCTCAGTTTCAGGTCAGAGAGAGAGAAAATGGGCCTTAATCCATGCTGGCCCAGAGCATGTTTGTGAATGTCATGTCTTTTGAGGCTCGGTTTCCTTACAATGTTTTTCCTTCACAGTTTTTTAACGATTTTTTGAGCAAGTCCATCGAAACGTGTACGTCATTTATTCAGATACCAAATAAGTCATTGGTGCAGTGCCGAGGACCGATCCGGGTGCCTTCAGATTGAATGGCACATGCTACCGTTCAGCAACCAACGAAACTCTTCAAGCGCACTATCTCAT
This sequence comes from Agriopis aurantiaria, assembly GCA_914767915.1. NCBI lineage: Eukaryota > Metazoa > Arthropoda > Insecta > Lepidoptera > Geometridae > Agriopis > Agriopis aurantiaria. Next base: position 13,368,460 of record OU611992.1, on the reverse strand, counting down.
AGATATTTGACAACGTGACTAGCATAGTAACTCTTAAGATGGTGCAACCCACCCTTACTATGCTGCTCAATGTCCAAACATTGTCACTTTCATCACCTTGTATATGAAAGATATAAGGGTATTTGCCCACAACCACGATAGAATTGCTCGTGTAGATGGAGTCTATTTTTAAGCTTGCTCTATTGCCTGTGTTGTTATGTTCGTTCCATAAAATGAAGTCCCCGAGTTTTGTTATTAAAAGATATTAAAAGCTTAACGTTACTGCCAATATACGACTGATAAATTGTGTGACGGCCTTTTGGAATTCTGATAACATTATGAGGTTTAAACTCGTATTGAGCCATTTTGGAGTTTATATTGTCATCAAAATTGGTTTCATTGGCTCGAATAATTATCAAGATCTTAGCTTACGCCTTGATGCTTACTGCTCACTTAATAAGCTGGACCTTAACCCCTCTAAATGTACAGTAGTAACTTTCACCAGTAATAAACTGGTAATACCATCATCATACATATTGAAAGGCCAGCTACTCCAAAAAAGCAGTGTAGTTAGAGATCTTGGGGTGGTTCATGACTCAAAGCTTCTTTTCGATGCTCATATTGAGTCTATTGTCGCCAAAGCATCACGAGCTTTAGGGTTCATCATGCGTACTTCTGGGGACTTCAAGCGAGCTAAAACATTTAAAATCCTTTATTGCACTTTTGTTCGGAGCAATCTGGAGTACGCATCTCAAGTCTGGAACCCCCGGTATGATAAGTACACCTCAAGAATCGAACGAATCCAGATCAAATTTCTAAAATACCTCTGCTATCGTCTTCGAATTCCTTACTCGTCCGATAAGTACCTCAACATTTGTAGACAATTTCATCTTCTACCTCTCTCAAAAAGACGCGAAATTGCAGACGTCGTATATCTTCTTAACATTACAAATAATACCATTGATTGCCCAGACCTCACATGTAAAATCAAACTAAATGTTCCTTTTAAGACAACCAGACTCTATAAACCATTACACATTCCTTTAGTGTCAACAAATTATAGACAGAACTCTTACTTATGGCGAGCAAGCGACAACTTTAACAAACTGAGCAAGCGCACTGACCTTGACCTGTTTAGCACCAGCGTTTCCTCGGCGAGGCGGCAACTAAGCAATGAGTTTTTCCTATCAGACGGTCAACAATCGTAAAATGTCGGGCTTGTATTATGTGAATTTTATTTTTAATTATTACCTTGTTATTCTTATTTTATTTTATCTATAAATTTTTTGTTTTTCTTTTGTTATCTAAATTTTTCTTAGTGTTTGCACATGTTTAACTTCTTACATAATCTATATCTACTCGTGAGAACCTGTAATTGGCTTCCTATCGTTTTTCCATTGTATATTTTAGTGTAAAAAGCTGTTGGTTTTCCAATAAATTAATAAATAAATAAAATAAATTAAGATTTATCTGTGAGACGTTGCACTTGAAGTGAAACCATTGCAGTTTGCTGTATGATTTTGGAAAATTTTACGACTGACATGACTGTCAACTTAGAACCTGGCAACGATCCGTTCCAGATTGAGTCACTGGCATCCAGTGGATACAAAAGGTAGGTGATGATGATGATGAACGAACGGTCGCTTTCTTGTCAGCCTCTAAATTCTTGAACTGTCTTTGAAACCAATCTAAGCTTACATTATACCAATTTTCTGTTTGTTCAGTCAAAAACTTGATCTGAAATGTCATCATCATCATTAGCCTATCATGTTCCCACTGCTGGAAAACAGGCATTCTCTCAGAGAGAGAGAAAGAGAGAGAGGATTGGCCCTAATCCACCATGCTGCCCCAGTGCATGTTGGTGAATGTCATGTTTATGAATTTTTGAGGTTCTTAGACATGACGGTATCCTCACGATGTTTTCTTTCACCGTTTTTGATGGCATCGAAACTGCACATAATCTATTTAAGTACTAAATAAGTCATTGGTGTAGAGCTGAGGATCGAACCGTATGCCGCTAGATTGTAAATCGCGCATGCTATTGCCTGGCCAGCATCGTTCAACTGAAAAGCTAGTATCTTATATGAAAGCCCTAAAGCTTATTTTATTTTTTATTATCTTAGAGAAACTAACGGTCTTAATTAACAGAGTTAATAATTTGCTAGAGACAAAGGGGCCATTTAAAAGTTTGTAATAAAAAACAGAGTACATTATATGAACGCTAAAACATGTGAATAAAAAATATAGATATATAATATTACTAGAACTTAGAAAAAAGCAATAGACTCTAAATAAACTAAGACAAACTAAGATGCACTTAATAAATTAAGAAATACATTTAATAATATTTAGGACAGAATAGTACTTAAATTTTCACAATTAAATATGTATGCTTGCTTGTATAAATATGTATGCTAGCTTGCTTGTGTGCTAAAAGCCAAAGACGAACTAAAACGAACATTATATAAGTAATGTACATAATAGTTGAAGTAGCGGGTGGTGCTTAGGTTCGGTCCAGCACATTAATAAGTGTTATGACTACTATTTTCATGAGGCCCTCTAACCTTTTATGATTATTAAGGCTTAGTGGAAGTACGGGCAAGAGCCACTGAACTTATTAAAATTATAGTCTGCACCCAAGAAGAATATTGAGGACTAGTCTCTAGTTGAATTGCTTTCAAAACTTAAGAAAACTTATTGTTCCCTTGAGGGGGAATTTGAACCCTTTAAATACCTAATCGTTCAAGAGAGCCAGTTCCGATTCCGAGCTAGAAGTTTCATCGTCAACCACTCCGTCATTTAACTTTATGTGAGCTGTTATCAAACGCCTAACTTGTCAAATATAATTTTAAAAAAACAAGCTTTTCGTATTCTTCTCAGCATAACCTTTCAATTGATACCCATGTCATGCAGGTAAATAAAATTACTGGTCCGCCATCTTTGGGAGTCCGCCATATTGTATTTTGAATGACGTCATTTAGCTAACCAAGCTGTATGTCATCCAAACTAAACGTGTATGTAAATTTTCAGCTCAATCGGTTGAGGATAACTGATCTAACATCCAGAGTTGGGAGTTAAATAAAAGATTGTAAAAAAATAATTGCTACGCTTTTTTTATACCAGATAAGCATTTTATATAAGATAATTATAGCAGATAGGCTGCCTGATGGTAAGAAATCACCGTCGCCTATGGACACTTGTAACACCAGAGACATCACAAATACGTTGCCAACCCTTTAAGACGCTATTAACTTGCCTTTTGATGGACCCCATGTTGTAGCTTCTCGGAAACACCGCGGAAGAATTTCATTCCACGTTTGCAAGTGTACTTTCTATTGTTAAAATAGTTTTAGAATTAGACAAAAAAAAACGTAGATTTCCGAATACATTAATTCATCAAATTATGGAGAAGCTTCTCAAAGACATGTGGTCTCTATAAACTCCACTTAGCCAGACAGGAACGGCGTTTGAACAAAGTCGAGCGCGTAATGTGGTTTTCAATTTACACTTAAATACGTCAGCAGTTGCAGTTACATAAAACTTTAGCTTTCCACAGAACATGATAAGAAATAATGCTCTACGGAGTTTTCAGGGGACTTAAAATGATCCTTTATTTATCGCTTAAATTTCTAGAGTGTTATATGTTACATTTACGTGATATGAAGTATTTTTAACGTTTTTACTATTTACACGTTGATATGTAAAGCATTCGCAAGGCTATAAAATAAAAATAAAATAAAATGTAAAGCATTTAAACGGCTTAGAGAAAAAGGTACATTTTGAATAGCTGACGTTCGTTCTTGGAATTAGTGCGGCTATCCACTGCTGATGTCGACAAACCGTCACCGAGAATGATGTCACCGAAGTAGCAATACCACAGACATAGCATTTTTTGAGCGATATATCTTTTACTATTCAGGGTGAAGTCTGCACGTCTGTCATCCAACCGCCGTTATGATGGCCGCCGTAAAAATGTAAGTAATCTTGTGCTAACCGCTATAATTCAGTTCGGGATCGTGACGGGCCAAAGTGCTGGTAATACAAAACACGTCAGATCTTCTCCACACTAGAACATACTGGCGCACCGTCATCGGCCGGTTTTTGTTTTGGTCATAATTTATGTCCACCGAGATCAGTCGCGTTGGGCACACGGAACTTGACACGTCATCCTTAACTCAGTCCGAAATAATCTACTTTCAGTACCAATATCTACTGCAGATTCTATTTTATCATAAAAATTTAACAACAACCTTTTATCCTGGCTTAATTTACTATATTCTGTTCATAGCTCCGCATAAAAAACATTGGGAAATCGAAAAAATAATAACGAGTCGTAAAATTGCGTGGCGCGAACGTTGTAAGTCAATATCCTGTTGGATACCGGTATCCCTTTCATTTATGATTATGGGGCATGTGATTGAAATCTGTAAATACGTTGTTATGTTACCTCACATCGTAAAACGTGGGAGTAATGGAGGATATGATTTTGGTCAAGTTAGGGTATGTGTGAATCAAATTCTACGTTTAAAAAATGATGCAACACTTCAGCGAATGATTTCACGCTTGAGAAAAGCTTTTTGTGATGCATTTAAATATTTACGCAAGCTCTCAAGTGAAGAATACTCTCGTTGAAATGACACGTAACGTACGAGTGTGAGTAAACGTAGATACGAACCTAGCGCAAACTTGACGCCAGTCCACGCGGTGCGGACATAGTGGAAGAGGCGGCGGTAGAGCGGGCGCTGACGGCGGCGGCGGCCGGGGGCCTCCGCGTCGGGCACGGGCGAGGGCGCAGGCTCGGCCGCGCCGCCCGCACCCCCGACACCCTCCACCGACGACGCCGTGGCGTTCCGCACCCAGCTTTACACGACACGCTCCCGCTCCGCTAATGAAACCGCACCGTTACCGCGCACACCGACACCCGCACGCACACATGCATCGCTCACACATCACACGTCTAATTTGAATCACACTTTGATTTTTTATTATTTCACTGCTCCATCGTCATCGGATTAGCATATAAAGTGTCAGCTATCACGACGGGGCTCGGTGATGTAGGGCCCTTTAAGTGGATGTTTGGTGCGCTTTAATAATTCAAGGGGCATCCGAGATGCTCTCTAACTATGCGGTCCGTTAAACGTTCAGTTCAGCTTTGAGTTTCACTTTAATAATGCAGACGGAGTTTCACAAACTTTAGGAATTAACTAACTGATTCTCGTCGAATTAAAAGTAATTGAAGACTGATTTAAATCGGTTGTGTTGTTGTTAAGGTCATCGGCAGTTGCAAGCGTTAGACGAGCAAAAGCTGGAAATCTGCGAACAAAGAAACGACACCTAGTTAGTACTGTTAGTCGCCAATTACGGTACAAATTAGTTTTTGTTAGACTTTAACTGCTCTTGAACGATTTTATTTCTATTTACAGATAACAACAAGAATACTTTGAACAGAACAAACTACTACAATCCCGAGCAGTAAGAATTTGTGAATTCATTTTGAAACTACTTTAACCATAAATATCGAATATCTTCGATTATAAAACTGTGAGGAAAAATTGTGTTGAGCCGGATAAATCGAGATAGATGAATAACAAACTACGGAGATGAAAAGTTCAGCCATATCTCTAAAGTAAGCGCTATCCCAGTATGGAGCGCGTTACACGCGGTTTGAAGTTTTCTTTTAACAAAGTTGCCTAGCGATGAAATAGTTGTAGGGACAAAATCAGTTTACAAAACTTCGTTAGTTTTGATTTAGTATATCCACCAAAATACAGTACTTACATGCATACACGTATTAATTACTGTACTAATATTTTGTACCGTACATATCTACAGTTATATTTTAATGGAAAATAATTATCAACCAGCGACTCGAAGGACATTTTCCAGTCCAAATTTTAATAAATTTGTTTGAGTCATGGTCTAGAGTTCATACAAAAATCCCATAGAAAAAAACACTTTTACTCATTTCCAAACAATCCTAACTTTTCTAAATACCCCCCCCCCCCCCCTTAAAAAATCTTATTTATACTTACGAAAATTAGAAGAAAAAAAAAAGCAAAATTAGTCTAGCCGTCCTTAGCAACGAACAACATTTAATTTTTATTTATTTAAACTAGCTGCGCCTAATGTTTTCTAACGGGATTAGTGTGCATACACATTTTTTTACGTGTGATGCTTTAAATGTTATTATGAAATGATTGTTATAATCCATGGAAAAGTGTAGTAAGTATAACGACTCCGATTAAAAAAACTTTGCCAAGTTTCGGGGTCTCAGTAGCCTTATTAGGGCTTCAGCAACCCAGAACATTATGTAAATCATATTCAAGTTGAAAAGTTTTAACCTTGGGAGAGTTTAATTTGGTATAAGTCATGAATAAAGAGCCTTTTCGTTCTATTTGGTTTTGATTTGCATGTGAATTGATTCGGCTGTGCGGGGCTCATGTAAATGTGTGGGGACGAAAAATGTGGCCGCTCGAACGAAAAATGTGACACGTGGCTGTTGATAGAGTATGGCAAAGATAGAACTGTACAAGTATCTATAAATAATTTAATAATAACACAATACTACCAAATTATATACGTAATTTCTACCATTTTGTATAATAAACCTGCCAAGTGCGAGTCGGGCTCGCGCACTTAGGAGTCTGTACTAGCACAAACATAATTATCAATTTAAATAAACCGGCCAATTGCAAGTTGGGTTCGCGCACTGAGGGTTCCGTACCACCACAAAATACTATAAGGTCGTCCAAGTAACCGAATTACCAGTTATTAACGCCTTCCAAAATTGTCGAAGCAATTGCTACGCAACTACGGTTAATTATTTTCCTACAGACGCTCGAGTATAATACAATTATAACTTGGTAATGAACAGAAATTTGTTACCGACTCACACTTGGCCGTTATTGATAAAAATTAAAATAAAAGTGAAAATTTCATCTTCGAACCGTAATAGATAGCTATCTATTACGGTACAGAGATACAGTCTTTTAAAGTTAGGCCGGATAGACAGACAGTCAGACAGACAAACGGACAGACAGACAATGAAGGCTTAGTAATAGGGTCCCGTTTTTACCCTTTGGGTACGGAACCCTAATAAAATAAAACAGTTTCAACGCCCATTGTCAGCGGATAGAAATCATTCTCAAATTTTCAAAGAAAAAAGCTTTGAATATAGAGCGAAGAAGTGAACGTAGAAGAAATGAATGAACCATCATGAAACCCAGGACGAAGACGACTGATCTGTCTCTACCGTCGGCAACATAAAGCATTCATATGTATGAGCGATAACATTATTCCTTCTGTTTTCGTACATTTAGATTCTACAAGCTAAGCGTTATATTGAGGTTACCCCTTTGATTTTATATGTACAAAAAAAGGAAACGTTTTACTGGAAGTTGTTATCGTGAAAGTGTTTTGGTTTTGATGAAATACGTTTGAATTTCATGAAAACTATTTAAAAAAAATGGACGGCTCATTTGATAAAAAATTAAGTGTGCTATCAAATTGAAAATATTTAGAAGTGAAATCAGTAGTTTGTAGAAAAAAAACATTATCGTTCACATTTAAAAGAAATTTTATATGAACAAATTGAAATAGGGAACAAAAATAAATAAATTGGGAGTCATGTTGCCATTTAAATTTACACCAAATTTTGTCAAAATCGGACATATAGTTTCCGCAAAAATAAGGAAATAAAAACATAAAACAAGCCAAACTGATGCGAGCTTTAGCGTTATCTTGTCTAACTTCAACAAACAATTGTAGTGAAGTTAGTACTAAAACATTTTTTCTACAAAATGTATTTCCTATTATTATCCAGCTCGGTCCGCAGTAACGAACAGACGTGTTCACTTGTCATTAGCAAAATTATTAAATTTAAATTCAAGTTACAGTTAAATATATATCCTCGACCAGTGCAAATAAGTGCGAAATCAGTAAATCGGCTACAACTCCGCTCGCCAAGTGTCCAAACTAATACGTAAAAATGCAGGTATGATTTACAAATGCACGGAAGGCTGCATGAATGAGCGAGATAGTACGTATGTTTTGCGTACCTGGAAAGAAGGAGCGCGACATAAACTATTAATTTCTGCTATACTACGGTTGTAGATACCTTCAATATACTTGCTTTTTAACTAAATTAACGTGAAACAGGCCTACGCTTTCGAAGTTTTTACCGATAAATACTTCTATTTCTTTGAAAATGTCACTCCAGCGTACCCCTCCACCTTTATTAGCCACTACAGGGAAATCGCTTGGCACAGCCTTCAGTATGACGTCTCTTAGCGACTCCGAAGACCGTACTACACTGCGAAAGGCGAGAGATAAGAGAAAAAGAGATAATAGTGATGAGCTAAACGATGTAATGGCTGAGATGAAAAAAATGTTTGACGGGTGGCAGGCTAAACAGGAGGAAAAACTCTCGGCCTTCCAACAAATAATGGCCGAATTTAAAGAAAACTGTAATCAGTTTAAAGCTTCGTTTGAATTCATATCTGACCAATATAAGGAGCTGAAAGAGAAATGCGACAACTTTCAGCGAGAAAAAGACCTACTTGCAGCCCGTACCCAGGTACTGGAACTTGAAATTGAACATCTTCGTTTTCGCTCAACAGCCTCCCGTATTGAGATAAGAAACGTGCCGATTTTCAACGATAAAACTGAGACAAAAGATTACCTTCTCGATCTCGTTTTAAAGGCCGGGAAGTTATTTGATTGTGACCTTCGTCCTGCTGATATAAAAGACTTATATCGTGCGAATGCTAAACCGGGCACCATAAAGCCCATCAATGTGGAGTTCATAAGCATCCTAACAAAAGAGAAATTCATCAATGCCGCAAAATCCTACAACAAAAAATATCCAGGAAATAGACTTAGCACTTCTAATTTCCAATTGAACTGTCCGAAAACAGCTGTTTACATTTCAGAAGTGCTTACACCCAGAGTGAAAAAGCTCCACTTCTTGGCCAGAGAATTCGCAAAAACTCACCACTACTCCTATTGCTGGGTGTCCCACGGACGAGTTTATATTCGGGAGAAAGATAACTCGCCAGCGGTTCAAGTAAACAATGAAAAAGATTTGGTCAATATACTTAAAAACAAATGACTATTTACATTTTCGCTCTCGGTTTGCTTCTGTCTGTGCACTATATCTATAGGTATTACTGTTCTGCTAGTTAATTCACTATTTCACTACCCTAATTATTTTAACAGGTATATTATGTATGTAAACCTGATAATAGTATTACTAACCTATAATATAATTTATATATTCCAATTACTGTCACTATACTCGTATACTGCTACCAAAACAAACGTCAAAACATTAAATTATCATTACGCAACATATCAACACATCCGTTGCAGTCAGCGGCGTCAAGTCTATTGTTGTGATTATGGGATAGTAAACGATTGTTGTTTTACACGCAGTGTTGGTTATCGAACTCGCTCGCTTAAACCTGCAATTGTCGCAAGGCTCTCATTCCTATTAAGGAATAGGTACTTAATACAGGCCAATCTTTTAAAATCATCTAATTATGGGTAATACAGACAACATAAATGATGAGTTGGATTCTATACGTGTTTCTAATTCTTTTCAGTGTACTCCAGAGCAGTGTATGAAACTAATAAATAAATATCACCAACATCAATATCTAAAATTATTTCACATAAACATACGTAGTATATCCTGTAATATCGACGAAGCTCACGTATTATTGTCTAGAATAAATTGCGAATGTGATATACTTGTATTCTCGGAGTGCTGGCTGAGTGTTATACCGAACATCCCTGTTTTTGATGGATATGATGGCCACCGCTCAGGTTTTAAAAATCAAAATGATGGAATTGTTGTATATGTGAAGTCGAGTTTTAAATGCACTGTAACAGAACCTACGCTGACTCATGCCAGCTGTTTATTACTTACATATGACAAAAAAATTGCAGTACTTGCATTGTATCGTTCCCCATCTGAGAAAAATCTGGATCCCTTTCTACATAGTCTAAATGAACTACTGAAAACTTTATCAACATATCAGACTGTCACTATTATTGGAGACATTAATATAAATATTTTATCCAGTGAGAAAGACAAGTTCTCTGATCTATACCTAAACATTATCTCCTCACACGGTATGCTACCTGCTCACATGATCCCGACTCGTGATGCAGCTTGTTTGGATCACGTAATACTTCGCACGCGTAATCAGGCCAGCTCCTTTGTCATTCCAAATACAGTGACTGATCATGCAGCGAATTTATTATGTTGTGATTTTGTTAGTAGACCTATCTATAAACAAAAAGCCTCTTATAGAGTAGACTATTCCACAGTTGCCAAACGGCTTAAAACTACAAGCTTTAGCCATATTTACGATCTACAAGAGGCGAATCCTGCAATGGATGCTTTTATTAATACCATTACATCTATCATACTAGAAAACAGAAAAACCGTTACTGTGTCAAGGCGAAATGTTATTATCAAACCCTGGATTACTCCTGGACTTCTGAAATGTATAAAAAATCGAGACAAATTACATAAAAAAAGTAAATCTGACCCTAATAATTATATTAATAAAATAACTTATGTTCGGTATAGAAACTTTTGTAATAATTTACTCAAACGTTTAAAACAACAGTATGAAAAGAGTGAGTTTCAGAAGGCCAGGGGTAATCCTAAGCAAACCTGGAAAATTATTAAAAATGTTTCAAATATTCGGCAGACCCCAATCTCTGCAACATCCCTAATTGACCCAAATGTAGAACCAATAAGATCTACTAACGAAATCAACGACTACTTTGTAGGCATTGGGCGAGAGTTGGCAAATAGCATTGTCACTAGCGGAATGGATAACTGTGAGGAAAACAGCATGGCAGGTGAAACCTTTGGATATGATACTATGGCTGTTTTCGAAACTGACTGTGGGGAGGTAGAACGTATTGTCCGAGGGATGCGTAGAGACTGTGCGATTGGTTGGGATGGCATTCCAGCTAGCCTCCTTATAGATGCTAGTGAAGTGTTGGTACCCCCATTAACATACATTTGCAATCTGTGTCTCACCACTGGTACTTTTCCTAATTCTCTCAAGAAAGCCCTAGTTCTTCCAGTCTTTAAGAGTGGTGATAGAGACAGTGTCAATAATTATAGACCAATTTCCATCCTATCCTCCCTTTCTAAAATACTTGAAACATTATTAAATAATAGACTTTTAAAACATTTAAATAAGCATAAAATACTATCTAACAAACAATATGGATTTCGTAAGGGTTTGTCTACTGAAGATGCGGTTCTAGATCTCACAAATACTATAGTACGTCACTTTGAAGCTAAATCTAAATCAGTAGGTATCTTTCTAGACCTTTCTAAAGCATTTGACACTGTCTCTATACCAAAGTTGCTTGTGAAGCTGGAGGGACTGGGTATTCGAGGAGTTGCTCTGGACATTTTTCGTAACTACCTTACGGGCCGTACGCAATGTGTCAGGATTGATGACTACATAAGCGACGATAGAACTCTGACTTATGGCGTCCCTCAGGGGAGTATCTTGGGTCCTATACTCTTTATTATATATATTAATAAACTTTGCCAATTGGGAATACCTTTTTGTGACATATTTACATACGCAGATGATACTGCCTTAATAGTTAGTGGTAAAACTTGGGAAGAAGTTAAAATACATGCCCAAGAAGCTCTAAGAGTCGTAATGTCTTGGCTTTCTTCTAATCTCCTTACTCTAAATATAAATAAAACAAAATATATTACCTTCTCGCCGAATAATAGTGTCTCGCAACCTGATTTGAGTTCTTTTTCAATCACAGCTCACAAATGCCAGTCCCATCCAACACATGTTTGTAACTGTACCCCTTTAACATGGACTAATAATATTAAATATCTTGGAGTATATATTGATTCTAACCTAAGTTGGAAAGTTCAAATTAATAACCTTGTGTCAAGAACAAAAAGACTAATTTATATTTTTAAACATCTTAGATCATCAGCAGATAAAGACACCCTAAAAATTGTATATTATTCACTTGCCCAATCAATACTTTCGTATTGTGATACTGTCTGGGGTGGCGTATGTACTTCTAATTTGCTAACTCTCGAGCGGGCACAAAGAGCCATACTAAAAGTCATGCTCAGAAAGCCCATCAGATATAGCACAAACATCCTTTACAAACAGGCCGACGTTTTAACTGTAAGACAACTATTTTTGCTTCACACAATACTCCGGAAACATAAACAACTACCATACAACCCTGAAGATGACAACTTTCGTAGAAGAGGCAGAGTCTGCCCCACTGTGACATTCCGCACAATGCTCGCTTCCAGGCACAGTGTAGCCTTCGCAAATTTCCTTTATAACAAACTCAACAAAAAAATTAATATTTATCCCCTACCTTTTATAAAACTTAAAAAAGTAGTAACAGATTTCTTAAAAACATTATCCTACCAAGAAACAGAACAATTAATAAAATTCCATTGAGTATAGCTGACACATTATTATTATTATTTTTTCTGGTCACATATTATATATATATATTATTATTATTTATTTATTTCATTATTAATTGCATGCTTATGATAAGTGTTATATCAAGTATAATACTTATGATATTATTATTATAATTCTAATAACCTAATATCATAATTTTTCACAAATTCATAAGAACTTCTAATTGTATAACTGCATTATTATATTATTCTTTGTAATTAGTACTTCACGCGGAGAGCACTGGCACCTGTAGCACAGTTTAATCACTAGTATGGGTGCCAGCCAGTTCCACAGTTCAAAATAACAATCATCTCATTGTATGTCCTATGCCTAGCTTTACAATATTATTGTTACTGTCTATTTTTAAAAACTTTTGGTCAATAAATATTTTATTATTATTATTATTTATTATTATTAATGTTTATGCAATTTCCAAGCAGTGAAATTAAAAAAAATTATGTTATTATAATTTTTTTGCGAATCCGGTATCGGGTTTACATCACAGAGTTTTAATTAAAACGCTATAGTAAAATGAAAACATCGAAGGACATTTTACAAAAAATTATGTCAATATCATTTTTAACATTGCAAATTTCCATTTTAATCTTGCTTTTGACCCATTTTCCAGAAAATGAAAACTTGCAAATCAATTATAACAAAAACGTTTTGTGGCTCCTTCAATAAGTGTAGAGGTTATAACAAAAAAATAGTACTGCTCTGGGGACTGGGAATTCAATTCACTGTTTGGAAATTTAATGACATTGTTCTATTGAACTGAGAGCTGACATTTCAAGGTCGATCCCGTAAAACTTGTTAATGATGAAGTAAAACTTGATCATAACTATAAATAGATGACAATTACTTCTTTAATCCCGTGTATAGAAAACTAAAATTTGTTTATAACGATAAGTAGATAACAATGACCTCTTTAATCTCGTGTACGTGACATTTGTCAATGGTAAAGAAAAAAATTATCATAACTATAAGTAGAATAACAATGACCTCTTTAATCCCATGTAGATACATCATCATCATCATCAGCCCTGAGTGACCCACTGCTGGGTATAGGCCTCCCTTTGTTTATGCCACTCTCCCCGGTCTCTCGCTATTCGCATCCACTCGTTCCCGACAGTATTATTGATGTTGTCAGTCCACCTCATCCTCGGTCGGCCTGGGTTCCGCCAACCTAGTCTCAGCCACCACGTGCTTACTGTTGTACACCACCCATTATTACGTCTGGCCATGTGTCCTGCCCAGTTCCATTTAAGTTTCTTCACCCTTTTAACGACGTCTGCAGCCTTGGAGCAACGTCGTATCTCAGTGTTTCGGATACGGTGCTTACTTTGAGACTTGCTGATAATTATATTTAGACAATAAGTACCTAGTTTTTGCTATCTATTTTGTAATTAAATTATGGTTATGTTTTATTTCTGGCAATAAACATGTTCTATATTCTCGCTAGCAACGTACCGATATCGACACTCAGTAATCACTGGTGCATGCGAGTGAATCCTTTATTTGCGTGCACTTGCTTTCGCTATTTAGTCCACACAAACTAGTTCGCTCGCATTAGACATATATACCTCCAAACCCTTTATTTAGTAACAGTAAACAACTACTTTCCCATTTAATTTAATAGGTGCAAAATAGTCGCCTTCAAACCTTTCACAATAAAAATCTCGGCGTGAAAAACTCACTACAGCTTGTCTCACTTTTATTTTCTGCGACAATAGGCAGCCGAGAGACTGGCACGCAAACATGAGCTTCAAACTAAGTTAAAGTAATGTCGTTCTTAATGCCTCGTGATAGAGTTGTAGAGGTTGGCTTTAAGGCTGTTAGGTTTATAAATTAGAGCATGCGTCACTGTCGGCCGAGGGTAGGATGTTCAGTAATAACCTGCGGAATGAACGTCTGATGACCACTTGCCTTGAATATGGAAGCGACTCGGGAATTATGGTGTTATTTAAAAGTTAATGGAATGCGATTAGACAAGTTGTGACATGAAAATACGGAATTTGGGGAGATTAGTTAGGAGGGATTCCAAATGAGTTTTATGGTGATGAGCGTTTTAGTTAAGTGTGGAGTCATTGTAATAATATTTTAATAAGTCAGACAAAGTGGCAATGGGAAGTCCACATCGCTCGAAGAACCGATAACCGATGGGGAAGAAAGGTTCTGGAGTGGAGATCACGACCCGGAAGACGCAGCGTAGGTAGGCCTCCCACTAGATGGACAGACGACGTTGTGAGAGTCGCGGGCATCCAGTGGATGCAAAAGGCAGGCTGTCATTCAGTGTGGAGGTTAAAGGGGGAGGCCTATGTTCAGCAGTGGACGTCTTCTGGCTGATGATGATGAGACAAACTCAATGACATTGTGTGGTACTAGACACTAGATAACGGTTGATTCATAACATCATCATTTCAGCATATCATATTCTTACAGCTGGGATACAGGCCTTCTCTCAAAAAGAGAGAGAGAGAGAGAGAGAGAGAGAGAGGAAGGGCCGTAAATTTTTATGAATGTCTTTGATGTTTGAGATTTTTAGACATACCGGTTTCCTCACGATGTTTTCCTTCGCCGTTTTTGCGCGATGGCATCGAATCTGCACATAATTTATGTAGATACTAAATTATTGGTGCAGGGCCGAGGATTGAACTGCGTACTGTCAGATTGTAAAGCGCACATGCTACCGCTTGGCCGCTTCGCTTTCTGCCACCACCATCGTTCTTCGCTGTGGTTTAGTGATTTTTGGTTGATTTGGTAATATCAACCAAAAATCACTTATGTTGCACTATGTGTATGTGTTTTTAAAAATCAGTTAACAGTAATCAGTAAAATCAGTTTTTATACTAATAATTATTTAGACAATGACAACACTTGTAGTAAGTTAAAATTTGTGAGTTTTTGGCGCCAACGTGGAAAAAACATGTCGGCTCGTTGGATTGTTTTCCTAAACTTGTGTATTTTCGAGTGTTAATGTGTGCTAAATGGTGAAATATTATTCATTAAGTGCTCGTGAACGTGCTCGAGTGAGGGAAAGTGATATAACGAGGTGAAACGTGTCTTTTCGTGTTGTTTCCAAAACTCCATAGGAGCCTCTTGTAAAGTCTCCACCACTTTACAGGGGCATGAGTTTGACTTGACCGTGACTTTATTCTTTATTACAAATTAAGCATATGACTAACTTAGCTTAAATGGGCAAGGACGACAAAACTAAATTTGCCCATTTTATCAAAAAATATATCCAGGTTACTTACTTAGCTTGAATCTGACTGTGACTATGACTTGTTTGACGCTATTACCATGTAAACTGTTTAATAATACGACTAAAGGACATTGAATCCGTCATGAACATTTCCACAAAAAAAAAGTTTAAATTTGTCGTCTAGAAATGTCAGAATGGCTCAACATATTTTTTTTATTAATAACATTTTTAGATAATCATTCTTATCACAATATTTCGTATAACTTCAAGAAATTCCAAGTAACCATTAACACTGTTAAAAACAATCTCTTTTTGAACATCAGGGTAAGGAAACGAAGTAATTTTTCTGAAGGAAAAGATAAGACAAAAGAAATAGAGGACTATAAATCTTCTCAACAGATAGTGAAATTATGAAAAGTAGTATTTCACGCTAAGATAAGCTTTGTAGACTTTTAAAACCGCTTAGAGCGAAAATTAATGTGCCAGTTTTTCGGAAATTATTTATGTACTCACAATCCAAGTAACTGTAGCTCATTAGGACGCTATCTTAGACCTGAAAAAAAGAAAAAAAATTATTTCATATATTAATAAGAAGAACAGTGTTTTTGTAATACTACATATTTATATCCATTCAAATTCATTTATTTCTTGCGAGAGTTGGTCAAGCAATTTACATTGTGGTCTTAAGGCATGATGACTAATATTTTTTATGACTAATATTTTTTATTACCTCATAAAAAAGCTGATCATAAATAGAGCACATCAACAAAAACAAAATTAAAATTAGTTAAAAAATAAATTAGATATAAGCATTTTAATTTAATTTAATTTCATGCTAGACAGAGAGCGCACTATACTGAGCCGTGACGCCACGGCTCAGGAGCGCCATACAAATGCTATACAAACACACGCTTTGCGAGAAAGGGATAGAACATCCCCTCTCCATCCCCACCTAAAACTTTAAATACTCATATCTCAGAGATTTATCAGCCAATTCAAATTATTTTTTCAGTATGTGTAATGTATTTACTTATATTCATCGCTAAGCCGGCTATTTGTAATAAATTAAACATTAAGAATCATGCCTATTAACATGCAAGTAGGTATGGATGCCTTAAGATTACTTATATTACCCTTCCTAACTTTCTTTTACGTAGCCTTGAAGGTAATCTACGCCGTAGTCTCGTAGCAAATCTACGCCGTAGAAGCTACAATATTTTGCGTAGCTAAACATAGAGGCTTGCTGAAGAATTACAGACCCATCTCGCTTCTGAGCCATGTTTATAAGCTGTTTTCGAGGGTCATCACGAATCGTCTCGATCGCAGGTTCGATGACTTCCAGCCTATCGAACAAGCCGGTTTCCGAAAAGGCTATAGTACCATAGACCACATCCACACGCTACGCCAAGTTATACAGAAGACCGAAGAATATAACTTGCCACTATGTTTGGCGTTTGTGGACTATGAGAAAGCCTTTGATTCGGTCGAGACATGGGCGGTGCTCGAGTCTCTCCAGCGATGCCGTATTGACTATCGGTATGTCGAAGTGTTGAAGTGTTTGTACAATAACGCCACCATGTCGGTCCGAGTACAGGAGCAGAGTTCGAAGGCAATTCCATTGCGAAGAGGCGTGAGACAGGGAGACGTTATCTCTCCGAAACTGTTCACTGCCACAATGGAAGATGCCTTCAAGCTCCTGGAATGGCAAGGACTCGGCATCAACATCAACGGCGAGTACATCACTCACCTTCGGTTTGCCGACGATATTGTGGTCATGGCAGAGTCGATGGAAGATCTCAGCATGATGCTCGAAGGCCTCAATCGAGTCTCCCAACAGGTGGGCCTTAAAATGAACATGGACAAGACAAAGGTTATGTCAAATATCCATGTTGTGCCCACCCCAGTATCAGTTGGGAACTCAGTTCTTGAAGCTGTTGACGCGTACGTCTACCTAGGACAAACAGTCCAACTAGGTAGGTCCAACTTCAAGAAAGAGGTCAATCGGCGAATCCAACTCGGCTGGGCAGCGTTCGGTAAACTACGCAACGTCTTCTCGTCCAAAATACCTCAGTGCCTTAAGACGAAAGTCTTCGACCAGTGTGTGTTACCAGTGATGACATACGGCACTGAAACGTGGTCTCTCACTATGGGCCTCATAAGCAAGCTCAAAGTCGCACAACGAGCTATGGAGAGGGCTATGCTCGGGGTTTCTCTACGAGATCGAATCCGAAATGAGGAGATCCGTAGACGAACGAAAGTCACCGACATAGCCCACCGGATTAGTAAGTTGAAATGGCAGTGGGCAGGGCACATATCACGCAGAACAGATGGCCGATGGGGCCGAAAGGTTCTGGAATGGAGACCACGGACTGGCAAGCGCAGCGTAGGACGTCCACCCACAAGATGGACAGACGACCTAAAAGAGACCGCAGGGAAACGCTGGATGCAGGCCGCTTCCAACCGGCCCTTTTGGAGATCGATGGGGGAGGCCTATGTCCAGCAGTGGACGTCCTACGGCTGAAATGATGATGATGATGATGATGAAACATAGAGGCTACGAAGTTAATAACGTAGTTGTTGTATAAGAATAAAATTGTCTAGTAAGTTAAACCATTGGTCTATTGCAGTGCCGGTGTCAATCACATCATCATTGTGTGATATCACCATTGTATAATTGTGGTCACTCACATACTGCATGGAAATGTTGTTATCTATTAAACTAACTATACTGCCATTATAAAATTAAGTTAGATACCTATATAGATAACTCTTTACTGTTCACACCAATGACATACAAAAGACAAAAACAACTTAAAAATAGTGAAACAATTGGCAGCCTCATTGCTACAAGGGATCTCTTCCAGGCAACATTACGTAAGTTATTTTAGCTTTTGAAATTAAACTCACTATTTTAATGGGTTTACTAAATGATTTTACGTAGATCATAGAGCACACTTAAAAATGTCCAATCCAAACGTTACGCATCCATTAAACTTTTTTTTTGAGTTCTTAAACAACGTTAAATCTGGGTGTCATGGTTTAGTTTTATTTAAAACTATGATTTCAAATAAAACAAATTGGGATGCCAGGCCTAAGTGCATCTTTTGTTCTGATACCAACTACTATAAAGCCAAATAAAAGCTTTCGCATTGCACACTCTTTTCCAATATATAACTGCAATAACGTATCTATACTTGAAAGCTTCCTGAAAGCTTCTCTGAAACAGAGCTTAATGGTATTATTATTTCGAAGTGTTTCAACGTGATTAGATGTGACATATTAATGGATTATGGAAATTGGTACTACATACATGTGTTATCATCACTATTAGCCTATCATGTCCCTTCCCACTGCTGGGACACAGCCCTTCTCTCAGAGAGAGATGTGTCCAAATCTACCAAGCTGGCCCATTGTATGTTGGTAAATATCATATGTCTAAGCTTTTGAAGTTCTTGGACATACTGGTTTCCTCACGATGTTTTCCTTCACTGTTTTTGAACGATACCATCGAAACTGCACATAATTGATCTAAGTACTAAATAAGTAATAAGTAAAGGGCCGAGGATCTAACCGGGTGCCGTCGGATTGTAAAGCGCACATGCTACCGCTCGGCCATCATCACTCACATACATGCGTAAACATGTAGTTTTAAATACTTAACAGTAACTGTAAAATGGTTGCCTGGAAGAGATTGCTTTTAGCGATAAGGCCGCCACTTGTGGCATTAGCTCGTAAGTGTTTCTATCTTGTTGTTATTTTTATTTCTGTACACAATAAAGAGTTTCTATCTATCTATCTAGCAACTGAGACTTTACGCAGTAGTCCCTCCAAACCCAAACATATTTTAATTTCTCTTCTAAAATACGCATAAAACCTGACTGAAATCCACTCCTCGCTACATTACCCAAAAATATAAATAGAGGTAACATTGCGAAATCTGTGTCAAGCGAGTTTCGGGAGCCCTCCAGCGTTCGCGGCCACCAATTACCTGCGCGAAAACAACGCGGGGCGAACAGGGCGAGCGTAGGGCTTAAAAATAAAATTGTTTACTGTAGGATCTACCTGGTAGGTGAGTTCTAAGTGTCATATTTACGTTTACAATTTTTGTTTTGTACAGGCTCGACATTTTCTATAATTTGCTTGGAATGAGAGCTGCCTCTTAAGTGAGGTTGACCAGCATTTACTTTATAGAGGGTGTCTTCGTCTTGTAGGGTTGATCTATACTATTTACACAAATGTGGGTAGGATAAGGTGAACACTGGTGTTTTTATTTTAAAATTTACAATGTAAATACAATGGAAAAATATAGTTTATTTTTCAAACCACATAATAAAACATATAATACTATTATTAAGGGCTGTTATGTAGCCCCGTTTGAAATTTCCCTTAATACACCCCATCCTCAACGGCTAAGGACCCGTCAAATGAGAAACTTTCTTTTTGTTAACCACGATCTAGAAAAAGATTGCGGTGAGGTTAAGCTTCTTTAAATACAACGTCAAATGTAGGTCAGATTACGTTTAACAATCTGTAAATTCAATGAGAAGAGATTTTGTATATGAATCGTAATGAGTCGGCAAGATAAATGTGTTTTAAATTAAAGGCTAAGGTTTAGCGCTCATTCAGGCAAGACGCATCTCATTAAAATAATCGATCGTTTTTGTTAGTGAATTATTTGTAGTGTGGCCTATTGCAACTTGCCTTGCGTACGTTAATAAATAAGGCAATATTACAGTTACCAAAATCTGTAAAAGTATCGGCAAAAGTAGCGTAGGATACCCTAAAACTTGATGGAGTGAGTGATGATATAAAAATATGTAAAGTTGGCATTGGCTAGAAGTGAAAAGCAGATCAGGCTGAGTGACGTGCCTAGGGAGCGGCATATATCCAGCAGTGTGGTCCACCATTAAAGGTAGACTTCCGTGCATCGTGAGCAATCGCAGCCGCGTGCGTCTGACGCACTCGTCTAACGCGCGTGGCTGATGCGACAATACTCCCAGTCTCGCACTATGAAAATGTATAGCGACGACAGCAGTCGGCTGAGCGCGTCTAGCGCATCGGCCGCGTGCGTCTATTGCATACCTCTGACTCGGCGTACTGCACTTCACAGTGCAAGTAATGTCGCATCAGATGCGCGCGCTCGTCTAGCGCGTCAACGCGATGCACGGAAGTCTACCTCAGGATAGACTGATTATGACGTAGATGACATTGCAGTAAACTAACAATATCTCGATACAGCCAGCATTGTGCGGTGTAAAGCGAAACTTTGTAAAGGTTTTGAAGGGTTACTAATTGGTTGGCTTTGAAATTTTGTGTAGCATTGAATTGTTAAGGCAAATCTAGTGCTTGGCATCGCGTGAGTGGCTTGTTATTTTCATTATTCAGTTTTATATTAAAAATGCGTACAATTTACTCACAAACGAAAAATATTTCATCCATCATTATTATCAGCCTATCATGTTTCCACAGAAGAGACGCAGGCCTTCTCTCAGAGAGAGAGAGAGAGAGAGAGAGAGGTTGGGCCCTAATACCATTCTGGCCCGGTGGATGTTGGTGAATGTCATATGTCTTTGAACCTTTTGAGGTTCTTGGACATACCGGTTTCTTTACGACGTTTTCCTTCACCGTTGTTGAGCTTCGAAACTGCACATAATTTATTTAAGTACTAAACAAGTGCTTGGTGTAGGGTCGAGAATTGCACTGGGTGCCAACAGATTGTAAAGCACACATGCTACCGCTCAACCACCATCGCCCATCCAAAATCAAAAACGTTTAGTTTAGTAACCTAGATTTAACCGTTGTTAACTTCAGAATTTAGTTTATTATGCGGGAGATAGAAAAGACAAAGAAGTAAATTCACAGCTCTCGTGCTATTTCCCACTTTCTCACCCTCTGATAATTTGTGCTCACTCACGTCATGCTTCAAAGTGTGGTTTACTTTTCGTCACAAAATTTATTCATTAAAAACTGGAAACTTCAATGAACTTTGGCGACACTTATCACACCCTTATCCTTCAAAGTCTGAGGAACGGAATAAATATTACAAGATTATACGAATATTTACTCCACTTGAGATTCATCATGATATTTCGAGGTTATTTTTGCCTTTCAGAGGTGGAAACGATTTTATTATTTATTTGGAGGTGAGAAAAAAGTTTGGAAGACGTATTCAAGAACTTATGAGAAATAATAAACGTAATACAGTATCAGCCTAGCATGTTCCCACTGCTGGTATACAGGCCTTCTCTCAGAGAGAGAGAGAGAGAGCGAGTAAGAAGATAGACCCTAATCCACCATGCTGGCTTAGTACATGTTGGCGAATGGCATTATGTCTATGAACTTTTGAGATTCTTGGACATACCGGTTTTCTCACAATGTTTACCTTTGCCGTTTTTTGAGCGATGGCATGGAAACTGAACATAATTTATTTGAGTACCAAATTTGGCCGAGGACCGAACCGGATGCCGCCAGATTGTAAACGCACATGCTACCGCTTCATAGTAGAAACAATCTCCATCACTCGGCCACCATTGCTCTTTATAAACGTAATACAGTGCCAAAACACATCGATGACTTCGAACTTCTTTGTAAAGATATATTATTCTATCACAGATGCTGTATGACGATATTGGCAAGCAAGTCTCGATTTCTTGTTAACGAGGCACGATGCTTTCAAATTGTGAGTAGCGGAAACTTTGAAACCTATCCGCTAACTTACTTGGAGATAGCTAACTATGATTACTTTCAAACCCAGGCAGCTGAGTTTTAATACCATCCTATAAAGCCAGTGTAACACATTTTGATGGCATATCAAATATTTTAAGAGTACTCAAGTTTCTCGATTAATCATGACATGAATTTTCCAATTAGTTTAACTTAATAATAACATTTAGCTCAGATTTGAAATGAGATATGTACTTGGAAAATATAGGAAACAACTTATTTATTTCTAGACTTTTTGCTGAACAAAAACTGAAGCCATTCTTTAGTGACTATCACAGATTTCTCCATTTGCTGTAATCTTTATGTTTTTTAGGGTACTGTACCCAAAGCATGTCAAAGGGCCACGGGGGTATTACTAAGCCTACGCTGTCTGTCTATCTGTTTGTTGATTGACATTGGACATACAAACTAAAACTGACTAACTAGTTCTCTCTTTAACGGCAGTACCTTTTGGACCGTAATAAATAGCCAGACATTTTCACAAAATATGTAATGTTACGGCTAATTAACTTAGAAAAAAGGTGTCTACAACCACCTCTCCGGGATCCTACTTATACAACGAACATATTTTTTAAAATTATTTTGGCTCTGCGTACATAGGGAACATTTTGATTAGAAATAGTTGGTGGCACTTGTAAATAATTTCATAGCATTTCTGTAGATCATCTGTCATCTTCTCCACATATATTGAAAAGTGTTATAAACGTCTAATAATCGCCTAAGTGAAATAATTAACTTTGATACATATTATAAGCGTCAAACTTGGCATAGTTATAGTACACACTCTATAAAACAACAAATAATAAAAACCATTCAAGTGCCAGTCGGGCGCGTGGGACCTGAATCGAAATAAAGAAAGTAAACACATTTTTGGGTGCAGAACCCTCGGTGCTCATGCACCAGCTCGCACTTGAGCGGTGTTTATTAGTAATTACTGCACACGTGCGTAACCATTGCCATCTGTGGAGGATAATAGAGATGTGTCCTAATTTTATATTATTACCACTATCTTCTGTGTACTTACCTCACAAAAAAAAACTGATCATACATAGAGCACAAGAAATCAACGAAAGCAAAAAAAGGAATTAAAGTGAAATACTACGAGTCATTATAATTACAGTAAATGCCAATTACCTTCCAACCTAAATCTAACCAAGCGTACCAAGTACTAGACTCGAATACATTTATCAGGTCGTTCATACACGAGGCAATCTTGTTTATCGCCGATATTGGTTATCATTTTTTATGCTAGCACTTCGCATGGCCTATGTTAGCCGAATAAAAAGCAGGCTGCATAGTTGCGTCTCTTTTTATTTAGCAAAATTAAGCAATCTGAAGTGCCACAATTAAATTCGTGTATTTCGTGACTTGTTCGTCGCACTGCTCAGTCGCATAAAAATGCTCCATTCAAGGCCGATTCAAAGTCTTTCTGAGAATGTCACCAAGCAACATTCTCAAAAAGCCGATTTTGATACAAAAAGGACCCTATTTACGCAGCAGTCGCTCACGGTTTCCAGAGGTCTTGCAGTTCAGCACCGGGCTTGAAATTTTAATAATTTGATGACTTGATCCTATGCAGGCTCTATATATATTGCTATCTGTCAGCCATCCTCTCTATTAAAATTTGGATTATTAGTTTAAT
Source organism: Agriopis aurantiaria (assembly GCA_914767915.1). Lineage (NCBI taxonomy): Eukaryota > Metazoa > Arthropoda > Insecta > Lepidoptera > Geometridae > Agriopis > Agriopis aurantiaria. The sequence continues at coordinate 13,344,417 of OU611992.1, read as the reverse complement.
AAAATTTCGATTTATTTATTCATTTATAGACAAATAAATAAATATTCGGGACATTTTTTCACACACGGTCACCTGACCCCAAACTAAGCAAAGCTTGTAATATGGCTGCCAGAGACTGATATAAATACATATAATATATTTTAAAATACATACTTAAATAAATATTAACACCCAGATATAGAACAAACACAAATGTTTATTACATAAATGTTTGTCCTAGGTGGGAATCAAACCCACGCCCCAAGCGCAGAAGGCAGGTTCACTACCAACTGGACCAACGGGCTATCTCCTCACCACACTCACAGTACGCCAAGGCATGTTACGAGTCGTGCAAAGTTGGTTTTACTGCCAAAGCGTCAATAGATTGTTTAATTTTTTTTGCAACTAACATAGAAAATTAATACAAAACGTGTGTAAATGTGTAGTAATTGCGAAAACCTAAAAAAACATTTATTTGATATCATGGTTACCTACATGTACGAATGGTCTTAGGAGTAATTGGCTGCAAAGGCCAGAATTAGTACTGCTTTGTTATTCTGAGCCACGTAGATGCCACCTGTGTTAGTGCAGCTAATATGGTTGAGATTGGATCTCGGTTTGCAAATTGATACTAATTTACATCTGCAGTCCTATTATTACCCGTCTATTGACGTTTAATCATGGACATATTGTCAAAAACCGTAAATATCAAGTATCTATGTATCGGTATATAAAAATCGATGTATTTTTTTTTTTTTTTTTTTATTTATTTAAAACACATAGTACGTTACATTTCAAGTTAGTAAGTTGTCTTAAAATCTATGTTAGATTTATCCAGACAACTGGTTCTCGGTAAGATATTATATATAGATATTATCTCGGTATGTGGATATATATGTATGTGTATGTTCCCTGTGGATTCCTGTGTTATAATGCGTGTGAAACCACGGGGCACAGCTAGTTGTCAAAAAACCTGTATGTTAACTTACTAATCCTTCGATTCCCAGTACTTACACTAACCTCAGCAAATAATGAGATCGATTGAAGTCATTGCTCATACTTTCTACTCTGATTGGACAGTATATGGATTAGCTACGACCTAAAAAGAAACAAACAACAATTCGAAACAATCTCATGATTCGTATGGAGTTGATGACGTCATAATGATAACCGGGCTCTTTTGACTTAAAGCTATTATTGAGAACAGCACAAGGCTTTCGAAAACTTACTTATTATATAACATAAAAAACCCACTGGATTAGCAAGTTGAAGTGGCAGTGAGCAGGGTACATAGTACGCAGAATAGATGGCCGATAGGGCGGAAAGGTTCTCGAATGGAGACCACCAGTTTAGGACGTCCACCACAAGATGGACAGATGACCTAAAAGAGACTGCAGGAAAACACTGGAATGTCGCTTCCAACCGGCCCTTTTGATGATTGATGGGCGAAGCCTATGCCCAGCAGTGGACCTTTCTCTTTTTCTTTTTCTGAAAGGCCTGAAGGAGTGGGAACATGAAAGGCTGATAAAGATGATGATATGTGTTTTATGGGTTTCGCTGATCTCATGATACATGAGGAATTAAAAGTCGAGCAGTAAATCAGGAAGGTCGGTAGTTAACTCCTGTCACAGGGTCGTTAAGTCACTGCTAAGTGCTGTTATGTCCAAACATTAATTTAACGATATGATGTATGTGTGTTTTAGTATCTTGTTACTATGCGTGTAGTTCTAGTTTCAACATTCTTGTCAAAAAACCTCATCATCATCATCATCATCAGCCTGTAAACGTCCACTGCTGAACAAAGGCCTCCCTCGTAGAGAGGGGTGTTGCCATAATCCCCACGCTTGGCAGGCGGCTTGGGGATCGCAGTACGTTCACCGTGTACTAATAGGACGCTGCTGCCCATCCTCCGGTGGTTCTGGTCGCAGTTTTAGGACATACCCGGGTCCAAAAACATACATACATACAAAAAACCTCAGTTTCGTTAAATAAAATTCGTTACCTTCCCATTTCTATCCAAAAAATATTTAATGCCCTTCTGTAAATCACGCATAAACCTTCACATAAAACAAACTTTATTTCACTATCTTCAGCTGACTACAGACAATATGCGTAAACATGATTAACGACCGTATGTTTCAAAGAATACGGAACATTATTCATTCTGATAGAAAACAATTTTTCTTCAAACTGCGAACGAGTTCTACTTTAGACAGATTTCTTTCGATGTAGGATGTTGTCTCATTGTATTGTAAAGGGCCCGCTTTGGCTAATATTTTATTGTTGGTAATGTTTTTCACAGACTTATTGAATCAGAAAAGTTACATAATGTAACTACTGACCAAATAAAGTGTATGTAAAACAGGACTGCTAAATAATAAACTTATTTGCTCCTGAAATGTGAGTAGTATCGTTATTTTATTTATTTTTCTTTCAACTACGTAGTAATGTTATCATTAATCACTACAAAACCGATCACAAAGGACGTATTTTTTGCTTAGAACCAAAACAGTGCAGAAATGTTATATGAAATCTCATTGTTGCACAGTTTTTCATTAATGCACTGATTTTTATTTAGATATAAGTTTATGTCACAGAGGATTAATGTTTCATAAAATGTATGCCGGGTCTTATGATCAAAAATATACTAGCTGAAAATAAATATCGGCGGAATAATTGTAAGTTTTAAATGTTTGAGGAGAAGAGAATCTTGGTTTTCATTAATTGAGTTTTTATTTTGAGTAGGTATATTTTATCACGGTAGGTAGATTGGTAGTTGAAATAAAAGTAGAATAATAACCTTGCTAAAGTGAGTAATTAATGCACTCATGTTAATTTAGTGCCCTCGCATGTGCTCGGGCATCAACATAACACTAGTGCACGTTGCGCTCGATGCAAGGATCTATTATTATTTCAGCCGTGCTCATCCCATTGCAGGGCAAAAGCCTTCCTTCCTTTCCCTCTACTCCTCTGTATTCTGTGCTATGGTGGACCAGTCTTTTGTGCAGGAGTCAATGTTGTGCCGCCATCTTTATCTTGACCTTCCAAAAGGTCGTATGGTATACGGGAGCCATGCGGTAGTTGTTCTTGCGCACAGTTCATCCGACATTCTACTTACGTAGCCGGTCCAGTCCCAAGTTTGTCGGCTTTTCCTCCAACGTAGGTGATTTGTGTCTTGGAGCGCAGTATACTGTTGCATATTATGCGGTTGTCAGCTTGACACCTAAAATGCTGCGTTCCATCGCTCGCTTTAAGCACCGAGTGCGGACTTCTGCATTTTAACACGCTTTTATTAGCTTGGTATGTATGTAACGTAATCTTTGAGCTTGATTTTCAACTACATCCAAACGTCAAATTAAATTGAATTTTGCAAACTTAACAAGGACCGATGAAAATGCAATAATTTAAACAGTTTGTACTATTAATCCTTACCAGGATCTTCAGAATTTGCGATTATTTAAAACTATTATTTGTTATCTATATTAATATCATAAAGAGGAAAGATTTGATTGTTTGTTTGTTTGCATTGGATAGGCTCCGAAACTACTGAACCGATTTCAAAAATTTTTAGGCTATATTATATTTTCAAAAAAATAGGGATCCTTACTAAAACACCAATAACCCAAGTTACACCCAAGGTGTAAAAAAATAAGACACACCCGTGCGAAGCCGGGGTGCGTTGCTAGTTTGTTATAAACCAAGTCTGTGTGCCGTAGGTAAGAATAAGAAGGATGCATACGTCCATGAGCTTTCGCTAGTATCGTTAGATTACTCGTGAGGTGTGAGGCTAGCTCATTAAAAAAAAATATAACAAAGTACGACCATGAGACAAAAAATAACTTTTTCAATTGAATATTCTTTTATTTGTCTTTACTAATTCTATTATCCATAACAAAGTTTCTTGCGATATTCGGAGCATAAGGCACCGTCTTGAAAGTTAGCGACGAGCAAACTTGATCGCGTTACCACGAGTTCCGTACCCAACTTTGTTTTGCGGAAATACATTTTAATTATCCGCGATTAAAATTGATTAAGGATGTTGTGAGCGACTCTGCACTTTACAGAAACAGATTTTAAACCGATTATTATACTAAGTTATTCACTTAACATTAATATTGAATTAACATTATCATTTTGAGCTAACATTTTCTCTTATTTTTTTTTGTTGTCCTTAGACCTTCAGCGGTCCAGGGGCAGTCTAACTGTTTTTCTAGTGTTAATCTTAGCTTTTATTTTGTTTAGTTAATAAAAGCACTGAATAAATTACACGAAAATAATTATTCACGAGTCGCGGGCATCCAGTGGATGCAAAAGACAGGCTGTCGTTCAGTGTGGAGGTTAAAGGGCCTATGTTCAGCAGTGGACGTCTTCTGGCTGATGATGATGATGAGTTATTTACCTCGAACTGTCACTTTACGACCTTATATCTATGCAACCCCTCGACTGACTTTACCCATAAAACTCTATTGAAATGAACTACTTGCTTACAAAATTTCATGAAGATCGGATCAATGATACACAAGCTATCGATGAATACATACGTAGAAACGCTGATTTGTCCCATTTGAATCTAAGGAATCTCTACACTCGGTCAAAAATAAATGTTGTATTAAAACCATTTTAGTTGAATTAGGTGATGGCATCGATTATGATGTACTCTAAACTTAACTAAATTTGACAGCTCTAAAATTGTTGCCACCCTTCTCTCACATATTAAAATAAAAGAGAGGCATATAATTTTGGACCTGTCAGATTGGTTTAGTTTAGTGAGTGGTATTATAGAAAAAAAAAGAAAGAAAAAAAAAGAAAAGAAAGGAAAAGAAAGGAAAAGAAAAGAAAAAAAAAGAAAAGAAAAGAAAAGAAAAGAAGAAAAAAAAAGAAAAGAAAAGAAAAGAAGAGAAGAAAAAATATTAGAAGGAAAGAAATTTATTTTCTTTCTTTTTTGGTATGATAGAATTGACGCCAGTGTGAGATGAGATCTTAAAATCAAGCGGAATTCTAAAACCATTTATAAAAACAGTTTTACTAAAAAAACAACCGACTTCACGAGAAATAAATGGGATTTCCCTAATTTTCCACCCTATGAGGTGGAACATTTTCTTCAAATGTATTTTGGACCATCCTCAAGCCAATCAAGAAAATTAACTAAATAGATTCACAAACGGAGAAGATATCGCGTAATGTAAAAAAAAAATACAGTCAAATTAATATCAAAACTAATAAAAATATATCATCATCATAATCAGCCTTTTAACAGTCCACTGCTGGACTTTTAGCCTACCCCCGAAAGGGTGATTGGGCCATATCCACCACGCTGGCCCAGTGCGGGTTGGTGGATGGATAAAAATATATACTTACTTTAAAAAAACTAACATTGCTAACATTTGTACGCTGTAACCGGCAATAACATGAGATACGTCTTCATTCTTACGACCATGTATGCTACTTTGTATGTATGTGAACCTACCACGTTCTGACAAATAAATAACTTGAATTCGAATTAATATCTTTCATTATTGAAGTCAGTTGAAAATAATTATGGCCTCTGGTATCAGGGCTGATTCCATGTCATAGCATTCTAAGCCGCTTCGAACTTCGACTCACGACTTCCGACTTCTAAAATAACAAACGTCTAACGTTCAGAGGCACACTGAATAATAAAACACTGCACTGGAAAATTAAAAGTTAAAATAGTCTAAGAAGTGTTCATTGATCCATTGCTGAAACAACTGAAGACCTAACTTTTGAACAAGTTTAATATCACACGTGATTTCCCGAACAGATTTCGAGGAAAGTAGTTTTTGATCAGGCAATAAACGCCAGCGCCAGTGTGAGATGAATAATGCATTTTTATATGAGAATGGATGCATACGATAACGCTCTACTGATGTATGGCTAATGGCTAGAGATGTAACCGAGATTTGTTTTATAAAATATGAGAAAGGAAGTTTGCAGTAAGTATTTATTTGTTGGTCCGTTAGTCCAGTTGGTAGTGAACCTACCTTCTGAGCCTTTGGGCGTGGGTTCGATTCCCACGTAGGACAAACATTTGTGTGATGAACATTTGTGTTTGTTCTATATCTAGTTGTTAATATCTATTTAAGTATGTATTTAAAAACTATATATGTATGTATATCAATCTAGCAGCCATATCAGCTTTGCTTAGTTTGGGGTCAGGTGACCGTGTGTGCAAAAATGTCGCAAAAATTAAAATATTTATTTATTAGTTCCGACAATCGCTGGGTAAGATGAATTTTAGAATAGAGACCACGTTTAGTCAGAGCATAAATAATAGTGAAAGGATTAGGAGGACAAAATATAGAAGACTTTGTGACTGGGTGGAGAGACAACCTGCATAAAACAGCGGGCAGAAACTAGTTGCGAGGGCTGAAAGCCAAGTTACGTACATTTGGGCGTGGAGTATACGCGATTTGAACGCGGTTTATTTTTTTGGTAAAAATTTAATAAATGGCCAATAGTGTGTCAAGTCACACATATGGTAGGGTTTCTTAGCCAAAGCCATACAATTGTAGTCACATTCATAGTACAGAAAACGACGATTCTTATCTTGTCAGATATATATCATACCAACATAACATATACTTTTTATGGTATAACCAAATTGTTTATTCTTGGGCATCGAGATACAATACATACAGTCACACACGTGCTAAAAAATCCGAATCAAAACTCGAATTGCGCCGACTTTTTGGTTAGTTGTAACTATTGATAATTATAATTGATTGACATTTGATGATGATTGATAATATCATAAGAAAATTATTGATTTCAAATAAAAAGTATCCTACGTCCATCAGTGTGATACACACTGTGTATTACACTGTAACTCCTTATCAAATTTTATTTAATACATTCGCGTTTTGATTTCGGATAACTGATTACACTCTACCTACATTTATATACTTTTTGCTCTCTACTGTCTTAACTCATTTGTATAATAAAATGCGGTCATAAACCATGCCATATCTCTCAGCCTTTAATGCATCTTCGTACTCGGCAATAAAAACACTCGTTTGAACAAGTGCCTACATCTAGTTAAGTGCAACCTCGTTTTACAGAAATGTGACCAATTTTTTATCAGTTTATGAACGCAATGAAAATTATACTAATTATTTATCAAGCACTCGTTTGATAAATAAATATGCGTATAATTTATGACATTTGAAACTAGAACAAACAAGGACTTTTTATACCCTAAAGGCATAGATTCAGTATAAGCCCTCTACGCCTAAAGGTATAAAAAGCCATAGTAACGACAGCCGTAGTAGTGAGAACGTCATAGTTTGAATTATACGTGTTTTTTTTGCACATACGGTCATCTGACCCCAAACTAAGCAAATCTTGTGATATGGCTGTCAGAGACTGATATACATACATATATAGTTTTTTTAAATACATACTTGAATAGATATTAATAACCAGATATAGAAAAAACACAAATGTTCATCACATAAATGTTTGTCCTAGGTGGAAATCGAACCCACGCCCTCAAGCTCAGAAGGTAGGTTCACTATCAACTGGACCACCGGGCTATCAATTTGAATAACGGACTTCAAAATGAGTAAATACGCAATTATGTTTCTAGGATGACATGTTTTTTCCAGTTATTTTGATTTAAAAACCAACCTACTGCATCGATTTTAATGAAATTTCTTTGGAACCAATCTGAAACAATCCTTTCAAGTAAAAAATGCTATATATTACGGTTCGTAAGATACAGCCGTTAATAGGCAGGACAGACGGACGGACAGACAAATTGAGAACCTTCCTTCTTTTTTAAAGTCGGTTAAAAAGCGGGTCGAATTGAGCCATCCTGAAGTCAGTTAAAAATGTCATTGTTTTAAACTAAAATTGTAACGAATTATTATACTACTCTACATCTGAAACAACCATTTTAAATATAAATCCTGTACTTGAACCTCAGTTAAAATCAATAAGAACCATAGAAAAGTTTTTTTTTGTTTTAAATAGAAAGGCTGTGAAGGCATTTTTGTAAGAGTTGTAGCACAGAAGACATAATGTTGTAGCCAGTTGCACCCATATAAACGAAACGACGGTCATTCGCAATCAGTTAGCAACTGTGATGCGCAGTTCAACGTTGATCTAAATAAGAATGTTCAATCAAGGTTCACTCATAATGCCTGGTAATAGATTTTCCTTCATTTCCGTTCTGTTTACTTCTCTTTTCTGTGATAAGAACAAATAAAACAGTTTCTCTTCAAAGCAGCTGTAACTCAAGTTTGCGGTTCTTAATTAAACGAATTTCAAACGCAAATACAATCTAAGCTGTACAAGTAGGAATACCAAGACTAATAAAGTTGAACACTTCTAAGACAGCAATACAACATCTATCTATTATATGTCTACCCCTTTTGATACAACTATAAAATAGGTATAATGCACTCTTAGTGCAAATAACTCGAGGATTTCATTGTGGTAATAGAAGGTGTAACAAAAACTCGGTTCGATCCATCAGAGAATAATTTGTATTGATATAGTTCTAATAAGTATATTTACGTAATTGTTTATCTATTCAGGCCCAAGTTGGTGTTGCAACGGGGCATTTACACTATTTTAGTTTTATTTGTATACTAGCGGTCCGCCCCAGCTTCGCACGGGTATAGATTATAGCCTATGCTACCCGGGGATAGTGTAGCTTCCCAACAGTGAAAGAATTTTTCAAATCCGTTCAGTAGTTTCGGAACCTATTCAATGCAAACAAACAAACAAACAATCAAATCTTTCGTCTTTATAATATTAGTATAGATAACGAATCTTTAGTGTAATTCCAGTGTGTTAGTTGTAATTTAGTGTAATTTGGTTAAAATTAGCATCACAAATTATATTTATGGAAAAATAATTTATCCCAATCCTTATTGTGCTCGATGCGACGTAGAAGCGGAATTACACTAGGGATCCTTCATAATGCAAATAAAACATGGGATTTCGCATAGTGACGTCTGATTCAATCAACTATTTTAGTTTGTATTAGGAAAACTACTTTTTGGCTTTTGTGTAACAATTTATCTCATATCTATTGTGTTGTAAAGCAGCTGTTTGTTTTTAAAGTAAAATAAAATAAAAAAAATTTAAACCTAGGTATCTTGATTTCATATACATATTATCAATATTATCATATATCTCATTTCTATAAATATTATTTTTAATAATTAACAGACTGCGAAAACAGAAGGATATTCCCAATTCGATCAGTGTTTTTTTTTTCTTTGTGATATCTTGATTTATAACCATTTTACTAAATGTCTAAATCCTTATTGTGCTCGATGCGACGTAGAAGCGGAATTACACTAGGGATCCTTTATAATGCAAATAAAACATAGAATTTCGCATAGTGACGTCTGATTCAATCAACTATTTTAGTTTGTATTAGTGAAAACTTCGTTTTGGCTTTTGTGTAACTATTTATCTCATATCTATTGTGTTGTTAGCAGCTGTTTGTTTTTCATGTAAAATTAAATTATTATTTTTTAAACCTAGGTATCATGATTTCATATACATATTATCAATATTATCATATATCTCATTTCTATAAATATTATTTTTAATAATTAACAGACTGCGAAAACAGAAGGATATTCCCAATTCGATCAGTGTTTTTTTTTCTTTGTGATATCTTGATTTATAACCATTTAGTAACTAATTTTACTAACAGTATTTTTACTAAAACCGGCGCTGGCAACGTGTTGAGTTGACTCGTCTAGTCTCGGCAATTAACCTAGAACGGTTGTCAAGGGGGGGAGGTAAAGAAGCAGACTGGCAAGGAGTTTGTTCTAGTATGGCATACGAACGAACCACAATTTAAAAAAAAACTGGATTTCTATGAATATATAAGTGAAAGTAAACATAAATTGTAAAGTGAAGTAAGGTGTTTTATTAAAAGTATGTTATATTTATTTATTAAAATACGTTTTTTTATTACAACGCCAACTGTAAGCAATTACAAAACAATAACAAAACAAGTGTGACTCCTACAGTGCGTTGAAGTGCAAGGTCTTAAACTGTCACCCCCTTATTAATAAACGTGGAGTAGTCTTGGAATAGTTACGCCGTGTTTTGTCTTCTCTCTTTCACATTTTGAACTCGATCGAAAAAGACAAAAGACGGAGTAACTATTCCAAGGCTACTCCACGTTTATTAATAAGGGGGTCAAAGCTCGTAAATTATGAGTGACACTGAGCAATTTTTTTTTGGTAAGCGTCATGCTAATAAACAAACGGCCAAACTTACCATCATGCAAACGACTTGTTCGTCTAGTCTCTCTTACATAAAATAATAAATAAATTAATAGTTGCTAAAAGTGTTTGCAGTTGCCTGTTAAAACAATAGCTGAAGATTTTTATTAACTAAATTATAATGGACGATTTTTTTGGTATGACATGGTCACACGGCGACACGGCGTCGCGGTTTTACCATCGCACTAGCCGCCACCGCCTGAAAGCTCATCCACACATCATAGATCAGTGAAAATCGTACACTGTACGTTTCACTCGATCCTTCTTGCCTCATACTTGCAAAATGTGGAATGAGCTACGTTCCACGGTGTTTCCGAGAAGCTACAACATGGGGTTCTTCAAAAGGCGAGTAAATCGAGTCCTAAAGGGTCGGCAACGTATTTGTGATGCCTCTGGTGTTACAAGTATCCATAGGCGACGGTGACTGCTTACCACCAGGCAGCCCGTCTGCTTGTTTGCCACCTACGGCAAAAAAAAAAAAATGTAAGTGTTATATACGTAAATATTTTTATACCCTTCGTGGATCAGACAAAAGTTCTGTTACATCCTGTATACTTAAGAGTATTTGAGGAGCTTTTAGAGATAACTGCCTTGAAACGTTTCCTTTGTACTATTATTATCCATTGTTTCACTGGAGACGGCTTGTGAATGGAAACTGACACTTGTTTTTGTTTTTAAAAAGCGATATTCTTTTGTTTTATTTGTTGGGCTCTGTAAAGTTCAAGTGGTGCTTGGTAAACACTGATTTACAAACGCACGGATATTTGATATGGTACGAAATTGACGAAAAAAGTGTTTTAAGTTTACCTACTTAAATTTAGATACGTTTCAGAAATACCGACCTACTAATTTAAATTACTTATCGTTTAAGTATTAGTTAAGGTGTTTTTATTATCATACTAATATTATAAATGCGAAAGTGTGTTTGTTTGTTGGTTTGTTGGTCTGTTTGTTCCTCTTACACGCAGAAACAGACCAACGCATCGCCCTGATTTTTTGCATGGGTATATAGTTCAAGGGCCGGAGAGTAACATATGCTTAAATAAACATAAAATTCCATAACATAAAAACATAATTTTTCATCATCATCATCATCACCATTTTCATCACTATGTGAGTAAAATCGCGGGGCTCAGATATACGTCTATAAATCAACAAAATATTAATTGAAACATTTTTTTTTGCGTAGGTAATTAAGATGCATCCATAAAACACAAAAAAAAAAAGTAATAGTTCTTATACTTGTTTCTAATATTACGCTTAGGGGCTTAGCTTAGGGTCTGCCGGTGGGTACACCGGTAAACAAAAATTCCCCCTTATCTCATTGGTGGGTGAGCTGGTGGGTGCACGGGTCGTGCCCCGTTTTAAACTAATACGGTTTTACAGTTATATCCACAACCTTATCACTGTAAATACCTCGTTAATATTCAGATAACTACATCCATAAAGTAATCAAAGAACACAACATTTAGTTTTACTTGCTCACAATGTAGACTAAATGCACATTTTACTTTAATAGTGTTGGCAACACCTAGAAGAACTGCAGTCTATGGTACACCGTGCAGTGTACAAAAAAAAGTATATGATTGTGTCTATGGAATCCAAAAAAATAAGAAGAATAAACGACGGAGGGTGACTTTTGGTTGCAAAGACAACGGCATGGTGTTTTTAAAAATGATTGTTAGCTTGTCCGTGTTTTTATGTATGGATTGTTGTTATTGGCTTGGTTTTGGTTCCTCAACACCACGAGTTAATTATTAAACAGTATGAGTGAATGTAGTTTAAATAACCTTACACTAACTAAATAGTCAAAATGACTATTTTAGTCTACATTAAAATTTGGTTAGCTCATTTTAAGTGGTGACCCAATAGCCATAGATTTAAATATCGTTGTTTATAAGCATTTGTTTAACTTTTAATTACTATTTTATTTAAGTAGCTCATTATTTGGGTCACTAGTTAATTTATGTGTGCCCAATTCAAATAACTTTTTTTTAAATATAAGTTTCTTGATCGTGATTGTTCTTAGCTTGAGTCAATAAAATCTGTTCGGTTCAATATAATTTTTTCTTCTATTTATTTAATTTATAGGTATTTTCCGTTTTGTAAGTTTTGAAAGAGCCTGCGTGCCCGATAAAATGTTTATAACTCATTGCACTGTACTACCAGGATCCATGTACATTGGTAATTGTACACATCTGCTACACCTATGATTAATGAAGATATTTTGAAATTGAATTGAAACAAAATCGATTTATAAAAATAAACTTAAAATAAATCGAGAAGGCGTCATTGCTCATATCCATGTTCAGCTTAACTGAAATGTATTCAAATTAAATAACGCCTCATTTGGTCTTCAACGGCCCGTGAAATTGTGGAACAAAAGAACAAATCGGTTATGTGAGATATTGGCTGGCTGAAATATAGAATTGAATAGAATAGAATAACTTTTATTGTTTCAAACTGGTACATGAGTTTATTATAGTCTTCGAAGTGGATTGAAAGACGTAGTTGAATTGATTTATATTTATTACTAGGACGAACGTGTTCATGACAGCGGCTGGTAAGATGGAAGAGGGTGTTGCCAGGCCTCGATGACAGAATAGGCTTATACGATAATGTGGCCAGTTACTGGACATTAGTAATGTACAACATCTCCCTTATTTTAAAATAAGCTATTATTTAATACATTAATTATGTAAGTGAGGCAGAATGACTTTATGTGAGTAAGTATAAAAGAATGATGTAAGTATGACTAATAACTAAGACTTATATATAACTGAATACAAAACTTCTTAGGATAAATTATGATTAGATTAGAAATAAGACTATTTTATTACATACTAAATTTAAGACATAATGAGTATGTAACATGACATTAGAAACTAAAATCTATTTGTTTGTATATCTTTGAACAGGTTTAACATTTCTCCCGCTCCTTGTCACATATTGAGACTTACCAGTACCTGGAACTGGTGGTGCAATAGGTACTCTACTCTGCTGCTGCTCGTGGTCTGATGCTGACGGAATAGACGGTGACAACTGTTGAGTTACAGGAACGGTTTGGTTATCAGTACTTACAGGTTCGTTGACTTGTACCTGGCTCGGCTTGGTAGGACTAGGAACTTTCAACAGATGTTGTCTGTTTCTTCTGCATTCTGAACCATCTGGTGATTCTACGATGTATGATCTAGGCTCTGTACATTTCTTTTTAATTTTCGCCGGTGACCATACACTTTCTGAACTTTTCTTGTACAATACTTCTTCTCCTTCTTCTAAATTTGACAATGGCTTTGTTTTCTTATCATAATACTGTTTCATTTTCTCTATATTCTTATATTTTGACTCGACATGATCATTAAATGTAATGACTTTAGATTTTAAATGTCTTGACACTGTAGGAAGTTGTGTTCTGAGTGAACGTGACATTAACAATTGTGCTGGTGAAGCTATGTTGAGTGAGTCGGTGAGTTTACATTGGCTATTATGAATTTAACTTGACTTGACACACTTTTATTATTCAAATTGTATTGAACTATTAGTTGGCACTCACCAAATACAGGGATATGGTCTCCACTGTATGACATCACCTTATTTTTACAGTTTGAAACTTGTACATTGATATTTAATGACTTGAATGTTTTGTAAGACATGACATTTGCATCGCTGCCTGTGTCTAACACGGCATTTATACTGACATTGTTAATCACTAATGGTAAGGACCATTCCGCACTAGACTTACTGTTTGACTTTATGTGTCCGACAAAAAGTTCATCAGATTCTTCGTCGACTTGTATATTTCTGACATTTGCTCTTCTGCGATTTTTACACATAGACTCGAAATGGTTCTTGAAACCACAAGAATGACAGACGACTCCTTGAGCTGGACACTTGTACCTATGTACTTGACCACATCTTCCACAGAATGGTTTGAAACTTGACTTCGCTTGATCTTGAGGCTGACTGTATTCACTATTCTGTGATTTTGTTCTATTGTTGTAGTTTGACTTTTTCTTGAGATATTGGACTGAAGATTGTTCTGTTTCCGACGTAGTGAGACTTGATGCACGTTGACTGGTTTGAAATATTGTTTTCGCATATTCTACGGACTCATCTAAGTTGAATTTATCTTCTAGAAGCAGTTTTTCCTTTATATATTTGTATTTATCATGCATGTTGCATATGAAAATGTCCTTGACGAGGCGGTCTTGTAAGGTGGAGAATTGGCAAGTTTGACTTTTGTTTTTCAATGTTGCGACAAAATCTTCAATAGACTCATCTTCCTGTTGTTTGTACGTAAAAAACTTGCGTGACTCGAACGTTACGTTGGTTTTTGGAACAAAATGATCTTCAAATAATTTTATTACGTTTTCTAGTTGTACAGAATCGACATCCACGCCAAAAGAGTTGAAAACTTCGACGCCCTTTTCTCCGATGAAGTGAAGAAACAATGCCACCTTCCTAGGGTCTTCTTCGTCGTTTAGAGATGCAGCCCTGAGATATATTTTGAATGCCTGTTTGAATTTTTTCCAATTAAGGGATAAATTGCCTGTGAATTGCATCGAAGTGCAACCCGCCATGTTGACGCGTAATGGCGTCGGTGCACCGGCGCCCGGCATCGTGCTTGTTTGTGAAAAATTGTTTTTATAATCACTTTTATCACTTTCCGACATGTTTATCTTCTTTGTTTTTCTTCTGACACCATATTATAGTCTTCGAAGTGGATTGAAAGACGTAGTTGAATTGATTTATATTTATTACTAGGACGAACGTGTTCATGACAGCGGCTGGTAAGATGGAAGAGGGTGTTGCCAGGCCTCGATGACAGAATAGGCTTATACGATAATGTGGCCAGTTACTGGACATTAGTAATGTACAACAGAGTTGTTACTAATACATCATTAAATATCACACTCAGTTCTACCCTCTTTGGGCGTATAATATTTTCTTAGCCTAGATTTTTATTGTTGCCATTACACCATAAAAAAGAAAAAAAGAAAATTTTACAAAGAGGTATGCAGCTTAAACGATGTAGCATTGAGATATATAATATGTACATTAGGCATCTAAAACTACATTTATTTACATTATTATATTACAATTAATCATTAAAATATTCTTTCACTGTATAGAACACTTTTAATATTAACCAGGCTTTTAACTTGCGCTTGAATTGTGCTATTTCCAGTATCTTGAATTCCAGCGGTAAATGATTGTATATTTTAATTAAATAAAATAATATAAAAACACCTCTTCTTTTTTATTTGCACACTCGGTCATCTGACCCCAAACTAAGCAAAGCTTGTGATATGGCTGCCAGAGATTGATATACATACATATATAGTTTTAAATACATACTTTATATAGTGTAAAACAACTTTAGTTTAATCATTTAATGTATAGATGAACTAACAACACCATTATAATGAAACTGTATTGGCGAAGTTCACACGTGTTCGTTGACAGTTGACAGTCTTTTGTCGACTGCCAACGAACACAGTATATAAGTGGCGGTTGCATTGCAATCACCCTCCCCGATCCGACTGCTCCTAGCAATAGGAAATATTCAGTTTTTGGTACAGGCGTCGGTTACCAGAGGCACACACACACACAGCGATCCCGCCGGCAGGATCGTAGACCCACAGGATCTGTTAGAAGATCGGTTAGATTCTCTCCAAATAATCATTCAGTTCAACAAACCGTTAGGGCTCCAGGGCACACCCCCTCTGGGGTGCCTGGGCAAGTCTGATTCCCACTCCCGGCGACGGCCCAAGCCGAGGTTCGTACCATCGAGGTGCCCTTGTGCTAGTCGCCTATAAACTTAACCACCAAGTTATGCCGAACGCACTCTGCGTTCGCTAACTAGTCCGGTCAAGCTGTAGAGGCCAAAAGGCCAACAGTAAAAGTCAATCATAAAAAAAAAAAAAAAAAAAAGCAATCACCCTCTTTCTGTGATCGAACCTCGAAGCGAGAACAAGTGTAAACGAATTGTGTGTAAAATAGTTCATGAGGTGATTTCTTGGCCGAAATGCTAACAAATCAGAATCGGGATTAATAAGTTACAGATGTCTTCTTATTTTCCCATGTCCACAGAGTGTAATTTGTCTTTTGTTAAGTGGTTCAAAACCTGTTTGCTAGTCATGTTTTTTTTTTAGAGCCCTAATTAATAGTTATTGTACAAAGTGGCTGTTTTATTCCTTGCGTTTTCTTGATTATAATTTCTTTACTAATGATTAATTTAATACTAATTACTAAATAACTGTGCTCATGTTAAAAGTTCTTCAGATTATATATCCGATTAGTGTACTTATTGTTATATATGCAAATTTCTGCCGCCGATTCTGCGGCTGAGCCTGCTGTCGAGCCTGCCGCTGAGCCTGCTGTCGAGTCTGCGGCTGAGCCTGCTGTCGAGCCTGCGGCTGAGCCTGTTGTCGAGCCTGCCGTTGAGCCTGCTGTCGAGCCTGCTGTCGAGCCTGCGGCTGAGCCTGCTGTCGAGCCTGCGGTCGAGTCTGCGGCGAAGCATACAGTGGAGCCTGCAGTGGAGCCTGCCGCGAAGTCTGCGGCTGAGCCTGCTGTCGAGCCTGCGGCTGAGCCTGCTGTCGAGCCTGCGGCTGAGCCTGCTGTCGAGCCTGCGGTCGAGTCTGCGGCGGAGCATACAGCGGAGCCTGCAGTGGAGCCTGCCGCGGAGTCTGCGGCTGAGCCTGCTGTCGAGCCTGCGGCTGAGCCTGCGGCTGAGCCTGCGGCTGAGCCTGCCGTCGAACCTGCCAGCTGAGCCTGCAGCGGAGCCTCCAGTACGCAGTTACGTAAGAGACATTGTACGCAGTTGCGTAAGATCCGGTGTACGTAGTCGCGTAAGAGCCGATGTACGCAGTTGCGTAAGAGACATTGTACGCAGTTGCGTAAGATCCGGTGTACGTAGTCGCGTAAGAGCCGATGTACGCAGTTGCGTAAGAGACATTGTACGCAGTTGCGTAAGATCCGGTGTACGTAGTCGCGTAAGAGCCGATGTACGCAGTTGCGTAAGAGACAGTGTACGCAGTTGCGTACTGACTTAACTAAACCAGATTCGGTTTTAGTCTGATATGATGTGCTTTTCAGTATGCAGTTGCATTATGATATAATGTAACATAAAACGATAGTATAAGACTTCAAAATAAGATTGTAAAGTACACATTTAATTAACACGTATAATGCCTATTATCATATAATACATGACACGTATACACGAGGACGTGTAATTGAGTCGGATGGCCGAATGTAAAACAACTTTAGTTTAATCATTTAATGTATAGATGAACTAACAACACCATTATAATGAAACTGTATTGGCGAAGTTCACACGTGTTCGTTGACAGTTGACAGTCTTTTGTCGACTGCCAACGAACACAGTATATAAGTGGCGGTTGCATTGCAATCACCCTCTTTCTGTGATCGAACCTCGAAGCGAGAACAAGTGTAAACGAATTGTGTGTAAAATAGTTCATGAGGTGATTTCTTGGCCGAAATGCTAACAATAGGATATTAACAACCAGATATAGAACACACACAAATGTTCATCACATAAATGTTTGTCCTAGGTGGGAATCGAACCCACGCCCTCAAGCTTAGAAGGCAGGTTCACTACCAACTGGACCAATGAGCTAAGCTAGCTTCGTAAACTAAGAAACAGAAATATCAACGCAGCTTATACTTAAACTGTTTTTGACTTGCGATGCTAATGTAGAACAAATTTAATCCCTGACGCAAAAAGAGGGAAGCCATAAGTTTAACGTGTGTGTTTGTGTATGGCATCGTAGCTCCCAAACGGCAGAACCGATTTTGATTTAGTTTTTAGGGTTCCGTACCTCAAAAGGAAAAACGGAACCCTTATATAGAATCACTTTGTTGTCCGTCTGTCAAGACCCTTTTTTTCTTAAGAAAGCGTAAAGGTATCTAATTGAAATGTATATTAAATACTCGGGTCTACGGTTTCTATTAGCTGTGAAAATATCAAACTTGTAAGTCAACGCGATCAAAAGATATGACTGTTTATGTTGCATTTTTTGCAATTTTGAGATTTCACAAGGGAATCAAAACCATAAAATTTTGCAAGGTCTCATAGTACATACCATCACTATCACTTCACTACATAGTATAAAATAATGTGGCTGTCGCTGTCTGTCCGTCCCTATGTATGCTTAAATCTTTAAAACTACGCAACGGATTTTGAAGCGGTTTTTACCATCAGTTACATAATTTTTCACGGAAGGTATATATATATAACTAGCGACCCAACCCGACTTCGCACGTAAATTACACCAGTGCAAAGCAGGGCGGGTCGCTAGTAAAAAAACATCCGAAAGTTATATTTTGATATAAAATCACATAAAAAATTGTTTTTGCTATTACAAGCTTACATTTTGTAGTTGGTATGTATGGCGCTTGTTTGCTACACAAAGTTAAGTTTGACATTCAATATTTCAATTTTTTTATCCTTTTGCTTCAAGACTCGATTCCCGGGATAGACCTACATACAAAATTATGACGTTTGTACGGAACCCTCAGGGTGCGAGTCCTTCTCAGTCCTACTCTTGTTAAAGATAAAAAATCTGTTCAGGTGTTTGAAGATTATAAGCTCTTTTGTCAAGGTGTTTTGAAAATTTTAAATTTATTTTTGTTCATAATTACAAAAAATTCGTGGTATGTAGTGCGAATACTGATTCTAATATAGGAATGCTTTTTAGAGCCTCACAATATATATTTTTTAACCGTTTTTTTATGGCTAAAATGGGGATTTTTCACCTACATTTCAGTTAATAAAAAAAGTATAAAATACGTGCATAATATTATATACCATTGGTATTCTGTATATATAAATCTTCTTACACACAATACGCACGTCGGAGCACTTTTTGCTTACGCCGACATGCGGTGCGTAACGCATTTGTGGGGTTAAACTTAAAATGTTAGTAGCTTGGTGCTACTAGTGAGCTATAATATAAACTGAATAAATATCTCCTTTGAATTATCCTATGGGGACGTAATGAGCTCGAATATAGGTAATAACGTACTTATGTGCACAGCAAACACATTGTCTCTGCTAACGCTGTAATAGCACCCCTATAGCTGTATTCTGACTTGTTACCGGAGCAATTTGCGTTTATAATGAATACGGAGTAAATAAACAGTTTCACGTTCCGGGTAAATTACTATTTACCTACCTGAGTCTCTATACCGGAGGTTGATTTTTGTGGAACGTTGTTGTGAACATTTTTGATTGGTCTGTTTGAGTAATTTTGGGACAATTATAAGCAACTTTTTATTTATAGTTTATCTAATCATTGTTAATTGTAACAAGCTAGCAATTTCACTTGTGATCATATAGAAACTATGATTTTTTTCCCCAGGATAAATGGAGAAATTCCAGGCTATGTGTTATACCAGAATATAAGCTTCATTAGCACCAAATGTAATTTAAATGCATTCAAATGTTATAGAGTTGAGTGCGTTCAAACATACACACAATCTTGTCCAATATATTAGTGTTATATGTCACCGGCAAAAAAACAGAGATTTCGTTGATCGTTGCTTTGGCCATGTGTGAAGAATGTGAGAAGATCCAGCAGCGAAGCTATCTGGGTTCGACGAGAATTGATTGGTCGCCTTCCACACTGCTGTAGATAAGGAGAGGAACAAGCAAGTGCAAGCTCCAGGCAGGCCCGAGGCGGCAGGTGGCTTGATAAAAAGCAGTGGTGTCTCTAGTATCGGAGACCACGGGCCTTACCTTACCTGTTTTAAGCGATACTGCTTAGGTGATTGTGAAAAATTGCGCAACTGCAAACCGCATCTCGGCGTGTTAAGGTTCACGTACGCGTCATTTTCCGCACTGCGCTATTTCAGCGATGTTACGAACCCGCATTAAGAGGTAGCCGTAAGACCTCAGGACTCACTTTGGGTTGATACGTCACTTTAACAAGTAAATATAATACACACAACAGTATTATTAAAAATATTATATCAAATGTTATGTTATGGTTAATTGTAAAATGGAAATTAAACAAAAACCATATGCAAAATGTGGAATGAGCTACCTTCCGCGGTGTTTCCGAGAAGCTACGACATATTCTTCAAAAAGACGAGTTAATAGAGTCTAAACGGGTCGAAAACGTATTTGTGATGCTTCTGGTGTTACAAGTATCCATAGCCGACGGTGACTGCTTACCACCAGGCAGCCCATCTACTTGTTTGACAAATATGGCGTTAAAAAACTTTCATCTTTCTAGCTTATATATCTTTCATGATTTTAATATTTAGCCATTTATTATGTCACAATGTTATGAGAATGAAAATATTTAAAATAAAACTTGAACAAGAGCACAGAATTTACATGAGAGTTGTAAACATCAGTTCTCCCGTGAGTTTCATCTCCTCGTAATAAATGCGTATAATTTGTATGGCGCGATTCTCCTGAATGCTTAAACGCGATGTTGCTATGAAATTTGCTGTCGTGCAAACGCTAATTTACTTTGACATATAATCTAGTTTTCTACTTTCTTGGGTTTGCTTAATTTTCTGGCTCGTTAACTTTTAATCTTAAGCTGAACTTGACTGAATTCTTGTGTTTTGAGTTTTATAACTTTATAATTTAGTCAAATAAATAAATAAAAGATGTCTGATAGTTTTCTCTTTTGCTAAAACATCAGTTACCTACTAGCTACGCCTCGCAGTTTCACCCGCGTTATATGCCTCCTTGAAGCAACCTCCTTGACAGCGACAGCCTGTTCTGATTTTTGTAGGGAAAATATTAAAACACAAAAAAGAACTGTTAATCCGATCGCTATAAAACATCACAAGATCACTCGCTGGGTTAATCTTTCATTGCCTGAAAATGTTATCAAAATCTGTCCAGCCGTTTCGGAGTACATAGTGAACACATACATACATCGCATTATAAATTATATAGATAGAAGAAGATAGATAGTTAGATATTGGCATCAATGCTGAATTGCTGATGCACACTAAACTAAACAAAATTTGACAGCTTTAAACTTGTTGTTATCCTTCTCTCACATATTAACATGAAAAGAGAGGCAGATAATTTTAGTCCTGTCAGATTGGTTTAGTTTAGTGAGTGGTATGACAGAATAGGCCTTGATATAGATAACACTTATTAACTAATATCTTTGGCAAATGTTCTAAGACTAATATTTATGTCCTTTGTGAACCGACTTCAGGAGGAGGTTATCAGTTCGACTGTATGATTTTTTGTATATTTGATACTCCGCCAATTACGAATTAATTTTGATGATTCTTTTTTGATTGGTAGGTCATACTTCAAAGGTACTCCCATATAAATGATATCGAAGTTGATTTACTACTTACTGAGAAATCAACAAAAATATACCTACACCTTTAGTTCTTCTTCTGAGATTTACACAGATGACGTTTTGGTTTGTGGTTCCCTATTATGTCTTCTGTGCCTTGAGTCACAGCCTTGAGTAAAAGTTTTGATATGGACTGTCAATCTCTGTTTGAACTGTCATCACAGAAACATTAAAACAAAGAAAATAGTATGTATTTGTAAGGAGGCATCATAACAATTATACCTATACCTACGTTAATATGTACCTATGCTTAAAGAAAACTACTTTATTGTTGGAAATATTATACAACTGTGTCATTTCTGTTAAAGCTTTCTCATCGTGTGGGGTCGATTTAAAATCCTAAGTTTGTACTTGTAGGTATTGTATTGACGTCAGTTAGTGTTTTTTTTTTCTAAAAATTAATTATATAACTAATAGTCTTTATTGCAACTAAAACATCTTTTGTTATGTGATTTAATATGATTGCTATCGTAAGACTCGCAAGTAATTTTCTATTCTATTTTGATTTCATTGAAAGTGTTATTATATCCCTAAGAGTGGGAGTGACAAGAAACTTTTTTTTTTTTGTAGAAGTTTGGTTCAAACTTAATAAAAATACAATTGATCTTCTCAGTCGTTTCGCTTTTGGCAGAACGGTTGTGGTTGTCATGTAGTTGTATTAGACGTGGCAGATAGAATGCGCTTCACGATGTATGGCCATCTCTTTCTGCTGGCGGTCATCCTGCTGCACTCGTACTGCAGACTTGATCTGGTCTGGTCGGTCCATCGCATGGGTGACCTCCCGCGCGGTCTAGCGCCTTCCACTTTTCCCTGGACAACGATCGATATAAGTGTTCATATAAAATCATTTATGTCCATCCAAATATTTACTTCACCAAAATATATTTATAATTTCTTCCATAAACATTGCCTCCTAAAAGGAAACATTTTGTAACGATACTAATACAAACAAGGTCTACACCACGCGGGAACTCGTTTGAAATCGTACGGTAATCGATATGTAATTACGACGGCACACAGACAGTCATTATTTCTGCCCAGTAGTGTGGAAGGTGCACGTGATGGTGGTTATGAGACCTACAGTGAACAAACAGGCCACTTTACGCGTGAGCCGCATACCACAAAATAAGTCTATGCTGCAGATGGAACAGCCCCCTTAACACTAAAGAATGTTAGACTACCACAGTATCATTTTCTACCTACGCATTAACAAGTTTTAAAAGTACTGGTATAAAACACAAAAGCTTTATAAAATCACTAAAATACAATGGAAAGTCATTATTTTTGCCCAGTAGAATGGAAGCGATATGGGATGGTGTAAAATAGGGAGCGGCGGCTGCATTTGAATGTAGTTGTATATTGCCGCTAGCTGTGATATAGAGAAGTTCTATTGTTAGGTATAATTTATCTACAGTAACAATGATATTAGCAAATACCATTTATGAAATTTTAACGAACAAAATAGAGTAATAGAAGCTTCAACTTGGAGCGTTTTAAAAAGCGTATCCTTAATTCTATATACATTTCTCCAGGCTGGCAAAGCATCGGCAACGTCGCTAGGGTTGTAAGTGTCTAAGTATAGGCGGTGATTATCGCTTACCATCAGGCGTACCACAGGCCTACTTGTCGCTCATTGATATAGGTAAATCTTAGATAAGGTATAAGAATACACTCACTTTCGTTTCGTTCATAATTTCACAGAGATTAAGATAACTTGGAGATTTCTTATTCACATGGTTCTTATTCGTTCGATTGATATCGTCATTTACAAAATACACTAAGTAACTAAAGCTAGTTATTACCTGTAGAGCCACATTGTTAAGCATAGTTGCCAGAACAGGCGTAAACTGGTGTCCTCTTGTCTGTTTAGTACCTGACAGCCTGCTTTAGAGATTCTATTGACGGAGATCGATATTGACGATCTATCCTCTGTCGATAGTCCAGCCCTAAAAGCCAAACTGAGATCGGTCATGTCAAGGAAATTCGTCTCTTTGCATTAAATGAATAATTTTCCGCACTTGATTTGCATCGTACAGACCACTCAGCTGACCCACAGAGTGCTTTTCATGAAAGAAGTCCCCCAGACGCGGCGCTGTCATCGCGTATCAATCACTATCAGTATCATTTCTCGAGTAACTTTAACAACTTTTGGCATCGTACACGACTCTTTAACGATGGAACATTAATAAAAATCTCACTAGCGTCCAAACACAGTAACAACACCTGACAACTACAACATGGAAATTTAGTTCCGCTATTTGCCGTGGGACTTCTTTCATGAAAAGGACTCTACTTGGTTGTTTGAGTCCCTAGTGCTATAATATAAAGTATATTGTTTTTTGTTTTTGTTTCCATAGGATTCCATAGGATTGTTTTCCATTTCCATAAAATTACATACACAAACTTCATTGTAACCAAAATTGAATAGATATTTTTTATTAATACTTTATCTGTCTTTTGTTTACTTGTTTTACGTGAGTAGCAATACCTTCATGCGTCACGTAACGCCTATCAAAGTATTCATT
This sequence comes from Agriopis aurantiaria, assembly GCA_914767915.1. Taxonomy (NCBI): domain Eukaryota; kingdom Metazoa; phylum Arthropoda; class Insecta; order Lepidoptera; family Geometridae; genus Agriopis; species Agriopis aurantiaria. The sequence goes on along the minus strand of OU611992.1, from coordinate 13,320,276 downwards.
GTATCACCGTTCCGCGTCGTTGATTGTCAAAGCGCGTGTGACAATCAGGAAACATTCGCTCGATGAGACATCACGGGAAAATATTCATTTGTAAAAATATATTGTAAATCACGCTGGCCTGAAAATGTAAGAATCGTCAAGGCGATTGCATGTAAAAAAACTCTCTGTCAGTGTTCCCCGAAAAGTAGAATATGGGCAACTACAAATCGAGAGTAAACAGGTTCCTTGAAGCGTTCAAACATAATATAATATGAACATATTATTGCATGCAACGGGGTGCACTTTATACAACTTTTTTTTTATATCGTCCAGACAACTGTATAGAATTAAGATTAATTTAAGAGCATGGATGCTGGTGAAATAAATTAATTCAAATAAATATTTGCTGAAACACATTACATTAGGTACGGTCTTAATATTATTTTAAATTAGATAATACTTTCAGTACCATTGGAAGCTTTGACGAACGTAATGTTTAGACTCATAATTGAAGTAATATGAAATATTAACTACCCGTAAAAGTATCACCACTTTCGCTAAGATGTGAGCCGTTTAGATCTACGAGATCTGCAATAATAGTTTTGGCAACCTTTAGTAATTTTAATGAAAATTACAGAATATTTACGGAATTTAGATTTTTTTTGCGGGCTCTTCATTTTAGTGTGTTTGTTTGCACGGATTTTAATGAAATCTGGAATGAATGTAGGTTGTAAATTCATAAATACATAGTTTACTTAATGAGAAAAAAAAAAGTATATTAGCGGGTAAAATCGCGGAATCACGCAGAATTAAAACAAAATATTTTATGTTTTCCAAATACTAATTTATGAACTTAGCATAGTACGATATGTGCTTGAATCCGCCCGTCGCTAATGAGACTTTCCAATAAATATTTCTTTTTAAAAGATGTTGCTCTCAACTTATACATTTTGCCCCAAACTGCATTTCCTTTTTATTCTTATTTATATTTAGCAACAGCTTAACTCGATTTTAATAGAAGCTTGTTCTTGGCGCAATATTTTATAGGAAACATTCCAACAACTGCATTGAATCGTGATTCCATTCCATAAATTGCGATGCGATTGTCAGAATCGACCTCTGCAGACGCCGCATGGAAATAATACTCGATGATGGTACAATATAATATTTTATCAGTGCTTCAACTCGAACGTCACATTACGGTCTTACATATTTGTTTTTCGAAGAGTTAGAGGTTTATATTTTTAGGGCAGGCCCTACCATTTAAGGTTAAACGTACTTATCAGATATAATTTAAATCTTTCTAAAGTTTCTTCATGACAATGCAATGCAAATTTATAGTAATTTACTACCTTTGGCTTGCTATTTCATATGCGTAAACTTCAATTTTTAAACTTCCAACCTCCATTTGCAGCTCTTAAGTCTTAATTGCACCTACTATAACTTCTAATATGAATCAAGTTGTTTATACGAGTTATTATAGTTTTCAAAGACGATAAAGCTATTTAAATCTTTCTTTCACTCTCTATTGATGGGTATAGTATTGTAATTCATCAATAAAAGCCCCAAAATTCGGTAGATCACGTTTATTATTAATTAATTGCGTTTCACAAAGCTAGTCTAACATCCTACGCCATATTGCGCCCAAGGAAGAGAGAGAGACAACATCTAAAAAGATATGCTGTCAAAACTAGGCATAGACTATAGTAGTGATGCCAACTAAGTCTATTTATGTTAGCTAATCGATTTCCAATATATAGTGGTCAATAGTCATGGGGTTATTGGGGAATCAAGTTCATCCTGACTGGGTACATGGGCGTTGACATTGTTGAAGCAATGGAATAAATTGCTAAAAATTTAATTATAATTTAAAAGCATATAATTTTTACACAGAACGGTGGTACTAAGCAGAAATGATTATGTAAATGCAGAGTATTGTATTCATCATTAAGAACTAATTTTAATATGGGACCAACCCTGGAATTGCGAACAAAATATCAACTGTTCCATGTATGTATCATAGGATGCTGATATCTATGAAACAGTTTAATCGCAATTTTAGGGTTGGTCCCATAGTTGTCCAAATTGTCCACAATGATGAGTAGAATGTACTTTCTGCTTAGTGCCATCGTTTCGTATAAACCTGTACAACACTTTTTTTTAGCAAAAAAAATATAGTTTTAAGATCAGTAGAAAGTGTTCTCAAGTGGCTCAAACCACAAACACTGCCACACTGCCACTCGTCTGCGGAGAAACAACGTCGATAATCTTGTTGACTCGCGTAAATTGGACTAAAGCCTGAATGACTTATTGTATACTGGCTTTGTGGTTCCATTTTATTCAATGTTTACAATCCAGTTGTAATCCCTAAGGCGTGTTGCTCTACAACAGATATTCGGTCAATTTTCTCTATTTGGCGCTCAAATTCCGACTGCCGTGTCAAATATGGCACGAGGAGACTATTCAAACTTGAAGTTTGGACACAATACGGAAGTCACACAGACGTGGAGGTTATACGTTTTTGTGAATTTTTTTTTACTGTTATAACTTTAGATTTTTACTGTGTACATTAACTTTGACGACCAGTTTGGTTCAGTGGTAGCATGTCTGCTCATGAGTCTAAGGTCCCGGGTTCGATTCCCAACTGGGCAGACGTTTGAATGATGAATAGGGTACTTGACTGTATTAAAAATATTATGCCAATTGACGCCATCCATAAACATGACACAATGAAAAAGCATATTCCATTGATTTTTTGATAAAAATATGCTTATTTTTTGTAAAAAACGCGAATAAAATAACTGTATTTTCGACATATGATCACGTGATCGAAAACGGTCTGTAATTGGCTTCATCCCTAGTGACGTCACACAAATCTAAACAAACAGATTTTGTATTGATATTTGCGAATTTAATGTTGTAAAGCTATTTTGAGAGCGATTTATCCAGAATTTTTCAGCAAAAACAGTCCGGAGGTTAAATGTGAGAAGAATGGAGAAACATTTTGTGCAAGCAGACAGCAGTAACTTACCCAAAATTAATGTTTTTATGGTTGCATATTTCTTTAATAATAATCCACGTCATTGTTTCTACGCTGCAGAACTCAAAACGTAAAAACTATAATGTCAGTTTTAATTTTTAATTGTTCTCCAAGCAAAACATTCAATCAAGTTGTACAAAAAGTATGTTGTAGTAAGTGGATATCACTATTTTGTTAGGTTATGTCGAGCTTTACAATGTTTAAAAAGAAAGAAACAGTACATAAAATAGTAATGCAATAAAAACACAAATTATAATAGAAATATATAGACTCAAATATGTACCTCAAAATGATCTTCGCACATAGAAACACTTGAATTAGCTCCAATACTTTTGGGTTCTCTACGAGCTACTTAGTTCCAACCTTAGATTGGTTCCAACTACTTTTTTCGAGTTTTGGGGAGTTTTGGGTCCATTGGAACAGGAACAAATATTTTTTCCGGTGTCTTTATGGAAGTATTTACATTTTGTCACCACACAATATTTATAAACCACTTCTATTAAAAATTAATTAATCATCAAACTTTTGCAGCCTGGCTGCAGTTGTTTTGTTTTGTGTGACGTCAATTAGTCACGTGATCGGAGCTATGACCCAGGTCTGCGTTTTGGCGCGATATTTTTTTATTCAAACTTTAACATCGATTTATATCGCAAATACGACTGATATCCAGAAAATATAAATGCAGTATACATTATTTTATATCAGACAATAATGTGCAATAGTTTCCCAAAACTAGTCAAATACCCTATTTGAATATTTGCTCTGTTTCTGGGTGTGAATCATCTAAGTCTTTGTGTATGTTATACGGCAACCCCGATACAGGGCATCGGAGTTTTAATCACCATGCAACCATCATAAACTGAGTTTTGGTCACCATGCAACCATCATAAACTGAGTTGGTCACCATGCTATCATCGTGGATGTTACATTAAACCAAGTTTAAGACATCATGCTATGATCGTGGCTGTTACATTTAACTAAGTTTTAGTCACCATGCTACGATCATGGATGTTATATTAAACGTGAGTTTTAGTCACCATGCAACCATCATGGATGTTACATTAAATTGAGTTTTGGTCACCATGTTAACATCGTGGATATTAGATTAAACTGAGTTTTAGTCACCATGCAACCATCATAGTATCGTATTACATAAAAACGAGTTTAAGTCTCCATGCAATCATCATGGATGTATCATTAAACTGAGTTAGTCATATTTATATTAACTTTGGAAAATAAAGCTTTAAAAATAAGTATAGGTAAGTATTGCTTACTTTAGTAAAGATTTTAGTGTGTAAATTACTAAAGAAAAACGTAGAAGGTTAGCCTCCTGTTTCCTGTGTAAACAAAAACAAAGAAAACTCCTACCGAGCCGGAGGTATCGGCCAAAGTTATATTCCGTGTGCTTGGTCTATATCTTATCGCAAAAACAGATTGTTACTGAAAGGAGTTTCGAGTTTGTTCTATTCAGATTTGGTAGAGGAGAAACGCTTTTATTTGGGACTCGTTTGAAGAATTAGGTCAATACAATCCATTGAATAAATAGGAGAGACGCAAAGATAAAGTAAAAGGACTTATAATGATTTTACGCGGCTTTATAAGGTAGCGCAACAAGGTGTGTAGTGAAAAGTAAATTTTTGGTTAGAGATATGACTGGCTAGCTGCTATCTTCAAGTTAAAAATGTGTCGCCAAAAAGGCAACCAGTGGAGACGCAGCGCGGACGTGTGTATGTATGTACATAATATATGTTAATATATCAAATATTTGTTATGGTGTAAGTTATACTGGGTGACTGGTTAGACAGTGGAAATAGTCGGCGATAACAACTACGAGGTAAACACGTCTTGCACACACTGACATATTCTTACTAGTTCTACAAACGCACACTTCAATATTGAGCGGCACACAACTACAAACGAGATGATCAAACGGATGACCAAGGGAGGGTATAAGTGTTAAAAGAGAAACTGTAGGTATAACGGCATTCCATTGTAAATCCATTTATTTTTTCTGCGCATCTAAATCATAAAAAAATCTGCAAGTCAGGTGTAAAAGCAAATAATTAAGCTAAAGTCACACGAATAAACGAGCGAGGCGTCACATTGGCACATTCTTGGCACCTCAACAATGCAGAGTGAAAAGCGGCACCTGTGTCTGCGTTTACCCGCTGAACAGCCGCAACCAAATGAGACTGTACTAGGATGGATAAACAGGGCAGAATTAAAGAGCACATAGATGTTTGCACAAAAACCGTATTAAAGTTTTGCGAAATAGACAATGGACAGATTTATATTTATGGACAATAACACATATTTTGACCAACAAACAAATTAAAACATTTTTGTAATTACAAAAATGTTTGTTGTTGTTTTGTTGAAATATTTTATCCTTAGAGTTATATTTCGATGCAAGGTGAATAAACAACGCAAAGAAATACCATATTCAAGGTCCTTATCAAGTGGTTGGAGAAGACATTTTTCTATTGATTTTTATTGTAAATTTGAATAGTATTAGGCAAAGAGGTATTAGGTGTCGCAAATGTCTTATTATTATACTAGCTGCACCCCACGGTTTCGTCTACGTTATATTCCTCCTAGAAGTAACCACCTTGGCAGTGACAGCAATGACAATTTCTTCTTTTTTCTATGATGTCTTATGTCAATATATCATAGAAATTGCATTTTGCCAATTTCTTTGCAATGTATAGACCAAAGGTATAGACTTTAATTCTTGTTCTTGTTTTTTTTTTGTGCAGAAACTGTTTATTCGATCGCTACCAAACATCACAGGATCACTCTTTGGGCTAATTTGAAGATTGGCTGAAAATTTCATCAGAATCGGTGCAGCCTTTTTGGAGTCCACAGGGAACATAAATACACACATCGTCTTTTATATTATAGATTTTATGAATGCAAGGAAAAATTGTATATACACAATCCCGGCTTCAAAAAACTAATTTATGTAACTAGCTAATAATACAAGTAATATACCCTAGAGACCCTGACTCCTGGCTTGCCTTAACCGGCCGTCTGGGGGTGGAAACCACAAGAGCTAAGAACCTAAGCTCCAGGGTGGAAGTGTTAAAGGGCATAACGCCGCGAGTAGCTCTTAGTGAAAGTGCAGCACACCTCTCGACACCCTAAGCCACCCACGCCAATGTTGCCCCTACGGTGCCAATATGCGGCAGCCATTATGGGGGCCCATTTAGTGGGTGGCAAGTCATCACCTGCCTAAGTATTTTGAAATGAGGCATAATTGGCAGGTGCCGTACCTCATACCATAAACTAGCTCACCACCATTAACAATTCATCATAATAACCCTGTTTTTTTTAGTACCCGCACTGTGCAATAGTTTCATAATTTCCATTCACACACATCCAATAATTGTATTTTTTACTCAACAGGGCCTCTTGGTTTTGGTTTTGGCCCCACCAACGCCTACCAAATGTCCGGGCTAGACCTGAGAATGTTTATAAATAAAGTAATATTATAAAATAATTACACCACCTTATCTTACTAATCCCCATCTACTATAGGACAAGTAATAATTCGGCTTTTTACCACCCACACATTGTGGATTTTCCTTAGGTACGTACCAATCATTTTGATGCTACGTTTCTAATCCGTACAGCCAAGGAAAGGAATAACCTGCCGGCTTCCTTGTTTCTTGAGAGATGTAATCTAGGTATTTTCAAGGTCAGAATGAATAAGTATTATCTAAGTTTGCGTACTCCATCTTTGACCACATCATTGCTTACCAACAGGCAAAATATTAGCATAACAGACAAAAATCTTAAAAGTATCTTTTTAATATATTTATCTTTACATTGCCCTATAGTTCCCAATCCTAAACCCGACCCTGTCCATTGAATGAACTAGGAACATTAGCACAATGGGCGTGCCGATTCACTCAGTCGCGTCGGTCACCGATTTATCGCCACAGGTGAAACGCGTCAGGTCATGACTTCATTTAGTCGGTTGCTTCATTAGTTAGATTGTAGTCAGTGAAAAAAGACGAGAATAAATGGCGTATTTCCTGCGTTTATGGAATCTAGCTGCGCCTCGTATTTTTAAGCGACGAACTAAGGAGGTTATTAATTCGACTGTGTTTTTTTTTGGAATGTTTGTTACGCTATTACTCCGCCAATTATGCATTGATATTGATGATTATTTTTATTGAAATTTCTGAAGTATGACCTACCAAACACAAAAAGAATTAAAAATGACGAGCATAAATGGCGTATTTCCTGCGTTTATGGAATATAGCTGCGACTCTTATTTTTAAGCGACGAACTAAGGAGGTTATTAAATCGACTGTGTTTTTATTGGAATTTTTGTTACGCGATTACTCCGCCAATTATGGATTGACTTTCATGATTATTTTTATTGAAACATCTAAAGTATGACCTACAAAACACAAAAAGAATCATCAAAATCAATTCATAATTGGCGGAGTAATCGAGTAACATACAAAAAACATACAGTTGAATTGATAACCTCCTCCTGAAGTCAGTTAACAAAGGACATAAATATTAGTCATAGAACATTTGTCAAAGATATTAGTTAATTAGTGTTATCTATATTATCTATCTTCTTCACTATCTATATAATATATAATGCGATGTATGTATTTGTTCCCTATAGACTCCAAAACGGCTGGACAGATTTTGATAACATTTTCAGGCAATGAAAGATTAACCCAGCGAGTGAATTTGTGATGTTTGCTAGCGATCGGATCAACAGTTCTTTTTTGTGTTTTAGGCTTGGTTGCACCAAGTAGTTGTCAAAGTTAAGGTTTATGACAAATTTGACAATAACAATAACGCTGACTTTAGCAGTTACTGCAAAATGCGTTGCACCAGCGTATTCCTTATCATAGTTAAAGTTACCAGGGTTGCAAGTCAAATGAGACCTTATTTACTCCAGATGCATAGGTGGAATTATATTTTATGCATCTGACAGATATTTAAAATAAACAATAGCGAATCGTGGGCAGTTACGGTTAACAGCTAAAGTTATGACGTCATTTAACAATTGTCAGATGGTGCAACTAAATTTTTGCCTAACCGGTACTTTAACTGAAATGTCGATGTTTGTTAAAGCTAAAGTAACATGATGCAACCCACCCTTAATATTTTCCCTAAAAAAATCAGAACAGGCTGTCGCTGTCAAGGAGGTTGCTTCAAGGAGGTATATAACGCAGGAGAAACTGCGGGGCATAGCTAGCTAGTAGCTGGCGGTTAAAAGCCGTTTAACTTTTAGCCAACCCACATACTATCCAGTATTACACTAAGTAGACTATACCAATCTGGGCGTTGCCCAGGGCTGCTATCTTAGTTGTGATAACAGACGCCTTTGTGTAGCTCGAATACTCGTATCTATAGTATCCTAATCATGCACCAGCATAATATTAACTAGTTGCTAAAGCAATTACAACCATATAAGTACTATCTTAATAAGTATATTTATTTATGTTCCAAAATAACAAGTTTAGAGTAACACCATGTATTTACTTTTAGGAATGAACTTATGTTATACTAGCAACGCATCCCGGCTACGCACAGGTGTAAGTCTTATCTTTTTACACCTTGGGTTACATTATTGGAGTTTTAGTAAGGATCCCTATTTTTTTTGAAAATATAATATAGCCTAGTTACCCGGGGTTAGGGTAGCTTTCCAACAGTGAAAGAATTTTTCTAATCGGTTCAGTAGTTTCGGAGCCTATTCAATGCAAACAAACAAACAAACAATAAAAATTTTCCTCTTTATAATATTATTACTAGCGGTCCGCTCCAGCTTCGCACGGGTATAGATTATAGCCTATGGCACCCGGGGATAGTGCAGCTTCCTAACAGTGAAAGAATTTTTCAAATCGGTTCAGTAGTTTCGGAGCCTATTCAATGCAAACAAACAAACGAACAATCAAATCTTTCCTCTTTATGATATAAGTATAGATATATTAGTATAGAAGTATAGATAGATAATGTAACGTTTAAAATTTGTCATACAGTGTTAAGATTTTGGGCTTAATGCAACTTACAAATATGTAAAATTATCCAATAGCTCGGCTCCAAACAGGATGGAGTAGTAAGATTTAGACGAGATAATCCAAACTATCTCAAGTATAAAGGTTAGTTAAAAATAACTCAAACAAAATAACACACGTCAAACTCAATATAATAGTCATTTACCTACAGTATATTCAGGATCCCACTTACGAGTAACGGCTGATACCTGAGAGGAACCGCAGCGGCACAAACATGGAGCCCGGAGCAAATATTTACCTACGAAATGAACCCTCTGCCTCCAGTCACTCACGGTACGTCAACAAATTTAATGCACCTCGTGTTAGTTCTATCTGTTGATGCTATTGTTCCTGTAGTTGATTTTATCTGTTAACTAAATGTAGGTTTATTGGTAAACTAAATATTAGTATAAATTAGGCATGTGTCCTCATGTGTAATTTATTACAAATAACCGGCTTAGCGAGGAATATAACTAAATACATTACACATACTGTAAAAATAATTTAAATTGGCTGATAAATCTCTGTTATATGAGCGTTTAAAGTTTTAGGTGGGGATAGGGAGGGGATGCTCTATCCCTTTCTCACAAAGCGTGTGTTAGTATTGAATTTGTTTGGCGTTCCTGAGCCGTGACGTCACGGCTCAGTATAGTGCGCTCTCTGTCTAGCATGAAATTTAAATGCTTATATCTGCTTATATCTTATTTATTTTTGAACTAGTCATCATGCCTATTATATCGGTAAAGTAAATTTAATTTTTTGACTAAATGTATCATAGTTTTATAAATTTTACAATATTGGTTAACCTTATTGACTTTGTCTACAAAAGAAAATAGTCTAAAAATATTAGCTCTATTTAAAAACTTTGAAGAAGTCTTATACAATCCATGTATCTAGAATCATCTAAATTAAGCAGATTATTTATACACACTTTTATGTATTGACATAATACATAAAAAAATAATTAAATTCGATTAAATATAACTATAAACATCCGTAATTTTACCACAAACATGACCATATAAAAACGCGGTGACATTGTTATCTAAAACCCGCATAACATTATAATATATTGAGGTCACTTTGTTGCAGTATATTATATTTTATTTATTTATCTAGTACGTATGTTCAAATAGGTTGAGTAACTAATCATACCTACATAGTACATAATATTGAGGCTGCGATTAATTCTCGAATGGTAATCTGATAACTTTACGTAATGTGTCATCTCCACAGATTAGCGAAAAATATTTATTTTCTGTGGTCATCTCCACGGTGTTCCTCAGTTACAAATTCCACTCATGATCACCCGAAACCCGAAAATTTACCAGATCATTAACATCAGCTACAAGTATAATATTATTTTTCACGCTTTAATTTGCGGCCAGTGTTAACCACACTGCGTAAACCTGCAATATGGTTTCTTTGGAATGCCTGACATCCTTTTCTTTTCCACATTAATATTCTCTTGATGTCGCACCACGTATTCCTACAGTGACACGCACACAAACGCAATCTCTACTTAATCGGTTTTGTGCTTTATACTTATCTTGGGTTTTTCCAATGCTTTTTATTGTCTCCATAAAGTTTCCATGTCGTTTGAGTCTCTTAGTCTTGGCAATTGTCTTTTATGCAGACCGCTTTTACGGGTTTAATTAAACGTTAGGTATACAGTACGCAGCTACGCAAGTTAGAGCTGGGACGGAATAAGGACTAGATAGAATTTTTGCAATCATAGAAATGTCTGTTACTTAATTAGGTTAATAGCATGATACTTTCACTCATCATCATCAGCCAGAAGACGTCCACTGCTGAACATAGGCCACCTTTAACCTCCATACTAAACGACAGCCTGCCACCTGCATCCACTGGATGCCCGAGACTCTCACAATGTCGTCGGTCCATCTAGTGGGAGGCCTACTTACGCTGCGTCTTCCGGTTCATGGTCTCCACTCAAGAACCTTTCTTCTCCATCGGTTATCGGTTCTTCGAGCGATGTGGCCTGCCCGTTGCCACTTCAACTTGCAAATTTTAACAGCTAGTCAGTTACTCGCTAGCTAGTGACTCTGCTTCTTTGGCGAATACCCACGTACCGGATTCTAACGCGCAAATAAACTCCGAGCATAGCTCTCTCCATTGCCCGCTGTGTGACTCTGAGTTTTTTCAAAAACTGTCACTATTGAAATGTAAAAAATAAAAATAATATTTACGGTATTTAGGTATATGCCATATCTCAATATTTGTACGCCAACTAACTAGGCAAAACATGATACAAAGTAACTAATATTTAAACCCATCCATTATGCCTGCGTTTTTAAATGTCTGTATGATTCACTCGTGCTTTGTGCAAAGAAAAGTTTAAATCATGAGAAAATTGAACTCGTGCGAACAAACAGAAAATCATTTTATTTATATTACACGGGAATTACTCACGTAAGATTAAGCCGGTCACTCCGACTATAGTTTCAACCTTCTTGGCCAAGCGAGACGCAGCCGCGCGCGCGCATTCACCTTGAAAAAGACTGCCTAATGCGGTTGAAACTATAGTCGGAGTGACCGGCTTAATCTTACGTGAGTAATTCCCGTGTAATATAAATAAAATGTGTGAAAACCACGTCAGTTTCTATAATAAAACAGAAAATCTTTATCATTACTAAAAAAAGAGGTGCAGTTTTTCCCGAATTTGAATTTTTTACATCTAGACAGATAATCTAAGCCACAATATATATCCTTTGTATATTTTTTACCCACGGTCTCCCTCCCCCCATGTGGAAGCTATAGCTATGCCAATGCCATGTACTTTTGTAAAGCTAGCCCAAAGCACCTACCTAAATCCCGTCCCAGTCCAAGTCCAAGCGACCGGTCAAGCACAATAGAGATGAAAGCGACCGCATGAAAGCTATCTAATCGAGACGAGTAATCGCCCTGTAAATGAGCGGTTTTCCCTATCGCTGCAGGGCGATTGCAAGCTGAGTCTGGTCTCTACGATTAGATGGGAACTAAAATTGCTTTGGACGTGAAACTCGTTGAGTTTATTTTAAAGTCTTGCTTTGTTATTTGTGTAAAGTGATTTTATAAGTTAGAAAATTACTTTTAAATGCGTATAGTTGAAGTCAAGTCAGCGTCTGATGGTAAACGTCTGCCACCCACGAAAGTTTTATTGCTGACCAGAATTTCTTTAAAATCTTGCTTAGCATTGCTCAGTGCTCGTCATTATGAGATTTCTTGTTATGAAATTCTTTGTTATATTTTAGTCTTTTCGATTCCCACTCGTAGCGTTTTACTAAATTAGTTTCTTTTGTTTCGTTGTATTGTTAGTAGTTTCTTTTCCAAGCTTTTATATTTAAATTGCAATGTTTATTCGTTTGTTTAGGTCAAATCTTGCTAGCTGAATTAGAACCAGTTCCTCCAAACAGATTTTGCAGACATTTTGTTTACACCTTAAGTTCTGGTGACAATCACAATCAATCTACACTAATACTATATAGAGGTAAAGTTTGTAAGTTTGTTTGTTCTGCTTTAACTCCGAAACTAAGTGTGTAACAGAACACAAAATGTGTAACATACAGAGAACAAAGAAATTTAAATAATTTTTATCTTTTCTTTTATTAAATTAATTAATAAGAAATATTTTTTGGCTGCTGGCAGTAGCTGGAATTAAATTATGAAGACAAAGCTGAATGACGTACCTTTTGAGAGTCCTATGTCTAGCAATGGATTAAGACAGGCTGATTATGATGATGATATCCTGTATTTTTGCAGAAATTACTGACCTTCTACTAGCAACAAAGTAATGTAGACTAGCGTGGTAGTTAACTACCAAAGATAGTTCTTCAAGCGGACTCTGCAAAAGAGTTAAACCACTACTACTTAATTAATTGATCAATCTTTTAAATGAATAAGTACTCCAAAACGATATTTTAATACATCAAGAAACGCTTTCAATTTCAAAGTTAGTCCTAAAACGTAAGAAATTCTTTTGACACTTTGAGGAAGCTTTCAATCACGGCAAGTTTTGACACATTCATCGACACCTCCCGAAAATGAACATCCATTTCATCAGCGTAAAGCTTTTAACAAGTGACACAAAATTGACACAAATGACTCGTCTGCGTAAAATATCTTCAATAGAGCCATCGATCATTGTGATCATGACCTGTTAAGGTCATGAACTTGCAGATTTAATTCACAGTTAAGTTGAATGTAAGTGCACCGCACTTGTCACCTTCAGACATCGTTTTAGTTTCATTACTAACAGTCTAGTAATTTTAGGTGAGTGCTTCTATGATACGTCGTTAATATCATCGATCAAATTAATTATTAATGTTATGTGTATAATAAATTTCATGTCTTCTGTCATTTTTAACCTCTGACGTAAACAGAGGGTTGTTATAAGTTTAACGTGTGTAACTGTGTGTCTGTTGTTGGCATCGTAGCTTCCAAGCGGCTAAACCGATTTTGATTTAGTTTTTTGTTTGTTCGAAAGGTGACTTGATCGAGAGTGTTTTAGTTATGATTTAAGAAAATCTGTTCAGCCTTTTTTAGGGTTAGGGTAACAACGGGACCCTATTACTAAGTCTGTCTGGCCGTCCTACCTTTAAACGGCTGTATCTTTCAAACCGTAATAGATAGCCTGTTGAAATTTTCACAGAATATGTAATGTTGCGGCGGATTAACTAAGAAATAAAAAAGGCAAAAATTAAAAATGAAAGGGCAACAAACCGCAAACAACAAACTTATTTTTTTTACCAATTTTTGTATTAGCTTTTACACAGGAAGATTCAAGTGGGAAAGAGTTCAAGTGTGCGCCGGCGCAACATACCAGCCGCCATTGTCATCACGTGCGCGGTACGCGGCAGCTCGCAGCAGCCGCGCACGCATATTCACATTAAAAAAGACCGCCAAATGCGGTTGAAACCGGCTTAATCATACTAGAGTGATTCCCGCATTTTTTTATTTTTTTTTTAAATTTAATTTTGAAATTTAATCGAAAACAAAAATGGATGTACGAAAATAATTGCAACAGTTCTGTGATGGTTCTTGTCTGTAATCAATCGATTAATTGACCTCAATCCAATTTGCTCAGTCAAATGGAAAACAGGCCAATTAATAAGGTAAGTGTTCAACATAAATAAACATCACTTGCATTTGGCCTTATTAATGAATCGTTAAACAAGAAAAGCTGATATATAAATCACGAGTTTTGCGATAGTGAGCGCCTATCAATGGTATCTTGACTGATTTACAATAGTTAAGCAGCTATTAATATTGTTGGTATATATTGATATTGCAATGTTGGAAACGGTTTCAGTATCTTGATATTAAGATAGCATTGTTTTCAAATAGCTATTAGCATTAACGGCCGGTTATCCGAGTCGCGTAGGCAACAAAACGCTCCCTCAGCCCCCGCCAAGTTATAGCGACGATGTATTTTGCCACGCAAGAGTCAGGAGGCCCGCGGGGGGAGTGCAACGACAAAAACGAACATAGGTCCGACCTCGATGACGCCTGGCGCGGGACTGAGCAAGGCGCGCGCAAATTCTCGCGACCTTTTTACGCTTTTAATTTCACTAAAAAACCAATGACTGTTTTAAAAAGGGGGAAGACGCGTGACATCCAAACATTGTACCCAATAAATATGGCTCTGTTTCGGCTCGAGTCAGCGGCGACGTTGACGTCTACACTGTAAACGTCAACTTCACTGCTCCATTAGACACTACACTAGACCATAGAAGTGACATAATTATAAAGAAAATTAAGTTAATTGTTTTTAAGTATTTACGAGTGAAAAGTAATGCCGTGAAACTTGTTTTTTGTCTTCGAACTGTTGGTGCACTTTGTGAAAACGCAGGAAGTAATTTTTGCTGCTTTATTTCACACAATTTTGACAAGTAATTCACGTGCTATCAAAACGCCAGTTCGATTGTGACTGAAGTGGATTGTGCCCCGAAGCGTATATTGTGCGGTCCACGTCAAGAAGTTCGTCCCGTATCTTCCCCCTATTTACAAAATCTATCCAAATAAAAATAAAAAAATAGGATTGCCTTTCAGTACATTTCTAGGTTGTTACGAGCTTTCATTAGAGCATAAAACGAAAAAAAAAAATGAAATCGACTTTGTTTCAAAATTTTTTTTGATCGAGGAAATTTTATTCTGTCGTGTTTTGAACCAAATTACTCAAACACAGATTTATTGACGTGTATTTTTTTCCAGCTTAAATATTGTAATTTAACTGAATAAAATTGATTTAAAGCCGTCAAATATATGATATATGGTATATGAGGCCGTTAAAAATTACACTAAAATGTAGGTATGTAATGTAATTTTGTATTGAACAACCATGGATTGTACCTGTTCTGAAAGACAGACGCATGTAAGGAGTTTCACACCTCTGCTGTTCGGGTCAAAGTAAATTGGAAATGCCACCTATATAGTGACTCTGAATGGAATTTCCTCCATAAGAAACCTTGTCGTACGTCTGGTACTGATATAGAACAATGGTGATTAGGGGTGCAAATATTGTGCACACTGGCCGTAGTGTACAAGTATAAATTTAAATAAACAAAAAAACTGATAGCACAGCTGATAATCTTCAGGGGGCAGAACAGATTTTCTTGAATCATAGCTAAGATCACACACAAGTCACCTTTAAAATACACAAACAAAAAACAATATTTAACTTTCGTGATTTGAACCACATGTTTTAAATGGTTATTGGGACTAATCGCGCATTATTTTATTTAGGTACCTTTCACTCGATGTTTTGACCATGCTACAATGGCTGTGGTGACTAGCTGACGTGTGCAACGAGATAAGTTGGTGTTGTGACCTTCTACAATCACTTGATCTTGAAAAATCGCAGGGTTGGCACACTACACTGACTGTATCGATAAATATCCTAGTACATACATCGCGGTTTGCAGCAACTATCGTTAATAAACAACTGTCAACTGTTAAACTCTTTTACACATTACTTGAAAGGAAAATCTGTGCCACACATACTCTAAATATTTAGACGCCAAAGTGAATTGCAGTAAGTAATTAACAAATGCTTTAATTGTCACAATTATTTATTATCGTTAACAATTGATATCTGAACTGTTCTGTTCTGAAGTGTTATTTTGTACAACACAGTAATTTGTATCACTTGGTTAAGTGCTACAACTATTTAGTTATAGCAACCATCGATACTAAAACTGTCGACTGTTCTACACTATTACTACTTTGCAGTTAATAATTAACAAAAAGTGTTAATCGTCACAATTATTTATTATTGTTAGCAACTGTTATCTGAATACTTTGCACAACACACTAACTTGTAGCACTTCGTTAAGTGCCACAACTATTTAGTTATAGCAACTATCGATACTAACTTTACTGTGAACTGTTCAACACTATTACTACTTCAAAGGCAGATCTGTGCCTGACAGGCACTAAATGTTTGTACCGCAAGGTGACCGGGACGCTTGTACCCTGAACTTGGACTAATTGGCTAGTGAAAGCCAGCTTAATTTGGAATCTTGCGACTGGTTAAGCAAATTTTCTTGCTAATGAAGCTTTGAAAATGTAATTTGTTTTAGTTTTAGTTTTGGTCCCCTTAAATAGAAAAAGAAATATTTATCAGTAATTTGTTACTGGTCGGACGACATCGTTAAGGCAGCAGAAAAGAAGTGGACAGGGCTAGCACAGGACCGGAAAAGATGGCGCGCTGAAGAGGAGACCTATATCCAGCAGTGGGTGGAAAATGGTTGATGATGATAATAATAATGATGAATTTCAAACTATACACATTACTAATTACACTACTCTGCAAACGCAAGCGATTAGTTGTTGTGGACTTATCAGCGAAAGCGAGCGCATGTGAATAAAGGATTCACTCGCGTGCGCTAATGCTCGGCGAATGTCGTACATCGCCAGTGAGGTGATTGGCTGGCAATGACGATCTATATTATCTTTGTTGGCTGGATACAGCCGGGCTGGTGAACGAGCCTACGGTGTCCATCAGCGGCGAATGTACCTACGTTCACCTGCATACGTTTGCTCGCGTTCGTCTGCTAGGTATAAAGATATACAAGACAACATTGTAAGCGAGTATCAGACATGGTTAAAGTATTAAGGTGACGGTGTTGCTGCTTAGACAATCGTATTTACCTAATCTATGTTTTTGCAAAGAAAATTGCGATCTCTAGAGGCTAACCTCTTAAGACAAAATATCAAGTACTTGATCAACTTTTATTTGATATCTAACGCAACAGGACAAATTCGAAAATCTTCTCTAGCTTCGCTGTAGCATTTTGTTTCATAGATTTATTGCTATCACCGCCCCTCCCCTACCCTTAAACCCGTAATAAATCACAGCATATCGCTAAGTATGAGCGTGTCCACCCAAATGTATGCGAGCGATACTGTCACGTTACAGCGTGGAGTGCAGGAAAAGCTTTGTAACTTGAGACTGAGCGTATAAGAAAAGTAAGAGTGAGTAAGCGATATTTTATAATGTAAACTGAAAAAGCTTTTATGGTAACACTAGCTAAATCCCAGAGCATTTACTAGCGATTATTTATTATTTCTGTGCATTTTGGGTTACTTCATGTCCGCCCTTGAGATGCAAACTATGTGCCTGCCAAATCTCGGTAATAAATTAAGTTAGCCGTTTAGCCGTGAAAAGCAAACAAACAAATAAAGAGGCAAAGTAATTTTCACTTTTAACCGACTTAAAAAGGAGGAAAGTTTTCAATTCGGCCCGTATTTTTTTATAATACTAGTTAGGATGGATTAAATTTCTGGATGCTTTTACAAGTACTTGAAGAACAATAACTTTCCATCTCGAAATTAAACTACCGCAAGTCTGGGCCCGTAATAATTTCAATCCAGACCTGTGAATGCTTTATAGGGGTCAAATCTCCGCGAATTTATAGCAGACCGCGATCACGGGCCATAATTACCTAATCATTTATTAACCCTGAATTGTTCTGGTAGACTCAGGTATCAGACGGACATTTTGGATTTGTGCTTATACCCAATAAATATTATCTGAGTTATGGAGGTGCTAGTAAAGCACGATAGGACCTTCGTCTGTTAATAGACCTTATAACCGGTCATTGCAACTTGAATAGTCACTTGTATAAACTGGGAGCTACGGACAGTTACACACTGTGTTATACCTGCATGATGGAGAAAGAAACTGTCGAGCACGTGCTGTGACAGCCATCAAGATATCAGCAATAGCCATCTGAAAAATTCAGTTGCTTTTTGCCGGGAAATTCTAAAATAATCTCTGTGCATTCATCATCATCTTTTCAGCCATAGGACTTCCACTGCTGGACATAGACCTCCTCCATCGATCTCCAAAAGGGCTGGTTGGAAGCGGCCTCCATCCAGCGTTTTCCTGCGGTCTCTTTTAGGACGTCTGTCCATCTTGTGGATGGACGTCTGTCCATCTTGTGGATGGACGTCCTACGCTGCGCTTACGGGTCCGTGGTCTCCATTCGAGAACCTTTTGGCCACATCGGCCATCGACTGTAAGGCTCTGAATCCACCAAGTCCTACTTTTATTGAAAAAAAAAAAAACTAATCAAACAAATTTTGAAGTTTGTGTGAAGGCACATTGGAATATTGTACGCACGTATAAGATATAGTACCAAAAGTAGTATAAAGTAAAATTTTCTTTAAAGTTTGTTCTTCAAATAATAGAACACATTGAATAATTGTAACACACATACATAAGATTTTTTATAATAAAATGTTGATTCAAATTGCACATTAAAATAAGTGAAATATTTTAAAACCATCAGAAACAGGTGGTTATGGGCTATTTTATAGAAGCCAATTAATTATAGTTTGTAATATATATATGTACAGAAATGGTTTATTGTTTATATTTCATATTTTTTTCGGAAGCATCAAGTATCTGTGATAACATTTTATAGCAAAAAGCTTTTTATAAGAAGTTGGCAAATCATAATTAATTAACCCCCATATACGTGTATCAGAGTGTCTGTCATTGGCATCGTAGCTCCCAACAGCTACATCGTTTTTTTTTTTTGAGAGGTAACTTTATTGAGAGAATTCTTAGCTAAATCATATAACTATATGATTCAAGAAAATCTGTTCACCCGGTTAAAAACTATTAGCTCATTTATCGGCGGTATTAAAAAAACCATTTATTTTATTCATCTGAGTAAAGAGAAGGGCACGTCTCTTGATAATGAGCACCACTATCGCAAAAAATAATGAACTGATATTTAAAACCTCGCGGCACTATAATCGCCACCCTGCGTTGTAAAATCTCTTTGTGTCTGTAATTTTACTGGAAACATTGCCCTTTCATCTGGAATACAGAAATGACTGTCTACTTCTGCTTGGTACTTTCTACAAAATTCAGAGCAAACTATAAATATTTTAAAGTTATATAATTATTTACGGTATATTTACCGTGGTAAGGTAATCATATAACTTTAGTGAACAACGGTGATAGTTTAAAACAGTGTTTTATACATATTGCTAATAAAATACAAGGTCACACAGAAAGGGCGTACTAAGCCGAAAGAAGGTTTGCACTCATTACTATGAACAAATTTTACTATAGGGATGTCCCTAAAATCGTAAAAAAAAAACAGATATTCCATAGAAAAATGTCAGTCACACTCTACAAAATGTATGGAGCACCTGATATTTTTCGCGATTTCCGGTAGTAAAAGTTGTTCTTATTGATGAGTATAATGACCTCCTTTGCGCCCTTACTGCACAGCTGCGTAGAGTACACGCTAAATGGTAGTGGCAGTAATCCAGACCGCAACGCTTGATTGATATCACTGCAGGCCACCGGAAAATTATCTGTCTGACTGAATATTTTACACGTATTCAGAATATTATGTTGTACTAGCTAGTATAGTTTTAAAGGGCAAAAGAAGTAGACGGCCCAGCCAGGATTTTTTTTTGTTATTTCTTATTATCCTGGCTGTACTAACTTCTACAGAAAGTTTTCCAAATGGGATAAAATACATGAAATTCCTTAAAAGTTTACCAAACGAAACCTCTTGCATGGAAAGGAGAATGTTCTCCAAACGCAACTTTTTAGTAGGTATCTCAAGTGGTTTACCAAATGGGATACTGACCAAACGGGACGTACCCAACAAGATGGACCGACCATTCCGACCAAGTGTCTAAAAACTGGGCATAAATAATATATCTGTGGCGATTCATATTGTTCTCCTTGACATCAGTCAACGACGAATCTGCGAATATGGATGGTGAAACTAAGGCATCTCCTTAGTTTCACTAACCTAAACCGTTGTGTGAGTCGTGGGCATCCAGTGGATGCAGTTGGCAGGCTGTCGCATAGTGTGGAGGTTAAAGGGGGAGGCCTATGTTCAGCAGTGGACGCCTTCTGGCTGATGATGATGATGATGACTATAAAACTCGGTTTCAATATTTTATTATACGGGTTACGCGGAATTTATGCACTAAGCCGATATGGGCCCATTTTACTCATCATTATGACCACTTTTACACTGATTCCCAGATATCGTGAAAAAAAATTGAGCTACTACATTTTGTCTAGTGTTAATGACACAGATTAGGTAAAGCGCTGGTACTGTAATGACCGATTTCTATGGAACAGCTAATAAAAAATTTCGCGATATTAGTTTTGGTAACTATAACATACCCCTTTTGGCTTAGTACACTCTTCCCGCGTAAATCTGCTGAAGTTAATTTTTTATGTACGCATTCCAAATAATAGTTTGTGATCGTTAGCGTTGCGTGACAGAGCGGATACTAGCCAACTACTTACTTATAACCTTGCTTTTATATTATCAAAATAAATCTACATTCTACTTAGGTATAAAACATCTTAGGTAAAAAGTACCAAGTTGATCTGCGCCGCGAGTGCTAAATTCAGTTCAGTTCAGTATCTTTATTTCAATTGGGTACAAATACAAGTAAAGTCAAAAAAGTACCTACATAGTCTAAACGAAAAAAGGAATACTTGTACATAATAATTATAATATCGATTACTTACCAGCACTTGGTGTTGTCAAGTTCCCTTATTGGAAAGCTACCAGACTTCAATTTGGTAGATTTCATCACTAAAACTTTATACAATAAAATAAAATAGAATCTACCTTAAGGTAGGCCTTAAGGCTTTGATAACTATTGACGGTGATAAAATCTCTATCTCTGCATAGTATAAATTTAAATCGCTTTCCTTGTCAGTCTGCCTGTCTGTATATGGCCGCTAACTCCTCCTAAACCACGCAACGGATTTAGATTTTTCACCATCAGTTAGATAATTTTTCACTGAAGGTTTATATGGTATATAACTAGCGACCCACCCCGGCTTCGCACTTAAATTACACCCGTGTGAAGCCGGGGTGGGTCGCTAGTATAACATATTTAACAGCGTTGTAAGCACATATTTCATGCTGTTACCATCATTATGCTTTAACAACCGTTGTCAAAATTTATGTGCACATATAAAAATGCGTGACAAAGCACCTCTTTGATATCGGCTATGAACTTTACAAAGTATGTAGCAGCTTTATGAGCTGACAGTCGAATAAAATTGTATACTTTTTACAGTTCCGTACCCAAAGGGTAAAACTTGGACCCTATTACTAAGTTTACGATGTCTGTCTGTTTGTCTGTCCGTCTGTCCTACCTATTAACGGCTTTATCTTTCGAACCGTAATAGATAGCCAGTTAAAATTTTCATAGAATATTTGTAATGTTACAGCGGATTAATTAAGAACTAATAAAAAATACAATACGTAAAAACGAAAGGGTATACAAACGTATTTTTGTATTAGCTCTAATGTAAAAACGGTAATACGTACAAGCGTAAAATTTTGCATGATTATAGTACACACTCTAAGTATAACAACAAGTAATAAATAATGGCCAAGTGCGAGTCGGTGACAAATTTCGGTTCACCACTGGATCTCGTACGATCACCGAAGTCAAGCAACGTCGGGCGCGGCCGGTACTTGGATCGGTAACCGCTTAGGCGTTGATGGTTATCTTTTTGCACTATTTTTTTGTACTTTAGTAGCTAACAAGTTATGTGGTGGTACGGAACCCTCAGTGCGCGAGCCCAACTCGCACTTGGGAAGTTTTTTGCAAATTATTAAGCTTATGCTCATTTATATCTCACACATGCTACAAATGCGTACACAATAGTAGTTCTAAGCGGCAAAGAGGTTATAATCATTATCAAACAAATTGTACTATTAAGGGCAACCCGGAAATATCGAAATAAATATCAATTGCTCCGTTCGTACATTTCGTTGAATGTGTGTGACATTTTTCGATTAACCAATTTAATTTTTCGCCATTAAAGTTTTGGTCTTATGAGTACAACGACCTCCTTTTGGCTTAGTATATTTTTTTATTTCATAGTAGGCCTGCCTTTGGCCGCCAACTCGCCTGATGTTAAGTGACGGTCTACGATTGAAGCACGCTTGCCTAGAAGAAACCGATTCACGCTTCTTGATTTGAAGACACCCAGATTGTAATCATCATTATGTGTAGCCCTGACTACTACACTTATACTTATGTTTACACTTATCGCTTATCACTTTTTCGCTTATACTTATGGTTATGTTACTGTACTATACTAATGTTTGTTCTTATACGGCTTATTGAATTGAAGTATGAAATGAACAAAGCAACACACATAATGCCAGATAACTGAACTACAAGGTTAGTAACAATAAAATAGGCATGATAAATTATTATGGTACCTTTATGGAGACTGCTGGTTCAATGACCTCGATTATTATTCGGCTGCAAACTAAACAAAGCACTGACCCGGTTGTCAGGATCGATATAACTGATGGAAGCGAAGAATCAGCGGTATAAAAATCGAGATGCTCCCAACGTTTTATTTGTTGACTTTGGACGGTAGCTCTAAACAAACCGTATTTGTGTTCACGTTGGAACTACAAAGACAGTTATTGCTAGGACTCTAAAAACACAACGCTGTGGTTTGTTTTTTGACGTCTTATTGTATAAAATATTAAAGAAAAATACGCATACCTATGTCGATTACTTTGGATGTGTCATTTGATATTGAATCATCTTTTTGCACGTTTTCCCATAAAAATCAATCATAAAAATTATTTATCATTTGAACTAAAATAATTCTAAGATCGCTAGAGTATTATTTATGC
Source organism: Agriopis aurantiaria (assembly GCA_914767915.1). Lineage (NCBI taxonomy): Eukaryota > Metazoa > Arthropoda > Insecta > Lepidoptera > Geometridae > Agriopis > Agriopis aurantiaria. The sequence goes on along the minus strand of OU611992.1, from coordinate 13,297,060 downwards.
ATGACGCAGCCAGTCTCTGAAATATATATTGACCATAAATATCGGTCAACACACAAATTGCTGGCGAAACGAAAAAGAGGAAAACTACGAAATAAATACAACCAGCTATAAAAGCATGATTACGAGTTAATCCAAATAAATTCCCCAAACCTCGTCAGAAAGAGGGACAAAGCCAGGAAAAGCATCGTAACGTCGCTTAGAAAATTCCCTCGAAGATGAACTACATAAGGACGCCATTTATGAAGATCTTAAATTCCGGTCCGATAGAGACCTTGTCCAAAATCCATTAAGCTTAGCTACAGCTCCTTATTCCACCGATAAAAAGCCCTTTGTACCCTACCGATAAATTCAAAACTTCACCCATGAAAAATTGGTCATTTCAAAAAGTTTAATCGGTCGGAAAATATTAAAAACGATCGCTAGGGACGGCCAATAAATTAACCGCAGATATCAGCTTCATTCACTGGAGGGGGACAAAGAACATCTCTAATACGGAATAATCCAGATTTATCGGAGTCCGTTGTGGGAACCAATCGGTGGAGTTAAAAGATTTATAAAGTCCCAAAGATTAATGCTCAACTTCCATTGTCTCAGTTTTGTTGATCCACAAGTTTCGCTCTTTCTCTAGACGCGGGATGAATTATTTATTTGTTGTGAAGGATATAATGGCGACGCTGTAATATTTGGGTCAACCTTTTTTGCATTTTTAGATTCCATATATACGAGTAAGTGTACCTCTACTTTGTTTTGTGTTCAATTACTATTAATGTGCATTAAGAACATTTCTATAGAGTATAAAAAACATATCGCCTCGTATATTTTTTCTAAACTTGTGTATTTGTGAGTTAATGGGTAATATAGGTGGAAAATGTTTTTTTTTTTAACTTGACAAGTGACACAGATCGTACCCAGCATGCTGGCGGCATTACCACGCTGAATGGCAATGCTTATGCGTTGAGCCAGAAACACGCCAGCATTTTGGTCACGCGTCGCATTAACCAGGCGCTCTGAAAGATGATTGAAAATGAGGTGAGCTCCTAAATGGCTCAAATAAGTAACCACTGCTGAGGTTAGCATATTTGCGCCGCTTGTGTTGCCCTGTTTATTAAGTGTTTGTAAACGAGCTCGAGTATGGGAAGTGATATATTAGGCTGTGGTCAATTTATTAAAAAAAATTTTAGGCTTGCGTTAGACCGCCATCACGCCTGATGTTAAGCGATGATACTGTGTACGTTGGAGCACGCTTGCCTAAAAGAAACCGATTCACTCGTGATTTGAAGACACCCAGATTGTAACCATCGGGGAACACCCATTAAGGCAGCGTATTCCACAGACTAACAGTTCGCACAGTAAATGTGGAATCAAAGCGCTTCGTACGGGTTTTCGGAATATCAACCATAAAGCGGTGACGATTTTTCGTGCCCACTCTGGCAGTCCGATAGAAAAATGGGCATACTCACGAACTGGAACGCATTTCCCTTCAAACCTTGCGAACTTTTAACCGACTGTCCAAGAAGAAGGGTAATGTTTTTAGGTTGTATGTTAGTATGTATGTATGTTTCTGGGTTCCTGTAGTACCTCCTGTAGCCTAAACGGCTTGACCGATTTTGACGAGTGAGGTGTCGTTTAATCCTTTACCAAACGAAACGGCGATTTCTCGAACCGGACCGTTCCGGTCCATTTCGAGCACTGATAATAGGGTGAAACGTGTTGTTTTGAAAACATCGTAGATTGTAGAAGCCTCTAGTAAACTCTCCACCACTTTACTGAGGGTTCTCTTGGACTGTCTTTGTCTGCGTCTCTGCTTCACTCTGACTGTGACTATACTTAACTTTAAAAAACTTACGTACTAATAAAACTTAACATAATTAAAATATTTAACAACAACAACACAACATTTTGTACAATTTTGTACAATTTTTTTTTTTTTATTATAACTTAGTTTTTTTATAGTTATAGTTAAGTTTAGTTTTTAATGACGATATTTAATAAAACTTTAAAATCTTTTAATTGTTGAGATCGGTTGCAAATGCATAAGACATGGGACGCCAAATCCTCCCATGAGGTAAGAATTGAAATAACATCATTTTTGAAAATTAAATTATTTATGTACTTAATTTCAATGCGAAATTCAATCAAATCATCACAAAGAAGGCATTTCATTGCCAATACAAGGATCTTTTATGGCGTTTCTAAGGTAAAACGGTACATAAACCTTCATTCTTTCCGAAGTGAAAGCTATATCTTTTATTTGGACGTAAACGACTGTTGTTCCACTTGTTCGATAAAGCATTAACCTGTTGCGATTTATTAATTTTCTTTTCTTTGTTGACTTGTTTATGTTATGACTGTTATTTCAGGAGAGCTCTATCTTCATACAAACTCCATTAAACGATTTATTTTTTTACACTAAAATATACAATGGAAAAACGACAGGAAGCCAATTACAGGTTCTCACGAGTAGATATAGATTATGTAAGAAGTTAAACATGTGCAAACACTAAGAAAAATTTAGATAACAAAAAAAATAAAATTTATAGATAAAATAAAATAAGAATAACAAGGTAGTAGGCAATAATTAAAACCAAAAAAAAACAATAAATTAATTCATTAATAAATAAATTTTAATTTTAATTCATTATTTCATTATTATTATTATTAATTTCATAAACCTTTTACCCAACTACCTCAGAACGAGGGTAATGTTTTTCAGGTGTAACTTATTTTTCCCTTTTGGGAAGATTTTGTTAGTCTTGTACATTTTCAGATCGGGTGCTGTTGGTCAAAGTCTTACATTCTCTATTACAAGTTGTTGTTTTATCGGTGTTGATTGATTTTTGTTTTTTTTGTTCCGGACTGTCCTAGCTATAATTTGCAGTTGTTTTTAACCGATTTCGAAAAAGGAGGAAGGTTCTCCATTTGGCCCATATTTTTTATGCATGTGCAACGATTACACACCAATTTGCACGTTTCTTTTTTTATGTAGAAGAAACGCGCAAAGTGGGAAAATTTCATTAATTTAGGTTCAGTAGTTTTTAAACCAGCTTAAAAAAATATGGATTTTTGCTAGAGCGCCTACGAGTTTAACACGACGATAACAGATCACTACAATACTTTTGTTCTGTCTTTTGTTCAAGTCATAACAAGGAATTAGTCATGCATGGATGTGTAATCGTATCTTCAAATAAACTAGTAGTTTGCCCCGAATAGGGTTTTAAAAGAAGGTTTTAAGCATTCCACTATCACAGGTGTTTCACTAAAAATTATAGAATAAGTTATCTTAAAAAAAACGTTTAAAAAACCACATAACACAAACATTCTAAGTTAATATGCCACTACAAAGAACAAAATAATATTTTTACACGGATTTCGAAGTCGGCTGGTATAGTTTTGTGGTTATTTGAAGTCGGTTATTAAATGATAATTTATTCTTAAATCTTATACAGTACATGGAATCGAATCTAATCATTTATGTTCTAGAACATGGTAGGTACATTTATATAAAGTAGCATACAGGGTCGTACAAATGGAAACGTACCATTTGCTTGCCAGGTGCGATGAACTTCCGTTATTCCATTTTACACAGACATCAAAATACTGGATTGAAACCGTCGACAGACAAAATTTTGGAAAGAACTATTGCTAACACCTGGCGTCTCTCACGTTTTAATGAAAATTGTGATGATTTTACAAATGGCTGATTCAAATTGTCGTTTTATAATGAAATTGTAATGAGTTTTTAAACGTAGGCCCAGACTTGAATCGATTGGCGACGACGCGTAGGTTTATTTTTAGGGTTGTGTTATTAAACGATACGTACGATTTTTATCCATACTAATATTATGAAGAGGAAAGATTTGATTGGTTGTTTGTTTGCATTGAATAGGCTCCGTAACTACTGAACCGATTTGAAAAATTCTTTAACTGTTGGGAAGCTACACCATCCCCGGGTGATATAGGATATCTATACCCGTGCGAAGCCGGGGCTGCTCGTAACCTATAATTTAAATGTCAGTGGTGTAAAAGGCTTTCGTTTTGATTGACCAAATTTAATTACATATATATTAAACAAAGTCGGGTTGGTTACACCATTAATAAGTCAAGAATGGCTGTTCCGACTTTTATGGTCTGTGATTTGTTGGATTTCTCTCCACCCGAATTGCATAATAAGTATTAAAATATTGGCAAAATTCATATAAAAAATAAAAAGAAAAATAATTTTCCCATGCATTTTATGTGTGGCACAGGTAGTTATAGATAAAGTTTAAGAATAAGACACGCGTACATAGACTAAAAGATTTTTACATAATATAGTCTTTAATTTACCTACTACAATGTTGTGGGTAGAGTATTCGATAACCTCGAAGCTAGAGTCTTAGATGTTGGTATCTTTTGCCTACCGTAAGAATTGGTTAAAAGGGGACCTTTGAGCTCGTCGGTTGTCAAATTTGGGGATCTCACTATTCATGGATATGAGCCCAAGGAAAAAAACGGTGATGTAGCCCGCACCGTTGTGCATTGTAGAAGGAAGGAAGAGGAAATCATCATCATCATCATCATCATTTCAGCCATAGGACGTCCACTGCTAGATATAGGCCTCCCCCATCGATCTCCAAAAGAGCCAGTTGAAAGCGGCCTGCATCCAGAGTTTCCCTGTGGTCTCTTTTAGGTCGTCGAAAGAGGAAATGCTCGGAGCTTTTCCTGCATTTCCCGGGAGTGTTGCCTCAAGCAGCGTGCTAGGATGGTACCGGTGCGTTCTTATGAAGATCCCGATGCCCTAATTGAGGTACATTATTAGGCAAACAAGGAGTTTTATTAGGTGCAATCATAAATAGTCTGGCTGTATCCTTATACAGCTGGGTATCGTTCAAAACAAAAAGGTAAAAGTATTTGCCAAAAGCTAAAATAATCCTAGACAAAAAAGTTGTCCTGAACATTCAGGTCCAATTTGGTTTAATCATATTCATGTACTTGTAAATTGGTTTTATTATCATGCGTAGAGACGGCTGCTAGCCGTTAATACACAGTCACTAATTACACCCTTCCCAAAATAAGGCCCAACCTGTTTCAAGGACTTAAAAATCCACTTTCTCTTTACATAACTTCCAACTTTGCAAAGTCATTGCTTGTTTTACGGTAAGGGAATTCGGTCTTAATTAAAACTTCACAGCTAAAAGCGGATTTTTAATAATACGATTGTAATTAGCAAACAGTAGTGCCAGTTTTTTTAATAGGATAGTCTAAGTATTTTACTACAGCTCACCTGATGTTAAAAGGCAGTGTGGTCGAAAATACTAGATAAACGCTAAGTCTGGATTAGGAAATGGCTCACAAGTGATGCTGTCGACACACTAGTTGGACATACGGTCACGCCATTTGGTGCGATACTGATCTGCTGAAGTCAAATGGATGAGCACCAAAAATTAAGGCCAGACACGGCTTCACTCAAAAGTGAAGCATAAAACCTGACAACTCCATCACGTACTATGGTTGGCAGAAAAGTCGTAGAGACGTCAAACTTAATTCCAGCTTCTCTCCTCATAAAGTATGTTATCAGACCTCGTATGCTGTAGTGGTGTGTGTATAGTGTGTATATTATGGGTGGTGTTAGCAAGCGCAACAAGTCGTAGCACATGGACGCGACGTGTAGATGACGTTCCCGTGCGCTGAGCATGGCCGAATCACCTCCCGCACAATGCCGGCGATAGATCGCATGCATCAGTACGCATACTGTTAGACTATCCTATAGCGTGCTCACTTGTGACGTAAGCAAGTGTTAGCAGTTTCTGGTTCAGATGCATCTCAAATACTTTTCTTATGACAGGTACAAGGCAGGTAATACATATAAGTCTATTCGACTTTATTGCCATTTTACTGCCTTTCCCCTATGACTATATACATTATCTTTGTTTTTCCCGTAAATAGAGCAATCTTCACCTTCACAGCTGTCGGAAATTTGCCATGCTAAACGTATGAAGTTGGACAAGATACTGAGCGCACAGCAAACAGTGTAGATGAATGGATAGCACGGCCCCAGGTTGGTCACGCACTGAGTGCTGTCAGTTGGTGGTGGCACGGCGTGCTGCAGTGCTCTGCGGCGAGGTTGAACTCATGGCTGTAAGTTTGTTGACCAGCTCCGGTTATGATATGAATACTTGAATACTGCATCCATATTGTATTTTAGTCGAAGCATAGTTTGTGCACGCATCTAGTCTCTGAGTTTATGACATTCCACTACACACTTACATCATATAAATCGCTTAATATTAAATCTTTAAATGTAGCATAAAAATTGAGCAATTTTGTAAAATCATAAGATTTTATTTTGACTTGTAGATAAAATGATCCAATTGCGAAACTTCGAACGACTGTCGTACATACATAATTTAGAAAATACAACTGACTGTTTTCATAATATAATAATTCAAAAGGCAGTTACATGTTTTTGCTTAATTTGATATTGCATGTGGCTTCTATAATTTTCGCGTTGGCTACCACTGATTTCCCAGAGGGATCAGTAATAGACTTTCATAAAAGGAGTATATTTTTTTAGTTTCAGTTAAATTTTGGGAGAAATATTATAGTAACGATACGTTTTATATCGATGTAAATAACTGTTAGAGATCAAATAATATGTTTTAAAAGGGCCACTCAATGGGAGAGCTTGTAGAGAAATGACTACATCCAGATTGTCCAAAAAAGAGGTGACATGACACTTTTGCATATTCCATCCTAATTGCCCCAAAATAGCTGGAGATAAAGACACATGGAAATAGATAGAAACTACGTAACTGGAAAAAATATTTAGCTCGATTTTACAGCTTGAATTATAATAGTAGTTAGTACATATTAAATTATTTCTTTAATACTTTTGCTTCGAGTTCCAAGTACGTGTTCTCACACCATCGATTTCACTTAGAGAGCTATCATTTGCCATCTACTGAATCTTTGTGGGAGAAAGACGTGTCTGGAATACCTAGTGGTTGTTAGACCAACTTTTTAAGAATATTATTCTTCTGCTTCTTCCTGTTTTACTAGTTTGTCGAATAACAAACCTGTGAGAAGTTTATAGATTCTACGGGAATAGATTGGTGGCTTTTGTATGTATGGTTCTGAGTTTGTTTATTTGTTATATGATAATTTCATGATCATCATCATTTCAGCTATAGGACGTCCACTGCTAGATATAGGTTTTCCCATCGATCTCAAAAAGAGCCTGTTGGAAGCGGCCTGCATCCTGCGTTTTCCTGCGGTTTCTTTTAGGTAATTTATCCATCTTGTAGGTGGTTCTACACTGCGCTTACTGGTCCGTGGTTTCCATTCGAGAACCTTTCGGCCCCATCGGCCATCTGTTCTGTGTTACGTATCGTTAATTCGATCTTCATAACACGTTGATGGCAAGTAATTTATAAGTTCGAATATGAGGAATATTGTTTAAGGAGCTACGAAGATATTGTTTGGGTTGTTTTCTGTTTAAGTTTGGGTCTAATATGTTGTGTTATCACCTTTACTGAAGCAGAAGCCCAAAGATTGCACCCTGAGTAAAAGAAATGATAAACAAGAGCTTATAAATTCGCATTTTACTACCATCATAAATTTTATCGCTCTCTTTGTGGACGGATCGACGCTAAGTAAAGTTTTATGTCGGACACTTTTTCGGTGTATTGTTGTTCGTATCAAAAAGTTGCGCTAATTTTATAACACCACTGAAAATATTGTGAGAGTTGATGCTTCTGAAAGTGCGTGGAATGGCAGTTTGAATGTCTCTTGAATCCGGGATCAGGGTGAAAAGTTACGACGCTTTTTTAACTTCAGTATGAAAAGTTTAAATCACCAAGCTATCGTATTTCCGGCGATATGTGTTGTTTGCAGGCTTAATACTGCTAAAAAATATTTCGTATTTCTCCCCGGACTGAATCGTGATCTCTTTGACCGATATTGCCCATATTCGAAATTGAAAATTGCATTGAAATCGACTACTTGTTTACAAAAGTTTCAAGGAGATCAAATGAACAATAAAAAGGATATCGTCGAACAAATATGGCAGATAGCTGATGTTATAAGGAGTAATTCACGCAGGTAAAACCGCGGTGCGCAGGTAGTTATTTATATCTCTCTGAATCTAAAATTAAAAACAAATTTTCAACACGTCATATCTTGATGCAAATACTAGACAAACATAATTCAAACTAATATTATACATTTTATGTATATTCCTGTGGTAAATTCGAAAGTTTGTATGCACTAAGTAAGTTTTGTACTGATGGAATGGAATTGATTGAAATTTAGCATGAAATTAAAAATAAATATTCTACCGTCGTGAATCATCGAAAGTTTTGTGACGAATAAAAACAAATGTACGGTTTTTGAAGTTAACGCGTTTAATACCGTCAGTAGCGCGTCGTCCTGTATAATATAAAAAATATAATGTAAAAAAAGCGTCCTATCAAGATCCTCCTCTTTTCTTCTTTGGTTAAAAATCATATGGTACCTATTAATAATGTAAAGATGTAAGGTGCATGTTCCGAGATAATGTTGGCAATTCATTTCGGTCATGTTGGCGATAACGAGCCCTAATGAAATATTCGGCGACACCTCGCCGCGTCGATATTTCATGCTGAAATGAGCTGTGACGATGTAGAGATGGCAATAGAGATTGCTATTTGTATAAAAAGTTAACTATTTTCATATTGTAAAATCATTGAGCATTCATATTGGCAATTTTAATAAACATACCTAGTTTCGTGTACATTGGAGGAGTAGTATCGAAAAAACAACATTTCACGTGTATGAAAACTAATGAAGTCCGGGTAAGCCTTTCCGAAAAAGTTAAAGATTTGCTTGAATAAGCTCTGGCGTAAATCAATTTGTGGCATATTTTTGTAACCCACGGTCGAATTTTGATTAAACGTGTCAATGTTTAAGTTCATTAAATTCAATGCTTAAGTTGCCATGAATGCTAGTACGTGAATCATACTAATATTATGAACGAGAAATTGTTGGTTGGTTAGTTAGTTTGTTTCTCTTTTACGAGGCAACAGATCAAAATTTCGTTTTTTGAATTTATTTATTTATTCATCAACAGAATGCTATGATTTTTTGCATAATAGAGGATGCGAGAGTAATATAGAATACTTTTGTTCTGGTAACGTAGTACACTATTCTAGTAGATTCTGGAAAAATTTAAAACTGCGGCTTATACTGCAGGGTATACAGGTAGTGTGTAAGTATTACTTTTCTTGACCATAGCGAGGATATGGATAAAAATACTATGGGAAATGAATAAATATCCGAACGCGTTTTAGAAAAGCACATTAAATTGGAGGACTTGGTTGTTTTAACACTATGTTATGTATGTAGGGACGTCTTAAATAAATTATTTATGATACCATATATACCACGTCTAATAATTAATGCGTCTCTATTTTATTTATATTACACGGGAATTACTCACGTATGATTAAGCCGGTTACTCCGACTATAGTTTCAACCGCCTTTCGGCATGTTTAATAATACTTATAACGGTGTATGTTTAATATCGTGAAAGAACCGTGGTTTTGAACTATTTTACTACGTAATGAGGTACCAATGTCAGCGTTGACTCGTTAATGCGCTGCACACTGTACAGGGTGTTGGTATGTAATCGTGCAATATTCACAGAGCATCTAATTTAAATTTTAACAGGCGTCTAAATACTTTTAATTAGTTTCGGTTAATTAACTATGTAATGGTCGTAGTTATGGACCCATCTTTTTTCAAATGAAATAAATACACGACAATTGCGGAATATGATAACTAATAAACACATTTGGCCTTTCATTATAGTGGATAGCAGAGGTGATAGCAATAACATTCGACAATCGCCTACCACTTATTTGAGAAAACGAGATTATTTTGTGGACAACAACATAAGCTGTTAGGCTCTGGTTGCACAGTCCGATGGATTCAATGAGTTTTACTTATAACTGATTTGCAAAATTGTTTTCAGTATCAATAGTAGATATTTTACAGTTGCAAAAAGAATTAATTACAAAAAAAATATTAATAACTGTGACAAGATTTCCATGTCTGAAAAAGTTTCAAGTCTGCAAGACGGACGATTTTTCCTTCATGTCTGACATTAATGGCGTCTAATTCTTTACGCACGACGTAATTTCAAAAGGGAGACATTTATCATTTTTAACCCGTCGTGCAATTAACCTAATTTTAAAAGAAAATATTTTATTAAAAGGACGCTGCAATAAAACTGAAACGTTATCGCGGCGCAATCGTGACCTCCATTTTGTAATTAGGTGAGCCAGGGACTGGCACAAGGTTGTGAAATATTGCCAAAAAATCTGCAATAGCTTTTATTAATATTGTGATAGATACTGCAAAATTGGTCGATCATATTTGTAGACACCAGGTTTGTTGAGATTTGTCGTTCTATCTGCACTTAACCTAACTTTGAACTTTTTGGCCAACCACCCAGGCATTCTTCAGCCTTTCCGTGAACACGGTGCATGTAATTGAGCCGAAATATCTGGAGCTCCTCTCACAGCCTTACCACGGTAATTATCCCGTTAATAATCATATAATTGTAGCTGGATTTGAGCCTGTAACGATCCGTTGTGTTACTACCTAAACTGCTAAGAGTTCCAACCACCCAAGTTTTTTCAAATTAAAAGGTCAAGTAATCAAATATTTTTTAATTGCCAACATGATAGATATAAAGGTTTCAGTTAGATTTTTAATTAGAAAAAGTTATCAATAAAACACAACACAAACAAAAAGTGTAGGTATAATCTACAAAATAACAGTCTTGTTACTCTACGGTTTCTACGAGGTAAAACGAACACACAATAAATAACTCTGTTTTGCCAGGTGAAAATAACGTACTGTATTATTTAATGGACTACATGTTGTGTTTCACATATAAATTTTTATCTTTTTCATTATCAGTCTCATTAATAATTAATTATACAGTGTTAAATTATGTTCTGTAAAGGTACGTTATGTTCTCAAAGCATAAAATAAAAGGAAAAACCAAAACAAATAACTCGTCCCGCAAAGTCACGTAATAACCGTCGCCCCATATCACACACACACAAAGCGTTTCACGGGATTTCACAGAAAGACGTTCCCATGGCCTTATTAAGCCGTGTACACTGTACAGATTTTTTTGTATCTTTTAAATATACCCGGCTATACAGGGCTACTGTTCATCAGTTAGTATCCTTTTATAAGGGACTCAATACATTAAAATAAACGACTTTTCGATATTATCGAAAAACAATGGCATCGATTCTGATGTACTCTAAACTAAGCTAAACTAAATTTGACAGCTCTAAAATTGTTGCCATCCTTCCTTCATATATTAAAATGAAAAGAGAGGCAGATAATTTTAGTCCTGTCAGATTGGTTTAGTTTCGTGAGTGGTATGACAGAATCGACGCCATTTATTCTCTAAACTAAACTAAACTAAATTTGACAGCTCTAAATTTGTTGCCATCCTTCTCTCACATATTAAAACGAAAAGAGAGGCAGATAATTTTAGTCCTGTCAAATTGCTTTATTTTAGTGAGTGGTATGCCAGAATCGACACCATTATCTGCCAATCAATACAAAAGAATCCTTTACTCCCGACAAACTATATCAAACAGCTGATTTCCCTCCCCCCCCCGTGAATTTTGATAAGTCGTAGAATAAAAGTTGTTTGTTTTGAGGTAATTAAGCCCCCTGATTGAAGATCAAGAGGATACTAAATGATTACCAGTAATCCTATATGGGGGTACAGCCAGGCAGCCAGCCAGCAGTTTGAACGTATCAGAAAAAGCGAACGCAGACGAATGAAGGATTCGCTTGCTCACCGTGTGTCGGTACGTTGCTATCAAGAAGGCGATCGGCTGTGTGTAGATAACGAGAGTTTGGTGCCTGAAAGTGCTAACAGACGTGTGGATTTAGTTGACCTCAACCGCCATCTGAAAGGGAGGGAAATATGTTATTCTAACTCTTTCTCTCCCGTTGGTTGGACGGCGTTCCTCAACCAAATCCACCTACACGTCTATTAAACCCCTTAAAGTGCTAACAGACGTGTGGATTTAGTTGATCTTAGCCGCCATCTGACCAACGGGAGAGAAAGAGAGGAAAATATGTTATTCTTGGTTGGTCGGCGTTCCTTCAACCAAATCCACACGTCTGTTAGCTACTTTACGGTTGCCTGTATCTACTATAGGTTCGCTTGCGTTTGTTCACGGTCTTTCAGAGGGTCTGTAGACAGCATTAGTTTTAACCTTGTCACATATCGTCAGTGGTGTGTCATGTGGTCTCTAATTTGTTTTTTGTCCTGAAATTCAATAGGTGGCGAAAATAACAGTTCCATTTAAGATTGATAATACCGGCACACCCGGAGGGCGGGCCTGGGTAGAATGGAGGGCGGTATTAGCATACTGTGAATGTTAACAAATGAAATGGAATTAGGATAGTCATGTTATCGTGTATAGCGGGCAGGTCAGTAATGTTTTTGCAAAATGTATAATGAACATAGAATATTAAGGGGAGCGCCTAATTTTAACGCAATTTGATTGGTTAAAAGTTGAGTAGTATCCCTGTAATTTTTTGCTAAATTATACACATCTAGCTTTGCCCCACGTTTTACCCGCGCGGGAACCCCTTAGGAACCATACACTTTTCCGAGATATATCTTACTAGCGACCCGCCCGCCCAACTTCGCACAGGTGTAATTAGCGTGCGAAGCCGGGGCGGGTCGCTTGTTATATATATAAACCTTCCGTGAAAAATTATCTAACTAATGGTGAAAACCGCATCAAAATCTGTTGCGCGGCTTAGGAGGAGTTTGCGGCCATACATACAGACAGACAGACAGACGATAGAGAAGAGAAGAGAATACTATGTAAAGATAGAAATGTCACTCTCCTACCTTTCAACTATATCTATGCATAAAAATCACGTCAAACCAATGCTCTATTGCTATGGATATGATACTACGATGGATATTTCGGCGCAGTTACATGCACAACATTCAAGCGAAGATTATTTAAGAAGACGGGGTCTTTAACACAGGGAAACATAGACCATGTAACTATGCTGAAATATTGGAAGCTCTATCCACAACCTTATCACGGTAAATGTCCCGTTAATAACCACAATATAACTGTAATAAACAACCATGATAGTTTATAACAGTGTCCTAAAAAGAAAATAAAAAATGAAAAAAAAAAAAAATACGAATAAAATTTATTTTCTTTCTTTCTTTCTTTTCTATTAATGTCTATTTATACAAAAACAATTAGTCCAAGGCAATAAAGGCTTATAAATAGAGAAAATATAGATATTAAGAAACATTATACTGTCGTTCGTGTTTTATTGACTTTTTTAAACGATTCATAAAAAAAATCCGATTATTACTCATTGAAATTTAACGTTTTTCATGGATTTTTAAGTATTGTCTTTTATATTATACAATCCATTCAAACAAGACATTATATCTAATCTACGAACATCAAAACGATTCATAAGCTCACTTGTTTATTTATCTCAGTCAAGAGGAATTCAAAACAGCTCTTTAATTGCTACCGACATAAACACGATAAAATAATTTATCATTTCCACGACTCATTTTCTTAGTCACTTCACTTCAGCTACAGAACAATTATCAATATTTCCAGATAATTATTGTTTGACATTTGAGCGAGTAAAAGCAATTATGAATCGAATTATTATTAATCGGAAGAACCTTCCGTGAATACCTAGTGTGAACGCATAGACGATATTGTCTATCGTAGAGCTGCTACGAGTAACGTTATGTCGCTACGAAACCATTCGTAGCTTCAGTTAATAAATCTGCTACAATTTGTAGCAAGTTTGTAGCATTTGTAGCATGTACTACATGATTAGCTCAATAATACTTTACAGAAATAGTTCAACTGCTAATTTTATTAGTAATTTAATAATTGAACTAATTCTAATAAATTCCATTTACAACACATTGAAAAAGATCCCTCCGGTCAAATTTGTCCACTTCCTAACTTAGATATCATGGTAGTAAGCATTAGAGTTTGAATTAAAAGGAGTCGATTTTACTTATTTTAATTTAAAATTAACTAAATAAATAAAATAAATAAATATTCGGGACATTTTTGCACACACGGTCATCTGACCCCAAACTAAGCAAAGCTTGTGATATGGCTGCCAGAGACTGATATACATACATATATAGTTTTAAATACATACTTAAATAGATATTAACAACTATCAGCCTTAAGTATCAGGGATAGATACAAATAAGACAAAAGAGCCAATTATAAGTTTCCACTAATAGAAACTATGGTTGGAACGCTGATATTATTATAAGTGTGTCATTTGTGTAGGTTTGTCGGTTTAGAGAGGGACTATAATATAATATAATCATCGCTCGGAGAACCGATAACCGATGGGGAAGAAAGGTTCTTGAGTGGAGACCACGAACCGGAAGACGCAGCGTAGGTAGGCCTCCCACTAGATGGACCGACGACATAGTAAGAGTCGCTGGCATCCAGTGGATGCAAAAGGCAGGCTGTCGTTCAGTGTGGAGGTTAAAGGGGGAGGCCTATGTTCAGCAGTGGACGTCTTCTGGCTGATGATGATGATGATGATGATAATATAATGAACAACAAGTCTATAAAGTCATTGTATCGTCACATCATATTTTCAAATCTTCCCCGCTCAATCGTTTTAACTATTAGACTGTGTCACCGAAAGGCAATGGCCAACAGCGCAGTAAAGAGCTGCGCCAACAGGCTTGTAACAATCTAACACAATCAACTACTAAACCATCCGAGCCGTGCGAAAAACTACCTCATCACTAGCACAGCGCCATTTTCAAGTTCTAACTGCGAAAACCATCAAGTGCTCTGACAATAATATTAACATTTAGCATCAAAAAGAAACACGTAGTGTGCCGTGTACCAAGGATATATCGTTCTTCATCAGTGCCAGGATTCATAATCGAGGAAAATCGATGTAAGCCTGTTTATATTGTTTTTGGTTTGCCTAGCACGAGACATTCAGTCTAATTTAAAAACGTTTGGGAAGACCTCCCATCCCCTGGAGCCCCGTCTTGCTTCAGTCATCATCAGTAACTTATTATTACTGTTGTTATAGTATCATCAGTACTACTGATCAGGCAGACTGATCAGTTCGTGCCAAGAAGCTCATCAGCAACGAATCCTTAGTTCAGACTAAGCTTCTTAGTCTTGCGCATCGACGTAAAGTTGCTAGTCTATCGGTTTTTTAATGGATACATTTCGGAGAGTGTGCCTCGGATCTGCATGATCTAATTCCCTCCTGCCCATTTTTCTATCGGACTGCCAGAGCGGGCACGAAATATCGTCACCGCTTTATGGTTAATATTCCGAAAACCCGTACAAAGAGCTTTGATTCCACATTTATTGTGCGAACTGCTAGTCTGTGGACTGCGCTGCCTGAATGGATGTTCCCCGATGGTTACAATCTGGGTGTTCAATCGTTCAAATCACGAGTGAATCGGTTTCTTCTAGGCAAGCGTGCTCCAACGTAGACCGCATCGGGGTAGTCGAACGCAAGCCTATTATTTAAAAAAAACAAAAAAAACTACTTTACATTATTTTCCTTCTGATATTCCATTTCGGTGTATACAAGGTTATTCGGAACGGTAGTACTAAGCCATAAGAAGGTTATTCTATATTATTAATCATATTAGCTGACCTCTATATTTTGTTGAGTGTGTATGTAATTTTTCTATTAAACAGCAGTTTTTTTTTCGCGGCTTATGAGTTACAAAATTTGTTCATAATGATTAATATAAAGAACCTTCATTCGGCTAAGTATCACCGTCCATTTAACACTGTAGTGAGTAATCCAAAAATGCTTAGCGCTTAACCCAAAAATGCGTAGTGCGTAACCCAAAAATGCTTAGTGCGCAATAAAAAAAAAGTGTTGGGATAGTCCACAAAACAAAAATCTGACTTCAAAATTAGTACGTGATCAAACACAATTATTGATAATGCCAAATCACCAGGCACTCGAACAACATTTTTCGTACAATATCATTGGAGCTTAAAAATCCCATTGGAAATATTAAAAACCACACAACTACAAATAAAAATAAGACCACCTGAAGAGTTCCTTCTACATAATAAAAATACATTTACGTAATTTGTTTAACAAATGGCAAAGTAATCGGTGTACATACATTAAAAAACAAATAAAAAACAGATGGGGGCAGTGGGCAGGGCATATAGGACGCAAAACAGATGGCCGATGGGGCCGAAAGGTGCTGGAATGGAGACCACGGACCGGTAAGCGCAGCGTAGGACGTCCACCCACAAGATGGACAGACGACCTAAAAGAGACCGCAGGGAAACGCTGGATGCAGGCCGCTTCCAACCGGCCCTTTTGGAGATCGATGGGGGAGGCCTATGTCCAGCAGTGGACGTCCTACGGCTGAAATGATGATGATGATGACATTAAAAAACGGACCGAATTAAGAACCTCCTGAAGTCCGTAAAAAGAAGGAGAGTAGTCTCCTTAATAAAGAAGGGTGTTGCCATAATCCCCACGCTTCGCAGGCGGCTTTGGTATCGCAGTACGTTCATCCTGTGCTAATAGGACGCTGTTACCCATGCTCCGATGGTTCTGGTCGAGTTTTAGGACATACCCGGGTAAATATTTGCTTACATACTATCTTTCATACTAGATATTTATCTTTAACCTTTATAATAAAATAAAATATCCACAAATCCACAATTTATCATAATTATAAACCGCGGAAATGCGCAGCGAGCTGGTAGCAGGAATGAGCTGGAAATTTTAACGATCGCTATCGTGGCTGCGGAACTATGAGTGCAGAAAGATTAGATTCTTTTCCAGGTTCAGAAACTATTGAGATAAAAATAGATAATACATGTTTTTCTACATCTAAGTTTAATTGTATTATAGTAAATTCATTTATTACTTTTCATGATAATGATAACTTTATTCAAACTAATAATTACATGTCAAAATTTGAAAAATATACCATAAAAAACATCATAATTATAATAAAATGTAATTATGCATTTTTTTATCAACACCGTCACTTACCGTCACTTTACTAAATCTCCCATGTTTGTCTGATCTAAGGATATATATAGCTTTTGCAAAATATGATCTTATAAAAAAAAAACGAGTTTTAAAGAAAGATATTATCACCATCAGTCAGAAGACGTCCACTGCTGAACATACACTGAACGACATCCTGCCATCTGCATCCACTGGATGCCCGCGACTCTCACGATGTCAGTTCATCTAGTGAGAGGCCTTCCTACGCTGCGTCTTCCGGTTCCACGAATCGGAAAGAAATATATAAAATAGCTTAAATAGGGATGTACTGTAGAGTCGTATGGGCCGCTATCTATGCGAAAGGGCCGAATTAAGTAGGGCAAAATGAGGTTGACATTTTATATAATAGTGTCGTACAAAGTCGCAAGAAACTGCTAGTTATCAATACTTTGGAGCTAATTCTTTCAAATTCGCAAGGTATAAAAAATGTTGAGTCAAATAAATCAGTAAAAAATTTCATATTAGAAAAACATTTTTATACGCGTATTAAGGGCTCATTATTCTCGCTGTAATAACGAAGCCACACTAATTTCCCCTCTATTGTGTGGAAACCTATTATGTGGATAATATAATATAACTTTTATATTAAAGGGAATTGGATTTAATTAAGTAATTTATAGGGTCGTAAAGCATATAGGTGAATTGTTTTAGTGTTTGTATAGTATTAGAACAAAGCTGCTAGTTTTGTTTGGTTAATGTTGTTTTAGGGTCGCTAAAATATAGATTCGATGAGTAGGAGGAGTAATACATATTATATATCATTTTAGACCCCTAGGAGGTCGAGTTATTTCGACATCAAAAAGAGGTTCTGATGTACGCGATATCCTCGCCAAATGTGAACCGATTTTAATTGTTATTTATAGTATTTCCTAGTACTACAAGGAACTCTTATAAGTTTTTTTTTGTCCATCCGTCCTAATTATTTCGAACTACGAACGAGACAAACACCTACTCAAGCAATTCTATTATCAGTTTTGATTACTCTGGCAACAGTCAAGGGCATTTTCGAAGTGGGGTTCTTCAAATTATGATCACATTAAATACCAGTTACAGAAAAATTTATTAATATCTAATAATATTAATCTATATAAAATATTATAATCTTATCATTAAAGTCGTTGTGAGAAATAACTACTTAGCTTTAGTTGGTATTTGGTAAAGAAAACGAATGCAAAAACTATGTTTCCGCCCGGGATCGAACCGGGGGCCTTCTGCGTGTTAGGCAGATGTGATAACCGCTACACCACGGAAACTTACGAATGACCATCAAAAAAGATTTTCTATAACAAGACAACCACAAGATAATGTTAGTGTTTATTTTAATGACTGCTATTACATACTTAGATATCTCATACATTAACACCAAGATACAGCGAAAGTAAGTAATAAATTAACTGATAAAACTATGATTGTCAATAATCTCTCAATAATATCATGCAATAAAATAATAATGTAATGGTTAATGCGACGCGTGACCAAAATGCTGGCGTGTTTCTGGCTCAACGCATTAGCATTGCCATTCAACGTGGTAATGCCGCCAGCATGTTGGGTACGCTGCCAACTGGTAGTGGGCTTGAGCATTTGGATTGTCTTTAGACCTTCAACGGTCTATGGGCAGTCTAACTGTATTTGTAGTGTTAGTTTTAGCTTGTATTTTGTTTAGTTATTAAAGACACTTGCCCAGTAAAAAAAATAAAAAAATAAGAGTATTAGTTACTGAGTGTTTGAAAACTGGTAGTTATACCTACTACTACTACGTACAGTAGTACAGTCCACCTCTAGAATAAAACCTATTATTCTCAATTTCTTTACTCGGCCTATTCTCCAATAAGCATTATTTTCCAAAATAAATCGCAACAAATGCGATCAACAAAATTCAGTTCCATTTTTATTATGCCTAGTTACTGAGCAGACCGTTATTTTTTACGTTTATGGTAATGACAGGAATTTTTCATGGTCTAGTAAAAACGGGCAGTATAGGGGGATTTGAGCTTGCTGGACAATAAATTAGATTTATTCGTCGGTTCAATGTTCTGGCAAGTTTTTTAATTTTTAGGGTTTCGTACCCAAAGGGTAGAAACGAGACCCTATTACTAAGCCTACATTGTGTGTCTGTCTGTCTGTGTGTCTGTCTTTAAACTTATTTTAGACTGTATCTTTCGAACCGTAACAGAGAGCCATTTGAAATTTTTGCGGATTAACTAATAAACAATAAAAAAACAAACGCATTTTTGTATTAGCTCTAATGTAAAAACGGTAATACGGACACGCGTCAATACTTGGCATGTTTATAGTATTCACTCTAAAGTATAACAAAACATAATAAATAATGGCCAAGTCGGTGACAAGTTGCTGTTCAATACCAAGTTATAACTGGTAATTTCGTTATTGAATTTTGTGGTGGTATGGAACCCTCAGTGCGCAAGCCCGACTTGTACTTGGCCGTTTTTTTTGTTTTTTTTTGAATTTTTTGAGATACACATATGATAGTGTAATGCTTAAAACCTTCTTTAACTCAGTTCGGGCTAACTACTAGTTTATTTACAGATACGATTATACATACATGCATGAATACTTCCTTGTTTTGACTTGAACAGAAGACAAAACAAAAGTATTGTAGTAATTTGTTATCGCGAAATTCGTAGGCGTTCTAGAAAAAATCCATATTATTTGTGCTAGTTAAAAAACTACTTAACCTTAATTCATGAAATTTTTGTGGCACTACCTCGCGGGCTTCTCCCACATGATAAAAAAAACAAGCAAATTGGTTTACAGATGCCGTAATCGCTTTACACACATAAAAAATACGAGCTGAATTGAGAACCTTTCTCCTTTTTCGAAGTCGGTTAAAAACGGTACAAGATATTATTATGCTACTACAATTTTTTAAACGTTGTTATCTGCCAATTCCATTAAATTTGAAATGGTCGCATAATATTTAGATTTAATTTAATATGACTATAGCAAGATTGGCCTCGACGATATACAACTGGGGCGGATAGAGCAGCCCTATTATATGTCTGCAAGTATAAATGAAAAATCGTTCGATATCTTAAACAATCATTTATAAAATATCCAACTATATATTGCTCTTCAGCTATATATAGTTGAAATGTACAGAGTTACATTGTCTGCTTTATAAAAAATCTAATTGTGCAAATCCCAGACCAATTCGGTAAAAAGAGTTTAAATTTAAAAGTCTAAATAAAAAAACGCATTCTAATCAGGTTCAGCTATTTTCGAGAAAATTTGTATGAGACAAACTTTCTCCGTTTCTGATTCCTTTTATTTAAGGGGATCTTACAAGGAGTGCAGTTCTTACAAACTGACCTAACCCAATCGAGTTTAGGTGATAAAAAAAAATTGCGCGACCGCAAATGTATCTGGACGCTTTAGGGTTCACGTTCGCGTGATTTTCTGAAGCGCCGTTTTAACGTTAGTTTGACACCTCGTAAACAGTAGGCCGTAGGCCCCTGATCCACTCTCCGCATTTATCCTAATTATAACCATCTTGATACAGATTTAACACAGCCATAAGAAGAAAAAACCTAAACCTAAAAAATGTCCAACCTTTTCTGATTTATGGACTTCCTGTTTCATCCCGAAAAATGTCGTCGTATTTCTTCTCTAGACATTTTATTTCAGGGCAAGGATTTCAAATAATTTATCCATGATATATTCGTCTTTATATTGGTATACAATCGACCGTGGTACCGAATGCTCAAAAATTGGGACAGATAGACAACTTGGAAAAAACGGTGAAGAACGCCTTGAAATGAGGCATAATTGGCGGGTGCCGTACTTCATAACATAGACCAGCTCAATAACACAGTAGCCCAGAATTTTTTAATCCAATATTGTACAAATAAAGTTATATGATTATTTACGGGATATTTACCGTGGTAAGGTATATCCCGTAAATAATCATATAACTTTAGTGAACAACCGTGATAGTTTAAAACATTGTACAAATAGTTTCACCGTTCCCATTCACACATATCCCATAATTGTATTTTTATACTCTACTAGCTATTACACTAAGTAGACTATACCAATCTGGGCGTTGCCCAGGGCTGCTATCTTAGTTGTGATAACAGACGCCTTTGTGTAGCTCGAATATTCGTATCTATAGTATCCTAATCATGCACCAGCATAATATTAACTAGTTGCTAAAGCAATTACAGCCATATAAATACTATCTTAATAAGTATATTTATTTATGTTCCAAAATAACAAGTTTAGAGTAACACCATGTATTTACTTTTAGGAATGAACTTATGTTTTACTAGCAACGCATCCCGGCTACGCACAGGTGTAAGTCTTATCTTTTTACACCTTGGGTTACATTATTGGAGTTTTAGTAGGGATCCCTATTTTTTTTGAAAATATAATATATCCTATGTCTCCCCGGGATAGTGTAGCTTCCCAACAGTGAAAGAATTTTTCAAATCGGTTCAGTAGTTTTGGAACCTATTCAATGCAAACAAACAAACAATCAAATCTTTCCTCTTTATAATATTAGTATAGACAAGGCCTCTTGGTGTCTTGGTTTCCACATTACACATACTAAATACACACATTGATGTTGTCCATCTATGTTATTCTAGCCCGTGTCTTTGTGGACGTAGATTTATTCGTGAAAGACCGAGTCAGCTGTTATCACGGTTTGGGGAAATCTAGCCTCAAGGACGTCGATATTTTTCAGGATTATTTATATCCTTGACAAGCAGGGACGGACCTTTCCTCATCGTTTGGGAGATGAGGTCAAAGACAGCTGGAATTCCGTTTAGCGTTAAATTTTTCTGCTTTTTTTGTCATCGAAATACAATTCCTATAGAGTCACAATCTCTCAGTGAAAACAGACAAAAACGTCCGAGCGTCATTGTACATACATTGTATCAATTATATACTTCACAATGCCACATTTACTCAAATTTAGAGGTTATGTCGCTTGCATAGTGTTCAACGTTAGGTTTGCGCTATGTCATCGTAACTCTGGCATCACGCGGCATTGTAGTCGGATCGCGGTTACCTTGTCACTAACCAAAAAGCGCAATTCGTAGCGTGCGCCGATTTTTGGTTCGGACATTTTTGGCACGATTGTATTAATTGTATCTTTTGTAGACTAATTCTAAGTTTTACCGACATAACGGATGGTGACGAAAAATGTGAATTAGCCTCTGTAGGATATATTTTATTTTATTAAATGTGTTTTCATTATTATGTACTCGTAAGTGACCTTGCTTGGCCCAAAAAATCAGAATGATGCGTAATCCCGTAATGATATCCAACAATGAAATGGACGCTTATTTGCAGCGGCCTGAATGAGCTCCCAATGATTATAATTTTCAATATAGACTCATAAAATTTTAATCACTGTCATTCGTTTTTCAAAGCTTATTGAAAAACTGTGGCAGACTGAGGTTAAAATTAGCCTCATGAACAGAGCAACAGGTGGGATCCAAAGGAAAATTGACAAGAAAATGGAGCGACCGGCATCGTTAGGTTTTTTCTACATTTTCTCATTTAACGTGTTTAATAAAGTTATTGATCCTTGCCTGTAATTAGCAATTGATGCTTTTGGGACATTTGAATTAGAAAATATTTTTAATAAGTAGATATCAATATTAATATGAACCTAGTAGTATTCAACATATTTTAATACTTTTTGGGTTCCGTACCTCAAAGGGAAAAAACGGAACCCTTATAGGATCACTTTGTTGTCCGTCTGTCCGTCTGCCAAGACCCTTTTTCTCAGGAATGCATAAAGATATCATGTTGAAATTTATATCAACTACTCAAATCTACGGTTTCTTTCAGCTATAAAAAATCAAACTTGTAAGTCGACGCGATCAAAAGATATGACCGTTTAAATGTCACATATTTTGCGATTTCACAAGGGATTCAAAACCTATAGGGTACTTCCCGTTGACCTAGAGCCATGAAATTTGGTAAGAGGCATGGTCTTTCAGCACATTTAAAGGAAAAACCAATCATCATCATCATATAAAATTATCATTCAAAAAAAAAACATATAAAATCATCATATAAAATTATCATTTAAAAAAAAATTGTTAACTTAATTTTGTAGTTGGAATGTATGGAAGAAACTTATTGTCCACTACAAAGTTAAGTTTGTCTTTCAATATTTCAACTTGTTTGTTGTTGTTTATTTGTTTGGATTCGCGCTGAGGGTTCATCCAACGGAACCCTCAGAGCACGAGTCCTACTCGTACTTGTCAGGTTTTTTTTTTAAATATGATTACTGCTGATGATGATGAATGAAAGATCAACGCTATAAATATGCAAATTTTTGCGATACTATACGCCTCGGCCAACATAAAGGCAAATCAATCAACAAAAAATGTGTAAAACCAACTTACCAACTTACGTAGCTGATGACTACTACTCCGAATAGTGCTATCGAATTCTAACTAAGCGAAACCCTTCAAGACAATAGTTGTAAATTTAAATGGAGACAGCTTTATTGGCACCCTCGTAAATAACATTAGTGGCGCGGTCCACTCAGCAATTTGTTTTTAGATGGACAACCCTCGATAAAGTTTGCAATGGCAACCTTATTTTAACAACTAAAACTAAAGTTGATACCACTCTAGTCTGAGTATAGTGGAAATGAGTCAATTACGAGTACATTGTGACATTTTATTCAGACAAAAGGAATGAAATAGGGATGATCTGAATAGGGCACATTGCTAAGCAGTGCAATTAGATATTTGAGAATAGAAAGAAATAGATTCATCATTTCTATTTCACATTGCTATGAGAAAAAAGTTCATTATCATATTTGAATAGGTTCTTTTGAAATCTATACTAATATTATAAAGAGGAAAGATTTGATTGTTTGTTTGTTTGTTTGTTTGCATTGAATAAGCTCCGAAACTACTGAACCGATTTGAAAAATTATTTCACTGTTGGGAAGCTACACTATCCCCGGATGACATAGGCTATATTTTAAATAGGGATCCTTTCTAAAACTCCAATAATGTAACCCAAGGTGTAAAAATATAAGATTTACAATTTTAACTTAGCGTGTTTGACAGTTCTAAGGCAGGACAACGTCTGTCAGGTTAGCTAGTCTATTTTAATATTATAAAGGGAAAAGATTTGATTGTTTGTTTGTTTGCATTGAATAGGCTCAGAAATTACTGAAACGATTTGAAAAAAAAACACTGTTGGGAAGCTATACTATCCCCGGGTGACATAGGCTATAATCTATACCCGTGCGAAGCTGGGGCGAACCGCTAGTTATTAATAAAATACTTTCTATTCTCAACGTTTATTGTTATTAATTTTACTCAACCTTGGGACATCTCAGTAAATCTTTAGGTGATTTTATCCAGAAAAACATGCCAACAGTAATTACATTTCATTGGAAAATAGAAACCTGCACGTTTTTATTAAACAATTTAAGTAATATAGAGTCTGAGTAGGCCTTGTAAGATTGTAAATAAACAAATACTTTCTATTCTATATACTTAATCTTATTGGTTCTACTCAATTTTGAGACTTGGGCTTATTACATTTTCCGGTGATTTCATCAACAAGCAAACGGATGTTTCAAATTAAATTAATTGGAAAAATGAAACCTAGGCTCTTTGAAGCTTTTCAAGAATTGTAGACATTCAATAACTCGTAAAATAAGAACAACAGCGTTGTTTTGATGTCTTCTCGAATTATTTTTTTGCTGAAGCGACCTTTGAATCTACGTACAAGTAGTATTTATTCGCAATTACTCGTAAGTACCTACGAGTAATTTTGTACTTCGTACTTGTATCTAGATGGGTATAATTCTGAACCTAGGGCAACTTTTACGGTCGATATAAGATAATAAATAGGGAGGGTTAAGAGGTCTTTGTTGCGAAATCTAGATTGCTTTCCTTGGGTTTGAATTATATTTTTCGAGCTTTCGAGAGCAAAGCTTGCGTTTGAAACTTTTACATCACATTTCATAAAAGATTTTCTAATTTAAACTAATATGTTACCTATTATACCTATATATAAGTATACCTATTTTTGGGTAATTTCTCTAGTGTTAGTACCCTAATATTATCCAAGGAATACTACTGAGCTTCCCCAAGATGCTTAGTGGTATCGATTTTATTTACTTACATGTCAATATTATCCGTGAAATCAAACTAATGACGTACCTGAAAAAAAATATTTTGTTAATTAGTAATTGGTCCATATCATAAACTCAGTAATTATTATCATCTCCGTTAATGTTTTAGGGTTCCGTACCCAAAGGGTGCACACGGTATAGAAGACATAATAGACACGGTGCCTTCTTAATAAGCCTATGATGTCTGTCTGTCTGTCTGTCTCTCCGTCTGTCTGTCTGTCTCTCCGTCTGTCTGTCTGTCTCTCCGTCTGTCTGTCTACCTTGTCATGGCTGTATCTTTCGAACCGTAATTAGTAGCCAGTTGAAGTTCACAGAATATGACTATGAATATGACACAAACGTTCTATGACTTCAATGAGTTCAGGAGTGAGGGCAAATTAAAGAAATAAAATTTTATTAAATAAGTATACACTTGTGAAATTTTAATATTAATAATTAATGATAGCTGACATAATAATTATTTAACATTTAAAATTTTTTATTTGTTATATATAACTTTTTATATACCATGTTCAAATTAATTTTGCAAATTTAAATTTACTAATAAATGACTTTGAATTTTGACTTTGACTATATGTATTGTTACGGTGGTTTAATTAAGAAATAATAAAAAAGTCAAAAAGTAAAAACGAGACTAGGGGTATTACCATACAACAAACTTTTTTAACGGTAATACGTACAAGCGTCACACTTAGCATGACTATAGTACACGCTCTCAAGAGTAAAGTAAAACAACAAATAATAAATATTGGCCAAGTGCGAGTCGGTGACAAATTTTCGTTTATAAAGTTAAGCAACGTCGGGCGCGGTCAGTACTTGGATGGGTGACCGCCTGTGCGTGTAGTCTTTTCCGCGAAATACTACGACGATTTTTATAATATACTCCTTTTGATTTTGCGTCGTCGGGTAAAAGTACTTCACTAATTCTCATCTAACGTCACTAATCGCAATAAATTCAGGCTACTCTGCATCGAGATACAATACCTATAGAGTTACAATCGTACCTAAAAAAAAAAAACAACACGGCGCACGTTACGAATTACGCAGACTTTTTTGTTAGTTACAAGGTAACCGCGATCCGAATACAACGCCGCGCGATGCCAGAGCTACGCTGACTTATCGGACAACTAACGTTGAACATAGTGTTCAACGTCAAAACGTCAAAACGCAAGCGACATAACGTCTAAATTGGAGTAAATGTGGCATTGTGAAGTATATAATTGATACAATGTATGTACATTGATAGCCCATTAGTCCAGTTGGTAGTGAACCTGCCTTCTGCGCTTGGGTGCGTGGGTTCGATTCTCACCTAGGGAACCTGTTCTATAATTATCTAGGTGTTAATTATCTATTTAAGTATGTATTTAAAACTATATATGTATGTAGGTATATAGTTTTAGGACATACCCGGGTACGTCCTTAAACTGCGACCAGAACCACCGGAGGATGGGCAGCAGCGTCCTATTAGTACACGGTGTACTGCGATCCCCAAGCCGCCTGCCAAGCGTGGGAATTATGGCAAGACCCCTATTTAGGAGGGAGGCCTGTGTCCAGCAGAGGAAGTTTAAAGGCTGCGAAGTATGTATGTATATCATTCTCTGGCAGCCATATTACAAGCTTTGCTTAGTTTGGGGTCAGATGACCATGTGTGCAAAATGTCCAGAGTATTTATTATCATTATTACAATAACGCTCGGACGTTTATTAACTGTTTTCACTGAGAGATTGTGACTCTATAGGAATTGTATCTCTATGCTACTCTGTAATAAGTATCAAATACCTACTCGTGTCAAGTGCAAACTGCGAAAGTAGTAGTGGCTGGCTCGGTGCCAAGAGTACCACGAGTTGGTTTGTCGCTTGACCGCCAGAGTGACCACGAAAATTATTTGCATATATACTGCTTCCGTCAGTATGACAAATAGGATTTATAGTACATGCCCTATGTATAGTACAGATAAGTAGTCTTATAAAAATATGTACTAGGTCAAATAGGGAGCGAAGGTGGTCGGGCAGTAGTATGTGCGCTTTACAATCTGACGGCACCGGTTCGATCCTCAGCCCTGTACAAATAACTTATTTAGTACTTAAATAAATTATGTGCATTTTTGATGCCATCGCTCGCCAATGTGAAGGAAAAAATCGCGAGGAAACCAATATGTCCAAGAACCTCAAAATTTCAAACAAATATGACATTCACAAACATGCACTGAGTCAATATGGTGGATTAGATAGAGCCCACCCTCTCTCTCTCTCTTTCTATCTGAAAGAAGGCCCGTATCCCAGCAGTGGGAACATGAAATACTGATAATGATGATAAAATAAACCTAGTACCTCATCATGATCATTATCCATTAGCCGATTTAGTTCACTATGAAAAAAAAAACATTAGCAAAACTTAATTCAATTTTATAAACCTTTAAATAACGTTTAAAAATGACATTGAAAGTATTATAAAAGTATTTTTGAATAAGAACTTACAAAGGCTCCTAAAAGCATTTAAATATTATAGAGAGGATTTTTATTTTAAAGTATCCTCAAACCGTTTTCTCATTATTCATACTCATAGTGCTTAAAAGTTATTAATCTTGAATTTTTCATTCAAAAATCATAATGAATTTGAAATTCTGAAATCCAGACATCTCTAAAACGTGCCTTATCACCTTTGTCAGGGTCGAGATAGCGGTCGTATCCACTAGAGACCCATTGGCTTTTAAAAGTGTTATTTCTATAAAACTGATTCGAAAAATTGCTCTTTGAAATGCTATGAAAATAATAAATGCATTGATGTGAGTCACATAATTATCACTGAATATAACGAAGATAATTTACAACTTTGGAAATTGACAAGTTTGGAAGTGGTCAAAATTGACCGGATGTCAATTTCGTCGGATATAAACGTGTGGATACTTTGTGCAATATTTTTGAAATATAAGATACTTTTTACACTGCTTTTTTGAGAAATATATTATAAAACGAATCTAACCGTCTGACTGTCTAACTTTATGATCACCAGAACATTTTTTTAAATATTGATTTGATAAATAATATAAGACTAACCTTACGTTGGGAATAACATAAAACACCCCTAACAATTTTTTTTTATAAAAACAAATGTAGAAAAGGGTCGTAAAATATACAGTAAAAATACTTGTAAATATTCATGATAAACAATAAGAATACCAATTTCGCTCATTAAATTTAAATAAAAGTAATAATACGACTAACAATAATATGAAATTATTTAATATAAATAATTGCAATACAGTTAAGTAAAAACCTACTACGAATACCTACAGACCTAATTGGTCTTGGAAATGTTGAATAAAAAGTTTTTAAAATATCACCGTGATGAAATGGTATTATGAAAAAAGATTCTTAGAGCCGATAAGATAAATAATGCAAAATTCTAAAATGGGCAATACAGCTTGCTACAGTAATTGCTTGCTAAAGTATAAATAAAATTACTTAAGGCTTATAAGAATTCGACTAAGCTATCGTAATGTGAATTGCGAAACAAAGTTAAATGTAATGGAATCTTATTCGCGCTAATCTCTTCAACTCTCAACACGTCTTACTCTGTTTTCAATATACATAATCCTTATTAACGTTGGCTAAATTCAAGTGGATTATTCTATAGTACAAGCAGCTCTGAGCAGAAACAGGGCAATTACCGTAGTTAAATTATGAACCTAGTGAAAAAAACATATTTTTTAAAGACCGTGTTATATTTTACATTTTAAGTTTAGTTTGTTTAATATTATTATTTTTATCTCTCTGTGTGTTTGATGGCATCTTCAATTCAGATATGAAATGGAAAAAAAAACTGCAAAAAAACAACAGAACTTTTAAGTAAATATTTTATGAGTTAAAAGTAGGCAAAAAACTATTATTATTTTACAACACTTATCTATTGGTTTCTTTAGTAGGTAAGCCTGTATCGAGGAAACAAAATTCCCGGTAACAATTAACAAAACCTCATTGGCAAGACAGTAAACGGGTTCAAACTTATATAGGTTGCTTATTCTATCTATATGTGTTACAAATAAAAAGTCATTTGAAAAGTAAGTTGGTACAATGTGGATAATTTTTTTGTTAATTAAAACATTGTTATAGTAGTAACAGTATTATATTATACTAGCGGTCCGCCCCAGCTTCGCACTGGTATAGATTATAGCCTATGTCACCCGGGGATAGCGTAGCTTCCCAACAGTGAAAGAATTTTTCAAATCTGTGCAGTAGTTTTGGAGCCTTATCAATGCAAACAAACAAACAATCAATCAAATCTTTCCTCTTTATAATATTATTATAGATTATAGACTAGCTGACCCGACAGATGTTGTCTCGTCTTAGAACTGTCAAACCCGCGAAGATAAAATCGTTGTTGAGTTTTCTTAAATATTCCAATTTTCTGACCGATTTTCTTAATTTTTCTTTTCGTAAAAGACTTCTACAAAATATTAGAAAGCTTTAAAAAAAGATGAATGAAATCTCTAAAGTCGTTCTGAAGTTATGGCATGACCAAAGTAAATAAGGATTCATTTTTATATATGTATTTAGATTAGTGGAATGTTAGAGCTATGTGTGTGATTCCTACAAAGTTTAACTGTAGCTGCTTACAAAAATAAATTGGTGATTACAAAGGTTGGTTTATTTTCGATGTTAAACCAGGCGGTAATCAAGTAATCCCTCAAATAAGCCCTATATTATCTTAGCTTGATTACTTTGGAAAGCCATTGTTGGTCTTAAGTTACAAGTCTAGTTTACAAAGCCCTCGGGCGCTTCAACTAAGTTGAAGACACCATCAGAACTGAGTATGTAAATATAGTGATCATACTAAATGACTAGTTGAACGATTCTAACGAGATCTTGCAAATATAATAGAATAGAGATAGAACATATATCAAGAGAAAGAACTTTGCTCATCTTGGCCATTTACTACGTGGCATGAAAACTACTAACTTTGCCACTAATAATGAATCTTTATAAGCTGGAATAGTTGAACGTATGGATTTGGTTGACGGACCGCCGTCCAACCAACGAGAGAGAAAGAGTGAGAATATAATATTTCCCTCTCTTTCTCTCCCATTGGTCTGGCGGCGGTTGAGGTCAACCAAATCCATGCGTGTGTTAACACTATAATCGAGCGTAAGCGATGGAAAGAAAAAGTCATAGTTGGGGCACGTACGAAATGTACAAGCATTGCCAGCGTCTGTTAGCTTTTTCTCTAAATTCAAATCAAAGAAAGTTCGATAAGCTAATAGCCAACCTCTAGTAGTGGAGAGGTCATACGTCATTAGTAAATCTATACTAATATTATAAAGAGGAAAGATTTGATTGTTTGTTTGTTAAAAGCCTAGATAATATTTTTGTTTTAATTTTTATGTTATCCTTGTTTTGTGGTATTTTAATAAAGAGTTTTGTATTGTATTGTATTTGTTTGTTTGTTTGCATTGAATAGGCTTCGAAACTTCTGAACCGATTTGAAAAATTCTTTCACTGTTGGGAAGCTACACTATCCCCGGGTAACATAAGCTATATTATATTTTCAAAAAAAAATGGGATCCTTACTAAATCTCCAATAATGTAACCCAAGGAGTAAAAAAAAAAGATTTACAATTTTGTCTTTGCGTGTTTGACAGTTCTAAGACAGGACAACGTCTGTCAGGTCAGCTAGTTTATTAATAAAATGGCAATGTACAAGTCAATACAGTTTTAACGTAAGTAAGAATAATCAATCAGCCCTGAGTGACCCACTGCTGGGTATAGGCCTCCCTTATATAACAAATAATATAAATGTGTATAAAATATATAACAAATAATTGATTGAATTACAAACATATTAATTAACTAGATTACAAAAATAAGGAATAAAAAAAAAGAAGATAACCAAGGCACTAATAAAGGCAATAATATAGGCACCAGATAATGGTGATAAGACTAGAAGATCTAGCAGTCAGGTGAAAACAGTACAAATGGGATTGAACTATTGTCCTTCATTCGATAAAAATACCTAAGTTGGTCTTTGGGACTTGATACCAGGTCGTGGCTGCGGTCCACTTTCTCAGTTCACCTGGGTGGACCACGGAAACTTTTTACTTTTAAACTTTCGTGATTTGAACAGTCATGTTTTAAGCGTGTACCTATCGGGACTTATCACGCATTATTTAATTTTGGTAATAAAAAGTAAGTTCAAAAACTAAAACTCGACTACTAAAAATCACGCTCTTAAAAGTATGGAACAAGAACATATTCTCAAAACACCGTTTTAAACTATCACGGTTGTTCACTACAATTAACTGATTATTAACGGGATATTTACCGTGATAATCTATATCTATAAAAATTAATACCAATTACCTTGGTCACGCCATAACTTGAGAAAGACTCCCGTTTTGGTAATTTTTTTTTAAAAGTTTTCTTATAATTTGTAAACGGTTCTTACGGGAAGAACCATTTTTTTTTTATTGCTCTCAAAATTGGATAAAATCAGAAAACATTCGCGCTTTTGATGAAAGTGAGAATTTACCAGACAGCGGTTAAATTTTTATTTTTGGACATTCATAGCTAAGACCGGACAACGTCTGTTGGGTCATCTAGTATTTTAATAAATAATCTCATCTAAAATTGTTATGTACCACCTATTTAATATTTATCGTTTATTAAATATACCTTACACGTAATATACTCCAATCTTCACATAATCAAACATAAATAATAGATGTAATGTATTTAATAAATAATTGATAGTGATGTTCAGAGGATAGCCGTGATTTATGACATCATAGAAAAAAACACCTGAGTTAAAGAAGGGCGCTGTCCGTACCAAGGAGGTATAACACGGACAAAACCACGGGGCACAGCTAGTTCTACATTTTTTATATAACAGTAACAGCGACATCTTTTGAAAACATGGCGTTAGAACATTCACCTTAACTCATAAGAACTTGCGAATGATAAGTTTCACGAAAACTGAACTATAAATCAGTATTAATTAATAATTAGCGTATTTAATTTCTCTTCTACGCGTACGTTTTTATTCAAACTTCTCTTCCGGAAACTCCGTACCGACCGAGAGTAATCTCACAATATTAATTTACAAAACTTTAATTAGGTATTCACTAGCAGTTTTAATATAAGTCCGTGAAGTAAAACTAAACTAGGAGTGGAGCTACTAAGCCAGCTAGTTTGAACTAGTTCCTAAACGTATAGTAAAATGAAGTAATCATCATCATCATTATTTCAGCCATAGAACATCCACTGCTAGGCCTCCCCAATCGATCTCCAAAAAGGCCAGTTGGAAGCGGCCTGCATCCAGCGTTTCTCTGCTTTCTCTTTTAGGTCGTCCGTCCATCTTGTGGGTGATTTTTTATTCGTGATTTCAGTGTTGGTTTCATAGTAAAAGTTGTTTATAATGATGAGTACAATGACCTCCTTTCGGCTTAGTACACTCTATATGCGTAACCCTGTATACACCGTTTTTAAAACACTTAAAACTTTGTCTGTATTCTTACTAAAATGTGACATCTGACTTTATGCGAACGATTTTTCCGCATTAAACTACTCTCTACTCGTATCATTATTTCCATATGCATGCCTTTCACTTAAGTGGCTCTTCTGATTTAATTAAGCTCGGTTAAAGCAATATCAACTTAATTGCAATGCTTCCACTTACAAGGTACTCAGAGGAAGATACATTGACACTTGTTTCAGTTAATAAAGTTTGTTTTAGCTCATTTGAAACAGATGATATTGAAGTGCTCGTAGCGTAGGGTATTAAAATTAGGTCACAAATCATCTTCACAAACGTCTTTGAATGGGTGAACGTAAGTGGAATTTACAATTAATTCTTACGGTGTAACTTTTTGACATAGTTATCGGCTCTAGAACAACCATTGATAACAATAAATGTGCAGTTTCGATACCATCGCTCAAAAACGGTAAAGGAAAACATCATGAGGAAACCGGTATACTTATCTAAGGACCTCCAAAGTCCAAAGACATATAATATTCACCAATATGCACTGGGCCAGCATGTTGGATGGCCCATCCTCTCTCTCTCTCTCTCTCTGAGACAAGGTCCGTGTCCTTGGTAGTAAGAAAATGATATGATGATGAATTAGATTAATTTTGATTACTTTGACTTACCTAATTAATTATTGAACACTACAATACATCTCTAATTACATAAGTAGGAATGTGGTCTGAGATGTCTCTCCAAGCATATCTAGGAAGCGTGATACCGACGAACTTAACCCTGTTACTCACGCGCTATTTATTTGATCCTTCCCTTAATACCCATTTGACCTTTGCTTTGATAGGCATTTCGCAGATTAACACGTCTTAGTTTTAGACCTTAACATCAACCGAAGACAATATATAACCACTTGATCGTGCGTGTAGTCAAAATTCCTTTTTGCAAAATTATGCCACATCGGTCGCGAAGGCAGCTTGTGATTGGAGACTCGATGCGACTCGACGCTTGTGATTGGAGAAACAAAAGCCATTCATTCAATTCGCGCCTAGGATTGGCCGGCTCGAAATAGTTTAGGTTGACATGTTAGAACCTTTGGCTTATGTGGGGTAAAAGATGAACAGTCAAGTATGGTTATATTGTCATTGACATCAACTAAGCCTAAATAAAGTAAGGTACGTATTGAAATGTGTGTCTTATAATTTGCAATGTACCTACACAATTACATAATTATTTACTATTTTATGGTGTGAAACATTTATTTGCGCGCCTTAGCAGTGAGCCCGACTCGTATGCCGTGACGGCAAACCATATGACGCTCTCATGCCGTCTTGTTTCACATCTGCCGGGCGACCCGTGTCGGTCAACTTTATTAACTGTTTATTTCCTGAAATTACCGTCAAATTAATTTATATCCTATATCGTCATAATAATGTCTAATTTAGCGTGACACAAATATATACGCATAATATTACCTTCACAGTAAATATGGTTTTAGTGGTACACAGATCTATATCCAAGTAGACGCCACAAGTCGACCTACCTTGCATGTCATATTTCCAATACAATTATGACAAATAGTCGTAATTGAGTTCAGGTAAAATCAGTCTGCTCATCGGTGCAGCGACAACACTTGTCAGTTTGAAACGAAAATGAGTAATTGTGCAAAACTGAGTTGTAAGATTGACAAACAAAACCAAAAACCATCTACAAATAGAGTTGGTCGACAGAATAAAGACATTTCTTTTCACAGGTAAGTAAGAAAAATTTTACACGCTTAGTTTTCATACAGTTTGGACCGCTTGTGAAGTCTATTTAGATATTGGTCTGCGGTTATGGTCATTGTTGTGCTCTGACCCGATAAAAATATATTTAAAATATTGTATCTTTTCTTTTCTGTATTTGTAAAGAAACGTACTTTGCAGACATAACTATACAAGATATAAATTTATCTTCGAATCCAAAGAACTAAAATAGAAAACTAAACTCGGAGTTATTAAATATTTTATCATTATACAGCTCACAAAGTCTTTGGTTTCCGCAAAAAGTCATTAAAACCGGCATCAGGTCCCGCAGGTCGGGCTCATTGTGTCACTGCAGACTTGCTGCATTTAATTTAATTAATATATGGTATATTAGCAGTTGTGCCGTTAGGTTGAAGATGGATTAAAACTGTATTTTAAGCAGGAAATGGATGTTGAGATAAGATAACGAGCTTCTAATTTTCACACAACGTTGTCGCGCCAAAAATTTAAACGTAACGATAACGATAACATCTCTAGAAGTTTTGGCGGCAACATGAAAATAAAACCGGTCAAGTGCGAGTCGGACTCGCATATTGAGGATTCCTTACCACCACAACTTGTTAGCG
Source organism: Agriopis aurantiaria (assembly GCA_914767915.1). Classification (NCBI taxonomy): domain Eukaryota; kingdom Metazoa; phylum Arthropoda; class Insecta; order Lepidoptera; family Geometridae; genus Agriopis; species Agriopis aurantiaria. Next base: position 13,261,961 of record OU611992.1, on the reverse strand, counting down.
ATTAAAGTACAAAAATAGTGCAAAAAGGCAAAATTCCATCAACGTCTGTGTGTCGGACAAACGGACGGACAGATGGACAGACAGCGTAGGCTTAGTAATGGGGCCCCAATTTTAGGGTATGGAACACTAAAAAGAATTACTCAAATGCTATATTTATTCAATATTAATTATAATATAATATATATAAATTATAATATTAATATTCAAGCTCGACCTTCAATTATGACGTAATAGTAGGATAGCAAAATAAAACAAATAAGGTCAACAAATAATCTTCAAGATTTGGTGAGTCTAAATTCTACGCTATAGACTATAGTATAGGCGCTAAGTTTAGTCCTTCATTGAGAAATTACAACGTGTTTGCACGTTCTACATACTAGTAGCGTGCCATGGTTCTACTTACGTTTACCCCTTTTTCCGTGTTATTCGTATACAAAAAGATAATAGTATTGATAATGATGAGTACAATAATCCCATTTTGGCTGAGTACCACTGTTCCGTATAACCATCAAGATAAAATTCTTATAGAGTCACAATCTCTCCGTTAAAACAGCCAAAAAACGTCCGGGCGTCCTTGTATCAATTATATAGTTCACAATGCCACATTCACTCCAATTTAGACGTAATGTCCCTTGCATAGTGCATAGTGTTCAACGTTAGATGTCATCGTAGCTCTAACATCGGGCGGCTTTGTAGTCGGATCCCGGTTTACATTGTAACTAACCAAAAAGCCTGCGTAATCCGTAGCGTGCGTCGAGTTTTAGTTATTTTTTTTTTTGGCACGATTGTGACTCTATAGTATGTCGATGCGTATAACCCTCTAGATATGAAATAAGACTAATAGTAAGGTAAGATTTTAAAGGCATTCTTACATAATATATTTCACTAAAGTTGGAGGTAAACTAGATAGAGCATCATCACAAACGAGTTAAAAGCTTCTCCAAATTTTCACTTGAAATGCTCAAAAGCATGTATTACCCTAATACCTTCACCTCCACTAATCCAGCTACGCCCTTCATATTCCACACGAACAAAATAATGGTAATTGTTTATCATGTAAACAAGAACAGCGGAGTGGAATATTGTGTTAAATTATGTTCTGGCTGCGGCTATGTTCTGGCGTGTTATGTTATGGCTCGGGTATGTTATGTTGAGAGTGATAGGCAGTAAAGTGCACGGAGCGGGGGCCCGAGTTATTTTATTATTATAAAAATGTGTACTATCAAGAGTTGTAAAGTTTACGTCCTGTGCTGAGCTTTACTGTCTTTTTATGTTTTAAATCTGCTTTTAACGTTATATTATAAAAAAACTTGTCTTCATAATAAAAAACTTGTGCGTAATATACTTTGCAGTATTAATCAGAAAAGTTTAATATTCATCACCAGATAAAACCTCATACATGTTTAAAAACCGGCCAAGCGCGAGTCAGGCTCACGCACTGAGGGTTCCGTATCATCATAAAATACAATAATTATCAATAAAAAAAAACTATTTGGCCCGACTTAACGTCTACTAAAACAGCCATGCAATTGCTACGCCGTCACATAGTTCATATTTTGTAAGTGACGCTTGATATAAATTTTAACGAACAGAAATTTGTCACCGACTAGGACTTGACCATTATTTATATACTTTAGAGTATGTACTATGATCATGCCAAGGTTGACGGTTGTAAGTGTTACCGTTTTTACATTAAGAGCAAATACAATAATACGCAAAAAAATATGTTTGTTGTATGGGGATCCCTTTTGTTTTTTTATTATCTGTTAGGTTAACCGCCTTACGGCGGATTACGGCGGCAATAAATATTCTGTAAAAATTTCAACTGACGATCTATTACGTTTGGAAAGATACAGCCGTTAATAGGTAGGACAGAAAGACGGACAGACAGACAGACGGACAGACAGACAGACAGACATCGTAGGCTTAGTAATAGGGTCCCGTTTTTACCGGGTACGGAACCCTAAAAACTGTAACGCAAAGTAGATTCATTATCTCACAAGTACAAAATTTCAAATTTCAACAACGCTTGAGAGTACCTTCAAGCGTTGTTGAAATTTGAAATTTTGTACCTCCTATAAAATCTTAAAAATTTATGGAGTTTCCCTATTTTGATGTAGAAAATATAAAATGTATTATTGTAGAACTGAAGAACCGAGAACTGAAGAATAAACAGTCTTCCACAGACCAAACGCGTATCAGCAGAAGCACAGCTAATGAACTTAGGCTCACGCGTTTGCTTGTTTGTTTGATCGTTTGCGTGTGTTTGGTCTAATATTATAAATGCAAAGGTTTGTGAGTGTGTGTGCTAAGAGTGTTAGTACGTTTGTTTCCACTCAACTACAAGGCACTCCACAGTCTAGCTGGAAATCAAATCAAAACGCTTAGATTGGGTTTTCAGAATATCTACCATGAAACGGCGTCATCATTTCTTGCCTGCACTGGCTTTCCGATAAAAAATGGGAAGGAAACTGCTGCAAAACAAGCACTAAGGCTGGTCAGTGGTCACCGAGGGGTTTTAGTGGGTATAATCCCACAAAACCTGCCTGCATGTCATTCCAGCTTGATATATTAAAAAGATTTACCCCTCGCCAAAAAAACGCTTCTGATTTATTTGGTGTCAAGTGGTTCATACAGTTTTACAAAAAGCGCAGGTCCACTGTCAATCTGCGATTCTGCTGCTGTTTTTGGTATGTGGAAGCTTCGATCGTACATTAACATATTCAAGGGTTTACAGTACTTTACTGTAAGAAACACGGAGTCAGGTTCTGAATACGGTGGTTTTATATAGTTACAGCATTATTTTGGACCGGTATTTATTTTTTATAAGAATTGATTTGAATTTATAATATTTCTCTTTGTTTCAGAATGGATTGTTGTTTTGTTTTTCGGTTGATGTAATCAGTGTTATATCAAAATTAAATGTATATTATGAATGAAAATTCCGAAAAAAAAAACAATTAAAAAAAATCGCAAATTGCGAGAATTTGTGAATGTGAATAAGCACCTTTTAGGTCTACGTGCTCCATCTTCAGCTACAGTGTTGCTTTCCATCAAGCTAGTTGGTAACCAAACGTAGACCTACTATATAAAAAAGTGTGTGTGTGTGTGTGTGTGTGTTTGCACTTATTCAACTCTGTAACGGCTCAATGGATTTAGATGAAATTAGCTAATATTCTCTAGATCTCTGGATTTTTTATCCCGTAAAAATATACAGTTTCTTTAGGATAGCGGATGTTACCGCGGGGCACTGCCAGTTATACTAATGAAGTTTACGAAACAAAAGATAATTCATAACTTAATAATCCAAACAAAAGTGTTATTTAAATAAGCTGAAAAATCAAATCATCGTTGAAGTATAAATTTGATATTTCCAGCTTACATTTCTACCCACAAACAAATCCAATGTATTTAAGTATAACGCCTATTTTAAGTACCTACATTTTTTAGTTTCTATTCTCATCTCACTAGACAAATTTATTGTAGACGTAGGGTACGTAGGGTACTTAGCATTAATTATGTATCCTTAAATCATCAGACATGTTATCCCAGCCCACTGTTTGTCAAAGCGTGAAACCTAATTTAACTTGAATAATTTTCATGCAGGCCGAAAATACTTTAGGCAGAAGACAAAGACTGAATAATGTAACTTTATGTGGAAAATACCTAACGCGCAACTCATCGCAGACTTCAAACTAATTTCGTTTAACTGTGTCTTATTTTAACGAAAGCTTAATTAACTTTATGCTACTAAAATATTTGACAGGGTTGAGTTGAACTGCTGTTGGATGATTTAACGCTGCCAATTAATTTTGTGTTATTTTGAATGCTGTTAAAATAATTTTACGATGGAAACTGACGAGGTCTTCACACTTAGTCTTGTTTAATGTGTATATTACAGTGGGATCTTAAGATTACTTTTAGTGCAAAGCAAAACTTAACAAGGGCCCTTTTCAAAATATTCACCTTTGAAAAATACAGCTGAATGTGGCTGAAACAACTAGTGGAGCTAACCGATTTTAATCTTACGCGATTCCCGTACACTTAATATAAACAAAATGAGTTAATAAGTTTAAATAACATCTTTATGATCTTCAAACGGCTGAAGATTTTCTTGAATCATAGCTAAGAACGCTTTCGGTCAAGTTACCTTACAACCATAAAAAAATAAATCAAAATCGGTTCTTCCTTTTGGGAGCTACGATGCCACAAAAAATTACACAGATACTCACGTTAAACTTTTTGACTATTATTATTTGTTCTTTCTTTATTCTGAGATCTATCATAAAATTATGTTTATTATGTTTCAGCGTCATTTCTCGTCAAAAAAGTTTAATGGAAGGCAATGTCGATATCAGTTTTTTTGAAGGACAAGTGCCTTGTGTGCCAAATAAGTTTTCTTTCTTTCCTTTATTTATTTACTAAACAAAATACAAGTTAACACTATCACTACAAAAACGGTTGGACTGCCCATAGACCGTTTGATTGTTTAAAGACAGGCCTAATGCTTCAAACCCACTATCAGTTGGCAGCGTACACAGCATGTTGGCGGTACTATACCACTCTGAATGGCAACCCTTATGAGTTGAGCCAGAATTACGCAAGCATTTTTGTCACGCGTTGCATTAATCAGGCGCTCAGAAAGATTTTTAAAAATGAGGTGACCTCTTGGTCCTCATGGACCCAATGTATCGACCCCAAAGCGCTCAAATATATAACCACTGCTGCTGAGGCTAGCATATTTGCACCATACTTTGGTTGCTAAAAGAAATGGTTGAAACTAAACTTTTTTCAGTGTGAATTAAGTTAGTTTTGAGTAATGCTGTAGGTAGGTACATAAAATTAACATACATGATAAGTGTTTAACAAGGAGTTTTGACCTGCAAAATAGTAAAAAAAAAAAAAAAATGTTGCTGAATTGGAAATGATAAATCAGAAACTTTACCGTTGGAGGCCGATAATTGCTGATTATCGGTTAATTTAGGAGTTGATCATCGAAGCTGCCGCGGGTGGTTTGTTTACAGTGCCTGAACTGCTGGAATGAGTTTTACTAAAATATCGAAAACTAAATCAAAGCTGCCAAAATAACCCGTCGAAAGCGAGCGAAGGAGGTTTTTTATGACTAAAATGGGGAATTTCACGTACATGTTAGACAATAAATAAAAAAAGTTTTAAAAAAAGTATCAAATACGTGCATACGCCTGTCGGAGCACTTTTCGCTTACGCTGACATGCGGTGCGTAACGCATTTGGGGGGTAGTGGGGTTGGGCGGGACACGTGGCCAGGATGCGCCCTAATAGATGGGCCCGGAGGATCACAGAGTGAGTGCCTGAAACGGACGAAGGAGCCAAGGCAGGCTGAGAAAACGCTGGCGCGATGACCTGGACACTTTCCAGATACAGTGGTCAAACCTGGCGGGTGATCTCACTGTCTGGAAGCAGATAGAACAGATAGGTAAAAAAAAAACGAAAATAGAACATTACCATTACCAAGGAAGTACTCGTAATGTCTTGGTATCTTTTGTTTCTGTCATGAATAAATATATTTTTCTTTCTTTCTTTCTTTCAATTGGTGAGCCATATTTTTTTAAACCCGACGCAAGCAGCCCTTCTCTTTGCATTATAAGTATAACGTGTGTATTTGTGTGTCTGTCTGTGGCATTGTAGCACAAACGGCTGAACCGATATTTATAAAAAAAATAAGGTTACCTTATAGAGTGTGTTTTTATATAGCATTGATTCAAGAAAACTTGTTCAACTGTTTGAAGATAATTAGCTCTTTTGTCGGGGATTTAAAAAAACAATTTGTACTTTTTATGAAACTTAATTAGTTATAGGTATTTTATCTATGGTTATAGTGACAAACAAATGTGTCGACAGGCTAGGCGTTTGACCATAGCTCATCTCATGTGACGTTGTGGTCTAAAATAGTGAACACGCTTCACTTATGAAGAGATCCACTATCCACCTCTTGATTCCATCATCAGATCAATTCGATGGTACAAAATAGGTATTGTTCATGGAAACACGGTACAGTAAAGTTCAGTGAATCAGACTGGCTCGATCCAAATGGAGCATTAATTCGTATTAACGCGCACTGGAACAGAGCCCTTTCACAATTTGCATATCATACTCATATCAACAGTAATTTGAATAATTGTTTAATTCCATTCGCGGATGCGTTCGGATATTTTGATTTATTGCAGCCGGAGCTTTCGACGAGGTACTTTGGTCAGCGTTTTTATTTGTGCTGGGTTTTTATGTAAAACTGTGGACCTTAAAAACGTGGAAATGTTTAAATGTTAAAGATAGTTCAAACATTTTACGACCTGCAGTAAGATACAGAACTAGGCAGGATTTGAACCTACGCCATTAGGGTTTACGCTTAGAACGCTCTATCCGCTAAGCTACGATCGCTAACCGCCAAGGTCTCCAAATTATTGAGCCGTCTTGGCAACCAATGGTTCTTTTTTTAAATCTATAATTTTTGTTACCTGCAAGCATCGAGATACAATATATTTAGAGTGTCAATCGTGCCAAAAACTCCGAACCAAAACTCGGCGCACGCTTCGAATTGCGCAGACTTTTCGGTTAGTTACAAGGTAACCGCGATTCGACTACAACGCCGCGCGATGATAGAGCTTCGATGACATAGCGGACAACTGAGGTAGAAAACTATGCAAGCGACATAACGTCTAAATTGGAGTAAATGTGGCATTGTGAAGTATATAATTGATACAATGTATGTAGGCCCGGACGTTTTTTTACGGTTTTCACTGAGAGGTTGTGACTCTATAAGAATTGTATCTCGATGCCTGCAAGTTACCACTCGGCTAGAACCTACAGATACAGTAGATATAATTATAAACTAAAACGGTTTGACTCGGACGTATCCTTGAATTCAATGCCTACTGTCAGTCCTTCTGTATTCTGAGTGTCATAGGGTGTCATATATTCGTGTGTATATAGTGTGTATAGTGTGTATATAGTGGTAGTAGGTATATAGTGTCATATTCATAGGGCTAGGGTTGCTACTATCAGGTTTAAAGAAAATTTTCAATATTTTGTTGTAGTTTTCTACGCTGACGACACACACACACACGCACGGCGTATCACAACAACATGGCGCGCGCGACTATCGCTTAGATCGTACCGTGAAGTATCGTAGCGGGCGGGGAAAGGGCGCCCCACCAACGCCTACCAAAATTCGGGCTAGACCCGTGATTGCTTATACATACATACTAATACTTAAATACCATAGAAACTTATGCTTGGATCTTGGGGCTTAAATTCGGATGGCACAGGTTCGAATCCTACAGGTAGTAATTTTTTTTAACTGTCTTTAAAATTTTAACAGTATATATTAAAGTGAGGAACAACACCTCCTTCACCACTTCAAATACGTAAAATACCAAAAAGTTTTGCTATGTGAATGTTTTGTTTGGGATGATATATTTTTTATCGAACTGAATCTGAAATTGTTTAATGATAGAAATAAATTCCTGAAGAGCATAAAAATATGTGGATCTCGCATATTTAGTTATTTTATTAACCTTCTTTTAAAATGTGTTTTTTTTTTTTCATATATAATTTTCTTTCAGAATAAGATTTTTTATTGGATAAACATTTGAATATGGAATTGTTTGATGATAGAAATGAAATTCTGAAGAGTCGGAAGAACATAAAAAATACGCCGACCTCGCATATTTAGTTTTTTAACTAACCAAAAGAAAAAAAATATTTATTTATTTTTCTTCTAGAGTAACGTTCTAAAATGATAAATAGTTATAATTTACTAGCAAGTGAAGGTAAAGCTGACTCTACATTAATTAGGTGCTTATTCTCACCTCTTAAAATTCCCGCAACCCGCAAAGGTCGCCAACATTAAAATGACTGACCATTACCCGAATGGCCTAACTAGAGCCTCCAACTATATGGAAAATTAGCACGTAGAGCCTCAAGGGACGTAGCGTGATGCGGTCATATTGCAGCTTTAATTATTATCTTGTTTTAGCGTGTTAAGTATAGCGGGCGATGTTTGTGGGGTAATAGATTAAAGTCGTTGGTATTTTTTTAAATGGGTCATTAATTTTTGTAGTTATTATTAACCTTTTTTTTTAAATAGTAGATATGCTTGCGCTTGGCCGCCATCTCGCCTGATGTTAAGCGACGATGCGGTCTACGATGGAGCACGCTTGCCTAGAAGAAACCGATTCACTCTCGACTTGAAGACACCCAGATTGTAACTGACGGGGAAAACCCATTCAGGCAGCGAATTCCACAGACTAGCAGTATTAACTGAACAATTTGTATCATTTTAGGTAACCCATGAATGTATAGATAACATTATTATACAATTCTCTACTAAAATTATAGCGACCTTTTTTGGGGCAATAGATTTTATTTTTGTTACAATCAGTCAGAAACAATGTCAGCGGAAAAAACAGCGGAAATGGCTTTATTTTTGTTGTTTGTTGGCAAACATCTTGAGCAAAAACCGGCGCAGTAGGGGAAAGTTGGCCCATTTTAACTATCACTACAACAAATTGCATGGTCTGGGTTTATGCTCTCGTCCCCCCTGATACTTGTATTTTTTGTGATGTTGACTAGCAGCGATGTCGTCATTTTGCGAATTCGTGAAGCTGCGCCTTACAAATGCTATACTAACACACGCTTTGCGCGAGAGGGACAGAGTATCCCTCTCTATCTCCACTTATAACTTTAAATGCTCATAGCTCAGAGATTAATTTTTTATTCAGTACGTTCAATGTATTTCGTTATATTCATCGCAAAGCGTGTTATTTGTAATAAATTTAACACAAGGACACATGCCTATTAAATCTAAGCTATAACTAATGTCTAAATAACTTAATTAATGTATCGCATCACAAAAATTGCCACACTGGTTACCAATCTGCGCTGATCTTCCGTTGAAACCGTTCAGTGAAGTTACGAAAGGCTTAAAAACAGCGCAACGAAGAAACAAGAGTTATTCCGTCTTACTACAAAATATTTAAGAACGCTTTAGATAGGTGTTTAGCATATTTTTCACAGGGAAACAACTGCTAAACACATGTCTAAAGCGTTCTTAAATCTTTTGGGGTAGACGGATTATGTTTAATAAAAAATTTAAAATAAGGTTTATGACGACTAAATATAGGGTTTTTTTTAACAAATTATTGTTATAAAAACATTTGAAGGTAAGGATTCAAAAGTCAAACGAGTAAAAAAATAAAAACCCTATTCTAATTATTTTTACCCGCCTCTGTTCATTTTTCATTTGCTCACATCCGGAAGCCGATAACTATGTCACCAGATATACAGCTTTTTAGTTTTACAAGCCCTTTTTCAACATGCCATGTATGTTCGACATGTGTTGGACAAATCTAGCAAATTAATTTTAGACCAGTTATCCTCAACCGATTGAGCTGAAATGTTGCACACACGTTTAATTTAGATGACAATGCTTGGTCAATTTAATTACGTCATTCTAAATCTAATATGGCGGACTCCTGAAGATGACGGACCAGTTATATTTTATGCACCTCCATGATATGGGTATGAAATTAAGCGATTTGCTGAGAAGAATACGAAAAATTAAATGACGTCACACTAAAATGTGGTGAACACCCCACGATGGCGGACACAATTTTCTTATCTACCATCATCATAATATGAGTACCAAATGAAAGGGTTAGCCAGAAAAGCTTTTTTCTATATATAATTCTCAATGGTATACGTTCGTTCTCTTTGCAGAATTTTAGTAAGTCTCACAAAAAATGTTTGCATCCACGCATAACATAATGCGGTCTCAGCTTTAAGAAGAGATAAGTACGTGAAACTGCCACAGAGCAGTTATCACGTACAGAGGTGACTTAGGATAAGAGACGTGAATAACGTTAAAGTAATACGGTTTTATTGTCACAGGATTTATTAAATTGAGATATATTGTGGCATAAAGAATGCGAATTTAATCTGTGAGTACGTGATGATATATTGATCGTAGTGAAATAAATAAGTAATGATATAGTAAAAAATTTGTTCCATTCCCCTCCACCAATTGTTTGGCCCATGGTATAATAATATACTCCGCCAGGTATAGCGCTCCGAGAAAAAATGTCACGTGGGCGTCCCGCAATGATGTCATCAATTTCATGGATACACGTAAGCGTGCATAAGCAAGAGCAGAATACGTAATTTACAACAAGTTCGAGAGAGATGACGATACACGAAACAATGGCGGACTCTCTATGATTTTCTGTGTTAACAGTAGCGTGAAATTATAACTCCCCAATATCCGTATATGACCTGTGGGAATCCAATAAATCAATGTGGTTTTGATAAAATTGTGTTTAATATATTCAATTCGTGCTTAACTTGCTTGAGCGGACAAACCAAATGACAATTGAAATGCTTTATGTATTTTATTTAATAGTTTTTTTTAAACCTTGTATATACGTTTGTTACAATAAAGTGGCAACTGGACAGTGACGTCATTACGGGACAACTCCCAGAGCGCTAGACCTTGTTTTCTTGGATCATGGTTTGGCCAGGTCCCTATACAGGCCAAGAGCGGCCGGCCCCACGATCCAAAAGTCTCAACGCCAAACGGCACAAACATGACATGTACATCCTGCTGAGATATTCTTGAACAAGTTTATTTATTAAATAAATTATCTTTTAAAATTACCGAATTCAAAAACCACAAATACCGAATACCACTAAAAAGAACAAAATATTATTTTATCAGGTATTTTGACGTCGGACGGGAACTATATTTTATTATTATTAATAATAAAATATAGTTATTATTAATAACTATATTAATTATGTTATACAATTATATAATGTTACTATTATATTATACAATTTATTTTGCTGTTTTTAATTCGTAATGTCTGTTTATTTTGTTTCTGTCATAAATAAATATTTTTTTATTTTATTATTAAACTAACATAAAAAATATTAAAAAAATATTTTGTACTTATTCCCACCCGCCTTCGTTTCAAACAAAATTCGTAGGCGCTTTATCAAAAATCCATATTATTTGAGCTGATTTAAAAACTACTGAAACCTGATTAGTGAAATTTTTGTGGGACCACCTCGCGGGTTTTTTCTCCATCTATAAAAGAAACACGCAAATTGGTTTACAGATCTTGACGTAATCGCTGTATATAAATAATAAATAAAAATACGGACCGAATTGAGAACCTTCCTCCTTTTTCAAAGTCGGTTAAAAGGGTTCAAGGACAAGATGAAACTGAGTTTATATCCAAGAATTGATCTATTCTGTGACAAACGTCTAGCAATCAATTTTCTGGTTCCCTTAGAAAACTTGTCACACGTTCCTTTCTCAAATAACTCATGCCCAAGGACAAGCAAAACAATCCACACGTAAACCCTCGTTTCTAGGTATCTCGACATTATACCTAGAACCTAGCACACAGTTGGAATATATGACTGAACAGCAAAGCGGGAATTTATGACTCCGACCTTTTGGAAAACTGTGGCGTGAGATTACAATGGTGCTAGGGATAGACCTGTTATGAGAATAGAACAATTTATTTCATTGGGACGGTTTATCATCATTTACTACTTACGTAAAAAAAAAAAATATGGATCAGTTGGACAAATCGTCTTATATCTGAACTAGCTGTCCGCCCCAGCTTCGCACGGGTACAGATTATAGCCTATGTCACCCGGGATAGTGTAGCTTCCCAACAGTGAAAACATTTTTAAAATCGGTTCAGTAGTTTCGGAGCCTATTCAATGCAAACAAACAATCAAATCTTTCCTCTTTATAATATTAGTATAGAATAAACCAACGTTGGCCCAGTTGACCATTAGCACATCTTAAAAGGTGAAAGTGGTCCCAAGGACGAGTTCCTGACTGGGACGATCTGCCCCCTAACCCATTTTATCACGTGTATTTAACATTATTTTAATGCCTGACGATTCGACCACGGACACTGAAGAGCACATTTTTTTCTTTTCTTTTTTGTGCTGCAGAGTGTTCGAGACTTCAGAAACTAAACTAATGTAAAATACACGCGATAAAATCAGTTTAAAAGTGTTTAATATCTAGGTGAAAAAACGCGAAAGCCATAAAATATATTTTATATTTAAGTTATGCAAAAATTAAAATTGATGTAAAAAATAAATACTAATTGTGAAATTTATGAAATAAAACCTAATATAAAAAATCAAGGAGGGTCATTCATGAATTTATCCACTACTTCAAGCGTTTCGATTCTCGGCCAATGACTTTGTCATCACTATTTCAGCCTTAGGACGTCCGCTGCTGGATATAGGCCTCCCCCATCGATCTCCAAAATGGCTTGTTAGAAGCGGCCTGCATCCAGTGTTTCCCTGCGGTCTCTTTTAGATCGTCTGTCTATCTTGTGGGTGGACGTCCTATATACGCTGCGCTTTCCGGTTCGTGGTCACCATTTGAAAACCTTACTCAATGACTTATTTGGTACCTAAATAAATTTTGCGCAGTTTTGATGCCATGGCTCAAAAACGATGAAGGAAAACATCGTGAGGAAACCGGTATATCCAAGAAATTCAAAAGTTCAAAGACATTCAAATTCAAATTCAAATTCAAATTATTTATTGAGAATAAAAACGGACAAATTCCACTAACATTTATCTCACATACTGTTAAAACTAAAATAGATTTCCTAGTAAAAATAGGAATAATATTATAAAATTACTAATATAATAAATACAACAAATTGCTGTAAAAATATGTCAACATAAAATTAGTATGTCATACAAATTGTCATTATAGTCATCGGCCTTTTTGCCCCTGTCCCATTGATCAGTTAAATTTTCACAATAAGTTAAAAACACTTTCGTTACTGTTTTCCAATTGTCACAAATAATATCACAATCAGTTTTGGCGGAAAGGAGTGCATTGTAGTGGCGGCGGGCGCGAATCAGCGGAGACATGGAGCGCGCCACGGTGCGGCTGTGATCCACGTGGAAAAACTTGGGCAATTTTCCACGCCTATTTTTGTGCCTTATCTGGCACAAACAAAGTGCACAATAAATTGTGCAGATGCAAGGAGTCAACCGATCCTCTGAGCACCTTGCAGCAAGTAGCAAGCTGATCCGACATCCTTCTCACTTCTAGTGAGTTGTAGCCGAGCTGGCCGAGCAAGAATTTAGTTGGATACATGAACGGGTAATAACCGTGAAGCTTCTTATACGGCGATCTTAAGAAAGCCTTTTGAACTTTTTCAAGCATCCGCACGTAGGTGACGTGGTGCGGGTTCCAGACACATGCGCTCGACTCCAGCTTGCTTCTGGCTAACGAGTTGTACAATGTTCTAATAACTAACGGATTTTCAAAATCTTTGGCATTTCGTAATACGAAGCCCAGACGACGATAGGCCTTTTTGGCGAGATCAGAGATGTGATCATGGAAATTCAGGGTACGATCAAATGTCACTCCCAGATCCTTAATGCTATTTACCCGATTTATACATAGATTGTCAAGTTGATAATGATAATTGATGGGATTTCTTTTGCGGTCAAACGTCATTACATTACACTTGGTCACATTTTGTTTTTCAAGCACCATGCACAGATACTATCTATGTCCTCTTGTAAGGCTAGGCAGAAATGAAACATGAAATTCACCAACCTGCACTAGGCCAGCAAGGTAGATAAGAGTCGATCCTCTCTCTCTAAGAGAAGGCCAGAGTCCCAGCAGTGGGAACATGATAGGCTGAAATGATGATGACTACTAAAGCCACAGTGTATTTAAAGAATTTAATGGTAAAATTAATGCATAAAATAAAAACAAACTGTATCACTCGAAATGCCACTCTCACCACAAAAAGTATTTTAAACTAAACGTGGTTTACATTGTAGAGCTTTTAAAGCATTTTCAAATTGAAACTATTAAAATGCATAGCCCATGTCGGGTCTCGTTTGATGCATGATAAACTTTTCAGTGTTAATGAAAAAAACAAAGGTTCTTGAACTCAATGTCACCTTTGCCTATCATTCGATGCCAGCGTCACGGTTTTATCATCGTACTAGCCACCACCGCCTGAAAGCTAATCCACATATAAAAGATCTTTGGAAATCGCGTGCTATGAATTTTACTCAATAATTTTTGCCTCACACCATATGTGGAATTAGTTCCATCCTGCGGCATTTCCGAGTAACTATAACATGGGATTCTTCAAAATTAGCTTAAATATTAATATAGTCGTATATGTGATGCCCCTGGTGTTACAGGTATCCATAGGCGACGGAGATACTTGGCTTACCACGGCTTACCTTGGCTTACCACGGCTTGGCTTACCACGAGAAGGCTTACCACCAGGTGGGTTAAGCTCAAAAATCTAGTAAAACTGATCAAAATTTACCGTTTTTGTTTCGTTTTTTTCAGCTTGGCAACTGTCAGACGCATTTATTCAGCAGCCGCCCTTTAGTTGTCACTCGTGTGGTATAAATATTTCATTACGCGTAAAATCCTAATATTGATGTTAGAAAAATAACAGCCCGCAATTTTCAAGGAAAAGATATTATTTCCGTCATTATTTACTCTCTTTGAGATGAGCATGGGATCACGGAACGGAAACAATGTCTATTGCTCTAGATTCTAGAATAAACCCGTGGGCCATCTCACTCGGCAAGTCTGCAATTGACTCGAAAATATGCCTTCCGTTATTAAATAATATTTTCTTGGGTCTTACAAAAACGTCAAGACCGACCAGGATTAAAAAATCTTGGTATTTCTCAACTAGCCTAGACACAGTACAGAGGTTAAGAGGTTGCAGTGAAAAGTTTTGGAACTACTGTCTAATCAAACTAATATAAATGCGAGCATATGTTTGCAAGTGTCTATGTTTTTCCACAATCAACCCAGTAACAGCTAAACAGATTTGGACGAAACAGAGTACAGCTTATCTATACTAATATACTAATATTATAAAGAGTAAAGATATGATTGTTTGTTTGCATTGAATAGGCTCCAAAACTACGAAACTGATTTGAAAAATTCTTTCACTGTTGGGAAGCCACACTATCCCCGGGTGACATAGGCTATAATCTATACCCGTGCGAAGCTGGGGCGGACCGCTAGTGTCTAGATAAACACATAGGCTACATTTTATCCCGGAAAAAGTAGGGTTCCTGTACAATACCTGTGGTGAAACCCCCAAGCACTGCTAGTAAATAAATAAGTTGCGTAACGTCAACTAGGTATATTGTGGTTGAAGTTTTTTTTATCGCATCCACTGTTTACTACTTTGCCTTTTGATAAGCGATGGTGTGGATAAAGATGAAGAACGCAGGTTTAGAAGATACCAATACAAAACGTCGAGCAAAAAGTACCTTATTTTACCTTATTTAAGTAATGCGCAATAAGTCCCGATAAACATTTAAAAGAAGGTACCAATAATTCCAATGTAACCTTTTTAAACAAATTTAATTTAAAAAAATCGATACATAATAATATGTTGTCTGAAAGTGATCGCTTACAGCGGTAAAGCTTCCAGTTGTTACACTAGTTTTAAGTATTTTTTTTGTACTATGTATTCTTAGCTGATGCAAACAAATAAGAGATCTATTTATCTATCTAGTATTGCCATTCAGCGTCGTAATGCCGACAGCATGCTAATTGGCAGTAAGCTTGAGCATTTGGATAGTTTTTAGATCTGCAAAGGTCTATGGGCAGTCAAACTCAATCGCATCAGATGAGTTGGCGGTCAAACGTAAGCCTATTATGAATTTTAAAAAACTGTTGTTTTTTTTACTTTGTGTATAGCTGGTTTCTTCTAGGCAAGTGTGCTCCATCGTAGATCGCATCATCGCTTCAGGCGAAATATAAAAAAGGCGAAGTCTTAGAATAACTACACAAAGAAACCAAGTACATTCGCAAAATTTAAGCCATTCAAATGGTATCATATATAGAGAAGGCGTTGTTTGGAAACTTACCATCTCTGTGTAGTTAATCTAAGGGCGAAGTAGTTTAGGTTTTTAGTGTGAGATAACTTGTATTCATATTAGTTTTCTGATCAATAAAAAAAGTTATTTTGGATTAAAAACCAGTAGTTTTTTTAAAGTTTTTTTATGATTAACATGCCGCCAACTCCAAAATAATAATAAAGTAACTCTTACGCTAATTAAATCCTACATTATCCTTTGTATAATGACACTTGCAATTTTTTTCCACAGTGGACTCTGATCCTAATTTCGTCGGCTTGCCCCACGATCTTTTGTAAGTCTACCTTATAGCTCTTTATAGGGCAGAATGGGATGGGGGAATCCGAAGATTATCTATAAATATCCCATTCTATGCGTAATTCAAGGTAAGTGCTTGGAAATAGACGGACCTTCATATCTCATTTGTATGCTCTATGAAAAAACTTTCTGTGCCTACCAACTTGATCCAATAGTCCTGTGTAGAAATGTCTAATACTTAGGCAATTCGGTATGTAAAGTTTTTTTTTTTTGTATTTTTTTTATATTTTTATTTCGTAGATAAGGCTATTTTAAGAAACTAATTTCAATATTTTTGTTTTCTATTGAGTAGTTATTTTACAATATTTTTTTGAAAATTGAAATTATGTGACGTCACCATATAGCACAAAATTTCGTTGCGTTGAGAAGTCTAAAAAAGCACCCCATATTAGCAGCCCTGAAAAAAACCAGACAGTCAAACCACAGAAATGAAAAAATATTCTATTCTGTGTGACGAACAGTGTGTCAAATGTATAATATTTTTATTCTTAAAAGGCACATAAAATAAAATGATACACCGTGACGTCATTTAGATGTCAATGAAAATCGAATGATTTCTTAGTTTTATGTTAAAATAAATGGCATCTTATCGTTTTAAAGGGTCAGAGTAGAAAAATAAGGGTTAGTAACATAAAATCTCGAAATGGTTTTGGAATTGGCATAGGTTAATTTTTTTTAGCATACCGAATTAGGCACACCTCTACTCAACAAGAAGTAGACAACATAGAGGTACATATAGAAGTATGGAGGTATGTACGTAGAACCTAAATTTTTATAGTTGATAATAACTTATCGAACGTAAGAATATAAGTCGTCGTAGAGTTATGGAGATTTAAAACAACAGAGCTGACTAATGCTTATGACGGATTTTCTAGAGCAAGTGGCAATTGCTTCTGTATTCAGCACTTACAAGTCAAATGACAGGGCACTCAATAATATCTAAACATAACAACATATTAATAATAATTATTAATATTATGCTGCTTAGATATTATTTTAGTCTAATTCTTATTTTGTTCCAATTCTATTTTAGTCTAAAATAATATCTAAACATAACAACATATTAATAATAATTATTAATATTATGCTGTTATGTTTAGATATTATTTAGTCCCTACTAATCACTAAAATAATATCTAGATAATTTTTATCTATTGAACAATTATAAGGATGGAGTAAAGTTAAAAAAAATACTATAATAAGTTACATTTAATGTTAGTAAGTTGTCTTAAAACCTATGTTAAATTTATCCAGACAACTGGTTCTCGGTACTTAATACATAATTTAATTTATTGCACATTATGCTAAATGGGTGGAACTTATATAAACATAATGATCCAATCAGGGACCAATAACCTGGATATCGTGAAAAAACCGTTTTTTCATTAAAAAATGAAATTACCACTCAGCGAAGTGATAATTATTATCTGCTAGCTGACCTGACAGACTTTGTCCTATATTAGAACTGTCAAACGAGCGAAGTTAAAATCGCCGGTAAGCTTCGGAAAATTTCCAATTTTCTGGGCAATTTTCTTAATTTTTTGTCCCGTAAAAACCTTCTACGGAGTAAAAGAAAACTTATAAAAAAGATGAATGAAATCGGTAAAGTCGTTCTCAAGTTATGGCGTGACCAAGTTAAATAAGTTTTTTTTTTAAATATATATAGACAGATTGCACGATTTTATGGATGCAGTAATTCGGCTATCGCGAAAAATTTCATTAATACTCAGCGAAGTGTAAAGAGCAGCTGTTTTTGTCGTGTTATCAGAGTTAGTCCCAAAGTAAAAGTTGTTCATGATGATGAATTTAATAATACCCTTAAATATGTCCGTCTAGAGATATACCCCGTATATCCAATATCCAATCCAGTAGCGTACCGTAATTAATTGCTGTTAAAACAAGACTAACATTCTTGGTATGAAGCGCAAGATGTGTTAATTTAGGAACACATCAACCTGAGTATGTATAAGGCTTCAGTAGTAATAAATTAAATTCTCGCGTAACTTTCCGAGAAAATGAACACAGTGGCTGCGTAGGTCGGCCTGATGTAGGCAGCAACAGTCAGAATTGGCCGCCGTTGTATGCCAACATGACCTTTCCCTCTGTGGCATTATTAGCAAGCAGATAGGTACAGGGTTTTCTTCGAGAGAGAAATTAATAGTAAAAGATCAAAAATCTAAACGTAGATAAATATCCAATATAAAAGGCTATTCTAATCCAGTATGAGTATATTGAATTTTGATTTTAACAGACCGGCTCTTTTCCGTTACACGAATTTCCAGTGTTTAGTTTTCAGGTTTTATGTGTGTGTGCATGTGTGTGTGTGCGCACGTGTGGGTAAGTGCGTGCGTGCATGCGTACGTGTGTTTCATTAATGAAGCATAAACTAATATCGTAAGTACCAGTGTAAAGGTTCTTTAGAATTCGTACATTTAAGTACAATGTACAATCCTGGGTTGTTCATTGTACCTGGTACCAGATTTCCATAGCAAGTGTATAGATAGTTTCTAGACAATGGTGATACATCTTCGACCACGTTATTCTATCAGTGAAATTGTGGTCAAACGCAGGCCTAGTCCGTTGTAAGAACAGCCATTTTAATTGTTTTTTTCTTTTTTTTTTCTTTCCATAATCATAATATTTATTTGGCACAGGGAAAAATACAAACAAAACAATTGAATCCACTGGCTCCGAACTAGTAAAAAACTGTGTTTCGGAAGCCAGTGGCTTCTCCCAGTATTTAAAAATTAAATATTATGTCTTAGATAAAGATATAAAATCAAATTTAATTAGTATATTTGTTTCGTGACAATAAGTTTGGATACTGTTTGAATCTTTTTGAAACTCGTAGTACTGGTATTACTTTTGAATATAGTCAGTAAACCAACCCTTAAAGTGGTCAACTTGCCCCAGTTTTATTAGTTCAGCGAACTTTGATCTTGTCCACTTGGCTCATATACAATACATAATTTAAGTTACATTCTAGATACGAATCTGTTTGCTTGTCGTAAAAACGTATCAGACTATCAGATGAAAATTAATAAATGTGGCTCGAAACCCAAATTTTACACGAGTGCAAGTCTTGCGGCATTCATGTGAGCCAAAAAAGATAGAACATGTCTACAACTTTTATAGGTATGATACAATTGTATATTTGTTTTAGCGTTGCTCGTTTTCTAGCAGTCTAAGGATTTTGATTGCAAACTATGGTTTTTTTTAACAAAAGTTTTAGACTCGACAACATTTCGTCTTGCTGTCAGATTACGTTTGAGTGCAAGGTGCTATGAGACCCATCTCTGTCAATGTGGTACTCTATGTAATCAGTTCATATACCATGGTCTTCATTGCTTGAGTAGCGCAGTTCGAGTTGGTTGTCACGCTCGCTTGAATATATCAAAAGCCAGTTTTTTAACTGCCAAAGTCGCAATTGTACTCAAACCGAGTAGCATTGTGCATGATGATGGTAAAAGAGTTAAAAGACCTGAAGGACGTCCAGGAAATTGGGTTGGCCTCTTTTGTGGGACGAAACTTGCGCTTATACTTTAACGCTGTCACATCTTCTTAAGACACTGTACAAGGCTCGTTGGCTCATTTGGTGGAGCAACACAAGTGGCATAAATAATTATGTTAATCTCGACATTAGAGGCAGAGACATTGAAACCTTAGGCACCGAGAACACCTCTAATTTTCAAAAATCTATCTCAATGCCTAGTACAAGTTTTCCCAGTTACGTATACCTATTTGATAGCGTTAAAGCTTACTACGATTTGTATGAAGTAAGAGCAGTGCCATGTAGTATTTTTTGTAATTCATTACTGTATTATTTATTATTTTTAATCTGACATGTTAATTGGCTTTATGAATTAAATGACTATGATTATGACTATATGGATGGAACTTATTAATGCGAACGCGATCAAATATGTAAATACAATTGAAAAAACTCGCACTAAGCACTTAGAGCACCTGTTTGATTCAACGCGTTACCAAAATGCTGGCGCCATTCTAGCACAACGTGTAAGCATTGCCATTCAGCGTGGTAATGCCGCCAGCATGCTGGGTACGTTTCTAAACAGATGCTTTTTTCCTCACGCCATTTGCCAAGACCGCGATCTCTAGACGTAATCAGGGAATTGCCTAGCTATAATATATTGCATTTTGTGTTTTATAGCCCGTTAATTGAAATATATATATTTATGACCGCTTGTACCCGCGACGCTGCCTTGACTCTCCAATTAGCAACGTGCAACTTTTCAATGAAATTTACACTATTTAAAAAAAAAATTTTACTCGCAGTCACTGGTTTGTTTTTCAGTTTAGGCTACCAGTTATGTCTAACAATAATAATTATGCATAAGATTTTTAATACTGGATCCATACAGCTACCCACCAAAATAATAATGACAAAAGACAAAAGACTCACGAATCACTTAGCCTAAACCCTCTGCCCACCAGTCTACATATAAATAAGCATCTATGGCTGAACAGATTATTGTCAGACGTTTTTTTTTTTTTTTTTTTTTTTTATTTAAAACACATAGTACGTTACATTTTAAGTTAGTAAGTTGTCTTAAAATCTATGTTAGATTTATCCAGACAACTGGTTCTCGGTAAGATATTTCTAAATCTAATTAATCTATATAATCTAAATACCTACATTGCACAAAAAAAATTAATGAAGCGCGCGAACACACCAGACTGCTGTTGTTGTAGGCATAAGCGTATCGCGGAGTATAACCGGTTATGAGTCGTTTACTACAGAATACATATTAGTACAAAGACAAAGCTTAACCTACTCGTACGTCTTCTACTACGTTGAAAATGAGAAAGGAAAATTCCCGATAATAATAAGAAATTGGTAATTATGTAGGACCAAGTTTCCGCTCTGCGTTAATAGGATGCTGTTATTAACTTCAGATGTTTTTAGCAAATGAATGAACAGTATGGGCTTTTTTCTACTTTACCTCAAAGGCATCGCAGCATGGCCAGTAAAGTTTTTTATTTAATATTTTACCTTGCTGTTGAGAAAATGTCTCTCCCATCTCCTTCCATCTATCCTTTTCCTGTGCTATTATTAGCAATATACATTCAGAGCGTCTCGCTTTCGTTATCTCCTCTGCATGGTCTTGCTTCTCGTCTACACCCATAGCATGATTTGGCTGAATTCTTGAATAACGTAATGTGAAAAAAAAAACGAAGGGTTGACCGGATTTTGGTAGGGCAAAATGAGGAAAAGAAAATAATCACTGTCACGACTCAGAAAAAGAGAATGAAATAGATAATTTCGTTGACAGGGTGGGTCATTACATTTTTCACTAATGATGTTGAAACATTTCTATCTAGCATATTTTTCTTTCTTTGACACTAAAATCGAGGTCTTAAATCTACCAAAATAAAATCCATTTAGTGAATCAGAATTACAAAGGGGGAAGTTTCTTAGTACTTTTCCAATACGTTCACGAAGGGGAGAAGTTAAACAAATTATTGAGTGCCAACCTAAGTTCTTTGTTTCACGAAATCAGGTAACAAAAAGTTCGTATTTCTGCTTACCTACGTTAATTAGGTCTAGTTTCTGCCTAAGATAAGGCATTTTTTCATTCTGCAGACGTTTTTGTAATTTACAAGATGCAAAATATCATTCCACTGAAGAACAAACTTTTATTTAATAAAAACAAGGTTTGATTCAGGCGTTGCTTGCTTTTAATTTTAATTTCAATATTTTTATTTTCATTTTGGCGGCCATTTTGAAAACATTACAATATTGGGTATTGCATATTATATTGTCACTAGAATTAGCGGTATATTAAAAATTTCTGCAATATTTCTGTTTCTAATTTGCTTTCAAGGTTTCAGCTAACAAACATTGCAAGTTAAAAGCTTGTATAAGAAGTATAATTATTTAGTATTTCAGGGATTTATTTTTACACCATATCTTGTTAACTTATGAGCCAATTTACGTGTGCAGTATAGCTTGAATTCTTTCTTTTACATTTATTATCTCAGGAGTATTTATGGCACCCGAGCTCCCGATAAAATTATATTTTTAATTTCTACCCGAGATAATTAAATTTTAAATATGCTGCTGTTTGAAAATTTCGGTCCAATAATGGATGTCCAATGAGCATTTGGATTGTATTTAGACTTTCAACAGTCTATGGGCAGTCATATTTTGTAGTGTTAGTATTGGCTTGTATTTTGTTTAGCTAATAAAGACACTTGCCCTATTAACCCTTTGAATGTGTTACGCACCGCATGTCGGCGTAAGCGAAAAGTGCTCGACGCGCGTTACGCACCGGAGCGGTGCGTAAGGAAATCACCGCTATTCGTCAATTTATTCCCGCTCGAATGAACGTTCCAAAGACAATTTAAGTTCTTTCGCCTCTAGCTTACTTCAATCACTAGAGAATCGATGCATTCTTACCGTGTCAGGGGGCCTATAGAGGTTTGAAAAAAATAAAATACAACTCCGCCTGACCAAAAAGAATGAACTGACAGTGCGATAGCCATATTGTGAAATTTTACTGTCGAATCGGTTTATGTTTTTATGTCAAGAAAATGTTACAAAGGCGAAAACGGTGAGTAAAAGCTTTTAAATTACTGAAAAATGTGTATAGAGTGTGTTAAAAGTGTTTTAGGATGTATTTGTGGCAAAAATAAATGAGAAAAAACATAAAAACTTTTAATTGCAATAAAACGATCGCTTGGTGCCGGCAGTTTTTAGCTGATAATTCGACAAACTTGCCTGTAAAAATGTAAAATCGCATCCAAGTTTGTAAATAATGTATCTTGAAACATTTCTTGATAAACAGGTTCTCATTTAAGTGCATTAATATCATATAGTAACCTTTTTTCTAAAATAAGAAGTCGGCCATTTCATTTCAACACGGGAAGTACAGTCGACAAAAAAAAATTACGATTGCTAACTCGCCCATATTCAAAAATAAAAAACAGTTCGTTAGATAATTAAAATGTATGTAGCGTATGTATGTTTTTCATCATCATCATCAATTTTTGAATTGAAACAGATAGATTACATTTAGATAGTACATTTTTATTATATCCGTTTTTTTTTTGTAAAATCAATGTTTTTTTTTTTTCTGATAATGAATTCTGCTGCTTGTAGTGTCTACCTTGCACGAATTTTTACCCTTTCTTCAATCAACTTTTTGAAAAGTACGTACGTAGTAAATTACTTACTTGTAGAAATGTGTTGGTCGTGTAGATATTTCATCAGACTTATTTTTATTGTTTTTAGATTAGCTAGATTGCGGTCGACGAGCTCGGAGTTTGGGCGTTCACGATCTGTGACGCCCAGCTCCGAGCGCAGAGGCCCACGGCCCTCTGCCGCACGACGTGCTCTCTTAATGGGGCTGGCGGCAGACGCAGCGCCGCGCGACCCTGAGATGCCTCCGCCAGAGGTCCTTCCCCGGTATGCCAACCTTTTTCTGCTTTTTTTAAATATTATTCATGATGCTTATAATCAGGTTGTAATAAATAGAGACTACTGCAATGAAAGTATCCTAAAAGTTAATTTAATCTAAATTTCGCCATAATTCACAAACTCACTTTTACATAATTGTATATTATATTATATATTGTAAATTTTTCACTTTTTAGGTCATTAGGAATTGCCGTCCAGGTCACTCCTGGCGGTTCTTTCAAAATTACTGGGGACACCGTACCCATACAACAAACCCCAGGTGGTACCGTCCGTCGAGTCATGGAGTTGGAGCCCATGCCTTCGCTCAGGTACGTTTTTTCATATATATTTTTATTTAACATAGGCTTGCGTTTGAACACATCATGGCTGATATTCTAAGCCTTTGTTTAACATCAGGTAAGTGTTCAAAATAGTTTGTTACAATGTTACATTTCCTTGCAGCACCAGTGTGGTGGAGCGAGTGGAGGCCATGGACCTCACCGACGACGAGGCGGACGACGCCATGGAGCAGGTGAGGCGGTGGGTGGAGGATCAGGGATTTGCCTCACCTAGGCCACTTACGCCTAGCACTGCTGCCGAGGAAAACTTTTGCAGTGCTTCGGGAAATTCTAGTTTCCAACCGCAAGGAACTAGCATTCAGCCTGGAAGCGTAGCAAATGTTTCCTCCGTAGATGCTGATGTTCGTCCGTCATGTTCGGGGGTGACAACCACATCTAAGCGAGTCACTAGGCGCAAGGCATGTAAAGGCAGTGATTTAGATAGCGAGTTTGACGACGAGTTCGACGTAGCTCCTATCGAAACCAACGTCTTTGCTGGCATAGGGAGGGAAATTCCGGATAACGAGGAACTAGAAGAACCTGTTCGAGATATTTTATCTTCTGTTGAGAGGGCAATGGATGAAGCAGCTGATTGTTTGCTTGGCGTCTCTAATACTTTCACGTGGGAAAGTAAATTTGAGTCGTTTCGTGGTGTTCCTGAAGTATTTTCAGGTCCGACCCCGGGGCCACTCAAAGACTACGATACGCCTTATGATGCTTTTACTGATATCTGGAGTAATGACATCATAGAGCTTATCGCCCTAGAAACTAATAGGTACGCGAAACAAACAATCGATCATATGAGGGCCAACGAGACGTTGAAGAAATCGTCTCGTCTTCATCAGTGGACTGACACTGATGCAGACGAGATAATGATTCTTTTTGCTGTTTTCATGTTCATGGGCATTGACCAGCGGACATCGCAGCATGAATATTGGAAGTCACTCGGTTGCCTAACGTTGTCCAATTTCAAGCAACTGATGACTTACGATCGGTATGTTTTGCTGAGCAAATTTCTGCATTTCGTCGATAATGCTGATGTAAGTCAGGACTATCTACGATATGAAGAACTTGAGCTTTCACCGAAACTGGCGAAAATAGTACCTGTGATCTCACACCTCAACGGCAAATTTTCCTCCCTCTATAACTTGCAACGACAAATTTCTATCGATGAGTCATTGACCTTATTCAAGGGCCGCTTGTCCTGGGTTCAAGCAATAAGGACAAAGGCTGCGCGTTTTGGCATAAAGTCTTACGAGCTCTGTGAGTCACGAACGGGGTACTTGTACAAATTTCAAATCTACACGGGGAAAAACTCTGCAAGTACCGGCGACGTTGCGCCTAGTGCTGATTTGGGTGGCAAGAGTACCAAAGTGGTACTCGAATTATTACAAGGTCTCGAGAATCTGGGACACTGTAAAAACGTAACGATGGACAATTTTTATAATTGCCCAGCGTTAGCGCGGCATCTCAAGAGCTTGGGTTTTGATTGTTTGGGAACTTTGCGCACAAATCGTAAGCACGTGCCTCAGGACATCGCGAAAGTACCGAAGAATGTGAAAAAGGGGACCATCATCGCGCGTCAATGTGGTGATCTTTCCGTGTTAGCATGGAAAGACTCCAAATTGGTGACGATGATCTCCACCTATCACAACGACGACACCTACGTTGGATCGAAGGCAGGTAAACCGCTAGTGAAGCCTGTGAGTGTGAGAGATTACAACAATACAATGGGAGGTGTTGATCTCAAAGATCAAAAACTCTCAATGTATTTGTTGGAGCGGAAGAGATGTGTGAAGTGGTATATAAAGATTTTTAAGAGGCTGCTGAACGTGAGCACCCATAACGCTTTTGTTATGTACGCCAGCTCTTTGAAACGACGTGACAAGCTGCCCGTGACGCATCGTGAGTTTCGTTACGCGCTGGCTAATTCTCTGGTCGAGCACCACCGTCCTGTTCGTCAGGAGATTAGCGAGCCCGTGTACAAAGACACGAGGTTGAGAATGGATGTCATGCACGTACCAAAGTACTTGCCGGGCAAAAGTACCATAAAGCGTTGTGTGATTCACCAAAGACAAGGAATCCGAAAAGTTGTACATACGAAATGCGTTACCTGTGACGTTTTTCTGTGCTTTGAGGACTGCTGGGAAGAGTGGCATTCTCTCGCAGAGCTCAAAGGGCATGAAATTCGTGGGCGGAAAAGACGACGCGAATGAGTCTTCACAACTTTTTGTGTGTGAAAAGTGTGTGAAAGCGAGATTTGATTGGCTTAGTTTGTGATGTTTGTTTCCCAAATAATTCTTGCAATAATTAGGACAATGGTCATTCGTGTTCAATTGTAAATACCAGATTTTACTTTTGGATTAATCATAACTAGGCAGAGTTGTTTTTTTTTTTTGCCGCTTAGTTGGACATGGGGCATTGGGAGGTGGTAAGTAAGTAAGTAAATAAATAATTTAGGGATATTCGTTACTGATATGGGGCTTTCAAACTCATGAACATTTTAAACAGCCTCTGTTTTTGTGGTTTTTATTTCGCTCATTGCCGTCACTGTCCCGAGTAAAATAGAATTCAAAATTTCTCGGCAGGTTTGGTTAGCTTTTCTAGGTAAGTTAGGTAATATTGTATATAGTGTATTTAAGAATCATGTATATTTTCATTGTAATTAATTAATTTGTAATTTTATTTTGATTGTTTTTTATTGTAAATGATAGTCAGCGTTATATTATTAACGTAATATTGTAATCAAACATAAAAATTGTGAACACCATACCATCTACCAACCTATTAATATTAATTTTGGCCACGCACTCAACATTGAATTATATACTTTCCATTTATTTTCCTTTATACATAAGTACATTAATTATTATAACCAAATTGAAATACCGATTAACTTGATATTGTAATCAAACAAAACATGTATGTCAAAACATAATGTATACTTTACCATCTACCGTCTTATTAATATTACTTTAGCCAAACATTCAACATTGAGTTGTGTGCTATG
This sequence comes from Agriopis aurantiaria, assembly GCA_914767915.1. Taxonomy (NCBI): domain Eukaryota; kingdom Metazoa; phylum Arthropoda; class Insecta; order Lepidoptera; family Geometridae; genus Agriopis; species Agriopis aurantiaria. The sequence goes on along the minus strand of OU611992.1, from coordinate 13,234,931 downwards.
TTTTTATTTTATTTTGTATACTTAACATTAATATAATATCATGACCAAATTCACATGCCGAATGACGGCAAAATAGGAGAACTAAATAAAAATCTTATAGTCAGTGTTATATCATATTTTAATTTGATAAAGTTTGCCCGCGTTGCTTTGCTCGTGTAGAATTATTATAATCTAGAATTATATGTATTTTCATCTTATGGTTTCCTTTTTGTTGTGTCATAATAGAGTTATTGTATTGTATCACGTTATTCGTTGCCATGTGAACGCGCTGCGCATTTAATTATATACAGCTTTAGATAGATAGTTTTTTTTTTTTTTTTTTTTCATAAATTCTTCTTGTGTCTGATGTCTTGATGAATGTCTTGCGTTTGATCACCATCTCACCTGACGTTAAGCGATAAATTCAAATTCAAATTATTTATTTGTCAGAACATGGTAGGTATACATACATATAAAGTAGCATACATGGTCGTAAGAATGGAGACGTATCTCATGTCCTTGCTTGTTACAGCGTACAAATGTTAGTTTTTTATATATAATTATATTTTAATCGTTTCTGATAAAGTTAAGAAAAAAAACTAAATTATGTCTGTTAGAATATTGTAAGAATTATATTTTGGTTTAGTTGTATTTTATACCTTAATTAGATGTTTATAACCACCAATATAAGCTATTATTATTATTTTACTTTTTCCTACTACCTAGTCTCGATTTTATGTTAATTATTTAGTCTACATTACATATCATACATATACATACATGTATACGTGCATTATTGTCCCATTTCACCCTCTTGTGGGTCGAATATCGCAAATTCCCTTATACAAGGTACGCATAGTAATAGGAAATAACTGTATTTTTCATTATTCTACCATCAGTAGTTAGGTTGTGCGTTGATATGTATAGTTGTAAGCATTTTAACTTCAGATACATAATTATATATAGATGAATAGCTTCACTCCGTGGTTTCATCCGCGTAGTGATGATGATGATGATGATGAAAAGTAGCCTACGTCACTTTCCTGCACTGTAACTATAAGCAAAAATCAGTTTGATCCGTTGCTATGTTGCTGCGTGAAAGAGGAACAAACAAAGAAACCAAGAAGCCAACAAACACACTTTCGCATTTATAATATTAGTATGATAGATATTTTGAACACACAATTGAAAGTGTATTTATTTTTAGTGTTTGAATTATATTTTACTTCAAAAACATTTATTTGGTTTTAATTTTACAACTTAGGAAAATCTTTCTCTGCATAACAGTGAATCTAAATATTTTATAATAAAATAATATATATAATTATATATGTATATAGTAGTGATGTAGCGACGAAAAATTGTGATGATGACGATGAAAAGTAGCCTATGTCATTTTCCGGTACTTGAACTATATCCATGCAAAAAGTCAGGTAGCTCTGTAGCAGCGCGAAAGAGAAACAAACAAACCGACAAGCCATCAAAAAAATACACTTTCGCATATATAATGTTACTTAGTATGAGAGACATTTTGAATACATAATCGCAAATGTACTTATTTTTAGTGTTTGAATTATATATTACTTAAAAAACAATTATTTGGTTTTATTTTTACACCATAGGGAAATCCCTCTCTGCATTACAGAAAATCTAAATATTTATTAACAATAGTATAATTTTTTTGGAAATTATTCACTAGAACACGATTTGATAATTATAAGAATAACCGTTACGATTATTCACATAAACATTTTTTTTGGCAACAGTACTTTGTGAGTGGGATTTCCCCGTTTAGCCAGTGTTCGGCAAACTGACATGGCGGAAACATTACGTAAAAATGGTTCGCGATAAAGTTTTAGTTTTTGAAGTGAATATTGCCTATTAGTGTCAAGTAATTAGTGTAAAAGTTGCGGAAATAGTGCTCCCTTGTTGTGAAAGTGGTGTGATTGTAATTTATTGTAAAAAAATAGCATATTTTTATCAACAAGTGCGTGATGGCGCAAGAAAATTCAGAAATTATAATTTCATCACGAGATTTTGTACTAATGGTGAGTAATTAAATATATAATACATGAAAATATCATACAGCAATTCAAGACGATTAATATTATATATAATATATGAACATAAAATGTCAAATTAATAGGAAAAAAATATATTTTATTTTACAGTCGGTTAGTTTTCGAAAATTCGGTTGGACTCTCACATTTCTGGCAACAGAGGCTAGTCAGCCCATTGCGCGGGAAGGGTTAAACATTCATTGCTGATCAGACGTCATGCAACTCAGCAAGACATAAATCCAAGGTATACCAGCGTATACCTTTGATTTATGTCTTGTTATTTATCAGAATACTCAAAAATGGCCATTGATATCTGCATTAGTTTAGAAGCAATATTAAATTTCTTGTATTACATATAAATACAAAAATCCAAGTCGTTTTGATACAATTTTGGCGTTGAAGATATTAGATTTTTTATTTACAATACAAGAAATGTCAATTGTATGCCATCATGAATATACAAGCCTGGGAGCACTTTTTTCTCAATTAACAAAGCCGTTATATTTCATGTTTGTTAATTTCTTGAATTCTTCATGAAATTTAATACGACATTGAATAAATTGATGCCAAATTCAGTACTAATTTATAGCAGTTATAATAACTATTTAGATTTCTGATGTCTATTTCTTAGTGCAGTATCATAGAGCAGTAAATTATTTGATCAAGTTAATTCGTATCAAATAACAACACCACACCCTTACCTTGTAATAAACTACTCATTATCATTTTCATCATTTCAGCCATACGACATCCACTGCTGGACATAGACCTCCCCCATCAATCTCCAAAAGGACTGGTTGGAAGCGGCCTGCATCCAGCGTTTCTCAGCGGTCACTTTTAGGTCGTCTGTCCAATGTCAAATAAACTACTACAAGTAAAAAATATTGTAGTTGAAAATTATAGTTTGGAAAAAAAACACTCTAATTGATAACCCCCTTCTTTTTGAAGTCGGTTAAAAATAAAATTGTCCCATGTTACAAAAGGAAATATCAGCTTACCGATGACGCAGGACTCCGCCGTGTCACTCACAATACTTATCACTCCAATCTGGAATCCATCACAACGTCAGCCATGACACAGCGTTATAAAGTACACAGTAAGTAAAATAAACAGGATAAACATGATGACACTGTTCACTAATGATCAGTTAGGTTGTAGGGACGATGTTGGTAGGTTAACGGGAAGTTAGGGCTGTCGCGCGCGCGGGTGACTCGGGCGGCTGTCGGCACTACACTGGCAGGGATGCTGTCGGTTGCTACGATACGCCGCCCGTCACCACCCCTGGGTAGATCGCCGCACCCTCAAGAGTGGCAGCCCTGGCAGCAACCTAGTTTTACGTATAGCCGCCTACTGTCTGCGTAATGGGCTCTCAGCAATTTCCTGATAAAATGGGTTCTGATATGCTATTTGTTTTAGTTACGCCGTGCTGTGATGAAAGATGCAAGATAAGCAAATATTGTTCTTATTATTATTATTATTTTAAACACACCTCGCTATCACTCAGATATAGATAGAAACTCTTTATTGTGTACACCAGAAATAAAAATTACAACACGATAGAAAACACTTACGAGCTAGTGCCACAAGTTGCGGCCTTGTCGCTAAAAGCGATCTCTTCCAGACAACCATTGGATATAGGATATAGGAACTGAGATAAGCTAGGTAAATTAAAATACGGTTGAGTTTTTTTTACAGTGGGTCAAAAATCAATGAAAGCGACGAGGAAGGCTATATACGATACGATAATATATATATATATATATGATTCAGTGTTCCATTTTATTCAAAAGCTATTTAGGTATATTTAACAAACAGCCTACCTTTTCAAACATTTCTGTAGCCATAGCACGTTAACCAATTCAATCTGTCAATCCATCAAGTTAATCTTCGCGTGTTTTTATCTGTGGTCACGTCCGAAGACGCCGGCTGTCAGGTCTGCCATCCGTCTTCTTCAACTGTAGAGCATTATTTACTGCAATGTAGGTAGTACTTAAGGGGAAATCTCCACAAACGGTATTTCCGCAAGTATTTATTAAGTAAGTTCGTATAGCCTGAGTAGCCAGCTCTAATATCAGAGTTTTAGGCTGCATAAAAGCATTCAATATGGTTTAACTGTTATTGTTAGAACACAAATAACTGGGACCATATCTATTAATATCTATTAGCGCAGCCAGCAAGCAATATGGCGGAGCACGCTGACACGTGAGGGTGCGGGTGAAAGAGGAGATAGTGAGAACGACAACTGACCTGAGTATTCTCAGGTTGACGAGCAAGGCTGCGTAACCCCATTCCTGGATGTTCTGGAAACTTCTTTATGTCTTCGAGTCCGCGTGTCTTCAAGCATTAGTGGACTGTATGGTGTTGCGGTTTTCCACACTCGCGGCGCGAGCGTGGAGAAGCTATTTAATACTACCTCCTACGGGAACCGTATCCAAGGCAGTGTTAACGCGTGATCATTCGAGAGGATGGGGTAAACAATGATCGCCGTGAGATTAGCGATGGTATAAACAAGGGGTGGTCGCACGATGCGGTACGAATCCGTTACCGACAAGGGTCAAGCGCAGACTGCTTGCATGAGTGCAAGAAGCGAATCTCATCTAAACCACGGAACATAACAAAATCATCGCTCAACGTTCATCGTTACGTTCATCGTTCGGTCATCGTTCATGGAAGATAAGGTTAGGAAAGGTAGGTATGAAGTGATTAGAGTAAATTTATGAAAAAAAAAAACAAGAATCTACTTCAAAACTATACCAACATGTATGTACAAACTTAAACTAAAAAGTGGAAAATAATATTAAAATTACTTTAAAGCAATGAGAATTAAAGGACATTAAACAAAGTTATTGGTACATAACTAACTACATATATACCTACTTACTTATTTACAATTTATAATCAGTTATTTTGGAGCCAGTGCCAGCCAAAGCAAAAGTAATCATAATTGATACCATTTTGATTAATCTATTAATATTTATGATATAAAAGCGAAATTGAGATAAAAATAAAAAAAAAATACAACAAAAGCTTACAATTAAAAAGAACCACCAAATAAAAAAATATTCTAAAAAACAATTCTAAATTGGTGGAGTAATCGCGTAACAAACATACAAAAAAAAACGTAGGGGCGATTAGGTAACCTCCTTTTTTTTGAAATCAGTTAATAAAGGATGCGTCACTGAGTGGCGCTAATAATATCGGAACACAAAGGTAGCATTTTCTGACTAATCTCTTCTCTGTTTTTTTTTTTGCTGAGAAATCAATTTCAAATCAATTTCTGAGAATCAATTTCCCTGTCATTTGAACTATAGAATATATTAAGGCTCTTAAATGGTAGCCTAAGCCATGATAGGCTATCAAGTACGTTTATACAATATACTGCTGGAAATATAGCATAATGGCAGATTTTAGACCTCGCATAGACGCTCATCACAGGCTCAATACTAAGAAGTACTCTATCACCTAGCTTGTTCATTAGTGATGCTAACTAAGGTCGTTTGCCTTAAAATCTGTTGACGAGCTAAAAGGCAAAAATTAAGCAATTAATTTAACTTAAAAATGATGAATTTCTCCTGAATTCATAAGTGAGATTTATCACGACGCATCTCCAAGTTAGCAAAATGCTTGTGAACTCTCTCTGAAGGTGATTCAAAGTTGTACGTGACTAAGTACTATTAAACTGCAGTGAAGTTATTAGCTAAGTCAGGTCCAGGTCATAAAGGTATTTATTATTACCTCTGACTGCGGTTCTTATGTTTTAAATGGTAGTAATAAAACTCTTCTAGCTATTTTCATGATAGTTCTAATTGGTAACCACGGACCGGAAAGCGCAGCGTAGGACATCCACCCACAATATGGACAGACGACCTAATAGAGACCGCAGGGAAACGCTGGATGCAGGCCGCTTCCAACCTTCCCTTTTGGAGATCGATGGGGAAGCCTATGTCCAGCAGTGGACGTCCTATGGCTGAAATGATGATAAAAAATTACATAATTTCTGTAAAATACGTAAAATAAAACGTCTATACTAATATACGTAAAATAAATACATTACATTTCTATTAAATACTTATCTATACTAATATTATAAAGAGGAAAGATTTGATTGTTTGTTTGTTTGCATTAAATAGGCTCCGAAACTACTGAACTGATTTGAAAAAATCTTTCACTGTTGGGAAACTACACTATCCCCGGGTAACATAGGCTATATTATATTTTCCAAAAAAAATAGGGGTACTTACTAAAACTCCAATAATGTAACCCAAAGTGTAAAAAATAAGTGTTACATTTTTAGCTTTGCGTGTTTGACAGTTCTAAAACAGGACAACGTCTGTCAGGTCTCATAGTGGATTATAAAATAACAAAATTGTGTCAGAATTTGTAAAAAAAAATATGATTGGTTGACAAAGTTGATATCATAGGCACGTGATCTGAGTTTAGTTTTGTTTTGGAGTCACCATAATTTTTTAAATATGTTTAAGAAATATCATAACCTGTTAACAATTTCGTTTTCACTGACCTTGTAAGAAAACGAACGCAAGATTTTTCTAAAACTTGTAAGACTGCATCTTCTCCGGAACACTTTCTCCCGTCCGCAATCGATAGTGATCAATCAAAATCTCATTTGGTCGCGTCGTTCGGGATCCCACGTTATCAATCTTGTATTCCACATTAGAAGCAGTCGGGTCTGTCAGACCACCACCGCTGCACGTGTGCTAATAAAATTTGTTCTGCCATCGATCATGTTCAGATCGCTTATGAAACGTTTAACTTTTCCTTAGAATTCTTTTTTTTTCACGGCATAAATCGAATGTAAAAAATTTTTTTTACATGGTAATTGGTTTGTTAGATGGCTCTGTTGGACCCCGTTTTGCATATCTGCACGAATTAATCGGTATCAGAGACACTGATCGATCATTTGAAATTTTAGGTTTAACACTACTTCGAGAAAAGTTTTTAAATAATGTTTATGTCAAAGATCGTTTAACGTAATTTTTTTTTTTTTTAATTTTCATGGGCAAGTGCCTTTTATAACTAAACAAAATACAAGCTAAAACTAACACTACAAATACAGTTACACTGCCCATAGACCGTTGAAGGTCTAAAGACAATCCAAATGCTCAAGCCCACTACCAGTTGGCAGCGTACCCAACATGCTGGCGGCATTACCACGTTGAATGGCAATGCTAATGCGTTGAGCCAGAAACACGCCAGCATTTTGGTCATGCGTCGCATTAACCAGGCGCTCTGAAAGATTTTTGAAAATGAGGTGAGCTCCCGGTCCCCAAGGGCCCAAGTCTCGACCCCAAACGCCTCAAATATGTAACCACTTAAAGTAATTTGATTTAAAGATTAAATTTAGTTTTTATAGATATTTTACGGTTAGGGAAAAACTACACCCTTAACCACCTAACGGCGGTCACAGTGACTCCAGCGTTTTTTGTTTTTTGAATTATTCCGTTATTACGCGAGCTATGCGTCTATGAGTTCATGTACTTTACCCCCCCGCTCCTCAGTACGCCCTGTGCGATCGACAGCTTCACACGGTCGCGCGTTCAAAAGTTACAGGTAATTATATTTTGTTTGCGGTCATGGTGACCGACGTTAGGCGCTTACGTATGTTTTTAGAAAATCAATTGTTTTTGTTTTTTTGCTTTATAATGTCTGATGAACGACTTTAACTGTTGGCCTTTTGGAAAAACTCAGAGTCACACAGCGGGCTATGCTCGGAGTTTCTTTGCGCGATAGAATCCGGAGCGTAGATATTCGCCAAAGAACCAGAGTCACCGACATAGCTGTTAAAATTTGCAAGTTGAAGTGGCAATGGGCAGGCCACATTGCTCGAAGAACCGATAACCGATGACCGAGGCCTCCCACTAGATGGACCGACGACATTGTGAGAGTCGCGGGCATCCAGTGGATGCAAAAGGCAGGCTGTCGTTCAGTATGGAGGTTAAAGGGGGAGGCCTATGTTCAGCAGTGGACGTCATCTGGCTGATGATCATGATGACATGTGCTTTCAATGTAAAAAACCCATTTGCGTTGAGTGTTCGCAAAAAATGTCCTTAGATTGTCGTCAAAAATTGTAACTGTTTACCCATTGTGATTTTACAAAAAATGTGATTTGATTGTGCCATTAATAGTTTTATATAATAGACTGATAAGCACACTACCAAAAAATAAGTAGATTTTAATATATTTCAATTATAGTTCCTTGTCAGATCTCAGATTCTTATAATGCCTAGATTTTGTTCTAAAATGTTTAAGTTAATTATAAGTATTGATTAATAATATGTATCAGTGGTCTTTTTGAAAGTTTATTAATGTCATTATAATAAAAAATAAATAAAGATTACGAACTGTCGTTAATTTATGTCATTGTTATTATTTTTTTCATGTAAAATTAGAAAATAATGCAAGCGGTCACCATGACCGCCCTTAGGTGGTAGTGTAACTCAAAAACACGTTAGGTGGCTAAGGGTTAAAACTTTGGATTTGGATTTGATGTCTAGACCTAGTAACATTATAAATGTAAGAGTTGGTGCAAACGTGTTTTAGGGTTCCGGACCTAGGGTAAGGGTAAAAACGGGACAATATTACCTAAGCCTACGATGTCTTTCTGTCTGTATCTTTCGAACCGTAATAGATAGCCAGTTGAAATGTTCACAGAATATGTAATGTTACGGCAGATTAACTAAGAAATATCATCAAAATTCACGTGTGTTTTTTTTAAAAGAAATATACAAATAAGATTATAAAAGATAAACAAATATTTAAATTAGGGATTTAAATGGCAATAACTTTGCGCGGTTTCAAATAAAAATAACAGCGGAGGGCGAAGCCAAAGCTAAAGTCTCTTATCTACTTGACTCTTGCATCTTCAAATAATATGTTATGGGAAATATGACCAGTTTTGTAAATAGTCATGGAAAATAAATTGAGAATATTGTAAGGAAGCTGCATTCTCTAATTACCAATAACCCTGAATAAACGTTTATACTTTCAAAATTTAGTGACTAAAATAGTAAAATACTTCGCTGCTCTTCATTTATAGCTTGGACTTAACTTACGAATGCAACAATTTCGAGATTACAGGCGACTTTGTTCTCTCCGGAGTTGAATTGCATTTTGAGCTAGCAGAAGCATTGTCACTTGATGTCTTAATTTCCATCCTTTGTCTTTCCTCTGAAGGAGAGCAAAATAATAGCAACCTTGGCTGGAAGTGCTGATCGTTTGATAGAAGCTTCCTTGTAAATGTTTTAAATAAATAACTCGGCGGTGACAAAGACCCTAAGTCGTTGGTATATTTAAACTCAGAAGCGTATCTGTCCTGAGTTGCAAATAAGCACAAAGTTTGAAAATTTCGAAGATGTTAAGATAAGACAGATATAGAGAAAGGTATGCATTTTTTTAAAATTTAATAATAAGCTTGTTTTTGACCGCCAACTCGCCTGGTGTTAAGCGATGATACGGTCTACGGTGGAGCACGCTTGCCTAGAAGAAACCGATTCACTCGTGATTTGAAGACACCCAGATTGAAACTAGATTAGTTGTAGCTTAGATGCTTTGGACATATAATAGAGGATGGAGAAAAAAAGATTCATGAAAGAAATATATGTGGCGAGCGTGAATGGGCAAGCGGGTAAGGGTCCGACGTAGGCGATCATATCACGGCCAAATTGTAGACCTGTTGAAAAAAAGCCTCGTCAAAGGAACCCGTAGCCGATGAGTTTGTATGAAGACTCATGAAAGAAGAAGAAGCAAAAGATGTTTGTCAGGATCGTAGCAAGTGGAGAGATGTTGTTACTGCTGTGAAAAGTAATGCAAGACTAGCAGCGCCCCCTGGTTTCATCAGCTTTCTTACAGGTGCCGTTATAAATTTTCCAGATCATCATCATTACCAGCCTTTCATGTTCCCACTGGTGGGACACAGAGAGAGAGAGAGAGAGAGAGAGAGGATGGGCCCTAATACACCTTGCTAGACCAGTGCCTGTTGGTGAATGTCATATATGTCTTTCAACCTTTTTGAGGTTCTTGGACATACCGGTTTCCTCACGATATTTTCTTTGGCCGTTTTTGAGCGATGAAATAATAACTGCACACTATTTATTTAGATCCATATTTTTTTTTCATCCAGGATCCAGATAGTGATCCTGATAGGCTTTTCTAGATAAAAGTTAGCTATTATATAGTTTTCCATTCCATGCATCTTGTTGCAAGCAGCTTACTTGCAACGTTGACTGCAAACCAGCTTACTCGTGGATTAGAGCTTACCTACATAAATAAATCACGAACTGGGAAACAGTTTGATACGACACAAGTATTAAAATAAATAAATACTCACCGATTGGGTGGGATAGGAGCTTATAACGGCTGAACAGTTTTTATTAACAAAATCAGCCAAGTGCGAGTCTGGCTTGCACATTCTGATTTCTTGGCTTCATTGGGGATTCTGTGCCAGCAAAAAAATACAAAAATTATCAACTTAAAAAACAGACTTTAAAATTAGTAAAATATGGAATTTCGATTTCGGTGGAAGAAATGATAAGGTCATCCATATAACCGAATTACCAGTTATAACTTAGTCATGAGCAGAAATTTGTCACCGACTTGCACTTGGCCATTATTTATAATATCTTTTTATACTTTAGATACCTAAGAACTACCGTAGAGCAATTAGTGGCCGAGTAACAGCATATGCGACTTACAATTTGACGGCACTCTGTTCGATCATCGGCCCTGCACCAATTACTTATTTCGTACTTAAGTAAATTTTGTGCAGTTTAGATGCCATCGCTCAAAAACGGCGAAGGTAAACACTTTGAAGAAACCGGTATGGTTAAGAACCTCAATAAGTTCAAAGACATTAAGACATTCACCAAATTGTACTGAGCCAGCATGTTAGGTCAGGGTTAGGGCCCATCCTCTCTCTCTGAGAGAAGGCCTTTGCCCCAGTTGTGAGAGTATGAAAGGGTGATAATGATGTAGCACTATCGTAATAAAACCAGATTTGAAATAAATAAAAATCGCATCGAAATCAGTCCTGCCTTTTTACCTCGTTCTGTGTTAATCCAGTCCAAGCTATAATCGTCAACTGCTCTCGCTGGTTGATGGTCAATGCTATTACCTTATTTTGGAAGCTAAGGAAATATTTACTGTCACTTGTTTCATTTCAAGTGGAAATAATCTGACTTCTGCACCGTCGATGTAACATCTGCTCAAATCAGGTGTACAGACTGGCTGTCCTGGTGTAACTAGGTCACAGCCGGGTATTGTAAGGGGGAGTAACTTGATATGCAGGTCAACGGGTAACACTGACAGATTCTTTCGTGTGATAGGTAGGGTATTTGTATGTTTTCACAAAATCATCTTAAATTGTCTATCACTATCACTACATAGTATAAAATAAAGTCGCTATCGCTGTCTGTCCGTCCCTATATATGCTTAAATCTTTAAAACTACGCAACGGATTTTGAAGCAATTTTCACCATTTGTTACATAATTTTTCACGGAAGGTTTATATATATAACTAGTAACCCGACCCGACTTCGCACGTAAATTACACCCGTGCAAAGCCAGGCGGGCGGGTCGCTAGTAAATAATATAAAGCAATCTTGTGATTGAATCGTCATAATTTTCAATATTTGTAATGGAGAATCAACTTTCAAATGAGAATACTACCGCGTAAACGCTTCTTTTGACATTTATGGGGGCACGAGACTTTAGAAACGTCACAAGCAAGCAAACAAGTTCTCACTAGCCATACAATTGTTGCTTCTTTTACTTGCCCGTGACATCATAAGGATATTCGATACGAGATTTTTGCTTAAATTTCGATCACCACCTTCCCACCGCTAAGATGTCAGCGATCAAACATCACTGTCGAACCTCAGTTTAATAGTTACAGATGCCTCCAAAACCATAGTTAGTAATCCTCTTTTACTACAGATGCAGCGTAGGTAGGCTTACCACTAGATGGACCGATGACATCGTGAGAGTTGCGGGCATCCAGTGGATGCAGATGGCAGGCTTTTGTTCAGTATGGCATACTAAGAGGGAAGCCTATTTTCAGCGGTGGACAACTTCTGGCTGACGATGATATCTTTCTTTAAAATTCGATATTTTTCTTGGATCATATTTTTCAAACAGTAGGTATATCTACTGATCAGACAAACTAAGGAGATATGGTAAGGTGGCGTGGCGGGTGCGCTTGCATCTGGCCTAAACCAGGCTTGATAGGCTGTTGTTCAGTGTGTAAATCTAAGGGGGAGACCTATGTTGAGCAGTGGAAGTCTTCCGGCTGATGATGATGGATGGTCTCTTTTTTTACCTTTCCTAATATAATGCCGTCTCCACATGTCAACTTTAACACACATCGTCAACACTACTCTCATACATCTATACGTATAATGCACTAGCAAGGACATGCAGCGCAGTTACCTGCTCTAATTGAGTTTCTTGGCGACGGGGTGACACGGTGGTGGCCACCAAGTATTTACTTTGAGATATAAATTGCCTCGTACAGATCTAATTAGGTGGTAGAGAACGCTAGCGTCGCCTGCAGCTTAGCTTGAGGGGGATAACGTCAGAGTCAAAATTTGTTCAGAGACAGAAGCTGCAGACTGGACTTTAAATGCGTTTGTTAGTACACTTTTTGGAACAATTATTGTTTAGTAAATTATATGAATTTGAATTTCGAATGTAGAGTGATGGCGGCCATGTGGAAGTATGTGCGCTTTATAATCTGACGACACCAGGTTCGATCCTTGGCCCTGCACCAATCACTTATTTTGTACTTGAATAACTTATGTGCAACTTCGATGCCAACGCTCAAAAACGGTATAGGAAAATCATGCCGTTTTCCTTAGTTTGCTGTTTACCGCAAAAGTCCAAAGACATAATATATGACATTCACCAACATGCATTCGGCCAACATGGTAGATTAGGGCTCATCCTCTCTCTCTAAGAGAAGGCCTATTTTCCAGCAGTGGGAACGTGACAGGCTGATATGATTTTATTAACTGAGGTTGTTAGAACACCTTTTGGAAACAATTACATCTAGTAAATTCTGATAATTTCGATTTTGAATCTCTTTATAGCTTTTTTACCGAGTAAGTGTCTTTATTAACTAAACAAATACAAGCTCTAAATACCTAAACTACTTAGTTTATTATCAGAGAGTGGAATCTAATAGTCAAACAATTTAAATGTTATGGAGATGGGTTTTGTTCTTTATCTAGAATTCAAGTTATCGATATTTTTTAGTTTCCAACTGTATAACTAGTTTCCAACTATATAACTAGCAGCTATTTAAATGATGTTGGGTGGTGTAACAGTGTGCTGGCTGATCCCTTATCGGAGGAGTGCAGAATACTGTGCAAGATCGTGACGTTATGTATTAGAAGAAGGATTTAGTTTTAAGAATGTGCCAATGAGGGTGGCATGGTCATGTCTGACCAAACCCTCTTTAAAAATAAAGATTTAAAAAAATAACTAGCAGCTTCACCGATTTTGCAGCTGCAGCTGTGTACTTGGCTTAACCAGACCATTGAAAGTCTATAAAGTCTATATAGGTCTAAAGCAGGGTCTTTCTAGTTAAGACCCCAAAACTGTTTGAAACAGCAACAAAAGTTATCGAATCAATCGTCATTTGTTTTTCAACCTTTATGACCCAGACGGGTTCAATGGTAATTAACGAAATACATATTACTCAATTAAAACTTTCCCCATTTAGAAATCTACGATAAAGGCTGTAAGTTAAACTGAAAGTGCTAACCTCTGTTTGCTCTGCAAAATTTGTCTCTACTTTATTTGTTTTAAGACAATTTCTAGAGCATAAGAGAATTGGGTTGATTTGGGACGCAGCGTAGGGAGGCCTCCCACTAGATGGACCGACGACGTGAGAGTCGCGGGTATCCAGTGGATGTAAAAGGTGGGCTGTCGTTCAGTATGGAGGTTAAAGGGGGAGGCCTATGTTCAGCAGTGGACGTTTTCCGGCTGATGATGATGATGATGATGATAAAGAGAATTGGGTGCGTTAGTAAAATTTTTGTTTTGGACTGGAACATACATTTCATTTTCAGCAACGGGATGAATTAAAAATTGGCCTCCAACGCGCACAAAAAAGGTCACAGGTACAAAGAGTTCTAATGATACATACTTAGTTTAAAGTATATTATGTGTTTCTATATATATATAAAAAAACGATAATATGTTTTCTGACATTAGCTCTATTGAGTGACATATTAGAACAAAATGAAGCAAAAAAATTATATTTAATATATTATATTAAACTTTTTTTAATCACACAAATCGTCCAGAACCCATACTCTAACAAGTTGGCACAAGTCTAAAATGAGATGATAACTAGACACTTGAAGTATCACATTTGATCACATCAGTTTTAGAGCAAGTTAGTCGGTACCCTAATTGCAATTCATGGTAGATACTGAGATAATACAACAATCTCTATGTATCTTTTCTGTTCTGTTCGCCGTAGTTCATACTGTTCTGGGTAGGACTTTCATATTTTATACCTTATACAGCAGCTTATATGCTAAAACTTACTATCAGACACACATTTTATTATACCAATATTAAGTAACACTGGTATTGCATTCCTATAAAAATAATTTAGTTTATCCGTTATACCTACCTCGAGAAACTAAAAAATCGTACTTTGACAACTCCCCATGCCATTGTTCGTACCAAATTCGCTCAAAAACTTCCTAATTTTCTGTTTCCATTCATTTACAACAAAATTGTTAAAACGCTAGATGTCAAATACCTTTCGGTTAACCAGGCAAAGCGCATTGTTCAAAAGTGGCTTCCAAAAAAGTTAAAAATTTAAAGTTAAAAGTTTCTTAAAATTATTTCTAAATGTTATGTTATTTGTTTTGTTAATCTAGTTTTTTATTACTTGTGAGCTCTTGTCGTAGTTTCGTCAAATATAAGTATATCATTTTTGTTATAAAAAAATCTTTATATATCACACACTTTCTTCAACATCACTCAAAACATAATCACCGACAGTTTACCTCTAATCCGCAACCCACGCTTTTGGCTCCCTCCCAAAGTTTGCCTCATCTGCATCGTAATAGTCTTGAGAAGCTCAAGCCAATTTGCCTTCCATGCATGGACTGCCCGATAAGTGCTCGCTGAGAGCTGATTAATCAGGTAACATGGGTCAAGTGATTGATCGAGGTCATGCTCGTAAAATTATGACAACACTGGATGTGCGTGATATACGTGTAAAGTTTGTGATATGGATATCTATTGGTTCTTGTCTTGGTAGAGATTTTCATTTAGAAAAGCTACGCCGTAGCCTGTAGCTACGTAGCTTTTTTTTACTACAAGCTACGCCATAACTCAGGTTAAAGCTAGCTACGCCGTATCAAAATGTAGCACTATGCTACATCCCAATAATAAATGCGAAAGATTGTAGTATTTGTGTTTGTTTGTTTGTTTCAACTCAATTTCGTAACAGCTAAACTGATTTGGATGAAAATTGGTTATACCCATCTTAATGGTTATCAACAACACATACCTGGGGCCTTACGGACAAGAGCTATTACAGGCACCTAATCCACTCAGTTGACAAATCACGCGACCGCAAATCGTATCTGGGCGCGATAAGGTTTGCGGTCGCGTGATTTTCCAACTGAGCGGATTAGGTGCCTGTAATAGCTGTTGTCCGTAAGGCCCCTGAGCTGGGTACTAAATGTATGGGTACGTATAGAATACAGGTAAAACTGCAAAGCACTGCGACTAATGTTTCATACGAAAATAATAAACGCAGTTTTTAGGCCCAGTTTCTGAGGTACATTCCTCAGAATTTTATCGATGGGTCATCCCAACAAATATTTTTTTTTGCATGCAATTGAATTGATTAAAATTTTCTTCTCATTTATCATAGTGGTTTGCTGTTTTTATATTTTTTTATACAGTAATCTCGCTTTTGCAATAATTATTAATATTTATGATGGACCACGCTTCAGAAAAAACTGATTCACTGGTGATTTGAAATAACCCAGATTGTAACTATCGGAGAACACCCATTCAGGCATCGCATTCCACAGACTAGCAGTTTGCATAATAAAAGTGGAATCAAAGAGCTTTATACGGGTTTTCGGAATATCAACCATAAAGTGGAATCGATTTTTCGTGCCTCTGGCAGTCCGATAGGAAAATGGACAGAAGGGAATTAGTTTGTTCAGATCCGATGTACAGTCTATACGATAAACACCGCAAACTAGCAACTTTGCGCGTATGCTCAAGACTAAGAAGCTTAGTCCGAACTAAGGATTCATTGTTGGAGAGCCTCTTGGCACGTTTCTCAGTAGACCTATGAGCCAAGCTGCTACTTATAGCTGATCCATTCCAGAGGTGAGAACAGTTTACTCCATGCACGACCGAACTTATGCTTGGTACAGTGAAAACAACTGTTTCGAAGTGAAGTACCGTCGCACCTTCGATAGGATACCCAGTTTTTTGGAAGCTAATTTAGCCTTATTCTCAATGTAATAGCCAGAGTTGAAAGAAAATGTCAGAGCAACGCTCTTAAGCTAAAGCCGATCAGTTATCGGAATGGACACATCCCGGAAAGTAGCGATGGTTAGAATGGTGTCCTTTACGCGGAGAACACACATGCCTGGGTCTTAGTGGCATTGAACTTGACCAGGTTGGCATCGCCCCAATCAGAGACTGTCTTAGGAGACAAGTTCATGCGCTCGACCATGGCCTTCAGCAATTCCCATTATTATGACGATGTCGTCTGCAAATTGTAAGTGAGAGATGTACTCGCCATTGATATAACACGTCGTCTTGCACAGTCGATGGCTTAAACATATATAGGCATATTTTCCATTGCGTTTGAGGACAATTTCAGGGAGATAACAACCCCTTGTCTCATGCCTCGATATCGATCAATACGTGTCGTTTGCTGGTTCTGGACTTAAGTGGTCATTGTTGCGGCGGCATATAAATATCTCATCCCATCGATGTAACCAGTCAACTTAAAATTGCTGTAAGGACTCCGGAACAGCCCAGATTTTAACCTTAAGAATAATTTATTATCATTGTATTACTATGTAATACGGACATAATATCTGTGATGTATTATGCCGCAATTCAAGCTTTCAAAATATTTATTTACAATGATAATGAATTTTTCGCTATCGACAATCTAGCTTTGAACCATCCACCTTAACTCTCGAAAAAATATTAATACACTGCCTCAACCACATGGGGCTTGACAATGTTCGACATAATTTCGATTCATGTGAGAGCAAATATTAAAGACTTCGAAAACCACCTCAAACGATTCTCAACCATATTATTTCCGACACAAGAATTATTTTCAGAATGTTTGACTATGATGGATTGGTAACCATAGCAACAAGTGGTTTCCCCACCCCTATATCTCAAGTTAAGCTTGAGATATTGCCTACAACGTTTAATACGAGAGGTTACTCGATAGCCTTTTCTTTTCTGATGTATGATTACAAAAGTTAACACCTAACATTATTCCATAACTAATAAATTGCGCCTATCGGTTTTATTAACCATTCCACACTGAAAATTGATTTTTAAGTATGTCTATTGTCTAAACTTGAGTATTCACGTTTTTTTTTTGTTTTCAATATTACTTTGTGTACCGTGTATATATTTTTACATAAAAATATGCTCATTATGTATTTAAAAGCATAAAAAATAAGTATATGGGTATGTAAGATAACAAATGATTGACCTATATCCGACGACTTTTGTAAAGTGAGAATGGTTTTAGTGGGTATTAATATTTTCCACAAATTAAATTTCCATGCGTTCAAAACTAAAGCGACTTAATTTACCCGATTGAAAGCCCCGAACTATCTGCAGAACTGTTTCTTTTTCACTCGTACTGTCCGAAACTTGAGCGATGCGGTCCGCACTGCGGAGGAACGTAGGTATAGATAGAGATATAGATCTATAGGTATTGACGTTAAACAGTTTGGAAGACACGGAAGTTTGTTACTATGGATAGTTTCTGCACTGAATACTTTTATGCGGTCAAAAAATTTATGCAATATACACATTATATATTGGTTTTGCTGTAAGCAGTAACAATTAAACTTGAATATAATTAAATAACTTTTTGACCGCAAGTCACTGATATTTGGTTTTTCCTATTTACTTAAGTGCAAGTGTGCATTCTGCTTCTAATATACTGCACAAATATAATTACATAGCAATATACTTAATATAATTAACGATAGAACTTGCACATAAACAGAACATTGCCTAAATGTGTCTTTGAGGGTCACTAACATATCTGTGATGCCCCTGGTGTTACAGGTATCCATAGGCGATGGTGATCGCTTACCATCGGGTCTTTACCACCTGTTCTACTGTTTGTTCTACCAATAGAATAAGTATGAAAAACCACATTTGTTCTGTTTGTCGCAGGCGGTCCGGTAGTTTTGCCACCTATGGAATTAAAATAACAATGTAGACCACCGAAGTTCCAGTCATGATTTTTAATCATACTATTACACTTAATAACTTTGAAAGCCTTTTCATTTTTAAACTGAATTTATTAACTTACTACGAAAACCACTCAAAGTAATTATCAATTAGCTATTTTCAGAATATTCATAGTCATCGACTTTTATATCCGATAGTCAATTAAATTGTTTTCAGGCGCTATTTTCAGTTTTTCATTAAATGTACATTAATTTTTAATTTTTATAATAGGCTTGCGTTTGACCGCCAACTCGCCTATGTGGTCTATGGTGGAGCACGCTTGCTTAGAAGAAACCGATTCACGATATTGAACGCGTAACGTAAATTAACTTAACAAATCGAGGGCAGTTATTTAAATATCTAAGTAGTATATAAAAAAAAAATATTGTTATTAAATAATAGGCTTGCGTTGAACCGCCAATTTGCCTGATGTTAAGCAATGATGCGGTCTAAAATGGAGTAGGTTAATGGAACATTTCAGAAAAAAAAAATATTATGTCAATATAATTTTCAATGATGACTCACAAAACTGGTGTACATAATAATGAGTTTGTATCTATCTATGTATAAATGCAAAAATGTGTTTATTGGTTGGTTTGTCCTTTTTTACGCAGCTTTCGAGCAAGAGATCAACGGGATTATAATTTCGATTGAGATATATAATCAAACAAGTAAATCTGAATTAGCCAGGCTGGACTATTGTTTACGAGTAGATATATTATATTGTGCAGCCATTGTTATTCATTATTTATACGGGAATCCTACATTCGAGTATGAATCGCCATGACTGACGTTGAAAAATACCAGCTAGATATGGCATACGGGCAGACATGGGGTTATTAATGTATTTTGGGTTTGCTACCCCAAAAACATGGTGGTTGATTAATAGCGCTATTCGCCCTATAGCAACAGCGCACTTACAAATAGATAGCGTTTGATAATAATTTTCAATAGGTGCAGAAAATCATTTAAAAAAATATTAAGCGCTTGAGAAGATTTGTCATTTCAATTCATTGACGCTTAGGCAAAATTATTCATGCTATCGGAGCTGGTTAAAATCTGCTGAGCCAAAGTTGATGAAATTGTTATGGGCACACGAGATTTTCTTCTACATAAAAGAAACACAACACACTTCTTCAAAAAGAATCACGTAAATTGGTTCACAAATCTCGAAATAATCAGTGTACTTCTACATAAAAAAAGAACCTCGTGAAGTCGAAAAACCACATGGCGTTTTTGTGAATATTACTAGATCAGCAAGCTCCACCTTAGATTTTAAAAATTAAATATAAATAAAAATTATCTTTGGGTATAAATCCCAAATCCGTAAATCTCCGTAAATTCCTTGTCTGAAAACACGTCTATAAGATAAGATAAGATAAGATAATTTATTCAAACAACGAACACTCCTAAATACTATTGCCTAAAAGCAATAATACCCATGTGGTGCACGCTATGTCTTGTCAAGAACAAAATACAATTCACTTAAATTCATATTAAAAATTGTTGTTCATAATAATTGTTTCACATTCAAATTAATAGGAAAAACTTAACACCCTATTATATAATTATTAAACCTGCTGTATAGGGGCATTATTTACAATTTACAATCAAATAGGTAGGTATAGAACTCCATAAATATCAACATAAATTATTATCCGTAGCCGTATCCGTATCATTGTCTAAGAATTCTTTTATTGTGTAAACCGTCTTGTCCAGCAACAGGAGTCTGACTTTATTAAGAAAAACGGTGTCACTCGTCAGTGTTTGTATCGCTTCTGGAAGTTTGTTGTATAGTTGCCGGCCTCTTATGATCGGGATTCTTTTGGACATACCCAGTGTGTAATGTATTGGCTCTAAATATATTCTCATTTTACAAGGTCTTATGCTGTTAGTTACATGACGTTTGTACTCATTTAGATTTTGTCGAGCATACTTTAGAATTTTAAAAATATAAAGAGAAACCGATGTCAGGATTTTTAAGTCTTTAAAGTGTTTTCGGCATGATTCCTTATATTTTCCATTTACTAGGACTCTAATGGCACGTTTCTGCATCTTCAAAATTCGCTCATAGTCTGTTGCACTTCCCCACATATACTATGATGATTTAAGACAAAAGCGTCAACTAAACTCTTCAAAAGTCAACTCTTTGCAGTTTTTGTCTCGCTGCGTTTCCGCGTCGCATTGCGCCTCCGCTGCGCCTCAGCTGTTCTAATCTAAATGAAAACCTATTTTGAACCTTGCGTAAAATAAATAGAATTGATTTTACCGCGGTAGGTTGTTTGCGACGACACCACCTGGACTCTACAGTCGGCTAACCCACACGCCTTTTCAATTGAACGGCTTGATCTGACCCGCGCCCACCAGCAACCTTTAAATATCCTAAGAATGCAAATTGAATATTGGCTCAGATGGTTCCATTAATTAGTTGGCTCTAATAAATTATTCATGGTTGCTCTCGATGCTAACGAGCCACCGAACTCTCGAGGGAAACACTGTTTTTACAAGAACTTTGCAATTTACAAACTAATTAGTTTTCTAGCTCTTATTTTGGATAAAGGAAAGAAGAATTAGAGGCATCCTTTTTGTACTGGGTCAACTCATTAATCTATTAGTTGAAAGAACATGGTAACCATTTTTAGCTTTGAAAACTTTGCAGCTGTATCGTTATTATTGTGTAGACATTAGCTGCGCCTTTACTTGCGTGGAAATTCTCTCAGAAAACTTAAATATGCTACCGGGAAGATATTTGATTTGGTTTTTAAAGGTTTTTTCAAATCGGCTATTAAAGTTCTGTGATATAAGGCATTAAGAGTTTTTGTTCGGATAAGGAAGGGATGCTCTGTCCCTTTCCTACAATATAAGTGTCAGTATGAAGTTTGCATAGTATACTCACAAGTGACATCATTACTATGTATAGTGCGCTATGTCTAGCAAAATTAAAATGCATATATCGTCCATAATTTTGATTTTGTTTTCAGTGATCGGTTTAGTTTATGGTCAGTTTTTATATAAGAATTTTAAAAATCAGTCCGGTAGCCTGTTGTCTCAGGATACAAAGTATATAATGTAACTCTCCAGTACACAAGCTATCTCTATATAAAAAAATCACATCGATGTTTTGGTCTGTTCCTGCATGAAAGAGGAAAAAAACAATAAACTGGAAAACAAATTCACTTCGCAAGTATAATATAATAATTCAATTCAATTCAATTCAATTCATTTTATTTCCAATATTTATAATTTTACAATATTAACCTAACATTTTTAACAAATCTAAAATTAACAATTCATTATGAGTATAAGTACCTTTCTGTAGGTGTCTCGTAAGCAGCTGTTCTAGGAAGACCTGTGTTACAGCTGCTACGATTCCAACCTCCGGCGTCTGTCCAATGTTATTCATTTAACTTGTAGGGTAGGGTCATAGGAGCAGCGCGCCAGTACGGTGTGTAGGTGTGTGGTCCAAGTATAACAAGCCTACTAGATCTGAACTGTCGTTCAGATTTAGCAAACTTGTAAACAAGGTTGTTTGGGTAATAATATTTATGTTAGATTGTTGCGTTAAGTTAAGTATTTACTTTTATTAATGTCGCTGCTGATTTAATTGGCTATGTTTTAAATTAAATAAATAGATTATAATTTTAAAATTTTGTTTAAATGTCAATGGGCCGTCATTGAGGTAATTATTGGCACTAATTATGTAGTATTAATTAATTGTAAGTATATTGTTGTATTAATTAGATTAATCTTAATTAGATTAATCTTTTGTGCATGCAACATGCATTCTAATAGATTTCGGGAAAAAATTGCATTTGGTATATGAGTGTGGAGCGAGTATGTATGTGTGTTTAAATATGTTGGGTTGGGGTGAGTAAGTGTGTGTGTGTGAGAGAGAGTGTGGTGTGGTGTGTGAATGTGAGTGTGGGCCTCGCCGCACAGCAACCTTGATCGAGTTTCGTTCACGGCGATGCCCGTTTAATTATGTGTGTACTTTTTGCGTGTGTGTGAAAAATGATTGGGTTGGTTTAAATACTTCATATTCCAGAATACACAACAGTTCTTCGGTCTCTTCATAGTTTAGTTTAAGTAGATGGTTGGTAAGCGCTTTTTTACATTTAGTAATTGGAAGGCTGGAAAAATCCATGAGCTGACTAAGTCTGTTATACAAAAAAGGCCCCAGAAAGCAGCTGTGCCTTCTTGCAATATGTGAATTGTACATCTTTGATTGAACTGGTTTATCTATTCGGCGCTTATTGCTCGGTTTGTTTATAATGGGTAAAGTTACACGCGCGTTTAATACTGTTTTTAAGATAAATATTTGTCTAACTCTTAGTACTTTTAAGTCTGAATACAACATGTCTGTGGAATATCTAAAGGGTTTATTAAGCATCACTTTAAGGACCGCTCTTTGCGCTTTTTCAACTCGGAGTACATAGGTTTTATAAGTACCTCCCCAAACCAGAGAACAATATGTCAGTAGGGACTGGCAAAGAGCGTAATAGACATTTGTAATCAGTTTCTTATCAACGATGTGCCTTAGTCGTTTGAATACAGTCATAAGTTTACGTGTTCTTCCAACTATCACTTGGATATGGTTCTGCCACGAGAGCAGATTATCCACAACTACTCCCAGGTATTTTATAGAAGAGACCTTTTCAAGCTGGACACACGAGCATGGTAAGTTTTCATTTTGAGGAGAACATGTATGCGCTCGAATTATAGTGTCATATCGTTTGGTTTGGCCAATTGAAGACTTGGAAAAAGTTATGAATTTGGTTTTATCTAGATTCAAGGTAAGGAGGTTTAATTTGAGCCAGGACATTACTTCTCTAAACCCAATTTCAGCCATAACCTTTGCTTCATTCCAAGACGGCGCCGAGAAGACGAGAGCAGTATCATCAGCAAAAGCTATAACTTTGCCTCCGTTAAGTTTGATGTTACACAACTCGTTTACGTAAATTAGGAAGAGGGTAGGGCCCAGGATGCTGCCCTGGGGAACTCCATATACTGCACTGGCTTCGTCACTGATGCAGTCACCCATTTTTACTCTCTGAGTTCTATTTGAGAGGTAATCTGACAAGAGTCCCAAGGCAACACCTCTGATTCCTATTTTTTCCATCTTACCAATCAGGATGGGAACAGAGACAGTATCAAATGCTTTCGCGAGATCCAGAAATATGCCCAAACATTTGTTTTTTTTGTCTAATTCGCGAACAATAAAATCAGTTAGTTCATTTACTGCCTGCTCTGTAGATTTCCCTGATATAAAACCAAATTGATTTTTAGATAAAATGTTGTATTTAGTTAAATAGGATGTAAGTCGTTTATTTAAAAGACGCTCAATGATTTTAGATAATGATGTTAAAAGTGATATAGGTCGGTAATTATTGATGCTGCCTCTGTCCCCTCCCTTGTGGATTGGCTTTATGAGTGCTGTTTTGAACAGTCTCGGAAAAACACCAGTACTGAAACTGAGGTTGACAATGTGTACAATTACTGGTATGATCTGATCTTTCGCCATTTTAAGAACTTTGGTAGGTATACCGTCATATCCGACCGCACAGTCCGTTTTTAAGTTCATAATAATTGTTTCAACTTCCATAGGGTCTGTGTCTAAAAGTGCAAATGAATTACAAGTCCCTGGTGATGAGGAAGTAGGGTTAGTGTTCGGTGGGCTATTCTTTAGAATGGTATCAGCTAATGTTTTGCCCACGTTAGCAAAGTAGGAGTTCACATAGTTAAGAGAGTGAACAGGGCTGCTTTTTAGTTTTAGCAAGTGAAGGTTATCTATTTCACTGTTTTTTTTAGGATTAAACTTTGTTATACTTTTGATTGCTGCCCATGTCGCTTTAGAGTCGTTGCCTGCTTTTAGTATTTCGTTTTTATCATATTCCGATTTGATTTTTTTCAGAATATTTCCACAAGAATTTCGGTACCTCTTGAAAATTGTAATTTTGGTAAGGTTGTTTGGATCGCATTTAACCTCTTTGTGTAGTTTATCTCGGTGTTTGATACAACGCAATAAGCCCGGAGTTATCCATGGTGTTTTAATTCTCTTACGGCAGGGCACTCTAATAGTTTTAGTGTTCTTATCAATAACTCTTCTTAATTCATCTACCAGTATTTGAGTTGAATTGTTGACATCATATGTGTCTAATATGGAATTAAGGATATTTATATCTAAATCTGAAACTACATTATTATAATCTATGATTCTGTTGAAATTGTATTTATTACGGCTATGTTGGTGATTATTTAGTATAACAGCCACTGTGTAATGATCTGTTATAGTTGTTGTAATAACTAGGGTAGATGATTTAAGTTTGGTTTTTAGAAAGATGTGGTCCAAACAACTTTTTTCTCGAGTGGGATATGTGTGTGCAGGCAACAGCTCATAGTGAGCCATCATATCTAAGTAGGTATTACAATCCACATCAAGTTCTTTGCGAATATTAATATTAACATCACCTGTTACGATGATGTTATTAAAAGTACTGAGTGAACCTAATATATAACTAATAGAGGTGAAAAAGTTTTCAAGGTTACGGTAGGCTGGTGGTCGGTAGATGGCTACTATGGCAGTATCAGTGCCTAGTTTAATAGTCAGGCAATTTGCCTCAAACGCAGGGGGTTCCAAAATATCAGCTGTTAAATCATTGCGAATGAAGACTACGACCCCCTCATTTTGGGATTTATTAAAAGTAGAACAATGAGTCGTAAAATTATTGAGTGATGGTGTAAAATCAATGCTATTTAGCCAGCATTCCGTAAGAAT
Source organism: Agriopis aurantiaria (assembly GCA_914767915.1). NCBI lineage: Eukaryota > Metazoa > Arthropoda > Insecta > Lepidoptera > Geometridae > Agriopis > Agriopis aurantiaria. Next base: position 13,209,614 of record OU611992.1, on the reverse strand, counting down.
GAGAATATCTACGTCAAAGCCGAGGCGAGAAAGTAGAATTTCAACTTGTGGCATTTTGTACCCAATGCTTCTGATATTCTGGCAAACAATAGTAAGTTTGTTTGCGGATTCTCTAATATCGACGGTGAACTGCGAATATCTCCTAACTAACATTTTTTGCGAACATTAGTTTCTTATTGCATGGGCATTGAAATTCAGTTTTGCATGCACTTACAAAATTTCTAAGTGATAGGAATAAAAATAACGGGTCAAAAAGACTATGGAAATACCACCTAAATTAACATGAAAATACATTTGCAAATAATTGCTTCTAATAAACTCTAACTTACTACAGTAAAATCTCCTAAGTAAAATTTTCGTTTGTTTTGGTAATCCAATATCTCCTATCTTCGTTGAAACAGGTTCGAACTCGTTGAATAGGGTATTTGACTACTTTTGGGAAACTATTGCACATTATTGCCTGATATAATTTAATGTATACTGCATTTATATTTTCTGGATATCAGTCGTATTTGCGATATAAATCGATGTTAAAGTTTGAATAAAAAAATATCAATAAAAATAATATAAAATAATAAATATAGAAGAAGTTAAGACAAAAATGCAGGGATTAAATGACTTCTTTAATAATCTTCCGAAAATGCCATCCCACTATGCTCGAAGAGAAACAAGTAAGTTGTTTCTGGAACCAATCTACAAGAATCTTAGCTGTCTGTTCAAAGTCTACCAGCAACAATGTGCTTTAGAAAAAAATCCTTCTGTAAGCAGACGTACTTTTGAAAAAGAATTCCACGAGAAGAACCTGTCTTTGTTGGCTTTAAAAAAAGACATGTGTGAAGTTTGTTCGACCTACACAGCTGGAAATATGGATGAAGCCGACTACCAAGTGCACATTATTAAGAAAAATAGAGCACGACAAGAAAAAACTGACGATAAAAATAAAGCCGCCAATGACGAATTAATTCTTCTTACAATGGATTTAGAAGCTGTGAAAATGTGTCCCTACCTTACAGCAAGTTCACTTTATTACAGAACAAAACTGACATGTCATAATTTTACCGTTTATAATGTCACTACTCACCACTGCACTTGTTACTGGTACAATGAAACAACAGCTGATATGACAGCCAGTACATTTACGTCATTTCTGATTGATTATTTGGAAAGACATTGTTTGCCTCTCAAACTGCCCATTATAATATTTTCAGATGGTTGCACATATCAAAATCGAAATGTAACATTGGCAAATGCTCTCCTAAATTTGAGTAAGATGCATGGAATCACCATAACCCAAAAGTTCTTAGTGCCCGGTCACACACAGATGGAATGTGACTCTGTTCATAGCGCAGTAGAAAAGAAACTGAAAAACAGAGAAATACATTTACCAAGCGATTACAGTACTGCGACAAAAGAGGCATGCAAAAAAAATCCATACGAAGTGGTGGAAATCGATTACAAATTTATAAAAAACTATGCTGATCCCAAACATTGGATTTATACAAGTATTAGGCCTGGACGAAAAGTGGGTGACCCACAAGTAGTAGATATTCGAGCAATTAAGTACACGCCAGATTCTACTATACAAGTTAAATTGGACTTTGACAAAGATTGGATTGAATTGCCACAAAGGCAAAAAGTTATTAAATGTGATGAGGAATACCAACAGCTCCATTCTGACCGACTGCCAATAACGTCTACTAAATACAAGCATCTGCAAGAACTTAAACCAGTCATACCTAAAGATTGCCACTCATTTTATGATAATCTGCCAAAAAATACTCAATGAGTACGTAAACTTAAAGTACGAGTATAATAGTTTCGTAAATATGATTTTAAAAATAATAATTAAATTTTGTGATCGTGTTTTTTGTGTTATGTAACTGTATTTGAAAGGGCTAGATAAATAACCAAAGTTATGACTAATTAATATGATAATAATTAAAAAAATCTTTTGTTTTATGTATGTTTTTTAATTTGTGAATTCCTTCTATATACAATTAATTGCCTGTTTTGACCATGATTCTAGAATAATTAACTCCTAACTGACAATAATCTGAAAATAGCTTATCGTAGCCCAATATGATTAATTGCGCCGAAATTGTAATATAATTTCATGTTTATTACATTAGTAAACATTTAAATAAATATATTATAAAAATAATGAAACGTTTTTTTCACCTCCTGTAAATTTTGTTTCTTGCTGGATAGGAGATATTCGCAGTTCACCGTCGATATGTGTATTTGCATCTTGTATACTACATTGCAATGATTCAGATATTTCATAGTTGTCCAATTCTATTTCCATGTCTCGACTATCCATTAAAGTTAAGGTGTTTGGTTATATGTCCGAGTTTATTAGTTTTATAGGTTAGCATTAAGAGCTTGAGCCCAGAGTAGACGTAGCAACAAGACCAGGATTGGTGATACAGAACGATGGAGATTCGACAAGTTTTAATTAGTTTAAATAGTTTATAATATGTTGAGAGACAGCAAGTATATTGTAGTATTCGTTGTGCGTAAGTAATTATAAGATGAGATTTCTGACATGAAGCAAAAAGCTTTGTGACCAAGTAGTGTATTAAATAATAGGGTTTTGTGAAAGGTTCATGTGTGTTGGTGTTGTGTGATGTTTGCGAATGAAACGCGTATGTGAGTGTTTCGTTTAAGAATTTTGGTTTGTTATTAAAATTAATTTTATAAAAAGAAGGGCATAGGAAAGAAGCCATTAGGTTGACGAAAAACAGTGAGGTACATATAGCATTAATATGGAGTTCATGTGTTTGATATGATATGGGTAGATTTGAGCTCTTCCAGTTGTTTTTCGCAGTGTATGTGAATCTGTGGCAAACCTTCCTTCTTCCGGAGCAGGATCCTTCCACGGGAGCACCAGCAAAATAAGTAGTTGTTGGTTCTAGCAAAATCTCGTGTGAGAAAAAACAGCCGTCTTGTTTTTGAAGTCAGGTGCTCCGAGATGTAGATTGGAACTGAAGGTGAAGCCAAGCCTAGTTGTTGACTGGTTAGTTTAGTGGAATAGTCCTTGTTGTATTTCTTGACTGCTATCATTACTTCTTCCTTGCGGATCACTGTTGTCAGCTTTAAAAGGACAATCGAGCTTTTTTCAGATTTGGTATTAATTCGGTATATGTCATCAATTTCGTTTTTGTTTAGGTCTAGTTTAAGAGTGGTCCCCAAACTCGCTGCCATCTTTCGCAGATCAGCTTTGCTCTCTGAATCGGTTTTTGGGACATTTCTGATCTCAATGCTAGATGACTTTTTGAGCTGGTCGCCCATTTCGAGTTTGTCTTGGAGCTCATTTATATATTTTCTGTTATCTTCTTTCTCTTTTCTCAGGGACGCTACCTCGATCTTTATTTCTTCATATTTAGCTGTCATGAATTCTATGGCCTTGTAGGATTCTAAATTTTGATGTTTGAGTTCCATAATAAGATCTTCTAATTTTGAAAATTTCGAATCTATTAGGTCGGTCAAGTCTTTTTTGAGAGTACTCAGGGAGTCACTGCGACCATCCGACAATCGCTTGCGCTTGTGCGCCTTAGCCTCGGCATTTACTGGTCTTTCCGACTCGCTCGTGGTTGGTGCATCAGAGTCCGAGGGCATTTTAGCTTTCCAGTGTGTGCACTTTGTTTTTAGGTAGACTTAATAATACTTGAGTATGAGTAAGTAATTTCCGCTGGAAATCAGCGCACTCCGTTTGTGACTTGGACCAATCGACAGTAGCGACCAGTGCGAGCGCCGGCCGGCCTGATGACTCACGCGCTAACTGGATGCACTGTGAGCCGAGTTGTTATGTTTATAATCTAACTTTGGTTTAATTCGCTGATAATTTCGCAAATACCGGGCCGTTTTTCACCAAACAAACTTCAGCACACGCGTGTGATAATAATGATGATTTGCACAACTAATTAAAAAAAAGATAAATGTCCAAGAGCTTAAAAAACACCCAAATATAGAAACTACCAATCAGAAAAACGTCCAACTATAGAGATGTCCATATAGTCCAACATAGTACAATACAAACTACTTTTGTAATTGCATACTTATTCAGTCATTTTAATCGTAATTACGCAGATACTATTTACTCATTTTTTTTATTTTTTTTAACTATAAGTGAGAACTGATTAAAGTTTTTAAATAGTTAAGTTTTTTGTTTTTTTTTTGTTATTAATATACCTATTTTGTAACTAGTAGGTAGCTGTTAGTTATCTTGGTTAAACAAAATAAAATAATTACCACATATACACATATTACATTTGACATTATTGCAAACAAAAAACAACATCTGGATCTTGTATCTGGATTAAGAACAAAATTAATATTCCTTTTTCAATTATAATTACAAAACGTTGGTACTGCTTATCCAATGGAAAACACAAGACTTTCAAAGCAAATAAAGCCCAACGAAATAAAGTAAAAAGTAGTCTTCTGCATTTTATTTCATTTTCTTTACAAATAAATAGTTGTAGCATAATAAAATGTCCTCAAAGAGCGGATTTCTTAATAAAGTCTGGGCATAATGCGGGTAAAACAAACATTTCCATGAGTCCCTCAGTAAGCTCACGCCTTTACAAAGATAACATTTAGTGAAAAGGATAATTAAAACAAAACACGATCTTTATTATGCTAACAAAGCAGTGTGAGAATCGATAGAATGTATAAGTTCATCGTTTACATATTGATAGGAAGTAAAATTCATAAAGTTTTTCTTTGAACTAGCAAATGTAAGGTATCTGATTTGTTTTAAGCACATTTGAATGAATTAACATATTTCTTTTTCAAGTTTGTCCATCCGAAAATAATTTCGTCTATGTAATTTGTTATACATAACTTTCAGCTTTTTTGTATTAAAAAAATACGACTTTACTCGGTCAATTTTTTTAGCTCTGTCACAGCTCAATGATATTGTAAAAAGGTTTTCAATATTTCACGGAAGTATTCCGGAAACCAGCAACAATCTTACGTTTCCCTAGCAAAAGTGATCAGAATTTACCTGTTTTATTACAACCTACTTGCAGGTGTCAGAGGCAAAAAACTTGGATTTGGTATAAGCGTGATAAATTTTCACCTTCAATATATAATTTAACATATTTTATTTGATATAGGTATCAAATGAAAGGGATTGCTGAGAAAACGAAAAAATAAAATGACGTCACACATTTTTTACAGAATTGGCCTACCTTTGGCCACCAACTCGCCCGATGGTAAGCGACGGTGTGGCCGAGGATGCAACCATTAATTCTAGCCTTGAAGATGCCTAGATTGTAGTTCTCAAAAGAAAGGAGGACGGCAGGGAATTCCATTCTTGGGTACGTTGAGTACGGATCTTTGGAATTTCCACGAATTTTCAATATGGCGGACGCCTAAAAGCTCGTTTTTTCTTTTCTTTTAATAATTTTATTTCGTTTTTATACTACGCCCCATTATTTATTTATCTCTGTTTTAGTTTTACTCTTCGTCTTCTTCGTCAATATCTGCCAATGTGGTGGTAGTATTGAAAATTGCTTTGACGATATGTTTCATCACTTTTCTCGCGCTCTGCCGTAGCAAAGTCAACTTGAACTGCATCAGTACAATGAGGTACGTCGACATGAAGGAAATGTTCTGAAAATACGGACAAGATTTGATTGAAAAGCATACCTTCGGAAACTAAGAATAACGCCTAAAATAAAATTACAAGGAATTTTATAAAAAGTGATCGATGGGGGCGTTAGGAAATTATTATGCTCAGGTAGTATGACAAGTAAGCTCGGGCATAATTATATGTTGTGTTATTTTTTTAAATCCCCGACGCAAAAAACTGATTTTGATTTATATTTTTTTGGTTTGTTTACAAGGTGACCTAGATCAAGAGCGTTCTTAGCTATGAATATAGATAATCCGTTGCCGTTCGAATATTAGCTCTTTTATCTGGGTTGTTTTAAAATTTACATATTATTAAACTTGCAACAGTTTAAAAAAAAAGCCTAGTAAGTGCTTTGGTAAAATCTAAGCTGTACTAATATCTTCATACTAATATTATAAATGCGAAAGTGTGTTTGTTTGTTGGTTTGTTTGTTCCTCTTTCACGCTGCAACGGAACAACGGATCAACCTGATTTTTTGCATGGGTATAGTTCAAGAGCCAGAGAGTGACATAGGCTACTTTTCATCATCATCATCACCATTTTTCATCACTACGCGGGTGAAACCGCGGGGAGCAGCTAGTCGCGAATAAAATTAAAAGAAGTTTAATTAATTTTGATTACATATAGTTATTAAAAATAATTATTAATTATAGAACATTCAATATTTTTTTTAATTATTATGTCCGTTTAGGGTAATTTTAACTTACAGCAGTAAACAGTTCCCGGTTGATGTTAGTGAACCCGTCAAGATTCATGATGGGAGGGTTCTTCGATATGGCGACTAAGAACATCTCGACCTCACGCTGGGTGCTGCGGTCTATGGCGCCGAGGTTCACGTTGAGGAGACGGACCTGGAACTCAAGGCCAACCTGGAAAGAAATAATAGATTTTTTAAAATAGATTTAACAAAAAAGCTTGTTGTTAAACAAAATTGAGTTTTTATATTATCTCGGTTGTAATATCGAAAAAAAGGTTACCTTTCTCGACGCATGGTAGGCCTCGTTGCAAATAATGAACAGCAGCGTCATGCAGTAGCCCACTATTACAAACAAACCCAGCTCTTTGTAACTCAGGCCTCGTTCAAGGACCTCGGAGAGCACTCCGTATAGAGAAATAGTAGTTGTGAAGAAAATCACCATGCAGTAGATGCCATACATGTTGGAATACGCACGCCCTGCAAAAACAATAGACTGTAGTGTTCCTTAAAAACTGAACGAGTTTTTTAAGTTATCTATTAAGACGAGTAATAAATACGAGTGTAATTGATTTTTTTCTTCATAATCATCATCATGATGAAGAGATAATTTTCCTTATTTCATCCATCGTATGCCATCCCAGCTCTCTTGCTATGCCACCTGCCTCGGTCCTATGCTAATCGAGTCCAGGGGCCTTACGCCTAGCAGTTTAAAGCAATCCAGTTTAGGTGATGAAAAAGTGTTGCGCGACCACAAACCGTATTTGGATGCGTCAAGGTTCACGTTCGCGTGATTTTTCGAACTGCGCGGTTTTAACGTTAGTTTGAGTCCGCGTAAAGAGTTAGGCGTAAGGCCCTTAGTTTGACCCGCGATATTATTCCTTAATTAATATTAGTTTGAGTTCTTTATTGTTCTCTTAGCTTAGGCTAGCTAATACATTTTAATGTTATCATTTCTATGTTACTTGGAAATAAATAAATTATTATTATTATTTAGTACCTATTGAAATACACTCAGATAGGCAACTCCACAACGTTTTAGATTAAAAGTGCTTGGTTCTAAAATATTACATAGGTATTTCAGAATGCTTTATATTATTTCAAATAATTAAATTACTGCAAAAATAAGTAAACAAAAAGAAAATCACATCGTTTTCTCGGAAAATTCTATCTTTGCCTAGTAACTTTATTAGAATAATCTCAATCGTTATTTCTTACGGTATGTGTATGAGATTTGTATGAAAATATCGCCGCATTTTCCTTCTTCTTACTTTTACCAATGCAGAAAATTGTTATCAGTAGAAAATCTCGCCTCAATATTAATTTAATTAAACACTAACCTTACGCTGAAGGCAAGAAGGCAGTTTGGCAACCCAGAAAAACTTCTGCAACAGTTTTGAGCTGTTTGTAAATCAACTTCAAAATATAAGGGGCAACTCGAAAAAAATATTTATGTTGCCAAATCAAAAGGCGTTTGAATAAAATTATTATTATTTATATCATTGAAGCTGGTTAAAAAACTACTGAGACAAAGCTAATGAAGTTTATATTGGACCACATCGAGAAATTCATCTACATGATAAAACAGAGCTATTAGGCTTATTTATGTATGTCATAACTGCCATACATAAATAAGAAATAATAAAAATAAAACGTCAGAAGCTCAAACTGAAGGTTTGCCAGAGGGCAATCAAGCGCAGTATTCTCGGCATCAAAAGAATCGACCGAGTTCCCAACGTAACAATTCGTTCAAGAACCAGAATTGCCTACTTACAGACCGAGACAGCCAAACTCAAATAGAACTGGGCAAGCCACGTGATTCCCATGCACCCGGCAAGATGGGTAGGAGCCTACATTACCAAAATTTGCCTAACTTGGCGGAGGATAGAGAGATGCGTGGAAGGAAATGGGGGAAGGCTTTGCCCAGCAATGGGACGAGACAAGCTGATTAAAAAAAACATACGGATTGAATTAGGAACCTGTCTATTTTTCGGTCGGTTATAAAGGATACATTGCTAAAACTGGATAAATTTTGAAGAATTTGGTGTTTTAACGAGGTTCTCTCACGCTTTAAGTGCTGTGCCTCTGATGTGTTTTTTTTTCTACAGATACAAATATGGATGTTTCATTACCTTTTTAAAGGCATATTCGGTACAAATAGTCTACTGGCATCTATGCACTGTGGACACGAGTTACCATTTGATACAAAACGGCGGCGTATGGTACAAATTGCCTGTGTTTATTGTTAGCAGATGGTGTGAATGGATGCTTTGTTTTAAGGCTCAAGGCTTAGGTATTTGTGATGTTTCACAATGGGTTTTACGGCGTTTTAGCATTTTGCCATCATGAAAATGAATGGAAGAAACGTGATTGCGGTCCGGGTTTATTTCTCATTATTTACTCGTAACACAAATTTTAAAGTTGTAACGTATTTACAACAGGTTTTGGCGTTTGTGGCAATGCACTTCGATATCAGATTTTTGAAGCTGCTGCCATCGATATTAATTTTAAGTGGTAATTATTTTTTTTCTTACTTCTACTCCCAGTGGCTGGTTTTTGAAATTAATAGATAATGAATTTTTTTACAGACTTTTTTGAATTTTTCGATCTGGAAGATGCAGCGTAGGGAGGCCTTCCACTAGATGGACCGATGACATTGTGAGAGTCACGGGCATCCCGTGGATGCAAAAGGCAGGCTGTCGTTCAGTGTGGAGGTTAAAGGGGGAGGCCTATGTTCAGCAGTGGACGTCTTCCAGCTGATGATGATGATGAACTTTTTTAACTACGGTACCAAGCGATCAGAAATATTTAAGGGATTTTTGTCGCAATTAATTCTAAAGCCAGGCTCGCACGGGTGACTTTTAATTTGGTACCGTGATTTTTTTCGTTATTTTGGTACAGTCTATAAGTTAAGAGATGTATGAATGTACGTGCAGGATAGGACCGGATTAGCAAGTTGAAGCGGCAGTGGGCAGGGCACATATCATGCAAAACAGATGGCCGATGGGGCTGAAAGATTCTGGAATGGAGACCACGGTCCAGTAAGTACAGCGTAGGACGTACACCCACTAGATGGACAGATGACCTAAAAGAGACCGCAAGAAAACGCTGGATGCAGGCCGCTTCCAACCGGCCCTTTTGGAGATCGACAGGGAAAGCCTATGTCCAGCAGTGGACGTCCTATGGCTGAAATGATGATAATGATGATGATGACGTGCAGGATGTCGCATCATAAAACTTGCGCGCACTAAGACCTGGACCAGAGTGAAAAAGGTATGCCTTATCCTTATTACCTAGTTGCTGCATCATGTGGGACAAATCGACCCATAGATGGCGGTATTGCGCCAGTTTTAGAGCTGGGTGTTCAGCTTCAAGCGCCTTGTGCAGGTTCGTTGCAAGACCTTTTGAGGCAGTGCCGAATGCGTTGCAGTTAATGTACCTAAAAAGATTTATTACTAAATTAAAATCACTACAAAATCTGACAAAATGTATATTAGCTGGCAAGATGAAACATGTCCATACATCGTAATGATGTTTGTCGATACTAATATTATAAAGAGGAAAGATTTGATTGTTTGTTTGTTTGTTTGCATTGAATAGGCTCCGAAACTACTGAACTGATTTGAAGAATTCTTTCACCGTTGGAAAGCTACACTATCCCCGGGTAACATAGACTATATTATATTTTCAAAAAAATAGGGATCCTTTCTAAAACTCCAATAATGTAACCCAAGGTGTAAAAAAATAAGATTTACAATTATTATTTTAACTTTGCGTGTTTGACAGTTCTAAGACAGGACAACGTCTGTCAGGTCAGCTAGTTATATATAAACTGAGGAAGATACGTCTTTGCGGTAATACAAACACAAGTTAATTAGCTTGAGTGAACTCAGTCCGTCCTGTGTCTAGAAACGACGCAAACGTATGATGCGCGATTTGGGAAACTAATTTCACTTTCTAAACACTATGAAATACTTAGACTGGGACGACTGTAAAAGTAAAAACTGTAAAATTGTTGTAACGCTGTAAAGTTCTATGAGTCCTATGTAGGTGACTATAGTAAAGTATTGCCATGTTTTTAATGCTTTTTAATGAATGTGGCGTCTCTATTAGTAAAGCTTCATTGATAAATCGATATTAAATTGATGAGAATAGTCTGCAATTAATAAGTTTGTGCTTGTATTTATATTTATGGGTTTCACGCAGATTTTTATAGAGAGCTTTTGTTAGTTTTGCTTAAAAATTCTCGATCATAAATTTTAGTTCGTCCACGCCCGTGTAGCGAATAAAAGTTGGCCAAAAACAATCCGAATTTCAGTTTCCCCAAAACCTCTGTATATTTTATACCACATGCACATTCGCTAAGCGCAACGAATAACTTTTGGTTGTTGATTTAGACTCATACGTGAACGGGTCTTTGTATATCCGGCTTTGTAAATCCGAATTTACAATTCAGCAGCAATATACATACCAAAGGGAAAGAAATTCTTCGAATATAGGTAAAGTGGAGAAAGAATAGCTTAGTTCAGCGCTGCCGGAATATGTTAGGATTTCTGAGTGCGGACATTTATCTGATGACAGAAAGGCTTTTTGATTTCGAAAAGTTAAGTGTGAATAGTAATCGCGGAAAATATCTTGTCAGAAATAAATAAGGTCTATTAATATTATAATATGAGTGCCATGGTAGCCTATTTGAGAGACCGCTAGACTTGAAAGCGTGACGTCGCGGGTTCAAACCCCGGGCCCGTACCAATAAGCTCTGTGGAGTTTATGTACGGATTTTCATACCACTGGCTTTTCGGGAAGGAAAACATCGTGAGGAAACCTGCATACGTACGGAGAAGAAATTCAATGGCGTATATGAATCCACCAACCCGCAATTGGGCCAGTGCGGTGGATATGGCCCAATCACCCTTTCGGAGGCAGGCTAAAAGTCCAGCTGTGGGTTGTTAAAATGCTGATTATGGGATTATATTATTAGGGAATTGTTCATTTAAAAACGCTTTCTATACTTTCTCATAATCCCGTCTGCATTGTTTGCATGTGATTGACCAGTGTATCTTAACATGTATTAGGTACATAACAATGGAAATATCACAATAACATACTTGTTACAGTGTAAAATGCATATAAAAACATATGACACGAATGATCGCAAACAAACACGAGCAAACTTAGGCGCTTGCACCGCTAGACACTGAATGTTCGTGCACTATTGCTGTTTTGTCCACATACAGCCAATTGCCTTCTCACTTGCTACGTAACAACATAAGGCGAGCACTAATGAACGCGAAGGAATCCTCCATTCGCGTGCATTCACTTTCGCTTATACGTTCACTCCAACTCGTTCACTCGTGTTCGGTAGTGATCAATACCTAAGTTTGTACAAAGCATTAACACATACAAAATTTAGCGTTTTGCAAGAGATTATTAACTAAAAGATTGCTGAAAAGACAAGCATTAAAATAAAACAAATAAATATTTGGGACATTTTTGCCCCCACGGTCATCTGACCCCAAACAAAGCAAAGCTTGTACGGCTATGGCTGCCAGAGACTGGTATCAAGAATACATTAAGTGGTCGTTATTGCTGATATACATACATAAATATATTTTAAAAAAGATACTTAAATAGATATTAACACCCAGATATAGAACTAACACAAATGTTCATCACATGAATGTTTGCCCTAGGTGTGAAATGAACAAACGCCCCCAAGCGCAGAAGGTAGGTTTACTACCAACTGGACCAACGGAAAGATAACAATGAAAGATAACTGATATAGTTCTTACCAAAGTGAGCAGAATCCATCCAGCATGGCTATAATGTGGTAGTATGCGAAAGAATGCCACAACTCAAAATCATCCTGAAGGTAGTGCTGCGACAGTATCACGGCAAAACTGAGCGCCCACGAGAACACGCAGAGCCCCCAAGTTAGGGAGTAGAGGTTGGGGAAGATTATTGGGGTGCCCGTGATCTTTAGATATTTCAACTGAAAATAAGGATCTTCATACTAATCTTGACACATCCTACTAATATTATAAACGCGAAAGTTTGTATGTATGGATGTATAGATGTATGGATGTATGGATGTTTGTTCCTCTTTCACGCTGCAACGGATCGACCTGATTTTTTGCTACTTTTCATAATCATCACCATTTTAAATCACTACGCGGGTGAAACTACGGGGTGCAGCTAGTACTATTATAACTGCGCAAGATTGTTTGTTTCTTCCTCTTTCACGCAGCGACAGAAGAAACGGATCACCGCAATAAATTACACAGAGAAGTTAGACGGCCTTTTCGCCATCATCATCAGCCAAAAGACGTCAACTGCTGAACATAGGCCTCCCCCTTTATCTTCACCACTGAATGAAAGCCACATTGTGACACACACGTTGTGCAACGACATTGTGAGAGTCGCGGGCATCCAGTGGATGCAGATGGCAGGCTTTCGTTCAGTTTGGAGGGAGTGGAGTTTTTATCCAGAGTGAAATAGGTAGTCACAAAAATACTGTTTTTTTTTCGAATACACTTGCTTGACCGCTATCTTGTCCAGCTTGTCTGATGTTATGCGTTATTACAGTTTTCAGTAAAGCACCTAAAATCTAAAAATTCCAATCCCAGAATTATTCACTGCTCGTGGGTTTCATAATAAATCACAATTATAAGTAGGTAGACCCAGGTGTGTCCAAAAACTACGACCAGAACCATCAGAGTATAGGCAGCAGCGTCCTATTAGTACACGGCGAACGTACTGCGATCCCCAAGTTACCTGCCAACGTGAATTATAGCAACACCCCTCTCTAAGAGGGAGGCATTTGTTCAACAGTGGACGTTTACTGGCTGATGATGTGATATGGTTAGAGAGAAGTCTATATTTAGCAAAGGACTTCTTCTGGATGATGATGATGATGATGATGGTGATATGGTTCATCATCAGCCTATTTGATGTTCGTCCACTGCTCGTCCAGGCCTCTTAACGTCATAAGGCACGATCCTCTGCTTTTCACATCCACTTGCCACAAGCCCTATTTCGCAGGTCGTCACTCCACCTGCAGGTCACCCTACTCTACGTTTGCCGATACGCAGTCTCCACTCTAGAACCTATCTACCCCAACGGTTGCCAGTTCTTCTACAGATATGGCCAGCCCATAGCCACTAGAGCTTGTTAATCCTTTGAGCTATGTCGGTTACTTTAGTTCTCTATCGGATAATCTAATTTCTGATGCTATCTTTCAAAGAAACCCCAAGCATAGCTCGCTCCATAGCTCGCTGAGCGACTACGATGATATAGTAAGGTAACCAGGTGATGGCATCCAGGTGGTGGCATGATGGTATGGTATGGTATGAGGTGGTTTAATAAATTCTATTCTATTCATTATGATCGCTTAATTTGGTTACCTGGTAATGAGTCCACATGTTCTTGAAAATAGCCACTTGAGGTCCATGCCGCCATGACGCGATCGGGAGAAGGAAGTGCGGGATAAGGATACTCAGGAAGATGATGTTGTAGATCACTTCATCGAAACGTTTATTTGAGTTGTTCTGGAAGTTTTCATAACGCTCTTTGGCAACTGAAATTATCAAAGTGAATGTTATTTTACTATTATTTTACAGAATAATATATGACAAAATATTAAAAAAAAATATGTAAAAAAAATAAAAAAACAAAAAAAATATATTTTATTTTTTATTTATTTACGGGATATTTACCGTGGTAAATTTGTGGAATGAGCTCGATCCCAACAACCATACCACGGTAACTGTACCGTAAATAATCATATAAATTTAGTCAACAACCGTGATAGTTTAAAACAGTGTTTTGTAATAATTATATGACTTCCAACCCACTATGAGTTTGGTTGAGTCTGTCCTCAGAATATAAGGTATTGGATTTAAGATTATTGTTATTAGCATGTTAGTAAAAATTTAAGGATATGTTCTTTAAAATAAATTATTTGGTACTCACCTTTTACTACAATGATGCTTTCTAGGCCCCAAACCAAGTATGCCCAAAGAGTAGCTTTTGATATCCAATTGAAAGTAGTACGTTTAGTTGTTTGGGCATCTAAACAACGATAAAATAATCATATGAATAACTTTTCAATATATTTTTAGTGGTGAAACATAATAAAAATCGGCCAAAAGCAAGTCGGACTCGCGCATTAAGGGGTTCCGCACCCAAAAAACTTTGTTTGTCTTTGCTTAGTTTGGGGTCAGATGACCGTGTGTGCAAAAATGTCCCGAATTTTTTTTTTATTTTTTTATTCAGCTAAGGATCTTTAACTCACGTCCGACTCGCACTTGGTCGGTGTTTATTGTTTTTTTGTTTCACTCTAGACTCTAGAGTGTTTACTATTATAAGTACTAAGTTTAACGCTTGTATTGTCGTTTTTGCACTAAACCAAAGACAAAAATGCGTTTTTTTATATCGGGACTGGACCCCTTAATTTTTTACTTTATTAATATATATTTTATTAATATTTCTTTTTTTATCCACCATAACATTCGATATTCTGTAAAAAAAAACAACTGGCTAGAAAAAATACAGCATTTAATAGGTAAGACAGACAGGATAGGTGTAGGCTTTGTAATAGTATTCCGTTGAAATTCTTTGGACACGGAAACCTAAAAAGGAACAGCAATCAGCTTTCTAAACTTTTGTGGTAAAAATGCTCCTCTATTACTTAAAAAACATTATATAGAAAACAAGGTCAGTTAATTTCTTAATGTAACAACAAAGTATTAAAAGAAATCGTCCAAGGAGTCATACCAAAACTGAAAGTTTTTACGTTCTTTGCAAGGTTAACGAATTTTCCTCTTTATATTTTCCTTCCGTGAATTTGAGGATTTATTTGAAACAAAACTTGGGAAGGTAAACTGTAATAACAAAACTGTAGTAACATGATAGTTTAAATTATCTGTTTTTTCACACACTTATACTGAAGAAAAAAAACGGTTCTGTAAGAATAGAGGGAGAGAAAAGCTATGTAATACTGCAACTAGAATGTTCTAAGAGATATAATAATAATAATAAATAATAAATATTCGGGACATTTTCGGGATATGCGGTACGCAAAGTTATCTTACTTTTAGGTACTCTCATAATCGGCATAATTCCCATGATTTGAAACAAGACCAGTAAGCTCTTCGTGGTAATATAGAAGCTGTCATGTGCATCCAACAGCGCCCCATCTTTCACTGTTATCTGAGGGCCGTAAATTTCTTCTGATTTATAATCTAGAATAAAATACAGAACGTAATATCATTAGATAATAGACTTGAACCAGTAACCTATTTAAAATAAGTAAATCATAAGAAAAAAAATAGGAAAAGAAAATGTTATCCTCAATTTTGGAGCAGCGGCCATAATAATTATTGAATTAAGTGTGATGTTCTGTTTCGTTTTGTACTCTTAAAGCCCTTGAACATGATACTCATATTAACAGGGCTGGAAAAAAATATACACCTTCTGCCATCTTGTGGCGGGAGCCATTTTGGAAATGGCAATATTGGTTATTGCATTTTGTATTATCACCAGAACTAAAAGTGTATGCAAAATTTCAGCAAAATCGGTTAGGAGGAAATGGTTTTAATTTAGTTTGCAAGATATGACCTAAACAAACAAACGAACATTAAAAAAAACATACAACTACAAGTAAGTAGGTAAACAAAAATCATCAATTGCTTCAAGTGAAGAGTGAATAGAGTCCTCAAAGGTAGGCAACGCACCGCCAATGCCCCGGGTATTGTCAGTGTCCATAGGTGACGGTGACTACTTACCAATACCATCAGGTAGCCCGTCGCTTGAAAGTCTACTATCACATAAAAAAAAAAAAAAACATGTAACAATGTATGATGTGTGCCACTTTTTATGCCGTTATATTTTATAACGTTGAGGAATGCGTACCAGTATTATTCCTCAATCTATACTTCTATACTAATATTATAAAGAAGAAAGATTTGTATGTTTGTAACGAATTGGCTAAAAAGTACTAGACCGATTAAAAAAATTCTTTCACCATTTGAATGCTACATTATCACTGATTAATATAGGCTATATATCTATACCCGTGCGAAGCCGGGGCGGGCCGCTAGTGCTTTATAAAAAACCGCGTGGACAAAATACAATTAATTGTGAAAAAACAGCCAATGACGGTAAATTTGTTAGAAGCGTTTTCAAACAAACATTATCCCAAACAAACTCATAAATAAGTATTTCCGATCAACAACTTCATAAATATCAGTCAGCATTTTACAGCTTAGTCGTAAAAACATAGCTGTTTCCCGCTGTTTTCTCAATAATATTTTTACAAGCAATTGCTTGCTTGCTACTTTATTTTCTCGTTAATAAATTGCATTATTCTCCAGGAAATTTAAAATGTTAAAGTACGATGTATGACTATATTTAAGACGTCTACCCCACAGTAGATATAAATAAAGCAGAACCTAGTTTGACTCAGACGTGTCCTTGAAATCAAAGCCAACTGTCGATCACAGGGCGGGGTTGCTATTATCACTCTTAAATGATTTTTTTTACATTATTTTGTACGCTATCTCTACGCTTACGACACACACTGCGAAACTGAATGACGTGGCGCACGTGACTATCGCTCTGAGCGTACCCGAGGGCAGATCCACAAGGGGGGGATCACGTGTATTTTTGGCTTAAGGCCTAGCTAAAACTATCAAGCCCTCGAAAAACATTATGTCTATAAATATATCTATAATATAGTCATAAAAGATGGCGTCAGAATCTTTAGCTTAAGCCGAACCAGTGATATCAGCGTGTCTCTTGATAAAATATTAGCACATAAACTAAGATGTCATATAAAACTTCGTAACACAACAATAAGTAATTGGTCAAACAAATGAAACAAATACCTTTTATTTCTTTCTCATTCATATGTCCGAACATATCCTTGCGGCGACTCTCCTCATTTTGATTGGGATTGTATCTCCTACTGTCCATTATCTACTCTTGATACAGAATAGTCACTATTGTGTCGAGGTCCGTATGGAACGAACTCGGTAAAAGCTCTGGTCGGTTCTAGAATAAGGGATAATCAATCATAAGACGTCTTGGCTTATTCGGTTATGCGGTTATGCGCGTTTGCTAATGGAAAACTGTGGAGTCGACTTGATACAACTTTGATTGTTAACTATTTTTAAATTCTTCAGACATTTTTCCATAAGATACATACTTGAGAATCCTAGTTTTTGAGAATACCTATACTTACTAAGAGAGTATTATAATTGTTTTTTTTTGTGGTTGACTGGCTAGGCGTTAGACCACACCTCACCTGATTGATAAGTGATGGTGTGGTTGAAGATGGTAAACACGCCTGGTCTGGAATGAGAACTGGCTCTCAACTCAAGTGATGCGGTGCGATGATTTTCAGATTGCGGGTGGTAGCTAGCCAGCCGAGCATTAAAAATAGTATAATCATGATGTTTTTCTTCACCAGCATCTACAAAATATAGGCAAGATTAAAATTACTAATTAATTCATGAATAGGTCGTAGACGAACGAAAGTTACCGACATAGCCCACCGGATTAGCAAATTGAAGTGGCAGTGGGCATAGTGGACATATAGGACGCAGAACAGATGGCCGATGGGGCCGAAAGATTCTCAAATTGAGAACACGGACCGGTAAGCGCAGCGTAGGACGTCCACCCACAAGATAGACAGATGACCTAAAAGAGACCGCAGGGAAACGCTGAATGCAGGCCGCTTCCAACCGGCCTTTTTGGAGATTGATGGGGAAGGCCTATGTCCTGCAGTGGACGTCCTACGGCTGAAATGATAATGAATGATGATGATGATGAATTCGGTAGCTTCAACGGTATATAGGCAGTACAACTGTTTTTAGCCCGTGATGTAAAAAAGAGGGGTATTATAAGTTTAACGTATGTATCTGTGAGTCTATGTATTTGTGTGTCAGCTTGTGGTACCGGATCTCCCAAACGGCTGAGCAGATTACGGTTAAGTTCTTTTTGTTTGAAGAGTGACTTGATTGAGAGTGTTCTTAACTATGATTTGTGAAAATCTGTTCAGCAATTTGAAAATTATCAGCTATTTTATAAGGTGTTTTTTTTTATTGCAATGTATACTTGTTTATATATAAATCTACAAAAAAGTAAGAACAAAAAAATCAGGTCGATTAAATTACAAGATTCGTACAAAAAAAAACAATTGAAGTTTGAAACAACAGTAAACCAACAAATCATATTACGTACAAATCCACTCCATAGTTTCCGAATCCCTATACATTATACAAGAACAAGGTACAAACGACGCCCGGGTGACGCTCAACAGCCATTAATTCATATTTCACACTAATGGCGACTTTCGAAAACACTTAACGGGCCCTAAGTGAGATGTGGCGCGACCTTTCCATCCCGTTAATATTCCACGACGTGGTAACCACTGCTAGTTTATTATTCAGTTTTAACGCTTAGCAATGTTTTTGAGAGGTGTGAAACGTAAAAGGTGTGAATGTAATGGAATAGTTTAAATCTTTTGTGAGTTCTAGTCTGTCTCTCTGCGTTCAAGTGCTTTTCAGTGAGCGCTTATAATTTTAGTGTTATTTTTTCTTAGCTCTAGAGGTTTTGTGTTTTGAAATTATGTCTGTCTGGCTGTTTGAGAACTGGCATTAACGTGGTGCAAAACTATACTGCGTTAACGGTTATTTTTACGGAGTTCGTAAACAACTTCCGGACAACTACTAATCACTATTCAGGGCCCGATGTACCGTTTGCACTATTGACTTGCACCATTAATGGTCCAAATTCAACTAACGTTTTCACGTCGTTGCACCATTAACTTGCACCATCTTGGTGCATCTGTTTACATCTGCAAAAAACTATTCCTACCATAAATTTAAAACAGACATAAAGGAATTTGTTGATACCAGGTACCAGGATAGCAGAAACGATGGAGAGGTATTTCACTCTAGATTCACGAAGCGTGTGATCACGGGTCGCGAGAGGGAAACCACTGGTATGACAATTCTCCAAAGCAACAATAGCCACGTGTCCAGTTTTATTAAAAAAAGAAGTAATCATCCGCTTGTACGCACTTTGCACGCACCCCACTTTTGTTGGTTTCGGCTCATCTTGAAATTCGGCCCATACATTCAATTGCTGTTTTGGTTTTAGATTGTAGCTATAAATCCACATTTCATCACCTGTTACTATGTCCACAACATATTTGACGCCCCTTCGTTGAGTCTGGTAATCATGGCGTTGCATCAAGTGACGCGTTCCATTTTTAGAGCCTCTGTCTAATTGTGTGGGATCCACCGTGAGCACAGCTTTTTCATACCCAAATGTTTGTGTAGGATTGAAAGTATTTGACTCATGCCTATGTCTAAAGATGCTTGAATATCTTGGTAGGTCACATGCCTGGCTGTTAATCATACAGCACACAACATCGATGTTTTTGTTGTTCACAGCGGTGGACCATCACGAAATTCATCACTGAGATTGACACGAGCGCGTTTCAATTCTGCAAACCAGCTATAAATTAGATTGCTAGATTTTAATAAAAGCCTGAATTAAATCATATTATTTCACTCTGTTAGTTCAGAATAGGTTATTAATGCAGGGATAGTGTAACATACTTGCGTCAGTTGCCGCTCAATTATCGTTGTTATTGCATAATGGCTACGGGATTGTCATTAGTTTTGTTTGGAGATAATTATCCCGGGATAACATTGACGTTAAACAATTTTGCTCATGATGATAGATGGTACACATGAAAATGTGTTGGTAATAAAATGATGTATTGTGAATATTATACTTGTAGATAGAAGATCGAGCTTCAGGGAGCAGTAGTCGTAGTTAGGCCCTAGGTTTTTTTTGGTTAGGCTTATTTCTGATTGTTTTTTTCCTCTGGATTTTGGCGTCGCACATCTTGTGTATTTGCCAGCGTCAGGTATTGTAATATTTTCTAGTTTTATCAGACATCGTCAAAAAAGTCAGAGTCAAGAAAAAATGTCATGGTTAAGTCAAATTCATGCCCTAGTAAAGTGGTGGGGCTAGAGGCTTCCATAGAGTTTTGGAAAAAAAACGACAATACCTATATTTTGACCTCGTTATATCTCTTGAACTTTTCCGTATTTTAAATATACCTACTTCACTCTGAATCACATTCGAAATAAATAAATAAATCTGTGATGTATAATCACATTACTCAGAAAGTTTGTAAGACCGAATCTCGTTACTTCGAAAGCTCGTAAGGCCTAAACCTTAACTAAGATATTTAATTTTCAATTCAACTACCTTGTAAAATACACACACAATTACAATAAATTTTATACTTAAAAAAATAAGTTTACGAAATATCCCGTCACACCGCGTTCCAGTAGGTACGAGTACATAAATCAATTATACCACGCCATTTAGTACAGGATTTTTTTCGGATTCGCTAAAAGCTCGTGAACTTTTTAATGTGGTTTATGGATTACCCCAAAGTTTAATTATTCGTGATCAGCCCAAGCATCCTTTTTCGACCGATGCGGATTTTGTTTTTAGAACCTTATTTTTTTCTCCTGATGGTATTGTGGCTCCTATATCTTTTTTAATTACCACAAAAAATTATACATTTATAAGGAATCATAGCAAATTTACCAAAATTAAATTATAATACTACATTTATCCAATAGGCAGCTGTCTGCAGGTATCATTCCCAAATGGGTACATCCAATTTCATCGAAATTTATATTACATATTTTTATTTCAATACCGTTCACTGAGTATAATTGTCTTTTGCCATATAGGACAGTTGATCGAATTTTGGTTGGTATTCGTTATAGTTGGTATATTATTTATAATCTATACCAGCATTTGATATACCTACCGATCTTCTGAAATACTATGTTTTTGTATACTACTAATGTTATATGCTGTTCAAGTTACATAATAAGAACTAAAACTATCACTACCTAATTATTATATACAAATTAAAATGAACAATAAATTATCAAAATCATTAAAAATACTAATCTAAAAGCCCTTCGGTGGAGGGAAAAGTGGCCAGAATGCTGGCAGCATTGCCACGTTGGATGGCAATGCTAATTTTTTGACCAAAGTAGGCGCCAGCATTCCGGTCACATGTCGCCTCCATCAAGCGTTTGGCCAAGTCCCTATATAAATCATGGCCGGCCGGCCCCCACGGTCCTAAGGTCTCGACCCCAAACGGCACAAACATATACACCCTGTCTAAAAATCGATATTTGTGCCGTTTGAGGTTTTCAGCCTTAGTCGCGGCAGCTCCAGCCTGTAAAGATGTCCCAGGAAGATGAGACGGCGCCAATGTATCGACGCATGTAGCGTCCCATATTACAGGCCGCCCCATCTTCCATGGGATGAGGGTCATCCCGTCGGGTCTCTTACCGTCGTCCCGCATCAGTCCATTAGGTTCTAGAACTGACGGGACGCCGGCGCTGACGAAAGCCCGACGGATGATGTCATTCAGGCTGGCATGCCGCGGTATGCGCCCTGCGCTCTTAGCGCAAGACAGCGCGTGGTGGCCGTGCCTGTCCACCATTTCACTACAAGAGCAGCGGTGAGGGACTTGGCATGGGGCACCTATACGGAGGGATACGGCTACTCGGAAAGTATTATTATCTAAAAGATTGCCAACGTTTTTGGAAGGAAGGGCATGTAGCCAAAGCCCCGATTCCCACCGCGTAACAGCAAGTAGACGAGCGCGCTCTGTGGAAGAACTTGCAGAATCAAACAAGTTCTGCCGTTCTATCTCACAGAGCGGCCCGTCCCACTGTCTCTGCGAAGCCGGAGCTTTAGGCAACGGTTGGTTCGGACAAGCTATTTTCCAGCTTTCCAATGCGTCAGTAAGGTAACTGATTTCTGAATTTTGTAGTGTAGGCGATAAAATAGTGTTTACCAGTTTTTGAGTGCTGAAAACTGACGACAGGAAAGCTGGCAAAGATACACTAGAAATTTTGCGAATACCGAGTCCTCCAAACCTTACAGGTAATGAGGCTTGCCTCCAAGTACGATCGTCGAAAGGTGTGTTAAGTATGGTGGTGAGTGTATCCCTTTGAATGTTGTCAAGATGTTGTAAAGGTAAAGGATGATTCCAAAGCTGACAACATCTAAGAGAATACATAAATTTTGGAACAAAAAGGCAATATCGAATAATAAAATAAGCCATGTGAGTGTTTATTTTTTGGAGGCGGTCCGAAACTGACTGAAAATTTTGAATTTTTTCGTCAATAAAATCTTGTATTGACTCATCTAGGATCGGTGACCCTAGAAGGCGAAGTGAGCGATTATCTAGCACTTTGATATTAGGCGCGACTTGTTCAAAAAGATTTATTGTCTCATTTTTTTGACTTGAAAAAGAATTTGGAATAAAGAGTTCGCATTTGGAAAAATTTAGTACGAGACCTATTGCATTAAATTCCGTGATTAAATTTTGCAGGTCTTTATATACTGTGTTTAAGTCGCCTCCTAGAGTACCATCATCTAGGTACCATACGTTAAATTTGGATTCTAATTTTTGAATGATAGGGTGGATAGCTAAGCCAAAAATAGCTGGTCCGAGGGGGTCACCTTGCTGGCAGCCAGATTCTGAAGACAGCAAATTGTTTTTGTACATTAATTTGGAGGGTTTACTATAACATTGCCAAATAAAATTGTAAATAGATGGAATTTTGTCTTTAACTTGGGCCAAAAGGGTGTTTCGATCAACAGAATTGAAGGCATTCTTAACATCCACTTTCAGCAGAACTTCACATTTCTGATGGTATAAATAAGTTCTTAGGGCGTGTACCGCCGCCTCACAGCCGCCGCGCGATCCAAATCCGAGCTGTAATGGTTGGAACTCCTTACAGAGGCACTCTTTGATATGCTTTACACAAACTTTTGCTGTGAGGCGACGGTACACTGTACCGACAGCTATCGGCCTTATGCCACCATCCTTTTTAAGAAGGGCGCATAAATTAGCCCCGTATAATATTTCAATTATTCCGTCATTTACTTTACCGGCTAGCATTAAATTTACAAGCGAAGTGAGCTCTTTAAGCAAGGAATCCCCGATCTCACCACAACTTGCGCTTGTCAAGTCTTTCAAATGTTGCGGCGTAAGAGAGTCGAGGCCACCTGCTGAGCCACTGGGGAAGGATGCTAACGCAGACGAAAGGTCTTCTACAGTCGCGGTAACAGCATCTTCCTCAGTAATGCCATCAGGTAAAGGAAGATCTGGATTAAAAGCTGAGGCTGGATGCTTTTCCCTCAGTGCCAACAAGGTTTCCAGATTATTTGGTGCCAGTGTATCGCTAGAAAATAATAGTCTAGCTGAACCTCTGATATCTCCTTCACTAAGTTTGTCTTCTACTAGACGGTAAGACATGGAGGTAGGCACGGACCGATCTTGATTAGTTGAAGCAAAAGAGATATCAGGGCAGCTTGAATTTTGTTTACAATTTTGTTTTATTTTACTCGTGAGGGAATTTTGATCAGATTGGTTTTTCGAAACATGAAGAATTCTGAACGGAAAAGACAATAAATGCTCCCAGGCCTGAGTAGAGTTGTGTAAAATTACATTCCTAATGTCGTCGACAAGACATTTGGCTACACTAATACGTGCACCACGCGGAATTCTTTTTATTACCGGCAGATTTGTTTTGCAGTCACTTAAAAGTTTTCCAAAGTCTTGTATGTTCTCATTAGGAACATTAAACTCATTTGTGAAATTTTGGGTCGAACGGTGAGATTTACTAATATGAATTTTGAGGCCGCGGTTGCCTTTAAAGAAACGTGGCTGGGAGCACTGGTTGCATTTTACTAAATTTTCTGACGATACACTGACACCAGTTTTTGAAATTTGACTATCTGCACAAGTTGCCGTATCCCGTCGTGAAGTCACACTCAAGTTAGGCACTACTGGAGATGGTCTAAGCAGGTCTTCGTCATCCTCATGTAGGGGCAGTTGTCGCCTGCAACGCCGATCTTGTTGGTGCGGCGGAGGCGACAAAAGCCTGGAATCTTCTACGGGCGTATGGAAAATTTCATCATCGCGCCGAGGCGATGGTGGTGATGAAATCATATACCTAATATATATCTACAAAAAAATTACTCAAAAAAACATCAATATTATGTACAGCACGCGTCAAGGATGACAGTTGTCCATCAAAATTAATTTTGCTTGTACATGCGCCGAAGACGACCACGACTCGGAGCCATTGTAGGCAAAGGTTTATTCATGCAGTTTTCTGTCTTGGTCCGAGCAATCACCGATTAAAAATCTCTAGGAATCTATGGGAAGTCTTCAAAGTAATTATAATAATTTATAAGGAATTAAATAAAAATTTGACTTCTGTCGGCGCCATAATATACATAATTACATAATTTTCTTTTATATATTGATGATCTGAGGGGCCGTCCATTAATCACGTGATGTTTTTTTTTTTGCATTTTTTAGCCCCCCCTCCGTCTTGGTGATACATGGTGAGGTTTAAGACTAAATTTTAAATTTAGCAAAGGAACGAAGCGATGTTACATCAAATTGATTTGAACTTCTATCACACTCAAAGTAAGTAACATAAGTTCAATATAAACAGACTAAGCTTTCACATCAAACAGTGAAAATCCAAGATCGCATACCGAAGATAACAACGGCAGGAATAACCCCGAGAAACTTTAGAACAATCTGGAACAAACAGAACTTATCCATTACTGTATCGGCTTAATCGATCTTCTATTCTAAAACCTGGACTTCATCTTCAACCCTATCTCTACCGAATTTCGATTGGTTTTTGAATGCGGCTATAACGGGTTAAATCATAGCTCAGGTATAAGTGTATTTGTCTGTTTGTGTTGTTTGATTGTATCCTAGGCTTATTGTTGATAATTGTAATCGGTTATGATGGTATCGAGTTCAGAGACTACGTGAGAATGATAGTAAAATAATTTTATGAGGCACCTAAGGCAAGAGTATACAGGATGTGAGGGGAACACTCTCGAAGTCAAAAGAAGGTAATTGTACTCATTATTATGAACAACTTTTACTATGGGAGAACCCTGAAATCGCGAAAAATTATATTAGCTGTTCTATAGAAAACGTTCATTGACACTCGACAAAATGTATGGAAGAGCAGTTTTTTTTTCGCGATTTCAGCGTTGGTCCAATACTAAAAGTGGTTCATAATGATGAGTACAATTACCTTCTTTTGGCTTCGAGAGTGTTCCTCCTTACACCCTGTATGAGCAATTATCTCACCATCTATAACGTGGGGTTGTGATGCGAGTAATCGATATCATACTCGGAAAATCAATTTATGAGTCACCCAAAGTAAAAGATTCGAATGAAATTATCTCACAATCGGTAGGTGGGATTTTGATGCTTACTAGCTTGCTAGCTACGTGGGTTTATGGTGCAATTAATCGATAACATACTCTGACTCTTAGACCCATCCTAGACCTCAATTAGCTCGGTCATAAAAAATATTTCATTTACTTAATAGTACTTACTTAATTTGGAACTAGCATGAATCAGGGAAAGGTAGAGAGTAGAATTGGAATAAAACGGAAACCTTGCAAACAAAGTTATTCATGGAGTGGAGGCCATATAATATTTTCTCGGGTCGCTGCCGGTCGCCATGTGACGCTAACTGCTACAATGATGTTGGGAATCTTTTATGTAAGAGCAGGTATCTGTTGGAGCGAGTAAATATGCCCTCTTCATGGAACAGATGTTTATTTCTCAACTGGAATGGTTTTATTGAAAATCATTTGACACAATTATCAATTTAATAAACTGACCAAATAACCGACTTCAAAATTAGTAAAATAGGCAATTTGGTATTTTTCAGTTAATTCGATTTAAAAAGTAAACTACTGAACATATTTTGATGAAATTTCTATGGGACATTATCAGACATAAAAAAAAACTACAACCTAATTAAGAAACCCTCCTTTTTGATGTCACTTAAAAATTAATGCGGTCAGCATTTTAGCAAATAATATCATCAGCCTATTTGATGTTCGTCTGCGTAGGCCTCTCCCAAAGAATGCCCCAAGGCACGATCTATACAGAGAACTAAAGTAACCGACATAGCTCATAGGATTATCAAAATGAAGTGGCAATGGGCTGGCCATATCTGTACAAGAACTGACAACCGTTCAAAGTAACCGACATAGCTCAAAAGATTAGCTAGCTTAAGTGGCAATGGGTTGCCTATATCTGTAGAAGAACTGACAACCGTTCAAAGTAACCAAGATGGATCAAAGGATTAGCAAGTTGAAGTGGCGATGGCCCGGCCATGTCTGTAGAAGAACTAACAACCGTTAAAAGTAATCGACATAGGTCAAAGGATTAGCAAGCTGAAGTGGCAATGGGCTGGCCAGTGGCCATAATATTTATAGAAGAATTGACAACCATTGAAAGTAACCAACATAGCACAAAATATTAGCAAAATTAAGTGGCAATGGGCTGGCCATAAGACAACCGGTGAAAGTAACCAACATGGCTCAAAGGGTTAGCAAGCTGAAGTGGCAATGGGCTGGCCATATCTGTAGGAACTGACAACCGTTGAAAGTAACCGACATAGTTCAAAGGATTAGCAAGATGAAGTGGCAATGGGCTGTCCAGTGGCCATATTTATACAAGAAATAGCTGAGTCCCGCGGTGCTTCCCGCGATTTTCCAATTTTCCCGCATTTTGTGGGAGAATAAGTACCCTATGTCCGTCCATATGATGTACACTATCATTCTGCTAAAATTCGTTAAGATCGGATTAGCGGTTTAATCGTGAAAAGCGAACAAACATCCAGACAGAGAGATAGAGAGACAGAGTTATTGGCCTATTACTGGCCATATCTGTAGAAGAACCTAAAACCGTTGGATTGTCTTCTCCAACGGGTTTTAAAGTGCAGTATAATACATGTATACAAAATTGAATTAAACAATAGGTATGATGACTATATTTTTATTACCTCATAAAAAAGGTGATCATAAATAGAGCACATCAAAGCAAACAAAATTAAAATATGTTCAAAAAAATAAGTTACACGCATTTTAATTTCATGCTAGACAAAGAGCGCACTATACTGAGCCGTGACGTCACGGCTCAGGAGCGCCATACAAATCTATACTAACACACGCTTTGCAAGAAAGGGATAGAGCAACCCCTCTCTATCCCCACCTAAAACTTTAAACACTCATATCTCAGAGATTTATCAGCCGATTTAAATTATTTTTTAGTATGTGTAATGTATTTAGGTATATTCATCGCTAAGCCGGTTATTTGTACTAAATTAAACATTAGGACACATGCCTATTGAATTAAAATTGGAATGACTGATGTTGTAGGTGGGGTCTATTTTTTGTAAAAAAAAATAATTGTAATATTAATTTAATTTTACATGGAAAACAGCTGCTATCAATTACGGTAGATATGCGATAAATAGTAACACAAAAGGCAAAAATTGTTTTCACTTGTACAAACTTAAATACCTAGGGTAAATGCCCAGTTGCAACACCAACTTGGGCCTGGATAGATAAATTGAATTTGGATAGTAGGTAAAACAGTTGATAAGTAGTATAATAATATACATAGAGAGATATTAAGTTGAATTAACAGAAAGTAATAGGAATAATTAACAGCCAAATTATGATTATAAAACCTCACACAAATTCACTGATTATTTTTGTTACTCTATTTTTGGTATTATTAAATTTCACTTTTGTTGTGTCAAAGAATTGTTAAATTTAGAAACGTAATTACCGATTTTCCATCTTTTTTATTTATGTACTTTGCGTCTGTCCAAATCAGACGGACATCTACATTATTATTATTTTAAATAACTTGCAGCGCCCGCCGTTTCTTTTCATCTACGTGTCTCGGTTATAAACTTGTTCTTTAATTAAACGCAGCTATTGTCGTCATGTTACTGCTAGCCGTCAACTCGCCTTTATTGCTCGTGTTGAGTGCAGATACAACCTTTATGGCTTGTGATAAAAAATATACCGATGTACCTACTTCGTATACGCTGAACCAAAATGGTGACCTTTAGAAATGAGTAAGTTAATTATTCAAGGGTATCAAAATACAAAATGCAAAAAAACAAAATTGACATTTTCACATGGTAAAGATACAAAAAAGCAATTGCCTGAGGGCCTCAAACTAGGCTAAGCCTGGATCTTGAGGTCCAAATGGGAAAAAGAAATATCACGCGCGCTTTCACCTTCATTACACTTACCTTACACCTATCGTTAATTAATAATCTTCCTAATTATATTTCTGTATTTATTGCAATGAAGTGGCAACTGGACAGTGACGTAGGCTTGTGTCACTCCCGGAATAGCAAACCTTGTTCTATTAGATCATGCTCGATAGCTTGTTTGCTACGTAAAAAAGCGTTAAACGACAGAAAAGCGATGCATATATGTACGGAGAGCGATACTATAGTTTTCTATCGGTGCTAACCAAAGAGTTTTAGTAGCTTTACATAGTCTGTGGTGCTTACATAATACCTAGGTTAACAGCCGCTTTTCGCTGTGCTTTTGGAATACAATACCTAGTTTTACAACAAATCGCACGTTTTCGAAAATCTCGGAAATTTGTACAATCACAATCTACGCGTGCGACGTCGTGGGCAACAACTAGTCATATGAATGAAACAGTGAAGCTTGGTAAGCTACAAAATATTATTACATTTATTTGACATAAAGATGTATCTAAAGTCAGATGTTCTCTAATCTCCCTCTCTAATAGGTAAATTAATAAACCGCATTAATTTCTCATTAAAATTACCCGAATCTCGCTCCGGTGTAATTGCATGAAACGTCGTCCGCCCACAAATTAGGACTCCCCTGGTACAACCGATTTCTCACCAGACACGCCCGGAAATGTTTAGTTGTTTGGAAACTGACAAGACACTCACTACCCGCCTGGATGCTAATGCTTTGAATGCCTTTACAAGTTTTGGTAATTAGGTATATTTTATACTAAACATAAATACTTCCTTTTTTATCCCTTAATAGGCTTGCGTTTGACCGCCAACTTGCTTGATGTTAAGCGATGATGCAGTTTACGATGTAGCGCGCTTGTCTACATGAAACCGATACACTCGTGGTTTGAAAACTTCCGAATGTTCCCCGATAGTAATAATTTGTGTAACTATCGGAAAACACATTCAGGCAGCGCATTCCAGACTAGCAGTTCGCACAATAAAAGTGGAATCAAACCACTTTGCAGGTTTACGGAATATCAACCATAAAGTGGTGTCGAATTTTCGTGCCCACTCTGGTAATGTGATAGAAACATGTGCAGGAGGGAATTAGATCATGCAGAGCCGATGCACACTCTCCGAAATGTATCCGATAAGCAACTTAGATTCGTTGCTGATGAGCGTCTTGGCACGTTTCTCAATAGACTCCAAAGCCCCAAGCTGGTACATTTTCTTTTTGTAAAAGACTTGCGTTTGGCCGCCAACGCGCCTGAGGTTAAGTGATGATGCGGTACATAGCTGATCCATCCCAGAGGTGAGAGCAGTACTCCATGCATAGCCGAACCTGTGCTTTGTATAGTGATAACAACTGTTCCGACGTAAATTTTAATCATTACCATCAGCCAGAAGACCTCCACGGAGAGCATAGGCTTATATAGATCTTCACACTGAACGACAGCTTGCCATCTGCGTCCTCTGGATGCCCGCGACTTTCACGATGTTGTCGGTCCATTTAGTGGGAGGCCACTAGACATGTAGTGGGTGCATGGCATTTAATTTTAATGTTAGATGATTAGTGTATTTTAAAATAAAACGGATTAATAGAAATTAAAAAAATACGCGTAGTGCTCGTAGCATAGCTAGAGACTAGGTTATCACACATCAGTCAGCAAATGTCCACTGCTGAACAAATGCCTCCCTCTTAGAGAGGGTTGTTTCCATAATCCCCACGCTTGGCAGGCAGCTTGGAGATTGTAGTAGGTTCATCGTGTAGTAATAGGATGCTGCTGCCCATCCTCCGGTGGTTCTTATCGCAGTTTGTGGACATATCCGAGTCCAACTTTCTACTTGTGTTTTATTAGCAAATAAATTGTATCTGAATTTGGCTGATGTTGATGATGACTTAACTTATACTAACCTACTTACTAGTCTAAATAATTCCAACTTGGTAAGTACAATGTCGAGATGACGACCCTTCGCCCGCAGATCACAGACGAAAACGCAGACGGAATGTTTGCAATTCTATGTTTTGGGAGCAATGTTACTATACTGTGCTATTGTTTTAGTTATAAAGGTCAAACCGGAGGCACAGACTGGTTTTAAGACTAAAATAATAATCATCATCATCAGCCCTGAGTGACCCTTTGCTACCTGCTATGATATAACAAAGGGAGGCCTCCCTTTGTTTATGCCACTCTCCCCGGTCTCTCGCTAGTCGCATCCACTCGTTCCCGACAGTACTCTTGATGTCGTCAGTCCACCTCAAAATAATCACTAAGATTAATACAAAATGTAACGCTATGTTGTGAAACATCATTTAAAAGGCTTCTGTAACCAAAGTAGAGGCAGGATAACTTAGCATGAGCAGATTTTGCCTTCACAGTGTATTTGACTTCTTTTCTACACGCATGCTATATGGAGAGCTGTATGGATAATACTTCTGTTAGGATTTATTTCATCATCATCAGCGTTTTGTCCATTGCTGGAAATCGTTATCATCATCATCATAACTTCAGCTATAAGACGTCCACTGCTGGATATAGGCCACTCCCATTGATCTCTGAAAGGGCCGGTTGGAAGCGGCATGCGTCCAGCGTTTCCCTGCGGTCTCTTTTAAATAATCTGTCCAAATCGTGGGTGGACGTCGTACGCTGCGCTTACCAGTCTCTATGCCAGAACATTTCGGCTCCATCGGCCATCTGTTCTGCGTGCCATTTGTCCTGCCCACTGCCACATAGCTGCCACATGCTGGACATAGGCCTCTTTTAATACACGCCACTGAGCTGTTCTACGAAGGTCTTCACTCCACCTGGCCGCAAAGTGTCCTACACTAAAACGTTTGCCTAAACGTGATCTAAACTTTAGAATGTCTACCCCATCGGTTATCGGTTATTCGGGCAATACGGCCGGCCCACTGCTATATCTTTGAGCCATGTTGGTAACTTTGGTTCCATGTCAGATCACTTCGTTTCAAATTTTCTCTAATATAGAAACTCCAAGCATAGCTATTTCCAAAGCTCGTTGAGTGAATCTGAACTTGTGGAACACCTTGACCTTGCTGTATCAGCACCGTAGGTCATAACAAGTATGACACACAGCACACCCTGAATAAAGAGGTTTGTCTTAAGACACTGTAGTATGGACGCCGTGAACACTTGATGGATCTAGTATTTATCTACGTTATTATATTATAACTATATATCTATACTAATATTATAAAGAGGAAAGATTTGATTGTTTGTTTGTTTGCATTGAATATGCTCCGAAACTACTAAACCGATTTGAAAAAAAATTCACTGTTGGGAAGCTACACTATCCCCGGGTAACATAGGCTATATTATATTTTCAAAAAAAATAGGAATCCTTACTAAAACTCCAATAATGTAACCCAAGGAGTAAAAAAATAAGATTTACAATTTTAACTTTGCGTGTTTGACAGTTCTAAGACAGGACAACGTCTGTCAGGTCAGCTAGTATATTATATTTCATAGATTCTGAATCTATGTTATATTTAGTAGTACAGTTTGTAATTTTGAGCTTTCTATATTTGTAGGAGGTAGTTTTTAGAACTACTGACCTCATTCTGAAAATCGCTATCGCTGAGTTTTTGGCTATGTTCTGTTCACAGACGGGCAAAACCACGATGCAAGAGCTTACTTTGCCTGTGTCCTCTCCATATAAGTGTGCGGTTACTTCACTATGGCACAACTTCGTTACCCAATAAAAAGGTTCAGTTCAATCTGATGAATAATTTATGAGCTATACGTATACATAGAAAACTTTGTAGACACGATCTAAACGAACCGTGAATTATGTGAATGAAAGCATCGGAATATTTTGGAGATATCTCAAAAAATGTTAACTCTGAAAGTAACTAAAGAAGTTGTAAGTAGTTTAATATAGTTTGGAGCACAAGTGGCTTTAATAACTAAACAAAATGCAAAACTGGGGACGTTGGTTCGCTCAGCTTGTTCTACAGGTGTTATAACGAGGAAAGCTCTGATGATCTCTTTGACCATCATCCTTCTATGGCGGTTTTATCACCGAGCCGACCACCATCTCTAGAAAAGCCATCCACACATATATAAGTGCAAGTCTCGCACTGTAAGTCGGGGATGGCTTATAGTGCAAACTAGTTCGGGATACAAACGCTTCAATATATAAAATGTACCGTTACTATGATCCCAATAAATGATTGATTGATTGATTGATTACCACCTTCGGTTTTTCGTCCAAAATATGATCTCAATTGCTTTAAACAAAGGATGAATGAGTCTTCAAAGGTAAGCAACGCATGGCAAATTTTCCAGTTATTGAAGGTGGCCACAAGCAGCAGTGACCACTTAACACCAGCCTGGCCCGTCGGTTGTTTGTCTACAGTCACATAAAAAGCTTACTATCACTAAATACCAGAAATTCTTAGCCTAATATACAAAAAAATTGTCGGATAGCCCATATATCGTTGAAGGTCTAAAGACAATCCAAATGCTCGAGCCCACTACCAGTTGGCAATGAGCTAAAAAATGTGCATTGTAAAAAAAAATAAGAGCTTTAATTATGAGATACTTAGCTGCGCTGCGCGGTTTTACCATCATATACTGCATGATGCTGCAATAATATGTGTCACATGTTACAAGCTACCTCCTTCCAAACCTAAATATCTATAAGTTGAAGTTAGGCGATGACAACGAAGATAATTATTTTTGGACGATGATGATGTTGAGGTATTAAAACGCTAGTTTCTTGCAGATATCTATTCAAAAAGCTACATAATTTAAGGCTTACGTTGTTGAGGAGGGCGAAACGTTTTCCCACTTTCGAAACTGCGCTAAGCCGGATACGTAACAAAAGGTAGTCTAGGCCATTGGGTTTACCTAAAACGTTTATATTGAGAGTGGTAGAACATGTAAGATAGAGGAAGCAGTTTCACCTAAATTATTACCTACGAAGTCAAAAAATAAAAATTGCTTTGATGAAAAGTATATTTTATGTGCATGCTCATATTGCCACATACCTATACTTCCTTGCCAACTTTCCTTTCCTTAGAAGTTCCTTATAAAATTTTATCGATACTGTTGAGCCGTTTAAAGTTTGGTCTCTTGAACAAAACACAACGTTGCAAGCGGTAAGCGTTATGCTGTGTCGGACACTAAGTTGTATGAATGAAGTCTAGTGATTTGTTGTTCCATTGAAGAATGCGCATCAGCAGTAAGGAGGGAAGATTGACTCTGCATAAGAACCGCTTACCGCGGCGTTGTGCGTTCCTTTTCAGGCGAGGTTTTACCACTTTTAAGCAATGCTTATTACTACAGATGACCATAAGACTTAGTTTACTGTATTAAAGTCACATTTACGGGAGCAAAACCATGGCGCTTACACACAGTCGTGCGTTTCGCTACTTCTATTTTTGATTTTTAACTCATATTTTTCGAAAAGTATAGCTGTAATGTATATATTGAAATAATGTATATGAAATTTGTATATTGAGATAATGCAGACATAGTTTAGTAAATGTATTTGAATAAATAAAAATAAAAAACAGAGAGAAAAACGCATATGAGTGTTACTTTCATATTTTTTCCGATCTTTGGGGGTTCCTAGAGAAAACATAAAATTTTGATATGTTACCGTTTTTATAATTTCAGGCTAACCATGGAAGTAGACACATTTAAAGACCAAGAATGACCAAAATTGCTAAAAGTCGGAAAAGAGGGCCTTAAGAGACTAAGCTTATAGTGCTAACAGACGTGTGGATTTGGCTGACGGACCGCCGTCCAACCAACGGGAGAGAAAGAGTGAGAATATAATATTTCCCTCTCTTTCTCTCCCATTGGGCAGACGGCGGTTAAGGTCAGCCGCGTTCGTGTGTCTGTTAGCACTATTACAGTTAAACAATCATACAAACAAACCGATAAGACAAGAAGCTATTTCGCATTTAAAATATTCGTGTGAAATGTGATGTTAAAATTAGTGACTATAATTATAAAATAATTGAAGAAAAAAAAGGAATTCAGTGAATCGGTTTCTTCTAAGCAAGCGTGCTCCATCGTACACCGCATCGAAGTGAAGGTCAAACGCAAGCCTATTGTTTGATATGTTTTTACTATAAAGATCGACAGACGACTTAAAAGACCGCAAGAAAACGCTGGATGCAGGTCACTTCCAACCGGCCTATTTGGATATCGATGGAGGAGGCCTATATTCAGCAGAGGACGTTTCTGGCTGATAATGGATTTATATTTGATCAGTAATTTCGCAAGTTTTATCTACGATCCTAAAGCACTTTTATCTTAAGTAAATACCTATAGGTACTTCAAATAGTAGTAACTAATTTTTTTATATTTTCTTATCTTGGCAGAAGGAGAAAATTGTCTTGCCTCAGTTAGTTTCGCATTTCGGTTTAGTCTTGTGGGATGTTGTTAGCTACAGAACCCGTAGTTGGGTCCAGACGTTCTCAAGAGAATTCGCTATCGCACGCGCCTACGAATTTCTAAAAATAAGATTATTGATAAAACTTTTAGCAACTATTTTCTGTTTCTTTTTGGAAGTTAAGATGATTTGATGAAAGCACTTTGGTAGTTTATGATTTACTGCAATAAAGTTTATTTCTTATAGTGTTAACACACGCATGGATTTGGTTGACCTCAACCGCCGTCTGACCAACGGGAGAGAAAGAGAGGGAAATATGATATCCTCACTCTTTCCCTCCCGTTGGTTGGACGGCGGTCTGTCAACCAAATCCATATACATGACTGGCTACCAATCTGGCATAGATAGAATAGATAAGTAGACATCGAAAGTAATTTACCAAATACTAAAAAGTACCTTTTTTAGAAACAGAAAAAATCTGTGAGATTACATTAAGGTGGTACGATTCACCTATGGTGGGAAATTCAAGTTTTAAACAGTTTTTTGGTCCTAGTAGCCAGGCCAGGTAATTATTTTTAAATAACACAGTTTTTGCGTAAAATGTTGGCTGTTCTTTACATTATAATGTACAACTGTTTAACAGTAACGCACCATATTAGTTACATTTGTCAATAAACAGTTTGAAACAGCAAAAATTTGTTTATTCACAAATGTAAGTAATAATGTGCATTAGAGATAAATAGTTTTACATGATTTTGTAAAGAATAATAACCAATTTGCGCAAACATCATGATCGTTTACAATAATTATCCGGTCTAGCTACAAGGATAAGAAAACTGTTTGAAATTTGAATTTATCACCATTTGTGAAACGAACCACCTTAACGTGATTTTTTTGTGGGCTTATACCAATAATGTTTTCACACTAATTAGTAGTAACACAGATCAGAGAATCATGGGAGATATTATGGTAAGGTAGCGTATCGGGTGCGAACGCATCAGACCTAAATCGGGTTTGAGGTTGAACACTGCAGACGACCTTGCCGCCCTTTTTTGCATGTATACTATTAGTTAGTTCATTGGTGTCACTGCAAGTTTCTTAGTGTGCGTAAAATGTGTAAGGATGCCGTACTTAAGGCCCTATTTTCCGACTTTTAGCAATTTTGGTCATTCTATTTTAAGTTTGTCTACTTCCATGGTTAGCTTAGGTAAATTTATAAATATGGTGTCATATCAAATTAAATGTTTTATCTAGGAAACCCCAAGGACCGAAACACGATTAAGGACATTTCGCTCGATAGAAAAAATATATGACAGTAACACTGATTTGTGCTTGTCTCCCTGTTTTATTTTTATTTATTCAAATACCTATTTATTAAATGATGTTGTGATATCTTAATATACAGATTTCATAATTATGGAGGAAATCGCAAAGGTACATTTTACATTACAGCTATATATTACAGCTATATAGCTATATATATTTTGAAAAATATGAGAAAAACGTCAAAAAAAGAAGAAGCGAAACGTACGACTGTGTGTAAGCGCCATGGTTTTGCTCCACTAAATGCGACTTTAATACAATATATTAAGCCGTATGTTAATCTGTAGTAATAAGCGTTGCCTAAGAATGGGAAAACCTCGAAGTGGGCGAAATACGGAGACATTTGAACACTATGATAATTGTACTAAAACATATCTTCCTTGTTTATCTGGTCTAAGGTAGAGACCCAACCAAAAAAAACGAAGTTATTAAAAACTAGCAGTCCGCCCCAGTTTCACACGGTATACCCGGATTATAGCCTATGGCCTACGGGGATAGTGTAGCTTAACAACAGAGAAAGAATTTTTCAAATCGGTTCAGTAATTTCGGAGCCTATTCAATGCAAACAAACAAACAATCAAATCTTTCCTCTTTATAATATTATAGTATAGATATCAAATTTTTCATGAATATTTCAACTCAAAAGCTTATTTTATCAGCAAAGAAAGATTCTCAGTCAAATACCTCGAACTCAGTTTTCAGACAATCCTGTCACTCCTTTTAAAAATAATTAAGGCCATCTGAAAGGCTGAAAGCGCTGATCGATTACGTTTAAACCTGAACAGAAACAGTAAATTGCTTCATTGTGCTGTAAATTTGGCGAAATAAACACAATGGCCGTTCATTAATGGACTGTTGAAGCGGTGAGGTAGAAATTGATTGGTGGGTTAGATAGTACCTTATTTATTTATATTAAAAAAATGGAATGAAAACGCACCTGCACCCGTACTACTAGGTAGGTAAGTTGAATTTTTTTTGATTTAACGCAGTGTCGAATCATACCCCCGTGGGTTAGCCTTGTCTTTGTTATGGCTGTAGCTCAGCTATCGTAAAACTACGCTGAACCCGAGGAGGGGCTGCCTCTCCAGGAATTTCCTAGACGTCCGTGTGGAGGCGGCCAAAGTAAAGGTTGGAGTGTCGTATGGGAGGCACTGCAGTCGAAGGTGGGAAGTCGCGGCGGGAGAGGACTGCTGGTGTTTCATCTTCCACATTCCCTACATTCCGCGGCTTCGACAGGGTTGCCAGTCACCACCGTTTGATAGCGGACGCGGTGGGGTCGCAGGAGAAGAGGAGTCGGTATATGGCGTAATACGTAACGCCGGATGTACAATGTGTCTGATGTTCCAACTGTTCCGACACATCGTCATCGTATGGGGAGGAGCCTAGCTCCTCGAGGTAAAGCCCTGTCTAGCTGGGCTAGCGCTATCGAGTTCGCGGTGTTCGAAAGCGGTCCCGTGGCCTCTACACTGAGCGTAGGTGGAACACTCCAGGAGCCTTACGGACAACAGCTAATTGCGGAACCTAATCCGCTTAGTTGGAAAATCACGCGAACGTGAACCTTATCGCGCCCAGATACGGTTTGCGGTCGCGTGATTTTCCAACTGAGCGGATTAGGTTCCGCAATTAGCTGTTGTCCGTAAGGCCCCAAGGTTTTTAGTGGGCAGACCACCCTTCAGGCGGTGAGTCAGTCCCACATAACCAACCCTGCCCGCCCCGGGTCGATGGTATCCATTAAGGATTTTCCCTGGACAAAAAAAGGGTCGCATCAGAGCTATTTGCCTAGTTTTTATTGGAAGGCAAAAAACTGTAGTATGTGCATAATAACTGTACTAAAATCTTCATAGTAAGGATTCTTCTCAAACTTCTACTAGAAAATTAGAATAATTTATTCATTTAACGTTTATTTTTAATTCGTTGTTGATTTTTTAAATAGCGTCATCTAGGATAATTATGTCAATTTTATTACATATTCGATTTCTAGAGTCTGAGGGCTTTGATTAACTTCAAAAGCTATCAACGTTGATTTTCTTCTTAGTTCGTAAAAGCAATCATAGATGTCACTTTCTTGAGTAATAACAATTTCAGCCCGCCAAAGTACTGATAATTTGAAAAGCCACAAACGTACTTTTTGAACAAAACTAGCAGCCAACCAATAAAATATTTTAATACTCTCATTTAGCCAACTGCACAGATAAACATGCAGCGCTGTACGTGCTTCTGTAACATAAAAAATAAAATTAGTGAGGATGAAAGGAAACGATAGTAATTAATTGATCTCAACGTAGAAGAGGTGAGGTAAATGGTGCTTATTCACCTCACAGGCATTAAAACACGAAGTCACCGTCACTAATTAGCGTTAGCGAGATTATAAAAAGGTGCAAAAGTATTGTAACTTTTAGTTTGGCTACTTCCCGCTAGATGGCAAATGTGAATGATTGCGCAACCGGCAACGATAATATCCTGGAAAACAATAAATTTCACAGTGGGGTAATATGTATGCTTATATAACAAGTTTACTACAAGGAACATAACTATGGTGGTACGGTACCCTCAGTGTGCGAGCCCGACTCGCACTTGGCCGGTTTTTTTATGGGACGAACGGAACGTGTAGGTACTGTAGGTATACCTATAAATATACGGATTTAGGTGGGTATTTTTTTTTTTTCTTATCCAAACATAATATCTATAAATATGTAAAAGAAGATTCCCTTAGATTCCTTACTAAAGACTATTGTATGACCAAGATTTTTTTTAAACTTTTACTTACCCTATTTGTTAAACTCCTCAAAAACATATCTAGCTGATCGTACACAAGGTGATTAGGCGATTAGACTAGTGCTGCTACTCTTGAAATTAGTCTATTCCACTTTAATCACCTGGGTGATAAAAGTCGACTCATTAGTAGACTTTAATCACCTGGGGCCTTAGGGACAACAGCTATTACAGGCACCTAATCCGCTCAGTTGGAAAATCACGCGACCGCTAACAAGGTCGCGAGATTTTCGTTAGCGGTCGCGTGATTTTCCAACTGAGCGGATTAGGTGCCTGTAATAGCTGTTGTCCGTAAGGCCCCTGGAAATATAATCACCAGGGTTATAATAGGCGACTCCATTTAATTCGTATACTCGAATCGAACAAAAAGTGTCGGAAAAGTGTTCTTGTAACCCGATAGACTGGACCACTAAAATACAGGCTTTGACTACTTTGGGACCCACCCAACTACACATCTAACTAATACTATCTAATACCTATCTATCTATTACTATCTAATTGTATAGTCTGATGCTCAGACTGTATAATTAGATTGTATACGTTACGTTAATTAGCAAACATTTTAATCGAATTTTTCCGTCAATAATTATGAATAATTTCCTACTCGTTTTAAGTTAGGTAAGTCCCTAAATTAAAAAAGTAGGTAAGTCTTTTTTTCGATCGACTGAAATATTACGAATCGTGTTTCATCTCCCAGCGAACCTTAGAAAAAGAACTGAAAACCTTTTTTTTCTTCGGAATTTAAATTTGGGACACATTTTTAAAGTATTTCCAACCTACAGAAAATCATTTGGAAACTCATTTCACCTCAATGCATGATACTTAGAAATCAACTTTATCTTCTATACTAATATTATAAAGAGGAAAGATTTGTTTGTTTGTTTGTTTGTATGCATTGAATAGGCTCCGAAAACTACTAAACCGATTTGAAAAATTCTTTCACTGTTGGGAAGCTACACTGTCCCCGGGTAACATAGGCTATATTATATTTTTTTTTAAATAGGGATCCTTACTAAAACTCCAATAATGTAACCCAAGGTGTAAAAAAATAAGATTTACAATTTTATCTCCGCGCGTTTGACAGTTCTAAGACAACGTCTGTCAGGTCAGCTAGTATCTTATAAGCGCATGACAAATTTTCAAGAGTTGTGACACAAAGTATTGAATGTTCAGAGACTAGAATCCGCAAAGTGCTTGAATGGCGCTTCTAAATAGAAAATTTTCGGCGACGCGACGTGTGGGTGAGGATTGGGTCGGGATTACAAGCGCAAGATGAGAGCCGCGACGCCAACTCTAGTCGTCGCCACGTGTACAAACGGCTCGGAACCCAACCTACTTCATCCTTCTACATAGAGTGGAACTTCATCCCACAGCTGCTAAGAGGACCGCCTCTCAACCAATACGCATGCGACTGTCACTAATGACATGCAATATTACCTCCGGAGGGGAAACGCAGTGGCCTGCGAAATTGGACGCTGGCTCGGTAGGCTTAAGTAGCGGTTAGCAGTTGCTGGCTCGGTAGGCTTAAGTAGCGGTTAGCAGTTGCATATAACTACTAATAATTGTATGTCCGTAATTGTAGTAGGTAAATTATGTAATTTCTTGTGTAACTGTAGGTAAATAGGTGCGGTAAGATTGAGGTACCTAATTACGTGAAATTGGGTCCAGATAATTTCACCTACTTTAGTGGATGTACTTGCGTCAAATTCATACACAACTTTGACCTGTCAAAACCTTTAAAAGTGTACCTTAAACCAAAATCAAATCAAGGAATTTTTTTTCCACAATATTGCTTCATTTACTAGATAACCCGTTTTAGATAGCCCGTTGGTCCAGTTGGTAGTGAACCTGCCTTCTGAGCTTGGGGGCGTGGGTTCGATTCCCATAGGACAAACATTTGTGTGATGAACATATTTGTGTTTGTTCTATTTCTGGTTGTTAATATCTATTTAAGTATGTATTTAAAAACTATATATGTATGTATATCAGTCTCTGGCAGCCATATCACAAGCTTTGCTTAGTTTGGGGTCAGATGACCGTGTGTGCAAAAATGTCCCGAATATTTATTTACTACCGATTTCAGAAAAATAGGTTCCCAATTCGACCTTCGCCGAAAGTGAACAGATATCATAACAATTATTTTTTTGTTGAATCTAGACCTATCTCGAGGGTGGTCATTTATAAATAATTCCGTGAAGAAGGTTGTTGTTAAAATATCCGGGCTAGTCCCGTGAATGAAGTGAAATAGATGATAACAAAGATTTGAAAAATCTAGCAACTCTGCTGTTCTATTTGTCTAATTGTTACGTTTTCACGACTAAACAAATAAACGAATCTTGATAAAATAAACAAGATGCAAATCATGAGAAAAGATTGACTAGGGATAAGTACTTTAACGGAAGACGCAGGCCACTGCCATAGTTTGGCACTGTTTTTAGGTAGGCCTACCACTAGATGGACCGACGACATTGTGAGAGTCGCTGGCATCCAGTGGATGCAAAATGGCGGCTGTCGTTCAGTATGGGGTTAAAGGGGGATAATGTTCAGCATTGGACGTCTTCTGGATGATGATTATGATGATGACGGAGTATTATTGTCTTGGAAAAGGTGGGAGAACTGTAAAAAGCAGGGAAACCCACGGAGCAGTCAGTTAGATTGCATACTATGTTGCAAAATGCAATATACTTAAAATACTTGAACACAACACAAATAGCCAATAGGTATAGTTTTTTTTGGGTAGTAAATCTCGTCTATTTAATTTACATCTATATTATGTAAAAACCTGATGACCTGATATCTGATAATACCTACTTAAACTGCATGTTCACTCAACTAGATAAACTGCAAGATCCGGTATGTTAGAAAACAAACGTTCATGTTTAACACAATTGATTTTTAATCAGAGGCGTGGCGTAGCTAGCTTACTACACATTTGCCTTACGTGAACTGTATAAGCATGCACTCTTTCGTGCGGTTATGCCTTAATACTTTGCATATTTTGTTTAGCCAATAGTATCATCAAAATAGTATGACGACATAATGACAAAATTTGAAATTTTATCGACATCAAAACAAAAATTGGTCTCAAAATAGCATTTATCCTAAATATGTTATAATTATCTCATACAGGGTTACACAAAACGGCGATACCATGCTGAGAGGAGATAACTCTTAAATATTAAAATAATGTAAGCTGTTCTATACATATCGTTTAGTATAAACTGTATAAATGACAGTTTTCTATGGATCTTCTATGCGTTCGTTAAAACTTTGTGCCATGACCGTTAGGTCTTACGATGGTTTTTCTACCTTGACCACACAGACCACGCAGATTTTAATAATGTTATTTGTCGCATTACCTCAGCGGCCAGACTGTTCTTACGTAAAACTTGTAAAAAGTTTGCTTTCCCACTATGGTTTCTACCAGGCGAGTAGTTTTATAGCCTGATGCTTGAACCAACAAAAAAAAAATAGCCGATTAGGGTTGAAAATCTGACATTGAACCCTTGAGGAATGACAGCTCACCATATAAAAAAAAACGAGTATGTAACTAAATTTATTAATAGTGAGAGTCGCTGGCATCCAGTGGATGTAAAAGGCAGGCTGTCGTTCAGTGTGGAGGTTAAAGGGGGAGGCCTATGTTCAGCAGTGGACGTCTTCTGGCTGATGATGATGATGATGAACTAAATTGGACACGTGGCTAAAATGATGGCGTTTGTCTGGCTCAACGTTTAAGCATTGTCAATCTACGTGGTAATGCCGCCAGCATACCTGGTCTACTTCTAAAATGGTAGTGGGCTTAAACATTTGTATTGTCTCAAGACCTTAAACGGTCTATGTGGAATTAAACAGTTTAAAAAAAATAGGTAGTCTAAGTCGGTTTGGTTAGCTTGTATTTTGTTTAGTTAATAAAAGTCCTACATCGAAAACATGTAGAAAAATTAACGTCAGATAAATGTAGGCGAGTTTTCACGGCATTATTCCTGCATGAAAAACCGGGCGTGAGTGAGCATTGCGTCGGCTCGCAATGTTACCACACCCAATTTAGCTTCAAGGTAGCTTTTGTTTGAATAAATATCCACCGGTAAAATATTAGAGCCATGCGTTGATTCATCGCATTTCGCACGCACGGGCGTTTTTATTTTTCTTTTATAGATGTATGTATGTTTAAGTACCTAATTAGTTAAATGCTAAACGCTTTAGATAAAGAGTTTTATCTCTATATAGGCACTTATTTTCATATTGATCCCTAGAAATTGCATCAAAATCGGTTCAGTAGTGTTTTTAAATCAAAATAGGTAAAAAAAATGTAATGCATGTAAACAAAATTGAGTATTTACAAAAAAAAAAAAATATTTAATTTGTTTAGTTAATAATTGCATTGGGAACTGTGTGGTTTAGATTTAAATAATATATATTATAAATAAATACATAATACATTAAGTGCCTTAAGACGAAAATCTTCGACCAGTGTGTGTTACCAGTGATGACATACGGCACTGAAACGTGGTCTCTCACTATGGGCCTCATAAGCAAGCTCAAAGTCGCACAACGAGCTATGGAGAGGGCTATGCTCGGGGTTTCTCTACGAGATCGAATCCGAAATGAGGAGATCCGTAGACGAACGAAAGTCACCGACATAGCCCACCGGATTAGTAAGTTGAAATGGCAGTGGGCAGGGCACATATCACGCAGAACAGATGGCCGATGGGGCCGAAAGGTTCTGGAATGGAGACCACGGACTGGTAAGCGCAGCGTAGGACGTCCACCCACAAGATGGACAGACGACCTAAAAGAGACCGCAGGGAAACGCTGGATGCAGGCCGCTTCAAACCGACCCTTTTGGAGATCGATGGGGGAGGCCTATGTCCAGCAGTGGACGTCCTACGGCTGAAATGATGATGATTATGAATACATTACACATACATATACATACATACACACATAAATACACACAACACATACACACATTACATTATACATTATTAATACATTCGTGTTTCACTTTTGAATTGCTTGAGCGGACAAACGAAATGACAATTGAAATGCTTTTTCTAATTTATTTAAAATTTTATTCGTTTCCAAATTTTTGTGTTTGTTGCAATGAAGTGGCAACTGGACAGTGGCGTAGGCTTGTGTCACTCATGGAATAGCAAACCTTGTTTATTGGATCATGACTTGGACCAAGTTTAGTCCCATATTTTCTGCACCAATTAGGTTCGACGGACATTTTCTTCCCTCCCTATTACCATTCACTAGTCACCATCGCCTCAAGCAAATTGCCTTGTAATTCATACAAATGACATTAATGACATGTATCGGTCGGAATGTCATTTTGTAAATTACACTTCATTTATAATCAGTGTGGTGTAATTGGGAGGGTCACGCAGGGGAATTACGTAAAGAATGTCGTCTCGGATCGACTTGTTAGATCATTAGGGACGAAAAGGATGAGAAGTGGTGCACTGT
Organism: Agriopis aurantiaria; assembly: GCA_914767915.1. Taxonomy (NCBI): domain Eukaryota; kingdom Metazoa; phylum Arthropoda; class Insecta; order Lepidoptera; family Geometridae; genus Agriopis; species Agriopis aurantiaria. Next base: position 13,165,144 of record OU611992.1, on the reverse strand, counting down.
GTTTCCATTTATATTTTTACAAGCTTTTATTCAACTTGCCCTGTTAGTATGTTCGTATATGTAGGACTAATCTTGCTACTGAATTTAAGACCAGAGTTTTAATCGAGTGTCAAGAGTAAGCCAGCTGGTCTGATGATGGAAACAGAAGGTGGCCATAGGAACTCTAAACGAAACAACGTAGCCCCGCAGAGTTTGGGTTCGTTGGATTTATCTGCCCTAGCACTTTACCCTATTACTTATATTTTTATTAATCTCTACATAGTATAAATTAAAGTCGCTTTCCGCGTATGTCTGTCTGTATGTCTGTATGGCCGCTAACTCCTCCTAAACCACGCAACGGATTTTGATGCGGTTTTCACCATCAGTTAGATCATTTTCACGAAAGGTTTATATATATATATAACTAGCGATCCACCCCGGCTTCGCACATAAATTACACCCGTGCGAAGCCAGCGCCGGGTCGCTAGTAAAGTATAATTATGATATAAGTGGTAATTTCTATAACTAATCGGGAATTATCTTTATAATATCTTTGCATCGAATTTTGGCTCAAGAGTTTTTTTTTCTATCTCTGCCAAAACACAAACTATATGAAAATTGCTTTTAGAGATAGCTGTGAACGGAGTGAGGGCTCTCGGCTGCATCTAACGACAGTCTAACTTGGATGCCATAGTTGCTTCTCTCGCTAAACCAAAGCTATCAATATTTATTGTGAAAACGTTGCTGGGTCATTACTAAAAGTTCATAATAGATAATAGATGAAGTGAGCATGTCAACTACAAAGAATTTTCTTAGCCTTATTTATGACCTAAAATATTCGCACAAATATCTACTGCTAATTAACCAAATTGCGCACATTGCTGTCACCTTTCGTCCTACTAATTTAACCTAGGAAACGAAACAGAAATCTTTTAAAAGTTAAATATTTAGATTAGATATATCGGTCCATCGAAGTCTGCTTTTGTACGTATTAATTTTAATATGCGACCTTACCTACTTAACTATGTTTTTTGACTTTGTTAGCGTTCATAAAAGACTTTAATTAAATCCCAATACATTGTATTGTACTTATTATTCTAATGAGCAGATCATCTTCAATCTAGCAGAACCAATTACTCCAACAATAGGAGACGGGGTATAGTTCTAATCACGGTAGAGTTCTGAGAAGTCAGACTTCCTCTCGATTGTTGGCGTCACCCTGTCTGACAACACAAGGGAAAGTGAAATTGAATCTGTTGATGATTTTGTGAATAAGATAGTTAACAAATAAAAATCAACTAACATTCATTGTGTTTAATGATAAGTTGTACATTTTGTTTATAGTAGAGCCCTGTCAGATTTTTAAAAGTCATTGCTTTGAAATTTTGTTGTTGCAATGAAACAGGGATGTTTACATAATTATTTACTCCTTTATTCACAAACGTTTGATAAACTATATTTGGTTTAAGGCGAAATGGTAGAGAACCGTACACTTGTATGACGGTAATGCGGCGTGCGCGCTTTCAAATATTTTCACATTTTTTTTTCTTTATTTTCTACGAATAAACTTATGCTTTTACAAAAAACTGCGACCACTAAAGTATTTGAATGATTGTTAGGATTAACACACAATTCATTTTTTTTAATAAAAATATCTTCTACAGAATCTGTATGAAGTTGATTCAATCCATTGAAAACGTAAAAACGGGTGTTTTTTAGGAAAGTTTACGATTTTTTTCTATGGCTCAAATTTCTTTATTTAGTGTATCGGTGAACACATCCGAATAAAATATTTCTAGAACATTTATTAAACATAAAGAAATAATTTAATCGATTTTAAAGGTCTACTTTTGAATATTCGTTATGTCGAATCGTCAAATTTGAAGCATATTTCGTCTTAAGTTTTTCAAGTTCTGACAGCAGGGGTGCAAGTACCGTTCTTTTATCGGTCGTCAAATTGACAGTTGAGGTCGTCAAACTCGATAATATGCAATTTTTTCAGTACACGCTGTGATCGATTCTATGGCATTTTAGCAAATTTGACGATCGACAAAGAACGGTACTTGCACTGCAGATTCGATTAAAAGAAAACGTTAATCTACCACTTTTACTATGTTTTATAAAGTAAGATTATCACTGGCAGCCGATACAGAGAAACATTGAAATAAACCGGCCAAGTGCAAGTCGGTCTCGCGCACTGAGGTTTCCGTGCCACCACAAAATTCAATAACTTGTCACCAACTTGCACTAGGGCATTATTTATTATTTGTCGTTATATTTATAGTGTGTCTGTGTAAACTATAATCATACCAAGTTTGACGCTTGTACGTAATATCATTTTTACATTACAGCTAATACAAAAATACGTTAAAAAATACGTATGTTGTTCTCGCTTTCGTTTTTACTTTTTTATTATTTCTCAGTTAATTCACCGTAACGTTACATATTCTGTGAAAATTTCAACTGGCTATCTATTACGGTTCGAAAGATACAGCCATTTAAAGGTAGGACAGACAGACAGACATCGTAGGCTTAGTAATAGGGTTCCGTTTTTAACCATTGGGTACGGAACCCTAAAAAGAGAGTCATAAATCTATGAAGAAAATTATTATAGTTTTTCATTTATTTATTTTTAAGATCTATTTAAGTATCTTTTTAGAAATATCGCATTTGACCTTATTAGTGGAAACTTAACTTAAAAACAGCTACATGTGTCAACACAGACTAGTTAATGATAACTTGCCGTCATATGATAGTATTGATTAGTTTCAATAGAGTCCATTGCGTGGAAAAGTATGACAAACAGTAAAATCGATGTAAACATCCCAAGGTTCCAGGTAATTATGTCACCCCTTTGTTAGTTGAAATATGAGCACTTTGCATATACTATATCGTTGATGTTTTTCGAAGTACATTGATATAAATGTTACACTTTTCAAATGTCGGAGAAAAAGAAGAAACTTCTAAATAAAATTTTCAACAGTCTTCAAAAAAGGAGTGCACTCTCACACTGCATTTATTTTGTGTCGATTTCTTTATCAATTGTGAACAAATTTTAGTTAGTATTTTTTATTGAAGGCTTATAATATTTCTTTGCGCGATAAAATCCGAAACGTGGATATTCGCCAAAGAACCAGAGTCACCGACATAGCTGTTACAATTTGCAAGTTGAAGTGGCAATTGGCAGGCCACATCGCTCGAAGAACCGATAACCGATGGGGAAGAAAGGTTCTGGAGTGGAGACCACGAACCGGAAGACGCAACGTAGGGAGGCCTCCCACTAGATGGACCGACGACATTGTGAGAGTCGCGGGCATCCAGTGGCTACAGATGGCAGGCTGTCGTTCAGTGTGGACGTGGAGGTTAAAGGGGGAGGCCTATGTTCAGCAGTGGACGTCTTCCGGCTGATGATGATGAATATTATATACCTCAGCGGTGGTCTCATAATTAAATTCTAAGAAAATATTCCATCGCCAAATAACTTTTTTATTTATTGTGGAAAATTACGAGATGATTATGTCTGTAGAGTATGTTTTTATTATTTTGTAAAAAAACTACTTGCTTGACAACCGTAACAGCAACGCGGACGGTAACCGGACCTTATTGCAGGGTCAAACACAGCTGATTGTCGAGTTATTGAAAAGGCTACTGGACAGGTGTTTGATTTGTTAAAAATAACAGGTTTATTGAGAAATACAATCATATGTTTTACATATAACTACTGAAAATATTATATAAATCAGCTAAGAAAGTTCTGAGATATGAGCGTTTAAAGTTTGCGTTCGGATTAGGATGCCCTGTCCCTTTCCCGCAACGTGAGTGCGTATGGAGTCTGTATGACAAACTTACAGGTGAAGTCGATAGCAAGCATAGCAAGTATAGTGCGCTCTCTATCTAGCATTAGACATTCCTTAATTTTGAAAACATTTTGAACCTTTTTTTGGTGATCGATTCTATTTATGGACAGCTTTTTTAAAAGACAATAAAAATTAGAGAAAAGTTTGTTATTTTGTTTAAATTAGAATGGCTGGCAAGGCATTTTTGTAAGAAATTTGTTGTAGGCAGTTGCCATATAAACGAAACGTCAGTCATTCGAAATCTTGAAATCAGTTAGCAACTGTGATGCGGGGTTCGACGCATTGATCTAACAGATTTTCCTTCTCATTTCCATTCTATTTACTTTTCTTTTTTGTGATAAATAAGGTCCGGTAGCCTATTGTCTAACTTTTTGGCCAGTTTAACTTGTAGCCCGGTTGCAAAAGGTCGAGGTCAGCCACAAGTTAATCACTGGAGCTGAGTACTGACCTATATTATTGTTACATATTGCCTGACCTATAGGGCCCGCTCGCGTGACTATAAAGTCTATAAACCCTGTTATTATAAGGCGAAAGTTTTATGAGTAACGCGGTTATGGTGTACTAAGCCGAAAGGGTCCCGGTATACTCATCATTATGAACAACTTTTACAACTTTTTAGGGTTCCGTACCCAAAGCGTAAAACGGGACCCTATTACTAAGCCTACGATGTCTGTATTTCTGTCTGTCCGTTTGTCCGTCCATCCTGTCCTACTTACTAACGGCTGTATCTTTTGAACCATAATAGCCAATTGAAATTTTCACAGAATATGTTATATTGCGGCAGATTAACTTAGAAATATGCCAAGAATCATGCCAAGTTTGACGCTTGTACGTATTACCATATTTTTTACATTAGAGCTAACACGAAAATACGTAAAAAAACGTTTGTGGTTTTGTTGTTGTCCCTTTCGTCATTACTTTTTGACTTTTTATTATTTCTTTGTTAATCCGCCGTAACATTACATATTCTGTGAAAATTTCAACTGGCTATCTATTACGGTTAGAAAGATCAAGCCGTTTAAAGGTAGGACAGACGGACAGACAGACAGACAGACATTATGATAGGGTCCCGTTTTTTCCCTTTGAGTACTGAACCCTAAAAGACAAATCGGTCAAGCAGTTTTTTGAGTTTTAGCGAAACTAAAAAACATCAATTTATTTTTATATATTTAAGAAGATAGAAGATTGTAATGTTGCTACGGCTGTAGCCGTCAAAGTAGACACAAATTAGTGGGTAAGTCCGCAAGCAGCGTATCCGAAATTCCTTCCTAATACGAACTGCACAGGAATGGAATGCGCCTCGGTGCCCTATAAGGTACAATCTGGGTATCTTCAAGACAAGAGTAAATAGGCACCTCTAGGCAAGCTTGCTCCATCTTAGACAGCATCGTCACTTACCATTAGGTGAGTTAAAAAGCTAGCCCATTACATCAATTAAAATAAGTTATATTTTGCATAAAACTAGGCAATCAATACTATCAACCATTTTTATCTTAGAAGAGTCACGATGAAGCAGCAACTGACTGATTTGAATGTAGACGTAAACTGGTAGTTCGTACTTGCATGGTTTTTACGCTATTGTGCCGTAACAGCCTTGCGCTCAGCCTTGTAAGGCCTCTGTCTTATTATCGCCTGAGCTCGAATGGGGTTTGGTACTGGAAGTTTTATGAAGTTTTAGCTACCGGATTGTAATAAATATGCCATGGGGTTCTTCAAAAGGCGAGTTAGTATTTGTAATGCCTCTGGTGTTACAAGTATCCATAGGCGACTGTGACTGCTTACCATCAGGCGGCCCATCTGCTTGTACGCCAACTACGTCATAAAAAAATTATTACAATCTGTATTATTTTCGTTATGTTTTTATCGACAGACTTCAAAAAGCAGCAGTGCAAGTACTGTTCTTTATCGATCGTCAAATTTGACAGTTGTGGTCGTCAAATTAGATAAAATGCCATTTGATCAATGCTCGCTATAATCGATTTTATAGCATTTTATCGAATTTGACGATCGATAAAGAACGGTTCTTGCACTGCTGGTTCGTAAATCGACAACTTTTTAAGGTTCCGTAGTACTACAAGGAACCCGTATAAGTTTGTTCTGTCCGTCCGTTTGTATGAATCCTTTAGAACTTTATAGCTTCTATTACATGAAACTTTGCTGACTAAAGTACGTAAGTAGTAAGTAAATACAGTTTGGATCTCAATTTTAAAAGTGTATAAAAATAAAATTTTATATTTTAGGGGTAGCTCTGGTCTAGTAGGTACATCTACGAGTATACTATCTATTCTATCTATACTAATATTATAAAGAGGAAAGATTTGATTGTTTGTTTGTTTGCATTGAATAGGATCCGAAACTATTGAACCGATTTGAAAAATTCTTGCACTGTTGGGAAGCCACACTATCCCCGGGTGACATAGCCTATATAGGCTATATTATATATTTTTTTTAAATAGGGAACATACTAAAACTCCAATAATGTAAACCAAGGTGTAAAAAAATAAGATTTACTATTTTAACTTTGCGTGTTTGTAAGGCAGGACAACGTCTGTCAGGTCAGCTAGTGTAAAATAAATGTAAAGGAAATTATTGTTTAGCTGCACCCTTCGTTTGTGGTATCGTTGAATGTAATTTTAATAAATAAATAAAAACCCCAAGTAGTTTGTCTATGGCTAAACCAAAAGTATTATATTATCGGGATTATTATTGTCGGGATGATACATCTTTGAAATTTGGCGAAATCCACAGTGCTTCTTTCGAAATTGCTATTGTGAAAAGTCTCATTCTAATTCTATAATCTCAGTAATCTTAGAATAAAATAAATATATATTCGGGACATTTTTGCACACACAGTCATCTGACCCCAAACTAAGCAAAGCTTGTGATATGGCTGCCAGAGACTGATATACTTGCATACATAAATATTTTTAAATACATACTTATATAGATAGAACCAACACAAATGTCTGAAATGTTCATCACATAAATGTTTGCCCTAGGTGGGGATCGAACCCACGCCCTCAAGCGCAGTAGGCAGGTTCACTACCAACTAGACCAACGGGCTATCAATACTATAGAATAATACTAATTTTATCGGACCTTTAACATGCTGTCTCGACATGAAATATACATTTGACTTCCGTTGGCAATTCAAAATAATGTAGATTGATATCAATGATTGATATTGATTATTATCAATAGCTAATTGACTACTAAACTTTGATTAGTGAAGTATGTCAGAGTGATATAATGAAGATTTGATAGATAACTGCTAAATAACTGTTACCTATACCATAGCCATTACTTAAGTAATGCTCATGTAACAACAAAATAAATATATTTTTAAAACTGTTTAATATCAAAATTATTACCAAAAAAACGTTCCAAATAATTACTAAAATATATAAGTTTATAAGAGAATAGTGCTTTATCGTAATACAATTATGAACGAACATAAAAGCAAAGTGTACTGACTTTTTCAGATTTATTTAAAACTAGCGATCCACCCCGGCTTCGCACGGGTATTATTGGAGTTTTAGTAAGGATTCCTAATTTTTTTGAATATATTATATAGCCTATGTCACCCGGGGATAGTGTAGCTTCACAACAGTGAGAGAATTTGTCAAATCGGTGCAGTAGTTTCGGAGCCTATTCAATGCAAACAAACAATCAAATCTTTCCTCTTTATAATATTAGTAATAGACTAACAGACCCGAAAAACGTTGTTCTGTCAACATTTTTTTCAAATTGTTTTAGTTCATACAAAAATTCTTAGAAAAAGGACGTCAAGTATCATGCGGTTTTGAAAAGTTTCCTAGAAAAATTAAAAAATTTCTTTACGTAAAAATCTAATTTGGAATGTTACGAAAACTTTAAAACAAGAGTTTGTTAACCTAATCTGTCCAGTCATTCTTAAGTGTGACCTTTTTTCTTGTGTCCTGAAGGGATTAGGTATTGCATCGCACGTCTTGTGCATTTACGAGTGTTAAAATAATTTTTAATACTTTTTGATTTATTTTAAAAATACAGCTGTCATAGCGAATTTTTCAGTAATAGTTCGTAAATTTCGTCTGTGTTTTATGCTCGTTCAATGGAGAAGTTTATTTACTACTAATTTATGCGTCTGCCAGACTCAAATTAGATAATCATTGGTACACGCTTGGATTAGATTTAATATTATTTCGAGCTGCTTCTGCGCAGCACCAAACGCTTTGGCATTTGATTTCATGTTACTGTTGAGCCCACTCCTCGTGTCATGTTATTCCGTCAAATTACAAGATATCGAAACAAACATTTCTATGTTTGTAATGTTACGATAGACATGATTTTGTTACTTTTTGGAAATTCACACTTATTGATTTTATATCTTCAATAGTGTGAAAATGTGCGAGCGAGAGAGCTGCAGACGGTATACAGGCCCCTTAAGTCCCGTTTCTTTTACCAGGTCATTCTGCTGCTCCAATAAAACAATGGAATAATAAAACAATACAAAATATCATGCCGAAAACTAAAAAACAAACTATTTTCCATACAAAATCAATAATTTTATATAGCTCTGTAGCTGTAGCTCTGTTAGTTTAGTATAGAGAGACAAAATCATAAGTTCCGTGGAGTAAGGTGTTGAATCGCCTGTTAATGAGGCGGAGATGAATTAATATTAGGAACAACGTCTGCGTGGATTTTTCAAACAATGAACTATTCTAATTTTTGTTCAGTCCTGCGGATCCCGCATTTGTTGTCCCGCATTACTAATCGTGTAAAAAGATGCGGGATTGGTTTATTTAGTATATATTTTTTTTATTTAAATATCATAATGTTTTAAATATCACAAAGAAAACTATTATTAATTACCATACATTAAAAGTTATTACAGATAGTGGTCAGGCAGGCCAAAATAAAAGTCCAAATTATCACACTTGATCCTCTCTCTATATTCAGCATAAACTGACTCCGTCTCCACGTTATTTTTAATACATCCACCATCTCGATTCTTTTATTCAAAAAATAACCACATTGGCATTCAAAAGAGTTTCTCATTATATGTTTTTGTACAATCAATCATTATAGTCCTGATAAGAAGAATTGTAAATAACTATATATATTTATCGAAGCGATATACATCAATAATTTTGTTAAATCACTACTAATACAAATCATTATGATATATTCCGCCAAGCTAACTTTACGTAGTTCGTCACTGGATACGTTGTGTGGCGCTAGTGGTCGACGACGCTTGTACCAAAGTATTCTATAAAAATGCAAAAATCACAACTTACAGAAAAAATTACATATAAACACAAGTTTCATTTTGCTTTTATTACATAGTTATTTGTAACATGTTATCTAGTCTGCGGAAAGTCCGATGCTCTTTAAATTACTCAATGAGTAGGTGATAAGATATTAAGCGGGAGTTATTTTCCCGCTGCAAGTACTTACAGTTTGTTCGTAAATGTTTATAAACAACATGAATTATTAAATTTCTGTCGTATTTTAACCTCTATCTGTGGCATCGTTGCTCCCAAACGGATGAACACATTTTGTTGTTTGAAAGAAAATCTGTTCAACCATTTGACGATCACCTCTTTTGACGTTTTAAATATATTTTGTCATTAATACTTGTTAATTATAAAATCACTGAGAGTGATATAGAAAAATTTATTTAAAACGTGTTATTTAAATTTAAATACATGAGAAATTATGATGACTTAACAATGTAGAAAACATTTTGTTATTCAGTTGGACGAACATAAAACATAGTTCGAGAGACTTTAGATAGCATAATAGAAAAAATAGTAGAAAATATTTTTAATAAAGATTTTGAGCATCAGCGATTTTACAAAATTAATTACTAATGTTCGCAAGCGAGCAGGCGTGCAAACCGTAAACGGGTTCTTAAGATTCGATACATTATAATACCTGTACACTTTTTTTTTACTTTCTTTCTGCCAAATACCTAACTTGTAAAATTTTATAGGAATTGAAAGTTTCTCTTTGATAGTTTATATTGTATTTTTATCTTTACTACGAGCATGTGGATGAGGATGAGGATGAGTGTGTGCATGAGGCCGCCAGTTACACTAGTTTTTAAGAGTTTTTTGTCATCTGTATCAAATTTCATGGTGTGAACAATAAAGAGTTAATCAATCAATCAATCAATCAATCATGTAAGAAATGATAGTGATGTACCTTGTAGTTCAAGAAATACATGTAGGTGAGAAATATGAACGTGTTTATTTTGTATTAGTGCGTAAATAGAATGGAAATGGCTAGTATGTGCATATCTTTGTTGAGATGAAATGTATCCAATATATTTAGGGGCGCCCCGCGGTTTTACCCACTCAGATTACTTCTTATATCACGAGCTATATCTGCCAGTGCAAGTCCCGTCAAGTCCGTGAAGTCCGTTTTAGAGCCCATAAGGAACATACACACATACATCGTCTTTTATATATAAGACTAGCGGTCCGCCCCAGCTTCGCACGGGTATAGATTATACTTAGCCTATGTCACCCGGGGATAGTGTAACTTCCCAACAGTGAAATAATTTTTCAAATCAGTTCTGTAGATTCGGAGCCTATTCAATGCAAACAAACAAACAAACAAATCTTTCCTCTTATAATATTATAATATTAGTATGGAAGATAACGAGAATAACAGTAATAGTAATATTTTGTAAATAGTTGGTAAGTTTTCTATAATTTGTAAGTATCTGTATCTTCTCTATATATAAAAGCGAAATTCACTTACTCACTCGCTCACTCAGTCATTCACTCACTCATCACGAAATCTTGAAGTCTATTTAACCTATGAAGCTGAAATTTCTCAGGTGAATTTCTTATGGGATGTTAAAGGTCAGCTAAGAGAGGATTTTACGAGAGGGCTTAAATAAAGAGGGCAAATAGAGGTTTAAAGTTTGTATGAAAGTCCTTTGTTTTTGATGTTATAGAGACATGAAATTTTTTATTCAGATTAATGCTATAAAATAAATAAATACTGTATATATTTTTTTCCCGAAAAAGATGGATTAAGGAGCGGAAATGGGGTTTTAATTTTTTGTTGACAGTTTTGCAAATAAGAAGCTGACATTTGGCAAGTAGATTACTTATGGGGTGTAAAGGACCGCTAAGAAAAGATTTTGCGAAAGGGCTGAGTTAAGGGAGCAAAGGGGGGTTGAAATATTATATGAAAGTCTACGCGTACGAAGTCGCAGGAAACAGCTAGTAATATATAAAAGCAAAATTCTCCTACTTACTCACTCATCACGAAATCTTGAAAACTACTTTACCTAAGAAGCTGAGGCTAGTAGACTACAACGCGGGTGAAACCGCGGGGCACAGCTAGTAAGTACATATAAGAAGCAAAATATTATGAGAAAAGAGTAAAACCCAAGATCAGTAGTGTGTGCCAAATGCCAACTATGTTAATAACCGATAACCCGTAGTCATAATTAAATCTGTGCCGATGACATCACATAATAGGTGATACAATAATCAGAGATCACGTCCGACTCATCAACTGTATTTTTATCGCCGATATAAAAAAGAAATAAATTATAACGTAACAAAAACCGTGCACGCGAGTCATACTGTTAACATGTTGCTTCCCTCGGTTTTATTCCCTTTATATTTTTGTTTCCTTCAATATAAACACGGGTCTAGCCCCGGACCTGTAGTAGGCATTGGTAGGGCCGAAGCCAACACCAAGAAGCCCTCTTGAGTACACAATTTACAATTATGTATAAAATGGAATATAAAACTATTGTTCAGTATAGGATTAAAAAAACCTGGGCTATTGAGGTGAACAACTTGTGGGTGGGATAACAGATCTATAGAATGAGAAACGGCATCTGCCTTATCCTGTCTCATCTCAAAATATATTTAGGCAGGTGATGACTTGCCACCCACTAAATGGGCCCCCCATAATGGCTGCCGCTTGGCACCGGAGGGGCATTATTTAGTTTACTTAATATAATTTTTTTGATTTCCTATTTTATAATATAGAAAATCCGCTACATATTTAACATGTTGCAATCCAAACAAAATATTAACTTATAGTGTAAAATAATAAACGTACAAATAATAACGTAAAAGTCGGTAAATCTATGAAAAAATTTTTAACATGAGCGTAAACCTTTCATTAGAATTACATATTTTAATTATCCGTTAATATACCGTTAACCTGGAGTGAATACAAAGGCGGATCCAGCTTTGGTGCCAGGGGGGGGAGGGGTCACATAGCTGTGGTCAAGTCACAAGAAGTTATAATTTAATGTTTATTTCATTTAGTGGTCCACCTTAGTCCTGGACCCAGCCCAGGGGAGGGGGGTCATGACCCCCATGACCCCCCCTGGATCCGCACTTGAGTGAATAAGGTGAAAAATTGTTGCACCAACTGCTAACGGGTATAAGCCTAAACTGCATTATTATTCAGAAAAGTGTATTAACTTATTAAATAACTTTCTTTAAGTATGGAAATTTATGGACTTAAAATTGTTACAATTGCTACTACGAGGTACCCGCTGCAGATTTAACTGCGTATACCTCCTACCAGCTCAAAACGACTCCCTGTACCCCTAAATCCAGCTACTGAGCAAACCATGTTCCAGTAGTCGTACAATTGCGAGAAATGGAGTATTTTGTAAGCCACTGGGTATGAGATACCCTACGCAGGGTTCAATGCTCGCTCTTCACCAAAGCCGTCTTGATCGCATATTTTTGAAGATAAAATAACAAGTCGAGCTCACGCAATGAAGGTTCCGTACCTAATATAGTTTCTTTACGGAACTCTAAAAAGGGTTGTACCATTTTTATTTATTTTGTAACATGAAAATTGCAACAATATTTCATGACCAATAGTTTTTTTTTAAACTCAAGTAGTTTTTTTTTTTTAATTTGCTAAAAGAGAGACTCTGTCTTGGGAAGCGGGATCTCGCTACACGTTGTGTTAACACGGAAAAAAAGATCAACATTTACTTAGTAACAACACATTGAAATTTCTTCATTTACAATACACGTGCGATGGTGTAATATTATTACGACCGCAGTCGTTCATCTAAAGTAATGATCATCTAAAGTAGCTAACAGACGAGACGGACTTGGTTGACGGACCGCCGTCCAATCAACGGCAGGAAAGATTTTTTTTTGTCCTTCTCTCCCTTCCCTCTTTACTTTCTTCAGATGTCGGTCAGATGGCGGTCTGGCGTACCAAATCCATACGTCTGTTAGTATTATAATATGTAACACTATAGACGGTAAGACTAAAATAAAATCGAACGTTTGTAGAGCGTGGGTGCGGAATGCCGGTAGTGCCGGCGAAAGCGTACTAACTACAATCCAATCTATGCCGAAAGGCCGCTTCTCAAATACATTACGCAACATTCTCGTAAATAATCTGAACATACAAAGACACACTGTATAAAGACCGGTTTCGGCAGCACTATTTTCGCGGTTACTATTGTAGCGGTCCATTATGATTATAGGCGTGTGAGTGAATTTAATACGCTTGTGTTAGTTTAGCGGCGATAACAAAAGACGAAGGACGTGCATTTCCGACGTTCCACGTTTAAAACAACTTTTTAAAAGAAAAAAGTTGAACCAGTGTTGCCACTTTGAACTTGGGACTAGTGATGTGTTGTGATGCGTTTTATCGATTAAGACAGTGAAGTGTTGTGATAAAATAACTCGTAACACATTGGTAACGGATAATTCGTGTCGCTTGAACTGTTTATCGGTAATTTTGCAGTGATAACGCGATCTTGAGATATTTTAGTGAAAGCGTTCGCCTGGACTAGTGTTGTTATTCAAATCGATATTGTTAATTCAGCTCATTAATTATAAATACATGAGTGAGGAAGAAACACGTTACGCCCACTATAGTTAATACGCCAGTTAAATAGTTTTAATTGTGCGTGTCTAAAGTGAACTCGATCGAACTTTTAACATTTTGAAGTGACTTAGCCGTTAGCCGAATTGTGATTGATCGAGAGTCATCAGAGGTAAGAATGATACTTAGCCCGTTGAATGCAAGCGAAGGAGTTTTTATGGCTAAAATGGGGAAGACAACCTACATTTCAGACAATAAAAAAAAAAGAAAAAAAGTATAAGATTCGTGCATAATATTATATACCATTAGTATTGTGTATAAATCTTCTTACACCCAATACGCGCATCGGAGCACTTTTCGCTTACGCCGACATGCGGTGCGTAACGCATTTGGGGGGTTAGTAAGAAAATAAAAGACCCACAGACCATACAATCGTTTGATATTCCAAAATATTAGATTTAGATCGAGCGATAATATTAGTAGGTACTTATATTTACTACTTCTTATATTTACTTTACTTATATTTACTTACTGTAGGTACTTTTTAAGCTCTACGTCTTCCATTTTCTTTGTTTATGATTATATAATACTAGTTGTTGCCCGCGACTTCGTAAGCGACTTTCATTAAAAATTTCAACCCCCCTTTATCTTCTTTAATTCGATCCTTTCGCAAAATCATTTCTTAGCTGATTTTTACACTCCATAAGGAATCTACGTGCCAAGTTTCAGCTTCGTAGGTCAAGTAGTTTTCGAGATTTCGTGATAAGTGAGTGAATTTCACCACTACCGAATTGATCCACTGACTGGCTGACTCTTAACGAAATCTTGAATGTGATCTGACACACGAAGCTGAAAATTGGCAAGTAGGTAGATTCTTTATGAATGATTTTGCGAAAGGAGGAAAAAGTGTTTAACTTCTATACGAAAATCTATGCGTACGAAATCCGCAGGCAAAAGCTAGCGATTTATATTAAAACTAGCAGCGCCCCGCGGTTTCACCCAGTTTTCTACAGGAACCGTTTATTTAAATGAGGTAAATTATAGCCTTTGTTAAAAAATAAACTGTCGAATCCAGTCGAAATATCATCCATATTTGTTCAGCCGTTACAGAGTTGAGTGATAACAAACATACTAACGAACTTACACACACAGACTTACAAGCTTCCGCAAGTGTCAATAATAATAATTAATTGATCTATACTATATATATACAATAGGTACATAAAAGGTGACAATATGTATAATCCCTATTGACTCTGAAACGGCTAGACCAATTTTGACGTGCTTTCACTGGCAGATAGCTGATCTTATAAGGAGTAATTTTCGCGGCTGAAACAGTGGGGCAACACTAGTAATCTATATAACTAAAAATGAAATGTTCTTAGTAGGTAAGCACATCACTTGAGAACGGCTGGACCATTTGGTAATTTTTTAAATGATGGGAACAGTCCGAACGAGGTTTTAATGGAAAGAAAAATTGGAAAAGTTTCCCGGTAATTTGGAAAATAAGGAAAATTATTATAAGTGATTTTTCTATTGGATTTCTGTATAAACCAAGGTTTGGTTTAAATTGAGGAAAAATATACTACAAATTTCAATAATCAGGGTAAAATGTGAATTATGACGGTTAAAATTACATTTAAGTTTTTTTAATCCTAGCTGTCCCCGACCGACTTTGTCCTGTCCAGATTTCAGTAAATTTGTTTGTATAAACAAATCCAAGGAAAGGATTGGCTCAGAGGTCGGGGTCTTTTGTTCTGATACAATGTATAAATTTAACTTATTTACCTACGAATAAACAACATACAACATACAAAACTATATGAAAATATCAAAGCAATGATCAAGGACTAAGTTGAACTTTGCTTTGAAATTTTGATACAAGTAATTTTATCTAATAGTTTAGTATTAAGTAGTTACAGTATTGTAAAAACACTTTACTAATGACTAACCGATGGGGAAGAAAGATTCTGGAGTGGAGACCACGAACCGGAAGACGCAGCGTAGGGAGGCCTCCCACTAGATGGACCGACGACATTGTGAGAGTCGCGGGTATCCAGTGGATGCAAAAGGCGGGCTGTCGTTCAGTGTGGAGGTTAAAGGGGGAGGCCTATGTTCAGCAGTGGATGTCTTCCGGCTGATGATGATGATGACTTTACTAATAATTTATTGACCTGAAAACAATGATATAATTATTTTTATACTAGCTGATAGTTGTCCTGACCAAATTAAAAGGTCTTGATTTCATAAAAAAATCCCATGAAAAAGGACATTGAGTTTTTCCCGAATTCGAAAAATGTCTGGTTTACATTTAAATCTTTTTTTCCTATGAATATTCCTATATATGTGCTATGAGACCTTGCCTCTTGCCAAATTTCATGATTCTAGGTCAACGGGAAGTACCCTATAGGTTTTGATTTCCCTGTGAAATCGCAAAATATGCGACATAAACGTTCATATATCTTTTGATTGCGTTGATTTACAACTTTTATTTTTCTACAGCCGAAAGAAACCGTAAACCCAAGTATTTAGTATAAATTTCAACTTGATACTTTACGCGTTCTTGAGAAAAAGGGTCTTGACAGACGGACAGACAGACGGACAGACAGACGGACAACGAAGTGATCCTATAAGGGTTCCGTTTTTTCCTTTTTAGGTACGGAACCCTAAAAATGCGTACTTTGCACATTTTATTATTAAAAATTATGTACATAATTATTATCCATAAATTTACCAGAATAGTAACAATGATCGATTTTCAACGTAGTCTTGCCCTAGGCATGTCATTTTGTTACTGTCCCAGAACTCATAGCCACTAACGCTAATAATACGGCTAGAGCAAGCTTTTGTGCATGAGGGTATAAAAAAGGAGGTCGGGGAAGGTTGGGGGGCAAGACCACCCCCCAATCTCTTATCATACGTATAAGACGGCTAGAGCAAGCTTTTGTGCATGGGGGTATAAAAAAGAGACGGGGGAAGGTTGGGGGGCCGGACCCCTCCCCAACCTCTTATTATACGTAAAAGAGGAATATTGAACAGACACAAAATACTTATATATGTGCACGCGCCGCTCGGTTGTCATAGCAACGGTTCCTTGCAGTGATAACGAACGATAGCTATGCGAGAGAAGTGCTTGGGATTCTGCGTTTTTAAGTTCTGAGGAAGTTCGGGCAATGACTTTGTACATATTTGTAACAATATAATAACAGTTATAAACTGTCCATAGACCGTTGAAGGTCTAAAGACAATCGAAATCATCAAGCCCAAGACCGTTAAAATGTCTAAAGACAAACCAAATGCTCAAGCCCACTACCAGTAATAGTTGGCAGCATACCCAGCATGCTGGCGGCATAATACGCTGAATGGCAAAATATGATTTTTAATATCTATTCAATAGAACATGGCACTTACAAAGTGTGGTGACCTAGAGTAGCAGAAGTATCGCTTCTGTGTTAAAATGTAGAGCTAATATTTGTACAGAATCGCAATCAGCCTTGTAATATAGTCGTACAATGTACCCAATAATACACAGGTAGTTCATTTGCACGTGGCAATTTCAGCGCCAATTTTCACATAACTTGAAAAGCAGCCTTTTTGTGTTACTTAGTAATTTTATTAGTGTAGTATTAGGGCTCTTTTTCAGAGGTACCTTTGATTGATTCTTAGGTTTTTGGGATTATTACACGATATAAGATAAACCACACTTACCACACTAAGGCCCGTATTCTAAAACAAGACTCAAGTATCGTTTGATCATAGTTCACCTGATTATTACTTGAGCCTAGAATCGTTGCTTAAGTATTGTTCTTATTCCAAAACTGCCCTTAAACTCAACTCAGCTGAATCTAGATTTAAGTAGAGTTTCAGGCGGATATTCTTTTTGTCTATGAATCAGTCTGTTTTCGTTTACATTTTTATTTTAGTTTAACAATGTCGTTCCGCGCAACGCATAATTAAAAATGTTACAATAATTTAATTAATTAAATAAACAGTAATGTAGTTTGAAATTATTAAGTATTTAACTATTTAGGTAATGATCTACACTATATCATAAAGGTTTTATAAATTTTTATGCTTAAAACCCTAGAATCTACTCAAAGCATTTTTCGTCAAATAATTTCAAGAAAAAGTATGTAATACGGAGCGTCAACAATGTCAATGTATTGTGAAATGTCACATTAGTCTTGTTTATTTTTTCGCGATTTTCTTTGGAAATTTAATTCAATTCAAGTAAATCAAGGAAGTAAAGAACTGTGCTACGAAATAGTAGTATCTTATCTTGCCTTTATTTGGATATTTTTAGGATTTCCCCTTCAGTTTGGAAAGAAAAATTTCTATTAAAAAAATATTGGTATATAATATTGGTGTATTATATTCAGATATTTATTTTCCTTCTTAAATTTACGTTTTTTTACAATATTTCCTATAAAAACAAAATATTATAAAAAAACCTAAACCTAGAGTGCCACCGGCAGCGGGGCAGGGCCCAAGCTACCGGTGGTTAGGGCTGCAGAGTGAGGAACCTCCTGACAATACGTGCCGTGTCTAGGATTACCGCCTTCTGCATCTGACCCTTGACCCAACCATCTAGCGAGAGCCTCTTATTATATTATTATTATATTACTATTCCTAGTAATTAAAATTATTATAAATAAAAGACTGACCTTATTTAGTAGTTTTGTTTAATTTTTATATTTATTTAAAAGCTATATGATTAACAAATGAGTTAATTAATACAGACAGTTTTTTTTAACCAATTTGTTAAAGTTGTATAGGAGACCATGCTTCAGTCAATCAAAACTGCTAATAATGGAAGCTCTAACTGCAAACCCATCAGATGTTCCTGCGATAGCGCATTTTAAAATTATTTGCATTCACTGATCTTCAGCATCTCTCAAGTGTCGCATTGGAATGCTAACAGTGATCTGTCTATTCACTGGGAAAATTTGATCATAATATTCGATATCTTCAGAAATATCCGTGGTGCAAAGCAAATAATAACAAGTTTAATAACAACCAAACCAAGTACACTACACAGAAATCTCCGCTCAAGCGTGATACAGACGTCACTTGCGTGATCGCAGATCATATGTCAACTTGAGTACAAATTGGCAGCTGAGTGACGTTTTAGAATACAGGTGAACTACGATCGTAAAATCTTGACTCAAGTTTAGTTCTAGAATAAAATCTCTACTTAAAACTAGTTTTAAGTAGAGAATCTTGACTGAGCGTCGTTTTGGAATACGGGCCTTAGAATTAAGCGAGTTTTGGCGCCAACGTGGAAAAAACATGTCGGCTCGTTGGATTATTTTCCTAAACTTGTATATTTTCGAGTGTTAATGTGTACTAAATGGTGAATTATTATTCAGTGCTCGTAAACGTGCTCGAGTGTGGGCAAGTGATATAATGAGGTGAAACGTTATTTTCGTCTTGTTTCCAAAACTCCATAGGAGCCTCTTGTAAAGTCTCCACCACTTTACAGGGGAATGAGTTTGACTTGACCGTGACTTACTTAGCTTGACTCTGACTGTGACTATGACTTGTTTGACGCTATTAAGACCATGTAAACTGATTAATATTACGACTAAAGGACATTGAATCCACGGTCATGAAAATTTTTACAAAAAAAAATTGAATTAAGCTTATAACTACACTCTTGCGTCATGTAAAGGGATATTGGATTTGTGACTTATCTTCTTGTCGGTTTCTGGCTCCATTAGGAATTAAATTTTACTATATAAGGAGTTAAGTTAAGATGGTCTAAAAAGGCAGATTTTTGTTATTTGGGATAGGTGGCTACGAATCATCTCCGTCTCCGACATAGCTAGAGCAGTAGAGAGCGCCCTGTCTTCAAAGTATTCCATGATGTCGGCAACAATTATCGTTTAGCTTCCTATTTACTATTTCGATGCAGTGTCGCAGGGGAAGAAATAATCTGCCCTTTAAACTCTACTTTCTTTCAATCTAAGACAAAATAATTTTATTTTTATTTTAACTAGCGGTCTACCCCAGCTTCGCACGGGTATAGACGGCCTATGTCACCCGGGGATAGTGTAGCTTCCCAACAGTGAAAGAATATTTCAAATCGGTTCAGTAGTTTCGGAGCCTATTCAATACAAACAAACAAACAATCAAATCTTTCCTCTTTATAATATTAGTACTTAATGTAAAGCTAAAACCGTCAAATTTCTTTAAGTTTGTCAAGTTTGTTTTTACATTTTAATTAATATTATTGTTTTTCTTTTGCATTTCCTTCAGTATCCTAATTAATATGTTACCCATTAGCATCACTCTCAATCAAAGTAACGCCATCCTGTTTGCACTGATTTTTTGCACCATCGCCGTTTTGAACCTTATCCAGGCGATTCACATAGTTTAAGGGTATCAAACTGTTATTTCTGTTAGTCGGCTTTAGTTATAATCATCATCGCCAGGTTTTGCTTATAATCATCATCATCATCATTTCACCCATAGGACGTCCACTGCTGGACATAAGCTTCCCCCATCGATCTCTAAAAGGGTCGGTTGCAAGCGGCCTGCATCCAGAGTTTCCTTGCAGTCTCATTTGCGGTCGTCTGGCCATCTTGTGGGTGGACGTCCTACGCTGCGTTTAGCGGTCCGTGGACTCCATTTGAGAACCTTTCGGCTTCATCGGGCATGTGTTCTGCGTCGTTTGTTCTGCGTTGCGTATAATAATTTCGCTGAATATGTTTATATGATTAAGAACTTCTTTATTCTAGATAATATTTGAATACTTATGCAAATTGCCTAAAATATACAACCTATTACTTGAATAAACTCATCCTTGTGGAATATACATAGATAATAGTCTAATCTCTATAGCTTTCAGATAAGATAGACTTATCATTTATACGTATTTGCACCTTTAAAGCAAACAGTGCATTATATTGTAGATATTAAGCCTGATAAATAAAATTTTGACGCTCCTCTATTATATCTCATATCATATCATACTCTCACCTTATATCAGATATATTCATGCGTGCGCTGCTATGTAAAATATTTATAATATATAAACCACAACAGTATGGAAACGTATAAGTTAGTATTTGTACAATGTAAAAGATCCTAGGTAGGTATACTTTTTCTTGCGATCTAGGAGTACCTATATAGCTTACTAGCTGACCTGACAGACGTTGTCCTGTCTTAAAACTGTCAAACACGCAAAGTCAAAATTGTAAATTTTATTTTTTTACACCTTGGGTTACATTATTGGAGTTTTAGTAAGGACCCCTATTTTTTTGGTATAGGATGACATAGGATATATGATATAGCCTATGTCACCCGGGGATAGTGTAGCTTCCCAACAGTGAAATAATTTTTCAAATCGGTTCAGTAGTTTTAGAGCCTATTCAATGCAAACAAACAAACAAACAAACAATCAAACAATCAAATCTTTCCTCTTTATAATATTAGTATAGATAACTTTACGAGAAGTTTTATTGTTTTAATCACATCAAATGTGAGGTCGAAGAATAGTACATAATTATATAAGTCAATGTGTGAGGGCTGTTATTTTATAGTTTTTTAGGGTTCCGTACCTCAAAAGGAAAAACGGAACCCTTATAGGATCACTTCGTTGTCCGTCTGTCTGTCTGTCCGTCTGTCAAGACCCTTTTTCTCAAGAACGCGTAAAGGTATCAAGTTGAAATTTATATTAAATACTTGGGTTTACGGTTTCTTTCGGCTGTAAAAAAATAAAAGTTGTAAGTCAACGCAATCAAAAGATATGAACGTTTATGTCGCATATTTTGCGATTTCACAGGGAAATCAAAACCTATAGGGTACTTCCCGTTGACCTAGAATCATGAAATTTGGAAAAAAGCAAGGTCTTATAGCACATATATAGGAATAAATCTGAAAGTTACAAATTTGAAGTTATATAATTTAAAAATAATTATTTTGCTATTACAAACTTACATTTTGTACTTGGAATGTATGGAAGAACCTTATAGCCAACTACAAAGTTAGGTTTTTCTTTCAATGTTTCAACTTCAGTTAGTTTTTTTTTTTGGACTCGTGCACTGAGGATTCCGTCCAACGGAACCCTCAGAGCACGAGTCCTACTCGTACTGGTCCGGTTTTTTTTAAATTATTGCCTCTATGATAATTTTGGCGTCGCACTTCTTGTGCATTTGCCAGTGCCAAGTATTCAAATACATATTATCAAATTACTTTAAATATAGTCAAACAAGTCAGAGTCAAGCTATGTCACGTTTAAGTCAAAGTTATGCCCTAGTAAAGTGGTGGAAGCTTTACAAGAGGCTCCTATGGAGTTTTGGAAACGGCACGAAAAATAATACATGTTTCACCGCTTTATATCACTTTTCCAGACTCGAGTCCGTCCGAACACTTAATTAATAATAATTCAGCATTATTACACAAGAGCACTCGAAAATACACAAGTTTAAAAAAGTACAATTTCACATGACGTTTTTACATTTACAAAATTATTTCCCTATCAAGCAATGACAGTTTTCTTACATCAATGCTATCAAGTTTTCTATTACATAGGTATCCATGCAGGCCAGAGACGAGAGCAACAGCAATGGAATGACAGCCAACACATTTGTGTTGAATATATAATGCAGTCTGTAAGTCTGTTACATATAATTATATTTAAATAAACTCTACTTCATGTAGCGTTTGTTTAAATTAACTGGTAACAATATATTTTGATTATCACTTTTTAGGGTTCCGTACCCAAAGGGTAAAACGGGTCCCTATTACTACGACGTCTGTCTGTCTGTCCGTCTGTCTGTCCTACCTATTAACGGTTAGGTCTTTCGAACCGTAATAGATAGCCAACTGAAATTTTCACAGAATGTGTAATGTTACAAGTGCGAGCCAGTGACAAGTTTCTGTTCATTAACCATGTTATACCTGGTAATTTCGTTATTGAATTTTGTGGTGGTGCGGAACCCTCAGTGCGCGAGCCCAACTCACACTTGGCCGCTTTATTTAATTTAAATTTTAAATTTTGCACCATTAGGTATTTTTACACTAATCATAATTCACAGACGGTTCACAGAGTTATTTGAATTCCGTCCATACTGTTTACAGGTACATTTTAAGCACGTGTGTTGCTATGTTAACATTATTTTTATTTAGATAGGTAGATACAGAAGCGTGTCTTCAACGCTTCAATATTCCTATTTAAAAGATCAAGGTCTACCGGTCAAAGCTCGCGCGTGCGGATTCTGCCCACACAGTTATGAACCAGGAACCAGGGTTGCCAGATGGCTAATTTTCTCCGACTAATGGTACCATCTCGTACAATGGCCGTCATAATAATATAATTATTACAAGATCATAACTAACATTAACGTAATTTTTTTTTCTATGTAAGTACCAAAATGTTTTTGAAATTGCGGTCTAGATTTGAACTTATAAACTAAGATATTAATTACGTCTTCGTTGTTACGTTTGTACCTACTTAATTTGTGTTCTGTTTATGATAATAATACTTTTTTTTTTTTTTTTTTTTTTTTAATCTAAATTTATTTGGAAGCTTGAGTCGCTTTGCGACTATGTCAGCTCCATTATGTACATTCAATATCGTCTACTTATATATATTACACATCAGTTTAAAGTGTGATCGTGCCGCATCACTCAGTGGAGCGGACAGGACACTTTGAATAACGCCAACATCGAGGAAATTTGCACCATATTGAGTGAGCATGGCAGATCTCACAGACTGCGTTCGTGAACATTCCACCAGGACATGATAAACATCCTCGAGGCTTCCACATATGTCACAGGTGTCTGTTTCTACTAGCCTCATTAGAAAATTAAACTTATTAGTAGGCATGTGTCCGGAACGGAGCCTGTGAGCCATAACTATCCACTGTCTCTTCATCCTACAGTTAGTAGACCACGGTGTTTGAGGCGGTTTTTGCAGCAAAATATTATACCAAATTCCTTTCTCACGCGAAATTGTATCAAAATATAGTTTCCATTTTTCAAAAATCTTGTACCGGTAATTGCACAGTATTTCCGAAATTTCCGGCATCATGTAAATTTCTGACCCTGTAGATACAGCCTCTTTTGCGTGTTTGTCTGCTTCATCATTACCTCGGATGCCAACATGGGACGGGATCCACTGCAATCTCAAATCGACATTCTTCTCTCTAAGTGATAATATTTTCCGTAAAATGTCATATGCTATCGAGGCACCTTTAGAGCTAGAGGCACACCGAGCTATATGTTGTAATGCACTTCTGCTATCGGAAAATATTACCACTTTCTTATGATTTATAGTACATACGTATGATAATGCTTCGGAGATTGCGAGTAGTTCTACCGACATAATTGAATTATATTTAGACACGATTTTATAACGTCCACTGATATTTTGTCTGGGGTCAAAGTAAGCAGCACCAAGACCATCACCTGTTTTCGACCCATCCGTATAGAGTTTGTACCATCCTACATAATTTTCATTCATCATACATAGTGTGTTGGCTTTAAGTACCCTAGTGTCGTATTTACTTTTAGCATCTTTAATACCTTCCACTTCAGTAAAGATAAAGTCCATTTTTATATTTGACGCCCATGTATTAAACCGGAACATATTGAGAGGGTTCTGGACTTTAAGTTTTTCAAATTTAGTTTCTGAAAATACTACTGCAAGAAGAGGTTTTTTCTTCCTGGACCAATACTCGGTTTCAATATGATTCGAAAGGTCATCAAGTATATTTACTGTGATCTGAGAGGAACCATGTGCTTTCAAGCAGTATTTTGTCGCAAGGTACTGTCTCCGTAAATGTAATGGATGGATACACAATTCGAACTCCATAACATGTATAGGCGTTGATCTAATGAATCCACCAATTACACGCATTGCTGTGTTTTGCACTTTATTTAATTTATATAAATTAGTTTTAGCCGCTGAATCATACAGAAAACTTCCAAAATCAATTTTACTGCGCATTAAAGCAATATAAAGGCGTCTTAGGTGTTTTGGGTGAAGTCCCCATGTTGGCCCTGCTAGAACTTTCAGTAAATTCAACGTCTTTGCTACTTTTTGTATTGTTTCATTGATATGCGTCTTCCACGTCAGAGACTTATCTATCCACATGCCCAAATATTTGACGCTGTCGACTGCATCTATATCTTGGCCATTAATTGAAACTTTAACCCGACCACTACCTCTTCCCCTCTTGAACTGGCAAACTTGAGTTTTCGAAGACGATAACTGTAAACCTAATTGTTCTAGAAAACCGGCTATTGTATTCAAAGCATTTTGTATGTTAATTTCATTTAAATTTTTATCCCTATTTTGACTATATACTACGAAATCGTCAGCATATTGAAGTATACTTACATCATCTAAGCCCAAACCTATGTTATGTGTTATTATATTGAACAAGAGAGGAGAGAAGGGATCCCCCTGCGCTAAACCTTTACTAGTCCACCTCATTCTTACTTCATCTTCAGCAAATTCGCCTTTTATTTTCAAGATTCTTCTGCTCAAAAAGTTCCATAAGTATCGACACATATGATTGCCTACTCCTAATTTATCCAGTATTATAATTAGTTGATCAATAAGTACATTATTATAAGCATTTTCGATATCTAGAAAGACTGCTAAAGTAGGTGAACGATTAGTAAATCCTATCTGTATTTGTGTTACAAAGCGCGCTAAACAGTCTAGGCAAGACTGATTTTTTCTAAAACCGGAGGTGAAATGTGGTATAATATTATTGCTTTCTACGTACCATTCTAAACGTTTGCACATCATTGAGTGGAATATTTTACACAAACAAGAAATCAAAGATATAGGTCTAAATTTGGGTGCGGCGTTGGAATCTGAGCGTGCTTTAGGAACTGGGACAATTTTTATATCCCGCCATTGATTTGGTACCGTACCTGATTTATATATTTCATTGTAAATTTTAAGCAGATATAGTTTTCCTTCTAAAGGTAAATTATAAATCATGGAGTACGTAATTTTATCCTCACCGGGAGCTGTATCTTTCTTTTTTAAGCAATGTGTCAATTCATTTAATGAGAAATCATTGTTTAGTAAGGTATTACCAGAATCAAGTACTGGTCGCGGGGAAGTCACATAATCAGGTGCCAAGGTTCGTAATAGTTCTTCCTTTTTATCGTTTGGAATCTGACAGTTTTGTCTCTTAAAGCCTTTGACCCAACGCATCCTATGCCACATATCTGAAGTACTTACTTTTTCATCGACTCCAGTAAATAATTGTTTCCAATGTGCCGTCTTATGCTGTCTGTGGATCTGCTGGGCAGTAGCAGTTTTTTTGGTTAGTTCATTAAGGTTTGAAGTGGTAGGGTTACGTCTAAATGTTTTTAATGCTAGTCTACGTTCCGCCACAGCTAAAGATATCTCTGGGTTCCAATATGGTTTCGGTCTAAATGTTTGTGTCGGGTCTGTGCAATTTTTTATCATTGGAATACTCTTTCGTACAGCGTAATTGATTTCGTCAATTAGTAGATTATAACTAAATTGAACATCATTTTCAGTTACTGCTAAATCAGAGGAAAGCCTCTCTTTTAAAATTTCTTGATACACGTGCCAGTTAGCTAGTTTAAAATTACGCCCTAGGACATAATGACGTGCATCCCGGTACTGTAAGGATATTTTAACTACCAAGTGATCACTGTTTAAGTTTTCGCGGGTAACTTTCCATTTCATGTATGACGCTAAATCAGATGACACAAAAGTAATATCCGGGGCTGATTGCTGTAACCTACCACTAACCAGTTTAATCCTTGTAAACTCACCATTGTTAAGTGACACAAAGCTATTGTCCATAGAAGCATCTAACAGTTGTTTACCCCTACTATCATTCTTATATGACCAGTTTGTATGGTGACCGTTAAAGTCGCCTGCTATTATTGTTTTAGTTCCAAATTGTGAAAATATTAAATCCCATTCATTCTGTACGGTACTTGGTGTTTGTGGACAGTAAATTGCTACCACATTTTCAAGATATTTACAGTTTAAAATCTTGACACATAATATATCTGTGTTACTATTTAAGGATTGAATTGTAACTGCATGGGATTTTATGGATGTATGTACATATATAGCCACACCACCGTAACCGTCAGCCCTGTCACGTCTGTATATATTATAACTATTCACTCGTAATATAGTATCCTCGTTAAGCCATGTCTCACTCAATATAGCGATTCCAATTTTTTCTTGATTCAACAGTAGCTCTAAATCATGTCGTTTTGGCATCAGACTCTGTGAGTTCCATTGCGCAATATGAATAAATTGCGCAACAGAACCCCCAGAGCCTGATGCCGTTGTAGCGTTATGTACATAATTGTTGTTATACATAATGGAAGAGACCCAAAAGTTTGCTAAAAACCTCCCCATTACTTAAATTCTTAACAATAAACGATACTATTTCATCAAATAACACTTTTAACACATTCTGAACTTTTTCTTCAAAACTACTGTCCAAGGTCACAATATCCTTCATCTTATGTAGTGCCCAATTAAAATAGCTCTTTTTCTTTCGTCTGTCTTCTGATTCTTCCTCTTCTGCTACTGTTGTTCTTATGTAAGCCTCGTTCTGCGAGTTTTCTACATCTCTGTTTAGTTCTCTTTTTTGTTTTTTGTTTATTTTTTGTTTCTTTTTCTTATGTTCTAAAGGAGTCACATGCCCTATCTCAACTTCACTGGTGCTATCACTCTCTATCCTAGGAATTTTAGCTGTCTGATGAAGAGCAGCACTGTACGAAATGCCTGTATTTTCTGATCGGCGTTTTACTTCAGAGTGAACATCGGGAGATTCATTTTCGGCTTCGTATGACTTATTTTCTAAATACATCGATAAAGCCATTTTATATGTAACATTATTTTTGGACATAGTTTCACGGATTTTCTTTTCCTTTAAGAAGAAAGGACATAATTTGCTGAAGGAGATATGACGTCCTTTACAGTTTACGCATCGGAATTCAGTAGTTTCGCAATTGCTGTGACTTCCACCACATTTTGGGCAAATCGTTTTGTTATTTGGGCAAGTACGCGTTGTATGTCCATACCGCCAACAAACGCTGCACTGAGATACCGGGAAAGTATAAGGTTCAACTTTGAACCTGCAGTCAAATCCATGTATATATGCCGGCAGAGTTGAACTTTTAAAATCGAATCTTACTGTCTCACTCGCGACCCACTCGCCTTTATCTGATAGACGTTTCAATCTTTTTGCAGATACTATTTTGCAGTCTGAGCTAAATGCTTTCATCAGGTCTTCATCGGAAATGTCTAATTCCAAATATTTAACTACGCCGTAGCTGAGATACACTTCTGTCGTGAAATGACAACGGTATCCGAGCTCCGTCATTTTTTTGTTATTAATCAGTCCTAAAGCATCTTCCCTCTTATCAAAGCTGATTACTACTTTGTATGCATTCTTATACTTTATTTTCGACGCATTCGTAATGCCTTCTGACTTAAATAATTGTGCTAAACCTATTTGTTTAGGCAGCATCTCATATGAAGATAAACAAACATCATTCCTATTTGAGTCGTTAATAAGTTCATTCTGCTTCTTCGTTTTATTAGTCAAAGTACGGTTTGTTTTTCTCGTAACGAATGTAAAACCTTGTTCGTCAATCACTCGGCCGCTTTCGTCACTTTCCGCCTCTCGCGGTCGCTTCGTGGCGCCAGCGCGTGTAGGTATGATAACCGACGCGGGCGACCGGACACAACCTTCTGGTTCGTCTTCTATTAAAGTGCAATTAGATCGTACCTCGTCTTCACTCATGTTGCTTGCCGCGGACGGAGGCCTGGTGTGGACCTCGTCCATTGTATTGATAACACTCGCACTGTTTATACGATAATATTAATTAGAACGCGGATAAACAAAACAGATGCGTGCAACCCCTGTGCTGCACGGCGTGCGACTGCTGATAATAATACTTAATCAGTAATGTTTCTCTTATATACCTAATATAACTAGCGACCCGCCTGCCCGGGTTCGCACGGGTGTAATTTACGTGCGAAACCGGGGCGGGCCGCTAGTTATATATATAAACCTTCCGTGAAAATGTATCCAACTGATGGTGAAAACTGCATCAAAATCCGTTGCATGGTTTAGGACGAGTTAGCGGCCATACAGACAGACAGACGCGGAAAGCGACTTTAATTTATAACATGTAGAGAAGGGATAGAGAAGAGATAGAGAAGAGGAGAGAAGAACAAGATAGAGAGGAGATAGAGATAGAGAAGAGATAGAGAAGCTTCTCTTTTATGGCGTAGCTTAGCACGATGATTTCTAACAGATCACCCATAAAGAAAGTGATAGGTGACCATTAATTTACAACTGGGGCCTAACGGCTAGCTGTTTTAAACAATTCAGTTTAGGCGATGAAAAAAGTTGCGTGACTGCAAACATTATCTGGGCGCGTTAAGGTACACGTTCACGTGATTTTCCGAACTGTGCGGTTTTAGGGCTAATTTGAGACCGCGTAATGAGTTGGACATACCCGGGGGTATGTCCAAAAACTGCGATCAGAACTACCGGAGGAAGGGCAGCAGCGTCCATTAGTACCTACACGGTGAACCTACTGCGATCCACAAGCCACCTGCCAAGCGTGGGGATTTTGGCAACACCCCTCTCTAAGAGGGAGGCCATTGTTCACCAGTGGACGTTTACTGGCTGGTGATGTGATGCGAAAGAGTTGGCTGTAAGGCCCCTGAGCGCATGAACATTTTTGAAGATTTAAAATGATTCATCATCAGCCAGAAGACGTCCACTGCTGAACATAGGCCTCCCCTTTTAACCTCCACACTGAACGACAGCCTGCCTTTTGCATCCACTGGATGCCCGCGACTCTCACAATGTCGTCGGTCCATCTAGTGGGAGGCCTACCTACGCTGCGTCTTCCGGTTCGTGGTCTCCACTCCAGAACCTTTTTTACCATCGGTTATCGGTTCTTCGAGCGATGTGGCCTGCCCATTGCCACCTCAACTTGTCAACAGCTATGACGGTGACTCTGGTTCTTTAGCGAATATCCACGTTTCGGATTCTATCGCGCAAAGAAACTCCGAGCGTAGCTCTCTCCATTGCCCGCTGTGTGACTCCTGAGTTTTTCTAAAAGGCCTACAGTTAAGGACCACGTCTCAGTACCAAGTAGTTAAGTAGTTAAAATTGTTGAATTTAATCAATGTCTAAACAGCAGTGCAAGTACCGTTCTTTATCGATCATCAAATTCGCTAAAATGCCATAGAATCGATCACAGCGAGTACTGAAAAAATTGCATATTATCGAATTTGACGACCTCAACTGTCAATTTGACGATCGCTAAAAGAACGGTACTTGCACCCCTGAATAAAGAAAATAACATTACAAAAAGTTCAGTAAAATTTTCATAAATATGCTAGTTTTTTTTTTTTTTCATTTTTGTACTCCTGGCAACCCTGTGCGGATCAAACCATTCGCACTATTCGAAGTCTCAGAAAATCTTTGAACCTGCCTTATAGTTGTAAAGTTCCTTTTGATAGGTGTAGGTATTAGTGAATCGATCGACTGATTGATTGCACATAATTATTGTGTGTTTGGATTAGACTTTTGACCGACCGCCACTAAAGG
Organism: Agriopis aurantiaria; assembly: GCA_914767915.1. Lineage (NCBI taxonomy): Eukaryota > Metazoa > Arthropoda > Insecta > Lepidoptera > Geometridae > Agriopis > Agriopis aurantiaria. Next base: position 13,134,885 of record OU611992.1, on the reverse strand, counting down.
TAAAGGTTCTCATTTCAATTCATATTTAATTTATGTACCTACTTACCTACTATGCCATGTACGGTAATAGGTATCTTCATCAATTGTGTATTTTTTATTGATAATTTTCCTACATAAAAATATCACTGGAATTAATTTTGGTAGTGTACAAGGAGGGTTGCACGGAACGGATGTACTAAGCCGAAAGGAGATAATTGTACCTATTTCACATTATGATCAACCTTAGGTACAATAGACAAATCGTGAAAAAAACAGTTGTTCCTAATGTTCAACGTTGTTCATAATGATGAATAGGTACAATAACCTCATTCCGACTCAGTACCACCGTTCCGTTTAACCCTACATCTTCATTTTATCAATTAAAACTTTACGACCTACCTATGCTGTTCAGCTCCGAAAATGTATTGCTCGCGCATTGAAGGTTCCGTACCACCACAAAATACAATAATTATCAATTTAAAAAACTTAATATGGCATTTCGATTCGGTGAAATGATAATGAGGTCATCCAGGTAAGGAATTACTAGTTACAATTTGGTAATGAACTGGAATTTGTCACCGACCTCGCACTTGGCCGTTATTTATTATTTGTAGTCATACTTTAGAGTGTGTAGATACTATAATCATGCCAAGTTTGACGCTGTACGTATTACCGTTTATACATAAGAGCTAATACAAAAATACATTTGTTCTATTGGTAAGGTAGGACGGACGGACGGGCAGACAGACGGACAGATGGACACCGTAGGCTTTGTAATAGGGTCCCATTTTTACCTTTTGGGTACGGAACCCTAAAAACGGAAAATTATTTTACTATAAAATACATAATAAAAGAGAACAAGCAATACTAGCGCAATCTACGTGCCATTTCAAAATACATTAACTTTTTGGCGCATTGCAAAACATAAAAGTTCAGCTACTCGCCACAAGAGGACGCAACCAAAGCCTACATTTATTAAGGAAAGCCTTTAGGTAATACTTTTGCTACCTACTAACAGATGGCGCGAAATTGAATTAGCAAAATAAGATTGCTTACAATTAGCGTGATAGGTGTCACTAGCAGCAAGAGAAAGATTGTACGAAAAGCTCTGGAAACCTTCAGAGAAATAGCAATATTATTTAATCAACGGGATAAAACAAATACAAACCTTTTCCCACTTCAGACGAGAAAGAGACTCCGGGTTTGAATTTGCGGGCCTTATGGCTACTTCTTACCGCGGGCGCGAAACAACGCTAAAACCGCGCAGTTGGGAAAATCACGCGAACGTGAACCTTAACGCGCCGAGATACGGCTTGCGGTCGCGCAACTTTTCGCTTCAACGCTCATTTCCGACTTTTAGCAATTTTGGTCATTCTAGTAGGTGCCTATACTAGGGGTCTATACGTGTGCCTACTTCCATGGTTAGCAATGGTGTAACACACAGATATAGATCTGTGGTGTAACATCAAAATTGAATAATTTATCTAGGAAACCCCAAAGACCGAAAAACGATAAGGACATTTCGCTCGATTGAAAAAAAAAAACTAATTTGCGCTTTTCTCCCCGTTTGTTGGATTCATTGAAATAACTATTCATTAAATTATGTCTACGATATCTTAATATACAGATTTCATAATTATAAAGGAAACCGCAAAGGTACATTTTACATTACAGCTATACTTTTTGAAAAATATTAGAAAAACCTCAAAAATAGAAGTAGCTAAATGCGTGTAAAAAAGCGTGTAAACGCAATGGTTATGCTCCGATAAATGCGACTTTAAAACAATAAACCAAGCCTTATAGCCCATCTGTAGTAGGTAATCTGCTTTGCTTAAAAGTGGGAAAAACGCTCCTTAAAACAGGTAGCCGAAATGCCGCCCATGGAATTAGGTACCTTTTTCCATGTCAGCGGCCTTACTTTTCACCTAAGTGACTTCAGCCATGAACTTGTATATGATCTCACTCCACTTTTGATCCACACAGACCGAAGCGAGTGAATAAGTGAAGTATGATACAAGACTATGAATAATCTTAAGAAATTAGAACACGTGGAAAGCTTCCGTGAGGTGTGTGACTCAAACTGTAGCACACACTGTAACCCAGAATCCCCTGAGTCCAGTTTCCATTGAGTTTTTTCAGAATCGTGACGACACTATCTTGATCATAAGCGATTTGGAATCCCCATCGTGATTCGTGACGATATTCATTCAATAAAGTTATGTGATTATTTACGGGATATTTACCGTGGTAAGGTTGTGGAATGAGCTCCCGATATTTCGGTGCAGTTACATGCAACATGTTCACGGGAAGACTGAAGAATGCGGGTGGTTGGAGAACAGTTAAAAAGTTAGGTGCAGACATAACGATCTACCCTCTTTCTTAGTCTATTGCTACGGTTATCACTGGAACTCGAACTCGAACCTAAGTCCCGACAAAACACACTCACTGTATCACTGCGTATAGTATTTTAAACACATTTTGAACGCGAATTTTAATTTTAATTTTTGAGGCAACCTTATACTGGATTCCACGCACTGGCGAGTTGAAAACCATCACCTCGATTGAAATTCTCACATTTCAATGCAAAGATCAATGAAAGTGACGTCAGTGTAATATAATCAGTATGGAAACTTTAGACTGAGGTTCAACATAAAACATCCATGATCCAAGAAAACAAGGTCTAGCGCTCCGGGAGCTGACACCCAATTCCGTCACTGTCTATTTGCCACCTTATTGTAACACACACAGATATTAGGAAACAATTTTTTCAATAATTTATTAAATATAGTACAAGAATCATTTCAATTATCATTTTGGTTTGTCCGCTCAAGCATAGCAATTCAAGTTAAGCACGAATTTAACATATTAAACACATTATTTATATCAAAACCACATTAATTTATTGGATTCCTACAGGTCATATACGGAGATTGGGGAGTTATAATTTCACGCTAGTGGTAACACAGAAAATCAGCTGTCTCATAGAGATTCCGCCATTGTTTCGTGTATCGTCATCTCTCTCGAACTTGTTGTAAATTAATTATTCTGCTCTTGCTTATACGCTTACGTGTACGCGTATCCATGACATCGATGACGTAGTTGCATGTCACCCACGTGACATTTTGTCTCGGAGCGCGGAGTATATTATTATACCATGAAAATATCTAAATAAACACATTTCAGTACCAGTTATGGAATCAGGGCCCAGGCCCAGTTCACATTGGATTGGTGGATTCATATATTTCACATACGCCATAGAATTTTTTCTCCTTACGTATTGCAGATTTCGTCACGATGTTTTCGTTCACCGAAAAGCCAGTAGTATAAACTCCGAAGAACTCATTGGTAATGGGCTCGGGATTTGAACCCGCAACCTCAAGCTTAAGTCTAGCGGTCTCCCAAATAGGCTTACGGCAATTTTATTACTAGATACTAATTCCTCTAAGCGTGTCAGTTTCGCTACTGGTTATACGGTCGCGTTCTACGCGTGTGACGTCAGCTCGTGACGTAATGGACGTGACGGCGCGTGACGCTACGTCTCGGCGCGTGAAGGCCATGTAACGTAACTGATTATACTATGACATGTATGTTGCATAACTCCGTTCGCTGTCTGGTATTGTGGATAATTTTGTTGTTCATTCGATTGTTGTTGATTTTCAATTAAATCCTGATAAATAGGCAAAAAAGTTTAATTAATTAATTAATTTACTAATTAACACATTATATTTACCGAAAGTTTGATCACGTTTAATTTTGTGTTAATTATATTGGCTTATTCAGCCTCGATCGGAGATGCAAACAGGCGGCAACGTAAAAAACATTTATGTTGATGAAAAATGGTGGTGATGATAACGTAGGTAGGTGATATCTACCATAGGTGATATATACCAGGTATTAATGAAGAGGGGAAAAAAATTAAAATCTACTCATATAAACACCTACGTACTAACATTAAAACATTATTTTATAACTAGCTCACACCGGCATAATTTTCGCTTCTAGAACCCTTTAAATGCTCTGCGAAAATAGTAGCTACATACTAACTTCACATTTGTTTACGGAACATCATGTTTACGCATCGCTAGGGTAACGAATGAATGAATGCAAACTGCTGCATCGGCGCGTTTTGGCGGAGTTTTAGGTAAGACGCGGTCGGCCAGTTGGTGCAATATCTTCTAAACCAAATATTGAGTTTTTATAACTGAACACATTGTTTAGATCCGCATCTTCAGTTGGAGGCGAACTACTGGCAAACTAAATTTAAATTTTTACTAAATTTAACTTTTTATTTAAGTACTCGTAACTTTTGCCCTTACGCTTTTCCATTTAAAATAATGTATAATTTAGGAATAGAATAATATATTAACCGTCTTACCACAAAAGATTTAAGACGCTTTAGACATGTGTTTAGCAATTGTTTCACTGCGAAAAATATGCTAAACACATGTCTAAAGCGTTCTTAAATCTTTTGTGGTAAGACGGATATTGTTTTGGTTGTATGTAAATTTAAATTTAAAAAATATAACACACTCAAAATTTTACGAATTATGAATGAATAAAGTGTTTATATTGATTAGTATCCGCAGTCCGGTAGGTCAAGGTTACACACGTGGAGTCAATGTCCTGTTGTTCATTAATGAGGATAAAAATGCGTAAAATGATACGAGCTATAATATATTACGTTACGTGCTATTAAAATACATTTTCCGTTTTCCTTAACGACAGTATAAAAAAATAAACTACGTTCGATTTTTTCATTTTTATTTCGGACGTATGTAAAACAAAGTCATCAATAAACTCAATAAATAAAACGTCCTTGCATAAAACATCAAAATAGTAAATCCATAATATTTAGTAGATTGTTTGCCAAGGGACGGAAACTATCTATTTCACAATAGATGTTTGGATTTCATAGAGATTTTAGCAATGTTCAGAAAATTTCAAAAGAAAAGTACCCACTTTGTATAATGCATAAAACGAAATCAAAAAAAATTTGCATATTAATATAGAATCTAAATTTTAACCCTGCTACAATCAAGTGTGTGAGATAATATTATGTTTTTGGTTTTGAAGTTACTATAAAGGTTGTGCTTCAAAAATTTGTGTAAGGAAATATCGATATTTTTTGAGGTTATTATAAAGCTTGTACTTCAAAAATCTCATCATCATCTCGAAAACCCTCAAGGATAGCCCGTTGGTCCAGGTGGTAGTGAACCTACCTTCTGAGCCTGAGGGCGTGGGTTCGATTCCCACGTAGGACAAACATTTGTGTGATGAACATTTGTGTTTGTTCTATATCTGGTTGTTAATATCTATTTAAGTATGTATTTAAAAAAAAAAACTATATATGTATGTATATCAGTCTCTGGCAGCCATATCACAAGCTTTGCTTAGTTTGGGGTCAGATGACCGTGTGTGAAAAAATTACCCAAATATTTATTTATTTATTTATAGAGAAAGGCTCACGAAACTTTTCAAACGGAAATTCCGAATTTGCTCAGACAAATGTTTGAGAAATAAGTCATCAAATCCAACCTTCACATTTGGGAGATTGTTCTTTCGAAACAGTTGCGTGAAGTGACGTCCGAGTGCATTAGAAGAATTAGATAGAGATCGCCTTTCTAACTTCTTGGTATTTAACTATGATAAGTCATAAACACGTTTAGTGGGTTAGGCTTCATTTCAACTTATTTTTAGCCTGTTTCATCTCTATGAATGTACTCCTCTCTCTCACGCCATAACATAGATAACCAGATAACCGTCTCTGCTAATCCGTTTTCTTCTAAACTTATTTAGCCGCGTTTTTGGTAGAGATAAAACTTATTGATTCGCGTCACCAACATGCTAATATAACGTATTAGTTTTCATTTCTGTCGGCAGTCCCCATGTCTGCCGTAAACCGATATCTGTATGGATGGTGGAATACACTCAAACCTTAGTTGAGGGGTATCAACCAGCAATCTTACAAATATTCCCTTGATACCTACTTCTACCGTCTCTCGACAGCCGTGGCGGCAGGCCATCAAATGCCTCTTAGTCATACAGATCTAGACTAAGAGGTATAATATTTACATCCGTAAAACCTAAAAGGAATATTATATTGCTAAATTTTCCCACACCATAAATTGCGTTGTATTTAATTATGAGTAATTTAAACCCAGTACAAAGTTCCTTTACAGGTTCATGAGTAATAAAGACTCAGTGAAAAAGTTCCTTTACAAGTTCATGAGTAATAAAGACTCATTGAAAAAGTTCCTTTACAGGAACTAGACCTACTAACGAACTTTGTCCCACAGAATGTGTACCCATTGCTCTTCCTAATAATTTTAATTACTAAGTGTATTTAGTACATTTACCACGTCATAAACTTGAATTGTATTCACCATATGAGTAACCAGCTTTTGCCCGCGTTGTAAACAAAACAATAATTAATGTCACTCAATAATAGTGTAGCTTTTATCAGTGAAACAATTTTCAGAATCGGTTCCATAGTTCCAGAGTTCAATTCCTACAAACATACAAAGACACAAACATAGTTTTACCTATTATAATATTATTATACATATACTTCATCAAAACAATTTATTATTATTATAACACCGGCTTGCACTCACGATTATGTCGACTGGTCGATCGCCCCACCGATAGAAACATAATCGTGAGTGCAAGCCGGTGTTATAATAATAATTGATTATACATATATTGTAGACTGAGTGAAAAAGTTCCTTTACAGGACTTCCAGGTTCACTTTCCGACCTTTGGGCAGGAATGAATCTTTGTTCTACTGACATAACATTAACTACCTACTTACTCGTGCCATACTATCACTAAAATGTTAGCTTAAATATTTCAGAACTAGTAGATTGAATCAGGCGTTACTTTGCGGAAGTCCATTTTTAATGTATATATGTATTTCAAAATCAAAAAATCTTTAATGTACTCAAAACGACGTAGAAGCGGAACTACACTAGAAATACATATACACATTTCAGAACTAGTTAAGTAGGTACATAGTTTTTTTCTTCGATTTTCACCAATATATTAAAATTGCTAATAGGCTGGTTTAAAACACCTTTGTGGTGTTACTGTTGGTAATTAGTAGAGGAAAGTCACCAAATATGGAATAGTATCCTAATATGGAATACCTTCATTTCTCTAAGACTTAAGTATGACGATAGGTAGTAGACCGAATGAAACAGAAGATGGTCGAGTGTTGCGTTTCATACTTAAGTCTTAGAGAAATGAAGGTATTCCATATTAGGATACTATTCCATATTTGGTGACTTTCCTCTACCTACACGTATTATTGATTTTATTTATATATAGATAATAGATATAGAGTTGAAATTAAAGGTAAACGTAACCTAATCTACATGACATCTGACTGTTTTTTTTTGAAAAAAAAAAAAATATACAGCACGAGCGATCCTTTTTCATAGCGGATAAGTCCGCGTTTTACCACCAACTCATTACAATATTAAAGTAGTTCTACTAGTTGATAATTACTGACATAAGTAACCATTTTTTTGTCGAAATATTGAATTGTGATTAATTATAGCAAAAAAAAACACTCTTTCGAAATTATCCAATACCTTTCAACTGAATATATCTAAATAATTATAATATATGTACATATGTTTACATAATACGTGGTTTTCCCAACAAGTGAGTTGAAAATTAATCTTTCCACTTGAGATGGAAATTAAAAACGGATGCTCTAAAAACAGTTTAGTCATCAACTTAGCCTTAACTACATTTTCCACACTTTTATGGATGAGGTTACTTACGGAATATTTTAACCATACAAAATAACATATTTTACGCCACAAGTCCAGATCTATGACGTTCTAGGCCAAAGTCCAGCTCTGTAGAGTATGGGTCTAATTAGTCAGACACAAACATTCTGTGCGGATTTTTAGTGCGGATTTTTAGTGCGAATAAAGTAGCATAATAATTATTATTCATTGAGATTATCAGGTTTTTTTTGGAAAAACCTCAAACCGCTTTCCGCTGGGGGAAAGGGGATAAAGCAGGTGCAGTTTCTCATCCTATAGATCTGTTCTCCTATCCACAAGTAGCTTACCTCTACCAGATTTTTTCATCCTATACTGTACAACAGTTTCATATTCCATTTTATATTCAACAATTTGTCGGCTTCGGCTCCACCAATGTCTATCAAAGGTCGGGGATAGACCCGTGTTTATATTGAAATAAAGTTTTATTCCTAGTAACTAGATGCGCTCTGCGGTTTCACCCAAGTGGACAGAAACTGTTAATTTTTCCAGGATAAAAAGTAAAGTTAAAATTAAGCTAAAGGTTTTTGGGACAGACTTGGTGTTCTTAGGGTATATTAGTTTATTCTGACTCGCGTTGGATAAACAGGTTTGGTCTGAATTTGGGTTTGGGTTTTTTTCATAAAGCACCTAGAAGTGCTAAGTAGAAGTCAAATTTCTATTTTCGAATATGTAGTTAAAAAAGTAGTAGTTTTCCGGAAAAGGAATATTTTCCTTTTCTGTAGAACGACGCATTATAATATTTTGTTATTCCTATATTTTTGTCTATATATTTATTAATATTATTTATAGCCCGTTAAAGTTCCAAAAATAATCCAAATTTTAAAGCCCACTACCCATCAGCAGCATACCCAGCATGCTAGTGGCATTATCATCGACAATAAATACTTGAAAAATGACTTTGTTTCAAATTTTACGTAAATTCCCACGTGTATTCGTACAGGAAAAAGAAACAAAATTTATTCACTTCATACCATTTCTGCAAGTTCACGGCTAACTCTGGCTCATTTTCATTCACAAAATGTATGGCTGATTACCTCGTAATGCATGACCGTGTTACTCTAGGTACTCAAATGAGGTTTTCCCTAGACATTCATTTACTTAATAATCTAACTTACGAGTTTTGGTCATATTGTCAACCTTGAAGCACCTGTGAGATTTTTTGCGAGATTTGTCATAATGGTATGCGTGCGTGTCTGAGAGTAGGCCTTTGAGGATGTTTCGTAATTGTTAAGCAATAATAATAATATTAATCGCTTACGTAATTGTATTTTTATTTTTTAATTTTAATAATAGGCTTGCCTTTGATCGCCAACTCGCCTGATGTAAAGCGATGATGCAGTCTACGGTAGAGCACGCTTGCCTAGAAGAAACCGATTTACTCGTCGGAGAAAAGAAAACTTGAGGTGACTTACTATAGGAGCAGACTAAGATGTGGGTCAGTTTAATAGGCTACTGGCTGAACCAGATTGGGGCGCCAGAGAGCTATTCGAATATGTGAGTCACCTCAAGTGACCATCGACTCTCGAGTTTGGTTGTCTGCGTTTGTTGTTGTTATTTTTGAATCATCTAGATTAAGTACATACGATAAGACTGCCATGTAGGATGTTATAATTATAAGACCCAAATAAAATTGATATATTTTTTTATATATATAATGCTATAAGAAAATGTTTCATTCTGCTTTCCAATATTATAATTACAATATCATTGCAACTGTTAGAGCTAAAAAAAACTTGGACCTATTATAAGCATAGTATTTTATTATGTTTCCTGATTCATACTTGGATACAGAGACCGACTCAAGTAATGATTCATTGGGATGAATGAATGAATATTCATTCATTTCAATGAGAGTTATAGGGAGTAACATGAGATTCTTGCCTTTACAGAACGCGTTTAGCGAGAGTAGTATTTTTTTTTTTTAATTTTTTTTTTTTTGTAGTATGCAATGTTTTTTATTTTTTGTTCAATAATGAGTACTTCCAAAGTTCTTTGTTACTTTGTGAAAGTTCACGTTCAAAACTGTTTCTTTGACAGGAATTTGGAATCGGTTTTTTTTTCAGCCTAAATTAGCCTCATTTAGGCGTGGTCTTCATACTTTTAAGCAACGCTTATTAATACAGATGACCATAAGGCTCAATGTGTTGTATTAAATTCTCATTTAGTAGAGTAAAACCATAGCGCTTAAAAACAGTCGTGCGTTTCGCTACTTACATTTTTGAGGTTTACTTCATATGTTTCGAAAAGTATAGTTGTAATGTAAAATTTACCCTTCCCCTCCATAATTATGAAATCTGTATATTAAGATATCGTAGACATCGTTTAATAAATTTTGAATAAATCCAAAAAACAGAGAGAAAAGCTCAAGTCAGTGTTATTTTTTTTTCTTCTATCGAGCGAAAAGTCCTTAATCATGTTTCGGTCTTTGGGGTTTCCTACATAAAACATTCAATTTTGATATGACACCATATTTATAATTTAAAGCTAACCATGGAAGTAGACACACTTAAATTTAAATTGCAAAAATTCGGCAAAGATGGCCTTAACACATTTCAGTATAGTAAAGTATTTTTTTTTTTTACATTTAACTTGGCAATTGCCTTTATTGACTAAACAAAATACAAACTAAAACTAACACTACAAATACAGTTAGACTGCCGCTGCCAACTGATAGTGGGCTTGAGCATTTGGATTGTCTTTAGACCTTTAACGGTCTATGGGCAGTAAAGTAATTGATCGTAAATTCCTTATTGTACTTAATGCGACGTTGTACTGGAAATACACTAGTAATTCCAGTTCGTCACAGAAACAGTTTTTAAGTATGATTTATTTATTAATAACTGTCTTATCAGTAATCGCTGGTAAAAACGGCGAAGGCACGCGACCTATTATACTTTCTTAAGGATGAAGTCATTGATACCTAGTGTGGTGACAAATATGACTCACTAACATTTTAAATACCATTGAGATGCGTGCCATTCATAACGTTTCTGATCTTAACTATCCCAATTGTGGATCATAACTTGCCAGAGTGACTCTGTCTGTTTGCTACATTTTCATGACTAACCTAACTAACTACTACCTAACCTAACTAACGACTAGCCTAATAAAATCTGTCTGAAAATTCAATGGCATGCAATCTCATCGGTATATGATCTCGGAAAAAAAATCAGCAACACTGATCATTCATTAGGATTTACGCCCGAATAATAATAAGTAGAAGCAGCCATTATGGGGGGCCCATTTAGCCAAGTCATCACCTGCCTAAGTATTTTGAAATGAGGCATAATTGGCAGGTGCCGTACCTCATACCATAGATCTGTTATCCCATCCACAATTTGTTCACCTCAATAGCCTACACGTTTTATATCCTATACTGTACAATAGTTTTATAATTCATTTTATACACATTCAATAATATTGTATTTTATATTCAACGGGGCCTCTTAGTGTTGGCTTCAGCCCCACCAATGCCTATTGGTCCGGGCCGGGCTAGGTCCGGGCTAGACCCGTGTTTATATTGAAATAAAGTAGAATAAAATGACATCTATATCTATAGTGTCAAATAGCTGGTATGTATAGCTGCTTAGCTTGGAATCAAATCGAAGTCGGGACATTTTTGCACACACTATTGTGCAAAAATGTGGAAATTGTGGAAATATTTATTTATTGTTTTTCATTAGTGTTATTCAATGTTTAACACAGGTAAAAATTTCAAGGTCTGCTACAATTACAAACATCTAAACAGATTTCGATCAAAATTTCGGTGTATCAAAATAACATGCAATTAAAAAAGAGAACACAAATAAGAAAGGCATTTTTAGGGTTCCGTACCTCAAAAGGAAAAAACGGAACCCTTATAGGATCACTTCGTTGTCCGTCTGTCTGTCTGTCTGTCCGTCTGTCAAGACCCTTTTTCTCAAGAACGCGTAAAGGTAGCAAGTTGAAATTTATACTAAATACTTGGGTCTACGGTTTCTTTCGGCTGTAAAAAAAAAAAGTTGTAAGTCAACGCAATCAAAAGATATGAACGTTTATGTCGCATATTTTGCGATTTCACAGGGGAATCAAAACCTATAGGGTACTTCCCGTTGACCTAGAATCATGAAATTTGGCAAGAGGCAAGGTCTCATAGTACATATATAGGAATAAATCCGAAAGTTATAAATTTGAAGGTATTTAAAAATAATTATTTTGCTATTACAAACTTACATTTTGTAGTTGGGATGTATGGAAGAACCTTATTGTCAACTACAAACTTCAAAGTTGTCTTCCCAGAGACTGTAGGATCGGCCGATCTGCGAACTAGCATGGAAATCGCTACTAGATACGTGTCCTAGTATTGCAGATCACGCTCGTATTCCTGCTGTCTCTGTTTGGGAATCGGGACTTTAGTTGCAAGCCATGCCCTCTTTTAACACAGGTAGCCTTTTAGATCCAACCGCATTTCGTCTAGCTGTCAGCTTACGCTTGGGTGCAAGGTGCTGTGAGGCCCATCGCTGTCAGTGTGGTACTGCTGTTGACCAGCTCGGTCACCATAGTTTCTCTTGCTCGAGAAGCGCTGGTCGTATTGGCCGACACGCTAGCCTGAACGACATCATACGCAGGGCACTTTCCACCGCCAATGTCGCAGCTGTGCTCAAACCGAGTGGTCTTGCGCGTGAAAGCGTGACGATGGAAAGAGGCCTGACGGTATGACACTTGTGCCCTGGAGGTTGGGGCGGCCCCTTGTATGGGACGCAACTTGTGTCGATACTTTGGCGCCGTCACATCTTCCTGAGACACAAGGTAGGGCTGGCGCGGCTGCTAATTCGGCAGAGCAGCACAAGCGTTGCAAATATGCTAACCTCGGCAGTGGTTACATATTTGAGGCGTTTGGGGTCGAGACATTGGGCCCTTGGGGACCGGGAGCTCACCTCATTTTCAAAAATCTTTCAGAGCGCCTGGTTAATGCGACGCGTGACCAAAATGCTGGCGTGTTTCTGGCTCAACGCATTAGCATTGCCATTCAACGTGGTAATGCCGCCAGCATGTTGGGTACGCTGCCAACTGGTAGTGGGCTTGAGCATTTGGATTGTCTTTAGACCTTCAACGGTCTATGGGCAGTCTAACTGTATTTGTAGTGTTAGTTTTAGCTTGTATTTTGTTTAGTTATTAAAGGCACTTGCCCAGTAAAAAAAACTACAAACTTAAGTTTGTCTTTCAATATTTTAACTTCAGTTAGTTTTTTTGTTGGTCTCGCGCTCTGATGGTTCCGTCTAACGGAACCCTCAGAGCACGAGTCCTACTCGTACTTCTCCGGTTTTTTTTATATTTGAAGTGTTTGATAGAGCGTTTAGGGCGTAATCCCGGATGGATTGAATCCAGTCACCAATTTTTTTTAATTGTCCATAAGATTTACATATGAAATGCTGTATACAACTACTAAAACACTTACACCCGGCTTCTGAATGGCTGATCAACACAAAATAATTACTAACACGTTGTTAAATTTCATTTCAAGTGACGTGATTGGTTGAACGAAAAAACAACGGCCATAAACTCACGTGACTTGAGTTTTGACAATAGATTAAATTGCACAGGCTTTCAGAAACTGGGTGTTAATATACTGTATACAGGGTTACACGGAAAGGGTGTACAAAGCCGCATGTTAGTACTGATCATTATGAACAACTTTTTCTATGAGACTATGCCTGAGCTCCATACATTTTGTCGAGTGTGAATGGCCGTTTTCTATGGAACAGTTAATATTTAATGTAACGATTTTTGTGTTGCTCTCACGTTAAAAGATGTTTATAATGATGGGTACTATGGAACCCTTTCGGCTTACTACCCCTTACCACATAGCCCAGTATATGAATCTGTGCCATCGAGCTACAATTCCTATAGAGCCACTATCTCTCAGTGAAAACAGTCAAAAAGCGTCCGCGCGTCGTTACATTTTATCAATTATATAGTTCGCAATGCCATAATTAGATATTATGTCTCCAATTTAGATATTACGTCGCTTGCATAGTGTTCAACGTTAGTTGTTCGCTTGTCATCGTAGCTCTGGCATTGCGCGGCGTTGTAGACGGATCTCGGTTACCTTGTAACTATAACCAAAAAGTTTGCGCAATTCATAGCTTGCGCAGAGTTTTGGTTCGGATTTTTTTTGGCACACTTGTGACTCTCTATGTATTATATCTCGATGATCTGTGCGCCAATTTTCAGCAAACTAATGTGTGAAAGCGAGTGCACAATATATTGTTTTGAACCGATTAACCTTTCCGCGGTAAACAGGTCATAACCCTCTCGTATTCAATACAAATATGAATATTAGATCGGCCTGAGTCATACTTTGCAATGTCATAATTATTTGTTTATCTGCCGGCTGCCAGCGAATGTGAAGGTCGCTTTCACCATGACTCTGAATCATGTGTGTACTCTTAGATTTCGGATGTGCAATGTTATGAAATACTGAGATCTACCAGACAAATAACGGTGCATGATAATCTACTGAATCGGTCGCTTAAAATCAGGCGAGATGGCGGCCAAGCGCAAGACTAACTACTATTAAAAAAAAAAAACTACGCTGATGGTTTTATTTTAAAGTTTTGTGTAGCATTTGAACACTCGCTTGTTGGTAAGGAACGATACAATTATTTGTGACATTTTTAAAAGTATCTACCTTTTATATTATAAACTTGATTATCAAGTTGCATGCCTGATTTAAAGTTGTTTTAGCTGTACAATCCTAATATAAGATCAATGTTACCCATAAACTAGCAAATACAGAATTTAATTTAATTGCATTGCATTGGATTGAATTGGATGTGGACGAAGATGAAGCACGTAGACATAGAAGACTTACGACACTCTGACCTCAGAAATACCTAGATCTGCGATGACAAACTAATAGCACGTGTGCCATTGATAGCACTCGACAAAATAATTCAAGCACGCCATTAATTAAGAAATTTATACTATCTGATCGGAAAAAAAGTTTCGTCTACTAGGTAACATTAGTTCACTGATTACGTGAGACAGTTAGATTTCACTTAGATTTTCCTGCAAAAAATAACAAAGTATGAGCATAATATGATTTATTTATTATATAAATATGGTACTGAGACGGGGTCCTTAACTGTTGGCCTTTTGGAAAAGCTCAGAGTCACACAGCGGGCAATGGAGAGAGCTATGCTCGGAGTTTCTTTGCGCGATAAGATCCAAAACGTGGATATTCGCCAAAGAACTAGAATCACCGACATAGCTGTTAAAATTTGCAAGTTGAAGTGGCAATAGGCAGGCCACATCGCTCGAAGAACCGATAACCGATGGGGAAGAAAGGTTATGGAGTGGAGACCACGAACCGGAAGACGCAGCGTAGGGAGGCCTCCCACTAGATGGACCGACGACATTGTGAGAGTCGCGGGTATCCAGTGGATGCAAAAGGCGAGCTGTCGTTCAGTGTGGAGGTTAAAGGGGGAGGCCTATGTTCAGCAGTGGACGTCTTCCGGCTGATGATGATGAAGATGATTATATAAATTGCAATAGAAGAAATTTCACAAAAGATTTATTTTATTAAAATAAACATTAACATTAAATACTACAACTGTTATACCAAATGCTTATTTTGGGTTACAAATGAAGAGTTTTAAGTTATTAGCATCTAGCAACACTCTTTCTTCATAAGTCACTTTAAAGGCACGTAATAACTAAATCGTTTAAAAAAATGCATGTGTTATACCAATAAAGACTCTCCATCCCTGACCTCACGGCCAACGGCTAACTCGGTATCAAACTAACGTTAAATGCGCTCAGTTGGAATATCTGAGCGCGTTAAGGTTCACGTTCGCGTGATTTTCCAACTGGGCGGATTTAACGTTAGTTTGATGCCGAGTTAACCGTTGGCCGTAAGGCCCCTGGGTTATAATCTCTTAGAAAACAAGGAAACCGAAAGTTTATTTAATTCCTTGGATATATGGATTAGAAGTATTGAATCGAAGTGTGTTTAATGTTGCCTTTTTACAGACAATCGATTTGAATTGTAGTTTTCATGCAGTGGTACACTAGTAAAAAGGCCATCTATTGGTAAGCAATCACGATCGCCTTATGATATATTGAACTCCAGAAAGACCACAAATACATTAACAACCTTTCAAAACTCTACTAACAGCTCTGAAAAGCTCCATGTTGTAGATCCCCGAAATACCGCGAGCCCGCTCATTCTACATTTGTATATAAATACCTCATATAATAACTAATTGATAAAAAAAACAACAGATATACTGTATTTACAGATATACTGTTTTTTTTCTTCGGTATAGGCATAATAATATTATTATAGTTCGAATTAGTGAACATGATGATTTTCTTTTTCGCTTCATGTCTTGCGTAGGTTGCCGGGACATCTTTTACTTATTCTTCCATAAACAGTTACCTATTATTATGTACAATTGTACACATATAAATATTTTCTTAGGCCCTTGATATTTTCCTTACATACGTTTTTGCCACCTCCACATATCCTTGACCCATAAGGAAAGTCGTACAAAACCGAGAGAAAGAAGGAAATCCTTTTCACAAAATTTCACGTTCCGTGAACGCATATTTCACAAATTGGCAACACATGAAACCTGGAATTTTGAGGACTCAATGCAAACAAATTAAGTCAAAACTCAAAACGAGGGCAGGACAACGGGGGTGGGTGATGTCGTCTCAAAAGTATTTTTCGAAAGGGACTAAAAAGTTTTTGGATTTTCCAGACGCTGTCTCTCAGCTCTTGTGACTAAGGTCTTGGTGATTTAGTTTAGATGATGTCTCACCTTTAAAAGCTTGTGGTTAAATTGTGCAGTTAACTGCAGTCAACGTGACTCAAGTTAAATTTTCAACGATAAAAGTAGATTTTTTTTACGCATGATATTAATTTAAGGAGCATAATTTGGCGGTAGTTTTCATTGTTTTTTTGGGGTTCCGTACCCAAAGTAGCCTTATTACTAAGCCAACGCTTATTGTCTGTCTGTCCGTTCTACCTTTTAACAGCTGTATTTTTCGAACCGTAATAGATAGCCAGTTGAAATTTTCACAGAATATGTAATATGTAATTGTTTCTTTGTTAATCTGTCGGTAAGATTAACAAAGAAACAATAATAAAATTAAAATTATAAATTAAACGGGGCCCCCATACAACAAACGCTTTTTTTAACGTATTTTTGTATTTGTTCTAATGTAAAAACGGTAATACGTACAAGTCTGAAACTTGGCATGATTATAGTATACACACTCTAAAGTAAAACAACAAATAATAAATAATTGCCAAGCTCGAGTCGGTGACGAATTTCAACATTAATATTAAAAGTGCGTATTATGATAATTACAACTTATTTTTTTACGTGCATTGCCCATACAGTTCTTTTTTTTGTTTTTACTCGTTTTTTTTTTGTGTCGATAAAGTGTAGGTATTCAATCGTAGGTCCCACTTGTTTGTTCTAGAACAAATATCATAAAGCGATATTCGAAGCTTATGGGCCTAAAAACTGACTCTATGGTTGATCACTCTACCTGTAGTTACGCGGAAAGGGTGTACTAAGCCGAAAGGAGGCCATAGTACCCAACATTACAAATTTTTTTACTACAAGGGCAACCCTAAAATATCGAAACAAATTGCTGTGCGTAAAAAAAGTGTTTTGCAAAATCTTAGTATATTAGTCAGGTAAGGGTCAGGTAGTAAGGGTTTAATAAGTTGAGACGGAAAAGGAAAGAAACTAATCCTGTTAAATGTATGCTAACATTCTTTCACCTTCCTTTTTGATTAACTGATGATTAATACCGGATATAAGTCATAAGTAAGTCATAAGTAAATGTATTAATAAAATGGCAATTTACATGTCAATACACTTTTAGCTTAAAAAGTAAGAAAATAACATATAATAAAATAATCGTTAATTGATTAAATTTCAAACAGATTAATTAATTAGATTACAAAAATAAGAAAGGAAAAAAAAAAAAAAAAAAAAAAAAAAAAAAAAGGATATTCACAAATCAAGTTTAGATTATTATGATATTTATTCTATAAGATAGATAGATAGGTATAACCTACCATGATTCTCTCATTGGAAAATTGATTTTCATCTCAATGTCTTATGAACTGTTTAAAGTTCACCTTACTACCCATGACGTATACTTATCTATGTTGTCTTTTTTTAATCTTTGGTCTTGGGTTTGTAAGGGGCAGACCCTTCGTATGATTTCATGGTTTGATTTTAAAAGGTCGCCAGTGACGTCTTTAACACTTTGTCATATTCTAGTGAAAGGGTATAAATTATTGTGTGCAATTCATGAATCAAGCTCCACCAATAAACGTTTAGACAATTGATTTTTACTATGGCCGGAATTATCTATACTTTGCAGGTGGAACGAAAAGATTTTTTTGATTACGTGTATAATTAAAAAAACACAGATAATTTATCTGTTTTTAGGGTTCCGTACCTCAAAAAGAAAAAACGGAACCCTTATAGGATCACTTCGTTGTCCGTTTGTCTGTCCGTCTGTCTGTCTGTCCGTCTGACCGTCTGTCAAGACCCTTTTTCTCAAGAACGCGTAAAGGTAGCAAGTTGAAATTTATACTAAATACTTGGGCCTACGGTTTCTTTCGGCTGTAAAAAAATAAAAGTAAGTCAACGCAATCAAAAGATATGAACGTTTATGTCGTATATTTTACGATTTCACAAGGGAATCAAAACTTATAGGGTACTTCCCGTTGACCTAGAATCATGAAATTTGGCAAGAGGCAAGGTCTCATAGTACATATATAGGAATAAATCCGAAAGTTATAAATTTGAAGTTATATCATTTAAAAATAATTATTTTGCTATTACAAACTTACATTTTGTAGTTGGAATGTATCGAAGAACCTTATTGTCAACTACAAAATTAAGTTTGTCTCTCAATATTTTAACTTCAGTTAGTTTTTTTTTTTGTCTCGCGCTGTGAGGGTTCCGTCTAACGGAACCCTCAGAGCACGAGTCCTACTCGTACTTGTCCGGTTTTTTTCCTAAATGAAACAGTGGATCAACGTATTTTTTTGGGCCGAAAAGAGTTTTTTTTCAACTGCACGTGACGATTCGAGCAAGTCGTTTGCTTGATGGTAAGCCTCATCATGTCCATAACGTTTCGGTGCCATTTAGAATTGTGAACTTAAGCAGTCGTGGCAAATGTGGCAATGCACTGCGCTCGTCGCGTGTGAGATATATGAAATCTTTGTATGCCCACTGTCCAGTCCAACTTTCTACTAGAAACATTGCTTTTCAATCTGGAACTGAAACTACTGCCAAGCAGTAGAGTGTTCTACCAAAAAGAATTCAGAAACTGCCAAAAATGTGGTTCTTGCTCAATCCACTCTTTCGACGAGTCTGCAAACAACAAAATATTGAAGTTAAACACTTTTCCTGGATTTTATCGTGTGTATTATGCATTATTTAAATATCTGACGTTCCCGTTGTTTTATTTGACTTTGCACAGGTAGACTAGATGTCTTTTTCCAGATACAACCGACAATAGAAAAAAAAAAAACATACATTCGTATTGATAACCTCCTCCTGAAGTCGGTTAAAAAGTCCAAGTGTTGGAACCGTCAGGATTTAAAATTATAATACGCGCGATAAATTTATTTCACTGTTTAATCGCGAAAACCAAACTACATTTCACTACTTTTCTCTTCCTGCTACGACTCCCGGAAATTCGGTCTATACATATAATTTAACTTCCGTAGAAGCATGGAAAAAAGAAAAGAACGAAAAACTTGGGAATACCATGGCCCAGTCACCATCGTACGAGACGTATTTCATGTCCAGCTGATGATTGCAGTGACTCATGTCCAGCTGCTCCATGTCATGTCATGTCATGACTTATTACAGATTTTAATGATACTGTCGTACATTTTGCTAAGGGGGAATTTCAGTACCTCTATTCTACCCGTCATATTTCAGGGAAGGCTATGGTGTGACACCTTGTATTTGTAATATAACAATGAATGTAGAAGTAGTCATCGAATAGGAGTCATACCGCGGATGTTTGCCTGTACTATCCTGTATTAATCTTTATTTACTGATAATGATTTCCTTAATATATTTTTTAATACATATTTAATGTTTCTTCTTGTCTATTTAACCACTAATTACTAATTAATTTTAACATAGACATTTCAAGTAGATGATAGTTAAAACTTATTTAAAACAGTTTTAAAAACAAGCTTTTAGGCGTCAGCCATATTGAATGTAGTGTGATGACATTTTATTTATATTATTATTCGTAGCAAATTCTTTCATTCATATCCATATATCATGGATATCAATGAAAGGGAATGGGGTCCATAAAATACCAGGGGCCTTACGGACAACAGGTATTGCGACACTAAACTAACGTTAGATCCGCGAACGTGAACCTTAACGCGCTCAGATACGGTTTACGGTCGCGTGATTTTCCAACTGAGCGGATCTAACGTTAGTTTGGTGCCGCAATACCTGTTGTCCGTAAGGCCCCTGGTCCGCCATCTTTGGGGGTCTATCATATTGGATTTAAAATGACGTCACTTAGCTAACCATGCATTATAATCAAAATTTTACGTGTATGCAAAATTTCAGGGTCAAACGGATGGAGATAACTTTTTAAATTGCAAGATTTGATCCATCAAGGCAAGTTAAATAAAAGCTTCTACAAACATACAAATTCAACACTTTTTATTCATGTATCGCACATAGTTCATACTAGTTCCTTCTTAATTTAACGAACGAAAAAAAGAAGAATGTATCCAGTGGACTCGTATAATAATATATTTTTGACACAAATCATCCACAGTCCTGCTTTATTGTTGCATGGGTAACTCTCGTGTACCTAATAGGTATAACAATATTTTTCCAGTGACTGTTAATCATAATATGTTGGACTATTTGTTTAAAAGACTAATACATAGAAAATTTCCTTAGAGTCAACCAAGCAGGCCGGAAGTTATAAACAAAAATATAAAATATCACCTTACATAAAAATCATAATTTGCTAAGAATAATATAATATGCAATGATATAGATAAGAAGATAATGAAAACAAAACTTTGAACGGATTTAAAAGTTAGCAATTTTAATCCGTGATACAATATCACCTTATTATACTTACATCGAAAACATCAATAACATATAATTATATAAAACCTTTTACAAATATAATGATCATGTTTTTTTAAGTGTTTTTGGCATATTATTTTTAGTATTATCAAATTTCACTTTTGTTGTATCAAATAATCGTGCAGAATTTTTATTTTATAAGTATTTTGCTCCGTAATAAATAATCATTTATATATTAAATAGTTTAAGCCGTCGAGTAAGTACTTTATAAATATTCACGCGTATATTGAACTCCGGATCTAGGCAACAGAATAAATATTAGTAACTACGTAATCTAGGCGTTCCGGATCAATACTCAAACTTCAATCAACTCATCAGCGACACTAAAAGCCGTGAATTGGCGCCTTGTTTTTGACAAAAACTGGCTCTTGATTCCGTTCAGAATAGTTTTTGTGCTAAGCAAACAATATAAAACTTTAGTTACATTGTACATTATGTCTTTCGAACATAACAATAATTTCTTAAAACAAAGTCGGGTTAGTTACACCATTTATAAATCAAGAACGGCTGGACCGAATTTTATGATCAATGATATGTTGGATTCCTCTCCACCCCGAATAGCTGAATAAGTAATAAAATACCAGAAAATTAGACGAAAAAAATAATTATAGAATATAATAAAAGAACTATAAATATATTACATAGACATAGACATAGACATCATTTATTTGTGGCAAAAAAATAATATAATAATAATATAATTATGTATAGAACCGCAAAAATTTAAGTTTACACATTGACATAATATTACATGATTAAAAAAAATTGTCAAAGGTTGCTGTCGCTACCAAGGAGGTTGCTTCAAAGGGGTATATAACGTGGGTGATGCAGATGAAACCACTTAGACGGCAACGATTGACTTAAAAGTGAAAAAGTTATCATAAAGAAACCGCTGAGCGGTAACGTGAGTGAGTTGATCCAGCACGAAGAAGACGGTGAAAAGTGGCGGAATTGAACGCCCTAGCCCCGTAACATTGGAGCCGGGGTCTTAGAATACTGCTTCGGTATCTCCTGCCTGTCGTAAAAGCCGTCTAAAAGGGGGCCTTTGGGCTTGTGGGCGGTCAGATTTAGGGATCTGACCTCCCATTCAGCAAGCCCAGGGAAACAACGGTGCTGTGTGGCTCATGCTGTTTCATGCTGTTGTAAAAGAAAAGAACGGAAATGCCCTGAGCATTTCCCGGGAGCGTTGCTTCAGGCAGTGTGCTAGGAGGATTCCGGTGCGTTCCTATGGAGATCCCGGTACCCTACGTCTGGCACAGAGGTTGGCCACCGAGGGGGTTTTAGTGGGTGCAATTTCACATAACCCGGCTTCACCCCAATGCAGCTGGGTAACTTTTGAAGATTTTCCCCCCGTCAACAAAAAAAAGGGTTGGCTTGTTGAAGTAGTTGTGGGCAAGTATGTTAGTTTTTTGTTTAGCTTAAATCTGAATTCTGAACTAGTTCCTCCTAACCGATTGTGCTGAAATTTTGCATACACCTTTACTTCTGGTGAAAATACTTAATACCCAATATTGTAATATTTTCAAAATGGCCGCTGACTCAAGATGGCGGATGGTATAATATATTTTTTGTCAACCATGTTAATATGGGTATCAAATAAAATAGCTTTCAGAGTAGAAAACGATAAAGTGACATCACAATAAATTTAATATGGCCGACGCGTCAAAATTGTGTTTTACATTTTCATTTCATTGCAATAAACTGTTAAAATTAACTGTTAAAAACGTTACATAAAATGTGAATAACTTACACAATGCACGCTATATAAATATTATGACTATCTACAGACGAATCTTTAGACGTGCATCCTTCGGAAACGATGCACTTATGTCATATCCTCAAAGAAAAACAGGACAAGATAGAGCATGTTTGAAGAAGTGACGTATTTTAAAAAGTGAAGCATCGCCTATTTCAGACTATGTCAGTTATCGTGTCACTGTTCCAACCAGCCCTTTTGGAGATTGATGGCTTAAGTCTAGCAGTGGACGTCCTATGGCTGAAATGATGATGATGATGAAAACACTAACTGCAAACCGCGATAGCTAGAAATTACACAACCGATAAAAGCGGCATTTTTTTGTTTAAAGTTTTGGCTCCATACATCTTGTTTTTTAGCCAGTATAATATTCGCGATAGACTTTTAAAACAGTCGATACCTTTAAATTTTAAAAGATACTCTAAGTACATTGTTATGGAATTACTGAAAAGCCCTCCCATTAGTTTGAACACATTTCAAAGAATATCTCACTCGTAGTATTAAAGGATGTTTTGATTGACATTCCTATAGAGTACTTCTGTCAGACCACCATGAAATCGCATCTTTACAGTTAGCAAACAGCGAGAGTGGCGCGAATTTGGTTGTAGACATCCGAAGGGACAGGTGTGGTTGCGTCATATCCGATGCTCTGACGGCATGTGACCATGTTTGGGCCCTTTCGGTCATCGGAAATTGTCTACCTACAAGAATTTACTACTTCTTAGTGGTTGTGCAGTTTTTGTGATTTCTGTCAAACGAAGGAGGTGCTCAATTTGAGTGAACCCACTAATATAGGCTAATTGATTAGCGTTTCATTTCTTACAAATAACAGACTTAGCGAAGGCTTCAACTAAA
This sequence comes from Agriopis aurantiaria, assembly GCA_914767915.1. NCBI lineage: Eukaryota > Metazoa > Arthropoda > Insecta > Lepidoptera > Geometridae > Agriopis > Agriopis aurantiaria. Next base: position 13,111,339 of record OU611992.1, on the reverse strand, counting down.
TACTACAATTGAAAAAAAAAAAAATTGGCTGATAAATTTCTGAATAAGCCTTTAAAGTTTTAGGTGGAGATTGAGTGGGGATGCTCTGTCCCTTTCCCGCAAAGCGTGTGTTAGTGTATAAAGCATAATATATGTATGGCGTGCGTGCGGTTTGACATCATAACGTGGTATAGTTTGCTCTCTGTCTAGCATGAAATCAAAATATGTAGGTACTAATACCATTATTTGTTTAACAATTTTAATATATTTTTTCGTTGATGGGCTATTTATGATCAACTTTGAAAATAAAAGAGATATATTATAATAGTTTTATTTTTTTTAATTTCCCCACAACCAAGAAAACGGTTTCCCAACAGGTGGGTCTTAAAATGAACATGGACAAGACAAAAATCATGTCCAATGTCCATGTTGAACCCGTGCCGGTAGTCGTTGGGAACGATACTCTCGAAGTTGTTGACCATTACACCTATCTTGGACAGATTGTTCAGTTAGGTAAGTCCAACTTAGGCAAAGAGGTCGCCCGAAGAATCCAACTCGGATGGGCAGCGTTCGGGAAATTGCGTGACATCTTCTCGTCCAAGATACCACAGTGCCTAAAGACAAGGGTCTTTGACCAGTGTGTGTTGCCAGTGATGACATATGGTACTGAGACGTGGTCCTTAACTGTTGGCCTTTTGGAAAAACTCAGAGTCACACAGCGGGCAATGGAGAGAGCTATGCTCGGAGTTTCTTTGCGTGATAGAATCCGAAACGTGGATATTCGCCAAAGAACCAAAGTCACCGACATAGCTGTTAAAATTTGCAAGTTGAAGTGGCAATGGGCAGGCCACATCGCTCGGAGAACCGATAACCGATGGGGAAGAAAGGTTCTTGAGTGGAGACCACGAACCGGAAGACGCAGCGTAGGTAGGCCTCCCACTAGATGGACCGACGACATAGTAAGAGTCGCTGGCATCCAGTGGATGCAAAAGGCAGGCTGTCGTTCAGTGTGGAGGTTAAAGGGGGAGGCCTATGTTCAGCAGTGGACGTCTTCTGGCTGATGATGATGATGATGAAGAAAACGTACCAGCAGTAACGTGGTCAAGAAAAAGAACTTTTGCAATTTAAGAATCTTTCACTGTGCATAATATTTTGCTGTAGCTAATATTACTGAAAAAGATCAATTTCGTTAGAGTAAGATGGCAAAAAATCACAAAAAACTTGGCAACATCATCGGTGGCGCCGGCAAAAAATGCATAACACGAACTCGTAGCGATTTTTCTCACTTCTTTGTTAAGACGAGGTTTTCCCATTTTTAAGCAACGCTTATTACCACAGATGACTATAAATAAATAAATAAATATTCGGGACATTTTTGCACACACGGTCATCTGACCCCAAACTAAGCAAAGCTTGTGATATGGCTGCCAGAGACTGATATACATACATATATAGTTTTAAATACATACTTAAATAGATATTAACAACCAGATATAGAACAAACACAAATGTTCATGGCACAAATGTTTGTCCTAGATGGGAATCGAACCCACGCCCCCAAGCGCAGAAGGCAGGTTCACTACCAACTGGACCAACGGGCTATCATACACTATATCATATAGACTATATTGTATTAAAGTCGCATTTTGTAGAACAAAACCATGGCGCTTACACGCAGTTGTGCCTTTCGCTACTTCTATTTTTGAGGTGTATATCTTATTTGTTTTTATCAAGCCACTCAAGTAAACAGTGTTTTTTGTAAAAAAAACTTAACACATCCTAAATATAGGTGTTTAAATTATTATATTTAGAAAATAGACACCGCATGAATGAAACGATATGACTCATACTTAAACACATTTTTATTACGTATATTTACGTTTGCGTAGATATCATGGCATAATTTATTCCAGACTTCTGATAATTTAAATTGGATATTTGCTTTGATTTGCTTTGTTTTGATCAGTCAACAGTCTAACAACAAATATAATGAGTGAGTCACTTTATTTTTGTGTGTAAATTGTGTAATAGATATGTTGATTTACTTAATAGTTTATTAAGAATAAATTAAAATTAATGAATATGTATGTGATAGCTTTAAATAAGTCCAAAATCTTGAAATTTGTTTGACGTAATTTATGAATGGCCGATAATGTTGAGTGCACTATTAAATTGGATAATTCCTGTAATAACAATTGTAATTTTGATATATAAAGAATCAACTTTTTTTCTTACTGCGTTATCATGATCTAAATTCTTAATTTGTGGACAATTTTCCAGTTTTCCAATATATCAATAGACGAAAAGACATCGTTCTTCTAAGTTCATTGCTCGCGTTCGATGTACGACCTCGCTCAAGGTTCGTCCGTTTAGCGATACGCCAACTTCATTCATGATTCTTGCCGGTGTACGCACGTGAATGTAGCTGTGTGCGTTTTGTATTTGTGTGCCGTTACTATAAATTAAATTTTCCTTGATTCAATGGTTTAATGACATTTGATTATTGCAATTCTTATTATTATTGCTTTGACATTTTGATTTATTTAATGTTATTGTATAACCGTGTTGATAAAATTAATAGAAATTATTTTTATTGCTACCAATTTCTATTTCACTGGTATAAGACTGGGATAACATTGAGATGCGGATATTTTTTTTATTTGTACTTAATTAATAATGTCCTCGTGTCAATTTTGTCACTAATAAAATAAAAGTTCAACACTGGTTAATTGAGTCTCACACAAGATCCGTATGTTCAATCAATCATTAATCAAACATCGCTAGTGTGTGTAACAAGTGTAAATACACAAGTCCACACTTTATTACCGTGTCACAGTAAGATTTATTTTAAAGTACTATAAATTTTCAATAAGTAATAATGAATAATTGCTAAGACATGGTACTAAGAGTTGTTGTACATATTTTCTTCATGAATTACTACAGATTAGTATTTTATCAAAGTAAGATTTTTTTAGATTTTATTCTGGGAATGTAAAGAAAGTGAGAGAAAATTTGCTGAGACAAGGTGGTAAGATGTTGTTTGTAAAGTCCATGGTGTACGCATGTTTGTGACAGGACGCACAACAATAGCCGGAATAGGAAGCGGCGTCGGCGAATGGCAGACATTGCGGTTAGAGATGCGCGATACACATAATTTGATAGTTAAAAATCGATTTCTACTATTAGTAAATAATTTGACCTTAAACCTACCGGCTCATAAATAAGCTATTAAAATCAAAGTATAAGTAAATAAGTATAACGGCAAATACTTCACTTGTGAATTTTTTTATAAGAATAATAAGTACATAAAATGAACTTCAATCACAAAATCGAGAGCGAGCTTCTACAAGCGAACGTACGATCAAGACAGTAACAATGTCAACTGCATTGACCTATATGTACTACATTAGAAATTCTTTGGTCAACTCCCGATCCGAGTGCTCCTAGCAATAGGAAATATTCAGTTTTTGGTACAGGCGTCGGTTACCAGAGGCACACACACACACAGCGATCCCGCCGGCAGGATCGCAGACCCACAGGATCTGTTAGATCGGTTAGATTCTCTCCAAATAATCATTCAGTTCAACAAACCGTTAGGGCTCCAGAGCACACCCCCTCTGGGGTGCCTGGGCAAATCTGATTCCCACTCCCGGCGACGGCCCAAGCCGAGGTTCGTACCTTCGAGGTGCCCTTGTGCTAGTCGCCTATAAACTTAACCACCAAGTTATGCCGAACGCACTCTGCGTTCGCTAACTAGTCCGGTCAAGCTGTAGAGGCCAAAAGGCCAACAGTAAAAGTCAATATAAAAAAAAAAAAAAAAACAACTTTGGTCAACTGCTTTGGGATTATTCAGCTGTTTTTTATTTTAAGTTATGGCATCATAATTTGAACTGAAATTTATTTAGTCATCGCTCAAACATATACCTATAACATATATAAAAATATTTGTAGATTATCCATGCCACTTTTTTTAACTTTGCCAAGCCACAGAGAAAAAATATCAAAATATTTTATTAAGAAATCATATTTAGGAACGCGGTCATGGAATACGTTACACCTCAGGAAAATGTAGCAAAATTAGAGAACACAGAGACGCACGAACAGATATATACAGCTATAGCCGATATTATTCGAATAATTGAGTCGATAAGATATCACAATAATCGAGTGAGGAAACTGTACGGATTCTATCACCACTACTGTCCAGACAAGATCCGTAAGTAGGTTCTTGGCACTACAAACGTTTTTTTGATTGATTTTAGTTAATTAAACGCAGACAATGACAAGAAACGGTGCGCGTAGAACATTGCGCTCTGTTTGCTGAGCCGTCGGAAATCCTGGTTCATAGTCGTTCACATTTGGATCCTGTATTACTACTTTGGTACACACTATGCATAGATATACTTTATTGTGATTCAAATATCCTCGTAATATTTTAATGGATCGTAAGAGCGATGGTGGCCGATCGGTAGGATGTGCGCTTTACAATCTGACGGCACCTGGTTCGATCTTCGGCCCTGCAACAATGACTTGTTTGGTCCTCGCGACACAAAAAAGGGTGGGTGTTAATGGTGTTATAAGTTAATAACTTATGTATCTGCGTATTTGTGTATCTAAGTGTGTGTGTGTGTGTGTGTGTGGCATCGTAGCTCCCAAACGGCTTAACCGATTTTTATTTAGATTGTTTATTTGAAAGGTGACTTTAACGAGAGTGTTCTTAGCCATCATTCAAGAAAATCCACCGTTTGAATAATTAACAGTTATTTTATCAGGTTTAAAAAAATTACAATTTTAACTTGTCAAGTAATATCAATGTGGTTGAAAAACCAAAATGCGAAGCTACTATTTTTAATACGTTATTATGTACTACGTTCGATAGCCCGTTGGTCCAGTTGGTAGTGATCCTGCCTTCTGCGCTTGGGGGCGTGGGTTCGATTCCCACCTAGGACAAACATTCATGTTTTGAACATTTGTGTTTGTTCTATATCTGGGTGTTATTGACGTCGATTCTGATGTACCATTCTCTAAACTAAACTAAATTTGACAGCTCTAAAATGCTTGCTATCTTTTTCTGACATACTGAAATAAAAAGAGACGCTGATAATTTTAGTCCTGTCAGATTAGTTTAGTTTAGAGAATGGTACAACAGAATTGACACCAATATCAATTTAAGGTCTCTGGCAACCATATCACAAACTTTGCTTAGTTTGGGGTCAGATGACTGTGTGCAAAAATATACCGTTTTTTTTTTTAATGATCAAAAATAAGAAAACCTAAATAAAATAAATACATTTTAATTAAAAGAATATTTAATATTTAGAAAAATATTTATCTTTTGGAGGTTTGTAAAAAAAAACATTAAAGAAACACCGCTTTAGCTTCAATCAGAGTTCTAATACCGGCCATTTAGATGTGTAGATTTTTGATGGTTTGCAGTATCAATTATTGTCATGACCTTCTCTTGTGCCTCATGAGCGTGTCTGCTTTATGACAGGTTATAATTTCGATATCGATGACCAGCACACAAAGACCCCAACAAACTCTGTTACAGACAAATAATCATGGCTTTTATGAACTGGTCACAAAGATAATTTTCATAAAGCTTTCAAAACGGTTCTAAAATAAACAAAGCTCTTAGGATTTTGGTTATGTGCTAAAAAATATCTAGGTCACGAAAACCATTGCTTGCAGCCCCCAGGCCTAACCATCGAACCTAAATACTAAATTATCGGCAAATGCAGACTAATCATTAGTTTAAGATGCAAAAACTTATTCAAAATTTAAAATTGACTGCGTTTTTTTAATGTTTATTGTAAGTTTAGTTTTTTCACTGACCTCTTTTTGTTTTGTTTGCAGGATTGATCAGCGCGACTCCCACACTACAGACTTCGTAAGGTGAGTTCATTAATTGCTATTTAAAATTTAAGACGCACTTAAAACTAAATTTACCTCAAACATACGAAAATGAGTGATAGCGTAGAGAGTCTCGAGGAAATACTTTAGCGTGCTTAGCAAAGTTGCCGTACAAAAGACTTCAACGAGATTCACATACAAACTTTTTTTAAATAAAAAAGGTGCATATAAAACCTCAAACATTCGATATGAGAATAAAACCTTATTAGGCTTTTTTTCTTTTTATCAAAGAGCTGTCTAGATTATGACAGCATTATTGTTGTCAATTGCTTGTCAATAACACGCGATATCCGTGAGTTCTCAACGCTTTTCGTGAAAAATTTGGATTTTAGTTTTTTGAATATTTTTCGTGTTAATCTATTTTTGAGGAAATTGTTTATTGTGAGGTGATGGTAAAGTATCATGTGTGATTTATTTGTGGGGGTGCGATTATTAGATAGGTGTTCGGAACAAGGGCTCCCAGTGTTTTCATCATGTTGAACGAATGGTTTCATCGAAGTGTAAAAGGAACACTTATCTTAGAAGAAGGAAATATTCAGGTAAAATCTTTAAATAAAGTAACATAAAAAGTAATATTTTTGCTTATACATAGTAACTTCGCTCATAGGATATATATATAAAAAAAATTATGCGAAAGTATTGTAAGACATACATACACGTCTAAGGCTTCGACTAAAATAAAATGAATGGACGGCCCAAACCATTGAAATTGCTCAGTAAAAACGAGTCAAAACCGTCGGACATATACTTCAACACCTAATTATACAAATGTACAGTATATTTGTTACAAAAAATAGATCCCGGTTTTATTTGTGTATTTACACTTCGGGAAAGCATATGAATGCATAATTTTGTCAGATGTTTCGTTATCGCGTAACAATAGACACGTGTTGCACTTACTACGGCTAGAGATTGACTGAAACAAAATGAGAACCGGCGCTCATTTTGTTATCTTCAAAAATGCGCTTCTACTGGGCCTGTCCATTCATTTTATTTTGGTCGAAGGTCTAAGGTATGTCTGTAACTCCGTAACGGCAGAACGAATTTTGGTGAAATTTGGAATGAGGACATTTTCCCGAAGAACATTAAAGGGTCTTGTAGAATAGCAGGTGAAACCACAGGGTACTACTAGCTAAGCATAATTACCCATTAGGGTTTATACGTCAATAAGATTACATAAAATCATTCCTATATATGATGCCAATCAAGATCATTGCTGTCATTATGTGATGCCAATCACGTAAAAGACGTACTAAGATGTAAACTATTCAACCTAAGGGACGAGTTACACCAAAAAGTGCGGGTCAAAGCGTATTTTACAATGTGGTTAAGGAAATCAAAGGGTGTATACAGTAGTTTAAGTTCATATTTGTTCCGTAAAATGGGTTTCCGCAGATTTCGAGATGAATAAGTTCCATACACATATTATCTATACTAATATTATAATGAGGAAATTTTTTATTGTTTGTATGTTTGTTTGCATTGAATAGGCTCTGAAACTATAGAACCGATTTGAAAAATTCTTTCACTGTTGGGAAGGTACACCATCCCCAGGTGAGATAGGCTATCATCTATACCCGTGCAAAGCTGGGGCGGACCACTAGTGAATTATAACTAGGTACTAGTATCTATCACTAGAGTCAATTCGTGTAAGATTTTATATTTGAAGCTTAGTCATCGTCAAAGATTTAAAGTGAAAACTTTAAGAACATTGTGCAGTTTTTGCGATGGGGAAAAAGCCAAAGACTTAATAGGAGTTTTCCTAGCCTGTGGGAAAAAGCACTCCCTCTTCACTTCCACTTCCTCTTTCATGCAGCAACAGAGCAAATACAGTGCCTGAAAAACTCCACATGGGTAAAACCGCAGAGCGAAGCTAGTAAAATAATAATTAAAAAATACTATACTGTAACTCATCATCGCTTAACATCAGGCGAGTTGGCAGCCAAGCGCAAGCTAATATATATACATATATATATATTTAAAACATCATCTTAGACCAGAATGATCCACTGCTGTGAATTGCCCGTTGCTTATACCACTCTCTCCGGTTTCTCGCCAGTCGCATCCACTCGTTTCCAGCAGTTCTTTTGACATCATCGAGACCGACCGCATACTGTAACTACGGTGTTTAAATTCTTTCACGGCATTGCAAAATGCGCTGCGACGCGCTTTTCCCTCCTTATATTAATCTCCAAAGAACCGTTGAACTCGCTAATTACGATATCAATTAGCCGCTAATTAAAACGTTAACAGAATATTTGTCCTGCGCCGCGGTAGTTAGCTCATTTTCCCGTATTTTTGTACCGTTACTGGAATGGTGCCACACAAGAGCCTGTGGGTTGGCTTCACACAGCCCGCCTTCTCTCTACGATGTAGAGACTGGTATGGATAGAGACTACCAAATTAAACTAATTTTTTTGTTGGAATAACCACCTTATATAATATACGTAAATAATAGACTATTTTAACTACGGCTAGCACTTACGCTCACGTTAGTTTCTATAGTAATATTAATAGACTAGTTGACTGGTGTTTTATTTATTATAAATAATAGGTTTAGCAAAGGACATAATTATAAACATTACATGTACTGAAAAAATACAAATAAAATGAGATAATAAGTTTTCTTAGTTTTTGTTGGGGATTGAGAGGTGATGCTTTGTCCCTTTCCCGCAAAGCGTTTGTTAGCATAACATTTGTATGGCACGCGCATGGCTTAACGTCATAGCTTGCTATAGTCCGCTCTCTGTCTGGCATGAAATCAAAATAATTAAAACATATTTATTTTGATCAGTTTTTTAATGATGTAATAAAAAATAGTTAGTAAAGGTAAGGTAGAACTCGTATTAAATTGTGTATGTGCTTAATTTTTCAAAAGCCGATCACTGAATTTCAGGGTGGTCTAGTATTAGTGGTCCGATTTCTTAGTCGGTGATACTGGGCTCTCAGAGTGAAACGCATTAAAAGTAATTTTAAATTATACTTACTTCTACTAATTGGCAGGCTTGGTTGCTTACTATCAAACGAATGACTTTACTTCTCGATACTAAACTTTTCATTTGTCTCATACAAACCAGATTGCTCAAATTTTCATTCTCTAAAATTTAGTAAATCTAAGCTATATTATTATATACTAGCTGTTACCCGCTACTTCGTAGGCGAATATTCATGAAAATATTCATAAAAAAAACAAAAAAAAACACATACAGTCGAATTGACAACCTCCTTTTTTTCGATAAGTGGAGCCGTTTATGTGGAGTGCGACCACAAACGCCGTGACACGAGATTTTTTATATATTAGACTAGCTGACCTGACAGACGTTGTCCTGTCTTAGAACTGTCAAAAGCGCAAAGTTTAAATCTTACATAGTTAAGTTTTCTGAAATTTTCCAATATTATGCGCAATTTTATTTAGTTTTTCTTTCCGTAAAAACCTTCGACAAAGTCAAGTAAAGTAAATTAAAGTCGTTCTCAAGTTATGGCGTGACCAAGGTAAATAGGGATTTATTTTTATATACATAAATATAGATAGGTGGAAAATAGGTATAAGATTCTTTAGATTACTAAGAGTTACTTCTTTAGGTTAGATAAATTAGTCATTGTATGGCGTTAACTGATAGGGCAGAACAATTTGAGTGCTTTTTCTCGGCCTTTTCTACTAACACAATACAATAATTTAGCAATAAAAAGGCCAGTTCTATTCTTTTTCTACTCTTTAATGGCAGTAAAAAGAGGATCACTTCCCCCTCCAGTTTTTACCATCGTAATGACCTTCGATTTTAATTGTTCTGTTAATTACAACATAATTTGACGACGGTAGAGTAATGTTTTAATTGTAGCCCCTTACGTGCCTACTTTCTTGTTAATTGGTCAAGTTTATAATTACTCATTAAGTATTTGATTGTCTGATTTTTGAAACAAGATTTTCTTTTTGGATAGAATGGATTAAAAAAAAACAGAAACTTTCCTCAAAAGTGTAACTGTAGAACATCGCTTATAGACATACAAAAGCAAGGGTAGTCGGGACTGTTTTTCGCGCAGTTCGAAATTTGAAATTTAAAAATGGAAGGCAAAAAGTTTGATGGTCCAACTGACCGCGCCTGCCCACCCAGTCGGCGAGGTAATATCAGCCAGCTATGTTCCTCCATTGCGGTCGTTCGCAAATACCGCCAATTCCTGCGCCGTTTCTGGCTCCTAGTCCACAAGACTTATAATCATGACGCCGCGAAGATAAATCTCAACTCTACTCTTTAAGCGATACAGCTCACAGTTGTTTGGAGGCTTTGAACTAATTTTCCGACAGAGATAATGATTAAATTGTTTCGGCATGTCAAATCAAACGAAATTATGCTGTTATATCTTGTTTAATAGCGGTACGCTTATGTTTCTGTCTCGCATGCCAGTCGACCCTTGAGTGAGATTATTCCCTCAATGAAGGATTCTTTTAGAAATATTTCTATCCAGGCTCAGACCTTGATCTATGAGAACATTAATTACTTTAAATTGCGTTAAGCTGCTTTTATGAGCATATCATCACATTCTTGTTAAAGTGGATGTGTTTTACAACTACGAGTTGTTGAGTAAACATTTTTTCATGTTTAGATGTAATGTTGCGGTTGATTTATTTATTTGTTTTATTACAATTACTCAAAAACTTACAGGTAAATCCAAATAACTTTTGGGATATGTATTATCAAAAATTTTGAGGTACAACAATAAAAAAATGGACATATTAACAAAAAATACAATGTCTGTGGTACTTAATAAATACGATTTTGAAGCATTAGATATTTGATATTAGTAAAAAACAAATCAACGTCAACATGGTTAGTGATTAGCTCGCTAAGCAATGTGATTGCGAGACTTGACGGCATTATTTCGACTATTTGAAACTAATACAATAAAATAATACAAGTATCAATTAAATATATAAAAAAGCACGAACGATTCGGAAAAGAGCTCACAACTTATCAAAATATAAGAATCAATTAAACATATAAACAGCACGAACGATTCGGAAAAGAACTCACAACTTCCTATTGTTTTGGTCAAACATTGCTAAGAAACACCGCAACGAAACCTGCATTCAAATAAAATAAATTAAAAACCTATTCAAGTCAGTACAGCCATTTTGAAGAAAAATGGCTACAAACATACACACTAAACAACCAAACTTACCCCAAACGCATATATATAAAAAGTTTATACTTTACTATTTTTGCCAAAAGATATTTGCATAGAAACTTAACGTTGCGTGGTTTCCGCCGATAAAGAAAAAAGCCGATAAGGCTTGACAGAGTTGTTTGTTAACAACTCACAACAACAACAAAAGTAACTTAACAACGCAACACAACACAAAATAACAACCACAGCAACAAAAACGGGGCAAATGTCAAACGCAAGTCTATTAAAAAACTGGACATCTTTTAGGACTAATATTTTTAGTAAGCAGCATTAGGTAACTAATTTTTGCAATTAGTCCAGATACTAATCAGTAAAGGTTCGTCTGTCCACGTGTCCGTCACAACTAAGTTGTGAACCAGTCGGAGTCTCACTTCTTCAAATTTACTGGTGTCAATGATAACTGTTATTTATATAATTTAACTCCTTGGACTTACCAATACCTAATGTTTATTTAAACCTGGTATTTGGTACCTGAGATAATTATGTTACATTGATAGAAGTGAAGATTAAAGAACAGAGGGCCGATGGGGCTGAATGGTTCTGGAATGGAGACTACGGACCGGTGAGCGCAGCGTAGGACGTCCACCCACTAGATGGACAGACGACCTAAAAGAAACCGCAGGGAAACGCTGGATGCAGGCCGCTTCCAACCGGCCCTTTTGGAGATCGATGGGGGAGGCCTATGTCCAGCAGTGAAAGTCCTATGGCTGAAATGATGATGATGATGATGATAGAAGTTCTTACTCTTTGTAGAGAAGATTTGTTCAGGAACGGGACAAGTGCTGTACGAGAATAAAATATATGCTTGAGGGTGGCGATTAAAATAAGTAATTTTGAATAATTATTATTTTTTACCCACTATGGGAGGGAGTGTCAGTGCGTCTGTGTATATCTGTGACTTTCGATCAAATTAAACAGAGGATATCGCACGCCGTACATGATCTGCGAAAATGGTGGCATAATATTATCAATAAATACTAGCTCTACATTTGTTTATAACACGTCATGCATCCATCGCTAGGTAATTAGTAACTGAATGCAAACTGCTGCATCGGCGCATTTTGGCGGAGTTTTAGATAAGCGTCAAGCGGTTGGTGCAATATTGTTTGTTTATTTGATATTAATCTGTCCAACTTTCTCCAAAACGGTTAGACCGATTTGAATACATGTTTTTACTTGAAAGCTGGTTTTACTGCTCTTGTTCGCTACGTTTGATCAACATATATCCAGCAGTTTCTAAGTTGTTCTTTTAAGAATATAAATTTTTTGCTTATCTTTTGTTGTCCTTTCAGCTAAGGAACCAAAGTGTTAAGCGAGTGTGGCCAAGGTTGTAAGTAAGTGCACAAAAATGTTAACTTGAAATGCAACTCTATTTTACAACGCTTTGTAAGGAAGTGAATTTGTCATTTAAAGTGTTTGGTTGATGAAGCAAAACATTTGGAAGAAAATAATCATTCGTACAGAGATGGGATATACTCATACCTTCAGATTAATAATCAAGAGAGTATAGATTTGCCAAGACTACTAATTAAGACCGTAAGCAGTGCAGGGCCTCCCACTAGATGGACCGACGACATTGTGAGAGTCGCGGGTATCCAGTGGATGCAAAAGGCGGGCTGTCGTTCAGTGTGGAGGTTAAAGGGGGATGCCTATGTTCAGCAGTGGACGTCTTCCGGCTGATGATGATGATGATGACTAATTAAGAATGAGTCAGACGGAATATGATACTAACATTACGAAAATACGTATTTTACAACTGAACTTTGATCCATTACTATAATTGAAGCGTCATGGTAGAGTTAAATCATACCACGAACCAGCCCAGTTCATAGTAATCGAGTTACGTACGCACCGTGGGTAGACATCGCTTAATCACACTGAGTTTACTTTTCTTAGCAGGTTGTAAAACGGCGGGAAACACCAACCTGTACCATGCAAACAATGACTAACTCTTCAATGAATTACTTAAAAACGCGCCCATCTTAGTTGAAAAGCAGCCAACAATTTGACGTCACAAAAGCGAACCCTCGTCAAGCGCAGAAGACATTGCTCCTTAAAAAACGATGGTATTCACTCAATGACTAATGAAACAAGCAATGGATGCCGCTTGATGATTTAAACAGAGAACGGTATACTATACAACTATCACGTCACACGGGTATAGTAACTAGTTATGGAAATAATGGTCCATTGATATTGCAGATGTTGGTCGATTCCGATGACTCACGCAACCTCGTACGATTACCAATTATTTGGTCAATATGATCGGAATGATTGCGTGATATCGATGTATTCCAAGAAATTAAGAGGCTAGTTGCGTTGAGGTATCCCCAAATATTTCAGATTGTAAATTTATGCCAGAAAGTACCCGTATACTGACTTTAAAAGCATAACGCACCAGCGCAAATGTTTCATATCTTACTCGATTTATATTGTAATCAAGGTTATGAAATAAAACCCTTTTAAATCCTGGTGGTCCTAATAACTATGGAAACTTGGTGCAGTGTTATGTCAATAATTATTCAAGAATGTATCTCAATACATTGTTGATTCGAATCGAACGATCAGCGAGTAATCGATTACGATACGATTACTACAAGTACAGTAACACGTCTTGAATGAATGTTGCATAAATCACTTGGCAACTCGTCGTCCGTTCCATTTACTACGATTCCTCCGTCCGCGTTGCTATTTCGTAACGGAGGAAATTTCACCTTTCTCGTAATGTTTTACATATTTTGTGCAATTTTTGATAAGGCTTATATTCCTTGTCCATTGCAAGGTAATTTCGCCATATTGCCGAAATTGTTTGTCTTTCTTCGATTGCGGTATACGATGACGCTTGAATACAAAATCATTGCAAAATGGTAGCCTTGAAACATTTGGCCTGAAGTGAACGCGTCACAGAAATCACCATCAATATGGATCGATCTTCCAAAAGAACATTTTTTCATGGACAGGTTCAGAACTTTAACCACACTTGTGGTCGAATATGCGGAACTCACCTAGCTTGCAATAGGAGCTGTCTTTTAATTGAGACTGATATAACACACTGATAGAAGCTTGGCGTCTGATTTCATTTTTAAGCTTAGTAGTCACATGAACACTAAAATTGCCTTACCATGCAAATAAGGGGAGCAGTAAAGTTAACTGTAAAACGTTAATATTGACAGAGAAAATATTGCGGTTTTCCAAGTTCAAACGACAGCATAATTATTATCATAAAGATCCCAGTTTTTAACTAAGAAATTTAACCCAATGCAAATAACTGTCCCTGAAATCGGTCCACTTCTTTAACCGTGACATGTCATAACAAGCCAATGACAACGTCTCTAGTATTTTTTCTATATAGGTCGGATACCGGAAAGGGGGCGTTATGTTGCCTCACATTAATCAAACAAACATCCAATGATACGTCTATTCACACCGTTTCTAAGCACAATTTCACGGCTTTTCTTGCTTGAATTTAATGGTATTGCGTTTGAACTAAAGCAATTGTGTCGCATTCGTTTAAAGTGCCGACATCACAATAGTGAAATTTTAAAAGTCGCATGCTTTATGTTTAGTTCTCCAGAGCGGTCCAAACTCTACTACCGTTAACACAAAAACAAAAAAATACGATGCTTTTAAAATGGGACGAACGGACAAAGCTCTTTTATTGCGTCATATATAACATAGTGAAAGTTAACTGAAGCTTTGTTCTTGGTTGTTAATTTGTGTTAACGGTGTACAATATTAGTCGGTGGATGAACAAAGGCTTCGTCCTTGTACAGGAGTCTACAGGAGTTGAATGTTTTATTGTAGCTCTGTAAAGTATTTGCGAAATATATATTTTGTTTACAAGTTTTGTTTTGTGTTGGGATGCGTAACAGTTACGCCTTTGAGCGTTGCGATTTTTTCACTTTTGTTTGCAGACGTGCAATTTGTCATTATAAAAAGCAGTCCTAATTTTAATGCACTTGGTTTTGTCAATACATTTAGTAGGAAACTTAATTTGTACATAGTTTAGGGTTAGAGTACCTATTACTCTAAAATATTAAATTACAAGCAAACTTGACAAATTTCAATGCATTCTTTTTTTTATCTTCGCAACCACTTGCCTACGACTCTACAAGCGGTTTTACCTACTGCAAAAAATCCTTGTCTCAAAATTGACACATTATAGGTGCAAACTCCTTTAGTGCTTACACAGCAGGTGTCTGTTTCTCTACAATGGGCCCCCTTCAAAGGATTTCTCAATTTTAAAGTGGCCGTTTAAGTACTTCTGATTCAAATGAGTTGTCAAACCTTTTGAAACTTTTATGAGAGTTTCAAGTCATGATCGGTTTTATTATTGTTAAAACAAGACTTGTGTCCTAAACATACGTGATTGCAATGTAGGTAACATATTTTTAAGTCAAAACGTTTGTCGAGGTAAATTAATGAACATAGATATCACAATGATATATAACGCGATATAATTGCAGATATACAAAGAAGAATTTATGCAGATATGCAGAAATGATAATACCCCTCAATAATATTCCATGAATGTAATTTATTTTTGGATTTTCCATACTTACCCATAAACATTTGAAATAAAATTTTAACTTTCATTATATGATAAAAATCTCTACACAGTGTCGAATAAAGCTGAAATCACACCACCGAAAAAGTGGTTAGTGACGCTAGTGCTAATTAAAGAGTATTATAGCTTGAAACGATCTATATTTTGTGTTTGTTTGAACATAGCTGTAGTTTAAAGTCAAACGCAGAAGTGATAAGATCGTTCTAGTGTGAACTCAGGCTTATACCTCACAGTTTTAATGAAAATTCTGGTGAAGCTGTGTGCAAAAGATTTCCCTTCGACGTTTATAATAGTTGCATGTATAAGTTTTTGAAAAACCTTTGCGAAAACCTAATCAGGCAAAATAGTTTCCTTTTATCTAAGTTTACAGCACAGAATTTTTTCCATTACATAATTATGTCTCTACTTTACAGTTATCTTACTTCATACTAATATTATAAATGTCAAAAGTTTGTTGGTTTGTTTGTTACTCTTTCACACAGCAACAGAGCAACGGATCGACCCGATATTATGCATGGGTATAGTTCAAGGGCTGGATAGTGACATAGGCTACTTTTCATCATCATCGTGATCACCATTTTTCATCACTATGCGCGTGAATCCGCGGGGTGCGGCTAGTAATGTTATAAACTTGAATATTAGCAACGCTTATATTATCGTAGAATACCCTTTTCCACAAGGTAACAGCCTGATTCGTAATACAAATCAGTACTTGCTTTTTTACATTTTTTTATCGGAAAAAATCCAATACCGTCATTATGCGCCAGATATGACCCACATCTGCATAGTTCATCCGCTTCAACCTACGTCAATCAGCAAGGTTCTTCTCGTTTCTTACTAAATGCATGATGCAGCATCACTAATGCTCAAACAATCTCTTGGTCCTAGGGTTTTACCTAAATATGGAATTTTAAGGCTTAGTTTCTATTATCGTCGAAGTCCTTCTTAGTCAAGTTTTTATAGACACGTATTTATAGGAATTCTTGTGGTTTAGTAACTTGGCGTAGTTCTTATAACGTGATAAAATATAAGTTAGAAACAATTGATCATTTGACATTTTATTTATTTAGTATTTTATATGTATAAATGTGTAATTAAGGATCATTTGAATTATCTATGGGCCGTCGTGGCCTTTGTATGGATTATGGATACTTTAAGTGATCCCCAAGCAATTAGTTAGTTTTAGTATGTATTAAAAAAATGTTTAAATAATTATGTAATTAGATTTATGGGAGTGGCATGGTCAGACATCGACAAAACACCATATAAAAAGAATTAAAAAAAAATTGTTGTGATTGGAATGCCAATGATTTTAATTTATTTCTTTGCAAAATGTATAGTTTAACTATTTGATAAAGACGCCGACAAAGATCTTTCTTAATATATATAAGTAAACAAAGATGAAGATTGTTCAAAATACTGCTTTAAACTATCACGGTTGTTCACTAAAGTTATAAATTTACGGGATATTTACCGTAGTAAGGTTGTGGAATGAGCTTCCGATATTTTGGCGCAATTACATGCACCATGTTCACGGAATATCCCGTAAATAATCATATAACTTTACGAAGATTTATCTCTAATCTAATGATTAAAGAAAAATATATAGTAATAGTAAACACATATTAAATGCTTCGACCAAAATAAAATGTATGTGAGAAGTATTACACAGAATGTACTTATCTAGTAAATAATACGACGACACGTCCGTAGCGTACTTCATTTATTCGAGACTAAAGTTTCCTAACTACCCTACCTTACAATATACTTAAGCTAATACCCTACACCTCTACACAAAATAATACATATAAGAACTTACAAATGTATTTAACCGAAACTAGGGCTGATACCTAACTACTGGTTTTCGGACTCTTTTGGGACGGTTCATCGGCGATTCGGTTAGCGGCGATCTCGCTCCAGGCGTACCGGAAGCCGGGCTCCTCGGTGAGCACTGTGGTGCATCTACCGCCGGCGCGCTGAACCCGTCGTCGTGCTCACCCTCCGAGTAACGCGGCTTAGTTGACGGAGGAGTAGTGATCTTTGCTGTACCGGTCTTGGTACTTGATTTTTGAGGTGTACCTGCGCCACTCTCTTCGATTATACTATCTTGAATGACCGGGACCACTACGACCTCACCCGGAAATGGTACATCGGACATGCGTGACCTGCGATGCAATTGATCTACGTGTTTAGTAGTTTCTCGACCATTATCCTCTCTCACAAGCAACCTGCGCGACCCTGATTCGTTAATTACCGTGCCCTTTTCCCACTTATTGCGCCCTTTGTAACTCCTAGACCATACCTTTTCGCCTGATTGGAACTGACGCTGAGTACCACCTGAGTACTCTACTTGTTTCTGTTGTGCCTCGCTCACTCGGTCGAGCACTGCCCTATCACTACGCAGAAGATCCAGACGTGTGCGAAGCGGTCTACGTTGTAAAATAAAAGCCGGGCTCTCCCCCGTCGTGCTGTGAATCGAATTCCGATAAGCTAACAGATATGTCTGTAAAGCGGCATCTATATCTATTTTATCCGTGATCGCTTTCTTAATGGCCCTTTTACATAATTTTACCGCATTTTCCGCTGCGCCATTTGATGATGGATGATGTGCCGGTGAAAAAGCCTGCCTAATGCCATTGTTTTTTAAAAAATCCGCAAATTCCGTACTCTGGAAGGGGGGACCTTGATCCGATACTACTTGTACAGGTAAGCCAAACCTTGCAAATAAGCTTCGTAATACTTTTATTACCGCGGTGGCTGTCGTACGCGACATCTCGAATATTTCCATCCATTTCGAGGTAGAATCAATTACCACCAAAAACGTTAAGCCATGCAAAGGTCCTAGAAAATCCAAGTGCACCCTGGACCACGGTTGTGCATGATAAGGCCATGGTTGCGGCTGCGCGTGCGCCGGCGCTGGCATCTCCAAAGCGCAAGTCTCGCAATTCCGACACATTTCTTCAATTTCCGTATCTATTTTAGGCCAGTAAACGTAACTGCGAGCCAGGGATTTAGTTTTAACCATGCCCATATGACTACTATGTAATTGCTTCAAAATTTGCGGTCGCAAAGACGGCGGAACTACTATGCGGTAGCCCCACATAATACAGTTCGCCTCTACATACAACTCGTTCCGTCTATTATGATAAGGTTTAATATCGTCGTCGGTACAGTTCAAAGGCCAGCCCGACTGTACATATAAGAGTACCCGGCTGAGTACCGGGTCTGTGGCTGTGGCCTTCCGGACGTCACTATGCGAAACGGGTAAAAATTTTTCTACAAAATTTATGTACGTTACTTCTGAGGTCTCCTTATGACAGTTTCCCGCAGGCAATCGTGACATGGCATCCGCGCAATTTTTTGCTGATGCTATATATTCTATGTCATAGTTATAGCCCGATAGTAAAACTCCCCATCTCTGCATACGACTAGCGGCCATCACCGGTATACCTACCTTGCTGCCGAATATACAAGTCAATGGCTTGTGGTCGGTTCTCAACGTGAACTTCCGACCATATAAATACTGGTGAAATTTCCTAACCCCGTAGATAATAGCGAGCGCCTCTCGCTCGATCTGCGAATACGCTCGTTCCGCCTTGTTTAACGCCCGCGACGCGTAGGCGATCGGTCTCTCCCCAGCTTCTGTTTCGTGCGAAATAATCGCAGCAATGCCGACAGCACTAGCATCCGCAGTTAAAATCGTTGGTAAATTAATAGAATAGTGCACCAGCACCTCGCTAGAAGCCAGTAATTGCTTTATTTTATCAAACGCCGTCTGGCACTCGTCACACCAGGCAAAATCAACACCCGCTCGCAGCAAATAATACAATGGCGCCGCTATCGTACTCAAGTTTTTTATAAATTTCGCGTAATACATAACCATACCCAAGAATGATCGCAACTCCGTAACATTTGTCGGTACCGGTGTTTCCCTAATAGCTTTGACTTTCTCCGGACAGGTATGTGTACCGTTCTTAGAAATTACGTACCCTAAATACGTCACCGACTCCGCAAAGAACGTGCACTTGTCTTTCCTCACTCTGAGACCGTTCGACTGTAAAATATCGAATACCTTATGCAGATTATCTAGATGCTCCTGCTCATTTTTCCCCGTGATGATTATATCATCTAAAAACACCCCTACATCCGGTACCCGCGCAAACAATTGTTCTAAAATCTTTTGAAATATACCCGGACTCGATGCGAGACCGTATACCAATCTATTGTAGCGAAACATCCCCTTGTGAGTGTTAATCACCGTGTATTCTCTAGTATCATCCAGTTCAAGTTGCGCGTAGGCCTGGGAAAGGTCAATTTTTGTAAATCGTTCCCCGCCATGTAGCCTAGCCAGCAGGTCTTCAACACGCGGCAGAGGATAACGGTCGACGTCTAACACTTTATTTAAGGTCACCTTATAGTCGGCGCATATCCTGATGTTACCATCCTTTTTGGGTACGACCACGATCGGCGTGGCCCAGTCGGAGCGCTGCACGGGGGTGAGCACGCCGTCGGCGACGAGCTGCTCGAGCGCGCGCTCCACGGGCTCGCGGTGTGCGTACGCGAGCGGCCGCGCGCGCATGAATACGGGCCGCGCGCCCTCGCGCACGTGGATGCTGACCTTACCGCCGGTGAACCGACCCAGGCCCTCCGCGAACACTTCACAATATCTGGAACTGAATTTTACAAAATTAAATCTATCCTGCGAGATACTATTTACACAGCTAACATTAGGTATTTGTATGCCCAGTTCCGCTAACCAGTGTCTACCTAGCAACATTGTTTTTCCCTTGTCTATAATATACAGCTCAAGATAGCGCTCTTTATCTTTATATCTAACGAGCGGCCTAATCACGCCCACCGGTCGAACGGTTTCACCCGTGTAATATCTGAGCGACAGTTTGCACTTTGTTATATTCATATTACTAAAATGATTTAGATACATCTCGTAACTAATACATGATACTGCACAGCCGGTATCGCACTCCATCTTTAAAATCTTCTTGTCTACACTGAGAGATATTATAATAGGTGGACATTCGTCCAACGATAATTGATTAACGATATGTACCTCTTCGCTGCTGCAACTACTCAACTCGTCCGCTTCCTCGACGTAGTTGTGCCGGTACGCGCCGCCGCCGCTTGTGTTAGTGCCCCGTTTCGGACACATTTTTTGTAAATGCCCCTCCCGGTTGCACACTCTGCAGACATAACGCTTGTATTTGCACGAAGCCTCATCGTGATTCCCGCCACAGATCCGGCACTCGTGCCGCGGGCCCACGTTCCTTCTTCCCGTCGTGCCACGACTGGCCTCTGCGTCCCGTGCGCCTGCGACGCCCGCGCCACTCACCGATGCACCGCGCCACACTCCTCGGCCGTGTGACGTCATCGGGGCCGCTCTCGTCATCGCCTGACACTGCGCCGACGTACTGCCTGTGGTACTGCCCCCGCCTGCAGCTTCCACCAAGGCCGCATCCTTTTCTGCCGCTTCCATATTTAACGCCAATCTGTAGGCTTTTTGAAAATCCAGACTATCTTCTGCAAATAAACGTTGACGTATCGTCTCGCTCGCCAATCCACAAACAAGCCGGTCCCGCAAACTCTCATTCAGCCACTGCCCGAACTCACACGTTTTGGACATCTTTTTCAATTCAGCGACGTAATCGGCTATCTTCTCGCCGCTGTTTTGTTTCCGATGATGAAACTTGAAACGTTCCGCCAGTTCACTCGGCCGTGGCTGTAGGTGCTTTTCCAAAATGTCTGTCAACTCTTTGAACGTTTTGGTAGCGGGTTTCTCGGGAGTACATAAGTTCACCAACAATTCGTAGCCCGCTGACCCTATCAGCGTCACCAACGTCGGCACTTGCATCTCGGGTTTAATGCCGTTCACCAGAAAAAACTGTTCCATTCGTTCGACATATAATCGCCAGTTATCCGTCGTCACATTAAATTCGGAAATCTTGCCGATCGTCATTTTACTCTGCATAACTTGTTTATTGTAGTTAAACACACGCGGATTCTTGTTTTTAATCGTCGCCACTGAGAAGTATTACACAGAATGTACTTATCTAGTAAATAATACGACGACACGTCCGTAGCGTACTTCATTTATTCGAGACTAAAGTTTCCTAACTACCCTACCTTACAATATACTTAAGCTAATACCCTACAGTATGGACGGGCCATGACCATTGAACTTGCTCAGTAAAAACGAGTCAAACCGTCGGACATATACTTCAACACCTAATTAATAACTACATTTGTTACAAAAACTAGATAGCTGTTTTTTGTTCTGTTATTACACCTCGGAAAGCACACGAAGACATAATTTTATCAGATGTTTCGTTATTATGTAACAAAAGTCATGTGTCGCACTTCGTACGGCTTGAGACCGACTGACACGAAGTGCGGCTCTCACTTCGTGTCAGTCGGTCGCTCATTTTGTAATCTTCAAAAATGCGCTTCTTCTGGGCCCGTCCATTCATTTTATTTTGGTCGAAGATTAAATGCTTAACAATACTCGATTTTCCATTAAAATAAATTTTAATGTTGACAAAGCTATCTTAGGCAGTAACGCCGATGTTATTTTCATGCACTCATCATGAATAGCACATTGTAAATCTTTGAATCAAGAGTGAATTGGTTTCTTCTAGGCAAATGTGCTCCATCGTAGACCGCATAATCGTTTAACATAAAGCAAGTTGGCGGTCAAACACAAGCATATTCTTCAATAACAATAAAAAATCCCTATGACTAAAATTAGCACTAGTCTAAAAATACCTTCCATGGGTAAGGCCATGTATGTCAATGTCAATATTTCTTGGCGGAGACTAGGACTGGAGTCGAAGATACCAACAATCGTTAGGTGTGACGTCTCATGACAAATAAAGCAAACATTAGGGCGGTGTCGTGACGCGTGTCTTGTGTCTACAATGCGTAACAATAATTAGATAACCGGATCACTTCAAATAGGTACGATGGTACTTTTGAACATTGTTTACGGAACACTGATCTGTATCTAATAGCGTATAAGTAAAAGCTAAATAGGTACCTAGCTTTTGCTTTTACCATGATCCAAGAAAACAAGGTCTAGCGCTCTGGGAGATGTAACGCAATGACGTCACTGTCCAGTTGCCACTTTATTATAACAAACACAGATACTGTTTTTTTTTTTAAATAATCTATTAAATAAAATACAAAAAGCATTTCAATTGTCATTTGGTTTGTCCGCTCAAGCAAGTTAAGCACGAATTGAATATATTAAACACAATTTTATCAAAACCACATTGATTTATTGGATTCCCACATGTGATATACGGATATTGGGGAGTTATAATTTCACGCTACTGTTAACACAGAAAATCATAGAGAGTCCGCCATTGTTTCGTGTATCGTCATCTCTCTCGAACTTGTTGTAAATTACTTATTCTGCTTTTGCTTATGCACGTGTACGTGTATCCATGGCATTGATGACATCATTGCGGGACGCCCACGTGATATTTTTTCTCGGAGCGCTATACCTGGCGGAGTATATTATTATACCATGGCTTTTACGATATTATTTCGAAGATTTTTATTAGGTCAAACTAAGTAGCTCCACCCTGCAATTTTATTTGATATTCTAGAGGAATTTTGATTTTTCTCGAAAGACTAATTAATTCATCAATCTAGAATATAAGCTAAATTCCGTTACAAATATCAGCTGTTCCATAGAAAGCGGTCATTCGCACTCGACAACTTGACGTATGGAACATCTTTTTTATAAATGATTTTAGAGTTGGTCCCGTAGAAAAGTTGTTCATAATGGTGGGTACTGAGGAGCCTTTTTGGCTTAGTATACCCTTTCTGCGCTACCCTGTATATATTTGTACGACGATAACTTGGCCACCGTCAATCCGATCTCCATAACATTTTGTAGGCGTGTAGAATGTAGATTATGCAAATAAAATATTCTATATTCTACCGAATATGAGTGAAATCTAAATATGAAGCTATAAGAGTCGCGACTTCATAGTTTGGAACAAACCAGTAGTAGGTACTTATTTATGACAAGATCAGAAAGTCATTTATTAGCCAATCTTACCCGGTGCAGATAAAAAAAAATCGATGACGACAATTATAACTCCATTATGAACGCAAAAAGCTTGACACAGCAAAATTAGGGTAATGCATTTAAATACGTGACACGACCCGCGTCCTCTTGTATGGTTTTAGTTATCAGGGTATCCATTAACGTTCATCCCTGTCAGAATACATGACAGCCAGTGGATTTGCATTACATGTTACTTAGCAAGCAACAGAAAACCGTAAAAATTATTTGATTTCGACGGTTTTGTGTTTGGATTTTGCTTGGTATGGAATCCGGTAGGAGTCGAAGCTTGTTAATTTTAGCCTAGGTTTGACCACGGACTATAGTCTGTCCATTACGTTAATTGCTTTATGACAGCTATCAAATTATAGCCCATACAAATAAATACGTTTAATCTAACATTACCTCTTTACAAGATTACGTCAACTATTTTTGTGGGCTGTCAAAAAGCGATTGACGTAATGGATTGAGGTACGCATATTACAAAGCAATAGGTAGTACGACCAACTAATTTGTCATCATCATCATCATTTCAGCCATAGGACGTCCACTGCTGAATATAGGCCTCCCCCATCGATCTCCAAAAGAGCCGGTTGGAAGCGGCCTGCATCCAGCGTTTCCCTGCGGTCTCTTTTAGATCCTCTGTCCATCTTGTGGGTGGACGTCCTACGCTGCGCTTACCGGTCCGTGGTCTCCATTCCAGAACCTTTCGGCTCCATCGGCCATCTGTTTTGCGTGTTATGTGCCCTGTCCACTGCCACTTCAACTTGCTAATCCGGTGGGCTATGTCGGCAACTAATTTGTAAAGGTGGTCAAATAAGGGAACTAAGATTTCTTACGATATGCTATAAGTTTTGTTCAGAAAATACGATAGTGGAATCTGTAATCTTAACTCTAAGGATTAGTTGGTGGCATAGAACGGAGTAGTAATACATTATTCAGGAGCTTTCGTACTACAATTATTTATGAGTTTATTATAGCCTACGTCATTTGTTTGATAAAATCATAAATATTCTTAAACACGTTGTTAATAAGTGCATTAGATACAAGTTGAGCAACTTTGAACTGTATTTTCTAAGGGATTAAAATGTTATTGCGAGTGATGATTGATGAATCGTGAATTTCCTTTAGGAAAATTATTGAGCGGAAACTTTATTATGGTCGTAACTTTTCAGTAATGTAGTATTCTCAATACTTGTATTCTTAAGTCTATCATTAAATAAATAAAACTTTCTGATTTGTTCTAACCTTACACATTGAAGTATAGGGAAAGTAACTAGCGGTCCGCCCCGGCTTCGCACGGGTATTATTGGAGTTTTAGTAGGGATCCCTATTTTTTTGAAAATATAATATAGCCTATGTCAGCCGGGAATAGTGTAGCTTCCCAACAGTGACAGAATTTTTCAAATCGGTTCAGTAGTTTCGGAGCCTATTCAATGCAAACAAACAAACAAACAATCAAATATTTCCTCTTAATAATAATATTAGTAGTATAGAAAACGAAAATGACTACTGAGTTTTTGACTATGATTTGCCAAGAATTGAGGATATTTATGTGACCTACTTCCTTTCCTTGAAAGCTAATTGCACGATTGCAAATAAACATCTTTCGAATGTATATACATTTTTTTCCTGACAGACAGCGTGTCGACCCTTTATCAGTAGTCAGTACCTACCGCACACAAACACTACGTATGTGTGTGTATCATTTATTCTTCGTTAAGTGTGGGCGTACAGTATAAAAATACGGAATACTAAAGATACACAACTCGTAATGAGCAGCAAAAACAAAATAACTATAATATAGATCACTTCATCAAACCGATTCGAAAAATTCTTTCACTGTTGGGAAGCTACACTATCCCCGGGTAACATAGGCTATACTATATTTAAAAAAAAAATAGGGATCCTTACTAAAACTCCAATAATGTAACCCAAGCTGTAAAAAAATAAGATTTACAATTTTGACTTTGCGTGTTTGACAGTTCTAAGACAGGACAACGTCTGTCAGGTCAGCTAGTCCGATATACATATAAGTATTGACAGTTGTCATCATGTTGCCCGAGTTGTCTATCTGTCGTTTCTTTACTTACGTACTCATACTTCTATGTTATCGAGTAATCGGCAGGAAACTCCCTGCTGATGCAGCGTCCAGGTGGCTCAACGACCTGCACCACCTGACATCTTTCAGGGAACCGGGACTTGACGTCATTTTGTCTTCCGGTGTTTCATTGACATGCTTACCTATAGATAAGTGGTTATGCACTATCTTTATATGATAAATAGTAGGTAAAGGAGACATTATGGTTAGGTCATACGAAAACGTATTATCGAAAATAAAGATGCGTGAAAAACTAGTTTAGACTTGTTTGTTAGGAAAGTTTGTTCGAAATATTAAAAGTAATTTTTTTGCAATGACTTAATCCGCTTACTTACCGTCGTTTTTTGTGAGAAAGCACAACTCGTTTTTAATGATAATACAGGAAAAAATTGGTAAATTCTAATTTTTTTCTAACCCCAGATAATTTTACTGTATGATAAAATATCATCAATTACTGAATGGTATTATTTTTTGTATTGTTTTTTCAACTATTCGTTTCTAGCTACTACCACAGTGACTCACTTTAAGCCCTTTGAAGTTTTTAAGACATTGGTTAATGTTTAATCTCTTTACAAGTCTGCACCTGCAACGCGTTATCCACATCGTATTTACTAATGACTACTAATTAACGAGTACTTACAGTATTAGATGAGCAAAATAATTTCGCTACCTAAACATAGCCTAAGCATCTTTGTAATTTTGTGCTATTAAAGTAAAATAAATAATATGGGCCGAGTGACCAGCCCCGATGCCAGAGTATTTAGGATGCCTAAGGGTCTGACTTAGTTGTCAGATGATACTCGTACTTAGTGACACAGACAACTGGTACCTATAATTTAACGTGCTCAGTACGCAACAGTTTAGCGTGCTTCACCATACACAAGTCTCCGCTCACCGGCCTTCATCAAATCTCATACGAACGTTTTCAAAAAAATTATAGAAAACAAAAATCACCGTTTTTTTACAATTGTGTAAATCTGTTCATTTAGATGTCGTAGACATCATTTTGTAACTAGATATTTGAATGAATCCATATAAACAGGGAGAAAAGTGCAAATCAAGTCTAATCAGTTGTTTTTTTCTATTGAGCGTAATGTTCGGGTTTCGTTCTTTACGGTTACCTAGATAAAACATTAAATTTTCTTATGACAATTTTTTATATAATTTAAGTTAACCATGTAAATAGACAAACTAAAACTAGAGTGACCAAAATTGCTAAAAGTGGGAAAAGAGGGTCTTAATTTACACCGCACCGCGAGCTTATTATAGCTTATTATAGTATTAAAACGACAATTTCTAGAAACTTCTTAAGAAGCGGTTCTTGTCAAACGTTTTTGTCAAATAAGTAATGTAACCAATTTCAATTCATATTTTAAAATACACAAGTGCTTATTTAAATTAGTTATTTGCAGTGAAATTATTCGGTGAAATTTCCCACAGATAGATATACTAACAAAGTTCTAAGACTGTACCAAATTTATGGGTCACTGAATAATGTTTCACCCTTTTTTGTCTGTTTAAAAATTGTCTATTTTCCTTTAATTAATTACGCATGGCATTTCTTTTTGCAATTAGAGAAAATGAGACATGCATCTGCGAGTAATTGTATGCCAGATTTGGTGCATTTAGCCAGTCATGCTCTACTTAATTCTTGCCCTTACTGATTCTCTATTTATTAATTCCAGAACGGTTTTGAATATGAAACGACTAATATATTGGATTTTCCCTTAATTATTGACGAGTAAAATTTTAGAAGGATAATGCAAAAATGACAGTTCTGGCTTTACCATTTTCCAATTTCATTTATTTGTAAAAAGTTGAGTCGGCTTTATTTTTAAATTACACGACTGCCCAAAAGGAGTTCTACGTTTTTAGGGTTGATGTATACTTATATACCTATGTGGGTAATAAGTGAGAAAGTATGTGGGTTTCTTACTTGGATCAGACAAACAAAAGATATATAATCGTAGCTTATTACAATTATCTTGTTCGAATATTTCCGTGTATCATGAACTTTTTTCACTATACCGCAAAACAGCTCAAAGCAAAAACTGTAAGTTAAAGCTAATTTACAAATTTTTCACGCACACTAAGAATCTTGCAGCCACACCACTAAACAAATAGTCCACATGCAAATATGAGCTGCAAGGTCGTCTGCAGGTTCAGTTCGACTAAAATCATCAAGCCTGATTTAGGCCTGATGCGTTCGCACCCGCCACGCCACCTTACAATATCTCCCTTGTTTGTCTGAAGTTTTTTAATTTCTCAATAACCTCTGAACGCTTGGACCGATTTTGATATAAGTTGTATCGTTATTGTAAAGGGCTTATCACAATACATCCTGAGCTGTAATCAAAACAACAAATCGATTATGGAATAAATCGGTCCGCTCCGCACTTAGGTGTCATACCCAATCAAGGTCATTATGTGATACCTACCTTAAACAGGCTACCTAAGAACTGTATGTAAATTTCTTAATGTGCAACAAATTATTGAGTGTTGAGTATTAATACCCTATTCACTGCCTGCATTAATGTTTGGGTTATATTTTTTAAACACTCCTTTAAACTCGGTTTAGTTCCACATTTACTTTTTAGAATTTGGGCTGGAATTTTACCCTTACCATTACTATTGAGTAAGTTTTAACGCAAACCAAATGTAAATTCAAAAAAAAAAGTTTGTTTTAGTTTCATAATTTTATTATTTCTTACATTATGGTAAGATGTGATTTAATTTGTATTTGATTTTTAAAAGCAACTTAAAAGTAAGTATACCTTATCTAAACAATACTCATCAATCTGATAGAATATTTGCTGTTTTTTTCAGGAGTTTCCCAAAATTTGTATATAACGTAATGTTCATAAAAAATCATATATAACTGTTTACTTAATCCAGATGGTATCTGAGTCAACTGAAATTCTTCAGTGACTAACTATAAGAGGTTACGTGTAGAACATTAAATGAGTCAGTAGTGACAAGATCTGGAGAAATTGTAAAGTGATGCCAAACTAAATATGTGGGCCAGACCATCTCCAACTACCGTGACTGGAACTCTTAGAATGAGTCGAGTTAAAATATTTGTGTACACGCTGATTAAAAAGTTCTTGAATTTCTTGTACATATTTAGTAATTTTCTGAAACGGAATACTCACTTTGATTTTTTTAATATTATTTAATTTTGATTATCTTATTTACTATATTATCTTATTTATTATTGTCCAAATGTATTATTTTTATTGTTTTTAATTATTTTACATGGAAAACTGCTAAGCAACACGATAGATATGAGATAAATAGTCACACAAAAGCCATAAAGAAGTTTTTACTAATACAAATTTAATACAAAATTATGCCCGTTGCAACACCAATTTGTGCCTGAATTGATAAATAGAATTTGGACAGTTTTTAAATGTATTTCCTTAAATCCCAACCGAATACCTACTTGAATATATAAAAAGTAGAAAATATTAACTCAATTAAATAGTACGGAAAACTTCTTTACTTTCTTACAATATCGTTAAAATATTATAGCTTTTGTTTGAATGTAGGCTATAACAAATGTCATTTTAGATAAATTACAATTGGATTATTTTAGATTGTACGATTAAAATGCATAAAAAGGCAACAATGATGCGGGAAAACCAACCGCAATCGAACTCTGCGCTGGTCCATGAATGAGCGCTAAGGTTTTTATGAATGAAATACGTAATACGTAGTTTACATCCTGTTTTACATATGTACTAAATATTTATAGTTTTAATTAATTTTATAAATATCACCAAATTAAATATTAATTTCTACTACATTTCTTATACTGTATCTAATTTGAGTGAAATTTTAAGGTAAGAAACATGACAAAAGAAATAACCCCCAATCAGATCAACATTTGAAACTTTCCCGACAAAACTCCACATAAAATGGGTAATTAATTACGCAACAGCAAAGCTCTCGCTATAATGATCGCACACTTTAAAATCAAAAAGCAATAAAATCCAACCCTTATTTACCATCGGCAAGGGACCCTCGTACATAAAAGTACTTGCATTTGGGTGGGCCGCCGGCCCGCCTTCCGCGGGCGGCGCCTACGATTGGCTCTGGTCGGAATACCCCTCGGCGGATTCGTCACCGCGCCCCTCTGCCTACAATGTGTAGTAGCCTTTATCTTACGCGCGGTCACACGAATTCATTTAGTCTCAGTCCAGACCTGACGCGTGATACATCGCGCCAGTTTTGGGGGATGTCAGTTGTGATCGTCGTTTGATATGGATTTCGATAGTATACCTGCGTGTGCGATGAACAGGAGCGTTGGCACAGTTATAGTTAGAATCAGGATGGAGCAGCAAGGGAGTTGCAGCCAGGGACGACCGTCCGGTCATCCTGCTTCTTCGCATATACAGTCCGGATGTGAACGATGCAATAGGACTAGAACAATTAGCAAACACAATAGTGCCTGTGATAGTGTTGTGGAAAAATGTCGACCGTACAGTTCAAGCACTGCCAGAAGTAGTAAGCAACTTTTAAATATTTACTTCCTTTTTTTTGACATAAATTTTGATCCCATACCTATTTATTAACACAAAACTAACACTTAAACAAAATAAACTAATTTTTAGATAATATTTTCATTCATAATATTATTAACTAATCTAAACTAACAGAAAATTACACAGATGAGTTTTTTTTTATTTTTTTTTATTAATTTAATTTACTAAATCAGAGATCCATTTAAAAAGTTTTCAGCTGTTGATATGTATTAAATAGAGCTCATAATAAATGTTTTCTTTAATACAAATTAATTAAATATTGTTATATACTATGCATTTAACCTTAAAATATCTAACTTTTATTATTATCATTAAAACTAAAATAATCTAATACATTTCTAAAAACCTATACAAATAAAAAGCTTCAAGCTCTGTAAAGTCACTAACTTCTCACAATAAAAAGCTCGAATCATTTATCAGAATAACTTTTATGACCCGATGGGTCACAAAAGGTCGTTATCATTAACTGTAATAACAAACAGTGTCACCTATGCCTATTTATAACCTAAATATCCGGCCGGCAAATCCGCCACGCAGCATTATGCGATGTCTGTAGACCTACGACTTCACTATACATAAACTGTCTCTATATATCATGCCCTTACAATGTTAAGTTATTTTTTTAGCTTTCTGTGTTAATTTATTTAATAGACATATCGTCTAATTTTTTTTTAATAGATGAGGAACGAGCTGAAAAAAATGCTGGTAAATTAAATTGTCGTTCCTTTTTGTTACATTAATTTATCGACTTTCTATGTTTATCTAGCTATGCAAATCCAATTTACTGCCATTTTTTATTTATGTGGCTCGAGAATCCCAGTCAGTGTAATATAATTAAAGTTACATACTGTTACCGGAATGACATGTCTTACTAAATGTTTATATCCATTACAAGCTGGACAGTTACGTACGCCTGGACGCCTATTCCGTAATTCGTGGGAAACTATCTCTTAGTTTATGGGACCTAAAAAATATATAAAATGATACCTATGGAAATTAGTTAGTATTCCTATTACATAAAAAACATTTAAACCTTTAAACTTAGTTTGTTGTACTTGACGGACATGAGACATAATTGGTTTTTATGTTGTAGAGAAACCATATAACTTCCAGTAATTTCGATTGATTTTGTTAAGACCTTTTTATTTAAATATTATTACTAGCAGTGCTCCTTGGTTTTGTCCGTTATTCTACAGGAACTGTTTATCTTTCTTCAATAGGCTTATGTTTTACAATTGGGTATAATTTATACCTTCATACTAACTGAGAGACTGAGAGAGAGAGAGAGAGAGAGAGAAAACAAACCCAGACGTGGTATAAAAAAACTGTAGTTGATAATGACTTCAGAAATAAAACACCATAATTAAAATAACGTTATCTATTTACGTATTATTGCGGGAAAGAACCTTCCGACTCGATGGATGTAAAGATTATCGTTACGTAGACCCAAGCTTTAACTATGATTTATTCCTTGACTGTGGTAAATAATAGTACTAATTACCCAGGTAAGCATTAGTAGGTACTAATTGCCCCGGTCAGTATGCATATAAATATAGATAATATAATTGATTTAGATCCGTATCATTGACAAGAAAAAGTGATGATGAAATGTTATTTATTTAAACTCATAGATAAATATATAGATAGAAACTGAGATAGATAGAAACTTTTTACTCATTTCAAGTTTAAGAGGTTGAATTCTAGTTTGAAGTTGAGTCTATTCTCATATTTGCTTTATTCAATTATTTTTGGAAATATTCCTGTCTGTAATTCTTCCGCTCGCACATTATCACATTACTGAAGATATAAAATTTATAAATGTGAATTTTCTAAAATTTACAAGTGTTTTGCCGTTTAATAGTGTTTTTTTTTAATTCACACTAACATTTCACACATCACTTTTCACTGTCAATGATCCGGATCAGAATCAATTATATTATCTACTAACTCCGCCCCACGGTTTCACCCGCATGGATTATCAGCGTGGAGTTTATATATAAGAATATGTAAATATTTATATGCATACTGACCGGGGCAATTAGTACACGTAGTTATCTCAGTCAAGGAATAAATAATAGTTACTTAGAAGTACCTTAAGTTAAAAACCCCCTTTTTTGATTTAAATTGAAAGTATAGCACTAGCCTAGTTTATTAGCAATAACCTGCCAGATACTGGCAATTTTAATGGCCGGACCGAACAATACTTAACTAGTTAGGCAAAAATGTAGAGTAAATTAATTATCATAATAATTATAAGTACCTTTTCCTGTACTTATCGGGACTTTTAGTAGGTAAATAGATGAGTAGATACTAACTTTAGGTAAAATAGTTAACTTTTTTTCGTTCTATCATTGTGGCTAGCCTATAATTCATATTTTTGATTCGGCTTCACGTAGGTCTGTATTTTTCACATACATCAAAAACCTCTTTTGTTTTGTCGCGACAGTGATGTACTATTTGCGTTTTGTGTTTTATGAACTGTATAGTAAATCTTGTTTTAGGTAGGTATGCGTACCAAAAAGATAACAAAGTACCCTTGCAGCGAACCTTATTGTCTTCTTGCAATAATTTTTCTGTTTATATATCCGTGAAATACTGTAAAATAAATACAATGTAAAACTTTTTCCCTTCTAACGCGTTGTTTGGCCTTTCACTGAGAGCGGGAAACCAGAATGTTTATTGGAAAAGTGCCTGAGTACGTACCTTTGACATTTAAAGGCTTCAATACCAACCTATCCCAAATCTATGTCCATGGAAAAAACTTTCCGTTAGAAAGGTATGTTGCTTTTTTTTTAAATCAACGAGTGAATATTTTTAAAGTTCCGTACGTAAGCCTCAAATGAATGCGTTTTCAGCCAAAAATTATGATGGTGGTGAGGTTTTTGTCACTGTTCGTCGTCATAGTGATGTAATGATACGATGTCACCACTCAATGGCAGTCGTCAAATTAGCGTGCATTTAGTTAAATTGTTGCGTGATTCATTAATTATTATTCAGTAATTAGCCGGAACCAAAACGGGAATCCGAAATTCATTTTAACTGTGACTTTACAAAATTTTACTGAACTCAAACTTTATGAATTCGTACACCGTGAATAATAAATAATTAATATTAAAACTATGTTGTTTTATCTGTAGTTTTATATTTTAGTACTAGTTTGTATGTATTTTTAAGTAGTTTTTAGTTGTGTTTTTTATTTATTTATTAGAATGTTACTAAAAATAAAAATAAAAAACACACAACTTTGGTCAGATAATAAATAATTTGAATTTGATCTTGGAAACTGACGTCTTTTTGGCAAATTTTATTTTTATAACATGGAAACTAATTACTAATTTAGTTTAAACTAGATTTACCCTGATCATAGCTTCAACTGCGCTTTTGTGATTCCCAAAGAATAAAAATAGGTAAAACTATGGTTTTGACCTTTTTTGAATGGATATGTCAATTGAGAAATTAAAATTTCACGTAAAGTAAATCTTATTAAACCTACTCTTAAACTTTGAACTTCCTTTCCTATACTTAATTCTTAAATTAAAAAATATAACCACGATTTTATATTGAAATTTCTTTTTTTTTTGCTTTTTTTTTAACCGACTTCAAGGGGCAATTCAGGTCAAGTTCTCAATTTAGTCTGTATATTTTTCTTATTATTTCTTATTACATATGTTAGTCCAATACTTGGGAATGGTTTCTTGTTATATATATTTTTAATACAATTTTTTTTTAAACTTTTGTTCAGTAGTTTTTAACCAGTTCCAGCTTAGCCATTTTAATATGAATAATTTTGGTTTGGCGCCTGTTGAATTGGCAACATCAATTTTGTTCAAGCGCTTACTAATATTGAAGATCTTATTCATTTAGTAAATACAATGACTGGGTGTAATAGTGAATAAAATTCTCTAATTACTGAAGGCCTACTGTTATATTTTTCCAATATTATGTTACATTTAACAGTATAAAATAGGATCCTTAGAAAACAAACATCATTAACATTTCGGTTATATGATTATTAACGGGATATTTAACGTGATAAGGTTGTGGTTGGTTGTGGTTTTTAACCAATAAGTGTAAAAGGGTTTTAGTCTTATTATAAACTAGCTGACCTGACAGACGTTGTCCTGTCTTAGAACTGTCAAACACGCAAAGTTAAAATTGTAAATCTTATTTTTTTACACCTTTGGTCACTTTATTGGAGTTTTAGTAAGGATCCCTATTTTTTTTTTGAAAATATAATATAGCCTATGTTACCCGGGGATATTATAGCTTCCCAACAGTGAAAGAATTTTTCAAATCGGTTCAGTAGTTTCGGAGCCTATTTCTATTCAATGCAAACAAACAACAAACAAACAATCAAATCTTTCCTCTTTATAATATTAGTATAGATTAAATAATCACAAAAGGTGTCCTTTGAACGGCAATTTATCCCGCAATTAAACAACAATTGTAATGTTACACGCATGCGTGAATCTCCGTCAATGGCGAACTGATAACTAAATGTCAGTAAAGTCAATTAAAATTATTAGATCCAATATCGGTATTCCGGTTACTTATTAAAATAAAAAAAATGGCAAAAAACTTTCAGAAGCACCTGCAAAAATGTATTAAATCAATATGTTTTTGTATTGACCTGTATGTCTTGATGTTTTGTAAACAAAAAATGCTATTTATCTTAATGGAATTATTATTGCCTGAAATCGCTATTCTGAAAGGAAAAACTGAAAAAGTTCCACAATGTATTTTTGTTTTTCATGCTTCTACTTACTGAAAAACATCATTTTCCCGTCGACGCCAAAGCGCCATAAGTAGATAAAAAACTGTAATCACTTAGCTCTATTACGTCTAGAATTAGCTAAAGCTAAATAACGTTGATTTAACTTTTTGCATCACACACTTATCTATAAGAAAGCTATGTCATAATAATTAAAGCGAGGTACAGGAGCGAGCTCGATTTCATGAACTATGTCCGCATCATTAGGGCTGCGATCCACTCGCTCATTAGCAACATTTTCACATAAAACTATGTTCGTTTACTCGATGTAAGGCAGCCGCTTCAATTATATACAGTTATTTCAGTGAGACGCTCCTCTCATAATTGCAGTGTTTAGCTGTCACTCATTTAGTGAGAGATGTCGATCCTAGCTTAGACACGTCTAATTAGACCCTTTTATAACGCACACAAACAAAAAATTATCATGCACACGAATAATGTTTGAAATTACACCCGAGCCGCCGCCGTTAGTACCTAACGAGATATTTCCATTTAACACCGACCCGTAAAAACAGTTACTAAAAATTCATAATGTCAGTTGTTACCTTATTAAAATTAATTCAAGAAAAATTCGCGCTTGTTTTGTTAATTTCGAAGCGGATGGGGTCGATCGACGATCGTCGCAAAGCGATTACCATTTAGAGCGATTTTCAGTTAATGAAAAGTGGTATCGCCGCGTTGCCTGTGATACGCGCCGCCACGCGCGTCTCCGCGCGATAATCGCCCTTATTATGCGCAGTCAAATTTTACGAGCGCATCGGTTGTTAGCCGCTACTAACAAAATGATGAACTGACTCAAATTAAACCTCTATTATGATGGCTGGACATGGTTATTCTATGTAACGTCACGCGGACAGTATTAATTTACCGTTAAAAAGCTAGCGCGACAACCCTGCGCGTCGGCATCGCTCGTACACTTCGTACCCGCGGCGCAACTCCCGTCTTGAAAATAAACAACCTCTAGATTCATAAAAGATAAGCCGCCAATAATTTGACGGGCGTTTTGTAACGAGTCGCGGAGACGGTGCCCGCGACTGCGATCCAAATTATTGAACGCATTTATAACAACAATAATCGAAATTTACATAATGATTGCGCGGGCGCCTGCGCCGACGATGTCCTGTGCGCGAACGGCGAACCGCACTTTTCTCGGTTTTGGAGTTGAAATTCTAGTTAGTGGCAACGCGATTTCTTTTTAAAAAGGTTAACAAGATGTTCTCGTTTCGGTTGTTTTTCATGCCGCGAGGACCTCTTTTGTGAACGAGCGAGCTGTTAAAAAATAAACGAACTCTTTGTTTCTCGGGTAGTCGGTCCGACCTCCGACGCGGTCCCTACTTTTTTATGCACTCTTATAACCTGTGTACTACCTACGTGTAGGTATCTACGGTTTTTATGGTCGCCCGGTCAGTTCTTCAATGGGCTAAGGAATTCGATCGAGTCTCATTGTTCATCTTAAATATCTCCACGTACCGTAGTCGGAGGTATAAGGAGGGTATCATTTACTCGCCGCCCTTCAGAAAAAAATAACTACTTGCTTTAATTGCGTAAATCCTATTTCAAATCGTAATGACACTGAAGCTCCCAGCAACAAATTTTATACATATTTGGCGCGATGGCATGTACGAATAAGAAAACGTTTTGTCATTTTTGTATCCATCATTAATGATTCCTTTTATGGCAAGTGTATTGTTATCACCACGGCGCTTTGCTCTTGTTACATCACAAGAACTTAAATGCAGCTTTTTAAATCTCACACACGATATCTCAAAGAAAATATTTGTCTCACAGTGACTCTACAGCTTTTATGAGTTGACCCGTCGTTTTTTTTCTTGAACTTGTGACGGCGGTCGCGCGGTTGCTTTGGCCGGACCACTAATAAAACGTTATGATCGTGTGTTTAACGCGCTCTCTGTGTGTCGGACCTTCCTTTTGACATGATCGTTATACCCCGGCTCCACCTTTGCGGTCGCCTTTTGTAATCCCATTGTAACAACATTATTATTGTGTCAATTAGAGGGCAATATAGTCTACAACTAAATCGTGGCTAGTTAGAGACGTGCGCTGGTGCCTTTTATGGGAACAATTTGTTTACTGCTTCTTGAGCTATAATGTACCTTTTGACTCTTTGGTTTTTACTTCTAACCTTACAGTCGCAGTCGTGTGTATATTGTTAAGTATCTCGAAATACAGATAAATATCTATATTTTGATGTTTGCAGTCACTGTTTGCGGTGTCATGAGAGGCAAACCGATCAGACTTCGTGTCATGAAACGCAACTATAAGACTCTCCCTTTCATTCTAAAATAAGGGGGCGTATAATCGGTATCAGTTCACAGGCTCTAGTTAAATAACAAGCGGCGAGGCGCCTTATAACTATAATCTTCTTTTATTTGGACGCCGCGGTGCCTCCGGCGAGCCGCCACAAAACTCACTAACGAGATGGAAAAAAATACACGCACACATTTGCGCTATCGTGCCTGCATTGATGAATTTGACTTTGGGGGTCTTTTGGGCTTTTGACCGTTCCCATAGGATAACTGTCTTTTTGGACAGCTTTGAGTTTGAAACAAGAAAATTGTATAACTATTGACAGATTGGAGACATTGTGATGACTAAAACTGAATAACTATTCAATGTGAAGAAAATTACTCATAGCCATCAGAGTTAGTAGTGTTTAGGTAAAGACGATTGCTCATTTGAAGTAAATACATGTTTGCGCCACGTGGTGAATACGTGCTACTTACCGATTCAAAACATTGAGTTTTCTGCCAAGAATTTGAGAAATGCCGATGAAATTTTCAGTTTTTCCTTAAGAACTGCTATAAATGTAGAGTAATCAAATGTAAATATCGTACGAGATTTCAAGTTAGTCAGAGACAACAGTAATGAGTCACGCATTGAGTCAAAACACTGAAAAGTACTATATGAAACTTTTAAAACTATGAGTAACGCATACCTGCAGAGTTATGTCAATTTCTCTATTGTATTTTGTCTTTAATCTACTGAAGGTAAAATAGAATCAACGTTAGATATACAAATTATCATTAAGCAAATACAATATTGCATGAGATAAAACTGACGACATATGGTGAAATATTGTGAAGTGAAAGGTGTCACTGTACTGTGTACTTTTTAAAAGTTGGGCCTCATCTAGACTTTTATTTGAAAGGGCTAAAATTACCTGCATCTGTTTCATTGCAATTATATCAGAAAACAATGGCAGTCAGTTCAAACTGGTAAATTTAGCTTAGTTTGGAATGTAATGCAACAGTGTTGACATCAATGGCTTATACTTCGGTTAATTAGACTGTAATTACAGAATCTAGCATAGTTGCAATGCAAGCGTTGTCATACCTAATATTATTCCTTTTTAGCACATATATTTTATTTATATTTTTATTAAGCATATATATTTTATATTTAAGCAATTAATGAGTTTGGACTAATAAATTCGTATAGGTTACGTGACCAGCCCGGTATAATATTGTCGGAGTTTTTAGGCCGCTGCGATGCTAGTCTGAACTAATTTGTCTAGCTAACATAGTTGTAAAACTATTTACGAAAACACATCATAAAGTATTGTTTACGTGCATGGCTAGAAAAAACTTAAAAATAAACCCGATGACGTGAGACAAACTCCAACATGTGTTTATTGAAAAACAATTAACGCTTCGCAGTGATAACGCGCTGTTTGTTAACTTTTTGGCGACAGTCACTGCACTGACGTGTTAGGCGCCAGGCAATCCATATTGACTGATTAATGCCGTAACAGGCTGTGAAAGGGCGTATTTAACGTTATCACCACACTAAGGACGTCATTGTTGACGTTTTGATTAGAATTCTAGGCCCAAATCATAAATTAAGTTTAAAACTTAACAATCCGTATTTTCATATGCTTTTATGTCATTAAGCAAGACAAATGTTGGACGAGATATATTCATTAGATGTTTCAACGGCTAACTCTACGACACTTTTTTAACTTTATTTTAATTGAAATGGTATGCAAAACAATTCGTTTGAATGATATAAATAAGTAGGCAGCTGCACCAACGGGTGACTGAAGACTTGTAAAAAATATGTCAATCACACATCAAACTGTTACCTTATAAGTGTTTTAACGTATTCAGCTATAACGAGTCGTCTCCTTAGTCCTTAGTCTTTACTAGTGTCACTGCATGACTGCATTGACTGACGTGAGTACGCCTGCTGTTATAGATCGTTACTAAATTATTCAACTAATGAAGCGGTTCTAAAACTTTGCCTTTTTAATACAGCAAAATTAAGTCATCATCCCATTAACAACTATTTGGAAACACTGTTTAAACTATCATGGTTGTTCACTATAGTTATATTTACCGTGGTAAGGTTGTGGAATGAGCTCCCGATATTTCGGCGCAGTTTCATGCACCATGTTCACGGGAAGACTGAAGAATGCGGTAAATATCCCGTAAATCATCATATAACTTTAACTATTTGGAATATGATAAAAACTTGAATACTACTCCACGTATCTTATAGTGTTGCGCATATTGTAGCTTATCGATAGATCGGTAACATTACAGTTAGAAACTGTTCAAGTTCTCATTATATCGGCCAAATTACCGTCGTATCTTTAAATGTGTCGCATTAGTGATTCACACAAGTTCAGTGGACAATTAGCAAAGGCTGTCCACCTCTGGGCCGAGTTGTATTTATTCATCGGATGTTCATCGATTACCATAATCGATAGCAACGCGCGTGCCGCATACGGAACGTGGCTCTTACAAGTTGAATGAGATGCATCGAAATTATTCTTCCGTTCCGGTTTGGTTTGAGATACTGCCTTTTTACATCAGACTCAGCTAACGTTAGCAACCTAAGCTAACCGCAATCTCACCTGATGGAAAGCAATGTACGGTTAAAGATGGAGCACGTTTTCCTAGAAAATCCTACTAACCTTCGATTAGAATACTCCAAGTTTGTTGGAAGCAAAGACGTTAGCAACTAGAGAGACTCTTCAAATAAAAAATCAAACATTTATCGATGGTATATCGATAGATCATTGTGCAGCAATACCTTCACCTCACTATTATTAAGTCTAGAGATAGATACTAAGTACAAAGTAGTTACGTTGTCTAGAATTCACTTATTTTTAATGACAAAAAAGGTTGATGCATAAACACAATTTTGAAATAATTTCCTCTGAGTATATGATTAGCTCTGACGGCTCAACCGATGCTTGTCTACTTACTACTTGTATTGAGCCAAGACAAGGTTCTGTACAATATTTTTGTCTTCAAATGTCTAAATAGTCCGATTGTTCTTCCAGGATACGTCAACGTCTGCGCGGCCGTCTGCTTGCTCCTCCTCGTCGGTGGTCTCTCACCGCAGTCTTCAGCGGCGCCGCACCTCAGCCGCACCATGGACCGCCAGCGACGGGCGATCGACGACACGATCAAACGTCTGTGGGACAACCCATGTGATTACACAGATTCCAATGTGAGTTGACATAAAGTTTTATTAACCGACTTCCAAACATATTGCATATTTTGCTTTCCTGTGACTTTTGAAGTTGCGGTTTTTTAAGAGATTTTTTTTATTTTTTTTAGTGAAGCATTTATTGTAGTGGAATGGTTAAAATTTGCTTTAACTTTATTCAGGGCGAACTATTAGTTTGTTTATAGATACGATTACACATCCATGCATTAATACTTCCTTGTTTTGACTTGAACAAAAGAAAAAAGTGGGAACAACTACAAAATAAATTTAATAAACTTAAAATCTAAATTTGATAATACATTATATAGTTCCCGCCCGACTTTAAAATCCGGGTACAATTAATATGTTGTTCTTTGTAGTGGCACATTAACTTAGATTGTTTGTGTTTTGTGGTTTTTTGTAGTCGGTTTTTTTTAAAGATAATTTATTGAGTAAAAATTCGCGTGCTACTTTTGCGATAGAACATGTGAAGTATATTGATGGTGATTAAAAGATGCTCAAAATAATCTTCTTAAATCTAATCTGTACTAATATTATAAAGAGGAAAGATTTGATTGTTTGTTTGTTTGTTTCCATTGAATAGGCTCCGAAACTAATCAACCGATTTGAAAAATTCTTTCACTGTTGGGAAGCTACACTATCCCCGGGTAACACAGGCAATAATGTATTTTCAAAAAAAAAAATAGGGATCCTTAGTGAAACCCCAATAATGTAACCCAAGGTGTAAAAAAATAAGATTTAAAATTATAACTTTGCGTGCTTGACAGTTCTAAGACAGGACAACGTCTGTCAGGTCAGCTAGTTTAATATAAAGTCGTTTCAGTTGAACTTGTACTTTCAAAAATTGGCAGTATTTTTAGTATTAACATGTAAATTTTTATTTTTCAGTCAAAATCAGCGGTGTCGCCCAACACCAAAGAACTTGCACATAATCTGGTCAAGCAAGCTAAAAGCGCTCTCACACAAGCGTCGAAGTACAAGGATGTATTCGTAAGTACATACACTTTACGATTGTTGGCGAAGGTCTTTCTTCGCTTTCATTGACTGTTCAACGCCTGGACTATGGTTATAGTATTCGCGAATATATTTTGTATGCAAACCGCGTCCCGCTAAATGAACGGACGAGGCTTGCGGTCGACCAATACCAATAAAACCTCGTGCTAACGTCGACGCATACCATCGCTTATACGCAGATATTATTGATTTATGAATGGGAGTCTGCGGTATGCTTCCGTCTTTGCGGGGGAAGTTAATGATGACGTATATTCGATCAGCACGCCCCGGTGAATTGCTAGTGTAGTTGCTAGGCCTGAATTCATAATGAGTATTATCTGTGTGGTCAAACTCCCAATTTATATTGCCAATATATATTTGTAGTGATACAGACAGAAAAATTTGAGGAGCGTACTTTTAAAATAAAAATTAAGATCGAATCGCTGTTGTTCTGGCGGCATGTTCAGAGCGAATGATTATTGAAAGGACCAAGAGTATATTTGCAAATTCACTTTTTCGGTCGCAATTTCATGCTAAATGTGACCCATTAAGGATTCAGTGCGTGCACGTTTTCGGTGCGGTTTTCTCACCGCGGCGAGGTGCGAGACTCGGTTATATTTGTATCGTCGGTGAGATTGCATCGGCAGGCGCCGTCGGTTTCGCGTCCCTACGTCCGCTCGACCGCTTCCTCCCTTTTGACACGGAATAACAATGTGTGCAGTAACAGAGCTTGGTGGCTTTTTCGGTTACACCGCACTAGGTAACAAAATCTCCATTGTGTATTACTTAAAGTTTTAAGTACTCGCAGACGGTCAAGAGCTATGTGATAGCACAAGCACTCTAGACGTACAGACTCACGGTTACTCGAGTTTACATAACGTTTATCTGTTTGAATTAAATGCATGTCTGTCCCGCTCAAATATTGCGTAATATGCGTGCGTGTGTGTGAGATGAACCCCAACGGCTCTCGCGGTACGCTAAAATACTGTCAGTCCGCTGTCCTTTTAGTTTATTTTGCGCTACCTTTATGTGACG
This sequence comes from Agriopis aurantiaria, assembly GCA_914767915.1. Taxonomy (NCBI): domain Eukaryota; kingdom Metazoa; phylum Arthropoda; class Insecta; order Lepidoptera; family Geometridae; genus Agriopis; species Agriopis aurantiaria. The sequence continues at coordinate 13,068,688 of OU611992.1, read as the reverse complement.
CAACATTGATATTATACTTGTATCGAAAAAACGGCAGCATGCGATGCCTAATTGATATCGTGTATAATTTCTTCAAAAGCAAATTCGCATCGCATTTAGTTGATTTTTAAGCCAGATAAAAATTTAACTCTTGCAAAAATTTGAACATGATTTTTGAGATAAACTTTTTTGCTCTGAAACAATAATTAAGAATATCAAATAAATAAAGATGCTTATGGAAGTTTTTCGTGTATGTGAGCCTTAGACGGAACAACCTACATTTTGAGAATTCGTAAAACATTCACGAATAGTAAGAAACAAACGTTTAGCATGTTAATACAACTATTCAAGCGACGGTTCTATCATTCCAATCCTAGGAATATAATAATTTCCGAATCGGAAGTAAGGCGGGTCGGGCAACGAGAAATAATGCTATGTCGATGTCGCGACTCGAATCATTTATGGACGTCCATTCACCACTGGACTCGGAGACGACTCCGCATTCAATTCGTGAAGGATACATATCGGGGATAGTGTCGGAGCGATCGATCGATCGGGTTCCAGACGGTCGATGGTGAGGGAACAATGAGTCGCGGTGGCGATACGCCGGTGTGGTATCGACATCGATGAGGTACGGTGGCATTGTAATAGGCTCGACAGTCGTAACGACGGCGACGTCCGCTGCCTCCTCGTAAAACGACATTATCGACGCACAGTAGCCGGAACGAGGTACAGGACGGTGCGCGTACGCAGAGAATACTGATTGCGCATTAGTATTGCGCGACACACCTGCTCGACGATTTTTTCTGTCTCTCCCCTTAATGTCGGTCATTCGTTACTAATGTATCATATTTATTGCGATACACCTATTCGCGAAACGGTGGCGATGAACCGCCATTGTTACCCATTACAAGGCCGTTACTTTGTTTGATCTTCGTCACCTCGCCGTAAACCTCTTTGTTCCTACGTTTTCGAGCATGATCTTGATAGTATTAGTCATACGGGTTGCGCCGAGATAAAATTCTTAGTTAAATATAAATGATAGTATACCCCAAATAAATCAGACGGCCACATCTGTCGTCGGGGTCGTTTCGTATAAATAATAACTGGCCGCGTGGTACTAAGAACGCAATAACAAATTCAACGAACTCTACCGGTACGGTACTGTGTGACTCGCAACCAGCCACCGTGTGAATGTGTCATAACACTCATGCTTTTGACCACGCCGGTGTCATATAATCGCATCAAATTTTTGACAGTGGAATTCCGCTCGCCTTTAGAAATGTCCTCGTGTACTTTTGAAAGTGATCATAATAAACAAAGCGAAGATTCGCGATGTAACATGATCGGGTTGGCCAGTACGCCGCGCCGGGCACGCCATCGATGCCCCGTATGCAGCGCGCTTATCTCAAATAGCGACGTACATAAACATTGGATTACATAGAGTTACATACAATATGCGACACGTACATAGTACGCTAGCGTTGTTCACGGGCGACAGGCAGTCTGCGCCCGTTGGGTGCGTACGTGTGCTGTAAATACATCAATGTATCGCGCCTGTGTGGGTACATGTTTATTTGATAAGCTTCCGATGCTCTGAGCTAGGCATTCGGATGTTAAGTCGTCGAATTTCTCGCTTCATTTACCACCTACGGCAGCACCGCGAATGCTGAGATAATCGATTCAGGACAGTGCATTTCACAATATTTATTGCAGCTTTCATGGCGATTTGATATTACAACTGCGATATCGTAAAAGCCCACGGTACCCAAAAAGCCACTAGAACGATATCGAAGTTATTTCAAGGTTTCATTTAAGTGCATTTTATATTTCAATCTTATATTTCAAATTAAAATTTGACGGTTAGTGATGTTATAATGGCATATACGTATAGAGACGCAGTACAAAATTAGGCGATGATTCGAATGTGTCTTAGGACCGGACGCGCACCTGCGCTTTCTGTAGATGCCACACGACACATTCCTGTTGATATGACCACCGTGGCATTCCTGTTTGAAGTACGAAAATGTTGTACCTAACAATACAATGGTATTGCAATTCGTTTTGATTGGGAAATATTTTTTTAGTAATTTTTGCTTGTGATGTTTTTTTTTTCTATTGTTATAATGTATTTTATTTATTTATTAATGAACTGTTATAATTAGTAATGATTTGAAAACATTTTTTCAATAAAACTTCGTTATTTTTTGGATCTTCTGTAACTAAACTTTCATAAGTTCTGATAGTTGATAGTCATTGTGTGAAATTGCATGAGGCTTAATAATAACCCGATATTTATCTAAATTTTCAAATTATACGAATTTCTGAAGCTTTTTTATGCTCTCAGTGCTCTCACCTCAAAACTGATAAATTTTTGTGATAATGATTTTGCACAATACATTGATTTTCGGGATTTTGTCACAATTTTTGGGCTTTATCCAATTAACAGTATTGTTAAAATCCACAACAGTGACATTCAAAATGCCATCTGCTTAAACTACCAGTAGTCTGAGATTTGCTATTTAGATTCCAACTTTCGCGCTTTTGATTTAAGGATGTTTATTGACTAAACTATATGGTTTAGCATCAAATTTTAATCGTCAAACTGTTATTAAGTACAATTACTTCGATGGAGACGAACCTCGGGTTTCGGAATCATTTTGCATGCGACCTTTGTTTCTTGACACTTGATTGATAAAACAGGCATACATTTCAAAAATGTACCCTTGATTTATTTACAAAAACGTTGTAACTCGAAATACTTCTGAGGCTATTTTCTGATTAACTACCCAAATCACCACTATTTTCTATCTAACTGGTGAACGGTGGAGATGAAACGGAGCAGTGGTATACTAAGCTGAAAGGAGGCATTAGAACTCATAATTATTATGGGACCCTGAAATCGTGGAAACAAAATCATATCATCAAGATATTCATAGCTTTGATAGTTCCCATTTAAATGCATGGTCAATTGTTTAACGTCTAGCCAAGAGGATTATGTTGGCTATTATTTCTAAGAACAATTTGCAATGGACTTTATGTGTGGCTGTTTTTTAAATTAATTGTTTCGTTGATAATTTTTTAATGCAAATTACTTTAAATTGAATAAGGACGAAATATAATTATGTTAATAATAGCACATGCACTACAAATGCACTATGATACTGTTATCACACTACACTGTTACACTAGCCACCAAATAAAAGGCTGTAAAAACTGATTGTATCGCAAGTTAATCTCTTATTTTAGTGTAAGTCCAGAAAACTACCCTTCCACAGTATTCCAGGAAGTTAATCAGTAGGTATCTATTAGAAGCTGACATCTATTTTAATTTTTCAAAGAAACAATCGGTTGTATTTTTTACTAACTTCACGGTAGCTGTCTTTATATCGGGTCTGTGGCCGTGAACTTGTTTATTATGCACCTATTTGTCTGCGATATCAAGTTCGAAGCCCTGCATAGATAAAAACGAAAGTTGAACGTGAACATTTGGCTAGATGATTTATTGATCGAAAAGGCATTTTTTTTTTCTGAACCGTGTTTTATACCTAGTTGATATTTTAAACACACATAGTAGTAGTACCAGAGGATTGGTTTTCCATTTTTAGGATTATTATGATTATAGTTTTTTTCTGTAATAAGCTTGCGTTTGACCGCCTGATGTGCGGTCTCCGTTGGAGCACGCTTGCTTAGGAGAAATCGATTCACTCGTGATTTGAAGACACCCACATTGTAACTATCGGGGAACACCGATTCAGGCAGCGCATTCCACAGACTAGCAGTTAATAAAAAAGAGTATCGTATTAAACCTAATATGTACTCTTTTTATAAACTGGAGCCTACACCAATCTCCTTGAATGCTGATTCTAATCTTTGTAAATTTTAATTATTTTAGGTATTTATTTAGGTTTTTGCTAAACTGTATTTTTATGTTTGTTACAGGCATTTAAACTACACAGTTATCCGAAGTTTGACGACCTGGTCCGCGTGTGGGAGACATACGACTGGCTACGAAAGTTTTCGTGGTACCGGGAAGAAGTGCTGCCCAAAGAGAAGCTGCTCTATGCACCGGTATCTGATCAATATATGAATGAATTGATGGTAAGTACAGTTTTTTTTTGTTGCACATTTTTGCACACACGGTCATCTGACCCCAAACTAAGCAAAGCTTGTGATATGGCTGCCAGAGACTGATATACATACATAATATAGTTTTAAATACATACTTAAATAGATATTAACAACCAGATATAGAACAAACACAAATGTTCATCACACAAATGTTTGTCCTAGGTGGGAATCGAACCCACTCTCTCAGGCTCAGAAGGTAGGTTCACTACCAACTGGACCAACGGGCTATCAAAAATTCACCAAAATAAAATAATACACCATTGTTTCCGTGTTTTTTCTTTATGTCATTTATTAGTTTAAAAAAATCAATTTACACGTCAATATAATAATGTTCATCTTAATTTATTTAAACGTAAGTCTCTCTGCCACCCTTTGTGGCCATAGCGTTCTCTACTCTTCACGTATCTTCCACTGCTTCGCTTTATTATTTTACTAGCTGCGCCCCACGGTTTCACACGCGTAGTGATGTAAAATCCTAATTATGATGAAGAAAAGTAGCATATGTTACTCTCCGGCCGTTGAGCTATACTCATGCAAAAAATCAGGCCGATCCGTTGCTTTGTTGCTGCGTGAAAGAACAAAAAAAACCAACAAACAAACACACTTTCTCATTAATAATATTTGTATGATTAGTACGATATTAGTAAGATTCTTCTGTTTATATTAAAAAAAATGTTGCAGTATTCTAGATTTAATATATTCAACTTTTAAAGTTTTTGTTCGTCTAAGCGTATGCCATTGAGCTAAATAAATTCAATCCAATTCTTGTTAATCCTGTATCAAAATTATAATAAAGGAAACACATTTGAAGGCCGTCCAAATTAGATTACGATTATCATTCAAGCCATAGAACAATCACACGTTGGCAGATGATTTCCTAAGCGAAAACAACCATTGAGAGGCGGCAAATTCGCTGATGTCCAAAACGTGCATCCGTACGGTTTTTCAATCGAATTCGAGGAATCACCATCGTCGGTGGTTCTCATTGTTGTTCGCCGTTCGACGTGAGAACACAATAGTTTCGCAACGTGGACATTGCCGTCCATCGAAATCAGGATGATAATCAGTCCATTACTCTTATCTGAGCGAAATTTGGCAATCGAAAATTTAAAAGAACACGTAGAGGTGTCACTTATCTGACTCTTTTTGGGTAATGTTTCAGACTTAGATACGCATATTTGCAATTTTAGATTGTAATTGCCATTATTTTTGCAATCGAAAACGTAAAATTAAAATGGTTTCAATCAAGTTTAATGGGTGATTGCAGAACACATTTTTACTAGGTATTCTCTCGAAGAACCGATAGTCGATGGGGAAGAAAGGTTCTTGAGTGGAGACCATGAGCCGGAAGGCGCAGCGTAGGTAGGCCTCCCACTAGATGGACTGACGACAATACATTGTGAGAGTCGCGGGCATCAGTGGATGTAGATGGCAGGCTGTCGTTCAGTGTGGAGGTTAAAGGAGGAAGGCATATGTTCAGCAGTGGACGTCTTCTGGCTGATGATGATGATGATCTTTATCTCAACCAAGCGGATCAATGTTTTGTTGTCAATATGACATCATAATTGGCGTCATTCTGTAAAAGCCCGTTGTTGCCACTTACCTATAGGTAATTGACGTATCCAAAACTAGTTCAGAGGCGGATTTGACTCATTGACATTCTGATTCCTTTCTAAATTAAACTAAATTGATACTTTATTGTTATCATTTCTAATTTATCGTGTTTATTGTCCACAGAAAAAGATAGACGACGTAATGCCCGCTATGTACAAGGGTTTGAAGATGGTTGTTGCTGGTCTCTACGCTTTTTCTAAGGAGGGACTCAATGACAATATAATATCTGATGAATCGCTGAAGGTGAACATCACCCAGACCATGCATGACGTCCGAGCGGTGCTCTGCTACTTCAGCGTAAGTATTTATTGTATATTTATTTACTTTTGCATTAATATCAAATAAATAGTTAAATTATGAATTAGTTAAAAATATAAAACACTGTTTTAAACTATCACGGTTGTTCACTAAAGTTATATGATTATTTACGGGATATTTACCGTGGTAAGGTTGTGGAATGAGCTCCCGATATTTCGGCGCAGTTACATGCACCATGTTCACGGGAAGACTGAAGAATGCGGGTGGTTGGAGAACAGTTAAAAAGTTAGGTGCAGACATAACGATCTACCCTCTTTCTTAGTCTATTGCTACGGTTATCACTGGAACTCGAACTCGAACCTAAGTCCCGACAAAACACACTCACTGTATCACTGCGTATAGTATTTTGAACACACTTTGAACGCGAAAACAACCTTACCACGGTAAATATCCCGTAAATAATCATATAACTTTAGTTAAAAATATGTATTTCAATCAAATATTGAAAATTACTTTTCATTATTGCGTTTTTGAACTTTACTTTGACCATATATTTTGATGTGAAACATCTATTGGCGCGCCTTGGCAGTAAAACAAACACATATGCCGTGACGGCAGACGACATGACAGTCTCTTATGCCGTCATATTTCACATCCGCCAGGCGTGACGATCAATTTTTTTATATATTTCGTAATAAAATTTCAATCATTTAGAATAAAAGAGATGAAAGTTCGTTTCAAATCGAATGATTCATAACTGATTAACTTTAGTAAATGGTTGTATTAAGTATCTTTTTTCCTTGTTACCAGGACATCATGAAAGCTCGCAACCTAGAAATCCCGCCACTGACGGAATCTGAAGTTCCTGACTTCACCACGGAAGACAAGCTCTCCATCGGACTTTTCTTATACAGGGACACTCTCAACTACTTGGAGTACCTCGCCCAAGTCTTCCAGAAGTTTTATGAAACGGACTCCGCTTAAGGCTGACTGCTGAGCTAGACTTCGTTAAGACCGCTAACAGTTAGAAGAGACACTGCCAAGTCTATTTACTTAGTTAATGGTGCTTAAAAGACGTAACTTAAGTTGCGTTCGCAGTGGACTCTTCGGTTAAGTTAGCTGAGACACCCCTTTTAGTAGAATCGTTTGCGTCTTTGGCTGTTTTAGAGAATAAACGTAGTAAAATGCGTCTTTGCCATTACATTGCCATTTTGGTCTAGAACGAATTAGTTCCTTTTTTGTTGTAAATAGTGACGAATTTAAAATGTATTATTTATTGTCAGCTATTAATTAACGTTCTAAATTTCCCGATTATCCTAGTCAAGGTCTTAACTTATTTATTTCTCGCTTATCTCCACTTTAGTTTCAATGTCTTTATTGTATTTTTAATTTTAGACTTTTTTAGTATTAGACTTCATTCCACCATGATTGATGTTGAAATTGTTGAGTGGGTATTATGGATGTATCAGGATTGTGAAATGATGGTGTTGCACATGCTGTATCGGTGATTATTGTACAGCCGCTGATGATGCTGATGACTGTTCTGTGAAGGTTGTGTCGTTGCAGCTACGAGTAATTCTAATTTGTACATTCTTATTCCTACTTTCTTTAGTATTACTTGACCATTTGTTAACTATTTATATTACTGTTACAAAAATCCAATGAAATATGACTCTAGCTTTAATAGAGCTGTTATAATTATATTATTGTAAAATACAGAGCCAGTGTATTTATGACTTAATCATTATTTGTATAGTTCAAATAGTACCTATTTATAACTGCGGCAAACATTTCTATGTTTGTGAAATTAAATTATTATTATACTTACTGCGGAGTTTTTATTCATTCCTTTTTAACCCACTTATAGTCGCATAGCTCATTAGTTTTACTTAGGTAATACCAGTCGTTACCTAAAAGCTTATGTAGGTAATGTGACCAGTTCTAGCAGATGTAGCAACTAGAGAATCTTACTCGTCCACAGATCTATAACCAAGTAGACTGTTCAAGCGGTCCAAACTGTATCAAAAATAAGCGTGTCAAATTTTTTGTACCTAAAAGTACTTACCGGTGAAAAGAAATATCTTTATTCTTTCGGCCAACTCTATTTGTGGTTTTCTTACAACTCAATATTGCACAATTACCTATTTTCGTTTCAAACTAACACGTGTTGTCCGGCACCGATTGAGACTGGTTTTCTGGCGGACTCAACTGCGACAATTTATCGTAGTTGTATTGGAGATATGATATGCAAGGTAGGTCGACTTGTGGCGTCTACTTGGATATGAGTCTGTGTACTCGTCATAGAATGTTGCCCGTATTTAATAAATTCACTTGATGTTCCTGCCTATATCTGGAGGTAATAAAATGAGAGAAACGTTGGAAAACGAAACTACGCATTTCATGGGCTGCATTCATTACTATGATATAGGAAATTGTGTCTTATAGTAATTATACAAAAACGTTGTCCAAAATAAATTACAGGGAACTTTTAGGTACTAAATGTCGGTAAAGATTGTTTTTTTTTGTGTTTTATTAAGTATCGAGAACTTATCTAATCTAATCTGATTCAAATTTATTTATTTCACCTTAAATGGTACATCAAAAATCTAACTAAATCTAATCTGATGTAACATAGGTTTTAAGACAACTTACTAATATGACGTGTAACGTATTATTATGTATTAAAACGGACACTGGGAAAATGCGTCATAAGCACAGATCTAGGAAGACGCAAATTATTTTTTTAGGTCTGTGGTCACAAGGGTCATTTAAACTTTTCAGTTATACCCAAGTATTCTTTTTGTTTCTAAAATAATAATGCAAAGCAAAACATACGCCCGATGGATTTTTTTAAAATGTTTGATTGCAAACAACGAAAAATAAAAGGCCTTAGACCACAGCTTACCTGATGTTAAGTGACGGTGTGGTCGAAAATAGTAAACATCTACTATTATATAAGTAGTATTGATTTTATCACTAATTCACATAATGGAAAGTGACGATGCGGAGAAAGATGATACAAGGTTACCCATATAGACTACACTAAGCCGAAAGGAGTGTATTGTAGTCATCATTATGAACAACTTTTTCTATGGGACATATCATGAAATCGCGAAAAAAATCTGCTGTTCCATACAAAGCTGATTTCTTTTTCACTATTTCAGTGTTGGTCCCACAGAAAAAGTTATTGATAATGATTTAGTAATATGGACCTCTTTCGGGTTAGTAGACTATTTCCGCGTAACCCTGTAGATATAAGTAGCAGGCTTGTTTAGAAGATACCAGTTCACCATGGCCTTAAACATGAAACAGCAAAGAGTTCTATTAATTTCATCATCATCATTTCAGCCATAGGACGTCCACTGCTGGACATAGGCCTCCCCCATCGATCTCCAAAAGGGCCGGTTGGAAGCGGCCTGCATCCAGCGTTTCCCTGCGGTCTCTTTTAGGTCGTCTGTTGTGGGTGGACGTCTTACGCTGCGCTTACCGGTCCGTGGTCTCCATTCCAGAACCTTTCGGCCCCATCGGCCATCTATTCTGCGTGATATGTGTCCTGCCCACTGCCACTTCAACTTGCTAATCCGGTGGGCTATGTCGGTGACTTTCATTCGTCTACGTATATCTTAATTTCTAATTCGATCTCGTAGAGAAACCCCGAGCATAGCCCTCTCCATAGCTCGTTGTACGACTTTGAGCTTGCTTATGAGGCCTATAGCGAGAGACCATGTTACATTTTTCTATTCATTTGCAGCTCCTCTCAGAAAGGTTGGAGTAAAAATATGTAAATAGATAAAGCACAGCGCACACTTCATAAAAATCTTTACGGAAAATTTGAAACTAAATACGCAATCCCAAAACAATTATATTATGATTATTAATGAGAATATATACCGTGGGAAGATAAATAATAAAATCATACAAATAAATGATAATAAGTAAAGCGGCAGCAGCATCCAAAACCACGATAAATATCCCGTTAATATTAATATACCTAACTGTAGTGAACAACCGTGATAGTTTGAAACAGTGATTCCTTAGACAAAATTAAGTTACTGTGAGTGACTGGGCGTTACAACTCTTGTCGTGTGAAACACTGTTTTAAACTATAACGGTTGTTCGCTAAAGTTATATGTTCATTCCACAACCTTACCGTGGTAAATATCCCGTAAATAATCATATAACTCCTTCTCGTTTGCTTGTATAGTACCCCTTGCCAACTTTTGGTTGATTCGTGTGGCAAGTGAACTGCTAGAACCTCGACGCTCTATTTGAAACGCCGAGTATCTGATACTTTGTTTGTCTTCGTATATGAACGGCCTTATTTAATGTCCTACACATAATCCTTTTACGTAAAAATAAAAAAGCCCAGTCCCCAAGCAACACAAACAAAATGCCACTTATCACCGCCCGTCGCCCGTATTATTGTTCACATTCCACCATCATTTCCCATGCGTCCACACTGGAAACAATTTCGTATCTTTACTCAAGGCATTCACGACGCCGACCATATTTGCATTGGTGACTTGTACGACAAATTAGTGCGCTCTATGAGAGCTGAAAATAACATGAAACACACTCAATCTTAAAATCTTTAGCGTAAGGTTCGGAATAGGTAAATGTTTCAAGAGCTACCGATCAAGCGATTTGTCAAACGCAGTGTATTTACTTTATATGTTAGTGTGGATATAATTTGTCGGGAGCCTTCTAGGTGCTAGGTCAGCGGAAGAATCAAAGTAAAGGACCTCCTACAGTTATGTCAAGAGATTGGGTTGCAAGACTTGCTCTACATTTCAGTTTTGAGCTTTCATGAGATTTAATCTTCTTCATACTTAATTTCATATGCAAAAGTGTTGATTAGTTTGTTTATTTATTCTTTTTTCACGCAGCTAAAGAGTAATAGATTGACGTCCTTTATTGCAAAGAAGGCCGGACATACTTTTATCCCGGAAAATTTTACGATTCTAGGGAATGGCAAAACCGGGGCGTAAATAGTATTCAATAAACTCACAGATAGATCTGTGAATAAACTAGTTTGATCCTTGGTTCTGCAGCAATGACTTATTTTCGATGCTATCTCTCAAAAACGCAGAATGAAAACATCGCGAGGAAACCGGTATGTCCAAAAACCTCAAAAGTTCAAAGATATAACAATGACATTCAGCAACATGCACTGGGCCAGCAATGCTAGCATGGTGAATTAGAGCCTACCTTCTCTCGCTCTCTTAGAGAAAGTTTGTGACCCAGCAGTGAGAATATGATAGGCCGAAATAAGGACGAAATTCGAGCCCTATGTATATAAAGTCGCAGGCATTTAGCTAGTTCATGCATATTTCTGAACACTGGCTTATAGCACCTAGCTCTTGCTGGTTTTACAGCTGTGTGGGACCCGTGCGGGTTGCCCGTACTACGGGAGACGGGATCTACGTGGAGGCTAGTCCCGTACGGTACAAGCCGCGTCGCTGTGAGATGTTCGAGCGCCTAATGTACGCTGGTCTCCCGTATAGCTGTGAAACCAGCGTTATACTTTCGACAGAAGTTACCGTCAGTCACCATCGTCACGGGCATGTAAACGAGGAATACATATTTACACATTAACAACCGAATCTCATTGAAAAATGACCTACCACATTGTGTACAAAGTTGGTCACACTTTTTCGGTAAAAAATTAATAAAGCATGACTTTTGATGCAGGCTGTGGGTTCCGTAATGCTTCCTTAAAATTTGGACACTTGTTTGTTTACCTGATGCATGGGAAGAGATTATGTGGTCAAAGATGTAGCACGCTTGCCTATGTAATACCTATTAACTTTTTTCTTGAACAACCCCGGATGGTATCTTTTCTGAAAGACAGGCAAGGAGTTTCACAACTCTACTGTCTGTCAAAAAAGGTGAGATTGTGAAGCAGAAGTTTCACAATCTCACTGTCCTCTCATCATCATCATCAGCCATCATCGTCCACTGCTGAACATCTTAGAACTCCTCACTGAATGATAGTCTGCCATCTGCATCCACTGGATGCTCGCAGTTCTTACGTGTCCATCTAGTTGGAGGCCTACCTACGCTGAATCTTCTGGTTCGTGGTCTCCACTCAAGAACCTTTCTTCCCCATCGGTTATCGGTTCTTCGAGCGATGTTGCCTGCCCATTGCCACATCAACTTGTAAATCTCGTTGTACCAAAATAAAATAAAAATATTGACCATCACGGAACGCCCGGCAGATGTGAAACATGACGGCATAAGAGAGCGTCATGTCATTTGCCGTCACGGAATACGAGTCAGTTTTGCCAAGGTGCGCCAATTGATGTTACACATCAAAAGTTTCTAGAAAATCTAGCTCTGTGTGGAGTAAAGTAGCAAAACCACGACCAGTGTTCATTCCACAGAAAAGGAGAAGTTTTATTTTATTTTCTGTGGTTCATTCACAAGTATATTAAGTAGTGAAATCCTCTTCTTCCTCAGTTTATTTGCTCAATGCTGAGCGTCGTAATGCTCCCAATTTTTTGTAATTTGGTGACAAATCTGCTTCCGTCTCTGACGTTCTCCAGCCTGGTACATCGCGTCAGAGATGTTCGTGCCTAGCTCTTTTGACACTTGTTTGGTCCATCTGTTTGGGTTCCGCTTCCTGGGTCTTTTTCTTTCCATTTTGCCGGTCACTATTCATTTCTCGAGGTTGTCAGAGGGCTTTCGGGCGATGTGAAATATGATCAAGTAATAACAAACACGTTTATTTTTACTTTACTGAACCTTAAAAAGCACAAAATATTTCCACATTCGTTTAAGTATCGTTCGTCGGCGTCCACAATAGCGTGTCGGGCGCACCGAACGCTCATGCGCTCTTTATCTCTCTCACGTTCCCTTGTTTTATTTATTAGAAAGATTTATTATTTACCGCGAGCTCGCACACGATGTGTCACGAATCTGGGACGAAAAAACGAGGGTATGTTAATGTGCGCCCTTCGCACGTGACAATCTCTTTTTTTTCAACCGACTTACAAAAAGGAGCAAACGCTAGCCTATCAATGAATAAAAAAATATAGAAAAAAAAGTGTCTCAGTTCAACTGTTTTGAAGTGAAATCTTCTTTAGGTAAGTTAGGCACTTTTTGGGGTGGGACTCCCGTGACCATCACACTCACAGCCGCACTCAGAGACGTTACTTAAGCTAAGGAATACTTAAAATTGCTCTGTCTCTTTTTCATGTGTGACAATTTCCGTCAACGTGAAGTTGACAGAGCAATTTTAAGTATTCCTTAGCTTAAGTAACGTCTCTGAATGCGGCTGTCAGATATAGATTTCGCTTGGGTAAGTCAGCTCCACAGATATACACAACCAGATCGGCAATATATTTTAGTGAAAGAGACAACTTGATATGGCTCAGCACAAGTACGAAAAGGACATAAATATAATTTGTTGTCCTTATCGGCGTGACCTGTTTTTGGTACCTCAAGTGTCAAAATCTGTAATAATCAGTGACAAACAAAACGGGTCTGAATTATATTTATTGCCTTTTTTTGGTGATTTAATGTGATAAATGCGTGTTTCCTCTGAGAAATAATTGTAAAAGATATTTTACAATGGTTGGTTGTAGCATTTTGGGCTGCAAGAAGCGCAGTGAGCGAAAATACGATGATGAGCGAGAGGCACTGAGCTAGCCACGCTCATTGAAAATCTATAGGTAGTAGATCTGTGGTCAGCTCAATATAGTCAACTTTAATCATAGATTTCTCCCTCTACGACTTTAATGAAGTTTTCACTTGTGTCAACATGGTCTTAAGCACACACTTTTTACATAAGATACACATGTTATGAAATATTTTCGCCATTTGTGAACCGATTTTAAAGATACAAGTGTGGTCCTTATTTAATTTGAATAATATAATCCACCACTAAGACTGGAAAATTAGATGATGAATCCTGTTTATTGAACTTTCTATGAATTCGATTACAAGCTTTTATTTATACTTGTAATGTTTACTAGTTTCATCATCATCATCATTTCAGCCATAGGACGTCCACTGATGGACATAGGCCTCCCCCATCGATCTCCAAAAGGGCCGGTTGGAAGCGGCCTGCATCCAGCGTTTCCCTGCGGTCTCTTTTAGGTCGTCTGTCCATCTTGTGGGTGGACGTCCTACGCTGCGCTTACCAGTCCGTGGTCTCCATTCCAGAACCTTTCGGCCCCATCGGCCATCTGTTCTGCGTGATATGTGCCCTGCCCACTGCCATTTCAACTTACTAATCCGGTGGGCTATGTCGGTGACTTTCGTTCGTCTACGGATCTCCTCATTTCGGATTCGATCTCGTAGAGAAACCCCGAGCATAGCCCTCTCCATAGCTCGTTGTGCGACTTTGAGCTTGCTTATGAGGCCCATAGGTTTACTAGTTTGTTTAGGTCAAATCTTGCAAGCTGATTTGAACCAGTTCCTCCTAACCGATTGTGCTGAAATTTTGTATACATCTTTAGTTTGCATACACCAAGCAAACCTATTATTTATTTTTTTTAAGTTGCTCTATATCCATGCAAATTACTTTTAAGGTGCCCCATCAGGTTTCAGCAGTGGCGGTAGTGGGGAGATCGCTTCTACTGATTTAGCTAAGGACTAAAACTTTTTACTACCAGTAGAGTGGGTACGAAGTCAGTTTGTTCCTTATTTGACTAATGTGCTCAAAACGAGCTCTTTGCAGAACCTTTTTGCAGGACTTGGCATACTTGTTCATCGCTTTCTTCTTCTGACATAAATTCTTTGCTTTATGTCAAGCTTCGATTCGCCTCATATCTGCGCGCTTTAGTGTAGCTACACTGGGGCCCAAAACATAATAATAAGGAATATAGACAAAACATATGGAATGTAGTATCTACCTTCTCCATGGCCTGACGCAACACATCCGTTACAGCATCCGCACAGATAGAAGGATCGTCAGAAGAAAAGCACACTGACTGCCAAGGATATGACGCAAAGAAAGATCGCATGTCATCCCAATCTGCCGACTTGTATTGCCACATCCGCCAACTGCCTCTAGAGCTGAGATCGGGCGGAGGTCACCAAACAGCAGATTAACAGATTCCACCACTTTCACATTTATAGATTTAGAGATTTGCAGATTTCACCAGACAGTGGTTGGAATTACCTAGAGGTAGAGGAAACCAACATTGAATAGCGGTCATGATCTCGATCAGTTGTCAGCAAAAGGTCCAGATCTGGTACTCGTGTAACTCCTTGGATTAGTTGGGTAAGATTTAACGTTAGAGCAAGCTCTCGCACTTTCTCCCAGCATAGTCACTGGTAAGTGGTCAGTGTCCCGGTAAAGGAATAGCCACTTCTAGCGGCAGCCGTTAAAGTCCCCCAGTAACACTAATTGGGTAGTAGCGTATTTTATTTGAGCCGCATCCGCCACCTCAGTCGTATATTTGGTGAGCCTAGTTGTTTCCTCATCTCCACTTTGTAACTGGTAAACACAGGCATAGAGAATTTTCTCCATCCACCAGAACTGTCTGTGTCCTATGTCCCCAGAACACAAAGCACAATCGGTCTTCAGGTTCATAGAGACGCAGATTTTCGTCTTGGACGTGCAAGCACCAGCTCGAGACTTAAAATTATTATCTATTGTGTTATTATTAATTTTAATTGTATCCTGATTACGATAGATACGCCTCGTCAAACGGACTTCCAATAGGCGTCTCCGTAATGAAAAACAATGCTGGTTTTTCAGTGTACTAGAGTATTGTTGAGGCGAAAGAGCGTAGCATAGATTCGAAGCGGCAGTAGAGTGAGTGAGAGACGCTGCTGACCAGTAGATATACACTGCGGGGCCACACCAATGGAGAACTATTCTTTAGACTGCGGGGGCGCCCGAACCCCCCTTCCCCCGGGGATATCCATCGGGCCCTTTTATCTAAAAAAGTTGCCGCCCTCCTTGCATTACTAAATTATACATGGACATACAAACTTGTAACGTGCCGTGATATCTTAATTATTGATATCTTAACAACCGGTTATCTTAAAAACTTCAATTCAAATTTACTTCGATCATTTTGGTGATCACAACTTTTTGAGTTATAGCGATAAAACTGTAAGAAATGAAAGATGTTTTAGCTAGCAAGGTCAATGACCTTTTCACAAAATGATCTTGACAAAGAGTGTTTCTCAAAGTTTTTTTCTTTTTGGTAAAACGATAAAAAGTGTATGTCATGTCGGGATGGTCCATCCAACCCTAATTTTATAAAACTTAATTGCTGCAGTGTGGAAACTTATTATCTCTAACGACGGAACCATATCATATACGACACGCTCTAAGACATTATTTTTATTTATGCAAAAAATATGGAAATCATCAAAATGAATTAGCGATAAGAACCCATGCAAATGTTTCTGCGATGTGCAGACAGTCCTAACGCTCAGCTAGGCTTGCATATCGCAGAAACATAAGCCATGCAGTAAAGTCTATAACAACAGCACTTACCTAACACACCTACTGTCAGGAATTTCCGTTTTACGCATTTAGTATCAAACATTATCACGTTTATTAAATCTACGATGACCTACACTAAACCACAAGTCTGCCGTGACCTGGCAATGTCTCCTGCGGGTAAATACAACGACGGCAAGTCCCTGTTTGTCGTTATCTGTGTGCTCGAGCCCTAAAATAAATAAAACACTTGACTCTGGGTAGAAAAGTGTTACGTACGGAGTATAGGTGCAAATATGCGCGTTGATGCCATTTGCTAATATTCAGGATTCTTCTTATACGGCTTGACTGACAGTGACTATGAATTATTTTGCGATATCTAATAATACTCAAAATATTGTAATACTTGACATAGGCAAATGATGGCAAAATGCACCAGAAGAAAAAAACTATAAAAAGATTCGGGACAATTATTCGGGACATTTTTGCACACAAGGTCATCTAAGCAAAGCTTGTAATGTATGGATGCCAGAGACTGATACAAACATAATTATATAATATGTTTTTAAATACATCTATAATATATTTAAAATTAATCCCTGTTTACCGTGGTCACGCCAAAACTTGAGAATGACTTTACCAATAAAACTTTTCTAAGTTTTTTAATACTTTGTAGAATTGCGCAGACAATTGGAAAATTTCACAAAACTTAACGACGTTTTTAACTCGCGGTTGAAACCGCGGGGCGCAGCTAGTACATAAATATATATTAACACCCAGATATAGAATAAACACAAATGTTCATCACATGATGACAGCTATCTTTTAAATAAAGACGCAACCGGACGCTCACAATTATAATTATATCAATATCCCAGACAGTTTTGACACGCGTGATTTAAGCAATTAGCTTTTCGTCTCGTAAGGTCATACGAGTTCCGTTCAAAGAGAGATACGACCTCGGTTTGCGTTATTCTAAAAGGGCGTAAAAGCATACATTTTCCTTGTTGACATAAGACCTTTTATCTGCAGTGTGGCAACTCCGCTCTCAAAACTATGACAGGAAGTGCGGCGCATGCCTTTTCTCAGAGGCTGCCAACGGTTGGCTCGCTTTATCGGGTAATTTTCTTTGCCCGGTGAAATGGTAAAGCGCAGTACGCAAATATAAACCACTGAATACGTGTTAGTATTTTTACAACCCAGGCTTTAATTTTTTATTTTTTATTTAAGTACTTTGAGAAATAACTATAACTTCACATAACATTGAAGATTGCCTTCGACGTGACAATGCTTTCAATGCGTTTTTTTTTAATTGCATTAGTATAAAGAAAAAGTTGTACCTATGAACAAAATGTTATTGACTTACCCAAAGTACACACCAAAAACCACCTTATTTTATTTTAAGCAAAAGGCGGGAAAATCGTATTTTTTTTCGTAATTATGACATTAGTTGGATTATTTTAAGTTGTTTTCCCGTCATTTCTTACTGGCCAAAAATACAAATTTAAACACGTGGCAGCATCGCAGAATAATAAGAAGATTAAATCCATCACGTAATTTACAAAATGTAGTACGCCTACTGTGAATTAGCCTTTGGAGCCTTTTACAGGTCCCTATTACATTAAAACAGTGTATATACCCTGCAATTTGCCGTCCTGTCAAAAATATATCTGTTTCGTTCTGGTAAGAACAATTTTGGCATAATTATTTAATTTATTTATTTCAAATTAGCACCGCACAAAAACGACTTACACTAATGACATTACTAACATTTTAAAAACACAAAATCATAACAAATGTCACAAGATTACCTACAATAAACAAAATAATAATAATGAACGAGATTAAATACATTCAGTCAGATAAAAGTCAAATTAAAATTAAATAAATGTCAAACATACAATTTCAGATCAATAATTAAATAAATGTTAACACATACAATGTCAGATTAAAATTAGATAAATGTCAATATTCATACAATTTTAGATTAAAATTCAATGAAAGTTACTAAATAGAAATTACATAAATATTATATATTATGTGACAGCGACTTCGCAATGCTTTTCGACGTCATCTCACAATAGTAATATTATGAGTAAAGAATGTAAGTATGTATGTTTAATTCGTTTGTACCAAATTGCCACTACTTCTAAACTACTAGCCCTTATTCTGTGGGCAGCATAGAGTATCACTTTTTGACTCCAGCAAAATTATGTTTTTGTGATAAATTGACCAGCACTGGTATGATGCAGTACTGCACAAACAGATATTGAACGTCGTAAGGTATTGTAAGATATACGTTGCTATTATATATATTGACAAAGTTCAAATTTTAGCTAAGTATTTATTAAACTAGATATCTATAGAATAGACGAATATCTGTATTTTGTACTTTAAAAATTTTCTTTTCGTTTTTGGTGATTATTTGAATATTATTTATTTATTTTGCCAGTTTACACATTACATGAGGTCCTTAAAACTACATGTCGGTCGGTACAAAGACCCTGTTAGGGCGCTGCAATGTCCTCCTTAATGGTCAACTGTTTTTCTAAAATTTATTGCAAGTTTATAAAAACCTTTATGATTATCAACCTATCATGTTCCCAATGCTGGGACACAGGCATTCTCTCAGAGAGAGAGAGAGAGAGAGAGAGTATGGGCCCTAATCCACCATCCTGGTCTAGTGCATGTTGGTGAATGTCTATTAGTAATTGCTAGCTAATTTGTATCTTGATCACAGTGTTCCATATGAAATACTTACCTAGTAAAGGTATGAAGAAAGGTTATAATATTTTAACTTATACATTTTGGCAAGTTTTAATACTGTTGGCTATTATTTTCCAATATTTTTTTAGGCCTAGATTGACATCAAATTGACATTTGGCAACGAAAAATTTTTTACAAAGAAAAAGCTGACCAAAACATAAAACAACTCAAAATTAAAATCAAATTTGCAGAAACGAAATGTTAATAATCTCCCAGACGTTTAACATTCTTATTTTGTCTTAAACATCCAGGTTACAGCATTTTATAAGTAGATCGTTTGCTGCAGCTTTATCTCTGTCGCCAGCCCCACTCACCTACATTTGAGGCCAAACCTCCGGAAAGAGTAAAATTCTTCATCGCCAGACATCTCGTTTGGCATTCTCACGATCGCCAATTACAATCAAGCCCTATGAGTCACTTCATTCGCCATTACGACAATTGAATATACGGCTAATGTAGAAGTATTAAGTTTTACCCGGACATAGGCTTGGTCGGCCACAGTGTCCCAGGGTTTTAACGGTTCCGGATCCGTATGCTTACGTAAAAGTAATTATGTATTTAATTGATTGGAAAACTTTCTTAATGGCATTGAGAATTTCCACACGGGACTTTCCTAAAGATTTGGTAACAATCTCCGGAAATTTTAGAACCTCGTTGGTGGATAACAAAATAGGCTATCGGACAAGTGTTTGTCAAAAATGACAGGCTTTGTGAAAAATATAATTAAATTTAATACACTTACCACAGATCTACGACACTTATTAAATAAACTTTTTAAATCGGCTAATAAAGTTCTGAGATATAAAAGTTTTTGTTCGCATTAGAAAGGGATGCTCTGTCCCTTTCTTGCAAGGTGAGTGTCAGTCATGGTGTCAGTATAGTTTGTATGGCGTACACAGATGGCGTACTGACGTGTGACCACACAAAAGAGAAGTTTTAAGTATTTTAGACGAATTTTGTTTTCTCTTTTCTGCGTGTGACGTTCGTATAACGTCCAGAGGACTCTCTGTCTAGCAAGACATTAAAATGCTTATAATTATTTTCCTGTTGAACACATTTAAAATACAAATAAAAAATAAATATTCAGTACATTCAATTCATTTCATTTCAATTTTGTTTTCGGTTTTCAGCTCTATTTATGGTCAGATTTTAAGATTAAGATAATAAAAAATCAGGCAGATAGCTGATTGAGACGATATTGCAAAGGCAATAGACAAGAAATTAATAATGAGCATTAAATGTGGTAATGCCGCCAGTATACCGAATATACTGCTAACAGGCAGTGTGTTTGAGCATTTGGATTGTTTTTAGACCTTCAAGGGTTGGCACCGGTCTTCCAACTTTTATTTAGTTAGCCTAAGTAGTTAAAGTAATTAATATAATTTAACTTGTATATTGTTTAAGTAATAAAGGCTCTTCTCCGTTGAATACTAGCCAAGAACGTGTCGAGACACGCATATGGTAGGGTTCCGTAGCCAAAGCCATTAAAATCGTGATTAAATGTATAGTTCAGAAATAGGTGGTTATAGAAAAATTTAAACGAACTAAACTCGGTGGACAGATCTAAACTTCAATGAAGTACCATTCTGATATAAAATATACTTTTTATGATTTATCCAAAGAAAAAACTACTTGGAAAATATTATTTGTTAAGGAAGCTTTAGTTTTTTAGTTTTTTTTTTTCGTTTTGAATGTATTACAGTTTTATCGTTGTATCGCAAAATATTCTAAAGATTTTTAACGTGACCTATCAGCAATAACAAGTTACAAGTTTCTATGAGCCCCCGCCCCCATTCTTCACTGCCAATTTGATGGGCCTAATATTGCAAAGAATTTGCTCGATAAAAAGTGGTACCTTGATTTTAAAATACTTTCAAGGACACCCGAATCAAGGAGGTATAGCGTAAGTAGCGTAAGTAAATACATAATTTACCTAATATCGATTAGTTCTTTTTTTGTAATTAGAGTTTAATTTGACATTTTTGCTTAATTTTTTGGTTAACATTATTATGCATTTATTATATACTAGCGACCCGACCCGGCTTTTTATGGATGTAATTTACGTGCGAAACCGGAACGGGTCGCTAATTATATGTATAAACCTTTCGTGAAAAATGATCTAACTGATGCTGAAAACCGCATCAAGATCCGTTGCGTGGTTTAGGAGGAGTTAGCGGTTACAGACAGAGACGCAGGAAGCGACTGTAATCTCTACATAGTATAAATTAAAGTCGCTTTCCGCGTCTGTCTGTATGTCTGTTTGTATTACCGCTAACTATGTAGAGGTGTAGATATAGAGATGGAGAAGAGAAGATATATTATAGAGACTTACATAGTCCAGTTGGTAGTGAACCTACCTTCTGAGCTTGGGGGCGTGGGTTCGATTCCCATCTAGAACAAACATTTGTGTGATGAACATTTGTGTTTGTTCTATATCTGGTTGTTAATATCTATTTAAGTATGTATTTAAAACTATATATGTATGTATATCAGTCTCTGGCAGCCATATTACAAGCTTTGCTTAGTTTGGGGTCAGATGACCGTGTGTGAAAAAATGTCCTGAATATTTATTTATTTATTTTTTATTTATACTAATATAGTCATTTTGTAACCCAAGTGTAACTAAAGTATCATCATCATTAGCCAGAAGACGTCCACTGCTGAACATAGGCCTCCCCCTTTTACCTCCACAAAATGGTTGGGAGGTAGGCCTCCCACTAGACGGACCGAGGACATAGTGAGAGTCGATGGCATCCAGTGGATGCAAAAGGCAGGCTGTCGTTCAATGCGGAGGTTAACTAAAGTATAAAACATAGATATTGTTAGCAGTCATAGCAATAATAAAAACATTAGCTAATGCCTGATGATCAAATCCAAATTATCGAATTAAGTAATTCCATGCGTGACGTAATGATGATCCATAAAATAATCGATGGTACTAATATACCTACGCTTTTTTTCTCATTAAGTAATATCCTTCGATACATTGTTACCTCATGTCTCGTCACTGGTGATTACCATTCGGCCAGTAACACATTGTACAGGCAACGCGACAATGGTAGAGAACCGTACATTTATAAGACGGTAATGTGGCGTGCTCGCTTTCAAATATTTTCAAAATTTATTTTTTCTTTATTTTCTACAAATAATCTTACACTTTTACAAAAAACTGCGACCACTATTGTATTTGAATGATTGTTAGGATAGCACACAATTTTTTTGATAAAAATATCTTCTATTGAATCAGAATGAAGTTGATTCAGTCCATTGAAGGGAACGTAAAAACGGGTGTTTTTTAGGAAAGTTTACGATATTTTTCTATCGAGCAAAATTTCTTTAATCGTGTATCGGTTAACATATCCGAATAAAATATTTTAAGAAAATTTATTACTCATAAAGAAATAATTTCAATTAATCGATTTTAAAGGTCTACTTTTGAATATTCGTGAGGACGAATCGTCAAATTTGAAGCATATTTCGTATTAAGTTTGTTTTTACCCAGGACGGACCGTCGAAGGTTAGCCTTTGGAGTATAAGATAGTAAGACTTTGTATGTCTGTCATATTTTTTCTCCAAAGCGGCTGGACCGATGTGAATCAGTTTTGTGTAGAGCAGTTTTATTGCGGTGTTTTTGGTGTTTAATCAAACTCGCTGCAGCTGTTAAAAAAATCTGTATTGATTCCGTTTTCTGCACAATGGAACACACAATGTACCGCTACTACAATTTAATTATTAGTAGTTGGTCGTTATATATAAAACCGAAACACTGACTGACTCATAACGAAATATCGAAAACTACTTGATGTACAAAACTGAAATTTTGCAAGTAGATTTCTTATGGGGGTATATTATATAGGGGTGTAGATATCCGCTAATAAAAGATTTTATGATAAAACTATGTCAAAAGAGGGTTTTATATGTATAGGAAAATCTACTACTACTGTACTAATTACTATTGTAGTCGCCGCCAACCGCTAGTCTTTTTTAAAGAATATTATTAATTGTCGGGGTTTTCTAATAACAAACTAATTTCTAATTACTAGCTGCGTCCCGTGGTTTCACCTGCATGGATTTTCCGTCAGTAACCATAAAGTTTTTCTGGCCTTCAAAATATATTTTGTCACTCTCCGACCTTTCAGTTATTTTTATGCAAAAATTCATTGCTTTGTTACTGCTTCTGTTACTGCGTGAAAGAAGAACAATTTTTCACTTATATTGTGCGAATGGCATGGCTGTGGAATGCGCTGCCTGAATGGGTGTTCCGCCATGGTTACAATCTGAATATCTGAACTGGTTTCTTCTAGGCAAACGTACTCCATTGTTGACCACATTTATCGCTCAACATCCGACGAGGTGGCAGTCAAGCGCAAGCCTATTATCTAATAAATAAATATAAAAACACTTTCACATAAAGACCGTACCGTGTTGTATTTACCGATACAGTCAGTGTTGTGTGTCGTAGTGACAACCCTGCCATTTTTCAAGATCAAGTGAGGGTAGGAGAACAAAACACCCGCTCTTCTCGCCGGACTCACCCGCAGTTTTCAGTCAGCTCGTGACCACGGCCATTGTAACATGGTCGAAACGGCGAGCGAAAGGTACATATTTTTTACCTAAATTAAATAATACGTGATAAGTCCCGATAAACGCTTAAAACTTTCACATAAGTTTTATGGTTGATATTGGTTCATATTGTATGGTTACTCCAACAAAATGATAGTGCAAACTGTTGGAGTATACTATATAATTATAGTGTATCCTAAAATCGCGCCAGTCTGTATTGTGCTCACAGTCTCAACGCCATGTGTTAATGAATAACTCATCAGGTATTTTCGGCGAGATCAGATCCTGGAATTCGTGGCGTTTTTCTGAGCAATGAAATATTTTTGTATCGGACTAGCGGTTATTTAAGGATTGCGTTGCCTTCGTTTAGTTATAATGTCACTGATCATGTCAGAGAAGAAAATAGATAAGTACTTAACTTTTCTTGTTCAACAAACAAACGTCATCATCATCATCAACCACTTTCCATACACTGCCGAGTAAAGGTTTATTTGTCTGGTTTTCTACTATTTTCCCGATGCCGTCCGACCAGGGAGCTGGTAATCTCCGCAATGCTGGTGTGCTGGTGGTCACTTACTTTTCTACGACAACCATTTGTTCTGTTTTGTCTAAAAGTGAAATAATCTAACTCGCCCTTTACTCGTTACTTATTTACTAGAAACAAAATTTAAAAAGATTGTAGAGCATTCAAAATTCATAATACCATGAAGTATTTGTTGCGCGATCACGTGATTTTTAAAGAGTTAGAATGCAGGTCCAAAAAATATCGACATATGACTCACAGATCATTCAGGAATTCACCGGATTTCTGCTCTCATTGTATCTAAGTTCCGATTCGCCAAGGTTGATGCCAACAAAAACAGCATCCGACAAACGAAAGTGATTCACTAAATGAAATGTATGCCGCAAAGTGCTATGAGTAATGTGCTTTATAGGCTCTACAAATTACAGTTAAATTGCAGACGGTTGATCATTTGCGAAATAATGATGCAAAAAACCCAAGACAAGTGCTTGATTTTTTCATTTGTTTCGGTGTGGTGGGTCTATGCGTAAAATAAAATAAATCTCAAAATGAATCACCACGTCTGGCGCAAAATAACTGAAAAACGCCCTGCCATCGCTTATAATCTAGTGGAACTCTCTGTGTTTTTTATTATCTATACTAATATTATAAAGAGGAAAGATTTGATTGTTTGTTTGTTTGTTTGCATTGAATAGGCTCCGAAACTACTGAACTGATTTGAAAAATTCTTTCACTGTTGGGAACCTACACTATCCCCGGGTAACATAGGCTATATATTTTTTTTTTAAATAGGGATATTTACTAAAACTCCAATAATGTAACCCAAGGTGTAAAAAAATTAGATTTTCAATGTTGACTTTGCGTGTTTGACATTTCTAAGACAGGACAACGTCTGTCAGGTCTGCTAGTTATTTAATAATAAGGTTGCTCTTGACCACCACTTCGTCTGTTGTTATGCGATGATGCGTTCTATGATGGAGCACGCTAGCCTAGAAGAAAACGATTCACTTGCGATTTGAAGACACCCAGATTGTTATTATAGGAGAACAATTCAGGCAGCGCATTCCACAGTCTAGCAATTTGCATAATAAAAGTGGATTCAAAGCGCTTCGTACCCGTACGTACACTTCAGCTTAATTAGCTTCCAGGTTCGCCAGGAGCCTGTTGTCAAGGACACATTCCATAGTCTTATATAGTATAGACGTGACCGATATTGGCATGTAGACCTGTAGGTGTAAGGTCGGCAAGATTAGCTTTTTAGGCGCAAATTGCACGTTTGCAAGCTCTAAAATTTTGCCACCTTCTTCATCTTCATCTTTTTGCAATTTCAAAAGATAGAGACGTAAAAGGTGCATCAGCGCAGGAGACAGACGCACACGTCTTCAAAACTATGGCTGTAATACCATCCTGGCCGTTGACTTTGTTCACGACCAGATTGCGGAACTTTTTGATGTTATCGCAATTAACGTTTATGTTCCGTATTTTGGCACAATACTTACTATTACATAGCATAAAATAAACAATACTGTAGAGTAAGGTTTTTTTTTGTACTCATGCATAGCAAACTAAGCCAAACAAACACAAACAAAAATTCAAACTTTTTTATGATAATTCAAAATTATGACTATTCAAATGAGAACTCTACAATTTATACCTGCCTATGAATGACTGGATGTGATGTAAAGTGATATCATACGCAAACAGACACGGCCTTGATGGACCAATCGATATTTAATAGCTGCAATCAATTTAAATAAATTTTGTTTTAAATTTTAGTAAATGAAGCACGTAATACACATCCGGTGGGAAACAAGGGTAGATAAATATGATATTAGGCTAGGATATGTTTTATTTAATTATGGCAGTATAATTAATGTTGACGTACCAACTAATGAGTTTTCACATTCGGTGGTATCGGTAATTTTTTCTATCGTTATTGACCGAGCGTAGAGAGGTCTCAGATTCTAATTGCTAATGGGATAAGTCGGCATTTCAGCGTGCATGGTTTGTTCAACGATAACTTACGCATCGTTGATCCGATCTTCATGAAACTTTGTAGGCAAGTAGTTCATTTCAATATAATTTTTAAGTATATTATCATCATCAGCCAGAAGACGTCCACTGCTGAACATAGGCCTCCCCCTTTACCCTCCACACTGAACGACAACCTGCCTTTTGCATTCACTGGATGCCCGAGACTCTCACAATGTCGTCGGTCCATCTAGTGGGAGGCCTACCTACGCTGCGTCTTCCGGTTCGTGGTCTCCACTCCAAAATCTTTCTTCCCCATTGGTTATCGGTTTAAGTACGAATATAGGCAAACTCAAGTGAAAGGTTCTAAAGATTTATTAAGGGACGCGAAGTCACAGTTCGGGCGAGCTCCTAATTATGCACCAAAGTCATCTTGTATGTTATTTAAATTAAAATTTATCTATGTTAGTTAAACACAAAATGCAAAAACTAAACAGGTGGAATCAGGTTTAATTATTACTACTTTTCAGTTGTGGGTAGAAAATATGGGTTGCAAACGAAGAGCGCCGGTGGAGTGATAACGCGAATTGATGCAATGAATCCATCAGGCGTCTGGAAAATATGTCCTATAGTGACTTCATACTACCGGATAGGCATTCCAGATCGAGCAGGTTAGTTACCTTCGTCGGCACATTCCTATAGGTTTCCCATGCAGATTCGTTGAAAGCCATGACTCAGTCAGGCCTTGTGCAATGCCCGAATGATTCACCATATGTTGCCCATACAATAGGTCTTCACCTGTTTCTTGCAGATGACAATTGGACTGTACAATTACAACTGTGACGTCTGGCGGGAGGCGTAGCGGTAACGGTGAAAACAGGTAAGGATTTAGGCGTAGGTATGGTGGGCTATTTTAAGGCTGCAAGAGAAAGATGTCCTATTCGTAAGCTTAATAAATGACGATTAGGTTTATTTTAGGGATGATAGTCTTCGTTTCAATCCTTTTTGATTCCGTAACTAATTAAGAACATTTTAAACATAGTTAACTTTTTTTGGTTTGGTGTTGGTTCAAGCAGTTTTTTTTTTTAAAAACCTTAAGAGGTTCCAATTATATTTTATATAATTTATAATGAATTTTTATATTTATAATGAATATCTATTAAAAGTACTTTTTTTGCTGTTATTGTAAAAAGAACCATGCACCTTCACTTCGCAGATTACAATCGAATATATAACTAAGTAGATATGTTTGCCCTTTCTAAACTTGAAATGCTACTGTTATCAATTTTTTTAGGAATAACATAGATATGTTTTCCGCAAAAAAAAAACCATCTAAATTAGATATTTCTTGAGAAATAGGTCGTATTTTTTCCGCCTTAACAATTGTAAAAAAAGTCGTCAAATTATACTTTGCTATTTTTCTTGTATAAGATTTTTATTAGCATTAAAATTTGCCCCTATTAACAACCTCACTCCGCCTCTGCAAAACGTGATTCACAATATGCAAATACGATTTCATTCACTGCTGTTTAATGAATGAGTGCTGCTGTTAGTGGCTCGAGTGTTTGCTCAGTATTATTGAATTTGATAAATATCTATTTTTGTTGTGATGATCGATGGCGTTTACTTTAATATCTATATTTAAACTTTTTTTAGTATATTCAAGAGTTCACCGATGTCTAAACGTGTACTTTGCATAATAGTTATGATATATTAGAACCACATTTTGTTTATATTTTTTAAATATAAATATTCCTAGTACCTAGTTATTCGTATTTACGGAAATAAATGTATCTATCTTTCTTTACCTTTACCTAGTTACCTATATACAAGCTGGTACAAGCTGGATCCACTTAGCCTCAGAAGAGGTGTGGGTTTTCTGTGTATTTTCTAATCAGCTCTCCAGGCTGGAAAAGCACCGTCAACCGCATTGACCAGCTCTAAAATGGTTCTAAGATAAATAATTCCAGGCTGGCAAATCATCGGCAACGCCGCTAGTATTGTCCATAGGCGGCGATTACCGTTTACCATCAGACGGACCGCAAACATAATGCCGGTCTTTTCTATAAAAAAAATTGGTCTTATGTAATCAAACTTACCGTTTCCAAGCCTCCTTTGATTGATTGATTGATTAACTCTTTATTGTTCACACCATGAAATTTGATACAGATGACAAAAAACTCTTAAAAACTAGTGTAACAACTGGCGGCCTTATCGCTAAAATCGATCTCTTCCAGGCAACCTTACCTTGATAAAACTCCTCCGAAAAAATCATGTATATCGCTTACAATAAAATGAGCAAAAATTTTATATGTATTTATTTAGCTGCCTATATGTTAAAATTAACAGTTTCGAGATGTTTGGGAGCAAATATCAATCTTCTTATTCGTGTGCTGGAAAATTCACTTTTCTGCCACGAGCAGAGGTTGTACGCCCAGGAACTAATATCTAATGTATGGTAAAGACCAAATCGTACCGTGTGGTCAACTACATGTCAAAGAAAGACAAACAACGAAAGTCGTTCCCATCGAAAGTTGGCTCCTTTCCGACTTGTTAATTGACTAGTAATCTTCTCCCGTGTGAAGACTATGATTCTCCATGACACATGTTTTTTCAACCCCTATTTGTACTAACAGGTTGTTTTGTTAGGCTGCCGTGCTCTTTGTGTTTGTAATCTTTTGGCACGTTTGCTTGGTGGTCTATAAATTGGTTGGGTGTTGTATAAACATTTTTTGCAGTCATCGATTTAACGACTTTGAATAGGGTTTGAATTAATTTTGCTATAGAATAATAAAGTTCTTCCTTGTAGACCAGGCACCGAAATAACTAATTATATTGATTTGATGAAATTTTTAGAAGGTAAAAGAATACATTAAAATACTTTTGACGGATCTAATGGAGTGTATTTTACATTATTTTTATTCCGGACGTTTCAAACACTTTTCACTATCACAGATAGGAATCTACTGGATGTCAATAGAAATATTGTGAAATTATTTACAAGTACCGACAGTGTTTTAGTTAAAACGTAATAAACTTTCTTATTGTTCGTTTTAATTGAAGAAAAGTGGATAAAATAGGTCTTTCCTGTTTGAAAATTTCAGGCAAGTAATTAGTTTTAATTAATGTTTCTAAAATAAGCTGATTATTATGTTGTTTAAGTTTTTAACTACAATATCTTAGTAATCACAAGGAAAAGGGCCGGAAAGTAACCCAATATCTTAACTATTGTACATTTATTCTAATGCCAAATTCACATCGACAATTTAATGATCTATCTCTAGTACTCGTATCGGATTACATTACGGGCGGCGTGCGTTTGAGAATTAAATGTTTTAGAAAATTTGTATTTTTTATAATCCATTGGTTTTACTTTCATTGGTCAGAGGTAGTGTTATTTTACTTACATAGATCATCATTGACCTGACTGTGGCTATGATTTGTTTGACACTATTTAATCATATGTAATTTTTTTTATTACAACTGTTTTTTTTATCCATGGTCATGTATTTTTTTACGAAAAAACATTCTAACGTAAAAACTTGCATCGTACGGTTTTACGTTAGTAATTACGAACAAGGCCGTGCAGAATCACATTTCTTTAAAAAAATAACATGATTAGCTACTTGCTCTTCGATTAGGTTCTGAAGGCCCCCATCAAGAGATTCCAAGCAACAATCGTCGTTACAAAACACGGCGAAACACACAAAATCTCCACGTGAATGTCGCGTATGTCAAATAAAAGAATTCCAGAGCAACAATAACATAGGAGCATCGGATGCGCCGGCGCCGGCCTGGCGACTGCCAACAATGCCCCCAAGAAATATTATAAAGTTATACGGCTGTTAGATAGAGGGGTGAAACAGTATTCAAGCTTCAGGGGACATCTACGTTCCATGACATGAAACGATTTCTTTTATCTTTTATGTATTGAAAATAGGCTTGCGCTTGACCGTCATCTTATTAAGATTTATTTATATACAATCGGCCTTGATATCCAGGCGCATCCTTAAGTATGCGCCTCCTTTTAATAAAAATCATCTGAAATATCTATGTTCATATTCGGCTATGATTTCATGTTTATATTTAAAATGCTGCACGCCGTGATTTATTCTGCGTGAACTTTCCTAACTTTTTTCACCGATAACCGATGGGGAAGAAAGGTTCTTGAGTGGAGACCACGAACCGGAAGACGCAGCGTAGGTAGGCCTCCCACTAGATGGACCGACGACATAGTAAGAGTCGCTGGCATCCAGTGGATGCAAAAGGCAGGCTGTCGTTCAGTGTGGAGTTTAAAGGGGGAGGCCTATGTTCAGCAGTGGACGTCTTCTGGCTGATGATGATGAACTTTCCTATAGAAACTGTAATTTTTTCCGGAATATAAGTCACTTACGGCTCTCTAACCATCTCCATGCAAAAAATCACGTCGATCTGTTGCTGCGTGAAAGAGGAACAAACTAACAAATAGCCACCAACAAATAAACACACTTTCGCATTTTCAATATTAGTACGATGCCTTATATGATAGTTAGAAAATAAAAGTTTAATCAAAAGATTTTTTATTTTATTTAAACTATAGTGTATAAAGTGTGTGTGTGTGTGGATGTGTGTAGTGTGTAGTGTATATTACGAAAGTGTCTATTTTAATTCTATATATTAATAGAAGTTTACGTACTGACACGTTAACTAGTAGGGTTAAGCGGCTATAGACCCATACGTGTGAAATCACGGTGACACCGATATAACAAACAAGGGGCAAAAAACTACAGATTTTGTGAGCGTGAGGTTTTCATTGTTTTGTTAAGGTCACTTTTTATCTTCTCTTTGATGTTGGAAGCTTATTGATTTCAGAGATATAAAAGTGTTTTGTTTATATGACGCGGGAATTATTCACGTATAATTAAGCCGGTTACTCCAACTATAGTTTCAACCGCATTCGGCGGTCTCGCTAGTCTACTGAACCGCTTGCTCAGTGCAAAGCAAGACCCAGTCGTGCGCGTGCATTCACATTGAAAAACAAACCACCGAATGCGGTTGAAACTATAGTCAGAGTAACCGGCTTAATCATACGTAAGTAATTTCCGTGTCATATAAATAAAATGTGTGAAAACCAGTCAGTTTCCATAATAAGATATAATGGTATGTATACCTACCGATTAGATAAATCAAAAGTAGGAAATCAATTTTGTTTTACATTAATCAACCAGTAACAACTTAATAAGCTGTAAGGCTTATTTGTTACCGAATCAATCGATAAACGCTAAAACCACAAGTCCAATTAGCAAATACATTATATCGTAAAAAAGTTACACTTAACAACAGATCAATAAATAACCGAAACCTTAGTCATTTATTACAACCTCGCGGTCTTTTGATCCAATATCGAGACTCATAATATTTTTACGACTAACTAATGATTAGGTTCTCACAAGAACCTTATTAATGAACTTGTTATCAAAAGAGCAAAACCGCGGGACTCGGCCACCGTATCGGAGTCCGCGAGAACGGCGCGTGAGACGAACCGTCCGAAAATTAATTGGACATAATTAATAAAGCATCTAAAGCCAACTCCTCCCAGGTTCCAACCGTTGTGCCTTAGTTTTTTTTACCAACCAAACTGTTAAACCACAAAAAATTACACATCTCTATTTTTGTAGACGTAGAGACTAAAATTGAATGATAATGTTACTTGATAGCAGTAAAAGTAAAGTTATCGTTGTGTGTATCTAAGGCTTTTTTGTTACAGCATTCCGTACAAAACGAGCGTTGTAAAGAGCCTCCGACGATACCACCCATTCATGAGGACAGTGGTGACCTATTGAGATTTAAGATTGTTGTTAGTATGGATGTGCACGCTTAAGAAAATTATCCTTTAAATAAAATATTAATACATATCTTACAACTACAAATGCTGGGAACAGGGAGCTCAACCGTGTTTTTTTCTTTTTTTCTTTTCAATATTTTATTTATTTAAAAATGCTGGCGTGTTTCTGACTCAACGTATAAGCATTGGCATTCAGCATGGTAAAGCCGCCAGCATGCTGGGTACGCTGCAAATTGATAGTGGGTTTGAGCATTTGGATTGTCTTTAAACATTCGACGGTAGTGATAATTTTTTCGTGGGTAGGCATGAAAAGTGTCAACATTAATTTTACATAGCTCTCGATAAATAATTTGATTTAAATGGTTATTTTAAAGTATTTGTGAATAAAAAGTGCTATTCAAGTTTCAAATAGTTGCCTTAGGCATCAGTGCTATTAGTGGGATTCATATATGCAGTGATTTTTAAGTTGCCTACCTGCTGGCATAACCCCTGTTCTAACTGCAATTTACAACCTCAAAATGGCAAGTGTCAAAGATGTTTTGGATACTCAGAGACAAATTGAAGAGTCTTTGCTTGGTAAAATGGCTGATTTTGAGAGGCAGTTGGGGTCCACCAGCCCTCTCAGCACATCTAGCCTTGAAAAGCTTGGACAGGATTTCGCCGAGTTTAAGAAGTCTGTATGGTCTATTTTGTCACTTTTAAGATCACTCATTGACTCACTCACCTCAAGAGTCGATGATTTGGACAGCCAGAGCCGCTGTAATACATTGTTGTTTTGGGGCATCCAAGAAAACAATGGTGAAAATTGCTCGGCTGCCATCCACAATATCGTGCAAACCAAAATGGGCTTGGTGGACTTTCAAGCTGCATCACTACTGTCATGCCATCGGCTAGGAGGCATATCAGAAAATAGGAACAGACCTATTTTAGTCCGTTTTGCTGACGTAGTAAGCCGCAACTTAATATGGAAGGACAAGAAAAAGTTGAAGTCTAGTACCGTAGTTCTCGGCGAATTTCTCACTAAATCTAAACAAGAGATCTTTATCAGTGGTCGTAAACACTTTGGCATAGCCCACTGCTGGACCCAGGGCGGGCAAGTCATCATCAAACTGCCAAACAATGACCGAAGAAAAATTTCGTCCTTACAAGAGTTGGATGGTTTTATAGCCAAATTCCCTGCTCAAGCGAATATAGTCAAAGCTTCTGCGCCGCCAAAGCCTATTGCAAGCCCCGGAACCATCCCAACTGCTGCTCCTGGACCTCAAGCTCGAAATAGGCCTGCCGCGACTGCGGCCAGGGCAAGGTTGGCGAAGTAAATGGATGTCGGTGATCATTCTGTAGTTGTCCCGTATGTTGCAGAGCAACGATGTGCATCAAACTTTCAACGTGTGTAGTTTACCCACTTCACTTAGTTTTTTCCCGACCGTCTTAGTCTTACTAAAAATGTAAATAAAGGTACCTACTTTTTTAGCTCATTTTATTTTATTATTTCTTTTTTAAGAGATTCATTCATTGATCTATATGAAAGTAAGGCGGTCTGTCAATGTCAAAATCTGCATATGAATTTTTTGTTTTTGGCAATACACGTCATATGTATTTTGCCAATGCCATGAATGTTTTTTTTTCTTTTTACTTTCTCATTTTACCTAATTAATTTTCTTTTGTCCTTGACGCTTTACACTCTGTGACGCTTTATGTGTTTGAGAATTTGTCAATGACCAATATAATATTTCTAAACCTTTTACGTTATCTGTGAGCCGCGTGAGCGAAATATTTTTATACTTTACCCACTGTGACTACCTATCGATTGAGCTAGCGCAATTGTTAGCTCTTGAGTGTTCTTATTGCTTCCTCACGCGCTTCATAGAGATGACTATGTACTAAATTAAGATTAATAATATTTATGGGTAACATATGTATAAGCATATTTTTTTTTTTTTTCTTGTATTGGATTCATCGCTGCGACGACGGGGAAATGTATCACGTTTCCTATTTTATATGTAATCTCTTCTTCTTGCTATTAATTAGATAAGTAATATTTTCTTTTTTTGATGTATAATAATAAAAAAAATCTTTCTTTGCCAGTATGGTATGCAACAAAAACAAGTTTTTTTTAGTATATTATATTTAAGTTTTTTAGTTTTAGTTAGTTTAAGCTTATTTCTCAATCTATTTAATATAATAATTATAGTTATCATATATTTATTTATATACCTATATTTTATTTTTTATTATGTCTTCGAGTGATGAACTCTATGTAACTGCCTCTCCTGATAGCTCACTGTACGCTAGCGCTGATGAAGAAGTCTCGTCACCAGCGAAACTACTTAATGATGCCTTCTCTCCTTTTGCTAAAAACTTTAATATCTGTCATATTAATGCTCAAAGCATTAATGCACACTACAGTGACATACTTGATACCTTCTCTTCAGACCATATTCATGCTGTACTTGTTTCAGAGAGCTGGCTTAAGCCCACATTACCGTCCCACCTGTTTCCATTACCCAATAATATACTTATTCGCAATGATCGTGTCGGGAAGGGAGGTGGAGGAGTAGCAATCTACTTAAAAAGTCACATTCCATACAAAATTGTTATGCAGTCTCCGTCTACATATAGCCGGTCGCTGGAATATCTCTTTATCGAAATTAATTTGGGAGCAAAATTTCTTCTTGGCGTGGCGTACAGCCATAATGATAAAATAAACTACTTTCCCGACCTTGAGAACGCCCTGGAAATGTTGTTATTGGATTATGATAAGATTATAATGATGGGTGATCTTAATACTTGCATAGTCAAAAACGATTATCGTGCCCAAAAACTAAAGTCTTTAATTGAATCTTCTAACCTCAAACTCACTCAGCTGTCTCCAACTCATCACTCTCGCACAACAGACACTCTTCTTGACCTGATCATTACTTCCGATGAAAATCTTTTCTCCACCCATGGTCAGATGGAAGTCCCTGGGATTTCTCATCATGACCTTATCTATGTCTCGGTAAAGGTTCGTACTCCTAAGTCGAAGCCTTTAGTGCTATTTCAAAGGAATTTTGCCCGTATGGACATAGATCAGCTTAATAAGGATGCTGGTGATCATAATTGGATGGAGGTGGAATCTTTTCACTCTATTGATGAAAAGACCGAATGCCTTTCTTCTAAAATCATTAGTCTCTTTGACCATCACGCTCCTATACATGCTGTTAAAATCAAGCATAAGGCGTCTCCGTGGATGTCTGATCAGATTCACAAAGCTAGGGCTAGAAGGAATCTTGCGTTCCGTAGATTCAAATGCAATAGATCTGATACTA
Organism: Agriopis aurantiaria; assembly: GCA_914767915.1. Lineage (NCBI taxonomy): Eukaryota > Metazoa > Arthropoda > Insecta > Lepidoptera > Geometridae > Agriopis > Agriopis aurantiaria. Next base: position 13,033,346 of record OU611992.1, on the reverse strand, counting down.
ACTGGGACGAATATAAAAGGTTAAGAAACCGATGTAACCAACTGTGCCGCAGTGCCAAACGGCAGTACATAGCCGATCAAATTGAGTCTTCCTCTACGGGCGGTATCTGGAAATTTCTCCGATCAATCGGCATCGGCAAGCCCAAGTCGCCCGATATCAAGGTTCCGTTGGATTTGAATACCCTCAACAGACACTTTACCTCCTGCAATACCCTTGACCCCACCGACAAACTTAATACCCTTGATGAAATAAACAAATTACCCTTCGCGATCTCTGACCTTTTTGATTTATCTCCCGTTAGTCAAGATTTTATCCATAAAACAATTCTCAATCTGAAATCAAAAGCCACAGGTTGTGATGACATTGGCCGTGTCATGTTAATGTACATCCTAAAACATATTCTCCCTGCCCTTGACCATATAATCAACTACTCCTTATCATCCGGACAATTTCCTGATATATGGCGTAAGGCTCACGTACTTCCTCTTCCCAAAACCCCCAACGCTCTTTTACCCAACCAATTTCGCCCTATTTCTATTCTTCCATTTCTTTCGAAGGTCATTGAGTCAGTGGTTCACAAACAAGTTACCGAGTTTCTGACGATGGCGAAACTGTTTAACCCACTTCAGTCAGGGTTCAGATCTGGACATAGCACTACTACCGCTTTATTAAAAGTTACTGAGGATATGAGGGGAGCCATGGAAAATGGCCAAGTTACTGTTCTGGTTTTGATTGATTTCAGCAATGCCTTTAACGCAGTTGACCATGATCTCCTATTGGCAGTCCTGCGCCACTTAAATTTTTCTAGTACCTCAATCGACTGGTTTTGTTCATACCTTAAAGGACGTCGGCAGGCGATTCGTGCCGATCAGACCTTGTCAGATTGGTGTGAGTTGATTGCAGGGGTCCCTCAGGGTGGCATTTTGTCACCCTTGCTCTTTTCTTCGTTTATCAATATGCTTTCGACTCTATTGTCTTGCCGTTATCACTTTTACGCTGATGATCTCCAACTGTATCAACATACTAGTGTTCAGGACTTGGATGTAGCTATTTCTTCTCTTAATAATGACCTTATTCGACTTCAGTCATGTTCAAGGCGTTATGGTATTCAGGTTAACCCGGAGAAATGTCAAGCGATCATAGTGGGTAGTTCTCGTCGCCTCAACAGTGTAAATCTTACCACACTGACTCCGCTGAGTTATAACAACTGTGTCATCCCATTCTCCACCACAGTTAAAGACCTTGGTATCATAATAGATTCAAACTTGACTTGGCATCCTCAAATTAACGAAGTTTCTCGCAAGTTTTACGCCTCCCTTCATTCCATAATTCGTTTTAAAAGATTCCTACCTATCGATACTAAAATTTCCCTAGTAAACACCCTTCTCTTGCCAATCATCGATTACGCTGACATATGCTACCTAGATATTACTGAAGAGCAACTTAACAAGCTTGGACGATTACTCAACACCTGTATTCGCTTTGTATATTGTCTGCGTAAGTATGACCATATCTCTGAGTATCGGTCTAAACTTAGGTGGCTCAAGATTCGCGAAAGGAGAAACGCCAGGATTCTTGGCTTACTGTATTCCATCTTAAATGATCCTAAATTACCTTCCTATCTTAAAGACTCCCTTACCTACTTCTCGGACGTTCGTATCAATCCCTCTAGAGCTAGTAGTACCTTGCTTCTCAAAACCCCTAGTCACAGCACTTCGTTTGTAGGTGACTCTTTCAGAGTTGTAGCAGTGCGACTGTGGAATGATATCCCTCTAATTATTCGGCAAGCGCCATCAAAAGCGGTTTTCAAGCGAATTTTACGTGAACATTATTTAAAAGCTCATCTATCATCTTAAATCACTCACTTATATATATATATATATATATATTTATTATAATTTTTATTTATATGTCTAATATTAATTATAATTTATGTAGTAATATAATAGTATAATTTTGTATTTATAAATAATTTAAGTTAGATTTATATTTATTGTAATTTGTTGTTTTGTATATTATCTTGTAAAACTTTGGTATTTCTATTTATTTCTGTTTGTCTTTTATAAGGTGTTTTTGATGCACGCCTACCTACCATTTGTTCCAACCTGGTGGATGACTGGTAGAAAATGCTTAGCATTAAGTCCTCCAATTGTACATATCTACTTAATTTGTAAGTGTGCAATAAAGTATTAAATAAATAAATAAATAGATAATGTTAGCTTGTAATTTGTTTAGTTAATAAAGGCATAGACCAGATAAAATTAAGCCATAAAAAAGCTTTTTATCTGCCCATTAGCAACTAATCTCAAGCTTAAAATTGTGAGCTTTGTAGAAATTGGCAACAAGTTTGACATTTTTCCATTGTCAATACTAGTAGGTACATAGGATAAAATATTTGCTTAAAAAGCTTTTCCCCGGGCTCATTTTAAGGAGTAATCCCGAAATTAGCTTTTTAGAAATTTCTAAGCGGACGTTTTTTTATTCCAAGTCTTATCCTTACTATGGCTACCGGTGTGGAGCCCACACGCGCGTCACAAGCAGCCTCTTGTAAAATCGACTCCGGTGTTGTAGGACACTTGGTCCCTTTGTCGTATGGCCTTGAGCGGACAAATTTACGATCAGGCTGCTCCGCGGATAATGAGCGTCAGCAGGCTATTAACACCTTGCCTCAATGAAGACGTTGGAACATAGACAAGAAGGTTTGAATAGAGAAAAGGCACGGGAGTTGACAAGATCCGGTAAGATAAATAAATAAATATTCGGGACATTTTTGCACACACGGTGATCACAAACTAAACAAAGCTTGTAATATGGCGCCAGAGACATACATACATACATATGTATTTTTAAATACAAACTTAAATAGATATTAACACCCAGATATAGAAAAAACACAATGATTCATCACATGAATGTTTGTCCTAGTTGGGAATCGTTCCCACGCCCCCAAGCGCAGAAGGCAGGTTCACTACCAACTGGGCCAACGGGGTCCTAGCATGTATAGGGGATACCCTCTATCATAGATAGAGGGTAATTTTTAAAAAAATAATTGAAGTACCTAAATCAGTGTTCCTTAAATAGCAAATATCTTACGAATGAAAATTTAAACATAATTAATTTGCTAAGAAATATATTTTTTTTTTTAAATTACCCTCTATCTACGATAGAGGGTATCTTTTTCAAACTTAAACATAATTAATTTGCTAATAAAATTAATTATTGGTTGTATGAAATTAAATGACTAATACCATTATCACAAATACAAATATAATATTTGCATGACCCAAATACAATATAGGTACCTAGATAGGTACTTAGGTGTTTTTTTTAAATATATAATTATATTTGTTCCATTCTCTTAATCGTTCAACGCAACAAGTGATAATGCAGCTTTTAAATTGCTTTGATCTGCTGGCTTTTCTTATTGTTAGGGCTATAATATTGTTTTAATCGGGTGTAACAGACTTGATAATATCCGAGGACTCAAAATACTGAAGCGTATAATTAGTAAATAGGCAGCTCTATGACAAACAACACACCCCAACGCCTCCCACACGTGCTCAATAAATCCACCATACAAAAACCGTTTATGATTTTTAAAAGATTTCTAACATTCAAAATCGAGATAGGCAGAAAAAATAACAATTTATGGGCACTTCACTCCCGCTGTAACCATTCAAAGCCCAATAATTGTATATTCTTTTACAGTAGTGTGCCGTTTTATTTGTAAAGCCGATGAAGGCAGGCAGAAAAAAAAAAGCATTCAACCAAAATCACAGGCGCCTCTAATCACCGCTATTGAGATCTATCGAAGGATCAAAGCGCGTGCGACGGCATATCGAAATGACCTCTCAAAATATTGAAATAAGGTTCAATTTTCCGGTACGATTGGTCACGCTTTTTTGCGATCGAGCGGATGCTCGTGTCAAACGCTTTAGTATTTTGAGTTTGTTTTGAAAATTCTTTTATCTGATATTCGGTGGTGCCATTGTTGATGTCGCTCGGTTCATCTGCTGCACCGTGGGGCGATTTGTCGGGGGCGGCTTGCTTGCTGAAAACGCTTACTGGCAATAATTTAGACGTCAAATAGGAAGGTTTTTGTGCGGGTGAGGATGACGTGTCGATCGTTTCAGGGTTATTTATGACTTTGACAGGATATCGCACAATATGCGGAGGAATTTGCGGCGGCTTTGATGGCGACGCGCGGAGGCTCGTTGGTGGCATTTCCGTTGTTGCTAAAGTTTTTTGGTGTAGTTGCTTTTGAAGTACTTTGCCGATTTTATTTACTTACTCCTGGGTAACGTTCAAGATTTGATAATTGGGAGTATTTTTAAACACTATCGCTCAATGTGAATTTGAATCATTGAATTTATGTAATCCCTAAATAGATACTCCAACACATTCTAACAGTAACACTTCAGATAAATTAACTAAACAAAATACAAGCTGACTAACACTAAGTAGCACTATCTACAAAAATTGTTGGATTGCCCATAGACCGTTGAAAGTCTAGAGCCAATCCAAATGCTTAAACCTACCAGTTAGCAGCGTACCCAGCATGCCAACTGGCGTGCATGCGTGCATGCGTACATGAGTGGCGGTATGACCACGCTGAATGGTGAATGCCAATGCTTATACGTTGAGCCTTAGCTGCCAATGTCAATGCTTATACCCTGAGCTTACACGCTAGCATTTTGGTCATGGGTCGCATTAACCCGGCACTCTGAAAGAAGTCTACACTTCGGTGGTGCTATATACCTTTAACACCTACAAAGTGTATTTTCTCGCACGCTGACATCTATTCTGGGCGGTAAGGTCGTGCAGCTTTAGAAAAGACTTCAACGCGCGCGCTAGCTACGATGCCACAGAATACATTTTAGTACAGACAATGTTACGTTCAAAGACTTTTTTTGTGATTTTATTTTATATAGCATTCTGAGCATCTTTAACTAAATTAAATAATTATTTATTTTATTTCAAAACACTGATTTTGCAACAACATTTTTAATGCTGAAATGTAAACCAAAATTCGTATAATAATCAATAATATTTTATATAAAGTTTAACAGAATAAATAAGAGAGAAAACAAAATGTGAAAAATAATATGCATGCATGCATTTATGTATATTTTTAACTATGTAGTTTAAAATTGACGTTAGCGAAACTTGCAGCCTGTTTAGCTCTCTCTTGTAAGACCTTTAAAATTAACTTGTATCTTGAAACTAATAACAGTCACCAACAGTTTATTTAATTATGTATTAACATGATGGTCAATATACAATGTATAATATGATATGTCTTAAATCCGCACCCGCACTCCTGCGATGTCCACACCTGTCTGTGCGCATGCGCAAAGCAGCTGCTTCACACTCGCCACGCTCTATTGTGCCCAATTGTCGGCGACCGCTGCCGATCGAGATAATGAGATTAAATCTGTGTTGCCATATGTGAAGATTTAACTGGGATTAGAAAACGAGAAAATTAAAATTAATAATGTTAACAGTACCATGTACTGATACATTAAAACATAATAGCTCTCTTAATAGCCAAATATTATCAATTTGGAAAATACATTTTATCACATTTAAATTAAAATAACACTTTCTCGTTTCCTATGAAAATAATTTTAGCAGTCTTTGCGCATAGACCAATAATCATAAAACCACGAAACAAAAGCACATCTCAAAAGAAAATATCATGTTACTGCGTCGATAAAACCCTTGTCCAAATATTTAGTATCATAAAAGCGATTTAGAAATAATATATAGCATAATCGGCATCACACATTTGTATTCTAACCGAATACCAGTTATAAAAAGATTATATGCGTCATTTTAACTTCTTTTGTCGAAATTAAAAAAGCGGGCGGCAGCTTAGAGCTCACGTCACGTATAAACACGTTATAAACTGTACCTCTAATATATTAAAAATATATGTTAGACGTAATTCGTTCGTCGAGCCAGCCTCCGAGATAATGGCTTCATAAAAACGTGCTGGCAACCTTGTCACTTGAACTCTCAGTCCTTTGAACCCGCGTCTTTCTCTAAGGGAATCTAAAAACTCAATCAAAGACATAATCTACTGCATTAACATATGAAAAAGCTGCGTCAATAAGAATCAAAAATCGATTTGGTTTCGCCGTAAAAAGGACATCAAAATCAATTTACGAGCGAGCGCGGAATGACTCTCGCCGATCATAACAGAGTAGTTATTTGAGAGAAATGCATCATAATCCTGAACGCCACTTGTCAAAAGCAGAGCTTATAATATTATGACAATAAAAAGTATTCATTGAGACAATAGTGAGGGTCCCACAATATATTTTGACACGGTTCATTTATCACGCGCGATAATCATCGGAAGCGAGCGGTTGCCACACGGGGCGAAATACTTTACCAGTTTATTCATACAGTTTAGTCAAGCTTATAATGGTTAATTAAGTGGTTATACCCATTTTATACCTGAGTATGTTCCGTTGCATTCAAAAGTTGTTTGTAGTTTCGATTGCATTTTATGCAAGTGCAAATGCACGTCGGAATAGACATGATATCTAAATTTGAATAAGAGTGTCTGAAAGTGTATTTGTATGTCATCATCATCATCAGCCAGAAGACGTCCACTGCTGAACATAGGCCTTCCCCTTTAACCTCCACACTGAACGACAGCCTGCCTTTTGCATCCACTGGATGCCAGCGACTCTAACAATGTCGTCGGTCCATCTAGTGGGAGGCCTACGTTGCGTCTTCCGGTTCGTGGTTTCTACTCAATGACCTTTCTTCCCCATCGGTTATCGGTTCTTCGAGCAAAGTGGCCTGCGCATTGCCACTTCAACTTGCAAATTTTACCAGCTATGTCGGTGACCCTGGTTCTTTGGCGAATATCCACGTATTTGTATGTATATTACCATTTTCTACAAAATGGCTGGATCGATTTGTAAGCCATTTTTTATGTATAGAGCTAGTGTTATTGCATTTAGTTATATTTAATCAAAATCTGTTCAGTTTAACAGTTATTAACAGTTATCCGAATGAGATGTGGGTTTGATTTTTCAATTTTAAATTCATACACTCTTGATTAACTTTACTTTGTCTAACACATTTAGGTATTTAATTTTTAGTATTATTCGGGTATCATACGAGTACAAAATATTCCATTCGATAGAAATTTTCGGTAAAAATCCTCCCGTATGAACTCGACAATTGGTTCAACAAATCGACTACAAAGTTCACCGCCACATCGACCAATCACAGATCCAAACCGACTCGCGGACCCTTTAATACAGGACCAACACTCCATTTAGTTTTTACGCCCAATTATTCGATCTATTATCGTCATATAAACATGCTTATTTACGGCGCACATATCTCAACCGCGCCCGTTTTTATTGGCAGTAAAGTATGAAATTGCGCATTAGTATACCTTTCACGTCAGAGTTTCATATCAGTGCAGGACATAACTCTAGATTTAATAATTTAACTCGGTGTTGCGAGATGGCTTTGATTTGATATTTTTATGGAAATAATATATTATTCTGACAGTCCGTGCTTTCGGTTTTATAGCTTTTTGCCACTTTGTGCTGGTCCGATGACATGTGGGGATGTCGTACGGGAATGTCTGTTGTAAATCTCTTAGTTTGTAACTAAAACTTTAACAAAGCAACATTATAATGGGATGTCATATCAATTAGGTATATTATGGCTTTAAAATTTAAAAACATTAGTATTTTGATGGATACTTTAGTAGCATTAATTGGTAATCTGGTTCTTTCGTGAATGATTATTCTAATATAATAAATACGAAAGTTTGTACGTGCTTGTTCCAACTTAAATTATGGTAGGAGGGTAGTAGAGGGGTAGATTATACCCTAAATTAAAACATCGGCTACTTTTTATCCCAAAAAAATACAAAATACAGATTCTTTAGGAGACTGACTGAAACTGCGGGAAAAACATTTGTGATAATTTTTAGGGTTCCGTACACAAAGGGTAAAAGCAAGACCCTATTACTAAGCTTACATGTTTGTCTGTATGTCTGTCTGTCTGTATGTGTGTCTGTCTGTCCTGCCTATTAACGGCTATATCATTCGAACCGTAATAGTTAGCCAGTTGAAATTTTAACAGAATATGTAATGCAACGGCGGATTACCTAAAAAATAAAATTAAAAAACCCTATACAACAAACGTATTTTTTACGTATTTTTTATTAGCTCTAATGTAGAAACGGTAATATGTATGTACAAGCATCAAACTTGGCATGATTATAAGTACACACTTTAAAGTATGACAAGAAATAATTAATAATGGCCAAGTGCAATTCGGTGACAAGTTTCTGTTCATTACCAAGCTATAGCTGGTAATTCGTTTTTTAATTTTGGTGATACGGAACCCTCAGTGGGAGAGCCCGACTCACACTTGGCTGTTTTTTTTTTTTTTTAATTTCTGTGTGACTCATCAATATTTTAATAAAATATAATAATACTATAAATTTCATCAGAGCGAATATCTTAGCCTATGTAAATGACTTTCACAACATTAAACTGAATATATAGCAGGAAACAATCCGCTTTTCTATTATTAAAGGAAACCAAGTTGGTTCTACCAGGCTGCCATAAAAAAGCCAAAATGTAGAACAACGGCTAAGTTTGCATGCCACAAATACTTCTATCCTTTGTTATAGTTCATTGGCTTCCTGATTTCCTGGTCTTTTTATTTTATCACATTTTTGCTAAGCTATTTAGGTTAAAGTTCCTATCCTTTGTTTAAAACTAGTTATGCTAAAATATTAACGTCTGGCTCAGTAACAGATTTTATCTACAGCAAAACCATGCTAAATTAAAATAATCTCATAAATAAGCAAATCGCAAGCTCCGAAGTAATTGGCGGGTGATACATAAAGGGCACCGCTTCTATTTTTCAAAAGGTCTAAAATTAATGTCTCAATTTCGGGAACGGACCTACGTGTCTGTGGGCAAACACACCGCCCATAACCGACCCACGGTACTGCTTCACGAATTAACTGCAATAAATTAATTACGTGACAACAAAACGGTGAGAAGTTCGCACTGTGGGCGAGGCGAACGCGAACAGAAAGTAACCCCCTGCTGTTAGACCTCACCGATCGGCTGAAGGTATACCAGACTCCTGTTTCTTTTGTCCAACATCACTTTATCTCTCGCTCTTTTATTTAACATTCGAAAGAGACGAGTAATCGCCGGCAAAGCCTTTGCGCGACGGACATCATTTTTCACGTCTCATTCAATAACTCGATGCGCAGTCGTCGAGATAGTGATCGAGTTTTGAAATATTTCGATGGGAGAGCGTCACATTCCCAAGGATATGGTGTTACTCTGCGTGCGGAATGCCGCCGGCATTGTTCGTGTGTAAGTATGTAAGTAACTATACACTATACTAGGTATGGATGTGCATATTATACAGGTTTAACATGACCAAAAGTGACCGAAAAATCAGTGGTGCATGTGACATATTTCTTGAGGGAGTCCTACGTAGTTGTTAAGAACGTTGTTGCGACACACGTTGCGAAAACCTTTTTGAATGGGTCGTCAATACGAAAACTCATTGTATCTAATACCAATACATCGAAAGACGCTAGTTCGAAGCACTAACTTAAAACAGTATCGATTGGATGTCACTTACGAGTTTTTCTTAAGGTATCTACACACCAAAGCCGGCGGCCCGGTGGCTCAACCCGGCGGGCTTAGCCAAGGGGCAAATACAATCATGTTTTTTTTACAATCATGCTGGCGTTTGTGCTATACCAACCCACGCTTTGCGGGAGAGGGACAGAGCATCCGCTCTCTATGCATAACAAATTTTTATACTTACTCAATAAGAGAGTAAACAATTTGGTATCTAAGATTATGTATCAGCCTATTAAAATATATTTTCAGTAAGTAATGTATTTAATTACATATATCTTTCGCTAAGCCTATTAGTAGTAATAAATAAAACATTAGGACACAGGTCTATTAGACCATATTTCCCTATTAAGCATAGACTCTATGAAGAAGCGCCGTTTTAGCTTGGAAGACCGCTTGGAGTATATCTACCTTGAATGAGCCCGTAAACTAATTCATTTGCATCATTGCACACTTTCTTACCACATCAATACTGCAGAAGCGTCAACGCATAACATTTATCCCGTAATGAAATTTACCTATAACAATGTATCACCACCACCATCTATCTACTCTTTGTTAACAAATAAAAGGGTCTGGACACTTTGTTTGGTTAACAATTGTAAAAATGATTACACTGTCGGCTACTTTAACAGATTAGTTGCATTGTGCTAACTGAAAATATTATCCCAACTCGAAAATTCAAAATCATCCTAAGATACCACGTTAAAGTGGACTTTCAGGATCCTTGGTTAAGGTTTAAATTTCATTACCATGAATTTATGTTGCAGGTAAAAGTTTGTGTTGAAAATTTTACTCTGTGACATAGTATTTTAGTCCAAAGTTGTTTGTCAATCTTGTTGTTTGTAAATTCAAGTTCGAGTGCACAAATTGAAGGAATAGGGTAAGTACAGTTACGTCCATTGAGTGTTTAGCGACAGATGTTATCTGTAAAACAATGTTGTAAGTTTTGCAAACCGACAGTTTTTGGGGTTTTTATCTAAAACGATCTCAGAGTTAGCGGCTTTGCGAAACGAGGGTAAGGTTTAGCACCTATTTGAAAACTTTATCTTGGTTTAGATTAGGCTCCGAGGCGTCTGTGTCGGCTACTTTGACAGAGTTACAGAAGGTTTCAAAGGATGTAGTTGAATGAATGACTGAGATGTTACTGGAGAAAAAAGCCTCAAGTAACGTGAAAGTTAATTATTATTGTTTGCTTTTATTGCTTAGAGACGTTATTTATAACAACTGATTTTGTTAATAACACAGAAAAGAGAAGTAAACAACGGAAATGTGAAGGAATATCTGTTACCAGGCATATGAGTGAGCCTTTGATTGAACATTCTTATTTAGATCAACGCGTCGAACTCCGCATCACAGTTGCTAACTGATTTCGAATGACTGAAATTTGAGTGGGGGAACAAACGTACTAATAAATATCAGAATTATTCGAATTAAGTACATTTACAGAAACATTTACACAAGCTTTCACATCTATGAAATTAGTGTGACAACCACACAGTTAATGAATAATTATTATGCATACAATTCCAAAATATATTTATTCACACGAAAAATATTTAATACACAAATATTTCAAACCTAAAACGATTACTGCTTATTAAATATTATATTATGTCCTATACCTACATTCAAAATAAAAACAAGAACATAAAGTAGATTAGACTAAAGCCTTCCTCGGTCTAAGGAAAAGTGGTCAGAATGCTGGCAGCATTGCCACGCTGGATGGCAATGCTAATATTTTGGCCAATGAATTATAAGTACCTATCTAATAAGAAGTAGACTTATATCAATCCAATCTTTATTGCTTAGGTGTCATCTATAATTATCATTAATATTTTTTTTGTAAAAAATTATAAATAAATCTTAGAATAACTACTCAGAAAAGGTAGGTTTCCAAACAACGCCTTCTCAAAACGTAAGCTACAAATTCGCTTTGTAGCTTACGTTTCGATTGGTATTTTAAACGATTTAAGCAAGAAAATTAATGGATTACCTGTAGAATGTCACACCATAACTCTTATGCTGCTTTTCTGATTTGTTGTGGTACGATTTCACCGCGCAAATTGTCATAGTAAAATTTTTATATTTTTTTTGGAGCCATATATGACACCATTTGAATGGTTTAAATTTTGCGAATGTACTTGGTTTCTTTGTGTAGTTATTCTAAGAAATAAATAAATAAATATTTTTGGGACATTATTGCACACACGGTCATCTTACCCCAAACTAAGCAAAGCTTGTGATATGGCTGCCAGAGACTGATATACATACATATATAGTTTTTAAATACATACTTGAATAGATATTAACAACCAGATATAGTACAAACACAAATGTTCATCACACAAATGTTTGTCCTACGTGAGAATCGAACCCACGCCCTCAGGCTCAGAAGGTAGGTTCACTATCAACTGGACCAACAGGCTATCGAATTATATATATAAGTAAATACGCAACACTATTTCTTTATCACGACTAAAGTTCAGGCCACCCAAAATTATTTGAAATTCGCGGCTTCCTTGCATCTCAACGCTATTCTATTAGAAATCTTCCACAAAATTGAAATATATAATTATGTAGATTCAGAATATTGTAAATCTTTATTGGATGAGGCGCCTCCGGAAACGAGCGAATTTCAAAGCTTCAAAAGCTTTCCGTTTCAGCGGTGGGCTTTTTCTGGGAACATTCGATGTAGTCCATATCTTGTATCGGTGATTCACTAATAAGGTCCATAACAAGGTGGCTTTTAGGTGTCTATTTAAATTAAAAAGATGTTTGTGGTTTAACACGACCGTGTGTTACTTTAACATCCCGTGAACAATGCTTTTGGTGTTTAATTTGTGGGCCATAATGTTTTAATTTTGATTTTATTTATGTGCTGGTTTGCCTTTGTGTTATTCATATTCATTTATTTTAGCATTCCACGATGTTTTTAGGTGGTAGAAAATTATTTTAGTTAAAATTGTGGACCCCGTCGGGCACAGCTAAATGATATGGAAGAGAGAAGGACAGCAAATAACACAAAAAATATTTTTATTTGTTAAGTATTCGTCAATGGAGTAATGAGATTTATTTATCAGGAAATGTTTAAGGATTTGTAGAAGTGTCGTGTACATTGGTAATCAGTAGCATTTGGGATGAATGGGTACGAGATACATACAATAGATTATGGGATATTTTTTCAACCAAATTAAAATGAAATTGTCAATTCAAGTGTGTTTTGAGTGTATGTTACGCACAGAGATACATAATATATCTACTACGTAGATGTTTCGATATAGATGTTGATATAAATTCACCGATTGTGAGCCAATTTAACTATTTTTTATTTATTTTTAATAATCAAAGGTCTCGAAAGGTCTTATTAAAATTTAAAGGTTCCACGTCTAAGGGTAGAAAATTACGTGTTGAATCCCGTTAATTGATCTTTCCATGGAAGTATTGAAATTCCTACGAAATTTGTTTTTATTTTTGGTTAAAGTTTATATATTTATTTTAATTTAAGTAACATACTGTAACGACGCCAGCGCTGACTGAGGTGGAGCTTGTCATTTATTTGCTCCAAAGTGCAGGGATTTTTAGTAACGTTTGCCAACTAAAATTAGTCAATAGTACATTACCTTCCTACCTGCCAATTATCTTATATTCCTCAAGATTTATTTATATTAGGTATGTAGGTAAGTAACTAAGTAATGGGAGATTATGTAAACACCTAAAAATATTTACTTTTTAAGTTTATAATTCCACAAATTTTGTCTTCTAACTAATTTTGTCAATCGATAGGTAAACATGATTGTGGCATTGATGGTAAAAATAAATCTTTCAGTCATAAGTTGGAATTTCTGTGATATTGCTACTGCCATCTAGTGTCGAGTAGCAGGACTTCGTTTAAATATTATTGATTTTCTGAATGATCGTTTATTTCATTACGTAATTAATAAAATTGATCTTAATAATAAATTAATTTTAAAGCCTACTAAAATAAAATTTAACTTTTCAATAGGTAACTAAATTAAATTTAGCTCAATGAATGTACTACCAATATTAGTTTTGTCAAGACTGAGTAGATGGCGCCATGAGTTGCTTCCTTATACCAATAATAGTTTACCATTTATGGAAATACGGAAACATTTACTGTAAATTTAATGTAATTTTTCGAAATAACATTTAAATGTATTGACAGGCAAAGCAAAGAAAGAACCTACCAATAAAAATATAATTAGCTAAAAGTCTACGAATGTAAGAATGCACTACCAATGTGCAATGTGCACTACCAATTTGTTCATATCAAAATACTTAGGACCAACCAAGATAAGTTTTTTTTTTTGATAAGCTAAGTCAAAGAAATATGGGATAATTAAGAGAAATAATTGTAAGTAAGATGAACTTACGGTGGTAAAACTGTCATCGTAACTACATTGTTTGTAATTTATTCAGATTTAATAATGTATTTGTACTGTTTAAAACTATCACGGTTGTTCACAAAATTTATATGATTCGCATTAGTCAGTCTTCCCGTGAACACGGTGCATGTAACTGCGCCTAAATATCGGGAGCTTATTCCACAACACTACCACGGTAAATATCCCATAAATAATCATATAACTTTATTTGCCTGTTGTAAAAACAATACATAAAACAACAACTACGAATCACTAGGTACTTATCTGCTTAATTCTACACAGGTTTATCTAAAACCAGCCACCCTGTCACCTCTTCTTTTAACCTTTCAAACAAAGCTCCTCGCCGGCCGTTTATCTCCAATCGGCACCCAGTTACATGAACCATGTGAAGGTTAACACCGATTCATTAAAAAACGACGTCTGTGGACCCCCAAAAGACTGAAAAAGGTAATAAAAGAGGTCAAAAAAGACTACATTTCGGTTACCGAGGCGCCTAGCGGGTGCCGCGCGGCGTCTGTGTGTAGCCCTTTTTATACACAACGATTTTGGTAGATAGTTAACGAGGAACACGATTAAGGATAATAATTTTTTTGAGAATGTTTCTTTTTTTAACCAAACAGAGTAAAAACAAACACAATTTTTTTTAACGCGTAAGTATAAGTCTGTCTTTGATCACCAACTCGCCTGGGGCCTTACGCCTCCTGCGGTCTCAAACTAACGTTAAAACCGCGCAGTTCGGAAAATCACGTGAACATGAACTCGCCCAGATACGGGTCGCGCAACTTGTTTCATCACCTAAACTGGATTGCTTTTTATGCACTTAGCACTTAGACCTAGAAGATACCTATATTCACTCTGATTTTGAAAATACCTAGATTGTATCTCTCAGGAAACAAGGAAGCCGGCAGATTGTAAATACCTGATTTAGTACTAAGACGGGATCACTTGCGACCTTATTTTTTTGGAATTTGGCCTTGAGACGAAATACCCAAACAAAAACATCCTATCATATTGTGATACAATGACAGCGGGTAAGACTGGGGTGAGTAACACCTCCACGTTCACCTTCCTGGGGCCTTACGGACAACTGCTATTACAGGCACCTAATCCGCTCAGTTGGAAAATCACGCAACCGCTAACCGTATCTGGGCGCGATGAGGTTTGCGGTCGCGTGATTTTCCAACTGAGCGGATTAGGTGCCTGTAATAGCAGTTGTCCGTAAGGCCCCTGGGGTGGTTATTTCACCGTCGTCTCTCGTAAATTCATTTTAGCTGAATGCAAAATGATGTAACTCGGTGCCTTTTTGTTAATAAAGTCGCAATAGACAACAATGTTTTGTTTACATATTTTCTAAGCATTTGTTTTGTTAGATTTTTGGCACGGAAACCCACCACGGCTATAGTTAGCTTGTATTTTGTGTTTTTGAAAAAAAAACAAATAGATACTTAGTGGGATTTTTGAAGAATGTGTAATAATATGTTCACTGTTTGCGTATCTCTCAATAAATAAATAAGTCGTTTTCCCGTCCTTTGGGCCGGGATGCCAAACCTTATACTACTTAACATATATTTAATACCTGACGTTTAATTTTTTTTATATAAGTACGTAGGTATATCAAATGAAGCAATAAAAAAAACTTAATTATTTATTACAGGGTACAGGGTTATTACTTATTACAGGGTACAGAGACAGTCACCATGTACTGAATATCTTTGTGCTCATTAAAATTATTCAGAAAAGTATTATGAAGCAAACAGTACAAGTAAAGAGCAGTTTGTACTGGCTTTGGCCCACTGTCTCCTTGTCTATTTTGTTTGATTAAATTTAATACTTATTGAAAGTCATAAAGTTTTAAAGCAAACAGAAAATCTAGCTTCCGTTTTTTTTTTTTGTTTGCTTTATTGTAGTATATATTATTATGCTATAGTACAAACCAGACGCCATACTCCAGTGTCGTGCCCTGTAAATGCTCCCTCCGATTGTTTGGACAGATACGCGAAGTAGTTTTGTTGCGGGCGCGCATCTAATTTATACGCGTTGGATCAGACACGATTCGCTATTGCATATACCACTGAATTATTTTGAGCGACTTAATATCGCACATTTATATAAGTACTAGTAGCGCCCCCGGCTTCACCCACTCTCCTACAGACACCGTTAATTGTTCAGAATGAAAAGTAGCCTATGTATTTATCCAAGGTAGGAAAAGTTAATCGCATACCAAATTTCATGCAAATCTGTACAGCCGTTACGGAGTTGTTAACATTACCTATGTACTTAAAAATCGCATTTATAATTGTTTTTAAGTGATGAAATAAAACACTTTCAATGAATTAAGCGCGTGTATTTTGCGTTATTTTTCCTGACGTTTGACACTTCGCAGTGTCTGTAGTAAAAGGTGGAATTGATGCCCCTTCTCACCTCAGGGGGACAATTCAAAAGGCTGGAGCCGTTGCGGAGGCCGCAGAAGACGCCAAGCGGCGCAAGTATGCATCACTTTCAAGTAAATATATATTTGTGCCGCTGGACATCGAAACTTTTGGTCAAAGGGTCAAAGGTCCATGTACCAAAAAGTTTTTTTTTAAAACGCCACAATTAATCGACGCCGCTGGTGATAAGAGAGCTGGCTCATTCCTCGCGCAGATAATTTCTTTGGCAATTCAACCGCGGAAATGCAGCCTGCGTTCTTGGCACTTTACCACATGGACAACATCTTGTTTTTGATATTTGATTATATTAGTGATAATTAGTAATAATTACGTTTTTTTTTTGTTTTCTTTGTTTGATCTACCTTTGTACTTAAATAAAAAATAAAACTTTTTAAATTTTACTGTTGATGACTATAGAAACGACACAACGATTAAAAACAAACAACTCAAAGGCCAACTCGAACATTTGAAGGTTATTCTCAAGATTTTTGAAGATTAAAAAAAAACACAATAAAATTAAATTTTACTATCCCCTCCAACATAACAAAATAAAAATATCAACACGAAAATTGCTTTATACTATTTTCCAACGTTATTCTAAAGATAATGTCCGATAGCTTTTTAATTCTTATTCATTGTTCTTTTATCTTCAAAAGCTTTGAAATAAGTGAGATAGCCGCACGCTTTTAGCTGCTCTCTAATAAGCTACCAAAATAACGACTTACCTAGTTGTGATCCGCCGCTAACCGCAGACTGCCCTCGCGATAGGGCAATGATATGATCTCTTACGTATTCCGTGGGACCTGCGGTCGCGGCGGTCCATGAATGGCTCGAGACAGAGGATAACTAAATAAATCACTTATGAACAACCAACGTCAGACAGCTAACGTCGGTTGCGTTTGTTTCACGAAATTAGGAGGTTTATGATTTGAATATTGATGAGGTTTAATTAATTGAGGAAAATTTGGTTACCTGCCGAAGTACTGACCATAGTAATAAATCAAAAGAAGATTTGTATTCATTGACTTGCAGAGCTCTACAGAGATGACGGGATGGTGATTAGGGGCTTTGTGCACTGCTACAAGACTGGCCTAAAACAGGGCAAGGATTAGCGAAAGAGGAAGCAGGCTTATACAGGCAATGGATAGATAGAGCTGCCACTGATTATGATGATAGTTAGTGAAACTAAAGCCCGGCTGTATATCTCAAAAGGGATACATTGAATTCATTGACTTGCAGAGTTCTACAGAGATGACATGATAATACAGTGATGATATTCGGGGGCTTTGTCAACTGCGCTAAGATTAGCCTAAAACAGGAGGATAATAGCGAGGCTTATACTGGCAATAGATAGATAGAGCTGCCGCTGATTATAATAATTGTAAGTAAATATTATAGGCCGGCCACATAACTCAAAAAGTCATTGTCATCTTACCTCACACCCAAAGAAAAGAAACAAAATTAAAAAATAAAATAAAAATTGTTTAAATTAGAACGGCTGTCAAGGCATTTTTGTAAGGTTGTAGTCAGTTGCTCCAATATAAACGAATCGTCGATCATTCGAAATCAGTTAGCAACTGTAATGCGGAGTTTGACGCGTTGATCTAAATAAGCATGTTCAATCAAGGTTCAATCATAATGCGTGGTAACAGATTTTTCTTTTCATTTCCTTTCTATTTACTTCTTTTTTCTGTGCTCACACCAACGTTGCGACGCGGGAGATATCAGACTTGTGATGTCAGCCTATAAAGTCCTCTTTGTTCTTCATAATAATAAAATAGCTAATTGAATAAAACCAACACTAATAAATAGTCGTAAATAATTAAAAGTTACGCCTTAAAACGTGCACTATTGCATTAAATTTAAGCGTAGTAATTGGGCAACACACCGTTATAGAATAGTAGGTAATACCGTTCAATGAAAAGCCGACAAATGCTTTTCGGCAAAGCGTTGATGTAAATATTGCATAACTACACTACAATTACCATTTCTCAAACATTCTCGATCTTGATTTAACTTCAGCGCCAATAGAATAAAGATTAACATTCTTTTGAACTATGAAATAAACATCCATAAATATCTACACAAAGCTGCGTAGAACACTAATCGTAACCAGATTCTTTCAATTCCACCGTCGTCGATCTTTCATCGCGGTATTTTATGCTCATTATAAACTAATAGTTCCCGTAGTTTAACTCGATGTTTTCCAGTTTTCCCATATTTTTCAGGTATACTATGCATACATCTTCTTCACAATGATGCTTTGTACTTCTCCAAATTCTAAAATAAGATAAGATTACGTGTTTAGTTAGTCATGAAACGATAAGAGAGAAAGTTAGGTACAGCAGCTCGTTAAGCTGTTGCCCGTGACTACGACGCGTAGACTAAAATGTTTAAAAAAAATTACGCGGATTTGTCCGCCTTTGACCACCACCTCGCCTGTTGGTAAGCGACGATGTGGTCGAAGATGAAGCACGCAGACTTAGAAGATACCTATTCACGCTGGCCTTGAAAAGGCCCAGGTTATATCACTCAGGAAACAAGGAAGCTGGCAGGTTGTTCCAATCTTTGGCCGTACGGATTAGTAACGTAGAATCGAAACGTTTGGTAGGTACATATCCAAGGAAAATCCACAATGTAGTGGGCCGTTTTCCTACTTGTCCTGTAGTAAAAAAGGGATGGCAAGATAAGGTCATGTAGCTCTGATGCACATTCACCGAAATGAATCCTGTAGAAAATTTACAGACTCGCTACTTTACGGCGGTGTTCTAGACTGAGAAGTTTCTTAGCCACTAACTTCTCATCGCCTATAAGACGAGCAGCATGCCGGTCTACCGATTCAAGAGCTTCGTGTAAGAGACCCCTAGGAGTTCCACTACCATTCCCCTGGTACCAACTTAACATTCACTCCGCGCTGATAAAACAGAGCAATGCGGGTCAAGAATTTAATTCAAATTTACCCACAATATGACAATAGATACAAAAATCACAAATGATTATATCTACGGTGAATGTTAATGTACTTCTTTCATGGAAGCACTTCTACACACTAATTGAAAAGCAAGTAACGATGACTGTTTTAAAAGGGGGGAAGATGCGTGATATCCAAACATTGTACCCAATAAATATGGCTCTGTTTCGGCTCGAGTCAGCGGCGACGTTGACGTCTACACTGTAAACGTCAACTTCACCGCTCCACTAGACACTATACTAGAGCATAGAAGTGACATTGAAAGAAAATTAAGTTATTGTTTTTAAGTATTTTCGAGTGAAAAGTAATGCCGTGAAACTTGTTTTTTGTCTTCGAACTGTTGTTGCACCTTGTGAAAAAGCAGGAAGTAATTTTTGCTGCTTTATTTCACACAATTTTGACAAGTAATTCACGTGCTATCAAAACGACAGTTCGATTGTGACTGAAGTCGATTGTGTCCGGGAGCCCAATGTATGCGGTCCACGTCAAGGAGTTCGTCTCGTATCTTCCCCCTATTTACTTACATCAATGGCAAGTAATTATCAAAATTGAAATTATGCGAGTGCGTTATGTGTTATTGTGTCATTATTTGTGTATTGGCACCAGTAATTTAAAAGTGTTTAATGTCGACGCATTACATACAGTGTCGGCATTTACAATTATGTATAAAAAGCGGTCGAGTTGCACAAAATTGCCAACATTGAGGACTCTGCGATGGGAGCTTGTAAATGGAGAAATAATTGATTCTAATGACGAACGACGCGAGCTCATCTCGATTTGCACTTGTGGGTATTACTGTGGTGGCAAAAAATGAGAACAGATGTTAATTCATCTTTGTTTACGATGCTGGACAGAGTGAAGATAATATCAGTGGCTCAAGTGGACGTACGCGTTTCTTACCTGTAAAAACACACTACCTTATTCACATTCAACACATATGCTCGTAAACGTAATAATAAAAAAAAAAAAAAGTTATAACAGAGAACAGAGAGTCCTCATCAAAATTTTTGAACCACAAACCAAAACGTTATTTGTGTATGTATTTTTGGTTTTTGTTGAATTTAAAAAAAAACGCTAAATAAATTTTGATAAAATATATATGGGACTACTTTTGAGGTTTAATCTACCAAAAAAAAGAAGAACAAAGAAAGAAGGAGAACGAAGAAGAACAGCGGAGTAATCGCGTAAAGATACAAATAAAAACAATAGTTAAAAAATAAAAGAAAAATAAATAAAAAAACAGTCGATAACCTCCTTTTTTCGTCGGGTAAAAACCAGACCGTGGCTCCAGAAGCGAAACTAGAAATAGTCTGAAAAGGTCCTGAGTAAGGGTTAAAAAAAGGATAAAAGTTTAGAATAAATGAAAGCTCGTGATTTTTTGAAGTTAATAACGTGAATTTTTGTTATTCAACATTCTGTTGACACATAAAATCGGTTACATAAGCCATTTTCGAAATTAATCCTTTGAAAGAGGATGAAAATTTGTAAGATCTTGGTTCTTCCATATTTTAACTGATGGAAAATCCCATCGAGCACGAGGCTCCTCATTATCATCATCATTAACAGCCTATCATGCTCTCACTACTGAGGCTCAGGCCTTCTCTCAGAGAGAGAGAGTGGGTGGGCACATCCACTCATCTATGATTATAGTCCTGACCTCAGTCACTTCCGCCACTAAAAAAACTTACTACTTACGTAGTAGGCAGGATTCTATACTCGTAAAAGAATATACTTGAAATGATAAATTTTAATGTAGCAAACTAACTATAAGGCATTAAAATTCTATATACAGATGGAGTATTTGTATTATACTTTGAGATAATTTAAAGCAAGAAACTATTGTATGTAATAAAATTTCACAACCAAAATTATCTTCCTCAATGACAAAAGAATGATCGTCATTCAGATGGAAATGCGAGAGATGGACACAGAGACGCAATAAGAATTTAACCCGCGGGGCAAGTAAATATTTTAATTTAAATCTGTTCACAAGTAAATAAGCGAAATAACACGCTATAACTAACTTACTGACTCGAATTTGATAGGTAGCTTTCCTATGGGACGTCTCCCAAGAAATTATATTAGGACAGGGATGAACTATAGGGTTTAAAAGAAACATCTAGAACGTTGTTGTTGTGTAATGAAAGTCCAAGCATACGAAATTGCGGGCAACAGCAAGTTAGAAACGAGTATAAATCAATTCGAAATTAGATGGGATAGGATCATTTCGTAAAAAGGGCTTACTTCGGGCTACCGAAGAGCCAAGGTCCGTTCGCCGTTCCTGGTAAGTATAGATGGAAAGTTGAAGTGGGAAAAATATCTGCGGAAACTGGACATTCATGATTGGCGTGAACTTGCGTGAGATAGGATAGAGTAGCGCCTTTCGGTATCGGAGGCCAAGACTCATTTTGGGTCGTTGCGTCACTACTAGGTAAGTATTCATCATCAGCCCCTAAACTTCCAATGCTGAACAAAGGTCTCCCTCTTAGAGAGGTATGTTGCCAAAAACCCCACGCTTTGCAGGCGGCTTGATGCGGCTGCCCATCCTCCGGTGGTTCTGGTCGCAGTTTCAGGACATACCCGGGTCCTAGGTAAGTATTAGTAGTTCAAAATGGCCGCTTAAATTAAAACTAAAACTAAGAGCATCATTTAAATAAAAGCTTTATAATATTATGATTTGTTAGTGGGCAGATTTTTTGATAGCTTTCTCCAGTGTCGGCAGGGCAAATACCCCGATTCGCCCTCCGTATATTTATATAAGACATATTTCCACCTACGTGTCAAGGTGTGCTCCAAATTGGAGTTAAAGCAGCAATTAGACCGATTACAGACGAGAACTGAACATCCTGTCAGCAGGATGAAGTGGGCGACGGGGCGACGACTCATTGTGCGCAACCATGCAAGTCTTTCAATCCTGGAGATGGAAAATTACAGTTGTAAGGTCATACTTAGACGTGATACTTGCCATGATTTACATTGAGTAGGCAATAAGAAACGATAAATAGTTGCTTTATAAGTTTAACGCCTACTTACGTTGTCTGTGTTTTTTAGCTCTACCAAACGGTAAGGCCGATTTCAATGAGTTTTTTAAATTGGTTATTACTATTAGTAATTTTTGTTTTTGGGGGATTATCTTTTTAGGGTCGGTTATTATTTCTAAGGTTTTATAACCGATGAAAAAAGGAGGAGTTTTTCTGGTCAGCGCGTATATTTTGTATAATTTCTATCCAACTGCCTAAGAAGACTTTTAGCATAAATCGGTTGACCAATTTTGATGTTTGCGGTGTCGTTAGATTTTTCTTTATTCTTAAAATGTCATTGTTCTTGGTATTAATTTGGATACCTAGAGAAAAATACTTTCTTTAAAATAATTACCAACTTAAGTTGAACCCTGGAAGGTAGGAGCGCCAACTGTATGCAATGTTCTGTTAAATATTAACATCATTTCTGTGTTTTGGAAACACTTGGCAATTTTTATGTTTTTTTTTTTTTAGTGAAAACTTCTTTATGCGCGTTGAGCACTTTATTTTTGTGGGTATTGAATGAGACTGAGCCGTCACGCTCGGCTATGTGACGCTCGTTCGGGTAAAGTCGGCTCGTGTCGACTAAAGGAGCGAGAGAGATATAGTTATTAAATTGCCTTGATGAAGTTTTCACTTCTGTCGTGTCAAGTCGTGTGGTCTTATAGTGCTAACAGACGCTCGAACGCGGCTGATGGACCGCCGTCCAACCAACGGGAGAGAAAGAGTAAGAATATAATATTACCCTCTCTTTCTCCCATTGGTCAGACGGCGGTTGAGGTCAGCCGCGTTCGAGCGTCTGTTAGCACTATTAAGCACAACCCGTTTTTTATACAAAAAAATCAAGCTTACGCAAAATCAGTAATTGTTGCAATTGAAACACAAGTGAACAGTGACGTAAAGATACGATTCATTTTAATTATATAAAGTACTTGCAAAGAGATGTTGTAACACAATCAATCCCAAGAACTTTTCCTCTATAAACAATCCTCAGCACACTTTCTGTATTTTTGCAATGTTTACCAATAAAGCGAGATTAGAAAACAGATATGCTGTGACTAATTATGTCCAATCCTACGCAACCTGTAATCACCTACGATACGACACAATTCAAAACATCGACTTTCCCCTACACCGTACTAGTATGTAGGTGTACAAAAATGTATCGCGACTGCGTCCTTCGGAAAGTAGGTAGATATGTCGTTGACCGAATTCGCATCGTCTAATCAGAGAGAGTATGTGAAAGTGTAAAGAATTAATTACTATTTGCGATGTTTTCGTCACCCAAAGTTTTTTTGTTGTTGGATGTACTTGGTTTATTGTTGTGCCATAAAGCTGCGTATCTACTATGTTCGCAAACAGGGGCGTTTCGGTCTCCTGCTTTTGTTAAATAGTAAGATGTAACGGGAGCGCAATTGTAAATACGGCTTGTAATAATTTCCGATTGTAGTGTAGCAAAACTGGTAAAATTTGACATTAAAACAGGTTACAAAATCTGGATAACCGTTTGCAACTTTGCACGCTCTGCGCTCCACTAGTACGCAGTTTTATATGAACAAAAAGTGGATCGTAGTTTCGTTAACGTGAGTAACGCAACACGTTTAGTGTGTATGCATCTTGTGACGCTTATTTATCTCTATCTTGCTATGAAATAGTCATAGGAAATCTTTTATAGTCATCGAGTGTTTTTTTCTTTATAAAAAGAGCGGCAAACCGGCATGCAGTCCACCTAATGATGCCACGAAAAAAAACTGATGATGGATGAAGAGATTTCCAGCTTTGCAAGATGGTGGAGTGAGCTCTTTGACAGTATAGGGATGTACGGTAGTGAACATCCGACACAGGAATGAGATTAAAAGCTTTTCAGAGCATTCCACGAAAAAACAAGTGGCAAAAATATAGACCCACCGACATCTCGTCGAAGGCTAAGTACCTATCCAGCTTTTTATTGAGTTTAGATCATGTCAAATACTAATTCTGGCAACGACATCACTCATGGTTCAAACGAATACTCCAGAACACGCGCAGCGCCAGCCTTGGGCTACCCCAGGGCCTAGAGCGACCGCTCTTTTCACTCTACAGCGAGAAGTGCGGTCATAGCATAGTCATAGCAAGGGGCGCCAAAATACCAAAAGCGAAAAAAAAAATGGTGCGCCTCGGGGCGGAGTCAACGAGGCACACTTAGATTGACTGTAACCAGCATTCAATTTTGATGTGGAAATAGTTCATATCCTGGATTAGCACATGGGCTACTTTTTGTTCCGGAAAAATGACAGATTCGTTTATGATTCCTATATGTTCTTTTCTGTTCAAATTTTCAGAAATTTAACGCGCTGAATGACCATCTCGTTCTACCCCGACTAAAGTCCAGGGTAATCCAAAAGTACAGGCGTGTCGTGTGTAGTGCGGTGGGCGTGCCGTATTTACTGGAGCAGTTGAAGGAGCGTGGAGCGCAAACCTAAGTGTAACCGCAGCTTTACGTGGCTACGAGTTTACTTGCATGCGCCCGTTTTATAGGATTTATTCCTTTTCCTAGAGCTTTTCTAACGACAAAAAGGTTAAACGTGAGTCTTTTTTCAGCAGCATCCATCTCACACAAAGCCCGTCATCCATAATATAAGTTCACGTCGAAAACGCGTAATAAAAAGTATCCCTTTAAACAGCTACAGTCGGCTAATCTTTGAAGCGCTTGCTCGCAAATCACATGTCTGTCCTAGACTGGGAGTTCAAGCATTCTTGAGTAAGGTTCAAAGTTAGTTTCTTTGACATGTATATTTGCTTTCGATCTTTCGATTTCAAAGCACAAATAGTAGTTTTAGTTGTAATGTTTACTTGTAAATTTAATGTTAAGTGTAATTGTAGCAAAGCATACACATATTGCTTTGTGGCTTGTGTCGGGTGTGACATAGAATAAACAGCACATTTAATTTTCTAAAAATAAAATTTGTACCTGTATCATAAATAAATAAATATTCGGGATATTTTTTTAACAGGCGGTCATCTGACCCCAAACTAAGCAAAGCTTGCAATGTGGCTGCCAGAGACTGTGTTAAGGTGGGTTTTTTAGCTTCTTAAAAAATCGAACCAATCTATTTCAATAATTAGCGTTTTTAAAAAAAATATTTTAGTGGTTTAAACTGCAAGTATCTTAAAATGGAACGTTTTACCTATGGCTAATACAAATTTTAAACAGTTTTTATCCTCTTTGCTAGGCCGGGAAATTATTATAATGTAATGTAAATAATAAGGTGTGCTACTGATTAATAGCTTTACATGATAATGTAAAGAATAATCTTTGATTTTTGTAAACACCGTGATCATTTACAATATATTTTCCCCGGCCTTGCTACAAGGACAAGAAAATTGTTTGAAATTTTAATTTCTCGTTATAAGGCAAACTTGCCTTGGCGTGTTCAATCGGAATTACAGCCATAATGTTTTTGTACTTGAGTGATGTTATTTTCAACACACTACACTCTCATTTTACTACCTTTCCATCTTACTGAAAATACAAGTCAGCTCTCCAGCTACTTGAGATTAACATCCATTATTTTGCATATTATTGACATTTACTACCTCACCGCTTTATTTATACACGTCCAGAGATATTTGGGAAGTATTTTTTTAAGAACATAAAAATATTTGTAGGAAACAAAACGAGATACGATATTTATGGTCGACCCGATGTTGTCAAAGCGAAAATTTATATTGACCAAAACTGATTTAGCTTTTGGCCGACGAAAGCTGTAGTCCTTTGTGATGAAATCATCACCACTGAGTCTTCGTGTATGGTATATTAGTAGCGCCCCGCGATTTCTCCCGCCATCCTGCAAGGAACGTGAACTTTTCCGAACTAAATTTTATCCAAATCCGTTCAGCCGTTACGGAGTCAAACTTTCGCTTTTAGATAACATATTAGTAAGATTTTAATGTAGAAATCTTAGTAATCGTGCAAACTTCTCAGTTATCATATTTGGATAGAAAAATTAACAGCATAGCACCTCCCTAGAAACACTATCAAAAGCCTTTTCTAAGTTAACAAAACATAGATACATTGGTTGACTTGAAGGGATGTGGGTGACACGAGAAGAACAGCAGTCATGCTGAGTGGAAACGTTAAAGTGGAATAGCACTTTCGCATTATAATATTAAGTATTAGTATAATTGATTGAGAATTAGCATAAGTATTTTTCTGTATGGACCGACGACATTGTGAGATTCGCGGGCATCCAGTAGATGCAGATGACAGGCTGTCGTTCAGTGTAGAGGTCTAAGGGAGAGGCCTATGTTCCGCAGTGGACATCTTCTGGCTGATGATAATGATGATGATTTCCATACACATTTTAATTCGTTCAACCGTTTTAGCTGAATTAATCGACTAACAATCTAAAACAATTACCCTAACATTTGTATTTATACCTAATTGTGGTTGTGTGGAGATAAAATTATCAGATTACGAAGATACAGCGCTATGTTTCAAGGCTTATTAAAAGCTCAACGTGTGAGAAGAAGGTAAACGATCTCGTTTCGTTGAAAATGGTGATGGCTTCCACTTTGAATCTCATTTGTTGTCGTTAAGCCGACAGGGTGGCTACCTTTATTGACTTTAAGTGATAGTTTTAAATTCTTACTGCATTGTTTTATATATTATTATTTCATTATGTACAATTTTAATTTTCGATTAACTGATGTAATTGGCGTTGTGTGCCGTTTTAGTTAGTAAACAATAAACAATAAACAATAATTTTACGGCGTTAAAGCGATCAACCTTATTTGAGAAACTTATTGATCATGATTTAAAATCGAATTCGCTTCTTTTGTTTTTAATTCAATTTTGACCTCTTTAGTAAAACAAGGTAAGTAAAGAGGCTATTTAGCTGTTGAGAATCCTTGCAGGCTAAAGCCGTTTGTACGCGGAGGTGACCAAACTATCGGATAATATAGAGTGGCAATGTGACTTTCTCAGAGCTTTGTGGTGACGATACTAATGCATCGCACACGGCGCATCCAACTTGCAACTATAGAAAGATGCATGTACTTATAGCCTTACTGGTGGCCCCACCAAGCAGTGGGGTCACAGCCCATGCTTTCAGGATTATTAGGACTACGAGTAATAGTGCGTCAAAGACAGTTGGACCATGAGTCAAGCATCAGAAACTTGCATCTTACTCTCACACGCGAGTCCTTGTTCTAAATTGAATAAGCTATTTGCACCGCGTGCAAGGTCCAATATGTGCTTTATAATATCCTTGTTTTACGATCATTTACGACCACAGCGACTAACCGACAAGTTTTTCACTGGATCGCAACGCAGTTAGCATGTTGTGTGCAAACGACCCTTAAAACAGTATTTAATGGTAAATCACGCTACATAATAAAAAGATAAGCATAATCTAGGTGTCCAAGTGAACATTTTACACCATACTTTAATATCTGGTTACCTATTCAGTTAGCGGTTAAAGTTTTATAGATTTTATGTTGGCGGTCTAACCACTTTTAAATATCTTTACTATGGTAATAAAATGTAAACACTAATTAATGCATGTTTAAACTTTACTACGATTACGGAAAATAAATTTAATTGCTAAATTGCAAGCTTGCTTAGTAATCTAGCTTAGTGGCGTAGAGCAGAATGAAAAGTATGGTATAATACTAATATTTTAAACGTTTATCGGGACTTATCACGTATTATTTAATTTAGGTAAAAAATATGTACCTTTCGCTCGACGTTTCGACCATGTTACAATGGCCGTGGTCACGAGCTGACTGAAAACTGCGGGTGAGTCCGGCGAGAAGAGCGGGTGTTTTGTTCTCCTACCCTCACATGTGTTCAAATCGCGAAAGTTTAAAAATTACTAATACTAATATTATATTATAAATGCGAAAATGTGTTTGTATATCCCTTGTCGACACAGCAACAGGGCAACGCATAAACTTAGTTTTTTGCATAGAGATAGTGGAAAAGCTGCAGAGTGACTTTATGATACTTTTATCTCTGAAAAAATTACAGCTCCTGAAGGAACGTCCACGAAGGTGAAGTCGCAGGGTGCAGCTGGTAACACTTATTTAGCAAGACTCTTTAAAAAAAATTGCTACTCTTGTTAACAAAATGTTATTCAATCATAATAATCATTATTTCAGCCATATAGGATACTAGCGGTCCGCCCCAGCTTCACATGGGTATAGATTATAGCCTGTGTCACCCGGGGATAGTGTAGCTTCCCAACAGTGGAAGAATTTTTAAAATCGGTCCCGTACTTTTTGAGCCAATACGTTACAAACATACTTACATACAAATCTTTCCTCTTTATAATATTACTAGCGGTCCGTCCCAGCTTTGCACGGGTATAGATTATAGCCTATGTCACCCGGGGATAGTGTAGCTTCCCAACAGTGAAAGAATTTTTCAAATCGGTTCAGTAGTTTCGGAGCATATTCAATGCAAACAAACAAACAAACAATCAAATCTTTCCTCTTTATAATATTAGTATAGATAGTATAGATAAGCGATCTCTAAAAGGGCCGGTTGGAAGTGGCCCGCATCCAGTGTTTACCTGCGGTCTCTTCTATTTTATTTTTATTTTTCATTACTCTATAATTTATTGCATACTAATGACCCGCCCGCCCGGCTTCGCACGGATGTAATTTACGTATGAAGCTGGGGCGGATCGCTAGCTATACATATAAACCTTCCGTGAAAATGTATCTAGCTGATGGTGAAAACCGCATCAAAATCCGTTGCGTGGTTTAGGACGAATTAGCGGCCATACAGACCGACAGACAGACGCGGAGACTTTAATTTATACTATGTAGAGATTATAAAATTCACATATATATTCTTAGGTAGCATGTTTAAGGTAGGTATCACATAATGACCCTAATTTGGTATGGCAACAAAGTGCGCAGCAGATCGATTTATTTGATAATAGATTTTGTCTTTGGTACTTGTCGCTATAGTAACATTTTGCAAGCAATGTGTCTTTTAGGGTTTTAGCAAATGAATTTTCATTTTGTATGTCTTCTATCTGTACAGGTAGTTTTATTATATATTTTGATGGCCATTGGATTTGAGTCGGAGCTATGCATTACTAATTTAGAGGTTGCTAAGATTAGTTTATGTTTATAGTTAGACCTTATTCAATAATATAGTTTACTAGCTGAATCCCGCGGTGCTATCCGCGATTTTCCAATTTTCCCGCATTTTCTGGGAGAATAAGCACCCTATGTCCGTCCATTTGATGTACACTATCATCCTGCCAAAATTTGTTAAGATCGGCTTAGCGGTTTAGTCGTGAAAAGCGAACAAACATCCAGACAGAGAGACAGAGTTACTTTCGCTTTTATAATATTAGTAAAGATTTACCAGATATTTTCATGAAAATTATGGGTACTTTCTAAGGAATTTTCCGTTTTCACTGTCTTCTCATACTTTCTCTGAGGCCAGGGCTAAGGCTTTGCGCCCCGCAGTGACTTAAAAAAATCGACTTGTCTCGATCATAGTTTTATAGATTATTTTTCAAAGTCTCAAATATACTATACTATGCTATGCTATGCTGTGCTGTGCTGTGCTGTGCTGTGCTGTGCTGTGCTGTGTTGTGTTGTGTTGTGATGTGTTGTGTTGTGCTGTGCTGTGCTGTGCTGTGCTGTGCTGTGCTGTGCTGTACTATACTATACTATACTATACTATACTATACTATACTATACTATACTATACTATACTATACTATACTATACTATACTATACTATACTATACTATACTATACTATACTATACTATACTATACTATACTATACTATACTATACTATACTATACTATACTATACTATACTATACTATACTATACTATACTATACTGTACTGTACTGTACTGTACTGTACTGTACTGTACTGTACTGTACTGTACTGTGCTGTGCTGTGCTGTGCTGTGCTGTGCTGTGCTGTGCTGTGCTGTGCTGTGCTGTGCTGTGCTGTGCTGTGCTGTGCTGTGCTGTGCTGTGCTGTGCTGTGCTGTGCTGTGCTGTGCTGTGCTGTGCTATACTATACTATACTATACTATACTATACTATACTATACTATACTATACTATACTATACTATACTATACTATACTATACTATACTATACTATACTATACTATACTATACTATACTATACTATACTATACTATACTATACTATACTATACTATACTATACTATACTATACTATACTATACTATACTATACTATACTATACTATACTATACTATACTAATTATCGTTCCCTAACCAAGACCTCGGAAATTATTTAATTCTTTACTACACTAGACTTATCTTATATTAATAGTCGTTACATCTTTACCTTTAAGGTTTTTTTATGACGTGTTTTGTAATTTTTAATCGATAACATAAGGTAAATTTATTAAGGTTACCTCAATAAAGGATGTCTACAGATCTGATGACGTCATAATATGACATAATCACTCTCTTTGTCCTTATTTGAAGTGGACTACAACCTTGAGAAACTATAATATTAAAGGGCGCGCGCGTGTGTGTGTGTGTGTATTATAAATGCGAAAGTGTGTTTGTTTGCTGGTTTGTTGGTTTGTTTGTTCCTTTTTCACGCAACAACAGAGCAACTGATCGACCTGATTTATTGCATGGGTATATTTTAAGGGCTGGATAGTGACGTAGGCTACTTTTCATCATCATCATCATCGTCATCATCATCGCCATTTTTTCATCACTACTCGGGCGAAACCGCAGGGCGCAGATAGTATTTCATAAAAGTGATTTTTACTTATATTATACAGAACAGAAACTTAAGAAGTTGACTTACTATTAACCGATATTCTTTCGCTATGTAAGTGATGACATCAGTCTCCACTTAACCAGGTTTTAACTAGTGAAAGTTAATTAAACAACTTGTTTGGGATGCAAAGAACACGAAGTATCTTAATCCTCCGTGCTCGATTCGGGTATGAAAGTAAAATTATAATGATTGCTATTAGACTCAGTTCACCGAGTCGATGATAGCTGATATTGTGGGAGTTGATAATTACCAATATGGTTCTTATTTATTTACACGAAAATATTGATAACAATTATTATATTAGGTGTAGGTACAAATTAAAATAGAATATATTCAAAAAATACATAAAAATATTACTAATCTTAAAGCCCCTCGGTGGATGGAAAAGTGGCCAGATTGCTAATTTTTTGGCCAAAGTAGGTGCCAGCATTCCGGTTTCATGTCGCCTCCACCAAGCATTTGGCCAAGTCCCTGTATAAATCATGGGCGGCCGGTCCCCAATGTTACTTTTATTAAGTAACTGGTACATGAGGGCAAGTATCTTTATTCACTAAACAAAATACAAACCAAACAGCTTAATTGCCTAATTTTTCACCCCTAAAGATGAAGTATTTTATCAAATTTAAATGACACCACGCTTGAGATATATCTATACTAATATTATAAAGAGGAAAGATTTGATTGTTTGTTTGCATTGAATAGGCTCCGAAACTAATAAACCGATTTGAAAAATTCTTTCACTGTTTGCTACACTATTCCCGGGTACCATAGGCTATATTATATTTTCACAAAACATAGGGATTCTTCCTAAAACTCCAATAATGTAACCCAAGGTGTAAAAAAATTAGATTTACAATTTTGTTTGACAGTTCTAAGACAGGACAACGTCTGTCAGGTCAACTAGTCTATACTAATATTATAAAGAGGAAAGATTTGATTGTTTGTTTGTTTGCATTGAAAAGGCTACGAAACTACTGAACCGATTAGAAAAATTATTTCACTGTTGGGAAGCTACACAATCCCCGGGTGATAAAGGATATAATTTATACCCGTGCGAAGCTGGGGCGGACCGCTAGTCATCAATAAAAAAGACAACCGTCAAAAATATTGCGTTACATACATACACATTAAAAAAAACTTTTTGGAAGTCTGTTGAATAGGGTAGATATGTAATATGTGGATAACTATAATTTGTACATATGCTTTGTACAGTTTGTCCCTTTTCAAGCTCACCAAACCTTAATATTCAATTTTTAAATTCAAATTTAATAAGGGTGCATCTACACTTGTAATGGCACGGCGCGTCGCTTGCAATCACGTGATTTGAATAACACGCCCCGCCCACGCTCGTCATTCAGTTATTGGTCGGTGGTAAGAGGGTTCCGTAGCTCACAATTAACTGTTATGTGTACACGTGTTTGTCATGTTTGGCCAATAGCTTGTACGAGGGATTAGATATTTGATCAGGTCCGAGTTTTAGATCAATTATTGAATTACGCCCCTTTTTTCCTATTTTATATTCATATATTACCAAAAAATATCATTAATGGTACAACATAACAAATAACGACTATAAACAAATTATTACAAAATAGACTTATGGTAGATTAAGTAATAAAAACAACTAACTTTTATGATTTAGATGACAAGAAATTTTAATATTTATTGTCTACATTTTAAGATATGAAATAACTTTCTGCTCAAATTATATTGATCCTTAGTCCCATTCGCCCTCCGACCCGTTAGCTTTACCGTTAATTATCCGTTCTTTATTCGAAATTTTAAATTTGAATACAGTAACGGTCACGCCTTTTGTGGAACAATTAAATCGTGACGCATCGGAACGAGTCAACGATTTGCTCATTCGATGCATCGGATGTTATCGAGAGCAGTACCGATTCGATTAACGATGTGATTTTGACCCCAATTGCGAGTTAACGATTCGATTCAGAGGTGTTTACTGACAAAACAAAATATGTATTTGCATATTGATAGTCAGTTTTTTTCGATGGCAGGGGTTATGATAGTCGTAAGTTTTAAACTAATTTCTTATATAGGTACACTAATTACTTCGTCAAAAACATTTGTAAGTTACGTTTATTTTTGTCGAAAAATTATGTGCTGGAAACATTTGTGAACTTAATTACCTAATTAAAAATTCAAAATCCTTATTGATAACTATCTATAAGTAATTCGCAGTATAATAAATTTATTTTATATTAAGGGTCATTCACACGAACTCGTTTGTCATCCCGTTACACTGACATCGATTACATCATACTTGCTAATCGAAAATTCTTGCTCTCGTAAACGAAGCCTCTCTTCCAATGAATCATGTCCAAAAATAAGGCACCGATAATCGAACATCGATTTAGTAAGGCCCTGTACAAAGACAGCACTTTTACTTTTTTCATGCAAACTTTTTCTCACGATGTCGGTAGCCCGCTGCCTGCCTGACTCAAGGATTCGGGTCTGATCGTGTGTTGGACCCTTAATTATGACGTCATAACAGAGGCTTGCCATTCTTTCTTATTTCAAAGTTTACTTATTCGCTAACATGAAGTTTATTTTCTTTTGTTTATGTTGTCTGTGTTTTATTTATACCAGCACATTTGAAGAGAATGGCATATTCTTACAAAGAATCCATGACCAACTTTTTTCGTTGCTTTTTTGTCATTATTATTCAAGTATCTTATTTTAGAATCATTTATCACTTTGGCTTAACGATTTCCACAATTATTAGGTAAATTATGTTCTAAATTACTTTTTTTAGGGTTTTAGGGTTTTAGGGTTAAAAAACGGGTCCCTATTACTAAGCCTACATTGTCTGTCTGTCTGTCCGTCCTACCTTTAAACGGCTATATCTATCGAACCGTAATAGATAGCCAGTTCAAATATTTCACAGAATATGTAATGTTACAGCGGATTAATTAAGAAATAATAATAATAAAAAAGTATAAACCTAAACGGTCGCCATAAAATTAACAAACGTATTTTTAACGTATTTGTATTAGCTCTAATGTAAAAACGGTTACACGTACAAGCGTCAAACTTGGCACGATTATATTACACACTCTTAAATATAACAACTAATAATAAATATTGGCCAAGTGCAAGTTGGTGATAAATTTCTATTCATTACCAAGTTATAACTGGTAATTTCGTCATTGAATTTTATGGTGGTACGGAACCCTCAGTGCGCGAGCCCGACTCGCACATGGCCGGTTTATTTTTACAAAATATGTTGTAAAATGACCTTTTTTCATCTCGGTAATTTATAACTTTCAGGTGAAATCACAGAATTAAATGTATGTAAGTAGGTATGTTAAACAAACGCAACTAGTAATTAATACTTAAACAATCAACTTTAGCCATCCAAAATATATACATATAAAAAATAAATATATAAAAGCCGTGGTAGCCTATTTGGTAGACCGCTAGACTTGAAAGCGTGAGGTCGCTGGTTCAAACCCCGGGCCCGTACCAATGAGCTCTTTGGAGTTTATGTACGCATTTTCATACCACTGGGTTTTCGGTGAAGGAAAACATCGAGAGGAAGCCTGCATACGTACGGAGAAGAAATTCAATAGCGTATGTGAATCCACCAACCCGCAACTGGGCCAGCGTTGTGGATATGGCACACCCTTTCGGGGGTAGGCTAAAAGTCCAGCAGGGGACTGTTAAAAAGCTCATGATGATGATGATGATCCAAAATATTAAGCCTTCAACCAGCTTAAATGTAATATCCTATATTAGTTATATTGCATTAAGGCGATAGTTCTAGTAGTGTCATTTATTCTTACCACTTGAAAGGTTCAAGCCGAGAAATAGTAGTATAAGCCGTCGTATAAATAAATATAACTGTCTAATAGAGTCCGAAGAAATAGTCTTCTGCGTCGAGTTCCATCGTAAACCAAGCAAACTACTTAATAAATATAAATAATCCGTATAGTACAACCAAAGGTGAGTAATATGATAGTATTACTTGCTTGTGGCTAAAATGTAGATCAGGGTAACAAAGTTGACACATAACATTCTTGATTTTAAACCGACTTCGAAAAAAGAGGAAGAAGGTTCTTAATTCAACGTGGTTTTTTGGTACATCGGTTAGGTGGGCGGGAACAGATCAAAGATTGATAATAAAATCCCGCCCGACTTCAAAATCCGTCTAAAAACATAATTTTTCATCCCCCCACCTCGGAAAGATTATTTTTGTTCTTCGATATCTGATTGCAAACGCCGTTTTTATCCGCTAGAGGTTAAAGTAAAATTGAATTTAGAACATCGTGTGCACTAAGTTTGTATTCAAAACATCATTAAACCTATTTACTTCTACCTGGTGCCGAATTTATCATACATTTTTTTTTTTTTTATTTGTTAAAAACTTAGACTCTGAACCTTCTTGGTGTACTTTATTTTAATTTGCTTTGCGCGCGCAATTTTCTTTTCACGCCATATTGTTAAAACCTTAGGTTAAAAACAAGAAACTTGATTGGGATGAAAAGTTACGTGTTGCACTCGAGTGCAAAGATTTTTCATCTCGTGCTCTTTTGATTCCCTCGCTACCGGTCGCTACGCTCGTGATTCTATTTTATAATCCTTCGCTTGCTCGGTCATCAAAATTGAGCACGCGGTCAAAAAGCAACTTTGCACTCTTGTATAACAAATAACAATTGTTCATTGTGTGTGGCATATT
Organism: Agriopis aurantiaria; assembly: GCA_914767915.1. Classification (NCBI taxonomy): domain Eukaryota; kingdom Metazoa; phylum Arthropoda; class Insecta; order Lepidoptera; family Geometridae; genus Agriopis; species Agriopis aurantiaria. The sequence goes on along the minus strand of OU611992.1, from coordinate 12,997,379 downwards.
AACTTAGTACCTATGTTTGTTTTGTGATTTTACAAAGTCAATTTTTTAAGATTTAATTTATTTTTATTTTGCTTATAGAAATGATGTCAGAATTGAACCAATTCGGTGAAACGATCAGATATCTAATTATAAAGTGATCATTGGCTAGCTTATTTTTTTTGTATCAATATTATTTTGATTTTCCTGTGTTAACAATAACGTCTACCACGTGTGGTAACTTGGCTAAACTTATTATAACGTGTAAATAGATATAGAATAGATAATAGATTACCTTTAGTATACTCTCAAACTTATGTCTTACGACCAAAATTTGCATAATAAGAGCCAAAATTTAGAGAACTATAGACCAAATTGAATATATTATTTTATGAACACTCGAAGTTAATGTATAAAACAGAGTCACAGCTTCCAACAAACACGACCAATTAAACATACCCACTAAAAACTTCGAACTACGAGTACTTATAATAGCCTAAAATCTAAATTATTTACGTCAGGTTCTCTTCAGAGAGGTTATTTGAGAAATAAGTAGTTAAAAAAAACTGTTGCTAATATATGCTAATAACATAGTATTAAAATTGTTAAAATAAAAACAACACAACTAAATGGTTACACAAATACACAATAAACAAAAAAAGTTTATAAACGATACTAAGCGGCAATAAAATAGCCTCGTGTTTAGAAAAATATGATTGAGAGCTTCGACCAAAATAAAATGAATGGACGGGCCATAACCATTGAATTTACTCAGTAAAAACGAGTCAAAATTGTCAGACATACTTCAACACCTAATTATAACCATGTAGAGTACATTTGTTCCAAAAAAAAGCTATATATTTTTTGGAACAAATGTACTCTGTATTTGTATGTGTATTATTTACACTTCGGGAAAGCACACGAAGGCATAATTTCGTCACATGTTTGGTTATCATGTAACAAAAGTCGCGTGTTACACTTCCTACGGCTAGATACCGACTGAAACAAAATGAGTGCCGGCGCTCATTTTGTAATCTTCAAAAATGTGCTTCTTCTGGGCTCGTCCATTTATTTTATTTTGGTCGAAGATTGAAAGATTATAATGATATATTGTAAGTGATAGAGTAAGTTGTTCGGCACGGTGTCTTACGGGGAATTAGGCAAAAAATTTGAATTTTTTTTTCTTTTAAATTTAGCTTTTGATGACATCCCGTCATTATAGCTTTAGGGCCGCCAGTTGTTACACTAGTTAATTGTTTGTGTAATTTGTTTTGTCCTATGTATGTAATTTCTCAAAAGAATTGAGCGATGGTGGCAGATCGGTAGCATGTATGCTTTATAATCTGAGGGCACACGGTTCAATCCTCGACCTTGCTCCAATGTCTTATTTAGTACCAAAATTTATTATGTTCAGTTTAGATGCCATCTTTTAAACTGAAAAAAAAAAAATTGTGGAAACCAGTTCAAAGACATATGACATTCCTCGACAAGCACTGGGTCTGCATGGTGGATTAGGGCCCATCCTCTCTCTCTGAGAGAAGGCCAGCAGTTGGAACATGATAGGCTGATAATGTTGATGTAATTTATGGTGTGAATAAAAATGTATCTATTTATATATCAACTCCTAGCCACATTCTCAACAAATCTATACTAGTATCATAAAGAGGAAAGATTTGATTGTTTGTTTCTTTGCATTGAATAGGCTACGAAACTACTGAACCGATTTGAAAAATTCTTTCACTATTGGGAAGCCACACTATCCTCGGGTAACATAGGCTATAATGTATTTTCAATTCAAATTTTCAAAAAAAATATAGGGATCCTTACTAAAACTCCAATAATGAAACCCAAGGTATAAAAAATAAGATTTACAATTTTAACTTTGCGTGTTTGACGGTTCTAAGACAGGACAACGTCTGTCAGGTCAGCTAGTCGCCTCATAAAAAAAATAAAAAAATATACATACTGTCGAATTGATAACCTCTTTTTTTGAAGTCGGTTAATAATACAGGCTCACCAAAATCGGACATATACTGCTAAACGTCAAACCTTAGCCGCTGTTTGGCACATAGCTGCTGTTTGGCACATAGCTGCTGGGCGATTCAAGCCGTCCAGCTGATTTCACAAGCCGTGACTTATGGCGGTAAGTTGGCTGATATGTCGCGCCTGAATTATAGAACCGGTATTTAGCAGTTAATTCAGATCTTAAGAGTTACGCACGCAGTTTGTGGCAGTCTGTCTCTTCATGTAATTTACCACAATCTATTAAAGCTCCTTTTTCAGATATTCCAAAATTTTCTGGCTTATTTTCTATTCGTTATGTACTCTTTTTTTATACTTTTTCGATCTAAAGGCTGTTGAACTATGGTAGAGGGTCAGTTTGGTGGTGGATTAGAGGGAGAATGACCTTATAGATATATAAAGAATTACAATATTTATTTGCAATGCCAGAAAAACTAAAGAGATAACTCTAGTTTAGTACAGTCCCTGTACGAAGCCAGAGTCCTATGATTTTTCCTTTTTTCCTAACACTAATTTCGAGATACAAGAAAAAAGTACTAGCAACTATCTTTACCACGATCTCTACAATCTTTAAAACAATTCTTTCAGTTTTTTTTTGCAGCCATTAAATTTTATTTCACAGCTGTTTTATAGCTATACCTTTCTTTGTATCCTTTGTAACCTAGAGGTGGTCTCTTTTGTCCATCGATAGCAATAAAAATCGATATTGTAGCAAGACTGAGTAATCGAACGTATTTTATAGCCTGAGACTGCAATAACAATGTCATTTAACGTGTTACAATAAATTAAAGCATTGCTTTTCCTGAGTTTAATAATTATAGATTTTATTATTGTAATCATTTTTGCAAATATGTACTATCTGAAAAATTACTATTAAAAGCTTTTATTTAACTTGCTCTGTTAGTATGTATGTGTGGGACAAATCTTGTACAAATTCTAGACCAGTTTGCTTCTACCGATTGAGCTGAAATTTTACATACATATATAAGTTTGGTTACAATGCAATGTTATGGTACCATTTAGGTAGTCTGATGATGGAGACAGAAGGTGGCCATAGGACCTCATAAAAGAAAGTTTTCTTGTCTTTGAAAGTTTGAAAGTCTCCGTCGAGTTTGGGTACGTTGGATTTGTCTTCACAAGCACTTTGGTCTTAGATGATGACCGGACGCCTAAACGCTTGTGTTAAAAAAGTTTTTTATCTATTTATTATTTATTTTAGTACAGAATACAACACAATTATGTTAATACTAGCGATCCGCCCCAGCTTTGCACGGGTATAGATTATAGCCTATGTCATCCGGGGATAGTGTAGCTTCCCAACAGTGAAAGAATTTTTCAAATCGGTTCTGTAGTTTGTGAGCCTATTCAATGCAAACAAACAAACAATCTAATCTTTCCTCTTTATAATATTAGTATAGATGACATGTATCAATATTGACTTATTTTAACGAATAGCATTTTTTCTCAGCTATATTCTCTTACTGCTAGACTCGCATCTCTTTCGAAACCGTATGATCACCAGACCTGACCGCATGGTCAGTCATCCTCGAAGTCTGCCTTGGTTCTTTCGTCTGTTTTCAAACACCCATTGTGTGTTCTCTTGGCCAATATATCAAGTTGCATTGTTGCCACTTGCCCCGCCCATCTTAGCAGCAATCGAGAAATTACAATAAAATTAATTTCAAGCAGTGCGCAGAAGGCACATTTTGAGTAATAAAAATTAAAAATTCGGGACATTTTTGCACACACGGCCATCTGACCCCAAACTAAAGAAAGCTTGAGATAAGGCTGCCAGAGACTGATATACATACATATGTAAGATATTAACACCCAGATATAGAACAAACATAAATGCTCATCACATGAATATTTGTCCTAGGTGGGAATCGAACCCACGCCCCCAAGCGTAGAAGGCAGGACCAACTAGACCAACGGGCTATCTAAGTGTATATATGTGTAGTGTGTGAGTGCATTTAATTAATTGACTTCAAAAAAGGGGGTTCTCAATTCGACGTAATTTTTTTTCTCGAGATATATTCGCCGATATCGAACCGATTTTTTAATTGAACTTCCCATAAAGTCTTATTTCTTACCTAGTGGCCTACCATGGTCACATTCATCTCCACAATACTCTTTGTTGCACGTGTATTAAAAGAACCAGTAAGATGAACAAAGTGCACGCGGGATGAGCATCCTCAGATATGTCGTAAAACATGCCCTGATCCACGTGAGGTGATAGTCCCGAGATGGGAGATGAGACCCTTTTGTTTATGCTCTCTTACTATGAGAAAGTTTTACAAAGTATGAATGGTTGTTTACATTCCGATGCATATTGTTTGATGTAAAACAAATTTAATTTAAGTTCGATTTATCTTACGTTGCATATATTGGGTATTGTATGAATGAACATTTTGACGGAAGTATAATGTACTGTAAAGAAATTTTAACATGAAATAAAAACATCAAAGTATATTTATGTTTTTTTAAATACATACATTAGATCTACGTTTGGCCACCAACTCGTCTGATGGTAAGCGACGGTGTGGCCGAGGATGGAATACGTTGATCTAGACGAAATCAATTCACTCTAGCCTTGAAGATGTCTATAGATTGTACAAAGAGGTGTACGTATCATAAATGATGACCCAAAGTCGTTGCGTACGAATCTTTGGAATTTCCTCTGAGAAACGGTGGTAGTATCTTTGCATTTAAATCTTTTACTAAGTAAGTAAAAGATTTTATTTAGTTGCATACATCTCATCATCAGCCAGTATACGTCCACTGCTGAACAAAGGCCTCCTTCTTTAAAAGGAGTGGTTGATTGTAGCCATGATCCCCACGCTTGGCAGGCGGCTTGGGGATCGCATTACGTTCCCCGTGGACTAATAGGACGCTGCTGGCCATCCTCAGGTGGCTCTAGTCGCATTTTTAGGACATACCAATTTATGTTATGCCGCTAACAGGGATGTTAGCTGCATAACATAAATTTTCATTACAATCTCAGTTCATCTATTTTGTTATATAAGCGCCCTTTTAACTTTTAAAAACATTCAATTACATTGTAATACCTGTCAGGAGCTAAGACAAATGGCTCGTACACACGGAAATCTTAGGTTTAATTGAAACGTTCAATCAGCTACATTTATAATAATTATGCTTTTTAATTTACCTATTTGATATATTTTATGATGTTTATTCTGATATGAATGAGGAAATAATTCGTTATTATTTATTCATAACTAAACGTAAATAATCTTTATGTCTTGATAATTGAAATTGGATATTCAATGTAATGAAATGGGATAATCAATAAGAAGATCCGTAGACGAACGAAAGTTACCGACATAGCCCACCGGATTAGCAAGTTGAAGTGGCAGTGGGCAGGGCACATATCACGCAGAACAGATGGCTGATGTGGCTGAAAGGTTATCGAATAGAGACCAAGGAACAGTAACCCACAAGATGGACAGACGACCTAAAAGCGACCGCAGGGAATCTCTGGATGCAGTCCACTTCCAACCGGCCCTTTTGGAGATCGATGGGGGAGGCCTATGTCCAGCAGTGGACGTCCTATGGTTGAAATGATGATGATGATGATTCAAAATAAACTCAGTCAATAAATTAGTGATTGGTTGTCAATAAAATGCATTGGACGGATTTGTACTTCAGACGCTATTGCGTAGGTAATCAGACCTTTTTTAAACAAAGAGGAAAGTACACCTATACAGTGTGAAAAATAAACTCAAGATATCCTAGACAGCGTTAAGAGTCGATATGTCTTCAGCTCAAATTCAAGTTTTGCCTCTGCGCGAAACAGAGACAAAAATATGCTATCTACGCCTGCAGGAAGATATACGCACGAATCGGCATCCACCTCAGAACTAAATTACGGAAGCTAGGGTAAGGTTGCTTAAGTCATACTACAGCCTAAGTCGTACCCCGGCAATATCTCGTCTGATACTTATAAATAGCGCAATCTAGTATTGTCAACATGAAATTTTCAGTCCAGTGAGCAAACGTAAACAAATACACCGCCGGCTGTCTCGTGAAGCAAAAATATTTAAAAAGTAAGTTTATTATATAGTTTTCATTAAATTTTTTGATTCATTTGTAAGCTTTTTATGGCAGGATTGTGATATTGATATTTTTTCCTTATTTACATAAATTTGTAACACTTATCTGGCAATCGTTTAGGCGTATTCAAACGGTCGAACTTTTTGAGGTTATGTCAGAGTTTTAGTTTTAAACTTACGAGTCCCCGCTGCTTAAGTCGTACCTGTACAAAACTCCTTACTCATACCGGTACGACTTAGGTATTAAGAAAATTGTTTTACAATTACGTTATTGTTTATCAGGTAAAAAATAACGTAACGTGGGGTTTGTTTGTAGTTTTTAGTTGTTCATGTGATCTTTGATTATTAAGTATTTTTCTTCATAGTTTTTAATATGTTTACTAACAATTGTTTTCTAAGTACGACTAAGGATAAAGGTGGTACGAATTAGGCGACTAGGTGCCTTAGTCGTACCGAAGGTATGTTTTTGAAAAACGTTAAAATACCTATTTTCATTAAAGATATTCAAGTTTCTATGATTGTTAATTAAAAGCCACATAAATAAAGATTCAGTAGATGTAAAAGATTTTGTTTTATTTTAATTGCAGTGAATATTACAGTGTAATTTCCTTAGGGGGTACGACTTGAGCAACCTTACCCTACATATGCTAAAAACTTCAAATTACTAAAGAACGATTTGAATTTTAAATAAAACAAAATTATATTAAATTCCATCATACAAATGACTATTAGAATATGAATAAATAAATTTTTAAGAACTTCAAGACGCGGAGAAAAAACCTAAAACGTGTTTTACAAAGCCTATTTTCGCTGAATTATTCTATCGAGAAATGTTTCACCAATCATGTTCCCAAAATTACATTTAACTTAAATGTATACTTAACTATTTATATCCATAATATGAATTTGTTTGTGTTTGCCATAACTGCGTAAATTAATGCAACGCTACCCAAGTTCACGACATATAAACTCTTAATTAACTAGTTGTTTGCCCAGAACTGTGACTTCGCGAACCCTATAAATTTCAACCCCTAGACTGAAATTGCTCATATTCGAACTTAAACTTGTATCAGAATAAACTACTTGCCTACAAAATTTCGTGATGAACGCTATGCAAGTTATCATCGAACAAATATACAAAAATTTGTAGAAACGTCAACTTGACCCATTAGAATATGAGACCTCTCTTCGCTCGGTCATTTAATCTATACTAATATACTAAAGAGAAAAGATTTGATTGTTTGTTTGTTTGTTTGCATTGAATAGGCTCCAAAACTACTGAACCGATTTGAAAAATTCTTTCACTGTTGGGAAGCTACACTATCCCCGGTTGACATAGGCTATATATATACACGTGCGAAGCCAGGGCGACCTACTAGTATCTAGATAAAGTCGTATACTACGGGAAAATGCCGCTAATGTCCAGAGCTTATTTTGAACCCTGTAAAATGTATTCATCATAATCAGCCTTTTAACAGTCCACTGTTGGACTTTTAGCCTACCCCCGAAAGGGTGATTGGGCCATATCCACCACGCTGGCCCTGTGCGGGTTGGTGGATTCACATACGCCATTGAATTCCTTCTCCGTACGTATGCAGGTTTACTCACGATGTTTTCCTTCACCGAAAAGCCAGTGGTATGAAAATCCGTACATAAGCTCCAAAGAGCTCATTGGTACGGGCCCGGGGTTTGAACCCGCGACCTCACGCTTTCAAGTCTAGCGGTCTCCCAAATGTATTACTTTTTAGATTTCCATGTAATTAAGTGACCTATTTTCTTATTAAAATAAACTATTCTTTCCAAAGACATCTTTTATTGTAATACCTAAATCATTTGAGCATAACGTTTTGGCATACTTTGTATTGAATTATCTTAAAGATCGATATAATATTTATAGAATTGACTAACAGGCTGATAAATATAAAGGTGCGTCTACACGTCCTGTGAAATTGCGAGCGGAAGGCCTGACGGACTTGTGGGCCGTATCCGGCACCCACGAGCGCGTTCCTTGCCAAGCGGATGAATTTTATGTAAACATGTCTGGTATCACTATTATGTTTTACGAATTTAAAGATAATCGGTGTAATTAAATCGGAAAGGTATTTGGCACTTGTTAGAACCACTATTTGCTGCTATTTCTGTTATTTGTCTCTGGTCTGTCTGCAGATTAAAATCTTTTTTTATCTGTTGTTTGTCTTGTTTTTGCGTTTGATATTTCCTAGAGAATAAAGACCCAGAGATGTTGGTAAGGTTCATTTTCCGTACCCAAAGGGCGTAAACGGTATCCTATTACTAAGCATATTCTGTCTGTCTGTCCTACCTTATAATGGCTGTATCTTTCGAAGCCAGTTGAAATTTTCACAGAATATGTAATGTTGCGGCGGATTAATTAATAAATAATAATAAAGTCAAAAAGTAAAAACTAAATTCTCCATATAACAATTTTTTTACGTATTTTTGTATTTGGCTATTGGTAAAATGGTAATACTTACAAGCGTCAAACTTGGCATGATTCTAGTATAGGCACAATCGTCAAAAATGTCACAATCACAGACAAATTAAAGCTGTTTGTTAAATAATAATTTAATATTCGGGATAATATTCGGGATAATATTCGGGACATTATTGCACACATGGTCATCTGACCCCAAACTAAGCAAAGCTTGTGATATGGCTGCCAGAGACTGATATACATTCATATATAGTTTTTAAATACATACTTAAATAGATATTAACAACCAGATATAGAACAAACACAAATGTTCATCACATAAATGTTTGTCCTAGGTGGGAATCGAACCCACCCCCCAAGCTCGGAAGGTAGGTCCACTACCAACTGGACTAAGTTCAGTAATAAGTATTCATAATTCAGTAGTTATAGTAATAGTTGACCCCAGTCGAAAGCCTCACTCAGTTCAAGATAAGATTTCCCGTTGTATAATAGAAACCCCACACGGTGTTTCATTCAAGTCTACTGTACCTTTCATTTTCATTCATGCCCGTTTCTCCACCTTTCCTTTTTTCTAATAACGTCTCTAATAATATTAAGATAGAGAACATTTCAGAATAGTGTAGATGTGCTGTTATGCCCTTTTATGATGTAAATATTGCCAGTTGTTTTCAAGGAAACAATCCATATTTCATCGTAAGACGCCTCTGCTATCGCGACAGTATCCCAGTAGTGAGCAATTACAGTAGGCAAAACCTACTAAAGCTTGCCACCTGTTCTCGCTGCATATATTCTTCGAAGTTTTCTAATAGATCGTTAAAATTTCGGAATTCTCACTTTGACTCTACTCGGTGAAAGATCAATTTTGCATGTATCCAAGTTATTTTTCATGTCAATGTGATGTGAACCTTTTATCACGGGTAATAAAACTTAATTTCTCTTAAATATTGATGTTAACTACATGCGATAGAGGATATCAACCCACGCGCTTTCATTCGTATTGCTTGTCCGCGACTCCAGTCGACTTGGCGCTAACAGAACACTCTGGATAAAACAATTGAATCTGTTGAACACAATACTCCCAGCTGTAACTGCCAACATTTTGGACAGCCTTTAGTAAGCTCATAGCTTTTGTTGAAGCTGTTAGCTGTTTATTTCTTCAAACAAGCAATGAGTTTAGAAGACAGTAGTGATATAATAGTCCATTTACGGGTGGTCTTTATGATCGTGTGAGAAATGTTTTACAGGTTGTTATGACTTTATTTGGTAAATGTTTCTAAATGGATGTGATATTTCTTTTTAACAGCTGTTTAAATGTTATTTATTGCCTGTGAATATTTGCAAATGTGTTCAATTTTTTTGCAAATGTAGGCAAATGATGCTGCGTTCTCCGCACAGTCAATCGGCATTTATGTATTTTAATTTAAGATTATTCTTTGTTCAGTAGCTGTTTACTAAGATCAAGGTACTCAGTTTTACAGCCATAAAACACTCCCTGCACTTACGCGAGAGGTCGCGACGCGACAATAAACGCATCAGCAATAAATAATTTGGAAATTAGCGACCAAATTACTCACCTTTCATAACCTAGGGTATGACCGCACTAGGGATGTGACCTTTAACTCCTATCGTCACACTCCTCTTGTCTGAGGGTCGTGATCCCTACCTTCCCTCAGCCTATTTTTGATGATAATTCGCCACCTTCCTCTATCCTCGGCGAAATGCAGTGCAGCGAAAACTCTAGTGTAAATTTGGTCCATTCAACGCATTGGGCTGCGGGCTCGAGATAGTCGCTGTCTTTTCAAGCAATACAAAAGTACTTTAAGACCCCTCCGGTCAAGTTTGTCCACTTTCGAACTTTTACCTTGAGACAAGTGAATGTGACACTAATAATACGCGTAAAACGCGTCAAACTATAAAAAATACTATTGATGAATTTAAATAAAAAGTGTATTCATCAAGTTTGGAACAACACTTCTAATATGAAAAATTACTTTTGTAGGTAATCTGTCAGTAAGCGGGGCCTGTAAAGGTTTCAGCTGAGTATTCCTTGCAGCAAAAATTATAGATAGGTAGCAAAAATTACCTATGTATCACAACGCTTAGATTGGTTGTAGACAACTCAAAAATTTGGAGACCGACAAGAAAGCAGCCATAGCTTAGCGGATAGACCGTTCGGAGCATATACCCGATGGCGCAAGATCAAATCTTGCTGCTCATCAAATTTTCGAATTAGCTATAACAATATTTAAAATAATAAGACCCATAGCACCTTAGTGCGATTAAACCTTCAATACAAAAAGGCGTAAGCGTCGAGCGTAGGTGTGACATACAACTATCTGTTAACTGAAATTCCTAATTCAATTAACGTTCGAACATTACTTAACAAAAGCACAAGTATGTAAAGAAAGCACGAGAGTCTTTCGAATGTTTGGAGAGCGCTTGCAGCCGATCCGTCCCGTTAGAAATGCCTACACAATGCGATTAGAGATATCTTGCTACTAGAATAATTATTGGATTAATATTAAATTTTTAAACATATCATCAGTTATTTGTATGCAGATATTTATTATCAGAGTCATATGAATGCAAGATGCCCGATGATTATTATAAAGGCTGGTAAGATGGGGCAGGAAATTGCTACGCTCAAATGTAGATAATGATATCCAATGGACAATGTGAATCGAGTTATTTGGTCAATTTAACCATAATAGATATAGGCATCAATCGTATCAACAATGACTCTAATTTAAGATATTTTATTTTCAAATGTTAGTTAAATTATTTATCTGATCTTGTGACATTGAATTTAAAAAAATTAACGGATTACATTATTTTTAAACCCGGTGCAGAACTGCAAGACCTATGGTCATTGTGAGCAAATACTGCGTCTATAGGGAACGTTTTAATTAAAAATCATTGGCGATACCTACTTGTAAATAACATAAATTTAACCATGTATTTTTCATAACATTTCTATAGACGACTTGAAGACTCCAAGACTGTGGCCCAGGACCGGGAAAACTGGATGGAGGGGAGGGAAACCTATGCCCTGCAATGGTAAAAATGTATGCTCAACGCAGGGGCGGCTTTGTGGCGAGCCGTTGGTGAGTGGCGACACCGCGTACCCCGATTACGTGGCCGCTAAATGAGACCCCGACCCTTGCTTGCCGTAACCAGCCGTCTGGGTGTGGAAACCGCAAGAGCTAAGAACTTAAGCTCCAGGGTGGAAGTGTTAAAAGGCATAACGCCGCGAGTAGCTCTTAGTGAAAGTGCAGCACACCTCTCGACACCCCACGCCAATGTTGCCCCTCCGGTGCCAATATGCGGCCCATTTAGTGGGTGGCAAGTCATCACCTGCCTAAATATATTTTGATATGAGACAGGATAAGGCAGGTGCTTTTCCCATCGTATAGATCTGTTATCTTATCCACAAGTTGTTCACCTCTAATAGCCCAGTATATTTTTATCCTATACTGTACAATAGTTTCATAGGCTTAACAATCACAATGGTTTCAGCTCATCGGACCAACGCATCGATATTAAATCAACTCAAGATCTCAACTAGATTGTCTACCATTTGTCTCAAGCGAATATTGGAGTATTTCGGCCATATTGCCAGGAAGGACAACGACAATCTAGAAAAGTTAATAGTAACAGGCAAAGTCGATGGAAAGCGATCCCGAGGCCGCAGCCCGATGCGTTGGTCTGACCAGATTCGCACCACCCTAGACACATCAGTACTTATACGATGCGCTGCATGTCGCCGAGGATAGAGGAAGATGGCGTAAAATCATAAAAGAGAGACTGATGGGAGGTGGGGGTCATGACCCTCAGACATGAGGAGCACGACGCGAGGAGGAGGTACAATAGTTTCATATTCCATTTTATACACATTCCATAATTGTATTGTGTATTCAACAGGGCCTCTTGGTATTGGCTTCGGCCCCACCAATGCTATAAAGGACCGGTCTAGACCCGAGAAACTTTATGAATATAGGGAAATAATAATAAATTCTAGAGACATCCATCATCTAGTCTACCTATGCCCAACGACTTTGCAAAGTGTTCGAAACGTCAGTAATTAAATTAATGTAAAATACAAGCGACAAAATCCGTTAGAAGAAAAAAAGAAAAATATTATTGTGAAATATTTATCGCCTTATCTTAAAAACAGTGACTGTTATAAAACTAGGGCGCGATTGAAGTATTTTTTTCCAAATTAACATAAAAATCAGTTATTCCAAATTTTAATGTAGAAACCAAATCGAAACCCTTGCTTTTGAAAGCATAACAATTAATAAAAGAATCCTGTTAAGAAATGTTACGATTATGAGTCAGCGTCAAAGTAAATTTTCTGACTCACTCATTAAAAGTTGGCACATTATCATCACGGCATTAAGGCATTTTAATAAATCACTGGGTAATAAACATCTTATCAAGATAAAACTTTAGGACATGTATATCTTTATAAAGCGCTCTTAGCAAATTACTGGTTGAGAAGATTGAGCTCAGTTGAAAATTCTCCAATTAATATTTAACGTTCCAGATTTTAAAGCTTTAGTAAAAATAACATGCTAACCTTAGAATGAAAAACTCACCCTAAGTTTAAATATTCGATTATACACTTATTATATCGCCTTGCTAAACTTTTGATAAATTGGTCAGGCGAAGGTGAATCTTTAATCATTGAAATAATTATTACCAAAAACATTACTAACCAGTAGTGGATATACTTACAAAAATATAAACCAAAATCAATCTATGCTATCAATGTAAACAAATGTATGTATGATTGTGTTCGTAATTTTTATTGTAATTTTTTATTAAATGATTCGTTACACGCCTTGGCATAGCTGTAAGTGTGACGAGTATAAAAATAAATAAATAAACAAAATTAAAATGTATTCCAAATATGTAAAAAAAATATGTTTGTTAATTCTATTTTAATATAAGGCTAACAACGGGCTGATATGAAAGAAATTAAAATTAAATAAAAAACATTTTTGGGAAATGTGTTTGTCCTGCAGTGGACTATATGCTATTCATCTTAGTTTTGCGCCTGAAATAAAGTTCCATTTAGTTTATGTAATCCGAGAGTCCATCCTACACAAGACTAGAGATGTACCTGGTGCGCATTTTCAAGTGCAGCGTATAATTTCTGAGAGATACAATCGCTCAAGAGAAATATTGTTGGTATAGTTTCGCTACGGATTCTATGGATTAAACTAATGCGTGGTAGGAGATAAGAATTAAATACAAACGGTCTTATAGGGCTTTACTTGAAATATTTTCTTAGATCTGCAAAATGTGGAAAACCCTTACGCTTAAGGGGCCTGTCTGCAGCTCTCTCGCTCGCACATTTTCACATTATTGAAGATATAAAATCAATTAGTGTGAATTTCCAAAAAGTAACAAAATCATGTCATCGTAACATTACAAACATAGAAATGTTTGTTTGGATATCTTGTAATTTGCTCTTCAATATTGAGCGGCACACAACTGCAAACGATATGCTCGAAATGTCATCAAATGGACGACCAAGGGGAGGCGTAGTGCTATAGGAGAAACTGTAGGTATAAAGCATCAATTTTTTTTCTGAGACTAGAACCATCGAGATACAATTCCTATAGTCATAATCTCTCAGTGAAAACAGTCAAAAAACGTCCGACATAGATTGTCTTAATTATATACTTGCATCGCATCGCATCTATAGCAGTGAGGTGTAATAATAGAGACATTATAGGCGAACAACACGGCTTTAAAAACTAAGTAAACACAGCATAATATATCTACTTACCTACGCATGTATATAATATATTATGTGCATTTTGTGAAATAAGGGAAGGAATATGAAAGACTTTTTACGCTATATCTGTTGTTTTTTTATTTGTTTAGTAATAGGCTTACGTTTGACCGTCAACTATGTGGTCTACGGTGAAGCACGCTTGCCTAGAAGAAACCGATTCAGTCGTGATTTGAAGACACCCAGATTGTAACTATCGGGGAACACCCATTCAGGCAGCACATTCCACAGACTAGCAGTTCGCATAATAAAAATGGAATCAAAGCACTGGTTTTCAGAATATCAACCATAAAGCGGTGTCGATATTTTGTGCCCACTCTGGCAGTCCGGTTGTTTGAAAGCGACAAAAATACAATTTGTTGTGGACACCCGGACTGCGTGACTGAGAGACGGCTGAATGAAATGAGGCAGCCAGCCTTGCATTCGTCTAGTCCAGTGTTTTTCAATGTGTGGGTCGCGACCCCCTGAGGGTCGCGAAGCCTTTTAGTTCAGTAAAAGAACAAAAAAAAGTTTAAAAATATGATGATCTGTTTTGGCTATGTATCGCTTATCCTGCGTTGAATAGTACTTAATTGTCAGAGAGACGTATATTTTTGAGCTTTTCCACCTCGTGTTTGCCAAACATAATCTCTGCTATACTTAAGCCACTGGTATTTGATATTTCTAATATACCTAGTAAAATACATATTATAAACAGTGGAGGGTAGGGTGTCGCGAAAATGTTTTTCGGACTAAGGGGGTCGCGTCACTAAAAAGGTTCAAAAACACTGGTCTAGTCAATATGGTGGCGGGCACAAACTATCTACAGATAAAAATATCTTAGATCCATAGTAGGTACATATTTTATCTAAGTTAATTTGCTAAACACAGCTATTAAAGCAGTTGCTTCACCATAATCAATATGTTCTCGTTCTCACTTTCGATTAACGACTGGTGTTCATTAATCATTCCAACACGATAAATGGTTTATTGTACTAAACCTGCTCGACTTTAATTGCTTTTAATTGACCTTAAATCACTACTATGATATTTGCGGGATTTATGTACCGTGTATGTAGATATTTCGGAAAATCCAAAAGGGTATGTAAATTAGTGTTTTGTAGGATTCTTTGACTTTATAATGTCACATTTAAGTTCGTCAATCAATCCCAAGTAATGGTTTGAACTCCAGAGTGAACTTCATATATACTTCGTATATACTTCTTTTTTATATTTTATAATTATGTTCGGCGAATTAATTTTCTTCTTGAAATCTTCCGATCAGAGAAACGATGGAGGCAGTACAATTAACACAGCACATAGTACAATATGCCTCAGTACAGTTATTGTTCGCGTTAAAATGTCTCATACATGTCATATTATGTACTTTTTTTACTATACCGCTTAACTGCTAACCGCTTAAGTACGGCAAGCTTACAAATTTTTCTCGCACTCTTAGAAACTTGTACGGACACCAATGTTCGAACTAATAATCCACATGTAAATAAAACCGGTCAAGTGCGAGTCAGGCTCGCACACCGAGGGTTCCGTACCATTACATAAATTGTTAACTACTAAAGTACAAAAAGACAGAAACACATCAACGCCCAGGTGGTCACTCATCCAAGTAGGTACCGACCGCGCCCGATGTTGTTTCACTTCGGTGATCGTACGAGAACTGGTGGTGAACAGAAATTTGTCACCAACTGACACTTTGCAATTATTTATTATTTGTTGTTGTTATACTTTAGTGTGTACTATAACCATGCCAAGTTAGACGCTTGTACGTATTACCGTTTTTACATTAGAGCTAACAGAAAAATACGTTTAAAAAAATATGTTTGTTGTATAGTGCCTTTGACTTGTTTTTTGACTTTTTTATTATTTCTTAGTTAATCCGCCGTAAAATTACATATTCTGTAAAAAACAACTGGCTATCTATTACGGTTGGAAGATACAGCCGTTAATAAGATAGGACAGACGAACAGACAGATAGATAGACATCGTAGGCTTAGTAATAGGGTCCCGTTGTTACCCTTTGGGTATGGAACCCTAAAAAGGGCCGTCAAGGTTGTCTGCTGGGTGAGTTCGACTAAAGGCATGAAGCCTGATTTAGGCCAGATCAGCTTACACCCGCCACGCCACTTACCATATCTTTCTAGTTTGTCTGATCTGAGAGTCCTATATTACGGGTTAATACCTAATAATGGGTTGTACCTAATGGTACAAAACTATAAGTTTTACTCTATCAGTAAATTCCCCCCTCAGATAACAATAAGTATGAAAGAAATAATTTATTGTAACAAAACGGGTTAATGGAATGGAGCTAATGGACGTTAATGGAATTAAACGTATTGCCTATAACGGGCAAGTTCGTAACTTGAAGGGCGCATTTGAATTTTGTATTTGCATTAAAGCTTGTACAGACCATACGCACACACGCACACCAATTTTAAAAATTCTGGTACGTTTCACATAAGGTGGTACGTGTCACTTATCAAATTTCAAACAGTTTTTTGTTCTTGTAGCTAGGCCGGGTAATTATTGTAAACGACCATGGTGTTTGCGCAAGTTGATTATTATGCTTTACAAAATCATTTAGAGATATCAATCTTTAATGAGCATTATTACTTACATTTTATTTAAGTTACACGGGAATTACTCACGTAAGATTATATAATTACTTACATTTGTCGATAAACTATTATTGTTGTTTCAAACGGTTTATTGACAAATGTAAGTAACATGGTGCGTTACTGTTAAATAGTAGCTGTACAAGATAATGTAAAGAACACCCAACGATTTGCGCAAACACCGAAACACCATGTCTTTTACAATAATTACCCCGGCCTAGGTACAAGAACAAGAAAACTGTATGAAATTTGAATTTCCCGCCATATGTGAAACGTACCACCTTAAAAATTAAACATTCAAGTATAAATAAATAAATAATTTAATTCTTTTTGGCATTATATATAGGTATGCGTGGTTAATTATTATTGTTTGACTTGACATCATCATCGTCATTTCAGCCTATATTTCCCACTGCTGGGACACCGGCCTTCTCTCAGAAAGAGAGAGAGAGGATGAGCCCTAATCCACCATGCTGGCCCAGTGCATATTGGTGAATGTTGTTTGTTTTTGAACTTTAGAGGTTCTAGGACATACCGGTTTCATCACGATGTTTTCTTTCACCGCTGTTGAGTGGCATCGAAACTGCACATAATTTATTTAAGTATCTACTAAACAAGTCATTGGTGTAGGGACGAAGATCGAACCGGGTGCCGTCAGATTGCAAAGTGCATATGCCACCGCTTGGCCACCATCCCACCGTAAATCAAGAACATACCGCTAAGTAAATAATCTAAGTAAAAAACAGAGCATTTTTTTTTTTTCATAAAACTATTTATTTATTTTTGGTAATCTTTGACAACCATATAGATAATCAAAGGCAATTACGAGAAATTAGGATGACAAAATATAATACAATAAAGTTTGTGTAAAAGTTTTGGAACTCCAAATGTGTCCAAAAAATGGCACAGAAAATATATTTTTTTCGTGAATTTTGCAACCTAATGTGAACGTAGCCCAGTCTCGAGCGACGATTGAAATGGCATTCTAATGACGTCACCAATGATGTAATCCGATACACATCAATCGTACGTGTCTGACACTTCGTGGTTAAATAAACGAATGAAATTATATGTCCCTATCGAGAGTTTAAATCATCTTTGACAGATATAAACAAATGGCTTGTATTGTTGATGGTGGCTGATAGGTTTCGATGGTTTATTGTTATGTGTTTTGTATTGCTTAATCGATGTAATTTGCCATTGCTTAGATCAGATCTTATATGTTTTACAAGAACTTTGAGAGATAATGTCCTGACGATAGTATCCTAATTTCACTCATTAAGGTGGTATTACGTTTCACATATGGCGGCAAATTCAAATTTCATACAGTTATCTTATCCTTGTAGCTAGGCCGGGGTAATTATCATAAATGACATGCAAGGCGGTAAAACGCAAGACAATAATTTTTCTAATATAAATTTTTATGTTTGCTGTGTCGCCTGTCACTCTCCCAAAATAAACGTTACTGCATTCTGTATTTATCTGTTTTGTATACAATTTCTATATGCAAAACAATGCTGCACTTTTGCAACAGGGCTCGTTTTTACAAGGACAGTACGTGGCGGGTTATTTAATTTGAAGTGAACTTGTTTTTGAATTAGATTTTTGACATGTTATTAATAAAATTTATTGTACTTTATGACGAGTAAATATTTTGTAAATATTGGAAAAACTTAACAATTTTTTTTTTTTTGTACTCGTATCAAGTGATCATGATAATGATGATAATTGTGAATAAATACTGTACGAATGATTACATTCTACATTTACACAATTAATCACAAAACCACAAAAATGCAAATTATTTGAAAAAAGAACTTCATTATTATATTTCGTCTTAAAAAAATATTATATGTAAAGTTGAATAAGCTGAACACAGAAACCAATGAGATGTCAAACAATAAGATCCATTGAGTCGACAAAGAGAGGGCAAATATTTGTCTTGTAACCTAAAGTCGACGAAATATTTGTACAGTACGCTATAGTAGGTACCAACTTAAAAAGCCACAGACGTATTGTTGAAATAGATATGCGTTTAACCGTAAAGAGCTTTTAGCTATAGGTAGCAGTTTTCCATAAATTAATTAAGTTTTTTTTTCCGTGATCATGGATACAGAGCCCTTCAGTCGTAATAATGAATGGGTTTACGAGGTATTATTAATAACGTCAAACATGTCATAGTCAAGTAAAGTAAGTCACGGACAAGTCCAAGTCATGCCGTAGTAAAGTGGTGGCGACTTTACTAGAGGCTTCTGTGGAGATTTGGAAATATCACGTTTTTTTTATTGTCTATAACAATAAAATGAACTCCTACTTATTTTGCTTTAAGTATTTTCTAAAACAGTTATAAAACAGTTAAATAACTAAATTCTAAAAAGAATTAAAACCAAACTTTTTAATCAGAAGATCGAAATAATTGAGGTAAGAATAAATTTGACAGAACCTAATAAATACTATTTGCTCCACATAATATGAAGCTACTACGTGTCGTTTTGAGATATTTTGGAATATGAGCTAATATTCCAAAATATCTCAAAACGACAGTCTTATGTCTCTTTACATGAAAGTTAAATATCAGCTGTAAATAACTGGTGATAGAATTTATTTGCTAAATTATTGTTTGAATTTATGTGCGCAACAACTTCAAGCTCGAGTTATGGCAAGATACAAGAATTCTGAGGTTTTGTCGGAGATTTGTTACAGTTTGTCGCAATTAGTAAGAATGAAATAGTATACCTAACGTTATAGATAAATATTTACGAGCAGATATAATATTTACCAGCCAAATTCATTTTTGTAGCTGTGTTGATTATGAGTATATCTGTAAAACGCTAAGTTGAAATTGCTTATTTTAGCAGTTTCCTTAGAAAGCGGTAATCAACCTATTCCTTACAATAATAAAATTATATAACAACATTTTATAAACTCTGGCACAAATAACAATGCGTCAGACTTTGTCAATATAACCGTTCATATACTTCATGTAATAAATATGTATTTATTATATTGAACGGCGTATAAATCCTAATAAGGCTCACTTACTGTCACATAACATGATGACGTATGACCTAAAACAATTCACGATATTTATTACGAAATCTACTATTTTTGACTTAATACAATAATTTACACTGGAATTAACACAGTAGGTACGGTTTTATCAACGGTTAACCAATTTTCCTACATTATGAAAGCATTGGTCCCATCCTCTAAAAACACTATATAAGATAAGATAATATATATATTAACCACGATCCATACGATTCCATACGATTTATATATACAATCCATGTTTTTATTAAATCTGATAGCTCCAACATTATTGTTAAAATGTTAATAATATAGTATATTGTAGAAAGAGTGCATAAAACAAGCCATTTTAGTTGAGACGTTTATCCAGCCCGAGCCGAAGGCGAAAGCGGACATATAAGTCGAGAATAAAATAGATTTATGCATGAGTGATTCGCTCAGCTTTTTCATTTAAATTGGAGGATATTTTTTTTCTTGAACTTTTTTATATTTTAAGTAATATCTTTCAACAGTGATAATTTAAGTAATATTTTTGCAGTAAAAATTTAATCTGTAACGTTCCATTTTTATTCGACAAAAGTTATATAAAGGTCTTTAATTATACCATGATCTATAGTTATTATTAAAGACCCAGGAAAACTTTCTTACCATGAAATGCATTACAAACTGAATAAATAATCGATCTACATCATATCAGATTACAACCTGAATAAATTTAAAAAGTAAAGTAAAGTAGTAAGTAAGTTTTAACATTTTTATGCACTAAAATCTTACTTTTATTCATTAGAACACAAAAAAAAACAGTTTTAGTCAACTTACTTCGGGCATAAACAAAAAATTTACGAGCATGAATAATTAAAACATTGTATTGTACAATATCGGCTACCAGCTACAGCTAGAGCTAAAATTTTAAGTCCGTCCGTCTGATCTTTCCAACTGTAATAGATAATCAGTTTTGGAATGTTAACTTTTCCCGGTTTACTGTTGCTTCGACTCTTAACACTAGTATATAAGGTACAATTTTAAACTTAGCGTAAAGAAAAGTTTGGCGAGCGATGGTATATAGCCGAATGGTAGCATTTGCGCTTTACAATATGACGGTACCCGGTTCGATGCTCGGCTCTACAGCAATCACTTGTAAATTGTGTGCAGTTTCGATGGCATCGCTCAAAAATGGTGAAGGAAAATATTTGTAAGGAAACAGGTATGTGCAAGAACCTCAAAAGTTCAATGACATGAAATTCGCCAACATGCATTGTGTTCTGGTGGATTAGGGCCCACTCTCTCTCTCTCTCTCTCTCTCTCTCTCTCTCTCTCACTCTCTGAGAGAAGGCCTGTGTCCCAGCAGCAGGAACATGATAGGGTGATAATGATGAAACTAACAGTTGGCATTTCCGCTGCCGCTTGTACGCCGCGACATTGCCTAGACTATAGAGTCAAAGCTGGACCTTACTTTCGCATTTAACTCTGTTAGGCGAGTAAAGCAAAACTCTGAATAAAATGGTAAGTAAAGCCAGCTACGACGAACTTATATTCCTTCCCACGCAAACGCAATAAAAGAGAATAAATGAGCAACATTAATGCTTTATTAAAGCAGCACGGTAGCAACTAGTTGCAAGTGAGCATTGAATAAAGCAATAATAATTGATAACGTTGCCGATACCTCATGTTCATTGTAATAGTACTGGATCTGGCAGATATTGAGACTCAGTCACGAAATTCAAGCATAAAGTACTTAGTGAACGGGCATTTTAACCTGGCTGCCCAAGAAGGATGGTAATGTTTTTAGTATGTATATATGTTTGTGTGGTTTATTACCTCCTATAGACTAAACGGCTAGACCAATATGTATGTGCGAGATGTCATTAGAATCGTTTTCATGCACCGAGTCTCTTAAGGTGGTACGATTCACCCATGGCGTGAAATTCAAATTCTAAACAGTTTTTCGGTCCTAGTAGCCAGGCCCGGTAATTATTTTTAAATAACACAGTATTTGAGCAAAATGTTGGCTGTTCTTTACATTATAATGTACAACTATTTAACAGTAACGCTCCATATTACTTACATTTGTCAATAAACAGTTTGAAACAGCAAAAATTTGTTTATTCACATATGTAAGTAATAATGTGCATTAGAGATAAATAGCTTTACATGATTTTGTAAAGAATAATTATCAATTTGCGCAAACATCATGATCGTTTACAATAATTACCCGGCCTAGCTACAAGGACAAGAAAACTGTTTGAAATTTGAATTTCCCGACATTTGTGAAACGAACCACCTTAAGCTACATTTTGAAGTTGGCTTTTTGTGTTTTTTAAGGAAGTAGACTACTTGTTAATTGAGTTGTTTTTTTTTCCCCCAAGCATTTGCTACTGCGAGAAACTCGTTTCCTATCCATTTATTTTAATAAATTGTCTTATAATAAAGCACAAAACACAAACATTGTGGCTGTATAAAGAACAAAATAATACTTATACATAGATATTGAAGTCGAGCGGGGAACTATTATCAAATTTAGATTTAAGAAAAAAAAATTGGTAGTTGTTCCCGCCCGACTTCAAAATCCATGTATAAATATTATTTTGTTCTTTGTAGTGGCACAATATTTGTGTTTGTGGTTTTTTGAAGTCGGTTTTTAGATAATTTATTTCAGAATTTGTAGTGAAACAACATTACGACCTATTTACACATCCATGCATGTATTCCTCCTTGTTTTGACTCGACAAAACTCTCGTTTCTAATGATATTCCCAAGAAAAATCATGAAGTAAAACAAACAGTAACCTGGAAATAAAACTGGTTAGATTTCTACTGTAAATAGGTAAACCCAGGTCAATTACAATGACAAATAGCTTGTGAACTCAGCTTAAACGCTAAATGAAACCGCAGCACCAGAGGTAATGTACATAATTTATGTTTAAAACAATATTTATGTCTATTTACATAAAGTCTGCGGTGTTTCCGTGAGTGTGACTGGCGACAACTAGAGATAAGCCGAAATGGTGCGAAAATACCGTTCCCAGGTGTGCTGGGCACGACACTTGGTGGCGATTCTGTTAACCAACAGAACTACGAACAGTTTTTTTTTTTTTTTTTTTTTTTTTTTTTATAATTAATAGGCTTGCGTTTGACCGCCATCACGCCTGATGCTAAGCGATGATGCGGTCTACGTTGGAGCACGCTTGCCTAGAAGGAACCGATTCACTCGTGATTTGAAGACACCCAGATTGTAACCATCGGGGAACACCCATTCAGGCAGCGCATTCCACAGACTAGCAGTTCGCACAATAAATGTGGAATCAAAGCGCTTCGTACGGGTTTTTGGAATATCAACCATAAAGCGGTGACGATTTTTCGTGCCCGCTCTGGCAGTCCGATAGAAAAATGGGCAGGAGGGAATTAGACTGATCCGATGCACACTCACCGAAATGTATCCGATAAAAAACCGATAGACTAGCAACTTTACTAGCAACTTATTTTACCTACTTCGAAAAAGGCGGAAGGTTCTCAATTCGCACGTGTTATTTTTTTAAAGTCTTTTTTTTATCCCTAATTGTCATTATATCATATGAATCTTGTATGACTACATGAATAAAATGTATAAATTAATATATCTACGAGTAAATTCACAAAACATAAATTTTCTTTACTTACATCAACGGTAGCAGAATTAGCCCCTAAACTCAACTAAAGCTTTGACGTACGGGCAACAGTTTCGTATTGCAAAACTACCGTAGGTACAGTTCAGTAATGCACACATTAAATAATACTAAAATGTGGGATTAATTGATAATAAAAGTAGAAGGACTGCACACTACCACTCTTCCTATTCTTCGTGGAAATTACAAAGATTTATACACAATGTTTTGGCCCCTAATCATCATCATCATCAGCCAGAAGACGTCTACTGCTGAACAAAGGCGTCTCCCTTTAACCTCCACACTGAACGACAACCTGCCTTTTGCATCCACTGGATGCCCGCGACTCTCACAATGTCGTCGGTCCATCTAGTGGAAGGCCTACCTACGCTGCGTCTTCCGGTTCGTGTTCTCCACTCCAGAACCTTTCTTCCCCATCGGTCCCATTGGCCCTTAATACAAATATGATACTAAGTGCCCAAGAATGGAACTCCCTGCCGTTTTCCTTGTTTCCTGCGAACTATACAAACTAGGCATCGTCAAGGCTCGAGTGAATAGATTTCTTCTAGATCAACGTGTTCTATCCTCGGCCACACCGTCGCTTACCATCAGACTAATTGGTAACCAAACGTAGATCTATTCTATATATTTTTTAACAATGTGTGTGTGTGATCATTATACCCTTAATTAAGTTTGTGTGATTCTTGTCATTTTCGTGTTTACTGGTGTATCAACATACACAAACAAATGCCTCTTCTTCTTGTCTTTAGAAAACTAAAAATGTTATTAATTTGTCTGAGTTTTTTTTTCTTTTACATAATTATTGCATTTTTGTCAAGAATACATGTCTAAGTCCTATTTTTGCAAAAATATTTCATACATCAACTATAGCTTTTGATCGATTTTTTTATTGCTTTGTAAAATGTGGAAGTTGTCTCTTGGAGATGTCATGACATCTATTTAGTTCAATGTAATGTAATATAATTTGTAGTGTTAGTATTAGCTTGTATTTTGTTTAGTTAATAAATGCAATTGCCCCTTTAAAGAAATGTTATGCATCAATTCATGTATAATATCTTGCTTTTAAAGTTTTATGACCGTTACACAGATCGAACTCTAAACAATTTAAACCTATGCTTATGTTTTGAAACATCAGCTCCAAAGTTTAGCATTGTTTGAAAACCTATTCCAAGCTCAGTCCTCATACAACACTGTAGCTACATTGCAGCTGATTCAATAATTCCGATATCGATAAGTGCAGAAATAGGAAGTCCGTTAGTTTTACTATCATTACATTAGACGTCAGTATCTGGGCGTTTTATTCGCTACTTACCGACTTCTAAGCTGCACCTTATCATAAACATGCTAATGTTTATTGTATTAACTGTTATATAACCCAAGAAAGCTGTGGTCTTACAAACAAATCTATGTTTACGGGCTTTTTGACATTCGCCGATTTTCTAACTTGGCCATAGATTGCTATCTAACTAAACATACAAAGAGGTTAATAAAATATTTTTACATTTTAACCATGGTTAAAATGTCACACAAAGTGATTCTCATAAATTTAGGTGCACCTAAATTCATGAGAAGTACTTTGTGTGACATTTGTGGATCTCAACTTACTCATACCTAACTTATTTAATCTTTAATAATGAGATTTTTTTTATAATGAGCAAATAAAGGCATGGACGATTATGTCCATGGTGAAAAAGTATTCAAAAAAAAAAAAATTTAATCTTTTATTTGGAGCAAGTTCAAAGTCGCTCAACGAGATATAGATATTACGAGTTAAAAACAATAACATAATAGTTTCTGTCACAAGTCAGTGCCAACTCAGCGTAATGCAAACGTAGCAGCATGCAGCATAATGTAAATTAGGAACCGATTCGCACTTGCCCATATTTTTTTTTTTTTTCTTTCCATTTTATTTATATTTAGTATAATCATGCTCAGTTTCACGCTTGTATATACGTATTACAATTTTTACATTAGAGCAAATACTAAAACCTGGGTAAAAACATTAATTTGTTGTACGGGGACACCTCATTTAGTTTTTACTTACTTTTTGACTTTTTTATTATTTTGTAGGCAGGTACGTAGTTCATGCATATACAATGTCTAAGATCGATTATGAGCAAAATCAGGATTATGGTAAATTTCTTCCTATTTTTAAGAATCAAGTCTATACACATTATTTTTCTTCGTGTTAATTGGTACGTAAGTATATATATTATGTATTTTATTTATAATATTTATGGTATGTATGCGGCATTGCGTATTTAGTGTATATATGTATCTATATATATTTATTTATATTTTATGTGCACCACCGACCGTTTTTCAACTTCTTTAGTCCTGTCCATCCAAAGGTTGCCTGTACGAAATCGCTTTAGGCGATAAGGC
Source organism: Agriopis aurantiaria (assembly GCA_914767915.1). NCBI lineage: Eukaryota > Metazoa > Arthropoda > Insecta > Lepidoptera > Geometridae > Agriopis > Agriopis aurantiaria. The sequence goes on along the minus strand of OU611992.1, from coordinate 12,971,365 downwards.
CGCCCATTATACTGCCGTATATTTGTTTTTTAAGTTAGTTTAAGTTTCATTTGTATTTTCAGTGTGTAATAAAGAAATATTGTATGTATTGTTATGATATACAGATGATGATATACAGGTCGCGAAGTCACAGTTCGGGGTGAACTACTAGTGTGTACTAGAGTCTTGATGGTTGGACTCCACATTACTACTATCTGACGTCACCGCCCGACCAGACTCGCAGGTGCCGCTGTTCATTTACATTCTTAACACTTCGACTCTACAAACAAAAACCGACTTTAAGCTTTACTAGTCAACGCTTAATTTAGATTGAGTGCGTAATAATATTTTAAAAGCTCTGTGTTGAAATTGAAAATGACATTTCGCGTTTGAATAATTATCAATTTAAAAATCGACTTCACAAAATTAGTAAGCTACGCAATTTCTGTTACTTCGATGATATTTAATAGGAATAAAAAATGGTGTAGTTTTTTTTTAAGTACGAGAACCAGTAGTCTTGGTAAATCTTACATAGGTTTTAAGACAACTTACTTAAATTAAATGTATTGGCATGTACCTATATGAAAAAAAAAACATCTAAGTAACTGAGTTTTCCAGTTATTTTACTCAAAACCAATTTTGATGAAATTTCTATGGGACTTATTTGAAAGTACCTATATCCTCTTAATATTTTTTTTTCTTCATATCTTTTAATAAATGACGGCATTCTGAGATAACAAAATAAAACTAATTGAGATTTCCCTTTCTTTTCTGAAGTCGGTAAATAAAAGTAGCGCCTAGAATACGTTTTATGATTATTGATATGTACTGTATGGCTAACAATAGAAGAAAAATTAGCAATGATTCACACCGCAATTGCATTGAACATTGGCCACCTACACGTACATAACTATGTTGTTAAACGGTAAAAACATCAACTAGAAATCAATTATGTGATCCATTACCTTTCAAACATGAATTACTACTTACCAATACTGTTACAGTATTGTCTGCTAATTCATGAATAGCATTACACGGCCTTACGGCTAACTCTTAACGCAGGCTTCAGTTAGCGCCGACACAGCGCGTTCGGAAAATCACGCGAACGTGAACCTTAACGCGCCGAGATACGGTTTGCGGTCGCGCAAATTTTCTCATCAACTTAACAGCAGTGCAATTACCATTCTTTTATCGATCGTCAAATTGACAGTTGAGGTCGACAAATTCGATGAAATGTCATTTGATCAGGATTCACTATGATCGATTCTATGGCATTCTATCGAATTTGCCGACCGATAAAGAACGGTACTTGGGGCCCAGCAGTGGAAGTACCGTTCTTTACTGCATAATCGCTTAAAACAGGTAGCCGTAACAGGTAGTGTTATGAATCTAGTCTGAATATATTTGTATTGAGATAATTGTGTTGATTATAATTTTTATTCACTATCTATTTACCCAACGAAAAACCAAAAGGAAGGTATTGGTTATGGAAGGTTTACATACCTACATAGTTACACACACGTACAGCCTAAATGCTTGAACTGTTTCGATTTGGTTTAGATGCTCACTACATGTTAAGATGTTAACAAAGGATGACGATTTGACTTCCCCCCGAAAGTTTTTCCGCCGAGCGTTTTAAAAATGGTTTCTACATACATATTTCCGGGCTGTCAAAGCATCGACAACATACTGCTAGTTTTGAAGCTGTCCATGTGGCAGCTGTTACCGCCTACGATCAGGTGGACTGGTTGTTTGCTTGCCGCCCTGTTTTGTTAACAAATAAAATTACTAATATAAAAAACTTAAAAAAAAGAAGTTTTTTTGAAAATAAAATCGTATGCTTCTCAGCAAACCCTTTCATTTGATACCCATGTCATGATGGTAGATAATCCGGCATCTTGGGGCGTCCACCATATTGAATTTAGTGCGACGAAATTTTAGTTTTAGTATTCTCCTGAGCGTCCTATTTAATTTGATACCCATATCATAAATAAATATTGGTCATCGCTATCATATAGCTATCCTAACCATGCATTGTCTCCAAACTAAACGTGTACGCAAAATTTCAGCTCAATTGGTTGGGCATAGCTGTTTTAATAGTCAATTGCAAGATTTGATCAAAACTAACAAGGCAAAACAATTATAACAAGTAGTAATGTGTGTGTGTGTGTGTTGATATTAATAATTTATAACAAGGCAAGTTAAATAAAAGCTTGTAAAAACAATCAATCCTTAGCAGTTGAAATAGATATAATAATAAATGATCAAATCAGTTAAGCATCTAGCGTAATCTATTGTTGAAACCCATAACACGATTTGATTAAGGACTATAGATAAAATCTCATAGCACTCGCTTATTATACTCGCTTTTAACATACCATAAACAATATTAACAGTGCAAAACATAAATGCGATTCATGAACGTAATCTGTATTTATGTCTGTAAATACACGTATTTTACGATAGTACATCACTTAAAATATATCTGATTATCAATTATGATTTCTAAAACCTAATGCCTAATAACCCCTAAGAATGAGAAGAAACAGATTGACAAGTCCAACGAAAAGACATAGAGTTCGTAGCTTACAAATCGTTTGCAAAATTCATGTAGAAAGGTGGGCAAAAACGTCACGTTCGTTGTGTCTCATGACAGAGAAACTACAATTCAGAAGAACCTTAGAAGTGAAGTGAGACAACCTAGATAGGTTCTGAAATTATTGATTTTGTAATACGTAACATGACGGAAGCATAAACCACACTTAATATTATAAATACGAATGTTTATGCGTAAGCGTGTATGCTTGTCCAGTTGTCCACAATTAACTTTGTAGCATATATTAGATTTAGATGAAGTATATTATGGAGGTGGGTATATTCTAGATTTTTAACAAAAGTTACTTTTTTTATTCCGAAAAAGTTACAGTTTCTCCGAGATTTCAGGTAAAACCGCAGGATGCATATATAATGTAGTATTTTGTAGTGAGACAGTAGGACAAGTTTTTTTCGTGAATCTTTGAAAACAACGTAGTTTTTTTTCATATAACTGAAGATAACAATCTAAAAGTAATTTTTATATTTGAAGTTTTGTTGTGTAGACATATTTTTTTTATTGACTATTACATTTAAATAGTTAACAATCTGTTTAGTTATAATCTGTACTAATGCTGAGGTTCTTGTTCAATTAAGTTAATATATTGTTGTAATTTATTGTAATGTTAATTGCGTACAAAGGGCAGATGACGGTTTGGCATCTGGTAAATGGGTGTTAGCAAATTGTCAAGGTGTTCCTTATCTACATTCAAGTTAGTGAATTTTGCTGAAAATTCCTAGTTAGATGCAGTTATTAACTATATTTTTTGTTTGTCCTGATGAGTTTGAAGGAATTCCTTAAGAGTGTCACAGTTTTTTAATGAAAAGGCTACGAAAACTGATTATTGGCGTACTAAATTTGTGAGTTTTTAAATTTATTTTGGCACTACTAAAACGCGACATAGCAAATTTTTAATTTCGAAATTTTCCCCTCATGCTGCTAAAAATCATTGTTGGGATTTGAATCCACACTCATTCGCGTGGTGTCAAATCGCGTCAACCACTGAAGTATAATCTATTTTAGTTGAAACTTTTAACAATTATTTTAAAGGTATAAACTTATGGCAGCATGAATATGTGGAGCATCATGTCCCAACTGCAGTGACGATGCTAGGATGGTAGCTTCCGACGACAGGTGTTGCTTGGTTGGCGGTTCTTTAGAGAACGAAACATTGGATTCAGAGTTTCATTCTCGAAAGAACCACCGACCAAGCAACACCTGTCGTCGGATGCTACTATCCTAGCACCTTCACGTTGCAGTCGGGACATGTGGCTCCCACAAACTTACACCTTGTTATAATTTTCTTTAAATATCATACTTACTAACTTACAGGGGTGAAGAAATGACCCCGTGGTAGATCTTGGCCAAACAATAAAAGACGCTAATCTTGACGGCGACTTCATGCCAAAATCAAACAACCAACCTGCCCGCTTTCTTGTTCCTGGGAGATATAATCTGGGTCTTTACAAGGAGAAGATGGGATGGGATGTATCATCTAAGTCTGCGTGCTTCATCTTCGACCACATCGTCGCTTACCAACAGGCGAGTTGATGGTCAAACGCAGGCTTATCCGAGTAAAAACAGAAGAAAAAAATTACCTAGCAAATGTTGAAATATCACACTCAATTTTATTTCACCTTTGTTTAATGAGTTTTTTTATTTGAATGAGTTTATTTCAATGAGTACAAAATAATCCGGTAGCATATTCCATTAGTAAGTGCCATCGTTTACAGGAATATCTGGATGCATTCACGAGTGCATACGTATGCTTTTAGATATACAATTACATATACACTACTTATACATATTATCATGGTTATGCATGTGTGTAACAGCATGTAAGTACAGTACAGTACATTACTTAAATGTAAATAGTACCCAAAACCAACAGATTTGTAGAGATGTCCAAATGAAGGAACTAAAGTTTACAAGGAGTGTCTGTCAGTTATAATTTAGAAAATACGATAGTGGCCCCCAAGCAACTCTTTACTTAAGTTAGTCGAAATGTAGGTATGTACGCATAGCCGCGTAATTTTACCCGTCGGCCACATTTTCCTTTAGTACCCACTACTAATTGGCGACTCGTGTCCGTGTGGTAAGGACATTATGGGGAATTTTATAGAGCTGGCAACAACACTTATTACTTTCTATTCAACTAGAACTCATTAAATTTACAGTTAAGGCCTTTTTAGACTTACAGATAAGTCATTCATTCATCATTAGGGAGAAAACAATGAAGCTATCATTGCTTTCTCCTTCTCCGGTCTCGCAAGACAGGCGGTAAGTAAAAAAATAGTGGAAGAGTAAAAATAGACACCTCATGGTCAAGCATTCTGCATCGTATGCCACCTTTTCTCAGGACCCTTATTCTCCATCTTACATAATATTCCTGGCCATAAAGGCTTGACGCCATAACATGAAAATGACATGACCACATAAATTCGTAACGCAGCCGCGTTACGTATATGCTTATAATTGTTATATGCTTGAAATTGGCAATGACAATTTAACTATCGTGATGAGGTTCTTTAAAAACGGTCGTTTTTAATTCTTAAAATAACGTGCAGTAAGCTAGCGTGATACGTGCACGTTTGTTAAGAGAATGTAGTTTCCAATCGGAAGACGCGTTTGATTTGTTTAATTTTGTAACGATGTTTACCGTGTTATTTGTAACAATGAATTCCGTGTTTTCACACGTTTACGGCATGTTGTTGGCTCTTATGTGATTTCATACAGAATTAGGGCCTTGGGTGAATTACGGTCCAAAGCTAGACCATTTTTCATAAAAAACTTAGGCATAATGACAGAACGGTTTCATCATCTCTACAAACTGCTCGGCAGCATCTCAAAACCCGCAAGAAATGCAATACGCAACGTAACCGACAACTGAGCGGGTACAACTGCGTACCGACATGTAATTTGTCAAGCAATTTCAATAATATGCATGATTATATATCTATTAAAGGTATTAAGTGTTGATATCGGGCTAATGTGGTGAAGTCGGGGGCTACTGGGATGGCAGCTTGATGATTGCACTCTGAGTGAAAGTTTTTCTTGATATTGGCAATCAGGTAGACCTCTTGCCCCTCTTGGTTTTATTTATAAGGTGAATTTAACTGAATGTCATTTTATAGGCAGCAGGAGTTGTTGGAACTGGTTGTTGTTCAATTACATTGTTGTATTTCTGAATAAAAACAAAATTATATTAACTTTGATAGTAATAAGAGATTTAAGATAGATGATATAAAAATTTAAAATAGTTATCTATTTAAAAACCGACATAAAAATTTGTAAATTCGCTATTTCGTTTACTTGAATGCCATATTTAATCCAGTCATTTTGATTTAAAAATCCGATCCGATATTCTATTGGACCAATATCTTTTTTTTTATCGGTTTTTAATTGACTGACTTTTGAGGCAACACACATTAAAAAACAAAAACAAAATCACAGATCTACTAACAAAATGAATTGAGAACCCCTCCTTTTTTGAAGTCTGTAAAAAAGTATGTAATAAGATACTTTTCGATAAAAATGTCTGTGAATTAATACAAGATGTTAGTTACTTTCATACCAAATTTCACTCAAATCCGTTCAGCCGTTATGCAGTTAAGTGCGAACAACCATACACACTTACCGAACCTTCGCATTTATTCATCACTAGCTGTACCCGCGACTTCGTCCGCGATTGCCATCCCTGCCGACTAATTATTCGCTCTTGGGCACAGTTCCGTTTGTCTCATATTTTAAGCAACACTGTGGTCTGCAGTAAAGCACTCTTATCAAGAAAGGAGCTTTTTACTTTGGATTTGAAAACTTTCAGGTTGTATTTCTCAGAAGACAATAACTCGGTAGCGTTCCTTCGCTATTCGACTAATAAATGTTGTAGCGAAGTGGTTTGTGCGAGTCTTTAGAATTTTGACAGTAAAACGGAATCTTGTCACCGAGGTTCTCCTCGTTTTTTGGTGGAAGGAAGATGATATCAGAAGGATGATAAATTGTGCAGTTGCATTGCACGCAGTCTCCGAAATGTATCCGGTAAAAGACAGATAGTTTAGACAAATACGGCATCTCCTAATGCACGCCACTGAACTCGGTTGCAGTTCTCTGCATCCAGTTTTTACCCGGCGTTTACTACGTTTGCCCAAACGTGATCTCCACTCTAGAACTCGTCTACCCTATCGGTTATTGGTTCTTCAGGCAATGTGACCGGCCGACTGCCCTTCATTTTAGTAATTCTGGACCAATCCTGGACAATATTGCATTCACACTTTTCCGTTACAAAATTACAACTTCACATGTTTAATGATTTACAGAGAAGCTGATTCATTGCAAACATTTTAACAGAAACAAAAGCCATGACTTCTACTCTTTTTATTACAAAACTAGAAAACCACGCTGTAGAACTTCAACAGCTCTATCTAAAATATTGTAGTTTTTACATTAAACAATAGGCTTACGTTTAACCGCCACCTCGCCTGATGCCAAGCGATGATGCGGTCTACGATGGAGCACGCTTACCTGCCTACCTTAGAAGAAACCGTTGCAGTCGCAAATGAAAAAGGTTCAAAAAAGGAAAATAAGGGAAAAATAAATGTTACCATATTTATTTTCTTTTCTTGTATTTGCAGCAACGTACTTTTTGCACAAAATACGAAGTTTGTACATGACAAGATGACAATAATCTCTATAGTAAATATTCTCAAGAAATCTGGTTCCACTGCAGAACACAAAATGATGCAAAGCAAAAAATAAAATAAAATGTTTCCCACGTCTGGCATTACAAGCAAAATTCCGTCGAAGCCGATACGTGTTTATGTCGGCTCATAATTGACTTGTCGTGTCAAATTACCGTTTATTATTTGTGTTACGATATTGGCTTGTTATTTTGTCCTGCACTGTATTTATGTGCCGTGTCTTTGCTCTGGGTTGCAGATTGCAGGCAGATTAAGTTTTGATTTGAAGATGTCAAGTTTTTCAACATATGAGCTAATAGTAATTTTTAAACTTTCGCGATTTGAACACATGTTTTAAACGTTTATCGGGACTTATCACGTATTATTTAATTTAGGTAAAAAATATGTACCTTTCGCTAGACGTTTCGACCATGTTACAATAGCCGTGGTCACGAGCTGACTGAAAACTGCGGGTGAGTCCGGCGAGAAGAGCGGGTGATAAACGTTTAAAATATGAGCTAATGGTTTTGATAACTATGATGTATAGATATGCAGGCTTGGGGCAACTTTTTGCTACTTTGGTGGTATATTTCGCAAATAATACACTTGATAAAAATGTAACGTGTGAACCTTTGCCTTCATTTTGAAAGAACTTATCAACGATAAGAAGTACAGAAAAAAAACATCCTCCGCTTCACATGTACCGGAGTTAAGTTAAACAACAGAAATATTTTTTTATACTTTCAAAGTTTTGATCTATACTAAAACTGTAACTGTGCAAAGTTTCATGCACTTGCCGTAAATAGTAACTATAGAATACAGACGGACAGACGGGTTCCTTGTACTACGGAATCCTAAAAATGAACTTCCATACAAATGTTCATCCCCTGATCAACCTCTACATATCGGGGATATATATTTCAAAAAATCCTCCGTTAGTACTTTTGCCTCTATAAAGAACACGAACACTTGTGTACACTTCATGCTTCTAAACCCAGTGGTTTAGTCTTTAGACCGTCCGTTGTCTATTAGTGAATGAATTTAAGATTTTCATTAAGTAATGATTAATTAGTCTAGATTTTTATTAAGTAGGTGATTAATTTACCTATAAGTTGATGAAGCTGTCAGACCAGCGACATGATTCTAGAACAATCGACTTTGTCCATGTCTATCACAATTCGAGTGACGGGTGACAGAAATAATATTTAACTATTAATTACTCGGCGAAAATAAGCTTGCTGATATTCTAAAATACTGTAGGGTTTGTGGAGGACCGGAAGTTATGGAAGGAAATGGGGAATATCTTTTCCCAACAGTGGGACAGAAAAGGTTTAAAAAATTTGTTATCTACCTTTAGTGGACCTACATTTGTATACTTGTTTTTCTTTTTAACTTATTATTTATAAGAAATGTCATAATATCAATTCTATTTCACTTCCTATGAATAAAATTGTTAGCTTAAATACCTTAATTACAAAAATATGTCATGAAATATAACTAATTATTAAACTTGTCAATCAAAAACTTCAAATGCGAACAAAACACTGCAGTAAAAAATGTATCCAGGATACAAAAGAGTACAGAAAACCGGTACCTACTCACTTAACAAAGAGTGGCGTAACAATTACCGTGAAAACTCAATTGAACTTATTAACGTGTTAAAACTGTCAAATCAGGCGCCCGTTCCGTTTGCACAGATTGCCATATCCAATCGACAATCAATCGCAGAAAGCTAGAACGAAATGGACTGAAAACTCTGAAAATGTTATAGTATTTAACCAATACAAATAAAATTATATTAAGTGTATGTATTACTGAAGCTAATTATTATATATTTTAAGCGATTATTGTGTAACTAGTTCGTTTGTTTGAGACCATTTTAATTAAAATTACTATTGAAAGCTAAATTTTACTAAATAATAGCTAAATATCTGGATTACATAATTTATACTATAATAAACAAAACCGTAATCATCCATTATACTTCATTACCTGTCCTGTTACTTTTAGTCCAATATGGACGTTAGTATCTAATAATTACAGTTCTTAATTCGTAGAGACAATAAATTGATTCTTAGCCATATAAATATTTTAACCTCTTTTGATACTCGCTATAAATAACACCTGTTTATGGGAAACTAAAGTAGTTACACGCATCATTTGGATTTGCGGGGAATGGTGGTATCAAATAACAATATTAAATACTCAGTTTACCACCAATTAAAAAAAAACTCATTATTATTTGTAATGTCTGTTACTTTGTTTTTAATTACTGTACTTATGCATCATTAAAAAAAACATGCTTACATGATGTAGTGAATCTAAAATCAAAGTTAATGAGGAAAATATTACCTATATATTAACGTAACACGAAAATATTAGGTTATTCGGTCTTCAAGTAGTACCTAATTATTATCTGCGTACAATTGACCGTATCCGATCAACACGTGCCGGCGTTTCTCCGGACGATGGCTTCCAACGAATCCGGGATGAATAATCTTCGTAGCGGATGGTGTTCAGCTAAAATAGACAAAACTAGTGTTGCTTATTAGAGATTCGATCCATTATCAGCCGCGCTAGTCTAATGCGCAGTAACGCGAAATGCGAGTGACATAATTATGCCCATAGTAGTGAGATAGGATAACAAGTATAAATTGATTTTTTAACCCCTGATAAAAGAGCTGATAATCTTCAAAGTGCTGAATAAATTTTCTTGAATCGTAGCTAAGAAAATTTTCTATCAAGTCAATTTAAAAAAACGGTTCACCCTTTTGTAATAAACTACTGTACTACATATAGACACACAGATACACATTTTAAGCTTATAACACTGCTCTTTTTGCGCTGGGGGTTAGAAATAAGATAAAATAGGTACTGTTAGTAAAAAAACATTGATTTTTATTGAAAAACTTAGAGGAAGTAACTTTTGTTAGTAATACTGCATTAAAATGTGCAAGGTGAAGTGGCAATGGGCAGGCCGTGTCGCTCGAAGAACCGATAACCGATGGGGAAGAAAGTTTCTTGAGTGGAGACCACAAACAAGAAGACGCAGCGTAGGTGACCTCCCACTACATGAACCGATGACATCGTGAAAGTCGCGGGCATCCAGTGGATGCAGATGGCAGACTGTCGTTCAATGTGAAGGTCTGAGGGGGTTCCATGTTCAGCATTGGACGTCTTCTGGTGATGATGATGATGATGATGATGATGATGATGATGAGTAATACTGTTGATAGATATAAGGATTTTACTAGGATAAAAAAAAACATTGACAGATTTGAGTTAAGAGCTTTTGCATTCTTATATAGATAGATAACTCTTTATTCTTTAACAGCTCCTGCATTTTATCGCAGTGACATAAGTTTGATTGCAATATAACTTAATTTTTATCATCTCGGTTACCTTGAACGTCATTATGTAATACCGGAATACGACTGGTCTCGATTGGACTGAATCACGGCGACAAAAACGAAATAATCCCAGTCATTTACTACGGAATTCCCATCTATTTACAGATTTAGAACGGCCTATTGTATTAATTAGTTACTTTTCTAGATTTGTGATGTTTTTCGTTGGTTGCAGGATGTCCGGTCTACCAGTGGTCTGCTATATTTAGCTACGGACAATTCTTAGATTATTTTTAAATTTTTGGATATTCTCTGTTCAGTAATTAAACAGTGCGGAGTTAAGGGTTTAGTTAAGTTTTAATAAGTTAAAGTGAGAGAAATATGATCAAACATAAAAAAATAATATAGGTTTAGATACGTAATTTTACGACGTGTAATTTTTATGTAGATATTATGTTATATTTTTGTAAAAGAAATTGCACTAAACTATTTATTTGCGACGTCCTCGGCCATCTCCTTCATACTATTTGCAATGTTATTCTAAAGATGTTTTACCTTCAAAAATTTTGTAAATGTACGAAAGAGATAGATAGCTCTGACCAATAAGTTACAAGGCATTCTACTCACATAACCAATGGTTGCCTGGAAGAGATCGCTTTTAGCGATAAGGCCGCCACTTGTGGCACTAGCTCGTAAGCGTTTTCTATCGTGTTGTAATTTTTATTTCTGGTGTACACAATAAAGAGTTTCTATCTATCTATCTATCTATAACTGACTGACTGTCTCCCAAAGACATTTCAGTATTGTATTTCAATATCTTAAATAACAATTCATGTTCGTATTTTAGTTTTTTAACATATTAAAACCTAACTATCATTTATAGTTTTGAATAATTCTAATAACTAAACCAACGGGGCGATTCCTATTTGCAACAAAACAGAATATATCCAATTCGTTTAAAATTTCCAAACTCGAGTAGGTACTGTGGTTTTTGAAGAAGTGTCAACAAAACATCTTTTATTGCTTTTAAAAACAGCAAAATTAAGTTACACTGACATCAATTAATAATAGGTACTAGTTTGATTGATGACTAAAAATATCAATTTGTATTGACGAACTTTAGCCAGCGTATAAATAGACGCGGTCTTCGGAGACCGGCTGTTTGTGAGTCACCACTAATATTGGAGCACGATTACCATAAATGGCCATTAACTCCAAGCTGCCATTAACGAATACAGTTTAGCATCATGTTACAATAAAAAGCTTGACCTTTGGTGGTAAAATCTCATCATCATTGATAACAATGATAATATCTATATAAGAGCCATTATTGGCACTTCATTCATAGGCCTTATTAGATCTTCTTTTACGCTACCTATCCAAGTTCTGGGTCAATCTCGTCTTAGTTTGACCCGCGAGTTTTTTACCCCCGATGCAAAAATAGGGGTCTGTGTATCTGTGAGTCTATCTGAGGCATCGTAGTAGCCAAATGGCTGAACCGATTATGATTTAATTGTTTTGTTTGTTTGAATGGTGACTAGATCTTAAGTTTTATTAGCTAGGATTCAAGAAAAAAAAATCAATACGTTTGAAGATTGTCAGCTCGTTTACATGGGAGGTTTAAAAAACCAATGTATACTCGTTCAGTATAAGTCGTTTGTTGGCCACGCAGCGTTAAAGCCAGTCGTCCTATATACACCAGCCTCCTCGGTAGAGTGCAGCCTTCATGGGCGAGCAGGAGGCTGGAGAAAGAGGACTGACACGGTGCGTCACTAATTTTAAAATATCAATCGAATGTAAAAAAAATTGGAACATTCGTTTCTTAAAGTTATATGATTATTTACGGGATATTTACCGTGGTAAGGTTGTGGAATGAGCTCCCGATATTAGTTTTTTCTCAATAAAGGATTTTTAAAGGCTTTTTGTGCTTTTCACTCGCTTCTGCACACGCCGGTCGCTAACAGCGCTGATGTTTCTCTTTTTGACACGGTACTGAATTGATCGGTTCCCATATTTTTTTCCATAGTTCGCATACTTTATAGTTGACTGTAGAGATGAGAAGTTCACAAAGAATTCGCTGTAAAGGAAATTGGATTATAATATGAGTGGATGGTACATTTTTTCTGTTGCGAAGTTTTCGAAAGTGAATCACCAAATTACGGGACCGGTGAAACTTTAATGACGAGCAAATGAGAACGGCGCTTTTTGGTATTTTGAAGAAATATTTTAAATGTATTCGTTGAAATGGAACGTTTGAAACTCCGACAAAGCCAGTGCGATGGCTAACTTTGTATGAAATTGAAGTTGATCTTGGAATAGATAAATTGGAATCCTATAAAAATAATTTGAACCTTAGAATAACTACTCAGAGAAGGTAGGTTTCCAAACAACGCCTTCTCAAAACGTAAGCTACAAATTCGCTTTGCAGCTTACGTTTCGATTGGTATTTTAAACGATTTAAGCAAGAAAATTAATGGATTACCTGTGGAATGTCACACCATAACTCTTATGCTGCTTTTCTGATTTGTTTTGGTACGATTTCGCCGCGCAAATTGTCACAGTAAATTTTTTTAATTTTTTTTGGAGCCATATTTGACACCATTTGAATGGCTTAAATTTTGCGAATGTACTTGGTTTCTTTGTGTAGTTATTCTAAGATTAAAAAAAAAATTTTTGTATGTAATTTTATTCTGCTGGTTAATATATAATTAAAATAAATTATTTTTCAAACAGACGGTCTGCCTGATGGTAAGCAGTCACAATCTACTATGAATAGCTGTAGCATCAGAGGCTTCACAAATACGATGCCGACGTTTTAAGACTGTTATCTCATCTTTTGAAGAATCTCGTGTTGTATAATATATAATATGTATTTGCCACCTCCGACCAAAATAAAATGTATGGATGGGCCATAAACATTGAATTTGCTCAGTAAAAACGAGTCAAACCGTCGGACATATACTTCAAAACCTAATTATAATCATGTTACAAAAAATAGATAGCGGTGTTTTGTTGTGTTATTACACTTCGGGAAAGCACACGAAGGCATAATTTTCTCAGAAGTTTCGTTATCGTGTAACAATAGTCTTGTGTCGCACTTCCTACGGCTAGAGACCGACTGAAACGAAGTGAGCGCCGGCGCTCATTTTGTAATCTTCAAATATGGGCTTCTTCTGGGCCCGTCCATTCATTTTATTTTGGTCCAAGTTTGCCGCTTTATAAAGGGTTTATTTAACCTGTCAACATCAAAAGCCCGTTCATCTCTTAATGCTAATCAGCCAGATGCCCTTTCGATGATAGACTGGCGCTAAACAAACACTATTTAAGAATGCAAATGTGTTCTTGAACAAATAAATCAGCGAGCTGTGAATTGAATAATTGTAATATTTCTATTACATCACCCATTAGAGCTGCGCTCGTGACTATTGTCATGGACCCAGTTTGAGTCACTGCTCTAGACACGTTATGACAACAGATTAATCCATGCAAAAGTTTTTTATAGAACTAGTGACAAGCACGAGTAAGTTGCTCGCTTGATAATAAGCACCTTAAATACTACGCTTACTTTTTTATGCAACTAAATGAGGAGCGAGCATGCCGCTCGTCTGATGGTAAGCGTCACACTTACCCATAACAGTTCAGTGCTACGCAGAATTTAGAAACCATGCGCGGCAATGCACTCCGCTGCTAAGAGCCAGAATGGGTGTAGTGATCTCGCTCGCGCATTCGATGTTTTTTAAGATATAAAATGACTGTCTACTTTTATTTCAAAATATTATGACATATTAAAATTTTAAAAATGATCAAAGCACATGATTTTTCAAAAGTAGACAATGATTTTATATTATAAAAAACATCAAAATTGCGAGTGATATAGCGGCGCGCCATATACCCATAGACCGTTGAAGGTCTAAAGACAATCCAAATACTCAAGCCCACTATAAGTTGGCAACGTACCCAGCATGCTGGCGGCATTAACACACTGAATGGCAATGCGTATGCGTTGAGCCAGAAACACGCCAGCATTTTGGTCACGCGTTGCATTAACCAGGCGCTCTGAAAGACCGACCGTTGTGGACCGACGACATCGTGAGAGTTGCGGGCATCCAGTAGGTGTAGATGTCAGGATGTCGTTCAGTGTGGCGGAGGCCTACGTGATGATGATGAGTGCATCACTGTATAGGCATAAAATTATCTTAACGTTACAAAATAAATATTTAGATATATCTGGAAGAAATATATTCTCATTTTTTATGTGTTCTGTGTTAATAATTATGCACTCTGTCAAGTCATATAAATTAAATTCTAATAAGTCGAATGAGCTGTTGCAAATTACCTTAATTAAATCGTCATAAAAATACACTTACGTATATTGCAACAAAATAACCCTTAAAGAATAGCAATCAAAATTTTATGTCCCAATTCTTATTTTAATATCAGATTTAAAATGCCGAGAGATTGTAAAACATTGGCAACAGGTGTGACGCTATTCTGCCATATGATTTGATGAAACGTGTTTATCCAGTTTAGGTAATTTGATATCATTGACCATTTGGCGTCGGACTGACTGGCTATGTCAGTTTTTAAGGCATTAAAAACTACAGTAGAGTCTCGCTAATCCGGCACTTCAGTACTTCGGCACGTCCAGTAGTTCGGCTCTACACCCACGCCCTCGCTCATTCTGCCCGCGCGTTCGCTTTTACTTAGCCACTACCAACTCCCGCCGACACTATTTCCTACCCCAGATTACATAAGTAAGATAGTTGTCATAAAGAAATGTAAATACATACTACCTACATATAAGAGGGCTTATTTTATTTTAGCTTTTTAACTTGGATTACTTATTTTTTTCTAGTTATTTATTTTTTTCGGCAAGAAAAGTATATATTATGTATGGAATATACTATATACATAATTATATTACCTTGAATTTCCCCATGTAATAAGTAACCCGATAGAATGTTATTTAAGTTACTAAAATAAATTACAATACTTCTTCAGTAATACGAATATTCCAATAATCACTTCGGCACTTTCTTGTTGCAAGTTTTTAATAGTGTCGGATTAGTAAGACTGTTGAATATGGAAAAAATTGTGTCTTTGAGTCACCAGTATATTTTTTTTAAGCCATAATCGTTCCAAAATTTATTGCTATTCATATTAGAGCATCGCTCTTTTGATTTTGGATTTCTTTTTAGCATGATTATGTTCTACAACCATTTAAGATCAAAAATTCAATTTATTTGTAAGTTGAACGGCCTAGAAAAGCTTGTGTTATTGTGAAGTGATATTCAACAAAGTTTTGTGCAAATCTTAGTGAGTTTAGTACCTCATAATCAGTAGTTGCGTAAATCACTCCATTATCTTATCGAATACATTAGGAGTTATTGATTGCTTAATAAGCTTTATCATTATCTGTCCTATTGGGTCATATTTCTCATTCCTTCGACTGCATAATACCTCACAATCACGAATAAATTCTCACTACAACTAGCAACAATAACAAATCGAAGCTTTCAAGATCTGGCAACACTTGCAAGACTCGCGACTTTACTCATTTTACAAATGGCTGGATTGCCAGTATGTGCCCATCGTCAAGAATAAGCTTGTAGTGACTAGTAGACAATCTGTGGTTTAACAGGTTGTAAAACAAAGTGATGGCCAATACAGCCGGGCTATTATAGACTCTGGGACAGTTCATTTACTTACAAATTAAAGTAGGGCCCGCAGAATTTTTCTATGCGGACTGCAACAAAAAAAAATGCTTAAAAAAATCTCAATTCTAAATGATGAAAACCACAAACAAATCATTAAAAAAACAATAAAATCTAACATTTATATTCAATACTAGACAATATAACAAAACCATTGATAAATAATATACCTAGTTTTTTTATTTTTTATTAAGCAACTCCTAGATCATCGGAGTCCCTGATTTTTTTATACTACAATTCTCTAAACTTACAAAATAAAATATGGATAAAAAAAAAAAAAATCTAACATAATGGAAACTTTGTTATGCTTGTTTTTTTATAACTGTATATTCTAAATATAAAACAGTTGGGCGTCGCTGCATTGAGTCTAGAAGCGCTGTTTGAGCGGCGCAAAGGCTATCGTATGTCTCTGTTTGCTAAAACAATAAAACTATGGAAAGCAAAGTCTGTGAACACTAGAAAGCACCAATTTGCGAGAGTTAAATTGATTTGAGTGCTTACGTTATTTACTGGCGGATTGTATGTCAATCGGGTATAATGCTAGTAAAAGCTTCGAACGCAAATATATGCGATTATTTACGGGATATTTACCGTGGTAAGATTGTGGAATGAGCTCCCGATATTTCGGCGCAGTTACATGCATTCCACAATCAACACAATCCATAATTCCTCATTCCACAATCTTACCACGGTAAATATCCCGTAAATAATCATATAACTTTAGTGAACAACCGTGATAGTTTAAAACAGTGTTTTGCAAATATATGCATTTATAATGATGGGTTTTACAGGCAATACTTGACATTTAGCTTCTTACAACTTACTCCGTTGGCGCAGCGACCAGATGCAGAGAATACATATAAGTACAAGTGACTCTTGCTTTTCGCTGACGACACCGCTCTCTGTGAGTGGGTGGAACAAAGTCGTCCAACGGGCTCATCTTCAACGAGCCCTCACTCATCTGACTGGTACAAGAAGTGGCCTATCACGGTCAACCCTGAAAAAAGTGCAGCAATGTACTTCCACCCGTCCAAAAACCCTCCTTCGAGGATTATCACGCTTCACGGGAAGCCCATCCCTTGGACCAGCTCGACCAAGTATCTCGGCGTGACTCTCGATCGCCGACTCACTTTCTCCAAACACATTCAGATAGTCCGCAACCGAGCGGCGTTCTTCCTAGGGCGCCTCAGCCCCCTCCTCGGCGAGCGTAGTAAATTGTCACTTAGAAATAAGCTGACAATCTACAAAACTTGCATCTGCCCCGTCATGACTTACGCCTCCGTGGCGTTTGCCCACGCCTCCGCATCGATCTGGACAAGCTCCATCAGGTCATTCAAAATCACAGCGTTAGTCAACATTAAAAATATATCTATGGGGAATATACCTAGTAAAAAATTTCATTGTAATATTTTGATATACATTCAAATGCATTGTATAAATGTATACCAGCGCGAAAAAAAAAGTTATAATGTAAGAATTAGATCATACAATCTTTGATATTGTGCATTGTAAGTAGTCGATATTGAATATTCGGATGTGATTTATTATGGAAGTATACAATGTTAGATCAAGATTGGTTGGTGTTACTCACAGAAAAGAGAAGTAAATAGAACGGAAATGAGAAGGAAAATCTGTTACCAGGCATTGTGACTAAATCTTGATTGATTTTCTTTCATTCTTTCTTTCTTGCTTTAATGAGACTGCAAAAAATTATGACTGATGTTTTAAATGTTTATCGGGACTAATTGCGCATTATTTTATTAAGTTAAAAATAGGTATCTTTCGCTCAACGTTTTGACCAAGTTACAATGGCCGTGGTCACGAGCTGACTGAAAAAGAAGAAAAGAGAGAAATTAAAAAAGAAATAGAAGAAAAAAGAAGACGAAAAAATTAAGAGAAGAGTTTTATTGACGACAATTTTTGCGATTATCAACAAAACCCCTTTGCAACGATAAACTATGTGGTCGGGGAAAAAAGGTTGCGTGAAGAAAATATGGATTAACTCGGTAAGTAAAAGATGATTTATACGTTTGTGCAAAAAACGGATTAAATTCTGGTTTGACGAATAGAAGAGAAAAATTGAGAAAACTTACACACTGTACCGAACCCACATAAGAGGAATAAACGTATAAAGATGAAACCATGTGGGTATAAAAGTCTGTGCAATTACCTTAGATCAGACAAACCCTGATTTGAGGCAATTACTTAGTAAATCACAAGCAAGCTTATTCCTGCGCTTTTGCGCCTTCACGACAGCGTACCGCATGCTGTTGCCGCGGTCACAAGGCACACGAACCACTGTGTGTACTACACCGACAACACCGACGTTTCTATCAGCAGGTTCGTGAGGAAGGTGACAGGAGCTAAAACTAAATGAATAATGGGGCATATTTACGTTACGTACAAATTTAACAAATATGTATGTAGATAGTTCTTCCATTCCGGGAATAGAGTCTCGACGAGAAAAGGTTAAAGGTTAAAGTTGCGGCGTACAAGAGCCCATGGAAAATTCAACTCGGCCCAGCCCACCGTAGATTCAAAATTCTTCAACTGCACACCACGTTGCGCCTCTGTCGCGTTTCGTATGTAAATTCTAGTAGGTATAAAAGGTGCAATCTTTAACCTTTTAATTTAACGAAAGCCTCAAAATTCGATAAATCTTATTTAGCTGAGAAATTTTGTTTTTGTGTGTGTATTTCCGTTTTTACGTCGCTTTAAGCGCAATAAAGTTTGCGATGAATTATTTTACTCTAAGTATTGTAGCCTAAGGTGAAATTAGCATCAATAACTTAGATAATGAGGCCTATTCTGTCATACCACTCACTAAACTAAACCAATCTGACAGGACTAAAATTATTTGCCTCTCTTTTCATTTTAATACGTGAGAGGATGGCAACAATTTTAGAGCTGTCATTTTTAGTTTAGTTTAGAGTGCATCAGAATCGATGCCTTAGCATATCATAAACATCAAAATTCGGTGTCGTTTTCAAGATAATTATCCTAGGAAAATCCCAAAAAAACATCTAGTATGTAACGTATTATTTTTCTAAAATAAATCAGACTAAGTGGATTGTATACAAACGCATAATGGAATTGTATACAGAGACTAACCTCAGCCGGAATATGATGTACGTTACCATTGAACGAGGCAGTGAAAAAATAAGCGAACGGAAGGTTACCTATTTACAGGTGTTATACTTGTGGTGATGTTACACCTTGCACGTGTGCTGGGACATGTGTGCAAATTCACAGAGGTTTTATTTTTATTCATTATGTTTATAAAATGGTGTCTACACATCTTTGAGCTGGCAAAGCTTTGCCAACATCTTTAGTGTTGCAGTGCAATCAGATTACCGAATGCATGTTTGCTAATCTCTTTATAAAAAACCAGCGGTCCGCCCCGGCTTCGCACGGGTATAGATATTATATAGCCTATGTCACCCGGGGATAGTGTAGCTTCCCAACAGTGAAAATTTTTTTCAAATCGGTTCAGTAGTTTCGGAGCCTATTCAATTCAAACAAACAAACAATCAAATTTTTCCTCTTTATAATATTAGTATAGAAAATAACAGGCAGTCATGGGGACAGCCAACGGAAGTTAAAACTAATACGTCACATTAACATATCAGTGACGCGAACCCATAAGTTTTGCCTCCACCAAAAATCGCTCAAAGCGACTAAAGAAGTTTTTACTTTAAAAAAATTACCATTACACTGCGGAATGTAAAGCACTACTTATCAAGTATCAGGCTTTTCATTTTCAGTGAATGTATTGCTTGTTGTTATTTCTATATTGAAATAGAACTTGCTGAACAATATTTTTTATGGGCCAAGGAACTTGTTTTTATGCGTATGAAAGTGCTACGAAAAGAGTGTAGCGCTACGAATTTTAAGGCGTAGCAGGTATCAAACTTCATACAAACATAATTACTTAGTTATGATTAAAATGTATCTCAGATGCTGGCTAGTTTCCACTGATAACATTATTTTAATAACAATACAATATGTTTTAATACACAACAAACTAAAAGCAAAGTGTTTTAGCATCCTCCGGCGATCCTCTAACGTAAATTCTTTCCATCCAATGGTTGCCCGGAAGAGATCGCTTTTAGCGATAAGGTCACCACTTGTGGCACTAACTCGTAAGTGTTTTCTATTTTTTTGTAATTGTTATTTCTGGTGTACACAATAAAGAGTTTCTATTAATAAAAAAAAAACACCAATCAAATATGGGGCAGTGAAATGGTGTATTAATTTCCACTGTCAAATAACAGGATTCGAAGGTTACTCGTTAAATTATAAATATTTCCGTATGATATCATAGAGAAAAAAACTACACAATTCTTTTGCTTTTAGGTTTTTATTGTAAACTAGCTGTGCGGACTAGCCAACTTCACAAGGGCAAACATTTAAAGATTGTCGCGGTCATGATCCAAACTAAGATGAGAGTTGGTTATTGTATGGTTGCAATCATGAGTTAAATCATTTTGTATAGTTTTCTGCACTATAAAAGTTGAAAACAGGCCAAGTTCGTGGAACATCCACAACACTAAAGGAATGCCTATTTCAATTTACAAACAATTCAGAATACTGCAATCTGTTTTATGTTACGCAATTAAAAAACTGTTTACATATTTTATTTTAGTCTATTTGCTTTGCATTTTTCGGATATGCACTTACCTATTTTTGTTTAAACTAAATCATGTGAGTAACAACAATACTATCTAAAAAATAGCCGCTAGCAACTATATTTGAAAATATTAGATTTCTTATTGTTCGAAACGAAACAAGGCATGTTTCCCTTCAGAATACTCAGTGCTCACCTTCTATAAATACATCAATCTGGATATCTATGAGGAGAATAGACAAGCGTGAGGTCACTTGTAAGAGTTGTATGTTTTTTCACCTAGAAATATCGGTCTGGTACTCGATGATTGATCACAGGTTGGAAAGCGGTCACGGTCTCGTATCACATAAAACATATCAGTGCTATTGTTAAAATGCTGAAGCAAGCTTTCGACCCACAAAGCAAGAGTTTTTTATTGTTTCTCCAAAGAAGAAAACACGGTTACAAAAGTTTTTGACAAATTTTTGGTAATATGACTTTAGGGTTTTTAGGTTAAATTCCATATCATACAACTCAAGTTGAATAACAAATATTTTGATATCAATAACTTAAATAACATTCGATGTTTTTAATATTTAAAAAACGGACAAGTGTGAGTAAGTGAGGTTGCAAACCCTGAAAGTTCCGTACAAACTTAATAAATATGTATGTAGATAATTCATCTATATAACGAGTCTGGACGAAAAACTCAATATTGATGAACAAACATAACTTTGTAGTTGGCAAACAGGTTCACCCATATATACCAACAACAAAATGTAAGTTTGTAATAACTTTTTTAATGTGATGTAACTTGAAAATAACAAGTTTCGGAATTTTTCCTTTATATGTGAGTTAATAAATAAAAGCCAAGGTGACAAGTTTCTGTTCATTACTAAGTTATAACTGGTATATTTCATTATTGAATTTGGTGGTGGTACGGAACCCTCAGTGCGTGAGCCCGTTTTGCACTTGGCTGGTTTATTTACCAATTGTTTAAGCTAAATGACACACATCTATTATCCACGTAAGCCCGTTAGTTGAAACTGTCAGTGCACGCAACAGCAACGCACCAACTGCTAATCCGCTAAAAATAACATCCTGTTTTAGTCTGCAATGGCTGAATAGTAATATAAACTGTGAAAACCACAAAAATCAGAACGTGCCGTTATCTTACCGATCACATCTTTTGTATGGTGATTAGCACGTAAAAAGTCGGCGAGTTGTTTTTGGACATGTCAATTGGCCAATTATTGTTTTTTCTCAGATCGTCCCACAGTGTTGTTATTGACGTTGACATATCTTAATTGGATTGTTAAACATAATAATTAGCAGATGATGGCAATCAAATTTATTTACCGTTGCAGAACTGATTTAAACAACTACTGTTAACGTTTTCGTTGGATATGTCGATTGGTTTGATGAGTCATTTCGGAGCTTAGTCTATGATGAATTTTAATTTCGTGGGGCTAAATGAGACCTCGACCAACTTGATTTAACTGGCCGTCACGTTTGGGGGTGGAAACCGCAAGAGCTATAGAACCGAAGCTCCAGGGTGGAAGTGATAAAAGACATAATGCCGTAAGTAGCGATTAGTGAACGTGCAGCACACCTCTCGACACTAAGCCACCCACGCCAATGTTGCCCCTCCGTCACCAATATACGACAGCCTTTATGGTATATATGGTACTAGCTGCGCCCCGCGGTTTCACCCGCGTAGTGATGAAAAATGGTGATGATGATGATGAAAAGTAGCATATGTCACAATCTGGCTCTTGAACTATACCCATGCAAAAAATCAGGTCGATCCGTTGTTCCGTTGCAGCGTGAAAGAGGAACAAACAAACAAACAAACACACTTTCGCATTTATAAATATTAGTATGATAGTATGGCCCATTTAGTAGATTTCAATGTGACAAGTCATCACCTGCTACAGATTTCTTGAAACAAGGTATTATTTAGGGATGCCGTATCTCTTACCTATCATAGACCAGCTCAACACGATCAAGAATTCATCACAATAGCCCACTTTTTAGGGTTCCGTAACCCAACAAGGAACCCTTATAAATTATTTCTGTCCGTCCGTCTGCTGTCTGTCCGTCAGTTATATATTTTTTAAATCTTCTATCTTCTAGGTATTGTAATTAAGGCAAGTGCTTGTACAAAATTAAATAGTTTTTGATTTTAGTGGGAGTACAAAGACATCTTGCGGGATTCCTTGCAATAGCTTGGACAGTGCGCTTTTGCTTGGCTTTGCAATAAAAACGTGCTTCCAGTCCGCAGTGGAATTCACAGACCTATTTCTAAGAAGACTTCACAAGCGGTCCAAACTGTATGAAAACTAAGCTTGTCAACTTAGAATAACTATATACTTGTCAAATTTTTCTTGCCTATAAGTACTTACCTGTGAAAAGAAATATCTTTATTCTGTCGGCCAACTCTATTTGTGGTATTCTTACAACTCAGTATTAAACAATTACCCATTTTCCTTTCAAACTGACAAGTTGTCGCGGCACCGACTGAGCAAACTGGTTTTAGGCGGACTCAATTACGACAATTTATCGTAGTTGTATTGGAAATATGACGTGCAATGCAAAGTAGGTCGACTTGACGTGGCGTCTACTTGGATATAGGTCTATGGTGGAATTACTATCCACTGTACATTGTGCTTTTGATTTCTTACTCGCCTACGTACGAGTAGCTTCTACGTACAATCTTGGTACATGAAAAGATAGGCCTACTTTAACATGCGATGAAGGAGTGATAGAAACGGAAGCAAAGATTTCAAAATATTATTGGTAGCTTGCTCTTGAACTGACTCGGGTCGGCGCCGTTACACCTGGGTTATTTCAGTCAGGTGATCAAAGTGGATAAACAATAATTGGCAATGATATTCGATTTCCGTATCACGCCGCGCGTATTCTAGTTTCAACTTTTGAGAGTCTGTACAAAATCCACATCCACGGACTGGTAAGCGCAGCGTAGGACGTTCACCCACAAGATGGACAGACGACCTAAATGAGACCGCAGGGAAACGCTGGATGCAGGCTGCTTCCAACCGGCCCTTTTGGAGATCGATGGGGAGGCCTATGTCCAGCAGTGGACGTCCTATGGCTGAAATGATGATGATGACAAAATCCACATAAGTTTTTTTTATGCCATAGGTGGCAAACAAGCAGACGGGCCGCCTGATTGTAAGCGATCACATAGATACTTGTAACACCAGGGGCTTCACAGATATGTTGCCGGCCCTTAAAGACTCTATTAACAGCCCTTTTGAAGAACCCCATGTTATAGTTACTCGGAAACGCCACAGGATCCCTCCTGTGGCGTTTCCGAGTAACGCGTGTGGCTCATTCCACAAATTATTACGTTTTCAAACTCCGCGTAAAAGCGCACTATCTCGCACTATAGCTGCTATCTAGACTCTAATTTCTGTGACAAATATAATGTATGTAAGTATCAACATGTGTATATCTTTGATAACAGTAGGTATGTTAAATATTTTTGATGTAGTTTATTAATTATGTAGGTAGGTATGTAGTATGTTATTTATATTATGTAGTCTATGTATATGTATGTATTAGTATGTAATATTTATTTGTAGTCTATTGATTGTTTGTTGTTATTTGCATAGGTATTTACTTTCTATTTTTTTTTATTTTTAGTTAAGGCCACACATTATTAAATATAATTCCTTTCCGTGCACGGTTGCCTGGAAGAGATCGCTTTAAGCGATAAGGCCGCCTGTTAAAAGCCTTGATATTATTTTTGTTGTAATTTTTATGTTATCCTTGTTTTGTGGTGTTTTAATAAAGAGTTTTTGTATTGTATTGTATTAATTACAGGTGTGCAAAAAAGATCGCGTAAAACGCACCGTGTGCGATTTCCACCGATCTATGATATGTGGATGAATTTTCAGGTGACGGCTGGTGCGATGATAAAATCGCGAAAAACGTATAAATTGATATTTTTTTTAACCCCCAATAAAAGAGCTAAACTAAATCAAAATTGGTTCAGTCGTTTGGGAGCTACGATGCCACAGACAGACACACAGATACACACGTAAAATTTATAAAACCTGTGTTTGCGTCAGGGGTTAATAAAAAGATAAAACTAAGCACTCTCGTATAGGCCGAGTGGCTAACACTAATATCAGTTTTTAGACCACCTGTTGGCCTCTAAGGAAGCTTATCCGATCCACGGTAGCGGTTAGATGTAAATGCCACTCACGGTCACCCACCAAAGCACTGTCCGAGGCGGAAGTTGCTTATCGCCAAGAAATTATCATCACTTTGATTATTGTAAACGCGAAAGAATAAACTGCCGAATCTTGATGAAAAGTAGTAGATATGTATGCATACCGGCGTGGTATGCATACATAAATAGCTGTTCTTTATAATTATCATCGTTTCAGCCATAGGACGTCCACTGCTGGACATAGGCCTCCCCTATCGATCTCCAAAAGGGCCGGTTGGAAGCGGCCTGCATTCAGCGTTTCTCTGCGGCCTTTTTTAGGTAGTCTGTCCATCTTGTGGGTGGACGTCCAACGCTGCGCTTACCGGTCCGTGGTCTCCATTTCAGAACCTTTCGGCCCCATCGACCATCTGTTCTGCGTGATATGTGCCTGCCACTTCTGATGATCCGGTGGGCTATGTCGGTGACTTTCGTTCGTCTACGGATCTCCTCATTTCTGATTCAATCTCGTAGAGAAACTTCGAGCATAGCCCTCTCCATAGCTCGTTGTGCGATTTTGAGCTTGCTTATAAGGCCCATAGTGAGAGACCACGCTTCAGTGCCGTGTGTCATCACTGGTTACATACACTGCTCCAAGACTTTCGTCTTAACGCACTGAGGTATTTTGGACCAGAAGACGTTGCGAAGTTATGTTAATAAGTAAAATAAAATAGTTTTTTCCTCAAAATGTAAATCAATTCTTAACATTCACGCTTCCTAGAACTATCTTAGAAGATGCACACCTGTTAACCATTTTGGGTTATATAATAATGTATACAATCATACGTACCTATACCATATCTTTTGCAAGCTATGGGAAACAAATGTCCATTAAGGTGGTACTTTTCACCTATAGCGAGAAATTCAAATTTCAAACAGTGTTCTTGTCCTTAAAGCTAGGCCGGGTAATTATTGTAAACGATCATGATGTTTGCGCAAATTGATTATTATTCTTTACAAAATCATGCAAAGCTATCTCAAATGCACATGATTACTTACATTTGTCAATAAAGTAATTTTTGCTGCTTCTAACGGTTTATTGACAAATTTAAGTAATATGGTACGTTACAGTTAAAAGCTGTACATGATAATGTAAAGAACGACCAACAAATTGCGCAAACACTGTGTTATTTTAAAATAATTACCTGGCCTAGCTACTAGGACCAAAAAACTGTTTGATATTTGAATTTCTCGCCATAGGTGAAACTTACCACCTTAAAATTAAACACGTATTCACAGCACACCTGCAAAAGTTCTTGTTGCGAACAAAGCTAGTGAAAAATAAATTTGCACGTGTTTTGTGTATAATTATAGACGTTTAAACAGACTAGGTGTAATAGTGACCTGACCACAGCTGGATCAAACAAACATGTTAGAGTTCTCAAACTCCGAGGTCAATCTTACTTTAAGGGCTTTACTCAACGTATTTAATTTTTTTGATAAACATTTTGTGGATACAGTTTTTATAATGCGTCGTACTCCGGACAAGGATACCTGATTCCCGGAGCCGACTTCTTCCCGCGGTGGGTAGGGGTAATTTCAAAATACAAAATTAAAACAATTAAAATTTTCACAATGCATTAGGTCTTGGTAATGTTCTAGAATGGAAACCACGGACCGGTAAGCGCAGCGTAGGTCGTCCACCCACAAGATGGACAGACGACCTAAAAGAGACCGCAGGGAAACGCTGGGTGCAGGCCGCTTCCAACCGGCCCTTTTGGAAATCGATGGGGGAGGGAGGCCTTTGTCCAGCAGTGGAAATTATGATGGCCCATTTAGTAGGTTTTAATGTGGCAAGACATCACCTGCCACAGATTTCTTGACTTTGACTTTGATAAGGTTTTCTAAATGAATAAGGTTTTTGTTTTGTTTGCCTAATAGTTTCACATGATTAAGGATAAGCTATTAATTGAAAACCAATAATACTTAATAAGTAAAATTAGCAAAAAAAAAGAATGAACTATTAGGATCAGACTATATAAATTATGCGAAAATGTGTGTGTAAGTGTATCTGTTTGTCCCTCTGATCAGACAAACAAGGGAGATATGGTAAGGTGGCGTGGCAGGTGCGAACGCGTTAGGCCTAAATCAGGCTTGATACCTCTAGTTGAACTCACACTGTAGACGGCATTGCCACTCTTTTTTGCGTGTGGAATATTAGTTAGTTTACTTGTGTTGCTGCAAGTCTCTTAGTATGCGTAAAAAAATAGTAAGTGTACCGTACTCACAGGTTTTGCGCGGTATAGTGTAAAAATGGGACAATTGATCGATAATTTGTACTAAAGGTTGACTTCCGTGCATCGCGGCCGATCGCAGCCGCGTGCATCTGACGCACGCGTCTAACGCGCGCGGCTGATGCGACAATACTTCGCACTAGGAAAATTTATGGCGCCGCTTCCGAGGTCTGCGCCAGACGAGTGCGGCCGATGACTTACGTTGCCATAACTTTTCAAATCGCATCAGACGGAAGTCTACCTTAAGGCATATTTCCTTGTTTATCTGATCTGAGGTTTGTACTCAACAGCTGTACATAACAGCTAAACCGATTTGGATGAAATTTGGTATGGAGGTAGTATACACCTTGGATTATCTTTTATTACACCTTGAAATAACTTTTATTACACCTTAGAATAACTTTTATTATAGAAACTGCACGTCAGTTTTTTACACATTTTATTTATATTACACGAGAATTACTCACGTAAGATTAAGCCGGTCACTCCGACTATAGTTTCAGCCGCATTAAGCGGTCTTTTTCAAGGTGAATGCGCGCGTGCGGCTGCGTCTCGTGTGCAAAGCGAGACGCAGCCGCGCGCGTGCATTGCGGTTGGAAATATAGTCGGAATGACTGGCTTAATCTTACGTGAGTAATTCCCGTGTAATATAAATAAAATTGGATTAAGTTTTGCCTGGTCACAAATGCGTGAAAATTTGTCGCCGAGTTGCCACCTTAATATGTACCGACCGATTAAACCTTATGACTAATAAATAAAAGTCATCAGTGACCACACATGCCATCACCATAATGATATTTGATTGAGGTGTGCGAGCATAATGATCGGTTATCAGATCGACGTTTGATTGATAAGTGTAACTAATTTCAATTTATTGCTTTAGGCAATGTTTTTTTGACCGTCTGCAGATGCCTGTGGGTGGAGGTTTTGGAACTAGGGTATAGGTGTCGGCATAGAAACACAGTCATTATATTAAACACTTCATTTCATGTTGCTAGTACAGTAATAAAACCGGCCAAGTGCGAGTCGGGCTCGCGCACTGAGGGTTCCGTACCACCACATAACTTGTTAGCTAGTAAATTACAAAAAGTAGTGCAAAAATAAAACATCCCAGCCCTTGTTAAAGCCGACATCTTGTTTTTTTTATACTGTTCACTTCATAATATTAGGACGGATGGACAGACAGACAGACGAACGGAACGAACTTATAGGGTTTCTTGTAGGACTACGACTTATCTTCATTTAAAAAAACCGATTCAACCATTTATATAACTCACGAGATCCTCCCTCCTTAATAAAGCATAATTAATTGGATCCGAAATAATTCCGAAAACTCGAACGAGTTCTAGTTGTTTTATTTCACAAAACCACTGACAATGTTGATAAGAAACAAATATTTATTTACTGCTGTACAAACTTTACCTACTTTTGATATTGAATTCGTCTGATATCTACATTTCAAGGTAAATCATATAAAATCGCAAGTCGTCTGTGCAAATAGTTTTATCAAAGTCAGTTCCTATTAGTTCTTTGTTACGGTGGCGCCAGCTAACTTAAGCACACTGAAGTCTGAACTTAGTGACGTCATAGCCATATTATTATGGCTAGTTAATACCCCGTATGTAGATAATGGATATTTTTGCCTTTTTTCACTATTGCTAGGAAAAACGTTCCGTTTTCAATATAATATACAAACTAGACAATTACTATACAAGTACTTTAGCAACACAATTATTATTATTCTAAAGTGTTCTAGTAAGATATACTAGTCTATTTAATTTTACATACAAATAATTATCAATACAAGAATTATTACAACAAAAAGATTTTTTTTTTGTTTAAATTAGAACAGTTGTCAAGGAAGAAATTTGTTGTAGCCAGTTACACCCATATAAATGAAACGTCAGACATTCGAAATCAGTTAGCAACTGTGATGCGGAGTACGACGCGTTGATCTAAATAAGAATGTTCAATTAAGGTTCACTCATAATACCTAGTAACAGATTTTCCTTCTCATTTCCCATCTAATTACTTCTCTTTTCTGTGCTTTTTACCTTAGTGCCTTTCCACTTCTACCTCAGACCGATTAGCGAATTGAGTGTTGACGGTACCAGATAATGTTGTTTGACAATAATCACGTCATAAGGATCAGTCATTATTTGCTCTTTATCAGTTACGTGCGAAGATATTGACTGTAACAACGTTCCTTTCATTGATTGATATGCGCAATCAGACAATGTTAAAAATAGACGATGATTTTAAATATAAATTCGTGAATATTTTACTTGTAATATTCTATTTTTGGAGCATTGTGTAACACCCGTGTTCATTCGGATTACGTTTGAAGTACTCGGAAAAGGAAAGGATTATCTTCACTGTTTGCTAAAGATAAGGCCAATTATTAATAAATAAAACCGGCCATGTGCGAGTCAGGCACGCGTATTGAGGGTTCTGTACCACCACATAACTTGTTAGCTACTAAAGTACAAAAAAGTAGTGCAAAAAGACAACATCCCATCAACGCCCGTCCAAGTTTCAGCCGCGCCCGACGTTGCTTCACTTCGGTGATCGTACGAGAACCGGTGATGAACTGAAATTTTTCACCGACTTGCACTTGGCCATTATTTATTATTTTTTGTTATAATATTTTAGAATGTGTAGTATAGTCATGCCAAGTTTGACGCTTGTACATGTACGTATTACCGTTGTTACATTAGAGTTAATACTAAAATATGTTAAAAGATACGTTTATTGTACGATATTTCTTGTTTAATCCACCATTACATTACATATCATGTGAAAATTTCAACTTGCTATATATTACGGTTCGAAAGATACAGCCGTTAATAGGTTGGACAGACGGACATACAGACAGACATCATACGTAGGCTTAGTAAAAAGGTCTCTTTTTACCCTTTGGGTACGGAACCCTAAAAACCGACTTCATACACAAAAGACGCCCGATTTATTTTTTCTTTCTATTTAATGTATGTTGTTATGGACTCCAAAACGGCTGGACCGATTTTGACGGGACTTTGACGGTTTTGACTACCTAATGCACGCGGGTGAAACCTCGCGACGCAGCTAGTTCATATTATTATAGCTGGTTAAAAACTGAACCAAAATTTGTGAAATTTTTGTAGGACCACTTCCAGAGTTTCGTAAATCGGTACACACATATGATATACGAGTAATCAGTGTTCATAAATAATATTTAAAAAAAAACTAATTGAGAACATCCCTCATTTTTTGAAGTCGTTTAGAAGAGTGAGCCCGTGCACATACATCTATAAGCTTATTTTAGACAATAAGGTTTTTGTCATCATCACTGTACTTTAATTTTCATCTCAATTAGAATTAGAAAACACTACATCTGCTATTATTTTGGTGATTTAATTAGCAATTAAATCACAATCGCAATCGCAATGTCCCAAATGTTTATTTATTTATTTTATTTATTTATTAGTATAATCGAAAAAACTAATTTACATTGCTTTTGTTTTGCAAAACTCGAGCCGTTTCATACCGGATACAGCTTTTAGATTATAACCAAAGAATGTTACCGACAGGAAATGACATCATTAAACTTATAACGTACTACTGGTACAACTCTTTCTAACGTGACCTAATAGATCTTGATAAAAGGATCGCCTTGTCATACACCTACTGTAAGTTTCGGATAAACCTAAGCAACAAATACACCCCATATTCTGCATAAAATACCTCTCTCCGAGCTTTTGTAGCTTCTAACTAACTTATTTTTGTAGCTTCTAACTAACTTATTTTTACCCGACTTCAAAGAAGAGGTTATAAATTCGACTGTATGACTATTCGACTATGTTTTTTGTTTGTATGTTTGTTACGCGATTACTCCGGCAATTATGAATTTATTTTGATGATTCTTTTTTGTTTGGTAGGTCATACCTCAAAGGCGGTCCCATATAAACGTCGAAGATCGAAGTTGATTTTGCATTTTTTGAGAAATCAACAAAAACAAAAAATATATACCAACACCTTTAGTTCTTCTTCGATTTACACTTGCTTTCTCCCTCTACGATTTACACAGATGACACAGATCTACTACCTATAGATTTTCAATGAGCGTGGCTAGCTCAGTGCCTCTCGCTTCAACAAGGTGTGTTGCCACATTAAAATGATTTGCTATAAGTTAGGGTAATTTACCTACTATGATGGGTGTGAATCTTCAATGAGTAATTTGGAAACAATACTACCTTTTAAATATTTATATTTTATACACTATCTGCTGCAACCCACGGAGCTACCTGCAATTTTCTGGGAAGAAAAGTACGTTGTCTGTCCTCATGAAACACCCCTATCGTCCTAACAAAATTTGACTTAGCCCATGATCTAAGAAAACAAGGTCTAGCAATTTGAGAGTGGTCCCGCAATGACGTCACTGTCCAGTTGCCACTTTATTCAATCAGCTGTTACGTGGTGTATCGTCATCTCTCTCGAACCTGTTGTAAATTGACATCATGACATCATTGCGGGACGCCCACGTAAACATTTTTTCTCGGATTGCTATACCTGGCGGAGTATATTATTATACCATGACTTAGCCATTTCCTCGTAAAAACAGACAGAAAGTTACTTGCGTTTTTATTATAATTATTTGTTAGGATTAGAATATAGTACTAGAAAAAAGGTTGTAAAGTAACCATAGCATGATTTTTTATAATTAATAAAATATAATAAAAAAGTCAGAGTTAAAACGGAACGGGGGTCCCTCATGCAACAAACGTTAAACGTATTTTTGGATTTGTTCTAGTGTAAAAACGGTAATCCGTACAAGCGTCAAATTTAGCTGATTATAGTGAACATAAGTAAAACAACAAATAATAAACACTGGCCAAGTGCGAGTCAGTGACAAATTTCTGTTTACCACTAAGCTAAGCAACGTCGGGCGCGGTCGGTACTTGGATGGGTGACAGCCTGGGCGTGATGTTGTCTTTTTGCACAACTTTTTGTATTTTGTGATTGTAAAGAACTCTCAGCGCGCGAGCCCGACTCGCGCTTGGTCAGTTTAGTGTTTTCATGAATGGAATTATGTATAACATTCCAAATAATTAGATAAATAGACTCTTTAATGTTTACAGTACAAATTTCACGAACAGCGCGTAGCTTTTTGAATCGGTTCGCCGAAATCGCCTTTTGCTTTTCCAGCTTCATAACTGTGGCCTCATTAATATATATTTAATATTAACATTCACCATATTCATATGGGCATAAAAGGGTCGGTATTTTGCACTTCTTGCAATGTGCCAGCTTTTTTCAGCAATGTGACAGGATCAGTTGGAAACCTGCAGAACGAATAATTTATGTTAGTTGCGGTGGGTAATTTCTTTCATAAACTGGCAACATTCATAATTTATTTTCTAAGTGAATAATTTGATAAAATTCATAGAATTAGACCACAAATTGACCTAAAAACTGACTAATTATGAATAAAATATTTGCGAATTGATATCCTGAATTTATTTAGGTGATCGTTACAAGCTTTATATGTTTACTTACGTGTGAAATGATATTTCATCGTATTTTCGCTCACTGCGCATCTTGCAGCCCAAAATGCTACAACCAACCATTATAAAATATCTTTTACAATTATTTCTCAGAGGAAACACGCATTTATCACATTAAATCACCAAAAAAAGGCAATAAATATAATTCAGACCCGTTTTGTTTGTCACTGATTATTACAGATTTTGACACTTGAGGTACCAAAAACAGGTCACGCCGATAAGGACAACAAAATCTATTTATGTCCTTTTCGTACTTGTGCTGAGCCATATCAAGTTGTCTCTTTCACTAAAATATATTGCCGATCTGGTTGTGTATATCTGTGACAGATGAGGTTTTCGTTTGTGGTTCTCTTGAGCAAAATTTTTGATGGCGACTGTCAATATCTGTTTGAACTGTCATTACAGAAAGATTAGAACAAAGAAGATTGTATGTATTTGTAAGGAGGCATCATAATAATTATACGTATACCTACGTTAATATGTACCTATTCTTAAAGAAAAGTACTTTATTGATGGAAAGATTACGCAACCATGTGATTTCTGTTAAAGCTTTCTCATCGTGTGGAGTCGGTTTAAAAGCCTATCTGCTTTTTAGTTTAAGTTCGTACATGTAGGTATAGTCTTAAAGTCGGTTAGTATTTTTTTTTTAATTAAAACTTCATAACTTAAATTCTCTTCAATTAAAATATATGTTTCTGACTTTATTTATGACATATAATTACTTTTAAAAAAATGTATGAATTCATTATAATATTATAATAAAACCGCCAAATTGTGAAATTCGCCCTGCCTCAAATAAACAATGAACATTCCAGTTTTAGATCATTGCTAAGTTGATAGGTAGGAGATAAGGTAATTATTTGCAAACACGACATTCGCTTAGGTGTAACTTGAAAATTGAATCATTCACGATTTGGGTTTATCCAATAGCAAAGTGCATCATAGGTTACATTTAGAGTAAGATCTGTTTATCGTAAGAAATTAGCACTTCTTGTGTCAATGGGAGATCCGTTTTGAAACGTGATACGCAATAGAGGTACTTCCCGCATGAAATCAAATTACATCTAAAGAACTCTTCAATCTTACATCTGCTTCTCAGTTCTTTCACAGTGGATAAATAGAAGACATGTACGGTTCGTTTCAGCTGTTTCTGTCACGCATCTACGGGATGTGGAAATGCTCAACCACCGGAAGCCTTCCAGAGCTTGAGGCCCTAAAATGGGATGGACATACCCACACATGAAACCTAAACGTGCAAGTCATATTTATTTCCATTTGTTCCTACTCATTATATAGTACCTGAAGTTAGGTGTATTTCATTGTTTGAAAACAATATCAGATACTTATCCTTATTCATGTTTCATGTAAGTGCTTCCTAACTTGCTTTCATCTTCAAACACTAAAGGTAGATCAAAGATTATGTTATGTTTTGGATAACCCGTATCTGAAAAATTCGAATAGGTTGTAATTTTCTTTTTCGTTCAAATACCAACACGAAAACTTATAGTCTTAAAAAAATATTTTACACACAATAAGCTTCCGCATTTTAAAGAAATGATAACTCTTTATTAAGCCTCAATAAATCGCTAACTATTGTTTATTAAACATCTCACTTCAAAGAATCCATTATTTACTTTTGCAATTAGCTATCCGTGCAAATCGACTTCGAACACGACTCGCTTAACCTACTTCTGCAAATATTGTCGAAGAATGTTGCAAAAAAGAGTGTTTGTTGTTATTCTCAGTACTGAGCCGCTGGGCCCTCGTAGATGCGACTATTTGTTCAATTTTGGCGTAAAACCGGCGTAAATCGGTCGCACGTGACGTCAGAAGTTAGGCAATGACGTATGTCTTGTACATGCCCACGGGCTGAATATGGGACAGAGTACGATATATTAGTTATTCAAACGTATGTATTTCTAAAAAGCTCTAATTAATCACAGAAGATTTGATCAAGATGGCGCAATATTTGGGCCGTTTTGAATTATGGGGTCATTGCGTTTAAGAGTGTCCTGGTTTCAGAAAGATAAAACTATCCTCCTAAATCACTTTAGCTGCGGACATTTTGACTTGATTAATAATATCATTAAGGCACTGTGACTAGCTGACTTTTATGTCTTAGAGAGGATGAACCTGAACCTGAAGAAACCTTTGAATCAGATATATTATACAGACATACTAATATAGATTACCTAAAATGGCGTTGGACGCGACAAAAGATTTTCAGCAAGTATCAAAAAGGAACAAAATCATTTCGAATTGGTATCCAATAGAAGTAAGGGAAAGCCGGTCAAAAGATGAGAAGATGACATTAGGATGACGGCGCGGGTCTATATTGGAAAAGAGCAGCTTCAGATACTACATTTGAGAAAGCTAGAAGAGGCCATTGCTGACAGTCACTCTGTATAGACAGACCTGATTTAGGTTTATCCTTTTTAGATTAAGAAAACCTGTCATTTAAGATTTTGAAATAAATTTTTATTATTATCTATACTAATAATTATAAAGAGGAAAGATTTGATTGTTTGTTTGTTTGCATTGAATAGGCTCCGAAACTACTGAACCGATTTGAAAAATTCTTTCACTGTTGGGAAGCTACGCTATCCCCGTGTGACATAGGCTATAATCTATACCCGTGCAAAGCTGGGGCGGACCGCTAGTCTCTATCTCTTCTCTATCTCTACATAGTATAAATTAAAGTCGCTTTCCGCGTTTGTCTGTCTATATGGCCGCTAACTCCTCCTAAACCACGCAACGGATTTTGATGCGGTTTTCACCATAGATAAATTTTCACGGAAGGTTTATATATATAATTAGCGACCCGCCCTGGCTTTGCACGTAAATTACACCCGTGCGAAGTCGGGCGGGCGGTTCGCTAGTTATTGTATAAAATTAGATATAATATTTAAGTTTCAATCCACTTGTAAAACAATAAACATAAACGCGTGTTAGTTTATGTTCATCTAACAGGCTGCACTTATTGTTAAGTTGCACGATCTCCTTATTGTCAGAATTTAACCTTATTCCGTGCCTTATTCATAGACAAGCGCAGACAGAAAGCGCCTACGGCTACAGTACGTTGACAATGCATTTTGCGCAACGCAGTAGGACAGATTAGCATCAAATGTGGGCTGACGATGCTCAGTCGAACATCGGGTCACACGGTTAACCTTTTACTTGCTGTAGAATATAGCTAAGGACGTAGTTTTGACACACTTGAAATCCGTTTTATTTAGTTTTTACACAGATTCAAAAAATCTGGTCGTGACACCAATGTGATATGGTCTAAAGATCGTAGAGATAATTTAGATGTTGTATCATCGACGTCACGAACGCAAGCTTTTAAAAACGCTTTTAAACCTGAGCTTCCAGTTCTTCCACGTATAATGAGCATTTCATATCAAGAATATAAGCATTCCAAGGCCTCACGCCCAATAAAGACTCAAGGCTTCGTTGTGGGGTACAAACGTACTAAGAAAAGTCAGCTCTCCTGATTTACCGTAGAATATAAGTGCCGCCGCGCTTTTGCGCTGCGCCACCGCTCCGCTTCGCTTCATCTATACTAAACTCAAATAAATAAGGCACAATTTCGAACCTAGCGAAACCGAATAGTTAATTTATTTACGCCTGCTGCGTTTGTATGTCGGACCCCGCCTCAAATATTCAATGCTTAAAAATAGTTATTTGTTATACAAGAGTGCAAAGTTGCTTTTTAACCGCGTGCTCAATTTTGATGACCGAACAAGCCAAGGATTCAAAAATTGAATCACGAGCGTAGTGGGTGATTTAAAAATTAGAATCCTGAGCGTTAGCGAGGGAATCAAAAGAGCACGAGGTGAAAAATCTTTGCACTCGAGTGCAACACGTAACTTTTCATCCCACCTCAGCGAGGAAATGACTAAATGAAAAAAAAAAAAACATTTGTCAATTCTGTTGGCGTCAAATAAACTTCCTCGTCGCTAAAATCACTCATTTTAGGTTTTTCACTTAATTGTTTTCAAGTTTCTTGTTTTTAACCTAAGGTTTTAACAATATGACGTGAAAATAAAATGGCGCGCGCAAAGCAAATTAAAATAAAGTACACCAAGAAGGTTCTGAGTCTGAGTTTTTAACAAATTAAAAAAGGTTGTATGATAAATTCGGCACCATGGAGGTAGAAGTAAATAGGTTTAATGATGTTTTGAATTCACAAACTTAGTGCACACGATGTTCTAAATGCAATTTTACTTTATCCTCTAGCGGATAAAAACGCCTTTTGCACTCAGATATCGAAGAGCAAAAATACTCTTTCTGAGGTGGGGGGATGAAAATTACTTTTTCCAAGCGCAATTGGCAAAACATGAAATTTTTGATGAGTAAATAAAATTTTACTATAGTTATTTGTAATTAATCCGTTTTTTTTTTGTCGAACAGCTTCTGGTCTCAATGTTTGGCTCTATTCGTTGTTTAGTTGGGCTGGTCAATGTTATGACGTATCACAATAAACCGCTATGTTTGACTCATTGAAAAAAGGAAAGGTGCTCAAGTAGATTTTTTTGAAAATT
Organism: Agriopis aurantiaria; assembly: GCA_914767915.1. Classification (NCBI taxonomy): domain Eukaryota; kingdom Metazoa; phylum Arthropoda; class Insecta; order Lepidoptera; family Geometridae; genus Agriopis; species Agriopis aurantiaria. The sequence continues at coordinate 12,933,892 of OU611992.1, read as the reverse complement.
GTATCAGTATATACCTATATTACAGTATATTTAATTCAACACAGACATAGTGAACTGGAAGCGCCATTTTACTATTATCCACGTGATCGATGGGCGTTATTACCTCTATCATTAAACTCATGTGTCCCGTCTTCTGTATTGCTGTGTAATTTAGTAGGCGTGGTACAGCGCGGGGCACAGTAGCGTCGCATCCATCAGAGTTGAGTAATTGTGACTGCTGCTATGAAATCAGTGAAAATATACAGAGCTGATAACACCTTATGCTTGAAATTAAAACAGTTTATGAGCAATTTCATCAAATTAGATCGGGAGCTTTCAGGGGTTCTCATAATTAACACATCATAGTCTGTTGCTACGCGCAAGCGCTGTCGCACCGTTCCAAGGCAGTCGAATCTGTAATAGTTGTTTTATGTTTGCGTTGCAATAGTTAGTGTTTCTAAGTTATATAATTATAAATATAAAAGTTTGTGTGTCTAAGTGAGGTAACAGTTGAACCTATATATTCATTCAGAATATACTTCTCTAAGCTACACTATACCAAATGTTATCTAAATTCATTCAGCCGTCACGCCGTTAAATAGGAATAAACGTACTCTTGCACAGTATTCCTGTACGGAACTCCGCATCATGTTTTTTTTTTTTTTTTTTTTCTTAAGATGCTCTTGTAGGTAATTAATGCCCCTTAATTTAATTATAATATAGCCTTATTTTAAACTGATAAGCAATTTAATATAACTTTAACTTCTGCGTATTTTTTTTAAAACTTAGATGTTAATTAATGTGTCGAATAACACGTTTCCTATCAACTCTATTCATATTCATAGTTTTTATTCATAAAATTTTATTTTACATGTCAATCGTATTATAAATTAAATTAAAATTATACCAATCAAATAATAACTAAGAACAAATAGGTACATACACGAATCAAATAGTAATAGAAAGTCATAAAAAGTTAGTCACAATAAATTAAAACAAAAATTACAGTTAATGTAATTATTTAAACCATATAAATTAAATTAACTTAACTTATATAATACATTTATAAAATTCATCAAACGCATAAAAAGACTGCTCGATCAGCCATTTTTTGAGACGAGACTTATAGGAGTGCAGGCTGACGGCTGCAGTGACGTCGTCCGGCAGGTGATTGTAGACGGTGGGACCCATGACATGTGACAACTTAGAGGACTTCACCGAGGATCGCGGGATGGACAACAACTTGTGCCTACCGCGAGTCGGGTACTCGTGCTTAGAGCCGCGGTCCGCGTACGTCTCCAGGTTTACCCTGACGTACACAGCTACTTGATAAATCAAAATGGAAGGTAACGTCAGGATACCCAGCTCTTTTAAATGTGGACGAGCTGGAGTGTCCCAGGGTACACGCGCCACGCTCCGCACTGCACGCTTCTGCATGCGGAACGCTCGCTCCCAGTCCGCAGCTCTAGCCCACATTTCAGCGCCGTACTGCAGCTGAGAGTGCACCGTTGCAAAGTAGCACGCTCGTGCTACCTCTCCCGGAACCACTCTCGCCACCCTACTCAGTGCGAAGCACGCACTACCAAGCCTTCCACAGACCTTTTCTATGTGGTGGTCCCACTTTAATCCCCGGTCTATTTCAAACCCCAGGAAGGTTGTAGATTCCTGCTCTTCAATCTTCACTCCATTCAAGAGCACTGTCAAAGGTCGCAGGGACCTACCTGACAGACTAAACTGAATGAAGTGAGTCTTGGACAGGTTAAGAGCGAGACCGTTTGTGTGGAACCACCCGGATAGCTGTGAGGTCGCGTCATTCAACCTTCGCTCCAGCACATCCACCGTCGGCGCCGTGACAACAGCAGCCACATCATCCGCGTACATTAGTACATCGGCGGCGGTCACGGCGTCCGGCAGGTCGTTCAGGAGCAAAGAGAACAGGATGTTTGAAACTGACGATCCTTAATTTTATTAAGGGGAAGACACTTCTTTCACGTGTTCTTACGGAGGTATCATGTTACTCAGAAAGTATTCCATTCTGTGGGCAAAGTACGAGTATTTTGCTACGTAAAATACGTATCAAATTTCATACAAATTTTGAATACCAAAATTGAAATTTGTATGGTATTCGATGTTTTTTACGTAGCGAAAATGAGTACTATTTAAAAATAAATATAGCTTTTACGCTATGCCAAAAGTTTGTAAGGCTTAATCATGACAATGTCATGATTAAGCCTTACAAACTTACAAACAAAAAATCATACATAAAGTCTCAAACCAATTTAATACAGTCAATATGCAAAAAAAGTTTAACAAAAGCAAGGTAATAAAGTCTTATTTCAAAATTGCATTTCTACAAGCAGGCAGTATAGTTTTATCTCAAAGTGCTAATGAAAAAATATTCATAACTCCAAAGATGTTCATTTAATCTTCAGTAGAATAGAAAATAAACAAAGCCAGATAATATACCTTTAAACTGGCATTTAAGTTTGGGCACGATAAGGAATATTTCCGATAGTATGATTTTTTAAATATTCAAATTGAGATATCTCAAAATCGTCTTTTTTGAGTTAGGACTATATTAGTTGTGACGTGCGACATGATACTCAGATACCTGTAATGGATATCCACGTTAATCAGAAAGATTACTATTTGACCTTTCTCTGCGAGCCCCTCTGTAAAGATACTATTATTGTAGTCCAAAGTTATAGTCCATTCACTGTCTGACGAATCGAAAGCCTCTCGTAGCTCCCATTCAATAAAGCAGCCCATTCACGCGGGAGCATTCACTGCGGTGCATAAAGTGAATACAATCGCTTACCGGGGGGCAATGAAAATAAATCGACTCTCCCTGGTGAAATTGTCCTTACATACTTTGTAATTTACGTAACTGTTTGTCACACTGTCATGTTTCAAGTAGCAAAAAACTGCTACTTCTGTATGTTTCAACTGCAAATGTTGTGTCACTATATTTTGAATAATAAATAGCTTTATTACAAGCTTTTTATAACTTTCGATGTTTGTATGTTCATTTGATTGTTTAGGTCAAATCTAGCAAGCTGAAAAAGAACCACTTCCTCTTAACCACCCTACGGAGTTAATTTTTTACATTTTGGTTCAGTTCCGATGACAATGCATTTTTATGGCAAGCATCATGATGGTTGAATGCAAAAAAAAACGAGAGAACGTAGTTTTTACATTTCGTCAAGACGAGGAGACGTAATTAGACGTCCAAGGTTTGCATGTAGTATCGATGATATAATTTAATTATAACATCAATAAACTGTGGTTTCGATAAATTGGAACGTCGCTATTTTTGTGATCGAAAAAGTGACTTACTTTGCTTGACTCTGACCATATGACTTGTTTGACAATGTTTAATAAATCTTGAAAAAATGTCAATACTAGACACTGGCAAATGCACAAGACATGCGACGCTAAAATTCTCTCAAAATGAAAAAAAAAAAACATCCATTCTTAATTCTAATTTTACAAACTTGACTATTCGAACTTTCTTGGGCGTTTTAAATGTCAAAAAGCAAAAAAAAATATGTCTTAAATGAAATGAAGAATTAATAACTTATATAATAACTTTCCAGCAATTTCACAATATCCAGTTATAAAAAGTATCCTTCGCTCGTCTTCACTACGCATACTTTTCATGTCAAAATTCTTCAATTTTTTTTCAGCCGTTTAGTGAATAGGTAGTAAATTACAAAAAGATTGTTTTGTAATTTAGAATGTTAATGTGATTTTGTCGTTTACAACAAAAACAATGAACACATTATTTTTACTGAATCAGTTCTCTCACTTCCTCACCGTCTGCATCCAGTGTGGTCCACATATTTTTGTAAAAATGTGTCTCCATCTTTATCTTTGTCATTCCTTGTTCCGTTTTCCATCGAGTGGGATCCATTCTTTGACACATTTTGTCCATCTTGTGTTTTTGAGTCTGCAGGTAATGTCTCGATCATTTCCATTTAAGTAGACGTGTTCATACTGTTGTTTTGGGTATTTTTGTTCGACAAAATATTAGCCTAGACAAATTATATACCTAAATATATATTATGTTTAAATGTTATTAAGCCCTTTTTAGAATACCAAACACGTTTTTTTTTTCGTCGTGCAAAATTATTTCGTTAAATCCACCATATTGGTTTCAGCGTGACGCCATAGTTTTTGACACGAAGAATATTAATAGACACCTCATTAGTCAAAATAAGATAAGTAGTTCAGGAGATTAGAGGGAACAACAAACATAGACGGTTAAACTCACAACCCTCCTTTTACCGTAGTCGGGTAAAAAAGAAAGGGTTCAGATAAGGTATAAATAAACCTAATAAGTGTTATAATCCGCACAAAACAAATGCACGACAATATTATTATCTTAGTAAGTTTACGACCCACGGTGATATTCCGTCACCCCACACACAGACGTAACTGCCTCTACAAGGCAGTAAACGCCAAACTGCTTTATGTGCGTAAATCGCTGTAAATCTGCTGCCGAGTAATAGTCGAATGATAGCGATATTGCGTTTCAAGCTTGCGAAATATCCGGGAGTGTCTTTGGCATGGGATCACAGAACACGTAGACGTTGGTGATCTTCAATTTAATATTTAACACCCTTCATAACCTCGTAATAACCTTATAATCACCATTCATCATCTGCATACCACCACTTAACTGAATAGCCAACCGGAATGATTATTATTAGTAATCATCATCATCATCAGCCAGAAGATGTCCTCTGCTGAACATAGGCCTCCCCCTTAGAACTCCACGCTAAACGACAGCCTGCCATCTGGATCCACTGGACGCCCGCAACTCTCATGATTTCGTCGGTCCATCTGGTGGCCTATGTACGCTGCCTTTTCTGGTTTATGGTCTCAACTCAAGAACCTTTCTTCCCCATGGGTTATCAGTTCTTCGAGTGATTGCTTAAAATATGGCGTTTTACCCACAACCAAAAAACTCCGACTAGAATGCGCACGTGAAATCGAATTTCATTCCGACGATTGGGGAGCACTATTTCTATTTCTTCCAGAAAATTGCATTAAACATCAAAATCATTTACAATGTTGCTTGGCAACATATTCAGCCGTATTGTATTGACCACGCCTGGCAGAAAGGGATAGAGTAATTTTTTATTCCGTAAATGACTTCGTCAAGCTCGTCAAGTGTATATTAATTATACCTAAGACAAGAAATAAATAAATTGAATGACAAACATTTTTCGTTTACACCAAAACGACCACGATGCTTAACTTTCTATTTCAGCAAACTTCTTATTGAAACATTTTGATACACAATGTGTGGACCAACATTTTCTAGATCCGTGCCAAGTTTTAAGTTGCTAGTATTTATAGTTTGATCTAATCGTCTGTGTCATGTATACGGACAGACATACACTATCAAAGTCTCACCATATGGTTCCCTTTTTACCATATGGATACGGAATCCTCAAAATAGAAGAAAATGTTTGAAATGCCATCCTCATCACTCAGATGATCAACTGCTTAGGAACGTTTGATGACTTCAGACATATAACAGTCACTATAATATCCCACACGTCAATATGTAAGTTATGTTTCACTGTACAAATACTGTTATTGCAAACTGAATTGCAGTCATTGCACTGAGTCACTATTTTACAGTGCTAGGTTTGCCTGTGCAATCAGTTTTCCTATAAAAATTTTACCTAGTGTAAATCTGGTTGCATCGGTAGGTACATCCCCTGGCTTAAAATTTACTGTGACAAATAACAAGGAAAATTCATTTATGGATAAATAATATGATGTAGCTCTGTCTGTCTGTCCCTCTGTACCTTTATCTCTCTTTGTAATCATCTTGCGAGGTGACCGTGATGTAAAGAGCGGAAAGTTCGGTCTAATTGACCAAAAACTACGTATCGTGTTTTTTTTTATTTTTTATTAAACATGCAATGTTTGTTTGTTTGTTCAGGTCAAAGTTTTCATACTATGCTACGACCTTTAGCCTATTTTTTTGTGATATTAAAAGTGGCTCTGTATTTAGTGTTCCCGTTTACGCAAACCTCGTTGGTCCACCACCAACGAGGCTTGCCAACCATTAGACCTTATTTGCCCATTCTCCTTTCTCCGCGCAAGAATATAGGGTAAGTCCACCGCATTATATAAAATACTAGCAACGTATACCGGCTTCGCACGTGTGTAAGTTTTATTTTTTTACACCTTGGGTTACATTATTAAAGTTTTAATATGGATCCTTATTCATTTATTTTTAAATATAATATAGCCTATGTCACCCGGGGATAGTGTAGCTTCCCAACAGTGACCCTTCCCTTCCTTCCAACCTTCCCTTCAAATCGGTTCAGTAGTTTCGGAGCCTATTCAATGCAAACAAACAAACAACCAAATCTTTCCTCTTTATAATATTTGTATAGACTAGCTGTTGCCCGCGACTTCGTACGCGTAGACTTTCATCTAAACTTTCAACCCCCTTTTGTCATCCTCTATTCGGCCCCTTCGCAAAATCCTTTCTTAGCAGACCCCTACACCCTATAAGGAATCTACCTGCCAAATATCAGCTTCGTAAGTCAATTCGTTTTCGAGATTTCGTGGTGAGTGAGCGAGTGAGTGAATTTCGCTTATATATATATATATATAGATTTATCCCAGAAGCTTGTGAGTAAAACCGGCGGCGTGCAGCTAGCAACGACTCAATATGTAATGGTAATAACAATATTCTTACTTGAATTATTTGAGAATTAGTCGTTTATCTGCGTTTTATTATGACGCTTATCGCGTTTGTTGTTCCTACGATACTAGCTTGTGCTGTAAACACTATACTAAAAATCCATTTGTAAGGTACATCCCACAGACTAAAAGGCTTGAACCACTTCTTGTGAAGGTAAAATCTATTTACAGACATTATTGGAATATTCTTAATACCGAGAATCGAAATTAGTGATGCTGCTGTTATTTTTTTTATTCTTTCCTCTGTGCGCATTCAATTGGTCAATAAATTTTAGAAGACATTCAGATATTGGTCACATCTCTAAACCTAAAGTTATATTGTGAAACGGTGTTTTTTTTTTTTGTTCACTTAAAATAACTATGACGTTATAAATACAATACTTAGGTACGTATTACGTCTGTCTACCTTTAATTCTATTAATGTCATTCAGGTAAAACCGTAACAGATTGGGATTGATAAAGTACCTAAGTAGGTATGACATTTTAAAAATAATTCGTTCATAGAAGTATTTACAAACCACAGACCAATTACATTAAATCCGTATTGAACTTTTATTGTTTCAAAGAAGTTTTAAAATGTTAGTTCCGTTATTAGGGAAATAGCGGTATTGGTTATTGGTTAAGTTCAATGACAAATCCGCATTCTCTATTTACTCACTAGCCGTAGCCCACTAGTTTGGATGCTGAAATACTGAATCATCTAATCATATAGGTAGGTAGGTAGGCGCTACTCTATGTCGTCATTTAGACACATACGTCATGACGAGAAGGTCAATAGAATAATTGGAGAATGAGCTGTTCTTTTCTTCCCTCGCCTCGTTTACATTTGCTGGCTAGTTCCGTATTTGGCGTAAACATTTTATTAGAATCAAAATTCTACATAAAAGTATACCATGTCAGTCGCGTGGGGGGGGGGGGGGGGGGGGGGTATCGAATGGCGGCTTCTGATTGGAGACTCAAAAGTCAATCATATAATTCGTGCCTAGGATTGGCCCGCTCAAAAAAGATTATGCTGAAAATTTGGTACCTTTTCACCGCGCGGGGGAAGAATGAGCAGTCTAGTGTCTATATCGTCATTGGTTAAAATAGAAAGACTGAAATTTAAAATCCATAGATGTAGTATATATTAATAAGATTAAACTATAAAACAATTCGGTATGTAAAGTTTTTATTTTTGTATTTTTTTTTAATTTTTATTTCGTAGATAAGGCTATTTTAAGAAACTGATTTCAATATTTTTGTTTTCTATTGAGTAGTTATTTTACAATATTTTTTTGAAAATTGAAATTATGTGATGTCACCATATAGCACAAAATTTCGTTGCGTTGAGAAGCCTAAAAAAGCACTCCATATTGGCACAGAATAAAGGCACAGAAAATAAAATGCTACAATGTGACGTCATTTAGAGGACAATGAAAGTCGAATGATTTCTTTGTTTTATGTTAAAATAAATGGCATCTTATCGTTTTAAAAGGTCAGAGTAGAAAAATAAGGGTTAGTAACATAAAATCTCGAAATGGTTTTGGAATTGGCATAGGTTATTTTTTTTTTTGCATAAGTACCGAATTACTGCCATGATACACACACAGATGCACAGATACTCAGATGCACAGACGCACACACACGTTAAACTTATTACACCCCTTTTTAAACGTCTGAGGTTAAAAATGTAGACCCTTAAAACCTACAAAAATAACTTCACATTAAAATACACTATCAACAATACGAATGATTCCGAATTTGGGACCGTTTTAAATTATACACAAAAACATTGTTTTTAATGAATTGAACTTTATTACATCAAACAAATACTAGTTTTTTTTACTGAAAATGCTGTATCACTTACTTCTCCTTTGTTTCTTAGTTGGTTTTTAGTTTTTAGGTCAGATTTTTTAATTTAAACACATTTAAAACATTTTAAAGAATTGGAGTTAATCCCTCAACGTTTAGGATACTTTAATATAAAATAACAGTTCAGTTAATTTTGGTTTTGCCCGGTAACCGGTTTCAAAATGCAATTTCAATCCAAATAGCGCCTCGCTACTGCACTGATAGGTAAACCGGTACTAATTTTAGACGACGGACGGGAATATTCGAGGATATGACCTTACCTATATAAATTAATATGTGTTGGTGTAATAATTATTTTTAATAAATAATAATATTTAATATTCGTATAATATTCTCTTTAAAATTTTATATAATTTGACCGTTATTTAGGTATGTGGTTAAGCTGCAACTGCGGTTAATGTATAATGTTACTTTTTTATAAAACTTAATTACATATAAATGAAAATGATCTAATTCTTGTTTTCTTGAAATATTGTTATGCAAAAACTTTTCGAATAACAGCTCTGGGTTTCCTAAGTGTCATATTGAAATAGGTATACAGGGTTACGCATTTAGATTGTACTAAGCCGAAAGGGGGTCATTGTACTCATCATTATAAACAACTTTTATTATGAGACCAACTCTGAAATCACGAAAAATTCATCAGCTATTCCTTGGCTATTCCATACATTTTGTCTGGTTTCAATGACCGTTTTCTATGGAACAGCTGATATTTTATCGTGATTTCAGGGTTGATCTCATAGTAAAAGTTGTTTGTATGAATGAGTACAATGACCTCCTTTCGGCTTGGTACAGTCTTAATGAATTACCCTGTATTTACGAGTACGTGAATCAGTTATGAAATATTACCACCATGAATGAATGACCTCGGATCCTTACATAACTTGATAGTCACTCAATGACTAATAACCGTTTGAACTGACTATTTATGGAAATTAGTAAAAGTGAATTTTGCTTTGCGTGGGTGTTAAATAAATAACAGTGATCCGAGTTTCAATTATAGTCATTGATGTTTGTCTTCTAGTTTTGACCTCATATCGATATCCGTGCTAAAGGTTGACTTCCATGCATCGCGGCCGATCGCAGCCGCGCGCGTCTTACGCATGCGTCTTACTCGCGCGGCTGATGCGACAAGTATTCGCGCTATGAAAATGTATGGCGCCGCTTCCGAGGTCTGCGTCAGACGCGTGCGGCCGACAACTGACGTCACCATACATTTTCAAGTCGCATCAGCCGCGCGCGTTAGACGCATGTGACATACGCTCGCGGCTGAAGAATACTAGTATTGGAACATACATACTTATTAATCATAATAGTTTTTGTGTCAACTGTTTAATATTTATAAGTCATAGTATCAAATGTTCACTTGTCCTTTATACAATTTTAGGTTACATTCTCTTTGACTTAAAAATTAGTAGTGGAGGTTTATTATTCCTAAATTGTTGAATCAGATTTGGATATGAAGTACCAGGTGGGCATAGCGTCGTAGGAGATCGAAATGTCATTTATAGAAGTTGTTTGCTAGCAATAGAACTAATGGCACGAAATGGTCTCGTTAGTTCCATTCTTCAAAAAAACAAAAAGTATTAGAACTACTTGGATAAAAAAGTCCAGCTAGTTCTATCAATGGAACAACCAATTGAACTAGTGGGAACTGATCCTGCGATCGGTCGCGATGTACGGAAGTCAATCTTAATGGTAGAGACATCATCATGGCCATTACCCATTACCTATCCACTGTAGAGTATTTACGGCCCAGAATATGGTGCGCCGCTACTCTCTTTGATGTTTTATTTAATATAAAACTTTTTATGTACTTTACTATTTTTGGATGAGCTTCGTTCATTTCGCGAAGTTAATATTTTAAAATATTTAGAAACAAATTATTGTTTTAATATTTTTTATTATGACCACAAAAATTGGATAAACAGTTTTCCCCGTTTATTCTGGTTCTTTATATCTTAAAAACATTAATAAGCGAGCGAGGTCGCTGTACTGCACGTGGTATTCTGGATCTAAGTAGTACAATAAAGGATTTAGCACATTAGGACGGGCCGCAGCGGGCCGGGGTGCATCGCAAAAATCGCTTTCATACATTTTGATATGAAGTATATCACACACTATATCAGCGGGGCGGATTTTCATATAATTTGGAAATGCGATGCGCCCCGGCCCGCTGCGGCCCGTCCTAATGTGCTCGATTCTTATTAGCGCGCGCCATCTGTACCGGTCATGTATCAGTCTCATCAACTGGCTTGCTGCCGTTTACCTTACGATGTCATCTGACCAATAGGTATGCTGGTGGTCTGTACAGCATTTTAGATTACTCTACTCTTACTCCTCTATCGCAGCGACCTAAAGTGGGTCAGATAACGAAATTGGTTCAGCGCGGCACCTGCAATAACCATATTTTTGTTCCATAACCGTTCCAATTCTGAAATGTGATGCTGATATAATTATTTAATAGTAGCAATGCCAAAACTATCCAAATACAATACTATCCAACAACATGGGGTTCTTCAAAAGGCGAGTTAATAGATAGAATAGAGGAATAATCATATAAATTTAGTGAACAACCGTGATAGTTTAAAACAGTGTTTCGAGTTAATAGAGTCCTTAAGGGTCGACAATGTATTTGTGATGCCTCTGGTGTTACAAGTATCCATAGGCGACGGTGAATGCTTACCATCAGGCAGCCCGTCTGCTTGTTTGCCACCTATGGCATAAAAAAATGCAATGCAATATTTAATGCATTATAATAGTTGTACCGTTTTTTATTCTCCACAAATCAAATAAATTCAGCCAAATTAGGCTTATTGACGCCATTTTCTTAATAGAATTTTGATTAGTTTTTTACTTACGTCAAATTATAATACCAACAGGATAAGTTATAGGATGTAAAATCTACTTTTAATGTTTTTAGTAATGTTGTTATTAACATAGTCGTTAGTAATTACCTTCATGTTTCCTTTTTAACATTTTAATTATGTCTGGTATTGATGAATAATCAATCAATCAACCTAGTATTATGCTTATAAACCAAAGATAATATAACCAGTTGATCGCGCATGTGGTCAAAATGCCCTTTTGCAAAATGATGCCACGTCGGTCGGTCGGTCAGCTTGTGATTGGAGACTCGACACGACCCGACGCTTGTGATTGGAGAATCAAAAGTCATTCATTCAATTCGCTCCTAGGATTGACCCGCTCGATATAGTTTAGATTGACAAACATGTTAGAACCTTTGGCTTATACGGGGTAAAGGATGAGCAGTCAAGTGGTTATATTGTCATTGTTATAAACATACTAGCTATGTGCTCCGTAGACTTACCCGCTATTCTAAAAGTACCGTAATTTTTAGGGTTCCGTACCTCACAAAGGAAAAACGGAACCCTTATAAGATCACCTCGTTGTCCGTCCTTATACCTTATACCAACCTTATAGTCAACTACAAAGTTAAGTTTGTCTTTCAATATTTCAACTTTAGTTTTTTTTTTGGACTTGTGCTCGTACTTGTCCGGTTTTTCTGGGACAAATGGCAGCTTGTGTATTGAATCATGATATATATCCTCAAGCCAATTTATTCGGTTTTTTTCGGGTAGAGAAAACAGGGGTATCATGGAACGGTGGTACTAGGTAATCCGAAATGAGACCATAGTAGTCATCATCATAAACAAATGTTACTATGGGACCAACCCTGTAATCGCGAAAACAAACGCCGTCCACACTCAACAAACTGTATGAAACAGCTGATATTTTTTGGTGATTCCAGGGTTGGTCTATGTTAAAAGTATTCATAATTATGAGTACAATGCTTCGACCAAAATAAAATAATGGACGGGCCAGAAGAAGCGTATTTTTGAAGATTACAAAATGATTGCCGGCGCTCACTTCGTTTCAGACGGTCTCTAGCTGTAGCAAGTGCGACACGAGACTATTGTTACATTATAACGAAACATCTGTCAAAATTATAATTATGTTCGTGTGCTTTCCCGAAGTGTAAATACACAACAAAAATTTATTTTAATTTAATATAATTAATTTATTTTCGTCGAAGGTACAATGACCTCCTTTCAGCTTAAGACCACTGTTTCAGTACAGTACGTTACTGAAGCGGCCGGCAACAGAAGCATTTATGGACGATGTGAAAATATGGGCCAAAGCATAGCCGAGGCCAGCATACGTGAGTCTACAAATTCTCAGCTGCGGTCAAGACTTGTATAACAATTCTCTCAAATAATGCGTGGAAATTCAAACTATATAATTAAATACGTACTTATGTAGAAGATTTTATTTGAATCTAGGTGACCCGACAAACGTTGTCCTGTCCAAATTCCGTAGAAAAAAGCATTCCCGATTTTTATCATTATTCTCGACAAATTTACCAATTTTTTTTTTATATTTAAAGCGATCAAGTAAAATAAAAAATCTCGACGAAAAAAAATATATAAATATAATTTACCGCATTTCCAACCAACTTTGAGAGAGAAAAAAACGCATTTATGTTATCAGTATCATGTAGGTATGCCATAACATGACTTGGAATGCTTGTAAGGTAAACCGCATACAGGTAAGTTAATTAAGTAATCACGTCACTGGAAATATATTTGAGGTACTGTTGTTGTTATTATTTACAAAAATATGTTCAGCGATATACAATATGATATGATCTAATAAGGTCGTAACTTGGTAATTTTTGTTAGTCACCGCGTGATCAGTTGTATCGCGCGTGTAGCTCTCGTGCCAATAGCAGCTATTATTGCTCGTTTTTTATCATCATCATCATCATTTCAGCCATAGGACGTCCACTGCTGGACATAGGCCTCCCCCATTGATCTAAAAAAGGGCTGGTTGAAAGCGGCGTTGGCGTTTCTATCAGCGACCGTTTCAACACTACTATACTCTCACTCTTTTTCGACTATGAATCCCACATTGTAATGGGGTCATTCTTTACTATTCTTCTCCACTCCACTCCAAATAGAATGCTATTTTCGACTAGGTCTTCGGAAACCTTTCATTCTATCATATCTTTCAGTACTACACTGCCGTTACCACAGATTTTTTTATTGCTTAAAAAGTATACTTTTGGGACACTAGGACAAAGCCTGTCTCTTGGGTCGTGGTGGTGTCATGATTATGTACTTATGTATATGTTTTGGCGACAAATAAAAAGAACCATTAAAAGGACCATCACCGAGTTACTATTATACATGCGAAAGTAACTCCATTTGCTGCCTGTGTTCACGTCACAACTAAATGGCTGAAATAAAATTAATGAAATAGTGTACCTACATATAATAAGTGTGGACAACGGGTACTTTTTACCGCGTTCAAATGAGGGAAAACAGATAAACTATGGGTAAAACCTTAGACCGCAGTAAGTACTACACCTACCTACTTACTACATAACTATGAATTAACTCACTATGTACATAAAAGGGCCATAGATTCCACCTCGCCATGATACATCATCACACCATAACAGTTCAACAACTGCGGGGGTCGCAGATGTTACCTCAATTTAGTAGGAGTAAGGTTCCTCGTCATCATCAGCTAATGAATCACATCGCACAAAAAAGGTAATTAGTGATGAAAGAGTTATTAAACAAACGATTACACAACTCAAAAGAATAAGACAGGCGCTAAACTGCTATCAGTTAAGCTATAGGTACTTTATGTCGTAAAAAAATATTTTATTGGCGCCCATGCTCTATTAGACGCATATCAGTTACGAGTAAATGTCATTAATCTGATCTTTTTGGCGCCTGCTTTAAGTGACTTGTTAATTTACGATTAGGAAAGAAAACGATTAAAATGTTGGTATAGGTCATTGACATAACTACTCGTAATACTGTTAATGTTTTGTGAGAAAAACGTTATCAGTGTTTTGTTTTAGGTACTTAAGTACCTCTTAAAGTCTTTACAACTAACAAATGGCTAATACATATTTAAATTAAACACTTTTCACGATAAAAATAGATGGCACTAAATCAGAGCTAAACAAACACTTGTACAAAATTGGAACCAAAGACAGTCTTCTGTGCCGAGGCTGTCTACAGGAACACGATACCGTAGAGCATGTCCTACTGCACTGCAAGGCCACAGAAGACATAAGATTAAGGTCGGGACTCCTTAAAGACACTCAACAACGTCTCTACTACCAACACCTGGCAAAATAGGGGTAGAAGAGTTTAGTCAGTGACCCAAAGGCGTGATCCGTTATTTTAAGGAGCTCGGCTAGTTTGGGAATGCTGGCAGGGGCAAATAAATAAATAAAAATAAATAATAAATATTCGGGACATTTTTTCACACACGGTCATCGGACCCCAAACTAAGCAAAGCTTGTGATATGGCTGCCAGAGACTGATATACATACATATATAGTTTTAAATACATACTTAAATAGATATTAACAACCAGATATAGAACAAACACAAATGTTCATCACACAAATGTTTGTCCTAGGTGGGAATCGAACCCACGCCCCCAAGCTCAGACGGCAGGTTCACTACCAACTGGACCAACGAAATGCACAATACACCACGAGTGCGATGTCAGTGCAGATCTTATCACCCCCACTTTGAATTAGAATTAGGTGGCACTCAATAACGCTGCTCTTATTTAGTGAGTATGGAACCCAATCCGAAAAACTCGCACTAGGCACTCTGATCACGATTTATCTCGCAATTCCAGGCCACGCAGACCTATGACATTGTCGTTGCCAAATTTTCTAAATCTTTTTATTTATATTTTTTTATAATAGGCTTGCGTTTGACCACCATCACGCCTGATGTTAAGCGATGATGCGGCCTACGTTGGAGCACGCTTGCCTAGAAGGAACCGATTCACTCGTCTGTCAATTCAATTTATTCAATTCTGTCTAAAAAGCAAAAAAATATCTGTTTACATTTGACGGAAAAATAACAGGCTCTCGACGTAGGGTAGGGTATTACGACAGGGTCTTATGGTAGGGCACTGTATCCAAAACCATATAATTGTGGTCGAAAAGTTTATAAGTTTATACCTACCTACTTACTGTATCCTTGCATAATTTTATTTCTATTGTTATTAATAAAAATCATATCATTGTTTTTTATCACGTCTAAAGCGGCGTACAGATCACATGAACCTAGTCTTTATGGCGTAGCCATGACGTCGGGTTGCAGGATGTCCCATAAATTTACGTAGACATTTTTGAAGAATTCAGAGTACGTAGTAAGATTGTACGTGATCTACGATGATAAGGGACTTGTGAGTGAGTTATGAGGTAATGAATAATTTACACACGTGTTTGATGGCGTTTAAGGCAGTTATGGGCGGAGCTTTAGCTGCATACTTCTTGGGTGGGATTTAGTATTTTTAATTACCCAGAAGTTGTAATTTTTCGGGTGTTTGTTTGCCTGTCTTGTAGCCTTATCCACTAGACAGATTTTGAATAGCGAGTTGTCGTTAGATTCGATAGCCCCCGTTACAAAAAGAGGGGTGTTGTAAGTTTAACGTGTGTATCTGTCTGTGGCATCGTAGCTCCCAAAAGGCTGGACCGATTTTGATATCGTTTTTTTTTTTGAAGGTGACTTTATCGAGTGTGTTCTTAGCTATGATTCATTAAAGTCAGTTCAGACGTTTGAAGATTATCAGCTCATTTATAAGGTTTTTTTTAAATACTTGTTCTTTAGATAATTTCATTTTCTAAACAGATAGTGATATTTATTTTAATCTAGGCGCATTTCCGCGATAAGCTTGAAAAACAAATACAGCCTGGTCGGTTTATTTTTTAAACCTCGCAAAGTTATTGTAGAGGTCAAGTCATTAAGGTAACTTAAACAAACAGTTCAAACAAATCATGTATTCAATCATAGGCTCTGTCAACAATCGTTTTGTCACGTTTTATTTGGAGTCAATAAAACCTAAATTAAAGCGTAGGCTTTCAGTGGGAGTCACGTGACCTTCTGTCGAAAGTGAGAACAAATCGTAATTCTTTTGTTATCATTTAGGTGGGCCCTTCAATTGTTGTTTATTTGTGATGTAATGATTATCAAAATACTATAAGTAATATACGCGAAAGTTATTATATTTCCACCGGGATACACGAAGACGTAGTACTAAGCCGAAAGAAAGTCATTGTACTCGTCGTTATAAACATCTTTCATAATAGGACAAATCACAGGGACAAATAGTAAATTCGCGAAGAAATGACAGCTTTTCCAAAGCAAAATGTCAATCATTTTCAACGAAATTTATGGAACAACGGATATTTTACGAGATTTCGGGTTGACCCCATAGCAGATTTTTTTAGCGCGTATACTGCCGCGTTTGACCATCAACTCGCCTGTTGGTAAGCGTCAATGTGGTCGAAGATGAAACACGCAGACTTAGAAGATACCTATTCACTTTGGCCTTGAAAAGGCCCAGATTATATCTCTCAGGAAACAAGGAAGCGGGCAGGTTGGTCCAATCCTTGGCCGTACGGATTGGAAACGTAGTGTCGAAACGTTTGTTACGTATCCAAGGAAAATCCACAATGTATGGGTGGTAGTGGGCCGTTTTCCTATTTGTCCTGTAGTAGAAAGGGTACCTAAGGTAGGATAAGGTCATGTAGCTCTGATGCACATTCTCCGAAATGAATCCTGTAGAAAATTTAGAGTCTACTTTACGGCGATGTTCTGTACTAAAATAATCATAATATATAAGTGTATAAGTACATTTGCCTCCTTTTGGTTTAGTATCGATGTTGTGTGACCTTGCACATCTTACTAAACTTATCTTAGTAAAATTAAGCCTGGAAACTACTGTCAGAATTGAACTGCCTGTATCGCTTTTAGTGCCTTTTACGAGTCTCTATTAAAACTAGCAAAATTGTGCAAATATGTACCATAATAAGTTAAACACTATCACGGTTGTTCACTAAATTCACAACTTTACCACGGTAAATACCCCGTAAATGTACAAAATTCTTTTTGAGAAAATAAGTGTCTTAAACCAGTAAATAATCATAATAAGTTAATTGTTCAAGTACATACAAATTGCAACTCAAATACATATTAGGCCGTGTAGTCTCACGCACCTATCGCGGCGGGTCATTTGCAGCGGCTTCAAGCGTGCCTCAAAAACGCAAGCACACAGCTTTAATAACGATTATTATTGGCAGAAATAATTTCCTGTGAGAAATAACTCCCAGGCTGAGCATACTTGTCGCACGAATTAGGCTCCGGGTAATGAGCTCAATAATTATTTAAACGGAATTCTCCACCGCCTTATTAGGCCTGAAATGGTTCCAATAAACCAGTTTGCCATAATGTCAACTTACAATAATTACCACTAAATAAGTACGCGAGTACTGTAATTGGAGCCCACCAGCGGACTGACGAAATATTAAGTCATTTCGGCTAATTATGACTGACGTCTTAAAGCTATTTTGAGTGATACAACTCAATACTTAAGCTTTCGTTATGAATAACTTTAATGTAAGCGTCGTAATAGATTAAAAATTAAATTTTTTAAGGAAAGATAAATAAATAAATATTTTGGGACATTTTTGCACACACGGTCATCTGACTCCAAACTAAGCAAAGTTGTAATATGTCCGCAAGAGACTGATATAAGTACTGGGTCTTGCAGCCAACTTCAGAGATACAAAGATCCACTGTGCCTCCTGTACCTGTATGTAAATAGACTCTACTTGAACTCGTAGTCTAATTCACAAACACGCGCTCAAAGTGTCATCGACATCCTAAATCCTTGCACCGAAAACTTTCTCTCCACCAACACAGGAAACCACTCAAATAAGCGACACTTATCTCACTGACAATAAGCAATTTATCATAGGTTGATTTTAGGCGTTATACTTACCCAGTAACTCGGTGAGAGCAGACTGGCCTTGATACCGATTCGCATCGGGCGAACTATCGGTGTCATTTTTTCATAGTCTGATATGCAAATGTGTATACCGCGAAATTTCGAGTACGTCGACCTTGTATAGCGCCCACAGCATATGAATCAAAGAATCTAGCGTAAGACTCGTGGCTCCCAATGACCTACTGATTTCCATAAAGCACGTAGGCGGCAGAGATGCTGGCTAATAGATCTTACGCACTCGCTAACACGATGTGCAGTCAAATTAAAACGTCTGTTTGCTAACAAGTTGATAAAAGAGGGTTTTAGCGAATCATTGCTAGTGTGAGAGACGTCTTATAAATCTTCTTTTGAAACGGGATGTGGTCTTAGTTATTTAACGCAGTCTTGTCACAGCTTGACTTGACAATTTTGATTGTACAAGACACGAGACGCACCCATGTATACCTATATTAAAAAAGGTTTTTCCAACTTTAACCCTCTCTGTAACCATTAGTCCTCCCCTTGTTGGCCGAGCGAAGTGAGGTCTAAGAGTTTAATGGAGGACAAATTTATGTTTGTATGTTTGTTCGACAATAACTTTAGTACCGTTCATGCAATCGTCATGAAATTTTACGAGCCAATAGTTCAAGTAAATATAATTTTTAAGTTCGTATATGAGTTAATTCGATGCAGGGGTTGTAAAGATATTAAAATAACAAAGTTATAAAACACTGTTGGTTAAAGAAAGGAGTTCATAATCAATCTGAAATGAACTTATTTTGTACGAAATGTAATGTCAGTATGACTGAACTGAAGATTGTCAGTTGATCATCGTAGCCGTTAACTGTCATATTTTTCAATCAAGATCATGGTAGGTAAGAAAACTATGGAGCGGGTGTACCTTAGGTGTGTAGGTGGAATAAAAGCTTCAACATCGCGAAATCTCAGTTCGGGGCAAACTACTAGTCTATTCCAATTTCATCACATCATCGTAAGCACATCAATTTACATCTTGATCATCCAGTGTAGGTATATAGTGCAGTTTTTTTTTCTCCTGAGGATTTTGACATCGCACGTCTTGCGCATTTGCGGAGTCGTAAACGTTAACACTTTATTATAATATCAAAGTCACAGTGACAAAATAGCAACATGACAGGGGTCGCCGTGACACTTATAATGACAAGCCCATCCCACGGTGCATCTCTACCGAAGCTCATGTTTTATTCGATATCGACTAATCAGCGTGTCGATCGCACGATTGTTTCAAAGATCGATTCGATGATAACAAGAATAATTATAACAAAAAAACGATGATATTAATTAAGAGATCTTTTGACTATTTTATATTAAGTTTTTATGTAATAGATTTTAAATTTATACTAAATCTGATCAACACAAATATCGCTTTCTTGTTACTTTTCATTTACCTCATCATCGTCATCATTCAGCCATAGGACGTCCACTGCTGGATATAGGCCTCCCCCTCGATCTCCAAAACGGCTGGTTGTAAGCGGCCTGCATCCAGCGTTACCCAGTTTGCGTTTTTTTTTGGGTAAGTATTCTTACATAATTTCGGTGCATTTGCCTGTTTTGGTGATTAAACGTAGTTAAACCTTTTTACATATTGAAATACTACAACATATATTTTCATGGTCGATAAAGCATCAGATACGAAATAGAATTTTCATTATGTCTTATCGCGTTTAATGATAAGACAGCCAGTTGTAGGTGTTGTTTCTTATGCGTGTAATTTCCGGTGTGAGCAATTAAGAGTTTAGTTAAGTGTCTAAATATTACTTTTGCCTATAGTGTCTATCAATCAATCACTACCGCCTTACATTACTTGATCTTGGTTCGAAATGTCGATACTTTGGTTACGGGGTTGGTCCGATTCTTCTCTTCGGGTGGTAGGTCCAGGCGAAGCCGGGAAGACACAACGTCAGTCTATCAATTAAATTTAGTTTTAAAAAAATGGGATTGCGTTTTACCACCATCTCGCCTGATGTTAAGCGACGATGCGGTCTGCGTTGGAACACGCTTGCCTAGAAGAAACCGATTCACTCGTGATTTGAAGACACCCAGATTGTAACCATCGGAGAACACCCATTCAGGCAGCGCACTCCACAGACTAGCAGTTCGCACAAAAAATGTGGAATCAAAGCGCTTCGTACGGGTTTCCGGAATATCAACCATAAAGCGGTGACGATTTTTCGTGCCCGTACTTTTTGTCGTATAAAGAATATTTTAGACTTATTACAAGCTTTTTTGTATGTAAAGTAATCTTTAAGGTAATCTCTAAACGTAAGCCTAATTATACCCACATCCCGGCGTTTCACAGAGTTTAAATTTGGTACACCTATGTAACTAGGATGACAATGCATTAATATGGTACCATAAATCTGATGGAGTCGAAAGGTGGTCATAGGAACTATTTGTCAACCCTGTTCAAATAAGGGTATCAAATAAAAGAGTTTAAAGAGTACAAAACGATAAAGTGAGTGTCATCACACTAAATTCAATATGGCTGCCGTTTCAATATGGCGCATTAGGTACTATCCGTCTTACTACAAAAGATTTAAGAACGCTTTAGACATGTGTTTATGACAGTTGTTTCACTGTGAAAAATATGTTAAACACCTGTCTAACGCGTTCTTAAATCTTTTGTAGTAAGACGGCATATCTATGCTAAAGCTAAAAGCTTTTTTTAGTTTTAACTTTTTTACTGTTATCTTATTTACTGTAATACATCATCTAGATTTCTACGTCGACCAATACACGTAGAATAACATCTTTTTCGTTTAGTAAGTAATTATTGGTATATTGGCGGCTATCTAACTCTTTTGTCCAGCGAGTTGGACCTTGGACCACGATAGTCTTAGTCCGACGATTCAAGTTGGACCACCGCCCTTAAGTTACTTACCTACTTAAGTTTCGATAGAACTAAATTGAATTGAAAATAATAATAATAATAAAATATTCGGGACATTGTTGCACACACGGTCATCTGACCCCAAACTAAGCAAAGCTTGTGATATGGCTGCCAGAGACTGATATACATACATATATATTTTAAATACATACTTAAATAGATATTAACAACCAGGGCTCCAAATATACTAAACAAATTGTTTTTAAATTGTAATTGTTTCAATTTTAATTTTAAAATAATTGCCTCAAAATTGACAGTTTTTAATATTTTTTATACTAAGTTATAATTTTAGGTGGTGGCTTTTTTCTAGTAGGTAGGTTTTTTTTCTAGTATTTTTTTTCTATACTATATTTACAAATTAAAATTGAAACAATTACAATTTAAAAACAATTTGTTTAGTAGAATCGGGGTCAGATTTAAAACAAACACAAACGTTCGTCACATAAATGTTTGCCCACACCCCAAGCGCAGAAGGCAGGCTCATTGCCAGCTGGAAAAAATACATCCAAGAAAAAAATCAAGAAATCACAAGAAAGGATCAAGAAATTACATCCTTAGCCTTAGAAAGCTAAGGTTTATTACCCGAATACTTGAACCATGCAGATTGGGCGATGGGCCCTAAGATCACGGCCACGGCAAAATCCATAGTTAAAAAACTTTGCCTACTTGTACAGGGTTATAAAATTAATTAAATGTCTTACTTGACACACAGAATTGCACTTTTATTTTCGTTTATTCAACGTTTACTACGAGAACACTAATAAAACAATCAAAGAAGCACTTCGGACGTTTTGCGTAACTTTTTACCGAATATGCAAATTGTTGCAGTATAGTGAAAATTATATCAATATGCGTAGGTGCGTGGTTTTGCACTAGAGTTGAACAAAAAGTGTGATCAGATCAAAGATATCTGAAACTATGGAAAATGAAGCACCGCTCAAAAATTACCGATATAAAAATGTACTAAAACCTAACTATTAAGATTACCTGTGCATTTAGTCTACATTTGTTGTAAGCCACGGATTTACAGGTTTAGTATCAGGGGGAGTGGGGTTTGAAAAAAAGAAAAAACCGCAAAAACGTGCATGAAATGCGTCCTCGCCTCTCATTATTTCAATGTATTTTTTTATTTTTTTATTTCGTGTGGGCGGATTGATTCTCCAAACACCCTAACTCTGGCTACACTCATGTTGTAAGCTTAATTATTTATACATTGATAGTAACATAGCACTTAAATAGTTTGCCGGTTTTGACCTTGTTTGTAAAATTTCTAAAATGAATCTTAATTTATAAAGATTTAGTCAGGACACTTTTCTCATGTATTTTCTACTAGAACATCCATAATGTTTATTAATCAATGATCAGAAGTCATCTGATATTGAGATCCGCTGAGGTACCGATATTTATTTCAATCTACGCCAACGTTACCCACGCCGGCTGGACAGAGACGGTAGGTAAATCTTTGCATCCAAATGCACCCCAAGGTGAAAAGTTGTGTGTATTCCAAGGAGGCTGGATCTATTTGGGTGTATTTTTTTTTAATTTGAAAGAAATTCAATTTTTATTTTGGCGGTTTTAGTTGTGTTTAATCAAACACCTGTCTTCCCCAACAATCAAATCTGTTGGGGAAGACAGGTTCTTGAGTGGAGACCACGAACCGGAAGACGCAGCGTAGGTTAGCCTCTCACTAGATGGACCGACGACATCGTGCAAGTCGCGGGCATCCAGTGGATACAGATGGCAGACTGTCACTGTTATTCAGTGTGGAGTTCTAAGGGGGAGGCCTATGTTTTGCAGTGGATGTCTTATGATGATGATGAATCAAAATCTGTTTAACGGTTTGAAAGTTATGAGCTTAAGAATCGGACGTGGGATTTTTTTAAAATTTAATTTTAGATTAGTCTGTGTTTACAAATGCTTAAAAAAATAATCAGCAGTTATGTCGACAAACATCAAACTATGCTATTTATAAGGACATAACGGTTTTTACCTTTACCTATATTGTTACAACTAAATAATTGTTGTGTAGGTAGATTGAAGGCACCGTAGTGACGGGCATGTCCTACGTATGTCCTACGTCCATGTTCAGTCTAAAAGCGGTTACATTTTTTTCTTCTTAAATCATGTTAATTCATATTTGTATCAAAGAGCCCTAAATGAGACCTTCAATCGTTTTTTAACTGTGATAATCTACTTTTGAGTTAAGTTTGTACATGTAAGTATAGTCTTGAAGTGGGCTTATGTTTTTTTAGGATAATCGTCTTTTTAGCGGGTATTTTAATTTATACTTGTTAATTATATTTTATTTTATTTAACGTTGAAAACAAATAGCTGCTAATTAACACCGTACAAAAAATCCAAAAAGAAGTTTTAACTAATACAAACAAAAATATAGTAAATGCCCCGTTGCAACACCAACTTGAGCCTGAATAGATAATTGTATTCGGGAAAAAACCATTAAATGTCCAACATGTAAGATAAAACGGTAATTACCAGAAATAAAAAAGGAATAAACAGCAGCCAAATTAAAGTAATATAGTTATATTTTTATTCTAATTTGTAATTCTTTACGTTTTCAAATTAATTACTTTTTCAATTTTTATTTTCTGCATCGTCTCCTCCCTATATTATAGTCTAACAGTTATGTTTATTAATTTGTCATGGCCGACCAAACGGCAACGTTTTGAACTTCAATGCTATGTATTTCTTAATTCCATAACACATAGACCAAGTGTCATAAACATTTATTGCTCTCTAAAATTAATCTATGTCTTTACATCATCGTCGCCAACGCTTTTATTCAGTTATAATAATAAATAACGTTAATTTATTTTAATTGTTGTTTCATAATTTATTTTTGCTCATAACGATTTATACAATGTCATATGACTTGTCTAGACGTTGTGGGAGCAAGGTGTTCAGTGGCAAATAAGTAGTAATCATTTCACGCTTTACACATAAATATTATACAGTGTGTACCGTAAGGAGTAGTCAACCCGTTACCTATGGTTTGGGGGCATCATGACTGATTAGAAAATCAAAATTTGTGTTTAGTAACAGTGTCATGGTTTTCGAATATTTACCCCTTTTTTAAATTTCATAATAATTACACTCTTGGTCACTCTTTTCTTTAAATTGCTTTGACCATATTTTGTTTTGTGTGCCAATAAACTAAATAAATAAATAGATGGCATGATTACAAATAAAGGTATTTTCTCAGTCTGTTTTTTTTGAGAAGCATTCTTTGATATATGTGGCTATCCAATATAAACTGTTGTTTTATACAGCTAGCTTAAATTTTTATGATTCAAAATTTTTAGTTCAAAGTAATTTGCGAAAATATCGTAATTTCACATTAATTCGTAATCAAGTTTCTTTAAACGTGTTATTATACACATTTTACATTGGTGAAGTGACATTGTGTAAATATTTTAGTGTCTATTATTTTGTTACAAATTGTGATTAAGTGTACTGAAAATTGTTGTTCTGCAAAAAGGGTTCTTACGGATGGTTGCTTTACTACTGTGTCTCTGGTTTCGTTCTATGCTTTTTCCATGTTGAAGGCTGCTGCATGGAGGCAATACTACAACGTTGGGGATTGTTCTGAGGAACTGTTTGATCAAATGACAGCGTCACGGTTTTAGCATCGCACTAGCCGCCACCGCCTGAAAGTTCATCCACATATCAATCAGTGGAAACCGCAGACTGTGTGATTAGTTCGGTCTTTTTTGCCTCATCCCTGCAAAATTTAAAATGTGTTATCTTCCGCGGTGTTTCTGAGAAGCTACAACTTGCGGGGTTCTTCAAAAGGCAAGTTAAAGAGTCGGCAACGTATTTGTGATGCCTCTGGTGTTACAAGTATCCATAGACGACGGTGACTGCTTATACTATCAGGCAACACGTCTACATGTTTGCTACCTATGGCATAACAAAAATCACAACGAATGAAGCCGTGATCCTCAATATCTACCTGAGCCTGAACCTATAACATAAAATAAATATTCAGGATATTTTTGCACACACAGTCATCTGACCCCAAACTAAGCAAAGCTTGTGATATGACTGCCAGAGACTGATATACATACATATAAATCTTTAAATACATACTTAAATAGATATTTACACCCATATACAGAACAAACAAAAATGTTCATCGCATAAATGTTTGTCCTAGATGGGAATCGAACCCACGCCGCCCCCAAGCACAGAAGGCAGGTTCACTACCAACTGGACCAACGGGCTATCAAATACTGTAAACTATATTCACAGATTCAAAATTCAATTCAAAATTCAAAAAGATTGTTTGATTCTTTTACGATTAGTTTCTTTTGCTTTCGAAAATGTTTGAGTGCTGACCCAATAAGCATTTGTCCCAAATTTTATTTTATATTTCTTAGGAAAGTTGATCATAAATAGAGTCCATCAACAAAAATAAAATTTAAATTCGTTCAAAAATAAATAAGGTATAAGTATTTTAATTGCATGCTAGACAAAGAGTTTACTATATAGCACGTGATGTCAAGTCGCACGCGCGCCATTCAAATGCTATGCTAACACACGCTTTGTGAGAAAGGGACAGAGCATCCGCTCTCTATCCCCATCAAAAACTTTAAACGCTCATATCTCAGTTATTTATCAGCTAATTAAATTTATTTTTACAGTATGTGTATTATGTTAAGTTATATCCTTCGCTAAGCATATTATTTGTAACTAGCGGTCCGCCCCAGCTTTGCACGGGTATAGATTATAGTCTATGTCACCCGGGGATAGTGTGGCGTCCCAACAGTGAATTTTTTTTTCAAATCGGCTCAGTAGTTTCGGAGCCTATTCAATGCAAACAAACAAACAATCAAATCTTTTCTCTTTATAATATTAGTATAGATAAATGAAACATTAGGACACCATGTCTATATTGCTGCAATTATTTAATATGTTTGTACTATTTTATTTTCGCTGTACTAAATATGTATCTGTATCTATTTATATTCCCAGCAAATTGCGAAGCCATAATCGGCCTTAAATGCGTAAATTAAATATTCTTAACTTGGGGTGGTCCTTAAAATAATAATGTTTTCAAGTCTTTCATTAAGTAATCAATTTAAGATTTTTAATTATATTTTAATATTACATGTTACTCTTTATTTGTCTAGATTGTAAATCGCATAACATTAATCACATCCATATTTATAAAATCTTGATAATTATTTTGGAGGATGGGCAATTTTTACTAATATAGAATGGCATAAGTCATCAGCAAATATAAGGTTGCGCATTTGAACTGGGCGTTTCGGTTACTTTAAATATTATTTTAGCACACAAATACACACATTTTATTGTTTATTTGGATCTAACACCCATCATATTAGTTGTAAAGTTGAGTTGGGTAAGTGGTTGTGTTTAGAGGCGGTTGCAACCAAAGAAAATAGAAGTAAATAGAACGAAAATGATAATGAATATTTGTCGCCGGGCATTATGAGTGAACCTTGATTGAACATTTCAACGCGTCGAACTCCGCATTACAGTTGCTAACTGATTTCGAATGACTGACGTGTCGTATATGTGTGCAACTGACTACAACAAATTTCTTACAAAAATTACTTGACAGCCGTTCTAATTTAAACAAAAAAATAATATTTTCTGTTCTTGCAACGCAAAGACCTAACCCTGAACTTATCCCGAACGAAGTTCTAACTATTTTGGTTAATATATCGAGGAAAGAGTAACTGATTTTACGCAACCATCTTAAATTGTTTATTGTATTAAAATAAATATTCGTATTTTTTATAACATAAAATACATCATATTTTAATTTTGAATTTTTCTGAAAATCGGTACTCAATATTTTTTTTTTTAATCTTCTACTCCGGCAGGATTACTCCAGCATAAATTATATTTTTAATAAAGTCAAATTTTTTATACCTCAATACCTTACCTTATATTTCAATACATTGAAAATATAATGGCAAACATTATATTATACTCAAAAAGCATTTGATCTTAGTTTAAAACAAAAGATCTCCAAACACAAAGTCAGTATGTAAAGTAATTAAGCTACATAAAAGTATAATACAACCACAAGAAATCACGCAAGTCTCTCCGGAAAACGCAACTACAAAAGAACAGGCTATAACCAAACTTCAAACCTTATATAACAATAAAATTATTTAACATGACAAACGGTTGTTGGCAAACAGTAGCTCGCAAGATCGATGTCTCTTAATTAAGAACAAATTTCACGTTAATTAGCTTCGACTATACGCGAGGCTGTTAAGATATTATAAATTATATTCGACCTACGCAAGTAAATAGAAAACGGGCATGTAGGTGAGGACCATTAGCACGACTGATTCTATACATATTTTAATTAAAAGTATCGATTTAATACAAGCGTGGTCTAGAATTATAAGCAGGGAACACTGAGGTAGAGTTAAAAGAAGAATTAGAAAGTTTAGTTCAAATATTAATCAAATTTTCTGCGGTTCGCAACTTAATTTCAAGACACAATATCGTCCATCGTTATCTTTAAAGTGTAAGTATATATCTACGAATAATGATATATTATGTGTGGAATTGCCTAATCCGATATAACCAAACCCAATTTTACATACCTACCCAAACGATTTATCCATGCAGGCGCCACCAGACTTCTGCTTGAGAACTTAACTTAACAATATAAACGGTTTCGCAGTTAGATAGTTTTATGTACATGCTAGGTTCCAGCAACAAAGACCACGAAAACCATTGGTGGTTTTTGCGGGCACTGATGATCTCAATAAAGGAAAAGGCGGGTGTAACTGCTAGTGATGCTGTAGGTATAAAGCTTCCATTTATTAATATTTTCTGATTATCAAGGTACCACGTTTAAGAAACAAAACAAAAGAATACAACATCGCGTTGCGTAATCAATTAAACAAAGCAAACTAATATCCAAGAACTGCTTTGCAGATCACAATAGCCTTACAAAAGAGATGGAATTTAAAGCCGAGGTGCAATTTCGTGTAACGACCGGGAAACAGGAAATACAGGTAGAGTGAGAATGTAAACTCAGAACAATCATTAGTGTCGTGAGGAGCCACTTTTTATGAGACTCATCTGCTTTATGTAACAGCGAGTGTAATGGAAATGAGTATTTCGATCGGAAAGTGTCAGCTTTCGTCGATTAAAATGTAACAAGGATCGTTTTAAATCCAATTCGTGCCTGAATTCAAGGGTCAAGGATTTGAAGTGGTTCTCGAGAATTTAGTAGTATTTTATCTCCATTGCAACTGCTTTAAAAGAGTTTTTACACTTTACTGTCGAGTAATTTGAAATTTTTATATTGACGTCTGACATGTTTCTGCCAAGACGACAGAGATCTAACTGAAATAAGTTTGAGGACTGATCCAACATAACACGGGAAACAAACACGCAAAGTAGGTGAGCACGCGGCATCTAACTTCATACGCTTCAGTTTTATTTATCTGACGAAAAACCATCGCCAACGAAGTTTTATAATTTGACGCGTATATTTTATGTCAACAAACTTATTTATGAATTTCGTTGATTCAAATAATATACTGAAATTGTATTAGGTATATTGTAAAAAACTGCGCGTACCAAGAACACTGCAGACCACAGGGAAACACTGAACGCAGGCTGCCCCTTTTGGAGATCGATGGGGAGGCCTATAGGTCCAGCAGTGGAAGTCTTATGGTTGAAATTATGATGATGATGATGATCCACGAAGTACATTTAGATTTGCATTGAGTACCTTTCAATAGGTTTGATTGTACAAGCTTATTAACAAACAACAAAAAGAAAAAACAAATTAACTCTCGGTTAGCTTTCATCGTTTGAATAGCACAAAACTTGTGAAATAAAGCATAACAGTGTGCCAATGAAATGGAAAAAACACGAGAATACATAATTTACGTACGGACAAAGACTTATTTGAATATAAAAGTGTTCTAACAACAATTATTCTAATCGAGTTCCTTTAAATCGTAATATCTCTCACAAGACCGGAAAAACTGGAAAGCTTTTCTAAAAAAACCTTGCGTTTTCTTACAGGTGGTGATTTGAATATGGAGATCGCTCCCACGGTATGTAGACATCCTTGGAAATGGAACTGCGTGCGGAACGTAAAAAACTACATAGGTACTTAGTTACCAGGTAAGTCTATGTAAGTACTTATACAGGGTTACGTGCAAAAGGTCTACTATAAGCCGAATGGGGTCCATAATTTCTATCATCATAAACAAATTTTACTATGAGACCAACCCTGAAATCACTAGAAAAATATCAGCTGTTTCATAGAAAACTGTTATTCACACTCTACAAAATGTATGGAAATGTTTTTTTATATTTTTATTTTTTTTTTTAGTTTTTATTTTGATTTTACTCGAGTGGTTTTTTAATTTAAATTAAAAACCGAAGGTACTGCTATGTTCTAGAGTGCTTTGCATGAAAGAAGACGCGGCGCTGTCATCGCGTATCAATCACTATCAGTATCATTTCTCGAGTAGAACTTTAACAACTTTTGGCATCATACAAGATTTTTTTACGATGACATATTAATAAGAATCTCACTAGCGTCCAAACACAGTAACAACACCTGACAACTACAACATGGAAATTTATTTCCGCTGTTTACCGTGGGACTTCTTTCATGAAAAGGACTTTAAGCAATTTTTGACGCTAGATAGATAGTAAAAAAAAATTTTTTTTTTGATCATATCAAACCGAAGTAGGGGGCATTTCCTTAACTTTGTCTACCTGTAATTCTCAGAACTTCCAAACTTCACTGTTTAGTCATCGAACAATGATAAATCAAAAGGTTAATTATGACAGCTGGTATTCAGGGTCTTCGCGGATGCTTTAAGAATGTCTATCGATGGTTGGGCTGTTGATGGGAGCGATTAGAGGTTGAGCCGACTTACTTTTTTCGTTTTTTTTTATTGCTGTAAATTACTGTAATATCTTTACTGTTTGAATAAAGGCATAATTATGTATATTTATGATGTACTAGCGGTCCGCCGGAGCTCCGCACGGGTATAGATTATAGTCTATGTCACCCGGGGATAGTGTAGCCTCCCAACAGTGAAAGAATTTTTCAAATCGGTTCAGTAGTATCGGAGCCTATTCAATGCAAACAAACAATCAAATCTTTCCTCTTTATAATATTAGTATAGATGTATAAACGAGTTGACAACAGCGTTGATCAATACACCCATAACGATAAAATTTAAGTATAAATAAAACTTCTGACTGACTACCGGAGTCGAGCGAAGAGAGGTCCCAGATTCTAATGGCTAATGGGACAAGTCGGCGTTTCGGCGATCATGGTTTGTTCAAGGATAACTTGTGTATCGTTGATCCGATCTTTATGAAACAATGAAATAAAACAAACATAATACATACAAACATAATATTTAATAGAAACAATGAATGTAGTTCATTTCAATACAATTTTTAAATTTGTATATAAGCAAAATCGATCGAAGGGTTCCGAAGATTTATGGGTCGCGAGGTCACAGTTCAGGCAAACTACTAGTTGTAAATAGTTTGTAAACATTTCTATAGACATCCGTCATCTAGTCTAATCTAGCTGTGACCGCACACTGCAAAGTGTTCAAAATAATAATTTAAAATGACCACCATCATCATCACCTAGAAGACGTCCTCCTCCTTAGACTTCCACTGAGCGACTGCCCGGCATCCGCATCTACTGGATGCCCGCGACTCTCACAATGTCGTCGGTCCAAATCGGTATCGATCGGTCAGTTGAATGTAAAATAATGTAATTTTTAATGTTCTTGTTTATTTTATTTATATTACACAAGAATTACTTACGTTAGATTAAGCCGGTCACTCCGACTATAGTTTAAATCGTTTTTCTTGTTTATTATTAGGGAGTCCTTAACCAGCACGGCTACGATATCGCTACGCAACGTAGAACTCGTTCATGTCGAATGTAACGTAGTTCGAGTTTCGAAACTATCGTTTATCCTGTGGTAGATTACAAACGTGTGTTTACTTGTACTTCAGTTATTTTACGAGAGTGCAAAAACTACTCTAAAAAGAAAAGTTTAAGTCCTTATTTACCGACTTTTTACAATTTTAGTCATTCTAGTTTAAGTGTGTATATTCCCATGGTCAACTAAAAATTATAAAAACGGTGTCACCTCATAGTTTATTGTTTTATCTAGAAACCCCCAAAAACCGAAAGACGATTAAAGACATTTCGCTCGATAGAAAAAATATATGAATGTAACCTACCTTCTGAGCCTGAGGGCGTGGGTTCGATTCCCACCTAGGACAAACATTTGTGTGATGAACATTTGTGTTTGTTCTATATCTGGTTGTTAATATCTATTTAAGTATGTATTTAAAAACTATATATGTATGTATATCAGTCTCTGGCAGCCATATCACAAGCTTTGCTTAGTTTGGGGTCAGATGACCGTGTGTGCAAAAAAATGTCCCAAATAAATATATTAAATATATATATATTATATTACTTATTTGAGCTTTTCTCCTGTTTTTTTTTTTTTTAATTCATTCACATATCGATTTATGAAATCTTGTATGTGATATCTTAATATACAGATTTCATAATTATGAAGGATACCGCAAAGAGACATTTTCCATTACAACTAAACTTTGCGAAAAATATGAGAAAATCTTCATAAAACGCACGACTGTGTGTAAGCGCCATAGTTTTGCTCCGCTAAAAATAAACCAAGCCTTATGTCAACTTTAGTAATAAGCGTTGCCTAAAATTTGTTAAACCTCGCCTTAAGAGAAACTAAAATTTAATTCTAGGATCGAGGTAATATTATTAGAGTTATTGCGGTCATTAAAATTGGTTTAATTGACGAACTATATACACGGAATGATTGTCAGTACTAAACCGAAAAAGTTATTATACTCATCATTGGTTTATTTTAGTTACACAAATACATAATATGTCAAATAAATCTAAAATATTTGGAATTCACTAATAACTAAACTAATAACTATTCAAATAACCCACCCCTAACCGTTCCCGGCGCAAAGGTACCCAAAACGCTCGCTGCGTTACCGCGTTGGATGGCAATGGCCAACCTTTGCACCAGGAACGAGCCGGAGCGGGAGTAACCACACTTTACCTCGAGCCTGTGCCCTATCTCCGAAATGAGCTTCTTGGCCTCAGTCCCCCAACAACCCATGGTCTCCACGGCAACGGGCACAAAATTGTAACGCGGCTCCAACGCCGCGTACTTTTTCCTCATCTCACTCATCATTAGGGTTCCGAATCCCAAAGGGTGTAAACGGGCCCTATTACTAAGTCTACGCTGTTTGTCTTTCTGTATGTCTGTCCGTCCAACTTTTTAATGGCTCTATCTTTCGAACTGTAATAGATAGCCAGTTGAAAGTTTCACATATAATATGTAATGTTACGACGGATGAACTAAGAAATAATAAAGTCAAAAAAAAACCACATCCTCTAAGGTAAAACAACAAATAATAAGTATATCCGGGACGTCCGGGACATTTTCAGCGAATTCTCATTACAGAGAAAATTCAATTCAGAGAATTAAGAATTCTCCGGGCCAGAGACTGATATACATACATGTATATTTTTAACACATATTTAAATATACCTATATTAACACCCAGATATAAAACAAACACAAATGTTCATCACATGAATGTAGGTGGGAATCGAACCCACGCCCCAAGCGAAAAAGGCAGGTTCACTACCAACTGAACCACCGGGGCAGTCAAATATAATAGCCAAGTGCGAGTTGGTAACAAATTTCTGTTCACCACCAAGTTAAGCAACGTCTGAAGCGGTCGGCACTTGGATGGGTGACCGCCTGGGCGTGATGTTGTCTTTTTGCACTACTTCTTGTATTTTGTGGTGGCACAGAACCCTAAGTGCGCGAGCCAGACACTTGGCCGGTTTATTTACAACTTTTACTATGAGACTTCCGAGAACTATGGAGTCGCGAAAAAAATATCAGATGATCAATACGTGTTTTTGGTTTAGTGTAAGTGAAAATGAAACAGTTGCTTATTATAACGCGATTTCGAAATACCGTTTAAAAAAAAAACGGCATGCGCTTGGGCGCAAACTCGCCTGATGTTAAGCGATGATGCGGCCTACGATGGAGTACGCTTGCCTAGAAGAAACCTATTCACTCTCGCCTTGAAGACACCCAGATTGTAACTATCGGGGAACACCCATTCAGGCAGCGAATTCCACAGACTAGCAGTTCGCGCAATAAATGTGGAATCAAAGCGCTTCGTACGGGTTCTCCCTTAGTAAAAGTTGTTCATATAATTATGAATACAATGACATCCTATCGGCTTAGTACAACCGTTCTGTTAACCTGCATTTCGCGTAAAATAGGTAGAGAACCTTCTCCTTTCTAAACATCGGTTAATAATAGTTGCGGGGCATTACAAAGTCTCAGGTCAAGATCCTTGTCTTATACAATCAGGTATGACTTCAGAGATTTGCATACGTAGAGCACTCGCAGGGTTTTCACCAATAATGGTGTTCCAAGTAATCGTATCGTATCAGGATGTTCAAATAACCCAGTTCCGAACTACTTGATGATAATTTGCGCGATCTGCTCAGGATTCCCTGAGAAAGCCACACTTTTTGTGAGCTGGTTATCTTGGCTTGGAAGTGTATCACACCGAAGCAAATAGCGCTGGATGCAGGCCGCTACCAACCGGCCCTTTTGGAGATCGATGGGGAGGCCTATGTCCAGCAGTCGACGTCCCATGGCTGAAATGATGTTGATGATGATGAAATAGCGAATACGAGCCGTGGCCGTACGGACTTTTCTGTTTATTAACCCACTATTATTAGCTTCACTTACTACTTTTTTCCTTTCGGCAAAGTATCTGTGATGACTCTGGTGTTACAGGTATCCATAGGCCATATGACTGCTTTCCATCAGGCAGCCAGTCTGCTGCTCCACCCATGGTATAAAAGAACTTTGGGCGCTGTGAAACTTTGCAAGTATAAGTAATCTGGATGATAACATAATCATTTGGTACCATAGAACTGATCTGATAATGGAGAGGTGGATTGGATAGTAGAACTTTTTAATGGTCACTTGTAAAATTTTCTAGTTAGGGCTTACTTGGTCTGTTTTAAGGACAAATAAATAGGTTTTTTTATATTTAATTAATTGATTAAAATACCTCGCTTCTGCTCCATGCTTCTGGCGTTATACCTTCAAGTAAGTCGAGGTTCTGGAATGGAGACCACGGACCGGCAAGCGCATCGTAGGACGTCCACCCACAAGATGGATGGACGATCTAAAAGAGACCGCAGGGAAACGCTCGATGCAGGCCGCTTCCAACCGGCCCTTTTGGAGATCGATGGGGGAGGCTTATGTCTAGCAGTGGACGACGGACGTCCTATGGCTGAGATGATGATGATGAATTATTTTAAGCAAGTTAAACAAGTTGCAGGTGTCATGGTAAAAGGCTTGCTTATAAAAAGTTACAGTGGGTTATAGAACTACGAAACCCTGCGCGGCTGCAGCGAGCATGTTTCTGTTATTCTCAACAGCGCACTATTTGTTCATCACAAGCTTTGCTTAGTTTGGGGTCAGATGGCCATGCGTGTAAAAATGTCCCCAAAAGAGTAGTGCACTATTTTGCTTAGTTCGCATTAAATGTATCTATAAATATTAAATGTGTAAAATGTATCTCTCGAGAAAATTACTTTTTAGCATTAAAATACCTGGGATTGGTGATGTTAATAAGGTTTATTTGCTTTTTTTTTTAAATCTATTTTACATTACACAAAGTTACACAAATTTACACAAGTTTAGCAAAGAATAATGTCCCAGCAAAAGCAAACATCCAAGTGCGAATGATAATCTTATAACTTTATTTATATTATTTATATTACACGGGAATTACTCACGTAAGATTAAGCCGGTCACTCCGACTATAGTTTCAACCGCATTAGGCAGTCTTTTTCAAGGTGAATGCGCGCGCGCGTCTGCGTCTCGCTCGTTTATTTATATTGATTACATTGCGGTGTAAACACTCCCATATTTAATAGAGTCTTTTGTTCGTATCTGTAGCTCGCGTTACACGCTGCAATTAATAGTTTACAATGCGGTCATGTCACGAGATGAACCGTTGACATATTGAGTCGTTGTCAAGTGGAAATGGGCTACATTTGCGATATTCTTTTACGGATTTTTTTCCAAGCAAGCATGTTCCATCCTAGATCGCACTTTCGAGACATCAAGCATCAGACGAGGTGGCGGTAAAACGCAAGCGTATTATCTATCTATACTATAATAATATAATATTATAAAGAGGAAAGATTTGACTGTTTGTTTGTTTGCATTGAATAGGCTCCGAAACTACTGAACCGATTTGAAAAATTCTTTCACTGTTGGGAAGCTACACTATCCCCGGGTAACATAGGCTATATTATATTTTCAAAAAAAACATATCCTTACTAAAACTCCAATAATGTAACCCAAGGTGTAAATAAATAAGATTACAATTTTGACTTTGCGTGTTTGACAGTTCTAAGACAGGACAACGTCTGTCAGGTCAGCTAGAAATATTATAAAATTTTCTGATGAAAAAATCTGGTTTTTTTTTAAAGTAGAATATGTGCCAAACAAGCTACGGGCCACCCGATGGTAAGTGGACACCGCTGCCTATAGACACCTACAATACCCGGGGCATTGTCAGTGCGTTGCCTACCTTTGAGGACTCTATCTGAGAGTAATAATATCTCTTATTGCTATTTACTGCGTTTTTTAATCTAATAATAGACTTGCACGTTACCGCCACCTCGCCTGATGTAAAGCGACAATGCGGTCTACGATGGAGCACGCTTGCCTAGAAAAACCGATTCACTCGCGATTTGAAGACCCCAGATTGTCTTGTCCAGTCAGCCCCAGATTGATCGGATGATGAAATTGTCGATTGATTTTGCCGCTTGACCAACTACCCTCACATATAAAAAATGTAAACTCATTTCACGCATTTAAAAACAATTGGCTCAACACATTATCTCAGATAAATCCCTATAATAACAAATGCGTGAAGTGGGTACTTCACAAATTATTATGTGTGTATTGGTTATTACCATTTTCAGTTTCAATTTCTTAGTGCATGCGACGTCGGCCACTTTTACTTTAGTTAAATATTTTATCACTTAAGTGACAAATAATTGTCTTTGTGGTCATAAAGTTATTTAAACCAAAACCTAAATTTAACCAAGCAACTTTACTGTCATCATCTTCGCCACTGTATTGTTTATGTCCGTTACCATTTTCTGTCAGTATGTGTTATTTAAAAAGGAGGTTTAATTGCGGTTGTTTCAAGCTACGCTTAATTAAAAATATGTCAAGCGAATTTCTCGCAAGTTAAAAAAATAATTATATGGTGTATAAATACTCCGAAAACGTTTATGAAAAACGTTATTTGCTATGTAATGACATAAAATTGATAACTATATGTAAAAATCATTTACATACTCATATTATATTCTTATACCTATTCTAAGTTTAGACTTAGCTTAGACTACGTCAATCAGAGAACGTATAACTTTACATTTTGCGTCAACACTTTTAAGAATCGTGACCTAGTTTTTCAAGAAATACGTTGTTATTTATTTATAAATAAATTATTCCACGATGGGATGTACCTTTTCATTTATAAACGTTTCCTGAGGGATATTTCCTTTACGTGTGTTCACTTGTGTGAATCTGAATAATTTTTCTATTTTATTGTGTGATACGTAATTATTGATAACTTGGCCATGATTGGCGTTTAAGGCCTCTTTTCTCACTTTTAGCAATTTTGGTCATTCTGGTTTTAGTTTGTCTGCTACCATGGTTAGTTTAATTTAAAATTATAAAAAGGTGCTATATCAAAATTGAATGTTTTATCTAGACCGAAATACGAACAAGGAAAAAAATCCCGCTCAATAGAAAAAATTTATAAAAGAACCTCTGATTTGAGCTTTTCTCCCAGTTTTTTGGATTCATTCAAATACCTATTTACTGAATGATGTATACAATATCTTAATATACAGATTTCACAATTATGGAGGAGAACCGTGAAGGTAAATTTTACATTACAGCTATACCTTTCGAGAAATATGACAAAAAACTCAAAAATAAAGAGCGAAACGCGTGCATAAGCGTCATGGTTTGCTCCACTAAATGTAACTGATCAGCGTTGCTTAAAAGTGGGAAAACCTCGCCTTTAATATTTGTTTGAAAAAGTAACATACGCATGTTCAGCAAAATGACCAAAATGGTGTGTTTCTGGCTCAACGCAAAAGCATTGCCATTCGGCGTGGTAAAGCCGCCAGCATGCTTGGTTCACTGCCAACTGGTAGTAGGCTTGAGCATTTGAATTGTCTTCAGATCTTCAACGGTATATGGGCAGTCTAACTATTTTTGTAGTGTTAGTTTGTATTTTGTTAAGTTAATAATAACACTTGCCAATTTAAAAATAGCATAATTATCTATGGTCACTACTTTAAGTCGTCAGATTTTAGTTTTTTTGATATTTTTAAATATATAGGCACTGTTAAATTTATTCGCTTAGGTTTTATTCCTTTTACATAAAATATTTTTACACTTTTAATAGGTTAATTTTTAAGTTTGTACTAATTAGCGTTTTGAGGTTTTATTGGTTCTAATTTTATTAGTAAAGTAGTCAGTTGTAATTTTCTTGTAAATAGATGTATATTTAGAAATATTAAACATTCTAAATTGATAGATAAATGTACCCCTCACTTACCGGTACATTTTGCAGCATAACCACCGACTAGGTAAAGTTACTAAAAAAAGTCTTTAAACATAACCGACTGAAAATAACCGCTTATGTAATAGGTGAGGAGATTATTCTGAAGCGACCAATCGCATCTATTTTGGGAATTGGGACAAGAGGCGGTTTCACTCGGAGCAAGGAGGCGGGAGAGCGACACCCCTGAAATTTAATGGAACTCTAAACATGGCCGAAACGAAATTTAAAAATAAATCAAGGATCACCACTTTCACTGAAAGGTGCACCTTGTTGTTAACGAAATACGTTTCAAAGCTGTATCTATGAGACGAAATCTTTTCATGGATCCAGAATTTGTAGTTCTATTTACGGTCTTATTCTAAAGGAAAAAGAGATAGATTTCAAACTGTCTTACACTGATGTACGGGCTTCGCCTGTGGTACGCAGGATGATGACGTCATTTCAAAATGGAAAAAATTTCATATTCATTCAACTAAAATATTTTATTATCTGTGTCAAAAAATAAAAATAAAATAAAAGCTTGTGTCCTGCAATAGGAACATGAAAGGCTGACAATGACGGTGATGATGATGATTTAAAGGATGGCTGAAGAGATTTTATTTTTATTTTTTAATCAACACGTAACTTGCTTTATTGTATTTGCAATGTTATTCTTAATTCCCATTCGTTTTTTTTTTATTCTAAATTTTTTTTTGAATCTCCAAAAATATTGTACACTTCCGAAAGAGGAAGCTGAGCGATGTGAGCCTTAATACAATTTCTTTTCGGTCTCAATTGTTATAATTCGATTAGTTTTATCTTTTATTATTTTTAGTAAATTAAGAACTTTATTTAAATTAGTGAGTATTTACGTATAATTTTTGTCATGTTTCTATGATTGTTTTCAAGTATTTTTAAGGATTTGTAAGACATTTAGTTTTTCATTAGTATTACGTAATGAATCAGCAGAAAACAGAGTACCTACACAAAATTGAGTCAGAGTGCGTCGGCTCAGTTTGTAGCGACGCGGTTCCGCTTCCGGTCGTTGTTCTAGGGGCACAGAATAGATAATAGTATTACGGTCATGGTTATTAAATGAATAAATTTTCAAAATATTTTTACATATGTGAAACCAATGATCGGTAATAAAACCCACTTTTAAATTTATAAAAAAATAAAACTCCAGCCAAAAAGATTTTAAGCTAGTTTTGTAAAGCATAAACATTTCTACGAGTCAAAATATAAAATAATGAAACAAATAAATACAAACAAATTAAATTAAAAATTACACGTAGGTACCTACTCTCATTATACCAAACATAAACAAAAATTAAATATAAAAAATTGCTACTTAATATTGAAAAAAATTGTTCATAGTTTTTTATTGATATAAGAAAGATACATGTCCAATACAGATTTAAAAATCATCTTATTATAACTATTATTTAACTATTAAAACAATTACAGTCACTATAAATTTTAGTACCTTTGACACTCTTGTGTACATAACCTAGATAATATTTTTATTGTAATGTTTATGTTATCCTTGTTTTTGTGGTATTTTATTAAAGAGTTATTGTATCATAAGTAAGTCATCACACACGTATCAATAGCATATCGCCCACAGAACGCTTATCTTGAAAAAATCCAACCGTAAACAAGCTAACGCGTCCAGGAGTCATTTTCACATACCTCCAGGATCCGGTACGGGACACGTGTATTTATTTTTCTAGGCAATTGCGTAAGAACATGCGCGCGCTTACGTCCCAACCGCGCGCGACGTCGTATCCGTGACGTCATGGCGCCTGACAGGCCCTCCAAACCAAACAATCAGTTTTTTGCACCCTTTATCACTGGAACGCCGGCCGGCTACATAAAAGCCGTGGAAATCCGTTCAGGACACACATTACACGTAACGCAGCCAACTGAACGCATCCGCGCGCGAGATCGTGTCCTGAACGAAACTCGATCGCGGCAACATTCCAATATTGAAAATTATAACAGAATAAGGAGGTGGATCTACTTTCTTTTTAAAAAATAGTGTTGTGCTGTGATAAAGGACTGTGATCTGTGACATATTTTTAATACCAAAGATTTTTTATCTGTGATAATAATTAACAATAAAAACAAAATGATCGACACCTGCAGCTGCATTTGCAATGGATGCCATTCAAGGACACAAAAATCTGTGAGATACAGTAAGTTTATTTCATAATTAATTTCTTATCAGCAATTAAATTATGACCTCTGTGGTAATATTAATTTAGTAAGATGGTTTTCCTTAACTATTTGTAATCGTAACAACGTCAACAATGCAATTAATCCGATGACTTACTTATTGAGTAAAAGCGGTGATCTAATATTTTATCGGTATCTTAATTTGATATGAAATCATTCATTATGTCAGTCTCGATGACTTGTATCGAATAGTATAAAATGAGGTAAACAGCTGAAATAGGCTTTCAGTAATAGGTAGGTACAAGCTTATTGTATTTTGTATGGGAAATACTTTGATTATGACATAAACATAATCAAAAGGGAAATACTATAACTCATCTCACGTCAGACATGCGGAAGTTTTAGTCCGAGTATTATGTCACATCTGCTAGTCATACATTTTCCTGAAATAGTAGTAGTATATGTGTATGACCACATTCCATTCAATAAATCATACCAACTTTACCTATAGAATTTACTTACACGAAAGAACGCTTAAGAACTTTGATATAAATAAGGTTCGTTTCTGGCAAGTTCCTTTAAAAAAAACAAGTTAACTTTACTACAAGTAGTTAGTAAGCAATTAGTGAGTAGTTAGTAGTAGTTAGGCCAAGGCCTATCATACGTAAAAAAAACAGATGAGTTGCTCATAGACTGTAGAAGTTCTAGAGACAATCTAAATGCCCAAGCCCATTTTGGAAGTATACGCAGCATGCTGGCGGCATTACCACCCTGAATGGCATTTTAATAAAGTTAAGTTTACTTCGCAAATACCTACTTAAAAATAATAATCTGGTATGCATCGATCATCCTAACAATACCTACGTACGTATTTTTTTTAATTATTTATTCTACACGACAGACTAAAATAAACACCTGCAGTAACCTGGCATTCTAACATCTCAGACATTTTTTTTCACCTGTGGCTTTAGTCTGTGGCTCTGGGGATGTACAATTTATGTGAATGAAAGCTTTCACATGAACTGAGTAGGTAATTTATATTGTGGCTCGGCACAATGGCTTTCATAGGATTGGCAATGAACACGCAGCCGCAGGTGAACTCCGGTGCGGAAGCTAGTCACAGGTGGCCAGCCAGTTACGGTACATTCGAATTAGCTGAAACTATGTTACCAACACCAAGAATTTACATCTCAGTGAAAGCAGACATCGAATCGCAAAATCGCTACCATTAAATCAAATTTATCGCAGCCTTTCAATTATCACACAACAGAATCAATTTCAAAAACTTACTTTTAATCATCGATTAACAAGCGTAATCCAATTCCTACATCTTAATATTCAGTCAAACTATTAAAGCCGTGACGAATCGCTGTATGTTACGCGTCTAACTACTTTCTAGCGAGTGAGTAACGAATGAATAATGTGACTCGACACCGGCTCCGCCCTTGAAGGTTTTCAAGCGCTTCGCACGCTGAAAATTCGGAAAAACCGTGACTCACCGATGTGACAACGCCGGAAAAGCCTCGTTTATCTCATTTTCATACAAAAAAGGTAGTGAATAAAATCCGTAATATGTTATGTATGCTACTAGAAATAGTCTGAGTTCACAAAGAAGCAAAAACTATTCATACGCGCGCGTGCTATTTATCGGGTTGCATCGATAACATAAATCACAATTGTTCAAAGAAAAGCTCTTTTTATCAAATAAACAAAACATTATATCAAACTGCCGAATGACACTTGACCACCTATTACGATCGAAACATTACTCCATACAAAAAAATACAAAAGACTCGTTCGGGATGTATTAATCACAGTCATAATAACCCCATATTGACACTATCGCTGAGAGTACAATGGCCTACCTTGTTAGCCGCCGGACAAAAAACGTGTCAAAATAAATACTCGAGATTCTTACACCTTAGGGTCACATGCTAACAGAACTTCGAATGAAGTGCACTCGGAACATGCAGTAAGCCAACTAATCTGTATGCAACTGTATTATCAATGACTGCATAACCTATGCGCGTGAATACGCTGACCGCACGTAGGTGAATCTCACCGTGATCTGTGTCACAAGCCTTTCCCAGACTTTGAAAGCTTTTTAGGTCACTTTGCTTTCATGTTTAGTCCTTGGACTCTTTTCTTATTTGTTTTTCGTATGCAAACGGACTCTCACGCGTGTAAAAAAGAAAACGAAAGTTGTTTATAAATTAAGTGGACACATCTAGGTGGCGATTAGCATACAGCTGAAAACACTTATTTCTAGTATGATTAATGCCGATAATCAATGATCTTACTTATATTGGTATAGTAAAAGGCAGACAATAATATTATAATAAATGATAATATTAATTGAGATTATTAATAAAAATTGTGTCATGATTGATATATGACCGAAATCGCAAGCAAAAAATCTAGTATTGAATAAATTATCGAATTGTCGATTAATTCGCATTGATTAGTGATGTGACACGTGCGATCAGGCAGCGACCGGTCGTTCCTCGCGTTCGGCTCGCGGCGCGATAAAAACTCGGTTTAGGATAGACTCATCGATGAATCACTACCGAGGTCTAACCGAATAAAGTACTTGCATAAGATGTGGAAACAAAACTGAGCGGAGACGATTTCTGATGAAATTTTTAGACACTCATCTTTAAGAAGGACTTAAGTAGTTTGATGGTAATTGATATGTGATTGATACTAATAGTCTAATGAATGAATCGAATTAACATAGCAAAATTTTAATGTTAGTCACATCATCTGACGTTTATACGATTATTGGTAGTAACCACTATCGAGCACTTTCTGCTGATAAAACTGTTGAACAATCATGATGCAAGAACTAACTTTTGTTTAATACAATTACTGAAATTAAAAAATAAACCAGCCAAGTGCAAGTCGGACTCGCGCACTGAGGGTTCCGTACCACCACATATACAGAATCATCAATTTAAAAAATCGACTTCAAAATTAGTAAAATGTGGCATTTCGATTCGGTGAAATGAGGAGGTCATCTAAGTAAGGAATTACCAGTTATAACTTGGTAATGAACAAAAATGTATCACAGACTTGCACTGGGCCATTATTTATTATTAGTTGTTATACTTTAAAGTGTGTACTATAATCAAGCCAAGTTTGACACTTGTACGTATTACCGTTTTTACATTAGAGCTAATACAAAAATACGTTTGTTGTATGTGGACCCCCTTTCGTTTTCACTTTTTCATCTTTTTATTATTTCTTAGTTAATCCACCGTAACATTACATTTATATTCTGTGAAAATTTCAACTGGCTATCTCATACGGTTCGAAAGATACAGCCGTTAGGACAAACGGACGAACAGACATCGTAGGCTTAGTAGGGTTCCGTTTTTACCCTTTGGGTACGGAAACCTAAAAAGAAGGTTAAATTTGTTAC
The DNA here is from genome assembly GCA_914767915.1 of Agriopis aurantiaria. Lineage (NCBI taxonomy): Eukaryota > Metazoa > Arthropoda > Insecta > Lepidoptera > Geometridae > Agriopis > Agriopis aurantiaria. The sequence continues at coordinate 12,890,210 of OU611992.1, read as the reverse complement.
TTTCTTTTTTTAATGAAAATTTTAAGGAAGCTCGTGGAAGTCTCCGCGAAGGCAGGAGCTTTGTCCCGGCGGGCGGGTAAGGGTTTTCGTTTCGCATACTGTTCGAGCGGGTATTTCATGTACGGAGCGGCATTTCGGTGGGCATTCAACGTAGCGAAGGCTGCCCGCGCGCCTGTCTCGCACACTCGTCCCTCACACCACGCCGGTGACACACGTCCATTCAATAAATCGAGTGCCGATTCCGAGTGTATTCCAATTTAAAAAAATAATATTGTGCCCAAAGTGCGAAAGTTAACGCGAGTGTTTTCGGCCAGTGCTAGGATAAGTTGCGACGCGCGAAGTTCCGAACACTTTTCGGTTGCCGGGATCATAAATTGTTCGAATGAACATGGACTTGCCTACAGGAGCTACTTCAATGCGTTGTTCATGGATGTCTTTTTAACTGGTGTGTGTTTGTTTAATTCATGAATCATGAAATATCAGGTATATTTTGCATTGTTTTTTTGGTTAAAAAGCAGCTGCAGATTTGTTAATTGAATGTAAACAAATGCATTCTTTTGTGGGTAAGCAATGATATTTCGCACCTACCTGTTTTATTTTTGCAAACGAAACATTTTTAATTTTATATTTAAGGTACTCAAGTTGCTTGAACAAAAGCTTAACTTATGTTCAAATTTTTTATATGACTTTCGCTTATTAAAAAAAGCTGTATCTGTGTCAATAATTTACTTATTGAGGTCATGTAATCAATATGAAACATAAACAATGACCTAAGTTGACTTGTGAACATCGGCCGACGGGCGCTACGCGGTTTGCAGTAACGCCATAGATAAAACTAAACAAATGTAAAAGTTATTTCTACAAGTGACGTTACTAATTGTTGTACATAAAAGGAACGATGAAACATACTTAATAGATTCGTAATCACTTTTGGAATAAATATGGAGAGAGTCGCGCGTCTCCGTGTGGGAATGAAAAACATTCGACCGCCGGCAATCGATCAAAAGGATGTTTCACTGAAAGAGGTTATACGATACATGCTATTTAGCTTCCCATATACGGAACTAAGCTTTCTTTTACACAACATATTAATTAACAATAAATCATACACTAAACCAATAAATTTCAAATTTGCATAACTAAATTCAAAGATTTGAGCTGTTGCAAACCGTTGCGTACCATTAATCACCTATTGTTGATTTTGAAGATAACGCTTATCTTTATTAACTTAACTATTGACTGAGATACAAGTTTGTTTCATTCTAAATATAGTGAGAATAAATATTTATTCGGAAACCGGCCATTATTGAGATGTCGTGCGGGAAAAACCGACGATGGAAAAACGCATTATGTCCCAGTTCTAACTCTTCTCGGTAACAATTATGTACGAGCATTGTGTTAATGCCTTCGATGCTACTGACCACGGACAATGGTCACAGACTAATAAAATGCGAACTAAAGCCTCCCGTTCAAAGGCAGATAGCAACATTTTCACACGTGAGTTTTTTACGCGACCTACCGTATTTGCCTATTTAGCATATATGAAATTGTCAACGGACTCGAATTGACCTAATGATTCACTGACCATAAACTCCTGATTATCCTCGTCTGACGTAATACAAAAGGTGTAAACTCACTGTAGTTCAATGTGATAATCTACAATACATTGTCTGCTTTTGACGCGATTCCAAAACCCACGAGCCACGAGGATATTGGTAATATTGACTTTGCTTCGTATGTTTACTAGGAAAAATATATTTTGGTTTGCATTGTGGTCGTAGCTGAACAAATTGACGCGGATCATTAAGTAACCGAAGTGCCGGGAAAATCGAAGATCGTGGTCATGAATAAATCGATTGAAGATATAAAATAGTGAGTGTCCATTGAAGAAAACTATGTTTAAACGTCCCATTATCGAGTGGGTGGAACGTGAGCGCAGTAAAAGTGCGACAAAAAGAAACTTTCTACGTTTTAGCACTGGGCGCGGACAATGGCAAGCTTTTCAAAGTCGGTGGTTCCTTCCCTTTCAAAGTTTGAAAACGTTTTGACGGCGACTTGCCTTTCGAACATAAAATATATTTTATGACGTCGGCGCACCAAGACGAAAACCCTCGACTTTCCGTCGGCGCTAGTAACAATTTTAAGCAATTTTTGTATCCATAAAATCAATTCGTACAAACTTCAAAAGTTAATTTTCGTAACAGTTTCAACACATCAGCATAAAAAATAATCGCTTCAATTCGAATAATTCGATCAGCTTCTACAACTCGATTACCAACATTCGATTACGAGTACATACATAGGTATACGTTAACTAACGTCAAATTACTAGTAATAATTGTAAATTGCATTTGACGTACCTATTAATTGCAATTTTAACCTAATGCAGGATGCCGTATATGAAATACCAATTTGTTTACCTAGATATTATATACTTAAGAAATTATATTGCAACTTTTAAAATAATCCCGTACTAGCTGCGCCCCTCAGTTTCACCCGCATGCTCATTCCTTCAATTTTTTTTTTTTCGCTATTATAAGTATAATATTTTGTCACTTTCCGATTATCTTTTCCCCCTCAGTTTCACCCGCATGCTCATTCCTTCAAGTTTTTTTTTTTCGGTATAATAAGTATCATATTTTGTCACTTTCCGACCATCCAATTATTTCTATGCATAATATCATATTGACCGGTTGCTCTGTTACTGCGTCAAAGAGAAACAAACAAACGTTTCCTTGTTTATTTACATTTACAGGTCTAGCCTGGACTTTTGATAGCCATTGGTGGGGCTGAAGCCAACACCAAGGGCCCTCTTGAATATAAAATACAGCTATGGAAAATGTTTAAAATAGAATATGAAACTATTGTTTAGTATAGGATTAATAAAATCTGATAAGTATTTATTGTTAGTATGATAAGTACCACAAGTTAATCAATACTTTTTTTTTACAAATCATATTATCGGAGCGATAGGTATCGAAACATTAATCCATGTAAAAGTCAAACGTTTTCCCATACATGTTGGCGGTGGTTGGGAAAGCGCCGACGGAATCATATGATCTCGCTCGTATGCACTTGGTACACCGGGGACGACAATCACGCACCTTATTATTTTTTATGTGACTCCTCGAAACACTAAACTTAATAGGAAAGCCGCCGCTGTGCGTGCGCAATAAATAAAACCTCGATAAAAATAGTTCACTGAGAATTCACTCGAGATAGGCATTGGCTCGCGTGCATGTGTTCCGACATCATTAATTTTATCAGGATTATCATTTCTCACCGTTTAAAAATCACGAGGACTTTACCTAGACTCGTCACACTCGATTAATCAGATTACATACCATGATAAAACAATTGTAGAGATAATTGCACAATTGTTGTATTTATTGACATAACATGATTGTTTACTGTTAATCTCTTGTTAATAAGCCGTGTTTCTTGTTACAGGTTTTCCCAAAAAGCTTCTGGTAGCTACATCAGTTGTAATAGTGTTAGCTATGTGTCTCGTCACGGCGGAGGCTCGTTCTCTAGAACATAGGATCAGACATGGGAGGCGGCACGATCCAACGCACCCGACCAAAGACGCCAAGCTAAGAATGCCCGAGAAAAGACAGACTCAGCTAGGCTCGCTAAACACAGCCAAAGAAATCGCGGAGGAGTACAGAACGCAAACGAGAAAAATAATATGGAAATTGAAAAACACTAGAAGATTTTTAAACGAAGAACGAAAAGTAATGAAGGAGGTTAAGGAGTACAGAGACGGGATGCCCGAGTGGGTGCCGTCCACCAACTTCGTCACGATACACTTCCACAGCTTCCATAGAAATGGGACGAGCGCCGATCGATGGAACAGGGCCAGTATGGCAGAAAGAAAAGTAAGTTTCAACCATTTATGAATCATGATTAGCAACAGTCCAATGCCCCCAGTCATTAACTCATTATCGACTTCTTAATCTAATGTTTCGATATTTAAACCTAATTTGCCTATCGACATGTCACTACAAGTTCGCATAATAATATCTTAATAAGCCCGTGACTAATCGCTTTGCCAAATCGTTGCAGCATTCGGCTGCGCTCATGTTGCGTCGTTTGATGCGAATTTTAAACTGACAGCGTAATTATTGCGGTCGATCACTCCGCGGAGGGTGTGGTAGTCCATCCCATCACTCTTTTTACCCGTTCAATGTTTTTACGTTATTTTTAATTCGTTTTTGCTTTATTTGAGTGAGAGAATCGCCGCATACATTAGCCGCGCTCGGGGCTCAACGTAGCGATTTAAATGAGGTTTCGTCGAGCCAAATTACACATGCCTGCTCTTTGTACTTCACATTGTACTTAAGGGCAATAACTAGAAGTGCAAGCCCTCAATTTTACAGAGCCGCTTGCGTTTGAAAATCGGTGCAGTTTTAAGTGTTTTATAAGGCCTCATTACCTGCGCGGATAATCGAGATCGTTTCATTTCGCCACGTCCTCCAATAAAGTTATATTAAGCATACTTACGCCGGTTTTAAAATGCTACTAATAACTGAGAATTTGTTTTAAGGTCCGATAATAGGGCCCGCCCACGTCTGATAGCCAGAGCTCGATGAGCCCTATCCGTGGTTCTCTCACGTTATAATTTAATTGTTGGCTACAAGGAAGCGAGTTCAGCTTACACTGGCGAGAAACGGGTTGGAGGCTTATGGTTAGTCGATGTGGGAGCAGAGCAAACTAAGAAGCCAGTTAAATGTTTCGAAGAAATTTGCATAGATTGACACCGCGTGATTTCGCCGCGCGCACGCGATCCGACCGGCCTCACCTATACGTTTATGTACCTACATCATTTTAGTAAGCAGCATTACAATTATGATAATAATTGTATTCAGCTCATAGCAAGTCGACGCCGCTTCGGTTCGTAAAAATATAAAATAAACACGGTTATTTAACGAGTGCCGACAAGTTTATTATTTACCGAACACACATCTGGATCTTGAGACTTTCTATTATGTATTCTCGTTGGTCATCCACTAATTAGTACACAGAGTTAATGCAAGACGAGACCGTGTGCGTGTGTGCGAGTGATCCTTACATAAGCGGCTCTGTGTGCGTGATCCATCGACAGAATCATCTCTCGAGTCTCCGATGGAGTGGACTAATACCCACGTGGATGAATATTAAATATTTCTAAGCTATGTCTCGCCAGTTAATGTCAATGTATGGCCACTTAACAAATTCAAATATTTGTCACTGGGCATAGGAAAGCGTTAGAATTCAAGTGATCTCTTCTTCGCTCCGTCTTTAGTTGACATACGGACAATTTAAAAATTAAATAATGCTCAAATGAGACGTTAAAACAGAGGGCTTACGAAAGAATAGAGTAGATGTGACCAAAAACTTAAAAGTACCTACTGAGTCAAATATTGCGCTACTGCCTATTTTCACTAGTTTCGTGTTTACTGTTGGCATTGCGAAGGCGCTTTGAAATATTTTTCTATACTAAGGAATTATGGTTCCAATAAAATTAAAACGAAACACGAAAGACGAGTTCACATTGTAGTAAAATATTTGTAACGCGCTTCTCTCGGGCTCGCTTTCAGTGTTTGTCCAAAGGGCAGAAATTCCACAAGTCGTCACTCGGCATCGCGTCGCCCCGCGTCGCGAGCTAGCGGTCTCTGTTTGTACTGTATAGTATTTACGATTTAACAAAACAACACGAAATGTTAAAAACACATTATTTGTCCGCGACGAATGTAGACTTACGATACCGACGCGTCGCATTTGTCCTGAACACGTTCGAAGTAAAGCTCGCCTCTTTAACGAACATACGACGTATTGTCCAGTTTTGCTAAAATACTTGGTCGGCTGTAAGTACTCGGGCTGTTAAGCCTCTAGTTAGGTTTATTATCGCACACGTTGGAGGTTTCCTCGCGACGATTGTTGTGCAACGCGGTCCTTATGGGTTTATGAACCATCAAAAGATCGATAATTTGCTGTTTATTAGACTTCAAATGGCTCATACAAAACTAGGCGACTATGAAGCTGGAAAAGGTAGGCTTTTAGGCCAACAAATGACTCTTATATGTCCTCGATATCAAACTCTCGAATCCTAGACACCAAGGAGCCCTAATTCTAGTACTGCAAACAAGTTACACTGGTTCATAAATGTTAATTGAACCAAACCTTGATCCTTTGAGAAAGTTTGGAAGTCTTGTGAGCTACCTTTTTGTACCTAACTTTGATTGCTTGATAGCACAAATAAAGAAGCGGACATTACCAATAATCTAATTAAAACATAGAAATATTTATTCTACCACAATGTGGCACAAACGATGGGATTCATCTAACCGACCAGACGGTGAATCACCCATTCATTATAGAGGAAGTTTGGTGACATACGACCCATGCGGACTCCCGTTATAGTCAGGTTCATTCTGGGAACGATGAGTAGCCATGGGATGACTGTGAATGGATTAAATGACTATGTTTTAATTAGTTCATTATGTAATTTATTAGTAACGGACCGCGTTTGTAATTTTCTCGGTAGGCTTGTATTGAAAAACAATGACATTGTTTCTTTTGATTCTAGTCTAGTCTGTCAGTAACCGTGCTAAAAAAAATTTTTTTTTTTTTTGTAATTTGTATATATCATTTAATTCCATTTTATTCAATAAGCATACAAAAAGGAATTTTGAATTTTAAAATAACACTTTATTAACATTTACCGTGTAATGATTTTTTATTGTATTGCGTATTGGCTTGAGTTTGACCGCCACATCGCCCGTTGATAAGCGATGATGCTGTCTATGATGGAATAAATTTGATTTATTTATTGAAGTTGTTAACTAGGAAGTTACCTACGTTTTATTCTATGATCGCTTTGTAGTTGCATAAAATAAAATAAACAAATTAAATACTTTTAATTGACAATAATAAGCTATCCGTTTCAAGTATCGAGGCAAACTAGTTCCAAGAGTAACTACCTACTAGTAAGACCTAGGCGTTAGTATGCATCATTGTTGTGAGATATAGTTATACTTACTCGCATATACATGTCCTCAGGTATTGTAGCATTACTAGTTTGTCTAATTATGGCAAATTGAATTATTGTACTTACTCCATTTTTTCTCGGGGAATAACTAAATAAATAAGGCATTTTAGAACAACGTCTTCTTAGCAGGTGACGATTTCTAAGCGTTTTGTACCCAAAGTATGTAAACGGGACCCTATTACTAAGCATACGCTGTCTGTCAGTATTTTACCTTTTAACGGCTGTATCTTTCAAACCGTAATAAATAGCCAGTTGAAATGTTCACAGAATGTGTAATGTTGCAGCGGATTAAATAAGAAATAATAATAAAGCCAAAATAAAAACATCAAATAATAATAATAGCCAAGTGCAAATCGGTGACAAATATCTGTCCACCACCGCAACGTCGGCCGCGGTCGGCACTTGAATGATCGCCTGGGCGTGATGTTGTCTTTTTGCACAACTTTTTGTATTTTGTGATAATACAGAACCTTCTGTGCGTGAGCCCGACTCACACTTGGCCGGTTTTTTATCTAACTTTGAAACTTATAATGTACAATACAATACAATACAACTTTATTACACACCGAAAATACAAATGAAACTGAAATGTACCTGCTTATGTACACGGGTATTATGTACTTAACTATTTTCTCTTCCCTATAAAGGTGTAGAAACACTAATGATTTCGTTACGTTATTACCTATTTATTCCTCAAGCCGGTTTGAGAGCTTAGACCTACAGGCAACGTGTCTAAGCTCAAGTTACGCTGTCAATTATTACCTACATTATAAATAATCATTGGTGGAATAGTCATAATGGCATAGTACAAATCACAAATGCCTGCAAACACTCAACCTCGACACAAATTCGTCGTGCAGTAAAATATCCAAGCTTGATGCCTTTAATTCATTCTTGCTAACATATTATTATTATTATTACATTTTATTATGTAGTCATTAATAAGTAGGCAGATTTATATGGCGGTAATTTTGCTAAGAAGAGACTTAAACGCTAAAAATTATTAATATTAGAAATTAATTGCAGACGGTTATACCTACATAAATATGCTTTGTTACAACTTCCCAAGCTACCTAACTTATATTTACTTTGCGAGTTGGAAACTAACCATAAATTTCCTTTGTTACAGTTCCTGTACCTTATGCCGAAACTATACAAGTCTCTACAGACGTTCTACAATATCTTCAGTCGTCTTTCCGACTTGAAAGTAGACGCACCCGATGAAGCGTTCGCCGAATACAGCAAGGTCCGAAAAGATCTTATGGAGAAGACTATCGGTCATTTATATAGCACCGTCGCAACGGTAAAGGATAGCTTAATCGCCTTCAACGTAACAGTACCCAACGTTGATGAAAGATATCTAGAAAAGATGAGCACGGAAGTCGACGCGATACAAAGCTTGAAGTATGACTACATAGCTTTCAGAGCATATAGCAACCTTCTGAACAACTGGTACGCGGAGTTCAGATGTCCACGAGGCAAGAAAGTCACCACCAGCAATAGAATGTGTTCGACGTTTGAAGCCAAACTTCACAAAAAAAGAAACCAGAGGAGAATAAAGTCTGGTTCGAGCTGAGCTACAATTTTTTTACTTACTGATGGTATTACCGCTTTGTTGTTATTTATTAATAGGTAGAGGAAAGCGACCACATTTGGTTTATCTACGATTTTTACATGTAAACAAAAGCTGAGATAGGTATAAGATTTTTTAATCAATGATTTGCAGTTTTATAAAACAAAATAGATTTTAATTCAAATCAGCGTGTCATTGCTGTGATTTTTTAAACATTATCTTTTATATGGGACCAAAAGTAAAATAGCTATATACCTGAATGTAGACACCATGGCCGTGTATGGCACAATTGGTGTCATGGAAATTAGCACAAAAAACAGGAAATTAGTGAAAATTATAAGCTATTTCATTTCGATTTATTTTTCAAAGCTTTCGATGACTGGTTCCTTTCCTCTATGGCGTTGCTCTCTGTACCGGCGGCGTTCGTATCGTGTTCATAACACGTCCACTTTGCATTGATTCCGATAAATAACATGTTATCGCGTCGTCTAATGCACAGTGGGACGAATCGCCGCCGCTACTTTTTGAAGTGCTTGACGAAACAATGTTTTGTTGAATAAGTATTGGGTACTTTCTCTGTGATATTTAGTATTCTGTAGATAGTTATCATTAATTTATTGATTTTAGCGTAAGCCTCTTCTAATCAGTTCCTTTCTCTTCATCCTCAATGTCTATCATTTCATCTGTAAAATATCATTGTAACTTATGTCATGACTATCGTATTTATTAATGTACTTAATTAATTTAATCGCGAGTATCTCATTAAGTTGGAGATGTCGTTTTGAATCTGATTCATGTTTTTTTTTGCGAAGCATTATTAACAATATTGTATTGAAAGCTAGTTTTAGTTTGCTTATTTTAAGCTGGCCAGATGCCACTGTAGCCGAGAAAGACTTGTAGCCTTGTAATTACCTAAGTGCTTATTTATTATAATTATACAAAAGTTTGTATAAAAGTGCCGTTAGCTTTTAGTGAATAAATGAACTGAAACCGTGTAAATATTACCTACTTTACGTGTATAGTTGCATAAAAATATTATGCAAGTTTTGTTACATCTGAAGTATACATAAATAAATGATTTTAGTATTTAAATGAAATAAATTGATTCATCAATTCAATATGTTCCTTTATTTTTACAAAACGATATAGTTACCTACCACATACCTACCTCCATTACGTAAGATTTGGGTAGCAACTAAGTGTTGGCCATATGTTAAGGAAATTAGGTAGGTATGAAGCAATCAGTTTCGTTTATAAACTTACTTGTTCGTGTAAAACCAGAGGTGACGAGTATGGAAAAGAACATATAGGTAGTCGGTCCAACATATCTGATAGTTAAAATAGCTTTTTAAAGAAGAATAAAAACATCTCTTTTGATTTTATTATGGAAAATTACGAGGTTTTCATACATTTTATTTATATTATACGGGAATTACTCACGTAAGATTTGCACTGACCGCCTAATGCGGTTGAAACTTTATTCAAAGTGACCAGCTTATTTTTGATATCTCGCTGTAGGATGATTATGCTCTTCAACTACGATGAATTCAAACCCGTTTTTAGAGTTCAGTACCCAAAAGGATGAAACGGGACCCTATTATATACGGGACAGGCGGACAGACAAACAGCGTAGGCTCAGTAATAGGGTCCCATTTTTACCCTTTGGGTACGGAACACTAAAAAGAAATTCACTGATTTTCACAATGATCTTATAATGTAAGCTCATTCGAATACGTAAAATTTTATGATCCGCGAAAGTTCAAGACTTACGAACAGATTTGTTGAACAATTAATACATACCTAAATATGAGTAAGTATGATTCTTTTAATAATAAATAATAATAATAATAAACATTCGGGACATTTTTTCACACACGGTCATCTGACCCCAAACTAATTAAAGCTTGTGATATGGCTGCCAGAGACTGATATACATACATAAATAGTTTTAAATACATACTTAAATAGATATAAACAACCAGATATAGAACAAACACAAATGTTCATCACATAAATGTTTGTCCTAGGTGGGAATCGAACCCACGCCCCCAAGCTCAGAAGGCAGGTTCACTACCAACTGGACCAACGAGCTATCAGTATATTTCAGTTGTATCTTTCAGTGTAGGTATCTTTCAGTATCTTTAAAGCTCACTAAAAACACAGAATCTGTGCTAAGAATATAGATTTTTCTCCCGACCATACATCAGGGGCCTTACGGACAACTGCTATTACAGGCACCTAATCCGCTCAGTTGGAAAATCACGCGACCGCAAACCTTGTCGCGCCCAGATACGGTTTGCGGTCGCGTGATTTTCCAACTGAGCGGATTAGGTGCCTGTAATAGCAGTTGTCCGTAAGGCCCCTGGTGGTGCACAGTATATTATATTCGTAGATATAAAAATGAAAAGAAATGAAAAAATATTGAATCATTATTTATTGTAGCAAACGTGGTACATTATATATATGATGTTACAAACTTGAGTCCCTCGCGTTCGGACGTTGCAAGTACGTACGTCATAGAATATTAAATCTACATGTGTCAAATATTTTAGTAATCTAGGTACTCACAGAATAATGAGCATAATAAAGAGCAGAGAATTCGTCACGTGATTTGCAAAGCGTACAAGGCCTTCTGTCATAAAGTATGTAGTCTTTGGAGCCTTTTGCAGGTCCCTAGTACATTAAAAATTGTACATAGGTACTACATAGGTATAGGTAGTACATAGGTGAGGTAGGTATGTATTACAAGTGCCGCGGGTTAGGCCTATTAAAAATACTCCACGGAATAGTTCAGTCTAAAACTTGAATTAAGTATGTAAAGTTGAGAAAGGCCACAGACCCGGAGTCTATCCCGGAGATCCCGGAGCTGCAAAAGAATAAAATACATGAATGAAAATTAAAGAAATCATTGCAAAAGTGTGTTTGTTTGTTGGTTTGTTTATTCATCTTTCACGCAGCAACAGAGCAACGGATCGACCTGATTTTTGCATGGGCATAGTTCAATGCCCAGAGATAGACATAGGCTACTTTGCATCATCTTCATCACCATTTTCCATCACAACGTGGGTGAAACCGTGGGCGCAGCTAGTCTTTTATATTTTTAGAACGGTACGTTATATATAATCTTTGGTAATATTAAATATTATTATCATCTTACAAAACTAGTTAACTTTAAATTCACTTACCTATAAATTATAGTCAAATATTTATTTTCAAACTCACTTTTTAATAAATTCTATTTTTATTCTATTATTCTATTATTATTTCACTTTTTAATAGCAGTACATACGGCGGTTAATGTACTATTATGTATTCTACTCGCCGATAGATGTCGCAGTGAAAGTTATTTATAGCGTCATCTGATGACAAGATGCGGACTTATTAAACCCCGAAAAACCTGTAGACAAATTAGTATTACTACTCGCCAACAGATGGCATCGTAAAATAATATTCAAGCTCCCTCTCTGTAATTAGACGTAACTAATGTTCAAAAACAATTCGGTGTTGATGGTACTACTACTCGCTAGCAGATGGTTCAACTTGTTCAACTAATAATTATTAATTGAAATCCCATACCTAGCTGATAGTGGTTTTATTGCTCAACGCTAGATGACGCTAACTCAAAATCATAAACATTTTATTTTTTTAACCGACGTAAAAGGGGAGTTCTCAAGTCGACACTTTTATAGAGTTACGCGCAAAGGGTGTACTAAGCACCCTTTCCGCGTACTTCCGCCCCATCTTCCTAAGGGTGATGAGGTAATAATACAGGGTTACTGGTAATCAGTTAGCATCCTCTTAACGGCTTCAATACATCAATTTCTTCACGTTTATTTAGTATATTCGCATCGTTACGACTGGTGGATTATTACAAGATAGATAAAAACTCTTTCATGTATTTACTAGTAGATAGGTAGGTAGGGTAAGTACCTACTCCATGGCCTTCGAACTTGGTGTACGATACGGTTCGTCGATCAGCTGCTTCCTACGCCGCCGCACCGCCGCTACGATGTTGCAAGATTAATGTTGCTAAAATGTAATATCTAAATAATTCTACGAGTAGTATTTTACACACCAATTTTAACGCGATTCAATTTTCTGTTACTGCGAAAAGTAACGAAAAACGCGAACGCAAACCGTATCTCGGCGCGTTAAGGTTCCAGTCGTGTGATTTTCCATACTGCGCTGTTTCAGCGCTGTTTCGAGCCCGCGTTAAGAGGTACCCTGTTACGTGATTCAGTTGAGGTGATTGCGGAAAGTCACGCGATTGTGAACCTTAACTCGCTGTTTTCCCCCGTTTTCACCCTTTGGGTATGGAACCCTAAAAACGTATGTATACAGGGTTACGCGAAAAGGGTGTACTAAGTCGAAAGGGGCCCTTAATACCCATCTATATGAACAACTTTTACTATGAGACCAACCCTAAAATCGTATGAAAATATCAGCTACTAGCTGCGCCCCGCGGTTTCACCCCTGTAGTGATGAAAAATGGTGATGGTGATGATGATGATGATTAAAAGTATATCGCTCTAGTCTCTAGTCACTCTCCGGCACTTGAACTATACGCATGCAAAAAATCAGGTCGATCCGTTGCTCTGTTGCTGCGTGAAAGAGGAACAAACTAACAAACCAACAAACAAACAAACTTTCGCATTTATAATATTAGTATGATTTCATAGAAAAAAATTATTGATACGCGACAAAATATTTGTATGGAACATCAGCTGTTTTTTAGGGTTCCGTACCTCAAAAGGAAAAAACAGAACCCTTATAGGATCACTTTGTTGTCCGTCTGTCCGTCTGTCTGTCTGTCAAGACCCTTTTTCTCAAGAACGCGTAAAGATCATCAAGTTGAAATTTATATCAAATACTTAAATCTACGGTTTCTTTCAGCTGTGAAATAATAAAACTTGTAAGTTTACGCGATCAAAAGACATGACCGGTCTGTGTCGCATATTTTCGCATATTTTGCGATTTCACAAGGGAATCAAAACCTATAGGTACTTCCCGTTGACCTAGAATAATGAAATATGGCGAGAGGCAAGGTCTTACAGCATATATATAAATAAACAAAACTTAAAACTATTGTTAGATAAGAAATACATATTTTTTACAATAATAATAATAATATACTAGACTTAACAAAAATTATTATTTTTCACGCACCTTCGGAACTTCTGCTCTAATAACGAAACTAGTACGCACTAGTAAGAAATAATATACTACCTACTCAGTCATCACCCGCACAAAATGCCCGAGTATAGGCGCGTGAACATCTTCACCCATTCCGATTTCCCCGCACCATCCTCATTAGTGATGCCACTTTCTTTCTAATGACGGCATGAAAGCCGTCATGTAAACCAACCTATATTCAAAATCCATGACCAGACTGGACATCAGACTATTTATTTTTACTTTATAAAAGAGAGCAACAGAGAGTCTTATGCGGAACAGTTGTACTAAGCCAAACAGATATCATTGTTTTTGGAGATCGTCACCAGGCTTACGGCTATGTGGCCAAAGAACTCAAAAACTCTCCGAAGGCATGTACAATCCATAAATATACATAATAGTTTTATAGCTCTTTCTATTTAAAAAGAATCAACTTTTCAATGGAAAAATTTCATTCATTCTCCATAACAACGTTGTCATAAACAACGTTTAGTATTGTTAAAGTTTGACATACACATTTCGTTGAAAATGAATGAAATTTTTCCATTGAAAAGTTGATTCTTTTTAAATAGAAAGAGCTATAAAACTATTATGTATATTTATGGATTGTACATGGCTTCGGAGAGTTTTTGAGTTCTTTGGCCACATAGCCCGTAAGCCTGGTGACGATCTCCAAAAACTAATCGTTACCGGAAAAATAGAGGGCAAGAGACCGAAAGGAAGGAGCCGAATGCGTTGGACAGATCAAATCCGCACCACCCTCACGAAGCGGTTCACGCTGCTGAAAGCCGGAACAGATGGCGGAACATCATAAGGGAGAAGTTGTTGCCGTGATGGGTCACGACCCCCAGCATTGGGATTCGACGAAAGGAGGAGGATGGATGGTAAATATACATGTTTATGATTTACCCGGTCGGAACTTCGAAAAGTGAACATTATTATCAAACACTGGCGGGAACTAAAATTACGATTGGAATTTTAAAAAGATATCCTCATATATGTCCGTCATCTAATAGACCCCATATACTTATTACTTATTCGTATGATGGTTTTGCTTATGGCGATCTACCCGGTCTATTTATTGCTAACCGAACAGAAAACTGCGTAGGTACTTGAAGTAAGCAGTTTTCTGTGTTAAGGGAAGTAAAAGGTAAAAACAACATAAAAACGATAGTGAGTCAGACATCATGCAACAATACAAAACCGTGATATAAAATATTCATTGCTTAATTTTGCAACATTGTCACATGTGTAATTCAAGCCAATTGAAATAGAAAAGCGCAATCCGATAAACATTTTGACAACAAAGCATGCGCGTTGCGCCGAGGGCGTAGACATTGCGCAGACGCATAAAGCAGTAGAAAGTGCTACGGTAATGTTTAGTCGATAACTGCATGCGACGCTGGCCGGACGTCTCCGACGCAAATGTTACCGGGCACACGCGGGAAATAGTTGCGTCAAAGAATCGTGAATTAAAATTTATTAATTTTAACATTAATTGTAAAAGTAACGTGAGGAAAGACAATATGGGTGTCAGTGCAAGGATTGTTTTTGCGTTTCTAATGATTGCTGCAGCTACAGCTGTTCCTGCGGGCGATGCCAGGAGAGCTGCTCTAAATAATGGTAATGATAAAAATATAATATACAATTAGTTTACAAATATCCAACGTAACAATATCTAACAGATATAGACTAAATGCATATATTATTCTTATATTAGATTATGTATGCACGATTACGCGAAAAGGGTGTACTAAGCAGAAAAGAACCCATAATACCAATATACCATATATACCATATATTATTATAAACAACTTTTACTAAGGGACCAACCATGAAATCGTTTGAAAATATAAGCTATTCCATATAAAAATATAATTGACACGCGACAAAATGAATGGAACATCAGCTGCCATTTAAAAGATAGTATGATTATTTACTTCACAATTACGATTTAAGTTTTGGTTTGGACATTCGGGTTATATTTATACATACTTAAACAAAATAAGATATAAATAAACAAAGACATATCCATAAGGAAGTTTTACTACGTCTAACAATTATAAATAGTAGATATAGTAGATTATGTAAAGCTTCATTTTATAATATCTGTAACGGTCCTATTAAATCATAATGACGAGTCATAAAACGAAATAAATGATGTATACACTACATTCAATGCCTTTTTATCGTTATAAATATGTGCATAAATAACATGAAATTATGCTTCTATGTAAAAAAAACTATATGAGATTGAATTTTTCACTAATGTACCTCAATAATAGATTATAATAAATTCTTTATGAGCTATTAAAGCAAATAATACACAATGTCAAAAATTACAAACCATCATAATCTTAATAAAACAAATATCGCACATGACCTAGAGCAATTAAAACCACAAAAAGGCAATAAACAATAAAACACAGCTATTAATTCCATGCAGCGGATCTAACTCATAAAAATCAAGGAAACTTGCGATTTCACTGCAAATGGATAAAAAATTACGCAAGCGCTAGAAAACGTTGCAAGACAATTAATAAAGAGCATTTAAAGATAATTTCACAGCAGATAAAAATTTGGCTGCACGCTTTTGGTGACAATGACCTAAATGCAATCAGACGACACAGCTAGTAAAAAAAAATATTTTGTGACCTTATAGCTCTCAAAGTTAAATTCTCAAAATAATTTATAACCAAAATACACAGTATCTTAACAAAAAAAAACATACAACTTTAAACTCGTATTGTTCTTTTCGTCACACTCTTAGTACCTAATTAAACTCGTAAGTAGGTACTTACATTTTACTTGCTTAAGTTTTTTGTAAGGTCAATTTTATTGATCTTATATTTCGTCATACAATTTTGTAATTCGAAACACCAACAGCATGAAAAATCATCAAATATGAAACGTGCAACACAAAAACATCGTATGCCTTAAAGTTTGCAGTGTTGTGCCACTTCCCTACAAATAATCGTTCACATTGCATTGAATGTAGGTAAGTAGATTTTTTACTTTTTGTTACTTACATTCTGCATTGTCCACAGTCTAGGCTTAATCGTACAATAGACCTTATAAAGTTGGTTTTACATAATAGCCAATAATATCTTTCATTATGCTCAAAATTATTCAATATTACATCAAATTAGGCACGTAAAACAACTCGCGCGCAGTCAGCTGTAATATCCAAGGTTTCCCTTCTTCATTCCTAATATTGCTTAATTGCTTCAGCCTTCTATGTAGGACGAGCAACAATGGAAGCTACGCAAGGCAACGTCTGTACGAATGCTCAGTGCTCGATAGCTTTTTCATCTATTGTTACTATGTCATCGGCATACGGAACCGACGGTAACTTCCGAGGAACTTTGCCTCATTGTGCAACGTCGTGAGACACTTAACGGGTCGCTTCCATTTGTTTTGCAGCTCATCCGTTAACATCTTTACTCATTACCATTTCTAGAGTGGCGTAATGCGAGGAACTAGGGTATGGACGTTCTCACAGTTTATATTGTCCGTGTGTCGCCCTCAATAGCTTAATGACTGTTTACTTAAGTTTTTGTTTCTTTTGAAGTGAGATTAGCGTTTGAATCAAGAGGTGTGTGCTGTTTATTGATATCTCAAGTCATCGCGATTGAAGGCGACCTTACCTGAGCGTTGGCATGCGCCTCAGTTCGTTACCCTGGACCCTCGGTCACCAGTATTGACAGTCAGTCCCGACGTTTACGACTTAATGCGGGCTTCAAAAACCATTCTCTCAAGAATGCGGCGCTTAGGGAAAACGTGGTCGAGATTATCGGAAGATTCTTAATTCCAACGGCAATCGACAATATGAAAAGTTGATCCAAAACTCGCCGAAAATAATTGGCCCGAATTCAATCAATACTTCCAAAATGACGCATAGCACTTTTAATACAGGTAAAGATCCTTAAACTTAATCAAGTTTTATGATGGACCTAACCTGAATTATTTTTACCTCTCATCTTTCAACGAATCAACAAAAACCTGACTATATTATAAATATATTAGTAACCTAGTGCATGGTTGTAAAACAGGTGCCTGTTTACGATTTAAAGTTACGTGAGAATTACATCAATTGATAATCGAGATATATCACGTGCTTAGCGTTCTTATCTTATCAGCTAAAATGCACTTCGACAATTAATAAATATTTTATGCAATCTTAAAAAATTACTCTCATTGTTAGCAATATAATGTAGAACAACTTTAGTTTAATCATTTAATGGATAGATGAACTAACAACACCATTATAATGAAACTGTATTGGCGAAGTTCACACGTGTTCGTTGACAGTTGACAGTCTTTTGTCGACTGCCAACGAACACAGTATATAAGTGGCGGTTGCATTGCAATCACTCTCTTTCTTTGCTCGAACCTCGAAGCGATAACAAGTGCAAACGAATTGTGTGTAAAACAGTTTAAAAGGTGATTTCTTGGCTGAAAAGCTAACAAATCAGAAGTGGGATTAATAAGTTACAGATGTCTTCTTATTTTCCCATGTCCACAGAGTGTAATTTGTCTTTTGTTAAGTGGTTCAAAACCTGTTTGCTAGTCATGTTTTTTTTAGAGCCCTAATTAATAGTTATTTTACAAAGTGGCTGTTTTATTCCTTGCGTTTTCTTGATTATAATTTATTTACTAATGATTAATTTAATACTAATTACTAAATAACTGTGCTCATGTTAAAAGTTCTTCAGATTATATATCCGATTAGTGTACTTATTGTTATATATGCAAATTTCTGCCGCCGATTCTGCGGCTGAGCCTACTGTCGAGCCTGCCGCTGAGCCTGCTGTCGAGTCTGCGGCTGAGCCTGCTGTCGAGCCTGCGGCTGAGCCTGCGGCTGAGCCTGCGGCTGAGCCTGCTGTCGAGCCTGCGGTCGAGTCTGCGGCGAAGCATACAGTGGAGCCTGCAGTGGAGCCTGCCGCGAAGTCTGCGGCTGAGCCTGCTGTCGAGCCTGCGGCTGAGCCTGCCGTCGAGCCTGCGGCTGAGCCTGCTGTCGAGTCTGCCGTCGAGCCTGCGGCTGAGCCTGCTGTCGAGCCTGCGGTCGAGTCTGCGGCGGAGCATACAGCGGAGCCTGCAGTGGAGCCTGCCGCGGAGTCTGCGGCTGAGCCTGCTGTCGAGCCTGCGGCTGAGCCTGCGGCTGAGCCTGCCGTCGAACCTGCCAGCTGAGCCTGCAGCGGAGCCTCCAGTACGCAGTTATGTAAGAGACATTGTACGCAGTTGCGTAAGATCCGGTGTACGTAGTCGCGTAAGAGCCGATGTACGCAGTTGCGTAAGAGACATTGTACGCAGTTGCGTAAGATCCGGTGTACGTAGTCGCGTAAGAGCCGATGTACGCAGTTGCGTAAGAGACATTGTACGCAGTTGCGTAAGATCCGGTGTACGTAGTCGCGTAAGAGCCGATGTACGCAGTTGCGTAAGAGACATTGTACGCAGTTGCGTAAGATCCGGTGTACGTAGTCGCGTAAGAGCCGATGTACGCAGTTGCGTAAGAGACAGTGTACGCAGTTGCGTACTGACTTAACTAAACCAGATTCGGTTTTAGTCTGATATGATGTGCTTTTCAGTATGCAGTTGCATTCTGATATTATGTAACATAAAACGATAGTATAAGACTTCAAAATAAGATTGTAAAGTACACATTTAATTAACACGTATAACGTCTATTATCATATAATACATGACACGTATACACGAGGACGTGTAATTGAGTCGGATGGCCGAATGTAGAACAACTTTAGTTTAATCATTTAATGGATAGATGAACTAACAACACCATTATAATGAAACTGTATTGGCGAAGTTCACACGTGTTCGTTGACAGTTGACAGTCTTTTGTCGACTGCCAACGAACACAGTATATAAGTGGCGGTTGCATTGCAATCACTCTCTTTCTTTGCTCGAACCTCGAAGCGATAACAAGTGCAAACGAATTGTGTGTAAAACAGTTTAAAAGGTGATTTCTTGGCTGAAAAGCTAACAATAGTTTGTCATACATTCCCCGTAACACCAATGCAATCGGTATTGTGAAGAATGTACCGATTAAATCGATTTCAAGCTTATGTTACTTCGGGTTGTGTCATTTTTGTAACGTTAGTAAAATTATGCAATAAATGATCAGTTTGTTTATTGTAAAAAAATAATAATATGTAATATTGTGGAACGGTTCTCCTTCCCACGCGTAACGGTTATCTTTTCAAAAAAGTATTTGGCATGATTATGTTTGCGCCCAGCACGTGTTTTTATTGTGTTTAGGTAATCATACTGTCTTTGTATATGAATGTTTTTGCCCAACACGGACATAAACTAAATTGGTAAAGTTAAAGTTATATTGGTATTTACGGGATATTTACCGTGGTAAAGTTGTGGAATGAGCTCCCGATATTTCGGCGCAGTTACATGCACCATGTTCACGGGAAGACTGAAGAATGCGGGTGGTTGGAGAACAGTTAAAAAGTTAGGTGCAGACATAACGATCTACCCTCTTTCTTAGTCTTTTTCTACGGTTATCATTGGAACTCGAACTCGAACCTAAGTCCCGACAAAACACACTCACTGTATCACTGCGTATAGTATTTACAGTGAGTGTGTTGTTCATAGTATGATCTATCGTTTGGTTTTCATAAAGAAATTGTGTGAAGCTATACAGCGTCGGACTGGTTACATAGACGAGGTGCCGTTTGCCAGTCGGGCCCCCGCCTGCGCGGGCGGGGGCCCGTGGGGACGGGCCTGACTTGCGGGGCATGTCAGTAGATAGGATAGGGGTCTCCAGTCTCGGGCCCCGCGCTTGTGGGGAGCCACCCGGGCCTTTCCAGCTAAGTCCGACCCTGAAGCTATGTATTCAAGTATTCAACGTAATAATTAATTACCATGCACGTGATATACGCGCACGTTTACCTATAGCGTCCTCGTTTATCATCTAGGCTTGTATAGCAGGAATGTAAAGTAGCTATACGATAGTAGACTGCACTTTGTTTTGTAAAAACCAATTTGTGCTTGTCACACACGACAATAAGCTTTTTGTTTGTGGTTTTACTTTATCTCGTGGTTCGGTCCTTTGAATGACCTTAAAATTCTGACTATGTAGAGAAGGTCTAGCAAGGTAAGGAATTTCATATTGGCTGAGAGCATACCTATTACCAGGATTTAAAAGCTATCCCCAGGGATGTGTTGTTCTTATGAACCTAATGACAACCTACCTAATAAAATTCAAAGGTACTAACTCAAAGGCCCATAAATAACCACAGATGTAATGAAATACGAATCGTTTTATGATAACAGTTCCTTTAAATGTCGAATTGTCATTATGTTACTATAAATAAATTCAACTTGCCCTGTTAGTTAGTATGTATGTACGTTCGTATGTGTGGGGCATAATTTTCAACTGAATTTCAGACCAGTGTATTCTCAACCGATTGAACTGAAATTTGGCATAGTTCATAGTTATTTTATTAATATCAGAAAGATACATGTCAAATACAGGTTAAAAATGAACTTAATATAATGATTACTGTAAATAATTAATTAAGAACGTAATTACATTTTAATAACAATAATTATACAAATCAAGAAATATTCAATTAATGTATAGCAATATCAAATCAAAATAATTAATAGCGTTCAAATTAAAATTAAAAAATATTAAGATGTCATAAAAAATCATAATTAACATCATGCACAAAAAATAATAATAAAATAAGTCAAAGAAATAACAATTAAAATTAAATGGATAATAATTATTGAATAATAACATAAATTAATTTTAATTTTGTGCGTCTTTAAATATGTCAAGGTCATAAAAAGTTTGCTCCACAAGCCAGCGTTTTAGGCGAACTTTAAAGCAACTTGGGCTCGGAGAATTAGTGATGTTATCCGGCAACATATTGTATACTGTTGGTCTCATCACATGTATAAGCTTTTTGGATAAGTAATTATGTAAGTTCTGTGACAATGCAATGTTATGGTACCGCCGAGTCTGATGATGGAGACAAAGGTGGCCATAGGAACTCCAAAACGAAACGACGTAGACCCGTCGAGTTTCGGTTCGTTGGATATGTCTTCGCAAGGACTTTGGGTTTAGATATATATATGATAGATAGGTATCAAATGAAAGGGTTTGCTCAGAATAATACGAAAAAGCTTGTTTTTAAATAGTATTTTTTTTATTAATAAAGCTTATTATAACGATGTTTTAATCATGAAAATGGACAAGTTTTGTTTTTCAAATGTTGGCAAAATCCTTAGTAAAATAATAATTATTGAACAAGATTTCTGCTTATACATAAATCTAGACAGTTTTCAGAAAACTTCATCACATAACTCAGCTACTTTTATTCTGCTACTAAATGCTAGCGTGACCATAAACAATTTAACACAAATTGTGCATTGTTCAAGTCCTAAGATCAGTCAGGTCATTGCTTCCACACAACTCAAGGCAAAGTGAAAGTGTAATCGAAAGTGCCACAAATACAAACAGTTCATTGGGAAATGCTCGGCAAAAAGCCTTAGTTTTTGTATTGGGAAAAAGTTTGCTGAAATGGCAGTTTTTCCCAATCATCATCAGTAAAATTATTGTGTATAATAACTAACTCTATCGATATATAGCTCAACCACGCGAGTTGCCCCGCTATTTAAAAGAAACCGGTATTTTTTACCGAGAAAAGTAACCCGTTTATATAAACCAGCCCTACACCAAATTTTATTGATTGATTGATTGATTAACTCTTTATTGTTCACACCATTTAATTTGATACAGAAGGCAAAAAACTCTTAAAAACTAGTGTAACAACTGGCTTTATCCAAATCTGTTCAGCCGTCACTGAGTTGAGAACATACATATTTTAAAAGCAGTAAAAACAGACTGAACATTCTTTCTATCACTGAGATTGTTAAAAGATCATAGAGATATATAGGACCCTGTTGTAGGAAAGAGATAAACATACTACGAAATCGCTCATATACGTACGTTTGTGTCTTTGCCAGACACATGATGGACTGAATTCACTCAAGCTCAGACCTCAGTAAAACGTATCTACCTCATAATATATTATAACATCATTGTTACTCACTTTCTATTTTAAAACCGAAAATACTAAAATTTAAGAAGTATCTATGTTTATAATTTGTTTATTTTTATAATTTTAATATTCTCTGCCACGTTATAGGCAATAATTTTACCAAATGTTCTTTACAAGGTTCTTTATCTTAAATAATTATGTTCATAATAATTAAAATGTATTTCCAAATAACCACAGACAATAGCTAAGGCTAGATCGAGTCTTAAGATTTATTCTAATGAATTATTAACTATTCGTGTCTACAAAATTAAACTAGCTGTTTTCTAGATTAGAATAGAATAGAATAACGTTTATTGCTTAATAGAACTGTGTACAAAGATGTTACACAAAATTTAAGATCAAACAATTTATCCTAGCGGACGTGCAATATTGGGTACCTAGGTACGATAACATATATAAGGGTGACATCGAATATATGTTATTAATATCAGTTATATCTTCTACACAATATTCATATTCTATTCTATTATATTCATTATATTCTATTCCATATTCTATGCAATATTTGGTATCTAACTATAACATACATGAGGGTGACATTGAATAAGTACCTATGTTATATTTCTATATCTTTGATTGTATCATTTCAGATAATACACGAAAAATAATAGTATGCTTTTAATTTATTGCCATCTAATTCTAAAGATTAAAAGATTTATTACCAAAGATTTGAAAAACAATCAACAAAGTATAATTTTAAAATACTTTGATTTTGCTTACAAAAATCGGTTCAATTAATAATGATCACTAAAACCCATGATCTTTGAGATATCGCAGGATTTTTTTGGTGGCTCTATATATATATATATATATATATATTTATATGTATAAGACTAGCTGCACCCCGAAAAAAAACTGCTGCTACATACAAAATTGTCCATACATGTCATTGTATGATTGGTATATTTTTAAACCTGATATAAATACAACACTGAAGTCAATGCATACTCAGCAAGTTCCATTTTTTATTCAAATTTGTGATAGGTAAGATCTTTTTGTCTCGTCTATATATACTCCCTCTGACACCATGTCGGAGACATAGACCAAACATGTTGCATAGCATTTTTTATTTATTTTTTATAATAGATAGGCTTACGCTTGGCCGCCATCTCGTCTGATGTTTAGCGATGATGCGGTCAACGATGCCGCACGCTTGCCTTGAAAAAACCGATTCGCTCTCGACTTTAAGACGCGCAGATTGTAACTAACGGGGAACACCCATTCAGGCAGCGAATTCAACAGACTAGCAGTTCAGTTTCGAGTAGATCAAACTATGAGCAGATGAACTAATGGTACCTATAGTACATCATAATCAGCCTTTTTTTAACAGTCCACTGCCGGACTTTTAGCCCACCTCCGAATGGGTGATTGGGCCATATCCACCACGCTGGCCCAGTTGCGGGTTGGTGGATTCATATACGCCATTGAATTCCTTCTCCGTACGTATGCAGGTTTCCTCATGATGTTTTTTTTTCACCGAAAAGCCAGTGGTATGAAAATCCGTACATACGAGTAAGCTCCAAAGAGCTCATTGGTACGGGCAAGGGGCTTGAACCCGCGACCTCGCTTTCAAGTCTAGCGGTCTCCCAAATGGGCTACCATGGCTCCTATAGTTGCATATCTAGAAATAGAAGTAACACACATACAATTTGTTTTGTAGAAATAATAAATTACTATAGACAGACAGACAAGTTACGAAACCGCCCGTTCATAACTAGTTCAGTTCGGGTGTTTAATTTGGCTATTACTAACAAAGGAGCTCTTTGCAAAACCAGTGGCTGTGAAACCAGCGAAGGTCAGAGCGGCTGCAATACTGTTTTAACTTGTCGCTGTGAATTATTTCACTATGGGTTTGATCTCAGAAGAAAAAAAAATTGGAAAGGTGTGAGTAGGACTCGCACCCTGAGGGTTCCGTACAAACTTAATAAATATGTAAGTAGGTTCATCCCGAAAATCGAGTCTTGACGAAAAAGGTTAAAAAGATTGAAATATTGAATGACAAACTTAACTTTGTAGTTGGTAAACAGGTGCTCCCATACATACCAACTACAAAACGTAAGTAAATAATAACAAAAAAAAATGCGATGTATTATCAAATTAACAAATTTCAGATATTTCACGATTTCGTTCTTGAGAAAAAGGGTTTTGACAGACGGGTAATACGGACAACAAAGTGATCTTATAAGGATTCCGTTTTTTCCTTTTGAGGTACGGAACCCTAAAAATAGAAGCGTTATACCTACAGTTTCCCCTTTAGCACTTAGTCCCCCCCTTGTATCCCTTGGTCGTCCATTTGATTATATTTTGAGCATATCGTTTGAAGTTGTGAGTCGCTCCATATTGAAGTGTGCGTTCGTAGAGCAAGTAAGAATGTCAGTGTGTGCAATACAATACAATACAACTTTATTACACACCGAAAATACAAATGAAACTTAAAGTAACATAAAAACAAAACGTGTTTACCTCGCCCCCTTCAGTTTTTGGCAGACTTGATTCGGTACTCGAGCTCAAGCTTAAGGCAGGCTATATCTATACTAATAATAATAATATTATAAAGAGGAAAGATTTGATTGTTTGTTTGTTTGTTTGCATTGAATAGGTTCCGAAACTACTGAACTGATTTGAAAAACTCCTTCACTGTTGGGAAGCTACACTATCCCCGGTTAACATAGGTTATATTTTATTTTTTTTAAATAGGGATTCTTACTAAAACTCCAATAATGTAACCCAAGGTGTAAAGAAATAAGATTTACAATTTTGACTTTGCGTGTTTGACAGTTCTAAGACAGGACAACGTCTGTCAGGTCAGCTAGTATTACTATATATTATAAACTCAGCGAACCTGTATAAACTATATATTATCAAAGGGTATGATTTAAAAAAGTGAACAATATAAATTACCAACCTACGATTGTGACGTATTTATTATATGGTAGTTATGATTGTTATCATTTTGTAGCGATAATAGCTCAGTGGCTATCTGGTTAGTGCGTTTCAATTCCAATCTGCTGGGTAGGTTCAAACCCTAACAATGAGTTTCTGCCGGTGATGGAAAACATCGTACAGGAAACCATAGCAAGGTGGTGGCCACTTTTTGGTGCATGGCTGGCTAGCGAGAGGATAATGTTTTTTTCTGTTAGTATGTATGTTTATCTGTATATAATTATTACCTCGTGTACCTGACCTAAAAAAATATAATAGGCCATTGTGTTCTGCATTCGGGCTTCTGTACAGTCTTTAAAGATAAAAAAGCCCGAGTTATATCTATTATTCATTGTTCGGCAATATACGTGTTATATAGGCGCGCAATGATCTTATGTTATACCCATGTCTTTCTCCATTATATACCTTCTTCAGCCGTCACCTGTATTTCTATCCATTCAAACCTGGTATTATTTGGTCATTGATTCACACGCATACTGATCATTCTCCTTGCTTAGAGATTCTAGATCCTTGATGAGACATCTACCATAGGTCGGTCGGTGGTGGGTAGGTGGTGGTATAGGTAGGTATCTACTACGTATATGCAACCTATTTAGCGATTGTTTTTGTTTGGTCATCATCATCAGCCGGAAGACGTCCACTGCTGAACATAGGCCTCCCCCTTTAACCTCCACACTGAACGACAGCCTGCCTTTTGCATCCACTGGATGCCCGCGACTCTCACAATGTCGTCGGTCCATCTAGTGGGAGATTTTGTTTGGTATATTTAGCTAAAAAGGTTGTACATTTTGTAACTGAGAAGGGCTTATTATGTAAAAGAATCCGCGTTCGAATGGCTTTTTCGAAGCTTTGAACTTTATGTTTCGGCAAATAAATGTTGCTTTGTGCATCCTTGACCATAAAGATTGTTGCAAAGGTTTACTGTTTTAACATTACGTAGTATGAATTGTTGAGGTGAACAATCTTCCTACATGGGTGGTTGACCTTCTATCTTTGTGGCGTGCAAAATGTTATTGTGACGTATCTACATGGGTGTAGCTATTTTGGAGAATAGGCAGATTTTACAATTAGGCACAAATAAATCTACGTCAATATATACAAGTACCTATCTTTCCTTTATAAAATACTAGCTGCACCTCGCGCTCACTCTCTGTCCCTTGAACTATATCTATGCAAAAACAGATCGATCCGTTGCTTTGTTGCTGCGTGAAACAGGAACAAAAAAACCAACAAACAAACACACTTTCGCATTTATAATATTAGTATGACTAGCGGCGCCCCATAGTTTCACTTGCTTGGAATTTCTTGGAACCGTACATCTTTCCGGGAGAAAAAGTATCCCATGTCTCTCTTCAACTCATATTTGCTCGTGATTTTACCAATATTTTTAGAGTTTAACTGTTCCTCAAGGAGCTTTCAGTATCGGCTGTATACTGCGCATTGCTGTGCCTAGGCACATCACAAAATGCTGGCTCTACCATGATTTCATATGCGTTTCGTAATTTTAAAACAATTTGATTTGATAACTCGATGTCAGCTTCGAATTGTTCGAAGGCCGCACGACATTGTTCTAGCAGTGACGGTTTAGGACAATTGAATGGCAGACGTAATTGCCCGTTTTCGATTACGTTTCAACCATTGATTTTGATTCAGTAAATCATAGTGGTTGTACCCATGGTCGTGAGTTTTTGAATGAGCGCAATTTAGTAAAACTAATGCCGTTTGTAGACTATCAAAAATGAAGATAAACTAAGCCCGCTGATTAAACCCGCTTGTGTACTATAAGATGGGATTCTTCAAAAAGGCTGTTAATAGAGTCTAAGGGTCGGCAACGTATCTGTGATGCCCCTGGTGTTACAGGTATCCGACTTATACGACGGTGATCGCTTACCATCAGGCGGCCCGTTAGCTTGTTTGCTTGTTTTAATCGTGACTCCATTTATTCGAGTTGGTTTCGCGATTTCGAGTAGTTCCGGTACTTATACTCTCAAATCAATGTCATCCTTCCGCATCGGAACTCCTATATTTAGGATGGCCGCGATTTTTCGCTATAAGCATTAATAGCTCGTTTTCTAGTTTTTAGAAGTAAATAATATTGCAATCAAATTACTTTTTTTAGTATGTGGAATGCGCTGCCAGAATTGAGGTTCTTCGTTAGTTACAATCTGGGTGTCTTCAAATCGCGAGTGAATCGGTTTTTTCTACGCAAGCGTGATGCATCGTAAGACCGCATCATCTTCGAACTGGTAGTCAAACGCAAGCCTACTTTTTATGGTATTTTTTTTTATCAGTACTTTAATATTAAAAAGGTACCTTCGCGAGCCTACTCTGGGTGCGAAAATGGCATCGTCTCCGAGAGAAAAAACTTACGATGCGTAAGGGTTATTCAGTGCGAAAGAAACTCAGTCTGCTCTTAGAATGTTTGTTACTTTTCCCTTTATACAAAATAGCTGAAACACTACTTTCACTACTAAATGTCGCAATGAACTCGACACCCATGGTTAGAATACTATAGCACAAGACAAGAAGTCAGAAGGGGCCTTTGCCCAGCAGTCGGATTAAACCAGCTTAATAAACCAACGCCATCAACAAAATAGCAACCGAGATTTAGTGTTTAAATTTTAAAAAAGTGGGCATAATCGTGAAAAGAACTTGGTAAAATAGGTAATTATTATATTCGTAACCTATGAAACTTCAGAAATAAACAACATGCTCTACAGCCTGTAGGATAAAAATACTACTTTTTTTTAAATCTAAAACATAAAGCTTACTCATATAATTTTGACCGAACTTCACTTGCAAGTTCGGTCAAAATTATAAAAGTCAAAAAACCGCTTCAAATGTACCTAAGCATCTAAGTAATTTACCTCTTTGAGGTCAAGTTTAATTGCTACACGAAGTAGTTAAACAAATTATGAAGTCAGTTGCTTGGTAAATACGTAAATTAGCAAATTGTTCTGATCGTTTGTGTTTACCTTAATTTAATGTTAGTGTTGCGTCTCATCCCTAAGTCACGATTAGTCGACGGCGCGGGCGCAAATTGTCGAGCTCGGTTCATGTCGAAACGTTGAGTTGATTGTGACGAAGGATTGCCAACACCTTCAATTCAACGCTCAAAATGAAATTGAAGAAAGAGCATGCAATTCGGTATTGTTGAAAACTAACAAAGGACGATTGCATGAATACGCAAAAATTGTGCGTAGAGTACGATGTCGTTGCTTATGGTTATTGTCAAAGCTGCTCTACTTTGTGTTTTGTTTACTTTTTACATAAAGAACTGATACTAATCTCTCGTTGAAATTTCCATCAACAATTTTCCACCCACTGCTGAGTGTCAATCTCCTCTTTAGAGCACTAGTCTAGATCAGTGGTTCCCAATTAGTTTTTTGCGTACCACTTCAAGGCCTCAAACTCGCGTACCCCTCGAGCTCGACTCAAGCACACCAAATCCATTTGCAGTTCTGTCTGGTGCAGACTCAGTTTGTGAGGACCAGTAAAGTGTGAAATTCTATGAAAGACGGGAAGAGTACACGCTGTATCCAGTCCGTTGGATGCAGACTGACTACAAACGGACTGCATACGTTGTGACGTCTTTCATATAATTGTGTACTTTACTGGTCCTCACTAACTGCATCTGCACCGGATCGGACTGCACCTGGATATGGTCCACTCCAGCCTTTATTGCAGGAATGATAAATAAAAAATTAAATACTGGTACCGGGATACTGATAAAATTATCTTAGTCAAGATATTGCCGCGCGTCGCGTACCCCTTGATACAACTTCGCGTACCCCAGCAGGCCTATCACGGGCCGTGGACAAATTGTCTTTCCACCGTTTTTATCCACGCCTAGACGCGACAAAGCTAGAATATAGATACGTTTGTCTCTTTCCCGCGGGATAAAAACAGTGGATAGACAATTTATCCACGGCCCGTGCTAGGCCTACTGGAGGTACGCGTACCACTAATTGGGGACCACTGGTCTAGATCACTGCCTGCCATTTCTATCACAACACGTCAGATTAATGTTATAAATACAAAAGCTTAGGTAGGTGTATATTTTTTTTCCCACACCAGTCTAAAAGCTGAACGAATTTGAATGAAATTTGGTATTTTGTATGTAGTTTATCCCAAAATCTATAATGGTTGCTGAAGGATAGCGAGTGAAACCGCAGGGCGCAGCTAGTATATCGATATTTTTTTACTACGCTGCTTTCATTGTAGACCAACTTTTTGGTCAAATTTTAAAACAATTTTTTTTTAAATCTTGTCTTAAACTTTTAGACCGACTTCTAGAATGGGATTCTCAATTAGTTTTTTGTTGTTGTTGTTTGTTACATCAGAACTCAGTCATTAAAAAACTGATTTGGAAACATTGATTTTTAAAGGACACTGTTTAAAATTGGCCCCAAAGAAATGTCAACAAAACCGGTTCAGTAGTTCAAAGTAACTGGAAAAAAAAAGACATACATGTAAACAAAATGCGTATCTATTACTCATTTTTAAGTCGGTTTTTTAAATTGATAGTTATTTATAATTCTTGTAATAGTTTCTGCAACTTAAGAATCTCATAGCTAATCTGGGAGCATCAACAGCTGTGATTGTAATTCTTCGTGCGTGCGTTGTGATGTTACGATACGACCTCATGCTCTTACCAAACTGTGCGGTGGCGTGAATGCGCATAATATGCATAATCCGCGTCTTCTTGTTTTGTTGCTACTTGTGAACATAACACCATTGAAATTCTTTAGCGTTTTCTTCATAGCTGACCGGTGTTACATTATGTGAGTGAGGACATGGTCTGAGATATAGCTCACCTAGTCTGTAATGGAAACAGCTCTTAAAATCCCGTTTTCTGCAACAACTAACAAACTAGCACATATTTTTTTACATATTTAAAAATTGACTGCTCATTTTAACAGCAGACAAGTAAGCGCAGCGTAGGCCGTCCACCCACAAGATGGACAGACGACTTAAAAGAGACCGCAGGGAAACACTGGATGCATACTGCTTCCAACCGGCCCTTTTGGAGGTCAATAGGGGAGGCCTATATCCAGCAGTAGATGTCCTACGGCTGAAATGATGATGACGATGATGACTTAAATAGATATTAACACCCAGAAATATCCATCATATAAATATTTGTCCTAGATGGGAATCGAACCCACGCCCCCAAGCGCAGAAGGCAGATACACTACCAACTGGACCAACGGGCTATCTTCATATCTATGACAGCTGCAATCTATACTTCGTATAGAAATCTTAGTATTGTACCTTAATTTATTTTATACAAAACACTGTGATTTACGCCTTCTTCGTGACATAGGGTAGGCGATATTGCATTGCGATCGTGTGATGTAAGTGCACTTCACCGTCCTACACTTCAATGCTGTTCTTATAAGTACGTACTTGTACTACAGACTGTCGATGTTGTTCATACCTTCACTTTTATAAGAACTAACATTCTGTTCACGGCAAGATTGCACTCTACGTGATTTCATGTAGTACTCTCCCTCTCCCTTTTACCCTTTCCATCGGGCGAGATCGCGGTCAAACGTTAGCCTAGTCCGATTTAAAAAAAAAGTTTTGTTTAACTTGCCTTATTAGTTTGGGTCAAATCTTGCGACTGAATTTTAAAACAGTTATCTCCAACTGATTGAGCTGTAATGTTGCATACACGTTTAGTTTGGATGACAATACATGGTTACCTAAATGACGTCATTCTAAATCCAATATGGTAGACACTAGACTCCCAAAGACGGCGGACCAGTTTTATGCACTCTCATGATATGGGTATCAAACTAAAGGGTTTGCTGAGAAGAATACGAAAAGCTTGTTTTTCTTTAATAATTTTATTTATAGTAAACATGGAAAAGCTTTAGCACTTTGTTATTTACTCTTTAAAATTTTGAACTCTATCTAAAAAAGATAAAACCCGAAATAGATAACTATTCTAATGCTAAATAATGCTAAAAAGTCTGTGTTTACAAAGGAAAACACACGGATATGATTATTTTCAGTTACCCGATCGATATTTTAGGTTTTTTAGACGGATCCTGATACATGACAGTGTATCAGCCAAGCTCGTTTGCATGTTTTTGTTGGTTATGACAAACGATAGATGCAACTAAATAGGGTTACACGGAACAGTAGTTCTAAACCGATAGGAGGTCATTGTATTTATCATTATGAACAATTTTTTACAACTAACCCTGAAATCGGAAAAAAAAAAACAGGTATCCATTAGAAAAACATCATTTACATTCTAAGACATGTATCGTATAGCCAGTTGGGTTATTTTTTTCTTGATTTTATATATGGTACCTTTTTTTTTTAAGTTTATATTGAGTTTCTTTCAGAGTGTAGCAATAATTATCAGTACCATAGAAAGTAGTAGACGTAAGTACCTAAAGCACATCTGCCCTCAACTTCATCAGACTTGCTAGTGTTGAAATATCCATCCAAAGCGGAAAAATCCATCAGAAATTGCATATTTTATGCAACAAGCAACCGGCGGCGATGGAAAGTGGTCAGCTGGTCATTGCCACTCTTGGCCTTAACAATGACTTAACGCAATGACTTATGGACTTTACAAAAGACTTAATAGCAGGATAATATATAAAGGAGAAACGTTAACTGTAAAATTAATGCAAGGGTTTCCTTTAAACTGTCAATGTTGTGGTTTTTGTGATTAATCAAGTTAACATGATTCAAAGTTTTTTAAAGAATTATTTATTTAAATATTTAAGTAACTTGGGAAAAAAATATGAAAAAGTATTTACTGTCAGGCATACAACCTTCTTGGGGTTTTTCGTATGTATCATTAAAAGTTACTCCTTTGAGTAATTAACCAACTTCCAATTCGGTTCGTTTTTGTATGTTTTGTTATTTATTTATTTAGACCGATTACTTCGTAATTTTTGAACCGATTTATGTGAACCTTTTTAGGGTTCCGTACCTCAAAAGGAAAAAACGGAACCCTTATAGGATCACTTCGTTGTCCGTCTGTCTGTCTGTCCGTCTGTCAAGACCCTTTTTCTCAAGAACGCGTAAAGGTAGCAAGTTGAAATTTATACTAAATACTTGGGTCTACGGTTTCTTTCGGCTGTAAAAAAATAAAAGTTGTAAGTCAACGCAATCAAAAGATATGAACGTTTATGTCGCATATTTTGCGATTTCACAGGGGAACCAAAACCTATAGGGTACTTCCCGTTGACCTAGAATCATGAAATTTGGCAAAAAGCAAGGTCTCATAGCACATATATAGGAATAAATCCGAAAGTTATAAATATGAAGGTATATCATTTAAAAATGATTATTTTGCTAATACAAACTTACATTTTGTAGTTGGAATGTATGGAAGAACCTTATTGTCAACTACAAACTTAAGTTTGTCTTTCAATATTTTAACTTCAGTTAGTTTTTTTTTTTTGGTCTCGCGCTCTTATGGTTCCTTTATGTCGTATATTTTGCGATTTCACAGGGGAATCAAAACCTATAGGGTACTTCCCGTTGACCTAGAATCATGAAATTTGGCAAGAGGCAAGGTCTCATAGTAGGTACATATATAGGAATAAATCCGAAAGTTATAAATTTGAAGGTATTTAAAAATAATTATTATGCTATTACAAACTTACATTTTGTAGTTGGGATGTATGGAAGAATCTTATTGTCAACTACAAACTTCAAAGTTATCTTCCCAGAGACTGTGGGATCGGCCGATCTGCGAACTAGCATGGAAATCGCTACTAGATACGTGTCCTAGTATTGCAGATCGCGCTCGTATTCTTGCTGTCTCTGTTTGGGAATCGGGACTTTGGTTGCAAGCCATGCCCTCTTTTAACACAGGTAGCCTTTTAGATCCAACCGCATTTCGTCTAGCTGTCAGCTTACGCTTGGGTGCAAGGTGCTGTGAGGCCCATCGCTGTCAGTGTGGTACTGCTGTTGACCAGCTCGGTCACCATGGTCTCTCTTGCTCGAGAAGCGCTGGTCGTATTGGCCAACACGCTAGCCTGAACGACATCATACGCAGGGCACTTTCCACCGCCAATGTCGCAGCTGTGCTCAAACCGAGTGGTCTTGCGCGTGACGATGGAAAGAGGCCTGACGGTATGACACTTGTGCCCTGGAGGTTGGGGCGGCCCCTTGTATGGGACGCAACTTGTGTCGATACTTTGGCGCCGTCACATCTTCCTGAGACACAGGGTAGGGCTGGCGCGGCTGCTAATTCGGCAGAGCAGCACAAGCGTCGCAAATATGCTAACCTCGGCAGTGGTTACATATTTGAGGCGTTTGGGGTCGAGACATTGGGCCCTTGGGGACCGGGAGCTCACCTCATTTTCAAAAATATTTCAGAGCGCCTGGTTAATGCGACGCGTGACCAAAATGCTGGCGTGTTTCTGGCTCAACGCATTAGCATTGCCATTCAACGTGGTAATGCCGCCAGCATGTTGGGTACGCTGCCAACTGGTAGTGGGCTTGAGCATTCGGATCGTCTTTAGACCTTCAACGGTCTATGGGCAGCTTAACTGTATTTGTAGTGTTAGTTTTAGCTTGTATTTTGTTTAGTTATTAAAGGCACTTGCCCAGTAAAAAAAAACTACAAACTTAAGTTTGTCTTTCAATATTTTAACTTCAGTTAGTTTTTTTTCGGAACCCTCAGAGCACGAGTCCTACTCGTACTTGTCCGGTTTTTTTTTTAATGTACTAGCTACGCCCTGCGGTTTCACCTGCGGGGATTACTCCTTTTAACATCAACTATCTGACAGAGTAAGTCCCGTCATAATCAGTCCAGCTATTATAGAGATCATAGGGAACATATTCACATACATACATACATGCACACACACACATTACAAATTTATATTATAGTTAGTAATCTCTTAGGGCTCACAAAAATTGTCTTTGGCTTAGAAGTTTTTTGTTCTACGTGAACTTCAAACTCCATACAAACTTTCATCCCCTTTTTCTTTGGGAGATGATCAAAAATCCTTTCTTATATGCTCACTTTCTTTACATAAAGAAAACTCGTTCAAAATTTCATGCTTCTAGAGCCTGCAGTTTAGGCTGTACATTGGTTGTTAGAGAATGAATAAATTTAAGATTTAAATGAATATTCAATTCAATTCATTTTTCAATTCAATTCATTTATTCCCAATAATTATAATTTTACTATATTAACCTAACATTTTTAACAAGTCTAAAATTAACAGTTCATTATGAGTATAAGTACCTTTTTGTAGGTGTCTCGTAAGCAGCTGTTCTAGGAAGACCTGTGTTACAGCTGCTATAAGATTATGATATTAAGTATCTATTTATAATGATAAATGTCTGAACTATTACTGCAAAATATATTTTCTTTCATGCCTTAATAGCCTTAAAATAACCCAGTTAAAATTGAGGTCAAAGATTTACTTCGCAAGTTTTTGACTCTACTGTAAAATTTGTGTGATGGTACTCGATACTTAATACCTCTAAAGTACATTGGAAATTAATGAACATGACGGAAAAACTTTAACGAAACAATCATCGGCATTAATTTTACCAAACAGAGCGGAATAATTAATAATTAAAATCATAATCGGTTAAACTTATCACGCTGAGACGCGAAATTAAATTGAAGGTAGAGTTAAAGGGTTTCCTTTTTCACCTTTCAAATGAGTGGTTACAAAGTAACATAATTCCAAAAGCCTTTGAGAAAATAAGGAATGTCAATA
Source organism: Agriopis aurantiaria (assembly GCA_914767915.1). NCBI lineage: Eukaryota > Metazoa > Arthropoda > Insecta > Lepidoptera > Geometridae > Agriopis > Agriopis aurantiaria. The sequence continues at coordinate 12,854,678 of OU611992.1, read as the reverse complement.
AAATCAAAACCGCAGAGGTCAGGCACCCTCTTACACTAACACATGAAAGATAGTGCTTTTTGCAGTCGGTAGGTGCGTCATGAGCAAAAAAATTGCACTCTACCTACTTTTATAAATGCAACATTGATTGAATGAGTCAATTTAACTGCTGACATGTTGATTTCTCGATGAATCAACATATTTGATGATTAATAAAAAATTCGCAGTACTCTGACTTGTTTTTCTTATTACAATCTTTTATTTCACTTGCCAGTATATTATGTACGTTCGCGATATGTGTGGAACAAATCTTGCATCTGAATTTTGAACCAGTTAACCGATTAGTTAACCGATATAGCTGTTAAAATTTGCAAGTTGAAATGGCAATGGGCAGGCCACATCGCTCGGAGAACCGATAACCGATGGGGAAGAAAGGTTCTTGAGTGGAGACCACGAACCGGAAGACGCAGCGTAGGTAGGCCTCCCACTAGATGGACCGACGACATAGCAAGAGTCGCTGGCATCCAGTGGATGCAAAAGGCAGGCTGTCGTTCAGTGTGGAGGTTAAAGGGGGAGGCCTATGTTCAGCAGTGGACGTCTTCTGGCTGATGATGATGATGATGATGATGATAACCGATTAATGCTGAAACTTAAATAATAAAAATCCTAATAAAATTTAAAGGTACTGACTTAAAGGCCGATAAATCACCTTAGGATAAATCAAATAAGAATCGTTTTATGATAACAGTTCCTTTAAATGTCGAATTGTCGTTATGTTACTATGAATAAATTCAACTTGCCATGTTAGTTAGTATGTATGTACGTACGTATGTGTGGGATATAATTTGCAACTGAATTTTACACCAGTGTATTCTCAACCGATTCAGCTGAAATTTGGCATATCTACTTATGTAAGTTCGGTGACAATGCAATGTTATGGTACCGCCGAGCTGGTGTGATGATGCAGACACAGGGTGGTCATAGGAAATCCTAAACGAAATGACGTAACCCCGTCGAGTTTGGTTTCGTTGGATTTGTCTTCCCAAGCACTTTGGTCATCGATGATAAATTTAATATGGTAGACGCCCCAATCTGGCGGGCAATATGTTCTTATCTGCCATCATGATAAGGGTATCAAATGAAAGGGTTTGCTGAGAAGAATACTAAAAAACTTGTTACTATAAAATTTATTTTATTTTCCTAATAAAATATATTATAACGCTATATTATTAGCGTCACTAGTGATTTTCAGTTTAAGCAGTTATTTGCTCTGTCAGCTGCAATTACTTTGTAAAAAGCGGAATAAAAACCATTTTCTTATAACATTTCACTGAAGTATATCGGGTACCTACTACAGGGGCCTTACGGACAACAGCTATTACAGGCACCTAATCCGCTCAGTTGGAAAATCACGCGACCGCAAACCGTATCTGGGGGCGATAAGGTTCGCGGTCGCGTGATTTTCCAACTGAGCGGATTAGGTGCCTGTAATAGCTGTTGTCCGTAAGGCCCCAGTCTTACATTAAAAAACCTAGCGATAGTAATCAGAATTCATGTTTTCTTTTTAGCTTTTTACAATGTTATTACAGCTGTTAGACCAAATAAATGCTTGGACCGAGTTTAACTATGTAACAGGCCTAATTACCCACAGAGGCATATGAGAGTCACGTATTTGGAGTAAGTTCGTATAGGCTAAATGCCTCTTAATAATTATGTAGTTAAATTATGCATCTTCTCAGTCTTCTATCAGTAATTTCGGTTCAATACTTGTCGGCTTTTCGAACAAAATAAATCATAATCGAGGCTTTCATGACATCGGTATTATTATTGTTTAAAATATTAATGCTGAGAATGTGTCTTGAGTTACTTTATTGCCTTGTAAATTTTATTGCGTTAATATTATATTTATGATTATCACTTTAAGTGTTGCAATAAATTAACATTCAACTAAACATCATATTCAAAACTTCCCATTTTAATTCACAGTTAAGAGAGAGTCCTTTCATGATCTCTTTCATTCGTTAAAATGTAAAGTAAGTAGACTGGTACACGATCAAGTGTTAGGATTCATTATATAGTCTTTTCATGGGCGGAATTAAACAGACTGACATACTGATTCCTTGCATAACATTCGATATGCAAATTTTTGTTATAAAGCAGTGATCGCACATTTATCACGCGCGAAATCTAGCCAAAGCACATTTGAATTAAATTTTTAACTAATTAGGCTGGTGCAACGAACAAAGTGTGTTTTGGGCTACGACTCGTCGTCGTCTATGGTTATATCACTAACTAGTGACCCGCCCCGGCTTCGCAAGGGTGTAGTTTATGTGTGAAGCTGGGGCAGGTCGCTAGTTATATATATAAACCTTCCGTGAAAAATTGTCTAACTGGTGGTGAAAACCGCATCAAAACGTTGCGTGGTTTAGGAGGAGTTAGCGGCTATACAGATAGACTGACAGACGCGGAAAGCGACTTTAATTTATACTATGTCTCTGCTGGGTTCCACCACTACCTCAAGTGGTAAGTAAATTTACAGTGAAAAAAAATGTGTATAATCACACACATTTTTTTCCATGTTTTCATTTTTTGTCTTGTTTTTATTTTTTATTTTGATGGCAGTTGGAAGATTCGAAAACCAGGAGATTGAAGAGCTGGTGGCTGAGCCCAACATTGGTGATATAGGTACCAATTAAAGAAAAAGAGACAAATAAATATTTTTGTATTTGTATTGTATTTGTATTAATAGACTCCGCTTGGATATTTAGAAAGGATGAGAAAGGATCGCGCCTTAAAAGTTGCTTACTTGGGACTGTCGGTAGGACGAAGGCCCTTCGACCGTACCAAATATTGATGGATGAAATAGAACTAACTTATCCAGTTTAGACAATTTCACTAAAAAAAATTGCGGAACATATCACAAAACGTAGCCAGTAGCAAAATGGACGAGATGATGACATCATAAGGTCAACGATCTACGCAACACATGGAAGAAGTCTTAAAAAAATAATATTCTCTAGAATCTCATTATATTAGCATTTGACCCACTCGTCCTACATCCATAGCTTTGAATAATATCTACATTAAGATCATTTGTAAATAAAACACGTTCGTAATGATAGGCATAGTGATATAATAAACATAGAGTTTATTATAATTTTTGATAACATTTTTGTTAAGGTATGTTAGTGGGTCAAGTGCAATAGGTCAATAAATGATTTTATTTGTAATGTGTCTTTAACAAGGTAAGCAATAAAAATTTAATACAAACAGTTAATTTCAGCGGACATTATGCAATCGCATCTAATTATTTCAAAACTAATAACACGCTGTTATTATTGGGTTAAAAATTAGTGTTATCGACTGCTGCAATTATTTCAAGTCAATTAGAATTTAAAAATTGTAAAAAGAAACATGCTTACTTGTGAAGATAATACTTTACGATAATTTTGCAATACCTTACTTAATATTGTGTATTTATTTTGTTTTAATCGTAGGCAAAAAATAACGCAATAGGAAAGTATGAGAGATAAAATATGATGTTTTAAATGTTTATCGGGACTTATCACGTATTATTTAATTTAGGTATTTACCAAAATTAAATAATACGTGATAAGTCCCGATTAACATTTAAAACAAGTGTTCAAATCGCGAAAGTTTAAAAATTACTATAAAATGTGATGCCAGGATGTTGAAATATTTTTTTCGATGATTAAAACGAAGTAAATAACAATCACGTTTTAGCACGGTTGTTCTTATATTTTACCGTGGTAAGGTTGTGGATGTGCTCCCGATATTTCGGCGCATTTACATGCACTATGTTCACTCCCACCTAACTTTGAACTGTTCAACCAACCACCCTAATTTTTCAGTCTTCCCGTGAACAATGGGTGCATGTAACTGTGCCAAAATATCAGGAACTCTATCCACAACCTTGTCACGGTAATTATCCCGATAACTGAAGTTAATCCGTCTTCATAGCCAAAGATGGAGGCTGCCGATTTTATGACATAATAATCGACATTATTCTTTATTATTGGGTCAAATTAACATATGACATTTAGAACGGATATTTGGTATCATTAAGGCAATTAAAATGTTTAACGTTCGATGATTAGTTATAAATCATTCCCAGTTTAGAATGTGCAACTTGAATTGGACTTGAGGCTGCTAATATTTTTGAAAGAGAAATAATTTAATAAAGATGAACTATGAATATATAATGATTTGTTTGTTTTTGAGTGATTTATAGATACAATGACGATGATGATTTATGATATACCAATTCCGTCAAAATGAAAGCTTTCGCCTTTGTAAATGTAATGAAATTTAAGGCTCATAATATGGCGTGCCGTTATCTCACTCGCGAATATGATGTTTAACTGCGATCAAGGTACCTTGGTCAAAGGTTTTTAAGGTTATAAAATGACATTATCAACTTTTTTTTTCAAATGTGCTTCGGTAATTTTGCAAGGTTAATATTACATAATACTTATTTACTTAATATTTTTTAATGCCATAAAAATGGGATAAACAGTTTTTGCCATTCGTTTTAAAATCGCTGTGCCCTGATATTCTGGTCCTTATTCGGGCCCCGATATAATCAAGGAAATATCAATTTGTGAATAGAAACAAACAGATAGTTGTGCAGAAAGACATATCATACTTATTTTCACATTTATTTTATTAGTATGGGTATATATAAATTTGAACTTAGCATTACAGGCACTGGCGTCGATTCTGATGCACTCTAAACTAAACTTAATATGACAGCTCGAAAATTGTTGCCATCCTTCTCTCACATATTAAAATAAAAAGAGAGGCAGATAATTTTACTCCTGTCAGATTGGTTTAGTTTAGTGGGTGGTATGACAGAACAGACGCTACTAACTCTAGGCGCTGCACAATAACGCCAATAAAAGAAGGCTTACTTTAAAATGATATTAAATACACTATAGCGCGTGCAATGAAAGATTAATGGCTGAGGTTGAAAATCAAAAGTGCTGTGAACATACGAGGATGAAACTATATGTAACCGATTGTTTCCAATTTTCTCTTGACGGCAACAACACAATTTATATTTATTATACAACAACATGAACGAAATAGTTTTTACTATTTAGTAATAAATAATCAGGTGCACTATAAGATGCACTGTGTAAGAGAATATGGACATGATTTTTAAGGTTCCGCAGTAGCATAACTACGACACAGAACACGTAAATTATTTTTTCTTCTGTAAAGATTATGACAGAATCATAACGTTTTAAATTTGTTTAATCCCAACGATAGGTATTAGCTCTCTTATGGAGGATTCTTAGATTTTTTTCCGCAACCCCAGTCTCACCCCACACATGCTATGATTTAGCTATGATATTTCAGTGTTAATTTTATACATACGATTAAAGGAGAAGACTAATTTAAAATGTCCATAACTGTAAACGTCTGAGCTTTCCAGTTTTATTTTTACTATCAAGATCAATCAACACATTGCAAGTTTAGATTACATTTGACAGGGTATTTACACCCAATAAGTGCACTGACAGGCCAACGCGTTCACAATAGCGACCAACCTTGGACCAATGGCATTTAACTGGTGTCAATCACTCGGCCATAAAATGCTTTCACTGCATCCCGAGTTGAGTCAAATGTTTGACATTTGTTGTGATTGATTCGGGTCAAGATCACGATGTTTGCTTTGATTTTGATGGTGTCATTGCTTTTGCGCATTGAGCTAATAAGTACATACACATTTTGACCTTCGCAAATTGAGCTCTAGGTATGCCATTAGATGTCAATAAACAAAATATAGAGCACCCATTTTATGGCTGTTTTGACGATTTGGACCAAATTCTTTGATGATTTCGTCCGAAATAAACCAAAAATACTTTTGACTTGGTCGGACATCGTAATTTATCTTTATGTAGATCGTAATTTTAGCGTGTGGCGGATGAACAATACCTACAAAAGTGGGGATTACAATAAGATCAATCAGTTCATAACAGCTTAAAAATTCCGACCACATTCCGGCCCAAAAACATTTTACACCTTACCTACTGCTTTAGATTTTCTGATATGAATATACCGATAAACAACGATTTTGGTGACAGTCAGTGGCGAAGTGGCGCGGCGCCTTCTTATAAAAGATTTTAAGATTGTCGTTACCTTTTATTTTTATGAAACAATTTGACTGAATCCAAACCAAAAATCAACAAGGGCACTCTTAGGCCATGATTAAATATGCAAACGTCCCTGTTTACAGTGCATTCGATGTTCGAAGCGTCACAAATTATACGCTTGCTTCAACCATTAGCATAAATAATTGCATTAATTTCGTAAAGCAACGTTGCAAACAAAAATGAACGGCCTTGGTCGCGGCGCCGGCACCCGACACCGGCACCCGCTGGAAATGCAATCGTCTACCGGTTCCAGTCCAAAATCGTTCCAATATCGATAAAGCCGCGATACGGAGCGTGCCCGCGAACGACATACGAAACTGTAACTCACGCGAAAGTGAAACGTGGAATGTCGGGGGCGATGTCATGGGTGACGCAACAAACAATCGATCCGAGATGCACGCCGTGAACTCGATTACTCGATTCAAATCCACCTGGAAATCGAAATAAAAGAATCGTAACGACCTGTATTGCACTCGTCATTAGTTTGTCGATAGAATACTAAACGGTAGATCAAGTGAAATACGAAATTTGCTGTAGCGCAACCGATATTTCAATAGTAGTTTTTTAAATACAGCTTTTCAGCGTCAATAATCGCTGGCATTGACACGATTTGGGGCCACCTCGTAAATCATTGCTCGCTCATTAGCTCTGTCGACGGATACATTCTGATTCTGATCGATATCTAATGCTAAACTAATACTTTTTGCCTCGTTATAAAGGTGACAAAAAATTAGGAAGTGATTTTCGACGGCTATAAATAATTTCGAGCACTACATGTAACACAATGTATCGAAAGAATTGAGTCTGTTAAATATACTTTTGACCAGCTTTTGTATGATCAACTCGATTGTATCAAGGCGCTCAACTATCGCCGTGATTGGATTATATAATTTAAGTAATTGCTTTTTCACACAGTCTCGTAAGTCTCGTAACTCTAGATGTTCTTCCTAGTTCTCGCATGTTGGTGCTTCATTTGCCTCCTTTGTACGTGCACTTCCGCTATTTTTGCTTATGCCTATCACAGAATATCTATCTACTTTATACTAAGATATTGATCTCAATAAAAGTACATTGTAAAAGTTATTGCATTTCCTTACAGTGATCGTTTTGTTTGCTATTACCGACACAGTTTTATTAGTTAATCGGTTGTCTTTATTGCACTTTCTTTTTGTTGAGAAACTCTTATTTTAGAGTTGCGTACCCTAAGGGTGAAAACGGGACCCTATTACTAAGCCTACGATATCTGTCTGTCCGTCCTACCTTTAAGCGGCTGTATCTTTCGTACCGTAATGGATAGCCAGTTGAAATTTTCACAGAATATGTAATGATACGTCGGATTAGCTACAGCAATAAAATAGGCAAAATGTAAAAATTAAGGGGCGGTGCCCGTACAACAAACGTATTTTTAATGAATTTTTGTATTAGCTCTAATGTAAAAACGGTTATACGTACAAGCGTCAAACTTGGCATGATTACACACACACACACACACACACACACACACACACACACACACACACACACACACACACACACACACGCGCGCACACACACACACACACACACACACACACCACACTCCACACTTACTAGGATAACTGTAACTTTAAATATTCGCTAGGATGCCTCCTAAAATAATAATAGTTATATTGTTTCGTTTTGTTGGTCTCCATATTACGGGCCTAGTGTGGGACTGCAGAAATGTCTGCAAATTGTCTACATGAATTTTAATGTACCTTAACTATAATTATTTTATTACAAATGTAGTTAATTCGTATTTTTGGCAATAAAATTTATCTTTATCTTATCTTATAGTATGTACACCAGCAAAATTAATTATTAGTTAACAAATAATACATAATGACCAAGTATGAGTTGGTGACAAATGTATGTTCATTACCAAGTTATAACTGAAAATTCTGTTACTTAGATGACCTTATTATGTCTTTAACGGAATCGAAATTGCATATTTTACTATTTTTGAAGTCGGTTTTTTATAATTGATAATTATTGTGTTTTGTGGTGTTATGGAACCCTCAGTGCGCGAGCCCGATAAGCACTTGGCCGGTTTATTATAAAAAATTACATTTTCATCGCTAATTTAATAACCGAAAATAAAACTGGTTTTGTTAATCGTTTCAACAAAAATTTTGATTATATTTATCACTGTATATTTTGTTTCGTATCAATGCATAACTGCGTATGTAATGTAATTAAGTTTTATTGCTTGCTCTTGTTTGTTTGATTTTGTGTGTAATTCGTTTAATTGTGCATCCAATCAATAGTTTTCTGTCATTTGTAAAACTAATGCAAACTAATATGTTCTGATCACGAATTTAATTCCTCGCTTCAGTGGTTATATTTGCTTTTCAATTGTAGTACCTATCACTGTTTACTCATCACTGATAATTTGTTACTGTTCACTGATAATTCATCACGTTTTTAATGAAATAGACACTGTAAAGTAAACAAATTAAATATGAGTAGATTGTTAAATAGAACGAAGATTGTGTAAACAAAAACGACCTTAATACAGACATGGTCTATGGGTCAAACCTTGATATAAACTTTGTTTATTTGCCTGTAAGGCCCAACGCCCACAACAGAGGTGAGGTGAGTTACAAGCGTCTGTGGAAAAGTCAACTTCCCGGTTTAAAGCGTATATAGGTCCCCACGCTGATTGAATTTACTACGCTATTTATTACGCTATTGAATTTTGTGGTGATACGGAACCCTCAGTGCGCGAGACCGACTCGCACTAGACCAGTTTTTCACTTTTTTACTTTTTTATTATTTGTTAGTTAATCCGCCGTAACATTAAATATTCTGTGAAAATTTCAACTGGCTATCTATTACAGTTCGAAAGATACAGCCGTTTACACTGTAGACAAACGTACAGACAGACAGACATCGTAGGCTAAGTAATAGGGTCCCATTTTTACCCATAGGGTCCGGTCCCTAAAAACGGTACTTACGCTAGACTTTAATTTTTTACCTCACCCTAAATTTAAATCTGGATACGCCCAATGCCCAATGGCATGTGCATAGAAATCAGATGCTAAGTTAACCCTTTAACGTGTAACTTATCTTTGAACAATAATGACTAGGCGGGCTTACCTAACCAATTATGTAAACTAATCTTAACATCTAGCTATTTATTAAGCTTTATGTTACAAAACTATCAGCTCATCAAAATGCTTTATCTTTTTGTATAGGATTCATAAAGTTTAACAGCGTTGCGCCAGTTTACAGTCTGAAACCGTTGCTTAACTTGTTAATTAAAATAGCAGATCTTTCTAAATAAGGGTTATAGACACAGACCTATAATAGGTCTGTTGTTATAAATAATGTTTTGTTAACTAGTTCTCAAAACATTATCGTACCTACTTGACAATCCAAAGAAAAAACAATATAATTCATACGTTTCACTTTTGACCCTTCCCACTTGTGGGATGGGGGCTGGGTGCAAAAGATAAGACCATCTCTCTTTTATTCATGCTTTCACATCGAGATACAATTCCTATAGAGTCACAATCTTTCAGTGAAAACAGTCAAAAAAGTTTGTTTGTTTGTTTGTTGTTAGTTGTCCGCTTTGTCATCGTAGCTCTGGCATCGCGCGGCGTTGTAGTCGGATAGAGGTTATCTTGTAACTAACCAAAATTCATAGTGCGCGCCGAGTTTTGGTTCTGACATTTTATTGGCACGATTGTGACACTATATGTATTGTATCTCGATGTGTTTTCACTCAATTCTAGCAAATTTTCGTGTAATATGTAAAAAAATATAAGACAACCTTTTTACCCACGACGAAACGAAGAAAGACAACCTTTTTACCCACGACGAAACGAAGATGGTATATACTCGTATATAAATACACGTTTTGGAGTAAGAAGTTAATTGTGAGTTAGTGTGTTTGTATGTCTGTTACCGTTTTTCTCTAAAACGGCTGGACTGATTTAAATGTTTTTTTTTAAATTATAGATTAGGGTTTAAAGCGCTAGTTCTTAGGTATTTTTGATCAAAATGTGCCGTGGTTTTGAAGTTACGAGCCTTTTTCCGAACTGGTCCTTTTTTTCTTCTTATTTTATAGTTTACTAGCTGGATAGATGGCCGTTTTCCTGTTCAAATTAATTTAAAAATAACTTTGTGTTATCGTCTTGAGTTAATACATAAAATCCCTTAGAAAAAATTAATAATTTTTTTTTTCCGAATTTTTAAATTTTCCGGCTACTTTTCAAATTCTGCTTGCTTTTCCTGGCAAACTCATTCGGATGACCATTAAAAAACATCCGAATTGGTCCAGCCGTTCTCAAGTAATGCCTTTACCCTCGAACAGCGTTTAATTTTTATTTATAAATATAGTTAGATAACTTTTAAAAGGCATAAATGCTATCAATAATTCATTCTTAAGAAAAAAGATTAAACATCTCAAGTACTTAACAGAGGAATTCCTAAAGACAAATTATTGTTATTGCTTAAGACTTTTTGGCAAAATTAACCTGTTTAATTTAATTCATGTGCCCACGCAACTCCCACAGAGAGGTTCGAAAAGATATTCTCTTTTTCTAAAAACAATACCTGCAAAAAGGCGGCCGAAATCAAAACAGTAGCAAATTCTACACAGTCATTTTATTGATATCAACACTCATGAATAACACATTTTAGTCACACCCTTGGTAAAAATACTGCAAGTATTTTTTAAAGTGATTTTAAAACTTGAAGTCAGTCTAAGAATCAGACGTTGATAAATCAATTTTTCATGTCGAATTGATTCTTCTATGGCTCGTTTTGGAACTTGTTTAAATTTCAGCGGTTTGTAAAAGTGACTGGTGATTGGTGTAAAGAATAGCTACTGTAGAATAGCAACTCATAGAGCATTGAAGATCTAAAGACAATCAAAATGCTCAAGACCACTACCAGTTTAGTAGCGTACCCAGCATGCTGGCGACGCTACCACGCTGAATAACAATGCTTATATGATAGCCCGTTGGTCTAGTTGGTAGTGACCCTGCCTTCTAAGCTTAGGGGCGTGGGTTCGATTCCCATCTAGGACAAACATTTGTGTGATGAACATTTGTGTTTGTTCTATATCTGGTTGTTAATATCTATTTAAGTATGTATTTAAAACTATATATGTATGTATATCAGTCTCTGGCCGGTGCAAAAATGTCCCGAATATTTATTTATTTATTTATTTTATTTATGCGTTGAATCAGAAGCATATCAGCATTTTGGTCACGCGTCGCATTAACCAAGTTAAACTCTGAAATTAAATTAACTCTGAAAGATTTTTGAAAACGAGGTGAGCGCCCAGTCCCCAAGGGCTCAAATGTCTCATAGTTTAGAAATGCATGGGGAGGACCAACTTTTTGCCACTTTGGCGGGCCATATTTAACAAAATATACACTTGATTAAAAAGTGGTGTATCAATTTTTGCTTAGCGAGCTTTTATTTTAAAAGACCTATTCAACGATATCCCACACAAGAGGGTACAGCGAAAAAAAATTACATGTATCAGAGCCACCCCTAAAAGGCAAAATTATATTCTTTTTATACTTTTAAAATTGATATCTTTATTAAAACTTGCATTGTGCAAAGTTTCAAGCATTTGTCTCAGACAGACAGAACGAATTTATAAGGGTTGCTTGTCGAACCCTAAAAAAGCCAAAATCGTGAGAACTTTTTCCAGTGTAGCAAGCACAACATCGACAAGCAAACGGACCGTGCAAGATCTCGTGGAAGCTGTCTCTTTGACATGTTAAGGCGACGCTTACAATCAAAGTCACGACAGTTCTTACAATGGATGCAACACTATTATATTTGACACTATCTCAAGTGGCTGTTGTCGGCATTTGTTTTTAATCCACCGCAGTGTGGTTGCCGCGGTCGGTGCATCGTGACAAAATTGTTACAGCACTAGCTACACCTAATTAAATCCTCTGGTTGCTGCAATCGACTGCCTGCTTACTCTGTATTTACTTAAACCATAAAAAAATATCGAGATGTAAAGAATCACAGTCATCTGAGAGTACGAGAGTTATCAACTCTACACGACACCCTAATGTTATTCCATTAGACTTCATTAGAGTGTAGTATACCTGGGGCCTTACGGCTACCTGTTTTAAGCGATTCTGTTTAAGTGATGAAAATAGTTGCGCGACCGCAAACCGTTTCTCAGCGGGTTTAGGTTCATGTTCGCGTGATTTTCTGCACTGCGCTGTTTCAGCGCTAGATTGTGCCCGCATTAAGAACTAGCCGTAAGACATCTGTACAGATAATTGCTTAAACATATAGCCATTACAAACAACAAAGTTATAAAAAAAGTTAATCTGGGAACAATAAAATACCTATGTCAACAAGTTACTTCCTACTTTTCGGAGAATCGTCACAGAATACTAAGAGCATAGAATCCGTCTCGTGATTTAAAAAGCGTACAAGGACATCTGTCAAATAGTATGTAGCCTTTGGAGCCTTTTACAGGTTCCTAGTACATTTAGTAATAGTGTACATACAACCCTGCAATTTGCCGTCCTGTCAAAAATATAGCTGTTTCGTTCTGGTAACAATAATTTTGGCATATGAGTAAAGATGTAACATGTTTAATTCGTTTATGCTAAATTACCACTACTACTATGCTCTTATTCGTACATTAATTTGAAGTCTGCAAGTAAAATTTCAGCATGACACAGCCATCAAGAAATGCATCGCCATTTTTATTTAGTATTTTTTTAGTTTTGGCTTTGAACTTCTTGTACATATTGCTAATGTCAAGTGTTGTATAAGATTTTAGTAGAATATGTCAAATAGGTACATTAGTATTGGCTACAAAAATTGTTTTATTTATTATTTATTTTATTTATTTATTTTTATTTCAAAGGAAGACCAACAGCCTTAAAAAAATATAACAATCTTGATAGATTAGAACCGTTTTCTTTTGATAATAAGTTGTCTTTACCACATCACAAGTAAATTTTCAAACAAGTTCTTAGAAAAATATTTATATCAAGTCAAGAATAGGGACTAATATACGACTTTCTATAGTTAAAATAGTAGTTAAACGCTGTAATTACGTTATGCCTTAAATCAGATAAAAAGTTGTGTGATTGTGTGGAAACAACCTTAATAGGAACTATTAATAATAGCTATTGTACGTATGTTTCCTTGATCTAGCTTTCTAATGCACTCGGAACAATTGCAAAAGGGCTATGAGTTAAGTAGATATTTCGCGCCTTCACGTATATGAGGCAATAAATGACTATTCAAAAAATAAACCTTCTACGCCTGTAGGCTTAATAGAAAATTAATCTTAATGCAAAATCAAACAAAAAAGTTAATTAATACGTGCCCTTGAGATTACTAGTAGGTCAATGGGCTAGGCTTAGTTTACGGGCCCAGAGACAACTTCTATATAAGTAGAGCCAAAAAATTTACTGTATAAGAAAAACAAATTGCCTTTAAAAAAAGCTGTTTCGAAAAAGCGTTTGGTACTTAATTCACATACAAAACACACTCACCCTAATCACTAGGTATCAAGTATGTTCGTTCATTCATTCAATATTTAAGAGCGTAGCACTTGTCAGTGGAGTAACTTCCAGGCTTGACGGTTTTCTGCCAGCGTTTTCACCTCCCTGTACGACACGACCATTGCAATTCATTTATTTTATTTGGTCTATGAATACTCTTGTTGGTCTTCCCCGTCCTCTCTTTCCTGCTACCTTTCCCTCTATGATAGTTTTATTCATTGATTTGTCATGTCGTACAAGGTGGCTAAACTATTGCCTCTTCTAGTCTCTATACTCGCTAGTAGACTTCTTTTCTCACCGACAATATCTAATACTTCCTGTTTTTTGTCCAGTTTATTCTTTTTATACGTCTCCATCACCACACTTCAAATGCTACCAGCATTTCTTGATCTTTCTTAGTATGTACTTACCTTAAATGCAGCCAATCATCATTTTCATCATAGACGTCTAAGAAATAATTCCACATTTCTAAATAAGGGCTTCCTTCACCCACTTTCTGTAAATCGACAACGATCACGCAATAACTGACATTAGTCTCATTCCAATCTCTCGAAATCTAAGCGAAGATGAAACCAAACACATACGTGTGAATTACTTAAAAGCACACTCAAACGGCCAACTAGGCTGTAGGCATAATAATATAGTAACAATTTAGAACCTTATCACATTAAGAAAACAACACATGTCTTTTCTAATTGGTAGGGTATGCCTGAAAAGTTTACTTCGACGAGGTGCAAACGTTGTGTATATTCAAGTATGTTATCTAATAGTCGTGAGAAAAAACAAGGAGTTATCGACGTAACGCATCGAGAAAAGCATCGAGTACGCATTTCGATTATTACTCGAGTCACTTCACTTCCGGTGTGATTTTCCAATACCTCTTTTATTATTTAATACAGTGTGTTCAAAACATCCAAAATCTTTTAATAATACTAATTATATACTTACCGACATTTTATGAGTCCGTAAAATATAGAGTAATGTTTGAAAACTTTTACTTGCAAAAATGTTAGAGATCACATATATTAATTTACTTTACATTAGTCATGATTTTGATAACATATTTAGCATATTTAGAAACTAATGAAAATTTATTAAAAAAATATGACTAAATACTAAAATTTCAATTCTTAATGCAAATAAATTTCAAAATTATTTATTTAAAATATTACTACAAACACTTGACTGTACGATTCATATTATCAATTTATTTACACAAGTTATGATATTAAACAGAAAATACAGTCCTATAATCAAATCCTATGCACGAATTATAGATAAAAAAGCGTTATGTGGTTTCTAGAGGATTCATAGTTGGTTGTTCATCAAATATTATTCTAATCAACAGCCTGTATATGGTTGTTAGCGAAGAACACTCGTTTGCGTGAATGACTATTTGATTACGACTCGATTTCATTCGATATATCGTTGACCCGATATGTGCCTATTAGATGAGAATCACTTTATGAATCCCATTTGTGCAATCACCAGAAAGTAATCGTCTTTAACCAATTCGTAAGTAATAACGATATTGCCCTTGCTACTATGCTACTGATTTTCGGCATAACGTGTTTAACATTTTAATATAGAAACTGAGGTGGTTTTCACACATTTTATTTATATTACACGGGAATTACTCACGTACGATGAAGCCGGTCACTCGGACTATAGTTTCAACCACATTAGGCGGTCTTTTTCAAGGTGAATGCGCGCGCGCGGCTGCGTCTCGCTTCAGCCGCGCGCCGCATTCAGCATTCATAGTCGGAGTAAGAGTAATTCCCGTTACTTACATTTTTACAAAAGATACATTTGTTTATTTTCATACTAGCTGCGCCCCGCGGTTTCACCCACGTAGTGATGAAAAATGGTGATGATGATGATGATGATGACAAAAAGCCTATGTCACTCTCCAACCCTTGAACTACTATATATCCATGCCAAAAATCAGGTCGATCCGTTGTTCTGTTGCTGCGTGAAAGAGGAACAAACAAACCAACAAGCGATTTAAGTGTAAAACAGTAGGATCTTTAGGCTTTACTTTAAGATCTTTTCTAGACTTTTAGATTAGTAATTTTTAATGATTTTTATTTATATGTACCTACCTAGTACGTAATAATAATACTTGTACCTACATATTATTATTATTGTATCGTATTGTATTGTATTGTTTCCTCTATTACTTGCCTGTGACGTCATAAGAACATTCGACATAAATAGAGCGTTTGCAGTCAAGTCACGTGATCAACGAAAAAATGTGTATTTTTCCGAAAATCAGAACAAAACTTTGTTCTGATTAAACTTTGTATTATTTAGTAAATCAAAAAAATCTTTTTACGCCAGCATGACTCATATTTTTAATACAGTCAAATTATTTTAGGGCATATTTAACTTCTTATAAAATTACGAGCGCCGTGCATTGCAGCGCAGGATTTTGAACTGGTTAAGTTCAACATTCTGAATGGCACTGAACTGTTACGGACAAGTCTGACGCTTACCCTCAGGCAAGCGACTTGGTTGTCTCGTCATTCATACGCAAAAAACATGGCGTTGTGGTGACAATATGTTACGAGTAAAGTTATATATAATTTTTAGTTTTAGTTAGTGTTTTAGGTCAAACCTATCGCAAACTGAAATAGAACCAGTTCCGCCTAACCGATTTTGCTGAAATTTTCCATGCATCTGTAGTTCTGGCACAGAATAGACAATACAGAAGATACACTCCGTAAAATCATTTAAATAAGTGGTGATTCTTGTTACTACACAATAAAGTGCAATTCAGGACGTGCGAGTTGTTGGTCCATTATTATTTTGTCATTCAAAATACTTTATTTATTTGCGTTATTATTTTATTCAAAACGACTGTAAGTACATATTTTTAACTTGACTATGATACAGGAGGATCATTTTAATAGTTTTACCATGAGGAAAGACCATTTCTTGTGATCAAAACAGTTTGACTAAATAGTTTGACTATGAGGAATCACCGGCGCTAACTACCTACCACTATATTAACCTAGAAGTTGCCTCTCTGTCTATCTCTGTGTATCACGCGGCAGGGGGCGCGGCAGATCCGACAAGTCCGCTACTTGTAGCGTCATAACTAAAGTGTGGAGTGCGCCAGGCTTGCTACAGCTACATATAATCAAAGATAATTTACTAGATATAATCAAGAAGTAGGTAACGAGTAAACAAGTAGCGTTGGAAACAGCTTTTATCAGGAAGCGGAATATAACTCACATAAGGAATAAGAACTTGTTCTAACACTGGAATTGATTGATCTCGCCCAGGGTTGTCAAATGGATTCATTGGTGAAAGCCGATAATTCTGATGTTTAGCTGTGTTACGTCACGTGACCGACCGCTAGTCTTTCCATCCCTCCGGTAATCAAATTAGGATACAAAAATAATTTGGATTTATTGAGTTGTTAGTTAGCAAGGTGAAGTGGCAGTGGGCAGATATGCACATAACACGCAGAACAGATGGCCGATGGGGCCGAAAGGTTCTCGAATGGAGACCACGGACCGGTAAGCGCAGCGTAGGACATCCACCTACAAGATGGTCGGACGACCTAAAAAAGACCGCAGGAAAACGCTGGATGCAAGCCGCTTCCAACCGGCCCTCAATCGATGGGATCGGATCGATGAGGGAGGTCTATGATTATCCAGCAGTGGACGTTCTATGGCTGAAATGATAATGAATTTTCTAGAATCGTTGATACTTTTTAGCACTAAATGTTTTTATATGTTGGTCTTAGCAGCCCTTTTATTAGATACGTACAGCACGATTACCACAAGTCTCACATAAGGAATTAAAAGTTGTTCTAATACTGAAGCCAAAACCAAATTTGATAGCCCATTGGTCTAGTTGGTAGTGAACCTGCCTTAAGCGCTTGGGGCGTGAGTTCTATTCCCACCTAGGAAAAACATTCATGTGATTAACATTTGGGTTTGTTCTAAATCTGGGTGTCAATTAATGTCTATTTAAGTATGTGTATAAAAATATATATGTATATATAACAGTCTCTGGCCGCCATATTACAAGCTTTGCTTAGTTTGGGGTCAGATGACCGTATGTTCAAAATTGTTCCGAATATTTATTTATTTATTTACAAATTACGTAATTCCATCCATTCCATCATTCAATCATCCATCCAAGCGAGACTTTAACCAAACGTAGCCTCTTCCATACATGTATAAAACGTAAGATTTATTGTAATCAATAGGGAGGTACTGTGCTACAGGATTGTGGCAATTTTTAATTCCATTACATATCTTTAATATCTCCCTATTTATGCTATTTAACAAACAAAAAAATTATTCATTGGAAAAACCACAGAGGGCGATGTAAAACTCCTTATACCACGCTTACTATAATATTACATGGAACTATATTACGCTTTCTCTATAGAGTTCGTTGTAAGATTTTAAAATATGCAATAAGAAGTTGATATAGCTAAACTTAAAAGAATCCTGTAACCTACCTACTTAACCAGTGACTTAACTCAGCAACAGATTCATTCATAGCTCCTCTGTTACATTACAATTCACAACTATTAAAATTATGCAACGAAAATGATAGTTTTTTCGAAACAAGCTTGTATCTTTTTAACATTGCTCTTTCGATGTACGTAAAACAATAAACATTGCGGAATGATTAAATTTAGACGAAGAGCAATCATAGCTGTCGCAAGAACGACTTGCTGTCGATAGGCCGTTAGCTTTTAGCTTCGTATCATAACCTTTCACATGTCATAAGAATTTTCAACGGATATTATAAGTTACAATATTTTTAATTGTTATTCGATAACTTTTGAAATCGGTATGTACAGAATGATAATCCTGCATAAAATTTTCAAGTGCAATAAACTTCGCAATGTCAACGAACGACGCAAGCAAATGCCATGACTCAGTGTTTGGTCAAGAAATGTTGCATAAATATTGCTACCGTCAGATGCCTATGTAGGTGATATCACCCAGGTGATTAAAGTGGAATAGACCATTTTTACGGCTTCTGCGACAATACTTGGCAGTATCGTGGTTTCCGGCAATATTAGCGAATTTTTTCATTTAAAGGAAACATAAACCGCGTGACGACCGCGGGATACGTTTTTAAAAAGTTGGCGTATATTCGCTTCTTCCAATTAAGTCGTTTTTAGACTATCACTTCTTCCAATTAAGTCATCTTTAGAGTTCCGTATAACTAGAAAGATTTCTTAATAGTTCATTCTATCCATTTGTCCTAGCCCTTTCTTTTATTTTCGGTCTGAACAAGCCAAAGATTGAAATGAGTCTGTGGTGACTCATTTCAATCTGTAATTTCAATATGGGGTGACAAACTTTTCCGAACAGGACATTACAAGACAAGCAAATATTCAAGAAATATTGCGTTTGAGTATCGTTTTGGCTTCACTTTTTTTTTGGCTTCACTTGACTTTTGACAGTCATATCGTTACTTATCATTATTTTTTATGCAGCAAAAGTTTATGAAGATTTCATGAAGTTATTTAGAAACATTGGAAAGAAGATTAAATATGAGTACACTCATGCTTAATCGGCCTATTAATTTTTGCATATCATTGACCGATGTCTAAATGTCAGATGTTTAATTATTTTTTTCATTACGTATGTGGATGCACCTACAAATAATTAAATTCGAAAGTTTGTATGTTCATATGGCAGATAATAGAGCTCCTGTCAGAAATTTAAACGTAATATAAAGTCAAAAAGTAATTGCTTATAACTGCAGTTGACTTTTTAGTTTTTTTTTTAATTTAAATACTAGCTGCGCTCCGCGGTTTCACCCGCGTTATAGACCTCCTTGGAGCAACCTCCTTGGTAGCGACAGCAGTCTCCATTTACTTAGATGACTTAGATGACCTGCCAGCTTCATTGTTTCCTGAGAGATACAATCTGGGCCTGTTGAAGGCCAGAGTGAATAGGTATCTTCTTAGTCTACGTGCTTCATCTTCGACCACATCATCGCTTACCAACAGGCAAGTTGGTAGTAAACGTGAACTTATCCGCAATAAAAAAAAACTATGATGAAATAGACAATGAATTCAATTCTTGCCGTTCCATACAAAATGTATAGAAAATGAATTTTCTTCATAATTTTGTTATACATAATTTTATTTTTTCCGTTATTTTAATACTTATCCTGTGTAGATACATACTGTAAGTTTCTTATAAAGGAATAAATTTGATGTTTATAAAACACCAGCTCCGCTCTGCTGTTTGACAGGCGTGGACAACCCTTCAGAAACCCTTAGATCAGGCAGAAACCGTACATTTTCCAGGATAAATAGTATCCTATGTCATCAAGTATGTCTAAGCAAAAAGTAACGCCCTTCCGTTGATGTGCGTTATAATAATAATAGCTCGTTGGTCCAGTTGGTAGTGAGCCTTCTGCGCTTGGGAGCCTTCTGCGCTTAGGGGCGTGGATTCGATTCCCACCTAGAACAAACATTTATGTGATGAACATTTGTGTTTGTTCTATATCTGGGTGTTAATATGTATTTAAAAATATATATGTATGTATATCAGTCTCTGGCAGCCATATCACAAGCTTTGCTTAGTTTGGCAAACCGATACCGAGTGTGCAAAAACATTCCGTTTTTTTTTTTAAATTATAAATTGGCTTACGCTTGGCCGCCATCTTGCATGATGTTAAGCGATAATTCAATCTACGATGGAGCACGCTTGCCTATAGAAGAAACCGATTTTATTTCTTACTTCGAGTAAGTATTGAATTTAGTTCTCTTTCATATGATTTAGGAAAGAAACCAGATACCGTTAAAAGAGCATCATGCAAAAAACTTATTTAACTAACTGCGTAAATCAAGGGTGAATCAGAACAACAACATAGCAGCTAACATTCATTGAGTAAAAAAGAACAATCGAATGACCCACTTTTCACGGCGTGTGCCTTCCTTGAGCTACGCTTAGCAAAACACTAACTTCACTTGCGGTAAATACACGATGCTGTTTATTCAGCTAAATGTCAAGATATTGTTATCGCTTCAATCAACATAGGTAAATGGGTATCATCATCATCAGCCAGAAGACGTCCACTGCTGAACATAGACCTCTCCCTTTGACCTCCACACTGAACGACAGCCTGCCTTTTACATCCACTGGATGCCCGCGACTCTGACAATGTCGTCGGTCCATCTTGTGGGAGGCCTACCTACGCTGCGTCTTCCGGTTCGTGGTCTCCACTCAAGAACCTTTCTTCCCTAAGTATCGGTTATCGGTTCTTCGAGCGATGTGGCTTGCCCATTGCCACATGGGTATAGGGAGTTTGAAAATCGATGTTTTACAAAATCACAAACAAAAAGACCAATATTTCAAGCTCATATAGATAGTTTTTCATCACGACAGGTAAAACAATTTATGCCTAGTAGGTATCTAAACAAACCAATATCCTCTTTCACTTGCTATTTAAGATGCTAGCTCTGAAAGTAACCTTCAGAGTTCCTCTTCTTTTCAAGGGTGTTTCAGTCTCGTTGCGCATACAAATACACATACAAAATACAAAAATATTTATTTGTCTCTTAATAACAGATATACAAGCTAGGTGAATCTCTGACTCCTATGCTAGGTAGATTACCTGTATTATATAGGAGTCAGTTCCTTCCAAGTAATAGTGACAGATATTGACAAAACTAATAACTAAATTTAGTATTATATGCATGCAGTATTTGTGTACTTGTGTATGCGTAAGTGTGTAGTGAGTGTGTGTGTGTGTGTGTGTGTGTGTGTGTGTGCGTGTGTAATATGTGTGTGTTAATGAAAGAAACCCTATTGTATGTATGTAATTATTATGTGTGTGTGTGTGTGTGACACAGTGTTTTATGACATTAATCTTTTTCTCTATCTGATCACTTATCTAACTTACTAACTAATAAACCTGGAGTAGTTAGCCTTGGAATAGTTACGCCGTGTTTTGTCTTATTCTCTCTTTCAAATTTTGAGCTCGATCGAAAAAGACAAAAGACGGAGTAACTATTCCAAGGCTACTCCACGTTTATTAGTAAGGGGGTTAGAGTAATACTCTCCTTTGGTTCGCTATATCCTTTCTTTCCTACCTTCTCTCTTTTTATTTAATTCTTTTGATGCTATTATGAAATCGTCAAACAAGGTAGTACTCGTATTAATAGGGATTTCTAACAACAAATATCCGTAACTAATCAAACCGTACCAATTAAAATTCTTAGTAGACATAACCGTAATGAAGTGATATTTTGACTTAAGTACCTAATTTATTATACCAACTTATCAAAACTACCCAAGGAGTCTAAAACGCAGAAGTGATACATCACTACGTCAGTTTTAAACTATAAAAGCCAATTAGTTGTAGTGTTCCCACAGTGAGCTATGAGTGTACATCTCGACACGCTAGCCATTGTTCTACCGGTCAAGGGCAGGCAAACGTGCGCTTTTACCTATACAATTGCACGTATGTACGCTTTCTACGGTTTTATTAGCTTTTGCATGCTTTTAAACCGACTTCTAAAAAGGAAATGGTCCTCAATTCGGCTGTAGTTGTTTGTGTGTATGTTATGCGATGCCATCGCCGAAAGAGAACCGATTTTAGTGATTTTTTTTTCTTTTTTTTAATATTTCAAAGGTTGTCCCAATTAAGTTTAAAGAAATTATTACGAGTGAAAAATTAGGGGATGAAACCTACTCGTATTTATTGAATTTCACCGCGAAGTCAGTCTTTTTTTTTAAAAATACTTTATGGCCGGGTTACGCGGAAATGGTATACTAAGGCGAAAGAAGTCCGTTATACTCATCATTATGAACAACTTTCCCAACACTGAAATCACAAAAAAAAAAAAAATTTTTTGTTCTATTTCTTTTTTGAGTGTATTTTTAACCGTTTCCTATGGAACAGCTGATTTTTTTTTATGTTTAGGTTTGATCCCATAGTAAAAGTTGATCATTATGATGGGTATTATGGACCCCTACCGGCTTCGTACACCCTTTCCGCGTAACCCTGCATCACAACATTACCAAGAAACAGCCGTCCTGCTTTATACGAACTTTACTGGTTAAGATTCTTCTATATGTAAATAGGACTGCATATAAGATTGTACGTTAGTGAACCGATTGTACAATGCTGTACATATGTACATATACAAAAACGAAATTCACTCACTCATTTATCACGAAATCTCGACCTACGACGCTGAAATTTGGAAGGTAAGATTCATTATAGAGTGTAGAGATCCGCTAAGAAAGGATTAAGGGGGCAAATGGAGGGTAGAAAGTTTATGAAAGGCTACGCGTACAAAGTCGCGGGCAACAGCGTGTATGTAATGTGTAAACAGTGTGCAATAAAAGCAAATATTCAAGAAATCAATAAGAGACTATTTATGTAACGTTTTTTAATTCTTTGTTTCAGGTATGAGAGAAGTTTCACCGATCATCATTGTGCTAGCGGTAAAAACGTTGCCATTAAATCTGATGAACATCAAAACTCTCTAAGGCACAAACATTTTCGATCTTATTCTGTTAACCTCGGGGGTCATATTTGGGGGGGGCTTTTTATGTCAAACAGAGAGTGCTCTGAATTGCTTCTGCGCTTTGAGTTGCGTGACTTGTTAAACACTGTTTTATACTATCACGTTTGTTCACTGAAATTATATGATTTATTACGGGATATTTACCGTGGTAAGGTTGTGGAATGAGCACCCAATATAGCCGAAATATGCGCCGAAATATTGGGAGCTCTTTCCACAACTTTACCACGATAAATATCCCGTAAATAATCTTATAACTTATTTTTCTAGTGATTTCCTCAATACTTCGATCGATATTACGATTTGTCGTTATTAGGAGCTAACATTGCAATCTGTGCTTTTATCCTGAGGCTGTTACTATTAATCCGCAACACCTAAGTTTTACATGCTTTTAGTAGATTTTCCTCAGTGGTAACTACTTGGTTGAGTAATTTAACCTTGAATTTGTTTAATTTCTCATACTCTTGTTTTTGAAACTATGTCAAGGTTTGTTTGGTTGTAGTTAATATCTAATCATTGTTAGCTTAAGCCAGTTATGCTGAATTGTCTATAAGCTTTTTTTTAAATTAAAAAGTACCTAGGTATAACGATAGTGGCCGAGTGGTAGTATATGCGCTTCTGTCGATGATCTGACGGCATCTGGTTCGATCCTCAGCCATGCACCAATGACTTATTTAGTACTTAACTAAATTATGTGCAGTTTCGATGGCATCGCTCAAACACGGTGAAGGAAACACATCGTGAGGAAACCGGTATATCCAAGAACCTCAAAAGTACAAAGACATAATTATGACATTCACCAACATGCACTGAGCCAGGATGGTAGATTAGGGCCCATCCTCTCTCTCTCTCTCTCTCTCTCTCTCTTTCTATCTCTCTGGGAGAAAGCTTGTGGATAATGTTAGGCTGATAACAAAGATACTGTTGTTGACTGATAAATGATAGGTCATCATCATCATCAGCCAGAAGACGTCCACTGCTGAACATAGGCCTCCCCCTTTAACCTCCATACTGAACGACAGCCTGCCTTTTGCATCCACTTGATGCCAGCGACTCTTACAATGTCGTCGGTCCATCTAGTGGGAGGCCTACCTACGCTGCGTCTTCCGGTTCGTGGTCTCCTGATGAATGATAGGTACTTACAGGTGAAAATAAAAAATAAAAATGTTTCATACATTTTTTTATGTCTACGTGACATTTATAGCCCAAATGAGTTTGCTGTTCATAAATTGTTTTTTTTAAATCACTTTTCTGCATATTACTGGCATTAACAGATAAAGTTGCTGCGCTCACCTAACATCGATAACCTGTTACTTAAAACTTCTGATGTATTCCAGGCCGGCGAACATGCGCGCCGCGACAAAATTTAGTCGACTCTTCTTATCGTGCCAAAGCTAGACAGGCGTATACGTAACCGTAGGTGTCTTGACGCGTTCTCGCTCTACAAAGTGACGACAAGATTTTGTCGCGGTGCGCATGTTAGGCATGCAGGTTAATTTTGGCCACGGCGACTGCTTTGTATAAATTATATTACTTGGTGCATCTCACATGACTGATATAACCAATTTTAGCAGTAAAACTTTTTACATGTAACGAAGCCATTTATAAAGTTGTAATTATATTAGAAGATGGTTGTTTTTGATATGTTCTCGTTACTTCTAAAGCTTTTAGACACGATAAAGTAAAACTAGAAAGCTATAACGACAATTAGTTCAAGGTTAATAACCACGGTAAAAAGTTGATAAAAACAGTGGTAAAGTGGCGTGACTAATTTGGCGCACGAGTAGTTTTGTAATAACTAATTTTGTCTACTTGTACTGTGGTTTACTGTAGGTTATTGTCAACTGTTGCTAAATTACAAAGTAATGTTAGTATTGTCGCTAAAACTACAGAAAATGTAGTGCAAGGTTTATATTAAAACTATTTTAACTATAAACCTACAAACATGTCGGGTTATAGTTTTTTTAAATATATTTAGGCAATTCATATTGCCTAGAATACTTTGAGCTATCTATAAGTCACAAGTCCTAGTATCCAAACGACAGTATTTTCTTTTGCAATGGGGTGTAAACTTTTTAAATATGGCATTAGTATACCTAAACGCGGTCGAAGCACATATTTGCTCTGACAGCTGTAATAACATTGTAAAAACAACACAAATTCTGATCTTTTTTGCTAGATTTTAAACGTAAGACCAGGGGCCTTACGGACAACAGCTATTACAGGCACCTAATCCACTCAGTTGACAAATCACGCGACCGCAAACCTTATCGCGCGATAAGGTTTGCGGTCGCGTGATTTGTCAACTGAGTGGATTAGGTGCCTGTAATAGCTGTTGTCCGTAAGGCCCCTGACTTCAGAAAAGTATTAAAAGAAAATTTATGTTATTGCAGCTGTCAGAGCAAATAAATGCTTGGATCGAGATTATAACTTTTTTATAGGTATAAGGAACCTTATAAGGTTTTTTGTATATATCAATCAATCAATAGTTTATTTAATAATCTTAACCTATTACTACAAGCATAAAATGTCATATGAACTAATTTCGATTGTCGTAGTTATCAAATTATCAAACTAGCTGACCTGACAGACGTTGTCCTGTCTTAGGAACTGTCAAACACACAAAGTTAAAATTGTAAATCTAATTTTTTACACCTTTGTTACATTATTGGCCTTTTAGTAAAGATCCCTATTTAATAAAAATGTAATATAGCCTATGTTACCCGGGGATAGTGTAGCTTCCCAACGGTGAAAGAATTTTTCAAATCGGTTCAGTAGTTTCGGAGCCTATTCAATGCAAACAAACAAACAATCAAATCTTTCCTCTTTATAATATTAGTATAGAAGTATAGATTATGTTAGCGGTGTGCTAACGTCACTTTGACAGTTATCTAACCCAGTAGACGAAGCTGTCATCGACAGACCTGTCACAGTATACTCGTAGAGTGCTTTTCACAGCTTTTCATGAAGACGTGGCGCTATCATTACGTATCAATCGCTATCAGTATCATTACTTGAGCAGCACTTTTAACAACTTTAGGCATCGTACACGACTCTTTAACGATGGCAAGTTAATAAAAATCTCGCTAGCGTCCAACCACAATAACAACACCTGACAACCTCAACATGGAAATTTAGTTCCGCTGTTTGTTTCTGGGACTTCTTTCATGAAAAGCCCTCTAGTCTTTGCTAATTTATATCTTGGCAATTTACTTACTTTACTTGGTGACGTCTAACTCGGAGCATTCCATATGTTAGTAAATCGTTAGTATAGACTAGCGACCCGCCCGCCCGGCTTCGCACGTAAGTTACACCCGTGCGAAGCTGGGCGGGCGGGTCGCTAGTCTAATATATAAACTTTCCGTGAAAAATTATCTAACTGATGGTGAAAACCGCATCAAAATCCGTTGCGTAGTTTTATAGATCTAAGCATACATAGGGACGGGCAGACAGCGAGAAGCGACTTTGTGTTAGACTATGTAGTGAAGTGATGAAGTGATAGTGAAGTGATGTGGTCCGGACGTGAACTCGAGATTTGAAATTGTCATAATTTTAATGAAAGCCACATGAAGATTCGTACTTTGAAGACATGGCGTTGATATTGGTGCGGTAAATAGTCTGAGAAGACGATGACTTTAACCTCAAAGCTACACAAAGGGCTTGTAAATTGGTAACTTCAGCATGTGCATAATATGGTTTGCACTAATTGATTTGGCATTCAAATGCCACTGTTGTTGCTGGTCGAGATAAGGATGAGTAATCTATTGCCGAGAACCTCAATTAGCCAAAGATAATGCCTATCTACGAAAAAGATTGACTTTGGAGTAAGTAAAGACCAGAACATGGCAGATCAAGTTGCTTATGGCGCAAGCAAAGCATTGAATAGGGAGCTCTGTTTCGTATGCATTTCAACAAAATTTTCTTAATGTTTCAAAAGTGGTATATGATGCGAAAACCACGCGTTATCTATGCGTCATCTTACCACGACGTACCCCCGTTGTAAATAACGCTTAGACATTCAGAATATTGGACGTATGAACCTAAATCTTCTGAACTTGACGTCTACAAGCTTTAACTTGCAATGTTTGTATGTTAGTTTGTTTGTTTAGGTCAAATGTTGTAATCTGAATTAGAACCAGTTCCTATTAAACGATTTTCCTGAAATATGGGTATCAAATGAAAGAGCTTGAAGAGTAGGAAACGTAAAAAGTAAAGTGACTTCCCACTAAAGTAAATAATTAAGACCACCGCTCCAAAAAAGTGGTTGAAATTTTCTTTGCTAAGGCTAAAAGCTTGTTTACTACTAGTAGGAGTACCCAGTAGGAACAAGCAGAAACGCTCTTTTTTTTGCTAATAGCTTTTTTACTTTTTCCTTACTGACCCTGAAGCGATAGTAGATGATTATGTCAAGTTGATGTAAGTTAATTTAAGGTGATTAGTGTGGCCAACAGCTTTAACATTTAATTTTACTTATATTTATTATCCTTATACTTTAAATAAATTGTACATTAATAATAATTACCAACGAAGCCCTTCACAACAAATTTAACGCCAAAAAAAATACTGCATTGTAAGTCTTTCGAGAAACAATGCACGGAAGTTTATTCATTCCAAATATTTTATGTGTCTTTCCTCCTTAAAACAAAAAAATCACACCATTACCCCAATAAAGTACTCTCCAAGTAAATAAGAAATAATTGCAATAATGTAATTAACCTTAAAAACCCACATAAGTATAATTTATAATTGAAGTAATTATGATGGAAAAATATTGCTTATTTTTAAGATAATGTAATGTAATGTAATGTATGTAATGTAATGTATCAGCCGTCGTTTTGTCAGACTACAAAAAGAGGGTGCTAATGATTTTGAAAGTTTTTCATCTGTTAGTTGAAATTACCTTAGGCAAACATTAATTAAGGATAAAGTTTAGTAAGCCACCTACAATTTTGTTCAAGGCTTTAACCCGGATGCAACCCCACGGTCGGTTTGACGTAATGGTCAGAGGATGTTCCTCATTTACTCAAGTGCTCCATTATCATAATGCTCACAGAAATGGGACCGAAAGGAAACGTTTACGTGAATTATAACTTATTTCGTAAACGTTAACTTCTAAAATTGATTAAATACTTATATTTGACAGTTGGAGAAATTAGTGGTAATTGATAAACGTTTATTACTAGTATTCAAAAACTAACTTAAGATGCCCTACCGTGTGGCGCACAGTCGCCCACTTTCTTCACACGACCCGATCCTCTTTAATCTACGCATCGTGACCAACCGCAGCTTGATTGCCTTCAGCTACCAGAATATCTCCACTTCCCTATTTTTTTCTAATCAGCTGCTGTCATCCTTGTGCACTGGCCTCAATACTTTTAAGCTTCAGTTCTGCATGAACAAAATCAAATCCACAAAGCCTTGTCTTACGTGACGCAACACAATGCTAAAATATAAAAAAGTACAGGTATCTACAGTAAGCCTAAATTGTAACGTAGATCAATTTATGTGATTCAATTTTGATGCGCAAATCGCTGATTGTTCTTCGTCGCTCACCTAGGACAATGGGCTATAAATTAACTTACAAATTATTGTAACAGTAGTTATTTCGTGTCTTCACAGCAGAAACCCTTTAGTTTTGTTAAAGTTACGAGAGCAAAGTACTAACATTTCAAAGCAATACCAAATTGAATCAGTTAATGTTAGGTCCTATTTCCTAAGATCATGAGAATATTCCTAACATTATGATCTTGCAAGCGCTCCGACACTGCCCTGCGAACGATTGTTTAGTTTTGTTAATTATTTTAATTATGTACAATGGATTTCATTATGGGAAAAAGTAAATCGCCAAGGTCTCCAAAATACTTATCTCATCTCTAAAATACTTGTTGAGGGATGTGATGTGACCAAATACTCGGTGGCCATTGTATGTAAAATCAGTTGGTTGCAGTAAGAGTACATTTTTTATTAAATTATTTATATCTTTAGTCAGTTAAGCTTCGACAGATATTTTTATTTATGTGCATACAAATAGAATATTATTTTAATCGGTTCTCGTATGTAAGTATTTAATTTGATTTTTTGTAAGCAAATTCCCATACATTATATCTCATACCGCATTTTTTGTAATGCAAGTGGATTTATTGACTAAAAAAATACAGGCTAACACTACAAAAACAGTTAGAGTGCCCATAGACCGTTGAAAGTTAAGTCAATCCAAATGCTCAAGCCCACTATCAGTTGGCATCGTACCCAGCATGCTGGTGACACTACCACGCTGAATTATATTTATTTGGTTACTTCAACAGTTAAATTTTTTTAGTTGTCTCTGTTCTGGACATGTGCATAAAGTGTTAGACTGAATCAAGATATTTTCAAGTACCCAAAAGGATCTACATTATTGCCACTAAGATAAAACCTATACTGTTTGTAATTATAGTCACAAAGTAGGGTAATACGTAAAATGGCTGCGGAAACCCAATAAAATTTTGGTTTGAATATGGGGCATTTATTTATTTACCGTAATGTTAAACACATTACGTACAACAGGATGACTTAACGCTAAAACATTTTTACCAATAGAGGGAGCTATACAAATAAAAATACAAATATCTTTATTTACCTTAAAATTGCAAAATAAGTATACAGTTTTCTAGTAGTCCCCGCACTAGGGCTAGCCTGTATCGCGGGAGACTGTGATCGATTACAAAGAAACTATGAATAAAAGAGAACTTTTTATTTATATTACACGGGAATTACTAAAATAATATAAATATAAATAAATAATTTAAAAAACAAAAAAAAACAAAAAAAAAAACGTAATATAAATAAAATGTGTGAAAACCACGTCAGTTTCTATAATAAAAAGAGAACTTAGTACTATTTTTCAGGCTAATTATGTTTGTGATTGTATGTGGATGTGTGTGTGTGTGTGTGTGTTTGTGTAATGGTACATATTGATAATGGTAGCAATAGTATGTGAGAGTGTAAGTATAAAGTGTTCTAAAACTTATATAATTATATACTCGTATTGTGGTTATTAATAGTATTATTCAGTATTGAATGATAAACAAAGCCTCTGTAGCATCAGCAGCAGCTTACTTAAGCGTATATCAAAACTATAATCATCAATCATAGACAACCAGAACATAGATTTTAGGACATAAATCTTTGATTAAGGTATCTGAGGCAGGATGAGAAAACTAAAAATAAAATATTTCCGCTGAAAATAAAGAAGCGGTAACTTATAGAACAGTATTGTTTTATTGGGCAACGGAACAAAGACGGGCGTAGTAGAGAATGTTGTGATAGGTCAGGCTCCACGCGGTTGAATGCCGTTATGATCACGCGCGGGCAAGGGGTTACGGGAATCGCAGACCTAAAAGTTTCCATAGATATTATAAATATTGAAGAGGTGACTGCCTTTGACTTAGTAAAATTATGAATGCCATTGAATACTGTCTGGAAGTTTGCATTTGGTAAAATGTAAATACAAATAGCTAAAGCGGTCTGTAGTCACAAAATAGGCTGCCACAATGTTCTAATACTGGATAATCTGTACATAATATATAGATAGCTTTAAAGGTTTTATGTTATGAGATAATTTAGTGTTGTCACAATGTTGTTTTTTAATATGTAAATTTGCTACACTATCGCATTAGGTTACCTGTAATGATAGTTCTAAGTTAAAAAAAAAAAAAAACGTAGAGATAAAAAATCGGTCTCAGTTCGGGGCGAACGAGTTTAATCATTTTTCATCAGTTTTTCACACACAAAAATACCCGAAAGTGCGTGCGCATTGATGTCTTTTTCTAGACCATAATTTTAATATGTATGTTTTATATCCAACCAGCAAGCAATATTTAGAGCCCTTTAGAGGACCATGACTAGGGTTAGCTACTATTATTAGTCATTTTAATAGACGTAGAGTAGTAATGACATTGTTGCACCGTGATTAAACAATATTTCTCTTTAAAACTTTAAACTGAATCGTATTGGACGAGAACCATAGTAATTATTCCAATGCTAATCCACGTTTATTGAAAAGGAACCAGTTTTTACAACAAACAAACAATTCGAAATACTTATCGAATTTAAAATTATGACAAAATAGGAAGCCTGGTGGTAGCGGTTATCACGTTAGCTTTTTAAAATAAATTCAAATTATTGTATGTGTCAGTGCTTGCTTAATACAGGTCTACATTTTAGTTCATTGTTTTGTATCTTTTTAAATCAATTGGTCTTGAATGAAATGAGTTTTGTCTAGTTATGAAAAAACTTCTATAAAATAACCATTTGTACCATTTTGTACCATTTTTCTTAGGTTCTAACATAATACTTAGGTAATTTTGGCTTTACTGACGTGTAAAACTAATTTAATATGTATTATATTAATTACTTAATAAATTTTCTACACACCTTATTTAAAACACTGTTTTAAACTATCACGGTTGTTCACTAAAGTTATATGATTATTTACGGGATATTTACCGTGGTAAGGTTGTTACCGTGTCAGTCTTCCCGTGAACATGGTGCATGTAACTGCGCCGAAATAACGGGAGCTCATTCCACAACCTTACCACGGTAAATATCCCGTTAATAATCATATAACACCTTATTTAGTTTTTATTATGGCTGTAGTCATTTTGTGTACGGCAATAAATAAATAAATAATGACTACACATGTCATTATCTTCAGTTATCGTGCATAGTTCGCATATCAGTGCAACAAGCCGTGACGTTGCACGTTCAATATTTCCAACAAAAACACAGCCTTGAGTTTCTTAACCAGTTCATAATTACATATTAGTGGCAAATTTTTATGAAATTCCGTATCTTGTACGGAAATCATACTTTTTGATCCCATGGTTTTCGATTAAACTCGATCTTATCATGATTATGAAAGATCATAAACATTTCAAAAGCATTAAATTTAAATTTATGACTGAAAGTAATCTAAAACTAAAATTAACCTAAAACTAACTACTAATTACATTTTAAATTACAAATTAAATAATAATAAAAATAAAATAAAAAACATTTAATTGTCACTTAACTGTAACACATAATTTATTATTATTTTAAAGCTAAATTAAAAATAAGAGTCATAAATTTTATTGTTATATTTTTTTAAACCACGTCTGCATCGCGTGACCTCAATGCAGGCCTCTACTTTGCTCAAAAAGTGATCATTGCTATACAACGTGGTATTGGTCCCAGCATTTTTGAAACAATTCTCAAGGGTAGCTGTTTAATAGTTTATTTTATGGGTAGGATTTTTAATAGTATTTTTCATAGGTAATAATAAATTATAATTATTTTCATTGATATATTTTATTGTTTTATGTCATCAATAATTTAACTAAAATATAATAACGAGCAGCTAACATTTTGATCTCGTATTTCGTTAATATTTTTTCATCATAACATTAGGTGTTTATTTTTCTCATCAGGCAGCACTTGTAGAGTACTATGCCGTTATTTGCAGTACTGGCCGCTAAAAGAAAAAACTTTACTGCCAATTAATAATGAATTTTACAAAAATCTAAATAAATCGGTGTACTTAAATCATTTCCTATTGAAATAAATTGCAGCTATTAAAATAGTTGTAAAACGTAATACTCAGTTAAATATTATAATTATTGTTTATTAGCCCTTAAGCGTGATATATCAAACTTAAAGACAATTTAATCGTGATGATTAAAACACCGGTTAAAGCAAACCGTAGTTAATCGTCGCCATTATACATTTAACGCAATTAACTATAGCAATAGCAAGCATTATTACATGACGTGATTAGCGGTAAGGGGAAAGTGGGGTAAGTACTGTTTGGCCTACTTCTGTCTTCCTTTTCAATGCGGGTAGAATTAGGGCACATAAAATGTATTTGAAATAAAAGACTGTAAAACCAGTAGAGTATCCAGTAGAGGACTCGTGTATGAACGGCCTAATACAAAAGGTTGTGTATATTTTGGTTTTTAGGTTGTGAAGGTTGGGTTTATATTTTTTATTTTTTATTCATCAATACCACATTCAGATCAAATACTTTTTTAGAAACTAAAAAAAAAACATCTCACTTATATGTGCATACTTTATTTTCTTTTACGCGTGTTTTAATGATGCTTACACTAAGAATTTTAATTTCTCACTTATTATGTCTAGTTGAAAATCAAAAATGCACGATTCTGACTCCATTTTCTCCTTCCGTACCGACGACTCAGAAAAATTCCTTCCATATTAAATAAATAAATAATAAATAAATATTCGGGACATTTTTTGCACACACGGTCATCTGACCCCAAACATAGCAAAGCTTGTGATATGGCTGCCAGAGACTGATATACATACATATATAGTTTTAAATACATACTTAAATACATACTAACACCCAGATATAGAACAAACACAAATGATCATTACATAATTGTTTGTCCTAGGCGGGAATCGAACCAAGCTCAGAAGGTAGGTTCACTACCAACTAGACCAACGGGCTATCTAAAAGGTGAAACCATAATAGATGCATATGAATCAGCGCTAAGCAACGATTACCACCGTTAAGCCAATATTGTACATAGAAATAAAACGGTTATTATTACCGTACGTTTTTTGCACTAATCAGTCTATGGATAGATTTAGTTATTCATCATTTGACCTGACCTACAACGTAAAAAACGGTAATTCACAATACGCACCGTACACAGTTTAACGGTTAGTCCAATTGAAATAGGGACCAACCAAGCAGTCGCTGTTTTAACTACTATTTCTTCATCTAAATTTTATTTCTACCACAGATGGCAAACAAGCCAACGGTTCCTCGAGTAATGTCCAATCTATCAGCTAGAATTTAATTTAATCGTAATTAAACTTATAATATTTTTACAAGCTTTTATATAATTTTCCCTGTTAGTATGGGTCAAATCATGCGACTGAATTTTAAAACCGATATCCCCATAGATTGAGCTGAATTTACATAGACGTTTAGTTTGGACAAAGATAAATGACAATGCATGGATAACTAAGTGACGTCATACTAAATCCAATATGGCGGAATCCCAAAGATAGCAGAACATATTTTTTTATGCATCCCCATGATATAGTTATTGA
The DNA here is from genome assembly GCA_914767915.1 of Agriopis aurantiaria. NCBI lineage: Eukaryota > Metazoa > Arthropoda > Insecta > Lepidoptera > Geometridae > Agriopis > Agriopis aurantiaria. The sequence goes on along the minus strand of OU611992.1, from coordinate 12,820,371 downwards.
ATGAAAGGGCTTATTGAGTTGAATACAAAATAGTTATTTATGATACAAGTGCGGTAAGTTGGTTATTACAAACGAGTAGACGAATGTAGTAAGCCCGAGACGAAGTCGAGGGCTTACCATAGTCACGAGTTTGTAAAAACCAATCCGCACGTGTGCCATACAACGTTTTACAACACATCTGCGAGAAAAATAGGCTACAAATGAAATAATTTTTATGGAAATGGAAATTAAAAAAATACCGTAAAGTACACGCACGGTGCTATGCATCTGAGCGTGTATGATGTTGTCCGTTGTCCGTTGTATGATGCGTAATGTTTAACTTTCGAACGATGTATACAGGCTTCGTAAGTGCACTTTTTGAGCAAATGTGTTGAAAAATATTTCATCACATCACACTAAATTCAATATGATGGAGACTAAAAGCTTGTTTCAAAAAAGTATTTGATTTACAAATATATTTTTTTACCGGTACCGATGGCTTTTTTTGTGTCAGAGACCAAGGCCCGTTTCAGGCCGCTGCACCAGCTGAGCTGAGTAAGTAGTTTTTTTATTGAAATTGATCAAACAATATAAAAATTCAACGATTCTATGTCTCGTAACAATTATATACATAAAAAACAATACAATTATTAGGAAATAATAATGCATTTAAATAATAATAATAATAGTAAATAATAACGTCCTTTATACTATAGCCCAGCTACATAAACAACTCACCACAGTAGCGCAGAATTTTTTAATCTTATACTGTACAATATTTTCATAATTCCCATTCACACATCCTATAAATGTATATTATACTTAATAGGGCTTCTTGGTGTAGGCTTCGGCCCCACCAATGCCTATCAAATGTCCGAGCTAGACCTTAGAGTTAAGCGAAACAAATAAATAAGAACGTCACAGTAATTAAGAATATTGTTTATTTCCACTGCTTATTTAATCCCGCAATACCCGTATAAGCGTAGCCAAGTACGTACAAGCATTATTTGTAAGCTCCTTTAACCAGATTAAAGATTACCTTTATCGGGCATCATCGGAATTGTACACGCGTACAATTCGACCAGCTTATATTTACAAGTAAAGAGGAGCCACTATCGCATTTTTAACAACATTGACAATGACTCGTTTAAAGATTTTAGTTCTTTAATTTGAACACCTCCACATACAAGTTAGTCGCACCGTAAAGTCATTATTATTGGCTACAGAGAAAGCTCTATTGTGCAATGTATGACATAAGTAACGCCGTGGTCAGAGTGTAAAGGATGTGAGACCGTTTCCCTTTATTTGCATATCCACGGTATAAATAGCTATACCTATTGTAGTATAGAAGCTGGCATGTATGCAAAGTTATATGTTAAGTTATATGTTGAGTTATATGTTGAGTATGTTAAGTTATAGTAAGTACCAAAAGGTGTAGTGTCCGATTTATAAATGGGAAAGTTTAGTTTTGATTCACGGCCGAGCAGACTGGTTTGGATCTAGGTTTTAGTTGTATGTGCTCTATTATGGAATCCCCGACACCTTTACAGCTAATGAGTAAAGATGTTCATATCAGATCTATGTATGTATAATTTTTTTGTATTTTTTAAGAATGTGTAATATGTTTACTGTTGGCGTATCTTTATCAATAAATAAATAAATAAATGAGTGTGACGAAATATTTATTTATGGATATAATTTAATCTAGGACGTTAGTAGACAAAACTATTTTTTTAAAACTAGTATTAATAGTCGAGTTTGCGCTCAAACGCAACCCCATTATGAATAAAAAATAATTACAATACAATATTTCTTACAGTGGGCGAATAACCAATTCCTAGGACTTTTCTAATATATATTATGATAGTGGCTCATATGGTTCATTTGTGAGCCTAATTCTATGCAATTTTATCGTATTGTATGTATTGAATTATGGCTAGTACGATTGTATAAGTACATGCCTTTACTTGTTAATGAAAACATTGTGCAGTATTTCATCACTGGCTATACACACTAGCCGAAGACATACGACATACGGCACTGAAACGTGGTCTCTCACTATGGGCCTCATAAGCAAGCTCAAAGTCGCACAGTGAACTATGGAGAAGGCTATACTTGGGGTTTCTTTACAAGATCTTAACAGAAATAAGGAGATCCGTAGACGAACGAAAGTTTCCGTCATAGCCCACTGGATTAGCAAGTTGAAGTAACAGTGGGTAGGGCACAGCACGCAGAACAGATGGCCAATGAGGCCGAAAGATTCTTGAATGGAGACCACGAACCGGTAAGCGCAGCGTAAGAGTCTACCCACAACATGGATGGAAGACCTAAAAGTGACTGCATGAAAACGCTGGATGCAGGCCGCTTCCAACCGGCCCTTTTGGAGGTCGATGGGGAAGGCCTATGCCTATATGCCAGCAGTAGACGTCCTATGACTGAGATGATGATGATGGTGATGAAAAACATTGTTAATAATAAAGCTAACAAAATAGCAATAGTTTGTTAATAAAGTAGTTTCAAACTGTTCCACAAAGTCATAGTATTGACATTAAGTCGGTAAAACTAGACAGAATAAATTCAAACAGCGGTCACTGTGGTATGGTCAGTGGGTTAGCGGTCATTGCCCCAAACTGACCCACTTTGCCTGCTCTATCAACTCTTAAACAACTCTTATAGAGTTATTCGGAAAGGATAGGCTAAGCCGAAAGGGGTTCATAGTACTCATCATTATGAAACAACTTTTACATTGGGGGGCAAAGTAAAATCACGTTTTTATTTATATATTCCAAAGCTGGAAAACAAGCAGATGGGCTGCCTGATGGTTAGCAGTTACCGTCGCCTGTGTATACTTGTAACACCAGAGGCATCACAACTACGATGCCAACCCTTTGAGAATCTATTAACTCGCCTTTGAAGAATCCTATGTTGTAGCTTCTTGGAAACACCGCGTAAAGTAACTCATTCCACATTTTGCACGTGTGAGGCAAAAAAGATCGCGTGAATTGCACAGTGTGCGATTTTCACTGATTTATGATATGCGGATGATGTGTCAGGTGGTGGCGGTTCCATGAAAGATGTCACACTCAACGAAACGCATGGAACATCTGTTTTTTACTATTTCAGGGTAGGTCCCGTAAAAGTTGTTCATGATGATGAGTATAATGACCTCCTTTCGGCATAGTATCACGGTTCCGTATAACCCTGTATAGACTAACTCTACTTTATTGGTTATTATGTCATTATGTTAATCAAGTTTCGAAATGTCATGCTAATGGAAAATGTTTACAGCTTTGCACTGTTAGACTGTAAAAATAATAATCTGTCGAATTTTGTAACAGCTGACCTAAGTTATGAGTCATGCATAATTTTGTACTGTAAATTTTTGTTACGCCTGTTTTCTTTTTGTGTAAGGGCTTGGCTTGGCAGCTTATTGGAATGTTTTTTTTTTGTTCTTTCTCCAGAAATTAAACTATTGCGCTGGTTTCACAGCTGTACGAGAAATCCGCGCGGGTCGCCCGTGCGGACTCCCGGAGCGGAGACATACGTGAGGCGCTAGAACACAGAAAAGAGAAGTAAATAGAACGGAAATGAGAAGGAAAATCTGTCGCCAGGCATTATGACAGAACCTTGATTGAACATTCTTATTTATGTCAACGCGTCGAACTCCGCATCCAAAGAACTTGGACCTTACCTTTTTGGTTAGGTCTCAAAGTTCTTTGTCTGCATCACAGTTGCTAACAGATTTTTAATGACTGACGTTTCATTTATATGGGTGCAACTGCCTACAACAAATTTCTTACAAAAATGCCTTGACAGCCGTTCTAATTTAAACAAATAAATATTTTCTTTTCTGTGCGCTAGAACATCGTTTCACAGCGACGCGGATTGTTCCGAACCTGGGGTGCAAGTACCGTTCTTTTATCGATCGTCAAATTGACAGTTGAGGTCGTCAAATTCGATAATATGCCATTTTTTTCAGTACTCGCTGTGATCGATTCTATGGCATTTTAGCGAATTTGACGATCGATAAAAAATGGTACTTGCACTGCTGCCTTCCGCGTCACTGACGATATAAATTATCTTTGCTCCGCGCAGATCCCGTCTCCCGCAGTACAGCTGTGAAACCAGCCTTATTTTTTATCTTCAATGCTTGTGGTAACGAGGGAGGAAACAAGTTCCGGCGCGTAGACTTGCTAAATGTTACCGCTTGCATTGTTTTGTTTGTTTTCCCGCGGTTTTGTTCACATCAAGTTGGTTAATAGAATAATGTTTAATTTATGTACAAGCGCGTGTTCAGCGAATAGTGTTACTGAATTAAATTAACTTTAAAGGTCTTATTATCCGGCTTCAAAAAAAGAGGATTCTCAATTCAGCGCGTATTTTTTTATAGATAATTTATTGAAGTTTGCGTTTTGTTTGACCTGAGCAATTGCTGTTTCAGTTAACAAGTAGTAGGCGTTTGTAGTAAAGCTACGGTCGTAACTAATATTTAAAAAATCTATCGCACTAAGTATCACATGATTACATCATACTTATATTATAAATAGGAAAGTAAATTTAGTTCTGTATCTTTCCATTATGTCTATTTAGAACAAAACAGCTAATATTTGGCAAGAAAGTTTAGTGTGCACCTTATAAGTAATTACTTTTATACTTTTGATCCCTGGCCAAATTAATTGAATAAACTCGTTATTATTCACACCGAATATCACATACATAATTATAGAGTGGCTTAAATCCTGGCTAAAGCCAAGGGGCTCAAATAATTAATAGGTTTTCAGAAAAAATTGCATGTAGAAATATTTTTATCTACATTTGACTTTAAGTAGGTAAGTAACAATAGTTCATTGCATACGGGGCTACCAGTGGTGCCTAAACAGTAAAATCAACGATCAATTACTTTATCCAAGAGTAAAAGATTGCGCAATACAGGTAGATTTCTCGTAGATTTCGCTGCTAAAATTAATAAAGCATGATCCTAATATAAGTTATTTGACTCCCAATTTGCAACATAATAAAACAGACGAAATTAAAATATACAGTAACAGTAAATATTACAATTAGAATAGAATAGAATCATTTATTGGCATTATAACATTCGTTACACTGGGCAAGTCAATTTACAGTGCAACGAACACAAACCAATACAATTAATAATAGTAAAATCAATAGACAACAAGTAAATAAAAATTAGCACAGGAATTGCTGTATAGAAAGCTTATTTTAGGTTTCAAATAAAGATTTTTAAATTATAATAGCATCTAGTTTTACTCTTTCTTCATTAGACAAACGCAAGCATATCTATTATTTAAAAAAAAGAAGAAAAAAAGGCACTTAGTCGATATGGCACATCTTCACCACATTTTTTTCTAAAAAAAATGGCGCGGACTCCCATAAAGGTTTGCTATCTTTGGTCCATAGTATGTGTCATTCAGTCAGTCCGCTATAACTAAATTTCTCTTTTGCTATATATTTATAGATTAATCTAAAGTAAAGCATATTGTTCTACCTTAATCCTTTAACACTTACATTATATGCAACACTCGTGAAGCTCTCTAAGACAACAATTTACGTAACAAACAATACCTCATCAATAAAGTTGTGACACAGCTCTTTTAAAACGCCATCCCTGTGTGAAAACATCTTACATATCAGAGGTCAGGTCAGGTCAGCTTATTTATTAATGATATATTTCCGCAAATATTCAAATGATCTCGGTTTTTGCAAGAGGTGACATTTGACATCTTGAGATTGCTGGTCCTGGGGTTTGCTACCGATTGCTTCGTTGTTTGCCAACTTTTATTAGGTGTGTGTAAATAATTTGATGAAAATTATCAATATCATTAGCATCAGTCCTTGCTACATGCAGGTCTAGTAAAAACAATTGCCAAAAACATGCTGCTGGACCACCCTACCGTAAGGCCGTCTCTTCCACCTTTTAGCAACTTTAGTAATTTTAGTTTAAGTGTGTCTAGTTCCATGGTTAGCTTAAAATTTAAAAAATGGTGTCAAATCAATATTTTATGTTTTATCTAGGAACCCCCAAAGACCGATTAAGGATATTTCGCTCGATCGAAAAAATACATGAAAGTTTGACTGACTGAACACTGAACACTGATTTAAGCTTTTATCCCTGTTTTTTTGGATTTATTCAAATACCCATTTATTAAATGATGTCTACGATATCTTAATATACAGATTTCATAATAACGTAACGTACCCCAAGTGATGCTTGGGTTATGTCCTACCTAGCAGTGGGCAGGCGCTTCAAAGAAAGATTCTATGAGAGTATAAGTTAAAATTTAATCAAGAAAAAGGTGAAATTACATGCGAGTTAGACTGAGGGTCGTGAGCTCGGAAGGTAGTGAGAAAATATGTTGGTCTCTTGTTAGGAGACTTAGCTTTAAGAGCGTAGGCGCCGATCGCCGCGTGGCTCGACGCGGCTCGTGGCACGTAGTAAGCTCAGCTGGGCAGCGTGTGCGGCTGGCGAGGATCAGCGTGCTGGGAGCGAGGGTCAGTAGCACTCGGAGGGCAGCCGGTGTATGGTCAGCGTGGCGGCAGCGAGAGTCAGTAGCACTCGGAGGGCAGCCGGTGTATGGTCAGCGTCGCGGCAGCGAGAGTCAGTAGTACTCGGAGGCAGCCAGAGTATGGCCAGCGTGGAGCACGGGCAATGTTGCGATGCCGGGAGAAAAACCCTGGAATGCGTTAAAGGCTACGCATCAGGAGTGGCACAATAAGAGCCGCTCGGTCCAGCCGCGTGAGTTCCACGAAGGTAGTGGCAGATCGGGACAGGCGCCCATAAGTCTCACGGCGTGGTACCGGCGTTGCAAACATAATTTTGATCGGAAGGATCCAAGATACAGAATAATGCTTGAAGAGCTAATAACACAAGACGAAGAAAGAATGTGGTACAGAAAATTACAAAGAAATATATTTTACACTTTTAAAACACAAAACCTAAACACTTCAACAAAAAAACTCACCCGATTATCTGCAATTCGGGGTTCAAAATTAGATTAGGTTCAGATATAAATTTGCGACTTCCACTTGGAAACGTAGAGGCGGCAATAGCCGTTTTTATGGCCGGAGGCCTTTATATCATATTTTTCTTCTAGAAGCTACGTATTACCCCAGTTTTTAATATTATTTTGTTATTAAATGAGGGTTGATATTTGTTTCGTTTAAAGGTGAAAGCGATCTGACATTACGTCAGTCACTTTCATTCTGTCAACGATCTTTATGTCAACGTGGTGACTTTGTTATTCGTTAAGTTTGGCTGCTAGCGTATGTGCCATTTGCCATGAACGGAAGATATTTTTAGAACCGTTACAATGAAGGAAACCGCAAAAGTACATTTTACATTACAGCTATACTTTTCGAAAAATATGAGAAAAACCTCGAAAATATAAGTAACGAAACACACGACTGTGTGTTAGCGCCATGATTTTGCTCCACTAAATTCGACTTCAATACAATATATTAAGCCTTATGGTCATCTGTAGTAATAATTATTGCTTAAAAGTGGTAAAACCTGGCCTTAACACGGCTAACATTCTAAACTATTACTTAATTTAATATCCCTTTAATTACTTAATATCCCCGATCTATCTAAATTTTATCGTTTTACTGTAAAAACACATTAGTTGTAACACACGTGTTTTTCAGTAAAAAAAACAACTGCAAAATTTACCCTGTGACACTGCGGACATAAAAATAAATCTAACGACACCTTGCATTCTAAAATCTGTCAAACCTTTTAGGTAATAGGAGGTCGAATACGAACCAACCGACATTACCCGCCATCAGAGATGTCAAGAAAAAAATATTTCTCTAATATTTAAATCTTTTCCAACACGTATTCCACGACCAACTTCGCATTTTTCATCAATAGACATAGAGGTCAGGCACTTCAACAATGAACTTATCAATGACTCGAAAATCCCCAGACGCCTGAAGGCATTGCAAACCTTTTAACTTTCCATGCTAATGAAGAGAAGATAAAACCTTTGACATACCCATTGACTTTTATCGATGACTTCCCGTAATAAACTGTAAAGTCTTCAACTTTTTTAATTATAAACGACGTAGAATGCACATGGTACTAATTTACGGACATTGTATACATTTCGAAATTTTAACTAAGCAATACAAAAATGCCTTAGAAACGTACGCGATCAGATATTATGGTTTACGTAACGTTATTTTTTGGCTAGTCAATTTAGGATTATCGCTTGTCAAGGGATTACTTTGTCGGCTTAACTTTATGCAATATCCACTTACTTATGCAGCTATGTTTATGTTTATGCTTATGTTTGTAAGTAGATGTCTTAACTGCAAGACCTAGATATCTTACATTGTCGAGTGAGTCAAGCAAGTAGGTACATCACAAATTACTAAGAAGTTGGATAAAATAGTGTCCTCGCTCTAGATGTACAAGTTTAGAAAATTCTAAGCACTCATATGTTTTTCATAATTTTTACTCGTAACTGGCTATACTTATAATGTTTTTGTTTCACCATACCAATCTCATGAGTCCAAAATCCTCCACTGGGTTTAAGTTTTCTTTAAATTTTGTCACCCTTTCTCTGTCCAATTCTGGTCAGTGATCTATTAAAAATCTCTGTTTCCTACATTCTAAAACCAGGTAATTACTTACTGTACATAATTTTATTTTGTCTTGTAAGTTCATGCTAAATGAAAATTAAATAATACCTGTTATTTATTGTTCTACTAGCAACGCACCCTTCGCACGGGTGTAAGTCTTATTTTTTTACACCTTGGGTTACATTGGAGTTTTAGTAAGGATCCCTAATTTTTTTGAAAATATAATATAGGATATGTCACCCAGGGGTAGTGTAGCTTCCAACAGTGAAGAATTTTTCAAATCGGTTCCTTAGTTTCGGAGCCTATTCAATGAAAACAAACAAATAATCTAATCTTTCCTCTTTATAATATTAGTATAGATAATAACTATTATGGAAAAATTTCATAACATGCAAGATACATATAGAAAATTCATATTGAAAATTGATTTAAAATATAGAAGGTGCCGATTACTAGGTTATTTTTGAGTAATATCAGTAAGTATCATAAAATACAGATTTAATATCTGGCAACTAGGATCGATCACTTAGGTTAGGTAACATGGGAAGTTTACCAAAGAGTTTTGTAAAGGAGCTTTCTATTAATTTATGTCAGAAGTAAAGTGATGCATCTTCATAGTCTTATGAAAGAGTCATGATCTCTGCACAGATTATAAATCATTTAGTTGAGACACTCCATAGATTTAAGCATATTTTAGATGCTTTTTAGGGAGATACAGAAAAAGGCGCCATAATTTAGAGCCAATGTCTATCCCTGCTCACGAACTACGTAATGCCTCTTTTTTTAATAGTTTATCTCAGTTGTTTTGTTCTAAATCAATGACGAAGATTTTTGGAGGCCTAAAAGATTGACACTAGGGTTGACCACTCAACCTAGATCCCTAGATCTAGTTTTTTTAGGTCTATAATCTGTACAGATTGTTTTTTTTTTTAGAAATTATCATTTATGAAAACTGTTTGGTAAGAATCTCTTGCTAGATGCTAACAGTGTGTATTATTGCGCGATAACTAAGTCCCGACGGGTAATTAAAATGAGTTCAATTAACAAAACTTTAACCGTCTTACCACAAAAGATTTAAGCACGCTTTAGACAACTGTTTAGCATATTTTTCGCAGTGAAACAATTGCTAAACACATGTCTAAAGCGTTCTTAAATCTTTTGTGGTAAGACGGTTAAAGTTACTTGTTCTTAATCACTGGGCTCGATTCTCCGGACAAACAAACTATGGTGAGAATAAAATACATAGTTGTAGTAATTTAGGCCCCGATAAACGACTGTAAACCTCTGTATGAGATAGTATTTGTTGTCAGTTTGGGCTATACCAACCGATGCAGTATTTTTTTGGATTAGATTAGTACGTTATTGGCTGTTAGAAGTGACAGGCAAACAGGCCAAGATTGGTAATATCTATACCCGCTAATTGTCTAGCAGTGGACGAAGATGGATTGATTATGATGGTAATATTTTAGGTAGTCATTTTATGCCTCATACGATACTAATCCTACTAATATTATAAACGCGAAAGTTTGTATGTATGGATGTAAGGATGTTTGTTCCTCTTTCACGCTGCAACGGAACAACGGATCGATCTGATTTTTTGCATGGGTAAGTTCAAGGGTCGGAAAGTGACATAGGCTACTTTTCATCATCGTCATCACCATCACCATTTTTCGTCACTTCGCGGGTGAAACCGCGGGGCGCAGCTAGTAAGTTATAATCTTGTCTTGTAAAATTGAAGCCACATCAAAATAACTTCAAACAAAGACTAAAATTAAGTTATGCTCGTAAAATGGTGCTAAAAAGGAATTATTGCCCACTAAAGACTGTAATGTGAGATAAAAGATTAAATACATTCGTTTATTTCCAATTTATTGACACTAACATTACATTTAAATGTATTTCCACTATGTACCATTAATGTCATATTACAAATAGGGTTGGCACAAAGAAATAGAGTCATGTCATCAATAAGTCATGCTAGGTTGGTATTATACACAGAAAAGAGAAGTAAATAGAACGGAAATGAGAAGGAAAATCTGTCGCCAGGCATTATGACAGAACCTTGATTGCACATTCTTATTTATGTCAACGCGTCGAACTCCGCATACAAAGAACTTGGACCTTACTTTTTTGGGTTAGGTCTCAAAGTTCTTTGTCTGCATCACAGTTGCTAACTGATTTCGAATGACTGACGTTTCGTTTATATGGGTGCAACTAGCTACAACAAATTTCTTACAACAATGCCTTGACAGCCGTTCTAATTTAAACAAAAAAAAAAGTTTCTGTGGTATTTTCTGTGATACTATATTTTAAACTGTTCACTATCATGAACATTCAAGCGCGTTTCTATGACACTGTTAGGTTTTTGGTACTAACTGGTTTTTTGCGAAGGATGTTTTTTTATTACATGTTACGTTACATGTTTTTTTTTTTTAAACTTTTTTTTAATAAATTTTCGGTAAATTTTTTCACACACGGCATCTGACATCATGATACATATTTAAATATATATTAACACCCAGATATAGAACAAACACAAATGTTCATCACATAAATGTTTGCCCTAGGTGGGAATCGAACCCACACCCTAGCGCAGAAGGCAGGTTCACTAGTAACTGGACCAACGGCTATCAAAGACTTTCCTTTGAGCTTTCTTCCACTTGATCCTCCTTGGCCGCCACCTTCTAAACTTTTTTCAAGACCCGTTCCTGTCATTGTTACAGGGGATGAATTCAAGGTTTTTGACCTCTTAAGAAGTACACACCCTATAGAACTTTGCTTTCCTGTATATATATATCCTGTAATACATCTGGTATTCGCCTCGTAGCTTTTGTTAGCCTGTATTTTTTTTTTCATATTACATGACACAGCTACTTGGCAGCCCTAAATCCAATACAAATATATTCAGGCCACAATCCTCAGATCTATCAGGACCATTATTTCAGTCACGGTGTCTGGAAGGTATTTGATACAAACGAGGACCTTGGGACCTCTCTAATGCGATGGTAATATGAACAGTAGGCCATTTGACGTTGTTAGTCTCATTGTTAACTTATATGCGAGTATTAAAGTCCAGCTAGGACCTAATAGTGTACAAGTAAAAACGTAGTGGGTATACGTTAATTTGATGCTAAATCGGTTCTGGTACGATGTATTTATTTCGTAGAAATCAAGACTAAAACACCAAACGAGATTCTTATACGTAAAGTAAAAGGACTTTTTGGTCAATATTACTCAAAAAAGTGTATGCTTAGGATCACATGACAGAAGCGAAAAGTTCATCAAGGTTATCTCTCTCGCTCCCTTAGTCGACACGATCCAACTTCACCCGAACGTGTATTATTTGAACGTGATAGTCACGCGATTTCAGTGTTTTCTCCCGTGCCCAAAAAGTGCACAAAGTGCCTAAAGAATTTTTCATTTCAAAAATTCTTACCTATTACATCTTTCCAAAATTTGCTAATATAGGTAAGTATAGGTAGAGAACTGTTTTTTCCCTATCCCAAAAACTGCTCAACGTGCTTAAAGAAGTTTTCACTTCAAATATTCTTGTCCATTATATCTTTCTAAATTTGCATTTATAGGTAAGCAGAGGACCTACCAAGGTACCAAAAATAATACATTGCAATGTTAAAAAAATTGCCGCTTTATTATGAGAAGCTAAATGACATAGAATTTAATTATACGTAATTTATGCAACCTTTTGTAGACTATTTTAATACAAACCATTAATTAGCACGTGGTTTAAAAAATATAGCGCATAAAATGTGTTGAAATTGCATTCTTCGGTGTTGTTATCGGCAATCAAATGTGGTGTTAGATGCATTAAACACTTGCCTAATCTATAGGGACTATCAAAACGACTTTATTTACTCATCGAAAAATGTTCGCGCTCGTAAAATTACATTTTTACAACCAAATTAAAAACCTAACATCGTACTTACGCACTCTATAAATTGATCGAACTTGCGATAACTCCACTTAATTAACGTTTTTAAAGCATGATAAATTTGGGGTTATATCAACACCTATACAATATTAACCCGGGTATGTCCTAAAACTGCGACCAGAACCACCGGAGGATGGGCAGCAGCGTCCTATTAGTATACGGTGAACGTACTGCGATCCCTAAGCCGCCTGCCAAGCGTGGGGATTATGGCAACACCCCTCTCTACGAGGGAGGCCTTTGTTCAGCAGTGGACGTTTACAGGCTGATGATGATGATGATGATGATGATACAATATTAAAATTTAGATAAAAAAGAACATACCCTACTCACTAAGGTGTGAGTGAGTAGGCAATCATAGGCAAAAAACTAACTCATCATCTAACTTTTTTTGTAGGGTTGGCCGACAGCGAAAGTTCTAAGTTCTTTAACCAACTTCAAAAAAAGGGCAATGGTTCTCAATTAGATCCGTATATTTTTATTAAGTATGTAATGTCTTAGTGGGACGTGGTCCTTAACTGCTGGCCTTTTGGAAAAACTCAGAGTCGCACAGCGGGCAATGGAGAGAACTATGCTCGGAGTTTCTTTGCGCAATAAAATCCAGAACCAGGATATTCACCGAAGAACCACAGTCACCGACATAGCTGCTCAGATTTGCAAGTTGAAGTGGCAATGGGCAGACCGATAACCAATGGCGAAGAAAGATTCTTGAATGGAGACCACGCACCGGAAGACGCAGCGTAGATAGGCCTCCCACTAGATGGATCGGCGACATCGAGGTCCATCAGCGCTTGCATCGCTAGGTGGACAGTGCAGGAAAAGAAATATATTTCAGCGTACTCTAAAAAAGACAATTGCTATTCATTATCATCATTTCAGCCGTAGGATGTCCAATGCTGGACATAGCCCCCCCCCCCCCCCCAATCGATCTCCAAAAGGGCCGGTTGGAAGCGACCTGCATCCAGCGTTTCCCTGCGGTCTCTTTTAGGTCGCCTGTCCTTCTTGTGGGTGGACGTCCTACGCCGTACGAGCCGTGGAGGTACTGGCCTAAAGATAGACCCCTTCCCCTTGTCTTACCGTGGGTGCCGTAGAAGTTGGCTAAGGGATAGGGGAGGCAACCAGAAGAAAACACGTAACTGCGCTCGCCAACCCGCCTGCCAAGCGTGACGAGTATTAGCAATATTGAGTATTGCTGAATTTGGTGGGTATGTAGTTGTAGATAGCTTATACCTGATTGAACATAATAGGCTTGGAAATATAAAAGATTCTTGTAGGAGTGGGATAGTGGGTGAAACAGTAGGGCACCGCTAGTCGTACCATAAACGGTACAAGATCTGCGTCGCTCTCACTACAAACCCCATTCATCCGTACACGAAACTCTTATTTCATCAACTACATAATAGACTCTACAATAAAACTTGACAGTGTATAATCACACAGATTGTACCTTACCATGGAGCAGATACAAAGAGAAGATGGCATTACTATATTTTTACTTCACGACAATGCGTGGTCTGCGCGGGTGATACACACCACCTCTTACCCTACGATGGATGATGAAAGACTGCTATAATTTAACGCATGTATCTATAATGTGACACAATTTTTATGACATTATGAATTGTCAACAATCTTGGTAAAACTCTCAGAACTCTCCAAAGGACTTGCCTCAAAGCCTTATTTTCACGCAACGTTTACCCACAAAAACTTGAAAAGTGTACTTTTTTGTTCTATTTTGCTATTGCTACTAGATTCACATAAAAATACATTTAAGCCGTTAACAAAATATAGTTGTTTTTTTTTGCATACCCTATAGGTTCGCATACCACTAATTGGGGACCACTGATCTAGAAGAAAGAATAAAACACTTGCAAAAAAAATAATGGCAAAAAGCACTGAGTTGTCATCGTACACAGTCACTTTAGTAATGCCACCTCCTTTTTGTATTTTCTCCGTGTAACTTACCTACCACGGAGCTTATTACGTAAGGGATTATGTAGTTGACAAGTCATGAATGGAATTTTCGTACTGACATGAAACATCGATATGCTTACTGACATTATCGGCGCGTTTATCTGCATGTTTGAACTGCCTATCAACATTGTAATCCATCATTAGAGCTACCGTATGTGATGCAATCTATAGAGAATAAACATGGTCATAAGGAAGTGTTTACCCATAATTTTCTTCGTAAATAAAGACGTAACTATACAGGTTCATAAATAAATAATCTTCTCTACATCATATCTAACAACTTGAGTTCCATGACTTGTAATATTTAATATTTTATTAACCCCTGACGCAAACAGAAAGGTGTTATAAGGTTAACGTGTGTATCTGAGTCTGTATTTGGCATTGTAGCTCCCAAACGACTGCACATAAGTCACAATGGCATCGATTCTGATGCACTCTAAACTAAACTAAATTTGACAGCTCTAAAATTGTGGCAGCAATCCTTCTCTCACGTATTAAAATGAAAAGAGAGGCAGATAATTTTAGTCCTGTCAGATTGGTTTAGTTTAGTGAGTGGTATGACAGAATAGGCCTCATTATCGACTTCAAATTAAGTTCAAGTCCTTTAGTCGTAATATTAAACAAGTTTACATAGTACACGTAATAATTAATAGCGTCAAACAAGTCATAGTCACAGTCAATCAAAGTCGCGGTCAAGTCAAACTCATGCCCCAATAAAGTACTGTAGACTTTACAAGAGGCTTCTATGGAGTTTTGGAAATAACACGAAAAGACATGTTTCACCTCATTATATAACTTGGCCACACACGAGCACATTTACGAGCACCTAATAAATAATAATTCACCATTAGTACACATTAACACTCGAAAATACACGAGTTTAAGAAAATAATACAACGAGCCGACATATTTTTTTTCCATGTTGGCGCCAAAACTCCTCATTTATAAGTACTTAGTAAGATACTCTTTTCCAATAAAACACCGATTTAATAAAAACGGCTCATTACAAAGACGGTTTACAGTTCCCTTTAGGGTGGGTATATAAGGTCCTTGTTGACGTAAGAAATAATGGCGTAGGGCTATATTGACTGGAGTATCAAACCGCGTCTAATACTTCACGTCATATCACTTGTTTTGAAGACATTGATTTTCTGACGCGTGGGATTTTGTTTTGCTCGTTACTGCTTCTCAATATTGACTCCGAAATGCTCGAATTATCCTCATTTGCTTCGATTTCACAACATTATCCATGGAGCCATTCTAAATAAAGAAACACCGGTCAGATTCCTGAGCATCGAGATTTTATCACGAACTGGAATCCGCGTGAAAAGGGTTGTGGTCTGTCCTTATGCGCTTTTAATTCCGTGATAAGCATGACTTTTATATCACTTTATAAATTATGCGGGACTGTTTTATGAGTTTTTAGGAATGTGGCCCTGACATTGTAATCGAAGTTATTATATTTAGGCAGATAATGTGTGTTGGTAGATGTTAATAAGGTTTATTTTTTATTTTACTAGCGACCCGCCCCGGCTTTGCATGGATGTAATTCACGTGCGAAGAAAATTCGCTACTTATATGTATAAACTTTTCGTAAAAATTATCTATCCACAAAAATCGTAATTTTTTAGAACAAAAAGTTAATGTATTAAATCAGGGTATAATTATTGTTTCCATTCCAAATCCGTTCGACCGTTTCACCGTCAAGAAGTACCAAACATACGCACTCTAAAACTTTTGCATTTATAATATTAGTGTGAATTTGTGTGATACTCGTCGTTATTTGGTATTGTATTTCTAAAATGATAAGTGGTTCTCAGAACCGATGTAATTGGTTTCTATATTTACGGGTTAGGGTTTATGGGTCAATGTATTAACCCATATCGACATTATCGACTGGCAAGGTCTTTTGGAACTCGTTTTGATCCGGCCTTGTTTGTTCAATTATCTTTTGTGAAACTGATGTTCGAATTTTGCAGGAATGTGTATTATTGAAAACTAGCTGCGCCACGTGGTTTCACCTACGTAGTGATGAAAAACGGTGATGATAATGAAAAGCCTATGTCACTCTCCAGCCCTTGAACAATACCTATCCAAAAAATCAGGTCAATCCATTGGTCTGGTGCTGCGTGAAAGAGGAACAAACAAACCAACAGACCAACAAACTTTTCACTTTTATAATATTAGTATGATAATACACACTTCTGCATTTTTTTACGTACGTTTTTTAAAACGAAATATAAAAAATGGGATACAAAGAATTGCAGAATACCAAAACTTTAATCAACACATTTTTGTAAATTTTTTATGTTTTTTTTTATCGCGAATATGAGCTACGATGTGGTCGAAGATGAAGTCCGCAGACTTAGAAGACAACTTATTCACTCTGACCATGAAAAAATAATATTAAAAATATTACTTTTGTAAATTAAATGTGTCTTTTTTTTATTATTTAATATTTATTAACCTAACAAAATAAAACCTTAGGTACTAACACTACAAAAACAGTTAGACTCCCATAGACCATTGAAGATCTAAAGACAACCGCTCAAGCCTACTTCCAGTTGGCAACGTAACCAGCGTGCTGGTGGCATTACCATGCCGAAATGGTATAAGTAAAAAAATCATGGTCTATCCTCGATTGCACACCCCGTCTTCTACGTCTTGTATAAATCCTTACAATCTTAAGATTGCCCCGAAGAGATCGTTTTTAGCGATAAGGCCGCCACTTGTTCACTAGTTTTTTAAAAAGTTTTTTGTCCTCTGTATCAAATTTAATGGTGTAAAAAATAAAGAGTTAATCAATCAATCAGCTCACCTCATCTTCAACTTTCAGGGCGCCTGGTTAATGCGACGTGTGACCAAAATGCTGGCGTATTTCTGGCTCAACGCATAAGTATTGCCATTTAGCGTGGTAATGCCGCCAGCATGCTGGGTACGCTGGCAACTGGTAGTGGGCTTGAGCATTTGGATTGTCTTTAGACATTCAACGGTCTATGTGCAGTCTAACTGTATTTGTAATGTTAGTATTAGCTTGTATTTTGTTTATTTAATAAAGGCACTTGCGCAGTAAAAAAAAACAATCAATCAGTTGTTTATTTTTAGTTAAATTTTAAAGTGTGGAACACTTTAATATACAAATTGCTTTCGATATTTTAATAGTAAAAAAAAAACTAATTATTATGATATAGTTAATATTAATAATACAGTACGAGTTAACGAATGGGTTTAGTAGAGTAACTTATCAAGCCGGAAGATATTTATCTGCCTCACATAGATTGATCGTTTTAGTACAGGCTTTACCCAAACCCGTCGATCTACATACGTTCGCTTTGTTACACTTTCCGGGTTTCTTTATTAGTGTAATGCTGCACGTGACATTGAGTTTCGGGTTTCAGTTCTGCTTAGCGGTTTAGTAACGCACGTTTTTAATTGTCACTCTCTGCATCACACGGATTCACTCAAGACTCCGTGTTTCCGGGAGAGTTAGATCAAGGTAGAATTATAATACGCACAAAAGGTACAAGTGTGTTTGTGAAGTGTGATTATTATTTAGAGTGCGATTAGACACATACACACACACTTAATTTTTACACGCTTTATATTAGACTCACTTTTAAAATAATAATCTGTAGAAAACTTTATTTATTTACACGAAAAATATTTTAAACACAGTATTTAAAAACTAAAACTATCACTACCTAATTATTGTATATACAAATTAAAAAAAATATATATATATAAATCATTAAAAATATTATCTAAAGTAATATGATTATTCACGGTTGTTCACTAAAGTTAGGTTGTGATAGATACATAGAGATTAAAACGGTGAATCTTTATCTAATCTTGGAAGTTGATTTTAATATACTAATGGGCTAATAAGGAAGTGGTTGGTAGAACTCGTCAATGGCTACTTGTAAAGCTAGTTTGCATGATGAAGTGGTAATGGAAAAGCCACATTGCTTAAAAACCGATGGGGAAGAAAAGTTCAGCAGTGGGCGTCTTCTGGCTGATGATGATTATGATGATGAAAGCTGGTACCTCATCTATTGTATGATCTTGCGTGTTGAATCAAAGATAGTTTTATGAGGGAATTTGCTGTATTTAGTTATTAAAAGTATTACACGAAAGCTTATGCGTATATGCGTCCTGTCCACAAGACCACACTTCAGTTGTATATCAATGTTACACGGTTCATTATAGCCTGTGCCCATTGTAACTGTCAAAACTAACCTGTAGTTGCTCAGATCATTTCACACGTCTGTACAACAAAGTTGCGTTTAATAGCAACCCCAAGATACTACACCTCGAATGTGTGCTCCTTTGGTTTGTTGTAACAAGCCTTACAAATGTTTTTTTTAAACTTATTTTTAATTATTTTGCTATGATTATTTTAGGAGTAACTTACACACAATTCAAAAAACGTAAAAGGTTTGAAAAAACTGCCTTTTTAGTTTTCGGCGAGCGTATTTCTCAACTCTACTCATCTCGAAGTGTGTGTAAACTAGAGCGTGACATCGATTTTGCGCGTGCCGTGCATAGGCAGGGTTTGTCAACGCGCCATATGGCTGAATCTGGAGCTAAAGGTTTTGCAACGTTACGTGGTCAAAGCTTGCGTGCGTGAAACTCTTTGTGCTCATATAAAGTTAAAATGCGTAGGACTACACTATAAGTTATGCCTTTCTTTTTTATCGCCCTAGTGACATAATAACGGCATATATCTATCTTTTGTCACTCTTGTGATACAATAACAGTTTTTATTGAAACCTAATACATAAAGTTGCAAGTTATAGAAATGTGTACCATGGTCACAGTGAATGAATCTGTTGATATTAATTTATATGTACCTAAAACAATTTAAGTTATTATTGTAGCGATTTATAGATATAATTATATACGGGGTTACGCGGAGATGATATACCAAACCATAAGGGGTCCGTTACTTTTACTATGAAACCAAAAACGTAGATATCAAAAAAAAACGTCTGATCGATTTCTATGCAACATTAGATATTTTTTTGTGATTTCAGGGTGGTCCTATAGAAAAAGTAGTTCATAATGATAGCCCTTTCGGCTTAGTACACCCTTTCCGCGTAATCCTGTACTTGTTCATTTCGTTATTACATATTTAGTTAAAAATGGCTTCATCATCATCATCATTTCAGCCGTAGGACGTCCACTGCTGGACATAGGCCTCCCCCATCGATCTCCAAAAGGGCCGGTTGGAAGCGGCCTGCATCCAGCGTTTCCCTGCGGTCTCTTTTAGGTCGTCTGTCCATCTTGTGGGTGGACGTCCTACGCTGCGCTTACCAGTCCGTGGTCTCCATTCCAGAACCTTTCGGCCCCATCGGCCATCTGTTCTGCGTGATATGTGCCCTGCCCACTGCCATTTCAACTTACT
This sequence comes from Agriopis aurantiaria, assembly GCA_914767915.1. NCBI lineage: Eukaryota > Metazoa > Arthropoda > Insecta > Lepidoptera > Geometridae > Agriopis > Agriopis aurantiaria. Next base: position 12,800,464 of record OU611992.1, on the reverse strand, counting down.
AATCCGGTGGGCTATGTCGGTGACTTTCGTTCGTCTACGGATCTCCTCATTTCGGATTCGATCTCGTAGAGAAACCCCGAGCATAGCCCTCTCCATAGCTCGTTGTGCGACTTTGAGCTTGCTTATGAGGCCCATAGTGAAAAATGGCTTAAAAACACCTTATTACTTAAATATTTAGTTTGCTTCGCGCGTTGATGTCTTTTGTGAGGCCAATCGCCCCGCTACTTATTTATCTATTACTAACATACTAGCTGACACGACAAACGTTGTCCTGTCTTAGAACTGTCAAACGCGCGAAATTAAAATAGTAATTTTTTTTTAATTTTCCAATTTTCTTAATTTTTCTATGCGTAAGAACCTTCTACAAAGTAAACTTAACTTAAGAATAGGTTCTTATACTATATACTTATATTTTTACTTTATAAAACTTTAAAAAAAAACATTGCATCAACTACAATCAGTATTAAATTTTCTGTATTATCAATTATGTATCTAGTCATGTTTTTTCAAAGTTACCAAAAAAAAAGTTAAGTTATGTTCAAATATTTATACATCATGTTATAACTACTACTCAGCATATATTTATTTAAATTATTCGTATTGTTAACAAAGATCATCGTTGTCGTGATAGACAGAGGTAATCGCCGTTAGATATGAATAGAACAACAATTAAGAACTGCTGTTTTACCTGACGTTGTCCGGAAGACATTTGAATAATGGAAGCAATTAAATATGAAAATTATATAAATGCGTTATACAGTCTGTACTCAGCGACCACATAATAAGTATATGATAATTTTTAGATATCATAAGTATATATTATAGTTGTGCCATGATGTTATATATAAACTTAGGAAGATACGTTTTACCGATGTCTGCGTGGCAATATAAACACAAGTTAGATTGAGTGAACTCAGTCCATCCTGTGGCAACGACGCAAAAGTACGATGCGCGATTTTGGATTAATAAAAATAATCAAAAATGCCATGTTGTTTGTTTAGAAAATGAAATACTTACCTATACAGGGATGGCTGGAAAGTTCTATGGGTCCTATGTAGGTAGCTACAATAAAATATCGCCATGTCTTAGCGCTTTTTAATAGGTAATGACGTCTCTATTTAACCTCATTGGGTTTTACTAACAAATTTCTAGTTTTCACGCATTTTGTGCACTCTTTACAATAGACAGCACGTTCGATCCTCGGCCCTGCACCAATTTTAGCAATTATCAGCCTTTCATGGTTTCCACTGCTGGAATACGGGCGTTCTCTCCGAGACAGAGAGGGGATGGGCTCTAATCCAGCATGCTGGTCCAGTGCCTGTTGGTGAATGTCATTTGTCTTTGAACTTTTGAGGTTCTTGGACATACCGGTTTGCTCACGATGTTTTCCTTCGCCGTTTTAGAGCAATGGCATCGAACGCCGCTAATTACGATATATTAACGCCACACATAATTTATTGAAGTACTACTACTAAATAAGTAATCGGTGCAGGACCGAGGATCAAACCGGGTGCCATCAGATTGTAAAGCGCACATGCTACTACTCGGCCACCACCACTCTACTATCACACCAACCAAAGCATGGTCTAAGCTGTAGCTGGATTCATAAAATTTTAATATCACAAACCGGACAAGTGCGAGTCGGGCTTGCGCACTGAGGGTTCCACCCACCACAAAATACAATAAGGTTGTCCAAGTAACCGAATTACCAGTTATTATAGCGCCTTCCAATCATCAAAATAATTTGCTACGCAGTTTTCTACAGGCGCTCGAGTATAATAACTTGGTAATGAACAGAAATTTGTCACCGACTAGCACTTGTCCATTATTTATTATTTGTTGTTATACTTTAGAGTATGTACTACAACCCTGCCAAGTTTGACGCTTGTGCGTATTATCGTTTTTACCTTAGAGCTAATACAAAAATATGTAAAAAAAATATGTTTGTTGTATGGCGACCCCCCCTTTAATTTTTACTTTTTGACTTTTTTATTAGATGTTAGTTAATCCACCGTAACGTTACATATTCTGTGAAAATTTCAACTGTCCATCTATTACGGTTCGGAAGATATAGCCGTTAATATGTAGGACAGACAGACATCGTATGCTTAGTATAAGGGTCCCGTTATTACCCTTTGGGTACGGAACCCTAAAAACCTTGAAATATGTTCCAATAACGATTCTGATTGCGCAGCCCTGTACGAGAACGTATATTATAGAGATGCATTGCGTAAACTACAGTAGACTAGTAATTGCCTACCCGGAAATATATCCATTCATTATAAGCTATACCAAAGGACACACGTTACGTGTCTTTATTCCACATACAATTGTCGCCTTTATCGGGTAATTCTTAATGGTCAGATTTCCATAAACATCAAAGGTGGAAATGAATAGAGCCTACAGCGAGATGATGGCAATAATGACCAGCGATTTCTTAAATAGGTTCAGGGAAAGCTGTATAGCGTGTTTGGTATTAATGCTATTACTTAAATCAAAAGTGTGAAATAAAGTTACGGCGTCACATTTACTTTTTTTAATGTTTTATTTATTTTGGCAATTGAGAATTAAGCTATATTATTTAAAAGATAGCAACTACAGACTAGGTAAAGCTATTACGGAGCCCAGACTTGCAGTTACGATTATTTTCAACTCAACAAAGAAACAAACTTTTCAAACAACTCAGTCAAATGTCTGAGGAGCGGGGTTAGGGATTGGCAATTTTTGCCGCAATAGAAAATTGTTTTTTAGGGTTCCGTACCTCAAAAGGAAAAAAACGGAACCCTTATAGGATCACTTCGTTGTCTGTCTGTCTGTCTGTCTGTCTGTCTGTCCGTCTGTCCGTCTGTCCGTCTGTCAAGACCCTTTTTCTCAAGAACGCGTAAAGGTAGCAAGTTGAAATTTATACTTAATACTTGGGTCTACGGTTTCTTTCGGCTGTAAAAAAATAAAAGTTGTAAGTCAAAGCAATCAAAAGATATGAACGTTTATGTCGTATATTTTGCGATTTCACAGGGGAATCAAAACCACCTATAGGGTACTTCCCGTTGACCTAGAATCATGAAATTTGGCAAGAGGCAAGGTCTCATAGCACATAATATATAGGAATAAATCCGAAAGTAATAAATTTGAAATTATATCATTTAAAAATAATTATTTTGCTATTACAAACTTACATTTTGTAGTTGGAATGTATGGAAGAACCTTATTGTCAACTACAAACTTAAGTTTGTCTCTCAATTTTTTAACTTCAGTTAGTTTTTTTTTGGTTTCGCGCTCTGAGGGTTCTGTCTAACGGAACCCTCAGAGCACGAGTCCTACTCGTACTTGTCCGTTTTTTTTTTTTAAGGAAACGGATCATGGTATCGGTGGATACATTTCGCCCGGATCCGTGGCTAATCAAACCGATACCGGGATCCGTGGATACTGGATACAAACCCAATATTTTTTGTTACAAGACGTAGCGCGGTTATCGGTTATCGGTTCTTCGAGCGATGTGGCCTGCCCATTGCCACTTCAACTTGCAAATTTTAATAGCTATGTCGATAACTCAAGTTCTTTGGCGAATATCCACGTTCTGACGTTCCGGATTCTATCGCGCAAAGAAACACTGAGCATAGCTAACAAATGTATAGCTAGTATTTATTGACAATAGATCGGTTCTAATGTTTCATTTATTACACAGGTATAACAGACCTACCGAAGGATATAATTAAATACATTACACATACTGAAAAGTTAATTTAAAAACAAAATCATTTGTCGCAAACGCTGCTATTGTTAGGTATTGTTGTAGGTATCTGTCATAGTCACGAATTCGTTGTGAGCTCAATGAACTCGTCTCGTCAAATCTAGTTTTGACCTATTGGCCCATTATTTTACAGAAAATTGATCTTCTTTTCAAAACCAACAAATATTCGATTCGAGTATTTTTTTACGTCTTGACGTTTCGATCATTTCAATGTGTAATATTTTTAATCGCAAAAACACAAAAAATAATAACAAATTTAAATGCTGGCGTGTTTCTGGCTCAACGTAAGTATAAGCATTGCCAATCAGCGTAGTAATGCCGCCAGCATGCTGGGCACGCTGCCAACTGATGGTGGGCTTGAGCATTTAAGTGTTTAAGTCTAAGTGTTTTAGTAGTGTTAGTGTTAGCTAGTATTTTGTTTAGTTAATAAAAGCAAAAAATGTATCATGTTGCAAGTTTTTAATTACATAACTATAATCTTTTCAGAGATTTTTTATTTGCATATTAAAGATTTATTTACCACCAAGATTACTTGAAACTTTTGACACAAACAAACAATATTTACAAATCGAATAGTTGTATATTTTGCAAGAACGCTCACTTATCTGATGAATCATAAAACTAATGTCTAATTTGCATTCGACTATAAACAAAAAAGGTGAATCACGTAACTTTGTCATAGAGATAAACTGTTATATCTAGATTGACTGCTGTAGGTTACTGTTCAACGAGGTTACTGTGTTTCGGCTGATTTATGGCCCAAACTGAAGCTTTACTTACTTATACAGGGTTACGCATAAATACTGTACTAAGCCGAAAGGAGGTCATTATACTCGTCATTATACTCATTATTTTGAACAACTTTTACTATGGGATATACACCGAAATCTGGAAATAAATATAAGCTATTCCATAGAAAACGGTCATTGACACCCTACAAAATGTACAGAAAAGCTGATTTTTATACGCGATTTAGTGTTGATCCCGTAGTAAAATTTGTTCGTAATGATGAGTACAATGACCTCCTTTCGGTTTAGTACAGCCTATGTGCGTAACCCTTGCAGTTTATGGCCTACGTAGTTTAGGTCAAAAGACCTATTCATATTAAAAAGTTGCGACATGTCTGTTTCTTAGTCAGGCTTAGGCATACCTACTCATTTGAAGCTGAACGGATTTTGATGAGATTGATTACAGACAGTTACAGATGGGCAGGCCACCTTTGAGTTAAACTTACTTGAAACACTTAATAATATAACAAACATAGATATTAAGTAAACGTGAGCTTTAACATTCTGACAAAACTGAACTTTATAAATAAAATATACATTAGCAAAGGTATTTTAAGCGAGCCGAATTAAATTTTACCTTGTCTTGTCGATTTTGGCAAGCCAAGCCAAGTATTTTGCCTAAAGTGATTATAGATAAGATTAATAACAATAAATTGTAATAAACACCCATTGATGTCGTTAGTATCAGAATATATGATGGCAAATTACTTAGATTAAGTTTTTGAAGTCAATAAACAAAGAAGGATAATGCACCATATAATATAAATAATGGACTTTATAATATTCATTTAAGTAATACAAAATGCATCTTTTTTTAATAACTTTATTGTGCACGTGTTAACTTTTGTCATCGCAATATATTCATTTATAATTGAAAACATCTATAAATTATTTTATATACCTCATAGAATATAAAATCTACCTATCTCACCTACTACCTACCTCATAGAATTTAATAATAATTTTTTAGAAAAAAACCATAACCGACTCTAAGCCTATACCTACATGTACAAACTTAAACTAAAAATTAAATTTTAAATTAAAATTAAATTAAATTCTAATGTTTCTGTGTTCAATGGTTCAAACGTAGTAGGTATCATGGTTCAAACAGAGATTGAAAGTCCACATCAAAACTTTTGCTCGTAAGTCCTTGCTCGTAGGAACCACAAACCAAAACGTGATCTATGTAAATAAAATAAAAAAACTTAACGTGGTAAGTAGGTATATTTTTTGTTTGTTTTTGTTGATAACTCAAAAAGTGTTAAATCAACTTCGATAACATTTATATGAGACCACCTCGGAGGTATGACCTACCAACAAAAAAACAATCATAAAAATCAATTCATAATTAGCGGAGTAATTGCGTAACAAACATACAAAAATAACATACAGTCGAATTGATAACCTCCTCCTGAAGTCAGTTGAAAATCAAAATATACTACTCACTGACAGATCATGAAATCTCAAAAATTACTTGAACTACGAAGCTCTTTTGCGGGGCAAAAGGAGGTTGAATGGTTAATATATGAAAAACTACGCGCACGAACTCGCGGTCAACAGCTAGTCTATCTATATAAAAGGCGATGTGTTTATGTATGTTCTCTATAGACTCCGTTACGGCTGGACTGATTTTGATGAAATATTCAGGCAAATTTTTTTGACTAGCTCAGCGAGTGATCCTGTGAAGTTTTGCAACGATAGAATCAACAAATAATTTTTTGGTGTTTTAATATTTTCCCTACAAAAAACAAAAACATAAATCGAAGTATTATTACATCATTAAAAAAAGTAAAAAAAGTCATCTAAGTCGAAGTTGCAGAACCAAACATCATTCAAAACGTGCTGCGTGTGCGTGCGTAGGTACGTGTGCGTGTGTTAATGCTTCGGTACAAATTTTATCGATTATACCGGATTTTCACTAAATTAGGTAAATACAAACTAAACCAATTACTTCTAATATATTCATCGATCAACCCAATCAAGCGCGGATTACAAAACAATTATTATTTACTGCAATTACGGATATCTTTGCATGTTTCGCATCGCAGAGTTACCCTAGGCTTTCTCTTGACCTCTGGCAGAGTTGCAAAACAATTTTGTACATTTTCCGACGAAAACGCATATTTTTCGATCTAAGTCGGCCATAGGTCGCCCGGGTCAGTGTTGTGTTATTCTGGCCATATAAGAATTATTTGTTAACAGCAAATATGTAACATCATAAATTCTTATGATCGCTATTATGAAAACTATTGCTGAAATGTTAATAACATTCATTTAATTTTATTGTGACAAAACATTTAGATGATTATTGATTCCATTTCATACAATCATATTTTATTTGACCTCATAATAATTAAAACGCTACTCAAAAATATTAAGTTTAATAATAAGCCTGTGTCCTAATGCTTTGTTTATTACAAACAACAGCGCTTAGCGAAGGACATAAAAAATACATTAGGTACACATAGGAAACTACCTATTAGCTACTGAAAAAATAATTTAAATTGGCTGATAAATTTCTGAGATATTATAAGCGTTTTATGTTTTTGGAGGGGGTAGAGAGAGGATGCTTTGTCACTCTCCCGTAAAGCGTGTGTTAGTATAGCATTTGTATAGCGCAAGCAGAGCATTTGCTATAGTGCTCTCTCGGTTTAAAAAAAAAATTGTTTTCGGTCATGGGTTCTATTTATGATCAGTTTATTTTTATTTAACATGATCCTATTAATATGTTAATGTTTACGCTGATTTAGTTTTATGTAGCAAACCCTCGAGTACATAAACGGACGCCAGCAAATTTCATAGTAGAGATAATTACGTCCACTTCATATCTCCATCTCTAAATAGTATAAAATAAAATCGCTGTCTGTTTTTATATCCGCTAACTCGTCCTAAGCCATGCAACGGGTTCAGATGTGGTTTTGACCATCTGTTAGATATTTTTTCACACAAGGTTTAAATATTATATTGTACCTATAATAAAACTTACACTGCGAAGCCGGGTCGCTAGTAAATAACTAAACCGATAACATCCTGGTAATCTAGTTAGTGATACTACGTATTCCTTACTTAGATCAAATTTAGTTGAATACCGCAAACCACATATAAGTCACACTTAGTTACCTAAACTCGTTACAAGCATTAATTTGCTCTGACAACTGCAATAACATTGTAAAAAGCTGAATTAATACCACGAATTCTAATCGCTTTCGCTAGGTTTTTGAACGTAAAACTATAAGCAGGTAACCAATATACTTCAGTGAAATATTTTCGATTCTTTTTATAATTTTATTGCAGCTGTCAGAGAAAATAAATGCTTGGACCAAGTTTAGTCATTAGATTTTTAGACACTGTCTATCGGTTCTCATTTACTTTTCAACGACATGTGTATCGGTTCTCACATACTTGTCGACAACGTGTGTATCGGTTCTCACATATTTTCAACAACGTGTGTATCGGTTCTCACATACTTTTCGACAATGTGTGTATTGTATCTCACTTTCTTTTCCAATGCATACGTTGGCCCAAGAATCAACGAAAACAATCTTGAGACAAACATGGGGTAAAGTAACAGCGCGGGGTAAAGTAATAGTAATCCATTCAAATTAAGAGACACTGTGACACATTGAGCCATTAAACCAGTAGATAGAGCGGAAAACAGCGATCAGCTGGCAACACACGTGAAACCTAATACGTAACGTCTACGTAATCAGAGACCTAATGAGACAGAACATTAATCACCGGCAATCTTGGATTACGAACGTGATATCTCTATGCGACTGACCTGTGACTATCGAAATAGTGTGACTTTTTTAATTATAAATACTTTTGAAAAATATCAAGTTTGTAAAAGTGTTTCGTATATTTGTGCAACCAACGCCAAAAATCTAATTATATTACACAATGTAATCTAAAACTTAGTTTTTAGAAGAAGAAAGTGTACATATTATTTGCAATAAAGAATGTCATAAGATAGAAAGAATGCCAATTTAAATAGTAAAACTTTGCCACAATTTTATGGAAAAAAAAATGTTTGTAAAAGCATAGACTATGCTAGAAAGTACGGGATATTCTTGTACGAGTATACCTACTTCGTATAGATAGTATATATATTTTGCTTTCATAAACCATTAGAAAAATCATAAATATAAAACTAACATTTAAGCACTAGCTAATAAAATAACTTCAAAGACGCAACATTGACAATCTAGGAACTAGGATGAGAATCTGATGACTTGCAACAAGCTGTCTGTTATAATAATTATATTCCATATTGTAAGAGATTATACAATCAGGAAACGTAGGCTCAATGCGGTAGCAGATTTCATCTTAAGGACATGAATTATGACGTCGTTATACCTACAAAACGTCATAACACATGTTCAACATTGAACCCACAGACGCTTTCCATAATACATTCCTACGTGTCGCCTGTCACTTTTCCACCCACCAGAAAACAAAAGTACCATTAACATGTCTATCTCGGTTCTTGATCTATGCTACATTACATCTAAATCCTGTAATGCAATGAATAAGAATGTGGGTAATGGTTATACAGTTACACCTATATTAAATTGTTCTCAAACTCGACTGGTCAAGGTCCGCGTATAGACTGGTTTACCTAGTTGCCGATTTAGGTACCAACGTTCCTACACGTACGTACAAGACTTAGATTTATAGCACAAAACTCAATGTCGTACTAAAGAATGCTTTCGTTGTTACAGATGAAACGAGCGACCTCAACGCGGAGTCATCTGAAATCATATTAGAAGCCGTGGCTCCACCACCTGACAAGTTTTTAGAGCCAGCAACCGCAGCGACTGATCACACCGAACACTCCATAGAGGTCGTTAGCGACTCGCAGAATTTCTTCCCGACCTTCGCAAATCTCTTTGAGCCGAGGCAGAACAACTTCAGACTGGGATACAATAATCAAGAAGCAGCTTTCAGTCAAAGACCCAACTCATACCGGTCGTTACTGAACTACCCTCTCTTTGGAGGTAATAAAAACGCAGACTTTTTTGCTAAATCGACCACGCCTGCTGTGTCAGCCCCACTCGTCGACGCCAGCGCCAGCGTTTTGGGATCAGGAAACTTTGGCATCATTAGAGGAGGAACGTTTTTCGCGCAAAACGATGAGGACTCCGGCGAATTCGACAGCTACAATTCATATTACAACAATGGTCACGGACGACCCTCCTACGATCTGGGTTACATAGCTAATCCTAGACCGAATTACAATCAAGACCAATTCGCTAACTTCAGAGATTTCGCCGACATCAACACGCCGGCAAACTCGGCCTATTCACACTTTGTCGTCGTGTACGCTAATAAGAATTCCACTATGGATGAGATCAGCGAGGAAAGCAGAAGGGTAATATCAGAACCTAAGAATATTTTTGAAACGTTAGAACGACTAGATGAAACGACGACGACACTCCCTAAGCTGTCAAAATCCAAAGCGAAGTTAGAACTAACAAAGCAGAAAATCATGAACAAGAAAGACCAGTGGAAGAAGTCCAATTCGAAGTCTTACAGCGAAAAGCATGACCCTGAAGAACCTCTATTAGCGTTAAGTTAAAGCTAGTGAATACAAAGACTTGAGTTACACAAGTGACTGAATTACCATTAGAAATATTGTGTGTGACATCGTTGCTGATGTGTATGACGAAAGCGAAAGGAGTCCACTGTCTAAATTTTAACTTTATGCAGTATGAGATGTTGAATTTTGTGGTTGTGCAAATGGAGATGAACGTGAGATGAATGTTTGTTTGTAGAATTACAGATGACGATAATTAAATTAATTTTGTAATAAATTGTTTTTCTATCCTATATCGTTAAGAACTGCTGAAGCTAAATATAAACAAGTTTATTAATACCTCATTAGCCTACCTACCAATAAATTAAAGATGCTTTTACATGCCTTATATTAAAATAGGCCCTACCCCTCTCTACGAGGGAGGCCTTTGTTCAGCAGTGGACGTTTACAGGCTGATGATGATGATGATGATATTAAAATAATGTTACAGAGGTTTAACTAAAAAAAACAAAAAGTAAAAACGAAAAGGGGGACCCTATACAACAAACGTATTTATTTACGTATTTTTGTATTAGCTTTAATGGAAAAACGGTAACACGTAGGTACAAGGCTACGATTATAGTACACACTCTAATATATAATAACAAATAATAAATAATGGCCAAGTGCAAGTCCTTGACAAGTTTCTGTTCACTACCAAGTTATAACTGGTAATTTTGTTATTGAATTTTGTGGTACGGAACCCTCAGTGTGCAAGTCCGACTCGCACTTAGCCGGTTTTTTTTACTTGATAAGACTAGATAGATCTTGTTTTAATTATCTGCTCGGGAAAAAACCATGCAAGACCAAGCAGTTTCAGAAGTTTTGGCGCCAGTTTTTATCTTACATACCTAGTAGGTATAGTGAGATGATGTAGGATTGTAGGATATACCTAGCCCAATGAAGTAGAATAGAATTATTTTTGTTTTGACGCTAACGTAAAAAATACATTTTAGTGTATACATCTTAGAATAACTACTCAGAGAAGGTAGGTTTCCAAACAACGCCTTCTCAAAACGTAAGCTACAAATTCGCTTAGTAGCTTACGTTTCGATTGGTATTTTAAAAGTTTTAAGCAAGAAAATTAATGGATTACCTGTGGAATGTCACACCATAACTCTTATGCTGCTTTTCTGATTTGTTGTGGTACGATTTCGACGCGCAAATTGTCATAGTAATTTTTAAATTTTTTTAGTGTCATATATCATATATGACACCATTTGAATGGCTTAAATTTTGCGAATGTACTTGGTTTCTTTGTGTAGTTATTCTAAGGTATACCTATTATTTTCCATTTTCGAGAGTTGATTGTAATAAGTAGTGGATAATTATTATTAAGTTTTCTTGAATTTGCTTGACAGTGGGCAGGTCAACTAAGTATCTATAATAGGTATATTGTGTAGGTATATTATTAAATCTGTGGGGCAGGTGATCTTGAGGTGAAAAAATAAAATATTCGGGATATTTTTGCACACACGGTCATCATAGGATGTCACGTTGTTAGGCTTTTTTCACGGGCATCATGTTTGCATGATCCTGCAAAATATACTGGCCAAATGCGAGTCAGGCTCACGCACTAAGGGTTCCGTACCACAACAAAATACAATAAGGTTATCCAAGTAACCGAATTACCAGTTATTATAACGCCTTCCAAAATCATCACAGTAATTGCTACGCAGATTGCTGCAGGCGCGCGAGTATTATAACTTGGTAATGAACAGAAATTTATCACCGACTCGCACTTAGCCATTATTTATTATTTGTTGTTATACTTTAAAGTGTGTACTACAATCATGCCAAGTTTGACGCTTGTACGTAGTATCGCTTTTACATTAGAGCTAATACAAAAATACGTATGTTGTATGGGGACCTCCCTTTCGCTTTTACTTTTTTATTATTTGTTATTTAATCCGCCGTAACGATACATATTCTCTGAAAATTTCAACTGTCTGTCTTTACGGTTCGAAAGATATAGAGGTAGGACAAACAGACGGACGGACAGCCTAGACAGGCAAACATCGTAGGCTTCGTAATAGGGTAGGGTAGCTTAGTAGTAGGGTACCTTTTGGGTACAGAACCCTAAAAAAGGGTCCAGTTGCTATTCAGTTTTGAGAAAAAAATACTAGGTCCCGCAGCCCGCTGGAAAGCGGTCAGGCATACTAGGATAAAATAGGATTCGGTTTAGTAGATTCGGCTAGACGGACAATAATTCGGTATGTAAAGTTTTTTTTTGTATTTTTTTTATATTTTTATTTCGTAGATAAGGCTATTTTAAGAAACCAATTTCAATATTTTTGTTTTCTATTGAGTAGTTATTTTACAATATTTTTTTGAAAATTGAAATTATGTGACGTCACCATTCGTTGCGTTGAGAAGCCTAAAAAAGCACCCCATATTGGCAGCCCTGAAAAAAACCAGACAGTCAAACCACAGAAATGAAAAAATATTCTATTCTGTGTGACGAACAGTGTGTCAAATGTATAATATTTTTATTCTTAAAAGGCACAGAAAATAAAATGCTACAATGTGACGTCATTTAGAGGACAATGAAAGTCGAATGATTTCTTAGTTTTATGTTAAAATAAATGGCATCTTATCGTTTTAAAAGGTCGGAGTAGAAAAATAAGGGTTGGTAAGATAAAATCTCGAAATGGTTTTGGAATTGGCATAGGTTATTTTTTTTTTGCATACCGAATAGGGTATTTGACTACTTTTGGGAAACTATTGCACATTATTGTCTGATATAAAATAATGTATACTGCATTTATATTTTCTGGATATCAGTCGTATTTGCGATATAAATCGATGTTAAAGTTTGAATAAAAAAATATCGCGCCAAAACGCAGACCTGCGTCATAGCTCCGATCACGTGACTAATTGACGTCACACAAAACAAAACAACTGCAGCCAGGCTGCAAAAGTTTGATGATTAATTAATTTCTAATAGAAGTAATGGTTTATAAATATTGTGTAGTGCCAAAATGTACAAATACTTCCATAAAGACACCGGATAAAATATTTGTTCCTGTTCCAATGCACCCATAACTCCCCAAAACTCGAAAAAAGTGGTTGGAACCAATCTAAGGTTGGAACTAAGTAGCTCGTAGAGAACCCAAAAGTATTGGAGCTAATTCAAGTGTTTCTAAGTGCGAAGATCATTTTGAGGTACATATTTGAGTCTATATATTTCTATTATAATTTGTGTTTTTATTGCATTACTATTTTATGTACTGTTACTTTCTTTTTAAACATTGTAAAGCTCGACATAACCTAACAAAATAGTTATATCCACTTACTACAACATACTTTTTGTACAACTTGATTGAATGTTTTGCTTGGAGTACAATTAAAAATTAATACTGACATTGTAGTTTTTACGTTTTGAGTTCTGCAGCGTAGAAACAATGACGTGGATTATTATTAAAGAAATATGCAACCATAAAAACATTAATTTTGGGTAAGTTACTGCTGTCTGCTTGCACAAAATGTTTCTCCATTCTTCTCACATTTAACCTCCGGAATGTTTTTGGTGAAAATTTCTGGATAAATCGCTCTCAAAATAGCTTTACAACATTAAATTCGCAAATATCAATACAAAATCTGTTTGTTTAGATTTGTGTGACGTCACTAGGGATGAAGCCAGTTACAGACCGTTTTCGATCACGTGATCAAATGTCGAAAATACAGTTATTTTATTCGCGTTTTTTACAAAAAATAAGCATATTTTTATCAAAAAATCAATGAAATATGCTTTTTCATTATGTCATGTTTATGGATGGCGTCAATTGGCATAATATTTTTAATACAGTCAAGTACCCTATTGTCACAAAAGAGTTCACGTCCAGCAAGTCTGAATTTTCGTTATTGGAAAGATCTACGTGCTCTATAATTATTTCTCGTCATCAGTCAACACGCTAAAAACTATAAATACAACACAAATATATCTGTGAAATACTATATATTTATCTATGATACAATATTATAATCAAAGTGAGAGTAGAGTAGAGTAGAGTAAGTAACTAGAGTAGAGTGATAACTATTGTGCCATGCCAATGCATGAAACATGTGAAAATACCGGATCGTTATGCAAAAACTGTTCTAATCAACCGGGTTTCTTTTGATAAAAAAAAATATTGAGCTACCGTGGCATGAAATAGAAATCAGGCGGTATGGTCTTAATGGCTTTAGCTTGCCCAGTGGCTGAAAAAGAGTAAGTCTGTTAATTTTATAATATTTTTTGTCTGTGGAAGTAAAGACAAAGTGTTGCTAGAATGTATAGTTAATCAATACCATATACTTGGGTAGTCTAGGGCATTATAGGTCGCGACTGAGTGACCATCGATGTAAATACATATACATCGTTTATTTGTGACAAAAAATTCACACAAATATGAGAACAATAAATTAAATGTTTTTTTATATTACAAACTAGTCCCACCTCAGTATGATGCAGATATTAAACAACCAGCAGTGGTCTTCTGTTAGGACCGGCAGGTGTCGTCATGCATGAATGTGTCTTACTACGGTGCGCGCAAAGGCGCTTCCAGTAAGTAAAACAATACAAAAAGTCTATATAAATAAATCAGCACACTTTATGTAAGCTGTTAATAAGAATATTCTTTAGAGATCATCATGCGAGTGCGATCATTTTAGTATTTTTTATTCGACTTGGCGAACTATGTCGTAATTTTAAGTCTTCGTGGCTCAGAAGAGAACTGAGAGACTATAATTATTATCGCTCACATGACATCATGTCTGGGAAATTATTATTAAGCAGATGGTGTTGTATTCAAATCCTGCTGATAATAAACATTTACGTCTTGAACTTAAAATACTAGTTATTAAAAACTGGTTTTTGATGTGATACATCTATTGGCGTGCCTTGGCAGTAAAACCGACTCGTGTGCCGTGACCGAAAACAATATGACGCTCTCTTGTACCGTCAGGTTTTACATCTACCGGGCATCCCGTGACGACCAATTTTTTTTCTTTAGTTTAGTACTTGTTTGCAATTTTTATATTCCCATAATCTCAGAATCTAGGGAGTAATGACCAATGATTAACCAAAGGTATTTTGCAACCTGCTTGTTGGCAGCACTGTATAGTTGGCGCCAACGTGAAAAAAACATGTCGCTTCGTTGTATGATTTTCTACAAGGTTAAACTTGTGTATTTTCGAGTGATAATGTGTATTGGTGGGTTATTATTTATTAAGTTTAGTGCTCGCGAACGCGCTCGAGTGTGGCTCAGTGATATAACGAGGTAAAATATGTCTTTCGTGTTGTTTCCAAAACTCTATAGACTGAAGCCTCATAAAAAGCCTCAACCACTTTACGGGGGCATGAGTTTGACTTGAACGTGACTTATTTTGCTTGACTCTGACTGTGACTATGACTCGTTTGACGTTATTAAATGTTTATGTATTTAAATGTATGTATTTGTAACATTAAATAATAATTATGTAAATTTCATTAATGTTACGCCTGAAGGACTCTGTATCCATAGTCATGAAAAAAATTAACAAACAAAAAAGTGAAGTGCAGTAGAGTGTGGTTTGCCGATTGTTAAAAAATTTATAAAATTTAATGAATTAGCTTTGATTGTATTCTCAAAATCAATGAATTAGCTTCACGTGTGTTTTAAACCTTGACAGTGCTATGATTTTACGAAAACTTTGATTTTTGCTGTTCAAATAATGTTATTGTAGCCATCATGTATTCAAGTAAAGATGCCGCAAACCCCGCATATCCTACGCAGTGGGCTCTCAATCCTACTGCATATCAGAATGTAGACACAAATTCGGTGGATTGGGCAGCTTTGGCGCAGCAATGGATTGCCATGAAGGAAGCTGCGGCGGTGATGGCGGCGCCACCACCGCCGGCTCCGAAACTCGACGAAGAGGGCGAAGCGCCCATGGAAGTTGAGAACACAGAAAATAATGATAGTTCAATACCTCCTGGAGCGGAATGGAACCCGGCTACAAACTCTTGGAGCGGCGGGTGGAATCAGTGGGGCAAGTATTGAATAGAGCTTTTACACCTGTGAATTATAAATCAATAGTCCTATAAAGTAGTTAGCCTTCAATCAAAATACAGTCTCCGTATATTTATAACTACAAAATAAACTGGATATAATATAAATAAGCTCTTAAAATGGCAAGTTACCATCATTGTCCACTTGATAATCTAAGTTGTTTGAATATTGATTTCAATTGATTTGACAAGAAACATGAATTCTTGTATCCGACACCGGGTTCGATTCTCGGCTCTGCAACAATGACATTTTAGTACTTAAATAAATTATGTGCAGTTGTTTGAATATTGATTTCAATTGATTTGACAAGAAACATGAATTCTTGTATCCGACACCGGGTTCGATTCTCGGCTCTGCAACAATGACATTTTAGTACTTAAATAAATTATGTGCAGTTTGCTTTTTACGATGATTTCTTAGTAATGGTGATGGAAAACATCGTAGGGAAACTGGTATGTCTAAGAACTTCTAAAGTTCAAAGACATGACATTTACCAACATGTACTGGGCCAGCTTGGTGGATTATTTAGGGTAGAATAAGAGGATGGGTAGGCAATCCATCATTCAAGGCAACCAATGAATATGCAAACAAAACTTTAGCTTACCATCAGGCTGGCTATTTTTGTGCATGCGATATTGTTTCTATCTCCATCACACTTATGTAAATCTGAACAATCCTGGATAACCCACCAGGTCAGATTGTGGTGGAAACCCAGGCCACCATAATAAAGACCAGCCAAGTGCGAGCCGGACTCGCGCACTGAGTACACCCTAAACCGCTCCACACCCATAAAATGTGGTATATTTCATTCAATTCGGGATCTTTAGCATGCTAGACTCGCAATTGGTTGGTATTATAATTGTTGTTATACTTTAGAGTGTGTACTATAATCATGCTAAGTTTGATGCTTTGTATGTATTCCTGTTTTAAGACAAGCGCAATAGTAAAAAAAGTTTATTTTTTATATTATAATAAGAGCGATGAAACAAGCTTACAGTCCACCTGATGGTAAGCAGAAACCGCCGCCTACAGAAACCTGCAAAAACAAAATGCTGAATAAAAAAAGAAGTATGTTTGTTTTGTGAATGTTATACGCTGTATTTTTTACTTTCCAATTTAATTGTTATTAGTTAATCCACTTTAAACTAACAAACAAATGACTAAATAACATTGCATATTCTGTGATTTTTTTTAACTAGCAATCTTTTAGAGTTCCAAAGAACAGCCAGTAAAAGGTGGGACTGACAGACATCACATGACACGGACCTACTAATAAGCATTAGTAGGTCCCGTTGACACTGGTATGGAACTCTAAAAAGTATAACTTCTATGATCAGGATGGGGATGGCCGGGACCAGGCGGTGTGGATCCGAAAATGGCACCTGACCCGACCATGGCCATCGCTCCTTTGATGGATGGCTACCAAGTACCCCAGGATCCAAGTGCGACACAAATGCCAGGGTAAGTTTAAAATTCCTTTAGGCTGTGTATGCAATCTCAAAAGGCAGTGGTTTGACAACATAAGGAGTAGTGGTGACTGCAGCTACTTTTTTACATTTATCGTAAGTTCAGTATTTAACTTTCGAACTGAAATCCTTTTTTTTTTCTTACTAAATGTCTAGAGTGATGCATCGACCCAAATTTGAAAATGACCTCCAATACTAAGAGGCTAAGAGTCTTAAGACGCGCTCCCAGTCGGCAGCGCGCGGCTACAGCTCGGCGCCGTACTGCAACCTGGAGCGCACCGTGGCGAAGTAACACGTGCGGCGTACACCTTCGCGGACTCCATGGACTTCGTGGCCTGTCCTGAGAGACAGAAATGAATAAAATGTGTATTTTCCAGGTTTATCACCAGGCCATTGCCTCGAAACCACCCATCGAGGTTAGACATTACATCATATTGGTAAATATTAGATACAGTATACAAGAAAGATTTTTCCCTATTCCAGCTACTCGACCGGCCCCGTTCCTCCTCCAACGTTCCAGCACGGCTACTGGACGGCGCCGCAACCCGACCAGCCGTCCGGGCCGCGTGGCGCCGCGCGTTCCCGCGACCGACGCTCCAAGAGCAAGAACAGAGATCATAAGACCTCAAGGAGCTCAAGGTCAGCTAGGTTGGTACATCTAGTAGGAAAACTAGGCTCGATGTGCATGTCCCTAAAAACAGAGATCGGCAATCAATATACTAGACAAAAAATACTGGTGGCATAGAGTACCTACTCAGCAAACTGTGAAGGAATTAGCAAGACACCACTTACAGAGCGATGATCACCAATCAGGAGACATTGGCAAGAATACAGAAAATCTTGAAACCTAATTCTAATTCTTCTTACCTTCTAAATCTTGATACCTGTTAAAAGTAGAAATCATTGACAACAAGACTATACTTAATTACTAAGTAAAGAAAGCCTGCATCCTCCATAGTCAAGGGAAGAAGCTTTATACTAACAAGTGGAAGGGATCACCTCAGCAGTGCAAGTACCGTTCTTTATCGATTGTCAAATTTGACAGTTAAGCTTTTCAAATTCGATAATTTGCCATTTGATCAGTACTCCTATGATTGATTCTATGGCATTTTATCGAATTTGACAATCGATATAGAACGGTACTTGCACACAACGGTCAGACAAACAAGACAGATATTTTTTTCCCTTAAAATTGGTGCATTGGTAATAAGCGCCCCTTAATTTAATTACAAAGTAATTAAATTCTAACCTAAACTTTAACAGAGTATGTTATATTAAAAGCTAAAAATATGTCCAATAATACGATTCTTATTGTCTCTAATAAGGGTAAGACACTTTGTTCACATGTCCTTTAAAAGTAGCACTACACTACTTATCATTGACACTTTGTTTTTCATACGCTAACTCGAACGGTTTTGTAACAATGTGTATTTGGTCGAGGAACTGGATGGCCACGACGTTCACATGATGTTAAAGCCTGTTTTCATGAGGCTGGGCCTTACGCCCAACTGCTAACGCGGTATCAAACTAACGTTAAATCCGCTCAATTGGAAAATCACGCGACCGCAAACCGTATCTGGGTGCGTTAAAGTTCACGTACGCGTGATTTTCCAACTGAGCTGATTTAGCGTTAGTTTGATATTGCGTTAGCAGTTGGCCGTAAAGCCCCTGAACTCATATCATAGCTTTGTTCAGGACAAAATAAGATGACTAGGAGATATAATAATAGATCGTATAAATGAAAAGGTATATTAAGTACCGAATCTTCTTAGGGTCTGATGGCCAGTTTGGCTTTCCTGCTGATAATGCATCAGATTTAATTTCATTCTATTTCTCGCAATCGTTGGTCCATACTTAAGAAAAATATAAAACAGACATTCTTAGTCTCCACACAAAATGTTCAGAACTAACATCAGATCCTACTGTCATTACAGAGAGAAACCCGCGCCGGTGATGGCACCGATTGCGCCGCTGCCGCCGCCGCCGCCCGCGGTACTGCCCACGCCCACTATAGATGCAGCCAAGCGCAGGCAACTTCCCGCTTGGATCAGAGAAGGTGAACAAATAAATTTCAGAGAGTGTATCGGATCTGCATGATCTAATTCCCTCCTACCCATTTTTCTATTGGATTTCCAGAGCGGGCACGAAAAATCGACACCGCTTTATGGTTGATATTCCGAAAACCCATATGATTCGCTTTGTTTCCACTTTATTGTGCGAACTGCTAGTCTGTGGAATACGCTGCCTGAATAATATGGTTGTTCCCCGATAGTAACAATCTGGGTAACTTAAAATTAAGAGTGAATTCTTCTAGACTCATGCTCTCTCAAAGACCGTGTTCATCCACATTTTATCATGGAAACTGACGGGTTTTCACACTTTATTTAAAAAATATATTTGCTGGCAAAAAACTGGTCCACCTAATTAGGCGGTATTTCACACCGGGGCAGTTGCTTACTATATATCAAGCGTAAGTCCGATCCTGTGTCGAATACTGCTATCATCTTTGGGATGGCTTAGCCAAAAACCAGCTCGAAGCTCTTGATTCGGTAAACCGACGTGCTGCTCGACTTACAGACATTGACGTCGATTCTGACGTACAATTCTCTAAACTAAACTTAATTTGACAGCTCTAAAATTGTTGCCATCCTTTTCTGACGTATTGAAATGAAAAGAGACGGTGATAATTTCAGTCCTGTCAGATTAGTTTAGTTTAGAGAATGGTACAACAGAATTGATGCCAATGAGAAGTTATGACTAAGAAACTTCTCAGTCTGGAACACCGCCGTAAAGTAGCAAGTCTGTCAATTTTCTACAGGATTCATTTCGGAGAATGTGCATCGGAGCTAAATGACCTTATCGTACTATCCCCTTTCTACTACTCGGTTCGTAACTTTAGGTGACGCCTAACGTCACTGGATTACGACCAAAATTTTGGTGAAACGTTTTTTTGCCCTAGGCAAGTCCTAAATATTTAGGCATCTGATATAGGCGACTTTAGTTTACTTTGGTTAGTGAAAACGGGCATGCAACTTTTTCCTACCTGTATATTCCATATTTGAATCTGATTCGCTCCATCAGGTTCTATCCAGTCATGTTGCCATTTCTGATACAAATATTCGATGCTTAGAAACAGGATGGTTCATCATCATCATCATCATCATCATCATCATCAACCAGAAGACGTCCACTGCTGAACATAGGCCTCCCCCTTTAACCTCCACACTGAACGACAGCCTGCCTTTTGCATCCACTGGATGCCAGCGACTCTTACTATGTCGTCGATCCCTCTAGTGGGAGGCCTACCTACGCTGCGTCTTCCGGTTCGTGGTCTCCACTCAAGAACTTTGAAACAGGATGGTTAATAAGTGTAAATATAAAAAAAACATTCGACTAACTCCAAAAACTTAAAAAGTTTTTATTCAAACTATTCTGAGTACCAAAATAATAGACCTGCTCTAAAATTAAAATAAAAAACTCATTCTAATCAGTCCAATGCCTACCGCTTTGGAGATTTTTGTTAACATACAAACACACTAACACACGACCTCTTAATCCTACCTAACCACAGAAAAGAGAAGTAAATAGAACGGAAATGAGAAGGAAAATCTGTTGCCAGGGATTATTACAGAACCTTGATTGAGCATTATATTTATGTCAACGCATATAACTCTGCATCCAAAGAACTTGGACCTTACCTTTTTAGGTTAGGTCTCAAAAAAAATTCTCCGCATCACAGTTGCTAACTGATTTCGAATGACTGACGTTTCATTTATATGGGTGCAACTGGCTATAACAAATTTCTTACAAAAATACCTTGAGAGCAGTTCTGATTTAAACAAAAAAAAAAATTGTTTCCTGTTTACCTAACGCATATAACACTCTTCAACTTTCTACGTTCCGTCGTGAGTAAGGCTTTTTACTGAAAAAAATTATAGGTTACATGGTTGCTCAGAACAGGAAATTTAGCTTTAATTTTATCATCATCAGGTCTAGAGAAAATGGAACGCGAGAAGCAGAGGGCAATAGAACGGGAGGAAGAAAAGAAGATACTGGAAGAAGCGGAGAGAGAGAAGAAGAGGTTAGAAGAGGAAGAATTGCAGAGGATGAAGACAGAGGCTGGAGGACAGCCCATGTTGCCACCGAAAAGCAAGTTTGTAAGTAAAAAGAGAGCCTGATTGGAATTACATACTTAGGGAGAGGAACCATTTTGTATGTTTTTGATGAGTTTTCGAACACTTGTTTAAACCATATTCAGTGGATTTTATTCTGGGAAAGGCGCTCTCGTCTTTGCTCTTTATCGGGTTAAATTCTTGTTTCTGATGGAATGTGATTAATATTTACATATTAACAAAACAACAAACAAAATTACAAAAAAAATAATTATAATTAATATAAATTATTTTAATTAGTATTAATAATTATAATTATTAAATTTATATTTACTATACATAATACATAATAGTAATATTATGTATTTAATTATTAAGTAATGCATGCTATGCATATCCTTTAAAAGGTAACACATTTAGCTAAGTTCATTTATTAGATTTCAGTGTATGTAATAATGTAGTCATCATCTCAGCCGTAGGACGTCCACTGCTGGACATAGGCTTCCCCCATCGATCTCCAAAAGGGCCGGTTGGAAGCGGCCTGCATCCAGCGTTTCCCTGCGGTCTCTTTTAGGTCGTCTGTCCATTTTGTGGGTGGACGTCCTACGCTGCGCTTACCAGTCCGTGGTCTCCATTCCAGAACCTTTCGGCCCCATCGGCCATCTGTTCTGCGTGATATGTGCCCTGCCCACTGCCATTTCAACTTACTAATCTGGTGGGCTATGTCGGTGACTTTCGTTCGTCTACGGATCTCCTCATTTCGGATTCGATCTCGTAGAGAAACCCCGAGCATAGCCCTCTCCATAGCTCGTTGTGCGACTTTGAGCTTGCTTATGAGGCCCATAGTGAGAGACCACATAATATGTAGTAATATGTACAATAATGTAGTAATCAATGTGAACCGTTAATAAATAAAATAAATTAGTTACGAAATACTTTTTTGTTGTAATGTATAATGTATGCCTTCCAAGCAACCTGTTTTCAAGCGTTTAATGGTGATTTTCAGCAACTTTAATTAGGAGGAAATTCCATCAGGTTAAGCCCATCTATATCTAAATAGTCTTTCAACATCCAGTCAAGATAATGGCGATCTATTCTGTCATACCACTCACTAAACTAAACCAATCTGAGAGGACTAAAATTATCTGCCTCTCTTTTCATTTTAATATATGAGAGAAAGATGGCAACAATTTTAGTGCTGTCAAATTTAGTTTAGAGTACATCAGAATCGATGCCATTGCCTAATTTTAAGCCTGTATTGTCAGTAATACGATAAAATTTAAGAAAAAACTTTTAAAAATTTGATAGCCTCCTTGACCCAGTTGGTAGTGAAACTGCCTTCTGCGCTTGAGGGCGTGGATTCGATTCCCACCTAGGACAAACATTTTTGTGATGAACATTTGTGTTTGTTCTTTATCTGGGTGTTAATATATATTTAAGTATGTATTTAAAAATAGATATGTATGTATATCAGTCTCTGGCAGACATATTACAAGCTTTGCTTAATTTGAGGTCAAATGACCAAGTGTGCAAAAAATTACCCTTTTTTTTTTAAATTACAAAGTTTGTCGCCCTCCTGCCAGATAGGCGGACGGAACCTACATGGCCTACTTTCTAACTGTATCTAATCAACGAACTCTTATCCATCACCAGGAATCTGACTCTGAAGGTGAGGAGATATCCGAAAACGGCGAGTCGACAGCGCCAAGTTCGAACCGAACAAAAGAAGAATCTGTTGAGTCGCAGGAAGATTCGCAACCAGAAGAAGAGAAGGAACCCTCGCCGCCTCCCCTGGTTAAGAAAAGTAAAGAGGAAATCTTGCAGGAAGTGGTAAAGTACAATGGAATCATTTTCTCCTTGCTGGTCGACTCACAAATAGGAAAATTCGTTATCATATTAAATAAAAAACTTAAGACTAACTTTGCGCTGATGTTCAAGACTAAGAAGCTTAGTCTAAACTAGGGATTTGTTCCTGATGAGCATCTTGGCACGTTTCTCAATGGACTCTAATGCCTCAAGCTGGTACTTGACTGATCCATGCCAAAGGTGCAAACAGTACTCCTTGCACGACCGAACTTGTGCTTGGTACAGTGAAAGCAACTGTTGATGCACCGTCGCACCTTTGATAGAATACCTAGCTTTTTGGCAGCCAATTGAACCTTGTTCTTGTAGGAGCAAATGATGGTTGATTTCAGGGAAACGCCCAAAAGCTCACGCCAGTCAGTTATCAGAATGAACCTTTGCCTAAAATAAAATCACAATCAAACTATTTCTATTATATTTTGAAAGATTAAAAGGAAAACTAAGTACCTATATAAATAGATTGTCATCATCATCATCATCATAATTTCAGCCATAGGACGTCCACTGCTGGACATAGGCCTCCCCCATCGCTTTCCAAAAGGGCCGGTTGGAAGCTGCCTGCATCCAGCGTTTCCCTGCAGTCTCTTTTAGGTCGTCTGTCCATCTTGTGGGTGGACATTCTACGCTGCGCTTACCGGTCCGTGGTCTCCATTCCAGAACCTTTCGGCCCCATCGGCCATCTGTTCTGCGTGATAAGTGCCCTGCCCACTGCCACTTCAACTTGCTAGTCCGGTGGGCTATGTCGGTGACTTTCGTTTGTCTACGGATCTCCTCATTTCAGATTCGATCTCGTAGAGAAACCCCGAGCATAGCCCTCTCCATAGCTCGTTGTGCGACTTTGAGCTTGCTTATGAGGCGCACAGTGAGAGACCACGTTTCAGTGCCGTATGTCATCACTGGTCGAAGACTTTCGTCTTAAGGCACTGTGGTATTTTGGACGAGAAGACGAAGTTTACCGAACGCTGCCCAGCCGAGTTGGATTCGCCGATAATAGATTGCATATGTATTCAAT
Source organism: Agriopis aurantiaria (assembly GCA_914767915.1). Lineage (NCBI taxonomy): Eukaryota > Metazoa > Arthropoda > Insecta > Lepidoptera > Geometridae > Agriopis > Agriopis aurantiaria. The sequence continues at coordinate 12,775,865 of OU611992.1, read as the reverse complement.
TTATATTCAACAAAAAAAGTGTCTCAACGGGGAAAGTGTACCTCTGGGGAATAATTCGTTTGTAGACACAACAGCTATATAGAACGAGCATGCGGTATCTATGAGCGAATTCTGTAATCTGGCGTAATTGGCTTACCATGATATGGTGATCTGATACATACTTGCATTGTGAACGATTGGGAAAATAAGTATAATAGGTTTTGGATTTAAAGGCGTCCATTAGTTTTCCGGGCAATGGACAGAGAGAGAATGGACTATACTCTGAGTTTCTTTGCGCGATAGAATCCGGAACAAAGACTACACTATCCCCGGGTGACATAGGCTATAATCTATACCCGTGCGAAGCTGGGGCGGACCACTAGTATATATATAATCCAATAAAATTTGCAAGTTGAAGTGGCAATGGGCAGGCCACATCGCTCGAAGAACCGATAACCGATGGGGAAGAAAGGTTCTTGAGTGGAGACTAGGAACTGGAAGATGAAGCGTAGGAAGGCCTCCCACCAGATAGATCGACGATATCGTGAAAGTCGCGGGCATTTAGTTGATGCGGATGGCGGCTGTCGTTCAGTGTTGGAGGTCTAAGGGGGAGGCCTAGATTCAGCAGTGGACGTGATGATGATGATTAGTTTTCCAAAAGCAACCCCTCCCGACTGTAATGGCCTAATGGATATCTTTTAGAGACAAGGATAAACGATGACCAATGAAGATATGGACCCCTTTCTGTGTAACCCAGTATAAAGAAATACCTTGTACTCATACTGGCGTAGGTATGTTTTGGTAGGTAGGTTTTTGCTAGGTATCTTTTAGAGACAAGGATAAACGATGACCAAGTAACAAACTGATAATGGTGATGACCCTTCATTTCATACCACTGGCATTTCGGTGAAGGATAAACATCGTGAGGAAACCTGCATACGTACGGAGAAGGAATTCAATGGCGTATGTGAATCCACCAACCCGCACAGGGCCAGCGTGGTGGATATAGCACAAGCACCCTTTCGGGGGTAGGCTAAAAGACCAGCAGTGGACTGTTACAAGACTGATTGTGATGATGATGACCCTTTAACGTTTTTTCTTGGTTATAAACTTAGTGTTCGTTTATTGAAGTTGAATGTGTTATATATATATATATAAGTGATTTGTCTGTTTGTATGTAGATGCTCGCCGTCCGGCGCTCGCTAACGGAGATCCTCCTGGAGGTGACGGACCATGAGATTCATACGGTGAGCCAGGAAGAGTTCAACCGATATAACGCCGCACAAGGTATTTCCACTCACCTATGCTTTACACAGAGCCTCAAGACATTACCACTTGCCACGTGAAACATATTGACTCTAAAAACGAAACTGTGATATCTACCTGTGATGTGTTTACCAAAGATGTGTTATATTTTCATCGCTAATAAAGTCTTATTTCAGATGTAACGGAATACATGTGGTTGTGATTAATGTTGGTTTTATTTATATGGTAAAAGCGTCGCGCCTCAACGCGGTAAAGGCGAGCAAGTCGAAGGCACTCGCTGCTATCTCTGGCCTCGGTGAGTGTTGCCCCTACCCCCCTTACTAGGAAATATCTCGCAAACGTTCACTCTCTTCTATATATTTATAATCAACGATTTTTCACTCTGTAGACATACTAGCAATTTCAGACAACACATCAGTGGAATAGCACTTGTATAAATACCACCAATGACTCGTCAGTATCGATTTTGTAGCCCCTTGTGAACACCAATCAGCACTCGGTAAACCCCGCACACTTGGACAATTTTTTTTTAGTTTGCCATGCACTGACACGGGTGATGGGCAACTAACACCCAGCCTCCGTGCAGATTGTCATATCCATCATTCGAACATTTGCACTTCGAACCAGGCACTTCCGGCTTATAAGGCAGACGCGCTACAACTGAGTCACACCGGTCCTTCCAATTGTTTGTATTGTGAATATTTTGTCTACAGAAGAAGTCGTTGCTTATAATACGTTGCTTCACGTTTGAAATGTCTCGCGACCTGGCTCACAAACTAGTTTGCCAGATATTTTTCCAGCATACATGGTGGTTACTTTCGGACTAAATCAGCAAACTTCACTAAATAATTATAGTCAAACCATCATATTTTGTCACATGAAAACCCCGGAACAATGAATTATTCTTTAGATGACAACACTGAATGTAGGCAGTAAAACCATTTTGACATTAACCATAGACAATAGTGTGGCCATTACAGGATTACGCGGAAAAGGTGTACTAAGCCGAAACTGGTCCATTATACTCATCATTGTGAACAACTTTACTATGGTAGACCAACCCTGATTTCGCGCTAAAAATATCTGTCGTTCCATACATTTTGTCGAGTGTCAATGACTTTTTTTTCGCTATTTCAGTGTTGCTCCCATAGTAAAAGTAGTTCATAATGATGGGTATTATGGACCCCTTTCCGCGTAACCCAGTATAAAGAAATACCTTGTGACACTATATACTTGCCTAGGTATGTTTTGCTGAAAAGTGCTTCGACTCGAACATAGATTAATTTAGCGAAGGTTTGTGATTAAGACAGAAAAAAGAGCCTCAATTTACATCGTATGACCACCATGTATGCCAGTGTACCATTCTATTTCAGCTTAACAACAAAATAGTATTGCATAGTTGACAAAACCCTATATAAAGTGGTAAAATAGCAGAAATATTGGTAAGAAAACATTGATATATTAGACATATTAGATACAATCCGGTGCCTTAATTTTTAAGTAAATTGGTTTAAAAAAAACTGTCATGTAAAACACCACTTTGACATCTTGTGCGACTTGGACGGTCTTTTATAGTCTTGTGACTACCAAAAGTGTAAATAATTCATAGCATTGTCTGCAAATTCGCTTTTTACATTTTTGGACCAGCTATAAAACTGACTTTCCGCATTACGAAACTTTGTTTGGACCTGACTTTGGCATATAGAGATAACTGATAATCTAACAAAAAAACTAGCTATACTGTTGAAGCCATTACTAAAGAAATTGAGACCAAATTTGAAATTTTGATTTTAAAGAAAGAAAATTATTTATTTGTAACAAAAACAAAAGATACATAAACACTACGAGTAAAAATAACAAAATAAATCGTTTCTGTCACAAGCCGGTCCCAATTCAGCGTGGTACTAGTTGTAAACAGGACCTTAGACCTTTTATCTTGATCGTTTTAGTTCAAGGTCCCTGGTAAGGTCCTTCAAGTTTTTTAGCTGCAAAACATTTTAAAAGCTGAATGGAAACATTTTCTTATAATATATTAGCTGTTGCCGCGACTTCGTATCATATAAACTTTTGACCTGCGCCCTCTTTTAATTCGACCCTTTCTTAGTGGACCTCTACACCATATAATAAATATACATGCCAAATTTCAGCTTTGTAGGTTAATTTCGAGATTTAGTGATGAGTCAGCGTAATAAGCAAGTAATCTGTAGCACATAGGACACCATCTACAATCGTACGCTTAAAAACCTAGCAAAAGTGATTAGAATTACGGTCTTTATTTAGCTGCTGTTAGAGGTGAAAAACATGGACCGAGTATAACACACTAAACTGCGGCCGCTGAAAGAATGCATCTGACAGTTGTCATAACATTGTAAAAAGCTGAACGAAAACAAGTAAATTCTGATCACTTTTACTAGCCTTTTGAACATAAGATTGATGGTAGCTGAAACAAAACATCTCGCGCAAGTTCTCTGAACAGACGCTTGGAATCGACTATACAACCATCCTTGTCACTTTTCTAGGCTGTGCCATAGGTTAGAGCAGCATGACTATACGTGTAACTGTGAGATTACATAATAAACAAATCATCGCGCGCGAGCCACATTGTGGCGCCCTGCCACACGAGCGAAAACGGGTGGCGCCGCAATGTGGTACCGCGCCACAAGTGAAATATTGAAATAAAATGTTTTCATTCAAATTTTTCCAATGGTATTGCAGTAGATGCATTATCTCAGCGGTTTGCAGCAGAAAACTGCACTTTCACTGTCTCTATCCAAAAAAATGCCCGTCTTATGTCAAGAATGTGTAACGTTAGACTCCGTTGACACCCAAGCATGTGTGTATACACATCGTTATGTGTGCGTCTGTGTGCAGGACTGGGCGCGTACGAGAGCAGCAGTGAGGAGAGTGCCGCGGAGGACGAGCTTGATGACTTGACTGACCATCAGTTACAGGTAACTTGTGTCACACCATACTCCGCCAAGTATGACATTCCGAGACGCAAAGGTCACGTGGGTGACACCAGCCTACGTTGTATGACGCGTGCTAGACTTGAAAAAGTAAAAACGAAACTCTATTACTAAACCTACGATGTCTGTCTCTCTGTCTGTCTGTCCGTCTGTCCTACCTATTAACGGCTGTATCTTTCGAACCGTAATAGACAGCCAGTTGAAATTTTCACATAATATGTAATGTTACGGCAGATTAACTAAGAAATAAAAAAAAAGTTTGAAAAAAAACAAGGGAGGTCAACAACAAACGTATTTTTGTATTAGCTCTAATGTAAAAACGGTAATATGTACAAGCGTCAATCTTGGCATGAATATAGCAGTCTAAAATATAACAATAAATAATGGCCAAGTGCGAGTCGGTGACAAATTTCTGTTCATTACCAAGTTTTAACTAGTAATTTCGTTACTTGGATGAACTTATCATTTCACCAAATCGAGATGCCATATTTTACTAATTTTGAAGTCGTTTTTTTTAAATTAATAATTATTGTACTTTGTGGTGGTACGGAACCCTCAGTGCGCGAGCCCAACTCGCACTTGGCGGTTTATTTTGCACAACTGCCATAATATTTTTGGATTTCGTTTCCCCCCAAATGCGTTACGCACCGCATGTCGGCGTAAGCGAAAAGTGCTCCGATGCGCGTATAGGGTGTAAGAAGATTTATACACAATACCAATGGTATATAATATTATGCACGTATTTTATACTTTTTTTAAATTATCTTAAAGGTAGGTGAAATTCCCCATTTTAGCCACAAAAAAAACTTCTTCGCTCGCATTCAACGGGTTAAAACGTTAACTTTCCATGTAGGAGGTGATCCGTCGCCGGCGCAAGCAGTTCGAGGTGGTCGCGGCGGAGATCGAGGCGGAGGTGCGGCGTGCGGAGGCGCGGGAGGCGGGGGAGGAGCCGCCCTCGCCGCGCAGCAGGACGCCCGACCCGCCCAGGAGACCCTCACGTGAGTACAGACACAGAAAACAATAATACCAATACAGAAGATTCACTCCGTAAAATCATTTAAATATGTATTTTATTTATATTACGCGGGAATTACTGACGTAAGATTAAGCCGGTTACTCCGACTATAGTTTTAACCGCATTAGGCAGCAGGTTGTGTAAAGCGAGACGCAGCCGCGCGCGCGCATTCACCTTGAAAAAGACCGTCTAATGCGGCTGTAACTATAGTCCGAGTGACCGGCTTAATCTTACGTAATTCCCGTGTAATATAAATAAGCTGTGTGAAAACCACGTCAGTTTCCATAGTAAAATCATTTAAATAAATGGTCCTAAAGGGTCGGCAACGTATTTGTGATGCCTCTGGTATTACAAGTATATTTAGGCGACGGTGACTGCTTACCATCAGGTGGCCCGTCTGCTTGTTTGCCATCTATGACGATTTATATTATCATTGTTTGCCATCTATGGCATAAAACAATTTTGTGACTTGCACAATAAAGTGCATTCAGGCCTGCCTATAGCCATATGAAAGAAAGAAAAATATTTATTTACGACTGAAACAAAAAATACAAAGACATTACGAGTACAAAAGAATGATGAATAATGGGCGCGTAGCCCTGTATAATCTCATTTTGAGTAGCAAGTTATGTTTCATTTACTCGAAATAACCTGTTATAAATAAACTTAACTGCTAAAAATCGTCAGGGTAATGGATATGTAACTATTAAGAATGAAGGTTATTGAGTGCAGGAGGTCAATGTTGCAATATAAAGCATAAGTGCATTATGTTTACTACGTCGCATTTCATACTACCAGCACTTTAGATTATCTACGTAATTCATGTCCATAAAGTTGCGTTAACTTCGGGCGCGAGCCGTACTGATTTGTTGATACCGGTTGTTTGATGAGATCTGTAGACGAACGAAAGTTACCGACATAGCCCACCGGATTAGCAAGTTGAAGTGGCAGTGGGCAGGGCACATAGTACGCAGAACGGATAGCCTATGGGGCCGAAAGGTTCTCGAATGGAGATCACGAACCGGTAAGCGCAGCGTTGGACGTCCACCCAAAAGATGGACAGACGACCTAAAAGAGACCGCAGGGAAACGCTGGATACAGGCCGCTTCCAACTGGCCCTTTTGGAGATCGATGGGGAGGCATATGTCCAGCAGTAGACGTCCTATGGCTGAAATGATGAATGATGATTGATCTGTACAACATTTTACTGTACATTTTGTAATGTTATTTTTTTTATTCGTTCAGCTTAGATTTCACATAAGTACATTCAGTCATTTTATATCTTAAAATTTTTTGAAACGCGCGTTGGAGATTTATGACGCACGACGCATATAGGCTTAAAATATAGTATTGGATGGAGACCTATATCAAGTACAGCAGAAATTCAAAGGGCAATTTTTAAATGTACATTTGGGGCTTTGTGCGAGCCACGCGAGCTTTTGTCATCAGCAGCTCGAGGCATAGTTTGTCATTTAAAATTTTGCTATACAGCACGAGTAGGACGGATCGTACATTAAATTGACTTTCCACCGTATATCCCGTGAGAAAACAACAAATGTCTTTCCACATTCTAGCTTTGTCACTGCTACGTGCAGATAACGGTGAAAAGACAATTTTTCCACGGCCCGTGCTAGGCCTGCAGGGTGACAAGAAACGGTAATACTAAGCCAAAAAGGGGTAATTTTACTCATCATTATAATGAAAAAAAATATTGATCCATAAAATAAAATAAACACATTTAACGAAATGCAGGAACATCTGATATTTTATTGCGATTTGAGGGTTGACCCCAAAGTAAAAGTTATTCATAATGATGAGTACAACCTCCTTTCGGCTTAGTACTACCGGTCGACGTAACCCTATATTATAAATATACACGAATATTATAAATCCGATAGTTTGTGTGTAAGACTAAGTTTAGTGTCCCACTCAACTTCGAAACGGCAATTTTTTTTTTTTTTTTTTTAATTCCTATAGTATTGGTGCTAGGTGCTATAGTTAATATTTCAATGTGCTTTCACTCGGCGCGGTACGTCACGGACCGGTTTTTATTCACATAATTATTTCGGTCAAGGCTTTGTTCATCGTCACACGATGTCACTTTCAAAGTAAATGAAGGTAGATGTTAAAGTGTAACAACCTTCTGCTTGTCAATTTATAAAATTAAACATTTTCCCGTTTTGGGAACTCAGTTACGATTTTCTTTTTTTGTTATTTATCTTATTAAATAACATACATATTATTGTGACACAACTCTACTGCCAAACTGCACAGCAGTTTGAAGGCAGACATCTACTCTCTTTAACAAAATTTCATCATGAACGAGTAGGAACACAACATTTTAGACATACTAATTATATACCTAATTATAATATTGGATTCATCATCATCATCAGCCAGAAGACGTCCACTGCTGAACACAGGCCTCCCCCTTTAACCTTCATACTGAACGACAGCCTGCCTTTTGCATCCACTGGATGCCAGCGACTCTCAAAATGTCGTCGGTCCATCATGTGCGAGGCCTACCTACGCTGCGTCTTCCAGTTCATGGTCTCCACTCCAGAACCTTTCTTCCCCATCGATTATCGGTTCTTCGAGCGATGTGACCTGCCCATTGCCACTTCAACTTGCAAATTTTATTGGATTATATATATACTAGCGGTCCCCCAGCTTCGCACGCGTATAGATTATAGCCTATGTCACCCGGGGATAGTGTGGCTTCCCAACAGTGAAATAATTTTTCAAATCGGTTCAGTAGTTTCGGAGCCTATGCAATGCAAACAAACAAACAATCAAATCTTTCCTCTTTATAATATTAGAAAAGATAAGTCAAAACTTGATTTAAAAAAAATCAAGGTTTGATGTCACTTTCAAAGCAAATGATGGTAGTTGTTAAAGTGTAACGACCTTCAGCTTGTTATTTTGTATAAAATTATATTAAATAAAACATTTTCCCGTTTCGGTAACTCAATTACGATTTTCTTTGTAATTGAATAATATTTCTTATATATTATTACTAGCTGCGCCCTGCGGTTTCACCCGCATCGTGATGATGATAAAAAGTAGCATATGTGTTAATCCAGAGTATAAGCTATCTCCACACCAAATTTCACCCTAATCGGTTTAGTAGTTTAGGCGTTGAGTCCAGCCAAACATACACACTTACACACAAACTTTCGCATTTATAATATTAGTAAGATAAGATTATTTTGGTAAATATTTTCGTTGAATTCGTTACAGGGTCATCAGCGACCCCGCCGCCATTTGAAAGGGACACGCCCGAGAAGATCCCAGAACGTCGTCTGTCCAAAGACAAAAGAAACAATCACAAATCCGTGGACAAAGTCGACGGAGTGAAAAAACTAGACTCGATACCGGAGGAAAAACACAAGAAGTCAAGCAAGAAAGAACGCTCACCGAGCCCCAAGAACAAAAACAAAGACAGCTCTTCCACTGCCAGCGACTCCGAAGAAGATTCCTTATCGAGCCACTCTTCAGAAACTGAAACGGACGACAAACTAGGGAAATCCAAGAAACGCAAACGCAGAAGCTCCAGTTCTGATTTGCACAAGAAAAAGAAAGACAAACGCAAAAAGTCACATAAAGAGGACAGGAGCTCCAGACAGGTCGATGATGATAAGGACAGATATAAGAAGAGGGACGATCACTACGACAGACGCAAGTTGTCCAAGAGCAGGGACCGCGATAGGCACAAAGATAAATATAGGGAGGATTCAGAGGAGAGGCCGAAGAAGAGGGTGCGTCGATCTCGGTCGGGCAGTTACTCGTCGAGGTCGCGGCGGTCGCGCGACAGGCGGTCACACGAGCGCGACTCGCGCCGTGACCGGTCGCGCGACTCGAGACGCGACTACGACCGGTCGCGCGACTACGACAAGCACGATAGGTATGAGCGGTCTAGGGACTACGACCGGCGACGCTCGCGCAGCGGGAGCCACCGACGCGACCGGCGGTGAAGGTGACCTGCCTTCAAGGTTGTATATTATTTTTCTTTATTTACTACTTTTTTTGTACTTACTACATTTCATATAGTAATTTGTTTAAGAAGCAGAGCAGGGGTCTTACGGCTAACTCTTAACGCGGGCTCGAATTAGCGCAGTTCGGAAAATCACGCAAACGTGAACCTTAACGCGCAGAGATACGGTTTGCGGTCGCGCAACTTTTCTCATCGCCTAAACAGAATCCATTAAAACAGGTAATCGTAAGGCCCCAGGTCTTCTATTAATGTACCTATTGCTCCTCATATCCATGATCCAAGAAAACAAGGTCTAGCGCTCTGGGAGTTGTCCCGCAATGACGTCACTGGCCAGTTGCCACTTTATTGTAACAAAACAGATATTGGGAAACAATTTTTTAAATAATCTTTTAAATAAAATACAAAAACCATTTCAATTGTCATTTGGTTTGTCCGCTCAAGCAAAGCAATTCAAGATAAGCACAAATTGAATATGTTAAACACAATATCAAAACCACATTGATTTATTGACAGGTAATATACGGATATTGGGGTGTGGAATTTCACGCTACCGTTAACACAGAAAGTCCGCCATTGTTTCGTGTATCGTCATCTCTCTCGAACTTGTTGTAAATTACTTATTCTGTTCTTGCTTATGCACGTGTACGTGTATCCATGACATCATTGCGGGACGCCCACGTGACATTTTTTCTCGGAGCGCTATACCTGGCGGAGTATATTATTATACCATGCTCATATCTACTGTTTTTCCTTGTCTCTCTTCAAATATACTTATAAAACAGTAAGACGAAAATCTGATCATTAAATTTTTAAAACGTGTCTCTTATTAATGACTACAACAAAGGCAAATTTAAGTTAGTAGCTTAATTTTTGCCAAAAAAATTGTATAGCGTAAATTGCCCGTAAACATAAAAGTTGAATATCCTTTACGTCCTTTCAAATAATTTATATGTCCGCAAAGTGTAGATTTTATAACCTGGGACTGTAAATACCTAATAAATTTTTTAATGAGTTATTCTTGCATAAGATGTCAGAAATGTTGTGCAGTCTTCAAACTGAATCTGTTCAAGTATTGTTATCTTATCGACAATCTGTGTACCGTCCAGTCAGCCGTCCGTTCAGCCGTAGGAGTCCACTGCTGGACATATCTCTCCCCCATCGATCTCCAAAAGGGCCGGTTGGAAGCGGCCTGTATCCAGCGTTTCCCTGCGGTCTCTTTTAGGTCGTCTGTCCATCTGATTTTGATAGCCCGTTGGTCCAGTTGGTAGTGAACCTGCCTTCTGAGCTTGGGGGCGTGGGTTCGATTCCCGCCTAGGACAAACATTTGTGTGATGAACATTTGTGTTTGTTCTATATCTGGTTGTTTCTATCTATTTAAGTATGTATTTAAAACTATATATGTATGTATATCAGTCTCTGGCAGCCATATCACAAGCTTTGCTTAGTTTGGGGTCAGATGACCGTGTGTGAAAAAATGTCCCGAATATTTATTTATCTTGTGGACGTCCTACGCTGCGTTTACCGGTCCGTGGTCTCCATTCCAGAACCTTTCGGCCCCATCGGCCATCTGTTCTGCGTGATATGTGCCCTGCCCACTGCCACTTCAACTTGCTAATCCGGTGGGCTATGTCGGTGACTTTCGTTCGTCTACGGATCTCCTCAGTTCATTTTCGTCCAGAAATACAATCATCTAAATACTGATAGGACATTTCCTCAAATTCTTTAGATTAACTTGTTACTAATCTTGTCATAACCGTGCCTAAAGACAAGGGTCTGTAACCGGAGTGTGTTGCCAGTGATGACATAATATGGTACTGAGACGTGGTCCTTACCTGTTGGCCTTTTTGATATACTCAGCGGGCAATGGAGAGAGCAATGCCGGAATTTCTTTACGTGATAGAATCCGGAACAAATAATTTTCGCCGAAGAACCAGAGTCACCGACAGCTATTAAAATTTGCAAGTTGAAGTGGCAATGGGCAGGCCACATTGCTCGAAGAACCGATAACCGATGGGGAAGAAAGGTTCTTGAGTTGAGACCACGAACCGGAAGACGCAGCGTAGGTAGGCATTCCACTAGAATTCACTAGATGGACCGACTAAGGGAGAGGCCTATGTTCAGCAGTGGACGTCTTCAGGCTGGTGATGATGAACCTTGTTATAACATAGATTACATAAAGATATGCCAATAATCTATAAAACTAAATTCATAAACTTCGACGCGCCAATAACGCCCCTAAATGCAATGCTTATAAAGACCGGAAGCACGCCGTCACTCAGTCATGCTAAATGATTCATAACGGTTTAGCAATATAGCTGGTTTTTAGGGTTCAGTCCCCAAGAGTAAAAACGGGACCCTATTACTAAGCCTCCGATGTCTGTCTGTCTATCCGTCCGTCTGTTCTATCCTATCTATTAACGGCTATATCTTTCGAACCGTAATAGATAGACTGTTGAAATTTTAACAGAATATATGTAACGTTACGTCGGATCAACTAGCAAATAAAAAAAAAGTCAAAAAGTAAAAACGAAAGCCGGGGTGTCCCCATAGAACAAACGTATTTTTAAACGTATTTTCGTATTAGCTCTAATGTAAAAACGATATTACGTACAAGCGTCAATTCAAGCGATTAAATAAATAAATAAACTTGGCACGATTGTAGTACACAGTTGGCCATTAACATTATTATAACCCTGGTTTTCCAATTACTTATGCAAGTAGGTAATTATTTGACCTATATAAGTATAAGATAATCGGGATCAGTTTTTGTTAATCAACTTTGCGTCGTAAATTATCAAAATGTAAATAAATAGTTAGAGATACTAAAGTAGTGCTCTCTGGATAACCTTGGTTAACATTTTGTACTGACAAAATATGACCTGTTGTAAGTCTTATAGGTACATAAAAACATGCATAATCTCAACTACATAAAAAGTTATATGATTATTTACGGGATATTTACCATGTTAAGGTTGTGGAATGAGCTCTCAATATAACAACAGCTAACAACTCAACTCATATAACTTTAGTGAACGACCGTGATAGTTTAAAACAGTGTTTTACATAAAAAGTGTTCTGTAAGCTTAGTCCCAGATTTGATAGTTTTCGAAAACTTTTTTCGTTTACGTATTGTTTCATACTTATCTTATTGTAAAATCCACCCCATATTATTTCAACGTGTTTACTCAAATCTGTTTTTTTTTTCAATATGTTTTAGTAATTATAATTAAGAATTTTTAATGATTGTTTATGCCACATAATTAATTAACTTTTTTATTAATTTAACTACCCATTAAAGTCATTGCAGCATGACCAAATTGACCAATCCACGTGTTGACTGCACTCAATTCGATTAACAGAATAATAATTGACAGAATGAAGCAAAGGTACCAGAATCTATAAACAACAAGAAAGTATCAGTAGTCTCATAAGTATCTGATTAACGGCTATAGGTCCATTCCCGTATTTTACATACGCGATCCAGCTTATTCTTGGCCTAGTCTTAAGCCCGTTGCAGACGATGCGCTGTAAACTCGCGCGAGTGGTGCTTGCACGAGTGCTGCGCGTCGTCTGCACTATTTGCTTAGACCGAGACTAAGCATCTTCCACTGCCACTGGAACTAAGCAGAAAGTGTTGTCGCTACTAGCAGGCGGTGCGCGGTATTCGCGCGAGTACTGAGTATCGTCTGTAACGGGCATTAATAGATAATAATCTGTGGCATATTATCCACAGCTCAGCAAGTAGGGCATCCCTGTCGCGTGAGTTACGGCTGGTGCTTGTTAGTGAAATAGACTCTTTATTGTTAACACTAGAAATTACATACATGGACAAGGAGTTAAAAAAGTAGTGCAACAACTGATGATAGAATAATAAATATTGTTACTATCTGTTTGTGTTACCTTTACAATATTTGAACAGATTTAAATACAATAACCTTTGCATTTACAATGATAATAGTATTCACAAAACATACATTTCTGGCGTCAGTAAGACGAAGGCTGTGATATATTATGTTCGTTTTTTTTTTCTTTCAGATGTGGGTGACAGTAGTGCTTCAGGTGTAAATATTGCGTTTTGTGAATAGTATTCTAGTTTGCACAGGCATTATTCCAATAAACATTATGCGTTGATTTGAGTTTTTTATTCAAAGTATAGATAGTTATAAGAAAAAAAAATGTCGTCACTGGGTTCATGTACTAACACTCAAGCGACACTAAAGCTCATTGCAGACAATGCGCTGCAAACTCACGTGAGTACTGCGCTCCTGCGATCCTGCTATGAGCTACAACACTGCTTAGAGTGAGACTTAAGGCGCTTGCACACGACGCTTAGTACAAGTAAAAGTAGTTAGTGCCTACTTCGCATCGTCTACAACGGTGTGCACAGTGAAAGTGGTCCTTCACGCTGGTACTTGGCACCAAGTGAAGCTTCGTTACTCCGCGTTACTCACGCGACGCCCACTGCGCTTCGTTCGTTTCGTTCGAACACTTGTGCGAGTTGAGGCGTCACCGCGCGAGTGGCTACTTATCGTTTGAACGTCTACTTGTACTCGCCACTTCTACTTGCTCTTCTACTACGCATCGTTGCAACCGCCTTAACTAAGCAATATCCATTGGCGCTAAGCTAAAAGTGTTGTAGCTCGTTGCAGGTGCTCAGAACCGTCTGCGCATCGTCTGCCGCGGGCTTGAGAAGTGTTTTGTTAGCTGTAGTAATTTGTAAAAATATGTATTATAACATTTTCTTTTAATATTTCACTGCACTTTTATATGCGACCAGCTAAATAATCTGTCGACCAAAAAAGTAAGTGATCAAAATACATTCTGGACACCGTAAACTGTTTTTAAACTATAAGAACGCTTCTCGTATGGCTGTAGTAACAGCTGATGCTGGAGCCAGGCTCTTAAGTACTAGACATTATTATTTTAATTCATTTATTTTGACAATTATTGTGTGAATTTTATTTTTAATTTAATTTATATAATTTAACATGAATTTTTAACTAATGTAATTGGTCTTAACCGTTTTAGTTAATAAACAATAATAATAATAATAGACTTCGAGTCTTCTATTTTTCTTCTGGCTCAGAATACATATATTAGTAACAAGTACAGGGGCCTTACGGACAACAGCTATTACAGGCACCTAATCCGCTCAGTTGGAAAATCACGCGAACGCAAACCTTATCGCGCCCAGATTCGGTTTGCGGTCGCGTGATTTTCCAACTGAGCGGATTAAGTGCCTGTAATAGCTGTTGTCCGTAAGGCCCCAGGAGATACAAAACGCGCGAGCGCTAACTACAGCATTATTAACCTAGAAGTTGCCTCTCTATCGCGTAACTTGTCGCGTTATCTAGTCTATCGCGCGACAGGTCCGACAAGTCGGCTACTTGTAGCTTCATACATAAAGTGCGGAGTGCGCCTGCTTCTGGAGACTTCGATATCCACAATCTCATCAATCTAAGAACCTTTTGGCTAGTAGATTTGGGATCTGACCTTTTATCCCAGTGAGCGCAGGGGATATAGGTAGAACCCGGATCTTATTAGGTAAGGGAAATGCTCTGAGCATTTCTTGAGTGTTGCCTCGGGCAACACCAAGCAGCAGCAACAGTACCAGTGCATTCCAAGAGTTCCCGATGCCTTCCAGAGGAAATCCAGGCACAGAGCAAGGCCACTGAGTGGGTTTTAGTAAGTATAATCTACGTAACCTAGCTGTAACCCAATATATTACAGCAAGTGGCCGAGCGGTAGCATGTGCGCTTTATAATCTGACGGCACCCGGTTCGATCCTCGGCCCTACACCAACTACCTTTTTAGTATGTAGGTAAGTTCTACCAAAGATAATTATATACTAGGTTCTACTAATATTATAAACGGGAAAGTCTGTATGTATGGATGTTTGTTCCTCTTTCACGCTGCAACGGAACAACGGATCGACCAAATTTTTTGCATGAAGAGCCAGAGTGACAGGCTACTTTTCATCACTACGCGGGTGAAACCGCGGGGCGCAGCTAGTAATTAATAAAGTATGTGCAGTTTCGATTGCTATCGCTCAAAAACGGTGAAGGAAAACGTGAGGAAACCACTCCGTGTCAAAGAACCTCAAATAATTCAGACAATATACGTTCACCAACATGCACTGGGCCAGCATGGTAGATTATGACCCATCCTCTCTGAGAGGCCTGTGCCCCAGCAGTGTGGGACAAAATACTATAATGAAACTCCCACAGCTGAGCTTATACGTGGTATTTTTAGGCGACGACAGACATCTTCGAGTATATCATAGTACTCGTCATAAACAACTATGGGACCAACCCTGAAATAGCGAAAAAAACTGCTGTTCCATACAATCCACGAATTGGGCGATCACTAGCTGAAAATGATAATGAAAATAAATGGGCATGTTTTTTTTTTCTAAATAATAAGCTTGCGCTCTATTGCGATTAATATGCCAACCATTGGCGGATCCCCACAACACTTAGCATTTCCATACGACTCAATTTTTCGATTTGATTCCTTCGAACTATGTCAGAATGCGCCCCCCCCCCCCCCCCCCCCCCCAAATAAAATCCTGGATCCGCCCCTGATGCCAACATGCCAATGATTTTTTACAAAAGTGACGAGACCAGCAAATTGCCGCTCTAATGGCAAGCGTCACGCTCCCATAACAATTGCCCAGTATTTACTGCTTCAACACAAGTACTATGCATTGTAGATAAATACACACAAGGTCTAGAATATGTACATATAAGGTACATTTGAAATTTAAGGCTTAAAATCATAACCTTGCATATTATAAGTATGTACCTATACATTTTCGAAAAATTATATATGATTAATAATTAAAAATATGTAATGTATACATATACATTATATAAAAAAGAATCCCTATTTTCCTCGGTAACGCCATAACTAGAGAACGACTTTACCAGTTTCTTCATAAATTTATTTAGTTGTCTAATACTTTGCAGAAGGTTCTTACGGAAAGAAAAATTAATAAACTTAGTTTTTTTTTTAAACTCGCGGGTGAAACCGCGGAGCTTAGCTAGTTACATATAAATATATGTATGTAATTAAAAATTATTGTATTTTTGATAAAATATTATATGATGGGTGCATACCTAACTTATTGTATACATTAGGTACAATTTCACACTTCAACACTTATCAAAGGGTATAAAATATGCAGTAAACCATGTATTAAAATTTTACTGCCGTATCTACCTTGCTTTATTTTTATTATCAAAGCCAAGCGTCATAAGGCTTTTGTTTTGCATTATTCTTGACAATATAAGGCCATTTTTTATTAGAGTTGATGAGGCTTGAGTTGAGGATGTCTATAGGTTAAATGTTTATTGAAAAACAATGTTTTTATAAGCTTTTTATTTTTATATATTGGTTTGCGGTTTTCTCAAACATGCCCTGATAATTGTTCATTACTGTCGTGAATATCCTCACTTTGTTCGAGAAACTACAATACAAGGATTGGAGGCGATAGGCTTTGATGGAGTCGTTATGTGTGCCTCTGATTCGTCTTCGCCTTTTTGCCTACCACGGCAGTAATGTACTATTATCACTGACGTTTTTATAGTTTCGGATTCAGTGTATTATTATTATTTATTCATTATATTGTATTTTTTTATTATTATTAATAGATAAAAGTATAAAATCTTTTATGAGCTCCAGTAGCACAAAATAAATAGTATACACAGTAACTTGGTATTACTAATATTTCTTAGCCAATTACAACCAAATACAATATGTATTATGTAACAGACTAGCATTATAAAGAAGCTACTAATAACAGTAACAAATATACATAACTAACTAATATCTTTTACTATTACATTTAAAACTTGTCAAGGATTTAATTCTTTTTACAGATACCGGCAAACATTACCTATTATATTTAAGTTGGTTCTTAGCCTTAGGTCTCTTTGGTGGACCGTAGGAGGTAGGTACAAAATTTCGACCGTGAGTCTTCACGTTGTTAACATGCGCTAACTTTTTGCTTTAAGATGTTTGCCAGTCGCTATACCTATGAGTTAGTTAGCTTAATATTGCAAGTAATTTACTCATATCATAATATATTCTGAAACTTTCTCGTCCCATAACAATGAACATGAAGTAGCCTAGGAGAAATTATTTCATGTTTTGTCTTATTCGCACATAAAAACTTTGAATTCGCTCAAAAAAGACAAAAGACGAGTAACTATTCCATGGGTACTGTATATTTATTAATAAGGAGGTATCTTTTAACTAAAATAATTATAATCTGCACAAAGGCTGAGTGCAGAGTGATTTACACTTCGTCTAGGTAAATAGCGAGTTAACTTGCGACTTCAACAAGTTTAGTTCTTATCATCTTTTTGACAGGGATTGTTAAGTAGTAAATTAACGATTAAGTACAGGGAATGTTTCGGCGAGTCAAGTGCAAGTTCACCCCACCCGTACGTCTCCTGTACCCCGACGTCCCTGACAACTAAACTCGTCGGACATATGATCAGACGAGTTTAGTACATTTCATAGGTTGAAACACTGAAGCTTGAAGCTGTATTTTTGTCTGCCTGTCTGTTTGGACACAACTTATTACCTAACCGAACTGAATCGCTGAAGTCGCAAGTTAACTCGCTACTTAACTAAACTAAGTGTAAATCAGCGTTAGACACACGGAATGCTCAGTTGTGATTAAATTTGTTAAGAACAAAATGTACAGAACAGTCACCACACTGTATCAGTCTGATGTCTGTACAAGCATGTTATCACTGATAAGGAATCATTGAAAATGCATCCTTCGTGACAAGCTGGATTCTATTTTCCATTCAAATAGAAAATACAGCCCAAGCTTGGATGATCTGGCAAGTCTAGTAATCTAGAATTATATTTCAGTTTACTCAGAATTTGTATCTATATACATAACTCCACATAATAAATAATAATACAAGTATAATTAAAATAATATATCATCGCACGTGTCACTGGTAATGCAGCCTAAGTCATGTAAAACACTGCACAAATCACATTTAAGCAATAGGTTTATAATTTGAAGATTCTGATTAATTAAAAAGGTGACAAGAGTTAAAAATGACATATAAAACTAATATGGAGTTTAATTACTATTAAAATCATAAAATAAAACAGTTTCTTGTCTCTCCTGTAAAGTAGCGAAATATGACTTGTGCGGTATTGTCTACTAGCCGTCGATATGTGATATTATAATCAAGGTCGTATCTAGCCTATCTGGCACCGGAGTGGGAAACCAGCTAGGCCACCTTGTAGCCATTTCAGGACTCCCCATTTAAGTGATGTTAATGGATGCTAGCTGTTGGTGATTATCAAAGGATGGCTGCTCGAGCTAGCAAATGGGAAAATCCCCTGATTAAAATCTAGTAAGTATTCCAGCATAGGGCACCAAATCACCGAGTTAATACCGCACATGGTATTTTACCATCACTATTGTCAAGAAAAAATTACAATTTCATTATTCTTAGCTATACATGTATATTATTGCTGCTAACAATCATTTCCCGTACCTCTGGTCACATTTATTGTATTTGTACATAGCACCTATGAAGTTGTCTACATTTACTCTATGATCTAGGGAAAGTTTGATGAATTCAGTTAGCCTTATCTGCCACGGTAGAAAACCGCGCGTACAACAAAACTGTCCAGTGTATAAAGCTACATCAGGGTCTGGAATGGAAGGATACAATAAACTAAGGACTTTGTCCAAGTCTTGTGCCGTAAATTCACTGTTATATTCACTTTTTGAGTTTTTTTCGGCAATTTCTCTGATGCATTGTGTTATGCGTGGCCGTCCATCGGTGCTTGAGAAAATGTTGATTACCACAGTATGCGCTTGAATACCATTCGTGTACCCGTTCAGGTCAGGCTTTTTAGACCATTTAATGCAGCCTGGAATGCCTCTTTTACATCTCTCCACTTCCAGAAATAGCTTCTCTTCATTTTCTGTTAGTTCACCTAAAAACAAACAAATTTGTGTTTATTTTTTTAATGAAAACAGATTATTTGATTCAAAGTTTGCATACACTGCAATTTACTTGAGAAGTGAATAACATGAAACGAATGTAAAAAAAAATAAAAAATATCTAGTACATGACCCATAGCCGTGCTCCATTATTTTAAGGGAGCTCGTCTGGTTTGTGTAGTCTGGCAGGGGCAAATGCACAATATACCCCAAGCAGGATGTCAGTGCAAGTCGTATTAGAATTACTTTAAATTAGAATTATAAATCTAGTAAATTTTTCATATCAATTATATTATACATGCTGTATTGATATCTCCCCATGTAGTTTTGGTTTGATGGCAAACAGCAAAATATTTTTGCACCGAGGCACCTACATAATTTTTACCACTAGGAGTTTGAATTAGGTAATATAAATGAGTAAGGAGTATGTAATACCTGTGACATCATGAAAGCTGACGAAAGATATCCCGGCTACAAGACTCCAGATAACCACTTGGGCAAGATCTTCATACGAATGATTCTCCGTGTCCGCGATAAACACTAAATGTTTCAATCTCTTGGTGATCTTTGGCATATGATCTAATATTATCCTTATTTCACTTTGCTTATCCTTTTCCATTGGTAAACTGCACTTTTCCGACGAATATTGCTGACAAATTTTTTGAACAGCAACAAGTACGTCTATAACCAAATGTATGAGATAAAAGAGTAATTGCCGCAATAGCCTCGACAGCATTTTTAAAGCTTTTGTTTTTACGCGTCAATGGAAGGGAGAACTTGTTTTTATTTAACCATTTTACAAAATAAATTAGAATCAAAGCAGATCACACGGCACACAAGTCGTCAGCCGCTTTTTCTGACAGCCAATCACGAGCTTCACGGTGTCAAAAACAGTAGACAACATTAGAAAACCAATTTAGTTCGGATCGTAGAGAAAGTTTTCAAATCTAGTCTACCTTTTTACCTAACATTCGGATACAGTATAAGTTTTCTTCTGTGGCAGGACAAATTACTTCTTCACATAAACTGGTTTACCGCCGTAGTGGGAGAAAGTATACTTAGCTTATAGTGCTAGCTAACACACGAGACGTACTTGGTTGACGAACCGCCGTCCAACCAACGAGTGGGAAAGAGAAACATTTCTCATTCTATCCCGTTGGTTGGACGGCGGTTCGTCAACCAAGTACTTCTCGTGTATTAACACTATTAGGTTTACAAGCACGCCATGTAGGTACTTCGTTTGAAAATTAACAACCAACTTCTTGCGAAGTTCAAAGTTTTCGTAATTATTATTCACCCTTTCTAGGGGTGAAGGGTGTTTATATAATAGGGTGGTTATCATAGACATATCGACTAAGGCCATATCTAATATTATTAGCAATAAAATAATATAAGTAGGATCACTAACTCCCGGGCCTAATAATGGTAGGTATCTTGTGGGTGGAATATTTTCTTTAAATGCGATAGGACTATCCTGAAGATATATCCATATCAATAAATCGGTATACAATCGTCAAAGATATCGCGATTACACACAAAAAAAAAACAGTCGAACTGTGAACTTTTCTTTTGCAGTCGGTTGAAAAGGGATATTTTGTAAACCTGCCATCTAGCGGAGAGTAGCAATACAAGCCATATGTGAAAACGTCACAGATGCGTAATATATTTTCAGCATCATTTGTATTTTTTTTTCAAAGAGTCGATTATTTTGTTCCATCCTTATGCAACCACCGTCCGTTTCCGCCGACCATCTTTGTTTCTTCTTTCGCTTGTCAGAGTTGACTGATAAGGTTAGAATTTTGGATTTTTCCAATAAAATTTATATAAAACCTCTATTCTGCCTGAGTAATCGTGTAAATTGATTGTGATTTTGATACTAGAACTGTAAAATTGTTTTGTGGTGAAGTTTCGTAAGAGAACTTAATAAGAATCGGCAGTTTAGCATATCGTATGCGGTGACCACGCTGTAACTTCTACGTTCTTCATTTCAGAACCCTCAAAATGCAGCTGCATATCAGAGGACAGACTACCCACGTTCTAGATGTAAATGGAGATGAATCCATTGCACAAATCAAGGTAAGACCTGAAATTCTTTTGTACAATCGACATCCCTTCCATGCATATACCTTGCATGTATGTGTACTTTAGTCTTTACACCTACAAATAGTCTGCCACACGGTATATTTTGCATTAATTTGTACACTATTACAAAATTGCAAAGCACAAAGTTACTATTACAATACATTGCTTTCAGACTACCTAAAACATGATCCATTGAGGTTATGTTGTTGGACAAAATGTTGCGAAACTCCTGTCTCCAACAAAAAACAAACTGAGCTTGCTCCAAGCATTTATTTGCTCTGACAGCTGCAATAACATTGCAAAAAAAACCTTAAGTACAAACATGTATTTTTAATATTTCACTGAAGTCTATCAGGTACCTATTAGGTATGTTCAAAAACATCAAAAGTGATCACAATTCATGGTATTCATTCTTTTTTTTACAATGTTATTGCAGCTGTCAGAGCATAATAAATTCTTGGACAGATATTAAATACCTACATAGCATTTATTTACCTACCTAAATGATAATAAAAAATATATTTGAATGTGTACTTGTAGTAATATTTTAAATTTGTAGAAAGCAAGCTCAGGAGTATTGTTTTGCCAAAAAAATTGGAATTTTACGATTGCTGGTTTGCAACATGCTAAACCATTAAAACAACAATTTTAAGGCAAATGGGTTTTGGTGTTTAATTTTGTGTCTTATTAGATTGTAGATTAATAGCATTTTAACTTCGGGAGTGTTTTCCTTACACCCAGAAGGTTATAGATAAGGTTTTTATTTTCTATTTGTAGGAACGCATCAGTGCCGAAGTAGGAGGTGAAGACTTCACACTCTCAGCATGTGGTGCGCCCCTGGAGGACTCCTGCCTGGTGTCGGAGCTCTCGAGCGCAGAGCTGGACCTCACTGTTCCACTGCTCGGTGGTAAAGTGCACGGATCCTTGGCTCGTGCCGGTAAGATCAAGTTTATTATTAACTAGCTATGCCCTGCTATCCCACAGGAACTGCTACATTCTTCAGTCCCATTGTCTTAATCCAGGGTATAAGCTGTCTCCATTCCAAATTTCATCCGAATCCATTCAGCTGTTTCAGCGTGCGACTGTTCTTCACATTGCGTCAAGCACAAGTTTGGTTGTGTATGGAGCAACCTGCTCTCACCTTTTGGATGGATCAGCCAAGTATCAGCTTAATGCATTGGAGTTTATTAAGAAATGTATCAAGAAGCTTATCAGCAATAAATAGCTGTTCAGGCTACAACGTCTTGGTCTTAAACATCTAAGTAAAGTTCTCTACTTTTATGTGTGAACCGCTAGACTGGAATATACTGCTTGTATGGGTGTTCCCCAATAGGTATAATCTGAGTGTCTAAGTAGGGAGTGAATTGGTTTCTTAGAGGCAAGTGTGCTCCATTGTAACCCCATTATAGCTCAACAGCATTTTTACAAAATATACCCTGTGGAAACGCCGATGACGTCACAGACCTGGCTGAGCTCGGGTGTAGTTTGGAAACCAAATTCTCTGTGTCCTCCAAAATGTACCTCAGCAAGACGCAACGGCTGACTAACGAAAATGTTGTGCAAATTATACCTGATATTATCTTGATGCTCGACTGGAATGTATAATTTGGAGTGAACATACGACAGATCCGCCACGGAGCACCCAGATGCCACCTAGTCTTGGGGTCCCTACCCCTAGAGTGTATATAAAAATAGTGGGAGCCAAAAGCTCAACAGAGGTCCAGAGTGAGAGCAAGCCATACAAGACCGAAGCGAGCTAGTGACCGTAGTGATGCGGCACTCGCGGGCGACCGCAAGAGTCTGGCGGGAGCCCACCCAGAGTCCGACACTTCGACCCCTATTTTAATCAAGCTCAGCAAGAGTCAAGGTCGTATCCTAAGTTAGTAATTCTTTCCTGTGAAAATGTTTTTAAAAACCAATCTGTTTAATTTTTCAGGTAAAGTAAAGGGCCAGACCCCTAAGGTAGAGAAACAGCAAAAGAAGAAGAAGAAGACCGGCCGTGCCAAGCGCAGGATCCAGTACAACAGGAGGTGAATCTTCTTTCTTATTACTTGCGAGCCTTGCTCTTGGCGGTGGAGAAGTATCCAGATCTTCAGCCAGTATTTTGACTTCCTTGTGTAACAACTTGTGGTCTCTCACGGGCCTCATAAGCTCAAAGTCGCACAACGAGCTATGGAGAGGGCTATGCTCAGGGTTTCTCTACGAGATTGAATCAGAAATGAGGAGATATGTAAACGAAGGAAAGTTATTTAAATAGCCGACCAGATTAGCAAGTTGAAGTGGTAGTGGGCAAGGCACATAGTACGCAGAACAGATTGCCTATGAGGCCGAAAGGTTCTGGAATGGAGACCACGGACCGGTAAGCACAGCATATTGCGTCCAACCACAATATGGACAGACGACCTAAAAGAGACCACAGGGAAATGCTGAATGCAGGCCGCTTCCAACCGGCCCTTTTGGAGATTGATGGGGAAGCCTATGTCCAGCAGTGGACGTCCTATGGCTGAAATGAGGATGATGATGAAATTCTATTCGTGGTCTATCTTTCTACCTAATTGCCCATGAAAGAGAATAATGTTTTTTGGGTATATCTATTTGGTGATGATATATTTATCTTGAAAGAAGACTTAAAAAAGCCCAAATAAGGTACCCTGGCCAGTGGGTACATTTTTGAGTCGTTTGAGTCGAAACCATGGGCCCGTGGGGATCAGGAGCCATATTTTTTTAAAAGTTTTGTCATCACTGCTGGTCTATGCAACTCGTGACCTAAATTCCGGTCTCTACCAAATATATATACGGAGCTGGTCTCTGTCCCAACACCTTTGACATGGTAGTGGCCCTGTGTAAATAGCTTTTTTTATAGCAAGAGAGAAATAATTCCACTGAATAAAAGTAATCATCGTAAACTAACAAATCACCGAGTCTAGAATACCTGATATGGTGCTTGATAGTTAATTCTCACTGTTCACTTTCATTCCAGGTTCGTGAATGTTGTGCAGACCTTCGGCCGTCGTCGTGGACCCAACTCCAACTCGTAGATATAAAAATTTGTTAATATAAAATGCAAATATAACATCTTTTGCACCAACATTATCTTTTCTTTTATCTTACCAGAACTTTTGCAGAAAAACGGGGTATTGTTTTGTAGAAGTAGTGGTAGGAAGGACTTTTAGTGGTAGACTACGAATAAAATAAGTTATGTGTAGAATAAAAAAGAATACCTTATGGAAATGCAACTGGCCAGCTACCTAAGAAAGGTGATCGGGGTTCGCATTCGCTCGTGATTAAAGAACAACTGACTTCAAAGGAAGCGAGTCAGTAATTTTTTTGGCATTTCATTATACTCCATAGGTTTCAAACATTTATAAATGGGCTGTGCCGGCACTGTGGTGGCAAATAGCAAAAAAGTGCATTAATTTAATAACCTATAGGTATAGGTGCCAATACAACATTTTGTACCCAGCACAAATAACCATTATGATAAGCATTTATTCAGATTTCTTACTATACTATGTATAGATCGGTGCATTTATTATTTTACGTAAACGGCTTTTTCCCCAAAAAACTAAATGTCAAAATACGTTTTTTTTTCTTTTTCTCCTGTTGGAACTTTTGGCTTCGCGCGTTCGGTGCATTTGCCATCTTCAAGTCGTAAAGGGGTATTTTTTTGGATTTAAGGCACGGAAAATTAATACACTATCTAGTATTGAATTTCTTCTCTGGCCAGCCAGTGCCATGTGCATAATACCAAAGATAATTATATACTAGATAATACTTGCGGTAAATTCACCGTATATAACTTAGACCTACCATTAAAGCATGGCAAATGTCATGCCCTCTACTAATTTTTTTACGCACACTAAGAAACTTGAAGCTCCACCAATGAATAATAGTCCACATGCAAACAAATGGCGGCAAAATCTTCTGGGCCCTGATTCCATAACTTCAAACAAGCGCGTAACGCGCCGCGCTAAGTTAACCGCTAAAAGTTTGCCTTTTTTCCCAAGGAAATATAGGTAATTTGTTTAAAGATTAACTTAACGTTAGCTTTACGTGCGTGTTTGGAGTTATGGAATCAAGGCCCTAGGCTGCTAGGTGAGCTTGACTAAAGGCATCAAGCTTGACTTGGGCCAGATGCGTTCGCACCGCTAGGAGTAATAGTGTTCCGTGGTTCGCACCCACCACGCCACCGTACCATATCGCCCTTGTTTGTCTGATCAGAGGTTGTGACCATTTGATTTGATTCCTTTGCGAAAAGAAACGTAAATCAGATCAAAGTAAAACAACAGATTTCAATAACTTAAAAGTGTATTTGTCACAATTATTCAATTCTTATAATGATTTTGTCTCATAATAAAAAGTACAACCATCTATAAAATCTATATCAACCAATGTTACCATAAATACCGTGTAGGTACTTTTTATAGTGTAGGAAATATTACGAAAATAAGGCAAGGAAAGAGAAAATCATTCTGGTTAGGGTTAACATATCAAAATTTGAAAATTCCTGACATAAAGCTTCGACCAAAATAAAATGAATGGACGGGCCCAGAAGAAGCGCATTTTTGAAGATTACAAAATGAGCGCCGGCGCTCACTTCGTTTCAGTCGGTATCTAGCCGTAGGAAATGCAACACGCGACTTTTGTTACATGATAACGAAACATCAGACAAAATTATGCCTTCGTGTGGTTTCCCTAAGTGTAAAAACACAACAAAAAACCGCTATCGCGTTGTTCCATTTGTTTGTACATGGTTATAATTAGGTGTTGATGTATATTTCCGACGGCTTTGACTCGTTTTTACTGAGCAAGCTCAATGGTTCGTCCAAACATTTTATTTAGGTCGAAGACATAAAGTCGGATATTTCAATAATATTTTGTGATTTTAGTCACAAAATTCAAACACTGCGCACGTTGTTACTGTGGTAACAGATTAAACACTTAGAAATAGCACAAGTTAAAAAGCCGGATATTGTCTTAAAAACTCCGGAAAATTCGGACGGGTGGTATCAATGACAATATAAAAATTATCTTTGAATGGTATCATGGCATCATGGCCTATGGCCTAGCCCAAAATATTTGTCAATTGTTTTTTTACTTTAAAGTAGTAAGTCCGAAGTACTGGTAAACATTTTGATATAGGTAGAAATGAGCTGTGCAATAAAGAGGCCATACAAAAAGAGAAGGCGCGACAGTTTTTGTTATTCTAGCAACACTGGTAGCGCGCGCAACCAGAGTGATATGGGAGGATCTAAGTCCTTTGTAAGTTGATGTGAACATACAGGTACAGGGTTATTTTTAATTCACCTATGATCAAAATTCAAAATAATAAACAATCAATGTTTTTGACCACGATTCTCTTTTTGCACAGACTGACAGGAAGTATCTCGATACCAATAGATATAGAATAAAATGAAATTAAGATCTGGGGCCTTAGAACTTATGGCTACCTCTTAACGCGGGCTCGAAACAGCGCTGTGCGGAAAATCACGCGAACTTGACCCTTATCGCGCCGAGATACGGTTTGCGGTCTCGCAACCTTTTGCAAACACGTAAAGTGGGTAGCCGTAAGGCACCTGAGCGCTAATGAAAAATGTCTAGTCAAAAACCAATAATTCCATATTTTTTTCTTTTCTTCAAGGTACTTGAATTCAAGCAAAAAGTCGTTTAGATTCTGTCAAAATCTTAATAGTACTCCAGACTTATGGATATACCAAGACCGTCTCGTCTGTTAGCACTATAACAAAGAATTGATTTTTAGACTAGAAGCTCCTCAAATACAGTAAAGCATGACGCTTTTGAGCATAGGTTGGGCAAAGTGAGCATCTGCATAGTTTTTGAAAAACAATAATGATTTCTTATTCACAAAATGTTACGTCTAAAAGCAGCACAGCCTCGGATGTACGTCTTATCATTCATCATACTTAAATTAAGTAAATGGGCTCCGGAGCTAACAAATTTTATCGTTATAAACCTATCTACGAATTAAAACTAAAATATAAGTACCACTAAACATAATAAGGCACATACATTACATCCATCAAACAAATGTAAATTCATTTATAAAATTTAATATACAATTATACACTCTTGCACTCTGATATGATTAATAAAATTATGTTAAAAAATGAGTCTCATATTATGCACCACTTTCAAGTTTAAAGTACATTCAACAATAACTAATATAAATCTAATATATACCTATATTTTAAAGTACATTTTGGCTTTCAGATCTCCTGCTGGGACGATTTCGACAAAACTGCTTCACTAAATACCTAATATTTCGAGTCTTTGTACTTTAATAAGGCCTAAATCTAAATTTAAATGCATTAAAACTGACTTGAACCGAACTATTGCAACAGCAACGACAATCCCTGCAGTTTCGTCGAATTACTATCGGGAATGTACTAATTTCTAAATTTCCATCTAGGCAAAGGCACACGTACAGTCCGAATTAAGTACTGGCCTACGTCTAAATACGGAAAACTACCCTAGTCCTTAAATACATATGCTTCCATTATTTTCCCCCTATAAATTCGTTCTAGGCAACTGAAAACTATGTCTGTAGGTAACCAGTCACGTCTTCAATCTCTTTACAATTTAGCGACAATATATTTGCTTACCCAAGTAACATTCCAAAAACATTGAATTGATAGAAAATGTGCTCAAACAACTCTTATATTCATGAACGAATTAAAGAGAATCATTCAACAACACTTAAAATTAAGAGTCATCCATGAATACAGGAATTTTATTGAGTATTACAGACTAAAGTAGTGCTTTAAAGAATTATTTAATTTATAAAATTGTTAACAATTTCATGTATTAAGTACATAAGGTATATCCCAAATGTTAGTGAATAACCTGATAAGTACTTAAATGTTAGTAACTTATTGGATATCCCATAAAAGGAACCAGCCTATATTAAACAACGTTTATTCTACCCTCAATTTGATCAATTTTAAAACGAAGAGATGAATGAATTTGGTCCTAGATAGGTGCCTTGTGGTACTCCTTCATTACAGTACAAATGGTCATCACGAAAACAAATTTACGCTGAATTTGGACTTATAGCTCTAAAATATGTGTCATTATACAATTTTGACACTAAGTTTAAGTCTCGCAAGTGTTTACATACATGTTTTATTTATTTGGCACCGTCGCAAGCTCCTGTCGGTTCATACTTTAGGTGAAGCGTTGAGTTTGTTTCTATTTTTCTCCCACCGGCTGATCTTATCCACAGGGTAGCACATGACAGCAGATAAGAGAAGGAAACCGCCAGAAACGTAGAAGGAAACTTCGTAGCTCTGTGTGTGGTCATAGAGAATACCTGTAAACAAGATGAAATACAAATTATAACCAGTCCAAAACAAGTAAGGCAAATGAATATGATAAACTAACAACTATATATTGTACATAATGGAAGCTATTAAGCCTTAGTGTACCTTAGTGTAGGTACATTTAAGTACCTAGACATAGGTAATCTTATTGTTGTACCAACCTATCTTAAAATTAAATAGTTTTATTTTATTTATACCAATAACTAACGACCTCATTAAAACACTGTTTTAAACTAAAACGGTTATTCACTAAAGAAATATCGGGAGCTCATTCCACAACCTTACCACGGTAAATATCCCGTAAATAATCATATAGGTATGACCTCATTAGACTCTCGCACGATAATCGAAAAAAACGTCCATACGTTGAGTAACTTAATCTATCTTTGATAGTACTTTGTAGCAGTCATGACTGCAAATAACGGGTGACTGGACAAACTACCAATGGTACTTTGCAGATTTGTTATTTTTCATAGTTCCTGTATTTTACCTATGGGAGGATAGACAAATTTATAGTAATATTTTCCTACAACAGGATTTCGAAAACTGAAATACCTACATAATTATTTGAAAATGAAAAAATTACAAAATTATAGACTTAAATAAGTTATTTATCAATCACAGCTATTATATATTAAATTCGTGTTTAACTTTTTGCTTGAGCGGACAAACCATTGAAGTGCTTTTTATGTTTTATTTCATAGATAACTATTAAACATTTTTGTTTGTTGCAATGCAGTGGCAACTGGACTTATGATCTAGTTTTATTGGATCATGACTATTGTTTAATGTTAGCCTAGGTCATAGTAACAGCTTGCGGGCAAGCAAAGATAGGAATTTGGCACTGCGCCTGTAATCTAGGCGTCTAAAACAAAAATAGCTCGGCGCCAATCGTTAGGCAATGCACTAATTACATAACACTGCGTTCCCTGCATCATATTGTCGAATAAACAATAGGTACCTATAATGTAACGACCCATGGGACCCATCTGTGTCCTATTGTATCTAATTCTAGCTCAAGGTTAAAAAAAGAACTGTGATTCTATGTTGGGTTACGTATATACGAAACGCCTAACTGAGCCGAAAGAGAGGGTACTTTAAATATTGGACCAACCGAAAAAAATATTAGACCATACACTTTGTTGAGTTACGACATTTTTCTATGATTCAGATATTAACAGGTATTTACTGGGAATTATTTGTTTGGGACAATAAACAGGGTAGTTTTAAAACCAAAACAAAAAACCGGACAAGTACGAGTAGGACTAAAAAAACTAACTGAAGTTAAAATATTGAAAGACAAACTTAAGTTTGTAGTTGACAATAAGGTTCTTCCATACATTCCAACTACAAAATGTAAGTTAGTAATTGCAAAATAATCATTTTTAAATGATATACCTTCAATTTATAACTTTCGGATTTATTCCTATATATGTGCTATGAGACCTTGCCTCTTGCCAAATTTCATGATTCTAGGCCAACGGGAAGTACCCTATAGG
Source organism: Agriopis aurantiaria (assembly GCA_914767915.1). Lineage (NCBI taxonomy): Eukaryota > Metazoa > Arthropoda > Insecta > Lepidoptera > Geometridae > Agriopis > Agriopis aurantiaria. Next base: position 12,745,739 of record OU611992.1, on the reverse strand, counting down.
ATTTGGTTCTCCTGTGAAATCGCAAAATATGCGACATAAACGTTCATATCTTTTGATTGCGTTGACTTTCAACTTTTATTTTTTTACAGCCGAAAGAAACCGTAGACCCAAGTATTTAGTATAAATTTCAACTTGCTGCCTTTACGCGTTCTTGAGAAAAAGGGTCTTGACAGACGGACAGACAGACGGACAACGAAGTGATCCTATAAGGGTTCCGTTTTTTCCTTTTGAGGTACGGAACCCTAAAAAGGACAAAATCAACGAAACAATTAATTGGGAGTAGAAACAAAATTCAATAATAAAAAAACGGAAAACCGTAAATATAATTAGCTGCAAATATATGTAGGTAGTAGGTACTCACCGGCAATTGGAGCGCCTAGTAAAGCCCCAAGTCCTTGGAACAACAGGAAGAGACCGAAGCAATTTGTCAGCTGTTCCAAACCGAGGTATTCTACGACCAAGATCGAGCGGAGAGAAGCGAAAGAAGCTGAAAAGAAAGAGATACATTTAGTTACACAAAAAAACGTGTATTAGATATACTGTATGGTTTTTTAACAAAAGAAAAAACTCGACACCGCTTCATGGTTGATATTACGAAAACCCATTCGAAGCGCTTTGATTCCTCTTTTATTGTGCGAACTGCTAGTCTGTGGAATGCGCTGCCTGAATGTGTGTTCCCTGATAGTTACAATCTGGGTGTCTTCAAATCACGAGTGAATCGGTTTCTTCTAGACAAGCGTGCTCTAAGTAGACCGCATCATCGCTTAACATCAGGCGAGTTGGCGGACAAACGCAAGTCCATTACTAAATATTTTAAAAAAAACTTCATGAAAATCAGTAATTAAAATAATGTTAACTCACCACAAGCAAAACCAAAGATGCAGCAGTAGCCATATTGGTAGTAAACGTTATAGCTCAAACAACTCATCATCGTCGCTAGCCCTCCAGCCGAAACGGCGATATTGTTCACCCACAGTGGCGACATCTTCGGAAACGATGAGACCAGCCCGCACATGATACGCCCTACGGTATTTGCTATTCCAATAGCAGACACCAACCAGCCTGCTGAGAATTCATCTAGCCCGTTATCAGTACCTCTTTTCTGCACATACATGAATGGCACGAAGAAACCCAACATCGTGAATAGTCCGCTCAAAGCGAGGATGACAAAGGTCGGAGATCGGAATAGGCTGACGTCCAACATAGTAGCCAAAGCTCGTTTGACTGCTTCAGGGCAAAACCGACACTTTCCAGAACGTTCTTCTTGGGTGTCTTCCTTAGTCGGGACGTGAGTGACGTGCAAATGGTAACCGAGAGAAGTCCTAGATGTATACTGGGGTAATCTCGTCAAACTGGCTCCAAAGAAAATATCGTCTCTGTAGAAAGGTCTAGCGACCAAATCGGCATGCGAACGACGGTAGTTATTGCGATTCTGCGTCGGTACAATTTTCAGTGGAGTTCCGATCAGAGGCTCAGTGTTGTCAATGTTGCTATTGGAGTCTTCTTGTTCGTCTTTCTCGGCGACTGGCACGTCGATGAATAACGGTTTGTTTCCGAGGTTGTTTTTGATGGCTCCAGCGTTGGCCGATGAGCGTCGTCCGAAGTGGTTATTGCTGAGATGAGAGTTGCTGCCGCGAAAGACCTCTTCGGCCGTCGGGTAGCGGGTGTTGTTCGGTACCCCCATCCACGTGTGAGGATTGACTTTGTTGGAAAAGCGCATTTCTGGCGGCATGGAGATGCCCGAGTCCAGTTTACTGTGGAGTTTGATCATGGAGTTGAGTTTCTCTACGGCTTCTTCGTGACGACGCGCAACGTCTTCTTCTTCTTCGGGGTTGTCTGCGAGCGTCACCCGCACGGGCTTGATTGGGCGGAACATTGCACCGAAGATACCGCAACACAGAAGTAAACCTGGAATAGAAAGTGTTCAATGGGTATAAAGAACAAAACACGCAGTTTAAATTAACGAAATGTAGATCAAAGACTACAAACCTCCATGAACGAGAATAGTCAGTTTCCACCCTAAAGCATGATTGAGTTTGCTGGTAAGTGGTGCCAATATGAACGTTCCTACACCGGAGCCGCAAAGCGCGAAACCGGTAGCCAGAGCTCTCCATTTCTCGAAGTAGAATCCGACGGTCAGCACTGCTGGCATGTAGATCATGCAACATCCGATACCTGCGAGAACAAAGGTTGGGATCAAACTATTGATAACCGCGTTTTACCTTCAATAAAAGTGGGATTATGTCAATGCTGCTGTATATGGTGAAAATACACCTAAGTATGAGATGTGTTTTTTTTTGCAGGGGCGGCCTTAGCTCTTGTGAGGCTCCGGGCGGGTAGATCTTTGCTAGTTAGTCATTGTTTGCAAGGCTACAATTAGTACCTAATGTTTTTCTACTGCGCGAATGCACGAGGCCCCTGCAAGATCGAGGCGGGGTGGTTGTCCTGCTTGCCATCCCCAAATGCTGCCCCTGATTTTTAGAAAGACGACGTATGGACGTATAGACGTATACAGCTTGATGCACCAATTAAAATTAATAATTAATGAACTGCTCTCACCTCCAATGATACCATAGATGACATAAAGGTATTCCACGCAGTTTGCAAAGTAAGAAAGGGCGAAAGCAGAACTGGATATTATACTACCGACGATCGTTACCACTCTGAACCCGTACCTGTAACAAAAATTATATACAATTTAATTTTACTGGCATTAGCATTTGGCATCAATAACAACATCTGAATCATAAAACCAATAAGCCTTTTTAAAAAAAACATAACCTGCCATGCTAAACTAAACTAAATTTAACAGAATCACACTATGTAACAAATTTAATGTTGAATTAATTGAATAACAAGTATGGATTTTTACCCAAAGTATTTTAGGTAGGTAGGTACTTGTAGCAATCCCTGCAAGTGGATGAAAATCCTTTCTTGCAAAATTATTGGATTATTATGATGTTATTAGTCTAATCGCAGTTACAAAGTTATTTAGCGCAGCGTAGGACGTCCACCCACAAGATGGACAGACAACCACCGCAAAACACCGATAAAAGATACCGCAGGGAAACGCTATGGATGCAAGCCGCTTCCAACCGGCCCATTTGGAGATCGATGGGGAGGCCCATAGGCCACATATCCAGCAGTGGACGTCTTATGGCTAAAATAATGATGATGATTAGTCTAATCGAGGATTTCAACCAAAACATTTACTCACTTGTTAGCAAGGGCTGCAACGAAGGGACCAGCGAGAAGGTAGAATCCAGCCAGCAGAGAGCTCACCGGCGTTACTTGCGCTTCGCTGATCTGAAACAATCGGACAAATTTGTTAGAACATTAATAAAAAAAGATACCAACTCCTTGGATTTTTGAAGAAAACTATGTTTTAAATAAGTTTACATTGCATTTATTTTCATCGTCAAAAATTCTTTGGCAGCAGGGAATACGAGACAGAGATCGCATAAAAACAGAATTTCTCAAATAAAATCTGTGTGAAACAACTGTTATTGTTTCAAATTTTTGAAAGCAAAGTCTTCATGATTTCAGGATAATTGATTAATTAACGTAGGTATTCCCACGGCTGCGCTCTATGCAACCTCGCTGTGCACTAATTGGGTACACTTTCAAACTCAGTCATCAAGCAGTATTACCTACCTACTTAGGTAGTTACTGGCACTTAGGGTTACCATCCGTCCAGATTTGTCCGGACATATCCGGACTTTAAGACCTTTGTCCGGCCATTTTAGCTTGGACGATGTAATAAGAGTAATAAAACATACTTAATTTTCCATTGTAACGACGTACGAAGAGTTTGAATTTTGTATCTAAAATGTCCGAATGTATCTAATAAATATAAATATTTGGGACATTTTTGCACACACGGTCATCTGACTAAGCAAAGCTTGTGATATGGCTGCCAGAGACTGATATACATACATGTATAGTTTTTAAATACATACTTAAATAGATATTAACAACCAAATATAGAACAAACACAAATGTTCATCACACAAATGTTTGTCCTACGTGGGAATCGAACCCATGCCCCCAAGCTCAGAAGGCAGGTTCACTACCAACTGGACCAACGGGCTATCTCCGGCTGTATAATATCTGGCTTTAGATCAGTCAAATTTTGATATGGTAACCCTACTCGCTCTAAGCAACAGCTACCTATTAGCAAGAAAGGTTTACTTATAATAAAACATAAACTTCAAATTTTGACGGTTTCTTTACATTAAGGTGTGTAATTCTTTACCTAACGGTGGTAATATGCCAAAATGAGGTCGTTGTAGGTACTCATCATTATGAACCAATACTATAAGACTACCCTTGAAATCACGAAAAAAGTATCAGCTAGGTATTCCATAAGTACATATCATTGAGTGTGAACGACATTTTTCTATATTACGAAACTACAAAGGCAGCAGATTGAGTCATTGCTATAAATATACTGTTGTAAATTTTACTCGTATCACATTACTAATAAAGTACAAAACGGGGAAGTGTAACTTTATTTCCGCAGTGGGAAGTGTAAGCTCGGATGACTGGCCGACTGGCCTCGTTGGAGACGGTAACAACTTACACGTTCTATGTACCATTTAGATCAATCAGTAGGTAATGTATATGACATTAACAGCCGCACTCAGAGACGTTACTTAAGCTAAGAAATAGTTATAATTGCTCTGTCTCGTTTTCATGTGTTACAATTTCCGTCGACGAGAAGTTGACAGAGCAATATTAAGTATTCCTTAGCTTAAGTAAAGTCTCTGAGTGCGGCTGTAAGTATAATTATTTGTCTATGATTATATCAATGCGTAGATATGTTTATTTTCTCTACGCTAATGTTTAATTCTGTAGCCAAGGACTCGATTTTTTAATCGATTCAAAAATGTATTCGAAGTGAAAGGTTTGGTTCAAACCACTCGTTGCGTTAGCGAGTGATATGATTAGGTATGAAAAAATTGCGACTTTTTTTAGGATTTCCTTCGAAAGTGGTTTCGTGTGATATTTTCGTGCGAAATATCAAACGAGCGATTCAAAAATCGAGCCCCAGATCAGGGATAAATAACGTAAGGTACCTACTTGTTTAATTCAATTATAAGATCTGTAAGTAATTATCTTTAGGTATATAATTAATCTAGTACGTCGAATGAGCTATTACTTTCTTTTATGACATCCATTTTTTATGGCACTTCCTCAAGTTCATAACGAATGATGACAGTTTTGAATAGTAGGTACTTACCTGCCTACTTTGTTTTAGTCTATTAAGGTAAGGGCAAGAACGCTTTTAGTCGTATTAAACCTAGTTTACTTTCGAAAATGGTAGTAGTACAACCAAACTGCCGCTCAAAACGGCAATGATCTATGACTTTGAACATGAAGCAAACATAATTATAGAGAGCTACTATAGCTAGCCTAGCTGGTATCTAGGCTCTGTTTGCAATGCATAACTGTAAGGATCACAAACAATACAGTATACAGAGACGTTAACAACATAGTAAATCTAGGTACCGTAACTTTGCCTGAACATTTGCAATGCCTAGACACGTATCACCTACCGCAGAACACGAAACATTACATGTAAGAGCCAACACACATTGCGGTGCATTGCGACGTCGCAAGGCTATAGGTAACTAACGTAACGACCCTTACAGGTTACAGGTAAGGATGCCCACCCTCCGATCGTTTGGTAGAAAATTATTTAAGATAAGTCAAAATAAACAGAAGAAAGTTTAAGACCAAGAAGAACATTCACAGAGAGGTTTAAGCCCAAAAATAATATTTAAAGACAAAAAATAAGGCAGGGGAGGGCAAAAATAATTTCGTAAAGAAGTACAAAATTCAAGAAAAGTAAAAAAAAAAAAATTAGATCTCAAGTGGAAAAAAAACAAGAATAAGGTCTAAACGTAGAAAGTACTTATTGCAAATACATTTTAATTCTGTTTCGTGATCTATATTGCAATAGGTACTCTGTACAATGAGACGGTGTGGTCCTATTTACTGATCCTAGATACATACGATGCGTGCATTATATATTAGACTAGCGACCCGCCCGCCCAGCTTAGCACGGGTGTAACTTACGTGCGAAGCCAGGGCGGGGCGCTTGTTACATATATAAACCTTCCGTGAAAAATTATCTAACTGATGGTGAAAACCGCATCAAAATCCGTTGCGTAGTTTTATAGATCTAAGCATACATAGGGACGGACAGACAGCGGGAAGCGACTTTGTTTTATACTATGCAGTGATAGTGAAGTGATAGTGATTATTATATTAGATAGCCCGTTGGTCTAGTTGGTAGTGAACCTGCCTTCTGAGCTTGGGGGCGTGAGTTCGATTCCCATCTAGGACAAACATTTATGTGATGAACATTTGTGTTTGTTCTATATCTGGTTGTTAATATCTATTTAAGTATGTATTTAAAACTATAAATGTACGTATATCAGTCTCTGGCAGCCATATCACAAGCTTTGCTTAGTTTGGGGTCAGATGACCGTGTGTGCAAAAATGACCAGAATATTTATTTATTTTATTATATATCAATGCTTCTTATACCTACCTACCTAGGTAGGTATTGAATGCTAATCAAGCCCTTAATAGTTCAAGTAGGTAAATATAATTGTGCCGTTATGAAGTTACGAGCGTCAGGTCGTAGCAGAAATTTACACCTAACCGGGCTCCGTCCGGGCCTTGACGTTTCTGATAATGGGTTATCTGTTGATTGTCAGCAAATTATTTTGGTTGTATGGCTCGCGAAGACCCCGGTAATATAGAAAAACTGGTTATTGGGCCTATCTCATACGAGATAGGCTGACCAAATAAAACTAAGCACTGCGACCGGTATGGGCCTACCGCAGATTATCAAGGAATCTAACCATCCTGCAGCAAACATGACAATAGAATATAGTTCAAAGAGTGATCAATAATACCGTTTCAAACTAATCAGCAATGAAGATATCGACGAAGAAGAGATCGTGTTACGTACGTAGGTAAGCCGAGTTTCGATGGTAAACTACGCGCAGTAGTCCGTGTGAAACAAATGAAAATGTAGGCGAGCACACTTTGTCATTGGTAATCCTGCTGTACCAAACACGAAATAGAGGTCACAAATTAATTCCGGCCGTCTAATGAAAGGTGTTGACAATTTTTTTCGCAGCTCTACTCTAGGCTTACTGGACTGTCCAAATCCGGACGGGACTCGGTGTAATTTGGTTCTAGCTTTACTCAGCTGAAAACGAGAGCGCAGACAGCTGTGGGTAGAATTAAGTCGTTATTCCAATTGGAAAGGAAAGTCTCCAAGTCCGTTTCAATTCATGTTTTAATTGCAGAAAATAGATTGATTAATTTGCTATCAATATGTTGTTCTAGGTTGTTGTAAAGAAGGAAAGATAATAATAGTTTTGCGTTTGGCTGCCAACTCGCCGGATGTTAAGAGATGATGGGGTATACGATGGCGCACGCTTGCCTTATAGAAACCGATTCACTCTTGATTTGAAGATACCCAGACAAACTGTTGTTTTGGAACGCCTCGATCGTCACATTCATACTATTTAGTGTGACGTTTTTTTTTTTGCGAAGACATGATCACCACATTCGTCGTTATATCAGTGTGATAGTTTTGCTGCAACGACTCGATTGTCACATTCTTCATAATAATAGTGTTATAGTTTTATTGCGATGCCTTGACCGTTACATTCTTCATAATATTATTATGACAGTTTTATTGTGACGACACTAACGTCACATTCATCGTTATAGTTCAGTGTGATAATTTTGTTGCGAATTGTCACAATCGTCATACTATTATTGTGATAGTTTAATAGCGATGACACGATCGTCACATTCGTCGTAATAGTAACACGATAGTTTTATTACGACGACATCTCGTCATATTCGACACACCCATAGCTTATTGAACTCGGTGTCTCTATAATTATCTCATCAGGTCTCTCCATTTCCTGTGTTAGGTGTAGACATGCGTGATTTGCAATTCAAATGCAGGGTCAAAGCGTGCATGTTTCGTTGGATATCACCGTTCATTACAATCCACGACTAATTAGGCCTAACAATTTTCGTGTTAATATGTTATATGAAGACGGAGGAGATATAAAAAAAACTCGTTCTCCGCCCTATAATATATCAATACGAAATTTTTTTTATACTATTTGCTAGTTTTTTATTCTCGTCTGTTCAAAATGTGCTGAGGCTGTTGTTGAGCATAATATTATGTTACAGTTAAAAAAATCTAAGTTTTGTGCGATTTCAGGCTTAGTCCCATAAAAGTATAAGTTGACCATAATAATGAGTACAATGGCCCCCTTTCAGCTTAGCCGTTGATGAACCGATTAGGTATATAATAATATCGGTTCATCAACGGCTAAACGGCTGAACTGATTTTGATATTTGACATAAATGATGACAGATATAAGATACGTAGTTTTGTCGCGGAGAAATTGTAAGAATACTGCAGTTACTTATATAGCAAAGTAAATATAGGTATAAAGGTGGTAAAACGCAAGCCTATTATTTATAACATATATATAGGTATGTATATATATATACTATATATATAACGACAAATATCCTACTGATAGGCTACAGGCGTGCGCATTTTTCTAGAGTTTTCCTCGAAGTGACTGATCAAAACATAATGTAAAAAAACAACACGACGCCTACGTTCAAAAACTACACAATAAAAACAATTTACTAGGTACGTACTGAAAACCCAATGAATACAGTCGAATTTATACAAAAAAATAGGTAAGTATTTTCGTAATAATTAATTATCACAACGGCGGCGCATGTTTTCAAAACTTTCCATTTGTCTGTATGCTATCCACATAATTATACCTACTTTTATAATAATAGTATAAATCTTTGAGAATTCGTGCGACATTCCGTATTTCCTATGACATAAACTTCAGCTGTTAGTTACGCAATGACGTATGATGAAACTGCAGTGCAAGTACCGTTCTTTATCGATAGTCAAATTCGCTAAAATGCCATAGAATCGATCACAGCGAGTACTGAAAAAATGGCATATTATCGAATTTGACGACCTCAACTGTCAATTTGACGATCGATAAAAGAACGGTACTTGCACCCCTGATGAAATAGAGGGTCGTTATTTTATCTCATTTCATGTACAGTGCGACCAACTTATATATGGAGGTGAAATCATGAATCAATGAAATAACAAAAATGTTCGCGGGAGTTTGCTGTCATTTTTGTTTTTAGAAAATACGTAGGTGGCTCCCTCATGCAACTGTGTCAATAAGTTGGTCGCAGTGTGACTTTGGCAGAAGTCCAGTGACAGCGTCGGTGGCGTAGACGCAGTTTTATTTATATTTGTCGAACTTTATTGGTTCAATGTTGAATGTGAGGTCAAAGCAATGAAAGACACTGATTATACTCGGTGTCTTTGTTATATTACTGGCTTTTTAGGGTTCTGTACACAAAGGCGAAAACGAAACCGTATTACTAAGCCTACGCTGTGTTTGTTTATCCGTCAGTCGGTCCGTCTGTCTGTCTGTCTGTCTGTCTGTCTGTCTGTCCGTCTGTTTGTCCTACCTTTTAACAGCTATATCTTTCGACCCGTAATACCCAGTTGAAATTTTCATAGGTAATGTTTCGGAGAATTACTTAACTAAGAATTACCTAAATAAAAAAAAAATATCGCGCATTAGTCTACGTTTGGTCACCAACTCGCCTGTTGGTAAGCGACGATGTGGTCGAAGATGAAGCACGCAGACTTAGAAGATACATATTCACTTACTTAAATGCAAATAAAGAAAGTTTGTCGAAGGCATGGAAAGTTTACAAATAGGGTTACACGGTACGGTGGTACTATCCGATAGCGCAGGTCACACATCATTATGAACAACTTTTACTTTAGGGCCAATCGAAGCGAGAAAAAATCATAGCAAGCTGTCATTCGCACTCAACGAAATTTATGGTACAGCTGATTATTTATGTCCGCGTATTTAGGGTTGGTTGCATCGTAAAAGTTGTTCATAATGAGTACAATGACCTCCTTTCGGTTTAATACAAGCGTTCCGTGCAACCATGTTAACTTTCCTCTGCTTTAATCGGCTATGCAGGGTTACGCATAAAGTCTGTACTATAGGCCGAAAGGAGGTCATTGTACTCATCATTATGAACAACTTTTACTATGGGCCAACCCTGAAATCGTGAAAAAATATATCAGCATAGAAGACGGTCATTTTATGAATGGAACAGCTGATATTTTTTTCGCGATTTCAATGTTGGTCCCATAGTAAAAGGTGTTCATAGTGATGAGTACAATGACCTTCTTTCGGCTTAGTACAGTCTATATGCGTAACCCTGTATATGCGAGAGATCGTTGGCATAGCTAATGTGTCTAGTTTTAAAAGACGATTGAGTGATCAATTCGGGCAGCTCGTGAAATAATCTCCATAACTGCTTCGTCTTATTTATTTGACATTTTCAATCAATGCTCAATGGACTGTTTTTAATCTAATTGGTTACAGTTAGCCACTTCAATCAGTCGAAATAACTTTAATCGATATTTTTTGTTCAAAATGTTCTAAATACTCCTGTCAGCAGAATTAGATACGAAGTGAATTATTTATGAAGTGATTAGCTTTCGTATACCTAGTACTTAAATCACCATCATAATGAATTTTGTCGATATTATTTTGTTTTTCGTCTATATTTCACTCTCCCAAAGTTAAATTGTTTATTTTTTATCGGGTTTCATGCATCCTTTACTATTCTTACTAATCCTTACTATCCTGACTAATATTATAAAAGCGACAGTAACTCAGTCTCTCTATCTGTTTGTTTGTAAGCTTTTCACGACTAACCGCTAAAATTTAGCATGATAATAGTACATCGTAAGAGTGAACATACCCGGAAAATGCGTAAACAAAAAAAGCGCGGGTAACAACGAGGGATTCAGGCGATTATCATTGGGACTGTACAAAAAAAGGTTGGACCATTGCATCTAGAGGCAAACAGGTGGTCCAACATGACCACTGGAGGTGAAGGTGCTTGTTCTGATTCATTTTACCCACAGAACATTTTACCCGAGTGGTAGTTATAAAATTTTCCCTTATTGGTGGTCATGGAGTAATAGCAAAGTAGTAGTGTCATTTGGTCACTGGAGGCCAGTTGGCAAATTCGAGTGTCCACTTACCAGAGCTGTTATTCTGACAAGGTTAGAAGGAATCAAATCGAAAAATTGAGTCGAATGTATGGAATTGCTAGGTGTTTTGGGGGAGGGGGGGGGCATGGTGGTTAGATCCGCCGGTAGTTTAAAAATAGTAAATACGTAAAAAATAGTAAGTAGACTTTAAAATTAGTAAATACGCAATTTCGTTTTATGGATGACATTTTTTTTTCCAGTTATTTTGTTTAAAAACAAAACGACAACCGATTTTGTTAAAAGTTTTATGGGACCAATATGAAAATAATATCCTTTCAAATAAAAAAATCCTAATCGGTTTATAAACGACGGAGTTCTGAGGAAAAACATAAAATAATTGAGAACCCCCTTTTTCCTTTTTTGAAGTCGGTTAAAAACACCAAAAGCGAAAGTCATCAAAATCAGGGTTTTCATTCGCTTTTTACATTCTATACAGCTGTCAAATAAACGTACCAAATAAGTTTGTTTGTAAATAAACTTGTACCGAGTGTACCTTAGAATAATGACAATAAAGAAGGTATGCAAGCTAAGATTAAGTAGGTAAATATTTTAACTCTTAGTTAATTAGTGGATTTGGGAATCTGACTTCCCATTCAAGCGAACCCAAAATCGTACGGAGAAGGGATTTAATGGCGTATGTGAATCCACCAATCCGCAACTGGACCAGCGTGGTGAATATGGCCCAATCACCCTTTCGGGGGTAGGCTGAAAGTCCAGCAGTGGACTGTTAAAAGGCTGATTATGATGATGAAGATGAATCCTACATAACCTGGCTGCACACAGCCAGTCTAATCGTCTGCCTGGCTGCGTACAGTCGATATCTTTAGAAGATTTCCCCTCGTTACAAAAAAGTTATTTAGCTTGCCTACCGCATGACTGTTGAAAATGTAGACAGTGGACAAGTAAAGCGTAGTCTCGAGGCCGAGATCGTTCGTTGCCCTCTCACTGTTATGTGGGAACTTGGTGCACTACTACATTCGCGATTAGTGCTGTACCTAATGAGTCCCGAGTTACACTCAGTCCCAGTTTTGGACTGCTGTTTTGCTTATTCCTGAAACGTATCATGAAATCCATGAGACTACAGTCTTACACTATTTTAAATATCACGGTTGTTCACTACATTTATATGATTATTTACGGGATATTTACTGTGATAAGATTGAGCTCCTGATATTTTGGCGCAGTCAAGTCAATCTTCCATCTACCCACAACCTTATCACGACAAATATCCCGGTAATATAAATATATAACTGTAGTACTACATGACAGTCTTGCTCTTTCCGATATACTGACTCACATAGTACTTACTCTATGACTGACTTTGAACAATGTAGTCACTCACATTTACCTACTGAACTTTACAGCAAAACTTTTTTACTGGTGACAGGCTAAACATTTGCCCACAGCTCAAGCGAGGCTATACCGGAATACCTACACAACACCGTTAGGAACTTGGCGACAGCTTATGTTATGATGATTGATCCCGCACTTGAATTCGATCGCGCCATCTACGGAGCTGCCATCTCTAATTTGGATTCAAAAGCACCTATACTGATTGAAACATTCGTTTTGTTCCTAATTTAAAAAGTTAATTGTCTCATCAATGTACTTAAAATTATTAGCCATGTAAGGGAAGCCTCACTTCAAGATACGGGTGATCAAACCCAGTTTGATGGTTAGCGCAGTTATTGTTTCTGGAAAGTTCTATAATGAAAATAAATTATTTGTATTTGTACCTATTTGTAATTTTTGATAGCCAGTCCCACGTTTTAAATCGAAGTTTTACAGCACTATTTGCGAGGGTTACTGCACTACATGATAGTGGAAAACTTCCAATATTGTTGTAGAACTGGACTCACTCCGCAAGGCTCTTGTATTAATCAATATTCGAGCAGGTGACGGTTGAGACTTGACTGGCAATACTGGGTCGTGTGGATTAAAATTTAATCACTAATTGACACTTGATTTCATTAGTAGACTTAAGGCGAGATTTTCCCATTTTTGAGCAACGCTTGTTACTATAGATGACCTATATGTACATAAGGCTTAATATATTGTATGAAAGTCGCATTTAGTGGAGCAAAACTATATGGCGCTTACACACAGTCGTGCGTTTCACTACTTCAATTTTTGAACTTACTCTCATATTTTTCGAAAAGTACAGCTGTAATGTAAAATATACCTTTACTGTTCTCTCCATAATTATGAAATCTGTATATTAATATATCGTACACATCATTTATTATAAAATGAATAAAAAAAGCAGGGGTAAAGCTCAAATCGCATCGAGAAATATGGAGAGGCGCTCGCCGTTTCCCTCGACATCTCGAAGGCTTTCGACAGGGTCTGGCATGACCGCCTTATTAGCAAGCTCTCCTCGTTTGGCTTGTCCGCTGGTTTCATCACGTGGATATCGGACTTCCTGAAGGATAGATCGATTCGAGTTGTCATTGATGGATGCTCGTCCGATCGAATGGCAATTAATGCCGGTGTCCCCCAGGGGTCGCGGTGCTCTCTGCAACGCTATTTCTGCTGCACATCAATGATCTGCTAAAGCCCGGTACCTTTGGGTACGCAGACGACAGCACAGTAGTAGAGAGCTATACATCTAACGCACGAACCAGCGGACCACAAATCCAGTCTCCAAGAGAGGCCATGGTTGTGCGCATGAACTTTTCTCTTAGGGCAGTTTCAGAATGGGGCGATGCCAACCTGGTCAAGTTCAATGCCGCTAAGACCCAGGCGTGTCTGTTCTCCGCAAAAAGGACGCCGTTCCAAATGGCTCCTAGCTTGAGCTTTTGGGCGTTGCTCTGTCTCCTACCCTCAATTTTGACTCCTATATTGAAAACAAGGCTCAATTGGCTGCCAACAAACTGGGTACCCTATCGAAGGTGCGACGGTACTTCACGTCGGAACAGTTGCTTTCACTCTACCAAGCACAAGTTCGGTCGTGCATGGAGTACTGCTCTCACCTTTGGGATGGATCAGCTAAGTACCAGCTTGGGGCGTTGGAGTCTATTGAGAAACGTGCCAAGAGGCTCATCGGCAACGACTCCCTGGTTCAGACTAAGCTTCTTAGTCTTGAGCATCGGCGCAAGGTTGCTAGTCTATCGGTTTTTTATCGGATACATTTCGGAGAGTGTGCTACAGATTTGCATGATTTGATTCCCTCCTGCCATTTTTCTATCGGACTGCCAGAGTGGGTATGAAGAATCGACACCGCTTTATGGTTGATATTCCGAGAACCCGAAGCGCTTTGATTCCACATTTATTATGCGAACTGCTACTCTGTGGAATTCGCTGCCTGAGTGGGTGGTTCCCCGATAGTTACAATCTGGGTGTCTTCCAGTCGAGAGTGAATAGGTTTCTTCTAGGCAAGCGTGCTCCATCGTAGGCCGCATCATCGCCTAACATCAGGTGAGTTGGCGGCAAAGGGCAAGCCTATTTACAATTAAAAAAAAAAAAAAGACACTAAAACTAGAATGAGCAAAAATTATAAAAGTGGGAAAGAGGGCGTTAAAATATACAGCCAATATTATTGATATTGCATAGTGTACAGTCCACAACATAATGGTGACTATACGCGAAGTCTGTTACATAGATTGGAGGTTTGCTTCGACTTAACTTAATTTTTAACCGACTTCAAAAAGGAAGAGGTTACCAATTCGACTGTATGTTTTATTACATAATAAAATATACTTTATATTTACAGGGACTGGTTTTTGTAGAGTTCACGTCAATGACGTGAACTCCAGGAATTTAAGAATACGTAACTATACATAATGATAAATAATTTTGCATGAGTTAACAGTTAATAGTTAGATACATACGCTGTGTACATTATTCTTAGATATGACAAAAGCATTTGATTTTGTTGATCACACATTGCTTTTGGATAAATTAGAATTTTATGGAATACGGGGTTCAGCTTATAAATGAATAGCTAGTTACTTAGAAAATAGGAACAGTCTACATAAATATCAAAAATTGTCTCCAATGCACAGAATAGACTCACAAAAGAGAAGTCTAGATCAGAGCCATTAATTAACAATACTGGGGTTCCCCAAGGCAGTATACTGGCGTCAGTGTTTTTCTTATTTTACATAAATGACCTCCCAGACGCCACGCCCCATAAGAGTATACTTTTTGCAGACGATACAACAATAGTTATTAAATGTACCAATAAAGAACAGGCACAGCAAATAGTACATAAAGGTATATCAGACGTAATCCATTGGATGGAATCCAATCATTTGAAGATTAACATAAAACTAAAACTAAATTAATTCAATTTAATTCGTATAATTCTAAGCCTTTGGAAATTGTCATTAATTATAATAATGAAATTGTTGATATCGTTGACAATTACAAATTTTAGGACTATCTCTTGACAAACATCTTAATTGGATAATGCATATTGATACATTGTGTAAGAAATCTGATCGCTATGTATTTGCGCTGAAAAAACTAGACATACTGTCTATGGAGGCTGCGTTAGTGGCATATTATCATGGCCATGTGTCGCCCCTACTGAGATATGGCTTTATAATGTGGGGAAACTCAGTTGACATAGACAGCCATTCAAGATTCAGAAGCGATGTGTTAGAGTTATAAATAGATCTTGGTTTCTGGACAGCTGCAGACCACTATTCAAAGCATGCAACATACTTCCGTTGCCATGTTTATATATTAAGGACATTTGTATTTTCACCAAAGAGTACCCAGGTTATTTTAAAAAACGTAGTCAATTTATATAACCAGTCAGAAAAGAGTCAAATTCACTAATCTATTGAATCAACCTCCTGTCAGAAAAGACTCGTACAAAATAAATGTGTGTAGGTAATATGTGTATATCTATTTATAATAAGGTAGGTACCTAATGATACAAAAATGTTAGACGGTAAAAAAATTAAAAAAGAATTTACTAATTGGCTTCTTAACCATTGTTTTTTTGATGTTAAGGAATTTATGGAATTTAATTCTAATATTATTCGTTTCTAATATATTTAAATTATTTAGCATATAGTATGAGCATTTGCACGTCTGCTTGCAGACTAAGTACATAGTGACATTTCAATGTAATGTGTTCTAGCAAATAAATGATTTGATTTGATTTGATTTGCGAATTGTTCATGGTTAGGTCGTTCGACAAATAATTTCGGGTCTATTCCGGCAGGGTCGGAACTAGTCGGAAGTAGGCATATAATGCGATTTGGTTCACTTAAGTCGGAATCCGCTTTCGTCAGAATAAATATTAGACTATTATTTTTCCGACGAATGAGAACTGAGAATATATTCCTTTTTGGACAGGAAAAAGAGCCTGGCGGGAATGGGTCCGAAAATATTTGTCGGGTAAATCCGACAGAGGTGTAAGGGGTCAACCATTCGGTCCCAATTGAAACAAAAATAATATTCTACCGTACAAACAGTCATAACTCGTACTGTAATGTGATCGACCCACAATCAAATTCAGATAAGTTCAATGCGTGACGTCATTGAAGCTCGACTGGGGGTAATTAATTACACAATATACACGACTGACGCCCGCTGTCGTCGGCTGGAATTTACCGTAAACGATCGGTTTAGGGTTGCCACGTACTTTCACGATACGAATGCGCTCGTATAGAAGTGCACTCGGATTGCATACACTTTTTTTTTTAAATTCATTTATTTCATATATATACACAATTAATTTAAATTAGTATCGAAAAAAGATACATTCGCCGCGATTAAATAAAAAATGAACAACAACATCACAATGTAAAATTTTGCATGAAATGCGAGAATCGCAGTCGCTATATACGGGCCGCTTACATGCATAGACATACTTCTAAACTTTGCAAATCTACCCTCTAAGTTTAACTTTTTTAATGTAGTGTTAACGCAGATTTTATTGTTTTGTTAAATAATTTATTGTTTGCATATCTCTGTAAACTACGCTCAATGCTCAATGGCGCTATAATACTTACCTATTTATATACCTTGTTTTCTCAATAAGTGAATTTGTAAATTATTTGAGGAAATGAAAATCTTAAACCGTATATACACGTGACAAACAAGCTGGCTCGCAGCGATCTATTCGCAACTATTATATCGCTACGTGCCAACGAGCTTAGCGTTACTGAAACTTTAACCAAGTGGAGTTTAAAATGCACTCCATATAAATTCAACTGCATGAGCTGTGGGTCGCGCGACGTTGCCGTTGCCGCCGATCGCAGTCGCCGGTCGCGGTCGCCGAGATTGGGTTTCTTTTCAACAGAGTCCGAAAAGGAGGTTCTCAATTCGACTGTCTTTTATATCCGCGATTTATGATATGAATCATAGATCGTACCTACTACAGAAATGGAAAATATTAAATACATAATTAAATTATGATAGTCTTGTTCCATTGCCTTTCTAAGTAAAGTTACTAGGGAAACAATGGGTACATAAGTATGTTCATAACTTCACAGACAATGAATGGGACTGGTTCACGTTTAGACCGAAACCTTGGCCTTAACATTATGTTAATACTCATTGTGAGCACGGTCACAAAATAGTAACTCTGGTCTAGGCACTTATGTATATCTACTGACAGAATATTTGCGCCCGTAACAAGGGACACAAGGCAAGTTTTCTGATAAGGCGGTAAAGCAGCCATAGCGCCTTATTTACATTGAATTTTAATCAACCAGTAATAATAGCATACGTACGTTTTAAGCTTCAAACTTGTTTGATTGATTTTGTCAGCCCATACTTAGGATAGGTCCTATAACTATGTACATATTATAGGATAGGATACTTAGGATTTCACTTAGGGTTTGGTCTGGTTTCAAGACTAGCACAATAATCCTCGATATCCACTAAAACTGAGCAAGCGAAGCGCTGTGATATTATTTTGATCAATTATAAAACAAGTGCACTAAATAGATACGTGACGTCATGCCAATTTCGTACTAATAGCACTTAGCTTCAGCTTTGGTTGATAGCGGGCCTTATCTCGGGTTTCCCAGGTGTAAAACTTTATTCAGCCGGCGCGCTGCGTCGTCGGAGAGGCGCCTTGTGGCGCCCGCCCTAAATACCTTTGCTCGGAAACTTTTCATTACACGCGAATTAAATAAATTGCGTGTAAGCTCAATTATTGCAATCTGTTACCAACAGATCTGCATAATTATTTCCTTTTAATACTAATTTAGACTTAAGTACTGTTCTGTAATTATCAGTTATAAATTCTAATTTGTAGCCTTGATCCTTTTTACATGTTTTTGGTTGACAGTTCAAGATGTCAGTGATCCCAGTAGACGAAAGAGTTCGTATACAAATTTTACGGAGAGTCGCGAATTCGCAGCGTAGGTACAGACTGTGGAAAATTAAACTTTTCCCGGTTTACAGTAGGTTTCAAATTGTTTCACAGCATCACGCATTTTATTTTTATTAAATATTTGTTTGGTCTTTTACCGTCAACTCGCCATGAGTTAAGCCATGATGCGGGATACGATGGAGCAAGCTTGCCTAGAAGAAACCGATTCACTCGCGATTTGAAGACACACATTGTAACTATCGGGGAACACCCATACTTGTTACTTGTTACTTGTGTAGCGGGCATTTTCCGCAACTAGGCCACTCATTGGCCCATTTTGCGTCTCCCGGTTGCAGCTAATTCAGCCACCCGGTCTCCTCCAGGAAGGCCAGCAGCTCGCTTATGCCTGCGCAGGCCTCCCAGAGCGTCCTCGGTGATCCGAGGATAGTGTTTCGTTGTTCTGCCACGCTGCTGCACTCCAGCAGCAAGTGTGCGGCCGTTTCATCAGTCTCCAGACACCCTCTACATAGGGGACTGTCTGTAACCCCAATTTTAAAAAGGTGTTTGTTTAAGAGGCAATGACCTGTGACAACCCCAACAATTTGCCGGAGTTTATCACGTTTGAGATTCACCAATCTACGAGAATATCTCGGATTGAGCTCCGGGAAAGCTTCCCTTGACTGTCTACAGGTTTTGGTACTTGCCCAGTATTCTTTGTGGAGTCTTGTAGTACGTTGTCTAATCCAGGATCTGATTTGGCTGAAAGGTAGGGGGATTATCGGCTCGGGCCCTACAGGTCGTATGCTCGAGCCTCTCCGCGCCAGTTCGTCAGCCGCGTCATTTCCCCTGGACCCACTGTGCCCCTTGATCCATTGGAGAGTAACATTATTATGTTTACTTACGGTTTCCAGCAAGTTATGGCACTGTATAGTTAGTCCTGAGGTATGCTCGTTTCGCTGTAATGCCTTCAGCACTGCAGCACTATCCGAGAGAACTCTAATATTTTGGTCGGTTACCTGTCTATTTAGTACTGCTGTTGCCGCTTGGATGATACCTACACATTCTGCTTGGAAAATGGAGTTAAATTCACCCAGGGTAGTTGTTATATGTATATTGAGGTCTTCAGAAAACGTACCAGACCCAGTGCCTCTATCTGTCTTAGACCCATCTGTATAGATCCTCACTTCCTTTATCCCAGAGCTGTCGCTGTGTTCTTCATACAATTGAATTTTGTAAGTCCTTGTGAAGATGTATTTCTTTGGTACCCTATCATATAGTGACACCATTGTAGGGTTGCAATCTGCGTAGGTAGCTAGTATGGTGGTATGTTTGGCTAGATCATCCTGTACCCAGAGGCCTAAAGCTCTGAGCCTGTAAGCGGATGCTGCTGCTTCTTGCTGTATGAAAAACTGCAGCGGTGTCAGCCCCAGTAGGGCTTCCAGCGCCACTGTGGGCGCGGAGCTCAAGCAACCGGTCGCCGCTACACAAGCTAATCTTTGTATCGTGGCTAATTTATCCGTTGTTGTACTTAGTTTGGTTCTGGGCCACCATACTACTGCACCATAAGTCAGAGAGGGTCTGACTACGGTATTATATAGCCAAAGTGTTATTTTGGGGTTGAGACCCCATGATTTCCCTATCATTTTCCTACACTGCCAGAATGATATGGTGGCCTTCTTTGCTTTATTTTCAAGATGTTTTGCCCAATTTAGTTTTCTATCTAGTATGATTCCCAGGTATTTAACTTCTTCCGACAAGGAGAGCTGTTGTCCAAAGAGGGAGGGTAGTTTATAAGGTCCCAAACTTCTTTTGTTCGTAAACATTACAAGTTCTGTTTTACCCGGGTTGACAGTGAGCTCATATTCGTTGCACCATCTTTCTACAATTTTTAGTGCATTATTCATGAGGTTGCATGCCACGCTGGCGAATTGGCTTGAGACCAGGATTGTCAGGTCATCAGCGTACCCCACCGTAAAAAAGCGTTCTGTGTTCAGTCTCGTAATTAGGACATTTATTACCATGTTCCATAGGATCGGCGATGCTACGCCACCTTGTGGGCAGCCTTTCATCACCATTCCCCTCGTCGCGCCATCCAGGTCAATCCGCACTGCCCTTAGTCGCAGCATGTTTAGTGTCCATTCTATCAGCGTTGGGTTGGTGTTGTGTTTTTTCAATGCTGTTTCGATGCTATTGAAATTTGTCTTGTCAAAAGCACCTTCTATGTCTATAAAAGCTCCCAGACATAACGCTTTATTGTTGATATCTCGTTCTATGACTTGTACAACTCTATGTAGAGCTGACTCAGTGGATTTCCCTGAGCTGTATGCATGTTGTTGCGGGTGTAAGGGGTTGTTAATCAGAACGTTGTCCCTAATATGCCTTTCTACCAGTCTCTCTAGCGTTTTTAATAAGAAAGATGACAGACTGATTGGTCTGTAGGCTTTAGGATTTGTGTAGTCGCTTTTACCCGGTTTAGGAATGAAGAGTACTCTCACCTCTCTCCATCCAAGTGGAATATACTTAAAGGCTAAGCAGGCCCTGAAGAGTTGTTTTATAGTTTCATTTAGTAATTGTTCTCCCCATTGTAGGAGACCTGGAAAGACTCCGTCTAGTCCAGGTGACTTGAACGTTTGGAATGATTTTATTGCCCAGGTTAGCTTATCACTTGTAACTACTGACCGTGCGGCCGCCCAGTCTGAGTCTGTTGCTATAGTCCCACTGTTCTCGATCCATGTGGATTGATTACTAATAAGACATCCTGGGAAGTGTGTTTGTAGTAGTAGGTTGTTTGTTTCTATTTCTGTTCTGGTGTAGGTGTTATCGGATCTTTTGAGTGTTCCTATATCCCGATTTGGATCAGCCGCTAGGATTTTCCTGACTCTGTTAGCTGCAGAGTTAGACTCAATACTACTAGTAAAATTTTTCCATGATTGTCGCTTGTTGGTTCTTATGCATTTTTTATATTCTCGCATCGCCATTTTATAATTGTCCCAATCTACATCGCCATAGGTGTTCATGGCGCGATTGTACAGCTTACGTGTCTTCTTCCTTAGCTTCTCTGCGTCCCTGGACCAGCACCGGTTACCTTTACTTTGGCCTCCCGGAGTTGATAGTGGGCACGCTGCCCTGAAGCTTGTGGTAAGGTTGTCTGTCAGTACAGTCACAGCTTGTTCTATTTCTGTAGTGTGCGTATAGGTTGTACCCGGGTGAATAGGGTTAAGGTTAAGTTTTAGGGCTGATATGTAACCTACCTTGTTAGTTCTACGAGGGTTTCTCGTTGGTGTTGACGTTGTCTGGGCCAATGCAAAGTCATACCTTATCCATCTGTGATCTGAGCCGGAGTGTTCGTCTGAGACTCTCCAGTTATTCACAAGGTTGCAGTTGTCTGAGACTAGGGTTAGATCTATAATAGTTCGGCTTTGCCTTGTCACAAAAGTTGGCTCCGCCCCTGTGTTAGTTATAGAGAGATTAGTGGTGAATAAAAAATTTACCAGTTGCTCTCCCCGACCGTTTGATGTAGACATTCCCCACAAGGGGTGATGTGCGTTGCTATCTGTTGAGATAATTAGTTGAAGGTTGTTGCTTTCACAGTAGTTTATCAGATCACATACCTCCTTCGGTGGAGCTGAATCATCACTGGGCATGTAAGCTGAGGCTATAATCACCTCCTCATTTCCACTCCTGATTCTGGCTGCTGCCAGATCTCTAGAGCAGAACAGGGGAACACCCATTCAGGCAGCCATTCCACAGACTAGCAGTTTGCACAATCAAGGTGGAATCAAAGCTGTTCGTACGGGTTTTCAGAATATCAACCATAAAGCGGTGTCGATTTTTCGTACCCACTTTGGCAGTCCGATAGAAACATGGACAGGAGGGAATTAGATCATGCAGATCCGATGCACACTATCCGAAATATATCCTATGAAAAACCGATAGACAAGCAACTTTGTGCCGATCCTTAAAACCACTAACAAACCTCATGCCAAATATAACAGTTTGAAGGAATGTTAGACTGTACTATTACGTAACTATGCGACTAATTACTCACCATCGCAGCAAAGTTAACCAAGCGTCGTGACATTCTTAAGCTAATGATGATTCTAGCTAGATTGACGCCAAATACCTGCCCACTTAAGTTAGTTTGACCATTCCGCCAGCGTTGCTTGGCCTAAGTTCAATTATTCAAAACTTATAAGGCAAACCTTGTAAAAAGCCGTTACTGTGTTTCCTGGAGGATTTATGCTGTTTTTTTTCCTCGGAAATGCATAGGCACAAAAATATCCTTGAAAGTATTTCAACATTTATGATTATAAATAACGGAAACAAAGTGCAAAAAGATTCAATATTAAATAATATTACTATAGTTTATACAACTTAAAACACGCTTGTGGGACTCGATAGCCAAACATGATGTTTTATAACTTAATATAAATAGTTTGAGGTGATAAATAAAAACGCGTGTAGCTATCACTAGATATCGCGGGCAGCAAAAAGTGAAAGAGACAGGCAATAACTGTTATGTATAGGAAAGAGAGATAGAGCGGCGCACGCCACACGCGCGTGCCTGGTGAGGCGTGGACAAACGGTAGCTCGGTCCTACACTAATATGTATTCTGTGGGTGGAGTCGACACACGCGTATGACGATTGGCGTCTTTCCCGCTAGATGGCTTTGTCAGTGTGATTTAACAATGTTTTTGCCGAAAAACATACTGTTTCCGTATATAGTAAGTATCTGACCAACCAGTTGATTTGATTGGAACAAAACGCTTCATCAAGTTCCATTCTGCACAACTAGTTGGTCCGTTCAGTTGGTCTGAGTGGAATGACTGATATTAATTTCATTCAACATTTAAGAGCGTAGCTCTTGTCGGTGTAGTAACTTCCAGGCTTGACGGTCTTCTGCCAGCGTTTTCACCTCCCTGTACGACGATACATTTGCCTTCTCTTTTATTTGGTCTAAGAATACTCTTCTTGGTCTTCCCGGTCCTCTCTTTCCTTCTACCTTTCCCTCTATGATGGTTTTCATTAATTTGACATGTCGTACAAGGTGGCCAAACATATTTCCCCTTCTTGTCTCTATGTATGTATGTATCTCTGTACCTATGTATTCATAACGCATGTTTTATCTTAGTACATATTATTAGGCACCTAATTATACTACCCTTGAAATATATATATTCGCCATATAACCATCAGCAACACTTACAATATCATATTGCATTGAGCCCGGGTTAGATTTCAAATCACATACGGTCTATCTTCTTCTTCTTCTTTAGCCTTTCTTCGCCCATTTCTGGACATATGCCTCTCCCAATATCCTCCACGACCTGCAATCTTCTGCTTTTAGCATTTAGTCGTGACCTGCGTGTCTTCAGATATCATCAATCCAACGTTTCGGTGGGCGGCCTGGTGGACTGGTGTTTGCCCACGGTCTCCACTCAAGGATGCGTCTCGTCCAACGGGGACTGTCCATCCGAGCTATATGGCCAGCCCAACTCCATTTTATTCCCGCAATCACTTCAACGACGTCTCTCAACCTCGTTTTTCTCAGCCTAATCGACTCATTTCTCTTGCGGTCGCGTAAGATAATCCCAAGCATAGCTCTTTCCATAGCCTGTTGCGCGACTCTACGGTGTATAATAACATTTATTTTACTCGCTCTGGATTAGAAATAAAAGTATCTAAACCCGCCAATGACAAAACTAGCCATTGATCGGTTTTCCTCATGCAACAAACCTCCGTACAGTACAGCAGGCTCAACTATAAATACCAAGCATGATATAGTCATGATATGTCTCATTTACACTAGCTTGCTAATGAACATTCGTTTTCTTACTGACCCACTTCAGGCAAACAACCTTGGGAAGTACACGTAATTTTTTGTCAAAGATCCCGACAATGTGGACAAAAATAACCGACTAGAATGCAAATGGTCGGATTCCGAGACGGAAACCGGTATTCCTCGTGGAATATTTTCATTTTCTGCCGATGGTGACGGGCAACTTGCATTTTAAGTTGGCGCGGCGACACGGCGGAATACGTGCTTAAAGTTTTACTAAGATCTGTCATCAATGCATACCACAGTATTGAAGAAAGGAAATGGAGACATATTTTCCTGTGCTTTAAAAAACATAAGTACAAAGCTTTATATGCATCAGGTTGCTTATACTGAGACAGTAATCATCTAGCAATTTCGGAGGTTTTTCGGGTGGCCTCAAAACTCTGACATAAAAGTTTCGTATGCCACTGAGGTCAATAAACTTTTATAAGACTTCTTCAAATTTTTTTGTTAATTCAGATAATTCTCCGCAACATTAAACAAACAAGCACACAAAGAAATTTTGAGACAAACCATCTCTGCTGCTTATTTTTGACTAACATGAACATCCCAATGACGTCCGGAATACGTCACGAGTTCCAAACCAACCAAACATCTGATTGGGTATTTCCAACCGTTAGAAATCGACAATGAAAAGCTTGCATTTTTAACACATTTACACGGAGGCACGGCAGTGACGCAACATGTGGTCGAGACAAAACCAGAGGGTGTGGTCTCGCAGCACAGCGAGGAGCCCAAAAATAGCCACCACACGAGATTATCTCCTGGATCTTTCCATTGAAAAATACGTTAAATATTTTTTTGTGAAGCGGGTGCGAGTTTAATGTATATTTTGTAATATACTTGCGTAAGCTCTTACCTCTGAAGCATTGTCTCTCAGGCAAATCGAATCTGCATATTTTAGTTTATTTTATTTTATTCAGACTCTGAAATACGCACCATGTTCTATATGCTATTTCAAAATTCCATTCATATATACATAAGTGAAAACCTAATATATAAAATGTGTATAAATTTTTTATTATAGAAACTGACGTGGTTTTCACACTTTTTTTTTTTTTTTCGTGTAATATAAATAAAATGTATAAAAATTGTTCTAATATTTGTCGTTTTAAAATTTCCAGTGATATCACGGGTTACGAAATGCAGCGAATATTTCAGGGCAACGAGCGCGGTGTGTTTAGAACTTTATAGGCATTAGTGGTGCCTACTATCTGTCTGATGGTAGTCACCACATTTGACGAGCAGTCGCTCATCTGATAGTGTATATCACTGTTTTTTGTTTGTTAGTGATTTTCTACTATTTTGTTACCACTAAAAATACCGACTGTTCTTGTAAATAAGTAATCAATATTATGATTTTTTTCCCTGCTGTTGGTCCTAAATAAAAAAAATCTTACCTTGAAATCATTCTTGATGCCCTGAGCGATCACACCGCCGGAGAATATAATACCGTCGACCATCATGTTACACAGGAAGGAGGCGACAACGACCACCCATCCCCATCCACCGTCTGGGGGCACCACCTGAACATACAAAATGAAAAATGTATTACATAAGACAAAGACAAAGCTTGTTAGTCTTGAGCATCGACGTAAAGTTGCTAGTCTATTGGTTTTTTATCGGAAACATTTCGGAGAGTGTGCATCGGATCTGCACGATCTAATTCCCTTCTTGCACGCTCTGGCAGTCCGATAGAAAAAAATCTATCGGACTGATATTCCGAAAACCCGTACGAAGCGCTTTGATTCCCCATTTATTGTGCGAACTGCTAGTCTGTGGAATGCGCTGCCTGAGGATGTTCCCCGATAGGATAAAATCTTTCATCCTTAACGCATACTTTTAAAACCTGAAAAATAAGGTTACTAACAATTACTTAAAACTATAATTATTTAAATGTTGTGGACAATTAAAAAAAATTACGTTAAGTAGTATTTAAACCTGCGCAATAGGCATGATGACTAATATTTTTTTATTACCTCATAAAAAAGCTGATCATAAATAGAGCCCATCAACGAAAACAAAATTAAAATTAGTTCAAAAATAAATAAGATGTAAGCATAATCTCATGCTACACAGAGAGCGCACTATACTGAGCCGTGACGTCACGGCTCAGGAGCGCCATACAAATGCTATACTAACACACGCTTTGTGAGAAAGGGATAGAGCATCCCCTCCCTATCCCCACCTAAAACTTTAAACGCTCATATCTCAGAGATTTATCAGCCAATTTAAATTATTTATTCAGTATGTGTAATGTATTTAGTTATATTCCTCGCTAAGCTGGTTATTTGTAATAAATTAAACATGAGGACACATGCCTATTGTGAAACAACATATCAAATATAAAAAATACTTTACAAACTATAATTTCTGTTAAAATAACAGAAGTTACTTAGGCCAGAAAGTTTACGAGGTATAACCACCAAGTTAATGCTGTAGGTTAAGTCAATCAAAATTGTTCCGAAAAAACCACAAAAAAACCTTTGCACACTATGAATTCTGTCTATGATCGTAGATGTTCCATAGTACAAATATTTATAAGCAGAAACCAACGTCTTAGTTTCATTCAAGTCTTTGTAACTGACCCATTATAACAGTTGCCACATGAAGGAAAGTCAATTAGCCCAATAACCAAGCAAGGTCCCTTGTGCGAGGGTGGATAATACTGACTAGCCGTCGAGTTCTCGATATTGTTTCGTTCTTGCCCTCATCACATAGAAACTAAATCGATTGGGTAACCAACTAAAGTAATTGATGAAGTAATATCATTGATGGATTTCATTGATCATTTTTGTTTTGGCCTATACCTACCTACTCAAATTGTTAGCTAGATTGTTACTCAATTGTTAGATTGATTCCTTGCTATTTGTGTCATATTATATAATAGATGCCTCGTTATCATCTATTTCTTCTTTTTAACATCTTATTCAATCTCTCTACCCCGAAATACTTAAAAGAATGTTTTACCCACTAGCACACACATACCCGACCTCTCAGATCAAAGGATACGTCCCCCTGCACGCCTTTCGAAACCATAACGTTTCGAAAGGCGTGCAGGGGGACGTATCTAATGGTATGCATTTCATGTATATAGTTTGTGGAACTCCTTGCCACGCCCTACCCCTCGCTGATTTAATAGAGCATGTAAAACAATTTTATCTGTCGCAGTTGCCATTTCGTTGACGCTGTTATTGTTTACTTAACGAATCGTTATTATTTATTTTATGTTTAGACTGGTATACTCGTATTATCGTAATTTAAGTAGGTATTATTAGTTAATTATTTATTATTATTTTTCACATATTAATTAGTAAGTATGTGTTGTTATTAGAATGTACAGTTTATTTAAGTATCAGACAATTTATTCACAACTGCACACCCCCCCCCCCCCCCCGCCCCCCTCTACCTCCTGTATGAATCCTCTCCATCCTAAAGTTGCTTGGAATTGATCGCCCTTAGTGCTAAGGCCGCCGATTGTTACACTAGTTTTTTAAGCTATTTTTATTTTTATTTATTTCTTGCAATCAACAGCGTTATATATTTTATACAATATTCAACAATAGTAATTAAATATAAGGCCAAAAGAGTTATAAATAATTATAAATGAACAAACTAAACACATAACAATGTTATGAGTGAAAATAGTACCATTAGTAGGCACTTTATGACAGGAAATATATAAATTCTGAGCTTTGCTCTATGTTGTGTCCACCTGCTTATTAGTCAAACTCAGATAGTACCCGTGGACCAACTATTTTGCACAACTAGTGGTGCAATAGGTAGAAACACTTCAAAAAAATTGTTCCTGGTACAATTAACTGAAGATGGGTTTATGAAATAAAACGTTTGCGTAATTTGAATCCGATTTATTATAACATTTTACTATAGTATTTTTAAACAGTGGATTAAATAAATGGACTTGAAAAACAGATTACTGTCTAAAGGCTGAAAAAAGTATACGGTCCCTGTCTTTCGCAGTTTTTAATTTATGCTAAACAGACAATAGTATTAAGTAAGTTCCGAATAAGAAAGCTGCCCAAACTATTACGTCTACCATACATTCCCCTGCCTTCTGAAGGATTATTTTCCGTCTTTCCCAAATTCTATTGAGTGCCATAATGCAACAATTCGACTATTTAATTATAGCAGCAGTAGCAAAATGGTTATAGAGACTTCGGCAAAGGCAAAGGAAATAGTGGCAATTAAGCAAGTTTCGATAGCTTTCTCTGCTATTTTTTGGAATTTCCACTTCTTCTTCTGCTTTTTTTCTTGTGCATTCATTGTGTAAACTTTTTGGTATTTGGGATCGAAGGGTAGGCGGAATGCTTTCAGAGGTCAGCGTTTGCAATGGTTGTAGTCATATTAGAGCCATATTCTCGAGGGTTTTTATATTACTTTGACTGTTGTTTGCACGTGGGCAGGTCGCAGCTACATGAAGAATAACAGCAAGCAGCGCATCCTGACGTCACACTCACGTTATCAGTTTGGTTATTTGATGATCTCTTCTTACAAACCAAGCGGATCCTTTCGAAGCCAAACCACACTGCCGTAATGTGAGCGCCGACTATTAAAACTATTAATGTGTTAAAAATGATGAGGCGATTTAACATAGCCGTTAGAAAAAATAAAAAACCCGATCATCTCGGTTGCATTTAGTACTTTCTACTTTAAAGATTAAAAAAATTCCATATTTTTTTTATTATCACGAACACGAGATTTCTGTCGATGACATGTTATTTTTGCTTCACTGACTTTGTGTTTCAATTTGTTAGTTGACAGTTCTAGGTGGGTTAGAAACTTTTTGAATAAAGTAGGTAGGTAGATTAAATTATTATTCAAAAAAAACTGTTGAGGAATCTCTAGTTTCAAAATCCTTATTTTTAAATTTGTTTTTACTAAATCGTCGCTCAATAAATGTCTACAGATTACAGATAGCCAATGATTTTATATATACCCTAACCTAAAATCCTTGCAGATATCCGACGGCAGTAGACGGCGTGACGACGCGGTGTGACGACATGGTCCACTGACTAGATAAAGCTACTAAGAAAGTCTTTGGTGTGGTCACTCCCGAAAGAGGTGACGTAACGATATCTTTGCGCTCCCCAGCCTAATTGGTCTGAGCTAAGGGTCTGAGAGTGAAGAAGGCGGGGGACATAAAAGAGGCCTTACCTTATCGATGGGAAATAAAAGACTGCTAAAAAGTATAAATAATCATGCAACAAATTGATCGCGCTGACTTTGTTCAGTCTGTGTTTCAGGAACAGGGTCGTTTTATACTAAGGATGTTGAATAATTCTTCATCCTAGTTCCATAGAGGGTACTTGCTACACTAACGGTACTGATGATACTGACCAAAGCTGCTTCAGGCTCGACGTCATCGCTGGGCGAGTCGCTCCTACCGAGACCGCTCTCGTCTGAGGACGGGGTCTCGAAGGGCCGCTCGTCGGTCGCTACTCGCGTCACCATCTTCTATTAAGTACCTGTAAAAGAGATATGATGTTACAAATACCTATTAAGACCATTAAATATCATATTTCTCATAATAATAACTTGAAAAGGCTTGCGATTGGTATAATTTTTTTTGTCATAAGTTTTATTATCATGTTAGAAAACTATCAGAACTTGCTTTTGGACTCCCCTAAAGAACGCTACATGAGACGATTTTTTGCTATATTAGCTGTAGAATTTTCTGTCTTAATATGGCTTGCGACAGGTATTTAATGTGTTGTTCTATTATTACTTTGTCATACTAGAAAATTAAATCCAACTAGTTTTGCTAGAGGTTTTCGGAATCATGTCTCTTCTGAACACCCCGGACGAAGCCGGTTTTAATTTAAAGAACATCACGTGAGACGATCTTTTCTTTTATATGAGTTTCTGAATTAATTATCTAGAATAAGATATATACTTTGTTACTTGGGCCATGCTTGAAACAGATGTTTCGGTTAAACTGCAGTTGATCCTGCAGTAGGGCAGGTCACAAGTGTAACGGTGATCCGTCAGACCTGTCCTGTTGGATTGCTGTTGATACGCTTACAATGCGTTGTAAGAATGTTTTACCTACAGTCATTGATTTAAGTCTACAGTAGAATTAATACAGTAGGTGCAACGACCACATGGATACCTTGAAAAGTCGGTCATGTTTACTTTACAATTGGAGTGCACGATCATAAAACATGATAAGTATACAGACGTGTGCCAGTCACACATGGTCTCATTTATGCGGTCATTGCTCATAACGATGGCGCTAAATAAAGTAAGTTTTTATTTACTGAGGCAGAACCGGCCGTCGATGTAGACGTGTTCTAGGGTGGAAACCACGAATGGCAAACGTACCGTAGAATACCTTGAGACTCCACACAATTTAGATATTCGAGGTGGGAGTGACTGGAAGTAAAGAGTCAAGGATTTGGTTGAGTAGTGTACCTTAGGAGAGGCCTATGTCCAGCAGTAGGCTAAGGTTGCTTGATTATGATGGCAAACTTTTTAGGCTGCCCCAAAGCCATGTTTTTTCCTACAAAGCTTAGCTATATAGTTTTTGTTTTTTTAATGCGATAGATGGCAATCAAGCAGATGGGTTTCCTGATGGTAAGCAGTAACCGTCGCCTATGGATACTTGTAACACCAAAGGTATCACAAATACGTTGCCGACCCTTTAAGACTCTATTAATTCGTCTTTTGAAGAACCCCATGTTGTAGATTCTCGGAAACACCGCGTAAGGTAGCTTATTTCACATTATGCAAGTGTGAGGCAAGAAAGATTGTGTGAATCGCACAGTCTATAATTTTCACTGCTCTATGATATGTGGATGAGCTTTCAGGCGGTGGCAGCTAGTGCGATGATAAAACCGCGACGCCGGAAAAGTTCAAACAGTTCTTCGCAGAACACTCCCCGTTGTAAATGCGATAAAAGATACAGAGAGACCCAAGGTCTCTGCGCATGTTGAGCGACTCTAGGTGCTCGGTGAGCGGGATCGTCGACAATTCTTACAGCTCTACGCTGTGATGCATCAAGAGGCTCAAGTTAATACTTGGGTGCTCCGTTCCAAAGACGGGAGCAGTACCTATTATGTCTTCTGTGGCAGTACTCCAAAACAAACAAGGCAAACTTCTTTTAAGACAAACAAGAAGAATATCATCCTATCCAGCTCAGCTATAAAGTTGCTTTCGGTCACTTATACGAAGACTGAAAGGAGCGTCTGTTGTAAATGATAATCTTATCACGTTTATGGGTCAGATGTGCCATCACTAACGTGACAGCTCACATGTGATGGGCATCATCGAATTGTTTGTTATCGTAAGCTATCATGGCTAGTTCATAACCTTACATTCTGCGTCTCATCATTATGTTATTATCATAGATACCTAACTCGTGGCGTGTTAAGTATTTAGGCAGAAAGCTAGTGATGATTTTGATCACATCCATCCGATCAAAATTTTTTGCTCTCTGTTTTTTACTATACAAACGTACGTTCAAAAAGCTAGCAAAGCTATTAGTATTCACGGTTTTATTCGGCTTTCTACAATGTAATTAAGCTGCCTGAGCAAAAAAACTAGGACTTAGGAATATAACTGAATTATTTATATATTTTTAATCAAGACAAAGGGAGCGATGGTGGCCGAGTGATAGCATGTACGTTTTGCATCAGACGGCACCCGGTTCGATCCTCGACCTTAATACACCATTTACTTATTAAGTACTTAAATAAATTATGTGCAGTTTCGACGCTTCACTCAACAACGGTGAAGGAAAACGTCGTAAAGAAACCGGTATGTCCATCAAGAACCTCAAAAGTTCAAAGACATATGACATTCACCAACATACACTGCAGCAGGGTAGATTAGATTAGTAGCCCTCTCTCTCTCTCTCTCACACACTCTGATGGAATGCCCTGTATCCCAGCAGTGGGATCATGATGGATAATAACGATGATGATAAATCGAGACAAAAATGAACGATTCTGCATAATTACGGTTCTACTCAGTGTCAATTGTCTTAATATAGGTATCTAAATAATTAATTACTCAGGGTAATTACTTAGCTAATAATAAAACCAGTTTAATATATGCATACGTATATATGTGGCTGTAGATGTAATGCGATTTCCCCTTGTTTAAAGGTCTGGCAACGTATTTGTAATGCCTCTAGTGTTACAAGTATCCATAGGCGACGGTGACTGCTTACCATCAGGCGGCCCGTCTGCTTGTTTGCCCTACGGCAACCAAGCAACCTATGGCATAAAAAAAACCAAGGCTCCCAGTCTATAAACTAGGTATGACTCATATTCAAATTCATCTGTTCAAATACGGTAACCGACAATGACATCGTTAAGTCGTAGATTATGACGCAACCCAATATTGCTATATAAGTTACATTTAGTTGTAATAAAAACTAGATTTAACCAGATTGGCGATCATGTGGTTATCAATGTAATAAGTATGGACCCAATTATTGTAATTTTGAAATGAATAAACAATCTCTGCATCTGAAGGTTAAATTATCGTCTTCATTATTTCACTTTTTTTTTTTACTACAGACTAGTCTATCGTTTGACCGCGATATTTTCACTTCCCAACTATATACTTATACTAGAGCACCCCATGGTTTTGCAGTGCACGGAGTTCCGTATCTAAATAGTGTTAACGGGACCTTATTACTAACCCTAAGTCTACCTTTTAAAAGCTGTATCTTTCGAACCGTAATAGATAGCCAGTTGAGCCTTCACATAACACCTATGTTTTCTGGTAATTTTCTTCAAAATTTTCACATTGGCCAAAGTGCCCTTGTCTTAGGCGGTAACTATTAATTAAAAATAAATGCAACTGGAACGTTTTATAGACATCACGATGATAACGAAAAATAACTACGATATAAATATAACATTCTTGCCTACTTTTTGCCCTCGAACAACCCCAACACTCTACTTACTGATCAGAATCAGAATCAGAAACCCTGATAATTTTATTGAAATTTTTTGTCACTTCATTAAAACTCGCGTGAGCATTTATTATAAATTAGGACAAAACAGAATAAACAAATAAGTAATTTAAAAATTTAAATGAATTTTATTGAATTAAATAAATTGCGTATTTTCGAAGAGCGATTACAAACAAATAAATATGCTTCAAATATATTTCGTATTATTTTTTTAGTATCTATAGATTTACGTATATGATTTAAGAACATTTACTCGATGATTTTATCTCGAAACGACTCGCATTAACGTCGTCATTCGACCTTCACGTGATAGGGGAAGGGAGGTGGTACGGAAACTATCACGAACGATCATAGTATGATAGTGGGAGGGGGTATTCTGGAGCATCACGTGTATTTTATATAAGTATTAGCTGCGCCCAGCAGTTTCACAAGCGAGTTAAAATTGTCGTTAAAATTCTGAAATTTTCGGCGCAATTTTCTAAGTTTTTCATTCCGTAAGAACCTTATACAAAGTATTAGAAAACAAAATATGTATGAAATCGGTAAAGTCGTTCTCAATTTATGGCGTAACCTAGGTAAATAGGAATTAATTTTTATAGATATAGATAGATAAGATATTTGAAGTGTCGTTTTATGTATTTCATTCGCGTGTATTTTCACCAATCCAACATGCAAACGTCACGAGTCTCGCGCGTCATCCAAATGGCCAAAACATTTCCTGGTCCGAAGGCGTTTAATCTTATGAACGTTCTACATTTTTTTTAATATTAAATTTTGTTTATTATTAGGGGGTTTCTCATGTAAGATTAAGCCGGTTACTCCGAATATAAAACGAAAACTACAAAACCAAAATATGTAGTTTCCATAATTATGATTAAAATGTCATTGTAAAAACTTCAATAAGTACATTTTAAAGTTTTTACTAATTGTGTCGTTTTTGTTGTAATGTACTTTGAACCTCTTCTATCAGTGACCAGAAATACACGTGTCGTTGAGGATGGGGGTAGAGAAAATCCAACAGAGTATTACCAAAGGGGGATCAAAAATGGCCCTAATGCACAAATACGCGTACATGACGGGAAACTGCATGTTCGACACGAGCGATAAGTTCATCTATTCTTAGAACAGTACACAAATATGTACTTAGCATATATGGCTTGTTTTGTGGTACACGTTGTGGTATATTCTGGGGCATCGAAGTTAAAGTTTACAGCTTCGGGGAGTCTTTGCATTTG
The DNA here is from genome assembly GCA_914767915.1 of Agriopis aurantiaria. NCBI lineage: Eukaryota > Metazoa > Arthropoda > Insecta > Lepidoptera > Geometridae > Agriopis > Agriopis aurantiaria. Next base: position 12,711,253 of record OU611992.1, on the reverse strand, counting down.
CTTTACAAACATATCCGCCCATGTTGAGTATACTTAATATTGAAAGCATAAGTTCTAATTCTACAATTAGAGATGTGCATAGCTTAAATCTTCTTTTACATAAAAACCTTACATAAAGTTATTACCTTAGCATGATAGAGATACAATTTTTAAACTCCGCTGCAAATCTATGTCTTATGTGCCTACCCAAAGAGCATTTAAAAATAAGTTTGGATGTTCTTTATTTACGTATCTATTCTTACTCATGTGTAGAGTTCAACTTACCTTCTAAAGTGTCCTTTTGTCGTTGTTTTAGAATCAACCAAATTCAACATAACTACATTATTAAAAATAATAATACCAACACCGTTTCAATTGAAAGCGCACGAAAACCATTTCTCGTAAATTCAAGGTACCAACAAATTGTAAAAAAAAAAAACCCGTATCTATTACTTTAAAACTTCAAATATTATGTAAAAAAACATCGGTACATTGGCCGTGTGACCTGACTGACAATTACATACGTACACATTTATCAGCATTCTCAGCAATAAGTATACAAGTAAACAAGCCTTCTCGACACGCCCAGCAAGTAAATCACGACTATTCGATAACGGGATGCTAGAAATGTCATGACGATCTTAAAAGCTCCACTGACTTTGAGTAAGCACATATGAAAATACTTAACAACCACCGACTGGTCCCGAGTAGGTAATTTTTACCAGGCAATTGCCTTTGTTAACTAAACAAAATACAAACTAATTTTATTTAGATGACACGGGTATCACTCATGTATGATTAAGCCAAGAATTAAAATGTGTGAAAATTACGTCAATTTCGTTAATAAAATACACTAATACTACAAATACAGTTAGACTGTCCATAGACTGTTGAAGGTCTAAAGATAATCCAAATGCTCAAGCCCGCCATCACTTGGCAGCGTACCCAGCATATTGGCAGCATTACCACGCTGAATGGCAAGGGTTTTGGCGCCAACGCGGAAAAAACATGTCGGCTCGTTGGATTATTTTCCCAAACTTGTGTATTTTCGAGTGTTAATGTGTACTAAATGGTGAATTATTATTCATTAAGTGCTCGTAAACGTGCTCGAGTGTGGTCAAGTGATATAACGAGGTGGAAAGTGTGTTTTCGTGTTGTTTCCAAAACTCCATAGGAGCCTCTTGTAAAGTCTCCACCACTTTACAGGGGCATGAGTTTGACTTAACCGTGACTTACTTAGCTTGACTCTGACTGTGACTATGACTTGTTTGACGCTATTAAGACCATGCAAACTGTTTAATATTAAGACTAAAGGACATTGAATCCAGGGTCATGAAAATTTTAACAAAAAAAAAAAGAATGGCAAATCATATGCGTTAGTAGGTACCTAGTTATATGTCAGGAATGTTTTCACCTCTGAATAGCCTGTCTGCTAAGTACTAGGTTAAGCTATTGCTTGTCAATATAATTAATCAAACGAAATCATTTTTCCATGGCTTAAATAAGTAACCAGCTAAAGCAACCAAGAATGAAAAAATCTGGAAGACCGTAGCAACATAGTGACAGAATCTGTGAGCTAATTATACAAAAGAGGCTTGAGGCAGAAAGATGGTAACTTGTAGCCGTAAGTAGTTGTAATTTCACGGTCTACTGATTTCCGTACGTAGATTAGTGGTTATTTTAAACAAAATAGTCAAATTTGCGACGCATTAGACTACGTCGTACCTACCTACGTCGTAAGAACTCCATAAACATTTAATAAATTAATTTTTCAGGGACGTTGTTGAAGCAAAATATATTAGTAATTAAATGTTTTAAACAAAATATACCACAGTTACTAGGTACTCAGGGACTGTGTTGGAATTCTTGGAATAGTGTAACATAAATTAATTTCTCTCTTGTAGATTAATTTATTCTTCTAGTAATGTATTTTTATAGTGTCAATAAACCGTTATTGTATTGTAGTGACTGGGTATTTCGCGTTCATAAATACATTAAACAAAACAATGACCTTTATACCCAAGAAGTAGTGTAATGTTTTACGGTGTGTGTAATGTTTGTAATGTTTTAAATGTTTTAACCAACAACGCATCGCAACGCATATGTTGTTGTTGCATATTTGTTGCGTACATGTGTACAAACATACAGATGTATTTTTTATGTTTCTTTACTATATAATCTCATTTAGCCTAAATTACTTAAACCGATTGTGTAAGGAGTCGTTAGATTTGTGTTCATGCCCAGACTGTCATAGGCTACATTTTGCAGTCAAGTTCTTTGGTTTTTTTTAACAATATACATACTTATTTATTAAGAGGGCGTAGGTGTGATTTTCAGTGATGTCGTTTCCGCGTTTCATTAGAGCACACACGCCTCTCCTGGGGCCTTACCATCAACTACAAAAGCGCTATCAAAATAACGTTAAATCCACTCAATTGGAAAATCACGCGAACGTGAACCTTAACGCGCCCAGATACGGTTTGCGGTCGCGTGATTTTCCGCGTAACGTTAGTTTGATACCACGTTACCAGTTGGCCGTAAAGACCCTGGCTAACATATGAGCAGTATTATAAAACATCAAATGTCTGTATCATTGGCTTTCTAAATGCATTACTGCGAGTAAATTAACGATTTTGTGTACATGATATAGCGCCCAAATAAAATGTATATAATGCATAGTTCTAATATCTAGCGTATCTGAAAAACTTTCAGTCGAGGCCGAGCTTTCACTGATTACTGATAGTACATAAAAGATAAAAAGTGATGGTAGTACTCTAGATAAGCTACTTTATACTATTTCAAATTTTGTGTAGTAATGACGGTAGATGAAGATTTTCCAAGGACGGGTTTTTTTAAGTTTGAAAATAATTACTTGTTAAAATTGTCACTTTCCTATATATATTTTTTGTATTGCTAATGTTTTCTTAATGATGTGCTTCGTCAGTGGGGGCCGGGCGCTAAAAATATTTTTAAATATTTATCAAAGCGTCTGGTTGAAGCATCTCGTGACCAAAATGCTGGCCGATATCTTGCACAACGTATTAGCGTTGCAATTCAACGCGGCAATGCGGCCAGCATTTTTGGTACGATGCCTGGCTGGCAGTGGTTTATTATAGATTAGTTTAGTTTTATATTTTCTAGTTTGTTTGTATTTTTTCAAGTTGTTTTAATATAATTAGCATAATTTTCTTATGGAAATAAATCATTATTGGTGCTTCATAGAGTAAATAATATAAACGTATTGTCATGAACTTCACCTCTTTAGGTACCTTGATTGACGTAGATTGTTTTTGTAATTCTGCAATTTTCCTATTTATGTTTAAGTGAATCAATCAATGTTGTTATTAAATGAAGATGATCCTCATTGACTTTAAAGGTAATGGGTAAACACCACAAGTATATACCTACTCGGTATGTATGTATGTATGTATAGATAATGAATGAGAATTTCTATTGATAAGAATATTAAAATAACAATTACCCTGTAGATAGTTCTTTGGTTACATTCTCTAGTAACGTGTGGTACAGAAATAGACTATTATATTCAAACATTTATCTATTTATTTATCTCGTTCGACTGATACATATATCAAAATAAGGGTTGCTCACCAATTGGACGCGTGGTTGATCACACGCGCAGACAGATAAAGGTATATGAGGATAAGGGTTATCAGGTGAAGGGTCTATCAAGATAAAGGTCTATCAGGATATGGGACTATCAGGATATATAGGTCTATCAGGATATAGGTCTATCAGGATATAGGTCTATCAGGATATAGGTCTCTCAGGATATAGGTCTATCAGGATATAGGTCTCTCAGGATATAGGTCTATCAGGATATAGGTCTATCAGGATATAGGTCTATCAGGATATGGGTCTATCAGGATATAGGTCTATCAGGATATAGGTCTATCAGGATATAGGTCTCTCAGGATATAGGTCTATCAGGATATAGGTATATCAGGATATGGGTCTATCAGGATATGGGTCTATCAGGATATAGGTCTATCAGGATATAGGTCTATCAGGATATAGGTCTATCAGGATATAGGTCTATCAGGATATGGGTCTATCAGGATATAGGTCTATCAGGATATGGGTCTATCAGGATATAGGTCTATCAGGATATAGGTCTCTCAGGATATAGGTATATCAGGATATAGGTCTATCAGGATATAGGTCTATCAGGATATAGGTCTATCAGGATATATGCCTATCTTTTTTAGAACCAGAAATTAAATATAATACATACCTACCTATTTATTATTCTTAATTCCACATATATCTGAAAAAAAATATTATCTGGTACATAACGGGAGCATGGATGAGATTAGCGCTAGGCTGGGAAAATTATCAAAAGAGATAGATTTTCCTGTAGTGGGATGGATGAGCTGCGAATGATGAGGTAAGATAAGAGTTTACCATAACCTTGTCTAGGACCTTCAGACTATCTTGTAAGCTGGGTCACTGGCAAGAGGTACCACATTTTCTAATGTTTTTAAAGTAAAAAAAAAACATTGAGTAGGAAAAATCATTTTTTCGTTATTCTTCGCCATTTTCCAGTTGTTGTTTTTTTTAGTTCTCATTAACTTATTTGTTAACTTTAAAAATATTGAAAATGTGCAAAAGGTACATCACTGCCCACTGGGGCACTGGGAGATACAGCTTGCTTGTATTAATTTTTTAGTTCTGTTCATGGTCACCAAAGAAGTCCTTAGCACATATACTGTTTGAATCCTCTAGCACAGGACAAAACCATCAAGCATGTAGGTATGTACCTACTGACTATGTGACATTGCTGGTCCGTGTATTTACTTACATAATAATTTATCATAAATATATCGAAACTATAAATATAAACTATATCATGTTGTCACAACTTGTCGCTAGAGTGATGAAATGTAAAACAAAGACGACGTGTGGTTGTTTGTTCGTGTGGGGCTGCCACATGTAAAGATGTGCTCAACTGCTGACATTCTTAATGACATTAAAGATTAATACTGACAATTCTTATTATTACGTATAACAAGAATTATCGGTTAACTAACTGCGACCCACAGCGCTATCCACGATCTAGAATTAAATTAGACTTTTTTTACGCCATAGGTGGCAAACGAGCAGACGGGCTGCCTGATGGTAAGCAGTCACCGTCGCCTTTGGATACTTGTAACACCAGCGTTCTAAGTACCGTTCGGAGTTTTGGCGCCAACGCGGAAAAAACATGTCGGCTCGTTGGATTATTTTCCTAAACTTGTGTATTTTCGAGTGTTAATGTGTACTAAATGGTGAATTATTATTCATTAAGTGCTCGTAAACGTGCTCGAGTGTGGGCAAGTGATATAACGAGGTGAAACGTGTCTTTTCGTGTTGTTTCCAAAACTCCATAGGAGCCTCTTGTAAAGTCTCCACCACTTTACAGGGGCATGAGCTCGACTTGACCGTGACTTACTTAGCTTGACTCTGACTGTGACTATGACTTGTTTGACGCTATTAAGACAAAGTAAACTGTTTAATATTACGAGTAAAGGACATTGAATCCACGCTCATGAAGATTTAAAAAAAAAAAAAAAAAAAGTACCGTTCTTCATCGATCGTCAAATTTGACAGTTGAGATCGACAAACTCGATAAATGCCATTTGATAAGTACTCGAGCTGTCTAATCGCTTTGATTGCCTGGAGAACTTTGCTTCCGTGGATGAGATTAATAACAGGTTAGTGGAAACTGTCCATGCGGTAGGTTCTAAGTTTTTTAGACCTGGCCGGCGCACAGATAGACCTCAAAAATTATCCGACCATACCCGTAACCTCATGGCTGATCGACGCTCGTTACAACTACAATGTTCCGATGACGCTGACTCATATAGGCAGCTCAATAGACAAATTTGGAAGTCATTGCGGCACGACATACGTACCTTTAATACGAACAGTATTAAAGAGACGATTGAGCAAAACAAAGGCTCCAAAGTGTTTGCAAGAGACATGTCTATTGGGCAAAGCCAGCTGACAAAGCTGAAGAGGGAAGATGGTAGTGTAGCGTCGACCAAAGCCGAGGTATTAGGGGAAATCGAAAGGTTCTATGGACAGTTATACACTTCGGTTGCTAAACCTGTGAGCAGCTCGGCCAAAGACCCAAGAGCCAAGCTGAGCCGACACTATACTGAAGATATCCCGGACATCAGCCTGTACGAGATTAGGATGGCCCTGAAACAGCTCAAGAACAACAAGGCGCCGGGGGACGATGGAATCACATCAGAGCTTCTGAAAGCGGGTGGAACACCGGTACTCAGAGTCCTTCAGAAGCTCTTTAATTCTGTCTTACTCGAAGGTATAACGCCAGAAGCATGGAACAGAGGCGTGGTGGTGCTGTTCTTTAAGAAAGGTGACAAAACCTTGCTGAAGAACTACAGACCCATCTCGCTTCTGAGCCATGTTTATAAGCTGTTTTCGAGGGTCATCACGAATCGTCTCGATCGCAGGTTCGATGACTTCCAGCCTATCGAACAAGCCGGTTTCCGAAAAGGCTATAGTACCATAGACCACATCCACACGCTACGCCAAGTTATACAGAAGACCGAAGAATATAACTTGCCACTATGTTTAGCGTTTGTGGACTATGAGAAAGCCTTTGATTCGGTCGAGACATGGGCGGTGCTCGAGTCTCTCCAGCGATGCCGTATTGACTATCGGTATGTCGAAGTGTTGAAGTGTTTGTACAATAACGCCACCATGTCGGTCCGAGTACAGGAGCAGAGTTCGAAGGCAATTCCATTGCGAAGAGGCGTGAGACAGGGAGACGTTATCTCTCCGAAACTGTTCACTGCCACAATGGAAGATGCTTTCAAGCTCCTGGAATGGCAAGGACTCGGCATCAACATCAACGGCGAGTACATCACTCACCTTCGGTTTGCCGACGATATTGTGGTCATGGCAGAATCGATGGAAGATCTCAGCATGATGCTCGAAGGCCTCAATCGAGTCTCCCAACAGGTGGGCCTTAAAATGAACATGGACAAGACAAAGGTTATGTCAAATATCCATGTTGTGCCCGCCCCAGTATCAGTTGGGAACTCAGTTCTTGAAGCTGTTGACGCGTACGTCTACCTAGGACAAACCGTCGAACTAGGTAGGTCCAACTTCAAGAAAGAGGTCAATCGGCGAATCCAACTCGGCTGGGCAGCGTTCGGTAAACTACGCAACGTCTTCTCGTCCAAAATACCTCAGTGCCTTAAGACGAAAGTCTTCGACCAGTGTGTGTTACCAGTGATGACATACGGCACTGAAACGTGGTCTCTCACTATGGGCCTCATAAGCAAGCTCAAAGTCGCACAACGAGCTATGGAGAGGGCTATGCTCGGGGTTTCTCTACGAGATCGAATCCGAAATGAGGAGATCCGTAGACGAACGAAAGTCACCGACATAGCCCACCGGATTAGTAAGTTGAAATGGCAGTGGGCAGGGCACATATCACGCAGAACAGATGGCCGATGGGGCCGAAAGGTTCTGGAATGGAGACCACGGACTGGCAAGCGCAGCGTAGGACGTCCACCCACAAGATGGACAGACGACCTAAAAGAGACCGCAGGGAAACGCTGGATGCAGGCCGCTTCCAACCGGCCCTTTTGGAGATCGATGGGGGAGGCCTATGTCCAGCAGTGGACGTCCTACGGCTGAAATGATGATGATGATGATGATTTATCGAATTTTATTGAATTTAATTTAGGATTGAATAAGAATTTAATTTAATAGACATTTTATCGAATTAAACTATCGATTAAAAACGGTACTTGCACTGCTGTTGCATCACAACTACGTTTGCTGACCCTTTATGAATCTTTTAACTCGCATTTTGAAGAACCCCATGTTGTAGATTCACGGAAACACCGCGGAAGGTAGATAGCATTCCACCACATTTTGTAAATGTGAGGCAAGAAAGATCACGTGAATCACACAGTGTGCGATTTCCACTAATCTATATGCAGATGAGCTTTCAGGTGGTGGTGGCTATATAGTGCAATGGTAAAACCGCGACGCCAGCATCAGATCATATAGTTGTACAGAACACTCGTGTGATGTCATCAACAACACCCTTATTGAAATGACATACTATAGTTATATCTATACTAATATTATGCAGAGGAAAGATTTGATTGTTTGTTTGTTTGTTTGCATTAAATAGGATCAGAAACTACTGAACCCATTTGAAAAATTATTTCACTGTTGGGAAGCTACACTATCCCCAGGTGACATAGGCTATATTATATTTTCAAGAAAAATAGGAATCCTTACTAAAACTTCAATAATGTAACCCAAGGTGTAAAAAAATAAGACAGACCCGTACGAAGCCGGGGTGCGTTGCTAGTTCCCTATAAAGGGTTAATTTTGATTGACCAGCCACCTCTTAATGGCTGCTTCTAAACAAATTTCAGCTTCGTAGGTCAAGTAGTTTTCGAGATTTCGTGATGAACCAGTGAGTGAGTGAGTAAGTGAGTGATATTCGTTTTTATACATACATAATTATAAAGTATACATACATATACATACATATTTTATGTAGATGAAAGCTAAGAATTTTATTCAAGCACAAACTATAATTCCTCTAGGATAGTGAGTAAAACCGCGTGGCGCTGATAGTGTTCTATAAACCGGGACAGTGGAAAAATACCCGACTTGTTATTGTGAACGATAGTTTACAATGAAATCAAGCCTGATAGTGAGTGAACCCGAGGGCGAGCGCTATCTGCCACTTATCTAAAAACATCGTCCTGATACCACTGAGGTTTATTTGTATAACATGGATGCGCCCCAATTCTGAAATAGCTCTTGTATCAAAAATACCTCAAAGAATAGTTTAAAGAATGAGTTTTATGTCCTCTCATTCTAACAAGGTGAGATAAGCAAGACTTGCATCTGGGTGGCGAGCTTCACAGTTGCTTTTGTAACTTTACTTTGTAGTTTTATTAAACGCGGTTTTTTTCCCGTTTTTTATTTAATAATTTATCTACGTACTATCACGGCCTCCAACTCACCTGATGGAAAGCGACGTTGTGGCCAAAGATAGAGCACGTGGACCTAGGACCTAGAAGGTACTTTTTCAGTCTGGACTTTTATACCCAGCTTATAGATTTCAGGAAACAAGGCTGGTGGCAAGGCATTCCAGTCTCGAGCGGTTCGCATTAAGATACTGGAGGCAAACCGGCTAGTTCCGAGCCGGTGGCATGTCATAAATCCCATAATAGTAAGTATCAGAAGGCAATGATTAACAAACACAAATGGGTGTCTTCAAATCACGATATGCAAGCGTGCTCCAACGTAGACTGCATCCTCGTGCTTAATTAATTATGTGTTTAAATATGAAATAAATGAATTTAAAAAAAAAAACAGGCGAGATGGTAGTCAAACAAAATCCTATTAATTATTTATTTTTTAAAACACGAAAAAGTGTCTTACCTTTAACAATTTAGATACATTTTAGAAATATCTACCGACAAATTAGTTTAAATCTTACGTTGTAACAATAGTGTCTAATTTAGCTAGCAACAAATGTAGACTAAATGGTTTAGGATGATGTCGTCGTCGTAAATGTCTTCATAATATAGATAACTTTACTAATTATACATACCGTTACATTACATTTAAATTACGATTTAAATTATTGCTCACCACTTTTTCATATTTTTTTTTAAATGTTAGTGGCAAATAGGCTGACGGGCTGCCTGATGGTAATCAGTCACCGTCGCCTATGGATACTTGTAACACCAGAGGCATCACAAATACGTTGCCGACCCTAAGCTCTTTCAGAAATCTTTCAGAGCGCCTGGATAATGCGACGCGTAGCCAAAACGCTGGTGTGTTTCTGGCTCAACGCATAAGCATTGCCATTCAGCGTGGTAATGCCGCCAGCATGCTAAGTATGCTGCCAGCTGATAGTGGGCTTGACCATTTGTATTGTCTTTAGACCTTCAACTCTATGGTCTATGGGCAGTCTAAATATATTTGTAATGTTAGTGTTAGCTTGTATTTTGTTTAGATAATAAAGGCACTTGCGCTTAAAAGAAATGTTACATTAAGTTATGTCAATACCTAATACTTACTTATTAAGTTATAGGCGATGCTATTGATTTTATAGGACAATACAGTTATAAACGATCTACTAAATACGAGATGAGTTAATGAGTTTTTCAATAAATGCAGATAACTACGTAAATGCCAAAATCACTTACCAGTCACCGTAATATCCAATGCCTATGTTGTTTATAACAGTTAAAAATATAACTTTTGTAATCACGAGCGTTGAAACGTGATCGCGGATAAGTTATCAAACAAAACTTTCAAAACAAACAGGTTAATAACTTGTGCTATTTACGATAGGCCAAGCCCGCCCGGTATAAGTGCCGATTATGAACTGTTGAATAATGTTGGAATCATTATGTTTATATCGTATTATGTCTCAGCTATGCTAATTTTCAAGTTCTATGTCATTCGAAGCACCGGTGGAGCAGGTTTGTGGGGCGGGAACCTACAGGCGTTAAGTCGAATGATATGATCCCTGATCAATAGTTTTGTAACATCGTGTCAGATAAGTGACATCTGATGTGCCTACCAAGTTAGAATTAAACATTCGCAGACACGTAGGTAACTTTTTAGGTACCAACCTAGTACATAAATTTTAAATATATTTTTTTATCTTTAAATTAATTTTTTTTTCAATTTGAATTGCGAAGTACGCGTGATGTACCATATTCAACGAAAAATAAAACTTAAAAAATACGGATTGAATTGAGATCCTTCTTCCTTTATTGAAGTCAGTTAATATTAAATTTTCTATTTTCTATTGTTATGTACAACAATATGGGTTCCATGCCTGAAATAAAGACATTTTATTATTTTATTTATTTATTATTCATTAAACAAAATATGTTTAAAAATGTGAAAATATCGTGTGAAAGTAGACACACAAAAACAATTTAAATGAGAATGATTTTTTTATTTGTGGTAAAGATGTTCCTTCAAGGTTAATAAGAGCAAAAACTTTTTGGTACAGTAAAATAGCAAGTTAAATAAAAGCTTTGCTAAACATTAAGAATACGTAAGCCTACCCATAAAGTGTCATCTATGAATCTAGAGTCTGCCCCCATCACTAGAGAAGAAGTAAACAAGTAGAAGTGTCAATGAGACACTTCTACTTGACATCACTACGGTGTAAAAACTATGCTATAGTCATAGATTTATTGCATAGAAAAAACGAGGTCTGTGGCTATTATCACAGATTAAGTATGAAAAAATTCGAGGTCTGTTGTTATAATACAGTGAAAGGTTAGCTCCTAGTCTAATACACGCCGTGACATTGTTTTATTAATTTATTTACATTACCTAGAACTAGCTAAAACTACTTAGTACGCAGGTTATGTATGAATTAAATAAGCAAACCAATAACATGCAGCATATATATTTTTATGGCTTACTGGATTTCACAATATTATGCAACGCCAAGAGCAGCTTTATATGTTGTGGAAATTTACAGAAAAAAAGGATCCATAAAATATCAACCCAATTCAATAAATTTTAATCTAAGACCAATGAATGTCTAAGATTTAGAAACACTTAATATAATAATAGGTTCATTAAGTTACTCGGATAGAAAATATATTCATATAACAAATCAGAATTATTGAACACACACATTTCCAAAAAAATTGAAGACAATAATCAGTGATAATAAAAAAAAATTGGGCAACATGTTCAGAATAATATTTCAAACGCTTTAAAGTAATTTTTATTTTGATGTTTTAATTTGGCATAAAAATTACTTTAAAATGTTACCGCACTGATGCTAAGTAAACGCTAGAATGTAGGCCCTGCGACACAGGCGTCTCGCCTAGTGCAGGGACTACAAGTACAGAAACCTTCATTAACTTGCCTCGTTCCTGCCTACCTTATTATTATTTACTTACTAACTCTGAAAACCATACAATTCATCTAACTACACATATATAAAAAAAAACAATTGCAGTGCATTAGCCTCCCAAAAACTCGAAAAAGGTTGACTGTTTTTTTTTTTGTTTTGTTGGGTTGGTTAAGAAAGTTTTGTTACAATTTGACCAGAAAATTGGAAAATTAGGGAAAACCTGATATTAGTGCTTTTTCTATGGGATTTTTGTATGGTCCATAATTCATTGGACAGGATAACGTTTGTCGGGTAAGGGTCTGGTACTAAATATTAAAAATGATAAAGCTCACCGAAATATTAACAAAAAAATAATTCAGCAGGTGCCTATACCTATTAAAAATTAAAAACCTAACCTAAATATATTATTGTATGAGGCACTTTGCTTTAAATTTCTTTTTTTTGCAAGGTATATTTTAGGTATATTTTCGTAAGCTTTCTAATCGAAAAAATATTAAGATTGACGGGAAATATTTTTAGGCAGGATTTTAAAATGCATTGCCACGTAGGGTTTTGAACTAGTTCTTCGTGATTGAACGAACGATACAATCCTATTTGTCAACGCGAGCGAAGAAAATCACATTTTGGGAAAGGGACGTTTTGGGAAAGGGACGTTTTGGGAAAGGGACGTTTTGGGAAAGGGACGTTTTGGGAAAGGGACGTTTTGGGAAAGGGACATTTCAGAAAAGAGACTTTTGAACCGGAACCTGTTAAAATTCTAAATTCAGGGTGGCACTGAACTGTTATGGGCAAGCGTAACACTTACTATCAGGCGAGCAACTTGATCGTCTCGTCATTCAAATGTTTTCCATAGTTACACATTTTATCGTTCAAAACATGATGGTATCTATCAATATAGTCTGTCCATATAAATACTGGCGCTAACAGCAGGTTCTAGCTGTATAAGTATTAAATCAAATCGTTTGTCAAGGAATGTGGTCGAAGCGACTTTCCATAAGATCCAGAGGTGGTCGTTGATAGAGATATCCAAGTGTAAATTTCTATATAAGCTATGGTATCTATTTTTAAACGGTAGCTATTTTAGCGTACCGAGTAGAGTTATTCACTTCTTTCACATGCATTCCGTAGACGTGCTTTAGAACCGCTGAAAGTAATATCATTAGTGTTGAATGTAATGTTTACAATGGGTAAGTGCCTTTATTAACTAAACAAAATACAAAAAAGTTGAAGGTCTAAAGACAATCCAAATGCTCAAGCCCACTATCAGTTGGCAGCGTACCCAGCATGCTGATGACATTACCACGCTGAATGGCAATGCTTATGCGTTGAGCCAGAAACAAGCCAGCATTTTGGTCACGCGTTAATTAAATTTATTGGTTATAGACTACTTTGTTTGTGACATTTTTGAGTTTCTTTGCAAAAAATTGTACTTTTCCATTACAGACAGTTGGTAATGTTGGTATTCTATTCAGTACAATGAAAATATTTGTACAGGTGTGTTTCCACTTTCGTATTTCGCATTACTGGTTTTATTTTCAAGATAATTTGATTGTCGTATTCATCATGGATTACTCAATGATTATCTATACGTTTCCATAAGCTTATTGACCTGTATATTGTCCTTGCGGTTTGTTATTAGAATGGTTGCTATAATGGACACTATATTCTACGTCTTATGTGAACATATATTATTGTTCTTGCGTTATGTGCGTCATAGGTCGCGGTGTTTTTATATAGCAAACTTTTATGTAGGTGCCGACGGCTAATATACATTTTATATATATTACACGGAAATTACTCACGTAAGATTAAGCCTACTACTTAAATTGTTTTATTTGTAAAAATAGACGACTATATCGCGTTAGACATATTATCAGGAAAACACAGGAATCAGCTGTTGAGAAATCAGTAAACATGAGATTCTGTTAAAACGAAAATCTGTAGAAATTGGATTCCGAAGACATGAAAATCAGTAATCGTGGGATTCTGTTGTAACGAAAATCTGTAGAAATGGGAGTCTGTAGACATGGGAATCTGTAGACATGGGAATTTGTAGACATGGAAATCTGTAGAATTAGGAATCTGTAAACATAGGAATCTGTATAATTGGGAATCTGTAGACATGGGAACAATTAAATTATAGTACACACTCTAAAGTAAAAAAATAAGTACGACTCGCACTTGGCCGGTTTGTTTCATCACATGTCTTAGAACTTACACAATACAATACTATTATAATTATTAGTAGAAACGTTATGTAAAGTTCTGTTTGAATTTTTTGGCAAAAATAATGGTCCTTGACTTTGCATTGACTCTTACATTTTAACAATGAACCAGACTTTACACGTGTCTGAATTGTACAATGGCGTAATAATAGTAGCTGCCTTTATAAAATGCTCCTAAATATATCTTGTGAAGTAATTCATGAATCACACGTTTGTACAACTTACTATTTCGTAATGCTTATGGTTTTTTGCTGGGTTGCAATTTGGTTTAAATTACCTTATATAAAAAAATACAATTTGAACGCAGAAAGAAAAATATTTACAGACGATGTTTGGCGGTCCAAATAAGTTTAACGATGAATACTTATTTAATTGTTTATGATATTTGCTATTTCTACTTTTGGTATTGGTAAGCATTCAGCTAAAATAAATTACTAGCATACCAATACGTACATATTTATTATAGATAGATACATTTTAAAATGATTTTCACGCCATTTTGCTAATACATATACCTAATATCCGGGTTAGTTTTTTTTGCTTCTATGGATTATGGCATATTTAAAATTCATCATTATATAGTTATCTTTTCTTGTTAACGCTCCTTGTTAGGCTGGCCATGAGCATTCTAATAAACTGTACATATAGTTTTTGACGCAAAGTTTGACCATAATATTAAATAAACTACAGGGTTACGCGGAGAGAGTGTACTCAGCTAAAAGTGGTCCATAATGCCCATCGTTGTGAACTACTGGACCAACCCTGAAATCTCGAAAAAAATATCAGCTGCTCCATATATTTTGTAATATCATATCATTATATTACATAAAATTATTTCATTGTATTAAAAATAATATACAATAAATAGTCAATTAATACTAATTACCTACTCAAAAAGTCCTCCGCGGACCGAGCCCTGACCGAAAGTCCCCAATACGCTGGCTGCGTTCCCCCGCTGAATTGCGAGGGAAATCCGCTGTGCTAGGAACCAACCCGATCGTAGATCGAGGCCCTTCTCCCTAATTGTATTAATTAATATTGTAATTTTGTAATAAATTATATTTTTGATTTCTGAGTTGCTTCCATAGTAAAAGTTGTTCATTATGATGGGTACTATGGACACTTTAGTAGACCATAGTAATAACAGTTACTTCGAAGGTTATTGATAAAAATAGTTTAATATATACTTAACATTAGCAAATGCACGAGACGTGGGATAACAAGATCCTCCCATGAGGAAAGAAAAAACAATTACTGAACCTTACAACAAAATTGATTTATTTCGGCTTGATTTGAAAAAAACGAATGTTATGACACATAAATCATCTCTTTATGACGTTACCAAATTTAATAATTGAATGGCGTGGTCCATTTACACCCCAGCTTGGCGCCCAATAAGTAAAGCATTATCAAAGGCTCCGATTTTTTCCGTAAAGTTTTTTTCCCACACCCATAAAGGGTCCGTACTTCCGAGAAACGCTTCTATAGTATCTGTTGGGGTTTTAATTTTTTTGAAGATATATTTCACATGAATGAGAACCCGGCGCTAGTACTTTTCCATTCGAAAATCTAAAAACCGAAATAAAAAACTTTTTAAAGAATGGTATCTGACTATCCGACAATTTAAATATAAAGCCGGTTATTTGAAAACGGAGCCACGTGATTTGTTGGCCAGAACAGCTCTTACAAAGGTTCGGCAATATCAAGGGCAAATGCACTGGAAATATAGTTTTTGATACACGTGAGAAACATTTAATACGTAAATTTCAGATTAGAATTGGCTATTTCCGTAATTATGCTTTATTGTCCGAACAATATACATACCTATATGTATGGACTCAAGCATGATACATAATTATATAACTTACGTAGGTATTAGGTAGATGTATGTACAAAAATATTTCGATTCATATATATCGAGATTTTTTAATAAGATAAGCATCGATGTGTTCGCTACTACCTAACCAAGGTGACGTAATAATAACAAACAAGCTCCGATTAACAAGTATAATATAATTATATTATTAAAAGAAAGGAGGATACCACAAGGAGCGGCTAAAACGGGAGAGGCTGGATTTGCCAATGGCAAGCATGATACATAATTATATAACTTACGTAGGTATTAGGTAGATGTATATACATAAATATTTCGATTCATATATACCGATATTTTTTAATAAGATAAGCATCGATGTGTTCGCTACTACCTAACCAAGGTGACGTAATAATAACAAACAAGCTCCGATTAACAAGTATAATATAATTATATTATTAAAAGAAAGGAGGATACCACAAGGAGCGGCTAAAACGGGAGAGGCTGGATTTGCCAATGGATGCATCCCACATGAAAACGCGTCAATCAAAGAAACGGCTCAAAATTATTTTTTAAGTCGTTAAAAACAAATTTGCTTTACGAAGAGATGATCAAAATAAAAACAAATAATCTGACTGCCAAATGAAGCTTATTACACACGGCATTAAAACGAATCCAACGATAACTCGTACATCAAAATCAGTCAAGGCGTTTAGTATATAGGATACAGAAACATAAAAAAAATCTTACAATTATGTAAGAATATGTAAAATAAAAAAAAATAAAAAAAATAATTAATTATTTTTATTATATTAATTTTTTTTTTTTTTTTTTTAATAATATTGTTGTTTGTATTATTATGTTTTGTTGTATGTTTGTTGGTAATTGAATTGCGTGACTAATGTTCTTCTTGAGCAGTCGGGTAAAACACAACTATTGCTTAAATTCCATACCTAAATTATTGTAGATTATTTTACCACTGACCTATCTTCATCAGTCACCTCTATCTCAACCCCTATAAAAATAATTAAAACAATGTCTGAGTACCTATTGTAGCTTATCATATTCATGAATTATCAGTTGCAATGTGTGGGTACCTACGTCGGTAAAATACCACGCTACAGGAAGATAGGTAAGTAATTATGTATGTAATTTATGTTTGGATTCGAAAACCCCGGTTTTAATTGACCGTAAACTCATAAAACAATAGTAATAATTAAACGTCTTGCAGACGATAAACCATAACTGTAATTATAATTATAATCTGGGAAAAAATTTACTAGATCAAAGTGTTAGATTGAATATTTTTTTTGTTAGTATTTTGTTAAAATATGTATGCCCTTTTTTCTGCCGAGAGGATTTTGGCGTTGCAACTGTGCGTTGCAAGGATTGCGCATTTGTCAGTGTCAAGTATTTAAATAATTTAAATTTTTAGAAGATAGCGTCAAACAAGTCACTGTCAAAGTCAAGCCACAGAACAGTTATATTCTGTAGTAAAGTCACAGAGTAAAGTAATTTTTTTTTTTTAAATCTTCATGAGCGTGGATTCAATGTCCTTTACTCGTAATATTAATCAGTTTACTTTGTCTTAATAGCGTCAAACAAGTCATAGTCAGAGTCAAGCTAAGTAAGTCACGGTCAAGTCGAACTCATGCCCCTGTAAAGTGGTGAAGACTTTACAAGAGGCTCCTATGGAGTTTTGGAAACAACACGAAAAGACACGTTTCACCTCGTTATATCACTTGCCCACACTCAAGCACGTTTACGAGCACTTAATGAATAATAATTCACCATTTAGTACACATTAACACTCGAAAATACACAAGTTTAGGAAAATAATCCAACGAGCCGACACGTTTTTTCCGCGTTGGCGCCAAAACTCCAGAGTAAAGTAAGTTACAGCCAAGTCCATGTCATCCCAGTAAAGCGGCAGATAATTTAATATAGGTAAGCTTCAAGGAGTTTCGGAAACAACACGAAAGTTTCTTCTATTATACCACTTTTCCACACTATACCGCGTTAACGAACACTAATATAATAAATTATAAATAAATAAAAAAACATCAATTAGTAAATACGCTATTTCGTGTTTTTGGATGACATATTTTTCCAGCTATTTTGATTTAAAAACCATACTGCTGAACCGATTTTGATGAAATTCTATGGGGCCAAACTGAAAGTTTATCATTTCAAACAAAAATAATTTACCAAATCTGTTTATAATTGATGGAGAAATTAATATGAGGAAACAAACATTAAAAACAACACCCGAATTGAAAACCCTTTTCCTTTTTAAGTCGGTAAAAAAATACACCACTATTTTTATTACACAATAATATATAAACACACGTAAATACAAAAGCTTAAAAATAAGCGGCTCCATAATTCTCTTCACGATGGCGCCAAAAATCTCAAAATGTACTAGTATGAGAAAGTAATCTTTATTACGTGAGATTCAATAATATCAATTTGTTGTCTAGTTTCCATGATAAAGCTTTCTCTACCCAAATAAGTCGGATAAATAACATAACACCAATTCGATCATAATATCTTTGATAAATTTATTAACCAAGTAGGAGTTATTTGATATCTAATAACACTAATAACATCGGTAGCTCAGGTTAATAGTTGAAATGTAAACATGCCATTCTAAGCTCGAGAATTTCTAGATAAGCTCAAAGAAGATGAGCTCATTGTAGGCATTGGTTTAGTCACAGCCAGTGCATATAGACGTACTGAGATTTAAGGCTTTCAAATTCTGTCCGGATTTCACGCATCCTTCAAAATATTGACACAATTTTTTGCTCACTAAAAGCATTATCTCCCAACCTTATGTTGGTTGGAAAGATACCGTCTTACCACACGCTTTAGACATGTGTTTAGCAATTGTTTCACTGCGAAAAATATGCTAAACACTTGTCTAAAGCGTGCTTAAATCTTTTGTGGTAAGACGGTTAATGTTTACCGATTTTCGTGTTTTTATATCTTTGTATGCATTATTTATACTTATGTATCACAAAAAGTATTTACATTATAAGAAATATTCTTCTGTACTAGGTATATTTTCATGTCTATTATAGTATTGACAAGGGACATAATAAAAAAAAAAACAGCTTAATCGGTTCAAGATATCTGCTTCAAAATTGAGTTGCAAGATTCCACCCGAACAAATATAGTTATATACATACATTGCAAATTAAATAAAAACTTGTAAAATCACGAATGCCCGAAGAACTCAATAGTTATCTTTAAGTTTATTATAATATAGTATCGTTATTATTATATTTAGAAACTGTTTCACGAGTTTTAGACGATGATGAGTACGGCGTAAACCCTCGAGATGTTGGCATGTTTCAAGGTATCCTGGCCGGATCCACGTGTGATGCGGCGAGGGCATTGTATGCCGTGGTCTCGGTCGTATTGGATCAGCGTAGGGACTCTGCTCCCTTTTGATTGTGTATGATAAGTAGCTGCTTTGAAAAACGGGGCTGACATAATCGCATAGCGACTAAAACCCAAACAAAAATTATATTTTAAAAAAATGTCATATTTTTTGGGGGTGAAAAATCGAGTTTATATCCCATATCCGTACTAATTATATAGTATTTTCAAATTGTATAGCATTGTAGTATTGTGTAGCCTGTGACACGTGGGATAATGCAAGATTATAACGATACTAATCCCACCAAGAAAGCCCCCAACACCCACACATTATACATACATGAGCCCTAAAACATACCACACCCCTTTTTGGGCCCTCGTGTAATAATCTATACTTCTATACTAATATTATAAAGAGGAAAGATTTGATTGTTTGATTGTTTGCATTGAATATTAGGCTTCGAAACTACTTAATCGATTTGAAAAATTATTTCACTGTTGGGAAGCTACACTATCCCCGGGTGACATAGGCTATAATCTATACCCGTGCGAAGCTGGGGTGGACCGCTAGTTATATTATAAACTCATTCTTCATCGCCGTCCATACTCCACAAAAAACTTTACTTATTCATCAGAAGGATGTCTGGAAGATCGCTCTTAGCGATAAGACTGCCCTGTGATATATATAACAAATTCTTCTTGTAATGTAATTTTTGTGGTGTCAATGAAAAGTTATTGTAAGCACAAATACCAGCAGCGGGTTAAAATTATTTCAGGAGCTTTATGGAATAATAGTTGTATATTTTCGGGTGATTTTCCCTGTTTTCATAAGTTCCCGGGGTAGTAAACGTACCTACTCCTATGTTTGTTCATTCTCCTTAGGCAGCGAATAGTTATTAGTTCGCTGTCCTTAGGTATATTTATTTAATACTTTATTGCACATTTACAAACAATGTAGAAATGCACTTTTTATAGGTTCACAGAACTGTAAATACACATCATGTACTAGAACTTAAACAGTGCACAGTATGAGCGTATGTGTACCTATGATCTACTTGGAGTGAACACAGCATACATAGAAAAAAAAAATTGTACCCTTTAACAAAATGAGCACCCAATCAATATCAAGTACTTATACAAAAACAAATGCAGGTATTAAAATACAATGTTATTCCGAGATAAATTTAAAAAAAAAATACAAGTTTTAAATGGAGGAAGCTAAGCATTTTCTACCAGGCATGCACCAGGAGAAAATAATTAGTAGGCCTGCATCAAAATGATATGTATATTAACTCCACACTATTTTGTTACAAAACATCGATTCAAAACATTCACTCGAGTTACTTTTTCGCGGTTGTCATCGTGCAAAACAAACAAACAGATAAAGATTTTTGGCATTTATTTAGTGGGGTTGTGATTTTGTTTGAGAGAAGAATGGCATAATTCAAACACTGTTTAAATATTTTAAGAATCGAGTTTATCTATCTGGACCAGATTTTTATCTTAATTGTCAACAATCACTGAAATGTGTTCTCGTCGGCAGTCATTTTAGGCATACAAAAAGGAAAGGAAAGGAAGCATACAATTTAGGTACTTATATTCGATGAGAAATAAACAGAAAAGTGAAAGCCCCCAAATAAAAGTCAATTTCCCGGCCAGAGCTATCCCTTTCTCACATAATTATCTACTCTTCTAAAATAGTTATAAATAAATAAAATAAATAAGTTAATATAAAGATCCCTTTTTTTAAAGTTATATGATTATTTACGGGATATTTACCGTGGTAAGGTAAATAAAACCTTAACCTTACCTTAATAAACCCTTTTTTTAAATTCACTCTAAGTGGTTTTTTATCTTCAAAAATATTTAAAATGTGCTAGTGAAATAGCTGGGGCAAGAACCGAGCTCTCAAGCTGATGGAAAAATTAATTTTATTTTGATCCGAATCCACAGCCTCGTGACATAAGTCTATGCTACAAAAACTCAGGCCATACCTACGACTGTGTTCCGACGTCTGGAAAGGAAACTCGTTTAGTTTTTCTTATTTTCAAGGTCGCGAATTGGTTCCGACAGATGGATTTTTGTTTACGATTATCAAGCATGTTTTCCAACGTTTGATTTATTTTTGTCTGGGGATCATAAAAATCAAGCAATAAAATAAAGTAGATACGTTAAATATCACGTAGCCCTAAAACTACACGTGCACGAAAACCATAAACAACTTCTACTTTTTTGCGATAGCTAACATGTATGTAGGTACAAAAAAAAAACACTACCAGTGGGAATTATTCCCAAAATACTGGCCCCATTGCTACGTTGTAAAAACAATGCTCACCCTTTGAGCAACGTGGAGGCCAGCACTTGTACTTACGTTTATTTGTACAGATGTTTCTGCAACCTAAGCTCAATTGGTAATGAGATACTAATAAAAATGTTTCAAGATGCATTTTTTGTTCGACGAGTCGACGACATGCCCATATTGTTGCTTAATTGTATAAAAAAGCAAGTACAGCGAAAAAATACCACATGATTGAATAAAAGGAAAGAAAATTATTAAAACATTAAATTCTATCGTTATTTGCTGGGTTTCCTTTGAAAAAAGTTTTATTTTTATCTGTTGTTGCACCAAGCATGTTGATGAAAATTATTTGAATTATGCCTCCGTAAAAAGTTAGACCGCTAAAATATAAGAAATGTGTGTCAAAGTAACGACCAGACTTAAATATTATCAATATTTACAGAAATTGCCATCGATCTACGTATATATTGTAATGTAGTTTTCCGACAGCGACCGTAATGCAGTTTTTTATTTATAGTTTTAGAAGACTTTTACCTAATTTAGATTCAATTTAGTTAGGTATTTATTTAGTATATTTAGTTTAAAGTTCGATTTTGAAAGTGAAATATTGTACATTTCAAAACATAAGAATTGTTTTAATACCTAGCTATTATTTCAAATATTTACTAGGTAAACTGTTGAAGATTTGAAATGAATATAAATTTACTTGATGTATGTACTTAGTTGTCTATGTTTGCTGAACTAACAAAAATGACAAGTCAAGGTCAAGGTGATGAGATAATCAACCTCTTATTTTGGAAAGTCCGAACATTAACAAACGCGTAGGTCTTAAGTAGGTAGTAAATATAGATTAGTTTGCATAAGTGCTAAAGAATTAGCAATAAAGCCAGCAACATTAAATTGGCTTCAACAGAAATTGCCTATTTGTTTCTATGCGACCATTAAGTATAATATAAACTACAAAGTAGAGCAGTGAAAGATTTTCCTGAAAAAATTGTCTGAAAATATGTAGTGCCATTTATTGTGCCATTTTTTTTTTTTTTTTCTGTGGAATGCGCTGCCTGAATGGCTGTTCCCCGATGATGGTGTCTTCAAATCCTGAGTGAATCTGTTTCTTCTAGGCAAGCGTGCTCCAACGTAGACCGCATCATCGCTTAACATCAGGCGGGATGGTGGTCAAACGCAAGCCTATTATTTATAAAAAAAATATTAATGCAGAAACTTATTGAGTTCAAGTTTAAAGCTGTAAGCTCTAATATTATAAAGGAGGAATTTTATTTGTTTGTTCCTCTTTCATGCAGCAAGAAAAATATTATAGAACGTAATTATTTGCATAAAATAATCAACGGGACATGGGTTACTTTTTATCCCCGAAAATTTTACTGTTCTGAGAGAAAGGCCACGGGAGCATTGATTTTTCTAGAAAAATCATTGCCCCGTTGCCTTTCTCGAAATTATTCGAGTTTCCGAATTTCCGATTTTTCTTTTTTTCTCTTCTCCGTTTATCTTTTTTTTTGTATATTTAATCTAATTAGCTACCTACCTACGCAACGCCATATAACTTTAATCATTTGATATATTAAGATAAATGGCTGCGAGTTAAATATAACGCAGAAAATGGTATAATTAATGTTGATAGACACGATCAAATGAGGTTTAGAAGCGGTTGTGACTCCACATCATTAGAAGCTGTAAGGCTATCAGATAATTACCATCATTTGATTTGCACGCTCAGGATAACGTGTCGGGAAACACACTATTAAAATCAAGAACTATTATTAGGATTTAATATGCGTTCTCTGTAAATTTTTTACCAGATTAGTATTTTTTTAGTAGTTAGGATTAATATGTTTGTACCTTTAGGTACACACTTTTTTGTGATTGTAAATATGTGTAAAATTATATGAATGTATCTATATTTATAAAAATCGATGTGTGTATGTATGTTCACTATGGACTCTAGGTTGTTTACTATAACGTAACAATTTAAGTATTGTCAAATTTTTTACAAAATACAATTTAACTAAATGATGATTATATCAAATACTAGCTGTTGCCCGGGACTTCGTACGGACTGCGTTTCACTTTTGCCACCCTTAATTCAGCCCTTTCACAAAGTCCCTTTTTGGCGGACCCCTACATCACATAAGTAATCTACTTGCCAAATTTCAGCTTCGTAATTACAAAACTGTCAAAAAAAAAAAAAAACCCATTTCTCTAATCCGTCCTTAATCAGTCTTTTTCGAAAAAATAATAATACAGTATTTGTTTAATTTAAACCATTAACCTGAATACCAAATTTGATGTCCCTAACATCAAAAACAAAGGACTTACAAACTTTCAACCTGTATTTGCCCTCCTTAATTCGGCTCTTTCGCAAAATCCTTTGTTAGCGGACCTCTAAACTCAATAAGGGATCTACTTGCCAAATTTCAACTTTCTAGTAATTTTTGAGATTTCGTGATTAATGAGTGAGTGAGTAGATGAGTAGATGAATTTTGCTTTTATATATATTATTATAGATAGATACAAACATGTACTACAAAACAAAAACCACCACCGTGCGGCAGGGTTCCCAGAACACTGGCAGAATTGTCCCGCTGTATAGCAATATTAAATTTTTGAGAAAAGCATGCGCCAGCAGCAAGAAGCAAGGAAAAGAAGGCCGAAGCAAGAACCAGCCTAGTCGAAATATCCTTGCAAAATATTTTTGTGTCGGACGACCACGGGCCCAGGGTCTCCACAGCTAGCGCAACAAACTCATAATGTGCACTGAGCTGTGAATACTTCCTGTATTTGTTTAGTTTTCTTATTAAGTTTTGGATTTATTATGTAGAAGATAGAAGGAATGATGATGGCATTAGTGTGTTCCTTTAGTGGGCAAGTGCCCAATAAAGCATGCGACCAGCATCAGTGGCGTAGCTAGGTAACCAAAGGCCCCGGTGCAAAAACAAATTGGGACCCTATCTAAACTGGTTAGGTTTTATCACAGAGTACATATTAGTAGTGATATCCAGTAAAAATAAAAATATTAATGAATTTAAAGTTTTGCACATTAACAAGATGACATGCCCTTTAGAAGATATTAATCGTAATTATAAAATAAAAATTCGGGATTTTAATTTTTTTATTATGATGATGATGGGAGAAATTTTCGCAAGTTCAGTTTGAGGTTTACTGGTCAGGGCCCGAGGGCCCCCTGAGCTTGAGGGCCCCGGTGCACGGCACTGCCTAGCCCACTGACTAGCATGCTGGGTAGGTACGTATGTGTGTTCCTTGGTTGACATCACACGTATATCATAAAGTTACTCTGACTGTCCCTATGTACGTTTGTTTGTTACTATTTCTGAACATAATCTTATTAAAAGTGAGCAAGTAAGTAGGTGGTATCATGGAGCGGAAAATCGGGCGTAAGGCGGAATCTCTCAGGGAAAATGCCAATATGAGAAACTTATCGGTAAAACCCCAGGGCTTAAAAAACGTTTTTTAAAGGAAAATTTCCTATCATATTTTTAGGGTTCTCACCCAAAGGGTGTGAACGGGACCCTATACTAAGCCTACGCTGTCTGTCTGTCTGTCTGTCTGTCCGTCTATCCGTCTGTCTGTCTGTCCGTCCGTCCTACCTGCACCCTAGCTGTATCTTTCGAACCGTAATAGACAGCCAGATGAAACTTTCACAGAATAGGTATGTAATGTTACGGCGGATTATCTAAGAAATAATGATAAAGTCAAAAAGTAAATACTAAAGGGGGGTAAAGGTCGAATATAGTAATACGGATCGTCAAACTTCACTTATCAGCACAATTGCTACAGTACTAAAAGTAAATATCAAGAAATTGTTAAGTTACGTTGAACAATATCGTTGTTGTAAAACTCCAGTGAAATATTTCTTATCTAAGTAAATACGATTGGTTCACGAACGGGCGAGCGCCGGCGCAGGCACAGGCGGCGCCACCGTCGCGAGTAACATTGAATTTATATTCAGAGTCGATCTTTCAAAGTGAACGAACCCATTATCTACATTTACTTACCTACATGCTTAACTTTAATCGTTTTTAATTTGAGCGGACGCTGCAGGGACTTATCTAGGGTTGACCGCCCCCTTTTATGTATTTAATTATGACGGTAGTTTACCGATATTATCATGACAACGATGCAATATACTGTCAATAGACGAAGCTCGATATCAACGCGTTAATATACCGTCCTTTATCGATCGTAAAATTTGACAGTTGAAATCGTCAAATTCGATAAAATTCCATTTGATCAATACTCACTATGATCGATTCTATGGCATTTTTATCGAATTTGACGATCGACAAAGAACGGTAGTTGCACTGCAGCTTTATCACTATTATTCCACAAAGTAAACTGTCTAAAAAAAATATATTTTGGTTAGCAATGGATAATCATGTTGATATCTAAATATATTGTTTCTAAACACTCTTTAAGTAATTGCCTACATAAACAAACATAAAGAAATAATATTTAAAAACATGGCGACCAATTCGAAAAAGAGTACCTACCTATATATTTTGAAATGCTGGACAGATTTTAATAAGATCCACCACAATTAAATTTGCTTTCTAATAAAATATCTTATATGTACATATAACTAAATCGGTCCAACCGTTTTGGAAGAAAATTATACAAACATACACACACTCTAACCAAATTCTTACCCCAACTTACGCATTTAAATATCATTAGTGTACGATAGTAGTTTTGTTTTATATCTTCTCCGTTCCTTCGTCGGTAAAAATTGTTGACAAATAAAGTTCTATGAAAACGTTGATTTACAAACATAAAAATACGAAGTGAAAATAACTATTTTACAAAGGATTTCTTGCGCGTCGAACGTAAATGATGGTAGCTGTGTTGTGAAATATAATTTGTAACACATGTTGCTAGAGTTATCATTTTCCAAACCGCGAAACATCGAAACAAACGGAAACCATTGATAAAAATGTGTTCAACGCCGTGCTTCCAAATACAATGGGCTATTATTACATCGTATAAGATCATATCTCCGAACAAACGTATCGTCCAACATTAACAATTTGATCGGAGTTAATACATAATTTAATTTGTATTCATAGTGCGGACTTAGAATTCAAAAATGACGACAAATTTAAAACGTCTGGCAACGCAGTTTTGTTAGAAATTTGTAATTTCATACAGTTAAGCTTTCTATTTTGTAACATGAGAATGTAGTTTAGAATATAGGTGTGAACGTTTCATGGACCAAAAATAGGTGCGCGCGCGCATCCCGCGCGTCTAACGTAAAAATAAAGCTGCGCTTACAGTGGAAAGCTAAACCTAGGCAGTGTCACTCACCCTAAGCACGTGATTGCAGATGAAAGCGCACGGTTCAGCACCAATATGTCAATATCGCTTACGGACCTTGACCAATTGAAATTAATCTGGTATGCTCCGTGCCGGCTTGTAAGCATCCGCGCGAACGCGTATGCAACACACACGCGGTTTTTTTTAAAACTGTAAAATACGATGTTAAAGTTTTGAACGACTTTGTAGTCTTTCGGCACTTGAGTTTTATAAAGTTTTTATTTATTGTATTCTTAGTTCGATGTGTATAGTGGAAAGTAGACGCGTGCCCTCGCGCCGGCGGTAGCGGGTATACTGAACGTGGTCGGCGCTCCAACGCCATGTTTAAAGCACACCACACTAGACTCATTGAAAAAAAATGTTACTAATATTATTTCAGCGTAGGCATTGCTTTGTTTACAGGCCGGTGACAGGTATTATATTTGCGAACGACCTTTCCGAATGTTTTACCTGTCGTTTTAACTTCTTGAATGCCTAACAATTAACGCACAGTTAACTTGCCAAATTAAAATTATTTTTGTCCCTTGGTTTATATTTAGTAGTAACATTGTTTTAGTATTTGTACCTGCTTGTTTTTATTAAGTTACCTGCTTAGTATTCGTTAGTGTGCAGCTGTAATTTAATGTTTACTAAGTAGGTAAATACTGTCTTATCACAACGGATGTTCGAAGTCTTAAACACATTACATAACTTAAATGTTACACCGGCAAGGTTACGGTGTTTTGTGCTCTAAAAATTGTAATAACCTGTGTTTAAAGGAGAATGGGCAAATGTGGTCTAGATTTCCACCACTAACGGGATCTACGTAAATGGGGCTACCGATTAGTACCACTACAAATACCGGATGATTATTATTTTTATGCCATAGGTGGCAAACACGCTAACGGACCGGCTGATGGTAAGCGATCAGCGTCACTTATGGATACTTGTAACACCAAGGGCATCACAGATACGTTCCCGACCTTTGAAAACTCTAATAACAGCCCTTTTGAAGAACCCCATGTTATAGTTACTCGGAAATACCGCAAGAGGGAGAGTTCATTCTACATGTTGCAGAAGTGAGGCAAAAATCACAGAAGAGAGTTTTTTTTTATTCTGTGAGTAAAACGCACAGTATGGTATTTCCACATATCTATGATATTTGTGAATGAGCTATCAAACAGTGGCGGTTGATGCGACGGCATCAGATTGAACAGTTCTTCACAATATTTTTTAATATGACAGTTAAAAATAATATACAGTCAGTAAAAAGTTATGGTTGAACAAATTGTACTACTATTATTTGGTATGAGCAACGGTCGAACTATTCACTACTAAAGAAATTTAGATAAAGGTAGTCCACTAATGATGTATTGAGCCACTTTCAATTAGACAGCAAAAAGATGCTGCTATTAAAATGCTGTTATTATGGCTTGACATAAACAAAATTAGACTCTTAACGGACTCTTTATTTATGACTAGCAACGCACCCCGGCTTCGCACGGGTGTAAGTCTTATTTTTTTACACCTTGAGTTACATTATTGGAGTTTTAGTAAGGATCCCTAATTAAAAAAAATATATAATATAGCCTATGTTACCCAAAGATAGTGTAGCTTCCCAACACTGAAAGAATTTTTCAAATCGGTTCTGTAGTTTCGGAGCCTATTCAATTCAAACAAACAAATAAACAAACAATCAAATCTTTCCTCTTTATAATATTAGTATAGATATAGAAACGTATAGTTAATTATATATGAAATTTTGTATTTATATTTTTATACTTAATTATTATAAGATTCATTATTGTCTTTTTTTGTTGTTGTAATAATTAATAATTTGGTGTTTTTGTATTATTTTTACTATTGACGGAATGAGAATTATGATAAAATTTGTAACACAAGAAGTAATCATGGATCATTGGTATGTAAAATATGGATAATATACAGGGTTACGCATATGGACTCCCCTAAGCTGAAAGGAACGTGGATATTCGCCAAAGAACCAGAGTCACCGACAAAGCTATTAAAATTTGCAAGTTGAAGTGGCAATGGTCAGGCCACATCGCTCGAAGAACCCATAACCGATGGGGAAGATAGGTTCTTGAGTGGAGGCCACGAACCGGAAGACGTAGCGTAGGTAGGCCTCCCACTAGATGGACCGACGACATTGTGAGAGTTGCAGGCATCCAGTGGATGCAGATGGCAGGCTGTCGTTCAGTGTGGAGGTAAAAGGGGGAGGCCTATGTTCAGCAGTCTGGACGTCTTCTGGCTGATGATGACGAAGCCGAAAGAAGGTCATTATACTCATTATTATGTTTTTTTTTTACTGTGGGACCAATCATGAAATCGCGAAAAAAACCAGTTCCATACATTTTGTCGAGTGTCAATGACCGTTACAACAGCAGATTTTTTTCGCGTTTTCAGTGTTAGTGCCATAGTAAAAGTTGTTCAGAATGATGAGTACAATACTCCTTTCGGCTTAGTACAGTCTATATGCGTAATCCTGTATATCTGTCAGGTATATTGAGGCTCAAGTTGTAATATATTTTGCTTGGCATGTGAAACTAGAGCATGCAGGTGTAGATGTCTCGAGTTTATTCTTAGAAGTTGACTGACAGCATCTGTAATTAGATTTTGATGATGCAAACTCATTTGATTACTAGATGTAGATGCCTAAATTGCATGTGATGTCTCTTTTATTTTAGCTACAGGCCTTTTTAAATTTTAGAGCCAGTAAGCTTAGTCCTAGATTTGATTTTCGAAAACTTTTTTCGTTTACGTATTGTTCCATACATTTTAGTAAAGCGCCTCCAGCGGAAACGCGGAAGAACTAAAAGCGATAGTAATCGGCGGTATAGATTGCTTCACTCTAATACGAAAACCGTTTTCGAATACCTTTCCGCTCAGCAATGTATGGAACAATACAAAAACGAAAAAAGTTTTTGAATACTATCAAAACTTGTACTAAGGCTACAGGTCTATAAACATCTCTGCGATTATGCATTTCATTTTCGGTTTTAGCGCAAATTACGTTCCAATTAATATATACCATAATTGCATTATAAATATTTGTAAATATTACATAATAATAAGAGATATCTATCTATCTTTAATATTTTGCAACCTCAAATTGGGAAGGAGCGCGTTGGTGTCTTTTACTTGAAAAAATGCTAATAGGAAAAAATAGTTATTTATGATACAAGTGCGGTAAGTTGGTTATTACAAACGAGTAGACGAATGTAAGCCCGAGACGAAGTCGAGGGCTTACCATAGTCACGAGTTTGTACTAACCAATCCGCACGTGTGCCATACAACGTTTTACAACACATTTGCGAGAAAAAACAAAAATGGAAATTAAAAAAATACCGTAAAGTACACGCACGGTGCTATACAACGGAGCGTGCGGTAAAATTCGTTACCGCACGCTCCGTTGTATGATCCGTAATGTTTAACTTTCGAACGATGTATACAGGCTTCGTAAGTGCACTTTTTGAGCAAATGTGTTGTAAAAATCTTTTCGATATGATAATGTAGAAGTTTTATTTAAAAACGTTTTTTTTAAAACGTTTTATTGTACCCTCGATAGCGGGTATATAATATATTTGAGCCTTTTGGGGTTGAGACGCTTGGCCCGTGGGGACCAGGAGCCCATCGAATATGTAAAGACCTATCAGGGCGACTGGTCGAAGCAACTCGTGACCAAAATGCTGGCGTTTATTTTGCCCAAAGACTAAGCATTGCCATACAACGTGGCAATGCTGCCAGCATTTTGGGAACGCTGCCCACTAGTAGCGGCTTGTTAGATTAGTTTTAGTTTTAGATAAAATTTAGTTTTAGATTAGTTTTAGTTATACATTTAAATTTAAGATAGTTTTTATTTTACTTGTGATTTTTATTGAATAAACGTCTGAATGTATATTTATTTGGACGATTGTAAATAAATTATATTTTATACGCGAACTCCGTAAATTTATTGTACGGTTTCTGAGCTTAACAAAATACTTGATGCAATTTTAATTGGTTTTGACATCATTAATGTTTTCCTACTATATCTTCAATCGAAGTAGGAAGTTATAGTGTTTTTATTGACTTGACGCAATGTGATTATGTTTGTCATAATAAACTATGTACTACTTAAAGAAACTTCAGTGCGGAAACGCACTAGTTCACTCTACTCAGTAGTTTTATCCGGTATAGGAACCATGTATTTCTGCATTGCATTCTTCTGGTATAATCATCAGCAAAATATGCTAATCCACATCAAATAATTATTCAACCTATCTTGTTCCACTGCTGAGACACAGGCTTTCTCTCAGAGAGAGAGAGAGAGTGAACTGTAACCCACCATATTATAAAACAGAGTGTAATGTATCTCATATGTAATCAAACTATTACCTAAGCTTTTAACAGGAGGCCTTATCGGGGCTTTAATGTTATACAGCGTATCTAAAAGGTGACGTCAAAACGATTCCTCCTTTCTCGTATGTATGATTTACGACAATTTCGTTTTCGAGTTGTTTATTTTGGTTTCGAGTTGTTTTTTTATTCTTTCCACCTACGCCGACAGCGGTTTTTTTGGTTGTTCGGTTTCCTATTGTCGACAACGAACGTACTACAATAAAATACATTTAAAAACCCCTTAACATTTTAAGCCATTTATGTAGAAAGAAAATGCTTGATTAAAATTGTTACTCGTAAACTACAAAAATCGTAGAACATTAAATGGGGTGTTTTCGTGAAGCTTTTGTTTTGAGGAATCGAAACTTTTCGTTTTGATGTCACCTTTTGGACAATATGACGAATATCTACACATAAAATTTCCCATTTTTGTATTGAATAATTGACTCCCGTTTGACCACCACCACTCTTGATATTAAGCGATGATATTGGTTACGATAAGCAAAAAAAAAAGATTCTTTCGCGACTTGAAGACACCCAGATCCAGGAGGGAGTTGGGTAACGCAGATTCGATGCAGACTCTCCGGAATATATCTGATAATATAATATTATGTTCTCTATGGACTCTGAAACGGCTGGATCGATATCGATGAAATTTCAGGCAATCTTCAAACTAGCCCAGTCAGTAATCCTGTGAAGTTTTGAAGTGATGGCTTAAATTTTTTATCTAAGTCAAAGGCGTTTTTTTTAAATCGGCTCAGTAGTTTCGGATCCTATTCAATGCAAACAAACAAACAATCAAATCTTTCCTCTTAATAATACATATTAGTATAGACAAAAAAAATACAAAGTAACTTAAAATGAATACAATGTAGCCTGTAAAATAATCGGCAGTTTAATAGGCGGCCTTGCCGCTTCAAGCTATTTCTTCCAGACAACCTAACTCAGGTAAAACCGCGGGACGCAGTCCGATAAATTGTATGTGTGATCATGTGAGTTTTCTCATAATTTCAGTAGGTTCTCATAATAATGTTTTACGATGTACGTGGCCTCATCAGTGATGCTAAGGTCTCTACACTCGTGATTTGCGATCAGTATGCTATGGGCATTACGGTTATAGTGTGCGGAGGCGACCTCATGGGACGCGACAATGACGGCGATTCTGATGTACGATTCTCTAAACCAAACTAAATTTGACAGCTCTAAAATTGTTGCCATCTTTCTCTCACATATTAAAATTTAAAGGAGGGGCAGATAATTTTAGTCCTTTCAGATTGGTTTAGTTTAGTGAGTGGTATGACAGAATCGACGCCAATATGTTCAATATGCTCAGATCAGATACACAGGGGAGATATCATCAGCCAGTAAACGTCCACTGCTGAACAAAAGCCTCCCCTCTTAGTGAGGGGTGCTGCCATAATCCCTACGCTTGGCAGGCGGCTTGGGGATCGCAGTATGTTCACCGTGTACTAATAAGACGCTGCTGCCCATCCTCCGGTGGTTTTCGTCGCAATTTTAGGACATACCCGGGTCCAGGGGAGAGATGTCTATAGTACAAATTATAGTTCTTGTTCAAATGTCTCCGTTTTTATAATATTTTTTAGGGTTCCGTACCTCAAAAGGAAAAAACGGAACCCTTATAGGATCACTTCGTTGTCCGTCTGTCTGTCTGTCTGTCCGTCTGTCAAGACCCTTTTTCTCAAGAACGCGTAAAGGTAGCAAGTTGAAATTTATACTAAATACTTGGGTCTACGGTTTCTTTCGGCTGTAAAAAAATAAAAGTTGTAAGTCAACGCAATCAAAAGATATGAACGTTTATGTCGCATATTTTGCGATTTCACAGGGGAACCAAAACCTATAGGGTACTTCCCGTTGACCTAGAATCATGAAATTTGGCAAAAAGCAAGGTCTCATAGCACATATATAGGAATAAATCCGAAAGTTATAAATATGAAGGTATATCATTTAAAAATGATTATTTTGCTATTACAAACTTACATTTTGTAGTTGGAATGTATGGAAGAACCTTATTGTCAACTACAAACTTAAGTTTGTCTTTCAATATTTTAACTTCATTTAGTTTTTTTTTTGGTCTCGCGCTCTTAGGGTTCCTTTATGTCGTATATTTTGCGATTTCACAGGGGAATCAAAACCTATAGGGTACTTCCCGTTGACCTAGAATCATGAAATTTGGCAAGAGGCAAGGTCTCATAGTACATATATAGGAATAAATCCGAAAGTTATAAATTTGAAGGTATTTAAAAATAATTATTTTGCTTTTACAAACATACATTTTGTAGTTGGGATGTATGGAAGAACCTTATTGTCAACTACAAACTTCAAAGTTGTCTTCCCAGAGACTGTGGGATCGGCCGATCTGCGAACTAGCATGGAAATCGCTACTAGATACGTGTCCTAGTATTGCAGATCGCGCTCGTATTCTTGCTGTCTCTGTATGGGAATCGGGACTTTGGTTGCAAGCCATGCCCTCTTTTAACACAGGTAGCCTTTTAGATCCAACCGCATTTCGTCTAGCTGTCAGCTTACGCTTGGGTGCAAGGTGCTGTGAGGCCCATCGCTGTCAGTGTGGTACTGCTGTTGACCAGCTCGGTCACCATGGTGTCTCTTGCTCGAGAAGCGCTGGTCGTATTGGCCGACACGCTAGTCTGAACGACATCATACGCATGGCACTTTCCACCGCCAATGTCGCAGCTGTGCTCAAACCGAGTGGTCTTGCGCGTGACGATGGAAAGAGGCCTGACGGTATGACACTTGTGCCCTGGAGGTTGGGGCGGCCCCTTGTATGGGACGCAACTTGTGTCGATACTTTGGCGCCGTCACATCTTCCTGAGACACAGGGTAGGGCTGGCGCGGCTGCTAATTCGGCAGAGCAGCACAAGCGTCGCAAATATGCTAACCTCGGCAGTGGTTACATATTTGAGGCGTTTGGGGTCGAGACATTGGGCCCTTGGGGACCGGGAGCTCACCTCATTTTCAAAAATCTTTCAGAGCGCCTGGTTAATGCGACGCGTGACCAAAATGCTGGCGTGTTTCTGGCTCAACGCATTAGCATTGCCATTCAACGTGGTAATGCCGCCAGCATGTTGGGTACGCTGCCAACTGGTAGTGGGCTTGAGCATTTGGATTGTCTTTAGACCTTCAGCGGTCTATGGGCAGTCTAACTGTATTTGTAGTGTTAGGTTTAGCTTGTATTTTGTTTAGTTATTAAAGGCACTTGCCCAGTAAAAAAAAACTACAAACTTAAGTTTGTCTTTCAATATTTTAACTTCAGTTAGTTTTTTTTTGGTCTCGCGCTCTGAGGGTTCCGTCTAACGGAACCCTCAGAGCACGAGTCCTACTCGTACTTGTCCGGTTTTTTTTCACTATACCGGTAAACTACAGATATATACAGGGTTACGCATATAGACTGTACTAAGCCGATAAGAGGTCTTTGTACTCATGATTATGAATAACTTTTACTGTGGGACGCCAAAGTTGGCTGCAAACTTCACACCGGTGAAATTTCTATGGGACCAAACTAAAAGCATAATCCTTTTAATTAAAAAAAAAAACCTATATGTGTGTGTAATGACGGAGTTCAGAGGTAACAAACATTTTAAAAAATCTATTTGAGGACTCTCATCTTTGTTTAATACAAAAAAAAATAATACATCTATTTGTGCACTTTAACATTGCAAATGGATGGACTGACGATCTAAAAGAGACCGCAGGGGAACGCTGAATGCAGGCCGCTTCCAACCGGCCCTTTTGGAGATCGATGGGGGGAGGCCTATGTTCAGCAATGGACGTCCTATGGCTGAAATGATGATGATGATGAACATTGTAAAATATTGTTGCCTACCAACATACTATAATTGCAAACAGTAAAAAAGTTACTAAACAAACAGTTAAAAGTTAGTTAGTTTTTCTTAACTATAAAAATCCCGAGATACATACAACATGACGGTTTCATCATTGAAGCATTTCACTTGTACAATATAGTTGGCTAGATTTTCCTTACTATTTTCCTGTAGTTTATATTTACGTTTGAGTTAAATTATGAGGTAAAATCTATTTACGTCAAAAGTAACTAAGAATTACGTATGGGAATAACCTATCGTTATATATTTTAACATGTGAATAAATGCAGTGCATGGTAGACCGCATCATCGTTTAACATCAGGCGAGATAGCAGTCAAACGCAAGCCATTTTTGTTCTTCAAAACTTCTTATTCTTTCTTCTGTTATGGCTTATACTTATGCTGTACTGTTAGGTATTCGGTGCCAATTGTAAAATGATACAGAACCAATACATAATATAATAGTATAATATAATAGTGACCCTGTGCGGTTAGATCATATACAAATATTATCTTCTATATACATAAAAATCAATTGCCGTTCGTTAGTCTCGAAAAAACAGTTTTAAAAAAAACTAGTGCAACAACCTTAACGCTCTTCCTGGCAACCTTAGGATGGAGAAGATTCATACAGGAACTAGAAGGCGGGGCGTGCAATAGTGAATAATGTTATACTTATAACAATAACAACAACAGAGCCTGTAGTGTAGTGGGTAAACCTGAAGGATGCTGCTAGTGTATTACTGTGTGTCCGTCGGCAGATTTTACAGTTGCTCTGGCTAGAGTTGCGGCAGCGGGAGTGTTGCGGGGTTTTTGGTAGGCATAAGTTTGTGGACAGGCTGCAAATCATCCAGGAGTTGAAAGAAGATGATTACATACGGAGGGTGACTACCATACATACCCCGGGGGTGATATACCCCGTTGTGACGGAAAATCAAAATGAGGTAATAAAATAGCGCAGGATTGAAAGTGATTTTGATTGTAGTCCTTATCTAATAGACTCAAATTAAAACACATTTTAAAAAACAGGAAAAAAGATAAATAACCCACAATACCGCCTAAACGTATTTAGGAGGATAAAGTGCAAATTGATTGATACTGCTTCGAAATGAGGATAACAATGAATTATATTGCGCCAAAAACATCGATACTGCGACATGAAAAGGACATTGTTATCGCCATTTGCGGAAATCCCTTTGAAACAATGTCAAGGCGAAGGGTTAATTAGTATGCACCCCTGATGTGTTCTCATAATGTTTCCTCGCGAGAACAATGTATGCTACGCTTGGGGACTAAGGAAGCTGATGGATTTTTCTAGAATTAAAGATATGTTGGCTTACTGATGATTGCAGTTGGTTAATGGTTAGGTACGTCTGAAGATGGTCTAGCAGACTATAGACAAAAATTTATTTATGGAAAAAAATAACACATTCTTTTGAGAATTAATAAAAAACACACACACATTACAAATTGTTTTCCTCCACAAACCGGTTCCAACTCAGCATAATGCTGGTTGCGAACAACCAGCCCATAGAATATAGGTCCTAGAATACGACTTTCGTGCTCCTGCCTATCGTAAAAACCGATTTAAAAGGGATATTTAAGCTTCTGGGTGGTCAGGTCTAGCGCATCTAGATGGCACTGCTTTTGCGAGTACTTCATACAAATCTTAATTAACGTTAACACGATTGAATAGGAAAAACTCACACTAGGCACTCACCTGACTTCACACTAAAGCAAGCCCAGTAAAGGCGCAGCTTACATTATTTTTCTGTAGTCGTAAGGCGTAGTTCTACTGATCTCAGTAGAACAGTAGGACTACGGACAAGTAGCATTGCCGGTTCTGCTGGTAGTAAAGGGCATTTATTTTTGCCTGGTATGTGGCATTGCCCGTAGACCCATAAAATCATTTTCGGGTTCTACTGTGGCTCGTGCCGTTGTAGAGAAGGGGAAATGCTCCGAGCATTTCCCGGGATTAGTTACCTCAGACAATGTGTAAGTGTAGTAGCGGTGCGTTCTTATAGAGATTCTAGTGCCATCTGTCAGGCACAGAGGTTGCCACCGAAGGGATTTTAGTAGGTGCCCGGCTGTACTCCAATGCAGTCGGGCATATATTTGGAACATTTCCTCCCCAGTTACCAAATATAAGGTACATCCTAAGATATTGAGCATGAGAAATAGTATATATGAGAATGCAAGAAGTAGACAAAACGATACTTAAAAGACATAAAATATACATATAACAGGGTATTTTTTACTGGGTAATTTGCCACGTAAATATGGAAAAAACATAAAATCATGGTTTTAGCAGTAATATAGTAAATACCTATAGAGAAGGAAGGTAGATTTATTACCCAAATTGAACTAATGCGTTTTTTTTTTAAATAAATGCTCACGTTTTTATCCTGTTTGAAATGTTAGTAAGAATTTCTGATGTAGGTATAATTATAGAATACAGTATTTCATTTCCTTGTTATTGATTTGACTTTATACTAAAACAAAACGGAATTAATATCCGTTACACAAATAACTTACTTCAATCAATTAACCACAATTGAAACTTAATATCAATTAAACTGTTTACTGTTGACTAGGCGTCTAATTAACTTTATCGGTCTTACTTAGAGACGTTTCAATATATAATCGATAAAGTATTACTATAACTCCGATTTTCTTTGCGCAATAGTATCCGGAACGTGAATATTCGTAAAAAAAACCAGAGTTACCGACATAGCTGTTAAAATTTACAAGTTGTAGTGGCAATGGGCAGGCACCGATAACCGATGGGGAAGAAAACTGCCTCTGCCTGAAAACTGTCAGCCTCACTTGAGAGCCAGTTCCCATTCCAGGCTAGGCGTGTTTACTATCTTCGTCCACACCTTCACTTAACATCAGATGAACCGTGGTCAAACCTGTCGAGCATAGAAAAGTCAAATAATCGGAGTTATCATCATCAGCCAGAAGACGTCCACTGCTGAACATAGGCCTCCCCCTTTAACCTCCACACTGAACGACAGCCTGCCATCTGCATCCACTGGATGTCGGCGACTCACAATGTCGTCGATCCATCTAGTGGCAGGCCTACCTACGCTGCGTCTTCCGGTTCGTGGTATCCACTCAAGAACCTTTCTTCCCCGTCGGGGAAGCCAATATACACCACAGTGAAAAGAAAATGTTTTCATTCAACTTTTTGCAATTTGCTGTTGGCAGAGCGCAAATCGCAGCATGGCGCAAATCGAGTACGTATATAATAATGCGTGAGCTTCATCATTATCAGCCTATCATGTGCCCACTGCTGGTATACAGGTCTTCTCTCACAGAGAGAGGATGAGACCTAATCCACCATGCTGGCTCAGTGCTTGTTGGTGAATGTCATATATCTTTGAACTTGGTTCTAGGACCGGTTTCCTCACGATGTTTTCCTTCACAGTTTTTGAGCGATGGCATCGAAACTGCACATAATTTATTTAAGTACTAAATAAGTCATTAGTAAGGCCGAGTATCAAACCGGGTACCGTCAAATTGTAAAGTGCACATGCTACCTCTCAGCCACCATCATGTGAGCTTATCAATTTTTTTAGAAGGAATTTTCTGATACAAAACTAAACAAGTACTGATTAAAGAATACGTCTAACGAGCAATTACCTTTGAACAATTTAGTACTTGCCTGGCCTCATAGACGCCTTGACCGATTTACCTGCTACGTGGAAAATCTTCCGATAACAGGCTGCATGGATGCAATCTGCAACAGATGAATGAAAAAATTCAGCCGACTTTGTTCGTAGCGAGATAACGCGATGTGACGACGTGGTCATGGGCTCTATATCTTTGTATTTCATGGTCATTTTCATATTATGTGGGATAATCGTGTGTATACGAATATCCACACGATTATTGTTAAGTAGAATAATTCATAAAAAGTTTTATAAAGTTAATAAAATAAAAATCTTGCCAAAATTAATTGTACCTAAAATCTCGTAGGTATCTACTATATTTGCTTTGTGGCAAGCGATGGTGGCAAGTTGTGTTAATTCAAATTACTTTCAATCAAAGATCTTGTATATACCCTAAACTTCCATCATGCTTTCAATAGCACTAAACTTGGAAAGGCATTCTTTATCGCTCAAAATCTGTGCTTCAAAATTATATTCATCGCGTGTAGTAAATTCGAAATTCAAACGTGACGAATTGTTGTCTAATCCTCACATTTTTCAGTATTAGAACATTCCAACCTTATTGAATAGCACCTCAAAAAGTTTGATTCAAGGAGGTTCCTATCATAACTTTATACTAGTTACTAAAAAAGTGTTGGATAATGGATAGCTTTATGACTATTCGAAGAAATAATGAACTTATTTACGAGTAGGTACCTCTAGTAACCTATAGTAGAAACCACTACCTATAGTAAAAATAGAATAGCTTATAATTATTTCTATGCATTTTTAATTTTCCAATGATGAGTAGATAACCTAGGCATTGTAGCGATCATTTTAATTCGCTATTTTCAACGAGGTACCTCCCTAGTTATTTATCTTCACGAGAGAGACCATATTATATAATATTGTGTGAAAATCGCGATACTTTTTAAAGTCTTGTTGCGCCTGTCAAATAATCATTTCCGCTCAGAATTAAATTAAGTAAGCAATTATTATTATTGCATTGTAGCCATCGAGATACAATCCTATAATATAAGTAGATATTGTATCTCGATCAATATCTATACTATAATATTATAAAGAGGAAAGATTGGATTGTTTGTTTGTTTGTTTGCTTGCATTGAATAGGCTCCGAAACTACTGAACCGATTTGAAAAATTCTTTCACTGTTGGGAAGCTACACTATCCCCGGGTAACATAGGCTATATTATATTTTCAAAAAAAATAGGGATCCTTACTAAAACTCCAATAATGTAACCCAAGTTGTAAAAAAATAAGATTTACAATTTTGACTTTGCGTGTTTGACAGTTCTAAGACAGGACAACGTCTGTCAGGTCAGCTAGTAGCTGATAAAATAATAACTCGAAGTTACACATAGTAGGTAGGTAGGTATGCACTTCCCGTTGCAAAACTATTTTCCTATAGGTATAGGTACGTTGTTTATTTATGTCACAATTACAAGCCAATTACGTTGAAGGTCTTGAGCACAAACACTAGCATTTTTTGCAAATGATCAAACGTTTCTTTTACGAGAATTTCGTCTGGTGCAACTCTGAGATATTGTTACATCATCCACACGTCGAATGTCTGTTCGTTTCGCGTATATGCACCGCATGATTCATTGCCGCTATAATTGGACTTTTCATATGCAAATGAAGCGGAACACTTCAATGGAAGGCGTGTCGTGTTGATGTTTTCGTCATTGTGGTATGCGTAGTACCACAGATTAGATAGTAGTAGCTAATACTCGTCGTGTAGCTTTTCAATGGACAGTTGACAGTTCTTCGGAATTCCTGCGGATGTTGTTGTTGAAACAGGCGAGCTAAATTATCGGATGTTGGAGTGAGAAGTAAATAAAATATGTTTAAAAAAAACTCTTTGCTCATACAACTGGTTTGCGAAGATATTATATCCTGAGACGGAATAGTGGAAAAGAAAAGCCACTTTTCCCTCCTAGGTGGTATATATGGCTGGGTGGGATATGTGGAATAGCCGTAAAAATCTTAGTGAAAAGAAAAGGTCGTTGATTTGAATTATTAATTTGAATTTGAAACTATCAATATTCGTGTAGGTGATTTATATACAAAACAAGCGTTTGTCAAATAAATTTTTTAAAAAAAGTAGAAGGTCTGTGGTTTATCCACTACCGGTACGTAGGCAAATAAGGCGGAGGCGGCAGCATAACATAGCAATCCTCAGCGACTTCAGTTTTTTTTTTTGCTGGCGTATCCAGGGGGGCTTGGGGGCCATGCCCCCCTCCCCCAAAACACCTAGCAATTCCATATATTCGACTTAATTTTTCGATTAGATTCCTTCGAACCTTGTCAGAATGCCCCCCCCCCCCCCCCCCAATGAAATCCTGGATCAGCCCCTGTTTTATCCCCATGTGAGACATGCCTGAAATAAAGGCATTTTATTTAATTTTAATCGAATTTTACACAAAAAAAGAATGATTTGCGTAATCGATAAAAAATAAGTGCATTTGTCGGGTTCAGTTGCAGCTACCCATTTTTAGAGCCTTATTTAGTGCGTTTAACGAGATTTGCATCAATCTGAGTGATGTTCGTCTTGTAAAAAAGTCAGGCATAAAATGTGTTTAAATCGGCTTTTGTTCCGGAGCTACTCAATTACTTATATCTTTTTGACAACTAAACGGCAATAATGATATTGCCAAATTTTATGAAAATCGGTTCAGCTATTTAGCCAAACAAAGGTAACCAACAGACAGCGAGACAGAATAATTTAATATTCCCATCATTTAAAATAACAGTAGTGAGGTACCAACTGTTATGTATCTCATTCAACTTTCAGCTCTTCATCGATCTGCGTCAAAGGACATTTGGACTAGGGTGGCTATGATATTGCGATTACCGAATAAAATTCTGTTTGAGACGAGTTGTTTTTTTTACAATTTTATTTAACTAGTGTTGTAACTTAAGTAAACCATTTTTTGCAATAGATATACTTGCTCTTTTAAAAAGGATACAAGACTACTGAAATATTAAAATTATTTAAAATGATAGGCACAGTGACAAAAAAAGATATGTGATACAGCCAAAGATAAGTAGTTAAATCATCATTGGCCAATGTAGAGCAGATTAACAATACATTAACAAAAGCCCGTACGAAGCGCTTTGCTTGCGCTTTTATTGTGCGAACCGCTAGACTGTGAAATGCGCTATCTGAATTGGAGTTCCCAGATAGATACAATCTGGGTGTCTTCAAGTCGCGAGTGAATTGGTTTCTTCTAGGCTATCGTGCTTCATCGTAGACCGTAACATCGCTTAACGTCAGGCGAGTTGGCGGTCAAACGCAAGCCTTTAATTTTATACTAATAAAAACATTACCCTGAAAAAAGTTATTACAAAACCTGCAGTGATTATTGATTTTGGTGCATTTCTGCAAGGCACCGGCTGAAAAGGCCGTCGGTTACAGTTACGTTACAGTGCTGGCATTGTTCCGTGTCGGACAAGGCCGGCTGATGTAATACACGCGCGAGTTGCGCCAGACGCGCCGGTCAACGACCTTGCTCGCGGGCACCGTCTATCGATACTTGAAATCATGGTGAACATCACAAGTTTAAATTGAGAACTTTTTCATTTTTTGCTGATTGCATTGCGCGACGAGTTCGAGAGGTTTAAAACAGATTGATGCTGGTCGGTCAGAAACATGTGGAAGAAGTTAAGTCAGACAGCAGTGATGTCTCACAACTGGGCATAGGTTAACATAATATAATATACGTATTCGTAGAGCATGCGAGTACAGCGACACGTCTACAACTACAAGATAATTTGAATAAACAATATCTTACCCCATTTTAATCAGTCCAAACCCTAGATTTGATATATTAAACCAACAATCAAAGAACAAGTGATCCGTCGGGATATTGTAAACTTTTATGGTCACCCTAGTTATCGTCATTTTGTATTGTCAACTATTTATTAAATCCTTGTAGATTTTTAGG
The DNA here is from genome assembly GCA_914767915.1 of Agriopis aurantiaria. Classification (NCBI taxonomy): domain Eukaryota; kingdom Metazoa; phylum Arthropoda; class Insecta; order Lepidoptera; family Geometridae; genus Agriopis; species Agriopis aurantiaria. Next base: position 12,668,447 of record OU611992.1, on the reverse strand, counting down.
GTCCCTTGTAAGTACGTACCTCAAGGAATCCGTATAAGTTCGTTCTAATCCTTTAGAACCTTCGATCTTTTCTAAGTAGGTATATAGTTATTAAGGTAAGAAGTGTATAAGATCTCAATTTCAAAATTATAATTTTTTATTTAGAATTGGAATACCTACATGTGAAATGGGGGTGTTTTTTTCCCGTGTGGAATAACGTTAAAAGGTTTTTTTTGAAATGAAGGTTTCACACATTACTTTTTAATCAGGTGTGGGTAGATTGACCTATATATTCTTTGCGATATAATGGCCCGTGGCAAAAAGCTCCCCGTATGCATTTCTAAACTATTACATATAAGAACTTGTAATAGTTAAGATTTATCTTAAAAACTTTTATTCAAACTTATTGGGCACATTTTGTGATCACAACTTTTTGGGTTAGTACAAGACGTTATACCTTAAAGGTCATTGATCTTTACGTAAAATGATCATTACAAAGCATTTTCCAAGTAATTTTCTCCTTACCATATAAAAGTACATATAGATAGATAGAAACTAATAATACACTAACATATAACATATACCTAATATGTTACGTCTGCGGACGATACTAATCTCTGAAATTATATGATTATTTACGGGATATTTACCGTGGTAAGGTTGTGGAATGAGCTCCCGATATTTCGGCGCAGTTACATGCACCATGTTCACGGGAAGACTGAAGAATGCGGGTGGTTGGAGAACAGTTAAAAAGTTAGGTGCAGACATAACGATCTACCCTCTTTCTTAGTCTTAGTCTTTTGCTACGGTTATCACTGGAACTCGAACTCGAACCTAAGTCCCGACAAAACACACTTACTGTATCACTGCGTATAGTATAATAATCATATAACTTTAGTGAACAACCGTGATAGTTTAAAACAGTGTTTTAGTCTCTGAAAATTGGCAAAGTCTACAGAGCTTTGTTCGTTTGTTTTTTCTTTAATCGACCACAACTATCTAATACCTATCACCTGTCTATATAGCTCTGGCTACGGAACCGTACCATATGAATTATGCGTGTCTCGACACGCTCTTGGCCATTATTATTGTTGATTTGGAATGCTTCGGAAGTAAACATATTATTCAGAGCAATCGGGTGCGCTTAATTTTATTCTGTGTTAGCCAGTAGGTATCTGAGGTATCACGATGTCGCAAAAAACACGATTATTTTGCGGAACTAACAGCAGGAACCAGTTGCAACGCGGAATTATTATAATAACAAAATCCTTATCTGGTTAAATGATACATTGTCTAGATTTCTTATTAGATAGGTATTTAAGTTTGTAATAGTGGGAACTCTAGTTCCTGTGCTCGTGACGTCTGGGGAAATACCTAGATAATTTTGCTTCGGCAACCATTATAGAGCCTAATGCAATTTAGGTAGGTAATACCTACTGACTCAGAGTGTAAAGTAACAGGTTTCGAGGCCATCGACTTGATTGTCGACATGAAAAAAAAAAATTCATTCGCTGACAGACTATGCAATCATCATCATCATCATCAGCCAGAAGACGTCCACTGCTGAACATAGGCCTCCCCCTTTAACCTCCACACTGAACGACAGCCTGCCTTTTGCATCCACTGGATGCCAGCGACTCTCGATGTCGTCGGTCCATTTAGTGGGAGGCCTACCTACGCTGCGTCTTCCGGTTCGTACTATGCAATGCACAGCCTTAATTTTTAGCCGCTGTCTAGTCTAGAAGCATGACGTTTTGCACGTTTTCTTTTTAGGGTTCCCTACCCCAAAGGGTGCAAACGGGACCCTATTACTAAGTCTACGCTGTCTGTCTGTCTCTCTGTTTTACATTTTAATGGATACAAAAACTTTCGAAGCGTAATATATACCAGTACCCTTAGCCCCACATTTGATAATTTACGAAAACTTTTTTCGTTTACGTATTGTTCCATACATTTTAGTAAAGCGCCTCCAGCGGAAATGGGGAGGAACTAAAATCGGCGGTATAGATTACTTCACTCTAATACGAAAAAAGTTTTCGAATACCTTTCAGCCCAGCAATGTATGGAACAAAACGTAAACGAAAAAAGTTTTCGAAAACTATTAAATCTGGGACTAAGCCCCCTGCCAGTAAAAAAATTACAGAATAAGTAATTTCACAATGCAAAGTTTCAGCGACAGAGTTGTAGTCATGGTCAATCTCCTCAATGATATATAGGCTGCGACTAAAATAAAATGAATGGACGGCCCTAACCATTGAAATTGCTCAGTAAAAACGAGTCAAAACCGTCGGACATACCTATACTTCAACACCTAATTATAAAAATGTACAGTATAGGTATTTCATACAAAAAATAGATCCCGGTTTTATTTGTGTATTTACACTTCAGGAAAGCATATGAATGCATAATTTCATTATCACGTAACAATAGACACGTGTTGCACTTCCTACGGCTAGAGACCGACTGAAACGAAATGAGAGCCGGCGCTCATTTTGTTATTTCATTTTAGTCGAAGACTATAGGTACTAAAAAAATATCTCTACCGCATAAATCATGCAATATAACTTCCTAAACAAAAAGGTCCTCCCTTGGAGGTCACAAACACAATTGAAAGTGCTGAACTACTGATGTAATGAATTAACCTGTTACACCAGACGCCTATTCGTTTGGGTCAATTGGTCGTGGACTCGTAGGTTTAGTTTAGATTAATAGACTTGATGGTAAACATCATCGCTACGATAGACCGACCTCGTGGTCAGTGTAACGTCCGACTAAATAGAAGGTTGAATGAAAATCATTGATATTGATGATGGTAGGATTGGTAACTGTGTCAATTTTACTAAGGGGGCATTATTTATATAACTAGCATTATAATTAGGCTTATTGAAGTATATAATATGTCATCATCATCATTTCAGGCATAGGACGTCCACTGCTAGATATAGGCCATCGATCTCCAAAAGGATCGGTTGGAAGCGGCCTGCATCCAGCGTTACCCCGAGTCTATTTTAGGTGGTCGTCTGTCCATCTTGTGGCTGGACGTCCTACTCTGCGTCTTCCGGTTCGTGGTCTCAACTCAAGAACCTTTCTTCCCCATCGGTTATCGGTTCTTCTAGCGATGTGGCCTGCCCATTGCCACTTCAACTTGCAAATTTTAACAGCTATGTCGGTGACTCTGGGCTTTGGCGAATATCCACGTTCCGGATTCCATCGCGCAAAGAAACTCCAAGCATAGTTCTCTCCATTGCCCGCGTGTGACTCTGATTTTTTCCAAAAGGCCAACAGTTAAGGCCACGCCTCTGTACCATATTTTGTCATCATGTCCTAAGTGGGTATAGTGGTCAAATCATACCACAAAAAATAAATGCGAAAAGATTGTTGGTTTGTTTGTTCCTCTTTCACGCAGCAACGGAGCAACGGATCAACCTGATTTTTTGCATGGGTATAGTTCAAGGGCGGGAGAATGACATAGGCATTGAGAAAGAATATTAGTTGATCCGTTTCAGTTGGTCCGTTCAGTTGGTTGGAGTGGAATGACTGGGCATAGGCTTTTCATCATCATCATCACCATTTTCATCACTACGCGGGTGAAACCGCGGGGCGCAGCTAGCAAGTAATAAAATACGGATGTCAGTCATCATTATCATTTAATGAATCACTTATTTACAAAAAAATCGGTGGACACATTCAACAAGCATATTGTAGAACTCTGAACAAGCGAGTCGTGCGCATTATTACTTTTCATTGTTTTGTTTAGCCGCTTACATTGAAATAAAAGTAAAAGCCATAATAATTTATCGCGCACGCAGTTTTAAAGCAAGTAAAAATGTAAACAACTTGATAAAATTGATATAGACAATACTTTGAGCCAATACTGAACTAAAATACATTGTACACAGATACCGATTGAGTCAATACTTTACAATAAAATTATACTTCCGTTCAAGAAGTAAGGACAAAAAATGTCTCAAAAAATAGCAATCACTCTTTCACCGGCATTAGAATTAATGGCAGAGTTATTTGAAAAACGCAAGGAGTTTCATTTGAAATGCCAATATTAATTAAGAGCATATCTAACTAGGCCATTAAAATATCGGCACTGACGTAAGCCGTGGCCTTATTACTGACCTTTTGGAAAAAGTTGAATGTAATATTTTCCGGCATTCCCAACGTTTTACAAATATCCTCGTTCTACTTTATAGATAGTTCAATTCACGAAGAGACAGCTTATTCTTTATTCTAATCGCGTCCAGTGGAAGTGTGCAATGTTCTGGGAATAGGCATTTTGACTAATATTTTTTTATTACCTCATAAAAAAGCTGATCTTAAATAGAGCACAACAACAAAAACAAAATTAAAATTAGTTCAAAAATAAATAAGATATAAGCATTTTAATTTAATTTCATGCTAGACAGAGAGCGCACTATACTGAGCCGTGACGTCACGGCTCAGGAGCGCCATACAAATGCTATACTAACACACGCTTTGCGAGAAAGGGATAGAACATCCCCTCTCTATACCTAAAACTTTAAATACTCATACCTCAGAGATTTATCAGCCAATTCAAAATATTTTTTCAGTATGTTTAATGTATTTAGTTATATTCATCGCTAAGCCGGTTATTTGTAATAAATTAAACATTAGGAATCATGCCTATTCTATTACGAATAATGATTTATGTAGAATCTTAACTCAGTTAGAAAATAGTCTTAGTGTTTAATTAGTTATCAGGAAAAATCGACCAATAGGGTCGCTTCATTCCGTCTAGCCTCGCCTCCTATTGGTCAAAAAAAATGTGCGCGTGAGATGCGGTATTCTGGCCCTTAACATCAGGCAGGCGAGGTGGCTTTTCAAGAATTGAACACTTGCACTGTAAGCTATTGGAAGAAAGAGTCTCAGATCAGACAAACAAGGGAGATATGCCTTAATACGATTATAATTCGTGTCTCTGTTATTCATTAAAAAATGCACTATACCGCTAAACCGCTTAAGGCGCTGTACAATGGCAAAATTAACCGAAAGAAATGTTTTTAAACGCTTAGTGTGAAGTGATATGATAAAAAAATACAAGTATAAAAAACTCCTGGTTGTAATCTTAACCGAATAAAATATTTAAAATTGCGCTACAACAATAGCTTTTAAATTGAAGTACATTCTCTGAATTTTCAGTGACAACATATTTGTTTGTACGAATTGTATAGCCAGAGTATTGTTTTAAAACTTTAACCAGTTAATTGTTAAAATTCATTTTTATATTTCGATAAATGAAATAAAAACCCTCAAAATAATATAAACACAAGCACATAGTCATCATCATCATCAAAAATTATGATATACGATTTTCGACTTTAAACAAAGACGTTTTAGCGCCTTAAGTCGTCTGCAGGGTGCGTTTGACTCTGAGTAGCAGTTGGTAGTGAACCTGCCTTCTGCGCTTGGGGGCGTGGGTTCGATTCACACCTAGGGCAAACATTCATGTGATGAACTTGTGTGTTTGTTCTATATCTGGGTGTTAATATCTATTTATTAATGTATTTAAAAATATATTTATGTATTTATATATCAGTCTCTGGCAGCCATAGTACAGCTTTGCTTAGTTTGGGGTCAGATGACCGTGTGTGCAAATGTCCCGAATATTTATTAATTTCACTGTTTTAAACTATCACGGTTGTTCACTAAAGTTATATGAAAAAAATAAAAAAATAAAAATTATCCCGTAATCCCGTAAATAATCATATAACTTTATTTATTAATTTATTTTTATTTAGACAGATTTAGACTGGATGCGCTCGCACCCGACACGCCACTATATCATATCTCCCTTGTTTGAATGGTCGAGGGTGGGGTTCTTCGTGACTTAAACAGGTTATACTTAAATTAAAATCTGTACCTAACATTACCTCCCATCATTACATTGATTACAGTCACTTACATCAAATTCTTTGCCGTCTAAATATTTTCTCTTAAAAACATAATAACACTTTTGGTTTTTTCCATAAAGCTATAACAACAGTAACATTTTCATCCCCAACTGTCTGTATCGTTTAAATTTCTATACATCTGTAAACATTTTTATAATCTTAAACGAAATCTTATATACGCATAAAGTACAAGTTTAAAAAAGAAATACAGTGTAAACTATATATAGCGACACATTTTATTACGTTATTGAGAGTTGTTGAATGGAGAGATGAAAAATCAATATTATTTTACTATTATAATATGTATTTTCTACTAAAGTATACAATTTACAAAAAAACTAACATTACTATTAATACAAATAACAACGCTTATTGCGTATTGTTTGTTATCTTCGTCTGACGTTTTTTGCTTCTTCAGCATTTAATTTTAAATACAAGATGTTAGAAACTACTGTTTATTGCTTAATAATGAGGTATTGTTGTCGTTATTTAGAGTGGGTGTGATGCTAAATAGAGTGTATCGTTATATGGACAACAATATAAACCAACCAAAGTCAAATAATTTCAACGTTTTAGGGACTTTGTCGTTAAATCGAGAGTCACTATATATAGTTTACACTGTATATTTAAATAACGGTTACCATTATTTTTATCACACATTACTCTTATCTAAAACTAAGGAAATGTTCTCTTTCCTACGTAATACCTAAGGCTTAAAGCTAAATTATGCAGTTTAACAGAAATATTTATGACAAAAATATATCGCGATATCTCAAATTATATACACCTAAACGTGGCAAGTACATGCGCCTAAATATGACAGCCTATAAAATAATAGGTTTTGGTATTAATGATGCATATAAAATTGACTGCTTTACATTATAATCACTTCTATATAATACCTAGCGTTTATTTACAGGAGATAATTGTTCATGACGATGGCACACACACAGTTATAGCGTAGAAAGTGCAAGAGTGGCGCCCCCATCTAAAAAACATAACAGGCGTACTAAAAGATAAGCTAATAAACAATTTACTCCAATAGTCAGTCGAAAATGCAATTTAGCACCTTTGGAGTAATACTTCCAGCGACCCAACGTATTGCAAAAAACACGGGAATTTTTGGCGGTAATAAGTTTTATAACTATATATACCCATCGAGATACAATTTCTATAGTCACAATATCTCAGTGAAAACAGTCAAAAAATATCCGAGCGTCATTGTACATATATTGTATCAATTATATATATACTTCACAATGCCACATTTGCTCCAATTTAGACGTTATGTCGCTTGCAGTGTTCAACGTTAGCTGTCAGCTTATGTCATCGTAGCCGGATCGCGGTTACCTTGTAACTAACCAAAAAGTCTGCGCAATTCGTAGCGTGCGTCGAGTTTTGGTTCGGACATTTTTTTGGCACGATTGTGACTCTATATGTATTGTATCTCAATGTACATACCCCATGCTTCCAAAAATAATAGTACAAAAAACACTTCATCACCTTCCCGAGCGGCTATGAGAGTCGAACCCTCATTTAACCATGTTATAGTTCACCTGTAATGCCTTTCCCCAATGAGGGCGCCACCCCTGCGTCCTTTTCAACTAAAGAGATAGAAAGGGATTTCTAGGTAACTGTACACTAACGTCTTGGATTGGATTTACGTCTTACTTCACTGTTTATATTGCCTTGGCTTTTATTGGTTCATTTGAGCTGAAAGCCTAGAGGTATAGAACCACAGACCTATATCCAAGTAGACGCCACAAGTCGACCTACTTTGCATGTCATATTTCCAACACAATTATGACGAATAGTCGTAATTGAGTCGGGCTAAAACCAGTCTGCTCAATCGGTGCCGCGACAACACGTGTCAGTTTGAAAGGAAAATGGGTAATTGTGCAATACTGAGTTGTAAGAATACCACAAATAGAGTTGGCCGATAGAATAGACTTTTCTTTTCACTTTTAGGTACGAAAAATTTGACACGCTTAGTTTTTATACAGTTTGGACCGCTTGTGAAGTCTACTTACATATAGGTCTGTGTATAGAACGCTGAAGGGAAAGTGTAGACCACAAAAAAAGAGAAGTGAAGGAAAATCTGTCGCCAGGCATTATGACAGAACCTTGATTGAACATTGTTATTTAACTCAACGCGTCGAACTTCGCATCCAAAGAACTTGGACCTTACCTTTATTGGGTTAGGTCTCAAAGTTCTTTGTCCGCATCACAGATGCTGATTTCGAATGACTGACGTTTCGTTTATATGGGTGCAACTGGCTACAACAAATTTCTTACAAAAATGAAAAATGCTTTGACAGTTATTCGTTTTTTTTTTTTCATTTGTTTGGTTTGTATCGCTTGTGAAGTCTTGTGATAGGTCTGTGTATTGAACCAATGTAAGACGGTGAAGGGAAAGTGTGGACCATAAATCTGTCAGATAAAAGCTCGAACGCCTTACCGGCAGACTATGACCAATGACCATACGGCTTCAGCGGACCGATAGTTACATGGCAAAGCCTTCCCGTTAGTTGCTGTGTTGTTATAAACGAAGAGACCACCTAATTGGTACACGAAGCTTCATCGGAGTATTGTAATTGAAGTAGAATCCAATTTTCTTTGTAACAATGTTGCATTGTTGCCACGGTTGCCTGGAAGAGATCGCTTTAAGCGATAAGGCCGCCTGTTAAAGCCTAGATAATTGTTTTAATCTAATGTATATGTTTTCCTCGTCTTTGGGGTCTTTTAATAAAGACTTATCTTAATTGTGGTTTTTCAGGGCAGTTTGTGTAACCTTCTATCTATAATAAAGATTCCCAGCACAGAAAAATCAATAAAAGTGCTTTAATACTTCATTTTGTAGCTCTTATTTCAGCAATCGTCAATATGTAAAGAGAGGCAACACAATGTGCCACCATGAGTGCGTTATCTATACTAATATTATAAAGAGGAAAGATTTGATTGTTTGTTTGTTTGCATTGAATAGGCTCCGAAACTACTGAACCGATTTGAAAAATTACTTCTCTGTTGGGAAGCTACACTATCCCCGGTTAATATAGGCTATATTATATTTTCAAAAAAAATAGGGATCCTTACTAAAACTCCAATAATGTAACCCAAGGTGTAAAAAAATAAGATTTACAATTTTGACTTTGCGTGTTTGACAGTTCTAAGACAGGACAACGTCTGTCAGGTCAGCTAGTTAGCTTTATAAATTCATAACAGGCAAGCTCATAGATTTAAAAAGTTCAAAAGGTTGTATCTATCTACGTCACATACATACTAACAGATTATTTTTTTCATCACTAGGGCTCGGTAAGTCATTGATGACTCAAAATGAAGGCGGTAAATATCACTGCCTCCCTGTGGATGTTAAGTAATTTAAAAATAGAACTAGTCCAAAGTCAAAAAATACCATTGAGCTTACTTTTTTCTTTTCTTCAAACATGTAGGTCCGTACCATGTCCGAAACTTTTTAGTCTGTGAAATGAAGTTAACAACTATGTAAAACCCAGGGGCGGATCCAAGATTTCATTTTGGGGGGGGGGGGGGGGGGGGGGGGCATTCAGACAAGGTGCACCTGAATCAAATCGAAAAGTTGATTCCATCCATGATCTTTGGTCGAATTTATGGAATCGCTAGGTGTGTCATGCCCTCCCCCCCCCCTCTGGATCAGCCAATGGTAAAACCTCTGTGGTGTGAAACTGGTGCTTTGCAAATTTTTTTCTTACCTTTCACTAGTGATGAAAAGTAGATGATCTACACACGCGAGTAGTGATCTTTTACGCCCTCTGACTATACTTCTAACTTACACCCTTAAACTATTAGCGCACTTCTAGCTTCACTTGTCGGGCGCCAAAATGTTTCGAGCGTAAAATATCACCCATCCCTTGTATAACAATCTAGTATTTTTTTCTTGTTTTATTTCCCTTTAATTTTTATATTACTGTTCTGTTTTCGGGAAGTCGCATTATTTGATCTTATACCTATCTACATTGTCATATCATACATTATTATGAAAAGCTGTGTGCAGAAAAACTGTTAAAACCTCAAAATCTAATGCATTTTTGCAATATTTACACAGAGCAAAACTTTTTACATTTTAATAAAAAAATACATAAAATGTTACTAACTTGAATTAATTGTTTGTTAGGCGATATTTAGAACGAAAATATTATTGTCAATTACTAAAATATCAATGAAAAAGCTTTGTGAAACGTGAATGTTAGAATTTCCTTTCTAAGTACAATTTATAAGTACAAATATTATTGCTAATAAGTTTTTGTTACAACTCATGTACTAGCTATACTGAGTATTCGTTCATGGTAGAAGGTTAAATCGCTCGGATTACTTTAGCACCACGACAATATATGGCACGTTGGAATAAAGAACCTTATTACCATTGGTTCATGTTACAAAATGCAATGCGAAGTTACGTTTTATTGCTTGCAGTCAATTCCAGATTACATATAATATTACTTATATACATTATAACGTTCTCGAGTTACTTATAGTAGGCGGTATTTACACGTGGTAAGGCCATAGCATATTGTAAGGGGGAAAAGTCGGGGGGAAAGAAAAAAATAGGTTTTAATGTTTATATAATATTTTATTTATGTTTATGTACAACACACAACGGAAGGGTTAACTTCCGTTGGGTAAAATTAGAAGAGGACAGGGAGACGGTCGTTTCGGTTTGCCTTCGCCTTCTTTAAATTTTCACTATCTTTAAAACAGCTTAAAATAACGTTACCCACAAAAGATATACGGTTCAGCCGTATATCCGTGTCCCAAACCCCCCCAGTAATTAATGTTATAATGAACCGTCCAGGCCCACCACGCTTCACGGAGCGTAGCAACTCCAACACCTCAGCCCAACCAATCACCCCAGCCCGGTCAAACACCTCAGCTCGGCCAATCACCTCAGCCTGGCCAAACACCTCAGCTCGGCCAATCACCTCAGCCTGGCCAAACACCTCAGCTCGGCCAATCACCTCAGCCTGGCCAAAGACCTCCTAGAATTGACCAAATGTCATGCTTTAAACTAGATAAAAAGATAAACAATTTTACACTACTCAATAATTGTGTCATAATGTTAATATTTTATTAATTTCGGAAATCTACCTTTTCACTATATACAACAGAATGAGTTTTGGACATTAAATCAAACGAACGGCATTATTACACTTTGTGGCTTTAACTTTTAAGGTTTGTAATGGAATTTGAACGTAATCTACACATTTACGGGCAAATCCGCTTACCAAAATATGAGTTGAAACTACTACAAGAAGATTAGGACAATTCACATACCAAGTTGGAGGATGGAATCCAGGCAATCACGTAGACAAGCACACCGACAAAATCCACAACGCAGCGTCAAAAGCTGTAACCGAAATAACACCAATTTACATCACACTGTCAAAATAAAACGTGGATTGCGTCGCACAATCGCACATCCGACACTTACTCAAGTTTCGAAGGCCCTCCGGCCTGGAGAACGTCCACTAAGTTTGGTAAAAGGACGGCAAGCAGCCGGCCTAATCCGAAATGAAAATGGTTCAAGAACTCCTGTCTGAAACAATCCCAGAAAACATTGTAAACACACGCAACCGCAACACAATTGGAACACTGGCAGTCTCACTATGTTTCCACGAGGAAAAGACTCACCTCAGCACTATCAAACAACAAAATATTTGCGTGGAAGAAACAACGCCTCGTGCAAGAAAATCAAATCGTCTCCTACGGCTCAAACCGGAAAAAACAACTTACGGACATGACGTCAGTAGAAATAGACATTGCCATTAGAAAAAGTCAATAATACACCACAGATTAGCTCAAGTCACTTACTTGCTGGCTTCATATGCACACGCACACTCCATACGAGCTTAAAAGTGACATTGACAGATTAGGAACAGACTTGACGTTGACAAGGACAAACCGGACTTCACTGTCTGTGTCAAATCAGTCACAACACGAGAATGAATAACATTGCATTTTGTAAACAATTATAAAGCTATTTAATTACAAAGTTTTAGTTTCTTCGATTTCCAAGACATAAAAACGAGCACAGTGTGATGGAGAAACTGCGGAATGTTTCTTCTAGGTTTCTTCCTCCCTTAGTTCTAACAGAGATGCCGAAATAACACAGTAAGTAGTCATAACATTCCGACACGACAAAACCTGGAGTTCACTGAAAAAACAGGGTTACAGTACTCCCCCAATCACCAAAATTTTGCGAAGACTTGAGAAAAATTCAGCTGGCCCTCCAGCTTTCCTACCAAGAAACATGTAAGTCCGTACAACAACTCAATTAACGATATAAATTCAAACTAATTAGCTGATAAATTTGACCGAGAATAAAATAACTTGAATAGCTTTAGCTCACACACAATACAACTAAACAATACCCTCCACCACTTAACAAAATCTTAACCGACTGACACTTAAAAGAAGGTGCAACAACTAAAGAAAACCCAATGAACCACCACCAAGCATGCAATAACTAACCTAACTTAAACCTAAGTTCCGACCTTGGCATCGCTGACGAACACTTATAGAGTGTCCGACAACACAACGAAGTTGGCCTACGGCCCTACTTGCCCAACACAGTATCACAATCACAACAGACGAAAAATAATTAAGCGACGCACTTAATATCTTTTACATGACATTCCGTACGCCTCCCATTCACATCCTCTAGCAAATACACTAATCGGGAGAGCTTCCGCACCACAGTACACTTCTCAAACCGCGGTGCCAATTTATAGGAAAAATGTCGCGCCGCATCACTCCGGATATGAGTACGACGCCAGACCAGGTCACCCTCAGCGAATTCCACATCTCTCCTTCGTTGATTATAGTACTTCGCATTTCGCGCATGGGACTTTTTCAACGCTTCATCAACTCGTTGAAAGACTTCCTTCAACTCTCCTAATTTATCGACATAATCATCCCTAGCACAAATAGTGATATCATCGAGATCCTCACTATCACCATATACACTACCATTAACAACAGCTTCCCTACCGTGCGCAATCATAAAAGGAGTATAAGACGTAGAGTCATTGACAGCAGTATTGACAGCAAATTGTATCTGACACAGCTTACTGTCCCACCCACGCTGATCATCACCAACAAGAGCAGCTATCGCAGTGACGATGGTACGGTTATACCGTTCCACCGTATTGACCTGCGGACAATACGTCGGCGTATAGTGTACTTGGGGAATGCAGTATTTTTCGAATAATTCCTTCACTTCACGACCAATAAATTGAGGGCCATTATCGGCTATCACAGTTTGTGGGATACCGTGGACTAAAAATACTCGTTCTTCTAAACGTTGCGCTACCGCAGCACTCGTAGCACGCCTCAAAGGAAACAACAAGCAATATTTGGAAAAACAACACACAACCACAAGGAGATACTCGTTCTGCTGCCGCGACTTCGGGAGCGGTCCGACTAAATCTATGCTAAGACATTGAAATGGTCTTCGGCAGACTTTAGGATTCCCGAATAGACCAATAGTAGGCTGATTAGGGTGCTTATATGCCTTACACGTCGTACACTCTGAAACATAATTTTCTACATCCCGATACATGCCCGGCCAATGAAATCGTAGGCGCAAACGTTTATACGTCTTCTCAATCCCAAAATGAGCACCTAAAGCAGAATCATGACAATCCGAAATACGAGCCTGCCTTGCATCAGAAGGAACCACTTCCTTCCAATCAAAATCACCAGTCAACGAAGTTTTACCCTTGGTGTAACGGTAAACCTTCCCATCGATAATTTGATAATTGGGGCACGTCTGGGGTCTATCCCTACAACGTGAGTAAATATTGTTAAACCACGGGTCATTTACGGAGGTATTGAGAACAGATACTGGTACAGAACGCGAAAGAGCGTCCGGCACAACGTTCTCAGACCCTCGTCTATGCACAATAACAAAATTGTACGGCGAAAGCCTACACCCCCAGCGTTCTAAACGTCCCGTAGGATTCTTCAGGTTGAGAAACCACTTCAAACTCGCATGGTCCGTAATAATATTGAAGGGTTTAGGTCCTTCAAGGTACGGCCGAAAATGTTCCACCACATTCACAACAGCCAACGCTTCTCTTTCCGTCGCTGAATAGTTGCGCTCTGGCCCGTTCAGGGAACGACTGTAATACGCAATCGCATGCTCCTCACCGTCAACAAATTGTGTCAACATTCCTCCAACGCCGACTTCTGAAGCATCAGAATGGACGACAAACGGTGACGTAAAATCCGGACACGCCAATACAGGAGCAGACGTCAACGCACTCTTTAATTCAAGAAACGCAGACTCAGCTTTCTGGGACCAAACAAAAGGAGGTCTACCCTTACGGGTAGAGGTAAGAGCATTCAAAGGCGCAGCAATGGTGCTAAACCCTCGAATGAAACGTCGATAATAAGAAGCGGTGCCAAGGAAACGTTTAACGTCCTTGGGACAGGTAGGTATAGGAAAGTTTGTAATCGCCTTAATCTTATCAGGATCAGTCCTCAATCCCAACTCATCTACAACATAACCCAGATACTTCAACTGTTTCCGAAAGAAACAACACTTGGAAAGATTAATAGTAAGGTTAGCCGAACGCAAACGTTCCAGCACTTTCAGGAGGAGCTCTATATGTTCCTGAAAAGTCTTACTCACCACAATTACATCATCTAAATAAATGAATACACGCCCATCAAATTCAGGACCAAACAGTTGATCCATCAGCCTCTGCTGGCTAGCAGGTGCTGAAGTCAAACCAAAACACATGACCTTGAATTGGAACAATCCTCGGGACGGTACAGTGAACGCGGTCTTCTCCTTGGAAGAGGGGGACAAGGGTATTTGCCAAAAGGCAGCTTTTAAGTCAAGAGAAGAAAGAAAGCGCGAGTCTCTCAGCTGGTCGAGGATGCTGTTAATGTAAGGAAGCGGATACGCATCATGTTTTGACACCTCGTTTAATTTTCGGCTATCTAAACAAAACCTCAATTCCCCATTCGCCTTCGGAGCCATAGTAATCGGATTGTTCCATGGGCTAATGCTAGGCTCGACCACATCCATTTCTAACATTTCATCAAGCTGTCGATTCAAATCTTTTAACTTATCAGGCGACATCACGTAATAGCGCTGCTTAATTGGAGCAGCATCACCGGTATCAATATGGTGGGATATCAAATGAGTCCTACCCAACCCTTTCTTCTCAGCTGAAACTTCCTCAAACAGTTTACAAACATCGTCTGCCATTTTTTTTTGCTCATTCGATAGCACATCAAAAGGGTGCAACCTATTTAATTGAGACACAACAGCATCACAAGGTTTTTGAAACACAATCAAATCTTCTTGAGATTTCGTCATACGCAACACGTCAGGCGCCAAGTTAAAAGCTTTCCAAAAATCAATACCAAATATCAAGGACGAAGTCACCCCAGGAATCACATAAAACTTCACCACACGTTGAACTCCTTTCACTGTAACCGGTAAAAACATATACCCAAGAACTGCAGAACTGGAACCATTCGCAGTCACAACATTGTCCAAGTCATCCGACTCGTGCAACACAGCCAAGTCAGTAAAATATTCCCTAGCCGAACCTCCAATAATTGAAACTTCGGCCCCCGAATCTAAAAGACCAGAAAAAGGTAAACCACCAATATCAACATTCAAGTACGGACGAGCATCTATACAATTTGTACGGACCGTTGCCACATTAGGTTTGTAATTTCCAAGGAAAGCACGCACATAATCACACCAGTCTTTCCACTCCCTAATGGACGTCAAGCAACGACCCTTCGCATTTAGTTTTTTGTCAGAGGGGCTGAACCGTTCGATGCACAACGTGGACAAGATCTGCTCGTCACCCCTTTTTCACCACACTTATAACACACCAAAGAAGGTGGAGCCTTACACTCGAGAAGGACATGCCCTGCTTCCCGGCAACGCACACAAAACTTATCGACTACAGCCGCCACTGCTTCGCTTTTCCGAGTAACTTTACCCTTGTAGGTCAGGTCCGGGGACACGGCGTTTTGCGCATATTGCCTGGGCTCGGTAAATAATTCAGCCCTCTGTTTCGCAGCCTCCAATCGCCTACAATGTTTTTTCAAATCCGACAACGAAGAACAATCTAACAGGGCCAATTGGGTGGTATAAAACGGCCGCACATTGTACTTTACGATTTCAAATTTTTCACCATCACTTAATTGTCGACTCAACCTCGCAAAATAATTATGCATTACACTCAAATATTGAACTATTGATTCGTCGGGACCCTGCGTCCTGCAACGAATTTCCTGCAACAACCTATAATCAAAGTCATGAGGAAGAAATTCCTCTAAAAGCAATTCTTTAAGCTCCGTCCAGTCCTTCACATCTTCACGTATACTACGATACCAACACAATGCTTCATCACTAAATAATTCAGCCGCTGAATTATATAACTTCGTCACAGAAATATTTCGAGACCTTCGCAACTCCTCGAGCCTTTCTAGGTAAGCATGTACACTCCCCTTCCCATTAAACTTATGATTCAGAGTATGTACATGGGACACACGATCACAAGACACCACACGCACGTATTTACCATCTTCTGTTTGAACGGAATCCAAAAAAGGGTCAGGGCCACCGACAACACGAGGTTGTTCCTCCACAGGATCAAATTCGACGCTACTTTTGAAATGGTGCAATATACGGTCCATCCGCTTAGTTACTTGCAGTATACGTTCATCTAACTGTGCTTTAAGGGCACTATCCTCATCTACAATGGGTTCAACTCGAGTTAAACGATGAAAAAGATGATTGCCCAAAGCTTGGATCCGATTTAAATATTTAAGGAGCATAGGCTGCCGATCACAAATCTCTTCCAATTCCCCCAGTTTTACTTCAACAGTTTTTAATTCCGTCCGCACATCACCCTCAAATACACTTAAGTCATCGGTGGGTATTTCTGTATTTAATTTCTTAACCTGAGCACGCAACTTGTCTACGGTGCTTTCCGGCACAGCATCACGAATAGCTACTTCGTACGTTAACTCGTCTTTTGTTAAAAGTTGAAAATTTATGGGGCGTTCTTCCATTATGAAAGATTACGGGGTACGATTAAAATAGTACAACGTACAACTTATGGCGAACAAAGTAAGTAACACATCCACGACCGCCTAACTGTCCAACAACAATATTGTAATACAAAATATGGAAAATAATAGGTACTAATGTAATAAACCAGTTACAACATATAAATATTTAAAGGCCAAGTGAAGACAAACCGATCCGTCATTGAGCGAGAGACCAATGCCGGAGAATATTACCACGAACCGCCTAACGTCCCTGTTCGGGCGCCATTTGTAAGGGGGAAAAGTCGGGGGGAAAGAAAAAAATAGGTTTTAATGTTTATATAATATTTTATTTATGTTTATGTACAACACACAACGGAAGGGTTAACTTCCGTTGGGTAAAATTAGAAGAGGACAGGGAGACGGTCGTTTCGGTTTGCCTTCGCCTTCTTTAAATTTTCACTATCTTTAAAACAGCTTAAAATAACGTTACCCACAAAAGATATACGGTTCAGCCGTATATCCGTGTCCCAAACCCCCCCAGTAATTAATGTTATAATGAACCGTCCAGGCCCACCACGCTTCACGGAGCGTAGCAACTCCAACACCTCAGCCCAACCAATCACCCCAGCCCGGTCAAACACCTCAGCTCGGCCAATCACCTCAGCCTGGCCAAACACCTCAGCTCGGCCAATCACCTCAGCCTGGCCAAACACCTCAGCTCGGCCAATCACCTCAGCCTGGCCAAAGACCTCCTAGAATTGACCAAATGTCATGCTTTAAACTAGATAAAAAGATAAACAATTTTACACTACTCAATAATTGTGTCATAATGTTAATATTTTATTAATTTCGGAAATCTACCTTTTCACTATATACAACAGAATGAGTTTTGGACATTAAATCAAACGAACGGCATTATTACACTTTGTGGCTTTAACTTTTAAGGTTTGTAATGGAATTTGAACGTAATCTACACATTTACGGGCAAATCCGCTTACCAAAATATGAGTTGAAACTACTACAAGAAGATTAGGACAATTCACATACCAAGTTGGAGGATGGAATCCAGGCAATCACGTAGACAAGCACACCGACAAAATCCACAACGCAGCGTCAAAAGCTGTAACCGAAATAACACCAATTTACATCACACTGTCAAAATAAAACGTGGATTGCGTCGCACAATCGCACATCCGACACTTACTCAAGTTTCGAAGGCCCTCCGGCCTGGAGAACGTCCACTAAGTTTGGTAAAAGGACGGCAAGCAGCCGGCCTAATCCGAAATGAAAATGGTTCAAGAACTCCTGTCTGAAACAATCCCAGAAAACATTGTAAACACACGCAACCGCAACACAATTGGAACACTGGCAGTCTCACTATGTTTCCACGAGGAAAAGACTCACCTCAGCACTATCAAACAACAAAATATTTGCGTGGAAGAAACAACGCCTCGTGCAAGAAAATCAAATCGTCTCCTACGGCTCAAACCGGAAAAAACAACTTACGGACATGACGTCAGTAGAAATAGACATTGCCATTAGAAAAAGTCAATAATACACCACAGATTAGCTCAAGTCACTTACTTGCTGGCTTCATATGCACACGCACACTCCATACGAGCTTAAAAGTGACATTGACAGATTAGGAACAGACTTGACGTTGACAAGGACAAACCGGACTTCACTGTCTGTGTCAAATCAGTCACAACACGAGAATGAATAACATTGCATTTTGTAAACAATTATAAAGCTATTTAATTACAAAGTTTTAGTTTCTTCGATTTCCAAGACATAAAAACGAGCACAGTGTGATGGAGAAACTGCGGAATGTTTCTTCTAGGTTTCTTCCTCCCTTAGTTCTAACAGAGATGCCGAAATAACACAGTAAGTAGTCATAACATTCCGACACGACAAAACCTGGAGTTCACTGAAAAAACAGGGTTACAATATGACAATAACCAAACCAACCCGACTAAAAGCTAAACGTTGAAACATGAGCCTTATATCTTGTGAAGTACAGTACAATTTCAAACAATTCAAATCAAATCAATCAATCAATTCATTAATTATTATTATTAGTTAAATAATTAATAATATATAAATAATTCATTAATTATTTATTTAGTGGATATAATCCTACATAACCTGGCTGCACCACAATACAGCCGGGTATATTAGGAAGATTTCCCCCTCGAAAAAAAAACTGTTTTGTACACGGCATGATATGCTATGACCTAAATGTAGTTACAGTTTTTAGCTATAATATTTACAATCAGCAGATAGATTCTAGCAATATAAAGGACACAATTTACCGTAACTACAGTGTAAATACAATTCTAACCTTAACTTCATATATACTTCGAATGTTATTGTTTTATTGTATTTAGAACATCGAGATACAATTCCT
Organism: Agriopis aurantiaria; assembly: GCA_914767915.1. Taxonomy (NCBI): domain Eukaryota; kingdom Metazoa; phylum Arthropoda; class Insecta; order Lepidoptera; family Geometridae; genus Agriopis; species Agriopis aurantiaria. Next base: position 12,649,079 of record OU611992.1, on the reverse strand, counting down.
ACAGAGTCAATCTCCCACAATCTCTCAGTGAAAACAGTCAAAAAACGTCCGAGCGTCATTGTACATGCATTGTATCAATAGGCATGATGACTAATATTTTTTTATTACCTCATAAAAAAGCTGATCTTAAATAGAGCACAACAACAATAACAAAATTAAAATTAGTTCAAAAATAAATAAGATATAAGCATTTTAATTTAATTTCATTTCATGCTAGACAGAGAGCGCACTATACTGAGCCGTGACGTCACGGCTCAGGAGCGCCATACAACTGCTATACTAACACACGCTTTGCGAGAAAGGGATAGAACATCCCCTCTCTATCCCCACCTAAAACTTTAAATACTCATATCTCAGAGATTTATCAGCCAATTCAAATTATTTTTTTAGTATGTGTAATGTATTTAGTTATATTCATCGCTAAGCCGGTTATTTGTAATAAATTAAACATTAGGAATCATGTCTATTATATACTTCACAATGCCACATTTACTCTAGTTTAGAGGTTATGTCGCTTGCATAGTGTTTAACGTTAGTTGTCCGCTATGTCATCGTAGCTCTGGCATCGCGATTACCTTGTAACTACCCAAAAAGTCTACGCAATTCGTAGCGTGCGCCGAGTTTTGGTTCGGACATTTTGTGACTCTATATGTATCTCGATGATTTAGAATTAATGATTCTCTTAGACCACTCGTAAACTATATTACATCACTGTACAGTGTACATTCTGTAGAAAATAAACCACTTCGTTAGCGTAACTTATCCTTAAGGTATACAATAATGTATGAGAATTTACATCTATAGATTTCAAGCTACTTTTTCCGTACCTCCAATGGTGATGAGATCGTATAATTTATTTATTATGTTGGAGATAGAAGGAAAAGTCGAAATCCAACAAATGTCTTGCGTATCAAACAACACAAGTTATCGCTAGTCGTTTCTAACGTCTAACGGTCAGGCCACACGATGCGTTGCGGAGGCGGACCGAGAAAGAGAATAACAATTTTAAAAAAAACTTCTTATTCTATTCAGCAAATTTCATTAGATACCCATATCATGAATATCATGGTGGTACACAAGAAAATTTTGACCGCCATTTTAGGGCGTCCACCACATTGAATTTATTGTGACGTCATTTTATTTTTCGTATTCTTCTCAGCAAACTCTTTCATTTGTTGCCCATATCTGAGGTGCATAAAAAATAACTGGTCCGCCATCTTTAGGAGTCTGCCATATTGGATTAAGATTGACGTCATTTAGATAACTAAACGTGTTGTCATCCAAACTAAACGTGTATGCAACATTTCAGCTAAATCGATTGGGGATTTTTTTTTTATTCAGTTGCGATATTTCACCCATACTAACAAGGGAAGTTATATAAAAGCTTGTAATAATACATATTATGTTATATCACAGACAGCAGCATTTCAAGAATTTTCATGTTGTGAAATGCTCAGGCTCACAAATCAAAGTATTTGTTTGCCTTGTCACACCCACAACGCATCGAGCGGCCATGTTCTTTTTTTTGTTTTTAATATTTCTTTACAAAAATATCTCTGAAAAAAAATTGTTGCGTGATACGCAAAACACTTTGGCTATTTGTACGCTAGCTTACATTTGAGTACACAATTATTGCAGTTGAATTGCTTGCGGTAAGCTAGCGTACGAATAATGGTTGTTCATTGCATCTATACGATTTTTATGTTCGGTTTCTATATTCGGAATCCGTATCGTTTTACCTACCAACACATTTTACATTTAATGAATAGAAATTATTTCTACATTTTTATTTGGTAGATAAAATGATTTGTTTCTGAGTTATAGGAACCGAGCACTACGAAGCAGAGCGGCGAAATTTTAACCAATAGAATTGCACGAATATGACGTGATGTCATGAAGGGTCGTTTTAGTGCGTTTCCATTGGATAATATAATATTATCGCATCGCCTCTCCGGACACCCTTAAAGCATGGTTGTTAAAGGTGGCAATTGACCGGTTCATTTCAATGTAACATAACACGTTGAAGTGAGCATTCGTAGAGAACTGGGGCCTTACGGCTAACTGTTTAAAGCAATCCAGTTTAGGTAACGAAAAAATGTTGCGCGACCGCAAACCGTATTTGGGCGCGTTAAGGTTCACGTTCGAGTGATTTTCCAAACTGCGCGATTTTAACATTAGTTTGAGACCGCGTAAGCGGTTGGCCGAAAGAAAGGGCCCTGAGCTGCTTTCTTTTTTTTTACGTTACTTCCCAATTTTAGATCAGATGTCATTCAAGTATTACGTAAGAAGAAATGTAACCCCCTCCCTCCTCACCCTTGTCAGCAAAAGTAATCAAAAGGGTTAGCCCCCTCCCCCCTCCTCCTATGCTTAAGTAAACATTGTTTTTTATCTGTTGAGGTTATAATGTATGTATGTTCCTTATGGACTCCAAAACGGCTGGACCGATTTTGACGGAACTTTCACTGATGATATAAGGAGTAATCCACGCAGGTGAAACTGCGGGGCGCTAGTAGAGAACCTAGTAATAAATGAAGATTATATTAATAATAAATGTTTTTTAGTAGATTATAAAGGGATTTAATGCCCATTTAATAATTATACAAGATAATTTTGCAAAAAAATCAAAGTAAATAAATAAATTTTGCTGACGTAATCACCATCCAGACGCCCCCGACTCCCATGTCATCAAAATAAGCAAAGCAAAGACCCCACCCCCCCCCCCCCCCCCCCCTTTGGTGCTTATGTAATACTTAAATGGGTCCGTACAGCTCTGAGCATCGTCGCGAGCGCATTGTATAGTACGATTGCGGAGCACAGAGTTCGAAACAAGCATTAATACCGATCAGTCGGCAAATGCCGTAACGTAAGCTGCGAATGATGACGGTAAAAGAAATCAGTCAGTCACCAGCTTAAGACATCTTTTGACAATGGATTAGCACATTATAGTACACTTTCCTTCTGCGTGCGTTCCTTAGTATCGTCGGGCGAGTCCGGTTCGTCGGGCGAGGCGGCGGTGCGAGTGATGGCGGGCGCGGTCGCTAGTCGCGCGCCCATCGTGATGGGAGTGTCATCGGGGTCTTCCTCATCTCCCTCCTCTAGGTCCTCGTCAATCGGGGTGAGGACATCGGTTGGTAGTTGGACCTCCTCGGGTTTCCTGAAATGGGGTGGTAAAAGGTTAATAATGGACGAAAATATCACATGTATCAGTGCCATCTTTAAAATATAAAATTGTATATACTTTTCAAATCGAATATAGAACCATTAATATTATCATAATCATCATCATTTCAGCCGTAGGACATCCACTGCTGGACATAGGGCCTCCCCCATCGATCTCCAAAAAGGTCGATAAAGGGCCAAACCCGTTGAATGCGTCAAGGAGTTTTTTTATGGCTAAAATGGGGAATTTCACCTAGCTTTCAGATAAAAAAAAGTATAAAACACGTGCATAAGTATTATATATCATATTGGTATTGTGTATAAATCTTCTTACACACAATACGCGCGTCGGAGCACTTTTCGCTTACGCCGACATGCGGTGCGTAACGCATTATAGTTTTGTTTTGTTTATTTTATTTCAAAACCGATTTTCTATAGTCTGTGGTTGTTCATTGTGCGTGCCACTTAACAAGTGGGCGGTACCCATCTGTGGAGTACGACATTGTTTGTAGTACAATTTACCGGAAAAAATACGAAACTACATTGGTGTGACCTTTTTTTATGCCAGAGGTGGCAAACAAGCTTACGGGCCGCCTGATGGTAAGCGATCACCGTCGCCTATGAATACCTGTAACATCAGGGGCATCACAGATACGTTGCCGACCCTTAAAGACTCTAATAACAGACTTTTTGAAGAACCCCATGTTATAGTTACTCGGAAATGCCGCCATAATTATCATCCTAAATTTGACAGACCATAGTATCTTTACCGAGTTTGTGATTTTACCAAACGCTTATTACTCACCTGCGGAACAATGGCGCGGCGAATGACGTCAGCGTCGAAGCCAGGAAGAACGCAGAAGCCATGTAGAAGGAAGCGTCATAATTCTTCGTGGCGTCATACACGGCACCAGCGAGGGGTGAACCAACTATCGCGGCCGCACCACGGAACAGGATGAGAAGACCAAAGGCATTGGTCAGTTTATCCAAACCGAGGAGATCAACTAGGATGATTGATGTCAAGGAGATATAGCCCGCTGTAAATTATAGTTTAATAGAGATTTGCTTAGTAATATACAATTTCAAATAAACTAAAACTACATACTTTAAAATAAACTAAACTAAAATAAGCCGGACAAGTGCGAGGCGGGCTCGCGCGCTGAGGGTTCCGTACCACCACAAAATACATAAGGTTGCCCAAGTAACCGAATTACCGGTTATAATAACGCCTTCCAAAATTGTCGGAGTAATTTGCTACAGGCGCTCGAGAATAATAACTTGGTAATGAATAGAAATTTGTCACCGACTCACACTTGGCCATTATTTATTATTTTTTGTTATACTTTAGAGTGTGTACTACAACCGTGCCAAGTTTGACGATTGTAAGAATTATCATTTTTACATTAGAGCTAATACAAAAATACGTTTGTTGTATGAGGACCCCCCGTTTTAACTTTTTTTAATTTGTTAGTTAATCCGCCTACATATTCTGTGAAATTTTCAACTGTCTATCTATTACGGTTCGAAAGATATAGCCGTTAATAGGTAGGACAGACGGACGGACGGACGGACAGACAGACAGACAGACATCGTATGCTTAGTAATAGGGTCCCGTTTTTACCCTTTGGGTACGGAACCCTAAAAACAACTAATCTAAAAGCCCCTTGGTGAAAGGAAAAGTACGGCCAGTATGCTGACATTGCCACGCTGGATGGCAACGCAAATTTTTAGGCCAAAGTAGGCGCCAGCATTCCGGTCACCAGTCGCCCCCTCCAAACGTATGGCCAAGGACACGGACACGTGAAACGCTCGTATGATTTCGCACGAAAATATCATGGGAAATGATAGATTTTTTTATTGATTGAAAGCGAATTCGAATGGTTCATACTCTTTGCGTTGGCGAGTAATATGATTATTACAAAAATGCGACTTCTGTTTGGGATTTCGATCGAAAGTCATTTCGCATGATATTTTCGTGCGAAATATTATACGACCGATTCAAAAATTGAGCCCTGGTCCCTATACAATAGTTAAGTATACATATTAGTGATATGTTGAATAATATTCCATGATATAACTGACCAAAAGAGTACGTTATGTTTATCGATCAAAACAAGCTCCTAAAGACTTTATAACAAATGCTCGTACAAGTTTCGAGGAAGTGATTTCATGATTAAGAAAGATTTACTCCGACAAATCAGGCATCAATATTTTTATCTTCTAGTGCATAAAACACGTCACAAATCTTACCAACATAAAAGTGTTGGTAACTAAAAGTATTTTTGCTTTATGTACTTACAAATAGCGATTCCGAAAGCAATAGCAATTGCGACGTAGGCGCCGTATGAGGTGCAGAATGGCGTCAATCCCACGGATATCTGTAATATGAAATATAGAAATCTATTACTCTCCATATTAATATTTTAACTGCACGGAGTCTTATACTGAATCACACCTATTATTGTGCGGCATCGTAGCACGCTAGAACAACCTACGCTAACGCTTGCCTAGAAGAAACCGATTAACTCGCGATTTGAAGACGCCCTGATTTTTACTATTGGGAAACACCAAAGATAATATAACCACTTCATCGCGCATGTAGTCAAAATTCCCCTTTACAAAATGGTGCCACATCGTCGCTTGTGATTGGAGAATCAAAAGTCATTCATTCAATTCGCGCCTAGGATTGGCCCCGCTCGAAATAGTTTAGGTTAACACGTTAGAACCGTTGGCTTATGCGGGGTAAAGGATGAGCATTCAAGTGGTTATATTGTCATTGGGAAACACCCATTCAGACATTCAGTGTATTCGACAGACAGCAGTACGCACAATAAAAGTGGAATCAAAACTCTTCGTACGGAATATCAGAATTCGGAATTTGACTATGAAGCGGAGTAGCCTTTTCGTGGCCACTGGCAGTCCAATAGAAAAATTGGCAGGAGGGGATTAGATCATGCAGATCCGATGCACTGCGAAATGTATTAAGTGTGATAATAGCAATAATACTAACCGTAGCTATAACGAGGCAGATATTGTTGAGCAACAGTGAGTCCATCCAGGGGAAGTCGGCCACCCATCCGCACATTATACGGCCGATTGTGTTTGTGATGCCGATAATTGAGAGAAGGAACGAAGCTTGCGATGGCTCTACTCCCTGGAATTCACGGATATATGATAAAATACATAGACAACACAAGACAGGTTAAGAAAATGTTTGAAATGATAGGAGGCACACGACATATTTGTGTTCATGCGAAATCATTACGAGCGATTCAAAAATCAAGCCCCTGATTTGAATCATATGACATTGTTTTAAGATATCTATTATCGCTTACATTGAGTTGTGCTGCGTCGACGATGTACACAAACGGCACGTAAAGTCCCGCCATGCCGAATACATTGGACACGCCAATCAACATGAAGGCCGGGTCGCGGAGTAAAGACACGTCCAGCATCGACGAGAGTGCAGACTTGAATGACTGGGGTAGGGACAGGCAAGGGCAAAGGTCGTATTCTGAAAATGAAACATACATTTAAATTACGAACTACCCGCAAATTGAGGAGAATAAAACTACACATTTTTATTTCTGATGGTCTTTATATTGTAATCATCATCACTTCAGTCTATCATATTCCCCTGCTGGGACTTAGGCCTACTCTCAGAGAGAAGATGGACGCTAATCCACAATGCTGACCCATTGCATGTTGGTGAGTGTCATTGAACTTTTTGAGATTCTTGGACATACCGGTTTCCTCACGATGTTTTTCTTAACCGTTTTTGAACGATGGCATCGAAACTGCACATAATTCAAGTACTAAGAAAGTAATTGGTACAGGGCCGAGGATCGATACAGGTGCAGTCAGATTGTAAAGAGCTCATGCTACCGCTCGGCCACCATCGCCCATTGCAGCGTTTAATATTGTTAACACTGCTAAAATGTACTTTTCTGATTCTGGTACTGTGGCAGTACTAAGCCAGAGTAGATGTTACTTACGTTCTTGTCGTTCTAGGTCTCCAGTCTGCCTGCTCTGCGGCAGGCTGAGCACGGAGTTCCTGTATCCTTGCAACGACTTCTGGCTCTGGTACTGCGGCAGGTTGAGTACTGATCCAGAGTAAAAGATGTCTTTTCGTGACATCGGGCGGACCATCCGGGAGGGCTCCTTGGGTCCCGATACGGATAGCTTCGAGTTGTACATCTGGCTTTCTGTGTCGCCCTGTGGAACAATTGTTTTTTGTTTACGTATTCAAGGAAAAACTGCCTATGAACATCCCTCTTCACAGGCAGTTTTTCTAGACTAGACTGGCGTAAGAAGAGGGAGGAAGAGAGGCCCTGCAGTGTGCGGAAAATAGTTGATAATAATTGAAAGTGGGAGTGATAAGACCTGCTGACATCCCGCTTGGGGTGTTTTGTGCATTTGCCCTTGTCAGCCTACACAAACTAGCAGACCTCCTTAAAATAACTGAGGACAGCTTTGGGTCGCTGACTAACCTCTCTACCCCTATTTTGATAGGAGGTATTAGAGACTTATTGTTGAGTTTCTTCAAGGAGTCTCGACTCTCGACCTTAATCGTATGTTTTCTGTGGCCTTGCAGTGCAGTAGTACATACACGGTATCGTTTTCCTGTAGACAGCCTCTGCACAGAGGACTATCTGTAGCTCCTATTTTGTACAAGGATTGTTTAGCTCACGGTGACCTGTGATGGTAGCTACGGTAAGACGGAGGTCCGACCTAGTTAACTTAATAAGATTGTTAGTTACTGTCTTATATATCGATGGGTAGAAAGCTTTTGCGTGTTTACAGTCTATTCTTTCATTCCGCATATTTAGCTGTTATTTTTCTGTGTGGAGATTTAGCAGGTTCCGTGCTTTCATTGCTGTTGGTTTGCACAGTTCTGCAACGTCTACACTGATTTCCTTTTTCGTGCCTTCCTTAGCGAGTCTATCCAGTTGTCTGGATAAATCTAACATAGATTTTAAGACAACTTACTAACTTGAAATGTAACGTACTATGTGTTTTAAATAAATAAATAATAATAATAATTTTGTTGTCCCTCACATAAAAAACCTTGTTCCTGTAAGCGACCGACGTTTCCCTGACAAAGAGAATCGTTATGCGGAGGAGCTATGAATGTAAAGTGTTATCATTTATTAAGAATATATAATAATGTTTAAGCAACATATTTGACATTACTTTTATTTGGAATAATTTTATTTTTAAACTTTAAACGACCTCAAAATTTTCTTTTTAACCGACTTCCAAAAAGAGGCGGTTATCAATTCGACTGTATGTTTTTTTTTAGAATCTGTTTTTCATGTTTTTTTAAGACTTTTAATAATTCTATTTTGAGATTATTACTTTTTCCGTGAACCATGAATGTGCGTAAACAGCGAAACAGGAACGAATGAAGCTATTTCTGGATGGGTGCCAATCGCTGCCTGATTTGACAAAGAATTTCAAAGTTCAAGGGTGTACTTTTGTTTATTGTTAAAACGGTGGACATGGATGATCTGTCCCTTTCCTGCAAAGTGAGTGTCAATATGGAGATTGAGTGGCGTACTTAAAAGTGACGTCATTTACAAGTATAGAGCGCTCTCTGTCTACCAAGGCATTAAAATGTTTATACTTTCCTTAATTTTGAGCACATTTTAATTTTGTTCAAATCGGCTCCAGTTAATAGTATTTTTTTTTAAACAATAAGAATAATGAAGCCGGTTACCTATTACAAAGAAAACTACTCAACCTAATAGTAAAATAATTTTTTCATACGCAAAATTTTTACTAACACATTTTAGTTTGGGGTCTTACGGCTACCTGTTTTAAGCGATTCTGTTTAGGTGATGACAAAATTGGCGCGACCGCAAACCGTATCTCGGCGCGTTAAGGTTCACGTTCGCGTGATTCTCGGCACAGCCCGCGTCAAGAGGTAGCCGTAAGACCCCTGTATTACAGTTTGTGTTGAACTTACATCGTTGGTTCGATATTGACTATTCATAGAGGTTTTGGACGTAGCTTTGATTGCGGCTAGGGACGGCTTAAATCTGGAAAACAGAAAATTAAACACGTAAGAACACAATGTCTCAGATGATTGAAAACACAGATTAAGCAGACATACAAAAAGAGGCGGTATTTGTGATTTTTACAAGCTTTTATTTAACTTGCCCTATTAAATTGTATGTATGTATGTATATCGTATGTGTGGGACAAATCTTGCAACTGATTTTTAGACCTGTTATCCCCAACCGATTGAGCTGAAATTTAGCATACACGTTTAGTTTGGATGACAATGGCATCGATTCTGATGTACTCTAAACTAAACTAAACAAAATTTGACAGCTCTTAAATTGTTGCCATCCTTCTCTCACATATTCAAATGAAAAGAGAGGCAGATAATTTTAGTCCTGTCAGATTGGTTTAGTTTAGTGAGTGGTATGACAGAATCGACACCAATGGCATCGATTCTGATGTACTCTAAACTAAATTTGACAGTTCTAAAATCATTGTTATCCTTCTCTCTCATATTAAAATGAAAAGAGAGGCAGATAATTATAGTCCTGTCCGATTGGGTTAGTTTAGTGAGTGGTATGACAGAATCGACGCCAATGCATGGTTACTACTCCCAAAGATGGTCACAAAACATAAATCTTCTTTTAAAAATTAACCAACATAGTATTCTTCCGGATTTTTATTGAAATGTCCGGCTTTATGTCGGGACTTTTCAAATTTTGATATGGTAACCCTACTCGTTTTTCCGAAATAAAGAGTACCCAACCCTTCAACTATTTCTATGCAAAAAAAACACGCCGTCCCACGGCTCCGTTGCTGCGTAAAAGAAGGACGAACAAACTAATGAACCAACAAACACATTTTTGCACTTATAATAGTTACTCTTTTACCCATGTTTTAACAGCACCCACCACCTGTAATAGTAATCTAACTACGGTACCTATCTCCTGACCTATCTCCAGTGCTCTGCTTGCGTTGTCTGTCGAAGAACGGAACGGATCCGTTCTTGGGAAGGCCGGGAGCCTGCGAGCTGAAGGCCGGCGAAGACACGTTGCGGGACATGAGCTGGGAAGCGGGGTTCACTATCACGTTGCCATTCTCGTTCTGAAATCAGGAAATAGAAAGCTAATATTAAACACTGTTTGAATTTTTACTTAGGCTTTTGTAAACTGTTTTCCAGATATACCATTATCAGCCTATTAAGTTCCCACTGTTGAGACACACGCCTTCTTTCAGAGTTTTTTTTTTTTTAATAATAGGCATCTTGCCTTATGGAGCGATGATGCAGTTTACGATAGAGCACGCTTGCCTAGAAGAAACCGATTCACTCGTGATTTGAAAACATCCAGATTGTAAGTAACCCACCCTAATCCACCATCCTGGCCCAGTTCATGTTTGTTGTCATATGTCTAAGAAGTTTTGAGGTTCTTTGACAATAGCGGTTTCCTTCGCCGTTTTTGAGCGATGGCATCGAAACTTTACATAATTTATTTAGGTCCTAAATAAGTTATTGGTGCGGCCGAGGTTCGAACCGGGCGCCGTCAGATTGTAAAGTGCACATGCTACCGCTCAGACACCATAGCTTTATACTGCTGCCAGATAGACCGAAGCTGTATAATAGGGTAGTTGACTGGTGTTTGCTTTATTAAAAATAACTGGCTTGGCTACAAATGTAGTTAAATAAATAATTATATAGTATGTATACCGAAGATATTATTTAAATCGGTTATTAAATATCTGAAATATAATAAGCTTTTAACGTTTTTATTGGGGATTGAGATACTCCATCTTTTTCCCGCAAAGCAAGTTAAAATTGTAGTAAAGAATTTTTATATGGCACGTCAGGCTTGACGTCATATCTTAGTTTAGCGCGGTCCCTCTCTAACGTGAAATTAAAATGCTTATAAAATTCCTAATTGTTGAACTGTATGGTTGTCGATCTACTAACTGACTAATTATAGTTTTTTTTTAAGAGGCAATAAAAAATCAGTCATTTTGCCTATTCGGACAATTCAAAAAGGTGCGTGCTACCACTACAATATTTAATGGCGCCTTTATAAATTTGCCGGTTTTTAGGTGAATTATTTTCGACATAAGATTGTGAATTATTTTCGACTTAAAAAACTGAGTAACTGTAATAGATAACTCTTGTTACGGGATAAAATAAAACCTTGGTCATTACTTTATTTTTGTTTATTTATATAATCATGTATTAGTCCTGACTAGTCAGGCTAGTTTTAGTGATCTTTCAGGTATGTTTGTTTTATTAAGAATTAAATAATTAATGTGTCTATTGTGTATTATTCAAATCCACCAAACCCATGAATGAACTATGAATACATGAAATACACCGTGCTTGTGGCATACTTACCACCTTTTTATTTTCCAAGCCATAACATCATATCAAAACCATCCCATACATTACAACGATTACGAGTATAGGTCCGGGTAAATACTTATCCCATGCCAGTCTTACCTGGTGGTGGTGGTTCCTATCATGCCGGGGAGTGTGTTCACTCCTAGAAGTTATTCTGTTTTTGTAATTCCTAAGAAAAATCAGAGCATAGAAACAATTGCAAGTACCAACCTTCTTTTTGATAGGACTTTCATCGGAGACCTTAGCTTCAGTGATAGTGGGTAGGGTGGGAACAGTGGGGACTCCTGGCATGTTGGGGATAGTGGGTACACGCGCCAACGCTTCGAGATTTAATGACGAATGCACTCCAGGATCGATGTTCAGGGGGGCCTGAAAAAAAGAACTGTCTTTTTTTAGATTCCGAGAAAATAACAAAGGTTTGCAGGTGTTTTTAGTAATTAATTCTTCTTTTAGTTTTAGATTACTTTATGGTCAGTTAGGCGATTGACCACATCTCACCTGATGTTTAAATATTGTGAACGAGCACTGCCTGGATTGTAAGATAACACATCGTTAGGTGCTTGGAGACAGATTTTCGTTTTGAAGATGGTAGCTAAACAAGCAAGCACCAGAAAGGTGCTACCATTACTCGCTGGAAGCTCAAACTTGATGAGATTAGAACCTAACCACTGAGCTATCATCACAATAAAAAAATTACTTATTATCGAAGAGAATTTCGTCTCATCCAACGTGATAGTGTTGTGAAAGAGAGTCCATTTGATTCTGTAGAAGATATTGATTATTATAATCCCCAACCAATGCTTGGCCAAGCGCACATTGATTTACAACGCTTTTGTATTCGGCTAAACATTTGCAATTTTGGACAAAGAAAGCAAAACCCTCCCTAACTCCCATCACATCCCACAAGCATTTCCTCTTAAAACTAATGACATTCACATACATAAACCATATGATTTAGTTATTATAGTTTACATGATAATGCATAATGAGTATACAAAGATGATCATGAACCCATAACTGAGTAACAAGACCCTTCATGCGGATTAACAATTAGTGCAATACCACTGAAGTGATATAAAACTGTGACCGGAACTCCGGCCTTTATTTCAATGACCGTAATGTTGAATATTTATTAATACCGCTCTTCATCTGCGAATTTTGACAGGTTTCAAAAACTCACAGTAGACTTTTCTTACAAGACCAGTAGAAGCACTAGTGTGGCTTCACTTCTTTGGTCTTGTTAAGATTCTATGACATCAAGCTTACCTTCATTCGTTTCTCCATGGTGCCGTCAGGAAGTTGTACCAAGAAGTACGAGCCTCCGATAGATCCTCGCTCCATTTGCAACCTTTTCTCTTCAGCCATGCGCTGTAGTAGTGGCTTTTCGCCTGACGTCTAAAATCGACAAGTTTTATTTGTTTAAAAAAACAATTGTAATCTTACGTATTAATAGAGTACGAGAGCGAATACCCACTAGTAAAAAAATTAAGAATGGCAAAAAAGCTTTTATTTTAGTGGACACAAGTCTTTATTCACCAAATTACTGGCTCCAAGGTTTCACTTGCGTGGACAATACAGGAAGCGTAACTTTTTTCGGGATAAAAAGTATCCTTATGTAACTCTCCGACCCTCCAACTAACTTGATGCTCAAAATCAGGTCGATCACTTGATCTGCTGCTGCGTGATAGAAGGACAAACAAACCAACAAAACTCATAATTATAATATGAATATGATTCTTCAATAGACAGTCTGCGAGTATTAAGAGAGATAGAAGGTGGATTAGATTTCAAGAGAGAGAGTGTGTGAAGACCGCGAACTAAAATCTGTCATATTCACAAGCAGCACGACGATAGCGGCAGAGGTGGTGATTCGCATTTATTTGTATGGAACTATTTTCTACAATAGCGGAGCGGTTGTAGGGCAACTCTATATGAAGTTAGCTATATAGCCATGCCTCACTGGCCACTGTAATCAAAAATGTCTAAAACAACTAACCTTGGGGTAAACGAGTGGCCTCATCAGCGCGCCAAACACGGCGCAATTCAGAATCAGCCCAGCGAGCAGCAAGTTCGCATTCTGCCAGGAGCCGAACTCCTTGAGCAGAATAGCGGCTAGCGGCGCGAAACTGAACGTGCCTACTCCAGAGCCACACACGGCAATCCCCGTGGCAAGAGACCGTCGCGACTCGAAATAGTAGCCCACTGCCACTACTGATGGCAGGTAGATCATGCCGAAGCCGATACCTGTAATAAAGACATTATAATGAGTAAGAGAGAGAGAAAGAGTTTTAAGAGTTCATTTGTCTATCTTCTATCTAAAGTTATTTAGGGTAATAAATAGATTAGGATATACGACATTAGACATTTTGGCATTGTTGGTTGCGGTGTAGGTATCTTTGAGGACCTCAAAGAATCGTCAGTGGTCTTCTTCAATGATCGTTTTCTGGCAACCGACACTTCAAAGAGTTTAATGGAAGCAATCCATTTTGTGTAGCAATCACACTGACATGGCAAATGCAAAAGTATGTAGGTACGTATATAACTTCTCAAAGATTTATTGGGGTATTACTCCCAAAATATCCTCGGATCACCGAGGACGCTCTGGGAGGCTTGCGCAGGCATAAGCGAGCTGCTGGCTTTCCTGGAGGAGACCGGGTGGCTGAATTAGCTGCAGCCGGGTGACGCAAAATGGGCCAATGAATGGCCTAGTTGCGGAAAATGCCCGCTACACAAGTAACAAGTAACAAGTAGTACCCCCAAAATAAACTGATACAACGCCATTTAGATTCTACATACAGCAAATAATCAAAATTGAATATTTTGCTGATAATGAACAAGCTACTTTTTATCTCGGAAATATGTACTGTTTTCATCCGCCGTTTTACCCGTTATCCTCATGTTATCCTATACCTATGTATAGAATAGCGGGTAAAACCACGGAACACAGATAGGGTACACAGATAGGGTAAAATCATAATATTGTCGGGTAATAGTATCGATTCTGATGTGTTCTAAACAAAACAAAATATGACAGCTCTAAAATTGTTGCCATCCTTCTCTCACATTAAAATGAAAAGAGAAGCAGATAATTTTAGTCCTGTCAGATTGGTTTAGTTTAGTGAGTGGTATGACAGAATCGACGCCATTGTCTCCTAGTTTTCTTCATAGAGATTGGTCAGGGTAGGGCTGGTAGGAGGAAAGACCAATATATCCAGGCGAGACATCAATGCAAGACTAATCGGACTATAGGTTATTACTGGGCAAACGTGCTCCATCTGCGACCGCATCATCGCTTTCTATCAGGCGAGATCGCGGTCAAAAGTTAGCCTAGTCCGATGTAAAAAAAAAACGCCCACAAGTGGTATAAAAATAATATTCTATCGAAGTGCAACAGGCTAGTTGGTATGCCAACAGTTTAGGATTTCCGTCAGAATTAAGTCGATAGAGTTGCGTTTGTTTATCTCCAGTAATTTTGGTGCCAACAAACAAAATGTTCTCAGCCTAGAGAAGAGACCTGTGATGATTGGCATGTATTGCCCAATTTGGCCACCAGCCAAATTACTGAGGACTTTGACCAATTTGCTTCAAGACTACACTACCGTATAATTTGGCCAGGGATAAAATACCAGAAACACTGATTGTAATTCCTTTGTATGACATCGATAGGACAAACAGAGATACTAAAGTGTATTTGTACCATTTTCAAACTAACTGAAATTGTGAACTCTCAAAATGATGCCATCGTTTTCTTTCATATTGAAATTAAAAGAGGCGCAGATAATTTGAGTCCGATTAGATTAGTTTAATTTAGAAGTGGTACAACATAACTGACGTTTCGTATCTGCAAATATCTATACAAAATGTAGCTATTTTTGCCTCGTAGACAAGGTTCAGTTAATGAGGTACCCACCAAAATACGCACACAGATAAGATAGGATGTTCCATTTACTTCTATTACAGTTGTTTTAGTGTTATCTAGTTGTTACACGAACGAGAGGGCTGGGTACAGTGCACAAAGTACACTAATTCGTATATTACATTTATTCTCCTTGCATTGATAAGAACATTTAATTGTATTATAGAAACTGACGTGGTTTTCACACATTTTATTTATATTACACGGGAATTACTCACGTAAGATTAAGCCGGTCACTTACCGGCTTAATCTTACGTGAGTAATTCCCGTGTAATATAAATAAAACATTTAATTGATTAAAAAAAAATGAGAGATTCGATACCCGAAAGCAATCTTGATGGCAAATCGACTACCCTACAAACATGGCAAGTTACCCTTGACAACAGTCGATCAATATGAAAAACTCTTTAGCTTGGTTAAAAAGCCATATTATGCGCAATTTAGCGTTTAGCTGGAAATATAAGCAACTAACAGCGTCTCGCAGTTTCACCTCCTATTCGACAGGAACTATATTTTTAGCGATAGTGTAGCTGGTGTTTTGCATGTGCGCTGTACAATCTGACGATGCCTGATTCAATTCTCGGTCGGTCGGTCGGTCTGCACCAATGACTTATTTAGTACCAAATTAAATTATGTTCCGTTTCGATGCCATCGCTCAAAAAAAGCGGTAAATATCGTGAGGAAGACAGAACTTCAGAGACATATATGACATTCACCAACATGCACTGGGCCAGCATGGTGTATTAGTAGGGCCCATCCTCTCTCTCTCTCTCTCTTTCTCTCTGTGAGAAGGTCTGTGTCCCAGTAGTGGGAACAAGATATGCTGATAATAATCCTGTTTTCTTTTTTGTAATGAAAATAAATTTATATACATTTATATACTATTTGTACATTAAAGGCACCTCCATATCAAATGTCATCAAAATTTAGGAAGTTCAGTATTTTTTTTTATATTAATAATTTAAAAAAACTTGCTTGCGTCTGACCTCCAACTCGCCTGATGTTAAGCGATGATGCGGTCTACGATGGAGCACGCTTGCCTAGAAGAAACCGATTCAATCGTGATTTGAAGACACTCAGCCCTAGCTTAGTGCGGACAAACTTTTTTTTTATTTACACACAATCTTTCGCATTTATAATACATATTATCAAAGATATTATATAGTGTGATATTTAATAATTATTAAGTATGTTAGGAATACGATATGAAGTGAGTCAGTATTTGTTGCCGGCCCACAAATAATAATTTGAAACGGCACAAAGGAGCATATGGGTTATTCGCCTGTTGCCTGGTGCAGAGGTCGTTTACATTATGCGTCATGTTCCGGTACATATTCCAGTATTCTCGTCAAATGAATTTATAGGCGATTTGCACACAATCACGCACAGATGTGGTAATACATGTACACCGTTATAAGACAAAGAAATGTACTGTATAATGTAACAAAGGAAATAGGGTACATCATCATCATCATCAGCCTGAAGACGTCTACTGCTGAATATAGGTCTCCCCCTATAACCTCCACACTGAACGACAGCCTGCCATCTGCATCCACTGGATGTCCGCGACTCTCACAATGTCGTCGATCCATCTAGTGGGAGACCTACCTACGCTGCGTCTTCCGGTTCGTGGTCTCCACTCAAGAACGTTTCTTCCCCATCGGTAATCGGTTAAATGTGAACCCTTCACTTGGTTCGAATCTAGTTTGATTAAAGTTAGAACTTAGAAGTAAAAGAATGGTTACAGTACTGGGCTATGACCCAGTTTAAAATGGCCAGTTAGCTCTTTTTCGAAAAGGCCAAGCTGACCTCTCCCGAGAACTGCGCTAATTGCTATCCGAGATTAAACGTTTGCAAATATTCCAAAACCCAGAGATGAAACTCCACATTTCGTAGTCACCGAAATTAATGTTTAGAGATGTAGAGCCATAGATATTAATCTCAAACCGCGAATCGTCTTTGCAACAAGAAAAATGATTTGCAACTCCCGGAATGCAAAAAAGAAACATCAAAGAAATACTTAGCTTTTTATAGCATTTTTAAATAGGATACTTTACTGGACCTGGCGATATTTTACTATTTAGCTACCTAAATAGGACCCAAAGAACTTTACAGCCATTTACAGCCGTCCCGTATAAGTATTTCACTTTCTAATCACACAACGGTGCATTTTTGATTATTTTTCATACGCCAAAATCGCGCATCGTACGTCATTGCCAGACACATGACGGACTGAGTTCAATCAAGCTAATTAACTTGTGTTTGTATTGCCCCGAAAACCTCGGTAAAACTTATCTACCTCAGTTTATAGATATCATTGGACGCACCAAAACACTTAGCAAAGGAAGCAAGAAAAAACCGTGACAACCTAATTCTATTTATTCAGGAACGTTAATCACGGAAACTTCCATAACACACATGTAGAATAATTTTAACAAAAATTTTTTGAGTATTTAAGTGTCGCGATCATTAGCACTCCGTTTAGCGCCAATTGTATTGTTACGGCTTCAGGCGTTGGCCAGACTATTGAGATAATTGGCTTTCAATGTCAAGGGTGTTATAGGAAGGGTGTTATACGATCATTTTGGGGCGTCAAAGTATTCTTCTCGGCTATTCGTAAAGCCACAGAGTAAAACTGCTAAATAGATTAAACATTGCTGTAAATGTCGACATTTTAATTGCGAACATGACGCCAAATTGTCCTCAAATGTTATACAAGTTCTCACACATGGGCGCCTGATTACGCTCCGCTATATCCCAGGAATTAGGTCAATGTGGATTGAGCAACAAACACTTGCGTAATCGACACATTTTGTGCACAAATCTTAGACAGCTTATAAATCCTGAAGCCACATTTCTGTTTTTATTATACTTTTAGGTAGGTTTGCTGTAGACTCAATGACAATAATAAGCCGCCAAATCACGAAGAGTTTCATTCATCATGTTGGATATTTGAGACATAATCGATATGTACCTTCGCGAATACTTTTATAGCTTATCCGTACTAACCTTCCACGTATATAATTATTTTGACTCACCAACCTGGTGTTTTTGATCATTCGTTTGCTTCTTTGTTTATCTCTTAGAATGTTTTATGAGTTTTGCGTCAGAGAGCATCAGTTAAGCGTATTTTAGGCACCTACATACCTGGTTCTGGTGTGTTTAATCTTTCGATCTTAGTCGGAAGCCGCAAAATGCTTATTAAAATGTTAGGGTACAATGATTTGGGAAAAATGTAATCCCTACTATAAGCTTTATCACGATAGCCTGTGTGTAGCCTGTTTTAATGTACCCAAACTAAATGAGAATAATCAAACAGTAACCTTCTTCATTTTTAACTAACTTCAAAAAAGGAGGTTCTCTATTAGACTGTATTTTTTATCATTTATGTTAACCGGCGAGCTTGTTTGAAAACACTCATGAAAGCAGAAGAAGCAAACGATGTGTGTCAGGGTCGTAGCAAGTGGAAATATGTGGTATCTGCCTACCCCAATGCCTGCCCAGACTGTACGTATGTTTGAGTATGTTACGCTAAATGTTCGCCGATTGTGATTTTTTTTTTTTCATTGGGTAGGCTTATATCTCTAGTGGTCTCATTTAAAATATTCCATCTGAGTGAATATTTTAAGGGGTTAATTCCGTGTTACAAATTTCGCCTAAATTTGAATTTGAACATCTCTTGAAAGTTTTTTATTTCTAAAATGTATTAATTATCTTCTACGAGTGCTTTCGTCATGATGATTGACGTCTTTAGTGACGCTCAAGTTGTTCAACATGGGCAACTTATTTGTTAACCCTTGTAACAATGTACACAGAACCCTCTGCAAAGTGGCAATTTAATCGGCTGGTTAGCATACCCTCCAGGAATCATGTTCAATTAACGTAAAACGCGTAGCAGATGATCTGAAGTATTGTTCAAGGTTCTTTTTCTGAAGCAAAAACCGTTTCTCCGCTCCTCAGGGAACGATCGATATTCTTACTCGTTGGCTATGTAAAAGGCATTTTAACGATACCCAATTGGATTTATATTAAACTGCGATTTGTAATTCGTTGATAAAGAAAACCTTCAATGATGTTCTTTGTTCTCTGAAACCCTTGGAAACAGCACGGCACCGACCGCGTGTGAAATTGGACATTTGCCAAGCGTTTTATAAACGAACTAGCTTACTCAACCCACTCATGACTATCAAGCCCTTTCGATAATCAACAGCGAGTTGAAAACTGGGATTTCCATTCGCGAATGCATTTCGCCGTTCCAATGATTTGAATAACTGATATGGTCATGCCGGTGTCTACGTGTTCGTCCTACTTTCAGGTATTTCCAGCTATACGATGGAGTTCACTCGGAAATTACAGAGTTTAACGACCAGACAATGAATACTGAATTAATAATCAACGCTCGCTATAGTATAGTTTGGGGTTATTCCACCCTCTTTGTCGTACTAAGCTGAATGTGACATATTTGAGACGGGTTCGTTGGTTTTTCAATTTAGAAAGTTTAATCCTGAGGATTAGGGCTTTTGCTCAAGTGTCCGATTCACCCACAGATTAGAATTTTTTTGTTTAAATTAGAGCGCCTGTCAGGGCATTTTAGTAAGAAATTTGTTGTAGCCAGTTGCATCCATATAAACGAAACGTCAGTCATTCGAAATCAGTTAGCAACTGTGATAAGAACTTTGAGACCTAACCCAAACAGGGTAAGGTCTTATTTCTTTGGATGCGGAGTTCGACGCGTTGACATAAATAAGAATGTTCAATCAAGGTTCTGGCATAATGCCTAGCGACAGATTTTCTTTCTCATTTCCGTTCTATTTACTTCACTTTTCTGTTGATTCACCTCACAAAAGGTTGTCAGACGTTTGAATTCTCCTCCATTAGGGCGCATCTAGGTCCTGTTTGTTGTGAAGCTGACTGAAGGTCGACACGGCGCTGGCTTTGCGCCAGATATTGCAGACTACACGGCGCCGTGTTGTAGCTTAGTGTAGTTTAATTGCACGATTGTCTCTTAAGACTTCAGAGGAGCTATCACTGAAGATGTTGCGCATGCCAGTACATAGATACGACAGTTAGTTTAATGCCCTTCCCTCTAAAAACTGACGAAGAAAACATCGATCACTTTTTGCAAGGTCAAACAAGGTTTGAAGCGATAACAGAAATTAAGATGGAATGATTTGATCGTACGAGTATTTGTGAGCAAACAAACATGTAAATACTTATTACATTTGAGCATCCATCACGAATTTAATGTTATAAATATGTTGTTATTGTAAGATATCCATAACCAAGTTTTGTTGCCATTGTTATTTATTGATGTGGTACAAAATTTCACAGACATAATTAATAATACAGTCAGACACCAAAACATTCATTTATGTGCATTAGTGGTAACTTCCGAAACTAATTGTTTTGCATGATACAAAGTACAAACAAACATGATGTACGTGCATCTGTATCATTATTCGTAACCTATAACAAGATATAGCTAAACAGTATACCTACATAAAGTTTTTTTTCGTGCTATTCCTATAGTTATTGATTGCTATAGTTATTCCTATAGTTATAGTTTGTTCAACTTTAGAAGATTTGAAGGTTTCAGCCTTGACATTTCAATACACATACCCTAATATAGATTAACAAGGGTGCCAGATAATTTGGAAAACGACAGATTAGATATTGAACTAATTAATACGGGATTTTAAGAGCCTTATTACAAAATGCATTGTTAAATTTTAGGTATATCTGGATTTTCAGGTATAAAACGAAAAATAAAGCCGAAATTGTCAAGACGAATACAAAACAAGTGCATTACAATTATTTATTTAATGTCGTTAATTTAACGTAATCCACTCTCAAACTTTTCCCCCGATAATTTTACGAAAAATTACCTCTAAAGGTACGTGTCCACTGGGTCGGAATTGGAGCGTACGCAGCGTGCGGATTTGTTGCTTTGTATTGATTTCTATGGCGCTGATTGTCCGATCCAGTGCACGTAGTACGATAGAGTAGTGCGTACGCTCCGATTCCCACCCAGTGGACGCGTACCTTAAGACGAAATATGCTTAAAATTTGACAATTCGACATCACGAATATTCAAAAGTAGACCTTTAAAATCGATTAATTGACATTATTTCTCTAAGTTTAGTAAATATTCTTGAAATATTTTGTTCGGATGTGTTCACCGATACACGATTAAAGAAATTTGGCTCGATAGAAAAAAATCGTAAACTTTCCTAAAAAACACCCGTTTTTACGTTCCCTTCAATGGATTGAATCAACTTCATTCAGATACTAAAGAAGATATTTACACCAAAAAAATTGTGTGTTATCCTAACAATCATTCAAATACTTTAGTGGTCGCAGTTTTTTGCAAAATCGTAAGATTATTTGTAGAAAAAAAAAAAAAAAAAAAAATATTGAAAATATTTGAAAGCGCGCACGCCGCATTACCGTCATACAAGTGTACGGTTCTCTACCATTTCGCCTTAAGGCGTGCCAAAGAAACATATACATACATAATTACATACCTACACTCCAAAATTATAACCACCTTCTCGCGCAGTCAGATAAAAACGACGTATTTACAATGCCGTAAGGATGTACCTAGTACCTATTTAGAAGCTGTGAAGTAGGTACTTCATCCTTTAACTGTCTGGTGCCAAGTGTGGTGAAGGACGACACAGCGCCGCCGAGTCGCCACATTCGGGCCAATGTGCCAAGGTCACATGCGGCCTTATTAATGTCTATCTTAAGTTTATTGCAGTCTATAGTTGACACTTAAAATTTGTCCACTGTTAAAATCGTCTGTTGACGTTAAATATTTTATGACATGGAAACTTCCACATTTTGGTGTTATATATTTGTCTCCGGACCGGTAAGCGCAGCGTAGGACGTCCACCCATAAGATGGACAGACGACCTAAAAGAGACCGCAGGGAAACGCTGGATGCAGGCCGCTTCCTACCGGCCCTTTTAGAGATCGATGGGGGAGGCCTATGTCCAGCAGTGGACGTCCTATGGCTGAAATGATGATGATGATGATGACTAGTTTCACATAATTAAGGACATGTTACTACTAGGTGCTAGGTTAAGACCTAGGTTTAGACCTTGCTTTGCTTAAGACCTTATCGCAAGCTGCTGACATTCAATATAAAATAATTCGACCTCTCTCTGGATAAAAGCCGTACTAGTCCAGAATTTAAACTAGAAAGACGCGTAGAATACTAAAACTACTTCAATACGTGTTCACCTTCCGGGTGGTACGTTTCACATAAGGCGGGAAATTCAAATTTTAAACAGTATTTAAGTCCTTTTAGCTAGGCCGGGTAATTATTTTAAAAAGACACAGCGTTTGCGCAAATCGTTAGTTATTCCTTACATTATCATGTACATCTATTTAACAGTAACGCACCAAATAACTTACATTTATCAATAAGCCGTTTGTAACAACAAAAATTTGCGCAAACATCATGATCGTTTACAATAATTACCCGTCCTAGCTAAAAGGACAAGAAAACTGTTTGAAATTTGAATTTCCTGCCATAGGTGAAATGTACCACCTTAAACCTCGTCACTCTTCTGCGTTCACTTAATGTAGTCGGATTTATGTAAACAGAATCAAAATACGATTCTTGGAATTGAAAATGGAGTCAGCATCGAGGTAAATATGTTTGTTGCGGAAAATTCTTTATACCTACAGAACGCACAAAAACTTGAGAGGGCATATTTTTTTGTTTGTTCTGGCCAAGGTATAAATTTAAGATTTACTACTCGACAAAAATAAATAAAATAAATGCAATTTTATGCTCAGTATATTATCTTACGTAGAGGGTCTACGTCATTTCGTAGAGGTGCTATAGTAGTGATGTCATATGGAAGTTCCTAGAGTACGAGAAACATTGTAGGTCAGGGTTTTAGTCTCATATTTTGATTCTGCATTCGAAACATAATATTCGCCTTTCAAGTTTACATGTTCTGAGAAAAAAGTGTCCTTCGATTGTTCATGTTAATAACAGTGACGGACTGAGAAAAAAATTCCTTCAATTGTTAAAGTTAATGACAGTGACGGACTGAGAGAAAAAAAATCCTTCATTAGGGTATTTGACTACTATATTATTAACCTCCTCCTGAAGTCGGTTACAAATATAATTCATACTGATGTAATCCAATTATATTTTTTTAAATTATTTAGTTACTAAAAACTTCAAAATAACGTCCTGAATTTCAGAAAAATACAACTTAATAATACATTTATATTGATCACATGACTGCAAACGCTCTATCTATCTAACGGTAGGTCGAATGTCCTTATGACGTCATAAGGCGAAAACGCCGACGTGCCGTCGTGGTGCGACGTCGTAATAGAGGTAATAAGTGTGACGAGATTGGCGAGTGAGAAGTGTGAGAACTTGCTTGCTTGTAGTCACTAAAGTAACATGGTTTCATAAATGTCAAAAGGAGCGTTTACGCAGTAGTAGAATAATTTGAATTTTGATTAGCAATTTAAAATACAAATACTGAAAATTATGAAGATTTTTTTTTCGGTTTTATTTTATTTGATTTTGAAAACTACAACATTGCTTTATATTAGACAATTTTGATATGGTTTCGTAAAAACAGTAAATACCCTATTTGACGCGCTTGCGGTGTCTATCCTGATATAAATGTTAATGACAGTGAAGAAGAGGAAAAACGTTGTTTCCCCGTAAATCAGCTCGTAGCTTGACATGACTTGTTACGTAGCGCTGTTACATGTAACGGGTACAACTCACCTCCCAGCAGGCCGTACGTGATCATCATCATGGTGACGCTCTTGCTGAAGGTGGAGAGCACGAAGGCCAGGCACGCCACCAGCGAGCCCGCCACGCACACTGCCCGACACCCGAACTTGTTGCATAACGCTGACACTATTGGACCTGAAAAAGAAAACAAGTTGAGTGGGTCTTCATAAATTACCGAAAACGTAGGAAACTTAGGGAAAATACAGAATACGAATTAAGAGGGAAAATGTTTTATTTCTTCACGAGCCGAGTGCCCGATGTGTCTCCATCCGTTAAATAGGGAATGTCAAAGCACATACCAACTTACATTAACTATTTAGGGGATGAATTTTCTTAGTAGGTACTCATTTTCGTTATAATAAAGAACACTTGTGCAAAATGTCATGCTTCTAGAACCAGCGGCATAGTCTGTCAGTAAATATATGAATTATAGTAAGTAGATAGATTGTCAAAGAGTAGTCACAGCGACTGCCACTTTGGATACTTGTTTAAATTTTAAAAAGCTTGAATAATATTGAAATAGTCACTTTCGTTAAAATTCCAGCTTTTACTAAAAGAGTAAAGGATCGAGCACATTAGGACAGACCGCAGCGAGCTGGGGTGCATCGCATTTCCATTTTATATTGAAATCCGCCCCGCTGCACCCGTGTGCGATACTTCATATAAAATTTAAAAAAGCGATTTTTGCGATGCTCCCCGGCCCGATGCGGCCCGTCCTAATGTGCTCGACCCATGTGCAATATCTAGAAAAACCGTTAAATTTTATAACCATGGCTAGGACAAAGAAAAACACGTAAAATTAAATATCATAATACAGTCGTCAGTTTTATGACACTTTTGAAACTCATTAATTATAATTATGTAAAAATTAAGGATGGATTCTATCTTCCTTGGTAAAAATAAAACTTTAAAATGCTCTTCTGTAACGTATGTGATACACAGTTTCGACACTGTTCGTTGCGGAAGTCGATATCGCGACAAGTTTTCTGCATGCCTAACATGCGCACCGCGACAAAATCTTGTCGTCACTTTGTAGAGCGAGAACGCGACAAGACACCTACGGTTACGTATACGCCTGTCTAGCTTTGGCACGATAAGAAGAGTCGACAAAATTTTGTCGCGGCGCGCATGTTAGCCGGCCTGGTTGAAAATTTAGAGGCAAATTTAAAAACCAATGAAAGATGTAGTGAAAATTTCGAAATAGTATGAAAATATCCCGTAGAATACCAACGTCGACGATGTGAGCGAAGCAGGGAACTAAGATAAGAAGGCTGGCCACACCCCAATGTGATAAGTCAGTTCCTATAAGAACGACAGATTCATAAAGCTGTGCATTAGATTGTTTGTAAACATTTGCATCTACTTTACACAAATGTAAAGCAAAACAAAAAAACCATAAAGGACCTAATAATTTTGATAAAAGTAACATAAATCTAAGACTAGTTTTCCAAGAATTAAGTTGAATAGATTGTATTTCTTAGATAAATTTTAGTTCTTAAAATCTTTCAGAGCGCCTGCGACTCGTGACCAAAATGCTGGCATGCTTCTCGCTCAACGCATAAGCAAGAAGCATTGCCATTCAGCGTGGTGATGCCGCCAGCATGCTGGGTACGATGCCAACTGATAGTGGGCTTGAGCATTTGGATTATCTTTTGACCTTCAACGGTCTTTGGGCAGTCTAACTGTTTTTGTGGAGTTAGTGTTTACTTGTATTTTGTTTAGTGAATAGAGGCACTTGTCCAGTAAAACGTTTCTTAGACACTTATTTGACGGCTCATTGCAACTTTGGATTGAAATAATGCATGAACAGAACTAAACCGTTGTATCATTTCTATTTTTACTGTATTTTAATGTAAGGTAGACTTGTTTCCAGAATGAGATAAAATCTTTTATTCATAGTTTTGCAACATGACCCATTATCCTTTTAGGTCGTTGACGGACAGAGATAATCTTTCGAAATATCATAACAACAACAATCCATAATGCCAACTACATTATTTCAACACAAAAATCAAAGTTATTTACTTATCTTTTGTTTATACTTTTATGGCTAACGGTTGACGATTGACGAGAATATCAATGCTGTTAAAATTCGTTGTTAAAACGTCGTTACGAAAATTCTGAATAGGGCTCTGGATTGCGATTTGCGAAGTAGCGCTATTTATATAGTATTGATATACGTTTGGCAACCAAATCGCCTGGTGGTAAGCGACGGTACAGCCGAGGATGGAACACGTTGGTCTAGAATAAATCTAGATTTAGATATATTTTTTTGCTATAGTCTCAAATGTTGGCCGTGACAGAGTTTAGTTTTAATAACGTTGTAGGTGATTGTAACTTTAGTATTAAGGCATTTATCTAATTATGCTAAATGCAAAATGTAATTGCAGTAACTACCTTGGTACTAAAACCTACATAGAAAACCTGATCGCAGCTGGATGCTCGACCATTTAAATGTGTACTTATAATCTCTAGTATATAATCTTTGTTATAATTCAGTTCAAGGAACCAATGTATCATACATTTATTACTTAGATGTAATGACTTTGATGATGTTACTATTTAGATGTAAATGACTCTTTTATGGCTTTTAATACTTTGTACGAAACAGACAATTGAATGTAGTGAGGTGTTTAAAGAGGAAAACGCTTTAGAAGAGTAAATATTTCTTTGAAATGTTTTTTAACAGTTGACAGGCTATGCGGTTGACTACAGCTCAGTTGATGATTAGTGACGGTAGTCGAATATGGTAAACACGCCTAGCCTAGAATGAAAACTGGCTCTCAAGTGAGGCTGCACCGTTACGTGAATGGCGATAGATTTTCAACTTGAGAGTGTTAGCTAGCAAGTTCGGCATTAGAAAGTGTCCTACCACCGTGCTACGGTTTCCTCTCGATATTTCCTTTATTGGCAGTTTAAGCTCATTGTGAGAAATGAATTAGATATTATCTCTACGAAATGGAAGTGTAAATGGGTCTTTTGTTTTTTTGGCTTGCGTTTGACCTTCACCTTGTCCGATGTTAAGCGATGATGCTGTCTAAATAGAAAAGAAAATTGAATAATAGTTTATACCAAATTTACATACATATTTAGACCTATAACCACCACCACTTAGACCTAACCTGACCTTTCTAAATTTTCTAAGATGGAGACTACTTGCCCAGAAAAGATAGTGGAGGCAGATGACAAATGAATATTCTATACATACCCACCTAATTCCCCGATTCACCTAATTCTAATTACCCAGCAGTAAATTATGTCTTTGTAAATGGGAACGAGTGTATGCGACTAGCGAGGGGAGAGTGGCATAAACAAAGGGAGGCCTATACCCAGCAGTGTGTCATTGAGGGCTGATGTTGATGAAAGTGGTGATGGTGGTGATGATGGTGATGATTATGATGATGTCATTGTAATATAATGATAATGCAGAAGTGTAAATAAAGAAAGACAAATTAATTAATCTTCATGATAACATCAAAAGAAAAATTTGACTTAAAAGATTTACACTCGTAAATAAATAATAAATCTCTCTGAAAAGTCATCTATACGCTAATTAAGGGTTCGATAGGTATTCATATCGGAATTACAACTTTTGTGTAGGTACTTAGCAACAAGATAAAGGACTGGCGTAAAAAAGTAAAGGCTGATACTGTAGTATCTTGGGGTTGCTATTAAACGCAACTTTATAGTACAGACGTGCGAAATGATCTGAGCAACTACTGGTTAGTTTTGACAGTTAATACAATGGGTACAGGCTATAATGTACCGTGCAACATTGTGCGACAACTCTAGTGTGGTCTTGTGGACAAGACGCAGATACGCATAAGCTCACATGTAATATACTTTAATAAATAAATACATCAAGTTCCCTCTTAATACTATCTTTAAATCAACACCACATGATCATACAATACATGGCGCAGTCGAGACGAACATCAAATCAATCAGTGAAACGAACTAATGGAAAAAACATCGGGACCAGCAACAGACGTAGATATCGTGATGGGCGGTGTGGAGTATCGGATGCCAGCTTCAATAAAGTTGGACAATTTGGAAGACTTGCAATCCCAATGGCAGAGATTTAAACAGTCATTTAAGATTTTCATAATAGCAGCAGGCTATGAAAAATTATCCGAAAATAGGAAAGCAGCCATTTTGCTGAATTGTGTTGGTGAACAAGCACAGGAATTGTACTTCAATACATTAAAGAAGAGTGACACACAGAAATATGAAGAAGTACTCGAAGCATTTGAGGAATATTTCCAACCAAAACAAAATGAGGTTATCAATAGCTACAACTTCAACAAAAGGTGTCAAGATCCAGGAGAAACGTTTGATAGTTATTATACAGATCTGAAGAAACTGATAAAAAACTGCAAGTATGGCATAATGGAGGAGCGCCTTCTTCGAGACAGAATAGTAATTGGAGTTTATGACATTAAACTACAAGAAAGTTTACTTCGGATCAAAGAATTAACACTAGATGAAGCAGTGGATAGATGCAGATCAGCAGAAATGTCAAGAGAACATGTTAAGCACATCTCAAGGCAAGCGGTTAAGGAAGTCAACTCATTTGAAACAAAAACAGCGCAACAGCATCAGCAGAAATCACATCAGCCTAATTCACAGCAATACACTAAAGCTAAGTATTACCAAAGTACTAAACAAAACCCACAGTACAATAACAATTTCTATAACTGTCTAAAATGTAAAACTGTACATGGCCCAAGAAATTGTCCGGCATTTGGGAAAAATTGCAATAATTGTAAAAAACTTGGCCATTATGCCATAGGCTGTAAAGCTAAAAAAATGCATGTGCTAAACAATGATGGCTCTTCTTCTGAGCAAGAACAATGTAATGTGTATGAGTTATGACTAAATAAAGTATGTTATACGATAGGAAGTGATAACACAGAGTGGACAGAAGTCCTGAGAGTTGCAAATAAGAAAATAAATTTCAAATGTGACACAGGGGCACAAGTAAATGTTTTAAGTATTAAAGATCTAAGAAAAGTTGTCGATGATGAATCTCCTAATTGGGCTGAGACAAAAATAATTTTAGAAGCTTTTGGCGGAACTAAAATAAAACCATTAGGAAAAAAGTTTTTAACAGTCCATACTAATGATGAATCTTATAAGACAGAGTTTATAATTATTAAAGAAAATGTTCGACCAATTCTCGGATTGAAATCCTTAATTGAGTTAAAATTAATAAATAATTTCAATGTTAACAGCATTAATAACAGCGATAATAAGAACTTAATTATTAATGAATATTGTGAACAATTTCAGGGAATCGGACAGTTTGAGAAGCCATTGGAGTTGCACACACAACCTGGAGCCGAGCCTGTGGTGAGACCGCCACGGAGGGTACCTCACTCAATCCTGACACGTCTAGAGGATAAGTTGAGGGATCTCGAGTGTCACCAAATTATTGAAAAGGTTGAACATCCTAAAAACTTTGTAAGTAATTTTGTCTGAGCCATATTTATATTTTAAAAAAAACTCATAGACACACACACACACACACACACGCTTCCTCGCTTCCTTCCTTTTCCCCGCCATTTTCTTTCACTCATTCCGCTGTCAATCGTCGCATGGATAGCTCGCGCGTCCTCAGCCTAGCGCTTCAACGGCTGCCGCGATTACCAACCGGTTGGTGCACACGCCAAGTTCGCGATCACCATCATCACCGCGACCAGCTCACCTCAAGTTTAAATAAAGGATTGAGAACGCAGCCACCATCATCCATCTCCCGTAAGTCCCCAACAATTTGGTCCAATCCCGAGCCGGATTTCCCACTCATTTTCTCACACAAAAACGCATTTACACTCTCGCAAACTCATTACGCACGCTTAATTTACGCTATTATTATATATTCATTTACTCATATCTATTTTATACGCATTTTTGTAACGTAAATTCGTTGCAAATTACAAACGATCGACGCCATTGTCATTGAGCGTCCTTCACGTACGCAATCACAGGTGCATATTTCCAGTTAATTCTCGCATATTTCTCGGATTTATCGCATCTAACGCATTTATTTACACTCTTATAAACGCATCTCAATATTTATTATATATATTTCCTTGGATCAGACAAGTTCGCTGGTTCAAACAACGGTTATCATTATCGGTGGTTGAACGTTGCTTTTTTGTTGCTCACCTTCATTTTGAAAAAATATATTAAAAAATGTCGAAGAAAGGGGATACTGAGCCTAAAGATATTAAAATCACTCTGTTAGAAGCAAAAAAGGAACGTTTATTCGAAAATGTACAAGCTCTTTATAATCTTAGTTTGAAAATATCTGATCCGATTTTCAAAACTCAATTTATTGCAAGAATCCAGTCATTAGAACATACAAGAACTGAATTTATTGACACGATCGATAAGTTGGTTACCGCTTATCTAGAAGATGATCCGACGCACAAACCTAATTATAGTGTTTTAAATTCTTTTGACGAATTATATTGTTACGCGAAACACGCCGAACAAGAAATCAAAGATTCAAGGTCTAGGAAGTTTCAAGCTGATCTTAATTGCGGTCGAAAGTTGCCTTTACTCGAACTTGTGTCATTTGATGGAACGCCCAATAAATGGCCTGTGTTTTACGAAAACTTTAAGTGTTTAATACATGACAATACGCGTTTGTCGGATAGTGAAAAGGCACAATATCTCGTTGGGAAACTCTCAAGCAGTGCCCTTACTGTTTGTAGCGGTATATTACCGACTGGAGAAAATTATCCCTTATTATGGGAAGCTCTCATTAAAAAGTACCAAGATTCGCGGGTACAAGCTTCCTTGTATGTAAACCAGATGTTGAACTATAAATCTAATCAAAAGATAGACTCATTCATCGAACAGTTTGTCTCGGCAGAGAAGGCACTCGCACGTTTGAAACTACCCGATTTATCTGATTTTATTATTACGCATTTAGCTCTTAGCAAACTGGATAAAGAAGTAGTCGATTTGTTCGAGCAGACGCATAGGCATATAGAAATACCCACTTTTGAAAATTTAACGAAATTTTTAAATGAACAAAGTAAAATACAATCATTACGCAATAACTCGCTTTATAAAACAACCAGTGTTCAAATGAGAGATAATTCCAAGATTAAGACAACGCGGTCTTTTGTAGTAAATGACAGCTCGTCGTCAAGCCAGTTAGGTACCACGAAAAGGCAATCTCGATGTGTGGTTTGCAACTTGCAAATCCACCCTCTTTTTAAATGCTCGGAGTTTATGAAGTTAGATCCTTATCGTAGGAATGAAATTGTTTCAAAACATCACTTTTGTAGAAACTGTTTGGGTTTCCACGATGTTAAATTATGTAAATCTAACAATCGATGCTTCTCATGTTTGGGTTTACATCATAGCGCGTTGCATATGAATGTCAAATCGAACGAAAAATCGAGCAGCGACGCTGTCTTTCCGCAACCGAGCGCAGTAAAACCGGTTACCGGCGGCGCTCGACGCTCGGAATTGTCGCTGCATACTAGCAATACTAGTTCAGACGCGGAAGATAAACAATTACACGAATCCCGTACCGTTCTGCTTCCAACAGCTGTTGTTTACGTATATGGAAAAAATAATAGACGCTCTAACGTAAGAATTTTGGTAGATACAGGTTCGATGACGCATTTCATTTCAAAGGAATGCTGTGATAAGATCGGACTTTCAATTAAAACTGATACCTCACGCGTTCGTGGTATTGGGCAGATTGAAAGTGCTTGTTTGGGTTACACTACTTTCAAAATTCATTCACGCTTTGATAAAACTTGCTCGTATGAAGTTCACGCACGCGTATTAGACTCGATCACAGATAGATTGCCAAACGCGCTGATAGACACGACGCACTCACGCCATTTCGATAATTTATTCTTGGCGGATAGTGAATGGGAAAAGCCTGGAACAATTGACTGTCTTATAGGTAGTGCTTTAATTTCCGAAATTCTGGGAGGTGACAAGATCATCTCAGGCGATTCATCCTTAATTGCACTATCCAGCAAGCTAGGATATTTAGTGATGGGTAAAGCAAATTATGTTTCTAACTCGTATTTATGCAATTTCACTCGTACTATCGATAGTAACGCCGATAAAAGTTTCTTCTGCTCATCAGAAAATTCGCAAACACTTACTCGTCTGACAGAACGGTTTTGGGAGCTCGAAAGTGTCCCTAGTAAAACTCATATAAGCCCAGATGATGAAGCATGTGAACAAAGTTTTATATCCACATATTCGCGCGATAGTTCGGGAAGGTACGAAGTGCAGCTGCCATTCAAACGTGAACCTTCGGAACTCGGCAACTCGTACGCAACTGCAAAACGCCGCTTAATAATTTTAGAAAAGAAACTTGACGCCTGCCCAGACCTACGCGCAAATTACAACGCGACGATACAGGAATATATTGATAAGGGATACTTAAACGAAGTTCAGGGTTTTAAACTCGACAGTGAATGTTATTACATTCCCCATAGGGCAGTTTACCGGCCTGACAAACAAAGCACGAAGACGCGAGTAGTGCTAGACGCGAGTTGTGCTACCACGAGTGGCCAATCACTGAACGATTTACTGTACAAGGGTCCCAATTTACAAAGCAATATATTCGATTTATTGATAAACTTACGCATGTTTCCAACTGCCCTGAGTGCAGATATTGAGAAAATGTATTTTCAGGTAAAATTGGTACCTGAACATCACTCGTTTCAACGCATTTTATATCGATTTCATCCCGACTCAGAAATACGTATATTTGAATTTAACAGAATCGCTTTCGGACTATCTAGTTCGCCGTACTTGGCGATGAGATGTGTACGTCAGCTCGCTGTTGATAGCCGCGAACATTACCCGCTCGCCGCTTATGAAGCGGACCATAGTATGTACATGGACGACTATGTCAACTCGATAGACGGTCCGGAAAAGGCTGAAGAAATTTACCACGAAATGGTGAATATGTTCAAGGCCGGCGGTTTTAACTTAGTCAAGTGGATTTCCAATGACTCGGAACTCATGGAAAAAATACCTACTTCACATAGAAATCCACAACTCGTCGACTTTGACGACGGATCGTCTGATGCTCTCCAGACAAAAATAATAGGTATGCAATGGCATCCTATCGATGACAACTTTCAGTTTCAAATAAACGCTGACATGCCTGAATGTTCAAAACGCACCATTCTGTCTGTTACCGCGCGTTTGTTCGATCCAATTGGGCTCATTAGTCCCGTGTCTGCGTACCTAAAACTGTTGGTACAGGATTGCTGGGCAGCCGGCCTTGGATGGGACGACCCTGTAACACGCTCGATACAGGACAAATGGGCGCAGTTTCGAAACGAACTACCTGATTTAAAACTTATAAAGATTCCACGCCATGTGGGTATCAACTTTAAGTCGCATATAACCATAATTGGGTTCGGTGATGCCAGTGAGGTTTGTTACGGAGCGAGTGTGTACATTAGGGTTGGGTCAGACAGCACCTCCGATGGCACTGTCAACCTATTAGTGGCTAAGTCGAAAGTAGCTCCCTTAAAAAAGACAACTCTTGCACGTTTAGAACTTTGTGCCGCCGTTCTGTTAGCCAATCTAATCAACGCGGTTCGTGAGATACTGATAAAACGATGCACGATCGACGGCATCTATACATTCTCGGACTCGACAGTAACACTTACGTGGATACACTCGCCGTCGTACAAATTCCATACTTTTGTCGCGAATCGAATAACTGAAATCAATTCTAAACTACCCGCTTGTCACTGGTACAAAGTAAAAGGATCGGAAAATCCTGCTGACATAGTTTCTAGACCTCTGACACCGCGAGCGCTGCTCAACTGTGATATGTGGTTCCACGGTCCACATTGGCTGTGCGACCCTGTAGCGCAGTGGCCCGTGACCACGTTTCAAGTAAATTCAACTGAAAGTAGTATTGAAGAAGCTAAACCTGTAGTATTGATGACGGACACGCCTTCCACGTTATCGTCGTCGCAGGAACTGGTTCACCCATTTTCTCAGGTAGCTGAAAGAGTGTCGAGTTGGATGAAACTACTACGCGTCGTTGTTTACGTTTTACGCTTCTTGAAACGTTTACCTAAAGGCGAGAGTATTACAGTCGCGGATATAGATCAAGCTGAGAATCATGTTGTGCGATACGTACAAGCTCGACATTTTCCTGCTGATCTAGTGGCAATTAAAAATAATAAGATTTGCAGCAAACGCATAATTAAACTTAGCCCGTTCATTGATAATGAAGGCATGCTGCGAGCTGGTGGTAGGTTAAAGAACTCGGAACTGAGTTATGGGCAAAAACACCCCATAATACTCCCCGCTAAAGACCGCATAGTCACACTAATCGTCGACTATTTTCATGTTGCAAACCTACATACCGGGCCGTCTCTATTAATGGCGTTACTTCGCCATAAATTTTGGATATTATCTGCCAGAAACTTAGTCAGGCAGAGAGTACACGCATGTAACATTTGTTTTCGCCTTAAACCTAGATATTCAAGCCCTAAAATGGGGGATCTGCCCGATTTTAGAGTTTCTGGAGACAAAAGATGCTTTGTGCATTCGTCAGTAGACTATGCAGGACCGTTTTTTACAACGCATATTCGCCGCCGA
This sequence comes from Agriopis aurantiaria, assembly GCA_914767915.1. Lineage (NCBI taxonomy): Eukaryota > Metazoa > Arthropoda > Insecta > Lepidoptera > Geometridae > Agriopis > Agriopis aurantiaria. Next base: position 12,614,228 of record OU611992.1, on the reverse strand, counting down.
GGCGTCAAAAGTCAAAAAAGTTATGTTTGCCTTTTTTTTTGTCTTTTTTCGTCCTCAATTCATGCGGAATTAGTCTCTTCTCTCTCGTCAGAACTATTTCTGGCAGCTTTTAAGCGCTTCATAAGCAGAAGGGGACCCGTCGCTATGATATACAGCGACTTTGGTACGAATTTCTGTGGCGCTCGAACTAAATTAGACGCAATTTACGATTTTATACAGTCCACTAACTACGAAAATTACATAAGTCAAAACTTATTAGAACAACGCATTCAGTTCAAACACAGTCCGCCGTTTGGACCGCATTTCAACGGGGCCGTCGAGGCCAACGTGCGCTGTGTGAAGACCCATTTGGCCAAGGCGATTGGGCTGCGCACCCTAACGTATGAGGAATTTAATACGGTACTTGTGCAGGTCGAAGGCTTGTTAAATAGTCGCCCGCTGTGCGTTCTTCACTCCGACGACCCAGCTGAAGTTACGGCCCTTACACCTAACCATTTTTTGAACGTGACCCCGCTTAAATTCTTACCCGCTGAAGATTTAACGGGAGTCCCGGATAATCGCTTATCTCGCTTTGAACTTGTGAGTAAACTCACCCACTTGTTCTGGCAACGTTGGAGCAAAGAGTATCTCACGTCGTTGCAACAACGAGAGAAATGGCACGTTACTTCAAATCCTATAAACGTAGGATCGGTAGTTATAATCAAAGACCAAAACACTCACCCACTAGCTTGGCCTATCGGCATAGTGGAAGAAGTATATCCTGGAAAAGACTCTGTTGTTAGAACCTGCAAGGTTCGCATTGGCACTCGCCACTACATCAGACCAGCAGTTAGATTAGCACCGCTTCCTAGGCAATGAATTTTCTCAATTTTGCTAACTGTCGAGTGTCACCATAATTTAGTTTAAGTTTTAGGATAAATTACTTCTTATATTTAATTAACTTAATTTTCCGATTTCAATTTTCGCGTTTCTCTTACTTAGAGGAAACCTCTAGGCCGGCGGAATTGTCTGAGCCATATTTATATTTAAAAAAAAACTCATAGACACACACACACACACACACACGCTTCCTCGCTTCCTTCCTTTTCCCCGCCATTTTCTTTCACTCATTCCGCTGTCAATCGTCGCATGGATAGCTCGCGCGTCCTCAGCCTAGCGCTTCAACGGCTGCCGCGATTACCAACCGGTTGGTGCACACGCCAAGTTCGCGATCACCATCATCACCGCGACCAGCTCACCTCAAGTTTAAATAAAGGATTGAGAACGCAGCCACCATCATCCATCTCCCGTAAGTCCCCAACAATAATAGAAAAAAAAGATGGGTCATTGCGTATATGTCTAGATCCTAAGGATCTTAATAATGTGTTAATAAGACAACATCACTTGATTCCTACAATTGAAGAAATTACTACTAAATTGTGTAACAAAGCAGTGTTTTCAGTTTTAGACTTATCCGATGGGTTTTATAATATTAAATTAGCAGACAAATCAACAGATTTGTGTACTTTTAACAGTCCATTTGGATGTTATAAATTTAAAAGACTGCCGTTTGGGTTATCAATAGCACCAGAAATTTTTCAGAAATATAATGAAAATGCCTTCAGTGACATACCTGGTGTAATAATATACTGCGACGATTTATTGATCACAGCAAATACAGAAGCTGAGCATGATGAAGTATTGAAAAAGGTTCTTGAGAGAGCTAAAAAGTGTAATGTTCGATTCAACAAAAAGAAGTTTCAATATAAGTTGTTGGAAGTGAAGTATTTCGGGCACATTTTTTCAAAAAATGGAATGAAAATAGATCCGGAGAGGGTAAAAGCTATAAATAATATTAAAAGTCCTAGTAATAAAAAAGAATTACAGATTTTTCTTGGAATGGTAAATTATTTGCGAAAATTTGTACCCTACCTTGCACAGTTAGCATCACCACTGCAAATGCTATTAAAAAATAATATTGATTGGTTGTGGACTGTAGTACATGAAGACACATTTATTAAAATTAAAAAATACGTAAGTTCAGCACCAATATTACAAAACTTTAATCCAAAATTGCCAATAGTCATACAATCCGATGCAAGTAAAGACGGGTTGGGTTGTTGTCTTTTACAAAATGGCAAGCCAGTCAGTTTTGCATCAAGAAGTTTATCGCCATCAGAGAAAAATTTTTCACAAATAGAAAAAGAACTGCTAAGTGTAGTTTGGGCTACAAAAAAAGTTTCATTACTTCATCTATGGTCAAAAGTGTATAATATTAAATGACCATAAACCATTAGAAACTTTGTTAAAAAAAAATATACATGAAATTCCATCTCCAAGACTGCAACGCTTAAAACTAAAATTGCTGAAATATAATATTGAATTCAGATACTTAAAAGGAAGATTCATGTATATTGCAGATTTACTGTCGAGATCATATCTTAATGAAACTGATGTTGATGATTCATATATGTATGAAGTCATTCATTGTGTCGGACAGGCTCATTATTTGCAATGTACAGATGAACAAAAACAACAATTAATACTAGAAACTACAAAAGATAGTGAATTGTGTCAACTAATTGATTATAATAAAAATGGATGGCCGGAGACTGAAAAAAGTATACCGGACTATTTAAAATATTATTTCAAATTGAGATCAGATATAACTGTTGATGAAGGCTTGGTATTTTTTAATAACAGATTAATAATTCCGAAAACAATGAGAATGTCTTTACTCAATAAATTACATGAGGGCCACATTGGTATGTCAAAAATGAAACAATTAGCAAGAAAACTATACTTATGGCCAAAAATAGAGTGTCACATTGAGGATTATGTCAGAAAATGCTTTATTTGTCAAACTTATCAGAATAACAACATTAAAGAACCATTATTACCACATGAAATACCAAATCTGCCGTTTTTTAAATTAGGAATAGATATCATGGAATTTAGAAGAAAAAGCTATTTAATAATTTGTGACTATTTTTCAAAGTGGCTTGATATAAGACCTATCGCTAGTAAGAGTGCCAGTAGCATAATTCATGTTTTAATTGATATTTTCTGTTGTTTCGGCATTCCTGGAGAAATAATAGCAGATCATGTGCCATTTGACTCAAATGAATGTAAAAAGTTTGCTTTAGACTGGGGATTTAAATTTACATATTCTAGCCCGAGATATCCACAGTCAAATGGCATGGCGGAACGTGCTGTACAAACGGCAAAAAAGATTATGTATAAATGTAGTGAGGATAAATCTGATTATAGGGCTGCTCTGCTTCAGTATAGATCATCTCCAGTATCAAATACTAACTTTACACCGGCACAACTTTTAATGAGTAGAAACTTGAAAACAAAGTTACCAGTAACCTATACATATTTAGAACCAAAATTAAATGAAAATGTTAGAATAGAATTTAGTAAAACAGTAAATAGAAATATAAAAAATTATAATTTAAGATCTAGACCTAAGAAAAGTTTTGTAATTGGCCAAGATGTATGGTTCAAAAAAGATAGTAACAGTAACATATGGACAATGGGAAAAATTGTTAATAAAAATAGCTATAGATCTTATGACATTCAAAGCAGTAATAATTGCATATATACCAGAACCTCTTATCATATTCGACCTCAATAGTTTGGTGACACCTAACGATACCTTCTAGGGGGTTGTGTGCAGCTGCAATGGGTCTCCTTAAACTTTCATAAAATACTAAGTTTAATTATTTAGCCATATAAGTACTACTTATATACTAGTGTGTAGGATATTACTTATTAATTTAGTTTAAACATTAATGGGTATTTGTAAAAAATAAAAAGGGATGATGAAGTATCGCATGTAGAGATAAAAACAGAACAATTTGTTTTATATAAATTTAGTTTATTATTTACCTTGTAGTATCACATGTAGAGATAAAAACAGAATAATTAGTTTTATATAAATATAGTTTATTATTTACCTAATAGTATCACATGTAGAGATAAAAACAGAATAATTAGTTTTATATAAATTTAGTTCTTTAATTCTTTACTGTAAAAAAGGGGAAGATGTAGTATCTTGGGGTTGCTATTAAACGCAACTTTATAGTACAGACGTGCGAAATGATCTGAGCAACTACTGGTTAGTTTTGACAGTTAATACAATGGGTACAGGCTATAATGTACCGTGCAACATTGTGCGACAACTCTAGTGTGGTCTTGTGGACAAGACGCAGATACGCATAAGCTCACATGTAATATACTTTAATAAATAAATACATCAAGTTCCCTCTTAATACTATCTTTAAATCAACACCACATGATCATACAATACAGATACCTTGCTGTGGGCGACCATTAGTATAGCTTGTTCTAAATCTATAAGACAAGCTGACGACGATGACCGGAATACCAGCTGCAGCGTCTTGACTCCCTACAGAGGCGAGCCACTAGAATTGTTGACGATCCCATGCTCACTAACAAGCTGGACCCACTTAGCCTCCGAAGAAATGTGGGTTGCCTGTGGGTCACTTGTTTTTCGGGGAATGTTCTGAAGAGCTTATTTATATTATTCCTGCTTCAAACTTCCACTATCGCACATCCCGATACCGTCAAAAAGCTCACCCCCACATCTTGCAAAGCTAGAAATCCCACATCGATCGATTTTTCCGCTTTTTTATTCCGCGGTGGAATTAAGGTGTCCTTCCCCCAGAGGTCTTCCCGCCGAGCTTCAACATGAAGCGTTTCAAGAAGGGTGTCTACAACTATCTCTCCGAGCTGGCAAAGCACCGTCAACACCGCTAGTGTTGCAGGTGTCCTTAGGCGGTGGTTTCTGCTTACCATCAGGCAAACCGCAAGCTTGTTCGCCTCTCTTATAAAAAAAATGTTGGACAACATCGCATAGAACGTTTCGCAAGAGCGTGAGTCGAAAGTTTGAGACCTAAAACGTTACGCAGTAGGTACAGATAAGAAATATCTTAGGTCACACTTTAGATACATTCGTGGCTATGAAATGTTTGGGTCACAGTGTCGGGTCCTGGAGATAAGGAGCTTTCGCTGTATTCTGCAAAATCCTTGACAATTATACGGAGAACCGACTTGGTATCTAGTCTAGTTTATAATAACAGTTACAAATTTATAATGTAGACTATTGATAATATAAATATGCTATAGTCAGTTTGTTTGTTCCTCTTTCTCTCCGCAACAGAGCTACGGAGCGACCTGATTTTTTGCATAGAGATAGTTGTAGGGTCGGAGAGAGACATAGAAGTCTTTTATCTCGGAAAATTTTAAGGTTCCTTTAACCACGCAGGTGAAACCACGAGGTGCAACTAACCTATTATGTACTTAGCGGACCCGGCAGACGTCGCCCTGCCAGGAAAAGCAGCGTCACATTAAATATGATATGTTAAATATTAATTCAATTGTATTCAATTGTTTTCAAACCATCCAGGAACCCATTTAAATATACACACAAAATCTCATCCAAATCGGTCCAGCCGTTTAGGAGGAGTACAGAAGAATTATATATATTAAGATAAATAAATCCCTATTTACTTTGGTCACGCCATAACTTGAGAACGACTCTACCAAATTCATATATTTTTTATAAGTTTTCTAATACTTTGTATAAGATTCTTACGGAAAGAAAAATTAGGAAAATTGCGCAGAAAATTGGAAAATTTCAGTTTAAAACTTAAAGACATTTTTAACTCGCGGGTGAAACCGCGGAGCGCAGCTTGTGTTCTTTAAATTTTGTTGGAACTTCAATAGCTTTAGAAATATTAGTGACTATTTACTTCTAAGTCTTAAATACCTCTGGTATTAATAGTATTGTTAAAGCGTTAATTGCATACTAAACTTATACGATACAACTTTACAAATTAATTTATACATTACGGCGCGACGCGAATAAGTTCCCGATTGAGATCCACTTTTAATCGGACTAATGATAATTCAAACCCGATAAAAAATATTCATGATATAAAGAAAATTCGTTACCAAGTGAATAGCAAATCTTGCAGTCGAGGTATTTGGCTATCTACACCTAAAATATCGTACGATAAGATTGTTTTCATACAAGCCACGATATGAAAATATGTGACAATTTTTTACAAAAGATTAGCTCTATTTCGGTAAAAATAAAAAAATTATAAACCGCAGAGGCGACTTCTACAAATTCAAATTAGTTTATTTAAGTAAAATATATCGTCTTGGATATTCACCAAAGAACCAGAGTCACAAACATAGCTGTTAAAATTTGCAAGTTGAAGTGGCAATGGGCAGGCCACATCGTTCGAAGAACCGATAACCGATGGAGAAGAAAGGTTCTTGAGAGGAGACCACGAACCGGAAGAAGCAGCGTAGGTAGACCCACTAGATGGACCGACGACATTGTGAGAGTCGCGGGCATTCAGTGGATGCAGATGGCAGGCTTTCGTTCAGTGTGGAGATTAAAGGGGGAGGCCTTTGTTCAGCAGTGAACGTCTTCTGGCTGATGATGATATCCTTCTTTTTATTATTGACTAGCTGTTGCCCGCGACTTCGTACGCGTAGAGCTCGGCCTTCGGCCTCGCTACCGCGACCCACTCCAAAACACAAAATTTCATCTAAATCGGTCCAGCCGTTTACTCACCGTTTAAACCTTCCCTAGACCTCCACGAATAATTCAAGACCAAAATCAGCCAAATCGGCCCAGCCGTTCTCGAGTTTTAGCGAGACTAACGAACAGCAATTGATTTTTATATATATAGATAGTACAAATAAAGGCTTTTTTACCTTTACGTTCAGCAAAGGACAAACATTTAATAAGACATAAGACGACATTTTACAAGGACATTGTTAATTAACTTCGCCGTAGAAAATTGAAGATTGTGTTTTTGCGACACGCTCTTGTGATCGCGGGATTTACCTCACGATAAACCTGATATAAATAACGCTGTCATGCGTGTAGTTGTAGACTATCATAATCTGCACTTGTGCGGTAATGGTATTTTAATATTTGCATATAAAATCATAAAGGATGTACTAACACACATCGTAGTAGGAATCGCACACAACTGTAGCAAAAAAATTCTATACCGTATTATACTTCAAAAAGGTGACGGAAGAAGTCTGTTAAGTAATATAAAAAAATTCTTTCAAAGAAAAAAAATTCTTAAAAAAAACTCAATTGATAGCCATATCGTGATGGTAGATAAGAAAATTGTGTCCGTCATATTGAATTTATTGTGACGTCATTTTATTTTTCGTATTTCTCTGGAAACCCTTTCATTTGATACCCATATCATGGAGGTGCATTAGCAAATAAGTATAAGTAGTGTTGATATAAGTCTTTGTTTAGGTGTCGAATAAAATTTATTTTCTTTCTTTCTTTCTTTCAAATATAACTGGCCCACCATATTGGATTTTGAATGACGTCATTTAGCTAACCTTGCATTGTCATCCAAACTAAACGTGTATGCAAAATTTCAGCTCAATCGGTTGAGTTTAACTAACTGGTCTAAAATTCAATTGCAAGATTTGTCCTACACTTATACGAGTACATACTAACAAGGCAAGTTAAATAAAAGTTTGTAAAAACATCCCAATTATCTGGGAGAAGGGCGTTGACAATAAAAAAAAAACATTGTATTGTTCAGTTGTAGCTTTGCTCTTTATAATTTAGTTTTTGGTTTCGAATATGGCCGAAGCGATCAAAACATCTGTTTTGTTTTCAGATTCACATAATCGCGAGCGTAAGCATCGATAACTCTAGGCTAGTGGTAAACGTTGTTTGTATACTATTTGTACGTACTAAGTGCTTTAGTGATATGCAATTAAATGGCTATTGGCTCATGCAACTATCAACGTGAGAGGAATTCATGGGAAATAGACGAGTCACGTTTCATTAACGTGTACCCGACCGGGAGGTTTTAAGGTCAGAGCCGAGAGCGTCTGAATAAATAATAAGGCGACAACCGCAAGGGCATACTTTTGCAGATTTTCTGCAAAGGATACTCAAGGATACTCACTATACAGGGTTATTCTGAAAGGGTTAAGGCAAAAAGAGCGAATTTTACTCTTCGATATAAACAAAGTTTACTTTAAAAACTACTATAACAAGTATAAATTCAACATTTTTATATACTCCTAATAAAAGAGCTGATAAACTTAAACAGCTTTTCTAAGTCATAGCTAAGAACATTCTCGATCAAGTCACCTTTTAAACATGAAAAATGTGCTACGATTTTTTTAAAGATAGGTTCACACATACCTTAAACTTATAACATCACTCTTTTTGTGTCGGGTGTTAAAAACGCACAAGAACGTCTAGAAGAACTTTTTCTATGGCTCCCGTGGTAAAATTTGTTCATAATGATAAGTAGTACTATAGCCCCATTTGGCTTAACATACCCTTTCCGAATATCCCGGTACAATAGTTACAATGTTGTTATAAGAGATCATAAAGTCATGTACGAGTAGGTATAACACATCATTAAGTGCCACAAACTTCAGCCATCTCACAATCATTAAAGTTACAGCCTATTTGAGTACACTACACAATATTTAAATCTAGAAAGAAAAAAACACATCTCTAATATCACACACACACACAATGTGACACTAATATCATACTATACTATAATTATCAATGTCTACGGGACCAATCTGATCCTTAAAATTTTTACAAACTTAAAAAACAACAACATTGAAAATCCCCCCCCCCAGCCCCTTTTTTTTAAAGGCGGTTAAAAAGATTCAAGTGGAAGCAGTGCCGCTCGGCTACATGAATATGTCAGCACCTCAGGTACGATGCGACTGTCCTCATTTGATATTCTGACGACTTTCCTCAAAGAAAAACGCTGCACTAAGCAACAGAGTGAAGACAGGATTTGAGATTTTACAAATTTATGCGTTGCTCAGAAAAAATAAATGGAAGTGTTATATGTACCTACAGTTTCCCCTTAACTCTTAGATAATATAACCTGTTGCACGCGACTTAGTGTGCGTAGCACCCCCTCCTTTGCCCCCCTTAATTAGGAACTTTTGCAAAACCCTTTCTTAGCGGATCTCTACTACATCAAATGTCAGGTTTGCAGGTCAATATGTTTTCGAGATTTCGCAATGAGTCAATTAATTAGTGAGAGGTTTTTCGGTGAGTGGTTTGAGTGAATGTTTTTTTAATAATATAAAATTTTCTGTTATTTTACTCCTTACCTGCTGCAAGATAAACGCCGGACAGCAGACTGCCGACCCACGCAACTGTTCCCTTCCCCTCGCCGAAGTACGTGACCAGCTCGGGCAGAAATATTCCGAAGGTGTACGCTATGCCGTCCACGATGAGGTTACACATGAAGGAGGCGAACACCACCACCCAGCCGTAGCCCCCGTCGGGGGGCGGCGGGATGGCCCCGTAGTCGTAGGCCTCGTCGTCATCGGCGTCCGCCGCGGCGCCTTCCGCCGTCAGTCTTGCCGCCTCTTCGCATGACGTCTCACTTTCAGTCTGTAACAAAAGATAAACTGTTTAGGTGGTGGTACACATTCCCGAAACTAAGTCTCTCTGCATCTTACTATGTCTGAGAGTCATACATTTTGTCGTGTCAATGATCGGCTTAGTACAGTCTACATGGTGTAAGGGGAACACTTTCGAAGCCAAATGAAGGTAATTGTACTCATCATTATGAACCACTTTTAGTATGGGACCAACACTGAAATCGCGAAAAAAAACAGCTGTTCCATACATTTTGTCGAGTGTCAATGACCGTTTTCTATAGAACAGTTGATATTTTTGTCGCGATTTCAGGGCTGGTCCCATAGTAAATGTTGTTCATAATGATGAGTACAATTACCTTCTTTTGGCTTCGAGAGTGTTCCCCTTACACCCCGTATAAGCGTAACCCTATATGTTTACTACTAGCTAGTTTTGTTGTAAATTATTTCAGGCTGCCCTCTATAATGCGGACATTGTATGGATTGGACAGATTCGCGCGCAGGTCCAACAACTATTCGATGCGGTTGCAATGCAGTAAGTGACATTTAAATTCTCTTGAAAATATACTGAACGTGGTGTTTACATACTACGTGCTTCTATGAGTAAAGATAAATTAATATCAAGTGTTTGAAGATCACTGAGAACGCCATCTATGACGGAGAAGAAAATGTTTCGAATTGAATTAAACTAGAATATAATCAGGAGGATGAATAAGTATAATTAGTGATTAAATGAACTTACCTTACTAAAGTTCTATCATAATTATACGTACTTCATCCGAATAGATTAACGTCCATCCTTTCCCTCCTTCCTCATTCTTTCAATTTGCCCTGTTAAGCGAAATATTTTGAACACTCAAAACTCTATTAATGTACCGGTTTGACTCTGATGTATGCATAAAAAAATAACACGCTTAACTATAGTTCAATTGGCGTAATACAACGCACAGTACTACAATTAATATCAAGTTAATCTATTCTGATGAACTTAGTATATTTATGATAGAACTTGACTAAGGTAAGTTCGTTTCAACACTAAATATATTTTATGATAACTAATTAGATACAGTATCAATATTCGAGTAATATTCAAGATGATCCAATTTCCGAAATGGAATATAAACAATATGTATCTGCAAATAGGAGCTCGAGAAAGCTGATCGAGTATGTGTGTGGGCGATGATAATAAACAAATATATGCTTTTCGCAATGTATGCATAATTCATTTTGCCAAAACAAACAAACAGGTAACATCAAGGCAACGCGAGGTGATCCATTAGTAAACGTAGACGCTTTCTGTGTGATATATAACCGAAATCTGCAATAAATAAAAGATCGATTTTGTGGAATCGATTAAGTTTTTTACACTCTTATATTCAGTCAGTACCCACTACATAGATAGTAGATAAAATGATGTTTATCTATCTACGTGAGTTTAAACTTGCTGCGGAATGAAATAATTTCTGTCTCTGTCACTTTTATTTCCAATTGGGTAAAAGTGATAGGTGACAAAAACCCAAAACTATCCATATAGCAAGGATTCTCTACAAAGGTGATGTGAAACAAAGTCACGTGATTTGCGAAACATTGATTGCACAAAATGGCGTCTTTTACTAGGGATGTTTACTACGGATGTTTATTGTTTTCGACAGCTAATGTACCGCTTGACAGGTATACAAACATAGCCGACGTGACGCAAAGATATCCTAGATTATATTACTCTATGGAACATCCTTTATCCATAACTATATCTATTGCCTGAAAGTTTTGCCTTGTTTGTCGCATTTGTAGCGCTAAAAGTTCAAAGTTAAAAGCGCAGTCCGCCAAACTCCTTTGATGCGTTTTAAAACCGCTTGAGCGTCCATCATCACGCAGCCCGATAATTCGTAAAAGACGACGATGACTTGACGATAGACTAAGCTTCGTGGCGATAGACGAGACGCAGATGTGGGGGAATGAAGAAGGTATCAGAAGAAGCCCGCAGGCCTTCTATTTTAGCACCAAATCCAATGTCACGTCACTACTATCTACGAATGCCACAACCTTGTGTAGCTAAAACAACACTACATTTGGCATACAAATTAACATACCTATAATAAATTTTATGCTTTACGTCATCTCGATCCCGTTTAATATCATTGTTCGTACTTAGTCCGACATTACTGGTGCCTATCGTAAAATTACTGAATGTTTCTAATAAAACGCTGGCGTCGACAGCCTTTTGCTTTTACTCTTACTGCCTCGTTAATTTTCTTTTAGCTTTGAGCTTTCCTTCGAGAAATTAACTGCCTAAATTAACATAAAAGGGAAGCACTAGAACACAAGCTGTGTAGTCTTATAAATGATGTCTATTGTTGTGGTAGTTTTGTTTGGTTATGTAATCGTTTCGGTTACTGTTTAGAATAGCCGTGGTCAATGTCATTGCCAGTACGGATGAGAATTTGAATTATAATCAACTAGAAGGTCATTCTACACGTGGTTAGAATGACTAAATGCATGGTGTTGCAAGCACTATGCACTCTTATCGTAGGTTCAGGACAAAGGAAATATATAAATACTGTAACCGCAATACGTTTATTGTATGATATAGAAAATGTAGCAATAATAGACAGCCTTATTATTATCCCGAAAACTCCGACTCTCCACTTAGCCTACACGAACATAAGTTGTAACAATATATTGATAAAAATTTGTTCAAGCATAGGGTAAACAAATATATGCCATAGGTGGTAAACAAGCAGACGGGTTACCTGATGGTAAGCAGTCACCGTCACCTATGGATACCTACTGTAACACCAGAGTCATCACAAATACGTTGCCGTCCTTTATTTTAGACCTAGACTTTATTAACTCGTCTTTTGAAGAAGTATATTTAAACATAATATATGAGGAATGGCAGTACGGAAGGGAGGGTTTTACTTTAAAGTGGGACAATCATAGCAAAAACAATATTAATAAGGAAACAAGTAAGCACATTATTAGACCTAATACAAAATATGTATACTATTTTACAAATATGAAAGGGTGTGCGAAAGTATGTAACGAAATTGCTGTACTGGTCAAACACAAACAAGCAGCGGCCGGCTGGTGGTGTGATGGTTAGTGAATAAAAAGAATAACGCCACCTGAAAAAAAGTTCTACCTTAAGTTTAAAAAACTACATTCAACAACTGTATTTACAAATAAAATGCTCTACATACACAGACCTATATCCAAGTAGACGCCACAAGTCGACCTACCTCTCATGTCATATTTCCAATATAATTATGATTAATCGTCATAATTGAGTCCGGATAAAATCAGTCTGCTCAATCAGTGCCGCGACAACACGTTTCAGTTTGAAACGAAAATTATATTTATAGTCATTGCATATTAATTACTGAAAGTTTCAAATATTTTATTTTATAATATCTTTGTATCGATTTTTTTGTTTCAAATTTAATCATTTTTGTTTCAGGTTAGGTTTTATTTTTCTCTCTTTTATGTATTAATATTTTATTTCAGGTTAGGCTAAAATTAGCTTCACAAATATCTACAGAGAAAATAATTTATCCTAAAATCCATATTGTACTCGAAGCGACGTAGAAGCGGAATTACACTGTCTTATTTTATTTCTTGTATCCACCGATACCGGTATCAGCGGGTAATTTGAAAATTATTTTTTTCTTGTATCCACGGATACCGGTATGAGCGGGTAAAACGAAAATTGTTTTTTTTGAAGGAAACGGATCACGGTATCGGTGGATACAACTCGCCCGGATCCGTGGCTAATAAAACCGATACCGGGATCCGTGGATACAAACCCCAATAAAGTGGTATTGTATTGTAACGGCTGAATGAATAAAGTTTGGGATGTAAAGTAGCATATAGAAAAAAAAAATAATAAAACATACAATCGAATTGATAACCTCCTCCTTTTCGAAGTCGGTTAAAAAGAAGCCTGTGTTATTTCAGTGATTAACACTTTTATCTTGAAACATTATACGGTTCCTGTAGGATAGCGGGAAATCCACGGGGATTAGCTAGTACAGAAATAGAGCAATGTTTCTAACGGAAATCTATAAATAATAATTTGTATGAATTATTGTTTATAATATCTTCATAATATTACTGCTTTGAATAGTAATAATGACCATATAAAATCGCGAAGTTGTAGTTAGATATATTATTATCGCAAAGTTATTGTCTTCAATGGCCACATCATCACAGATTTATGATATTGCAATAGCTAGACCGTCAATATCACGTCTTGCTTCATATTTATCTAGACTACTTCTCAGGTTGACCCATTCACAGAAAAAGATAAGATATTATAGGGTACGTGAAAAGGGTGTACTAAGCCGAAAGAAGGTTCGTTAAACTCATTATTATGAACAACTAGCTGCGCCCGCGGTTTAACCGGCGAGTTAAAATCGTCAAGTTTTCTGAAATTTTCTAGTTTTCTGCGCAATTTTCTTAATTTTTCTTTCCGTAAGAACCTTCTACAAATTACTAGAAAACTTTAAAAAAGATGGATGAAATCGGTAAAATCTTTCTCAAGTTATGGCGTGACCATGGGAAATAGGGATAAATTTTTATATATATAGATAATAAATTATATATATATAGTATATAGATTACGGTCGCATAGATCAGAATCTAGATGTAGATGACTTCTTTGCAAAATTTTAGTTTATAATGAGTACTTGTTTTTTTAGGGTTCCGTACCCAAAGGGTAAAAACGGGACCTGCGATGTCTCAGCCTAAGCCTAAGACTAAGCCTGCGATGTCTGTCTGTCTGTCCGTCTGTCCTACCTATTAACGGCTATATCTTTCGAACCGTAGATAGACAGTTGAATTTTTCACAGAATATGTAACGTTACGGCGAATTAAAAACGATAATACTTGCAAACGTCAAACTTGGCACGATTGTAGTACATACACACTCTAAAGTATAACAACAAATAATAAATAATGGCCAAGTGCGAGTCGGTGATAAATTTCTGTTCATTACCAGGTTATTATACTCGAGCGCCTGTAACAAACTGCGTAGGAAATTTCTGCGACAATTTTGGAAGGCGTTATAATAACTGGTAATTCGTTTACTTGGACAACCTTATTGTATTTTGTAGTGGTACGGAACCCTCAGTGCGCGAGCCCGACTCGCGCTTGTGTAGTTTATTTAGCTTAGTACACCGCGTTACCTTTCCGCGTAGCCCTGTATAGTATTCCATCAACTCTAATAACCGTCTAGCGCTAGCTTGTTTACGATTACAAACACGTGGAGCAAACCTGACTAATAGGTACCTAGTCTAGTACTGGTTGAAAAAACGAAGGATTAAAAATAATGTAAACAATGTTGTAGATGCGATGACTCACAAATCTAATTTACATAAAGAACCATCCAAATGGAGCAGAAATCTTTGCGGGAGCTTGAAAATAGAGCGTTTCATGAATCCTTGACGTATAAAACAAGAGGTACTGTGCCAATTTCATTGAAGCCGTGAAGTAACACTGAAGAGTATCATCTTTTTCCTTCGAAGTAGGCCAAGGTACTGATAAAAAGTCCAATCAATAGGTACTCATACTCAACTCGATCGATCGAGTAATCAAAACCGAAATTCTTCAATCAGCCGCCAAAAACCTCTTCACTCTAATTTGTATTGCGTTGCGAAGCGACGTTCGTATCACATGGGCCTACAAAAAATATTGGAAAATTCCATCGTAGCAAATACGGTAAATAAAACATGATCATTTTATTTTCGACTAGCGGTCCGCCCTGGCTTCGCACGCGTATTATTGGAGTTTTAGTAAGGATCCCTAATTTTTTTGAAAATATAATACAGCTTATGTCACCCGGGGATAGTGTACCAACAGTGAAAGAATTTTTCAAATCGGTACAGTGGTTTCGGCGCCTATTCGATGCAAACAAACAAACAATCAAATCTTTCCTCTTTATAATATTAGCATAGACTAGCTGATCTTACGTCAGATCCAGACTTCTTAGAAAAAAGCACTTTCAGTTTTTCCAGAATTTTCAAAATTTCCAGGCAAATTTTCCAATTTTATTTTCCTTCTTAACCCCTGTTTTGTGGGAACAAAACAAAAAATATTATTTAAATCGTCAAGCCGTTTTGAGTTTTAGTGAGTGAGACCAACGAACAGCAAGTGATTTTAATATACTCGTAATAATAATATATCTAGGTAGATTTTCAGTTTTGGGGTTTGGTTTTGTGTGACTTGGTCTTTAATTTGGTATTATCTCTAGCTCTACCTACTACATTATGGTAGGTACAGCTCTATCATTGACTTTACATCAATCAGACAAGACATACAATCAGAAAAAAGAAAAGAAAGTTTTTTGTGCATATAATCGAGAACATAATAAGAAATCATGTAAGTTCTCGATTCTATATTTTAACCAGCTATGCGCAGCTTGCGCTTCTTATAATCTCTCAATGATAGAGCACATTATGCTTTGTAGAGTCAATGATAGAACTAACCATAATGTCGGTAGAGCTAGAGATAATAACATCATAGTAATATTATAAATGCGAAAAGTTTGTTGGTTTGTTTGTTCCTCTTTCACGCATCCACAGAGCAACGGACAGACTTGACTTTTAGCATGGGTATAGTTCAAGGGCCGGAGAGTGACAAAGGCAATTTTTTAATCATCATCATCACCATTTTTCCTCACTACGCGGGTGGAACCGCGGGATGCAGCTAGTAATATATAAATTTGCGAGTACATCCTCGGTTATTGTTTTATGGGTTGATTGTCTGATGGCTCTATGTAACAAAGCATAGCATTGTTTGCAGAGCGCGGGTGCTCGACTCGACCTTGTCTATGTTTACCACTCACGGGTCCGGCATAATGATTTATTTTGCTAACATAATATCAAGGTGTAAACTTCCTTAGTTTCCTTAACGAACGTAAAATATATAGGATGTAAATTTGATAGAATGTTATACTTGAGTCTAACATTATATTAAAATTTCACTATTTGTGAATGAGATATATATAATTAATAAGCTAATTTATTAACGTGATCTCGCTTAAAAAGCGCTCGCTTAGCGGAAAATATTTTTTGTAATTTTTTTCATCTTAGACTTGCTTTTTTTCATTGAAGCTCTCTTTCAATGCTTTTTACGATAACTGGATTTTTGGCGTTCTGATTCTATCATATAAAAAGAGCAATTTCAGTAAAAATTCTGTATTTTTTATAGAAAATAACGGCTTCAAATTTTCGTAAAACTCAAGAAAGATAGAGAGTGGATTTTATTAAATTACTAACATAAAATTTTAATGTTATGGTTTACTTGTTTTATAATCGTCTTGACAATTACGGGTTTGTTTTTTTCGTTTTATGCCCATCACAATCTCTCAGTGAAAACAATCAAAAAGCGTTCGAGCGTCGTTGTACATACATTGTATCAATTATATAGTCCACAATGCCACATTTACTCCAATTTAGACGTTATGTCGCTTGCATACTGTTCAACGTTAGTTATCCGCTGTCATCGTAGCTCTGGCGTCGTGCGGTGTTGTAGTCGGATCGCGGTTACCTTTTAAGTAACCAAAAAGTCGGCGCAATTCAAAGCATGCGCCGAGTTTCGGTTCGGACATTTTTGGCACCATTGTGACTCTATGTGTATTGTATCTCGATGTTTATGGCCGAAAATCTAGATACCTAAAACTGAACGATAGCATTTTTTCATTCGCGCGAACTAGGATGGAGAGCGCTTGCCTAGAATGAACCTGTTTACTCTCCATTAAGATATAATATACTTGTGACATGGTGTTTACTGTTTAGTAATAAAACGTGATTTCATTTCAATGAGTGAGCAAAATGAGGAAGCCCATGTGACCTCAAAATGTTTGACACTGACGCTCATATCCTGCAAATAATTACTCTGTATTACTGGAATATATCGTATAAAGAATTCTTAGCACACAATTAGAATTCATGCGACAATACATTCCGCGTTGTTGAAGTGCTAATAAATTAAACTAATGCACATAGATTCCGCATTTCTGCGTCGTACTTGTAATTTATGACAATTTTAATACAAAATATTAAAAACCGCCACGCTCTTAAAATCTTCACAAAGAAATGAACAAAGAAACAGAAGCCGGTGTACTTTTGTAAAAACCGTGTCATGAGAGCTTTCGTTTCGCCTTATTTATATCTTCTTTGAACAAAGACCCAAAAGTTTAACGAACTGCTAAAGCTGATTTGCAAAAACGCAAATTTCAATTTCAAAGTTGAATGCGATTTGATATTAACAAAGTTTGTCACCTGGATTGTAACAAGTATGTTTCCACATCACATCATCAGCCAGTAAACAAGCCAGTTGGGGCAATTACTCACAATTGACACTTTTGACACTTAAAGTATAAAAAAATTAAAAACTGTAAATTTTTAGGCAATTCAATTTTTTTTTTAACAATTATAATTTAAAAACAGTTTGTTTATTAGAATCAGGGCCCTGCTCGCTGGTACCATAACAATGCATTGTCACCGAACTTGCATAAGTATGCCAAATTTCAGCTCTATCAGTTGAGGACAACTGGTCTAAAATTCAGTTGCCGGAATTGTCCCACACTAACAGACCAAGTTAAATAATAGCTTGTAAAAACAAATTAAAGCCTGGTTAATGCGACGTGTGACGAAAATGCTGGCGTGTTTCTGGCTCAACGCATAAGCATTGCCATTCAGCGTGGTAATGCCGCCAGCATGCTGGCTACGCTGCCAACTGTTAGTGGGCTTGAGCATTTGGATTGTCTTTAGACCTTCAACGGTCTATGGGCAGTCTAACTGTATTTGTAGTGTGAGTATTAGCTTGTATTTTGTTTAGTTAATAAAGGCACTTGCCCAGTAAAAACAAAAAGTAAAAACAAGCTTGTAAACGAGATTACATAATAGAATATGGAGATTCTGAAAGCCGAAGTATGGCAACAGGAAACTCATTCGAAAACTGAAGACCTTGTTCGCAAATCGAAATTAGGTCAATTCAGTGTTGGAATGGAAACAAATTCACCGTAGCATACAATGACGACCAGCAACGTTGACGACCCAGTATCGAATCAACGTGGTCGTCGTGTGCACGCACAAGTGTGCACGTGATGCCATTGGCAATAATAGTAATTGATTAGCGACGCACGCTGGACTGACGTCGCGTCCCAAGCTACGAGTATTCCCTTTACACCTAGGAGCCCATGAAAGATATAATAAGATGTCAACATAGATCCTTTTCCGTCGATTCTGTTCCACCGATTCTTGACGTGGGTTGATGAGATAATATATAAGCATTCAGGTCAGTGAATAATAACTATTTCGCTGATTCAGGTACCTTTGAGCTACATCACGATAATTTAGCAGATAATGAGTTTCATGTTCTGATATTAGTTGAGATTACCCTGTTAGAAGAAATACCTGCGTCAATATTTGTATAGCAAAGGTTTCGATACGTTTAAATATAGCTCAGGAAAATTGAAAACAATTTTAGGCAATACCAAACAAGACGACTTAGAGACCCGTTTTCACTAATCCTAGGTGTCGCATAAATAACATGCCTAAACATTTAGGAGGGCATAAAAACGTGTCACCAAACTTTAGAGGATATAACTAGTGACGTTAGGCGTCACCTAAAGTTACGACACCGATTCAGGGGTGCCTCTATTTTATTTTTTATTTTTTTGAGGGGGAAATATTCTAAGAATACCCGGCTGCATTGGGTGCAGCCAGGTTATGTGGGATTATACACACTAAGCGCAGCGTAGAACGGCCACACACTAGAAGGACAGACTACCTAAAAGAGCAGGGACCGCAGGGAAACGCTAGATGCAGGCCGCTTCCAACCTGCCCTTTTGGAGATCGATGGGGGAGGCCTATGTCCAGCAGTGGACGTCCTATGGCTGAAATCATGATGATGATGATGCCCACTAAAACCCCCCTAGTGACCAGCCTTAGTGCTTGACTAGAGGGCTCCGGGATCTCCAGGAGAACGCACCGGAGCCCTCGGCACTGCGCTACGGCTCCTCCCGAGACAACCGTGTTGTCCCAGGATTCATGGGTGCCTAATGATAGGCAACTACAACTTTTCAAGGCCAGAGTGAATAGGTATCTTCTAAGTCTGCGTGCTTCATCTTTGACCACATCGTCGCTTAACAACAGGCGAGTTGGTGGTCAAACGCGGACCGCGTTAAAAAAAACTTTAAAATGACGGCCCGCACCGCGCTCACTCGCTCACATCAAAACCATAGATAACTGTAAAAATTTTGGCAACTCATAGCTTAGAACTCACCTATTAAAAATGGATTGGTGAAACTGAAGATTGCGCTCAAGACTCTGCTTAGATTTAAAGTTCCTTAGTTAGGCGTCGCCTTCTTCGTGGTTAGTGAAAACGGGCATTATATACACGGCTTAATTATAACGAAAAAGAACTTACCGTTCCCATTATAGATTTAAAAAAATAAACACTCAAAGAAAATCGAGCAACAGCCACAGCCACTCCAGTTGCAAAATCAACCAACAATGACAAGTTGAGATAACACAGGTCCGAGCCAGAACGGTACGAGTGAGTATTAATTTGATATAATATGATATCCTAATCCATTGATTTATAATCACATGGATGTTGGATCTAGTACAACGATTCTAGTTGGTGGCGGTGCATTGATAGAAATAGAAAAGGCGATTAGTGTATTGATGATCTGTGATAAAAAACATTTGTGTTATATCTTCTTAACCTGACTGAACTAACTTTTACAGAAAGTTTACCAAATGGGATATAATACACGGAATTCTTTAAAAGTTTACCAAACGAAACTTGTTGTATGGAAAGGAGAATGTTTACCAATCGCAACTTTTTAGGTTTCCCAAATGGGATACAATTAGTACCAAACAGGATGTAGCCAAAATGTGTACTTCAATTTCGATACATTTTAAAAATACTTACCGAAAATTTTAATCCTATGTCGTTCTAACAGTTTAATTTAGCTTGCATAATCCTAATTGTAGACTAAATAAGGCACAGATTACTTAAATATGGATTTACACTATTTCCATTTATAATTTTATTTTATTTTGTTTTAGCGATTGTAAACTAAATTGTGAATAAAATAATATAATAAAAAATAAAAAAAAAACACTCGTTTATTTGCTCTGACAGGCAACAACATTGTAAAAAAACCGAATGAAAACCATGAATTCCGATCACTTTTTTAGCTTTTCATAATGTTATTGCAGCTATCAGAGCAAATAAACGAATGGAAATAGTTTAGTCTTCTTTTGATTTACACTTTTTCAGCGCTGATGCGATATCTATAGTTTTTAATATCTTTGTCTTATTCGATAAATCGATAAAATTCTTGATAATTTCCACATACCGATATACAGTTTTTATCATTTATTAAATTACGCCTAGCGTCTTAGATTTATGTCTTGAATCAATTCGAGCTGCTGTCAAGGTTACGATGATGAGTAGTGTATTTGTAAAGACATACCTTATGAACTAGTGCGAATAGCACCAACTAGTCGGTGTACAACGCGTCTTGTGCACCGGTTTGACGTCAGTCGTTGCCCGGTTTTGCTCTTTAGGTTTTGCTAGACTGCGGTCCGCGTGAGAGAGAAAGAGCGCCTAGTTTTTAAAAAGCTTACTGACTTTAGGAGCTGGTAGTATAGTTTCAACTGAAAACTTTTTTTAGTTGTCAAGATAATGACCACAAGATTACAAGCATTTTTGAGTAAAGAAAATTGCTTAACACCTTTAGCAATGTTATAGTGTTAACACACGTATGGATTTGGTTGACGGACCGCCGTCCAACCAACGGGAGAGAAAGAGTGAGAATATCATATTTCCCTCTCTTTCTCTCCCGTTGGTCAGACGGCGGTTGAGGTTAACCAAATCCATACGTGTTTTAACACTATTAGATATTCAAAAGATAATGGCCGATCAATTTTTCGAAATCTGTTCTTTTTTTTTTCTTCAAAAATTGTGAAAATATGCGAAAGTCAATAAGCTCTAGCCGGGGAGCGTGGCCACGTAATTAATCAACTTTTATCGCAGTTTAAAGCATAATATCTAAGATACAATAGACTCGCTTAGTTAAACAATTAGGTGTGATTACGTATCACACATTGTTTCTTATCAAAACAAGCATTTATCTTAATCAGTTTGGCTGCCTGGCAACTCTGATCAAAGCCATCCTCGGTACGAGTACCTAAATCCATGGCCATTGCGCAAAATTCAACGGGTAAATATTGCTGTGAAGATTTTTCTGTATAATCATAGTCCATGCAAAAATCCCTAAACGTTTTCCCATCCCTACATAAATTATGAATTACACCATGCGGAATACTCATACGTTGACTCTCGCTTATAGTGCGTCTCATAATATAGGTAAAATAGGCCCGGCATGTTAAACTCTCTCTCTCTCTGGGGTGACTCTCGCTATCGGTGATTCTAATATTGTATAGAAGAGAAAAGACTGGCACGAAAACTGTTTTTTTCTTCAAAACGAGTAATATAACTTAGTATGTAAAAATTGATGACTACCTAATGAAAACGATAATTCATGACTTAGTCATGTAAATCCATCCCTCCTTTAAACCTAAATGAATAATGTGATTACTTGCACGTATTCTGTTAAATAAGTACAATTTCATTTATACACATTTTGACTTCAATCTATGTTTTAGACCTAACGAAAGTCATGTGAACTGTCGACAACAGCCTGCCAAAGAGTACAACTCATTTCTGATTAAAACAGCGCAGCGTATTACTATATTTATATGTAAGCACTCGTTTATCGCATAGTAATAATTCGAAACCTTCATAAATCCCAGATAATTATCAGCCTTACATGGCTGATGGAAGTAATTGAAGTACTTACTTAGTTACAGGTAGATAAAGAATACATACTTTTGTGTCAAAATAGGTTCGGTAGATCTACGATATGATAACACAATCAAATCGATGTCGAATTGTGCCACAACACCATTCGTGTTGCGTTCATCGTTATCTTTAGCATCTTATTTCGTTCCAAATCGAGTGTGGGCAAGTGATATAATAATTATTAAGAAAAACGTGTATTTTCATGTTTTTTTAAAAACTCCATAAAAGCATCAAGGCAAGTCTCCGCTACTTTACTGGGGCATACTTAGTTTATGACAGTAATATACGTAACAGGAGGTGCATGGCCTTAATGACTTAAGCCTGCCCAGTAATGAGCAAATAA
Source organism: Agriopis aurantiaria (assembly GCA_914767915.1). Lineage (NCBI taxonomy): Eukaryota > Metazoa > Arthropoda > Insecta > Lepidoptera > Geometridae > Agriopis > Agriopis aurantiaria. The sequence continues at coordinate 12,591,574 of OU611992.1, read as the reverse complement.
AACAAAAAAGGTGGATAAGCCAAGGGTCCGATTAATAAGGAGTTTTAGTGCAAACATAAAAAACCATGACAACGTTTCCTAAACTTTTATGTTCAGGCGTTAATACATATATAATAATGGTAGGATTATTATTTATTAAGTATCAGAGGCCTGTAGTAAAGTCTCCACCACTTTTCTTGGGCATGACTTAGACTTGTCCGTGACATACTTTGCTTGACTCTGACTGTGACTATAACTTGTTTGATGATATCTAATAGGTATATCTTGGACATATTTGAATACTACTATTTATTTTGACACTGGCAAATGCACAAGCCGTGGGCCGCCAAAATCTTCCCATGAGGAAAGAAGAAACAAAAGCAGTCATATGTTTTTTTTTTTTCCTAACGCGCTGATTACTATTATTTAATTGTTGTCAACATTGCATTGCCATTATGCAGCCAGTATTCTAAGCATCGTTAAAAACTTGTCACAATTATTTTATGTAACTTTAAAGCGATACAAAGTCCGTGGACATTAACTGCACACAGTTATTTTCCATTAGCACTGTTTGGAGTAATTACTTATCGCCCATTAATCAAATATGTATTGAATGATAAATATATGAGAGGATCATTATTCTAAGCTAAACCACTTCTAAATTAAAGTCATGTCTATTGTATTGTAAATTATAGAAACGACAATTGGTTTAGGTCTTGGACAGTTCTAGTTTCCTATATTTATTAGCAGTAGTAATCCTAACGCCTTATTTATTAAAATGAAATTAATAAATAGTGGATCTGTAGTCCAACCAGCCTATTTTGTCACAAGAAAATAAGTAGCGGGATTACTAAAAATAATATAGATGACAACTTTGTTTTCAGTAAAACAATTTTAACTCTAGCCACAGACCTGTACCAACTCTTGGTTTACTTTACTGATATTAATTTTTTTTCCATATTATCATTATTATTATTTTTAACCATAAAATTAATGTGGCTATTACAAATGCCTTGTGATAATATATATAACTAACTAACTAAACTATAACTAGGTACTTAACTATAAGTAGGTAGGTATTATCTTTGGGACTAATTTTCTGAAAATTTTCATAAACCTATACCTAAACTTTAAAAAGTTTATTATTATTAGTTCCAATAACATATTGGCTTTAAAAATTATATAAAACATGTTTTTAAAACGATGCAATTTAATAGCGACCTTATAACAGACAAGAAGGTATTTCGTAATAAAGAATATTTTTAAAAGCATTGTCCAATGCAATAATTTTAAAGTTTACTTCCAATAAAGTGCAGAATTTAGCGACTTTCCCCAGCGCGCAAATAAATTACACTTATTTATGTCCTTGAACTAGTAAACTTACATTGCTTTAACTGTAAACGCTTTCAAAAAGTATTATTCGTTTTGTACACCAAAGTATGATAAAGTATTGAAATGACAGGCATGGCTTTGACAATGGCCCTTCCTATCTCAAGGCTATAAGGAAACCTTTACAGAGCCTTGTCGACAAACAAGGCTACTGAAGAATTGGAGCTAGAAAACTAAACCTTATTAAAGTCACATAAAGGCCTAAAAAATGAAATAGCTCTACAATCTACATGTCACATACGAGAATAGAAAATTTGACGTGGAAATTGTTATACATTATTGAAATAATCGATAGTTGCCGGTAGGCACGAAGGCCAAACTTACGGGGAGTTATTTTTATTGCTAAGGCTAAGGTCTAACTAAGGTTAAGGACGCTATGGTGACTGTATCGTACAGATAGTTCAATCCACGACGACGCGATCCGTCTTTTTACCCGATGACGCAAAGCTAGGAGGGCTTTTTAAAATAAAACGTGCTGCATACAATCTTTAAAAATAAGTCATTCAAGTAAACGATATTTTGAAGTCGGTTTTTTAAAATGATAATTACATTACACAGATTATTTTAACAGATTTAATTTGATCTAGATAGTGGTGTTATCATTATCTGTAAGAAAATGTAACAGTATTATCTATGCAAACAAAAGATATCCACCGAGGTGGAGATAATATTGTTTGCTTGGATGTACGATTTATCATTTTCGCGAAGATCCAAGGATACCTATAAGTATAAAGTACTACCAGGCACAGCCCGTGGATGTTACGTCTGTTTGTATAAGTACAAATAATTTAGAAGTATTTTTAGATTTCGTAGTCTATTAGCCAGCGATAAAAGAGAAGATACCGAGTACAATTGCGACCAATTTTTTTCTAGAATTAAATACCACCAACGTATTTCATGTAGAAAACTGATTGCCGCGTATTTTGATAATAATTATATAGTATGGATTTGCCTTAAATTCCATTTTTTTTCCCGCCTACAATTTATTTTTCATCATCTTTATCAGCCTATCATGTTCCCACTGCTGGGACATAGGCCTTCTTAGAGAGAGAGGATGGGCCCTTATCCACCATGCTGGCCCAGTGCAACAACAAAAATAACAACACAACTTTTTTATTTTGTCCAAATGGCCATCATATCAAATGATATTATGGACACTTATTAATTGGATTTTGAGACCACGAGACTAACTTGCCACAAAATAAACTTGAACTTATTAAAAGAACTTCATCTTCTTTTCTGAAAAGTTGTGTTGGATTTCAGATAGTCATAACCACCAAACAATGACGATATATTTTGTCTGTTGCCCCCAACGGACTGATTCTAGATCTAGAGCAATCGACATTGTTTCTATCCCGTTCACGCCCATGTCCATATCAATAAAATGGCAGGTGTCAGAAATACATAATATCTATTGTATGAAAATGAAGACTTGTCAAGACATCTCTAAACAGTTGAAACGTTTTGGCCATGGTTTTTCAATTCACATAACTGCATCACTATGCTAATGCTCGGTACGACAGAGGTCACACTGCAATTCACAAATTATTGATCTAGCGTCAATTCTACGAACGAGCAACCTTCGTATGTTCTAGCATTTAGCCTTTATGCCGTTCATAGCTCTGCACTACAAATGCTACAACGCTTAGGCCACATCGCGCGAAAGCCCTCCGATAAAGACGCTACCAGATAAGCAGAATAAAACATCGAGAGCGTCACGATGCTCGGCGAAGACGACTCAAGGAAGAAAGAACCCTGATCACTGAACTGTTTGTTTAATAGTATTTGTACTACCGACCTCCTAAATAAATTGATCATAAAATTTGACATCCCAACAATTCACATCAACCAACAACATAGAATTTTATTGGCAGGCAACGATGACTATTCAACCATTGATAAAAGCGTGACCGCATACCAGTTGTGCCAATTTAAGTAGGTACCAACCTACCCACTCACTAACTAATGGTGATGGGCGTATGAAAACGTCAAGGCTACAGGGCTTTTCTGCTATTTGCAATTTAAAGTAATGGAATTTTCCACAACGGGACGTACTGTATGGCTCTAGGAACGAGGCTTTTAGGCATCTGGTCCCCAATATTTTTCTCTATGGCCGCGTTTTCGAACTAAACAGGGCGGCACTCAACGGCAATGTTGCAGTGGCAGCGGCACATAAGACATAATAGCACACCAGCGAGCTGTGATCCGATACGAATGCATATACTTAAAAAACTACTAATGGATAACACCGTACTACCATCCTTACTCTCTGGCTGTCAAACTTGGGCGTTAACGAAAAAGTTAGTGAAGAAAATAGCCACGTTTCTGAGAACAGCAGAGCGTTCGATGCTGGGTCTTAAACTTCAAGACAGAGTCAAAAACGTAGATATAAGAGAAAATACCAAGTTATAAACGCAGCAACGATGCTTTGTAAGCTTAAGTGGAAGTGGGCTGGCCACCTCGCTCGAGCAACAGACGGAAGATGGAGCGAGCGAATTGTTCACTGGCATCCCAGAGACGCCACACGAGAGAGAGAGGACGGCCTCGGAGAAGATGGTGCGATGACGTTGTTGAGGTTGGTGGTTCAACCTGGACCCATCTAGCACAAGACCGAGAAGCATCGAAAGGCATGGGGGAGGCCTTCACCCAGTTTTGGGTGCCCTAAAACAAATTAATATATAACATACCAAATTTTTTTAAGATTTTTATTTTCGGTCATATTGTGCAAAAAATTATATTAAGGGTAATAAAGGCTTTTTTTTTAAATTATGGATAGATGGATACTTGTAACACCAGAGGCATAACAACTACGTTGCCGATCCTTTAAGAATCTATTAACACGCCTTTTGAAAAACCCCATTGTTGGTCAACTGGGTTGTCAAGTCGGGTGCTGTAAACCGCATCATCGCTTAACATCAGGCGAGATTACGGTCAAACGCAAGCCTATTATTCAATAATAATAAAAAAACTACCTTACGCGCAAACTACAAGACTCCGCATACAAGTGATCGCAACAGCAAATGTGCAATTAGGTATAGTTACGGAGTAAAGTCCTGAAATTATTGAGATGATTGCCACCGATCATGGTATGGGCTCATGTGTTTAATTTATGTTTCTGGCCCGAACTGGATGACATGATGTCACATCCTCATTACGATGTTACATGACAATGAGTCAAGGTTTGACGGTGTTTGCTGATACAATTTCATAATAGTTCTATTTCTTGGCAACACTCAAAATGTGGTTGAGATAGGGTGTTTTGCTTCATAGACCAAATTTCAGGCACATTTTTATTTCTTCCATTAATTTTACTTTAGATGCAATTTTTTTCATTATTTGTCATTATTTATTTTTATATTTTGTAGAAAATTATGTAAATGCACCATTAACGTGGCAAATTTTAAGCTTCTGCTATGAAACTGTGATGTATCATTATATCTCAATATTAATAAAAGGAAAACAAAAAAAAACAACTGAAATATTTTTCCAGTCGCGTTTTTTGTTTTTCTTTTTAGGAATATTGTTTTTATTATTTTTAGTATTGTTGGCGATCTACGTGCACTTTCTGTTATTCAACCCTGAATTGGAAATCCTGTCAAAAATATGCAAGCCAAATCCATCACATTGATAGAGCCAATTTTTGTCTTTTTTATTGTTTTTTTCTAAATTAAACAATTGATTGAATGTTTATTATTGAACTCTACCTGTACCTACTGTATTTATTTAAAAATACATGGCGAAATTACTGGCTTCCTCTTGCTTGTGACGTGGGGGGCGTGGGTAATGTAATTTTAGGCAGTAGGGAGGTGTGCCAAAAAGACTTTTGGAACCCCTAGTCTATAGTTAATCCAACTGTTTTTGATTTAGTTAGCTTGTATTTAGATTAGTTAATAAAGGCCTTACCCGATAAAAATAGCAATGTACTCGAAATTAGGGCAAGAAAATGATGACGGAAAACAATTGTGGAAATTTAAACAGTGATTAACAATCAAGTTCAATGGTCTACAAAAATAGGTAAGAAGGTTAACTAACGGGTCTAATTACCCGATTATTACCCATGTCAAGAAGTAATTATCAGCCCCATTTCCTAATTATGTGCAAAGTATGTAATTAACAACCACAACATCGACTTTTTTTTTGGTCTTGATTATTGATTTATAGCCCCTTTCGGGGGTAGGCTAAAAAGTCCAGCAGTGGACTGTTAAAAGGAATAGTTATAGTTTTTTTATAGTTTAAATTGTTTATGACCCAAAAATAATGTCTAGTCTAGACATTTAGGAATATGTCCTTAAATTTATAGATTCTTTTGGTATGGAAATCTGCAAACAATAATGCAAGCTAATTTTAGCATAATAGGCATGTGTCCTCATGTTTAATTTATTACAAATAACCGGCTTAGCAAGGAACATAACTAAATACATTACACATACTGAAAAAATAAATTAAATTGGCTGATTAATCTCTGAGATATGAGCGTTTAAAGTTTTAGGTGGGGATAGGGAGGGGATGCGCTATCCCTTTCTCGCAAAGCGTGTGTTCAAATTCAAATTCAAGAAGTATAGCATTAGTATGGCGCGCCTGAGGCGTGACGTCAGGGCTCAGTATAGTGCGCCCTCTGTCTAGCATGAAATTCAAATGCATATCTTATTTATTGTTGAACTAATTTTAATTTTGTTTTTGTTGATGTACTCTATATATGATCAGCGTTCTTATGAGGTAATATTTTTTTTTTGTCATCATGCCTTTATGTATATTTCTAAATACACCATTCATATTCATTATTATCATCATCATAATCGTTCATAATCATCAATTCATACATGAATTAATAAATTACCTAAATGACTAGGCTTGGATGATTAGTTTCACTTCATTTATTCAAAATATTCCACAGTCCACTGACGAATACTGTTGGCACAGTAACTGGTACTGACTACGGATAATTTTACAAACAATGGCTTGTGAAGATAATGAATACAGACCCAGCACTTTTATCTATTCTATGACCCGTCTAATAAATACAAAGCGGGGTTCACAAACATTCTTCTTTGCTGAGACTGTATTTGTGTTTAGTGTATTTGTGAATTACTAGATAAGGGGCGTAGCTAATGGAAGCATGCAAATGCAATGCAACTTGCAGTCTCAAGGGTACAGCCAAGGCGACAATAATATAAAGATCAAAATAGTATACAGAAATATCAAAGAGAAAACCAGTCCAAATCACATAAATGGTGGCAAATCAGGGACTACTCTGTCCCTTTCTGGTAGGCATGGGATAATACAAATTTCAGATTAAGTAAAAGTTTCTTGGCTATAGATAGATGAAAGTGCTGACCTGGAGTCGAGTTGACCCCAGGGTAGCACCTCAGATCTTACCAACTACTCACGATCTGCCTGTTTGGACTTGGCACCAATGTCACGGCTGAAGTCAGTCTCGAGCCCCTGATGCTATTCTGACATAAGTATCTGTGCTTCGAGACAGATCCACTGGACAATATAAAGAAGAACCATATGAGACCTGCAACTTTAAATGACAAAAGAAATTCACATAAGATACCTAAATCCCCAGAAAATATAATTAGACGAATAGGCAGGCAGTACGTAATCTCATAGGCACACAGATGTATTAGAAGGGCGTTGATTATATTCATGACTGTACTTTATTATGGAAATAGGTAAGCATCAAAATAATTACATTGAACGGAAAAAGGTCACATTCTGTAACTCTGGACCAAGTTCTACAAATATTTGTGCAAAGTCTGTAGATGGTATAGTTTTAGAGGTCTGTGATTCTGAGCTGGAGTTTGCCGGACTTAGGCTCGGCACTTTCATTTTTCTATATTTTTTTTCAAACGTAAATAGGTCTTTGACCACCATTTTGCCTGATGTTTAGCGATGATGCAGTCTACGATGGAGCGCACTTACCTAGAAGAATCTGATTGGACCACGCACAATTGAATGCTCTATCTTATGTGCTCAGTACATTGTGAGCAACTGTTCTGAAGTGAAGTGCCATTTTGCCTTCAAAAGGATACCCAGGTTTATGGCAACCAATTGAGCCTTGGACTAATTCTAATACAAACTGGGCAATGCTTTTGATTACAATCTCATCTGGTGGGAAGCGATGATATAGTCGAAGATGTAGCATGCTTGCCTAGGAAACACCTATTAACTTTTATTCTTGAACAACCCCGGATTGTACCTGTTCGGAAAGACAGATGCAGATAAGGAGTTCTACAGCTCTGCTGTTTGGTACAAAAAAGTGACTGATTGAACTACCTAGGGACCAAATCACGTTTACTACCAGCAGGATACAAAGCCAGTTTGTTCCCTATTCAGCTACAGGCCGCTGAGAGGATAAGGACAAGTAATATAAAAATATTAAAATCAGAATGAAAACATTGCCTTTTAACATTTTACTGTAGTATATTTTCTACTGGATACAATATTATGTGAATGTAGAGCTAGTAAAAGTGATCGGTATTTACTGTTTTTGGTCAGCTTTTTACGATGTTACGGCAACTGTCAGATGCATTCATTCGCAGCCGTACTTTGATGTTGTCAAAGAGAGCCATGAATGAGAACCCAGAAATCTGCAGGATTTTTATAGGGTTTGGCAGCTTTTATATACAGGTTTTCTTTTTTTCATAATTAAAAAGAAGACTTACAACACTTGCATTCTTCCCTGCATAACATATGGTTGCGAGACCTGGTCCCTTACAGAAAACCACAGAATGAAGCTTGCAAAGTGTCAACGAGCAATGGAGAGAAGTATGTTGGGAGTAAAGTTGAAAGATAAAATAAAAAACACAGAAATTAGAAAAAGAACCAAAGTAGCCGATATTCTTGTTCGTATTGACCATCAAAAATGGGGCTGGGCAGGACACATGCTACGTTGTAAAATAAATAAATGGAGTAAACTGGTCACTCTATGGTACCCAAGGGACAGCACAAGAAGACAGGGACGTGCAACAAGAAGATGGGATGATGACATTCGGCTATACGGCATACTGGACAAGAGTGGCAGATGATAGAGAGCAATGGAGACAGTTGGAGGAGGCCTATGCCAAAAGGCACACCGAACTAAGAGACATTTTATAAAACTGTAGAAATAATTTATGTTAATATCATATTCGGAATAAATGGCTATTGTATTGTATTGTATTTCTTTTTGTCTTATATACATGTGTCTTGTCGCTTTGCAATGTCGACAATTACACCTTGACAGAGAAAAATTCATCAAACTCTATAATATTCAAAGAGGAACACCAATCAGATCATATTTATAAACATTTTACTGAAAAATTGGATCATTACAGGGAAATTGGCAGGGTGTAGCTAGTATAAATATAATGAGCTGCTTGTATGCATTTTTGGTTTTCCCTATAATCAACCAGTATTCTATGAATCATTCTAAGTTTATAGGATAAACGGTTTTGACATAAATATAGTGAGACAATCAGTGATTAACCATCACACTGTTGCTTCTACAGAAATTAATGGCAAACCATGTCCCAAAGCCTTTTCTTTCCAGAGTTTAATGAAAAGCTAAATATTTTGTTAGCATATTTACAAAGGCTGTAATACTTGCACTGCAGACTATTTAGTACCAGATTTCTGGAATTACAATAATTCACAGACCATGAAATCTGGAGTAAAGGTAACCTCAAATAAATCTAATATTAGCCGAATTAGAGGAAGGCCCTTGGAATATAGTTCGGATATCTATAAAGTTATGTGGCACTTACCCTTGAAAACGTTCTCAGTCTATTAATTCGTGGATTCGATGGCACATTATTTAGGGATACTTTCGACATCTTATGTTTTTTTTCAGGCTGGTTCGTCACGCGAACACAACAAAAAATAGATTGTTTAGTCACACTAACGCTGGCACTGTATGTTTTATAATCACTGCAAGTTCAAGGGAAAACAAATGAAGATCTACGCTCTATGCACCACTTTTGCTGTTTATTGTTAACAAAAACAAAAGATTTATTGTGACGGGACAAAAGACATTTAACTATTTAGCCCCATATTTGTCCATTTATAAACTGCTCTAGTTATTTCCTAAAGTACAAAGTTAAAACACTACCGTAATTTATTTATAATGAATAAAAACACTTATTTTCAATAATAAACCTTCGTTTGACAGCTTGCAGGTAATTTCAGTGACGTTTCGTTTCACGTTTCACAGAGCAAAGCACGCGTATACACCAAGAACCGTTCCCGATGCCGTCAGAGCGACAACTGTCAAATTGAGAATTGAGATTAATAAACGCGCCAAGTGCGTTCGGCGCGAAAATTGCTTTTCTGTCGCGCCTTGTTGTTGTAAAATAATTTGTTTTACTTCTCGGAGAGGTCACAACACTTAACGAGGTGTAATTTACTTGAGAACAAAGATAAAATGGCCTTTCTATGTAAATTGAATTAAAAATAAAAGCACACTTACAATTGTTCAAATTAACTAAAGCTGATAGCCGTGTGGACTTTATTCTAATAATCTGGATTTAAATTGTTTTTTTAAATTACATTACAAGGCGTGTCATCATACAGTAATGTGAGAGAACATTAATTATAAAACTACTTATTGATGAAAACTTGCTTCTTATCGTGTGTACTGATTCAGAGACTAACCCTAGCTAGGGTAGCGTATTTATATTTATATTTATCGCACGGTGTTCTGTACAAAAATCAATTTGACAACATCATACTAAAAATGGGCTTGTAGATATGCGATTGCGTCTTCTTTATATCGCACAGCTAATATAGGTACCTACCTATAGCCATATAGACATTAGTCCATTTTTTTTGTGCTATTGTCTTTTGTGCTTTTGCTTGATGCTCGAAGACAGTAACCAGTATATACCTATCCTTAGTAAAGGTAATTTAAATTAAGTCCATAAGTTTTTAATCACCTGCGCAGCGGGATGCCGCAAACTATAACTTCCCTATTAGTCTAACTTTCCCCGTAAACAGACATGGTGTAAGCCACGGAAAAGGGAAGTGTAATTAGATAGATAGTTTTTTTTGAACGGTAGTATTTGACAGCACCTAAAAAAGTTTACATAATATTATTACGTAGATGAAATTAAACTTAAAACTACATAGATCTCTAATAAAAATTGAGCTCATAAAAACGTCACAATTATTTTACAATGCTTGGTAGCATCGTAAAAGAAGAATCAGAATTAGAATACATTGATTGTAATACTGTGTACATAAATATGCAAGTTCTTGAAATAACTGACTGATATCCAAGGAGCTAGCTGATCGAGAAAGCTAGAAGCAAAACCAAGGTCAAGGAAAAGACCTTAACCTGTTATAAACGGAGGAAGCGATTTTTACTTCTACTTACCTATCCTATTCCTTTTTTTTATAGTTATGTCGCAATTTTGAAATCTCAAGTGAATTGAACGCCTTAATTAATAAACAAGTAAGAAATCAGTGCGATCAATTGATTGTTACCTACTTGATAAGTAACTGAACTCACCAGTGATCTTTCTGTGGGGTTGGGCCTAATGCGTGGCTCTTCTTCGTCGTCTGGGGTGCATTCAGCGCCAGCTGTCTGCCCCATAGCTGCCCGGTAAAGTTGTGTTTAACCGGTCTGGGGTAACGCTCCAGGCCTTATGGCCAAGTGCGGCGGCGGCGGTCGGCCGCGTGGCAGCCGCACGTCCACTGCCGTGCCGCCGAGTCGCGCCGCGCTGGCTCCCACAATCCCCGCAGATGGTGTTAGGGATGTGCTTCATCGATAACCAAGGGTCAAACTCGAACCCCAATGCTACTTTCACCTTCGGAAAGCATCATAGCAATGTCAAAATTACGTTACACACTTGGCTATTTAAAAAAATAGGCCGATGAGCGATTAAAAAATGCATTAATTTGTCATGCTGGGATAATTTGAATTTTCCATATATTTTCTCAGAAACATCTGTTAATTCCTAGTGATTTTTGGAATAAAAACAATGGATTTTATCACCATCGAAATCGTGACTCTATCCGGGTCCAACGTTGTTTACACCTCATTGGATTAATATAAACTTTGTATATTAGCTAATTACCTCTAATTCTATTGTTTAACAATCGATATTCGATAGTATCCTAGGACAAGCCTAGGCGCGGCGCGGTCGATACAGCGAGCGCAGGCCTGCCGCCCGTACTGCTCAACTAGGACCCCTGCCAGCGTGAAAGTGAACCACAGGTTACTTACTAGCTATACTATATTATGTGCCAAAGGAACCACTTTCCTTACAGTTATATGTCATTTTTCTTCAGTACTCAACTTTCTTCACCTGAGTAGGTCTAGGTGGTTGGTTACGTAGTAGCTTTATCTAGTATGTGGTCTAGGAGCCAAGAGGATATACCTATTGGGCTAAACTATAATTGGGAAACGGGAGCCACAGTCATACGTGTGCTTGGCATTAGCAGTTACAAACTGTTAACTTACGTAGTAGCTTTATCTAGTATGTGGTCTAGGAGCCAAGAGGATATACCTATTGGCTAAACTATAATTGGGAAACGGGAGCCACAGTCATACGTGTGCTTGGCATTAGCAGTTACAAACTGTTAACTTCATAACGCGGTAGGTGAACCAAACACGAGACCTACCCGCATTATCTGAAAGCTTACTGTAACCATTGTTTGAGTTCAAGGGAAAGATCCGCAGTTAGCGGAGCGTAGTTTTTATTTGATGTAGGTATGTAGATAAAAGATGTTCGAATAAATAAATAAAAAAACGCGTTTGCATGTACCTAGTAATTTTTTTGTTACCTCCGTTAAAAGAGTTGGTAATCTTGAAACGGCTATAACAGACTTTCTTGAATCATAGCTAATATTGATCAAATCACAATTGAAACAAAAAAAAACTATTAAAAACCGGGTCAGCCGTTTGGGAGCTACGATGCCACAGACACAGATAAACATATTTATGTCATGAATGATCCAATAGTATGTGTATACTACCTATCCCGCAGATCTACTACCTAACCTATCCTTGTTTTAGTTATTACTTATTGCTCATACACATAATCTGTTTTCACCACAGGTTTTCACACACTCTTTCTCACGATTTTATTTGAATGACACATACTGCCATCTAGTGGGGAGTAGCTGAACCGGCTAAGAACAATGGTCAAATAAACCTTAGGGTAAAACGCTCGACTCTCGCTTACCTTGCGCTTACTAAAGCGAAACATTCGTTTAGCCAAGCGTTAAAAGATGGCGTCTCATTTATTAATTTTTTAAATATCTTCAGTTAGTTCCATCGAAAAAAAAAGTCTTATCTTCCTTGGTGATTCAAATCAAATGGAGCACACATGATCCAAGAAAACAAGGTCTAGCCCTCTGTGAGTTGTACCGCAATGACGTCACTGTCCAGTTGCCACTTTATTGCATTGGCCATGGGGGCCATGCCCCCCCCCCAAAATACCTAGCAATACCATACCTATATTGGACTCAATTTTTCGATTTGATTCCTTCGAACCTTGTAGAATGATGAAAAATGAAATCCAGAATGCCCCCTTCCCCCAAAATGAAATCCTAGATCCGCCCCTGCAGTTTATTGTAACAAACACAGATACTGGGAAATAACTTTTTTAATAATCTATTAAATAAAATACAAAAAGCATTTCAATTGTCATTTGGTTTGTCCGCTCAAGCAAGTTAAGCGCGAATTGAATTTATCTATTAAACTTTTATGGTGGTGCTAAGTGATTATAGTTATCCTCAGTGGTCGTGAGTCTTATACTCACGAACAGGGCCCCGATTCTACTAAACAAATTGTCTTTAAATTGTAATTGTTGCGATTTTAATTGTTAAATAACTGCCTCAAAATTGACAGTTTTAAATATTTTTTTTATACTTGAAAAATACAACCACCTAATATTATAACTTAGTATAAAAAAAAAAAAAAAAAAAATTGACAATTTTGAGTTAGCTATTTAACAATTAAAATCGCAACAATTACAATTTAAAGACAATTTGTTTAGTAGAATCGGGGGGCAGGAATGCAATTCCATTCAAACCTTGCGAACTTTTAACCGACTGTCCAAGAAGGAGGGTAGGCAATGTTTTGGGTTGTTTGTGAGCATGTGGGTATGTTTCTGGGTTCCTGTAGCCTAAACGGCTTGACCGAGTTTGACGAGTGAGGTCGTTGAATGCCTTTACGAAACGGAACGGTGATTTCACGAACCGGACCGGCGTTCCGGTCCATTTCGAACACTGGCTATCCTACAGGGGCCTTACGGACAACAGCTAATTGCGGCACCTAATCCGCTCATTTGGAAAATCACGCGAACGTGAACCTTATGGCGCCCAGATACGGTTTGCGGTCGCGTGATTTTCCAACTGAGCGGATTAGGTGCCGCAATTAGCTATTGTCCGTAAGGGACCTTGTACGTATACCCAAAACAGGACCTGATGATGATGATAGAGTTTTCACAATCGCCTCGCAGACGACTTGAATAAACCAAAACATTCCCGTTTATAGGTATGGCGTCTATTCTGTCATACCACTCACTAAACTAAACCAATCTGACAGGACTAAAATTATCTGCCTCTCATTTCATTTTAATATGTGAGAGAAGGATGCCAACAATTTTAGAGCTGTCAAATTTAATTTAGTCTAGTTTAGAGTACATCAGAATCGATGCCATCAAAATAATATCACCAATTTACCTTAATTTTTAGAGAAATATTTACCCTGACCATTTAGTTTTGAATATTTCGAAAAATCCTGAAATACGGGTTTGTATAAAAACCAAATTACGTGAAGCGTGTCTGCTAAATAGATTTTTGTTTTTTAAATCTTGACCTTTTATTTTGAACCTTTGAGATGCGAATATTCCAAAATCCTTTATTAGTGTGCGCTTTTACTCCTTTATGAACATAACCTCCAAATTTTATGACTAGGACCAGTGGCTTTACGTAGATATATCAGTCAGGACCACAGAAGACATAATAAGGCCAGGACTTTGAATAGTAGATATATTTAGAAGATAGGTATTTTCAAATAAAATAATCTACTATGCTCTACCTACTTAGTTTGAATTTCAGTGCATTATCTGAGAAAACTCACTCACTCAAGTACTCACGCCTTGGTCGCAACTGAGCATTATGGACTCGCTTATGCTGACCTCAGCGTCGCCTCGGCCCACATTTTCACGTTCGTCTCTGGCTGATCGGTTTATGATAACGTACAAATTACATAGATAGAGATATACATTACATATATTACACACAGCTTGTTCTACAGATATTATAACGGGGAATGCTCTGATAAACTTTTTGACCTTATCCCCCCATCCCGGTTTTACCACCGAACCGGCCGCCATCGCCAAAAATGCCATCCGCACATTATAGATGCGTGGAAGACTCGCACTGTTCGATTTAATCGATTATTTCTGCCACGTACCTGTAAGTTGTGGAATGGCTTACCACCTTCGGTTTTTCCTCCGAAATATAATTTGGACTGCTTCAAACGAAGGATGAATAGAGTCCTCAAAGGTAGGCAACGCACTGACAATGCCCCGGGTATTGTAGGTGTCTATAGGCGGCGGTGACCACTTACCATCAGGTGGCCCGTTGCTTGTTTGCCACTTATTCTATAAAAAAAAAAAAACAACATTGAGGTACATGGTGCTTCAAACTTATCTGAAGAAAGATCGGTCAATATAATTGTATAGAGAGTACTAGAATAAACATTTTAAGGGTATTAAATAATTAGATTGATGTATCTACGCATACACGTAGACATCTTCACATTGGGCATAATGGACATTTCCAAGTTTCATAGCAAGGTGTGACAGTGTCTAATTCGATACATATTTTTATTGCACCGCCTACTTACCTATTATTACATCACTAATAATCTGGTAAGTAGTCTGGTAGTAAAAATAGTACAATATGAAAGTCATCAATATTGCAGAAAATAAAAGAAAAACGAGCCAGTCCAATGCAGAAATGACTAGTAATGTAGAAACTAATATTCGTGATGCAGAAACGAATAGGAATGCAGAAAATAATAGCGATGCAGAAACGAATAATAACCTTGGTAATATAGTAAATACGTTTAAATCTGTGTTTATATCTGAGCACATTTTCGGTATTCACAGAATCTTCTTTAAGAAAGGACACCTTCTGCTTCCCAACTGGAAAAGGAAAACATATGCATTGTTATTTTTAGTAATATATTTGTACTTGTACGTTTATTTTCTGGATTTGCCAAAGGAAATAAACAACAGCGAGAATTTAATTGACTTTATAGATGAAATACCCTACTGTGTGCTACTGTTTCAATATGTGATAACAATGTTTGCAACAAATGTATTTTCCAATAGACCTATAATGGAAATATTCACTACTCTTGCCGATCTTGACAGGAAACTTATAACCAACAGCGATGAATTTTACCGCAAGTCAAGAAACAAAGCGAATAAATATATGCTATTACTTGTTTTAACCCATATTGTTATTGCAATAGCAGATGTATTCTCAGAGGAAAAAAAGGCAGGCAGTTTTATTGTGTTTGGACCCCTTTACTTTATACAGAAACTAGAATTAGTAATGTTTTGTTTACTCATTGAAATGTTGAGAAGTAGAATCGACATTATCAACGCTTATATAACAAAGTTCCTTGAAGAAACGGCTGGCGATGGGTCTATTTTCATTGTTGATGAAGAGGATGGGGCAAAGGAGAATAATATAATTGGGCGTCCTTCCGAAAATAATATGAAGATACGTCATCTGGCAATCATGTATGACACTATCGGCTCCGTTTGCTCCATGGCCAATTGCGTTTTTAACTTCCAACTTTTCATGACCCTCGTATCTGCCTTCATTTACATAGTTATTACGATTTGGACGTCCCTCTTTTACTACCGAACGGTTGGGAACCAATTTGGTCCATTGATCAGCATCATAATTTTGTGTTTGTCTACTTTGTTGATGGTAGTCATTATATGTGTCATATGTGAAAAGCTGCGCCAGATGCGTCATACTACCAAAGTCCTCGTGAATCAGATAATTATGGACTATTCACTTCCAAAGACTATGAGAGTGCAGGCAAAGGCTTTTATGGAACTGATAGAAGCATGGTCACTACACATTTTGGTGTATGATATGTTTCCTGTAGACATTTCATTGATTCTGAAGTTTATAAGTGTATCTACTACTTATTTAGTCATCATTATTCAAATATCTCACTTTGCCGTTTAAAATTAATACAGGTGGCCTAATGTACAAAAAAAAATAGAACATAATTAAAAAATAACTAACTACACAATTCCCATAGATATCAACAAATATCTACCTATAGCATTTAAGGACTTCTACGATTATTCTTTCTCGACAGTTCTGCTAGATTCTGTAGTATCTACTTATGTACTTTGTATGTTCTTATTCATCATGCACCTATTATAATTATCATCTATGAGTCTACCAGAATGTTCATGTAAAGTCTAATGCTGATTGATTAAAGATAACACATAACATATGTCAGGTTGTCACTATCTAGATGTCTACACACACAACCTTGAAAAGCATTCGTTAGGCACTCAAATAATTAACCCATTTTATGGAATTGAATTTCTTGTACTGAATTGTAAGTTTGAACATTATCGACACTCTAAACCTTACAGTGGTGGTCGTTACTTGTTTAATTTGTAAGTGTTTGATTGCTATTTTGCTTCTAACTCTTGCTTCTTCACAACAAGACTAGAAACCTAAGAAAGATCAAATTCTGATTTCATAATGACGGAAAATGAAGTAGGAAATGATGTAAATGCTGACGCGAATAACAAGATTATCGATCTAATCACCTGCCTAAAGAATTTCTTTCTAGTGGAATACATCTTCGGAATCTACAGATTCACGATTCGAGGAAATCAACTGTTGCCTTCTACCTGGATATATAAGTTATATGCCTTATGTTTGATTTTAGTAAATATCAGCATGTTTGTAATTTCTATGAATTTGCCAAGTATCATAGAAGGAAACAGTGGTATGATAGACGTAGTTGATGTAATCCCTTGTTTTGTAAATGTGACTCAGTATGTGATTACATTGATTACTACAACGGTATTTTTCAACAAATCCAACAAAGAAATGTTTGCTTCACTGGCTGATCTAGACAGCAAGCTTATGATAAACTGTAAACAGTTTTACCTAAAATCTTCAAAGAAAACCAAAAGGTTTCTATTATTATTTGTTGCATCTCATATTTTTATTTCTATATTGGATGCAGTGACTGATGATGTCATAGATTGGAAAGAATTTTTTTTCGTGCCTCTATTCTTGGTACAAAAATTAGAAATCATATTATTTTGCTTCATTATAGAGATGCTAAGGAGTCGACTTGACATAATTAACGGATATATTACGAAATTCCTTAATGAAAAATATGAGATGGCATCTGTCGCAATGAGTGAAAGAAAAGGTTTCAGTAGAACATTTAATATGATCGGAAGCCCTTCAGAAAGCAATATGAAGATCCGCGATCTGGCTATTATGTACGACACAGTAGGCTCTATTTGCTTCATGGTCAATAACATATTCAACTTCCAGATCTTCATGACTCTAATATCTACCTTTTGTTACATAGTTATTACAATCTGGACTTCTCTTTATTACTACCGAACGCCTG
Organism: Agriopis aurantiaria; assembly: GCA_914767915.1. Classification (NCBI taxonomy): domain Eukaryota; kingdom Metazoa; phylum Arthropoda; class Insecta; order Lepidoptera; family Geometridae; genus Agriopis; species Agriopis aurantiaria. The sequence goes on along the minus strand of OU611992.1, from coordinate 12,573,570 downwards.
AGGGTCACTATGGAACCTTGATTACCATCATTATTTGGTGTGTGATAACGTTGTTGATGGTTGCTATGATGTGTTTTTTCTGTGAAAGACTTCTTTCGATGCGAAATACTACTAAGGTCTTAGTGAACAGAGTTATTATGGACTATGACCTCCCAAAGATAATGAGGGTGCAAGCCAAAGCATTTATGGAACTTATTGAAGCTTGGCCTCTTCGCATCTTAATTTATGATATGTTTTCTGTTGATACTTCTCTTATTTTGAAATTTATCAGTGTCTCTACCACTTATCTAATTGTAATTATTCAAATAACTCATTTTAATTGACTCTAGGTTATGATGCAAAGTTATCGCTTGTGTGAGTGAGTTTTGATATTGTAAAAATTAATAAAGACTACAAATAGATGCCATCCCTTTTCACTCACCATTATAACTTCGACACTGATTGTGTCCTTTAGATAATATAAGTATTTGTAGTAGTGTCAAATAAATGTATTTACTTTCTTGTTAACTTAATGGTATTATCTGTTCGTATATTCATTTGATGTTTGTGTAAAATTAAGGTAAAACTTGGTGAAGACTACTTATAGATACCATTACCATTCACCACTCACTCATTATTGTAACTTCGACACTGAGAGTGTCCTTAATATATAAGTATTTGTAGTAGAGTCGAATGCAAATGAAATGAAAATTTATTTTCTTTCTTTCTAACTTGACGATATTATCTATTCATATATTTTTTTGTTTGTGTAAAATTAATTATAAGTAAGTAGCTACTAACATGGTAGCAATTTTTGATGAAATAATTAACATAATTTGCACCGTTTGTTTGTTCCTAAAATAAAAGTAAAATGCTACAACGGTTTATTTTGTGTATTTTATTGATTTCCAAGACTATTTTAAAACATCATAGACAATGAAAAACTTGAAAAACAAAATACAAGCAAATTAGTATGCCAAAAAAAAGATGGACAATATGTTATTTTATTTAAAATGAACGTGGTCCTTCCTATACCTATATATTATAAAAGTAGACAATGTACAAACAATAGCATAGTAGCAAATATACTACTCGAAGAAAAAAATAACTAGACAGAAGATATAAGGTCGATTATGGCGCTCATTTAACTGTATTATTTTAAAATCTTAATCCTGTGTACCCATGTCAATAAAAGTAATATTTATATTTATATCTGAGGATTATCCACACCACGAGTGGCATCTACAAGTTCTACAACTAAGCGCCACTGTTTTTCGCAGTGTTGTCTTTTTTAGGGTTTTGTACCCAAAGGGTAAAAACGGGACCCTATTACTAATTTTACATCGGATTAGGCTCAATCTCGCTTGATAGAAAGCGATGATGCAGTCGAAGATGGAGCACGTTTACCTAGTCTCTTAGACTAATAACAAATTTTAAAATTAAGCTTCTAAAATGTATGTCTCGGTTCTTTGTTCTAAGACAATAAATTGTTACGTATCTCGAGGGCTAAATATCGAACCAAATTAGTTCAATATAAAATGACTTGCCTATTCTAGATATGCATTTTTTTTAAATTATACTATAGACTTTTATTATAACTAAATTATACTATACTATAGACCACCAACTCACCTGATGTTAAGCAATGGTGTGGTCTACTATGGAGCACTCTTGCCTAGAAGAAATCGATACACTCTTGATTTGAAGACACTCAGATTGTAACTATCAGCGAATTCCACAAACTAGCAGTTTGCACAATAAATGTGGAATCAAATCGCTTCGTAGGTACGGGTTTTCAGAATATCAAGCATAAAGCGGTGTCGATTCTACTAGAATGGAACTTAATACCAAAATTTGTTCCATATTAACTAATTCCAAGTAACTTGATTAATGTGCTTCATTTACTAATTTTAACTTGCTTCATAAAACTATTTATTGACCTAATAATCATAATCAATATGCATAATTAAATCAAGCATATCAGTTAAAGTTATATGATTATTTACAGGATATTTACCGTGGTAAGGTTGTGGAATGAGATCAATGAGGTAGCTTATTCCTACCTTACCACGGTAAATATCGCGTAATATCAGTTAAGTTTCCTATGTATTTTACAGAACAGATAATCATACTAATATTATAAATGTGAAAGTGTGTTTGTTTGTTCTCGAATGGAGACCACGGACCGGTACGCGCAGCGTAGGACGTCCACCCACAAGATGAATAGATGACCTAAAAGAGACCGTAGGAAAACGCTGGATGCAGGCCACTTCCAACCGGCCCTTTTGGAGATCGATGGGGGAGGCCTATGTCCAGCAGTGAACGTCCTACGGCTGAAATGATGATGTCTCGGTTATTCGTTCTAGCTAGAAAATAGGACAACAATGATAATTGGTGTCGCACAGGAACGGCCAATATGAAACTAATGCTTGATTATCTTTAGTTCATTAAAACCATAGAAAACTAACATGAGTTAAAGTAGTAAAATTTAGAAATGTTGTTTCATGGTTATAGTAAGTAGTAATATTTACGTTTTAACTATCATAAATGCCTCACTGTTTGGTATGTATAGATTATACCATACTCACCCAGCTGTCCACTTGTTTATTGTAACAGCCATATAAAACAACAGTCGTTAGGTAAGCAATCAATTTAAACACTAATGGTATTAACATTCTTACAACTCACCATACTGGTAAAATATTTCATTTTTGATACTTCTACTACGAGCATAGTGCGCGTCTCGATAACAAGCCAGTTCCTCGCGTACTTTAATTTTTACTTAATATTGAATATGATAATTACAAAACCAGAAACAAGTCCACATTCTGATTACATCATGACAGAAAATGAAGAAGAAAATGAAAATGCAAACACAGAAACTAATAACAAGATTATTAATCTAATCTCTAGTCTAAAGAATATATTCCTAGCAGAGCACATCTTCGGCATCTACAGATTTTCGATTCGAGATAAGCAACTTTTACCACCAATTTGGACACATAAGCTATACGCCTTATGTTTGCTTGTCTTCAATATCAGCGCATACACAGTTTTTCTAGATTTTGAAATTATTATAGAAGGAGGCAGCCGTTTCACTGAAATTCTCGATGAAATACCTTGTATTGTAATCCTGATTCAATACCTGATAACACTGGTCACTACAACCGAGTTTTATAATAAAGTCCATAAAGAAATGTTTGATGAACTTGCTCATCTCGATAACCAGCTTATGATAGCCAGCTATGAGTTTTACCAAAGGGCTTCAAAAAAAACTAACAAGTTTCTGTGGTTCCTCCTTGTATCTCATATTATTGTTTGTATAACAGATATAGTCGTGGATGACAATATAGCTACCGGTGAACTTTTCTTTCTACCTTTGATTCTGGTGCAAAAGCTCGAAATCATATTATTTTGTTTATTAATCGAGATGCTAAGGAGTCGACTTGACATAATTAATGGATACTTAACAAAGTTTCTCAACGAGAAGGATGACAATATATCTGTTTTTACGTTAGATGAACGAGAAGTTAGAACACTGAATATGATCGGGCACCCGTCTGAACATAACATGAAGATCCACGATCTGGCAATTATGTACGATACTATCGGTTCTGTTTGCTCCATGATCAACAACATATTTAACTTCCAGATCTTCATGACTCTCGTATCTACCTTTGCTTATATAGTGATTACAATCTGGACTTCTCTTTATTACTATCGAACGCCTGAGGACCACGCTGAGACTTTGATTACCGTCGTCATTTGGTGTGTGACGACGTTGCTAACGGTCGCTACGATGTGTTTCGTCTGTGAAAGACTTCGCTCGATGCGAAACACTACCAAAGTCCTCGTGAACCAAGTCATTATGGACTATGGCCTTCCAAATATAATGAGGGTGCAGGCAAAGGCATTTATGGAACTTATTGAAGCATGGCCTCTTTGCATCCTGATTTATGATATGTTTTCTGTTGATATTTCCCTGATTTTGAAGTTTATAAGTGTTTCTACGACATATTTAATTGTAATTGTTCAAGTATCTCACCTTGGTTAATTGATTTTGGGCTGTTATATTCAAAAATAAATATTAAATATTTTTTACAAGTTCCCTGACATAAAAAAGGTGTTTGTTATTTAAAATAAATCTAAGTAACAAATCCAAATTCCACCCCCTTCTAAGTATAATATATACTCATTGTTAAGTACTCTGCACCATGTATAAGCTGCCTGCATGATTTTTTTGTCATGTAAATTATCGCAAGTCCATTCGCGAGTACCTAGATTATAACATAAGACCTCTGTCATCATCATCATCAGCCCCGAGTGATCCACTAATGGGTATAGGCCTCATTTTGTTTATACAAATATAACCAGGGAAAGTGCTCCCGGGCTTTTGCCTTACTTTCGCTATTCGCATCCACTCGTTCCCGACAGTATTTTTGATGTCGTCAGTCCACCTCATCCTGTCAGCCTCAATAAATTTAATAGATTATAAATTAAGTTTTCCACAATGACGGTTTCATTTCAAAACCGTCATTGGAGGTCCATCAGTTTTATTGCATTAATATCTTCAAAAAATTATACATTGATCAAAGACACCTGCCACGTAATCGTGTCAATCACTATAATACCTATTATTTTATAGTCGTTAGGCTGGCACATACTATTTATTTATTTGATAACTAATACGGTACGACCAATTACATTAGTTATGCACGCTTATTGTTATAGAATTAACTATAGTCAGAATTAGATTAAGAAATTACAATTAATAACAATGATAAATTTAAAGTTACCATTCACGATATAATAAACCCGATTTCAAATATATTAAATTTGCAATTTTATTTAATTGGATGATATTTTTTTCCAATTTCCAGTTATTTTGATTTAAAAACCAAGCTACCAAAGCTATTTTGTAGGCGGCGGCTGTAGTCGGGGAAACGGAAAATATAACACGGTAATTATTTAATTGCTTTATTTTATAATATTATAAAATAAAGCAATGTTAAAATAAGTATCTATAATATGGCTATTTGATCAGGAACAGCTGCTGCTGATTAGGGCAATTATTCTGTGTAATAAAAACCATTTTATGATCCATTAGATGTTTCCGGCCTTGATTGATAATAAATGTAGCAGTTAATTATGATAACAGTACAAATGTAACGTTATGATTGCGAAACGATGCAAAACAAACCAACATCCCATAAATAAGAACACTATAATTGAATTAATTTAAGAAAATACTGATTTATTTATTATGAATTATATAAAAGTTTTATATTTTTTTGTTTATTAGCTGTCTCTTTAAAAAATGTACCTAATGAAGTAAATAGAAATACGTGTGTAAACTTAATATATATTAATACAATTTATCTTTACATAAAAAATATATTTTCTGATTATTCCAGTCTCAACTCATTTAACAAATGACTTCGTAACATACTTCATCATCAGATAAGTCCACATCAAACCACTACAAGATTAGAACAACGCATGACAACGCGGCCGCTTGGGGTTGGCCCCAAACCGGTCTCTTTACTCTGGCTGCGCTATTGAAATATCGGCCCTCATCTTTTCTTTCCCATTATCTGCCAGATTACCTATCTATTGCTTAATTACTGACTATCCTGAACTCTTTGGTCTAACTCAAAGCCTTCATCATCGTCTTTAGGCGTTGTAGTCCCCCAGATGTCATCTAATACTGCGGGATCTATGGTAAAGTTCAAGCCATTTTGACCTGGTTGGATGACCTTTTCTGTTGTCGTGCTTGTTTCGGTGGAACAAGGATGTGACTGTTTTATTTGAACATCTGAAATAGAAGGTATATTATATAAGTTTAATATAGTAAAACAAAAACAAAACAGCGTTGTAAATAATACGTTTTGTAGGTAGATATATTATTTGATCTAGGTTCTGTAGGGTGTTTATCACCCTTTTTAATTCTCTAAAACTCTTGTCCAAGTAAAAAGTAGGCTGGAAAAACAAAATATGTACATCTATTCACTTTGTATTTAATCTTTAAATGCAAATATTTCCAATTGTACTAATCCGATAGGTTTTTGAACTGCGTAAGTTTATTTTTATTACACTAACAAAATAATATGACATCCGTTAGCGCAAAACATATTCTTCTCGTTGAAGAAAAACTTAATTAGGTGCGAAATATATCTGTCTAGCAAAAAGATTTCAATTTCATACACCTACCAATTCCACACTGCCTGGCACAAATCAGGTGCCCTGTATTATTATATGTGACATTATTTGATCCACATATCGGCTCATATTTTTGTGGTACCGAACATTGTTCTATACACTCTAGAATTAGTGCCGCTTTATCTTTGGAGTTGGGTTTGATTTCATGAGCAGAACAATGAGTACTTCTTTTCAATGATACATCTGCCAAATTCAATAACACTAAGTTAGTATAGTTAAAAGCACCTTAATTAATTTACATAACATTTCATCAAACATAACGATGACTTTCTGGTGTGTCAAAGAATTTCTGTTGGGCTAAGCGTTGAATCGTTGAATCTATTTGTTTTGTTTATTCAAGAAATGTTACATTAAACCACGCATAATTTCTATGGTATAAAAGGCCACTATTGACTTTGGATGCAATCCAAACATGTTAAAATATTCTTACCGATTCCGCAGCGTATCGCGCATTGCAGCTTCTCTAGGTTTCTATACGAAATATTGTTACTACCACATACAGGTTTGAACTCTAGTGAAGCTGGACAGGCTTCTATGCAAGCTTCTATTAAAGACATGGATGGAGTGACAGGCCCAGGGTTGTCCGTCACAGGTGGGTTGGTGCATGTAGTTGGGCAGTGTACGTTTGTAATGCTGGTAGATGCACAAGGCGCGAACTTTTTCACTTTGACATCTGAAATTACAGAAATGACTATGAAGCTACAGGCTATGAAGCTGCAGGCATTTCATTATGAACTTGATATCTTAGAATAAGAGCTAAAACCAAGTACTCCAGGAAGTATCAAATATAAAATAAATATGTCTGATGATGCTGAAACAACGTTACAATAACAAATATTTATTGTAATCAAATTAAATTGGACCATGTATCTACTAGTCTCCATAGTCTCGTAGTACCATGTATCTATCGTATCAAGACATTGATACAAATTACCACACACTTTGTCATTAACGAACAATTACTATTTTAATTAGTTACATCAATGCTAACGAACCTACTTTTATTAATAGATATTTATTTCAGCCAGCTCAAGCTAAAATTTATTTTTTTACTTTATTGACGTTAATCAATTATATATTATAATTTTCGAGAGTTTTTACTTCATTTCTATAGTAGTTATCTGGGTTATCTGGCTAGTTACTTACCAACACCACAAAACTGTGCACACAGCAGTCGTCCAGGGTTCATGTAAGTGATGGAATCCGTCCCACACACAGGATTTGATTCAGAAGTCAAGGAACACGTCTGCATACACGCCATCACTTCTTGTAAGCTTGGAGGATTTTGGTTATTTACTCCTCCTTTACAATTGTTATTTCCGTAATTTCCATTATTTCCCCAATTTCCACCGTGGAAATCATTTCCACCATAACCTGGGCGTCCTTTGGATTTTGACTTTTGTGTACTATCTTCACCTGATTTACTTTGTCCGTCGTTATTGTTATTATTTCCACTGTTATTTTCTTTTTGATTGCTCTCATTTCCATTATTTCTACCATTCAAATTACTGTCGCTTTTGTGTTCATTATCTTCACTACAATTATTTTTGTTATTGTCATTATTGAAATTAGTACAATCACCTCCAGTGACAACTCTTTCATTGTTTCCGTTGTTCAAATTGTTATTGGAATTATTATTATTTCCTACATTGAAATTTTTGTCTCCATTGCTGTTTATGTACGGGCGCGCAGTTGTACTACTTTTTGTTGGTATTAGATTCGATTCAGTTGTTGTACTAGCATCATTATTAATGTTATGTTTGTTTTCTTCTGCAGTTATGGATGCTTCGCAAGATGTGTATCTTACTAATGTGACCCCTAAAAAATTAAAAGAGATTCAAATTTATAATTTTAAAATAACATATGTAAAATTGATTTTATTTTCCTGACACAGTACATGCATGGTGTATAGAACTTTGGCAGTTGAATATCCAGTTTAAGCGAGCATTGGCAAGTGCAAAGTTATCTAGTTTTACTAGAATTTTTACATGATAGTTAGAAATTTAATAATTTTTCTACACTTACCAATACCACAGTTTTGTGCGCACTCCAAGCGTCCAGGGTTTGTGTATGTGACATTGTTACTACCGCAAACGGGGTTAAATTCAGATGTCACTGGGCATGATCTCATACAAACTGCAGCGAATCCCTCGATTGTTAAAGTATTTTCTGTAGTGGTAGGCTCCGATCCACCACATGTACTCTTTTTGCTTAACTTAACCGCTGAAAGAAACAAACCTCAAGTTAAATAATTATATAAATATATTTCACATCTTACGGAATGATGAATAATGAGCTTTGGGTTCACTCAACAAAATCTAGAGGCGTAGAGCAGAAAGAGCTAAACGTAGAAAATACGTACCAACTCCACAATTTTGTGCGCACTCCAACCGGCCGGGGTTTGAGTAGGTTAAATTATCACTGCCGCAAACTGGGTTATACTCTCCAGTCACGGGACAGGATCTCATACAAGCTTTTTGCTCTTCAGTGGTCAACGGTCTCTTAGAAGGTTGTTCAGAACTAGAACAAGGACTCAGTTTGCTCAATTCGACCGCTGAAAGGGCATAAAATGAAAGGTCAATGTTATAACTCTCAATGCCGCGTTTTTTATGAGAGGCACTGTCTAATTTCACCCTCGCTGTTGCCGGGTTGGAAGGTGACAGAATTTTTGACCACTCTAAGAAAAAAACCAGACAAGCACAAGTAGGACTCGCACTCTGAGCTGTTCCACAAGTTCCGTTGGACGGAAGTTGGCGGAACCCTCAGAGCGCGAGACCAAACAAAAAAAAAAACAACAAAAAAGCAAATATGTATATTGAAATACAAACTTAACTTTGTAGTCTACAATAAGGTTCTTCTATACATACCAACTACAAAATGTAAGTTTGTAATCGTAAAACATTTATTTATTTATTATATAACTATAAATTAAAAACTTTCTGATTTTTTCCTTTATATGTGCTATAATACCTTGCCTCTTACCAAATTTCATTATTCTAGCTTTACGGGAAGTACCCTATAGGTTTTGATTCCCCTGTGAAATCGCAAAATATGCGACATAAATGGTCATATCTTTTGATCGCGTTGACTTACACTTGATTTTTTCACAGCTAAAATAAACCGTAGACTCGAGCATTTTATATACATTTCAATTTGATACCTCTACGGGTCCTTGAAAAAAAGGGTCTTGACAGACGGACAGACGGACAACAAAGTGATCCTATAAGGGTTCCGTTTTTTCCTTTTGAGATACGGAACCCTAAAAAAAGTAATACCTTCTGTTACCTAATATAATTATATACCTACCTTATGATGTATGTGTTACAAGGTTAGGTATTAGGTAAGCTTAATTTAAAAACTAAATACAACAAGTATTGCTTACGGATTCCACAGAACTGTTCGCATAATAATCGTCCATGGTTCGCATAAGTCACGTTATTACTGCCGCATACTGGGTTGTACTCCGTAGTCACGGCACAGTTCGTAACGCAGGCTACCACACCTTGGTCTAAACTTGGATTTACCCCAGTTTCATTAGGAGGAGGGACTGAACATGCAGTCAGCCTACTCAATTGAACGTCTGAAAATTTAATTAGTTTGTGTTACATTCGTTATTCTAATGACACAGCTAGTGGTCGTTTAACGATGGAATGTTTCAAAAATTTCAGCATCTTTTTCAAGCGGCCAATCCTAGGCGCATTGTAATGAATGACTAGCTGGAACCCGCTACTTCGTACGCGTAGAGCTCGGCCTACGGCCTCGCTACTACAACCCCTTATAGCCTATGTATTATTCTAATGTATAAGCTATATTATTGTAAACTTTCATTAAAATCCATTCGGTAGTTTTTGCGTGAAAGAGAAACAAACATCCATACATCCATACATACAAACTTTCGCGTTTATAATATTAGTAGCACATTTGTTGAGTCGCTAATCACAAACGCCGTTTGATAAACCGCGCGCGATTGACAAGGCCTCGTGCAAAGCAAATTTTTATTTAATTCGCGATCAAGCTTTTATTTTATCTTTGATATTTTCAAACTAACAAGTACCTATCCAACGCCCGTATCTCAAGCTTTGCTCAAACTCCTTATATTATGACTGTCAGTTTGTTTATTTGTAAAAAAAATGCTTACCGATTCCACATCTCTGCTCACACTCCAGCCGGCCAGGATTGGTGTAAGTCACATTGTTACTGCCACAGACAGGGTTGAACTCAGTAGTAACAGGACACGATTTAATACAAAATGCTATCTGTTCGCGTCTATTGGTTCCAATAGGGTTTGTAGGTCCAGGGGAGATGTTTATTTCTGTAGTGCTTGAACCCGGAGGTCTCCACCAAACTGGTCCTCCGTAGCCCGGCCTACGTGAAGGTCCAGTTTGCCTGTTAATTTAAATATTATTTTTATTTAAAACCCTTGCATCTCTAAACTTCCAGAATTAATGGTATTTTTACTTGGGTTCCTTTTTTTCAATATAAGAAATAAATATAACATTAACATAGATAGGTATGTCAACAGTAGTTTCTGTTTAATTCCGTGGTTATAACTCAGCTAATAAATCCGATGACCATGAGCTTATCACAACTGAGCCGAAACTGGTTTGTTTTACCAGACAGACTGGGAGACACCAGTGTCAAATACGGACGTGTTCCTCTTGTATCTATTGTGAAGATAAGAATTAGTGTTTCACGTATAGCTCTAGTTAAAAAAAACATAGCCTGGCCTGTTACAAGTCTAGTTAAAAAATTTATTGTAATGTTTATGTTATCATTGTTTTATGGTATTTTAATAAAGAGTCATTGTATTGTATTGTATTGTATTAGAGTGGAGGTAAAAATATGTCGCCAGTTGCTTGACGGTGTATACCCGCAGCCTCAGTTGAGAGCTATTCAGGCCATGGTTAAATTTTCAAACAAAGTCGGCACTAAGATTGTGGTCAAACAAACTAGCTCAGGAATGGCGAACCAGTGGCACCCGCTATTGATGATTTTTTCTACCCGTGAACATGGTGCATGTAACTGCGCCGAAATATCGGGAGCTCATTCCACAACCTTATCACGGTAAATATCCCGTAAATAATCATATAACTTTAATGCTATACAAAATTCTTATTTCGGGTTTCAAATAAAGAATTTTAAGTTATGCATTTAGTTTTACTTTTTCTTCATTAGTCACTAAGCCAAGATTCTTTGATAGCAAGTCTACCAATTTTTTTTTAAATAAAAAATTGTCCATTATTCCCTGATCTAGCTTGTCAGTCATAAAAACGCAACTATACCTTGTCGTTTCTTGCTCCTCTTCACTGGTATTATCACCGAATCCTCCATGGTTAATTTCAAACGCTTCATACGATCCAAAGGGCCCGTTTGGCCTCGGTTTAGGTTTGACATCTTCACTAGATCCTCTCCACCATGGGGGGTGGATGAAAGGATCTTCACTAGAACTGATCGTTATAGAATGTTCAGGGCCACGATCCAAATATCCACGACGAGGGCGTGTCGAGGGGTTGGCGGTGATCTGGTAGACTGTCGTTGCCACTGTAACTAATTACATAAAGTTAAAGCTCAAGTAAACGAAACGTAATTTTCAACCAACTATAAAAGAGGACATTTTCAATTCGTTTGTTTGTGTGTGAGTATGTTACGCAATATAATCGCCCATTGTGAAATTTATTAATTTATTTTATTTCATTGAATAGACCATTATCTTGAAAAAAAACATGTTACCTATAAGAGTGAAAAATAAACCGTAACTAATGAGTGGCTGTTACTGTTACCCACTTCCAGTGCCAGCTTTTGAATGGTGAATGGTTATTTTTTTGTAAAAATGTATTACGCAACCCCTCAAGATGGACAGCCAAAGAGACCGCAAGGAAACACTGGATGCAGGCCGCTTCCAACCGGCCCTTTTGGAGATCGATGGGGAAGGCCTTTGTCCAGCAGTGGACGTCCTACAGCTTAGATGATGATGATAACGCAATATTTAATATTTCGGAATATTAACTTAATGGTATTTATTTTATTTTTGGTCGAGGCAGTATTTTGTTAGAACAAGTTTTACAAATTATAAGCCCGAGAACGGCATGTACTTCATACAGTTGTCGGATTTGTGTTTTTCTGTTATAATACAATAAAATAATAATCTGAATTGTCTTGAGAAGTTCATTATACCGAATAGTCTAGAAGCCAGTGGGGCGGACGGACTGTCCGTCAGCTTTAGAGGACCATATTGCAAATGGTTTATCTGTATAAGAAATAATATATTAGACCTCTATGTCATTACAAAATACTAATTCAACGATACCACACATGAGGACCAGTAGTCAAATAAAATTTCATCTCCATTTTACCAGAATTAGAACTGCGTGTGTTTCTGTTACGTGACCTACCCAGTGACCATTCCTAATTCTACACGATTCTGTCGACTCCTCATTCACCAAAATCGGTTGAGGCGTTTAGAATGTAGATGGGAACATATTTATTTTCACACACATACATACTACATAGGTATACGTTAAACAAAAAAAAAATTACCTCCTTTTTGGTTTGCATCATCGGGTAAAGCTAGGTAGGCTTGGCAAGCGTGCTCCACCGTAGACCGCATCATCGCTTAACATCAGGCGAGTAGGCGGTCAAACGCAAGCCTATTATTAAATAAAACAAGGCAAGCTTATAGTTACCTTAATTTGAGTCAATGAGGAAAATCATCAAAAATGTTAAGGTTAAAAAACTAGTATTAAATTGTCCTCTAACTTGTGTTAATGATTTATTTATTTTTTCCGAACAATACTCGGAAATTTCAAATATTTCTACTTATGTAAATAAATTACTTATTTTTACTTATCAGGTTTTTTTTTGTAATTACTAAAACACAAGATAAAAACTTCTCGAGACCTCCAAATATCTAAAAACCAATTTATTTCTATGGAACTTAGATATTTGTAGTGGTAGAACTCTTCTACAGAGTTATACTGTTCCAAAACCACATTATCAGGCAAAAATGCAGTGTTTCACTAATGCTTGCAAAATTACGAAATGGAAAAATAACTTAGTTCCATACAGAAATACAATTTTGCCTCTAAAGACACTTTATCGAAAATAAATGTATACATAAGTACCCAGGTATTTAACAATTGTTTACTTCCTTATAAAAATAATTACACTTATTTAATTACTTAAGTACTCACATATAAAATACAAGTACTTCATTGTACACTTTTGAATCACTTCAGTCACAATTTTTTTTTCAAGTTTTTACACACGCATGTCTTTAAATTTCTTGACCCGTCCGAGGTCGGTGGTAGTTTGTCGGTGACTAGTTATAGGTATACAATGTGGTCATAATATTATTGACCAGAGATGAGTCGCCCCTCCCCTCCCATTTCCTTCTACAACCCGTTTTGAGACCTCTTCAGATTACGTTACGTTATTATTATACCTTTCTCCTCTATTCTTTTTCTTCCCGCGATAAAGTATAACGTACCGCTAAGTGCTAACATTTCCATACACAATAAAAATACAATTTGAAAAAGTAACTCATAGTTTAAGCTGTTGAACAGATTTGGAGCAGATATATAGCTAAAACAATCACAATGAAACCTCCTCATTGTAATTAAGAACCCGCTTTTAAATTAGTCCAGCCGTTTTAAGAGAAAAATGTTACTAGACATTCAAATTCCAAATACCCTATACCAACTAACCAAATACACAACCTCCACAAACATTTTAATTCCTAATTCCGTAAAAAAATATACAAAACACGCCATAGCACGCTGCAAACGTGTTATAACACAGTAATCATGGTCACTAACAATACAATAACCAATAATTCATTAAAAAAAGTTCAGAAGTTTGGTTTTTAAATCAAAATAATTGAAAAAAAAATGTCACAAAATAAACAAAATTGCGTATTCACAAATTTTTAAGTTGGTTATTTTAATTTGATAATTATATAGCAATATTATTTTCAAGACTTTTTAAACTATAGAAATAGGAAAAATTATTATAAAAAGAACTTATATTAAGGTAACTAAATTAAATTGACTAAGGTACCTATCTTAAAATTTTTGTTTATATTGTTTATATTGACTTCGTACGCGTTATGAAAATGTATTCATTATTAATAAAACATCATACATAAACTTTCAACCATTTGCAACAACGTGATGAGTCAGTCAGAGAGTGATTTTGCTTAGAAATATAGTCATATAAAAGTATTGATTAAATTTACAAACACTTATCTTTGTCTGAAATCGACAGCTCTGTTGTATTGATGTTCTTACATTAGCTTTATCGCGTGGCAGGCGTGAAACATTACGGAAAATACAATGAAGCGATATAATAATTATAGCTCCCTAGCATAGTCTGAAGTGGACTTCACCGAGATGAAGTGACGTATACATAAAACTATGTATAACAGCATTTAAATTAAATGTCATGTCAAAACGATTAGGTCAAATCAGTAAACGCTTATCAGACGAGATATTATCATAAGGAAATGGACACATTTTCAGTCGTTATACAATATCGCATACCATATTAATCTAGTGCTGGACAAAAACCAATGGCGACATAATATAACAATCAATATGGGACCCTAAAAACCGCATACATTGGGCTGTGTGGCGTGCCTTGGGAGACAACTATATACGTTAGTAAATACCCCCTGGTTTACCTATACCTCAATGTACCAATTTTATTATGTGTTTGATTGTTTGTCCCTCTTTCACGCAGCAACAGATTTTAACGGCGTTATTTTTAGCATAGAGATAGTTGGAGGGTCGAAAAGCGATATAATTTTCATCCCACAAAAATATATGGCAACATACTAACTACATAGGATACTTTTTATCCCGGGAAAATATACGTTTATTGATTGACTGTCCATGCAAGTGAAATCGCGGGTGTAGCTAGTAACCTGTAAGTTATAGGTTGACATTGCATGGAGTAGGTACAAGGCTGTCCCATAGCTGGTTTGCGGGAAAATCCCGTGTGACTGGGAATTCAGTGCCAACATGCCATCTTCCCAGGGATTTACCTGTGACGTGAAGACAAAGACAAAGATAAAATCACGATGATACCAAATTTCATAAATGCAAGTTCGGTATGACACTTTTACCTTTGATAAGAACTAAACGCAATACACTAATTCCAATTAACCATACTTAGAACCAATGGCGATACTGGTTTTACAATCTGTGTTATGATTTTTTTGTCTATTGTTTATTTATTTTTATTTATTTAATAATAGGCTTTTCTTTGACTGCCTACTCGCCTTATGTAAAGCGATTATGCGGTCTACGATGGAGCACGCTTGCCTAAAAGAAACCGATTAATTTAAACATGTAATATCTCTTTATTACACACCGAAAATACAAATAAAACTTAACTAAAATAAAAATCATATATACGGCAGTAAAATGGGAGGCCTTATCGCCTAAAGCAATTTCTTCCCGGCAACCTTTGCATGGACAGGACTGAAGAATTAGAAAACGGTCGGTGGTGCACATAAAATATAAATATCATTCGTGATTTGAACACACTCAGATTGTAAGTAACTATTCTTGAACACCCATTCAGGCAGCGCACTCCACACACTAGCAGTTCGCACAATAAAAGTGGAATCAAAGCGTTTTGTACGGGTTTTCGGAGTATCAGCCATAAAGTGGTGCCGATTTTTTTTGCCCACTCGGGCAGAATAAGAAGAGGTAACGTATTGCAATTGGACGACTTCGCATAAAGCGCTAAGCAAAACGACAGTCGAACGTCTTAATTTCATAATGTCTGGATCTCAAATATTCAGGATTTAAAAACGTTGCAGACTGGTCAGGCTTTTATGGGATAGAACAAAAATGAAGCAGATTCAAAATTTGGTTCTTTCTTACCTTTGCTGTGTTGACAAATCTGAGGTTATGCCACAGAATAAGCATTATAGTACAAGGATGTACTTAAGTAGGTACTAATTTAATTGTTGATATATTGGTATAACCTACTTCCTTGGAATAACCAACCATGAGTAATCTGCTGGCTCTACAAGTTCGTCAACTTATGACACTGGTCAGTTTAGTAATGATAAAAAAAAAAAACATACAGTCGAATTGATAACCTCCTCTTGAAGTCGGTTAAAAATACTAAAAGCTGGGAACATACGGTCAAGCCTTTTGACGTTACACCGATTGGCTGAAGTCACATACGCCACAAATTTAGGCAACACACGATTAATTTCGTTCGCGATTTCAGGGTTCGTCCCGTGGTTGTCCATAATGAAGAATAAAATGACCTCCTTTCTTAATACCACCGTCTCGTGTAACCCTAGGATGTCTAGTTCATTCAAAGGCTACCATCTGGCGAAACTTCTAATATTGATCTATTTTTTTAACGGTTATTATAGTTTTTAAAGATTTATTTAATGATATTCTTGAACGTCTTATCTATTTAATTTATTAATTCGATACACAATTTGAATTACTTCACTCGATAGCAAAACATTCCAAATACTAAATTTTTTTGGCTATATGTATTAAAAAATTGTGTGAAAGTTGAAATGGCAAAATTTATTTTTGCCATAAAAAAACAACCATCAAAAATTTGATTCCAGGGCATTGTATTTACCGTAACCGCAGCTCTGAAGTACGGACCGAGTTAGTCTTTAGGTCTACGACGTTACGGTCGATGTTTCTGTCAACACGTATTCCTGCAAATTTTGGGAATCAGCTGACGTCTTCGGGACTGGAGTGACGAGTCTAGAACCTGGATAAACCCACCAGCAACAAACTATATATTAGATAATTAATGTTGTTACAAGTTCTTATTTCCTGGTAAATTTTTTGTACACTACGTTACTTTTAACCCTATCCCCCTTATTAATAAACGTGGAGTAGCCTTGGAATAGTTACTCCGTCTTTTGTCTTTATCGATCAAGTTCAAAATGTGAAAGAGAGAAGAAGACAAAACACGGCGTAACTGCTCCAAGACTACTCCACGTTTATTAATAAAGGGGTAAGTGTTTTGTTTCTCATGTTGGCTTAGTAGGTGGTCTTAGTGTCGAATTTTCCAGGCTACCCAAATGCAATTTCGGTACCTATTTCTTATTTACATTGTTCTTTTACTACTTCTTATTTGTTTTTGAACATATAAAAACACCACAATAAACATTTTGTGTGAATATCATGCCAATTATGTACCCAATTAAATGTTGCCATAAACTTCAAAGACGTTCCCCTCACCAGAAAAGGCAAAAACGCAGTTTTTTGGGTTTTTTGGCAAGTGAATACCTACTTGTTTGAGGCCAATGGCTCGTTGGGCCGAAATTCTGCACATATTTTATTAAATTTATTTTTTAACGTCTCCAATTCCAACAGCCAAGTTTAGAGCTTGTTTAGCGCAGAGAGTTTGGAATGTCTTATGTTATTTTATTTCCACAAGTGTACTCATAATGAAAAATAACAGAGCATAGCTAATATAGCCTTGCAGTTTCTTTTTATATATAGGTATATTACAGTTCACTTTGTTTTTAATAATTAATAGGCTTGCGTTTGACTACCATCACGCCTGATGTTAAGCGATGATGCGGTCTACGTTGGAGCACGCTTGTCTAGAAGAAACCGATTCACTCGTGATTTGAAGACACCCAGATTATAACATCAGTTGTTTTTACTAAAACTTTGAAACCGCAACCGCAAGTTATACAGCAAAGTATGAAAAGACGCTTCACTTTTATGGACTATGCTGGAAGATCATTTTGAATTTTATTTTGTACTATAAACTCGTAAGCAAGCTCAAAGTCGCACAACGAGCTATGGAGAGATGCTCGGGGTTTCTCTTCTCTACGAGATCTAATCAGAAATGAGGAGATCCGTAGACGAACGAAAGTTACCGACATAGCCCACCGGATTAGCAAGTTGAAGTGGCAGTGGGCAGGGCACATAACACGCAGAATAGATGGCCGATGGGGTCCAAAGGTTCTCTAATGGAGGCCACGGACCGGTAAGCGCAGCGTAGGACGTCCAGCCACAAGATGGACAGACGACCTAAAAGAGACCGCAAGGAAATGCTGGATGCAGGCCGCTTCCAACCGGCCCTTTTGGAGATCGATGGGGGAGGCCTATGTCCAGCAGTGGACGTCCTACGACTGAAATGATGATGAATATAAAGTTGTCGCAGTCAGCATCCCTAAATCATACTTTTGTTCCATGACTTTAATTATTCGGCTTTTTTAGGGTTTCGTACCCAGAGAGCGCAAACGTAGCCCTATTGCTGCCGCTCCGCCGTCCGTCCGTCCATCCGTCAGAGTATGCCACAGGTTTCTAGCCCCTAAGCGGAATAAGTAACAGACCTGAAATTTTGATACAATGTATAAAATATTGACCTAACACCGAATATAAAATTTAAAATTATAAAAAAATAAACAGTGTGGACACATGAAACAGGCACAACATCACACATGGAAAAGGGTCAATTTTTTTTTCTGACCCTGATGTGGATACAATTGTCTAGAACTTGCTACATAGAGTACTAGTTATTTATGATACAAGTGCGGTAGGTTGGTTATTACAAACGAGTAGACGAATGTAAGCCCGAGACGAAGTCGAGGGCTTACCATAGTCACGAGTTTGTAATAACCAATCCGCACGTGTGCCATACAACGTTTTACAACACATTTGCGAGAAAAAAAGGCTACAAATGAAACAATTTTATTATTTTGTTTATAACTTAATATCAGTCACAACAATAGTTTCTATAATATAATAAGAAGATGGCGCGAACATGCAAATAGCGCCACTATCACGTGGTGAAAATTAGAACTACATCTTTCGTCTCATTTTCTCTTTAGTATTAAACTGAGACAAACGTATTGAGCAAAAGCGCTTCCAAGGAGGTTTGATCATTCAGCTTATTTATTCTCGTAATATGAAACTCTTTTGTGGAATTATTATGTAATTATGATGAAAATTAAAAAAATACCGTAAGTACACGCACGGTGCTATACATCTGAGCGTGCGGACAAATTCATTTCCGCACGCTCCGTTGTATGATCCGTAATGTTTAACTTTCGAACGATGTATACAGGCTTCGTAAGTGCACTTTTTGAGCAAATGTGTTGTAAAAATATAATTTCAATTAAATTTTTGTCTTCAAAATAAAGAAATGATGGTCCAGCAAAGTTATTTATAATTTTTGTTTTGTGATTTTTAGAATCTTTTTTTTTTAACAGGATCTATCTCAAAAACTAAACTAGCAATGAAATTGCTGTATTTTATGTTTCGTATTCTGTGTTTTAGCAACAAATACAAAAACTATCAAGCACGTGTCGGAATCTGTGCTAACGACCACGAACCGAATGGACAAAAATAGTTGTGTGGTTGGTACGTATTTACATAACCCTTGGTGCGCGAGTCCAACTCAATGACGTTTTTTTTTTCATTTCTACATAATCAATAATAATATTTAAACGACTATGGGGTCTGTAATGGCAATAACTTTACGCTGGGTCCAGGTAAAGCTTACGAGCCGGCTTTTGCACCAACAAAAAACAAAGTTTAAAAATGTTATTGGAGAAAAAATTGTTGCTTATGTTATAGAGAAGCTGCCTGCAGATTTGATGCTGTTTTTTATTACATAAAAAAAAACCCTGTAATAGAAAATAAATTGGTGATTATTATCACAGAAAAGAAAGATTATTTTTCTTTAAATTAGAACGGCTGTCAAGGCTTTTATGTAAGAAATTTATTATATCCAGTTGCACCCATATAAACGAAACGTCAGCCATTCGAAATCAGTTAGCAACTGTGATGCGGAGTTCGACACGTTGACATAAATAAGAATGTTCAATCAAGGTTCACAAAAAGAAAAAAAAAATTACAATAAATAATATATATCCATAAAATAATATATATCCATAGAAAAATGTCAATAGACAACATTTTATTTAGAACATAAAATCCACACACACTCAACAAAATGTATGGAAAATTTGATATAATTTTTGCGAAACTAGGCTCGATCATGAAGCTTTGGGCCCTCTTTGGTAAGATCTTTCCACTAATTCCTATTCTAACTTTCCCATTCGCCATACTCGATATTGAATAAGGACAAGTCTGAAGTCACCTCGACGTTACAAACAAAGGTCGCCCTACATTCATATTTCGACTATCTTACAGTTACACTTACCTACCTTTGTTGGCTGAATTGAACTTTACAATGCTGGTCGTTAAAAAAACGCGACAGACAGCGGTCCGCGATAGGTAGTATAAAAATTCGCGACCGTATATTTTTCAAAAATCCGCTGCGCTATAGAAGAGGTACCTAATACCATGCAGACAGTTCCTAGGTCATAAGTTCATATTATATCATCCATCACTTCGTACCAAAGATAATATATGTATAACCACTTGATCGCGCATTTAGTCAAAATTCCCTTTTGCAAAATGATGTCACGTCGGTCGCGGGGGGGCAACTTGTGATTGGAGACTCGAAGCTTGTTATTGGAGAATCAAAACTCATTCATTCAATTTGCGCCTAGGATTGGCCCCGCTCGAAATAGTTTAGGTTGACATGTTAGAACCTTTGGCTTATGCGGGGTAAAGGATAAGCAGTCAAGTGGTTATATTGTCATTGCCTCGTACCTACCTACTTAATCATGCTTTTACACATGCGCATCATACACATTTAAATAAATAAGTAGAGTCAAAAAGAAGTCATAGCAATCACAATTTATTATTTTGATTAGGTTTTTGGGGAAATTCCGAAATCGTGATTCTTTTGTTAGTTATCTCATATGAAGTGCTTTTTAGGATTCCGTAGTAGTGCAAGGAAATTTTGTAAGTTTATTCTGTCTGTCCGTCTGTCCGCCCGTCCTAATTCTTTCGAACCGGCGAGATGGCGGTCAAGCACAAATCTTTCAATAAAAATAACTGGCCAAGAGTGCGTTGAGACACGCCAATTTTAGAGTTCCGTAGCCAAACCCATATATATATAATAAGTGGTCACATTTAGTTTAGAAATTGGTGATTGTAGATAAATTTTTTTACAACACATTTGCTCAAAAAGTGCACTTACGAAGCCTGTATACATCGTTCGAAAGTTAAACATTACGGATCATACAACGGAGCGTGCGGAAATGAATTTGTCCGCACGCTCAGATGTATAGCACCGTGCGTGTGATTTACGGTATTTTTTTAATTTCCATCATAATTACATAAGAATTCCACAAAAGAGTTTCATATTACGAGAATAAATAAGCTGAATGATCAAACCTCCTTGGAAGCGCTTTTGCTCAATACGTTTGTCTCAGTTTAATACTAAAGAGAAAATGAGACGAAAGATGTAGTTCTAATTTTCACCACGTGATAGTGGCGCTATTTGCATGTTCGCACCATTTTCTTATTATATTATAGAAACTATTGTTGTGACTGATATTAAGTTATAAACAAAAATTGTTTCATTTGTAGCCTTTTTTTCTCGCAAATGTGTTGTAAAACGTTGTATGGCACACGTGCGGATTGGTTATTACAAACTCGTGACTATGGTAAGCCCTCGACTTCGTCTCGGGCTTACATTCGTCTACTCGTTTGTAATAACCAACTTTCCGCACTTGTATCATAAATAACTATTACGTAGAAGCTCATTGGAATTAGACAATTTTTTGTAATGTATTATACCGATATAACTATACCTATACCTACTTTTTATGGTTTAGTGAATAAGAAAACTACTTGTAAAACGATTATTTTACGAAAAGGTGGATGACCTTTGAGCTAGAACGTCTTGAATTTATTACAGTTTTAAAAGCTAAAGGTAATGAGAAAATGTTCAAAATAATTTTAAATAATGTTTTTTATATCAATATGCAAATATTAGATGCAACAAAGCAAATTACACGTCTTTTGTCTTTTTAACCCCCTACGCAAAAAGAGGGGTATTATAAGTTTAGCGTATTTAGGTAGGTATATGTGCGTCTGTGACATCGTAGCTCCAAAATGTATGACCTATATCAAAGATTATATACTAGTGTACCTATTTGTATTTAGTTTTTTGTTTGTTTGAAAGGTGACTCGATCAAAAATGTTCTTCGCTATGTTCCTTGGTTATGATTCAAGAAAACCTGTTCAGCCATTTGAAGATTATCAGCTCTTTTATTTGAGTTTTTTTTTTACTTATACTTGGTTCGAGACAACTTTAAAACCGCCTTGAATCCTAAAGGCAAAAAAATGTTATTACTCGAGAGTGTCTACCGAAATTACTCAGGCGTTTTCATTGTATCTCAAATGCTAGCTAGGCAGCGTTTATCTTGGTCCACAGAGGTTCTAATAAGAAGAATTATGTGCAGGCCCAACATTAGTGTAAAACATCGACATAAATAAAAATGAGATAATGATGTATGACCTTCACTCACTCCTTTGTTACTTGACATGTTCGATGATGGCTGACATAGATAGTAATATAAAGACGGAAATAGATCAGATGCTAGTCTCGAACTCTGAAATATGTTCTCCAGAGGATGCTGTTACTCACAGAATATTAATAATTTAAACACGTTATCATCTATCTACGCGGTATCATCGGAAGTATCAACCATAATTTCAATAAATAAATAAATATTCGGGATATATTTTCACACATGGTCATCTGACCCCAAACTAAGCAAAGCTTGTGATATGACTGCCAGAGACTGATATACATACATATAGAGTTTTAAATACATACTTAAATAGATATTAATAACCAGATATAGAACAAACACAAATGTTCATCACATAAATGTTTGTCCTAGGTGGGAATCAAACCCACACCCCCAAGCTCAGAAGGCAGCTCACTACCAACTGGATCAACGGGCTGTTAAAATATAATAATAGCCTTCTAACTTTGTTGCATAGACAAAATTTCCATCTTGAAGTAGTTATTGTTTCCGAATGTTGGCTGAGCAAGTGCCCCAATTTTGTCTTGCTCTCACATTAGCCGATAAAGCGAGATAACGCTCGATGTAAGATTAGTATAAGAATGTTTTTAGGTTTTTGTAGCACCCCCTTATAAATTCTGATCAAATGTTACTCGGTGATTATTTTTCCTTCAATAATATTGGAAACGGTCTAAAGAGACAGGGGCCTTACAGCTAACTGTTTGCTATATTATTTAGTTGAATAAATAAAGTTAAGCGACCGTAAACCGTATCTGGGCGCGTTAAGGTTCATGTTCACGTGATTTTCCGAACTGCGCTGTTTTAGAACTAATTTGAGACCGCGTAAGAAGTTGGCCGTAAGACCCCTGCGCTGTTTCAGCACTGGTAAGAGCCAGGTAGCCGTAAGGTTCCTGACCGGTGAGTGCAGCCATAATTTCTATTCAGCACTTATGGACAATTGAATTGTTCTTGATTTAAAGGACATAGTCCATCAGCATTTCACTGTGTATAAATTCCTCATACTAGAAGCCAGAACCTCTCAAAATTTTTGCCAACCACGACCCTCTCTCTACCTAAGGAACTCAGGCTTGAAAGGGGGGAGGGGGTTTAGCAAAAATCACGAAATATCACAAGGGGCAGGGGAGGGGGGTGTAGTAATATATCACGTGTATAAATTTTTTCGTCAAACGCGCGATTTCTAATCCGAAAAGCGGTGTGTTGTGTGACCTTGCCAATCAAAAACAACCTGCAACCTTTCTGTCTAGACATTTTTGTCATGGTCCTTAATTTCAGAATAAAATTAGATTATACTTTATACCTGTATTTAAAGATAATATAAAAAAAATAAGATTCTTTGTAGGTACTAAAAAATACACGTGATTTTGGGTGGGGGGGGTTAGTCTTAAACCTCACCATGTATTAATTACTAAGGGGGAGGGGGGGCTAAAAAATGCTTAAAAAAACATCACGTGATTAATGGACGGCCCCTAACGACTGCAGCCACCTGTATAGAACATCTGGGCCCGTACCAACTACCGTCACCTGAAATTAATTAAGTGGCTGCGAAAAGTTGCGCGAACGCAACCCGTATCTACGTTTGCGTGATTCTCCGCTGTCACGGCCCCAGATGGGAGTTTACAGGGCCAGCACAGGCTATCTTAGATCAATAACGTTATACGATATTTATAACCATGCACAGGGGCCTTACGGCAACGGCTAACTCGGTATCACACTAACGTTAAACAGATAAACCGCTTTTAAGTCCGCTCAGTTGGAAAATCACGCGAACATGAACCTTAACCACCTTAACGCACTCAGATACGGTTTGCGGTCACGTGATTTTCCAACTGAGCGGATTTAACGTTAGTTTGATACCGAGTTAGCCGTTAGCCGTAAGGCCCCTGACAGGTTATATTATCATTGATGGATTATTCCAAAGAAAGCTTTTATTGGCGGTTCAGCTGTTTATTTTTTTCTCTAGTCTAACAATCCTTATAGTGCTAACAGACGCTCGAACGCGGCTGACCTCAACCGCCGTCTGACCAATGGGAGAGAAAGAGAGGGAAATATGATATTCTCACTCTTTCTCTCCCGTTGGTTGGACGGCGGTCCGTCAGCCGCGTTCGAGCGTCTGTTATCACTATTACAGCAGTAGATATTTAAAACTTATTCAGCGACGTAAATTCAGGCAGGTGACAAAGTTTGCACTGGAGACAGGACGTCTGGTTGGAGTATTTTTCTTTTCCTGCTTGCGTCTAGCCAAGAGAAGCCAGCTCTGGGGGAGGTGTCGAGATAGGGCATGGCGATGACCGAACTTGAGTCACAGCTGAAATGGAAAAAAAAACACGAATTAAAAAGTAATAATAAATGGAACAACTGATGAGACGGCGAGATCTGGATGGTTCGGTGGATAAAGTACCTACACAAGCAGGGGCTCGATTTTTGAATCGCTCCTATGATATATAGAACAATCTCGATTGTTTACTCACGAGTCACCTTTCAAACAAAAAAAAACTAAATCAAAATCGGTTCAGCTACGATGCCACAGACAGACACACAGATACATAGACACACAGTCACACATGCACAGATAGACATAAGACACACAGACACATATACACAGACACACATATACACACATTCCTCTTTTTGCGTGTTCAGAACTCACCAACTCCACACGCCTGGGCGCAGGCCAGTCTGCCCATGTTGCTGTAGGTCTGATTGTCAGATCCGCAGATGGGGTTGTACTCAGAAGTGACGGCACAGCTCCTTATGCATTGCTGCACAGCCGCGGACATTGTGGTGGTCCTGAAAATGAGAGCAGGGTTGGTGTTCTACATTTTATCGAACGGAAAGAAATCGTAAGCGTAGTGAATTAAAATAACATTACAATTAGCATAAGCATTTCAGCCTTTTAATAGTCCACTGCTGGTTTACCCCCGAAAAGGCGATTTGGCTATATCCACCAAGCTGGCCCAGTTATGGGTTGTTGGACTCACATAAGTACGACATTGAATTCCTTCTCCGTACGTATGCAGGTTTCCTCACGATGTTTTCCTTCACCTAAAAGCCAGTGGTATGAAAATCCATACATAAACTCTTAAAAGCTCATTGGTTAAACGACCCCAGGATTCGAGCCCGCGACTTCACGGTTTCAAGTCTAGCGGTCTTCCAAATAGGCTACCACCTAGGCTACTAAATAGGCTACTACATTATAATTATTTGGTTTTAATTCAAAGAACGACGGTATCATTAATGGCAGCAAACAGGTAAAAGGGCCTCGCTTGCCATGTACACATGCAAACTTGTACATGGATGTGATATCGATGGGAGAGGCCTTTGACCAGCAGTGAACGTCCTACACCTGAAATGGTGATGATGACAAAAAAATGCTTTTTAGGGGTGGCTCTGGTAATTAAATGTGAAATGGAGATTATTATTTTTTTCGCGGCGTTTCCTTATGTTTGGTATCTTTGAATAGGTATTTTAAAACGAAGGTAAGGTTTAATACTTCAATACATATTTTTAAGTTATAACAACAAAACAAAAATTCAAAACGTTCTAGCTGAAAGGCAAAGGTCATAGAAGTTTTCGTAAAACAATCATAGCAAAAAAAACCAAGCAGACGTGTATACCTACTTGCTAAGTTGACGATAGAAGAAACTTGTTAGGTTGATCACAAAACATAACAAAATGAGATGTGCTATTCAAAATTATGTTAGAGACGTTTCTTTGTAAATATTTTTTAATGTTCTTATCACAACAATAGCTCGACTTGTAATGTGGCAAAAGTGCACAGTCCGCCTCCCAATTACATTGTCCCTGTCGAAGAGGTTCCTGGATGGAAAGAACGTCATAAAGAACCGAAAAAACAAAGCTGAAAAAAGCTGAAGCGAAGTCGGTCCCAAGTAGGACGAAGTCGGGATAACATGGAAAAATGGGGTTATATAAAAGGCTCTGATACCGAATGTCTCTGTGATTCTTAGCACGCAAAAATTTCAGACTCAATGACGTAGACTATGTAGCATGCCCTCTAAACAACTTATGCCACTGGGGTAGCCAAATTCTGGCCCATATACTTACCTAATTTAAAAAGAAATATATTATTTACAAACATCGACTCAAAAGAAAAACGAGATCTCAACATTTTCAACAATAATGGGTAATGAAAAAGGCTGGAATCTCAACAAAAAATATACTTATGTTATACCATAGATAAACATATACTACTCAATTATAGAATTATAGAATTCAAACTCCTACCTAGATAGTCCAATAACATTTTACTGACACCATAAAAAGGTAAAGTAATATGACAATTCAAACTAAGCCAGATGCACAAAAGACTTAATAGTACAAGCCAGGTGTACCGTCCACGTTATGATAATCTTTATAGGTACATAATATACTTATATATTGAAACTTACCTTGAAGGAGCGGTGGTGGTAGTCGACTGTTGCTGCTGTTGGCCTTGGTTGGGGAACTGGCCTTGGTTCGGGAATCGGCCTTGGTTGGGAAACCGGCCTTGATTAGGAAACTGGCCTTGGTTAGGAAACTGGCCTTGGTTAGGAAACTGGCCTTGATTGGGAAATCGGTTAGGAAAGCTGGGTCGGTTCCATCCGTACCTGTCTTCCAAATTATCTTCCTCATCGCTGGATTGCCTTTTATGTCTGAGGTTCATACCCAAAGAGACGTTGGTGACCAGAGCTGTGGAAACAAGAAGGAAATGTTTACTTTACATGTTCTTTACTATGATACCTTTGGGATGGATCAGCTAAGTATCAGCTTGAGGCGTTAGAGTCTATTGAGAAACGTGCCAAAAGGCTCATCAGCAACGAATCCCTGGTTCAGACTAAGCTTCTTAGTGTTGAGCATTGGCGCAAAGTTGTTAGTCTATCGGTTTTTTATCGGATACATTTCAGAGAGTGTGCATCGGATCTCCATGATCTAATTCCCTCCTGCCCATTTTTCTATCGGAATGACACCGCTTTATGGTTAATATTCCGAAAACCCGTACGAAGCACTTTGATTCCACTTTTATTATGCGAACTGCTAGTCTGTGGAATGCGCTGCCTGAATGGGTGTTCCCCGATAGTTACAATCTAGCTGGG
This sequence comes from Agriopis aurantiaria, assembly GCA_914767915.1. Taxonomy (NCBI): domain Eukaryota; kingdom Metazoa; phylum Arthropoda; class Insecta; order Lepidoptera; family Geometridae; genus Agriopis; species Agriopis aurantiaria. Next base: position 12,545,862 of record OU611992.1, on the reverse strand, counting down.
TGCTTTCAAATCACGACTGAATCGGTTTCTTCTAGGTAAGCGTGCTCCACCGTATACCGCATCATCGCTTTACATCAGGCGAGTTAGTGGTAAAAAGCAAGCCTATAATTAAAAAAAAATAAAAAACCTTCACTCTAGTGCGCTGCGCTTGAGAAGATTATTTTGCACCCTGGTATACGGAGACTTTCTACGCAATAGATAATTTAAGGTCGAACTAAACCTCATTCGCACGCAAAACGCATTTCAGAGTACCTATATAGGATTCTTGTTACATTGACCGCACTAGCTAAAAGTGTCTTCAAATCCTATTCACAGTAAGGATGTTAAATAAAACATACCAATGAAACAGGCGAAAATATAGTACCTACTTAGCATATTTTAAATTGTAAGTGGTATTTAATTACGTATAATGAATAAATTAATCCATAAATTTTCTATTTACCTACTATATTTCAATTCAAAGTTTTCCAAATATATATTTTTTTCTAACCCTCAACAGTATAATATTGAGTCCTAAAAAACAGAACAAAAATCAAATCGGTCAAGCCATTTTCGAGTTTTTGCGAGACTAACGCATTGATTTATATACGGCCATTGATTTATACATAAATAGATAGATAGATAGATGATGTGTATTGAGCCAATGCCAATAGTTTTAAATATCTTTGGTGTAGAATGGATGTCTGAGATTCCCAAACGATTGAATTCATTAAAATGCTGATAAACTTGAGCATTCACTTGTAAATAGTGTCTGACATTTTGTGTCACTTTTTCACTCGAGCGCGTCCACGAACACATAATAAATAATAATCCACCATTATTAGGTACGTATTTACACTTGAAAATACACAAGTTTAACGAGACGAAATTTTTCATGTGGTTCTTACTAATAAACTTGTTTAGGTAATAACAATCTAATAAATATCTTCAACTATGTAAACAACATAATTTAAATGCCAGTTATTTGGAGCTAGTTTTCAAAGGTCATCAACTGCTTGGAGATCTGCTGATAAGGTATAATGACCTTTTCCTCTCTGTCATGTATACAGTTTTGACGGTTATTTCATTAGTAATACGGATTTTAATTGCATAGCAGATTAGTATATGTGTAAATGTATTAAAATAATTAACATTAATATAATAATTTCATTTAATACCAGTAATTTGCCAGTAATAATGTAGAAGTCTTATACACAGAAGACATAAAATTGTCTTATCTATGGAGTTTTGGCGCCAACCAACGTGAAAAAAACATGTCTCTTTGTATTATTATCCTTAGCTTGTTTAATTTCAAGTGTAAATTATTATAATTTATATATTAACTAGCTGCGCCCCGCGGTTACACCGGTGTAGTGATGAAAAATGGTGATGATGATGATGATGATGAATAGCCTATGTCACTCTTTGGCTCTTGAACTATACCCATGCAAAAAAATCAGGTCGATCCGTTGTTCCGTTGCAGCGTGAAAGAGGAACAAACATCCATACATCTATACATCCATACATACAAACTTTCGCGTTTATAATATTAAGTAGGATGGTGGGTTATTATTTATTAGGTAAATGTTCATGGACGCGGACAAGTGTTGGGAAGTGATATAAGATATAAGCATGTGAAAAATTTCTATTTTGTTGTGTCCAAATCTCCATAGAAGCGTTCTAGTAAAGCCTCCACCACTTTACTAGGGCATGACTTTGACTTGATCGTGACTTACTTTACTTGACTCTGATTTGTATGATGCTATCACTGATCTATTTAATTATATAAAAGGCGATGTTTGTATGCACAGAAAAGAGAAGTAAATAGAACGGAAATGATAAGAAAAATCTGTTACCAAGCATTATGAGTTAACCTTGATTGATTATTCTTATTTAGATCAACGCGTCGAACTGCGCATCACAGTTGCTAAATGGTTTCGAATGACTGACGTTTCATATATATGGGTGCAACTGGCTACAACAAATTTCTTACAAAAACGCCTTGACAGCCTTGCATTCTAATAAAATAAAATAAAAAATCGGGTGACAATACAATAATTTAATACCTTCGAACTAATCTGATGAGGATCAGGAGGTGCATGGTGGAAACTTAGATTAACTACACAGGTGGAAATCTTCAATAGCGTGTATCACACTGACTGTTGTTCGATTGTTAATGTTATAAATGTGAAAGTGTGTTTGTTGGTTTGTTTGTGATTCTTTCACGCAGCAATAAAGCAAAAGACTTTTTGCATAGAGATAGTTGGAAGGCAGATTTGATATGGAATACATTTTATCCCGGAAAAATGTACGGTTCCTAATACGGGAATGTCCACGCGCGTGAAACTGCAAGATGCAGCTAGTTCTTCAATATACCTAAAGAGTCTTTAAAGGTCATATTTATGAAATAAAAAGCCTTAAAGTTACCATAGAAATATAAGTAGGTATTTATCCTTATTTATGCCGATACACAGAAAACAACTGACAGAAGTCAGTGCTGAAAACGATCAGCAGCTTGCAATGACTAGATCATCGTTCTAGGCTAAGTTCTAGAATTTATTAGTTTTTGTATTCATTTTAATAGTCAACAAATCTTGCATTTAAGTACTAAGTGCTCACATAATTTATCTTTACATCCTTGTTTCCTCATAGAAACGTTGACGTTTAAAATAATAAATACCTTTTTCACTTCTCATGTTCGTAAAGTGCTTGTATAAGCACCGGTATAAGTGGACTGAAACTGCTTTGTATTCTTTAGTGTATAAAAGTCTGTTTTTATGCACTAGTGCACAAAAATGTTTAGTCTTTAAAATTGTTTATAAGAGGTTGAGTTTGTAAAATATTTCAATCAGAAAAATATAAGCAAAGAAGTTTGCCTAATAAAACAAGCGTGTATAACAAACCCAGACATAACTTTTGTTGAATACATTGTAATTTTTTTCTCGTTTTAATGAAATAAGCTTACAATATCACTGATACATTTTCTCGCAATTTAGTTGAAAAGCCGAGTGTATGAATAATATCTACATCTGCTATTTCTATAGATGCACATTGCACATGCAGGGGCGGCCTTTGTGAGTGACGAGCAGGGCAACCGCCGTGGCCTCGCGCACTCACGCAGCAGCCTAAGTAGAAAAACATTAGGTACAAATGGTACCAATGTTTACAAGGGCCTCGTAAAGATCTATCACCCCTATGCACGTGACTGTCATGGTTGTTCACTGCAGTTATAATAATTATTATTATTTACGGAAGATTTATCATGCTATCAAGCTCAAAGTCGCACAACGAGCTATGGAGAGGGCTGTGCTCGGGGTTTCTCTACGAGATCGAATCCGAAATGAGGAGATCCGTAGACGAACGAAAGTCACCGACATAGCCCACCGGATAACAAGTTGAAGTGGCAGTGGGCAGGGCACATATCACGCAGAACAGAAGGCCGATGGGGCCGAAAGGTTCTCGAATGGAGACCACGGACTGGTAAGGGCAGCGTAGGACGTCCCCACAAGATGGACAGACGACCTAAAAGAGACCGCAGGGAAACGCTGGATGCAGGCCGCTTCCAACCGGCCCTTTTGGAGATCGATGAGGGAGGCCTATGTTCAGCAGTGGACGTCCTATGGCTGAAATGATGATGATGATGATTTATCATGATTAGGTTGTGGTTGTTTCGATACAGTAAATATCCCGTAAATAATCGTATAACTGCAATGCACGTGTAACCTTTTATTACTCGTATAATTTATATTAAAATACCGGAAAAGGCACTTAATGTTTTTCTTTATACTATTAGCACTTAGCACTAAGTATTAGGTATTCTGTGTTAATGTGGAAACTTGTTTGGTGCTCTCAGATGGTCGTGTGCAAGGTTAACTTCTGTGACAAGTCCCTCTACAAATAGTACAAGTAGGTATGCAAAAAAGAAAATTCAAAAATCGAGTATAACAAGCTTAAAGGTAGCTATTCCGATACTATTACGTGATACAATCTCATATTTATTATATAGGTAATAGCAGTTTTAACGTACAACCTTTTTTGTGCCCCTTAATTCAGTCCTTTCTCAAAATTATTTTTAGCAGATCTCTACAGCCGTAAGGTTGTAGACTACCTACTACTACTCTACCTACCAAATTCAGTTTAGATCAAGTAGTTTTTGAGATTTCGTGATGAGTCAGTCAGTCAGTAAGTGATATTTCGCTTTAGTACATACTAATATTAGGCATAATATAATGTTTTGAATTTACAAAACGTAACAATAATATTAGATACACCCCTAAGCTAGAATGGCTTTACCAACCATTTACTTCAAAATGAAGGTGACTGGCATATACATTATAATTATATACATGACCTGCTTGCTACATTATTACTATATATTTTTCTTCTTATTTTTTTAATCTCTCATATTGTTTGTTATATTTCATTAACACAACCGCATCCACACCTATTTTTCACAATTGCGAGAAATCTCTTGAAGTATTCAAGATTTCACCACCCTGAACCTGAACCTGAACATTGGGAATAATCTAAAAAAATTGCACACAGACTAAAATTGTTACTACTTTTAGAATCATTAGACCATCTAGAATCTTCATGATTAAAATATCTTGACCGATCTTGATAAAGTTTGGCAAAAGATATACTACTCATGCATTAATAGAACGGAAATTGATACTTTTTCCCCGAAAAATACGGGAAATGGTAAAATGCGGGACGCAGATGGTACTTAAAATTTTACTCACCCAAAACAAAAAAGACGCACAGCTTCTCCATGTTACAATAACAAAATAAAGTAGATAAAAAAATAAAAACAATATTAAGGTCCGCTCTCACTGAATGCTGTCCAGATACTGTCTTACACTGGTCAATTCAGTTTACTTATATTAACGGCATATCGCTCGGGTACAATTAATATTACAACTATTGTGGATATCTCATATTTATGACAGTTTAATACCTCTTTTGGTGAGCCAACATGATTTCATTATTTTCCTGATGGTATTTCCCCTTGCTCAATCATAATTATGTATATAGCTTCTTAATACGCTGGATTGGTTATCTTTTGCCCGTATATTCTTTTACATTCTAAACCTCTTATAAGTGGCTAAGAGCGTTATATTTTTTAGGGTTCCGTACTCAAAGGGTACCCTATTACTACCTTTCAACGGCTTTGTCTTTTGAACCGTAATAGATACCAGTTGAAATTTTCACAGAATATGTACTGTTACGGTGGATTAACTAAGAATTAATAAAAAAGTCAAAAGCTAAAAACGAAAGGGGGTGTCCCCATACAACAAACGTATTTTTTACGTATTTTTGTATTAGCTCTAATTTAAAAACGGTAATAAGCGTGGCATGATTATAGTACACACTGTAAAGTATAACAACAAATAATAAATAATGGCCAAGTGCGAGTCGGTGACAAATTTCTGTTCATTACCAAGTTTCAACGTATTTTGCTACTCAGATGGTCTTATCATTCATCTCACCGAATCGAAATGCCACCATATTTCACAAATTTTGAAGTCGCTTTTTTAAATATGATAGTTATTGTGTTGTGTGGTGGTACGGAATCCTCAGTGCGCAAGCCCGACTCGCACCTGGCCAGCTTATTTACATTAATTATACTTGTTTTTCTAATATGGAAAGTGGCCATTTTCGATTATATTTTGTCAGTGAAGACCATCCTAAAACCATATTTGAAAAAATCTAAAGAAATCCAAAATAGCACGTAAAGTTAATTATTTTTGTAATTTAAATGTTATTGACAATTCAAAAAAATTACGCGCGTCAATTTTGCATCACCTGCATGGCCTCAAGACATGAAACTTCCTTTGGATATTCCCAAAAAAAAAACTAATTATGACCAAATTTAACTAAAGGTATAATTTAGGTCAATAATTACTAATTATTTGGAACTTAAAAGTCTGGTAAAAGTACACAAATTTTTCATTGTGGGTAATCATCATAATCAGCCTTTTAACAGTCCACTGCTGGACTTTTAGCCTACCCCCGAAAGGGTGATAAGGGTGGTTGTGTGTAATAAGCACTGTAAACATCAGCTACCCTTTGTTTTAATGCCGCTCTAGTTTGAAATATGTGTGTAAAAATTGTTAGACAGGTACATCACGAGAGGGTGCTATGCCATCGTTGTGTGTATTTTTTTGTCACGCATCTTTAATGAACTTGTAATCCTGGTACTTAGATAATATACAATATTGATGGTAATAATCACACTCTGCTTAAATGAGTAGATTACAGTTTTACATCACCCCTATTTAAAAAACCGCAAATACAGTTTATATACGCTGCAGCTTTGCGGTAATTGTATATTTCTTACATAGCTACGGAACCCTATAACGCTCATCACGAACAATTTATTTTTACAAATGTTTACTCGTTCTGTGTATTTAGTATTTATTTTGTTTACAAACGATTAAGTGAACCTATTTCAATGTAAAATCGCTGCTTCAATACTTTGTAATAATTGTCATAAGTATGTTATACTTTGGCTCAAAGAGTTAAATTCATTCATTCAGAGGTTCATTCCTGAGTGACTATCTAGCAGGCCGGGAATTGTTACGTTCTCATTATTTGCAGATGAGGTTTAAAAAACCCCCTTTCAATTCTCACGCGTCAGTGTGCGCTAATCGCATGCTTTCACACTAGTGCGGATGTTGTTTCCAGTCGAATAAGGTGTTATTAGGTATGACATTTAGACCTCATATACGCTTACAGAGCGAGTTCAGATATATACGGGACTCACGCTTAGGCACTAGTTCCTCCGAGGGCTCATCCGCATCAGTTCATAAAAAATACCAAGTCTACAGTATCTAAAAAAACAAAAGCAGATAGAAGACAGAAAATTATAATGAATTTGCCAAAACCCCAAAATACATACCTACTACTCGCAATATGTTATTATAAGACGAGGACCATAATGACAAATTAATTATCAATTTATTTCGCACAGAAATTGAGCATTGCCATTCAACGTGGCAATGCCACCAGCATTCTGGAGACCTTTTCCTCCACTAATGGTCTTTTAGATTAAGTTTTTATTTAGTTATTTTAAGTTTTAGTTTTTAGTTAATATTTTCAGTTTTCGTTAGTTTTCTGTTTAAGTTGTGCAAAATAAACATAATCTTTACGGAATAAATCGGCCCACTCCGCACTTTATTGCCATACCCATTAGTTTTATGTGATACCTACACTAAGATAATTATGTTATGTGAATTTCATATTGTATATTTATTGAGTATCTAGTAGTATCAATCGTCCTTGCTGTAGTACTCAGAACTGGGCCAAAGTTGGCGTGAGACCTGTGTCACACAGGCTGTGTGTCATTCCATAAAATGGGTTATTCCATAAAAGTACCTAGTACCATGGTAAGACACGATTGTCACAAGTAACTGTTGCACTAAGTAGGTAAGTAAATAGTAACTATGAATCAGCATTTTGCAGAAATGTCTATATGGAAAAGGCACGTGTAAAATAAGTCCCTTGTGTGTTCCCCTATCGTAGTCATAACACCTACTTGTATCTAGGTACGTACAAAACCATAATTGCCGTAGATGAAGAGATAGCCCGTTGATCAAGTTGGTAGTGAACCTGCCTTCTGAGCTTGGGGGCGTGGGTTCGATTCCCGCCTAGGACAAACATTTATGTGATGAACATTTGTGTTTGTTCTATATCTGGTTGTTAATATCTATTTAAGTATGTATTTAAAACTATATATGTATGTATATCAGTCTCTGGCAGACATACCACAAGCTTTGCTTAGTTTGGGGTCAGATGACCGTGTGTGCTAAAATGTCCCGAATATTTATATTTATTTTATTTTATTATACGTTATATTGGCTTCACGTCGGAGCAGTTGCTATCACTGTACCAAGCACAAGTCCGGTCGTGCGTGGAGTACCTACTATTCTCACCTTTGGGATGGATCAGCTAAGTACCAACTTGTAGCGTTGGAGTGTATTGAGAAAAGTGTCAAGAGGTTCATAAGCAACGAATCCCTAGTTCAGACTAAGCTAAGTCTTGAGCATCGGAGCATCTAGCAAAGTTGCTAGTTTATCGGGTTTTTATGGGATACATTTCGGAGTGTGTATCGGATCTGCATGAATTCCCTCCTGTCTATTTTTCAGTCAAACTGCCAGAGCGGGCACAAAAAATTGACACCGCTTTATGGTTGATATTCTTAAAACCCGTACGAAGCGCTTTGATTCCGTTTTTATTGTACGAACTGCTAGTCTGTGGAATACGCTGCCTGTAAGGGTGTTTACCGATAGCTACAACCATGCTACAACCCTTTGATTATGTATATGTCATTATCAAAGCTACAACCTTCAAAACGCGAAAAAATCGGTTTCTTCCAGACAAGCACGCTCAGTCGTACACCGCATCATCGCCGGCTGGCGGTCAAACACAAACCTAATTTTAAATTAAAAATAATTATATATATTTATAAATTTCACATTTCAATAACTTAAATAACATGCCACCTTTAACTTCGCAAATTAAAAAAAAAAACTTTGTAGGCCGTTACCAGTGGGACTCGTTCCCAAAATGCTGGCCCCATTACCACGTTATATGGCTATGCTCACCCTTTGAGCAAAGTAGAGATCGGCATTTTGGTCACGAGTTGTATCGACCAGACGTGAAGACAAGACAATTTCAATTAAATGCTAGATTAACCATTTACCTGCTTTATTCTTAACTACAGAAGGCGCGTTAGAAAATAGGAAAAGGGACATTTTAAATACAGTTGAGTCACGTGGAGTGACATGTCTTGTGTTAAACACCTCGTCTGCTCACAACTGTTGTAACGTCACCATATAATTAGTAGCACCAACAATTTAAACTTCAAAAGTTTTAAACTCTACGAAGATCTGTAATGCGCTTCCCCTGATGACCGCATGAGATGTAAAATATTTTCATGTATAATTTCACTGAAAACATTGCCCTTCAATCTAGAAAATTTATGGTTACTGTTTGGCGCTTTGATATTTACAAAAGTATGGTAATATCTCAGACTCTACCAAAGAGGTCTACTACCTCGAAAATTTGGAAGAAAAACCCAAACACTTCCTACAGCTATGAAAGTAATCTCATTGCTCTCTCATTTGAAAGTAGACTCGTTATCTGTGCTCGTCCTCCGGCCTGCTCCGGCCCGCTCGGAGGTTATCGGAGTGGCATCCCTCCCACTGCCCTCACCCCCCCTCGGCCATACGATGCTCCCTCCACCCGTCTCCGAGCCTCTGATGCATCAGTAGCCCGATAAGCACGCAGCCAACATCACTCATGCTCTGAAAGTCTTTATTTAAAACAACCTACGCGCCAACGGTTCATTTTCGAGTCAGCAAAGAGGCGACTATAAACTTTTCAGTGTAACTTGTGAGTAGTTTAACTTTTGGACTGAACTGTGTGGAAATGGTAAACGGGAAGATATTTTTCTGCGTAGTTTTAGTCGCAGCTGGTGAGTTTTGCACTCTTTTTTTTTTTAAGTAAATCTAATTCAATAAAGGTAAGTATCTCGTTTTAAGAATCACATGCCTGCTGAATAAAGTCCCGAAAATGACCACAAATAAAGTGCCGAAGGGAAAAAGCGAAAAAACTACGCGCAAAAACAAAAATACATATGTATATGGAAAATAACTAAGGAAAATAACGTTATTTAGTTCTGGCAAGTGCGCACTGCTCATCTAGTATCATTATGATAATAGACATAGGATGCCATGTCTTGCCAAATTTCGAAGATTGATTCAACAGTGTTGTCGTGTACAGGTAGCAGACAGATGGGCAGTTACTTTCGAATGTGTTCTTTGCATTTCGTCAAGATAAGCTCAGTCAGTCGTTTGGTATAATAATAAGGTTACAATCAGACAGCGATGCCGTATTGACTATCGGTATGTCAAAGTGTTGAAGTTTTTGTACATTAACGCCACCATGTCGGCGTTTCCGGGGTTTCTCTACGAGATCGAATCCGAAATGAGGAGATCCGTAGACGAACAAAAGTCACCGACATAGCCCACCGGATTAGCAAGTTGAAATGGCAGTGGGCAGGGCACATATCATGCAGAACAGATGGCCGATGGGGCCGAAAGGTTCTGGAATGGAGACCACGGACCGGTAAGCGCAGCGTAGGACGTCCACCCACAAGATGGACAGACGACCTAAAAGAGACCGCAGGGAAACGTTGGATGCAGGCCGCTTCCAACCGGCCCTTTTGGAGATCGATGGGGGAGGCCTATGCCCAGCAGTGGACGTCCTACGGCTGAAATGATGATAATGATGATGATGAATGAGACAGGGGTACAGACAGAATTACTTTCGCATTTCTACAAAGTATATTATGAAGTTTTGTGTATATATTATTGGCAAAGGCGTGGCTAGGTATGGGCAAGAAGGCAGGTTATGGCAGATGCCCGAAGGGACCTTTGCCCTAACGGCCCCCCTAAGAGAGTGTGGGTAAGCGCTCGTTCAAAGAGAAGCTAAAAGCTTCTTGCTAAGTATAAATAATTTTAAATAATTGCAACGTTGCATTTGCCCCCACCGATAACCGATAACCGATGGGGAAGAAAGGTTCTTGAGTGGAGACCACGAACCGGAAGACGCAGCGTAGGTAGGCCTCCCACTAGATGGACCGACGACATAGTAAGAGTCGCTGGCATCCAGTGGATGCAAAAGGCAGGCTGTCGTTCAGTGTGGAGGTTAAAGGGGGAGGCCTATGTTCAGCAGTGGACGTCTTCTGGCTGATGATGATGATGATTTGCCCCCAAATGCTCCTCCCCTCAAGAAAATCCTAGCTACGCCATTACTATTGGCGTGGTATTTACTAACCGCAACATTTACAAAGAGCTCCAGACTTAGTTGGTCAGTCAATATTTGCAGTTTGTTTTCTCAGAATTTTCAACATCAAAAAATAAGGCTCGCTTCATTGAAACAAAGCGAAACATTGCGATAAGTTTAGTTAAAATTAGCTATGAATTATGATACATCACATATATAACTTATATATTACTAAGATATGTGTTTTAAATGTTTATTGGGACTTATCACGTATTATTTAATCGCGAAAGTTTAAAAATTACTACTAAGTTATTGGATGGAATAATGTTATTTAAGTTACTGAAATAAATCATCAACCACATCAAATAAACTCGTGGTATGAATAAGATAAACACAAGGCCGGAAATAATGGTGTGCTATAAGAAGCATATGTCCAGCAGTGTGCCTACCTAGGGGCAGAAATGATGTACCTATATTAAGCAGCGTGATCTAGTTTTCGAAAATACACAGTTGAAATGAAACATGAAAGGCAGCTTAGGATCGTAAATATAGGTATTAGGTAAACGAGAGTGCGATCCACCACTAGTACCTAATAAGTATCATTAAATGAAGGTTTAATAATGTGTTTTCAATTTTGATTTTACAACAATTCCTCAAGTTTTACACAGAAACCACGAGACACCATGAAAAAATACAGAATACATCATTTATATCTGAATCTGCTTTCAGAATACAGTTATCAGAATGAAGATATCATAAAACAGATCTCAGAATACAGAATATACAGATATCATAATACAGATATGTGAATACAAATATCAGAATACATATCACATATATCTCAATACAGATTCAGAACAGCTACTGAATCTTCCTCCTCTAGCCATCAATTCCCCAAAGCTGAAAGTCATGGCCCATCAGGGAAGCAGTTTCCATTACGAAATTGCGATGTTCTAATTCAGTTTTTTTTTTTTCTTACTTGTACTTACATGTAACGCCTTTGCAACTGAAAATTCGTATAAACTACCAGAACTGGTCAGCTTCTCTGCCACTGGGCGTTATAAAACGCCATAAAATTTGGTAGATATACCTACGATATTTGTATCAAAACTGTAATTATAATTTCAATAGTACCCGTCCCTATCTTGTTGGTACAATATTAACATCCGCCGTTTCCTCTAAGTCCGCCGTGCTATAGAAAACACTGTTGACCGTTCCCAGCATTAGAGTACTACGAAATAGATAAAGCTTATTTACATTGTTTTCCTGTTGATAACTTTAACAACAAACCTACTTAATTACTAGAATTGCGTTTTGCTGTAGGTATCTTCCTGTTTATTATATTATTATGTTGTTATGACCTCAACTAATCAGGGGGTGTGAACAGTTCCCCGATTTTTCAGCTATGCTAATTTAAATCGATAATATGCATGACCATACCATTTTGGTATGGTTTAGTATGGGATTTTTGTATGAACCATAACTCGGTCGGTAAAATTTGTTTAAAGTTTTGTTTTATTTTCACTCAGTGATTTTTCGAACTGTGCTGTTTTAGCGCTAATTTGAGACCGCGTAAGGAGAGCCGTAAGGCCCCTGTACACACTTCAGTATTTTTTCTGTTACATCAGTTCCTTTGGTAACCTACATGTGGCATCTAGTGTAACATCTGCAAGTGCATGCCAATTGCCATGAGACCAATGCTTCGAATCATGAGACCGTCTGGCGTCGGATTCAGGGGTTATCAACCCTTGGCACATGTTTATAATTAGCGGTGATCGATCTTAGGACGGGACATGTGCGTGCAATTTGTGCAGCTGCTAGTTGCAAATGACTTAGTTATGATATTCTTAGAAACTGCATTTTCCTTGGCAAAGAAAACTGATTTAGCTGGAAAAATCAGCTAAATCCGTTTTCTCCGTCAAAAACTGATTTCAACTGTTTTCAGAAAACTGTATCCAGCTAAACCAGTTTTCTGAAAACAGTTGAAATCAGTTTTTGGTGTTTTTGGTATAAGAATTGCTGTCCGATACACATATCTTCCTTCAATAATTGATATATCCGTAACATCAGCTTCACGTCTGAATAGTTGTTGTCTAATGTTCCGTTTTCCATTTTCAGTTTGCGAAAGAGTGCCCAATAAATAGGGCACTCTAAAATATATTTTTTCATATTTTTTTTTAATATAAGTAGGTAATACCAAAATAATATTTTTTTAGAAAAAACAAAACTGACTTCAAGACTATAACTATAATATATCCAAATTTAATCTCAAAAAATTAAAAATGTCAGTTAAAATATATATTTTTTTTTGTTACTTGCCAAGTGCCTTTATTCATCATCATCATCATCATCATCATCAGCCAGAAGACGTCCACTGCTGAACATAGGCCTCCCCTTTTAACCTCCACACTGAACGACAGCCTGCCTGCGAGTGCCTTTATTAACTAAACATAATACAAGCTAAAACTAACACTACAAATACAGTTAGACTGCCCATAGACCATTGAAGGTCTAAAGACAATCCAAATACTCAAGCCCACTACCAGTTGGCAGCGTACCCAGCATGCTGGTGGCATTACCACGTTAAATAGAGATTCAATGTCCTCATCAAAACTTGCTGAAGGGAACTACAAACCAAAACGTCTACTGTGTATATATTTTTGGTTTTTGTTGATTTTTTGATAAAGTGCTGAATCAATTTCGTTAAAATTTGTAAGGGATCATCTCTAAAGTATGACCTCCCACAAAAAAGGTCCGCGCTAATTGCAGGGGTACATTAATAGATAGAAGAGGAAGGTAAAAAGGGCACTACTGCGACAGGAATATATTTTTACAGTTAATGTTTAATAAGTAGGTATTAATTTTATTATATTACATATGAAACATTTGTTCTGTTAAATTAGACATATTTTAATTTATTATGATTTGTTACATACCTTCGTAATTATTGACTCTCAATGACCGACTGACTGACTCTACAAAATCATCACTAAATCTCAAAAACTACATGATGACCTACGAAGCTGAAATTTGGCAAGTAGATTACTTATGGAGTATAAAGGTCTCCTAAAAATAATTATGTGAAAAGGCTGAATTAAGGAAGGCAAAAGTGGGTTGAAAGTTGAAAATCTACGCGTACAAAGTTGCGGGTAATTTAATATAAATATATCGGACCACCCCACCTTCTCTCCAAATTGCTTTGACTGCCAAGTTTTGTTACTATGTTGTGCTAGATTTATCGTTACACACTAATGTTATATATCTGGCGACACGCACACTAAGACTAAAACATTGCGCACTTGCATTGCAAAACGATTAAGAGAAATGTTGGGATGATCTAATGTACCTAATAGAAATAGTGGTAGAAATATATGTGGAGCGCGTCCGATCTATACTCAGCCCATTTTCTTTTAGGTCTAACAGTTGCAATCACGTTATAATAAGTTGGATGAATACATTTTCTTTCAATATTTGAAAAAAGCAAGCAAAACTTAAAAGCATTTTCGCCTTTTATACGGCTTTTGACAATCTTCTGCATTTTCTCACTGGCACATAAATCATACATGCTGCATGTAATAATAAAACTACCTAACTGCTAATATATATAGTTTTTATTCATCTTTTTACAGTAGTTTTGTAAGAGATAAAAAAACTTGGACCAAGTGTAACTAATGGAAAATGATCACTCAAATATAATTTCTTTCAAAAGTGACAACATGGTGTTTTTGATAAGCCCACCACTGTTTACGGAAAATCACAAATTCATAAGCCTACTACATCACAACCTTCCTGCCCCAGTTTCAAGCTAATTATTGTATAAGTAATTAAATATATCGCTTTAATTAGTTAGGTATGTTATGATCTAGTTTGTTGTTTCAATAGGTGCACGCCCATCTCATTGTTTATATTTGCATATCGACACAGAATAAATAATAGTACATGATATCGGCACTAGTATATAGATAGTGTACTGCGTAGTAGCATGACATCACGGGAAACTTTAGCATAGGAAAATAACACTGATTACGCAGGATTGAAAGAGGCCAAAGGGCAGTAAGATTTCGAAGTAAATATAGTAGAGACTTACTAATCCGGCACTATTCATTACTAAGAGATGCCGGATTATTGGAATATTCGGATAACCGGATTATATAGGGAAATATAAATTAAATAAAGTATACAGGTAGTACATACAGATAAAAAAAAAGCACAAAAATAAAATGTGCTGGTTATATCTACCGCAGAACAGATAACCGTTGGGGTAGACGTGTTCTATCTAGAGTGGAGACCATGAATTGGCAAAAGTAGTGTAGGACGGCCTGAGACTCGTTGGAGTGACGATATACGTAAGGCAGCTGGTAGTAGTTGGAAGAGAAAAGCCGAAGATCGAGCTGAGTGGCATTCCATGAGAAAGGCTTATGTCTAGCAGTGGACTTGTATAGGCTGATTTTGAATAGATTAGCAAAATTTTAGTTCGATTTCTGACCACTAAAGGTCTCAGTTATAGTTTTTTTGGAGCAGTGAATAATATAGAGTTCTAGAATATCTGAGTTGCATGTTAAAATCAGAAATAAATTCTTATGGAAATAACTGATGGCTCAAACAAAAGATGCACTCAATGACCCAAGGGTCAAAAAATTATCTCAGCATTAATGTCAGAAGTCAAATCGACTGTACTTTAATTACTAATGAACAAATATAATGGAATAAAACAAGAAACAATTAAGTAACGTAATGTCCTCATTAGCTATCGAAGCGATAATAGAGGCAATTGTTTTATTATGGCAATGAAATTTGCGTAAAAAATGTATAAAAATATTTACCAATAATTATATAGGTATAAAGGTAAAGGTATAAATCAGTCATGTGTTATGACTGATTTTCGATCACCCTAATATAAAACAGAGCAACCTTTCGTCGCTTGGGAAAACTCCTCATTTTAGATTTGTGGATTGTACCTACTGTGTACAGAAGACTTGTAGTTGTAATTGTGAATTATGAAAATATGTTTCGAGCTTTATCTTCACTGCTCTCCTAGCCTCGTATTGCCTAGAAACACCTTATCTAGAAATTTATGTCATGCAATGAATTAACTTTTAACAATTAACAGCTCTGCATTTTTAAAGATACTGATAACTCAGATTGCCACCTGTTAGTATAAGTATTTATGTTCATGATAACATTTGAGTGGGCATTTATCAAACCCTTATCTATTATAAATATGTAAAGCTACCAATATTTTTTTCTGTCCCCGTGAGTGACCTTCATTGTATTGTAACAGAAATGATATCTACAACCTGTAAAAAAATAGCATAAGCTTAAGAACTTATTCCCATCCATTCCAGCGTGGTGCGGAGTGCAATCCGCCAGTCTGCCGTTCCTCCCTTCGCGAATGGGAAACCCTAACGGGGTACTGGAAGCAATGCATCCGGCCGAGCTACTACGAGGGAGAGTCCGAGAGGGGGTACCTCCCCCTCTCTGCGCGGAGCGGTGCCTGGCGCCCCCTGCCGGCCCCGTGTGTGCATTTGATGCCGCTGGAACTGCCAGGACCTTTGCAACGCTTTGTGAACTTGAAGCTGTGTCGTGTCGCGAAAGCACGTGTAAGTAATTTTTTTTATTTGTATATTTTTGTACTGAGTGCTTAAAAAGGGTAATAACCACGTAAACTAGTCAAAGTGTAGGTACGAGACCATGGTACGACGCTTTATGCTGGACTGGATGCCATGACGTCTCTTGTGGTGTGACCAACATTTCTGTAAAAGTCACGAAAGAGAGCTAAAAATATGCGCGATATGGCTGTTAATTTAATTCAGAAAATGTCATGGGGATTTCTACGTTCAACTCTCTATGACGTTCAGGACTCTATGAATATTCGAATAAGTTGGCCGAACTCTTGTTTTTATTTTGTTGCTTAACAAAAAAAAGTGTTCACAGTACACAACATGCGTCAAAAGCAGCTAAGCAACAGTTTTCACACATTTTCGGTTTCATGCGTGTTACTTTTTGCCGGTAATCTATTTCTATATTTTGATTCTTCAATTTGTGTTTTCCAGTTTATGCGATCACGGGCTTGGGAGAATGCTGATAAGAAGTCAGAGCAAAGTAAAGTAACTAACTTTATTTAACAATTCAGTACTTTTAAAAATATTTAAGTCTGTCTGGATGCTGCCGATAAAAACAATTTACAGAAATTATGTCACAACATTTCTCACTAATTAACTGACATCTCCGTACTTATCCTATGTACTTTGGAAAATAACTACTAGTGCCTGCAAAAGACCATGTAAAAATCGAAAGTGAAAATTCTGAAATTATATCGGAGAAAATTTGATTGAGTACGTAAGGTAACAAAACTTAGGCATGCGATGAAAATAAAGTTCCTAAAATTCCAAATTTTTAGAAAATGTTAGTAAGTAAGTAAACTATAATTTAACGCCAAATTCACGTTCAAATACATCTTTAATAAAACGTAGTTACGATTACTAATACATAGTAATAACTAAGCATAGATTTATTTATTGTACAAAGTACGAATTTGTAATTAAATAATTGACAAATGTCAATGTAATAAACAATAATTAGTTTAATAAAATGATCGATTAATTGCTCTGTGATCCTTATTTCCAGTAAGTATCTCTTTACTAATGTAGAAGTTTCCTAGTGTGGAGACCGTGACATTATTCGTGGTCTCCACTCTACAAACGGCAAATTTGTGTAATTTCTGATTTATTTCTGAAAATTATCGTACAGGAATCGATAATTTTCTGAAGTAAAAAGTAGCCCATGTGTTAATCCAGGATATAAACTATTTCCACATTAAAATTTTACGCGGGTTACAAATAATGCAAGTGTGAGTCGCCCCGAGTTACGAGGCACCATTAATGTTTTATTTTACGCTAGTTTTTTTTTCGCTTTTGGAATTTTTGAGATATTTTGGGTTTTGGCCTAGAGCAACCACTCTTTTTGCTCTACTCCAAGTCCGGTGCCGAGCGTAGGATGCCCTGAGACTCGATGGAGTGGCGTTATACGTAAGAATTATCTTTGTACGTGAGGCAGCTGGCAGTGACTGGAAGCAAAAAGTCGAAGGACGGGCCAAGCACGAACCCAAAAAAAACGTACTTTTATTGTGCGAACTGCTAGCCTATGGAATGCGCTGCCTGCATGGGTATTCCCCGATAGTTACAATCTGGGTGTCTTCAAATAAAGAGTGAATCGGTTTCTTCTACAGGTAAGCGTGCTCCATCGTAGACAGCCAACGTTTCACCTATGACGGGAAATTTAAATTTCAAACACTTTTCTCGTTCTTATAACTAGGCCTGGTAATTATTGTAAACGATCATGATGTTTGCGCAAATTGATTATTTATTATACTTAACGAAATCATGTAAAGCTTCATCTCTGATGCACATTATTACTTACATGTCAATAAACCAATTTTTGCTGTTTCAAACGGCTTTTTGACAAATGTAAGTAATACGGTGCGTTACTGTTAAATTGCTGTACATGATAATGTAAAGAATGACAAATGATTTGCGGTAACACTGTGTCATTTTAAAATAATTACCCGGCCTAGCACAAGGACAAAAAAACTGTTTGAAATTTGATTTTCCCGCCATAAGTGAAACGCCACCTTAACATCAGGCGAGTTGGCGGCCAAGCGCAAGACAATATAAAATAAAAAATAAAATAGAAGTTAGAGATGTCGCTTACATAGTTTTCAACATCGCTTGTCCGCTATGTCATCGTAGCACTGGCATTGTAAGGCGAAGGTGCGCCTCAAGCGGGAGAGAATTATATCCAACAGTAGACATGATACTCTAATTATAATGACCTATTTACTAAAACTATCTACAATATTTAGTTAGGTATGTACCTACACTTAGATGTGTATAGGAATTCTACTAAAGATAAACTTTTCTTATGGGCTAACGCTTAAATGGCAAAAAAATGCAGCTGCTCCATACATTTTGTCAAGTGTGACCGTGTTCTATGGAACAGCTGTTTTTTTTTCGCGATTTAAGGGTTGATCCTATTTATAGTTAAAAAAAATATTAAGGTTCAAACCCAAAGGGTGTAAACGAAACCCTGTTACTACTACCTACGCTCTCTGTCTGTTTTTCTCTTCAACGACTGTAATAAAGTTTATTCACAGAATATATTGATATTACGGCGGATTAACTAAGAAAAAATAATGAAGTCCAAATTTTTGTGTTTGCTCTAGTGTAAAAACGGAAAATTACCGGCAAGTGTAAGCGTCAAACTTGGCATGATTATAGCTGTTAGCCATGGCGGATCCATGGGGGCCATGCCCCCCCCCCCCCCCCAAAACACCTAGCAATTCCATACATTCGACTAAATTTTTCGATTTGAATCCTTCGAACCTTTACACAATGCCCCCCCCCCCAAATGAAATCCAGAATGCCCCCCCCCCCCCCCCCAAATGAAATCCTGGATCCGCCCCTGCTGTTAGCTGTTATTATTTTGTTGTTTTACTTTGGCTCTAAAGTAAAACAACAAAATAATGGCTGAGTGCGATTCGGTAATAAATTTCTGTTCACCAGTTCTCGTACGATCACCAAAGTTAGGCAACGTCGGGCGAATTCGGTGCTTGGTTGAGGGACCGCCTGGGTTTTTTTGCACTACTGAATATTGTACTGACGCTTGTACGTATCACCGTTTATAAACTAGAGCAAATGCAAAAATACGATTAAAAAAAACTTTAGTTGTATTTTGTATATCCGCTTCAGTTTTTCTTTTTTGGCTTTATCGTTATGTTTCTTAGTTAATCCGCCGTAACACATCGCTGTTTTTACATATGCTGTGAAAATTTCAACTGGCTATCCATTATGGTTCAAAAGTAGGACGAACAGACGGACTGACGGACAGATGGACAGACGGACAGATGGACAGACGGACAGTCTGACAGACAGACAGACAGCGTAGGCTTAGTAATAGAGTCCTGTTTACACCCTTTGGGTATACGGAACCCTAAAAAGCAAAGGTACAAGCTATGCTAATGTCACTATGGCAGTTGCCAACACCATACAGATCCTTATTCAAGAACAAAATTGTCACAGGATTTACTCATCCTCTTTTCTAAAACAACAAGGTAGTTGTTTACGTCGACATATCGGCGACAAGCAGTCTAGTTTATCGATTTTTCTAGGTCAGCTTAGCGTAAATAACCCTGCACTTTGAACGGCCTGACTGATAAACAAGTATCTTAGGGCCGGACTCAAGTTTCCAATACCTTCTAGCCAGTCGATAACTATATAAGTACATTAAGTGCTTTTCATGTAGAAGAAGTCCCCCAGACGCGGCGCTGGTCATCCGTATCACTATCAAGTACGCTTAGTCCCAGATTTGATAGTTTTCGAAAACTTTTTTCGTTTACGTATTGTTCCATACATTTTAGTAAAGCGCCTCTATCGGAAACGTGGAGGAACTAAAATCGGTAGTAATCGGCGGTATAGATTGCTTCACTCTAATACGAAAAAACTTTTTGAATACCTTTCAGCCCAGCAATGTATGGTACAATACGAAAACGAAAAAAGTTTTCTAATACTATCAAAACATGTAATAAGGGTACTGTATCATTTCTCGACCAGCACTTAGGCGTCGTTCACGACTCTTTCATTATGGACATAGGCCCCATCGATCTTCAAAAGGGCCAGCCTGCATCCTTCGGTCTCTTTTAGGTCGTCTGTCCATCTTGTGGATGGACATCCTACGCTGCGTTTATTTTATTTTATTCACCATTCGCAGTGGCACATAGCAAGCAGACCAGATGGCCGATGGGGCCGAAAGGTTCTCGAATGGGGACCACGGACTGGTAAGCGCAGCGTATGACGTCCACCCACAAGATGTACAGACGACCTAAAAGAGATCGCAGGAAAACGCTGGATGCAGGCCGCTTCTAACCGGCCCTTTTAGAGATCGATGGGGGAGGCCTATGTCCAGCAGTGAACGTCCTACGGCTGAAACGATGATGATGATGATATTGTGTATGTATATCAGTCTCTGGCAGCCATATCACAAGCTTTGCTCAGTTTGGGGTCAGATGACCGTGTGTGAAAGTGAGTCGCGGATGAGTAAATAGAAAATTTAAATTTAATAACTGTTTAATTCAATAGCAAAACTATAAATAAAGCAATAAAATATACTCAAATTTAAAATTAACAAAATATAACTTCAGACAAAAACTAGACTACAGAAGTTACAGCTAAAGAAATAAACTTCTAGAATAATAAACTGTCATGTGGCAAACTAAGACTGAGGTCGATTTAAACTATCCTTACTTTGACAGCTATATAATTGTTGCCACCCTCTTCCTACTTATTGAAATTAAAAGTGATGCTAATAATTTTATTGCTGTCAGTTTGGATTAGTGAATCCACATCTTCAAAGTTTCTACCAACTACAACTAGCAGCTAGATCACAGCTTCTTTGATGTTAGGTTTTTAATGTACAAAAGCATCTTAACAATTAGAGCTTAAGCGTCAAAATTCACTGGCATAATAGAAAAGTAGTACTGCACTACCTTCACTACTGGCAGGGTATGAAAACTTTTTTATTTATTTAAACTTTTATGGTAGAAATAGACTTAATTAGCGAATGCATTTAGTAAAGCCCAGTGTATTTTGACAACTACCTAACTTTTAAACATAAGTGGTAATTATAAAATATAACTTGATTTTAATGAGGTATCTAACCTGCTAAAACGTCACCTGTCTTCCATTATCATCGTCGAAGCTAAGACATCAACGGAGATATAAATTAATAGCTCCAAGATCCTCCTTAAAAATCAAGTTATACATGCCAAAATGCTCTTCATCTCGGTTCTTCTTTCAAGATAATCTTGATTTAAGAGAGACGGATGCCATCGGAGCCAGGACACTCGCCTTTGCTGATCCTTGACAGCGCTGAAAATTAGAATTAGGTAGATCAGTACACAAACTAAAGTAGTTCCTACTTAAACACCAGTCCTTTTTGATATTGATTCTCAAATTACTAGGACCTAGGGGACTTGCCTTTAGTCTATTCATTCGTACAAATTCAGTTCGATGAATGATCACAATGCTAAAAATATTCCACGGCTAAAATGTATGCGCGTTTATTTATTGCAGTGAAACTCAATATTGTTTACAGCGTTACAAATGCATAATAATAGAAGCATAACCCTACACCTCATGGCAACCGGCGTGCGACGGCGGCGGCGTGATTATAACCACGGTAACCTGTAACCACCATGGACCATTGTCTTCGGCCCGCCAACCGAATCGTGACTCATACGATTCTCTCGTCATACAAAATGAAAATGCACCAACGATACCAGCTTTTTAGAATTAAACGTTGTACCCAGAACGTATAGTCACACCACAAAAAATATAATACGTTGTTACAGCGTTTCATCATTGTTTTAGTTTTAGACAGAATTGATTTATTTCTATGAAAGACAATTCGACCTTGGTGAAAATCATTTATCGTATAATCCAGTCAAATGCGAGTCGGGATCGTGCACTGTTATACGCTCAAATGCTCGGAACGGCCCAGTTGTGCCACGCACGGTTGTTTTTCACACTGATGATATGAACGGTGAAGTTGCACTCAAAAGACACAGAAAAGTTGCGCGCTCCAAGGCATCTCCTGAACGCACCCTTGTAATCCCTGTATTCAAAACTCTTGATAAGTGTGACACTTACTGTCCTTGTGTTCGCAATTGTAGTTATTCATGACACACTCGCTGCCGAAGGACTTGGGCTTCTCTGCGGGCTTGCCGGCGCAGACCGGCTCGAAGGTGACGCCGGTGCAGTCTTGCATGCAGGCCTTCTTGCGAGCGCCCTCTTCCTTCAGCTTCTTCAAGTCGGGCCGGCAGCTGACGGCCGCTATCAGCGCCACTGAAATGTCATGGGGTTCAAATATATGAAAAAAGTGTCCTAGACCCGGTAATTTTACACGCTTTATGATTCTCTTGTAACGAACTTGCTAAGGAACTAACAATGGAAACAAATCGTGGAAGTCAATAAAAAAATTCTTCTTTTAACTTTTTGAAACTAACTTCTTTACATTTAATAACTTTTGAACAATTTTTTTTTTTTTAAATGCAAGCTTTTTTACTCGCAAAGTTTCGTATTGATACGACCATTAGAAGTCTAAAATCGATTACATATAACAGAACAATAATGTTGTAACATCGAACTGATCTGATTTCTGAAGCCAAGAGGTACAGAGAGGAGAGATAGTGGAACTCTTCGTAGGAGCCATTGCATCCAGTTGGACTTTTGGCTTGTTTTAACAAGCCTAAAGCGTATTTTTTTTCTTCATGAAAGTTATTGGAAGGTAATCGGTTATATTGTACATACTACCTAATGATATTTTATTCTGGGTATGTCTGAGTGCATTACTTACTAACATTATACAAGGTTACACGGAACGGTAGTAACACTCCGAAAGGATGTCATTGTACTCATAATTATGATCAGCTTTTACTAAAGAACAAATCCTGAAATTTTCTCATAAATATAGCTGTTCCATACATTTAATTCAGTGTGAATACTGCAAAAAAATATCTATTCTTTTAGTTTGCAATTTTTATGTTGGTCCCCAATCGTTGCTCATAATGACGAGTACAAGTAACCTACTGTCAAGTACAACCACTGTTCTGTGCAACCCTGTCTAACTAATGTTAGCTAGGAAACGGTGATGCGGCGGTAGAATTTATTTAAAAAAACAGTTCTATTCCAGAAGATAAATCTACATACAGGCAGTTAATAAAAGACTGGTTCAATAAATTATACCTACAAATCTTTTAATTTCCTTATGGTTCTGCGCCACCCACTTCTGTTAGGTCAAAAATCTCATCTCGGTAGCTAATGATGCTTTCAAGTATGACAGATAATGATGAATTCCACCGTTATACCTATTCGTCTTCAGAGTATATTATTACACAGATTATAATAAGCGACCGCTCGAAAAATAAAATAAAATAATTGCAGAACTAAATAACATTTGCAGAGCTAATAAAATTATTGGCCGTCGCTTCCTTTGATATTCCCAAAATTTCTATTTGACACCAGTATCAATATAGTTGTCGCTTGATTATCTAAAAAAAAGTATTTGACACTACCAGTAGATTCATTTTCACTCTACCATGACTCTACCTAACTGCTAAGTCTTGTCAGTAATTACTAGTACTTTTAAGTAATTTCCTACTCTCAACAATATGGCTACTGAAGGGTTAGAAAAAGCTACAATTTTTCATTCTACTCAATAAACAATACAAACTCATTATGATTTTTGAAGTTGTTAATAGGTAATCTGGGGGTTTTTTGTTCATATTTACTTCGAAAACCTACAGTTTTAATAAAGATATCAATAAGTATTTTGTTTATACTAAAATTAAGTAAAATAAACTGTCAAGCTTGTGTCGTGATACGTTTATTGTAGGGTTCCGTAACTATAATATCGAAAATCCTCCTCCTTTAGTCGTATGGCTCACTGCTGAGCGTCCTGATGATCCCGATCTGTAATTTTCTGGACAATTTGGCGCCATCTATGCCGATCAGCGGCCTCATGCATGGCATCACTAACTTTGGTGTCAAGCTGCTTAGACACTTGTTCACCATCGTTTCGGGCTTCGACCCCTAGCTCTTTCTCCTTCCACGTTTCTTGTTATTATGAGCTTTTCAAGATTGTCCGCCGGTTTTCTCCCAATGTGCCCAATGATATCGAAGATAAAAACAATTTGCGAAAAAGATTGTTTTTCCGGGTTTTCCGGAACTTTAGTTGGACTTTACATAAGCATTAGCTTGGTCATTTATATCTCGTAAACTATTTAATTCTAGCAAGTACTGCTATTTTTTTATTAAATTCAGTTATGTGCTATGAATTTTTTCAGAAATGTCTCACAGCGAAATCTTTACCTACGCGAAAAAATAATCAAAAACGGCTCCTTGAACCACTATCATGAACTAAATTTACTTGATTTTCATACGCCACTGAAACACAATTTTTTTATATTTTACCTGGTAGTGAGTATATTTATTATCTAAACGTTTACCAAATGTCAGCCTTATTAAACTGTAAATAAAATGACTGTGACACTCGGGCGGATAGACAGACATAGGGAAACTATAACGATTCCTTAGTTTGCAACGAAACTCTAAAAACGACATTATCATTTCTGAGAGGAACAAAAACAACAGATATCATTATCTAACAAAACAACTCGACAATCTACCTATATAATACGACCAAAGTAATCTTTCAAGCTACTTAAAACTGCGCACCGCTCAAATAACAAATAATAAAATAGAATCGACACCATTATACAGTCAAATTATGGCAAAAGTCTTTCAATATGTAGCTGGGTAGGTTTTGTTAACAACGTATCTGTGATGCCCGAGGAGTTTCAGATATCCATAGACAACGGTCCAGTTATTTTAATTTAAAAACCAAAGTACAGAACTGAATATGCGATATATAGAGTATATACAGTGCTATAAGGAAAGGGTATGCTAAGCCTAAAGGGGATCGTTATACTGATGAACAACTTTTACTATGGGACTAAAACTGAAATCACGAAAGAAAAAAAAACTGCTGCTCCATACATTTTATCGAGTGTCAATAACGACTTCGACGCGTCGATCCCAATAAGAATTTCAATCAAGGTTCATTCATATGCCTGGTAACAGATTTCCCTTCTCATTTCCGTTCTATTTACGTCTCTTTTCTGTGATAACAATCGGAGGCCTTCGGATGACCTAAAAACATAGTAGGATATCGGCTGCATATGTACCACCAGCCAACCAGGCTATACGACAAATAAACAAACTAATACTTAGTACAGGATACAACAAATAAAAGCTTTAAACTAATTAACAAGTCTTCGATGTAGAGTGTTTGTAGAGCACTATACAGACATGCCCAGATATCCGCCTAGATACATAACAAGAATTGAGGACATCTGACTAACAGATCTTTAAGATCTATCTCTTTCCTGCCTCTTTGTTGAAGCCGGTTTTATAAACACTCGGCGACAAACGTATTGAGAACACGTTAGTTAGTATAGCTAGGTAAGCAAGTCATCATCATCAGCTTATCGTGTTCCCACTGCTGGCCTTCTCTCAGAGAGAGAGGATGACCCCTAATCCACCATGCTGACCTAGTGCACGTTTGTGAATGTCATGTCTTTGAAATTTTTTGAGGTTCTTGGACATACCAGTTTCCTTCCGATGTTTTCCTTCACCGTTTTGAGCGATGGCATCGAAACCACATAATTTATAAATAAGTAATTGATGCAGAGCCGAGGATTGAGCCGGGTGCCATCAGATTGTAAAGCGTACATGCTACCGACAGGCCACCATCAACCAGGTAAACCACTGCCGAGGTTAACATCTTTGCGTCGCTTGTGCTGCTCTGCCGATAATTGTAGTTATATTCATAGTTCAGAAAGTTCTGTAAACTTAGTAAAAGGCCGTTGCCGGGTTTTCTCGGGCAAGCGGCCCTTCTGTCAAATGACTCTGAGACAGGTGAAAGGCATTATCAAACGCCTTTGCGCAGCAGTTGGTTATCAAAGGCTAATGATGATGATGCGAGAAAAGGATGACAACCATTTTGAGCTACCATTATTTAGGTTAGTTTAGTAAATGATACACTAGAATCTTAGTTAATATTAAGTAATGGTTTGGTGTGAAACCATTACATTTTTTTATTATTATTTTTTATAAATAATAGGCTTGCGTTTGACCACTATTCCGCCTGATGTTAAGCGATGATGTGGTCTGCGTTGGAGCACGCTTGCCTAGAAGAAACCGATTCACTCGTGATTTGAAGACACCCAGATTGTAACAATCGGGGAACACCCATTCAGGTAGCGCATTCCACAGACTAGCAGTTCGCACAATAAATGTGGAATCAAAGCGCTTTGTACGGGTTTTTGGAATATCAACCATAAAGCGGTGTCGATTTTTCGTGCCCGCTCTCCACAGTCCGATAGAAAAATGGGCAGGAGGGAATTAGATCGTGCAGACCCGAAGCACACTCTCCGAAATGTATCCGATAAAAAACCGATAGACTAGCAACTATGAAATAGTGAGGTAATTACCAGATAGATAAGACAATCTTTACATTTTCTGACCACATCGTCACTTTACATCAGAATTTAGTAATTACGTAGAGTAGAACAATGAAATCTTGTTTTGGTACCTAGAGTTGGTAAACAATGATTTCGCTAAATTAGTCATTATTTAGTTAAAGAAACTGATGTCATCTAATTGTGAGTATGATCCAATCAGGCACATGACCTAAGCTTACCTACATTGTGCCTACGCCAAATGACCTTACAGACATCCTTACTAATATAATAAGTGCGAAGGTGCGTTTGTTTACTTCCTTTTCACTTCAAAACGGAGCAAAGAATCTATCAAACTAATCACACTAATATTCTAAATGCGAAAGTTTGTAAGTGAGTGTGTGTGTGTGTGTGTGTCTTTGTTTGTTACTCCTTCACGCAGAAACAGCTGGATAGATTTGGTTGAATTTGGAATATAAATAGCTTATGTCCTGGATTAACATAGGCTATTCATCATCATCACTATTTTTCATCACTACGCGGGTGAAACAGCTGGGCGCAGCTAGTATCATACATGCAACGGCTTTCACGATTCAGTCACACCCAGTTTACCTAAAAGTTAATCTTTCTATTCTCGAGGGTCAATGTGGATAAATCTACTTTCTGGCGTGAAATGCACCCCAACATTCTGATTTATGCAAAGACATCATATAAACGCCTGAGACTAGATTAGGTTATTCTAAGTCATAAAATGAAATCTAATCTGAAATGAAACGACAAAGAGGCTCCGTTTAAAAATAAAAAAATAAAACTAATTTATTGCGTAGCTAGCTGAATGTAAAACCTAGTATGTATGTAGTATAAGGTACATTTACTCGTATGTTTTACGAGCAAGAATCAAGATGATCTTGACGGCAAGTTGATCGAGATAATGACAGGAAGGGATTCACTTGTGCTAACTACCTACGATGTTTTTGAGTCGCCCGTGCGTCTGAGGAAGAAGGGCAATGGAAAATTGCCGAATTATGTCGTTATATTCAGGGCCATGGGGTTGGGTTGATCCTGTTAAATTTAGTTTAGTTGGGAAAATCTTACAACAGAATCACGCCGTCTGTCCATTTATATGGCTCAAGATATTTGAAAACTTTGGATCTGGATCTGTTTTAAGCGATTCTGTTTAGGTGCTGAGAAAAGTTGTGCTACCGCAAACCGTATCTCGGCGCGTTAAGGTTCACGTTCGCGTGATTTTCCGCTCTGCGCTGTTACAGCGCTAATTCGAGCCCGCGTTAAGAGTTAGCCGTAAGGCCCCAGGACAGCGCTCAATATTGTCGGAACCAATCTGAACCAATAGTCTTAAACTATACTAACTATTAAGATAATCTGTGCGTTTAGTCTATATCATCATCATTATCAGCCTATCAACAGACCATCGGACCTCAGAGAGAAGCTAAATAATTAAACATCGTTATAACGACATAGTTTACATTCGTTTGTCAGTAAAATGTATTTCAGATAATTAGAGGACATATTTCGTAATTTTTAAACTAGATCCATGTAATACATCAATGGTCAGCCTGTATATTGTGACGTCCCATTACGTTGTCTCGGGTGGTATAATATATTAGTGAAGTGTTTTTAAAGTTAGGGCATTCCAGATTACAACCAACATGCTATGAGAGATTTTGAGCTTTGTCTCGCTTTCTGGCTAATGAGAGAAAAAGACGAAATTCCAAAAAAATATGTTTTTGAGGTAGACAGAACTGAGATGGTAAGTTACAAAATATTTACATGCTGAAATCCACTCTGTAAATATTTTATAAATTATCTCCATATAACCCAATTAAACCTAAATTAGTGATGGGTACTAAAATGACAATAAAATAAACCAGCCAAGTGCGAGTCGGGCTCGCGCGCTGAGTGTTCCACTACTACAAAATACAATAACGAAATTACCAGTTATAACTTGGTAATGAACAGAAACTTGTCACCGACTCGCCCTTGGCCATTATTTATTATTTGTTGTACTTTAGAGTATGTAGTATAATCATGCCAAGTTTTAAGCTTGTAGGTACGTGTTACCGTTTTTACATTAGAGCTAATACAAAAATACGTTTAAAAATACGTTTGTTGTATACATACCCCACTTTCTTTTTTACTTTTTGACTTTTTTATTATTTCTTAGTTAATCAGCCGTAACCATACATATTCTGTGAAAATTTCAACAGGCTATAGTCTTATACGGTTCGAAAGATACAGCCGTTTAAAGGTAGGACAGACGGACAGACATCGTAGGCTTAGTAATAGGATCCCGTTTTTATCCTTTGGGTACGGAACCCTAAAAACTCTCTCCTCGTACCTAATACGGATCTGTGCCTCATACATAAAACAGTCATGTAAACGGGCGCTACAACACAAGGACTGATAAAAAGATATACCTAGCGCCAGATACCGATCAATTTCCTCCACACAAAAGATTTCAACGCGTGCAATTGCACGAATTCGGGTCCAAAAATAACCTGCTCCAAACCAGCTTCCCATTGTTGCCAAAATCCGCGATTTATGACCAAAAAAAACTTACCAAAAACGATCAAAGCTACTGCCTTCATTTTGGTATCACAAAAACTGCACGGCGACTACGGTGAGCGATAGTGAACTGACGACAAAACAGAATTGAACCTCTTTATAACCTACCGGAGAGCGGAGGCAGCTATACTTTTATATGGGCTGACGATCCCCGTTAAAGACTGCCGTTTTTGTAAAGGAAAACTTCGACCACCTCTCTAAGAACAGCAATGTAAAGAAAACGTAGCAAATATTCGACTTCGCTTGCGTTTACCTAAAGGGGTCAGCGAATTTATTCGCAGCGGAAAATCTTTATTGTTTTTTATATCAATCTCAGAGTCCGCTTCTTGTTAAAATTCTTTTCTATTGTTCGGATTTGTTAGATGTTTTGAGGAAGAGACTCAAGGATACGGTTGTAAATTCCCATATTAGCGTTTCAGTGGATATTTGAAATTTCGTTCCACTAGGATATTATGCAAGAAGTGCTGCTATAAAAGTTTTTGCACTAATTAAACAGTAGTTTAAATATAATAATGGTTACCTACCTAGATCGCAATCAAAACAAAATCTGCTATTATTTCCAAGCAAATGCAGGTAATTATTATATACGCCTAGCTGTAAGCTATCCAGTTCGCGTTTTTTTTTTTTTCGAACTGCGCTGTTTTAACGTTAGTTTGAGACCGCGTAAGGAGTTTGGCGTAAGACGTATGCCCTGCAAGTAGGCGTGAGATGGAAATGTTACCTACTAGGTGCTTTAAATATGTATGTACAAAATATATTGTAATAGATTACATTAATAATCATCATGATCATCAGCCAGAAGACGTCCACTGCTGAACATAGGCCTCCCCCTTAGACCTCCACACTGAACGGCAGCCTGCCATCTGCATCCACTGGATGCCCGCGACTCTCACGATGTCGTCGTTCCATCTAGTGGAAGGCAGAAGGTGAAGGTGAAGTGCTGCCACTTCCGATTCGTGGTCCGTCATACTTTACGTATAATGTATTAAAAAATGCATTTCATTTGTTATATTTTTTACAATGTATTTATTTATAACATAAGAAACACAATTTTACAATTTGCTTGCTATCACCAACTTACTTCGCCGCTGGGCCCTCAATCAATTAATTTCTAGAATTCCGCCCGTCTTCCGGACAGAAACTAAACTCCCAGACATGTCCGGAAAATTCCAGAAGTGCCATACTCCTGCATCCTAATTGCATGAGTTACATTTGAGTTGCTAATTTGCTATTGTATCGACTTTCCAGAAAACACTATGGACCTACCTACTGATTATGTAGGTACCTACTTGAACAATACGGTTCCATCATCGCATGTTCGATACAAAACTGACGGCCTTTTCACAAAAAGTTTCGTTTACTTATTTGGGCACTCTACAGATAGGTTGGGTGCACTAACTGTAGAGTTACGATATCAAAATTATAAAAGTGCTGACTAAGCTGGATGTTGCAATAAAAGATCGGACATTTTAGTATGTTTGTAATGTTTAAAGAACATTTTTGTTTTGTGTTTAGGGATACGTTAATCACATTTATGAATTCGTATTTAAAAAAATACATCCCCAAGCTATAAAAAACGGACATATAACAAAGCCGGACTAAGATCTAAAAGTCCGGGCAAATCCAGACGGATAGTAACCCTATATATGTAGTAGATAGATACGTGGGTAGGTATATAGAGTTAGCATTGTTATTGTAGCGCTATCATTTTATATTATTCATTCGATACAGTGTATCAATTTGAATTGGCCGATAACTAGATACAAGCTACACACTTATTACTTGTAAACATTTATGTAGGTAAGCTCTACTTATGTATTAGTTATGTACTACTACGTACTACGCCATACTGCTTTACGCGGAAAGGGTGTACGTACCATGCAAAAAGGGTCGGGATTAGCTGGTATCGTGCAAACACAAGAATAAGCGCCTGCATAATTTTAATTGCAAAATAGGCGAAACAAAAAATCCTTCGATCGATTTTCTTAGTAGGCGCTTAATATGCTTAGTACGAAAATTTGCGAGTAATTACTATTCGTTACGTATACGATAGCGTAAGTAGACATTATACGTAAGTTATTTAAAAAAGGCTTGTATAGGACGTGAAAGAATACTTAAAATACATAAATTGCAAGTATAAAATACTATAGTATCGTTACGTTTACGCAATTTATATTATTTTATATGGGATTCGACGTGAAATGGAAGTAAGTAGGTACTGTATCCTAGGAAGACTATATAAAAAAAATGGGTTTCTCATATTGTGTATCTCTATTGTTAATTTTTATGTGCTCTTTTTTGGAAATAAATTTATTATCATTATCAAATCATAAATTGCCATCTATTGGCAACATTAAAAAAAGGACAGAACTTACGGACTTTTTGGCGGGAAGTCGAATTAAGCGGGCGTTTCAAATATCTAGCAATTTTTATTTTCAATTTCTTATGTAAATATTTCGTATTTCTGTGTAAATAATACATTTGTAAATAGTTGAGACTATAAACTATGAGTGTCGCCAGCGACGGGGGGGACCCCGTTGACCTGGTAGGAAAAAAGAGAAAACTACACACTACAACTAGACCTAATGAGAGTGCAATTTACAAACTGTTCACCAAACCTTTATACAAAAGACTATTTCCAGAAAATCATAGTGGTGATTGTGTTGTTTATGTCGAGTCTACGGAACAGGAGAAAGTTGGGAATAAAAACCCAATTACCCTTACAAATCTTTTCTCGGAAAATGTCAAGGGCATTGTAGGTGTCCACAGAATAAATGCATACAAAGTTGGTGTTACATTCAAAAAGCCTGCCCCAGCGAACAATTTCCTGAACATGGACAGTTTTTTGAATACACATAATCTCAAAGCTTTCATACCAGCCTATATGACGGAAATTATTGGAGTCATCAGACATGTTCCTGTAACCATGTCCAATGAAGAAATCTACAAGAACATCACATGCGATACAGAAGTAATTTCGATAAAGCGATTTATGCGAAAGGAGGAAGGGAAACTGATTCCACTAGGCACTGTAGCTGTAACATTTGCAGCGACTTCATTGCCACAATATGTTTACATCAGACTATTTAGATATCCGGTGCGCACTTACATCCCACCGTTGGTACAATGCTATAGATGCCTGAAGTTCAATCATTCAGCAAAAGTATGCAGAGGAGAGCAGATGTGCTCATCGTGCGCAGGTCGCCACTCTTACAAGGAATGCGATGTTGAAGATATTGTGTGTATTAACTGCTCCGGAAACCACTTGGCGATTTCGAAGGACTGCCCTATTAAACAGAAGAAAATGGAAGAAAAAAAAAGTAAATATGTCAACCTGAGCCACTCGTACGCCACTGTTGTGAGTATGCCACCCAATAAAAATGATCCCAAAGCATTTCCAGCTTTGAAAAACCCTAGAGATTCCCAATGGGATAAAAGTGTAAATAAAGTTTGCAAGGTGCTTGACACCGAGCAAATTCTAGGAAATGAAATTATAATTAATGCATTGGTAAAAACTCTTATTGCTCTTGGTAACAATAGCGATAATGTACCCCTTACAAATAAAAGAATTAAAGAAATTTTACTATCTAATTTAATTTAATTGTATGGACATATATTTACGTATAGCACAGTTTAACATACAAAGCTTACTGCATAAGAAAACCCTATTATACAAATTTATATCTGAGCAAAATGTTGATTTATGTCTGTTGAATGAGACATGGCTTAGAAGTAATAGTACAATCCCTGCATTTACACCTTTCAATTTGATTTATAAAAATTCTAAAAATGAACATAACGGAGTTGGCATATTAATTAAACAACATTTAAAATATGAGGTTGTAGACACATCATTTTTTGAACCTGTTCAAAATATTTGCATTTCAATAGAAACATCATTAGGTAAATTATATGTTCTGTGTGTATATTGTCCTCCTCACCCCACCAGGTTTGATAGCAATAAAATGAAAAAGTTATTGTTAGAAACTCCTAAGCCATGTGTCATCATGGGAGATTTTAATGCACATCACATATTGTTTGGCTGTCATACAAACAATAGCAGAGGTAATAAGTTGTATAATCTTATAGATGAATTCGATTTGTGTGTTCTGAATGATGGTAGCCCAACTACTGTTCAATATCCAAATAGAAATGCTTCAGCAATTGATTTGGCCTTGGTTAGTTCTTCGATAGCTCCTCTCTGTGAATGGCATGTCTGTGATGATCCAATGGGTAGTTATCATTATCCAACTTTAGTAGACGTAAATGTGAAGCCATCAGTGTATGAGGTCCGTCCTGTGGAAGGGAAATATATGTATAATAGAGCCGACTGGTCTAAATTTAACACTCTATCTGAAAATTGCTTTTCTCAACTTGATATGCAAAATACGGTGCCCATTGAATTATACCATAGTTATGTAAATATTTTGAATAATATTAGAGATGTGACAGTCCCAAAACAACAGCCGAATCAAACTCTCCGAGTGTTAAGAAAACCAGCCCCTTGGTGGAACAAAGTATGCGATGATGCTGTTCAAAAGTCTAAAGAGGCTCTTAAAGTTTATAAAG
The DNA here is from genome assembly GCA_914767915.1 of Agriopis aurantiaria. Classification (NCBI taxonomy): domain Eukaryota; kingdom Metazoa; phylum Arthropoda; class Insecta; order Lepidoptera; family Geometridae; genus Agriopis; species Agriopis aurantiaria. The sequence goes on along the minus strand of OU611992.1, from coordinate 12,511,868 downwards.
ATTCGCCTACTATTCCTAATTATATAAATTACAAAAAATTAGATGCTAAAAAGAAAAGAACATTAAAAGAAGAAAAGATAAATTCATGGCATGAATTGTGCGCTAGTTTTAATAGAATGACTCCTGTTTCTAGAATATGGGGATACATTAAAAAATTTAAAAGGATAGGTAGTTCACATAACAGATCCTTAAATGATGAGTGGATACCAAGTTTCTTAGATAAGTTAACGGATTCTTCACAATTAGATAAGAACAAACTGCGTGATATTTTAGACAGACCAGACCACAATGACAATATAGATTTTCTGATTAAGCCCTTTACACTGAATGAGCTTCACATTTCACTTAAGAGTAGGAAAGATACAGCACCAGGGATGGATAACATACCATACAAATTAATAAAAAATTTACATCCAAATGCCTTGAATATATTACTAGAAATCTATAACAAACTTTGGAATATCACAGCTATACCAGAATCATGGAAAACTCAATGTGTTGTTCCTATCCTAAAACCAAATAAGCCTGCAAATAATGCATCATCCTATAGACCAATCTCTTTGTCTTCCTGTCTGGGTAAACTTTTTGAAAACATGCTAAAATTTCGTTTAGATTACTTTGCTGAATCACAGAACAAGCTACCAGACATACAATTCGGATTTAGGAAGGGTAGAAGTTGCTCAGAAAGTTTTGTATCGCTTATATCAGATTTAAAAAAAACAAAACTCAGTCACTCTAATGTCATTTGTGTGTTTCTAGATGTTAAAGGTGCTTTCGACAATGTTAATATTGAAAGCCTTGTTCATGTTTTGCATGACTTAGGTTTACCGAGTAAAATATTAAAATGGATATTTAACTTTTTGTATCAAAGAACTTTATATGTAAAATATAATAACAAATTACATGGACCAAGAACAGTTAATAAAGGAACAATGCAAGGGGCAACTTTATCTCCTCAGTTGTATGGTTTTTACACATCTCAAATTCTTGAATATGTGGACACTACACATATTAAAATCTTACAATTTGCAGATGATTTGTTATTATATACCGAAAGTCAAAATATGGATATAGCTATAAACAGAATGAATACAGCATTGCATCAACTGCAACATTATTACAGTAATGTTTTAAAATTGGATATTAGCTCGGAAAAAAGTTCTGCTGTTATATTTAGTAAAGACCCCTTTCCCCAGGCCAAAATTACTTATAACAATGAAATAATACCTATAGTTGATAATCACAAATTTTTAGGTGTAATAATAGATAACAAATTGAAATTTGATAAACATGTAAATTATATCTGTCAAAATGCTATGAAAAGTATTAATGTTTTAAGATGTTTAGCTGGCACTTTTTGGGGTTCTGATCCCAAAACACTGAATATGTTGTATAAAAGTCTAGTAAGAAGTCACTTTGATTATAGCTGTTTAGCCTATATGAATGCTAGTGGCACTTTATTAAGAAAACTTGATGTAATACAAAATATGGGCTTGAGGATAATTAGTGGAGCTATGCGCTCTACCCCTATTAATTCCATGGAAATTGAGAATTGTATACCTCCATTAGTTTTGCGACGTCTACAACTGGCTGAGCGATTTTGCCTGAAGGAACTATCTTCCAACAATGTTGTAGTGTTAAATAATGTTTCACACCCTGTAGAGATCTCCAATTCAGTTGAAACTTCTAACATATCAGGTTACACTCTCTTGTCCGGGGATTTACCTGTAATGTCAACCATAATGTCACATGTTAGTAAATGTGTGACAAATATGTATGTAAATAATAAGTGGCCAATATATGAATGCCCATACAATGCTTTGGTTAATTATCTTGATGTTGATTGTAATTTAGATTCGATTAAAAATAAATTTGATTTTTTGGAATTCCTTAGTACCAAACCAAACTTTTATGTTATTTACACAGATGGTTCTAAAAGTGTTACAGGTGTTAAAGCAGCATATTATGATCCTCAAACAAAAGATACCAAATGCATTAAGTTAGAAAATAATTGTAGCGTTTTTACAGCAGAGAGCTATGCCATACTATCTGCTTTAACATTTGTGAAAAATTGTGTAAATAATGTAAATATAATGGTGGTCAGTGATTCTAAAAGCGTACTGTCAACCTTGTGCAATGGCAATTTTGCCTATAAGCTTAATTATATAGTATATCAAATAAAAGAAATTATACAAATCATTAAACAAACGAAACATGTAGAATTTGTATGGGTTCCCTCACACAGTGGCATACTCGGCAATGAGGTAGTGGACTTGGCGACTCGTCAAGATTATGATGAGGATCATACAGATATGAAGGTCCCGTTCACGGATTTTTACCACCTGTTTAAAAGCCAATCGCGAAGAATATGGAAAGAATATTGGGACATCACCGTTGAGACTAAAGGAAAGTGGTACGCAGAGATACAGCGAGACTTACCGATAACACCTTGGTATAACCGGTCCAATTCTTACTGCAGCAGAAAGTTTTACACAATTATCAATCGCCTTCGCTTCGGACACTGCCTGGTCCCAGCTCATCTTTATAGGTTAAAAATAATTGATGAAGATAAATGTACATATTGTTCTAAATCTAATGCAGACATTTCTCATATTATCTTCGAATGCGATAGATTCAACATTCAACGGCTGTTGTTTGTCAGTGACATTAGTGACATCTCAGAAGAGAATTCAATTAGTGTTCCCCGCCAAGTTCTAGATTTGCTAACAAATGAAGTTTATTTTAAGGCTATTTTTAAGTATATTGTAAATAGTGTAGAAAAAATATGATGTTTAGTTATGTAAAATTTTTGTAAGACCTTGTATAAACATTATTATTCCGACTGAAGGACACTGGATCCATGGTCATGAAATAAATTAAAAAAAAAAAAAAAAAAAAAAAGACAGAACTTACAGCGCCATCTATTGTTGAGTAGCAAAACCAGCAAAGACAGATGCGTTAGACATGTAAGAGTAACTTAAGTAAATAATCATAGGTAGCGTTAAAATTAATGACGGCACTGCAACGCTGTAACGCGTCGCTAGCAATGCTATAAGTATTTTTGAAAGAAAAAACCATAAATCTAGGAAATATAATTTTGATTTGGCTGCTGAAACATTAAAATTCTTGTACGTCTAGCTAAATATCCGCGACTGTGTACGCGTAGAGCTAGGCCTTACTACGGCCATGCCAATAGAAATAATTCTCAAAAATCCCCTAGCCGGTTTATTTCCATTTCGCCAAATTTCCCTGATCGGTCGGTATTCTAATTTTCTGATACTTTTTTTTAAATCCGTTATTGGTTCCGAGCCTAGATGAGAGACACCTTACTATGATCTCAAAGAGATGCTTTGGTTGAAAGATAATAAATACATTTTCTACTTCACAACAGCAAAAATAAAACCACCTTTAATATAAACATCTTTTTTATTCCAAGTTATAACCATACATAATATACACAGTACAAAAAAACTTGCTAATACAGCAAAAGGACAAAATGAAATTGTCACATATTTTTTTGTTTAACTATCGTTCCGTAACATACTAACCAAATTGAGAAATCTAAGAATAGGATAAACTTAATTATCTACACGCCGTGTTTAATGTACAATGCTTCGAGCGAATACGGTTTACTCAATACAATAACTTAAAAGTATACACCTCTTACTATGTACTCGATGGAATTCGAATTAAAAATTTACACAATAATACATATCACTATAGCTACAATTAAGCCGTAAATAACCTGAAGAGTCTATTTGTATTTCGATTAAGGAACATAAAAACATATCCACATCTCATCCTAACGATATCACCATAATCAGACTAATTTACATTGCACATACTCCGGCCGCGGCGCACACGCATCGCACGCACACACGCACACTCCGGGCCGCGGCCGCTCGGACGCTAATGGCATCACACACGAGCGCACAGCGCAAAACATACTCGCTCCCAATCTTACGTTTAAATGCGGAACTTAGCGATTAACGTTACGTTCGAAGTTGAGATCAAATGCGGCGGTGCCGCGGACTGACGGCGCTCGCGGCGCTCACTGCGCAGGCGCAAGCGCTTCCTCCAGGCAGCACAGAGAATCCTTCACCGCGTGGTACACGATATTCTTAATCTGCAGCTTGTCTTCTTTATTAGAATGCTGCCGCGAGAGACGGCGGAACTGCTGCGCCAGCTCAAAGCACCGAGACACGTTCTCTGGCGAAACGAAGTCCTCAGCTACTTTGATGCAGTCCAGCAGATTGCGGACCTGATGGGGCGCGCCCGCCGGCACAAATACAGCATCGCCGGGGCACTGGAGTATAGCATATCCTTCCACGCCGTAGTCTCGGTACAGGCGTCCTCGTAGAGCCGCGTCCAAGTACCAAGTCTGATCGTGGACGGGGTCGTGGTGCGCTCTCGGGCGCGCTCCTCTCTCCAACTCCGCTCGGACTAGGAAGTCGCGTATTTTGTCAGCGTCTCTAGCAGCGTAGATGTGCCATAGAGCCGCGGGTGGGCGTAGCCGAGCCCGGCGGCGCGACAGGACATCGACGCCTGCGTCGTCTGCCGCTCGAGCCGCCTCTCTGGCGCGCTCGGGGGCGTCAGTCGGCGCACTCGCGTGTACCATCACATTGACAGCATCGCTGACATCCAAGTGTAGATTGGTTGTACCGCCGGCTCCGCCATACGCCGTATACATCTTAGGTCCCAAATCAGGTCGAACGAAGCACTCTGGCAGACGCGCAGCGAGGTTCAACCTTCCCGAGCGCGCGGTATATTCCGACAGGGGTAACGCACGCATTAGATCGTCAAATCTGCCCGGTAAGAGTTCGGCGAAATCTTCACCGGGCGGCCAGTCTTTCAGTTTCAGCACCATTGGAGCGCCGCGCTCGTCTCGCAATCTTTTCGCGGCCACTTCGAAGCCGTCCCAGAATTTCTTCGCCGGTTGGTTTGGCACGACGAGGCCTGAAGCGCAGTTGACTAGATCTACGCGGGTCTCGCCGTAGTCCCGCGAGAAACTCTCCGGGCTCCAAAGGTTTTTGTCGAGGATGGCAGACACATCGGACACCAAGACGGGCTGACCGCGCTTCCATTGGTCCTGCGATCAAAAGAAACTAGAGATTAATTAATTGAACGCCATAAATGCTTTCTACAAAAACAAATTCAAAATTCAGTATTTCAAATATTATATTATATTTTTTTTTTATTCTGTATTTCAGAACAATGCTGTCGTGTACCAAAATTATAGCCCACATCGGTCAGAGATACAAATTATACAATCTAAGTTGAATGCAATCTATGAAGAGTGATAGAAGTAAAATCATATGCCTATATAGCCCAAACAGAAATAACTTTTTTATTTATTTAATAGTAGGCTTGCGTTTGACCGCCACCCCGCCTGATGTTAAGCGATGATGCGGTTTACGATGGAGCACGCTTGCCTAGAAGAAACCGATTCACTCGCGACATTTAGACACCTAGATTGTATCTATCGGGGAACACTCCATTCAGGCAGCGCATTCCACAGACTAGCACTTCGCACAATAAAAGAGGAATCAAATTGCTTTGTACAGGTTTGGAATATCAATCATAAAGCGGAGTCGATTTTTCGTGCCCACTCTGGCAGACCGATAGAATAATGGGCAATCATATTTCAATTTGTCCCTTGTTTCCTTTTGAAAACTAAACGACTGAACCAAACTCATTTAAGTTTAGCAAGTTAGTATACACATCACACACACACACACATCACACAGATCACACAACCACACACACATCACACAGATCACACAGATCACACACACATCACACAGATCACACACACACACACTCACATCACACACACACACACACACACACACACACACACTCACATCACACACACACACACACACACACACACACACACACACACACACACACACACACACACATGGTGTGGACATGGATCTGGAAAACTTTTATCCAGCAAAAATGCGACAAAACTGAGAAACAAACAGTAGCTTCGCTTACCAACAGGAGAGTTGGTGGTCAAACGTAGACTTATTCCACGATAAAAAAATAAAAAATAAAAGTTACAAAAAATATATACCTGGAATGGCTTATAGTTCCCAGGATGAACCGGGTCAGTGAGGTGTAACAGCTTTCCATCGCAGAGCCAAGCGTGAGGAACATCGGGGTACAACAACTTGGACTCCGTCAGAGTCATTATCCTCAGCGACAACTCTTCCCTGCCTCGGGCATTCCTCTCGTATCTCTTCACTACATTCGTCAAAGCAAACGGTTTCTCATCTTCATCTTCGTCTTTCTTTTCGTCTACTACACTAGATATGACGTCGTCAAGTATATCTGACTTGCTTTTCTTTTGCTTTTTCTTCGGTTGTGTTTCACCACCCTCGGGCGCTGGTCTTATGAGTAACTCTCGGAGGGTTGAAAAGTTTCCACCTTCTTCTGAATCAGAGGAACTGGTGTCGGTTTTGTCCGGGTCTTTAGCTTCAGTTTTGAGAGGTAAGTCGGACAACCAGCTGACTACGGGGCCGCTCGTCTTGCCGTTCTCTGATTTGACCGGGGAAGAACCATTGGTTGATGCAGTTTCTTCTTTCACTTCCTCCTTTTTGATGTTCTGTAAAGAAAATAGAACATATTGAGTATTGGAAGATTTTCTAAACAAGGATGCTTTGTGGAACTGATTTGTAAAAACAAATTATTTCAAGCAATATTGACTGAGCAGAGATAATATTATCCTGGCCAGTTATAAACCTATTTTCGTGAGGGGTTTATACTTTGAAGAAAAGGTACTCCACTATTTTTAATCTGCCTACACATAGCAGTTAAGAGACTTCATCATCATCAGCCCAAACACATCCTCTGCTGAACATAGGCCTCCTCTTTAGAACCCCACACTGAATGACAGCCTGCCATCTGCATCCACTGGATGCCCGGAACTCTCACAATGTCGTCGGTCCATCCAGAGGCCTACCTACGCTGCGTCTTTCGGTTTGTGGTCTCCACTCAAGAACCTTTCTTAGCCATTTGTTATCGGTTTTTCGAGTTTTCTTTTTTATGTGTAATAATGGTGGATTATTGTTTATTGAGTGTTCTTGAACATGCTTAAGTGTAGGGAAATGATATAATGAGATAAAACATAACATAAGGTTTAATAAGGTTTTTTTTCGTGAAGATTCCAAAACTCCCAAACTTTACTAAGGCATGGACTTGGGACTTGACCAAGACTTGACTTGACTCTGACTATGACTTGTTTGACGTTATTTAATACATCGTAAATCCATTATTATTCCGACTGAAGGACTCTGTACACAAGGTCAAGAAATAAACTAAAAAAGAAAACTGTCAACAGGCAAGAGACATGGAGCGGGGTGTGAGTTATTACCTTGGTTAGAGCTTTCTGCAGTAGCGCCTTCGCCTTGGCCTTGACCGCCGCGGTCGGTGCAGGCGCCTCGCCGCACGCGCAGGGCGGTAGTGCGAAGGCTGCGCGGGCGGCGTGCGCGCGCGACGCCGCCGCGGCTAGCGCTCCGCCCGCTGCTATCTGGGTGAGGAGTAACCTGCGGGCAGGATGGGCGCCACCGCTCGTGCACGTTAACCAGCTGAAAGAGAATATACCAATGTTAAATTTGATGTTTCTAAAATCCACAATAGTCTGTTCATTATGTTAATCGCTTTTTAACAGCTACAACAACAAATACAAGATTTATTTATTGTTACATAAAAGAAGGAAGGAGTTATGTCGAAACTTTAACTTGTTTAACTTTGTATGAAATGTCAATAAGCTATTAACATAATGGACTTTAGTAGTGAATTTTATATATTGTAGTAGAATATTATAGACTATCAGTGAGTTCAATTTAGGTGTTTCCAAAATAAAAGTAAAAAGGTATAAATTATATTATAAGGTAAATAAAATTAAATAAACACTTGATAAATGAGCTGTGATAATCTTCAAACGGCTAATCACATTTTCTTGAATCATAACTTTTTTTTTTTATTATTCGATTCACTAATTGAATGTACCCCTTACCACTACAAAAATATATTATATAAGGAACGTTCAGTGTCCATTCAAAAAGCTGTGATATAACTAATATGTGTAATAACTACAAACACTCTCGATTCAACTAAATTAAAATCGGTCCTGCCATTTGGGAGCTACAATACCACAGACAGACACACAGGTACACATGTTAAACTTATAGCACCCCTCTGTTTGTGTCGGTGGTTAAAAAGGTAATAAAACATGTAATGGAGTTGTGTATCAAAGAAAGGATAAAGTAGAATGCAAATAATTATAGTTCATTGTGAAAGTAAACTGATGCCAAATTAACAAACATGGATTAACACATTAAAACACCCGGGGAAAAGCAAATGAAGGTTATATACGGATAAATAAAACTACGAAACAGCTAGTAAGACAGGCCAAGAAGAACTTACCCGAAGGAATCTCTTTCGCCGTTGGAAGTGGCGTTAGAGTTGGTGGTTTCCGTAGTCGTGGCCGCTGATTCACCCGTCGTTCTTGACTGAAATCAAATTAGAACAAATTTATAGACATTTTTTTACAGATTAAGCATTAAAAATGTTTATGACAAATTGTTGACTAGATGTGTTATTTTAATAATCAAGAAGGAACATTTGACTTGAGTTTGCTTTGAGATATCTGGCCCATACCATTATGACAGTCACTGTATCGGCACGAAATATACATATCATCCATTATTATTATCAGCCTATCATGTTCCCACTGCTGGGACACAGGCCTTCTCTTACAGAGAGAGGATGCACCCACTATGCTGGCCCCGTGCATTTTGGTGAATGTCAGACATCTTTGAACTTTAGATGTACTTAGACATACCGGTTTCCTCACGATGTTTTCCTTCCCCATTGTTGAGCGATGGCGTCGAAACTGCTCATAATCGTATTTAAGTACTAAATTAGTCATTCGTGCCGGGTCGAGGATCGATCCAGGTATCTTCAGATTGTAAAGCGCACATGCTATCAGCTGGCCACCATCGCTCCTTATTATAAATATAGATTTCCACAACTTCTCATACAATATACGGTATCATACGGTATGTCTTTTTTAATTTTTTATTATGTTACCTTATAACAGTCGAGACAGACGACGAACCCGCACTTGCCGCAAGTCCAGTGGAAATTGAACAAGGTGGTCTCGCACACGTCGCACATCTCTCTCACTCCCTGCACCACCCTCTTCCATGCTACCGTCTTATCTGGAGACAACAAATGCACATTAATTAATTATAGAATACCAGAGTCAAGAAAAAGTCATTATCAGAAGAGAGTCAGAGGGGGAAGTCAGATTTAGATTAGGTAGTATTTGCGATTCACAAGCTCATGCGTCTTTTGTTTGTGTTTTTCTGTTCAGAACACCTGAAAGTCTGTGTTTGACACTCAGGATTCCTTGCATTAAAGCGAATCAGAAGACATGTAATGAAATTGTATTTCGGCTTCACTGAGCTCGCTAAATTTAATTTTTTGATAAATCTTGAAATATATTATTTAAATTGACAATCACGTCGATTCTGATGTACCATTCTCTTAACTAAACTAAATTTGAAAGCTCTAAAATTGTTGTCATCCTTTTCTGACGTATTGAAATGAAAAGAGACGGTGATAATTTTAGTCCTCTCAGATTAGTTTAGTTTAGAGAATGGTACAACAGAATTCACGCCAATATGAATGCTTGTAACACTAAATGGTTAACACTAAAAAAGTTTTTTTTTCAGTTCTTCAAACTAAAAAATTTAAGTTTGAAATAGTTTTTTTTTTTTTTATGTTATGTAACTTCAAACTTGAGTTCACTTAACTTCACTTTATGATTTATTCCTATGTGCTATGTAACCTTGCTTCTTGCCAAATTTCATGATTCTAGGTCAATGGGAAGTACCCCATAGGTTTTGATTCCCTTGTGAAATCGCAAAATATGCGAAAAGATACGACACAAACGATCATATCTTTTGATTGCGTTGACTTACTTTGCGTTTGTTTTTGTCACAGTTGAAAGAAACAGTAGACCCGAGTATTTGATATAAATTTCAACTTCATAAGTTTCGATACCTTTACACGTTCTTAAGAAAAAGGGTCTTCACAGACGGATAGACAGACAACAAAGTGATCCTATAAGGGTTCCGTTATTTCCTTTTGAGATACGGAACCCTAAAAAATTATAACAGATTGGAAAGAAAGAAAAGAAACATCATTCCTTTGATAAAAATGTGATAAGCTGTAAAACTTACTCAGTTGACAACAAGATTATAAGCTTTAGGCAGTTGATAACATGGTATAGATAACATGTTTCCATTACAATACTTATAAATTATCTAGTATCTATTTATTTATAGTACCTATTTGTTAATCAAATCACAATGACTGATATGATAAAGTTATTCTTTTTCTCTGCTTGTCACCTTTTTTCCACTAAATCGTTAAACGATTTTGATGAATTTTGGCAGGGAAATAATGTGTCAGAAAATCAGGTTTATGATTCTTTGTTTACTTTAATACTTAAGAACTAGCTATAGCTATATGTAAAAACAAATCATATCTAATTCAAAACTGCAATGGGGTTTATCCAAATATTGTGACCTTAAAGTTATGTTATTTTCTAAAAATATAGCCTATTTTAAGATATTAATTTGAATAAATTTGTTTTCCTTATGGTAGTTAGTATTTTTTTAATTTGAGATTCAATGTGATGACGTCATCATCGGCGTTATAATAATAGTTCGTGTAGACATCTATACAAAAAAAACTTGTCATAATTTCATCTGTCAATGTCATTAGTTGCACAGTGGTTTGGCTTTTTTGTTTGTTTGTGTACGGTACGGCTAAGGTAAATTTTAACATAACCCCAACGCTGACGTCATTCAAGGGTAAATGAAGGTCAATCATATTATGATTGACCAAATATTAAATATTCAATCATATTATGATTGACCTTCATTTACCCTTGAATGATTTTTGATTAAATATTATTTAATCGAAAATATTCGTCATCAGCACTTATTTTTTAATAAAAATTGATGTATTCAGTGAAGTCTATTGCTAGAAATGGTTTTGTAATTATTAAAAAATATAGACAATCCCCATTGGCAATATTATGCAATTGGTATGTACTGCAATTAGCAATATTATGCAACTGCAACTCAATACATCTGGAAAAAATGATGGTGTACCTTCATTAAGATGATGTGACTCTGCTTCCTTTTCCTGCTGCAGCAGCTCGCAGAACTGGTCTCCGATCTCCCGCAGCAGGAAGCAGCTCATCTCTATGTCAAGTTCTGCTGCACCCAGTGATGACGATAGCCATAGTTTCTTATCATCCTGGAATAAAATGGATTGTTAATTGTTTTTGAGGCTATTACTTTCTAGCACGTGAGCTGAGTTGACTGAGTTACAGTGAACCCATTATAGGGCAAAGCAAGACTGAATTAATGTAAAAATTTCTCAATAACAGAAGTGGGATCTTTGTCTCTTACGTTTTTCAGGTAAAGGCATGCAGAGGAAGTTATTGTTTTTTTTTTAAAGTTATTTAAAAAAATGATTACTGTGACACTATATACCAAGATGACAGTGACATTATGTGGAAAGATAATTACCTCTTCGGCATCTTTGTAGGGGTCCGAGAATCCGGCTATCGCAAGCTGCCGGTTCTTGGCGTACTTCAGTCTTCGGAAAGCGTAGAATCGACAGAAAATGTTTGGCATGTCCTTGTCTCTCTGCGCGGGCGACCAGCGGCACTCGCGGCACTTGGCGAGTCGAGGGGCGACCTCGAAACACGGACCGTTCTGTAGGAACGAGTCACCGGGGGTGTTGCGGGGCAAGGCAGCGGCGGCGCGGGGGCGGGGCGGCTCGTCCCGCCGCCGCCCGCGGCCGCCACGCCCTGCCCGCCTACCGCCGCGCGCGCGCCCGCCGCCGCGCCGCCCTGACGCACTGCCACTGCCGCTACCGCTGGCGCCAGAATCAGAGTCCTTGTCGTCGCTCTCCTTATCGCTCTCGCTGCCGCTCTCCGATGCCTTCTTCCGTTTCGGTTCGTCACCGGCCTTGCGTGGGACGGCACCCTTTTTTCGCTTCGCTTTTGGCGGCTTCCGTTTCGGCGGCGCTGCATCGCGCTCGGAACTAGAGCTGTCTTCGGCGACGTCATCGGTTCGGCCGTTCGGTTCTTTCGTACTGCGCGGTTTCCCGGGCTTGCGCGGCGCGCGCGGGATGGACTTAGCGGCGAGTGGGACCACGACGGGCGCGGCCCCGGGTCCGGCGGGAGAGGGGGAGTCGTCCGGCTCGGAAGCGCGCGAGATGGCCATCGGCAGCGTAATGCAGGTGCCACCGCCTCCCGAGCACGAGCCCTCGGGCACGGGCGCAGTCTCGTGCCGCTGCAGCCACGCCTTCTTCCCGAGGTGGCGCACGGGCGGGTTGGTGCCGCCCGGTGAGCTCGCCGCTTTGGCGGGCGTGTCGGAATCTACGCCGGGCGGTGTGGCAGGCGGCGCGGGCGGCGTGCACGGGGGTGCGGGCGCAGGGGACGAAGCCGCCGGTGGAGGGACTGGCGTGGGCGGCGCCGGACTGGCGACTGGGGTCCGGTGCGGCGCGGGAGACGCCCCCGCCGCGCGCTCCGGCGTTTCCACGCTGCCGTCCGCGGAAGGCACGCGTACGTCGCACGGCGGGCCGGGGGCCTGCGGCGCCGGCTCCGAACCGTGCGGCGCTCGCCCCGTGCCCACCGCCGCCGCTATCAGGGGCTCCGGTGGCGGTGGCTCTTCGAGTCGACGTCGTTTCGCGTCGGCGTCGTGTTCGAGGGGCGTCAGTCGCCGGCGTGGCGAGTGTCGTTCGGGGTCGTCACGCGCCACGCCCAGGTCGAGCGGCTGCGTCTGACAGGGCGGCGCGGGCGCGTCCCCGGGCGCCGGCACACGCGGCGGTGGTCGCGGCTCGGGCGTGCGCGAGTGCGCAGGCGGCGGCGGCCGCGCGTGCGCCGCCGAGTACGGCGAGGGCGGCGGGTACGGCACCAGCAGCTGCGGCTCCAGCAGCGTCGGCTCCACGGCGTAGTGTACGGGCGAGGGCGCGCCGGGAGAGTTGCTCGGCTTGCCGTAGATGTGCTGCGGCGCCGGACTAGATACTTTGGGCTTGACGGGCGGAGCGGGCGCGGGCGCCGCGGCACCGTAGTAGCCGGCGGGCGAGCGCTGCGGCTGCGGCTGGTAGAGGCGGCGCGACTTGTCCGCGGGCGGCGGGTGAGGTGCGTGCGGCGCGTGGGGCGCGTGGGGCGCGTGCGGCGAGCCGGCCGCGCGGTACGGGCGCGCCGGCAGGTAGTGGTGCGGGTCGCGCGGCTTGCCCGCGTATGGGTGTTTCTGCTCGAGGTGGATCTGCTTAGCGTCGTGCTTTACTATGACCGAGTTCTTCTCGGGCACGAGGGGCGGCGGCGCGGGCAGGTGCGGCTCCTTGGGCTTGTCATACGACCGGTAGGGAGGGTAGTTGTAGGGCGAGAAGTTGGGCTCGCCCTTGGGTAGGGAAGGGTGGGGCTTGGTGTCGGGCTTGGCGGTGTGCGCGAGACGCGCGGCGTGCGGCGGCATGTAGTCGCCGGCGCGCGGCGGGTGCGCCGGGTGCGCGGGGTGCGCGCCGTGCGCCGCCGAGTAGAAGCGCTCCGTGGCGGCGCGCAGGCGCTCGTGGTCGCGCGCGCCCGCCGCCGCGCCCGGAGGCAGCGCGTGCAAGGACCACGACGCCGCGCCGCGCTCGCGCTGTTGCTGCACACACAATACACACGCTGTTAACAATCATCGCTTGTTTTGCTGCTAAATAGTAAATGTTTTACTGTTGAACCAGCCCTGGTGCTTGCCTGGTGGTGCTTACGTAATACTGCTGGTGTGGATGTCTTTGCTTTGCTTTTTTTGACGACATGGGGGATGGGGAGATCTAGATTCCTTATTTCTAGACTCATGAATAACAATAAAGAAACCTGGGGAATTCCTGGGGAATCCTTTATTCTGACTTTATTTTATTTTATTTTATATTTTGTGTGATTTTGAACCTGAACAGACAATCAATATACCAACGTTTACGTAAGCACCGGAGGTTAAGAGCTTTTGCTTACTTTTGCTGACAAGGGATATCAAGTTTTTTTTTCATTTATTTATTATTTAAAAAAGAAAAGTATACAAATAGGATATAACAGCATTTAAAAACCACTAAGGTTTATTAGTAATGCCATAATTATGGAGTGCACGCCGATAGGTGCAAAAACGTTTCATGTATCATCTAGCTTTCATGCAAAATAAGTGTAAAGTGTTGCGTTCTTATGAGTCGAGAATTAAGCATTATAACGTTGTCTCTACAAAAGCGTCGCGAGATGGCTGATATTGTAATGTTGTACAAATTACTAAATGGGATGGTGGACTGTCCAGATATCCTGGAGAAAGTAAACATAAGAGTCCCTATGCCCCCTAGGAGGCTACTATGGAAGAAGTCATTTAAAGTGTTCAGCAGGCCTAGCACAGGCCGTGGACAAATTGTCTTTCCACCGTTTTTATCCCGCGAGAAAGTGACAAACGTATCCAAATTCTAGCTGTATCGCGTCAACGCGCGGATAAAAACAGTAGAAAGACAATTTGTCCACAGCCCGTGCTAGGCCTAAAGATATCGTACTAATATGTTGTTGCATTCTCCATTAGTTCGTATGTGCGACAGTTATGATAATGAGTTATTCGAAAAAATATTGATATATTCAAAATTGGTTCGCTTCCCTCATTCAAATTTAAATTAAAAAGGTTGTTATTATAGATAATAATATGTACGTAACATAAATTAGGTCATATTAGTTTCCCCACAATGTATTTTAAGGTGTTTTGTTCATGTTTTCATGTTTTTGTGTAATTATCTGTTGTTTTAGTTGATTTCTATCTAAATTGTTATTATTCTAATGCAAATTTTTAGTTTGAATGATTTATAGGCACAGTTACCTTACTATTTTCATAGCTATAATCCAATTACTATTTATCTATCCGGACCCTAGTTGGTGTAGCAATGGGGCATTTACACTATTTCTAGTTTGTATTAGTGAAAACATGTTTTTTGGCTTTTGTGTAACTTTTTATCTTATATCTACTGTATTAATTAGCAGCTGTATGTATTCCTTGTAAAATAAAATAAAAATAATTAAGTAAGTTAGGTTCGTAGTCTAAGGAATTGTGTGTCTAATCTTGTAAATTGTAAAAAATTGTGTAAGCGTGTTGCACAAGCCTGTTTACGAACTAATAAAAAAAGGGGCAGTTTAAAAATGGCTCATCCCAAAAATCCCCTCAGACAATCCTTTTCCCAGGGGTATAGGAAAGTATATCCTTTCAAATAAAAACAATTTTCAAATCGGTTCATAAATTAAGGAGTTCTGAGATAACAAACATTAAAAGAAACGAATTGAGAACCCCCTCTTTTTATGAAGTCAGTTAAAAATAAATTTGAATACATATTAAGAAATAAAGTAAAACTGTATTAACCTTTTGGTGGGCCAGCCTCAGAGATTCTTCAAAATGCCTCGACACTAGTTTCGAGGCAGCGTTCTCCTGCTCTCTCCTTTCTTTTTCCTCTCTCTCTTGTTTTTCCCTTTCGCGTTCTCTTTCTCTCTCCCTCTCTCTTTCTTGTTCTATCCGTTCTCTCTCTTTTCTCTCTTTCTGCTGCTTTTCCAGCAACTCGCGTTGTTCCTGATCCCTTCGTTCTCTGTAAACAAAGGAGATCAAATTCTATGAAATGGTCGTGATATGACAAGGGTAAGCAAAATAAAAAAAAAACTTTTAAAAGGCTTATCAAAAAAGAGAGGAAGTAAAAAGAAAGGAGAGAAATATCAATTGCAAACAATATATTTGCTAATTGAAAGTACTATAAACATCAAATTCGTTCGTTAATGGCGATAATGTACCTAATTTAAGAAATGTGCATAATTATATAATTTAAATCCTAACTTAAAAATTAAATACTATGTATAAATTGGTATACTACGCCTTTTTCTTCCATGAAGAATAAAACGCCTCAGTATCAAGAAAGTATCAAAGAATTAATTGAATTGTTGAACACAAAATAAACATCAGCTGATCAACACTAAGTTCTTGGAATGCAGTTGGAATGACCCACTCAAAGTGGGTCAAGGTCATCCAAACAGTTAAATAAAATCTATGTATGATATTATATGTCCAAGTCATGTCCATGAAAAAACATACATTCATGTTGGCATACACTTAATTTGTGCATTTTCACTTTGTATGTTTTTATATTTAGTGCTCCAAAATCATGTTTTTTGTAATATTGCAAAGAGGTGAATTGTGTCAAGATTGAATATAGCCCGGTTTAGTCAACATTTGGCCTATTCGTAAAACGGCTTACCCTTAAAATAAAGACGCTATTCGCCGAATTACTTTTCTTTTGTTTTTGCTTTTTGACTTTTTTATTATTTGTTACTTAATCCGCACATAGCATACAGACATCGTAGGCTTAGTAATAGGGTCCCGTTTTTACCCTTTGGGTATGGCACCCTAAAAAAGTATGGTCCATACTGCTAAAAAATATACCTACAGTTATATTTTAACCAAACAAACAAACCTTTACCTAGTTCTCATGTAAATACAATAAAATCAACTGAAGGCCAAGGGAGAAGCCACATTGTTGAATCAACCAAACATCATAAGTACCAGATTCACTTTCATAGTACCAGATTCACTTTCATAGTACCATATTCACTTTCATAGTAATTACATAATTTAAGTGATACCAGAGTTGAGGGTGTGTTGCTGTCAGGTAGGTCACAACTGTCACAAGTAGCCAAATAGTGCACAAGTAATACTTTACGGCTAATACCATAAGTAGGTTTGTATGAGTGTATGTGAATTTGTAGGAGTTGTTGTTTGTAGGAGTTTGGAGGCTACAGACTGCTGTGTTTTTATTTTTATTACAAAAGCCTTGAGTCTTTATTGGAGCATGCTTGTCTCGAAGAAACTGATTCACTCGCGACTTGAACTAGTGCAAACTAACTATACAAATTGTCTCTGCAAAGTTAGAAGAGTCCTTCTTGCCTCATACCTGCAAAATGTGGAATGAGCTACCTTCTATGGTGTTTCCGAGAAGTTACAACATGGGGTTCTTCAAAAGGCGAGTTAATAGAGTTCTAAAGGGTCGGCAACGTATTTGTGATGCCTCTGGTGTTACAAGTATCCATAGGCGACGGTGACTGCTTACCATCAGGCAGCCCGTCTGCTTGTTTGCCACATATGGCATAAAAAACAAAAAAAAACAAAAAAAAAAAACTAGGATCGCTACTGATTTGCATGATATGATATTGTTTATTAACATAAAAGCATACTATTATTAAAGCTTGTATAAAACAGTACACATTTATGTCTCTTCACTTTTTTTACATTTTATTAAGTATAATAACTTACAATAGTATATCATTTATAGTAATGCAGGGTATGGTGACATAAAATTTACTTAAAGTTGGGCTGTACAGGTGTTAAAGTAACATTAAATCAGCTGTATAATATAGGCTTAGTGACATCATACTAATATTATAAATGCGAAAGTGTGTTTGTTTGTTGATTTGTTTGTTCCTCTTTCACGCTGCAATGGATCGACCTGATTTTTTGCATGGGTATAGGCTAATTTTCAACATCATCATCACCATCACCATTTTTCATCACTACGTGGGTGAAACCGCGGGGCGCAGCTAGTATAATAATAAATATTGATTGATTGATTGATTGATTAACTCTTTATTGTTCACACCATGAAATTTGATACAAATTTTGAAATTTGATAAATATGCCAATTATTTTAAGTCAGCTTTCAGGTAAATAATTCTATTTATTATTTAAAAAGCTTTATGATAATTTATGTCTACACAGGAGTAGCATAACTGTTTAACATCGTCATCTACGCCACTGGAGCAACAGTGTCAACGGCCCACACCCTTACTCTGTTATTTTTTTAAGTTGTGTTGGCTTGAGTTGCTTGGTAATACAAAATAATACAAATGCATGTAAACTAAATACACTTAGAAACATAGAAATACAGTACTGACAAAGACAGGGACTATTATTGGCTGATGGAACCTTTCAAGAGTTCTGATGAGCAATCAATCCATGCTGTATCCATCCTTAAGTTGAAACAGGCCAGGTTTCGTAGTGGGTACAGCACCATAGACCACATCCACACAGTGCGGCAAATTGTACAGAAAACCAAAGAGTACAATCTGCCCCTTTGCTTAATGTTTGTGGACTAAGAAAAGGCTTTTGAATCAGTTGAAACCTGTGCTTTTCTGCAGTTTTTACAGCAACTCCAAGTTGATTGGGATTACATCGAGGTAATAAGGTGTCCATATGACACCGCAAAAATTACTGTCCAAATCCAAAACCAGCAAACAAAACATATACCTACATCTGTGTCGAGGTGCAAGACAAGTTAATGTTATTTCCCTGAAATTGTTCTCGAATGCAAAGGAGGATATGTTTAAGATGCTGGACTGGACAAGTTTCAATATTAATGGTGAGTATATATCTCTCACTTACCTACAATTACCAGATGACATTGTCATAATGGCTGAATCGCTAGAGGACCTATGCTGGATGCTTTAGGGTCTAGCAAATTCTTCCCAATGCATCCGTCTCCGGATAAACTTGCATAAACACAAGGTCATGTTCAACAACTCTATGACCAGTTGCCATTATCAGGGCGAGAAAGGGTGGCAGGCTAACAAAGTAGTACTTCTGCATCGCATTTCATGTGTGAGATTGGACAAAACCTAAACTAGACCCTGAACGCTGAAGCTATTTTTCTGACCATAAATAAAATATCTACAATGTCCAATGTCATAGAGAGAATTCTGTTCATTGAAGTTATAAAACGTTGCTAAAAGTAATTGATACATTTAACTAGGTATATGAATAACGCATAGACGTCGACATTACCTGATATAAGAAATAACGTAGAAATGAAGAAATAAGATAAGGACTTACATGCAGTTGTTGCAATGTTACTGCAAGAAACAAAGTTTCTTTCTTTAATTTAAATTTTCCCAAAAATAAAACCGAGAATTACGTCGCAACGCAAATCCCAGATAACATCAATTTATTTAATTTCAATTTGTTTTGTTTTCTCTTCTCTTTGCTAGACTTCTTTCTCTATATATTTTTTTTTTGTAAAATCTTCATGACCGTGGATTCAATCTCCTTTAATCGTAATATTAAACAAGTTTACATAGTCTTAAAATGTCAAACAAGTCATAGCCACAGTCATAGTCAAGCAAAGTAAGTCACAGGCAAGTCAAACTCATGCCCCAGCAAAGTGGTGGAGACTTTACAAGAGGCACCTATGTAGTTTTGGAAACAACACGAAAAGACATGTTTTTTCTCGTTATATCACTTGCCCACACTCGAGCACGTTTACGAGCACTTAATAAATAATAATTCACCTTTTATTACACATTAACACTCGAAAATACACAAGTTTAGGAAAATAATCTAACGAGCAGACATGTTTTTTTCCATGTTGACGCCAAAAACTCATCTCTATTATCAAGGCCAAGGAAGCAAGGAGCTGAAAGAGCGGAGATTATACTCGAACTGACGCAAGCAAAGCAAATCGCAAGCTCGCACCAAGCGCAGCCGCTCATTTTAATTTTTCATGACCATGTATACAGAGTCCTAAATCAACTTTAAAATAGGGCTAGATGTATCCAAATGTGCAATAATAGGGCTAGATTGCTAAATACTTATTAACAGAACAAGAATATGTACAGAATCATGTATTTGTTTTTATAATATAAATTGTCTACCTATTGTAGCGAGCGACGTCACTGGTGCGGCGCGTGCTAGGGGAGCCACAACAGCATGCTGGCCGCGATAGCAGGTAGGCTAGATTGCCCTTACATAAATCATTGTTGCAGCGTACACATTGCACACTGCACACAGTAGGACCTAGTTAATTAATGTAAAGGTACTGATATGCATGACTATTACTCTGACATAATTAATTTATTGTATAATGTTGTCATTTTTAGTTTTTAGTAGATTATTTTAAATTTCAATTGGTAATAATTATTATTAATGTAATGTGACTACTTGACTAGCAACTTTTTTTTTTTTTTTTTAATGAGTCTATGTTACTTGGAAATAAATAAATGATTTGATATTGTGTAGATTACAAATAAAATGCACCATTACTATGTACTCGAAATAATACATGTTTAGGAATATAACACAATGGGTCCAACAATTCGATGTCTTTTTTCACGTTGTGCGTTGAGGCCAAATCGGTGCCAAAACACCGACATTATTTTCATGACCATGGATACGGAATCCTTCAGTCGTAATATTACACAAGTTTGACCAATAGGGTTGCCAACTCATTATCAGGTTTTAGGGCTAAATCGACAAAAAAAAACACAAAAGAAGGGCTCTTGGTTTTGCTGAATAAAAAACAAAAGAACTTGATTTTATAATACAAATATCGCACCATCGGTGCAACACTGTCACTTTTGTATTTTTTGTGAAAATGAGCTGAGTATGTCATAAGTGGCCTTACATACCTCTGCACTTGGTGCGATAACGCATGAGTGTCGTTGTGGGTTTGGTGCGAATCAATGGGCCATTAGGAGGAACAACGTTTGATTGGTCAGTTATGACCCCACTAACTCGCGGCCGAGCAGGAATATCTAGGAGCAACAACGTCATTCGGATCATCATCATCATCATCAGCCAGAAGACGTCCACTGCTGAACATAGGCCTCCCCCTTTAACCTCCACACTGAACGACAGCCTGCCTTTTGCATCCACTGGATGCCAGCGACTCTTACTATGTCGTCGGTCCATCTAGTGGGAGGCCTACCTACGCTGCGTCTTCCGGTTCGTGGTCTCCACTCAAGAACCATTCTTCCCCATCGGTTATCAGTTCTCCGAACGATGTGGCCTGCCCATTGCCACTTCAACTTGCAAATTTTAACAGCTTTGTCGGTGACTTTAGTTCTTTGGCGAATATCCACGTTTCGGATTCTATCGCGCAAAGAAACTCCGAGCATAGCTCTCTCCATTGCCCGCTGTGTGACTCTGAGTTTTTCCAAAAGGCCAACAGTTAAGGACCACGTCTCAGTACCATATGTCATCATTGGCAACACACACTGGTCAAAGACCCTTGTCTTTAGGCACTGTGGTATCTTGGACGTCATTCGGGTACTTGTGACATTTTATTTTATTTATTCTGGAACAACAATGACTTAAATTACGTAGTGATTGACTGTCTTTTTAGGAGTTTGATTAAACTTTAATCTAAAACTATGCCTGTTAACAAAAAACATATAAATTACTTTATGAATTAAAGTTTTTATTTATGTCACTTTGTCATAACTACACTTCTTAATTTCGTTCAGGGCCACAACGTCACAAATGAGGGGGTGCCCATTTTAAAAAGAATATAATAAATTTATTATAATATTTAGAGTAATTTTCTTTTAATTAATTTAGAGGTAAAAGTATATGTTAAGATATCTTATATTCATATTGCCTAAATTAAGAAGCCGTCATTTTATACGAAACCCAATATTTAAATGCTTCTCCTGAAAAAACGACTTATTGCAAAAGTGACAGTGTTGTACCGATGGTGCGATATACCATCGACTAAACCAACTGCGTAGATTACAATGTTTCTTTGTTTTTTTTGTGTATTTTCCTTTGTTCTATTTTTTCCGGGACACTATCCCTTATTTTCCCGTATCCCTTATTTTTTATGTCCTTTCTTTACACTTTATATTTGTTTCTTTTTGGTATCCTACTGCAATGCTATGTATAAATAGTTATCTTATTTATAACCTTGTTATCTATGTAGTGCTTATAGTATCCGAGTAAAATGGCTGTGACGTACGAATAAGTATCAAAATCCACTGGACATGTCCACTTAATGATAATTTTGATTAAGTATTAATATTTATCTTTTTTTTATTGGATATTCAGTTACTATCACATAACTGTTTGCTAAATATGCGATAATTTTTTTATCGCAAGAAATATTAGCATAAAAAATTGTTAAGCAATGCGGAAATTCGAAATAGATTTGTGAAGAAGAAAAGCGCAGCACCACACAATAGATAAATACTTTATTATACTAGGACTCGTGAAGCAAGGACGTTTCATAACCTAATAGGTTTCATACTTAGATAAGGTACATATTATACCTATTTTTTTTATAGATGTTGCATAACGTCTTTGTTGTAAATTTTTTTTTTGGTAAGATTTTAATGAACGGGGATTCAATGTCCTTTAGTCGTAATCTTAAACAGTTTACATAGTCTTAATAGCGTCAAACAAGTCACAGTCAGAGTCAAGCTAAGTAAGTCACGGTCAAGTCAAACTCATGCCCCTGTAAAGTGGTGGAGATTTTACAAGAGGAGTTCCTATGGAGTTTTGGAAACAACACGAAAAGACACGTTTCACCTCGTTATATCACTTTCCCACACTCGAGCACGTTTACGAGCACTTAATGAATAAATAATTCACCATTTAGTACACATTAACACTCGAAAATACACAAGTTTAGGAAAATAATCCAACGAGCCGACATGTTTTTTTCCACGTTGGCGCCAAAACTCCGCCAAACCATTTTTTTTTAATGTTAAAATTTTCATGACCCTGGATTCAATGTCCTTTAGTCGTAATCTTAAACAGTTTACGTAGTCTTAATAGCGTCAAACAAGACAAAGTCACAGTCAGAGTCCAGCTAAGTAAGTCACGGTCAAGGCAAGCTCATGCCCCTGTAAAGTGGTGGAGACTTTACAAGAGGCTCTTATGGAGCCTATGGAACACTGGAAAATACACAAGTTTAAGAAAATAATCCAACGAGCCAACATGTTTTTTTCGCGTTGGCGCCAAACCTCGTCAAACCTCAAGAAGAGCAGTGTTGCCAGCCTGATATCGAGTTTTAGGGCAAAATCGACTTTAAAAGATAGCTAAATTTGCCCAAATGTGCATAAACAGGGCTAGATTGCTAATTAATAAACAAAAGCACGTGATTTTATAATATAAATTACGCAAAACTCCCACCCGAAACCGGGGCGGGGTCCGAGAGTCCCGTGTAGATTACAAATAAAATAGTTACAGAATTTTGGATATGCCTACGTATTGTTTAATCACAGTATTTACAATTTACAACAAAAACAAAGGTAAAGGTAAAGGTTCAGGCAGTTTAAATGTCCCAAACAAAGATTTCATAACAATACTGTTTATCCCAGAGAATAAAATTATAGATTATGGAGTACCTACCTACCTACGATTAGTTTCGATTCAGTTTGTCTCTGTGGTTTATACATAATTATGATTATTTTGGCTAGATTTGGGGTAAGGGCTAGATAATTATAAACGGGACTAAACAAGCAGAAAAGGCTAGGAAAGTAGGTGCCCCCCCCTAAACACCCCATGATTCTGTGGACCCCACGTCAGATCAGTTTGATGGTATAAGTAATACACAAATTATTGTATTGTCACCACACCAAGTTATGCCAAACGCACTCTGCGTTCGCTAACTAGTCCGGTCAAGCTGTAGAGGCCAAAAGGCCAACAAGTCAATATTAAACAAAAAAAAAAAAAAAATTGTCACCAGTTTATTTCTTAGCGTTCCGTACCCAAAAGGTTAAAACGGGACCTTATTACTGAGCCTACGTTGTCTGTCTGTCTGTCCGTCCTACCTTTTAGCGGCTGTATCTTTCGAACCGCATGGTAGGTAGGTATAAAGCTTTGACAAATATACATGGTCTAGACGGACTGTTGCAAAACAATCGCAGTAAAAAAGCAGGCTGGGTTTGAAATTCTTAGGTGCGTTATACGCATGCGCCACGCGTCACTCATTGTTTGACATCTACGTTGGCATGCCGGGTGATACCAGCTATTGGACATTTCCCATAAATTAGAAGAGAAATGTAATGACTTAGTTACGAGCATTTTTAATAATTGTTAGAGTAAAATACGTATGATAATAAAATTATGATTTTCATTACATTTACTAGGCTAGCTATACCAGGTTACGCAAAAAGGGGGGGTACTAAGCCGAAAGAAAAGTATCACGCTCATCACTGTGATTTTTTTTTACTATGAGACCGACCCTGAAATTACGAAAAAACTAGGTACGAGTATTTACAGTTGCTATACAGTTGAGTGAGAACAAACAAACAAAAATTTTAATAGGTATAATGTGATGAAATAAAAAAAACAGGCTAAAGCGAAACGGGCTCGCACACTGAAGATTCCGTACCACCACTAAATACAAAAAGTGCAAAAAGACATCACGCCCAGGAGGTTATCCATCCAAGTACCGACCCGCACCCTACGTTGCTTAACTTGGTAATGAACAGACATTTGTCACCGACCCACACTTTGCCATTATTTATTGTTTGTTGTTACTTTAGAGTTTGTACTATTATCATGACAAGTTTGACGCTTGTACGTATTACCGCTAATACATTTTGGAGAGTGTGCATAAGATCTGCACGATTTAATTCCCTCCTGCCCATTTTTCTATCGGACTGCCAGGGCGGGCACGAAAAATCGACATCGTATTATGTTTGATATTGCGAAAACCCGTAAGAAGCGCTTTGATTCCACATTTATTGTGCGAACTGCTAGTCTGTGGAATTCGCTGCCTGAATGGGTTTTCCCCGTCAGTTACAATCTGGGTGTCTTCAAATCGAGAGTGAATCGGTTTCTTCTAGGCAAGCGTGCTCCATCGTAGACCGCATCTTCGCTTGACATCAGGCAATATGGGGGCCGAGCGCAGGTGTAAAAAAATAGGTTTGTTAGTTTAAAAAAATAGGTTTGTTGTATGGGGACCCCACTTTAGGTTTTACTTTTTGACTTTATATTATTATTTCTTAGTTTATCCGCTGTAAAAAACAAGTGTACAAGCTGTACAAATTCTGTGAAAATATCAGTAATCTCAGTAATCACCATCATCATCAGCCAGAAGACGTCCACTGCTGAACATAGGAACATCTTCAAATGATGATGAACCCTCCCTTTTACCTCCACACTGAACGACAGCCTGCCTTTGCATCCACTGGATGCCCGCGACAGGCTCATTATTAGGTTCCCCCTTTTTTACCCTCGCCAGCTACGAAGCTGATGTTGATTGGTATTCTGCAATTATCAATATTATTTTTAACTTGATATCATTACATCTTTTCTGAGAGAATTTGTCTCAACAAACAGATTCTTTTTCAGATCAGAACAAGGGTTTTCTTTTATGGTACGGAACCCCAAAAACGACATGGCTGCCATGTTTCTCGAACTTCAAATATCAGAAAACTGTCCCGGTAGTTTTCCGTTGGAATCGATATTTGTTGTTCAATTATGGAAAAGTTGAGTTCAGAAACAAGCAACACCACAAAGGCAAAAAATAACGACTTATAATTTAATTTATTTATTACAATTTCAACGTTTTATTTTGTTGGAACTAATCCGAAATAATGTTACTTACCGATAATAGGTCACTTTTTTAGTGCGATCTTTGTAAGTTCGGCATAATTTGATAGCATGACTTATTTTATACAATTTTATTATTTTACGATTATGATGTTCATCGTGTGACACCGCGCCTGACACTGATCAGTGAGAAAGGCCTTATAAGCCAACGGTTGGCTTATATTTTTGGTTTCATGCACAAGACATGCACTCGGCTTTTCACTTTAATTGCGAGGAAATAATAGTAATAGGTACCTCTTCCATTAAACTTAAAACTGTAATTAGAACAATGTGCTATTTTATACGGCAAAAAGTAGGAATGCTAGGATATTCAATAATACTATGGGTATAATTAAAGATCGAGGCCTTGGCAAACTTCCTACATTAAATACCTACATATTTTAGAAACTGAACCTCTTTGAACCATTTTAAAGAGGCCGAGCTTAGAAGAACTACACATGTAGACAACTACACATCTAAGAGGTCGAGTTTATTTTTATGCACTAGTACACAAAAAGCAGACTTTTGCATCTAGGGTATAAAAGCAGTTTTAGTCAGCATTTTAGCGGGCATAAACAAGAAATTGATGATCATGAAAAGTTAAAAATAAGTTGTCAAGATCTTAGCTAAGTTTTTATGACATAAGCCTTGTTTTATGTACCTACTTCAAACAGCGATAAATTAATTCATGTAAGTATGTTTTTAAAACAACAGATAACAAAATAAAACACGCAAAGACCAGCTGATCGGCATCACCGTTGGGTGACCTTGGCCTACAGCAACTTTCGGTCGCTGACGCAATCCGTGACCTTGTGGATTCCACGAACAACAGTTGACTACAACATTAGTGGTAATAAAAAAATACGTGAAAAATCATCAAAACATCCCTTTGATCTCGTTACTGGGTAAGTAGGTGTCGCATTTATTTTATTTTTCGGTAGTTTTATGGCCGCATGACCACCTACAACGACATGGAAACGATATTAGCTTAGTAAGCCTCAGGGTTAATTTACACCGGTCAAGTGTGAGTCGGACTTTGAGGGTTCCGCACCAAAACAAAGGTATTTATACATCGATATACCTATATTACGTAGTACTACGATAGTTTTATTTCATTCAATTCGGGATTCATTAATATTTGTTGTTTTACATTAGAGTTAGTACTATAATTATCGTTTGTACGTAATAAAATTATTACACTATAGGTAGTTAGTTATTATACCTACACCTACTCTAGTGGAAAACAACACACAAAAACAACAATTACCTATAGGTATAGATACTACCTTTTTTTTTTTTTTACAAGGTACCTCTCGTTGAAAAGTTGGACATAGGTTTAGACAGACAGCATAGGCTTAGATAATAGGGTCCGCTTGTTGGTAACCTTTGGGTACGGAACGCTATAAAATCTTAGTTTCCATTGCAGTAGCGCTCTCTCTAGTTAACAATATAGGTACCTACTTTCTACCTATGGCGTGAGTAAAGTAGTAGTCTAGTCAAGATACGACAAGGACAAATTCGTGAAAATTATAGAAGTAAGAAAGAGAAAGATGCAAACTAAGCAGAACGAAACATAATAACATCCATGTAAAACAGACTCAGGAGAAGGGCGAAAGACATGTCTTCCCTACCTACTAAACGCATTTTTTAACGCTGCTGTAAAAAAATATTTAAATTAGAACGGCTGTCAGGCATTTTTGTAAGAAATTTGTTGTAGCCAGTTGCACCCATGTAAACCGTCAGTCATTCTAAATCAGTTAGCAACTGGGATGCGGAGTTCGACGCGTTGGTCTAAATAAGAATGTTCAATCAAGGTTCACTCATAATGGCGACAGATTTTCCTTCTCATTTCCGTTCTATTCACTTCTCTTTTCTTCCAATGACATGAGCCACAATAGCTCTTAAATATGAATATCGAAGCCCCAACTATTAGAAGGAACTAAGTAATTGCCATAATCTAGTATCTACCCATAAAACGAGACACTTAACTTCTTTATTTATCTTTAGCTTCCGATAGACCGATAACGGTCATTGACCTATTACAAGACTCAAAATAATGCAGATAAGCGTTGACTTTTACTGTGATCTTTGGCGCTTGTAATCGATGATCACGGTTTTGCACAAAGCAAGTCTAGAAATTGGTGTAAAGATAATGATGTCTAAGACCAAAGCATGCTAAAGCTATGGACAAATGGAGACCCAAATCCAATACAAGCAAACGGCGTCATCGGATACGTCAATGACAAGGACGTTGTATACCCTAAAACAATAGGGTGTAGGACTGTAGGTACAAAGTCCTTGGTCAATGACTATCCCTCATATTCATTGACGTAATACCTAAATGTCACTTGAATCCTCACGTCATCTTCAAGTGACGTTTTTGTATGCAAAAACTTACATAACTTGAGGGTGACGTGATGATTAGAAGTACTTTTATTTACGTCTATGAATATGAGGATTTAATCAAATAATATCTTTCGAGAACGCCACAACAAAATAGATAGACAAGATAGTATATTGGAAAAAGTATTTGATGAATATAGATGTGTTTATAAGTAAGCTATATTATTATACAATACATAAAAAAGTTGATGGATAACACCATACAATACATCTTTACGGATGTCAATGCTGGGCCTTGACGAAAAGCTTCACAGCTAAAATAGCCACTTTCCATAGGGCAACAGAAAGGTCAATTTTAGGAATTAAGCTCAAAAATAAGTCAGAAACTTAAGCATCCTGAAAACCACAAAATTGCTAGATGATGTCGGAATCATGCTTTGCAGGCTTAAGACGAAATATGCTTCAAATTTGACGATTCGTAATCACGAATATTCAAAAGTAGACCTTTAAAATCGATTAATTGACATTGTTTCTTTATGTTTAATAAATGTTCTTGAAATGTTTTATTCGGATGTGTTCAACGATACAAGATTAAAAAAATTTGGCTCGATAGAAAAAAATCGTCAACTTTCCTAAAAAACACCCGTTTTTACGTTCCCTTCAATGGATTGAATCAACTTCATTCAGATTCTATAAAAGATATTTTATCGAAAAAAAATTGTGTGTTATCCAAACAATCATTCAAATACTTGAATGAATGACGCAGTTTTTTGTAAAAGCGTAAGATTATTTGTAGAAAATAAAGAAAAAATAAATATTGAAAATATTTGAAAGCGCGCACGCCGCATTACCATCATACAAGTGTACGGTTCTCTACCATTTCGCCTTAAGCTCAAAAACAAGTCAGAAACTTATGCATAAATGAGTTTTCTTTCTTAAATTTAAGTTTTTTGCAATATTTAATCATAAAAATATAAAATATTATTAAAAAAGCCTAAACCTTTAGTGCCGCCGACAGCAGGGCAGGGCCCAAACTACTGGTTATCAGGGCTGCAGAGAGCAATGCGCACCGTGTTCAGGATGACTGCCTTCTGCATCTGACCCTTGACCGAACCGTCCAGCGAGAGCCTCTTAAGGTGGTGCTCGAGGGTCTGCGCTATAAGGCCGTTCACCGAAATAACTATCGGGACAATGATCGTCGAGTCAACATCCCACATGACGGTGACCTCGTGAGCCAAGTCAAGATAAACCACGATCTCAAAAGGGCACGACTTAGACTTCAAAGATAACTACCAGTTCAATGAACTATGAATACAATTGAAGAACTACATGGATGCTAACTTTTAACAATTAGAAAGGAAGTTTTTATAAGCAGATTTTTAGCAATTGCACGAACAGAAAATAGCAACTGAAGTAAGAGAGTCACAGAAGGGGCCAATAAGGAATGCCTTGCATTTTACCGTCAGTGGACAGACCAAATACAGGAAGTTAAAGATTAAGTCAAGTTAAATAATGATGTCTACGTTAGCATTAACTTAAAGTACATGAGACAGATATCTTGTTTTTGAGACTCTTATTTTAGGAGATATAGGGTAAGGCTGAAATCGTGTGAGAGTTCAAAGATTAAATATAGAAGACCCCATATCGTGTACTGCAGTCTGCACGATAAAGGCCACTCTCCGATATTAACATTTATAGCGTGGAATTGGAATTCATATCAATCAGTGAGTAGCCAAATTAAGCAGAGTAAACTGGTGGACTAAATTACGGAAAACAACTGCATTAGTAAATTGTATAAGTTTTCACGGTTCGTTTGAAAATAAGTTTACACATTTTAGCGGGACAAACACAGACGATGAAAAATTCAAACCTTTTTAATAATATAAATATTAATAGCATATCTAGCCAGAACTAAATGGCATTTAAGTAGCCGTAATAGTCCTGAAGTATAAGTAATAATAATATAATCAAAAGAAAACAATAGTAAAACTACAAAAGAAAGCGATACGATAGTGTGTGAGCCTCCTCACATAACGTTGTTCAGTAGTGTCAGTCTGTCTCGTGCACTTCTTGTTACAGCCCACAGATTAAGGACTAGCCATATGCCTTAAAAAAAAACGCTTTTATGATGTGGAAAACAGAAACACCGAATTGTGATACATGTGGAGTGGTGGCAGATTAATACCACCTTCTGGTAGAATGTGTCCGCCTCCAGCATGAGAGAAGGAGACTTGAGGTGACTTACCATCTGAAAAGACTAGATGTGGGTCACTTTAACGGAATACTGGCTGAACCCGATTCGGACGCCAGGGAGCTGTTCGGATGTGTGAGTCACCTCAAGTGACCATCGACCCTGTGTTTGTTTGTTGTCTGTGTTTTATGTATTAAGTATGCGTCATCTAGTTTAGAATATACAATGGGACTGACATGTAGAATACTATATGAGTCCCAATTATTTTTTTGTAAAATAAAAAAAAAAAAAAAGATTCAATATATTTACCAGGCAGTGAGATAAAGAAGGTTGTGTTGCGATGAATATTATGGACCTATCAGTGCTAGCCACAACTAAGCTGTATGTAACGTTTAAAAAAAACATACGTGGTCATAAACATAGAATTTGTTTATATACGTCCATGAGATAATACGTAAAATATAAAACCATTATAAGTAGTAATTTGAATGAAGTTCACTTGAAGGTTATTAACACAAGACAATATTATATAGATGAAAATGTATCTAACAAAGAACAATATACCGATAAATACCTACCTTAAAATCTGTTAGAATTATTACGTAGGTGTTTTGCATACTTATGTAATGAACCGGAACCAAGATGTAAATTGACGTACTGTAAATACGAGTAGGTACCTAAGCTTCATTATCATATTTAACTATTCAACGATCATTTTTAAATTTCACGTGATTTTGAAATCGCTGTTGAACGATGAATCATTTGACACAGTAGGTACCTAATGTTATCTTACCTAAGCCAGTCAAAAACATACTACCATGCTTTATTACTATACTAGATTAGGTATTGCCCTCAACTTCGTACGTGTTGAATTTAAATGTAGACTTTCATATGAAATTTTAAACTCCTTTTGCCCCCCTTAATTCAGTCCTATTCCAAATTCCTTTTTTATCAGAAAACAGACATCTCATAAGGAACCTACCTACCTACCATAATATTTCAGTTTCTTTGCCATTGCCAGTGAATTAATGTCAGAAATTTTAAATTGGACTACTAATACAAAAATATATATCTGAACTCAATAGATTTGAAATTGATTCAAAGTAATTGTAGTTTCTGAACACCAAAATAGTTTAAACTCTCAAACAGGTATGCAATGTCATTATCATAAATATTAAGTACCAACAAGAGATAATGTTTCGTTTTATCGATAAATATGTACTCGAAGAGACAGAGATAAAGAGTTCAATGCAATAAACGGTGTTCAAAGTTTCAAGGTCGCTATAAGTAATTTACTTCGATACCTACATTTTTGCATTATGTAACCCTATCACCTACGGCGTAATGGTGATATACATAATTACTATTACGCCAAAGGTGATTGGGTTTTTATTGTACACAATAACAACGTAAGACATGTGAATGTTGCATGTTCAATTTAATAGATACATATTATTATGCATTATTAAAAAAGTTACAAAAAACAAGATTATCATAACCACCTACTTGAGATCGAATCTCAAGAATGAAAGCCTAATTATATTGTTTTATCAAATAAGATAAAACTTCATAATGAACAATATAATTATAATAATATATATTAAGTATTCTTATATAAAAAATATTTAAATATACCTAACCTAAACAAATTGTTATTGGTCTCATCGAGTAAAATATATTAGCATTCAATTACGTACGGCGCGTACATATTTTAGCATATTATTACATTAATTTAGCATAATATTAACGACGTTTCCTATGTGGACATTCTTGACCCTGTGGTCGATTAGCATATTCTTTTAGCATTATTTGTATTTCATGATAATAACATTGTTATTATTCATAAAAATAGCATTTTAAGTTATTAATAATAGTCGCAGCCGCTCTGGATATATTTATTCATAATTATACTTGATTTGCAACATCCGCCGTATTAAAGTGACTGTTGATAAGTTTTTTAAATGTATTATGCTATTTTATATAAATTGTGACCAACAGTAACTGTATAATCAGATGAATAAACAATTAATATTTTAGACCATTCATAATTTATAAAAATTTTAAGATGTGATTGCATCAATCTCTATAGTTACAAAGGCAATGCTGGCATTATAAAAGGCACAAGGCGTAAAAAAATATTATTATAAACGCGTAATTACATACGCGTTATATTATGCAATCAAACTTTAAGTATAATTTAAATTGTTATTATTCAGAATAGTTAAGTTTCCTCAACTATTTCAATAATTAATATTATCACGTCTATATTTTTAGGTTCCAAGTTACTTACGAGTAATAACCTAATGCAATACTTGCTTACTTATGTAAATACTAAGTAGCATTTTAAAGGTTGTTTCGGAAAAAATTGATATATTACCGTTATTTTAAATTATAAATTTAGCTGTTATGACAAACTACAATAGCGTGCTCATGTTACGTATTACGGTAATAGCTTAACAAGCATAGTAAAGTAATAGGAAACACGATTACGATCTATGTTAAGTCAAAGCAGTCAATGCATTCATTAACGCTGTTACACAAAGTGATATATTTGGTAAAAATTATTATATAGGTACTCATATAAATATTTGGGATAAAAAATACAAACAACCAAATAAAGATAAAAACTTCAAGGCTAGAAGTATATATACAACATTAATTACATATCACACAAAAGCTCTAATATCAAACGGCGCGATAATCCTTGTGTTATAAATAACCACGCGGATGTAATAATTGAGTTCATACGTGCTCGACTAAGAGTTAATGGCAATTGGTTTTTTTATACAGCGAGCAAACATCTGCACGAGTCATGACTCACGACGTGAATAAATTGGACATTTGCTTTATTTAGACGATCCTTCAGCATATGACTCAGGAGTACTTAGAAGACGAGACGTTTGAGAAGCTAAATAACCATTTAAATGTGTGTATTGAGCAAATGTTACATTTTCAATAACTAGCTAGTAGAAACAAAACACGTGCGGTTATGATAATGATGAAGTAAAAAGAGTTGGATATGTTGGGAAAACAAGAGATTCAAAAGACTATATCAAAAACAACACATGAACATGAAACGCATGTGAAACTAAAAAACAACAGGTATAATATATAATAATGGTAAACTATTATATTATAACAATGAAAATATAATAGTGAAATAATTGGTCGAGAGTCGAGGCCCGCTACAAACACGGGCACGGCACTAAAAATTAGCTATAAACATTCGAATGTTTTTAAATCGTCATAATGTCATAACCTTGACATCCCAAAGTCATATGTTATCAGTGAATTTCTATCTGTCTGGCTCCTATTCAGAATGTAAATAAGTAACGATTATAAATGAATGGGTATGAATAATATAAGTGTTATCATGATTGATGATAGTAATTTTTGGGACAAATGCATAAAATAATCAGTCAACAATGGAAATGTCTTGTGAGATCTATAAGGTTTCGATTTAAAGATACACATGAAATGCATTTATAGAACCATAAACATCTACTATACTAGTGGAACAACTCTCGTTGGTCGAATGTCTTTGATGACATGCATTAGGTTTTATTACTTTCTTGATACTGAGGCGAGCTATAGTTTTAATTGGCAGAATCTACAATTATAAAAGAAAACTATGTACTACCAAAATAAGCAGAAGACTGCACCTGCTTTTTGGTCATTAATGTAATATCATTGTAAAAGTGCAGGGGAGGGATGACTCACCGTAACAGTCTTTCATGTCTCTCTCTATCGTAGCTGTGCGCGAAGTACTCGTCCGCGATGGCATGGTGCAGCTGTCCGTGCTGCGGCGGGTACTGGCGCTGCTTCCACAGCAGCTCGCCGTAGAGCGCGGGCGGCGGCGGGGTGAGGTGCAGCAGCGGCGGGGGAGGGCCGCCACCGTAGCCGTGCGCCATGCCGCGCCACTCGCGCTCCTCCGTCGAACTGGCGGAGCCGCCGGACCGCACTCCGCTCACACCCGAGTCGGACCTATCGTCCGCATCTCGCGCGCACACTATCACACAGTCGTCCTCCTCGGAGGCCACGGCGCTGGCAACACCATCCGCGCCCGTAACGCCACTCACTTCACTCCGCACTTCACTCTTCACTTCACTCGGCTCACTGCTGCCGCAACGCTCCTGCGGCTTTGGCACTTCCTCCTTTTTTACGCACTTGGTTTCCTCACTGATTTCGGCGACATTACCACTTGCACTTGCACTCTCTGTTACACCTGAAACAATAAAAACAATACATTACGACTTGCAATACTAAAGCAGGTACCTACAATACTTAATGCTTCGTTGGACACAAATTTAAGAAACGTGTAAATATTATTTTTGGGGATGAGCGAACGGAATAAAACGCAACGTCACTTGACTGACACACGAACTTAATAACGGGTGTTATCAACGTGCTGCCAGCTGCATATTTTCAAACGGCTAACGTCAGTACTCTGTCAGTTGCGATTTCGCGAAGGCACGTTTGGGACTTTGCCAAAATAAGCTCATTCACACTGCGACCGCCTACACGTACAAAAATGTATTGTATGCGACTGACGCGACCTCGGCGTTATTCGGGACAATTTAATTTCACTTGGCAGAATACGTTCCTGGTTGTAATTTATAAATAAGCGTACGGGTCACGCAGATAGAGGGCGGACAAAATTAATCACGGATAGTTACACACGTTCCTATCAATAATAATGAAACAAACATAATGAAAACAAATAACTCTGTTACATAGAGCGTAAATAATCAATTTAGAAACGGCTGTACCAATGATACAGTAAAGGAGGGCGTTTTATACGACGAGGCTTAAAGTTAATTTCATTAGCTAATCCATCAATGAAAAGAGGTTATCGACTACCGCCAACCGGCATGGTGAGAGCATTTGGGTTAGTAATGTTTGTTGGTATTTTTGTACGTAATCGCGACCGGAACCGGAAGGTTTCTCTCGGAGCAATACGGCCGCGTGGGCGGCGACGGTGGTGGCAGGAGCACGCCGGCACATGTGTGAATGACGGCTGGCGCGCCGCCAGGAGCCCTGCGCCAACGTCCAGCGTTTGTCAGCCGTCCATTTGGCGCGCGACCAGAACGAGGGCAATGTGACAAAAGTCGAGGCGTGACTAGATGACATTTATACAATTTATGCTAAACACGACATAAATTGATCGCTAGATAGCGGAAATTGCGATGTCAAGAATGCAATGACTGGTTCAGTTAGAAATGAACCGTCGGTAATTTGATATTCCCTTATCATAATGACCCAGAATGACCTCAATTGTATAATAGACATTTCAGTGTAAATACAATACAGCTTTAGAAGTAAATCTGATTTTATCATCACAGCTTTTATCATAATAATATAAGTACCTAAGCACGTCACAAAGCTTGCAGAGTTAATAATGTGTAAACAGTTACACTGGTGTCACAGAATACATATTAGTTGCTATTGTCAGGAATGGTGAGAATCTGCGAGTCATGTTGGTCAGTATTGTCAGTGTGATAAGGTTAAGTAGGTATCTGGTATACGAGAGAGGTAAACATAACACTCGAGATATGAGTGTTTAAGAAAGCGTTACTGATAAGATTTTAAAGAAACCAGACGATGTTTCCTCAAGAATATTCAAGATTTAAAGATAAAAGCAAAAGTTCCGAATTTCAAAAGTGAGATAAAAATCTAAAGTGTATAAGATAATTAAATCGTAAAACAGATAAAACGTACCTACCTAGAATTCGACACGATTAAACACGTACACAAAGCGAGACGGCCGCGTCGAGCGAGCAACAATGGAATTTTAATGAGAGCTCAGTAAACGAGGATCCTCATCTGCATAATCGCATAAATAATTATTATTCATAACAAACATAAACAGTGGAGCGGTGACTGTGTGGGCACCGGCCATTATTCACGCAATGCGTGAGCCGCGAGATATCATCTCGGCCGCGTAATGATATGATTAAGTATTGCGATACGGTCGTGGAGCCGCCATTTTTAATGCAGCCGACGATTACTCACCGGAGGGAAACCGGTCTCGGCAAAATCTGCCCGACTGCGACGGGAACCACATTCTTTCCAGTTATGGACACCGTGCACGCACAATTAATAAATACCGCAAGCACCGACCGATCCACTACATCTCAAATAGCACGATCGTATTGAGTACAATTCCTGCAATCATTTAATGCTGATAAGATATGATACAATCGTATACAGCAAACATTTCGAACATAGGCGAGAATACACCTTGTATTTATTCAAATAACAAATTAAAACAAAACCCGACGTAATATAAAACGACACAATAAAGTCATATAGGTAGATTAATTAAAACAATTGCAAAACCAAATCGGTACATTACAAATACCACTGCTACGATAGTGTTAGTTATCGCTCACAAAAGGAAACGAGAGATTGTTTAAACGAACAATATTCGATAACAAGAATTACAACGAGTCACAGCTGTTCGCAATGTAAAAGAATACACGTAGCGGAGAAAACAAACCCACTTTACAAACAAACGAGCATTGAGCGAAATGTAAACAAAAGTTGTGAAACAATACGACAGTGATCAACGGACGGGGACAATGGGACAACAAATAACTAGATGGGGAAGTGCGGCTGCCTCGCGCTCGACGGCTGCTGATTGACAACACAAAACGTCGCTGGAACCGGCGACGGCGGGGCGAGTTTTTCATTAGATGCCTGACGTGAAAAATTCAAAGGTAGCGAACTCAGACACCGGAGCTCACGAAGTGCGGCGGCGGCAGTAAATCCCGAACACGACAGTCTGAATTATTCATGAAGGGCGGGCCCGACCGACATAAACTGCACACTAGAACAACCCACTTCCTCGACTACTGCTACTAATTCCTCGCTTACAAAAATATGCGTTATATGTAAATTCAACTTGCAAACTCGTTGGATCGGTTAAGCAAAGTTGAAATACTTCGAATACCGCGAAAGAATGTAAAAGTTCACACTAACCGTGCCAATAATATATTTAAGTAGCAGATTTTCATCAACCGCAAGTGGGTGAAGCAAGTGGACGAGTCTCGTTTTGAATTATTCATTACAATGCAATACCGTTTACCCACTGTACCATTTGTAAACTATGAAGGCTTCGGGGAATTGTTAAACCGCAAATTATTACCCACGTCAATGTTGAAGCATCAAAAAACATTGGCTCATTCTGCTTCATGGTGATACTGATGAGGTTAAAAGGTCGGCGGCATCATGGCTCATAAAACTTGCGAGTCACGAAACCACGTTTTGTACGGAAGTTAATATGAGTTCTAAAACAATATTAATTGCCAAGATAAAATATTAAATCTGCTTAGAACAAACCTATACTTTATCTGGAGTAACTTGTTACCACGTAATCCGAGCGTGTTTGTACAGTCAAAGCCATCTCGTTAAAGCCACTAGAGCGCGTCGGTTCGCCAACCGTGTAATGAAACACTTCCACTCGGGCAACAACCGTTAATAAGATGTTTGTAGTGACAAAACTTTCTCTATGCTATAATAAAGCAATTACGGACACCAGCGTATATTAAAGTTACGCAATACCGTATGTGATAAAACCGTCAATTCTCTTTAGATTCCAAATCTAAAATGGGTAAAACTAACCGCAAACCGCATTTGGTTCTTTCACTTTCTAAATAAGGTACACAAATTACTTATTCAGTAGGTTGATAGCTTTTGAAATGTCAGCCTTGATCACAGAGTACCGCATCAGAATGCAGAAATAGCTGACCCCTTTCTGAAGGGTTAAAAGAAGAATTGTGATAATCGAGTTGTATAAGCGCATCATCGTTTCCGAGGCGGTTTGTTGAGGTAATAAGGAGCATCAGTTATCGTGACTGCGAAGTGCAATAGAGCCTTGAAGATAGTGTGTAGCTGGTATCACGAGTCAGCTGCATTCGTGCAGTAAATTGCGCAATGTTCTATTGAAAGAGCACGGAGGCGACCGCTCTCAGCAATCTGGCCCGCATCTCACGACGCGTCCCAATCGCTCGTGACCGGAATACTTGATTCAGAGTTCAGAAAAGATCCCATACTTCTGCCGAGAACAATCGTTGCCTTTGGGAATATTACGAGGTGTGCGACCAGGAAGTAAAATCTACGACCGGTAATAATGATTGATCTCGAAATTTAATAACCAATATTACAAACAATAAACGCGAACATGTAAAGATACCAGTTTTAAGACAAGTCAAGGAGGTCTACACAGACAAAAACGTGATGACCTCAGTTTAATTTTTTACACGAATCGCATTGACCTGAATGTGAATGATATTGAAACCGACTAACAAGGAAATCAAATCGTTGAAGTAGGTAACTAATGATTACCTTTATCGATGAATTGGAACAACCGAGACAAGCAATTCGAAAGAACAATAAACAATAGCGCGATAAAACATGAGCTATTCGATAACGTTATAGCTGTTTACGCCAATAACGCTTACTAGAATAGTGTTGTACAGATAACAAGGGCTACAAAAGGTCATCTAGTACATGACTGGTCTAATAACGTAATAAATAATAATGTTATTTATCGTTGCCTGCGTGTGCGGATCGGATGCGATTATGTGGTTAGGTATGTGATTATATAACGAGTAATGTGGGTATGTAATGCAGAGTAGGCAATTAACACAGTTTTCCAGAGTTGTCTCATTGGTAATTCATGTGACGTGTATAAAATGCCTACACTGCATCTGATTGGCAAACCTTGGGTTTTATTACTATTAATAGATTACAATTTGCAATCATTACAAAACAAAATTGCAACAGGGACTAACAAAATTTCAAAGGAAATGTGACCTTTGATACTATAATCGAACTATTAACATCCGATCACAAATCACAATAGCTATATTTTAAATACAATTAGCTAATCAGTAATCGCAGCAGTCACTGGAATAGAGCAGATAATGATTAAACAGCAAAAAGGTGATGAATAAGAGTCAAACACTGCTTATTATACAGAGTATACTCACGAATTTTATCGCAATTTAAGAAATAACGATAGCTAGGCATAAACACACCAGCAGTGCAAGTACCGTTCTTTATCGTTCGTCAAATTCGCTAAAATGCCATAGAATCGATCACAGCGAGTACTGAAAAAATGGCATATTATCGAATTTGACGACCTCAACTGTCAATTTGACGATCGATAAAAGAACGGTACTTGCACCCCTGAATCGCAACTTTTAAAGATAAGTACCTATACCAGTTTCGCCCGTGCGGAAAGACAGTGTAAAATTATCAAAATAGAAATGATCTGACATAAGTACTTAGCCTCAAAAAAACTACGTGTAGTATAGGGGGGGGGGATCAATACTTACACCAATAATTGATTTCAGAATAATAATTGATGCATTGCATAAAACGAATCTTACCTATTGACAACATGTTTAAATATATTACTCACTTTTAGTGAAAGTGGTGCTTCGGGATTTTAGTAATCTTCTTTATCAGCTTTTTTCTCCAAAACAGCTTCGTCAAATTAATATAGAACACTTAAATTTGTGATAATAGATCAACGACACGATTCTTCAACAAAACAAATTAACACGTCAGTCACAATCACAATCCACAAATATACGGAAATCCTCTTGAAATATTTGATGATCCTACAGCAACGCTCGTCCTTGAATGCGGTCAGGAAGTCGTCGAAGTGAAGCGTTCACCTGCACACACTATCAACACTCCAGTAGGCTATGCTTTACAATTCACGATGTCAAAAATGATCCGTTGCGAACGTTCTGTGGCACGGACGTACGTAAGCCCCAGTGGCGCACAAAGAACTGGCTAAACTGAAAGCGGGGAGGGAAGTGGTGATCGAGGAGGACGGGGTGAGGGGACGGCTGCCACGGCAGTCTCGCGACGACGACGTAGCAGGCAACGTAGCAACAAGTGAACGGCGGCGCGGGTGTGAGGCTCGGGTACGCGGGGCGGAGCGCAGAATTGTGGAGGGTCCCCCCTCGCACACAAAGAGCGCACCTGACCTGCCGTTGATGCAGCCCGTCTGCCTCCCGTTCTCGCATCCTCTCGCTGCAGTAGCTGTCGTTACCCAACATATCGAGATAACCAGATGGCACTAAACACGACACGTAATCGATTTGAATCACTACATACATATTACATACCAGGGCTTTTGAAGACAAATTTGGCAATAAAATTAACAAAATTAAATAAGAATAAGGTTACTTAGTAGTAGTTAGTTAGTACTTTTAGATTTTAACGAAGTAATCTCAAATTTATGTAAAATTCTTTCATTTATAGTCTCATTTATATATAGATGACGATCATTGAGTCAACGAGATATCAAATAAT
The DNA here is from genome assembly GCA_914767915.1 of Agriopis aurantiaria. NCBI lineage: Eukaryota > Metazoa > Arthropoda > Insecta > Lepidoptera > Geometridae > Agriopis > Agriopis aurantiaria. The sequence goes on along the minus strand of OU611992.1, from coordinate 12,471,521 downwards.
AAGGATAGTTGGGAGCAGTTAGGTAAAAAAATTACAAAATATGGTACAGCGTACTATATAAATAAAAAAGACAAACATACTCGAAATTAGATTTAAAAAATCTGAAAAACATTAACTATGGCAGTGAATGAAACTTCGCTAGGAATCTTGCACGAATCTTGTTTATTGAACTAGATTTATAGCTTCGATGGGAGCGTAGATTCAAAACGTACATCAAATGTATTGATTGGGAAAAATCTCTACACCCACGCAACATAACAAACCATAACTTCTAAGAATGTTGTGTAAACAGCTTATATAAAAATATTCTTTTCTCAGTAGCTTCGTTGGAATTTCCGTAATTACAGTATGTATAAAAATAACTGTTTTTTGTACGTGAATATACCTACCATTTATTAATAAAATGCGCATAAAAACGAAACTCGTTCGTCTTATGGATTCAAAATGGCAAAAAGAGCGCTAATCAGACAGGTTTAGTGGCGTTTTTTGGATCTTAACGATGAATTAGTAGAAATACTAAGATATAAATGTATTTTGACACGTTTTTTTGCTGATTGACACAATAGGTTATTATTACACGGAAAATTATACCAATTTGATCTAATATTACTTGAAATTCAACACTAGTATTCATACTTAGTAACATAGAGGTAATTGTTTTCACAAGTGTCATCGATTTCTGACTCAACTTACATTAAACAAATTTACCTATGTATGACACAAATTCATAAGAGGAAACAACAGAGGTTAAATACCTAATAAATGCTATTGTTTGTTCTGGTAAATGTACAATACATATAAGTACGTATACGTACGACGAATCGAGTACATATAATATAAACAAATGCCGATCGCCAACCAACATACTGAAAGTATTTTACGACGCGTTAACAATTTGGCTGGACGCCAACTATTCCATGACAAGCGATCCGTTCTACGTTCAGTTTTATAAATAACACAAAGAGTTCAGTTTGCAGGTCACACTAAACTATTGCCAGAACAGACAAGATTTGCATAAATTGTTTCTTTTTGAATTCTCAACGACGACCGCTAATTTACATCGCAAATAAGCTCCGATTAGCTTGGTTACAGCAAAGTTATGCTCGTCTTTGTGAACGCCTCGCTTACCGTCTATCGTCTACCTGCTTCAAACCGGCTATCAACATTTTTTATCTCAATTCGAAAGAGCACGGCAATAAAAACCTAATTACTTTTTGTCAAGTTTGTAATGGTCTTACGATTTATTTCGATGTTATTATTGTTACTCGTTTTTGTTATCGCGTTGCTCCGTCATGCGGGTGGGTAAGCGGATACATAGGCAAATTGGCAGGCAAAACCCGTTTGTGTAGGTTTTTGCGAAAGAAAAAACAAGCAAGGAGGTCGCATACCTTGTTTTGGCCTTGTGCTAATCGAGTTAGCGGTTACACGCGAATTGTTAATGTTCTGTAATTTGCACATATAGGTAGGTACCTAATGCGAGGAAAAAAACTGATATTTTCAATTTGACCGAGCTCCGGCAATGATAAATGGCTCTAATTCGCCCACTTTTAACTGTAATATGTTCTGTTCTAAATAAAAATGATAAATCGTTAATCAAAGTGATAAAATGGCATATCTGAGGACAATCACGTTTCGTTTGAGATATGTAATGTAAAAAGAACGCAAACTCACAAATTTTGATAATCTCCTAAAAATAGGTGTCGTATCACACAACGGGCGGTGTACATAATTCAGATACGTTAGATAACTCGTATGAGAAGTGGAGAATTTGTAGATAAGACTCTACAAACACGGCAGCAGATAACCTGGTTGCAGTAACTGATAGCGAGCCTGTTATCCACGCACATATTTGTATAGAACATGCTCAAATATCCCGGGAAAATTATACGGAACTCTTTATCTACTGATATTAAACAAATTCGATTCCTATATCATGTTGAGAACCTATTAATATAATCCTATCAATACCAACCCTACAATATGCTATTGATAATTACGAATCTAATTTAACACGCGAATACCATTAGCGCGCTCTATTTTCGTAGTCTAATTAATATCGATCAACACTAGTCATTGAATTAACATTAAATAATGAAGCAATTTACGATAAATAATGTTATTTGTTCAGTGTAGTGATATAATATCTATCTGGTGCTGCAAAAATATCAATAAATGATACAGTTAAGGAAGTTTGTGTTGATACCGTTTTCGGCGTTTTTAGAAAGGCATTCGAACAAGTTTACGAATATGGCAAAAGCGTGTTATTTGTAACGTGTATGTGTGCGACAGTAGTATCTCGATTTCCGGACCACATGAGTCAGGTTGCGTGGGAGAATTCACAACTTACGACAGTAAAATTCTTTCTCGCGCCGTGAAAGGAGTAAATATGTTTAAATGTAGGTATCGCCGTTAAGCGAGAACAATGAGTTATTCAGCCTGTTATCGCTAGCTTACACAGCTGCAGTAGAACTAGGTGCCGTACTGCGGAGACGTCGCAGTTATTACGAGTCAATTAATTCGACGATTCGCACTGATGCGATTACATGACTCATGGCGATTTTACTGACATCGCAATACGACTTTGAAAGACAATGGATTTTTATTTATTCGCGTTCAAAATATGAATTTTATAAAGAAAAGCTCTCGAATGTTGTGTTTCAGCAACATATTTCTTGAAAAAATCAAGAAATCTCAAGGAATCTTTTTCTTTTTTTTCTTCAAGGAATCTCGTGTGTTGGATTTTCGCCACGGCATATCTGTCACGGACGCGCCGGTACATTATGAATTTATGATCATTATGAGCGATTTATTCACGGATGAGACGTCTGCGCGGACGTAAATCGTAATGATGTCGTCATCCCACTGAAGATTGCGGGACCGGTCACCGATCGAATGTCAAAAACCGCAAGGCGCAATAAATTGTTGTCTCATGGAGAGTAAACATCGGCGTTCGGCCGCATTCATGCATAATTGATGAGGGTACGAGCGAGCGCGTGGATTCCTGGCGGTCACGACTCGGTCCAACCGCCTCCGGCAGCCATTTTGTGAAGCCTGCGCGCTCCGGACTCCGGGTGCGCCGCATTGTGAATATTAATACCACCATAGGATGTAGGTATTCTACTATTCCACGCTTCCCAATTCCAAAAGATTTTTTTCCTTTGATTTGTTTCCGCCGCGCTCGATCGGCCGTACTTTACGACTTACGAACATGACACGACACCAAAATATTGCAGTCTTCGCTTCGGCATGCAGCGTAGCAATTAATACAGAATGATCATTATTAGGTTCTATTGTTACCGGCCGAGTAAATAGAGCATGCAGCGGTGTAATACATAATTTTAATAGTACAATGCTGGTAACTCTCACGCACGGCCATTGTACCGTGTAATCGTAATCAAAAGCATTCTCTCTCGGAACGAGCAACTCATCGTTAATAGACGTTTCACAACAATTAGCGTCAAAGAAGTCGCTTATATTAAAATGATGGTGATTTTTCTTTGATTTTAGTAAACAAATGATATCACAATTAAATTTAGTTTGTGTTTTGAGCTCAAACATACAAAATTTCATAAAGAGGTTGTGTTTGAGGGTGAATGCTCTGTGCCCGGAGCTTTCCTGCGGACTACTCATTACGGATGAGAGTCTACCGCGCTTCGACTCGTAATAATGCCAAATGGGATAAGCGCCCACTACCGCAACGCTGCCGGCGCCGCCCGTCCGTCTGCTCCACAACCGCAGCCCCGAGCTGTTCCGACACCCAACCTGCATAATAAGCGAACGCGTAACCATGAACTACGAGTTATTACGCTGTCGGAACACGCAGTGAAACTTGCTTCTAAATATAAACGTAAGTCAATTAAACTTTACAATGTTGCGCTAGTAAAGTCATTATAGCCACCCCGCATGACACAGTTTACAGAACAGCCGTGAATGCAGACTGGAATGTAGAAATGTCAAACAATGAACATCCTACGCGCTGTCGGGTAAACAATACGTTCTCGATTACGAAGATGAATCACGAAGCCTTTGAAGTTTGACAGCGATTGATTCTTGTTTATAGGTCGCAATCCGTACACGTAGCTACGAAATGTAATGTGTTTTTGAACATTAACGTATTAACTACGATCTGAAGTTCTTCTAAATAAAAGTTGAGAACGAGAACAAAGCTGCAGGTACGCTTAATGATCTAAATATAAATTGACCGGTAACATATTTTTATAACAAATGACAATGAAACTATTTAGTGTTAGTTATCATGCTAATCCAAAATAATACAATAATATACTCGTGAATTCCATAAAGGGAAATAAAGAAGAGGTATCTAATCGCACTGGAAGTACATAGAAGGTGTTTAGTAGAGGCCACAGGACAGCTGCGAGCACCGCAGCCGCACTTCCTGCCAGCCCAACGACCCATTGTTACCTCGCACCGGCTTTTTACGACATTACTCGAGATATCGTGATAGTTGACACGCCACCGGGTAATGTGACATTGTAAGTTTACATTCGTGACATAGAGATAAAGCATCTCGACAGTATTTATACTTATTGTCTAAGCCCGAACATGAATAGTGTTAATAACACAAATGCTGTACTTAATAACGCTAGACCTTGACATTATTAAAGAGCAAAAATGCAGAACTCTTGAACTATTAAACAGTGAGCATTGCATATGAAACAAACGCAAAATGCTGTATCGATACTAGAGGTTGAAATTGATGTACTCACATGATGTGAAAACCGTTGGTAAATACATAAGTCAAACACTTCCCGATAACGAGAAAGCTCAACCTCTACAGAATATAGATACAGTACTGTATGTTTACCCGAAATACTTCCAGCCATATCGTTATCTAGACGCCCACTATCTACCAACATATAGTTACAATTTGCTTGCGATTAGATTAGATAGTGATGTTGATGTACCGGATCGCCCAAAGGTGCTAGTTTGCTGTATTGTTTTTTTGCACGCGTTGTGGATGGAACAATTTGTAGAAGCGCTGGGAATTCTCGGCGTGAGATCGGAAAGTCGTGATCGCCTGCACGACGCCCCTTGCGCCTCAATTCACTAATCAAATAGCACAATGACTCCATTGTTACGGAGACGCATTCTTTGTACAATTTCGCTCTGTAAGAAAACGTAACATTTTGCTTCCTTGAATCTATGGCGTTTCATGATTGTTTATGTATAACGATTTTTCAAATTGTTTGCTAATCGTATATGTTACGATTGCTATGTAACAGTGTAACTCATCAACTTAATGAGAACAATAGTGAAATGGTACAAATGGTAAATGGTAGTTTTCATAAACCGTCAAGATTATTCAACCATCAGAAGCAGAACAGAGATACATCAGTTTCAGTATCAAACAAAGCGTAATGTCATTAAATCGTCTACAGGAGGTCGTACATCAACGTAACCGAATCCGCCCTCTGTGTACCAGAGTAGGGGAGCCTCGAACCACCCCTAGATACACCCTGAAGGGATTATTCAAAGCAGGCGCATTAAGTCTTCGCCCATTAACGACTAGCTAGCAGGTTATCTAATGTTTTACTCGAAGAGGCTCAATCTAAGTCGACGTTTGGACCGCAGCCAAGCTATGTTAAAAAACGTTGAATGACCGTTATCTAATGTACGAAATCTGTACCTATGTTAGAGTATGAAAACATCTTTCAGCTATTTATAAGAACGGAGGGCGAAAACAATAATCACTGTTTTAAACTATCACGGTTGTTCACTAAAGTTGTATGATTATTTACGGGATATTTACCGTGGTAAGGTTGTGGAAGAGCTCCTGATATTTCGGCGCAGTTACATGCACCATGTTCACGGGAAGACTGAAGAATGCGGGTGGTTGGTTGAACAGTTAAAAAGTTAGGTGCAGACATAACGATCTACCCTCTTTCTTAGTCTTAATGAAATAAATCCTAATAAAACAATCAAGTTCTCATCATGAATCGACGTTGGGCAGAGCCAAGAAAGCGACGAATATCACTTACTTAGACGTTTCTCTAAATAATATAATGAGGCCTGCAGAAGTGAATAACCGTTTCATTTCAAGTAATAATTTCATGGAATATGCGATTCAAATACCCATTCTTTAAAATTGGCACAAAATGAGTTCTATTATAAGAGGGAGTTTACGACCGATATTCAAACAAAGCTGGAACTGCTGAACTTCCTACTATAAACAATACATTGTTTAAAGTTGCTTTAAAGCGAGGAAATAAAATATCGTTTATTCAATTTTGGACCTGCGCCAAATAATGATTAAAGGGTTTAATTTTATACACCTGTTCACATGACAATTTACAACCACATTGTTGTTATCGCCAAATTTGACGTATATCTTGCGTGACCTCTAGACATTTAAAGGACTTATGAAAGTAGCCCTACTAGTTTCTGTTGACGTTAAAGGGTTTTAATAAACTTTGTCTTTTGGTAGGTAACGAATAACGATAATCTAAGAGCAAGAGTATAAGAAGGATATCATTACAACAGAAACAAGAGAAATAGGGACTTTACTAAATGAAAAAACGAAGATTGTCAAAATCAAAGCTGAAGACAACAAAGAGAGTTTTGCAGATGCGCTGCAATAAGTCTAATGATAAAATATACAAAATGTCACAACACAAACGAGTTGCAGATATCAACAATACTACAATCTCCCTTATAAAATGAGAAAAAGAAACCAGGTTACAAAAACTTTTAGAAAGAGATTAATTTGTAAATGCTCAAAAGATTATCGAACTGCGAGGGGCCACAAGAGGAAAATGTCACGGCTAAAGCGCTGTCAAAGGGGGTGATAGGAGGGTGAACGGGTATGGAATGCCATCCAGGAACGCTTGCGATCTATTTACGTTGTCGTTTCACCCGTGAATCGAGGCTAAGCTGAGGCAAAACTTTAAAAAATAGCTATTCGTTTATTTATGTTGACATGAGGCCGTTTATAAAAAAAACCTCCAGGAGCTATTTAATGCTGAAATTAAGGCTGAAACTCTCAAATAATAAGCAGAATATTACATTTATGCTGCTGACATTAGGATTGACATTGACAAGGTTAAACTCGTGTCTGAACATCTGACGTGAAAATATGTGTCTGCTATATAAACTGACATCGCTTTGTACTTAGAGAAACTTATCAAAAAAAACACAATATACAAAGATAACGTTGATTATTTATTCGACAAGTTCACTGAAACTCATAACGTACATGATTAAATCTAATTTCCGTTCTGAATAAATTGCGGATAATTTCTTCAAAACATGAGTCGTCGACTCTCAATAACAGTATCAGCTTCCGGCCAACCCTGGTAGGTTTCCATAGAAACTGCCTTTAAAATAAAGAAGGCGAATTCGCGGGAGGGGGAAAAAAGCTCCCTATTTAATTTCTCATACACGAGCATCGTTCCAACGCCCCTGAGCAGCTGATTCCATTCATACGGGGAATAATTCTGTTTGCTGTTTGAACATGCCCGTTTTATTTGATCAAATCTCATGAGGAATCGAAATTGTGATCGTTAACGATAAAAAATCAAATTTCTTTAGACTCGAAACTAGACCTCTAAAATAGTAAATGTGTTACTTACCTTAATTTTAGTTACGTACGTAAGGACTACAACGATGCTATATCGTATTAGCGTAAGCAATATCAATAAACAACCGCACTGAACCAGCAAACAATAATTTAGCTTTATAACAAGCATACCTGAATCCAATTAAGACTGAGTCAACAGAGTCTTACAGTAATATAGTACAGGGCGGTGCGAGCGTCACTTCAACCCTTCTACCGCGAACCAGGAAACACAATGACCCTCAACAACCCTCTTTCCTCGCCATCTTTCCTATTATTCACGTATAAAATAAAAAATCATAAATGTAAAATTGAGTAGGGCAAATTCGAAATGTCCGATTATACTTCGCGAGCGAACCATTTGACCGTTTTGTCTTCATTAAAACGCAATTAATGAATAGTTAGTTGGACGCAAACAATTCGAGTGCCTACAGATTTAATTTTGGCTAGGTATAATATACTTTTTTTTTACATATCCAATCGGATTGAAGCGTGTTTGCGAAAATTCCGAACTGTGTTCACGTTTTTGTGCCGACGTCACGTTCGAACATTCCATTATCAAGTCACGAGGACCTACATCCATATTAGATTCTCATTCTGCCTATGTATAGAGAGGTCAACCCTCGTATGTTTTTTGATCGTGTAATAAACTAATTAATTTACATACAGATACAAACATAAATTTTAGCTTGCGTAGATGTAAAAGTGGATTACCGTCTCTACGGAATGCGAATATGACATAATTGTGGCGAGTTACATTGAAACTACGTATAGAATAACAGACGATACTAATTACAATATATCAAAAGGAATATTATGTGCCTGATGGACTCGACAACAATGACTCACTCACCTCCACTAACGATGGTGATTATCGAATGTTGAATTAAATTACATGTAAACCGGTTCGTCGAGTAAATTGCACGGTGTAAATTCGATTTATGAAATTTAAATGCCAGTACGGTTTGAACAGCAAGGCCAGCGCTATCTGGTCGAAAATCGGAGCATTATGTAGGCCATTCTCAAGCGAATAACGTGGCAGAATGGCATTCCTTTACTTGCACAGTAGCACAAGTATCGAATCGTGATAGTTTCATTTTCACGTTTCGATGGCTCTGTTATTTGCGCTTTTATTCGTCAATTTCGTTGTCGTAATGGTTTTGGCTATCCAGCTTCGATAGGTCTCTGATGGTGTTGTGGGTTTACGTGTTTTCCGTTTACCGATTGGGGACGGAGAGGTCTCGGTTAATTTGCTACTGTCGTCCTCACGCAGCCGCTCCGCATGACGTCCGCACTCCATAATCGCCCATAGACAATTTGTTGCGCAACCCACAACGCGACAAACTCGTTGTGTTTTGTTATTCAGTGGGCGCTGCACGGCCTTTACTTTCTCAACTGCCATATTAATAAACTCCACTTTAGTTTAATAGTGAAACTCTCTGATATTACAAAACCGTATTTTTATTCTTTATTTAGGATTCACTTATATTACAATTATCATTAAGGTAACAAAAAACATAAACCACATTGTTTACAGGTGTAATGTTCCGTCCCTAAACAGTAATAAAGGTGCGGTGCGTGCACCGCAGTGCGAAGGTTCGTCCATCATCACTAATGGGAACATCGAACTAAAAGGCTCAGTAGTCCGATTATTTAAAACACTGGACTACTGAAACGAAAAAGTCTCATCAGTACGATCATCCGACTAAGTAATCAGACTACTGATGTTAGGACAAATATTTAGATAGTACCGTCAAAATTCTATCATTAGCAACATTTGAAATAGGTATCAATTTGAGCTTTAACCCCTCAGGCAGTATCACTATTACCTCTAGTATATAATCTTTGCTATTACGTAATTTATAGATTCTTAATTCAGCTAAATTACTAAAGTGACAAGTGGCAAAACACTGAAGGCTTGTTAAGTAATAAACCTTGATGCAATGCGAATCGGCATGAACGGAGTTCAATACAGTTTGCCAATAGTTCGTGAAATAGGCGACACCAATTGAATATTAGTGCTTGTGACCTCGAAGTATTGTGGCCGACGAATCTTGATTAGTATTTATGTGAAGAGAACCTACATAGTTGTGATATATTATGACTTATGGCTTATGCATTTTGGTCTAATAACGTGTATTTGGAACGTAAGCTAAATACGGACACGTGTACAGAACTACTGAGTAACAATGATTGACAACGGGAATCAAATTATATGTTGCTACGACTAGGTATTGAACTAGTAAACAATAAGGTAGTTAACCACAATTTGTGGAAGGGTAGGCTAATTGGAATAGTGAATACATAACATACCATTAAAATACAATATTAACTATTACATAAATGAATATCAATTACACAGAACCGATAGAAGTGCAGCCCAGAATGTGTTTGATTTGTTATTCCTATGATAGGTAATAATTATGTAATTAAAGTACCAACGTCAATATTTTGTTGATCGCATTTACATAGTTCCCGTTTAAATTAATGAATCACACAATATCACGAGGAAAACCGACATACTTACTGTTAATCCGGTTATATTATTATTTTTGCAAATATACCTAATAATTATGCAAATTAAGTCGCGATCAACAGGAAAAGAAATCGAGGCGACGCGGAATCTTGAGATATGGCCGCTAATCCGGTCTCGTTTATTAATTAAACTTTTCACATAAGAAAATCACCTCCGTCATGCTTCGCAAAATTAATTGCAATTGCTAAAAATTATTCGTGAACCGGAATTTCGTCGGAAACCAATTTTTATTGGCCGAGCGTGAGAACTGAAAATATCTTATTTAATTTAACAGGCACTCCAGGGGCACCAACTGTTTATGTTTATACAGACTTAATTAAATGGTCGTATTGTACCTAAAAGAGATAGATAATAAATGCATTAGTGATTTAATTTACGATCAGTGTTCCTGTTCCCGATGTCGGTGTGACGGCGAAGAAGGCGACGGTCGCAAGAGCCTAAGGCGAAGGGAACCGGTCCAAATCGGCTTCAATTAACGTACATCCGGCTAATGGAGCCGAGATTGTCGCGATAAAAATGTCACAATACCGTTTAGATAGCATACACCTAGCTACAATCGTATCGGGTAAATTGCAAACGTGTTTCTCGTTTATCTCGCTCACACTAATCCATCAATCGCTGTCACGATTGTATAACAAATCTATGTTTAGTCGTAAACAACTTCAAACCATATAATTGCATGCTAATGAATCAAAAAGGCAGGAGTCATTGGCTCAACAGCCGTGGGCGTTCATAAGTCATGCCTAATTAAATGTCGAGGTTCTTGACTCTATGGTTGTAATGCCGAAGGTAGGGCTGGGAGAACTGCGCCGTACATGAAAACGTACTCGTATTTTACGCATAATAATATAATTGCTAGACGATTTAAGTAGTCTCATCTTAGATTTTAATCAGAATTATCCGTTCATCTCCTGTGTTCACGGTGTCATCGCCAATCTAGAGTCGAGTCGACGGCTAGCGCGTCAAAAGGCCGTTGGCCCGCTTTACACGAGCGTGGGTCGCGTATTATGTGCATGCCGAGGATACAGTTACGTCTAACTAACGTTTCCTATAGACCCACATTGTTTTAGTATCGCGTGTGTTAATTGTCCAATTGCGCAACTGCATCGCCGTGTCACGAAAGCTATTTGTGTGCCCGTGCCGTACCGCCCGCCGACGCTCACTTGCCAAAAGCTATTAATTACCGCCGAAGAATAGAATATCTCCGCGGCTAATCCCCCGGAGACGGTTACGGTTACCGACAACGTTGATTAATGTTCGCAGCGTTCGTTTAACTCTTCTTTGTATAGGTACGTTTCTTGGTTGTGTAAACGCGAATAACCTTCTTTCGGGTTGCTCGGACGTAAATAGGCCCGCATCCGCCGTACAAATAAATAAATAAATTATACGGCCCGTGATATGGCACAGATGCGCTCCACTTGGAACCTTGAAGATGCTACCGTATGGAAATTGGAAGCGTTTTTCATCATTAGGCAATAATGGAAAGTGATAGTCGAGGTCGGTTCGGTAATGATACCCATCGATGCCAATTAACGGAACGTTTTCACTGGCGGTGCATAGCAACACGAACAGACGAGGTAGAGGCAAACAATAGAGAATGGAGATGAGATGCCGCCGTCTCAGGCTGACATTGAGCCGAGTCAAGCGATAGCGGGCGTGCGAGTCGTGCGACGAATGCCGATGGAAACAGCTTTACTGTTGGTTTCCTCGAAGTCGACACGCGTGACGAACTGAGAACCGGTTACACGACACCGCGCAGAAACAATGCATTAGCGATGCTTTTCATTAATTTTAGAGCCGATGAGCCGAACATGGCATTAATTTACAAAAACTCGCAGTCGACTCTGAGAACCGCGACGGTGTGCAATAATGAATATAAACAAACAAATGTTTACACATATGCGAACGATAATAGCAGGTTTAATAATAATAATGAAACTAGTTCAGAGTGTGTTGCAATAACGATTGCGTACACTTACGAAAGGTGCATCTTGTTTATTATTGCACTGACAGACAGTTTCAGCGCTGAGAAAGCGATCGAAAATATCTAAAGTGTAAACTGTGAAATCTTCGAGAACACACGTGAATGCGTGTCTTACATAAAGAACCACTTGAAAAGATATAAATTCGTTCAGCACAACTAATATTTAAAGCCACTGCAGCAGCAGCGCTTTGTACAAAGGCGGGATTAAAATAGGTCACCGGGAGGAAAATTAATCATGAGATAGTGAACGAGGGGCAAACGCACTCCATCCGCCAGCTATTTATTAGAGATAAACAAATATCATGCCCGTCAGCCAAACACCAAACCATTATAATAAAGTCCAACAGTCAGTGCAGAAAAAAAAACTCGCAGGTAATCTACAAACATAAAAACGTTACTTTTCTGCAATCTAATAGATAAACATCTTTGAGCAAAAACAGGTAGAGACTCGGAGAGATCGTCTCGAATGTTTGAAGGGCATTTGAAGGTGAACACGAAAAATTTACGAATAATATTAATATGAATTTTAAGACTACATAAAATACAGATAATTATACGGAGTAATATCTATAGAATTAAACAAAGGATGAAATTGAGATGATGACACAGGTGAAAATACTAAAATATGATAAACAGTTTCAATTTGCAGAGAAAGGTAGATAGATATACAGGTGTTTGTAGATAAAATAATGGAAATAGTGTTTATCGAAGTGTTAACGTGTTTGTGCGTGTGGTGGTTTGGTACGTAAATTTGACACACATAACCCAAGCAATTGTACAAATAGTATTGCACAATCAATCATAGCACGGTACCGTAGTGTTGTCTGTTGTGGTGTGGAGTCTGAGGATACAGACAAGGTTAATAGATTACAGACGAACTCAATTGAACATTGCTCTGCGTGCCAATAATACCAAATTAAAGATTTATCCGTTTGCGCCATTGAAAAATGGTTTGCGCGTTCTCTTTTGTAACCTTCATAATGCATGCAGGTTATAAAGATAAGATTTTATTTTAATGCTCCCATTTTATAAATAAATATTTTCAAAGGCGACGGGACAAAGAAGACACTTGAAGGATATTCTGATATTATTTTTTTAAATCAATATTTTAATACTCGAAAGGAGGACAAATAGACATTATGAAGTTTTTCTGGTAATTCAGAAGAATAATTTAGTAGAGCCATAATCCAGCCGAGTCAAAGCTTTATTTGCAATCAATTTCAGCGACCACATCAGTGCAGCTCGACAGGGAGATAATAAATTAAGCACACATAAAAGACATGAACGGGAATAAAATGAGACGTCGTATAGTGAGAAGTTTACGAGGCTCTCCCGAGCCGCCGTCTACGCACACCAGTTGGCGTGGGTTCAATTCCTGTTTGAATTTCAAGTAGATAGGTATTTTGGGAGCCACGCACGGCGCTCTCCGCCGCACCGGCCTGTTTACAAATACTAGCGCAAACTCGATTCAATTCCTCGAGATTTTGTAAACATTGTGCGAAAAGAGATCGTTCAGCTCTCGCCTCTTTGCAAAAACCTGCTCAGTGCTCACCTCATTGTAACTATTTCAAACCCGTCTTGTGATTTACAGATAATCGGAGACGCTGAACATTCTTGGCAATCTTAACAATATGAGCTCCAATATTATCGAAGACACTATATAGATCTAATAACAATAACGGAGACTCAATCCGGCCATAATTCGATAAAGATATAATAATTATTGATTATACGAATAAATAAATATTAATAAATAAATCAACACGAAGGTCAGTCCGGTCGGACACTACCTCGGTCGATTTGCATTACAGTTATGATGTAAAAGAGAGCTGGCTGGCCAGCACTAAGCATAAACAGCCTTTTAAAATCAACTGAGGTATAAATAATTGATGAATCGGTCTGCGTCTGAAGCGGTGTGGCGGAAGAAGAAATCGAGCGGGACGGGGGCTCCAGTATCGATAAAACGACCGGTTCAACCGACACTGCTGGTTATATTCGTGGGAGAGGATAACTAAATAAATCGGACAAGGTTCAGAAGACAAGACAATATAATAAAGAACAAAATACAGATATAAACTAGGTACTAAACACATGATGGTATTAGCATAGAAAAAGGGTTGTCAAGTTCATATGATAGGTTGATAGGCTAATGCGAAAAGCAAGAAATTACAAAACATTAATCAAAATCAAAGAGAAACCACACCAAATTTACCGGTTCAAAAACTTCCAACAATATGATCAAAAACTATCCTGCAAATGTTGACTTGTGAGCGGGATTTCACGGAATATTTTTAATATAATTATTCCATTCAACGAGTTCTCCGTATACATTTATTTTAATATTTGAAATCATCTTGGTAAGATATTTTTAGCGTTCTGTTTCTGGTTTATTGAGAATTTTACTAATAAACGTATACTTAGTCGTACGTATCAAAGTAGAAGAGCGAGTATTAGAGAGTAAGTAAGTACGAGTACATTAAAATAAATTAAGGGACATATTTCGTCTCATGTTGATAAAAAAACATAACTAGTGTAACTAGTCGATTTCTTCATTTACGATACTAAGCCCCATTGCGAGCGTACTGTGTTACCTACTATACCTACCAAAGCTCAACTCAGCTAAATAATAGCCGATGAAAAACTCCAGCAGGCAAAAAAGAAACCTAAGAGCATAATACAAGTTTTACTAGTCGGTTGCTTTATAGCTTCGGCAAACACGTTTCTCGGGGAACGCACGATTTGGCGCGACGAGCCAGTCCAACAGCTCGCCCCACTATAATTGAGAATAACGACCAACAACAGAACTAACACAAAATAAGATGTATTCAGAAACAGCTTGAGTCCAATTTCCTACGATAAAGTTTCGCACACTACCCGTCTAAATATAGAAATGAAACAAAAAGACACGAAACTCGTAAATATTTCGACATTTTTGCTGCTGGTGAGTGGTTATTTGGCGCTTATTGACTCGGCTCTTGATTGCTGCGCTGGGCGATTACTGGAGCATTGAACTTGGCGAATTACTTTTTTATGGTTATAAAAACTATTAATGGAAAACAAGTCTCGTAATCAGGTCTACCAATTTACTCGAAATTCAGATTTTGACAGAAAAATACATACATTTTGCAAGATCTTGAATAAACAATGGCAGACTTTTTAGAAACATTCTGATTCGTTTTTATTGCGACGTCGTCGTCATTCCCAAAAATAACGAATGTCAGCTGTTCGGTGACAACCTTGAAACCTGTCAACAGCGCGCGGAATTCAACCCTCCTATGGAGCGCCGAGGGACGCACGTGTCGGATCAACGCGGTGTTACATTTATAACCCTCCCCTCTATCTATTGTACGTGAAGTGGAACAAAATCGAAATGAAAGGTAGATTGGAGTAGAGCATCTAATAATAGCGCTCAGTGCGCCTGCTTCCAGATAAATCACTTTACGATTCAGAATAGGTACATCCAGAGAATCAATTTAAAATAAGCGAGCTTCGTCTAAAGTTAACTTTACATAGAGTTCTGGAAAAACAGGTCAAAAACAAAGTTGCAGTACCCGGTAACTCGACAAAAAGGGGTCAGTGACTGCTCGGTGGGGTGGCTCCCAAGCGGAGTGGGGGTGGAGGGCGAGTAATAATACGTTTGAAAAAAGAACCCCAAACATCTGCCCAACATGTGCGTTCCGTTTCATCCATTGGAATAATGCAAGCCTTGCGAGCTTGCGAGTAACCGCACCGATACGCTTCTGCCTTTTTGTGCAGTATAGCTTTTTGTTACTTCACGCTTTGTGATCGCGAGCTTTCAAACGGACAATGCTGTTTTTATTAGAAAGGAAATCAATATGTTCGTGACGTTCGGATACCGCAAGTGTCGAGCGAGAGAGCAGAGATTGATAAAATTTACTTTTGTACGTGGATATTAATTTAGCAAACACAGTGTATTAATGAGCGAAATGTTACAATATAAATAAGCATCGGTCGTCGTGTCGAGAGTGACATATTGGTAATACAGCGTGAGACGCGTAATTAACAAGTTGGCTGGTGTGTTAAGCGCGGTAGATCAATGCAGTTCCCGGAACATCGACAAATATTGAAGCGATGCCAAACACTTTCTTCGGTGAAGAGGAGAAGACGAACTTTGAATGTGCCATTTCTGTCTTCGTTGATAGAGTAAGACTGGTTAGCCAAACATTCTGATCATTATACCATCAGAAAGCAAAAATTTATATTTTCGAGATTACGATGATGGATTTTCACTATAATTGACTTTCCTTTAAATAATAAATCTAAAATAAAAGCACAAATTTCGAACTGCTATTACTAGGCAAAACTTAGATTTAAGAACGAATGTCTTTTTAATAAAATGGCTAATGATGGAATATATCACGCCGATAACAGCACTAACAAAACGTGAGAGTCCAGACTACAATGTAAGTAAATCATCAACACAATATGGTAGGAAACCAACACTTAAAAGCACCAGTAGAGGCGAGGCTAAGATCGTGGCCTTTAACTCCGAGACCCCTGCGGCGAAGAGACTTGTCTCAACCCACGTTGGCCACGTTCTTAGTTCTGTACTCTGAAATCTGAATAATGTACTACCTACATACATTGAAAGTACATTCGTTCGAACACAATGGAACAGTGGAACACGATCGTTGTTCCGGAGATGTCTAACCTTTGTAGTTCATATATACACTGAACAATACACTTAATAATACCACATCATTACTGCTGAAACAACTAAAATCAAACCAGATATTAAAGTTTAAATTTTGCAGGCACGAATCACACTCAAAAAATAACAGTTTAGAAAGGCTCTAGAACAGCAATTTAATTCGAAACGAATGTTAATATTTGCGCTGATATGGTTATAGTTATTTCACAACGTGCAATAATCTTCATAGTGATTCCGCAGATAATAAAATACAAAATGGATGTCGTAATAGCAATCGATGTCTGCGCAGTAGGCGGCGGTGCGGCGCGGGGGCCGGGGCCAGTCCCGTTAGGAGAAAGTAGCTGCCTACACTGCGTCGTGACGAGCTCGAGGACCGAGGCACATAGCAACGTTCGATCTGATCATACCTAATACCTCGCATCTGACACGACAAACAGGCTCGGTTTTTGCATCACGACTTTACATTCAAGATCAAGAACGACATTCATGATGATTGTATTGATAAAGTCGCCTTTATTACAATTGATGTCTACGAAAAAATATTAGGGTGACAAATCATGAATTTGAATTCTTTTGATAAACGTTTCTGCATTAACTTTCTCTTTCATGGATAATGGAAGCAAAGTCTAGAAAATCACCGGACGGTGACTGGCAAAAAATACGACAATCGTTCATTTTGTATTGTTAAATTCTCAATAGCTCATCGCCTCTTTAGAGAACTCTTACCAGTATTGAAACCATAAAGTTGAGTAACTGCTTATTTGGCATTTCGTTTGCTGGTGTTAACGTTATGGTTATTGGGGAATTACGTGTAATTATTGGTTCGAAATTGCCATTAGCTGCTGGATATTGTTGTTGTTCAAAATTAACTAGTAAACCAAAACAAGTTTACTTGCGATCAAGTCTCTGCAAAAAGTACACTGATTACGTAGTAGCAAAATGTAACATCATAAAGATGATGTTAAATGAAGAGGTGGGAACGACGAGTCACTTTTTGCCGCCGCTCCTAAATTACAAGTCGAGAAAGATATCATTATAATTAAAGTTGAATGAAACGCCAGTCTCGAGCAAGTAGGGTTTGATTACGTGGGGGCGGAGAGCGGTGCCATGTCCATCACAGCAATTATTGCGCAAGCGGTGAAATAAAATCACGGTGATAAAATAAAATGTTTCATAACTACAAGACACTAGCCGGAGACAGAACTGGTCGGACCGGTCGCCGCAGGTGGCGCGAGCAGCCGCTGACACGGCGCTGCAAACTGCCTGACCCTGAACCGCTGGATTACACTGCTGCACAATGCTTACCAACAATTACTGTCGCTTCAATACGAACGACCAATGGAAAAGTTGGAGAAACGACAATTTTAAATGTCGAAGCAATTATTACAGACAAGGAAGACATTGGACACGTTTTAAAAACACAAGCAGCTGCTTTTGAATTAATCATGGTTTGTAAATTTTAGACTGAATACTTGATGAGAACAGGGTTTTTTATTTATTTATTGGCAATCTTATTCTTGTATAATAAAAAAATAATTAAACAAAGGTATTTAAATAGATTATAAGTCACTGAATAGAAATTCGACGCAAGTGAATCCCTAATGGCTCACCAATCAACTTCATCCTCAGATGTTTCGCCATTTGGCCCGGCTTCCAGAAGCATGAACCGCTTCAGCGACGTGACGTTAACTGAATTTATAAAGGAAGTTATAAAACAAACATTACACATATTTAAGAATCTTCATAGTTATGCATTGGCTGCGTTTTTTCGATGTCATGTTGTTCCCTTATGTTGCTCGTTAAATATTCAATTCGACTCACAACACCTTATTACCATACGATCACTATTCAGTCGCATGTCCAATATCATACACTTTGTTCCTTAGTTTCTCTCTTTGAGCTGTATTGCTTATATTATTTTGTAATTCTTATCAATCAACGACAAGCAGGTTCTTGATACTTGAGAGTTTACACGCTTTATAATTAAGATAAGTAGTACCTGAATGTGTTTGGGTAAGGAAATCATCAAAAATTTACCTATTTCTAAAGGTAGTAGGTATCTGTTAGAAACTTTGCAAATGTAGAAGTAATAGGTATCAGGTATATAGTTCCAATGTGAATATACTAATATGGTACAATTGAGTTTGTCTGATGATGAAACTAGAAGGTAGGTAGCGGAACTCATGATACTAGTAATCCCATCCCATCAAGTTTTGTTTAAGTTGATTCGTTTTGACAAGTCAATTATAATGCAAGCGTGTTTTTGAGTAGTATTCCACTTTGGATATTACATATTTAACTTTTTTCTCTTTGCCAGGAGCGTGTATTATTAATTTATACCCATATAAATGTATAAATATCGTAACCATCGGTATGTTTATCTACATCACATTTTTGTGTCAACGTATTTTACATAATTAGAACATTCATGTCATGAATAATCAATTAGTTATTTATTTTTTGCTAGCATTTCAAATGTGCAAAGTTGCCAACGGCATACTAGATTCAGATAGAAAGTCGTTCAACTTGCATGTTATGCTTGTCGGGGACCGGTTCCAATCGAGTCCAGCGTATGTGAAACTTATGTTATCATGTGAATTAATCACTTAATACATAAAATCAAATCTATAATTGTATATGCGTCTTTATCTATATACTATAGCGCTTGACGCATTTTATGTGCAATATGCCATGCGGACGCCCGCATGGCAATAGTAAAGTTATTTGCTATACAAGAGTGCAAAGTTGCTTTTTAACCGCGTACTCAATTTTGTTGACCGAGCAAGCGAAGGATTCTATGATTGAAACACGAGCATAGCGAGTGATTCACAAATTTGAATCCTGAGCGTTAGCGAGGGAATCAAAAGAGCACGAGGTGAAAAATCTTTGCACTCGAGTGCAACACGTAAATTTTCATCCCACCTCAGCGAGGAAATGATTAAATGAAAAAAAAAACATTTGCGTATTATTAACAGTTTCAGTCAATTCTGTTGACGTCAAATAAACTTCCTCGTCGCTAAAATCAGTCATTTTAGGTTTTTCACTTGTTTTCAAGTTTCTTGTTTTTAACCTTAGGTTTTAACAATATGACGTGAAAAGAAAATGGCGCGCGCAAAGCAAATCAAAATAAAGTACACCAAGAAGGTTCTGAGTCTGAGTTTTTACCAAATTAAAAAAGGTTGTATGATAAATTCGGCACCATGGAGGTAGCAGTAAATAGGTTTAATGATGTTTTGAATTCACTCACTTAGTGCACACGATGTTCTAAATTCAATTTTACTTTATCCTCTAGCGGATAAAAACGGCTTTTGTACTCAGATATCGAAGAGTTTAACACTCTTTCCGGGGTTTCTTCCGGTGGTCTTTGTGGGGTGATGAAAATAATTTTACGACGCCTCATGACAACCACTTTTCTACGTGTGATAATTATATCATTCAACGCACATCGTGTACATAGCTAGCTAACACGACACAGAACACGACTAGTAATGTAGATACCTGCGGATAATTCACGATTAATCATGTCTTTATAGTATAAGCACTTGCTATTCAATTAATAGTTTGAGCGGTATGTTTCGTCGAGGTGCTTTCCTCCATCAATTTAATTCTGGTCACAGTTGATCGGCTAAATGGCAGACCGTCTACTGTAATTAGGTACGGCTATAGGGCGATGACTTTCATTCAGTATGCGGGTTCATTAAAGCACCCATTGCTATTACCAGAACCAGATACACTGGCAGTTGCAGTACAGTCTAACCTGGCAATAACAACAGCCTCTATTAATGTTGTAATTCATTGTTTTTGAACGGCACTTTACATAAATTCTGCTAATTCTGCTTTCCCACTTAAGCATAGGTCATGAGTTTACCAACGGGCATTGTCTGTCACGGGCGAACATCTACACATATATCATAAGATGAGACTTATCGCTAGCAAAAACGAATGAAGGGTCAACGCATTGTTCATTTCACAGGTCAGTAAAAAAGTTCCAAGGACGACTACCAGGAGCAACATATTATGAGTCAAACAGGTATTAAATATTTGAAAACATAACAGTAACTATTCAAAGGGAGAGGTTCTATTATTTAATGACATAATACCCTCAGAACCCTCGTCTCGGGGATGACAAAAGGGACAGGTTCGCTTCCAAATCCCACATAGATAACGTTTTATTATACTCGGCATAATTTTACAATCGTTATAAAGATTACCGTGTAAGTTCTCTGAGACGAAAGAACCGGTTTCGTTACGAGCCATGTTATGAAACGTATTTAATGAATTCAGTCGAGCGAATTAGGCATGGTCTTCGTACTTTCACCGACGGCTTTCTTGGTCCATGAAATACTGGTTTGACTTGTTCGTTTGACCTCTTTGCATTGTTCGCAGCTTCAAATTCTTTTGTATTGCTTGACGATCTGAATGCGCGATAACCAGAACTCGTCAATATCAATGTTGCTTGGTGTAGAAAGTTTCTGTCATATTCGTTGTTTGTATCATTAATTACATATTTTTTTTGCAATGGCCTTGATATAAAATTAAAACAGAGGTTTTGTCTTCATCTTGTGTCTTTGATCGTCTTTGAATTGTTGTTTTAGTTTCTCTTTTCTCTCTACTTACTTAATTCCACAGTATTGAACACACATGCTAATAAATGATAACTAGAGTTCTCGATATAGCTCGCTGCGTCACAAAATAACCCAGCCATCTTTACCATTATTATTACACCAGCGTGTTTTCCAATACATTACCAGTTCTACATAAATCGTATCCGTTCGTTGCGCATACACATGTTAAGCAGTTGTTTAAATAATAATATTACAAGCTCCAGTCGAGGTTATAAAAACTTAATCATTCTAAATATGAAGTTGAATAACACCAACAAAAAAATGGAGAGGCCAGTTCTTGGCAGTGCCACAAATTGGTCTGGCAAGAACTACTCTTTGAATATTCATTAAATTATACATGTTTTAAAAGAGATTCAAGATGACGCCTCTTCTTAATAATAAAGCTAGAGACTGTTACTGGTTTTTAGTTGTTTTTCTTTTTCTTTTTATTAGCATATATAGCGCACCTATGGGTGGACTATTCCAGGGACTGCCTTATTAGTTTTGTCACCGTGCCTCTTATTCGGACTGACATAAGTGCGACGGGGACAGAAACAATATCGCATGCTCCAGAATAGCCGACCTGATTGCTCAAGTATCACAATTTCTAGGAAACAAAGATAACTAATCGGACACTTAGCGACTAACGCAAATAATTTGTGATCATAAATAAGTAATATGAATTTAGTCATTAGGCAATTTAAAGCAACGTGGGCCGTTAACAGAAACGTGGGTGTACTTTGATTGAAATTCTATAATGGGAGTGTTAATAATACAGCTTCTACGTGGTGTTATTGTCCTATTGACGATGTTGTAAAAATAAATGCAGGCAATAAATCTGGCCTCAAAGGTCGAAACCATAACGAAGAAACGTTTCACGATTGCCAACTTACTTTGTGTGCTGAACTTATTACGTCTGAACATGAAAAGGTGCGGTAAACGCCGGGAAAAGAAAATAAAGCTGTTATAGCGAGGGTGGTACATCGTGTGTGGCAGCCTTTAAAAACAGAAGGGAGAGCGGAACGTGTTTGTTCAACCGACAACAAACATGACCCGGCCTCTACAAAGCAAACATCAAAACTCAATACGCTCTTCGGAAATTTACGCAAAAGCGTGAGGTGGGTACAGTTCAACAGCTGCCAAACATAAGACATTCTAATTGACAATTAATGACGATGAAAATGTAAGTACATAGTTTAAATATATCAGACGCTTGAATAAATTAGACTAGTACTTACATGTTTTGAAATCGAAGTGACCCAGTCATTCATGAGGCTGATTAAAATTTAGATCAGAAAATAATAATTACAAAAAGTTATTCGATGTGACCTCTGCTTGTTAAAGACGTCCGATTTAAGGCATTGCGTATATTATTATGTATGATATTCCCATACATACACAAATGAGGTCTCTCTGGACAAACAACAAAATGAATTTGAATGTAAAATGAAGGTGAGTGATCTACGTTATTCAAGAAAAATAAATTCTGAATCTCATGAAGGCGATAAGGCGATAACATACCATACTAGCAAGAAATCTTTAAAAAGATGTTATATCTCTTTTATTAGTAAATCAATTCGATTAAACTAATTCATTCAATATAAATTCTGTTCTCATTTGTCATTTGCCTTCTGATTGGCATTTAATGAACCTTACTTAGAATTTACTGCTTCAAAGTGATTGGATAGTTAACTTGATTTTCCATGATGATATATAAATATAAATTACTCAGATGAAATTTGTTCATGGGTATCTATTTCACATGTGTCGAAATATAAATTATTATATGCCGCCGATGGCGTATTAAAATCTAAAAAAAACCCGCTGCTCTACTTGTTTAGAGAGCTTCATTCACGGACCAGTTCGATTTGAATATCGAAAAGATTCTAGGAAAACGATGAAATCATCATTTAAAATATCAATCTCACAATAATATTACAATCAAGTTCAATCATTATTATCTCATTGGAAACGAATATAATATTTTCTTAAAACTATACCTCTTGACGTGATATAGATAAATGATTAAGCTATAAATAACAAGTCTGCAACCACTTTTATACAGACTTTTAACATTTAAAAACACGGACAGTTTGGTATCTGAATTCTGACGCCTGGTACGCTGGTTACGCTCATTTGGTATTTAAATACCTGTGTCGATGGTTGACCAATAACAGGCCAGCTGTTTACATACATTATTGAATGAATGTGTATGAGTAGTTGACATATGACATATACTTTTAGTAGTTGATAATTATACCTTTTTTGGCAATCTCGGGTTCAGCTTCGAGTGACGTGCCTGAAACAACGAGATACATTTTATTAAATTAGCACAAAGAATCATTTGCAATTGCTAAAGATTTAGTCTGTATCTGAAATAACCAACAGAGTCAAGGTGGAAATTACTATGGTAAAATTGAAAATAGTAACACACAGCCTTAAGCAACAACAAATACTAGAAACTTAACTGATAAACTTCATGGAGGAATACAACCGTGATAGTTTAAAACAGTGTTTCATGGAGGAAAATGAAAAGAACGAACTAACTAACGACAATGACGACCAAAGCAGGTTGGTGAAAAAGCATAAAAAATAATTTACTCTTATTAATATACAAAAACCGAAACCTTGTTAATGCAAAGGTCAATTATTTTACCCAGAAATATTTACGAGCCGGTCGAGAATATCAAACATGGACCGGTTGCCGTAACCAGTTTCAGTGGGTAAAAGGTAGATATGCGAAACAAACAACCTTCTTTTTTATCACATATACTTTAAAAAGCAGTCTGTTAAATATGTAAATTAGTGTTTCGTGTTATTCGTGATAGGACAGCCAATATTAAATTGGTTTATAACACATATCTATGCTAATATCTTAAAATAATACTGGCGTAAGTTCATTCACGCTGTTTGTCTTTAAATATTGATTTATTATGTATCATATTAATATTTATTCTGGAATATTCTGAGACATAGAGGTATTTATTATCTACAGCCTATATTTTACATATTTTTGTTAAACGTGTTTTATTAGTGATATTAGAATTGTCGTATGTTAGTTTCTATACATAATTATCTATCAAGCATCGACAATTTGTTATTAAATTTGTCGCTTATAATTTATGAAATCTTTGTCACCGGTGACTGTTGTGAAAGATGGCACAATGCTCGCATTAAGATATACTACGAAAATTAAATGTTATTTATTAACATAAACCTCGGCTTACATGAATTATTTATCAGGTCAGCTAACTAACAAAGACTGACTTATATAATAAATATTTGAACACAAAATGCTAATACTGCTATGCCCGCACTAGACTAGAGCTGTATCGCAGATACTGATACGGTTTACACAAACTTTTTTTTTTGTTTGTTTTTGTTTATGTTATTGTATAGGTTTGTTGTAGTTTTGATTAAAGATGCTCATTCAAAACCAGTGTTATCTATATCTATACTAATATTATAAAGAGGAAAGATTTGATTGTTTGTTTGCATTGAATAGGCTCCGAAACTACTGAACCGATTTGAAAAATTCTTTCACTGTTGGGAAGCTACGCTATCCCCGGGTAACATAGGCAATTTTTTTTTTAATAGGGATCCATACTAAAACTCATATAATGTAACCCAAGGTGTAAAAAAATAAGATTTACAATTTTAACTTTGCGAGTTTGACAGTTCTAAGAAAGGACAACGTCTGTCAGGTCAGCTAGTTTATCTATACTAATATTATAAAGAGAAAAGATTTGATTGTTTGTTTGTTTGCATTGAATAGGCTACGAAACTATTGAACCGATTTGAAAAATTCTTTCACTGTTGGGAAGCTACACTATCCCCGGTTAACATAGGCTATATTATATTTTCAAAAAAAAATATGGGAATCTTTACTAAAACTCCAATAATGTAACCCAAGGTGTAAAAAATAAGATTTGTAATTTTGACTTGCGTGTTTGACATTTCTAAGACAGGACAACGTCTGTCAGGTCAGCTAGTATATAAATATGATTATAAATATATATATATACATATATATATATATTTCTGCTTGGTTAATATTGTATGTTATTTTATATAACCTAACTCTCGGGTCTAACCCGGACATTTTGATATTGATTGGTTCATCAATAGTCAATTTACTAACATCATCCAAATCCACATAGTTTAACATGTTTTATACACAAAAAAGCCTCTCAGTGTTAGCTTTGGCTCCATTGATACCATATAAATATCTCTTCTCTACATAGTATAAATTAAAGGCGCTTTCCTCGTCTGTCTGTCTGTATGGTCGCTAACTCCTCCTAAACCACGCAACGGATTTTGATGCGGTTTTCACGATCAGTTAGATACATTTTAACGGAAGGTTTATATATAATAACTAGCGACCCGCCCCGGCTCCGCACGTAAATTACACCCGTGCGAAACCGGGCGGGCGGGTTGCTAGTAATCTATAATCAATATAAAGTATTATTATCAGAATAAAATCTTTAGCAAGTCTTCTGTCTCCAGAAAAGTAGTATTTTCAGAAAAACTATAGTATTAATGACACGTTCCCCAGTCGTATAATTTATACCAATCATTACACCCACCCACGGAACCACGATCCTTAATGGTTCCGCCAACGTGGCCTTGTCTGCTTACATTCGCGTCTAAATTAATTGCAACAAGATGGCAGGGGAGGTCGGCGTGATCAGATAGTGAGGCAGGTGGTGGCGAGTGGTCGGTGCAAAGTCTCTCATTACATTACAGTCCGAGTGGCCGGTGGTCCGCCCGCATGTCAACCACCGCACACAGCTGCCGGTTCACTAACCCGTGAAGCTATATGCGTCATGAACCCTAATGGGTTTGTGATTCCGTTTCCCATTCCACCCTCCCCATTACCATACAAAAATTCCGCATAGCCGACGCCATAAAAACTTTATTCGATAATCATATTGTTTCCTTTAACTGCAAAGTCTGCAAACGACAATATCATCTACATAATTCATTGTAAACGAGTGTAATATTTGTATGAGATTGTTAAGCATTTGGATATGTATGTCAAATATATGCGTGCCTTTTATAGCAACTTGGCGTGTCAGTAGCAATCAATGCTCGAAATATTCAACATACATTTTCCCCTCCACTTAAAATCATAAACATGGTCCATATAAGGAGCGTTGGCCATACAAGACTTGTACTTAATCAATTCATCGAAAAACCTGATATCCATAATGGTGGTGCAGGCACGAACCGAGAAACAGCTGTGTATAGAATGCTCGTATGAGTCGACTGACATTTATGGAAACCAGTTCTATAAGTTATGCAATAGAAAACATTATCCACTTAATGGCATTCTAGCGCTGCTGGCTGTTTACCATAATCACCTGTCAATTGTAGTGAAATACGTGAATGTGCATAACAATATTTTAGATTTATACATCATTTTTCGTTTGCGGTGCTAATAAATAAAACTAACTTTAAAAGGATGTTATAAACAGGTTTCTACAACTATTTTATTACTTAACTAGCGATCCGCCCCAGCTTCGCACGGGTATAGATTATAGCCTATGTCACCCGGGGATAGTGTAGCTTCCCGACAAAGAAAGAATTTTTAAAATCGGTCTAGTACGTTTTGAGCCAATTCGTTACAAACATACTTACATACAAATCTTTCCTCTTTATAATATTAGTATAGATAGGCTTGCGTTTGACAGACAACTCACCTAATGTTAGGTGATGATGCAGTCTACGATGTAGCATGCTTGCTTAGAAGAACCCGATTCCCTCGCGATTACCTACTACTATGTTATGTTTGTTTGATTCATTTTAGGCGTAGATTAGATGCTATCACCCATCCTAGCTTTTGTTTATCTAACTATCAACAAAGTTCTTCAAAAGATTTTATGTTATGAGTTTCTTGGTATAATTTGATTTGAATATATTCCATATAAATCAAACGAGTCGGTTATCAAGACCAAGAGTGATCTAGTTGATCCAGACTCGAGTCGCAGGTGGCCCGACTAGTGCGGACCGAGCTAATTTATCATAACTACCTCTACCCTACCAGATTACGTTATGCCGAGACAAATTATTGAGCGATCACCGAAGGGGAAGGCGTATCGAACCAACTCTACCAGTGTGTAACGACCGACTCATAATCAAATATAGAAACCAGTAACGCAATTATCTATTCTATAATTATACCTCTTTATCATTATCCAGTAAATAACGTACATTTATCTCATATAATTCCTGTTAATAACGCTCTACTAAATACAAACGTACGATATCATTTTGCACGTTGAATTACATGAACGCATTTTCCGTGAAGATTGTACTTTCTCATCGCTGCTTCCCTAGATTGTATTTAAATTTGCTGTCTGATTGCGGTTTTGTGGTTTTCATATTTATATATTCTCTGTGGAAATTCACGTTCAAATTACACTATGCGGTTTATTGAATCGTTTCAAAAGCTGTTACCATATGTTGGTCTCGTTATATCTCGTAAATTGCAACCGAAATCTGCGGTCAAGTGTACATGAGAAGGGCTAAACCTAATCATTAATTCAGCCGTTGTCGGAGCACGCAGGGCTATCGTAATGGCTGCCGGTATATTTGAGAGCACAAAAACATACGCATGCCGTTTTACCCTTTAAGGCACCGCGCTAAAGCCTTTCTTGGTCGGCATCCAGACCGACCAGTCCTCGGCCCCACAACTGGTCTCGATGTGAGAAATGGGGACTTGACGAGCGAGCTGCTCGATATATTCCAAGCCCCTTCATTCTCAGCCAGATCTCATGGAATGGAATTCATAAATTGCGTGTGGGAGTGAACGACAGTTATTGGTAAATAAATTTTGATCACCTTGTATTATTTGCAGGCGGTGTTTTACGTTCAACTGTTATCAATTTGCACAACTTTAATCAATCACAAGTTCCCAAGCCTATTAATATCAATCAATAGGTACATAAGATTAATTTATTCTACCTCCTGATAAATGTTTTTGTACTAGAAACATTTTGACAGATAAGATAAAAATACAAACGAACATAGTAACGAAAGTGCTTAGATTAAGTCTGTTATTTTCATCGTAAATTAAATTTAATGAAGATTTATTGCACGTAGTTTAATTTGCGCGGACAACGCAAATTAATAGATGTGGCTCGGTTTGCTTAAGACCAGAAACAATTTTTCCTTCATCGATTAAAACGTCGTTATTGTTAAGTATCTGTTACTTTCTAATTAAGAAAAGAATAATTAACTCGCTCGGCGAGTGTGGAGCTAGTTATTATGTTATGGCTCCAACTGCAATCCCACCAGCCAGAAACGGAAGCTCTTCGGGGTCCGGCGACGTAACAACGACCAACAATTTAATTTAGATACAAAAGAGACTACATTTACGAACAAACATTACGAGTAATAGTTAAGCAACGAGAACAAACATAATCGTATTACTTACCGGTTATTTACTTACCAGAACATATATCAATCAACCTGTGAGTCGATGTCAGACATTTCAGAAAATTATGAAGGGAGAATGAGATAATGAATTGGCACAAACTAAAAAAAGCAAATACCCTCGTCGCCTCCTTTCACGCAGCTTGTTTACATTAAATCAGGTTGAGTAACGTCGAGTATTGAAAATGCGCATAAACTTGGCACGCGTTCTTTCAGTAAAACAAACAAATAATGAGTTGGATCGGTCTGGAGCTTTATATAGTCTTAAAATAGGTTTGTTTTCATAAACCCGATATGAGAGTTTACGCAGACTAGTTCTCGGGAATGAGGTCAAACGAGTTGGCATGCGATCCCCCGCTGGCTTGCTGAAATATGCCAACGGCAATAAACAATGTGCTGGCATCTCCGTACCACTTAAGAGAATTCAACGTGTGAACGATATGAGGGAATTACTCCTCTCGAGTTTTACAAGATAAAATTCTTTATTAATCATACCTATTTCATTTTTATTTCGCATCGTGTGAAGTTTTTACTGAGCGGAAATGCCGATCTTGTTTAGATAGAAAACAATGATTCTTTTAAGATGATCTAAGGAATAAAAATTAAATTAATTGTATTAGCAGACAGAGATACGCTGGTATTCAGCACAGTTTGATAACAATAGCAATTGAAATGCAATCAAGCAACGTGTAGGAGTATCACAGTTATTTATCAACCGTCTACGTTCAATGCACTGCCTTTATCGTCTCTGTAATTAACTTGAATGGAGATTTGTTTATAAACGTTGTCAATCACGTAGTAGAGCTGGCCGTATATCTTCTGGCCGGACACAGTCGGTTTCAAGTACAACACTTACACAATGTCAACAATGATCAATATATTCATTAAAACCATATATTTGTAAGTTAAAGGAATTCAAATATGTAAACCACTATATTCTAATTGTGAAGGATGAGTGAGAGGCATTTGCGGAAAAAAAATTTATCTATGTTAATAGGACGAGTAGGTATGTCTTTGTGGTTTATTTAGTAAAAACTCCAAAATTATTACGAAAGAATTTTGCATTATGCAGACGGAAAACTAAAGACGTTTTTTATTTACATAAATAATTGATTTTAGTCTAGTAATCTAGTTCCGTTTACCGGGTCGATTGGAAACCTCGATGAGCGTTGAATTGAAAACCGGGTCGGAAACAACTTAATTTTTGTAAGGTGTTGAAAAAGTTACTACTTAAAACGAATCCACTGGTAGACTTCAATTCCTGCTCCGTTAGCTTCGCACGAATAAAAAACACAAAATCAGATGGCGACGGCTGATGCTGTAGGATGAATAAAAACGATTGAAATGGGGCCATTTCGTGTTGTGACTGATGATGTGCACGCTGTTTAGAATAACTATTATTACATTGTCGCTTTCAATACGGTCTCTGCTGATGAGTACATTTAGTATTGCAACAACGCATGGTTGAATTAAAATACCTAATGATACACCTATAATTTGGACACCTATAAGTGCATATGTAACTAATCTTAAGTTTTACTATGTAGACTATTGCAGTGTATAAAACAAAATATTTTGAACATTGTACCATCAATAAATTGAGAATCAATCGAGCTTACCTGTTAAGTGATGATTGATGATAATTATTTGAACTTCCTTGCCGAGAGATTACATAGGTAAACCACTGACCGCAAGACGCAGTGCTGCACATGTAAATCCTATGTAATCTCTCGGACAAGGAAGGAAAATAATAAGAAGTCACTGATATGCAAATCATGTGAAGTGGGTGATTGATCTCAAATACATTAAAGTGTTTGTCATGTCACTGTTTACAAACAGTGACATGACAGTTTGTTTAATTGTTGATAGCAAAATTTATTTATTTTTACTTAATTACTATTAGCACCCGCAATGAATAACCATAATCAATGAAGTTTGATTTGAATATACACCTCTAATATATCGACGATCAAATTCTTATATAGTACACATAAACAAGAGGAAAGAATTTCTAGAATCTGTTTGCGATCATTTTGGCATCAGTAACTGTGTATTTATAGCAGATACATATAAAACGAATGTGTGCATGTCTGTGGGTATTTCTGTCTGGTGTGTTCGTTTTGGTTCGCGGAAGGCGATCGTTAATACAGATGGTATTTATGTACCTACCTACTCTTTTTATAAACGAGCATCGGTTTGTAAATAGCGGCTATAAAATGGAAACGGATCAAGGTAGAGAGATTCGTTTTAGTATTTATTAGCTGCCCGGTTGTTGACTGAATAATGTGATCTATCTGCGTCAATCAATATATTATGCTTTCATGGAAAGTTTTACCCTAATGGTTGAATAACAAAATACCTCCTTCGAGATCTAAATTTCATATCACGTCGCGTATGAGTCGAGAAGTTTCTATTAAAACCAGGCATTCAGTTGACATTATATTGATCCCACATGTTTTTAAAATGAAATAAATCCAGATGTCTAAAATGTGAGACAATAAAAACATTGTGAACCCATGCAAGCTCAGTACTGATGGCTATCGGAAACAATACCAGAATCGCGACCGAGCGTGTACAGTCGAGTAGGTATAATAGCTCAAATAGAAACAAGAAAGCGATATAAATCAAGCTAAACATTGCGTGCAACAGCCAGTCATAGATCCTCGCGTTTGAGTCCGTTCGCCTTCTCGCACCGCTTATAATTACCGAGTACTTTCACCAACCAACGCGCAACAACCCGCCGCCGCCATCTTGCCATTTATGTATATTGCAAAATGGTGGAGTGCGCGCAGCACGTGTTCTTCTTTCTTTATACAAAAGGGAACCAACGTTACTGCTTCTGAAATGTTGAATGCGCTAACAAATCAATTCAACGTTATACGACTTTGAATCAGATCATAAATGTAATATGTATAACTTCCGTTGCTACAGGTATTATGCATTTAATTATTATGCTGTTATTTGTGATTGTGTATTGCTGTGAACAAACAAATGGAATTGGGGCTTGTAGTTTCGAAGACCTTGTCTCGCCAAATTTGCATTGAATAGTGAGCCGTTAAGTTGCGATGTGACTGGTCGTGGAAGGTCACCTTGACCAAACGAACCGAGCAGTTTGTCTTACACGTTTGGGAACAACAAGATTTTAACAGAGGTGTTATTCAAATATCCTTGTCGCAAGCTAAAACCGAGGATAAAATTACCGGATATTGTTTTGTTTGGTTACACATTTTATAATTAAACGCTTAGCTGTTAGTAAATTATACTAACGACGTAGTAAAATATTTGATGAAGAGTTGCAAAGACAAGAAATACATTAGTTGCATTATTAGGTGTCAGGTTGAAACATCGTTGTATAAGTAAATCCTACTAATATTATAAACGCGAAAGTTTGATGTATGGATGTTTGTTCCTCTTTCACGCTGCAACGGATCTACCTGATTTTTTGCATGGGTATGGTTTAAGAGCCAGAGAGTGACATAGGCTACTTTTCATCATCATCATCATCACCATTTTTCATCACTACGCGGGTGAAACCGCGGGGCGCAGCTAGTAAATAATATATGACATTAACTAGGTGCCATAAAACACGCAGATACACTACAATATGAAAACTAACTTACAGATAGTTCTAAAATTACTACTCACATAAATGATAATTTGCGTCATTGTTTATGCAAACAATTTTAGTGAATGCCAAGCGAGTGTCGGAACGATATTGTTTAATGTTCCCTGAATAAGAACAAAGGACGTTGATGAACTTGAAGAAATCAACATCATTATCTATCGAACACTAACTGCCACGATAACAAGTTGCACAACTAATACACCACACTCGTAACGGATTGATAGCTTATCTCTCGCAAGTGGGTCAACTCTAGGCAAACTGATTAAAAATACATATGTAGACTTGGGTTAGTAATAAACAAGTATGTATAAAATATGAACGTACGAGGCTCGACATTTGCGATAAAAAATATTGTTTTGACGATAATCAGTCATAGGCGATAACGTCAGCGTCACGGATGTAAATAGGGAGCTTGTAAAAACTTAAATATGTATTTATTTCATAATTTTGATAGCTTCCTGTCTGTTTATGTTGAAACAGGAAGCCTGAATAGTGGATGATTTCGATGCAGATCCTGCAAAGGCCCGATTAGTATTCAACAAGTTTTGCGGGCCAATGGCGAGTAACTATGATCGCCACTCTGGCGGCTAACGCCCTGTGAATATGTATGAGACTATTACCTTACCACTCGAACTCTACACATGCGAGTAATACGAAATTTTACCAATTTTTACTCAAATACGTAGGTACGTGCCGACTGCCGTAGAATTCATAATAATATGAACAAATATTTATGTTAAAGGACATAAAGTAAGTGTAAGGTAAGTATGTATTGTATGTAAATAGGTTCTTTACTATACAATTATTTGATTGGTGTACTTAGTGATACGATTGAGGTCAGTAATGACAGAATTGTGAATAATTAATTATGTACAGAAAAAGCCTGTGTCATTCTGAATGCATGTGATACACCTCAATCAATAATTCAATCCAGTGAATTGACTACAATAGCCGCAAACAATTGATTTCCTCGTGATAGTTTTACTAGGTAGGTAGGTTCACGGCAGCAGCGTAACCTTTCCGAATGTGTTGCTACGTTACAAGTTACCTTAAGACAATCGTGTAACAAATTATGAGTTCAAGTATAATTTAAAAGTTTAGTTACATAGACATACGTTAATCTTTCCCAGTTTGTGATATCCGCACACCAACGTCCGCCACACGATGATTAAATTACGATAGCGGCAATGACCTCGATTCAAAGCTGCGCGATTGCTTCTAGTCAATATTTGATTAAGCGTGGAATGTTGCCAGCAAAAAATATATCGCCAACTTCGAAGAGAATGTTATGATTTAAAGTTATAATACATGTTCTAAAAAGATGATCATGACATCACATGCTAATAGTAAACAATGAGAGCGTTGTAAACATGTTTCATATTTAATGGCCCGCAGAACAATGCATAGATAATAACAAATGCAAATTAAACGACACTTAGATAAGAAATAACAAGTAACCTCGAAAAAAAAGATACTAACCATACCAACTGAATGGATAATTAGCAGCGAACGGCATGAAACTCAAAACAACTATGCAAATGATTTGTCATTCGAAATGGCACGTTAATAAACAACGTAATGAGTCATTAACATTTAGTGAAAACATGCTGTTCAGGCAGTGTCTCATAAGTTTGGTTACCCACATCTGTCACGCTCACGGCAACGCTATTAACACATGTCAGCTAATGGCCCCGACCCGACATACCACATGTACGATAACGCTTGTTGAGAGCTTATAAGATAACTACATAATCATAAAACATAATCTGATGCCACATAGGTATAGTATGAATGAGGTTAAAACTACAATGAAGAAAAAAGTATTAGCTGGCACAAAAATGCAATTGCGAATTGCGATGCACAATAGCAAAGAAACAAGAACGAAGCGTGCGAAGCGGCGTGCGACGTGGGAAAGCGAATGGCGGCACTGGCAGCGGCGGGCGGCGGCCATTTTGAATTGAGCGCGTTCGAAAAACATCACGTGTCCACGCGTCCGCCTGGCAACAATCTACAAGTACAAACGTTAAAATAAACGGAGCGAAACAGTTCGTGCACACTGCACACCACGTGGCTTTTTATTTTTGCAACATTCGCTTGGGCTGCTATTGAACTGTTAATTGATCCGCGCACCCTTTCGTTGGCAGATAGCTCTCAAGTCAGTTTAAAGCTTAAACAAAATGTGAATGTTTTTCAGATTGCTACCTCGACTCGAGTCACCACACTACGAAAGAGAAACCAAATTAAAAAACCGATCACGATGATTTCTCAAATTGTTACAGTTTACGATTCCCAGACGAAGTAAAGTATATTAAAAATCTGGCGTAGGTGTTGAGATTGGGAAGCTCGTTTAGAGAACAGGTATTGAATTAAAAGGCCATAAAATAACAGCAATAAAGCTTCACATTGCCTTTTCAGGCGCCCACGTAGCCGCTATTCTAATAATGGCGGAATAAGAGCAAGAACACCTACGCGTTCCACAATTTCTACACTTTGTATCCTTTGTGAGATTCCTTCGTGTATTGTCAACGAATACGTCGAGTACCTATGGATGCTTGCAGTGGTAGGTAAGAATTACCTAAGTATAGCTAATTCGTAATTTAAAAAAAAAACTTTTTATCAAAGAATCCTGATAGGATCCCATAGTACGTACCTACTCCGTTAAATTATTTTATCAACTTCAAATCACTGGGCGATACTACCTGTGTTAATATACATAGATATTGGATATTTTCTTGAATACCTAACGTAAAGGTATGTCCTGGCCATTATGATATAGCTAACAAAATGGGTTAGAATTTAAAACTCTATAAGTAATTCAATTTTCACAGGTTTTTTTTACCACCGTTCTTGGCAAGACCAGTTTCATCGAGCTCAGCTGTAATCTTGTAATGTAACCATATACGGAATTTGATAGCCGTATACTGCATGTGGGTGTATATTAATGTATACTATATATACACACTGTGTAATACTATGCTGTATACATATTAATGTTTTCGTGACAAACATTTCCTTCACGACCCATCACGGCATGCGTGACTCAGTTTGTACTGTTTTGTTATGTTATTATTACATCTCTGCGATGTTACCAGCACCTTGCCGAAGATTTTTTTACATCGCCTTTTGTATTTTGTTTCTACCTACGTGGCTCTGCCATTGCCGTACGTTAATCTATTGTTTAGAACCGTTTTATTATTATTTAAATAAGAACCCTCTAAGAGATTAAGTGCTTGCAAATAGAACAATTACGTTGCTATCTCTCGAGCCAGATTAATTTTGTCTCTCTGTTGTCACTATGGCAAAAAAGGACAGACTGTCCTTGTGTTGACCTTCTACGTATATTTTTTTATGTTCCAGGAAAACGTCGATGTTGAACATTGTCGGTATCTTGTGATTTTACTCCGGTAAAGATAATAGAATGGGGTTGGACTTGGCGTTATCATCAATCTCAGAACAGAACCCTAAACGTTGCCTGGTTATGTAAAGCTCAGTGCCGACTGCCAACGTAAACAGGCCCTCTGAACTTATACCACATACATTATGCAAACAGTTTTTATCTAGTCGCCTCTCTTCAGGCGAGGACCGCCTTGGATACTGTTTAGTCTTGCATGCAAATATGGTTAACGATTTCTCGTTCCTGTTGAACATCCGTTCCAGTATAACCGACCCATTCAATTATGCCAATGTTATCATCCACAGCCGTTTCCGCACAATGTGCTCTTTGTTTTAGGAGCCAGTTATATAAATTCGTATAGCCAATCTTATCTATGATATTAAACGGAAGTCACAGGATTGGTTTTCGAGTAAATAAGATGTGAAGTATTTTTTTTATTTTTTTTTTAAATGCAGGCCGTAAACCCTAAAACCTTGCGCTGCAGTAGCGTATTCGAGAAATTCAAAGAGAAGTAAGCAGATAAAAACGAAACTAACAAGTAAGTAAGCAAAAAAATACCGCAACCAAATCTCATTGAGCGAGATAAGTAGAGCCAGATGCAATAGGCGAAGAGAGACGGCTGAACACGCCATCTTAGCTGCATAGTCTTTAGTCACGCGCAATAAAGCATAGTTTCTATTTTTTGCGCTCTCGTCTGACCTCGTTGCTTTATCGTTATCATGTATACGGCAATAATAATAAATGGAATTTGCTCATAGAATGCGGCACAGCGAGCGGCCATAGCAGTAGCATCGATAACCTTCGACACTAGTTCATCAAATTTATTACCCTGCTATAATATAACCGGTCGTGTTGCACAATCTCACATTTATTTAGCTTTATTGACTTAAATTTTATTGACTTTCCATCGTAACACATTAATCAGTCTCATTTATATACTCTATGACCTAAATTATTGTGTCTAACTATTGCTTTTGATAAACTACGCTCCACTTAACCTCTTAATGATAGAGTTCATAGTCAATTAGTGCTTCAACGCAATTGTGAACTTTCGACGTCTGTGTGCAAACCGGAGGCGATTGGCCGCCTTTCGAGACTGTGGCCGTCTTGTTTTAATAGAGACGTTTTAAACTAGCAATCACGATACTTCGTGACCGACTATTCGAAAAATATAGCCTTATTAGCATTTTGTTAATGACGTTGCGTGACTATGATCGCTATTAGAAGCGAGATATTTTTGTACAAGTTCAATTAGTTATATCGTTAGTTGTTAAACGCTATACGGTTTGCGATAATCCAAAGTGAAGCCAAGGTCACCTCAGACACGAGTATTTGAGACAACTGTCCTAATTAATCATTCGTGACTGAAGATTCCCAGAGAAGTTTGAATATCAATGATTGGAGCTTCAATAAAGATAAAATGATTGCAAGTAAAATAAAGTTTTAAATAATATTTTTAACGATAAATTATGGAGTATAATTGTGTAAGGACATAAGTGTAAAACAAGAACGGTTCTTTGAATGAACTAAATAACGTATGATAAGGATAACGTTAAAGAAAATCAAAGTTCACAAAAGTTTTCCACGCGGAGTCATTAAACTTGTAACAGTGTGGATGTAGGTACACATAATACATTCTTCGCAAACTTTACTAGTTAGAATAACTCCGGTCGTTTGGAAAACAAACTAACTTAACGCAATGAATAAGAAGACACTATAAATTAACTTGGGTAATGTAATACAAAGTTTATTCGCAGCCAGACAGCAATTACGCCGAGAACTTTAAGCGGTATTCACGAACACCAAAGAGGAGGCGGTGTACACTCCTCCGATCCCCTCAACCCCTTTCAAACAGCTCAAACTCGGCACGAGGAAGGGTGAAATTGTCAAAGTTCCACCACCCTCGTTTAGCGGATTATTTCAGAATCTTTCAGTGCCGCTAACTTTTTTGACACTCGATACTAAAAGAAAAAGTTGGAGTCGACAGCAAATTGATTGAATTCAAATCGATTTCATTAATCATTGTTGTGGGTAAATTGGAAACGTCTGGTATGGACACTCGTTCAACTGGATTGTCGAAACGTCAATTCATTATGCGTGAGCATCATGTACAGTTGTAATGAAGTGTATTGAATGCTTCTTTCGACGTGTATTAGTAACTAGAACGCTCAAGCTATTATTAGTTTGAATAATGATGAAAGTAAAGCTTCAATACGCGAAGCCAACGTAAGAAATGCCAAAGAAAGTTGGACGTAAACAGGTTATTTCAAAGCAAGAAGATGCAAACTTCGACGGAGACTTTGGCAAAGTCCACAAAGTTGGCAAGTTGCGCCGCCTGGATCTCAGCTACTTGAAACTGTAATGGCTGGAAGCAGATAATCTGTAAGTTTGTCGCTTCGAGCAAACTTCGGTAACGTGATCCTTAATTACTTTCGAAACAGTATTCTGATATCGTTTTATTACTTTGTTGATCTGAGTAATATACATGTATATAAATAATAACTTATTATGTTTTGTTCAGAATATTGCTGCATATTAATGAACTACTTTAAAAAGTCCAAAACTTGCCAGCAAGGAACCATTTATTATATCTATATATCTTTATAATATCACAGCACCAAAAATACAGGAATCACGTTGAAAGTCGAATTACAGAAAGAAAATAAAGTCGATGAAACAACTTAGTACGTGTATAAAATTTGGAGATCAAAATAAGCTCCGATCAAGCTATGAAAAGGAGTTGAAGCTAATAATAAAAGAGTATTTAGTGTTGGAAGTTCACATAACGATAAAATTTGCAATGTAGCAACTAGCGGATCAATATATTTCTGTGCAGTGGAATGAAAAGTTCTGAAGAACCTCCGCAGGTGTCGCCCTGGAAAATTCAGGGTATTACAAAAATAGTAAACTTTTGTTTTGAGTTCTAAAGTAGAAAACTCTGGAGTTACATTAAATTTCACGACGACGACAATGTTTCCTCAAAAAGCATGGCACGAGCACGTGAAATTTCCCTAACAATGCCGTTGCTTAGTGAACCCAAATTTAGATTTACAAAGTCCTAATAACAAGCAAACAATGTGATTAGAAACTTAATTAAAACAACAACAATAATTAAGCCGGACCCACGAATCTACAGTTTGATTATTAAGTTAGTAAGTCAGAAGTTTCTGCCGACCTTCGCTGATATAATTGAGCTGGTAAGGAATCCCAAACTTTGGTCATTGATTATTAACTTGGGAACCGGGAAAGCTCACGAATAAGGAAAATGTTGAGAAGGAAAACAACTACTATATTATGTAATTGTACTTATACTTAGGTTTTAAATAATGGTGTAGGATAGAATAGCTATATACACGACTTTTCTACAAATTAAACACTATAATATAGAAAATAAAATATAATTCAGAACATAGGTAATTTTGATGTACTTTAGTATCTATCATTCACAAAGCGATTTCCTTAGTTTATTTGATAATGAATTACTACTAAATGTTGGCCAAGCAAAAATACTTTAAACTTTAAACACAGAATATAGTAACATAGGTACAAATGTACTTTGTGACCTTTAAAAAATGAACAAAATAAACACCAAATTAGACACGGTCGTCAAAAACATCGCAAGTATAATTTTACTTAGTAAGTTAAGGCCCAAGTTAATCAGATGTTACTACAAACGTGACCACTTAAAGTTTCTACACAAACCCCATTTGGTATTCAACTGTAGTAACGAGTCCAAAATCCACGGCCACTGGGGTAAAACAATAACTGTAAATTAAGCTTGGAACTCATTAAAACGGAGAGGACGTGGGGAGCGAGATTCTCACTTAAAGTAATAGTGCCACGAGGGGACCATATTTCACTCGATTGAACTTTAATTAACGGAGAAATATTTATTTTAATAACATTGCCGAACCTTTTAGCATTGAAAATAACGTGATTGTCAGATATTTTTTTCACAGACAGCTTTACTTCATTTGCATTGTAATTTTAAGCTTTTGGGAAATAAATCAATTCCATGAAAACGTACTTCACGTTATCATTGAAATTACAACGATAAAGGTCGGTCCGGTCGTTTACAGAGAAGGGGGGAAATCATAAATCATAATTTAGTTGATACGACTACTTGAAGCAACATTGGCCGTACATCGACATTGGCACGATTCCAATTCTACGCTTTTAGGTATGTTATTATTCGTAATACGTATCGTATATTCACATTAAAATACCAAATTTACAAATGAAGAAGGAAAATTAGAAACAATTTCAATACCTACACGTTTCATGAGGATAATCATTTCAATGCAGTATACAATAAAGCTAATTAACAGGATAAAGTGTAGCCTGTTGCTAATGCCAAGATGTTTATTTTTATAGCCTAACTAAATTGTTCTAATTACGAGGAATAACTAACACAATGTATGTAATAATACGTGTGATATGGAGTAGCATTACCTACACAAAATAACGAGTAGTAATATTTTCCGAAAATTTCTGCGCATTTCAAAGAAATGAATCATTAGTTTAATGATTTGTTTTGATACTGTGCAACTACCCACGGAAATTGGCAAGGATAATAAAATTAATGGTCACCGTTTAATGGATAACATGAACTAATTCCTTATTTACAAATAGCATTTTCAGTTTCATATTAGTCGAAATATCAATCAAGATAATTATTGTGATTTGTGAATGAATTCAGCTCTAACCATTCTAAATGTCATCAAACATAACATAGCAAGTAAGATATAAGTAAGTATATATACCGGAATTAGCGGAGGTATCTCTAGAACTCTAGACGACGGACATTAATTGCGCGGGCTGATAAACGTCTCGTTAGAAAACTACCTGTTAGTACAATCTACTATTGTTTTTTGCAATTTTAGGGTTGGGTTAGTCCCAATGCAAAAGTTGTTTATAATTATGAGTATAATTATATCCTCGAATATGTCCGTCGTCTTCAAGTCATTCCGTATATATATAATATATACGAATATATTTATACAATAGTCGAATCGGAATTTCGTAAATTAACAAATGAAATGTTCTTTCAAGACTACTGAATTTTAGATTTCACTTCAATACAAACCGACATCACTTATGTATCTGAGT
Organism: Agriopis aurantiaria; assembly: GCA_914767915.1. Lineage (NCBI taxonomy): Eukaryota > Metazoa > Arthropoda > Insecta > Lepidoptera > Geometridae > Agriopis > Agriopis aurantiaria. The sequence goes on along the minus strand of OU611992.1, from coordinate 12,430,587 downwards.
GCCCTTGAGAACGTTACCTTATTCTCTCTCGCTGGAGCGCAGCCAAGCAATTTGCCATGCCACATCAATTTACTTACCTAACATTGAATTTTATCGACTAAAGTATCACTTCGTGACATTGAGTCAGCACGGCATTCTTAATAAGGGCTTAAATGATAATTACATTGTCAAATTAATAGCTGTATTAAAGTTGGCTTTTACAAGCAGCTGCACCATTCAATACAGTCATGATTCGATCTCTCTCGTGTTCAATATTTGTTAGTTTTTTTTTTAAATCTCTTACAACCGCTTCGATCCTGACCTCTCACGTTTCATCTTAATGTGCCTGGAACTTCTCAATAATTGCCTAAATTATATTCATTAAATATTATTCGTGAGTTACGAATGTGAACATTATGTATACGTTGCGTCTTTGTTTTCAATAAAAAATATGACAAATGGCTTCCATTACGGTAGGCAGTCGGATCGGACGGAACGCTTGGCGTGTCGCCCGCCACGGCCGCCCGCCGGTCGTCAGCCTCGCCTTGACCAATATCGGGACTTGATTGGACACGTCCGTTTCACTGCATTCGCATATTGATTGCCAGATTATTGCGTTATTTTCCATAATTTCAACGTCACGTATGACAGATAGGACAGATAACATAAAGGATATATATATATATATTTATTGATAAAGTTGACATGTTTATGATACGTGAACGAAACAATTTTATGGTAGAGGAAGTTGATGACAGAGATAAGGAAGTATCATCATGTATCATCGACTTCCTTCCTATCAATAGTTAATACCTACAATCATGTTTTAACTTACTCTTAAACATTATTGATATTTTTTATATTACACGGGGATTACTCACGTATGATTAGGCCCTATATTCTGAATATTATACCCCCGATAAGCATCCTCTTTCGTCACGTGCGCATCGGGCGGCGGCCTGCAGTGCAAAAGAAGAAGCAGTCGCGCGTGCGCACTCACCTTGAAAAAGACCACCGAATGCGGTTGAAACTATAGTCGGAATAACCGGCTTTATCATACGTGATACGTGAGTATTTCCATGCGTGAAAGCCACGTCAGTTTCCATAGTAACATTGTTGATATTCTATGTCAATTTAGTTACTATTGTTAGTAACTATTAACAATATTTTTTTATTTGTTGATTTCTATATTGTATCTACTAATGATCTATTTAGACCGGATTACCTGGTTGAGTGTATTTTTTGATCGAAGGACGACGCAAAGCAACAACGAAGATATTGTGTTTAATGTATGTATGTACGTTTGTATGTTACCAGGATTCCACCTACAGTCTAATCACCTCACCAAACTATAACAAATGAGTTGTCGTCGATAGATTTCTCTAAGTTCAGGGTTGGACATCAAATCATAAAATACAAAATGGTGACATGTAAATAGAGCTGAAAATAATAATTTTCGCAGCCCATCATATTGTGTTGTGATATATCATCATTGAATATATTTTGAGTGCATAATTTTTCGTTTGTTCAAGTAAAACCTTTTGCGAAATAGAATCCGTCAAAAATACAAATGTTGGGATTTTAATCTTTTGAAAGAAAAACTTGTCACCGACTAACCAATCATAATCTATTTATGCAATTATGTGCATGTGTTGTGATTATCATACCTGCAAGGTTGGCAGCTATTAGCTTATTTTGATTATCTTTAAAAATTATTTTAATTCTTAATATTAATAATGTTTTCAGAATATTTTATTATAATTATGAGACAGATGTTGGTTTTGGTTTAAATATTACAGACTAATTCTCGCTCATAATTATTATTGACACAACATTGGGTAATAATACTGTTTTACATTTAATCTTCAAGAGAAATAACCTAAATAATCATACTATAAAAAATGACTTTCCAAGGTTCTACATAGAATTTAAACGGATTTAGTTCGTAAATATCCTCAACAGTGACCTAGTTTGCAATGAAGTGTATTACAAACAAGATAGTGAGTACAATTTCAATGATAAACTCAATTAAGGAGATTTATTTTATCACACAGCCAATACACAGATAAAAGCTAAAAACATTAGTGTGTTTGTTTCTTATCTGGTGCTAATATTTAGTAAATTAAAGTCATTTTACTTTCAAACTACGTATTATAATTACGCAAATGTAAAAACAATTTCGAGTATCCAATCTACCGGCGCAATGAATGAGACAAAATTTAATTAGGCAGAGGTAGGTTGTAGGTACTATGTTCACTTTTTTTTTTACATCATACATATCTTAGAAAAGATGCTAAACAGCATATGATTCACAGCATTAAATGTATAATTACCCGAATGTGAAACGAATATTCTAACATCAATACAATTAGCGATTTAACAATGCGAACAAAAAGCTGCCCGCATAAATTCAAACCCATTCATATGCTAATCTCTCTAAGTCTCTACATATTTAAATACATTATTGCTTCATTAAAAAAAAAACTGAAGACGTCAATGACATCATCCATTATTCATAGAAGATTTGGGAAGATAAGGTTATAGAGATATTTCTGATATATAACATTTTAGAAAGAATATAAGAGCATCCGATGTGTCTGGCAGTTTCTGACAGTTTTCCAGACATTTTCCCATATGTAAATATAACATCATACAGAATATAACATATTACACTGTTCCTCAATGTTTATTTTGAAGATAGGTCCAGAGAATATGCGCCAGATTTACAGTAGTTAGGATATGGTGACATTTGACTGCATAATGGCAGTTTTGATCAAATGGATTTTTGAATGTAAATATACATATATAACTAATATTATAAAGAGGAAAGATTTGATTGTTTGTTTGTTTGCATTGAATAGGCTCCAAAACTACTGAACCATTATGAAAAATTCTTTCACTGTTGGGAAGCTACACTTAGCCGGGTGACATAGGTTATATATCTATACCCGTGTGCGAAGCCGGGGCGGGCCGCTAGTCTATAATATATGGACAGCACATCGGACCAATGTATCTATACTACACCAACTCAAGGTTAGGGGCCGTCCAGTAATCACATTAAAATCAATCACGTTTTTTTTTCAATTTTTTCACCCCTTTGCTAAACTATATATTAATCAATTTTACGTATAAAAGGAAGATGTGTATTATTTATAGTATGGTGATTAGGATTCTGAGCGCTCCCGAACTCCAGGAATCCCTCAACTAATGGTCAGAACAACTTGATTGCCATGGACTACGAATTAGTCGAACAAATACCATATAATACGACGTCGAATATAAGGAGTGTGATTACGGCGGCAACGAAGACATTGGGTGCGACATATTTATAGACAACCAGCCCTTGCCTAAAAATATAAAGCTTCAAGTACCTCGGTTCTGTGCTTACCAACAACGCACTCGTAGATGATGACGTCAGCCATCGAGTGAATACTGCCTGGCTCAAGCGGTGATCCCTGTCCGGCGTGCTCTGTGACTCCAGAATGCCCGTGAAAAGCAAAGGCAAGGTTTATAAGACAGTCGTAAGATCAGCACTGATGTACGGACCAGAGTGCTGGACCACCAAGAAGACTGAAGAGAAGAGAAGTTGAATAACAACTGCATGTAGCAGAAATGAAGATGCTAAGATGGGCCGGGGGAGTAACACGCTTGGATAGGTTTAGGAACGAATACGTACGGGTTCGTTTAAGGTCGCGCCAATAACGAAAAAACTGAAAGATTCCAGATTACGGTGGTATGGACACATTATGAGGCGGGACGATAACTACGTCGTAAAAAGGCAGTTAACATCCCGAACAAACCCAGAGGCAGAAGCAGACCCCCAGCCACGTGGTGGGCCAATATACAAAAAGATGTGAGGAGCCTGGCCCAGCCAGCGACGACAACCCAGGACAGAGAGTCCTGGCGCAGAGCAACGAGGAGGCCCAAGGAAAGGGATCAAGGGCAAGACAATGAAGTGGTTATTAGGATGTCTAATATAAAAGCTTTTGATCGTGAATTCGTGAATCATAAGCAAAAGCTAACGGGTATTTTGAGACACTGCCTCAATATTATATTTTAGTAGACAGACGTTTAAAGATGTCCTTTATTAATTTCATTGCTCACAGTTTACGGCTAATAAAAATCCGCAATTTTAACGTTTGTGTTTTTGAAGTATTAGTTTTATTGTGAAACTACCTATTACAGTATGAAATTTTTGTGTTGCTTGGTGTATTATTTTTAAATACCTTTCTTAGAAATCTCGTACATACATTTTTACTGCTTATTTATTGTATTTGTAATTTATAACTGAGGGTTTGTTGTGGTGTTATCGATATTTTTTTTGTCATGATCAAAATTGTAGACGCACCTGCAAAATTTATTAATTAACATGCAACATCATTTTAATATATACTTACCACCTACCTATAACTAAGGAACTTAACTAGACATTAAGTAATCTTATTATGTAAATATGCCAATAAAATAATTTGCGTTCATTACCCATTCATCATGTTCCGCGAATTGGCCGGTATTGATTTACCGCTGTTGCCGTAAGTGCGTCAACATCATGACGTCAATGTTATGTTTATTTCTGTCCTGCGTTGATTTACTCGCCTTCGTGGATTGTTACTCTGCGATGTTAGCTTTGACCGTAGAATTAAATAAAAGTGCAGTTTCATCTAATGGGTATTTTCAACGACTTCAAGACCAATTCTTTGTGCCTAACATTTAAACATTTAGGTGTGGGCTCAAATCATAATTTTTTATTATCAATTTAGAAGCGTTTACATCGACTGCTAGGCCTACACTTTTCTTTTCGTACGCAACTTGTTCCAGGCTTGAGCTAATCTTGTATAGATTTCACTGTTTTTGCTTTTTGTAGTCTCAAATAAGTATTTAATATGTAGTTAAATTTGTCGGTTTTTACTTCCACTTCAGCTTGAAACTTTGAATTGATGATGAGGATACATTAAGGATGGTTACAGACAAATTTGTAAAAGTATTTTTGTTGTAGGTAGGTACCTATCTACCGATTAATTATTGTGAGGATTTCGTGACACTGAGCAACAGCGCAAACAAAAAGGGAAGCCTAGATAGATTACCGAGCGTCTTAACCAGCTAGATCTCAAACACAATAGCAAAGTCACGAACTGTTGGTACCGATAACATCTAAGCAAACACTAACCAGGCCATGTCCATGATTTCCGTAACTAAGCGAAATATTTATGAAGACACTTACGTAGAAGGCGATAAAGTTGAAATTTAAATGAAAGATAGTGAATACTCATGGCTAAATAATGGGCTCTATGAGAAATTAATTCTCAACGCGTTGCGTATCGATTGTGTGAAAGACCTAGCGAATGGAGGAGTGAGCACCATTGTTGACATGAATTTTAATGTGATGACGTTAGAATTACATAGCACATGTGATTTTACAGAAGGTTTTGTCAGTAAACTATCTAATAATGCAAAATCTAAAGTAGGTAATTGATTTCAAAGAACTATAACAAAGAAAGAACATCGTAAATATTACCCAGCACAATGTAGGTAGGTATGTTAATAAGGCAGCATAAAAACTAAGATAACACATTTATTGCCTCTCCTCAAAGTGATCTAAAGGTCTTTTCAATGTTAAGCCAGTAGACAGTAGGAGACATTTTTATTTAAATTCGGTTTGGCTGGAGTCTGTAGGTAATCTATATATATAATCTTTGATTATATTAATATATAAATATAAATCCCCATTTACCTTGGTCACGACTCACGCCTTAACTTGAGAACGACTTTACCGATTTCAATCATCTTCCTTTTTAAGTTTTCTAATATGTATTTTGTAGAAGGAGAACTTACTTACGGAAAGAAAAATTTAATTGCGCAGAAAATTTGAAAAAATCAGAAAACCTAACGACAATATTAACTCGCGGGGCGCAGCGAATAGATAATATTTCACGACTCTATTTACTGTGCTCGTATGACAATGTTGTTGTATCTCGTGTGTAGTGCGTGATTTTCGACAAAACAATGATGACGTAAACACTTAATACTATTGTAGAGATATGAAACGTAATTGCACAATAATTTATTCCAACGTTAGTTTTAAATAATCTCATCGTGACCGTCAACATTCTTAGCATTTCTTTCGTCATCGTTATCTGCTTTTTTGTTGATAATTATTTACGAGTATCCACCAATTCATTCCAGTAGTTAATATAATAAAACGTAGGTGTTTTCCTCAACCGCTAGACAAACAAAAACATACTTAATTCACTAGTGTAATTGAAGTTATTCATTGCGTCTTCGTTTTTCCCCAAAATTTAAGACATAATTGTTTTCTTTCTTACCGTACAGTTCGTCCTCTAATTAAACTTAAAATCATACCTGAAACAACAACAAACAATAAATTATTAGTTATAAAATGTAAACAGTTGATTAGTGTCAGGGTTAGCTAGCAAAGAAGAAAAAATGCACGACCCACTTTGCTCGCACGATAACGATTGATAAATCTCTGGCCAGATGCCAAATGGTAGTCGTATATCAAATAAACTTAGCTTGTCTCATATATAAAGATTATAGAGAACTGCAAGAAAAATGAGGTTGTAAAATTTTCTATGTTATCACATCTCACTCAACTTTAGATAGCATCATCGCTTAACATCAGGCGAGATGGTGGTAAAACGCAAGCCTATCTATACTATATCTATAGTAAGTATACTAATATTATAAAGAGGAAAGATTTGATTGTTTGTTTGTTTGTTTGCATTGAATAGGCTCCGAAACTACTGAACCGATTTGAAAAATTCTTTCACTGTAGGATAGCTTCACTATCCTCGGGTGACATAGGCTATAATCTATACCCGTGCGAAGCTGGGGCGGACCGCTACCCAAGGTGTAAAAAACGATGTATAATAACGAATAGATTTACAATTTTGACTTTGTGTGTGTGTGACAGTTCTAAGACAGGACAACGTCTGCTAGTTAGCTAGTTACTGTAAGTATAAAAAATCCGGGTATGTCCTAAAACTGCGACCAGAACCACCGGAGGTGGACAGCAGCGTCCTATTTAGTACAAGGTGAACGAACTGCGATCCTCAAGCCACCTGCCAAGCGTAAGGATTATGGCAAAACACCCCTCTCTGAAAGAGGCCTTTGTTCAGCAGTGGACGTTTAATGGCTGATGATGATGAAGTATAACAGCAAAACAATACTCAGCTATTACTTTAAACATTGCTATCAAATATTTATAAGGCGATTGGAAACTTAAAATTTATCGAATATCAAATGCTAGTAAATAACAATAACAAAGCAAATAACACATAATTCGATATCGTCAACTATCGAAACTCGCTCAATGCCTAAGTTCCAAGTTCCCCGATAACCTCTCCAGTCGATAACTCCGCGACCCCGATCTCGGTTAATTTAATTGGTTTATTTCTGTGTATTCATTCTATTCTACTTCAGTTCTTTTATTTATCTTTGGTCCGCAGTCTGGTGACACAATATATTCGACTTTCGCTAATTCAAATTTTAATGGCGCTATAATTCGTGGAGCGACGCGGCATGGCGCTCCTTGCTGGGGTCAGTCCACTGGTGGACGAGGGCCGTTGTACTAATTAAGCGCCTGTTTAAAAGCACTTGCGTTTTAATCATTTCTATTAATGAGTCCGTAAGAAACTAATTGAGATAAAGATATTTTCAGACACGCGAAAAGAGTTCATCTTGATACTGTTATGTTGCCGTGTTATGAAAATAGAAGATAAGTTTATTATTACTTCTGATAGTATTTATCAAGACAGTTCTAGGTAAAAACAAATAAGAAATTACACACAGAATATACAGTAACACACAAGGAAGACGGAGACTATAAATACTGTTTCCTTGAAGATTCCTTTGCTATGTGTCACATAAAATTATTTCTACTGTTTTTATTGTTGTGTGACATACCGTTCCCCTTTCTTGTCTAGTCATACTTAGTTTTATTTACCAACGATTCTTTATCTAGTAAGAAGACTATTAACTTCGGCTACTGTTTCAGAAAACACTGCATTTATCACTGAATTTTAACAAACAAGTGCAATGTTATTTCTATTTATGTTTCTTCATCAAATTCGTCATCATCAGCGTTATAACCGACTATTAATCACATCCAATTGGTTCAGCCGGAGTCCGCCGACATCCACCCATTATTTCATTTGCGCCCCTAGTCACAAATAATAAACAGTTTCCAGTTGCCATGTTTAAGATAGGACACGTAATAGACAGTTGCGTTACATAGTGTCATTTACTACAATGGTGGTGGAGACAGGGAAGAACAGGACCGATGCAGATGCAATAGCAAAAGAGAAGTCTAACACAACAAGGAGATAATGAAGACTCTGGATGATGATGATAATCGGAATTTATTGAATCCAACGTTACCAAACTATAGTAACATGGTAACGTCTAGTTATCTAGAACACGTTGAAATCTTTAAAATCTAGATAACCATGTATCCAAGTAACAACTTAACAATGATAACAGGAAATGACTAATTCGGTAATTTAAATTCTCATAGAAGCAGACATAAAATAAATAGACCAATGTACGTGATATGTGGCTCAACGGCCACGTGATAAGCCCCGCTATCACACGTGGTGCTTATAGATAAATGTAATTCGCTTGCGAAACCGATGTTGATTTAACCGGAGTATGCTTACACACATGGTAATGTGGGTAACTTGGGTAAGCTGATGCTTCGATACCCACATTCGGTTGATATAATATACATAATTATCTACGCTAATACCGTAAGGAAGTTAAAAATAATCGTATCTTGAAATAAACTTAGGCATTGAAGCATTGAAGTACTGAAGCAAAGAACTTTTAACTTCCTAAATTTTCATAAAGTACTAACATAAATTTAAATCGTAATTTATACACATACCCGTATCATAAAAGCCGTAAAACGCGGTTGACCTTAATAAAATTGTTTTGGCTTTGGTATTTGCCAATAAAAGTTGTTGCCTTATAACCGTTACGGAAAATAAAACCCGTCTCATTTTCCTCGAAGTAAGTAAACACGTTTCAAATTCATAAAAGTAAAGTCGAGTCTCGACAGAAATAAACAAACAAGGCAGCTGTGCCCGGATCGAATGGCAAATTCGTACAAAGGTCAAGTAATAAGTCAAAACATAACGAGGTTTATCTTACAATGAGTCCGTTCAGTGGAATCCGGCCATCGGAGCCCGAGATCTGACACCGCTTAGAACAACCCGAACATTCCATGTTGCTCTTACTAATGGAACGTAAGTTCTTTGGCTTAAATTACAATGCACGTGAAAGAAAATACCCCACACAGTAGATAAAAAAAGATGTTTTCACACTACAAGATGTCCATGAAGGAAATATTCAAGCAAACATGCTTATACGCTACATAATATGGGGCCAAAGACTTTAGTAGTAGCTTTACCTAGTCTTTGTATGGATGGGTCTATATTAGTAATAAGGAAATGAAAAATATCATAGGTATTGGTCACTGTTACTTTTGTATGCACCTATAATAATAACATTAATAGCATCTAACATACATGTTTATTATTGGCTGCCAGTGATAAACTGGATCATTATTCAACTGCAAGTATTACGTAACCATCCATTAATATCTCTAAAACATTAAATAATCCACGGTAATAAAGAACCTCAAAAGACCAAGTTTGCCTTCCCCTCTATTATTAGACACCCAAGAAAGAGCATTAAAAGTTGGGCATTTCTTTTGAGAAGTTTGTGAACTTTGCGGGAGAGGGCTCGGGGCCAATATAGAAATAAACCTTGATTTATATCCGCTTACAACTTTTTTGACAACTGTCTGTAACATTAAACTTGATTGAGAAACTTAGTTTGCTGTTAATTTGGAAACTTGTGTTGAAATTCAGCTTGTTATCATTGCTTAAAATCTTAAATAACTAGTTACTGAGGCTTTAGCCTCAGGCTTCATATTAGTTTAAATAAATAGGTACCAATTTAACCATCCCCAAGTTATTTATAGTTTAATTAATTCAAATAAACCCGTTCATATATTCTTGTGACATTTAAAATAATATCTGTCAAGGCTCGCCGCTAAGTGAGATCTAAAATATAATTGTGATTTGAAGCAAAATTATACTATCGAGAACATTTCGAGAAGTAATATTATGGAAGTGCTGAATGCTTACGTAACTTTGCTTCGAGTTTTTGTGTCGATTGCTTTTATATACAAGTGTTAATAGTTTGTCGAGTGAAACGCAAGAGATACTATACCCTACTTCCGAGTCATTAGTAAACGATACGACGACGTTACAGAGCGGCGACGCGAGCATGAGTGCCACACGTAACATGATATACAAAGAACCTGTTTATTAGCCCAGTTGCTTCCAACGAGGTTATTTTATAAATGGTCTTGTAAGCCTACATTAACATAGTCGTTTATTACGGAGTTATATTGGTGTTTAGTCAATTTAAAGTAGGTGATACTCTTTTTAATTTGGCTGCTTGGTTATAATTTTATCTGTATTAATTAATCACTTTATAGGTACGATATATGAAGAAAAATTCATCGTGTTGGGTGGTCCATAAGAGATTTAAATAATCTACGAGTATGATAAATTTATATGTGAAGTTCATGTCACGTTATATTTAATATTAAGTTTGATATTACGCCAAAAACTGTAAAAATATGTTTTTGATAAGTTAATTAAATATTGCGATAAAAAAACCTACACACATTATCCATTTGTTAATAAGATATTTATAATAATAAATGTTATTTGCCTTCGCAATAAAATTGGTAACGTTTCGTGTTATCTAATCTAGGACAATAAAGAGAGCATAGTATAATTAATAAATATAGGTACATAGTTAGGTATTACAGATATTCGTGAAACGCGTAGCATTCATAAATTATACACTAGTATAGTTATATAATTATGTATCTGGCTTATTCAATTTGCTATAATTATGAAGTTAATTCAAAAACACTCTTGAAATTTTACTGACGATGATGTATAAATAACATTACACCTAATTTTATAAAATATTCTGCGCTTTTGTGTGGTACAGACAGAGGATAAGATAGGATACCAGGTAGTCAGTGTTTTCAGAGGGATGGAAAATGGGGTGGTTGTTAATGGTGATATATAAATATACAATAAAGTTTTTGTAATGTAGCATTTATTACACCACCATGTCCAATTATTTATCATGCAAACCCAACCCAAAGTCATTTTAGCCTTTTGAGTTGAGCTCGGATTAAATGTGTACTTACTGGCCGAAACCAAGATATTCGCCGAAGAACCACATTCACCGACATAGCTGTTCAGATTTGCAAGTTGAAGTGGCAATGGACAGACCACATCGCTCAAAGAACCGATAACCGATGGGGAAGAAAGAAAGGTTCATGAGTGGAGACCACGAACCGGAAGACGCAGCGTAGGCCTCCCACTTGATGGACCGACGACATCGTGAGAGTCACGGGCATCCAATGGATGCATATGGCAGGCTGTCGTTCAGTGTGAAAATCTAAGGGACTATGTTCAGCAGTGGACTTTTTCTGGCTGACGATGATGATGATGAAGTGACCATAGTGCCTATAATAATACATAGGGATAGTATATATTATATACAAAACAAAATCGTTTCTGTAAAAACATAAATTCAAAAGGGAGAACAAGAAAAGATTCATATGAAGGCAATTGTTTACATTTTTTTATATGCCAAAAAAACAGAGAGTTTTTGCTTTCCGAGAAGATATAGGTAGTTTTTTTTTAACGGTGAGCAAAAAATGATGCTTTTCACCCGAATCGCTTTGTGAGCCGTAATTATAAGTAAGAATAACTTTGGGAATCTCTTTTGTTAGGAGGGGAGTTTTTGTGAGTGGGTAACGACCGAAGCAGGTGGTGTATAAAATGGCGGCTGGTATATGTATGGAATGGAAGAGTAAAAAATGCAGCAAAAACTTGTGGATGGAAACATGTTCGGGCGCGCCACAATGTCAAATGAAGGTCGAATGGGATGTTGCTCTTGTTTTGAATTATTCTATGGAACATCTCGTACACAGGTGTACGAGATACGAGTGTACTTTGTATAGGTATATAACGTGATATTTTTTTTATTACCATTATTTTATTACCATTTACCGGATGAAATAACGGCAGCAACGAGTCTGCAGTCTTACAAAAATAGATTAAAAACATGGCTCATCGAGCAGTCCTTTTACAAATTTGACGAATTTTATAAACTTGTGATATGAATGTACTACCTATATATTTTAAGAATTGTTTGACATTTGTATTATTATTGTAAATTTTTTATATTTTTTTTTTCATTCCTTATTTTTGTAATCTAATTAATTAATATGTTTGTATTTCAATCAATTAATTATTATTTTATTATTTGTTATATTCTTTCTTAAGTTAAAACTGTATTGACGTGTAAATTGCCATTTTATTAATAAATTTACTTATGACTTACTTATTATGGGCAGTCTAACTGTATTTGTAGTGTTTTTGCACGTATTTTGTTTAGTTATTATAGGCCAAGTATAGGTACATACATTTAGGAAATATCATTTGAATAAAAAGAACAACCGTGATAGTTTAAAACAGTGTTTTATCATTTGAATGTCAGATGAAATACAAGATTAAATAATTGAAGACTCCAGTCTTCAATTATTTAATCTTGTCGTAGGTCTACATATTATTTAGATATCTATAGATCTTGCTTGAAGTTTTAAATTTTGAATGTTTACAAAAATTACAAAGTAGCCTTTAATATGAAGTAATGCCTTAGTTAGTAATGTACCTAATTAATATAATTTTATATAGGTAAGTAGAGAATAATAAACGTAGGTAGTCGTAATGTAGTTTTCAACGTAGGTATACCTATTTTGCCTAATCAATACCTATCTAGCTAAATAGGTATACCTATACCTAAAAGCGAAATACTCAACTCACCGACTGACTCATCACGTAATCTCAAAAACTACTAAACCTACGAAGTTGAAATTTGGGGTACATCCCGTTTGGTAAGAATCCCATTTGGTAAACCACTTGAGATACCTACTAAAAAGTTGCGTTTGGTAAACATTCTCCTTTCCATACAAGAAGTTGCGTTTGGTAACCTTTTAAAGAATTTCATGTATTTTATCCCATTTGGTAAACTTTCTGTAGAAGTTAGTACACTCATGATAAAAATTAATAACATCAATTTTTTTTTACTTTATGTACTTTACCTTCGTTTGAAACTCACTCTCGCGGGCCGCTTGCGGTCTAGCAAACCACGTGACTTTGACGATTTTTTAAAACTTTGTACATCACCTTCGTCTAAAACTCACTCTAACGGGCTGCTTGCGGCCTAGCCGACCGCGAGCAACGCAAACTCTACGGGTTTTTTTCCATTTTCAGGGTTCCGTACTCAAAGTGTAAAAACGGGACCCTATTACTAAGCCTACGATGTCTGTCTGTCTGTCCTACCTACTAATGGCTGCATTTTTCGAATCGATTTTTAGATAGCCAGTTGAAATTTTCACAGAATTTCCGTAATACATATTAAATTATAAAATAGGCAAAAAATAAAAACGAAATGGGGGTCCCCATACAACAAACGTATTTTTGTATTAGCTCTAATGTCAAAACTGTAATACGTACAAGCGTCAAACTTAGCATGATTATAGTACACACTCTAAAGTATAACAACAAATAATAAATAATGGCCAAGTGCGAGCTGGTGACAAATTTCTGTTCATTACCAAGTTATAACTGGTAATTTCGATTTTGAATTTGGTGGTGGTACGGAACCCTTTGTGCGCGAGCCCAACTCGCACTTAGCCAGTTAATTTTTACAGTCTTCGATGGCCACTTTCACAATTTTTTTTCAAAACTCAGAATACTAAACAAGTAAACTAACTACGAAACTAAAAAAAAACATATTTGTTTTTTGGACCTGACTGTACCGTACAAAATTAATGGTTTGCCAAACGGGATTAAATGTATGAAGAATAAAATAGTTACGAAACGCAACTTTTTAGTAGGTATCTCAAGTGGTTTACCAAATGGGATTCTTACCAAACGGGATGTACCCGAAATTTGGCAGGTAGATACCTAGATACCTTGTGTGGATTCTGGATACCCGCTAAGAGATTTCGCAAAATGGCCAAAATAAGGCCGATTTAATCTAGGGCTAATGAGGGTTTTTAAAGTTTATATTTATAATGAAAGTCTACGCCTACAAATTCGCGGGCAACATTTAGTATTTAGATTATTATTTAACCTATTACTCATATATAAGTAAGTAATTTATTTTTATAGGTACTGATATTTCTCAATGTATACAATAATATTATAGGTATATTAGCATTATATTTTCCTGTTATGAACATTATTATATTATTTTACCTAGGTAGGTAGGTACTGAGTTAGAAACATGATTTATTAACCTATTTCAAATTTATATTTTATATAAAACGTTATTTTACCAACTAGGTACACTTTTTTAGTTTAAAAAGTATAAATTGGGTAAGTTCTTAAACTTTTGGATTGACTTTTTACTTTCAACGTAGGTACCTATATACCTAATAGGTATATATCCAACTTAGGCTAAGTCGTTTCAGTGTTAGATTGTAATTTGTTAATAAAAGTAAGTAGGTATTTATTTGATAATAAAATATTTACACTTGTAATAAAAACCTATTATAGGAGATTAGCTGACCTAACAGACGTTGTCCTGTCTTAGAACTGTCAAACACGCAAAGTTAAAATTGTAAATCTTATAGGTATTTTTTAATTGGAGTTTTAGTTGGGATCCTTATTTTTTTTGAAAATATATTATAGCCTATGTTACCTGTGGATAATGTATCTTCACAACAGTGAAAGAATTTTTTCAAATCGGATCAGTAGTTTCGTAGTCTATTCAATGCAAACAAACAAACAAACAATCAAATCTTTCCTCTTTATAATATTAGTATAGAAGTAGGTATAGATAAAGATAAATCTGTGTAGATAAGCATATTTTTATGAAATACCTAATACCTACCTAATTTCGAATATCAGAAGCTGATAGAGAAGGCCCAAGTATAGTTTTATTATCGGCAATACATAATAAATAGGTACCTACCTAGGTATATACCTAACTAATATTAAAGGCATCATCAAGTAGCCGAAGTAGGTAGTTAATGAGTAGATCTTTAATAATAGGTGTAGAAACCTCAACAACAAATCTTCTGGCCTTTTATGTATTAGGTATGTGCTTTTAGTTAAATTGAACTGAACCTAATCGGTAAGATTAGAGCCTTTTTTTATACAACCCGCTCTCACTGCCTCACTAGAACGAGTAGGTATTGGATGCAAAGTTTCGACCTAAGTCCAATTTCACGGCGCGCTTAGAAAACACGTAGGTAGGTCGGCATAGGTGTACGCATTCTACATGCGATGAAGTTTGTGGTTAAAAGCCCCCGTCTTTGTATTCATCCGGCGGCCGACTCCATTAATATAATGAAGCCACAACGCCAGCATATCACGTTCCTAGCAGTGCCCACGTCCGCATGCGCTACAAAAGGAATGTTCTGTATTATTATTACGCTGGAAAAAACGCTAACACTATATTTTTTCAACGCCATCCAGGTAGCGCAGCAAAACCGCCCGAGGGGAGAGGCGCCCGAACCGGTCCCTCGAAAAAAAAAACAGTCTTTGTGGAGAAGCGAAGGCATAAATCATGCGGGCTCACGATCGGGGCCGGTCGGCGGCCGACGCGTCTCGCTCGGCTCCACTCGGCTAATGAGCCTTCAATCAAGGTCAACTCGTCGGAACGTTGCGCTCACTAATTTATATACTTCTTACCTACTCTTTGACTGACTACACAGTACCTATACGTTTACAAAAACAACATTATTATGCATCACATTAAACGCGACCGGTTCAAAGTTATTTATATACGTATTATACGTTATTCGTATACGTTTTTTAGAGAAATAGGTAGGTTAAATTATATACCTACACGTACAGCTTAATCGACCTGTGCAGCAGTTTTATTTTGTAATATAATTTTATTATTAATTACTTATCTAGTAGGTATGATAATTAGATCTATTCTGACGACAGCTCTAGAGAATAAAATAGTATGGCAATTAAATTATACTCAGATAAACACTCGGGAATCTTAAAGATCAAGTAAGATAAGGAGGATATTTTTATTCAAACAAGGCACTTATCTGGGGTAATAACAATAGCAGCATTGAACAGAAGCTATTGTGTGAGGTTGAAAACAAACATTTCTCATTAGGCGAGTACCGCGAATGGCATTGTTCTGCGAGAGGACATAACGGACCGTGTCGGGTACCTACTCGGATTCACGATTCTCGTCAGCCTCGAGCCCCGACCGACTACCTTTGGAATGTCAAAGGATATAGATACCAGGGTCTCATTTACGGCGACGCCGACTAATTCAGCCAGTTACTTAATTAACGAAATTCCTTGAAATTAATAACTGCCCGACTAACAATAAACTAGTATCTATAAATAGGTAAGCAGGTAAATGTGTTCGTGTAGCTTTCTATGAATACAATATATTTTAAAAACAAATTAGTAGTTCGTGTTTCCCAGAGTAGGTACCTTAAATTACCTAAAAAATTACACACAAACTTAAAGTATCTTTTTGTAATATAGGTATAGATGAATAGCACAATGTATTACTCAGTTGTTATAATGCATGTAGCACACATTTTATTGAAATAGGAAAAAGGATTGTTTAAAATTAAAGTTTAAATAAACTGTTTTAAATGTCTTATGAAAGAAAAAGTTACATGAACTCTTTGCCAAATAACCCCCAATGTGTTTACAAAATAAAAATGATTGTACAAGCGAGAAAGCGTGCTATGCGTGAAGTTTTCTAAACGGTCACATTTTTTGTTTGGAATTCTGGTTTTGATTAGAATAATAATTATTATCTAAGCTCTTGTTTCATGGTGAAGATAGTTGAGTAATCGTCCTCGCGAACGAATATACCTACGAGTAGGACAAATATATAATGTTAGTTAGATACTAAGTACTAGTTAAAAAGTACCTATTTCCGAGAACATAAACTTTCATCTTGCAGGGAATTCCAGCAAGTCGAGTGGAACGGGGCGGCGCAGCGGGGTCAACGGACAGTGGACCTCGGACCAATTCGCGACATGAGATTGAATAATAAGTTGATTGCAGATCCAAGGCCGGCCGCAGCCGCCATTGCTACGCGTGCCACCGCCATTTTGATCGGCGCGACAGGCACTCGCTCACATAACATCGCACCCTTCCTGCACTGGTAGGTATAATTATACTTAAACTAGCGACCCGTCCACCCGGCTTCGCACGGATGTAATTTACGTGTGAAGCCGGGGCGGGTCGCTAGTTATATATATAAACCTTCCTTGAAAATGTATCTAACTGATGGTGAAAACCGCATCAAAATCCGTTGCGTGGTTTAGGAGGAGTTAGCGGCCATACAGACAGACATATTATTGCCTTAGGTATTAGAGATATTATTGCCTTAGGTATATTCCGTATATTGTAACTGTAAGCAAGTCAAACCTACGTGCCAATTCATACCAAATTAAAATTTTCCCAGGCATCCTCTAATATCTACGTGGGATGTTTGTGGGATGGACGTAGAATGTAGATGCACTCTATTATATTTATCACTTCTCTTGGAGTACCTATGTTTGTAACTTTGTACCTATCATAAATGTCATCATCGTCATTTTATTTATTTGCTCTTGAAGTAGGTACATAATATGTTTGTAACTTTGTACCTATCATAGATGTCATCATCTTCATTTTATTTATTTGCTCTTGAAGCAGGTAGTACATATGTTTGTAACTTTGTACCTATCATAGATGTCATCATCTTCATTTTATTTATTTGCTCTTGAAGCAGGTAGTACATATGTTTGTAACTTTGTACCTATCATAGATGTCATCATCTTCATTTTATTTATTTGCTCTTGAAGTAGGTAGTACATATGTTTGTAAATTTGTACCTATCATAGATGTCATCATCTTCATTTTATTAATCAATGCTCTTGAAGTAACTTTGTTTGTAACTTTGTACCTATCTTGGATGTCATCATAGGTATACATTTTTACCGTGAATGTCCGAAGCGTAGTGTATCTTAAGAGACACTTTTTTGGACTAAAATCATCTGGCTACCTCCACCGCATCTTCGGTGGCCAGCGTCTATTATTACAACTTTTTGTAAGTGAATTAGCTGTTGTCCGCATTTTAGTACGCGTAGACTTAAAACTTTTAATCCTCCTCTCCTCCCCTTAACTGAGCCCTTTTGGAACAGTTTACGACACTAACATCCCATAAGGAACCTACCAGCTAAATTTCAGCTTCGTAGTAAGTACCTACAAGGAGTTTTAGAGATTTAAATTTCGATTTCGCGATGAGTCAGTGAGTAGTGGTACTTCGCTTTTAGTTTCCGCAGTTAAAAAACTAAATGAACATAATAATAAAAAAATAAAATAAAAAATCCTACATACAACTGTTTTAATTATGGACCTGAACCTGCATGATATTTATATTACCTATGTTAAAAAGACGTAATTCAATAAATAGGTCAAATTATATTTCTTTTGATCTCGGACTAACATTTTCAGTGCAATAGTGTGACATTATGCAAAAGTGACATTTTGAGAGTAATAAATTACCTACTTAAATTAAATGTGACACTGAGAGAATGTGACGTTATGCGAGAAAAAAAACGCCACGTTGTGCTAATGTGACATTTTGAGCACGTGACATTGTACGCCGAGACGTTACTACAGTAAGTAGAACCTAAAACAGGTACTGTCAGGTACTTAGCTAGGGTACCGTCAAAATAGCTTTGAAAAGTGTTGCTTCTTATTTTGCTACAATGTTGCTGAATGTACCTACTTACCTATTATTAAATAACAGTACCTAACATAATAGGTATTGTTTGGTTGACAATTATTTATAAGAGTCACACAACAATGTAGAAGCTTACACGTACGTCATTTGCGGTCAATAATATTTCATAAGATAGGTATTTACTTCAATGAACCTAAACACAAAACTTAACCTCCCAAATAACGTACCTACCTACTAACGCATATTAGACAACATTTCAAGGCCAAGGTATCGTATGTCTATAATATTATTATTGTTTACCAAATAACCATTCAAGTATTACGTAAGCTGATTTTTTACAATTATTTACTCCCCCTTCCCCTTGTCAGCAAAAGTAATCATTGGTACCTATATGCATTTTTCTTTTAAATGCGTACCTATTCATTATTTGTTCCAACATGTGTGTTTTATTTTCAAGCATAGACAATTTGTGGGTTGCCATTTGTGTAAAAAAGTAAATAATAACGGCTGACGTAGGTAATCACGATATCGACCCCCCCCCCCCCCTCCGCCCACCCCACCATGTCATCAAAAATAAGCAAAGCAAAGACCTCCCCGCCCCCCTCAAGCGCTATAACTTAAACGCTAAACGTAATACTATAAAGTGTTTTTTTTTCTATAAGTATACATACGAACAATAATAATAACATAACAGTTTTTTACATATTAAATTATTTGCAAATGCAAATCTCCAACTTCTTCATAATATATTTTTTCGTGTTTTTTTTTTTCTTTCTCTATATTTTAATACTTATTTTCATTTTGCTATTCGGGGTGGAGGGGAATCTAAGAAATCTTAGATAATGAAAATCGGTCCAGCCGTTCTTGAGTTATAAATGGTGTAACTAACCCGAAATGTTTTTATATATTATAGGTATACAGAAATAAAACTAAAGCATTTTTGTTAATCACAAAGTCCTTAAAAATAAAATAAATAATTTTATTTGCTCCGAGGTTATAAACCGGTTCCAAGTGTTTCAACTTAACACGATGCCATATGCCATGCCGGTCCTAAACAACCGACAACATAGAACATAGTGTAGCTGTAGATAAGTAGTTACGCGCGGTACGCTCGTTTAGTTCTTGTACCGCGCACCGCTAGCACCACAATAGAGACCCCCCCCCACCCTGCGAACCTCTGGCCCGCAGCTGTTGACTGACTGCTGCGGCCCGTCGCCAGTCCGCTCTCCACCTCCCCAGTCCCCTCTCATTGCGCGCACTCAGCGCAGTCAGTTTGGATGTGCGCTTTTGTTCGCACGCGCGCCGCTACTTAGTTCATTGTTGTCGGGAACAAAAATTTGCCTGTGTACTCACTTATCGACTTCAATGCGCGCTACCAAGAGCTCAAACTACTGCTCCGTACCAAAATGCGTAAAAGACCGAAACCATGCTTGCTTCCTTCTGCCGAAACACCATCATAAGTATGAAACTATTTTAGATTTTCGCAGTTGTTTACTAAATTTTTTGAGATATATTTAGTATCCATTATAGGTATATAATTATATATATATTTATTTGAGATACCTACTATCTCAAATGTACTTAAGTATTTACTGATGTCGAATAAATATTATTACAATGTTTTACAAATATAGTTATTTAGTATAAAAATATATTATATTATCATTTATTGTCATTGTCATTAAGTAAAACCAGGCAAGTGCGAATCGGGCTCACGCACTAAGGGTTCCGTAGCACCACATTACCTATTAGCTACTACGAAAAAGTAGTGCAAAAGACAACATCGTGCCCAGGTGCAGTCACCTATACAAGAACCGACCGCGCCCTACGACGTTGCTTAACATCGGTGGTTGTACGATAACCAGCGGTGAACACAAATTTGTCACCGACTCTCACTTGGCCATTATTTGTTGTTATACCTACTTAAGAGTGAGTAGGTTCTATTAATCATGCCATGTTTGACGCCCTTTTAACATTAGAGCAAATACAAAAATACGTTTGTTGTATGGGATAAACCCCCCTTTAGTTTTTACTTTTTGACTATTATTATTTCTTAGTTAAGCAACCGTAACATTACATATTTTTTGGTAATTTCAATTGGCTGTATTGCGATTCGAAAGATACAGCCGTTAAAAGGTAGGACGGACAGACAGACAGCATAGGGTAGTAGGGTCCCGTTTACACCCTTTGGGTATGAAACCCTAAAATATAGCCCAAGACTATGATACTCATGGATAGTATAGTTACATGTCGTTCCGGAGATTAGCTCCATCAAACATACTAAACGTTATTATTACCTCTCAATAATATTAGTGTAGATTGGGACATTTGGGACGTTCCTTTGAAAACTTAACCACTCGCAAATTGTAGTGTTTCAATTTAATGCATAGTTTTTTTTCAGGGAAACTCAAATTTGGATGTTACGATGCGGTATCGAAAAAAATTATACTGATACAACCATGGTTTGCGAAGCTCATTTTCATAAAGACATGATCTTAAATCATAATGGCCGTCAAAAAATTTTGATAAAAGGTGCGATTCCGACATTAAATCTACCACCTACAGAATTCAATACTTCAAACTCTTCCATTATACCTGCCAATACCACATCAGATGTAGAAATACCAAGTAATACCATAACAATTGTGGAAACATCAAACCAAGTAGGTAATTTGACGCTGACGCTTGACGCCCCATCATCCTATGCGGTTCCAATATTAAATCTACCACTTAAATCATCCAATACTTCGAACCCCGCCATTTCACACGAAAATACCATACCATATGTGAAAATACCAAATGATACCATAACAAATGTGGAAAAATTATACCAAGTTAATTATAGTAATTTCATGGAAAACGTAATTGTAAAGTCACTCAACGCTCCATCACCCCAAACAAAATTACTTACGGATACGCCGATCGTAGATCTAACTACGGATATTGAACCACATGACATTAAATCAGTTAAAGTCGAGTCATCTTCTCCCAAAACTAACAAAAAACAAAACGAAGATTTTGATGTTATAATAAACCCAATGGCAGTCGACACATCTTCTTTTACCATTGAAAAGGGGCACAAAGAAAACTTCGCTGGTGGAACAAGAAGTCACGCGTTTGATGCAACCCGAATTGACTCCAGTTTGGCTGATTTTAATTCTGTAGCAAAAACAATAACCGAACTTCAGAAGAAAATACAGATTATATCGAAAAACCCAGATGTACTAAAGATGCTTGCTGTCAAGATATATTTGAAATGCCCACAGGGATACGAAATATTACATAGGACTTTTCAATTACCACAAGTTTCAGAGTTAAAAAGTGTTTTTGATGGCTGCACTATATCAACTGATAATGACACACTGTTTGCATCGATTCTTCAATACAAATCAGAAATGATGTCTGTGAAACAAAAAGATTGTGTTCTTTGTATAGGCACAATGGATGTTACCAAAAATCTTTATTATGACATTAAGCGTGATAAGCTCATAGGAGTTTGTGATGTAAACAACATCCAAAAACCTGAACCAGCGCACAAAGTGTTAGTACTAACTATGCAAGGGATATACACAGACTGGAAACAACCTATTGATATTGCATACCTAAGTAATTCCAAAGATGACAATTTGGCACACATAGATCAATGGATCGAAACAAATATAAAAAACTTGCTGTACACCGGATTCAAAGTCCATGCTCTTGTATGTGAAACAGATTATCTTTTGATGACCACCTCAACACATCACGAAATATACCGCAAGATTTATTGCATTTACGATGTCGTGTCTTTGTTAAAATGGTTATTTTACGTCTTTTTGACACATGACTACATATTTGAGGGTGAAAGAGCCGAAATGCAGCATATTTTGGATTACGTCGAATTGGACAGCAAGAACCAACCAAGATTAACTCCAAAAATAACTGAGGAAATTTTAAAACCAGCATCAATTCAAGATGTAAACGCTGAGGATGTACTGAAGGTTATAAGTATGGAGACAGCTGCAGCTATGACAACACACATTAACTTGAATGTACTAAAACCAGCTGCGAAAAACACGGTACGATTATTAACTAAAATGAGCATGTTACTTGAAGTTTTATATTCCAACAAATGTGATAATTCATCAAAAGAAAAGCACAAACGAGTTCTACTTGATATGATTACTTTCTTCAATGACTTCAAAACAGTTAACAAGGTGACAAAAAATGAGGTGGCTGCGGAAGAGACTTTCGTACCAAAATTCCAATTAACAATTAAGGCCATTTTGATGTTATTTGAGGATATGCCATCTTACGATAATGACAAAGCTCTTCCAACACAACGGCTGAACCTTAAACATACGAGATCGTTTTTTGACCGAATAAAACAGCTCAAGAAAGATAACACCAAACCATCATGCAAGCATGTATACTTAGCTTTTATACAATCTGCTTTGCTCAATATTTTAAGGTCAACTCATGGCAAAAAACATAAAGCAGACTTGGAAGATTATTTGAACGAGTTCAAAAATACATTACTTCATTTTAAAGGCAATCCACATAAAGTTAATATTCCTTCGGATATTACAATAAAGTGTTTAGAATACAACACATTAGACTTCAAAAATAAAGACTCTATCGTTCTGCTAGCAGGATTTATACTGAAGAAATGTTACGATCGCCATTCTGATTGCGATGATATGAAAAACTACACTTTTATCGTATTACAGGACACAAGCTCAATTTGTAAAACAATACTCAAAGAGATCCAAGACAGTGTTTGTGTGGTGCCGCAGGAAACCTTCATAGAATTCGTAGAAATGATGGAGATTAGATTCCAAGCTTTTGTAACCAAGGAAATTTTACAAAGCAGCAATGGCTTTATTCAAGGGTTACTGAAGGCAATGCAGCCCGTTACTTTTCAGATGCCTTGCTCTTGCTTCCCGATTTTTTACGCAAAGAAGCTTTATTCGCGAGTAAGAATTTATGACATGCTGAAATATAACAACAGTTGTTTTACTTCATTTCCAGAACAATATAAATATCTCGTTGTTAACAATTTGTGAGTGGATTTTAGCGTCGGTTGCGGTATGTTTTTGAATATTTACGCGGATATATTTTGCAATTTTGTTTGTAGGTAGGTATCTGTATTCTTACGTTTGTAACCTATATCAGAATATTCTATGTATTAACTTTTTTAGATTGTATCTGATCAGTTATGTTGCTATGTTTACTAACGCAATTGAAAAAGTAAAACTTTAATAAATGTGATTTATATTTTTAAATGCTTACTTAATAAATGTTATTTATATTTCAAATGCTAGTTTTTTACATTTTACCCTTCGCCGTATTATTACTACATTGAAAATAATAACACTAGCTGAAACCCACGGTGTTACTCGCGATTCCCAGTTTTACCGCATTTCGTTAAGATTAGCCAGACCGTTTAGTCGTGAAAAGCGAACAAACAGAGAAAGAATTACTTTCGCTTTTATAATAATGGTTAGGATAATAACTAAACTCCAACGGCCTTAACTACAAACATTAGCTAAGTTAATTAATGCTTAATTTAACCAATGTGCTAAGTGTTCTCGCGCTGACAATTTCTGTCAGCGAGAAGTTGATAAAGCATATTTAAGCATTGATTACCTTAAGTACCTCACGTTTCTAAAAGTAAAGTCGTAAAATAAATAAGGATAAATCCCAAAATATCTATTAGTGGAATTAAACTACGCCCAATACAATAAAATAAAACTTTAGCTCGACGGCTTCATAAGAAAGCGGCTCGACAGGTTTTATAAAAGGGACCGGTGATAAATTCTTCTAGGTACCGATACCGATTAAGTTTCGAAAGCAAAATTCCCTTTAAGGGCACCATGAATCTCCAAGCCCACTGCGATTAGAGAGAGACGAATGTACGTGAGATCATCGAGATAGGGAATGTACGCCCTACTCGTATATTATGTTTGAAAACCGGTCTCGCAGACATGTTATAACTGCAGAGGGCAAATAAAAGACGTAACGGAGGCGAGAGTGGCTAACCAGCGATAATTGTGTGGAGAATGTATTTGCACAGACCTGTGAAAAATACTCGACCACCGCGCTCTTGACGACCCGCTCTCGTGATCCGAATGTTGAAAGAATAAATAAGTACAGCTTAGAATACAGATTTTGTATTCTAAGAAGTAAGGTAAGTAGGTAAATAGCAATACATTGAAATGGCATCGTTTAAGTTTACGTAAATATTACCACATATTACATGTGATTTTGTGGTTTCGACTGAAACTATGACATTTATTACTCTGGAGTTTGTTGTAGCTTTATGATGCTAACAGACGTATGGATTTGGTTGACCTTAACCGTCGTCCAACCAACGAGAGAGAAAGAGGGGAAAATGGGTATGTTATTCTCACTCTTTCTCTCCCGTTGGTTGGACGGCAGTCCGTCTAAGTTTGTCTCGTCAGTATACCTACATTGGGGTCACGGCAACAGGCCGCCGTTCATACTCCAGCATTATTTTGCCTCTGCCTTCCTTAATTGGAAAGATTCCTTGATTGATTGGAACTTGGAAGGTATTTTAATAAATAAGAGAGATTTTGCACGTCCTAAAATTGGTGTTAACTATCAGCATCACAGTCATGGAATCCTAAATTAAGTACACGGTTGCCGTCATCGAGTTAGGTATAATTATAAATTATATTATTATTATGATGTATTGCAGAGGACATCAGCATTTTGAGAGGCCGCTGCTCCTCTCGTCCAGCTATCTCTTTCGCATATTTTCACTAGTTTAATAGATAAACATAACTAAGTATGTAAAAACTATTATCAATTTAGAATTTAGGTAACCTTTACGGTATTATTAAAGAATAATTGCAAACGATTTGATTGAATGTTTTCGTTGGTACTTGACATGTTTTATTTCGGCGAACGAAATTGATCTAAAATAACTAATTTTTCGATCTTCTTCGCCATTCTCTAAAATATCAACACGTGTTGCTTTATACGGTTTATACCATTAGTTATGTTATTCTATGAGTAATGAGTTTATTTAGAGTCTATTGCTTTTTTCTTTGTTCTAGTAATATTATACATCTATTTTTTTTATTTACATGTTTTAGCGTTCATATAATGTACTCTGTTTTTATAAGTAGAAACTTCTAAATGGCCTCTTTGTCTCTAGCTAATTATTAACTCTGTTAATTAAGACCGTTAGTTTCTCTAAGATAATAAAAAATAAATAAATAAAATAAATGACCAAATGTTTTTTTTTTAAATCTCGTTCGGTATTTAAATATACGTAGTATTTCTGTATTAGTTTTCAGTGATCTTCAATAATTATCAATAAAAAACCGACTTTAAAATTACGTTAACTTGCGATTGTCGGAAAATATGTCATCCACATATTTTTTTAGTTCTTTTAATTTAAAAACCAAACAACTGAACCGATTTTAATAAAAAAAAATATGGATCTTAAAGTTATAGTGGCTATATTCTTCTTACAAATAAATAAAAATGAAATTTTCCATATCAATTATTATTTATATAAATGACGCATTTCTGTGGTAGCAAACAAAAAAATACAACTGAATTGGGATATGGGAACCACCTTCTTTTCAGAAGTCGTTATTTTTGCTGTTGAAAATATGCAAAAAAGACTATACCTAGCTATGGCTTGGCTTGGGTAAGTAGCAAGTTGATAACCCTATAAAGAGCGACTGAGACGCAATGCTGAGTAGTTCAAGTAACGGTAAACCGGGGTGAAAGTACACTTAATAACGTAACGTGCGAAGGATTCCGTTTTATTACAGCCTTCGCGATAATAAGCATTGCGGTATAGTTAGGTATAGTGGTGTTATTATCTAGAACGACTTTCAGACAATGTTGATCGCTTGACGTCAACAGATACATACTTAAATCTGTCTCTGATTAAATAAAAGTAAGTAACCTTAGTGCAATCCCACAAGATTCAATTTTAGTACCTACTAACTTAGTGGTTTGGTTTGAGCTGTTGCGTGTCTACGACTTTAACTTATTTACCTACTTCTTATGTTACGTAAGGTTACTTATCTACTGATATGAATATTATAACACATTTTGAATCTCTCACTGAATATTCCGCTAAATTACTACCAACGAATCCAAAGATACTAGGAAAAGGAACAAAATATAACAAATATGAAAGGAAAAATTATTTACGGGCGATATGAGGTCGGGGCTTAGAATAACTACACACAGAAACCATATAGGTATGACACCATATATGACACCATTTGAATGGCTTAAATTTTGCGAATGTACTTGGTTTCTTTGTGTAGTTATTCTAAGGGTCGGGGTGTGTTTTTAATGGTAAAACGGTTTATCTTGATTTCCGGCAAAACAACAAGACCTATAGAAAAAAGTAATGGCAAAGTTGTAGCTAATAAAAAGATCTACAACTTTTGTATGTAACTTTGTAACTTTTTTTCACATAATGTCAAAATTAATGTGAAAAATTCGAATAACCAAGGTTTTGGTTTTTTATTTTTATCTATTAAAAAAAAAAAACACGAAATTTGGTGAAAACTTTCTTTTTATGTCCACATACAAAACTTAGGCTTTGGGGTTGATCCCGCCCGTAGTAAAAGTTGTTCGTAATGAGTATTAACCTCAAATAAGACAAGCAAGAGAAAATTGGTATGCCTTGTACAAATATCGTTCGTGTTCAAACGCTGCATTATTCTACGTGCTCTAATTTTCATATTTTTTAATTTATTTTTCGCGATTTGATTTGCACCCATACCATAGTACCTAGTATAATAATCTTTGATAGTACTAAGTAAATGTTGTGCACAATGATGATCCATCCCTTTCGGCTTAAGAATGCGTAGGAAAAAAAAAAAAAGGCGAGGAAAATTTCTGATTTCACCCGCGCGTCTCGCATCACCCGCATTAGTGTGAAACACAACCACGGCAGCGCGGTAGTCGCGCGCAGCTACAGTGTACACAACTCGTGTACTTGGACTCGTCATGCGGCAAGGAGTAATAAACACAGGAGTATATAGTTGCATAGAACTAAAGGACGTAAGTCTCAAATCGAATACCTATAATTTATTATGAGAGTACTAATTAATCTAGGTAAATTTTGTCTTAACACAAACAAACAAACTGGAAAACAAACTATATTTTCCTTCGGTGAGTATTTATTTTAGATATGTGGCTGAAGTACTTTCCAAGTAAAATCAAAAAAAATTGCAAAAGGCACCATTTTCAAAACATTAAAGTATCGAGTAAATATCTTTCTATTATGTTTCTGTCTTAATGGCGGAAAGAAAATTAATTGAAAAATCATATGTATCAATTATTACGTTGATCGGATATTTGGTTTAATTATAATATCATGGCAAATTAGCATAAAATTTCGGATGCCTCCTCTTAATAAGTAAGTAGACCCTCTCCGCGTTACCCAGTAGGTACCTATAATGTTATGATTGAAACAGTTAAGGAATAAATAAAATAAATAAATAAATATTCCGGACATTTTTGCACACACGGTCATCTGACCCCAAACTAAGCAAAGCTTGTGATATGGCTGCCTGAGACTGATACACATAACACACTTCGACGAAAGTCTTTCGTCGAAGGATACACTTACATGCCCTACCTATATAGTTTTTTTATATACATACCTACCTACTTAAATAGATATTAACAACCAGATATAGAACAAATACAAATGTGTTTGTTACACAAATGAGGATTATTATTTAAATAGACTCGTTAGTCGAGCAGTGACACTGAAAATACGGGGTGTCAACAATTTTCTCGGAACAGGAATTTAGCACGCAAAGCACGAGCGCACGAAAAAATGCAAATTGTTGTTTGTGCGGTGCGGACGGGCAGTGCGGAAACGGTACCTACCTACGCTACGATGGATGGTGAGATTGGTGAGTCTACTCCGACTGTCGCCGATATTGTTGGAGTGAAGATGTCGCCAAGTCGTCATGACTTGAATCACTAAACATTAGAATAACTACCTACCTATATTCTAAGCAATAAACACTTTTTAGCCCACGACGCAAAATGAGTTGGCGGAACGGCGCAAATGGCGTTATAAGTTTTAACGTGTATAATACCAAAGATTATATACTAGAGATAATACTTATGGGTGTCTGTCTGTGGGGCATCGTAGCTGCCGAACGGCTGAACCTTATAGTAAGCAAACCTGGAAAATTATTAAAAAAGTTTCAAATATTCGGCAGACCCCAATCTCTGCAACATCCCTAATTGACCCAAATGTAGAACCAATAAGATCTACTAACGAAATCAACGACTACTTTGTAGGCATTGGGCGAGAGTTGGCAAATAGCATTGTCACTAGCGGAATGGATAACTGTGAGGAAAACAGCATGGCAGGTGAAACCTTTGGATATGATACTATGGCTGTTTTCGAAACTGACTGTGGGGAGGTAGAACGTATTGTCCGAGGGATGCGTAGAGACTGTGCGATTGGTTGGGATGGCATTCCAGCTAGCCTCCTTATAGATGCTAGTGAAGTGTTGGTACCCCCATTAACATACATTTGCAATCTGTGTCTCACCACTGGTACTTTTCCTAATTCTCTCAAGAAAGCCCTAGTTCTTCCAGTCTTTAAGAGTGGTGATAGAGACAGTGTCAATAATTATAGACCAATTTCCATCCTATCCTCCCTTTCTAAAATACTTGAAACATTATTAAATAATAGACTTTTAAAACATTTAAATAAGCATAAAATACTATCTAACAAACAATATGGATTTCGTAAGGGTTTGTCTACTGAAGATGCGGTTCTAGATCTCACAAATACTATAGTACGTCACTTTGAAGCTAAATCTAAATCAGTAGGTATCTTTCTAGACCTTTCTAAAGCATTTGACACTGTCTCTATACCAAAGTTGCTTGTGAAGCTGGAGGGACTGGGTATTCGAGGAGTTGCTCTGGACATTTTTCGTAACTACCTTACGGGCCGTACGCAATGTGTCAGGATTGATGACTACATAAGCGACGATAGAACTCTGACTTATGGCGTCCCTCAGGGGAGTATCTTGGGTCCTATACTCTTTATTATATATATTAATAAACTTTGCCAATTGGGAATACCTTTTTGTGACATATTTACATACGCAGATGATACTGCCTTAATAGTTAGTGGTAAAACTTGGGAAGAAGTTAAAATACATGCCCAAGAAGCTCTAAGAGTCGTAATGTCTTGGCTTTCTTCTAATCTCCTTACTCTAAATATAAATAAAACAAAATATATTACCTTCTCGCCGAATAATAGTGTCTCGCAACCTGATTTGAGTTCTTTTTCAATCACAGCTCACAAATGCCAGTCCCATCCAACACATGTTTGTAACTGTACCCCTTTAACATGGACTAATAATATTAAATATCTTGGAGTATATATTGATTCTAACCTAAGTTGGAAAGTTCAAATTAATAACCTTGTGTCAAGAACAAAAAGACTAATTTATATTTTTAAACATCTTAGATCATCAGCAGATAAAGACACCCTAAAAATTGTATATTATTCACTTGCCCAATCAATACTTTCGTATTGTGATACTGTCTGGGGTGGCGTATGTACTTCTAATTTGCTAACTCTCGAGCGGGCACAAAGAGCCATACTAAAAGTCATGCTCAGAAAGCCCATCAGATATAGCACAAACATCCTTTACAAACAGGCCGACGTTTTAACTGTAAGACAACTATTTTTGCTTCACACAATACTCCGGAAACATAAACAACTACCATACAACCCTGAAGATGACAACTTTCGTAGAAGAGGCAGAGTCTGCCCCACTGTGACATTCCGCACAATGCTCGCTTCCAGGCACAGTGTAGCCTTCGCAAATTTCCTTTATAACAAACTCAACAAAAAAATTAATATTTATCCCCTACCTTTTATAAAACTTAAAAAAGTAGTAACAGATTTCTTAAAAACATTATCCTACCAAGAAACAGAACAATTAATAAAATTCCATTGAGTATAGCTGACACATTATTATTATTATTTTTTCTGGTCACATATTATATATATATATTATTATTATTTATTTATTTCATTATTAATTGCATGCTTATGATAAGTGTTATATCAAGTATAATACTTATGATATTATTATTATAATTCTAATAACCTAATATCATAATTTTTCACAAATTCATAAGAACTTCTAATTGTATAACTGCATTATTATATTATTCTTTGTAATTAGTACTTCACGCGGA
Source organism: Agriopis aurantiaria (assembly GCA_914767915.1). Taxonomy (NCBI): domain Eukaryota; kingdom Metazoa; phylum Arthropoda; class Insecta; order Lepidoptera; family Geometridae; genus Agriopis; species Agriopis aurantiaria. The sequence continues at coordinate 12,399,528 of OU611992.1, read as the reverse complement.
GAGCACTGGCACCTGTAGCACAGTTTAATCACTAGTATGGGTGCCAGCCAGTTCCACAGTTCAAAATAACAATCATCTCATTGTATGTCCTATGCCTAGCTTTACAATATTATTGTTACTGTCTATTTTTAAAAACTTTTGGTCAATAAATATTTTATTATTATTATATTATTATTATAGTGGATGTATACACACGTATGGATTTGGTTGACGGACCGCCGTCCAACCAACGGGAGAGAAAGAGTGAGAATATCATATTTCCCTCTCTTTCTCTCCCGTTGGTCAGACGGCGGTTGAGGTCAACCAAATCTATACGTGTGTTAACACTATTAGAATAACTAAGTACATTTATTCTAAGTGTCTACAGTTATACTAATAGGTACCTAATAATTATACCTCTATAGGTATCTGAATCTTAAATTAATCTTCATGCAGATTTTCTTGAATAGCTAACAATTACCTATACCTATAAAAACATTTTCGATCAAGTCAAGTTTCCAACTAAAAAAACTAAATCAAAATTAGTTTAGAATAATTGTAGTTATTCTAAGGGCTGAAGTAATTAATTAAAGATTACCTACCTACGTAGTAGCATAGGTAGTAGTTACCTAAATAGGAATACCTCTATGGTAGGTAGAGGTACCTAGGTATTAGCTCTTTTATGCGGTTTTTTTTGTAAATTATTCCTACTCGTTTCTGAACTGTTCAGCCACCAATTTCAGATTTATAAATGTGACCATGATTAGGTAGGTAGGTTACTTAAGTATTAGGTTATTAGCTTTGGCTACGGAACCCTGCCTTATACCTACTTACCTTATACATATGTGTCTCGACACGCTCTTGGCCAGATTTCTTTTAGTCTTAGAATAACTATTCTAAGTATTTAGTTTAATTTTGTCTAGTTAAGTTGGCTGGCTGGATAGGTAAGTAGGTATTTACTCAACTGTAGATACAAAACAAATGTTTGTAGGTATGTAGTAGGTACTAGGTACCTAACCTAACGGGTATTTTGTAGGTCAGTCTGAAAAGGTCATTTTTCGCGTTCAGTGTTCACGATCGCATCAGGTCGGGTTATTTAATTATAGGTACCTACCTAAATGCCCATTGCGAGTTTTTCCTATTGTGTTTACTTATTCGATCGCGTCAACTATTTGTATGTAGTAAGAACACCGCCATGGCCCATCTAGCGGCATGAAGATGGCATTGCTCATATTTCATACAAATCGTAGGTACCTACCTACCTAAGTAGTTAATGAACGCAATCGAGTAAGGAAAAACTCGCACTGGGCACTCAGGTCTAAGGTCGCGTTCTCACCATCCATTGTTTCGCGTAGGTAGGCATCGTTCGTGGTCCTGGAATTCGCTATGACGCGTCCAGAATGGTTTGTTTACGCATGCAGTTACGAGTACAACCACACCAGCCATCGGTTTCCTATTGTTATCAAGGCGCTGAATATGCATTGCATAGGTGAGCAGCCAGTAAACTCTTACTTCTACTGCTTACACTTATTTCAGCGTTGTCGAAGCTCCTGAATTTTCGGGAGAAAATGACATTGACATCAGCTTGAGAGATGTTATCTCAAGCTAATGTCATTTTCATACAATTTCATCTTTCCGTAGGCGTTAACGCTAACAGAAAGTGGCTCTTGTCTAACCCCCCAGCAGTGCAAGTACCGTTCTTTATCAATCGTCAAATTTGACAGTTGAGATCGTCAAATTCGATAAAATGCCATTTGATCAGTAGGTACTTGCTATGATCGATTCCATGGCATTTTATTGAATTTGACGATCGATAAAGAATGGTAATTGCACTGCATACTCTCCAAATTGTTCAGTTCAAGTAAAAACCTGACAAACTGACTAGACCAAACCACAAACCAAACGTCTAGTCCCGGGCCAGAATCTTTTAACTATTCTGTGACATAGGCAGCCGTCGGAGTGCGGGAGGCGAGGTCGGTGCGGCGGGCGAGTGGAAAGACGCCGCGCCGCGTCCCGCGCGCCCGCACTCCGCCCGGCGCAGCTCATCGCGCAAGACGCATGTCGGGCGTAACGCGTTCCGAAACACCAACACACGCGGTGTTCAAGTTTTATTTTACCTTTGCACTGTTTCCTTTTTTGACTTTACTTTTAAAATATAGTTAGTACGTTTTAAATACGTCATGGCGAATCATTGTTGTGTTATTAATTGCTCTAATACGGCGACATTAAAACCGGATCTCGCTTTCTTTCCACTACCAACAGATCGAAGGTGAGTTTACAGTTTATGTTGTGATATTTATTTCGTTTGTTAACGAAAATGAACAAACGAGGCAACGATTTGTGTGTACTGGAAGGAGGATATTCGTCGAAACCAGTCTCCGACATAAGCAAGCTGATATGATTTGCAAGTTAAAGTGGCAATGGGCAGGCCACTTCGCTCGATAAACCGATAGCCGATGGGGAAGAAAGGTTCTTGAATGGAGACCACGAACTGGAAGAATGGTACTGCGTAGGTACGTAGACTACGTAGGCCTCCCAATACATGGACCGACGACATGAGACGTCGCGAGAAAGATGCAGATGGCAAGCTGTCATTCAGTGTGGCGTTCTAAGATAGAGCCTATGTTCAGTCAGTAGTGGATGTCTTCTGGCTGATGGGGATAATTTCTTTTGTTTGGTTCTATTAATAATCGTTAGTCAAAACAGCGTATTAAAGGGCCAGAATACCGGGTGCAGCCTAAGATATTTTTACCTGGGTGCAGCGATCTCGCTCGTGAATTAGGGTTCCGTACACAAAAATTGTAAACGGGACCCTATTACTAAGCCTACTCTGTCTGTCTGTCCGTCCGTCTGTCTGCCCGTTCTACCTTAAAACGGCTGTATCTTTCGAACCGTAATACTTTTCACGGAATACCTACCTATGTAATGTTAAGGCCTTTACGGCAGATTAATTAAGAAATAATAATACAAAAACTAAAGGAGGGACGGGGGAGGGGGTCCCCATACAACAAACAATTTTTTACGTATGTTTAGGGTTCCGTACCCAAAGTAAACGGGACCCGTAACATTACATATTCTGTGAAAATTTCAACTGGCTATCCTATTACGGTTCGAAAGGTACAGCCGTTAGAAAGTAGGCCGGACAGACAGACAGCTGAGGCTCAGTAAAAGGTCCCGTTTTTACCCTTTGTGTACGGAACCCTAAAAAGGGTACTTTTACACAAGAGCTGATCATATAATTTAGTTTTTTTTGCCTGTTTCAGACGTGAAGAGTGGCTTCGTCTGATATCACGTGAAGACTTGAAAGAAGTAACACCGCTTTCAAAGTCTCGCAGAGTTTGCGCAGAACATTTCTCGCGTGATGCTATTCTGTTCTCAAACACGAGGATGACATTAAAAAGAACAGCATTCCCGTCCCTATGCTTGCCGTTTCTAGATGCTCAAACGAAAAACGACGTGGATTTACCTTCTGCTAGCAAATCTACAGTAAATTTAGCTTCGAAATTAACGCAGACCGATTACGATTTGGATGATGAAAAAGTTTCAAAAGCAGTAGTTGCATCAGATTCAACCGACGTCAATAAAGACAGTCAAAACATATTTTACGATCTGTGCGACACTTATTTGACAAAAGACCTAGCATCGTTAATTAAAGCGAACGATAGCCTAAAATATAAAAACATTAAGTCCAATAAGGACGAATTTTCTCAATTCTGCTTTAATTTATACCAAACAAGTCCACAGGCTTATCAGTTTTTTCAAGGTATCTACGATTTGCCAAATTGCGACATATTATTAAAACAATACTTACAAATAGATACAAAAGTAAATGATACAGTATTGTTTTCAATAAAAGCCAGAGTTGATAAAATGACAGATAAGGATAAAAACTGTTCTGTGCTTATTGGGTCGGTTAAGTTGAAAGCGAATCTTTGTTATAATATCAAAGAAGACAAGATATACGGATTCCAAGAAATTAACGGAGTTCAATTAACAGATCCAACAACAATGGCATTAGTCGTGATGATCAGAGGGCTATTCTCCAACTGGAACCAACCTATAGGCTATATACTAGTTTCTCAAAACGATAACGAAACTATGATTCAAAATTGGATATTTAGCCTTATAAAACAGTTATTTGAGGTTGGTCTAAATGTACGAACATTAGTGTCTTCTACGAAAGACGATTGGATAAACGCCATTGTATGTGAAGGGTCAGTTTCTGTTGATGCCCCATATTTCCTCATCAATGACAAGAAAATATATCATATTTTCGACGCCCCAGATCTGATTAAATCCGCTCGCGACTGCATGATTTTATATGACATCCATTTTCAAGATAAAGTGGCAAAATATGAGGACCTTATAAATTTTTATAACGTAGATCAAAAAAAGATGTTGCCGCACGCACACAAATTAACAGAAAGTCATATAAGTCCAAAAAATAAAGAAAAACAAGAAGCGAAATATGCGATTCAACTCATGAGTAAGACTGTGGCCAATGGTCTTTGGAACTACATGCATTTTAATCTCATTAAAAACGCCAATATAGGCACAGTTGAATTCATTAGTAATATAAACAATTTGTTCGATGTCTTAAATGTTTCTAAACAAAATCTCGATGACACTGGACGCAAAAGAGTTTTTTGTAAAAAAGAAACACATGAAGATTTAAAAGAAATTTTATTGTTTTTTCAAAACTTAAAAGTTATCAACCCAAAGAATGGACAAGATATAACATTATCGGTAAAGTTTGTCAGAGGCATTTTGATTACAGTCAATGCTATTTCGTTGTTATATGATGACTTGCAGATAGAAGGATATAGTTTATTGCTGACAAAGAATTTGCATCTTAAAGCATTAGACAATTATACAGATAAACTGACTTCGCGTTTAAAAAAAAAACCTGTAAAACTAACAACTATACAATTTCCGGCAGCATTTAAAAAACTTTTCTTGTCACATCTTAAGATATTTACGCAAAGTGGCAGCACTAAAGGCGAAGTAAGGAATTTTTTGGCGCAAACCTGTCAATTAGACGAAGAGTTGGCCCAAAGTGATACTAAGAAGAAAGATTTATTTATTCGAGTACATTCAGAGATGAAGATATCAAACCCACGTTCTGCAAAAACCAACGGCAATGACAAAAAGATAGCAAGAGATGACTATGACCACATCGATACGTTAGAACAGCATTCTTTGTTGTACATTTGCGGGTATCTGTTGGTGAAGGCGAAAAAACATCATAAGTCGTGCCACATTTTCAAGCACTACTTATTTTCTCATGTGTATGAACCCAGTTCAGAAACTGGCAGATTCCAGCGATATAATCAACACATGCAAAACAAGAAAACTGCTCTACCCGCCGCGCCGTGTGACAGTTTCGTTCAATTTGTTAGGGAAATGGATGATAAATTCGTTAAAGCGTTTACGGGTAAACATATCGCGTTTCCAAGAATTGCCGACTCTCTATACAAGGACATTATAGAGATTAAAACAACGCCCCCGTGTCCCTGTTTTCCGAAAAAATACGTGGTAAAGCTGTTCATAAGGATTAAAATCTTTTACATGATACGAATGAATAACAGGTTATTCAATACGAACAGACGAAGTCGGAAATATTTAACGGTCCCTAAACTGTAATCATGTTCTGAGTAGACTTACTCTCAAACAACAACCAGTTCTGTTAATGTTTTACTATAAAGAAAATAAATACGTAATTGTTCTTGAGATGGTCTTTCAGTGAAGTCTAAGTACCTACTATATTATTATCTTTTCTGTAACATGGTATTTAATCATACTGATATTATTAATGCGAAAGTGTGTTTGTATTTTTGTTGGTTTGTTTGCTCCTCTTTCACGCAGCAACAGAGCAATGGATCGACCTGTTTTTTTGGATAGGTATAGTTCCAAGAGTCGTAGAGTGACATAGGCTACTTTTCATCATCTTCATCATCACCATTTTTCATCACTACGCGAGTGAAACCGCTCGGCGCAGCTAGTGTGTAATAATTACACAATTAAATATTATGAATTTGTTTTTTTTTAATTACTAAATTTGAAGAGTTCTCTACTTCAAAAATTTTACTTTTTGCTTGAATAAAAAAATTGTTGGTTGTCTCATCTGATTATATTGTACGTGCCTACAATATACCAATGTGCAGAGATTTAATTAAGTTTTAAGCCTCCGACGCAAAAACAGGGGTTTTATAAGTTTAACGTGTGTATCTGTGTCTCTCTGTGGCATCATAGCTCCCAAGTCCCAACCCAAATAGCTGAACCCAGTTGTTTTTTTTTATGTTAGAAAGGTCACTTGACTTATCAAAATCGGTTTAGCCGTTTGAAAATCTTCACTCCATTTTATCGGGTTCATAATTCAGAATGGCTCAATGTCTCGACCCTAATAAAACGCCTAAAATATATAACCACTGCCAAGGTTAGCATGTTTGCGTCGCTTGTGTTGCTCTGCCGAATTAGCAGCTGCACCAGCCTTATCTTGTGTCTCAGGAAGATTTGAAGTCGCCAAAGTATCGACACAAATTGCGTCCCATACAAGGAGCCGCCCCAACTTCCAGGGAACAAGTGTCATACAGTCAGGCCTCTTTCCATCGTCACGCGCAAGACCGCTCTGTTCGAGCACAGCTTTGTGACGTTGACACTTAACCAGCAGATTTTTTTTTTCGCTATTTCAATGTTGGTCCCTTCCCATAGTAAAAGTTGTTCATAATGATGAGTTGAGTTCAATGATCTCCCCGAATATCTCCACTGTCTCACCCTTACCAGTCACCCATAGGAAAACTTGTACAACATTTCTTACTTCTAGACAGCGGCTTAGGACGTGCGGTATCTGTCAGTGTATGAATAAAATTAAGATTTTTACTAAGTATACAGATTTCACTGTAATTTTTCATCTTAAGATCTTTCCCTAACTCAATAACGCCAACTGCAGTTTCGTTATCATCCCTGTGTCATTACAAATTACAGGTTGGGAGGTTAATTTTAACGCAAAGAACGGGGGTGAAACTGCATTCCAGCACGATTTTACATACCCACCCTCAAACGTGATCCAGACGTGTTACAATTTCCCCACCTCTTCAACACCCCTCGGGAGTTCCTCGGGGTGGAGGTCGCGTGGCCCCGCCAGTTTCGTCCGCATGCAAATTTAATGCTGTTATTCTTATTCAGACTTTACAAGGGCAGTGGGGGAGTAAAGTATGATAAAGGGGCATTATGTATATTAACGTGCGCGTTTCCGTAATAATATTCTTTTGAAATGTTATGTTAGTTTCAAGGAATTTCAATAGGTTATTTTTACTTAAGAGCTTATTCCAATTTATTGTAAGATATTTATTTCTTTAATGGTTGGAACTATTGGCTCTAATAATTCTGTAAACGTTTTAAGGCATCGTTTGAGATAAATAAGAAACATTCAAACTCTAAAGTGAAATGTTCATATTCCCAAGGTTAATGCCGCCAGAATTCAGAACCGTAGGTACCTACTCGAAAACGATAATAATGCCTAGGATCTTTCGATTAGATCACTAGAGACAAGCGTTGATAGTTGTAGATAAGTGCCTCCATTCCCAACCAATTCCATGCATACAGGTAGAGTTATTATGCATGTATATGTAAAACTATGCAAACAGCGTCACACGATGCCCGCACGCAAATTTTGCGACAGTACCGCTCGGGGAATGCAGATTGCTTCGTTATGGAGTATGTCGGGATAGATAGAATTTAGAGGCAGATTTCGCTTTGGTATATTCTATTTCTATGGTAATATCGTTGCGGCTCTATCTTGTTTTGGTAATAAACGTCTATCGTTTAGTACGTCTGAACCTGAAGTAGGTATAGTAAGAACGCCATTGAAATATTTTATTCAGCCGTTCTTACTTATAATTTGGTTATCAAGATATTTAGGATGTTACAACAACAACTATTAATAGCTCTTTCTTGTATAAAACATCCTAAAGATCCCCAGTTCGATAACCAAGTTGTTACAAAAACCGAGGCTGCCACACTTAATGGATGTTGTGATTTATGAGGTCCTTTCATAGACCTATTTCAAAGGATACAGATAATAAGGGACACACATCCTTACAGTATGATATACAACGTAGTAAGTACTGACAACTAAGTAGGTCAAGTCGCTTACGACGCGCGCGCGACGTAGCAGCGAATCAACATGCCAAGAATAGATCGATCGATAAACGCTAATGTATGAAGTACCAACGTAATCAAAAGGTATCTTTGATGTCGTTTTTATCAATTGACCATTAGCTGGACCCACTTAGCCTCCAAAGATATGTGGGCTGCATCTTCTAACGCTTGTTTTTCGGAAAATGCTCTAATGGTTTTTTTATATCATTACGAATTCCACTTCCGCACATCTCGACACCGTGACAAGCCTCACCTGCAGTCCACACATTTTGCATAGCTAGATATCTCACACAGTCAGCTAATGCCGCTTCTTTCGTCAACGGACCTGCAAGGTGTGGATTTGTCCTTCCCCCAAAGGTCATTCCTTCGAGCTTCAACATGAAGCGTTTTAAAAAGGGTATCTATAAACATCTATTCGGGTCGTCAAAGCATCGACAAACACCGGATGCAGGTGTACATAGACGGTGATTACTGCTTACCATCAGATGAGCAGCCTGCCTCAATCCCGCCTTTTTATAAAAAAATATTAGGCAAGTTAATTTATCTAACTTGGATCATTATAATTGATCATGAACGCAATAAGTTTAGTACTAACTTTACTAATTGAAAATAGTCAAAATTATAAAGATATATAGTTACTTACTTACCTAAAAATTCAATTGAAATCACACCGAAATTTGGAACTGGAACTTTAAAGTTCATATAACCTAAGCAATTTCGGCTAATATTACCTAGGTACTTTAATCATCATCACCATCAGGCTGAAGGCGCCCACTGCTGAGCATAGGCCCACCCTCCTTAGATTTCCACACTGAACGACAGCATGCCATCTGCATCCACTGGATGCCCGCGACTCTCACGATGGTACCCTACTTGCCAACTTAATAAGGAATTTCAATTATAATTTTATTATTAATAGTACCTAATCTATGAGGTTACCTACGAAATCGATTCTGTTTAAAAGTCCGAAGTAACAGGAGCAGTCTGTCGTTCCAGCGGCGCAAACATGGCGAAACCAATTAAAAGCAAATGGCTAGGTAAACAAGAGACGGCGGAAGCTTATCCAATATCCGAATTCCGTTAACAGACACAAAGGACTGTCACTGCCACGTCGCTTTGTGAACATGACAAACAGACTAACCCTAACTATACTAGCTATGTTTAATTTGCGGTTAGACTCATAGGTATGGCTATGGGTATGGTATAGAATAGATGTCTTTACGGCTTTCCAGGCGATAAAACAACAGTAATCGGGGTTTATGCAGAAGTGGGCGATATCAAATCTTCTTCTATTACAAACTACGAATGTGCTGGGAATTCATACGAGCTATTTCATCTCAAATATTTTAGTTGTTACCTATTGGAATTTCATTTACTTGCGGTCGGACAATCAACAAACGTGACTAAAGCCGCACAAGTAAATGAGCATAAAACAGAAAACCGTTCCCAATTAGGTACCAAGTTACCTATTTCAAGCTGCGTTGTTTTGTTCAGTGAAGCGATCGGTGATCGTGGGAGTTTGTTTGTTATTTCCAACCTTGGAAACTTGCTAGTTTGGCATTCAGAAGTTCTTCTCGCGGGCGTGTTGCGAAACACAGAACGAAAGCCAACGAAAGTGACCGAAGTTTGAGAGAATTGAGCGATCAACAACAATAAGAAAGTTCGAACGCCCTCGGTGATATTTTGTTCCAAGTTGCTAGCTATTCAGTATTTCATAGTAAAGTGAGTCAAGCGTTTCAATTTACATAATTGTGAAGAAATATTAGATATTCTTCTTTCTTTTAATGTACTTATTTTATCTTTTAAGACAAAGTATCAATTTGATAGTTATTTGCCCGAACAAGTATCTAGCGACCCTATATCTTAGAAACCCCTGGAAAACCCCATGAAAAACCAGTTTGTACTCCAATTTAAATGTCGAAATAAATTACGGAATCGGTGCAAATTACGGAAGATTACGTCGAATAAATTTACAAACATACATATTAAAAAAACGTTGAATTTTCCCCATACATTTTGCGACCTTAGTTTCACTTACTCAATCACTCGCTATCGTTCCCCTTTTTCTACACCTGTGATGTCGGTATAGCATGTCAGTTATCATCATCATAATCAGCCTATCATGTTCCCAACGCTTTCTCTCAAAGAAAAAAGATGTGCCAAAATTCACAATGCTGGCCCAGTGCATGTTGGTCTTTGAAATTTTAAGGTTTTCGGTCACCGTTTTTGAGCGATGCCATAGCAACTTCACATTATATAAAATAATTTGTGCAGAGCCGAGGATTGAGCCGGGTCCGTCAGATTGTAAAGCGCACATGTTAACACTCGGGCACCATTGTTCCAAAGCACGTTAGAGCGTATCTTCAATTCACCCCATCAGTCACAATTATTAATTGAAACTATCACCATTTATTCATGTAATGATTACATTACATTATAATATATCACCCAGTTTTGTCCATCTTGGTCCATCCATACTTTCTCCAGCCTTTCACTAACCCTGCATTCATTCATAATTTTTTTGGTAACTGAGTTTTCTCTTATAATATTAAATACCCGTATTCCGACGGCTTATTATGTGTTATAACTTTTCTGATCTAACGTTTGTATAGACACAAGTAAGTCGTATGTTTAAAATAGGTCATGCTTAGAATTATTCGTCATCGCATCAACTGTTGTGAGACATGTGCCTATTTTAACATCAGATAAGAATAAATGTATAAATGTGTGCGTTTAATTACAAAACCAGATTAAAAAAATATATCTTAAGAAGCTTGTTAAGCCAGTAGGTAAATTAAAAGAAGGCCAAAGCTATAAAAAGCAGCTTTAAAACAAAACTTGTTTTAAACTAGTTCCGCCCTTGATCAAATAAATTTGTATACAGCTATTAGAGACATGAATCAAATTATTCATTTATGCAAAACTCTGAAATATTAAAGTTCTAACGATTTATGTTTATTGCAAATGGAAAAGGATTATAAATATGCAGATATGTATAAAACAGGCTTTAGCAACTTCAGTTTTAAATGAAGTTTATTCCGTTCTTTGTGATTATGCAAATGCTTTGACCCCACAATAATGACTTCAAAATATGTATGAATAAGATTAAAATACCAATTAAAAGGGTGTTTTTACTCATAAAACCTTGATTAATATTAGTAAAGAGTGTGTCTAAAGTATATGAGTTTCCGTGCCCTGTCATCCTCCGTCCTCCCTCCCCTCCTGTGTGTCGTAAAGTAAGTATTTAACACCACCGATAACTTTATCTTAATAGTTTTGATCTGAGTTATAATAAAACCAATCACCATAGAAAAATTGATTTCTTATATTTATTATACTAATGATGCAAAATTCCTAAAATTCCTGTTAATAAAGATTGTTTTTCATAAATCAATTCATACGTTAATTGAATTATTAATATATTACTAAGAGACTACGCCACGAATCACGATCAAAGATCACAGATACACGTGGCATTGTTAAAGCGTCATATTAAATTCAGTGGGTACACAACACACTGCGCAGTTGTCAATGATTTATATGATACGCGCAGAGAATGTTGATACATTCTCCGCACGTGAAACCCCTATCAAACCCCTTCTGGCCCCCAGGGGGTACATCCTGTGACGTCACGCCGCCTGTCGCATTCAGCCACGGTGCAAAATGAAAGCACGTTTTATCTGCCTTTATCGCGGACATATTTCACTCAAAGGCTAACATTCTACTCGACGGACACAAAAGGGAATTCCGCTTTAATATTTTATTTTTGTTTCAGTCTAAATTGAAGTTGAACGTTAAGTTTCAACAAAGCGAAACGGTAGGTAACAACAAGTACACATAAACTTTTTGAAAGTTAAAAAGAACAAAAGATTCCACTGAATGCGCGCGTATTTGCACAGCAGATAATTAAAATGACACAGAATAAGAAATTAACGTAGTGACAAATCACTGAACTTCAATAATTTTGACAACATACTTAAGAAGCTGACGCTGAACAATATTCTATAGCAAGCAAGCATACCTAAATCACTATTTGACAAAGGAATTCTTCAATACAAAGGATTGGTTTTAAGAGTTGTTATTAATGAGTCTACCTAAATATGGAAATTGGACTAGATTCGAGTACAGCCGGGTCAATAAAGTACTTGGGCAACTATCTAGTTCTATGCCTTATATCTATCGCGTAATATAATAGCCTGTCTGAGCCCTCGAGCGGTCCAGTTCATTAAGCTAATGCCATGCCACGGGTCTGTGGGACTTGAATGCCCCCAATTATCGCAAGGACCGGCTCTACTCGGAATTACTCAGGTGCTTTGAACGGGCTTAAATCTCTGAAGCTTCAATGAAGCAGTCGCATTGTATCAAAGGATTATTGTATTGAGGAATGTCGTGTGAACCCAATAGACTGTGGTCGAAACAGGTCTGACTGGTTGACTGGCTGCCGGAATGGTATTTACAATATTGCAAGCGGAAACAGGAGTACATGATTTATCAGACTGAAACAATAATAAATTCTGATTATTGGTGTGTAAAAGTATATTGTGACAGTATAGCGCTGATATATTTTGACAAAAACCATTATTGTTACAATTTTCCAAGTAAATTTGGTTATAATGATTAAGTAAAGTAATTTTGAATTGGAACGAGACGTATAAAAGAAAATGGCAAGTTTGGAAGAAGTAGAGTAATAAATCTAAAATTCCTGGATCAATCTGTCGTAAATCAAAGGATTCCGTTGTCAAAGTATTTCCTGACCTCGCAGACGTTTCATGGATAGTCTAAATCCTAAAGGATCTCAGACATCGAAAGGACTTTAAATGCAGCCTCGACTTTAGACGCGGCATTGAAAGGTAAATCATTCTACTGCAAATGGATGCCATCCGTCTTAGTGCAGTCAGGAGCCCAGCAGAGTCATCCATTACCGTTAAAGTATGGGGAAAAGTACATTTTAAATTTATTGCTTGCCTACACGACGCTATAAGGCGACTTTTTTTGTTTTCTCTGTTTTTTTTTTGTTTTTTGTAACTTGTTAAATATTTTGAAATCGTTACCTTGATAATAGACGAAATGTGTTAAGTATTATTATAAGTTTAGATTAGGCAGGTACGGATTTATTTGCCTGAGAATTGGTATAAAGAATATTTTTCAAAAAAAAATATTTCTTCTTCTTTTTATACTTGTATATGGACTCCGAAACGGCCGAACAGATTTTGACGGGAGCTCACTGGCAGATATCTGATGTTATAATGTTGATTATGATGAGAGCCCAAACTCAAAATTCCAGAAATTGAATGGATTATTATTTATCTTTTTAATAATAGGGTTAAATGGCAACAAATAATTATTATAATATAGTCCAAATACAATTATCTTAAAACTTTTAAAGTTATTAGAAGTAAGCTTGACATTTCTGTTAACGGAACAGCTATAACATTAGAATTAAATATATAATAATAAATAATGGGCAGGCTTATAGGTATTAGGTACTGAAGACTTGGCGCTCAGCCGAGAAAACAGTACAAACACCGCTATGTTCAGAGTTGCCAGATAAACTTATCATGCAAACACGGAAAGCTCTAGAATTTCTACAATTTCTCTCAAAATTAAATTGAACAAACGCCGTTTCTCGAAATAACTACTAAACAAAAATAGAAATATGGTTTTTATCTAAAACGTAATAAACAAAAAAACAAATTCTTAACGAAGTTATTCATAGCCATCTAAGCCTTCGGATTATTTAGATGGCTATGAATAACTTTAAGTAAAAGTCGATGACCATCGAGATTATGCTAATACGGCAGTAAAACAGGACGGAGAATATAACAAGGACTTGCAAAAATTGAATTAGAAGTTTATCGACGAATTAAATATGGATGAAAAAAGTGAGCAAGTATTTTTTTAAATTGTTATAGAAACTTAATGAACTAGTTAGAAAACGCGAGTGCAATAAAGCACTTCTCCAGACTACCAAGATCACTGAAAGCCGATGAAAATAAAATAAATGAGCCAATTATAAGTTTCTACGAAACGCAATAAACCCCATATTCCCTTTTCACATACATTCTATAATTGTATTTAATATGAAACAGGTCCTCTTGGTGCTAGCTTCTGCCCCACCAATGCCTCTCAAAAATCCGGGATAGACCCGAATGAAAATATATACAGTAAAATAAATATTGAAAATAATAATTAGATTCAAAAGTTAAGATTCTGCACTTACATAGAAGAAAAAATATTTTTAGAAAAAGGTTATAAGGCTAGTAATTTTTAAACTTTCGCGATTTGAACACATGTTTTAAATGTTTATCGGGACTTATCACGTATTATTTAATTTAGGTAAATATTGTTATTGCTATAAGGCTATTAGAATTAGAGCCAGCATAGCTACCTAAAAACCCGTTTGCGTCTACTTATGTATCCTATCATGATCTTACTGTACGGAACTCAGATGAGGAAACTGAGCAAAGCTATGAGAAATTTAATCTACATAATTATACGGTGGCTGTAAACGTACAGATACCAAAGGGGCTGTCTGCGTAATTATGCCATAATCATAACTACAATATATGAATATAAAAAGCTTGTAAAGATAATATCATCAAGCGAATAAAGATACACAAGTTATATATTAATAAATAAAACAGAAATCAACCGCGCAAGAATCGGTCGCGCCGTGTCGCCAGTGTCGCCACTCTAATGGCTATTTCTAGTAAACTACTGTATATTTTATAGTAATGTGAGATATTACTAGAATCTGCTCCAAAAGTTTTAGACGTTGACGTTGATAATGGTCACAAGTAGAAAAAAATCGAGCCTGGTTTCATTCATGCCCCATAGTCGTACTATGTATTTTTATCTATCCTATAAGACTTGGGATAAATTAAGGATTCTAATGATACCACTCAACTCTCAAGTCAAAATCAGTCCAGGAATTTAGGAGTCACGGCGGAATTAATAAAGGCCCATCCATTCATACGTACATGGTCATACATGCATAAATAAGATACTGTCATACATACATTCACAACACTAAAAACATAACACTGGGCAGTCTACATGACTGCAAAACAATAAGCAAATAATTACTTCTAAGTAAATTCAGTTGCATTCAGGGCACATATCACGCAGAACAGATGGCCGATGGGGCCGAAAGTTTCTGGAATGGAGATCACGGACCGGTGAGCGCAGCGTAGGACGTCCACCCACAAGATGGACAACGATCTAAAAGAGACCGCAGGGAAACGCTGGATGCAGGCCGCTTCCAACCGGCCCTTTTGGAGATCGATGGGGGAGGCCTATGTCCAGCTGTGGACGTCCTACGGCTGAAATTATGATGATGATGATGATGATGAAATTCAAATGTTATCGTTGTTCATTATAATAAGTGACGCGTACTAAACTATCTTTCATTGAACGTCAACTTTTGATCTCAAAGCAACTCGATCAATTCATCTTTGGATTCAAACAGATAGAGGGTTTGTCGAGTTACCGGGACTTTCGACAAATAATATTCAAACAAATAAGATGGGCAAAGTTTGTAACAGCCTCATAAATTGTTCTATTCTATTATTCGGTTCGCTGCTTATATTCATAACTTTCAGAAGTCTATAAAGTTACAATGATTTTGAGTAATAAATATTACAGGTCGGTATTACTTAAAGTTTGTTGAAGTTTCCTTTGAAGCTTGTTACTGCTTTGATGTCGAAGTGCTTCTTACCTGTGGGAGGAGGTGGAGGGTCAGCTGCTGCGATTTGCCCGTTGCTTCTCACGGCTGCTGCTTTCTTCCTGCCGCCTGTCGTCGCAGGACTCTTCGTATTCTCGCGTTCAACCCTCTGTAACAAAACAAGAGCAACAGTTTTAAACGGTGCTCGGCTCATTTTCACTACTTTTATAACCACCGAATGGTGTTATAAGTTTAACGTATGTATCTGTCTGTGGTATCGTAGCTCCCAAACGGCTGACAGATTTTGATATCGTTTTATTCTGTGTTTTTATTAGTAAACCAGCTGACCAGGGGGTCTAGACAAGAGCCACACACTGTTAGCGTTCACGCCTGCGGAAAGATGAAATTGTATGAAAATTACATTAGCTTGAGATAATTTCTCTCATGCTAATGTCATTGTCAATGTCATTTTCATACAATTTCATCTTTCCGCAGGCGTAAACGCTAACATTGGCAATACCGCACGAAGCCACGAAGAAGAAATTGAATTGAACGCTAGCATTGTGTGGCTCTTGTCTCTCAGACTAAATAAATCTCAATGCTCTTGTTTAGACCCCCTGACAGTGACGTTGTCCTGTCTTAGAACTATTAAAAACGCAAATTTTAAATTGTAAATCTTATTTTTTTACACTTTGGGTTACATTATTGGAGTTTCACTAAGAATCCCATTTTTATTTTAAAATATAATATAGCCTATGTTACCCGGGATAGTGTAGCTTCCCAACAGTGAAAGAATTTTCCAAATCGGTTCTGTAGTTTCGGAGCGTATTCAATGCAAACAAACAAACAATCAAATCTTTCCTCTTTATAATATTTGTATAGATACGCAATTTAAGCGTATGCTAGAGTTTATAAAATGACGAAGTTCTGAGGTAACAAACATAATAAAATACAAATAAATTAAGAACCCCCCTCCTTTTTTGAAGTCGGTTAAAAATTCCCAGCAATTATAGCCACAGAATAACCAATATTTATTTAGATATAGCAACTGGAGACTGATACAGATCTGGGGAAGATGGAACGGTAGTCGCAAGTTGAGGCGAGCATTTGGACTCATTAAAAAGTAATTTAGGTCACCGCCTAATCTCCGACGCTCTCAGTGACATAAACGCGCTTCAACTTCTAAATTGCGAGGCGAGACGTCGCAGAGTACTTGTTTTGGAGAGTAAATTGTCAGACGATGGAATTAAATCGATCGTGAACGTCGACGTAATGACATCACAAGGAGGTCTTTAAAATGGAATCATTCAGTCGTGAAGCGGCAATCTACTTATTTCGGCTGACGGCGGGCGATCCCAGTCCGAATAGCGCCACGTCATGAGTCATGCCGAGTCGGGCTGAGTCACGGCAGACACGGCAGGAGCGCGAGATCGCCGAGTCAGCGCCGCACCTCGCCAGCGGTTATTGCGCTGACTGAGCGAAACGAGCATGCCGAGCGGAGCGGTCGCTGCTCCCTAATGCACTAACGTTGATTGATATCCGATAATGATAAACTAAGCCCCAGTAACTGACGGCTTTGTTAACACTTAATAGACGCCTTTCATGCACGTCTACACACACGTCCAAGCTAGAATGAGGTCGATAACCTTATAAACTTGAATTTCGTAATTTAGAAACTAATAAATTAAATGGAAGGACTCGATTAATCACTGGTCTCCGGCCGCTGAGAAACAGGAGACTGAAGAAAAAAGAGCTACTGAAGAGAGAGGGACAAAATAATTTAGTATTTTAATTAATGCCACCCCAAGCAAGCATAACGAATATCGGATTTCGCGGCCAAACAAAAGCAGCTTCTGGAACGGAAACTAACGGAAATTAGAAATAAAAAATATAATAGATGAGATACGACGGTGGACGAAAGCAATATCATGTTTAGAACGAATTAATCATCGCCGGAGTGAACGCAAACATTGATCCACTTTGTTGTTGAAAAATATTAGCTCAGCTGACCGCGTGTTGTCATAACAACAATTTACGGCAAAAACATGCGAAACTTGGGAAATTGCGAGGGCGAGGGGCGCCGACCACGACATGGGAAGGGAAGTACTCGTGAAAAATGGAGCAACGGCTATGTGGGGGAGGGGGGTGGCCTCCCTAGGGGGTTAGGGAAGGGGGCCCTCCCTCGCTGTGGGGGCCGACAGTCGTGCCACACCACTGTTTATGTGCATAGTCGAGCACTATGCTTTGACAACACGCTGCGTCATGGGGAAATTGACAAACAACCTATTTATATCGCATCGGTATGGAATTGATATTGGTCCTGCCCGGGTAGCGTTGGGAATGAGATTCGGATATGAAAGAAATGATACCTACAAAGGTATTCAAAGACCAGATAATTTTGAGAAGATAGAAGGATATTTCGTCAACAATAAAATCACCTCAGTAAAATAGTAAATATAAATGTTTCAACTGAAACAAATAACATCAATTAAGTCAAATAATTGAAAGAATCAACACGAGCTGAAACTTTTGAAAATGAATAGAAAGTTCTGAAACGTTAATTAAAACTTTGCATTCGCAGCGAGCGAACGGGGAAAGTTATGACTCATTCAGCTCAGTTTCATATTGACTTTGGTTTTGCAGGCGCCATTTTATGTTACGCCATCTAAAATGGTGGTAAATGTTGTAACCGGCTAGATAAGGCGTGTCGAATAAAGATTACGTCGGTATGTATTTTGATTTACATTCGACTTTAAGTAACGGTAATACTTAAAGTTTAAGATGTGCTATTGAACTTTTAACATTATGCAAATCCAGGTGCTTCTTTTATAACATTATAAACGGTTCTTTTGTTCGTTGTTTCTTTATTTGTGACCGAGTTTCAACACAATAACTGTCAGTCTTGTTAGCATAGTCGCTTTTATGCAGGTGACTTTTCCATTAGTCTACTTTGTTATTTATTGTTTAGCTGTTTGACAAAAATCCCACAAATCTGACAACGTGTTTAATCTAGCCAAGTTTGGTGCATGACAAAAGAATACCTACCTACATATTTCATTAAAATATTATAGCCTCTACGCATGAAAGATAGATAGATAAAACTATAGACTACATAACTATAGATAGAATTGTTCACACCAGAAATGACATAAAAAACAAAAATGACATAAAACTAGTGTAACAAGTGGATTTTTTGGAAACATACAAGATCACACAATTTAATCTTTGATTATACGTTCTAGGCAATGTATACTCAAAGGGTTTAATAGTCTGGTTATATTTTTGTTTATACCTGTCATAAGTATTGGCTTAAAAATTCCAAAAACTCGGTTAGCCTAAAACTTTCGAATTTGAACGAGATCTCACAGCGAGTTTTTATATTGTTACTGATTCGGAACAATTCCTGTCAAAAATCTTAACAAAGTCGTTAGTCTCAGATTTTCGAAAAGATACCATCGAAAGTGCAATGTATCTGACAAATCTTGATGTTTGAGTGAAAGTGAAATGCTGCATTACGGAGAAAGCGTGGACGTTGCACGCCACTCATGACTGACCTACGCAATGCGACTCTGAAACTGGGCCAGGGCTGGTCTTGCACAAGAAATGCACGCTTAGCATTTCACTACACGCTAAGTACAGCTTTACCACCTTTAAGCTAAAGCTAAGCAACTGTAATATCATTAATTCCACCCACGCCCCCTGTTCGTGACTGCATCTATACGGATATACAGATATTAATGAGGTTTTTGTATGGTTTTTTGGCGTGGATCCAAATCGTTCTATACTTACAGTTAGCCGTTAACAATGGTGAATTACGACCGGAGATAATTGAAACCACGAAGTTTTGTTTACATAATAATATAGAACTTGCTATTGCGATATTTTATAAACGTTCTGAATAGTGGCTCCAGCCAATATTTTATTTGAAACCTTTTAAATGCTTTCATGCAGCGTTCGAGTTCGAATTTCATTCCGCATGGTGGGTACTTCACATAAAAGCGAATGGTCGTTATAAATGGCAGCTCTCTTGCTGCTCGTTCTCCCCTACATGGCTATATGTTACGAGGGCATTTCGTAATTTCGTTTGTATCCTGTCCACTAATTAAAACCATATCTCGTGCTTTCCTAACTTCTTCCTCATATTTCATTATTATGTTACTTTCAAGGTTTAATTACGATCTTAATTTTATATATTTTATGAACATGGTAAATTCATTACTCTATCTAAATAGGATCAACAGAAAGCTTCGATAGCCCGTTGGTCCAGTTGGTAGTGAACCTACCTTCTGAGCCTGAGGGCGTGGGTTCGATTCCCACGTAGGACAAACATTTGTGTGATGAACATTTGTGTTTGTTCTATATCTGGTTGTTAATATCTATTTAAGTATGTATTTAAAACTATATATGTATGTATATCAGTTACTGGCAGCCATATCACAAGCTTTGCTTAGTTTGGGGTCAGATGACCGTGTGTGCAAAAATGTCCCAAATATTTATTTTTATTTTTATTTTTGCCATTCCACCGATCAAAGATTATATAAATGTGAAGGTCATTCTACCGTTCGTCCACATTAACTATACAATACAATGCCTATTCAACCCATCCATACTCTAGTGGATGTCGGTCGTACGTAACTGACATTGTGTGTCGGGCCTTTGTGGCACTCCCTTTGAAATGGGTACAATAAACACGCCTGCATTGTGGAGTGCACTGAACCGGGCCCGATCTATATAACGGGACTGGCTTATCTCAAAGCTGGAGAGTATAGTCCGTATATACGCCTTCAGGGAGATTAGCCTCCACTTCCTGGTGAGAAGTCGTATCTACCCTTTCATATAAACATAATTTTATTTACAATTTAACATTATTGTTTTAAGCTATCACGGTTGTTCACTTAAATTATATGATTATTTGCGTGATATATGATTATGTCGGGAGCTCATTCCACAACCTTACCAGTGCGGTAAATATCCCGTAAGAAGTGGACACACTTGACCGGAGGGCCTAAATAATCATATAACTTTATTTATTTATTTAACTTTAGTTAACATTATTGGCCTGAATTATCAAGTGTTAAACTAAGATCAGATTTATACGTCGCATAGTTTTGAACGTATAATATTTTTATCGTCCATGATATTACGTATATCTTTCTACGTTTATGCATATTTCCTCTTTTGTAATTTTAGTAGGGGTTAGGATAAGCAAACCTGCTGTATGAAAATAGCTTTATACCAGAGACGGTTTGTATAAACAACCTTGTAGAAGTTAGGTAATTGCTGACTAATATTTGCAGTTACCTACAGCTTCTGAGAATCTATGCTGGCTTTAGGCTGACATGGTAACAGTCAGTCCCTTTACAGAATAATAGGGATACTGTTTTCTGCGAAAACCACAAGCAATGTCGGTCGGGACGTTAACGAAAAGGAAAAAAAGCAATTACAGAAAAATATATTTAAATAGTTGTTAATATAGCTTCTTACAAAGATTTATATAAGTAGTCACATTTACAAAGCAACCATATTAAAAAGAAACAAATCTCTATACCAATTGCGAGCACTCATTCATGACAAAATAATCTCATACGACGTCGGGCAGTGGCAACAAATTGAAAGCAGCTAATCAATCTATCACCCCTCGTATAAACCCAAAGGATGTTAGCGAACAGGTGAATGTACCAATAAGCACCAAGGTGATTTATTTACAACTTTACCTTCTGAGCACTTTAAGTAGAAAACCAGCAGAGTAAAACACCCAAGAGCCATAACTGTAGATATAGTTCACTACATTCACGTACAAGGGATTAGAATAAGGATTGAGTAGAAGATCGACGTTCACTGACATGGCAACTCAGACAAGCATTATATAGGCAGACAACCAGTCCGATGGGTCGACGACATCAGACCCATCGCGGGTCAAGCGTGGAAGAGATTAATCCGAGACAAAGAACAATGGCACAAGAGAGGAGGCCTTTACCTAGCAATAGGTTGATACTGATGGCGACGATCTATCAGCCGATTTCGTTACAACGTTTGTCTTCTTTAGAAGATCAAGCTCCGTTTGTGTGATTTAAACTCACCGTGCCGTGGCGCTGGCACCCAAACGCTCAAACCCGTACGCACACAAGTAAGTCTAAGTACCAATAGATTTCCGCTCTTAGAAGCTGGGTTTCTGTAAATATACTACCCAGTGCTCCAAGCTCCCAGGTTAATAACCATCGAAACATGACCCTCCTTCCGTAACACGTCTTGATGAATCCTACGAGAGACAAGATACACGTGAACACGACAGAGGTCTTGATTGATTGGCCAATTTGTGTAAGGTTAACGGTCTGTTGGCTCGTTGAAGAGTTACAAAGACATGAAACGGTAACGGTTCAATCTGGAGCTGTTGATAATACAAAACAAATGCTAAAGAATCTGTTGTTTGTTGTTTTAATGATGATTATCTTACTTTTTGGAAATATTTTTCACTAGCAACGCATCCCGGCTTCGCACGGGTGTAAGTATTATTTTTTTACACCTTGGGTTACATTATTGGAGTTTTAGTAAGGATCCCTATTATTATTTTTGAATATAATATAGCCTATGTCACCCGGGGATAGTGTAGCTTCCCAACTTTTGTACTTAATTATCATAATCACAATAGTTAATATGCCGTGTAAAAATATTTGTAACACTATCAAACCCATAGATGGGAGAAGACGCTGGATCCCGAAATACAGTGCAAACTAGTTCGGGATACAGACGCTTCAATATATAAAATGTACCGTAAAAAAAAAAGTACCGTAAAAAAAACGGTGAAAAAATTTTTCAAATCGGTTCAGTTGTTTCGGAGCCTATTCAATGCAAACAAACAAACAATCAAATCTATTCTCTTTATAATATTATAGTATAGATGTATTGTATACCTATAAAATAACTCGTTATCGAAGCATATAACATCTAGGTACTTACTTAATAAAAATCTTAAATTAATTTAGTCATTTAATGACACACAGCTGACACAGCCCAAACTGCTATGTCTATAAGCATGAAATTTTGCACTAATTTTCCACATTAATTTTACACACACTAACAAAAAGAAGAGTTAACAAAGGATTTTTTTTAATTTATCCAACAAGGGGGTTAGATAGGGGATTAAAATTTGTATGGAAATATTTGATAATTTCATAAAGTTAGAAAATGAAAATTGGCGCTTACACTCAGAATACAGGTTATTAAAAAAAAAAAAAAACTTTATAATCTATCAATTTTAAAAATCCAATCCTAAAAAGTTGGCCCTGAGAAGTTGGCTATGGGAAATTCCAAATTCCATCGGGCACACGTCTAGTTACCTGATAAAACTTATTATATGTCGCCACTAGATTATTCAAATTAAAATAACATCAATGCTAAACTCATGACCGTCGTGTTTTATATCAGAAAAACAGTAAGTAGTTAATTAAACATTCTATTCAAAGACGCGTGCGTCTAATAAGAAACACCATTGCATAATATTGTGTACATAGACTCATCTACCACACATAGACCTACCTACACTCACACAAAGATAAGCTAACCATGTTATATTATTTGTTCTGTGACCATACTCGTAGTAAACGTTATGCAACGGCTGACCTTTGTGTAGTTACTATACGACTACATACATGGAAACAAGTTTATATTATGTGTGTGTAGAGAGCTAATGTAACCTCACGCAATGTACCTTCTTACATTACATCACACATTTCTTTGAGCCTGTTTCTTCGGTAATTGGCTTAGAAGGATCGCTGGAGTAATCTCCTTTTGCAAATCACTTTCTTTGATACGTTTTCTTGGTAATGCGTAGTTATAATTATGTATTAGGTAGGTTTCATTTAGCTTATTTCTACGCATTTCTCGACTCCTTATATTAATTCTACAGCATGTATTAAGATTATAAATAATAATAAAATATTTAAACATATATTGTTTTTCTGTAAAGGCCTATAGGTATCTCTACATAGTATAAATTAAAGTCTCTTTCCGCGTCTGTCTGTCTGTCTGTCTGTATGGCCGCTAACTCCTCCTAAACTACGCAATGGATTTTGATGCGGTTTTGACTATCAGTTAGATACATTTTCACGGAAGATTTATATATATATTATAGTTGCGTTCCGAAATTATATATATATATATATATATAACTAGCGACCCGCCCCGGCTTCGCACGTAAATTACACCCGTGCGAAGCCGGGCGGGCGGGTCGCTAGTTATACATATGTTAAGTATGCATATAATTTTGCATGCATTTTGTGAAAAGATAAGTGTAAGAAAAATTAATGAAGCAAGTGTCAAGATTTTATTTTTTCTATACATTTCGAAAGTTGTTTACTTCACTCGCTGACAGTGAACAAAATAAAATGGTAAAAACCGACAATGTTGTCCGTTACTACATTATCTCAATGTTTATTCTATTCTATTGAACTCCATCAAATTAAAATTATATTAACACGAAATTATCTGTATTTAGTATGCTATGAATCATAATGATAAATAAGTATATGTGATAAATAGCAAAACATAGTAGTTTAGTCACTTTTGGAGAATTAATGCTTATATCTTCAATAATGTAATAATGTGCAAGCGAAAGAATTAGACGGGAAGAACCCCAATTGTTTGGAAAAGTACCTACGTTAGTAAAAACCATTGGGGAACATAATAATAATCAACGAAGCCCGAGCAATGCCTCCAGGCAGGGGTGCGACCGACCCGTCGGACCGGTTCCTGCCGGTTCTTCTACAACCAGTACCAATCCGGTCTAGCATAGCTTCGCTAACTAGATAATGCATCCGATATGTTCCACGACCAGTTACACTGGGTAGGGATCGTGTTGTTTTTATTTGGATCATTTTTTGTGTTGCTAATCTTGTAGGTCTACCAATAGATAATTAGATACTTGATTTTCACGAAACAACCCAGAAATAAACTTCTAAACCATCGATCTAAACTGATTTCCAGACTAAGCAGGCGAGTTGGTGGCCAAGCGTAGAATCTATACCTACTAAGTAGTAGGTCTTTAAAAAAAATTACTAGACACTCATGGATGCGTAATTTAAATTTATTGCTTAAATAGAAAACGGTACAAATTGTCAAGTTGTAGTTGAAACCCGTATAAATAGCGCTTTTACTCCACTTTTATCGAGCGAGCCGCCAGACTAGAATACGATAAAATAAATAAATCTAAATATTCGGTACATTTTTGCACACACGGTCAACTGACCCCAAACTAAGCAAAGCTTGTGATATGGCTGCCACTTGCCAGAGACTGATATACATACATATATATTTTTAAATACATACTTTAATAGATATAACAACCAACCAAGATATATAACAAACACAAATGTTCATCACCTGAATGTTTGTCTCAGGTGGGATTCGAACCCACGCCCCCAAGCGCAGAACACTACCAACTGGACCAACGGGCTATCAAATATGCTATGGGTGTTTCCTGATAGTTAAAATCTGGGTGTCTTCAAGTCGCGAGTAAATTGATTTCTTCTAGGCAAGCGTGCTCCATCGTAGACTGCATCATCGCTTAACAACAGGCAAAGTTGCGGTCAAATTCAAGCCTATTAATCCAAAAAAAAATAGATGCAGTGACAGCACGCTGGAATTTAATATATCTCCCAGACATATCAACAATAATTTAACACATACGACACAGAAAAACTTGGCATTTTCCCAACAGCCGTTATAAAATGTCTCGCTACAATAAAGGGAATAAGTAATTAATCTACGTAAACGCCCCAAAACTAGGTCAAAACAATAAAGAAGAGATTAATACTTTAACTACCTTTGGCAAAACTCGCTTGGTAACATTTCAACGTTCACGAATGGAATTTTAAAGCGAGCAGTTATTTATTTAATAGCAATGTTAAAGCTGAAATGTAAACTCAAATGCATTTCTGACATTTACTGCAAGTCAAATAAGAAAAGTTTGAACTGCATTTTAATGTCACGAATCATGCAAATGTGAACTAGGGTCTTTAAGAGTAAAGTTAAATGGCGACGCAATACGCTTAGGTTAGATTGCTTCTAATATAATTACTATACATGGCAATTACTTTAGCAAATAAAACATATCTCGGTTATTATTTGAACAACACTAGAAAAGACAATGGCAACAACGATTCGAAACAAAAGGTTTACGTAACAATTCATCTCGAACATAATCAAGTTAAATGCGAGTATAAAATATGAATATAATGGAGCCGTGACCGACGGCGGCACTAATTCCCTCGTTCCATCTCGGCTGTCACTATAAACTGTGAATAAAGATGGAATAAAATATACATTCTGAATAAAAGTATTTTATAAGAACAATTGAATTGCTTGGGAATTTCGCATACTGATGTTACGAGTTTACAGTCGTGGTAAACAAACGGAATCACAAATGCATTAATTGAAACTGACGATTCTTTAACAATGAGACTTGGAATAACTCTGGCTTAGTTCCGTTAAGAAATTAAGCTGTGTCTTAGTGAGAAATCCTCTCTTTTGATATGGCTTTTCAGCTGTGATTATAAAATCATCAAGGTAAATGTTAGTATTCATCTCTGTCATAGAACCGCTAACTGCTGGGTGGGGTTCATGTTCAAGAGTCGAGATCTGTAGCGTAGGACACCCCGAGATGTGACGAAGTGACGATACACGTAAGGCAGAAACAGGAAGTGACTGGAAGTTGACAGTGACTGGAAAGATGCCTTTGGAGATGTTTTTTTCCAGCAGTGGACTCAGGTGAGCTGACTATGATGGTGCTAATGTTAACGGTATGAACAAACTAAATAACGTTAGGAACGTTATTATTTAGTTTGTTCATACCGTTAATACCTCAAGTCTTCTAGTATGTAGGAAGACACATATTCATGATTAAGAACCTAAAGAATATAATTACGTTTATTTCTGCAATGTCGATTTCATATATCTATTTTGAGATTAGTATTTAGAAAAGTAGTATTTTGTTGCAGCTGTTGCTAAAGAAATACGCGTCGATCTACATACCATAAGTCTACGTTCCTGTAGAAATTGTGTGTTTTATCGCGAAAATCTAACTAAATCGTGACTGTTTCTATTCGGTATGCGAGCGTAATGGGAGGCTCGGTCGTTGTCAGACGAGATTTATTCACGTGCAGACCGAGCGACGCGCGGTGGGCGTGCGTGGGCCGCAGACAGATCCTGACTATCTCGACATGACAGCACCGCCTTACCGCTGAGCATCTGTCTAACCAAATTTAGACTTTATTACCATATACGGACATGGGTTATCTTTATTCATCTTGAACACGGGATGTGCTCAAGATATTTCGTAACTACTTTACCCACAATACTCTTAACTACACCTGTCGCAGTAACCATTACATAACAACTGACCTTTAGAAATCTCACAGCATGAAATTCAATAGAGAAATTACAATCGAGAATGTTTATAAATAATGCACACCGTCGCGGTCGCTTTATCATACGGAACAAAGGAACAATAACGACTAACAAAGAAGTTAGAAATGAACAAAAGCAAACATCGGCCGAGTCAAACTGTTCCCTTCAAATCCCAACGAGCCTGTGTAATAACAACATGGCGGACGGACGTAGTGCGTGTGTGCCTGCGTGCGTGGATTATGATTAGTGATGCGCAGCGGAGGCAGAGAGTGATCTAATTACGGATAAAAAACGGATACCGGAAACGGGCGTTATTATCTTAGACTCATTTTAGATTTTTTATACAACTGAGTCACCAGATGTGTAAGTCGGCCTGATGGACAGCGACACGCTTCATGGATTTCTAGAATTCCAGACCTAGGTAAATTAGGATTACCTACTTTTGTTTTAAAAATTATTATTAGGTACCTACTTATTTTGTTTGCGTAATAATGTTCAGGTGTATTTTGACGTTGTTTAAAGTTTTAATTAAGGTGTTTTTAAGGTTTTAATGTAGTAAATAAGGCAGGTGCTCGAATGACTTTCCTGCCATCTGGGTGTGGCTATCTCCATTTTGTATGCGCTGCGCCTACGTCGTTGCATGCGAATCTATTTATATGGTATGCCTGTTACATATGTATGTGTTGGCAGTCGTATTCATGCCATTATATGCTAATAAGTTTTCTGATGCATGATCACATTGATCGATGTTGCAGATAAAACTGTTATGTATATTCTGATAACACTGACACAGAACAAAGGAAGTGGTACTAATTATGTATACGTTGAAACCTAGGTGCTTTTTATATTTTTTAAATTCAGCTTAATGCAAAACAAAATAATAAAGGAGACACGCCAAATAACCGATCGTATAAATTTTACTAAAAATAATTTTATACGAGTTACTTTTAGGTACTCCTTACAATATTTACTACAACTACTATAGGTATAAGAAATATAAGAAGCAAGTGAAAACCATAAGATTCGAAAATTAAGAATTAAAATAAATTAGCATAATGAAGCAGGGCTCAACACCTGATGCATATTAATAAAGATAAGACTACACAAAAAAGACCGAGTCATACTTAGTTTGTAATTGAGCACGCATTAGTTTATTGAAGACAAATAATAACATCAGGCCATAAATAAAATAATAATGATAAAAGCCGACAGCTAATGACAGAATAATAAACAATGAGTCATAGTTAGTACCGGTGGCGTCGGTGGTGGGGGAACTCCACACTCCACAGTGACCACAGAGCACGAAAATCACTTTATGATGATGAGAGTCGTCGCGGAAACATTCAAAATTCGAACAAAACAGGTGACGCCGGGGCGGTGAAAGGTAAGATGCGTTGGGCAAACCGTTCCGAGCCGAGTAGCGAGTAACCGAGCGTTGTGGTGCCGGCGCGGGAGAATGGCGCAAACTGACGTGGGGAAGAGGGAGGGGCACCCCGCGCGCGCCGTCCTCCCCTCAAGCTCGAGCCGCGCGGCCCGGCCATCAGACACGAGCTTGCATAATTAATTATATTTCACACACATTGCGCCTTCCGTTCATACAAGGTCATCTTTTTCGTGACACGAATTACCGATATTAAAACTGAGTCAGCTTTGACGAGATAGATTACTGAATTCATTGTAATCTATACTAATATTATAAAGAGGAAAGATTTGATTGTTTGTTTGTTTGCATTGAATAGGCTCCAAAACTAATGAACCGATTTGAAAAATTCTTTCACTGTTGGGAAGCTATACTATCCCCGGTTAACATAGGCTATATTATATATATATATTTTTTAAATAGGGATCCTTACTAAAACTCCAATAATGTAACCCAAGGTGTAAAAAAATATGATTTGTAATTTTGACTTTGCGTGTTTGACAGTTCTAAGACAGGACAACGTCTATCAGGTCAGCTTGTAGTCTTTATAATTGAAATACGCATTGTACACGTAATGTATTACATCATAATCATTATATTATTTTATTACCTTATGACACAGAAGCCACTTAATATCACACTAAATAATAATGATGAGCCGCTTTCATTAGACTTAATATATTGGTAACTAAGTAGGAATATAAAATAAGGCTAAATATAGACAACAGCTTATTAACTGAATCCAAAATTTTATTATCTTTGATAATATGTATATAAAAAGCCAAAGCGATGAATATATTTCCCACATTTCAATATCTTTTAACTCACAGAACATTTCAATCACTTTGAGATGAATGAGACATTCACAAAGACGATTAACGAGATAAAGATAAATTAAGGAAACAGCCTAGATACTGCTTTTGAACTCGATTTGATTTAGAAACGAATAGCGTCTTATATTATAAAAGGGTGTCTTAAATCAAGCCTTCTATTCTGAGACATTTACGCACCGATCCTGTTATCCACAAAGGCGAAACGTGTATTAACCTTCAAAAGAAACAAGCGGAAAGTAGCGCGTTAATACGGATCCTTTTGACGGATTTCGTTGAGGCGGCCGGGGGGACAGGGAGGTTAAGGGGGTTGTTTCAACCCCCGGGAGAGCCAGACGAATCCCGGCAAGCACTCGTCGCGATCGATACCCCTATCTGCTGCACACTACCAGAACTCACATTAACTAACTCTACTGGCTGAGGTGGAAAGTCGGCCGCTGTTGTTGCAAACTTTACCGATTACAGTTCGACGAAGTAAACTCTCCCTCTTGTTGTTTCTAAATGAATCAACAACTCGTTAACAGAGTTCTGAACGTATTGGCACTAACAAGGGTTTCGATACAGAACTGTTTATTAATGAGTTTGAAGTTCAAGCTTGTTTCGAAACAAACACAGTATGCATGAGTTAGTTAGATTTTGCACCAGAATGTTACTACGTATATATTTACCTACATACGTAGGTACACACATACTAGTTTGGTTCATTTATTAAAACAATGCAATGACGTAAATTATATTTGGTTAAGAAACAGACAATACAAAGCAACCAGCGTTAAATTACATAATACCACCACATAA
This sequence comes from Agriopis aurantiaria, assembly GCA_914767915.1. Lineage (NCBI taxonomy): Eukaryota > Metazoa > Arthropoda > Insecta > Lepidoptera > Geometridae > Agriopis > Agriopis aurantiaria. The sequence continues at coordinate 12,369,275 of OU611992.1, read as the reverse complement.
TCATTATTATTAATACCAAGAATCGTGTTATTGAGACAAGATGAGGTGCTGTTGTTATTTCTATCTGTGTCTTAATCTGTGGTTTCCATATACCTGTATATGGAAACAACAGATATTACGTAGCTATAATTACTACCGAATATAAATGTTGTAATTTACTTAATAATAATGTAACCGACCTCTGCAGGCAGGTCTGGTATTCGAGTTTTAATTACTTTTCCTTTAATAAGTAACTCTTAATTTACTTCGTAACTTCTCATGACCTTTAACGACCGCTGCTGCTAAGTTTTTAGGCCGGCTACGTCGAGCCTTTGTCTCCTTCGTCTTAAACGCTACTATAAACAGAGAACCGGATTATTCAAATTTAATTAAAATATCATTCCATGACCTTTCGGGTTTCTCCGTTCATTCATCCAAATATAACAAAGTAGGGCACGAGCCTCGAACAGCTCAGAAATGGACACGGCAATGATAACGAAATTAATTGCAAATGTCGGACCATTAATCCTCTTTAAATTGTCAACTGTGACCTCGATCCGGAGCAAAATGTCCGCTACTACAGCTTTATGACTCGGCTTGGCAATGATATCTCAACTAGAACTTTAGAACCTTACTAAAATGTTTATTATCGTTGACTAACAAAAGGTCACAATACGCGATATACCAAATGACCTTATCACAATTTTATTGTGTAGTTAAAAATATTTTATACATAAGAAAAGATGTGTGTGTTTCCTATGGACTCCAAAACGGCTGGACCGAATTTGACGGGACTTTCACTGGCAGACAGCTGATGTTATAAGGAGTAACTTAAGCTACTTTTGTCGAGGTTATCCACGCGGATAAAACCACGTTGAACAGCTAGTATTTTATACGCAGTCGATGGAAAAATATTAGCAACGCGACTTAGAAGTGGAGTAGAGACTCTGGCTCCAAAGACAAAATGTGGGCCTTGAAACAACAATTTTGTTTTAATTGAGCCGTTAGTCGATGGCACTTGCAATTTACGTTGTTATATATGGACTAGATATATAATCAGGTATAAAAGACAGGAAACGGCTATTTTGATCGCGTTCAAGACAAAGTTCGCCATTCGTGAAAACAATTTGATTTCTTAAATAACGTTGAAAATTACAATATTTCCAACGTGAACAACATAGAACATGAATTCAAGTTAGTATAGACTATAGACAGACGGGGGTGACGATACGCTCAAAGGCTTGAGTTGACAAAAACAAACGTGCCCCGGAGCCAATTCCGCCATAATAGTAAAAGTTGGGATCGATTCTCGCGTAGGACTGTGAGTCTAGTTTCAACTACATGCATACTGTTCAGTTTGTTTTACTTTACCTCTGCGCAAAGTGGAATTCCAACGACTTTATTTATATACTGAACTGCATTGAGGAATAAATTGTATTATGCCCATTTTAATGGTTTTAATGACAGAACAAAACTTGCTCATAATTTTACTTTTCCCGTCTATTAGACTGCCATGAAAATAACAGCGAGATTTTTAGCTATTTTTGCGAACTAAAACATTTAAAACGGTATTTAAAAATACTGTTTTGTTTTATGTACGTATGGTTGTTGTACAGACTGAATGTTTTAACCGCTATCGGTAAATTATACGGATGACGGTTAGTGTCCCAACACTATTTTCCGACCGCGACAGAATAAATAACCTAAGTACCGCAATGTCCAAAAATATCTGCTGATCTCGTACCGTAGATATTACATCCGGTAGGTATCGTATTTATGTTTATAAACACTGAGTTAAAAATAATAGTATTAGAATTGGTCAGGCAGGAGATGCAGAATTGTTTTGGCACCCTTCCAAGTTCCAACTGAAATGGTTTCTTTGAAACACTAGTGAAATATCTCTAACTACTTACCTAGCACCTACCTAGTCTACCTACATAGTCACATATTAATTTTCTTTAGTTTTGTCTCAAATCTGGAAACCGTATGTACGTAATTATTTAAACAGTTAAATCACAATTGACGTTAATAATTATTAAATGCAAAACTTAGTGCCTTGAGCCTTCTGTGTGTAAATGTCTGAACTGATCTTGACGAAATTTCCCAAGGAAATAGTGTGCTGCATCAAGAAGTAGTTTTTTTCTGGAAAATTGCCGAAAATATGTTGGAAACCACGAGTAGAACCGAGTAAATTATAGAGCGTCACAGAATTTTAAAAGTTGCAAGAAATATGGTTAGCTTTACATAAACCAAACAGGAAATACGGCCGTAGTTTTTATAGTTAAAGTTTTTAATATGCCTATATTTTTGTTGCTGCTAATTGTTCCACAACTCCCACAGCTGGCCATAGGCATCCCTCTTATCTTCTTCCATATATCCCTTTCATGTACGATATCTAGCAGGCCTAACACGGGCCGTGGATCAGACTACCTTTCTACTGTTTTTATCATCGCGTAGACGCGACAAAACTATAATATGGATACGTTTGTCTTTTTCTCGCGGGATAAAAATGGCAGAAAGACAATTTGTACACAGCCCGTGCTAGACCTACTGCTATTATTTGCAGAATACATTCTGATTGTCTCTCCATCGTTTCCGGGGTCTGCCTGGGGTCGACTCCCGTCTTGAGGCTTCCATAGCGTGACTTTTTTGCCCATCTTTCTGGATGCATTCGCCCACTCTCATTAACTACAGTAAATAAGGTACAAAGATAGTTCACAGCGACCCGCATGCTAGTCATCAGATAATAACATCCTTTCATAAATGATTTATGGTAGCAGGAATATTTTTGAACTGAAGACGTATACCTGCTTTATTGTGTTACCCTTCCCCGATCTACATAAACCTGAGTAAAGTAGGTCGGTCGCAAGGACTTTGATAAATCGCTTAGGTAAAGAGCCAAAATGGAATGTCGAGAAGATTTAGATTCCTTCAGTTTGAATGGTAGCTCGGAGTATGTAACGTAGGTAGCGGATAAGTTAATAGCTCAGGTTAATAGAAAGTCGCTTGAGGTGGATGGGACATGTACTCCGCAATCCAAAGGAGTCCGCCGGACCTTTCGCTACATGGAACTAGACTTTGTGGCCGGCCAAGACAGTGATGGCTTGACGTCGCAGATGACAACAGCAGGGAAGCGGATACTCTACGCAGAATATACATTTTTTAGCGATGATAACCAGTGGTAGGTGTTTTCCAATTCCAAACTAGAAGGTATAGGTTGAAATCCCAACAGTGAACTTGAGCTGTGGTGCAGGAAAACATCATGAAGAAACATACAGTAGGAAAGCGGACCCACTCTAGGTAGAATATATATTTTGTAGTGATGATAGCCCAGTGGTCGGCGCGTTCCGATTCCGAACCAGAAGGTATGGTTTGTAATCCCAACAGTGAGCTTGAGCTGTGTTGAAAGAAAACACCGTGAGGATACACCGTGAGGATACACAGTAAGAAAGCGGACCTACTCTAGGTAGAATATATTATATTTTGTAGCGATGCTAGCCCAGTGCTAGGTGCGTTCCAATTCCGAACCGGAAGGTATGTTTTGAAATCCCAACAGTGAACTTGAGCTGTGGTGAAGGAAAACACGTGAGGAAACATAGCATGGCGGTAGGGCACTTTCTTGTGTGCGGCTGGCTAGCTACTACCCTCAAGCTGAAAATCTGTATCCCAACATGTAACGGCGTGTTACGGCAGCATCACTAGAGCCAGTTCCATAGATTATCAAGCCTGGATTCATAGTCTTTGGCCAGTTTCCATTCCAGGTTTGTTGACCATGTTTGACCACACCGTTACTTGACATCAGGTGCGTTGTGGTAAAGCGCCTAGCCTGTCATCTATAAAAACAAAAATGTTGGATAGTAAATAACTACATAGGTACATATATAATTATTTAATCGTTAAAAAGTAATGGCGCATTAGTTGAATATTTATAACAATTTAAACAACAAAGAAAAGTATCCAAGTCTGTTAAGTCTGTGTTTTAAATATTCATTTAGTTCCTAAGCGCGGTATGAATCATTGGGTTTCCACGGTGGGGTTTAAATACTCGTAGCTTGCTCGTAGGTATGACTTCAGCTTCAAAGTAAGACATGTTCGTGAATAGCGCTTACTTTCTACTGTAATCACAAAATATAAGTAGTTCAGAATTTGGTGTGAAGTTATCCTTGGCAGTTAAGCCTTGACCGCCATATGAAAGTCAATAGAGAAGCTCTGCAATAGCAGTTTCACGATCAGGGAACACCTGCGTCACATGTCATCACAATCAAAAAGCACTCTAAAGTGCAGTTTGCAAAGTCCCATTTACTATTCCCGAGGACGTGAGAGCGGTACCCGAGACCGGATTACTGCTCGCAATTCCGCTCACGTACCAAGCGAGACGGTGCTAGCACGGCAAGGGGGAAACGCTGGGATGATTAGTTTGGCTGTACTTTTAGAATCGATATTCTAAGGGCATTCGTAATGTTTAATTTTATAGGGTGATGTGACCAATTTATTATTATACGATCAACTCAATGTAGATCGTTGGTACAACTTAAAATTATTTTACACGAGACTTACTGTTCAGTTCTACAGAAAAGAGAATATACATGATTCCCAAGATAAAGTTAGTTTTCTTTACTAAATCACCGTATTAGTAAAACCAGATTCTATATGAAATGTTTATTGGCTTTGGGAGCTTAGGGAATAGGTACATTATGGGCGAAAAGGGTCGGTGAACTATATAATATAGACAAATTGCTACAATATATACCCACCCACTTCTCATCCCGTTTGTCAAAACGACGACAAGGGACGACTAATTGTATTATTTGCCGGATTTACTTGGTTGTTTCCGAATAGATTAAATTTGAGAAAGATTGAAGAACATAATTTTTATATTATACGTATATAAACAGTAAAGTTTATTCCGAACGTAGATTGGAGAAGAACTCATAACGTTAATTTTAGTACTGTTGAAATAAATTATTATGAATTTGAAACAGCATTTCCGTCGGGTACCTATGCAAATGTAAGTGTTGTTTTGAACACTTCGTTGTCTGCTGAAGTGGATGCGACGTGAATTATTCACGCACGAACTCATCAAACTTTCAAACGTTATTTTTGTACCTACCGGCTACATTATACCGGATTCGGTGAAAACATAGCCTATGAACACAGCTGTTACTATTTACCTCCTTGGGACTACATTATTGTTTTATCCATCTGCTTGCCTATATCTTCTTAGTCGGGGAGTTGGGCTTGCCTGAATGCGCGGGTCGATAAGACCGTGGTACATGGTACTTCTTCAACACCATCAGTAATCACGTCAGCTAGTACCACAAATCTTGTGACGAATATAAAAAAAAAACAAAAACAATTTATAGCATTTTGAGAACCGTCCATATTTAGCTGTAATTCTATCACATAATCGCATGTAAGCCGCAAACTACACTCCCGAAAAAGCAATCGTGTGTATAATTACGTCAAGAGCGAATTAGTTTCTTTTAAGCTAGTATGTACTATTTACATATGCTCCTTTACTACCACAACAAGCCAATTGAGAATATCATTACTAGAAAAAACTTTAGCAATCAATTTTGACATTGTTTTCGCCCAAGTTTTAGTCCATACCTACGCTCTAAATTCAAAAGACCCTCTGCTATAGTCCATTTGATTTACAAGGATGATTCGCCGGATCGGTGCCGGTGCGGCAAACATGTCGTGATCTGAATTATAGCCGAGTGTATTGGTCGCATACAAGATGAGCACTATCGGCTATTGCATGACTGAACGTGACACCCATACACAATGCGCCACTAAATCTCTCTCAACTCAAAAGAAAAAAATATTTTACGGGCTATGACAGGAATTCAGATGATGCCAATAGCGACTTGGCGACAGAAGGTAATGTGAATTAATGACTTCCACTTCCAGGAAAGGAATAGTATCATGATTCATTCATTCATTGTCAAACAACCATTATTCAAGGGAACTCAATTTGAAAGTGAACATATTAAATTCTAGCTGACCTGACAGACGTTGTCCTGTCTTAGAACTGTCAAACACGCAAAGTTAAAATTGTAAATCTTATTTTTTTACACCTTGGGTTACATTATTGGAGTTTTAGTAAGGATCCTTATTTTTTTTGAAAATATTATATAGCCTATGTTATCCGGAGATAGTGTAGCTTCCCAACAGTGAAAGAATTTTTCAAATCGGTTCTGTAGTTTCGGAGCCTATTCAATGCAAACAATCAAACAAACAAACAAACAATCAAATCTTTCCTCTTTATAATATTAGTATAGAGTATAGATTTTAAAATCTAAAACAAATTAATTAATAATTCATATGTGTCATAGAACCTTAATAAAAGTACATAAAGTGCGTGGGCTTAAGCTTCAAATTATGCCCAACGTAATAAGAGCCGTAGGCCCTTGCCACAAATCTTATAAATTCACGTTGTATATAAAAGGGAATGTGAAGCATTTCAATAAGCCTCGAGCGCTCGTATAACTGGTTGTAGCAAGTAATACGCAGACTGAATAGGTGAAGATGGGTCACTCACTGCTCAATATCTAGAGACTGTTTTGTCTACGCTAGTCTTTGAGTAGGTATTCTACGGAATATTTACCAAAAGATGTTAGTCCTAGCAAGCCTTTGTTGTTTTAGGACAACTCTAAGTAACCTGTTTGTATTATCTTAAAGAGTAAAATTATTCTCCGTTACTGTATTTAGCTGCTATTGTCGTCATTATCCTGCCTAAAGCTTACGAAGTGTAGTCGATCTAACGCGTATTCCTTCTCAATTTCTCTCCATCAGCCATCATTTCTACATTCAGTTCTTTCACACTCTTATCTTCTTTCACACTATCAATCCAAATTAACCTTTAGGAAGCGACAAAGTCATATCCTATCAGTATTTCAACGATTATTTTGTGTCTATGATAATATTTTTAATAAACTTTATATGGTTCTACGAAGTTAAAAACCTTATAAATTTTATTAAACTTATAATTATATCACCTACCTTAAATTAAATAAATAACAAACTAGTTTCTAGATTAATGTTCTCAAGTCAGTTTCCATTTGAAAGGATACAAAAATAACATTCGCAAATTAATGTCGAGACCTTGGATCGACCTATCCTGCAGGCCTTGAGTCTGGAGCTCGAATTTAAAAATAACAAGGGATTCTCTGAAGGATAGAGACGGTACAAAGAGAAAGCTTTGTGTTTGCATACTCAAAGGGCGGCCAAATTTAGAACAAACAATGTACTGGTATTGAGTTACTACAATAGAGAAAATTTGAAATAAGTACAAAATTCTAAAATCAATGAACAAAGAGTGTCGACTAAAGAAAAAAGAGACAAAGAAGATAGTGAAAGTATCCTATCTAATCAGCTCGTTTCCCTGTTGGGTATAGACCGTTCATATCACTCTTTCTAACCCTGTGCGAGTGCGAGCCTCATCCGTATCGCAGACCATAAACCTAGGTCTATGGACGTATGTAAAAATATCGACTGACCCAAGTCTGACCATTGGGCTCGTGGACCTACCAACTACTTAGGAAAGTGCTATTGTAATAATAAACAATAACGGGTGTACAGTGCGACGTAAAAGAGTAGAAAATAATGAGGACGCCACTATCGCAAATAAAGACCACACTAAAACAGCTTGAGAGATACATTGAACACTGTTTAGTAGACAATCCAATGGATTCTATATTTTAAGCGTTTAAAACGCAACATACCAGCGCATTACAAATATTTTTGGATTTTTCTCTTGACGTTTGACAGCTTACGATGTTAGTTCCGTTTCTAATATTTTATGTCGCACTGTACTGTGTTGGTTGATGTTCATTATAATGTGCACTAAACGTAAGTTTAATCTATCTAAACTAGAATTTAGCAATAAGTTTTAAAGCTAACATCGCTCGAGAGAAGAGTGCCAAGTCTAACTTAAACAAACTCCGATTAACATTAGTTAAAAACAATGCCGGGAGGGAAACTCGTAGGAGATAGATACATGTTCATAGATATTAGGTACCGAGCAGGAATGGAGTTCCTATTCCAATATTCAAATGAGTTTAGTAACGCAGAAACTAGACCGTTTGGAACTTATATAGCTTTGCAACGAAGTGCAATGTTTTGCAATGTAGACACTCAAGAGCTAAACCTATTTAGCGCTAGCTCAAAAAAAATGGAGGATATAGAAGCTTGCTGTTTAAAGAAGAAGATGAAGGAAGGAAGGAAGGAAGGGGTGTTAGGGAAGATGTCATTGTCTAGCACAAATCAGTTTGTATAACGACCATTATTATAATATTATTAGGCCACATTAGTATACACAATAACTGGTCACAGAAAAGTAAAAGTATGCTTCTGTAAAATATGATTTAAAATTTTATGCATACCAGTAGGGACTAGGGACTCTTTTTGTTTTAGTTTTTGTGTATGTAGGTAAGTTTTGTTTTAAATATACAAAATAACTCTACGTAGGTTAAGTATATCTGTTTAGTCTTTCTTTTATTCAGTTATCACACATTTTTAAGTTGTTTCATCTTATGTAAGTAGATATACTGTGTTATTTATGGTGAGAGTGAACAATCGCAGGAAAGATACATAAAAACATCTATCTTTCCTGCGATCCGGTCTTTGCTTAAACCATTAAAATTGTATCTTGCTCCAAGATATCTATTTTAACGTATTAGTCATTAAAGCTTTAATTGACTGAGTTTGCACATGGCATGAGTCAGGGGCGCCGAGTGCTGTCGCGACTGCATCAGAAATAACCTGGCGGACGTCTAAATCTAGTCCACGGCTAGACTCTCATATTATTTGAAATATTAGAAAGCAACAAGGCTTTTTAAATTAACTTGATTCCGACGTTACTTTGCGGTTGTTAATATTTGTAGCTAACACTTTTTATACGTTCTTTACACACAGCTTGTGCTGTTATTTATGCTGTGCTAATATCACAGTAAATCTGTAGCCCTAACAGACGTGTCAGATTTGGTTAACCGACCGCCGTTCAACCAGCAGGAGAGAAAGAAAAAAACTTCTATTTCTCACTAGTTGATCAGACGGCGGTCCGTCAACCAAATCCGTCGCGTCTGTAAGCTACTTTAGAAGCAGTTTTACATCAAATAGTATCAGCTTAGATTAAGTTCTTCTAAGAGTATCAGATTCTCAATCTTGAACAGCCTCTAATCATAAACAAGTCCAAGTAATGGATCTGTAGTATCGAATATTTTTATTACTTACTTGAAGATTGGAGCGAGATCTTCGGGGCATCACACCTACGACTTCTCCTCGCATAATTGACTCGATCACTGAAAATAAAAAGATTTGTAAATTAATGATCTAATAATCTAATAAATATTATAATGAGGAAAGATTTGATTGTTTGTTTGTTTGTTTGCATTGAATAGGCTCCGAAACTACTGAACCGATTTGAAAAAATCTATCACTGTTGGGAAGCTACACTATTCCTGGGTGACATAGGCTATAATCTATACCCGTGCAAAGCTGGGGCGGACCGCTAGTGATCTAATAAAACTGTTAATCGCCTGATAAAAGACTGAGAGGAAAGGGTCCAATGTGCAGGACACCAGGAGGAGATAAATAGGTATATTAGGTACGTCCCTACCTCCGTCTCCGAGAAGTCTCATCTGTACGAGGGAGGGATCTTCACTGTGCTCTTCTAAGACGGTGTCATCGGTGACAGTCAGCTCCTGAAAGAAAAGTAACATAATAAGCTAATTGGCAATCAATTGATACTACGAGATAGATAGATAAGAAGTTATTGAGACAGAGGCTGGCTATCAATCTTACATAGCCCGATTGCACCTCGTCATCATCATCAGCCCAAAGACGTCCACTGCTGAAGATTGGCCTCCCCATTAGACCTAACACTGGACGACAGCCTGCCATCTGCATCCACTGGATACCGCTACTCTCACGATGCTGTCGGTCCACTTAGTGGGAGGACTACCTACGCTGCGATGTAGAAAATGTGCGATGTAAAAAAATTATAGGTCATATTTGCTCAAGCCCGCTTACTAAAGTCTACTCGTCTCCGCTACACAAGTCCGCTCGCCTCAAAAGCCTTCTCATGGTCCACAAACGCCAGGCAAATAAACTGAATTGTACTTCTTGCTTATCTGTAAAATCTACTGCACAGTCTGGGTATGGTCAATGGTGCTGTACCGATTTGAAATCTGGCCTGTTCTAAGGGCCAAAAGCCATTGTGACTTAACAAGGCGGTTTATGATGAACAGGACGCTATTAAAAATACAGGTGGGGCACATCTAGATGGTTTGAAAGTAGAATAGATGCCTTCCTTTCTTTTAATTTGATATCAAGACACAGGGTTACATGGAAGGGTAGTTAGTACTAAGCCGAGGAGATATTTTATACTCGTCACAATGTTTTTTTTTTACTATGGTACCACTGATATCGCAAAAAAAAATGTGCTGTTCCATACATTTTAGTTCGCTGGGAATAGCAGATTTTTTCCCATGATTTCAGGGTTTGTCTCATAGTAAAAGCTGTTGATGATGACAAGTACAATGACCTCAATTTGGCTTAGTACTATGTTCTGTATAACCCTGTAGAGTGGGGGGGACGAATTATTTGAGGATAAAACAATAGATAATTAATAATTACAATCAAAACCAACAGTAGGTTTTCGATAGACATTTAGACATGTCTTGAGCAAAAGGCAAAGTTGCGAACAAACTTCCCGAAAACAAAGAGAGAACTTCACGCAAGTTACTTGGAAAACCAGGAAGGGGGACAGGGGTTAGGTACTCAGAACTTTTACGTCTCGGACTCCAGAGTTAGACGAACTTGGCAAACTTTTCCACTAACTAATTCGGAGTATAAATTTGTTTAACGTCTCAACTTTTTAGCTGTAATTACATAAAGTTCGACAAAGATTGAAGCACTCTGAAGTCTGACTGCGAGATGGTGAAGAGTATGATGAATTATTAGAATAGGTATGTAATTTATGACAGTAAGGGGGTTTGGAGCTACCCACGACTTCTGAATAAGTGACCTTCTAACAACAACTTTGGCTAAAGATTGACTAATGGTAGATGTAACCGGTTTTATAGACTATCAAAATTAAATAAGAATATCGAGATTTAATTTAAGCGAGAAAATGGGTTCATCTTTGAACACTACTTAGAACACTAAGGTCATATCAGCAGTCGAGTATATTTTGTATATTTGTTTGATGATAAATTGCATATTATACCATGAATATGATCTTGATAAAATGTTTGAGGTACATTCTGATACAAATTTTAAAGCAAAATCGGTGCAGATGTTGGATAGATATATTATAGTCGCAAGGTCCAGTTCAGGGTGAACAACTAGTACTTCTTTGGGACCAAGGAGGCAGAAACAAAGAGAGGCCTATGATCATCAGTAGATGTCAGAGTTGACGCAGACGATATATCGGATGACCATCTTCATCTATACAGGTTGGCAAAACTTAACAGCTGAGGCCAAAGACCTGAAAAAAAACAAATAAAAAACAGACAGAATAAAGAATTTAAATTAAGAATTGTACTTATCATTAGGATCATATTTTACACAGACCAACTATGGAATCACAAAAAACTCTGGTTCATAGAAAAATATCATTGCAACAACTGTTTTTTCACGATTTTACTGTCCGTCTCAGCCAAGTCTCATCCAATAGTAAAATAAATAATGATGAGTACCTACCTCCTACACACAACCTCCATCAGTACATGACCTCCTTTCATCTTAGTACCACAATTCCGTGTAATCTGTATATAGATGAAGATAATTGTATTTTTGGTTATCATTGGTTATTTAGGTAGGTAACATAATAATCTTATTTCTCTTCCACTAGAATATGAAATTGTAAGACAGGGAACTATAGATCTCAATCTCAAAGGCGGCAAGATGAAAGAATAACAATAAAGTGATTCAATAATGTGAAACAAGAAACAACAAAGTTTGTTTAGAGAAGTTAGCGAAGGGGTGTGAAAGGAGATGGGGTGAGATAAGATAGGGTAAAACACCCTTGCCAGCTTAGGGAGGTATAAGTTAGACATTATTGATACAAGAGTTCATTTTACCAAAGATAATTTAGTAATAGATTTTACGTAGCGCGTAATTTCCTAATGTGCTGTCTAACTCTAAACTTTTATCAGACATCTATTAGCAGATTTAGTAGGTCATCACAACTGAAGACAATTAATTAGACACTGTTTTTTGAAGTTAGGTAATTAAAGCGTCATCTCTTTCCATCAGGTGAGATTGTAGACAGTATTTCAGTTTTTTTTTTACATTAGACCTTCGAGATAAATGTGTTACGTGGAACATTTATCTTGACGCATTAGACCTAGTCTAATGTAAAAAAATGAGTTTAAAAAAGGGGGTTTGAATTTTTTTATACGGAGGCTTGCATAGCCCAAATTTGCCATATTTTTTTTTTCAAAATCGCTTCGCACAATGGAACTTGTATACCTATTTGAATTGGGAACATATGCCCTTAAATGTCACGTTATGGAGAATTTGGAGATAATTGAACATAAAGATTGCAAAGAACAGACACACACACACACACACACAGACATAAGTCGATATATGTACTACTGTGCAATATTAAAGAAAATATTTTTATTTAGCTTTCTGCAATGTTATTGCAACTGTCAAAGCTACAAAGACGGACCAAATAGGTAATTTAGCATTGATAGATAGACCGAACCTATATTCATAACTATAGCACGTAAACTGGTCCAAATGTTTCTCTCATCTTTCCCGAACATTACTTGCCTTTACCACGCCGCCGCAACCTTTGTTCAACCGAACTGTTCTATTAAATTCCGATCCAGAGATATTGTCGAATGAAACTGGTTAAAATGGGCGCTTGCCCTTTTTAGTGTGTAATTAATTAAATTCGAAGACAGGTGGAAAGGCAGGCATTCCGCTGGTTATGGCCAGTGGCCGGTGGGTTTAATAGGGTTGCTAACATCCTACAGAACTTAGAATTACGACATAAAGATGGAGGGGTTCCTAAACTGATTGATTTTTTAGAAATATGCCGGTTCAAATACATGGTTTCGCCAGTTTATTTTCTAAGTAGGTAAACAATGGCGTATCCAAGAAAACCGGCGCAAGTAAGATTTTTTGGGGTTTTTGCCCCATGTCACACGATCGTCAATATCGTCATAGCTAAGGTACGTTCGTTACCTCTCTCTCTCCACCTACTAGACTTATTTTACGAATAAACGTTCGCTACCTCTCTCTCTCCACCTACTAGACTTATTTTACGAATAAACGTTCGTTACCTCTCTCTCTCCACCTACTAGAATTATTTTACGAATAAACGTTCGTTACCTCTCTCTCCACCTACTAGACTTATTTTACGAATAAACGTTCGTTACCTCTCTCTCCACCTACTAGACTTATTTTACGAATAAACGTTCGTTACCTCTCTCTCCCCCTACTAGACTTATTTTACGAATAAACCTTCGTTACCTCTCTCTCTCCACCTACTAGACTTATTTTACGAATAAACGTTCGTTACCTCTCTCTCCACCTACTAGACTTATTTTACGAATAAACCTTCTTTACCTCTCTCTCTCTCTCCACCTACTAGACTTATTTTACGAATAAACGTTCGTTACCTCTCTCTCTCCACCTACTAGAATTATTTTACGAATAAACGTTCGTTACCTCTCTCTCCACCTACTAGACTTATTTTACGAATAAACCTTCGTTACCTCTCTCTCTCCACCTACTAGAATTATTTTACGAATAAACGTTCGTTACCTCTCTCTCCACCTACTAGACTTATTTTACGAATAAACCTTCGTTACCTCTCTCTCTCCACCTACTAGACTTATTTTACGAATAAACCTTCGTTACCTCTCTCTCTCCACCTACTAGACTTATTTTACGAATAAACCTTCGTTACCTCTCTCTCTCTCCACCTACTAGACTTATTTTACGAATAAACCTTCGTTACCTCTCTCTCTCCACCTACTAGACTTATTTTACGAATAAACGTTCGTTACCTCTCTCTCTCCACCTACTAGACTTATTTTACGAATAAACCTTCGTTACCTCTCTCTCTCCACCTACTAGACTTATTTTACGAATAAACCTTCGTTACCTCTCTCTCTCTCCACCTACTAGACTTATTTTACGAATAAACCTTCGTTACCTCTCTCTCCGCCTACTAGACTTATTTTACGAATAAAACTTCGTTACCTCTCTCTCTCTCCACCTACTAGACTTATTTTACGAATAAACCTTCGTTACCTCTCTCTCTCCACCTACTAGACTTATTTTACGAATAAACCTTCGTTACCTCTCTCTCTCCACCTACTAGACTTATTTTACGAATAAACCTTCGTTACCTCTCTCTCTCTCCACCTACTAGACTTATTTTACGAATAAACCTTCGTTACCTCTCTCTCCGCCTACTAGACTTATTTTACGAATAAAACTTCGTTACCTCTCTCTCTCTCTCCACCTACTAGACTTGTTTTACGAATAAACGTACGTTAGTACCTCTTTCTCTCTACATACTTACTAGACTCGTTTTACGAATATATCACACTACCACACTAATATTTTAAATGCGAAAGTTTGTGTGTAAGTAAGTGTGTATGTTTGTCTGCACTCAACTCCGCAACAGCCGTTTGAATTTGAATGTTTGGTATTCGAAGCAGAAAGCTAGCTTATATTATACTTTGGATTGGCATAGGTATTAAGCTAAAGGCTAAAAAACAAGAGCTAAGTCTATATTTCAAAGACTCGTACTCAATGATTTGGGTCGTCATTTATGATAGGTACTGCCCAAGAATAGAACTACCCTGCCGTCTTCCTTGTATCCTGAGATTTATAATCTAGGCATCTTCAAGGCTAGAGTGCGTAGATTTCTTCTAGATCAATGTGTTCCATCCTCGACCACACCGTCACTTACCATCAGGCGAGTTGGTAAAGTATTTTTCGTCCCGAAAATAATTAACGATTTCTGTAGGGTAGCGGGTGAAACCGCGGGGCGCTGATAGTTATTTATAGCCCAGTTAAGCAACAGTCAGGCTCAAGTAATTTATGTCTTTAAACAAAATGTTATTTTGAGTTGCTACAGAATATGAAGGTCGGCAACCCTATTTCCCTAACAGGTTTCCCTGTAACGAGCTCTCTATACAGGCCCTTTAGATGTACACGGGCCTTATAAATCCGACATCGTTGGATGCCGTCGCGTTCAATAAACCAAACCGGTCCTCTCCTGGACTTCCCGCTTCGGAATTATCTCGTAGAATGTTTGTACAGTTACCCGCGAGCCTTTACGCTTCTGTACATCACCTGCCTATACGCACCTTGGATTGGAAATGAATTAATTATGAGACAAGCTTCTTCACAACTTGGCAAAAGAGCTGGTTTGCCCAGACCCTTTCACCAGTTTAAATCGTTTTAAAATACGAGATTTTACGCTATACAAAAGATACTAGACGAATAACATAAGTAGGTACTACGATAATTTTAGGTGAAGTCCCTAGAAGATAAACGAGTTGCATGGAAGCTGAAAAGGCTTGGTTAAAAACATCCGGATGACTTCAATACCGATGAGTATTATTGTTGTAGTCATTATTGCACATTACTATTGAACAGCACTTTGCTTGGAAAAAAAAAAAAGAAAGCTCACCATACATATCAACCTCCAGCGTAGAGGGAGAAAGGTATACTTAGCCTATGACCTCCAGTATTGTAGAGAATGACAGGATGGTATTATGACATTTATGACATATGGTATAAAACTCTAGAAAATCAGAAACCATTAAAGTAGGCGTAGTAGTACACCAGCACCCGCCAGCAGCCGAACTTAGATGGCGTGGTGGTGTCAGGATCCTCGTGCAGTCCTGCATAGTCTGATTGATCCGCAGCTTCCGCGGACAGGCAAGTAAGGGAGAGAGGAACAACAGGAAATACTTACGCCAGTGTGTTCATTGACTCCGACGATGACGGCTGTGTACCACTGCGTGGCACCAGCTACCCGGTACACCTGCGCCCGACAGCCGCCCAGCACAGACGGCGTGGTGGTCAAGATCCTCTGACCGTCCTGCATAGTCTGCCATTCTGCAGATTCCGCCGACAGACATGCCAGGGTGGTCGGGTCCACGCCGGCGTCACATCCTGCCAAATGGGAGTCCCATTCCTAGAACAAAGACACAACTTATTTAGATATTATTATGTTATTGACAAGGCATGATTGGCTGTAAATGTAACCAAAAATCAGTCGAGGGTATTTTGTGCGGGGGTACCTATTATGTCACCAAATGCACACGTAAACTCATAATAATAAAGTAAAATTTTCCACTATAGCATTTTTACAAAATCGCCCTATATTGTCTATTATGTCTTCTGTGCCTATATAAAATTCTTGGGTTTTTCATATAATACTTTAATTTTATTGATGGATTTGATGGGCCCCTGAAAGATGGGCCCAGAGGATCACACAGTGGGTGTCTGAAAACAGACAAAGGAGCCAAGGCAGGTCGAGAAAACGCTGGCGCGATGACCTCGAAGCGTTCCAGGTACAGTGGTGAAATCTGACGAGTGATTGCACTGTTTGGAAGGAGATGGGAAGACCTTTTCCCAGGAGTATAGTATAGGTATAAAAAACGTTAATTGAACAATACGTATATAATAGGTCATCCGGAACATTATTTTCCCAAAATATCTTTAACTGCACTTCCAGCCAAATGTTACAAATGATCTGTACAAACGTTCGATAACAGTATACCTAACCACATTTTTATAGTTCTGTGAGTACCTTAGTAAATTATCTTTGCTATAACGGATAAAAAAATTCATATAAAGTTTATCAGTTACTTATCAGCCACCCACAACCTACTACTTTATCGTGCTGTTGTCAGGGATAATCATCTATTAAACCCGCTTTGTCATATTGTTATGTTTATTATCAACATCCAAACATAAATGACTATCAATATAACGTTCTCAACTCTTTAGGTCAACATCAATCAAACTGAACCAGCAAAGATAATCTATGCAATTAAAACAACAGCACGCCCAGTGCCCACATCGATAACAATGTTTTTACAGCCTCGAATCAAGAGTAAACATTATGGCCTACATTACGTTACACCTCCACAAATCAACATTAGTTACAACTTGCCCACGTAGATCGTGTTAAGTGCAGCAATAACTCAATATACACATGCTCTGTAGTTATACGTTTGAAGCGCACACGAATGTACTAGTATTTATGTCAATGTTACAGTGGACGGGGACGCACACAAGTACACTTACTCACACCTGTACCGATGTGCATACGGAGTACACACGGGTATGCTCTCGGCGACAGACGTATCCGGTGCGTTGAACCCGCCCCTCGCCCCATCCTACCTCCTCTCCGTACTATAGCTAGATTCATAAGACCGTGTTTCTGTAGTAGGTATGTACAAGCAATCATTTATATCTGCCTGTTCACTCTTCACAGATAAGTTAACAGTGCCTCCGTCGGAACGTTCAGGGTCATCGATTGTGAGGACAGTTGGCCGAGAAGTTTGTTCAAATGATACAGTATTATTAATTAAAGAGCTTGATAATGGCGCTTAAACAATGGACGGACAATTGTATTGTAATGAAGGCACATCTATCAGAACCAGAATCTATTTTAAGCAGCATGATAAGAATGCGAAAAAGAGACTTGTTTTAGGACCGTTCCGTGAATAAGATAACGTTCTATTTTCTGTTAGGCCATACGTAGGTATGCATGCAACAGTAAAATTTCGTGAAGATATGATTAAGTTAACTAATTTTGGCACTTAATGTACCTGAATCATTTAATTGCATTTATTGAAGAATCTACAATTAACCATATTACTTAATTATTAGAGAGGTAGGTAAGTGCAGAGATTTAATGTTAGTGTAATGATTTTCAAAACTTCATTGTACTCATACGTAGGCAGTGATAATACGAAGTGAAACGATTCAAACAAAACAGAAATGAAAACGGTTCCAAATAAACAAACAATACAATCACAATGCCCTTTTCACGGTCAAACTTGAGGCAAGCGTAATCCGTACAAATCAGTACATCGCAACGTTGGAAGGTAAGCGTAACATAACATTTGACGAGTCACGCACTGATGAGTCCGACTCGACAATGAGTCAGCACTGTTACGCAATAACCATTACTGCTATGCCCAGTTTGGACAGTTATTTATCTCGTGTTTATGCTGATAGCATAGGCGTTATTGGTTTTGTAACTGGATTTTCTTTTAACTTTATCCACAGACCAGCACAATTAGATTAAACATTATGAACCTAGTCAAATACATAATATGTATTTGTATTTTCTTTTATTAATATTATTAATAAAAGAAAATTCTCGTCATTTTATTGCATAGTTAAAATTTACAAAGCAAATTAAAGTATAACGTAGAAAATAGTACCCTCATATATTATATGTGTTTTTTTTATTTTATTTGCTACACCACGTACGCCAGGGTCCGTGAATTTTGTTATAATTGACTACAATTTTGTTAACATTAAACGAATTTACTATAGCTATACACAATACAGGAAGAGAAAAATTCGTTAAATCTGAATTTAAGGTTAAAACAATTTATTCATGTTATTACTAGTTTGTGTGTCTGCCACGTGCTACATATTATACGTGATTAACCTGTGGCATTGAAAATTATACTTTCAATGTCACTTGAATTACACTCGATCATGATTGATGTTCCCAACCACCACCACACTAAAACCAAAAGGGGTGAGATGCATAACCTATGAGTTATACATGTTTTTAATACATTCTTTTCGACGTAAATGCTCATGCCGACAGTCTGTGTGTCTCATCTCAGCCCATATAACTAAACTAGCATCTTTTAGGACTTCAGTTCTTCGTAGAATGTGAGCACACATTCATTATAAATAAAACATGGTTTTCTCTGTTCTCCATTACAGTACAGTTTATTTCTACGCAGCGTCTGTTACTCGAGCTTACGTCGTGATTAATGCTGGGTCGTGGCACACAGATCAACTCTGGATTACGCTTTGTTTGAGAAACTGATATTAATATTACAGATTAACGGCCGCTCGAAAGTTCCCAAGTTCATGCGGCAATAAAGATTTATCGATACACATAAACCTTTTTACGATTAATCCAACTCGTAAAGTTATATGTACAAACAAGCTCTTACTTTGTATACGAGTAAGTATGTCCCTAATTCATCTTATAAGCTGCTATAAAAAAGCACTAATCATATTTTGGGAAGGAAAGCTACTCATGAAGGACCCAACTTCAGAGAGACCTTAAGCTACAGTAAAGTTGCTATTGCTAATATTGCGTACATATATACTTAGGTACCTAACCTATATATTTACTCGATTGATGAACTTGCATGTAAGTTAACCATGTCTTAGGTGCTATACCTACTTAGAAACTACCCTGAATAGCTTACTTTAAACTTTTCACCCGGTTTGTTACAGTACAGAGCAGTTGGAGTACACATGCATGGGCAAACTTAATAACTGTCGCAAAATATTGCATCGCAGATCTCATAACTATGTCGTGGTCTTCTGTAAGACAAGTATATCATCTAGATATGTGTACGTTTAGTAAGTTAGTACATTATTAAACAACGTTACCTTAGGTTAAGTTACAGGGTTTATTTATGTAATCGAGAAAATGCAAGATCGTCCTATTACTTACGTCTGTATTCTGTACACTTAAAGATATCTTAGGTTTTTTTGTCCGTAATCTCACCTGATGATACGCGACAATCAAGTCTACGTTAGAGCGCACTTGACTTTTCACCATCAAAATCTAACACAACATAGATATGCATAACAATACAGATACCGGAAAATAATATGAAATGAAAGCCCTTGACTTAAGTTGATTTTCAGGTCCTAACCGAACCGTCCGACCTGAAGGTGTTATGAGGAGATATAGAGACCACAGTGACCGCGCGATTGTTTTTTTTATTTTTTTAAATATAGAATAGGTATGGTTGGCCACCAACTTAATTGATGGAAAGATTAAGGAGCAGGTAGACCTTAAAAGTACTTATTAAACTGGCCTTGAAGATACCCAGGTTATAGTTTTCAGGAAACAAAGATGATGGCAAGGCATTCCATCAGCAAGTTGTAGAGCGTGCATGTGTACGTCAATTCAACCCCCCCTCTTCACCGCTATTTGCTCATGATGATTTTTGCCATTCACCATAGTAAGACCTTCAAAGCCCAAATGGTAATACATAGTAGTTAAAATGGTAGCCCAGGTCAATAGCTCAAAGAACTTAGTACACGTACAAGGAGGTTTGTAAGTACTACATACAAGCAGTTATAAAAGTATTAGAAGAGGCAGCAGCGGCAAGCGAACCCGGAAGCCATTACCTCTGGCATACATTCGCCGATCCCGAAGCTCTCATTCAATTTCCTGCATGCATGAGCTGGTTGCCTCACGAATCACGTCACGATACTGCGATGTGATAACATTACATTTTATTACTTTCTATTAAGATAGCGCTCGATTTCAGCTTATAATATAGGCTTTGTAGCATTGATTTACAAACTCAATACTCATATACATATTATAGTTTTAAGGCGCTCTTTTCAGACTTTTATAGAAATTTTGGTAATTCTAGAGTGTGTTTGCTTCCACAGTTAGCTTAAAATTATAAAAATGGTCATGTCAAAATTGAATGTTTTATCCAGGAAACCCCAAATACCGAATTACGGTTAGGTAAGGATATTTCACTCGATAGAAGAAAAAAAATTAAGTTTACACAAATGTACACTTTCCTCCCTCCATGTTTTTTTTTTTTGGATTCATTCAAATATGTACCTATTTACTAAATGATGTCTATGATATCTTAGTAATTTTATAGATTTCATAATTATGAAGGAAATCGCTTATGGAGGAAATCGCAAAAGAACTTTATATATATGTATAGTATATGAGAAGAACCTCAAAAACAGAAGTAGCGAAGCGCACGACAATGTGTAAGCGCCATGGTTTTGCTGCTCTAAATGTGTATTTAATACAATAGGTATATTAAGCCTTATGATCATCTGTAGTAAAGTAATAAGCGTTGCTTAAAAGTGGGAAAACCTCACCTTAATTAAATATCTTTGCGTTGTAGGGTCAAAGTTCAATAAGTACATGTAAAAACTGTAACAAGAAATTCCCCGATTTGGGTAATGAATGAAACATGATGTGTCGCTATGCTATTCCCATTGTAAACACAATACCAATTACCAATAAATAACTTGTGTTACTAACTCAGAAAATAAATGGAATTATTCCCAGTTCCCACATTCACCAATGAAGTCAACACAATGCCTGCCATCACAATAGCATCTATATTTACCGTAACAATATAAAGCATCGAAACCTTTTCCTTTGTATTTCCGGAGGTTGTTTCTCAAGCTCATTGATAAGTAGGTACTTAATAAATCTAAGATCAGAGCTTGACATATTTTATGATGAATAATAATGTGACTAGCATGTCTTTGTAGTAAATACAATCTAATTTTCTGCTCGAATAAGTTATATATTTTAGATTTTTTTGCAAAAAAACCCTGAATGATTGTTTCGTTGCTTAAATAAAAGTGCATATCTCATTGACTGTTTTATAAAGGGAGGGGAGATCTAGTTTCATTTTAACGTTGTCAAAAAAAAGAGAATGTGTTGGTGGTGCGTGGTGGTGATAGTAAAGACAAAGTTGTATTTTCTAGAATGAACCGAAAAATGTTATACAAATAAAGTGACGACAACGAAATATTTCTTAACAAATCTAAAACGATTCGGTAGATAGACCTACATAGAAGTAGGTAATGTAGGTATATTGTCAAGCTCAAGCTAAAAGTGTAAAGAATAGACAAGAATTAAACATACAAAAAAAAAACACAGCTAGCTTTGAACAACGATGACGCAGACAAGTGTAAGTAAAAATCTACGAATAAAACGCACAGAACAAAAGTCTTAAAACTCCTGATAGCTTTTACTAGTGGCTTTATCTGCTAAAAGTGGTCATAAAGTGTTTCAGATCCTCAGACAATGCGCTCAAATAGGTACCCATCAAGCCACATGGATAGTCTAGCAGCTTGTACACTATCTAACTTATAAATGCAAACACGTAAACTAAGCCTGGCAAACATAAAATCGAGCTTTTGTGCAGTAACAAAACAACACTATGGAACAAGCATTAAATAACAAGATTCCTCTTGCGGCAACGTAAATTAAAGATACATAAAGCGTTATTGCTACCTATTGTTATATCTAGAAACATTGTGTTGCGAGCGATTAAGCTTGGTCTAAATAGGTATAGTTAGCTAAAGTTCACCTCGCCGTGAAAGAAAATACCGAATAAAACAACAAATCTACAAAGTAACAATAGTTCAGTGCTATGAACTCTCAAATCAGTAAAAAGGAATTGAGCCCGAATTTATTAAAAAGTTTATTGCCTCTAATGTAAACCTACCAACAAAGAGAACCTACACAATTTCTTGCCCTTCATAAATACCTAAAGAACACGATCAAAGTAACATTGTCCTGTGTCTAACACACGCCTATCAATGCCGTTCCCCCAACTTTCGCTCCCTAGAGGGGGTAGAGTGGGGTAGTCCCGTACCATACTGCCACCTTTAAAGGGGTAGGGGGAATGACAGGGCGAACCGGACAGTAGAGTAAGCTAACTGAAACAAACTTTACTCGTTTAAATTTTGCTGGAGAACCGCTTCTGACTTGTGTTGCGTGCATACTGATGTCGACAAAGTTAAGAACGCACGATAAACTTCCATTGCCGCTTGGCTAATTGAGTTTTAAAATTATAAATACTTTGGATGAAAGTTTATGTAATTCGAGTTTGTTTTTACTTGGCTCATGCACTGAAATTTATGTTTGCTCTATACTTACTTAAAAATAGACGCGACGTTGGGAGCATTTTTCTTCTGCCTGGACTGAACTCTTTTTTAGAACTTTGTAATATGCCTTACTTCTAAGACTATAATAATTATGCTTTTATATACGTCTGACACAAGGACTTTTAGAAAATTGTAGACATTCTAGATAATTATCTATAATTTACCTAAGGTCACTTGCCTAGATAAGTGTTGTGTAACAGTTAATTCGCTTTACTCTCAGCAGACCTCTCAGTAATAAAACAGGGCAAACAACTTCTTTATCTCGTCTACTTCAACAGATTAAATAGATCCAGCTAAAGTTCTGAGTGCCGTTGTAGCGAAATTGCTATCATTTCCTTTGTGACTATGGCTCTTTCTATTCTGGTTTAGCTTTCACAAACATTACTTCGAACATCCCATTTCATGGCAGCTACCTATGGGCTAAAGTAAAGTATTTATTTGCGGAATTACTAGAATGTAAAGTAAAAAACTCGTAATAATAATGTTATAATTAAAATTTGAGAAAATTAAAATAATGGCAAATCGCCGTTAAGGATGATATTAAACGAAATAATGGCAAGGGGAAAAACCAAAGACAGAAAACACGCCTTGTCGACTATAAAAAGAAATTTACCATAATGAACATAATGTATAACATTTCGCTGGAAACAATTCACTTAAACGGTTATGTATACAATGGTAATATATACATATATAAATAAATATATATTTTTTTTATTTCATAAATTTATTATTATTACCTATATAAATATAAATAAAATACGGTAGGTACACAACACATGGAAACAAATAGATTTGCAATTAAATCTTTTAAGACCTGCTAAATAACTTAAAATATACAAACTTACGTATACCCAATCTACGCAATGTCAGTGACTTCGTCAGTCTAGAATTCTAGATAACACCTAGCAGTATCGTAGTGTGTATATAAAGGCAATAAAAATTACTATTAAAATTGAATAAAGTAGCTTCCAAGAAGTTAAATTACTCAATACAGCGTAATAATATAAATTGTGTTACGACCTTCAAAGTACTTATATTAGAATCTGGAATATTCTCGATGTTTCAGTTTGATTGAATTACTCTTCGAGAGATTTGGCTGAGGCGATCAATCATGGCGTGTTCAGGGCTCGAGCAGTCCTGGGCCAACCGAAAATAGCTCGACAGGATACCACCACCTGGCGAATATGTATATAATAAAGGGGGTGGTGAGGGCGAGGAAAATCAATAAAGCGGGCGCCGACATCAAAACATGTTCTGACTACCCATTCCACCACCCGGGGCGGGTTTCCCCCCTGTTCCTCCTAGCGCCCGTCTCCCGGGGAAACCCGCCCATGTTTGGCAGACACCGTCCTTGATCTCCCCATTTTGCCCGGGACGCAACTTTGGATAAACACGGGTTTGTCTCATTGGAATTAGGTCGGTTATGCGTTTTGCTTTTTAATCTGCTCAATGCTCATCTTTTAAAACTATAGTTTGAATAGATAGAAGCATTTGTTCCAAACACAGAATGTGAGATACAAAATGTTAAGTTCCATTTCGTAGCTCATTAGACTTTTTTCTCTCAAATATAACCACTTGTCATTGCAATAATATACCAAACTAGGAAATATTATAGTAAGTATACTCATATGTATGTATTTATTTTATTTATTTGTTTATTGTTGCCAGTGTACACATTACATGAGATCCTTAACACTACATGTCGGTACAAAGACCCTGTTAGGGCGCTGCAATTTAACTTATTGTAACACTATATAATAACTATAAAACAAAAGCTTTTTTTACTAATAAAAACAAAATAAAACTATAGGTAAGCTTAATATTTAATTATCTATTAGTAAATTAAAAAAAAAAAAAAAATTAAAAATATTTTATTTGCTTAAACATAGGCTTACATATTTGTTTATAAAATAGGAATACACACTGGCTTATGTCTATGAAGGAGAAATGCTAATTGTGTATACTGCGATTCCTGCACTAGGCTAGGCCTGTATCGCAGGAAACTGATACGGTTTATCCAACTCAACATTTTGTTAGCCTCTAGTTAGCATAATATTTTGTTCATGTTATTAAGTAGGTAGTTTTAAACAAAGGTGCTCATTCAAAACCAGTGATAAGTATATATGTGTTTACATTATTGATTACTACTTAGTTAATATATTTAGTTATTTTATATATTACTATAATTAACACTATATGCATGAATAAATATAATAAAATAAAATACATTACAATATAATAAAATATGATATGATATGATATAATATAATATGACGTGACATGACATGACATGACATGACACGACACGACATGACACGACATGAAATGACACGACATGACACGACATGACATGACATGATACGACATGACATGACATGACATGAAATGACATGACATGACACGACACGACATGACATGACACGACATGACACGACATGACATGACACGATATGATACGATACGACGCGATACGATACGATACGATATGATATAACATAATATAATATAATATATAAATGCAGTTCCTAGTACATTTTATTATTATTAAAGCAATGGCAGTATACGAGTAGGTAAAGTATTATGAATTATATATATAAGTATCATCAAGATAAAATCTTTAGTATATCTTCTGTCTCCTTGTAGCTGAGTGTTTTTAGAAACTTGTACAACGTCTTCTTGGCTTCACGAACAGACATTTCTTTTAGATTGCAATGTTTGTTCACCGCGTTGTAGACATGAGCCCTTATGAAGTTACCAAACCGACGAGCAAAAGACGTATTAACAAGGGGAAAAGGTATTTTGTAACATCTTTTTTTAAGGGTTTTGTCATAACTATCAGCGGCAAGTGTAGACTTATGTACGGAGAGCGACATTTTTAAAATGAATAGCTGTCTCACACTTAGCACACCGCTTTCCTTAAAAACATCTGTAGTAGGATATCTAAGTGGTTTCTTCATCATCACTTTTAGTACTGATCGCTGCGCCCTCTCCACTAGAATAATGAAAGTCATGGCAGCACTACCCCAACATGTAATGCAGTAACTTAGAAGAGACTGGCATAATGCAAAATAAACTGACAACAGTGTGTCTGAAGTAGTGACGTCACGCAAGTTTTTCATTATGCCTATAACTTTTCGTACACGGGCAGAGAGTGCAAGTATGTGATATTTGAAACTTAGATTTTCATCTAAAGTTACACCCAGATATTTAATTGTTTTAGACCTACTTAACGTTTCACAGTTACACGTTTCTTTGTTAATACAATAGAGTTTATGAAGTTTAATATTTGATTGCAATACTGGCGCTGAAGCAGCTGTTTTGTGGAAGCAAAGATATACAGTTTTTTTGGCATTCAGCGTCAGTAAATTCTTTTGTAGCCACCCGAAGACATTAGACATGCCTAGCTCTGCATACTCTAAAGCTTTCTCCCAGGATGGACCATGAAATACAATCGCAGTATCATCAGCGTAGCAAACAATCTCTGCGTTTTGAATTTGCATTTCATGAATATCATTAATATACAAATTAAAAAGAGTTGGACCTAATATGCTACCCTGTGGTACCCCAAAATCAATAGCCTGTGTGTTACTCCGCTCGTTACCAATCTTCACGCACTGCCTCCGTCCCATTAAATAGCTTTTGAACCAGTCAGAAGCAACTCCCCTAATACCAATTTTGTTAAGTTTTTCTAAAAGAATTGGAACGGAGACAGTGTCGAAGGCTTTGGCCAGGTCTAAGAACACCGCAACACATCTCTGTTTATTATCCAGCTTGGAAGCCACCAGCGAAGTTAACAACGAAACTGCATCTTCAGTGCACTTACCCACTCGGAACCCAAATTGTCTTGGTGATAAAACATTGCGCGACTCTAAAAATTTCGTTACTCTTTTATTTACTAGCTTTTCTAATATTTTTGAAAAAGTGCTTAGGAGTGAGATGGGTCTATAATTTTCTGGGCAATTTTTAAGACCACTTTTATAAATAGGAGTAACGGAGGCCACTTTCCAAGCATCTGGGAAGATTCCACTAGACAAGCTCTGATTATAAATATGCGTTATTGGCACTACTATTTCCTGTTTAACGTGTTTTATTAATGAATTAGTAAAGCCATCTATACCTGGAGCTTTGCTGTTATGTAAACCCAAAATAAGTATTTCAACTTCTTCGTGATTTGTTGGAGCCATAAAAAAGGATTTGGCTAGCTTGCTTTTAGTATTTACAGCTTTAGCCAAACTACTTTGGGTTTGATTAGTATCAGACAATATTTGATTTGCTAGTCGTTGGCCTACTGTGGAGAAGTGATTGTTGCATATGTCAAGCGAGTGTCGCGAAGTATTAGAGCTAACTGGCAATGACAACAGCTCTGTGGGAAGTTGTTTATTTGGAGACATGTTACAAACGGACTTGATTGACTTCCACAGCTTACGAGGATTATTTTTGTTTTTGTGTAGTTCTTGACTTTCGTGTTCCAATCGCAGTTTACGTAAGATGCTTACAAAGAAGTTTTGATACCTCTTGTAAGATATTTGCAATATCGTATTATCTGGATTACGTTTCGCTCTTTGATGAAGTTTGTCTCTATGTTTCATACACCGTATTAGTCCTGGAGTAATCCAGGGCTTAAGATTGTACTGTGTTCTGCTACAACGGATTTCGCGCGTATGCTTAGCTACAGTGTCTGTCAAAATTTTTGTGAATGTTTTGGTGGCTTCATTTACGTCAAGAATATCTGTAATAAAACCCCAGTGAACTTCAAGATCTTTTTTAATTGCATCAAAATCTCTTCTCAACGTGGTACGGCTTGGTCGTGATTGTTTTACAGTGTTCAGATTCATACCGATCATGACGGGGTAGTGGTCCGTAACGTTAGATCTACAAACTATGCCAAAAGGTGCCCGAGGAAGTTGTGATCTACTAATATAAATATGATCCAAACATGATGCATCTCTTGTAGGTTCAGTGATAGCAGGAACCATACCACATTCTTCCATGAAACATAAATATTCTAAGTATTGGGTATTACTGGAGTCAAAAATATTAACATTTATATCACCAGCAAAGACGAGAGGAATCCCACTAAAATTTGTCATATAGGGAGCAAGAGAAGACAGAAAACTTTCAATGTTTCGACAGGCTGGGGAACGATAAATTGCAAGAATTTTAATCATCTTCTCAATACAAATAGATAAACATTGAGCATTGTCAACAGAAAGCTCTGAAACTGATACATCCCAGATTTCTCTCACATATACCACAACACCGCTGTTTTGATTGTGGTTTTTCTCACTCTTAAATGAGATGTATCCCGGTAATTGTGGAATAAATGGGGAACTATTTAACCAACATTCCGTTAAAACAATGATGTCATAAACGATATCTAGACGTCTTAGTACTACCAGAAATTCATTGAAATTGCAGCCTATACTTCTACGAATAAAATAAAAATAAGATATTGAAATACAATAAAATAAATAACAGTACACAAATATAATAGTCGAATGGACAACCTTTTGTAAAACCCTTCTTTTTTAAAAATTAAGCTGGTACCTGAAATGCTATTTCTAGTGTATAGATTATATACAACCGTGTTCAATGGCTGTCTACAGTTATAATGCATATAGAAAATCAAAAAAGATGTACATCGTAACAGTTCCGTAATATAGTTTAAATTTCTGGTAATATATCCATTTGAGTTTATACAAATACTACTCAGCAACAAAGTTAAGTCCTGTGCATAAATATTATGGCCATAGACATTTACAGAAAGGAATGGGACGGGCACACAACTATTGTTCAGTTTCGGCCGGCACTGAAGGCAGAATGCGATCCAGGTCGTGCAAAGAACGGATAAGCTGAGCGGCATTACCCTCCCGTTGTCTAATGTATATGGCTCCTTGGTTGCACCAGCAGAAAGCAAAACCGTGACTCTTTGCTCTAGCTCTTGTCTCACGAAATAAAATCCTGTTTATTTTAGTAAGCCTCTCATTGAAATATACTTTGGTTGTGGTGCCTGTTACGTCTAGGTCTGTACTAGTAATATTTTTCCTAGACTTTGAGGCTCCAATTAACTGTTTGCGTTTGGATCGGCGCAGCAATCTCACAACAATGGGACGCGGCATTTTGTCACCGAGCTCAGGCACGGCTGGAACAATTTGTCGCCGGGATCCTACGCGAGTGATCCAGTCCACATCTCCATCTTCCAGCTGCACTCCAACTTTCAGGGCTGCAACCTTCACAATGTGCTCAAGGTTTTCATTGTTGCTCTCCGGAATCCCAACGATCTCGATTTCGTTGGATAGGTTATGCTGTGCTTGCGCATTCAGCTCATTTTGAAGTAGTGATACTGTCAACTGGAGACTTACCACCTCTTGATCCCTTTTCTCGAGATTTGATAAACGATTTTCGTTAGACAACGCATTGCGTTGCAGATCTTCCATCTTCTCTTGGCAATAGCATAGCGAGTGGGTAGCCTCCTCTAATTTCGTTTTAAGTGCAGTAAACTCTCGAGTCAGACGAGCAATTGCAGCCGTCAGATCTTTTATCTCACTCTCAGGTGTCTCAGAGCTTGCAGTGTTATCTGAAGCTGAATCAGATTTTTTACGAATAGTGACATTTTGGGTTTCCGAGACTGCACGTACCGGAGTGAGACTATTATCCCCACCTCTTTTCTGCAATGCACAGCAATCGGGACACTTCCATGTTTTTTTCCGGTCAGAAGTGAGCGACGGTACGTTAATACACAATAAACAGAAATTCTTCTCACAGGTAAATGAAGTACATTTAATACTGTTAGACTCCTTAACTGGTTTTAAACACCCTGAGCATTTCATCTTGAAAATAAATCAGAGTAAGGTTAGTTAAAAATTCAACTTAACTTTTCCTCACAGAGGCAATGTAATTCAACTTCACTAAAGTCCGTTCTATGCTGTTTAGTCTTAGTAGAAACGTAGTGATGACGCGGTGGTGACGCGCTGCTCGCAGTTCACGCTAATATCGCACGTATGCGGAGCGCACAACCGTCAGAGCTCCTTGCGCATCAGCGGGAGAGGTTTACCGGCACTCGTCAAAAACTAAACTCGTTGTCTCGAATTGTTCGTGTAATAACTAAGTTTTTCGCACAATATACGTGATTTTACACAAAACACAGTTCACAGTTTGTTGTTTATATCACAGCGAAGAACCATACCGTTTATTAGTTTGGAACAAGGCACTTTTGATCAGTAAATTTAGGAAAAATCGTAGGGAGTTAATTTACACAGTGTTGACAGTCCAATCGAGGTGCCAATTACTATTTTCTACCGCTTATCGTCCATATTATAGTCTTGTATACCTTTTCTTGTAGGCCTTTTCAATGAGTTTTGACTTGATTGTATTTTTAAATGAGCAATCTTTACAAATGTTTTTTATGGTATCTGGTAACTTATTATAGATTTTAACACATCGGTATTCAGGACTACATTTATATATTTCTAAATTGGGCACAGGGAGAGCTAATTTGGTTTCACGGCGCATGTTTTTATCGAAACTAATAACAAATATGACCACTTCGAGTATATATAAAGAGAGGGTAGGGCTTAGAATAACTACACATAGAAACCAAGTACATTCGCAAAATTTAAGCCATTCAAATGGAGTCATATATGGCTCCAAAAAAAATATATTTTTTTTACTAAGTATGACAATTTGCGCGGTGAAATCGTACCACAACAAATCAGAAAAGCAGCATAAGAGTTATGGTGTGACAATCCACAGGTAATCCATTAATTTTCTTGCTTAAATCGTTTAAAATACCAATCGAAACGTAAGCTACAAAGCGAATTTGTAGCTTACGTTTTGAGAAGGCGTTGTTTGGAAACCTACCTTTTCTGAGTAGTTATTCTAAGGGGTAGGGTAAAAACTTTTTCTGTGATAAAATGGGGTTTACAGCTTTTCCTTCGTTTAATATTTACAATAATTCTGAGGCATTTCTTTTGTGCAATGAATAAATCTTTCGCTTCCGAGGTATGGCCCCACATAACCATAACTGATTCATCATCATCAGACAGAAAACGTCCACTTCTGAAAATAAGCCTCCCTCTTTGACCTCCACAATGAACGACAGCCTGCCTTATGCCCGTGACTCTCACGATGTTGTCGGACCATCTAATGGAAGTCATAATATACCTAGGCTGCGTCTTCCGGTTCGTGGTCTCCACTCAAAAACCTTTTCCACCATCGGTTATCGGTTTTTCGAGCGATGTGACCATAGCCAGTCTGATATGACTGAATTGCGATTTATCAATAGAAATCACAATTAGCAATAACATGTCATTTAGGTAAATGTCCAACATAAATCAATATCTGGTTAGGGGCGCCATAAATTACGTGAGGTGTTTTTTTAATTTTCTGTCCCTCCCTCCCCCCTGGTGAGATGTCGTGAGATTTTATTCAACCCCCTCCCCCAACCCCCAATCTCACATGAGATTTTTCAAAATGTGGGTTTCTTACGTATAGGTATGTAGGCAGGTATGACTCTTGTACCACCCACTTATTTACCTTTGTGTCAGAGAACTTTCAGCTATCTCCGGGCATAAAATGTAATATAACCTAAATAAAACAATAATTATTTTGACAGTAATCTACAGTGTAGGTCGTAGGTAATGTTCGAATACTTGTTTTATGTGAATGAGTGGGCAAACATTATAGAATAAAATTATAACGGGCGCTCTCTCGTGGAGATTTCAATTTCGGCCTAAGGTAGGTTTTTTTGTTTGGGTAGGTACCTACCTACTGTTTTACCAACAACATGCTCCTATTTCATATTTTGTTTGGAAATTCCTTTCAGCCTATTTTCCATAATAAAAACAAAATTGTTTACATTCAATACTCCAACGTGTATCCATTTTGTGTGTTGCTTGGGGCCATAGTTCATTTTCGTTTGGTAGGTATTCCATCAACATGTAGTTCCACGAACCCTATGATAGGATAGCGCGTGAATGTATTGTTGATAATAAGTAAGTGCTCATAAATGTCAACAATGATAACATTGAGGTTATCAAAGAAATACCTAGTACCTACCGCATGCTTTATAAAAACGTACCTTAAAATACAAACATAGATAACCTCAATGCACAAATGTTCTTAAAATTCTTCATCATCATCATCATTTCAGCCGTAGGACGTCCACTGCTGGACATAGGCCTCCCCCATCGATCTCCAAAAGGGCCGGTTGGAAGCGGCCTGCATCCAGCGTTTCCCTGCGGTCTCTTTTAGGTCGTCTGTCCATCTTATGGGTGGACGTCCTACGCTACGCTTACCAGTCCGTGGTCTCCATTCCAGAACCTTTCGGCCCTATCGGCCATCTGTTCTGCGTGATATGTGCCCTGCCCACTGCCATTTCAACTTACTAATCCGGTGGGCTATGTCGGTGACTTTCGTTCGTCTACGGATCTCCTCATTTCGGATTCGATCTCGTAGAGAAACCCCGAGCATAGCCCTCTCCATAGCTCGTTGTACGACTTTGAGCTTGCTTATGAGGCCCATAGTGAGAGACCACGTTTCAGTGCCGTATGTCATCACTGGTAACACACACTGGTCGAAGACTTTCGTCTTAAGGCACTGAGGTATTTTGGACGAGAAGACGTTGCGTAGTTTACCGAACGCTGCCCAGCCGAGTTGGATTCGCCGATTGACCTCTTTCTTGAAGTTGGACCTACCTAGTTCGACGGTTTGTCCTAGGTAGACGTACGCGTCAACAGCTTCAAGAACTGAGTTCCCAACTGATACTGGGGCGGCACAACATGGATATTTGACATGACCTTTGTCTTGTCCATGTTCATTTTAAGGCCCACCTGTTGGGAGACTCGAAAATATATAAAATTCTTGATAACGTTAAATTTGAAATTAAAAATGTTAAGTAATTTAATAAAAGTTACATTACTTATACTGCCGTCCACTATCTATAATGCCGTTAAGCCACAGGTGGTCAATTTTTACTTTTAAACATGGTTGGATAGAGTTCTAAATTGTCTATCGATCTGTCTAAGAATCGCATCCCTATCTGTCTTAGTTTCTGAAATAAAAATAGCGTAAATGCCGCTATGTGACATTTCTTTTTAACTTTACACGCTATTAAAGTCGATATCCATCATTACTGAACTAAAAAACCGCTATAATCCCATAACTACATAAATATATTGATAATCAACAAATTATTGCCTACCTATAAAGCCGTTAATTGTGTTTAGTATCCTAAAACATAGTTAAAGTGCTTTAACTGCTTTTAAGTTTTTGTGTTTTTGTTTTTCTGTTTTTTTTTTTTTTTTTTTTTTTGTGATGTTATTCATATTATATAAAGCTGTAACTATTTTCACTATTGACCCAGATACTATGCTAATTGATCTCCCAGAAAGAGCAATCTAGGGTATAGACAATGTACAATGAAAATATAGCCAACATCAAGTCGAGTATGAGAAAAGTCTGAAATTACCTGATTGTGGAATTTTCACTATACACACTCAGCTTCCCTCGGAAACTATAACAGTCAGGGGGGGGGTGTTTGAACTAAAATTGACCAATATCTTGGGAGTTTTTTGAATCATACAAAAAAAACATGGCTCCCATACAAAAAAACACTTCTCCCATACAAAATGAATTCGCACATATCTCTGAAACGGTAACAGATGAGGGGGTCCCATTCGACCAAATGTCATAGGTGGTCACGGGGGCTACACGGTGGAGGTAAAAAAAATCCAAAATGGCGGATTTAAAATGGCGGCCAAATTTCAAAATGGTCTGAGGGGAATGATTTTTGGCATCCGGGAGTTTTCGAGGTCTCCGATTCCATTTCTGAAATAAATTTTTGAATTCCACCATTTTTTAACATGGCTCCCATACAAGCATATTTTCTGAAATTCAAATGGACCTTTGACCTAGAAGACTTATGAAAAGTCCACATTTATGTTCAGTTTTGTGCACAAATCACCTTTATCAATATGAAAAGTCACCAAGGTGAGTGGCAAATGGATCATCGCTGACGCATCGTGTACTTTCCTCAGAAAGTATAATAGATAAGGGGGTGGTGGTTGAACAAAAAATGTCACGAATCTTGGTAATTTTTTGAATGTGTAAAAAAAAATACACGTCCCATACAATTTTTTTTTTTCATATTTATCGCTCATTGATCTCCCAGAAGGAGCAATCGGGGGTATAGACAATGTACGGTGAAAGTATAGACACGAGTGAGTCGAGTATGAGAAAAGTCTGAAATTACCTGAATGTGGAATTTTCACCATACATACCCAGCTTCCCCCGGAAACTATAACAGTCAGGGGGGTGGCGTCTGAACTAAAATTTACCAGTATATTGGGACTTTTTTGAAACATACAAAAAAAACATGGCTCCCATACAAAAAAACACTTCTCCCATACAAAATGTATTCACTCATATCTCTGAAAGTATGAGAGATGAGGGGGTCCCGTTCGACCAAATGTCATAGGTGGTCACGAGAGCTACACGGTGGGGGTAAAAAAAATCCAAAATGGCGGATTCAAAATGGCGGCCAAATTTCAAAATGGTCCGAGGGGGTCGATTTTTGGCATCCGGGAGTTTTCAAGGTTCCCAATTCCATTTATGAAATTAGTTTTTGAATTCCGCCATTTTTCAAGATGGCCCCCATACAAGCATATTTTCTAACATCCAAATGGACACCTCTGACCGAGAAGACATCATGAAAAGGTCACATTTATGTTCAGTTTTGTGCACAAAACAACTTTACCAATATGAAAAGTCACCAAGGTGACCGGAAAATGGATCATCGCTGACGCATCATGTACTTCCCTCAGAAAGTATAATAGATACGGGGGTGGTGGTTGAACAAAAAATGTCACGAACTTTGATACTTTTTTGAATATGTAAAAAAAAATACACGTCCCATACAAATTATTTTTTTCATACCATTCAAAATCATGTGTCTGTGCCGTTTAAAGTCCATTGTGGAAAAAAATGAAGGAAAGGTATAATTTTTTTTAATGCATTTTTTATGAAGACAGATGAAGCTATTTTTATGTAAAAAAAAAACATTAGTATCTCCATTCTATTATGAAATTCAGGTGTTTTTATTTTTTGAAACTTACTTTTGTACCGGACTTTCATAAGAAAATATTTTGATACAGTACTATAGGAAAAAATACATAATTTACGATACAATATTTTTTTTAGTATCGTTTCATAATAAAAAATAGATTAAATCGATTTACAATTCAATTAAATATTGTCCCTGTAACTATACACTATTCTATGCCATTGTTTACGCGATGCTCACAGGTGAAGACAATTTGCCTGACATTTTGGGCTTATAAAATGAGCCTTAATGTTGTTGTACCAGAGTTCATTTAATTGTTGTTTGTACTTAGGGCTCATTGGAAAGGAAAAAAGTACCTGCCTGCGCGCTCTGTCCTACCGGTTTTTTTTTTTATGTAAAGCACACTTTGCTGTTATTTTTAGACTTTGTTACAATGTGTGACGGTTTATCTGTTTGTTTTTTGGGTTAAAAGATAAGTTGGTCTGACTGTAGTACGCAAACACTGGGCACCCGTACAAACCGATTCAAATGAAAACCATATCTCGCTCGGCGCCATAAGGGTCATGTTCCCGCAGTCACCTAAACTAGCGTAGACCATTCAAAATTGATTAGGTATTATTTAATTATTATTTCAATCGTTTTTAGTAAGCCATCTAAAAAAACCGCATCAACAACTATTGTTCTTTCTTTGACATGGTATTTGATTCATAGGACGGGCGGCCAGACAGACAGACAGACAGCGTAGGCATAGTAATAGGGTCCCGTTTACACCCATTGCGTATGGAACCGTAAA
This sequence comes from Agriopis aurantiaria, assembly GCA_914767915.1. Classification (NCBI taxonomy): domain Eukaryota; kingdom Metazoa; phylum Arthropoda; class Insecta; order Lepidoptera; family Geometridae; genus Agriopis; species Agriopis aurantiaria. The sequence continues at coordinate 12,333,504 of OU611992.1, read as the reverse complement.
TATTGCCCCGCATAACTATAACTATACTACATTTAGTAAGTAGGTATGTATAATTTAGTTAGTAGTCTAACATCACAGCTACGTTTTTACCCGACTGCCCAATATGGAGGGAGATTGTTAAACTTAAACGGCTTGAATTAGGTGTGTTTTATTTTGCAATTGGATTTTTAGGGTTCCGTACCTAAACGGTAAAAAAGGGACCCTATTACTAAGCCTACGATGTCTGTCTGTTTGTCCGTCTGTCCTACCTATTGACGGTTGTACCTTTTGAACCGTAATAGGTAGCTAATTGAAATTTTCACAGAATATGTAATGTTACGGCGGATTAATTATGAAATAATAAAAATGTCAAAAAGTCAAAACGAAATGGTGGTCCACATACAACAAACGTATTTTTTTAACGTATTTTTGTATTAGCTCTAATGTAAAAACGGTAAACACGTACAAGCTTCAAACTATTGTATGGAAACAAATAATAAATATTGGCCAAGTGCGAGTCAGTGAATAATTTCGGTTCACCGCTGGATCTCGTACGATCACCGAAGTGAAGCAACGTTGTCAAATGTTTTTTGTTCTTCAGTAGCTAACAAGTTATGTGGTGCTACACAACCCTCAGTGCGCGAGCCCGACTCGCACTTGGCTTGGCTTTATTTGTAACTGTCACGGATCATAAGTTTGACACGCACGCACGGCAGACACATCCTCGACAAAAATATTAATTGAGTATAGGTGTTAGGTTCCTCATCAGGGGGTATTACATCTAACTGTTTTAATGCGAGTCTGTTTATGTGATTGCGACAAAATTGCGCAACCGCATAACCGTATCGTGGCGCGTTAAGGTTCACGTTCGCCTGATTTTCCGTACTGCGCATTTTTGAATCAGCAAAAAAAAATATACTTCCCATACTTTTTTTTTAATACGCACCAAAATCATGTGTCCGTGCAGTTTCACGTCCTTGTGAAAGAAAAATGAAGGGAAGGTATACAATTTTTATGCATTTTTAATGTAGACAGATAAAGCTATTTTTTATATTGAAAAAAAAAAAACATGTGTATCTCGATTTGATTTCTAAATAGATACACGTGTTTAAAAAAAATTTAAACTAACTTTTAAACTGGACTTTCATAAGTTTTTTTTTTTTTGATATAGTACTTTTAATATCGTTTCATAATAACAAAACGATTAAATAGATTTACTTAGCTTAAAATTATAAAATGGTGTACTATTTGCGTTTAAGGTGGTGTTTACCAATGCGGCGGGAAATTCAAATTTCATACAGTTTGTAGTCCTATTGGGTAGACCGGGTCGATGACTATTTTTACAAACTTTTAATTAATTTGCAACGTTTGTGATAAGCTGGTCTGACTTTAGGCAGAGACAGCTATTTGATTGTGCAGATAGTTTTTTTTCTCTCGCCGTCAAATCATTATATTTTTAGTCGACTGTCCAATTATTAATTAATTGATTATAATAATAATTATAAATGCGTTATAATTATGTTCATGTGTAAGTACTTATTTATGTTTATGTGACTTCCAAAATACTGGACCTATTTTGAATTAATGTGTAATGTTCTTGGATAAATTTGTCGTAATTTTTAGTCAGATATTTGAATTTCTTTTTCTTTCAAAAAATTAATAATGGCCAAGTGTGAGTCGGTGACAAATTTTTGTTCATTGCCAACTTAAAACTGGTAATTTCGTTACTTGGACGACCTTATCATTTCTCTCACCGAATCGAAATGCCACATTTAACTAATTTTGAAGTTATTTTTTATTTAATTGATAATATTAGTATATTTTGTGGTGGGACGGAACCCTCAGTGCGCGAGCCCAACTCGCACTTGGCCGATTTATTTGTATTTACGTACATTGATATTTTCTGCTTGACAATTTTCGTTACTTATAATAATATATGTAAGGTGGCGCTAACTATTTTTCTAACTTTGACATGTTGTCTGATTCATAGTATGGATGGACAGACAGACAGACAGACAGACAGACTGACAGTGTAGGCATAGCTATAGGGTCCCATTTACACACATTGCGTATGGAATCGTAAAAAGTGAAGACATAAAAAAATTAAATACGTTTATTTTTGTTTTGTTTTTACTTTTTTTTATAATTTCTTAGTTAATCCGCCGTAACATTACATATTCTGCGAACATTTCAACTGGCTATCTATTACGGTGCGAAAGGGACAGACAGCCAGACGGACAAACGGACAAACGGGCAGACGGACAGATAGAAAGACTGACAGACAGACAGACAGACAGACATCGTAAGCTTAGTAATAGGGTCCCGTTTTCCTCTTTCGGTACGGAACCCTAAAAACGGTAATACGTACAAGCGTCAAAATTGCTTGGCATGAATATATCATAAATCCTACACAATCTAAAGTAAAACAGAAAATAATCAAAAATGGCCAAGTGTGAGTCGGTGACAAATTTCTGTTCACCACCGGTTGTCTGTCGTACGATCGCTGAAGGTCGAGCGCGTCGGTAGGTACCTACTTGGATGGATGACCGCCTGAAATAATGAATGAATGTGAAGGTCAAAGGGTACAAATACAAGTTGAATAGCGCCGCCACCCGTTTGCAAGGATTCGGAACTAACCCACTCACCAATATTAAGTGCGCGATCTGAATTATAATACCAATAGCGCCAATGAGAACCAACACGGTATGAATAAAAAGTATTTTATTTTATCTTATTTTTTATGGGTATTTTGTGTCATGTTGATTCTCATTAGCGCTGTGGGCAGGTGTGGGTGTCAGTGCGGGGAGTCAGTGCGGGGTGTCACTGTGGTGTTAGTGCGGGGAGATAGTGCGGGGTGTCAGTGCGGGGTTTCAGTGCGGGGTGTCAGTTCGGGGTGTCAGTGCGGGGTGGGAGTGTGGGGTGTGGGTGTGAGTCTGGGTTTGAGCGCGGGATTGAGTGTGAATGTGAGCGCGAGTGTGAGCGTGAGTGTGAGCAAAGGGTGTAAGTGCGGGGTGTGAACGCGGATGTGAGCGCGGGGGAGAGCAGGGTGTGAGTGTGGGTGTGGTGAGTGTGGGTACGAGCGCAGGTTTGAGCGCGAGTGTGAGCAAACGGTGTGAGTGCAGGGTGTGAGTGCGGGGCGGGAGTGTGGGGTGTAAGTGTGGGTGTGAGTATTGGTATGAGTGCAGGATTGAGCGCGGATGTGAGCGCGGATGTGAGCACGAGTGTGAGCGTGAGTGTGAGCGTGAGTGTGAGCAAGGGGTGTTTGTGCGGGGCGTGAGTGTGGGTATGAGTATGAGCACGGGTTTGAGCGCGGTTGTGAGCGCGAGTGTGAGTGCGGGTGTCGTGCGGGGTGTAAGTGCTGGGTGTGAGTGTGGAATTGTGTGTGGGTGCGGGTTAGGGTGCGGGTGTGGGTGCGGATGTGGGTGCGATTGTGGGTACGGGTGTGAGCGCGGGCGTGAGCGCGTGTAGGAGTGTGGGTGGAGTGCGTGGTGTTAGTGCTGGGTGTGGGTGTGTGTGTGTGCGCGAGAGTGAGCATGAGTTTGAGTGAGAGTGTGAGAGCGGGTGTGAGCGCGGATATGAGCGTGTGTGTTAGCGCGGATGTGAGCGTGTGTGTTAGCGCGGGTATGAGCGTGGGTGAGGGTGGGTGTGAGCATGAGTGTGAGTGCGGGTGTGAGTGCGGGGGTCAGAGTGGGGTGTCAGTGCAGGGTGTCAGTGTGGGGTGTCAGTGCGGGGAGTCAGTGCGGGGTGTCACTGTGGTGTTAGTGCGGGGAGATAGTGCGGGGTGTCAGTGCGGGGTTTCAGTGCGGGGTGTCAGTTCGGAGTGTCAGTGCGGGGTGTCAGTGCGGGGTGGGAGTGTGGGGTGTGGGTGTGAGTCTGGGTTTGAGCGCGGGATTGAGTGCGAATGTGAGCACAAGTGTGAGCGTGAGTGTGAGCGTGAGTGTGAGCAAGGGGTGTTTGTGTGGGGCGTGAGTGTGGGTATGAGTATGAGCGCGGGTTTGAGCGCGGTTGTGAGCGCGAGTGTGAGTGCGGGTGTCGTGTGGGGTGTAACTGCTGGGTGTGAGTATGGAATTGAGTATGGGTGCGGGTTAGGGTGCGGGTTTAGGTGTGGGTGCGATTGCGGGTACGGGTGTGGGTGCGATTGCGGTTACGGGTGTGAGCGCGGATGTGCGTGCGAGTGGAGTGCGTGGTGTTAGTGCTGGGTGTGGGTGTGTGTGTGTGTGCGAGAGTGAGCATGAGTTTGAGTGAGAGTGTGAGTGCGGGTGTGAGTGCGGGGGTCAGAGTGGGGTGTCAGTGTGGGGTGTCAGTGCGGGGAGTCAATGCGGGGTGTCACTGTGGTGTTAGTGCGGGGAGATAGTGCGGGGTGTCAGTGCGGGGTTTCAGTGCGGGGTGTCAGTTCGGGGTGTCAGTGCGGGGTGTCAGTGCGGGGTGGGAGTGTGGGGTGTGGGTGTGAGTCTGGGTTTGAGCGCGGGATTGAGTGCGAATGTGAGCGCGAGTGTGAGCGTGAGTGTGAGCAAAGGGTGTAAGTGCGGGGTGTGAGCGCGGATGTGAGCGCGGGGGAGAGCGGGGTGTGAGTGTGGGTGTGGTGAGTGTGGGTACGAGCGCAGATTTGAGCGCGGGTGTGAGCAAACGGTGTGAGTGCAGGGTGTGAGTGCGGGGCGGGAGTGTGGGGTGTAAGTGTGGGTGTGAGTATGGGTATGAGCGCAGGATTAAGCGCGGATGTGAGCGCGGATGTGAGCACGAGTGTGAGCGTGAGTGTGAGCGTGAGTGTGAGCAAGGGGTGTTTGTGCGGGGCGTGAGTGTGGGTATGAGTATGAGCGCGGGTTTGAGCACGGTTGTGAGCGCGAGTGTGAGTGCGGGTGTCGTGCGGGGTGTAAGTGCTGGGTGTGAGTGTGGAATTGAGTGTGGGTGCGGGTTAGGGTGCGGGTGTGGGTGCGGATGTGAGTGCGATTGTGGGTACGGGTTTGAGCGCGGGCGTGAGCGCGTGTGGGAGTGTGGGTGCGGGTGTTGGGTTGTGAGTGCGGGTGTAAGTTTGGATGGGAATGTGGGTTTCAGTGTGGGGTGTCAGTGCGGGGAGTCAGTGCGGGGTGTCAGTGCGGGGTGTCAGAGTGGGGTGTCAGTGCAGGGTGTCAGTGTGGGGTGTCAGTGTGGGGTGTCAGTGCGGGGAAAGAGTGTGGGTGTGAGTGTGGGTGTTGGTCCAGGTATGGATGCGGGTGTGGGTGTGGATGTGAGTGTAGATGTGAGTGTGGATCTGAATGGGGTACAAGTGTGAATCCGGTGTGAGTGCGGGTGTGAATGCGGGTGTGAGTGCGGGTTAGAATGCGGGTGTGAGTACGAGTGCGGGTGCGATTGTGGGTGTGGGCGCGGTTGTGAGCACGGGTGTGAGCGTGGGCGTGATTGTGAGCGTGAGCGTGCCGTATACCGTGTATGCATTTCCGGTAATTTCCGGTAAAATATACAATGAATAGATATATTTTTTAGGGTAAGAGTGCCTTTATGAACTAAACAATATAGGTACTAACACTACAAATACAGTTGACAGACTGCCCATTTGAACTGAGACACTTGAAGGTCTAAAGACAATCCAAATGCTCAAGCCCACTACCAGTTGGCAGCGTACCCAGCATGCTGGCGGTAAACACGCCAGCATTTTGGTCACGCGTCGCATTAACCATTTTGATACGATGAATGTACCTACAAAATGATTGTTCGAAAATACAATGTTTTTTTTTTGTTTTTTTTTGTTTTTTATCTTAAATGTTAAATAAAAAAACACGTCGCGTGCGAAGCCGCGCCCAAAAAACTAGTTATTATACTATATAAAGTTAAATTACCACTCACTGACTGACTCACTGATTTAGATGGTTGTTTGGAGAACTGGGGGGGTTGGGGGGAAAATGTGAGTATGAGGTCTCGTAGAGGGGGAGAATGTAAGATCAGGAAAAATACCTGATCTTCGGAAGGTCAACTCCTCGACCTGGACCCCCCACGGATCTCGGAAAGTAAGACAGGTGGGGGGAAACTGTTTTAACTAAAAATGGATGTTAACCTCGGACCTCTTTAGAGAAATGAAAAAAAACATGGCTCCCATACAAAAAAAAAAAAAACCCATACAAACTTTGGACGTTCGTAACTCGAAAACGGTTCGACATAGGAGGGGGGGGTTCGAACAAATGTCATAGGCGATCGGGGGCCCCAACTGGCGGGGGCCCCCAAATGGATGTTCAGGGGCCCCAAATTTTCAAAATGGTCCTAGGAGGCTGATTTTTTGTTTCCGAGGGTATGTTGGGGTCCAGATTGCGAATTCAAATTTTTTTTTAAGTTTTTTTTTTTTTTTAATATAGCTGCCATACAAGGGATTTTTCCACATACCGAGCAAGTGCCGTGGTGAGGCCGTCAGGCCGAACCACGGCACTTGCGAGGTCACAAAGCTCAAGCGAGGCCGCAGGCCGAGCTTGAGCGCCTTAGGACGCGAGGCCGTAGGCCGAGCTCACTGGTGCGAGGTCGTGGTGAGGCCGCAAGGCCGAACCACGACCGTCGCACCAGTCACAGGCACAAGTCGGCGAGGCCGCAGGCCGAGCTTCAGCCACGAGCTCAAGCGAGGCCGCAGGCCGAGCTTGAGTTCCAATGGCGCGAGGCCGTAGGCCGAGCCACTGGTGCAAAGGGTCGTGGTGAGGCCGCAAGGCCGAACCACGACCCTTGCACCAGTCACAGACAAATTACTAACATTTACGAGGTCACCAGCCGAATTCAGTGCGAGGCCGTAGGCCGAGCCGCTCGTACTCCCCTTGACGGAACATACTGAATTGGTGGATTTATATGGTTTCTTGGACTGAACTTGAAATTTCTTCTGCGTTTCCACCACCATTAGGAAATTTGTACCCATTCCACTTCAATCTTCGTATCCGGTCATGGAAATCAAAAATCATCATCATCATCAGCCAATTTTCTCATGTATTTTGATTTCTTACCCATTTTCAACACACATTCACCGTTTTCTTCAAGTTTTTTCAAGTCGAACACAAATGACGACCCCAACCCAACAGCACACCCCCCCCCCCGCGGGCCGCTTGCGGCCCGCGCACCCACGCAAAACACTAGTTAATACTATATAAAGCTGAATTACCACTGACTGACTCACTGACTGACATAGTTGTTTGGAGAACTGGGGGGGTATGGGGGGAAATGTGAGTATGAGGTCTCGTAGAGGGGGAGAATGTAAGCTCAGGAAAAATACCTGATCTTCGGAAGGTCAACTCCTCGACGTGGACCCCCCATGGATCTCGGAAAGTAAGACAGGTGGGGGGAAACTGTTTAAACTAAAAATGGATGTTAACCTTGGACCTCTTTAGAGAAATGAAAAAAAACATGGCTCCCATACAAAAAAAAAAAAAACCCATACAAACTTTGGACGTTCGTAACTCGAAAACGGTTCGACATAGGAGGGGGGGGGTTCGAACAAATGTCATAGGCGATCGGGGGCCCCAACTGGCGGGGGCCCCCAAATGGATGTTCAGGGGCCCCAAATTTTCAAAATGGTCCTAGGAGGCTGATTTTTTGTTTCCGAGGGTATGTTGGGGTCCAGATTGCGAATTCAATTTTTTTTTCAAGTTTTTTTTTTTTTTTAATATAGCTGCCATACAAGGGATTTTTCACCATACCGAGCAAGTGCCGTGGTGAGGCCGTCAGGCCGAACCACGGCACTTGCGAGGTCACAAAGCTCAAGCGAGGCCGCAGGCCGAGCTTGAGCGCCTTAGGACGCGAGGCCGTAGGCCGAGCTCACTGGTGCGAGGTCGTGGTGAGGCCGCAAGGCCGAACCACGACCGTCGCACCAGTCACAGGCACAAGTCGGCGAGGCCGAAGGCCGAGCTTCAGCCACGAGCTCAAGCGAGGCCGTAGGCCGAGCTTGAGATCCAATGGCGCGAGGCCGTAGGCCGAGCTCACTGGTGCGAGGTCGTGGTGAGGCCGCAAGGCCGAACCACGACCGTTGCACCAGTCACAGGCACAAATCGGCGAGGCCGCAGGCCGAGCTTCAGCTACGAGCTCAAGCGAGGCCGTAGGCCGAGCTTGAGTTCCAGTGGCGCGAGGCCGTAGGCCGAGCCACTGGTGCAAAGGGTCGTGGTGAGGCCGCAAGGCCGAACCACGACCCTTGCACCAGTCACAGACAAATTACTGACATTTACGAGGTCACCAGCCAAACTCAGTGCGAGGCCGAAGGCCGAGCCGCTCGTACCCCCTTTGACGAAAAATACTGGATTGGTGGATTTATATGGTTTTTTCGACTGAACTTGAAATTTCTTCTGCGTTTCCACCACCATTAGGAGATTTGTACCCATTCCACTTCAATCTTCGTATCCGGTCATGGAAATCAAAAATCATCATCATCATCAGCCAATTTTCTAATGTATAGCCACTTCTTACCCATTTTCAACACACATTCACCGTTTTCTTCAAGTTTTTTCAAGTCGAACACAAATGACGACCCCAACCTAAGTCAACGACGTCCCCGCGGGCCGCTTGCGGCCCGCGCACCCACGCAAAACACTAGTTCATATTATATAAAGCTGTAACTATTTTCACTATTGACCCAGATACTATGCTAATTGATCTCCCAGAAGGAGCAATCGAGGGTATAGACAATGTACAATGAAAATATAGCCAACATCAAGTCGAGTATGAGAAAAGTCTGAAATTACCTGATTGTGGAATTTTCACTATACACACATAGCTTCCCTCGGAAACTATAACAGTCAGGGGGGTGATGTTTGAACTAAAATTGACCAATATCTTGGGACTTTTTTGAAACATACAAAAAAAACATAGCTCCCATACAAAAAAACACTTCTCCCATACAAAATTAATTTGCTCATATCTTTGGAACCGTAAGAGATGAGGGGGTCTCGTTCGACCAAATGTCATAGGGGGTCACGAGGGCTACACGGTGGGGGTAAAAAAAATCCAAAATGGCGGATTCAAAATGGCGGCCAAATTTCAAAATGGTCCGAGGGCATTGATTTTTGGCATCCGAAAGTATTCGAGGTCTCCGATTCCATTTCTGAAATAAATTTTTGAATTCCGCCATTTTTCAAGATGGCTCCCATACAAGCATATTTTCTGAAATTCAAATGGACCTTTGACCGAGAAGACTTATGAAAAGTCCACATTTATGTTCAGTTTTGTGCACAAATCACCTTTATCAATATGAAAAGTCACCAAGGTGACCGGCAAATCGATCATCGCTGACGCATCGTGTACTTTCCTCAGAAAGTATAATAGATAAGGGGGTGGTGGTTGAACAAAAAATGTCACAAATCTTGGTAATTTTTTGAATGTGTAAAAAAAAATACACGTCCCATACATTTTTTTTTTTCATATTTATCGCTCATTGATCTCCCAGAAGGAGCAATCGGGGGTATAGACAATGTACGGTGAAAGTATAGACACAAGTGAGTTGAGTATGAGAAAAGTCTGAAATTACCTGAATGTGGAATTTTCACCATACATACCCAGCTTCCCCCAAAAACTATAACAGTCAGGGGGGTGGCGTCTGAACTAAAATTGACCAGTATATTGGGACTTTTTTGAAACATACAAAAAAAACATGGCTCCCATACAAAAAAACACTTCTCCCATACAAAATGTATTCACTCATATCTCTGAAAGTATGAGAGATTAGGGGGTCCCGTTCGACCAAATGTCATAGGTGGTCACGGGGGCTACACGGTGGGGGTAAAAAAAATCCAAAATGGCGGATTCAAAATGGCGGCCAAATTTCAAAATGGTCCGATGGGGTCGATTTTTGGCATCCGGGAGTTTTCGAGGTCCCCAATTCCATTTCTGATATTAGTTTTTGAATTCCGCCATTTTTCAAGATGGCCCCCATACAAGCATATTTTCTAACATCCAAATGGACACCTCTGACCGAGAAGACATCATGAAAAGGTCACATTTATGTTCAGTTTTGTGCACAAAACAACTTTACCAATATGAAAAGTCACCAAGGTGACCGGAAAATGGATCATCGCTGACGCATCATGTACTTCCCTCAGAAAGTATAATAGATACGGGGGTGGTGGTTGAACAAAAAATGTCACGAACTTTGATACTTTTTTGAATATGTAAAAAAAAATACACGTCCCATACAAATTATTTTTTTCATACCATTCAAAATCATGTGTCTGTGCCGTTTAAAGTCCATTGTGGAAAAAAATGAAGGAAAGGTATAATTTTTTTTAATGCATTTTTTATGAAGACAGATGAAGCTATTTTTATGTAAAAAAAATACATGTGTATCTCGATTCTATTTTGAAATTCAGGTGTTTTTATTTTTTGAAACTTACTTTTGTACCGGACATTCATAAGAAAATATTTTGATACAGTACTATAGGAAAAAATACATAATTTACGATACAATATTTTTTTTAGTATCGTTTCATAATAAAAAATCGATTAAATCGATTTACAATTCAATTAAATATTGTCTGGGTAACTATACACTATTCTATGCCATTGTTTACGCGATGCTCACAGGTGAAGACAATTTGCCTGACATTTTGGGCTTATAAAATGAGCCTTAATGTTGTTGTACCAGAGTTCATTTAATTGTTGTTTGTACTTAGGGCTCATTGGAAAGGAAAAAAGTACCTGCCTGCGCGCTCTGTCCTACCGGTTTTTTTTAAATATAAAGCACACTTCGCTGTTATTTTTAGACTTTGTTACAATGTGTGACGGTTTATCTGTTTGTTTTTTGAGTTAAAAGATAAGTTGGTCTGACTGTAGTACGCAAACACTGGGCGCTCGTACAAACCGATTCAAATGAAAACCATATCTCGCTCGGCGCCATAAGGGTCATGTTCCCGCAGTCACCTAAACTCGCGTAGACCATTCAAAATTGATTAGGTATTATTTAATTATTATTTCAATCGTTTTTAGTAAGCCATCTAAAAAAACCGCATCAACAACTATTGTTCTTTCTTTGACATGGTATTTGATTCATAGGAGGGCGGCCAGACAGACAGACAGACAGCGTAGGCATAGTAATAGGGTCCCGTTTACACCCATTGCGTATGGAACCGTAAATATTGCCCCGCATAACTATAAGGTACTACATTTAGTAAGTAGGTATGTATAATTTAGTTAGTAGTCTAACATCACAGCTACGTTTTTACCCGACTGCCCAATATGGAGGGAGATTGTTAAACTTAAACGGCTTGAATTAGGTGTGTTTTATTTTGCAATTGGATTTTTAGGGTTCCGTACCTAAACGGTAAAAAAGGGACCCTATTACTAAGCCTACGATGTCTGTCTGTTTGTCCGTCTGTCCTACCTATTGACGGTTGTACCTTTTGAACCGTAATAGGTAGCTAATTGAAATTTTCACAGAATATGTAATGTTACGGCGGATTAATTATGAAATAATAAAAATGTCAAAAAGTCAAAACGAAATGGTGGTCCACATACAACAAACGTATTTTTTTAACGTATTTTTGTATTAGCTCTAATGTAAAAACGGTAAACACGTACAAACTTCAAACTATTGCATGGAAACAAATAATAAATAATGGCCAAGTGCGAGTCAGTGAATAATTTCGGTTCACCGCTGGATCTCGTACGATCACCGAAGTGAAGCAACGTCGGGCGCGGTCGGTACCTACCTATATACTTGGATGGGTGACCGCCTGGGCGTTGATGGGATGTTGTTTATTTGCACAAATGTTTTTTGTTCTTTAGTAACTAACAAGTTATGTGGTGCTACATAACCCTCAGTGCGCGAGCCCGACTCGCACTTGGCTTGGCTTTATTTGTAACTGTCACGGATCATAAGTGTGACACGCACGTACGACAGACACATCCTCGACAAAAATATTAATTGAGTACTTATAGGTGTTAGGTTCCTCATCAGGGGCATTACAGCTAACTGTTTTATGCGAGTCTGTTTATGTGATTGCGACAAAATTGCGCAACTGCATAACCGTATCGCGGCGCGTTAAGGTTCACGTTCGCCTGATTTTCCGTACTGCGCATTTTTGAATCAGCAAAAAAAAATATACTTCCCATACTTTTTTTTTAATACGCACCAAAATCATGTGTTTGTGCAGTTTTCAAATTTCATACAGTTTGTAGTCCTATTGGGTAGACCGGGTCGATGACTATTTTTACAAACTTTTAATTAATTTGCAACGTTTGTGGTAAGCTGGTCTGACTTTAGGCAGAGACAGCTATTTGATTGTGCAGATAGTTTTTTTCTCTCGCCGTCAAATCATTATATTTTTACTCGACTGTCCAATTATTAATTAATTGATTATAATAATAATTGCGTTATAATTATGTTCATCTGTAAGTACTTATTTATGTTTATGTGACTTCCAAAATACTGGACCTATTTTGAATTAATGTGTAATGTTCTTGGATAAATTTGTCGTAATTTTTAGTCAGATATTTGAATTTCTTTTTCTTCTTTCAAAAAATAAATAATGGCCAAGTGTGAGTCGGTGACAAATTTTTGTTCATTGCCAACTTAAAACTGGTAATTTCGTTACTTGGACGACCTTATCATTTCTCTCACCGAATCGAAATGCCACATTTAACTAATTTTGAAGTTGTTTTTTATTTAATTGATAATATTAGTATATTTTGTGGTGGGACGGAACCCTCAGTGCGCGAGCCCAACTCGCACTTAGCCGATTTATTTGTATTTACGTACATTGATATTTTCTGCTTGACAATTTTCGTTACTTATAATAATATATGTAAGGTGGCGCTAACTATTTTTCTAACTTTGGCATGTTGTCTGATTCATAGTACGGATGGACAGACAGACTGACAGTGTAGGCATAGCTATAGGGTCCCATTTACACACATTGCGTATGGAATCGTAAAAAGTAAAGACATAAAAAACTACGTATTACCGTTTTTACATTACAAGTTACGTTAAAAAATACGTTTATTTTTGTTTTGTTTTTACTTTTTTTTATAAGTTTTTAGTTAATCCGCCGTAACATTACATATTCTGTGAACATTTCAACTGGGTATCTATTACGGTTCGAAAGGGACAGACGGCCAGACGGCCAGACGGACAAACGGACAAACGGACAGACGGACAGAGAGAAAGACTGACAGACAGACATCGTAGGCTTAGTAATAGGGTCCCGTTTTCCTCTTTCGGTACGGAACCCTAAAAAAGGTAATACGTACAAGCGTCAAAATTGCTTGGCATGATCATAAATCCTACACAATCCAAAGTAAAACAGAAAATAATCAAAAATGGCCAAGTGTGAGTCGGTGACCAATTTCTGTTCACCACCGGTTGTCTGTCGTACGATCACTGAAGGTAAAGCGCGGTCGGTAGGTACCTACTTGGATGGATGACCGCCTGAAATGATGAATGAATGTGAAGGTCAAAAAAGGTACAAATACAAGTTGGATAATTAACGCCACCCGTTCGCAAGAATTCGGAACTATAATAAACCCATCAATATTAAGTGCGCGCACCGAATTATACCAATAGCGCCTATCGCCACAAATTGCGACAATGAGAACCAACACGGTATGAATAAAAAGTATGGGTGAGGGTGTGGATGTGAGTGTGGATGTGAGTGTGGATGTGAGTGTAGATGTGAGTGTGGATGTGTGCGGGTGTGGGTGTTAGTCGGGGTGTAAGTGTGGGTGTGAGTGTGGGTCCGAGTGTGGGTGCGGGTGTAGGGTGTGAATGTGGATGTGGGTGCAGATGTGGGTGTGAGTGCGGGTGTGAGCGCGGTGTGAGCGCGGGTGTGAACGCAGGGTAAAAGTGCGGGGTGAGAGTGCGGGTGCGAGTGTGGTTGTGAGCGCGGGTGTGAGCGCAGGGTAAAAGTGTGGGGTAAGAGTGCGGGTGCGAGTGTGGGTGTGGGCGCGGGTGTGATTGCAGGATGTGAGTGTGGGTGTAAGTGTGAATGTGGGTGTAAGTGTGAATGAGGGTGTAAGTGTGCATGAAGGAGTGGGTGTGAGTGCGGGGCGTGAGTGTGAGAATGAGTATGAGCGCGGGTTTGAGCGCGGGTTTGAGCGCGGGTTTGAGCGCGGGTATGAGTGCGGGTGTCGTGCGGGGTGTAAGTGCTGGGTGTGAGTGTGGAATTGAGTATGGGTGTTGGTGTGGGTGCGGGTTAGGGTGCGGGTTTAGGTGAGATTGCGGGTACGGGTGTGGGTGCGATTGCGGGTACGGGTGTGAGCGCGGGTGTGAGCGTGTGTGTGAGCAAGGGGTGTGAGTGCGGGGTGTGAGCGCGGATGTGAGCGCGGGTGAGAGCGGGGTGTGAGTGTGGGTGTGGTGAGTGTGGGTACGAGCGCGGGTGTGAGCAAACGGTGTGAGTGCAGGGTGTGAGTGCGGGGTGGGAGTGTGGGGTGTGAGTATGGGTATGAGCGCAGCATTGAGCGCGGATGTGAGCGCGAGTGTGAGCGTGAGTGTGAGCAAGGGGTGTGAGTGCGGGGCGTGAGTGTGAGTATGAGTATGAGCGCGGGTTTGAGCGCGGGTTTGAGCGCGGGTATGAGTGCGGGTGTCGTGCGGGGTGTAAGTGCTGGGTGTGAGTGTGGAATTGAGTATGGGTGCTGGTGTGGGTGCGGGTTAGGGTGCGGGTTTAGGTGCGATAGCGGGTACGGGTGTGGGTGCGATTGCGGGTACGGGTGTGAGCGCGGGTGTGAGCGCGGGCGTGAGTGCGAGTGGAGTGCGTGGTGTTAGTGCTGGATGTGGGTGTGAGTATGGGTATGAGCGCAGGATTGAGCACGGATGTGAGCGCGGATGTGAGTGCGAGTGTGAGCGTGAGTGTGAGCGTGAGTGTGAGCAAGGCGTGTGAGTGCGGGGCGTGAGTGTGGGTATGAGTATGAGCGCGGGTTTGAGCGCGGATGTGAACGCGGATGTGAGCGCGAGTGTGAGCGTGAGTGTGAGTGGGAGTGTGAGCAAGGGGTGTGAGTGCGGGGCGTGAGTGTGGGTATGAGTATGAGCGCGGGTTTGAGCGCGGTTGTGAGCGCGAGCGTGAGTGCCGGTGTCGTGCGGGGTGTAAGTGCTGGGTGTGAGTGTGGAATTGAGTGTGGGTGCTGGTGTGGGTGCGGTTTAGGGTGCGGGTGTGATTGCGGGTGTGGGTGTGGGCGGGTGTGAGCGCGGGTGTGAGCGCGTGTGGGAGTGTGGGTGCGTGTGTGGGTGCGGGTGCGGGTGCGGGTTGTGAGTGTGGGGTGTGAGTGCGGGTGTAAGTTTGGATGGGAATGTGGGTGTCAGTGTGGGTGTCAGTGTGGGATGTCAGTGCGGGGAGTCAGTCCGGGGCGTCACTGTGGGGTGTTAGTGCGGGGTGTCAGTGCGAGGTGTCAGAGTGGGATGTCAGTGCAGGGTGTCAGTGTGGGGTGTCAGTGCGGGGAGTCAGTGCGGGGCTTCACTGTGGGGTGTTAGTGCGGGGTGTCAGTGCGAGGTGTCAGTTCGGGGTGTCAGTTCGGGGTGTCTGTGCGGGATGTCAGTGTGGGGTGTCAGTGCGGGGAGTGAGTGTGGATGTGAGTGTGGGTGTTGGTCCAGGTATGGATGCGGGTGTGAGTGTGGATGTGAGTGTAGAGAGTGTGGATCTGAATGGGGGTGCGAGTGTGGATGCGGGTACAAGTGTGAGTGCGGTTGTGAGTGCGGGTATGAGTGCGGGTGTGAGTGCGGGTGTGAGTGCGGGTGTGAGTGTGAGTGCGGGTGTGAGTGTGGATCTGAGTGTGGGTGTGAGTGTGGATGCGGGTGCGGGTGCGAGTGTGAATGCGGGTGTGAGTGCGGGTATGAGTGCGGGTGTGAGTGGGGTGTGAGTGCGGGTTATAATGCGGGTGTGAGTACGAGTTTGGGTGCGATTGTGGGTGTGGGCGCTGTTGTGAGCACGGGTGTGAGCGTGGGCGTGATTGTGAGCGTGAGCGTGCCGTATACCGTGTATGCATTTCCGGTAATTTCCGGTAAAATATACAATGAATAGATATATTTTTTAGCGTAAGAGTGTCATTATTAACTAAACAATATACAAGCTAATAATACTAACACTACAAATACAGTTAGACTGCCCATTTGAACTGAGACAGTTGAAGGTCTAAAGACAATCCAAATGCTCAAGCCCACTACCAGTTGGCAGCGTACCCAGCATGCTGGCGGCAAACACGCCAGCATTTTGGTCACGCGTCGCATTAACCATTTTGATACGATGAATGTACCTACAAAATGATTGTTCGAAAATACAATGTTTTTTTTTTTTTTGTTTTTTATCTTAAATGTTTAAAAAAAAAACACGTCGCGTGCGAAGCCGCGCCCAAAAAACTAGTTATACTATATAAAGTTAAATTACCACTGACTGACTCACTTAGATAGTTGTTTGGAGAACTGGGGGGGTATGGGGGGAAATGTGAGTATGAGGTCATGTAGGGGGTGGTTCAGAGGCAAAGGGAAAAATACCTGATCTTCGGAAGGTCAACTCCTCGACGTGGACCCCCCACGGATCTCGGAAAGTAAGACAGGTGGGGGGAAACTGTTTCAACTAAAAATGGATGTTAACCTTGGACCTCTTTAGAGAAATGAAAAAAAAACATGGCTCCCATACAAAAAAAAAAAAAACCCATACAAACTTTGGACGTTCGTAACTCGAAAACGGTTCGACATAGGAGGGGGGGGTTCGAACAAATGTCATAGGCGATCGGGGGCCCCAACTGGCGGGGGCCCCCAAATGGATGTTCAGGGGCCCCAAATTTTCAAAATGGTCCTAGGAGGCTGATTTTTTGTTTCCGAGGGTATGTTGAGGTCCTGATTGCATTTTTGAAATTTTTTTTCAGTTTTTTTTTTTTTTTTATATAGCTGCCATACAAGGGATTTTTCCACATACCGAGCAAGTGCCGTGGTGAGGCCGTCAGGCCGAACCACGGCACTTGCGAGGTCACAAAGCTCAAGCGAGGCCGCAGGCCGAGCTTGAGCGCCTTAGGCCGCGAGGCCGTAGGCCGAGCCCACTGGTGCGAAGGTCGTGGTGAGGCCGCAAGGCCGAACCACGACCGTCGCACCAGTCACATGCACAATTTGGCGAGGCCGCAGGCCGAGCTTCAGCCACGAGCTCAAGCGAGGCCGTAGGCCGAGCTTGAGTTTCAATGGCGCGAGGCCGTAGGCCGAGCCACTGGTGCAAAGGGTCGTGGTGAGGCCGCAAGGCCGAACCACGACCCTTGCACCAGTCACAGGCACAAGTTGGCGAGGCCGCAGGCCGAGCCTCAGCCACGAGCTCAAGCGAGGCCGTAGGCCGAGCTTGAGTTCCAATGGCGCGAGGCCGTAGGCCGAGCCACTGGTGCAAAGGGTCGTGGTGAGGCCGCAAGGCCGAACCACGACCCTTGCACCAGTCACCTCAGGCACATTTTGGCGAGGCCGCAGGCCGAGCCTCAGCCACGAGCTCAAGCGAGGCCGTAGGCCGAGCTTGAGTTCCAATGGCGCGAGGCCGTAGGCCGAGCCACTGGTGCAAAGGGTCGTGGTGAGGCCGCAAGGCCGAACCACGACCCTTGCACCAGTCACAGACAATTTACTGACATTTACGAGGTCACCAGCCGAATTCAGTGCGAGGCCGTAGGCCGAGCCGCTCGTACTCCCCTTGACAGAACATACTGAATTGGTGGATTTATATGGTTTCTTCGACTGAACTTGAAATTTCTTCTGCGTTTCCACCACCATTAGGAGATTTGTACCCATTCCACTTGGATCTTCATTTTCGGTCATGGAAATCAAAAATCATCATCATCATCAGCCAATTTTCTAATGTATAGCCACTTCTTACCCATTTTCAACACACATTCACCGTTTTATTCAAGTTTTTAAAAGTCGAACACAAATGACGGCCCCAACCTAAGTCAACGACGTCCCCGCGGGCCGCTTGCGGCCCGCGCACCCACGCAAAACACTAGTTAATACTATATAAAGTTAAATTACCACTGACTGACTCACTGACTGACTGACATAGTTGTTTGGAGACTTGGGGGGGTATGGGGAGAAATGTGAGTATGAGGTCTCGTAGAGGGGGAGAATGTAAGCTCAGGAAAAATACCTGATCTTCGGAAGGTCAACTCCTCGACCCGGACCCCCCACGGATCTCGGAAAGTAAGACAGGTGGGGGGAAACTGTTTAAACTAAAAATGGATGTTAACCTTGGACCTCTTTAGAGAAATGAAAAAAAACATGGCTCCCATACAAAAAAAAAAAAAACCCATACAAACTTTGGACGTTCATAACTCGAAAACGGTTCGACATAGGAGGGGGGGGGTTCGAACAAATGTCATAGGCGATCGGGGGCCCCAACTGACAGGGGCCCCCAAATGGATGTTCAGGGGCCCCAAATTTTCAAAATGGTCCTAGGAGGCTGATTTTTTGTTTCCGAGGGTATTTCCGGGTCCTGATTGTCTTTTTGAAATTTTTTTTGAGTTTTTTTTTTTTTTTAATATAGCTGCCATACAAAGGATTTTTCACCATACCGAGCAAGTGCCGTGGTGAGGCCGTCAGGCCGAACCACGGCACTTGCGAGGTCACAAAGCTCAAGCGAGGCCGCAGGCCGAGCTTGAGCGCCTTAGGCCGCGAGGCCGTAGGCCGAGCCCACTGGTGCGAAGGTCGTGGTGAGGCCGCAAGGCCGAACCACGACCGTCGCACCAGTCACAGGCATAAATCGGCGAGGCCGCAGGCCGAGCCTCAGCCACGAGCTCAAGCGAGGCCGTAGGCCGAGCTTGAGTTCAAGTGGCGCGAGGCCGTAGGCCGAGCCACTGGTGCAAAGGGTCGTGGTGAGGCCGCAAGGCCGAACCACGACCCTTGCACCAGTCACAGACAAATTACTGACATTTATGAGGTCAGCAGCCGAATTCAGCGCGAGGCCGTAGGCCGAGCCGCTCGTAAAAATCATCATCATCATCATCATCATAAGCCTGTTTGCAAACGTATTGAGATATCTTACTTATTTACGAAACTGTATAATACATTTCTTCAACTTTTCAGAGACGGCCTCTATGATTGGTCCCCCATTCGACTTGGGCCTCACGAGGCGGCCTATGGCGGCTTAAGATAGTACGTTATCAGGATTTGTGTGGTTTCTACGACTGAATGTAAATATCTTCCGCGTTTCCACCACCATTAGGAGAATTTGTACCCGTTCCGCTTCGATCTTAAATTTTGGTCATGGAAATAAAAAATCATCATCATCATCATAAGCCTGTTTGCAAACGTATTGAGATATCTTACTTATTTACGAAACTGTATAATACATTTCTTCAACTTTTCAGAGACGGCCTCTATGATTGGTCCCCCATTCGACTTGGGCCTCACGAGGCGGCCTATGGCGGCTTAAGATAGTACGTTATCAGGATTTGTGTGGTTTCTACGACTGAATGTAAATATCTTCCGCGTTTCCACCACCATTAGGAGAATTCGTACCCGTTCCGCTTCGATCTTAAATTTCGGTCATGGAAATAAAAAATCATCATCATCATAAGCCTGTTTGCAAACGTATTGAGATATCTTACTTATTTACGAAACTGTATAATACATTTCTTCAACTTTTCAGAGACGGCCTCTATGATTGGTCCCCCATTTAACTTGGGCCTCACGAGGCGGCCTATGATAGTCCGATATTAGGATTTGTATGGTTTTTACGACCGAATGTGAAATTTTCTCCGGTTTTCCACTAACGATGAAGATAATTTTGTGCCCGTTCCGCTACGACGTTCCGATTGTGCCGGTTCTTAATCTTCGGTCATGGAAATAAATACTGGGTGGCCTAAAGTAGTATTGGGTGGCTTAGACGATACCGGATAGCCTAAGGCAGTCTTGGGTGGTCTAAAGTTGTCTTGGGTGGTCTATGGCGGTCGTGGGTGGTCTAAGGCGGTCTCGGATGGTCTAAGACTGTACCGGGTGGCCTAAAGTAGTAATGGGTGGCTTAGACGATACCGGGTAGCCTAAAGCGGTCTTGGGTGGCCTAAGGCGGTCTTGGATGGTCTAAGGAGGTCTAAAACTGTACCGGGTGGCCTAAAGTAGTATTGGGTGGCTTAGACGATACCGGGTAGCCTAAGGCGGTCTTGGGTGGTCTAAATCGGTCTTGGGTGGCCTAAGGAGGTCTAAAACTGTACCGGGTGGCCTAAAGTAGTATTGGGTGGCTTAGACGATACCGGGTAGCCTAAGGCGGTCTTGGGTGGTCTAAAGCAGTCTCGGGTAGCCTAAGGCGGTCTTGGGTGGTCTAAAGCAGTCTCGAGTGGCCTAAGGCGGTCTTGGATGGTCTAAGACTATACCGCCTTAGACGATACCGGGTGGCCCTAAAGTGGTATTTGGTGACTTAAGGCGGTTTTGATGGGTCAAAGGCGGTCTTGAGTGGCCTAAGCCGGTCTTGGATGGCCTAAAGTGTATTAGGTAGCCTAATGCGGTCTTTGGTGGCCTAAGACAGTATTGGGTGGCCTAAGACAGTCTCGGGTGGCCTATAGCGGCTTGGTTACTAACTAAGGCTAAGGCGGTTTTGGGTGGTGGCCAATGGCAGTCTTGGGTTGCCTATTCTATTTTAAAGTGGTATTGTCTACCATGCTCGTAAGGCTAGAGGATGTACTATATTTATGAGATTACTGTAAAAGGGTTTTTTTCCATACCTACTCGGTAATGTCTTATTTTTTTTAGGTAGTAGTAGTAGTAGTAAAATGATTTTTCAACGTTGTCATGATTTGGAGACGAATAAACCGGCCAAGTGCGAATTGAGCTCGTACACTGATGGAATCGTACTACCACAAAATACTGAAAGTAGTGCAAAAAGACAACATCATGGCCAGAAAGACAACCATCTAAGTGCTGACTGCGTCCGACCTCGATAACTTGGTGTTGAACAGAAATGAATAAGTACAAGCGTCAAACTTGGCATGATTATAGTACACACTCTAAAGTATAATAATAAATAATGGCCAAGTGCGAGTCGGTACCAAATTTCTGTTCATCACCGGTTCTTGTACGATCACCGAAGTGAAGCAACGTTAGGCGCCGCCGGTACTTGGTCGAGTCACTGCGTGGGTGTTGATGGGATGTTGTCTTTTTTCAATATTTTTTTGTATTTTAGTAGCTAACAAGTTATGTCATGGTATTATATTTGTTAGTTAATCCGCTGTAACATTACATTTTCTGTGAAAACTTCTACTGACTATCTTATACGGTTCAAAAGACACATCCGTTAAAAGGTAAGACAGGGTATGGGTGTTCCCTGATAGTTACAATCTGGGTGTCCTCAAATCATGAGTGAATCGGTTCCTTCTAGACCCGCGTGCTCCACCGTAGACCGTATCATCACTTTACATCAGCCGAGTAGGAGGTTAATGGCTGGACTATTATTAAATTAAAAAAAATTACAGAAAGACGGACAGAGAGAAAAACAGCGTAGGCTAAGTAGTAGGGTTTTCGCCGTTTTTACCCTTTTGGTACGGAACCCGAAGATGAACAGCAGCAGCGAGTATAAATTAAGCGGCCAAGTGCGAGTCAGGCTCGCGCACTAAGGGTTCCGTACCACCACAAAATTCAATAACGAAATTACCAGTTATCACTTGGTAACGAGCAGAAATTTGTCACCGACTCGCACTTGGCCATTATTAATTATTTGATTTTTTACTATAATCGTGCCAAGTTTGACGCTTGTACGTATTACCGTTTTTACATTAGAGCAAAAAATATTTTAAAAAATCATGTTTGTTATATGGGCAATTTTGTTTTTACTTTTTGACTTGTTATCATTTGTTAGGTAATCCACCGTAACATTACATATTCTGTGAAAATTTCTACTGGCTACCTATTACGGTTCGGAATATTACAGAAAGACAGCCTTTTAAAGTTAGGTCGGACAGACAGACGGATAGACAGACAATGTAGGCTTAGTAATAGGGTCCCGCTTTTACTCTTTGGGTACGGAACCCTAAAAACACCCAACTGCGCTCGCCAACCCGCTTGCCAAGCGTGGCGAGTATTGGCAATCCCCCCCTAATGATTAGTACAAAAATTACCAAGTATAAATAATAGTCTGAAAAAGTCATTGATAAGATTATATATTAAGTATTTTACTATATTATCAACCACGATAACTGGTAAATTAAGGAATATAGTATTTTTAATTCATCAGTTTTTTTTTCTACCACTCTTCATGATGTCATTGAATTAACAATATAATTTTACTGCTTAGTCATTTTACGCCTTGGCCATAACACTCGTTGGACATTTTGCTCTTTTGACAATTTGCTACTCTTTGTCATTTGGGCTTTTGACATTGTGCGACTAAACAATCTACATGCTGGTGCTCATTAACTCCAAACTCCAAAACTGATAAACCCTGGAACAATAATTTATCATTTAAAAAAAAACTACATATTTTTTTTAATTATTTTGATTGAAAAGTCAAATTACTGAACCAGTTTTGATGAAATTTCTATGGGACCAATGGGATGAAAGAGAATTTTCCAAATCGGTTCATAAATGACCGAGGTTTGAGGGTATATATACAGGGTTATGAGGGTATGCCAAGTTGAAAAAGGTTCATTATACTCATCATTATGCACAAGTTTTACTGTGGGACCAACACACCAATCGCAAAATATTAAATCAGCTGTTCCTTAGAAAATGGCTATTTAATATAAATGTTTGAGTGTGTGGACGGAGGGGAGAGGGAGGAGAACCTTTCCTCAGAATGGGTGAGAGAGGAATGCAGAAACCTATAGTTTTCGAGAAAACAATATAAATAACTTGTGCACATTACTATTTCAAGTCCGATTACTACATCGGTAGGTTCATTAGGTTGGCAGTGATCACCCAACAAAATGTCAATTTTGACAAAGAGAAGCTACGTCGCATGAGCGTAGCATATGAAGTTGGCTTGCACACACTACTATTTTAAGTCCGATTACTACATAGAACTCGGTAGGTTCGTTAGGTTGGCAGTGATCACCCAACAAAATGTCAATTTTGACAAAGAGAAGCTACGTCGCATGAGCGTAGCATATGAAGTTGGCTTGCACACACTACTATTTTAAGTCCGATTACTACATAGAACTCGGCAGGTTCGTTAGGTTGGCGGTGATCACCCAATAAAACGACAATGTTGTTCAGCGAAATCAGTCGATAAAGAAAATTCAATTTTTTTTTCTCAAAATTAACCTCAAAATAAATTTTACTCTTTCTTGAAAACTATAGGTTCCTCCCAGCCCAACCCTTATACTAATTACACGTATTGGAAAGTCCTCAAAATTTTTATGAATAGTTGCCAAGAACACTCGATTAAGTCACCTTTCAAACAAACAAAAACTAAATAAACATCGGTTCTGCCGTTTGGGAATTACAATGCTACTGATAGACATATATACACAGACGGATACACACGTTAAACTAAAGTACAACACCTCTGTTTTTGCGTTGAGTTAGAAAGGGAATATATTATTATGAAAAATATATTCTTATCATTCATGTCTTACCTTTGTAGTTATAGAGCGAAGTAATAATTTGGTCTGTAGACATCAACTTAGAAACTCAGTTTCAACTTTTTCTTTTAGTAATTGTTTGTTTTCTCCTCTTAGCATCTTTGGTAAATACATGGATTTCTATGTTTACGACAGAGACATACAAGGAAGTCTAATAATGCAGTCAAATTAAACTAAATCAAATTTATAAATACCTAACCTACAACTTTCAAGCGTAATATTAAACCAATAACAATTCCAGTGCTGCCAGGTCTAATTTTCGTAATACGGGAGGTGTATCAAGGAAAAATCTAGATAGGTATGAAAACCGAATAAAAAAATATGGGTGATTATTATTTATCATAAATTATATTGTAAAATTTGCATTTAATGTGCAAAATCTGGTCTATACATCGCTCTGCACCGTTGTGTTTCCATTCTATGAAACTAAACAAGTAAATGAGTATGCTATTAAATATTCATCTCTATTATTGTGTGCCTTATAGTATATTTTACATTGCGTGTGGTATGTTATTACGACATTAGTACATATTACACAGTAATGGCAGTCCACTTTTGCTTTTCCTACCTTGCAGTTTTCTATAATTAACTAATATACCTAAAAGCTTGCAAAAAACCGGGAGGATGGAGTACAAAATCGGAAGATCGAGAGACCTCGGCTGAAATTGGGAGAATCCCGTAAAATTTGAAAACCTAGCAACACTGGACAATACTTCAGATACACAGACAGAACATAAGGCTGTCAACGTCAAAATATTAATTATTTAATTTTTTGGGCGGGCTAAAGTCATTAAATTTATTTTGCCTTATCTTACGTTGATATTTTGTAATCAGTGACAATTTCATCTAGCTATCGACACATGGTTTGAAAGATACCAGCCGTTAAAAGTTAGGACAGACGGTCTTACAGACAGCGTAGGCTTAGTAATAGGGTCCCATTTACACTTATTTGGTACGTTTTTTTTTTCAAACCTCCATAAATCAAACTAAGTAAGTATCTATTTCATTTTAATATAAAAATTGTAGGTACGTTATGGTTAGTAAAACACACCACAGGTCATCATTATTATTAAAACTATGTAGTTTAGGTATATTTTTTATTCAATAATATCCCTTTAGTTCCAAGGAACTAAAAGGACCAAGGTGCCTTAAGACAAAAGTCTTCGACCAGTGTGTGTGACACACGGCACGAGTGATACATACGGCACTGAAACGTGGTCTCTCACTATGGGCCTCATAAGCAAGCTCAAAGTCGCACATCGAGTTATGGAAAGGGGTAGGTATGCTCGGGGTTTCTTTACGAGATCGAATACGAAATGAGGAAATCTGTAGACGAACGTAAGTCACCCACATAGCTCACCGGATTAGAAAGTTGAAATGGCAGTGGGCAAGGCACATATCACGCAGAACAGATGGCCGATGGTTCCGAATGGTTCTGGAATGTAGACCACGGACCGGTAAGCGTATCGTACGACGTCACCCATAAGATGGATAGACGATATAAAAGAGACGCAGGGAAACGCTGGATCCAGGTCGCTTCCAACCGGCCCTTTTGGAGATCGATGGGGGAGGCCTATGTCCAGCCATTTTATATCCTAAAAAATAGGTAAATTTTAAAACAAATAAATCAGGTACCAATCCCACCGTAAGAAACAAAATTAGTGAAGAATTATACATTAAATCGATTTTTATGGTTGAAAAAAAAACTATGTTTGTCGTTTAATAATTTAATTGTAATTTTTATAGACTTTTGACGAGCATTTTGACCTGAAACAAAATGAAAATATTGATATAACATATTACTGAAAATAATAAAACCTCCATTCAAAACCTTAAAAAAGGTTTTAATTCAACCTCGGCCTACATGATGTGTTCGCGCTTTGCCGCTTTAAAAAAATAATCAGTAATAGAGCTCTTCTGTTACAGGTAAGTGAATTATTTTGTTAAAATAAACCTTTTATCAGTTTTTCATATGTTAAATACGTATTTCTATTTCAGATCTCTGCGATCATTACAAGAAACAACTGAAAAGTGAGTTTTTACTTTTATAATACTTAAAATTAAGATATTTTTTCACAAAAGTAAAAGTGAAGCTAACATGGCGATTGTCTTTTGTTCTTTTGTTTAAAACAATTATTTCAAGTATTTGTCTAAACTCGAAGGCCTATCAAGTTCATAACCGTTGAAGGAGACATGTTTTAGAGTAGAAACCACGAATCAGAAATTGTAGCGTACCTTTAGGACGAGCTGAAACTCGATGGAATGGCGATATAAGTAAGGTACTTACCTAACAAAGGCTGGAAGATCGGATCGACTAATTTGCCTTGGAAGAGGCCTGTGTCCGTCCAGCCGTGAACTAATATAGGCTGATTATGATGATGATGATTCGCTATTATGTTTATGTACCTTGCTTGCACAAATAAGTAGATTCTTCATCTGCAGGAAATTTCATTCGAAGTATAATTATCTAAGTAGATACAAGCTAAATGTAAATTAATGGTTTTCAGAGATGACACCTCCTAAGAGACCGTCCAGCGAGTCTTCCCCCGAGTCTCCGTCGACCAAGCTACGTCGCCTGGGAGTTTCGCCGCCACTTTGTGTTGCACAAGGTAACAATATACCTACCTCATCATCATCAGCCTATTTAATGTTCGTCCACTGTTGGACGTAGGCCTCTCCTAAAGAACGTCACGAGGCACGATCTTCTACTTTTCGCATCCACTTGCCACCAGCCGCCTTTTGCAGGTCGTCACTCCACCTAGCTGCAGGGCGTCTTACTCTACGTAGGCCGATATCTACCTACTTTTTTTTTTATCACCACAATTTACAAGGTTCATACTTGTGTTGTGTAATGACTACAGATCAGACAAACAAGGGAGATACGGTAATGTACCGCGGCTGGTGCAAACGCATCAGGCCTAAATGAAGCTATCAACACATCAGTCTTTAGTCGAATTCGCCCTATAGACTATACCACGCCACGCCAACATACCATATTATCATATAAACCTTCTCTTTTTTACTCATATTTTATTATAATCAGTTAACCAAATGTATTTTGAAAAATCTGTTTTATAATGCAATTGTTGTGTTTACTTAAACACGTAAACTCTGGTTTAACTTGCTAATTTTCAAAAAAAGCATATCATCAGTAGGTAACCATAGTGAGGAAGGTAATTCCAAACATATTTAACATTGCTGTTATTTATATAATATAATAAATTAGGTAGCTAGATAACTAGGTGCGTCCCGTAGTTTCACTCGCATTTCACTCGCATGAAGATATAAACTCCTTATAACATCAGCTATCTGCCAGTGAAAGTGCCGTCAAAATCAGTCCAGCCGTTTTTACCTAAGTCCATAGGGAACTTACATATACCTATATACATACATACATATACACACATCGCTTTTTATATAATAAAACTACATAGATAGACTAGCGATGCCCCGCGTGCTCACGTCACCTGCGTGGATACCCTTGATACCTTGGTTATTCTTCATAACATCACTTAACTACCAGTGAAAGTCCCGTCAAAATCGGTCCAGCATAAAAACACATCTAAGTATTTTAATTTATTTTAGCTTGTATTTTGTTTAGTTAATAAATAAACTTAGGTAGGTACCATTTTTTTAAATAATTATGCAGGATTACGCATATAGACTGAACTAAGCCGAAAGGAAGTAATTGAACTTATCATATGAACAACTTTTACTATGCAAACAACACTGAAATCGCGTAAAATTTGCTGTTCCGTACATTTTGTTGAGTGCCAACGACCGTTTTTTTTTTTTTCTTTGTATAGAGCTGATATTTTTTTCATGATTACTGAATTGGCCCCACAATAAAAGTTGTTCATAATGTTGAGTACAATGACCTCCTTTCGGCTTAGTACAGTCTATATGCGTATAGTATATAGCCCTGTATACAGCTTAATACTTCAGTTGTAGTAAGGAACATAGTTGTTTATTGTATTTAGTCATAAGCTGAAATTTTCATAATAAAAATATAATTGATACATATTTCAGTGACAATGTGATATTTTTTTTGTCCTGTCTCATATCAAAATACATTTAGACTTGCCACCCACTAAATGGGCTACCGTATATTGGCACCGGAGCTATTCGCGGCGTTAGGTCCTTTGACACTTCCACCCTGGAGCCTATATAGGTTCTTAAGCTCTTGCGGTTTCAGGCGGTCTGTTAGGACAAGCCAGGGTACGGGGTTTCATTTTGCCCGACGGAATTGGGATACGCGGTGTTGGCACTCATCGACCGACGGGTCGCCATAAATCCACTTCTGCGTTTTTAGGGTATTCCGTACCCAAAGGGTAAAACCGTGACCCTATCACTAAGCCTCCGATGTCTGTCTGCCCGTCTGAGGAAATTTTCACAGTACATGTAATGTTATGGTGGATAAAAGGGGTCCAAAGGGGGGCATACAACAAACCATTTTTTATAGTATTTTTGTATTACCTTCATTGTAAAAACGGCAATACGTACAAGCGTCAAATTTGGCATGACTATAGTATATACTCTAAAGCAGGGGCGTCCAACGTACGGCCCGCGGGCCACAATGCGGCCCGCCAAGGTTCCTAATCCGGCCTGCGAATGAGTCAAAAGTTGGGTAACTTTTAACTTTTTAGACGTAATTTTGTAAAGAACGGAGTTTCATATCTATATCATCTATTATCAGTGTGCCTGTGCATGCAGTTACAAGTGAAACCTGCTGTGAATTCAGCCAAAAGGTTATAATTATATCCTTTCTATAATTTTACTTATATTAGTCTTGATTTGCTCCGTTACGAAAGATTTCTTGGCCCGCCATAGTTACAAAGTTAATAAATCCGGCCCGTCACAAAATTTAGTTGGACACCCCTGATCTAAAGTATAACAACAAATAATAAATGATAGCCAAGTGCGACTCGGTATCATATTACTGTTCACCACCGGTTCTCGTACAATCTCCGAAGTGAAGCAACGTCAGGCGCGGTCGGTACTTGGGCGTCTGGGCGTTTATAGGATGTTGTCTTTTTGCAATATTTTTTTTATTTTAGGAGCTAACAAGTTATGTGGTGGTACAGAACCCTCAGTGCGCGAG
The DNA here is from genome assembly GCA_914767915.1 of Agriopis aurantiaria. NCBI lineage: Eukaryota > Metazoa > Arthropoda > Insecta > Lepidoptera > Geometridae > Agriopis > Agriopis aurantiaria. Next base: position 12,304,964 of record OU611992.1, on the reverse strand, counting down.
CCCGACTCGTACTTGGTCGGTTTTATTTATTATTATGATTTTTTATTATGTTGTATAAATTTTATTCTAGGTGACACACACCAAGGCGCCGGAAGATTTCAAGGTAAGGGGCGGCAATGTACAGCTATGTGCATAGTTGCCTTAATTCAGTCGAACATTCAGAATCAACGATCTGATATATCAGCATTAGACTTTGATTTTGTGTTGCAGGCTGGTGACGACCTTTATGTTAAATTAGAACCGCGTATTCCACGATCAAACATTGAGAGATTTTTATGTGCTGATGAAATACCCGCTGAAATACAAGTCGGGCAAAATTTAGTTAAAATTGAGTACAACTACATAAATTTTGGATTTTATCCAAACGAACCTGATACATTTCAAAAAGACGCACAAAAGCTAACGCTTGAAAATATTTTGAAACGAGACGCTTTCAATAACGATTGGGACGACAACACGGATGGTGCTATATTTACTGGCGCAGGATACTCCATAGCGTTTTGGCGCTATGGAGAAAAATTTTACATATTCAATAGTCACTCAGTTGATGAAAATAATAAATGTCATTCGGGCGGTGTGGCACGGGTTTTTGAATTCGATTCGGTACAGTCTTTGGCGAGCGCACTCATTGACTTTAATAGTCCGGTTCAATCTCATTATGAGCTTTTCAAATTTACGATAGGTAGTGTTCGTTCACTTCAAAATCCGTCGGTTGCTGTCACATTCTCTGCGGATCAAGCTCAGCGCAATAAAAAATCAACACCTTCTGCTAAAGCTAAAAGTTCGTCATCAGCCCCTTCTGGACTGACGCAAAATACTGATTCTGATCGTACCGAGTGTAGTGGGAGTTCCATTTTCAAAACTTTAGGTTCGCCATCGATTATGACTGGGCTGATGCAAAGTCACAATGTTTCTTCGCCGGTTGTCGTTCCAACTCAATCAGACGCGAGCCAAAGTAGCAACATTTCAGGATCTATTCTCAGCGCGAACAATTCAAAATCAATTACCTCTACTACCTTACTGTCGTATGCAGACGTGGTAAAAAAATATACAAAAAAACCCATTATTGTCACAAAAAAAACGACCGCGCAAAAACTAAACATAATAAATCAAAAATCGATTCCAATTCGAAAACCGGTGGTGGTAATTGAAAAAGTAGTTGATTTCAAACTGTCACATTTAAAACCTGTAGTTGTACTTGAACGATTAGAGTCTCAACAAAATAAACAGGAATCATCTGCAAAAAGAGGCCGGCCCATAAAAATTAAAAGAGGACCCAAAAAAACTAAAGAAAATGCACATCTGGACGCGACTAATAAGTACAACATAAATAAACCAGAAGTACATCGCGATGCCGTGAAAAAATATACTGCAAATAAACCAGAAGTACATCGCGATGCCGTGAAAAAATATACTGCAAATAAACCAGAAGTAAATCGCGATGCCGTGCAAAAATATACAAAAAATAAACCAGAAGTACATCGCGATGCCGTAACGAAATATACTAAAAATAATCCAGATGTGCACCGGGAAGCCGTAGAAAAATATGACAGTACTCATCCTGAAGTTAATAAACAATCAACTGCGCGTTATAATCAAGTTAGTCGGAATATAGACGTTCCGTTACGTAGGTCGCGAAATTTGATAGGCGAGAAACGGGATGCCGAATTAGATTCAATAAAATTATTTTCACTAAAAAAACCGTCACTCAAATCGTCCGACACATTTACCTGTCCACATTGTAACGCGCGTATTTTTGACGAAGAAAAAACCAGGAAAATGTGGTGCTGCGGTTCCGGTTCTTATAATGTCCAACAGTTTACACCTTTAACGGAAGACTTTTATACGCATCCCAGTTTCGATAAAAGACCGCGCGCGTACAATAATTTGTTTGCCTTCTCGGCGTTGGGTGTTTCGCACGGTTTCCACCAACCAGAAGGTTTATCGTTTATCAAAATTCAAGGCCGAATATATCATCGCGTTTTCGATTTAGCTTACAATCAATCGACAAACAACATAGGCTTATATATAAACGATTCGTCGGAACGCGAAAACTTGGCACGCAATCAAAATTTAGATATTCAAGTAATTAGGTCCATTACAAATTTTCTCCACAACGTAAATCCATTCATAGAATGTTTTAAACGGTTAAGTTTGGAAGCTTCCGATGAAGCTTTCATAATGTTCGAAAGAACTTCTCGCGCTACCCATGGAAACATTTTAGGCGACCAGCCTGTGGGTAGAGAAGTTTCCGCGATTATTAGTACCGATCGCGAACAGTACGTGCCTCGATGCATAGCCATTTGGAAAGTGGGTGCATGCAAACCTCACACTGTAGACATAATGGATACACTGTACGAAAGTTTTCAGTTCCCACTTTTGTATCCGGAGGGCAATGCAGGATGGTTTCCGGGGAAACTCGACAATAATGGCAAAAAACTTACTCAGGCCAAGTATGTCAGATGTCTTCTTCTTTCACAAGATAGGTTCAGTCACATTGGACGACTATCTGAGGAGTGGTTAGTTGATATGTATTGCAGAATAAGCGAGGAACGTTTGCGATATATACTCCACATGCAAACGAATCGAAGTAATGAAATTAGAGCCGCACCACTCCTGGAACTTTTAAACGACGAATCTATTGCGGGAGAAGGCATTGTACCGGGACGTATCTACTTACCGAATACTTTTACTGGGGGCCCGCGATACATGAAACTTAAATATTTAGATTGCATTGCATTAGTCAATAGACTGGGACCTCCTTCCTATTTCGTGACGTTCACTTGTAATCCCAACTGGCCTGAAATTAAACAATCAACTCCTGAAGGCCAGCGCCCCAATCCACTCATTTGTGCAAGAGTATTCAATTTGCGGCTGCTTGCATTAATACGAGACTTACGTTCCGGCGCATGGTTCGGATCGATAGAATATTTAACGTACGTCATTGAATTTCAAAAAAGAGGATTGCCTCACGCCCACATTTGTTTTAGAGTCGAAGGGGGAGGTCCAGTTGAAAATTTAGATATTGACAAAGTGTGCCGTGCCGATATACCTGATAATTTAGAAGCCGAAGGCAGGTTACGCAAAGCTGTCCTAAATCATATGATTCATGGGCCGTGTGGGCCACAAAGAGATAACCTGCCGTGCTACGACAAAGAAAAACAAAAATGTAGCAAACGCTTCCCAAAACGTGAAACTGAAGTCACATTCTGTGACGACAGAGGTTTTGTTCATTTGCGCCGCAATGTCAACAACGAAGGTATAATTAAATTCCGTAATAGAGAAATAAAAGTAAACGATTTGTGGGTCGTCCCATACAATGCCAGTTTACTATTAAAATACGATGCACACATAAACATCGAAGTGTCCTCGCACCGTAGTATTGTAAAATATCTTTTTAAATACATGACGAAAGGTCCTGATGAAGCGCGCGTTGCCATTGTTGACGAGCAACCTAATGAAATCGAGGAGTACGTCACGAAACGTTACATAGGGTCAAGCGACGCGGCTTGGCGTGTGTTAGAATTCGACGTTACTGCCCGCGAACCAAACGTTAAACAGTTGACAGTTCACTTGGAAAACCAACAAACAGTATATTTTAAACCCGGACATGAAACCGATGTTAATCGCGAATCATCCGATTTATTAACATATTTCAATCGGCCACAGGGCGAAGAATTCGACTCTTTGAAATACGCAGATTTTTATGAAAAATATATCGTTCATGCAAAATCACCCAATACAAAAGCCACTGTTTATGAAACAAGTAACGGCAAATTTGTTACAGAACGTCAAAGAGGTCAAATGGTTGCACGTTTATTTTGGGTCGCGCCTAACAGAGGTGAACAATTTTACCTGAGAATTCTTTTAAATTCTTTTCCGTGTCGCGGTTTTACGGATCTTTTGAGTCTCGGTGGCCCTGATTGCACTACTTTCCAAGATGCTGCCAAAGCTGTAGGACTCGCGGACGACGAAGTCGAGTACGAAAGAGCTATGCAAGAAGCATCTACGTTTTTTACTGGCCACCGCTTGCGTAGATTTTTCGTACTGTTGGCTGTTAACGGTGCTCCAGCTGCGTCGCTGTGGAACACATTTAAAAACCAACTGTGTGAAGATATTTTGCACAGGATGCCAGACGAATATGAAAACGCATACAACTTGTGCCTCACACAAATCAATAGGTTTTTACTCAAACACGGATCTTCACTCGCGTTAATGGGACTTCCGGAAGTCTTTGACGATTCCACCGAATTGGGCAGGGAACACGTCGAATACAATATAGACCAACAAATATCTGTTGTCGATGAATGGTTACCCAGGCTATCATCGGAACAGCGTTCTATATTCGAATATATCGATCGCCTTTGCACAGATCAGGAATTCCGCGAAAATAATGCATGTGCTATTTTTGTTGATGGTCCTGCGGGTACAGGTAAAACGACGTTGCTAAACACAATAACTGCTCATGTACGAGGTAATTTAAAATCGGTAGTAATTTGCACGGCCTCATCAGCCATCGCCGCGCAAAACCTTGAGAATGCTTCTACCGCACATTCCATGTTTAGATTTCCGTTAGATGTTGTAGACGACAGCGGTTATTGGAACATCACAAATAAAACGCAGCGCGCTGAATTAATTTTCCACGCGTCTGTAATAATTTATGACGAGGCGCCAATGGCACATAAATATTTAATACACATGTTGGATCGGTCATTGCGCGACCTCATGCAGTCAAGTAAAATGTTTGGTGGTAAAGTAATTATATTTGCGGGAGATTTTCGCCAAATTCCTCCGGTAGTTGTCAACGCTAAATCAGATTCAGATATATTAAATAGTTCTTTAAAGAAATCCCCGCTTTGGCAAAATTTAAAGAAATTTACATTGATAACATCACAGAGATGCAGAGACGATCCCGAGTACGCAGAGTTTTTGCTAAAATTAGGGTCGAACGAATTACCATGTTTCCCTCTGCAAGTAGGTAGAGTTATACAAAAGATCGTCTCTTTAGAATTAATAGAACACGTGACCGAATTAAACGATTTAATCGACTTTGTGTTCTCAGAAGCAATAATCGATGAGCCGGACGTTTGTGCACTCAGAGCAATTTTATGCACCCGAAATGACGCCGTTAGACAAATAAATTCTATTATTTTAGATCGCATGTCCGGGCGAATGCTGCACTTTTATTCGAGTGACAAAATAGCAAACGATGGTGCTGATGAGCTGTACCTAGGACCCGACGCGTTAAATAGACTTCAACCTCCAGGCGTCCCAGAATTCGATTTAAAATTAAAAATTGGATGCGTATGTATGATCACGAGAAATCTAAGCTTTGCGGACGGCTTAGTGAACGGAACTAAAGTGATCATAGAAGCAACTTCGCCGCGATTAATAACTGTGCGCAAGAGAGGTTGTTACGAAAACATTCCATATTTAATTCCGCGAATCTTGTTTAAAGCACCAATAGATCGAAATAGTCCGTATGAAATGTGTCGTCGTCAGTTCCCCCTTCAGGTGTGCTATGCGATGACCATTCACAAAAGTCAGGGACAAACTATTAGTCGCGTGGGGGTAGATTTACGGTCGGACGTATTCAGTCACGGTCAGTTGTACGTGGCATTAGGACGCGTACAAGAAAAAGAATCAATAAAAGTATTAGTGCATGAAAATCGCGTAATAAATGGCATACCCTGTGCAAACAATAAAATCATACCAGAACTAATCATCTAAATAAATGGTTCTTCTTGGAAAGCTTTAACGTGTAAAATTGTTGACCTCTTTATTTTAGTAGATGTTTTATGTAAAATCAAGTTAAATTATGAAATCATGGCTGTACAATGTTTACCCATTTTATTATTACATTTTACATGCACACCTTTTACATGTGCGTATATTACAATTTCATTTGTGTAGTATTTCAGTGCTTATTTCATAAGAATGATTGTTGATTATGAAACATTGTTAGGAAATGTAACTATTTATATTTATTGGATTGTAATACCTTATAACTGGTATGTATACATATGCAAAACGTTGTCAGGCTTTCTGTATACTTGTTAATGGAGCAAAGGTAAGCTTTTAAAGTTCGGTAAAGTAAAGAGGAAATCGTCGGAATAGCATCCAGGCACACAAACACTAGGCGGACTTTGTGGGAAATGGGTATCAGTGATTCCACAGGTGTGGTATCAGTGATGGGTATTTGTGATTCTTATTGATGTTTCATATGACCATTCGTTCAGAAGAAATATTTACTTGCATTTCTACATAGTGATTTGTACTATAATTCATCACATTACTTTACATACATTTTTATACTCTCTGCAACCCGTAGGCATTTAAAATTTCATTAAAATTAGTTTAACCGTTTCAGCGTGTAACAAACATATTTACACTCGCGCACACTCACACCCCCATACACACACACGCACACACACACATACACACACACACACACACACACACACACACACACACACACGAACACACGCATTTATAATATTAGTCTGATAATGCATGCATAATCATGTAAGTATATAATATTTTAGGTACACAATTTACAACACTAAATTAAACTTTACAATAACATATTTTTACAATCATTACAACAACCATTTTTGTTTTGTTGTATTTTATGTAATATATTTATTAGCGTGGATTAGGCCTACTGGGGATACCACGTTAAAAAAAACGCATCTTATGCCGAACCTCATGATTATTCTTTAATTGATATAAACAATAACTTGATATTCTAATCTATCAATTAAATAAAGTTATATTATTATTTACGGGATATTTACCGTGGTAAGGTTGTGGAATGAGCTCCCGATATTTCGGCGCAGTTACATGCACCATGTTCATATCAATTAAATTATAAAATAAGGTGATGTGGAAGACGGCTTCCGTAATTTGAAAAAAATGTACCAATGTAGAAATTTATTTACACGTTCTTTTGTGTTTCAAATTAGGAGCCACGTTGTAATTGCACAATCTTGAAGAAATCAACAATCATTGAAAGATTTAAAGAAAATAAGAAGAAACTGCAGAAGCTGAAAGAAAAACATGAAACCCACTTTGTGACAAGTTTACTTCAGCAGTTATCCAGCACTAAGCTTATCTTCAATTCAATTTAGTTTGAAGATTAAATGAACAACATCAGTAATTTGAACTTTGTCGTGCACCTTTTGTAATACATTTTTTTAATTATTTTCATTTAAGTTTTCGTTAATTTTCTGTTTTCCTTCTCGCTTACCTTTTTTTTTCAACATTATTTGACTCTTTTTAATATATACTGCAGATTTTCAAGCGACGTCATCGAAAATGCACATAATTTATTTTTAATACCTGGGTCGAATCGAAGGATATATTTTTTACTCATTTATCTATAGTTTCTACAACTAATTTTGAAATTTATTCCGCATTTTAACCAACATTAGGAGATTTGTACCCATTCCACTTCAATCTTCATTTTCGGTCATGGAAATCAAAAATCATCATCATCATCAGCCAATTTTCTCATGTATTTTGATTTCTTACCCATTTTCAACACACATTTACCGTTTTCTTCAAGTTTTTAAAAGTCAAACACAAGAGTCGACCCCAACCCAACAGCACAAAGTCCCCGCGGGCCGCTTGCGGCCCGCGCACCCACGCAAAACACTAGTTTAATACTATATAAAGCTTAATTACCACTGACTGACTCACTGACATAGTTGTTTGGAGACTTGGGGGGGTATGGGGGGAAATAGGAGTATACACTCATGTAGAGGGGGAAAATGTAAGCTCAGGAAAAATACGGGACCTTCGGAAGGTCAACTCCTCGACGTGGACCCCCTACGGATCTCGGAAAGTAAGACAGGTGGGGGGAAACTGTTTAAACTAAAAATGGATGTTAACCTTGGACCTCTTTAGAGAAATGAAAAAAAACATGGCTCCCATACAAAAAAAAAAAAAACCCATACAAACTTTGGACGTTCGTAACTCGAAAACGGTTCGACATAGGAGTGGGGGGTTCGAACAAATGTCATAGGCGATCGGGGGCCCCAACTGGCGGGGGCCCCCAAATGGATGTTCAGGGGCCCCAAATTTTCAAAATGGTCCTAGGAGGCTGATTTTTTGTTTCCGAGGGTATGTTGAGGTCCTGATTGCATTTTTGAAATTTTTTTTCAGTTTTTTTTTTTTTTTAATATAGCTGCCATACAAGGGATTTTTCCACATACCGAGCAAGTGCCGTGGTGAGGCCGTCAGGCCGAACCACGGCACTTGCGAGGTCACAAAGCTCAAGCGAGGCCGCAGGCCGAGCTTGAGCGCCTTAGGCCGCGAGGCCGTAGGCCGAGCCCACTGGTGCGAAGGTCGTGGTGAGGCCGCAAGGCCGAACCACGACCGTCGCACCAGTCACATGCACAATTTGGCGAGGCCGCAGGCCGAGCTTCAGCCACGAGCTCAAGCGAGGCCGTAGGCCGAGCTTGAGTTCCAATGGTGCGAGGCCGTAGGCCGAGCCACTGGTGCAAAGGGTCGTGGTGAGGCCGCAAGGCCGAACCACGACCCTTGCACCAGTCACAGACAAATTACTGACATTTACGAGGTCACCAGCCAAACTCAGTGCGAGGCCGAAGGCCGAGCCGCTCGTACCCCCTTTGACGAAAAATACATGGTTTGGTGGATTTATATGGTTTCTTCGACTGAATTTGAAATTACTTCTGCGTCTCCACCACCATTAGGAGATTTGTACCCATTCCACTTCAATCTTCATTTTCGGTCATGGATATCAAAAATCATCATCATCATCAGCCAATTTTCTCATGTATTTTGATTTCTTACCCATTTTCAACACACATTCACCGTTTTATTCAAGTTTTACAAGTCGTACCTAAAGACCCGACCCCAACCCAACAGCACGACGTTCCCGCGGGCCGCTTGCGGCCCGCGCACCCACGCAAAACACTAGTTAATACTATATAAAGCTAAATTACCATTCACTCACTGACTTAGATAGTTGTTTGGAGACTTGGGGGGGTATGGGGGGAAATGTAAGTATGAGGTCTCGTAGGGGGGGAGAATGTAACCCAGGGAAAAATACCTGATCTTCGGAAGGTCAACTCCTCGACCTGGACCCCCCACGGATCTCGGAAAGTAAGACAGGTGGGGGGAAACTGTTTAAACTAAAAATGGATGTTAACCTTGGACCTCTTTAGAGAAATGAAAAAAAACATGGCTCCCATACAAAAAAAAAAAAAACCCATACAAACTTTGGACGTTCATAACTCGAAAACGGTTCGACATAGGAGGGGGGGGTTCGAACAAATGTCATAGGTGATCGGGGGCCCCAACTGGCGGGGGCCCCCAAATGGATGTTCAGGGGCCCCAAATTTTCAAAATGGTCCTAGGAGGCTGATTTTTTGTTTCCGAGGGTATGTTGAGGTCCTGATTGCATTTTTGAAAATTTTTTTCAGTTTTTTTTTTTTTTTAATATAGCTGCCATACAAGGGATTTTTCCACATACCGAGCAAGTGCCGTGGTGAGGCCGTCAGGCCGAACCACGGCACTTGCGAGGTCACAAAGCTCAAGCGAGGCCGCAGGCCGAGCTTGAGCGCCTTAGGACGCGAGGCCGTAGGCCGAGCCCACTGGTGCAAGGTCGTGGTGAGGCCGCAAGGCCGAACCACGACCGTCGCACCAGTCACAGGCACAAGTCGGCGAGGCCGCAGGCCGAGTTTCAGCCACGAGCTCAAGCGAGGCCGTAGGCCGAGCTTGAGATCCAATGGCGCGAGGCCGTAGGCCGAGCCACTGGTGCAAAGGGTCGTGGTGAGGCCGCAAGGCCGAACCACGACCCTTGCACCAGTCACAGGCACAAGTTGGCGAGGCCGCAGGCCGAGCCTAAGCCACGAGCTCAAGCGAGGCCGTAGGCCGAGCTTGAGTTCCAGTGGCGCGAGGCCGTAGGCCGAGCCACTGGTGCAAAGGGTCGTGGTGAGGCCGCAAGGCCGAACCACGACCCTTGCACCAGTCACAGACATATTAGTGACATTTACGAGGTCACCAGCCAAACTCAGTGCGAGGCCGAAGGCCGAGCCGCTCGTACCCCCTTTGACGAAAAATACTGGATTGGTGGATTTTATGGTTTTTTCGACTGAACTTGAAATTTCTTCTGCGTTTCCACCACCATTAGGAGATTTGTACCCATTCCACTTCAATCTTCATTTTCGGTCATGGAAATCAAAAATCATCATCATCATCAGCCAATTTTCTAATGTATAGCCACTTCTTACCCATTTTCAACACACATTCACCGTTTTCTTCAAGTTTTAGAAGTCGCACCTAAAGACCCGACCCCAACCCAACAGCACTACCCCCCCCGCGGGCCGCTTGCGGCCCGCGCACCCACGCAAAACACTAGTTATACTATATAAAGTTAAATTACCACTGACTGACTCACTGACTGACTTAGATGGTTGTTTGGAGAACTGGGGGGGTGGGGGGGAAAATGTGAGTATGGGGTCGTGTAGAGGAGAAAAACGTAAGATCAGGAAAAATACCTGATCTTCGGAAGGTCAACTCCTCGACCTGGACCCCCCACGGATCTCGGAAAGTAAGACAGGTGGGGGGAAACTGTTTTAACTAAAAATGGATGTTAACCTCGGACCTCTTTAGAGAAATGAAAAAAAACATGGCTCCCATACAAAAAAAAAAAAAACCCATACAAACTTTGGACGTTCGTAACTCGAAAACGGTTCGACATAGGAGGGGGGGGTTCGAACAAATGTCATAGGCGATCGGGGGCCCCAACTGGCGGGGGCCCCCAAATGGATGTTCAGGGGCCCCAAATTTTCAAAATGGTCCTAGGAGGCTGATTTTTTGTTTCCGAGGGTATGTTGAGGTCCTGATTGCATTTTTGAAATTTTTTTTCAGTTTTTTTTTTTTTTTAATATAGCTGCCATACAAAGGATTTTTAATCATACCGAGCAAGTGCCGTGGTGAGGCCGTCAGGCCGAACCACGGCACTTGCGAGGTCACAAAGCTCAAGCGAGGCCGCAGGCCGAGCTTGAGCGCCTTAGGCCGCGAGGCCGTAGGCCGAGCCCACTGGTGCGAAGGTCGTGGTGAGGCCGCAAGGCCGAACCACGACCGTCGCACCAGTCACAGGCACAATTTGGCGAGGCCGCAGGCCGAGCTTCAGCCACGAGCTCAAGCGAGGCCGTAGGCCGAGCTTGAGTTCCAATGGCGCGAGGCCGTAGGCCGAGCCACTGGTGCAAAGGGTCGTGGTGAGGCCGCAAGGCCGAACCACGACCCTTGCACCAGTCACAGACAAATTACTGACATTTACGAGGTCACGAGCCGAATTCAGTGCGAGGCCGTAGGCCGAGCTGCTCGTACCCCCTTTGACGGAACATACTGAATTGGTGGATGTATATGGTTTCTTCGACTGAACTTGAAATTTCTTCAGCGTTTCCACCACCATTAGGAGATTTGTACCCATTCCACTTCAATCTTCGTATCCGGTCATGGAAATCAAAAATCATCATCATCATCAGCCAATTTTCTAATGTATAGCCACTTCTTACCCATTTTCAACACACATTCACCGTTTTCTTCAAGTTTTTTCAAGTCGAACACAAATGACGACCCCAACCCAACAGCACACCCCCCCCCGCGGGCCGCTTGCGGCCCGCGCACCCACGCAAAACACTAGTTATACTATATAAAGTTAAATTACCACTCACTGACTGACTTAGATAGTTGTTTGGAGAACTGGGGGGGTATGGGGGGAAATGTGAGTATGAGGTCATGTAGGGGGTGGTTCAGAGGCAAAGGGAAAAATACCTGATCTTCGGAAGGTCAACTCCTCGACGTGGACCCCCCACGGATCTCGGAAAGTAAGACAGGTGGGGGGAAACTGTTTAAACTAAAAATGGATGTTAACCTCGGACCTCTTTAGAGAAATGAAAAAAAACATGGCTCCCATACAAAAAAAAAAAAAACCCATACAAACTTTGGACGTTCGTAACTCGAAAACGGTTCGACATAGGAGGGGGGGGTTCGAACAAATGTCATAGGCGATCGGGGGCCCCAACTGGCGGGGGCCCCCAAATGGATGTTCAGGGGCCCCAAATTTTCAAAATGGTCCTAGGAGGCTGATTTTTTGTTTCCGAGGGTATGTTGAGGTCCTGATTGCATTTTTGAAATTTTTTTCAACTTTTTTTTTTTTTTTAATATAGCTGCCATACAAGGGATTTTTCACCATACCGAGCAAGTGCCGTGGTGAGGCCGTCAGGCCGAACCACGGCACTTGCGAGGTCACAAAGCTCAAGCGAGGCCGCAGGCCGAGCTTGAGCGCCTTAGGCCGCGAGGCCGTAGGCCGAGCCCACTGGTGCGAAGGTCGTGGTGAGGCCGCAAGGCCGAACCACGACCGTCGCACCAGTCACAGGCACAATTTGGCGAGGCCGCAGGCCGAGCTTCAGCCACGAGCTCAAGCGAGGCCGTAGGCCGAGCTTGAGTTTCAATGGCGCGAGGCCGTAGGCCGAGCCACTGGTGCAAAGGGTCGTGGTGAGGCCGCAAGGCCGAACCACGACCCTTGCACCAGTCACAGGCACAAGTTGGCGAGGCCGCAGGCCGAGCTTCAACCACGAGCTCAAGCGAGGCCGTAGGCCGAGCTTGAGTTCCAATGGCGCGAGGCCGTAGGCCGAGCCACTGGTGCAAAGGGTCGTGGTGAGGCCGCAAGGCCGAACCACGACCCTTGCACCAGTCACAGGCACAAGTCGGCGAGGCCGCAGGCCGAGCCTCAGCCCCGAGCTCAAGCGAGGCCGTAGGCCGAGCTTGAGTTCCAGTGGCGCGAGGCCGTAGGCCGAGCCACTGGTGCAAAGGGTCGTGGTGAGGCCGCAAGGCCGAACCACGACCCTTGCACCAGTCACAGACATATTAGTGACATTTACGAGGTCACCAGCCAAACTCAGTGCGAGGCCGAAGGCCGAGCCGCTCGTACCCCCTTTGACGAAAAATACTGGATTGCTGGATTTTATGGTTTTTTCGACTGAACTTGAAATTTCTTCTGCGTTTCCACCACCATTAGGAGATTTGTACCCATTCCACTTGGATCTTCATTTTCGGTCATGGAAATCAAAAATCATCATCATCATCAGCCAATTTTCTCATGTATTTTGATTTCTTACCCATTTTCAACACACATTCACCGTTTTCTTCAAGTTTTTAAAAGTCAAACACAAGAGTCGACCCCAACCCAACAGCACACCCCCCCCGCGGGCCGCTTGCGGCCCGCGCACCCACGCAAAACACTAGTTAATTTAATTATACTATATAAAGTTAAATTACCACTGACTGACTGACTCACTGGATGACATGGTTGTTTGGAGAACTGGGGGGGTATGGGGAGAAATGTGAGTATGAGGTCTCGTAGAGGGGGAGAATGTAAGCTCAGGAAAAATACCTGATCTTCGGAAGGTCAACTCCTCGACGTGGACCCCCCATGGATCTCGGAAAGTAAGACAGGTGGGGGGAAACTGTTTCAACTAAAAATGGATGTTAACCTCGGACCTCTTTAGAGAAATGAAAAAAAACATGGCTCCCATACAAAAAAAAAAAAAAACCCATACAAACTTTGGACGTTCGTAACTCGAAAACGGTTTGACATAGGAGGGGGGGGTTCGAACAAATGTCATAGGCGATCGGGGGCCCCAACTGGCGGGGGCCCCCAAATGGATGTTCAGGGGCCCCAAATTTTCAAAATGGTCCTAGGAGGCTGATTTTTTGTTTCCGAGGGTATGTTGAGGTCCTGATTGCATTTTTGAAATTTTTTTTAAGTTTTTTTTTTTTTTTAATATAGCTGCCATACAAGGGATTTTTCACCATACCGAGCAAGTGCCGTGGTGAGGCCGTCAGGCCGAACCACGGCACTTGCGAGGTCACAAAGCTCAAGCGAGGCCGCAGGCCGAGCTTGAGCGCCTTAGGCCGCGAGGCCGTAGGCCGAGCCCACTGGTGCGAAGGTCGTGGTGAGGCCGCAAGGCCGAACCACGACCGTCGCACCAGTCACAGGCACAAATCGGCGAGGCCGCAGGCCGAGCTTCAGCCACGAGCTCAAGCGAGGCCGTAGGCCGAGCTTGAGTTCCAATGGCGCGAGGCCGTAGGCCGAGCCACTGGTGCAAAGGGTCGTGGTGAGGCCGCAAGGCCGAACCACGACCCTTGCACCAGTCACAGGCACAAGTTGGCGAGGCCGCAGGCCGAGCCTCAGCCCCGAGCTCAAGCGAGGCCGTAGGCCGAGCTTGAGTTCCAGTGGCGCGAGGCCGTAGGCCGAGCCACTGGTGCAAAGGGTCGTGGTGAGGCCGCAAGGCCGAACCACGACCCTTGCACCAGTCACAGACAAATTACTGACATTTACGAGGTCACCAGCCGAATTCAGTGCGAGGCCGAAGGCCGAGCCGCTCGTACCCCCTTTGACGAAAAATACTGGATTGGTGGATTTATATGGTTTCTTCGACTGAACTTGAAATTTCTTCTGCGTCTCCACCACCATTAGGAGATTTGTACCCATTCCACTTCAATCTTCATTTTCGGTCATGGATATCAAAAATCATCATCATCATCAGCCAATTTTCTCATGTATTTTGATTTCTTACCCATTTTCAACACACATTCACCGTTTTCTTCAAGTTTTACAAGTCGTACCTAAAGACCCGACCCCAACCCAACAGCACGACGTTCCCGCGGGCCGCTTGCGGCCCGCGCACCCACGCAAAACACTAGTTAATACTATATAAAGCTTAATTACCACTGACTGACTGACTGACTGACATAGTTGTTTGGAGAACTGGGGGGGTATGGGGGGAAATGTGAGTATGAGGTCTCGTAGAGGGGGAGAATGTAAGCTCAGGAAAAATACCTGATCTTCGGAAGGTCAACTCCTCGACGTGGACCCCCCATGGATCTCGGAAAGTAAGACAGGTGGGGGGAAACAGTTTCAACTAAAAATGGATGTTAACCTTGGACCTCTTTAGAGAAATGAAAAAAAACATGGCTCCCATACAAAAAAAAAAAAAACCCATACAAACTTTGGACGTTCGTAACTCGAAAACGGTTCGACATAGGAGGGGGGGGTTCGAACAAATGTCATAGGCGATCGGGGGCCCCAACTGGCGGGGGCCCCCAAATGGATGTTCAGGGGCCCCAAATTTTCAAAATGGTCCTAGGAGGCTGATTTTTTGTTTCCGAGGGTATGTTGAGGTCCTGATTGCATTTTTGAAATTTTTTTTCAGTTTTTTTTTTTTTTTAATATAGCTGCCATACAAGGGATTTTTCCACATACCGAGCAAGTGCCGTGGTGAGGCCGTCAGGCCGAACCACGGCACTTGCGAGGTCACAAAGCTCAAGCGAGGCCGCAGGCCGAGCTTGAGCGCCTTAGGCCGCGAGGCCGTAGGCCGAGCCCACTGGTGCGAAGGTCGTGGTGAGGCCGCAAGGCCGAACCACGACCGTCGCACCAGTCACAGGCACAAATCGGCGAGGCCGCAGGCCGAGCTTCAGCCACGAGCTCAAGCGAGGCCGTAGGCCGAGCTTGAGTTCCAATGGCGCGAGGCCGTAGGCCGAGCCACTGGTGCAAAGGGTCGTGGTGAGGCCGCAAGGCCGAACCACGACCCTTGCACCAGTCACAGGCACAAGTTGGCGAGGCCGCAGGCCGAGCTTCAGCCCCGAGCTCAAGCGAGGCCGTAGGCCGAGCTTGAGTTCCAGTGGCGCGAGGCCGTAGGCCGAGCCACTGGTGCAAAGGGTCGTGGTGAGGCCGCAAGGCCGAACCACGACCCTTGCACCAGTCACAGACAAATTACTGACATTTACGAGGTCACCAGCCGAATTCAGTGCGAGGCCGAAGGCCGAGCCGCTCGTACCCCCTTTGACGAAAAATACTGGATTGGTGGATTTATATGGTTTCTTCGACTGAACTTGAAATTTCTTCTGCGTTTCCACCACCATTAGGAGATTTGTACCCATTCCACTTGGATCTTCATTTTCGGTCATGGAAATCAAAAATCATCATCATCATCAGCCAATTTTCTAATGTATAGCCACTTCTTACCCATTTTCAACACACACTCACCGTTTTCTTCAAGTTTTTAAAAGTCGAACACAAATGACGGCCCCAACCTAAGTCAACGACGTCCCCGCGGGCCGCTTGCGGCCCGCGCACCCACGCAAAACACTAGTTATACTATATAAAGTTAAATTACCACTCACTGACTCACTCACTGACTTAGATGGTTGTTTGGAGAACTGGGGGGGTGGGGGGGAAAATGTGAGTATGGGGTCGTGTAGAGGAGAAAAACGTAAGATCAGGAAAAATACCTGATCTTCGGAAGGTCAACTCCTCGACCTGGACCCCCCACGGATCTCGGAAAGTAAGACAGGTGGGGGGAAACTGTTTAAACTAAAAATGGATGTTAACCTTGGACCTCTTTAGGGAAATGAAAAAAAACATGGCTCCCATACAAAAAAAAAAAAAACCCATACAAACTTTGGACGTTCGTAACTCGAAAACGGTTTGACATAGGAGGGGGGGGTTCGAACAAATGTCATAGGCGATCGGGGGCCCCAACTGGCGGGGGCCCCCAAAAGGATGTTCAGGGGCCCCAAATTTTCAAAATGGTCCTAGGAGGCTGATTTTTTGTTTCCGAGGGTATGTTGAGGTCCTGATTGCATTTTTGAAATTTTTTTTCAGTTTTTTTTTTTTTTTAATATAGCTGCCATACAAAGGATTTTTCACCATACCGAGCAAGTGCCGTGGTGAGGCCGTCAGGCCGAACCACGGCACTTGCGAGGTCACAAAGCTCAAGCGAGGCCGCAGGCCGAGCTTGAGCGCCTTAGGCCGCGAGGCCGTAGGCCGAGCCCACTGGTGCGAAGGTCGTGGTGAGGCCGCAAGGCCGAACCACGACCGTCGCACCAGTCACAGGCACAAGTCGGCGAGGCCGCAGGCCGAGCTTCAGCCACGAGCTCAAGCGAGGCCGTAGGCCGAGCTTGAGTTCCAATGGCGCGAGGCCGTAGGCCGAGCCACTGGTGCAAAGGGTCGTGGTGAGGCCGCAAGGCCGAACCACGACCCTTGCACCAGTCACAGGCACAAGTTGGCGAGGCCGCAGGCCGAGCCTAAGCCACGAGCTCAAGCGAGGCCGTAGGCCGAGCTTGAGTTCCAGTGGCGCGAGGCCGTAGGCCGAGCCACTGGTGCAAAGGGTCGTGGTGAGGCCGCAAGGCCGAACCACGACCCTTGCACCAGTCACAGACAATTTACTGACATTTACGAGGTCACCAGCCGAATTCAGTGCGAGGCCGTAGGCCGAGCTGCTCGTACCCCCTTTGACGGAACATACTGAATTGGTGGATTTATATGGTTTCTTCGACTGAACTTGAAATTTCTTTTGCGTTTCCACTACCATTAGGAGATTTGTACCCATTCCACTTCAATCTTCATTTTCGGTCATGGATATCAAAAATCATCATCATCATCAGCCAATTTTCTAATGTATAGCCACTTCTTACCCATTTTCAACACACATTCACCGTTTTCTTCAAGTTTTTTCAAGTCGAACACAAATGACGACCCCAACCCAACAGCACCCCCCCCCCCCCGCGGGCCGCTTGCGGCCCGCGCACCCACGCAAAACACTAGTTAATACTATATAAAGCTGAATTACCACTGACTGACTGACTCACTGACATAGTTGTTTGGAGAACTGGGGGGGTTGGGGGGAAAATGTGAATATGAGGTCTCGTAGAGGGGGAGAATGTAAGCTCAGGAAAAATACCTGATCTTCGGAAGGTCAACTCCTCGACGTGGACCCCCCACGGATCTCGGAAAGTAAGACAGGTGGGGGGAAACTGTTTAAACTAAAAATGGATGTTAACCTCGGACCTCTTTAGAGAAATGAAAAAAAACATGGCTCCCATACAAAAAAAAAAAAAACCCATACAAACTTTGGACGTTCGTAACTCGAAAACGGTTCGACATAGGAGGGGGGGGTTCGAACAAATGTCATAGGCGATCGGGGGCCCCAACTGGCGGGGGCCCCCAAATGGATGTTCAGGGGCCCCAAATTTTCAAAATGGTCCTAGGAGGCTGATTTTTTGTTTCCGAGGGTATGTTGAGGTGCTGATTGCATTTTTGAAATTTTTTTCAAGTTTTTTTTTTTTTTTAATATAGCTGCCATACAAGGGATTTTTCCACATACCGAGCAAGTGCCGTGGTGAGGCCGTCAGGCCGAACCACGGCACTTGCGAGGTCACAAAGCTCAAGCGAGGCCGCAGGCCGAGCTTGAGCGCCTTAGGACGCGAGGCCGTAGGCCGAGCCCACTGGTGCGAAGGTCGTGGTGAGGCCGCAAGGCCGAACCACGACCGTCGCACCAGTCACAGGCACAAATCGGCGAGGCCGCAGGCCGAGCTTCAGCCACGAGCTCAAGCGAGGCCGTAGGCCGAGCTTGAGTTCCAATGGCGCGAGGCCGTAGGCCGAGCCACTGGTGCAAAGGGTCGTGGTGAGGCCGCAAGGCCGAACCACGACCCTTGCACCAGTCACAGGCACAAGTTGGCGAGGCCGCAGGCCGAGCCTAAGCCACGAGCTCAAGCGAGGCCGTAGGCCGAGCTTGAGTTCCAGTGGCGCGAGGCCGTAGGCCGAGCCACTGGTGCAAAGGGTCGTGGTGAGGCCGCAAGGCCGAACCACGACCCTTGCACCAGTCACAGACAAATTACTGACATTTACGAGGTCACCAGCCGAATTCAGTGCGAGGCCGAAGGCCGAGCCGCTCGTACCCCCTTTGACGAAAAATACTGGATTGGTGGATTTATATGGTTTCTTCGACTGAACTTGAAATTTCTTCTGCGTTTCCACCACCATTAGGAGATTTGTACCCATTCCACTTGGATCTTCATTTTCGGTCATGGAAATCAAAAATCATCATCATCATCAGCCAATTTTCTAATGTATAGCCACTTCTTACCCATTTTCAACACACATTCACCGTTTTCTTCAAGTTTTACAAGTCGCACCTAAAGACCCGACCCCAACCCAACAGCACACCCCCCCCGCGGGCCGCTTGCGGCCCGCGCACCCACGCAAAACACTAGTTATACTATATAAAGTTAAATTACCACTGACTGACTGACTTAGATAGTTGTTTGGAGAACTGGGGGGGTATGGGGGGAAATGTGAGTATGAGGTCATGTAGGGGGTGGTTCAGAGGCAAAGGGAAAAATACCTGATCTTCGGAAGGTCAACTCCTCGACGTGGACCCCCCACGGATCTCGGAAAGTAAGACAGGTGGGGGGAAACTGTTTCAACTAAAAATGGATGTTAACCTCGGACCTCTTTAGAGAAATGAAAAAAAACATGGCTCCCATACAAAAAAAAAAAAAACCCATACAAACTTTGGACGTTCGTAACTCGAAAACGGTTCGACATAGGAGGGGGGGGTTCGAACAAATGTCATAGGCGATCGGGGGCCCCAACTGGCGGGGGCCCCCAAATGGATGTTCAGGGGCCCCAAATTTTCAAAATGGTCCTAGGAGGCTGATTTTTTGTTTCCGAGGGTATGTTGAGGTGCTGATTGCATTTTTGAAATTTTTTTCAAGTTTTTTTTTTTTTTTAATATAGCTGCCATACAAGGGATTTTTCACCATACCGAGCAAGTGCTGTGGTGAGGCCGTCAGGCCGAACCACGGCACTTGCGAGGTCACAAAGCTCAAGCGAGGCCGCAGGCCGAGCTTGAGCGCCTTAGGACGCGAGGCCGTAGGCCGAGCTCACTGGTGCAAAGGGTCGTGGTGAGGCCGCAAGGCCGAACCACGACCCTTGCACCAGTCACAGGCACAAGTCGGCGAGGCCGCAGGCCGAGCCTCAGCCCCGAGCTCAAGCGAGGCCGTAGGCCGAGCTTGAGTTCCAGTGGCGCGAGGCCGTAGGCCGAGCCACTGGTGCAAAGGGTCGTGGTGAGGTCTTGCACCAGTCACAGATGGTTTGAGGCTGAAAGTCGAGCTGCGTGTTGTACTCATTAGGTCGAAGAAAACTGGATTTGTGGTTTTCTATGGTTTCTAAGACTGAATTTGAAATTTCTTCTGCGTTCCACCACCATTACGAGATTTGTAGCTGTTCCGCTTCAATCTTAATTTTCGGTCATGGAAATCAAAATTCATCATCATAATAAGCCTATTCGCAAACGTATTTTGATATCTTATTTATTATCGAAACCGTATACATTTCTTTAACTTTTTGTGGGGTTAGAGTTTTTGGTTGGCCTAAGGCAGTCTTGGATGACTTAAGGTGGCTTAAGGAGAGTCTTAGCTGGCCTGAGGTGATCTTAGGTGGCCTCAAGCGATCTTAGGTGGCCTGAGGCGATCTTAGGTGGTCTTAGGTGATCTTAGGTGGTCTGAGGCAATCTTAGGTGGTCTTAGGCGATCTTAGGTGGCCTCAGGCGATTTAAGGCAATCTTAGCTGGCCTGAGGCGATCTTAGGTGGCTTTAGGCGATCTTAGGTGGCCTAAGGCGATTTAAGGCGATCTTAGCTGGCCTGAGGCGATTTAAGGCGATCTTAGGTGGTCTTAGGCGATCTTAGGTGGCCAGAGGCGATCTTAGCTGGCCTGAGGCGATCTCAGGTAGCCTGAAGCGATCTCAGGTAGCCTGAGGCGATCTTAGGTGGCCTGAGGCGATCTTAGGTGGTCTTAGGCGATCTTAGGTGGCATAAGGCGATCTTAGGTGGTCTTAGGCGATCTTAGGTGGCCTAAGGCGATTTAAGGCGATCTTAGCTGGCCTGAGGCGATTTAAGGCGATCTTAGGTGGTCTTAGGCGATCTTAGGTGGCCTAAGGCGATTTAAGGCGATCTTAGGTGGTCTTAGGTGGCCTGAGGCGATCTTAGGTGGCCTGAGGCGATCTTAGGTGGCTTTAGGCGATCTTAGGTGGTCTTAGGCGATCTTAAGTGGCCAGAGGCAATTTTTGGTGGCCTGAGGCGATCTTAGGTGGTCTTAGGCGAACTTAGGTGGTCTTAGGCGGTCTTAGGTGCCTGAGGCGATCTTAGGTGGCCTGAGGCGATCTTAGGTGGTCTGAGGCGATCTTAGGTGGCCTGAGGTGATCTTAGGTGGCCAGAGGCAATTTTAGGTGGTCTTAGGCGATAATAGGTGGTCTTAGGCGATCTTAGGTGGCCTGAGGCGATCTTAGGTGGCCTGAGGCGATCTTAGGTGGTCTTAGGCGATCTTAGGTGGCCTAAGGCGATTTAAGGCGATCTTAGCTGGCCTGAGGCGATTTAAGGCGATCTTAGGTGGTCTTAGGCGATCTTAGGTGGCCTAAGGCGATTTAAGGCGATCTTAGGTGGTCTTAGGCGATCTTAGGTGGCCTGAGGCGATCTTAGGTGGCCTGAGGCGATCTTAGGTGGCTTTAGGCGATCTTAGGTGGTCTTAGGCGATCTTAAGTGGCCAGAGGCAATTTTAGGTGGCCTGAGGCGATCTTAGGTGGTCTTAGGCGATCTTAGGTGGCCTGAGGCGATCTTAGGTGGCCTGAGGCGATCTTAGGTGGCTTTAGGCGATCTTAGGTGGTCTTAGGCGATCTTAAGTGGCCAGAGGCAATTTTAGGTGGCCTGAGGCGATCTTAGGTGGTCTTAGGCGATCTTAGGTGGCCTGAGGCGATCTTAGGTGGCCTGAGGCGATCTTAGGTGGCTTTAGGCGATCTTAGGTGGTCTTAGGCGATCTTAAGTGGCCAGAGGCAATTTTAGGTGGCCTGAGGCGATCTTAGGTGGTCTTAGGCGATCTTAGGTGGTCTTAGGCGATCTTAGGTGGTCTTAGGCGATCTTAGGTGGCCTGAGGCGATCTTAGGTGGCTTTAGGCGATCTTAGGTGGTCTTAGGCGATCTTAAGTGGCCAGAGGCAATTTTAGGTGGCCTGAGGCGATCTTAGGTGGTCTTAGGCGAACTTAGGTGGTCTTAGGCGGTCTTAGGTGCCTGAGGCGATCTTAGGTGGCCTGAGGCGATCTTAGGTGGTCTGAGGCGATCTTAGGTGGCCTGAGGTGATCTTAGGTGGCCAGAGGCAATTTTAGGTGGTCTTAGGCGATAATAGGTGGTCTTAGGCGATCTTAGGTGGCCTGAGGCGATCTTAGGTGGCCTGAGGCGATCTTAGGTGGTCTTAGGCGATCTTAGGTGGCCTAAGGCGATTTAAGGCGATCTTAGCTGGCCTGAGGCGATTTAAGGCGATCTTAGGTGGTCTTAGGCGATCTTAGGTGGCCTAAGGCGATTTAAGGCGATCTTAGGTGGTCTTAGGTGGCCTGAGGCGATCTTAGGTGGCCTGAGGCGATCTTAGGTGGCTTTAGGCGATCTTAGGTGGTCTTAGGCGATCTTAAGTGGCCAGAGGCAATTTTAGGTGGCCTGAGGCGATCTTAGGTGGTCTTAGGCGAACTTAGGTGGTCTTAGGCGGTCTTAGGTGCCTGAGGCGATCTTAGGTGGCCTGAGGCGATCTTAGGTGGTCTGAGGCGATCTTAGGTGGCCTGAGGTGATCTTAGGTGGCCAGAGGCAATTTTAGGTGGTCTTAGGCGATAATAGGTGGTCTTAGGCGATCTTAGGTGGCCTGAGGCGATCTTAGGTGGCCTGAGGCGATCTTAGGTGGTCTTAGGCGATCTTAGGTGGCCTAAGGCGATTTAAGGCGATCTTAGCTGGCCTGAGGCGATTTAAGGCGATCTTAGGTGGTCTTAGGCGATCTTAGGTGGCCTAAGGCGATTTAAGGCGATCTTAGGTGGTCTTAGGCGATCTTAGGTGGCCTGAGGCGATCTTAGGTGGCCTGAGGCGATCTTAGGTGGTCTTGGGCGATCTTAGGTGGTCTTAGGCGATCTTAAGTGGCCAGAGGCAATTTTAGGTGGCCTGAGGCGATCTTAGGTGGTCTTAGGCGATCTTAGGTGGCCTGAGGCGATCTTAGGTGGCCTTAGGCGATCTTAGGTGGCTTTAGGCGATCTTAGGTGGTCTTAGGCGATCTTAAGTGGCCAGAGGCAATTTTAGGTGGCCTGAGGCGATCTTAGGTGGTCTTAGGCGATCTTAGGTGGCCTGAGGCGATCTTAGGTGGCCTGAGGCGATCTTAGGTGGCTTTAGGCGATCTTAGGTGGTCTTAGGCGATCTTAAGTGGCCAGAGGCAATTTTAGGTGGCCTGAGGCGATCTTAGGTGGTCTTAGGCGATCTTAGGTGGTCTTAGGCGATCTTAGGTGGTCTTAGGCGATCTTAGGTGGCCTGAGGCGATCTTAGGTGGCTTTAGGCGATCTTAGGTGGTCTTAGGCGATCTTAAGTGGCCAGAGGCAATTTTAGGTGGCCTGAGGCGATCTTAGGTGGTCTTAGGCGAACTTAGGTGGTCTTAGGCGGTCTTAGGTGCCTGAGGCGATCTTAGGTGGCCTGAGGCGATCTTAGGTGGTCTGAGGCGATCTTAGGTGGCCTGAGGTGATCTTAGGTGGCCAGAGGCAATTTTAGGTGGTCTTAGGCGATAATAGGTGGTCTTAGGCGATCTTAGGTGGCCTGAGGCGATCTTAGGTGGCCTGAGGCGATCTTAGGTGGTCTTAGGCGATCTTAGGTGGCCTAAGGCGATTTAAGGCGATCTTAGCTGGCCTGAGGCGATTTAAGGCGATCTTAGGTGGTCTTAGGCGATCTTAGGTGGCCTAAGGCGATTTAAGGCGATCTTAGGTGGTCTTAGGCGATCTTAGGTGGCCTGAGGCGATCTTAGGTGGCCTGAGGCGATCTTAGGTGGCTTTAGGCGATCTTAGGTGGTCTTAGGCGATCTTAAGTGGCCAGAGGCAATTTTAGGTGGCCTGAGGCGATCTTAGGTGGTCTTAGGCGATCTTAGGTGGTCTTAGGCGATCTTAGGTGGTCTTAGGCGATCTTAGGTGGCCTGAGGCGATCTTAGGTGGCTTTAGGCGATCTTAGGTGGTCTTAGGCGATCTTAAGTGGCCAGAGGCAATTTTAGGTGGCCTGAGGCGATCTTAGGTGGTCTTAGGCGATCTTAGGTGGTCTTAGGCGATCTTAGGTGGTCTTAGGCGATCTTAGGTGGTCTTAGGCGATCTTAGGTGGCCAGAGGCGATCTTAGCTGGCCTGAGGCGATCTCAGGTAGCCTGAGGCGATCTTAGGTGGCCAGAGGCGATCTTAGGTGGCCAGAGGCGATCTTAGGTGGCCTTAGGCGATCTTAGGTGGCCTAAGGCGATTTAAGGTGATCTTAGGTGGCCTGAGGCGATTTTAGTTGACCTGAGGCTGTCTTAGGTGGCCTGAGGCGAACTTAGGTGGCCTAATCTTACCGATGGGGAAGAAAGGTTCTTGAGTAGAGACCACGAACCGGAAGACGCAGCGTAGGTAGGCCTCCCACTAGATGGACCGACGGCATCGTGATAGTCGCTGGCATCCAGTAGATGCAAAAGGCGGGCTGTCGTTCAGTGTGGAGGTTAAAGGAGGAGACCTATGTTCAGCAGTGGACGTCTTCGGCTGATGATGATGATGATTATGATTTTATCGTTAGGATAAAAACTGGGATTGTTTTTTTTATTTTATTTTCTTCTATATATCAAGTCGACTTCACAAGCGGCCCAAGTCCTATGAAACTAAGCGTGTCAAAATTTACGTACAATTAAATGCAGTTAAAAGGTTTTCAAATTCTTATGAAACAAAACAAAGCACGAACATATTCTTATTATTACTTGCAGCTGTAGTTTTTTTTTTTTTTTAATTATTATTCGCCCATCCTTGACTCTATGACTATGCAAAATGTTTAATATTACGACTAAAGGACATTGAAACCACGGTCATGAAAATTTTAACAAAAAAAATAATATTAAGTCGTCTTAGAAAGTGTCTTCTGACATTTGACATTATAAAGTAATGATTTTTTTTTTCACCCATAACTAAGCAGACTAAAGTTATTAAAATCATGTCGCCTCGACTTTCGTAGCAGAGACTTTAATATACTTAGGGTTATTCTTTTATGGAGTTTTGGAATCAATGATGATGCAGTCTTTTAACTTATTCTACGATTCGAAAATTAACCTTTTTCTCGGTAAGTTGACAAAAATTCGTAGAAAATAAAGCTATTGGATTGCGTTCAGAACTGATATTCAATATTGCGTCGTTTTTCGTACTCGCCGTATATGTACAAAAAAAACTCTACGGTACGATTCGATTGTTTTCTAACCCTGCAATATAGTATAAATTGATGTTGCTTATACAATCTATGATTTCAAATAGAAAGCGCTATCAACAATAAAATTGTACACTCAAAATATTCGAAATGGCCAAATGGTGTTACAGTTGTTTTATCAGCAAAGATGCCTTTTGGGCGCGTCTAGGAGCGTAACAAATATCTGAACGCAACCTAACGCTACGTGCTGTCTGCGTCATCAAATACACTAATTAAATTGACCTAATCCAGAAATACCTACTTATGTTTCCATAATTTTATATAATTTAATTATAAAAAATAAAAAAAAAATTACAAGTACACACATCCTAACCTGTTTACAATATAATATATTATTAGGACTAATTTGATATATTTCAAATTACTAAAAGTTACATCTGCGTATATGGTATGGACGCAGTGTTGCTATAATGCTCAAACAATAAAATATTTAAAAAAAATGCGATGTTTCTTTAACTCACTTATTTGTGGTTATAAATATACAATATATCGATATCGATATTGTATATATTATTAATTAATAAGTATATAAAAATAATATTAAGGTGTGATAACGCTAGGTTGTCAAGAGATGGCGCTAAATTCGTAATGTTTTGAAACATTACATCATACATTGAATCCAATTGAAAATAAATTAATCATAGTCATACATTTAAACTAATACAATGATATCACACTAGCTGAATCCCGCGGTGTTACCAGTGATTATCCAGTTTTTCTACATTCCTGAGGGGAAAGTACCTATCCTATGTCCGTCCTCACATTTCGACTAACGACGTGTAGAACGATGATAACATTATTTTTGGTGTTAATATCAAAAGTAACACTTATTTATTATCCTATATGTATGTATACTATACTATATCATTTTATAAATGATTAAACATTTTTTTACGTACTACATTACGAGATTATATTATGAGAAGAGTAAACAAACATAATATATTTAACAAAGGTGGCATTTGAGATGAGAGCCGGATTCCATTAGAGTCTAGAGATCCACCATGATCATCAGAACTTGACAAGCATGGCAAATTTCAGCTCAAATGAAAACCGGAATGTAGGTCAAAATTTAATTGCAAGATTTGATTATAGACAGACAAACATCGGGACAGATTAAACAACAGGTTGCAATAAAAAGATGATTGTTCATAATGAGAAGTGAACTCTCACTTCTTAATGAATGGCTGAAAAAGCTGACGTTTTTATAGCTTAATATATTTAAGTTATTCTTCAGTTAAGTTGGCATAGCAAATAAAACCACTTTTTTTTAAATGTAATTTTCAACAAACACAAAAAAACAACGTAAAATACTATTACAGATTTTTTTTATAATCTGTATTTCACGGTTTTATTATTATTTTAAAACACCATTTTACTATGATAATTTGTAAAAAAAAAAGAAAAGAATATAAATAATAACATACATAATAGGTCATTCATACATTCAATTGAGTTTGCTTTTTTTGTTAATTTTTTTTAACAACAAAATTAATTTCATTTGTAATGACGTTGGGAGATTGTCTATTTATTTTGAACACTAAATTAATGAAATTCAACGGAAATATATCTGGTAACCCCTTCCGTAAAAAACAAAAAGACCGAGTATTGAAGAAGAATATTGAAGAGAATATTGAATATTGAATCAATTGTATGTATTTATTTTTATTAATTTCATTTAAACATAAAGGTGAAACTATTTTTATCTTACAATATTTTATTTTTATTTTTTAAAGATATCGCGAGTATTGTATTTAAAATAATATTTAAAACTTAATACGGGTCTAAAGCAAATCTCCATCAAAAAAATTAATAAGTAATAAATTTGATTAATTTTGACACGCCTAATGAATGAAGAGTTCGCGGCACGGCTTGATAGCTTCGTTCGCGGTTTAAAAAGTTTTATCTGTTTTATTACTAAAGATTTTCTGTTACAGGTGAGTTTACATATTATTAAATTAATTAATTAAAATAAAATTTCCATTCGTTTTTCAGTTATTAAATATGTATTTCTATTTCAGATTTCTTCAATAATTACAAGAAACAATTGAAAAGTGAGTTTTACATAAAATTTTCATTTTTTTCCCAAAGTAAAAAGGACGCTAATAATATTATGGCGGTTGTCTTTTGTTTTAATAACTAAATTGTTTCAAGTTAGCATTTGTTTCATACCAATCTATTCTAAACTGGAAGGCTTACAAGTCCCTAAACAATTGACAGTTCATTATATTAGTGATATGTACATAAAATTGATAACCAGTGAGAGAGACGTGTTCTAGAGTGAAACCCACGAATCAGCAAAATAATGTAGTCGAGTCTTAATGTCTCCTACGGTGGAGTAACGATATAGGTAGTACGTAAACTGGAAGCGAACCGCCAAAGATCAGATTGAAAGACGCCTATGGCCAGTCGTGGACGAATGTAAATGATGATGATTCGCCATTTTGTTTAGGTACCATAAATAGATGGGCTACCTTACCTACTCATCAGCAGAAAATTGAATTTCAAGTATTTGTATTTAAGAGTATATTAAGTGAAAAACTCATGTAAATAAATGGTTTTCAGATGTCCAAGCGAGCATCAGACACGGTTGCAGAAGCTTCGACGAGCAAGGCGCCTCGTATTACAAGCCCGCTGTGTGTTGTTCAAGGTAAGTACCTACTACTTTTCTCAATTTTTATAAATTGGTTACCATTCACAATTTCTAACTTCAGGATTTGTGCATCCGTTTAAAAGTGCTCTTTCTAGAAAGCTTTTCAAAATAGACAATTTTTTTAACTATTTCACCTTAATCCACCATGTTGGTCTGTGCATATTGAAAAATGTCATGTCTTAAAACTTTTGAAGTTCTTAAACATACCGATTTCCTCACGATGTTTTCTTTCACCATTACTGCATTTAATTTATTTAGATATCTACTTAATAAGTCATTGGTGCAGGTTAAAGGATCGAACCAGGTGCCATCAGATTGTAAACCACACATGTTCTGTTTATTGATTAGCCACCCTTCGCTGGTTCAGCCTGGGATCTGTTTCTTAGTGTCAAGGTGATCAATCACTGGAAACATTTGCTTGTAATGTAATGAAACAATTCAAGATTCGAGCTTTACATCTTAAAAGTAGAGAGAACTGATCATTACAGTGTGCACATCTATGATAGGTACAATTTGTAATATCAATGCACACCACTTTAAATATGATCAATGTCTTGCGGTGTAGACTCATAATAATACCTACACTTTTGAATATTCACACAGTGCTACTATTTGTAATCTTTACAGTATTGTTTATAATATACCTAAATAGGTACTCAAAATCAAATTTGAATTGTTATATTACAAGCTTATGCTCCCAGTGAGTGATCATCTTTATGTTCAATATTAATGTCTTTACACCAAAATTGTATCTGCAATTGGTGAATATTAATAAAAAACCGGCCAAGTGTGAGTCGGGCTTACGCACTGAGGGTTCCGTGCCGCCACAAAATTCAATAAGGTCGTCCAAGTAACTGAATAACAATTATTATATAGCCTTCCAATATATTCTAAACAGTTGCTGCGCAATTCATCGGAACCCAAAAATGATCAATCACAAATAGCTACTAAGAAATTATTACCAAATTTGTAATATAGAAAGCATAGACAAACAGCTACTTAATTTTGTCATTTACAATCAGAACTGATCTGCTCGCAAAGTTATTACTAGCTCTCAATATATTTCTTCAATTGATTTACTCGTAAAGAAAAATTTTCAATTGTAATTTTTTTTATTTAATATGGAATATTTTCTATGTGTAATTAGTATAAAGAGTGGGAAGAGGGAGGGGAGAAGAAGAAGGAAATCTCCTAAAAAGGGGGAGATGCAAAAACCTATAGTTTTTGAAAAAACAATAATACTTATTAGCGAAGCTGCACTGTACGAGCGTAACGAGTGAGGCTGACTTGTGCGTGCATACTACTGTTTCAAGTCCGACTCCTACACAGAACTCGGTGGGTTCGTTAGGTTGACGGTGACTATCCAACAAAACGACAATTGTGATCGCAGCGAAGTCGGTCAATAAAGTACATTTCAAAAAAAATTAAAGTTTCTGCACTTCCCCTTTTTAAAGAAGTTATCCTCTCCCTTCCCCCAACTTTTATACTAATTATACATCATTGAAAACTCTTCCAGATATGTAATAATTCAATTTATATGTTGAACTGAAACTGAAATCGTATACCCAAAGCTTTCACAAGTTCCATCCAGTTTATTTGATGGTTAAATAATTTAGTGGAAACAAAATATACTTGCTGGTAAATGTTTATATTAATTATAAAACAAGCCACAAGACAATCATAATGAAAGGATACAAACACAGGTTCTTTTTTTACAAAGCAAATTCAACTTAAAGGATCGAGCACATTATGCCGGGCCGCAGCGGACCGGGGTGTAGTGCAAAACACTCATTCATACATTTTGTATGGTAGCAAACTAAAGTTATCAAGTTTTTTATTGTAAAATATCGTTTTCAAACCATGCTTTTATGAAATTTGTGATTGGAATAGTGTGTTAATAAAAATTTGCTCAAACCGTGTCAGCCTTCTATTTTTGGAATAGGAGTGCCATTGTCCACCATCACAATCATCAAATAAGCTTGCTGTCATCATAATATTGTCTCAAGTAAATGGATCAAATTTTACTTGCAAGATTTGATTACAGACAGACAAACACCAGAATTTAAAAATAAAAGCTTGTAAAAATAGCTTATCTTCTATACTACTTACCCTAAAATAGGTTTACATAGTAAAATTTTATTGATATAAATATTTTCTACGTTTTTGTTAAAATCAGTTAATTGTCACACTTTTGTTTTGTATTCACTATCACCTTTTTATAACTTTTTAAATATGTAGCACTCTAAATTAATATTTTATTACAGTCATGTGGATCAGTGATGACTCATTATTTCTTTGACTTGCAATCATTTTTTCTCCAACATTGTACAATGCACATCGTATCTGGTACAAAATGTTCCTTGTTTTATTTCAAAGAAATGTTTCTTTTCATTGTTGTTTCCATTGATCTTTTAAAGCGCTGGATGGCTAAAAAATATGAATAAATTATATAATTATTATGATGAAAGAAAGTTAAAAAACCAAAAAACATGTTTAACAATAAATTAACATTGCTAACACTTACGAAAATTAAACACTGAAGACGCATGCTTTCAGTAAATCTTTACAAGTTTTTTTATATAAAATAACCTTGCTATTGATAATATTTATAATAGATAAATAACAGAGGTATCTTTCAAACTTTCAATTGTCACCATTGTCCAATATCCAGTATCTTTCATCCAGGGTTGCCAGATCGCATTTTTCAATATTCCCTAATTAGTTTCACCAAATTTATTTTTTTACAAACAAATTAAAAAGTT
This sequence comes from Agriopis aurantiaria, assembly GCA_914767915.1. Taxonomy (NCBI): domain Eukaryota; kingdom Metazoa; phylum Arthropoda; class Insecta; order Lepidoptera; family Geometridae; genus Agriopis; species Agriopis aurantiaria. The sequence continues at coordinate 12,274,396 of OU611992.1, read as the reverse complement.
TAGGACAAATCGCACCACATTTACAAAAAAATAAGTTAATTTGATATCACTGCAGTATTTCACTCCACAATTGATGGCAGAATCACAGATAATTGATGGTACATACAAAATGAAATACAATTATTGCTTTCATATCGTGATTAAAACTCAGATCAGACATGGTTTGGGAAATGTAAACAGGCCTGATGCATTTTGATTATCAAGCTTTAGATTTATCAAACACTTTTAGTCGAACTCATTGTGTAGGTATATGACCTTGCCACCCTTTTTAACCGACTTCAAGAAAAGAGGGTTCTCATATTTTTTTGTTATCTCTTTTCTCCATCTTTTGTGAACCGACTTATTAAATTGATAAGTATTTGATAAGCATGTTGACTGTTAGTAATTTGTTCTTTGGTGTCGCTGAAAGTTTCATAGTGTGCGTGAAAAATAAGTAAACGTGCCATACTCACATTTTATGCATTAGCGGTAAAGTGGTAAAAGTAGATGGAAAAATGGAGAAATTTAAACACGAACAAATTACACCAATCTGCACTGGACCAGCGTGGTGGATATGGCCCAATCACCCTTTCGGGGGTAGACTTAAAGTCCAGCAGTGGACTATTAAAAGGCTGATTATGATGATGAAACACGAACAATATTTATTTATACTAAGGCATAAGTGTTAACCATGGTACAATCGTGGTCAAGGTATATAATCTCAGATACATGCAAGTAGTAGTCTCTTTAGATTCTACTTGCATTAAACTCAATTTGACAAGTTTTTTATTAATGGCCCAAATTTTCATACGACACAATTATTATGTTTCACCCCTAAAATCATGAAAAAAAATAAACAATCTGGCAGCACTGCCTAAGCGCCATGACAACAAAATTATCAATTTTGACAATGACAGTTATTTCTTTAGCTATAAACTTTTTATGTCACTTTTATTATTCGCCTGTTGCTAACCAGGCTAAAGCCGTTAAGACAATATCGTCTCGTATTTTATTGTCATAAGTGTACTATTGTCCCAGTAATATAGTAGAAGCTTTATCTTATTTTAGAGTTTTGGAATCGATATGAAAATACACGCTTTTTAGGATTCCGTACCCAAAGGGTAAAAACGAGACCCTATTACTAAGGCTACGATGTCTATTTGTCTGTCTGTCTTACCTATTAACGGCTGTATCTTTCGAACTGTAATAGATAACCAATTGATATTTTTACTATTTATTACTAAATATATAATGTTACGGCGGATTGACTAACAAATTATAAAAAAGTTAAAAAGTACAAACGAATGGTGGGTTCCCACACAACAAACGTATTTTTTTTATACGAATTTTTGTATTAGCTCTAATGTAAAAATGGTTATATTTATAAGCATCATATCTAGCATGATTATAGTACACACTCTAAAATATAACAACAAATAATAAAAAATGGCCAAGTGCGAGTCGGTGACAAGTTTATGTTCATTACCAAGTTATACCTGATGATTTTGTTATTGAATTTTTGGTGGTACGGAATCATCCGTTAATCTATGTCACGGTCAAATATACCAAATTTTTTTTAAACGCTCCAAATATTTTATTTATTTATTTCATATCTTAAAAATGTGAAATTCTATAAGTATACACCGAACTAAATATATAGCCAGATAATATAAATGTTAAACAATATTTTATGGATAACACACAAGTTGTTACTTTTTTCATTAATTTGATGTAACGACATGGCATTTATATTTAATTAGTTGCGCGGTGCGCCCCTCTGTTTCATGCGCATGGATTCATCATCATCATCAGCATCATCTATCTGAATACACCATTGAAAATTATGTCAAAATCTCATAAAATTTGATGATTTATGTTTGTATTTTTTATTATTATGTAAAGGTACCACACACCAAGGCGATGACAGGTACAAGGCAAAGGGGAAACAATGCACAGCCATGGCCGCGGTTGCTATTCTCCATTCAAAAAGTATTATTTCAAAACTTGAAGAATTTGATTTTGATTTAGCGCTACAGAGTGGCGATGACCTTTACCTTAAATCAGCACCACGAATTCCAGCCAATGTTAGGAGCGAATATTTATGTGCAGATGAACTATCCACTGAAGTACAAATCGGGCAAAATACTTTTGACATTGAGTCCAAGTACATGATTTCTGCACTTTATCCAAACCAAGATCAAAACAATGACATAAAAATATTAGAACTGGAAAATATTTTAAATAACGAAATTTTTAACGATAATTGGAACGATAAAAAAGACGGTGCTATATTTACCGGTTTAAATTACTCGGTAGCTTTTTGGCGCTATAAACAAGACGAGACCACAACAAATTATTACATTTTTAATAGTCATGGAGTTGATGAAAATAATAAAATTTGTTCGAATGGTGTGGCAAGGATTTTTAAACTCGATTCGATAACATCTTTATCAAGCGCGCTTATGTGTTTTAATTTGCATCGCGATGGAAGCCAATATGATATAAGCAAAATCAGTATTCAAAACGTCGATCCACCGTTGATTTCCGCCACACCAACTCGGGATACGGAAAATACGGATCGTCAAAGTTCTGAAAAAGTACCATCAGACCATTCTGGCCTGAAACAAACCATAGATTCGGATCGTACAGAATGTAATGAAAGTTCAATTTCTCCGAATAAAACGTTGTGTTCAGTTTCGTCTGACCTGATGCAGAGTGACAATGTTCCTTCGCCATTTGTCGTTCCGACTCAATCCGATGTGAGCCAAGGTAGCAACGTTTCTGGCTCGATTCTCAGTACGTTACATTCTACGACAATTAGTCCAACTACTATTTTGTCGTATGCAGATGTAGTGAAAAAAAATTTGCGAAAATCTATTGCTACCGCCGAAAAATCAGTAGCCGTGCAAAAAAATATTTATAAAACGAGGAATCTAATACCAGTGGTAGTAATAGAAAAGGTAGATGACTTTAAACTGACCCATTTAAAACCTGTAGTTGTACTTGAACCATTAGAATCATCTCTAAATAAACCGAAATCAACTACAAAAAGAGGCCGACCCATTAAGAATAAAAGAGGACCCAAAAAAACGAAAGAAAATGCACAACTGGACGCGGTTAGTAAATACAATAAAAATAAACCAGAAATACATCGCGATGCAGTCAAAAAATATACCGTAAACAAACCAGACGTACATCGCGATGCTGTGAAAAAATATACTCAAAATAATCCAGACGTGCACCGGGAAGCCGTAGAAAAGTATGACAATACTCACCCTGAAGTTAATCAACAATCAACTGCGCGTTATAATCAAGTTAGTCGGAATATAGACGTTCCGTTACGTAGGTCGCGAAATTTGATAGGTGAGAAACGGGATGCCGAATTAGATTCGGTAAAATTGTTTTCATTAAAAAAACCATCGCTCAAATCGTCCGACACATATACCTGTCCACATTGTAACGCGCGTATTTTCGATGAGGAAAAAACCAGGAAAATGTGGTGCTGTAGTTCTGGTTCTAATAATGTCCAAGAGTTAACACCGTTAACGGAAGATTTTTATACGCATCCCAGTTTCGAAAAAAGACCGCGCGCTTACAATAATTTGTTTGCCTTCTCGGCGTTGGGTGTTTCGCACGGTTTCCACCAACCAGAAGGTTTATCGTTTATCAAAATTCAAGGCCGAATATACCATCGCGTTTTCGATTTAGCTTACGATCAATCTACAAATAACATAGGTTTATATATAAACGATTCGTCGGAACGCGAAAACTTAGCACGCAATCAAAATTTAGACATTCAAGTAATTAGGTCCATCACAAATTTTCTACATAACGTAAATCCATACATAGAATGTTTTAAACGGTTAAGTTTGGAAGCTTCCGATGAAGCTTTCATAATGTTCGAAAGAACTTCTCGCGCTACCCACGGAAACATTTTAGGCGACCAGCCTGTGGGCAGAGAAGTTTCCGCGATTATTAGTACTGATCGCGAACAGTACGTGCCTCGATGCATAGCCATTTGGAAAGTGGGTGCATGCAAACCTCACACTGTAGACATAATGGATACACTGTATGAAAGTTTTCAGTTCCCACTTTTGTATCCGGAGGGCAATGCAGGATGGTTTCCGGGGAAACTCGACAATAATGGCAAAAAACTTACTCAGGCCAGGTATGTCAGATGTCTTCTTCTTTCACAAGATAGGTTCAGTCACATTGGACGACTATCTGAGGAGTGGTTAGTTGACATGTATTGCAGAATAAGCGAGGAACGTTTGCGCTATATACTCCACATGCAAACGAATCATAGTAATGAAATTAGAGCCGCACCACTCCTGGAACTTTTAAACGACGAATCTATTGCAGGGGAAGGCATTGTACCGGGACGTATCTACTTACCGAATACTTTTACTGGGGGCCCGCGATACATGAAACTTAAATATTTAGATTGCATTGCATTAGTCAATAGGCTGGGACCTCCTTCATATTTCGTGACGTTCACTTGTAATCCCAACTGGCCTGAAATTAAACAATCAACTCCTGAAGGCCAGCGCCCCAATCCACTCATTTGTGCAAGAGTATTCAATTTGCGGCTGCTTGCATTAATACGAGACTTCCGTTCCGGCGCATGGTTCGGAACGATTGAATATTTAACGTACGTCATTGAATTTCAAAAAAGAGGATTGCCTCATGCCCACATTTGTTTTAGAGTCGAAGGGGGAGGTCCGGTTGAAAATGTAGACATTGACAAAGTGTGCCGTGCCGATATACCTGATAATTTAGAAGCCGAAGGCAGGTTACGCAAAGCTGTCCTAAATCATATGATTCATGGACCGTGTGGGCCACAAAGAGATAACCTGCCGTGCTACGACAAAGAAAAACAAAAATGTAGCAAACGCTTCCCAAAACGTGAAACTGAAGTCACATTCTGTGACGACAGAGGTTTTGTTCATTTGCGCCGCAACAGTAACAACGAAGGTATAATTAAATTCCGCAATAGAGAAATAAAAGTAAACGATTTGTGGGTAGTTCCATACAATGCCAGTTTGCTATTAAAATACGATGCACACATAAACATCGAAGTGTCCTCGCACCGTAGTATTGTAAAATATCTTTTTAAATACATGACGAAAGGTCCTGATGAAGCGCGCGTTGCCATTGTTGACGAACAACCTAATGAAATCGAGGAGTACGTCACGAAACGTTACATAGGGTCAAGCGACGCGGCTTGGCGTGTGTTAGAATTCGACGTTACTGCCCGCGAACCAAACGTAAAACAGTTGACAGTTCACTTGGAAAACCGACAAACCGTTTATTTTAAACCCGGACATGAAACCGATGTTAATCGCGAATCCGATTTATTAACTTATTTCAATCGGCCACAGGGCGAAGAATTTGACCCTTTAAAATACGTAGATTTTTATGAAAAATATATCGTTCATGCAAAATCACCCAACACAAAAGCCACAGTTTATGAAACAAGTAACGGCAAATTTGTAACAGAACGACAAAGAGGACAAATGGTTGCGCGTTTATTTTGGGTCGCGCCTAACAGAGGTGAACAATTTTACCTTAGAATTCTTTTAAATTCTTTTCCGTGTCGCGGTTTTACGGATCTTTTGAGTCTCGGTGGCCCTGATTGCACTACTTTCCAAGATGCTGCCAAAGCTGTAGGACTCGCGGACGACGAAGTCGAGTACGAAAGAGCTATGCAAGAAGCATCTACGTTTTTTACCGGCCACCGCTTGCGTAGATTTTTCGTACTGTTGGCTGTTAACGGTGCCCCAGCTGCGTCGCTGTGGGACACATTTAAAAACCTACTCTGTGAAGACATTTTGCACAGGATGCCAGACGAATACGAAAACGCATACAACTTGTGCCTCACACAAATCAATAGGTTCTTACTTAAACACGGATCTTCGCTCGCGTTAATGGGACTTCCGGAAGTCTTTGATGATTCCACCGAATTGGGCAGGGAACACGTCGAATACAATGTAGACCAACAAATATCTGTTGTCGATGAATGGTTACCCAGACTATCATCGGAACAGCGTTCTATATTCGAATATATCGATCGCCTTTGCGTAAATCAGGAATTCCGTGAAAATAATCCTTGTGCCATTTTTGTTGACGGTCCTGCGGGTACAGGTAAAACGACGTTGCTAAATACAATAACTGCTCATGTACGAGGTAATTTAAAATCGGTAGTCATTTGTACAGCCTCATCAGCCATCGCCGCTCAAAACCTTGAGAATGCTTCTACCGCACATTCCATGTTTAGATTTCCTTTAGATATCGTAGACGACAGCGGTTATTGGAACATCACAAATAAAACGCAACGCGCTGAATTAATTTTCCACGCGTCTGTAATCATTTATGACGAGGCGCCAATGGCACATAAATATTTGATACACATGTTGGACCGGTCATTGCGCGACCTCATGCAGTCAAATAAAATTTTTGGAGGTAAAATAATTATATTTGCGGGTGATTTTCGTCAAATTCCTCCAGTAGTTGTCAATGCTAAATCAGATTCAGATATACTAAATAGTTCTCTAAAGAAATCCCCGCTTTGGCAAAACATAAAGAAATTTACATTGCTAACATCACAGAGATGCAGGGACGATCCTGAGTACGCAGAGTTTTTGCTAAAGTTAGGGTCGAACGAATTACCATGTTTCCCTCTGCAAGTAGGTAGAGTTATTCAAAAGATCGTCTCTTTAGAATTAATAGAACACGTGACCGAATTGAACGATTTAATCGACTTTGTGTTCTCAGAGGCAATAATCGATGAGCCGGACGTTTGTGCACTCAGGGCTATTTTATGCACCCGGAATGACGCCGTTAGAGAAATCAATTCTATTATTTTAAATCGCGTGTCCGGGGAAATGCTGCACTTTTATTCGAGTGACAAAATAGCAAACGATGATGCTGATGAGCTGTACCTAGGACCCGACGCGTTAAATAGACTTCAACCTCAAGGCGTCCCCGAATTCGATTTAAAATTAAAAATTGGATGCGTATGTATGATCACGAGAAATCTAAGTTTTGCGGACGGTTTAGTGAACGGAACTAAAGTGATCATACAAGCAACTTCTCCGCGATTAATAACTGTGCGCAAGAGAGGTTGTTACGAAAACATTCCATATTTAATTCCGCGAATCTTATTTAAAGCGCCAATAGATCGAAATAGTCCGTATGAAATGTGTCGTCGCCAGTTCCCCCTTCAGGTGTGCTATGCGATGACCATTCACAAAAGTCAGGGACAAACTATTAGTCGCGTGGGGGTAGATTTACGGTCGGACGTATTCAGTCATGGTCAGTTATACGTGGCATTAGGACGCGTACAAGAAAAAGAATCGATAAAAGTATTAATACATGAAAATCGCGTAATAAATGGCATACCCTGTGCAAACAATAAAATCATACCAGAACTAATCATGTAAATAAATGGTTCTTCTTGGAAAGCTGTAAAGTGTAAAATTGTTGACCTCTTTATTTTAGTGGATATATGTTATATAAAATCAAATTAAATGATGAAATCATGGCTGTACAGTGTTTACCCTTTACCTTTTTTCTTATTTACATTTTACATGCACACCTTTTACATGTGCGTATATTACAATTTCATTTGTGTAGTATTTCAATACTTATTTCATAAGAATGATTGTTGATTATGAAACATTGTTAGGAAATGTAACTATTTATATTTATTGGATTGTAATACCTTATAACTGGTATGTATACATAATATGCAAAACGTTGTCAGGCTTTCTGTATACTTGTTAATGGAGCAAAGGTAAGCTTTTAAAGTTAGGTAAAGTAAAGAGGAAATCGTCGGAATGGCATCCAGGCACACAAACACTAAGCGAACTTTGTGGGAAATGGGTATCAGTGAGGTGTTGAATGTCTGCAGCTTTGCTTGCTTCGATTGGATGGTATGCAAGACAAGATGATCGATCTAAGGTAAAGGGTGTTTATGGCTGTTGTTAAAGTGGGAAGTTGTTTAGCAGTCGATTTTCATGTCAATGAGGTTGTTTTGAGGTATGGTTTGCACCAAATGTATAGGATGAAAGCGTAGTGTGACTTGGCTAATGAGTTGTGTGAGAAGGAAGTTGGGATGGAAGTGACGCGGGAGTGGAATCGTAGGACCGATTGGCACAACAGAGGAGAACTCAATGCACGAGTTCACATACTACTGACTGACCAGATTGCCATGAAAAATGTTAAGGAGTGTATGAAAGTGAAAGAATGGAGTGTGAATATGTATAAGAATGCAAAACGGAATGAAAGATTTGAATGGATACATGTACGTGTGTAACAGAGAGCGAGAGATAGAGATTTGCATAAATGTATAAATGAGAGAAAGAGATTAGAATATAAGTGAGACAGTAAGACGAGCATGAATGTATTTATGAAAAAAGAGAGTGAACAAATGTGAATGAATGCACGACATTTATTTTATTATTATTATTATTAATTAAAACGGTAAAATACCAATTACATTATTAAATTTCAAATATTTAACAAATTAGAATACCAGTCAAATATGTTTTAAAATAGGTTAAATAATACAAACACAAACACAATACAATTAGTTAAATTAAATTACATTGACAATTACAAAAACATTACAGCTATAAGACATGTGCTCAAATAACAAACTACACCTTACACGTAACTAAATCACTAAACTACGCAACGGATTTTGATGCAATTTTATCATCAGTTAGATAATTTTTCACGGAAGGTTTTTTTTTAAATATTATACAACTAGCCGTTACCCGTGACTTTGTACGACTTTCACCTAAACTTTCAACACCTTTAATTCAGCTTTTTAGCAAAATCATTTCTTAACGGACTTATACATAAATTTATATAATATGAATGAATTATAAATTATGTTGTAATTATTATACCAATAATTTAAAAATGTATGTTAATAATAACGTTTTATTACAACTGCAACTGCCTGTCTTGGTATTTATAATTAAATATCAATGTACACGGCTCGTTGCAGTTGAGGGTACCGCAATTGTGACTAGCATGCAATTATTATTTAATTCATGTTTAGCGAGTTTGCGGATAAACCCCTTAAATAAAACATTATTATTTACATACATTTTCATATTATTGGTATAAATATTTCATTATATTAAATTTTTATTATTTTAAAATAAAATATAACATATTGAAATTTTGGTAACTTACGTTTGGTATTTTACATAGTTACATAATTAAAATTATTTGTTTGCTTGGGTTTTTTGTTGAATAAAACAACATTTTAGATCGTAGGATTATTTATACTACTATCTTAAACTATCACGGTTGTTCACTAAAGTTATATGATTACCACGGTAAATATCCCGTAAATAATCATATAACTTTAATCAATGTGTTGTTGTTGATGTATCAATCGTCCATCATATGGTTGCATTTAGCAGAAAAAAAATATAACTGTTATGTAAAGTCACGCGTGTCAAATCACAATGTCAAATTATAATTTCAATAGTTTTATTATAATTATTCACAGGTACCGTTTTAAAATATACATTTACTCGTAGTCAGTTTAATACAATTTAAAAATGTTAACCAACGAATACATCCACTTTGTGCAATATATCGCTTTAGTTACCTAAACTTAATTATTTTTTTTTATTTAGAAGCTTTTATTAAAATTCATAATAATAAACTCAAACGGTTCTTTCGGATAATTGTTATTAAAATATGTAATCAAATAATTATAAAATTAATAATACGCTGCCAATTGGTGCACATAATACATCTTCAACGGTCTATAAACAGATCTGGGGTGCAAGTACCGTTCTTTTAGCGATCGTCAAATTGACAGTTGAGGTCGTCAAATTCGATAATTTGCCATTGTTTCAGTACTCACTGTGATCGATTCTATGGCATTTTAGCGAATTAGACGATCGATAAAGAACGGTACTTGCACTGCAAATTTTGTAGTGTTGGCTTGTATTTTGTTTAGGTTAATAATCGAAAATTGTACTACTGCTTCACGCACTGTCCCCTGATGCAGGGAAAGCTACACGAATGTAGCACCGGCTTTCTTGTAGCTAATTCGTGCCTAAGACTTGTTGGACCCTATTAGTGCTCCACGTCTTGTGAAGAAATGTGTGGTACTTTTTTGAAACAAACAAACCTACAGCTACAGGCACTGCTGCCACTTTGATCAGCCTGTTAAAATACATTGTTGAAGATAAATCACACTATTCTCTATACATGCCAAGAATTTTATCATTTTTAATGATGAAATCCGAATGAAATGAGTATATTGTATGAATTTTATGATTCAAGAAACAATTATTATTATATTGCCAATAATAAAACTATAACTAAAAACCTTATATTACACATTGTGTTAAACAATGAAATAATCATTTTTCATTGTTCAACAAGATGTAATTAAACAATTTTTCATTGAAATTATTGTCGGCTGATTGAGTAAACGTAAACAAACGTGAACAAAGTAAATAGGGTATAATTTTTATAATATAAAAAAAACCTGAAAATCGCATCAAAATCCGTTGCGTGGTTTAGAAGGAGTTAGCCAATATATAATAAACACACATAAATACACATTCTAAATTGACCAATTTTACTACTTAACTACAAATTACAATTTAACAACGCCGAGGTATGTATGAGAAGCATATGAGTAGTGTGTAGTTGAGTTTGTATGTGACGTGTGCTTGTGATAATTCCTGTCTACATCCTTCATGACAATTCGCTCGGTCAATAGCGTGTGAACTCGTGCATTGAATTCTCTTCTGTTGCGCCAATCAGTCCTACGATTCTACTCCCGTGTCACTTCCATCTCACTTTCTTCTCACTCGACTCATCAGTCATGTTACATTACGCTTTTATACCATACATTTGGTTCTACCTTCCTCAGATGACTTCATCGACGTGTTTATATTGGCTGTTAAACAACTTCCTACCTGTTACTTCAGTCATCGCCACTCATACCTTACGTCGATCATCATCTTGGATGCCATCCAATCAAACAAGCATCGCTCTTTCATTCGCCATCTTATGGATATCTATTTATCTACAGTTTGCCTACTGTTTGTCTGACTGAATGTATATTCCAGACTGATAACTTTTCACTTGACTTACTTTATAGGCCGAACTTTACTTCCAATTAACAACCTTACAGCATGTCTCACTTCTTATTGTATATGTATATATTTTTTCAGTTTCTTGTATTTCACTACCTTTGAATATGAATAGTTTGTTTCTTATTGATGTTTCATATGACCATTCATTCAGAAGAAATATTTACTTGCATTTCTACGTAGTGATTTGTAGTATAATTCATTACATTACTTTACATACATTTTTATACTCTTACACTAGCTGCAACCCGTTGGCATTTTAAATTTCATCAAAATTAGTTTAACCGTTTCAGCGTGTAACAAACATATTCATACTCGCGCACACCCACACCCCCACACACGCACGCACGCACACACACACACACACACACACACACACACACACACACACACACACACGCACGCACGCATTTATAATATTAGTCTGATAATGCATGGCATAATCATGTAAGTATATAATATTTTAGGTACACAATTTACAACACTAAATTAAACTTTACAATAACACATTTTTACAATCATTACAACAATCATTTTTGTTTTGTTGTATTTTATGTAATATATTTATTAACGTGGATTAGGCCTACTGGGGAAACCACGAAAAAAAAAACGCATCTTATGCCGAACCTCATGATTATTCTTTAATTGATCTAAAGAATAACTTGATATTCTAATCTGTTAATTAAAGAATAAAATAAGGTGATGTGGAAGACGGCTTACATAATTTCAAAAAAATACTGTAGAAGTTGAAATAAATACCATGAACCCACTATGTGGTAAGTTTAAACTACAATTTCACTTTAGTTTAACAATTAATTAGATTTATTATATATTATTATTTATATTTATTACTATATTAGATTTTTGACGTACGTCCTTTATCTCTATCCTGTTTTCAGTCAGTAAAATGGTAGAGACCATTTTACAGCTTTATCTTGTATCTTTAGAAACTTACCAACCAGTTGAATTTTATACATTATTCTGTATAAAGGTTATGTTACAGTGAATTAACTAAAAAAAAAAAAAAAAAAGGTAAAAACTAAAGGAGATCCCCATACAACAAACATAATATAATTATAAACGTATCTTTGAATTTACTCTAATGTAAAAATGGTCATAAAAGTGTCAAACTTGTCATGATTATGTCAAGTAGACGTGTGTATATCTATTATATTTAAAAAAAAAACCCACAAAACATCAACACAAAAAAAATTTATTATATTTTATTAATAGAAATACTATAAAATTTCCAGGGAGAACCTTCGGGTGAACATTTTTATCACCTGACATCGCATCTTCGAGTCGTCTGACACTTCTCCCAGCAGCCATCATGCTAAAAGTACGCTCCACTACTCTAATTCAAAAGGTATGTATCAAATCTTTAACAACAGCAATGAAAAAACACTTCCTTCACTTCCATCAATCCTGGTGATGATGTTGCGTTGTCTTATCACGAACACGATATAACGAATTTCATCACATGTATATTAATTATTAAATAATTTTAATTCTTAACATTTCAAACACCAAGTCTATAGTCACAGATAGACGAGATAACATGTCTATAGAAATTTTCCTTGTATACTTAGTGATTTTCAAGAGGTCTTATAGAAGCATCGAGGTTGAAATATTATTAATTTGATAACTAGATCCCAAATAAAAGAAATTTGCCACCTATTTTTTTTCTATTAAACTTTGGATGTTTTCAACTTCAATAATCTCGCGTAGAATTCTTAATGTAAACCTATTTGATGATAATGAAAACGAATGTAATATATAAACCTAAAAATATATAACAGGAACATATTTAAACCAGTATGTAGTTATTTTATTAATGTATATAAATGTAATTTTTCAGAATTGAAGTTGTTCGCTGGCCGCTTTGCACACCTGCGCGTGATCCGAGACATCGCGCTAAGTTGCTACAAAACTGAAAAACACTTCATTCCACACTACTACATTGTTGAAATATAGGTAAACGTTATCATGATATCATCTTATAGAATTTTTAGAGTTCCTTATCCAACGGGACCCTATTACTAACCTTACACTGTCTGTCGAGTAATAGCCAGTTAAGATTATCACAAAATATCTAATGTTAAGGCGGATTAATTAAGAAATAATAATAAGGTCAAAAACTATAAACTAAAGACATTCCCATACAACAAACGTTTTTTCAAACATATTATTGTATTTACTCTAATGTAAAAATGGTCATACGTACAAGTGTCGAACTTGTCATGATTATAGTACACATTTTATAGTATAACAACAAGAATAACCGACCACCAAAGCTTTACCAAAAGGTCATAACTTAAAAAAAACTTTTCTTATTACAGGAAGAAATACATCCACAACAATGCCACATCATCATCGTCATCATCATGAAGAGTTGTCAACAACGGACCATTCATAGCTACATTATAATTTTTAATATTAGCTCTAATAAAATAAACCGGCCAAGTGAAGCGCACTGAGGGTTCCATACCACCACAATATAGAATAATTATCAATTTAAAAAAACTTAGATATGGTGAAGAAAAAATAATGAGGTCATCCAAATAACTTAATTACCAGCTATAACTTTATAATGACCGGTACGCTTAGTTCCAGATTTGATAGTTTTCGAAAACTTTTTTCGTTTACGTATTGTTCCATACATTTTAGTAAAGCGCCTCTATCGGAAACGTGGAGAAACTAAAATCGGTTGTAATCGGCGGTATAGATAGATTGCTTCACTCTAATACGAAAAATGTTTTCGAATACCTTTTAGCCCAGCAATTTTAGTTAAAACAATCTTGTACTAAGGGTACAGTAATTTGTCACTCGCTCGCACTTAACCATTATTCAGCATTGCCAGACGTCCTGATTATTTAATCAAAATTAAATGTCCAAAGCGAGACTGGCTCTGTCCTGCTTTTCGGAGATAACTCGACCGTGCGTGCAGCGTGCTGAGGAAGCACGGGCGAGTGGCACAGAAAAGTATGGACTGGCCGCCCGTCCGGCACGTAATGAAGCCCTAAGACTCAACTATTTAATGATGGGATAAATCTGATATAGAATATCACATTTTTATTAAAATACATTTTTACAGCTATTTTTGCTATCTATTGTCACGTTAACATAATTTGAACTCAAATAAAGAGATAAATATTTAAAAACTTCTGACTATATACGTTTTTTATTACTATGTCCCGCTTTCGACGACAGAATCCTGCTTTTCGACCATTCATAGAAATTTCTTTCGCGTCTGCATCACCATTAGGAGATTGGCACCTGAACCACTTGGATCTTCATTTTCGGTCATGGAAATCAAAAATCATCATCATCATCAGCCAATTTTCTCATGTATTTTGATTTCTTACCCATTTTCAACACACATTCACCGTTTTCTTCAAGTTTTTAAAAGTCAAACACAAGAGTCGACCCCAACCCAACAGCACGAAGTCCCCGCGGGCCGCTTGCGGCCCGCGCACCCACGCAAAACACTAGTTAATACTATATAAAGCTTAATTACCACTGACTCACTGACTCACTTAGATAGTTGTTTGGAGACTTGGGGGGGTATGGGGAGAAATGTAAGTATGAGGTCTTGTAGGGGGGGAGAATGTAAGCTCAGGAAAAATACGGGACCTTCGGAAGGTCAACTCCTCGACGTGGACCCCCCATGGATCTCGGAAAGTAAGACAGGTGGGGGGAAACTGTTTAAACTAAAAATGGATGTTAACCTTGGACCTCTTTAGAGAAATGAAAAAAAACATGGCTCCCATACAAAAAAAAAAAAAACCCATACAAACTTTGGACGTTCGTAACTCGAAAACGGTTCGACATAGGAGGGGGGGGTTCGAACAAATGTCATAGGCGATCGGGGGCCCCAACTGGCGGGGGCCCCCAAATGGATGTTCAGGGGCCCCAAATTTTCAAAATGGTCCTAGGAGGCTGATTTTTTGTTTCCGAGGGTATGTTGAGGTCCTGATTGCATTTTTGAAAATTTTTTTCAGTTTTTTTTTTTTTTAATATAGCTGCCATACAAGGGATTTTTCCACATACCGAGCAAGTGCCGTGGTGAGGCCGTCAGGCCGAACCACGGCACTTGCGAGGTCACAAAGCTCAAGCGAGGCCGCAGGCCGAGCTTGAGCGCCTTAGGCCGCGAGGCCGTAGGCCGAGCCCACTGGTGCGAAGGTCGTGGTGAGGCCGCAAGGCCGAACCACGACCGTCGCACCAGTCACATGCACAATTTGGCGAGGCCGCAGGCCGAGCTTCAGCCACGAGCTCAAGCGAGGCCGTAGGCCGAGCTTGAGTTCCAATGGCGCGAGGCCGTAGGCCGAGCCACTGGTGCAAAGGGTCGTGGTGAGGCCGCAAGGCCGAACCACGACCCTTGCACCAGTCACAGGCACAAGTTGGCGAGGCCGCAGGCCGAGCCTCAGCCACGAGCTCAAGCGAGGCCGTAGGCCGAGCTTGAGTTCCAATGGCGCGAGGCCGTAGGCCGAGCCACTGGTGCAAAGGGTCGTGGTGAGGCCGCAAGGCCGAACCACGACCCTTGCACCAGTCACCTCAGGCACAACTTGGCGAGGCCGCAGGCCGAGCCTCAGCCACGAGCTCAAGCGAGGCCGTAGGCCGAGCTTGAGTTCCAATGGCGCGAGGCCGTAGGCCGAGCCACTGGTGCAAAGGGTCGTGGTGAGGCCGCAAGGCCGAACCATGACCCTTGCACCAGTCACAGACAATTTACTGACATTTACGAGGTCACCAGCCGAATTCAGTGCGAGGCCGTAGGCCGAGCTGCTCGTACCCCCTTTGACGGAACATACTGAATTGGTGGATTTATATGGTTTCTTCGACTGAACTTGAAATTTCTTTTGCGTTTCCACCACCATTAGGAGATTTGTACCCATTCCACTTCAATCTTCATTTTCGGTCATGGATATCAAAAATCATCATCATCATCAGCCAATTTTCTAATGTATAGCCACTTCTTACCCATTTTCAACACACATTCACCGTTTTGTTCAAGTTTTTTCAAGTCGAACACAAATGACGACCCCAACCCAACAGCACACCCCCCCCCCGCGGGCCGCTTGCGGCCCGCGCACCCACGCAAAACACTAGTTATACTATATAAAGTTAAATTACCACTGACTCAC
Source organism: Agriopis aurantiaria (assembly GCA_914767915.1). Taxonomy (NCBI): domain Eukaryota; kingdom Metazoa; phylum Arthropoda; class Insecta; order Lepidoptera; family Geometridae; genus Agriopis; species Agriopis aurantiaria. The sequence continues at coordinate 12,258,138 of OU611992.1, read as the reverse complement.
TCACTGACTTAGATGGTTGTTTGGAGAACTGGGGGGGTTGGGGGGAAAATGTGAATATGAGGTCTCGTAGGGGGGGAGAATGTAAGATCAGGAAAAATACCTGATCTTCGGAAGGTCAACTCCTCGACCCGGACCCCCCACGGATCTCGGAAAGTAAGACAGGTGGGGGGAAACTGTTTCAACTAAAAATGGATGTTAACCTCGGACCTCTTTAGAGAAATGAAAAAAAACATGGCTCCCATACAAAAAAAAAAAAAACCCATACAACCTTTGGACGTTCGTAACTCGAAAACGGTTCGACATAGGAGGGGGGGGTTCGAACAAATGTCATAGGCGATCGGGGGCCCCAACTGGCAGGGGCCCCCAAAAGGATGTTCAGGGGCCCCAAATTTTCAAAATGGTCCTAGGAGGCTGATTTTTTGTTTCCGAGGGTATGTTGAGGTCCTGATTGCATTTTTGAAATTTTTTTTCAGTTTTTTTTTTTTTTTAATATAGCTGCCATACAAAGGATTTTTAATCATACCGAGCAAGTGCCGTGGTGAGGCCGTCAGGCCGAACCACGGCACTTGCGAGGTCACAAAGCTCAAGCGAGGCCGCAGGCCGAGCTTGAGCGCCTTAGGCCGCGAGGCCGTAGGCCGAGCCCACTGGTGCGAAGGTCGTGGTGAGGCCGCAAGGCCGAACCACGACCGTCGCACCAGTCACAGGCACAAGTCGGCGAGGCCGCAGGCTGAGCTTCAGCCACGAGCTCAAGCGAGGCCGTAGGCCGAGCTTGAGTTCCAATGGCGCGAGGCCGTAGGCCGAGCCACTGGTGCAAAGGGTCGTGGTGAGGCCGCAAGGCCGAACCACGACCCTTGCACCAGTCACAGGCACAACTTGGCGAGGCCGCAGGCCGAGCCTCAGCCACGAGCTCAAGCGAGGCCGTAGGCCGAGCTTGAGTTCCAATGGCGCGAGGCCGTAGGCCGAGCCACTGGTGCAAAGGGTCGTGGTGAGGCCGCAAGGCCGAACCACGACCCTTGCACCAGTCACAGACAAATTACTGACATTTACGAGGTCACCAGCCGAATTCAGTGCGAGGCCGAAGGCCGAGCCGCTCGTACCCCCTTTGACGAAAAATACTGGATTGGTGGATATATATGGTTTCTTCGACTGAACTTGAAATTTCTTCTGCGTTTCCACCACCATTAGGAGATTTGTACCCATTCCACTTGGATCTTCATTTTCGGTCATGGAAATCAAAAATCATCATCATCATCAGCCAATTTTCTAATGTATAGCCACTTCTTACCCATTTTCAACACACACTCACCGTTTTCTTCAAGTTTTTAAAAGTCGAACACAAATGACGGCCCCAACCTAAGTCAACGACGTCCCCGCGGGCCGCTTGCGGCCCGCGCACCCACGCAAAACACTAGTTAATACTATATAAAGCTTAATTACCACTGACTCACTCACTGACATAGTTGTTTGGAGACTTGGGGAGGTATGGGGAAAAATGTGAGTATGAGGTCTCGTAGAGGGGGAGAATGTAAGCTCAGGAAAAATACGGGACCTTCGGAAGGTCAACTCCTCGACGTGGACCCCCTACGGATCTCGGAAAGTAAGACAGGTGGGGGGAAACTGTTTTAACTAAAAATGGATGTTAACCTTGGACCTCTTTAGAGAAATGAAAAAAAATATGGCTCCCATACAAAAAAAAAAAAAACCCATACAAACTTTGGACGTTCGTAACTCGAAAACGGTTCGACATCGATGGGGGGTGCTTGAACAAATGTCATAGGGAATGGGGGGCCCCAACTGGCGGGGGCCCCCAAAAGGATGTTCAGGGGCCCCAAATTTTCAAAATGGTCCTAGGAGGCTGATTTTTTGTTTCCGACGGTATGTTGAGGTCCTGATTGCATTTTTGAAATTTTTTTTAAGTTTTTTTTTTTTTTTAATATAGCTGCCATACAAAGGATTTTTCACCATACCGAGCAAGTGCCGTGGTGAGGCCGTCAGGCCGAACCACGGCACTTGCGAGGTCACAAAGCTCAAGCGAGGCCGCAGGCCGAGCTTGAGCGCCGTAGGACGCGAGGCCGTAGGCCGAGCCCACTGGTGCGAAGGTCGTGGTGAGGCCGCAAGGCCGAACCACGACCGTCGCACCAGTCACAGGCACAAGTCGGCGAGGCCGCAGGCCGAGCTTCAGCCACGAGCTCAAGCGAGGCCGTAGGCCGAGCTTGAGTTCCAATGGCGCGAGGCCGTAGGCCGAGCCACTGGTGCAAAGGGTCGTGGTGAGGCCGCAAGGCCGAACCACGACCCTTGCACCAGTCACAGGCACAAGTTGGCGAGGCCGCAGGCCGAGCCTTTGTCACGAGCTCAAGCGAGGCCGTAGGCCGAGCTTGAGTTCCAGTGGCGCGAGGCCGCAGGCCGAGCCACTGGTGCAAAGGGTCGTGGTGAGGCCGCAAGGCCGAACCACGACCCTTGCACCAGTCACAGACAATTTACTGACATTTACGAGGTCACCAGCCGAATTCAGTGCGAGGCCGTAGGCCGAGCTGCTCGTACCCCCTTTGACGGAACATACTGAATTGGTGGATTTATATGGTTTCTTCGACTGAACTTGAAATTTCTTTTGCGTTTCCACCACCATTAGGAGATTTGTACCCATTCCACTTGGATCTTCATTTTCGGTCATGGAAATCAAAAATCATCATCATCATCAGCCAATTTTCTAATGTATAGCCACTTCTTACCCATTTTCAACACACATTCACCGTTTTCTTAAAGTTTTTTCAAGTCGAACACAAATGACGACCCCAACCCAACAGCACACCCCCCCCCGCGGGCCGCTTGCGGCCCGCGCACCCACGCAAAACACTAGTTAATTAATACTATATAAAGCTTAATTACCACTGACTCACTCACTGACTGACATAGTTGTTTGGAGACTTGGGGAGGTATGGGGAGAAATGTGAGTATGAGGCCTTGTAGAGGGGGAGAATGTAACCCAGGGAAAAATACCTGATCTTCGGAAGGTCAACTCCTCGACGTGGACCCCCCACGGATCTCGGAAAGTAAGACAGGTGGGGGGAAACTGTTTAAACTAAAAATGGATGTTAACCTCGGACCTCTTTAGAGAAATGAAAAAAAACATGGCTCCCATACAAAAAAAAAAAAAACCCATACAAACTTTGGACGTTCGTAACTCGAAAACGGTTCGACATAGGAGGGGGGGGTTCGAACAAATGTCATAGGCGATCGGGGGCCCCAACTGGCAGGGGCCCCCAAAAGGATGTTCAGGGGCCCCAAATTTTCAAAATGGTCCTAGGAGGCTGATTTTTTGTTTCCGAGGGTATGTTGAGGTCCTGATTGCATTTTTGAAAATTTTTTTAAGTTTTTTTTTTTTTTTAATATAGCTGCCATACAAGGGATTTTTCACCATACCGAGCAAGTGCCGTGGTGAGGCCGTCAGGCCGAACCACGGCACTTGCGAGGTCACAAAGCTCAAGCGAGGCCGCAGGCCGAGCTTGAGCGCCTTAGGCCGCGAGGCCGTAGGCCGAGCCCACTGGTGCGAAGGTCGTGGTGAGGCCGCAAGGCCGAACCACGACCGTCGCACCAGTCACAGGCACAAGTAGGCGAGGCCGCAGGCCGAGCTTCAGCCACGAGCTCAAGCGAGGCCGTAGGCCGAGCTTGAGTTCCAATGGCGCGAGGCCGTAGGCCGAGCCACTGGTGCAAAGGGTCGTGGTGAGGCCGCAAGGCCGAACCACGACCCTTGCACCAGTCACAGGCACAAGTTGGCGAGGCCGCAGGCCGAGCCTTAGTCACGAGCTCAAGCGAGGCCGTAGGCCGAGCTTGAGTTCCAGTGGCGCGAGGCCGTAGGCCGAGCCACTGGTGCAAAGGGTCGTGGTGAGGCCGCAAGGCCGAACCACGACCCTTGCACCAGTCACAGACAATTTACTGACATTTACGAGGTCACCAGCCGAATTCAGTGCGAGGCCGTAGGCCGAGCTGCTCGTACCCCCTTTGACGGAACATACTGAATTGGTGGATTTATATGGTTTCTTCGACTGAACTTGAAATTTCTTTTGCGTTTCCACCACCATTAGGAGATTTGTACCCATTCCACTTCAATCTTCATTTTCGGTCATGGATATCAAAAATCATCATCATCATCATCAGCCAATTTTCTCATGTATTACTTTTTCTTACCCATTTTCAACACACACTCACCGTTTTCTTCAAGTTTTTAAAGTCGAAGTTAAATACTCGACCCCAACCCAACAGCACGAAGTCCCCGCGGGCCGCTTGCGGCCCGCGCACCCACGCAAAACACTAGTTAATACTATATAAAGCTAAATTACCACTGACTGACTCACTGACATAGTTGTTTGGAGACTTGGGGAGGTATGGGGAGAAATAGGAGTATACACTCATGTAGAGGGGGAGAATGTAAGCTCAGGAAAAATACGGGACCTTCGGAAGGTCAACTCCTCGACGTGGACCCCCAACGGATCTCGGAAAGTAAGACAGGTGGGGGGAAACTGTTTAAACTAAAAATGGATGTTAACCTTGGACCTCTTTAGAGAAATGAAAAAAAACATGGCTCCCACACAAAAAAAAAAAAAACCCATACAAACTTTGGACGTTCGTAACTCGAAAACGGTTCGACATAGGAGGGGGGGGTTCGAATAAATGTCATAGGCGATCGGGGGCCCCAACTGGCGGGGGCCCCCAAATGGATGTTCAGGGGCCCCAAATTTTCAAAATGGTCCTAGGAGGCTGATTTTTTGTTTCCGAGGGTATGTTGAGGTCCTGATTGCATTTTTGAAATTTTTTTCAAGTTTTTTTTTTTTTTTAATATAGCTGCCATACAAGGGATTTTTCACCATACCGAGCAAGTGCCGTGGTGAGGCCGTCAGGCCGAACCATGGCACTTGCGAGGTCACAAAGCTCAAGCGAGGCCGCAGGCCGAGCTTGAGCGCCTTAGGACGCGAGGCCGTAGGCCGAGCCACTGGTGCGAGGGTCGTGGTGAGGCCGCAAGGCCGAACCACGACCGTCGCACCAGTCACAGGCACAATTTGGCGAGGCCGCAGGCCGAGCTTCAGCCACGAGCTCAAGCGAGGCCGTAGGCCGAGCTTGAGTTCCAATGGCGCGAGGCCGTAGGCCGAGCCACTGGTGCAAAGGGTCGTGGTGAGGCCGCAAGGCCGAACCACGACCCTTGCACCAGTCACAGGCACAAGTTGGCGAGGCCGCAGGCCGAGCCTAAGCCACGAGCTCAAGCGAGGCCGTAGGCCGAGCTTGAGTTCCAGTGGCGCGAGGCCGTAGGCCGAGCCACTGGTGCAAAGGGTCGTGGTGAGGCCGCAAGGCCGAACCACGACCCTTGCACCAGTCACAGACAAATTACTGACATTTACGAGTACACCAGCCAAACTCAGTGCGAGGCCGAAGGCCGAGCCGCTCGTACCCCCTTTGACGAAAAATACTGGATTGGTGGATTTATATGGTTTTTTCGACTGAACTTGAAATTTCTTCTGCGTTTCCACCACCATTAGGAGATTTGTACCCATTCCACTTCAATCTTCATTTTCGGTCATGGAAATCAAAAATCATCATCATCATCAGCCAATTTTCTCATGTATTACTTTTTCTTACCCATTTTCAACACACACTCACCGTTTTCTTCAAGTTTTACAAGTCGCACCTAAAGACCCGACCCCAACCCAACAGCACGACGTTCCCGCGGGCCGCTTGCGGCCCGCGCACCCACGCAAAACACTAGTTAATACTATATAAAGCTGAATTACCACTGACTCACTGACTGACTCACTTAGATAGTTGTTTGGAGACTTGGGGAGGTATGGGGAGAAATGTAAGTATGAGGTCTTGTAGGGGGGGAGAATGTAAGCTCAGGAAAAATACTGGACCTTCGGAAGGTCAACTCCTCGACGTGGACCCCCCACAGATCTCGGAAAGTAAGACAGGTGGGGGGAAACTGTTTTAACTAAAAATGGATGTTAACCTTGGACCTCTTTAGAGAAATGAAAAAAAACATGGCTCCCATACAAAAAAAAAAAAAACCCATACAAACTTTGGACGTTCGTAACTCGAAAACGGTTCGACATAGGAGGGGGGGGTTCGAACAAATGTCATAGGCGATCGGGGGCCCCAACTGGCGGGGGCCCCCAAATGGATGTTCAGGGGCCCCAAATTTTCAAAATGGTCCTAGGAGGCTGATTTTTTGTTTCCGAGGGTATGTTGAGGTCCTGATTGCATTTTTGAAATTTTTTTCAATTTTTTTTTTTTTTTTAATATAGCTACCATACAAGGGATTTTTCAGCATACCGAGCAAGTGCCGTGGTGAGGCCGTCAGGCCGAACCACGGCACTTGCGAGGTCACAAAGCTCAAGCGAGGCCGCAGGCCGAGCTTGAGCGCCTTAGGCCGCGAGGCCGTAGGCCGAGCCCACTGGTGCGAAGGTCGTGGTGAGGCCGCAAGGCCGAACCACGACCGTCACACCAGTCACAGGCACAAGTCGGCGAGGCCGCAGGCCGAGCTTTAGCCACGAGCTCAAGCGAGGCCGTAGGCCGAGCTTGAGTTCCAATGGCGCGAGGCCGTAGGCCGAGCCACTGGTGCAAAGGGTCGTGGTGAGGCCGCAAGGCCGAACCACGACCCTTGCACCAGTCACAGGCACAAGTTGGCGAGGCCGCAGGCCGAGCCTCAGCCACGAGCTCAAGCGAGGCCGTAGGCCGAGCTTGAGTTCCAATGGCGCGAGGCCGTAGGCCGAGCCACTGGTGCAAAGGGTCGTGGTGAGGCCGCAAGGCCGAACCACGACCCTTGCACCAGTCACAGACAAATTACTGACATTTACGAGGTCACCAGCCGAATTCAGTGCGAGGCCGAAGGCCGAGCCGCTCGTACCCCCTTTGACGAAAAATATTGGATTGGTGGATTTATATGGTTTCTTCGACTGAACTTGAAATTTCTTCTGCGTTTCCACCACCATTAGGAGATTTGTACCCATTCCACTTGGATCTTCATTTTCGGTCATGGAAATCAAAAATCATCATCATCATCAGCCAATTTTCTCATGTATTTTGATTTCTTACCCATTTTCAACACACATTCACCGTTTTATTCAAGTTTTTTCAAGTCGAACACAAATGACGACCCCAACCCAACAGCACACCCCCCCCCGCGGGCCGCTTGCGGCCCGCGCACCCACGCAAAACACTAGTTATACTATATAAAGTTAAATTACCACTGACTCACTCACTCACTGACTTAGATGGTTGTTTGGAGAACTGGGGGGGTGGGGGGGAAAATGTGAGTATGGGGTCGTGTAGAGGAGAAAAACGTAAGATCAGGAAAAATACCTGATCTTCGGAAGGTCAACTCCTCGACCTGGACCCCCCACGGATCTCGGAAAGTAAGACAGGTGGGGGGAAACTGTTTAAACTAAAAATGGATGTTAACCTTGGACCTCTTTAGAGAAATGAAAAAAAACATGGCTCCCATACAAAAAAAAAAAAAACCCATACAAACTTTGGACGTTCGTAACTCGAAAACGGTTCGACATAGGAGGGGGGGGTTCGAACAAATGTCATAGGCGATCGGGGGCCCCAACTGGCAGGGGCCCCCAAAAGGATGTTCAGGGGCCCCAAATTTTCAAAATGGTCCTAGGAGGCTGATTTTTTGTTTCCGAGGGTATGTTGAGGTCCTGATTGCATTTTTGAAATTTTTTTTCAGTTTTTTTTTTTTTTTAATATAGCTGCCATACAAAGGATTTTTCACCATACCTCGCAAGTGCCGTGGTGAGGCCGTCAGGCCGAACCACGGCACTTGCGAGGTCACAAAGCTCAAGCGAGGCCGCAGGCCGAGCTTGAGCGCCTTAGGCCGCGAGGCCGTAGGCCGAGCCCACTGGTGCGAAGGTCGTGGTGAGGCCGCAAGGCCGAACCACGACCGTCGCACCAGTCACAGGCACAAGTCGGCGAGGCCGCAGGCCGAGCTTCAGCCACGAGCTCAAGCGAGGCCGTAGGCCGAGCTTGAGTTCCAATGGCGCGAGGCCGTAGGCCGAGCCACTGGTGCAAAGGGTCGTGGTGAGGCCGCAAGGCCGAACCACGACCCTTGCACCAGTCACAGGCACAAGTTGGCGAGGCCGCAGGCCGAGCCTAAGCCACGAGCTCAAGCGAGGCCGTAGGCCGAGCTTGAGTTCCAGTGGCGCGAGGCCGTAGGCCGAGCCACTGGTGCAAAGGGTCGTGGTGAGGCCGCAAGGCCGAACCACGACCCTTGCACCAGTCACAGACAAATTACTAACATTTACGAGGTCACCAGCCGAATTCAGTGCGAGGCCGTAGGCCGAGCCGCTCGTACTCCCCTTGACGGAACATACTGAATTGGTGGATTTATATGGTTTCTTGGACTGAACTTGAAATTTCTTCTGCGTTTCCACCACCATTAGGAAATTTGTACCCATTCCACTTCAATCTTCGTATCCGGTCATGGAAATCAAAAATCATCATCATCATCAGCCAATTTTCTCATGTATTTTGATTTCTTACCCATTTTCAACACACATTCACCGTTTTCTTCAAGTTTTTTCAAGTCGAACACAAATGACGACCCCAACAGCACACCCCCCCCCCCGCGGGCCGCTTGCGGCCCGCGCACCCACGCAAAACACTAGTTATTATATAAATTCCTTAACTAAAATGCTGTTATTAGAAAATATTTTGCATAAACAACGTTAAGGTCGCTTAACCGCTTTTTAGATAAGTATTCACCTGATTTTAATATATAATTTACTATTCTTACTAGCCATTAATGGAAATTCACAGATGAATCTAAAAATATTTATGTACGTTTCCTCCACTAAAAAAACGTTAAACAGCATTCCTACACTAAAGTGCAGTTATTTGCTGGTACCCCGCGTCGTGCCGATATCCCCGCGCCCGCGCGTTCGCGTGGTTTTGGAAGGACTTTCTTTTAATTGACTTCAGACCTAGCTTAGTATCTACAAGGTCAGCGGTTTTCGAGTAAGCAAACGTCGCGTCGGGGAGTATTCCTGTCAATATTCTTGCCATGGCACTAGGCAATTTTTTTTATAGGCACCAGCAACGCCGGGGTACTAAGTCGTTACACATTTTGGACATTCTATCATACTAGACTAACGTTCATCAGACAACTAACACTAGATAAATACTGCATACAACGCAGTAATTATTTTATTTCTAAGTTATTGTGTGAGTATTTTAATTGTAGAGTATTTAAAACTCATTTATTAATGAATTATATGCGCAGCCGTATTCCATGACAGGACCCATTTACGGCAATTTTTGTGAAACACAAACAACTTATAACTCCTATCACATGACTGATATATCCACACATAAACACATTACAAAACATGTTCCCTATGACATAAAATATGTATGAGAGACATATAGATTTGACGTTTAAAGAAGTAATGTCACCACAAAAATCATCCATTTAGTGCTGATCCGCGGTTCCAGGGCATTCCCATGAAAATTTTAAAGAACTTGGAGGGAGATCCTCGGCGTAAACATTTCTAGTGAGGACCAGTTTGGGGTCACTTAGAGGCCAAAGCTAAACTTGCTTTCAAGAAGCTAGGTGCGCTTAACAGAGTGAAGCGATACTTCACGCTGGTCAGCGGCTGCTTTTTTATGAACCACAAGTACGGCCCCACGTGGAGTATTGCTCCCACCTCTGGAATGGCGCACCAGAATACCAGCTGCAACCTCTTGACTCCCTACAGAGGCAAGCCACTACAATTTTTGACGATCCCAAGCAAGCTGGAGCGACTTAGCCTCCGAAGAGATCTTGGTTCCCTCTGCATCTTTAATCGTTTGTTTTTCGGGGAATGCTCTGAAGACTTTTTTGATCTTATTCATACATCATACTTCTACTAGCGCACATCCTGACACCGTCAAAAAGGTCACCACCACATCTTGCAAAGCTGGAAATCTCACACCATCCGATTCTTTCACTCCTTTATTCCGGGAACCTGCAAGGTATGGAATATCCTTCCCGCGTTGGTCTTCCACATGAAGCGTTTCAAAAAGGGTTTCTACAACTACCTCTCCGGGCTGGCAAAGCACCATTAACACCGCTAGTGTTGCAGGTGTCCATAGGCGGCGGTTTCTGCTTACAATCAGGCGAACCGCATGCCTGTTTACCACTTTTTTTACTAAAAAAAGGATAAGGGGTAGACGTCGTTTTGATAGAGTATTCTTTTAGCAAAGTCCTTACCTTACCCGTCACTCCTCTATCAATACATAAACAATTAAAACATGAAAATCGCGAGAATTTATAAGTTAATTGTAAAGTATATATTTTATATTGTTTATTTGTTACGACTTATTGTGATCTCATATCTACGAGTAAGTAGGTACATAATTTATGATAACAATTTGAATTTCATACAACTTGTGGTTTTATGCATGTATATTTTTGTTTAGTACCTAAGCTTACTTAATTGTGATCTCATTGATACCTAGAGTTATCGAGGTATATAAGGTATTGTTCCTTATTAATTTGTAAGGTTTAATCTCTCTATAACCGAAACAGTTATGGGTAAGTATAAAATACATAGTTTTTGTCCAGAATAGCAAATATTCATTGATAAAAAACATCTTTGGTAGAATATTTGCATGGTTTAATTTTAGAAGTTAACTTTAATTTAAATGGTATTCTCAATTATTAAGTAGTAAATGCTTAGCTAAAAAGTGGCCATGTAAAGATGTTCAGTATTTAACCGCATTATAGTTAAGTTTAAAAAAGTTTTAAATTAATTTATCCTTAATTCTTGTCAAAATTGTGACTACAATTCATTAACGGCTATTTAGCTATGGACAGATCACTACAAAGGAAGTTGTAATGCATAGCTGTATTGCCGTTACCATTCTAAACGGCATTTTAGTTAAGTAAAATCAGTTAAATTTATGATACATGCTTTTCAGTATCCAGTTACCTACTAATACTACACTTAAATGTCGTTAAGGTGTACTTAGCCGCATTTAAGCGTTTGATTTCTAGTGTTAATCCAAATTTAAAGCATAGCTATAACTCAAAAAATGTATTTTACCTATTATAAAATAGATGTTTTAATTTTGAAGTACTACTACTTGAAAGTACGACTAAAAGGCAATATTTTAATATCAATAAATCTCGTATATGTTTCATGGTTTTAAAGTAGCTACCATTTTAAAATTCTACCGCGTTTTTCGCTGATATCTCGAAACTTAGTTTTGAGGCTTAACGGCATTATAGATAGTGGACGGCAGTATAGACGAGTAGGTATTTCTATCAGCTAACAACATTTTCTCAGGAAAAAAGAAAATGTATTTACAGGCAGGAAAGATAAATCACTTCCATTACGGTGAAAATACACCCACGCCGTTTGCGATAAAACCTAGGGAGTAAGCAAGTACCCAGTAGGTAGATCCTAACTAGCGTACTTATGTAGGTACATAATATCTATTACCTACCTAGCAAGTTACCAAGTTATTTGATGGGCACGACATGATGTCATGCCACGAGTAAAGAGAGACGCCCACGCATAACAGGTGATACCCGTGATAACAGTGTAGCTTTATTATTGTGTTTATTACTAAGTAGATTCACAATTCACATACCTACCTACAGACTCGTCCTAAAAAGAAACTCGTTCCAAGCATTTTTTTGCTCTGACAGCTGCAATAACATTCTAAAAAGATGAATGAGAAAACCACGACTTTGATAGCTAGGTTTTTGAACGTAAGACTAACAAGTACCTACCTACATAGCCGACAAAGGTATTAGGACCTTCAGGTGTTTTTAATTAGCAGGGCGTTGGTCGTCCAGCTGCAAGATGGGTCGACGATATTATTACTATGGCGGGTCGAACCTGCAGTGCAAGTACCGTTCTTTATCGATCGTCAAATTCGCTAAAATACCATAGAATCGATCACAGCGAGTCCTGAAAAAATGGCATATTATCGAATTTGACGACCTCCACTGTCAATTTGACGATCGATGAAAGAACGGTACTTGCACCCCTGGACTCGATTAGCACAGGACCGAGGCAGTAGGGCATAGCAAGAGAGAGGCCTATACCCAGCAGTGGGATAAGGAAGGCTGTGGATGATGATGATGATGATGATGATGGCGATGAAATAACTACCGTAAGGAAACAATATATTCATATTAGTGGCTAGAAATAGTCCATAATTATTATTAGAAAATAACATAAAACCTTCCTTGATAAAACTATAAGGTCAGAAAATTTGGACAATCCCCATTGTTTTAATTTTATTTAAACCTATCTATCAGTAAACCTTTTGATCACTACAGCCAAAAGCATTATAAAGGCAATATCTTAGAATAATTCTAAGGGCAATACTAAGTCTGATCAAAGGAAAATTCTTACATAGCAGTCACAGGTTGCAAAGTAAAATTAAATAGGTAGGCGGCCTGACAGCCTCAGGTTGGCCTCAGGCATAAGGCTCAGCTGAGACTAAAGAGATCAAACATTTTGTAGGCTTTTACTCAGTTATTGTTCGTTTTCTATTCTCTACCTATATAACGTTAAAATATGTAAAATAATCCGTGTATACCTACATATTAATTCATTCAATTCAGGTATTCAATTATTCATTAGTAATATTATTAGCTATACAGGGGCCTTAATCACTTTACATTTTTAGGGTTCCGTAGTTTTTACTCAAAGGGTGCAAACGGGACCCTATTAAGAGGGAGCACCCGAAATTTTATCCTAATTAGCCATGATATTTGACTAAACCAAATATCCTATCAACGTAATATTTGATATGTGATTTTTCAATTCATTTTCTTTCCGTCACTAAGACAGAAACATAATAGCAAAATATTTACTCGATACTTTAATGTTTTGAAAATGGTGCCTTTTTGTTAGATTTATTGATATTTCTTGGGAAGAACTTCAGTCACTTATCTAAAATAAATTCTCACCGAAGGGAAATATAGTTTGTTGTTCAGTGCTAAGACAAAATTTACCTAGATTAATTAGTACTCTCATAATAAATTATATTCGATTTGAGACTTACGTCCTTTAGTTCTAAGCAACTATTCGGTCAAACGGAAAGTCCGATAATCAATCTTATTCTGTTGCGCTTTGCATCTAAATGGCTCCGTTCGACCTCAGTACCGAACTCTTTCGAACCGTAACAGATAGGTAACCATTTTCAGAAAATATGTAGGTAGTAGGTACTAATTACCTACCTAAAGTAGCTAACGACGGACCACCGTCCAACGAACGGGAAAGAAAGAGAAAATTTTATCTTTCTCAGTTGGTCAGGCGCCGGTTTGGCGAACCAAATCCATGCCTGCTAGTAGGTAGGTACCTAACCTAGTATAATCTTACGGCGGATTAACTAAGAAATGATAATAAACTCAAAAACTTTCAAGGCAGAGATGGTAAGTTTCCAAACAACGCCTTCTCAAAACGTAAGCTACAAATTCGCTACGTGTGCTGAGTTTACTTGCCTCGTCACGCACACAGATGCAAAAATTATGCGGCAATAATTAAGTTAATTTTTTTGGGAGCTCTTAAACTGTCACCTGACTAAGAGCACTGACCACGGAACACTATTACAGCGGGCACTGACCGCGCGATCGTCGTTTGGTGTCAATATGGCTCCATTTGAATGGCTTAAATTTTGCGAATGTACTTGGTTTCTGTATATATGTAGTTATTCTAAGTTTCAAGGTTTTATTTATATTACACGGGAATTACTCACGTAATATTAAGCCGGTCACTCCGACTATAGTTTCAACCGCATTAGGCAGTCTTTTTCAAGACAAGCGAGACGCAGCCGCGCGCGTGCATTCACCTTGAAAAAGATTGCCTAATGCGGTTGAAACTATAGTCGGAGTGACCGGCTTAATATTACGTGAGTAATTCCCGTGTAATATAAATAGAATGTATGAAAACCACGTCAGTTTTTATAATAAAACTTTCAAGGTACATGGCATATCAAGGTGAAAAGGTAGGTAAGTATTATCTCTCACCTGATACGGCAACAGAGTGGCGTAGTCGAGAAACTGCAGATGTTTGTCGTGCAAAAACTCAACTGGTTGAGCATCAGCCTGCAGCGACAAGTCCGCTGCGAGGGGGGTGAACGTCTGAAACAGAACATGATAGGTCATTAGGTGTAAAGAGGTTTGACTTCAACTGTTTCCCCCCCTAGGTAGCAAACAAGCTAACGGGCCGCCTGATGGTAAGCGATCACCGTCATCTATGGGTACCTGTAACACAGATACATTGCCGACCCTTAAAGACTCTACCAGTCCGAATGTACTAAAATTTCGCGTTTTATACCTTCATAAAAAATGGGGACGAATCGGGACGAAAGGAGAGTTTTTAATTCATAAATTAAATAATAAAACGGGTTCAAAATGAGGACCGAAACCAGATATTTTTATGCGGGGCAAAACTCTGGGGTACGAGTCGGGCATAAATGGTAATCCCAGAGTCATGAGGAGAAATGCGGAGTCGCATTTGCTGCAAGCAATGATACTACGTGGGTTACGTTACGGATAGACAGAAACGTAATCTCCATGACAGCGAGCTTCGGGCAGTAAATACTCTTTACGAGCGCCTATAGTCAAGTTCTCAGATCAGACAAACAAGGTAGATATGCCTTAGTACAATTACCTATAGTGTTCTAATGTCTCCAGATTTTTTTAAATCACACTTACCTCTAAACCACTTAAGGCCCTCTTTTCCGACTTTTAGGAATTCTGGTCATTTTACTATAAGTATGTCTACGAAGTAAAATACAAATCAATCTTAAAATTATAAAAAGGGTGTCATATCAAAATTGAATGTTTTATTTAGGAAACCCCAAAGACCGAAGGACATTTCGCTCGATAGAAAGAAATGTGCAACTAACACTAATTTGCGCTTTACTCCCTGTTTTCTTGGATTCATCCAAATACCTAGTTATCTATGTATGTATTAAATGATGTCTCGATATCTTAATATACCTACTGATTTCATAATTATGGAGAAAACCACAAAGGTACATTTTATAAGGAAGGCTGTGGATATGATGATGACGAACCTACTATGAATAGAGTCCTCAAAGGTAGGCAACGCACTGACAATGCCCCGGGTATTGTAGGTGTCTATAAGCGGCGGTGACCACTTACCATCAGGTGGCCCGTTGCTTGTTTGCCACTTATGTTATAAAATAAAAAAAACTCGTATACCTACTAAAAACTTGTACCTAACGCAGAATAACTTTATTCTAAGTTGTTACGACATCAATGGACTTCCTAATAGTCCACATGCAAAAAAAGGGTGGTATGGTATGGCGATATCGTATGGTGGTATTCGACTGGATCGATTAAAGGCATCAATCGTGATTTAGGTCTGATTCATTCGCACCCGCCACGCCACTATACCATATCTCCCTTGTTTGTCTGATCTGAGGTCAAGATAGTCAAACCAAGGATCCATCAATGATGACCGTGTGTGTAAAAATGTCCCGAATATTTATTTATTATTTATTTATTTATCAATCTTCCTTGGTCAAACTAAGTAGGTATTCTCGTAAGCTAGATGCGTAGTACGTACTTACGTCTACCTACCGATAATCACTATTTATACGAAGGATTAATCTCAGTATTAGTTATACCTATGTAAGTACCTTTTTATTATAAAAATCAACCAACAAAAAAAGCTCCGCATTGTTTTTTTAATTGGCAACACATTTTTATGTTATTTGGGCATTCTTTATCACAAATTTTTATACCCGTAGCGACATCTATCGTAGTAATGATGCAACTTTTACCTCAGAACGCAAACTGTATTTAGATAATAATTTATGAAACTGTTGAGATGATGATGGTACTTGGTAGTTTTCAGTTAGAGAAATTAAACTTACCAAAGCGGGCCATTTCCATTCTTTCCCCTCATGAGTTCGGGAAGCCCACACAAGAGTTCGTTCCACTAAAAACACTCGAAACGTCCTACGAGAATAAACTGCAACCCACTCGCGCCTTTGCCAGTCAGTACCGTCATATTCCACTAACACCTGTAACAAACGAAAACATTGTTAATTGTTATTACATTTCAATACATAAGAACGTTAAAATAATAATCTTGTTATGGATATATACCACTAGCGCCATCTACTGACGAGTGGCAGAACTTCGTTAACCGATTAAACCCTATAAGACCATGCCGGTAGCTTGTGTATATAAATTGTACTACTTAAGGTTACTGAGTCGATGTCGCTAGATGGCGACACTGGTTCTCTTGAGCACAAATCGATTCAAGACCGTAGCGCGACCTCAGCCCCACCCATATCAATGCGAAAAGGAAATAGTTTCTGAAAGAGACGACAACAATAACAAATGAAACTTTCTTTTATCTATGACTATTAAAAAAAATATTACGAACTAGCCCGCGTGACGTAGGGTGAAAAGTTTTGGCTTGAAATATATTGTTGTTATTACGAGTACCTATGTTATTAGTAGTAGAAATAGAATCGTACATAAAGAGGCATGTGTATACCTAGCATAAATAATAATGAATGTTGCATGCTGTTACGTGCCCTAGTTTCTAAAGCCCTACCGCTATCAACAACGCGTACACATTGAACAGACGGCCTTGCATTGCAATAAAGTACGAGTAGGGTAACCCTTAGAACCATTTGTTATGGCGAAACAAGGCATGTTGTTTAAAAAAAAATACATATCTATTTTTTTAATACTTGTTTGGATTTTAGCGTCGCACTCTTGTGCATTTGCCGATGTCAAAGTTTGATGAAATGTCGTTAACAAGTCAGTCACAGTCAAATACTTACAAGGAAAGTAAAGTAAGTTGTCAAGGTCAAGTCAAAGTCATGCCCTAGTAAAATGGTGGAGACTTTACAAGAGGCTACTATAGATCTTTGGAAACAACACGAAAATACATGTTTCATCGCGTTTTACCACTTTCCCACATCCGAGCATGTCCACCATGTCCACAAATTCCACCATTACTACGCATTCATAAATCATGTCCAATGTCCATGTTGAACCCGTGCCGGTAGTCGTTGGGAACGATACTCTCGAGGTTATTGACCATTACACCTATTTTGGACAGATTGTTCAGTTAGGTAAGTCCAACTTAGGCAAAGAGGTCGCCCGAAGAATCCAACTCGGATGGGCAGCGTTCGGGAAATTGCATGACATCTTCTCGTCCAAGATACCACAGTGCCTAAAGACAAGGGTCTTTGACCAGTGTGTGTTGCCAGTGATGACATATGGTACTGAGACGTGGTCCTTAACTGTTGGCCTTTTGGAAAAACTCAGAGTCACACAGCGGGCAATGGAGAGAGCTATGCTCGGAGTTTCTTTGCGCGATAGAATCCGAAACGTGGATATTCGCCAAAGAACCAAAGTCACCGACATAGCTGTTAAAATTTGCAAGTTGAAGTGGCAATGGGCAGGCCATATCGCTCGGAGAACCGATAACCGATGGGGAAGAAAGGTTCTTGAGTGGAGACCACGAACCGGAAGACGCAGCGTAGGTAGGCCTCCCACTAGATGGACCGACGACATAGTAATAGTCGCTGGCATCCAGTGGATGCAAAATGCAGGCTGTCGTTCAGTGTGGAGGTTAAAGGGGGAGGCCTATGTTCAGCACGTCTTACGTCTTCTGGCTGATGATGATGACTACGCATTAGCATTCAAAAATACACAAGTTTCACGTTAGCGCCAAAACTCTTCATGTCCGTCCTAAGCGTCCAGAGTCCTGATTCTGAAACTATAAACACGGACCTCTAGTATAATAATCTTTGCACGGACGTAACGCGGCGCGTTACTAATTTGGTCTTGAGAGCCTGGACCCTGATTCTCTAACGTGCGTGTTACAAGTTACGGAATCAGGGCCCTGTCTATCTAGGGTTGGCATAATCCGGAATTTTCCGGACATGTCTGGGAATTCAGGCTTATGTCCGGAATACGGGGAATTCCAAAACGTCTGGAATTCTAGAAATGAAATGAAAAAGACCGCCAATCGATTCCATTATGCCGCGAAGCTTTGAAGGAAATTTCCGGAAATTTCTTTAAGCGTCCGGGTTTTATTTCAGAGATTTTTTTTTCATCTGGTTACCCTATGTCTATCCTCATATTCCTCATGAACTCCACTTCCTTACCAAATATGTATAAAGATCGGTTCAGTTTGGTCGTGATCTTGATACTCGGGAAAAGATTCAAGAATCAGACAATTGAGGTATTTCTTACGTAATAGGTATTTCTATGAATCAAACAGACTTGAATGAAAGTTACAGACATAGACATAGCATAGTGGGCTGGGCACATAGCACCTAGAACTGATGGCCGATGAGGCCGAAAGGTTCTCGGATGGAGACCACGGACCGGTAAGTGCAGCGTAGGACGTTGTGGGTCCACCCACAAGATGGACAGACGACCTAAAAGAGACCGCAGGAAAACGCTGGATGCAGGCCGCTTTCAACCGGCCCTTTAGGAAATCGTGGGGGAGGTCCAGCAGTGGACGTCCTATGGCTGAAATGAAGATAAAACAGATAAAATGACAGCTACAAAGGTAAGGTAAGGACCAAGCATTTATTTGCTCTGACAGCTGCAATAACATCAAAAAGCGGAATAAAAACATAATAGGTAAATATTTCACTGAAGTAGGTACCTATATCTGCTACAGTCTTACGTTCAAACCTATAGTTATACTACTCTTTTGTTCAAACCCCCTAGCGAAAGCGGAATTCGTGGTTATCATTCCGTTTTTTTTACAATATTATTGCAGCTGTTAGACCAAATAAACGAATTGATTGATTGATGTTCACACCATTAAATTTGATACAGAGGACAAAAAATAAAAAACTGGCGGCCTTAGCGCTAAAACCTTATGATATATGAATGTAAATTAGGCATAAGTATATCATAAATAAATGCTGCGTCGGCACTATTTTCGTAGTGTTTCCTATAAATAATAATGGACACGGCAAACACCATGTTTGAGAAATACATTGTGTAAATGTATTACTAATTAATTAGCACAGAGTAAAATAATAGTTTGTATTTAATAATAACTTTGATAGTAGGTAGTGTGAAGTGTGATTACTTCTTGACTCTAGTACCTACGCTACGTTCAACCTGTATCTTGAGGTCCACAGGATATACCTAGTAGGTACATGAAATATCTACGCTACGTGGTCGACTAATCATGAGCTGCAAATAATACATCTGATAAATTGCTCCTTCGCTTCAGATGTGTTGAAATATCAAAGCTCGCGCCCTAATTCTGTCTTCTCCCGCAGAGATATGAGAGACGCGGGAGGTAGGTAGTCTGAAACTTATGATTTACGGCCCGTCTATTTATTTCACGGAAGAGGATTATTATTTTAGAGACAGTCATGTCTGATGTCATCATTTCAACCAATCTTGTTCCCACTGCTGGGACACAGGCCTCCTCTCAGGGAGAGGATGGGCCCTAATCCACCATGCTGGCCCAGTGCAGTGGTTGGTAGCCTTCGATTCTATCGAGACGGGGCCTTTCGGCCAACTCCTTACGCGGTCTCAAATTAGCGCTAAAACAGCGCAGTTCGAAAATCACGTGAATGTGAACCTTAACGCGTCCAGATATGGTTTGCGGTTACGCAACTTTTTTCTTCATCTAAACTGCAGTGCAAGTATACCGCGGGCGTCTTCCCGTGAACATGGTGCATGTAACTGCGCCGAAATATCGGGAGCTCATTCCACAACCTTATCACGGTAAATATCCCGTAAATAATCATATAACTTTAGTGAACAACCGTAATAGTTTAAAATGTTTTGCAGATAAGTAATTTATTTCATTCATTGGTGCAGCGCCGAGGATCGAACCGGGTGCCGACAGATTGTAAAGCGCACATGATACCACTCAGCCAACATCACTCTCTCCTCTCTTCTTTCATCTAGATATACTTAGACGGGAACCAACCAACCAACCAACCAACCAACCAACGATTCCAACCTCAGATCACACAAACAACGGAGATATGCCTTAGTACAATCGTCGTTCGTGTTCAAATGTCTCCGTGTTTCATTTTTTTTTTACAATACTCTAAAGTCTAACCGGTCTAAACAGCTCAACACAAAAACTGTAAGAACGGCTCAGTAACAATTTTTTCAGTAAGAAAGAAAGAAGAAAGAAAACAGTTTATTTGTGACCAAATTACGTTTTTTAAAATGGCTAAAAGACACAGGTTATAAGGTCACAAAACGGCCCCAACTCAGCATAATTCCGGCTGTTAACCAGCGCTGGGGCCTTACGGACAACAGCTAATTGCGGCACCTAATCCGCTCAGTTGGAAAATCACGCGACCGCAAACCGAATCTGGGCGCGATAAGGTTCACGTTCGCGTGATTTTCCAACTGAGCGGATTAGGTGCCGCAATTAGCTGTTGTCCGTAAGGCCCCAGGTCTTCCGTTGGAGCCGTTTGCTGATGTCTCGGTACAAGCACACATACAGTACACCACTACAAAATAAAAATAATATAATAAATAAACATATAGGTACTTCGTAATAATGATGACAATAAGGTAGGTATAGTTTAAAACTTTTATTGCAATACATTTGATTTTGAATACAAAAATTACTTATATTGCACTCGGTTCATGCTTTTGAGTTTCCTTTTGTTGCTGATGTGCAGAAATATTTTTTTCAGTTTATTTTTTGCACACTAATAAACTTGTAGCGACACTAATAAACTAATTAATAGTTCACATGCAAAGAAAAAGGCGTCAAGGTCGTCTGCCGGATAAGTTCGACTAAAAGCATCAATGCCTGCACGTGTGATTTGGCCTGTAGATTACCTACATATTTCCAGACAAGCAATATTACCTACATTAGCAAGTTTACTCAGTCCACCCTTTTGAGATCTGAGAACTCGACGCTAGTTTATTTATCCACTCAATCAGCACATCTCCATTGCTCGTTGGTAACGGGTGTGCCGTTAATAGAAACGCCAGTAGGTACAGTACTGTGTTATTCAAGGTTGGGTAAACTAGGCCAAACGCGAGATCTGCAGTCATAGAATAAAATAGGTAATAGCCCAATACTAAAACACTGTTTTAAACTATCACGGTATCTGCTTGACGCGGGTCCTGACCACTGGATTGAATTACATAACCCTTAAGTCCTTTCCACCGAACGCAATTACATACCATCTAAGATCACCTAAAAGGCTGATCCACTCTCAGGCCTCTGCCGAAGAAATGGTTTCAAGCTGTCAAGCATCGCGCAGTTCAGTATGCTCAGCTGCCGGGGATGCGCGATCTCCAAACCCGCAGCCCTTTCGTGCGCGCGTTTCTCGAAAAGTTGCCCCGAGCAACTAGCCAACCCCTTGAGCAAGATATAAGGAACAAAAAAGGTACTTGTTTGAATGTTTTCTACCAAAACGTACGCGGCTTAAAAACAAAATTAAAACTTTGGCGGAACAGCCTAGCATTATCAGAACACAACCTAGTTGCGGCGACAGAGACCTTTCTTGACATGTCTGTTGAAGATTCGGAACTTATTATTGAAGAGTGGACTGTGCTGCGCCGTGACAGGAAGACTCCATGTGGTGGTGTACTACTTGCTGCACGCGCGCCTATCGTGCTGCGTCGGCTATTGGTGCTAGAAACCGATTGTGGCGAAGACCTGTGGGCGAATTTTGTTTGGCAGGGCCGTAAATTCTATGTGGGCGTAATCTACATTCACCCCCGGGCCACAGAAAGTGAATATATGCGTTGGTTCTGCAAAGTGGAGAGTTTTATCAACAATATTAAAGGCACTGTTATTATCTTTGGAGACCTTAATCTGAATAGCGCATCTGCAACTATTTGTAATTACTACTGTTATTTCATGTCGTTTTGTAGTCTGACTGAGAGGAATGATGTGGTGAATACGTATCAAGGAATATTAGATGTTGTCTTGGTTAGGGAGATAGATGGAACCCATGAGATCCACGTTAAGTCTGTCGATGGTTTCGTAAAGCCTGACCTTTATCACCCGCCTCTAGATATTGGGATATTCACGGACGTGGTACGCTGTTCAGACCGTGTTGAGCAAAGCAACATAGATCCTAGAAAGGATTGGAATTTTCATAAGTGTGACTTTAATCTTCTATTTGACATGCTTTCTGAAACTTCCTGGTGTGATGTACTTCATTCGAACGACGTACAATCATGTACTGATAAATTTTATGACATCATATACAATTTATTTGACATATGTGTTCCAAGGAAACACCGTAAAAATACGGTGAGTAGACGATATCCCGTATGGTTTACAAATGACATTATCCAGGATGCGAAACGTAAGCTAAAACTACATCAGGAATGGAGGCAAAGCGGGTCTGCAAAATGCTATACAACCTTCTCTGATCTTAGAGCTTCTCTGAAGGCGCGCATTTCATCTGCCCATGATACTTATTTAAAAAATGTTGAGGATAATTTGGCATCTAACCCTCGCGGCTTCTGGCAACATGTGTCAAGATTACGCTCTAAAGGAGGTTTCGAACCTTCGGTTACTTATAACGGTGAATCTTTTAGTGGTGTGGGAGCTTCAGAGGCTTTTGCTAGATATTTTTCAAGTGTATTTTTACTTGACGTACCTCAATTAGATGCGGAGTGTATAAACCAGTTGGATAGAGCTCCCACTAGTAATTATATTAATATATTCCAGTTAACGCCGGAGGAAGTAGCATCCGGTATAATATCTCTTAAGCCTAACAGCTCGCTTGGCCCCGATTGCGTTCCTCCTTGGTTCTTGAAACAGGGCTTAAAATGTCTCGTCCAGCCCCTATGTCATATATTTAACTTGGCTCTGACAAAGGGTACCTATCCTACACAATGGAAACTGTCCAGGGTGACGCCTATTGCCAAAAGTTCCGACAAATTATCCGTCGAAGAGTATAGGCCTATCGCTATTCTGTCTACACCTGCAAAAGTCTTTGAAAGAATCATTCACAAGAACGTTTTTAATCAGGTGGAACAATATCTGTGCAATGAACAACATGGTTTCAGGAAAAAAAGGTCAGTCGATACAAATTTATTGGAGGCTGTCGATTTTATCACAGCTAGCTTGGATCGGGGTGGCCAGGTTGATGTTTTATACTTTGACTTTCGCAAGGCATTTGACAGGGTCAATAATGATCACTTACTAGAGAAATTGTGTAAGTTAGGTTTTGCCCCAGGACTGCTTAAGTTTGTGGCCGACTACCTCAAGGATCGGCAACAATTTGTTAGGCTGGGCGTGTACGACTCTGACTCTTATCATACACGGTCGGGGGTAAGCCAGGGGTCTATTTTCGGACCTCTTCTTTTTATTTTAATGATCAATGATCTTCCTTCTGTTCTTAATCATTCCAAATGTCTCCTGTATGCTGATGACCTAAAATTGATCGTAGAAATAAAGTCCGTGGAGGACTGTCTTAACCTCCAGCGAGATGTTAACGCAATTTATGAATGGAGTGTGGCAAACAAAATGGAATTCAATCCATCTAAATGTCGTGTTATGACTTTTACTCGAAGAAGGCACCAAATTGAATTTCTGTACAAGTTGGACTCGCACGAAATTATCAGATCCACTGCAATAAAAGACTTGGGTGTCACCTTTGATAAAAAGTTGACATTCAATGACCACATTGCCACCATAGCCAAAGAGTCATACAGGAGGCTAGGATTCGTGATTAGAAATTCCAAGGACTTCAAAGGGATCCATGTCGTCAGGTTAATTTATGAAGCGCTTGTTCGTAGCAAACTTGAAGCAAGCTCGTGCGTCTGGAATCCGCATGAAGAATTTTATAAACTCCTTATTGAAAAAGTGCAAAAAGTGTTCCTTCGTTTTCTATACAAGCGCTTGTATGATTATTATCCCTACTTGTATCCTACCAGCTTTCTCCTGGGCTGCCTAGGTTATAACTCTTTGGAAGTCCGACGTGAAAAAAACCAGATGATGGTGATGAGCAAGATTCTCCGTGGTAGAATTGATGCACCCAATCTATTTGGTGAGCTGGCGCGGTTGTTTGTCCCTGACCCTGGCAGTTGTCCCCGTCGCGAGTGTCATCGTCTGTTCTCGGTCCCCCCATGCCGAACTATTGCACGCGCTGTTTCTCCTGTCCCGCGTGTTCTCATTGCATTCAACTCTCTCCTTACCATGACAACTGATTGTGATTTGTTTGCGGGTGAATGGAAGTGTATTATGTCTGAGTGTCTGAAGTACTGTGAGAAGAAAGCGTGCAAGGTGGTAGCGGAAGAGGATGCATCGGACTTTTATGATTTTGCAATGTAATAATTTTGTTTTTGACATTGAATGAATTTTATTTATATTGTGTTTTTAATTAATTTTATGGTAGGCTAACTTGACTACTTGGTTGACTATGACTATGCTATATTATGGTATCAGACATTAAGTGCCAGTTAATTGTACTTTAATTTAATGATTTTATTTATTTTTTATCATGTGTTCTCATTATATTTTTTGCTAGGCTAAGTTGAATTTAATTTATTGACTTTAAGTGATAGTTTTAAATTCTTACTGCATTGTTTTATATATTATTATTTCATTATGTACAATTTTAATTTTCGATTAACTGATGTAATTGGCGTTGTGTGCCGTTTTAGTTAGTAAACAATAAACAATACCAAGACTAGTAAAGGAAACTATTGAGATCTCGAAATGCGTCTAACTGCTAGTGCGTCTAGTGCTACCTACCTACGACGTAACAGAGATAGGTAACTAAGTATATGACATTCACCAACATGAACTGGGCCAGCATGGTGGATTAGGGCCCATGTTCCAGTTCATCCAGCAGTTATTAAATAATCTACTATTGCAAGGAGATTGATTAATGATTATTAGTCGAGAAAAAAAAAATGCTCCGAAATCGAACGAAAAACGTAGCTTTCCCGCCAAGAATCAATTCATATCGACAGTCGACCCGACACGCGGAGCTTCGCGCCTCCTCAGTAAAGTTCTTCTGGTTCAGTAGGTCATTGAACCCGGCGCAAGGCAGACGCAACGCAAACATGCACACAACGTGCGAAAACAGACCTGTCGCGCATTACAACACAAAGAAAACAATCTCACAGTTTTTTTGCTCTGATCATTCTGATTCAAGGTTACTCTTCAGTGTTCTTATACTTAGCACTTGTTGACTACATTAAGACATTTACATAGATTACCGTGCTCTAGCCCAGAATACACATTAGTACAAGGCTCTAGTTGAATTCGAAAACCTTACCTAGATTCGATAAAAGATAAGTAAACAAGAAAATTTTAAAGGATTGGGGGAATATTTAATTGTACATTGGCAATAACGAATGTACATCAAGTACCTGTATATATAATGAATTATAAAGGTCAGATCGTGTAAACATTATAATTATAGGTAAGAATGCAAAGGCAGAAGATCAAAACAGAAAATGTTTCTACGAGAAAAATACATCGAAACAAAGGAAACTTAATGCTTTGAGAACTGAACGTGTGCAACTAATAGGCATACACTGATCCCACAAATCACTGGTAATACATCTGATAAGTAAAACGATGTGAGCATAGATTTGTTTATGAACAAAAAGTAAATATAACATTATTGATGAATACTATATTATGTGGGTAGGTAATAGCTGAAGTGCAAAAGCAACTATTCAGTTGTAAAATATAATAATACAGAACACATCACTCCTATTAGATGTAGACAAAAGGCATATTAACTTAATTGAGTAAGTAACTAACACTATGGTGTGTCATAAGTAACTATCAAAGCACGTGTAATCTTAAACTAACGTAGCGTGAGAATATGAGATAAAGATTTTAACTTGTACTTAGATCATAAAACATCGTGATAACGGTTTGGTCGCGGGAACTATTTAACATGCCTATTGAATTGAAACAATAACCGGTTGATATAACTATTATACACGGGATTTATTGAGCTAATTAGAACTGCTCAGAGTAGTAATTTTTAATTAAATAACAAAATTGATACACCTTTGGCTATATATAATTATGTTAAATATTTAGTGAACTGTGGTATTTAGAAAGAGCTTACATACGTATATATCTGTAGGCTTAGTCCCAGATTTGATAGTTTTCGAAAACTTTTTTCGTTTACTTATTGTTTCATACATTGCTGGGCTGAAAAGTATTCGAAAACTTTTTTCGTATTAGAGTGAAGCAATCTATACCGCCGATTACTACTGATTTTAGTTCCTCCGCGTTTTCGCTGGAGGCGCTTTACATAATAAAATGTATGGAACAATACGTAAACGAAAAAAGTTTTCGAAAACTATCAAATCTGCGACTAAGCCTACTGTTAACAATCGTGGTAGATGTCGATTTGCTGTTTTAAAACTACACTAATCAATCATCGCTTCAATTATCTGCGTTTAAAAAAAACAAACAGCCTACCATAAAGAATTGTCATTTTTTGAAGGCATAAAAATCGTGCATAATATAATTGTCAAAATTCATAACAAATTACCTTGATTTGTAGTAAGGTTTTTTGCAAATGACCTTTATCTATTTAAAGTATTATATTGGAGAAAAAAAGACGTAAGTAATTTAAGTAGTTTATTATCTTCAATATTACGACCTTTTCATTCAAAATTATTTTAATCAAATCATAACAAAATAACAAAATTCAATCTAACCTGGAATCATGACACCATAATATTTATCTATTTGGATGACTTCTTATATGTATCTACAAACTTTTCAGAACATATAAAATCGATCAAGTAATGAAAAATTATTATATATCCATAGGTTTTGATTGTTGTATTACAGGTCAAATGTTTGTTTACTCGATAAAAGAGTCGCAAAGCTGTGTATCATAAAATGTCTCAAATAAGGTGTGTTGTTTTGTTAAAACAAATCGAACAGCTCGTGACCTTGGTGGCAGTGACCGACCTCTGGCTGTATAATCCATATTCAATGAGACAACGGATCGGCTGGTGCTCATAGTGTAAAGTTCTTTGAGCCTAACCTGTAGAAGGATCATAATAATTGTAATACATATTTGATTTTTATGTAAGTAAATTACGTTTTTTGATCAGAAATTTTAGAATTCTTTATAATATGGCTTATTATAATATGACTATTTTAAGCAGTAATCTGGAGATTATCTGGATTTTTTTTTCAAACCCTTACACACTTAATTTAATTATAAATTGTTTGGTGTTCTAGTTCAGTGTTCTATATTTTCCTAGCATTTAGTAGATTTTAATTAAGAGGCCGTTCGTTTGAGGCATCGATTCCGCGAAGTATTATATTGATCTTTAAAATAATTTTATTGATCACCAGTTCTTTAAAACTTTCCCAACATCCGGCTTTAAACGAATATATATAGTGTATAGTAATAATTATATTATAGTCTGTAATAGTACAAATTACTGTAGACTACAGATATCAAAACATACACATAAGGCCGTAGATTGTATAAATACATCACAGCTACTTTATGAGTAGAATGGAATGAGGAATCCGGTAACGGTATCATGAAATATTTACGAGTAAGTTTAGTATTTCCAAAGATTTCCTTCACAGAGGCGTTCTTAGTTCGTACAGGGTAGGGCAGTAAAGCCAGATTCCATTATAAGCGTGCTGGCTTCGAATACCCCCGATGTTGCTCATAAAGCGTCCCTGATAAAACCCTAGGGATGGGGGCTGGGAGTGGAGTGAGAAACGCAGTTTCTTATTGCGAACTTGTGAAACGTGGCAGTTATAAAGATATTGTCTTGAAAGTGGGCGTCGAGACAGGAGTGCCTCCGTGTCTCGCCGCTTGCATTGTATTGCATACCGTTCTAAACACAACTATCACCGTATAGTCTCGTGTTTACAAGCACTAGCGGACTCATGCTTATAAATTCAAGTTTTGCGCAATTCTCACGATTTGCTTGTGGCTATGGTTGATTGCGTGAAATTTTCAGCCGCAGTAAAATAGAAAAACGCCAGCTTTATCTTTCAAGGCTAAGCCATTTCGATTTCATACGGTATTTAACTCAAGCGCTGATATTAGGGAAATGGATTCAAACTAAAACGTATACCTACAAAATGCCTTGAGAGCAATTCTATTCTGTCTGACATTGCATGCAAAACATGCTATACTAGTAGTGATGATATCATCGTATTTAATAAGGTAGGTATTGACCTGGGTACAAACTACGAATAGTTGGTATAACTATCAAAATTTAATGGAAATGAAATCCGTTTCGTAGCACGTATAGGTTTTCGAAGTGGTAACATTGTATTGTAATTATAGGAAGTTGCTGTAGTTTTGCCCTTGTATAAAGCAGGGTTGGTTGGATATTACGGTCTGTCAAGCTCGCCTGACATCCTGTTAACGACCATACTTCCGTCGCAAGTGTCGCAACTTCCTTACACCCCTTTATGTTCCCCGAGATAGCGACTTAGTTCTGTAGAAATCCCTAACATCCCTATCTCTTTGTATCGGGTTGTTTCTCGGGTACAAACTTATACTTTGACTCAGGTTGAATATAGGTATTTGTAACCAATCTTACTGTGGTAAGATCTCCACTCAGTTGGTATTTTTATAGTCTTTCCTATTTTCCTCTAGCCAAACATACCAATTTAATTAGATATGCTGTATGCATGAACATAACAATAGCTGCATTCGTCACAGCAAAAGAGAATGCAAAGCAGGTATGGTCTATGTATATTGTATACCTATCTAAATTCGAATGTCTTTTGTGATAAGTACAAAGCTGTGAAATTCATGACAAAATAGACAAATTGCCGTATCGTCACACTTTCGAATTGAGAATATCAGGTCAATGACCAGTAAAGTAAGGAAAAAAATTAAGACTGGTTGGCAGAAACTGTAAGAAAGACTTTAAAAAAGGACATGGCGTAGTAGTATTCATTGGAAGAGTTAAAATATGCCTAGTTTACGACCGACAGTGAAAGTTCTAAAAATGTAAATTGCTTGCGTTGTCACCAGCAGACGTGCAATGTTTTTGCTGTTCCATTTTTTTCATAACATAATAATAAGGTTAACAAGGTATTAAATAACGTCAAACAAGTCATAGTCACAACCAGAGTCAAGCAAAGTAAGTCACGGTGAAGTCGACATCCTAGTAAAGTGGTGGAGACTTTATTAGAGGCATCACTGTCGAGTTTTGGAAACATCATGAAAATGCATGTTTCACCTCATAACCTCACTTGCCTACACTCAAGCACGTCAAGAACACCTAAACAAACAATAATCTACCACTATTACACATTAACTTTCGAAATAACACAAGTTTAGGAAAATCATAAAATAAAGCGACACGTTTTTTCACTTTTGCGCCAAAACTCAGATGTGTTAATTGTGTACATATGTGTAATGAGCGATGCTCAACTGTACCGACTTTTATGTAGATGTAGACATTCCACGCGTTCATCGTTCGATTATTATCACAAACTGACTAGGTATATCTTGCTTGAGACAGACAGGTCTATTTTTATTATGATTCCACACCGCTCGGGCATTCATATCCTTACCTTTGGTTGAGATAAGAAACGATGAGAGGCAAGAGAGGACCGAATAGAGAACAATAATCGACCAAATAAAGGAAAAAATGAAAGTGTCTGTGTAGTACCGTACCAATCAAGAGGTCAAACGCTGGAAAGGACAAGACGATTATGAAAATTGAATAAAATTGATTATTTGAAATTTTTGTCCATTGGCTAAAGTAGAGACAATCCAGCAGCTATACCTAACCTGTTTAAAATAAAATAAAATAAAACTTTCAAATCGGCAAATATTATACACACAAAAAGTATTCGAATAAAGAAACTCCTTTATTGAAGTCCCTTTAAAAGTGAGCAATTAAGTGATCTTGAGCAGTATATATTTTTTATATCAATGAATTCAATACTTTGATCTTTGTTTAATATAAAGCTTTGATTGTGTACATTATACTACAAGGTACCTATTATATTTCGCCAAGCTTGAGTTTGGTGTATTGTGGTGCAAATTGAAAACTGTAAAGGCGTTAGAAACCGATATCCTGTTAATTAGGATATACATATATAGACAAAGACGAGAATGACGTTTTATTGTAGTAACTAACGTAGACGGTATAACAAAACAAAAATGACGTAGATATCATCACAATACCCTTTATCGTCACAAAATGAACATTCCTAGCCATTTCAATCGGCCACTGTCGTGAACGATGCACCGCGGTCAACGCACGGATCGCGCGGCCATAACGCCCGGTTTCACGTTTGTTTATATTTTGTTTTGTTAGGTTGGCATTAGTCACTGGCCGGTGCGCTCGCCGGCTGCGTGGAACGAGGAAGTAGGAATCTAGGTGGACAATGCGGAAGGGCTGAGGACGCAGGTTGATTTCTTTTAATACGTTAGCAATCAGGTATTAACATTTTTACTGAAATTCGTTTCATTTACTCAATAAACATACAACACAGAATGCAATAATTTTAAATCAAAGGTAACATACAATATTAATGTGTATGTTCAGAGAAAGTTGATGAAAGGTAAGTATGTGTCTAAACTACTTAATTTGCTTTTAATCTATAAATTTTAATACACTTGTTAGCGATACTTGAACATCTTATATTTCTTCGCCAATTATTTTATGTATTTAGAAATGTTTAGAGAAACTAACAAACTTAAGTATAACAAAGACAGAAATAAAAATATTATAAGACAATATAAATAGCCAATTACTTATAAGTTTCCACAAATACGAACGTCGCGGCACGAGTCGTAATTAATATTCTGGCTAAAATAATTCAGTGACATTCATCTACAAATGTATACCTATTACCAGCATAAATACTACTAACATCATCTATAATAGCCTTCTTTATTTCATAGTTGGCTGTTATTACATCATCTGCCATGATCCTACTATTAAGGTTCGACCCACAATTTTGAAATATGTTCGAATTATTTCGTTTCTGGCCAACCAACACTGCGAAGAAGAAATCTTAGCCGAAATTAGGCAGCTTCTTAGATAGTTACCTCATAGCTACCTCATTCTCACCGCGTTGAGCGTTGCCATTCAGCATAGTAATGACACCAGCCCCCCGATTCTACTAAACAAATTGTCTTTAAATTGTAATTGTTGCGATTTTAATTGTTAAATAACTGCCTAAAAATTTTCTGTTTTATTTTTATTTTTATACTAAGTTATAATATTAGGTGGTTGTAATTTTCTAGTATTAAAAAATATTTAAAACTGTCAATTTTGAGGCAGTTATTTAACAATTAAAATCGCAACAATTACAATTCAAAAACAATTTCTTTAGTAGAATCGGGGCCCAGCATACTGGGTACACTGCTAACTGGTAGGTGTCTCTAGACCTTTATGGGCAATTCTATGGGCAATTCAACCGTTTTTTTAAATAATAGGCCAAATAGTTATGGTATTTAGTTATATTTTGTTTAGTTAGTAAAGGCATTTCCCAAGAGTTAAAGAGTTATTGAAATGTTAATTCGGAGAGTCGCCCACGCGTCTCCTAGCATCCAGATTACAACTGGTAGCAACGCCCTACAATTTAGTAACTTGTAGGTCACGGCGCGGCGTGTTGTGCTCAGGAAATATGACATAATACGTAGAAAGTAAACAAACGTGTTCATAGTAAACAAGCGTTTCTTCCGTATCGATGTTATGAAATAGATACCAGTATTCATGAGATTCAAATTAAATTTTTATAGCCATATCTCATAGGACTTATAATAATATATACAAACCATTCATTACATTCATTCATTCATTCATTCATTCTTAATCTCTCTAAGAAAAATGCAATTATAGGCGTTGGCTTATTAGACAGTTTTAGCGTAATTATGACTATTACCTAAGTATCATTTAGTAGGGAGAGACTGAAACGTGTTTTTTTTTATGTCATAGGTGGCAAACAAGCAGACGGGCTGCCTGATGGTAAGCAGTCACCGTCGCCTATGGATACTTGTAACACCAGAGGCATCACAAATACGTTGCCAACCCTTTAGGACTCGATTAACTCGCCTTTTGAAGAACCCCATGTTGTAGCTTCTCGGAAACACCGTGGAAGATAGCTCATTCCACATTTTGCAGGTGTGAGGCAAGAAGGATCGAGTGAATCGGACAGTGTCTCTCACTATGGGCCTCATAAGCAAGCTCAAAGTCGCACAACGAACTATGGAGAGGACTATGCTCGGGTTTCTCTGCGAGATCGAATCAGATATGAGGAGATCCGTAAACAAACGAAAGTTAACGACATAGCCCACCGGATTAGCAAGTTGAAATGGTAGTGGGCAGGGCACATAGCACGCATCAGATGGCCGATGGGGCCGAAAGATTCTCGAATGGAGAACACGGACCGGTAAGCTCAGGGAAACGCTGGATGCAGGCCGCTTCCAACCGGCCCTTTTGGAGATCGATGGCGGAGGCCTATGTCCAGCAGTGGACGCCCTATGGTTGAAATGATGATGGTGATGAAGTATCATTTTGACTTGAATGAATTGTCTAATATATTTTAGGAGGAAATGACGATAATTTAAAACATTACATTGCATTCAAATACATAATTATTGTTTGGCCCTGTTCTGTCACTGAATAAGTTTAAAACAATATAGGTCACGTATGTGACCCATGTGTGTAATTAAACCACTGCCGCATGTCCTTCTGCAAGACAATGGCACAGAAGACATAACAGCACAAATGGTTTTGATTTTGTTTTCAATAAAATATCTACCTACTCTCTTCATCTCAAAAGATATGTGAGAAAAGGTTGGTAACAATTTTAAACTAAGTATAGTTTAGTTTTAAAAATTATACAATAGGTTTGGAACGTTTATTTTGGCGGGGTTTAAATGTCCAACCTGTTACCGCCATTGAACAAGCAGATTATGAACCGAACATTTCAAAGCAAAGACAACAAAAATTAGTCACACCGATGCGATGGTGGTGTCGTGAGAAATCAAAACTAAATTCAGTGATTTCGCGGTACATTATGCGGTCTGGCGAATGGTAAAGAAACAAATGATGCTTTGAGACGGGACCAACAGCCTGGCATAGCAATTAGAGATTTGAGTCACAAAGGTCAGGGCGAGAGCTCTTGAAACGGGCTTTAATGTTTCAGCGGCTTTTCAGTCTGACAGTTCGGGAATTAAGGGTTGCCAGAATTTCGAGGTTTGTTAGAACCGGTCAGAAGTTTCAAGGTTAAAGTACTTACAAGTGTTACCAAGATGAGAGAAATTAACGAACACTGTTGTAGTTTACATGATACCAAGCAGTGTAACAACCCCATTCGCTTAGTTACCTATCTATATTTTGTGTATGCCCCCAATTATCTACTGTTTAGAAAATTGGGGACACAAGAACGATGAGATCAAGTCAAAGAACTAAATTAAAGGGCGTTGTCACCTTAATCACTGATAATTCAGTTGGGAATATTTCTTCTGGACAATGACACGAATTGCCCTTACTTGTCGAATTAAGAAAAATTTGGGTTTTTGGGAACTTTAGAGCCGAATCCAACATCACAAATAAACTTGTTAAAATACGTAGGCGCATAGCCTGAGATGGAATTCAGGTTTCGTATTATTTAACTTGAATAAATGTGTCTCTAATGAGACGAATGATATATGATTTGAGTAAGAATTAATAACCCCTTTTCGACCGCCTTTCCACGAACTTCATGACATGTCATGTAAGATGATTGGGTCTATTAGATAATTTTCTGAGGAGTCTTTCGGCAACGCGTAGAGGTGTCAAGCTTAAATTTGTATCAAATACTGAGGTCTTTCAGTTTTACAAGCTTTTATTTAACAATAACAATATGCTTGCAATATGTATGTAATATGTAACTATGTTTGTTCGGGTGGAATCTTGCAACTCGATTTTGAAGCAGATATCTTCAACCGATTGAGCTGACATTTGGCATCCACGTTTAGTTTGGATGACAATGCATGGTTAGCTAAATGAAATTATTCAAAATCCTATATGGCGGACCAGTAATTTTTTAATGCACCCCCGTGATATGGGTATAAAATGAAAGGTTTTACTGAGAAGAAAACGAAAAGCTTAAAAAAATATATAAGTATTTATAGGTATAATATATTTTGTTTTTATTCGACTGCTGATGGGTAATGTTTTTCGGGTGTACCTATGTGACGTCTATACGGATCCCTCAGTGCGCGAGTTTGCACTTGACCGGGTTTTTTAAATGAAACTGAGTGTCGAGCGAACAAGCCGCTTGTCTGATGGTAAGCGTCACGCGCCCATAACACAAAACACAGAACGAGCAACGTATGCTTATTAATCAATGTTAAAATACCGACTTCAAAATTTGTAAATACGCAATGACGTTTACTTGGACGACATATTTTGTCCAGTAATTTTGATTAAGAAACCGATATAAATAAATAAATACTGAACAGATATAAATGAAATATGGGACCAATCTTATGTACATATATCCTTTTAAATAAAAACAAATCCAAATAATAAATAATAATAATCCAATTCGGTTTATAAATGATGGAGTTCAGAGGTACTTACAAACATAAAAAAAAGGAATTGAGAACCCCCTCCTTCTTTGAAGTCAGTTTAAATTGAGCAGTTTCGCGTGGACATGGCGACAGGAGCGCTGGGACTGAATGAAGGAGGCGGCCCTCCGACCGAAGGGGGCGATCGATACAGGGTTATGGGGGCTACGCTTGGGGATATAATTTTCGAGACTGGCAATAGTGGAACCATTCGAGCAGACGTAGACGTGACTGAAGAAAGTAATTCTATTTGGGAATAGCAAAAGATCTAAGTAATCGGCGATACCGCTGAAATAGCAATAAGTTTTAGAAAAAACATTTTTTTAAACAAGATTTTAGCTTTAGCAAATTTTATCCACCATAACATAGTGACACTTAGAAAGGGTCATTATAATTGTCTGTTTAAGGTGTCTGTTTGTTACCTATCACTACTAAACAGCTGAACCGATCTTGATGAAATTTTGCAAGAACGTGTGCAAAGTGAAACGATACTTTTTCAAAAAACACTGGAGAAGAAAAGCCAGAGTAAATCACAGAACGCACTTGTAGTAAACAAACAGCCAATATTCACATAACGTGCGTTTAGCCCCCAAAACTTGAGAGGGATACTTTTTATTGCTTTTATACTACGTGTACGTTTAATCGAATTTGCCGTTAATTTAGAATAATTAAAAAAATCGCACGTTTTTGATTTAAATTTTGAATGACAATTAGCCGCTGAGTTATGTATAATTATTATCATAGATAAATATACAATTATTATTAATATGTCTAGTGCAACTAGTGCAAGATAACAAAGTGCCCAATACATAGCTAAATACAACTTATTTGTATATGAATAATTTTCCATTCGCAAACGTAGTTGTTATCGCAGGACCTATTCTGACCTCTAAAACTCAAGTGCGACAACATTTATTTACTTAGAAGTGTTACGTCAACTCACAGAGCAGTCCAATGAATTATTCAAGAGAAACAAACTGTTCAGAATGAAAAATGATTGGAATACGAAACGTATTTCCTTGAAACACTACCACTTGCTACATGGAATCCACATGACTATGGCAGACTTCGAAGGTTATAAAGATACAATGGATTTATAATGTAATGAACATTTAGTGAGGTGTTCCTTTTTTGAAAATAATGGAAGATTGATTGAGGACGGGGCTTACGAATCAATCATAAGATTTTGTGGAGGTTTCTGAGGTAATCAGTGTGATCATACGTGAATATTTACTTATAATATGTATGATGAAAGGTGATTTATAGAAAACTATTAGTAATTACTAGCCTCACCTAAACCATAGGCTACCAGACTATAGGTTTTTTATTATCATATTAACGTATGGCGGCTGTCATGTAATCCAGCCTGGGTTTCTTGACGAGACGGCTATTTATCAGTAAATATACGTAAAGGATGAGAGAGTGGCCTCAATAACATTGATGATGATTCTGACCAAGAATCAGAAATCTCAATCTATTTTCCTGTACTAAACACGTGAACGTTTGGATAAATTGATGTCACAATCTGTATCACCTATTATTTGAGTCGTATTTTCTCACTTTCCATCACTACTGTATAGATACTAGGTAGTACGCTTATCTTAAAGTGTCTGAATTAAAGTCACGTCTTCAATAAAACAAAATTAGTTGTTACGAAATCGAGTTACGCCACCGACCGCGACCGTCCCAACAGCTGGCCTCAAATTTTTATACGTGCATTGACTTGCTGCTAGCAAACTTGAATGTTATATCAGTTCTTAGCGTAATAAATCTTTAATGGAGTACTTAAAGGGTGCTCCTGTGAATAAATAAGCAATTATTGGCTTGGAAGAAGACTGCTACCTGCAACATTCAAGCGGATGTTGGGTTTTTCTCGGACGAGATGAGAATGTTTATTTCTACTAAGGGAATCTGGAGTAATCTACTAGCGGGTATTTCACTTGCCCCGCTTAAAGTTTTTGAAGATAACAAGTATAAATTGTTTTTTTTTTTAAACTTCCGATAATAAAGCTGGTATACCTACTTAATCTTCAAACGGACCAGCGTCTTTCATGGCTAAGTGGCAAACAAGCAACGGGCCACCTGATGGTAAGTGGTCACCTATAGACACCTACAATACCCGGGGCATTGTCAGTGCGTTGCCTACCTTTGAGGACTCTATTCACCCTTCGTTTGAAGCAGTCCAAATTATATTACGGAGGAAAAACCGAAGGTGGTAAGCCATTCCACAACTTACAGGTACGTGGCAGAAACAATCGATCAAATCGAACAGTGCGAGTCTTCCACGCATCTATAATGTGCGGATGGCATTTCTGGCGATGGCGGCCGGTTCGGTGGTATATAGCTTGGATTTGCTTAACCTCCAGCTAATACCGAAAAAAGTCTGCCTAAAACAGGGGGCGAGGTAAACACGTATTCCACCCACTGACATAACATTCACATTTACATGAACATTTAGTTCTACAAACGCACACTTCAATATTGAGCGGCACCAGAGCGACACACAACTGCAATAGAGATGATCTTACGGACGACCAATTGTGTAAGAGCTAGAGGGGCAGCTTTAGGTATAACAAATCCATTCTTTTTGAGACCAGCGTTTACAATTACCACATCATCAGCCAGAAAATGTCCTCTTCTGAACATAGGCCACCCCCTTTAACCCCCACACTGAACGAAAGCCTGCCTTTTGCATCCACTGGATGCCAGCGACTCTCACAATGTCGTCGGTCCATCTAGTGGGAGGCCTACCTACGCTGCGTCTTCCGGTTCGTGGTCTCCACTCAGGAACCTTTCTTCCCCATCGGTTATCGGTTCTTCGAGCGATGTGGCCAGCCCATTGCTACTTCAACTTGCAAATTTTAACAGCTATGTCGGTGACACTTGCCATAATAAACGCTAAACAGTATACACCTATGATATACCAACAGATAAGCACAAAGACCCTCCATCAGTTCGTCGATCCCATCTCCCAACATTGCCTTTCACATTACTTAATAAGTAGGTATTCCAAGGCATCCAATTGGAAAATTCAAAGCCGTGCCAACTCCCAAGTTCACAAACAGTAACTAAGCCCACATCTCTCCCCTAGGGTTCGTCGGTTCGCCCCAATTTCATCCCTTCACGTTTTGACCTAGTTCTAAAAAGGGGCTCGTTCGCAGTAGCTTTAAAACGGGGTTGTATGTAATCTCTCTTAGTGTGCCCCTGTTTTTGTAGTCAGATACTAGCTTCAGATCCGCCTTCGTCTTGGAGCTTTTCTTTCTAGGACCTAAATAAGAATCTTTAGTAATGCTGCACTGTAAGACCAAACCTACCTAAACTAACCTTTGTATTGTTTGTATACTTACCTAAAAACTGCAACAAATGTTTGTAATCAGATGCTTTATTATGGATGATTCGGATCGTGATCGCGAGCGCGTGCCATCTCACTCGCGCACGCGCAACGGGACGGCATGCAATTTCGATCCCGATCAAACTTCTATAATAAGGCCGCTGGTTCTCAATTCGGCCCGTTATTCTTTTTCCTTTTTTATATGTAAATACATACACTGCGATTACGCTGGCACCTGTTAACCAATTTGCGTGTTTCTTTTTTTATCATGTAAAAGAAACCCGCGAGGTGGTCCCACAAAAATTTCATTTATTACCGTGTAGTCGTTTTTAATCCAGCTCAAATAATATGGATTTTTGCTAGAGCGCCTAAGAATTTCGCGGTAACAAATCACTACAATGCTTTTGTTTTGTCTTTTGTTCAAGTCAAAACAAGGAGGTATTCATGAATGGATGTGTTATCGTATCTATAAATAAACTAGTAGATTGCCCTGAACAGAGTTAAAGAAGGCATTCCACTATCATAGTTGTTTCGCAAAAAAATCTAAAATTAATTAATTTAAAAAAAAAATACTTCAAAAAACCAAAAAACAAACATTCTAAGGTATTATACCACAATAAAGAACAAAATAATATTTTACACGGATTTTGAAGTCGGGATTTTGAAGTTGTTCACAACTACAAAATAAATTTGAATTTTTTAAATCTATTTGGTTAACAAAATATCGTTACCCGACTTCAAAATCCGTGTAAAAATATTATTTTGTTCTTTTCTAAAGTCGGTTTTATTAAAAAGATAATTTAATATTTACAGAAAAAAAATGCAAGAAACTCCACCCCCCTCTGTTTTAAAATTCTATCGGAAGTTTACTACCTAGTGAATAATGTAGCATATTTGAATAGGAATTTATTCATGCGGCGAAGTCTGAAGTAGGCAAATAGCACACAATAGACAAGGTCCTCTCACACGTGGGGTCAACGACCGCAACACGGCTGTCAGTGCCGAACAGCAACTATTATCCAACCTGTGCCGCGCGACGATGTCGCAACTCGCAAGACAGGCAAGGCCGCTGATATTTCGGCAAACAATTCGCCATTATAGAAATTACCATCACGACAATAACTTATTGGAATCGGTTCGAAAGGCTGACAGGAAAAAATGAGGACAAGATAATAAATCCACAAGAGAAACGCGCTCTAGACGTTCAGATATGCAATACGAATTGAACCAAACATATCTAAAACGAAATGGCTAGCTAAATAATAGAATGCTAAATTGGCATTTAAACCAAGCATTTATTTCCTCTGACAGCTGCAATAACATTGTTAAAAAAACTAAATAACTGATTTACTGAAGTAAGTATATCGGGTATCTGCTAGTCTTACGTTCAAAAACCTAGCGAAAGTGATCAAAATTCGAGGTTTTCATTCAATTTCTACAGTGTTATTGCAGCTGTCAGAGCAAATAAATGCTTGGATCGTGTTAAGGTAAGCTGACTACGATACTATTAATCAAACAAATACACAGTTATACGATTATTAACGGGATATTAACCGTGATAAGGTTGTGCATTGATCTTTTCATTGAAACATATTTCCCTATACAGAAATTTTTAGATATATTTATGTAAGTAAGTGGAGTATAGGATATTAATTGATAGATACGACAATAAAGGTAAGTAGCTGCTAATGTCCTATTTGCCGGTCGACATGGGCCAGCAAATATTGCGCAAAGCAAAAGCAGCGGACCGAGAACGGCTCCCTGCGCGATTGCGCTACAAATCGTAAACAAAGTCGATCTCACGCCTACGTCGAACGGTGATAAATGCTGCGTAAACACAGAAACCAAAAGTGTATAGTGTATAGTGTGTAAATATGGCCTGTTTAATAACAGAGTAATATTAAAGCGTGTTAATAATAACATATAATCAGAGAAAGGAAATGGTTATCTGTTCAATGTCATCGCAAATTATATTGGAATATTACCTATTACGTCTACAAATAATATATATATATGCCTACGTGGTAATGCAATGCAAATTCTTGGTAGAACCAAAGGCTAATCATAGAAAAAAGCTATTGTAACAGAAATTTACCGAAGTTATTTGTCTACAAAATTGTAAAGAACTTGTTCATTTAGAGCCAAGGACAACGGAGCAAATTATGGCAACGCCTGAGACAACCCTGACATAGTTGGGGATCAAAGAATTCAAAGAGAATCCAGCACCCTGACTTTCATAAAAATATTAATATCTATTTACATATGCATAAAGTTTACTTCGGAATCTGTTTTAATTAAAGTTACAATCTCAACGTTGGCGCACCAGCTCGTACACCTCACCCACGAAATTGAAGATTTTCCTCGAGTCTTTATATTCCTTGACCTAATTGACTCTTGATTTTTCTTTCATGCCAGTTTGAATAGCGTGTGATAAATGGATATGAGCGCTGAATTTAACTTTTTAAATTTATTACAACATACCTATTCGTTTTCTGACGACATTCTATAAATGTATTGTATAGTTCTTCTCTCCAATAGTTTAAGAATTGGCATAGTCTATACTGTATACTAATATTATAAAGAGGAAAGATTTTATTGTTTGTTTGTTTGCATTGAATAGGCCCCGAATCTACTGAACCGATTCGAAAAATTCTTTCACAGTTCGGAAGCTACACTATCCCCATGTAATATAGGCTATATTATATTTTTTTTTAAATAGGGATCCTTACTAAAACTCCAATAATGTAACCCAAGGTGTAAAAAAATAAGATTTACAATTTTGACTTTGCGTGTTTGACAGTTCTAAGACAGGACAACGTCTAGGCTGTCAGGTCAGCTAGTCTATACTATCTATACTAATATTACAAAGAGGAAAGATTTGATTGTTTGTTTGTTTGCATTGAATAGACTCTGAAACTACTGAATCGATTTGAAAAATTATTTCACTGTTGGGAATCTACAGTATCCTCGGGTGACATAGGCTATAATCTATACCCGTGCGAAGCTGGGGCGGACCGCTAGTCTCTACATAGTATAAATTAAAGTCGCTTTCTGCGTCTGTCTGTCTGTATGTCTGTATGGCCG
Organism: Agriopis aurantiaria; assembly: GCA_914767915.1. Lineage (NCBI taxonomy): Eukaryota > Metazoa > Arthropoda > Insecta > Lepidoptera > Geometridae > Agriopis > Agriopis aurantiaria. The sequence goes on along the minus strand of OU611992.1, from coordinate 12,217,208 downwards.
CTAACTCCTCCCAAACCACGCAACGGATTTTGATGCGGTTTTCACTATCAGTTAGATATATTTTCACGGAAGGTTTATATATATAGCTAGCGACCCGCCCCGGTTTCGCATGTAAATTACACCCGTGCGAAGCCGGGCGGGCGGGTCGCTAGTATAGTATAAAGTAAGTCCTAGTCTAGACCGATTAAATATGTTGTTCAACAAGATTAACGTGCCATAATATTAGCACCGAGTTTTAATGTTGTTTATCATGCATGGCATGACACTTCGGGATATTAATATAAATGTCTCAGTAACAAGGTTAAACAAAGAATTTCCACTTACCTGGCCTTTCCTTTGTATCTTTACAATAATAATTTACTACAGTTATATGATTATTAACGGTAAATTTACCGTGATAAGGTTGTGGATGGAGCTCCCGATATTTCGGCGTAGGCACTTGCATAATATTCACGTAAAGACAAGAAAGCGGGTGGATGGCAATTTTTTTTAAAGACAGGTGCAGACATAACTATCTACTCTTTTTCTTAGTCTAAAAAATAATCTCTTAAATAATCAAAAATTGCCCGTTAATAATAATGTAAATATGTAAGAATAATTTAATTGCCTAACCTAAGTACTCCTTATAATAAGGGCTTATGCCCAAATGGGTCCAAGCCGTTGTTCTCTGAAAATAAATTTTCATACATCAATTCCCATAGCAGTTCAACAAAAAATTACAAAGAGTACAATATAATGTATTCAATTCTGCAAACATATTAAAATACAACCAGCATTCAGAATAACGAACTGAGCCGTTTGAACTCCTGCAACCGGTTCGGCTGACCCGAGGAGAAGGCAACCCGACCACCGACGTTGGACGTTGCACAAACGATCGAGATATCAGACAATCTACGAATACAATTGTAAACGCAAGATTATCTTCGTAATATATCGCAATTATTGACTGATAAGATGCAGATACTAAACGAATTGCAAGTAATGCTGATAAAGCTGGTGTTGCTATTTTAATAAGTAATGATTGAGATACCAAAACGAAACTTTCACTTGATAATAGACATTGAAGGTAGAAGCAATTAGAATTAAGTATGTCTTCACAATAGTTAGGTAATTTAACTGAATGCCGAACAATACACCCAGCTCTACATAACATCGCTGCAACATTATTATTATTAAAAGTATAATATAAAACTAAGATCAATGACTTTCATACCTACTAAACAATAAACAGGATCGTGTTTACGACTCTTAAAATGGCGCTCGATGACATTTATGGGCAAGTACAAGAACATATTTCGAATACCATAGTCGCATGATTTCTAAACAGATGTAGTTGTTTTATTTGCAAGATGTTCGTAGCCTTGTAGTTGTCAAATCGTGATAAAACAACAGTTAACTGAGTTATCACTGACAAACAATAAAACATTAACGGAGAGACTCGACACCTCAGAACGCATGCCAGTTATCTTAATAGCATTTCGTATTGTAGTCACAAACAACATAATCTGGACAGACGGTTACGTCACTGTAAATAACGTTTTGAAGAGACAGGATACAGATAATTTATCTGCAATAAAGTCCAGATGAAACCCCGCTGTAAATTAAAGTGCCGGAGGTGTTCCTTTTGTGACCGTTAGTATACTTTTTATATCCTTTGCGCACATAGTTTAAGGAGTTTCTTTTGAACTAACTTCATGCCTTTGAAGGCTATTTTTCATTTAACGAAGACGAGAAAGTATCAATGTAATAAATCATGACGGCAAGTACTTTATACTTTGTGTTTTTTTATTATAGCAAAATTTTACACGGGAAACCAGCTGATAAAAAAATTGAATTAACATAGCTTAATTGAATTGTTTTTTTATACTAATATTATAAAGAGGAAAGATTTGTATGTAAGTATGTTTGTAACGAATTGGCTCAAAAAGTAATGGACCGATTTAAAAAAAATATTTCATGTTGGGAAGCGACACTATCCCCGGGTGACATAGGCTATAATCTATACCCGTGCGAAGCTGGGGCGGACCGCTAGTATAATATAACTTGTCATCATTGACATTGTTAGTGAGTCTCAAAAAGGCCTAGAGCCCTAGAACTACGAAAAAGCGTTCACAGAAAGTCAATGCAACTTCAGACGGAATCCTACAGTTATTGGCTGTAGCTAACCAGCTTATTCAGCCAATTTAATTAGTCCAGAGGTTTAATTAGCAATGGGCAGTGGACCGTGGCGTAATTACGATCGTCAACCACACGCGGTGCCAAGGCGGTGCCAAGCTGTGCCCAGATAAGCTTTCAATTTTCAACTTTAGAAATAATTCTGAAACTTGACATTTTTTCCAGGTTCATTCATAGGGGGAAAATCCCATACTACGTACGAAAGACACAGCTTCATGCTTTAGAATCTCAAGTAAAGCAGGTTGGATTTTCAGAAATGAATTGAAGGAATTAAGATTTTTGTTTCCGCAGATTCAGAAACACTTCAACCAAAACCTTTCAAAACAGCACTTGCGTTTAATGATGGAGAACAACAGCAACAGCATAGGTAAGGTGTACAAAGTTTTATCATTTATGCGTTATGCCACAGCACTAGCTACGTAAGAACTAACCAACTAATCACATTAGCTATAATTAACCTCATTTAAACAGGTATACAAGAAACAAGTAACATATATTTTCTGAATGATCAATCATCATCAAGATCTGCAACATAACTCATAATTTGCAATCGTGATGACTTTTTGGGCTAAATACGTGTATTTTAAGAGGGGGCAACCGAAATTTTATGCTAATTTGCCATGATATTCTAACTAAACCAAATATCCGATCACCGTAATAATTGATATATGTGAATTTTCAATTCATTTTCTTTCCGCCATTAAGACAGAAACATAATAGCAAGATATTTACTCGATACTTTAATGTTTTGAAAATGGTGCCTTTTTGCTAATTTTTTTGATTTTACTTGGAAAGTACTTCAGTTACATATCTAAAATAAATACTCACCGAAGGAAAATATAGTTTGTTTTCCAGTGTTAAGACAAAATTTACCTAGATTAATTAGTACTCTCATAATAAATTATATTCGATTTGAGACTTACGTCCTTTAGTTCTAAGCAACTATTCGGTCAAACGGCAAGTCCGATATTCAGTCTTATTCTGTTGCGCTTTGCATCTAAATAGCGAAACATGCTCCGTTTAACCTCAGTACCGCACTGTGCCTCAACGGGGAAGGACGCACGCGCTTGCTTTTCGCCTTGGTTTTATCTTCCGAGTGCGATTATATCAACACCTACTGTATTTTCAAACAAAGGATAATATAAAAAATCGATGGCTCGAACGCGACCACTTGATGCGGCTACCAAGTGGTGACAATGACCTTAGAGCACAGACTAGGTAAAGCTACTACGAAAAAATAACATAGATACAAATAAAATGGATACGACTAGGCCCTAACGAATCCATTATTATGTATGCTCAGTAATATAACTATTAGAGTCGGAGTGTTTCTTTGTGACAGACAAACAGACAGAGAGAGAGAGAGAGAGAGAGAGAGAGACGGAGAGAAGCAGAGAGAGAGAGTCAGAAAGATAAAACTAAAAATTAAATGACATTATAAAATAATTTAGATTCATTATAATTTTATAAAATTAAAATTAAAAATCATTTAAATTAATGTGATGGTTAATTTGACTTGAGAGTTCCATCCACATTTTCTCACGTTTTTACGAGAAGCGGCTTTCTGCAAAAGGAGGAAGGTTCTCAATTTTAACAGATAAAAAATAGCTTGGTAATAATGGAAGCAAAAAAACATCTTCTAATAAAAAAAAATTTAAATGTGGAAAGTCAAACAATAGGTACTTATGTTTTTAACCGACTTCAAAACAGGGGCAAGGTTCTCAATTCAACCGGTATAAAAAAATACTAGTCGAATTGAGGACCTTCCTCCTTCTTTGAAGTCGGTTAAAAACATAAGTACCTACTGTTTGACCAGTTGGGTTGGCTCGGGTATGTGCTGGTAAGGGGAAATGCACAATACACTAGCGGGACTACTTACCTTAGTCAAAGTCAAATACTACTTACCTTTTTATCCGACTTCAAATAAGGAGGAAGGTTCTCATTTACCTTAGAGTACCTTCAATTCGACCAGTATTTTTTTATACTGGTTGAATTGCAGTCCACCACTGCGGTGCAACAATGCGGTGCAACACTGCGTTGCAACACTGCGGTGCAACAGTGCGGTGCAACAGTGCGGTGCAACAGTGTGGTACAACAGTGCGGTACAACAGTGCGGTACAACAGTGCGGTACCATCTTTAAATATTTTGAATCAGTAGCATAAAATACGAGTTTCTCAGATCAAACGCTAGGTGGCACCACCAGTATTTCAGCAAAGTGAAGTTATATCAAAAAATAAATAGCTATTTTTGAATATTTTGAACTAATTGGTTGGAAACATAGGTGAGTTTTTTTTTGAGGATTAGGTGAGGTTTTGCGTGATTTGCGTCCAACACTAGATGAGAGCATTTATATTTCAGAGAATCTTGACTTGTATCGTAAAATATTTCTGCCATCCTTGCATATTTTAAATCAGTAACGGTGATTATAGATTGTTCAGTTCTAATACTAGAAGACATCTTCAATATTTCAGTGAAGACGTTAAATCAGAAAATATTTCAGCCATCCTTGAATATTTTAAGTCTGTGGCATCGATTAATGGCTGCTGAGGTCTAAAGCCAAACGACGGCACCAATATTTCAGAGATTTTGAGAAGTAGCTTCACTAACGAAATTTCTTTATTTAATTCAAATCCGAAAATATTTTGACCATCACTACATATTTTGAGTTTTATTCAGTGGTAAATGATTTCACAGGGTGAGTATTAGGGAACTAACGCAGTATTTTTCATACATTTTGGGTAATGAGAAGCCACAGGCAAACCACGGCAAAACTTATCTCAGATGGCGCCACCTTCGCTGGTGCTGTCATTTGTGGCTTATTTGAGGTTATAAACATTGCTCTTGAATGAAACAATAAAAATAAACTTTGCCTTTAAACAGTAAAATGTTTCTTATATTTCAGAGAATCATGACTTGTATCGTAAAATATTTCTGCCATCCTTGCATATTTTAAATCAGTAACGGTGATTATAGATTGTTCAGTTCTAATACTAGAAGACATCTTCAATATTTCAGTGAAGACGTTAAATCAGAAAATATTTCAGCCATCCTTGAATATTTTAAGTCTGTGGCATCGATTTATGGCTGCTGAGGTCTAAAGCCAAACGACGGCACCAATATTTCAGAGATTTTGAGAAGTAGCTTCACTAACGAAATTTCTTTATTTAATTCAAATCCGAAAATATTTTGACCATCACTACATATTTTGAGTTTTATTCAGTGGTAAATGATTTCACAGGGTGAGTATTAGGGAACTAACGCAGTATTTTTCATACATTTTGGGTAATGAGAAGCTACAGGCAAACCACGGCAAAACTTATCTCAGATGGCGCCACCTTCGCTGGTGCTGTCATTTGTGGCTTATTTGAGGTTATAAACATTGCTCTTGAATGAAACAATAAAAATAAACTTTGCCTTTAAACAGTAAAATGTTTCTTGACAGTGGCGAATCTCAGAAAAAAGTTAATGTTTCCTTAGCTGGTAAAAAAGCGAATCTTTTGGCAAGGTAGGTATGCAATAAAATTATCAATCACTGCGTTGCAACACTGCGGTGCAACAGTGCGTTGCAACACTGCGGCGCAACAGTGCGATGCAACACTGCGTTGCCACACTGCGTTGCAACACTGCGTTGCAACACTGCGTTGCAACACTGCGTTGCAACACTGCGGTGCAACACTGCTTTACAACACTGCGGTGCAACACTGTGGACCAAGTAGACAGAGACACTATGATTATACAAGTCGCATTGAGAACCTTCCTCCTTATTTGAAGTCGGATAAAAAGGTAAGTAGTAATACCTACTGTTAGACCGGCCGGGTTGGCTCGGGTAGGTACTGGTAGGTCAAACAGTAGGTATATTAGGCCGACTTCAAATAATGAGGAAGGTTCTGTGAAGGATGATGATGATATTTTTTAGTAAATTGAATTGAATGGAATGGAATTGAATTGCATTGCATTAAATTACATTAAATTAAATTAAATAAATCATACTTAAATAGATATTAACAACCAGGTATACTCGTAGAACAAACACAAAATGTTCATCACATTAATTTTGTCCTAGGTGGGAATCGAACCCACGCCCGAAGCTCAGAAGGTAGATTCACTACCAACTGGACCAACGGGCTTTCGGGTATTTCGTTTCGCGTGTTTCGTTTAGTATAGTATAGCATAGCGTAGCGTAGCATAGCATAGCATAGCATTAGTTTAGTTTAGTTTGATTTAATGTTTAACGATCTCTGACTCTCTGTCTCAAGCGTAAAATTTTAATTTGAAAATTAATTTAGGCAATTTCAATTTAATTTATATAATTTATTAATTTTATATTGATATTGTAGAAAACTTAAAAATTAAGTTTAAAAATATACAACAAACACAATTTTGAAAATTGAAATAAACAATTTACGGTTTTGCGCGCCGCGACCGAACCCAGCTAATCGCCAAAACGCCAACATTATGCTTATCCTGTGTTTATTACTCCTTGCCGCATGACGAGTTCGACTACGCGAGTTATGTGTACTGGAGCTGCGCGCGACTGCCGCGCTGCCGTGGTTGTGTTTCACACTAATGCGGGTGATGCGAGACGCGCGGGTGAAATCAGAAATTTTCCTCGCTTTATACGCACTCTTAATAAACAAATAGCAGACGATATTGCGAAAGAAACCTTTGAAATGAACCTTCAGTACAGCCCGCTCACCGACCAAGGCCAGCGGTCACGGCTGGGCATGGTGCTACTTAACTGCACGCTGAAAATAATAACGAAAGAACTCAACAAAATACCGTCTGTAATTACCGCGACATTTTCCAACATAATGGGCAGTGAAACTAAATGTAATTTCTCGAGCGATCGACGCATTCGATTGCGCCACGAGTCGGAATGCACAGGTGAAGTCAGAACTCAGAAGTAAACAACTTGAAATCGAGTTATTTTCGTGCGTTGAAGTGAGCATACATTCGTCCGCTTGTCCGCTATAAACTATCCATGATGCCGAAATACTTTCGTCAATGCTGTAACAGGCATAACAGGTTATTCAAACGGGGCCATAGTTGTGTTGGTGTAAATATAACAGTGAATTTCTCGAGTCACGCTCCGTTAGACACCGTCGCATGTCCAACAGACCTTCCTGCTTCGACTCCGGTAGATTCCTGACGTTTAACTATGGTTTATGTTTCGTGATAGATCAACTCTTTTAGTTTAAATTTAAACTGTGTATACTGTATAGCATTAAATAAATTTCAGTTCTTGACTTGAAGACGCGGTTTCAAAAAAACTTAAGAAATTTCAGTGTCTATAGGACAATGTTTATTTAAAAATACCTACGCATTTATGTTAATGATGTTTACGATTATGTTTGCAGCTTTGCAGTAGGAGACCTTGAGAAAACGTCTCTTGGATTGTGTATGACATCACGTATTTTCTTGTTTAAGAACATTCTGCTCGAGATAAGATCACCTACGCTACAATACAAGAAAAAAATGCCGTAGTTTCTAAAAACTAACTGATTAATTTGAGTTTACTGTTTACGGTAAAAGAAAAGTATCTGACTATCCGAGTATCTACTAAGAATGCAGAGCAAGTATGGTATCACACAAGCGGAAGAGACTCGTAGTGCGTGACCGACGGCGGCATGTCGCCAGCTTTGTGCCGAGGAATATAAACTACCAATATTGACAACTTAGCTCTAATAAATTCTGTAGGAACTGTGCAACCAACTTATATGAAGAGTTGTGAGGGAATACCACTATCGTATTTTCTTAAAAACACCGATTTTATGGATTTTTTTAGTTCCTTCATTAGCCTTCTACAGATAAATAGGTCGTAGTGTTAGAGACTTCATTAGGAGGTTAGTACGCGGAAATTGAATCTCATTTAGATAGTTAAAGGCAGGTGGAAAATATTACCTAAATTGCCCTATAAATCTTGTCAATCCGTACTGAAACAGTCTCGATTGGATGGTTTCAGTACCTTAAAGTTTAAAACACTGTTTTAAACTATCACGGTTGTTCACTAAAGTTATATGATTATTTACGGGATATTTACCGTGGTAAGGTTGTGGAATGAGCTCCCGATATTTCGGCGCAGTTACATGCACCATGTTCACGGGAAGACTGAAGAATGCGGGTGGTTGGAGAACAGTTAAAAAGTTAGGTGCAGACATAACGATCTACCCTCTTTCTTAGTCTTTTGCTGCGGTTATCACTGGAACTCGAACTCGAACCTAAGTCCCGACAAAACACACTCACTGTATCACTGCGTATATTATTTTGAACACATTTTGAACGCGAATTTATATTTTTATTTTTGTGGCAACCTAATACTGGATACTAAAGTTTAACTCTATTAGAGCGAGCATTGTATCCAAAAAGCCGTACTCAAAGTCTATGTAATGATCAAGTTATCGATCGACTGTAGGATTATGATACTATAGGAAGATGATAGATACCACGATATGGTACCTTTATATAAGTAAACAATAGGCTAACTGCATATTAATATTTCTTGTGCTCGAGGCGAAAGACCTTGAAGTAGGTAGATACTTACAATAAAAAATAAAGTCGTGTGGATTAATATCAGAGGACGTGCAATTCTATTTTTGAATGGCATTCGAGCATATAAAACGTAAAGGCTTGCTAAGTATTTGGGTCGAGTTTCGGGTGCAAGCTATTTCCAATCTTCCCCGTGCTACGGATTCCAAATGCTTGAGGTGATACGACGATGTGGAACTGAGTAGGTATACTCATCTCGCTTACACTCTCAGAGAAGGAAATCAACACGGCATTATGTGCATAGTTAAAACAAATGTAAAAAGGTAAGTACCTATTTAACATTGGCATATTCAAGAATATAAGGAGACATATTATGGCAGGCAGATATTGAATATAATTCATGATCAGTCTTTGATGGAACTTGAAATTTATGGATATTGGTGGTTGATTGTTCCTTCTATCTTACTAATAAGCAGGGGCAAGAAAGAATCGGAGATAAAAACGAAGGTATACTATGTTAAATAATACATAAATCACAATAAAAGGCATTCAGGTTATGAAACTACAACATGTTTACAGAACAATAGCATTTTATTCAGTGACAAAGTAGATAGGTACCTACGTGTTAAGTGTCACGATTGTGTTGTTGTAACAAGTCTTTGTTAAGATGTATTGGCATCGAGAAATGAAGTTAAGAATTAGGAAACACTAGTTCTCAACTGTTATGGAAAATACTGTATTAGTATCAGTTGGAAGACTTGTTTTATTCGATTTAAAGTATAGACAATAGATAAGTCTTTAAGAACATTCAAGGAAAAAAGATAGAATGTGCAATACTTAGAGTGTACTATAGCTGTTGCCCATGACTTCGTTCAAGTTGACTTCCATATAAACTTTCAACCCCCTTTAATTCATCTCTTTCGCAAAATCCTTTCTCATTGGATCTCTACACCCGGTAAGGAATCATCCCGCCAAACTTCAGTTTCGTAGGTTAAGTAGTTTTCGAGATTTCGTGATGAGTCAGTGATCGAATGACTAGATGAACTTCGCTTTTTTGGTTACTCGCCTGATGGTAAGCGACGGTGTGACCAAAGATGGAACACGTTGATCTAGAAGAAATCTATAATGAAATAAACCAAATGACACCACCCAGGTGACCATAGTAGAAGAGACCGATATTATAAATAGAATAGACTAAGCAATTAATTATAGTAGTAGGGGTTGTAACTTGTAATATAATATTGTAAATGAAAAAATCTACCACAGATGCAGTATATTATGGTAAATACTACTCTTTCGCCTATTATTTAGCCGCCAAGCAGTGTTACCTTATTCAAGAATTAAAGGACAATATTTCCGGCTACAACTTAGAATACTTTTAAAGGTGATCATCGCAGTGCGGTGCTGTGCACTTGTTCATGATGTAGACTCTTAAAAAAGTTATTTTAATTTAATGTTAGTAATAAAAAAGTTAAGTTTCATTTGTATTTTCGGTGTGTAATAAAGTTGTATTGTATTGTATTGTATTGTAATACTAATAATGTAAGAAATGTAAGTTATACTAACTAACGACAAGTAAATCGCTCGTAAAGTAAAATAACTGATGAAAAGGGTTCATCGGTTGTTTGAAATTACAAATTTATTTTCGTTGGACAAAGACAGGTTTAAGGTAAAGATGGCGACGTAAGTAATGATCATGAGAGAACAAGTTTGTAAAGTATTATTTTAGTCGACGGCTGTGAGGCGCGGAGGCCGCGCAGGTTGATTACAAAGGGCCGGAGCGAGGTTACACGAGCCTTTATAAGGACGGCGAGTAAATATTTTCAATGCGATGAGTAAGTACGGTGGTGTGATATGTGTGAATTGCTTGTATGTGGAACCTCATGAGGGATAAATATTGCTGTTTGTTCAGCGTCATTGGAGAGTGAATTTTCTGAAACCTGTAACTCGTTTCCCTGATTTCTATATGTACAATATTTACATATATTAATAATCTACATGGCTTAATGCAGGATACATTCAAAGCACCGACATAAACTGTGACGGATATCATTGACAAATTAATATGGAAAACAAGTAAGCCATGAGTACAATCCTTAATTGTTAGGAACCATGTTGTGCACCTGTCTACGCAATAACACGAGAGAATATACCGTTATCATTAAAAAAAAACACCTGTGAATATATCGGCTTTCTTGTACATACATACTGGAAACATAACATTCTAAATATTAAAGTTAAAAATAGAATGACTGATAACCTCTTGTAACACAATCACACTATACTCATACTTAATATTTAATTGGAAAAAAAACCTGACTCTTTGTTATCTGATATTTGGCAAGGATCAAAGAACATCTTGACAACAGGGTTAGCTTTTTGTTCATGTCAAGCGAATGCACAGTATTGCAGAGAGCAGAAACGAAAAAGTTAAAATAGAATCGCTGATAAACTCTACCGTTGGATATAACTCGGCTGTTATCTTATTCGTGTTCATGTTCCCTCAATCATCAAAGCTACGGTCGGTTATTTGATCACTTTGTCTTGGCTAGCTCTAGTTGATAACAAGTTTTCCAGCTGCTTGAACATTGTTCGCCTTTGTTCAAAGTTGCCTATACTATGACTGATAGAAAGCGACCTTTTCTTGTCCATAAATGGAGATGTTGTAAAACTCGTTTGGTGAAAAATTCCACGATGCAAGTAGCGCTTCCATAATCTTTGTCTTGACATGTTTCTGCAGATGTAACATTTCACACATGTCAGTTACATTAGTGTAGACTGTGGATTAACTAAGTTTTATTTAGGTCAGTAGTATATATACCAACTAATTTAAAAGTAAATTAGTGTTGCTCTGGATTATCAACATTTTAGCTCTAATTCATCCACTGCTAGCTTCTTATTCAGCAAATCATCATTCTTTCAAATCCCGCGCTGATCTTGCCTGAGTTACCCTGGACATAATAATTGATCCAAATTGCTAAACTTCAGCTTAAATATAGGTCTTCTCAAATAACCATGATATGATCTAATTCCTTCCAGCCCATTTTTCTATCGGACGGCCAAGGCGAAAAAGCGTCACCATTTCATGGAAGAGCGTGGTTGATATTCCGAAAACCCATACGACGCGCTTTGATTCCACCTTTATGCTCATTATGCGAACTGTTAGACTATGAACTGTACTGCCTGAAGTTATAATAATAATTGTTATAATTTGGGTGTATTCAAGTAGGGAGTGAATCAGTTTCTTCTAGACAAGCGTGCTCCTTCGTAAGCCGCATAATCGCTTAACATCAGGCGAGTAGGCGGTTAGGCGCAAGACTATTATGTATTTAACTAAATACAAAATATTTACGTAAATTTTTCAAGATCTATACGTAATTTGGTCACAAATAAACTTTTTCTTTCTTTCTTTCACTATACCGCTTTCATCAAAATCATCTGACATCCATTTTTCTCTTGCTGTGTATCTTCCATTTGCATAGATCTAAATCATTATATAGATTGAAGGACACAATCACATAAATTATGTATTTTGATGGATTCGCTTCACTAACTATACGTCAACAATGACAAGCCTAGTGGCTCAATTTATTCTCGTTATCTTCTTGTCCATTTTGACGTAGGTAATTGTCTTCTAAAAGTCGACAACTAAACACAAGGTCGGATCGAGGTTCGAGTAGTTTTTTGTATCTTCCTCGTGGTTAGTTTTTTACAAACTGTCCAGCCAGATCAACAACAGATTTGTATCAACAAATCACTGTTTGTTTTTCATACTCTACATTCTACACTACAGTCTACATATAATTATGTCAACATCAACAGTTCAATTATAAACTACGACACAAATTATTTGATTGTAGCTATGCCTACGCCTCGTGAATACTCGTGATTGTTTCGTTTTCAGGGGCCTTACGGACAACAGCTATTACAGGCACCTAATCCGCTCAGTTGGAAAATCACGCGACCGCAAACCTATTCGCGCCCAGATACGGTTTGCGGTCGCGTGATTTGTCAACTGAGTGGATTAGGTGCCTGTAATAGCTGTTGTCCGTAAGGCCCCAGGACAGAAATATGTTATTTTCGTCTTCACGATGCACATTCCTTGCCAAGTTTTTTCAAGATCAGTTCTGCGATTTAGTCCTGAAAAGTTAAGAAGCAAACAGAGAGTCTGAATAATTCTGGCTGTCCTGATTTTGGTTTGATATGATTCCTTGAGGGTCTTTGACCAGTGTGTGTTGCCAGTGATGACATATGGTACTGAGACGTGGTCCTTAACTGTTGGTCTTTTGGAAAAACTCAGAGTCACACAGCGGGCAATGGAAAGAGCTATGCTTGGAGTTTCTTTGCGCGATAGAATCCGGAACGTAGATATTCGCCAAAGAACCAGAGTCACCGACATAGCTGTTAAAATTTGCAAGTTGAAGTGGCAATGGGCAGGCCACATCGCTCGAAGAACCGATAACCGATGGGGAAGAAAGGTTCTGGAGTGGAGACCATGAACCGGAAGACGCAGCGTAGGTAGGCCTCCCACTAGATGGACCGACGACATTGTGAGAGTCGGGGGCATCCAGTGGATGCAAAAGGCACGCTGTCCTTCAGTGTGGAGGTTAAAGGGGGAGGCCTATGTTTAGCAGTGGACGTCTTCTGGCTGATGATGATGATTCCTCAAGTATTATCATTACAATGTCATGGATAATTACAATAGACTTTATAATTACACATAGATCGATAAGCCGTGTCTAATCAAACTTGTTTACTCTGATGGTACGTACGATACGAGACAAACAAGGCAATCATCATGTACCATAACTTTCACTACCATTGATTTTCCAACCTCGCAAACAACGCGAGAGTACAACTCTACGTTTCTACCAAACATTTTCAAGAGACAGCTAGCTTTCCCTCCAGCTCGGTTCGGCCCGGCCTCGGTTGATAAGTGGCCTAAGGGCTCCCCCCGCGCTCCGCTGACCTAGATCCCGCCCTTCGCCCTCGCGATCTTTGTGCTGCACGCCACTTGCACAACTCCGATATCAGCTGGAAGATAGCGACGGAACACGAAGCGTTAGATATTCTGCATTAGGATAGGATTTCGAAATGCTTGATTGCCCGCGTTTGGTTTATGTAACTGCCTATCTATAGGTTTATTTGTGTTTCGTGATGAGATTGGTTAGTTTAGTAACTATATCTACTATACCTATATAAGTTCTATCATACTTTTAGATCTGATTTTCATATTGATATTTTTTGTGGAGTGTGGACAGACCAATACAAACGGAATAACCATAACTAAATTAGACCTTTTATTTTTATTTTTTTGCAAAACTTTTTTTAAAATTAGTTGCAAACGAAAGTTTATTTGCAATACTCTTTTCCCTTGATCGAACTTATGAAACATAGTTAATTAATTGCAAACTAAAGTTTATATGAAATTCTCTTTTACATTGGTCCAAGCAATGAAACGTTTAATTAGTTGCAAACGAAAGTTTTTTTATCCTATAAATTATCTTTTACATTGATCCAAATAATCTTCGAAGTTATAGTCACATCATCCACTTGCTCTTACTCTGCATTATCATCTTTTACACCACACGGCCCATCCTAGGTGGCCCACCGTCATACGTCTACTTTCCTCAATCATAGTGCCTATGTAATAGCTTCTGCCCAAGGTCAGCGTTGTGAACCTATGTCACTCAGAGATAGTATATCTTTCTATCAGCAAATAATTTTGAGAATCAGTTTAGTAGTTCCAGAGATTACCTCCTACAAACATACAAATACACATATGTAAAAACTTTAACTCTTTATAAAATAGTGTAGATAAATAAGGTACGTTATACATTTAAAATGGCTTCGAAGCGCTTCACAATAAGTACTTATATGCTTATAACTGATTCCAACAAAGACCTTGCGAAGGTCACACTCAAATGGACACACTTTATCTTCTTCCGCCTTAGGTTCCGCGTACACTTTATTACGGGCCTTCTCGAAACATAATTTAACGTTGAATTTTGTTACGTAATTTTGGTTTTTGACCAATTATTAAGAAACTGCTCTAGGCATTTTCATTATGATCTACTTATATGACGGCAGAGTGGGGCTGGGGACCAAGACAAGGTTAACGTTGGTTGTCCATCAGCAAGAACATCGCTGGATTCGTCAGTCTCGATTAGCACAGGGCAGAGGCAGATGGCCAGTGGCCATCATAAGAGAGATTCAGTTATATGAGTTGTTTAAGGGATATACCGTGGTAAGGTTGTGGATGGAGCTCCCGATATTTCGGCGCAGTTATATGCACCATGTTCACGGGAAGATATATCCCGTTATATAGCTGTAGTGAACAACCGTGTTAGTTTAAAAGAGTAAAACCCTTGTGTCAGAAGTGGGATAATGAAGGTTGTGGATAATTATATTAATTAATATATGTAGAGAACTAGCATAACTGAAATCAAGTATTATTTAGCGAGATTACAGGGTCTAACTCAGCTACTCAATTTCTCATGACTTCATTCAAATCGGTTCTGCCATTTTGGAGATAAATTGTCAAATACATATAAGTACACACATTACACACTATCACACAATCTCTTGCCCCGAACTAAACGCATATTATCATCTCAGTTTCGTTCCGTCGGTCTTAGATATTAATGTTCTGAAATATGCCTGAATTGACTTTGCGTTCAGCAAAAATTTTATAGAAATGGTCCTATTTTATTTAGCTACTAGCTGTTGCCCGCGACTTCGTTCGTACTCGAACTTTCATTAAAATTTACAACCTCCATTTGCCCCCTGCTCCATTTGCTCGGTCCTTTCGCAAAATTTTTTCTTAGCGTACCTCAAAAGTCAACATCCCATTAGAAATGTACATGCCTTGAGCTTTGTAGGTAAAGTAATTTTCGAGATTTCGTGATGAGTTTTACTAGACTTGCTAGACAAATTTCACTAGAATGTTCGTAACAAGTTGATGTTCAGAATTCAGAATAACCAGCACTATCAGCTTCAGTATTTCAGAACCATAATGACTATAAACATCAGTTTCTCCCACGACATTCAACTTGCAATTCATTAAAGATAGTACATATCTACATTTTCTACATAAACAGCTCAGCCCCAGCTATCTTTAGTGTTTCTAAATGATGTAACGTAAAATTAGACTGTTGATTAACGATCCAGTTAGTCTTGGCCACATTTCAATTAACAGCATAAGCTATTAATATATTGACATCTACTTCCTTTTAATTGAACTGCCATTAATTATTACGATCAGAACTTTTCTCCACTCAGCAGTTGGTTAAGTTGTCATTATGATATCCAGCTGTGCTCACAAACTTGTATTTACTTTGCTAATAGTATCATTGTTGACCACTGTTGAATGTTATCATCATTATAGATTTGGTATACTATAATATTTGTTTGTTTTAGAGATAAGGCCAGAAATGCAATTTTATGTTCTGAGTCATGTATAAAATTTCTACTTTTCCATTGGTATGCAAATGTTTATCTTTATTTTAATTGGCAGCATATCTTGTGTTATTGTGATAATGTTGTATTTTGATTCTTTTTCGATTGCGTAACTATCTCAGAGATAATGGAACTATTTACTAGGTAATCTAGTATAATGATATGAACGAGTATAAATAGGTTTTTAAGCCCCGATCAAAGTACTGATAACCTTCATACGACTGAACAGTGTTTTTTGAATCATAGCCAATAACATTCTCTATCAAGATCAAGTCACCTTTCAACAAAAAAAACTAAATCAACATCAGTACAGCCGTTTGGAAGCAACGATGCCACAGACAGCCAAAGATGATATTAAACTTATAACAACGCTCTGTTTGAGTCAGGGAAAAAAAAATTACATAATTCCTACTTTTCCATTGGTTTGCAAATGTTTATCTTTGTATTGGTTCGCAGTATATTATTAATATTATACATATATATTATTGTGATGACTTTGCATTTTGATTCTGTATAGAATGCGTACTATTAGGTAATCTAGTGTAATAATATGAAAATCCCCAAGGACATTCATATTGACCAAAATTGGAGGCAACGCATTTGAAACTGCTTTTCTGAATTTCGAACGCAATCGCAGCTGGTTTATTCCAAGATTATTCCCACAACTGGCCTTTATGATCATCATCATGGCGATGAAGTTTCTAATGTTTAAAGGCAATGCCCAAAAGATATCAGGGTGGGTAAAACTCAATAAAAAACTCAGTTTTAAACGCGTTGTGGAGAGCCTTGATGTCAACGCCTGCCTCGTACTCGTAATATATTTGATTGGATCTCGTTTCGCCTTTTGAAATATGCTTGATTTTTTAATGGCTATAGGTGGCAAACAAGCAGACGAGCCGCCTGATGGTAAGCAATCACCGTCACCTATGGATACTTGTAACACCAGGGACATCACAAATACGTTGCCGTGCCGACACTTAAAGACTCTAGTAACTCGCCTTTTGAAGAACCCCATGTTGTAGCTTTTCGGAAACACCGCGGAAGGTAGCTCATTCCACATATTGCAGGTGTGAGGCAAGAAAGATCGTGTAAATAGCACAGTGTGCGATTTCCACTGATCTATGATGTGTGGATAAAATTTCAGGCGGTGGCGGCTAGTACGATGTCTTATTGACTGTACTTGTCTCGGTAACGGCAGCGCAAGTCAGCCTACAGGGAATCTAAACAAATACGTTATCATGTGCGCACAGTAAAGGTGTAGTTTCGAGACCGGCAGCAACGACAGACGACATCAGCAGACAATATGAATAGGCATTAGGTCTTAGAATAACTACTCAGAGAAGGTAGGTTTCCAAACAACGCCTTCTCAAAACGTAAGCTACAAATTCGCTTTGTAGCTTACGTTTCGATTGGTATTTTAAACGATTTAAGCAAGAAAATTAATGGATTACCTGTGGAATGTCACACCATAACTCTTATGCTGCTTTTCTGATTTGTTGTGGTACGATTTCACCGCGCAAATTGTCATAGTAAAATTCTTATATTTTTTATGGAGCCATATACCAATGACACCATTTGAATGGCTTAAATTTTGCGAATGCACTTGGTTTCTTTGTGTAATTATTCAAAGCATTAGGTAGGATGTCTTCATTCTACTGCTACCGACAGGAATTTCACTTGCTATGTTATCAGCTTCAGTCTTGTGATTAGCCTGTTCATGTTTGACCTAGATTTAATGAGACCAGCATTGCCACATTTATCAAGGTTTAAAGGTTTTTTCTTAAATCTCGATCTCGGGTAGATACACTAGGTACTGTAGGTACTAATTTGTTTGTCACTGACTGCGCGCTTCTACATGCAATGCGGCAGTTTCGTTGTTTTATCAATGTATCTTCAATAACTATATACAAACTTCTATAAAGTGTATATTCGTAATAAGGACGAGCATTGTCACTGCGTCAGCGTCTGTCGCTGTCTCCGGTGTTGGAATCACACCTTAAACTTGTTCTGACTTCGCTCACTCGACGGGAGAGCGAATAGCTGCACTGGTACAAAGATATGTCGTCTATTTATAACGCGCGGGCTTGCAGCCGGGCGGACGCATCAACGCGAGTTCTCTTTTGTCGTGTGTCTTCATTTTGAACGTTTTGTGTAGCGTTCCGCGTAAATGCGTCAGCGCGAACCTCTGTGCTGTAGTGACTTGCACAATCAGTACAGTTGCGTTTGCTATCGCGGTTCCTGTTGTAAGTTACGTATAATAGGTACGTCCATGTAGTACGTCTTCTATCCTGCATCTATTTAAATTCTGTTATTTTTCTTCGGTTATAAAATCTATCCTTCTGGTTATAATATCCTGCCTATATTTTCTGGTTCCAAATTGAAAATCTAATTATATTTTGTTACGGTTTCCGGGGGTCATTGTAAATTAACTTTACGCAGCGACCAGTACACCAGATGATTTGTTTTTTTCTTTTGCATTGAGGGGTCATGTAAAATGTTGTTTTCTAACGAAGACCTTAAATAATCAGCAGTTATCAGATTTTTTTGACACCAAAACAAGAACTCAGAACAGAACTGCAGATAGCAAATAGAAGCAGCGGAAAAAAATTACCCGTGGTCCTACTAGTAGATGATGATGGTGACCTACTAATCGAACCACGCCACGTGGTTGGACTACGGGTAACAAACGAATGTTTCAGGGTTTTATTCAACGACTTTAAGAGTTTTAAATCCCCATAATTCACAACTGTCTTTTATCGTGAAACCACCGTAAAGATAAGGAAGCCAGTTTCCAGTTTTATTCGCAATGAAGATGGGGAAATATAAAGCCTGTACGAAACTGGTACTGAGAGCAGTAACCCTGTATGTTGTACGTCTATTTAATCCAGTTTTTAACTTGTTATTGTTACAAGTAAGCAACATTCTTTGTTCAATGTTCTCTCAACGATAAGCACAATGATTTAGAAAGTTACACGCGGTCTCAGTTTTCGTATATAGGATATTTCGATTCTTCGACATGGAATCTCTTTGAGATAGAAAATATATACGTAAGTAGTATAGTATGAAATCTTTGGAAAATATTATATAGGACAAATTTATCCAGTAGGTAGTTTATATGTAGGTAGGTTTATCAGTTAGCCCGATGGGGTTCACAAGTTGACAACATAAATTATATCCATTTATTTATGTACCTATATAAAAGTGAAATATATTACTTAATATGTACTATCTTAATGAAAATCTGGCTGCTGACTCATGAAATCTCGAAAATTGCATGACCTATGAAGTCCGAAATTTGGGAGGTGCATTATGAGATTTATGAGATCCACATTTTTTTTTTTATAGAATAAATGGCAAACAAGCTACGGGCCACCTGATGCTAAGTGGTCACCGCCGCCTATAGACACACGGGGCATTGTCAGTGCGTTGCCTAAAAAAAGCAATAGAAAAGGGGGTTGAACGTTTATATAAGTGTACGCAGACGAAGGCGGCTAACAGCTAGTCTATACTAATATTATAAATAGGAAAGATTTGATTGTTTGTTTGTTTGCATTGAATAGGCTCCGAAACTACTGAACCGATTTGAAAAATTATTTCACTATTGGGAAGCTACACTATCCCCGGGTAACACAGGCGATATTATTTAAAAAAAAAAATAGGGATTCTTACTATAACTCCAATAATGTAACCCAAGGTGGAAAAAAATAAGACTTACACCCGTGCAAGCCGGGATGCGTTGCTAGTTATTAATAAAGAGATATCATAGTTATAGATAAAAAAAGGTATTCAAATATGGATGTTTGGAGAAGCAGAAAGGCACGAAGATACATATAGATCAAAATAAATACACCTATAATAGGTAGGTGGTTGGTGTACCATCATAGAATAGGTATAGATTGAAGGTAAACGAAAAGATGACAAGACAGATCAAACAAGATATACCTACCTAAGTACCTCGACTATGTTCTAGAAAGCTGGGATTAGGCTGCTTCATCGACTAGTTTTGGGACAGCAGCTAGCAGTCCCGGGAGTGAATGGACTCTGATTCGATACGTTCCTCTTTCCTCTGGATATCTCGGGGCCCTTCATGAAGCATCGAAGCAGGTAAGCATGCAATCCCACGACAACCGTTTGCACCCTAAAGCAGCCAAGTACTTATATTGCGAAAATTTCTCCGCGTAAACGTAAAAAGAATAGGTACGATAATGATAATCATGAGCTAGATTTCAAATGCTGATACCTACTGGACCCGCAGACAGAGTTTACTACTAAAATATTACCCTCCGTCCATAGGTAGGTACTTAATATGTACTTAGATCACATTACCTACCTGCGGAGAGCGTTTTGATGTCGGTCGTCTAATAACATTTTTTTTCTCAGCGGATCGAGCCAGCCGGTGCGTCGGTGCATCGAACGCGGAGAGAGCGGGGTCGGCGAACCCGCCGTGCATTATAAATGTTTGCTGCGTATAGGTACGTAATCAGAGTTGATTTTTGAATTTAGAACGTAAAATAAAATTGGTTGGGTAGGTTGGGTATTTTTCAGTGTTGCCGAAGTGGCCAAATTTATTTTCAACAGAATTGCATTTTTTCAACCACGCACGTCTCTGCTCGCTAACTTTGGCGTAGGTAAGTAAGTGATCCTAAATCTAGATAGGTCAATATGTACCTACTTAGGTAGATACCGGTGCGTTCTATGTGCTATGTGCGTTTTTTATGTTATTCTTGTTTTGTGGTTTTTTAATAGAGTTAAATTGTATTGTACCTATTTTATTGTATCCCGGTACTCTCCGTCAGGCACAGAGTTCGGCCACCGAGGGGGTTTCAGTGGGTGCAATCTCACATAACCAGGCTTCAACCAAATGCTGTGCTAGGCCGGCAGCTTGGTATGGTTTAGGATTAGAATAGTAGTTATTAGGTAGGTATAAGGGTTTGGGTTAAAACAAAAAAAGGTACTTCGGTAGATGGTTAGACGGTGTCAGGTAAGTTTGTACACAATACACATAGGTACCTACCGATTGTAAGGATGGCAAAAATTAAGTAGGAGTAGGTAGGTATAAATAGGTAAATGTGAAGACTAAAATGAGTAAATAGATGCTAGGTAGGTAGGTAGATACCTATGTAAGGGGATGTAAGTACTTTCGTACAAAAAGCATGGTCAGAATGCGCCATATAGTGCTTTGAGTAATGGAATGAGCAACATAATCTAGAGAAGGTACCTTCCTATATATACCTACCTACCTAAACACGAGCAATATGGTGGCCGGACGATACCTACCTAGCATACCTATGTGCGCTTTATTATCTGACGGCACCCGGTTCGATCCTCGGCCCTGCTCCAATGACTTATTGAGTTTAGTACCTTCTTGTATTCCAAGCTTCTTTTTAAATAAATTATGTGCAGTTTCTAAATAAAAGTTTCTAATAAAATAGGTATGCTAGGTATGTTCTAAAGAAAACTCAAAATACATACCTACACAAAACACAGAACAAACAAACACAGGGTCGCAATGATCACTTGAGGTGACTCTACGGACATTCCTGTCACATCCAAATCGGGTTCAGCCAGTAGCCTATTAACAACAACCTATGGCATAAAAAAATCCTATTTTTACATACAATCATGACGTTCATTAGGTAGGTACCTAGTACCTACCCTACCAGACCTGTATACAAGCAGGTACCTACTACCTACTACGCAAGGTCACGAAAAATTAACGACCGTTCCTTTGCCTACCTACCTAGGTAAGACCTATAGCACTGTACCTCTATAATTTATGCTTTTGGCAACAGTTGTACAGAACAAGTAGGTAACTTTTCTCATGTCATCAGCTTGGCTATGAAAAGCATCAAACTATGGAAAGTAGCCAATGGTTATGTGAAGTAGGTACCTACATATTAAAACTACCCACGAAACATACATCAAGGTATGTATTACGCATTCTGTGGCATTGATCAGCTATAGCTACTTTTGAGGGTAGGTAGGTACATATGTAGATTGTATTTAGACGCGCGTTCATAGCGTAAATATAAAGAGAAAATACACAGTTATTAGAATAATTAATGGAAAAATATGAATTAAACTACGAAAATATTGAGATAAAATTATCAAAAATGGGTTAAATATATTTTTCAGCTTTACCTGAAGCTCTTTATTCTTGTTATCTTTGAGCGAAGCTGCTCTGATAACACCAGCTTTCCATCCCCATTCGGTAACTTTATTCACATTAATTTTTGTCACACCACTCACAGCGAGGAATCGTTTGCCCACTAGATCTTCACGATATTTATAGGCCATAACGAACTGCACTATCACATTATTCACTTCAAAACTGCACAAAACGTCAAGAAATAAGCGAAGTACGCCTACACGTCACGTTCTTCGTTGGTCGAAGAGAAACTAAACTACGCTACCTACCTACGTGGATGTGGAAAGCCGAGCGAGAGACGACCTCTGCGGAACGTTCATGCTACGCTACTAAATTAAAAATACCCTCTTTATGCTAAACCTTTTTATCACGGAGACACTCTTAAATTCCGCCGTATAATAATAAGCGGCCATTATTTTGTATAGTCCTCCTAAAGTGAAATGGTATCTTGTACCGTGAAAATGTACGTGCTGAACCGATACCTAGTTTTACCGGGAGATAAGGTTTACAAAGAGGTACAAGAAGCTTGGTTCGTGAAAACGTAAATTTAACGTTCACAGTATTCACAATAGAGGGCGCATAGCTGAGACGTTTTCTATGGAAATTATAAAACCAAGGACGTTTTATAAAATAATGACTTTATGAAACTCTTTCCGCAAATGCAGATCATATTTTATAATGACACTTAGAAACCGATCTGCAGATGAGAAACATCATTAGTTTCAAAAAAATCCGCGCGTAGAAACTGAAGTTGAGTGAGCCACCACCGCGTAGGTATCGGATTTTCTGAGCAAGTAAGCCTTCCGCGGAAAATTGAATAGCCAACGCAGCGCTACAGTCGCGTCTACATACTTTGTCGCAATGAGATTATAATTATATAAGATCATTGCTTTTTCATAGGAACTTACAAGTGTTCCGTGACTTACATCCATCAGTATTTAAAATAATGTATGTTACATAGGTACTTCCGGTCACCCTACACAAGGACAAGGACTAACAGGAACCGGACGGAGTAGGTAGGTACTTTTTTCGCCCGTTACTGAACAGGCTAAAGCCATTAAGGTCATACTGCCTTATCTTACGTATTTTACTGTCTTACAATGTACATACCTTACATTACTACCTACCTTATACAGTGCCGGTTTTTGCACTATCGGCGTCCTGGGCGAGACTTCTACGGCGCAAACACCTCCCCCCCCCGCCATTTAAACCGAAAAAAGGCAAAGAATAGATCTATAGGTTTTTATATACCTGCGCCCCTTTGTAGGCGCCTATGGCGCCCCTTTTTATCTGGCGCCCTGGGCGGTCGGCCCTACCCTAACGCCTGTACAGGGGGTCTAGACAAGAGCCACACAGTGTTAGCGTTCACGCATGCGGAAAGATGAAATTCGGTACCTATGTAAAGTTTTTTTTTTGTATTTTTTTTTATATTTTTATTTCGTAGATAAGGCTATTTTAAGAAACTTATTTCAATATTTTTGTTTTCTATTGAGTAGTTATTTTACAATATTTTTTTGAAAATTGAAATTATGTGACGTCACCATAATTAGCACAAAATTTCGTTACGTTGAGAAGTCTAAAAAAGCACCCCATATTGGCAGCCCTGAAAAAAACAGACAGTCAAACCACAGAAATGAAAAAAAAAAAAACTATTCTGTGTGACGAACAGTGTGTCAAATGTATAATATTTTTATTCTTAAAAGGCACAGAAAATTAAATGCTACACCGTGACGTCATTTTGAGGTCAATGAAAGTCAAATGATTTCTTAGTTTTATGTTAAAATAAATGGCATCTTATCGTTTTAAAGGGTCAGAGTAGAAAAATAAGGGTTAGTAACATAAAATCTCGAAATGGTTTTGGAATTGGCATAGGTTAATTTTTTTTAGCATACCGAATTGTATGAAAATGGCATTAGCTTCAGATAATTTATCTCATGCTAATGTCATTGTCAATGTCTTTTTCATATAATTTCATCTTTCCGCAGGCGTGAACGCTAACAGTGTGTGGCTCTTGTCTAAACCCCCTGGCCTTATATTAGTAGAGACTTAGTAGAGACTTCTACGAGAGTTTGGATATTGCTGAAAATACCCGTTTCTCCTCATTATATCACTTGACCATACACGAGCACGTTCTCGAACACTTAATGAATAATAATCCACCATTATTGCACATGAATACTCGAAAATCTTCAAAGCTTAAAATAATTTAGTGAGGCGACATGTTATCATCACGTTGAATACAGTAATAAAATAAATATATTAGATATGTGGCCAAAGTGTTCATGAGAAACAAAATAATTACGCATTATACAATAGATAGAGCGCGCTCAATCGGTGGCCTAAATGGCCATTTGTATTGCATTGCATCTATAAAGTTGAGTGTATCACTATCGTATTTTCTGATGATATCCGCTATAATTACATAGATATCTTCACTCGTAGAGGGTAACTTGGTCGCACCTTAGATAAGTCGCACGCAATGTAATTGCAACTTTTGTACAATACATAATATTTGTTTTTGATGTGAAACATCGTGTCTAGGCAGCAAAACTGACGACCCATCGTCATAAGGAGATTCGTACCCCCAACGGTCATCATAATGCCATTTTATCGAATTTGACGATATTTTGACGATTGATAAAGAACGGTACCTACTTGCACTTCTGACCCGTATGCCGTGTGACGGCAAACGGCATGACACTCTATTATGCTGACATCATTCACGTGATTCACATCGACCGGGCGTCGCGAAACGGCAATTTTTTTATTCATTCCTCTTGAGAGGATTTTGGCTTCACATGTCTTGTGCTTTTGCCAGTCTCAAGTATTATTAAAATTATTTTTAACTTTTACTAAATACCGTCAAACAAGTCATTGTAAAGTTAAGCAAAGTTACGGTCAAGACAAAGTCATGCCCTAGTAAAGTGGTGGAGGCTATAATATTAGAGGCTACTATGGAGATTTGGAAATAACACGAAAATATACTTTTTTCTTCATTAAATGACTTGTCCCTTGGATCAAAAAACTTGTCCACACTCGAGTACGTTCCTGAATATTTGATAAATAATAAATAATCTACCATAATGGTGGTCAAACGCAAGCCTATTAATTATAAAAAAAAAAAAAATATATATACACAGTAACACTCAAAAATATAATTATAAGTTTTGGAAAATAACACAATGAGGCGACATGTTTTTTTCACATTGGCGCACAGCATTAGCGGCTTGGCGCCAAAACTCCATGTATATTTTGTGTGATATTTTTTTTTTGTTTCTTGCCGTTGAATATTTTTTTACCGATTTTTTTTTTTTAAAGGTCGCGAGTATTCCTCGTTATGATTCAAGAAAATCTGTTCAGCCGTTTGAATATTATCAGCTCTTAAAAAGGCGGGTTTAAAAAAAACAATAAATCATGTTTAGTGAGATTTCTTGCAAAATTACGATATCAAACTTCAAGCAGTGTCATCTTTTGTCGAGTAGTAGATAAATGTACAGCTACTTGACAAAAGATGGCGCCACTCTAAGTCTGTAGTTTTGTTTCAAAACAAAACGTGAGTTCTTGGATGTCAATAACATGAGATGGTTCAAATTTATAACTTTTCCTCGTGTAGTTATGCATAGTTGAATAATATTTAACCACAATTTTCTAAGAAAATCTATGTGATATCATTGCTGCATGATTGTTAAATTATTAATAAACTTTACTAGAAATATTATCATGAAAAACAAAAGTAAATATTTAAATCTAATGCTTGAAAATAATAGAGTAAAGTAATATACTGAATTACCTAATAAAGTAAATGTACTTTTGACAAAAAAAAAATGCTTGAAATATTAATATACTTCACAGATCTACTACCTACTACTACCTGTTGTGTATATCTGTGATATACTTAGATTGGGAACGCTACGTTATAGATTTTGGTCACGTGATCAAAACAAATATCAAGATGTCAAGTCAAGTGTCACTGTCATCGGAAAATTCAACATGGCCGATTAGACTTTTCACTGAGCGGTTGTGTTTTGTTACGACCAAAGACTACTATATATATATATGGTTACGACTTCTGTTGTGTTTATTTGAGTGAATTTATCGCATGTGATTGTTAATATGATATCTGCTATTATATCTCGACTGGTGATGTAAGTATTTCTTATTATAATAACAAACGAATCGTTCAAAAAGTTTGTTGCTGTTGCGCCTTTAATTTTCAGTGGGTGAATCGAACAAATTTTCTTTGTTTGAATTATTATAATATTCATGTACCTCAAATGTACCTACTTAATTTTCTACGCAATAGCAAAAATTACTGTTCACTACTAAATTTTCTTTGTTAACTATAATCGATAGTGATGTTCTTTAAATTATCGCAAAATGCGTCTGAATCAAACAATACGGTACGCAAGGTACCAGCTGTAATTAGAATCAAGGTTTGAAACCGGTACATTGACATTAAATTAATGCTTTGGTGTCCGCTGTTATTAAAGATAAGAGCAATTTATTTGGCCAGCAAGTTCCAATATTGTAATCTGATTGCAATGATAGGATGTGTGACGAAAATCTGGGAAATTATTAGGTAAACTATTATTGCTCTTTCCTGTGCAATTTTTATTCAACTAGGTAGGTTGTTGAAGCAACTCTTCAACTAAGGCGTGGCTGGATGAACACGGCCCTGACTTTACTCACTTGCATTTTCAATCATAAGCTTGTTAGATGTTCGGAGGTCGCATCGTACAAGTTTGGTAATTTTCTTAGGTCTTATTTTTCTGACAAATACATGGGACTGCCTCAATGTTCTTCCATTGGCACGAGATTTTCCCTCTAAAGTTACTTAAAAAAGTACTTGACTTACCGTTATGCTACATTTCATTTAAAAAAACAAACTCATATCGAATGGGTACCTCTTTATAGTATCTCTGATCCACGTCTGATCTTGGCAACTGAGTCATCCTTGTCCGTGGGAATGTACCCATAAATCCAGAAACCCCAGAAGTGGTCCCCAAGTGGTGTTAATCAGGTGACAACATACGAGTGGTAGGCTTCGGCCAGGCCGATGGATGTATGTCGGAAGAAGAAAGCATTTAACAAGGCTGCCAAGTCCTGCAAAAAGGTTTTACAGAGGGCTTGCTTTGACCACAGAACTAATTGGCTTTATTGCTGGTAGTAGAGAGTTTTCATCCCTAGCTAAATCAGTTGAAGCGAACTTCTGCTGCCTCTCACTAGACAGCATCTCGCCTGATGTTATGCGATGATGCAGTCTACGTTGGAGCATGTTTGTTTGCGTCTTTGTATGTGCTCAATGCCATCTCCAACAGGGTGAATCCTAATGGGTATCTATAAGTGTGACTGTGAAGCATTTACCAATAACATATTTTAATGCTGAATTACCTGATGCCAGAAGGCATCGTCTCACACATCAGTTTTAAAAATAATTTTGTTTCTTTGACTTTTAGTACCTCTCTTAGTGAAAGTTTTTTTTTCTATCTTTAGGTGCGTTTGTAAAAGGTGCCCTTTAGTTTAATTACAATCTAGCCTAATGTTAGGCTAACAAGTTATTTAGTTCAAACTAAACTTTTACATTTGTTATTATAAAAACTAAAAATGTCTGTGTCCAATAACATGATGTTTATTGTTATGGTGAATTTAATTAACATTCCTTTATAGGTCCAATTTAAGCAACTTTCATTGACTTTATCGTAGCTAGGTCAACCAACAACAAAATGTCACAGTTGTTTTCTTCTTCTTGTATGTACATGAATATTACAAAATTATAAATTTACTTAATTTTGATTGAATATTACATATAGCTAAAAAAACAACCAATCTGGGAAAAGGTGTACCCATAACTAAATGTATAAATAATTTTAACTTCCTCATACTCGCATGTTAACTCAACACAATGGATTTCGGATTATGGCGACAAATCTGTCTACATTTCAAATGTTTCCCAGTCTGAGAGATTGAATCAGATTTTCGTGTCCAGCCGCTTCGACACTAGAATTCACATTATTGGGTCATAAATATGTATATTTGGATTGTGCTCTTTGGATCTCTTTTATTCTGTTAACCAACTAAACAGTTTGTATTACATTGTCTATAGTTCAAATACATATATATATCTACTATTTGGTCAAACCTCATAAACATGCATTATTGTTCCAAACATTAAAACAGCTGCCTAGCTGTTATCCCATCTGGCAACGGTCCAACCATTACAGTTTTGAGACCAGCCAACCAAAAATTTGGCAACCTGGTTCAAGTCTTAAATCCTCATTTTCACCTTCAGATGTGGACCGGCTTTCTTGCCGATTTGTTGTCTATTACGTTACACCTTTGTCATCAAAGGTTATTATTGTCAGCTACTTGGCACTCGTAAATTATCTACAAACTTCAGTATTTATACAAGGTGTTTGAAATACTTATTGAAACTCTATCCGCCGCAATTAGTAGAACAAAGGAGCATCGTTGTCGGTGGAATTCGTCATCAGGGTATCCCAATTCCCAGTGCACTGCCGGGTGCTATTTCGGTCGGAACGCGGCCGTTCGCCTTTAGAGCTGCAGTGACGAAGTGCTTGGGCAGAAGCGCTCACGACTCTTCGCCTCGTGCCGCGCTGTTGGTGCAACTCGTGAAGTGCATTGACATCTAACTGTAGTGCAAAGTGATTCATCTTCAATACCTATCAGTGTCTGTAGTGTTTGCTCTAAGTGCGCTTACCCGCGATACCCGCTTGGTTCGGTTGTACACCTTGACAGACAAAAGGTCTCATTGCGAGCAGGTCTTGCCTTTTTAGGTGTAACCTCGGCTGAAATACGTGTACCTTTACCCAGTTTTGTCTGACGCGACCTGACGAGTTCTGTATTGTATAGTTTCTTAAAATGTCGTCGCGAACCAAAATCGATATAAGAATTACGATTTATTATGAGAATCATGTTGTTGTGATTTATATTTGAAATATACAATGTGAATTTCTGACGTTGATGGTTACTTTGTCTAATGGTTAAATATAAAAGACAATGGATCACGTGTTTATTTTCAGTTCCTTATGCTATGACATGTGATAGTCATTTATAGAACACTAGCTTTTGTCCACATTTTGAACAAAACAATTATCCTATGTCACTCAGGGAAAATTTAGTCAAATTCAATGAAATTAGTGTAGTTTTATTGACCGACTTCAATAAACGATGAAGGTTCTCAATTCGACCCGTTTTTTTAATGTATGTACAATGATTACGCCGACAACTGTCAACCAATTACTTGCGTGACGTGTTACTTTTTTCATTATTTAGAGGTCACCTTTGAGGTAGTCCCTCAAATTTTTTACAAATTATGGCTTAGTAGTTTTTAAACCAGCTTTAATAATATGAATAATTTTGCTTGAGTGCCTCCTAATTTGGCTTAGCAAATAGCAACAATAGTTTTGTACGAACGCCTTGATCGGGTCAAAGTAAGAAGGTTTTTTTATTAGCATTATATATATATAAATTGATTGTTTCATTAGTGAAATAATTTTTGAAATCGGATCCGACCTGGAGATTGCGTACTCAAACGTACGTACAAAATCTACCTCTAATCTCTACAAGATTAATGTAAATAGAACGAGAAAAATATTCTAAAAATATTTATAGAGCAGCCCTTAATTAGGTCTTCCCAGCAAAGGTTTACCAATGGAGTGTAAACGTTGTAAGTAGGTTACTTTACAGAAATAACCATGGCATAATAACTGACCGAGCTGATGCGCGATCATGTGCTCCTGTTATTTTAGTTTTGGTAAACTATGATACTGGTGTCGATTCTGTCATACCACTCACTATACTAAACCAATCTGACTGGACTAAAACTATCTGCCTCTTTTAATTTTAATATGTGAGAGAAGGATGGCAACAATTTTAGAGCTGTCAAATTTAGTTTAGTTTAGAGAACATCAGAATCAATGCCAATATCATTAAAAACCCTTATAAAAAAACTAGCTATACACATTAAAATTATTCACTTGTAACACAAGCAAAGATATCAGTCTTAGGGATAGAGTACAGAGTTTGACCTAGTCAAGGTATTTGGGCTAGAACAAGCATCAGCTTTCGATCGCGAGGTCTTTTATGTCTGGCGGCCTCGCAACCCTTCAGGGCCCCGATTCTACTAAAGAAATAGTCATTAAATTGTAATTGTTGCGATTTTAATTGTTTAATAACTGCCTCAATATTGACAGTTTTTAATATTTTTTTAGACTAGAAAAATACAACCTTATACCATATGATAACTTAGTATCAAAAATATTTAAAAATTTCATTTTTGAGGCAGTTATTAAACAATTAAAATCGCAACAATTACAATTTAATGACAATTTGTTTAGTAGAATCGGGGGGCTGGAATAAGGTCGCGACCTTAGGTAGAGGTAGAAACACTAATTCGAAAAGTATTGGGTTAGAATATAATTTGAAAGGTTTTGATTCATAGTCATCATTTCAGCCTATCATGTTAACTGCTAGGACTCAGGACTTCTCTGAGAAAGAGAGAGGATGAGCCTTAATCCACCATGCTGGCCCAGAACATGTTGGTTTGAACTGGCTGTCTATAACGGTTCGAAAGATACAGCCGTTTAAAGGTAGGACGGACAGACAGGTAGGCATAGTAGGCTTAGTAATAGGGTCCCGTGTTTACCTTTTGGGTACGGAACCCTAAAAACAAGTATAGAGTAGAGCAATTTAGTTAATAACCCGATTCATGTAGATAAAACAAAACTGTAGACAGTAAACTGAAAATCCATCTCCGTCATTATAGACGCATGAAATGGCTTCCGTTCCGTTAGAAGACATCACAGGAAATTGCAGCTAGCTCGGCCATTATAATGCTTTGAAATTCAGTGAATCCAAAACAACTGCCCTAATAACAGATACTGTTCATGTCGTCTTTAATAATAATTTATTTATTTCCAAGTAACATAGACTCATACAAATAAAAAAAAAAATAACAATAGAAAAAATAATAATAGTAGCTAGTCACATTACATTAATAATAATTATTACCAATTGAAATTTAAAATAATCAAACTAAAAATGTCTAGATTAGGTATACAATAAATTAATTTAAATTAGTCTTTGGTACACTTATTTTGGTTTCCCGCTGCAGCTATTGTGCGCACAATTTTTTTACCTCCTTCGCAAAAAGAGGGTGTTATACGTTTGACGAATGTATATGTGTCTGTCTGTGGTATCGTAGCTCCCAAACGGTCGAATCAATTTTGATTAATTTATTTTATTTTATTTATACCTTCTTATTATAGAAATTAGGCGGTATCTTAAGAATAATATTGAAGATGTTTTAAAGCAGAATCCATGTTGTTTTTTTTAAATCTGTGATCTAAATTATAAATTATTTCGCCTTTTTTTGTCGATCTACTTTGTCTAAATGTAAAACATCAACATAAAATTATGTTACCTAAAACATTTGCCATGTTATTCTGAATTTTTAATTCCCATAGTAATTTTTATCATCACAAGCTTCGACCAAATTAAAATGAATGGACGGACCCAGAAGAACCGCATTTTTGAATGCCATGCCATAAATGAAAATCCCATACAACAAACGTATTTTTTTAACGTATTTTTGTATTAACTTCAACGTAATACGTACAAGCGTCAAACTTTTGATTATAGTACACACTCTAAAGTATAAACAATGGCTAAGTGCGAGTCGGTGACAAGTTTCTGTTCATTACCAAGTTATAACTGGTAATTTCGCTATTGAATTTTGTGGTGGTACGGAATCCTCAGTGCGCGAGCCTGACTCGCACTTGGCCGGTTTTATTACGATACCTACTAACCAAGACTGTGACTATTTTTAACAAACTTCAAATAGATGGGGTTTTCAATTTCATAAACTCGAGACATAAAACAAGTTATCCAACCCGATCATAAGCCACGCTCAGCTGGTTGTTACATCGACCCTCGAACGGAAAGCAACACAATGACTATGAGCTACCATATTTGGTGCATAGCAGTACTACTACGTCCGTAGAAAGGAAAGGATCTATCATATCCGATATCTATGATAATATAACAGGACGCATTCCGATAAAGAAACGTGATACGAATGCGGGAAGAAACCAGGGGTGCAAGTACCGTTCTTTTAGCGATCGTCAAATTGACAGTTGAGGTCGTCAAATTCGATAATATGCCATTTTTTCAGTACTCGCTGTGATCGATTCTATGGCATTTTAGCGAATTTGACGATCGATAAAGAACGGTACTTGCACTGCAGTTTCTTAAGGTGTCTCTTCCCGTCCGCAATTCTCTCGCTCGCGTATTTTCATTATTGAAGATCAAGTGAGTTTGAATTTCCATAAAGCTACAAAAACATGTTTTGGTGTCCTTTCATAGTTTTTTAATAAAATTTCGTCAGCCGCTGGTGATAAGAGAGCTGGCTCTTTACTCGCGCAGAGAATTTCTTTGGCAATTCGGTATGCAAAAAAAAATTAACCTATGCCAATTCCAAAACCATTTCGAGATTTTATGTTACTAACCCTTATTTTTCTACTCTGACCCTTTAAAACGAAAAGATGCCACTTATTTTAACATAAAACTAAGAAATCATTCGACTTTCATTGACCTCTAAATGACGTCACGGTGTAGCATTTTATTTTCTGTGCCTTTTAAGAATAAAAATATTATACATTTGACACACTGTTCGTCACATAGAATAGAATATTTTTTCAATTCTGTGGTTTGACTGTCTGGTTTTTTTCAGGGCTGCCAATATGGGGTGCTTTTTTAGACTTCTCAACACAACGAAATTTTATGCTATATGGTGACGTAACATAATTTCAATTTTCAAAAAAATATTGTAAAATAACTACTCAATAGAAAACAAAAATATTGAAATTAGTTTCTTAAAATAGCCTTATCTACGAAATAAAAATATTAAAAAAATACAAAAAAAAAACTTTACATACCGAATTCAACACGGGAATGCAGCCAGCGTTCTTGGTACTTTACCACACGGACAACACCTTGTTTTTAATTTTAATAATTAATAATATTAGTGATAATTAGTAATAAGTA
The DNA here is from genome assembly GCA_914767915.1 of Agriopis aurantiaria. NCBI lineage: Eukaryota > Metazoa > Arthropoda > Insecta > Lepidoptera > Geometridae > Agriopis > Agriopis aurantiaria. The sequence continues at coordinate 12,183,876 of OU611992.1, read as the reverse complement.
ATAATTAAGGCTTTTTTATTTTCTTTGTTTGATACACATATTTTAATTTGTATGACAATAATTATGTCATCTAAGTAAACGAATTTTCCAGTTATTTTTATTTAAAAACCAAACCACTGAACCGATTTTGATGAAATTTCTGTGGGACCAATCTAAAAGTATATCCTTTCAAATTTGAAATTGTAAAAGCCGGTTTTTCTTTTTATTTTCACTTGGTGATTTTATATTATCAAAAATGTTGAAACGCGCAAACGAGATAGCCGCGCGCTTTTAGCTGCCCCCTAAGTTGATTATGGGGTGACTCATTATTTGGGTAAAGTAGATAATGTTTTAGGTTTTTAATGTTACCAACCAGCTAATTTCGCTGTTACCAACACAATCTAGCAATCAACTATATTAAAAAGAAATCAAATGAAATACATTCACTGGAAATAGGGGTTTACACAGATCTTAGGTTTTTTATAATTAGTTCTCCTATTTTGACGTTTGATTTTGGTAATAAAATTAATTTATAGTACCTATAAATTAGGACAGACGGATAGTACGAACTTATAAGGGTTGCTTGCCGGGCTACGGAACCTTAATAAAGGAAAAAAATATCTCTTATTAGAAGGTTATTACAGAAAGAAATTAAGAAAATTGCGCAGAAAATTAGAAAGTTTCAGAAAACTGACGATTTTAACTTGGCGCGTTTGACAGTTCTAAGAAAAGATAACGTCTGTCGGGTCAGCTAGTGCTTAATATTAATTATCCTATTTTTAAACGGCTCAAACAAGGAGTGTGAGATGGTACGCGATAACTTCGGCGAACCGATCTTAATTATTTTCCATTTAAATATGAACAAGAAAATATTAAACCTGAAAAAAATACCTAAAAAATCTTGTCCATAAAATTCCATACCTTCAAACACGCGCGTAAAGCGGCGCGTTAAGGTAACCTCTTAAAATATGCTCTCTATTCCCTAGAGAATAAAGGCCAACGCGCCGTGTTACGAACGTGTTAGTAGTTAGTGAATCAAAGCCTTGCACATCGTCACGAACTGAATTACTGAACAAAGAACATCGCGTGAGATGGATTCGGACGCTTCATCTACTTTACCAGAGGTTCTTGACCCACATAACCAGGAAAATATTATTCTACAAGAAACAAATATGTAGTAGTTTTTCTCAGAATAAATCTAAAGAGTATGATTTATTTATGACCAGCTTATTGGATTTGATGAGCAATTTCACGCTGAAATTGAATCCATACAAATTCTTTATTCTCGTAAAGTATTTATCTGAATCATTGCTTTGTGACTATGATATGGGTATTGATTACGGGTAGATTAGGGTTGCAGTTAAAATCTGGGCTTTTTCAATGACAGTATTGTCTATACCAAGCAGACATCACAAGTAAGCTGTTTGCGACCTTTCCGTAGCTCGCTTGAGATATCCCATGCCGCGTATCTTCACCCCACTCTACGTATATTATTATCTATTCAAACCAGCCCTGTATTTAAGCGAACAAAATAAATAAAACGGTAAAGCCGTTTTTTAGTTTTAGCGAGACTAACGAACATCAATTAACTTTTATATACCGGGCCTGTAATCAGTTTGCATCCTCTTAAGGGTGGCCTCAGTACATCAAAACAAACAACTTTTATTCTACAACTTTGTCCTTTTGTCCAAAATTCGCAGAAAACCAAGCTGTAAAAAAAAAAAAAACATTCTCTCCCGAGAAAATGTATGAAACTCGATTTATATATAAATGTATATATAATTATATATGCTCTATTTATGATCGGCTTTTTAAAAGGTTAAAAAAATATAGGACTCAGGCCTTATATGGTTTGATTCACCCTAAAACGAATGTGTTGCGAATTTCCATTGAAAGTTGATATACTGTAAAACTACAGTTTGGTAATCAATAACTAAACATTCGTTCACAGTCGCAGTTGATCGCTTTTTACGCCTCATTTGATTCCTGAGGTTTGCGTCATCGCCTCCGGTAGTAAATAACACACGGGATGGTATAAAAACACGTACTATAATTTCATACTATAAGTACTAATAAAAAATCGATTACTAATTAACCTACTTAATAAAAATCTCTCACATTTTGTCGATATAAGCAACGAAAACTGGATTATTGGCGTTCTGATTCTATGAAATAGAAATCAAATTTCTGTAATAAATAGTCCTTTAATTAAATTTTTTTCAACTATCACGGTTGTTCAGTAAAGTTATATGAGCTCATTCCACAACCTTACAACGGTAAATATCCCGTAAATAATCATAGCTATAACTTTAGATCTGTAATTTTTTATGAAAATAACGGTATAAAATTTTGGAAAAAAAACAACATGTTCTTCCTACCTCCAAAAGTAATCCTTACAAAAGTAGTTTTTCGTAAAACTCTCGGAGCTTAAGTAGATTTCGTGAACTGACATGAAGTAAACAATTTCGATGTTATGGTTTACTTGTTTTATATTCGTAACGACTTTGTTTTTTGTTTTATACCCAAAAATCTAGATACGTAAAATTTTATGATGCATTTTGTGATAAACATTTTGTAATAATTAATTCCCTCCTGCCCGTTTTTCTATCGGACTGCCAGAGCGGGCACGAAAAATCGACATCGTTTTATGGTTGATATTTCTAAATAAATAAATAAATAATAAATATTCGAGCCATTTTTTGCAAAGCAGCAAAGCCTGTGATATGGCTGCCAGAGACTAATATACATGCATATATAGTTTTAAATACATACTTAAGTAGATATTAAAACCAGATATAGAACAAACACAAATGTTCATCACATAAATGTTTGTCCTAGGTGGGAATCGAACCCACGCTCAGAAGGTAGGTTCACTACCAACTGGACCAACGGGCTAAAACCCGTACGAAGCACTTTGATTCCACATTTATTGTGCGTCTGCTAACTGCTAGTCTGTGGAATTCACTGCCTGAATGGGTGTTCCCCGTCACTTACAATCTGGGTGTCTTCAAGTCGAAAGTGAATCGGTTTCTTCTAGGCAAGCGTGCTCCATCGTAGACCGCATCGTCGCTTAACATCAGGCGCGATGGCGGCCAACCGCAAGCCTATCTATTATTAAAAAAAATGGCTTTAAACTCACTTAAAGACAACGCACAGTAGAAACTACTGGATCTAAAAACGACATTACGCACAAGTGTTGTCATCAGGCGGTGTTCCCATTCCATGTTTTTTTTTTACTATAGCCTTTTTTACTATATATGAAGCCACGAGCAAATGATAGTTAACGATAAACGTCCGATACGAAAGAACTAACTGGTCTTAGAATATTATACTTTTTGTTTATTAAATAATTATAGTTATTAAGATGTTTAATGATCTGCACATTAAAGGATATAGAGCATGACGCATATAGATCGAGTTTCAAGCCTATAATTTATTATAAGATCTGTCTTTGGTTCGAACGGGATTGAAACATCATGTTTATATGACTTCTCATCGAGTTCCAGTTTTATATTTTTGGATATATAAACTACTAGCTGTTGCCCGCGACGTTGTACGCGTAGACTTTCATATAAACTTTCAGTTCCCATTAGCCCCCCTTAATTCGCCCCTTTCGAAAAAATCCTTTCTTAGCGGACCTTTACACCCCTTAAAGAATCTACCTGCCAAATTTCAGCTTTGTAAGTAATGTAGTTTTCGAGATTTCGTGACGAGTAAGGGAGTGAGCGAATGAGTAGATGAATTTCGCTTTTATATGCGAGTATATTATATAGATACATAGATTAGATACTTTACATAGTAATAGTTGATCTAGGTATGTTTAATAACGCTGAGTGGTAACAAAAGGATAGGGAAGGGAGAGATAGTAACCACAACACTGACAAGAGCACCGTGCTTCAAAAATTCAAGTAGCGCCATATTAGCATCGAGTTACTATACATGTAGAGTCACTGTTTTAAACTATCACGGTTGTTCACTAAACATCAACATTCCACAACCTTACCACGGTAAATGTCCCGTAAATAATTATATAAATATAGAGTCACAATCGTGCCAAAAAATGATCAAAATTCGGCGCACGCTACGAATTGCGCAGACTTTGGTTAGTTACAAGGTAACCGCGATCCGTTTACAATGCCGCGCGATGCCAGAGCTACGATGACATAGCGGACAACTAACGTTGAACGCTATGCAAATGACATAACGTCTAAATTGGAGTATTTGTGGCATTGTGAAGTATATAACTGATACAATGTATGTACAATGACGTTCGGACGTTTTTTTGACTGTTTTACTGAGAGATTGTGACTTTATAGGAATAGTTGGTTAGTTACAAGGTAACCGCGATCCGTTTACAACGTCGCGTGATGCCAGAGCTACGATGACATAGCGGACAACTAACGTTGAACGCTATGCAAATGACATAACGTCTAAATTGGAGTATTTGTGGCATTGTGAAGTATATAACTGATACAATGTATGTACAATGACGTTCGGACGTTTTTTTGACTGTTTTACTGAGAGATTGTGACTTTATAGGAATTGTATCTCGATGCATATTAGTTACTAGGTTTTGCCCACTACTTTGCTTGCGTTGTGGACAAAACATAGCCTATGCCCAATTGTAAAACGCCAATTACACCAGTCATACAAATATACATATAAATCGTACAAAATGAAGGACACTCAAGGATAGTGTAGTTTTCTATCACGGTCCGTATTCACTAACTAAAACACGCTCGTAACGTAACGGCGCGTTAAATTAACCTTTAAAAATTTGACCTCTATTCCCTAGGGAATAAAGGAAGGAATAAATAAGCTTTAGCGGTTAACTTAACGCGGCACGTTTCGTGCGTGTTTGTATTTACAGAATCAGGGCCCTGTGAAAGAATCTTCACAATCGGTTTAGTATTAAACGATATAAAGCATACTACAAACATAAAATGTCACAAACTTTACCTCTATAATTTTTGTTTTGTTTTTACTGTATTAGTATAGATATCGGGACATTCATGCAGGCGCTTAACGTGTTACACATTGAGACAAAAATTATATCTTTTATTGTTCTCCAAAGTTATGTGACACTTTTCGAGACTGATATACGATCTCACCATAAAGGGTACCTTGTCCAATTCATAAAATTCAGCAATGCCTGTATCTGCGTAGGATTCTTATTTCTGCACAATGACATCACGACACTTTCCCTCTTTAAAAGTATAATGTTTAAATAAACTTTTTATGACATATTAGCCTGTACCGTCCCACTTCAGGCCTAAGGCCTTCATTATCTCCTTCCATTGCTCTCTGTTTTGCGTAAATTGGCTTTGTTTTGCGTCCTTCCATCTCCGTTTGGGGGCCGTCCGGGAGGTCGTTTGCCATCCTGTGGATACCACTGTGTCGTGGTTTAACCTATATTATAGTATATTATACTAAATATCAGCTCTAGAATTATAATTCACTCTTGCCTAAGGAAACTAGTCAGTACGCGATATACATTAATCACCCCTTCATGTATTAATCCCAGCTTAATCTGCTGTACATTAGCAGCAATTAAAACCTTATTAGCATTATGCATAAACAGTATTTAATGAACTAAACAAACCTTTGTATGCAACGAACATAACAATACCGATTGTTGTTCCTATCAGTATAGTCGTGCATCTGCTATACAATTGTCTTGTTTATTTTTGGACCTAACCAGTCTAACAAGATCCTAGGACTCGCTAGAACTAAGATTGTGGCCACTTGCTCAGGGTGGGTCATTTTATATCGGTGATGAAGTAAACGCCTGACCATGTCCATTTATAATTCATTCGCTGAATTGTCCGGCCTTCCATTGCTTGTTTCCTTTAACTTCAATATGAATTCCTAATCGACGTCGCTTTCTCCTTGTGCTATTGAATGTTCAAAAACGTTGGTTACTTCCACGATTCTTAAAAGTGCAAATACGAACATCGTACCAAATACTGCAATCATGATTCATGATACATAAATCGTAAAATTTTCACACGCACTTGCACTTAGTCTGTTCTGAACACGCGCAATGCATCGATCAAATACGTTGTATGATACGACAGATATACGATCGATCAGACATTGTACAGGTATATCTTTCGTAAATACTACGTGATACTACATCCGCAAATTAACAATGAACTTCTCATCTTACGGAACTTGCTTGCAAGTGGTGAGTCGCCCACGCGCACTTGCAATAACGTCTATAAACTATTATAGTTCACAAACAGGCCAGACCATTTAGAACAGCCTAACATTGACTAATGTATTAAGCAATCGATGCTTAGTGTTTGAAAATAAAGAAACAAATTACAGTATCTCAAGGGCATTGGGCCTTTCCAACCTAAGCACTATCCAAATGGCCTTAGTAATGTTGTGGTATTGATTTACAAGGCTGCTAACTGCTAGCCTCGTCAAGCAAGACAGATCTCTCAGTACGGACAATACACCAAGCGTGGTAACATCTGGTTAATATTCAGTGCACTCGGGCAAACATTACATATTAGGTGCATAGACAGTACCCATGTGCGTGTCGTATATCTCCCGTATCCATGGAGGCAGGTCGCACGTGCGGTTACCGTGACGACAGTCTGCCGACGTTGAGCCTCGGTCTGTCCAGTGTCCGCCTCATTGTCAACAAGTTCGAGTCGCGATACACACGCGTCATCGCCTCGGACACCCAAGACCGTGTACTCGTCAAATACGACCCCAACATCGACGAGGGCTACGACGATTACGATGACTCCCCTCTCGAGCGATCGAGAGGACAAGTCTGGGATCGTTTCGTCGAAAGCCTGAGCCTGGCAGTTACCAGATGCATTCCTAGCGTCTCGTTTGGAAACTTCGGCGTGTTAGCTGTCACAACTGGACTGTTCGCACCGAAGATGATCTCTTACCTGGTCCTGTATCCGTTTTGCAGATTGATATTCGGGACCCTTTACCCGGCTTACGCGTCATACAAAGCTGTACGGACGAAGAATCTAAAAGAATACGTAAGTACTACTTTCAATATTTTAGCAGACATAAAAGACATATAAATAATAAGTTTCCATTAGCTTCAATTCATGCCAATTGTTTTAAGTGTTCTTTAGCCTCAAACTGATTTATATAGGCTGTTCAATCAATATTTTCTCCCAAAAAAAATGGCTTGCAATACAATGTTTCGATAGTGTGTTAGATTAGAACACATGAATTCTATCAATGTGTAATATTGCGTACTTGCACTGTCAGCGCATCTTCTTGGACTGAACAGATTAATTTACGAGTACCTTCCCATATGTAGAAGGAGGTTACCAAATAACAGAAGTAACATTAGCTGCCAAATTTGTTCAGAAAATGCGATGTGGGTCATCTACACTCCTCAGATAAGTTGGCCAGGCTGTCTACTGCCTTAAATATTATATTTTCCTGTAAACATAGAAATCTATTGCGTTTGTCAAATGATATTCCGAGCGTCGCTCCAGTTAAGTCCAACAATAGCCTTGTCACGGATGCACGCGTTCGAAACGCTCCGGCTCCCACTGTGTCCTTTACCTTGTTTCCCGGCTTCCTATGAGTAATTACTGTAGCTGTGAGCCGGTGCGATATGAGTACATGAGCTCATTGTACCCAAAACTCGTTTGTTTGCGGTGAACATCAAAAAATCTAGCAATAAGATACAATTCAGGACGTAGGGCCGACCCTTGCGAAAGCCAAGTTTCCATTACTTTGTTTCCCGGCTTATGAGTAATTGTAGACCTATTGTAAACTAATTGTGCTCAAAACTCATTCCTTTATAATTTAATAATTTTGTAATCCAAAACTGTTGCATAAAATATATTGTCTATTCCACCAACGCAGCGCTGCAATTCTACAATCTCATATTTTTATTTATGACATTTTAAAACTGGATCTACAAAAAGAATGGATATAAGCTACACTAAGGGTGTCCAGTAATAGGGCATTTCACTGTATTGAAAATGTAATTAATGCTCGTGTAATCCAATAAGTTTTTTTTAAAACTAAAAAACAAAAAAATAAAGTCTCGGTTTTCACCAAGGGGTCGAAAAAAATCGAATATAAGATACTATTGCGGACCAAGGAACTGTCCTTGCGGTAATCTTTGGAACCATTTTGCACTTGGTAGGAATGTTGGACACCATGTTTGGGTACAATAAAAAGTCTCGTTAAACAATACTTTCCGGAAATATAACAATGATTACGTCATCTTCACTCTGAATGACTCTGTCATAGAATTTTATTTTGACAGTGTAAAGCCGCACGCTTTGACCATAAACGTACACAATCTACATAATAGTTTGGTTCTTATTGCTTTATTTGCGAGCTATACTTTCAAATATGGGCGCACAGTTTTGTATAAATAACTTGACTTAGCTAGACAGGAAGTTTTAAATTGTCAAATTTTCATGTATATCATCATCAGCTTACATTTGTCTTCAGTTGAACCTAATATATCAATAAACCTTTGAACTCTATATTCAGTTGTTCGCCTCTGCACTGCTATCAGACTTCACTATTTTAACAAGCGTAATTTTTTGACAATCTTCCAACTGCTGAACAGATTTTCTTTACAACACAGAGAACACTCGATCAAGTCAACTTTCAAATAAACAAAAATCTAATTAAAATTGGTTCCACCGTTTGGGAGCTATGATGCCACAGATAGACACAGATACACACGTTAAACTTTTAAAACCCCTCTGTTTGCGTCGGGTGTTATTAAAAACCGCATTCCGTACATAATATTCAAATTTTTGTCTACTGTAAGTTCATAGAGCCCGATATAGTTTTTAGGTCTCTGTTATTATATACCTCACAGAAAAGAGAAGTAAATTTGATTGAACATTCTTATTTAGATCAACGCGTCGAACTCCGCATCACAGTTGCTAACTGATTTCGAATGACTGACGTTTCTTTTATATTGGTGCTAGCTACAACAAATTTCTTACAGTAATGCCTTGACAGCTGCTTTAATTTAAACAAAAAAATTATTCTTTTCCGTGATATACTCGACAAATTTGCATTCCCGACAATTTTTCCTCGCTAATCTCACTATACACTAACTGGGTTCTGCGGTTTCAACCGCGTGGACATTCCATCTTTTTTACAAGCTTTTAACTTTACATAGTTTGTTCTAGCTAGTTTATCTAAGGTGCGTGTAAACATCTTGAAAAAAAAAAAAAACCACTCACTTTCCGGCGTTCAGTTAATTTGAAATTAGGTACACCTAAATAACAATGCATTAATATCGTATCATGGAACTTTTCAGATGATGGAGTCGGAAGGTGGACATAGGAACTAATGAATGCAACAAAAAACCCCCCTCTTTGGACTCCTTGGAATGGTCTTGATGGGTACTATACCCAATAAAAAAAATCAGCATTTTTCGAGCGGGCCAATCCTAGGCGCGAATTGAATGAATGATTTTTGAGTATCCAATCACATGCCGCCATTCGATACCCCCCGCGACCAACGTGGCTTACTCGTGCAAAAGCGAATTATGATGATATGCGGGATCAAGTGGTTACATTATTTTTGACTGTATAAATAAATAAATAATAATATTTGGGACATTTTTGCACACACGGTCATCTGACCCCAAACTAAGCAAAGCTTCTGATATGACTGCCAGAGACTGATATACATACATATATAGTTTTAAATACATACTTAAATAGATATTACCCCTAGGTGATATTAAAAGGCTGATTATGCAAACTGCAAAAATAAAAGAACTAACATGAGACGATGATTAATGTTTCAGGTAAAATGGATGATGTACTGGATAGTGTTCGCTCTGTTCACTTGCACGGAGACCTTCACGGACGTGTTCCTGTCATGGTTCCCGTTCTACTACGAAGTGAAGATAGTCCTCGTGCTGTGGCTGCTCTCGCCGGCCACGAAGGGCTCCTCCATACTGTACAGGAAGTTTGTGCACCCAGCGCTTTGCAGGAGGGAACAGGTAAATTTAGTACAAATACATTTTACAATAAACCGGCCAAGTGCGAGTCGGGCTCGCGCACTGAGGGTTCCGTACCACTTCAAAATGACCTGTTATAACTTGGTAATGAACAGAAATTTGTCACCGACTCGCACTTGACCATTTTTTGCTAATTGTTATTATATTCTAGAGTGTGTACTATAATCGTTAACAAAATTACCAGTTATAACTTGGTAATGAACAGAAACTTGTCACCGTCTCGCACTTGGCCATTATTTATTATTTGTTTTTATTCTAAAGTGTGTACTATAATCGTCCAAATTTGACGCTTGTACGTTTTACCGATTAACACTAGAGCAAATAGAAACATACGTTTGTTGTATGGGGTATCCTTTTAGTTTTTTGTTGTTGACTTTATTATTATATCTTAGTTACACCGCTGTAACATTACATATTTTGTGAAAATTTCAACTGGCTATCTATTACGGTTAGAAAGATACAGCCGATAGAAGTTAGGACAGCCGGACAGACAGACAGACAGCGTAGGCTTAGTAATAGGATCCCGTTTACACCCTTTGGTTACGGGTAGGTTGAGTTTGGGTTTTTTAAAGTTTAAACGAGCCACATACGCGTGTTTTTCTATTTTTGATAATTATTTATTCAATGCTTAGCAAAACAAGCAAGTTGCAATAATAATTTTGTAACATAGTTCTGTCACTTTCATGATTCACTTTCAAAACTAGATGAATGGATGCTAGAAAAGTTTGCCTCAAAACATGTGCCTATTTCGTTACGTTCAGAGTGTGGGAGTATAATCGTCTGTCACCTCCCGTTCCAAGTTCATTGGCAATGCCAACAGTTGTAGAGACTAGAATGTGCACACTATTCTTTGCATTTTACTAGGTCGTGCTTTAAGGTCTTAACTCGACACTTAACTTTTACACAACTTTGACCCGACAAAACTCGAAAGTATGCCTTTTTGTTTTGTTACCTTACTAGTTTCATATAATTAAGAATATGATTATTTACGGGATATTTACCGTGGTAAGGTTGTGGAAATGAGTTCCCGATATTTCGGCGCAGTTACATGCACCATGTTCACGGGAAGACCTTACCACGGTAAATATCCCGTAAATAATCATATAACTTTAGCGAACAACCGTGACAGCTTCAAACGATGCACATTAATCTTATATTATATCTTCTTTAGATATAAAAGCGAAATACACTCATCCATTCACTCACTCGTCACGAAATCTCAAAGCTGAAATTTGGCAGGTAGATTCCTTATGACCCCCATAAGGAAGGTAGGGGTCCGTTAAGAAATGATTTTGCAAAAGGGTCGCTTTGAGGGCAAAAGTTTATAAGTTGGGTTGTTTCAAGTGAACAACGCCCGATTTCGTAAGCGTGTTTAAAAAAAAAATAAAAAAAAATAAAAAAATAAAAAAATATTTTCGGCATGTCCCTAATTATGTGAAACTATAAGGAAAACAAATAAATAAAAAAGATAGGTTCATAACAAGTTTTACCGGGTCATTAAGGTACAAAGAATTGTCTCTGAGTTGACACCTTAAATACAAAACTGAATCTTAAAGGATACTCAAGTGTGCCGCATCAATATTATGACAAGAAAAACAAAAACATCCAGGCATACTAAAACTTATTACGCAAGCAAATAAAAAGCCAGACGAAGTCCGTCTGGCCAATTAAGTTCGTTGAGGCAAGCCACGTAAAGTCACTTGTGCTATACTGTTGTAAAGGGTAACAGCTGTGACCTTACAACTCTGGGCGCTTTAACGCAATAAAACTAATTGACTTTTTCTCTCGTTGCAGGAAATAGATGAGTACATTGCCAAGGCCAAAGACCAGGGTTACCACACTGTGCTCAATTTGGGCACTAAAGGCGTTAACTACGCCACCACAGTCATTATGCAGACTGCCATCAAAGTGAGTAGACATCCCTATTTTAAATTGCATGCTTTTTAATTTGATCTGTTTCACTCAAGGCTGTTGTAAGATTGAGTTTAATAGTTCCCGCTGAACTAAACAAGGGTAAATGGGCTAACCCTTAACGAAACTCAAGCGGTGTCAAATCAATGGCCTGTAATTAATTTGATTAATTTCGTGTTGTTTTTGTACCACTTTACAATGTTGTCTCACTGTTGAAGCAAGTGGCATGTTTGATCACAGTATGCCACGTACATGGCGTTTTCACTAGCCGATAATGTCACTGACCCGATACCGACACGACTTTGGCAGATAGGTGATCTCTAATATTTCACAGAATCTTTCTCATATAAGATTCCTTTGAAACATCGAGATACAATACCGATAGTCACAAATGTGCAAAATGACCGAACCGAAACTCGGTGCAATGTATAGCGCGCGCCGTTTTGGTTTGACTTTTTGGTTAGTTGTAAGGCAACCGCAATCTGACTATAACGATCTACAACGCCGCGCGATGCCAGTGCTACGATGACATAGTGGACAAGCAACGTTGAACACTATGCAAGCGACATAACGTCTAAATTGGAGTAAATGTGGCACTGCGAACTGTATAATTGATATCTAGGTATTTACAACGACGCTCGGACGATTTTTGACTGTTTTAACTTAGAGATTGTGACTCTAGGTATTGTATCTTGATGCTTTGAGACGAAATCGTACGTGCTTAAGTTATACTAAGTAGATTCTCTTTTATCTATGTTTACAAGTTTTATACATAGAGGATAGGTTGAAAGGTCGATTAAAATATTCAAGACACCCACAGGTCTTAAAAATAGTCAACAGCATTGTGATTATTATTTACATAAATTTAAATTAGGATAAGACCAATATAAATAAATAAAAAAAATTACCACTGAATGTCATCGATATTTGCGACAACAGCCCGCGACGATAGCCCCATTGGTCCAGTTGGTAGTGAACCTGCCTTCTACGCCAGGGGCGTGGGTTCGATTCCCACCTAGGACAAACATGGGATGGGAACATTTGTGTTTGTTCTATATCTGGGCGTTAATATTTATTTAAGTATGTATTTAAAAATATATATGTATGTATATCAGTCTCTGGCAGCCATATCTCAAGCTTTGCTTAGCTTGGGGTCAGATGACCGTGTGTGCAAAATTGTCCCGAATATTTTATTTTTATTTTAACAAAAAGAAGGGCCAAGTCAAAGTATAGGTAGGTACTGTATTGACTACCTTAAGGAGTTCCTAGGAGTTCTGTAGTTACCGAAGGAGAGTATAGCGATGACGGGTTTTTTTTCTGCCGCTATTTACGCTGCAGATATATCGGAATCGCGTCAGTGTCGGATCGGCTAATGTAAAAGCTCTCATTACCAGAATGAAAATTGAACAGTCAAGCGACAATTTTAGCGCACGCTTGTAGTATAGATGTTTAGATGAGCACCGTTGTCACTGTCATCAAGCATGTCACCGACACCCATCGTAATTCGAGCCACTAGCTTTTGATTCGATTTAATTTTTTTAATTTAATTAACACGCTTTTTTAATTTCCTCCCCCACCCCATTCCAAAATCCATTCCGTTGCTGCTTCACTCAGAATTTCAATCTGCCGAGTCCTGAGGTCACGCGGAGACAGATTCAAGGTGGTGATGTGACAGATGGATATGTCAGAACCTATGAAGAGTTTGAATACCAGCAGTCCGAAGAAAACTTATCTAGGACAGTGGAAATAATAGAATTGGACAATGATGAAATGCCTTTACTTGGTGATGGAGACTCTAATGACCCGGACTACGACCCTGAGTGTACATCTGCTCGGAGCCGCGGCAATGGTGCCAGAAAGCGTAAAGTGGCGAAAGTGAAAAGGCCCCGCAGCAAATCTAGAGGTCGCAAAACAAGAAGTCAGTCAGCCATAGACAAGCAAACCGAAGTCATCGTCGACTAGCATTAGGTTCTCGAACGTAACTCAACTGTGATGTTTACACGATTTTTAGACGAAATTATATCGTTAGGACCATTATAGTCTCGGGCATCGCGAGATGTGTCAAACGAACACAAATTGTCAGTAGTTAAAGTGAAATCGATTAGATAATATAATTTGTTTATAGTGACAAAGGTCCGATTTCACCAACGTTGATCGTCTTGGAAAACTAATCGTATATTAAAGCCCTAACAGACGTGTGGATATGGTACGCCAGACCACCGTGTGGCCAAAAGGAGAGAAAGAGAACATTTTCTCTTTCTCTCCCTTTGGTTGGATGGCGATCCGTCAACCAAGTCCGAAACGTCTGTTAGGGCTTTTAAATCTGAACTACAGAATACAAATAAGAAAGGTGACATTAGATGAAAGTTGAAATACGATTTAGGCGTTTGTTGTAAATATGAGTCGAATGTCCAAAACATATTTCAATACCAATGTACTAATGATCTTATTTTTTGTAAAAACGATGAGTAAATCGAGGTGACCATCGTTCGAGAAACAGGTTGTAGCATTCTGATATTGGCGGCGGCGACCGCGTCGCGCGACCGACTGCTCAGTATGAATTTATATGGAGTGCTAAACAATACGACTGCGTCACGTGACGTGTGGGTCGTGCGGGTCGCCGGTCGCCGGTCGCGGTCGCCAAGAACAGAATGCTACGAGTTTAGTGACATTTCGCAAAGCCGAGAGACGACCTTATTACTTACCTTATTACTCAAACAATCAATTGATCTAGCGTTTACTTTAGCTTGTTTGTAATACTTCGGTTAACAGTAAATTCACCCACGTAGTTTCTCAATACTGTGACCTTCTTTAAAAGTAAGGCGAAGGTTGTTTCTTGGTTAAATTGAGTTATGACTGTGACTCATATAATTGATTTTGACTAGCGAATAAATTTAGAATCAACCCGGCTTAGTGCCATCTCAGTATAAAATTAAATTTTGTACTCAAATCTTAGCAAAAGGCTTTGTTTGCGATTTCTTTTGTTTAGTAGCCTAACCTTTTGGTCGCCACGCCTAAAACGCATTTCGGTGCCCCACGTTCGCTGGCCCCACGGCACAAAAAATCTGCGTATTTGTCAACAATAGACATCGTTGGTGCACATGGCCCGCAAGGGCTTGTCAATTATGGTTGACTTTGGCGGTCAAAACGTAACATTCCGTAGGGATTTTTGAACTCTATAAGAAACTGCATTTTTTTTGTGATTACCACTTTCCTTGCCGACTGCTGCTGTTGAAGGAAAACATTGTGAGGAAACCGTAACCGTACTAACCTAGTAGTGCGTTCCGGCTACTTCACTTGAAAGCCAGTCCATTCCAGACTAACCATCTTTTACCATCCTCAACCAACCGCATATTCAGTCAAACATTGGATTTTTTTCTTCAAAATTCAAAAGGTCTGTTGTGACCATTCTCATGTAGATCTACTACGTCTAGCTTGCTCCCTTACTATCCAGATCAAACGCTTATGACTTAATTCATATTGAGATAACATTAAAACCGTGTTTCGAAGCGCAGGACGCATAAATCCTAAAGCACTAAAAATTTAGGTAAATTTATAAAATACAATTTTCACTTTATATAGGTAATATGATCTCTACTACATTTTCAGGGTTTATGAAATCAGATTTATTTTCCATGTCGTAAAGAAACCAAAGTTCTCAAGTTATCGTTGACGGCTTACATTCTTGTAACTTGTGTTGTGGCATAATTATATTTCCTATTTATATTGTAACTTTAGTAATTTTTTGTTATGTTCTTCTACTTATATTTTCAATTATTTCTTTGTGCTTTCTAGGTATATTTTTGTGTAGCCATGTTTTTCTTAAATATTGTTGTCAGATACCACAAAAGAAGTTCAATTTGATAAATAAAACGAAGACAGTAATTTAATAGAATAAGGTTTTGTTTCACAATGTCCGGTTAATGTTCCGGTTAAGCTAAAAAACTTATCTATTAAATAAATACAGACCTTGCGTTTCATCAATCATTAAAAAGGACTAACTACAGATAAAGTTTCTGGCGTTAACGCCTGCGGAAAGATGAAATTGTATGAAAATGATATTGACAATGACATTAGCTTGGGAGATGTTGAATGACATTTTACCACCTTGGGATTTCCCCCCTCGTTCATACAATTTCATCTTTCCGCAGGCGTTAACGCTAACAAAAAATGGGTCTTGTCTAACCCCCCAGTACTGCGGTCGGTACTGCGCTTTTGCTCTGATATTTATTTCTGCAAAACCATTTACTGGTTACGGAATCGGGCCGACCAGCAATGCTTCTCTCGGGGTTAGTTGTTCGATGGCTGTTAATTTCCATGCGAATATCCATTTTAATAACCTGACAATAATATATAATTTCGATTCATACACACACTGCGACTGCGCGTGCTTACATCCGAATGCTACCATAATATCAGGTGCATAGAGTGGATATTCATGTGTGGAAGAGTTAGTCTAAATGGTTCATATGTTGACTCTTCTACACATGAATATAAATTCTGAAGGAATGTCAAAAAGTGTAAATTAATTAACTCCCAGTGAATGAAGTCAAAATTCTAGAACTATTTTAACCGACTTCAAAAGAAGTGTTCTAGATCCGTATTTTTGTATATATATCTACACTAATTACTCCGTTACATTTGTAAACTCATATCTTTATTTTTTTATTAATCTCTTAGCCAAAATTGCCTTTTAACGCTGATTTCTATCCATCGTTCCTTTTCGCACAATCTCTAAGAATTTTGTACATTGTTTACATCGCATGACATTGTATGTTTTAGTTAATTTTTCATAGATGTAAAGAGAGTTGTGTGTATGTAACTTAGGTTTAGAATCGCGTGACTGATTTAGTGTTAAAATACGTATTTCTAAATAAATGTAGTGAGTTTTTCGTGCATTTTGTTTCAATGTTATTTAGTTGAGCAAAACTGAAATACTGAATGCTTACGCTTTGCTCTAAAAGCTTAGTAAATTAATCCGTCAGGATCATACAATGTAAGTATACATTTTGAACTATTTCTTTTTTCACTCTATAGCCGTTAAAAACTTTTAAAGCAGTTTTGAAAAGTATTTTCTCTGAATTGTAAGTAAGTTTGAGCAGGCTAAGTAAGTAGGTAGGCCCCGATATCTCAAGTTTTAGGCCGTAAAAAATCTCGGCCTTGTAGTGTACAATCCCTTAACAACGTGGTTATAAGAGTAAGTGATCAAGAGTATAATTATAATAATAGGTTATCGAACTGATTTTTATTGACTTATAAAAAAGCTGACCGTAAACAGAGCCGAACAAAGAAAACAAAATTAAAATGTGTTCAAAATTAAGGAAGCATTTTAATATCTCGCTAGACAGAACGCTCTATACTTACCAGTGACGTCACATATAAGTACGCCATACTAACACTTGCCTTGCGAGAAAAGGACAGAGTATCCCTTCCTAATCAGAACAAAAACTTTAAACTATTATATCTCAGCCAATTTGAATAGTTTCTTCAGTGAGTGTATTGCATCTTATGATATTGTTCTCTTCTTTAACAAAGTTCGATAGCCGATTATAGTAAGAACTTTGTAAGCAATTTCACATTAAGGCTCCTTGATGTATAATAGTGCGGTCTAAGACAGCACAATTTCCAAAATTGTTTTCTTTAGTTGCTGTTCCACTAACTTAATCTCATTTTTAGACAAAACAGAATGCAGCTTAGATGGTATCGGTGCTAAATGACTGTGCTGCCAATTTCCAGGGTGGTGGCGGCTTAGTGCAGCAACTGCGTAAGAGTTACAGCCTGTCGGATCTGACGGAGTGCTCGCCGCGGGAGGAGAGAGGCAACGATGAAGCCGATGATGTGCTTGCCGAGCCGTTAGTGCTTAGACGGGCTGTTAAAGCGTAAGTCTGCATATTATAGCGTAAGTCGACTTTGTCAAAGCGTATGGCCTGGCACACACTAGACGTAAGTTCCGTCGCGGAAGATGCGCAGCGGAACGCCATTACATTTTATTTCATATAATTACGGACAACCAATCTTCCGCGTAGTGTGCGATGGAATCTCCATTCAATGTGGCGTAGGCCTAAGTCAGCCAGTTAAGCCGAAATTCTAACTGTTTGGTGCATATGTGGTAACCTTCGTAAGAATTACTGACGGACTGTCCTGACAAAATAGACAAAAGATCTTATGATATTCAAACGGGTGAAAAGATTTTCTTGAATCATACGAATAAAAAAATACGATAAAGTCACCTTTCAAACAAACAAAAAAAACTAAATCAAAATCGGTTCAGCCGTTTGGGAGCGATGCAACAGACAGACACACATAGATGCATAAGGGCGTAGCCAGGATTTTCTTGAGGGGCGGGCAGATGAAACCATATGCAACGTAATAAAAAATAAAAAACTTAATTTAGGAAGCTCTGAACGAGCGCTTACCCACACTCTCATAGAGGGCATCTGCCCTCCCCCCCCCCCCCCTGCTCGTCCCTAGCGAAACCCTTCCAGATACACAGATACAGATAAAACATATTATAACTAAATATGATATTATAATTTAAAATATTATAATTAATATTATAATTTTGATTTAGTTCTAAGTTGGAAATAAAATAAATAAATAAAATAACACCTTTCTTTTCGCGTCTGGAGTTAAAATTTAGTTATTTTGACAGCGGATACGTGACGCGGCGCAGCGCTTCCGAGTCCAACAATCGGTCTCCGATATACTTCCCGGAAGTTGACGTCGAAGTGAGGCCGCGTCCCAGGAGCGACGAACCTGATTTTAGGTATTTATTTAATTGAATCTGGTTTTAGGTATTTATGTTAACGAACTAAACCTCAAGAAATGCTAAAAGTGTTGAAGCGTCTTGGTGTCAAAGGGCTCTTCTTGTTATTTTGCTCGCACATTATCAATGATAATATAATGTGATAAACCATGTTTTGATCTCTTATTACATATAACCATACCAAATAAATACATTTTCGATTTAATATTTTCGTAAAATGTTAACTATCGACATTTTTGTTTGTTACTATTTTAATCTGTCAACCGTCAAATGAAAAGTCAACTGTCAAACATATTGTTTTCCCTTGCAAACGGCTTCTCGCGTACCGCGCGTTTATCCAAGTTAGGCGCTTATTCAAACACGCGATCGGTTGCAAACACTATTAGTTGTAGAATAGTCGATTACGACAATCTCATGTTCCCAGAAAACCATTCAGGCTAATGACCGGCAAACGGAACACAACGGCATAGCCAGCGCAATATTGATGAAACACGGCTGTAAAACAGGTCTCCCTCAAAATTGGAACAACCAATTTCGTAATCGACCTATTTTCGACGATCAACGTCGCTTCTCGTAAACATACTAAATTAGTTCAGTTTATAACTCAAAACTAAAATTTATTATAGATTCGATGTATTACTGGAGATTTAAAAAAATACGAATTTTATTCATAGCATTCTATGTTTTTTTATTATATACACTACTAGCTTTTGCCCGCAGCTTCGCCCGCGTCGTGAACAAAACATGTCCCATGTCTCTCAGGGGTAGTGTAGCTTTCTAACGTTGAAAGAATTTTCCAAATCGGTTTAGTAGTTACCTCCACACATACAGACACACATTCACAAACAACCTCTTTATAATATTAGTGTATAATTCCTTGTAAAATTTATTGAAAACTGGTGCAGATTTAAAAAGGCCACAAAAAAATAAGCCTGTTATTAAATAAAATAAAATAAAATAAAAAAAAAGGATCGGAGGTACTCATATTATATTTGTAACTAGCAATGTCCCATATTTTTGTTAGTCAAGTCTAGTTTTTGGTAGTAAAAATTAAGAAGGCTGGCAGTCCTGTCTTTATTTTACTCTATTGCCTCATTAAAATTGGTGAAGCCATAAAAGAATAGAAGCAAAAAGCCTAAGATCGAGCTGACGGGATGGCGTGCCATAGGCTATGTTTAGCAGCGGATGACTAGCTGGAACTCCCTGCTGCTCTCCTTGATTCCTGAGAACTACAATCTAGGCATCTATTCAAATCTAGAGTGAATAGATTTCTTCTAGATTAACGTGTTTCATCCACGGCCACGCCGTCGCTTATCAGGCGAGTTGGTAGCAAAAGTAAATCTATTCTTTATAAAAAACGAATATAGGCTGATTATGATGATGAAGCAACCAAAACCGAGACAACAAAGACAAAAAACAAAAGACAAAAGAACAAAGATTAAAACCGAGAGAAGAGTTAATTTCGCACAGGTATATAGATAAAAACTTCATTGTGCACTGCAGAAATAACAAATACAAACAAACAGAGAGACTAATACGAGCTAGTGCCACAAGTGGCGGCCTTATCAGTAAATGCAACCATCGGAAAAAATTACGTCTGTGGTATGGAAGATTAATTTCATCATTCATCATGCCTATATTAAAATTTCTGTATACTTACTAATATTTTTTTTATCATTTCCAGCCACATAAAATCAACAGAAGACATAAGCTCTGGCTACTCGAGCGCCGACAATTCAGCCTCTCTAACGCGCACGGGCTCGCTCGGCGCCGGCGCACGACGCACGCGCGCCACGCGCACTACTACCGTCACTACTATCAAACGACCGCAAGCTGCTGAGGTCTGGTAACTTTTACACTATGGAACTTTTAAATGTCTTTTTAGGGGTATTTATTAATTAACGTTTGATACGATATAGCTTGGCAAATTATTAGCGACACTGACAAATACTTGCTACACAGAAACAATGCAAGGGAAGTTACGAAAACTGAATTTTTGGCGTTCTGAGTTAATGAAAGCAGACAATCCTTTATTTCAACACAAATATAACGAAACATCTTACGTGATGCCGCGGAATGCTGCGGCATGTCGCGTCAGTCCTCGAGATAATCCGGCACGTCGCGTCATTCCTCGGGATAATCCGGCACGTCAAATCATTCCCCGGGATGATACGGCACGTCGCGTCATTTACCGGGATTTTCCGGCATGTCGCTCCATTCCCCGGGATAATCCGGCACGTCGCGTCATTCTCCGGGGTAATCCGGCATTTCGCGCATTCCCCGGGATAATCCAGCACGTCGCGTCATTCACCGGGATTCTCCGGCATATCGCGCCATTCCCCGGGATAATCCGGCATGTCGCGTCATTCCCCGAGTACCTGCGGCACGTCGCGATATTCCATGGGACGCATAAGTAACTTCATGTCGTTAAAGGAATGAAACGTTCCAGCCGATCTCACCGAGTGACGCGAGTGGCACTTCGTCTTCAGCGATAATTGCTAATAACATTAGGTCAATCATTTCAACAAAATACAAAACTAACTTTAGAGCAGCACAGTGCTTAACTGAATGAATGAGCGCCAGAACGCGGTTGCTATCGTCACGACGTGGGATGCCGCAGGATCCTTCGGCATACCGGAGCGTGCCGTGCCGCCAGTTAGCGAATGGCCTAAATTACTCTCATGAAAATGACGTAGAAACAAAATATGCGGCACGCTGGATTTCCACACAATTTGCTCACGGAATTCCTGTAACATCTGGTATTATTGACAGTAAAAAAAGGTAGTTTCGTTATAAACTTGTTTGACAAATTATAATCTATATGTTATAAAAGTGCTGTCAGCTTCTCGTCAACGAGAAGTGTCACGCGTAAAAACGAGATAAAGCACATTATAGCTAACACGTCTTCAGACGTTTCTGAATAAGACCGCAAGAGCATAAAGTTCAGAGCATTAGCCAGTTTATTACAAAAATGCGTCTAAATGGGAAACGGATTTGCTTATACTGTTATTGCATTAAAGTAGCCTTAAATTGCAAAATGGAATTGGAAACAAACCGAAAAAATCGGTGTGGGCTTTATTACGTATTTTTTTAAATTAGATTTTAACCTTACGCATAATCGCTCGATAAGCTAATCAATTTTATAATACTACTAAATTGTCTGTCTACTTTCCGCTGAAAAAAAGTACGCGTAAAAGCGTTAAAAAAATTGTAGGAGCTTATCGTGCATTTATGCGTAGAAGGGTTAGGCACAAGGCCCATTGGAGAGAGATGCGACATCGTAGCGTTCGAGAGACGTTACCATGCCGGCTTTTCGCCACAACGGCGCCTTAAAGGCTTCGTCAAATAGAACGCGTACCTAGCACGACGTCAAAGCGTTTAAGCATCGCGTAAGAACATCGCGCATTTTGTGTTTAACACAACGCTACAACGTACATACCAGAGCTGACGAGATCGTCTGCACAACTACGTCATACGTAAAGAGTTAACCGTCACGGGACGCCCGGCACATATGAAATATGACGGCAAGGGGGCGCCATGCCGTTTGCCGTCACGGCATACGAGTCGGCTTTACTGCCAGGGCGCGCCAATACATGTTCACATCAAAAATATTTTATAATAAAATACTACGCGACGTTGGCGTCGAGTACTACTAGCGCGCCCGTTCTGTTTGACAGTAATTAATTTTAACAGTACAAGATAAAGTTAAAACAAAAATATAGATAACGCCTTGACGTGCGCAAAATACGAGGTCTATTTAAGGAAGCCTTAATTATCGTCGACGATTGGCCTAAGAATATTTGTATCGAAACATTTATAGAATGTTACTATATTTATATCAATTAAGAAAGTATAGTTACTTGCATCAGGGTAAGAATGTGGTGCTGGCAAAAGATTGTAGTTAACAAAATCTATTGAATTTGGCAAATATTTAACTCAAGGAAAGCAATGATACAGTGTTGGAAATGTGCGCAAAATAAGCTCAAGTCGTACCTCTCTAAAAGTTAAATGCCATGGGCATTACTGCTATTGGCTTAAAAATTATAAATGTTGTTACTAAAATTTATAATATATTAGGAATTTGTAGTATTTTAATAAGGTTAAATGGAGACAATCTTCAAAAGATACGAACATCTATCTCGAAAACGAATAAAACGAATGTTATTTTTAATATATTTTAGGTTTATACTATTTATGCATGATTTAGAATATTTAGGTATTATACTATTAAAATCACGTCTTTAAGTCTGTCTGTGCATTTATTAGCTTTTTTATTTGATTTAGACTTAAGTGCTTTTTATTTAAAGGAAAGTGAAGTTATCATCGAGGAGCTACGAGACGACGATAATAATGTTGAATATGCGAATATGCCCTCTTTAGTCAATGTCCCAACTCCTATATATTTATCCCAAACGGAGCCTCCGTTTTTGTACCAATATGTTGGAGATCAAGTCAAAATAATCCAAGTTTTAGGTGATTTCCCGTTAGGCGAAAATAGTAAAACAAACACTAGCAATCAAAGTCGAGAAAGTAAAGATAAAACCATCGAAAATAACAGCATAACAGAAAACACTTTAAATAAAATCAATTCTAACATTCCTGCTAATGCGAAAGCTAAAGAACACAAAAGCTACACTAATACAACAGAAATTTCCAGTAGTAAAGATAACTCTGGTATAGATATAGACCACAGTAAAGAAGTAATAAAAGTAAAAGAATCTACTCAAATAGATATAGCTAAAGATCGTACAGATACCAAATATAATACAAACAGTACAGACACAGCTAGTTTAGATGATCTTTTGACAAATGATAATGATTCTGCGGAAAGTGATGACGAAGCTTCATTTGGTACGCCTGATAATTCTCCAAAGAGCAAACGAAAATCTTCTAAAGGCAAATATGGAAAAACTAAAGCACCACTACCTCCTAACATTGATAATATATCAGGAAAAGATGACAAAAACAAAACTGATACCGATAATAATGTTCTGGACAGTGCTACATCACAAGAAAGCTTAGTAGATATAGTCAATAAGCTACCTAAAGCCGCGTTCAAAGAAACTGGTAACTTCAAAGGCCTTCAAGTAGTAAATCCTATAGCCGAAAAGAAAAGACGACACAAATCTAAATCTCCTGGAGTAATAACAAAAAGCAACAGTTCAGGGTTGAGTAGACTACTTCAGTTGCCTGGTAAACTAGCGTTTTGGCATAAAGGCGATAACAAATCTGATGTTTCAAACTCATCAAGCAGAAGATCATCAAACATTGAACAGGCAATTGATGAGTTTCAGAGTTGCAATGATTTGACAAACATGGCCTTAACTGGTGAAGTTGATATTTCTGATGATCACCAAGAATCTTCTGATTACGACACCGAAAGCATATCGCAGGAAATCATTGAAAAAAGTGACGCATTGCAAAAAACAATAGAGGCTAAATTAGTAAGTCACCCAGAATACAAAACTGGTGCTTTACAAGATGAGATTCTAATGACTTCTAAAAGCACAGATGTGTGATAAAAATCCCATACACCCTTTTATGCTGAGGAAATACCAAACAGTATGTTATTTGTTTCGTGTGGTCGTCTGAGCATGGTTTGACTGTCCCTCCGTACATGGTGCGATGCGTTTGAAACTGGTTTTCTACACAAGTCGCCGAATCTTCATTAAATTTATTCTCCGCCATTTTAAGCAGGCATAACTACGGGGACAGACGGACCTCGCTTGCACATCTTTAGTTGAAAATCAACTTCAATGGCGTCGCGCTGTACATAGAGGTCTAAAAACGCGTTCGCATATTCAATTAAAAAATAAACTTTGCTTATTTTGTGAGAGTATTATGCATACGAAATCTAATATTTAGCTGCCTTTTCCTCCCTTTTTTGTTTTATTTGTAAGTTTATTTACGTATTGTTTGTAGTGTCAACGGTGTTTTATGTTTGCTTTTTGTTTTTCTTATAATATTGTGTGTTATTATAAAAGTGATGAAGCATTGTTTCTGTTTTTAAGACAATAAAGGCAGCAATCCGACCTTGTCAACCGCGACCGGCGGCCGTGTCGCGTGCATGGTTTGCACTCCATATAAATTCATACTGAGCAATGGGTCGCGCGACGCGGTCACTGCCGCCGGTCGCGGTCGCCGGTTGCTGTCGCCAACATCGGAATGCTACCTTTATAGTTACAAAACCTGTCTACTGATTTCAGTATAGTTTTTTGATGAAGAACAGCAACTTAACTATTTAAAAAACCGACTCCTAAATGAATGTTCGAACAAAATTATTGCTTTTGCCTAATTAACAGTCGCTGGACCAAAGTTATTCATGTTATTGGAGTTGGTTAAAAAACTGCTCAGCCAAAACTGATGAAATTTTTATGGGACCACCTCAAGAGATTCCTTTAAAAATAATTAAATTTTTATGTGCCTGTTAATCGGGAAATAATACTGAAATTAGTTTTAGAGCGGCCACGCACACTGCAATATTTTTATTCACCAAATAATTTCGCGATAAGAGTTTTATCGAGGCGAGCTAAGAAGCGTTCTAAAAGCAATAAATAAAATAAATTATAAAACGCTGAATGAAATCACTGTAATCGGGCCAACTACAATCACACGTTCAAAAACCAAGCATAATTCACAACAGCCAGAACATTTCTTTGTTTGCCATAGATAAAATATTACAAATGAAAAAGTAATCCGCAGTCACAGCCAAAAAAAAGATCGGAATGAGATAGTTATCTGTGGTCTTGTGCGATGTGCGTGCTTGCTCCATTATCTGTGCTTATGCTTTTTAATTAGTTACCAAAATACCCGTTTCATTTTCAGGCAATGCTGTCGGCCTCTGCTACCATTCCGCGCACAAAAAAAACTAATAAAAGGAAAACACAATAGACAAATGCATAAGTATAATTGCTTACAATATTAGCCTTTGGGGTAATAAGCGCAAGGACGTTTGAACTATGTACTGTAGAATTCGGTTATTACAACCAAAGAACGGGCTACTATGAATAGTTCGTGTGAAAACCAAACTTGAGGGTGCGTTTACGTTGTTATAACCAGTCGGTTTTTCGAGCTATGTAGAGGGCTATGCACAGGGTTTCTCTAAGAGATCAAATCGTAGCACTTTTTTTTTTTTTTTTTAACTTGTTACATCATTATTTTACATACTTGCTTACTGTCACCAAAAAACATCGCCGCGGTTTATAACAAAAAAAAACAGAAATCAGAAATAAGGAGATCCGTAGACGAACGAAATTTACCGGCATAGCCCACCGGATTAGCACGTTGAAGTAGCAGTGGACAGGGCACATAGTAAGCAGAACAGATAGCCGATGGGGCCGAAAGGTTCTCGAATGGAGACCGCGGACCGGTAAGCACAGCATAGGACGTCTACCCACAAGATGGACAGACGACCTAAAAGAGACTGCAGGAAAACGCTGGATGCAGGCCGCTTCCAACCGGCTCTTTTGGAGATCGATGGGGGAGGGCTATGCCCAGCAGAGGACGTCCTATGGCTAAAATTATGATGACGAATCAGTCGGTCATTATAACCGATTGGGCGTTATAACAGGTTGGTTTTGTTTTAAACTATCACGGGTGTCATTCCACAACCTTACCACGGTAAATATCCCGTAAATAATCATATAACTTTAGGTTGGTTGTTACAACTGATTTCTACTGCACTTATTTGACTGAATGTACCTG
This sequence comes from Agriopis aurantiaria, assembly GCA_914767915.1. Classification (NCBI taxonomy): domain Eukaryota; kingdom Metazoa; phylum Arthropoda; class Insecta; order Lepidoptera; family Geometridae; genus Agriopis; species Agriopis aurantiaria. Next base: position 12,157,522 of record OU611992.1, on the reverse strand, counting down.
TAAGATTTTGATGACTAGAAATGAAATGAAAGCTTGCTCTTATTATCTCACTGGTATTTTTGCCGTCGCCAAGCTTCGGGCTTGCATTAATGCTCTCTACACTTGAATGTTGCCAATAATAAAATGAGCACACGCCGATTTGCTAGAGAGCATACATAATGATTTGTGAAGAAATTTTTGTTTATTTATGGCCACCACAAATAATGGACTTACCTGTAAACGCATAAAAACTTTGTGAATTGGATACATATTGGACAGAACGCCTAACGCCCACTGGAGAGATGATACGACATTGTGGCTGTGGCTGCGATTGGATAAGTGCACCTTAAAGCGGAAATACACTAGAGATTCGTCAAAGAAACAGTTGTGAAGATGAACTTCCGCAAAGTAACGCCTGATTCAATCAACTATTGTACAAGTGGCCGTGGTAAAGCCAACTCTTCCCGGTTTACTTAAAGTTCAAAGTTGTCTCGTCGCATCGCGCTTCCCCTGCTGGTACAGGGGAAGCACGACTAAACTAGTAAATGAGATAATTTTGAACTTGGCGTAAACAGAAGACAGAGTTCATTATTCCGCTTAAACGCCGCCGTCTCAACTCTACATTCGGTGGTGGGCCTTAGAGCGAGGGTCTGATAGTCCATCGATTGTAGTGGCCCTTATTATAGTAAAAAATTTAGATTGCATGCCGTTATTATACTGGGTATAATGGAAACGTTCCCGAAGCCAAAACGCTACTATTATACTATCTAAACACAATCGAATAACAATAACCATTTGTCTTATACTTGTTGTTTCTGTAGTTTAGAATTTTGCAAACCAGCAATGTAAAGCGTACAAGCCACCGCGCGGTGCAGGTCGTTCGTTGACCTCTAGTTTTAGCTGATATTTTATTTGCATTACATTGCGTACAATATTTTTTATTTATAAAACTTTTTTTTGTATCGTTTTAGCTATCACCAGTCTTAGTTTTTGGGAGCGTTTCCATAACACCTTGTATTAATGCACACAATAACCGATGTCACAGTTCAAGTCGAAATATCTACAATAAATCTTCCCGACATGCTCAAAAAATATTTAAGTACAATGATTGAAACTCCGTACTAAATTTTATTTTTTTATGCATAAAATGCACTTTTTGATAATTTTATGAGAAAATAATTCTCAAAAATACTCATGTTTTGCGGCAGTTTGGTTTATTAAATATTTATTTTATTGTTAATAATTCTTTATTTCTTCTCAAATTAGGACTGTTCGATCAATGAAATTGGTAAATCATTTATAATTTAGCCAAAATTTGCCAAAAGTGAAACACTTGATGACTAAAAATTAGCAAAAGTATCTTAGTAACTCTATTTATAAAATTAGTTTCTAAATAAATACTAGTCGATTAAATAAATTCCTCGAATAAATATGGCTTCAGTGAGGCTTATTCATATCCATTTATGTTATAAATTAAGAATAAGACATCTTATATGTGAGAAATTGTAAAAAAAATGATGGGTGAAAATGCAGCTAAAACATTTGAATGGAACTGGTTATCTACTCGTATCTCTTGTGAATTATTGTGATTGAATCCTGCAGGACTATTAATAAATGTTAAATCGATTTCGACAGTTTTGCTAGCTCTATGAGCGGCCAGCTAGTGACAGCAAGGCCTAGGAGACTGTAGCTTTGTGTTTTTGTGACGTTTCAAAAGTGTATCATAGTATACCTACTTGAGAAATATTAAATGAATTGTAATGCTGAAACCTAATAGTGCTAACAGACGCTCGAACGCGGCTGACCTCAACCGCTGTCTGACCAATGGGAGAGAAAGAGAGGGAAATATGATATTTTCACTTTTTCTCTCCCGTTGGTTGGACGGCGGTCCGTCAGCCGCGTTCGAGCGTCAGTTAGCACTATAAGATTTCTTCACTTGTATTTTGTACTATCTTTTCTACAGCCATCTAGCGGGGAGTAGCAAAACTAGTCACAAAAATCATTGTAGGTATCTCTACGAACAAGGTATGATACATTTAGAGAAAAAACTCAGTGAATACAGACGGATAACTGCTATTGCGGTACCAAATTAACGTTAAATCCGATCAGTTGGAAAATCACGCGAACGTGAACCTTAACGCGCCCAGATACGGTTTGCGGTCGCGTGATTTTCCAACTGAGCGGATTAACGTTAGTTTGGTACCGCAATAGCAGTTGTCCGAGAGGCCCCAGGACCCCATACTCCCACAGAGGTAATAAGTACCGGCCTGCAGGCCTAGCACGGACCGTGGACAAATTGTCTTTCCACCGTTTTTATCCACGCCTAGACGCGACAAAGCTAGAAAATACGCTTGTCTCTTTCTCGCGGGATAAAAACAGTGAATAGACAATTTATCCACGGCCCGTGCTAGGCCTACTGTCGGGCCAACCAACTTATATCTAAATGCTTTTCATGAAAGAAGTCCCACGGCACACAGCAGAACAGAAGAATTTCCATGTTGTAGTTGTAAGGTGTTGTTGATTGGATGCTAGTCAGATTTTTATTAATTTGCTATCATTGAAAAGTCGTGTACGCGATGCCTAAAAGTGCTGCTCGAGAAATGATACTGATTGATACGCGATGACAGCGCCGCGTCTGGGGGACTTCTATAACGAAAAGCACTCTAGAGTAACAATTTTCTCGAATAGCCGTCACTTTTGTTGAAATAGTATGTTGTAAAACCCCTCGTTTCGATCCTTTGATAAGTTGGTCGTCCTTATATTCAGTGCACATGTAAACTAAAGACAAATGAAGGCGAGAGATGTTAAGTTTCAACTTTCAACTAAGTAGGGTCAAGTTATATTTCTCTTTTAACCTTATTCGTAGATAATACTGTACTATATGATTATAATGTATTATTTTCTTTCATTTCACGTAGTGTTCCTTATTTTAGTTTTTTAGGTAATTGTAATTACCAAAAAAATACTGTGAATAAAATGCTACAAGATGTAGAATCACCAGTATTATGCGTAAATTATTGTAGGGAATGTTTAACAATGAATGCGTAGCGTTAGCTGTTTTGTAAATTACTTTAGCTAATAAAGTTCTTGATTAATTATCAATATGTTTAAAAATGATAGTAAAGTTTGTTTTTTTAATTATAAAATAGTTACCAATTTGTTACCAGTGTACTGAATGTATGTTTTATTGAATGACGCAGTTTTGCAATGTTTGAGTTTATGAAATAAAATAATACTTATGAAGATAATTATGGTTTTATTTCATAGGATTAAAAATTAAACATATTACTAAACTCCACTTACTCTTATTCTAAGGGTGTCAATGATGTATTTTACATGGTCAGGCTTGTAAGAATCATTGAGCATTTGTCCCTCAAGCTGATTCAAAGAATCATTGTCCCAGACTTTGATCCAGTGAAGTAGAGCAAAAAGCTTGTGATAGCTACTTGTATCGTTTACAGCGTCAACTATTTTTACTGCTGGCAAGTTCTCAATTATTTTCAGTAGCTTAGGTTTGATCACAGAGTTGAAAGTCTTGTTGCTTCTTACAGCAAACTTGTGAAGAATATCCACAGTTTGCAAGTTTATGGATTTTTCTAATAATATGTCTGGTAAATCTTTAAGCCACATGTCGAAAGCGTCACACTGATGGAAGTGACCTAAACTATCGTTCAGTGCGATTGTACACAACAAACTAAAGATCCGTTGCTTGGAGGAGCTTGACATTGTTTTGTTGAAGTAAGCCCATATAATTTTCCTGAACAAAGCATCCATTACTGACAGTGTATTCGTCCAACTGTTCACTTCTTTCGAGAATATTGAGTGAAGAATCTTGAGAACAGCATCGTTGATATCGTTTTGAGAGTTCTGATTGAACATTCTCTCAATGTAATTGAGTACGGATAATATCTCCTTGTCATTTGTCTTGATATTTATGTTTGGATTGAGCAGAATGTACTGATGGCATATTTCTAAGTTGTTGGATACCAATTTAGGATCTGTGACAGCATTTTCAAATGGTGTGCTTTCATTTTTATGTTTCGATCTGATGTTTACCACAAATGGGAACATTTTCACAAAATACTGTGCATATTGCTGTCGGTATTTCTGACAAAACCTGTTCTGGATGTTAGAGCTCGGAGTTTTTTTGTTTAAATGCTGAACCAGGGTCCACAGCAATGAAATCACTTTTAAAGTGTGATTCAAAAGTGATGCTGCATCTTCGCTGATAACAGTTTCAAAGTTTTTCTCTTCTGATGAGTTAGGGCATACTTCAAGCCAGGTTTCATAAAGTAGAGGCATTAGAGTATCAATGTACTCCATAAACTTACCTATTTCATCAAATGGTGTGGTTTCTTGAGCTTTTTTTGATGAAAAACAGGTCAAATGACACACTGCAGTGTAATTTGGGTTAAACAGAGGGTAGTGGTTAAATTTCGAAGGATCAAAGAGTATTGTAGTATTATTAACTCCTTGTCCCTTTTCGTTAACATTTTCTTGCTGAACAAACTTGTTCAAGTAGTCTTGGAGGCGATGAAGTACTTTGACTCTCCACTTTACACTGGTTATCTGACTTCCCATGTTAACTGTAAGTGTTCTTCCAGGTTTAGAATCAACTCTGAGCTTTGAAATCATGTCCAAAAAGTTTGGTAAAATCTTGTGGAAGTCATTAGCGACTTTGCTGGGTGCGCAAAGCAAGAGTATGTCTAGAAATAGTAGGGAATCTTCCTGAATCCTGTTGTCAATGTGTGTCATAGCACTGCGAAGGTACGTGGACATGATGTCATAGAATGGATCAATCTTTTCAATCCTCACATTTGTTAGCATTGTGTGTAGCACTTGAAGTGTGTCTCTCCTTACCTGAAAAAAATACAATATCATGATATTCATAATCCAGAAGTAAGTCTAAACAAGGTCGATATTGCCCTTAGACGGCTAAAGTATGGAATAGCCTAAATAGACTGAATCACTTTGGAGCTTACAAAGGCAGGCTGTTTACCTGTACTACTAGAGCTTCGGAAGATAATAAATGCCATCATAGACATAGGCATGGCACAAGAGCTCTACCCCTCCCCCCCTTAAATCGATTGGTATTAATCTAAAGCCGTACCGCTAGCAACAACAAGGGTGTGCCAGTACAAGTAAATTACTTACCACTTTTTCAATATTCAATATCAAAGGTGTGATGCCATTAATAAATTGCCCTAATTGCTGCTCCAATACTTCTGGGTTTCTTGTAATGAGTTCTTTAAGCCCTTGCAGTGCATCTGTCCTAGAATTGGTATTAAAGTGGTTCAAACGAGACAAAAGCTCATTTACGTTAAGTTTTCTTGTTGATAGAGTTTCAGTGTCTGCATGCTTTTTCAACTGCTCCTTGATAACAATTTTCTTCACTTTAAAATTGGTTTTTGTAACATTTGTTCCTTTCGGGAGATCTTTTTTGGCTTTCAATTTTGTTTTTGATTTCTCAGACTTCAGAAATTTTTGATATCTAGTGGCTCCTGTTTGAGGCATTTTCAGTCACGCTGTGCGTCGTCTTTCAGTGAGATATTAAAGTAAAATTGGCGAACTTTGTTCATAAAAATATTTATCAAAAATAATAACCTCAAAGTCCTAAAATGTTCGCGGGCAAGGCAACAGGCATGTTTTTTAGCCCATTGCTGAGCTGGCTAACGCCATTTTAGCTATACCGCCTCGTCTTCTGAATTTTACCATATATTTTACTGTCATAACGAGTGGTTACTTTAATAAAGAGTCTATAGATACATTTGTAGAGGCTCTTCTCACGGAGTTTTGGAATCGAAATGAAAATATACGTAAAGGTAACATTCCGTCCGACCTTGGCGACCACGACCAGCGGCAGCGGCCGCGTCGCGCGATCCACTCCTCAGTATGAATTAATTTATATTGATGGAGTGATTTGCGTTGTTTGCGATATAAATTCGGTCGCAGTCGCCAAGATCAGAGTGATACCTTTACACCCAATTATTCACTTGGCCGCACTGGAGCACATTCACGAACACTTATTAAATAATAATACACATTTACACTCGAATATACACAAGTAAGGGCTGGCGCGGCTGCCAATTCGGCAGAGCAGCACAAGCGTCGCAAATATGCTAACCTCGGCAGTGGTTACATATTTGAGGCGTTTGGGGTCGAGACATTGGGCCCTTGGGGACCGGGAGCACACCTCATTTTCAAAAATCTTTCAGAGCGCCTGGTTAATGCGACGCGTGACCAAAATGCTGGGGTGTTTCTGGTTCAACGCATTAACATTGCCATTCAACGTGGTAATGCCGCCAGCATGTTGGGTACGCTGCCAACTGGTAGTGGGCTTGAGCATTTGGATTGTCTTTAGACCTTCACCGGTCTATGGGCAGTCTAACTGTATTTGTAGTGTTAGTTTTAGCTTGTATTTTGATAAAGGAACTTGCCCAGTAAAAAAAAAAAAAAACAAGAAAATAATTCAACGAGCCGACATGTACCTATGTCATTCTGTTCTTGTGCTGTCAATGTCAAGCGTTTTCGCATATCCCCTTGCTCGTGTCGCGCACGTTGTTGGATTTTGTAAACAAAAATAATTTTATTAATTTGTAATATTATATCAAAATGAAAATTAAAAAGCAACATCGCAAGAAGAAATATCTTCACAAACTCAACCGCAAAAGAATGCATTTAAAGCAAAAGAGTACGGGTGAAGTTAAATGGTTAGAATGTGTTTCATCTACTTATTACTTACTCATATTTTAGCTCTTTTCATAAATAATAACTATTTTCTATTTTATTATAGAAACTGACGTGGTTTTCACACATTTTATTTATATTACACGGGAATTACTCACGTAAAACTATTTTCTATGTTTTTCAGTAAAATTGTCGATCAAGCATGGGATCACAAGAAGTCTTCAAAGCGGAATCTGAGAGACATGGGCCTCGCTGATGATCCAAACAAAGTTATAAGAATACCTAGTTTCAAGAAAACCAAATTCAAAGAGGCTAGAAGAATAGTAAATAGTGAGTCTGAGGACAGCGAAGAAGAAATAGAGGAAGTATCAATGCCTGCACCTAAGAAAGAGGTTGCTGAGCAGTTGGAAAAGCAAGCAAGAGCACCCCGACAAAGAAAGTTCATGTGTGTACTTTTCTATACCATCGCAAAATCTAATCTTAAGGCAATTTATACAATGATGTCAGTGCTAATATAAATTCCCGAATCCTTGCTAATGGGCGTTTTTCAAAAAAGATGTACATTTGCGAATTTGGGGCGTCCAAAACTTTAACTATTTATTATAATTTTTGTATGTACCGTACATGAATAAACGGAGTTATTATTTCATGAGTACATATTTAAGTTACCAAATTAACTGTTAAGTGCAACCTAACACTCATTGATATTAATATATAACAAAAACAAACCGCAAAAAAGTGTCAAATCTGTATGTCCCATCGGCATTATTGAAACTTTCAAGTCTCAGAAAATATTCCACAAATTAAATAGCGCCACTGTTTTAGATTCTGTAGACGAATATTGAACTTGCCAATACGATTTAGAGCGAGATGTTGTCGTAATGGGTCTTAAAATAGCTCAAAATATTATATAATTGTTGTCCCAGGAATATGGCAAAACCGGAATTCCGGCAATAGTCACGGTGCATTTTTGATAGATAAACAAATTTTTACCATAAAATATGGTTATTTTTTGTTACTGGAAACGTTAATCTTGTGTGTGGTGTAGCCGCAATTTTGAAGCAAACGTCAGTGTAATCAAAATCAGTGACGAAAGCGGGCGCGTTACGTTGGTTCTAAAGTGGAGTTCCAGATAGCTACGGGATTTCATGAGGTATGTATAGTTTATCAAGGTATTTGCCGTTACACAAGCACATTTTTGTTTTTAAACTATTGTAAAACAAATCACAAGTAGCCATAAAATGAACACAACAGCTTGAATTATTGTTAGAAGTTTAGTTGATATGAATTCGTCACATCGCGTTCGTCACGTATTGTATAAACGGAATCATTTTGTGACAGATCGGAACTATTAGGCCGAGGCTACATTTGACAGATGAATAGTACTAAAGTAAATAATCTTATTATAAAAAAGTTTGAATATTATGTAGTTATGTACGTCTGTCACTGCTAATCTTTGGGACGGCTGAACCAATTTAGATAAAAAAAAATTATACAGCGTTAGCAGCTTGGGGTGTACTAAGCCGAAAAGGGGTCATTATACCTATCATTATGAACAACTCATACTATGGAAACAAACCTGAAATCTGCTGTTCCTTACATTATGTCGATGGTCATTGAACTTTGTCTTTGAAACAGCTGATTTTTTTGCGATTTAGGTGTTAGCCCCGCAGTTAAAGTTGTTCCTAATGATGAGGTACAATGACCTTTTTTCGGCTTCTTACATCCCAAGCTGTTAACCCTGTACATAGATTATGTTGAATAATATAATTTATATAATACTATTATTTACTTAGGTACTATAACTAGTACTAAATATCTTAGTGCTAAAATTCAAATCTTGCAATTAATTAACGAGAAAACTTGCGTATTTTGACGTGCATCTATTTTGTCATATATTGTAATACAAAAATTTGTTAGTCGGGCGGGGTACTTTCTGGTACTACTAATCTAATTTTTAAATTATTTCTCTAATTATTTCAATAAATATTTGGTTCATATATTTGATATTTCAACATATATTTGATTTGACATTTCAGTGACCATGGCCCTCACGGTAGCGGAAAGAGCTAAAAAATACCGAGAGAATTTAAAACGAAACCCTGAAAAGTTCGAAGAGCAACGGAAAAAGCAGTTAGAACGACTTAAAAAGAAACGAAAAGAATTAATGACTTGACAGAAGAAGATATAATACTACTAATATAATACTAATAAATTAATTATACTACATAGTATAATTAATATATTATTATTAATTAATAACAATTAGTTTAATGCTAGTACCTACTTACCTTACCAAATCAATGTATGATAGATAGATGTTACTAAAAGTTCCTTCAGTGTTAACATAGCTTAGTTTTTTCCAATTAGTCACTTAGAATTCCAGATAGCCACTGTCACATATTTTTAGCTAGACAAAAACGAATCCTATTCAAGATATATGAAGTTATTTGTTAATATTTAAGTTTGCTTAAGTTACTGATGTCCTATATTTTTATTATTTGTTAGCTTTAAACGTTTAATGTCATTAGGTAAGTAGTAAATGTAATGTTTTTAAGTTCAAAAGTTCCTACTGTGACGATCTCGAAAGAAAAATGATTGCTACGCAATAATGACACTGATTTTTCTATGTATTGTAATGCTGATTAATAAAAACAAATTAAGATAATTATTCATATTTTTCATTTTATTAAAAAAAAACTTTTGTGACTAACCGGAGCGAGTTCCTTTGAACACTTACGTAAAAATTAAGATTATCGCGATATTTTTCGTTATACTGATATATATTTGTAACTTTTACTTAAATAAAAGTATATTTTATCAAATAAGATAAGAAAATACAGCAAAATTTCAATTTCACAAAAATCAACTCCGGTTCGTCACGTGTACATCTTTTTTGAAAAACGCCCTAATATTATAAAAGCGAAAGTAACTCTGTCTCTCTGTGTGTATGTTTGTTCACTTTTCACAACTAAATGGCTAGGCCGATCTTAACAAAGTTTGGCAGGATGATACTGTACATTATAAGGGCAGACATAGAGTACTTTTCCCTCCAGAAAATGCAAAAAACTATGGCGGGTAACACCGCTGGATTCAGCTAGTATGTAATAAAGACAACATAATTATATAGCACAGTTATGAAACTTCATAATGTAAATATTGATTAAGCACTGGCTTCTATTTCAGTGTAAATTGTCTCTCAGTTCTCGGAATGGTTCCCATACAGGTCCGATTCACACAGTTTTTACTTACAACTTATTAATTCTATAAAAAAATTCTTATCAGGTTACCCAAAGGCCAAGTGGAATTCATAACACACCTGCTCGACAAATATGGTCAGGATTACAAAGCCATGGAGAGAGACAAGAAGAACTACTATCAAGAAACATGGAAGCAATTAAGAGCCAAAATAAAGACATTTATGGGAATTCCAAAACAGTATGCAGAGTATTTAGAATCAAGAGGTTTGCTAGACAAAGAAATTGACGAAGACGAATTAAAGAGCCAGGCAAAAGCATTACTCATGGAAGATTAGAATTTAGGCTTAAGAATTACTGATGTCGTTTTAATTCCAACCTGAATAATAGCAAAACATTGCAATGGGAGCCCTATGTTCCTCCTTTACAGCAGAACTTCCATTGCTTGATCGATGCATTGCATATTGAAAAATGTGATCTTTATTAAGAGACAATGTTTTCAATTTGCTCGCATGTTTCAATATTTTTAACAGACTTTAAAAAAAAGTACTGCTTCATATTGATCAGTAATAAAAAAAAAAAAAATTAAGTCTATATTATTAAAAATGTATGCTGTGTGAATAAAGAAAACAACATTTCATCACTTTGATTCAAACAAGTTTTTATATTCAAAGGTGAGGTTTTCCCACTTTTAAGCAACGCTTGTTACTACAGATGACCATAAAACCTGATATATTGTATTAATGTCACATCTAGTTGGGCAAAACTAGCGATTTTATAGGTTTTATCTAAAAAAAAATAAGCATGGCTGTAATGTATAATGTACCTTTACAGTAACAACTTTACTGCCAAATGGTAGTGGGCTTGAGCATTTGGATTGTCTTTAGACCTTCAACGGTCTATGGGCAGTCTAACTGTATTTGTAGTGTTAGTTTTAGCTTTTATTTTGTTTAGTTAATAAAGGCACTTTACAGTTGAACTAACTGTGTCATTATGAAATCTGTATATTAAGATATCATAGACAATAGACATCATCTGGTAAATAGGTATTGGGATGAATTAAAAAAATAGGGAGAAATTTTTATAATTCTAAGCTAACCATGGAAGTAGACAAACCTGAACTAGAATGACCAAAATTGCTAAAAGTGGGATAGAGGGCCTTAAAAACCAAAATGCACATGTTAAAATAAACACCCTAAGTAAGGCTCATAAAGATCAAATTCTAACGTCTATTCTATCTTCTATAAGTCAAGTGTCAATAAAACAGTATGAAGAGTTCTTAACTTTATCTATTTTGTAATCATGTGTTCAAAAAATACTTCCTATTCATAAATGTTTGATAAGCTAATCTATGCTATAACATATTCTATCCAATTTCTGCTGATGAAAATTGTCTCATGTGAAATGAGACATTTTGTTTTTAGTTCATGGGAATTACGTAAGCCCTGTTCAAAGTGAAAAGCGAGAAAGAAAGCCAATCGCGCATTTACTTTGAAAGTGACCGAAGAATGCGGTTGAAACGATAGTAACTGGCTTACTTTAACGTGACTATCAGTATACTATAAACAAAATGTGCCAAAACCACGATTAACGAATTTCATCAACAACGGTTTAGGACTAATTTGGACAGCTTTGTTATAACAAACAATGTCATCCGTAAATAATCAAAGTTTTTTACCAAAACAGTTACGAAAAAGGTGAATGGTGGTCCCCAGTTTCCATAAAAAAAATTAAGATAAAATTGTTTAATGTATAAATTACCTTATCAAGCATTTAAGTATCTTTTATTTGTAAATAATGGCATTTCATTAAAATAAAAACTTATTCACTTTTATTGCGCCTTACAATCATTTGGCATATCTTTCACAGGTTTCACCATTTTAAGCTCTTCGTACCATTCCTTTTCCATTTCTGTAAGTTGTTGAGGTTTCTTATACTGAAAAGTATAGTAAAAATTAGATTCAGTGAAATGAAAAATGTTGGTAGAGAGGTAATAATAAAGTTTGTAGCTTTGTAAGTTCAGATGTTTGTAGGAGCTAATCTCGGAACAGCTGATCCGATTTGATTTTTATTTCTCTAATAGAAAGTTACACTTGCTACAAGCTGCACCAGCAGTGCAAGTACCGTTCTTTTAGCGATCGAAAATTCGCTAAAATGCCATAGAATCGATCACAGCGAGTACTGAAAAAATGGCATATTATCGAATTTGACGACCTCAACTGTCAGTTTGACGATCGCTAAAAGAACGGTACTTGCACTGCTGAAGTTCAATATGCTTTTATACTGGAACTATTTTTCCAAGATATAAATAGGCTGTCAAATTATTATTAATGTGAAGTAACCAGTTAGTCCAGTTGGTAGTGAACCTGCCTTCTGTGCTTGGTTTGGTTCAAACCAGGGCTGGGTTTGATTCCCACCTAGGACAAACATTTATGTGATGAACATTTGTGTTTGTTCTATATCTGGTTGTTAATATCTATTTATGTATGTATTTAAAACTATATATGTATGTATATCAGTCTTTGACAGCCATATTACAAGCTTTACTTAGTTTGGGGTCAGATGACTGTGTGTATAAAAATTTCCCCAATATTTTTTTATTCATTTAACCTCATTTACCACATTAAGTCTGGTATGACTTAGTATTGCATATTTGCCTCATGAGTCTATAGTTTGATATCCTACTGGACAAATGATTTTATTATTAACCCCGCATGCAATATCGGTGTTATAAGTTTAACATTGCGTGTCTGTGGTCATCATCATCATCAGCCGGAAGACATCCACTGCTGAACATAGGCCTCCCCCTTTAACCTCCACACTGAACGACAGCCCGCCTTTTGCATCCACTGGATACCCTCGACTCTCACAATGTCGTCGGTCCATCTAGTGGTCTGTGGTATCATAGCGCTAAAACGGCCTAACCAATTTTTTATTTAGTTTTCTTTTGTTTGAAAGGGACTTTATTCAGGATTCAAGAAAATCTGTTCAGCCTTTGAAGACTATCAGATATTATACCATGAGTTTCGAAAAAAAAAAAACTTATTTTCTTTACATCTTGATGATTTTCTCTGACTTTGAGTATGAGCAATTCTCCTGTGAAGAGATCGCCGGCATGGCATATAAGTGTTTGTCATTTTCAAGAACCTTTGTGGAGCCAGTGTTCAACTCTGATATGTACTGGCGGCGACAGCTTTTTCGGATGGTTTCTTATAAATAGATGTCTACTTAATAAATGCAATGCCTAATAAATTGTTGTTTTTTATTTTATTTTGTGATTAAATCTTAAGATGTTGGGTAACATTTTGTGATCTCTTTACGTTCAAGTGTTTTATTTATAGAAACATTAACAAATTTTCAGTTTAGAAAAAAAATATCTCACATAGCGTAGCTCCATCACCGCTTAACATAAGGCGAGATGGCGGTTAAACGTAGGCCTATTATTCAATACAAACTAATAAAAACCTTAGATTAGTATGGTTAGAGTCATTAATGAAAGTAGCTCACCGATATAATCAATGTATTAAAACTGTGGGTGCTTTGTATATTAGCCTGTTCTAAAGGCAGGTTAAGTCTCATAAGCTCAGGAACCTGTAGTTTCTTAAAATACTTCTTATTAGTTGTACGGACTATGATGCACTTCTCATCATTGTTGGCGCTGATTGAATAAGTTTCGATGGGATATGGTATGTTTCTAATTCGCCATTCTAAATTTACTCTAGTATTGCGCCTTGACAGTAGTGGCTGAAAATGAAAAAGGAATTATGCTGGAACATATAAAATAATGTACCACATTCAGCCTTTGATCAGGGTAGAGCGAGATTGTCTTTCAGTGCGTTTCATTTCTGTAAACTATCGTACAGGAACTGATTCCAGAATAAAAAGTATTCCATGTGCTAATTGAGGATTTCCACATCAAAATTGTATCCTGGTTGCAAACAATACAAGTGTGCCCCGCTGCCTGCCTCGCCATGCCCGAGGCCGAGGCCGCCGAGGCGCCTCTTTTTCCTTGCTTTTGGCAATTTGGCGCCTCTTGCTATCTGGCTCTTAGAGCCCCACTTAACTACCCACTTTTTTATAACTGAGCTCCCAATATATTAGTAGGTACACAGTATAAAAATAACCTACGTGAGCTTGCTGAAAAGGTCACTAATATATTAAATAAGTAGCCATGAGTATAAAATATTTTACATAAATCTCTAGCAAGTAAGCATGCTCTATCATAGACTGCTTAAAACTGATTGGCCGCAATCATCACTGGTTTCAAAGGGTACATGCCTAGACTGGCATGGCTTATAGTAAAAACACAGACAGAATTCTATACTTACTTGGTCTTTACTTTCCATGATATCAAGAGAATCAATATGAGGAGTACCGTCTGGAATAGGGTCACCAACTTCTACCTCCCATTTCCCCTCGCCTCCAAGCTTCCCTTTTAGCTTCCAAGCTCGCCGGAGCATTACTTGGGTGTCGACATTGTATTCTTCCACCATTTCTTTTTCGTCCTCAAACTTATAGTGAACCTTCTTTATTTTTTCGTCCTTGAGGCAAGATTTCTCTGCACCGAGCAGAGACTTGTACCATATCGTGTTTCTATGCATTTTTGGATGAGCTGTTTGCGGCTGCCGTGCCGTAGTTTTTTCTTCAAAGTGAAACTAATCGCAAAGCCAACGATTATTTCAAAAACGCTACGTTCAAAGCTATTTTGTAGAGTTGGTTATTTTAAATTGGAGATTTTGGAGAATTACAATGCGTATTGATCAAACAAACAAACAAGTTTTTGTCATGTTGCTATAGCAACAGAATTTCTAAAGATAATCTCTTATTTTTCGATTTTGACTTTGAATCTATCTTCATTGAATTTTGGTTACCGCCGCCGGCTATTCAAAAAAAGTTGAAAAGTTGAAAACTTGAAAATGAAGATCTATACTACTTATATCTGTGTGAACTGTGAAGACTCTGGTGAAGACCATAAGTGATTACCACAGATCTACTACCTATAGATTTTCAATGAGCGTGGCTAGCTCAGTGCCTCTCGCTTCAACAAGGTGTGTTGCCACATTAAAATGATTTGCTATAAGTTAGGGTAATTTACCTACTATGATGGGTGTGAATCTTCAATGAGTACTTTGGAAACAATACTACCTTTTAAATATTTATATTTTATACACTATCTGCTGCAACCCGCGGAGCTACCTGCAATTTTCTGGGAAGAAAAGTACGTTGTCTGTCCTCATGACACACCCTGTCGTCCTGACAAAATTTGACTTAGCCCATGATCTAAGAAAACAAGGTCTAGCAATCTGGGAGTGGTCCCGCAATGACGTCACTGTCCAGTTGCCATTTTATTCAATCAGCTGTTACGTGGTGTATCGTCATCTCTCTCGAACCTGTTGTAAATTGACATCATGACATCATTGCGGGACGCCTACGTAAACATTTTTTCTCGAATTGCTATACCTGGCGGAGTATATTATTATACCATGACTTAGCCGTTTCCTCGTAAAAAACAGACAGAAAGTTACAAACTTACTTGCGTTTTTATTATAATTATTTGTTAGGATTAGAATATAGTACTAGAAAAAAGGTTGTAAAGTAACCATAACATGATTTTTTATGATTAATTAAAAATAATAAAAAAGTCAAAGAGTTAAAACGGAAAGGCAAAGGAAGGGCCCCCATGCAACAAACGTTAAACGTATTTTTGGATTTGTTCTAGTGTAAAAACGGTAATCCGTACAAGCGTCAAATTTAGCTGATTATAGTGAACATAAGTAAAACAACAAATAATAAACACTGGCCAAGTGCGAGTCAGTGACAAATTTCTGTTTACCACTAAGCTAAGCAACGTCGGGCGCGGTCGGTACTTGGATGGGTGACAGCCTGGGCGTGATGTTGTCTTTTTGCACAACTTTTTGTATTTTGTGATTGTAAAGAACTCTCAGCGCGCGAGCCCGACTCGCGCTTGGTCAGTTTAGTTTTTTCATGAATGGAATTATGTATAACATTCCAAATAATTAGATAAATAGACTCTTTAATGTTTACAGTACAAATTTCACGAACAGCGCGTAGCTTTTTGAATCGGTTCGCCGAAATCGCCTTTTGCTTTTCCAGCTTCATATCTGTGGCCTCATTAATATATATTTAATATTAACATTCACCATATTCATATGGGCATAAAAGGGTCGGTATTTTGCACTTCTTGCAATGTGCCAGCTTTTTTCAGCAATGTGACAGAATCAGTTGGAAACCTGCAGAACGAATAATTTATGTTAGTTGCGGTGGGTAATTTCTTTCATAAACTGGCAACATTCATAATTTATTTTCTAAGTGAAAATTTGATAAAATTCATAGAATTAGACCACTAATCGACCTAAAAACTAACTAATTATGAATAAAATATTTGCGAATTGATATCCTGAATTTATTTAGGTGATCGTTACAAGCTTTATATGTTTACTTACGTGTGAAATGATATTTCATCGTATTTTCGCTCACTGCGCTTCTTGCAGCCCAAAATGCTACAACCAACCATTGTAAAATATCTTTTACAATTATTTCTCAGAGGAAACACACATTTATCACATTTAATCACCAAAAAAAGGCAATAAATATAATTCAGACCCGTTTTGTTTGTCACTGATTATTACAGATTTTGACACTTGAGGTACCAAAAACAGGTCACGCCGATAAGGACAACAAAATCTATTTATGTCCTTTTCGTACTTGTGCTGAGCCATATCAAGTTGTCTCTTTCACTAAAATATATTGCCGATCTGGTTGTGTATATCTGTGTAATGTATGTATTTTAAATTTTTATTCTTTCTTTCTGTAATGACAGTTATTGTTGTTTTTTTTTTGTTGTAAAAATTTTCATGACCCTGTATTCAATGTCCTTTAGTCGTAATCTTAAACAGTTTACATTGTCTTAATAGCGTCTAACAAGTCATAGTCACGGTCAAATCAAACTCATGCCCCTGTAAAGTGATGGAGACTTTACAAGAGGCTCCTATGGAGTTTTGGAAACCAGTAATTGTAAAGTCCCCACCACTTTACAGGGGCATGAGTTTGACTTGACCGGGACTTACTTAACTTGACTCTGACTGTGACTATGACTTGTTTGACGTATTAAGACTATACAAAACAGATGAACAGGCGGTATGGCCTTAAAGGCTTTAGCCTGCCCGATGGGATAATATAAAAAAAAATCTGTTGTAACTTGGGGAGGCAGATCTTGTAAGAAAGAATAAATATTTTAAAAAATCCTCAGAGGAAAGGAGGATTGCTCTAAGTAATAATGTCAAGGACGTTTTATAACGTCCTTGCTGTGCGTCCTTGAATAAAGTTTAGGTAAAAAATATTACCCGCGCACTGCGCAGTGTCATTCGAAAACGTCGTTAACATCCCATCCCCTGCCTCGTGGTATTAATCATAGAGCACATTATATATACGCACAGATCTACTACCTATAGATTTTCAATGAGCGTGGCTAGCTCAGTGCCTCTCGCTTCAACAAGGTGTGTTGCCACATTAAAATGATTTGCTATAAGTTAGGGTAATTTACCTACTATGATGGGTAGTGAATCTTCAATGAGTACTTTGGAAACAATACTACCTTTTAAATATTTATATTTTATACATTATCTGCTGCAACCCGCGGAGCTACCTGCAATGTTCTGGGAAGAAAAGTACGTTGTCTGTCCTCATGACACACCCCTATCGTCCTGATAAAATTTGACTTAGCCCATGATCTAAGAAAACAAGGTCTAGCAATTTGAGAGTGGTCCCGCAATGACGTCACTGTCCAGTTGCCACTTTATTCAATCAGCTGTTACGTGGTGTATCGTCATCTCTCTCGAACCTGTTGTAAATTGACATCATGACATCATTGCGGGACGCCCACGTAAAAAAATATTCTCGGATTGCTATACCTGGCTGAGTATATTATTATACCATGACTTAGCCATTTCCTCGTAAAAACAGACAGAAAGTTACTTGCGTTTTTATCATAATTATTTGTTAGGATTAGAATATAGTACTAGAAAAAAGGTTGTAAAGTAACCATAGCATGATTTTTTATAATTAATAAAATATAATAAAAAAGTCAGAGTTAAAACGGAACGGGGGTCCCTCATGCAACAAACGTTAAACGTATTTTTGGATTTGTTCTAGTGTAAAAACGATAATCCGTACAAGCGTCAAATTTAGCGGATTATAGTGAACATAAGTAAAACAACAAATAATAAACACTGGCCAAGTGCGAGTCAGTGACAAATTTCTGTTTACCACTAAGCTAAGCAACGTCGGGCGCGGTCGGTACTTGGATGGGTGACAGCCTGGGCGTGATGTTGTCTTTTTGCACAACTTTTTGTATTTTGTGATTGTAAAGAACTCTCAGCGCGCGAGCCCGACTCGCGCTTGGTCAGTTTAGTTTTTTCATGAATGGAATTATGTATAACATGCCAAATAATTAGATAAATAGACTCTTTAATGTTTACAGTACAAATTTCACGAACAGCGCGTAGCTTTTTGAATCGGTTCGCCGAAATCGCCTTTTGCTTTTCCAGCTTCATAACTGTGGCCTCATTAATATATATTTAATATTAACATTCACCATATTCATATGGGCATAAAAGGGTCGGTATTTTGCACTTCTTGCAATGTGCCAGCTTTTTTCAGCAATGTGACAGGATCAGTTGGAAACCTGCAGAACGAATAATTTATGTTAGTTGCGGTGGGTAATTTCTTTCATAAACTGGCAACATTCATAATTTATTTTCTAAGTGAATAATTTGATAAAATTCATAGAATTAGACCACAAATCGACCTAAAAACTGACTAATTATGAATAAAATATTTGCGAATTGATATTCTGAATTTATTTAGGTGATCGTTACAAGCTTTATATGTTTACTTACGTGTGAAATGATATTTCATCGTATTTTCGCTCACTGCGCTTCTTGCAGCCCAAAATGCTACAACCAACCATTGTAAAATATCTTTTACAATTATTACTCAGAGGAAACACGCATTTATCACATTAAATCACCAAAAAAAGGCAATAAATATAATTCAGACCCGTTTTGTTTGTCACTGATTATTACAGATTTTGACACTTGAGGTACCAAAAACAGGTCACGCCGATAAGGACAACAAAATCTATTTATGTCCTTTTCGTACTTGTGCTGAGCCATATCAAGTTGTCTCTTTCACTAAAATATATTGCCGATCTGGTTGTGTATATCTGTGGTGATTACATTCTCTTTGGTGAAGACTAGAATAGAGAGAAATATGTTTTGTTTTCACGATCATCTATCATGAGACAGATTCCTTCAGTCTCAGTATATAAAAAGTACTCTGTGCTTCAGTCGGAATAATAACCATGTTTACATGGTTTTTAATATAGATAAACAAAAACATGCCATAGTTACAGGCAGAGTCAAACAAAGTAAGTCAGAGTCAAGAAAAGTAGACACGGTCATGTCCAAGTCATAGGGGAGACTCGAGACCTGTGCTCGAGACTAATAAAAAAAAAGAAATAAAAAAGACATTATATCACTCAATGTTAACGTCAAATCATACTTTCAGTTAACTGTCAAATTTTAGTGATTGAGGTTTGAGAATTTTGGGATTAAATTATATTTTCAGGTTATGCTTATGTTATAGTTCTAACTAAATTTACGCGCTGGCG
Source organism: Agriopis aurantiaria (assembly GCA_914767915.1). Classification (NCBI taxonomy): domain Eukaryota; kingdom Metazoa; phylum Arthropoda; class Insecta; order Lepidoptera; family Geometridae; genus Agriopis; species Agriopis aurantiaria. The sequence continues at coordinate 12,137,968 of OU611992.1, read as the reverse complement.
TCCTAATTTGTTTGTTATTGATGAAATTTCAATTGTATTCTTTTATTGTTAAACAATCTCCAATATTATAATACCAGTGCAACATGCCGCCTAAAATACCCGACAGGTGAATACACATCAGCAAATTCAATATGGTTTTATGGGTAATTTTTGATCCACTTTTATTCGTTGCCTTGGATTTAATATAATTCTGGGTTCGTATTTCGCATATGTTCCAGGTGGATACCATACAAAGCATGTGGAGACGTTATTGAGGGTACTAGAATTATTTGCTTCAAGGTTCCGCTCCATAGGGTAAGTTAACATTTTGTTTGTTTTGGGAACATAGTTAGTCCGGTCATTATTATAAAAACCCACACGTGGTCCCTGGATGGTACCAATTACTTTACAATCTACTGGTGGTAGGGCTAGACCACGGTTAGCAACCAGCAACCAATAAATTCACGCGGCCAAGTGCCTGTCCTGTTCCCGTGCGTTGTCCGGAGACACTATTGGAAAATTGGTTCAGAACAGTTCAATCCCTGTAGTAGACCAAACACAATGGCTTTTCCTTATCGCCACATCGAGAGACAAGGCATAAAGGGTAGCGAGATCCGAACGCCAACTGCAGGAAATAGTAGTAGCCTAAGTATGGTAGTCGAAAAATTCTGCTGTTGCACCATCGTGCCGATAGGCAACGGAATGAGAGGGCACAATGTTTATAAAGAATAGATTTTTAGATATGGCTATTAAAGGGCGCCCCTTTATAGGCCTCTGTGGCGCTTATATCTGTCGCCCTGGGCGGTCGCCCATCCGCGCCCTACCCTAACGCCGGTACTGGCTATCACACTTATCATTATGAACGACTTTTAATATGGGTTCAACAACCCTGAAATCGAGACAAAAAATCAGATGTTTCATTTTTTTTTTTGTTTGTTGTTGTTTTGTTTTATAATTCAAACATACATTGGTGTTTCATGAATTTCTCATCGAGTGTGAATGACAATTTTCGCAGATTCACTGACTTCAGCTGATTTTAATCCTGATTTCAGGGTTGATTTAGTAAAAGTGTATAATCATGAGTACTATGACTTCCTTTCAGTTCAGTACTACCATTCTGTGTAACCCCTATATTGAATAGCTATAGATTAGTAATACTGTACCGTGTGTGTACTGTATTAAAATTAATATTAGTATCCATAGGCGACGGTGACTGCTTACCATCAGCAAGGATCATAATAATGATCCTTGCTATCATATATCAGTCATCGTATCATCATATTATGATAGAATTAATATGAATCCTTGCCATCAGGCAACCTGTCTGCTTGTTTGCCACCAATGAAATAAAAAAATTTATTGCTGAAGCGCCATCTGTCCATTAAACGTTAAACTAATTAGTGATCTAGTATCACTATGGCTGTTATTTACCTAAATACAAGTACATTTTCACCAGCTTTGCCAGATGGCGCCACTTGTTGTTATTAGGTTTTGAAATTTGAAATTAAAAAACGCGGGGTTATTCGCGATTTATAAAAGGCGATGTGTTTGTATGTATCCCATGGACTCCGAAACAGCCCGACCGATTTTGACGAAATTGTGAGGCAATCTTCAGATTAGCCCAGCGAGTGATCCTGTGAGGTTTGGTAGCGATCGGATAAACAGTTTTTTTTGACGTTTTAATATTCTTCCTACAAAAAACAAGAATAAGAATTGAAGTCAATACATTGACATATTACATCATAGAAATAAAAAGAAATGGCCATCTAAGTTAAAGGAGGTTGCTGTCGCTACCAAGGAGGTGTATAACGCAGATGAAACCGTGGGGAGCAGCTAGTACGCGATAAATAAGAAACAGAAAAATTATATGCTGGATTCTCAGATAAGTTGGTGCAATACAATATAGGTACATACAATTATACAGGTATTGGTCGATCCAGATAAAATATGGCATTTCGAATCGGTGAAATGATAAGGTCGTCTAAATAACGAAATTACCAGTTATAACTTGGTTATAACTTGGTAATGACCATAAATTTGACACCGACTCGCACTTGACCATTACTTGTTATACTTTAGAGTGTACTATAATCATGCCAAGTTTGACGCTTGTACGTATTATTGTTTTTACATTAGAGCTAATACAAAAATACGTTTATTGTATGTGGACCCACTTAAGTATTTACTTTTTGACTTATTAGGTATTTGTTAGTTAATCCGCCGTAACATTACATATTCTGTTAAATTTCAACTGGCTATCTATTACGGTTCGAAATATACAGCCGTTTAAATTAACAGACAGACATAGTAGGCTTAGTAATAGGGTCCCGTTTTTACCCATTGGGAACGGAACCATAAAAACGAGTTGAGAAGTGCGAACGAAGTTCCTTTTTTGAAGTCGGTTAATTAGCATAATGCGTAGGGACCTATTAGGATCTAGCTTTTGCAAACTGCACTTTGGCTCATTTTGCGCCTTCTCTTCTTCGTATGCATTAGCGATGGGCCACTCAATGCATGAATGCAGTGTATTATTGGTTCACCTCGGCACAATACGTGTTTGTATAACTGGCCGCCAGCGCGATGGGCGTTCTCTTGACCGCACCACAGTTATAGCAAACATGCGTAGGTACTCTCCAAGATCTGTGCTGCATTGTGGTACGAGACGAGATGGCAGTACTTATTCACAATGAAATAAAGCAATATAAAAACCCGACTGCAAAAAGGTAGCATTATGCTTCGACCGGGCCCAGAAGAAGCACATTTTTGAAGATTGCAATATGAGCGCCGGCGCTCATTTCGTTTCAGTCGGTCTCTAGCCGTAGAAAGTGCAACACGAGACTATTGTTACTTGATAACGAAACATCAGACGAAATTATGCCTTCGTGTGCTTTCTTGAAGTGTAAATACACAACAAAAACCGGACAAGTACGAGTAGGACTCGTGCTCTGAGGGTTCCGTTAGACGGAACCCTCAGAGCGCGAGACCAAAAAAAAAACTAACTGAAGTTAAAATATTGAAAGACAAACTTAAGTTTGTAGTTTTTTTTTACTGGGCAAGTGCTTTTAATAACTAAACAAAATACAAGCTAAAACTAACACTACAAATACAGTTAGACTGCCCATAGACCGTTGAAGGTCTAAAGACAATCCAAATGCTCAAGCCCACTGCCAGTTGGCAGCGTACCCAACATGCTGGCGGCATTACCACGTTGAATGGCAATGCTAATGCGTTGAGCCAGAAACACGCCAGCATTTTGGTCACGCGTCGCATTAACCAGGCGCTCTGAAAGATTTTTGAAAATGAGGTGAGCTCCCGGGCCCCAAGGGCCCAATGTCTCGACCCCAAACGCCTCAAATATGTAACCACTGCCGAGGTTAGCATATTTGCGACGCTTGTGCTGCTCTGCCGAATTAGCAGCCGCGCCAGCCCTACCCTGTGTCTCAGGAAGATGTGACGGCGCCAAAGTATCGACACAAGTTGCGTCCCATACAAGGGGCCGCCCCTACCTCCAGGGCACAAGTGTCATACCGTCAGGCCTCTTTCCATCGTCACGCGCAAGACCACTCGGTTTGAGCACAGCTGCGACATTGGCGGTGGAAAGTGCCCTGCGTATGATGTCGTTCAGGCTAGCGTGTCGGCCAATACGACCAGCGCTTCTCGAGCAAGAGAGACCATGGTGACCGAGCTGGTCAACAGCAGTACCACACTGACAGCGATGGGCCTCACAGCACCTTGCACCCAAGCGTAAGCTGACAGCTAGACGAAATGCGGTTGGATCTAAAAGGCTACCTGTGTTAAAAGAGGGCATGGCTTGCAACCAAAGTCCCGATTCCCAAACAGAGACAGCAATAATACGAGCGCGATCTGCAATACTAGGACACGTATCTAGTAGCGATTTCCATGCTAGTTCGCAGATCGGCCGATCCCACAAGTTGTCTCTGGGAAGACAACTTTGAAGTTTGTAGTTGACAATAAGGTTCTTCCATACATCCCAACTACAAAATGTAAGTTTGTAATAGCAAAATAATTATTTTTAAATACCTTCAAATTTATAACTTTCGGATTTATTCCTATATATGTACTATGAGACCTTGCCTCTTGTCAAATTTCATGATTCTAGGTCAACGGGAAGTACCCTATAGGTTTTGATTCCCCTGTGAAATCGCAAAATATACGACATAAAGGAACCCTAAGAGCGCGAGACCAAAAAAAAAACTAACTGAAGTTAAAATATTGAAAGACAAACTTAAGTTTGTAGTTGACAATAAGGTTCTTCCATACATTCCAACTACAAAATGTAAGTTTGTAATAGCAAAATAATCATTTTTAAATGATATACCTTCATATTTATAACTTTTGGATTTATTCCTATATATGTGCTATGAGACCTTACTTTTTGCCAAATTTCATGATTCTAGGTCAACGGGAAGTACCCTATAGGTTTTGGTTCCCCTGTGAAATCGCAAAATATGCGACATAAACGTTCATATCTTTTGATTGCGTTGACTTACAACTTTTATTTTTTTACAGCCAAAAGAAACCGTAGACTCAAAGTATTTCGTATAAATTTCAACATGCTACCTTTACGCGTTCTTGAGAAAAAGGGTCTTGACAGACGGACAGACAGACAGACGGACAACGAAGTGATCCTATAAGGGTTCCGTTTTTTCCTTTTGAGGTACGGAACCCTAAAAAACCGCTATCTAGTTTTGTAACAAATTTACTGTACATGATTTTAATTAGATGCTGAAGTATTATCTATGTCCGACGGTTTTGACTCGTTTTTACTGAGCAAGTTCAATGGTTATGGCCCGGCCATTAATTTTATTTTAGTTGAAGGCATTATGACGTTCCACACGAATCTGACGACTTCTCGCACTTTTAAATCTGTCAAGCTGTTGAGATTACACATAGGCTAAGTATACCCTCTACGAGATTACATGAGCATAAAAAGTCAAAAGTAACATATTATTGTATTAGTATTATTGTCGTTCCGGCCCTCCAACTATATCAACGAAAGTAAATAATTTGTTGTAGCGTCAGTAAAGGACAAAAAAACCAACAAACAATTAAGCGTTTATAATAGTGATAGGTAGGTTGTGTGTGACATAGTAAAAAAAAAAAACAATATTTTACAACGAGGTAAATATTCATTGTGAGATTCAACCGAGCTCGAATAGTTGGGGTTGTTTACCAGACGTTTTAAGACGTGATATCGAACTGAGGTTTTGGCTGCCACATCGTGTCTTATAGGTAAGGTTATAGAGCTTGGTGTTATTTGTTCAAAAGGTAGGAAAACTGTCATAATATGCAAGGTAGCACGCATTATGGTAATAATATATAATAAACTGTCCAAGTGCGAGTCGGGCTCGCGCACTGAAGGTTCCGTACCACCACAAAATACAATAATTATCAATTAAAAAAAAAAATACGATTTGGTCCGACTTAGCGCCTACCAAAATAGCCAAGCAATTACTAAGCCGTTGCAAGTGACGTTTGGTATATCTTTTAATTAACAGAAATTTGCCACCGACTTGCACTTGGCCATTATTTATTATTTGTTGTTATACTTTAGAGTTTTTTTTCGTCCAAAATACCTCAGTGCCTTAAGACGAAAGTCTTCGACCAGTGTGTGTTACCAGTGATGACATACGGCACTGAAACGTGGTCTCTCACTATGGGCCTCATAAGCAAGCTCAAAGTCGCACAACGAGCTATGGAGAGGGCTATGCTCGGGGTTTCTCTACGAGATCGAATCCGAAATGAGGAGATCCGTAGACGAACGAAAGTCACCGACAGCCCACCGGATTAGTAAGTTGAAATGGCAGTGGGCAGGGCACATATCACGCAGAACAGATGGCCGATGGGGCCGAAAGGTTCTGGAATGGAGACCACGGACTGGTAAGCGCAGCGTAGGACGTCCACCCACAAGATGGACAGACGACCTAAAAGAGACCGCAGGGAAACGCTGGATGCAGGCCGCTTCCAACCGGCCCTTTTGGAGATCGATGGGGGAGGCCTATGTCCAGCAGTGGACGTCCTACGGCTGAAATGATGATACTTTAGAGTGTGTACTATAATCATGCCAAGTTTGACGCTTGTACGTATTACCGTTTTTACATTAGAGCTAATACGTTTGTTGTATGGGGCCCCCCTTGGTCCCTTTCGTTTTTACTTTTAGACTTTTTTATTATTTGTTAGTTAATCCGTCGTCTCGTTTTTCCCTTTGGGTACGGAACCCTAAAAACGTAGATAAAGATAAAGAACAACGTAGATTCCTTAATAAATGTCGAAGTAATCGATGTACTCTACATACCGACTTGAGAACCACCCCTTCTGAAGTCGGTTAAAACTGTATGGCAACTATCTAACCAAGGCAGTTTTCAAGATTTAGATGTTGGATTTTAGTAAAAATTAAATATTATGTAGGGCCTTAGAATAACTACTCCGAGAAGGTAGGTTTCCAAACAACGCCTTCTCAAAACGTAAGCTACAAATTCGCTTTGTAGCTTACGTTTTGATTGGTATTTTAAACGATTTAAGCAAGAAAATTACTGGATTACCTGTGGAATGTCACACCATAACTCTTATGCTGCTTTTCTGATTTGTTGTGGTACGATTTCACCACGCAAATTGTCATAGTAAAATTTTTATATATTTTTTTGAGCCATATATGACACCATTTGAATGGTTTAAATTTTGCGAATGTACTTGGTTTCTTTGTGTAGTTATTCTAAGTGTAGGGCATAAAACTAAGCAGCAAACCAAGATTAAAGGCTTTAAAAAAAATATTTTGCTGTCAGAGATTAAAATTATAAAGATTAGTGCAGATTAAAACATAATAACGCGTAAAGAAATGACCTTAATCTGAAACCCGTTTCCTTCTATTTGCCCAGTCTCGTGTCAAAATATTTGTCTCCACACAAAGAAGCTCCGGCATCGAAAGGACTAATCCCGTTTTTGATAAAACAGCGGGTGCCTCTATGAATAGTTGATTCTTTTTATCTCAAAATCTTTCATTTTCTAAAAAAAGTACACCTTTATACGGTTTCCGTGGCGCTTTGATTCCGCTTCTTTATTCAACGGGACTTGGTCATAAATTAAGATAGTTTTGTTCCTTTTGAATTATAGAGGTGTATAACCCTAATGGCAATCGGTAAGTGTAATTTGATATTGTTTTTCAATTGTTTCTTTACCATCATTCACCATCGCTGTTAAATTCTGTTTTTTTTTTGTTGTTGTTCCGTCTATACTTTCTCCGACACATGTCGGAGACATTGTTAGACCAAACGTATTGCATAGCAGTTTACTATATTTTTTTGATTCTCGGCTATAATCACATTTCCTATTATAATTTGATAACACATATAACAAGTAGGTACACATAATTAGTATTGCAATTATTGAAGTAGTTTTTATTTTTATTTATTTTTTCCCTAGTGTTTTATCGTAGAGACTTATCATAAACTAGAACATTCATTAACTAGAATTTACAAATTTATTAAATTCTGATACTTGAATTCTGAATGGTTTATAGTCCAAAATTATTATCCGAGAGTTTGGACCGCTCGTGTCACGTAGTCGTCTGCAAAGGCTTTAAACGTTTCTATGGTAGTTTTTTGTGTCTTTGTTGTAATTATGATGAATGATGACATCTACAAGGGCGTTTCTTTTCATTGAGTCGGCAGATGGCACATCTTTATGCCCGGTTCACATTATTCCAGTCCAGTAATCCAGCGTTTAATCCAGTCCAGTGCTGGATGGAATTGATCATATCGTCCACATTATTCCAGTCATTCAAAAGCTGTTAGATCAGTAACACTATAGTGATAATGCTTTCAAGAAAGGAGTTTAGAAATTGTTTTAAAACTATTCAATTATTACCGTTTGAAGGATAACTAAAAAGAAAAAAAGCGGATTTATATGTACAAAGAAACAAACTGAAGTGTTTGGTTTTCACTTAACTTCATTGTTAGGAATTACCTATAAAATTCCACAAAAAACAACAATGCCTGTTCAACGTGTAATCAAGCACTGGATTGGCCGTTCACACTATTCCAGTGGCGCTGGAATGAAAAATAGACCGCCATTCTAATGTCTGGACTGGATTGCTTGCTGGAATGGGAACATTCCAGTGCATTCATGTGCCGGTTTACATTAATCACTGGTATGGGTGCCAGTTCCACAGTTCAAAATAACAACCTTCTCATTGTAAATTCTATGCCTAGTATACAATATTATTGTTACTGTCTAATTTTAAAAACTTTTGGTCAGTAAATATTTTATTATGATTATTTTATTATTATTATTCCAGTAACATTCCAGCGCTAGATTCGAACGCTGGACTGGAATGCTACTGGAATAATGTGAACCGGGCATTACGGGTGGTTACTCGATTGAAAGTGTTACTAATAGGCATGATGACTAATATTTTTTTAATATTTCATAAAAAAGCTGATCATAAATAGAGCACACCAAAAAAACAAAATTAAAATTAGTTCAAAAATAAATAAGATATAAGCATTATAATTTAATTTCATGCTAGACAGAGAGCGCACTATACTGAGCCGTGGCGTCACGGCTCAGGAGCGCCATACAAATGCTATACTAACACACGCTTTGTGAGAAAGGGATAGAGCATCCCCTCTCTATCCCCACCTAAAACTTTAAATACTCATATCTCAGAGATTTATCAGCCAATTCAAATTATTTTTTCAGTATGCGTAATGTATTTACTTATATTCATTGCTAAGCCGGTTATTTGTAATAAATTAAACATTAGGACACATGCCTATTGCTGTGTTTTTATAATTACTAGAAGTTTATATGAAGTTTATGTTTGAGACAGGAAGGAAGTCTGTTGTTGAAGATCTCTAGAAGATTTCTTTACACATGTTTTGACTTTCATCAGTGAAAGTGATGCGTTAAGCAGACATCAGACGTAGCACGTTGTATCAATCAACGTTTCAACTCGACAATAACAATATTTTGCCTTCGCAGTGTATTTTTACAGTATCGTTTCTAGTCGGTCCACAATTGGCCCAACGACACTGACGCATGTGTGTTTTCATTATGCACACACATGAAGTCAACTTATAAAGTTGTAAAGACCCGGGTTACATATTGCTCTCGCTGTGTTTTTGTTTGTTTTTCGCTTAAGAGCCGTATTACAAAAGGCATTGTTCAATTTAAGATATCTGTCGTATAAAGCCGCAATCCACCCACAAGATGGAGAGACGACCTAAAAGAGACCGCAGGGAAACGCTGGATGCAGGCCGCTTCCAACCGTCGTGTCCTTCCGTATTTTGGAGATCGATGGGGGAGGCCTTTGTCCAGCAGTGGAGGTCCTACGGCGGAAATGATGAAGATGATGATGATGAAAGCCACAATTGTCAAGACGAATTTAAAAAAAAACCTGCCATGTGCAAATTGGGCTCGCGCACGCAGGGTTCCTTACCACCACAAAATACAATAAGGTCGTCCATGGACCTGAATTACCAGTTCAGGCTTAACGCCTTCCAAAATAGGCGAACCAATTGCCACGCATTCACATTTTGCAGTTATTTTTGCTACAGTGACGCTCGAGTATAACAGAAATATAACTTTGTAATGAACAGAAATTTGTCACCAACTCGCACTTGGCCATTATTTAGTAGTTGATGTTATACCTTAGAGTGTGTGTACTAAAATCATACCAAGTTTGACGCTTGTACGTATTACCGTTTTTACATTAGAGCTAATAAAAAAATACGTAAAAAATACATTTGTTACATGGGGACACCCCCCTTTCGTTATTACTTTTTGATTTTTGATTATTTCTTAGTTAATCCGCCGTAACACTACATATTATTATGTGAAAAATCGATATAATGTGTGTTATCTATTACGGTTCGAAAGGAAAAGCCGTTAATAGGTCGGGCAGACGGACGGACGGACGGACAGACAGACAGACATATATAGTAGGCATTAGTAGGGTCCCATTTTTACCCTTTGGGTACGGAACTCTAAAACAAGTAAAAAACATTAAAATTGTTTGTTAGTGCTTTAATTATTGTTGGTTGTGTTGTTTGTTTGTTTATAGTTAAAATTGTTTTGTCATAGTAACTTAACGAAATCTACTCTAAAACTTTCCCGGCTAGTGTTACGAAAAACGACTGCTAAATTGGAAGTAAAAAGTTGGTTATGTTGAGTTTCTCCGAAATTTTAAGGCGTTATTTCAATTAAAAAAACAGATCTGCTGATTACATACATTGAATTTTCTATAGATCTTTCTGTTTAATAAAATCAGAACGCCAAAAATCCAGTTCTCGTTGCTTGTTTCGTTATAAAATGTGAGATGGCTCTTAAAAGCCGCGCCAGTGAAAAATGACAGTGCAAGTATTTCTCTCATATTATTCTCAAGTAATTTAATACGACGTAAATCTGCTGTTTCCAGTACGACCAACTTATTCCTACAGTTTAGTGGGGGAGCCAAGCATTGTTATTTCTAAACAAAACTGATAAACATCCGTGAAAATTCATAGTTACCTCATTTGACCACCTCCTCAGATAAGTTGGTAGAAGTTGGTACAGTGAGATGCTTAGACTTTTCTGTAGAGCCAGAGGTAGAGGTGTGAAGCGGTAATAGCTTAGTAGTTTTAATGCGATTGATCGATATCTCGTGCCGTTAATCGATTTCATAAGGCATCGGTATGCGGCTGTTATGGTTAAGAAACTAAATCGGTATCGGTGTCGATTCTCCGATTTAATGTCCGATGTGTGGTCCTACTAACGTGTGAAAGAATAGTATAGATGGGATCCTTAAATGAAGGGACATTCGAGTAAAATTATATGCGATGGGTTAAGTTGGGATTCTCCTTAATAGAGTTTCGTTCCCTGATATTATGACAGAACGCCATAATAAGACACGATTATTACGACGATCGAATAATCGATAATGCGATCGAATTTCAATTTGTGTCCTTTTATAAACAACAGGGACGAGATAGGTGTCCTACATCGTAAAGGTAAGTTAGTTTTGTTCTATTTTGTTTCTTATAAGGAAACTTTATTGAAATCAGTAGTCTATTTACGTGTTTACAATAATTGTAGTCTCATCACGACTGGTTCACTTGATGGCGTTGCGATTGATCCAAAACGATTCATTTAAACATTTTATAGTGCAACAGTCGCGCCACACTTCAGTATCGCCATGGAAATCGGGAATGGTGTTGCATTTCTCGGCCATCGAGCCGAATAAAAAAGTCATAAAACGATGACAGGCTTGGGAACACGGGGTAGTAATGTAGGTCGATATCTGTACATTTCATGGAGCCGACAACGGCGAAAGCCCATAGGATTGCACTTATCGTTTATCGCTATGTAATGATATAGCGTTACACGCTCGTAAAAGTGCTATCTAAAAATTAGTCCACACTCTGGCCAATGAGGTTTTACCAATAGAGGCGTCATACTCATTGAAAAAGCACTAAAAACATAGAGATATTTTACTATAGCTACCTACATAGGACCTTTATATAGGCCTTTTACAGTCGTCCCAGTAATAAGTATTTCACTTACTAAACACACAGCATGGCATTTTTGATAATTTTTCATAATCGTGCAACGTACGCTTGCTTCGTTGCCAGACACAAGACGGACTGAGTTCACTCAAGCTAATTAACTGGTGTTTGTATCGCCGCGCAGACCTCGGTAAACGTATCTATCTCAGTTTATATATAACACCATTGACTCAGGCTGTTCGAATCGACATGTTGAATATTCATCGAGGTGTAAAGGATCCTGTAATTAATAAAGAAACCGATCGAGCGTCAGTAACGCGTAGGTGCGGAGAGACGACTATTCATCCGCGGCCCGGTTTGATAGGCGCGTTCTAACGGTATAAAGTATCCTTTGAAATAAGTAAGTTCCGCATCGCCCCCCAAAACGTCCCATTGTTAAATTATGTAGAAGTGTCGAGGTGGTTGGCGTAACAATCAATATGGTTACTGCTACGGCTTAATTTATGTTCCCCGCGCCGGGTGTCTAGATTGACGTAAATCATGATCATCACAAGGTATACTGGACAAAAGGGCTTTCTAATTCTCTTTCATGTCTTTTGTCCCTCGATCTCGCTAAGTCTCGCACGGGTACGTTTAAACTGCTTTGTTTGGTATTGTACGCGAAATCACACCTCAATTATACGACGGAATTTAGAAAAATCCCAGACTCCGCAATTGTGAGGGGTCGAAGGGAGACCAATGAAATAATTCATTCGCCGTCTGGTTTTGCGTGGCGTCAAATGGCGCGATTTCGGGGTCGAGTCAGGAAATAGTTATGTTTATAGATGCGTAACAACAGTGGTTTCTGTTTTAATGTTAATTTCGTTCGAAATTTGATCAATTTGTTAATATTTGTTGGAGAGAAGATTTACGTTGCACGAATTGTACAGACTGCAGTGAATTTGGCAGGCGCCTTAGTTGGTGATGTAAGTAAGTTTTACCTAATTAACTTAAGATTTCCTCAAGTCGCCAGTACGTAGAAAACATGGAGTGCATTGGTTGGTTTTCTAAGAATACCACAAGTCTCATTTAAGTCACATTCCATTTGCATCATGTATTACCGGTCATGTGTGCATTAGCATATTCCGCACATAATTTGGCGGCATTTCTACTCAGCGTCGTAAAACCCGAGTTTGCACGTAGTTTGACAGTTTTAGAGGCCGGTCGATGTAGGCACGTTGGCAAATGTCTTGATCGCGGCGCGTGGTAATTGGTAATTAGTATCGATGTGCTAAAATCGAGTCCGCTGAGAAGTCGATTAGCGTCGTATCGATTCAGTCGCTGATAGCGGTGGGCAGTGTTAATGGCCTCCCATTTAGCGAGCCGTTTCATCTTAAAATAGTTGGCAACACTTTGTTTTTGTACTCAATGCATTTTTGGTACGCTAATTGGTAAGGCTCACACACACCTATGTGCTCGGCGTCGCGTGCGATTTCGTCAAACTCGTCGTTTTATTGTGCTAGTGCTGTCATCGTCTCGTTTTGTGACTTATGTTATGGTGTTTTTTCTCATTGTGGAATCATTAGGGTGATGTCACCGTCGGATTCTGGACACGATAATCGTGATGGTTGCGCCCCGGTCGCTATTACCATGTAAAGTTATGAGCTCATTTATTTAGTTGATTTCAATTTTTTGATTGTGCGGTTAGTCACGGTTAAGTAGCGGTTGACATTAAGAGCTCTGTGGGAAATTGATATACGATTATTGGATCGGTCAATTAATTAAGTTGAGGATTGGATGGCGCCGTTTATTGATGCGCCTACGGTAGAATTAGCCGAGTATGGCATCTGTCAATAATTCTTTGGACTTTATTTGCCATACTGACCATACGATCTTTATCTGTGATCTTTATCGTCAATTGTTTTCAGCAGATTATATCATAAATAGTAGTAAGGTGTCTCTTTGTAAAGGCTCGTGCCTACTTTACTGTTTTTACTGTACCTTTTACATCGCAATCGAATTTTAACCCTGCAAATGAAAGTATGCTAGTGCCAACTTAAAAAAAAAATGCGTGACACATGTCATATCCATATTTATTACGTGACAGATGTCTTTTTTCGTTTATGAAAGACTCAGAAGAAGGACTCAATATTCTAAGATGAAAGTATAGTTAGACTTTACATGGCAGAAAGGATCTGCGATGCAGCGATTGGCAGCCAGACACGCGGACTTGACTAATCAACGTCCGTTGATTGCCAATTTGCACAGTGATATATCGCTGATGGCTGTATTTGATTGATTGTACAGACTAAAGATCCCCTTTACATCCATTGGACTACTTTTAGCGGTTCACGTTTCTATTTTTCGCGCTTTTCATTTTGATTGCTAAGCGTAAGTCGAAGTGCTAACATTTCTATTGTTTTCCCCAATTTAAATTAATTTGAATTTATTGTGGGCATGTAACAATAGAGTAAAGAATTAAATCGTATTGCCCATTACGCGCGGCACAGTTTTCTTTATTGATTTATTTCGCTCTACAATGTCGACGCGTTCAGAATTTACTGCACCTAATTTGCTTTTGAGAGAAAGCACTGGTTTCATCGTTGCGGCCATATTCTGCGAGTGTTCGAAATTGAGGGACCACCAAAACCGCGACAAGTGTGAGCGGGCGGTCGGCGTATCTTTTTAAGCCCGCGCTCAGCGGCCAGAGCTGTCTCTTGTTACCTACCCATCTTATTTGTTACCCACATTTTTAACATTTTAAGAAATTGCTTAGATTTGATAATTTGTATTATTTTCTTCTTTTAAGTAATAAATGCAATGCTTACACAAATAGAAACTTCAACTTAGAATTTGCTTCTACAAATAGAAATGAAAAAAAAAAAAAATTGCTAAGTAAGAATTTAAAAAAAGTTTGGATATTATTTTTAGACTAATAATGCAAACAACGTAAACAAACGTTTAAATGCAAACAAATTTTATGAATTAATATATTATTAATTTAGTAGCAATGCAAACTTTTTAAAGTAATTTTTATGTTGATATGTTTTATGTTGGCGTAAGAGATCGACAAAAACTAATATTTCGAGTTTTATATCTACACGAAAATTGTTTTGTACTATTTACAAAGTTTTTCTAAAATATAATGCCCAATTGGTTTTTTAAAGTCTGCCAGTGTTATTTTTTCTTAAATAATGTTGAATATGTGGGAAAGATATAGATCTGGCGGGTGTTCGCGGCCTTTATAAGAACAACTGCGTACAATGGGAATGACAGCCGGTGGGTGGCTCGGTTTATGCGCTCCTCAATCAGTGATGGCTGTCGGTCGCACGCGCCGGCCACGAATTACACTACGAATTATTATTGGCACTATTTGTCGCAATATGCTCCTCCGGTGGCACGACACGCCACTGTGACTTGAAACTTATAGACCACCGAGGGGTCGATTCAGAAAAGTCGAATCGAATAAGTTTCTAAACATTTTATGTGTTTTCTTGCTTAGTGTCATGAATAACAAGTACTTTTTGTGCTTATTTTATAGTAGCTGCGCCCCGTGGTTTCACCCGAGTAGTGATGAAAAATGGTGATGATGATGATGTAAAGTAGCCTATGTCACTTTACGGCCCTTGAACTACACCCATGCAAAAAATCAGGGGGTCTAGACAAGAGCCACACACTGTTAGCGTGCACGCCTGCGGAAGATGAAATTGTATGAAAATGACATTGACAATGACATTAGCATGAGATAAATTATCTGAAGCTAATGTCATTTTCAGAGTCATTTTTAGACTCCAGGTCGACCCGTTGCTCTGTTGCTGCTTGAAAGTGGAACAAACTAACAAACAAACACACTTTTGCATGTATAATATTAGTATGATGCACAGTTTTTTTTCTGTACTTTTTTACCGCATATTACAAGTTTTTTTTTTTATGCCATAGGTGGCAAACAAGCAGACAGGCTGCCTGATGGTAAGCAGTCACCGTCGCTTATGGATACCTGTAACACCAGAGGCATCACAAATACGTTGCCGACCCTTTAGGACTCGATTAACTCGCCTTTTGAAGAACCCCATGTTGTAGCTTCTCGGAAACACCGTGGAAGGTAGCTCATTCCACATTTTGCAGGTGTAAGGCAAGAAGGATCGAGTGAATCGGACAGTGTGCGATTTCCACTGATCTATGATGTGTGGATGAGCCTGTTTTATGTTACTTGCCCTGTTAGTTTGTGTCAAATCGTGCAACTGAATTTCAAAACAGTTATCCCCAACCGATTGAGCTGAAATTTTTCATACACGTTTAGTTATTGGATGACAATGCATGGTTTAAATGGCGTCATTCTAAATCCAATATGGCGGACTAGTTATTTTTTATGCACCCCCATGATATGGGTATTAAAATATGAAAGGGTTTACTGAAATAAATACGTAAAAAATTACGTCATACTTAATTCAATATGGCATACGCCCTAAGATGGCGGACAAAATTTTCATATCTAACTATAGTTAAGAAGAATACGAAAAAATGCCATTCGTGGGAAACAAGCTAACGGGCCGCCTGATGGCAAGCGATCACCGTCGCCTGTAACACCAGGGGCATCACAGATACGTTGCCGACACTTAAAACTATTAACATCCCTTTTGAAGAACCCTCTGTTGTCTTTAACTTATTGTTAGAGCTGCCTACTTACTCATCGTAAAGCTTGACATATTTCGCTCGGTTCGACAGATTCAGAAGATTTAGCATTGGAATCGAACTGGATATAATTCAAGACGACGAAAGTAGCGCCATCACGCTACCCACCATGATTCTACCCGTATCAATTACCGATCGTGCGATAAGCGTTCGATAAATTATCGAACGTCTACGATAGCATCTACTCGTAACCACTAGGACGGGGTAACTGCCATATGTATATTTCGGTTCATTGTCTATGATTTACGGAATATGGGGTAAGGGCTTCTATCATTGCGTTCCTTGGGAGACAAATACAGTGTAAACTCTATATAGCGACAGAAGGGACTGCGCATTTTAAGGCGTTATTGTCAGTTGTCGTTAAATGGAGACAAAACAAATCAATATTATTTTACTGTTATAATATGTATTTACTAGTGAAGTATAAATTTACAGCCAACGAACATTAATATTGACATAAATAACAACGCTTATTGTGTATAGTCTGTTATCTTCGACTGACGTTTTTTTACTGTTCCAGAGTTTAATTTTATTTTAAATATGATGTGTTAGAAATTACTGTTTATTGCTTAATAATGACTTACTGTTGTCGTTATTTAGAGTGGGTGTGACGCTACATAGATTGCATCATTGTATGGAAAACAAGGTAAACCAACCAAAGTCAGGGAATTTCGACTTATTAGCACAGAAGACATAATAGACAGTTTTAGGGAGTTTGTTGTTGAATCGAGTATCGAATCGAGTGAGTTTACACTGTATATGAATTCGGGTTGCGCTTATATCTTATCATCTTTTTACTCGCTTTATTTGTAACTAGCGGTCCGTCCCAGCTTCGCACGGGTATAGATTATAGCCTATGTCACCCTATGTATAGTGAAAGAATTCTTCAAATCGGTTCAGTAGTTTTGGAGCCTATTCTATGCAAACAAACAAACAAACAATCAAATCTTTCCTCTTTATAATATTAGTATAGACTAGGGTTACCGTACCAAAAACTTTCAAAAGTCGGATATTTCAATAAATCCGGGTATTTTTAGTAGCTATGTTGTTTATTTAAAAAAAAAAAGCTAGATAATCCGTACCAAGTCCGGACAAATGTCTAAAGTCCGGACATGGCCGGACAAATCCGGATGGATAACTAACCCCCTAACCTCTATTTGTAACTATGTAATAATTTAGTCAAATTCTGGTATTCGATATAAACTATTTCTAATTGTCATATTGATTTGAAACTTTGCAAGTGTATGTAATGCAGATGACAATACAATTATTATTACGAAATAATGATTATGATTTAATACCATCGAACAGGGAACAGGAAACCATATTTTTTTTTTTATAAATAATAGGCTTCGTTTCACCACCATCTGGCCTGATGTTAAGCGATGATGTGGTCTAAGTTGGAGCACGCTTGACTAGAAGAAACCGATTCACTCGTGATTTGAAGACACCCAGATTGTAACTATCGGGGAACACCCATTCAGGCTGCGCATTCCGCAGACTAGCAGTTCGCACAATAATCTTCGATGGTGAATCACACAGGCAGAGCCATCTAGATTTAGATATTTACATTCTTCTTTAACAAGCTGGTGCAAAGATGATTTGATTTGACGTAATTTTATATAATTTGAATTAGTTAGTGACGTTTATTGTTATTGTGTTTAATGACTATTAAATAATATCTTTAACAAGTAAACGACGGAATTCAGAAATAATGCGCTCCATAAAACCATTACGATCCATATAGTCCAAACCTGACCAGTGACCATACCTGTTTGGAAAACAAACAAGAGAATGAGCCCTGTTTCCCCAATGTTCCACCTGTTATGAGACCAACAACGTAGTCCTCGGCCACGCGGTCTACCCAGTGTTTGTTAAGGCGCTTCAGACCACACATTGAGCCAATCATCGGCGTATCGCTCACCCCGCTCATTCTTGCTCATCTTTCTCCTGATACGTAATGACGCCAACGACTTCTTACCTCGAAGACTTTTATAGAGCAAATTAAATTCAGACATTATATAAGCGCATTTAGTTCTAATCAAATCCCAATCAACCAATGATACGCCACTACCGATAACGGGCCAGTCAACGTTTTAACTGGGCCCTTATTCTCTATCTCACATGAGATTCCATGCTATAAACGCTTGACGTCATAACATTAAAATGTTATTGAAAAAATGGACTCTGTACCCTTAGTCTCTATGACCATAAAAACTTGTAACGCGGCCGTGTTACGCTATGTGCGTGGCATAATGGCGTAATCGTCTAAGTCAAGTGTGTACCTCGTTTGAAATTGAAAACAAGCTCGTTTTGAACTGTCAAAATAACATGGAGCAAGCTAGCGCGTTACTTGCACGTTTGTCAAGATACCTAATTTAGTATCCAATTGGAAGACGCGTTCGATTAGTTTAATATTGTAACCACAGTTACCGTGTTATTTCAAACCATGGTTACCGTCTTATACCACGTTTATAACGTGTTATTGGCGTGTTATGTCATATGTGGTTTCATACAGACCCTGTTTACTTCGCGAATGTTTTTTATGTAATTTCTGAGAAGTCGTTGCAGCTTGTTCATCTCTCTCCCACTATGTAATGACGCCATCATTACCTCTAATGACGTGTTAACCCTGCTTTATGGGAATGCCAAACATGACGGTCACATTTCGGTCATTTACATTTGTTTGTCTATCTCCAGTTTGTTTGTCTTCGTCTCTAGAACAGAGGGCGGCGTCTCGAGCCACCGGTGTGTTTAAGGTATTTTTAAGTGCAACTCGGTTTTGGGTGCTTTTGTATTGGTGTTTTATTACTGGCTTTTGGTCACGTGACTGATAAATTCTTATTATATCTATCCCTGTTTGTTTGTCACCATTTCACGTTTAAGCGACTTAACCGATCTTGATGTGATTTGGCAAGAAAATAGCATACGTCATAATAAACAAGTGAAAACTTTTCCGGTAAATTTAGGGAAACTGCAAAATCGCGGGTGATAGGTACCGTAAGATTAAGACGCAGCTAGTTAGATAAATTATTCTATTGTGAAGAATTTGTACTCTTAAATGCAAAATAAAAATAAACTATGTTTTGAAACACAATATCTACAAGAAAACAAAATAAAATTTACATCACGAGAAAAGAATTTGGAAATGATCTACATTCATAATGGTAACTTATATCTTAATCGTTAATTAAACATATTAAAACGTCGATAGCCGTAAACATTTTATTCTAATTTCATTTCTGAATTAAGATACCTCCCCACGCACTCGTAATATTGACCTACTGATATGTAGTAGTATTTTATTAGAGCAATAAATTTTATAAAACAAAAAGAGGACCGTGAAATCCCGTTAGTTCACCGATCAGGTGTACTGTTCCATTCAGATAGACTATTATTTTTGAATACAAAATAATGTTCTTACTCATTATACTTGTTGAGTTTTTGTACACGTATGCGATTCGATTTGATCAAATTCTAATGCAGTTGATAAATCTAATTGACGCCCGATTGCAAGTTCATCAATTTCCAGTTTGTAAAGCATTAGCGCGTGCTTACATTTCATTCACGTCTATTACCAAATTTCCTTGCGGTAGTTAGTGTTTACAAAAATGTGACTGGTTAAGAACACCCACGGCTTTCCACCATCCGGATGGTGTTAATACGTCCCTGTTGATTTTGTGTCCCGACAACTTTCATTCCAAAGACTCCATAGAAGCAATTATGCTCCCTATCTCTGAACAAAACGAGCTTTGAAACGACCGGTGGAGGTTGGTGGCCGCGGCTGGTTCCCAATTCACACTATGTATTTAGCTGAACTTCGTGAAACACAACAAAGATGTAATGATGACTGTGGTAATGCATTTTTTAGTGTGCTTAAAGACGTCCGCCGCACTACACGTACATGTTAATCAAATTATCGATGCATATTTCCGTAACATTATTTAAAACGGGTTCGTAAAACGTCACGGTGTTTACGACTCACACCGCAATAGCAGAAATATGAAAATTAACTTGAAGATTTAATATCAAGAAGAGAGGTGTCGAATAACGTCTGGCGCCAATACTATAACTAGTTTTTAAGACAAATCGATTACATATTCACGAGTCCGTATTGAGCTGTCGGCGGTTTTCGTTAAACAGTACAGTCACGTTCCTTATAAAGAGCTGTGAGTAAAAAATCTATAAAAGGTTGATAATGGTCGGTGGTCACGAAGGTGCTCAGCATTGTGCGAGGCGCCAGCAGTCGGTGCGACCCGCTGAGATGTGATATGCTCTCCAATGTAAGAGGACACACGGGTCTCTTTGCACCCTTTGCGGGAATTAGGAGCGGGGTGTGGTTTCGGGGGTCTGGTTAGCTGGTCTCGTTTGCCCCAGGACGCGAAGTTCGCCGATTGAATTCACACCCGTGGCTCCCCTGTCCCCGCTCGTTATAAATCAAACGCAGGTACGATTCCGTCTGGGGCACTCGCGTGGAATGCTGCAAGCCCTAGCGAGGGAGAACTGCACAACCGCAGCTTGCTCCACTCTCCAATTGTAATTAACGACCAACTCTATAAAATACGACGGTACTGTGTTTTGGCGTGCGATTCATAATATCCAACTTGATTTATGACTCGTTTATATTATATTTTCTTAACTTTATTGACATCCAACAAAAACTTTGACAATGATTATGAAAAATGGTTTTTGTAATACTATTTAATCAATAAATATCAAGATTAAACTAATAAAGATTTAATTTTCTTCGCTCTTGTGCGCGTCCACTGATTTTCTATAGTTTGTTTTCATAAACGCCTCATGGCAATAAAAATATGGGTCACATTTTAAACCCGTACAAAACCAACCTCTAATAAATTACCGGATTTCAAAATTCCAATTGAATTAACTCAGATGCGTGGATTTGTTCAATGGACGCGATTCAAAATATTTGAGGCGTAACTCTTTGGGTCGATATTTGTTTAACCTCGTTTCTTTTCTATAGTAAATGTGTCATGTTAGTGAAGTATCGTGGAAGGGTTTACAATGAACTTGTCTGTCAGGACGGAGATGAGTTCGTGCATCGTCGTCCTATGGAGTGATTGTAGAGTGTACACCAAGGTTTGTTGCTCTGTAAGAGATCCTCACGTGTGACGGGCCATGCATTTGTTTGTCCGCAGCTGCGATGCCGACAACATATTTATTGTGCTCATTAACCTTCAAGAACGCTATTTAATTGTCGGCCGTTTTTTATTCACTTCACCTCTGACCCGACGGCGACTTATTGCTCCCCGGCCCTGCTTTGAAAGCGAGAACTGGATGTTATTTATTGTCCTCAGACGGGGATGCGTGTCGCTTCTAGCTTTGTGGCGCTTGTAAACTACCATATGATTTATGTTGTTATAAGTACGTGATTACTGTCACACGGAACGGTTTATGCCTTTTCTAATTTCATTCAAACTTCATTCATGATTTCGTAAAAGTAATCTCAAGAGAAATCGTGTAATTGAACTCTGTTTTAAAATACGTCGAGAAAAATCTTCATTTGTAACTCTAGAAGTTTTAATTTTGTAACGAGGAGAGAACAGGATTTGTTCATTCATAAGTCGTAGTAAGATGTGCCGCTAGGAGATAATGAAACCCCGGTAACATAATGCGGCGGGATATTGCCGTCGGCCGGCCGGTAATGTGGAATATGGTCGTCGCGACGATATTGTCAAATGGCTGACTATTTCTCACGCAGTGTGAGTCGGTACTCGCGGGGGTCTAATATCTAAAGCTAATGATCAAAACACACGGCTCACAGGGATTCGTGTATACAAATGTGTTTATTGAATAATAAACCTGTTGCACAATTTAAAATGTTACTAGTAGAGGATTATGACGACTCTCATGTGTATTTTATTGCGCTTGAGACGTCCGATGCTGCTTTTGCCGCTTGCTTATTCTTGGATGTTTTATTCATATATTGGATGGGTGGTTTTGTAAAATATCTAGGATTCGTTGATGAATCTTGTACGTTGCTTTGATCGTATATAAAACCTATTTTTTATCGTCGCGATAAAATGAGCTTCGAATAAAGTTTTCTTACGACAGCTTAGCAAATGCATCTATAGATCTGGCTGCGTCATTACAATGTATTACACGGGACTCGGTATCACAATGAGAGCGTAGCTACCATTGTTCCGGAGCTTTCTATCTGAGCTTGTTACTCACTTCAGCTTTGACGTCTTCATACGCGCTATCGGCAACAGTAAATTGTGGTATCATGTCGGTACCGTCGCGTCGTCGGTATGGAACCGTTTATTGATTGGTATCGTAGTTTGTCCGCTGTTCACTTTGAATAAAATTCGAATTATAATTAATCACGGTCGCGTCGCGTGGGAGAGCGTCGTCGCACGACCGACGATCTATCATATTTTGTGATAACGCCACTAGGACGCATCTCGTATTGGGACGATCGGGTTAGAGGCTTTGCCATGCGACAATGCTTGTGTGCAACGGTATCGCGCCAATTCAAACAGCTATCACAAGCGTCATTTTAACGACTTCGGTCATTGTATTAAACGAAGTTGATTCCTCGATTGGCGCATCAGGTTCAAGTGTCCAATTTTCTACTCCTTGAGCCTTCACCGCGAAGTCGCGGCTTTTATGAAGAAGACGGTGTAGATGACAACAATAAAATAGGATCATAAAGCCTCGATCGCACCCTTTGAGAGTTTCTGTGCAATCTCGCCGCTCAATTTTATCTCCAATAGCGGCGTAAATAGATAGGCATTGGATGTAAACGAGGGACACCCTGGGGCTCCAGCGGAGGCTTCTGTCAATTGAATTTGTCTGCGAGCGCACCGTGCATTAATAGCGCACTAAACTACACCTCCAATACTATTATTGATATTTTCATAAAACCGCGTATCCATTATACGACGTCGAAGTTCGACGCGCGTCTAGTTTTAGTGCCTTTTCGTTATGGTTTTTGATATTTTATACTCGTGGCGTTCGTTATGTATGGCGCTCCGTGGTTTTATTGCCTTCGTACGGTTCGATTTGATCATTTAATTTCACGCTTCCGGTGTTTCTGTCTGTTGGCTCTTCCAATTCGGATCCGTGTTTACTGTTTACTTCCCACCAGTATTTCCTTAAGCTGACAGACGCTCGTTATCTCGGCAGATTCATAAGCCGGGTCTGGTGCCACATTGCTCGGCGTGTATTTGTTTATAACGATCACTATCCCCTTTCATCGCAGTCTTTCTCTGTCTGTTCCCACGTTCCTGTCGCTTAATCATGTCGGCTCTGCGCTTGCGCCTAATATCGCACTCTCATGTGTTTATTAAGCGTCGTTCCCTTTAATGGCGCACCATTTACCATACAATGTGCAGTGGTCCGTTTTGCGTGTAAGTCAATCGTGGATGCGACATCTTGCTCCAATAATGATCACTATGCACGACACTACCGATCGCTTCGCGACTGGTTAGCTTTTATTGCTTCTGTTCCAACGTCATTTACAAGTACGGTAACGACAATTAAGTTTGCACCTAATGATCTGAAGTTATTAATGCGATCTGACAAACCGTTCGCTTTATGGGTTAGTCGCTAATGAAATTGCTTTAGCTTAAAACCATTTATCTGTTGTAGGTATCTGGGTAGTTCCATATGTTGACGTCGGTGTGTGAACCGCGATTTGCAGCGCGCTTTCTTTGCGTTTCGTCATCGTCCGCTACCTCGCTATGAATAATGCTGTATTAATTATTGCTACGTTTGTTTGATGACTGGCTTTATTCATGAGTATGGTGCTCATTCACATGCATGTCAACGGACTTTTTTTACACGTGTAAAATAAGTACCTACTTGCCAACGTGGTGCCTGTGAACAGCAAGGCTAATGAAAAAAGTTTGTTCTATTAAAAGTTAACGATCTCTGTTCGATATTCAAATTAGAAATAACCAAGCGCACGTTTACTTACTAAACGACCAATGAAAAATAGTAACGTTTGACTCTATTTGGCCGGCCATTATGTCAACACGAATACCTTAATCACTGAGCATAAGTTGTGGATCGAAAGTGTTTGATAAATCTCCTCGTGTCATCATTACCGAATGTGATCTACGCCTCTCATTAGCTCTCCCTCCAAATAAGATATCAAAACGGTGATTAAGTGCTTTTGCCGGTGATTATTTTATTGCATTCCTGCGTTAATAAACAAGCTGTCGATTAATGTTTCCATTCTAAACGGTATTGTGAGCGGCAACTCTCTGTGAACTACTAAGAACATTAACGGTCCTAATAGCAAACCCTTAGAAAGCGCTCGCGAAATTTCGTAGGGAAAGCGTGGTTTGGATCATAGTTCGGAGTAGGGAAATGAGGTATTATGTATGCTTAGTGGTTTGATCGAAATTTAATGAGGTCTGCTGATTTTTTATATGGGGGACAGTTGAAATTGATAGTTCCATTGGTTTGTTTTCGTGGTGAGTCGTTAGTGTCGCTCGGGTCTCGGCGGCAGCGATGCAAATTAAGATGTTCGTTCGAAATCCACATTTGATTTACGATGTTGTAAAGCGGTATTACGGATGGCACTTCCTCTTAGCATAATTCATGCAAGGTGAATTGTTTTGAATAATGTGATTTCGGTTATTTCTGATTTCATTATAATACCTTTGCTTCCATAGGTCGTGTGCTTACTATAGTTTAGTTGAATTCAAATTCAGCTTTTGATTGTAATTTTTATTTGGCATAGGTATATGTATTTTTAAGGCATAGAAAAAAATCTATTGATTTACTTTCTCAACTAGATCCAATAATCAGACTGTTTTTATGACATCTAAAGTACATAATTTTTTAGGCTTATATTACAAAGTTTAGTTAACAAAAAAATTGCATGCAAAAATTTATCTATGTTATCATCTATTTATTATTTTAACCAATACTACAGTGGAACATTGGAATACACTTGAATGGGTGTGCCCCAGTAGTCACAATCTGAGTGTCTTCAAGTCGCGAGTGAATATGTTTCTTCTAGGCAAGCGTGCTATCTATCGTAGGCCGCATCATCGCGCGAGGTGGCAGTAAAACGCAAGCCTGTTATGCAATAACATTTTTTTACTGAACACAATCTATATTGCCTTATAAATCGTAAAAAATGCGAGTTCTCGTTTAACACATTTTAAAGAAACTTGAACCTTTTAAACATATTCATTATTAGTTTGTCAGCTAATTTTTAACTTCGTGTTGATTGAACATCGTCGTCACATAATTAATTAATTAACGAATACATAATAACAGAGGTAATTTATTGTTAATGTTCTATCATTTTATTATTCAACTTTATATGTGAATATATTTTGTATGTTAGGAAATGAACACATAAATCATTGATATACCATTGTAAGTTATTTGGCGAGTGAGCTGTTATTGCTTAATAATTTAAATGAGGCTAATGACATATAGCCGTTTCTAAAACTACTATGAAGATATTCATGTTAATTATATGTGTTTTAATATCATATTTATTTAATGTGTCTATCGTAGTTCTTAATCATATATGTAAGTATTTTGGGAACTTCTCAGATACAAATAGTAAAGATGTTTTTACTATTAGTTT
Organism: Agriopis aurantiaria; assembly: GCA_914767915.1. NCBI lineage: Eukaryota > Metazoa > Arthropoda > Insecta > Lepidoptera > Geometridae > Agriopis > Agriopis aurantiaria. The sequence continues at coordinate 12,112,240 of OU611992.1, read as the reverse complement.
ACGACCTCTCAAAATTTTGTCGTTTTGTAATAAATATGATATTTAAATTAAACATTGATTAAAATATATTATGTAGATATGCTTTTCCATCGTGTTTATTTACTGAGATACTTAAATATAAAATTATTTGATTTTGCACACACTTGTTAGAACATAAGGTATAAAATAATTGAGGGTTTATTTTTTATAAAATTTAACTTTCACGTAACAGGCATTATTAAAAACATAAAAGTAATCATACTAAGTTTGCTCTTAAATTGTTACAATGTACATTGATCCAATAATCTCAGCGAAAACTTATCTTTTAATTCAATTTATACGGTCATAATTGCCTTGCTGGTCAGTAACGTTGCAGTTATCGTTTGATGTAATCTCAATTTCTTAATTAAGTAGGTAAATACCCGCGATAGATCTAAGTGTTAGTTTTTAAAATTCTTTCTTAGTGTATACCTACGTTATATAAGGACCTTCATCTCATATTTAAACCCCATAGGGAATTAAAAAAAAAATACAGCAAACTTTTACTTGTAACAGAAGTCTAAGTACCAAGTTTTAAACTATCACGGTTGTTCACGAAAGTTATATGATTATTTACGGGATATCCGTGTAGTCTTCCCGTGAACATGGTGCATGCAACTGTGCCGAAATATCGGGAGCTCATTCCACTACCTACCCGGTAAATATCTCGTAAATAATCATATAACTTTACCAACAATCAACATCCATGTTCCTAACTTAAAAAATTGCGAAATTCCTTAAATACTTTTATTTCCTATTAAACCTCTTAAGGGGATCAATTTCCAAAATTCCTTAGTGTTCACTTTTTAAATTTCATGCAAAGGTTTAGGCGGTGCGTTGTTTGTCATTAAGTTGATGAATTTAAAATGAGTAAGTACGATTGCGTCTTATTTATTTATTTAGTTTATTGGCACACAAAACAAAATATGGTCAAAACAATTTAAACTTAGAGTAGACTATACAATTTTAAACTCGTCGTCTGCATCTGATTGTTTGTATACTATTCAGTGTGAATTTAGTTTATTTAGCATGAATTGACATGCCATTGTTGGCAATGTCCCGAAAGTAAATTCAGAATACATAAAAAATACAAAGTAGGTTTATATGACCCGATGTTGTTTGTTAACGTCATTAAATATTACGTAAATCTGCGTACAATAAATACTAACTTACATATAATTAAGCCTGATTTAACCAAATGTCTAATTAATGAAAATGTATTTAATGGAGTGATAATGTGTAGATGTACTAAAGGCTTTTTTCGTTTTACGTTATCCAAGCAGAATCTAATTCTATGTGCGGGTGATAAGACCTGCAGTGATGTCTTGGAGTGTCTAACCAGCCCTGCTCATTAAAATTTCCATAAAAAATGGTTTTCTTTTATTTCGGTACTGCCTTTTATATACTCGTATTTTCTATATTAAAAATTGGTACAATCGCTCAATCGCTTTTTTTGGTAGCGTGTCGTACAAATATTGAAATGATATTATAAACCAGCTATTGTTCTTTCCAGGCCTTCATCCGAATTTTCATCAACAAAGATTTCCAGCCCAGATTATCTATCTTTGCTGATTTTAGCTTCTATCTCTTTGATAGCAGCTAAATTATATCACGTACACATATTTGTATTAATTTACCAGCGGGCCAGCATCGAAGTCGTTGGCACATCACCTCTGGGGCGTGCCGGCACACCTCCCCATTACGCTCGCCTCCGCTTCGAGTAACCCTGTCAGAGCACTTGTATCTAGGCACTTCATTAAAATTGTTTTTAGTTTTGTATGCTCAAGTTTTAACTACCTCGGATGTCTGAAAGTTGATGGTAGAGAGGTGATAGATTTGAGATACGCGTGTAATTAAATCCGTGTGTCTTCAAACAGAAAAGTTCACCAAGTTCATAATATTAAAAGCTCTCTCACATTTTTTTACGAAAAAGTCAAGTAAAACTGGAATTTTGGCGTTATAATTTTATCAAATAGAAAATTCAATTTCTGCTGTAACAAATATATCTGTATCTGTTTTATTAAAAGGACTTGCAATTTTGGAAAAACTCAGCATTTCAACTTATTACCTCCAATTTACAAAAGTAGTTTTTGTAAAACTTTCGGAGGGTAAGTTTGAGAGTGGATTGCGTTTAAATTACTGACATAAAATAATACAATTTAATGTTATGGTTTATTTGTTTTATTTTGTCTTGACAATTACGGCTTTATTTTTACGTTTTATGCTCGAAAAGAACTAAAATGACCGACATAGCTCAAAGGATCAGCAAGCTGAAGTGGCAATGGGCTAGAAATATCTGTAGAAGAACTGATGACATCCGCTGGGGTAGACGGGTTCTAAAGTGGAGACCGCGTATCGGCAAACGTAGCGTAGGACGCCCTGCAGCCAGGTGGAGTGACGACCTACGATTTCGGCTGGTGGCAAGTGGATGCGAAAAGCAGAAGATCGTGCCTTGTGGCTTTCTTTAAGAGAGGCCTACGTCCAGCAGTGGACGAACATCAAATAGGCTGCAGATGATGCTCGAAAATCCAAATCGAATCGAACGGTGCATTTTACAGCTCTTAACTTGTTTTTAGTTTCTCAGCTACCTAGAAAATAGTGTTACCTCTTGGGTTTTAGCATCCATTCAGATTCCTCAAGGTTTCGAATCGTCATGTAACAACACATTCACATTACAGTTAGATTTAACGTCTTCATACGGTTAACGTAATTTCTTCTTACGTAACTATACAGAGCTTATCGTACTTGCTGAATGTTCGTCTCATGCCATGTTCTGTTTGTTGAAGTACTCTCGATTTAATTAGTCTATTGAAATCTATTCACTGTGTTGACATTTTCGCTCCGGGCACTTTTATGTCTCCAACGGGCTCGAGTGCTTTTACAGCGGTTACATTTTCATATGAGTGACTGTTGAAATTTTAATTTATCGTACTTTAAACTTTATTTCGAGTTTATATGGTTACGGTTGTCAGAATCAATTTGCATAAAGAGCTTGGATTGCTGATTGGTAAACTTTTATACAGTCACTTTATGAAGTGATTTGAGTTGTGATTGCGAATTCCTTGTATTATAACACTACAACTTATACATCCACTTTATAACCCTATCGTAATAATAAATACACTACTGCCTCATAATCGGCATAAGGACCAGTGAAATATTTATTTTGACAAAGAATTATTATGTATTTTTTTTTGATTGTACATTTCCATGGTGAATGTACAAACGTGAATCAGGATGGCCCGCTTTTTGGAGAATTGTAAATTACATTATTTCCGTGATGCAACGTACGATTCGGTGGCTTTAGTCATTCATCGTACGCTGTTGGACTTCAAATGGTAGACAATATTGTAAGATTAGGTATGTATGATGCGGTCACTGAGACGAAATAAGATGTTCTTGCAGTTTCCAAGAAGACCTCACAAAATCTGTATTTACTTTATTTATCCTTAAAGTTAGCTTCAAGATAATACCACTACGAACGGGCTAGTATAAACGACTTGTAGTTAAATATGATTAGGTAGGTGGTGGTTTGGGTAGGTGTATATTGGTTTTTAATGTATATCTTGGGACTTATCGAGCGTTAATTTATTTATGTACAAATAAGTACCTTTCGTTCGTCATTTCGACCATGTGACAATGGCCGTGGTCACGAGCTGACTGAAAACTGCGGGTGCGTCCGGCAACCCTGACTTGATCTTACAAAATAGCAGGGTTGTCACTACGACACACAATACTGACTATATCGGTAGATATCCTAGTACGTACACCGTGGTTAGCCCACTTGCTCACTATGGAATTACATATGTTATTATACGACGCCGCTAATTTAAATCTGTCGTCCCGTTTGAAATTGCGATGTTTATTTTATTTCAACCGTTTGACATGTAAACCCCTCCGGTCTAGTTTGTCCTAACTTCCTAACTTGTCCATTTCCAAAGTTGTCAACTTCCTAATTCTTCCATTCCTAACACTCCTTTTCCTAAGTGGTCGTCGTACAAATTCCTGAGTCGTCCACTTCCGAATTCAAACATGTGTTCAAATCGCGAAAGCTTACAAGCCTTTTGAGCTTGGGGGCGTGGGTTCGATTCCCACCTAGGGCAAACATTTATGTGATGAACATTTGTGTTTGGTCTATATCTGGGTGTTAATATCTATTTAAGTATGTATTTAAAACTATATATGTATGTATATCAGTCTCTGGCAGCCATATCACAAGCTTTGCTTAGTTTGGGGTCAGATGACCGTGTGTGAAAATGTCCCGAATATTTATTTATTATTTATTTATTTAATTTTTAATATTGGTTGCAAATTTTGCAATGCTTACTTTATTGTGATGTCTTCTAGATGAAAATATTGAATAGAATTATGTAAAGCACTTTCCACGTCACGATTTTCAACCGACTTTAAAAACAATTCGACAGGTTTTTTTTGTCTGTAAGCTACGCGATTTCTTCGCCTATTGGGAACAGATGATTATTTTTTATTGAATAAGCTATATCTCGAGGGGGTCCATTTTAATGTAAAGAAACTACCCCACCTCTAAGGGTGGAAAATTAGAAGATGAATTTCACTCACTTGCCGGTTTTTTAAACTGTAAACTGTAACGGTAAAACTGTATTTTATCTCATCACCTGTACTGTAATTTGATCTACCTATTACTTAGGACTAGCGTTAATTATTAATTAAATAAATATTATGTACGTATAAACACAACTGCACATTTTGTGCGCTTCGCACGATCTTTCGTTCCACCCACATGCAAAATGTGGATTAAGTTGTCTTCCGCGGTCTTTCCTAAAAGGTACAACATCGGGTTCTTCAAAAGGCATGTTAGTCTATAAAAGTCGGCAACGTATTTGTGATGCCTCTGGTGTCACAGGTCATCCATAAGAGACGGTGGCTGCTTACCATCAGGCAGTCCGCCTGCTTATCAGCCATCAATGGCATAAAAAAGAAAATCTGATAATTTTAGTAGAACACGTTACACACCAGTAACTTATTCCCTTGAATCTAATCCTGAATCAAACTGCAAGTAGATATTTTTTATTTGCAATACTTTGATTTTAATTTCAATTAACGTATATCACTGCACCGTCCAGGGATGGTATATCACATGTCTACGCGTCTACCATCAGATTACGTTAGTGCACCGTCGGCGCCAGCGCAGCCTATTCTCACGAATTTCGCGGCGCCTGAGCGTGGGCGGCCTATCGTACTAGCCATCACACATACACTTGACCCCACCTGATTCTCTGACGACCTTAGGTCACTAGAATAAAGCTCAATTTCAATTGATTCACTTGGGTAGTAAAATTCATAAGAGAAGCGCGACGTCGCAGTATAAGAACAGAATGTGAGGTTTATTAAAGTTACGGCGATTCTGAATTATGCATATTATTTCCAGTTACCAATTTCATGCAGCGTTTACAAGAATTTAGACGTGCTACGGATTTAACCACCTGGCTGTCGGTCACATTACATTGCTCATTGGTCACGCGGCTTCCACTTTACGACAAAATTGTGCTAGGTTATTTTGCAAATTTGGCTTAGCTACTGCTACTTCAGCTAACCAGGTGGTGGCTGCGGCAAGGTGCACTGAAGACCGAGCTGCACCGCTGCGTATAGCGACGGGAAAAATATGTAGAGTGTGTGGCGTATATTGAAGAAGGCCCACGTCTAGCAGTGGACAATCTTAGGCTGATGATGGTACGGTAATAGTTGATAAAGACAGCAGGCTTCCCGTAGCCCGCGTGGATGTAGCTAAATCTATTCCCGGCCCAAGAGGGCCTTATACATGGCAAGGGTAACCTGGCTAGGTCGTAAAGTGAAAAAGCACAGTGTGATTGTGGAGCTTCTGCGTAGACCATATTGCACCTACTCTCATGCCCGCGGTGCCGCTATCCTTGTACATAACAAGACCTGTATAAGACCTCCGCCTGCGGGGTCGCTGTGGCTAAATACTATAATCAACACGAAGAAGAAGAAGTTGCCACAGATATACAGACTAACATCTTCAATCAGGCAATATTCACCAACATGCCCACTGGGCAGCATGCTGGATTAAGGCCCAACGTAGGGCCTCTGCGAGTGAAGGTATTTGTCCCATGCAGCAGTGGGAACATGATGGTGATGATGAACAGGCTGATAATGAAAACTATCAGGCAATTAATGTCTTAATATCAACAGACATGCACAAGCTTCATTACTGTGTGCGATGTATAGCGGCGGAGGCCCTTTGTGTCTAGTGCGTCTAATTAGTCAGGCTGTTTAGTGCCTCAGTCGCCGCGGGCCAGCAATATGCGCTGTGAAATTGGTAGGATTTATTGATATTTAATGCGAAGCGGGAATGGATATAGAAATACGTCACTTACGAAATTTGTCCTAGAAATATAATACTGCTTTTGTATAAGGCTCAATAATAACAACAAAATTTATTTTAGAGGTGACATTTGCGGCACTAGCGAAGCAGACCATTTTCCGAGCGGGTATGGTAAAAAAGTAAATTTACCACAAGTATTGCTGCTGCCTTTGCTCAATAGACTAGTTCTACGGCAACTGACTGCAGAAACACATTCGTCTAAAAATATGACAGTGACTAACTGAAAATGTTATCGGTAACCCGTTTAATTGATTGCAATGAAAAAAAATCATTAATATAATTATGTATTTAAATTTAGATTAATTCTGCAAACTAAAACCTTCAAAGTCTGCTTCCGTATCTAAAATACGCTTGACTACTTAACGTATCGTTAAATAGTGTCTGTCCCTGGTGGACGAGACGATCTGAAAATAAATCCATGTTAAAATAGTTTCGTAAAAATTAAAAAGTTCGATATCGTATGTGAATTTATAGTATACGCAAAGGCGCCGTGAATACGCCTACAACAATGCAACAACGCGTTGGGTCACCATTTAAACGTCTGGTCTGCGGAGACGTCGTATTTCAACAGTCGTGTACAGATTCATCTGGTCCGCTTATTCATAAGAATATTCGCAACTCACATTAAAACTCTTCGTATGACATTATTGACCATTATCATTGTCAACGGATATCAAAGAGTATTACCCGGATTTATTATACTCGCGTGCGATATCTGACTCGTATAGCATGTCGTGTGATATATTCTTCAGCCATTCTTATACTTAGAAATCAGCCTCTTGTGTAAAGATGAACTCGCGTCTCGCGTCTCTTATTTGCCATGACTTATTGTGTTGATATTGGCTAGATACAGAGAGCTTTTTGTTACTTATTGGATCGATTTCATCTGTTAAACCATGAGAGCTTTCATCATTAATGCGCATACAGTTCGAGAAAGGTCCTGAATCGCAAACATAACCTGAAATACGGCGACATGCTGGCGCCGTCCGTGAAATTAATCTGATTCGTGTATCTGCTATTTCGGATTTAACAGTTGTTTATAGGTTTAAAGTGCACAAACATATAGTTCTCTCATTCGGTATGCTTGACTGTTTGAATTGGTTGTGTACACACAATCGGTAAAGGATTAGAGATTTTATCGCTTAGATTATTGCCGGCGTATCTGCAAGTAGCTACGAGCTTTCGCAATGCGCATTAAGGTTTATTGTTATGTTATGACAACTATTATCTTACAGAAGCGAGCACTATAAAGATGTAAGCAATATCTACTCGTAGTACCGCCGGTCGCAAATAATAATGCTTGTAAACATGGATTGCGTTAAGGCGTTGAGTTTATCTCGTTTTATCTTGGATTGAGATCTTTTTGACAAATTCCACATTAGGTTGAAATCTTAGACAGGATAGGTTTCATTTAGTTGTAAATAAAATGTAATCAGATTGTCTAAAGCATGTTTTCGGTGTCTATGATTCCCGATCTGCATTGTGTAGGAGTCGCCAGTAAACGGTATTTCTATATTATCTTCTACGTTTTTTATCGCCGGCCGCCTATTTCGATCAAATGAAATTAAGCCTATCAAGAAAATTGCCACCTATAAAAACACCTTGTTAGAATCGATATATTTTTTACTGTAATCACGTCATTGTGGCTGAAATGATCGCCCAAAATGAAGCGGCGTCTTGCTACCGAATTGTCGCGCTAGGGTGATTTATCTCCAGTAAATTTATCGCTCAATCAACGTCGTCGCATGCGCTGCCCGGCGCAAGCGCAGCCGCTGATTGGATTTCTTCATAATTACATCTTTTGACACGTACGCGCCAAGTTTTGAGCTTCGCAAGCCGCCAGGGCATGAGATCGTGGGAGCTCCGTGTAATCAGCTTTCTTGACCGTCTTGTTGTGATCTGCTAAACATGGAGTTACCTATTACGTTGGAATGGATAGAGTAATTTATTTGATATTTAACAATACGTTGTCTCTAACTTGATTTTTACCTATGATCAACTTATTACCATTATCTATAATAAATGAATGTTGCAAATCATTTATATTGAACTGAAAACCGTTTATGGTATATCAAATCTTTCAGCTTTGAAAAAATCTACCCAGAAAAGATTATTCACTATCATTTCGGCTCAACCTTTCAATTCTCGAGTGTAGTATACCTAATGAAGGCTCTGGAGGGCGGGCAGTGTTCGTATGCTTTCGTTTACACGTCACGCGGTTGTCAGGAGGAATTTTTTTTTAATATTTGGGCGCTTAATAACCGTCCTTTAATAACCCATGATCGCCGTCCCTGAGTATGTATTACTCATATTCGTTTACATTTTTATTTGGTTACAGTGCAAATGTAATTTACCCTTGAGAATATGGAAGTTTTGATGGCAGTCGTATCATTCGATTTACGGTGTTTCAGGTTTTATCTTTTCCATCGAGCTTGTAATTGTCGTTTTTAATTTGGCGTCTTAAATTTAAAAACATATTCTGGATATTGTATTATACTCTTACGTTTTAGCTTCTTTCTTGCTTTCTGCGCCATAAGGTCGTCCGATTTCTGATACTTCTCTTAATCGTCACAAAACACAATTGTACTACCGTCAGTTAAGATTCCGAGTAAACGAAAAATAAAACGATCGTATAGGGTAGCCAATCGACTAAGCAGGTTATCTTGAGGTACGTTAGGTTGGATTGGTTTAAGGAGTGTCTTCACAATCCACTTCAGCGTGATAAATTGTACGGGTTTTTGCGTCCCCGAAATATATATTATAAATTTACTTAGCCATTCCTGAGTAACCTAATTAAATCCAATGTTAATGTGAGCAATGGGTAAATGGTTTTTTTTAAATGTTCACATTTCTTAATCAATATAAATGTTCATATTTTAGTTTTACCTTTAGTTTAGTTTCTGAAGTCTATTTCATATCCTCATCTTCCTCTTCATCTTAAGTTCGCTTAGCCCGCGTATCTCCAATAGTTTTGTCTCAACACAAGCTAACCCTAGGACAACTCGACCAAGTATTGCTTCACCCATCTGGCCACCCATCTCGCTTCCATGCCGAATTCCGTCGGGTGGTCGCAATTAGGGCGATAAATGCCCCCGATATCAGACACTACTCATCCGATTAATCGGACCAACACTGAATCCGACTTTAGGAGGTCGTACGTTTTGCTTGTTTATGGAACACCTTATGCGATATTCACCCTTATCTTTGTAAGCTCTTCTTACCGAGTTACGATACTGTTTTTTGTAGTTTGTAAGTTGTTTTAGTAACAATTTTACTATACGTGCTATTAATGTTTCTAATCTAATGGTTAGTAAGTTTTAAAATACTTGTCAATATGCATGCTTTGTTGCATATGCGTTGAAAATATGATGATCATAGCTAGGGTAAAGACTGCATAAGCTTTTTAAGTTTAGTCACAGAAAAAGTTGCCCTCCGTATTTATGACTGTGCAATGAACACCCGTATACTTGTTTAAGTTATTGATCTCTGAATTAGTAAAACACGTAGCAGTGGTTAATGACTACGTTGACAGGGCCCGCATTCGTAAGAAACTGGCCACATATCATTTATTTTGACACCAATTGTAATTTTTCTGTCGTTAATCAATTACGACGTGTTAAGTTTTATGTCTCCATTTCGGTTGTCAATCGGTGTACCAATCATCGTAATTTATTTATGTGGTATGGTAATAGACTGTGAAGGATTCGTTAAGAATAAAGAATAATGTACGAGGAAGAGAATTTGATTCTAAATAGGAAGTAAAAAGGCCCAAATTTGTCAATGACATTCTGAGTACACGTGTCATTATAAGGACACCGGTAATGACACACATATTTGTAGCTGCTCTTCGAGGTCACGGATTTCAATGAGACAACTCCGCCCTTTTTAAATCTACCGCTGCAGCGTCGGTGTCAAAAGTGAACAACTGAACAAGCCAGTAACGATTCACCAGACAATACGAATAGCGCGACCATTACAAGGCGACAAAACTCTAATATCAATAGAACACAATGGGAACAATAGTGCTCTCTGTCAATTATGCCATCATTACCATTGGAATAAACGACGTAACGGATCAGATGCTTGTCAAAAAACAACACGATGACAAACTTAACGCGGTCACAACTAACTCGTTCGTCAACGGCCGAAATGAAATCTTATCAGCAAACGAATATAACTTTAATTAGACTGTGAAAGGAAAGATGAACGTGCATATTTTATATGTCGAAACAGTTACCCTATAAATGATTTATAGTGTGCGGCGCCGTCTTAAATTCTGTCACTTGCATTAACAATGTATCATGAATTGATTAATTAAAATAATCCATGCTAATGAGCTAGGCAAGGCCTTTGAAGTCTTATTTATTAACTTCAATGATGTGGTTTGCGTAATCTCAAATCTTCCATGGAGATTTGCCATTGTTCAGGGAAAGTGTCCGAAGAGCTTGGAGTTTATAGATCACGCTAGAACAAGCCCATTCGTGTAACCACATAAATACGATTCGATATCTGTTAGATTTGTTCCCTGGACGTTTCAATTTGAAATCTAATACTAAACAAAACGCTGACTCACACCTAACATTTCATTTGCGTAATCTTTACATGATTCTGCATTGTCTGTAGTTCACGTTATTCAAATTACCAATATATTCATTTTATTCAAATTGCGGTACTTAACTTCCTTCCTTGACTTGATAAATTCTCTGTTACTACTTACTAGCGGGTCTACATCATTATTTATCATAACTCCGATTGGTATCGTATATGCTTTGCGAATTTGTGTTCTAATTGGATCCTTACCGTGCTTGTATTATGAGTTGAATGTTATTGAATGCGAGACGGGACGCGTATTTGCGATTATTTGATCCTCGCATTTGTCAAATATGATCGAGGTGTGCGAAGGCGTTATTCGTTTTGTCGACACGCGATCGTCTGATAACTCGAAATGCTTGCCACTTGTAATTTGATGGGAGGTCCTCGAGTTAAGCGTTTAATTTTTTTACGTCTCTTATTTGTAAGCTACCTTGTAATTTGCAATACTTGAGTATTGTAAAGATAACATTTTGGTTGCCGGATTTTTGCCGTTGACTTGAGATTGTTGCCTTAATTTATTTACGTTTATTTATCGTACGTTTATATTTGATTTTTACTTTGAGTAGAGTTCAGATAAAGCCCTATAAAACAAAAGAAAATAAGATTTATTACAGCGATCTCGGCTCCCATTTATCAATTATGCAAGTTAACGTGATAAGAATCTTTTAATTTTCACTTAAAGTATCTTATACATCTCAATAACGGCGGGTCGCTGCAGGTGGCGGCCTCTTCTTCCATGTTTGCAAATGTTATATGAATGTATGTACACGCCGCGCGTCGTAAAAATGACAAACACACATTTATTGCTCAGTACATGTAATTAATGTCTCGTCCCGTATAAGTTTTGTCAGCGGGCAATCGGCGATTTATTAACGCGCATTGCTGATTATTTTATTAATGCCAGTCACCGATCCTTGAAGGTTTATCGTTAAAATTTAAATCCTTCTGTCACAACACCCTGTTCTGTTGAAACGCTTGACGAATCAATGTTTATCACAGACTGTAAGTAATAAAATAAATGCACGACGCTCGGGAAGCTTTCTCTCGGCATTTCAACAGACACTCTATCATTTTCTCTATACAGATATTTACGATATATTTAGTTCAGTCTATGCTGCTGTATTGCCTAGTTAGATTTAGTCACAGTCGTTAGAACCAAGGTGAACTGATGACATAAATTTGACTTCACATTCTTTTGAAATCCAGGAAAGCCTAGCATTTTTTTTAAATAATGCTGTGCTGTTTATCGATAAATATCTAAATCTGGTTTGTAAATCATGTTAATACAATAATACTATTAATATTTAAACCACATGTATTTTATAATTCTCTTGAACTTGAACTTTATTGATCCCGTATCGTTAGCAAAATGTAAAAGAGTAACTGATGAGATATGGGCAATATTTTAATATTGGCCCTCAAGCGAAAGTTAAAAATAGTGCGGGTATTCTTTAAAAGCTTTTGTCGAGTTGATTTTATGCGAAAGCGCATGAGACGTTCTCATGCGTATTCGTGCGTATTTACAGGGTAGGTGCGTATCGTGATCCCAACTTGTGATTGAGAGTTACGATTGTCATTAATATCGTAATGGATTCAATTTATGATCGAGGATCATCGCATCGACTTTACGAGTACCTCCACCCGCGTTGTATTTAATTGTAGATGCGTTTCGAGCGGTGTTTTATTGTGGGACGCCAATTTGTAAAGCTGTTTGTGGCGCGCAATGGTTTTGTAAATTTTTTAATCGTTTTTCACGTGTTGTTATTGATTGCTCGGTTCGTTTGTTTTAAGGGCTATTTATTGAAGGTATTTACTTAACATGCGTTGTTGTATAACGTGTTAAATTTGTACTTTACTCTGAGATGCTGCAAAAGTTTTGAGACAAAATTTATCCGGGTTTTTGAGCTGGCCTGCGCGTGTTTTTTTAACACTGATATTCGCTGTTCCGATAAGTTCCTTTGTCTCGGTCGAGTTTATTTGTTCCGGTGCCTCAATGTTAATTGAAAATCGTGGTAAGTGCAACCGACGAGGTTGCGATTGTTTAAAACATTCATTGCCTTTTTGGATGAGCTGTATTTGGGTTTGGTATGTATAAGCTTTTACGTTTTTTTTTATTGTTGTAGGTAACGGGATACGGAAATAGTGACGCAATGTATTATTGAGCTTTTTAAAATGACGAAGGTAGCAGGATCGTTGTAAAGACTCAATGTATTAAGAATTTAACGACCACGATTACAATAACTGTAACTGTTAATTGACTGCATGATAGGTTCTTGGTATCGGAACTGTGCCGAAACGAAGAAGATGTTCGACGTTTCATGGTTTCGGCAAGTCTGCAACATGTCGCCAATTAATTTCCTTTTAACCACATGAAATGCCTTACCATAATCAAGTAGCAACTTTCAATATTTATGTACGCTTCTCAGTATAATAACTGCATGGAATTTATTTTAAATCGATCCCCCCTTAAGTTATAAAGGCCACCGGCGACTTCGAATTGAAAATTAACCCCGTTTAGACACGCCTCCTGGCGCTCGAATATTTTCTCAACCACAATCTTTTTCAATCATGTCAACACCCGCCGATAAATTATGACCACTCTAACAACCTATTATTATACAACCTGACATTTTATTTAAAGCGATTTGTTTTATTAAAAAATTTTGGCTGTAAAAAAAATTGCCTGCGGTGCATCGGGAATGGATTTTTGAGATTTATGTCCGATTTTTTCATACATTTTAAATTCTAATGCCCCAATATTAAATACTGCTCTCGGAAAGTTCCGATTTCTCCGAATCGGTTGTGGCGTCTAAAAATTTGGTTGTTTACATATAAATTTTGGATAGCAAGTGAAGTGGTTGGTGTAAAGTCTTAAAGATGTCAGTGGTCAGACCACATTGGGTCGGGGTCATTGGCACCGATCAGGTAGGGCCCGTGGATGATTGATCTGCGCTCTTATCAATGCACTGTGTCGCCTACGTTCGGCTTTGTCAAAGGCACATTGTATGAAGACGAGAACTGTGTTGTAACATAACCTCAAATTGTTACAGTACACGTATCGAATTTACTAATAGTCTTTTTTGAGGCGAATTCAAAAATAAAAGTAGAGCCAACTCTCGTTCACTACTTGGGCATTATATCTATAACCTCCCCCCATCTATACCCCCGACGCAAAAACGTGGTTACAAGTTTAATGTGTCTGTGGCATTGTAGCTCTCAAACGGCTTCGATTTTTTTTAAGTGTTTTGATAGAGAGTTATCTTAGCTATGATTCACGAAAATCTGCTCAGCCGTTTGAAGATTATCGGCTCTTTTATCGGGGTTTTTAAAACTTTGCAATTTGACCTTTTATCTAATTTATACGTCTGTCTTGTTTCAGAATGTTCAAACAGATCCTGATATATCGCAAATGTAAGAGAAAAAAAAATATTATCTTTTAAACATAATCTTTGCAGTCTGTCAGTCTGTCTGTCTGTCTGTGTGTCCGTTCGTATTACCTTTAAACAGCTGTATCTTTCAGACCGTAATAGATAGCCAGTTGAAAAACAATCTAGAAGTTAAAACGAAAAGGTATTACGGTAGGTAGGTATTACGTATTTTTGATATTGATGTATAAACGGTAATATGTACAAGCGTCAAACTTGGCATGATTATAGTACACACTCTAAAGTATAACAACAAATAATAAATAATGGCCCAGTGCGAGTCGGTGACCAATTTCTTTTCAATACCAAGTTATAACTGGTAATTCGGTTACTTGCACGACCTTATCATTTCTTTCACCGAATGGAAATGCCACATTTTACTAATTTTGAAGTCTGATTTTTAATTGGTAATTATTGTATTTTGTGGTGGTACGGAACCCTCAGTGTGCGAGCCCGACTCGCACTTGACCGGTTTATTTATAGTCTGCTTTTGTATTGTGACTATCTACATTTGGCAGTCAGGTCCGTGATACTGATGTAATTTTGAGTCTCGAAACAGTTCATCAGGGGCCTTACGACCAACTGCATGCTAACACGATATGAAACTAACGTTAAATCTGCTCAATTGGAAAATCACGCGACAGCAAACCGTACCTGAGCGCATTAAGATTCACGTTCGCTTGATTTTCCAACTGAACGGATTTAACGTTAGTTTGATACCGCGTTAGCAGTTGGCCGTAAGGTCCCAGTTATCTTATAGCTGTTTATTTACTACCGTAGTGTTTTCTGTAATTGGACATTATTTTGTGTTACCTCCTACGTATCAATCAAAATGTTTGATACGAAATTCTGCTACGGTACTTAAGATCAAGGCGCTCGTTCCTATTTGGGCTGTCGAGATGAACAATTCAATTTCAATGCAGCAGTTTAACGTGTAAAATATTTTGGTACTAGTGGTGCTCTGCGGTTTCACCTACTATCCTGCAGGAACCAGAATTTTAGACATTTTGGACACACAAAGTTCCATTAAAATCTTTTCAATACCCAATATTTTATAAGGACAAGAGAATGTGTCGGTATATGCAGTTCTTAAATTTCATGTTTCTATAAAGTAATACTCCAAGACCGATTTCGTAAATCCCGAAATCCGACGGAGAACAAAGGTTCGAGACGTCGGAATCGCGGTAATTAAATCAAAGTGGAACTGGGCAGGACACGTTGCTAGGCGCAGTGATGACAGGTGGAGTAAGGTTTTAAAAGAGTGGTGGCCGAGGCAAAGTACGCGGAGCTGGTCGTCCGGCTGCAAGATGGGTCGACGATATTATTGCTATCGCGGGTCGAACCTGGACTAGATTAGCACAGGACCGAGGCAGATGGCATAGCAAGAGAGATGATGATGATGATGATAATAAAGTAATACCTACATATGACCCTATTTGGGTGGCAATAGACGGCACGGAACGATCTATTTCGTCAAAATTCATCATCATCATCATCATTTCAACCGTAGGACGTCCATTGCTGGATATAGGCCTCCGCCATAGATCTCCAAAAGGGCCAGTTGGAAGCGGCCTGCATCCAGCGTTTCCCTGCGGTCTTTTTTAGGTCTGTCCATCTTGTGGGTGGACGTCCTACGCTGCGCTTACCGGTCTGTGGTCTCCATTCGAGTACCTTTCAACCCCATCGGTCATCTGTTCTGCGTGCTATGCCCTGCCCACTGCCACTTCAACTTGCTAATCCGGTGGGCTATGTCGGTAACATTCGTTCGTCAAAATTATCATTGGAAAATTCTTCTAGCTTGTAATAACATTTGGATTCTAAGATAGCTTTGTTGATAATGTTCTAAAACCCAAATATTTTTTTTTAAATTACCAAATATATTTTTTTAGATGGGACATTCCAGCGGTCCTCGCAGAAATACCGAACTTAGGCGCAGTCATAGACCTGACGAACACTGCGAGATATTACAACCCGAGAGTAAGTGTTCTTTTATTTTATCTTAACAACTCTTTGAAATGCTGTTCTTTATTCCACATTGTTGTGAAATTGCTGTTACAAAAAGTTTCTGGAGTTTAGGGCTACCTCTTAACTTGTAATTTCTTGGCACAATATCTTAAAAAAAAATGCAACTTTTTAGGGTTCCGTAATACTCCTTGTATTACCGTTATAGGTAAGTTCGTTCTGTCCGTCCATCCTGATTCTTTAGAACCTTCTAATTTCTATAGTTGTTAAGTGCGTAAAACTTTGTACAATTCTAGTTTTGGTAAATGGCATGATAAGTTCTAGGATTAGAAAGGACATAGCCTCCCCCATCGATCTCCAAAAGGGCCGGATGGAAGCGGCGTTTCCCTGCGGTCTCTTTTAGGTCGTCTGTCCATATTGTGGGTGTACGTCCTGCGCTTACCATAAATTTCATAAATGATATAAAATGATCACACTAATAATTATAATTGCGAAAGTTTGTATGTATGTCTTTTTATCCGCTCTAAACTCTGTCACATCACAGCTGAACGGACTTGAATGAAATTTGCTATGGACGCTTATACTTACCCTGGATTAACACGCTTTTTATCCCGAAAAAAAAACGTGGATAACGGGGTGCTGCTAGTTATAAATAATATAAATATGGTAGACTTCAATATGCTAGAATGTCGACATACATTTGAATATGAAATATAATCAATCAACTTTTTCAAAATTTCCCCAACCCTGCGTATGAGTCTTTTCAGTCACAGAGCTATGCGCCGCAGACGCATAAACATTCCTCCTAAGATTGTTACTAATAAATGAGTGGTAACAAGCACTGAGCGAATGTAAGACAACGAGCTTAGGGTCAGAATTACGAGTTTTACCCGTATAACGACCGACCACTCCGGGAGGTTCGCACCGCCCGCCATGTGTTAGAATACCGGGAAAGCAGTAAACTTATGCGCACTTCTACTATTGAAAGTCACATTTTCCACTACAATGCTTTGTTCGTAGTTACGTGTGATTGCCTTGCATTCATCTTCTGGCATAATCCGATCGTAAAACGACGTTTTCATGGGCCAGCCAACGCTGTATTTTGTTTTGGTACATGTGATAAACTCATGCGATTATTTTATTTTTAAACAAAAAATATCAGCAAACTAAACTTAAAAACGAGTGTAAAAATCATTATAATTTTGCTCATCCAAACATTGTACACAGCATTGTATAGCTTGTCAATTACTTAAACATTTGGGCTCTTCGTTGTGGCTTCATTGAGCTCAAGCTTTTTTTAAATTTATCGAATTCAAATAATAAATATTCGTCACATAAGTCGATGTGCATAATAAATCACTAGCTGTGAAACACTAAATCGTGACTTCGTACGCGTAGACTTTCATATAATTTATCAACCCCCTTTTCCCCTCTTAATTCAGCCCTTTCGCAAAATCCTTTCTTAGCGGACCTCTACACCTCGTAAGGAATCTACCTGCCAAATTTTAACTTTGTAGGTCAAGTAGTTTTCGAGATTTTGTGATGAGTCAGTGAGTGAGTGAATGAGTGAATAGGTGAATTTCGCTTTTATATAATACTAGCGGTCCGCCCCAGCTTCGCACGGGTATAGATTATAGCCTATGTCACCCGGGGATAGTGTAGCTTCCCAACAGTGAAATAATTTTTCAAATCGTTTCATTAGTTTCGGAGCCTATTCAATGCAAACAAAAAATAAACAAACAATCAAATCTTTCCTCTCGAATTTTATTTTTGATCATTAGTTGTCATTGATATTAGTGAAATTAAGTTTATAATGACAACACCTACAGCAAGAATATAACCATTCCTTAACTATCTTCTTTTCAAATTTAAAATGCACAATTAATTTTATTCATGATATCATCGTTTCAATGTCGACGCGTTGCGTGCAAAAGAATATGGGAATACTTTAGAATTATTGCTAGCGGTCCACGGTGGAGCACGCTAGCCTGTATAGACGAGACCGATTCACTCGCGGCTTGTGTGTCAGTGTTTACAAAAGAGACAAATTGTGTTTTCGTCTTGAGTGTGGTTATGTCTTGTTTGATAGTTATTCTGTCGCCAGCTCTCTTCACTTGAATCATTCGAATTTCGCTAAGTTTTCCTTTCCGTGTCCGGTAGTTCGCACATTCTCGGGTTTACGGTACGCCGCCGGAGTAGAGTTTCTGTTAATCCGTATGATGCACATAACGGACAAATGCGACAACTGAGTGTGAAAATCTGGCGAAGCTTAAGACTTGGGTAAACGGTGACAGTATGAGTAACGTATGGAATTTCCCATAATTATACAAAGTTATTTAATACAGGAGTATACAACATTGTTTAATTTTAAGACAACGCTTGTAAAATCAGGAAATGAGGATCTAGCCCACTGGAATGAGGTCAGATATCTGGGGATGCGGTGGATAGAAGACATACATGGAAAACCCACATACAGAAGAAAAGGGATGAGTCTAACTATAGATATCTTTCATTAAAGTGGCTTATGGAAAGGCACTCCAGGCTATCATCATCATCATCAGCCAGAAGACGTCTACTGCTGAACATAGGCCTCCCCCTTTAACCTCCACACTGAACGACAACCTGCCTTTTGCATCCACTGGATGCCAGCGAATCTTACTATGTCGTCGGTCCATCTAGTGGGAGGCCTACCTACGCTGCGCCTTCCGGTTCGTGGTCTCCACTCCAGAACCTTTCTTCCCCATCGGTTATCGGTTCTCCTAGCGATATGGCCAGCCCATTGGCACTTCAACTTGCAAATTTTAATCCAGGCTATCACTTGACAACAAATTGCTCATTTGTAAATGTATTATTAAACCGACGTATGGAATAGAGCTGTGGGTACAGCTAGACATTCCAATGTAGAAATCATATCCTCAATGTAGAAAAGGGTCCAAAACATTATGTTGCGCAATGCGCTGTACGTTATGCCATAAAACAAAACAAAAAACAATACCATAGAAGACTCACTCACGGAGTCTAACCTGGTAAAGGTTTGTGGTAGCGATGGATGTCACATACATTGATTACAATGTAAGCACATCACAAAGCAACAGATTCCCTACTACTGAATAAGAAACAGCGGTTCAGGAAGTACGTCTTTGTTAGATAATTATCGCATTCTTGAGTTCAAAGACATATTGAGAACTGCCGTTGCGCCTTTCTCATATAATTGTCTTCACTCTTCACACCTTGTTTCGTATGAATTCGGCAATCCCACTGAAGGGCAAAGGCCACCCTTCCGTTCTACTTCGCACGGCTTACAATCTCTTACAAACTTTATTTAGTATTCATTATCCATTTTGCCAAGATTTGTCTTCCTTGTTTTTTGTGATGATAGTTCCGTAGAGCGAAATGGTGACTAAGTCTAGGCTTGGTCACCATTTCGCTTGACGGCTTTAAGCTGAATTTTTTATCGATCTAAAAATCGATTCACTCTTGCCTCAAAGACGCCTAGATTGTAGTTTTCAAGAAATAGGGTAGACGCCTGTAATTTCCTTTTAGGGTTCCGTACCAAAAGAGTGTCAAGTCAACTGGACCTTATTACTACGGTTACGCTGCCTGTTCTACCTTTTACCGGCTATCTTTTGGACCGTAATAGATAGCCAGTTGAAATTTTCATAGAACATATAACATGGTAAAGTTACGGCGGATTAAGTAAAAATCATAATAAAATCAAAAAAGTTAAAAATAAAGAACTACCCTACAACTAACGTATTTTCCTAACGCATTTTTGTTTTTACTCTTTCATTTTGGTATGATTATAGTCCAATTCTAAAGTAAAACAACAGATAATAAACACTAGCCAAGTGCGAATCGGTCGCGCTAAATATCCCAAACTGAACAAAAGAAAAAAACAATATATTTTTTGGGGCGGAACCTTTGGTATGCGATTCCGACTCGTACTTGCTCGGTGTTTTTTTTCGCAATACGCAAGTCGTGGCACAATGTTTGAAACAGCGTCAAAGTTTGGAACACCTATAATCTGGTCATAAATTTCAGAATGTCTACAGAATTGTCAAAGGTCTACAGTACCTTGTCTCTTAACCTCGAGCTACACTTTATCGAGATACATGACATGTCATTCTGTGACACGGGAACTAATTACAGTAAATTAGCTGTGAAAGTGATACCGTTTCGGAACGCGCGCGTTCCAAAAAGGCGCCAGTGGTGCCGCCGGCGATCTCTTGCAACAACAGCTTTGAATCTTGTTTGGGTTCGGATGTTTATGTTGGCATTGGTATTTGTGTAAGTTTTTCTGAGCTTTTTGTCTGTTGCGTTTCGAAACTTTATGAATATCTTTACATTGTGTTGGTACTTGTCTGACCCTTTCTACCACAGAGTTGTGCTTTCTACTAATGTCTCTAAGCATAGTGCTAGTCAAAACGACAGTTTCGATTATTTCCCTTAACTTTCAGGATAATTCAATTCAATTTTAACAGTTGGTATCATAACTGTATGGAATTTAAATTTTGTCAGCCACAGTTTTTCCCCCAGCCTGTCTCATACTGCTGGACAAACGGACGAGATTCCCCCCCCCCCCCCCCCCCCCCCCCCCCATTCCTTTCCATGCATGCCTATTCTCCGCCAAATTCGGCCGATCGGAGTGGAAGACGTTAGGCTACCTCGTTCCAGGCTGACCATCAGGACCAGCACGGGCCGTGGACAAATTGTCTTTCCAACGTTTTTATCCGCTCGTAGACGCGACAAAGCTATAGAATATACATACGTTTGTTTTTTCTCGCGGAATAAAAACGATGGAAAGACAATTTGTCCACGACCCGTGCTATATGCATGCAGGGGGTCGTCGGCCGTGTAGGCTCCCATTGAGTAACGATCTTCGCCCATCTTGCCAGGTACATGCGTATCACGTTTAATTAGACTGCAGTAATTTAAATTTGAAGTAAAAATGATTTAAATTTTAGTAATTTAAAAAGCGGCTATGGCTGACTTTTGGTTTGATTTTTTGCATGTTTGTGATTCTAAAGGTGTCATATTTCGATGATCGTACCTTAATGCATTATATTATTTTTAACTTTAACATTTAATTCTTTAACCGACGAAAAAACGACGATGTTCTCAGGTCAACGCGTTTGAAGAAAAATAAAACACATCAAGATACGGTACAAAAAAATGTGTAATCCGTCCAATCAGTGCCAACCACAGTTGTCTAATCAAATCGTACTTCACTTAATCAAAAGCGAACCTAACTATCGTTTAACATTTCGACACCTCCGATAATCTCTGCGACGATTGTCAGTTGACATCTCTCTCGTGCTGACTCCAGCCGACTGACACATTTTCGTTCTTTGTCTCCGTAATATATTTATCCATCTTCATAAATAGCGAAGTAGTTGCTCAAATAGTTAATGTGATAAGGTACCAAAGTAAAGTCTATGAGTGTGTATGACTTTATCATGGTCTACTTTCTTCATAATCCGTCTACATAAATAACATGGTGGAACCGGTTCTAATTAGGAGATAATATAATTTGGATTAGTTGTACCTACTTTGGAAGTTAAGAAGCCGAAGCGCCAAATAAATGTTACTTCTTATGTAAAGTTCTACAAGAAAATTCCACGCGTATTTTAAAAGCTACATACCGTATCTTTAAAGTCTACTAGCTGTGCCCCAAAATTTTACTGTTTCCCCGCATTTTCCTTGATATAAATTTTATGCCCGTCTTCGTAATGCACAATACTTCCTTGCCAAATTTCATCAAGGTTGGTTCCGCCTTCGCTACATTTCCATGCTTTAGCCGGTTCCCTTTATATACAAACAAAAGAGGAATTATGAATAAGTAAACGTACGTTCTTCGCAGGACTTCGAGCAGGCCGGTGTGATGCACAGAAAGATATTAATGCCTGGACGCGAAATACCACCGGAGGACAAAGTGCAAGTGTGAGTGTACTACATTATTTTACCTTTGTTTTGTTTGTAATTCTCTGGGGTTCATGTCATGCATGTGCTTGTGTTTTCTGCTTTACTAGGATTGAACATCATAATCAGCCTGTATTAACCCACTGCTGGATGTAGGCCTTTCCCAAGACGCGCACTCATCCCGATCTTTGGATTTTCGCTGTCGCTGCCACTACCTTACGTATATCGTCATTACATCGAGTCTCAAGGTGTCCTACGCTACGTATGCTGTTATGTGGTATTCACACTAAACCATGCCCAGTGGTTATCGGTTCTGCGTAAGATCGCAACCACATCTATCGCAGTAATTATCTCTCTTAGACTTCATTGATAAAAATCGAGATAATCAAGTAAAATTCGAGTCTGACTAATCTTCATACTGCTTTGTCACACTGGTATTACGAAAAGGTGTAATTATTGTTATTGGGCCAGAAAGAAGCAAAAAATTAAAATATTTTTAAAATTTAAGTTTTAAGGAAATTCTTTTTGCAATTGGTTCTCGAGAAACCAATAAACAACTGTTTTCACAGCACATACAAATCAGTTTTTAAAAAGTTTGAAAAAGAAACATAGAATACCAAAACTTAAATAATAATCAGTACAAATTAGTAGTTGTACATAAAAAACTAAATGAAGAGCGATGGTGGTTGGTGGTGGTTGCATGTGCGCTTTACAATCTGACGGCACCCAGTTCGATCCTCGGCCTTGCACCAATGACTTATTTAGTACTTACTAAATTATGTGCAGTTTCGATGCCGTGATGGCAAATATCGTGAGGAAACTGGTATGTCCAATAACGACAAAAATTCAAAGACATAATATGACATTCAACAACATCACTGGCAAGCATGGTAGATTACGGCCCATCCTCTCCCTCTCAGAGAGAAGGTCAGTGTGGGTTCCCAGCAGTGGGAACATGATTAGCTGATAATAATGACATAAAAAAGTCACATGACAACTAGAGTCGTTGACTTGACCGACACAAAATCAGTACAGATCCTAAATCAATCTAAAAGTTCCAAAACATTCCCAAATAGTCCAGTTGGCGCCGCATTGGCACCGATTCGCGTCGGCTAATCTTCTTCAAGAATTACCATTAACAACTTTACACCCCCATATAAGGCTTCGTATAAATCAGACTGTGCAGCTATCTATCAACTGGCCATCGTTTTGCATTTGGTTTGAAGAGTTAAAGCTTAGTTTACATCGGTGTAGTCTACAGAAAAGTTTTTTTTATTTTTATTAGAACGGCTCTCAAGGCGTTTTTGTAAGAAATTTGTTGTGGCCAGTTGCACCCATATAAAAGACACGTCAGTCATTTGAAATCATTTAGCAACTGCGATGCGGAGTTCGACGCATTGATCTAAATAAGAATGGTCAATCAAGGCTCACTGATAATGCCTGGTAACAGATTTTCCTTCTCATTTCCGTTCTATTTAATTCTCTTTTCGGTGGTATAGTCAGCAGTAGCGTGAAAAAATGTCGTAAATTTTTATGATCCAGATGAACTCGTGACTGAGCACAATTTGGCACAATTTTTGCAGGTTAACGTAAATTACAAAATGTAACCTTTTAGGAAAGGTTATTCTGAAGATTTATAGGGTCTACTGTAGATTTATTTATTTATTTAATAATAGGCTTGCGTTTGACCGCCACCTTGCCATATGTACTGTGCGCTGTTTGGTAGTAAATTATGAATAAAAATATGATGGATTACTTGCGCAGAAGTAAACAATTTGGTAACACAATATTATTACAAAAGCTTGTCACAAAACAATAGACAGACGCAAGCGTAGCTACCTAAATTGGAACCATCCTTGGTTGAGATTAAAAGAGACGTTTTAGAAAGATAGATTCTCCCTAATGGCGCTACTAACCTAAACAATCATCCTACCAACTACTATTCATATACCTATTTATATATTATTCTTTTTCTACTTTACTAATGTGAACTACGCTTTAAATTTTTTAATTTGACCGTCGTCGCATCGGTGCGGCGCCGTCGATACTCCGAATATGGGTAATGTTATAAATCTACGGCGAGCGTGGGTGCTTGGTGCCCGCCAGCAAACTGGAGCGACGATCTGCTAAAGGTAGCTAGTACGCGCTATAGGTAAGAACCGAAGATCGGGATTAATAGCGTGCATTTGGAAAAGTTGACTAATATAAGTCTACGCGGAAAGGGTGTACTAAGCTGTAAGGGATCTGTATACTTATCATTATTAACAACTTTTACTATGGGACCAACCCTGAAAATACGAAAAAATATCACCTGTTCCATACATTTTCGCCGAGTGTAAATTTTTCGAGTGACCGTTTTCTATGGAACAGCTGATTATTTTTCGCAATATCAGAGGTAAAAAAAAAAAAAAATAATAGACTTGCGGAAGAAACCGATTCACTCGTGATTTGAAGACACCCAGATTGTAACTATCGGGGAACACCTATAGTAAAAGTTGTTCATAATGTTGGGTACTATGACCCTTTTTAGGCTTAGTACACTCTTTCCGCGTAGCTCAGTATAAGCTGGTAATGGTTATAATAGCTGCGGATCACATGCAAGTAAATACCCATCTATTTCACTGATTACCTACGTCATTTTTCAAACCGGAGTCCGCAACAGCAGTGTCTACTACAAAAAATAATATATCCAGGATTATGTCTAATCACCTATCAACTGCTGCTGCTGGATGCTTTCGATGCCGATGCATCTGTATTTCGTGAAGCAGCTATATAATCACTCTAATTATCATATCACTGACTCCGAGCTTTTCTCACCATCATCTCCATATTGATTTGCGCCTGGAGAGGAATTACATCACCGGCCTAGAGCTACGCTCATATCCAGGATTATGTCCAATCACCAGACAGCTTTATCAGCTCGCAGCAGCGACGTAGGTATCGAGCCGTGGTAGCTTATTTGGGAGACCGCTACACTTGAAAGCGTCAGGTCGCGGGTTCAAATCTCGGGCCCGTACCAATGAGCTCTGGAGTTTATGTACGGATTTTCATACCACTGGCTTTTCGGTGAAGGAAAACATCTTGAGGAAACCTGCATACGTACGTAGAAGAAATTCAATGGTGTATATGAACCCACCAACCTGCAACTGGGCCAGCGTGGGATATGGCCCAATCGCCCTTTCCGGCACGCTAAAGTCCAGCAGTGGACTGTTAAATGGCGGTTTATGCTACCTATAAACTGCTGCTGCTGAATATATGCTTTTAACTAAATATGTATGTAGATAGAGTTCATCCATCCCGGGAATCGAGTGTCAACGAAAACGAGGTTGAAATATTGATTGCCAAACAGATGCTCCCATACATACCAACTACTAAATGTAAGTTTGTAATAGTAAAAACATACAAGTACAAGTACGCTATAGGTTTTGACTCCTTGAGTCTTGGTAGACAGACAGACGTACATACGGACAACCAAGTGATCCTATAAGGGTCCTTTTTTTCCTTTTGAGGTACGGAACCCTAAAAAACAGACGAAACAGCTGAAATCCCTTTGTTTCCCCGCACTAGCCATCCACTTTTATAAAATTGTACACGTTGTACGGTTGCGTCTCGGACAAGCCTGAGGTTGCGGTCGCTAGCGCCGCCGGCCGCCCACGCGCTGCTTCTCTCGGAATTCGAAAGGCATTCACTTTGTCGTACTACGAACCAGCGCGGCAGCGGCAAGGGTAACCATGTGGGGAATATCTACCGAGACTTAATTATGAGATGTACAAAGACATATTTTTCACTTAGCCAACTAGGTGGAGTCGCTACGGCATTTTTACTGTATTGGCTTCGTTTTTGCTCAAGAGCAGGCAGGTTTCGTCAAAGGCAAGGGCACGCGTGAGCAAATTCTCAATGTAAGGCAGTTAATTGAAAAAGCCTATGAGTTCAACGTGCCGGTCGTCATGTGCTTCGTTGATTACAGCAAAGCATTTGACTGTGTCAGCTGGGGCGCTTTATGGCAAGTACTTACTAATCTAGGCGTACCAAAACACCTAATCACGTTGCTTCAGACATTATATAACAAGAGTCACGGGGTGGTCAGAATTGACCAAGTAACTTCCCAACCTTTCTGCTTCAATAAGGGTGTCCGCCAGGGCTGCATTGTCTCGCCTATTTTATTTAATGCGTATGGGGAGTATATAATGAGACATACCTGCGATAACTGGGATGGAGGCGTGAGCATCGGTGGGGTTAAACTCACAAACCTCCGCTATGCCGATGACACATTACTTCTGGCTGCAAGCGAAAATGAAATGGCGTCACTACTGCATAAAATGGAGCAAATCAGTTTGAGCCTAGGTCTCTCTATCAACAGACCCAAAACCAAAATCATGGTGGTAGATCGCGCCGGGACGTTGAACTGCGGCGGTGTGCTAAGTCTTCAGACTGTCGAGGACTTCATCTATCTTGGCTCCAGCATCAACAACAAAGGCTCCAGTGAAGCTGATGTGCGAAGACGCATCGGAATGGCCAAAGGTGCCATGACTCAGCTCGATAAAGTATGGAAGAACAGAGGAATAAAGTTGAAAACTAAAATGAGACTAGTCCGTACTTTGGTATTTTCAATTTTTCTTTATGGAGCTGAGACATGGACTTTGAAAGCAGCGGATCGAGGTCGCATCGATGCTTTTGAGATGTGGTGCTGGCGGAAAATGCTTCGAATACCATGGACAGCACACCAGACCAACGTATCTATACTACACCAACTCAAGGTCACGACAAGACTCTCTACCATCTGTCTCAAACGTGTCCTTGAGTACTTTGGCCACATTGCCAGGAAACAAGGCGACAACCTGGAAAAGTTGATGGTGACAGGGAAAGTCGACGGCAAAAGATCACGAGGTCGCAGCCCAATACGTTGGTCCGACCAGATGCGCACCACTCTCGACACCTCAGTCTACGACGCACTCCATGTTGCTGAGGATAGAAGACGATGGAAAGACATCATCAGAGAGAGATTGATGGAAGGTGGTGGTCACGACCCTCAGACATGAGGAATACGATTTAAGGAGGAGGAGGCTTCGTTTTTAGGGCTTTAAGGTCCCGTTTACGCCCTTTGGGCACGGAACCCTAGAAACAACCTGCCTTCCTGAAGTCACGAAAGCGAGTAAAATAGTTTTTTGTTCATGTGTGCCGTTTAATATTTTTAAGAGAGAAAACTTGTTTCAAATAGTTTGTACGTAATGGAAGGTTTTCCGAAAATCAATATAAAAATTGTAAAAATGCGATAGATGGCGTTGACTAGACATGGATCTGAAGATTGTGCAAAACCACTGACGAAGAGAGGTTAGAAAAAACTTGCTTATATTCTCATAGACAGACAATATCTGTCTGTCTGCCATGCTTGTTTTTGTGTTATTTTATTTCGTAGTATAGTATTTTGTGTTTTTCTGTGGTATTTTGTGGTGGTTTTTTCATTTCATTTCGTTTTCCAGCCCGTATTTTTTATTTATGGAACAAGTGAGAGAAATATTAGAATCATGTCTTGTCAGCGCCATCTATAGATGGTTGCAAAACTGTTCCTCCAGCTGTCAGAAATATTGACGTAAGTTGACGTCTTGGTTATTGTAGTCCTTGTAGGTCATACACTCATGGCCACTGCGTCAGTAAAGCGGTCGGGTGGCAACCCTAACATGTATGCCCGTGTCACCTCACGTGTACTTGTACCCCATTTTATTACCCCATAAATTTCTTCACAATAAAAACATAATCATATTACATATAATAATATATACTATTAATCGATGTTCTATTCAATATACGCCATTAATTTTATTAGTTTTCCTGTATATTGCGTGGATATCAGACATTTTAATTATTTGTAAGGTGTTTGTTGCAATAATCAAGACTAATTTTATTTATGTCATTATTATTGTTGATAATATTGATTATTTATGTAAACTTTATCAGGAGATATATAATTATATCTGATATTTAAATATATCTGACATATAAATATATCTGATATATAACTAAATGACTACTATTTATTTTTATGTAAAAGCTAACAACAAAGATCAATATCAAATCAATATCAAATCAATATAATGCCTGTCAATTTATATTATACACACATCTATATCTATACTAATATTATAAAGAGGAAAGATTTGATCGGTTGTTTGTTTGTTTGTTTGTTTGCATTGAATAGGCTCCGAAACTACTGAACCGATTTGAAAAATTCTTTCACTGTTGGAAAGCTACATTATCCCTGGGTAATATAGGTTATATTATATTTAAAAAAAATAGGGATCCTTACTAAAACTCCAATAATGTAACCCAAGGAGTAAAAAAATAAGATTTAATATTTTAACTTTGCGTGTTTGACAGTTCTAAGACAGGACAACGTCTGTCAG
The DNA here is from genome assembly GCA_914767915.1 of Agriopis aurantiaria. NCBI lineage: Eukaryota > Metazoa > Arthropoda > Insecta > Lepidoptera > Geometridae > Agriopis > Agriopis aurantiaria. The sequence continues at coordinate 12,083,540 of OU611992.1, read as the reverse complement.
GTCAGCTAGTATATTATATACTTAATACATTCCTAGACCTACGTAAAACAATGTATCTTTATACTCTTCAGAACCTATCATTGATAAAAAGCATTCAATATTAATATGATAAGCTAAGCTAACTAAAATAATTATCTATATCATTTGTCTACTCTTTTGTTCGTCGGAGCGCCCGTGTCGTCTGCTGTCTGCGATATAAATAACCATCAGGATCCTTCGATACCGCCCTGTTATCACAATGAACAGCTTACCAATAGTTTCGACACAGAAACTTTGTCGTCGTAAGAAATGTGACCATCCTCTTGAAATTGTGAACAGAGTACCAAACCCTGAAGCAGACAGGGTACTAAAACGTTAGAATGAGCTCTAGGATCTCGCATCTGTTTGTAAGTTAAGGTTAGACAAATGCGCCACCCGTACGGCTACTCCAAACTATGGACGCTGAGACAGGTCTATATGTTTCGAGAATTGGTAACTATTAGAAATATGTCGAGGCATGCGACGCAATTAGAAGAAACGAAGCGTTGGATTTTACTAATTTAAACGGCGACGGAATTTATTAATAATTTGTTTCGACTAGACTGGTTGCTTTTGAAAGAAGTTGCAAGATTTTTCAAACTAATTATCACACGCTGAACACCCAATAATGTCATACTTCTTTTAATGATATATTTCGTATACATAATAATACTGTCAGGGCGTGAATCAGATTGCAAAAATCATGCGTAACTATCATCATTGAATTTTTTTAAAGCCTTGATAGTCTATACTAATTTTATAAAGAGGAAAGATTTGATTGTTTGTTTGTTTGCATTAAATAGGCTCCGAAACTCCTGAACCGATTTGAAAAATTCTTTCACTGTTGGGAAGCTACGCTATCCCCGGGTGACATAGGCTATATATTATCTATACCCGCGAGAAGCCGGGGCGGGCCGCTAGTCCTTTATAAATCTGCCTATACGTTTACTGTCAAACGCTTTTGTTTTGCGTTTATTGTCACAAGTAAATAATAAGAGTGAAAATTTAAATGCAAAACATTCAATATAACAACATCAAGAACATTGTTGTCCTCGCGATAGCTATCATTTCCAGCATCAGATTTTAGTGTGCCGGGTAATGATGCACGCGTGCCTTCTCCTTGTCCATTTATCACGGCTGTATTTTTACTTGTTTGCCCGTGTCGCCTGTCGACAATCATGTCATTACAGTCCAGTTGTAACCATCACCCCGTCTATAAATTGTGACCTTCGCCGGTGGTACGGGTCGTTTGTTAAATTGACTTTTACTGTTACTGTACGAAGTTTTTTTTAAGGTTGAGAAGTCTTATTTCCATACTATAAAAAAGAAAGATTTGATTGTTTGTTTGTTTGTTTGCATTGAATAGGCTCCAAAACTAATGAAGAGATTTGAAAAATTCTTCCACTGTTGGGAAGCTACAATATTCCCGGGTGACATTATATATTAAAAAAAAAAAATATGGGATCCTTACTAAAACTCCAATAATACCCGTGCAAAGCCGGGGCGGACCGCTAGTATTTTATAATTTTGCCTATGAAGTAAACATCAATCTAGTGTTGATTGTTTTTTGAAGCTTTTTGCCAACGATGAGTTGATCATGTAATTTTAGCAGAACCATCGCTCGTTTATTGATAGTCTAGTCCCCTTGTAAAAGTAAATATACGTAGCAAAATTTGACTTTATCTTTACGTGTTAAATCAAATAGGTGTGGCGATCGTAGCATAATGTTTTTTTGTTCTTCAAAACGGCAACTACGCGGCGTCTATTAATACACGAGTTGCAAGTATCACGTCAACGAAATTCAAAAATAATTCAAGCATCATTGGAGTCATAGCTTGATCCAATATTGATACACCGGATTCTATGCCATACAAACATGTTAAATCCGCTTTTAAGCTTTTTCGCCTTTGTTTTTTGTTTGTGATTGGATTAGCGACCGATTGAGACTTATGAGACAATTTGTCATTGTATTAAGTCATTTCTTATTTTTAGGCGGTTCTATCACCGGGCTTGGGAAAACCTAACAATGTTGTTCAAGACTTTGTACTCGTTTAATCGAAGAGATACAAGTTGCGCTATGTCAACATCTGCGAACCGTACACTAACTGGTTTGACATATAAGCGAATGTAATTTATGGTTTATTTCTTTTGTACGGTAAAATGACTACTTACCTACCTATTGATGTAACACTTGGACTCCAGGACGAGTCTCCGATAATGTTTGTAATAAAGATGGCCAGCGACACAAGAGCTGTGTACTCGTTTATTGCAGCGGAGGTGTTCAAAGTAAATTCTCACATTGTTGACTGTTTGTCTTGTAAAAGGCTAGTGTAAATCAGAGTAAGATACGAGACTTCCGAGCGTGATAACAAACACATAAATATGGCGACCGCCAGCCATTGTCCAAATTTACCGTCACCGACACATTATTACTAGAGCTGTGAACCATTTGTCTATTTGTCCTTTTAAGATAATGAACGAGTTGCTTTGAAATACGACTCTAAACTCAACAAACCTTTAGGACTTCCATGGATGTTTTGGATTTCAAAAAAGGAATTTTCGTGGTTTATTTGCTAAAATTATACATTAATTTTGATTATAACTTCTTCAAACTTTAAGTGGTTAAATTTTCAATAAACGCAATAAGTTTATTCCCATGCAGGTTATGTTAATATAAACTAATGAATGTGATAAGATCTGTCAATGCTATCATGTGGCGCCAATTATGCCTTTACTCTTGCAAATATAATATTTTCTCTCTGTATCTATATTTATCTATGAGCTTAAGATAACCAAATTCCTCTCATTGTGCACAAAAACAATAATTTCGATAATATCAATTCTGTCCAATGTTGAAATTGACTGTAGATTTTCTATAATATCCATAATGATGCTAATAACATGTCTATTACTAGTTGTTACAGCGTTTCATTCGATTTAATAGCTGATCTAAATATCGACAATGTTAAAGTTTTGTATTATTATAGAGTAGGCACATAATGATTTGTTTTGGACCACACAGGGCTGTATAATTGAGACATAAGCTTTGTTGGCATTTATATCTATTTACGTTATTATTATGCTTACATTATCAATGGTTGTGAAATTATTAGCTGCATCGTACTCTTTAAGTTAATTAAATCGTTTCGAAATGTTCCTACATAATTTGATTAGAAGGTGCTCTTGTTTCAATGTACTCGTAATTATTTTGTGATCGTGTCATGAAATGAGGACAGACCAGTTCGGTGTGTTTGAGCGATAGTTATTAATTCGATATACAATTAATAATGCCGTTGCTAAAGTTATTGCTTTGTTTGAAATATTGCTCCGGGATTTGATTAATATTTGTGGAGTTCGTATTTGCGTCCATATTGACTGGTAATTATTGCCGCCTTCGCAATTCTGTCAAGAAGTTATAAGATGGTTATAATCATTAGTAATTATGTTGATTCTGGAGAAACACTATTCTAAAACTTGAAATTCCTTGCCTAGTAATACCTAGTTATGCTGATTGCTGTCCCACTAAATAAGTGAATATAATATCATTATGCGAGAAACACTAGTGATTTGTAGTATGATTTCATCGAAGATAGAACTAAACCTTTCTAGCGCGGCTAGAGACGGCTAATGTTCAGTGAGTATAATTATGATGTTGTGCTAAAATACTTAACGATCTCAATAAGTTCGCGGAAAAATATTTGCATGAGGACATCAAATTAACACTACTACATGACTGTATACGGCAATGGGATTAATCAAGAGGGATTAAGCGTTACTCACACCGCTCACGATCAAAGTTTCGAGTAATCCGAACATAATACCGGTGGTTTATGTGTCATTGGCGCCACTGTTTGATGCTGCTAATTAATGTGGTCTCGTAGTTACGTGATGAGTTATTGTTGTGGTTTTTGTTATCATCTGCTATGAGCGTAACTTTATATGGAGAGATGGAAATGCGGTCGGCGAAGTATTTTTAAAATCAACTAGTTTGCGCCCAGTTACTATGACCGCATGTAAAATAAGTTAAGTTTTTTTTTACTCGTGTAAGGTTGGTACTTTGTAATAATCAGGAATATATTAAATGGTATCTCTTTTCACTGGGCGAGTGTCGTTATTAATATGTATATTTTAAAGGTATTTTGTTCTCCTACTCTCGAGAAGTATGTAATCCAGTTGATTACATACTTCTCGTCAGCGGCAGTGATTGATTCACGATTATATGACCATTCACTATAATTATATTGTAGATCAAACAGCCGCCGCTTTTTGAAAAATTCCTAATCACAAAATGTCCAAAATGTAAAACCCCTATTCCCTAACGTTACAAATCTATTCATATACCTAAACAGTTATGACTTCTCTATGTGTCAGACACAAAGCCATAGTCTCATATCCATTAAATCGAACATTTATGTGAACGGTCTTACTGTTGTCTTTATCAAACGCAATAAAATTAACACCAATCGTAACCGCAATACTAGTGCCATCGACATTTATAGTATTGCTAACCGGAATATTAGTATTAAGTTCCTCAATGATTACATCAGGGTGTTTGTTTTATTTATAGTTGTGGTTAGAATGTTTGTTCTATAATAATATCAGTTCAAAATGCAATAACAATTACTAGTCGATGTATGGCAGGGGCGGCAATGACACGAAACTACAAAGGAGGAGTTCTAGGAACATCTGCATGTAACGATGTTTTTTTCATATTTTTTAATCCAATAATAGGCTTGCGTTTTACCGCAACTTGTCTGATGTTAAGCGGTGATGCCGCTTACAACGGAGCACGCTTGCCTATAGAAGAAACCTTATCACTCGTGATTTGAAGACACCCAGATTATAGACATCATACTTAATAGTACGTTACTGCAGCGGCAGGCAACGGAATAATTTATAGAGGAATGTTAAAATGTGGGCCCAGTGAAGCCGTGGGCAGCATACGATGATGATGATGATGCGGTCCATAAATGATGCGACTGTAAATATTTCGTAGATACTTTCACATTTCATTAAACTTTGCGTAGCAATCAAACTTCCAAAAATAAACATTTCCAGGTGGCAATGGTTTGTACTATGAGCCGATTCAAAGGACACCAGCCATAGCCATCTAGAAACGTCAACAATTTTTTGTCTGTGTATTCTAACATATGCATTCGCCTCCTTTTAGCGTAAAAAGTTATCAAATCTCTTTGCACGTTCAGTAACTGTTACCACGTACAAGATATTAGAAAAAACAAAAATTTACCGCCAATTACACTAGGAAAGGTCGAGAAGACCTTACACTCCATTTTTCAAGGAAATCGGTTCTTCAAATAATGGATACATATAATACCATGTTTAAGAAGCCATCATGATTATCTAATTCACAATAACTATCTGTGCCTCGTGGTTATACCCGCATATATAAGAAGTATCTCTTGTCCTTCCTCATGATTTAGGTACACTACGTCATGAAGAGGTAATAAATGGACAAATATACAGACGTTTAATAACTATGAAGGAAAACATCGTGAGGAAACCGGCACGACCAAGAACCTCAACAGTTCAAAGACATATGACATTCACCAACATGCACTGGGCCAGCATGTATAAGGGCCCATCCCTCTCTCGGAGAGAAGGCCTGTGTCCCAGCAGTGGGAACATGAAAGACTGATGATGATGACAGACGGTGAGAAAGATAAAGGAGTCAAAAAGGCAAAGAGACAGAGAGAGACAGAGGAATCAGATATGTAGAACTACTTTCGTGCTTGTGATATAAATGAGTATGACGTAAGGCTCTATTCTCAATTTTCATACAATTACCACTACTGAATCATGCCGCATTGGCATAGTTTTAACGAGATGATTCCCTGTTTTGCACACGTAATGGTGGCGTGAGTCACAATTATGGGAAGTCTATTAAGACTTCGTCGTATGGTGTTCCTGTCCATGAGTAATTAGTCTGTCTCGTTTGTTCGTCTGGTCGCTTAAATTAATGTGTTTATTTTTACTGTTGCGTAAAATTTGCCTGGGTGGGTTTCAAATGTAGAATTGTAATAAATTTAAATTTAGGAAAGTTTTGTAGTTTGCAACTTCCATAAAAAGGTTATCAACGGAGCATGAAAAAGTCGTAACGATTAAGGTCGATTACGTGGGTACTGCAGAATTCCATAGGTGACAGTAAATGCTCACCAAGGCATAGGTTAGATAATATAGTACAAGTACCATTGGTTGGGTCCCGTGCTTGTTTGCTATGTTGTTTCGTGCATGATATTAAAAATATAATATTATAATATATTAAAGTCTAATCTAGTGTTTCTTTGCCACTAATGGAAGGATACGATCCTAATGCTCGTACATATTATTTCTCTACTTTAGTATCATCATCTCATTGTCTTTAAAAAATATGTTTATTTAGGTGTACATAGAACAGAGGGCATTCATACCCTTTGTTCAATGTCATCAATTGTACTAACTTTGTACGAGTATATTTTCCCAGTTTTCCCACTAGACAAATCAAAAACTTTTCCATTGTGAGTAACATGTAAATACACTTATCATCTATTTTACTAGTTTCTCGAGAGACTCACTTAGTGCTATCTGTATAAAATTCCTTAGTAAGGGATCATCTTCCAGCCTTCGTTCCTTGGTCGACCAGAAAAGATGACTACTCACAAGAATCGGTCATGACAGAGATGTGTTCTACGCTTGATATATTGCGATACATTTTCCATGATTTTGATTAATTTTATATTTTTTGTTGTATATAGGTATAGATACATAATATAATAAATGTTTTAAATATTTTTTGTGTAAATAAATATACTTCACAGTCAACACATCACATCATCGACATGTGTAGCGTTTCTTATCTCACTTGAGTATAAGCCTCTCTCTCTATCTCCATCTTCTGCTTAGCGTGTATCCCGGAACGGGCCGGGGTCCGCTTTCCTACTGCGACTCCTCCACTTCGCACGGTCGTTACCGTCATTCTTGGTGAGTTTATTGGCTCTCATGTCATCTCTTACGCCGTCAAGCCATCGTCACTTTGGTCGGCTACGAGATCTTGTTCCAGAGACGACAAGGTTCAAGAGTTGATTGCCGATGTGCTCCGCTTCCTATGTAGCTTGTATGCCTCCGTCATGTGCTAATCAGGTTTTGACCCGCAATATTGACAATATTATCGACCATTTTGCTGCTAGACGACTAACACTTCGCTCCACTGAGGTTACCGGCTGAAAATACTTTAATCATCATCCACTGTCTTCTTTCCCACTGCTAGATATTGGCCTCTTTTTATTGCTACGTCATCTACATCGGTCCTATGCTAATATGGTCCAGGTTTCACCCATGATTTTTACAATATTGTCGACTCATCACGAACATTCCTTACTGTTACTCATTTATATTTGCACTTAGAATAAATCCATAATAACTAAAGCTACATCCTTTAGTTTATTATTTTACGCGGTTACATTACAAGTTTTTGTGTACCAGACTAGACATCATAATTTTAAGGATGCTCCCGGGGTTGCAAAAAGTTTCCCAATTTATTTTATGAATTAGTGCCCTGTTTTTGTCCTGATTGGAATAATCTACGACGTTTCAATGTCGTCTTGTAAAGGGTTGTGTTAATTGCCTAGCTGATAGTTTTATACAAAAGATTATTATACTCTGAATAGAAAAGAGGTCACCTTGTGTCCGGATGATACATAATATAATCGTTTGAAAAGGATTTTTTTGCGTGTCATACCAATTCTTTGTTCGTCGTTGCTTATTCAGTTTCGTATTTGCGATGTGTAGTATATCTTTTTTTGGTTTTAATGGGGTCATATTTTGGGTAGGGCCTTTTGTAATGATGTTTGGAACCCCAAATGATGTCTCAAATTGTTATAATTAGTTCAATTTATCGTTTCCTTGTCATGAATAGGCCTGTTATAAAGAAACATAGAAATGCGGCCAGCCGAGGCTGACCTTGTGAGAATGGGTGGGACCAGCTTTTGAAGGAAAACGTTAGAAAAGAAAAAGAAAGTATAATAAGTTTCTTTGTGTATGAATTGAAATGTCCTGCAGTGTGCTTACGGTCGGCCCCTTTCACTGCTCAGTCGTTTCTTTTGATTTTTTCTTCAATATAAGTATGTTACATCTAAAGATCGTCATAAACTCAAAGTTTACGATATGTGTATCAGAGAAGCAATCGCTTTTTGGTGCAAATTACAGAAGAACATAAAATCAAGTAAGAATTTTACGACAGAGTCATGACCATAATTTAATTTTAACTTGACCCCTAATATCATATACAAATTATATTAAATTCAAAAGGCGAGAGAAAAACAATTTAAAATAATTAAATTTTATAGCGGGTAACCGTATGTGTCATTTTAAATATCCATTTTATGATGTTAATATGCCTAAATTACATTATTTTCATAGGTTTAAATAGGGTTATGGTACACAATCTTTCGAACGTAGTGCTAAGTGTTTAAAGAAATGACAAATGTGTTTATACTAAGTAACACTTTTAAATAAAAAAATATAGTAAGCACTTTAAATTAAATTAACTTTTAATATCAAAATAATAAGTATGGAAATATGACTACGAATTAAATGATTTGAATCTGCGACTACAAAGACCTGGCGAGAATTGTCATATAGTAAATTGCCATATTGCCGTATTGGACGACCTAAAAGAGACCCCAGGGAAACGCTGGCTGCAGGCCGCTTCCAACCGGCCCTTTTGGAGATCGATGGGGGAGGCCTATATCCAGCAGTGGACGTCCTACGGCTGAAATGATGATGATTATGATGAAATTGCCATACTTTCCAAAATAGCTATCACATTATTATTAAAAATGTGACAGTTTGTGTGTGTTTGTCCGCATTTAACTTCGTAACAGCCGTTCGGATTTGAATGAGGTATGAGGATAGCAGGCGAATTCGCGCGGCGTTTTAATTGTTTCCAATATTTGCGATCTAATTCTTAGATAATGTTCTACAGGATGTTTACGATAATACTAGCTTAGGTAAAACTTATTCAATACCTATCTGTATTCCCACAATCATTGTGTATCAGATATCACAACTAGTCGTAGTAAGGTACAATCATGTAACTCAAGTTATCGACATATTCCTTGAGGCTATCAAGTATCTGTCGACAAGGACCGGCAGAGTACAAACTTATCCGTAAAGTTGGCCAAATGAAAGAACTACAATTTTCCAAGGGAATCTTTCGTTTTTGTTGCGGAAATGCGATGCTGGTTCCACCATTTAACTCCACGGGTAAAATTGGCCGCTCTGTACTCGGTAGCTTAGTTGTTAATAACTCTTCAGACGCAGTCACACGTTTAACAATGTAATAGGCAATGTTAAGATTTATTGCGTTTTTCTTTGCGATCGTTCAGTTTATGATTTGTGGTTCTTTTTGTACGGCTCTGCTGAAGCTTCTCGCTGTGGAGTGACAACTTTAATGCCATACGTTAGTAGAAGTATGTGTAAAAAGCTTCACGGTTCGTTAAATATTTTAGGTCGTTTTAGAAACTAAACTCCTTGTTACTGGGAATTACAATCTAGGCATCTTCAAGGCTAGAGTGAATAGATTTCTTCTAGATCAACGTGTTCCACCCTCGGCTCACCGTCGCTTACCATCAGGTGAGTTGGTGGCGAAACGTAATCTAATCAATATTAAAAAAAATGCCAACCGAAAATTTAGGTTTTATATTCGCCTCTAGACTTTTATCAATTCAAAACACTCTGCAGGGTTACATGGAACGGTGTTACTAAGCCGAAAGTAAGTAACTTTTGAAATCAAGAATAAAACCGAGTGTGTAAAAGAGCGATTTGGGCTCGCGCACTGAGTGTTCCGTACCACCACAAAATACAATAATTATCAACTTAAAAAACAGACTTCACAATTAGTAAAATATGGTGGCATTTCGATTCGGTGAGACGAAATTATGAGGTCATCTAAGTAGCAAAATACATTGCTTAACGTGGTAATGAACAGAAATTTTACACCGACTTACACTTTGCCATTATTTATTTTTTGTTGTTATACTTTAGAGTGTGTAGGTACTATAAGCATGCCAAGTTTACCACTTGTACGTGATACCGTTTTTACATCATTTAGTGCTAATACAAAAATACATTAAAAATACGTTTGTTGTATGCAGGGGACCATTTGGTTTTTACCTTTTTTTTATTATTTCCTAGTTAATCCGCCGTAAGATTACATATTCAAAATTTGTAACATTACATGTGAAAATTTCAACTGGCTATGTGTTACGGTTCCAAAGATACAGCCGTTTAAAGGTAGGACACACAGACGGGTGGACAGACAGACAGACAGACAGACAGACATCGTAGGCTTAATAATAGGGTCCCGTTTTTACCGTTTAGGTACAGAACCCTAAAAAATAAGTTGTTCCATAGAATATTTTCAATCACACTTAACTTAATGTACCTGTGTTTTTAATAAAATAATATATTTTCAATAGTTTTAAATTTAATAACATAATATCTTAGAATAACTTATAATTTTACATAATAAGAACTAAAACTATCACTACCTAATTATTATATACAAATTAAAATGTACAATTTTACCTGTGTTTTTTACATTTTTGTTAATGTATCTATGTTATCACCTGATGTTTTTTCCGTGATTTCAGGTTTGGACCCATAGTAAATGTGAAATGATGAGTATATTGGTCTCCTCTCGGCTCAGTAACGTTATGTAACCCTGAACGTGAATTTTTAAGTTCAAAACATTTTAATTCTCTGATTTATTTTGTGAAAGATCTTTTTATAATTATTACTAGATCACGTTCCCTTGCGCGTCTTTGTATAAAGGAGTAAATAACACACAGCCGGCTATGTAAAGAATTTCACAGAGACTGCGAGTAACTATCAAAAGTGGCTAGCAACATTGCCGCCTTCACATAAATTACTTACGAACAACACTAAACCTCCATTACATTAATGTTTAATCGTTAAAATACTTTTGATAGTGCTTTAGTCCTTCGCGAAAGATAATATCTTCATTTTATACGTTTAATAAACTTTGTAGGTAATATTAATGATCCGCCCGACCTCTGTGCATAATGAAACTATAAATCTTTCAATCATTTGCTTGTTTATCGTTAAGTCTAGTTTTCATTATACCTATTCCATGCTAGTGAGCCTTATGTTGCACAATGTGGCGACAAGACTGCGTTAATATTTTGATATTTTGTAGTGTTTTTCTACGAGATCGAATCAGAAATGAGGAGATCCGTAGACGAACGAAAGTTACCGACATAGCCCACCGGATTAGCAAGTTGAAGTGGCAGTGGGCAGGGCACATAGCACGCAGAACAGATGGCCGATGGGGCCGAAAGGTTCTCGAATGGAGACCACGGACCGGTAAACGCAGCGTAGGACGTCCACCCACAAGATGGACAGACGACCTAAAACAGACCGCAGGGAAACGCTGGATGCAGGCCGCTTCCAACCGGCCCTTTTACAGAGGCCTATGTCCAGCAGTGGACGTCTTATGGCTGAAATGATGATGATTAGTTCTGATTAAAATTAACATAGGTATTAATCATTTAGATAGAGGTAGCACCAATGACTAAGCAATTAGATTGTCGGTATTTCTAAATTGTTTCTAAATATGTATAGGAAAACACTAAACAATTTTTTGTTCGTGAATTTTGTACCATATTCAACAGCGCTTGTTAAACCTGGATTCGATTGGCAAAGGACCAAATTCAATGGAGAAAAAGTCTTATGCTCAAAAGTGGTATAAGAAGGGCTATGGATTATTTCTAGTACCAATTTAATCCGTTAAGAATTTAAGGTTGTCTCTGTTGTCACTGTCGTACCTTATTAACATGTCTGTTTTGTTGTCCGGATATGTCTGTATTTGGGCCACGTGCGACCTCTAACCTTTTGTTTTGTCCCTGGGAGAGCACCCTGGGAACCTCTTGCTCCTTATCTGGCGTTGTATCAGAGTGTCGCCTATTATCTCTGTTTTGGGACACTTTGGCTCTTGTTGGTAGAAAGATACCGACATGTAACAACGCGGCGCGTTCGTACCATGATGGATGCGCGCGCGCTGCGTATGTGAGGTCTGGAGTGTCGGGAAAGTAAGCTGTCAGATTTGGTCCTGTTGTGCTTGTTAACTGTAGAAATATTGAAATTATAACATAAAAAGCTACTACAGGATACACATACTCATTAAATATATTTTGAAGTGTGCATCGGATCTGCATGATCTAATTCCCTCCTGTCCATTTTTCTATCGGACGGCCAGGGCGGGCACGAAGCGGCGACACCGTTTCATTGTTTATATATCGAAAACCCGTACGAAGCGCTTTGATTTCCCTTTTATTGTGGCAAGTGTTAGAATGCGCTGCGCTGAATACCCGTTCTACGAAAGTTACAATCAATGTCCTCAAATTGCGACTGAATCGGTTTCTTAGAGTTGCTACTGGACTACGCAGTAATGGTGTACTAAGCCGAAAGGGGTCCATAGTATCAGTCATTATGAACAACTTACTATAAGAGCAACACTGAAATCGCGAAAAAAAATCAGCTGTTTCATAGAAAACTACACTCGACAAAATGTATGGAACAGCTGTTATTTTTTTGCGATTTCATTGTTGGCCCTATTGTAAAGGTAATTAATAATGATGGGCACTATGGACGCCTTTAAGCTTAGTTTTTTTTTTTTTTTTTTTTTTTTTTTTTTTTTTTTTTTTTTTTTTTTAACGCAGATAAGTCCGCGTTTGACCACCAACTCGCCTGTTGGTGGTACAGCGTAAAAGTAGAGCCTTTCCGCGTAACCCTGTATAATAAGTAAGATTTCTCATATGGTTAGGTACGTTATGATCTCGTTTCATTTTTGTGTTCTGTTGTTGCATCAGTCAATAAAAAGTAGGTATTGGTTTATTTAATTTTTTATTAATAGGGGATACCACTAAATAGTGGTAATGAACAAAGAGATACGGAAGATACAGAAAAGTTAAATTTACAATTAATGTCATTATTAATTCGCAATAAAATTACTGAGCAGTTTATGCGTATTTTTATTGTCATACGTCGTCGAGCCCGCGTAATGGTCCATGTAAATTTGACATTTTATGGACCACACAATTTTAAAACTCACGGAATTTTTCATTAAATATATTTACGGACTTAAAATTTGAGATATTCCACTTCCGATTGGTGACATTACCATTAATTTTGTTTTAAATACGGCTTAATTCTTTAATCTGTTCCGGTTTTCTATCATCGTAAATTAAAGCGAGATCAAATTATCGTGATCAATTAAAATGCTTAGAAGAATTTGTTAAGTTCCTGTCTAAGTGTATCACAATAAATTATATCATATCAGCCAACCACAATTTTCACACGCTCTCCGATTTCATAAGTTTTACTGATTTTTGCCAACAAAGCTTATTAGGCTTAGTACTTCGTGCTCCATTGTAGACCGCGTCATCGCTTACCATCAGGCGAGTTGGCGGCCAAGCGCAAAACTATCTTTAGTAAAAAATAAAAAGAGAAATGTTCCAGTCCAAAGATGGCAAACCTACATCATGTGTAAGTGCCATTTTTATTAAAAAAATATGTGGCCATGGCGTGCTATCAAAGTATCTTGACTTAGTGACTAATGAAGATATAGTTAAACTAGATGCTATTTTGAAACCCAAAACAAGCATATTGTACCTACAGCAATATTACAGTACCTACAGCACTACTACAGCAGTGATATTTATTTTTAAATGTAAATTTTAATAAAATAAAAAGTTTGTGTGATTTGTCCTGTTGCAAATAACTTACATTAGGAACGCACTTTGTTATTATTAGCAACGAAATCTACGATAAACCACTTAGTAACTTCGCTTAGTACTCTTCGCGTAACCCTGTATAAAATATCAACATGAAAACTGCTTTTAAACATTTGCAACTTTGCTAATGTGTTAAAGCCATTTTCATGTCATTTTTAAGTCTAAAAATAATGTCCAATCGGTTCCTTAATATTCCTAATCAGTGTTGAAAAAAAAAATTGCGAAAGAAAACCGGACTCAAAATGTTTCGCTAAAAGTTCAACTCGTCCACACATTATAGATAGGTAGAAGTCACGCACTGTTCGATTTAACCGATTGTTTCTGCCACGTACTTGTAATTTGTATAATTGCTTACCACCTTCGGTTTTTCTTCCGAAGTATAATTTGAACGGCAAAATCCCCCATTCACCCTATTCCTCTATTCAACCTTTGTTTGAAGGGTGAATAGAGTCCTTAAAGGTAGGCAACGCACTGAGTACTGACAATGCCCCGGGTATTGTAGGTGTCTATAGGCGGCGGTGACCACTTACCATCAGGTGGCCCGTCGCATGTTTTACCACTTATTCTACTTAAAAAAGGTTAACGTTGTATCATTTGTATCCACACTAAGCTGGCGAACACACCGCCAGTAACACGCGGTTCCCACTGGATTCCAACTTAAAATATTGTCAAGGGCAGTAATAATTGCAACGATACAGCAAGTGCACCAGGAGCCAATACATAACCAGGTGGTTACATAAATCTGCTGCAACACAGGGACCGCGATGCCAGCCGCATGAAAAATACCCGGATTATTCCCGGACCGATCTCGGTACAGATAACGCGACTAGACATAAATCATCTCTCAAACCCAACACACCACTAATATTAAATAAGAAAACATGTAATTCACTATGGTCCGATATACGCCGCGTGTAATAAAATACAACTTTTTGACAGATTTTAAATAATGACGTCCGCGTTCGCCCAGGAAATGCTTAGAAAGTTCAGGAACAATTTGTTACTTAAAGTCGCTCAGTGGTCATGTTCAACATTGCGCGGTGAGGAATTGTGCCCATTAACTGACTACACACATATGACAGATTTAATATATTGACATGGAATATTAGAACACGATTTTGAGCTTTTTATGGTAAGTCGCTAATCGTTGATGCTGTAATGACATTCGGATTTTTTATGCTAGCTATCTCTTCGTGGTTATCTTTTGTGGAAATATCTATCGTCAATCGTCGTTAGCCCACATCGGTTCACTGCTAGAAGTATTAAGCCTCTTGCAAGGCACTCTCCTTAGCCCGATCTTCGGCTTATCGCTTCTTGTAATTGCCAGCAGTTAACAACCGACATAGCTCTTAAAATTTGCAAGCTGAAGTGGCAATGGGCAGGCCACATCGCTCGAAGAACCGATAACCGATGGGGAAGAAAGGTTCTTGAGTGGAGACCACAAACCGGAAGACGCATCGTAGTTAGACCTCCCATTAGATGGACCGACGACGTTGTGAGAGTCGTTGGCATCCAGTGGATGCAAAAGGCAGGCTGTCGTTCAGTGTGGAGGTTAAAGGGGGAGGCCTATGTTCAGCAGTGGACGTCTTCTGGTGATGATGATGATGATGAACAACCATTTACATAAATATCTTCATTCGATAGTTTCGACGTTTTCCTTAAAGTTTTGCTATGACTTCTTAACAAGTATTCTTAGAAGTGCGACTACATCAAGCTCTATTAGACTTATGTCAAACCAGGAGGCTTTGAATAAACACTCAAAACCTCTTCATTACACTCAGTAGATTCTGTGAATTGTTATCACATGAACGGTATACAAAACTAGATGTATGTCATACAAAGGTTTCCCAGCAAATGTGTGCAAAACGTTTCTAACTAGTACAAAATTCGTGTTCTAGACTACTTGGACACCTTATTGGTAAACTTAGCGTAAGACTATAGGGCCAGGGGCGGAAAAAACATTTTGTTTTTCAAACCGGTTAAGCTTTAAGTAGATTGCGAACTTTTATTTTGGTTTCGTTTGTTTCCCTTAAAGTTTTTTCGGCAATAGCAATTGGGAAAAAAATCGTTCGATAGACCGGTATTGGTTAAATCCCTGCAGATGGCAGCAGAGAAGCGAGCACGATGACTGGCTTTGCGTGGCGCGGTACCTTCTCGGTCTCCGCACCGCGCTCCAGAACATGCGACGTCAGAGGCTAGGTCTCAGAATTAACCGGTTTGATTGAGATCTTTTTAATTCTTTATTTAACTTGCATATCTAACGAAATGACACCGATAATCAAAATATAACGGTTTTTTTTAGCTGGTTTCAAGCGGGAGTGGGGATATGACGGTGGGTACCAATTGGCTGTGACTGGATAATAAAGACCAAGTGGCGAGTATAAGTGGCGTAAGTTGACTCTCAACCATCAAGACTTAAATCACAATAATATAAATAAATAAAAAAAACATTTTCCGTATTATTATGCTTGAGAAGCAATTTCAGTCATCTAACCACTAAGCTTAGTAACATTAAAAAAGCGAACCTTTGGTAAATCAAACACAATAAAGTATAATCCGTAACCAATTTGCAAACCAATTAATTAAAGTTAGCTCAACACCCCAAAATAGACATTACATGTGTTGCTGCCTAAATGTAGGAAAGTCCAAGAAAAAATCACAGATTATCGAAAAGTACAGAAACATAATACAGGTCCAAAAATATGGTAAAGCAGCATCACACGAGGTTTGATAATGTGACGTTTCATTAAATTGCTCTTGTAAAATTATAGTGAGGTTTGGTACATCAGTATCTGGGTGTCTTCAAATCAAGAAACAAATCAAGAGTGAATCGGTATCTTCTAGGCGTGCTTTATTGTAGATTGCATCATCGCTTATCATTAGCCGAGTTGGAGGCCAAACGCAAACATATTATTAAAATAAGGACTGGTGTAACGTTAAATTAAAATTAAAATATAGTTGTCAATATTTTTATTAACTTTAAAAACTTGTTCCTTCGTGCTTTGAACAATAAGTTACATGCACAAAGAGGTGTCTCACCCTTTTCCTAATTGTTTCTGCAAGCGTGTAATGTTCGTTAGATTAATCTATCTCTTTCGCACGTTATCTTTCAAACATCACATTTTTAAGTTTTATCTTGAAAAATGTGCGACCGAAATTAATCGGACCAAGCGCGGCTTTAATGTAACGAACATTACGCACCTACATTCGGCCACACCGTCGCCTACCATCAGGCAAGTTGGTGGCCAAACGTAGATCTATTCTAAGTATATAAAAATGCATGTTACTAAAACAAAAAAAAGGTTTATCTATCTATCTAAAATCACTCAGTGGATATAAATAAATCAGTCTTTTTCCTTTTCCTTCGCCCAAACAGAAAATATGATCGTGAAAATTGCTTTAAAACGGGTGCAAATTTATTTTAAACTAGCGGTCCGCCCCAGCTTCGCACGGGTATAGATTATAGCCTATGTCACCCGGGGATAGTGTAGCTTCCCATCAGTGAAAGAATTTTTCAAATCGGTTCAGTAGTTTCGGAGCCTATTCAATGCAAACAAACAAACAAACAATCAAATCTTTCCTCTTTATAATATTAGTATAGATTAATAATGACGTTTTTTTTCCAATTAGTGGTTTTTTATCTTCAAAAATGATTCAACTTTGCGAACGAGATGACTTATTGCCGGAATAGGTCTCTTAAAAGAGGAGATAAGGCAGGAAGGGTCTTCATTGAGCTAACTTAGCATTATGTCTTTCGAGCCCTTCTCGGTCGCCTTGTTTCTCTCTGTAGTATTCTGTTACAAAACTTCAACCAGGAACTCCGATGGGATTCCTACAAATTTGTTGAATCGTGACTTTACGCGTAATTAAAATGTTTACTATGTGGCGCCACACGTCGCGACCACCAGTTCAATTTGTACACGGTATTGGAGTAAAGAACGGAATTCCGTGGAACGATCTGTGTGCTCTGCCTTTGCAATAGAATCGAGCGTAAATTTGGTGTTCTTTGTTATCTAGTCATAAAAGTGAGAAAATTCTTGGAGTTAGTATGACGAAATGGGTTAAAAAACCTCTCCAATAAAAAACTAAAAATGCATTTATTTCAGGCACAGACTCAAACCACTTTTTTTTTATAAACAATAAAATGATGCCACGTTGTTTAGAGGCGCTCGTCTACTTATATACCTAAACTAAGTGAATAGACTGCTCCTTCAAGATTGTCAAATATCTGAAGTACATGAGCACAATTAATTTTGTCAAACAAGAGCTTGAAACCGGTTAGAATAAAAACTGTTTGTTTTACACAAGTAATCGCATTTTATGCTTCAATCACACACTAATAAAAGTAAAAGTTTGTAATAGTGTCGTAGTGTGTTTATTCCAACTCAACTTTATAACGGCTGAATGAATTTGCATGAAATTTGGCATGGAGTTACACTCTGTATAAAACACAGACTTCTTTTTATTCCGAAAAAAAAACGTGGCTCGCTGTTACCCGTAGTTTGTTATAGTAAAAAAAAAAAAAAAAAATATTTATCTTTATCACAGTTTAACAGTATTATTAGTTTGGAACGTTTGTTTACTTAGTTATTTTATACAGAACCCGAGACATAAAATGCTAACTGGTACCAAATAATTTTAATCTCAGATTCACGGTCAATTTCCAATTTGTTCTATGAAATAAGATTTCAAGCATTTTATTGTTAGTGTTGCATGGCTGTGTTTTTGTTACGCCGAGTTTTACGATAATTTTACGCCAATAAATCTTTTATAAAAACTTGCAAGATAAACTCCCATAAATTGCTAGTTGAATGCATAATCAGATGTCTGCAAAATGGCTTATTTTGCACCTATTTAAATGGACACATTGAGGCTGATGATAGGGCTCTTTATGTATTTAGCTGTGTTCTCGCCGCTTCTGTCCCTCCAGGGAAAACTCCAGCGTAATTATTGAAATGCTGGCGCCTATAAACGGTAGCAGTTTTGCATAACAAGCCTTAATCACCACATCAGCCTCTCTTGAGCTTACATTATAAAATCCTAAGACGTTTATAAAGAAAACTCTCTGAGTCCACAAACACCGCGAAACATCAGACCACCCTTCGGAATTATTTAAGAAAACATTCCAATAATGTGTTGGGTCTCTCCGGCGCTCCCTCATGGCAAATATTAAAGGCATTTGTTATGATGAAAACAAACATATTTCACCAAATAGTCCGGCGTCGGCAGAAATGCCTTGTAATTCCAGCACGCCCACGGATCGTGCGGTTTTAGGTGTAAAAAAATCGATTACTGGCTGGCGACACGCTGCGATCGATACGTGATATTTCATCTCCATCTTGACGGGTGCCGTAGATTCTATATTTTTGTAAAATTCAATTAAATATTTTATGGCGGAATAACTGTTGCCACGTATCACTTTACGTCGTATTTAAGCTTTTTTTTACTATGTTAGGAAGTTGTATAAAAGTGGAATGTAAGGTCTAAACTTACACCGAAGAGCGACATTATTGTTAACTCCATATTAATTTGACCATTCCGATGTTATAGCTTCATTTTTCTCACATGATCACGTCGTATCACCTGAAATACAAAAGTAAACGTTACTCGAAACCGACTATTAAATTCACTTTGTTTGTTTCCAGATTTATGGACGCGGTTGAAGAGTTCCTGAGAAATGATCACGGTGAGGCAAATTTTTGTTTGCGCGATATGTTAACATGGTTGATTACTTTCGAGTCTTGGATAATGAGTGCTCTCGTGTGCGTTCTCAAATTAGCCTTGCGGTTTTCTCTTCTATAGTGAGGCGAGCGCGCCGCGGCCCGCCGACCGCACAAAGATCCGTACATACACTCGAAATGTCTAAACAACCAATGTCTACAATAGGTGTGCTGATGTTTGTGCGCTTAACGTTGTCTCAGTAAACGCGTATGTAGGTTAAATTCATGACTCGCTTGCAGCTTTAGCGTCTTCTCGCGTGGGTGAAGACGCTCCACCGAGGTGTTAATGCACGCCCATTGCCTAATTGTATTGCTTTACGTCTTTACGAGACCACCATAAAGAGTATCGTTCGTCCGAGTCTTTATAGTCACTAATCGTTATGCCATTGTGAGGCTATCCTCAGATAAATATGGCCATACGTGTCGGTTCAGTGAATCGTGAACGCGGCAATAAAATGTTCCACAATTGAATGCCGTCGTGTTATGCAATTCATTCTGTATTGAATTAAGTCATTCAGTGACATTGATAAATGATTTAGTTTCAATAAATTCATTTGGAAGATACTGTCTGTGTTTTGGTCGTATTTGTTATTCTCTTCTTTAACACAGATAATTAGAGTTAAATCAATTGCATCTCAATTTGCTGGACTTTTAATTCGGAGGAATCTGTCGTTATCAGGCACGCTGGATACAACATACGATTTCAATTAAAGAGCGCTTCGGTTTTAACGAGTAATGTGTTACGCGTTCATTATTTGAAGAGCCCGATCTCTTCCTGCACACGTATTTGATCGCCACCGGGACGCAAGTACTGCGAGAGCTCCCACAAGGCTGGTTTGTCAATAACTCAGCAGTCACAACTAGTAGGCTGTGTCCGCACGTCCGAGATTATCGGCAGCCACGCTTTTAATTACACTGACACAAATCTCAGTTATCGTTTGACTTCTCACGGTGCCGAACTCAATATTCCGAATGTTCATTAAGTTCTAATTACGAATGGGCGCCCTTGTTTGTCTTGATCACAAAAACTAGCTTTTATTAGATTACGTGGGCAGTTTCAATTAATTGTGAGCATGCGAGTATCTGTCGGCGTTTTCGGTCGGTAATGGTCGGTTATCGGTGTCGCTAAGTAGATCGAGTGAGATGTATATTATACTGACTGGTTTGCCACGGCTAGCGCCAGATTCTTTTGCGTTTCGGGAGGTTCGAGCGGGCTTTTAAAATGTTATTCATTTTAGTACGGGCAATAATTATTATTGTACATTTTATTACGTTAATAGTAAGAAACGAGTTATAGGAATTTATTAAATTAGTAGATAAAATATCCGACATGGTCGAGCGCCATGCCGTGAAGAAACACTTTAAATGCACCTGCCGTGTCTATAAACCTTTAAACGAGTATCAACTCAATATTAGTTAAAGGGAGCTTTCTCAATTCAGATGATAATAAGATCGGCAAATAAGGCGTGGTACAAACAAACGAGTATCGTGCCGGTAGCGTGTGGTAATGCGACGATATCCGTATATCAGCGGGTATCGCGGCGGGATCGAGCGCTCGTCCTGATTTACACGACAGCGTACACGATATCGCGCGGAGTACGCACGCTTCTGAGGCAGCGCTTGCCGCCGGCCGGGCCGACCTGCCGAGGGTGGCCCTAATCGACTTCTCTGCACTGATTTGCGTACTCTTATTGCTATATAAATTTCAAGTAGCTAGAGAGTCATCAGACACAGTTTGCCACTAAAATACTTTTACACTAGGGTGACACAGTCTTCTTCAGGGTTTAGTATTTGTGCCGCCTTTATTCCTTTGATATTGAATTCACATTTAATTAGAACGGATAAATGTATTTTATAGACTCTGCTGATATTCGTTGTAATATTATATGAAAAAACACTTTATGATTTCTTAGGTTTCGCGACATTGAAATTAGACACCTTTAACGGACACCGCGAAATACTATTCCTGACAAGCCACACGTTTCCTTAAAAATAATTTGTTACTTGTAAATAATTTCGTAACATTTCTATATACATCATTCATCTAGTCTACCTGTGACCACGGACAATGCATTGTTCGAAACGTCAAGAATTTACAATAATGTAAAATACACGCGTTAAAACGCTTTCGTCCACTTGTTCAAATTTTAGGTTTTGTTTGAAAGTACTTGCTCCTTTTTTCTTAAATATTTAAATCATTATTGCCACGTGCATGTCATCGATATCGCTAGTATGCGCACAATAACACGGAAATCAATTATCAATATAAATGTTTGTTGCGGAGGTATTTGACGCGTCTCGCAGAAGATGTCACATGTTCTTCGGCCGATTGATAGATGAATTATTTACCGTTCCATAGATGACTTGCCATTTATACTTTTTACAATAATAAATAACCTGTGGAATTCCTTATGCAGTGTTTATGATTTGGAATTGACGCTTCCAATAAAAGCGATAGATAAATACATCGTAAACTATCGATTTACATTAAGCAACGAATTCCGATAAGTGTGATTCACCATTATATGATTCGGCAGCAAGACACTGATGGTAATTTCTCTTACGCAATTTAAAACTTATCAGGTGACTTGCGCGCCTAAATTGTTTTCTTTTTCCACATTTTAATATTCATGATGTTACACAACAAAAGTTAAATAGTTACTGTTATCGTTTCACTTAATTTTCATTTTCGTGTAACACAATATTCCCAAAACGTCTCTGTGTTTACGTAATTTTTGAAATGCCTTCAATACATTATAGAGCACCCGTGTAACATATCTCATTGTAATGAATCGGGAAAACTTTTGACTTTTGAAATATGTGCGACATAAAATCCAATGTCTTCAGAATTATGGAGCTGACGTCACGGAGGAATGAATTCGCCGGAAACTTAGTTTGAAAGTTTGTTGATATGGACGCGAGATATATCGTTGCGTTCGAAGCAGTTCTCTTACTTTCAACCGAGATTCCAACTCGCAGACAAAGTTGCACTTTCCGACTGCGAACAGTCACAAATGTTGCTAAAGAATATGTTTGTCTACTCGTGGCACGATAACGCAGTTTGTGAATTTCAAATAGCTTATGCTGAATCTAAATAATCGATTTTAAGTGTTTTATATCATGGTCTTTTGCTTTATCATCAGTCATTAGTTGTCTTTTGTTGTTCGAATGCTTGTCTTCCTAATTTAACCTATTGCATTTCGAAGTTTTTCTTATTCGCGATTAAATATTACGTGAATTTTACAAGTTTTTTCAATATTGTTTTTGTGCACGTTTCTTACTTATTATTATTGTGTTTTTATGTATTTCTTGTTCTACTTCTCCGTTGATTTCCTTGGCACGTTTTGAATCTTAATTCTGGTGTGTTGACTATACTGTCTATCATATTTATTATAGTTGACGAGTCGTGTGCCAAATGGTATTTCGCATCATTTCAATGACGATGCTCATACAAACTTTCATCACCATTCATCCTTTAGGGGATGAATTTCCATGGATGAATGTTACAGTGACTGTGTTTACAGGGACTGTTACTGTAACTTTTATTTGTAAACAGAAGCAAACTTCCACGTTTCTAACTTCAAAAAATTACGAACTTTCATGTAAACTTTAAATACCCAATTAAATTACTATATTAGGAATTATACCCCCTTAGGGAATGAGTTTTTTTAATTATATGTAGGCTTGAGCTTGGCCGCCAACTTGCCAAAAAAAGTAAAATGATGAACTTTTCAAAAAATTATGATGTAACTAACTTTTACTTATATCAATTTTCATCCTACTATACTAACCCCTTTACGAGATGAATTTTCAAAAATTCTTTCTTAGTGCCATCTTTCGTTATACAAGGAGAATTTGTGCAAAATTTCATGCTTCTAGACTCCAGCGAAGTTTAGACTGCGTGTGCGTTGTATGTCAGTGAATGAATTTAAGGTTTTTATTAAGTAGATGATATGTAAATATTTGAACATCTCGAATATGTTATTACAAACGAAAGTGACATCGTCTTCGTTTAAATAAAATCGGATCGTAATAAAAATACCAAGTTTGAGAATGCAGTTCCATTCTATGTGCACAATTAATATTCTTAAATAGCTAATCAGTCATCCGATCAACGCGTCGACGCCTACGCGTGGCGCCGGAGATCCAAACTATGTGGAAATGTGTAGCGAGTTCCACGATAAGTACTTACGCATTTTGAACACATCGTTCTGGGTTTGTGAATGTAGATTTTATGCTTTTTAGGGTTCCGTACCCAAAGGCTACGTCAACAGATAACCAAAATTATTAACTATTAATAAGTCTACCTTTTAACGGCTGTATCTTTTGAACCTTAATAGATAACCAGTTGTGTATTACGTATTATGTATCTGGGTTTTACGGTCATAACAAATTATTAATTATTAACGGGTCCAGTATATCCAATATATGAATTATGTCATGTCATCTGACTTTTCCCAAGGTCCGGTTCGAGTGGGTCCAGTTTGAAGTTAGAACCAAAACTCGAGTTTTCATGGTTCAATTAGACGGGATGGTATTTTTTTATCTCTTATCTCCCATTACGCCTTAGTGGTAGGGAGAAAAATCAACCACTAATCTAGTCTATAGTACGAATATAAATTAAATTTCAAACACCAACGACCTATTAAAAAAAAAGCTTAAAACTTTTAAACGGCTGCACATATTAACATCAATCGTAGCTAAAGATTCATCATCATCATTATCATCATTTCAGCCATAGGACGTCCACTGCTGGACATAGGCCTCCCCCATCGATCTCCAAAAGGGCTGGTTGGAAGCGGCCTGTGCATCCAGCGTTTCCCTAAGGCTAAAGATTACCGTAATGAAACTCGCTTTCAAACAATAGAAATCTTATTAAAATCAGTCAACTCGTTTAAGAGCTACAATGTCACAAACAATCATCGATTTTTGGTAAGACTCTTTTGCAAGGCTCTTCTTTACTGCACCATCACACCTCCTGTACCACACTTTAGTTATTCAACCGCAAAACAGTAGTATGAAAACATTAGTATTCCGGATATAAGTGCAATGTTTCCAGTAAAATTACAAGACAAACTTTATTAAAAATATTCAAGTTGAAGTGGCAATGGGCAAACCACATCGTTCGAAGAATCGATTACGGATGGTGAAGAAAGGTTCTTGAGTGTAGACCAAGAACCGGAAGGCGCAGCGTAGGTAGGCCTCCCACTAGATGGACTGACAACATTGTGAGAGTCGTGGGCATCCAGTGGATGCAGAAGGCAGGCTGTCGCTCAGTGTGGAGGTCAAAGAGGGAGGCGTTCAGTAGTGGACGTTTTCGGGCTGATAACGATGATGATGATGTTTCCAGTAAAATTATTGGACATAATTTAACATCGAATATCCCAGGTTAACAATGCAATGCCACACAGGATTTTGAAATGTCGAAGGCGAAAAACATAACATAACATGGAGCAAACTTATAACATTCTACTTTTTGAATCGAGGTTAAAGGTTGAGCTGTAACGTAAGCGTACAAAACGTGTATTCTTAGACCTTGTAAGATGAAAGACTTTTACTCTACTCTACTGTAGAAAGAGAGAGAGAGAGAGAGTTTGGTATCGGCGCAGTAAACAAAAACATGCTGGTGTTGTTACTTGTAGGTACATTTTATGGCTCCTAACATTTATAATTCTAGCACTCATAAGTCACAACCATTAAGCTTCTTTGATTCTCTTGCAAATTACGTTGACATCAAAGGTAAAGTGAATAGTGTCAAAGTACTTGACACAGATATCTCGGAGCTTTTCCTCATGGCAATTCTGAAAACTTAGACCCGACAAAGGAAAACCTAGGTTAGAGTCGTCGTTACATTGTTAATAAACCGCAGTCGCGAGAATGCGTGTGGTAAAGTCCTAATAAGCCGATTACGATGTAAAAGGGTCGCGCGTAGGCGAATCGTCGCGTATCGACAATCGATATCAGTGTAAAACAGTGCCTGAGTGTGGCGCTAAAGTAAGTAGCTGTTTCTAGGCTACGAGTAGGCCTAGCAAGCATGCTGTCACAATATTTGTCGACACTTTTTGTCGTGTAGTACAGAGAGTAGTAGTAAAGAGACATAAACAGAATCGTAGCCTTGTCACATACGCACGACAAAAAGAGTTGACAAATGTTTCTCGCGGCGCTCAATTCTAAGCAAGCCAAATACCTCTGACAAGACTTAACAAATATTAGTCTAGAATAAACAACCGGAACCTATTTTTTATTTAAAATAGGTTTACGTTTGACCGCTAACTCGCTTATAACAATGTAACGATCACATCTTACTTCAGCGCTCAGTTCAAAATGCCACTCCGACGACTTACCAGACCATCCCTCGGTTACCTTTAGGATTAATAGTCTAGCTACGTCACGAGTTCTATGAAAAATCTTGAGGGAATGAAATAGAGACATTGAGAGCATTGCAATCAGAAATATCCGTAAAAGAAAAAAAAAACTCCAGAAAATCTATACTAATATTATAAAGAGGAAAGATTTGATTGTTTGTTTGTTTGCATTGAATAGGCTCCGAAACTACTAAACCGATTTGAAAAATTCTTTCACTGTTGAGAAGCTACACTATCCCCGGGTAACATAGGCTATATTATATTTTCAAAATAGGGTTCTTTTCTAAAACTCCAATAATGTAACCCAAGGTGTAAAAAAATTAGATTTACAATTTTGACTTTGCGTGTTTGACAGTTCTAAGACAGGACAACGTCTGTCAGGTCAGCTAGTGAACTTCAAATGTGGTTTACAGCAGTCAAAATAAGAAAAAGTTTAAAAGCTCGAGTACTGTAAATAACAAACGTAGTCTGTTTGGACACAATGCATCGATCTTCAACAATCGATCTGTGCTGCGACCGCACTAGTCTCGATTGCAGTTCACGTAGTCGAACTGTATATCATTCGATATAGAACTGCCAATAAATGAAAAATGGGTAATTAAATTTATCGAAATTTCATATAACATTAATTGAAATCTGGTTTTGAACTTTAATTTCTGATCAAAATAAATATCTATGTTCAAAGTATTCCATGATTTAATAGAGTATCACATCAAACGTCATTATAGCCATATGGCTATTGACGTCAAAGAAATTTCACGCAAACAAACAATTGTTATGGAAAATACACATTAGAAGGTATCAAACGAGTTTTGCACACAGAAACGTTTTAGCATTTGTAAACGTTGCTAAATATTGTCAAATATTATTTTAAGCTATTGTTGTTTGTTCGCGATCCAAGTTTTCCGGCGCCCATTCTGTTTTTACTCTGTGGTAGGTTCACTTACGCAATATCGATATGTTTCGAGTACATCACTATTATAATTACGTAACGCCCTCTTTTGATACCTTTTGTCTGTTTGTTTGGGCCAGTCGGTGCGGTTCTAGTGTTATGTTTATTTTCTATAGGTTTTTATTACATGTTAGATGCAGTCGCTTTCTATACAAATACAAATACAAATACAAATAGTTTATTGATCGAAAAATTAAAAGACAACAATATTGTTAAAAAGCAATCGAACTGGACATAATGATAACATTTAAAATTTACAATGTTGTTTGTGTGTGGAACTGGCTGGCACCCGTACTAGTAATTAAACTGTGCTACAGGCACCAGCGTCCTCCGTTTGAACACTCATTAGGTTTAGTTAAAAATTAGACAAAAATGATATATATTACATAAATTTGGTCACGTAACATATTATTATTATTTTATTATTTTTTTCGGATACAATTAACATTTTTAATTAATTAAGAATTTTAACAATTTAAGTATTCAATCAAAAATTATAAATTATTTCAAGATTTTTTTTTATATTTTTAATCTAACACTTTATATTATAAAATAAGCATGCAGTGTAGTAAAACTTAATGTCGAGGTGAAATAAGATGTGTGTGTGTGTGTGTGTGTGTGTGTGTGTGTGTGTGTGTGTGTGTGTCTCAAGGATACTCCAGGCCTCATTAGAGTCAGGGTTCCAGGAGACAACAAGTATGTGTGATTGTGAGTGTATCTGAGTGAGTAAGAAAGAGTGTGAGAAGTGTAAGGGGAAGAGTAACTGTTAACTAACCAACAATACCTAATAATTTTTCGGTTTCTTTGTAAGATAAGGTCTTAAGCCATACCTCTACGCTTGATTTAACTTTCTTGATGGGAAGTGGATAGATCTGGAGTTTCTTATTAACGATGTTATATAGATGATTTGACAGATGTATATAATGTCTGCTGGCTGATTTAGTCCGATGAGGTACGATAGAACAGATTCTTTTCTGTTTTCTGGGTTCTATGTCTGGATCGTAGGGTAATTGCTTGTGCTTGCGCATTACAACATGAAGAATAATCAACTGCCTAACCGTCAATACATTTACATCCTCAAACAACGTTTTAGTCGGGTATCTGATGGGTTTCTTAGTCATCACCTTAAGTATGGCTCTTTGAGCTCTCTCTAGTCTGAGGAGGGTTTCCATACAAGCACCACCCCAGACAGCATCGCAGTATGTCAGAACCGACTGTGCTAGAGTGAAGTATACAAGTTTGAGAGTATCCAGATCTGCAGATGATCTAAGTTTTTTGAATATATAAATAAGACGCCTCGCTCTATTGGACAAGTTTTCAATTTGAAGTTGCCAGTTGAGGGTACTATCTATCTGCACTCCAAGGTATCTTATATTGTCAGTTCTGGATAATGCTATACAGTCACAGGCAGTTGAGATTTGAGGTTCGCATTTATGCGCAGTGATTGTGAAAGAGTTTATAAGAGGTTGGAAATCAGATCTGAGGGAAAAGGTAATATATTTTGTTTTAGGGATGTTTAAGGTTAGAAGGTTAGCAGACAGCCATTTCATGATACTTTTTAAGGCGTTTTCTGCATGAATTTTGACCTCACACCAAGTCTTACCTTGTATGATCAAAGCGGTGTCATC
Source organism: Agriopis aurantiaria (assembly GCA_914767915.1). Lineage (NCBI taxonomy): Eukaryota > Metazoa > Arthropoda > Insecta > Lepidoptera > Geometridae > Agriopis > Agriopis aurantiaria. Next base: position 12,055,046 of record OU611992.1, on the reverse strand, counting down.
TGCATAAGTAAAAATATTACAGTGAGGAATTTTAAGAAGACAAAGATCATTTACGTAGATAAGAAATAAGACTGGACCTAAAATACTGCCCTGGGGGACTCCAAAACTAAGAAACAAGTCATTACTTACATGTTCATCAATTTTTACACACTGAGAGCGATCGGTGAGGTAATTTTTAAAGATTTCCAGGGCAAGACCCCTGATTCCCAGTCTTTCCATCTTCGCTAGCAGCGTCGGGACAGAAACAGTGTCAAAAGCTTTGGATAAGTCGAGAAATATGCCAATTGTTTTACGTTTATTATCAAGATAATTTATTATAGTTGTTGTTTAGTCTAAAATTGCATCTTCAGTAGATTTTCCTTTACGAATAATAGGTAATAGGTCACGAGATAATACGAGACGAGATAATAGGTCATATTTATCCAAGAATTTTGTGAGTCTATAGTTTAGTAGTTTCTCCAGAACTTTGGAGAAGGAACTTAAAATCGAAATAGGTCTATAATTATTGACACTGTTCCTGTCCCCACTCTTGTGGACCGGGAGAACAAGTGCTTTTTTCAAGGAATTAGGAAAAATGCCTGTTGTGAGACAAAGATTGAAAATATAGGTTAAAGGGGGAACTAATATATCACAAGCATCTATAATTAGGCTAGAGGGAATGCCGTCCCATCCAACTGCACAGTTTCTTCTTAGCCCTCGAATGATACGCGCAACTTCAGTGCAGTCAGTTTCGAAGACTGCCATAGTATATAAACAAGTGTTATCATTTGTAGCAGCTTCACTCATATAATTATCATTAGATGTGCGAGTAAAATTGCTAGCTAATTTGCAACCAATACCAACAAAGAACTCATTAACTTTATTTACAGATATTTTAGGATTAGTCAACTGGTCAATTAGCGAAGAAGATGATGATTTCGTTTGGGATATATTAGCAATTTTTTTGATAGTATTCCAGGTTTCTTTTGGATTACCCCTGGCTCTCCGTAACTCATTTGTTTCGTATTGTCGCTTTAATCTTTTTAGTAAATTATTACAAAAATTTCGGTATCTAAAATAAGTAGTTTTGTTTATATTGTTATTAAGGTCAGATTTATATTTCACATGTAATTTATCACGATTTCGAATGCATTTCAGAAGGCCAGGAGTAATCCAAGGTCTAATAATAATTTTCCGTCGTGCCATCTTAAGTGTTTTAGTATGCGAATGAATGATTTTAGTAATAGTCGTTATCAATGCGTCCATCGCGAGGTTGGCGTTTTGAACCTGATAAATATTTGCATAGTCATTGTCTTTTAGCTCGGCGATTACTGCAGGGTAATCAACTCTTTTGTAAGTCTTATCGCCCTTGTAACATAAGATGCCATAATCACAGCATAATAAGGTAGCCGCGTGATCGGTCACTGTGTTTGCCAGGACAAAAGTAGAGGCTTCGTTACGAGTACGGAGAATCACGTGATCCAAGCAGCTTGCCTCACGCGTCGGATACAGATGAGCAGGTAACATTCCATGAGAAGACAAAATAGAGAGATAAAAATCGGAAAACTTATTTTTATATTTGTCTTTGTCATTAGGTCGAATATTTATGTTTACATCTCCTATAATAGCAACAGTCTGATATGCAGGTAATTGGTTTAGTAAAATATTTAAACTATCTAAAAAGGGATCTAAAATGGACTCAGATGGAGAGCGATAAACTGCAACTATGGCTATTTTATTTTGGCAGGTAAACAACAAACAGCTGGCATGAGACAAAACAGGTTCAGTTATAGTACACTGGATATTTGACTTTACATAAATCACGACACCGTCATTTTGGTTCATGAACCCTGACCTGTGGCTGACATACCCATCTAGGATAGGAGTCTGCGAGCATGAGCTCAGCCAACATTCCGAGAAAATTAGAATATCGCAGTCAATGTTCATCCTAGTAAGTAACACTTTTGCTTCGTCAATATTACAGCCAATACTACGAATATTTAAGTGAAATACTTTCAAGGACCTAAAAAGTTTATTATCACTTACCAATTTATAACATAGCTCTGGGGTACATTTAACTGATTTAGAGACTGTTATGGAGTCGAGTTCATTTGTAATTTTATCATTATTAGATATTTTGATATGTAGCAAAGCTTGGTTTCCGTTTCCCAGTAGGGAAAATAGGCCATATAATACGCGTTCAACCCTGATAAACAAACGGGTTTCAAGGTCGATGAAAACAATAGATCTATGCATTTCTTTTGTAAAGTGCCAGTTACTCAGAGGCGTCCATATGATGTAGTTGTATGGAAATGTGTGTAATATTTTAGTTGTGATGAAACCGGGACGAGTTTCTATGCTAAGTAACAAGTGGTAACACGTATTGGGCGATTGGCTTATTGTACTGTCAGATGCGATTTGCATGTGAATCGGGGACCGAGTTTAGGATAGGCGCTTGATTGACATTTCAACCGTCAGCAGATGCCGGTTACAGATCAGGTCTGCATCTGTGCATTATTGGGTAGCATTTATTAAGTTATTAATATTATGCTATTATATATGTTTGCATGCTGTTCGTAGTCAAATATGGTAAACTGACTGTGCCCTGATTAGTCGTCCGCAAATTTTTGTTTTCCAGCACTTTTGGTGAGTGAATAGATTTATTCTTGATCAACGTGTTCCATCCTCGGTCACACCGTCGCTTACCATCCATACGATAGATCTACGTTTGGTAGCTATTTTATGTAAAAAAAATATTAAAGTACTCGTATATGTACTACATCTGTTTTCCTGATAAAAAACGTACTCTTTGATAAATATCTTCAATATCGATACAGCTGTTTAGTTGTGGAAAGGAAATAAATAGACATACAGACAGGTAGTTTACCATGCACGTTATTAGTCTGAAATGCGATTAAATCATTTGGCTCTACCAACGATCTATTACTATACTACGTATGTCTTTATCTAAGGGCTCTACATATCTATACTTATATAATATTATAAAGAGGAAAGATTTGATTGTTTGTTTGTATTGAATAGGCTCCAAAACTACTGAACCGATTTGAAAAATTCTTTCACTGTTGGGCAGCTACACTATCGCCGGGTGACACAGGCTATATAATATTAAAAAAAAATAGGGATCCTTACTAAACCTCCAATAATGTAAACAAAAATAAGACTTACACCCGTGCGAAGCCGGGGTGCGTTGCTAGTTTCTTACAAACAAACGTTTGCCTGATGGTAGGTACTGTATTTATCTGTTTGCGCTTATACAGGGTTACATGGAACGGTAGTACAAAGCCGAAAGGAGGTCTTCGTACTCATCATCATCAGCCGGAAGACGTCCACTGCTGAACATAGGCCTCCCCCTTTAACCTCCACACTGAACGACAGCCTGCCTTTTGTATCCACTGGATACCCGCGATTCTCACAATGTCGTCGGTCCATCTAGTGGGAGGCTTTGTACTAAACAAATTTTACTATGGGACAAACACTGAAATCGGCAAAAAATATCAGGTGTTACACACAATTTGTTGAGCCGGCAACGTATCTGTGATGCCTGGTGTTACAGGTATCCATAGGCGACGGTGATCGCTTACCATCAGGCGGGCCGTTAGCTTGTTTGCCACCTATGGCAAAAGTTGAGTGTGAATTACATTTCTATATGGAACAGCAGATTTTTTCACGATTTATGCTTTGGTCTCATAGTTAACGTTGTTAATAATAATAAGTATAATGACCTCCTTTCGGCTTAGTACCACCGTTATGAGTAACCCAGTATTGTAAGTATTTAAAATAAGTGAACCGTGTGCAAGTACGCGTACTATGCCACATTTATTACCCAGAGTCGCATTCCAACAGACTAAATTTACATTTTTTTTTAAAGTTTAACATCAACTGATTAAATCGTTAACCTAACTTTATCTCTGACTTGTACGGTAATTGCAATGCTAATTGCAATGTTTGTTTCTGTAATTGAAACTCAAGCGCAGATAATGAAGTTGCCGACGAAAGCCTCCCCTGATGGATTGCCGTAAATGTTATTGTTTTTTTGTCTGTCCCGACCGAACTTGGCATGAATTTGCATGTGTAATGCCACAAATGCATTCTGGACGCATAAGGCAGAATGTAAGTTTCATGTGAGCTAGTAAAATATATCATGTACTATATTTAAAGTACCTACTATGGAAAAATACTATCTATTATAATGGAAACCTATCATACGCGTGTCTCGACACGCTCTTGGTCAGTTATTTATAATCTGCCGATGTCTAACTATGTAAACAAACATGGCGTATTTCGACCAATGACAGCTCTGTATTTCTTCGCTAGTCGCCCGCCATATTTGTGCCGCCGTACATAGTTAAACGTTTAAAAAGAAGCAGACTGTACAATTCAACATTTACTCGTAATGGAGTTTAATCCACGAAGACATGTTCATTATCAAAACTCAGAGTCACACAGCGGGCAATGAAGAGAGCTATGCTCGGAGTTTCTTTGCGCGATAGAATCCGGAACGTGGATATTCGCCAAAGAACCAGAGTCACCGACATAGCTGTTTGCAAGTTGAAGTGGCAATGGGTAGGCCACATCACTCGAAGAACCGATAACCGATGGGGAAGAAAGGTTCTGGAGTGGAGACCACGAACCGGAAGACGCAGCGTAGGTAGGCCTCCCACTAGATGGACCGACGACATTGTGAGAGTCGCGGGCATCCAGTGGATGCAAAAGGCAGACCGTCGTTCAGTGTGGAGGTTAAAGGGGGAGGCCTATGTTCAGCAGTGGACGTCTTCTGGCTGATGATGATGTTCATTATCATATATAATCAGCTTATCTTAGTCAAATGCTGGACACAGGCCTCTCCCAAGGGATGCCATTCAGCCCGATCTTCGGCTTTCCGCTTCCAGCCATTATCTATGTGGGCATACGCACACTAAGACACATACGAGTAGATTAAGACTAATACGAGTAAACTAAAACAAATACGAGTAGACTAAGACAAATACGAGTAGACTAAGACATATACGAGTAGACGAATACAATACGAGTAGACTAAGACAAATACGAGTAGACTAAGACATATACGAGTAGACGAATACAATACGAGTAGACTAAGACAAACACGAGTAGACTAAGACTAATACGAGTAGACGAATACAATACGAGTAGACTAAGACATATACGAGTAGACGAATACAATACGAGTAGACTAAGACAAATACGAGTAGACTAAGACATATACGAGTAGACGAATACAATACGAGTAGACTAAGACAAACACGAGTAGACTAAGACTAATACGAGTAAACGAATACGATACAAGTAGATCATGAAACCATTGCGAACAGATTTGGAGCTGGTCCGCATCTCTTGCATTACAAGTACCTACTGTAAGTGAGGGAGAGGGGTCAGGGCAAATCTTCATAGTTTTCGTTAAATCGGTCAAATGTGCTCCTAATGTGCTTTGCAGAAACAGCGAATAACTACTAAACCGTTGTAAAAAATTTAAGTCGAGGTATTCCCACTTTTTTGCAACGCTTGGGGGGCGTCCATAAATTACGTGAGGTGTTTTTTTTAATTTTCTGTCCCTCCCTCCCCCCCTGGTGAGATGTAGTGAGATTTTATTCAACCCCCTCCCCCATCCCCCAATCTCACATGAGATTTTTCAAAATGTGGGTTTCTTATGTAAACGCGTTGGATTGTTATTGTAAAAAGAAAAAAAATAAATTGCATCGTGCTTTTATTTACGACTAGTTAAGACTAGTAATCAATATTGCTGAGAAGTTTAATTATAAGTGTATTAATTTTTTTACAATAGAATAATTAAATCGTAACTACTGTGATTAAAAAAAGAATATCTACTCTAATTCAGTCCATGGAGAATCATGCGCGGTACAATCTGGATTAAATGGACCAAAATAGTTTTTTTTTTTTGTTTCAATCAGAAAAACAATTGCGTGATATTTGCCGAGACCCCCCCTCTCTCCGACGTAAGATTAGATGAGATTTGACTCGACCCCCTCCCCCCCTTAAACATCTCACGTAATTTATGGACGCTCCCTTGTTACTACAGAATATAACCATAAGGCTTAATATATTGTATTAAAGTAGTAGTTTGTCGAGCAAAACCATAGCGCTTACACACAGTCACGAGTTTCACTACTTCTATTTTTGAGGGTTTTCTCATATTTTTCGAAAAGTATAGCTATAATGTAAAATGTACCTTTACGGTTCCCTACATAATTATGAAATCTGTATATTAAGATTTGTAGACATAATTTAGTAAATAAGTAAGTGAATAATTCAAAAAGAAAAAAAAAAAACGGAGAATAGCGCAAAGCATTGTTACTATCATATTTTTTTTTTCTATTAAACGAAATGTCTTTAATCGTGTTTCGGTCTTCACAGCTCCCTAGATAAAACATAAAAAAATTATATGACACCATTTTTATAATTTTAAATTATCCATGTAAGTAGACAAACTAAAATTGGATAGACCAAAATTGCTAAAAGGGGTATAAGATGGTCTTATTTTTTTTATCTCGATTCATACTTTGACGCGAAATAGATGCTTGTGTCGTTGTGACCCTGGCGTTTCAAATGCACGTACGTTTACAATTTCTATTTTCCTTTAATCTCTGTTGCTGTAGCATCGCAGTTACATAAATAAAACTACAGTGTGTGGCATTACTCCTGGCCGAGACCGCACCGTGGGAATTTTGCATCTCAAATGGACTTTTTGCCCTGTTTTTGTCTCGTGCTAAGAGATGTTTTGAACACACGTTATGCTTTTTTTTGATATCAGTACCGTAGTGGGCGGACAAGCGAATGTCAATCGAGCCCGTGATATCTTTGTTGCGAATTGCAATTATATAGAAATGGCGCCTACGGGTTGTATTTTTATTGCATAGTGTATATTTTAGCCACAATCGCGTTTATGTTTAAATGACAGTTTTTATTTTGTGTCTTATGGCAGTTGAAGTTTGAACCTTGCAGAAATAGTAAATGTGCACAAAGCTATAAAAGGCGTTTTTGTCTGCGACAAACGCTATGCAATATAACGGTGCGCATCTTCCTTGCCACTTCAAAGGTCTTCCGGAGGAAGTGTCAAACCGCGGCCACGACTTCCTATGCCCCCTCCCCGCGAGCTACCCCGTTGCATCTCCCCTTACCCCCGATCCGAAGGGGTGCGATGTCAACGACCTCCCCCGATGTTTGCGGTGCGATTTCGAAGACACAAACATCAGGTTTTTTGGTTTCTTTTTTAGGAAACGTTTTACTTGTAGTGGTTATCGATCGGGAACTTTAGACGTTTAGTCTTTGAATTGGATTAGGTTTGGATGAGTCGCCTGAAATGCTCGATAAGTTACCGTCGTATACGGGAACATTGCATGGAGAAAATTTACTTTCACTAGAGTAAGCTATAACGTTATCGTTTGGATTGTATGAAACTGTGATCATTACATATACGTCTCATCATCATCATCATCATCAGCCTGTAAACGTCCACTGCTGAACAAAGGCCTCCCTCGTAGAGAGGGAGGGACGTATATATGTATGTCACATATACGTCTGCCATTAGAATAATCTCACTTAAAGCTTTAGAGATTAGATTAAATTGAGATTGATGATGGCATACATATATATATTACATTTCACATATGGCGGGAAATTCAAATTTCAAACAGTTTTCTTGTCCTTGTAGCTAGGTCGGGTAATTATTGTAAACGATCATGATGTTTGCGCAAATTGATTATCATTATTTACAAAATCATGTAAAGCTATTTATCTCTAATGAACATTATTACTTACATTTGTCAATAAACTAATTTTTGCTGTTTCAAACGGTTTATTGATAAATGTAAGTAATATTGTGCGTTACTGTTAAATAGCTGCACACGATAATGTCAATAACACCCAAAAATTTGCGCAAACACTGTGTTATTTTAAAATAATTACCCGGCCTAGCTACTAGGACCAAAAAAATGTTTGAAATTTGAATTTCCCGACATGGTGAAACGTACCACCTTAAGTCCGGTTGTTTGTTTTGTTGTAGTTTCATTGGTTGGTGTCCACTGCACACACGGGCTGAATCGCACTGGGTACATGGTGTGCAGATACATGAAAGACCGACTGCAGATACCAGCTGAAGAAGCTATTAAAAGTTAGTATTACATTAAAAACATGTTATTATGTATATTTTTATTTATTTGAAGGGCTGAACTCGGCTCCTTATTTCCATACAGCTTTGACCCGCCAACGCTTAAAGGTTGGAACCATCGTAACGGTATCGTTTTATTACCCGACTACGGCAAAAGGTGGGTCATTTATGAGTTTGACCGTCTATGTATCTATGTAACTATGTTCAACGGTTCCTCTAATCTTCTGATCTACTTATCATATTATGACCAGTGAAGTGTCTATCAACGCGTCTTTATACTCCTCGTGTCATATCATCACGTTAAAACAAATGTCGAGGATTTTAGGACCTAATGTCACCTGACTCCTTTCAACCAGATATCATACACATCATCAACATCGTCAGCCAGAAGACGTCTATTGCTGATAATAAGTTACCCCCTTTGACCTACACACTGAGCGACAGCCTGCCATCTGCATCCACTGGATGCCCGCGACTCTCACGATGTCGTCGGTCCATCTAGTGGAAGGCCTACCTACGCTTCGTCTTCCGGTTCGTGGTCTCTACTCAAGAATCTTTCTTCCCCATCGCTTATCGGTTCTTCGAGATGTGGTCTGCCCATTGCCACTAAATTGCACATTTTAATTGCTATGTCGGTGAGTATGGCCCAAAGAACTTGTCCCTTAAGGCAGTCTCCGATTGTGGCGATGCCAACCTGGTCAAGTTTAATGCCGCTAAGACCCAGGCGTGTCTGTTTTCCGCCAAAAGGACGCTGTTCCAACTGGCTCCTACTTTCCGTAATGTATCCATTCCGTTCACTGACCGGCTTGAGCTTTTGGGTTACTCTGTCTTCTACCCTCAGCTTTGGCTTCTATATTGAGGACAAGGCTCAATTGGCTGCCAAAAAGCTGGGTATCCTATTGAAGGTGCGTCGGTACTTCACGTCGGAACTGTTGCTGTCACTGTATCAAGCACAAGTTCGGTCGTGCATGGAGTACTGCTCTCACCTTTGGGATGGATCAGCTAAGTATCAGCTTGGGGCGTTAGAGTCTATTGAGAAGCGTGCCAAGAGGCTCATCAGCAACGAATCCCTGGTTCAGACTAAGCTCCTTAGTCTTGAGCATCGGCGTAAAGTTGCTAGTCTATCGGTTTTTTATCGAATACATTTCGGAGAGTGTGCATCGGATCTGCATGATCTAATTCCCTCCTGCCCATTTTTCTATCGGAATGCCAGAGCGGGCACAAAAAATCAACACCGCTTTATAGTTGATATTCCGAAAACCCGTACGAAGCGCTTAGATTCCACTTTTATTATGCGTACTGCTAGTCTGTGGAATGCGCTGCCTGAATGGGTGTTCCCCGATAGTTACAACCTGGGTGTCTTCAAATCACGAGTGAATTGGTTTCGTTTAGGCAAGCGTCTCCATCGTAGACCGCATCGTCGCTTTACATAAGGCGAGTTGGCGGTCAAATGCAAGCCTATTATTAGATATATATAAATAGTTAAAACAATAATAATAAAGAGCATAGCTCTCTCCACTGCCCGCTGTGTGACTCTGAGTTTATCCAAAATGCCAACAGTTTTAATCTAAAAACTAACGAATTCTTATTGTTTCAGGATTCGAAAAAGCTCGCGGGTACGAGATTGAGCGACAAAACTACTTAGCCAGTCTGCTAGACAAAAAACTACCTCGTCCCGATTTCGGTAAGGAGACTGCTATAAAACCGATTAGTAAGGAAAATAATGAAAGTAATAGTCAACGTTACGATAACAATAGATATGGCAATGATAAGTATAGTGATAGGTATGGAAGCGGCAATAGATACTGTTATGACAGGAATGGCAGCAGATACCACCATGATAAGAGTAATGGACACAGAAGTGAAGAGAATAGCTACCTCTCATGGAGAAAAAGGGATGGAGATAGCAGTCATAATAGTCAGAGCTCTAGGAGAAGCAATATAACCTACTCTTCTGACACTTCAGATAGATTGATCCCAGAAAGATCTGATTATAGTTATGTTCACGATTATTGACCAACGTCATTAAAACAATTAGGAAAATAGAAAATAATGAGCCTATGTAAAAAAATAAAGAAAAAACTCAAGATACTGTTGAGTATCTGCAAGAAATAAACAAAATAAATACAATAGGCCATAGACCGCATTATAATTGAACATAAATAACGAAATAAATGTATATTCACCGTGTATATGTATGTGTATATTGTATATTTTACCCTATATTTATTTATTACTGGCGCTGCTTTAATAGGGTACTTGACTGTATTAAAAATATTATGCCAATTGACGCCATCCATAAACATGACATAATGAAAAAGCATATTTCATTGATTTTTTTATAAAAATATGCTTATTTTTTGTAAAAAACGCGAATAAAATAACTGTATTTTCGACATTTGATCACGTGATCGAAAACGGTCTGTAATTGGCTTCATCTTTAGTGACGTCACACAAATCTAAACAAACAGATTTTGTATTGATATTTGCGAATTTAATGTTGTAAAGCTATTTTGAGAGCGATTTATCCAGAAATTATCACCAAAAACAGTCCGGAGGTTAAATGTGAGAAGAATGGAGAAACATTTTGTGCAAGCAGACAGCAGTAACTTACCCAAAATGAATGTATTTATGGTTGCATATTTCTTCAATAATAATCTACGTCATTGTTTCTACGCTGCAGAACTCAAAACGTAAAAACCACAATGTAAGTATTAATTTTTAATTGTTCTCCAAGCAAAACATTCAATCAAGTTGTACAAAAAGTATGTTGTAGTAGGTGGATATCACTATTTTGTTAGGTTATGTCAAGCTTTACAATGTTTAAAAAGAAAGTAACAGTACATAAAATAGTAATGCAATAAAAACACAAATTGTAATAGAAATATATAGACTCAAATATGTACCTCAAAATGATCTTCGCACATAGAAACACTTGAATTAGCTCCAATACTTTTAGGTTCTCTACGAGCTACTTAGTTCCAACCACTTTTTGCGAGTTTTGGGGTCCATTGGAACAGAAACGAATAGTTTTTCCGGTGTTTTATGGAAGTATTTGTACATTGTGGCACTACACAACATTTATAAACCATTACTTCTATTAGAAAATTAGTGATTATCAAACTTTTGCTGCCTGGCTGCAGTTGTTTTGTTTTGTGTGACGTCAATCAGTCGCTCGACCGGAGCTATGACGCAGGTCTGCGTTTTGGCGCGATATTTTTTTATTCAAACTTTAACATCGATTTATATCGCAAATACGACTGATATCCAGAAAATATAAATGCAGTATACATTAAATTATATCAGGCAATAATGTGCAATAGTTTCCCAAAAGTAGTCAAATACCCTATTATCTGATTAAAAATGAAAAAGGCCTCATAGCCATAAAAATTCATGATATTAGAACTTATTTTTACGCATAATGTACCTATTTATTTTACGTACTTATTTAAATTGTTAGATGAAATGAAATAAATTCTTGCATAATAAAAGCACTTGTAGGTTTTAAATTAATTAATTTTAATTATTAACTTTTTTTTTTTACTTGTATACAAATGACAAAAATATGTATAATGCGTACGCTCGAGTCAACGTCATATTTCCTGTGTGTTGTTATTATAGTAGGTAGATTGTAGAAGTAAATCTCTTCATGCTTCTACCTCACGCTCTTATTTGTCTCTTTTGTTTTTTGTGGGTAAACTCACGACGAAACGTAGAAGGCACAAGGAACGTATGCGTTTGGGGTAAGAACGTATGTGCAGCATGATGGCTGTAGTTTTTTTACAAAACGGTTAGACCGATTTGAATGTGTTTTTTTAAACCGAAAGCAGGTTTCACTGTGGTAGTTCGTCAGTATGTTTCATCAAAATATGTCAAGCGGTTTAAAAGTTATAAGCTCGTATCCGTATTGGTCGTGGGTTTATTTTATTAATATTTGTTAGTACAAAAAAGTAGTAACAATCCAGTGATTTTGCGTATAAGGTGAAATTATGAACTTTTTAGTTATACTATACTTTGGTTGTGATATTTTTTGAGTCGACAACGAAAGGCAAACTTTAAAAAAAAAACTTAATTAATATACCATGATTTGTTACGGCATAATAACTACTTATTGTATATTTTTTGCATAATTTTTTGTGATGTGTAGTTGTGTACAAAATAAAGATATTTTTGGAAATAGATATTTTATTTATCATACAAGCATTTCTTAGTTATGATGGTTTCATAGTTATTATGATAATAATTATGTATAATATTAGAAAGGTAATATTAGAATATATTTTCGGAGTAGGTATTCGGTTTAATTATTTACATAAGTAGCAACGTTTACTATTACACCAGCCGTGAAATCGCGAAAAAAATATCAGCTGTTCTATTTAAAAAAAATCTAGTGTGAATTATTGTTTTCTATGGAAAAGCTGATATTTTGTGATTTCAGAGTTAGTCAGTAAAAGTTGTTCATAATGATGGGTACTGGACCCCTTTCGGCTTAGTACACACTTTCCGCGTAACCCTATATCTATACTAATATTATAAAGAGGAAAGATTTGATTGTTTGTTTGTTTGCATTGAATAGGCTCCGAAACTACTAAACCGATTTGAAAAATTCTTCCACTGTTGGGAAGCTACACTATCACCAGGTGACAGGCTATATTATCTTTTCAAAAAAATTAGGGATCCTTACTAAAAATCCAATAATACTCGTGCGAAGCCGGGCCGGACCGCTAGTCTATACTAATATTATAAAGAGGAAAAATTTGATTGTTTGTTTGTTTGCATTGAATAGGCTCCGAAACTACTGAACCGATTTGAAAAACTCCTTCACTGTTGGGAAGCTACACTATCCCCGGTTAACATAGGCTATATTATATTTTCAAAAAAATTGGGATCCTTACTAAAACTCCAATAATGTAACCCAAGGTGTAAAAAAATAAGATTTACAATTTTGACTTTGCGTGTTTGACAGTTCTAAGACAGGACAAGGTCTGTCAGGTCAGCTAGTATATAATACTAGCGGTCCGCCCCAGCTTCGCACGGGTATATAATATAGCCTATGTTACCCGGGGATAGTGTAGCATCCCAACAGTGAAAGAATTTTTCAAATCGGTTCAGTAGTTTCGGAGCCTATTCAGTGCAAACAAACAAACAAACAAACAAACAATCAAATCTTTCCTCTTTATAATATTAGTATAGATAATGAAAATTACAACTAAAGCCTAGTTCAGACTATGCTAGTAATTCAGCTAATAAGCCAGTAGTTTTTTTGTCAAAATTTGTTCGCATTGCTAAATTACTCGAAAAAAATTATGTAATTCCTGTTGCTCGCTACTTTCATAGTAGATTGTTACACAAGTGATGTAGGTGACCTTTTACACACGAGATGTTTTGGCGCCCAACGAGCGAAGCGAAGAGAGCGCTTATCGTTTAAGGGAGTAAAGGATCACCTACTTGCGTGTGTACCTAAATAATCTACTTTTAATCACTGGTGTAGGTAAGTGTAAGACTAAAAACCCTGAGAAAAGTTAGTAAAAAAAAAACCCGCAAAAAATTTGCAAAGCACCAGGTTCACACCACAGAGTTTATACATACCTAGTAATTAACTTTATTTCATAGAGTAAAAAGTTTCTGACATAGTACGGACAAACATGATCGAAGAAAAGAAAAAAAATGTATTTTATCAAAGTTCAGATATTCATGAGAACAAGTCTTATTATAGTGGAACTAGCGGCTCACGTATAGTCGCGGTTGTTACGTGGCCGATCTAATCTCACCTTGTTGATGCGTTTCTATGTCTGTAGATTGGTGCTTGTGACCCACAGGTCTATCTATATCTGTCGCTTATTACTTTATGGTCTTAAAATAGAAATCAAGGCTGGGCCTGTTTACCATCTTCGACCACACCATTAGATGAGCTATGGTCAAACACCTATCAACAGTGAAAAGAGGATATGTTGTCATGTGATATTGAGTTAGTTCCTAATGATGATTAAAAATAATTACAAATTATAGGTAGAATAGTCACAGGATTAAATTTATCTTAGAATTTTTAAAATTGTCAAGCAGACGCTATGGATTTTAATTTCACCAATTATGTTGGGCTCAGCTACTAGCTTTTCGTTGTTCATAATTATAAATATAACGGACCCCTTTCGGCTTAGTACACCCTTTCCACGTAACCCAGTATACTGAAAAGAATTACAAATTACAGGTAGAATAATCACACAGGATTAAGTTTAGCTTAGAATTGTAACATCAATTACTGAAGTTGACCTTTTCTCTGTTGATGCAGAGGCAGTCGGTCAACGAAGATACGCAAATGCAAGTCATCATAGAAATGATGGCCGGACAAGAAACTGCCATGGACCAAGCCAACCAAGGTATGAAAGAAACAGGAATGACAATGATGGTCATTCTAAAAATAAGAATGTATCCTTGACGAAAAATCAGAAAAAGAATTTAAGAAATAAAAGAAAAAAGCAGGAAATTCGAGCCATGTCTCAAGAAACTCAAGATAAACCTCAAAAGAGAAAAGCTAAGTCTCAGGAAAGCCGAGTAAAACCACCTAAGATAAGAAAAATCTATAATTATCAATAAAATAATGAGACTTGAATACGTTAATACCACGTACCAAACCTATGTGTTCAAATAGCAATAGGCAAGTGTCTAATGTTTCATTTGTTACAAATAAAAGGTTTAGCCAAGGATATAACTAAATACATTAAGCATACTTAAAAGTTAAATTGATAGCTGTTAAATTTCTGAGATATGAGCGTATTTTTTTTGGTGGGGATAGAGAGTGGATACTCTGTCCCAAAGCGCAAAGCGCAAAGCGCAAAGCGTGTGTTAGTATAGCATTTGTATCGCGCGCGCACGTCTTGACGCCATCATGTGCTATAGTGCGCTCTCTGTCTAGCATGAAATTAAAATACTTATAATTTATTTATTCTTAAACAAATTTAATTCTATTTATGATTAGCTTTTTTATGAGATACTAGCTACGCCCCGCGGTTTCACCCGCGATATAATATAGTCAATTCAAACTAAGTCAAAGTCAAACTAAAAAAAATTGATGAATGAAATCGGTAAAGTCGTTCTCAAGTGAAAATAGGCCAATGAAAATAGGGATTCATTTTTATATATAGAGATTAAATAAAAATTTGGACACAAGCCTATTGTTTAAAACGAAAATCTTTATTAGTGGCATGTACCAACTGCTAAAAACTGGTCAAGTGCGATTTGGACTCGCGCAGCATCGCCCTCTATGGGCGAGTCCGAATCGAACCCGAAAAAAATGAGTTAAAAAGAATATTTTCTTTCATTCTGTTCGTAATCTGTAGCGCACGCCCGACTCGCACTTGACAGGTGTTTGTTATTTTACTTTAAGGTATGTATAATCATGCCAAGTTTGGCGCTTGTACGCATTACCGTTTGAACACTAGATTAAAGACAAATGTACGTAAAAAATTACGTACGATATATATACTAATATAATACGTATATTTTAATAATACGTAATTACGATAATACGTAATTACGAGAGGAGGAAGGAGTGACGAGGGGAGGGAGAGGTGGGGAGGTTTACATAATATATGTACCATTTAGTTAATGTATAATAATATTAAATGTCTTTATTTCAGGCATGATACCAATATTAGGTTACACAGATATTTTTTTGTATATTGGTATTTGTTATTCTGACATAAAATTACACATTCTGTAAAAAAAAACTGGGTATCTTTTCTTTTTTTTTTTATAATTAATAGGCTTGCGTTTGACCACCATCACGCCTGATGTTAAGCGATGATGCGGTCTACGTTGGAGCACGCTTGCCTGGAAAAAACCGATTCACTCGTGATTTGAAGACACCCAGATTGTAATCATCGGGGAACACCCATTCAGGCAACGCATTCCACAGACTAGCAGTTCGCACAATAAATGTGGAATCAAAGCCCTTCGTACGGGTTTTCGGAATATCTATTACGGTTCAAAATATACAGCCGTTAAAAGGTGGAACAGCCAGATAGCGTAGACTTAGTGATAAGGTCCTATTGATATCCTTTGAGTACGGAACCTTAAAAACTGATTACTGGAGTGGGGAGAAACGTCGCAATCACAATGTAAATAACCATCCGAACAACCAGAAGCAGTTTGTAGGTAAGTACATTGCCATTGGTCATTGTGTTCCAACCAGGGCCCCGATTCTACTAAACAAATTGTCTTTAAATTGTAATTGTTGCGATTTTAATTGTTAAATAACTGCCTCAAAATTGACAGTTTTAAATATTTTTTTATATTAGAAAAATACAACCACTTAATATTATAACTAAGTATAAAAAAAAAACTGTCAATTTTGAGGCAGTTATTTAACAATTAAAATCGCAACTATTACAATTTAAAGACAGTTTGTTTAGTAGAATCGAGGGGCAGGTGGATGACTGGTAGAAAATGTTCACCATTTGTGCATTTCTGCATAATATGAAAGTGTGCAATAAACTATTAAATAAATAAAAGACATACTTTTAAGAATTTAAAGTTATTATAGTATTAAGTTTTATATATTCTGTGTTGTAACAAAAACAAGCCACGATATCGTCTCGCTTTTTCATAAAAATGCTTCCTAATTTTGTACGCAGTAAATTTCTTTTCCACTTGTTGATGCCCTTTAGATTGCGTTTACGAAATCTTTCGTGGAAGAATTTGAGCTACTAAATTTATCTTAGCGTATTTTACGATAATTGTGCCCAAATTTTATTGCTCTGTAAGATAAATCTTAGAAGACAAGTACGTGACGGGTCCGATAGTATTTTCCGTGACGTTTTCGCAGCAATTATTTTTTTATTAAGTTAGTAGGTATCGTAAACTTTACCGCACTGAGCGTTCTTACACAATTAATTGTAAACTGATGTTATTTTAGTTTGTGTTGTCAAGCAATAATATGATTTTTGTAGTCTAATTACAACTTAATTAATACTCATCGAAGACTTGGTTATTAAACATTTTGTCTTCATAATGGGAGTATTCATATCAATCCTATGTTACAGAAATGTTGAAAAGGGTTAAGTCAGTGACCTTAGACCGCACATTGAAGAATGTAGCGTAGAAAAAGCTAGTAACCGTATAACGATAGTTGGTCAAATCGGATAAAATGCTCACATAATGGGACCCGATGTTTACAACAGAATTTCCACAGATGGTCATTGATGCTCCGAGCTTTGCGAGCTTTCGAGCGAGAAGTGGCTTATTACGCAAAGCTATGCAAGCTTTTTATGAACATACTGACTTTTTCGATATCAAGACGCGTAATATATAATTTTATAGCAAATTTGTATTATTTATTATACTGCCTGTCTTGTAATTCTTACAATTATCAATAAAAAATTACTATGTCCATCTCAGCTACTAGATGGAATGACGAAATACGAAAGACAATTGACTGGAATCGTAAAGCGATGACTAGGGTGCTAGGGTGACTAGGGATGTGATTTTTGGCAGAGAACCGATGGACATCGATGAAATTTTGAAGTTATATTCCGCCCGCTGAGAGAATGTGTCTGACAGCTGTAAAACATTCAAAAAATCCTAATGAGAATATTTTCATTTAGTAATTTACTGTAGTATATTGGCTACTAGCTACAATCGTACGTTCAAAAGCTAATAAACGTGACCTTTACATGAAGAATTTACCGTTTTGGTTCAGCTTTGTACAATGTTATGTCAACTGTCAGACGCATTGTTCAGCGGCCGCACTTTAAAGAAACAATAAGCTTTTAGCTGACGACGTAATGATGAGATTAGCAAGTAACACTATAGAAATCGTTAGCTCTTATGTCTCAAATGAATCATTATAAAACCCCAAGAAAAAAGCTTACTCTATGAGTATAAACGAGTGAGCCGGCATAGAAACGCCCGAGGTGGTGCTACTGATTTATCTGCTACCGATACATTCGTGGCTCTCGCCCGTTTATTGCTCTATTGTTGGACCCTCGGGCGTGTGTTCTGAACACTAAGACCACTCCACTAAAAGTATGGACACTTACTACTGTTGAAACTAAAAATTACAGACGAACAATCATGTTGGTTTTGAAGTTGGTTGATGTTGGTTATTACAATAGCTAACAATCCTAAAGTAGCCAATCTTTGTCTTTTATTGCGCTCTATTATATGAACTTAGCGTGGCGGGTATGGCCCAATCACCCTTTCGGGGGTAGGCTAAAAGTCCAGCAGTGGACTGTTAAAAGGCTGATTATTATGATGATGATATGAACTTAATTCCTCTAAAATAGTTTATAGTTTAGGCATCAACATTTTTTTTTTACTGGGCTAGTGCCTTTATTAACTAAACAAAATACAAGCTAAAACTAACACTACAAATACAGTTAGACTGCCCATAGACCGTTGAAGGTCTAAAGACAATCCAAATGCTCAAGCCCACTACCAGTTGGCAGCGTACCCAGCATGCTGGCGGCATTACCACGTTGAATAGCAATGCTTATGCGTTGAGCCAGAAATACGCCAGCATTTTGGTCACGCGTCGCATTAACCAGGCGCTCTAAAAGATTTTTGAACATGAGGTGAGCTCCCGGTCCCCAAGGGCCCAATGTCTCGACCCCAAACGCCTCAAATATGTAACCACTGCCGAGGTTAGCATATTTGCGTCGCTTGTGCTGCTCTGCCGAATTGGCAGCCGCGCCAGCCCTACCTTGTGTCTCAGGAAGATGTTGATGACAGTTGATTAATCGTTTATGCTCAATGTTAGGTGAGGTGCCAAATTTTAAAGAAAACCAAGCTGTGTTTTGCAATAAGACCGAATATGTTTGTGTTGTGATTGGAAGAGATTTAAGTGAAAACCAAAGTGAAGAAAAATACTGATCGAATTTGAAGTAGGTTTAAAGATAATGAAACACAAAAACTTTAGGTTCCCTGATTCAGTAAATCAGTGTAAGTAGATAATTATGTATTCGATTTGTAAGATCTACTTAAGTTATACTCGATCCAAGGTATTGTAGCTAATAGCTGCAATAACGTTGTAAAAATCTGAATGAATATGTTATTTTTTTTTATATTTTACTATAGTATATCGGCTACCATCGCGCATCGGTTTGTAGCTCGGCGTCCAAAAACGTAGCAAAAGTGCTTCAAATTTACGGTTTTCATTTAACTTTTCGCAATCAACTGCAGCTGTTAGGACTAAAAAAACTCGGACTAAGTAGTATCCTTATCGCTTTTAGCGATAAGGCCGCCACTTGTGGCACTAGCTCGTAAGTGTTTTCTATCGTGTTGTAATTTTTATTTCTGGTGTAAACAATAAAGAGTTTCTATCTACCTATCTATCTATCTATCAGAGACCAATAAAAATATGTCTTTAATTAATTTACCTATTCAAAAGTTATCAAGCACGTGGATGGAAGTAGATTAATAGTAGAAAAGCGGCTCTTTATAGAGAGCAGCTTGTCTACTAACCACCACTTGCTTACAAGTAAGTGCAGTACAATCGACCCTGTCTCACTAGTATAGTCATTGGAACTGGTAATTTTACTAAGAACAGCTGGCGACGCTGGCGGTGCAAACAATTGGACAAAACTAAAGGACCCATACTGTTAATTTGTCTGTCACTGCACAGTTGTATTATGAGAGCCCAGAGTAATTTACCTGCAACCGCTCTATCGTTTCTGGCGACAATCGAAATGAATCGCAACATATGCGGTATGTGTGACCCTCGACACTATTTCAGCACGCCGTCTTTTGAGATGTGTAGTGTTATAACTGGAGACATTTTCTAAGTATTTACTGACAGAAACGCACGGAAGATGAAGTTACTAGGTATAGTGATGCAGTGCTAATATTTTGAGATAGAGTGAATGGGGTTGCCCGGTATAGAAACTTTACAAATAGGCAGCTTAGATATGTAATGTTTTGTTTTTGGAAAATGTCATAATGACAAGTACAAGCTATTCTAGCGCCACTTTGACAGTTGCCATAATCATCAACATCATCAGCCAGAAGACATCCACTGCTGAACGAAAGCATCCTCTTAGAACGCCACACTGAACGACAGCCTGCCCCCTATAACGTATTTTGTTTCTCGTTTTCACGAGAGTCGTTAGCGAGAAGATATTAAAGTACTCTGTATTTGTAGCATATACCTACCTATTACCTCATCAATTTTTTTTTTTGACAAATTTATTTTAGTACATTTTCTATACTTGGGAAGACCAGTGTGTAGGTACGTGTTTATAAATGGCTTTTCGTGAAATGGGAACCACTCTATCGGCTTTCGTCATTAATCCAGTACCTACGATCTCACGAACCGCAAAGGACGTAAATTAGCCGCTTTGTTAGCTCCCAATAAAATCTTACATCTTAACTGGTGTTATCTCATATTTTTGTTTCGGATCTTAACTACCTGGCTTCCGTCATGCCGTCAGGGCGTATTTCACGAGGTCCTACGGCTTGACTGACGTGGATGACCATTTAATTTATGTCGCATAGACCGTCGCGTTTCATTTTAATGTGCTCGTTAGTTTCGGTGACAGTTGGTGACGCTTAGGGCGCCATTTTGATTGTTATCTGTAGCGGTGCTTTCATTATCTGTGGGTCAGACAGAATATACAATAGTATGTAATGAAAAACGTGTTGTGATTTTTTGATCAACAATCGATACTGTTTTTGTGCAGTAATTCTATTTTGTATTCGCATTAGGTCAGTTCTTGGTATTTTCGGTTTAATGGCTGGTAATTAAATGTGATAGCTGTCGGATAAGCGTATGAACAGATAAAGTCAGATAATTGAATAGTCGCAAAATGAAATTTCTGGGTAGCAAATATCTACTCGTACTCACTATTGAAATGGATAAAGGTCCAGTCTCAGAATTGAGGGTCCAGTTTTGAATTTCGGTAATTGAGAAATCTTCTTAGTAGGAAACCACTGCTAAACCACTGCCGGAATACTTCCTAGTGCTATTTTCGTCTAGAACTACATATAAGATTTAGTTTTAATTTGCTAACTTTTCATACTTAATCATATCATCATACAGTGGACGTGTGGTCAAACGCCTAGTCTAAAATTTTAATACTAATATTAAAAAGCAAGTGTAAGTATTTGTTGGTTTGTTTGTCCTTCCGCGCAGCAACAGAGCAAAGGAACGGCGTGATTTTTTGCATGGATATAGTTCAAGGGCTGAGAATTCCTCCGGCTAGCCTGTACTATATCTACTATCGTACATAGGATACTTTTTACCCCGGAAAATGTATGATTCCTGAAGGATTTTACACGCGTTGGAAACCGATGGACGAGTAAGTTGGTGTATAAAAAAAAAAAATGAATTGGTCAGTACTACTTATATTATACGTACAGTCACACCGCTGAGAGAATATGTCTGAGCTGCAATCATCATCATCAGCCGGAAGACGTCCACTGCTGAACATAGGCCTCCCCCTTTAACCTCCACACTGAACGACAGCTCGCGTTTTGCATCCACTGGATACCCGCGACTCTCACAATGTCGTCGGCCCATCTAGTGGGAGGCCTCCCTACGCTGCGTCTTCCGGTTCGTGGTCTGAGCTGCAATAACATTGCAGAGTGCGGGTCAGTTCCAATGCCGTCCTGGCGATGATTGCGGCCAGGCTCGATTGTGCTTTCCTTCGGCATTGCTGTAACAGGCATGTTCCAGTACCGATGCCGAAGCGAAGGTACTAACTACTTATGGTGACATTGTATCTGTTGTATTTATTGTATTGTTTGACTATGGACATTTGAATTGTATTTTTGTTTGATTTTTGTATTGATTTAATTAATGATTGACTAAATTAACTGAACTATTATTATTTTGACATATTATTTTACTGGACATTGCTTATTACTTTTTTACTTTTGAATTGTATTGTGTCACTAAAGTTATATGATTATTTGCGGGATATTTACCGTGGTAAGGTTGTGGAATGAGCTCCCGATATTTCGGCGCAGTTACATGCACCATGTTCACGGGAAGACTGATATCCCGTAAATAATCATATAACTTTAGTGAACAACCGTGATAGTTTAAAACAGTGTATTGTGTCACTTTATTATTTAGATTTTATTGCTTTAATTTATTTATATATTTTTTGATGTACCTAATAATTGAATTGTATGGGTTATTTTATTGCCTGAAATAAATTAATTTGAATTTGAATTTGAATTTGAATTGTAAAAAATCCAAACGAAAAAAAAACTTTCAGAATTTTACTCTAGTAAATAGGTTACCAGCTACAACCTTACGTTCAAAAAAGCTAGTAAAAGTGATCAGAATTTACTGTTTTCGTTCATCTTTTTACAATGTTATAACAACATTCTTTCAGCGGCTGTCTTAATTTTTTAAGTATATAAATATGGATCAAATTTTTATCTTTACCAATCCTTTAATGAACAAGTGAGCTCGTAATGAAAGCTAGAACAATATAGAGAGGCATTACTCTCGCGATCCTATTACGGGGTCGATAATTCAATCGGACGATACTGTCTAAGCGCCTCGGGGCCGCTTCTGAGGATGTTGATTGTGGTGCAGAAGGTAAGTATGTGTTGGTGAAGCAATTTTACCTATTTACGGGCGAGCCTCAGAGAGGGAGAACGGAGAATAGATTTTGGTAAGTTATGAAGTCACGCAATTTATCTATTTATTTTTACTTTTTGAGATATTATGACGATCTTTTTCTCTTTTCTCTATTCAATAATTTGGACGAGATTCAGTTTGATGCGGCGTTCCTTTGGAACGGCGGTGATAAGCTGGAATCAGATCATGGTAGGAACACTAGGTACCTACTCATCATCCAAAAGAACTTTTATCTATAAAATCAACCCTGATATCCTGAAAAGAAACATGTAAGTATGTAATTAACTTAACGAAACTTTAACGAAATGTGTGGAGCAACTGATTCTTACATATAGCACGATTTTATGGTTGGTCCGATAAAAAAATTTGTTCATAGTGATGAGTAATACTGACCACCTATTTTGTATAGATACGTAATTATCTACATAGGCTCTAGAATTTTATCAGCCTATACCTACTAACTATTCCACTGCTGGACATAAGTTTTTCCAACGGCCTGCTTTCGAACTGCCTCATGTATATCGTCAACTTAACGAGTCTCGGGGCGTCCTACGTAATTTTTGCCGATTCGTGGTTTCCACTCTAGAACACGTCCAGGTACTGCAAGATAGGGTTTTATTCAGAAAAATATACGATACTTGCGTGGTCAAACGCGGAATTATATGCCGTAAAAAACTGATGGGTAAAACAGCTAGTCGCAATTCATAAAAAAAATAAAACAACTGTTTGAAGTCACATCTCTTCTTTTAATCTTTGACGAATAAAGCGATTAATAAACAGGCTTCGTAAAATGTATTAATGTATAGCACAAGCTTCCTTAGAACACAATTAAAGAGCCCGTGCGACCAACTTATCTGTGCAGTTGAGTGGGGTGCAACCATCGTAAGTTCCGAGCAAAACTGATAGCCTCCTACGGAAAATTAATCTTTCTTTATTTGGCCAACTCTATGGATAAATTTGTCGGACTATTAAATATTAGAAACATTCGAATCACTGGGTCATGTTTTAATTATAACCTATTTATTACACCGATGAGACTTCCTATATTATTAGTGATAATTGTAGGATAGATTTCCTTAAAGCAAACATGCGGTAGAGTTATAAAATCGATGGCAATCAAAAGATTACACAAATCATTACTGTGGATACTGTGTCTATATGTACCTTGAGTCATGCTATATTACAGTGTTACAATATTTATGCCTATGGAATTTGTCCTCGTAAACTACCTACCCCTGACCATCAAACTATCCGCAAGCAAAGTTTTGGCTTCTCGAGGTAAGTAGATAAGTATTTTTGCATTACATTATGTATTATTTGGAAATTTGTCTTATCTGTGCAATGTGCAAATCGAACGAACCTGCCGAGACGTCTGCGCCCTATTGGTGTGTAAACAGCACTACGAGAGAACGCTGATTGGCTGAGCGTTCGATCCTACGGATGTCGCACTATGGCGGTGTTATTATTGAGATACGTATATCTAAAGTAGGTATACCTTATAAGGTAAGGTAAGGTTGTGCATGTACCGCATACCTCCACAGCTGAAATTACCAGTTGTCCATCCTGTAGCTAGAAAGGCAGCTTATCCTATCCTTACTTATATCAATATAAATCAATAAAGAATAATACCTAAGTACCTGTATAGGTACTTATTATAAACAACTTTTCCCATGGGAACAACCCTGAAATCGCGAAAAAATTTAGTCTTATCTTGTTTTTTTTTTATTAGGTATAATAATATTAAACGAAATTTTTTTCAGGTGGATTTTAAAAAAAGAGCGATACAATTATATAAAATATTCCTACTAGTACTTTCTTCAAACACGAGCAAAATAGGGATTTTCATAGACCAAGTACGCGATACAAGTTGTCATCAACTCACATCGATTCTTTGTCAACTCTTCACACCATCCATCGCGGAATCGTCAGACGATAGGTACGTAATGAATTCCTCGCGAACGTGTTAATAAATATACTAATTAATAAACGTTTGCTCAAAGCGACGCCAGTATTGATTGCAAGTCTCGAGGGCATCTGCGTTTGCTTTAGGGCTGAGGACGACTTCTCGGAAATGGCTTTGACAGTTTAAGGTCTGTGGACTTTGAGCTGTTGGTAAAATGTTTCTTGATGGGCAACTGCTGTTTATTAGTGTTATCAAATACGAGTAACAGGGGCTTTATGGCTAACTCTTAACGCGGGCTCGGGTCGCGCAATTTTTTCATCACCCATACAGAATCGCTTAAATCAGGTAGCCGTAAGACCCCTGGTTTCTGTGAATTGATTTTAGCAGTACATAGTAGCGAATTGTTGATAATGCATCAACAAGTGTTGCTATGTAATGTATGTTAAATTTTGCTGTGTATTGATGATAAGTTTTCATTTAAGAAGGCTCAAACATGTTTAAATTGTGTGAAAGTTAACTATGTAATTTAAATAATTCCAACCCTAGTCATGTCTCGAATTCCATACCAACTAATTCAGAAATATTGGTAACGGATAGTTCATCGATATGTTATCTGTGGTGAGACAGGAAGCGATTTATTAAAAGTTTATCGCATGATCTCAATGCTCGATATAAAAAACATCATAGGCGCATGCGTTTCTTTTTAATTTTTCTTTTTATTAATTTTGGAATGCAGTGAGAGTGTTGCTGTGACAGGTGTTCGGACCGAATAGAAACACAGAGAAATTGAGATGAGACAGAGTATACTTATGTGTTCTATGGCCAGAGTACGACATAAAAATATGGGTTTACCATAAAACACGTCTTTAATACGTACATCAGATCCTGCAGAGTGCCCGGTTCCGTAGAAAGAGTGGAAAATGACGTCGCAACAATGCAGTGTTAAAATGAAGTTAGGCAGGGTCCGTTGCAAGCAGTGATGTCTGGTAGATTAATTGGATTAAAACGTTGACGCATTGATGGCCGCATGTACGATGATAATGAACACTAAATTTCAAAAATAATATTATACCTACTAAATATCTTTCAAAGGATAATGTACCTATGCTCACTCGAAATGTATTTATAAGTAGGCTACTTCTTTACATAAAATTAGCACCATCTGTTGAAATCACTATAACCACATCGCTTCGCTCACAAGTAGGTATGGCAGCCACATTGGCGGCCACCAACAAAGTCCGCATGCGAATGAGTTCGTAACGGTGAGCAATATTATTGTGCACACATCTTTATCGGTACCATTGAAAAAGTTCTAATGGTCCTGTCCTTACGAAGTTCCTGTGGAGGGATCTCGCTGATATTTCATGATTTCTAGGTTCTAGATGTACCTATATAATTATTATAGAAAGAGGAAACAATCACGACCAAACTTTTTTATTTTAGACATCTGTCACCTAAAATAAGGCTACTGTCGTTTGGCCCATTTATCATGCATAATTCTCTAACAGTACCTAATATGTACCTAAGTTGAATACGCTAGAATACAATTTACAGTTTTCAAATCCTTTCTCAGTTAAAAAGGGTATACACAATAACCCGTATCATACAACAAACATGTATGAAGTAAATCCTCTCTAATCTTATTAATAGACTTGTAAATACTGGATACATTTCAACGGGTCAAATAAAACATTTTTCTTACGTTTGTCGAACGAACGCGATAAGTATAATGTATAGGTAATTAGGCAGTAAAATATTGAACTTTGATGTTTTCTTTGGCTCATTAATGCGACATCATTCTTGCTTTTGGGATTTTGGATTATTTATATGGTATTTATTATAAGCGTGTAATGGCTGAGATAGGGCAAGAATAATGAGTGGAACTGATTTTCTGTTTTACTTTCAACGGTAACATACTTCTTTACTGATAATTTCGATTCTTCATTTTGTCTATCCAGATTTTAAGAATAGGTACAAGAGCAAGGCAAACGTGGTTATACTATTTATAGTACACTTGATTATTTAATTATTAAGATCTAAATTTTAACTAAAACTAATAAAAGTATACTTACTGTGCTAAATGTTTATCATTTCAAGGTTTTCAATTGCTATATAGGTATATATTTAGTGATATTATATTTATTTAAGCTACTTTTTTATAGTTTTAGCCGTTTTGTAAATTTCAAGACACGTTAAATAGTAATACGCATAGAACAACGGCTACAATATGAGGCATTGATACACTAAGTATGATATTTAGTTCTTTGATAATATAGGTATGAATAAAAAGGTTAAATTAATATAAGAATTAGGACATAAATACGGGTAGCTGCCGTAAATCAGGTCGGGAGGTGGGTAAATCTTTATTTTTATAAAAAAAACAAAATACAAGCAGAGAGATTTTCTAGGGCAGTTTGTACAAAACATCTCCATAATCATTGTTTTAAAGTGATATTCGATCGATAAGCTATTATTAATCAAAAATGTAGTTAAAAAAGTGGGCTCGTCCGGGATTTGAACCCGGGACCTCTCGCACCCAAAGCGAGAATCATACCCCTAGACCAACGAGCCACATGCCTAGACTTCTGAATTGAAATGATGCAAGACTTATGACCTAGGTAGTCTCGAAACGTACATCGTCACTAGTTTACACAAGTGGCTACTTTTTGAAGCCGTACGTACGTAATTAGAAGTATTACTTATTCAACGACTCTATATAAATCATCATCATCGTCTTTCATTTGAGTTTTGGTTGTAGCACAGACTAGGTATAGCTATTATAGAAAGTCTTTGGGTTGTGGTCAATAACAAATGTCAACGGATCTCTTATTATTAAAAGAAACATCATAATATCGAACTACTTGGGTAGGTAGTATACCACTAGATATACTAGATATTTGGTAGTCAATATATATATTTACCTATATATATTTCTATAAATAATAGGCTTGCATTTGACCTTCATCACGCCTGCCCCCCGATTCTACTGAACAAATTGTCTTTAAATTGTAATTGTTGCGATTTTAATTGTTAAATAACTGCTTCAAAATTGACAGTTTTTAATATTTTTTTACACTAAGTTATAGTATTAGGTGGTTGTATTTTTCTAGTATAAAAAATATTTAAACCTGTCAATTTTGAGGCAGTTATTTAACAATTAAAATCGCAAGACAATTTCTTTAGTAGAATTGGGGCCCTGATGTTAAGCGATGACGCGGTCTACGTTGGAGTACGCTTGCCTTAGAAAAATCGATTCACTCGTGATTTTGAAGACACCCATCGAACGGCAGACCCCACGTATCTTTATATCGAACTACTTGCGTAAATAGCGTAGTAGTATACAACTAGACTTTTGCTAGAAAATCTTAAGTAGGTAAGTACCTACCTTTATTTGCGAAAGGACGGTACAGGAGTTAACTAGAAAATACCTTTGCTCAATAACAATGTTTAATGTCTCTTTGAGATGTTGGTATATTTACCTAACTAAGACAAGGTGTTTAAGTGTAGAGATATTTATGATCTAACCGGTAATTACGGTTAAACAATAGTAAGAAAATGTGATTTTCAGATTCGTAAATATTCGCATAACGAGGTATTGTTCATAGTGACTTAATATATGTCGTAACATAGAAATATTTTTGCTTGTATATTTATGTTTGAAAAGAGTTGTTTTTACACATTCTTCGGATGTCAGAGTTGTGGAGTTGAGGTATTCAAGAAACCATTCAAGTTTAAAAGCAACTATCCTCCATTAATCTCTACTATTCTTCATATCTGAACGTGTCCGACGTGTTTATTGGAAATGAAATTTATGCACTAAAATAGAGGTTTACACTGGTCTTAGGTATTTTATATTTAGTTCTCCTATTTTGCCGTTACTCGGCATGAATTTGGTCATATAAATTAATATTTATAGTATAAAAAAGAACAGAAATGGAAAGTATACAATTCAATGTTGACTGCGTGGTCAAAATAATATGTGGTATACCATTCTCTAGAGCTTGTTAATTAGAGTAAAAAATATAATTTTTATTTATTTTTATCTTCAAAAATTCAGAACTGAGGTTCCGTCAAAGTTGTAATTTTTAGATCCTGTTTGTTATGGGGTCTATTTCAAAAAAGAAATTACCTATGAACTTGAAAATTATGTAGCATATATTATGTATTATTTTCTAGTATTTAAGCAACAATATGAAGCGTTTCAAAAAGGCTAGTGTTGCAGGTGTCCATAGGCGGCGGGTTTTGCTTACCATCAGGCGGGCCGCATGCTTGATGACCGCCTTTTAAAAAATAATACAAATACTTACGAAAAACAGGCCAATCGCGTGTCGGAATCGTGCTAACGATCCCGAACCGGATGGTAAACATCAGTTGCGTAGTTGGAACGTAACCCTCGGTGCATGAGTCCAACTCGCACTTAGCCGGATTTATTTATACATGTCAGTCACCTTCTACAATAAACAGCACATCCTACACCAACTCAATACTACACCAACTCAAGTTCACGACAAGACTACCATCTGTCTCAAACGTGTCCTCGAGTACCTAGTTTGCCACATTGCTTGGAAACAAGGCGACATCCTGGAAAAGTTGATGGTGGCAGGGAAAGTTGACGGCAAAAGATCACGAGGTTGTGACCTCGTGATGTCGTGACCGCCGCATGCAATACGTGGGTCAGATCAGATTCGCACTTCTCTCAACACCTCCGTCTACGTCTCTCATGTTGCTGAGGATAGAAGACGATGGAAAGAAATCAACACAGATAGATTAATATAAGGTGGTGATCACAACCCTCAGACATGAGGAATACGGCTTAAGGAGGAGGAGGTCTGTCACTTTTCACGCAGTTCATCCATATTTTCTTCCGGCGTCTACCGCTATAATAACCATTCACTCATTTTTGAATACGAGTATATTTGCTGAATATCCCTGCACCATGACGGTTCATTACTTTTCAATGTTTCTGTTACAGGTGCCACTTTGAGACTTCCCATTAATTGAAATTTCCGTGTTCACACATTGCAGGCCTTGGCGGGTGGAATTCCAAACCCATCTGGAAATGTATTTTTTCGTAATTTGTGAGGCAAAACCCTTTTAAGAAATGGAAAAATTACTCCAAAATATTTATGTGTATTTTTATGAGAACATCAGCGATTGAGCCTTGAAAGCAACTGAGAGTTTATGGATTCACGTATGCTGGCCTCAGCTACGCCTCGGCCAACATTTTACCGTTCGTTTATAAATGCTTCCGTTGTCTGCAGCTGTAGAATGCTCGAGGTATTCTGTAACATATTCGTAGATAGATAGGACAGGACACTTTCGACTGCAATTTAGTTTTATTGGAAGAGTGAAAATCCCACGATACATCTTGCGTCAAAAACAGCTAGAAAGTAGCAGCTTTATTCCGTATACATAAGGTTGGTACTCGTTTAAACTCGTCGATGTTTTTGTGGGAAGGCTTTGCGGTGTTTTCAAATCAAAGCGATAGTGTGATGCGTTCACGCAAACCACAGTTTACGATCGTGAATTTCACGTCGGGGGATCACAATCGGATCTTTGACATTTACTTATATCTCCCTGCTTAATATGGCCACCTCGAGTAAGTACGGAACTTTCAAGATAAATTGTGCGCCCGTTCTTTGCATCTCTAAATCCCCATACTTTGCTTACTCCACTGAGTGGACGTGCGCGGAGCTTTAGCTCGTAAGACCTACTCTGAACTTTAAGCAAACTCTTTTGTGACGAAAGCTAATAAAATATGGTGCTGTGAATAAAATTGTCGGCACTTTTCATTGTACAAAAATAAGACAGACGTACCTGTACCTACTTAAACGTTGTCTTGTCACGTTGTCACAACAAAAAGTGACGATGAGATTTGATTCTGGCGCTCATGCCAGATATGTATCTATCTTCTTTTTTTTTTTTTTTTATATAGAATAAGTGGCAAACAAGCAACGGGCCACCTGATGGTAAGTGGTCACCGCCGCCTATAGACACCTACAATACCCGGGGCATTGTCAGTGCGTTGCCTACCTTTGAGGACTCTATTCACCCTTCGTTTGAAGCAGTCCAAATTATATTTCGGAGGAAAAACCGAAGGTAAGCCATTCCACAACTTACAGGTACGTGGCAGAAACAATCGATCAAATCGAACAGTGCGAGTCTTCCACGCATCTATAATGTGCGGATGGCATTTTTGGCGATGGCGGCCGGTTCGGTGGTAAAACCGGGATGGGGGGATAAGGTCAAAAATTTCATCAGAGCATTCCCCGTTATAATATCTTCTATATCTATCTATCTATAATATATATGAAAATGAATCCCTATTTACCTTGGTCACGCTATAACTTGAGAACGACTTTTCCGATTTCATAAATAAAAAAAATAAAAACAGAATACTTTATGAAAGGTTCTTACAAAAAGAAAAATAAAGAAAATTGCATGGAAAATTGGTCAATTTCCGAAAACATAACGACGATTTTAACTTCGCGCGTTTGACAGTTCTAGGACAAAGTCTGTCGCACAGATATACACAACCAGATCGGCAATATATTTTAGTGAAAGAGACAACTTGATATGGCTCAGCACAAGTATGAAAAGGACATAAATAGAATTTGTTGTCCTTATCGGCGTGACCTGTTTTTGGTACCTCAAGTGTCAAAATCTGTAATAATCAGTGACAAACAAAACGGGTCTGAATTATATTTATTGCCTTTTTTTGGTGATTTAATGTGATAAATGCGTGTTTCCTCTGAGAAATAATTGTAAAAGATATTTTACAATGGTTGGTTGTAGCATTTTGGGCTGCAAGAAGCGCAGTGAGCGAAAATACGATGATGAGCGAGAGGCACTGAGCTAGCCACGCTCATTGAAAATCTATAGGTAGTAGATCTGTGGTCTGTCGGGTCAGCTGTGTATATCTGTGGGTCAGATAGTAAGTTATAAAAAGTGACATAGTAAAGCTTGATTTGCTCAGGCCCATGTTCATCTTAATTTAGGTACATCATTGTTGAAGGTGAATTATGGGAGAACGGATTATTTAAAAAAAAAAAAAACAGGGCCCCAATTGTCATTTATCGTAACGATGTTTTATCTTGGATAATTCATGCGTTTTTACAAAGCTCATATTCTGTATGAAACCTGTATGAAAATCTGTATGAAATCGGCGAAATAATGTGATTTAATTTTAGTATAATCTAGGTGGCATCTCGGCGTATAAATAGCCATAAAAAAGACGAAAAAGACGAAGAAAGAAGTCGACTCTTCCCGGTTCATCGTATGTTTAAATTTGTCCTGTCGTGGTTCTAAGCCGCGTTAAGCCACCGCCGCGCCTCTACTTTATTATGAATACAATTTTGAACCTTGCGTTATCAAGTAAAGAGTTAAGTTTTCCACAACCGCTTGGACGCTGCGTCGCCGCCTCAACTCCAATAGTTGGCGTTGTACCTTACTCGTACCTTACTATTGCCATAAAAAGCAATGAAATGTTGCTGCAGAACAGTATCATCCTAACTTACATAATACTAGCTACCAGTAAAGTTTCTAATCAGTAAAGTAGTTTTGAAAATTATAAATTGCCGTTTTACTGAGGGCCTGTAATTGGGTATTATTTAGATGAAGTAAATTATGATAGAATAGCCGAACAAATGTAGGCATATTTATATCCTACGAATACTTCTAAACACCTGGAGTAAGGAGAAGTAGTTAAACAAAAGCGGGTAAGTTGACGTCTTTTAAGTTTACAAATTTCAACGCATGATTTTATTGAGCATAGAACTTTTAGCATCCACGTTATTTTTCACAGCGAAACAATATAAAATATTCATATTTTGAAAGTAATTCTCGTATATTCCCGACTACAATGGAAATAGGCAATCTTCTTCACTCCGTAGCAGTTTCTACAAAGTGCCTAGTTAAAAAAGATTGGAGAAAGTAAGCAGGAAAACAATAGTGATAACTGTTAAGTTTTACAATATTGGATAGGAGATTTATTCAAAATTTGAGTAAGTGAAAACTAAAACTTTACCTCTTATAGAATTCTGTGTCTTAACGTAAACGTTGACTATAATAAATTATCCATGAGAACGCCCACTAAGAACAATTCCGGAAGAATCCCATCTTATTGTTACATTATTGAACTGTAGGTATTAGAACCATTTTTCGATTTAAACTGTGCAGTCAAAATTAAATTGAGCGCTACTGTGTTGCTGTATCGGCCATGTGGATAATGGTTGAGTGCCATTAAAGGTTATGGGGCACATTTGGATGGAAGCCATGCAAGTTGCAGAGATGGCTGAACTAGACCCGTTGTTGGCATTGCCACGAAGACATTACTGCTTTATCACTACTTTGCTAGTTATTTAAGTGCTAAACAATAGTGTGCATTATATTTGCCTACAAGAAACCTCAAACTGTAAGGTTCCTCATTATCTTTATTTTGAAGTTAGCAGCGCTCCGTGGTTTACCCGCAAATTTAAAATACCCTTAATTTTTTTATCTAGGATATAAGCTACCTTCATACCAAATTTCATTTAAATCCGTTCAGCCGTTACGTAGTTAAGTGCGGACAAACTTACACAACTTTCGCGTAAAATTTGTGTGACTTTGTTCTCTGCTAAACATAGAGCTGAATTACGTGACAACTCTCCACATTCTCTGTTTTACGCGTGTTCTTGTGTTCATGTGTATCGCTGCTGTGTGGGACAGTTTTATTTGGGAGACTTGACCTCTAGAAGTCACGTTTGGGTGGTGCGAATTGGAGGTATACCTCACCACATTCGTCACCACCGCACCGCACCTCACTGACCGCAGTTCGTCACTTCATCTGGCTTCAGCCACGTTTGCCGAAGTGTTTGTATATTTCAATATACTTATGCAACTCATATGTAAAATACCCTCTCAATCCGGGATTAGTTTCGAAGCCGGCGAGGCGGAAGACAGCAGTTTTGGCACGCGAACTGTACCCGACGGAACCTCAAATTGCTTACCGAGACGCAGTTACTCATATGCCTCCTCAGCTAGTAACGTGTCTTTGATGTTGCTTGTCGTGTTTAAAATTGGGAGTTATTTAATATCGCTCAATTCTGGCAAGAGGCTTCTTAGGTGCTTTTGACGTGATAACGTTATATGAATCGAACGCCGACTGCACGCACGAAAAATTGTCACGTTTCGTCTGAGCCGCGCGTACAAGCGAGAGCGCGGAACAAGCGATAGAGAGGCATGGTCGGCTTAAGCGTTATCACGCAAAATTTTATCGTCAGTAAACCGAATTTACAGACCTTTTTTTAGCAAAAGATTTTTTATATTTATTTTAATAACTTTGTATCTACTTTAGTTGGTTGAAATACATGGATATGGCTAAATCATTTATTCATCAATATTTATTCACTGAAGTAAGGTAGAAAAATGATGTTTTCCTTAACTTAGGTACATGACTACATATACTCATAAATTGTAATAAGTAGCGGATCAGAGCTAAAAAAAATATGGTTGTCAGGATAGGCATTTGACCACAGCTCATCTGATGTTTAGTTGTAGGTAAAAGTATGAGTGTAAGAAAATATTCTTCATTATTTTCAGTAGAGTGATATGTATTTAGTAATATTAGGGTAATACTCATTATGTCTGAGAACGATGGTGGCCAGGCGGTAGGATGTGCGCTTTAAATTTGACGGCACCCGGTTCGATCCTCGATGATTCGACCAATGATTTATTTAGTAGGTACGTAATAAATAAATTATGTGCAGTTTCGTAGCCAACGGTGAAGGGAAATATCGTAAAGAAACCGGTATGTCCAAGTACCTTAAAAAGACATGACATTCACCAATATGCACTGGGCCAGCATGGTGGATTAGGGCCCATCCTCTCTCTGAGAGAAGATCTGTGTCTCAGCAGTGGGAACATGATAAGCTAATAATGATGATGATGACTAATCTACTATATAAAAATAAGTCGGGTTTTCCTTCCTGACGCTATAACTCCAGAACGCACGAACCGATTTCCACGGTTTTGCATTCGTTGGAAAGGTCTCGGGCTCCGTGAGGTTTATAGCATATAGGTTTATAGTAGCGAGGCCGAAGGCCGAGCTCTACGCGTACGAAGTAGCGGGATTCAGCTAGTTATGTATGAAATTAAAATTTAAAACTTTCGCATTATGTCTAGCATTAATTTCCCCGCACTTCCTGCAACATTGTCTGTTTATTCCTCATGTAATTGTCGTAGCGCACGTATTCGCGCACTTTATTGCCCATATCAAGTTTGAAATTCTGTTGTTACTCGTACAATACCAAGTATCATTTGTGAGTAACTGCATCTCAGTCTGTAAAAGCAGCATTCCAATTTTGGCGACCGCGACCGGCGACCGCGACCGGCAGTAGCAGCCGCGTCGCGCGATCTACTGCTCAGTATGAATCTTCGATCGTTTTTTTTAATTTCGTTTGTTTCAATTTATATGGAGTGCTAAATATTGCAAGCGACCCTCACGTCGCGCGACGCGGCCGCTGCCACCGGTCGCGGTCTACGGTTGCGGTCGCCGGTCGTAGTCGTCGGTCGCTGTCGGCCAAAACCGGAATGAACGGTGCATCATATCTAAGTATCATAAAACGTTGAATTGATAATAATACAATTATAATTGATCGTAGACAATGTTCTTAGTAGCTGTCTAGTGTCTACGATTGTAGCAATGGCTACGAGTAACTGATACCGATGTACCTACTATGCTACTATGTAGCCATTGTTGACCGAGCGAAAAGAGTTCTAAGATTTTACCAAAACATATCGGTGTTAATATGTATGTTTGTATACAAGATTGCACATATACACTGTACTAAGCCGAAAGGAGGTTATTGTACTCATCATTATGAACAAGTTGTTCCATAGAAAACGTCATTGAAACTCGACGAAATGTATGGAACAGTTGTGTTTTTTCCTCGTGTTTTCAGGGTTGGTCCCATAGTAAAAGATTTTTTTAAATCCAGAAATATGCTTGCGTTTGTTCTCAAACTTGCCTGATGTTAAGCGATGGTGCGGTCTACAATGGAGCACGCTTGCCTAGAAGAAACCGATTCACTCTTGATTTGAAGTTGTTAATAATCATGAGTACAATGACCTCCTTTCGGCTTAGTGCAGTCTATATGCGTAACCTTGTATTTGTTCAACTATAACTTGCGTGTCGTTGATCTGATCTACATAACATTATGTAGGCAAGTAGTTAATTTCAATACAAGTTGCGTCACTACAACGCTAAAATCTTTGTAGCCACAAGTTGCAACCTTCTGTCGGTCGACGCGTCTCGTGGCAACGCCGATTTTCGACGCAACATGACGCCCGCTTACTTATGTGTCGGCCCTAAAAGCTTTAAAACTTTTGCGTAGGTTTTAAACTGCTGATAACATTATAAAACAGTAAAAGTTCCTAAAACTTTTACCTATTTATCTATTATTAAATAATTAATTTAAGCTCTTTCACACAGGAACGGTCACGTTAGTTCATCCACGTGGGTGGTGAAAGATCGACCAAGAAGTGGAAAATATTCATCAAAGTTTTTTCATGAATAGTTTACATTTACATCAGGGACTGTATGTGTGTTTGTACGTTTATTTGATTACCTCTTGTGGCATTCGACCAAAATAAAAGGAATGGACGGGCCATAACCATTAAACATGCTCAGTAAAAACGAGGCAAAACCGGTGGACATAAACTTCAACACCTAATTATAACCATGTACAGTAAATTTGTTACAAAAAATAGATAGAGGTTTTTTGTTGTGTATTTACACTTCGGGAAAGCACACGAAGGCATAATTTTGTTAGATGTTTCATTATCATGTAACAATAAACGCGTGTCGCACTTCCTACGGCTAGAGACCGACTTAAAATGAAGTGAGAGCTGGCGCTCATTTTGTAATCTTCAAAAATGCGCTTCTTCTGGGCCTGTCCGTTAATTTTATTTTGGTTGAAGCTTGTGGCTAGTGGACTAAACGGCTTGACAAAGTTTGAAGAGCGAGATGTGAGGTCGCTTTCATCTTCAGATAATAAAAATTTTATTCATAATAATAATTACATGTAAATATTTAAAAATAAATCATAAAAATAATCATATTCATAATAATAATAAAAAATTCATTCTAATTATAATTAGGCATTAA
The DNA here is from genome assembly GCA_914767915.1 of Agriopis aurantiaria. Taxonomy (NCBI): domain Eukaryota; kingdom Metazoa; phylum Arthropoda; class Insecta; order Lepidoptera; family Geometridae; genus Agriopis; species Agriopis aurantiaria. The sequence goes on along the minus strand of OU611992.1, from coordinate 12,018,268 downwards.
TTATTTACTCTAGTTTTTGAATGAATACCTCTAAGCTATACGGCGCCATATCAGTCAGAAAAACCTTAAGCTTATTTTTGAATGAATAAAGCGACTTGGCGACCCTTATGGATTTAGGCAAGGCGAACAAATATTCGGGTACATTTGTGAGACTTGGTTACACAATCACAGGCTACATTTTGTAGTCAAGTTGAAAAAAAATAATGCAATGAAACACATTGTTTATTGTCCAGTTTTGCATTTATAACTTTTCATGAATAACCTACTTTACCTATAAAGGTAAAACACTGTTTTTGTACTTGTTCACTACAGTTATATGATTATTAACGGGATATTTACCGTGGTAAGGTTATGGATGGAGCTCCCGATATTACGGTGCAGTTACATGCACCATGTTCGCGGGAAGACTGAAGAATGCGGGAGGTTGGTCGAAGACAAAACGGTCACATTCTGAACATTACCACGGTAAATATCCCGTTAATAATCATATAACATAAATAAAGGTAAGTTTACAATACAACATTGTTAGTTTTTTATTGAGATAATTTTGTTTTTTTTTAAATTAAGTTAGTCATTGAAAAATGGGCTTAGATCATTTTACGACGTTATTATTTCAAAATGTATCGAACAAATTTTTGTTTTAATAAAAATAAATATGACCAGAATAAATGGGAAAACTGTTTATCCTATTTTTGCGGTCATAATTTTTTTTTCAGTTTAGAACGTATTTTGAATTGCAATAAGATTCCACCGGTCCTGACCATAAACTTCAGGGAAATAATAAAAAAGTACGAGTAGAACTCGCGCTCTTAGGGTTCCGATGGGCGGAACCCTCTGGCCGGAGCAGCCAGTCCAAACAAAAAAAGTTGAAATATTGAATGACAAACTTAACTTTGTAGTGGGCAATAAGGTTCTTCTATACAATACATACAACTACAAAATGTAAGTTTGTAATCGCAAAACAATATTTTTTACATGATATAACTTCAAATTAACGACTTTCTGTTTTTTTTATGTGTGCTGTGTGACCTTGCCTTTTGAAAAATTTCATGATGCTAGGTCAACGGGAAGTACCCTATAGGTTTTGATTCCCTTGTGAAATCACAGAAAATGCTAAAATATGCGACATAAGTCATATCTTTTGATCGCGTTGACTTACAAGTTTTCACAGCTGTAATAGACCGTAGATCCGAGTATTTGGTATGAATTTCAACTCGATACCTCTACGCGTTCTGAGATAAAGGTCTTGACAGACAGACGGACAGATGGACAACAGAGTGATCCTATAAGGGTTCTGATTTTTCCTTTTGAGGTACGGAACTCTAAAAATGAGCGCGTTGAAATAATTTCTATGATGCTATACGCTACGCACGGTAGCACGCAGTTTGCATATCACTTACACTACCGTCAGAAGTGGAAAGAGAGAAGGGAGGCCTTATACCTTCAGTTGAAAAGTCACAGAAAAATTAATTATGATGCTGTGCAGGAGGGCTACCATTCTTTTACTACTTTAAAAAAAATCCATATGTGGCAAACAAGCTTACGGGCCACCTGATGGTAAGCGACCACTGTCGCCTATGAATACCTGTAACACCAGGGGCATTACAGATACATTGCTGACCTTTACGGACTCAGTTAAACAGTTAACAGCCTTTTTGAAGAACCCCATAGATAGATTATAGTTATTTGGAAATGCTGCAGAGCTTATTCCATATAATGTAGGTGTGAGGCAAAAAGATAAATAACTCTATATTGTTTACACCAGAAATGACATACACAAGACAAAACCAACTTAAAACAAGTGAAACAATTGGCGGCCTTATCGCTATAAGCGATCTCTTCCAGGCAACCTTAAATATTGATTTTTATTGATTCACGGGTTTACTATTATACTTTTTATGACTCGTTTTATTTTTCGTTTTCTTTTCAGCAAACCCTTTCATTTGATACCGATATCATAGCATGCATAAAAAATAACTAGTCCGCTATATTTAATTTTTGATGACGTCTCTTAGCTAACCACGCATTGTCATCCAAACTAAACGTGTATGCAAAATTTCAGCTCAACGATTGGGGATAACTGTTTTAAAAATCAGTTGCAAGATTTGATCCATACTAACAAGAAAAGCTTGTAAAAATGTGTCACAAGGTGTGGCCAGCCTAGTTTTCTCCCCGTTTTAATATCTGAGGAAGTTTTAGCGGCCTCACGCATTGGGCCCGTGTTGGCGCATACTAAACGCGATTGGCAGACCGTACCCGATTCCTCAGAGGAATGCGAGGTCAATTGTTTTATACAAATATTTATACAAATAACTAGCTAAATGCCCGCGACTTTGTCCGTGTAGGGCTCGGCCTCTGGCTTAGCAAATAGATAAAATTTTCAAAAAGGTTTTTTTTCTTGGTGCTCGCCTACGTAATGCCGGGTAAATCTCTAGGCCATGGACAATGGACATATTCGAGGATATCATTGTAGAATTCATCGACTCATCGTGTTTTAGCGATGGTGGCCCAGCGGTAGCATGTGTGCTTTACAATATGACGACACCTGGTTCGATCCTCGGCCCTGCACCAGTGACTTAATTAGCACTTAAATTATGTGCAGTCTCGATGCCATCGCTCAAAAACGGCGAAGGAAAGCATAGTGAGGTAACTGTGTGTCCAAGAACCGCAAAAAAAAGACATGACATAAATTACCATGCACTGGGCCAGCATGGTGGATTAGGGCCCATCCTATCTCTCTGAAAGAAGACCTGTGTCCCAACAGTGGGGAAATAATAGGCTGATGATGATGATGATGTACTCATAATCATAAACAACTATTACTATGGGACCAATCCTGAAATCACAAAAAACGGTTACCTACCTATGAAAATTCAATGACACTACAAAATGCATTATGATTTAGTTTTTTTTTTGAGATTTCATTGTTGGTCCCATGGTAGAAGTAGCTTATAACGATAAGTAGATACAATGTCCTTGTTCGGCTTAGTGCCACTGTTCCGTACAACCGTGTCTGTGAGGGTAAGATGCCAAACTAGTCTACGCGGACAAAGCTGCGTAAGGGCTGACACACAAACGCGTTGCGGCGACGCAACGCTAAATTATGCGACGCTGCGCATCGCAACCCAGGAACATATCACGGACGGATCTTCCTAGGTTTCATCAATGTGTGTCAGTCCTTAACTGTTGGCCTTTTGGAAAAACTCAAGGTGCACACAGCGGGCAATGGAACGAGCTATATATGCTCGGAGTTTCTTTGCGCGATAGAATCCGGAACGTGGATATTCGCCAAAGAAGTCACCGACGTAACTAATAAAAATTTCAAATTTGAAGTGTCAATAAGCAGGCAGCATCGCTCGAAAAACCGATACCGATGGGGAAGACAGATGGACCTACTTGAGTGGAGACCAGGAACTGGAAGATGCAGCGTAGGTAGTCCTCCCAGTAGATGGACCGACGACATCGAGAGAGTCGCGGGCATCCAGTGGAAGCAGATGGCGAGATGTCGTTCAGTGTGGCATTTTAGTGTGCGGCCTATGTTCAGCAGTGGACGTCTAATGGCTGATTATGATGATGATGTTGATGACGGTGTCAGCCCTTAACCCGTGAACAAGCTCGTACAACATACATGGAAATTCAGCAATAAACTATCGCGTGCGTAATATTGTCCGTCTCTTTGTATAGCCGATTGGCGGACGAATGAATTGAATGGCTGTATGACTTTGTTAGCTAATAAATAAACTATAAATCGATTGATTGTAAGGCCAATAGAGATATTTTGCAGTCTTTTATGACGCGTTCATATTGAAACGTAGCACCGGATGTAGCGAACTCGCTCGCGCATTTGATATTTTTTAAGTTATACATTGGCGTCGATTGGCGTTTAGTGTAGAGCGCATCAGCGCTCTAAACTAAACTAAACTAAATTTGACAGCTCTAAAATTGTTGCCATCTTTCTCTCACATATTAAAATGTAAAGAGAGGCAGATAATTTCAGTCCTGTCAGATTGGTTTAGTTTAGTGAGTGGTATGACAGAATAGGCCTCATTGACTGTCTACTTTTGAAAAAATGTGGTTCGGTCATTTAAAGCGATTACCATTTCAATATATTTAGAACAAATTTTTGTTTAAATAATTTTTATAATGACCAAAGTATATGGGAAAACTGTTTATCCCATTTTTTGTGGCCATAATAAAAATATTAAAACAATATTTTGGAAATATTAACTTCGCAAAATGACCCAAGCACATTTTTCAAAAGTAGACAATAATTTTATATTAAATTATCCCATCAAATGTGCGAGCGAGATTATGGTGAGCCATATTCTGGGCCTTCAGGTTACATGGAACGGTAGTATTGAACTGAAAAGAGGTCATTGTACTCATTATTACCACTTATGCTATGGGACGTGTGTATGGGACCAACCCTGAAATCGCACTGTTAGTATGTTATTTACCAAGTGTTCCTTTTATTTACTTAATAATAATAGTAATTGTTACTTAAGGGTTACTCTAATAGAAATTTCTCTCACAAAAGTAATAGAAATTAAACATACCCTCCAAAGATAAAACACTTATAATGCGACAAATTTATTTGTAGAGGTATCCAAATGAAGAACTAACCAGTTCCTATCGGTAGTTGCCAGGTTCGTTCAGAAAAGACGCCGGTGGCTCTTCCAGACAGCTCTACGAATAAGTTGGTTACATAAAGTGGCAGCTAAAAAAAGCTTACCTGCACTCGGAACGTTTCTTAGAATGTGAAATAGTTAACACAAACAAGAGCCATACTTAGTTTGTTCTGACCACAGGCCGCTCGCTGGCATTCTGTTTATCACTTTAAATTGCTACCTAGTTAATGCAGGTGTATGTTGGATGATTGTTGTATTCTCAAATTGTTAGATAAGTGTGTATTTAACATTTACATAAACATACGCGTCGAATTAAGAACCTTTTTCTATTTGTGTCGGTTAAAAAGAGAGGAAGAGAACATTATTCTTAGCAATTTTATTATTTTTAACTAAACAAAATACAAGCTAATATTAATACTACAAATACAGTTAGACTGCCCATAGACCATTAAAGGTCTAAAGACAATCTATATGCTCAAGCCCACTATCAGTTGGCAGCGTACCCAGCATGCTGGCGGCATTACCACGCTGAATGGCAATGCTTCTGCGTTGAACCAGAAACACGCCAGCATTTTGGTCACGCGTCGCATTAACCAGACGCTCTAAAAGATTTTTGAAAAAGAGGGAGCTCCCGGCCAAAGTCTCAACCCCAAACGCTCATTTTTTTCTTGACACTGTTATAATGGTATATTTTTAACATTACCTCATAAAAAAGCTGATGATAATAAATAGAGCCCATCAACGATCAAAATTAAAACTTGTTTAAAAATTAATATGTATTCTAATTTCATGCTAGACAGAGAGCGCACTATAACACGTTATGACGTGAACCCGTGCGCGCGCCATACGAATGGCACACATAAATTTTACTGAATTTCAGTTTTACTGTTTTCATTTCAACTGTTGCTTTTGTAGCATTATTGTGACAGACATATTTTAAGTAATTTGATAATCACTCGTAAGTTGTCTTACATGTTCCAGAAAACTCCTTGAGATTTCATCAGCATACACTTATGTCACTTATACATAAGCCCTGTTCTGTCTAAAAATAGACTTGTACGAAATAGCATTAGGAGATATTTATTTCTACAAAACATCCCCATGGTATTACGTAAAGGTACGGGACAAAGCTGTACCAAAGCTTTTGCAAAACGCTAATTACGCATAAACACACACAATTTTGATAGCTCTAAAATAGTTATATCGTATAGGCATCGAGACACAATAACTATAGAGTCACAATCTCTAAATTAAAACAGTCAAAAATCGTCCGAGCGCCGTTATATATACCTGGACATTAATTATATAATAATAAATTGTTAATTTTAGATTTGTTAAAAATGTTAGGTTAATATTGTAAAATTATAAATATTGAAAATAAATGAATTGAAATGAAAATGAATTGAATTGAAATATAGTTCGCAATGCCACATTTACTCCAATTTAGACGCTTGAATAGTGTTGGCCGTGTAGCACTGGCATCGCGCAGCGTTGTAGTCGGATCGCGGTTGCCTTACAACTAACCAAAAAGTCAGCGCAATGTGTAGCGTGTGCCGAGTTTTCGTTCGGACTTTTTTTGTACGTTTGTGAATACGTACACAACATCTCGATCGGAAGATCTTGATGCGTTGCCTCTAATTAATTGGCGCTTTTCACATCTTTCATTGCTGTTGAAATCTTTACCAAATTATACCCACTTAAACTCCCCCGATGGCTTGCCTTGTCCATTCTAAAACAATTCGCATCTATCGTGGTCTTTGGAGAAATCTTTACAAAGTTATAATAAGTAAAACTCTCCTGAGGAAGCCTGCTTCAGACCTTGACAGAGGACCTCGAGATCACTAGGGGAAACGTATCGGAGTCTTTAGACCGCCTATTTGAGCTACGCGAGTGCTACGTGGCTTCCCAAACTGTCGTGACGTACAATACTGTCTTCAGCTATTCTGTTGCACGAATGGGTGGGCATGGGGGTAACATCCCCGTCAATGGAAAGTGTGTCGGCAACCGAGCCAAAGCGACGCCAGAACTATACAGCTCTCGGTTTGTATACAGGATGCGGTGAAACACGATTTGAAAGGATATGGGCGTTTATAGTAATCTACAGTTGTTCTGGGTAGGATGTACGTAACCTAAGTATGGAAAAGATTTTGTTGGATTGTCGTGTATGTTTTTCACTGATTTACATCACCCTTCAGGCAGCCATTTACAGTTGACCTATCGGACTGGATGCATTAACGTGTACCACCCAGTTCCATCTATTTCAGGTCCGCTCACACCAAATCCAGTAACACTCCATATTTGTTGCGGATGCAGTACCTACATAAGAGTTAGTAATGAATGAAATTCTATGAAAGACACACTGCAAGCATTACTCGTGGAGTCCGTGTACGCACGCGTAATGGATGTAGTGTGATGTAATTCATGAGACTTTAGGACCGTGGGTGCCGGCCGCACCTGGCTAACCGTTTGGTGGAGGCGACTGGTGACCGGAATGCTGGCGAATACTTTGGCTAAATAATTAGCATTGCCATTCATCGTGGCAATACTGTCAGCACAAAGGGGCCGTTAGATTAGTTTATGGTATATTTATTTGTAAGTAGTTTTAGGATTTACTTCATATATTGCTGCCCCAAGGTTCAAAAAATTAAGAAAAATTATTAGGCTGTATGCGTCAATGGCCGCATTCCACACAAGACGCGTCACTTAAAACAACAGCTCAAAATAAAGCTTATTAAAGTTATATGATTATTTACGGGATATTTACCGTGGTAAGGTTGTGGAATGAGCTCCTGATATTTCGGCGCAGTTACATTATGCACCATGTTCACGGGAAGGCTGAAGAATGCGGGTGGTTGGTCGAACAGTTAAAAAGTTAGGTGCAGACATTACGATCTACCCTCTTTCTTAGTCTTTTGCTACGGTTATCACTGGAACTCGAACTCGAACCTAAGTCCAACACCACCCATACCCATATAACTTTAGTGAACGACCGTGATAGTTTAAAACAGTGTTTTATAAAGCTTATTGTCTTCAAAAGACAGATTGCTTAACAAAGAGATTTAAAAAAAATTAGACATGAATAGACATGTATTAGATATGGACTGTAACTAAATTTAATTATGGTGTGGCCGGCCTTAAGTCTGGTGGCTATTTAAGCGCAACGTGATGTTGACCTGCATGCCTAACATGCGCACCGCGACAAAATCTTGTCGTCACTTTGTAGAGCGAGAACGCGACAAGACACCTACGGTTACGTATACGCCTGTCTAGCTTTGGCACGATAAGAAGAGTCGACAAAATTTTGTCGCGGCGCGCATGTTAGCTGGCCTGGAGGGCAAAAAAGCCTAAAAAACTAATTGGCGGGAATGATGTAAAATCATCAAAACTTTTGATGAAGTGACCATGATTTTACATCATTCCTACGTGACTTTTGATTCAAAAGTCACGTGGGGCGTGAGTTTTTTTTAAATTCGTGGTACCTAAACAAGCGGTGGAATAATATTTGCACCTAAAAAAAGTTTAAGGTAGGTGATAACCCATCAAAGATAAAAAAAAACAAGTACCAAGAAAATACGTCTAATCCACCCTATTACCATTGCTGGCAACTAAATTGGACAGCCTGTAAAATTAAAGATTTCAGGGCACTCCCACGCAAATTTTTCTCGCGTAGGCGAAGGTTAATACATTTGTAGTATATTAATTCAGCTTAGTCATGGAGCAGGGGATCTCCCTACTCCCGTGGGGGAGACATGGGGGTTCTGTTTATGAGGGGTAAATGGAGGACAAATACGGACTAAAATAGAACTTGCGGTTTAGGACTTATTTGTGCGAGTCTGTTTGAGCGCTGGAATTAAATTTGTCTGTTATCCTAAGCTGCTCTGAAGTTATTTGCAAAGGAAATGTATATAGAATACTTGCGTGGGTTTATTATATAAAGTAAATTTTTTGAAAAACTAAAACCGATTTCAAGACATTTAACTTAAACTAAAAAGTAGAAAAATGGCAATTATAAAACAGAGGAAAACAGAGGAAAGTCCTCATCAAATATTTTGCTGAAGGGAACCACAAACCAAAACGTTATGTATGTATGTATATATTTTTTGTTTTTGTAGATTTTTTCTAAAAGCTTGAAATCAATTTTGATAAAATGTATATGGGACAACCTCTGGAATATGACCTACAAAAAAAAAACCGGACAAGTACGAGTAGGACTCGTGCTCTGAGGGTTCCGTTAGACGGAAACCCTCAGAGCGCGAGACCAAAAAAAAAACTAACTGAAGTTAAAATATTGAAAGACAAACTTAAGTTTTTTACTGGGCAAGTGCCTTTAATAACTAAACAAAATACAAGCTAAAACTAACACTACAAATACAGATAGACTGCCCATAGACCGTTGAAGGTCTAAAGACAATCCAAATGCTCAAGCCCACTACCAGTTAGCAGCGTACCCAACATGCTGGCGGCATTACCACGTTGAATGGCAATGCTAATGCGTTGAGCCAGAAACACGCCAGCATTTTGGTCACGCGTCGCATTAACCAGGCGCTCTGAAAGATTTTTGAAAATGAGGTGAGCTCCCGGTCCCCAAGTCCCATGTCTCGACCCCAAACGCCTCAAATATGTAACCACTGCCGAGGTTAGCATATTTGCGACGCTTGTGCTGCTCTGCCGAATTAGCAGCCGCGCCAGCCCTACCTTGTGTCTCAGGAAGATGTGACGGCGCCAAAGTATCGTCACAAGTTGCGTCCCATACAAGGGGCCGCCCCAACCTCCAGGGCACAAGTGTCATACCGTCAGGCCTCTTTCCATCGTCACACGCAAGACCGCTCGGTTTGAGCACAGCTGCGAAATTGGCGGTGGAAAGTGCCCTGCGTATGATGTCGTTCAGGCTAGCGTGTCGGCCAATACGACCAGCGCTTCTCGAGCAAGAGAGACCATGGTGACCGAGCTGGTCAACAGCAGTACCACACTGACAGCGATGGGCCTCACAGCACCTTGCACCCAAGCGTAAGCTGACAGCTAGACGAAATGCGGTTGGATCTAAAAGGCTACCTGTGTTAAAAGAGGGCATGGCTTGCAACCAAAGTCCCGATTCCCAAACAGAGACAGCAAGAATACGAGCGTGATCTGCAATACTAGGACACGTATCTAGTAGCGATTTCCATGCTAGTTCGCAGATCGGCCGATCCCACAGTCTCTGGGAAGACAACTTTGAAGTTTGTAGTTGACAATAAGGTTCTTCCATACATCCCAACTACAAAATGTAAGTTTGTAATAGCAAAATAATTATTTTTAAATACCTTCAAATTTATAACTTTCGGATTTATTCCTATATATGTACTATGAGACCTTGCCTCTTGCCAAATTTCATGATTCTAGGTCAACGGGAAGTACCCTATAGGTTTTGATTCCCCTGTGATATCGCAAAATATACGACATAAAGGAACCCTAAGAGCGCGAGACCAAAAAAAAAACTAACTGAAGTTAAAATATTGAAAGACAAACTTAAGTTTGTAGTTGACATTAAGGTTCTTCCATACATTCCAACTACAAAATGTAAGTTTGTAATAGCAAAATAATCATTTTTAAATGATATACCTTCATATTTCTAACTTTCGGATTTATTCCTATATATGTGCTATGAGACCTTGTTTTTTGCCAAATTTCATGATTCTAGGTCAACGGGAAGTACCCTATAGGTTTTGGTTCCCCTGTGAAATCCCAAAATATGCGACATAAACGTTCATATCTTTTGATTGCGTTGACTTACAACTTTTATTTTTTTACAGCCGAAAGAAACCGTAGACCCAAGTATTTAGTATAAATTTCAACTTGCTACCTTTACGCGTTCTTGAGAAAAAGGGTCTTGACAGACGGACAGACAGACAGACGGACAACGAAGTGATCCTATAAGGGTTCCGTTTTTTCCTTTTGAGGTACGGAACCCTAAAAAACATCAAAATCAATTCATAATTGCCATTATTTTCATAATCAGTAAATTTTAATTAGTAATCGCGTAACAAACATACAAAAATAAACATAAAGTCTAATTGAAAACCTACTTCTTTTTCCGTTAAAAAGCTAGGCAATTAATTTAGTAAGTATAACTATTAACAAGCTCTAAAACTGATTACTAATGCCGGAACTATTATTTATTCTGTGAATGTAAGGGTCAAGCGATCAAGGATACGATGAAGCAAAAAGGCGTCGAAACAACAAATAACATATGTCATGGAATAAACAACATTTCATATGCTTATTGTGTCAAAAATAACATGGTCATGTATTATATCTGTCACATGTCGTAAACTTTTTTGCGAACGTTATTAATAAAGTCACGTTGCCCGCTTTTTATAGTATAATAAACATATTTTTGTTGTTATTTTCTATTGCTCTCTGTGCGAATATCTAATGAAATCGTAAACATTTGGATTAGACACATATTTTTGTTTTTGGTTGTCTACGAAAATGGACTCTGGGGAAGTGACAAGATTGTGAAATGGATTTATAGTGGCAAGTATGTTTTTATTAAAATAAGTAAGTGCTTCAATCAACTTAACAAAATACAAGCTAACACTAAACGCTGGAAAACGTTGGATGCAGGCCACTTCCAACCGGCTCTTTTGGAGATCGATGGGGGGGCCTATGTCCATGTGATGACGATGGAAAAACATACTTAGATTGACATGGATAATGATACTGCATCATCATCATCATCATCATTTTAGCCGTAGGACGTCCACTGCTGGACATAGGCCTTCCCCATAGATCTCCAAAAGGGCCGATTGGGAGCGGCCTGCATCCAGCGTTTCCCAGCGGTCTCTTTTTAGGTCGTCTGTGCATTTTGTGGGTAGACGTCCTACGCTACGCTTACTGGTCCGTGCATGGTCTCCATTCGACTAATCATCATAATTTCTATTAATGATGTCCCTGGATTAAAACCTCAAAAAAAAAAAAACGCGACACAGGCCTTTCACAGGTCGTCGCTTCACCTGCCTTTAGGGCGTTCTACTTTACTCCACTCTAGAATCCATCTACTCCAACATCCAATAATTACGATGGATAAAAGACGTGTAACAAATAAATACACTTGTAATCTTGCCTCACTGATTAATCCGAACTAAAATAATTATTTAGCATTTTCCTTTTGTGAACTCCCCTTGGGGGATAAAATACGAGTTATGTTGAAAAAGTAGGCCATTGCTGATTCAGTATAGCACCGCAAAATAGCTTGTTACATTATTTTCATCACCCTTAACCTTTGCAAGATTGTTCGCTGGGTTTGCCAATAGTACGTGTGAAATTCCCGGGAATCATTTGAATATTACAGGTGTTGAAACATAAGTATTATGTGTCATACGTTAGCTTCAAGAGAGTCATTCAGACATGCATACAAGATTTTCTTAAATATGCATGCATAATCAATTGATTTTAACTACCTATTTACTATCAAGCTGTTCATTTATACAGATTTTACTCGATGACATAATTCTTTGGGAGTAAGCAACTTTTATCGTGGTGCATTTTGTGTGCGGTTGTCTATTATGTCTTCTGTGGTTGAGGTTAATTTGGACCTCTTATCACCTTACCCATGAACACCCATTGCACCAGTGTGTACACCTAATTGGATCCTGAGACACTCGTCTTTATGAGATTGGTATTGTGTCTCAAATTTGCTGACTCAAAAGCAAACGTTAAGCGCAAAGAAAACGGTAAAACTTAAAAGCTCCCACTTCCTATGGAAAGCGCTGGAAAGCAGGCAACACTGGTAAAGGAACCAACAGACGGGCACAGTTTCCGTCCCCACATTTTGGCAGATTCCCAACAGCCCCCCATTCATGCTTTCGTACTATAACACAGTGAAAAAAACGCGTGGGTGTTGATACATTTGCTGAAAGTGCGTCAAGCCTTATCAAGCTCGTGATGGATGTAACATAATTAGCGCTAATCAATCATAATTATTGTAATGAACAAAAAATCTTTCGGTATTGGCTGGTTCTGAAAGAAATTGAATCTAATTATGCATTTAGGACATCTAAATTATTTGCTTTAATATATTCTCATATTAGTCTACCTCTGGAGAATTTGTTGGTTTAATTTGATATCAGATCGGCTCAGTCAATTATGCTTACTGAAACATGCATGAACATAAAACTGCGGAAGCTAGACAAAAGCATTCGCCTCATAGAGGTCGCCTAGCGTGCAGGTGCTGGGGCAAAGCAGAGAAAAATGAGCAAGTGCTTCATTGTTTGCGGGATGGCACCACATCTTATAGCTCTATTGGAGGATCGGCTTAAACCTATTTATATATCCATAATAGGATATCGATATACTTAAACTGCAGTTTCGATGCCATCGCTCAACAACGGTGAAGGAAAATTTCGTGAGGAAGCGGGTATGTTAAAGAATCTCAAAAGTTCAAAGACGTATGACATTCACCAACATGCACTGGGGCAGCATGGTGGATCAAGACCCATCCTCTCTCTCTCAGAGAGAAGGCCTGTTTCCCAGCAGTGGGAACACGACAGGCTGATAACGACGAATCATAATATCTGCCAGAATGGGTGCTATCCGATAGTTATAATCTGGGTGTCATAAAGTCGCGAGCAGATTGGTTTGTTCAAGGCAACCGTGTTCCATCGTAGACAGCACCATCGCTTAAAAACAGGTGAGTTATCAGATCAAATGCAAGCCAATACAGTAAAATAAAATAAAAAAACTACGTACCATTTTAGTTAGGTTCAAAGCTGGTTATATAGATTTCCAAATTAGCCCTTGCAGATAATTTTTCCTTCAAGAAAATGAAGTAATTTTTCTAAGACCACCTAACTACTCTTACTTGTTATAATCATCGTCATAATCAGCCCATATTAGTCCACTGCTGGACATAGGCCTCTCCCAAGGCACGCCACTCAGCGCGACCTTCGGCTTTTCGCTTCCAGCCACTGCCAACTACCTTACAGAACAAACCAACTGCAGATCTGCTCTTAAGTTAACTTGTGTTAAGTGTAATGTAAGTGTAAACTCAAGGGTTCGTCTGAAAACCGGCGCTGATAGTCCTTGACTTTCAGCATTAATGCTGAGACGGACCCATTCGACACTGATTGTATCCTTTAGATATAAGTTTTTGTAAAGGTGTCGAATAAAATTTATTTTCTTTCTTTCTTTCTTAAGTGCCTACGTTCATAAATAAGTAGTGTCTACGTATCGGCATCGTAAGTTATGATGGGTTAAGGAGTCGTACGAGTAAATCTAATTTGCCATTCACATTTCTCATTACTTCTTATCATAATTCTATCCATTCTTCCACCACAGTTTAGTTTTATGTCCATTCGACGCAACCTAATCTCAGAATCAGTCAGGTAAATGCCCACTTTACTCTACATAACTAACTGCAAATTGGCTCTACCGCTCCATATCTGAGACCGTTGGATATTTAATTTCATGCCTGACCTCTAGCATTTGGAGATATTTTTTCGTCCTACATCTTTTGGCATCGAGCCAGATAATCTGACGTAAGCTTGAAGCTCATTCATAATTTATTTTTCTCCTTGCTGTTTCCAATACGCTTACCTACCTGTTATGATTTGCAACAATATGGTCACTTAAATCGTACACCGTCATGGTTTATAGCAAGTTTTAGACTAAAATCGGTTGTGTAGATGATAATCAGTTTATAGCTAGCGCTTGAATGGTATAATTTTCAGCAGAATTCTTGATATCTATTTGAAATGTTATTATAGCACTCAAGATGACTTAAGGCTTTGGGTTCAATAGAAAAACGAGCAACATAGCTCATTGACACCGACATTTTGGTTGGAAAGAAGATTCAAAACCTAAATCACCGGCGTACTAAAGTCACAAGCTTGTCGGTATTTTTCACGGAGAGTGTTCAATGGAACGTCACGAACTTGTTCCCATAACTTTTTCATTAGCGGACAAACGGAAAATTATCAGCCTTACATGGTCGAAATACCATTAGTTCGCACCAAACGTTTTGCCTCCTCCTTATTAATTAGAATGGCAAAACAATGGAATGCCTTGCCACTGTATGTTGCCACTTTTCTAGTGTTTCCGCAGCATTACAATATTAGAGTGTTCAAGCCTAGAGTTAAAAGAATATTACTAGACAATCGTGCTCCATCTTCGACCGCATTGTCGCTCTCTATCAGACGAGAACGCGGTTAAAGGTAAGCATAGTCCGGTGAAAATATAACCGGCCAAGGGCGAAATCTGCACACGATTTCTCCGGGCCAAGTTTTTTTTACTCTGACAGCTGCAGTGTAAACAGTTTTCACTTTTGCTAGAGTTTCAAAACGTAAGTTAGCTGGTAGCCGATATGTTACTATCAGCTTTTCATGTTTCCACTGCTGGGGCACAGGCCTTCTCTCAGAGAGAGAGGATGGGCCCTAATCACCATGCTAGCCCAGTCCATGTTGGTGAATGAACTATTGAACTTTTTTGATTGAACAACTTTGTTTTAAATGTTCTTGAACATACCATTTTCCCCACAATGTTTTCATTCACAGTTTTTGAGCGATAGCATTGAAAGTTAATTTAAAAGCTACAAAGCATGAGGAATATATTTATAATGTTCTTACTACATCATTACTCATTACTATAATTGCTAGACTTTTATTAGTCAGACTCTGCAATTCAGCATAAGACTCAGATGTTCTGAAAAACAAGTTTCCATTATGAAAAAGAGTATACATAGACATTAGACATCTGAAAAGATTAATAGCCAATTCAAAGAGTTTATCTTTGGATTGGCTGTATCGTATGTTAGTCCAAAAGAAATCTTGTAATGCCATTGTTACATAATTCCTATTTTGTAACAATCCCATAAAAGTTTTCTCTTAAAATATGCTGAATTCACTTGCTCCACTGAGATAAAATTAATTAATTCGAGCATAAAACGACTTTTATTTTATTAACAGTTTTCAGCTGAGCCAAACTCAGCCGTTTTGTTTGGTAACAGAGATTTAATTAAGATACCTAGGTACTTGTTTCCATTTCAGTACAATAGGTATTTACTGTAAAATATATTGATATCAGCCAGTTTCAATATACCGCTGCATTTAGACGATCCGACACGACATCGGGCTTATGTATCCGATGATACTAGACCAATTAACATTGTTCCTGTCTCCTTCACTCATGTTCATCTCAATAAGAGAGACAGCCTGGCAGATGACATAAATAATATCTATCAGGTATTACCTGAGAATGATCATAGACCATCGCTTTATATTTTAAGTATGAGTATTGCTAAATGTTCTAGTGCAAGTCTTTTTTGGCAAGAAGAGAATTGAAACTTGAATTGGGACTAAAACCACTAGAACCCCCTCTAGAGGATCTTCAGAGCCTCAGTAACACTGCGTCTATGCTTCTCTCGGGTCAGCTAGCTGCTTTCCTAGAGCACAACTAGTATTTCAAGTATAAACTAGACTTAGAATTTGTATCTACGCGAATAGCTAATACACTATAGAGAAGGTGAGCCACAAAATAACACATTCTGGGACCGCTTCGTGACACGTAGGTCATTTTTGCATGCCTGGAATTACTGGTCATCCAGTACGTCACAAACGTACGTCACGTATCAAAAACAATAATCTTCATATAGACACTATTTCATGCATTCAACGTGCAGCACATCACGTGACCTTATATCCAATCTTCTACAATAGATAATCCTTCCATATGAGTTGTTTTACAAATGACGCAAATCAATAAGTACATTGATTTGGTGCGATTGCGTCCAAAATAGTCGCATCGGAATCTCTAAATGCTGTTTCAGACCCAGTTAGTAAATGAAGTGACTGCAGACTCATCGGCAGCGAATTGGATTTATGCCGTCGCAGACGAGGGAAATTGTATTATTTTTCGAAAACGCTGGCGAGGTTCGTTTGATTTCGGTTTCCGAATTGTGAATTGGGTTGCTGGTTTGCGTTGTTTTAAATTTGTTTTGGGTCGTTTCGTCCTACGAATAAAAACTGTACACAAAAGCTTAACTTCATACCATTATCCTACTTCCTACTAATATTATAATCACGAAAGTTTGTATGTATGGATGTATAGATGTATGGATGTTTGTTCCTCTTTCATGCTGCAACGGAACAACGGGTCGACCAGATTTTTTTGCATGGGGGTATAGTTCAAAAGCCAGAGAGTGACATAGGCTACTTTTCATCATCATCATAACCATGTTTCATCACTACGCGGGTGAAACCGCGGGGCGCAGCTAGTTGGTTATAAAACAAATGGATGTTGATTCGAGTACAAAATTCATAAAAAGTGGTATTATATAGTCTGTTGTTATACAATTAAATACATTTATAAAATACCGACACAACAATAAAATTTAAATCCACGTTACGTATGTTATGATTGTGTTGTTACCACAATGTTTAATTTTGCTTGCACAGATTACTTAATAATTAGTATGGTTTTGGGTCAGACGTTTTGGAGCGGTGACCCGATATCCATAATTTTGAATATCTCTCCTTCACATTCACACATAATCATCATAACCAGCCAGAAGACGTCTACGGCTGAACATAGGCCTCACCTTTAGACCTCCACACTGAGTGACAGCCTACCATCTGCAACCACCTCTTACAATGTCGTCGGTCCATCTAGTGGGAGGCCTACCTACGCTGCATCTTCCGGTTCGTGATCTCCTCTCAAGAACAGACTATACTAAAAATTCAAACTTAAAAAGTTGAAAAATCACAGTTAAAACATAGATTGGAAAACCTCATCAAAACTTTTGCTGACAAACCAAAATGTCATAATATGTGTAAATATTTATAGTTGTTTTTTTTTAATGCACTGAATTACAATACAATACAATACAATACAAAAACTCTTTATTAAAACACCACAAAACAAGGATAACATAAAAATTACAACAAAAATATTATCTAGGCTTTTAACAGGCGGCCTTATCGCTTAAAGCGATCTCTTCCAGGCAACCGTGCACGGAAAGGAATTATATTTAATAATGTGTGGCCTTAACTAAAAATAAAAAAAAAATAGCAAGTAAATACCTATGCAAATAACAACAAACAATCAATAGACTACAAATAAATATTACATACTAATACATACATATACATAGACTACATAATATAAATAACATACTACATACCTACCTACATAATTAATAAACTACATCAAAAATATTTAACATACCTACTGTTATCAAAGATATACACATGTTGATACTTACATACATTATATTTGTCACAGAAATTAGAGTCTAGATAGCAGCTATAGTGCGAGATAGTGCGCTTTTACGCGGAGTTTGAAAACGTCGAGGGAGGGGGCACGCTTGATTTCAAGCGGCAAGTCATTCCAGAGTTTGACAGCTTTCACCGTGAATGATGAGGAATAAAAAGTCGTGTTATGTTGAGGAATGTCAAGCGTGCAGTTTTCTGATGATCTCAGGAACCTAGTGAGAAGGGAATGGCGGAACTTAAAACGTTCTTTAAGATAGCAAGGTGAAGCAGGATTGTAAAGAATACTATAAAGAAGGGCGAGTATGTGAGCATCCCGGCGAATTAATTTTGATAAAATGTATATGGGACGACCTCTGAACTATGACCTACCAAACAAACAAAAAAAAACATCACAATGAATTTACAATTTTACGAAGTAATCCAGAAACAAAACCATACTATCAAATTGATAACCTGCTCCTTTCGTCGGTTAAAAACAGGAAGCTTTGTAAACACGCGGTGGAAACCTCTAGAATTGAATCACACGCGCCATAAAGTGATTTGTCTGCACCTGTATATTGTGAAGATATTTTTAACGAAAGTACTATCAGCGAAAAAAAATACGTATGAATCGTACGGCTATATGGTTATATTTACACACTTGATGTATTTACTAAAACGATGTGTGTATAGTTGAATGATCATGAAGTAAGTATCGTCTTTTTCATTGCGGAAAAAATGGGAACATTTGAAAAGATAGTAAATAAAGACGTAATTTCTACTTCAATACTAACAAGGATATTGGATATTGTTACTTTAACTAATTTGCATTTGTAGAAGACGCCTCTCCTGAAACTCTTCACTCTTATTTTTCTCTCAGCTTTCTCATCCAGTTCGGTCCATATCTGTAGGCTCGAAAATACCAGATAGAAAAAAAGGGCTACGGAATGGAGGTTTTTTTTTTAATTGGACGTTATGGTTATTTGGATGCAAGTTAACCTAGAGTTCTAATCTTCTCTCTAAGACTGTGTAAGATCAGTGACTTACATTGCTGACTGTACACTTACTTACTGAGCCAAAAGGAAAGAAGAGATTTTCCTTTTGGCTTTGGTATGATAGATGAGGATGGTTCTGAATCTAGAGACAAAAGAATGAGGGGAAATCAAGAAAAAGATGTAAAATGGAAATGTCAAACGTAAAGTTTTATTTTTTCTTTTCTCTTGAGAGGATTTTGGCTTTCCATGTCTTGTGCATTTAACAGTGTCAATTATTGAGGTTTTTTTTTTCAAGTAACTTTCGGTCAAGTCTAATTCAGCTCTAGTCATGACATATAATACTTATTATCGCAGAAAAAAATACGATTTCTGAGGAAATATCGACCACGGGACGCAGCAGAAATAGAAATAGAATTGGAAGCTGAAAATTTAATAAAATTGCTGATGGTAATTTGTTTTATATTTCTCCAATTCCATCTACTAATAAGTTAAATTTTTCACCAATTTTTTTTTTATTTCTATCACATCCTTTACATCTAGTCATATCTTTACACCTAGGTACATGTTGCAAAACAAACATGTTACTGACAAAATAATATCAACAAAAAATCACACAGAGCGTCTTCAAATAAGCAGTTGAACACGTTAAGACAGTTTTTTGATATTCTTTTCTGTTTGTTTGTGAACGCACTTATCCTAAAGCACTGGATGGATTTAAATGCGGTTTTCACGAATATGCTTAGCTATGACCAGATTGAAGTACAGGCTATGCTATGTCGCAGGCAACAGCTAGTATCATAATAAAGTACCTAATTGTTAACCGAAATCTTCTGTTGATTATATTTATTAAAATCTCAATAAGATTATAGAAATAAGGAAAACGATTAAAATCTCCCGAATCGCTTCTGTTAATTATTATTCAAATTACTTATTGATCTGTATTAGATTAATGATCGTTTTATTAATACAATTAAAGCATTAATAAATAGTTTCAGATTAGGTACGATGCTGTTCTAATAGGAGCTTAATGTGACCAGTATTTTTAAAGATTTTTGTTTTCCTAATGATGACAAATAAAATAGAGAGTAATAATGCAATGTAGAGTAATTAGATAACAGAAATTTTTAGAATAGCTAAAGGAGAGGCGCAGAAACGACCAAAAAATATATGCAAACTATCAATTACTATTTAATTACTAGCTCTAAAATTCAGATGCAAGATTTGTCTTAAACATACGTAAGTACATACCAACTAAAATGGGCAAGTTAAATAAAAAGTTGTAACAAGAAAGAGATTTTTGCCTAGCAGTGGTATAAGGAAAGCTCTGGATTATCCTTTACTTGAGGATATTACTTTGAATAAGAATTGTGGTCAACCTATGCGTTAGATGTCTAGATAAGCTAAGTCGTAAGTTAGGCGTAACTTCCAAGTAAAGTCGTTTATTCATAAACTTTAAAAGAAACCGCAAGGTTATCGAGCCGTACTATCTTCTAGTTAAATATACGAGTCGGGTAATAGTCTACTTGATTGACGTTTAGTTAACCAAGTGCGTTAAATTTTTATGTCGTCGATCAATCAATTTTAATTTAGAATTAACTGATGTAACAGTTCTGTGGTAAGGCAAACATTTATAGAAGATCTTGTTTAGGTTTATTTAGTCTAATTACGACATTTTCAGAGTTAAGGCGCTAACGTATACAACAAAAGAAGATTTTTTGTTTTTATAAAAACCAGTAGTAATTCAGTTATTTTTACAATTATACAGTTGTTTTTTGGTATGTAAATCTTCGTTTCTATACACGCAAAACACAATAGACAACATTTCAAAGTTCTAAAATCCTGATAAAAAAATGATTTCGAAATTTTAATGATAAATAAGATTATAAAAGAGGTTATTTTATAAAAGTCTCTTTGGCCCACAGAAAAGATAAGTATTTTTATTCTTTTCTGTGTTTTGGTCGGCCAAATGGACTCTTATGTCAGTTCTAAACGAAAGTTAAAAGTAGCCGTATTATGTCATCCATAGATTCAGTATAAGATACCATTTAAATTATCAAATGTCAGCTATAAGCACACGTGAACATTGATTTATAATGATATTGATGTGCGAATGACATTTTATGACATATAATATACGTGTTATGATAATAAGTATTTATAACGACTCGCATCACTCATAGATCATTTTGACACTGTGACAAGATTTTTTTACACTTCATCGGTATTTTATGTTTTCTCTATCATTCACCGAAGGAAAAAAAGAGACGGCGAGTTGAAACTGATATTTTATATTACCAGGGATCGAATTTGATAGATAACAGGCCTTGTTTTTACTTCATGTCTCCAATAAAATACAAATTTTTAAGGTGCTATAAAGAAATCTGCATAATAGATCGAAATTTATTTATGGTGCAATATTTATTACGATAGCCGATAAGAAAGCATGATTTATGGCTGACTTTAAGTATTTAGACGTATTTTATTTTTATTTATAATTAATTGGTTTTTCTTAAGAGACATTGCATTATAAATTATTATTTATTTGGTATTTTGAAATTATTTAAGGGCAACTTTCAAGGACTGACGTGTAAATTATATTACGGCGTTTAAGATGCTTAATTAACGAAGTACATTAACCATTATTGACTTTATTGATGTATGACTGTCAAATAAATAACTGATACACCTTGCGTACAGTTTGTTACATTGGAAATTTAATTTAACTTTAACCATAATTACTTCATCATACAGTCATCACCATCACTATCATTATCAGCCTTTCATGTAACCACTGCTGTGACTTAGGCTTTCTCTCAGAGAGAGATAGAGAGAGAGAGGATGGGTCCTAATACACCATGATGGCCCAGTGCATGTTAGTGAATGTCTTACAACTTTTCTGTTTCTTGGACATACCGGTTTCCTCACTATGTTTTCCTTCACCGTTTTTGAGCGATGCCATTGAAACTGCACATAATTTGTTTTTAGTCATTGGTGCAGGGTTGAGGATGGAACCGGTGGAACTCGGAAAATATGGCCCGCTTGTAATACCTATTCTAAGCATTATTCCTGACTTTGTATTGTAATACCTTGTTGTCATAAATAATGTAAAACAATATTCATACCCAATAAATTACATTCAAAATAATTTATTCATCTCAATAAAAAATATTTGTGTTAAATAACTGTAGCAATTGATTTTATAGTTTCAATAAACTAGTTTTTATTGGCTATCGATAATCATACGATAATGATGTGTGTAATGCTTACTTGTTTTTAGGGTCCCGTCATAATGGTTTAAAAACTCTGATGGTGACCCTCCAGTGTCTGTCCGTCATAGCTGAAAAATTTCATCATCATCATCAGCCCTGAGTGACCCACTGCTGCCACTGCTGGGTATAGTCCTCCATTTGTTTATGCCACTCTCCCCTACATCAGAAAAACTTTAAGAAAATATAATTGTTATACCCTCACCTAACCTTTTTTTGCTTCATAAATTTTAAAAGCATAGGTTTAGATAAAGTTTAACTCCATTTTTTTTATTTTCCTGAAAATAGTCACAATGTGGTCAAACAATGTGCTGACTGACTGGGTATTCCCTGATAGTTACAATCCAGGTGACTTCAAGTCGCGAGTGAATCGGTTTCTTCTAGGCAAACGTGCTCCACCATTGACCGCATCATCGCTTAACATCAGGCGATGTGGCGGTCAAACGCAAGCATTAATATATATATATATATATATATATATATATATATATATATATATAGTATAGCTAATAGTCTTTGACTTTCAGCATTAATTCCGAGACGGAACCATTTGACACTGATTGTATTCTTTAGATAAACGTTTTTGTAAAGGTGTCGAATCAAATTTATTTTCTTTTTTTCTTATAGTATAGGTACTAGGTATATTGAATTCATTGAACGTAAGTAATAATTTGATAATAAAAAAACGTGGTATCTAAATTTAAGAAAATCAAAACACTTTGTAACGATATCAAAAATAGTGACAAATAACTGATCGGGGGAACTTATCTCTAAGTATACGGACAAAAATATTTAAATTAATTCAGATAGGAAATCAAGCAAAGTGTACTGAAACAATTAAATAAAATTTTGGAACATTTATTTATTTAAAACACTGTTTTAAACTATGACGGTTGTACACTAAAGTTATATCAGGAGCTCATTCCACAACCTTACCACGGTAAATATCCCGTAAATTATCATGTAACATTTATTTATTAAGTCATAATAAAGTGAACATTTACAAGTACAGAACCCTCGACGAGCAAGCTTTACTCACATTTTGGCGAAATTTAACATGGCTTTAAAAATAAAACTAACTGTTTGTAATATAGGAAGTAACTGCTCTAGTTATAAGCTCATTATATTTTTTGCGCTATTGATATTTAGTTTTTACACAGCGATGATCTTTAATGATATTGAAATAATGGGTTATAAGTTTTTTGCTCCGTCTGTGGTTTAGTTTCCTCAATACCAGACCTTGCTTCGTCCAGATGTTCAAAATTACATGAAGTTACTAAGACAATGAGTTTAAGAGTGGGCTTAAATGTCAACATTTGCACCACATGCACTGTATGATCTAAACTAACCAATCATCATCATCAGCCAGAATACGTACACTGCTGAACATAGGCCTAAGACCTAAGACCTCCACACTGAACAACAGCCTGCCATCTGCACCCACTGAATGCCAGCGACTCTCACGATGCCGTCGGTCCATCTAGTGGAATACTTACCTGCGCTGCGTCTTCCGGTTCATGGTCTCCACTCAAGAACCTTTCTTCCCCATCAGTTATCGGTTCTTCGAGTAATGTGGTCCCTTGCAACTTCAACTGCAAATATTAATAGCTATGTTCCGGATTCTATAGCTCAAAGAAACTCTGAGCATAGCTCTCTCCATTGCCCGTTGTGTGACTCTGAGTTTTTCCAAAAGGCTCATTACTAAAAGTAATCACTGATGAATTAACCAATAGGCAGACTACTTATATTCTTCGTCATCATAATCAGCTATCACTGCTAGACATATCATAAGCCTCTCTCAATGAATGTCTGCAGTCCAATCTTCGCATTTTTGTTTTCAGCCACTGCCGTACAACAACGCCACGCTAAAACATTTTTTTTCCATTTTAGAATAGGTTTACTCCGACGGTTATCGGTTTTGCGACAGATATGACCGGCCCAATTCAGCTTGATAATACGCTTAGTAATGTCAGTGGATTAAGTTTTCTGGTGAGTTACTTCATTCCGAATACGATACCAAACGTCAAACATGGCTTTTTCCATTGCTTGCTGAGGAACTCTGAACTTGCGAACAGCTCAAACTGTAAGTGTTTACGCTTTGGCACCGTACAACATGACACGATCATATTTAGAATGATGCATATCAAAAACTAAAGTAAGGACAGATAAATAATTCAGTTGATAGGCAGAGGTGCTCATGTTATTTTACTCAAAATCATAATATTTTAATTGCTCATTGTAAGTGATAATATTCTCTAAGCCAAGAAAATTTTAGAAGCTGAAATAGAAAAATAAAAAATTACTACTTATATACACAATATGAACAGATAGATGAGATTAACTGAGCAAATTTTCTAGAAGCTGGTATGAACTAATTTCAAAAGGTAAAAAAAGTTTTTAAATCTAAAAACTGTTTTTACCATTGATATACAGGGCTACTGGTAATTAGTTAGCATCCTGTAAAGGTCTCAGTAGAAAAAAAAAATGTTCGATGACATTTCCGAATTCGCGAGAAAAAAAATTGCGGTTCCACATTGGTTCCAATCAAAAAAAAAACATTCACTCCCGACAAAATGTATAAAACAGCAGATTTTTCGTCGTAGAACAGCTGTTTTTTTTTACGAATTGAAGCTAGTGGATGATAACTGATTACCAGTAAAACCCTGTATGTAATAAGGTTTTGACCAAAAAAAGTTTAAAAATACTAATTTTATTTTATCATGTCCATTGCCAGTCTTAATAAGTTTCTTCATAGCTCCACGTCAATTAAATAAGCTGTAGGTAACACAAGCGGCACGCTGTCTGGCAAATTCTATTTTTTGTCTCAACTGTAAATGTTCTATATTCAGTAATGTTTTTTGTCCATCACCATCACAATGACTCTATGTTACTCATTCCACGATGAATGCTCAGTGACTAAGTGCCACTAACAATTGGTGATTAATTGTGTGATTTGACTACTTTTGTAGCTTTTTTGGTGGTGACGAAGTTTGGCATAAATGCTAATACTGACTCAAGTCATTAAATTAAAACTAGCTGTGCTTGCTGTTTCACCCGCGTGGGCATTTTGTCAGGAAGCGTACATTATTTAAAATATAAAGTAAATTTTTAGAATAAAAAACTAAAACTGGCGTCTTGGCTCGTGTAGTATTTTGACTTTACTCCTTTACCACCCTTTCAGTTCCACCCTTTTTCTTCCCGCATCCGTCCTCTAATCCACTCAACTCCTGTACCGCCCTTTCCGCCCCAGTTCTGCATTCGTCATGTAATCCACCTCCCGTTTCGCTATTGCAGGCATCTAGGAGATGCAGGTGGCAGGCTGTTCAGTGTGGCATTCTACGGAGGCTTATGTTCAGCAGTGGACGTCTTCTGGCTGACGATGATGACTATTAGTACGTATATCTAAAGAACACAATCAGTGTCGAATGTGTCACTAAAAGTGATTTCTTCCAGCCAACCCTTCATCATTTTCAGCCTATCATGTTCCCACTGCTGGGACACAGGCCTTCTATCACAGAGAGAGAGGATGGGCCCTAACCCTCCATGCTGGCCCAGAGTAGGTATGTTGGTGAATGTCTGTCTTTGAACATTTGAGGACGAACAGACAGACGACATTTGAGGTTACTGGATATACCGATTTCATCACGATGTTTTCCTTCACCGTTGTGCAGCGATGAGCTAAACAAAGGCCCTTTTCCCTGTATCCCTGAATTGGTCAATTTGGAAACGAATTCTCATCGTGTTAAGTAAAACAAAATTGAGATGACAATGGGATCAATAGTGAGACGACTCCCTATTTGACAGTCTGCACGAATGCCTCAACTGAAGGATGCCTTTTGCTCTGGATTATCTACACCTTACGAATAACTTTACTGCCGACAGCTGATTTTGATTCAGACAAACTTTCATACTATAAAAAAACTGTTTTAGCATAATTGTTTATTTTGAACCGAAATTCAAAAAACTGAACGCTTGTATTGTTATTTTAATTCGTACAGCTTAGATTTTAGATTTACAGCATAAATATAATCAATCATTTTATATCTAAAAAAATGTTGGAATACGCAAGTTGAGGTCGCACAAAGAGATCTTGACTCCTGGAAATATGTATTTATAAGAAAAATATTTAAAACACTTAATTATTATTAATGTACCTACCTATAAACAAATTAATGTATAAACATATTTTCGTTATTATTAATAAATATATATACGTTATTATTGTTCCTGAGATTCCTAAGTACCGCAGTCCGCACCCAGTAGATAAATTAAGAATCATGAGAAGAGATAAAACACCGAAAACAATAAAACTGGAAACAAAGACTACTAGAACTTCTCAGCCTAGCTTTATAAGCATCATTAGGAAATAAAAATCGGCCACACAAGAGGATTAATGGTCATCATCACGTCACTTTAAGTGGCTTTACATCAGCATTCCCGTTCGGTAAATTTTCGCTTTTATTGCGATAAAGAAGATAAACAAAGCAATCATTTCAAGTAGGCGTTATTACACGGATGTTGTAATACTGGCCGATAGACGGTCTAATACCTATATACCTACAGGATTGATTTGTACAGGTTTTTTGTGATTAAAGTACCTAAGTCGGTGAGTATAGGCTGAGTAAAGTTAAACAGTCTTTATTTCTACTACAGTACTAACAATAGTCTATTGTATTTAAACCGATTTGTTGTTATAGTCGTAGAAGTCGCCTTTGTGGCTCGAACCTCTCCTAAATATCTCCAAACTTTTCTTGTTCTAGCTTTCCTTTGCAGTCCTGTATTTGTAGAAGTCGCCTCTGCAGCGTGTTTTCTAAGTATCTCTAATCATCTCTATTTCTCGCCTTCCTCATCCATTTGGTTCTGTATTTGTAGAAATCGCTTCTGCGGCATAGAAATCTCCTGAATCTCTTCAAACTTCTCTTTCTCTCTCCTTTCAGTAAACAGATCTTTCTGTGAAAATATCTCTCCATCTTTTCTTTTTTCTTCTCTGATTTCTTTTCCCGTTTCGTGGAATCCATTGCGTAGTCTTTTTTGTCCATCTGCTATCTTCAAGCCTACAGAAGTGGCCTGCCCATTTCTATTCTAATGATCGTATTCGTATCATATTCTTTCTGATATCGTTCGATCGTATCTGATACTTTCTTATTATTATAAGACAATATATACTTATAGTAGCTTGGTGGCCAACCTTATTATCAGAATTTTTACGCCTCCGACATGGCTAAATGTATAAAAAGTAACCTATACGTTACCAGGACATAAGCTAAGTCTACAGTATGTTAAAGTATATCTAAATACATAACTGTATAGATTACGGAGTTAAGTGGAACAAACATACTCGTTTACACACAAACTTTGAATACTTAGCAAAGTAGTTTTTTCATTACCATTTTATCTGCTTAGAAATGTTCTTCAAAAAAGTCATTTACTTCCAATATTTTGATGTAACCACAACAATCGATTTACATATTTCGACTTCCGTATCGCTCCCTTACTCTACCACCCTTCAACCGATTACATTACAGTAATTCGATCTGACCGCAGGCACGACAAATTAGTAGAAATATATGATGCACGAAATCGATAAATCGGCAACCGAATCAATTGTAAATCGATTTACCTACATCGAATTGTACCCATCGCAGGCATGCGCCATCCATCACCAATGAAATGACCAACAATTACAGTCCTTTATGAATAGGAAACGTATAATCCGAGGACGAATTGGTCTATTTCCGACGTAAATCGACGACTCAATTCGACATGGTGTGGACAAATGCAGGAAAAATGAACTTGCACCTTATCTTAACTGTATACAAGCTATTTTTGTATACTATTTGAAGCAAAACGTGTGAAAAGATTAGCAAAATAAATCGATAATTATCGGCCATTGTGACAATTACCAAAATATAGAGCACACGGAGGTCCATTCTAATGGATTAGGGGATCGAGTAATGTCCGTTTGAACTTTTTGGTCATCTGCCAGTTGAAATTTAAAAGGTGTTATTTTGCCACGTGACCTGCACAAAAGCTTATACATTGCATTAGTTATGACTGTCACCATTGCTTTTAAAATAAACGATGTACGATTAGGCACATAAAAATCGTGATCTTAATTGCAATTATTTTATAATAAGTATTCATGACAATATTATTTGTATCAATGGAGTTATCGCGTCAATAAGCATCAGAATGTATTATAATTATGTATACATCTATTTGCCTATTTATATATATAGAACCGAATCATAAAATCTCATTATTTATTTTTATTACATCTAATTTATAAAAATGAACGAGTATTTGGGTTTACGATGCCAAATCCGATTTGTAGAGAATGATAGAAACGCCTATTAAACAGAAGCTTGTTAATAACTATAAAATTGTTATTGCCAATCACATTTGTATAAGTGACACACCTTTACTTCTGCTAGTATATTATTTGATAAATGTTATGATACTTAGGCAGACTTTAATATTCCGTTTTGTTGGGATATATAACTTTCTACATGGCAGTCCTATTATATATTCTAGATAAGAGACTTATAGAGCGGTTTCACATAGGTATATTAAATAACCAGTCAATGTTAATGGAGTCGCAGGAATCCAGTCGTAATAATGATATAAAATTAACGAAAAATTTGCGCTAAATATGACTCTGTGCCAGTCATTGATTTCGGAATTGTTTTTACCCGCTCGCTACCCGTACGTACCGCTTCTACTTCCAAAATATATGTGCAAATAAAATGACGAAAAGCCAATCTTATAAACTCTCTAATCTATACAGATTCAATGATAACAGCCGCTCCATAGTCTTCCTACCCTTACCATTAATACCTAACGCTATTTGTCGTCGGTGGGTAATAATGTAAGTAGTTTTATAAAAATAAAATAAAAAACTCCAATGTAATAATTTGGTATTTAGTTACTACTCGTGACGTATTTTTTTTGTTTGAGAGTCGTGACCTACGATTCCTGAAGTCCTCTGTGATTGTTTTTAACCATCGTCTGCAGTCCTCGGTGACACGTCCCACGTCATAGACCCGTGTCGAGAGTGCAAATGTTCTTTCTCATGATCTACAATTTTCTTGTAAAATACGAACAATATTGGTTCAGCTACCTAGTCCTGAAAAGGCAATAATCAAACATAAAATTATTTAGGCATTTTTGAGATTAGAATACAAGTACAAAATCATTAATTCGGACATAATTTATAGTAAGAAGGCTCCCGAACTACTCAGAGACGGGGGAGCCAATGGCTTCTACTATTAGTGTATCAATTAATTATACCAAAACAGCAATATAATATTTTAAAATTTAGTAATAAATATTTAAAAGTATTTTAAAATTTTGATTATTATGCCAATAAGTAGCCAAAAGAAAAATAATAATAAGATAAAATAATTTTTAATCCATTAAATGCAACAGTCTGCGCTATTCTATGCGAAGTTTGTGTGTGTGTGTGTATGTGTGTGTTTGTGTAGTGTGTGTGCGTGTGTGTATATAGTGTGTGTGAGTGTGTGTATGTGAGTATGTAAAAGTGTCAAATTAAAACCAAAAATCAAAAATGAATGACGAATGTATAGCTATTTTAATATTAGTAGAGTGGTTTTCATGAAAGGATTCACCCGATGTCATCGCGTATAAATCACTATCAGTATCATTTCTCGTGCAGAATTTTAGGCATCCTACACGACTCTTTAACGTTGGCACATCAATAAAAATCTCTTGCGTCCAAACATATTAACCTGACAACTACAACTTGGAAATTTAGTTCCGCTTTTTGCCGTAGGACTTCTCTCTCTACTGTACAATACGCGACGCAAAAGTTGACAGCGATTTTCTTTTCAAAGGAAAGCCATGCTAAGATATTTCCACTACTCTAATATTATGTAGATTGCATAACTATCGCGGTAATAATATAATGCTGATTTGATTAGATGTGGCGCGTAGATAACTTTTGAGTGGTGTGTTTACTCTGAAACATTTAATTAAATCAATAATCGAGATTACATATTAATTGATAGTCATTGTCAATTATATTGGGGGGATTACCTAAGGAAATGGAAAACTATAATTAGGTTAAGGTTATTTTGTATAGCTACGTTTTACGTCAAGTGCTACGCAATTAGCAAAAGGTAATAAGTATATTTTTTTAGGGTTCCGGACTTAATAACTACTCAGAGAAGGTAAGTTTCCAAACAACGCCTTCTCAAAACGTAAGCCACAAATTCGCTTTGTAGCTTACGTTTCGATTGGTATTTTAAACGATTTAAGCAAGAAAATTAATGGATTACCTGTGGAATGTCACACCATAACTCTTATGCTGCTTTTCTGATTTGTTGTGGTACGATTTCACCGCGCAAATTGTCATAGTAAATTTTTTATATATTTTTTGGTGTCATATATGACACCATTTGAATGGCTTAAATTTTGCGAATTTACTTGGTTTCTTTGTGTAGTTATTCTAAGGTTCCGGACCTCAAAAAAAAACCATCTTGTTGTCTGTCTGTCCGTCTGCCAAGACCCCTTTTCTCAGGAACGCGTAAAGGTATCAAGGTGAAATTTATATCAAATACTCGAAGCTACAATTATCTAAAAATCTAATTTGTAAGTCAACGTGATCGCAAGATATGACCGTTTATGTCGCATATTTTGCAATTTCACAGGTTGTCCTAGTGAGGAGGGCGAAGCGATAGTAAAAAAAATTTTTTGAATAATAAAAAAATCTTTAATCGTTCCTTGAATGTTGCCACGTTTGGCAGCTTTTACCTTACCTTATTTTAAAATACAAGTGGCTTTCCTGACCTTAATATTTATATTATATCACTCTAATTCATTCAAAAATGTTGTAAGATTCCCAAACTACTTTCTTCACAGATCGTAAGGTTGTAACACGAATTATTTAGTCAATTACCATGTAAATGCGAATCGAGCCTTGATGCCTATCAATAAAGCTCGATGGCCAATAAATTGTAATTTGGGGAAAGTTGGAAGTCCAAATTATATGGTTCAGTACTGTCACTGTACATTACACCTAATTGGAGGGTCTTATGCACAGAAAAGAGAAGTAGAAAAATTTTTCTCTTCTGTGGTCTTATGCACGTCTTATGCGTAATTAGAAAAAAAATATATAAAAACAAGGCTATGAGTTTTTAGGAGCTGTGAAATGTTCAGTGAAAAGTATTTATACTTTCAAAAAAGAAGGTTCTCAATGCGTTTTTTAAAATGTTTGTTACCTCAGATTCAGTCATTTATAAACAGATTTGGAAAATTATTTTCTTCTTTTACACTTTCACATTGGTCTCAGAAATTTCATCAAATTCGGTGCAGTAGTTTGGTAATTAACTAGAAAATTCATATTTTACTAATTTTGAAGTCGGTTTTAGGGTTCCGTGTCCAAAGGGTAAAAACGGGACCCTATTACTAAGCCTACGATGTCTGTCTATCTATCCGTCCTACCTATTAACGGCTGTATCTTTCGAACCGTAATAGATAGCCAGAATGTTACGGTGGATTAACTAAAAACAATAAGAAAGTCAAAAAGTAAAAACGAAAGGGGGGTGTCATCATACAACAAACGTATTTTTTTAACGTATTTCTGTATTAGCTCTAACGTAAAAACGGTAATACGCACAAGCCAAACTTGGTGTGATTATAATGGTGCAGATTCTTAAGTATAACAACAAATAATAAATAATGGCCAAGTGCGACTCGGTGACAAATTTCTGTTCATTACAAAGTTATAACTGGTAATTTCGTTACTCAACATGTGATCATGACCATTAGTCATAACTGCCTGACTAACAAGACTGCTAAATAAGACCTTAAGCTTACACTCAACTGATAGTGTGCTGAACTTTACGCATTTCAGGAGGGAAGTGGCGGAAGGCCGGATCTAAAGATACCAGTGGAAATCCTTATCCTGTAGTAAGACAGTAAGTATAGGTAATACCCACATAAAAGTATTAGTTCTCCATGCAGCCTAATAATACCCTGCGGCCGTCTACGTAGCCGTAGTTCCGCAACCAGTTACGAATGAGGAAAAAATGATCTTTTGACAAAGCCAGTTTCGTACAAAGAATTATATTTCTGTACTCGAAACCACGGTTCCGTACAAGGAATTTATTTTTATCGTTCGTCGAATCATTTATTGTTAAAATTTATTCAGTCCGACCAAGTGTCAAAAGAGTGAGGCACGTATAACACTGACGCGATGTAGCAGGCTGGGGGCAATTTAGAGAAAAGTTTCTAATTTTTTAGTCAAGATTTTTACTTTGTATTGTGTAAATGGCTTACTAAAACACACTGTTGCAAGACTAGTAGATAATTACAGCTGCAAAAACATTCTTCACTAGTTACGCACGTTATAACAAAAAAGTGTGCAAACAATCCAACAGTTTATTGTAGCCTCTTCAAGTTTAGTGTCTAGCCGTACTACATTAGCAGGCAAATACGTAAGCACTTGCATTGTATTTAAAAACAAGTTATGTCTGCACAAGAGTGCTTCTGATTTGCTGGTCACGCACTCTGGCATTTCTATACATAGAACAGACTATCAGACAGATGTTTCATTACTTAATATTAGGCTTCGTGAAAAATATAATTGAATGTAATATGTATACTAAAGAAATTATTGAAATCGCCTTTTTTTAAATAAATAATAGGCTTGCGTTCGCCCCCATCTCGAATAAGAATAAGAATAAAGCTTGCGTTTGACCACCATCTCGCCTGATGTTATGCGATGATGCGGTCCACGTTGGAGCACGCTTGCCTAGAAGAAACCGATTCACTCGTGATTTGAAGACACCCAGATTGTAACCACCGGGGAACACCCATTCAGGCAGAGCATTCCACAGATTAGCAGTTCGCACAATAAATGTGGAATCATAGCGCTTCGTACGCCTAATAAAGTACTGAGATATAAGCGCTCAAAGTTTTTAGCCGGTTTAGAAAGGGATGCTCTGTCCCTGTCCCACAAAGTGAGTGCCAGTAGAGAGTATAGAGTTTGTATGACGTACTTACAAGTGACGTCATTTGAAAGTATAGTGCGCTCTCTGTCTAGCAAGATATTAAAGTGCTCATATCTTTCATAATTTTGAACACATTTTAATTTTGTTTCCCCAGCCAGCTTTTTAATAAGACTTGACAATAAAAAAATCAGTCCCGAAGCCTACTCCGAAAACTTCCACTGAGCAGTCTTTTTACTGGTAGAGTTACGATAGGTCTCTCCCAAAGCATGCCACTTAGTCCGATCGTCGGCTTTCCGTCGGATACGGAAAAACCGAGCTTTAACTTCTAATAGTTCCTTACAAGGAAAGTCGACTTCACAGGAATCCATCCGCTAATTTTCCACCTTTGTAGGTGGAATATTATCTTAAAGTTTATATGAGGCCACTCTCGAGATACAGGGTCAATAAAATATATTCATTCATTCAACATTTTTAAGAGCGTAGCTCTTGTTAGTGGTCCATCAGGCTTGACGGTCTTCTATTAGCGCTTGCACCTCTCTGTACGACATGTCATATGCCTTCTCTTTTATTTGGTCTAAGAATACTCTTCTTTGTCTTCCCGGTCCTCCTTTCCTTTTACTTTTCCCTATATGATGGAATGGAAGAAGGAAAAAAATATTAAAAATTTAACATAGTTAAACTTAGTTCACAATCGACGGAGATATCACGTAACATATTAACATAGAAAAAAAATACGATTTGAGAACCTACTTTTTGTGTTTGAAAATTTATTATCAGTCATCATTTATAGATGTAACACAAATATAAGTGTGTACGGATGCCGCAAGTCCACAGTTCAAGTGCACGACCTACCTACACCGTGGCATAGGTACTCGACATTCCTCGACAGACATAAGGAGGAACTCTTCGAAGTCAGGTGCAAATCCACGGCGCCATTTCTGATTCAATATGACACACATTCGAACTAACGTTTGTACGAGTGCCTTTTATGCAGCGTTTACCATTTCACTATCACACTTCAGTCTTCACCTCGTGTTATAAATTCGAATGTAACTCTGCATCTTTGTCTTTTTGATTGTTATGTTTTCAATAAGTAACGGTTTAACTGATTTTGATGAAAAATATGTTTGACAAAAGTGTTTTTTCAACATGGGTTGGAAGTTTTGGCGCCAACATGAAAATACGATAAAATCACACGTTTGTTGTATTGTTATCGTAATCCTTTGTTTTCAGCATTTTGATTTTATTATTATTTCTAAGTGAACCCGCCGTAACATGTTCTGGGAAAGTTTCAACTATTACGGTTATACGGTTCAAAAGAGACTACCGTTAAAATGTAGGACATACGGATTATTTCAACGTAGGTTTAGTATCAAAGTCGCACAACGAGCTATGGAGAGGGCTATGCTCGGGGTTTCTCTACGAGATCGAATCCGAAATGAGGAGATCCGTAGACGAACGAAAGTCACCGACATAGCCCACCGGATTAGTAAGTTGAAATGGCAGTGGGCAGGGCACATATCACGCAGAACAGATGGCCGATGGGGCCGAAAGGTTCTGGAATGGAGACTACGGACTGGTAAGCGCAGCGTAGGACGTCCACCCACAAGATGGACAGACGACCTAAAAGAGACCGCAGGGAAACGCTGGATGCAGGCCGCTTCCAACCGGCCCTTTTGGAGATCGATGGGGGAGGCCTATGTCCAGCAGTGGACGTCCTACGGCTGAAATGATGATGATGATGATGAGGTTTAGTATTAGTGTCGTGATATCCCTTGGGTACAGAACCTTTAAAAGTAGTTTGGAAGCTTAGTTTAAAAGTTGTTCCAGAGTAGTTCCACGATACTGTATTAAACTATCACGGACAGTTATATGATTATTAACTATTAAAAGTTTATTAATCATTAAAAGTTACATGGTGCATGTAACTGCGCTGAAATATTGGGAGTTCAATCTACAACCTTATCGCGGTAAATATCCCGTTAATAACTTCGACCAAACTAAAATGAAAGGACGGGCCATAACCATTGAACTTGCTCAGTAAAAATGAGTCCAAATCGTCGGAAATATTTTTCAACACCTAATTATAACCATGTACAGTGCATTTGTTACAAAACATAGATAGCGGTTTTTGTTGTGTATTTACACTTCGGGAAAGCACACGAAGGCATCATTTTGTCAGATGTTTCGTTATCATGTAACAATAGTCATATCTTGCATTTCCTACGGCTAGAGACCGACTGAAACAAAGTGAGCGCCAGCGCTCATTTTGTAATTTTCAAATATGCGCTTCTTCTTGGCCCGTCCATTCATTTTATTTTGGTCGAATTTAATAATAATATAACTGTAGTACTTTCTACCTTTTGAAAATTATCAAGTGTATTATTGTCAATCAATTGCGCACAAACCATCCTTCATTCAACAGGCCATAAAAAGGATATTATTTCACCTCCCCGATAAGATACTAAGTACATCCTAAACTTACCTAATTAGTAAACACTAGAACTTATCTTCACCTACATTTCTTTAGCAGTTTCGCAATCGGAAAGTGCTTGATATGAATCTGGGACGTTTCCTGAGGACGGTAATTCTGGCGTACTCTACATCGTTTCTATTCCCGCCATACTCATGTCCATCTCAATTAGACTGACAAGTAACAAAAACATATCTATTGTCTGAGAATATAATTTTAAGGACGGTTATTATTTAATGCGGTTATCGAATTCTAGGTGACAGTTATGAAATGCTGCGAAAGTGGTGATAACAGTGTCTGGGCCTTGACCTGTTTTATATCGATTGTTTTTAGCATGATACAAAATTAAATGAATTCCAAGGCTTGCTTGCAAGTGTGTGTCCAACCAAAATGTTGATTGTGTGTTTAGAAAAAGCTAAAACTGACTAAAGATTTTTTATGCTACTATAGTCTAGATGCACGAGTACTTAGACGTCAAATCAATCATGGATTAAATCGATCCGTTCCGTACTTTGTTGCCATACTCAACCAGGGTCATTATGTGATACCAAATTAAACGTCATCATCATAAGCCACTAAACGCCTACTGCTGAAAAAGTTAAACATGCTACCTAAGATTTGTATGTGAATTTCATAATGTGCGCACTGCGCAATAAATCATTGAGTATTGAGTAAACATTTAACATTAAAAGTGCAACTGAAAATTTGCCATGGAAGCTTTAGCCTAGCTTTAGCCAGTCGGTCAGTCTAGCGTCCAGTCTTTATGGTCAGGTTTTAAAACAAAATTATAGAGTTTGGCGTATGGCATAAGGCTTAGTGGGCTAGTCTCCATGAATAGTAGACCACTGGTTTTTCTAAACCCTGACTTCAAGATTATTCAAGTTCAGGTGCAGTATTAAAACAACAAAAAAAAGAAGTAAATAGAACGGAAATGAGAAGGAAAATTTGTTACCAGGAATGAGTGAACCTTGATTGAACATTCTTATTTAGATCAACGCGGATTTCGAATGACTGACGTTTTCGTTTATATAGGTAGAACTGGCTACATCTTACCAGAAATGCATTGACAGCCGAACTAATTTCAACAAAAAAATAAAAATCTGTGATTAAAACGCATCTTAGTGTCTTAAGGTTGACTTTCATGCAACGCGGCCGATCGTAGCCGCGCGCGTCTGACGCACTCGGCTGATGTGATTTGAAAATGTATGGTCGCGTCAGTCGTCGGCCACACGCTTCTGACGCAGACTTCGGAAGCGGCGCCATACATTTTCATAGTACGAAGTATTGTCGCATCAACCGCGTTGCACGGAAGACTAGGAATATCATCTTCGACAATATCGTTGCATACCAACAGGTGTTAAGTTATAAATACGAAAATGTATTTCTTTGTTTGTTCTTCTTTTACGCAGCAACAGTGCAACAGATTTGTGCTTAATTTTCTATTTGACTGCCAGAGTGGGCATGAAACTTCTTCGCCGTTTTGTAGTTCATATTCCGAAAACCCGCACTAAGTGCTTTGATTCCACATTTATTGTGCGAACTGCTGTAGAATGCGCTGCCTGAATATGTTCCCCGATGGTTACAATCTGAGTGTCGTCAAATCGCAAATGAATCGGTTTCTTCTAGGCAAGCGTGCTCCAATGTAGACCGCATCATCGCTTAACATCAGGCGAGATGGTGTTCAAATGTGTTAGCATTTCGGCCAAGAAATCACCTCATGAACTATTTTACACACAATTCGTTTACACTTGTTCTCGCTTCGAGGTTCGATCACAGAAAGAGGGTGATTGCAATGCAACCGCCACTTATATACTGTGTTCGTTGGCAGTCGACAAAAGACTGTCAACTGTCAACGAACACGTGTGAACTTCGCCAATACAGTTTCATTATAATGGTGTTGTTAGTTCATCTATACATTAAATGATTAAACTAAAGTTGTTTTACATTCGGCCATCCAACTCAATTACACGTCCTCGTGTATACGTGTCATGTATTATATGATAATAGACATTATACGTGTTAATTAAATTTGTACTTTACAATCTTATTTTGAAGTCTTATACTATCGTTTTATGTTACATAATATCAGAATGCAACTGCATACTGAAAAGCACATCATATCAGACTAAAACCGAATCTGGTTTAGTTAAGTCAGTACGCAACTGCGTACACTGTCTCTTACGCAACTGCGTACATCGGCTCTTACGCGACTACGTACACCGGATCTTACGCAACTGCGTACAATGTCTCTTACGCAACTGCGTACATCGGCTCTTACGCGACTACGTACATCGGATCTTACGCAACTGCGTACAATGTCTCTTACGCAACTGCGTACATCGGCTCTTACGCGACTACGTACACCGGATCTTACGCAACTGCGTACAATGTCTCTTACGTAACTGCGTACTGGAGGCTCCGCTGCAGGCTCAGCTGGCAGGTTCGACGGCAGGCTCAGCCGCAGGCTCGACAGCAGGCTCAGCCGCAGACTCCGCGGCAGGCTCCACTGCAGGCTCCGCTGTATGCTCCGCCGCAGACTCGACCGCAGGCTCGACAGCAGGCTCAGCCGCAGGCTCGACGGCAGGCTCGACAGCAGGCTCAGCCGCAGGCTCGACGGCAGGCTCAGCCGCAGGCTCGACAGCAGGCTCAGCCGCAGACTCCGCGGCAGGCTCCACTGCAGGCTCCGCTGTATGCTCCGCCGCAGACTCGACCGCAGGCTCGACAGCAGGCTCAGCCGCAGGCTCGACGGCAGGCTCGACAGCAGGCTCAGCCGCAGGCTCGACGGCAGGCTCAGCCGCAGGCTCGACAGCAGGCTCAGCCGCAGACTCCGCGGCAGGCTCCACTGCAGGCTCCGCTGTATGCTCCGCCGCAGACTCGACCGCAGGCTCGACAGCAGGCTCAGCCGCAGGCTCGACGGCAGGCTCGACAGCAGGCTCAGCCGCAGGCTCGACGGCAGGCTCGACAGCAGGCTCAGCCGCAGGCTCGACGGCAGGCTCAGCCGCAGGCTCAGCCGCAGGCTCGACAGCAGGCTCAGCCGCAGACTTCGCGGCAGGCTCCACTGCAGGCTCCACTGTATGCTTCGCCGCAGACTCGACCGCAGGCTCGCCAGCAGGCTCAGCCGCAGGCTCGACAGCAGGCTCGACAGCAGGCTCAACGGCAGGCTCGACAGCAGGCTCAGCCGCAGGCTCGACAGCAGGCTCAGCCGCAGACTCGACAGCAGGCTCAGCGGCAGGCTCGACAGCAGGCTCAGCCGCAGAATCGGCGGCGGAAATTTGCATATATAACAATAAGTACACTAATCGGATATATAATCTGAAGAACTTTTAACATGAGCACAGTTATTTAGTAATTAGTATTAAATTAATCATTAGTAAAGAAATTATAATCAAGAAAACGCAAGGAATAAAACAGCCACTTTGTACAATAACTATTAATTAGGGCTCTAAAAAAAAACATGACTAGCAAACAGGTTTTGAACCACTTAACAAAAGACAAATTACACTCTGTGGACATGGGAAAATAAGAAGACATCTGTAACTTATTAATCCCGATTCTGATTTGTTAGCATTTCGGCCAAGAAATCACCTCATGAACTATTTTACACACAATTCGTTTACACTTGTTCTCGCTTCGAGGTTCGATCACAGAAAGAGGGTGATTGCAATGCAACCGCCACTTATATACTGTGTTCGTTGGCAGTCGACAAAAGACTGTCAACTGTCAACGAACACGTGTGAACTTCGCCAATACAGTTTCATTATAATGGTGTTGTTAGTTCATCTATACATTAAATGATTAAACTAAAGTTGTTTTACAAATGCAAGCATATTAATTATTTAAAAAAAACAGATCAACGTGATTTTTAGGGATAGGTAAGGGCTAGACAGAAAAATTTATGTCCCAAAAAAATTACGGTTCCTGAAGGAATGTTCACGAGGGTGAAACCGCGGGGCGCAACTAGTATGCTATAAAAAAGGTATTTATGAGGAGTACTGTATGTAATAAAACAAGCATAAAGGTTTCATTACAAAAAAGTTTTAGGTACGGTCAGTGCACAAAAAGGTTTTACGTACGTAATTAACGCGCGCAACTGTATGTGTGTAGAAGTGAATAAACAATCGAATGTCAACACTTTAGGGAGCAATGCCTCGGCGGCGCGGGCGCAGCGAGCGTGGCTTGTGTTTGTCCACTGACTGGACTGGTGTGTGGCTAGCTTCATTACTGATTCTTATGTTTCTATGTAGAAACAAGCCTTGCTTCAAAAACATTTTTTAAATAAGCTTTTATTTATTTAATAGGTACTTCAAATTTTTATAAAATTGTTTTTATTTTTTTGTGTTGGTGGCTATTTTGAAAATATTACAATATTGGGTATTTCATTTTGTATTGTTACCAGAAATAAAAGTTTATGCAATATCAGCAAAATCGGTTTGGTGGAACTGATTCTAATTCAGCTTGTAAGATTTGAAAAATTTAGATTTCTAAAATTGTAAGTTAAATAATAAAATTAAGCTCGTAAAAAAAAAGTTAGGTTGTATGATAATTAGTTTTTAGGGTTCCGTACCTCAAAAGGAAAAAACGGAACCCTTATAGGATCACTTCGTTGTCCGTCTGTCTGTCTGTCCGTCTGTCAAGACCCTTTTTCTCAAGAACGCGTAAAGGTAGCAAGTTGAAATTTATACTAAATACTTGGGTATACGGTTTCTATCGGCTGTAAAAAAATAAAAGTTGTAAGTCAACGCAATCAAAAGATATGAACGTTTATGTCGCATATTTTGCTATTTCGCAGGGAAATCAAAACCTATAGGGTACTTCCCGTTGACCTAGAATCATGAAATTTGGCAAAAGGCAAGGTTTTGTAGCACATATATAGGAATAAATCTGAAAGTCACAAATTTGAAGTTATATCATTTAAAAATAATTATTTTCCTATTACAAACTTACATTTTGTAGTTGGAATGTATGGACGAACCTTATTATCAACTACAAAGTTAAGTTTGTCTTTCAATATTTCAACTTCAGTTAGTTTTTGTTGTGTTTATTATACTCTGATAATGTGGGTAGGTCTCGCGGTTTGTTCGAACTACCACCAAGAGAAATAAACAGTTGTAACTAAGCCAAGCACGCGTTTGATTGTCGCTCCCGTTTCCCGGTCCTAGTTTACGAATATAATATCTCTCGGCAAAATCAAAGAATTTAATGTGAGTGCGGGGAATTGGACTTTGTTCTGTGAAAGGGTGGGCATGTATTTTCGTGCTAATGCAATAAAAGACGACCTCAGGCTTCCGACTCTGATCTCGCTAGTGGGCAATGAAATCTACGAGCTAATGGTAAATTTGTCGAGCCCTAAAAAGCCAATAGATTTAACCTACGAGGCGGTCGTCGAATTGGTACGGGGGCATTTACAACCGAAGCTTTCTGTCATGGCGGAACGTTACAAATTCCGTCAGAGGCGGCAAGCGGTTGACGAAAACATGATGCAGTACTCAGCCGCGTTGAAGAAAATGGCGAAGGATTGTGATTTTGGGAGCGCGCTCAGTGAGAATTTCCGCGATCAGTTCGTGTGCGGGGTGAGCAGTGACTTAATACGGCAGAGGCTATTCTCGGAGCCTGAATTGTCGTATATGAAGGTGATGACGTTGGCAACAGCCCTGGAGGCTGCAGAAGGGGATTTGGCAGCCGTGGACTCATCGGCGGCGTCAGGCAGCGGGTCGGCGGCGGCATCTATCACGAGCGCGGTGCATGCGCTCCACGTGGCGTTGCGCGACCGCGCGCACCGCCCAGATGGCGGCGGGAAACAAGCCTGGCACGAAATGTGGGGCATGTGGCAGTCAGCATCGAGCAGACACTTGCAGATATGTTAACTTTGTTTGCAATAGCTGCAAAATCCGGGGGCATTTGAAAAAAGTTTGTCCGTACAAAGGCTTGGACGGTACCAGGCGAGGAGGGGGCGGGCGCTCTTTCGGTGCACACTACGTGC
Organism: Agriopis aurantiaria; assembly: GCA_914767915.1. Taxonomy (NCBI): domain Eukaryota; kingdom Metazoa; phylum Arthropoda; class Insecta; order Lepidoptera; family Geometridae; genus Agriopis; species Agriopis aurantiaria. The sequence continues at coordinate 11,976,730 of OU611992.1, read as the reverse complement.
AGCCAGCCGTGGTGGCGCGGCCCACTGGTGAACAAGACAGCTCTGCTTCAGACAAAGAAATGGAACCGCTATTTCAGATGGTTCTAGGTGACTATACACCGGTGAGTCTCATTGTAAACATTAACGGTACCAGTGTTAAAATGGAAGTTGACACGGGGACTCCGTGTTCGTGTGTTAGTGCAGCGACATACAGAGAACTGTTCAGTGATATTAAGTTAGAGAAATCAAGATATGTTTTTCGCTTTTATGATGGTAAATCTAAGGTAAAACCCCTAGGTAGCATAAAAGTCAATGTACAATACGGTAAAAATAAGAAACAGCTGGATCTCTTTGTAATTGATAACGGTGTGACGTCATTAATCGGCCGACAATGGTTAGCCGAGCTGCAAATAAAGCTTCCCGTGTTGCGATATCCGCCCACCGATATCGGTAATCATTTTAAAATCGAGCCAATTAATGACGAAATCCTTAATATTCTCGACAGACATAAGGAGGCGTTGAGCGGCGGCCTGGGACGGTACACGGGAGGCTGTGCACGGCTACGGGTGCGTCGGGACGCCGCGCCGGTGTTCCACCGCGCGCGCAGCGTGCCTTTTGCAATGCGCGAGCGCGTCGAAACCGAGCTCGACGTGATGCTACGGGACGGCGTCATCGAGCCCGTCGAGTGCTCGGACTGGGCCACGCCGCTAGTGTTGGTACCTAAAGGTGACGGCGCACTGCGCATATGCGCTGATTTCAAGGTAACGCTCAATCCTGTACTGACGGTCGATAGGTATCCGCTGCCAAGGGTATAATAGATGAGTTGCTCGCGAACTTAGCTGAAGGCAAGAATTTACAAAAATTGATTTATCGCAGGCCTATAATCAAATATTGCTATCTGAGGACTCGGAAAAGTACACAGTTGTTAACACGCACTGCGGATTGTTTAGATAAAAGCGTCTAGTTTATGGGCTCGCTTCTAGTAGTGGGATTTTCCAACGAGTCATCAGCAGTGTAGTCGAGGGCGTTCCGGGCGTCCAGTGTTTCGCTGATGATATAATTTTGACGGCCAAAAGTAGGGATAGCCATTTGAAAGCGTTAGAAATTATCTTCCAGAGACTAGAGGCAGCCGGTCTGAAAGTAAAACAAAGCAAATGCTCGTTCTTAAAAAAATAATTCAAGTACTTAGGGTTCATTGTCGACAAGAACGGTATCCGGCCGGATCCGGAAAAACTGAAAGCGATAGATAGTATGCCGAATCCGGGTAACGCAACGGAATTGAAGTCGTTCCTGGGTATGGTGAATTTTTATGCGATATTTGTTAGGAATCTGAGCGAAATACTGCACCCGTTAGATGAGCTGTTGCGGAATAAAGTCCGATGGGAGTGGACGGCGAGACACGCGTGCGCGTTCGACCGCATGAAACAGATGGTAATGAGCAGCGACGTGCTGGCGCACTATGACCCGCGGCTCGAGCTGGTCTTGACTTGCGACGCGAGTTCGGTAGGGGTCGCTGGTGTCCTTTCACAGCGTGACGTCACGGGGGAGGAGCGCGCGGTTGCTTACGTCTCGAGGAAACTTACCAAGGCTGAGCAGGCGTACGCACAGATACATAGGGAGGCACTCGTATCGTTTATTGCGTAAAAAAGTTTCATCAATACTTATATGGTAGGAAATTTCGATTCAAAACTGACCACAAGCCGTTGGTCAGCATGTTCGGCCCGCAGAAGGGTATCCCAACCATGGCTGCGAGTAGAATGCAGAGGTGAGCTCTCATCCTTTCTGCGTACAGCTTTGACATAGAGTACGTAAACACGACCAGTAACGGCGCTGATGTCTTATCACGCCTGCCCGTGTTTGAGAAAACCGCTTACGAGCCGCCCGAGCAAACGTACCTACATTTCGCGGCCGATGCAATGTTGCTAGACAACGACGGGATCCCATACTGAGCAGGGTTTATGGGTACGTCGAGAACGGTTGGCCCAGGAATGTCAACGTGAAACAGCTCGAACCGTATTTAGCTAGAAAGTCAGAGCTGTACGTAGAGTTAAGATGCGTTATGTGGGGGCACAGGGTGGTAGTACGAGCATCGTGTAGACAGTGGGTTTTGCAGGAGTTGCATGGGGCCCACATGGGAATCGTTAAGACTAAGGCGTATGCCCGCTCATACGTGTGGTATCCAGGCCTGGATGAAGATGTGGAGGCCCAATGTCGAGCATGTGGTACTTGCGCCGCGGTGGCGCCAGCGCCTACCGCCGCGCCATCCGCGCCGTGGCGCTGGCCGAATTCACTGTACGAGAGGGTCCATTTTGATTTTCTCGCGCCGATCGATGGCAATACTTATCTAGTTTCAGTAGATGCTAGGTCTAAACGGGTAGAGGCGTTCAAAATGGGGCGCACTACGGCGGATGCAACAATCGCAAAGTTGCGAGAGTCCTGGTCGTGGTGGGGGATTCCAAGGCAACTCATGACAGATAACGGGCCAGCCTACACGAGTAAACAGTTTGCAGATTTTTTAATGGGGAATGGCGTGTATCATGCTTTTCCGCTCCGTTTCACCCATCATCTAATGGGGTAGCAGAGAACGCAGTGAAACTCATTAAAAGTGTGATAAAAAAATCACGTATTGATGGTGTAGACCCCGAGCTAGCGATACAAAGATTCTTGTTAGTGTATCATAACACTCCACACTGTACAAGTGTACAACGGGTGAGAGTCCAGCCCAAATGCTACAAGGTAGGCGGTTGAGGACTAGGTTAGACGTGGTAAGACCCGAGCACGGGCAAAGGGCACGGAACAAAGAACTCGTAGCTTTAGAAGATGCACAAGGGTCGCGGCAACTCACTCCGGGAGATCCCGTTTGGTATAGGAATTTTGGAACGAACACTAAGTGGAAAGAGGGTCAAATCGTTGACCGTTTCAGTAGGTCTAATTATACCGTCAAAACGGACGACGGCTTGGCAGCGCATAGGCATATCGACCAGCTAAAGCGGAGGAGCACCTACGTGTTTCCGTCAGAAGGTGCCGATACTGGTGGCTTGACCGGGTCCGCATGCTCGTCGCTCGAGACGCAGTCAGCAGCAAGCGGTGGTGCCTCCCCGGAGGTGTCACCAATTTTAGCGAGGGCGAGAGGTCAAGAGTCATGTCCCGAATCGCCAGCACGTGTTTCGCAAGCACGTGTCTCTCCCGGTACCGTATCAGGCACAAGTTTAGATAATGTAACTTCTACACCTAAACAAAGTACTTTGCCGAAGCGTATTAAAAAACCTGTAATCCGGTTCGGCGTAGAATCAGACTAACTTGCCTATTAAACTGAACCGACCTAATGTAAGCTTATATCATTGTAATATCTAGTAAGTACATAACACTTTACGTGACGGTGCCTTGCAGACTAAGTTGTGAGTCATTGTGCAACAGTTAGCATAGCACCTACTAGTATCTATCTACATGGTATTATGAGAATATTTGTTTGTGTTTAGCGTTGTACGTTATTGTTGCTTAGTTATATATATAGTTTTGATTAAGTGTGAAGGATTGTTGTGTTTATTATACTCTGATAATGTGGGTAGGTCTCGCGGTTTGTTCGAACTACCACCAAGAGAAATAAACAGTTGTAACTAAGCCAAGCACGCGTTTGATTGTCGCTCCCGTTTCCCGATCCTAGTTTACTATACCAGTTTTTTTGGTCTCGCGCTCTGAGGGTTCCTTCCAACGGAACCCTCAGGGCACGAGTCCTACTCGTACTTGTCCGGTTTTTTTTTATTTTATCACCAATAAATCACTTTCTTGTGTGTTATAAATTTTAAAAGCGATTCGTAACGAACTTCTTAATCAGCTAGAGACTTGAAACTTTAAATACACTTCAGAAGACACTGAAAAAAGGAAACGTATTTTTTCCCGCCAGGATAAATGCATGCTCTCTCATTTTCTCGGGACAAATTGCAAATGCAGGGTCTATGTTACCTGTATACCAAATTTCATCGTTTAGCCTTTACTTATTGTGAAAACATACCGATGCACACGTTTCGCATTTACAATATCAACGCCATAAAAATTAAAAATGTAGTAAGTATTTAAAACAGTATATTTTTTATTATTATCTTTGATGCACATTTTTATTACGTGTATAAGTCCGCGTTTTACTACCAACTCGCCTGTTGGTAAGCGACGATGTGGTCGAAGATGAAGCACGAAGACTTAGAAGATACCTACCTTACGATACCTACCTTACCTTATATGATGTCTGCTTTTATAACCATTTAAAACAAAAGAATAAGGAAACGTTGTCGATAATAACATTTACTTTTATTTAACTTGCAATGTTTGTATGTTAGTTTGTTTGTTTAGGTCAAATCTTGCAAGTAGAATTAGAACCACTTCCCCGTACTTATCCTATGGAATTGAATTTTTACATGTTCAGTTCCAATGACAATGCATTTTTATGGTAAACATGACCTGAATCGACATCCAGAGTTAGCTCCGTATAAAGGAACTCAACAACGGTCTTCAACGGTCAACAGCACAGAGACGAAATTTTGTATGAAGATTTTATTATTTTAGCCGGTCTTAAGTTTTACTATGACATGGTTTCTGCACTCAGACTCCTGGCTCCTAACGAGGGAAACTCCTCAACGTTTAACAGCACATGACATGTTGTATACGCGTTGTTGTACAACCGACTGCCGCATGAAGTTAGAAACGCATCTTCTGGGGGATCGTTCAAACATAAATTGAAAGAATGGCTTATCGAACAGGCATTCTACAAGCACTCGGACATGATCAAAATCAAATTGATGTAGGTATAGAACTTACTTTTCGATATTTGTTATACTTTTAGTGTTTGTCATCGTTTATGTATATTTATGAGATCGCAAGTAATCCTTGTTTATTTTGTAGACCTTGTGATGCAGATAATGTATAATAGACACAAGTATTCGGAGTTTATTATGGTTAACTTCCATAAACAATCTTTTTTCAAAGTTTAGACTTCCAATAAACTTGCTTCCGCAAGCTTTGGTTGTTATGGACTTGCAAATTGCGTGCAATAAATTACGAGAACCTGTTGCTGGTGTAAATTTAATGTTACTGAGTTACCCAGTTTTACTAACAAGAGGGGTATTATTATTAGTAGTAGTATTATTAGTATTAGTAGTATTATATCTATAGTTTATTGACATGTAACATAGGTGTTATTAATAAATATTTGTATTTGTATTTGTATTTGTATATAAGCTCGTTTAAAAATACATTTATTACTATTATTTTAATAACTATCTTTCACCCGTTTCTATGTACTCGTATTTGTCTCTTTTTTGGAACGCTATCTGTTCTCTCGTAGGTAGGTCGTAACACCACTTAATACATATTAGTACAATTACAAAAGATTCACTCAGCAAAATCATTTAAATAAGTAGCGACTCTTGCTACTACACAATAAAGTGCAACTCAGGACGTGCGAGCGCTGACTACCTACAGCTATATTAATCTAGAAGTTGCCTCTCTGTATATCGCGTAACTCTTGTCGCGTTATCTCTGTCTATCGCATGGCAGTGGGTGTGGCAAGTCCGACAAGTCGGGTACTTGTAGCTTCATACCTAAAGTGCGGAGTGCAGGCCTGCTAACATCTCTATTAGGCTGTATTGTTTCGGTCCTGTGCCAGTCTTGTCCACTGCAATCTTACCACCTTTTGCCATGTAGTCAACCAGCAAACGGCACTTGTTAAGGTTCAGTTTTTAGTAGGTACTTGTTTGGTTTCGACTCGCAACCTTAAACTTATAGCAGGAAGGATAAAAATGATCTAATTGAAACCAATAGAAGCGGAAGCCAAAAGTTTAATCAGCAGGTACAGTAGACTAGTGCAGACCAATTAACGTATTCAAGGCTCATCAGCCAGACTAATAGTGCGTCAGAGCAATAATTCATTAAAAAATAACAGTATTTTGCTAAATTATAATTAAAAGTCCATTCCGTTTTCGCCCACTGACGTCTTCATCAACCGATCTTTATCTTTAGAGGTGTAACAAAATAGTAATTCATTAACATTAAATATTAATGATTATCGTGTCAAATTATAAAAATTATTGACCAAGTTTTTATCTTAAGAATTCAGAATGTGTGTGAATTTATTTTTACGAGTTGAAGATAAATTAACTTCGATAGATAATCCTAAAGATGTTATGCCTAATCTCGGATTAAGTTTGGGAGCGCTTAACGCGTTATTGAATAAACAAATGTATGAATGTTGGAGCAAATTACGTATTTATGTGAAAGTTATGTGGTCCCTTTGGTGTGACCGATGGTAATGCGTTGTAATCACAAGATTACCGCCCACCTGGCTCCCATAGAGTTTTACTTTATACGCCATAACTGATACGGTATTCACGTTAATGCTCTTAGAGTTAGATATGGCACTTGCATAGCTGATTTTGAAGCTTAAAATGAAGTCTATTAAACTTCTTTTAATGTTCTTTTCTCTACTAGTGATGATGATATCACCATTGGTCAGCAGAAGAGAAGGTAGGTTTTTTTTCTTAAGATCTGGCCCGTCGGTTCTGTTAATCTGTGGTATCAAAACGCTGTAGTGTTGCCAACTGTGGTTTAGGGTAGTAGTTAATTTTTCTAAATTAAATGTCACTTCGATATAACTAGTCATGCCGAGCCGAGCCACAGAGGAAAGAACGTGTTTTATTTATAAGTTATGGGCATATTTTTTTCAGTTTTAGTGGAAAAATATTGAAGAACAAACCGCTAGTATGACCAAAAATTACAGGTATCAGGTTTTACTTTGGGTGATCCGGTGAAAAAAAATGTGAAAGGGTTTTCACATTTTCTGATAATCCAATAAGTATACTACTCTTCAGATTTCTTATCCCATTTTAGTCTTTTCTCCTTGTAATTATGTACCTGCCATTACGTGCCATATCTTTGTATATGAATTTCATGGAACACAAAAGTAGGTACCTATTGTCACCTACAAAATTAGCTGCTTCACGACGCTCTCTGTACGAGCATTGAATAAATTATTATCAATAAGTTTTTTATATTGTTTTATTGGTACGAAAGCTCGTGAGTTTGAGATACTATCTTCAGTGAAGTCTGGTGTAGTGACGCAATATTATGTTTTATGTGTTCCGATAGCGGTGTGAACGTCGTCTGGCTATTCCACAGACTATTGAAGTATGATAATACGATATATCGAGTTATAGTAATAAATATCGAGATACGTTATAGATTGTGTCGATATTGACGAGTATTGCACAAGGTATTAGGTAGGTTGTACTTACTTTCAAACTTATATCTCTTTCTAACTTTTATATCTTATCTTTTATTCTAAAGTTCAGTAATGGCAGTAGTCTCGATACTTACCTTATCAATTAATCTGTGTAAAACACAATTTAATTCTGAGCTTTTTTTAATTTTCTTAAGACGTGCTGGTAAAAGTAGCTTTTTAATTTAGTAACAATCTAGCCTAATGTTAAGCTAATAAGTAATTCAATTCTAAGCTAAACTTTTACGTATGTTATTTTAAAAACTATAAATGTGTCCAATAACACGTTTCTTATTGTCTTTATTAAGGGGAAGACGCTTTGTTCACGTGTTCTTTAGAGTTAGCTCTACACTACTTAACAGTTATATTTTGTTTTTCGCTACACTAACTCGGTGTGTTTTATTCTTTTAAGTCTTCTAATGTTTTTGTGGACTAGGAGTTGGATGGCCTCAACACTCATATAAAAATATACCTTGGTACATAAGAAAGTATGATCTCCACTAGGACCTTCAAGTAGAGTTCAGTAGCTGCTCGCCCTATGGAACTGTCAGCTTTGTGTGAATTGGCCCTTAAATTCCGCTTTAATTGTGGATAAACTATAAAAATATACCTAATTTGTAGGAAAAACAATTTAGAATTCGTTTTAACAGCTTAGTATAATCTGCCTTTAAAATGTTGTTTATTTCGGTTCTCAGGTGATTATGGATTTGTTAGGAGATTATGGATATCTTTACGGATTTACAGATGTTTTTCTGTTGCAACTCATTAAGAAAATGTAGGTGTGTAGGTCATGGCTAAAAGGTTTAAATATAAGCGAGTATGACGCATTTATATGATAAATATTCACACGGATTTACAGCCAATTATACTAATCCGCAGAAACTGTCGTTTCGACCATCAAGTTTTAATCTTTTTAATCTATTGTCAATTCCCACGTGTTTCACAATAGTTTGTCGTATTCTGCCTATTCATTTTATTGAGTTTTTACTGATGTTTAATATGCTATAAATATATATTTATAGCTCAACCACTAATACGCCATTTCGTTCGTTTTATTGCGAAGCGTTAAAAATTTATATCCGAAGATACTTCTTGTTAGTAATTTGATTTGGTTGAATATGATATTAACCAGTGATTAAATGCATTTTATTGTCTTTTACATAATGAATAGAAAGTGAAGAGGCTGCTGGAATCGTTAGAAAAATAGAAATTATTTGTTGCCATGGCAATAAAATTATGGTTGTTGCTGATAATTATTTTGTATCGATAACAAATTAATTTAAGTATTTGTTAATGTAAAAACGCCCATAAATTGTTGTGTGGCTAGTGATAATTGTAAGCATAACAGTTATTGATAGCAGAGGTATGATGCTAAACAATATGCAAATGGTGCTAAAAGCTGCTACGTTACATTCTCTCGCTACGCTACGTTCCATGCTACGAAGATAAGTATGGGCTTGTTTTAATCTGAAGAACTGTTAAAAATTAATCATTTATTATCAATGATTTAAAGAAAAAAAAAGAAAGAAAATAAATTTGATTCGACACCTTTACAAAAACTTATATCTAAAGGATACAATCAGTGTCGAATGGGTCCGTCTCAGCATTAATGCTGAAAGTCAAGGACTATCAGCGCCAGTTTTCAGACGAAACCTTGATACTTAACTTAACACAAAATTACAATATTAACCATAAAACATATAACCATTTTGGACGACGATTAAAAAAATGTGTGCAAAGGACTTGCGACGATCCAAGTAAATTGCTTTGCTTCCTTTGTTTTGCTTAGCCTCCGAAATTCTTGCACCACCTATCGTAACATTTGGATACCATTACCCAGCTCAAGACTTAAGTAGCTTAGCTTCTTGCACTAACTTCAAATGATTAAGTACAAACTTACTGAATTATTCAAGAAACTCTGTTTAGCCATTTGAAAATGATCAGCTCTTTTACCATGGATTAAAAAAAACTTGTTGCAATGGGTACCTAGTCAGTTAATAATACATACCGCGATAAATGTTTGTAAGTTTTTTTGGTAATAAAGTGTATAGGTGTTAGCATTTCGGCCAAGATACCACCTCCTGAACTAATTTACACACAATTCGTTTACACTTGTTCTCGCTTCGAGGTTCGAGCACCGAAAGAGGGTGATGGCAATGCAACCGCAACTTATATACTGTGTTCTTTGACAGTTGTCAGCAGTCAACTGTCAACGAATACACATGATGTTTGCTAATACAGTTTTGATAAAATGGTGTTGCCATTTTATATACATTAAATACAAATTGTTTTACATAGGTAAGTGCATAAAGTTTTTAGTTTACGACTATCGCGTCGTTAGATCGACGTTCTAATACAGGGAACTTCATAGAACATATTCAAATGCTTGTGGCCCCTCGTTCTATGCTAATCCCATGCTAATGCAAATTAAAACGTTAACAATAGAAATAAGCGTTATGGCTTCATCGGAACCAGTTTGGCACGCGATGTTGTTACGACCAAGGTATCTGTAAACTAGAGAGGGGGAGTCACCACCGCATATTCAGACCAAGTCTCTCGTAAAAAAAAATTAGTTCCCTCATTTCGCCACCTTTACAAATTAGGTGGTCATATCGCGTATTATTGCTTTTGTAAAGGGTAGTTTATCTATGTGTGCATCTATAAGATATTTGGATTATAATGTTTTTTAATTAGTTCGTATTGCATTTTTTTTTATCGCAAGGGATGAAACAGGATTACTTGCATGGGTCTAATTAAAATGTGAATTATCAATGAACTAATTTTTTGTGCTCCATAAACTTAGTGAGGTACCACCGAGATGCAATTTTTAATATGGTATTAAAATAATAATAAAATTGACAGCACGGGATATATATTCAACTAATAATAATATAGTAGAATCTGGTTAAATCGACTTTATTTATGAAAGGATAATAATATACTTGCTCTTTTCTGTGCTTAAAGACATAAACGCACACTTAGGTTTTGTTTTCGTACGAATTTCATGTAAGTACTATGAAAGTTAATCAGAATATAATGCCGGACCAAACACTGGCGACTTTATCAAATTATCCGGTTTATTGACCTTCGCTATGATCGGATTCTGCATTTCCTTTAGTAATTTGACTCAAAACAAGAATGCCATTTAATAAGATAACAAATGCAAAAGTTCACCTTGCTTTGGTTGCTGACAAAACCATGGACCAAATTTGAATTATTTGAATTCCACAATATTCATGTTTCTATCAATAATATTTTATTCTTACTCAATAGGGATGGGACATCAATCAAAACGGTTTGAAAATAGCCCCCTTGCGGTGACGACGACGGGGGGATCGATAAACCGGTAACACTTCCGTTATCACCCCCGGGGGCTTCCGTACGCAGCAGTCTTTTGTTACGATTGTTATTTGTGTTACTTTAGATATGCAATTCTGTAATAAAGGGATTCAGAATTTTTAATTGAATGCATAGAAATTAGAAGAAAAATATGAAAAAACCTACCTATTTATGATTTTATACCATCTATTTGACTTAACTAGTCCAACGAAGTTATTAAGAACAAAAAATATTTTATATCTTGGGTTTGAAGTATTATAAAATATTACTAGCACTGAGATTGTTGACATAATGAAAATATCTATGGTCATATAAAATATGAGGTATATAAACAGGATTGCATCTATGATTCAAGATAATTTCTAAAAATTCTACTTACTTCATAGAAATGGAATTGGAAAGTTCCCAATAAATAAAATTACTTAATAATGTAACAGTAAAAATAATTTGGTTACCGATGAAAAACTTGTAGCCACAAATAAAATTAGAAATATAACTAAAATGCTAAATAAAATGATTTAATAAATTACAAAACTAACCCCTTGCGTTGACAAGAGAATCAATAAACCGGTAAAATTTTCGTTGTCACCTCCCTCTCCCCTCGGATTTATGAAATAAAATATCGCATTGTTTCGAATACTATTTGACACTGTTGCATGTAACTTGTACGTGGGCATTTATTTGATAAAATAAATTGTTGTATTATTTAATCTTTCCCGATTTCTCCATTATTCCTTCCAATAATTTTTAAGGTTCCGTACCTAAAGGGTGGCAATGGAACTTTATTAGTAAGCCTATGCTGTCAGTCTGCCTGTTCTGCTTTTTAACGGCTGTTAAAACAGTTACTGTTATACTGTTACTGTTACTGTTATATACAGTTGAAACTTTCACGTGACGACATACGTCATATTTACGGCGGAACCAAAAATAATAATAAAATAATAAAGTGAAAGGTAAAACTACATTTTGTCTTTTCTCTAGCTAGTGTTACAACGGTAACACGTACAAGCGTCAAACTTGGCATGGTTAGAGTAAACACCCAAAACACCGGCCAAATGCGAGACGGGTGCGCGTTAACGATACTGAACTGAATCAACTAAAAAATATTTTTTAGGGTGCGGAACCTTCAGCATCATTATTATATCAGCCATAGGGCGTCCACTGCTGGACATAGGTCTCCCCCATCGATCTGCAAAAAGGCTGGTTGAAAGCGGCCTGCATCCAGCGTTTTCCTGCAGTCTCTTTTAGGTCTTTTAGTTCGGCTTACACATGACCGGTATTTATTATTAAAATCTTGTAGCGCGATATAATTAAAAAAAAAAACAACAAACACAAGATAGGTACACGTGTATTGTAATAAGCTCTGATGAAACCACTACACATCTGTGAAGTTATGGACCCCCTTATCAGATCCCTACAAACGCCGCACGTCTCTAATAAGGTAGTTCATAATATTTCCACTTTCGTCGCCTCTCCATTTGCACATACATCTCGCACATAGATTGTATCACATGCCCAATTAATTAAGTATCTATGATCGGGGATATAGTTTCAAGCCATCGCATTTCTTTATTTGGATGGAGAATGAAAATTAGTGGTGATTTACACTTATTAATTTGCGTTTATACATTTTGTGGTACTAAATTTTTACCTCAAAACTCCTTCGTTTATAAATCGATTTAGTTTTTTTTTTAAAGGATATACCTTTGTGATTTGTCCCATAGAAATGACATCAGATCATCAAAATCGGTTTAGTTGTTTGGTTGTTAATTCAAAATGTACTGGGAAATTTTGCTAACGAAAATTGCGTGTATATTACTAATTTTGAAGTTGGTTTTTAGGGTTCCGTACCTCAAAAGGAAAAAACGAAACCCTTATAGAATCACTTCGTTGTCCGTCTGTCCGTCTGTCAAGACCCTTTTTCTCAAGAACGCGTAAAGGTATCAAAATGAAATTTATATTAAATACCTGAATATACGGCTTCTTTCGGGTGTGAAAAAATAAAACTTGTAAGTCAACGCAATCAAAATATATAGACGTTTATGTCGCATATTATCGCAAATTTTGCGATTTCACAGGGGAATCAAAACCTAATGGGTACTTCCCGTTGACCTAGAATCATTAAATTTGGCAAGAAGCAAACTCATACAGCACATATAAAGGAATAAATCCGAAAGTTGTTAATTTGAAGTGTAACATATAAAAAATTTTGTTTTGAAATTACAAACTTACATTTTGTAGTTGATATGTATGGAAGAACCTTATTGTCAACTACAAAGTTAAGTTTGTCTTTCAATATTTCAACTTTAAGTTAGTTTTTTTTTTGGACTTTCGCTCTGAAAGTTCTGTCCAAAGGAGCCCTAAGACCACGAGTCGTACTCGTACTTGTCTGGTTTTTTTAAATACATAATTACTATTTATTTTACTATGGCCACCTATAGTAAACTTTTCTGGTTAAAATGCAGCATCCTATTGCTGGACTAGCTACTGTTCCAAAAGCGTGCGTTATAATGAAAACAAATCACACGTGCTTAGAAATCGATTTGCCACGGACCTCCATCATGATGGATGAGCACGCGCACGCGGCATCCATCGACCCCTTTAAATCCCTTTAAAGCTTTTTCTGACTAAGCCATATATCGCGTCGTTATTTTATTAATTTTCTCGTACTGTTGTCTACATCGCAATATATGGCTTCATAGTATTATATCAGTCGCATACAGTCACATCAGTAGGTAAGCTGTGGTCAAACGCCTAGCCTGCCAACCATAAAAAAACGTTTTTGTATGTATAATTATGCTATGATAAAAAGCAAAGCAGATGAGGAAGGCGAAGCTGCTAAAAAAGATTATATTATGATCCTAAGTATAATATACAAAATGGGAGGAAATTAATGGGTATTCCCTGTAAAAAAAATATATATAACATAACACTCAGAAAATGTTAAAATATCACTAACTAATCTTAGGACAGATTGTACATTATAACGTAATCTGAAAACACCTTTATTACCCCTTTATGCCCCATTATACGAACATAGAAGGATTTAGGGCGTGAAGGGTAAATGAATAAAATTATACGAAGAAATCGCTGTATAAGCCGCAGCTGTCGATTTTGTGTTGTAGTCGTTGAATTTTGCACTTTTTGCTCGTATCATAGATGATGTAATTTGTCAAAATGTTTATCAAAGAGGTGTCAAAAATGCAGCCATGTTTAATCTATGTATTATTAGATTAGACCAAATATTGTGATTGAGAAAACATGTTTTAAATGTACCGATACAGTCAGTGTTGTGTGTCGTAGTGACAACCCTGCGATTATTCAAGATCAAGTGAGGGTAGGAGAACAAAACACCCGCTCTTCTCGCCGGACTCACCCGCAGTTTTCAGTCAGCTCGTGACCACGGCCACAGAATTCGAAATAACCAGAACCCGCCTTAAGCTGTGATTGCAAGCCGCACGCTGAGTCCAAAAAACAAAACCCACGTCCCGCGCCTGTCTCACCTCCACCCGCGTAATGTTGCCAGCTTAGACATTACTTACCCGTTTTTGGTTAAATGTTTTAGGTCAGATACTATTCACACACACTTTTAATGAAATCAATATACTGATCGGATTGACACATAAACAAACATAAGTAAATAAAAATATAATTACTAGCTACTACTTTTTATACATATACAAGGTTATAATATGTTTGGGGTGTACAAAGCTGAAAGGGTACTCATCATTATCATCATCATTGCACTCATCTTTATGAACGACTTTTACTATGGTACTTGAAATTGCGGAAAAAACAGCTGTTCATAGAAAAAAATCTGTTATTCATAATGGTGAGCACAATGGTACCTCTTTTTTGGTGGCTTAGTGCACCCCAAACAGACAACTCGTGTACTGCATATTAAACGTGAAACTAACTTATACTCCGTTTTTTAATCTTAGATATTTTATGTAAATAAAGGGGTTACCAGTGCAAAAAATATGATTCATAATGGTAGTTTACAATATTTAATCCTTTTAATCCATCCAATTATAATCCATTTACAAAATTTTGTGTCTGTACTATTCACCGTTGAGGAGTTCCCTCGCCGGAAGTCAACCCTGGATGCGGCAGCCATGTCATGATGGAGTTTAGAACATGCTATATTATAGTTAAATCGATTTACAAAATTTCGCGCCTTTGCTGTTCGCCGTTGAGGAGTTCCACTATCAACCTCCTGGCTCTATCATCAGATCAGCTCAATAGTACCAGATTATTGCATTGTTACTAAACTTACATAAGTATGCAAAATTTCAGCGCAATTGGAAACCGGGAAACCGGTCAAACATTGTTAATTAGTTAGTTTTTCCTCGATTTCCTTGAGATTCCATCATCAGATGGAAAGGACCACTTCGGGAGTATACCCTTTCGAATTAATAATTTTTCTTTTAAATCGGTTCACAATTAACGAAAATATCTTGAACACAAAAAAAAACATACATACAGTCGAACATAGTACCTCCTTCTTTTTGGAAGTCGGTAAAAAACCGATTGCCCCATACAAAAAGTTCACCGATTTCCGACAAAATGTATGGGACAGTAGATTTTTCTTCAGTAGAATTTTCAAAAGCAGCTGAACAAAAGTTGTACAGACAAAATTCCCCTAAAAGCACGCTGACTAAGTGATTACCAGTAACCCTGTATAACTATTTGTAAGCTGTTAAGATTTTTTGAAAATAATTATATAATATAGAACTACCAACCAATAAAAGTTTTCATTCTAGGGAAAATTGCAACTCTCGATATTTGGCAACACCGACAAAATGGAGGTATCATTACTTACGACAATGAAAGACTGAACAATTTATTCAATTATCAAATAATACAACATCTAAATGCGCTACTTACGTATGAAATGTGATCCTATGTTGTTTTTTTTGTAGCCCAGCTGAATTTTTACACGTTGGGACGACACAGGAAGGCATAACTTAAATAATATTGCAACGGTAAAACACGTCACGCGCGATTAATGGTCACAGAGTAACTAATCGCGTTCGCGTAAAACTAGTCTATATTTGAGTAGTTTTTGTCGCATCACTATTGGGTTCGTTCACGCCTTCTGGTTTTTTCTGTATTCTGAGACCACGGCCATTGTAACATGGTCGAAACGTCGAGCGAAAGGTACATATTCTTACCTAAATTAAATAATACGTGATAAGTCCCGATAAACATTTAAAACATGTGTTCAAATCGCGAAAGTTTAAAAATGACTATGATTGAGAAAGCCTTGAAATCTTTACTTATCAAGCTGTTATAAGAAGAAAAAACAAACATTAACTTTATAAAAAAACACACGTCCGACAAATCCTGAATCATGTTGGGTCACCATGAGAAGCCTGCAAGAGAAGGTTTTTAGCTATAAAACCTAACAATTCTATCACTAATTCTAAGTTATTGTATCTAAATGTTTATGTCACTCCAAAATATCTCTATGCATAAATCACATCGACCAGTTGATTTGTTGTTGCGCAAAAGAAGGACAAACAAACCAAAAACCAATATTCGCAGTGTGGTTTTTTTATGAACCCTATGCCGTTCTCCGATATGAACCGAAATTTATGTAACTTATACTTTTCTTATAAGGTGCAGTCAGTTTTGGCGTAATTGACGCTGCCACTCAGGTTGTAAATAATATAGCGAACGATCTGTTTATCGGAGATCTTGCAGTTAAAGGGATGTCGTAGGCAAGGATATCGGATTTCAGTTTATTATGGCTGGTGGTAGCCCTGAACCAGCGGTACAGGCACAGAACATAATCAGTAGGAACTTCCATAATTAGTCCCTTATAAATAATATGAAACTGATCAAGTATATCTCAATGGATTTCCAGAGTAGATCTTTGAAGGGACGTTTAGGAGGTTTTAGAGAATAAAAGCCCAAGGTGATGGAAATTCCCATATATGTCAAATAATTATGGTCATAGAAATCTTTTTGCAGGCGTTTTCTTCAAGTTAGTGAATGATAGTGATGGAACACATTTAGTTGCTTGAAAGATCGAGATGGGAGCATTGCAACGCTGCTCTGTTATCACGCTATGTCTTGAATGAATTACTATTCGAAAATGCACCACATGCTGGTAGATTTTTTTAGTAGGAATTCTTCATCAATCCAAAGTGATTGAAATCCGACAACGGTTAGAATCGGGCTGTCATTTGAAGTGACTCTACTATAATAGTTTCACTGTGGCTCAAGTGAGATGTCCACGAGATAGATGTCTGATAACGACAGTTTTGAATTCGAGTTTGTCATCAAACTGGTAGCCGGCAACTGCGATTATTTCAACTAATGTAGCGGCATTCATGTTATTAGATGATATTTTTCTAATAACTTTACACTTAAATGGTTTTATTTATACTTATATCTGTTGCTTTTGTGTAATGGGCCAAGTAGATTAGTATTTTTGTTAGTTAGCTTATTTTTTGATTAGGAGGTATATTTTCCTCAGGTTTGCTTTGATATTCATGCTTTGCTGTCGTGGTCTTTCATAGTATCATCCCTATGTTCGAGGAAAAATAATTATGTGGGCAATCAGGGCCCCGATTCTATTAAACAAATTGTTTTTAAATTGTAATTGTTGCGATTTTAATTTTTAAATAATTGCCTCGAAATTGACAGCTTTTATTAAAAAAATTACACTAGAAAAATACAACCACCTAATATTATAACTTAGTATATTTTTTTTATTAAAAACTGTCAATAGTGAGGCAATTAATTAAAATTGAAATTGAAACAATTAAAATTTAAAGATAATTCGTTTAGTAGAATCGGGGGCCAGGTATCGCATTATCTGTGCCTTTCCTTCGACTCAATAATGTACTAGACATAATATGGGAATTTACCATGATGGCTTATTTCATGTTGTTGAATGTCAAATGCATTTGAACTTTTTAGGGTTCTTGGACATATGGGTTTCCTTTTGATGTTTCTCTTCACTGTTTTTGGCGATGGCATCGAAACTGCACATAATTTATTTAGGTACTAAAATAAGTTAATGGTGCAGGGTCGAGGATTAACCGGTGCCGTCAGATTGTAAAGCGCACATGCTTGGCCTTGGCCTTGCGCAACACTTGGCCATCATCGCTTAGTACTTACTTTATGTGAAAGTTAAAAAGGTATATGTGATTTATACCAGCTATCACACAGTAAATGTTCAGCGTAGAAAGCCTAGTACGAGTAGATATGTGATATACTCAAAAAGTAAACATTCAGTGGTACCTACTTCAGGTATTTTAGGCTTATCTAGATCATTGCATCTCGTTTCTTTACAGAAAATAGGTACACGTTTTATCACTTACCTACTCTACCTACGTAAGCTAAGTATCTTTACTTTCTCGCTCACAATGCCTGGAAAAGCTCTTTTGGGCCGAAAACTTATTCAATAAACCATTCCAGGTATTCTACACGAAAAAGGCTTCTACTCTTGAAAGCACTTAGTAAATACTATGTTGATACGTAAGTTTCGTAGCGATAAGATTATTGTATAGAGCTAACCAAAGGAAGTACCGCAATTATGCTTGTTATTAAAAATCTAATCGCTAAACAGTAATGTACAATTACTGTGTTTCAGATTGAAGAGTTTTATTTTCAGTGAAGGTAGGTACTGGGCATCGTCGAGCGACAGTGGCCGTGCGGTGGCATGTGCGCTTTACAATCTGACTGCACCCGGCTCAATCCCTGGCCCTGCACCATTGAATTATTAAGTACTTAAATAAATTATGTGCAGTTTCGATGCCAAAAACGGTGAAAGAAAACACCGTGAGGAAATAAGTATGTCCAAGAATCTCAAAAGTTAAAAGACATAATTTTCACCAACATGCACAGGGCCAGCATGATGGATCATCCTCTCTTTCTGAGAGAAAGGCCTGTGTTCCAGCAGTGGGAACATGATAGGCTGATAATGATGGTGATTGTTAGATGCCGCCGGGTGCAGAAGTGAGTAAAAAAGCTTGTTATGATCCACTAAACTGCGTTGCAAAAAAGGTTTTTTTTTTTTATAGAAGATAGGCTTGCTCTTGGCCACCATCTCGCCTGATGTTAAGCGACGATGCGGTCTACGATGGAGCACGCTTGCCTAGAAGAAACCGATTCATGTTAATTAATTAACATGATTCCGGGTTTAAGCATGTTCATATGTTCATCGTCAAAGGGAAGATTTTTGTGACACGCAATGTCAGTCGTGCTTGCCAGCTTCTTGCCCACCCATGAAGGCTGCACTCTACCAAGGAGGCTGGCGTAGGATGACTGGCTGCATCACTGTGTGGCCAAAATTATGAAACTAGGCATAAATACTATGCAAGTAAAGCGCTTGCCAGAAAGTGATCGTCACTACGCGTATAAAAATATCCTAGGAGGGCAAATGTAAAGGCTAACTTGGCCATTTACTAATTTAAAATCATACCAAATAAGCGCAACTTAATGAATAATTTTTTTAAGCTGTGCTACGATTGATTGATTATTCCCAAAAATTACTTATTCTTTAGTTTTTTTTAAATATCTTTGGTGCATAAACAGAATATGTTGTTTTTAGGGTTCCGTACCTCAAAAGGAAAAAACGGAACCCTTATAGGATCACTTCGTGGTCCGTCTGTCTGTCCGTCTGTCTGTCCGTCTGTCCGTCTGTCCGTCTGTCCGTCTGTCCGTCTGTCAAGACCTTTTTTCTCAAGAACGCGTAAAGGTATCAAGTTGGAATTTATACTAAATACTTGAGTCTACGGTTTCAGTCGTGTAAAAAAATAAAAGTTGTAAGTCAACGCAATCAAAAGATATGAACGTTTATGACGCATTTTTTGCGATTTCACAGGGAAATCAAAACCTATAGGGTACTTCCCGTTGACCTAGAATCATGAAATTTGGCAAAAGGCAAGGTCTCATAGCACATATATAGGAATAAATCTGAAAGTTACAAATTTGAAGTTATATCATTAAAAAAAAAATTGCTATTACAAACTACTTACATTTTGTAGTTGAAATGTATGGAAGAACCTTATTGTCAACTACAAACTTAAGTTTGTCTTTCAATATTTTAACTTCAGTTAGTTTTTTTTTTTGGTCTCTCGCTCTGAGGGTTCCGTCTAACGGAACCCTCAGAGCACGAGTCCTATTCGTACTTGTCCGGTTTTTTTAAAATATCTTTGGTGCATAAACAGAATATGTTGTTTTTTAAATTAATTTTACATTTCCGCATGAAACATATAACGTCGCGTCGATAGCGTCTATTTGTAACGCTATGACAACAGTACTAAACTTTATGCGAACTGTGAAACATAAAGGTGTTTGGGTGTTTCTTTTCATAATCGTGACATTCGCTACGAATGGGGTTTCACTTATCATGGTGGACTTTGTATTCTCTATTTTATGATAATTTTATTCAATAATTATTTTGCTATTTTAAAAACAAATTGATGAAAACTTAAAATATAAACTAAAAACTAAAACTTAAAACAACTAAATAAAAGGTACAATTAAACTAAAATATGATTGTATAAAATATACAAACATGTACTACCTACTACAAAACAAAAACGCCGTCGAGATCACCACCGTGCGGCAGGGTTCCCAGAACACTAGCAGAGTTGCCCCGCTGTATAGCAATACTTAGCTTCTGTGAAAAGTATATGCCAGCTCTAGGATCCCCCGAGGCGAGGACCAGCCTAGTCGAAATATCCTTCCAGATTTTTTTTGTGTCGGACGACCACGGGCCCAGGGTCTCCACAGCTAGCGCAACAAACTCATAATGTGCGCTGAGCTGTGAGTACTTCCTGTGTTTGTTTAGTTGGGCCTGTTCGGCCGCAGCCCCGACACTGCGAGCAGAACTGGCGACATGAGAAGGAGCCAGGGTGTCCACGCAGGTGGCATCCCAGACCAAGGCGCGGCCAAGACACCAAGGAACCAGACTGGCTCCGTCTGGTCTCTTGCCATCGTCTCTTGTCATACGCGCAGCCAGTGACCGGACTCCGCTACTGACTTCTCTATTTTTATTTAATCAAAATATATTAATTTTGAATATTTTATCGTTTTCAATATTCAAAAATGGGGTCCCGATTCACATTTTTTGAAACAACTGCTTAACTTTGGTAAATAACGAATTATGAGTCTGGTAAAGCTGTCAAAAACAACGTCGTGACGAAATGAATAAGGACATTAGGTTATAAAACGCCCTTGAGCCCCAGTTTCAGAAATCTTTCTTACCTGTTTCATTATGTAAAACCATGATTTCAGTGATTATGAATCCTAGGACATTTTGATAGCGATGTATGTACAGAATATCTATACTAATATTATAAAGGGGAAAGATTTGATTGTTTGTTTGTTTGCATTGAATAGGCTCCGAAACTACTGAACCGATTTGAAAGATTCTTTCGCTGTTTGGAAGCTACACTATCCCCGGGTAACACAGGCTATATTATATAATTTTTTTAAATAGGGATCCTTGCTAAAACTCCAATAATGTAACCCAAGGTGTAAAAAAATAAGATTTAAAATTTTGACTTTGCGTGTTTGACAGTTCTAAGACAGGACAATGTCTGTCAGGTCAGCTAGTAGCATATAATTCCTAAGTTGTAAATACATCACGCAGTTCTCATAGAAACACTCTAACGCTTTTAAGAATTTCAATCTATAAGATTATTAGCTCACTAGCCCATTATCACTATAATCTCCAAAATTAGTTTTAACATGGCTTCGTCGGCTGTAAAAGCATCGCACCTCCAAATATAAATATTTAAATACATATCGTTGACGAAATTGTCATTGACTATACTTTCTCTTCCGACGCCCTTTGAATAGAGTCAATGGGGTTCTTGAATTGATGGTGTGTTGGTACTGCAATTGCTTGCCCTTTATGTAAAAGAAACATTGTTAGAAAACATTTAAACCATAGGAACATGAACACCTACGAGACTGTGGTTCTGAAGAGTTAGTGGGCATTGTTAACGTATCCGGTACGTGTATTTTTTTAAACAAATTTCTATTTTGAACTTCGATTGATCGAAGATTGTGAACTACCGAGCATAGTGCAAAGCGAGACGCAGCCGCACGCGCGCATTCTCCTTGAAAAAGACCGCCTAATGCGGTTGAACTATGGTCGGGGTGACCGGCTTAATCTTAAGTGAGTAATTCCCGTGTAATATAAATAAAATTAGTGAAACCCACGTCAATTTATATAATAATATCGAGCATATTGCTGAAATAAATCGGCCAAGTGCGAGTTGGGCTCGCACACTGAGGGTTCCGTACCACCACAAAATACAAAAAGTAGTGCAAAAAGACAACATCACGCCCAGGCGGCACTCATCGAAGTACCAACGGCGCCCTACGTTGCTTGGTAATTACTTGGTAATAAACATAAATTTGTCAGCGACTCGCATTTGGCCATTATTTATTATTTTGCTGTAGAGTGTGTACTATAATCCATCGTAATATTACATATTCTGTAAAAATTTCAACTGGCTATCTATCACGGTTACAATCCATTGAAAAGTAGAACAAACAGACAGTGTAGGCTTAGTAATAAATTCCCGTTGACACCGTTTGGGCACGGAACCCTAACTAGTGGCTTAATTACTGGCGACACAATATTAACCAACTTATACTTACCTAATCACTTTGATCCACTTAGAACACTACGAGTACCTTACCTACTTATTATTGTTTCATCGTAGTTCAAAATACGAGCAAAGTTACAAGGAGTCACTGACCTCTCCACCAGTTTACTACAATTCTAACCATAACAATTGAAATCGCACCAACAAACAACAACGTTGTGACAACAACAGAACTGTTGTAAAGTTGGATGGCGTCCGCATCCTGCTCCTGCGTTTCCTGGTATCCTGGTAACTTTAAACTGGGTTAGTGATAGCTGATAGCTTATAGACAAGCAAAACAATAAATATATTGAGTCTAGGCGCTCCCGTGCTTTTGTATTCTGTTTTTTTTTTCTATTGGATTTTGGAGGAAATATCAAACAAACTTTAATATTAATATTATAAATGTAAAAAGTTTGTTTGTTCTTCTTTCACACAGCAACAGAGCAACGGATCGAAATTTTTGCATGGGTATAGTTTAAGGACTGGAGAGTGACATAGGCTATCTTCATTACCATTTTTCATCACTACGCGAGTGAAACCGCGGGGCGTAGCTAGTATCCCATATATGCTTGTATAAATTATAGTCAGCCCCACAGGTCTATATCCAAGAAGACGCCACTAGTCGACCTACCTTGCATGTCATATTTCCAATACAATTATGATTAATCGTCATAATTGAGTCGGTTACAACCAGTCTGCTCAATCGGTGCTGCGACAACACGTGTCAGTTTGAAACGAAAATGGATAATTATGCAATACTGAGTTGTAAGAAAATCACAAATAGAGTTGGCTGACAGAATAAAGATATTTATTTTCCCCTTTAGGTACGAAAAATTTGACACGTTAGTTTTCATACAGTTTGGACCACTTGTGAAATCAACTTAGATATAGGTCTGTGGACATCACACATACTTGTATATTCAAATTTAAAATTACAACTACGCTCTTTAATGAATCATCATCATCCATTTGTATTTACGTGTTTAGGCTTGGACGCTTTACTTAGTATTTATTTATAATTGCCTCGTGAACCTAAATATAGCAGTTTCGATCTAAATAAAGTATAATTATTCATACATTTTCATCCTGCAATTCATTCAAATAAATATGATTCATTATTTTGTTAGGTTAGGTTAGGTTACATTTGAATTATATTATTAAATTCATTTTCTGTGCCAAGGACATAACGCCCATTGCACATACATTATTTGCAATACCTAGTTACCTACAAATCATTGTGGTTTGGGTCTGCTTTACTATTTCGAAGTGTTTTTTTAGCTAACAGCTGCAATAGATTGTAAAATACAGAATGAAAACCGTCAATTCTGATCACTTTTGCTAGAATTTTTAACGTAATATTGTAGCTGGCAGCCGGTACTGCAGTGTAAAACTAAATTTTTCATTCAGCATTTAGCAGTGCTATTGCAGCTGTCAGACCTTGGATAAAAACTTGGACCAAGTATAATTGACTGATAACGTAGAGTACATTTATAAAGTAACTTTTACCTTAATCTTAAGAATAAAAGCCAAGCAAGAATACTATGCCGGATTAGCAAATTGAAGTGGCAGTGGGCAGGCCACATATCACGCAGAACAGATGGCCGATGGGGAAGAAAGGTTTTGGAGTGGAGACCACGAACCGGAAGACGCAGCGTGGGTAGGCCTCCCCACTAGATGGACCGACGACGTTGTGAGAGTCGCGGGCATCCAGTGGATGCAAAAGGCAGGCTGTCGTTCAGTGTGGAGGTTAAAGGGGGAGGCCTATGTTCAGCAGTGGACGTTTTCTGGCTGATGATGATGATGATGATCTATTTAGGTAACTATGTATTAAAAAATGTATATGTACGTATGTATATCAGTCTCTGGCAGCCATATTACAAGCTTTGATTAGTTTGGGCCAGACTGAATTCTCAAAGGGGTCAGAAGACCGTGTGTGCAAGAATGTCACGAATATTTATTTTATTTATGTTTATTAATAATCTAAAAAAGATCATGGTGATCTGATAAGCAAATAAAACCCACTGCTAATGATGGCGCATGTAATTAGTCATACCTAATAGTCATCACTTAGTTTCTCGGTTTCCTCGCAATCTGACGCGGTTTCATAGGAAACTATATTTTTGTCGTGAACTATTCGACCCAGTTCTCGCGAATTATGCAAAACAACACCATGAATAATGGATCAGCTGTTCATAATTGGTGGTTAGTTTCCAGCGGTTTTGAGTTTTAAACTCTATTTATAAGCCAAACTAATTGTTTAGGTCGTTTAACTTACTTATTAAGGGTAATCTTTCCCCACTTTGCAATTTTGGTCATTCTAGTTTTAATCTATCTACTTAATAATAATAAATAAAATAAGTATTCGGGACATTTTTGCACACACGGTCATCTGACCCCAAACTAACCAAAGCTTGTGTTATGGCTGCCCGAGACTGATATACATACATAATATATAGTTTTAAATACATACTTAAATAGATATTAACAACCAGATATAGAAAAAAACACAAATGTTCATCACATAAATGTTTGTCCTAGGTGGGAATCGAACCCACGCCCCCAAGCTCAGAAGGTAGGTTCACTACCAACTGGACCAACGGGCTATCTAACCAAACTTCCATGGTTACCCTAAAATTATAAAAATGGTGTCATATCAAAACTGAATATTTGATTTCGGAAACTGTAAATACCGAAACACGATTACGGACATTTCGCTCGATAGAAAAAAAAATTAAGTAACACAGATTGCGCTTTTCTCTCTGGTTTTTTAGATTAATTAAATACCTATTTACTAATGGATGTCTACGATATCTTAATATGAATATACCGATAATTTTCATAGTTATAGAGGGAACCGTAATGGTACATTTTATATTACAGCTATACATTTCGAAAAACATGAGAAATACCACCAAAACAGAAAGAAGTAGCGAAGCGCACGACTGTGTGTAAGCACCATTGTTTTGCTCCACTATTATGGTCATCTGTAGTAACAAGCGCTGCTTAAAAGTGGGAATACATCGCCTTAAGCTAAACATCTATACACTATATACTGCACTGTACAATGTACGTAGATTTATCTGAAATGTGATACAAAACATCTTCCATATAGAACATAATATCAGATGTAGTAATATCTATAAAAAAATTAAAACTAAAATTTATTTGGGAAATTGAATAGTATAGAACGATCTAGCTTGAAAAAAAAAACAAAAACAAATGAACAGCAATTAATTAAATCTCAACTCAACAACAGCAACAACTTATACTTGGTCCAAACATTTTTGCTCTGACAGCTGCAATAGCAATGTAAAAAGCTAATTAAAAATATATTTTTAAATAATTATGTCACTGAAGTAGTTATTTCGGGTACCTGTTACAGTTTTACGTTCAAAAACCTGGCGCTAGTGATTAGAGTTCGTGGTTTTCATTCACCTGCCAGAATGAATAAATGCTTGGACCGAGTTTAATAATTTTTTGTACTGATTCTAAATTATTAGTAATGAATATTAGCCAAAATAAACAAGTTCATCCAAAAATCGTATAAACATCATTCACTCTCAAACCTGTATTAGCCACCCCTATTCAGTCTCAACTCGTCGCTCGATCGGTTCACTTGTGTTGACAGAGGTACCGCACAAAATAATTGAAATTAGAGCATAATTAAGTCACAGGTTCATTCCGAATTAAATATTCCTGGATGCGTCACCGATCGTCAGAGGCGTAGGGCGACCGGTCGGGGCGAAAGTCGACTCGGGCCACTCTGCTAGCCCGCCGCGGTTCCAAGCCACAGTCTCCTCTAAACCACAGCTATGCGAACATCTTCCCTGACATAGCCGAAATTCCGGGACTCACGCGTCTACGCGAATCGCACATTCCGAACTTGATTTCGCGAACTTTTTCATCTCATTCCGAATAACGAACACTATTTTAATTTTTTTTATTCTGAAAAGCAGTTGGCGGCAAACGGTAATTGAGTGTTGTGCTCGTAAAGTGAACTTTCAGAGCTTTTGTAAGATTTTCTTTTTAATTTGTGTTGTATCGATGTGCCGAAAGATTCTGTGAAGTGTTTTTTTTTATTTTGTGCACTTTATGATTTTGGATTTTTTTGCTCCGGATTTTTTGGTTGGTTATTTTTAATGCATTACTTTTTATTTTACTATAACAGGTAGGTACGTTTGTTTATCTGTTAGCTAAGTGCTTGCTTGATTTGATTGTTATCGCAGTTTATACACAACAGGTAGTAGATACGATGCAATCAGCAGAGAAATCATTTGCATTTATCAATGTAGTTTAGTAGTAATTAGACGCTAAAATGATCTTAACAGCAGCCGAAAAGTCTATTTTATCCTGTTGTTAACTTTTTCCTCTTAAACAAGCGCCCGTGTCATATATTTATGGACACGTTTTTAATCGAAAGTTTAAAGATATTTGTGACTTTTTTTTATCATCGATGTTATCTATTATGAATCATTTGACGTGATTCAGTGATTATAAATTACTAGCAACGCACCCCGGCTTTGCACGGGTGTAAGTCATATTTTTTTACACCTTGGGTTACATTATTGGATTTTTAGTCAGGATCCCTATTTTTTTTAAATAAATATAATATAGCCTATGTCACACGGGGATACTGTAGCTTCCCAACAGTGAAAAAATTTTTCAAATCGTTCAGTAGTTTCGGAGCGTTTTCAATTCAAACAAATAATCAAATCTTTCCTCTTTATAATATTAGTATAGATTACATTTTATATGTTACTAGCTGTTGCCCGCAACTTCGTACGCGTAGACTTTCATATAAACTTTCAATCCCCTTTTGTCATCCTTAATTCAGCCCTTTCGTAAAATCCTTTCTTAGCGGACCTCTACACCCCATAAGGAATCTACCTGCCAAATTTCAGCTCCGTAGGTCAAGTAGTTTTCGAGATTTGAGTGAGTGAGTAGTTGAATTTCGCTTTATTTCGATTTTATATATATAGATTCTAAAAACAACAACAAAATAAGTTTAAGATTAGTCTCCCAATGAGTTAATGATGCGGTATTAGAATAGGTATGTCAGGGTAAGTAAAACGCAGGTTAGGTGATGGGCTATAGCTGCTGGTAGCCTATTAAAAAAAGTTTTTTTATGTTTATGGGTCAATGGCAGTAGGAATCCAATCTACGTATTGAATTTTCTTCCTAAATGTATTCCCAGAGCTACTTAGGAAATTCCTAACGATATAATATTTATACCTATATATATTATTGTAGATAAAGCGGTTTACAGTAAACAAATTTTCTACGGGTGAAAACGCCTGGATTATTTATGTATATAGAATCTGATTATACAATAGAATTTGAGAGCGTGACGAGGATTTACCTAACAATCCGATTAATGGATTTGCCTGCTTAATGCGACGCGTGTCCAAAAAGATGGCGTTTTTCTGGCTCAACGCATAAACATTGCTATCAGCGTGGTATGCCACGCATGCTGGGTACCCTGCCAAGTGGTAACTGAGCATTTGGATTGTCTTTAGACTTTCAACGGAGTATGACTAATTGAACTGTTTTTGTTTATAATATAATAGGCTATGTAGTTTAGGTATTGGGTATTAGCTTGTATTTTGTTTAATTAACAAACTCAAAGAAAAAAAATACCAACAACGGTATCTACGGTATCTTACGGTGAAGAACATACATATACTTAGTATCACCATCGAGGTAAATGTACGATGTACATCTTTGCAAATTACTCTGCCAAGCAGTAGTGTGCAAACATTGCTGTATTTTGAATTAAAGGGCAACGTTTCCAGTAAAATTACTGGGCATATTAACGAAAAGTTGCCCCGCGATTTTATGGTGAAAAATTATGATGATGTTGATAATGAAAAGTAGCCTATGTGTTAATTCAGGGTATAAGCTATCTAAATTTAAAATTTCATCCATATCCGTCCAGTTGTTTTGTAGTCCATAGAGAACACATACATCGATTTTTATATTGTATAAGGTGACGAAAAGAGTAAGATTATTTGAAGACCTTTGAAGGCGTGATGATTGTAGTTATGGATCAAACCAAAAAACTTTATATTTTTCCGAAGTAAACGCCACTAGTGATCGGATTAAATGATGCTTCTCTAGAGAGTAGGATCAAAACATGCTTAAATTTGCTGTTATATCTACCTATTGAGATCTGCTGGAAAAAAAAACTACGAAACTAGAAAGCTACGATGAGGATGGAATTAATATGTCAAATTAAATAAAGTTGGATACGAAAGTTTACGAAGTCACAAACTAAGACACTTATGAGACCTCATTATTTTTCGAAATATATCAAAGAAAACTGGATTTTTGGCGTTCTTATCCTATCAAATAGACACAGAAATTTCAATACCTGTGTAAAATAGACCTAATTTTTTTACTGAAAATAACGATTTCATTTTGGAAACCTCAACTTATAAACCTCCAATTTACAAAAGTATAATATATATATATATATATATATATATATATATATATAATAATAATATATGTATATATATAGATTTCGTTTGAATACTGACATAAAGTATATATTAAGGTTTACTTCTTTACATTCGTCTTGACAAATAAGGCTTAATTTTTTCGTTTTATGCCTGAAAATCCAGATACCTAAATTGAATGATTGCATTTTGTAATCATCATTATCATCATCATCAGCCTCTAACTGTCCACTGCTGGACATAGGCCTCTCCTAATGCACGCCACTGAGCTCGGCAGTTCTTTGCATCCAGTTTTTACCCGCCATTTTACGCAGGTCGTCACTCCACCTGGCCACAGGGTGTCCTACATTACGTTTGCCTAACCGTGGTCTCCACTCCAGAACTCGTCTATCCCATTCATTTCATCAATCATTTTGTCATTTTGTAATGCGACTCTTAAATTGTAGTTACTAAGTCAAAGTAGGTATTGTGCAAGGAGGTAGTTACGTTCTTCATTTATAGGTTCTCTTTTATATTCAAATAGTAGCTATAGAAATGCTATTGAGTCGTAAATTTTACTATTTGTTTGACTAAAGCTAGTGACCTCCATAATTTTGTAATACTAAGTACTGAAATAACTAGCAAGAAATATCGCTATTAAATATTTAAGTATTTAGGAGCACGAGACTACATTTTCATTGAATCATTTTGTAAAATAGGTTTGAAGGTTTTTGAATAAAATAGGAGAATTAAATAGAATGTCATTATGTAAATATCAACTTTTTTTTTATCAAATGTATTTAAGATATTATATTGAAACCAGTACTCGATAATTTATAGAAAACGTAAATTTTGTAATACGGAAGAACTAATGGGGATGGACAGGACACACTATAAGGAGAATCGAAAAATGGAGTACCCAACCAACGGAAAGCGCAAGAGAAGAGGTCAGTTTAAAAGATGGGAGGTCAACATAAAAGCCATCGCTGGGAAGGCATGGTCAAGAACAGCCAGAGATAGAGAGGAATGGAAGAAGCTGGAAGAGGCCTCTGTCAAACTAGGACAAACGGATTTAAGTGCAGGAGAATGAAATAAATGGCTTATTATCATTATTATATCATTTATTGCATATTTTGAAATTCACGTACAGATCTTTGCATGTTTAAGATAAGTCTCACATAATGACCCTAATTGGAAATATCAACAAAGTGCGGAGCAGATAGATTTATTCCATAATTGATTTGTCTTCTAAATGGTCGTTTAGTAAAATAATGTTATGTAGTATTTGAATGGAAACCTAAAAGTAATATATACCTAAAGTTATATGATTATTTACGGGATATTTACCGTGGTAAGCTTGTGGAATGAGCTCCCGATATTTCGAAGCAGTTACATGCACCATGTTCACGGGTAGAATGCGGGTGGTTGGTCGAACAGTTAAAAAGTTAGGTGCAGACATAACGATCTACCCTCTTTCTTAGTCTTTAGTGAACAACCGTGATAGTTTAAAACAGTGTTTTAATATATACCTACTAAAATAAATTTATTTCAGTAACTTAAATAACATGCAATTTTTAACTTAGTTGCCATCTATAACTTAGCAACTAAAAAAAAAACCTTTTTATTAATCTATTCGACCGTTACCAGTGGGAATTGTTCCCATAATTCTGGCCCCATTTCCACGTTTTATGGCAATGCTCACCCTTGTACCTACTTATATAGAAAAACTAGTATTTTTTCCGAATATGTAGTTACTTACAATTATAAAACACTTTATGGTTTAAAATGAATGAAAAATAAAAACAATATAAAAAACCTAAGTACCTAAGCTTTCCCTATCCTGCTACCTCTGTTTGTTTGTTCCGCTATACCTACTGCTAAAGCGATCTTGATAAAATATTGTCGTCCAGGAAATAATGTATAATAAAAACAATCGGTAAACTGACAAAAAACTTACAACTTCGATGTGCAGCTTGTTTGTTTCTTCACTACTACTACGGTTGAATAACTGGCAGTAGTGTGATATATCCCAGTCAAATTTGCAAAACAGTTCTACTTACCATACTCGTATGACACGCAGTTATGTTACACTCCAATTTTCCATCGAAGCAATAGTACCTATTACATAATCTTATTACATTTCTTAAAAGAATCCCATACAATCATAGGGGTGGACCATAAAACTCTCCATGCCATATATTTTAACTAACGGTGCTATTGACTCCCGTATAACTTTCTGAATAACAACTGCAACGAACTGCATTTCTGAAAACGTAGATATTTACCGAACTACGTCTTGCTATTTTCGGAACTATGTCACAGTGGTTGCAGTAGGGAAACTTTTTCAAAGTAGCTTTTGTTTTATTGACAGGCGTTTGACAGCTCACTTGATGACAAGTGACAGTTTGGTCGAGAGCTTGTAGCATGCATCTAGCAAGGATTCGTACTCGAATAGAGTAACATCACAATAGTATATTTAAACACAGTTTCATATTAATATAATAAAAAGACCAGACAAGATGGGCAAAGATTTTCACTCAATGGGAGCCTAAAGATAGTAGAATACCCTCTGGTCAGCCTCGAACGAGGTGGTGTAACGATCTTCATACATGGTAATTTAACAGGTTGCCATTAGAAATTACTTCGACAATTCTGGAAGGCGTTAAGCCTAAACAATAACTGGTCGAATTTTGTGGTGGTACGGAACCCTCAATGCGCGAGCCCGACTCACACTTGGCCGGTTTATTATTACAAAGTTTGTAAATAAGAACTCAGCTACGACATCCAAGAAGAAAAATATAATAACGTGCACCGTACAGCGGTTGAGTAAATGAAAACACAGAAGTAAACTTACTGGTTCTTGTTATACTGTTACTGCGTCCACGCGCAGTTTCCAAACCTTATAAACATTCTTATGTATTATTTCCGCGGAAAACTTCTATTCGCGCTGTTATTTGATATTTGTTACTTGTTTTTGAAACGCGCTTTCTTATGATTTTGTTTTGACTGTAAACGACTTTTGTTAGAATCATTTATCTACAAGGAAATTTTTGGATCTAAACTTGGTTGGGGTTTTATTAAATTTGTTGGAAATCACTTTTTTACTTGTATAATCATTAAAGTTAATTGAAAAATTTGAAATTTGATTTTTGATTTAGGAAATGTGGAATACTTATTTATGTTTCTCAAAATAAGCCCTAAATTAGAAAGGATCCAAGAGGTACCAAACGAGGTCAGTAAATAATTAAGCCTAAGAAGCTGACACGGTTTTGGCAGATGATTGATTAATGACATAGTATTCTTACCATGGTCACAGATTCAGTAATAGTTACTTCACTGTGGCTGTATTTGAAGCAGTATCAGACATAATACCTATACGAAAAAAAAAAACTTATATTAGCAGAATTGCCTGCATATTTGTTCCTAATAAACCAATCAGTGCTAGTAAGAAGCAAGTAGTATAGTATAGTTTAATCCATGAAGATGTTGCTATGCCCATTGCCTTCTTTCCTATACGTTTACAGTACTAATGTGCAGAGTTCTGCTAGTGTGTTATTTTTATCGTAATTTTATCACAAGTTTTTTACATACATACATTACACACATACATTTCGGTGTGTGCATCAAATCTGCATAATATGACCATTTTACTTTCGGCTGGTCGGGGCGGCCCCGAATCAGTTAACGGCCCGGGTATGGTCTAAAACTGAACCCAGAACCACCAGAGGATGCACAGCAGCATACTTTTACTGCACAGTGAAACGCTCTACGATCTCCAAGCCACCTGCCTAGCGCGGGGATTATGGAAACCCAACCCATGTCAGATAACAGGCTTTCCTTCAGTGTAGAAGTCTAAAGGGAAAGCCTATGTTCAGCAGTGGACGTCGTCTTCTGACTGATGATTATGATGATGAAATGTGGTATTTAGCACAATTGATGAAATCAGAAATATGTATATGTTACAGTCAAAGTAATTAATCTAGATATTATGTATATATTACATCGTCACATCATCAGCTAAAGGTTCGGCAACGTATTTCTGATGCCTCTGGTGTTACAAGTATCCATAGGCGACGGTGACTGCTTACCATCAGGTGACTGCTTACCCGTCTGCTTGTTTGCCATCTATGGTATATAAAAAAAGCCAGTAAACGTCCACTGCTTCGGCCTCCATAGAGAGTGGTGTTGCCATAATCCCTACGCTTGGCAGGTGGCTTGGGGATCGCAGTACGTTCACCGTGTAGTAATAGGATGCTGCTGCCCATCCTCCGGTGGTTCTGGTTGCAGTTTTAGGACATACTCGGGTCCATGTATGTAAATAAATAGAAACTCTTTCTGGTGTACACCAGAAATAAAAATTACAAACAGACAAACAAACATGAACAGAATTATAAACATACATGTACATATACGGGGTATGTATATATAAAACGTGCGAGTTGTGATACTGTTCTCGAATTATACTGTCCTTTAAAGTTAAAGCTAGTCATTTGCATTGGTTAAGCTTCTGGCATTTGAGTAATTAGTTGGTTTTTCTAATTAGTTTGGGAGCTTTTGGTATTTAACTGGTGGTAGTTAAGTATCTGTTAATTAATTTACTATGTCTTTTATACAGATTCTGAGAATTCGTTCAATTTATAAGCCAGACTTCTTTTTTAAAGATGAGCTATCCATTTGATTCTTCTTTTTGTTAATGTTTTGTAAAGAATTCGGCATTTTTA
The DNA here is from genome assembly GCA_914767915.1 of Agriopis aurantiaria. NCBI lineage: Eukaryota > Metazoa > Arthropoda > Insecta > Lepidoptera > Geometridae > Agriopis > Agriopis aurantiaria. The sequence continues at coordinate 11,943,363 of OU611992.1, read as the reverse complement.
CTGTCACTAGACATATTCCGTTGCTCCTTTTCATCTACCGAGTACAAATATTTCCAAAATTACGTATCCTTTCGAAAGTTTTCGTCACCGTCGACAGGCTGTTTGTTAACCTAAATTTTATTCAACTTACTGTTTGTTTCAAAAGGATTGTCATTCAGCGCGGTAATGCCGCCCGCATGCTGGGTACGCTGCCAACTGGTAGTAGGAGCATCTGGATTATCTTTGAGCTTTTATCTGTTTATTGGTAAACGAACAGTTTTTTGCTTATAATTTTATAGGTGGCAAACATGCAGACGAGCGGCCTGATGGTAAGCAGTCACCGTCGCCTATGGATACCTGTAACACCAGAGGCATCACTAATACGTTGTCCTATTTTTTTTTTAAGAACCCAGTGTTTTCTTCTCTGAAACACGGCGGAAGGTAGCTTCTTTCGCATATTGCAGGTTTTAAAACTAGATTTGCTATTTAGTGCTAGTTTCCTTGTATGATGCTTAGTGAATTAAAGCAATTGCCAGTAAAACAATTTAAAAAAAATCGGACACCTATCCATTTCGCACATGAACGCCCCGCTTATACTTTATCTCGACCATCTTTCTTTTTTAGGGTTCCGTAGTCCTCTACAAGGACCCCTTATAAATTCGTTCTGTCCGTCCGTCGTCTGTCTGTCCACCTGTCCACCTGTCCGCCTGCCCGTCCATCCGATTTTTTAGAACCTTCTTACTTCTATATTTATTAAAGCAAGTGGATGAAAATTTGCACAATTAAAGTTTTTATATAGATCTCAAATTGAAAATTATAAAAAAAAATTGGGTTGGCTCTGGTACATGTGAAAAGAAGCAGAAAATATTTTTTTCGCTGCCCCCCTCTTGTATAGTATATCATAGAATAGTTCTTTTAAAATGAAGATAAGGTTTCATACATCACTTTTTTATCAAGTGTATATTTTGTAAATTATGGCCCACCAATGTGGTAAAAAGTTGACCCCCCCTGCATTTCTAAACTATTAGACATAGATACTTGTAACTTGCCATGCTAATAGGTCATATTAAAAACCCTCATTCAATATTATTTCAAACATTTTCTGATTATAACTTTTTGAGTTATAGCGATAAACACTGTAATAAATTCAATTCAATTCAGACTCAAAGGTCGTTGACCTTTTTGTAAAATTGTCTTGACAAAGAATGTTTCTCAAACCATTAAAAGTACATTTTATGTTGGTATGATGCACCTCTGAAATTTTGATAAGTCCAGCTTTAGTTTGGTTTATCTTTAGTTTTTTTCTGGAACCACCAATTTCTAATCTATGATTGTGACCACAATTATAAGACTGGCCACGGAAAACGGAACCCTACCATTTCCGTGTCTCGAGACACTCTTGGCAATTTTTTTTAAATACAGAGTAGATCTTTTCTGTCAGGGCAGTATTCCAGCAAGTACGCTCCACTAAAGCTTCAGCCTTATTAGACTAACTACTGCAGCTATATCTAATCAAAATTTTGTTGTTTGCTTTCAGTTGTCATTATTGAGTGAATTTAAACTCTAAAATAATTATTTCGATCCCCTGCCCAAAGTTATTCTAAAATAGTACAAAACAGCATAATTTTCCACAAAATTGTAAAACCGTAAAATATTGGTTATCGTACAAGCATGAAATATTGATGCAAATGTGCTCGTAACAGCACTTCGAGAGCATTTTTCAATCCGCTGTTGAATCGTCTACAGTTCGAGAGCGTTGCCGTCGTTCACTGCACTCATGTGAGTTCGGGATACAACGTTTGCCAATTTCCGAATACGTACGTTACGACAACGTTACGTAGTACGTTTTATATTTGCGTTACTATGGGAAGTCGAAGATAATATGCTACTATCGATAAAAGGCAATCGGACAGGTGTTTGATTTGTTAAAAATAAGTGGCTTATCCACCGACATCAACCAACTAATTACTGATAACCCGGGGAAGAAAGGTTCTTGAGTGGAGACCATGAACCGGAAAACGAAGCGTAAGTAGGCCTCCCACTAGATGGACCGACGACATCGTGAGAGTCGCGGCCATCCAGTGGATGCAGATGGCAGGCTGTCGTTCAGTGTGGAGTTCAAAGAGGGAGGCCTATGTTCAGCAGTGGATGTCTTCTGGCTGATGATGATGATGATTATGATGATGAAGTGGCTTAGTGAAAAATATAATTAAATGAACGTGTGTACACTTACTGAAGAAGCTATTTAAATTGGCTAATAAAGTTCTGAGATATAAAGTCTGTAAATTACTCGACTGGCTTTTTGAAAAATCGTGTCAAATATAGTCTGAATGGATAAGAGATACCATAGTTTTAGGCCACCCTAAAGCTTGAAGACGATAGAAGATGTGGAATGCGCTGCCTGAATGGGTGTTCCCCGATAGTTACAATCTGGGTGTCTTCAAATCAAGAGTGAATTGGTTTCTTCTAGGCAAGCGTGCTCCACCGTAGACCGCATCATCGGTTAACATCGGGCGAGTTAGCGGCCAAACGCAAATCTATTATTCAATAAAAAAGAGTTGGCTATGATCATAGAGTGCAGTCTAAAAAGTGAGATTGAAATAATTCTCACGATTTTGCGCATCATAGTAATACCCAAGCACCATTCCGAAAACACGTCGTCACACTTCTAACCTCCGTTCTGTTACAATTTGTCGATTGAGAAATGTCTGTGATTTATCACGTTCAGTTATTTTTCTACCGTGATAGATGCTTGTTTACCGTTCTACGATGACATTCTAGTGAGGATTTTACGAGAACATTGAGTAGGTGTCGTGGACAAAGAGTTGACTTTGTACGGTTATGCTAATTTTGAGGTTATGGTAGACACTTTATTTGTGTTCTAATTAATCAATTTCGAAGAGATTTTTTTTTTAAGAATGTTATAAAGAGTTACACGTCATATAGACTGTACGAAGCCGGAGGTCATTGTACTCATCATTATAAACAACTTTTACTATGGGACCCACCCCGAAATCTGCGGCATTTCCGAGTAACTATAACATGGGGTTCTTCAAAAGGCTGTTAACAGAGTCGTTAAGGGTCGGCAACGTACCTATCTGTGATGCTCCTGATGTTACAGGTATCCATAGGCGACGGTGATCACTTATCATCAGGCGGCCGGTTAGCTTGTTTTCCACCTATAGCATAAAATCTAACACCTAGTTGGGTTGTTGTTGAAGACACTAAACAATATATTTCTTAGAAATTTTTAAACTTTCGCGAATTGAACACGTTTTACATGTTTTATTTTTTTAAATATTTTTTACCTAAATTAAATAATACGTGATAAGTCCCGATAAACGTTTAAAATATATTTCTTGTGTCGTAATATCAAAATATACATCAGTCATATAATATTTTGCCTTTCAGGCAAGCATGTAAACAAAATTCCGCTGAAATAGACCATAAGCATTGAATTACAATCTCCTTTGATCGATCAATACTTTGCATATTTTACATTTACGTCACCTTGTACTGAAAACACGCGCATTCAAATCACCTGACTAACGTATTTTGTAGTAAATACGCTAGTTAAGTAGCAAATTACATATATTTACATATTATCATCTAGCATTGGACCTTGTCACAGTAAAACAATTTTTACAACTGCACTACTGTGCAACGTGTAACCGATTTCTTTATTGTGAAATGATACTACAGTGTTTATTTTATATTTAAGTCAGAATAATGCTTTGTTATGTAATATGAATGTGTAGGAATAGTTTTTATTGCAAGTGGGTGTGTCGTAAAGGCAAGTGTCAGGTGACAACTTTGTTTGAGTATGTTTGATTGAAATTGCGTTTTTTGTTGCCTTTTAGGGTTCCGTATCTAAAGGGTAAAAACGGGACCCGATTACTAGGCCTACGATGTCTGTCTGTCTGTCCGTCTGTTCTACCTATTAAATACTATATCTTTCGAACCGTAAAATCATCATAAGAAAACCGGTATGTTCAGAAACCTCAAAAATTCAAAAACATAATATGACATTCATCAACATGCATTGGGCCAGCATGGTGGATTATGGCCCATCCTCTATCTCTGAGAGAAGGCCTGCGTTCCAGTGGTGGGAACATGATAGACTGATACCTGCTTTATCTTTTTTCCTGCATGCAAATCAAAATCAAACAAGCTCATGAAATTTGCGAAGCGAAGAAAATAATCTGGTGGGTGGTCCATTTTATGTTTTGTGTATCAAGTTACAAGTAAAGCGAAGGTGCTTTACCGCTCGAAATAACTACGTCAAATGTGAATCGGTAGCGTAATGATATTTAAAATGGCCATTTAGGTTACGATATTCACATCCATACTTCCATTAACAGTAGCATTATATAATTGTAAAAAAAAAAAGTTTCACAAAATTTGTAATATACGAATTTTATAGTTATTTTGATGTTAAAGCCAAACTACTAAACCGATTTTGATGAAATTTCTATGTAACTAATCTGAAAGTCAACATCATCATCATTTCAGCCGTAGGACGTCCACTGCTGGACATAGGCCTCCCGCATCGATGTCCAAAAGGGCCGGTTGGAAGCGGCCTGCATCCAGCGTTTCCCTGCGGTCTCTTTTAGGTCGTCTGTCCATCTTGTGGGTAGACGTCCTACGCTGCGCTTACCAATCCGTGGTCTCCATTCGAGAATCTTTCAGCCCCATCGGCTATCTGTTCTACGTGCTATGTGCCCTGCCCACTGCCACTTCAACTTGCTAATCCGGTGGGCTATGTCGATAACTTTCGTTCGTCTACGGATCTCCTTATTTCTAATTCGATCTCGTAAATAAACCCAATCTGAAAAAAAAACCAGGTTCTCTAATCTTAAAGTATATCCTTTCAATCAAAAATATTTTTTCTTATCTGTAATTAATAAGTCATAGCATAAATAATCGGTAAGTAATTATTCTTTCTTAAATGCTTCAGCTAGATGTACACTAAACTGTTTGCCGTCAATAAAGATGACAACTTGCATCTCCTAGAACGTTTAGTCGCACTTATAAATACCACCGACAAAGTGTGGTGTGGTCTACGAAGTACCACAACTGTCAAGAACTGCAGAACGTGAAATCAATTGATACTGGATGCGACATTAAAAATTCTACGACAATGGAACCTGGAGAACAGCAAGTATATCATTAAAATATACAAAGAATCTGACTGAAATATGTAGCTATGACACTCTGTGCATGAAAACGAATCTATCGACACCTCACATCACATTTGGTCAAGCCATTTAGGAATAAAAAATACAGTCAAATATGGCAGTTGGGTAATTATACTTCTTATTGGGCAGTCGGATAAACATATTGTTTATGTCTGTACATATTTGTTATTCTAAATAAACGAATAAAATTATAATTGCTAAATAAATTTGTTCGCCCTACAATGTGACCTCACGACCATTTTTGCTTACGATATTATTGAACTTATAAACAAAAATTTAGTGAAGTACTTGCCTACAAAATTGCATAAAGATTGAATTAAAGGCACGCAACTACGCAAGTTATCTTCGAACAAATATACAGACATACTAATCCCCAAATATACATACTAACGACGATCTGGTCCCATAGATAACGAAACCTTCGCTTCGTTTCGTCAAAAATGTGTAATGAACTTAATTTTGAATAGGTAGAATGTAGTTATATTTATTTAAATTCTGACTCCTTTGTAAGCATTTTTACTGCATATACAGTTAACGCGTCTTATAGCAGAGTTACTAAAACTTATCAAATTAAAAAAAAAAAAAAATCGCTTGCTAGTCGTTTTTACTAAATTGACGATTTAAAAAATATATCAAGGTAATGTTATTTAAATAACCACGGACACAATGTTACATGATTATTTTTAATTAATTATGAATTTATTTATTAACTTAAATATACTTTTTAGATGAAATTCTTTACTGACTTTATCAGTTAAAATTAAAAAGGTTGTAATGTATTCCTTAATATATTTGATCGTAGTTAATTATTTATTCCATGTAAAATATGTGTACATCTCGATATATTTTTTGCGACTTTTGTCTACCTTTCCTTTCTGCACACGGGTTTAAAAACATTACGCGTTGATCAGATCTGTGTCGGTTCCATTCTTGTGGTATCCACGTACTCACTACAGACCAAACGTACCTGGAATCTCAGGACCTTCACCTTTATTTATGTAGGTACAACTCAGACAGAAATCACCCTTTGCGTCGCCGCTGAACGCATGGGAACCGAGAAAGCATTCAAAATGATTTATTGTAAATGGTTTTCTACTTTGTTGGCTAAAATAATAACCCCCGGCCTGAACTTGGTGTTCTAAATCCGATGTTTTATTATTCTCTGTTTGCCGTGAGCCGATACCGACCTCCCGAAATTTAATTTGCATCCTTTGTAAGCCCATTAGTGAGGAATGAGCGCGAATGATGGAGAATGAGTCAGCTGTATGAATTGAAGCAGATATTGATAGAGGAATGTCTTTGCGCTTCTAAATCGTAAAAGATGCTAACGATGAATGAGATATCGTCAGCGCGAAGAATAAAAACGTAAAAGGCACGGTAGGCATTGCTTTGTCCAGTCACAATGGCTGCGTCGAGAAGATTGACGCTTTAACTCCGGAGGTGTTACGAGAATTAGTGAGCCATTATTGGTCCATAGAACGCATGGTCAAGCAGAAAGCAGATAACAATAATTAGTTCGGACGCCACAAAAACTGACATAAATCCCGCATAATAAGTTCCTTTGGGTGCAAAAACGAGTAACAGCTTACCTGCGTGCTTTTTTGCAGAATGACTCGGAAACCGTGCCCCGATATAATAAACACCTCAATTCCCGGCAGAGGCATTGTTTAATGATTTCTCTGTTGTGATCTTGCACAATTCTCGGCTAGTTTGACTTTTTTTTATGCAGCTTGCGAGAAAAATGCTTTTTTGTACGCTTGGTAGCGTTTAAACAAAAAGGCCTCGGTCTTGCGAAGGTGTGATTTATTTACGACTTTGCCTTAAAAGCCTTTTGACCGACTTTGGGTGGTTTCTGACATTTTTCACATTCGCGGGTTCAATATTTAAACTAAAATCTTTATTTCTTTTGTTGCAGGAACAATATGGAAATGATGAACTCAATCTGCACGCTTTTAGGATACTAGTGAATGTTTTATTAATTTTGGTAGAGCCGCGATTTTTATAACAGCTCGAAAAACGAAGATGCTGGGGGGTGCTCCAACAAGAGTTACCTCAGCGTTTACCTCATTCTCTCTAAAAGACACCAACTTCAGCTCGGCTGTTGACAGCCGGTGCTTAGATAAGTAGATGCTCTTACAGATTGGCCCTCAGACAAAAACGATCAAAAATAAACTAAACTAGTCACAATACAAAATCCAGATCAAAACATAGCAATAGTAAGTTACCATAGTGAGATTAGGACACAGATCTAGTGCGCACTGTTCTGGAATCGCCACCACGGTGGTATGCTTTATATTGCATCTTGGATCGACTGTGCGCTGACTGGTCGCTACGTCACGTGGCTTCCCGGCGCACGACTTCAGTGCTGGATGCTACTAACTGTATACACGTGAGTACTATTAAATTTTTTATATTATACATTATATTATTTATATAATATCTATAATTTTACTGCGCCCTGTAAAAGGTGGCTGGTGGCAAGTGAATGCGTAAAGTAGAACGTTGTGTCGTGTGGGTGTGGCCATCTTTAGCAGAACCTTACACCGGATGAAAAGATAGAGTCACCAGCATATGTGCATAATGACCGGTGACTAGATTCTAACTTAACAGTGTTTATGTGCGTGTATAATTTCTTCTTTTAGTTAGTAAAGTTTCAATAGGTTAACAGATATTTCTAACCATAACTATTTTATATTTCTTAAACAGCAATTTAATTCATATAGGTAATTAATTTAACAGTTATATTTAACAGATGCAAACAAGAAATGCGTGTTAAATTACATGTTACATGCATTAATGCTTACAGTGTATCTTTGTAACATTTACAACCGCTTGCCATTTCAAATTGTCCGGTAGTAGGCAGGTCAAGCAATCACAGTTCCGTACATGAAATGGCTCTATGGAACCTTTTCCTGCATACTGTCATCAATGTAAAGGTCATAAAAGTTATACGTTCGGTTAAATATGGCGGACATCGTCTGTCGGCGGGTGTGTCCGCTTACAGCTCGATTTACGACTTGTCGTTTCTAGTTTCTATAGTGCAATGAAAATGTTTTTTTAATGATTGCTGCGATAGGCTCATTGTGTGTTGATTTTGTTTCAGGTATTGTGTAATATTTTGAAAGCACTCTTTCATACGAGTATTGTAGTTGGATGAATTAGTAGAGTATTTTAGTTGGCTTTTAAAATATTTTGTGAATGAGTTTTGGGACCTTTCTTCCGATACGCTTCACTAGATGGTTATATTAACTTAAGCGAGTAAAGTTCCAAAGGAAAGTTACGCATTTCCTTTTGGATCATCCCTTATATTTAATTTATTGGCAATTGGATACAATGTCCTTAATGCCCCCTCATATTTTTTTTTTTTTTTTTTTTTTTTTAATTTATTTCATGACCATGGATCCAGTGTCCTTCAGTCGGAATAATAATGTTTATACAAGGTCTTACAAAAATTTTACATAACTAAACATCATATTTTTTCTACACTATTTACAATATACTTAAAAATAGCCTTAAAATAAACTTCATTTGTTAGCAAATCTAGAACTTGGCGGGGAACACTAATTGAATTCTCTTCTGAGATGTCACTAATGTCACTGACAAACAACAGCCGTTGAATGTTGAATCTATCGCATTCGAAGATAATATGAGAAATGTCGGCATTAGATTTAGAACAATATGTACATTTATCTTCATCAATTATTTTTAACCTATAAAGATGAGCTGGGACCAGGCAGTGTCCGTAGCGAAGGCGATTGATAATTGTGTAAAACTTTCTGCTGCAGTAAGAATTGGACCGGTTATACCAAGGTGTTATCGGTAAGTCTCGCTGTATCTCTGCGTACCACTTTCCTTTAGTCTCAACGGTGATGTCCCAATATTCTTTCCATATTCTTCGCGATTGGCTTTTAAACAGGTGGTAAAAATCCGTGAACGGGACCTTCATATCTGTATGATCCTCATCATAATCTTGACGAGTCGCCAAGTCCACTACCTCCCCTCATATTTAGTTGTTTTGGTATTGCCATCTATCGAGCCATCGGGAATTATTTATTTCGTCTCATTGGAAAGGCTACATTAACAAAAAAAAAAAAAAAAACTAATGGTTTACCTAAGTACATGTATATTACTTCAGCCAAGTTTTAGGTTATTATATGTTATAGCCAATTAAAAAAAAAAAAAATTAACTTTAAATAGATTTTTTTTAGTCTATAACTTTTAAATACTTACTAAATCCTAAAATGCGCAACAACTTCAACTTCAGTACAAAACTGCTTTCACGTTTTAGGTATATTTCTTCGGTTTTTGAAACTTAAGCATTGTATTACCGCAAACAGTTTACACACACAGATAAATAAATAAAATAAATTCACAAAAAACTGGTATCTAACATTAAATTGAGTAAATTGTCCCATTATTTCTCTACCACCAGAAATATCTAAGAAGTAAATCTTTCAAAGATAAATCCTCATCGACAGATTAGAAGTTTAAGTGCTTCAAGATAACAGCAGATAAAGTTCGTTCACATTGATTTGTACTTCCGACTGGTGGTTGTAATCTTCCCTCTGTACTTATACATATAATTCATATAAACCGTAATTATTTTGGAAGCGACTGGTTACCGGAATGCTGGCGCCTACTTTGGAGAAAATCAATGCATTACTATTATTTTTTCTAAATATATTTCGTGACCATGGGTACAGAATACTTCAGTCGAAATAATAATGAGGCTTACAAGACATCAAATAATGTTAAACAAATCATTGGACTCACAGTCAGAGTCAAGCAATGTCATGATCCAAGTCCAAGTCATGCCCTAGTAAAGTGGTAGAGGTTTTATTATGGAAACTGACGTGGTTTTCACACATTTTATTTATAATAAACGGGAATTACTCACGTAAGTGTGACGGGGTGACCGGCTTAATCTTACGTGAGTAATTCCCGTGTAATATAAACAAAATGGTAGTGATTTGACTAGAGACTTCTGTGTGTTTTGCAAACATTACGAAAACACATGTTTAACCTCATTAGCACTGCCATTCAACCTGGCAATGTTGCCAGAATTCTGGCCACTTTTCCATTCACCACAAAAACGGGGTAAATATCAATAATTATTATATAACTGTAGTCTTTTAGTTTTGCTATTTTTCTTATAATGAATTTTAAGTAGTTTTAATTTTAGTTCATTGATCTTTAATATATTATAGTAACTAGAATAAATGAGCAGTATTTTGGTTTCCATTGAATTTAAGGTGGCAATGCTAATTTTTAAACAACGTGACTCGCCAAATCTGGAAATGTAAACCCGTTTAGTTTTATTTTATTATCCTGCCAGTTTCACATAATCGAAGAAACGCTGGAAACCCAAACCCCATAAAAAACATAAAAAAATATAACATCTTACCTATTATATTATAGAAACTGACGTGATTTTCACAAATTTCGTTTATATTACAAGTGAATTACCCATATATGATTAAGCAGGTTGTTCCGACTATAGTTTCAACCGCACTCGGCGGTCTTTTTAAGGTCTTGCTTTGCACGGCGGGCCACCACGCGCTACACATGTGATGAAAACGGCGGAATACGGGAGTAATTCTCGTGTAATATAAACAATATAGTTTTTTTAAATCAGTTTTTATTAGTTTACGGCATAGCCTTAATTACTTGTTATGAAACTAGTGGGAACAAAATAAAACAAAAAAAGTGAACCTACATTTCAAGATTTGGCGCGTCAAAGTGGTGGGAAAACTAGACGCTGAGGTAAGCCCTTAATATTTTCGTCGACCAATCGTCAGAAAAGTTTAACAATTAAAAAGTTCGCTTTTCTCAGCATTAGCTATTATTTCTGTCATCTATTACTATAATAAAGATTATAATGGGAGTGCCAAGAACTGAAAAGCCCAGATTAAGGCTTGACAGTTTTTTTACAAATCTGTCTAGATTATCTTATGTTTGATTTATCTCTTGAGTTTATGATGATTTTACGACGCACAACACCAAATTATGACTTTTTATTAATAAGTAGTTATATTTACATGGAGTTTAAAAAAAATAACTTGTACAAATGTAATTAGTACAGACATTTCGATAGACATGTAAATTAGCTTCGTAATAATAAATTATCTGTTTAACATCAAATAACGAGACATTCCTTTGGATTTGACACATCGTCGCGACTTTTTCAGCAAACTGTACACGCAAACAAACGGTCTTGACAAATAACTTTTATAAATTTGAATCCACCTGCATTTCATTATATGACCGAGTCACATTGAATGCTCTAAGGGGTCATTTTGTTTTTATTATACGGGAATTACGTAAGATTAAGCCAATTACGCCGACTATAGTTCGTTTGTTCTTTAATTTCTTTAGATACGGTTGAAACTATAGTCGGAGTGACTGGCTTAAGGGTCAGAATAGCGCGTGAAGCGATCTCGCTTGCGAATTTGATGTTGAAATAAAATTACTGTCTAGTTTTGAAATATGTGCTTCGGTCATTTAACATAGTTAATATTTCAAAATATTTAAGACAAATTTTTGTATTATATTTTTTTATGACGACTAGAATAAATGGGTAAATCTTTTTATCATTTGAGGTCACAATAAAAAGGTTGAAACAAAAATTTACGCAAAAAGACCGAAGCACATTTTAAAAGTAGGGGAACGGAAGGTATAACGGACCCTGTAGATAGAACGGACCGGACTAATAACTATCAAACTGTTAATGCCATCTATAAACGACTTGCGTCAACTTGACAGTCGCCTCTCACTCAGAGTTGGTCAGTGTCCTTGGAGCGGCCATGCAGCGGCACACGTTTTTATCAAGGTAAGTTAATTTTTGCGTATTTTGATGTAAAAACAGCAAATTTTGATCTGCCTTCAGTTTTATTACGTTAAAGTTATCAGGGATTTTGTGTTATTGTTTGAGATATTGTTTATTTTACTTAGTTTTAACGATAAATAGGCAAAGTTCTCCTCAATCTTAACCTCAAAATAATGTATTGTTTACATGCCTACCGAAAAGGCAAAACGGAACGGGCAAAACGGACCACATGGTCCGTTTAACCTTCAATACAGTTTGTTTGTGATTACACTTATAAAATTTGATATTTAAATAGGTATTTTCATTTCAGATGGTTAACAACTATAAAAGAAAGTCGGAGCGATAATCTTGGCATGAGGAGGACATGAAAAATGCCATCGAAAAAGTAGTTACGCGCAAAATGGAAAAGGGAAAAGTAATAACCCAATTCCAAGTTGCAGAACTAGCCGACAAAGCCTTCCAAAAAGCTGTAACTTTGTCAACTGCTTATAACGCTTTTCGAGCCACCGGCATCTCTGGCCGTTAAACCCTGACGTGTTCACAGAAGCAGACTTTTTGGCAGCAGCGACCACTGACATTGAGATGCCAGAAGCAACGCCAAGGGATAATGAACATGGACCATCAATGATTCGACCCGAAGAAGCGCCCCACATTGACGAACTTGGATTATCTGTATCTGACGATCATGCAGGTATTCAAATAAACATGACACCACCTCTAGCCAACGATGAAACAATTACAGCGGAACCTGGCACATCTAGCAATGAAGGTGTCATTGAACCATTGTTATCAATAACTGATAAAGATTTGAACACCATTAGACCACCGCCATCAATATAAAATGATCAGAATATTTCCCAAAATAAAGATCCAACTAGCAATGATGAACAACAGCCATCTACGAGTACATCCTTTACTATTATTCCAAAGGATATCATGCCCATCCCTAGAACTTCTAAACGGACTAGACCTAATATTAAGCGAGGAAAGACAGTCGAAATAACATCATCACCTTATCGCGAAGAATTAGAAGCTACTAAAAAAGCACAGGAAACGAAAGAAAACGCAAAGAAGGTAAAACAGAATATTTTTACTGAAAAGAAGGTGAAAGGGAAACAAACAAACACAAAAAGGAAAAGGAAAGGGGATATCTACAAAGAAAAACACTCAAAAGAAAAGCAAAGACTCATCTAGAAGACGTACGATGTTCCTATTGCTCTCATTTATTTTCTGAATCGACAGAAGGCTGGGTTCAGTGCCCCGCATGTTCTTTATGGGCATACTGTAGTTGTGCCGGTGTCGAACACTATGATGAAGATGTTACATTTGTTTGCGAAAGGTGTGACGATGAATAAATAGTAGAGATTTTTTTTCGTCCTTATATTGCCATAGGTCCATTTTGCCTTCATGCCTGGTTCGTTTTACCTTCATGTGTAGGCAGAATGGACCAAACGGAGGGTTTTGGAAATTATCCAATATCTTCTGTAACTGTGATTTGATTCAAGTGTTCCTTTATAATAAGTTTGATTAATAAATGTTCAATTAAATAATAACAAAGAAAGAAGAATAAAGATATAATTTTTTGTGATACATTGATTTTTCCTTAAGTGGTCCGTATTACCTTCGCTTCCCCTATTTGCAAAATGACTCCAGCAAATTTTGCAAAAGAACAGTAATTTTATATATAAAAAAAAACTATCAAAAGTGCGAGTTAGATAACGGCGCGCTTTAGTCTGGGCCATCATCTTACAAAAGTAATTATCGTATAATAAAAACTTATGGTCTAACTACAAAAGATTTAAGAACGCTTTAGACCGGTGTTTAACATATTTTTCACAGGGAAACAACTGCTAAACACATGTCTAAAGCGTTCTTAAATCTTTTGTAGTAAGACGGTTAATGTCTGAAAACTACGCCAGTTTCCTTATTAAAGCTCTAAGGAGAGCAGCAATATAAAACTCATGGAAATTTTCTGATTTTTAACATAATCTTTTAGATTTCGCACCATATAAGTACTGTGTACATAATAAAATAGAAAATACTCTAATTTATATCGATGTTGTCTGGGTTAGTATCGAGTTTTGGACATTGGAGCCGACATTAAATTTGCTTATTTTTTAGATTCCCTTATAAAATGACAATAAGCAATTCATAAACAAAGAAAAAGCTTTTATGGCATCTGGTTCTTATTTTAAAGGTTATAAAGGATTTTTTTTGGATGTGTGGAGTCAAAATTATATCCTTGACCGATCTGTTTCGCCCACTGACTGCCAAAAACGGATACAATACAATAATTAATAACAAACGATTGTCTGGGACGATGCATAGCTAATCAAAGACATCCGCAAAGTCAGTGATCGGTGTCAAAATGTCGCAGTTAGTAAAGAAAATTGAAAACTCGAAAAATTACTGAAATCTCTTAAATAACAAAGAATAAAAAATGTGTTTAACATATTTTATTACTACTACCCTACTACTGAACAAAACTAGTACCAAAGAAATAAATAAACTGAAGATATTATTTAAATTGGTTAATAAAGTTCTTTAATATAGTTCTGAGATATAAGCGTTTAAAGTTTTTGTTCGGTTTAAGAATGGATGCTCTGTCCCTTTCTTGCAAAGTGAGTGTCAGCATGGAATCTGTATGGTAAACTCACAAGTGACGTCATTAGTAAGTCTAGTGCGCTCTCTATATAGCAAGAAATTAAGATGCTTATATCTTCCTTAATTTTGAACATATTTTGATTTGGTTTTCTGTGATCGATTTTATTTAAGGTCAGCTTTCAATAAAAATACTCAGTTCGTTAGCTTATTCCTGGCGTTTCCTGACATTTACGTTGTTACAAGTAGACTGCAAATAAACGTGACCACGTACACTAAAAAGTGTTCGAAATATCAGGAAAAAAATAATGATAAAAACACGCGATTAAATCCGTTGAAAGTGTTTAATTTCAATGTGTAACAATCGCAAAAACTTAAGAAATTGTTATAGAACACAATTCATAGAACGGTCTAGCCATTTCAAAACTTGACTAAATTCACACCATATCTTTAACAAATGTCCATGCAAAACGTAACACGGTAGGTACTTTATCATGTAAATAAACTTCAATACAAGTCATATTAGCATACATATTGGTTTTTTGCTGGCCGATGTGTCTAATTAGAATTTGGCATTTTGACTCTTGGTACAATAATAAATGGAAGTGTTTGGGTAGCGTCTTGGTGTTTAGGAATAGGGTTGTCACTATTAGTGTCCCTTCATAGACGTAGAGCTTAGTAAGTTAATATAGGTTGAGTAGCTTGTCCTAGTGTCAGAGTTTTCAGGTCAACGAAAGGCCTCTGCATTGATGCTAAAGATTATTTTTCTAGAAATCTGTTGTTAAATTCTGCGCTGCCTGAATGAGTGTTTCCCGATAGTTACAACCAGACTAGTCTAGTCTTTAAATATAATTGACGGCGTACTTTTGCGCAACGAATTTCATGAACAATACAACTCACCAATTTGTTACACTGCTGCTGTGTGAAAGAAGAAAGAACAAACGAACACAGTTTCGCATTTATCTATATATATAAAAGCGAAATTCACTCATCTATTCACTCATTCACTCATTAAACACGAAATCTCGAAAACCACTTGAGCTACGAAGCTGAAATTTGGCAGGTAGATTCCTTATGGGGTGTAAAGGTCCGCTAAGAAAGGATTTTACGAAAGTGCCGAATTAAGGATGACAAAAGGAGGTTGAAATTTTATATGAAAGCCTACGCGTACGAAGTCGCGGGCACCAGCTAGTTTATGATATAAGTACGATGTAGAATCAGTGTGAATTTCTTAAATGTGAAATATTCATGTTTTTCTGTCTATATAAGATAAAGTTAAATGATTATTTACGGGATATTTACCATGGTCAGGTTGTGAAATGAGCTACCGATATTTCGGCGCAGTTACACGCACCATGTCCCAGGTTCCTGCACCTAACTTTTTAACTGTTCGACCAACCACCCGCAATCTTCAGTTTTCCCGTGAACATGGTGCATGTAACTGCGCCGAAATATCGGGAGCTCATTCCACAACCTTACCACGGTAAATATCCCGTAAATAATCGTATAACTTTAGTGAACAACTGTGATAGTTTAAAACAGTGTTTTATATAAGATAACATTAAAAACAAACATATTTTCATATAATATCTTTAATTTGACGGAGACAAATGGTATTCAAACAAAAAATTCCCTTGATTTGTGAAAATGCGTGAGCGGGAGAGGTGCGGACTGAAAGACCCGTTTATACTTCCGTGGAGACAACCCTACGGACTAGGGTTACTGAACGCGGAAACACAACTGATTCTTTTGACGTAAAACGATACAAATATTTCATATTAGAATTACACGCAGCCAAATGTAATTTGAATAGAGGATAAGTGAACGAACGTTACGAGTTTCCTAATTTTATTATTGACGATAACTTTAACTGGCCTATTATAGAGCTGTGCTTGTTAAACTGTAAGTAATTTGTAGAGAATTAACGTCTGAGCCGTGAAAACTTATTATCTGGAGACTTTAGTGCAAAATTAGTAGCAAGACAATTAAATTTTCCCAGCGTATTTTTTTTGTAGTTATCCGCGACGGAATGGAAAAGTTATGTGCGTTTACTGCGTTTAGGTTTGTGTGTTTATTTCTCGCAATGGAACTGAATATATATATAATATTGGTCCAGCTCAATGACGACTAATGGTGTGAAGGCATAGTAAAAAATATTATGAAATATTAAAAGCATAGCAACCTAAAATTTTGTACCTCAAATCTCTTAAGTGTCATTGGCTTCGTGGTTTAATTCTGTATGAAATTTCTTTTCAATACTAATTTGGCGGCTTGCGATCCCCAAGCCGCCTGCCAAGCGTGGGGATTATGGCAACACCCCTCTCTACGAGGGAGGCCTTTGTTCAGCAGTGGACGTTTACAGGCTGATGATCATCATTTCAGCCGTAGGACGTCCACTGCTGGACATAGGCCTCCCCCATCGATCTCCAAAAGGGCCGGTTGGAAGCGGCCTGCATCCAGCGTTTCCCTGCGGTCTCTTTTAGGTCGTCTGTCCATCTTGTGGGTGGACGTCCTACGCTGCGCTTACCAGTCCGTGGTCTCCATTCCAGAACCTTTCGGCCCCATCGGCCATCTGTTCTGCGTGATATGTGCCCTGCCCACTGCCATTTCAACTTACTAATCCGGTGGGCTATGTCGGTGTCTTCCAGCCTATCGAACAAGCCGGTTTCCGAAAAGGCTATAGTACCATAGACCACATCCACACGCTACGCCAAGTTATACAGAAGACCGAAGAATATAACTTGCCACTATGTTTGGCGTTTGTGGACTATGAGAAAGCCTTTGATTCGGTCGAGACATGGGCGGTGCTCGAGTCTCTCCAGCGATGCCGTATTGACTATCGGTATGTCGAAGTGTTGAAGTGTTTGTACAATAACGCCACCATGTCGGTCCGAGTACAGGAGCAGAGTTCGAAGGCAATTCCATTGCGAAGAGGCGTGAGACAGGGAGACGTTATCTCTCCGAAACTGTTCACTGCCACAATGGAAGATGCCTTCAAGCTCCTGGAATGGCAAGGACTCGGCATCAACATCAACGGCGAGTACATCACTCACCTTCGGTTTGCCGACGATATTGTGGTCATGGCAGAGTCGATGGAAGATCTCAGCATGATGCTCGAAGGCCTCAATCGAGTCTCCCAACAGGTGGGCCTTAAAATGAACATGGACAAGACAAAGGTTATGTCAAATATCCATGTTGTGCCCACCCCAGTATCAGTTGGGAACTCAGTTCTTGAAGCTGTTGACGCGTACGTCTACCTAGGACAAACAGTCCAACTAGGTAGGTCCAACTTCAAGAAAGAGGTCAATCGGCGAATCCAACTCGGCTGGGCAGCGTTCGGTAAACTACGCAACGTCTTCTCGTCCAAAATACCTCAGTGCCTTAAGACGAAAGTCTTCGACCAGTGTGTGTTACCAGTGATGACATACGGCACTGAAACGTGGTCTCTCACTATGGGCCTCATAAGCAAGCTCAAAGTCGCACAACGAGCTATGGAGAGGGCTATGCTCGGGGTTTCTCTACGAGATCGAATCCGAAATGAGGAGATCCGTAGACGAACGAAAGGCTGATGATGATGATGATTAATTTGAAAACTTTTTATGATTGGCGTCGCAATCCTGTGTTGTACTACTACTTACTACCAAGTTTGATGAAACGTAGCCAAACAAGTCAGTTACAGTCAGAGTCAAGCAAAGTAAGTCACGGTCAAGTCAAAGTCATTCCCTAGTAAAGTGGTGGAGATTTTACAAGAGGCTTCCATGGAACTTTGGAAACAACACGGAAATACGTGTTTCACCGCGTTATATCACTTCTCCACACTCGCGCATGTCCACGAACACTTAATAAATAATAATCCACCATTATTACATACACAGTTTAGGAAAATAATACGAGACGACGCGGACGTGTTAAAAAGTAAAAGATATTTATGTCAATTTGACAGATGTCAGAAAATTGGCATTATTTGTAGTGGTCATCTAGCGTATGTATCATTTCACGTAGTTGTAATTCCGTGTTTTTTCTGTATTCTGAGCCGCGCAGCTTAGATTTGTTTAGGCGTGAAATCCTTTTGAATACAAACCCCGCATGGGTTATCTCTCTAATTTACTAGGTTCACTTTGACTATCGTTGACATCTAGCAGTAGTAAAAAAACTGAATACGTTTTATTTATTTTATCTTGACTCGTGTACAAACAGTAATATTGGCATGTGAATTTCAAATTCAGCAACAATACGATTTACATCGGTTTTTAATAAAACTTTTACATTAATTTTGCATCTTGCCAAATTGCATTGCATCTTGAAACGAAGAAGAGTCGAAAAATCTGCGAAATTTATTTCTCGTGCATATAATCATGTTAATGGTATGATGTTTTGTTATATTTTCAGTGCATCAGCTATTCTGCTGATCTGAATTTTAATTTTTTGACAGAATTTTTGTAGCGTAATCGGCAAATACCTTTAACAAAAAATGGCATATGTACATTTTCACGAGCATACACGACAACCAATCGCGCATATTCGTGCGGTCAAAATCCTCTCGTAGTCTAGATATTTTTGCTTCGTCGTAACAAGTGATATGGAATAAGGAAATGTCTAATACGAACCATTTTTTATTTATATCCATGGGTGATTAAAAGATACCAAAACAATAATTTGAACCGAGTCGCCTATGGTCACCTAGGTGCAGGTGATCAAAGGATACCCAAATAATAATTTAAATGGAGTCGCCTATGGTCACCCAGGTGATTATGTTCCCAGATGATCAAAGGACACTAAAGAGTCGACTTTTATCACTCAGGTGATCAAAGTGGAATAGACCGATATGAGAACGATTTTTATAGATTTATTTATTATTGTTTTAAGTTAGGTTAAATTATTATCATTGACAAAGTTCTGTAAAGTGATCCCTAATTCCTTATTGTACTTAATACGACGAAGCGGAAATACACTCGAGATTAGTCTAAAAAACAGTTAATTTTTATAAGTTATTTTGCCGGTATTTATTATAAGTGATTAATGTGTGAAACTCGCTTAGCGTAGCGATTAAATACGAACAATATTGTTTAAAAGGTTTTGGATAACTGTAGCTTATATTAAATCACAGTTATATTTCGTCAAAATAAAGCAACAGTCAGCAATTATCAAACTCATTCCATTCTTCCAAACTAAATTGCCTTCACAGAACTTCTATAAGTTTTATCGAACAATTCGATTGCGACGCGACTTCTGGCAGACATTCGACACTTCTATCTAAAGATCCGATGTACCGTTTTTTATTTGCGCATTAAAAAGTAGTCAAATATCGATGGCAACAATAACACTTGTGTGTGGGCTGATCATTGTTTGGACTCAGAGGTCAGGTTTCGTTACCGGTGGAATACAAAGAATTAAGTTTGATTCAAGTTCATACGAACGGCCTACGCACACTAACATACGTTTGTTGGTGTTGAGATTGTATGACAGGTATGCATTTTTTCATGTTTCGCGGACTAGCCTGAATGATTATCACCGTTTTCAGCGCGAAATTTCTTACTGCTAAGCACAGGTCTCGAACACAAGTCTATACTGGGTTATGCAAAAAAGATGTACTAAGCTGAAAGGAGCGCATAGAATCCATCATTATGATCAACTCTTACTATGAGAGCTACTATGAAATCAAGAAAAAAATATCAGCCGTACTATAGAAAACGGTCATACACTCACGATAAAATGTAAATGGAACACATGATATTTTTTTCGTGATATCAGGATTGGTCTCATAGTAAAAGTTGTTCATAATGATGGACACTTTGGACCCCCTTTCTGTTTAGTACACCCTTTCCGCGTAACCCTGTATTAGAATTAAAAAACTAAAGCCTGCGAATTTGATTCTGAATCGAAGCCTGCCCATAAAAACACTTAAGCTTTATAACTGACAGTCAGTCAACTACGGCTTAGTTACCGCAGTTACAAAAGAAGCGTCTAGACATTATGAAAGGTAGACATTTTTTTATTTGAACCGCTACTTACTGTAGTAGGCGTGCATTAAGAGTAGATTAATCATGTTCGAATGTTTTTGGACCGAATTTAATAAGACAACTTACAGATTAAAAGTAAGTTTGTATAGGTTGAGTGGTCAGCCCTAATATCAGACTTATGAGTCGTCTGATGGACTCTAGACGTCTAAAGCCAAAACTTGAAAGAAACAAATTGTCTCTGAAATCTTCGTATGACAATGTGGTCGATTATGGAGGTTTAGTTGACAGTCTTAAACTAAATAAAAGTGTTGCTGTCTTTATTTCGTAGCCTGAAATTAAAAGATAGTGACCCCATTGTGTTAGATTTTAGAGGTTTTAGTTGACAGAATTAAGCTAACTAAAGTATATCTTTATCTCATTTAAATTTATATGATTATTTACAAGATATTTACCGTGGTAAGGTTATAGAACGAGCTCCCGATATTTCGGCGCAATTACATGTACCATGTTCGTGAACATGGTGCATTTACCTACCCAGCTTTTTTTAGATTTTTGTGTAGGAATAGATACATGTAAATAAATTATACATATTGTGAATATAAAAAAAAAATACTAAATTTTTGATACTCTACTTACTTTATTTAGATGTAGGTATTTCTACTTTTATTGTCTTATATTTTATGCATATTTTTTACATGTATACAGCTATAAAAAGCTAGGTAGGCAAGTTATTTAGAGAGTAAATTCACAAGATCTATGTGCATCATGATAGTAGATGGGTGTACATTATTTCTAAATAAATCCGAGTCATTGACACCAGACACAAAAGGATTCGTGTGTCTATCAACACGTGCTCTATAAATATGGGGGTGATGAATTAAAGCCTCTTTCGTATATAGATATGTATATGTATTAATATTCATGGCAATTATATAGAAGTGAATTATCGGGCTAAAAATACAGAGTTACTCAGAATGGTAGAACTAAGCTGATATAATGTCGTAACATCATTATGGACAAATTTTACTATGAGACATGGTACATGAATGGCTTGGCACAGGGTAAGTGCATATGTATTTTGTTATTTACTAATAGTTGTGTTAAAAGCTACAAGTAAAAATTAAAAAGTAATACATTCAACCTTTACTCGAGCGGCTCCTAATTACGCTAATCTATCGGAACGCGGACCAATAAGAAGGGAGAAAGTTCAAACTCCTATAGGCACACTTGAATTTGCTATCCTCTAAAGCCAATTATCTTTTTTCGAATAGGTGCCATGTAAAAAATATATCTGTCTAGTTATTTTACTAATGTATGTGCAAACGCCAGAGTTTTTGCATAGCAATTAAAACTTAAATCACGCTTTAGTGGCGGACTTTACCGTGATATTTAGAGAACTTAGTTGACAGATTTTTTACTTCTAAATAAAAAAAAATTATAAACCACATTTACTAGTCAATATGTACTATTTTTATGGATATGTACTACTATCTACTATTATATAATTAAGTATACAGCTACATATTAATTTAAACTAAAAAATTAAAATAATGTTAAACGTCTATGAAAAAATATGAGACGGCTATCAAAAATATTTTATATCATTTCTAATGTCTAAATAATAGGACAAGTATATTGAAAAAGAATGGCGAATATATTAATATATTTAAAATAAAATAATTTGACAATAGCCATTAGGCGTTTAGAAACAATTAAGATACAGTGGTAACCTTTGTAAGAATCCATAATATGTTAATTGTCAAGCGTGTCGTATTTAATTATCATTTGTTTAACTAATAGGTGGTCTAGTGGGCGGGAGTTATTGTTATGTGTTAATTATAAACCTTTATAACTATTAGCTTATATTAACAATGTAATTGTCAAAATATTTAGTAGGTAAGAATTTTGGGTGTTTAACTACATAGTATTGTGACATAGTCTTGTAATTTTGTCTCGTGACAAATAACTTCATATATAAAGATTTCTTAAGTTATCACTATACTTAAATTTTTGAGTATGTCTTTCACAACCCCAACTACTACTACTAACTACTACTACAAACCCTAACAACTTTATTAGTTTTGATAATCCTCGCCAAGGAGAACCGATATATACCAAGGATCATCATCATCAGCCAGAAGACGTCCACTGCTGAACATATTAGGCCTCCCCGTTTAACCTCCACACTGAACAACAGCCTGCTTTTTGCGTCCACTGGATGCCCGCGACTCTCACAATGTCGTCGATCTATCTAGTGGGAGGCCTACCTACGCTGCGTCTTCCGGTTCATGGTCTTCACTCCAGAACCTTTGCTGCAAAGCTATTGAATATTAAAAACACATCCAAATATTAGAGAGGATGGTTGGCAAGTACGACTTGCTTGGAATCCAGTCATCAAATTAATCAAATCTGTAGCCTGGCGCAGAACTGCGAGACGTCGACTCTATAAGCAACTACTGCTTAAAAACGTTAGGTTAGTTAAAAGTTACTTAAAAGTTTGATGAAACGTTTTAAACGTTTTGATTAAAGACCATTGGCGGTACTTGTTCAATTTCATAACATTTCTATAAACACTCATCTCGTCTACCTGAGACCACGGATACTGAAAAGCGTTTGAAGTGTCAGTAATTAAAATAATTTAAGATAAAATGATTTCAGTTTTTTCTATTTCGATAAGAAAGTCACCCGGTTATATAGCAAAATACAACTCACTCATTCATTCATTTCACTCATTCATTTAAATTTAAACTATGTACTTGGAATACGACGCTAAAATTTGGAAGGTAGATTCCTTGTGTAGTGTAGAGGCCTGCTAAGAAATAATTTTGCGAAAGAGCCGAACTAAGGGAAGCAAATGGTGGTTGAACGTTTTTGTTAAAGTCAATGCGTACAAAGTTGCGGGTAATAGCTTAGTCCTTAAATAAGAATAAAATACAACTGAACATAATATTGATTACAATTAGTACCTAAGAATGTACGTGCACTTTTGTTGATTTGTCTCTTGTAATAGTTGTAACTTTCAACATTACGTTTGGAAAGTAGCCTTTTCCCGGCCGTTGTGTGTGGGCGGCCTTATTTGGGACGTTAAGGACCGCTTGACTTTTTTCGAATAACAGTAACTTTTATGATACATTGACTTCATTAAATTGTTTGTAAGTATATTCTATTTTTGGTATACTTTTTTACTTTTATTGATAAATGATCTGGAATGAGTTACTCCTTCATAAAGTCTATATTCACAGTAAGCAATTCATTAGATCCATTAGTGTTCGAGAATCTAAACACATATTTGCATCGACGTAATAAATACTTATTAATTAAGGCGCCGTGACTAGCTGACTTTTATGTTTTTGAGGGGGTGAAGCAGAGGCAGTGGCGGCCGACTACAGCGGGGCGCACCGCGTGAATCTCGCAGAAACGTGACGACCTTCACCTATACACAGCTAAAGACATGTAATTTCGTCGGTCCACAGCAAAGCTCTGTTGGCCTAGTGGTCTGGCACCGCGCTGGTAAACCACGAATGCCCGGTTCAAATCTAGTACTATGTAGATATTTTTGGACTCAATTTTTTATCATAACATTACGCATTATGCAAAGGGACCCTCCCTTTGCATAATGCGTAGGTATAAAAGTCGTACTACTACACGCGCACGGCCCAGACGCACACAGCGACGGGACGACGGAGAACAAACAAACCATAATACAATCAAAACAACTTGCTAGTTTTAATTATTAAAATTTACTTTCGTCGTACGTTTCAATATTTTATGTGTCTTTTTTGCACCAAATATTTTACCTATTATATTATAGTTTATAGACTTACTCCTGGTATAATTCTACTAACTTGATGGTAGAGTTCGGAGACTGCTAAAACTGCTAAATAGGGAAAGCGAGATAAGTCAAGGTTGGGCTCGTTTTTTTTGTCTTAGTGAGAAGTGTTAGTCAAGGAATGTTTTGACTGACCTGATCGAGGATTTCGGAGACTACTACTGGAACTGCTAGACGGAAAGAGCTAGAAGTGTCGAGTTTGGGCTCGTTTCATTAGTCATGATGAGATCTTCTTCTAGGAATATTTTGACTGACCTGATCGAGGATTTCGAAGACTGCTACTGGAACTGCTAGACGGAAAGACCTAGAAGTGTCGAGTTTGGGCTCGTTTCATTAGTCGTGATGAGATCTTCTTCCAGGAATATTTTGACTGACCTGATCGAGAATTTGGAAGACTGCTACTGGAACTGCTAGACGGATAGAGATAGAATGGTCGAGTTTGGGCTCGTTTCATTAGTCGTGATGAGATCTTCATCCAGGAATATTTTGACTGACCTGATCGAGAACTTCAGAGACTGCTACTGGAACTGCTAGACGGATAGAGATAGAATGGTCGAGTTTGGGCTCGTTTCATTAGTCGTGATGAGGTCTTCTTCCAGGAATATTTTGACTGACCTGATCGAGGACTTCAGAGACTGCTACTGGAACTGCTAGACGAATAGAGATAGAATGGTCGAGTTTGGGCTCGTTTCATTAGTCGTGATGATATCTTCTTCTAGGAATATTTTGACTGACCTGATCGAGAACTTCAGAGACTGCTACTGGAACTGCTAGACGGATAGAGATAGAATGGTCGAGTTTGGGCTCGTTTCATTAGTCGTGATGAGATCTTCTTCCAGAAATATTTTGACTGACCTGATCGAGGATTTTGGAGACTGCTAGCGGAACTGCTAGATGGATAGGGCTAGAACTGTCGAGTTTGGGCTCATTTCATTAGTCGTGATAAGATCTTCTTCCAGGAATATTTTGACTGACCTGATAGAGGATTTCGGAGACTGCTACTAGAACTGCTAGACGGAAAGAGATAGAAGTGTCGAGTTTGGGATCGTTTCATTAGTTGTGATGAGATCTTCTTTCAGAAATATTTTGACTGACCTGATCGAGGACTTCGGAGACTGCTACTGGAACTGCTAGACGGAAAGAGCTAGAAGTGTCGAGTTTGGGCTCGTTTCATTAGTTGTGATGAGATCTTCTTCTAGGAATATTTTGACTGACCTGATCGAGGACTTCGGAGACTGCTACTAGAACTGCTAGACGGATAGAGCTAGAAGTGTCGAGTTTGGGCTCCTCGATCAGGTCAGTCAAAATATTCCTGGAAGAAGATCTCATCACAACTAATGAAACGATCCCAAACTCCACGCTCCTATCTCTTTCCATCTAGCAGTTCCACTAGCAGGCTCCGAAATCCTCGATCAGGTCAGTCAAAATATTCCTGGAAGAAAACCTCATCACGACTAATGAAACAAGCGCAAACTCGACACTTCTAGCTCTATCCGTCTAGCAGATCCACTAGCAGTCTTCAAAATCCTCTATCAGGTCAGTCAAAATATTCCTGGAAGAAGATCTTTTCACGACTAATGAAACAAGCCCAAACTCGACACTTCTAGCTCTATCCGTCTAGCAGTTCCACTAGCTGGCTCCGAAATCCTCGATCAGGTCAGTCAAAATATTTCTGGAAGAAGATCTCATCACGACTAATGAAACAAGCCCAAACTCGACACTTCTAGCTCTATCCGTCTAGCAGTTCCACTAGCAGGCTCCGAAATCCTCGATCAGGTCAGTCAAAATATTCCTGGAAGAAGATCTCATCACAACTAATGAAACGATCCCAAACTCGACGCTCCTATCTCTTTCCGTCTAGCAGTTCCAGTAGCAGTCTCCGAAGTCCTCGATCAGGTCAGTCAAAATATTTCTGGAAGAAGATCTCATCACGACTAATGAAACAAGCCCAAACTCGACACTTCTAGCTCTATCCGTCTAGCAGTTCCACTAGCTGGCTCCGAAATCCTCGATCAGGTCAGTCAAAATATTCGTGGAAGAAGCTCTCATCACGACTAATAAAACGAGCCCAAACTCGACACTTCTAGCTCTATCCGTCTAGCAGTTCCGTAGCAGACTCCGAAGTCCTCGATCAGGTCAGTTAATCCGTTTCTGGAGAAAGTAACATCACGACTTACCAAACTAGCTCAAACTAAACTAAACTAAAAATTGGTGCTGATGATGACGATGATGATGAAAAGCAGCATTTTTTCCTCTCGTTATAACATCAGCTATCTGAGAGTGAAAATCCCATAAAAATCAGTTCAGCCATTTTGGAGTTTATACGTAATATCATCATCATCATCAGCCTTCATAGGGAACATACATACATCGCTTTTTATATGTATATAGAAGAAAGATATACTCAAAGAAGACTGTAACACCTTTTTAGGGTTCCGTAGAATTACAAGGAACCCATATAAGTTCGTTCTGCCCATCCGTCTGTCTGTCTGTCCATCCCAAGTTGTTTAGGACTTCCTAACCATTATAGTAGACTAACTGCACCCCGCGCATTCACCTGCGTAGTAATGAAAAAATTGTGATGATGATGATGATGAAAAGTTGCTCGAATTTTTTTCAACATCAGCTACAGTGAAAATCCCATCAAAATCGGTCCTGCAGTTTTCGAGTCTATAAAGAACATTACAGACATACGCACACGACGAAATATTTCAAAAACATTATAAAAATAACAAAAAGATGGAAAATGTGAGAATTGAACCCGGAGCCTACTGAGTCACAGGAACTAATCCATTGCGTCAACCACTCTTCTAATTGAACTATGACGCAAGCGGTGAAATTATGCTTCTTAATCTATAAAATAATATAAATGTACAAAGAAATCGTCACAAAATGTAATTTTCATTCGCCTGCCTGTTTAGTACTAAGTACTTACTTGAAGCCTGACCAAAGGAAGTAAGGGTGAGACCAACTTGTAAATTTTACGCGTAAATTACGTACTTCTCAAGGTATCAACTGGAATGTCTAATTAAACTGGACGGAAAGCTATTTTGTATGATAACGTCGCTGACTGTCCACTTTGTGTGACCTCTGCAAATGCTCGAGACTCTTTTTTTGTGGTACATCGACCACCGATACTTGGAAGCACAGATATATAGGTAGTAGATCTGTGCTTGGAAGTAATTATTATGCCTCTCGACTGATGTCACTCCACCCTCCTCCCCCGCGCAAACCGTGAAGACTAGGTCCGGAATGCAACTACACCGAAACCGTATCACTATGTAATGAATCCCTGAACGTTCAAAGAAGAATGTAACACCTTTTTAGGGTTCCGTAGAACTACAAGGAACCCATATAAGTTCCTTCTGTCCATCCGTCTGTCTGTCTGTCCATTCCAAGTTGTATAGAACTTTCTAACCTTTATAGTATCGTAATAGAGTCCTAAAGGGTCGGCAACATATTTGTGATGCTTCTGGTGTTACAAGTATCCATAGGTGACGATGACTGCTTACCATCAGGTAGCCCGTCTGCTTGTTTGCCACCTATGCCACATAAAAAAACCGGACAAGTACGAGTAGGACTCGTGCTCTGAGGGTTCCGTTAGACGGAACCCTCAAAGCGCGAGACCAAAAAGAAAAACTAACTGAAGTTAAAATATTGAAAGACAAACTTAAGTTTGTAGTTGACAATAAGGTTATTCCATACATTCCAACTACAAAATGTAAGTTTGTAATAGCAAAATAATTATTTTTAAATGATATAACTTCAAATTTTAAACTTCAAACTTTCGGATTTATTCCTATATATGTGCTATGAGACCTTGCCTCTTGCCAAATTTCATGATTCTAGGTCAACGGGAAGTACCCTATAGGTTTAGATTCCCTTGTGAAATCGCAAAATATACGACATAAACGGTCATATCTTTTGATTGCTTTGACTTACAACTTTTATTTTTTACAGCCGAAAGAAACCGTAGGCCCAAGTATTTAGTATAAATTTCAACTTGATACCTTTACGCGTTCTTGAGAAAAAGGGTATTGACAGACGGACAGACAGACGGACAACGAAGGTACGGGACCCTAAAAAAGTAGACTAACTGTGCTCTGCGGGTTCACCTGCGAAGTAATGAAAAAATGGTGATGATGATGATGATAAAAAGATACCATTTTTTTTTCTCCTCATAGCATCAGCTATCTGACAGTGAAAATCCCGTCAATAACGGCCCTACCATTTTCGAGTAAAGAATATTACACACATGCATACAAACACAAACACACACACACCCACGCAAGCACGCACGAACATGACGAATTATTTTAAAAACATAAGAAAAATTACAAAAATAAAAATTATTGGTGACTATGAGATTTGAACCCGGAGCTTACACACAGAGTCGCAGAGAACTTATCCATTGGGTCAAACCATTCGGCCAACTGGACTATGACGATTGTGGTGAAATTATCCTTCGTAAACTAATAAATACAAACAAATCGTTACAAAATGTAATTTTCATTCGCCTGCCTTTTTAGTACTTATAATGCAAGAAAACATTGCAGATAAGGTAGGTACTTACTTTACAACTTACGTCAAGGTGTTTTTGTGTCATAAAGTTGAGATTATATTTTGGAGCGGTTAGTGGAACAAAGCGACACACGTCCGTCTAGCAGCGCGCCTCAGCGGTCTCTGTCACATCGCGTAAAAATAAGAGAGAAGTGAAAAGACGCCGCGGCGGCACGACGTTTCGTTCGACACGTTCGAGCCAATTTATGATTAAATTAATTAATAGATAGAAAAATTGAATTTTAATCAATAAATAAAATTAATGATGTTATTTGCTACAATATTTAACATCATTCTTGTAAATTTTGTAAAGATTTGTTCATCAATAGTCGAGATAACATTGTATGCGTTTAGGTAAATTTCAAGGTTAGAGGTTATTTCATGATTTTTTTCTATCGAGAAAATTTATCGGAAACGTGTTTTGGAACTAATGGTACACTCAGAAATATGATCAAGATTACCACATATTTTTTTTACTGCTTTAAAATGAATATATTGTCCTAGAAAATTTTTCTGTGAAGCCTTTTTTGTCTGTAAGACCGCCTAATTGTTGTTAATTATAATGCGACTGAATTCTAGAAATATATTAACAAAAGAAAATAATGGTGTAGTAAATTAGATATATATTAAAAGATTTGATCGAAAAAGCTAATCAATGCTCAACAATCTAACTTTCACTCGCAATTTTAGGAAATATTTAAATAATGTGATATAATTTTTTAATCTAAATTATATATTTTCAAGTGCAGGGCTTAACATAATTTCATTACTATTGTGTCAATTTATTTCAATGTTTGTGTCTAACAATAATTTTATAATTCTGTTTTTTTTTTTTAAATTATATTTACACTTTGTTTTATGGAACTTATGTCTGATAGTAATATTTAAACTTTCGCGATTTGAAATTTTCCTTTTTTTTATGTCTGATAATAAATGATTTTGTTTGATTTGATTTGTAGGAACGCAAAATCATACGTAAATAACGTAGTATACGTAGGCTTCGTTCCTAAAATGCTGACTGTATCGCCGCGTTTAATTGCGATACCAATGCTTTGAGCAAGGTAAGGGGCAGATGTTTCGTCCAGACGTTTTGATAAGTAATTCTTTAAAAATATTTTCAGCGCCCAGATCTTAAACTTTCAATAAAGTTATATGATTATTTACGGGATATTTACCGTGGTAAGGTTGTGGAATGAGCGTCCGATATTTCGGCGCAGTTACATGCACCATGTTCACGGGAAGACTGAAGAATGCGGGTGGTTGGTCGAACAGTTAAAAAGTTAGGTGCAGGAACCTGGGACATGGTGCGTGTAACTGCGCCGAAATATCGGTAGCTCATTCCACAACCTTACCGTCGTAAATATCCCGTAAATAATCATATAACTTTAGTGAACAACCGTGATAGTTTAAAACAGTGTTTTAAAGTTTCAACTCCAAAAGGCTCTAATATTTATCTTGTTTCTTGGCTGCTTATACATCTTCAACTCTTATATCTTATTCTTCACTACAAAATAACGTATCTCAAACGGTACTCGTTCTTAAGCATACATTCATGCAATTCAAGCTACACTCAAGCTGCACGTAAGCTTTCAACGCGGTGGCCAAAGAAATAATACCCAAGTCGCATGTTCGAATCAATGGGGCACCCATTGCCCTCCTTCCATTCAACTCACTGTCCCATCGCTAAATGACACCAGTCACCACTGTAAATATACCTCTTCTCTAGAACCATGTCGAAAATGCATTTAAACAGTTTTCATACGAGCTCGAGGCAAAATGCAAGTTGTGACTGAGACACGGTGTCAAAATATCTACAGGTTACTGTATCTCATTAATAATAAACATCTGTACTGTACAAAAGGTATACACCACGGAGAGTAGGTATACGTGACAATAAATTAATTAGCATAGCCCCGCGATCCGGATCTGTAGATAAGGTAAAATTCACACGGTCAGTTCATTTGAGTTGGCTTGATACATATTGACGGGTAAAAGCTAATAAAAGTGATCTTTGAGTGATGAATGCTATTATTTTGGCGGGCACACTTTAGCGTTATTTGCTTTTTTTGTTTATTTAGTAGCCTGTAAATACTTATTGACAAATAAACGATTGTAATTGGCGAGGAGCTCCCAGACTCCAATAATTTTTGCCCATCCTCCTTTATAATTAACCCACGTCATACTTACCTTAACTTACCAGAACTTAAAACATATTGTTTACAATTGATAAACCGAAATAAAAGGAATATAGATAGTCGTTTACTGATTTCCTGGTGTAAGTCACGTCGTACAATATAAATTTGCTTATAACATACATACACTATCTCAGCACGTGCTATTTGAGCCAATTCTCACGAGACAACTCGTAACTCAATGTTTTTGTCTGTAAAATATTTTTATCAATTACCTTGCAACATTTCGAAACCATATCTTTGTGGACATTAAGTTCTTTTTAGTAAAAAAAAAAAAAAAAATACAAATTCTATTGTTTATTCAAATACATTTGTCTTCAACGGTTAACTAGTTGTTTTCTGCGGTTTACACGTAACGTAACTAGTATTTTTCCTACGTGTTACAGTACCATGTGTCAATGCAGGGTGTTAACTACTGTTTTACCAAATTACGTTTAAATCAGTTCAGCGATTACGGAGTCACGTGGAAACAAACATACTCACACACACCCTTACTTACACACAAAGTTTCGCAATGCTTTTTTTTGTGTTTCTTCAAACTCAATACTGACAGTGTGCATCAAGCTTTAGCCTTATCGGGTCAGGTGGTCTCTCGACCCTTCTGTTTCAAGAGGGAAAACCGTTTTTGAGGGCAAAAACGTATTGTGTGCTATCAGCCTACAATGTGAGTATGAAAGGAAGGATATAAGTGCTTTAGAAAGGATATGCATGTGATGAACTGATAATTGCTTTATACCCGTGAGCAACTTAAGGATTTTTGAGGGATTTAAGGATGAAATTAGTATACGGGTAATTATGATGGGGGTTTACGTCCCTTTGCAATTCAAGAAAGTATGAAATTAATTTCAAATATCATGAAAAGTTTCATCAAATATGTTTCGAAAATTACATTAAACTTATTTATATCATTAACTATTTACACCCAAAAAAAAAAAAAAAAACAAATTATAAGTATTGAAATTTCACGATAGACAGAGCGCACTGTAGCCGTTATGACGTCAAGCCGTGCGCGCGCCATACAGATGATGCTATACTAGCACACGCTTTGCGGGAGAGGGACAGAGTATCCGCTATCTATCCCCACCCAAATCTTTAAACGGATATAACTCAGAAAATTACTAGCCAGTTTAAATATTATTTTCAGTATGTATAATGTATTTAATTATATCTTTCGCTGGGCCTGTATCTAATAAATAAAAAATTAGGACACAAGCCTATTTCAAGCACAGTTGGAGTACCTTTGCTGTCATGAGCCTATCAATAACACAGAAAATAGTAAAGCGTTTTAATTTGGTACATGATAATAGCTTTCGGCGGCGTGTTTGATGCTAGCCAATATGCGTAATTGCGGGGTTTACTGCTTAACGCTTGCTAAGTGTTGAGCGTAAGCGTGAGCGGCAGCGTGGGCGGTGAAAGTCGACAAAAGACTTTATTGGCCTATTAGTGAATCTGTTGTTATGCGAAAGTGTGAATGCTTTTATTCTTTTATAGTCACAAAGAACGGTATATAAAGTATCAAAATGATAGCAATCTAGTGAACAATGGTAATGGTTTTAGCTTTTATGCTTGGATCACGTAGAAAGGAGGTAACTTCACTCAGTTCACGTGCAGGCACGCACAAGCAAGATGAAAAATTTATCGACATATATAGCCTTTTAAAATTAAATTTAGGCTTGCGTTTGTCCGCCGCTTTGCCTGAAATGTTAAGCGATGAAATGGCCTACGATAGCGCACGCTTTAATAGAAGAGACCAATTCACTCGCGACTTGAAAACACCCAGATTGTAACTATAGGGGAACACCCATTCAGGCAGCGAATTCTACAGACTAGCGGTTTGCACAACAGAAGTGGAATACAGGCACTTTGTACGAGTTTTGGAATTCGTGAATTTCAATTTCTTGAATTACCTACCGTCTTACATGCTTGCTTGCTTGCTGCTTGCTCCATAGATACAATATTCAAATAATTGAATTTAATAGACATTTTGATGTCTTGTTTTTGTCTTATTTGCTCAATTAAGGCAGGATCTCAGCAATTAATTTTCATATTACTTTAGATGACATCATAAAAAACACTAAATTTACTTGGAAAATTATACATAATTTAGAATTACAAAGAACTAAAATTAAAACCCTAAAACTACTTAAAAGGAATGAAAAGAAAAAAAAACTGAGCTTGAAGAGTTATTCAAATTCAATTCAAATTTATATCTGAAAGCTTCTTGACGGATTCTAAATTGGCCAGATTGGCAGTGCCGCAGCAGTGCCAATCACCGCTGTCACCGCTGCATCTTGTAACTCGCACCCAAAACAAATGCACAAGTTTTTTACACGGCGCAAGTGTTTTTAATGAATAGGTATTACATTATAGGTATAATCAGCGGATAGACTTTTTAATATTTTTATACCATAAACCGTTGATGTCTTATTACTGGCGGCCATCGTTACGTCTCGATTAACATGAAATATATTCAGTGTTAAAGTTTTTAGGTATGGATTTTCAGTTTTTTTTGTGGGTTAGGTTTATCCAGTTTTTCTTGTTGCTTAGTCGTAAAAAGTTACGGACTAATATTATTAAACCAAGATATAATTTAGTAAGGTATTTATTAAATAGTTTAGTTTACAGTTAATGATTAAAAACGATTCTCAATTAATAAACATATAAATGTTTGAGTGCGTACGCACGTGTGTTTGCAAATTATAGTCAAAAAACGTCCGCAATCAGTAGTTCATATAAACATAGCTATAAACAATTTATATCGAAACATAACTATTTTACCAAAACCAACTGTATATTTATACGTTTACGGCTCAGTTCTCTAATTAAAGAGTTCGATTCGTACAACATCGTCAATACTCGTCAACCGCCGTTGATCAAGCGAGACGGCAATTATGTCTGAATCGCAAGTGGGAAAGAAATTGACTATTTGTTTCATGTTTGAGGTGAAAACGCGATAGTCTTGGTACGTGTGTGAAAGGGAATGCTGCGTAGTCAAAATACTATAGATATGATAATAAAAAAATAAAAACTATGGGTTTTTGTGACTATTTAGATGATAAACAGTAATGTAAGTGTGTATGGAGTATTTACTTACCGATGATATGTTCCGCCATCTTTTTTATATATTTTTTTTGTTATTCTTGTAATTTTTTATGAAGCACTTATTATTGTCACGGCTTGCGCAACTATCGCGTGACTGTGGGTACAACTTGTCCCAGTATTGAGTCAGGATTAAGTATTGCCGCGATTAACGAGTCATTGTGATCAAAGGTGTTTTAGTGAAATTACTGCCATTAATAAGCTGTTAAGTAGTTTAATTCTTTTCCTCAAATTGATTTCAATGTATTTTCTTTTTGTATTTTTTGTATATGTTTATATTTAAATTCACATACACCCCAACAATGGCCGTACCCATTCAAGTAGTCGGCCAATAAAAACTTTTGATCGATTGAAAGGTGCATATCCGCCTTAACAAAAAGATCAAACGCATTACGAATATTAAGGTGATAACGCATCATCACGTTATTTTAATGAAATTCAAATATACATCCGTTTTTTACTGCTTATTCATTTTAAATTTAATAATCAATGTACAAGGCCAAAGTAACCACAGTTCTCTTTTTTACGGCAATAATTTCATTACTATTAACGGGATATTTACCGTGATAGGGTTCTGGATGGAGTTTCCGATATAATCATTGTATTTTGTCTGTAGTGAACAACAATGATGGTTTAAAACAGAGTTAATAATTTGATTATTTGGAACGGATGATAAAATAAATCAAGTACCCGAGGAGCTTCAAGCTTTGGTAGGTTTCATGGAAACTCAGCGGTGGGTTATCACCTTAACAAAAAGACCATACGCATTATGAATATTAAAGAGCATCGTCTTTTAATCGTTAAGGGCGTCGGGAATCCAATATAAATTACCTACCGATTAAAGAAACACGTTATTAGCTGTCAGAAAATATTTAGGAACGAGAAAAACGATCGCTAAGGAAGCGCCTTTATAATTAAACTTTTTTTATATTCGAACTCTTTAGTAAAATGATCGATCCAAGTGAAAGTTGTAAACGTCTCCAATAATTATGTACATTTTATTGGTATTTAAAAATGTTAAAATGATTTTTTATCGCTTCTCAGTTTAATTTTGGTAGCGATTGGTCGTAAAGACCTAGTGAGCGAATAAAATACTTCTATATAAACAACGCGTATGCATGCCACTCCCACTAGATGGACCGACTACATAGCAAGAGTCGCTGCAAACCACTGGAGTGGAAACCACGAACCGGAAGACACAGCGTAGGTAGGCCTCCCACTAGATAGATCGACGACATTGTGAGAGTCGCGGGCATCCAGTGGATGCAAAAGGCAGGCTGTCGTTCAGTGTGGAGGTTAAAGGGGGAGGCCTATGTTCAGCAGTGGACGTCTTCTGGCTGATGATGATGATGATGATGATGCATGCCACTCGTAAAATCAATATCCAAAACAGTAATGTGTCTAGATGTCTATGTTAATGGCGCAGTTGTATTAAGTAAAAAATATTTGTTAAATAAAAAAAGAAACGAATTATTTGCAAAAGAGCTCTGATAAATAAGAGTTAGAGTTTTTTTACAGACATACAAACACACACTGTCACACCTAAGCATATACATTTTCCGTTCCACCTTGTGTTAAAATATAGTAGGTATATACAATACGTAACATAATTATTGTATTTACAACACATAAGCC
The DNA here is from genome assembly GCA_914767915.1 of Agriopis aurantiaria. Classification (NCBI taxonomy): domain Eukaryota; kingdom Metazoa; phylum Arthropoda; class Insecta; order Lepidoptera; family Geometridae; genus Agriopis; species Agriopis aurantiaria. Next base: position 11,907,484 of record OU611992.1, on the reverse strand, counting down.
TGACCTCACCACCTTGTAGGATTCATGGTCGAGAAGAGAGAGAGAGAGAGAGAGAGAGAGAGAGAGAGAGAGAGAGAGAGAGGAGAGCTACAGCTTGGCAAAACATTTCATCATTATCATCATTTCATCTGTAGGACGTCCACTGCTGACGGACATAGGCCTCCCCATCGATCTCCAAAAGGGCCGGTTGGAAACGGCCTGCATCCAGCGTTTCCCTGCGGTCTCTTTTAAGTCGTCTGTCCATTTTGTGAGTGGAAGTCCTATACTGCACTTGCCGGTCCGTGGTCTCCATGCGAGAACCTTTCGGTCCTATCGGCCATCTGTTCTGCGTGCTATGTGCCCTGCCCACTGCCACTTCAACTTACTAATCCGGTGGGCTATGTGGGTAACTTTCGTTCGTCTATCGATATCCTGATGTCTGATTTGATCTCGTAGAGAAACCCCGAGCATAGCCCTCTCCATAGCTCGTTGTGCGACTTTGAGCATGGCAAAAAATTTAGAAAACCTCAATTTATACAAAAAACTGAAATAATTATGGTAAGGTGGTGTAGAGGGCGCAAATGCTTCAGGCCTAAATTCAGGTCTTGATGCCTTAAGTCAAACTCACCCTGCAGACGGCTTTGGCTCCCTTTTTGCATGTGGAATATTAGTTCTATCTGATCTGAGTAAAACACTAATTATACCTTCATTCAATATAATAATAGCAACCCAGACGTAATTGAATCTCGTGATATTAAAACAATCTTTTGGATTTACAATTGAAATTTTACAGATAAAGATACGCTGTATTTTTTCTGTCTTTAATTTTAAGTAGGTATGTATCTCTAACAACACACAACTGGGTTTAAAGAATGCAAGCACAACTAAGGATGTACCAGACCTAAAGTTTGATATTCATTAAAAATAAAATAATTAGGAGCCTTTCAAATGAAGCGTAGCTAATCTCCCGTGTAGTACGTCCTCAAACACAACCTCACGATTTGAGTAGATCAAAAAACATTTTACGATTATTAAACCCCCCGATTGACAACCGGGAAGGCATTCTCCGAGTTCCCATATTTTTATGGCGTGTAAAACCGTCGGCGCTTTTTTATATCATCTTCTAAGTGACATAAATTCTAATACAAAGTCCATTTGTGTATCTCGGACGTCTTAAAAGGTATGGGGATAATCGTTTTTCTGCTTTTTACAAGGAACTCATTTCAATTATCAGACGATTTGATGGGTATAAAACGCGATGGTATGTGTCGCGTGGACGGCGCCCTACGGCGGCGGTCGCATCGGTAGGACGTCCCGCGACTTCTATACCATATTTTAATTTTGGAAGACGCTAATTTAATTATGGAACTGTTGTTTTTTCGGCGCAGCTGTATCCTGCCAGTGTTCGATAATTTTCATAAATTAACGGTGCATGCTCAAAACGCCGATACGGGTTTTTGTCGTTATTTAGTGACAATTATGTACCTATCTTTAGTTGAAATTATTGCTGCTTGGTTCTATTTCTTTTTTTAGTATTTTAAGTACTTAATACGAGGAATAAAATAATTGGAAAGTCAGTCGAATCCGATGTAATTGAATAAGTTAGGGTATAATTTCTAATCCGGTGCGTAGGCGTCCTTTAGAAGTTTAGACGAATGCTTTGATATGGGAGGGATTAATATCTATTGAGAGAGTGTGAAAGGACTTTGATGTGACACGACAAATGAACTCCGTTTCAAGTGACCGATGAGTGGAGTTAATCAACGTCATTTCACCGTTACTTTTAAGGATTGTTAATCCAGAAATATTTTATCGGACTTTTTAATACACAGGTTTAAACTCTACGAATGACAAAGTAAAAACCGGTAATAGCCGAGTAAAAGCTTTTGTATTATAGGGCCTTATTAAAAAATTACAAAAAGGATCTTGTCATTTTTTGTGTAGCAAAGATGTAAAAATTCATTGGTAAAACGTTGTTACAATAAAACAGTAAGGCTCCTTGCTGCCTAAAGTATTTACTAAGTATAAAATACACGGTGGTTTTTTTCGGTGCAGCGATTGCGTTGTTGATTTAAATTAAATGTTGAAATTAGACATAGGTGTGGCTAAAACTGTTATTACTTTTGTTCAAGGACGTTTTATACCCTTGGAACGCGTTCTATCAAAATATTCCCCCATACAAAACTAAACCTTATCGTCTAAAGTCAAGGTTCATAATAATGTGGCTAGTTACTTCCATGCTTTTGTTATAACTAAACAAAATTTGACAGTTCCAGATTTTTTTGTATTATCAGACTAACGTTTTAAAAATAGAAAATCATTCCTGAGCTGTCAATATTGTTTATTTTTTCATACCGGCCTTAGAAGATTTTGGCATCACACGTCTTGTACATTTGGTAGTGTCAAGTATTTTAAATGTATCGTCAAACAAGTCATAGTCGCATTCACATGTTCCAGTAAAGCAGAGACTTTTATAAAGACTATTAGTTTAGAAAATGCTTTAGCTGAATTCACGTTAAAAATTTGCTCAAAATTATTATTTTCGGTAAGTGTTTATTTCTGTTATTACAATTACTACTCGTAAATTATACATTGTAGAGAATAATTAATTAATAATTAATACAATAATTTTGTAGAGAAGGACCTGCAAAACAATACGACTTCGACCCTAATTTAAACTGTTTGATAGTCTACATTTCATTCATACGCCTCCTTGGTTCAACTAACTGCGACCAACTTATCAATTGAGGTAGCCAAAACAGGGAACTAACATATTTTCCATCGAAAGCTGCGAGTATTGTTTAGCGAATACAATGGTAGCTCCTCCACTCAACTGTATAGATAATGTGGTGGCAGATACTGGTGGCCAGTTTCAAATAAATTCTAATTAAAGTCTGCTGCCGGCAGGATGGCCTGGAATAATTGACAAGTTCTGATGAATCGCTGCAGCTACCTTGTTAAGAATTGGGCCCATCTGTCTTTATGGCACCTTGGTGTTGACCGCTCTAGTTTAGGTGTTAGTTTATAGATTTACATTTATATATTTCGCTTTCTTTTTTCTGGGAGTTTGTGTTGGCGTTTGAAATTGGTTTGATTTGTTTGTGTGACTTATTTTTTATTAAATAATAGGCTTGCCCTTGATCACCTCACCTGATGTCAAAAAATTATGCGGTCTAAGATGGAGCACACTTGCCTAGAAGAAACCGATCGTGATTCGAAGGCACCCAGATTGTAACTATCGGGGAACACCCATTCAGGCAGCGCATTCCACTGACTGGCAGACTTAGTAGCGACTGTTTCTGATGATTACTGTTGCGAGCACAGTAATAAGTTCCGATATTATTTACGCATCATACACAGGGACACTGGGAACCCCTTTTAAATATTTTTGAATACTAGTACATACCTTCTTGAAGTGATTGTTACAAATTATGGCCTAGTAAAGTCAATCTTTCAATTCAAATCAATCTTTCAATTTTAATTCAATTCAATCTTTTTATTTCTTTTCCTACTGATTGGACTTTTTTAGCTCTGCAGTTATTGTGCGTTTGTCAGCGTCAAGTACGCGGTAAGTAAGGTTCAGATGCAGAAGGCGGTCATCCTGGACACGGCACGCATCGTCAGGAGGTTCTTCACTCTGCAGCCCTGCCACCGGTAGCTTGGAACCTGCCCCGCTGCCAGCGGCACTCTTGTTTTTAAGTTTTTGGTATTTTTTTAAATAATTAACGTATAAAAACTAAGTAATAAAATACATAAAACACTATCATGGTTGTTCACTAAAGTTATATGTTCTTCAGTCTACCCGTGAACATGGTGCATGTAACTGCGCCGAAATATCGGGAGCTCATTCCACAACCTTACCACGGTAAATATACCGTAAATAATCATATAATCATAAGTGTGTATGAACTTTGAAGTATGATTCAAACATACTATGACTTGTTTAACGATATTACTTACAACTTTAATTATAAATATTCCAAATACGTTGACTTGTTCATAGCCGGAAAAAACTTCTCTAAAACTATGTATGCATTTTCAGCTTTTTTTACAATAAGCTTTTTTGTAAGAATAATTTATAGCGGTTACAGGTTCATCTCTAAAATAAGTAGGCTTTATAAGAGTAATTCTCCAAACAAATCTACTAAGCCTAAAATGTGACTAAAAATTCGTTAACTATGTTGTTAACAAGAAGTTTTTATCACTTATCTTAACTTAAACCATAAAATTTCATAACACCAGTTTTAAAATGATCTCTTAATTTATACCTCGTTATAACTACCAGCGCTTATTAAGAAGTTATTAAGACATAAAAAGTATTTACTTACCTAATAAATTACACGGTTGACATTTGTAAATAGCGGGACCTGTTAAGAACCATAAAATGCATTCCTAAACGCATTAAAATCTACTTTAAAAGATAAAAAAAAAAATTACATGTATTTTAGGACAAATGTGATGACTACTGTAAGAGAAAAATGTTCGTTCATTCAAAATTCGGAACCGGAAAATTCGGAGTTGTATTTCTCTTTGCAAAAGATATATCGCCGTCCCCAGCGAATAGTATAGTAATCGAAAAAAACAAATTTTACAGGAAAAATAAAAAACTGTTTTTTGCCGATATTTTCTAAGCAGTCTTACGTAACGGGATCATTTATATACCAAAAAAAATGCTTATTTTTCTTCAAATGAAGGTAAATGATTGTTAATTTTAATTTCTTTTCCAAATTGAAGTAAAAGTTAAAAGTATTTAATACCAAAATTGAAGATACAACTTCAGAACGCAAAGTAACATTAAGGTGGGTTTCCACTGTGATGCGAGCACATATATTACGCAAATTCCTGCATGTCAAACTTAAATTTTTGAGGGTCTCTTTTGATTCTCGTAAAGTAGGAAACAAAACCTAAATCTGCTCTTACTAAGTTTAATAAAGTATAGATTGGTGAAGTCCATTGGTGTAATTTTAATGTGTTTTTTTATTTATTTAAGGAGTTCAATAAATAACATAAATAAATAAATATTCGGGACATTTTTGCACACACGGTCGTCTGACCCCAAACTAAGCAAAGCTTGTGATATGGCTGCCAGAGGCTGATATACATACATATATAGTTTTAAATACATACCTAAATAGATATTGGCACCCAGATATAGGACAAACACAAAATATGTTCATCACATAAATGTTTGTCCTACGTGGGAATCGAACCCTAGCCCCCAAGCTCAGAAGGTAGGTTCACTACCAACTGGACCAACGGGCTAGTTATGGGGCCGGGCATGAAAAATTCGTCGCTCATTGTATTATTTTCCGTAACTTGTGCTTTTTCGACTGTTAATGTGTAATAATGGTAGGTTATTATTTTCATGTCGCGCAGAATATGGACTTGGCATCCATCTTTGGTGAATGGCTTTCTCATATCATCGTGAATTGCACAAAACACACCCGTATCTTAACCTCATAGTAACGAGTATGCCATTAAATTTACAATAGGTACATTTGCTAGGAGGCTGAAAGGTACAAAAACATCAATCACAAGTGCAAGCAGCAACTATAGAGTTACATAGTAAACTGTTATAAAACTCGATATCATTATCCAACATAATTGCAATAAATCAATAAAATACCACTCTTCAATTATATGGTGTTCTGACACTTTCGTTTATACGAGTGTTTACACACTTAGATTGATAGTTGCTAAGCAGGAACTAGCTGTTACAGTAATAACCGTATCTTCTTTGATACAGCCAATAATCTCTGAGTTAACTGCCATGTTTTCTATCCGTGTTTTGACTACCTACTGCCGTGTTAATTCGCTTTTCACGTTTTGTACCTATTTTATTGTGAGACGTATTGCATTAAAAATTAACTTAAATATATGAAGCTTTTTGCATGTCTGCTAAAAGATAGTGTTCATTTCAGGTCCAGACAACAACAAGACAAATAAATTAAAATAAAATAACTGAACTGCGACTTATCTGTTTGCGTTTTTTTTTATTAACAGGCCCTACCGCCTTATGTTAAGCGTTGGGCCAAAATATCAATACAACTCAGTGATAGTGTCTTATTCAACCCTTACCCACTTGCATTTTTATTTATTCGGTGCCCTTACTTAGTTGGTGGCAACATGGTGAGATAGGAAAAAAATATTCATGATGTGATTTTTTTACCGTCAAATTAACTTCGACCAAGAAATTTATTATAATTTTGCTAGAATCAGAATCAGAATCAGAATCAGAATCAGAATAATCTTTATTGTAAAAACTGACTTTTTTAAAATAGAATAAGTGGCAAGCAAGTTATGTTACATACCATTAACATGCGTTAAACCGCTCTGATTCTCGACTTTATTTCAATTGTACTGAAATTTTCGCAAAAGTAAACATAACATTGTCCAACTATCCACAGTACTGGCAAAATACGCAACGCAAGAGAGACAAACAATTAAACAAATGAGATCTTAAGTGCAATTGAAATAAAGGAGAAAATAAAATAAACTCAGTATAATAATTTATAGCCCTGCGTCTGTACAATGTGAACGGTTTGTAAATAAAGTTGGTATTTTTAATTATACACACCAAACAAACAAAAACTGTACAAATATTTTGTTGTATCAAAACCAATACAATTTTGACACAGATTGTAGATGTAATAAGAATTATATTTACTACCCTGATGTCGATGTCGATGTCACAAAAATAGGTTAAAAAAAACTCATGAATGTCAGCTTTATCTGAACGCAAACTCACAGTAGAGCGTTGCGGTATGGCTCCTCTAGTTACCGATATTTATTACCGTAAAATTTTCTTGCGGTTTGTTAATTTAATTTAAACACCGTGTAATTACAATGTATTTTGTAATTGTAATCATACAGCTGTCCCATTTTCTTGTCGCTCAACGTACCTGGTAAATGTTGGTGTGAAATTTTACAAGCCCATAATTTTGAGGAGTGGTATGAAAAATACCACATAGTCCAGTAATTAACACGTTCGAAGTTTACAGTTTTGACGTTTAATTAATCGATTATTCTTCCGCAGCTTTTATTATTCAATATGTTATTAAATATGGTAGAAATATTTATTGTGAGTTATGATGCCAAAGTTCGTGTGGTGATTGCTGTGTTAGGTAACGGGCATCGAGATACAATTCCTATAGAGTCACAAACTCTTAGTGAAAACAGTCAAAAACCGTCCAAGCCTCATTGTACATACATTGTATCAATTATATACTTCACAATGCTACATTTACTCCAATTTAGACGTCGCTTGCATAGTGTTCAACGTTAGTTGTCCGCTATGTCATCGTAACTCTGGCATCGCGCGGCGTTGTAGGCGGATCGCGGTTACCTTGTAACTAACCAAAAAGTCTGCGCAATTCGTAGCGTGCGCCACTCATTCACTCAGATTTGGTTTGGTCATTGTGACTCTATATGTATTGTATCTCGATGGTAACGGGTCATAATTTAGGCATAAGTTCGATGTAAATTGTCTATTATCATACTAATATAAAAAATGCGAAGTGTTGAATGATATGTACAAAAAATTTACAGTTGAGCTTGAGTGATGGTGGCCAGGCGGTAGCATGAGCGCTTTCAATCTGACGGCACCCGGTTCGATTCTCGGCCCTGCACCAATGACTTATTTAGTACTTAAGGCGGTCTTTCAGACAAAAAAGGCTTCACAGAAAAAAATATTAAGACAATATATTCATTTTAAAGCAGTAAAAAAAATATGTGGTAATCTTGATCATATTTCTGAGTGTACCATTAGTTCCAAAACACGTTTCCGATAAATTTTCTCGATAGAAAAAAATCATGAAATAACCTCTAACCTTGAAATTTACCTAAACGCATACAATTTTATCTCGAGTATTAATGAACAAATCTTTACAAAATTTACAAGAATGATGTTAAATATTGTAACAAATAACATCATTAATTTTATTTATTGATAAAAATTCAATTTTTCTATCTATTAATTAATTTAATCATAAATTGGCTCGAACGTGTCGAACGAAACGTCGTGCCGCCGCGGCGCCTTTTCACTTCTCTTTTATTTTTACGCGATGTGACAGAGACCGCTGAGGCGCGCTGCTAGACGGACGTGTGTCGCTTTGTTCCGCTAACCGCTCCAAAATATAATCTCAACTTTATGACACAAAAACACCTTGACGTAAGTTGTAAAGTAAGTACCTACCTTATCTGCAATGTTTTCTTGCATTATAAGTACTAAAAAGGCAGGCGAATGAAAATTACATTTTGTAACGATTTGTTTGTATATATTAGTTTACGAAGGATAATTTCACCAAAATCGTCATAGTCCAGTTGGCCGAATGGTTTGACGCAATGGATAAGTTCTCTGCGACTCTGTGAGTAAGCTCCGGGTTCAAATCTCATAGTCACCAATAATTTTAATTTTTGTAATTTTTCTTATGTTTTTAAAATAATTCGTCATGTTCGTGCGTGCGTGCGTGGGTGTGTGTATGTTTGTGTTTGTATGCATGTGTGTAATGTTCTTTAATCGAAAATGGTAGGGACGGGATTTTCACTGTCAGATAGCTGATTCTATGAGGAGAAAAAAAATTGGCATCTTTTTTATCATCATCATCATCACCATTTTTTCATTACTTCGCAGGTGAACCCGCAGAGCACAGTTAGTCAACTTTTTTAGGGTCCCGTACCTCAAAAGGATAAAACGGAACCCTTATAAGATCACTTCATTGTCCGTCTGTCTGTCCGTCTGTCAATACCCTTTTTCTCAAGAACGCGTAAAGGTATCAAGTTGAAATTTATACTAAATACTTGGGCCTACGGTTTCTTTCGGCTGTAAAAAATAAAAGTTGTAAGTCAAAGCAATCAAAAGATATTAACGTTTATGTCGTTTATGTCGTACTGTAAATGTATTGTTAGCAGTGTTCTCATGGAAGTGATGTAACATCTTATATGAGAATAAATGTCTATAAACCTAAACCTATATTTTGCGATTTCACAAGGGAATCTAAACCTATAGGGTACTTCCCGTTGACCTAGAATCATGAAATTTGGCAAGAGGCAAGGTCTCATAGCACATATATAGGAATAAATCCGAAAGTTATAAATTTGAAGTTATATCATTTAAAAATAATTATTTTGCTATTACAAACTTACATTTTGTAGTTGGAATGTATGGAATAACCTTATTGTCAACTACAAACTTAAGTTTGTTTTTCAATATTTTAACTTCAGTTAGTTTTTTTTTTGGTCTCGCGCTCTGAGGGTTCCGTCTAACGGAGGAGTGACATAAGTGGAGAGGCATGGTAATAATTTACTTCCAAGTATCGGTGGTCGGTGTACCAGGGCAATATAAGTACAAAGCAGTCTCGAGCATTTGCAGAGGTCACACAAAGTGGACAGTCAGCGACGTTATCATACAAAATAGCTTTCCGTCCAGTTTAATTAGACATTCCAGTTGATACCTTGAGAAGTACGTAATTTACGCGTAAAATTTACAAATTGGTCTCACCCTTACTTCCTTTGGTCAGGCTTCAAGTAAGTACTTAGTACTAAACAGGCAGGCGAATGAAAATTACATTTTGTGACGATTTCTTTGTACATTTATATTATTTTATAGATTAGAAGCATAATTTCACCGCTTGCGTCATAGATCAATTAGAAGAGTGGTTGACGCAATGGATTTGTTCCTGTGACTCAGTAGGCTCCGGGTTCAATTCTCACATATCCATGTTATTTTTATAATGTTTTTGAAATATTTCGTCGTGTGCGTATGTCTGTAATGTTCTTTATAGACTCGAAAACTGCAGGACCGATTTTGATGGGATTTTCACTGTAAGATAGCTGATGTTGAAAAAAATTCGAGCAACTTTTCATCATCATCATCATCACAATTTTTTCATTACTACGCAGGTGAATGCGCGGGGCGCAGTCTACTATAATGGTTAGGAAATCCTAAACAACTTGGGATGGACAGACAGAGACGGATGGGCAGAACGAACTTATATGGGTTCCTTGTAATTCTACGGAACCCTAAAAAGGTGTTACAGTCTTCTTTGAGTATATCTTTCTTCTATATACATATAAAAAGCGATGTATGTATGTTCCCTATGAAGGATGATGATGATGATGATGATATTACGTATAAACTCCAAAATGGCTGCACTGATTTTCATGGGATTTTCACTCTCAGATAGCTGATGTTATAACGAGGGGAAAAAATGCTGCTTTTCATCATCATCGTCATCATCAGCACCAATTTTTAGTTTAGTTTAGTTTGAGCTAGTTTGGTAAGTCGTGATGTTACTTTCTCCAGAAACGGATTAACTGACCTGATCGAGGACTTCGGAGTCTGCTACGGAACTGCTAGACGGATAGAGCTAGAAGTGTCGAGTTTGGGCTCGTTTTATTAGTCGTGATGAGATCTTCTTCCACGAATATTTTGACTGACCTGATCGAGGATTTCGGAGCCTGCTAGTGGAACTGCTAGACGGATAGAGCTAGAAGTGTCGAGTTTGGGCTTGTTTCATTAGTGGTGATGAGATCTTCTTCCAGGAATATTTTGACTGACCTGATCGAGGATTTCGGAGCCTGCTAGTGGAACTGCTAGACGGATAGAGCTAGAAGTGTCGAGTTTGGGCTTGTTTCATTAGTCGTGATGAGATCTTCTTCCAGGAATATTTTGACTGACCTGATCGAGGATTTCGGAGCCTGCTAGTGGAACTGCTAGACGGATAGAGCTAGAAGTGTCGAGTTTGGGCTTGTTTCATTAGTCGTGATGAGATCTTCTTCCAGGAATATTTTGACTGACCTGATCGAGGACTTTGGAGACTGCTACTGGAACTGCTAGACGGAAAGAGCTAGAAGTGTCGAGTTTGGGCTCGTTTCATTAGTCGTGATGAGATCTTCTTCCAGGAATATTTTGACTGACCTGATCGAGGATTTCGGAGACTGCTACTGGAACTGCTAGACGGAAAGAGATAGGAGCGTCGAGTTTGGGATTGTTTCATTAGTTGTGATGAGATCTTCTTCCAGGAATATTTTGACTGACCTGATCGAGGATTTCGGAGACCGCTACTGGAACTGCTAGACGGAAAGAGATAGAAGTGTAGAGTTTGGGCTCGTTTCATTAGTCGTGAATCGTGATGAGGTTTTCTTATAGGAATATTTTGACTGACCTGATCGAGGACTTCGGAGACTGCTACTGGAACTGCTAGACGGAAAGAGCTAGAAGTGTCAAGTTTGGGATTGTTTCATTAGTTGTGATGAGATCTTCTTCTAGGAATATTTTGACTGACCTGATCGAGAACTTCGGAGACTGCTACTGGAACTGCTAGACGGAAAGAGCTAGAAGTGTCGAGTTTGGGATTGTTTCATTAGTTGTGATGAGATCTTCTTCCAGGAATATTTTGACTGACCTGATCGAGGATTTCGGAGACCGCTACTGGAACTGCTAGACGGAAAGAGATAGAAGTGTAGAGTTTGGGCTCGTTTCATTAGTCGTGAATCGTGATGAGGTTTTCTTATAGGAATATTTTGACTGACCTGATCGAGGACTTCGGAGACTGCTACTGGAACTGCTAGACGGAAAGAGCTAGAAGTGTCAAGTTTGGGCTCGTTTCATTAGTTGTGATGAGATCTTCTTCCAGGAATATTTTGACTGACCTGATCGAGGATTTCGGAGACCGCTACTGGAACTGCTAGACGGATAGAGCTAGAAGTGTCAAGTTTGGGCTCGTTTCATTAGTCTTGATGAGGTTTTCTTCCAGGAATATTTTGACTGAGTTGATCGAGGATTTCGGAGACCGCTACTGGAACTGCTAGACGGAAAGAGATAGAAGTGTAGAGTTTGGGCTCGTTTCATTAGTCGTGAATCGTGATGAGGTTTTCTTATAGGAATATTTTGACTGACCTGATCGAGGACTTCGGAGACTGCTACTGGAACTGCTAGACGGAAAGAGCTAGAAGTGTCAAGTTTGGGATTGTTTCATTAGTTGTGATGAGATCTTCTTCTAGGAATATTTTGACTGACCTGATCGAGAACTTCGGAGACTGCTACTGGAACTGCTAGACGGAAAGAGCTAGAAGTGTCGAGTTTGGGATTGTTTCATTAGTTGTGATGAGATCTTCTTCCAGGAATATTTTGACTGACCTGATCGAGGATTTCGGAGACCGCTACTGGAACTGCTAGACGGAAAGAGATAGAAGTGTAGAGTTTGGGCTCGTTTCATTAGTCGTGAATCGTGATGAGGTTTTCTTATAGGAATATTTTGACTGACCTGATCGAGGACTTCGGAGACTGCTACTGGAACTGCTAGACGGAAAGAGCTAGAAGTGTCAAGTTTGGGCTCGTTTCATTAGTTGTGATGAGATCTTCTTCCAGGAATATTTTGACTGACCTGATCGAGGATTTCGCAGACCGCTACTGGAACTGCTAGACGGATAGAGCTAGAAGTGTCAAGTTTGGGCTCGTTTCATTAGTCTTGATGAGGTTTTCTTCCAGGAATATTTTGACTGAGTTGATCGAGGATTTCGGAGCCTGCTACTGGAACTGCTAGACGGAAAGAGATAGAAGTGTAGAGTTTGGGCTCGTTTCATTAGTCGTGATGAGATCTTCTTCCAGGAATATTATGACTGACCTGATCGAGAACTTCGGAGACTGCTACTGGAACTGCTAGACGGATAGAGCTAGAAGTGTCAAGTTTGGGCTTGTTTCATTAGTCGTGATGAGATCTTCTTCCAGAAATATTTTGACTGACCTGATCGAGGAGCCCAAACTCGACACTTCTAGCTCTATCCGTCTAGCAATTCTAGTAGTGGTCTCCGAAATCCTCGATCAGGTCAGTCAAAATATTCCTGGAAGAAGATCTCATCACGACTAATGAAACGAGCCCAAACTTGACACTTCTAGCTCTTTCCGTCTAGCAGTTCCAGTAGCAGTCTCCGAAGTCCTCGATCAGGTCAGTCAAAATATTCCTGGAAGAAAACCTCATCAAGACTAATGAAATGAGCCCAAACTCGACACTTCTAGCCCTATCCATCTAGCAGTTCCACTAGCAGTCTCCAAAATCCTCGATCTAGTCAGTCAAAATATTTCTGGAAGAAGATCTCATCACGACTAATGAAACGAGCCCAAAGTCGACCATTCTATCTCTATCCGTCTAGCAGTTCCAGTAGCAGTCCCCGAAATCCTCGATCAGATCAGTCAAAATATTCCTGGAAGAAGATCTCATCACGACTAATGAAACGAGCCCAAACTCGACACTTCTAGGTCTTTCCGTCTAGCAGTTCCAGTAGCAGTCTCTGAAGTTCTCGATCAGGTCAGTCAAAATATTCCTAGAAGAAGATCTCATCACGACTAATGAAACGAGCCCAAACTCGACCATTCTATCTCTATCCGTCTAGCAGTTCCAGTAGCAGTCCCCGAAATCCTCGATCAGGTCAGTCAAAATATTCCTGGAAGAAGATCTTATCACGACTAATGAAACGAGCCCAAACTCAACACTTCTAGGTCTTTCCGTCTAGCAGTTCCAGTAGCAGTCCCCGAAATCCTCGATCAGGTCTGTCAAAATATTCATGGAAGAAGATCTCATCACGACTAATGAAACGAGCCCAAACTCGACCATTCTATCTCTATCCGTCTAGCAGTTCCAGTAGCAGTCTCTGAAGTCCTCGATCAGGTCAGTCAAAATATTCCTGGAAGAAGATCTCATCACGACTAATGAAACGAGCCCAAACTCGACACTTCTAGGTCTTTCCGTCTAGCAGTTCCAGTAACAGTCTCTGAAGTCCTCGATCAGGTCAGTCAAAATATTCCTGGAAGAAGATCTCATCACGACTAATGAAACGAGCCCAAACTCGACACTTCTAGGTCTTTCCGTCTAGCAGTTCCAGTAACAGTCTCTGAAGTCCTCGATCAGGTCAGTCGAAATATTCCTAGAAGAAGATCTCATCACGACTAATGAAACGAGCCCAAACTCGACCATTCTATCTCTATCCGTCTAGCAGTTCCAGTAGTAGTCTCCGAAGTCCTCGATCAGGTCAGTCAAAATATTCCTGGAAGAAGATCTCATCACGACAAATGAAACGAGCCCAAAGTCGACCATTCTATCTCTATCCGTCTAGCAGTTCCAGTAGCAGTCCCCGAAATCCTCGATCAGGTCAGTGAAAATATTCCTGGAAGAAGATCTCATCACGACTAATGAAACGAGCCCAAACTCGACCATTCTATCTCTATCCGTCTAGCAGTTCCAGTAGCAGTCTCTGAAGTTCTCGATCAGGTCAGTCAAAATATTCCTGGAAGAAGATCTCATCACGACTAATGAAACGAGCCCAAACTCGACCATTCTATCTCTATCCGTCTAGCAGTTCCAGTAGCAGTCCCCGAAATCCTCGATCAGGTCAGTGAAAATATTCCTGGAAGAAGATCTCATCACGACTAATGAAACGAGCCCAAACTCGACCATTCTATCTCTATCCGTCTAGCAGTTCCAGTAGCAGTCTCTGAAGTCCTCGATCAGGTCAGTCAAAATATTCCTGGAAGAAGATCTCATCACGACTAATGAAACGAGCCCAAACTCGACCATTCTATCTCTATCCGTCTAGCAGTTCCAGTAGTAGTCTCCGAAGTCCTCGATCAGGTCAGTCAAAATATTCCTGGAAGAAGATCTCATCACGACAAATGAAACGAGGCCAAAGTCGACCATTCTATCTCTATCCGTCTAGCAGTTCCAGTAGCAGTCCCCGAAATCCTCGATCAGGTCTGTCAAAATATTCCTGGAAGAAGATCTCATCACGACTAATGAAACGAGCCCAAACTCGACCATTCTATCTCTATCCGTCTAGCAGTTCCAGTAGCAGTCTCTGAAGTCCTCGATCAGGTCAGTCAAAATATTCCTAGAAGAAGATCTCATCACGACTAATGAAACGAGCCCAAACTCGACCATTCTATCTCTATCCGTCTAGCAGTTCCAGTAGCAGTCTCTGAAGTCCTCGATCAGGTCAGTCAAAATATTCCTGGAAGAAGATCTCATCATGACTAATGAAACGAGCCCAGACTCGACACTTCTAGCTCTTTCCGTCTAGCAGTTCCAATAGTAGTCTCCGAAGTCCTCGATCAGGTCAGTCAAAACATTCCCGGAGAAAGATCTCATGATGACTAATGAAACCAGCCCAAACACGACACATCAGGCCTTCCCCGTCTAGCAGTTCCAGCAGCAGTCTCCGAATTCCACCATCAGCTCAGTCAAATCATTCCTTGACTAACAATTCTCACTAAGACTAAAAAAACGAGCCCAACCTTGACTTATCTCGCTTTCCCTATTTAGCAGTTTTAGCAGTCTCCGAACTCTACCATCAAGTTAGTAGAATCATACCAGGAGTAAGTCTATAAACTATAAATATAATAGGTAAAATATTTGGTGCAAAAAAGAAACATAAAATATTGAAACGTACGACGAAAGTAAATTTTAATAATTACAACTAGCAAGTTGGTTTGATTGAATTATGGTTTGTTTGTTCTCCGTCGTCCCGTCGCTGTGTGCGTGATAAAAAATTGAGTCCAAAAATATCTACATAGCACTAGATTTGAACCGGGCATTCGTGGTTTACCAGCGCGGTGCCAGACCACTAGGCCAACAGAGCTTTGCTGTGGACCGACGAAATTACTTGTCTTTAGCTGTGTATAGGTGAAGGTCGTCACGTTTCTGCGAGATTCACGCGGTGCGCCCCGCTGTAGTCGGCCGCCACTGCCTCTGCTTCACCCCCTCAAAAACATAAAAGTCAGCTAGTCACGGCGCCTTAAATAAATGATGTGCAGTTTCGATGCCATCGCTCAACAACGGTGAAAGATTGTGAGAAAACCGGTATGGACAAGGGCCTTCAAAAGTTCAAAGACATGGTATTACCAACATGCACTGGGCCAGCATGGTGGGTTACGGTCCATCCTCCCTCTCTCTCTCTCTCTCTCTGAGAGAAGGCCTGTATCCCAGCAGTGGGAAAATGATAGGCTGATGATGAGAATGATGATGATGGCTCTGTCAAAGCTTATTTAAAACGATGTGTTAATGTGACTTCTAACAAGAGACTTAAAAAAAAACCTACGAAGGAACGATGAAGGTGTTTGGGGAAGCAATTTGTGTGTTAGTATGTTTGATACCATTCTTATCCAAAACAGCTAAGCAGCTAGCTAAACCGGTTTGAATACGGTTTATTAATTCAGGCTATAAAACCCATAATTTCACAATAATTACACAAAAATAAAATTAAAACTAATAAAATATAAAATTATATCACAGAAATAAATTAAATAAATAAATAAATATTCGGGACATTTTTTCACAGACGGTCATCTGACCCCAAACTAAGCAAAGCTTGTGATATGCCTGCCAGAGACTGATATACATACATACATACATATATAGTTTTAAATACATACTGAAATAGATATTAACAACCAGATATAGAACAAACACAAATGTTCATCACATAAATGTTTGTCCTAGGGGAGAATCGAACCCACGCCCCCAAATTTAGAAGGCAGGTTCACTACCAACTAGACCAACGCGCTATCTCAATCAATTAAATGTCAAATTAAATATACAAAACACAATACATAAACACACACAAACTATAATAATCATGTCAGGCACACTCACTAGTTCTTTCGCTTTTTAATTGAAAGCTGTTTCATATCGGTGGTTTTTAGCTATGATCAAAATTCGGTGGCTAAAAAGGGCTTTTTGAATAGGTCGTGGGTTTTCTGTTCTCAAATAAATAATTTTATTCCATAACACAGGTCCCTTTGCTTATTAGCATTCCTCGCACCTGCTGTGCACACGTTCATTTGCTTAACCTTTCTAGTGTAAGCGTTAATTAAATTTGAATATTGTATAATAATTTCACTCTTTACATTAGCCTACTGTAGGGTTAACGTGGCCGTGTGGCAGTTTTAACTATTATTCCAGTTTAACGAGAGATACAAAAACACCCATGTATTTTAAAATCCATTATGTTTTCAAATAGATAATGTGAGATTAAATAATACAAAAAGTTTTTAAACTCAGTCACATAAACACACATCATCAGCCAGAAAACGTCTACTGCTGAACAAAGGCCTCCCTATCAGAGAGGCGTGTTGCCATGCCATGCTTGGCAGGCGGCTTAGGGGTCGCAGTACGTTCACCGTGTACTAATAGGACGCTGCTGCCCATCCTCCGGTGGTTCTGGTCGTAGTTTTAGGACATACCCGGGTATACCCGGGATACGTTTAAATTGAGTGTATAAGGTTAACCTATATATTTTACTTAGTAGAAAAACGTGAACGACCTGGGACTTCACTCCTGGAAGAAAATTTGACTAGTAGTCTATTTGAATTACTTGAAATATCAACATACGTTTTTTTAATTTGCCCGCGATTTTATTCGCGTAGATTTTCATATAAACTTTAATGCTCTTTTTAGATCAGCCATTTCAAAAATCTTGTCTTAGTGAACCTCTATACGAAGAAAAAAGACGAAAATTCCATAAAAGCCTAATTTCAGCTTTGTAGGTCAAATAGTTTTCATGATTTCGTGATGAAGTAAGAGGAATTTCGCTTTTATATTATATAAAAAAATTACTTTATATGCTATATCCCACTCCTGCGTAAAAGTTTTCACTACGTATATCTGTTCCCAAACAATTCGACCACTACCCAGATTCGAGTTTGCAGATACATAAATAATTACAATTCTACATCCTCATAAAATAATGAAACTATTTAACTACGAGTAGCTACCGAGTATCAAGCGAGTACCTAATACTGCACTTTACGATTTTACACTCATATTCACATTCAATAACAAGATAGTTAAAGCTGGTTATGATTTTCATGGCATTTTTAAGTCCCTGACCTGTTTCTAGGGCTCAAGTTTCCGTGTTATCTAGGCTTTTAATCTAGACTAGGTTTATCTTATTCGGCGATCGCGTAGACTTCACGTTACTACAAGTTCAGGCCGATGCTTATCGCAATGAGGTCGCTAAAGTTGCGCTGAAAAATATTGATGTCTAGTTAATGTCGTATTTTTAGTTTCTGTGAGACGACAATGGCGAGGAGTTAAAAAAAATATTGGAAAATTGGAAATTGGGATATAAGGTTTGTAAATTGTGTGTTACATTAATAAATGTTTTTTTTTATGCATAACCATATAATTTTAAACGCATTTTAATTGTCAAATTTCAAAAGACCTTGGAGCTACGGAGTTGAAATATGGTAAATAGACTTCTTATGTGTAAACATCGAAAGTAAGTAAGGATGTGATTGCGATAGGGTTGAATTAAAGGACTCAATAGGGGGTTGAAAGTTTGTATGAAAGTCTACACGTACCTACGATATCGCGGGATCCAGCAAGTAGGTACTTAGTATTTTTATACATATACTTTTCTATTAACACTCTATTAATTTGCCTTTTGAAGAACCCCGTGTTGTAGCTTCTTGGAAACACCACGGAAAGTAGGCCATTCTACATTTTGCGGATATGAAGCAAAAGGGATCGTGTGAATCACACAGTGTGTGCTTTCCACTGATGTATGATAATATGTGGATGAGCTTGCAGGCGGTGGCGGCTAGTGCTACAATAAAACCGCTATGCTCCGCCGACATCAGATCAAACTATTCTTCAGAATACTCCCCGTTATAAAAGCAATAAAAGAGACAGAGAGACTCCACACTTCTCTGCTTTTGCTGAGCGGCTTTAGATCTTCGGTGAGCTTGGGATCGCCGACAATTCTAACATCTCTACTTTCTTTCAATTCTGATTTGTTGAACTGACAACGATAAAATCTAGAAAGTAAATTAAGAGAGAAGCGTATATGGGTATATGCCAATGAGATAAGGAAAGCTGTAGATCGCGACGAACTCTACCAAAGTCCGATAAATTCAAAACAACATAATCACATAGAACAAACAAAAAATAAGTTTACGTTGTAAATGTAAAATCCCAATAAAACCAGCAAACATGGAATTGCGTGTCTTCTGCCTATTTAAATACTTATCGAAATCTATCGGACACTTAAACATGAACAAGGAATAAAATAAGCACAAAAAATATAATGAAAAACTGTGCAATATCTTATTCCTTGTAACTAGTAAGCCCAATTAGCAAGTGAATTCCAATGATGTTGTAACTGGTTATAGGGCTGAGACTATGTAGTTAAAAAGATAGGTTTGCTAGATTTTTAAGGACATGATTTTATAAAATAAATTTATTCCAGTATTTTTTTTCTAAAATTTGTATTCTGATATCTTCATCTAAATCACGTTGTATAGTTTATTTAAATTGGTTTTTAATATTTATTATATAATTTTTAATTTTATATATATATTTTTTATCACTCAATATTATTGCATGCTGTCTTCACCTGTAATTATTGTGACATTTAATTATATTTTTATTTCTGTTTAACGTTTTGATTAATTGTATTGATGTACATAGTGTAGGTGGACTTAAATAAATAAATTAGTTCTAATTTTAATACAACTTTAACCCGGCAAAACTTAATAGGAACCTATATTGTTTTGATCGTAACCTACTAGATTCAGTACAGTTGCAAAAAAAAAAAACACTCCTTATAGTTATTGTTTTGCTGCTTTAATTATGAAGAACAAGTATGTTAAAAATATAATAAAAAGGTAAACTTTTCAAGTTATGCGGGTATATTTTTTAAATTAAAATTAACTCATATATTTTTTTTACTAATATGATGAAAATCAAGTCGACACGCACCAAAATCTCTATATCTTACACGACTTTTAGTACAATTATTACGATAGATTTGCTGTCGATGTTGATTTGCTCATTTGTATAATGTTTATGTACACAAGCTGTTAAACAGGGTTGAAATGCATGTCATCAGATTTTACTAATGGAGTTGTAATTGATAATTCAGAACCTTGTTAATATAAGTAAATTTTTTTTCTTAACCAATTATTATTTAAAAATAGGCAAATAGTTAACTGACCTCACTAATATTTAAACAATTTTTTTTCCGACTGATCGTAGCCGATCAAGTATGGCAATCTTACATGAAAGCAATGCCAAATTTTTATCAATAAAGAAAAAAAGCAGCTGTTCAGAATTAGAAGCGAAATAAATAATACCAAATTTAAAAGTCTGTGCCAAATATGACAAATATCTACCAACTACTACTTGTTTGACCAAATATTTGACCTTATTCCACCTTCCCCCTTTTACTACAGGACAAGTAGAAGTACAGCAAACTACTACCCCTTCCTCGTGGAAATTACAAAGATTCGTACACAATGAATTATGTCTTCAATTATGATACGTACTGCCCAAGAATGGAACTCCCTGCCGTCCATCTTGTTTCCTGAGAACAAGCATCTTCAAGGATAGATTTCTTCTAGATCAACGTGTTCCATCCTGGGCCACACCGCCGCATACCATCTGGCGAGTTGTTGGCCAAACGTAGATCTATTCTATATATTTAAAAAAAACTGTAAGTACTAGGTACTTGAAATTCTTGGGCGTAAAACAAACAGGTAATTTTGCAGTCGTTAATTTTATTACGTACCTACCTACGTACCAATACAAGAAGTCCACATCATAAACATAAAAAATCAATTGGCAATCGGCATGTTACAGACAAAAGTGTCACTTCCAATGATAATAAAACCCTTGTTTTATGTATTCCATGTTCATAATTAAAAGAGCAATTATGAGCTTGTAAAACGTTTACAACGTACTGGTATTTTTATATACCAAAAAGATTTTATCTGACTCTCGTAACCCGCTATCTGATCTTGGTAAGGGAAGTTGATAATATTTAAAAATGTAAATTTTCTAAAGGAGACGTTCTTGTATTTAATTTTAAAGTAACTTTTAAACTGTCATAATAATGAAAAATATAGATAGGTAAAGTTTTTATACAATCAATTCTTGGCCACAGAAATATACCTATGGATTGCATGATGGACTGAAAGTTTTAAACTTTCGCGATTTGAACACAACACATGTTTAAATGTTTATCGGGACTTATAGTATAGAATGTTTATTGGGTCCTATTTTTACCTAAATAAAATAACGCGCGATAAGTCCCGATAAACATTTAAAACATGTTAGAGTAATCATTATCGTTTCTTCTAGACAAGCGTGCTCCATCGTATGCTGCATCATTGCTTAACATCAAGTGAGTAAGCGGCCAAACGGAAGCCTATTATAAAAAAAAGCAATGTTAAGAATAAAAAAGCTAAGTTTTGAGAAAAAAAAAAGTTTGTACAATTGTTTTGAACCATGTGTAACTTGCCTTAATAATATGGAAATGTTACCAAAGGTTAGCAGCTTATTTGTTCTTGTGTTACCGTTTATTGGTCTTTAATTAGTGTAGAAATTTTTATGTCTTTCCTTAACTCGATTAATTTATGATGCACAGTCTTTATCGCCGATCTCGGAATGTTAATACCCTAGTACATTTTGGGGTACCGTAATGAAACGAAATCCTTAAACCTAGTATCGCCGTGTCCGTCTGTATGCCACGTTGATTTTCCTCACAGACTAAGCTCTTAATTATTGTACTGAAAACTGCTACATGTAGAAGTAATTAAATTAGCTACAATGGAAAACAATGTTTTTTTTTATTATTTACGTGTATCTATCTGACATAGCTACGGAACCTTGTTATATGCGTGTCATGACACGCACTTTTTTATACCTAGAATAAACTGGTCTTGCTTGAAAATAATTCTTGAAGTACGTAATAAATCCACTCTAAAATTTTGATGCGATACTTTTTTTTCTTTAAACTTACGTACCCACGTAAGATAAAATATATTGCAGCAAAAAGTCTATTAACATTAGCACGTCTGGCGCCTTTGAATTTAAAACAGTAAATTAAAAACAAAACTAACAATGCTAATGAGTATTGTCTGTTTGACCGTAAACAAGGGAAGGACTTAGGAGTGCACTTTTTCTAGCTCTTTGCTTACATCTTTTGCCAAGCAGATTTTGAAAATTGTCAAATGAAACGACTAGATAAACTTAGTTATATTAGTTGGCTATAATTAAGCTAGCTTGTTTCTTCCGAAATTGATTTAGTTATTCGCTTATTGTACCTCTCGATTTTACCTACTATCCTACAGAAACTGTATGTACCTACATCTGTCCAGGAAGCAAAATATAAAAAGTCTATATGTCTTGGACTAACAGCTCACAACTTTTGTGTTATGCCCCTTCTCGCAACATCCTTGCTCCGTCCACGTCGTGACTGCTCATCATTCGAAGCTACATATTAGTTTTGAAACCATTTATTAGATGCAGTCGCGGTCTTTACTGATTGATTTTGATATTGATTGCTCGCTTCCGCATCAAGCTTTCAAGTTTACGTATTGATGCTTTATTGATGTTTTGTTTGTACATAGATTGTGTGTAAAATTTTGATTGCGCCACCGATATGCTCGGTTTGTGGATGTATGGTTGTGGACCGAACATCTTTTTACAATTTAATATTAATTATGTTACTAACATGGACTTAATTTTTTTAAACAGCAATTTTATTGTTTTTGGAACGTGTACTTTGGGTTGTTTATATAATTTTTGAATTATCATTATTATTAATACTGACTTTTAATATATTTATTTTTATGATTATAATTAAAATTATGCCTTTGTTTTATTTCTGTCTGTTGCATGTTACTTACATAATTAATTAAAAATATGTTCAATACAATTTAATTAAAATTAAAATATAATTTAATTAAGTTAAATAATAACGACAATCCATTGTAATTAATTAAAAAATATTTTTTTAAATAATTTTTTTGGTAGATCTGCGCTAAAAAATAATACAAATGTACAAAGTTCTGACCTGAGTCAACTCGGTAGGAACTATCCACCAAGATACAGGCTTACGCTCAGTTTAGTGGCTAGACTCGACAATCTTTATTGATTTGTTAATTTTATGTGAAATAAATAAATTTGAAATTTGAAATAAATTTGGACTTTCACGGCCTTTTCAGAGTATGCTATAATATCAATAGGTTCTTTGTTTACCCTGTTATGCCAACCGTCTGCCCAGTGATATAATTATGTAAAAAATTAATAAAAAAATAGACATAGTTGTCAAAAGTTAACGACATCTTGGGTTATTCGTGGACGAGATTATCCCGAGACCGGGAAAAATTGCACAAGAGAGAGACAGAGAATGCCTTACATCCAGCATTGGGACGATGCGCGATTTAAGCTGACGATGATGATGTTGATGGTGACGGTACAGCGTATTGCTAAAGGTGCAGTTTCACCTTAAAGGTAAGAAATTTTTGTATCCGCAACGTTTCAGAAAGTCTACAGCTTCTATTAAAGTTTAATTTCAGTTTCAAGTTAACAGCTTTAAGCTGCTAATAAAAGTTGAAATCGCTATATCATGGCGTGGGCTGTAAAGCTATAACACGATATAATTTTACTAGATATATAGATATAATAATATATATAAGTCTGAATAGGGCTTTTCAAGTTTTAGATAGAAAATATATCATGGCGTGAGTAGGTAAAAAACGAATTTGATATCGTGATCAGACCATGCCTTAAATACCTACTAAATAAGTCATTGATGTAGGGCCGAGGGTAGAACCGGGTGCCGTCAGATTGTAAAGTGCACACGCAACCGCTTGGTCACCATCGCTCTTCTACGTTACAATGCTACAAATCCTAACTGTTAAACTGCAGTCCGTACATTCCCAACAAATAACTTCACTGACAGCAGTTGTAATGATTAAAATAATAAATGATTATATTAATGCACCCGTAATCTCGGTCATGTTTCTTCATTACGGTTATCATTTGTAAGGCTGGACTCCTGGCGCGGTGCTAATACGCTCTTAATGGTAGCGTTTTGTAGTTTGTACATCTTTTCAATGGGTATCGATTTTTGAGTTTATATGGGTAAAATGATTCATTCGAATAACATTTATTAACATTGAATAACATTTTAAAACGTTTTGTGCTGTCAATGACCATTTCTATTCCTATGAAACACATTTTCTTTAGAACAGCAGATTTTTTCGCGATTTCTGGGTCCCATATTAAAATTGTTCATAATCATGAGTGCAATGACCTCCTTTCGACTTAGTACAGTCTATATAAGTAGCCCTGTACATACATACATTACTACTACACATACATTTATACATTACTAGCCGCGCCTCGCGGTTTCACCCTCGTAGTGATGAAAAATGGTGATGATGATGACGAATAGTAGCCTATGTCACTCTGCGGCCATTGAACTATACCCATGCAATTAATCAGGTCGATCCGTTGCTCTGTTGCTGCGTGAAAGAGTAACCAACAAACTTTTCGTATTTATAATATTAATATGATGAAGATCATCAATGCTCTTAAGTTTCTTTATCAGTAACTTTTATTTCTGGCGTGCACAATAAAGAATTTCTATCTATTTTATTACGTCAATAAAAACATCACAGTGTAAAATAGACAGCCTATATACATATATATATACCCATCAGTCGAATAAGGAAGGCTTAACAACCTTCCTAATTACGCAGATGGCATATTAAGCCTAGAACAGGTTAGTATTTTTTAGACAAGCATATATATCACATCTACTACCACTTCATCGGGTTTTATAAGATTGACCACTATCAGGTCAAATGCAAGGTATGTATGGTACCTTTCTCGTAATTAGATCTAACTTTGCAGGTTTGAGGTGGTTGAAGTAAAAGGCTTAATTATTAAGTTTATTTTATATCTTTGACGAGTGCAGAATTTTAAACTGTTGAAGTTCAACATTCTGGGTGGCACTGAACTGTTATATGCCAGCGTGACGCTTACCACCAGGCGAGCAACTTGCTCGTCTTGTAAGGTAGCATTCCGATATTGGCAACCGAGAACAGCGGCTGCGCCGCGCGACCTACTGCTCAGTATGAATTTATATTGAGTGCCAAACAATGCGTTTATATTGAGTGCCAAACAATGTGTTTCGCACTCCATATAAATTCATACAGGTCGCGACGCGGCCGCAGCCGCCGGTCGCAGTCGCCAAGATTATAATGCTACCTTTACTCATTTTAATTCTTCAAAAAACGCTTTACATTGGTTTACATTGGTTTGCTTTTAACTGCTATAGATACCTGATTCATGTTTTACTTACACAATCAAAATATCTACTTAAGCTTTAGTAAAATATTACACAACTGTATAATTTAAATTCCAGTGAAAGTAAAAGAAACAGCTATTTCTGACATCTTGATAGTGATAAACTTTACAATATTAAATCATAGCTGGGCGTTACCAATTTGCAGCGTCTATTAATTAATTTGCTGTTATTTTGTTACGGTCAGATTTTTAATTAAATGTTTCCTATTAGATGCTATCAAATAAATTAACAACATATTTCGAGATGTGCAAATGAATATAAGAGAATTATACTGCATACTATAATATTATAAATGCGAAAAGTTTGTTGGTTTGTTTGTCCCTCTTTCACGCAGCAAAAGAGCAACGGATCGACCTGATTTTTTACATGGGTATAGTTAAAGGGCTGGAGAAAACGCGTACATAGGCTACTTTTCATCATCATCATCACCATTTTTTCATCACTACGCGGGTGAAACCGCGGGTCGTAGCTAGTTTATCTATAAATGACCAAAAGTATACACGTGACCAAAATGCTTAATATGTATTTGTAATTTGGGCATAAGGTTAGCCAAATAGAGCTAAGTTTCGCACGTTTCAAAAATAATGATCGCTCAAACTATTATACGATCATCAATTTGAGCAATGGTGGCCGAGGAATAGCATGTGCACTTTACAATCTGAAAGCAACCGGTTCGATTCTCGGCTCTGCAACAATGACTTATTTCGTACTCAAATAAATTATGTGCAGTTCCGATGTCATCGCTCAAAAACGGTGAAGGAAACATCGTGAGGAAACCAGTATGTCCAAGAACCTCAAAAGTTTATAGACATTATGACATTTACCAACATGCACTGGGCCAGCATGGTTGATTAGTGTCCATCCTCTCCTTTTGGGACAAGGCTTGTGTCAAAGCAGTGGGAACATGAAAGACTGTTATTGTTATTGATAAAACTATCTTTAGGCCAATGTTGTCTATGAATACATATCATATTATGCATAGTGCAGTATAGTGGTGGAAAGACACTTAACTCTAATGCTCGGTTGACTAGCTTACCACCCTTAATTTGAAGTTGATCAGTTGAAAATTTGTCGTCGAACACCTAACGGTGTGTTGCAGTATTACTTTATAGCCAGTTCCTTTTCCAGGCTAGATGTGTTTACTATCTTCTACCACACTGTCATTTATAGTCAAATATCTAGCATGTGAACCATTAAAAAAAAACTACAATTTCAGTCAAAGTTATTACTTCCGTTTGTAGTATACCCTAAATAAATATATCCTAGTTTTATGTATGTCTTTGTAATGATTTTATCCAAGTATAATAGTTATGCTCATTGGTATATGTACGTACTTACCTACGTTTATCATTTTCAACATTTATGAATATGCTAATTTCGAAATATTTTTCAAAACCTTAAATACAATTTCTCAATTTGACACTTTGTGTAATTGCGACGTCCAATTTCACTAACGATGGAAGTCACTTATCATACCGACCGTATTTTTCACAAGTGGTCTAAAATGCTGTGAACGGGCTGTGAATACAGTAAATTAAGACGTAACTCTGAACGTTACTTTCGCAATAAATCTTCTTTATAAGTTTCTCGAAATGACAGAGTGTATTGTCCGAAGCGTTCTGAAAGATCGTTTACAAAGGCGATAATATTTTTAAATATATTTTGAATGCAACTCGTTCAGTCGGGTATTATACGATATTTTATATTTGGTTTCGACAGTGACACTCAATTTGGTGTTGTTAAATGTGCTGGGTGGTCTCAATCGAAATTCTTTAAAAGGAATAATGCTTCAATTCTGGGAGCCGTTTTAAGGACTACAGCTTTTTTGATACAAATCATTAAAAGTGCCACCAGTATTACGGATTAAGTGGACATTTTTGCAAACAGCTTTTTGTGATAATATTGTTATGGCAATATCTTTGTTGTGGTTTTATCTGTAAATAATATTAATACTCAGAAATATTTACCTCAACTGTCAAATTTTGATTAAAATAATGCAGTACAAAGTATACCAGTTACATCTCTACAGGTTGTAAACCAAAGAATCTTGTTCCTTTTAGCCATTAAGGAAAAACAGATGTAAAGGCTCGGTCTTGTTCACTGAGATTATGTTATCTATCACTTCCACATTCCGAGGTTGAATGGAAAGTCTTACCTCTTTGACTTCGCCGAATAATCTCTTTCTTGTATAGTACAAGAAGGCACATGCACTAATAGTTGATAGTAAATTTAATCATATTTGTACATATTTGTCAGTTTTTCTGTTATTGTAAAAATACAATAGTATTTTTTTACGGTTAATAAGATTTTGCTTTAAAATATTTCTTACATAATCCATTCATGATTTTTTTTCTTGTTTTGGAGACTTTTTCTTGTCTTAATCTTTGGGGTAAACAGTCTCTCTGCATTTACATGCTTCAAATCGAAGTGTAAAATAGTGACTGACATGCATTTCAATGCGCTGTCGGAAGTGCCCAACATTTCCATTGATGTTTCAACAGTACGTGACAATTGCCGACTCCGCTACATTAAGAACAAGAATGCCCATGACACAAATAACATGAACATAAGCATAAACGACAATAGGGATTTTGTCTGTCGGTTCTCAAAGCTCGCATACTTCACTTAAGACACCACTGTTAATGTTCCTAGAAAATTAACACCGCTTTTGCAAGCCATTATCATTTATGTCTTCATTTTAACCCCTCAAGAGTTTGATGCTTTTTTCCTTCGAGTTTTACGAGCAAGTTGTAGGTGTTTAACGCTGTCCCTTTCAAGGGGAATGTATGCTATATGAAATGCCTTTGCGTATTGTAATTTCTCGTGATTGAGGAGTTTGGTTCTCTATTGTTGGTCATTATGCTTTAAAGTCGCAGCTTTTGTATGGTTTTAAGAATACTTCTAGAGTTGAAGTGGGCGTACCGACGGTCATAACCCTTTGGTCATAAATCCACGAAACTTTAAGAACCGATCGCGCGGCGTTCGGTGAGTTTAAATCTCACTGCACAGTTTTTATCGTTTGCAAAAACTTTACTGCCACTTCGAACTTTTTGAAATAGCCCGACAGTGCTGGTGGTATCTACGACATTCGTGCTATGAATTATTCACAACCTGCATGTAGTATGTCATCACGTCCACTTTGTAGACGATTACTAGACTGTATGATAATCTGCGGATTATCCGTAATACAGTCATCCATCGCTACTATAACTCAAACAGGTACTCAGAGGACATGATGCTGCCTAATGATACAGTCTACAAAAGCAGCGTCTCTTATCAAAATGAAATCTTAATTGATGCCGCAATGAATTCATAAAACAATTTTAATTGTAATGTTTTGCATAAAACGTATTGAAAATAAATTGTTCGCGATGAGAGTGGACGTCGTGAAATGACGTGGGCTGTGGCGGTCGAAACGTAATGTCACTTGGCAACTTGTTGAACAATATTTATTCAATAACACAGGCTCGGAAGATGGACACTCGAGGCCCTTGTGCAGGAAATAGTTAATGACATTCAGTTCTTAGATACACAATCGTGAAGTGCGTTAATATTTCCTCGACGCATGCCTTCGACGCGCCTCCGTCACGGTGATCAATTAATCGAATGAAAAAGTTTGACAAATTGTGCGGGCAGAATGTCGGCCTGTAAGATGTGGTGATGGCGCAACACACAAAAAACTTGATACAGTTGAAAGTGTGATTGATGGACGAGTCGTCCGCACACTTACCAAGGACGGTAGTAATTGAATTACGGTACCAAATTAATTTTATGCTTCGTTAACATCGCTCTTTTATCTTTGTTCGAGGGTATAGAGTTCAATATTAGAGTAAAGTTTTTATATTGGGTGCATTTAAGTTTTGTTGCGCATTCATGTCGGAAGTTCAAGTAAGGTGGATAGTGGTGGGATGCCATTTGATCGCTAATTTGCTTCGCATCAGCTGCGCAGGAGTGGTTTGCCGATATGCAAAACAATCGAGATACAGCGAAGAGCAGGTTGAGCTAAGAGTCTTTGCAGTTGGGTTGAGCACACAGTGAACTATTTAAACATATTAAAATAAATAAATAACAATAAATATTTGGAACATATTTTTTTGCACACACGGTCATCTGACCCCAAACTAAGCAAAGCTTGTGATATGGCTGCCATACTTAAATAGATATTGTATAACTACATAACAGAGCATATTATATTAAAACCTATTGCATAACTGTATAACGGAAGAATAATTCAGCAAGAATGACGATTTACATAATGGCAATAGCTGGAGTGAAAATACCAAATATTGGGCTTACCAAACGGGGCAGGCTAATGTCCAGCAGGTTAAAGCGAATGATTATGATGATGATGATGATATTGTGATATTAAGTCAACATGAACATTGTATAACTTGGTTTTGTTTAGGTATTATGAATTTCCCTTCACATATAGTACCCATGAAAGTCGGGTTTTAAACTTAGGAAAACCTTTAACACGTCGCGTGTTGACAAAGTATGATCGTTGTGCCTTTTGTGTTGGACTTTGTGAGTAGTCTTGACATTTAACAGAAGACACAATACGCATGTTATTTTCTTTATTCTCTGTTATTACGACTGTTGGGTTTGAACATACATCAGACAAACTTGCGTCTCAATGTTAAATTTCGCTTGTTTGACGACTACATTACAGTGTTTTTGTCAGTGTACACTTGAGTGATGTTTTGTACAAAGTCTGAGTTATCAATGTCTGTTTGATATAACGTTATTAATTTCCTAGTTACTTGAATTTATTTACTTAACAGCTTACCTTGACAAAAGTCGTGGTCGACTTTTTAACTGACTTCAGGAGGAGGTTATCAATTAGACTGTATGTTTTTTTTTGTATGTGTGTTACGCGATTTCTCTTACAATTATGAATTGATATTGATGTTTTTTTTTGGATGGTCATAACACAAAGGTCCCATGTAAATGTTATCGAAGTTGATTTTGCCCTTTTGAGAAATCAACAAAAAAAAAATAGTACACATTTAGATGTTCTTCTTTGATTTACACAGATGACGTTTTGGTTTGTGGTTCCCTGGAGCCACAGATCTGTGCCTTGAGCAAAAGTTTTGATATGGACTGTCAATCTCTGCTTGAACTGTCATAACAGAAACATTAGAAGTAAGAAGATTGTATCTATTTGTAAGGAGCCATCATAATAATTATAACTACGTTAATATGTACCTACCTACACTTTTTTAATATCATATCTACTTTTAAGTTTAAGTTTGTACATGTAGGTATACTCTAGAAGTCTGATATAGTTTTTTTTCAAAAAAATGATTATGTACAAATATGTTTAAGATATCTTGGCCCAATCCTATTTTGTTTGAGTACTTCCATGTGGATCTATTCCAGTGTATTCAAACCTTAAAGGCAGCAATGAAAATATATATAATATAACTTACTCGTAAGCTTCTTGTTCGATATCATGACAGTTGTGGCGCCACCGTTTAAGCATAAGCTTTCAACAGAATGATTGCGATGAATACTAAAGTGACAAGTGCTTGTATCAAGAAACATAATTATCTTTTGGTAAGTATTATAATTATTGATTTAAAAAAATTCGTTTTTCGAAGTAGGCCGTTTTTGATGGCATCTCTTTTCTACAAAGACAGCATTGAAGTTTTTTTAAATGTTGAATCTGTTGCATACAATGCTTTATTTTCTTTGATTAATTCATGTTTATTTTTCTTAAATTAGTAACGTTGTTCTTTCTGATGCTTACCTCGAGTCACACCAAAACGCTTTTTTTATAAATATTGGAATCATAAAGTCAACATACGAACGAGACGACGTGAAAAGCAAAGACAAGCTCTCTATTTATAGCTTAACCATAATATAGAAAAAAACTTGCCAAATTTATTTTGGCAATTTTGGATATGCGTAAAGACGCGTGCGAAAAAGCCAATAAGTGACTGGTAAAGCTGAAGACATTGAAAACTTATGTTTAAATGTATCTTTGGGTAAAACGATATGCATACAGTGTACCTTACTTTATAAACTCGAAAATATTTTACTAATTACTACCAAACAGCGACATCTATATATAAATGTTTGTTTTCCTGAGTACAAATAAAAAAAAACAATCTATTTTTGTCTATGGGCCAATTGATTTTAATATAAGGATTCTAATGAATATAATGATATCACGACCAAATCGTAGACCTGTTGAGACAAAGCCCCGTCAAAAGTACCCGTAGCCGATGAGCTTGTATTAAAACACTCATGCAAGTAGAAGAAACGAAAGCTGTCAGAGTCGTAGCTCAGCAAGTGGAGACGTGGTCTCTACCTACGCAATGGGAAAGAGGAGTGTCTGTATGTTTGTATGTATGTAATGAGGTTAATTTTGAGCTTTATAAATCGAAAAATATGACACGTCCACTGCCGCTTGTACGTCGCTACTCCGCCTTTACTGGAGAGTAGCGACTGGACTGGAGAGTCAACGTTAACATTCACCTAGCGTTGTTAACTACAAATCGATATCAGCAGTAAATCGACATTATAATGTCGAATACTAAGTCGGACACACTAGTTGTGAAACTCTTTAGAATACAAATGAGGTGGTATTTTGGAAGGTTCTTAGAATTGAGGACGATTTGTGAATCAGTTTAAAGTATTTTGTTTACTAAGTCTCGGATGTTGATGCAATTTAATGACTGTGGACAGCGTGGCTTAATTTAGTGTGTGACTCTATTTAAGGCTGCATCATTAAACTGCAAGATATTGAATTTATTAACTTTAACTGTGGGGAAAAATATGAAAACAGACTGCAAGTGATTATAGCAAAATCCAGACCAATTCAGACGGGCCGACGATTTTGAAAAAAAAAAAAACAATTTAATTATTATCGTAATTCCACGCATACTATAACTTTACTTAACAATGTGATTAAATCTTGGAAGTAGATTGTAACATAGTTCTAATTATCATATCAATTTGAAACTTTGTAATTCAGATCTAACTGATAGTGAAAACCGCATTGAAATCCGTTGACATACAGACAGACAGACAGACAGACAGATGCAGAAAGCAACTTTAATTTATACTATGTACAGATAGAGATTAAGTTTTTAATAATCCGTAATGACATTGTGTACAAATGTAAACGCGTCTTTGCTTCTAAGATTTAAAAAAAAAATCGTAACTAAATGCAATTTTATTCCGTAATGCGATGGTTTTTGTAGCGTAAGGTGACAATTATGGTAGAAAGTCCAACGCAACGAAAACTCAACGCTGCTCTATTATTTAAAAAAGTCGGTATCCTTACAAGTAAATAAAACGAGTTCATATTCACATTTAAGAATACTTACAAGTAAAATATCCTGCCAGAAGAAATTCTTAACGTTCCATCAGCTACTATTGATATTCGAATTTAAAAGCTCGTAAATAACATATCAATCGTAAAATTTGCAATTTATTGGTTTTATATGGCCTTTTCAGACTATGATATAATATGACGCTTCATAGCATTCCCCGCACTACCGACCGCGATATAGCACAGTGGCGGCGTATAGCATGTCCATAATACAAAACAAAATGTTTACTAGATTAGTTATTTTAATTTGTCAATTCTAGTAATTTTATCGTTTAATTGTAAGGTCATTTATTTGCTAGAATACAGAGCATTTAAATACATAATATGTCAAATAAATCCAAAATATTTGGGATTCACTAATAACTAAACTAATAATTATTCAAATAACCCACCCCTAACCGTTCCCGGCGCAAAGGTACCCAAAACGCTCGCTGCGTTACCGCGTTGGATGGCAATGGCCAACCTTTGCACCAGGAACGAGCCGGAGCGGTAGTCACCACACTTTACCTCGAGGCTGTGCCCTATCTCCGAAATGAGCTTCTTTCGTCGATCGTTTAATTTGGTTACTTCTTTGTAAATACTTTTTCTGTTATTGTATACAATAATACATTCAAACAATGATGACATAGGTGTGGTACTTAATGTGGTCCTAAACTGCTGCGCCTTTTGGAAAAAAATAGAATTGCACAGCGGGTAATGGAGAGAACTATGCTTGGAATTTCTTAGTGCGATAGAATCCGAAACGAGGATATTTGCCTTATAACCACAGTCAGCGACATAGCTACTCAGATTTGCAAGTTGAAGTGGCAATGGGCAGGTTACATCGCTCGAATACCCGATAACCGATGAGGAAGAAGGTTCTTGAGTGAAGACCACAAACCGGAAGACGCAGTGTAGGTAGGCCTCCACTAGGTGGACCAACGACATCAGAGTCACGGACATCTAGTGGATGCAGATGGCAGGCTGTCAGTCAGTGTGGGAATATGAGGTTAGTTTTGCCATGACAATCAACAGGGCATAGGGACAGACGCTGCAAACTACGAGCCTGGATCTCTCCACCGGCTGTCACAAATTAATTTGTGTACGCTCCAGGAAATGTAACTAACAATATTGTTAATAGAAAAGCTCTGCCAATATTGTTAGTGACATATTACTGCATTTTGCGGCGTTTCCTTTTGTTGGGAGTATTTTAAATTTCACGCAAACGAAGTTGCGGGGACAGCTAGTATAAAATATGCGAGCGAGATGAAGTTATAATTATCGTGGGAAATTAAGGCAAAAGTAATGAAACTTACGATATAATTAAAACTTACGGTAGTCTGAAAAGCCCTGTGCCTGTTGCTAAGCTCACGGTAGCGAAATATAAATATACAACATGGTTTCAAAAAACAGTAAATTAAACTCAAGGAACCTCATAAAATTTTATAATTGACCGAAACAATTCGCTAACATTCACCATATGGATTGTAAATTTGCCAATTTACATGTAATTTTGTCTATGAGAATGAATTGTGTACATTTTTGATAGTCATGTGTGATTTATTGTTTTTTTAACGCGTATAAGTCTACGTTGACCGCCAACTCGCCTGAAGGTAAGCGACGATGTGGTGGAAAATTAAGCATGTAGACTTAATATTATTATATATTACTATTTACTCTGATCTTAAATATACTTAGATTGTATCTCTCAGACTACAGTTTGGAAGTTCATACAAAAATTCCTAGATCCTAATAGAAAAAGCACTTTCAGGTTTAAAATTTTCCATTTTTCCGGCCAATTTTTCTAAATGAACGTTTCCTAAAAAATACTTGAACTATTGCTTAATTAACGAACATTAAAAAACAAAAGCTAGCTAATTGAGTCCAGCCGTTCAAAAGTGATGCGACAATGAACGGATTTTTTTAAAATGCAGATATGATTTATAATATGATCTTTATACTAATCATATATTGACATTTGGAATTCAATTATTGACATTCAAAGCTATTTTTGTAAAAGAATGCGCCTGAGTCCGTTATTAGATCAGCATCGTAAAAAGCTCCCGGTATTGAAAATAACTGACCACCTATGACTAACGACATCGAAATCGGGCTGCCCTTTTGACCCCCTTCCCAATAAATAAAGCTGAAGACGTCATGTTACACCGAAATTCTATTAAAAATATTATCAAAATTCACTTAGAATTCGCGTCAGCGCTCAAACAGGTCACACCAGGTCAGGATCTTGACATTAGGAAAATGAAACAATAAAAAGCTAATGAAAATTCCGCAGAACCAGCCTGATATTGTGTCCTACCAGTTTTATATTAATTTACAACGAATTAGCATAAATGGTCAATAAATTAACGTAACGACAAATAGATATTAGGCGGGACACGATATTAGACACGTATCTTAGGAATTTGCAGCGTTATATGAAATAATAAAGATACTAATTAATTCCCCGTAACTTTTATTTTTATCGTTTGCATGGTTAATCAAGGCAGTCTGGTTTTTGGAATTATTTTGAATTATGTGTGAGAAATGTACTGGATTTTTTGAAAGAAATTCCGAAATCACGGATTCTCATGTCAAGAAGTATTTCGACACATTTTAAAGTTCATAGAACTATTAAAACAATTATGGCTGGAACATTTCATTATACATTTTTAGACAGATGAATTTGTCTGCGTTTATAAAATAAAATAATAAAAAAAAATAAAAAAATGGCATAAATATGAGGCATAATTGGCAGGTGCCGTACCTCATACCATAGATCTGTTATCCCATCCACAAGTTGTTCACCTCAATAGCCTAGACGTTTTATATCCTATACTGTACAATAGTTTTATAATCCATTTTATACACATTCATTAATAATTATTGTATTTTATATTCAACGGGGCCTCTTGGTGTTGGCTTCGGCTCCACCAATGCCTGCCAAATGTACGGGTTAGACCGGTGTTTATATTGAAAAAAAAAAAAAAACCTTTTTATTTATATTACACGGGTATTACTCACGACAGATTAAGCCGGTCACTCCAACTATATTGTTTCAACCGCATTAGGCGGTCTTTTTCAAGGTGAATGCTCACGCGCGGCTGCGTATTGCTTTGCACGACGGGCCGCCGCGCGGCGTGCACGTGGTGACAACGGCTGCTGATCAGGTGCGGGGCAGGGGTGCGTAGAGAAATATACTCCCTTTAGTTCATGAAATATTTAACAACAAACACATATTTTTTTGTAAATATGCTTGCATATGACCGCCATCTCGCTTGTTGCTAAACGATGATGCGGTCTACGGTGAAGCACACTTGCCCCGAAGAAACCGATTTTCTCGCGACTTGAAAACACCCAGACTATAGGTACCGGGGAACACCCATTCTAGCAGCTTATTCTAGTCTAGCAGTTCACGCAATAAATGTGGAATCAAAGCGCTTATAATATATGTGGAATATATGAAATTGTGTCACCTTTTTGGGCCCGCTTGGGCCCTACGATGGATAAATATTAAAAAATTATATATTTCAGGCTTATATATATTTTTTTTTTAATTTAGTTATTTAAAAAACATAGTACGTTACATTTCAAGTTAGTAAGTTGTCTTAAAATCTATGTTAGATTTATCCAGACAACTGGTTCTCGGTAAGGTATTTGACATCACAATATCTAGCTAAACCTTCATATACGAGCTATTCAAATAATCTTCTTTCCTATCGGAAATGTGATATCATCAGGGCAAGTTTAATATTAGATGCTGCAGATAGGCAACTGATTTATTTTGATTGCCAATAAAATGAATTGGTATGCACATAAATATTTATTTTGTTCCGAAACAATGCCCACGTGCCAATGGTAGGTACATCTTCTCAGGCTTTGATTGGACCATTACTAATTCAAAACATATTGATCGATTTTTCTTAAAAGCTTCATTAGTGGGTCGAGGTTAAAGAAAGCAATTCGAAGCCCTAAAAGCGACAATTTATTCATAATCTCTTTGTTTGGGCCATTCTGGATTTCTAAATTGGCATTAGCATTAGTTATGATGGCATTTCTATGACATGAGGCGCCCATAAATATGATATCGATAGTTAATTATCGATTCGAATTCATTTTCGTTTGGAAATCTCAATATTTGGGC
Organism: Agriopis aurantiaria; assembly: GCA_914767915.1. Classification (NCBI taxonomy): domain Eukaryota; kingdom Metazoa; phylum Arthropoda; class Insecta; order Lepidoptera; family Geometridae; genus Agriopis; species Agriopis aurantiaria. The sequence goes on along the minus strand of OU611992.1, from coordinate 11,870,894 downwards.
TGTCGCTTTGAAAATTTGCTGTTTCCAAACAATGTTGTTTATGTAGCCCACTTAACTCTCACCTTTGGTTGGTTCCCACGGTTTTCTTGGAAGAGATGAATGTTTTAATAATATTATTGTGTGCACAAGAGGAAAGCACGCGCGAGTAAGTATCTAACTACATACCTACTAAATGCTGATGACAACTAAGCAATTTATAACACACTAGCTGACATTGTCCTGTCTTAGAACTATCAAACACGCAAAGTTAAAATTGTAAATCTTATTTTTTACACCTTGGGTTACATTATTGGAGTTTTAGTAAGTTCCCAATATTTTTGAAAATATAATATAGCCTATGATACCCGGGGATAGTTAGCTTCCCAACAGTGAAAGAATTTATCAAATCGGTTAAGTAGTTTCGGAGCCTATACAATGCAAACAAACAAACAAATAAACAATCAAATCTTTCCTCTTTATAATATTAGTATAGATTACATAAGTATAGATTTAAAACAAATTCAACCGACTTGACTATAAGTTCAATAAAAACTGGATTCATCCCTTAAAATTCTAAGATTCATCCCTTAATTTTCTACTCTTATCTAAGTGGAATATTTTCTTGATTTTTAAATGTTGACTACCTTTGAAATATAGCTTATCCAATAAACATGGTATACATCATGGCGTCAGCATGCTGGGTACGCTTCCAACTGGTAGTGAGCTTGAGGATTTAGATTGTTTTTAGACCTTCAACGGTCTATTCTGATAACAGTTTAGTTTGGTTTGGTTTGATTGCCAATTGGCAGTCTTACTGTGTTTGTAGTGTTAGTGTTAGCTTGTATTTTGTTTAGTTAATAAATGCACTTGCCAGATTGATAAAACAAATAAAAAACAATTAAATTCGGTTCACAATTGGCAAATATATCACGTAACAAACACACAAAAAAAAAAAAAATATAACAGAATTGAGAACTTCCTTTTTGGAAGTCAGTTGAAAATCAGAACAAACAAATGAATAATAAAAATCATGATGAGCCTTATGTTTAAGAGTTTAAAATCAAAAGTGAATTGTGAACCATAATCGTAAATTCCCAGTCTTGACGGTCTTCTCCCAGTACGAAGAGTTTTCACCTCCCTGAACAACATGACATTGCTATAAATGATTAGAAATAGAATGACTGCAGCAGTACAAGTGGTAAAGTTTCAGCACTGGATTAGTACCTATGCTATCGTTTAAGTTAGTACACTTTTACGTGAATAATAAATAAATACATTTATAGAAGATAAGCAAGGACAACTAAGATTAAGGAAAGCATTTTTGTATTAAATAAAAAACGAAGGCAAATGTTGTGTCATACAAGGAGGTGAAAATGCTGGCAGAAGACCGTGAAGCCGAGAAATTACTCCATTGACAAGAGCTACGCTCTTTAACGATGAAAGAATGAAGACTAGGTATTGTATGAGTGGAATGGGGAAGAAAGGTTCTTGAGTGGAGACCACGAACCGGAAGACGCAGCGTAAGTAGGCCTCCCACTAGATGGACCAACGACATTGTGAGAATCGCAAGCATCCAGTGGATGCAGATGGCAGGCTTTCGTTCAGTGTGGAGGTTAAAGGGGGAGGCCTATGTTTAGTAGCGGACGTCTTCTGGCTAATGATGATGATGAGTGAATCATTATAAGATAAAAGTATGTTAGTGGTCCGTACGACAGTCACCCCTTTACACCACAACTTGCTGACTAACAACGGTATTTTTCTCGATTTCCTTTAAATGAAATCTTAATTTGCATAGCTCATAGCGTTCGCAATATGGAATGTATTGATCAAGGTTTCAATATGAATATTCATCGGATTAACTAACTACTGTTTTGTTTAACCTGACCCGAGAGAAAAGTACATGATGCTTAGTTTATCCAAAGAAGAAATAATAATACAAGTTTAACTCGAATAATCGCAACGAACTGGAAAAGAAAAGCCGAGGATCTGCCTAAGTGACATTCTTTGGTTTGGTTTAGTATGTACTCGTATATGCAACAGAAGTCTGATGGGCTTGTAAGACTTATAGAAAATTTGTTATGACATCTGAGGTTGCTTCTTTAACCAAGTGAATAGTAGCGCCTGGGTAATGCGACACTTGCCCAGAATACTGGCGTTTTCTGGCTCAACGTATAAACATTGACATTGAGTGTGGTAATTCCGCTAACATGGTATGCTGTCTACTGGTAGTGGGCTTGAACATTTGAATTGTCTCTAGACTTTCAATGGTCTAAGAACCATCCAATTGTTTTTTTTTATCAAAGAGTTTTACGTATTTATTCAGCTGTGTTTTGTTAAGTTAATAAATGCACGTAACCGTCAAAAAAAAATTGTTGGTTCCAAAACTATTCCTTCTGTGCTTTTCTGCTGATCCTGATAATGCGATACGCAATTCTGTCTTTATCATTTCAGCCATAAGACGTCCACTGCTGGACATAGGACAATGGGGGAGCCCATTGATCTCCAAAAGGGCCGGTTGGAAGCGGCTTGCATCCAGCGTTTCCCTGCGGTTTCTTTTAGGTCGTCTGTCCATCTTGTGGGTGGACGTCCTACGCTGCGCTTACCGGTCCGTGATCTCCATTCCAGAACCTTTCGGCCCCATCGGCCATCTGTTCTGCGTGATATGTGCCCTGCCCACTGCCACTTCAACTTGCTAATCCGGTCTGAGGCCCATAGTGAGAGACCACGTTTCACTGCCGTATGTCATCACTGGTAACACACACTGGATTTATAAAGATGTAATGTAAAAGATGTAAATTTATAAAATCTATATGTGAAAACTTTTAACTAGCCTTAAGTTATATATATAATCAAATATAATGTTTTTAAGTAGCTGTTAGTTTTCCGAATATAATAAAACCTACGTCCAGCAGTGGACGAACATTAAATAGGCTGATGATGATGATGATGAATAAAATAAAATGTTACAGCAATAATTTCACTAAACTACTTTCGCCTTTATTCTAGTCTTATTAGACAATCTTTAAGGAAATTCTAAAATAAAAACAGAGCCACCGGTTTTCCTGTTTTCTAAAAATGCCGCTATTACACATCTTCACTGCAAGACAAGTCCGTCTCCAATCGGTTAGGTATGTTAATGGAGTTAGCGAAATCAAATATTTGTGTTTATATACATTCATGTGTTTATCAATTCATGTCAATTATGTTCAGAGGTTCTTTACCAGTGTAAATAAGTTGGAAAAGTTATGAGATGGCCTCAGCTATTGATGTTACGAGCAGTTTTAGATCAAATTACATGTTTTTATTGAGTTGTAAATCGGTTTTGATGGTTTGCTCATTTAAATATGTTTTAGAAGAATTGCGCCTAAATTTTAAAAAGTTATAGACGGGAATTATATTTGTCTCGGAAAATATGTAGTATTTTTTTTTAATATCACATTAGCTGTGTGACATTTTCTTTGAACTTTTTTTTGGTGCAAGAGTTGCGCTGTAGGATTTTACTCGCAACTTTCTGGTTTTCCCGCAATATCTGGAGCAAAGAGTATTTTATTTTCATCCCCATGATGATTTATATTTTTAACTTATTGCGCAGAATGAGGGTATTGTTTTTCTGGTTTATATAAGTAAGTGTGTTTCTATGTGATAAGCAAAGATTTTCTAGACAGGTTATTTGTCAAAGGTGATAAGTTACCTAAATGTATTTCTATGTGGGGTATTTTTCAGATCAGCCGCGCGCACGGCTTTGCGTCATATTGTACTATCTAGTATATATGTTTATATATGGTACTATAAAGCGCTCTCTATCTAGCATGAAATTAAAATACTTATAACTCATTTGTTTTTGAACCAATTTCAATTTTGTTTGTTTGATAGGCTCTATTTATGATCAACTTATTTATGATGTGATAAAAAATTAAGAATAATAATAATGTATAACTTTATTATACACCAAAATAAAAAAATACAAAAGTAGGTAACTTAAAAATAATACAAAACCAGCAGTTTAATAGGCGGCCTTATCGCCTTAAGCGAGTTCTTCCAGGCAAACTTTGGATGGACATAGCTGAGACAGGAGTAGGGTCGGCGGTGTAGACAATACATTAATATACATACATACAAATAAATACTGAATATGCAAATAATACTATTTACTTACCAATAACATACTATAAATAATACATACATACATATATACGTACCAATTATAAAGGAAGATAGTGATTGTAGACAACATTCTTGAAAATAGGAAGAGACTTGGCCTGCCTGATAGAAGGAGGCAGCTTATTCCACAGCAAGCAAGCAAGAATTGCTTTGTTTAACTTTCTTTGACATTATCATGATGGATTTTAAACACACGTTTCTACGTAGATGAAATGAAGATGTTGAAGTTGACGTCAAGCAGTCTGAATAGAACGTGCTTGTCACAATTTTCTATGAAGGTGTAATTAATCAAGATAATGTCAATAGTTTTGAGAAATGCTAGATTATATTATCCATTCAAATTCTGGAAAGCTGACGAGTTTTAGCACAATTAATCATAGTCTAATCGTGGTAGGTACCTACCTAACTGTATTAAACTTTAAAACGCAAGCGGCTTGTTTTAGAATCGGTGGTGACCATAATGCTTACTACTGTTAGGGTTCCGTACCCAAAGGGTGTAAACGGGACCCTATTACTAAGCCTAAGTTGTCTGCCTGTCTGTCTGTCCGTCCGTTGTACCTTTTAACCGCTGTATCTTTCGAACCGTACTAGATATAGCCGGTTGAAATTTTCACATAATATGTAATGTAACGGCGGATCAACTAAGAAATAATATAAAAAATAATAACGTCTAAAAGTAAACGTTTTTGAAACCTATTTTTGTATTTGCTCTAATGTAAAAACCGTAAAACTTACAAGCGTCAAACTAGGCATAATTATAGGACACACTCTAAAGTAAAATAATAAATAAGGGCCAAGTGCAAGTCGGTGACATATTTTTGGTCACCACCAAGTTAAGCAATGTCGGGCGCAGTCGGTACTTGGATGGGTGACCGCCTGGGCGTGATGTTCTCTTTTGTGGTGGAACGGAACCCTCAGTGCGCGAGCTCGATTCGCACTTAGCCGGGTTGTTTACTTTGCTACTAAGCCAACGTTCCGTGTAACCTTGTATACACCCTGACACACCAACCTAGAAATCGTGAAAAAAATATGCTTACCCATACATTTTGTCGAGTGCATGTAGATGACCGTTTTCTGCTGAACAGTTGATATTTTCGCTATTTCAGGTTTGGTCCCATAGTAAAAGTTGTTCATAATTATGAGTATAACAGACCCTCTGGCTTAGTACACCATTTCCGCCTAACCCTGTATGTATTATGCCTATAGAATTAGGAAAAGCTATGTTATGCCAGCCACTAGGTTTCTTGAACTTTGATAAGTTTACTTTATAATAGTCTAAACTCTAAGCCTTTCTCTAAAGCAAGGTCTGCATTTATATTCTAAAGGAAACCAAACCAAATCTAGTTGTAAACACTTCGCATGATACGAAACATACTTAGCTCACGTAACGAGCGTGGAAGGTAAACGAGGTTGGGGTCGTTGGATTAATCCAATATACGAAGCCTCTGAAATGTTCATCACACTACATTTAGTGATTTACTGTGTGCATCGACTATTGATTTTGATTTAGCCGAGTTAGGTATTTGACACAATTTTGTGAGCTAGCTAATTGGTCCTGTTCACGCATGTATCGAAAGCTTAAGACGCATGCCACATTCAAAATACATAGCGAGGCTAGCACTTTTCCTTGTAGCGATTTTAACCTTAGAGACTAATTGTATGTACACATATAGGCTCCATTTGTAAAGATATTAGTTTGTTTTGTACAAATAGATAATTGAATGATTCCGTAATTTCATCAAAACTCGCGCGAAGATCGACCGATAAAACATCATTCACGGGACGCCCGGCAGAAGTGAAACACGACGGCATAACAGAGCGTAATAATGCTTGCCGTCACGGCATACGGTTTTACTGCCAAGGCGCGCCATTAGACGTTTCATAACAAAATGAAGTGTTATTGAATCATTCTATCGCAATTGCGTTTACTTACTTATTATGTAAATAATTGGCCAATAATTTTTTGTTACATTACTTATCATTGACTGTTATTGCAGTTTGTTCTGTTACTATGTCTCCGACATGTGTCGGAGGAAGTAGTATATAGACGGGACAGTAAAAATAAACATTATAAACTCCTTTTAAAATGATCATCATCATCATCAGCCAAAAGACGTCCTCTGTTGAACATAGGCCTCCCCCTTTAACTTCCAGACTGAACGACAACCTGCCTTTTGCATCCACTGGATGCCAGCGACTCTCACAATGTCGTCGGTCCATCTAGTGGGAGGCCTACCTACGCTGCGTCTTCCGGTTCGTGGTCTCCACTCAGGAACCTTTCTTCCCCATCGGTTATCGGTTCTTGGAGCGATGTGGCGTGCCTGCCCATTGCCACTTCAACTTGCAAATTTTAACAGCTATGAAAATATGATTTTAAATTATACACACAGTTAATAAAAATGGCCGCGAGCGTGTTTCACGGCCTCTGTCGTCTAGGTTTCTTTGTTTGTATCATTGTAATGATTCTAAGGTTGAAATTTCTTTAAAAAAAAGTGCCCGTGTTGGCGCCCCGTCTTAGGAGTGTGTCTTACGCCTAACACTTGCTGTGGAAGGAGCTCTATAGAAAACTTTGAATGGAGTGTTTGGCTCATAAAAATCTTTTCTGAAACTTGTTTTGTAAACCCTATACCTGTAATCGTTTTGGAAGCCTATGAGGCTTAGTTCGACCACAATATGTCTCCTGTCCACAGCACTAGGGTGGAAACGCGCGCGCTTAGCACTTCATATTGACCTGCGGATCGCGTATGTCTGAAAGACCTCATATTGTTTAGTTTCAACAATTATTTAACTCGCTTTAAGCTGCAGATCAAAATCTTTATCAAATTATTTCGGAACTAGAATACCGATTGATAATAAACAAATTAATTATGACAGAATTCGAGGAACAGTGATAAATGTACCAAACAACAAAGTTGCGACAAACGCTTATTTGTACGCAAATTCTAGGAATAAAATCTACGATAATATGCTCTCATTTTCTGCTGGAACCACGGCATAACCACCAATGCAACTAACTAATTGTTCACATGCAAAAAAGAGCAGCAAGGTCACTGGGTAAGTTCGACTAAAGGCATCAAGCTTGATTTAGGCCAGATGCGTTCACGCTCTCCACGCCACTAAACACTGAACACACTGCAACTGTAAACACTGAACTGTTAATAGGCTAGCGCTTATCATTATGCTAGCTCGACTCATCTATACTTCTATACTAATATTATAAGGAGGAAAGATTTGATTGTTTGTTTGTTTGCATTGAATAGGCTCCGAAACTACCGAACCTATTTGAAAAATTCTGTCACTGTTGGGAATCTACACTATCCCTGGGTAACATAGGCTATATTATATTTACAAAAAAAAATAGGGATCCTTACTAAAACTCCAATAATGTAACCCAACGTGAAAAATATAAGATTTACAATTTTAACTTTGTGTGTTTGACAGTTCTAAGACAGGACAACGGCTGTCAGGTCAGCTAGTCACTAATAAAATGAAAACTTGTTAATATTTTGCTTTCTTCTCTCCTTTCTATTTCATTTCATAGCTATATTTTACCAACATTAACTAAACGTTATTACGGTGAATTGGTTTTCCCATTAGATATTCATACCATCAATAAAGTAAATCTCGGCTAGCAATAGAAATAATAATAAAATACCATAATCTTGTTTGGCATAATCGAACTATCAGCTTAAATTGCTTACGTGTGCTGTCTTAGTAAATACGTAATACTAGCTGCGCCCCGCAATTTCACCCGAGTAGTGATGAAAAATGGTGATTATGATGATGAAAAGCCTATATCACTCTCTGGCTTTTGAACTATACCCATGCAAAAAATCAGGTCGATCCGTTGTTCCGTTGCACCGTGAAAGAGGAACAAACGTCCATATATCCATACATCTAAACATCCATACATACAAACTTTCGCGTTTATAATATTAGTAGGATTACTTACCAACATGCATTGCCGGCATGGTGGATTACAGCTCATCTCTCTCTCTCTCTCTCTGGGATACAGACCTTCTGCCTGTCCCAGCAATGGGAACATGATAGGCATGATGACATCAATTTTATGTTTAAAAAAAACTGTTTGACTGGTTCAAATGTTCTGTAAAATGAAATTGTACATAATCTATATTTGCCATAATCCCCACGCTTGGCAGGCGGCTTGGGGATAAGTAAAACTTACCACCTTAATATGAAAACAGGGTTTCACGAAACTGTGGTACTAAGGCGAAAGGAGGTCATTATTTCATCTTTATAATAGTAATCATCATCATCATCATCATCAGCCAGAAGACGTCCACTGCTGAACATAGGCCTCCCCCTTTAACCTACACACTGAACGACAGCTCACCTTTTGCATCCACTGGATGCCCGTGACTCTCGCAATGTCGTCGGTCCATCTAGTGGGAGGCCTACCTACGCTGCGTCTTCCGGTCCGTAGTCTCCACTCCAGAACCTTTCTTCCCCATCAGTTATCGGTTCTTCGAGCGATGATAATATGTAATAATAATAATAAACTGTATTTCCTATAAGAATGATAGCTGTAAACCGTACTTTTAAAAATAAAAATGTTCTATAAAATGAAATTTTACAGAACATTTGTAATGTTAATTTCTTTATTCGTACAGCTTAGATTTAAAAAAGATTGAAATAAGCGTGTGAGCTAGGGAAAGCCCTAGCAACACTGGCTACTATAGAAGTCGTCCTAGCCTGCTTGGGCCCAGCGGGTAATTCAGATAAATATCAAGTTTAGTTTCACGCGCGCGAGTTAAACTTGTAGTAGCATTACAACTGTTACTAGGCATGTGGTAGCAAGCAAGCGTGTTTGTTTATTAGAATCATTAAAGAAAATACTTGTACGTAGTTAAGTTTTATGTTTTAGGTAGTTAAAGTGTGGAATTCGCGATGTTCCGTTCAGGTTAATGCTTGTATGATGTTTTATTTTAGTAGGAACAACATATTATTGCAATGCTTATGTTTCTGGGTAAATCCGGGACAAGTATGACGTAGTAGCGGCATATGTTACAAGTGAAAATTCTTATACTTGTAATACAGGGCTGAACAGAACGGTGGTATTAAGACAAAAGGAGTTGATTGTACTTATCCATTAGCTAGAACTTTTAGTTCAAACTAACCCTGAAATCGCGAAAAAATATCTGCTGATCCATTACACCGATACGTAAATTTTACCTATATAATGGTTGCCTGGAAGAGATGGCATTTAGAGATGTGGCCGCCACTTGTGGCACTAGGTCTTAACTTTGTTTATCTGTAACTTTTATTTCTGGTAAGCGAAATAAAGAGTTTTTATCGATCTACACTTCGTTTAGTGGGACATTTTTCTGTTTTTTTTTGTCACGATTTACCCTTTTTTTAAATAAAAACATAATGATGAGTAAGTATATTGGCCTCTTTTTGATAAGTTTGCCGTTCTGTGTAACCCTGGATACTCACCTATACAATTTCCCCAGATATGCATAAAAAATAAATAAAAAGTAGCCACTGTTCACCAGGTGTTTAAATTCCAAGGTGAACAAATTACACAAATTATTTTCACTTTGTATTTCACCTGTCTCATATCACCTAGGTGATTTGATTCAGATGTGAACCAAAGAGGCTAATAATTCCAATTTGATAGTGATATCACCTGGGTGATGTAAGCGGAATAACCCCTCACTTGCAACTTTTTTTTTATACGATAACAATATAATTTGTACCGCTGTATATTTCAGTACCTAATAGTGCTTCTTTCTTGTCAGATAATAAAATATTACCAATGTGTTTTGTACGTTTTCAGTATTCATTACTTGTTGTACGTGATATTATTCCCTGAAACGTTTTATTGTTGAAAAGGGCAATTTATCCAAAATTGAACACAATTGACTACAATTAATAGTTCCTTCCTTACGATGTTTTCCTTCACCGAAAAACTAGTGGTATGAAAATCCGAACATAAATTCCAAAACCGAAATGAAGGCCTAGACGATTCTACGGACGTTTATACGTTAACAAATTGGTGTTTGTACGTATGTTTGTTCTAGAAAAACTCATGACCCCTTTATTCGTAACCTTAGTAAAATATTTCTCTTATAATTTTTTTTTTATTTGAATGAACTTTTTGTCTTTCGTTAAGATTGAAGACTAGGTACATTATAGGTAGCAGCAGTCAGTTCCTTCCCAGTTATAGTGACAAATATTTACACGGTAAATAATATTGTCTATTAATTAAGTTTAGTATCAGCACGTATAAGTAATCATTGTGTGTAATCATTCGGTGTATGTGTGTGTTGCCTAAGTTTGTATTACGCTGGTTTCACAGCTGTATGGGAGCGGAGACGTAAGTGAGGTGCTAGAACATCATTTCTCCACGTAGATGTCGCCTCCTGTAGTACGGACGACCCGCACCCCCGTACAACTGTGAAACCAGCGTTCTGAAGACCATAATAAGAATTGTCATGTTCATTCTCTACAGAACTAACTTATACTACATCTATAATTGGACCCACAAAATTGACACATTGACTGCACCATAAGACACGATGAAATATGTCATCAGCGTCTCTGTCAAGGTTTGTACCACAATATAAATGGTTATAGAATGGCATACCCGACCACACGTCTGAACGATTATGTACAGAACTGTAATGAAAACCGCAGAGACGGAGATGCGACATACAACCTTAATTTCCATGCTCTTTATGTACATAAGTATGTTTGTAGCAGATACTAAAGTTGAATTACACGATAAAGATCGGTTTTCCAGAAACAGTGACTAAAGAGTCACAGTTTCTAGAAAATCTTATTTAGGCCATTTATAGTTGTTGTAATCCCGTTTTCTAGCCGACTTAAAAAAAGGGGAAGGTTCTCAATTCACATGTATGTTTTTTTTGTATGTTTGTTACATGATTACTCCGCCAATTATGAATTGATTTTGATGATGATTTTTGTTTGATAGGTCATAACTTCAGAGGTGGCCTCATATACATTTTACTGAAATTGATTTAGCATTTTTTGAATACCAGTTGACCCTTCATAATATTTTCTACGTTTTAGTTTAAGTTCGTACGTCCTTAAAGCCTTAGCCTTGCGTAGCCTTAAAGTTGGTTTCTGTTTTTTTTGTTCTAAAAATAATGAGTAATTGTAAAACGGTTGACAGTGAATTGTCAGTGACAGTGTAACAAAACAGATAGTATGAATTAATAACTGATTATTGACGCATTTTTTTAATCGTAAACGAGAGAAATATCTTAATTATGTTTGCGATAATGACTAAATCTGCTGAAGGCTCAAACCTTAATTCTGTACAGTTATATGATTATTAACGGGATATTTACCGTGATAAGGTTATGAATGGAGCTCCCGATATTTCGGCGCATTTATACGCATTATGTTCACACGTGAAGGCTGAAGAATGCGGGTGGTTGAAAAGTTCAAAGTTAAGTGCGTACAAAACGACTTACCCTACTACTTAGTATTTTTCTATGGTTATTACTGGAACTCGAACCTAAGCCCCGACAAAACACACTCTCTGTATCACTGCGTATGGACTTTTGCATATATTTTGGACGCGTATCAACTACATATACTATAACCATAGTGAACAACCGTGATAGATTAAAACAGTTTTTCATAATTCCGTAAAAAAAAAAGCGTGGTCAAATTCCTTGTAAAAGCCCTAACCTGCCTTGTGTTTGGAGAGTGCATACCTGAGCATTGTTGCAAGACTTCGCAAATAAAGATGCGCCGTAAACGACGTACCTACTTTACGTACTTCGCCCTGATGTTGACTGTGACCAAGTAAAGGGAAATTGATATTGACCTTCCGAACTGACGGTGTAAGTAAGAGGGAGTTACGCGGTTACTCCGCCAATTATGAATTGATTTTGATAATTCTTTTTTGTTTGGTAGGTCATACTTCAGAGATAGTCTCATATAAATTTTATCGAAATTGATTCAGGGCTTTTAAAAAAACAAAAAAAAAAAACAATCAAAATATATTTACACAGATGACGTTTTGATTTGTTGTTCCTTTCAGTAAAAGTTTTATTGAGGACATTCAATCTCTGTTTAAACTGGAAAACAGATTTCGCCTTTTTTAACGAACATTCTAGAGTTAGTATTTAGATACTTCTAAGATTTAAAATACCTATGTACATTCTCTGGGCAAAATACTTATTTTGAGAGTTTCCTCGCTTCGTCAGTGTTTAATTACCTGCATTAAGTGTTGAAAACAACAAACATAAATCCATTACGGTGGAATCTGCAAATTCAAGTGCATTAGCACCTTTTACTCATTCAATTGTTTTTAAGTTCAGTGACATCGTTTTCCAGAATTTTCGCTTCAGAGGTCAGGTACAGGTAAAAAAAGAACCAAAAACCAAGGTATGAGTAATAAAACAATAATGAATGTAGTAATTAATTATTTTTATTTTTTTTAAATTCAAAATTTGAATGTCGAATTGAAAACGGTAATGATTTGTTTTAGTTTTATTTTGTGTCAAACGGCAAAAAACGTATGAAAATGGTCATAAAAGCTTCGACTAAAATAAAATGAATGGACGGGCCCTAACCATTGAAATTGCTCAGTAAAAAACGAGTCAAAACCGTTGGACATATATACTTCAGCACCTAATTATAAAAATGTACAGTATACTTTGTTTCAAAAAATATATCCCGGTATTATTTGTGTATTTACACTTCGGGAAAGCATATGAATGCATAATTTTGTCAGATGTTTCGTTATCACGTAACAATAGACACGTGTTGCACTTCCTACGGCTAGAAACAGACTGAAACGAAATGAGAGCCGGCGCCCGTTTTGTTATCTTTAAAAATGCGCTTCTACTGGGCCTGTCCATTCATTTTATTTTGGTCGAAGCATAAAAGGAATTTTTTTAATATGGATTCATTAGAAATTGTCTAACTGAGCTTAGCTCTTAAACAATGACATGCTAGTGTAATACAAGATATAATTCTAAATAATATTTGGAGAGCTATAACAATGAGCTTGCAAGAAGTTTTTTCTATCTTTTTTTTTACTACACTACCTTATCCCGCTGGGCCGCTTCTACAACAAGACAAGTCGGAGAATACATAAATACCATCCCTATTCCCTACATAGTCGACATGCCACCACTCGAACTAGCCGGTTTGCCTCAACATTCCGCTAGGGACCGGAATGCTTTGCCACCGTCCTTGGTTCCTGAAAATGATAACCGGGTGGATGTCTTCAAGGCCAGAGTGAATAAGTATTCTACCTTCGACCTAGAAGGCTACAGACTACGTGTTCCATTTATGGCCAAAACATCGCTTTCCATCGGGTGAGTTGGTGGCCAAACGTAGGCCTATTCTATATTTAAACTAGAAGTCCACCCCGAACTGTGACCTAGCGACCCGTAACTCTTCTGAACCTCTCGATTGATTTCCACCATATTCATACTTAAAAATTGTATTGAAATGAACTACTTGCCTACAAAGTTTCATAAAGATCGGATCAACGATACGCAAGCCATCGTCGAACAAACAATGCATAGAAACGCCGTCTTGTTCCATTAGAATCTGAGACCTCTCTTCGCTCGGTAAAAAAGTACACTTCCGATTCTTATGATGTGATACGGTGATTGGGCAAAAGTTTATGTAAGATTATAATATTGAGTAAACAAACATAAACAAAATAAAGTCCCATAATTTTCAATTAACATCAATGATGCTAATGCTGATTTTAGATGTGTGCCGTGTAAACATGCCTATGTAGGCAATACTTTGGCCAATATCAATAGGTAACTTCATTAATGCACGAACACGGCTGTTCGTGTCTGGCCGACAACATTACATTTTCATATTTGGCATGTCGAATTTACTCTTTTAAATTATAAGCCTGGGAGGTAATGGTCGTTCTGAGTAAGGTGAAAACTTAAAGAACGAAACGACAATTACTCTTTGTTTCAAATAATTACAGCAGTGAAGGTAAACTTAACCAAAAATTGCAGCAGTGGCATCTCAGTAAGCTCGCTCAATTTATAATAGTTATTTAAACCTCAGCACAACAAATATTGCACCTGAGCAGCGCAGCCGCGGAGCAGTTCGTGCTTGTGTAGTGAGATTCTTACACTTCCATAAATTACCAAAACTGCGGACCCGGGTTCAAGTTACTCTGCTGGTAACATATTTTTGGCCTACGAAAGGCGTAACATAGCTAGTAGCGTAGCTTAAAGTTGGCAAATTTTAATTTTAAGGTGTGGCAATTTGATTCGTAATGCAGCTAAGATAGTGTGAAGTGATGAAAAGTTAGGTAGGTGGATGAAAAATTATGGCGAAAACGTGGTATATTCTCCGTTATTATACCCACAATTATTTACATTTGAAACTGAAATAAGTACTGCACTATAATATTTCAGCATTGTTGAAACCATCTTATGTAATTTGACCAACAGTTCCTAAACTATAATATGTAAATATTTCTAGATATACAAGTAAGAATGTGTGTTCCGTTAATTACATAATTTTAAAGGAAGGAATAGTGTCATCGGGCCAAGATTAGTACTAATTTATGCATCGACACGAATTTTTCGAATGGAGTATAATTGCGAGGCTATCTCAAATAAACAAATGGAATTTTTCGGAACACTGATTTACTAGGAAAATAGTGTAAGCACTCCATCATTCATTAATAGATTCATTCATAAATATCGTGATCGGTAATGTTTGAGTTAATTAAATATTAGGAGCAATTATGAAAAGGTGTTTTTTTTTAAATAAATAATAGTCTTGCCTTTGACCACCATCTCGCCTGATGTTAAGCGATGATGCGGTCTACGTTGGAGCACGCTTGCCTAGAAGAAACCGATTCAATCGTGATTTGAAGACACCCAGATTGTAACCATCGGGGAACACCCATTCAGGCAGCGCATTCCACAGAACACAATACACAATAAACGTGGAATCAAAGCGCTTCGTATGGGTTTTCACGGGCTTGTGTTGATGTAGGGATATGTCATTGTATATGCACACTGTACTTACTGTAGCGGCAGGCAACATAATCATTTGTGGACAAACGTGTGAGCCGAGGCCAGCATACGCAGGGTTGCCACCTGTCCTGATTCTGCCGGGACAGTCTCGATTTTGGTGAAATTGTCCCGTGTCCTGATAACTTATTATTTTAGGTGAGTTCAAGGCTTGTATATTAATTTTATGGAATTGAGAAGATATTAACGAAATTATGCCTTCGTATTACATTGAAACGTTGCCTAGCAGCATAAAATAAAATAAAGAAAAAGTTACGATAAAAATAATCATCTCCTTATGGCTATTGGCTTGTACTATGATAAGCCAATCACAGGACACCATCTGCATGGAAATGACAATTATTATTGGTTGTAATTTCTAACTAATCTCTTTGCATTTGCCTCTTTTTAGTGGACAAGCGTAATCAATCCACTTTGCACATTGTCTTATTGTACGCATGTATAATATATTATAATTATTATGATATTATATATATTTTGGATGTGCAAGATTTTAGGGGATACAACAATTAAACACTATTCAATTTAAGGTTGAGGCCTAATAAAGCTAAAGCTAAAGACCATTTTTCGTCAAAGAGGGTTCTTCAAATTATGAACACATTAAATACAACCATTCAGAAAAGTTATATTTTGTTGTTTGTTCATTTGTTTATATGTTCCCCTTTCACGCAACAGAACGATGAGTGAACGACGTTTTTTTCATAGAATTGAAGGGCCAGGGGTGAATACTTTTTATCTCGGAAAATGCACGGTTACTGAATTAGTGTTCACGCGGGTGAAATGTGCGCAGCTAGAACGAGTGCATAGCTACTGAATGGCAAAATAGATAAATTTTAAGCTAAATAAATAGATTTTTATCTTTTAGACTACCTATAATACGACACCTATCAAACAAAATCTACCGTCGTTTTCAAAATGAACTGTATTAATGTTAAACTAAGTTTTCGGTTATGAAACAAGTTAACAATCCGTATCCAGGTTAAAATGATTAACTAGATTGCTAAAGTGATTAACAAATTTTCCGAACTGTGAGCAATAGTGACTAACTCTGTGGAAAGCCAGCCAACAGTTTGATAAGGGAATCGTTTTTTTTTTACCTTCCGTTGCCGTGGAGCGGTAGAGACTTCGATCGTTTTTGCCATTATTGATTGAGCGATTAATTCAAAATGTATACGTATTATTAATAATAATTTCGCTTTCATGCTTTCAAGTTGCTGAATAATTAATTCTAATATTCTACACAGACACATTCGGAGAGATTCGGACAGACGGCAAGCGTCCCGACGGACTTACATTGGTCCCATGGCAGAGAGGTCGCTGCCTCGTGTGGGATGCTACATGCGTGAGCACTTTTGCATCCTGCCACCTCCCCGCTACCCAGCAGTTTGCTGGCGCGGGCGCGGGAGCGGAGGCAGCCGCCAGAGGCAAATGCCTCAAATACGCCTGCTTGGGGTCAGCATACGATTTTGTCCCGTTTGCCGTCGAGACGGCGGGGCCTTGGTGTGCTGAAGCACGGAAGTTTGTGCTGGACCTGGGGCGCCGCATGAGGGAGAAGGGCCTCGATCCACGATCGGGTTGGTTCCTGGCACAGCGGATTTCTCTCGCAATTCAGCGGGGGAACGCAGCCAGCGTATTGGGGACTTTCGGTCAGGGCTCGGTCCGCGGAGGACTTTTCGAGTAGGTAATTAGTATTAATTGACAATTTATTGTATATTATTTCTGTAAGTGACGTATTAATTATAGATTACCAATATTCTATATAATAATAATAAATAAATAATATAAATACTAATATAATAATTCGGGTATAGACAGAGAAACTTATATTAAGTTTTGTCATGAGTGTTATTTATAATCATACTAGCTGACCCGACAGACGTTGTCCTGTCTTAGAACTGTCAAACGCAAGAAGTTAAAATCAAGTTTTTCAAATTTTCAGGGCAATTTGCTAAAAAAAAAAGATGAACGAAGTCGGTAAGGTAAATAGGGATTCATTTTTAACCGACTTCGAAAAGGAGGAGGTTATTAATTCGACTGTTTTTTTTTTGTTTTTTTTTTTTATATATATTACAAACCTTTATAGCCTATATGTTATTCTAATGTATAAGCTATATTATTGTAAACTTTCATTAAAATCCATTCGGTAGTTTTTGCGTAAAAGAGGAACAAACATCCATACATACAAACTTTCGCGTTTATAATATTAGTAGGATATAGATTATTCCGTAACAGCTGTTTTTTAGCGATTTCAGGGTTGCTCCCATTATAAAATGATGACTAAATCAGGCGAGATGGTGGCCAAGTGCAAGCCTATCTATTATAAAAAATAAAAATAAAGTAAAAGACTAGAATGTGTTGTTTGTGCATTAGAACCACCGTTCGCCTTGTAGATTATAAGATAGAGCAGAGCTACTTGCCCAATGCGATGTCATCAGCAATATCTTCCTCAGCAATGCCTAGTTATTCCTATTGAGATAGGAAGAGAGAGAGAGAGGCTTACTTATTGTATTTTCCTAATTTTGAAACGTATAAATTCTCTATGCTTTTTTGGAGTAAATAGCGATGCATCATAATCACACAAAAGTCCGAGATAAATGTTCAGGTAATTCGTAAAGGGAAAATGAGTCAATGAATTTTATGACCATTTTATTTCTACGTTTTGTGTATTACGAGTGTCGGAGCATTGTTACGTTATTTATGGCTACTATGTGTGTATAGAGCCTTATTTACATAACATTTTGGATAATAGTGTGCGGGTAGAATTGAATTCTGTTTGGGACAGGGTCATGTAAAATGAATATTAGAATTATACATCTTCTATTTTGGACATCTTATTTTTTTACTTTTTGGACATTAGGTGTGCCCAACTGCCCACTATGAGCATTGTACAGTATAATCAATAAAGTATAATTTTGTTATTGTCGAGGTGATTTCAACTCATGAGTGCGTGGAATCCAGTATTAGGTTGCCTTAAAAATAATATACTCGTCCAAAACGTGTTCAAAATACCATACACAGTGTGTTTTGGCGGAACTTAGGTTCTAGTTCCAATGATAACCGTAGCAAAAGAATAAGAAAGAGAGTAGATCGTTTTTAGGGTTCCGTAACCAAAGGGTAAAAACGGGACCCTATTACTAAGCCTACGATCTCTGTCTGTCTGTCTGCCTGTCTGTCTGCTCGTCTGTCCTACCTTTAAACGGCTGTATCTTTCGAACCGTAATAGATAGCCTGTTGAAATTTTCACAGAATATGTAATGTTACGGCGAATTAACTAAGAAATAATAAAAAAGTAAAAACAAACGTATTCTTGTATTAGCTCTAATGGAAAAACGGTAATACGTACAAGCGTCAAGTTTGGTACGATTATAGTACACAGTCTAAAGCAGGGGTCGGCAACCTTATCTAGCTTAAGGGCTCATTCTAAAATAATTTTCTCCTGAAGGGCGCATGAATGGTTGAAGAAAATAATATGTGACACAAAGACAAAACATTATTGATGGTTTTTTACTCATGTTAAAAATATTAAATTAAATTATAACAATTGGTCTACAAATTATGTAACCAAAGTAACAACACAATAATGCGGCTACTTAACTCAGTATCGCAGCGCACTGACTCCTCGGGCGTGCGGGGCGCGGCAGAGGGAGGTTTAGGTAATTTGCCCGTGTTTGCACGCTTTATTACGGTGTGCCGTCACTAAAGACTTTCCGACTTGTACAGAAAGACAAAAGATCGCTTATTCAAAGAAACGACGTGATTTATTGGAGGGCGCATCAAACGGCCACCGCGGGCGCACGTGCGCCTGCGGTCACAGCGTTGCCGACCCCTGGTCTAAAGTATAACAACAAATAATAAAAAATGGCCAGTTGCGAGTCGGTGGCAAGTTACTGTTCATTACCAAGTTATAACTGCTAATTTCGTTATTGAATTTTGTGGTAGTACGGAACCCTCAGTGCGCGAGCCCGACTTGTACTTATTATAAACGCACCGCGCTGCGTTGCCGAAGCCATGTGTCGCGCAGTTACGAAGATTGACATTTCGCACGACTCTTCTCGTTCGAACACTTGACGTATTTCTAAGAACCTCAATGTTTGAACGCATCTTACGGTAAAGTTAACTTTTCGAGTATGAATCACAGCCACTTCAGTCTACAAGTGAATTAGGACATAAGTTCGTTGACACCTCGATAATTGACCAGATGACATTCAATGTCGGTACCTACATACTATTACACATTCTACCATAGAATAAATAGTAGTTGGTGCGATTCTACGCTGCCCATCGCTCATATTACCACATCTACGCTTATCATCTTCCACATGCTACGAATTTCGTAACCAATGTGAAGCTACTTTCGACAGAAGGCAAACTTTGTCATATGGAAATAATTTTATCTGTGACGTGTAAATGTAGTTTTAAATTTTATACAATGGTCAGTCTCTAGTTAATTGATGTCAAATAATCTTTTAGAGGTTTGACGTTATCTCTAAAGTGAAGAGATGATTGATTTATTTTCACTCTTTTAAATGTATTATTATTTGAAATAATAACTTCTCTCAAACATGCTCGGGTTAGTTCATTATTGTCGTGGTATTTTTTCGAATGTTCATGTTAAATATTCGAGGAAAGTACTCTAGAACCTAAGCGTAATTCAGACATTGCTGTGTCTTGACTTCATTCGACACATTTTTAAGCCTTGATGCACAATTGTATGTATTTAAAACTATATACGTATGTATATCAATCTCTAGCAGCCATATCACAAGCTTTGCTTAGTTTGGGGTCAGATGACCGTGTGTGCAAAAATGTCCCGAATATTTATTATTTTATTATTATTAAAAAGGGGGTGTTATAAGTTTATAAGTTTAACGCTGTGGAGGTCCGGCCTAAGAATAGACCTCCCCCTTCTCTTCCCGTGGGTGCCGTAGAAGTTGGCTAAGGGATCAACCAGAAGACGGGCAGCAGCGTCTTTTGAGTATAAAAACACCGACTGCGCTCGCCAACCCGCCTGCCCAGCGTGGCGAGTATTGGCAATCCCCCCCCATTAAATGATGAATACAAAAAGGACCAGGCCCCCAGTCCCCGGCAGCCCCGCTATTCCTGGCTACGGTAGCGGTCATGGTAACGGCGGGGCCAGGGGTGCTAAGAATCCCCGGCAGACGCTCGGCTACCAACCCCAACGACGACGACTGGCCCTGGTAACACACAACATACGCACCATGAGGACTGATGAGAAGATTGTTGAGCTGGAAGAAGAAATGGGTAGGGTACGTTGGGATATCTTGGGTTTATCCGAAGTCCGTAGAGAGGGCGAGGACACGATAACCCTGAAATCCGGTAACCTACTCTACTACCGGGAGGGCGACCAACAGTCCCAAGGTGGTGTCGGCTTTCTCATCCACAAGTCCCTCATTAACAACATTATCACCATCGACAGTGTTTCGAGCAGGGTTGTATACCTAATACCGACCGCTACTAACCCTCTAGAACATTTCGTGACCCTTAAAATAGATCCAAAGTGATTGTTTAGATGGCGCTAGGAGTATCGAATTAGACTGAAACTGTACGAAAACACAGAATATAATAATAGTTAGTACTACGGCAACGAAACCAATAACTTACCGAACTTACCTTTGCAAGCACCTTTAGTAATACAATCGATATCCAGTAGATGGCGCTTTACAATAAAATAATCCTACTTTAAAATGTCTTATAATAATACATTTTTTTAGTTAAATAATTTAGAATGTAAATAATTAACATTTAACTAAAATAATATCAGGAATTTCAACATTACTATTTTTTTCATGGATAATTAAGTTGATAGTTTTCGTAAACTTTTTTCATTTACGTATTGTTCCATACATTTTAGTAAAGCGCTTCCAGCGGAAACGCGTAGGAACTAAAATCAGCGGTATAGATTGCTTCACTCTAATTTAAAAAAAGATTTCGAATACCTTTCAGCCCAGCAATGTATGGAACGAAACGTATACGAAAAAAGTTTTCGAAAAAGTACTAATTAATCTAGGTAAATTTTGTCTTAACACTGGAAAACAAACTATATTTTCCTTCGATGAGTATTTATTTTAGATATGTAACTGAAGTACTTTCCAAGTAAAATCAAAAAAATTCGCAAAAAGGCACTATTTTCAAAACATTAAAGTATCGAGTAAATATCTTGCTATTATGTTTCTGTCTTAATGGCGGAAAAAACATGAATTGAAAAATCATATATATATCAATTATTACGTTGATAGGATATTTGGTTTAGTTATAATATCATGGCATATTTGCATAAAATTTCGGATGCCCCCTCTTAACATGAATTTCCGGTTACGTAATTACAAACCCAATTTGGGGTCTTTAGGGGTAGGTCCTAAAGCCGAGTTTTTGAGTTTAACGTCATCGTCTGCTAGAAAAAATGAGGTTTATGACGTCAGATTTTTGATTGGACCTTTGTGTCCGAAGTTATGGACCTTCAAAAAATCGGGTATTTAGGCTCCGTCTCGCTACTTAGTAGCTCTAGTACCTAAGAGTCTTAAAATACTAAATGACCTATCGTTGGAAAGCCAGTGAAGGTCACTATCCTTGTCTGGATTGACCTGGGACAAAATGCTTGAGGAGCCGGGTATTTCAGGTCGTCAAAATCGTAAGACCTAACTTAGACTATAATTTAAACTAAAAACTAGAACTAGTTGTATTTCCTAAACCAGAGCCTTAAAAATATGCAAAAAAAATTACTAAAACTTAAAATGAGCTTTACTACCTCGAGCCAAAATTTGGGCGTGGTAGGGTTTTGTTTTCTCCACTACTTTACTGGGGCAGACAGGACAGTAAATTACGAAAGACGAGGCGGTATGACCTCTATAGCTTTAGCCTGCTCAGTAATGGGCTAAAATAAATGCTAACGTGGTTAGGTGTGAATTGCGGGGATTTCTTCTCATATTGTTTATCTGTACCTGGGGCCTTACGATTTGGAAAATCACGCGACCGCAAACCGTATCTGGGCGCGATAAGGTTCACGTTCGCCCCTGTGACCCCTGCAAGTGAATCTGGGCTCCGATTATCTACGTTTAAACTGTGACTCCTGCAACTAAGTGAATCTAGGGCCTTACGGACAACAGCTATTGCGGCACCAAACTAACGTTAGATCCGCTCAGTTGGAAAATCACGCGAACGTGAACCTTAACGCGCCCAGATACGGTTTGCGGTCGCGTGATTTTCCAACTGAGCGGATCTAACGTTAGTTTGGTGCCGCAATGACTGTTGTCCGAAAGGTTCCTGGACTCTAATAACTGCTTCCTTTGATTTTATGACTATCTACACTCAAGCATCGACCTCTGCTAGTCGCCTATGTACCTAAAGTACCTATACCTATATTCTATATTCAAAATGTCATACACAAAATGTGTTTACCAAAACTAGTCGGGACATAGTAGGTAGTTTTGCTTCCCAGTTCACGATGAAGGTCGGCTGATTGTATGGATTCGGAAATCAGGTACCTATTTAATACCTAGTTCTAGGTAATAATGTAGGTAGGTACCTATAGGTATTTTTTTAATAGTGTGGATGTTTTGTAATTTTTAAGGTTTTTATTCATGGTATTCATGAGTAGATAGGTAGGTACCTAACCTTCTTTGCAAAATATGGTCCGCCGAAGTATGTATGCGTACCTATAGAAGTTGCCTCTATCGCGTAACTCTTGTCGCGTTATCTCTGTGTATCGCACGACAGTGGACACGGAAGTTTCCGGTTCTGAGAAGTCGGCTACTTGTAGCTTTATAGGTACCTAGAGTGCGGAGTGCGTCAGGTCTGGCCAGGCCTGCCCGCGCGAAGGTTAAGTAGGTACTTAGGTAGGTAAGTATTGTACCTACTAAAACAGTAATTACATTCCAGCCTAGAAGTTCATAGGTATTTTGTACTCATCTTTACGGTAGGTATCAGGAAAGCAGTGTGTTTGTTTGTGTAGTAGGTAGTCTAGTAGTGTACCGACTTCATAGTAGGTAGTAGTTGTGAGCTTTATTTATTTACTAGAATAAAATTACGTAAAATTTTGACGATACAGTAGGTAGGTACCTACTAGGTACCTGTAATGGAGAGTGGATTTGTGCGCGTTCAGTCGGTAAATACCTACCTAATTTATCTAGAATTTTACTAGTAGCCTATGTCACTCTCCGGTTGAGAACTATAACCCATGCATAAAATCAAGTCGATACAGCGCTGGCAACGCCGCACAGCGCGGGCCTAACTCTCAGCACGAACTGGCAACGTCGCATTGTGAAACGAAACTGACCCGACTACTACGTTCTATTCTGTGATGCATTCTGTGAGCGCGAAGAAAAGCGCCATCTACTGATATCGGGTGCGCTTCTCTTGAAATGTTGCGCTACCGTAATTTTTTGAACCCTTTCGTACGCCATCTCACGTAAGTTCGAGACAACCTATTGCCCGGACAAATGGTGGCGCCCTCTAAGTTTCAACAGGTATTTTGGCAAATTTCCGGGGTACGGTACAAAGTACTGCTATCATCAATCTTCTCTAGTATATAATCTTTGCTAATACTCAGAATATCCAAGAGATATTCGTTGAAGGTCATTCAGGTATATGCACCGACCTCGTCACACCCAGATGATGAAGTGGAGGTTATGTATGAGGACATTAGTAGAGCCATACATACGTCCGAGACCCACTTCACTGTTGTTATGGGGGACTTTAACGCGAAGTTGGGCAAGAGAAGTGATGATGAGTTGAAAGTGGGGAAATTTGGCTGTGGGCAACGGAACCCTAGGGGACAGAGGCTGGCCGACTTTCTGGAGAAAGAGGGACTTTTTATGATGAACTCTTTCTTTCAGAAGCCGCCTCACAGGAAATGGACCTGGATGAGCCCCGATGGTTCTACGAGAAATGAGATAGACTTCATTATGACCACCAAGAGACAAATATTCAATGATGTCTCTGTGATTCACAGGGTGAAAACCGGTAGTGATCACCGAATAGTAAGAGGCACATTGAATATTAACGTTAAAATTGAGAGGTCCCGCCTAATGAAGTCCACGCTCCGACCGAACCATGCCCATATTCAAAACCCCGAGAGCTTTCAACTCGAGCTGTCTAATCGCTTTGATTGCCTGGAGAACTTTGCTTCCGTGGATGAGATTAATAACAGGTTAGTGGAAACTGTCCATGCGGTAGGTTCTAAGTTTTTTAGACCTGGCCGGCGCACAGATAGACCTCAAAAATTATCCGACCATACCCGTAACCTCATGGCTGATCGACGCTCGTTACAACTACAATGTTCCGATGACGCTGACTCATATAGGCAGCTCAATAGACAAATTTGGAAGTCATTGCGGCACGACATACGTACCTTTAATACGAACAGTATTAAAGAGACGATTGAGCAAAACAAAGGCTCCAAAGTGTTTGCAAGAGACATGTCTATTGGGCAAAGCCAGCTGACAAAGCTGAAGAGGGAAGATGGTAGTGTAGCGTCGACCAAAGCCGAGGTATTAGGGGAAATCGAAAGGTTCTATGGACAGTTATACACTTCGGTTGCTAAACCTGTGAGCAGCTCGGCCAAAGACCCAAGAGCCAAGCTGAGCCGACACTATACTGAAGATATCCCGGATATCAGCCTGTACGAGATTAGGATGGCCCTGAAACAGCTCAAGAACAACAAGGCGCCGGGGGACGATGGAATCACATCAGAGCTTCTGAAAGCGGGTGGAACACCGGTACTCAGAGTCCTTCAGAAGCTCTTTAATTCTGTCTTACTCGAAGGTATAACGCCAGGAGCATGGAACAGAGGCGTGGTGGTGCTGTTCTTTAAGAAAGGTGACAAAACCTTGCTGAAGAACTACAGACCCATCTCGCTTCTGAGCCATGTTTATAAGCTGTTTTCGAGGGTCATCACGAATCGTCTCGATCGCAGGTTCGATGACTTCCAGCCTATCGAACAAGCCGGTTTCCGAAAAGGCTATAGTACCATAGACCACATCCACACGCTACGCCAAGTTATACAGAAGACCGAAGAATATAACTTGCCACTATGTTTAGCGTTTGTGGACTATGAAAAAGCCTTTGATTCGGTCGAGACATGGGCGGTGCTCGAGTCTCTCCAGCGATGCCGTATTGACTATCGGTATGTCGAAGTGTTGAAGTGTTTGTACAATAACGCCACCATGTCGGTCCGAGTACAGGAGCAGAGTTCGAAGGCAATTCCATTGCGAAGAGGAGTGAGACAGGGAGACGTTATCTCTCCGAAACTGTTCACTGCCACAATGGAAGATGCTTTCAAGCTCCTGGAATGGCAAGGACTCGGCATCAACATCAACGGCGAGTACATCACTCACCTTCGGTTTGCCGACGATATTGTGGTCATGGCAGAATCGATGGAAGATCTCAGCATGATGCTCGAAGGCCTCAATCGAGTCTCCCAACAGGTGGGCCTTAAAATGAACATAGACAAGACAAAGGTTATGTCAAATATCCATGTTGTGCCCGCCCCAGTATCAGTTGGGAACTCAGTTCTTGAAGCTGTTGACGCGTACGTCTACCTAGGACAAACCGTCGAACTAGGTAGGTCCAACTTCAAGAAAGAGGTCAATCGGCGAATCCAACTCGGCTGGGCAGCGTTCGGTAAACTACGCAACATCTTCTCGTCCAAAATACCTCAGTGCCTTAAGACGAAAGTCTTCGACCAGTGTGTGTTACCAGTGATGACATACGGCACTGAAACGTGGTCTCTCACTATGGGCCTCATAAGCAAGCTCAAAGTCGCACAACGAGCTATGGAGAGGGCTATGCTCGGGGTTTCTCTACGAGATCGAATCCGAAATGAGGAGATCCGTAGACGAACGAAAGTCACCGACATAGCCCACCGGATTAGTAAGTTGAAATGGCAGTGGGCAGGGCACATATCACGCAGAACAGATGGCCGATGGGGCCGAAAGGTTCTGGAATGGAGACCACGGACTGGCAAGCGTAGCGTAGGACGTCCACCCACAAGATGGACAGACGACCTAAAAGAGACCGCAGGGAAACGCTGGATGCAGGCCGCTTCCAACCGGACCTTTTGGAGATCGATGGGGGAGGCCTATGTCCAGCAGTGGACGTCCTACGGCTGAAATGATGATGATGATGATGATAAGTTTAACGCGTGTATCTGTGTATCTGTTGGTGGCATCGTCATCATCATCATCAGCCAGAAGACGTCCACTGCTGAATATAGGCCTCCCTCTTTAACCTCCACACTGAACGACAGCCTGCCTTTTGCATCCACTGGATGCCAGCGACTCTCACTATGTTGTCGGTCCATCTAGTGGGTGGCCTACCTACGCTGCGTCTTCCGGTTCGTGATCTCCACTCAAGAACCTTTCTTCCCCATCGGTTATCGGTTCTTCGAGCGATGTGGCCTGCCCATTGCCACTTCAACTTGCAAATTTTAACAGCTATGTCGGTGACTTTGGTTCTTTGGCGAATATCCACGTTTCAGATTCAATCGCGCAAAGAAACTCCGAGCATAGCTCTCTTCATTGCCCGCTGTGTGACTCTGAGTTTTTCCAAAATTTTTGGTAGCATCGGCTGAACCGATAATGATTTCCATTCTTTTGTTCGAAGGTGACTTCATCGAGAGTGTTCTTAGCTATAATTCAAGAAAACATGTTCAGCCGTTTAAAGTTAATGAAAAACCGACCAAAATAAAAGGAATGAACTGGCCATAACCATTGAACTTGCTCAGTAAAAACGAGTCTAACCGTCGGACATACACTTCAACACCTAATTATAACCATCTACACTTTTGTTACAAAAAATAGATAGTGTTTCTTGTTGTGTATTTACACTTCGGGAAAGCACACGAAGGCATTATTTTGTCAGATGTTTCGTTATCATGTAACAATAGTCTCGTGTCGCACTTCCTACGGCTAGAGACCGACTGAAACGGAGTGAGCGCCGGCGCTTATATTGTAATCTTCAAAAATGCGCTTCTTCATTAATTTTATTTTGGTCGAAGGAAAAAACACGCTAACCTGTTAACCAACTGGATCACCTACCTATTTTAAAAGAATTATTAGAATCAAAAGTGCACGCTATTTTAGCAATATTTATAACAACTACAAGAACATTATTACGAATTTATTTAAAACTAGCGGTTCGCCCCAGCTTCGCACGGGTATAGATTATAGCCTATGTCACCCGGGGATAGTGTAGGTTCACAACAGTGGAAGAATTTTTCTAATCGGTTCAGTAGTTTCGGAGCCTATTCAATGCAAACAAACAAACAAACAATCAAATCTTTCCTCTTTATAGATAACTGACTAAGAGCGTATCAAGACTTCAGTTCAATAATTGATGGTCTCAGAAAAAAACGATCGAACGTAGCTCTGTGGACTTAACTAAATGTCAGTCTACGGAACCCTAAAAAGGATATAACGTAAAATAATTGAAATTTTGTCTTTTTCGTTGTGTATAAAACAAGTATAGAAAGTCGCAGGAGACCGCATTGTTTTGTTATTCTAAACATGTTTTGTTGTCTGTTTTTTTAAATTCTAACTTAGAGTTTTTATCATCAAAAATATAAAAGGTACAAGCGTGATAACTGTGACGGGCTCTTCAATTTAAATAAAGAACTGAAATACTCAATCAATGAAACAGCTGGAAGCAGACATTGTTCTCAAAAAGCTGTCCAAATTGCCGCGTAAGTACACAACTTGATTTAATTTCAATGTGTGTGATATTGTCTTATCTTTTCGTATTTCTTGACGATGATATCCTTTTATCGATGAATAAACTTTTTTCTAATTATTACAAATAAGATTACAATCACTTATTACAGGCCAACACAATAAACATCTTACTCATGCAATGACACAGTTACTTACGTCACCAAAAAATATAGAAGATTTCTAATAAAACAACGATAGAGGTTTGATCACGAAATGACATGTCCTACTATAATTCGATGTGTATGTATTGATATCTCTAAGCTATGTACTTAAAGTTGTACATACATAATAATATAAGGTATAATCACAAAGAAAATTCATTTGAAGAAAATGTTTGACCTTTTTCCACCTTCCCCTTATTAATACAGGACAAGTAGCAGTACTGCTAATACTACCCCTTCCTCGTGGAAATTCCAAAGATTCATACACAACGATTTGGGTAGTCATTTATGATACGTACCTAGAATGCCTGCCCAAGAATGGAAGTCCCTGCCATCCTCCTTGTTTCCTGAGAACTGTAATCTAGGCATCTTCGATGCTAGAGTGAATAGCTTTCTTCTAGACCAACGTGTTCCATCCTCGGCCACACCATCGCTTGCCATCAAGCGAGTTGGTGGCCAAACGATCTATACTAACTATATTTAAAAAAAAATGTTGTGTAGGAAAATTTATGTGGTTTCATAGAGTTGCAACGACTGGTAATCTACATGTAAACAGGGTATTTAGAGTATTTTTTATAAAAACGTATTCAATTTAATTTTTATTGTTTCTGTTACAAACTGACTGAAACTACAATGCCCATTCACAAAAGATAAAAAAATTCTTCCAAGACAAAACGCATGAAATCTTTGATGGAACATAAACTTTAAACATTGACAAGGTGCAATATAGAAAACAATACAAACAAAAATACATACGGTCGAATTGATAACCTCCTCCTTTTTGAAGTCGGTTAAAAACAAAGAAATAGGACAATAAATTATGAATGAAATCGTTTAAAATCTTAATTTTCGTCTCTTACTATCTTACCTACTTTTTTCTGCCTGCGCAGAAACGATACATTTTTTCATTGGCTCAAAGATCATAAGTATTACTAGAAAATTGTAGCATTTTAATGAAACGTTTGAACATTTAAAATTCCAAGCTCATTAAAAAGTGAGTTAAAATAAATTTTAAAATTTGTACCGAACTGGCCAATGGGATAAAAAAATACCTCCAGAAACCAGAAACAACCAGAATTATTTTTCCATTGACTGTACTGTACAGTCCAATGCATTATCACGGCGCCATGTATCAATGAGTCGATAAAATGATACACTGATAACGTGCGGCCGATAAGCCGCCGCAGACGGAGTTACATGGATCCAGAGTTTGATACAAATACATGGAATATAGTCGTAAGTACCAATGAGTGAAAAATCCCAGTAGTCCCGTCACGGGAAATCTTTAACGGGACTGGTGCGAATCATCATCATCATCATCATCAGCCAGAAGACGTCCACTGCTGAAAATAGGCCTCCCCCTTTAACCTCCACACTGAACGACAACCTGCCTTTTGCATCCACTGGATGCCAGCGACTCTTACTATGTCGTCGAATACTATGGTGCGAATACTTCACCATAATCGACGATTATTAAGCACGAAACTGTGATAGGTTTAAAGCATGGAGGCATATTCCCTTTAGGCGTAGAGTGAGAAGGAATAGAGAAGCTATGAGATAGCAATAAATATTGGTAATTGTAATTTTTCATATAAAATATGGTTTAAATTCGACTAAATCTGACCTAACACAATACTGGCAGCTTTGCCAGTATTGTTAAAACGTCGTTACTAAAAATCTAAATGAAGACTCAGATTTGAAAATAGTGATATAAGTATTAAATAGAATACAAGCATTTAATAAATTTGTCTATTTTTGGATTTTGTTAGTTAGTTTTTTTTTCACGTGGATCGAACACTTACAAGGACATTATAAAACGCTAGAAATTTGAAAGGTTACAACAAAAATTCATATTCGTACTTATTAATTCAAAACAACCTAGAGCTTATTGAGTTCCTTGTTGTAAATACAACGGAACCCAAAACTATACAGTTATAATGATAGTGAAATCTTATACATATTTAATATCATTGGAATTGGAAATAAGTAGGGAGTTAAATGTCAAAGGGGGACACTAATACAAGTTGAGTGGGGTAAGAAATAATTTTAACTTTTTCCAAAGGCTTCGTACTTAATGCATGAGTCATTTGTTAACTAAGCCCGACAGTTTGATCGTACTGAAATATGAACACTTCCGGTACAATTTAGAGGGGGTTGTCAACATCAACTTATCCGCGCTAAAAAAAACCTAGTGAAGAATCTAAGTACATATGTCATGAAATCAAACTAATCCTAACTATTATTATAAAAGCGAAAGTATCTCTGCGTCTGTCTGTCTGTGTGTCCGCTTTTCATGACTAAACGGCTAAGCAGATCATAATGAAATTTGACAGGGAGATAGTGTGCATCATGAAGACGGACATAAAATCCTTTTTTCCCAACAAATGTGGAAGACCTGGAAAATCGCGGTTTGCGGAAAAATTTGTTTGTTTCTCTTTAGCGCAAAAATAGGGTAACGAATCGACATGCTTATTACACTTGTATAAAGATGGTTGGAGGGCTGGAGGGTGACATAAATAATTTTAATTTCGGAAAAAGTTACGAGTCCTGAGGGAATGTCCACGCGGGTGAAACCGCGAGGCGTAGTTATTGTCTTATTTTTTTCCCCACTAAATAAGCAAGAATCTCATAAACAATGACAAAAATAAATCTTACAGACAGAAAACAATCCAATCTGTCTATACATCCAAATGAATTGAGCGAAAACGTATTTTATGTCTGCAGCGTACCTACTTAAGGAAGTCATTTAGACGCAAATGCTGTCTACGATTCGTCTATTTTGGCTACGTTCTTATCAGTCTTGTAGATATTTCTGGTGTTATCACATTGTTTGCAGGGCATAAAGTAGCGATGTATCAATATGTGAAAGATTGGGAAAAGGTTGAGGGCACACTTATGTCTTCCTTTTCAACCGACTTCATAATAAGAGCTGTATAATGCACATTACACCCAAGAATGCACAATACACCTCAAGAATGCACAATACACTTCAAGAATGCACAATACACCTCAAGAATGCTCAATACACCTCAAGAATGCACAATAAACCTCAAGAATGCACAATAAACCTCATAAATGCACAA
Organism: Agriopis aurantiaria; assembly: GCA_914767915.1. NCBI lineage: Eukaryota > Metazoa > Arthropoda > Insecta > Lepidoptera > Geometridae > Agriopis > Agriopis aurantiaria. Next base: position 11,839,758 of record OU611992.1, on the reverse strand, counting down.
TACATCTCAAGAATGCACAATGCACCTCAAGAATGCACAATACACCTCAAGAATGCACAATGCACCTCTAGAATGTACAATATACCTCAAGAATGCTCAATACACCTCAAGAATGCACAATAAATCTCAAGAATGCACAATAAACCTCAAAAATGCACAATACATCTCAAGAATGCACAATGCACCTCAAGAATGCACAATACACCTCAAGAATGCACAATGCACCTCTAGAATGTACAATATACCTCAAAAATGTACAATACACCTCAAGAATGCTCAATACACCTCAAGAATGCACAATAAACCTCAAGAATGCACAATAAACCTCAAAAATGCACAATACATCTCAAGAATGCACAATGCACCTCAAGAATACATAATACACATCAAGAATGCACATTACGCTCCAAGCAAGACGTTAGCGCAGGATTTATCGACTCATCCTGAATAAAAATAAGAAGAATAAAGAAGCTGTATATTTGTTAAGCGACATCTTTGCCGATTGTGAACCGATTTTAAAGTTTTTTTTATATAAAATATGTTATATAATATTTCAAAGTCAATTTCCGTTTAAAATTGAAGATAATATTCTACCTCTTAGAGCGGAAAATTGGGATTTCAACTATTTCCTACTAAAGGACTTAAGGATGTTCAGCAATTTCCATCACTGAACACAACCATAAACTTGCTGTAGACTATGAGCTTTACGGACATTTTTAGTAAGGTAAATAGAATTTATAAAAAATAAAAAATAAACATGATTGATTTGTGATTATGCCTTTATAACTTATTTAGAGACACCATATTATTCTAGTTCTGTACCCTATGAATTTCTAGATTATTTAATTTTTGTGGGATATAAAATACCAAACCTACCCTGTACCTTTAGCTCAGCCATTTAGTTCTTTAGTCATAAAAAGACAGCTGAAAATAGATAGACAAAGTTACATAATTTAAAATTTATGAAATTAATATGGGCTTTGCTTTTTAAAGTAAGTAAAGTACCAATGGCCGAAGACTCTTTGGTCGACCCGAGCAAGGTAAAAAATTTTCCATCTTCCAGCCCGATGGGCTCAACTTGGCGAGGAATAGGGATGCGTGGAAAGAAATGGAGCTTTTGACCAGCAGTAAGTCGTAATAGGTTGAGAAAAATAAAGTAGGTACTTCAATGTTTCACATCACACCATGGTATTTTTTGAAATTGTGTATACCTCCATAAAACACCTCCTTTAGTTTAAACTCTAGCTCTCTATCCATACCTACAGCTATGTTTGCTCACCGGCGCCTGCCATCTGTAATTGTTCGGACAAACAGACTGTGGGCCTGCTTCACTAATGTATCTAGTTTTAGCACTTGCGGATTAGAATCTTACACTTTTGGGTTGAAAAACACCTTAGATTTCGTTATGTTCCACTTTTCGTTTTTATACATTTGGAATATTACACTACTAATTAAAAAGTTTAACCCACGCGATGTGGCTAGATAGAATGACGATATATGAAAGACATGAGGGCCTGGAAAAAAACTGAGAATCGGGCTAGGTTGCATATTTTAGGAAAAGTCTACGACTTTATAGTTTACTAGCTGAATCCCGCGGTGCTCCCCGAGTTTTTCCAATTTTCCCGCATTTTCTGGGAGAATAAGTACCCTATGTCCGTCCATTTGATGTACACTATCATCCTGCCAAAATTAGTTAAGATCGGCTTAGCAGTTTAGTCGTGAAAAGCGAACAAACATCCAGACAGAGAGACAGTTACTTTCGCTTTTATAATATTAGTAAGGATAATATACTTTTTTGACTGTTGGCCTTTTGGAAAAACTCAAGTGTTACACAGCGGGCAATGGAGAGAGCTGTGCTTGGAGTTTCTTGTGTGATAGAATCCGTAGATATTCACCAAAGAACCAGAGTCGCCAACATAGCTATTAAACTTTGTAAGCTGAAGTGGCAATAGGCAGGCCACATCGCTCGAAGAACCGATAACCGATGGGAAATAAAGGTTCTTGTGTGGAGACCACGAACTGGAAGACGCAGCGTAGGTATACTTCCCACTAGATGCACCACAAAAGAGAGAATTTACTTCTTTTTTCTGTGCTTCTCTGTGAGATGCACCGACGACATAGTGAGAGTCGCGGGCATCCAGTGAATGCGGATGGCGAGCTGTCTTTCAGTATGAAGGTCTTCTGGCTGATGATGATGATAATAGACTTTTCCTAAGCAATATATTGATATGAGTTGATGGCAAGTATATACCTAGTACATAGGTACAAGCTTACAACGTAACTAGGAGCAGTGTTGATTGTTTACCCTTCTGTGGAAATTCAAATGTGGGTTATTAGGTGGTTCAATTGTTAACTTGCTCTTGTTATGCCTAAAGCGAGTGCTAATCACTATATTGGTTTTCCATGAACCCTGAAGCATAACGAATTCTACGTTAAGAAGGAAGTCTAGTAATGCGAAGGTTGAAATCTTTGAAATGTTGCCGTTGACATCCTACATGTGTTTATTAACCTTCGCCCGACTCCCAAAATAATTGTTTGGTAATTTTTTTGGTGAAATTTGCGTTTGCAGGGAAAATTGTTACAGCCCCTAAATCGTATAATCTTATATTTTCCTACGCTCGGAGGTTTTTGTCATAAACAATCTGTTTTGTTTTTTTGTTTAAAGACTTACTTCCTCAAAGTTTGATTCCAACAAAATCGTTATTTGATAAAGTTATGATGAAATTAAAAAAAAAATACTTACATGCTTTTTGTGTGTCAATCACATGCGAAAAAAAAACTAAATGTTTTTTTTTTTACATTAAGTTGTGTTTGAGTTTTCTTTTTGTATGGGCCAATAGGCGGCCTAATAAACACCGCAAGAAAACGCTGTGTTTGCTGACCGCTTTCAACCGGCCCTATTGGTGATCGATGAGGGAGGCCTCTGGCCTATGTTTAGTTATTCTAATTGGGTCTTCATCATCATCATTTTTGCCATAGGACGTCCACTGCAGCAGTTTAATAATAGCAGACCCAATTAGAATAAGTGTCTATTAACAAAACCTAGTAGTAACTGAGCTGGTACCAGATTCAGCTTAGCCTTAGATATATATGGTATTACTTAGTATGTTTTGTAAATTGTGATAGGTTAAAGGAAAATTGTTTTATTCCACTCACCTTGAGATGCAAGAATGAGGTTTTAAGGCTACGTGCATCAGACTATCTTATGATAATGATATTCAATTTCTTTGAATGTTGACATCACAAATTGATGTCATCAATATAACATGACGAGTTTGCTTAATTTCGTGTAAAAACAGCTTCGGCGAACTGTTCGGCGTTGGCATTATACGTAGCGATAATTTATCTGATAGTGTAAGCATAATGGATGGTGATAGGGAATAGTCGTCATTTCTATATGTTTTAATTACCTAATCATAATTATTTTATATTAAGTGATAATCAAGTGAACAAGACATCGCCTCTATTATAATTATCTTGCGTTTGACTGCCAACTCGCCTGATGTTAGGCGATGATGCGGTCTACGATGGAGCACGCTTGCCTAGAAGAAACTATAAGTACGAGTATAATATAAGGGATATTTTATAAGGGTGCACATTTTTTGCGCCTTTAGTTTTATCTTAACTTCACGGCGTAATTTTTTTTTAAATAGAAAAGACAGATTTTCGCAACATTTCAATGGAACAAAGAAAGGCGTCATCTATTGGTATGAGTTGCGCTTCTCTTGAAATGCGACACTTGACTGCGATACTAGCGCCACGGTAATTTGTAGAACCCTTTCGTACATTATCTGACTGCAGCGCTTACGGAAGTTCGAGACAACCTATAGCACGCTCAAATTACGGCGCCAAGGGAAATTAAGGGAAATATTCGAACTACGCTCTAATGTTCCGCTATTGTCTTTATATATATCTTCCTTGGTATTACTCATTGAAATTAATAGTAGATTATGCAAGTGAAAAAAAAAATAAAAAAATTGAACAAGTTGGATCCCCAGTGCAGCGAAGGATTTTAGAGTAGAATCTTAAGCGGTGCGAATTTTATTTATCATTAATTTAATTATTTTTTTCAAGAGTTTTGTACTCTATTTTTTACGTTGACTGCGAGAAAAAATTATAGTTTGATATTTATATTTCCAATGACACTAAACACATTTCATTTGTAACTAGCTGCGCCCCGCGGTTTCACCCGCGTAGTGATGAAAAATGGTGATGATGATGATGAAAAGTATGTCTATGTCACTCTCTGGCTCTTGAACTATACCCATGCAAAAAATCAGGTCGATCCATTGTTCCGTTGCAGCGTGAAAGAGCAACAAACAAACCAACAAACAAACACACTTTCGCATTTATAATATTAGTATGATTTAAATTGCCATTTCAGCCTCCATTCAGCCAGCCAGGGGGTACGTTCAGCACGTTTTATTTATTTTTTGTTCATTATTCGTATAATTCGTGCTTGTTCCAAATTTTATTCACTCAGTGAATAAAAGAGAGTTTTATTCCAATTATTCCAATTATAGGTAAATCAAATGCCCCTTTTCGAGTGGCAGCGGTAAAACACTTTTATCGTTTTATATCACGTGTACTTTACATTATATTAATCCCTGACGTTTTTGACCTGACGGTCACAGGTAGATAGGATGAATGATGTCTATAGAAACTAAAACTGGTACTTAAAGCTTTCTGAGTTCAGACTATTGCTTCTAGAATATTATTTATTTATATCTGAGTATTTTGAATAAATAGACATAACTTATTTGTTTTTACTAACAGCTGTCACATTTATCACAATTCAAAATAGTTTTCCACGCGGTAACTACATAATTATAAAAATAACCGGCTTTAATATGCGTGGGCGGGCACCTATACTGTTTATTTACTCTACAGTAGTACACCATTGACAAAATAAACATTTTAGTTACATAATAATATTTCACATGAAAATAAATTTTATTCTCATGAATGTTAGGTATAAAATTGAATGTGCCCAGTAAGGTAGGTAAGGTAAAATTTTCCAACGTTCATTATTGTTCTTGACCTAGGAGCTAGGAAAGGCGTAACCGAATGGAATATTACGTCAAAGAAGACACAAGCACTGCCGCAATTCCTAAGACGTATGTATTTCCTGACGCGAAGTAAAAAATTACATATAGGGAACTTAACTAACCTTTATTTACCGACGAAAAAACAAGAGTATTTTTTTTTTAATTTTTATCTTTTTAAACTTAATTTTTGTTTGATACGTTTAACTGCAGATAACATTAACATTAATAATATTCGGGACATTTTTCCACACACGGTCATCTGACCCCAAACTATGCAAAGCTTGTGATATGGCTGCCAAAGACTGATATACATACACTCATATATAGTTTTAAATACATACTTAAATAGATATTAACAACCAGATATAGAACAAACACAAATGTTCATCACATAAATGTTTGTCCTAGGTGGGAATCAAACCCACGCCCCCAAGCTCAGAAGTTAGGTTCACTACCAACTGGACCAACGGGATATCAATCACATTAAATATCATCACATTGGTTTGATAATGTGAAGTGTAATGATTTAATTTATATAAAACAATACGACGATTGTTTTAATATGGCATATCATACAACCTTTTTACATTTGTTCCAGCATGTTGACATTTTTTGTGACGATGTTAAGTTTTTATTATTATTATTTTATTTTATTATTTTATTAATTTCTTTTCTTAGTAGTTAATTAAGTAGAATGCATCATATTTTGTTATTTAAATAGTTTGCGCTTTGGTTTAACTATAAGCATTCTGTTGACGAATCAATAAAATAAAAAATTAAAATTAAAATTTGCAGTGCAAGAGATAAGGTTTACTTACTGTACGAGGTTTTATCAAGGCTCATAATATTGTAAGAAATTCGAATAAATATCGTACAACAAAGATAACGTAAAAAGTATTTTAAATTATTACAATTACACTGACACTTACCAAAAATATACGACCAATAAACATTTAACATTACATATTAACTATCTTTCAAACTGTGGCATTACACTCGTAAAAATAAATAATTGACAAAACAAAGTGCAGGAATGACGTTAAATCATTTTGAGTAATGCACCTATCGTTAGATGAAATACGGGAGGCGACAATGGCTATTGTGTTTCAAGACTTAAGAAACACCAACACTGATTTGGTGATGTTGGTCTGGATCTACCTTCAAGACCCAAAAGCGTAATGTATGGTGACCTAAATCTTTATTTTTTATAGTAGACAGGCTTGCGCTTGGCCGCCATCTCGCCTGATGTTAAGCGACGATGCGGTCTACGATGGAGCACGCTTGCCTAGAAGAAACCAATTCACTCTCGACTTGAAGACACCCAGATTGTAACAGACGGGGAAAACCCATTCAGGCTGCGAATTCCACAGACTAGCAGTTCGCACAACAAATGTGCAATCAAAGCGCTTCGTACGGGTTCTCGGAATATCAATCATAAAACGATGTCGATTTTTTGTGCCTGCCCTGGCACTTTGATTTATAATCTTAAAACAGGTCTAAACTATCAAACTACATTATCTTACCGACGACCTTAACGGCCGGTTATCCGAGTCGCGTAGGCAACAAAACGCTCCCTTAGCCCCCGCCAAGTTATAGCGACGATGTATTTTGCCACGCAAGAGTCAGGACGCCCGCGGGGAGTCTGCAACGACAAAAACGAACATAGGTCCGACCTCGATGACGCCTGGCGCGGTACTGAACGCGGCGCGCGCAAATTCTCGCGACCTTTTTACGCTTTTAATTTCACTAAAAAACGAAACTATCCACTATCAAAAATCTATCCAAATAAAAAAAAATTAAAAAAAAACTGCCTGAAATACAAGTACATGCAATTTCCAGGTTGTTACGAGCTTTCATTAGAGCATAAAACGAAAAAAATAAACAAACTCGACTTTGTTTCAGATTTTTTTTTGATCGAGGAAAATTTATTCTGTCGTGTTTTGGACCAAATCATAAACTCAAAACAATCTGTGACATGTATTTTTTCCACCTCAAATAGTGTAATTTAACTGAATAAAATTGATTTAAAACCGTCAAATTTGGTATAAGAGGCCGTTAAAGACGATGTTGACATGAAAGGGGGAGTAGGGCTCTGGCGATCCGCGGTAATATGCTGGCCCGTAGATTCGCTCGCTGTTCAGACCAAATCAAATTAAAGGTACTGTACACGGGTAGTCTATGGATCGGCTATACCAAAAAATCGTTCAATATCCTACGCGTCCAGTAAAAGTATTCCTATCTTGAGGATGATGTTAGGACTTCCCCGTTTTTGCAGTGCCTCCGAAATGTTCGCACAAACTCGAACCGACGGATTTCATGCGAAAGAAAGTGGCATCACTAATATGGAGGGTGAAGTCGGAACAATATCTTAAAGATCGGCCACGTATCGTATAGGAGCGTTATCTTCTTCAGCCATGAAGAAGATACCGCTCCTATACTCGGGCATATTGTGCAGGTGATGACTGGGTAGGAAGTATATACAAATAAGTTATAAGTAATAAGTTATAAGTTCATACTTGGCCAGGTGTGGGAAATTTTTGTATTTTTTGGCTAATAATAGTTTTAAATTTTGTTTGTACTAACGCAATAGATTTTTTAGTTGTCCTAATTAAAATATTTTGAATTTGAATTAAACCAACACACGGAAACTCGGAACCAAAACCTTCGGCCCAAACCACAAAATACATAATAGACTTTCACTTTTTTTTTCACTTTCACTGACTATCTAAAACTCCATGGCATTTACAGGTATTCATAAACTAGTTTGGTTAACGTCTAGTTTTTGTTCTAGTTAGGATTATTATGGAGAGGGCTATGCTCGGGGTTTCTCCACGAGATCGAATCCGAAATGAGAAGATCCGACACCGACATAGCCTACCGAATTAGCAAGTTGAAGTGGCAGTGGGCAGGGCACATATCACGCAAAACAGATGACCGATGGGACCGAAAGTTTCTGGAATGGAGACCACGGACCGGTAAGCGCAGCGTACGACGTCAACCCACAAGATGGACAGACGACCTAAAAGAGACCACAGGGAAACGCTGGATGCAGGCCGCAACCGGCCCTTTTGGAGATCGATGGGGAAGGCCTATGTCCAGCAGTGGACGTCCTATGGCTGAAATGATGATGATGAGGATTTTTCTATAACTTGGACTGGCTCGCGCTGTTCCGAGCTTTATTTTCGTAGACTGTATTATCATATGTAGCATTATCCTTTTGAATCAGTATGGTTTTGATAGCCTCTTAGGGCATTGACAAAAGTGCCACCTCCATTTGCCTGTTCCCTTTCTAACTTCACATTGTAATTTACAAGACAAGCCCTCAGACTTTTCGCTTCGTCTTTGCTGAAGCATAAATTTTCAGAATTGTCGGTTGTCGCGGTGAAGACATTGTTGTTGGCTGTAAAACTTGAATAAGATGTCAGAATGTAACGTAGCTAGGTAGGGTTAAAAAGGGTACGCCCCTCTGATAAATCTGGTACCTGTAATTTTATCGTATTCCGATCACCCGTGGAATTGAAATTGGACCATTGATATCTATCATCTGTCACATTGACGTCTGTCTCATAGACGTCTGTCTCATAGACACCTGTCACATTGACACCTGTCACATTGACACCTGTCACATTGACACCTGTCACATTGACACCTGTCACATTGACACCTTTCATATTGAAACCTGTCACATTTATACATGTTACTATAGGTGCGTTCGGATAGGCTATGCTGGCATTTTTAGCATTGTCAAAATTGGCGTTGATGTAAAGCGTTCGGTTTGAGAATTTTGCAATTTTTGCCACTTTTGATCCCTACCCTAAACGAACGCTACAGTCACCAGCGGTGACATTAAACACCGTAGTTCAAAGATAATATAATCCGTAGTTGACCGTAGATTTGACGTAAAACGAGTAACTGAAGAATTATTACAGTCGCGCGCAAACAAAACACCAAAACACCGCGAAAAACAAACGTCAAAATCCTAATGTCAAAAAACGATCACAACGATCCCATGTCGCGAGGTGGGTCAAAAGTGGCAGATTACGATGGCATTTTTAGCTGTTTTCGACCTATCCGAACGGTGAGCGAAAACAGTTAATAATGCCACTTTTGCACACTCATTCCCAAAACGAACGCTACATGTGATCATTATTGGCGTTTGTAACAGTTATTTTTGCCACCAAGGGGCTATCCGAATGCACCTATTGGCACCTGTCTCACGTTAGGTAACGCACCTATTGAAACCTGTCACATTAGCACATATTACATTGACACCTGTCACATTGACACCTGTCACATTGACACCTGTCACATTGACACCTGTCACATTGACACCTGTCACATTGACACCTGTCACATTGACACCTGTCACGCTGACACCTGTCACATTGACACGTGTTACATTAGGTGCGTTCGGATAGGCTATGATGGCATTTTTAGCATTGTCAAAATTGGCGTTGATGTAAAGCGTTCGGTTTGAGAATTTTGCAATTTTTGCCACTTTTGATCCCTATCCTAAACGAACGCTACAGTCACCAGCGATGACGTCAAACACAGTAGTTCAAAGAGAATACAATCTGTAGTTGACCGTAGATTTGTTGTAAAACGAGAAACTGACAGTCGCGCGCAAACAAAACATCAAAACACCGCGAAAAACAAACGTCAAAATCTTAATGTCAAAAAACGATCACAACGATCCCATGTCGCGAGGTGGGTCAAAAGTGGCAGATTACGATGGCATTTTTAGCTGTTTTCGACCTATCCGAACGGCGAGCGAAAACAGTTAATAATGCCACTTTTGCACACACATTCCCAAAACGAACGCTACATGTGATAATTATTGGCGTTTGTAACAGTTATTTTTGCCACCAAGGGGCTATCCGAACGCACCTATTGACACCTGTCACATTGACATCTGTCAGATTAGCTCGAGACTATATAAGGTGCGTTCGGATAGGCTATGATGGCATTTTTAGCATTGTCAAAATTGGCGTTGATGTAAAGCGTTCGGTTTGAGAATTTTGCAATTTTTGCCACTTTTGATCCCTATCCTAAACGAACGCTACAGTCACCAGCGATGACGTCAAACACAGTAGTTCAAAGAGAATACAATCCGTAGTTGACCATAGATTTGTTGTAAAACGAGAAACTGACAGTCGCGCGCAAACAAAACACCAAAACACCGCGAAAAACAAACGTCAAAATCTTAATGTCAAAAAACGATCACAACGATCCCATGTCGCGAGGTGGGTCAAAAGTGGCAGATTACGATGGCATTTTTAGCTGTTTTCGACCTATCCGAACGGCGAGCGAAAACAGTTAATAATGCCACTTTTGCACACACATTCCCAAAACGAACGCTACATGTGATCATTATTGGCGTTTGAAACAGTTATTTTTGCCACCAAGGGGCTATCCGAACGCACCTATAGTAATTGAGTTGGTCCTTCTAAGCCCCTCAATAAAATCCTAGCCACGCCTAATCCTACGACGACAGAGTCTTGTTGAGTCAATTTTATCGATGCGAAACAGTCCCTAAGCAAAGGCTGCTTTAAGTACTCGCATGTTAAGTGTCTGAAGGCTTCTATTACAGCTGGGAGCGTGTCTTTATAGCGTGATATACCTATTGTGGCGTTCTGTGTAAATAAACACTCGTAAAGCGGCAAACGGCGTCTGCCTTGTTATTGACTTGTTATTATGTGTTTAACTGTCTTGCAATAAGGACTACAGTGCGACCAACGTATCTGTAAAGTTGAGTGAGGGAGTAACCTTCGTAAATCTCAAACAAAAGTGGGGAAACTCTAATGGAAAATTTTAGCTACCTTGTTTGGCCAACTATACAGATAAGTTGGTCAGTCTTTATGTTTGTTATTGCTCTGACTGAATAGCCCGTACTGAATATTTATTTACATTTGTCATAAAACCGAATCGCACAAATGTGTTTAATTTATTAATTGAATTTGATATGGGTTGGGCAATCGCTTTGTAAATAATTCAATGTTTATAGTTTCGATATAAGAAAAATCACGTTTCATTGATATTAATAGGTTTAATTAAATCAGAACAAAAACGTCGGTAATTTTACAAGCTTCGAGTGTAGATTACGCATTCCAATATTTGGAAACAAGAATAATCGCTGTTAATCAAAATATTTAAATCGATTGCAAAAGGGCTCAAAGTATAGATAGTCTGGCTACGCGGTTTTACCTGGCGATTTCCAGATCCGACTAGAAGGGGTTATTCTGGTGTGATTGAGATTATTCCGATTCTCTTGACATTTCTAATGAGCCAGAATTAATGACGTTTAAAACAGGGTATGACAGGTTTAATATTTAAATATATTTTTATTTTAGATCAGGGCGACTGGTCGAAGCAACTCGTGACTAAAATGCTGGCTTTATTTTGCCCAAAGACATGCTATACTACGTGGCAATGCTGCTGGCATTTTGGGAACGCTAATAAGTTACTAAGTTATAACGCTAAGTTAATATATAAATCACAAAACTTGGGCTCGGTTGGATGACGGTTGGACTTGAGCAGCCTGCTGTTTTTTAGGTTCCACAGGAGGAAAAACGAATTCATAACTGTTTACGACAATGTTCCGAGCAAAACTAAGCACGCTTTGCTTTGCAGTCTTGCAGCTGTGAGAGGAAGTCACAAGTCTACCTCTGAGTTTTACGAATTAACCACTGTTACAAAGTGTACGTCGTTCATCCGCGACAGTACTTAGCTCCAATGCAAATAGAGGAAATGAAATGTGTTTCCAAAGCAAAGGCATCAAAGGTCAAGTTACTCCGGTCAAGTTGTCTGAAGGCTGGTCAAGGAGACTCAGTCAAAACAAAACGAAACTTAATCACAACTGAGGCTAAACAAGGAAAATTTTGGGAATTAGTGAATTGACACCTCGGAAGCGGGAAGTGAAGTGTTTTGAACTGATGTGACGGAGGTCAATGGTACACTTGTTTAAAGTGGACTCTGTTACCACTAAATATTTAACACTTCAAGGTGGTGCAGTTTACGTGGTTTCTTTGGAAATTCATTGGATTATGAGCCCGATTTTCGCCACAGGTAATCTCGTTCGCATATTTTCAACATTTTTGTAGTAAAAAAAAACTGGGGGGAGTTAAAAAAAATGTTTTGGGCATTGAAATAACGCTTCAAATGTGTTTAAACAAATTTCACGTTGATACTTTCTATTTTGATTTATGACGAGGAAAAAACCTATAAAGTGGTAATTACGTAATTTTTAACTCCTTCGTCTAAATAAAAAATATCAACGTGACAATTGTTTCTTTTTAGTATTGTAATGCTGAAAACGGCTTTTTAACATTTGCATTGTTATTTTAAAGACAATGCCTCAATATTTTTTTCATTCTTAGTTAATGATTTTTCTTTTTAAAAAGTTACGTTTGGTCATAATTTTAAAAACATATGTATTGTAACTAGCGGTCAGCCCCAGCATCGCACGGATATAGAACAACCAGTGAAAGAATTTTTCAACTCGGTTCAGTAGTTTCGGAGCCTATTCAATGCAAACAAACAAAAAATCAAATCTTTCCTCTTTATAATATTAGTATAAATAAATATACTCGTCGACTAGTGAACATCCTCCTATTTTTCGTCGGTTAAAATGTTGAAAATGTGCGAAAGCGGGCGGTAGGTGTTATTTACGCGAGTCCGGTCGTGGGAAAACCAGAGGATCTTCGACGTCTTTGGTGGGTTAAATTGATTCAACACGCATATTGAGGTTTATATTTTGCTTACTCATCTATCCACGTAAAAGAAAACCACTTACTAAATGGTATTTGTACAAGTGAATAGACTACATAGTATACAGACTATAAACAGCTCGTTAATGAACTAACTGGCCGCATCCCGTTTTTCTTACGTACTTCCGTACTACCACCATTTACACTATCTTTTTTGCCTCAAACCTGCAACTGTGGAACAAGCTCCTAAAAATGAGGCGTTTTCGAGTAGCTGCAATATATAGGGTTTTTCAAACGGCTGTTAATATTTTCAAAGGACGGCGACGTGTCTATGATGCCTCTGGTGTTACCAGTTTCCATATATAGGCGACGGTTATCGCTTACCATCAAAACGGTTTCTTATAGGCAAGCGTGCTCCATCATCATCGCTTCATCGACCGTATCATCGCTTAACATCAGGCGAATTGGCGGCTAAGCGCAATCCTATTATATAATTAAAAATATATATATTAATCTTCAAGCGGCCCGTTAGTTTGTTTGCCACCTATGCCATTTTTTTCTTTATTTATTAGCTCAGGTTTTCAATCTAAAAAATAATGTACATTTGTAGAGACAGGTTCACTTTGTTATTTGTATTAGTGCAAAAAGTGAAAATATGTTTGCGCTGAAACAAAGATAAGAAAGGGCTCGAATTAGCGCGGAAAGAGCGCAGTTCGGAAAATCACGCGAACGTGAACGTGAACCTTAAAGCTCCAAAATATGGTTTGCGGTCGCATAACTTTTCTCATCACTTAATTAGAATAGCTTAAAACAAGCTATTCGTAAGGCCCCAGAAAGTTTTTCCACTACTGAAGCAGAACGAAGTGGAGATCAGTACCTTAGCTTCAACGTGTCAATGACTGAGTTGTGGATTTATCGTGAAATTAAGTTTTATGTTGGCGCCATAAACTTAAATATAAGACGTCAGAGATTTTTTTTTCTAAGATACCAGTAACAATAGTCTTAAAATCTGACGCCGGTTCAAAGGTTGTATTGGCCTCGTTCGTTGTCTTCAGTTTATTGCGGCTATATCCTATACACCGCATCAAAATCAATTAGTACCTACAAATTAGGTCCTGCTTACGTATAATTTTACAACTGTAATAAAGTCCACAATACATCATTGTTCGTTTTCTATTGTTCGTTAAAGTAAATATTTGGGAAACGTAAACGTTCTTGCGAATTAATAAGGCTTGTGATATGGCTAGTAACATTTAAGACGAAACGTGAAATAGAAATGGGAGAGAGCCTGAAATTCAGTCTTCAGCCAGTGTTTAGCTTTGTCAAAGACTTGGAATGGCAAATCTATATAAATAAAAATTATGCAATTCGTTAGTAAACGCATCACTTGAGAAAGGCTGGGCCGATTTTGCAATTTTTTTGTCGATTTTTTTTGTAATAGTTCATTTTTTTAATAGAAAGAAAAAATTTCAATTTTCCCTTTTCTTTTTCAAAACCGGGAAAGTTTAAATGTATGTTTTTTAGTTTTTATTTAGTTTTTGTACGAACGTAGACACATCGAAACCCAGTTTCTGAAAGGCTGATCAACACAAAAACTAACTAAGACGTTAAATCTCATGTCAACGGACGTGATTGGTTGAATAAAAAAGCAACAGCCAATCAGGTCACTTGACATGAGTTTTGACAACAGATCAAATTCAACAGGCTTTAAGAAACTGGGTGTTAAACGCTTATGATATGATATCTTCCTTAATTTTGAACACATTTTATTGATATTTTCGGTGATTGACCATATTTATGGTCAGTTCGTTATAATAAAATATATTTTCTAGTCCGATAGCTTATTCTGTGTCAGTAGCGCTCAATCTGCCACCGTATAGTACGACCGGTGTCTTCTTTACTTCGTTAAAATTCAGGGTTTATGCACCTGAACAAATAAACATTGTGCAGATGTTTGCTAAGTGAATATCTAATTGGAATCTAATAAAGGGTGCTGGGCTCCTAATTTACATATTTTATTGTGCTATCAACCGATTTTAAAAAGGAGGTTTTCAATTTAACTGTATTTTTTGTTTATGTGTTTGGCGATATTTCCATCGTTTGTGAACAGATTTTAATAATATTTTTTAGAAATGAATACGCTTTATTTCGAACGTCGTCGCATTTAAATTTGAAGAACATATTTAACACAAGCTCTGAGCGTGGAAAATTAGGGGGTTATGTATATAAAATTTAGTTTATTTGATGCCATTGCTCAAAATGGCAAAGGAAAATATCGTGGAAAAACCGGTACGTCCAAAAACCTCAAAAGTTCAATGATATGACATTCACCAACACGCACTGAGCCAGCATGGTGGATTAGAGTCCATTATGCCTCTCTCGGAGAGAAGGAATGTGTTCCAGCAGCGGGAACATTAAAGGCTGATAATGGATGGTGATGGAATTTCACTCATTTCTCTACAATTCAGTTTTTTTTAAAGTTTATGATAACAAAATTAGAATAACTAAACCTCTTAATTCAGCTGAAATATGAACTCCGCTCGCATTTATTTACTAGTTAAAACTAAGTAATTTTCCAAAAAAATAAAAAAAACTTAAGTTAACCTTCTTCTTTTTCTTAAAATGAAGATGATCATCCTGATAATCTGATAAAAGCAACGGATTGAATTGATAATCTCGCAATTTTTTTGCAGTCGGTTAAAATTAGTCTCATCTTAACGCGTGAATTTTCTTGTTGGCGTGAGCATGGGCTTATCAGGAGTTTAATGAATAAGAGGGCAAGCTTATTAAAACACTAACACATTAATTTTAGATTAGTCTAATAAACTAAGACAGACCTGATGACCTCATTAATAATCATAATAAATTACAGCGTAACTTTTGTACTTCATCACAAAAATTATTGCGGAAATCTTAAAATACAAGGAAAAATACATCACAGATGTGACTTATGCTACTTCCGAGATTTTCCGAAAAAGTTGTGAATGGATTTTTACATACAGACAGTGTTTACAGATGATACATTTATTCTCAGAACGCAAGTTTATTCAATGCGTGAAAATAAAGTATTTTTCTTTATTTACACACAAACATAAACTATAGAAACCCAAGCAAATGCAAGCAAAACTAATGCACCTACAACTTGGAACAACATTCTAGAAACAATAGTTTTTTATTGGGACTTCTTTCTAACAAGCGGCGCACCGTGCTTAGTTTGGGACTGCCCGACTAAAACACCCAAGTTTCTTACATTGAACCTCAGTTTATTTTCAAACATTTATTTTATCAAATTTATATGATTGATTACGAGATTTATTTATTCATGATTATTTTTTTAATCTTCCCGCCAAAGATAAGTACTTATATCGGCATTTCTTCCCTTGAATTTGGTGCATGTAACTGCGCCGAAATATTGGGAGCTCATTCCACAACCTTACCTCGGTAAATATCCCGTAATTTTTAAACATATAAATTTTGTGAACAACAGTGATAGTTTAAAAAGTGTTTTATTTATTTTACTAATTAGTTTTAAGTTTCTATTTTTGTGAATAAAATCTTATCTTTATATTTACTGTCACTTTGAGTCAAATGTCAGAGAACCAAAAATATTTGCAATGTGGTGATATTTTATGATTATTACGTAAAATTGTACAAAACTCGCTGCGTCCAGCGGTTTCAGCAGCCATCCTACATGAATTTTATTTTTTCGTGATAAAGACTAGCATATTAGGGTATACATTACATACATGTCAAAATTCATCCCAATCTGTTCATCCAATTACAAACAGTTGAGATGGGTTTTGGAGTAGAGACCACGTATCTGCAAACGTAGAGTAGGACCCCCCGCAGCCAGGTGAAGGGACGACCTCCGAAAGGCAAGTGGCATGGGGATGCGAAAAGAGGAAGATCAGGCCTTATGGCGTTCTTTAGGAGATGCCTACGTCCAGCAGTGGACTAACATCAAATAGGCTGATGATGATGATGATGATGAAACACAATTACAGACATACATTATTTTACAAACATACTTTCTCATTCAAAATGTAAGTGTGACGATGATTTAAAATCTATAGTAAAAAAAAAACCTTTCAAGCCATTTCAGGAATGACCCTGAAATCTGAAGCAATTAATAACAATAGTGATGGCGCCCTCATTAATTTCAACTTTTTTGGTTAATCTAAAAAATCACTTACGAGAATACGACAAAATTATATCATACTGATTGTTTTGTTCACGAGTAAAAGAAATCGTTGGTAGAAACCCAGCGATTTAAGTTGTACAAGTGGTGATTATCGCAATTCTAGACCGCGGTAGTTTGCCGCATTGACCTATTTTGATAAACCAGCGAGCAGATTACACGTGCAGTTTAAACTCAGGTGTTCGCTTTCCGTGTTTTTGTAGTAAATTTGTAGCAGTTTTAGTTGTAAATTACCTTTTTCCATACTTAAATTGGAGCGATGGTGGCCGAGTGGTAGCATGTCCACTTTATATCTTGACGGCAGCAGGCTCGATCCTCAAACTTGCACCAAAGATTTATGTACTTAGTACTTAATACTTAAATAAATGACGTGAAGCTTCGCTCAAAAATGGCGAGGGAAAACATCGCGAGGAAACCGGTATGTCCAAAGAACCTCGAAAGTTCTCAGGCATATGACATTCACCAACATGACTCGGCCAGCATGGTGGATTAGGCTCCATCGGCTCTCTCTCTGAGAAAAGGCCTGTGTCCCAACAGTGGGAACATGCAAAAATAAATATAAAAAGCAAAAGCGTTTAATTTAAGTATGTCTTCATGATCAATAACATCCCTTCACGTTTCCACCACTCATATTCCTATAAGGTAATTTTAATTTTTTATCTTGAAAACCTAAGAAATCAGTAGGTACTTTTTTTACGTTCGTTTGGTAATGATTTATCCCCGGTGATTTGAATACCAACCTCAATTCAAATATGGCAGAATGCACAGAGAGGCATAGCACATTGCTCTGCCAGAAGATAAAAATAAAAAAACTAAACTTTGACATGTCATTGTGTCATATTCATCTAAGGTTTTGACAGTTGTTAGCAGTGCGTGTGAGTGCGGTGGATATGTTCTGTCTATTTTGCTGCACTATGTACGTCCAATGCTTTAGTCGATAGATATTTTAAAATTCATGAGGATTCACTTTCACATATTTTTTTATAGGTAGATATAGTTAGGTTATCATTAATCTATACTTCTATACTAATATTATAAAGAGGAAAGATTTGTTTGTTTGTTTGTTTGCATTGAATAGGCTCCGAAACTACTGAACCGATTTGAAAAATTCTTTCACTGTTGGGAAGCTACACTATCCCCGGTTAACAGAAGCTATATTATATTTTAAAAAAAATAGGGATCCTTACTAAAACTCCAATAATGTAACCCAACGTGAAAAATATAAGATTTACAATTTTAACTTTGCGTGTTTGACTGTTCTAAGACAGGACAACGTCTGTCAGGTCAGCTAGTAACATAACAATCATAACAATCATAACAAATCATAACAATCATAACAAATCTTAACCTAATCTTAACATTAGAAAAACAACCTTCCATAACGTTCAAGTGGAGTCCCACGTTAAGTAAGTTCCGAAAACCCGTACAAAGCGCTTTGATTCCACATTTATTGTGCGAACTGCTAGTCTGTGGAATGCGCTGCCTGAATGGATGTTCCCCGATGGTTACAATCTGGGTGTCTTCAAATCACGAGTAAATCAGTTTCTTCTAGGCGAGCGTGCTCCAACGTAGGCCACATCATCGCTTAGCATCAGGCGAGATGGTAGTCAAACGCAAGCCTATTATTTATTTAAAAAAAATATCATCATCACGTAAAGTATACGTTTGCAACTCAGCTAACACAAAACTCATAAAATCCACAACCAAAATTTTCAGTCATTTTACAGCAGAAACTTTTTTCTACGTTGAACACTTAAGCGAAAACTTTGTAAGGTCACTAACAAAGCCTCGCATACACACAGTATCAGGCGCACGCACACAAACAAAAAAACTTAGCTTATAAGTTTATAATCAAGCGACGTTTTTATCTCGTAGTCGATGGCCGAACGTCGGACGGCGCGCATGTCGTTAGACCCATCATTTTAAAATACGAACGTGATATCGCCTCGCACACGAAAAATTTAAAAAGAAATTCCAGTTTGTTTTGCTCAAAGAACCGTCGACCGTTAAAAAGCCTTTGAGGAAAAGTGTTCCATTTTCAAATTGGCGTCTCGGCGGGCTTATTCGGAAAATTATGAAAGTGATGTGAAAACGTAGGGTGTTTCTCTTAATATTTTGTTTATAGTGACTACAAAAGCTATTGTTACGGATTGAAAAAAAAAAACTGTTTTCAGTGTTTGTTCGTTTGAATGAGAAGTGTGTTGAAAAATTACGTAAAGTGAATTGTACGTTTTTGATAAAGGAACAGCGGCTGAGCAATTCAGTTAGATGTATGTTCTACATAATATACAACGGGACACAACATGACGGCAAAGTTCGGCTATGTAAGTACAAATACAAAACCTTTTACCAGATAGTACTTGACATTTAGGTACTAATTTTTTTAGGCGCGAATGAATGATGATTCTTTATTTATATCAAGAATTTAATCTTTAACTTGACATGTTTTTTATCAGCAAATTAAATCTAATCGGAGACGCCAATGCATTTTATTATTGATAAATCAAGAATAATATATCTATTGAATAGGTTTATATTGTGTCTGCGCAGTATTTCGTAGAAGTGTGTGATGACTGTATATTTATAAGCTATATCTTTTGATATTACTGATAAAATTCTTTATTATATCTAGAGAGTACGAAATAAAAATAATTTTGTAGTCACGGGTGGTCCACATAATATTATATAGCAAATATTTTGTGCCATCATCTTTCATTATCACCATCATCATCTGTGCAATATTTATCAGTAATAAAAAAAAAATAGGCTTGCGTTTGACCACCGTCTATATCACCTGATGTTAAGCGATGATGCGGTCTACGTTGGAGCACGCTTGCCTAGAAGAAATCGATTCACTGGTGATTTGAAGACAATCACCATCAAATTATAGACAGCCCGTTGGTCCAGTTGGTAGTGAATCTACCTTCTGAGCCTGAGGGCGTGGGTTCGATTCCCACGTAGGACAAACATTTATGTGATGAACATTTGTGTTTTTTCTATATCTGGTTGTTAATATCTATTTAAGTATGTATTTAATAGCTAAATATGTATGTATATCAGTCTCTAGCAGCCATATCACAAGCTTTGCTTAGTTTGGGGTCAGATGACCGTGTGTGCAAAATGTCCCAAAAAAATAAAAAAAATATTTATTTAATAAATAAATTCTAAAAAATTCCTTTATTATATTAATTACTTTACATTAATGATATCAGGACTGGCTTTAATGATTTTGCTTTCGTAAAAACAAATAAGGGAAATACTTTCACCAGTCCATTGGTATTTAATCTAATCCAATTCAGTTTAAATCAGTAATCAGTGCCGATAATTTTTAGGATATTATAGTTAATTACTCTTATATCAAGCGAATTATGATTTTTTTAATTAATCTTGGTAAGTAAATACTTATTATACTGATAAATACAAGATGCAGAGTGATTTAAAAATACTCATAAATATGTATACTATTTCCATTCATTTATTTGCTCTGACAGCTGCAATAATATTGTAATTTTTTTTAATAAAATCGTTATCACACATTATATTATAAATGCGAAAGTTTGTAAGTCTGTATATTTGTAACTTCTTCACGGTGAAACGGCTGAATGGATTTGGGTGAAATTTGGAATTGAGATAATTTACGTCCTGGATTACCACCTAGGCTGCTTTTCACCATCATCATCACTATTTTTCATCACTAAGCGGCGCGTATGAAACCGCGGGGTGCAACTAGTATTTTAATATTTCACTGAAGTATATCGGGTCGGTCGGGTGTAACCTAAAATTATCGGAATTTGTAGTTTTCATTTCGCTTTTTACAATGTTGTTGCACTTATCAAGGCAAATAAAAACTAGGCTCGAGTTTAAAATCTATAACAAAATATATTGATAAAAGAAGTTACTGAAACTTCAGTTTTCAGTTATTAAACTGAAATTAGATGAAATGAATCTGATTGAAATACACGTAAATAATAATTATTTTTGTCGATAGTTACCCGACTGCGCAAGGGTTATTTTAATAGTTCATTAGATGGCAACTAAACATCATAAGTATCACTAATAAGTGAAAATCATAGACAATAGTAATATACAGATCGGTAATTGTAATAACGATAGAATTTAAAAAAAGTTTATTGTCTTGTCAGTAATAAAATAAAATCACTAGTGATTTAAAGCAGACTATCAACGTCCCAAATTTCCGCTTATTTGGGGTCGCCCGTATAGCATGTAAGACTGTTGGTACTTGATTTTCGTCCATTCATGCGACACATCTGAATCCACCCCCTTTTTACTCGACGTTGCAAATCAAAAGAGGATGGAAATGTATGGTTGTATATTCCTATAACCAATTTTGACTAATATATTACCTTTAAGTTCAGATAGAGTCCTTTTCATGAAAGAAGTCCCACGGCAAACAGCGGAACTAAATTTCCATGTTGTAGTTGTCAGGTGTTATTACTGTGTTTGGACGCTAGTGAGATTTTTATTAATTTTCCATCGTTAAAGAGTCGTGTACGATGCCAAAAGTTGTTAAAGTTCTACTCGAGAAATGATACTGATAGTGATTGATACGCGATGACAGTGCCGCGTCTGGGGGACTTCTTTCATGAAAAGCACTCTAGTTACTGTACAGTGACATTATCATGAACACAAGATGGTAGGGATGGAAAATTTACTGGACTTGCGCATTTGGGGAGTATCATCACAGAAGACGGTATCGAACACCGAACAACAGTTCACTAGTGCCATCCTTATATTAAAGCTCAGAGGTTAGTAAGTAAAACTTTGCGATTCCATCATTCTACAAATGCTGGTAACTAAATTAGGTTAATTTTTTTAATATAATCTAGTAATTTACGTCGCTGTCGTCTTGGGCTTCTCTTCCCCGGAATTCTGTTTTCGTGTTTTCGAGGATCAAACGTGGGATACTTTCGCGTGTCCGAAAAAAACACCTTTTCGTCTTCATAACATCGCTATTATTAGCGGTTAGTCTTTTCAAGTACCATGGCATTTTAGGTTAAACTAGTTTAAGAAATTTTGAACATATTACGTAGATTCCAAACCAAGTGCAAAATACGGTCCCTAAAAAAGTGGTAGGTTTAAAAAAAACTTACATGCAAAATACTTATTACCTACTTAGATATTTACAGTAGCCTATATATTTCCATCTTTTATCTAACGCGATACTTAAATAATATAAATTTAATGTATTTTTATCAAAATTATATATGATACGGGCTTATTATAGACAAACAAGTACAACCGTGCAATATTGATTTTATTATCTAATCACAATTTATTGATAGGTTAGATATTAGATACTTCTACTTCGAAACTAATAGACCATTTAGAGTTTTTTTTTTTTTTACTTTTTTAATATTTTGGCAAGTGCCTTTATTAACTAAACAAAATACAAGCGAATACTAACACTACAAATACAGTTACATTGCCCATAGACCGTTGAAGGTCTAAAGACAATCCAAATGCTTAAGCCCACTATCAGTTGGCAGCGTACCCAGCAGCTGGCGGCATTACCACGATATTTAGTTGGGTGCTGGCGTAATAAGGTGCATAAACATTTAAAAATAAAACTGGCCAAGTGCAAGTCGGGCTCGCACACTGAAAGTTCCGTACAACCACAAAATACAATAACTATAAATAATTTAATAAACTGACTTCTAAATTAGTAAAATATGGCATTCAATTCGGTGAAAGAAAATGAGGTCATCCAAATAATCCAATTACCAGTTATAACTTGATAATGAATAGAAATTTGTCACCAACTCGCACTTGGCTATTGTTTATTATTTGTTGTTATACTTCAGCGTGAGTACTCTAAAGTATAACAACAAATAATCATGCCAAGTTTGACGCTTCTACGTATTACGTTTTAAAATTAGAACTAAAACAAAAATACGTTAAAAAATACGTTTGTTGTATGGGACCTTTTCGTTTTTACTTATTGACTTTTTTATTATTTCTTAGTTAATCCGCCGTATCATTACATATTCTGTAAACATTTCAACTGGCTATCTATTACGGTTTGAAAGATGCCGTTTAAAGGTAGGACAGACGGACAGACAGACATCGTAGGCTTAGTAATAGGGTCCCGTTTTTACCCTTTGGGTACGGAACACTAAAAAGTAAACTGGTTTAAGCTAATGAAAATCACTTGACACTTAATTAAGGCGTTATGTTAAGATTCTACTATTTGCAGTTTAATAACTTAATTAATTGAGCTTTACTGGAATGGTGTACAAGGAAATGGTTTTAGGAAAGGAATTAATGCATCTATGATAATTATGCTCAATGAATAAAAACACCTGCTTATGGAATCAAAAGAGATAACAATAGTCACAAGCATAAATTAGATAATTAAATAATTAGAAACTGTTATCTATGTACTTACTCGGCTCATATCCACCTACTGTTAATAGGTAGGCCTCAGCTGGCTTTCAAGCAAGCCCAGGGAATACAAAGGCGCAGTGTGGCCCACGCCATGTAGAGGGAAAGAGCGGAATGCTCCGAGCATTTCTCGTGTTGCCTCAGAGAGCGTCCTACGAGGGCACTGGTGCGTTCTTATGGAGATCCCGGTGCTCTCCGTCTGGTACAGAGGCTGGCCACCGAGGGGGTTTTAGTCAGGTGCCTTTCCCACTGGGCACTCTGGGCACGTGCCCAGGGCCCCACGATCGATAAGGGGCCCCTATTTCCTGCCAGATCACCGATATTTATTAATGAAAAAGATATTTATTTCGAAGAAAAAAAAACTATAATAACTGCATGCATGTGTGAAGCTACTCTACACCCGCTTTATTTTATATTGCCTATTCATATAATGATATTGTTAAGAAATAAAAATAAATCTAGAACTATCTACTTTCTTTGTCTATTCAAAGAAAATAGTGCTATGTCAAGGCCACATGGGCCTATTATTCTAATTTGCTCAGGGCCTCCAATAGGTTAAAGACGGCCCTGGTTTTAGTTGGTGCAATCTCACATAACCCAGCTATGTCTGGATGGGTATGTTTTGAAGCTTGTAGTAAAGTAATAGATAGCTGTTTTGAAGACTACTCCCGTCACAAAATGGTCTCCAAAACTGTGCCTGTCTTTGGATCCCGTGAAAGCTTTGTTGACCAGTAGAATGCCTTCGTGGTCTTAATGCATAGGTTTTTTAATGTTAAAATGTTATTAAAAATTCTAATTTATTATTAGAATGCGAATTTTATAATACAATTATGAATGTATTGATTTTCATACAGGATTAAGAAATTAACATAAAAATGCGATTATACGGCTGTCTTAACACTGAATTATGGACTAATAAATCTGTATTCGATGTCTTAATATTTTAATGTTTTGTATTAGTATAATTAGTATCTTCTTGGCAGTTTTATAAAAGCAAATCAAACATACGGAATGGATTGCAAATTTGGAATGTTTTCTTGCTTTATAATAAATACCTACTAATATTACAAAATGCGTTTTATTTAATTCTTAGGTACTTTTTCATGCTTAACGGAAGAACCAATATTTATGACATTTGCATTAAATATATCTGCATTATGTGTCTAGAAAATATTTTGTTCCGAGAAATAGGAGAAAATAAAAAAAATCACGATGGAAAGCAATATAATCAAATTCTACTAATATTATAATCGCGAAAGTGTGTATGTATGGATATATCGTATAGATAGATGTATGGATGTTTGTTCCTTTTTCACGCTGCAACGAAACAACGGATCGACCTGGTTTTTTGCATGGATATAGTTCAAGAGCCAGAAAGTGACATATAGGCTACTTTTCATCATCATCATCATCGCCATTTTTCATTACTACGTGGGTGAAACCGCGGGGCACAGCTAGTTCAGAAATAAATACAAACTTATAAATTGTTTACACGTTTTATAACAGACTAAAAAGTTAAGTAAATAGAGTTCTAACACTTTGCTATTCTCAAAACTGTACAGTCTTTTGACCTTCGAAGCCTATTAAACCAAGCACAATGCGTAGGGCAAGAATGTCAATACGTGCTTTATCCCCTCCGAGCTAGGCATTACATTGATTACCTAAGGCCTTTTGTACACAAGGCGAACAAAACGCAAAATCGGTGACAAGGACATGAGTAGCACCATGACTTCACGACTCTCGTTTTTTTTATTTATTTTTTTAAATTCATTTATTTCATATTATATACACATAATTAATCTAAATTAGTATCGAAAAACTAAGCTGTTTGTATCGATACTAAGATAAATACTAAAACTAATAATACTAATAATACTATACTAAATGTCCCTACACACGTCTGCTGATATTATGCCTTTTTCAAGTGGACTGTAGAAGTCGCGAAGTCGCGACGACTTCAGCACCGAGTAGCAGATACTAGCATTGGATTCTGATTCTTTGGTGGCCTCGTGAATGATCGGCTTCAACCTCATTAGATGGCATATGAACCTAGGTTTTTGTTCCAACGCCGCCAAGGTATCAAGTTACCGAGAAACGACACAGACGATGTAATTATGATGGATTAATGGACCAAAATTGTGAGAAAATGCTATTAAGGTTTACTTTGATAACCCTTTGCCGTTGTACTCATAGAATAGTGCACAGCGGCCCAAAATTGGCGAACCATAAAACGATTCCCTAAAATAAATTTCATTACATTTTGCGAGGTGAAATCGTACCACAACAAATAAGAAAACCAGCATAAGAGTTATGGCGTGACATTCCGCAGATAATCCATTAATTTTCTTGCTTAAATCGTTTAAAATACCAATTGAAACGTAAGCTACAAAGCGAATTTGTAGCTTACGTTTTGAGAAGGCGTTGTTTGGAAACTTACTTTCTCTGAGTAGTTATTCTAAGCCTATAATTAATTTCTGACCAAAATGCTGGCCAATATTTTGGTCAGAAAGTTAGCGTCGCAATCCAGCGAGGCAAGCGAGGCCGTCGCGGTCACCATTTTGGGCACGTTGCCTGAAATCAGAGATCGTTTGAATTGCAAATTCTTATAGTAATTCCTATAGTATGGCGAAGGCCTATAGTAAGTATAAAATGATCTTTAATTAGTTTAGTTTTTTTGTTTAATTTATTGGTAGGTGTTGAATGTTGTTGAATTTTAATCCTTGGTAGTATTTTTTTCTTATAGTTATATTCATATATAAAGCAGCAATAATTAAATAATTACCGTATTTTTTTAATGAACTTACTACCCGACTGCCCGCGAATTTTTATGCGTATGGCCTAGGGCCTTGCCAATAAATTTATGTTTCATAATTTTTTTCTTATTGCTTATCTAGGTACTTTATGATATTATGGTAAACTTGAGCAAAATTTCATGCTTCAAGACCCAGCAGCGATTTAGGTTGAATTGCCTGTCAGTGAATGAATGAATTAAATATTATTTTTATCCGACTTCAAAAAAGGAGGAAGTTCCTTTTTTTTGTAATGTTTGTTACCTCAGAAATTCGTCATTTATGAAATGATGCGGGAAATATTTTTTTACTTAAAGAACACTTTCTTATTGGTCCCATATAAATTTCATTAAAATCAGTTCAGTTGTTTGGCTTTTAAATTAAAATAACAGGAAAAAATGGTTACCTTGATGACAATATTTGTAAATTATAATTATATAAGTAGTTAGTTATAACTTATTTTAATGTGTAATCTGAAATATAATGTATATGTATGTAATTTTTTTTTTTTAATGTAGTCTTTATAACAGTAACAATGACGAAGTGTACTAAACAAATAAACAATCAATTGATTTATAAACTGAAGGACTAATCCCCAAGATACAGGTGTTTCTACACCTAGTTTGGGCATTACTGCGACATTAAATAGAAATGTACCGATTACTGAATAAAATTTTTTTTGAAAAAAAAAAAAAAAAATATTATAATTGAAAGTTCTGTTATTATAAATGTTATTTTTTATTTATTGTATTTGCGTTTCCACTTCTACTATCCACTTAAATGTTCTGTTGATTCCAATTTTCCTTAGTTTCATGAAAAAAGTCATGAACATTATCTAATCAAGATAATTTGTAAATATTTATACGAGTAGTTATCTATAAATATTTTATAGACAGACTAAAGACGTGTATTAAAAAATTAGTATATTTTTACATGTTTGAGCGTTATTCGATAAGATAAACTATTCACTAATGCAACACATCCGTTCAAACCAAAGAGATAATTTACAAAATCAATTTGACGTCAAATCTTTTTATTGCACTTTTATGACACCTAAAAATCATCATACATGCATTGTAACGATGATAGCTCAATCGTTCGAATTCCATTTCGAAGGGTGTGGGTTCAAACCCCGGGTGTCAGTGGAGGAAAACATTACAAGAAAACCATAGCTTGATGGAGGTAGCCTAGGGTACTTTCTAATACCCAGCTAGCTAGCAAAAGTATATATTATGCTGGCATGGAATGCATGGAGTTCAAACACTTCTTGTAAAATAATAAAAACCCATCTAAAACTACCAATCCGATTGGTTGCCTTAAAGAGATCGCTTTTAGAGGTAAGGCCACCACTTGTGTCACTGGCTCGTGTTTTCTGTTTATTTCTGGTGCATTTTCTCAATAAAGCGTTTTTATCTATCTATCTACCCAAGTATAATTAGGTAAAAATACAAAATATGTTAGTAAAGTCCATTCTTTTTTTTCTGGCTTTGTATCCTCCACAAAATGATGGATCAGATTTCCTTCCACTTTACTTTATTTTCAAGATGGGTTGACACCTGGAACTAACAAAGTGAAGCAATATACTGACTTATACAGCATCATTTTCCACCTTGGTTGTATTGCTAAATTCTCTACCGTGCTAGATGGCCTCAACTTACGGTATGACAAAAACGTATGGCATTTACTATTTTGCTTTTTTAACACCAGTATTCAAAATTCCTTTTTCGCTGTCTCTAGTCATTCCAGTTCTGAGCATATCTCTAAAAATACCAGAAAATAAGGTTATGTTATATCATTTACTCATACTGATTCTAGGCTTGCCACAAGGCGCACTATTACGATTGTTGACTCGTCATTTATATTATGCAACCGATGCCAGATTGTATTGACCATTATCGTCATATCAGTGGCGCCTCACACTACGCTAGATGCGTTATTGATTAAACTCACTCATCTTTAAATTCCACTTCTGAGATGGACAGATGATATCATTTAAATAGATGACAGAATGAGGCTTAGATTGGCTGAAGATCGAAATTAATAGCTCTATAAAGAAGATGCCTATACATCCAACAGTAGAACTAACGGACAGAGTGATTGAATTGATGGTGGATGGATACGTGAATCTTTTTGAGATTTTAGTCACTGCATATTTTACATTGCTATCTAGGGCTGTCAGAATAGCGTTCGTTGCTTGTAAAAGAAGTACAGGTCTTATCGGTGGAATACCTTCTATCTCTCCTTATCCTTAGCCAGAATTTTAACCTACATACAGGTTTACTAGTTCTTCTTGGTGGTCTTTATATCTCTTCTTTCTTTTCTTTTCATTATGGTCCCATTTCTTTCTTCTGTGTGTTTGATAATGTTTTCATATTTTTCAATCTTTTCTATTATGATTTTTATACAGCATGTTTAAGTACGATACATGTTTTACCAAGTGCTGAAATATCTTACTAATGTTTTAATCTTAATCTTACTTACGTTGCTCTTACGAAGGCTGACAAAAAATATTGTTTGTTTCAGGTTACCACAGCTTGCCGTCTCTGCGAAGATATTGTGCCTCCTGATGGTAAGTTCCTTTTCTTTGATTATGAAGTGCACAAGTACTCTAAGAAATTGGGTCATATTTTATATGATATGGGATCTGCCGCATTGGTATAGCCGATCTCAATTTTTGTAAAAACATTTAATTATATCTACAGATATCAAAGGTTATCACATAAACTCATAAACTTCACAAAAGATAAATCGAACCAAATTAAAGAGAAAATTGTTTTAGCTAAAGATAAGAAATTAAATATTTTTGTAACCTTATAATTTTTATTACATAAACACAATCGTAATATATCTATAACTCCTATTATTAGTTAACAATTGATAGTAAAAGACGAATAGTAAGTAAGTAGGTACCTTAAGACATATTGTGTATCTGGCTGAACAGCTTCCCTTAACAGTAAACCGATGTGGACTGATAATGGTAGGTAGAGTAATTATAATTAAATCTGTAACTACCAAAGATTTCAAAAATTTAATAGAAACATAACAGCATTACATAGTTCTGAGCTGGTTATAAAGTGATAAGCATTAACACGCTAACAGAACCTTGGAGAAGCTATAAAGGTTTCTAGCTTGCCTAGTCTGACTGGCTTCTAATCAATTTCCTAATTACTTAATGATACTGTATCAGTATTGAGATAATGGAATGATTTACGTAACACGTAAAAAGGTCACTTAACCGGTAGAAAAGAGTAACTAATATCAATTGCATTTGCTATCATTTTATTCACATTAGCTGGCTTTAATGAGAAAACGTCTGCTAGTTCGAAATAAAATTTATTCGCCTTAACGGGGTGCGTCTCTTTTGTATTTTTTATTTATTGTCAAAATATTATCTTCTTTAAGAACAAAAACGTTGGAGGTATTAACGTGCGTTTTAAAAGCGTAGCAAATAAAATAAAATTATTTCTGCCATTGAAATATAAACTCAGTATACTTTTTAGTAAATTTCATTATTTTATAACTTCGAAGTAATGTACAAGAGCCGTAATAGGTACAATATGATTTTAATTATAATATATTAGGAAGTAAACAATTATTTTGTTATCTTACGTTAGTTAAATGGAATGTTATATCATAATATCTGTAATTTTGGATTGACATTGAAAGGCATAAATCGCGAAAACTGACAATACAGTCATAGAAAATTTTAATCACACATTTCGATTGTGATTTCCAGTAACGCAGTATCAGTTTCAGAGAGATATTTGTTTGTCATCTGGTGGGTGGTTTGTTTACTGCCCTTGAAAATCCACTTTACCAGCGAAATGATTCAGTTCTTCACCAGTTGAATAGTATTACCCTGAAATCATAAACAGATTTTTTATAATCATAGATTTTCGAAATATTACAATTCTTATTATTAGAATTTAAAATCGTATTATTAGAATTAAAAAAAAAACACCCCTGATTTTCATAAAGTTTTTTATCCTTCTTGAAGAGATTTATTTTTTCTTCTTCATCTTGTAATAGTTTTAGTAAAGTTGTGTACCAAGTGAAACCAAAATCTATCGTGTTCTTCTATATATTCAATACTTCTTAAATTGGTTTTCGGTCCGGCTGTTTCATTTTAAACGCCTCCAGCACCACATTGTTACAAAAAAAATCACATAAATATTCAAAGTGTACAAACTTTTTTTCTTGTTTTGCCTTATTTGGTGATGATGATCAAAACGATCACCAATAGTAATCAAATCATAACCATATATTTCAATACTTCTTAAATTGGTTTTCGGTCCAGCTGTTCCATTTTATACCCCTCCAGCACAACATTGTTACATCAGATTCACATAAATATTCAAAGTAAGTATATAAACTTTTTTCTTGTTTTGTCATATTTAGTGATGATGATCAAAACGATCATCAATACTAATCACATCACATCATCTACTCCCAGATGCGCCCTATCACAGCGTACGCATAATTCAACTAAGATTTTACAGACTGCATCTAATACCTGGTACATTAAACCATCGGCTATCACCTATCATTTGCAGTGATTACAGCGCAAACAGTACCGTAGACGATGAAGAAATTTGCTCTTATTCAGTACCTGCTTTCAATTATGGATGCTCGTAAAATGTAACCACCTAGCTAGCCACTACCTAGTTACTAAAGTATTTTAACACTACGTTGAGAAGAAATTGAAAGATATTCTTTGAAGTAGACATGTTATAATTATAATGGAGATCATGAATCGGCAAACGGTAGTATGGGGAAGTGCAATATGATGGAGTGACAATATATGTATATAACAGTAGCTAGAAATGCAGCAAGCACCCAAAGATAGGGCTTAATGGTTGCTCCGAAAAAGACTTATGCCCAGCATTGCTCTACTGTGTAGGGATCACGATAATATTAACTACTGCTGTTTTAAAATTGATACCGTTACTAATTATCTCAATAAATATTGATATATATTTTATCAACTGGTTTTAATAAATTTGTAAGTTATTACGCTTATTTATACATTTTTTATCCACACGAAATAAAATATTGAGCCAAAATGCTGCAGGATTAGATTGCAAAGCATCATGTTATTTTACTATAACTTCTGTGAGAATGACACTCGTCCCTGGTAACGGATCATGAAAGTCGTCACTCGCGATCTGTTATTTAGCACTTTGATTAGCTATTCACCTCGCAGACCACCCAAGAACGTTTTAGTTAGAAGTCTGTGCAAAATAACTGCACACGTGAGCGGAAATTTTTTCCGTTGCATTTAACTGTTATGCTATGTCACATCAACCGGTAAACTTCTTGAAAGATGCTAAACAGACGATTTTTATGTCTTTTTCGTGGACTAAAGGGAGGTGAAAAGATTTCGAGTAATTTCGACTGCCTTTTCGCGATTAAAAGTAGTATGTGCTATTTTTTTCCCGCTACGCCGCTTTTGGCTTAAGATATTTGCAAGTCAATATACTTGTCGAAAACACTCATAAAATAGAAAGTTTTAGCTTGCGTAGAAAAAAAAATATTGCTAAAATCATAACATACTTGACACAAAATCATACTATACAATTTTGTAATAAAAAATGGAAGAGATCACTTTAAGCGATAAGGCTGCTACTTGTGGTAGTAGCTCTTAAGTTTCTTTATCTGTATGTAACTTTAATTTCTGGCGTGCATAATAAAGAGTTTCCATCTATCTAAAATCATAAATTTCAAAGTATCTAAGCTTTCTATCTCCCTGCAATACTGTCTCAGCTTTAGTTATTTCATTTCAAGATTGTTTTGGTCTTCACACACTTAGAATTTTCAAATATACGAATTATTTACGCTTTCTTATCACAAATGTGTGTGGCCAGCGTTATCCATCTAGGTAGACAAGATAAGTGTGATTAGAATGATCCTTACAGCCATTCTGAACAAAATTAGGCTATCACCCAGCCAGTATCATAAGGAAACGGGCGATAAGAACTGTTTCTATGGATTATTTGATAATTTATAAAGTGAAAAATAAAATAAATGTATTACTCAGTCGCTGTCTTCAACAAAATATAATACAATGTAAGTGATATAATATTATTGTGGTAGCAGTTTTTTTATGAGTGTATTTTTTAGATACTAATATAGAGGAATCTCACGAAATAATATAAAGATAATCAAAATATTCAGTAAAGAAGACGTATTCATCAATATGAATCAAAACCAATCAACTTATTGAAGCTTGAGTTATTTAGCGCTTAGTATGCAACACATATATGATTTTTAGTAGTGATTTTCGACATTGTTACTAACACTATTACTGACCTATTAATGGCTGTATTTTAAAATAACTATTTAAAACTTATGTATATATTTTTGTGCTGTTGGTCTCGAATAAAGATTAAAAAAAAAAAAAAAAAAAACATATTTCAGTCGTGTGAAACAAATGTATACCTATTATAGATAATCCAATTTTAGATCCTGAAATTTCCGAACCATGCTGCACCTTGAAATAGTATCAAATATAAATATTATGCTTATTGTTAACAATTGACACTGCATATAAACGTAGTTATTGAAACTGGTTTTCTTGTTAGTGATTATAATCGTTACGCAATTCTAAAAGCCTAAAAATATAACCACGCCATTTAGTTGTAATATTTCTACTACCTAATCGTTTCCGACTTTCTTCATATCACGTATATTTGCACCACCTTGACTTTCATCCTCTACAGAAGTGAAATCTAGTGATATTATCACTTGCGAAACGTAGTAACTTGTTGCAATTTTCTTAAACTTAAAATTACATACCTACTTGTCAAACAAATTTTACTGTTCAACAGTAAGCCAGGAGAAATCCTAAACATTATGAAATAATAGATAGAAGTACTCAATACTTAAAATTTAATAGAAGTTATCACCCTACTTTGTCTTCCGTCTTAAATCAATATGACATACAAGCACATTCAGTTCGGTAGCTCGAGCAAAGTTAATATAAACACAGATGTGCTTTTCATCTTCCCCTGCCTTTCCGTTTAAATTCATTTATCTACAGATACGGATATCTGCTCAAGTACCGTGTAAATTTCCGATACACTTGTTCCACATAGATAGTTTTGGTGAGTTCACATGTAATCAAGCGGTAATAATGCGTTAACCCGGGTGTATCCGATAAGCACAATGACAAAACGATCACTGACCTCCGACTAACTGATAATTGCATACCTACGAGAAAACAACCTTCCTGCCAATACACATGGTAAATATTGTGATGATAAATCCGATGACCAAATATTTAAATACTCTTTATTATTTGTTGCGTAACCTTAAAATATGTGGCCTTTACAATGCAGCAAATTATTATGACCGGCTCAAATATATGTCTGATGGAAGACTTAAAATATTATCGACGTTAAATACCGAAATTGCTATTTATAAAGATTCACATAATCAACAAATAATTAATTCAGTAAAGTTAGAGTACAAAGTAAAATACTTTACGATGTTGTACGTCG
The DNA here is from genome assembly GCA_914767915.1 of Agriopis aurantiaria. Taxonomy (NCBI): domain Eukaryota; kingdom Metazoa; phylum Arthropoda; class Insecta; order Lepidoptera; family Geometridae; genus Agriopis; species Agriopis aurantiaria. The sequence continues at coordinate 11,806,116 of OU611992.1, read as the reverse complement.
AGATAAAGATGGTGTTATTTATTTACTGTAAATATTATTATGGCCTTATAATAAGGCACTTCTATGACTAGTTATGGCATTAAACAAAATGTGATACAAATTTACTGCTGCATTAACATCAGGGAAGCTTGCTGTGGCTTGACATAAAAATGAGAAAAATCCTAAGTATGGAACTTAATTAGATTTTTATACTTATAAAACGAAAGTGAGCGCCATTATTTAAAAAACGTAACTTTGATATGCCATGCTGTGACTAACTTTCGACGCACTCTTTTCAAGTTTAACGTGCTCTTGAAATTATTTTGAAACTGTATAATTTGTTCATTTAGCTAGTTCTCATTATCATTTATACCAAATCTCAGTCGAATCATTATTATGCGGCGCCATAAAAAAATTCACGATATAATTAGTTGCTTTTAAAATATTATAGTGTCTTCAAGTCACGAGTGAATCGGTTTCTTCTGGGTAACCGTACTTTATCGTAGACCGCATCGTCGCTTTACATCAGGTCGCTTATCAACGTGAGTTCATGATCAAACGTCCTATTAAATTAGCAACATAATTAGCAATATTTGCAACACTATTTTCTATATAAAAATATTACAACAGTACTCTGAACTTATTTATATTTAAGGAGTCCTATTTTTATTGGTGGAGCAGCCTAAATTTCTCGATCTTCTGCCAGCATTTTTTTTTTATTGTATATGAATTTCAGTTTCCTAATTTAATCTATGTACCTACCATTCTCTTGCTCTTTCTTGTTATTTATTTCATTCAACTTTTTATTCGGCATTTGAGTCAAAGAAAAACTGTGCCTACATTAAAAAGTAAATACGGTATTGTTTACAAAAGTTCACGTGAAATGCAATATCGCTGAACAGCGACCGCGACGCGGTAGCCTACGCTTTCCCACCTGAATATGACACCATGACTCCAATGTTAAAAGGTCTTACTAAACTAAATCTCAGAGGTGTAAAATAAACCCATTTTTTATTTGTATAGGATTGAGATTTGCTAGCACACGTCTTGAACCCTCACATTGACGGATTAACTGAGCTCGGCTGACCCATTAAAACGATCGATTGTTTCCTTATAGTGGCGCTCTGGACGGCCGGCTCTAATAATTACAAAATTCTATATGATTGTACAATTTTCTCTCGAGACCAGTCGAGATTATGCAAGAATGTGAACCGAGTTCGTAAGACGTCTACATATCGCATCACTAATTAGCGTTAGAGATATTGTCATTAGTAGCATAATCTGCTGAATCGATTATATCGGAAACCTGACTTTCATATATATTTGATGTGAGATCAAGAGCACGGACCGAATCTTTATAATCATTTTATACTTATCTCTGCATCGAATAAGCAGTAAAACTTACAAAGTTAGCTGATAGAGCATGTTAATTACACTATCTAGGGATGTTCTATTTAAAATCTCAGTTCAGTTGCACAAGATAATTAATAGGTATAATTCTAGAAACTCGAATACAGTAATTTTAATTGCAAAAAAATATTCATATGCCATGCAGCTTTAGAAAAAAAGTCCTGCTTCAAAAATTTTAAGTAGGCCAACTTAAATGCGTTAAAAAAGATAGTAGTAAAGTTACTAATATTCACAACTTCTTAGAACAATTTTCTCAGTTGTGAGGTTAACGAGAAAACAGAACAGTTCGTGAAAGCCACAGGGTCGACAGCGGTTTGATTCCTATCACTCGTAATGAGGTATCAACATGGCGCCATTAAAGTACTCTCGGTAACTAATTCAATTGACCTGAGTGGTAATTGATGCTGATAAACAATCGAAACAGACCACACTTGAGTTATTTTTTTTTTAATTTTCAGTAGGCCTTAATTTCTTTTTGGTCATTAGTCTGACGGACCACAGTTTGAGTGATTTACTTAGACGATTTTTGTGTTGAGTTACTGCTCAAAAAAACAAAATTAAAATATTGTTATAAAATAAATAAGTTATAAGTATTTTAATTTCATAGACAGAGTGCACTATAGCATGTGATGACGTCAAACCGTGCGGACGTCATACAAATGCTATAACGTTTGCTACACACGTACACACGTTTGCTATAAAGGGACAGCCCATCCGCTCTCTATCTCCACCAAAAACTTTAAACGCTCACATCTCAGAGATTCATCAGCCAAGGTTTTAGGTTTTTTATTTTTTATTTTTTAGTATGTGCAGTCTGTTGTACTTACTTCGTTATATCATTATATTTATCAAAATGGTTTTTACAGCTACAAAAAATATCAATTGTCTTTTTCAGTTTTAATTATATCAGACAAAAAATCCTAAGGGCTAGGGGTTACTTTTGGTCCGGTAATTTTTTTTTTGGTTTATATAATAGTTCAATGGTATAGTGACATAACAATAAAATATCACTTTATTACACACGGAAAACACAAATTCACCTTATAATAATAATTCGTATAATCACCCTTTTCGTTCGATTAGTATTTTGCAGGTTTATAAATACTGCAAAACGTTTATAGTGGCACATTTTCCAATGACGTATATAAAGTTTACTATATGAGATTAAGAAATAAAACCATACGTTTTACAACACCCGCTTTCCTATAACGAATTTTTATTTGCAAGTTAATTTCCCCATGTCATGCGATAGTAAAGTTACGTCACCAAGATGCAAAGGTCTTAAAATGAAGTATGGAAATGAGTAACCACGGCGCAAATAACCGTTTTACTAGAGTTGTTATCGTTCAGTTCATTAAGCATGACCCATGGTGATAACTTCATATGAGTATGGTAAGGCTAGCTGAAGTTACAGGCTGACCAACACCGTAAACCGAGCAAACAGTAGGCAGAGATAAGCGGATTAAACCTGGAGTTTGTATAGCTGAGACTTTGTATATTCACTTCACTGACGCCTGTCACTTTGACATGTGTCATTTTTCAATATTAATTTTGTGTCCGTTGTTTTATCATTGAAAGCTTTTCATAGTTCCGTACCCAAAGGGTGATAATGAGACCCTATTACTAAGCCTACGCTTTCTGCCTGTCTGTCTGTCTGTCTTACTTGTGCAAAACTTCATGCTTCTAGACCCAGCGGCTTAGGCTGTGCGTGGTCAGTGAAAGAATAGATGAAGATTATTTTTTTTAAAGTAGATCAACATATTTATACATCTATGTATTGCACATCATAATAATCACTGATCATTTATGTTCTGGTGAAATGCTGAACTGCTTGAAAATAATGTCAGAACCAAAATCTGAAGCAAGAAACTACTGCAATATTGAAGAAAATACTACATAGTTGTTAGTTTTGATACAATGAACGAACCAAAGTATTTGAACTCATGCTTTAAGACTTTGTAGTTCTATTTGATCAAAATTATCAACGTGAACACCATTTTACATTATATTTCTTCAGGGAATGGGATAAATAGTGAGTTAGACAGAAGCACGTTGTGATTTGCTTAACATTATACTTGAAGTTGTAAAATCAAGGTTTACACACCTAGATTAGATAAGCATGTCGCATAAACGTAGATCAAGCGACTGAAGATCATAGACCTCAGATAGTATTGAAGTACACACCTGTGAGAAAATTCAAACTTATATTGAAGACCGAAGCGTTTCTATATATTTTTTTCTTTTCTGTGTTCCTATTACTATAAACAAGAAACGATAGAGTTGTTAGATGTCTACGTTTTAGGTATTACGTTTGGTGATTTGCAGTCTCCACGTCTACTCTATTGAATTGATAAGTCGGTTCTGCGACAGATATGACTAGCCTATTGCAACTACTACTGCTTGCTAAAGTTGCAAACGAATTATCGGACGCGTTCGTAAGCCACGGCTGATGGACGTGATCTAGCTAGCGATTTACACTATACTGTGTACAATAGTCGTAAGTCACTGACGTGATTTTGGACAGACTTTGAGTGCTCGGAAGCCCAAAGACGATCTAGCGCTAGATTTACCAGCTGTAGACGCGTCCTAACCATAAAGGTATGATTCCTAACTCGGCAGCACGCAGTAGTGCTGCCGCAACAGTGCTGCCGCAGCACTACTGGTCCCCATATATTCTCTACAGGTTTATATGAGATGACATTCAGAGGCTGCAACTGCATTGCTGCCGCGGTATTGCTGCGTTGCTCGGAATGTATTGGAATCATACGTTCATGAACACCCACCAGAATAAATAAAGGCTTGGACTGAGCTTAGGCAATTGGCGGTGGAGAAATAATGCCAAAGATCAGGCTAAGTGTCTTGCATTTGGAGATGCTTATGTTCAGTTGGACTAAGGCAGCCTGATGATGGTGATGCTGAAACACAAAACAAGCGTTAAGTTTCTCTTAACGCAGGAATTTTTTAACACTATCTAATTTAAATTGTATGTGCACTGACCTTGAGGTCTACCAATGATTATGCGTTTTCCCTGGCAGCTTATTCAAACCACACAGCACGGGCTTCAATAGCATAGCTCACAGAAAAGAGAAGTAAATAGAACGGAAATGAGAAGGAAAATCTGAAAATCGGAAAATTCGCTAGGCATAACGACAGAACCTTGATTCCATTCTTCCATTCTTATTTATGTCAACGCGTTGAACCCCGCATCCAAGGAACTTGACCTTACCTTTTTGGGTTAGGTCACAAAGTTCTTTGTCTGCATCACAGTTGCTAACTGATTTCGAATGACTGACGTTTCGTTTATATGAGTGCAACTGGTTACAACAAATTTCTTACAAAAATGCATTGACAGCCGTTCTTATTTAACAAAAAAAAAAAAACTGTGGCATATTGTAGTGGCATGGCTATTCCACTCCTATATTTCATTGTGGTATGTATAGTTCCAGACTTGTTGTAGTTTCTTATATTCACGAACATGATAATAACTTCTGACGTCATTGCTGACTATCGATTAGCTATTTTTAATCAATACAATTAAGTTATTCATAGACACTTGCGGCAAGCTTTGCAATTATTGGTAGGTAAGGCATAAAATGAGTGAAACAACAAAAAAAAAATATAATGCAAATACTTTCCACACTTTTGCACTCCGTAAATGATCATGCCATCGCGTGTTAGCATTTTCGTATACAACTTATTTTTATTACTGACCGACTAGGTGTTTGGCCCCCACCTGAAAAGAATCACTTGATGTTATCAATAATATGGTTAAAGATGACGAATTCCTAGTCTGGATTATTAACTGGCTCTCAAATGAAACTATAGCATACTATAGGGCACTTGGCGATAGATTTATATTATTTCCTCACGATGATTTCCTTTACGAAAAGTTGAAGAGTGTTGAGATTTGATTTCACACTCTTCGTCATAGCGTCAGAACACGTACACCAGTGACCTATCATCTCTCCAAAGTAATTCTGTTGTTCTTGATACATTGACGGTTTTTGTCGTCTTCAGGTGGTGATCTGCGGTGCGGTGCCGTCGATGGTCCGGTCGGTTCGCCTCTACAGCCAGTGTTCTCATCTATACCTAAACGTCTACCCAAACGGCACCGTCATGGCTCGCTCAGATGGAAACGACCAACGTGAGTACTTTTTTTTTTATAGATATAATAAGAGCACTTAACATCGAGATACAATACCTATAGAGTCACAAACGTGCAGAAAAATGTCCGAACCAAAACTCGGCGCACGTTACGCTGTCTTTTTGGTTAGCTATAAGGCAACCGCGATCCGACTACAACGCCACGCGATGCCAGTGCTACGATGACATAGCGGACAAGCGACGTTGAACACTATGCAAGTGCCATAATGTCTAAATTGGAGTTAATATGGCATTGCGAACTATATAATTGATGTCCAGGTATGTACAACGACGCTCGGACGATTTATGACTATATTCACTTAGAAATTGTGACTATAGTTACTGTATCTTGATAGGAATTAGCTATAAAATTTGGAGAATTTGGATTAGGAGAATTGCCACAATAATTTTACTATGTAATGGGCTTGTCGCGCCCGCAATTTTGGTTCTTTGAATTAATTGAATCTTAACAGCTTTTAAATAACCTGTTCTCTTTTCGTTTTTAGGGTTCCGTAGCCAAAGGGAAAAAACGGGACCCTATTACTAAGCCTACCGGTCTGTCTAAACGCTGTGTGTTTTTTTCCTTTTCAGGTACGGAACCGTAAAAAACGAAATACTCGTAAATACCCTTGCTAAACATATACATAAATTAAATGTGAGGATGTGAAGCTTTATTTCAGACGAGTTACTTACTTCTTTATTTCTACAGAACCTTCAAAATAAGGAAAATACTAAAAATGTTTGTTTAGAACTTTAGAATATACAAGACTCTCTCTAGAAGTAAATTTTTAGTTATAAAACAAATTTAATAATGAAATGGTTTAGTATTTTTAACCGACTTCAAAAACGAGGGGATTCTCAAATTGGTTGTGTTTTTTTAAATGTTTGTAACCTCAGAACTCCGTCATTAATGAAACGACTTGGAGAATTATTTTTTAATTGATATACTGTTAGATTGGCCCCATAGAAATTTCATCAACATCTAATAATAATAAAATAATAAATATTCGGGACATTTTTGCACACACGGTCATCTGACCCCAAACTAAGCAAAGCTTGTGATATGGCTGCCAGAGACTGATATACATACATATATAGTTTGTTAGTTTGTTGTTTGTTTGTTTGTTTGTTTGTCAGTTTGTTAGTTTGTTTGTTTGTTAGTTTGTTTGTTTGTTGTTGTTGTTTGTTGTTTGTTGTTTGTTTTTGTTTGTTATCTGTTCAGTATTCGCGATTTAAATCAAAATAACTGAAAAATTCGGTAACCGAAATAGCGTATTTTAAAAAAAATTGGAGATCGGTTTTATGGTTAATTATCTACAATGAAATTTGCCCAAAACGCGAACCTGCCAAGTAATACCACAATATACTGTTAATGGATTTGTGGTCGAGAGGCATCGATGTTGGTTTAGGTTTATCCAAATTAAAAACACTTACCAAGTAATACGTTTGTTCGTTTATTGCCCTTTATCTTGGTGTTTGATTGTAAATTCCAGTTTATTGGCGATTTTGAGAGAAACTCATCGGAGAGGAATTCCCAGTCCGCAATTCAAAACGCATTGAAAAAATATTTGTATTAAAAAGGCTGTATCGGAATTCACTTTTGTTTTGGTAGATACTTTTACTTTCCCGTGTAATATAAATAAAATGCTATAAGTATAGGTTATTCAGTTTATGAAGACGTGTCCTCCTTTTTATTTTAATCGCTTACAGAGGATCGTTTTTTGCTCATGTCCAACCATGGTTATAAATATGATAGACAAGCAACCAATGAAAATGACTAGCGACTAAATTTAAGGCTGTCATTCGCCAAAAACGCAATTTTATTTACACAATGTCTAACTTGTATAAAAATAACGTGAATTATTCTGCTTATATTATATTTTATTTTATTTTATATTATATTCTGCTAGTGCATTTAGTTTTATTGTTCTCTACACACTAATTTACTAAATAAATGATAATGGATAATTATGTGCGCTCACTAAGATAGTTTGGCTAACACACATACGTGAAACATTACACACTTGCACTGTTAGAAGTAAGAGTAGACGCTTCGTGTATTGAACATCTGTACAATTGCTTTTATATTGATTGATTGATTTTAAAAGTTCTTTATTTGACATAAAACAATTACAAAAAAACGTACAAACTAGACACATTCCAAGAAATTGTATACACCAATATTATATAAATGACTTTTCAGGCTACCAACACCTCTGTTAGTCTTTTAAAATCTAGGTTTAATTATAAAAACATTTAAAACCATGAAGTAAACATCACATCACATATAAAATACGTTAAATCACTTACGGGTAATGAACCAATCGCACCAGGCTCATTTTTGAGCTTTTTATAATTGTAATTCAGATAGATACATAGACTGAAAGGTCAGCCTTTTATCTAATCAATAAAACAACAGGCAGACTTTACTCAGACATGTAAATTACAGACTACCCACCCTTTTCCAATCCCCTCAAGAAGGCAAGGCCAGTGGATACAAATTCCAAATGAACTTAACCCCGTTTCAGTGTAGATGTACTTTGAAGTTTATATTCTGTTTGAAGTAGTATTTCGTAATTTCCGATGACAAACTATACAAATGAAAAGAAAGTGTACGCCAGAAGTCCGATGCATTTGTTCACTTGCTTAGTAAAAACATGCCAGCGGTAATCGTGTGCAGTGGATATAATATTAGGGATGTCAACGCTACAGTAAATTATTTTTAAGCTAAAAAAGTACATCAATTTTTTTTTCCTCATATTACTTATACAAAAAAAAAAAAAAAAAAATAATAAATAATTTTAAAATTACATTTTAAAATTATTTTCATATTTTTTTACATATCCAAAAACAACTTAAAATTATAGAATATGTAAATAATAATAAAAATATCTATTCAAATTCGATTCTCGGTTTTTGACTTTATTGTAATATCGATATAAACAAATACCCATAGTCTGAGCAAATTGAGTGAAGGTAATACCTATGTATTTTGCGAATAAAATACATATCCTATAAATAGCCCCTTGTTTTTTTTTTTGTCGTTTCTTAATTTGACCAAGTGCAGAATTTGGTCGCCAAATTGAGGCGTGGATAACCTTTTTACCATATGAGCCAGGGTAATGTAGTTTCATTAAATCCACGACTTTTTTCATAGCTCTAAATTTGAATCTGTTCAATTTATATAGACCTGATAAATCATTGGAACTTTTCATAGATTGGTTTTCCAAAATTTTATAATAAGATTTATGCCATTTTTGAACAGATTTTTCTTTTCTCTGTCAAGGTTTTCTTATGTCGCCAACCCTAAGCTAGACGTGAGAAACTATACAAATATGTCAATACTTGACGGGTCAACGTCCACCTCGTAACTGGTAGAGTATGAGCTGTAGTAACGGAGTCACATGAGGGCCAACTTGAGGTATGCAAAAACTAGCTGAGCATTTTAGTGAAGATGCAGAAAAAAAATGCTCGTAAAAGGAGAATTAATCATAAATCGTTTGCGTAATCGAATTTGACTCAAAAGTTTCAAAATGTAAATAAATTACAAAACAGTTTTATAATGTTTTAATGAATTTAAAGTATACTTAATCAAAACTCGCGTGAGGATTCATTATTCCATCATTTTCTTTTATCATATTCAAAAAGTAGACAATGATCGTAAAAGACGAACACTTTTCTCAAGTCGTCAACTATTTCTTTTTTTGGCCCAGGGTTCCCAACACTTATTCCTTTTCATTGGGCTATTGAGCTTTGTGTCTTTAAAAATGCGAAAACTTCAAGCAATTGACAAGGAAGATATATTAAGGATCCTCAACCTTTTTTCAACAAGACTTGGCTATTAGCAGAACAAGATTCAAACGGTATTTCTTTTTTATTATGTTTAAGTGAAAGCAATCGCAAGTATCCGCGAATGTAACGTAATTATTACTGGCAGATTACTTAATGTTTGCTATTACTACATACATTGTGAAGTCGTCATTCTTAAGTAAACTGTAGATACTCTCTCCATTCTTTGTTTGAGATTTATCAGCCAGTAATTCTTTTTTTTTCTTTCTTAAAATTGGCTCTAATATGTCATAATGTTATGGTTTTTTATGCATACAATAACCTATTTGACGAAACCATTACGTGCTGACAATGGAGATGAATAAAATAATCACTTTATTGCAACTAGTAACAACAACAATGATCGACTTTGTATTGTATTAAGTATACAATTTGTATCATCATCATCATCATCAGCCAGAAGACGTCCACTGCTGAACATAGGCCTCCCCCTTTATCCTCCACACTGAACGACAGCCTGCCTACAATTTGTATGTTATACTCTAAATAAAAACCACTAAATTTGTACACCAATATTACAATTTCTAATATATTTAGTTGAGCACCTTTGCGCCAGGAACAGTTAGGGGTTATTTGAATAGGCTAGTTAAGTTATTGGTGGCACATTTATGGACATTATTTGTAATTTTGAAATTTAATTGACTAAGACAAAAAAAGAATTTAGGGACATATATTTTCAAAGAGTAGCTTAGAACGTCACCAATGGCATCGATTCTGATGTACTCTAAACTAAACTAAATTTGACGGGTCTAAAATTGTTGCCATCCTTCTCTCACATATTAAAATTAAAAGAGAGGCAGATAATTTTAGTCCTGTCAGATTGGTTTAGCTATGAGTAGTATGATAGAATCGACGCCAATGTTGTATCGTAGTTTTGCTAAAGTCATGTTTTTGGTACTTTCTGTTATTTGTGGTAAAAAATAAATTGAATGTTAAATTGTAACTGCAAACATAAACAAACATCAAATTAGGTAAACATACACATTATGGTGCATTCTTATAAAGGATCTGTAACACATGATATGCAAAATAGTCAAAGTAATTTGTAGAGTCCGCAATACGGACAAATTGAATCTTAGACAGTTATTTTTCTCACCAATGCGAAAGATATTTGGTGCCTTTTAGTTCAAAATGTAAAACTTACTTCATCGGAATGTAATAGAGTACAAAATCGTCTGACTTGAGATATCATAAGAGGTTTCTGTCTATTCTTTTGTAATGAAGTTCATATTGCAAGACATGTACTATGGTTGACCTAATAAAGACTATGTCAGCGCGTCATATCAGTGATTTGACACATAATTAAATTATGAATCTGTTTGCTTTATGATTTGTTTATCAATAATTGCATAATCTATTTCATTGAGATGGCAGTAATGTGACGACTTCACAGGCCCGCCAATGTAGAATTAAGTACCTTAGATTGTGTGACATGAACCTTTGAACCGCGCACAGTATTTGCTTAGCGATGAACAAGTAGCTATAAAATTATCAGCAAGTATTTAATCGATCGACCATCAAATAAAATTGATATTTTATACTCATCCAACTGAGAGCAAACAACTTGTAGAATAAATAATAGTTACTTCACAAGCTGTAAAATTAAAAGGTTATGCGATATTAATCGTTTGACTTGTAAATACGCGGGTGTAGTTTTCAGATATCGATATTCTATTATATCATTCGCCGTCACATTGCATTTGCCCAGAAGTTACATAATATAATCAACTATAAAACGGTATAACGAGTGCTCACTTATAATATATCATTGCTTCCTTAAAAAATATAAGTGTTATAACTACAGTTTCCCCTTTAGCACTTACACCCCCATTTAATTCGATTGCTCGTCCATTCAATTAAATTTTGAGCACATCGTTTGCAGTTGTGTGCCGGTCAATATTGAAGTGTACGTTTGTAGAACTAGTAAGAATATGCCAGTGTGTGAAATATGTGTTTACCTCGCCTCCTTCAGGTTTTAGTAGTCTTTTTTCAGCACTAGCTTGAGTTTAAGACCGATCCAAACTATATATTATCAATGCAGAGGAGCTATAAGTGTGAAGCGTTTTTTGTGACTAACGTATCTTTAATAACTACAGCATTTAATACATAAAAATACGGTGTATAATATAGTCCTAAAACTATACATAATATGATCAATGTTATTAAGTTGAACTAAGAGACAACTAAGCCTTGACTGAACGGTCATAATATAGTATGCTTCTATTATAACACACCAATAAATATTCCAGACCCATTAATTCAATATGAACAATCATTGCGTGAGGGTAAACATTTATTTGATGTCAGGATAAAAAAAAAATCACTTGACCTGTTAACAAACGCGTTAGCTGTGAAGCAACACAAGAAATCACGCGGCCAATATTAAATTTAACGATTTAATATTTCAACGCCAGTTTTTAAGATCTCTTATCTTTATACTTTACCTAAGGAAATACTAATGATGAAGAGTTCAACATAGTTTTGCTGCTGAGCATTACGTTGGTAACGTTGCACCGCCTACCGCCGAATAGCGTGTGAAATATGTGACGCTTTTTAATTAAAATTAGATTTTTAAACGCTGATAACCGATTTTAATTATTCCGTCGTGCTTACAACTTGAAATTAATGAATCATCTCGCAAGTATACATTTAAAAATAAAAGATAATATCGTGAAAATCGAAAGCATTCCTTAAATCTAAAACAAGCAGTTTAAAAATGGAAGCTCTCCAGTATTGCTGGCCATTTAATTTTTTGCGGCAATCCATCGAAAGCGGATGCGCGCGGCCAGAAAATTATAAGAAATCAATCGACGTAGGCGGTACGGCGCCTTCCTAAATTAAGTTGTTATATTTTTTAAACACCATAATAAAGGCCCATAAGGTACATTTGGCAAAAAACGAATGTGCCACACGCAAGCATCGTCATTATGTTACGTTTAATCTAATAAGAAATTAATGAAGCAATTTGTGAGCATCGATAAACTGGCCGATTTCCAAACAATTTCGATAAAGGTATGTTTTGATTCGATCGTTTTTTCGATTCGATTTCGTTGAATACGATTCATTTGTGCGTGTCTAGGGCTTTTTTGTGTCCAAACTGTGGTGTAACCTTTTTCAAGTTGTTAGTATAACTTTTTGAAATGGCAGGTTGTTTCAAGTAGCTATAAAATAAAGATTATTAATGCTTTGTTGGTAACAAACTGTTAGGTGATGGTAGTGTTTTGTTTAATTAGGGACACATAATTATATAAGTGGCATGACTTGCTTTTATCGTAATTCCCATTTTGGTTTTCTATTCAGCTACCTATAAACAAAGTCAAGTAAGATACACCATTTATAACTCAAGAATGGCTGAGCCGATTTTCATGATCTTTGTTTTGTGGGATTCCTCTATGTCCCGAATAGCAGAATAAGAATTAAAATGTCAGAAAAATCACGAACAAAATAACAAAGAAAGTTCATTTTCCCATGCATTTTGTGTGGACATAATATTTGATATTCGATAATGAATACATTGACATAATATTTACATTAGGTATAGAAAAAAGTCATTTAAGTCAAAGGAGGTTGCTTCAAGGAGGCAGTATAATTATAACACGGATGAAACCGCAGGGCGCAACATGCGTACATCACAAATTTAAGTGCTTGTATTTACTTTAGATTTAATTAAATACTTTTGTCGTTAGCTGTTGAGGTCACTGCATTAATGAACGTATATCATAATTATTATATTACTATCTAACCTGACAGACGTCCTGTCTTAAAACTGTCAAACACGCAAAGTTAAAATTGTAAATCTTATTTTTACACCTTGGGTTACATGATTGAAGTTTTAGTAAGGATCCCTGAAAATATAATATAGCCTATGTTACCCAGGGATAGTGTAGCTTCCCAACAGAGAAAGAATTTTTCAAATCGGTTCAGTAGTTTCGGAGCCTATTCAATGCAAACCATAGATAAAAAACCTTAGTACCTGTATAATGTTAACTTTGTATCAACATAAAATAAGAAAATAAATCGCGATGGTTGACATAGTGAAATGTAATCCATTAACCTTCCATCATCTCAAAAATCCTAAAACCTTGAGATCAAGTTTTTTATCATCGTTTTATTACGTATTTCAATTAAACGAAGTTGATGTGATTTTCATGTGTGTAAATTATCATAACTGCTATTATGTTTTATCTATTAAATTGCTATTATTTTAACATGTGTTATAACGCGCTGGGTGGTCCAGTGTTATTCCGTTGCTGTTACTAATGAAAAAAATATATACTTTTGTTTTGTAAATATTAAACTTTGTATTGTTATAAATGCGCTGCGGTTACTCGAAAAGGTTATTGTGTTTGATATTTTTTGGTGAAATAAAAAGAGGTGATTGTGGCGGTGAAATTTGCGGTAATATTTTGTAATTTATTTTAGCTCTTTTTTATTTATAATTGACCTCCATCTCCCCTGATGTTAAGTGATGATGAGGTCTACGTTGGAGCGCGCTTGCATAGAAGAAACAGATTCGCTCGTGTTTTTCAGACACCCAGATTGTAATTATAGCTTTCTTTCTATTCTCGTGTAATAAACTCTAGCATGGCTCTACTTATGTCCATAAATTATAGGCCGGGAAATAAGGCTTCCGTACAGCCACGTTCAAGAGAGATATCCAGCACCTATAGTGACGTCTAGGGGGCATGTTGGGTATACAGGGTTATATGGAACGGTGGTTCAGGTAAGTACAGGTACAGGAGGTCATTGTACTCATTATTATGAACTGCTAACCTTGTACTGTTATATTTCTTTAATGCTTCTTTTTTTAATTTTTTTCTTTATTGGTTTTATCATCATCATCATCATCTCGTTTTTTTACTGCAGAGTATAAGCCTACTATCTATTTCTTACACCAATTTTTCTTGTTTTAAGCTATCGGTTTGATATTTTTCTGGGTAAATTGATGTTTTTTTTTGTTGATGTTTTTAACCCAAGGTTTCTCAAGAATTTTTAAGATCAGTTTTGTAAAAAACATATTAAAAGGCAATAATAGGCTTGTGTTTAACCGCCAATGAGCACGCTTACCTAGAAGAAACCGATTCACTCGCAACAGCGAACAAAAAATTAACATTGGAAAAGTAGATAACACCATCCAGATAAGCTCTATTGCTGAGAAAAAAAAATAGGTTTTCCTTCCACGACCGTCTGAAACATGTCAAAACATTTTGATTATCGCTTAGGACAAGATGTCTGTATTTATCGAAATATTTGACCTGATTTTAAGCGGCATTTCATATCTGATAACAATTTACTGCGACTCTAATCATGATCAAAATAGAGGTGGTTTTCTAAAAATCTTGCTGCAAAAATGGTGTTTGAAAAGTTGACACACTTTTTGTTTTATCTACTCCCGTTATGTCTAGATTTGCAGTGCTTATCGCCTAAAGAGATAGTCTCATCAGTATGTTAGGCATTTGCTTGAAAGAAGGATTAAGGAGTTAAAACCAAGTAGGTGATGTGATGAGTTGGTCAAGACTTAGACATGCAATTTGGTCCTAATAGTTAATTAAGTTTGAATTCCTAATTCTACACCTCTATTATATTATATGGACTTAAAATGACATAAAAAGTATTTAAGTACTTATTTCGTGTTTTCTTTTTTCATTACAAAATTGGTATTAAATCGAAACATTAAAAGATTCATCATCATTTTAGCCATAGAACGTCCGCCGTCCACTGGTGGACATAGATCTCCATCGATCTCCAAAAGGGCCGATTGAAAGCGGCCTGCGTTTCCCTGCGGTCTCTTTTAGGTCATCTGTCCATCTTGTGGGTGGACGTCCTACGCTGCGCTTACCAGTCCGTGGTCTCCATTCGAGAACCTTTCGGCCCCTATCAACCACTACTGTGCTCTAACTATATGGTTTTATCGTCAATAATATGCCATGCAATCTTCGACTAAAATAAAATGAATGGACGGGCCCTAATCATTGAAATTGCTCAGTAAAAACGAGTCAAAACTGTCGGACGTATACTTCAACACCTAATTATAAAAAAGTACAGTATATTTGTTACAAAAAATAGATCCCGGTTTTATTTGTGTATTTACACTTCGGGAAAGCATATGAATGCATAATTTTGTTAGATGTTTCGTTATCACGTCACAATAGACACGTGTTGCACTTCCTACGGCTAGAGACCAACTGAAACGAAATGAGAGCCGGCGCTCATTTTGTTATCAAAAATGCGCTTCTACTGGGCCTGTCCATTCATTTTATTTAGGTCGAAGCATGCAATGATAACAATGTATAAACAAAGAGTATGTAACAATTTATTCACGTTGCATAATACAACCTTTAGACTTACTATTAGTACATAATCGATTGGCAATTTTTCACGTAATTCCACGCAAATATTGATAAGTCTGATATTGTAAGCGAATCCCGCATTATTAGTGTCAATGCCGTGCAGTGTGGTCACATATCTAGTCTGACTTGATGGTAATCTGATATTTAGTATGTACACTTATCTTAGGGTCTTGTTTGACTAAGGTTTAGGTACCAAAATATTTTATGCTAACCTCACTTATAAATCGAAATAATCAATGATTATAATGGAGATATTTGGTGGAAGTTCCAATAACGCGGTGATGGGGTGTCAATAATCAATATGGATAGTCAAATATAGTATTAAAAGTATAGAAAATAACTGTCCTATTTTGTTATCCTATATCTATACTAATATTATAAAGAGGAAAGATTTGATTGTTTGTTTGCATTGAATAGGCTCCGAAACTACTGAACCGATTTGATAAATTCTTTCACTGTTGGGAAGTTGCACTACCCTCGGGTGGCATAGGCTATAATCTATACCCGTGCGAAGCTGGGGCGGACCGCTAAGTAACTTATATAGCAAACTTATAAATCTTGATATAGCAAAAATAACATACTGTTGGTTTCAGTTACTTCAAATAATAAATGAATGCTAGTGTGCTTATGCCTTTACACACATAAATTATTGACAAGCTAAGATGCGATTAGATCGAATAGAATCAACGAGTACTTACATAATACTGTTCAGATGAAGTAATCTTAATATCATTAGCATTATGCTCAATGCATACCTACTTCAATATTATCGCATTCAATGGATGCAATCTCAAGAAATCTTTTTCCCCTTCACATCGATCCTTGGAAGGTTGGAGAATGTAACAGTATCCTGGCTTATCCATTATCGGATAGGGCCAAGTTACTGTATCAGCTAAATGTTAAATTTAAAATTTAAAATTTAAAAAATTTAGTACTTATTGTATAGCTTGCTTATAATAAGAATGCCATTGTCGGCAACGACAAATTTCGAAAATAAAGATTTAAAAAAAAAAGTTTTTATTTATTCTATAGGTGGCAAACAAGCAGTTATTTTAACACCAGAGAGATTACAAATATCTTGCCGACCCTATTAACTCGCCTTTTGAAGAACCCCATGTTATAGCTTCTCTGAAACACCGCGGAAGATAGCTCGTTCCACATTTTGCAAGTGTGAGGCATTAAAGATCGTGTGAATCGCACAGTGTGCGATTTCCACTGATCTATGATATTATGTAGAGAGCTTTCATGCGGTGGCGGCTAGTGCGATGGTAAAACCACGACGCCGGTATCAGGTCAAAAGTTTCTTCAGAAATTTAAATTTGTCGTAAAAACTACGTTTTTTTTCTCACTGTTTTAAACTCCCGACGTAAACATAGGGTAAGTTTAACAGTGAGTATCTAAGTATCTGTGTGTGGTGTCGTGTGTGTGTCGTAGCTCCCAAATAGATGAACTGTTTTTTTTTTTTTTTTTGTTTGTTTGAAGTAACTTGATCGAGATTGATCTTAGATATGATTCAAGAAAAAATTCTGCCGTTTAAAGTACACCAGCCATTTTGTCGGGGGTTGTTAAAAATGACAATTTATAATTGCCTTGATGTGTCTTTCATCTTTTATTTATTTATTTCGTTTATTGGCACACATATGAAAATATATCCATAACAATTTTAAAAAGGAAGTATGTATACCTTTTTGAATATAAACTATATTCTTAAATCAACATGATACTCTTTTCACCATTCCTCATCATCATCATCATCATGATTCTCATTGTTTCTTCTTGAAGATTTAGATTCAGATTTAGATAATATTAATTGTTAAACTGTGTGACATGTATGGTCTTCATTAATGTTAATAGGTATCAACATTCGAATTCATTCTGAATATAGAATAATAATCAACTTAAACTAATTTCATACATTATATTAATTAGATTTCAAATTCAAAATATATATATCTAAATCAAATTAGTTTTTTTTTTTTATTTTAATTTTTGTAATTTTATATGTCGTGATATCTTGCATACTTAAACAAATTTTTATTCCGGATGTCATTGAAAACCGGAAACACCCGTTTCTAATGATTCTGTCTTAATGTGACATCTTGATTGTTAAAAAATATATATTTATGGGGAAATACAAATATCACCGACACCGGATATAACGAGAATCACAAACATTTTTACTATTAATCATGATTAATGTTATTTCTAATATCTTAAAGATAATGAAATATTAATAAATCCTCAAATCTGATAGGAAACCGGCCGTGACCGAGATTCCATGTAAAACGTATTATCAAATGATTTGTTGGAATAACACGATTACTTTGAAACTTTATATCGTAATCATTTCATGAAAATATGAAAGCATTTCACTGAATTCAGAATTGCGGTCAAACGCCTATTCTGTCAACCATGAACATTTTTCATGTTTTTGGTTACTTATATACTTACTATATTATATATTACCATTTACTTATACTTATCACGAAATTTAGAAAAAGACTTGATGTAATAAGCTAAATTTGGTAGATTCCTTAAGTAGTGTAGGATCTTATGTTAAGTCGTATCTGCTTAGAAAGGATTTTATGACAGGAATGAATTAAGGGGGTCATCAAAGTATTCAAAGTTTGTCTGAAGTCTACGCGTACAAATTCGCGGCTATCAGCTAATATTGTTATAAATGCTATCACAACTTGTTCTAACCCTCTGTTTCTAACTGTGTTACGACTCTAGAGCGACCAGATGAAAATTGGAAATGAGAAAACTAAAATCACGGTCGAAACCGCGGATAAAACAAGTTTATCACATGAATTCAACACTTTGTGCTTCCTTACAACATGTCTAAATACATAAATTGATTCATTTGTATTAAGATCACATAGCAA